>CM032754.1:12039042-17688680 GCA_019155195.1 Avicennia marina | reverse complement strand
GCCACCGTAACCGCCCCTGCTTCAATTTTGGGCCTTTGAGTACCAGGCTTGATTTTAGCCCACGCGTACCGACTAGGCTTCAATTTATGGGCCTTTGAGTACCAGGCTTGATCTTTGCCCACGTGTACTGGCTAGACTTGAACTTTTAGGTCTTTGATTTTTAGCCCATCAGTTGAAGACTCTGGTAGCCGGCTTCGGGAGGCTCTAGACCAGGAAGCTAGGGGGCCAAAGAGCTTTAGCACTTCGATGCTGAGCAGAGTTCTTGTGAGAGACAGCGGCCGAAGTTGGAGAGATTCATAGGGAGGTAGTTATCTTATAATCCATGAAGCCTTCAGATGAGGGAGCTACTACGGCCTTGCGTATTGTTGAGGAGGAGCTAGTGACGGCCAAAGATGAGCTAGAGGGTTTGAACCCTTTTACCTAGCTTTTATCAGGATCATTTCTTTTCAATTCTCTGGACCTTGATGTATTTCTTTGGTTAACATCTGGTCTTATCAATAAAATGTGATCTTTTGCTCCACCGTTTGCTGCTGCTTCTTTTGCAAATGCCCCCAATGGCGGCTGTCAAAGCGTGATTTGTGACTGAACTTAGAGGATATCTAAGCTGCCTACGTACTCAAAAATGGGATCAAGTCAAAACGTAGTTCAGAACTTCTTAAATTTGCAATAATTAAAGGCCGTTCACAGTTTATACTCTTGCGGGCCAGGAGTGTGGTTGGATGAACCCACACTATCTCTATCACGGTCCTCTTCAGTTTGAGTTTTGGTGAAGACAACCATTTGGAATTTGGCTTTGAGGACTTTGCCACATGACATGACCAAGTCCGTCTTTCTTTTCATGTCAGAGGGGATTCAGCTGTGGAGCTTTTCCTCGAGCTTTGGTGCCTCAGCAGCTCTATTCTTTATTTTCCAGCATTTTCGCTTCTGGAATGAGCCAAGTCTTTTGAAGACTGACACTCGCACTGGCTCCTTTTCAACTTCTGAAGAGCACTCTGTGGTGTTGTTAGTGGAAGCTCTTCTTATGTTGTTAGTAGGAGCTCTCCTTATGGCAATGCGTACAGGGCCCTTCGGCTGTTCGTACCCGAGTCCGGCTTGTGGGTTTTGATTCCCAGGCTTTTGTGGGAGTTTTCCCAATGGCGACTCTTCTTGTGGATTGTATCCCACTTTGACGAGGAGTTTGTATGCGTTGGGGCTGAAGCCTTTTGCAGTCCTTAGCTCTCGAGCCTCAGGGCGTTCCTTCATGATATCTTCGGGTGGTTGAACAAGTGTGTTGCCGTCAATTTGAGTTACAGGCAGTGTCAAGCCCCTTAAAGCATCATGAATTTCTGGCGTCTTATTTGGACGATTCTTGGGACACACTTCGTCGGCTTCGTCTTTCTCTGGTGGAGCACCTCTCGTCTTGTCGTTTTGCTGGGAGCTGCTAACCTCTGGAGCTTTGGTTTTATTCAAGTAATATTTTGCGTCAGCAAAATGGGATTCAGCTTCGGTGAATGGCTTGCAATCACCTCAGGACGCTTTTGACGACACCATTGCAGCAATATTTGAAGCATTGGTGCCAAGTGGAAGGGACTACCCCGTTTTCGTGGAGCCATGGCCGTCCGAGGAGTAGGTTGTATGATGTCCTAGCGTCGATTACGTGGAACAAAGTGGTCGACTCCATGTCATCTATGAGCAAGCTCAACCTTAGAGTGCCTAGGGCCCTTTGCCCCCCTTGATTGAACCCTTGGATCATTAAGTGACTATTTGAAAGCTCATAGGTCGGGATTCCCAACTCTCTCAGTGTTCGTAGTGGCAAGATGTTAACCGCTGAGCCACCATCGATCAGCATCCTGTTGATCCTTTGCTCGTGAACGTAACCAATTACGAACAACGGTCTGTTATGGGGTTGGGATCCCAACATCAGATCTTCGTCTGTGAAGATCACTGCAGTCATGCAATTTTCAGAAGGTTGGCCTCTCTTGTGGGAGCAACTGGCTTTGTCCAAGGAGTGGTCGTTTCCATGGGCTTGCTTCATTTGGTCATTGGAGGTGGTAGCGTTAACGTTCGCACTATCATCTTCCAATGTGATTTTTCTCTGGTGGGCAAGCTCCATGATTTTTTCTTTAAATATGAAGCAGTCATGAATAGGGTGCCCAACCAAGCGGTGGTATTTGCAGTATTTGGGATCGTTAGTCTTCCCAGCTTCCGCCGGCCTTTTCATTTCGGGGAGCTCAATGAGGTTGGCCTTTAGTAAGTCGTCGAAGATTCCGGGGACATCTGAATCAAGGAAGGGATAGGATTTGGCCTGCATCTCTTTTAGCGTTGGCCTTCTTAGCTTTTGTGGGGCTTCTTTCTTTTCATCAGCCTTCTCCTTTCCTTTGACTGGAACGGGCTTGGCGTGTATTGCCATGGACTCCCTTGCTGGAGCTTTGAAGGGAGGCTTGCCCCCTATTTTTATTCCTTGTTCGTCTCTCGCCTTGTGGAACTCTGAAACAGGTGGCGCGTCGATACCACTTGCAGCAATACTTAGTTCCATATCGTGAGCTCGTGTGGCCAGTTCTTCAAAAGTTTTAGGCCGAATCCCTTGAAGGATATACCGCAGCCCCCAGTGCATTCCTTGTATACACATTTCGATGCCCGAAGTCTCGAAAAGTCTATCTTTGCAGTTTAGACTTAGATTCCTCCACCGATTGATGTAGTCAATGACCGGCTCCTTTTTCCACTGACGGGCGTTGGTGAGCTCAATCATGCTGACAGTCCGCCTTGTACTGTAGAAGCGGTTGAGGAACTCATACTCCATTTCTTCCCAGCTATCGATGGATCTGGGTTCGAGGTCAGTGTACCAGTCGAACGCGTTTCCCTTTAACGAGCGGACAAACTGTTTGACCAGAAGATCTCCATATGTTCCAGCGTCATTGCATGTTTCTATGAAGTGTGCCACATGCTGTTTCGGATTTCCTTGGCCGTCGAATTGCTGGAATTTAGGAGGCTGATAGCCGGTTGGCATTTTCAGGCCGTCAATCCTTGTCGAGTAGGGCTTGGCATATACCAGAGTCGACTTAGTGCCTCCTTCTAGCTTGTTCTTGATGGTACCTTCGATGAAGTCTTTAAGTTGATCAATAGGAATTGAGCCGTCCGAGGATAGTTGAAGCTCTTTGGCTACAGACTCCTGATGGTCATTGGCTGGTTGCTTGGTAGATGCTTCAACTCCGTCAGGAACTTCGAGCGCCTTTTCTGCCATTTGACTGGTTTCGGCTTTGTTCACTTTGTCCATCACCCTTGAGATCTGAGCATCTTGCTCTTGGACATGTTTGGCTAGCCCTTCAATGACTTTAGTCAGTGCGGCGATTTGGTCCTCCAAGCTCGAGGCATTAGTCGTCATGACTGGGGCGTCATTGGAGGCAGATGAAGCGTCAGAGCGAGGGCTCGAAGGTGCTGAGTCATCCTCATTACTTTTGTTTGTGAGGAGCGGGTTGTTGACATCTTCATGGAGGGGGGCCGGTTCTGAGCGTGTTGCTTTCCTTGCCAAACTCCTAGTGATGACCCCGACATTCTTTGTGGCGGTTTCACTGGCGGCTGAGGTAGCGGCTTTGACAGCTTTTCCCTTGTTGCTGGCCATGACGATTTGTTCGAAACTTGTAGTCCACTTGAAACTTTGAGGAAGGAAGAGATGAGAGGTAGAGAGGTCCCACTGGGCGTGCCAAAAATTTGTAGGACAAAATCTTGCTCTTGGATTCCACTAACAAGAAATTTGTACAAATCGATTACAACTTGAATCAAATGAATTTGATGCGGGCTCTGTTCTCTAATTTAGTCCTCTGATTCTTCCTCCAAAGATGTGATTTCAACTTGACGTGTCTTCAAGGAAAGGGCTTGTGCTTGATCTTCCTTGAAACTTGTAAATTTCTTCAATTAACGCTGATCTTCGAGCTTGGCGCCCTAATGTCGGATCGAACGTTGAATTCGAAGATCGTTGACGAAGAACGCCTTGAATTTGGGTTTAGGACCGAAGTCGTGGCTTTAATTTGGAGTATCTTCAAAAGAAGGGCTTGTGCTTGATCTTCCTTGGAATTTGTTGATTTCTCCAATTAACGCTGATCTTCGAGCTTGGCGCCCTGATGTCGGATCGAACGTTGAATTCGAAGATCGTTGACGAAGAACGCCTTGAATTTGGAGATGAACTCTTTAAACTTGACGAAGAATGCCTTGAATGTTCTTGAACGCCTTGAGAGGATTTTGTGTCTTCTCTTCTTCTCCTTGGCTTGTTGTTGTCTTTTTTGTGAGGTTTTGACCCCTATTTATAGTTGTAGGAGAGATAATGTGGCCACCTAACCTGCTGACGTGGAGCGTTCTGATTGGCTGGGGTTGTTGGCCCTTTGTTAGACTGCGCCACTTGTCGCCTTCTGATTGGCCATCTTGATCATTTATTGCCTTCTTGTTGGATTGTGCCATTTTTCGCCGTTTGATTTGATTGATTAATTATTTATTAAGAAAAGTGTATTTGTTTTAAAATTCTAAAATAAAACTATTTAATTCGTATTTCAATTTCTTTATTCAATTTTATGTGATATTTTATTCATTTATTTATTTATTTTATATGTCTACAGTGATATTTTGGATTAAGAAGATAAAGGTAAAAAAAATGAAATCAAATTTAGTAGTACATCAACAAAAACTTATATTAAGAATTTTAAATGTTTATATAGAAGAAGATGGTGAAATGGTAAGTTAAATCCAATCTAATTAACATTGACATAAGTGATTACATTTAAAATCTACGCAAAATCATAGAGAATAGTCATTTGTCAATAATTTAATTATAGAACTTTAAAGTATAATCCAAATTATACTAATATTAAGACAAATTTTTTTTTATTTCAATGAATATATCACGCCCCACAATTGAAGTCATGACACAGTAATATTTACGAACAACTTCAGTGGATAACAAAGCTAACATGTATCTTAGCAAACTAAACTAATAATAAATTTAGTAATAATCCAAGGAAAAAAAAAAACAATGTAACATCCATCATATTATCCAAAATTTCATATGCAGTGGAATAATAATATCCTAACTATAAAATTCAAAATGTCTTAATAAATAACAATACTGTCAATGAAATTATAGCAACGTAAGCTAAGCCCTTGTCCTTGAATCTACTAGCCCCATATTCGACCATTGTCACTTGCTTCATCTATAAAAATATTAACTAAAAGTGGTAAGCGATGAGTCATCCAATAAATGGTACATCATATCATTTTCTTTGCAATAGATGTATGCCAAATAAAATGACACAGTTGAAATGAAGCATATTTTATAGTAAAAATCATAACTTAGAATAGCATAGAATAAGTTTTCCAGAACAAATAGCAAAAATCTTCTTCAAAGAAGTTCACAGAAATTCATGACATTTTAAAGGTATTCCAATCTATCTTGTTATTCATATAGTTCTCATGGTCAATTTCCCCTGACTGTTTATGGAACTACATACCTTGTGTACTTATTTCTATTGATTAATGCCTCAGTTTATAACTCCAACTAAAGAGGGTTAGAATTTCAACCTACAACCCCGATTGAAGAAGTCAAAATCTCGCTTTTAACCTCAACTGAGTGGGCTAGAGTACCAATCAATTACTCTAGTTGAGTAGTGTAGAATCCCAATCTACAGCCTCAGTTAAATGAGTTAGAATTAGCTCCTACACTATTGTTGATATTATATAAAAGGCTTTTAGATTATTACATGTATTTCATTTTTCCCAAATAGTCCTTTTCATAAAATTGTCTTACAAATAATTCACATTCAAGTTTTGAGAAAAAAAAAAAACAAATAAGTTCAATATTCGCAACAACTAACATGCTAAAACCACGTTTCCATTAAATAGGAATAATATTTGAAAGCAATTTCAAACATGATGTAAAAATTTAGTTGTCACATAAACAATTTCAAAAACGTCACAAAAATTGACAAGGAGTAACCATTTGCACAAAAAGATTCCATACTTGCAATAAAATAGTTTTTTAAAAGTCACTTATGAAACTAAGAGAGGAACCACTTACCTGACTGTTCTCACTGAAGCTTTAATAAGTTCCTTGCTTATTGATTTTTAGTTTTCTAATCAATCACATAATTTTTCATTTAATACTTAATTTATATGAACCACAGACTTTCAGATGACTCGTGTGTATCCTACGTGTCTCATTTCACGATCTATTCTATATTTGGTTACGATCTAAATAATCATTTCTATTTGGACTCTCTTAGTGAGTATTCCCCATGCATTATTATATCTTAGACAATGGGTTTAGGGCCGCAATTGCACTCTGTGATGTTGCACCCGCAAGGCACAACCATAGGGCATACTGTTTTTCCCACGGTCCACTCTGCAAATGCGCATATTAGCCTTACATCCACAATATTGCCTCTTGTGATTGCGGCAGCGGCCATGACAGGTCCCTAACTTGTGTGACAAGTCACTAATCACCAAAACTTGAGTTTATCATTGTTTTTAAGGTCTCTAGGCACATTTTTACGATGAAAAACATAACCATATTCACCAATTTTAAAAGAATTCACGACACTTGTTAGACTACATGCAATATTCCAATACATGCTTTTACATATAACAAATAGTTCAAACCTCAAAAAAAAGATAATTTTTTGAAAATTTGTTTTTTTAAGTGTTTAATCGCAGCAAAACAATGGAGTGAGAAAAATTATATTTGCAGATGAAAGTATTATAAAATACTAACTTAATAAGCACACTCTATGGGTGTGCATTTTAATTTGATACATAAAATTTTCTTCATACATAAAATTCTATTTCTATTATTTAAGTATGTTTCAATATTACACATATTTTATTTTATAATTTATCATCTAGCAAAAATGACTTATGCTATGCATTTACATATTTTTCAATTAATGATAATAATATCTACATGCAATCAATTTTAAAAACTTCAATAATAAAAGTGAGTTAACCTTAAAATTTTTAGATTGCATGCAATATACCAATACACACTTCTTACGAACCCTACACATTATTACATGACTTCTAATTAATTGTTATGTATATAACATATCTAAATCCTTAAGAATTCTTATTTTAAATGTGCCTATGCATGTAAAATTAATAGCCTCGCGTGCATGCATGTAAAATCAATTGCCTCGCATGCATGCATGATAATCAAGCAACTAGGCGTGAAAACTACCTTGCAACTAACCATTTGAAGGCCAAAAAAAATTCACCACTATTCTGCACATCGTCACCCTCTTTTTAGACCTCAAAATAGGGTTTCTTAATCCTGCAAACCCATATTTATACCTAGGTTTGATTAGAATTTGCATAAGATTGAACTTCCTAATAGTTTAGGCCTTTGTAATTCAATTCTCAATTTTCAGATTTTATAGACTTTTTTCATCCCGATCTTGAAGCATTTTTAAACTCTATTTTCCAGTCCCCAAGGCCTGAAAATATATCCCCCTTTAATATGCTTCTTATTCAATGCCCAATATATCCACCCAAAAATAAATAGAAAAAGGCAAAATTAATAAAAAAACCAACTATAATCCCACAAAATTTTGTCCAAAATATTGTACCACTAGTGGCAAAATTTCAGTAAGGTTTGACTAGACTAACAGTGTATACTTTGTTTTCTACATGCACTTACTATTATTCCAATAAACTCAAACAAAGATAATTTAATAAATAGGCTGGTAATTAATAAACTGTCCACCAACTTTATTTCTATAGCCATTGTTGTGTCTCAAAAATCTTGAATATTACAAAATATATCTAATCTATTAATAAATTTTAGTATTAGTGGAACAATTGAAAAACAAAATATAGTGATAAATAAAATTGAAATAAGAGAGAAAACTAATGGCTAATGCTATAATAAGGTAACCAAAAGATCATTTATCTATAAAGAGTTAAAAGAACAATTTTGATCTTTATTTTGAATTACTTATAAAACTTAATTAATTTTGCCTTAATACAAAGTGTTTTTTTATAAATTATCAATTTTTTATTATTGTATACATTACATTTTATTATGATGTCCTAAAGTTGAACAGCTAATATTTGGATTAAAAAATGTCAAAATGTTGAATAATAAGAAAAAGTAGTTTAAATTCAAATTTTCACAATAATTTTATATAAAGCAACAAATTCTTCTTATATGACGTTTATTTAAAAAGTTTTTCTTTTTGAAAATATAATAGAGCCTGTACATAATAATGTAATATAAAAGTTTAAATTAAAAAAAGTCAATAGATGTGAATTTATTTTGACCAAATATTATTAATTTGATTATCATATTTGTAAGGTAAAATTTTGTAAATGTACATGTACTTTAATGCAAGATATATTAAATTCTAAAATTATTTCAAAGCTCTAGCTTATAAGTAACTATCATCATAGTAAACCTAAATCACATTTATTTGTATGAATCAAATTTTGAATAACATGTTCTTTATCTATTTTTAATTCCCTTAATAAATTTTTGAATAACATGGTCTTTATTTATTTTTAATTCCCTTAATAAATTTAAGATGACATATATGATCAAATAATTTTCTTACCATCAAAAACTTATTATAAAATTTAAAATTTAAATGACATTTTTCTTAATCAATATCTTTATTTAATTCAAAGATATTATTAAAAATTATTTATCATTGAAACTCACAATGTCATAACCTAAAATTTAAATTTCTATTAGTTTTATTTAACTTAATAAACTTTTTTAAAACGTAAGGTAATAATAATATTTTTCATATGATAAATACAAGAAAGTAAATATATAAATTCAATTGTCAAAAAATAACTCAGATATATAAATAAAAAATGAAAACGAATATATAAATTCAATTTCACAAAATAACTAAGCTATAGAAATGAAAAATTAACATAAATAAATATTGAAATTATTTAATTTCATTTACTTCTATTATTTAATTTCAACGCATATTCTATATTATACGTACAAACATACTATTTTCTAGTATTAATAAAATAATTATAGTGAATTGCCCAAAGAATTCGTTAGTTCCGATTATTCCCAGTTAATTCAATACAGACCAATTGAGGGTGAGCAAGTTAGTGACTCCTTCGTTTAAGTAAACCAGGGCATGCGTGGAAAAAATAATCGGTCATTAGTTACGATTATAATGATGATTCGTACTGTATATTTAATAGAAGCCAGAAAGAAGAAAACTTTGTTTCATTAAAAATTAATTTCGTGGGCGTGTTGAAATGGTCAATCAACAACGATGGCCAGATCGCAATCAGCGTCGATCTGTCTTGGAATCGTCCAGAGTCCAAGTCCACCCACGCAAGCCTATACGGCAATTTCGATTTCTATTTAAATTTCAAGAGAAATTAAATGGGTCCAATTTTTAAAAAGGGAAAATTAATAAGGGTGGACCAAAGAAAATCATTAGAATTATAGCAAGTAACACTTAAGCATGAGCAGGCGCACCAAAGCATTCCCACTTTTTTCTATTTAATCGATCACTTTGTATCCTGACCGCGCATAAACAGTTACCATGAGCCCTGGCAGAATGCTAGTCGCCTTTATTTTCCTCATTCTGGTGAACCTATCAGCCATTGCCATCGGCCAAACGCTGGTGCACCAGTGCATAGACAACGGCAATTACACTAGCAACAACAGCACTTACAGGGCTAATCTCAACGCCGTCCTCTACTCTCTGTCTACAAATATCGCCAGCAACGGCTTTTACAACGCATCTGCAGGCCAAAACCTAGACAGGGCCAACGCTATCGTGCTTTGCAGAGGTGATCTCGTGCTTGATGCGTGCCGTGAGTGTGTACAAAATGCTACCGATGCTCTTCCAAATTTTTGCCCCTACAGAAAGCAGGCGATAATCTGGAACGAGCTGTGCATGTTAAGATACTCACGAGACGATATTTGGGACCGTGGAGACTTCCCCGGTATTTTTTTATTGGAATGTAAATAACGCCACAAGCCCAGCTCTGTTTAAGGGGGATTTGAGAAGCCTGCTAGACGATCTACGGGACCAAGCTGCTTCTGGTGGTTCTCTGAGGAAGGTGGCGGCAGCGAGTAGAGAAGGCCCTGATTTTCAAACAATTTTTGCACTGGTTCAGTGCACCCCGGATTTATCTCCATACGACTGCAACAGATGTCTAATTGGTGCTACCGGTTATATATCTTTACATTGTGACAAGAAGATAGGGTGTAGAGTTCTCAGGCCTAGCTGCAATCTTCGTTTCGAGACTAATTCCTTCTTCAATGAGACTAGAATTCAAGAAGTAGCAACTGCGCCTGCGCCAGCTGCCCCGCCGCCTCTGCCACCACCAGTACAGTCGCCGACTGGTACTCAATCATATAAAATCTACCTTCTCCAACTGCTTTAATTCTTAATTCTTAAGCAAGTAATTGTCTTCAGATGTCCTAATCGTCTTATTGCATAAACTATTGATATGTTCAAGGGATCATAATTTGCAAGATTCGTATTTCACATCAACAAGAGCCTGGTTCATATCACGTCTGTTTTTTCTTGAGAAATTAAAGCTAATCTATGATAAAGTACCTTTAATTCTTTATTGAGGATGAACAACTATGTTTGTTTCCTAATTAGGATGGAAAGAAAAATTTGAATAATTTGAACAAGATAAGAATTATATTTGGTTTGTAAGATTAGTACGAGGAGAAAAGTTATTTTATATATATATTTAATACATAATAATGATTGAATGTTGTCATTATATATTAGTTTATAAGATAATAAAAAACGAATGTAATTGTAAAAATTATAGGAATATGTGTTAATTTGATTGTGAATAGATATCATTGAAAAATTATTAGTTAGTTATAAAATCCAAAAAGAAAAATTTTAAATTTGAATTTGAATAAATTTTGTATAGTAATATGTTTGGCTTGTAAGATTTTTAAGTAACGATGAATAATATATAGAAAAGAAAAAAACATAGCCTATTAATTTTGGGTGGAGAGAGAAGAGAGATAGAGAGATGAAGTAAATTGTACAAACATATATTACAATTACATCAGGCAGAAAAGCAGAAAAAGAAAATGAAGAGTAATAGTTTATGGTGACAAGTTACAAGCTTCCTTGATTCTTGCAGGAAACGATGATGGTAAAACAACTAGAACTGTTGTTGTTGTTGTCGTCGCCTCAATTACTGCGTGCGTGATTCTAGCTGTATTTGTTGTCACCTTGCTCATGAAGAGAAGAAAATTCAAACCATCAGTACAGCAAGAGAGTAAGTACTTGATCTCCTTTAAAATAGCCATGATTTTTTGTATGTTGACTTCTGTAGAATTTTACCTCCAGTAGATAATCAACTACAGCGTAATATTTGATTTGGTGAAGCTGCAGACGAGATCAGCACAGCCGAATCTCTGCAATATGCTTTCAGGTCAGAGATGCAACAAACGATTTTTCAGACAATAACAAGCTAGGACAAGGTGGATTTGGAGCTGTTTATAAGGTATTTAAACGTATGATTTCTATTTACACATGCACACCTGAAACAGCAAAAAAAATACACATCAATGAAAAAATAAATCTGTGATTATTCTGTTTGTCATTTGTTATGTTTTAATAATAGGGAACACTTCCAAATGGTCAAGAAATAGCAGTTAAAAGATTGTCCAAGAATTCAGGGCAAGGAGTACTGGAATTTAAGAATGAGGTCCTGTTGTTAGCAAGGCTTCAGCACAAGAATCTGGTTAGACTTCTGGGTTTTGCTTTAGAAGGAATGGAGAAGCTTCTTGTTTATGAATTCGTTTCGAATGGAAGCCTGGATTTCTTTATATTTGGTAACCCAATTTCCTTTTATTTATATTGCATAATAAATCTTATTCCCACACTTCATTTGTGGTTGTACTGTTCAAGCAAAATTACCTATATATGATGTGTGATTCACATAAACACTTGTTGTAATCGCATGTAGACCCAACCAACCATTCATATTTAGATTGGGATCGACGCTTCAAGATCATAGCGGGTATTGCCAGGGGAATGTTGTACTTGCATGAAGATTCTCGACTCAAGATCATTCACCGCGACCTGAAAGCTAGCAATATACTTCTAGACAAAGACATGAACCCCAAGATTGCAGACTTCGGCATGGCAAAGTTATTTGGACAAGATGAAACTCAAGGAAGTACAAGCAGAATTGTTGGGACATAGTAAGTATTATAGGACATTATCTAGGTTGGGGACTTAACGATAAGCATTTTGTCGTTTTTCTTAATTTCTCAATAGAAGTCAAATGAAAATATACTCTATGTTGCAAGAGCATTTATACGATGAGTTTTGTTATATGACATCAATTATTTTTCACATTTCTTCAAGCTTCCATAAGTTAGAAACCAATTTTTTTAATTAGTTCACTGGAATGAATTTTATAAATTAATACCTTCTTATTCAAGAGGATGTGATAAAAATAATAGGCTAGTATTGAACTTTAATTAATAGAGCCATTCCTTGTTAACTAATTATTGTAATTTCTGTATTGCAGTGGATATATGCCACCCGAATATGCAATGCAAGGGCAATTTTCTATTAAATCAGATGTCTTCAGCTTCGGAGTACTAGTTTTGGAAATCATCAGCGGCCAAAAAAATAATTGTTTTGGAAGTGGGGAGACTGCAGCGGACCTTCGAAGTTTTGTAAGTATGAATATTATATGAAACGATAAAAAGTTCATGTTTTAAATTTGAACCCTACTATACATACATAATGATTAATGTTAAACTAGTAAATTTGCTTTCTTTATGCTTGTGCGAATTTATTCAATTAAATTATTGTATTTTAAATAATCAAAATAAAATTTCTAAACTTAAAGGTATATAATTATTTCAAAAAAAAAAAGAATGATTAAAAATTTGAACAAGAGAAAAACTGAGAGAGAAACATGCAAAAATAAGAAAATAAAATGGAATGAAGAACAAAAATGATAGAAAAATAACAGAATTTGAAATAAGGGTAATTGTATAATTTTTGCCTTATGTTACAAAAAATTCTTAGTTTATTAATAGTATAGTAGAGACATAGCACAAAAAAAATAATGTTGTGTTAAAATTCATATTTTAGCGTGCTTGATAACTTTATTTATGGGACGTAAATTTACTAATTCAAAATAATGTTGCAAATTTATAATAGATAACCAAATATGTCTTAAACTATTAATAATATAATACAGATATAACTATTTCTAATCAAGGATGCCTATTTATTACAGGCTTGGAAAAATTGGCGCGATGGAACAGGTGTGAATATAGTAGACCCCTTCTTGAAGACTAGCTCAGGATCCATGAGTGGCATGATGAGATGCATTCACATTGGTTTGTTATGTGTTCAAGAACATGCAGCTAATAGGCCAACAATGGCTTCTATTGTTCTTATGCTTAACAGCTCTACCATAACCTTGACTGCACCTTCTGAGCCTGCATTTTATATGCGAAGTGGCTATGATTCGCATGTTTCATCTCTTCAGGATAGCCATTCACCAGAAGGTTACAAACCAGCTAAGTTTGATGATCATTTATCCAAGAATGATGCCTCAATCACTGAGTTATATCCTCGTTAGCAGTTTTAAACAATTTAAATCATTAGCTATGTATGAATTTGTTTGGAAGAAAATGCGTGGTTTAATTTCAGAGACAATGTCGTCACTCCGCCCGTTGTATCCAGTGTTGTGCCATGAAAAGACTAATGAGCATGGTATCAAAGTGATGTTGTTTCCATTGAATTCTGATGGCTACTTTTGTCTAATTTAAGCTCAGCTGCCTCATCTGCTCATATTGTTGTAATGCAAATTACACTTACTCCATAGACACCTCAATTGTGCTATTTTCGGTTTGAAATTTGAAGGTATTTTTTCCTCGAATTTCTACAATCCAAACATACTGCTTCATCATAAATTTCAAAATTTTAAGTCCAATTTATTTTCTCTCATATATACATATAGAAATACTCAAAAGTCACTATTAAACTTATTTACAATCAAATTAATATGCACATTTATATATACATTAAAAATTAATTGTTAATCTTACATACAGTTACATCGTCCAATCTTTATTATACACACATACATATTATAATTATAGAAATTTAGAAAAATTAAAATTTTCAATCAATCAACAACAAAATTTCAAACCGCGGTAACAGTATCTTGAAAATTTATTATGTTCAACAAAGTAACTAGATTTTGTTGTTGTAATTATTGTTTCAACATCTCATAATTAACGGGGAAAATTTGTCTTCATTTAGTTGTCACTGCGTACTTTTTTCTTAATAATTAAATGCAATATAACTAGCTTTGTCACCAATTTTAAATTATTATAATAATAATTTATACAGAAGCGACCTGGTGTTTATCTTTGGAGGCAAGACACATGACTAAGGAAAGATAAAATAGAAGTGAATTGTCGTCAGAAGATGGCAAATGAGACAAAGGACCTTCGAAGAATTTGTTTTCCCACTTCGTCGTTTCCTTTGTCCTGAAATAGTCGTGCCTTAGTCATCAATTCCAAAATCCAAACACGTACCATGAGTCGTGAAGTCACGAATTGATCCAAATCAATGCCAAATTAGTGAAGGACAATAAATTGTATTCAGTTGTATTTAATGGACTAAAAGGTATTTGCATGAGCTTTTAACTCATTAAAATATTTTATAACATATTTAAGAATTTATAAATTTTTAAAAAGTGTTTAGTAACGTGAAAAACCAACAGCCTCAGCTAACTGATTCAGTCAACCAATTCCAGCATCCTCAGCCAGCTCATTTCATCATCAGCCTGTTCTTTTCATCGCATCAACTTAACACTTTGCTTCGCATTAATTAGATTACAGTTACTTGTTAGTTGATAATCTTGATTATTTAGTTATTTACTTTGCACTTCAACTGTATTTAACTTGATCATTAACTGAAAGGGTAAGAGTACATATAGAACACATAAAAAGAAGTAAGAGTTAGGTTGAGTATATTAATTACTTGTGGAATTGATTGAATGAGAGATTTTATTCTGTGATCATTCACATCACACTGGTTGATTGCTCTGCATTCAGTTCACGCGAGCATGAAATTCAATTCCTGCTCAGTCTTGTTTCATGGTACCAGGGCCAAGATCATAGGACCAAAATGGTGGAAGACTTGGAGGAGAGTGGTGGAGGAGCAGCAAAAAGATGGCATGGTACCCAACAAGAAGCATGGATTAACAATTTCGGAGATCCTCTGTATCTGCAAGGATCAGAACATCTAGGGAAGAGAGTGGATTTACAGATGGACCCATTCCATGAAGGTAGCTCTTGGTGCCAAAGTGAAGCTTGGATTTATAGATGGAAGATTGGAGAAGCCAAGTGCAGATTCTCCACAATATGACCAATGGAAAAGAGTGCACTGCATGGTCACCACAACTTGAAAGCGAGCAATGTACTTCTAGACAAAGATATGAACTATAAGATTGTAGACTTCGGCATGGCAATGTTATTTGGACAAGATGAAACCCAAGGAAATACAAGCGGAACTGTCGGGACTTGGCAAGGATTATACTACATTGTTTAGGCTGGAACTTAATACCAAGAATTTTGTCGTTTCTCTTAATTTCTCAATAGAAGTTACGTGACAATACACTTTACGTAGCAAATGCATTTAAACTATGAGTTTTGCCATATGATAAATCAGTACTGTCTTACAGTGGAATAAAAGTAGTTGTAACTATTACATTAATCAAGTCTTATTCATAATAAAAGAAATAACGAATATTACTTTCTTTCCCAACACGCCCGTCATCCCCTACAAAAGATGTATTTAAAAAGTGCGAGTGGCAAATCACCTAGTAAAAAGATTCACTTGCCCTTTCATTTTTCACAGGATATGAGCCAAAAAATAAATTGCATAAAACACACATTTTCAAACTAAAAATAAATATCACCATATATCTCCATTTCCAAAATAATTCAATATATCATATAATATCACATATTTAGTAACCTGCTCATGGATTACAGACTTCATGTTTTACTTTTACTAATTAGGTCCTTAATCTACATTCATATTTAAGAAAGGTCATGAGAATCATCAACTACATGCATTGTGAGCTACAGTACTTCAATCCTAATTGGAGGATATCCTAATCTATACTCTCAAATGGTGAGATCACTTATATTCACCTACTATCGACCACAATACTTTTATTCTGTTTGAGTGGCTTTTAATCTATTACTCAATTGATAGGATCGGAATTCATTCCTCATACCATTGCACATTACCAACATAAGTGGTATAGTTCATTTATCATGTGGACGTCATTTCCAAAATAACCAATTTCAAACAATTCATTTTGCAAATAAACTCACATCCAAATTTTTTGGAATTCAAAATATTTCAAGTTTCACAAAGAATCAATATGTCGAAATCAGGATATCATAAGGACAAGAATAATGCTTGAAAATAATTTCAAACAAATAATAAAATTTTCAATTACATCATAAAAGCAATTTTTAAAATCTTTGTAAAAGCTGACAAGGTGTATCTACTTACTAAATACTAGTCATGTTGCTTAGTAGGCTTACTTGTTATTAATTCTTGATTTCCTACTCAATTCGAAAAGATTTGCTGTTCAATTCCCAATTCAACTGTAATTTCTATTCTTGGTTTACTTGTTTACTGTCTTCTCAAATCACAGGTTATGTATTGAGATAGGCTTTTTAACTAAGGTTTACTTGTTTAATATCTCATATATCCTATAAGGTTCCGAGTCATGTATTTATGCATGTTTTAGTCTCAAAATTGATCAAATTAAGTATTAATTACCGAAAATAATATTTTCTCCATTTTTTAAGTTTTGCACTCACGAGAACATGGCTTGTGACCGCACTATGGATTGTAGTGCATTCCATTCAATCTTACTATCCAGCATTATGTTGCTTTTCGATTCTACGCACCATAACCGTGGACGTTTGCACCACACCCTCAAGCTCAGCCTTTGCAACCATGATAGCTCTTGTCGTGCCCACTACTAGTGCACATTGTCATGGTCTGCTCCTGCGAAGACACTCAATGCAATCACAAATTTTGACTATGGGCGCTATGGCGAAGGCACTATTTGGTATGGTTTCCTCTGCACATTTTTAATTACCGTTTTCCCTAATTATATATATTTTACAACTTTTAAGAGCCTTTTCAGGAATCTTAAGCATCAAAATTCTACTTTTATAATTTACTTAAGAAGGTCAAAGGAATCAAAATGATTTGCATAAGTGGCATATACTGCATCTTTCAACAAAATTTTTATGTGTAACTCATATTTCTATCAGATTATTCATATCACAACAAATTAAGCTACACATAACATTTCCCAATTTCTCATTCATGTGCCTTTGATGTGTGAAACCAGATTTCCTAGACTCATGCATGAGAACTGCATAATTTAAACTAGGAAATTACCTCAAGTTTCTCACACTGGTGCCCGAAATATTTTTCTCTCTCTCTTTTCCTGCTCTAGACATCCGCTTAATTTCATCTCTCATCCTAGTGCGCTATTTATACTAGAAAATCTAGTATTTCAATTATAAAAGGGCTTCTTCATTTTTAATTTAGGATAATCCAAACTCCTCTTTTTTCTAGCCATCTCCCGCCCTAATTTTTCTTATTTTTACACCCAATGTTAATTAAAAATATCCTTTTGATTATCTTCAAGGCTGGGTAGGATTTGATCAACTACATTTTTTTTGTATTTTCCTTTCGTACTCGATTATCATCTCCTACCTATTTTTATCCAAAAATAACAAAAATAGGTAATTTATTAAATAAATTTCCCATTATAATAAGAATATTGTTTTTAATGCCCAGAATATTTGGGTATTAAAAAAATGAACTCAAACACTTAATAATGCTAGTAAAAAGTTGCTCACTCTATGTGTGGGTAAATTTATATACAAATTATAAAGTTATTATATTTTGAATAATATATATATAATTATTTTAAAAAGTATGAAATTTTTTCTCATTGAAAATATTAAAAGATGAAAAAATTTTAAAAGAGAGAAAAATTGAGAAAAAACAAAAATAAAATAATGAGTTAAAAGAGAAGGAAGAAAAAATGATGGAAAAAAATAAAATAATTTAAATAAAAATAATTGTGTAATTTTTTATTGTTCAACCTAAAGTTTTAATTTTTTAAATAATATAGTTTGTATATAGGTCTAAGTATAAACAATAACAAAATAAAGATAGATCAATAATTTGAAAGAAAAATATAAATTTGATATTAAAATACAAATAAAAGTAATTGGTTTGTATAAAACACAAAAGAGATATAGAAGAAGGATAATAAGACAATTTAAAATAATATTTGTGTAATTTTAAATTGAACAACCAGAAAAGCCTCAATAAAATAATTAGTGAATATCTTTGAGTGAGTTTGCTGTTTCTCACTAAAAGTAATGATGCAAATTTACTATTTTTGGGCAATGTTTTAAATTTATAAAATGAAATCCAATTGATTTCAAACACTTAATGATATTGTATATGTTATGGGTTTGCTTCCTATAATAGTTGTTTCTTTGTGTATTTTATTTATATCCAATTTTTTATATTTTAAATAATGATCTCATAATTAAAATATTTAATTTGAATGTAACTTTTACTTGATTTTCTACCCTTACTAAATCCACAATTTTAAAATTAAAATTTATATTTTTCTCTTACTTTTAAATTATTTTTGAAAACACGAAAAAAAAAAGGAGAAACACGAACGTAACCTGTTTATTCTATCAATTGTTCTTTTATTTATTCACTATGTTTTATCCAGTTCAGATGATGGGCTCTTATTTTTGCTGAAGGAAAGTGAGAAAGTAACTGGCTTCAATATGTTGCTTTCATATTTTGTTGTTGGTTTGAGATTCTCAATGGCGCGACTAGAACATTTGGGGCAATTTAGAAATTTGCAGCTTTTTGCAATAAGCCTGTGTCAAGTATTTAATAAAATAGTTACAGTGAATAGTGTTGGGAAACAAATATGAGTTAGAAAAAGTGGCATCCCACATTGGTAGAAAAAGAGAAAAGTGACTTGTATACAAATTGGATACTTGACCCATAACTCACAGCCTTAAGGTTTTGGATTAATACATGGTGTCAAGCCCACTTATATCCGTGCTCACGTACAGGCCCGTGGACGGTTCTCCCCGATTTTGTTGGGCTCCGCTGCAGGCCCAACATGCGTTGTTCATGGGCGATGCTCCCAATTTGATTGGGCTTCTCCTCTGGCCCAATAAGGTTCAATCAGAGTTTGTAATTGGAGCCGCCACACTCCCAACAACTGGTATCAGAGCTGATGGTTCAGCTTGAGACAAGTCTGAAGACGGTTGTGATCCCAATTTGATTGGGCTTCTCCTCTGGCCCAATAAGGTTCAATCAGAGTTTGTAATTGGGCCCGCCACACTCCCAACAACTGGTATCAGAGCTGATGGTTCAGCTTGAGACAAGTCTGAAGACGGTTGTGATCACATGGGAGGTTCATATCCCATCGAAGGCCCACGGAAGTGATGATGGGTATGCAAGTGTGCTCGAAGATCTCATGGGAAGCCCATACCCCATGGAAGGAAGGCCCACGGAATTGAAGGGCATTGATGAGCAACTTGGTG
The DNA here is from genome assembly GCA_019155195.1 of Avicennia marina. Classification (NCBI taxonomy): domain Eukaryota; kingdom Viridiplantae; phylum Streptophyta; class Magnoliopsida; order Lamiales; family Acanthaceae; genus Avicennia; species Avicennia marina. Next base: position 17,669,032 of record CM032754.1, on the reverse strand, counting down.
AGACCGTGAAATACTCAAGAAAAAAAGTTTCTGATTAAGGGGGAAGTAAGTGGAAGAAAAATTTCTGATTGAGGGGGACCAAGTGGAAGAAACTCATATTTGAGGGGGAGATTGTTGGGAAACAAATATGAGTTAGAAAAAGTGGCATCCCACATTGATAGAAAAAGAGAAAAGTGACTTGTATATAAATTGGATACTTGACTCATAACTCACAGCCTTAAGGTTTTGGGTTAATACATGGTGTCAAGCCCACTTATATCCGTGCTCACGTACAGGCCCGTGGACGGTTCTCTCCGATTTCGTTGGTCTCCGCTCCAGGCCTAATATACGTTGTTCATGGGCGATACTCTCAATTTGATTGGGCTTCTCCTCTGACCCAATAAAGTTCAATCAGAGTTTGTAGTCGGGCCCGCCGCACTCCCAACAAATAGCCCAATGAATACGTTATTTGCGATTATTTTTAGTTAATTCAATATAGAGCAGTTGGGAGAGAAAATCCAATGGCAGTCTCCTTCATTTAAAAATCGTTTATTAGTTAGGATTATAATGACTCCTGAAACGTATTGACTACGAACCAGAAAGAAAATCCAATGGCAGTCTCCTTCATTTAAAAATCGTTTATTAGTTAGGATTATAATGACTCCTGAAACGTATTGACTACGAACCAGAAAGAAGAAAATTTTGATTCATTAAAATTTAATTGCGTGAGCCTGTTGAAATGGTGAGTGAGGGGCTGGCTGCTGTCAGCGTCTGTCTGTCCTGCAACTTATCCTTGCGTGGTGCTGTCGCATCCACGCATAAGTTTTAATAACAGAAAAGTTCAGTGGAATTGTCCACAGTCGAAGTCCACCCACCCAAGTCTTCACGGCAATTTCGATTTTCTATTTAAATTTCAAAAGAAATTAACTGGTCCAAATTTTACAAAGAAAATTGATAAAGGTGCACCAGAGAAAATCATTACAGCATTCACACATAAGTTTTAAGATTTTTTTCCCAAAATCTACAAAGCTAAATTTGTTGAAAACAATAGAAGTTCATAATTATATTTTTACGTGCACAAAATTAATATAAGTGAAATAAAAATGAAAATTTCTATTGATACTGCTAACATATGAAGAAATGATTGTCATTTACATTCAATCGTCTCACTTATTTGAGTCTTACAAGTTTATATATCACTCGATTATTTTTTAATTCTCTAACGATGAAACGAGAAGAGAGAGAGATACATTGTAAACAAAACTTGAGAATAAATTGCTATTATTTAATAAAGGTCTAATTATACGCATCTTTATGAACAAATAGAGATATTATGAACAAAACTTGAGAATAAATTGCTATTATCTAATAAAGGTCTAATTATACGCATCTTTATGAACAAATAATTGTAAAGGAATTGTTGTTATCTAAATTCAATAAATTCAAGATTAATTATTATTTTTATATGAAATTTTTTGGACGGGTCAAACTCTATAAAATCGAAATTCTAACTCAAAATATTGAAAATAAATTAATTGTAAGATTAATCTGATTTGCTTTTATTAGTCAACTATTTCATCTTATTTTTATTATTTGGCAGTCGACAGACCAATCCCTGGCTAGTGGATGTATATTTGAAAAGTCAGCTTGAAACGGGTCTTTGATTTAAAGGTTTTTTAATCATGATGTAATTCTACCCCGTTTGTCTGTTTCATTATTGTTTTATGTATACGCGCGTAGAGAGAGAGAGAGAATAAGCCATTTCTCATAGATGATAAATAATAATATAAAATACTTATATATCTCATAATTTTTTAATTATATGATATAAATGGAAAATATATATATAATTGCACAATAAATTATGTTTTAAATTTTACATGTAAGTGTACATGTAGTACAAATAATTAACAACGAGTGATGATATTAAATTCCATGTGTAGCAGCATATAATAATCCTCAATGAAAAAAAAGTCAGGTAGACCGCAATAAATACGGTCCCTGTAAGCTTTAGTTAGGCAATTTTTCTCATTACCGTAAATCACAAATTTCTTGCACTGCGGACTGACATGGCTGGCATTTTTTGTGAACATGTTCAGCATATTCATTGGCCAATGAGGTTGTTCAATTTCTGAGGCTCGCAGCTTGCTTGTTTGATCAAGCCTTTTTACCCTTTGTCCCGCATATAAATAGTAAGAATTTCAATAATTGTTCGTAATTTTCACTACAGGACAAGCATCCTTTTTCAATATAAACAAATATGGATAGTTTGACCAGTTTAGCAATAGTGGATGAGAAAATTGAGAGTCCTCCTTTGTACTCATGGCTTAGTCAAAGTTCATTTCTCACATGCTTGAGAAACATCAAGTTGTTAAAGGGTGATGTGACTATGACGTCGCTTTAACTAAGTACTGCAAATCAAGTCTTGTTGTAAACTTATAGTGTGATTATACCAACTCACATAAATAAATTGTAAATTAATGAACACAGCAATTTGACAATGTAGTTCGTAGTCAAGCTTCTATGCTTACGAGGCACCTGCCGAGCCTAGACAAAGAATCACACTATGTCAATTTGATTAAGAGTATAATGAAACTTCAAGATAAACATTTCATTGACTAAATTCCTTTGGTCTTAACCTCTCAACCTTTTTCCACTCACTATCAACTCTTTTATTTAAGTTTTTCACTTAACCAGCCCTATTGGTTTTAGACTAAATTAACAGGTCAATGTTCAACTCTTCCCTTACTCTCTTACTTTTTAACACACTCAATTTGACATATTACAATAATTTTCACTACAAAGGGACAAAACTCTCATTCAAAGCACTCAATTCTTCAATCCAAAAGGTTTAAGTCATCCAATAAATTCTCCAGGCACTAAATCCTCTAAAGTCAATGACTCCAATCCACTTTAGATGAGATTCTCCATAAAATCTGCAATATATTTGAACTACATCATTTTCTACTAAGCTTTTATGACCTGGTGTTACAACACCAATGTTAATTTTCCCTATTAGCAAGATAAAACTTCCATCTTTAAGTGGATTTGATTCCATCACCAAGATTTATACATTTTTTCATATCTCAACAGATGTGATCAGTTAATTCCATGTTATACATAGACACAAGATTCACCCATATCAAATCTTCAAAATTAGATAATGATATTTCATGTATCTTCCCTAAAACAACTAGGTCAACAAGATTGAAAATTTTTCACAATTGAGTTAGCACCATAACATTGTCAACTCATCCGTCTACTTAACGCTGCATCATTACATTAACTTGTAGTGGAGTCTATATTTAATTTTATAGCCTTTTGAATTCATTTGTTCTTAATTTATGTATTTCTGAACTATTTTGTATGTTTTCTACGATTTTATTAACTATATTGTATATTCCTCTATGTATAATGTAAGAAATTCATTCTTATCTATTAGAATTCCTTGTTTTAACCGTATCACTTTATGTATTATTTGGTGATCCCAAAACCTTCTACAATCTTCCTTTGATTCAAATCAACTAGGTTCTTCATTCATCTAGTATATTTTCCTTTTTGAAATGTGATAATTAATATAAAATAAAAAAATTTCATATTTGATGCATGTTTATAATTACAAAAATAATATATAATTTTATTAATAATAATTAAATATAAAATTTTAATATTTTTTAGAATTTTAATGTTAAAATAAATTATTTAAAATTAAAATTGTATTAAAATTTTTGAAAAGATAGTGAGGAAAAAGTTAGAGAAAAGATAAAAAAAATTGATGAAAAATAAACAAAGTATTAATTAAAAAAATAAATAAGGAATCAAAAATAGGGATAGAAAGACAAAAGAAAAATATAATTATTTACTACATAATACAAAATTTTAAGGCCCTTAACATCCAATAGATACTAGTAATTGTGGGAAACCTTGTTGAGTGCTAAGAAACTAAGAAGAAAAAATAATAGCCAAAAATAGGTGAATCCCTTAAGTTCGTTGCTTGAAAGTATCGTTTTGCTTGTATTGTTGGGCTGCTCGACTTTGTATGATGTTTTTCACCTCTCTTGCTCTTCAACGGTTTTGCACAGCAATTTCTTCCCCACTTTATCCTTTCCGTTAACATCATAAATGATAGAATTTTTCCCATTTTCTTCCATTTACCACTGGTTACCACCCCACAATACTACGCCAATATTTGTTTTACGATTATCTACCATCTAAAAACACATATTTAATTATTACACATCTTTTCTTTTTTCTTCTTTCTTACTTTTACACAATTCTCGAGATAAAAACAAACAACAAAATTAAAAAACCAACGAAGCCTTAGTTTCTTGTTTTCTTCAAAATCAGCAATTTTAGAAGAAATATTCTGTTAATTAACCTTTCTTGTTTTTTATATACACTTTTGGAGCTGAAGATTAAATAAATAATTTTATTTTGTACTAATAAAAAATTAAAGCCTAAGGTACAAGCATTGTTTAAAAAAAGATACATAGGCATTACAGAATCCTAAAGAAAACACGGGGCTATGTTTGGGAGAAGAGATTTGTTGGGAAATGGCATTTGATGTTAGGATGAGTAGTATTTTTAGTTATAAAATTTTGATATTTTAAAGTTTTTAATTTATGTAAATATGGGTATGAAATAAATAATAATAATAATAATAATAATTAAATGATTTGACAGTATATAGTAACAATAATTAGTTTTTAAGTTATAAATATAGATAAATATGAATGTATAAGTTTGTGTATACAGATATAGATTTGATTATAAATAAGTGAAATAATTGAAATTAATTATTTAATTATATATGTAAGAGAAAGAAAATTTGAATTTAAATTTAGATAGAAATTTTGTTAAACTAGTGTAAAATTTGATAGAAATAGTAGAAATTGAAGATGTGGTTGCAAACATAGCAAATGTTGCTCAATTTTTTTGTCCCCAAAGTCAGTTTTCATTTATTGGCTAATCATGGAAAAATCTTTAAGTAGACCAATAAATACATGAAATTCATCTTGTGTTTCTCAGCCGCTGCTTCCTCTCCGCAGTTCGTCCATTATTATTTTCTCGGTGCGACCATGAAGAAACGCGATTTCTTGAAAGTTGGGTAACCTGTTATCGTCCTCTACCAATGCTTTCAAATTTGTATTTCCTTTCCTCCTTTCGTTCACACATGACGATAAATATATATATATATATATGGATTCTTTGTAAATTAATGTAGAAAATAAATATAAAGTAGTTGATATGTTTAAAAGTAGAAAATAAAATAAATACGTGAGATATACGTGTTGTTAGACCTGTCAAATCCAAAGCTGAACAAAGTTTCCAGCCCATATATGGAATCCTGGCAAATGAACCCCGATATGAGCTTCGAAATACTGAAGCTGCGACGAATCCCCGGCAGTTCAGGGAGGATCGGACAGCGCCGGTAGACGTGCTTCGCGGGCAGGCCGCTAACGGGAGCTCCTTGCTTAAGGTTGCTGCAGGGAGTAGGAATACATCGGATTCCGATACACCTTATGGTTTGCCGCAGTGTACTCCGGTTTTGTCGCAGAAGGATTGCGATTATTGCGATTATAGAGAATAGTCATTTGTCAAAAATTTAATTATAGAACTTTAAAGTATAATCCAAATTATACTAATATTAAGACAATTTTTTTTTATTTTAATAAACATATAACGCCCCACAATTGAAATCATGACATAGTAATATTTATGAACAACTTCAGTGGATAAACAAAGCTAACATGTATCTTAGCAAATTAAACCAATAATAAATTTAGTAATAATCCAAGGAAAAAAAAAACAATGTAACATCCATCATATTATCCAAAATTCCATATGCAGTGGAATAAAAATATCCTAACTATAAAATTCAAAATGTCTTAACAAATAACAATACTATCAATGAAATTATAGCAACGTAAGCTAAGCCCTTGTCCTTGAATCTACTAGCCCCATATTCGACCATTGTCACTTGCTTCATCTATAAAAGTATTAACTAAAAGTGGTAAGCGACGAGTCACCCAATAAATGATACATGATATCATTTTCTTTTCAATATATGAAAGCCAAATAAAATGACATGGTTGAAATGAAGCACATTTTATAGTAAAAATCATAACTTAGAATAGCATAGAATAAGTTTTCCAGAACAAATAGCAAAAAACATCTTCGAAGCAGTTCACAGAAATTCATGACATTTTATAGGTATTCCAATCTATCTTGTCATTCATACTTGTCATTCATATAGTTTACGTGGTCAATTTCCCCTTACTGTTTATAGAACTAAATACCTTGTGTACTTATTTCTATTGATTAATACCTCAGTTTATAACTCCAATTAAAGAGGGTTAGAATTCCAACCTACAACCTCAATTGAGGAAGTCAAAATCTCGCTTATAACCTCAACTGAGTGGGCTAGAGTACCAATCAATTACTCTAGTTGAGTAGGGTAGAATCCCAATCTACAGCCTCAGTTAAATGAGTTAAAATTAGCTCCTACACTATTGTTGATATCATATAAAAGGCTTTTAGATTATTACATGTATTTCATTTTTCCCAAATAGTCCTTTTCATAAAATTGTCTTACAAATAATTCACATTCAAGTTTTGAGAAAAAAAACAAATAAGTTCAATATTCACAACAATTAACAGGCTAAAACCACGTTTCCATTAAATAGGAATAACATTTGAAAGCAATTTTCAAACATGATGTAAAAATTTAGTTGTCACATAAACAATTTCAAAAACATCACAAAAATTGACAAGGAATAACCATTTGCACAAAAAGATTTCATACTTGCAATAAAATAGTTTTTTAAAAGGCACTTATGAAACTAGGAGAGGAACCACTTACCTGACTGTTCTCATTGAAGCTTTAACAAGTTCCTTGCTTATTGATTTTTGGTTTTCTAATCAATCACATAATTTTTCATTTAATATTTAATTCATGTGAACCACAGACTTTCAGATGACTCGTGTGTATCCCACGTGTCTCATTTCACAATCTATTCTATATTTGGTTACGATCTAAATAATCATTCCTATTTGGACTCTCTTAGTGAGTATTCCCCTTGCATTATTATATCTTAGACAATGGGTTTAGGGCCGCAATTGCACTTTGCGATGTTGCACCCGCAAGGCACAATCATAGGGCATACTGTTTATTCCCACGATCCACTCTGCAAATGCGCATATTAGCCTTTCGTCCACACTGTCGCCTCTTGTGATTGCGGCAGCGACCATGACAGGTCCCTAACTTGTGTGACAAGTCACTAATCACAAAAACTTGAGTTTATCATGGTTCTTAAGGTCTCTAGGCACATTTTTACGCATTTAAGTCCATGAAAAACATAACCATATTCACCAATTTTGAAAAAATTCAGGACACTTGTTAGACTACATGTAATATTCCAATACATGCTTTTACATATAACAAATAGTTCAAACCTCAAAAAAAAGATAATTTTTTGAAAATTTGTTTTTTTAAGTGTTTAATTGCAACAAAACAATGGAGTGAGAAAATTTGTATTTGCAGATGAAAGTATTATAAAATACTAACTTAACAAGCACACTCTATGGGTGTGCATTTTAATTTGATACATAAAATTTTCTTCATACATAAAATTCTATTTCTATTATTTAAGTATGTTTCAATATATCACACTTATTGTTTCAATATATTACACTTATTTTATTTTATAATTTATCATCTAGCAAAAATGACATATGCTATGCATTTACATATTTTTCAATTAATGATAATAATATATACATGCAATCTATTTTAAAAACTTCAATAATAAAAGTGAGATAACCTTAAAATTTTTAGATTGTATGCAATATACCAATACACACTTCTTACGATCCCTACACATTATTACATGACTTCTAATTAATTGTTATGTATATAACATATCTAAATCCTTAAGAATTCTTATTTTGAATGTGCCTATGCATGTAAAATCAATAGCCTCGCATGCATGCATGATAATCAAGCAACTAGGCGTGCAAATTACCTTGTAACTAAGCATTTGAAGGCCAAAAAAAATTCACCACTATTCTGCACATCGTCACCCTCTTTTCAGACCTCAAAATAGGGTTTCTCAATCCTGCAAACCCATATTTATACCTAGGTTTGATTAGAATTTGCCTAAGATTGAACTTCTTAATAGTTTAGGCCCTTGTAATTCAATTCTCAATTTCAGATTTTATGGACTTTTTTCATCCCGTTTTAAACTCTATTTTCTAGTCTCCAAGGCCTGAAAATATATCCCTCTTTAATATGCTTCTTATTCAATGCCCAATATATCCACCCAAAAATAAATAGAAAAAGGAAAAATTAATAATAAATCAACTATAATCCCACGAAATTTTGTCCAAAATATTGTATCACTAGTACCAAAAATTCAGTAAGGTTTGACTAGACTAACGGTGTATACTTTGTTTTCTATATACACTTACTGTTATTCCAATAGACTCAAACAAAGATAATTTAATAAATAGGCTGGTAATTAATAAACTGTCCACCAACATTTTTTCTATAGTCATTATTGTGTCTCAAAAATCTTGAATATTACAAAATATATCTAATCTATTAATAAATTTTAGTATTTGTGTAACAATTGAAAAACAAAATATAGTGATAAATAAAATTGAAAAAAGAGAGAAAGCTAATGGCTAATGCTATAATAAGGTAATCAAAAGATCATTTATCTATAAAGAGTTAAAAGAACAATTTTGATCTTTATTTTAAATTACTTATAAAACTTAATTAATTTTGCCTTAATACAAAGTGTTTTTTTAATAAATTATCAATTTTTTATTATTGTATACATTACATTTTATTATGATGTCCTAAAGTTGAACATCTAATATTTGGATTAAAAAATGTCAAAATGTTGAATAATAAGAAAAAGTAGTTTAAATTCAAATTTTCACAATAATTTTATATAAAGCAACAAATTCTTCTTATATGACGTTTATTAAAAAAGTTTTTCTTTTTGAAAATATAACAGGGACTGTACATAATAATGTAATATAAAAGTTTAAATTAAAATAAATCAATGGATGTGAATTTATTTTGACCAAATATCATTAATTTGATTATCATATTTATAAGGTAAAATTTTGTAAATGTACATGTACTTTAATGCAAGATATATTAAATTCTAAAATTATTTCAAAGCTCTAGCTTATAAGTAACTATCATCATAGTAAACCTAAATCACATTTATTTGTATGAATCAAATTTTGAATAACATGTTCTTTATTTATTTTTAATTCCCTTAATAAATTTAAGATGACATATATAATCAAATAATTTTCTTACCATCAAAAACTTATTATAAAATTTAAAATTTAAAATTTAAATGACATTTTCCTTAATCAATACCTTTATTTAATTCAAAGATATTATTAAAAATTATTTATCATTGAAACTCACAATGTCATAACCTAAAATTTAAATTTGCGATTAGTTTTATTTAACTTAATAAACTTTTTTAAAAGGTAAGGTAATAATAATATTTTTCATATGATAAATACAAGAAAGTAAATATATAAATTCAATTGTCAAAAAATAACTCAGATATATAAATAAAAAATGAAAACGAATATATAAATTCAATTTTCACAAAATAACTAAGCTATAGAAATGAAAAATTAACATAAATAAATATTGAAATTGTTTAATTTGATTTACTTTTCTATTATTTAATTTCAACGCATATTCTATATTATACGTACAAACATAATATTTTCTAGTATTAATAAAATAATTATAGAATGGTCAATGAACAACGATGGCCAGACCGCAATCAGCGTCGATCTGTCTTGGAATCGTCCAGAGTCCAAGTCCACCCACTCAAGCTTATACGGCAATTTCGATTTCTATTTAAATATCAATGGGTCCAAATTTTAAAAAAGGAAAATTAATAAGGGTGGACCAAAGAAAATCACTAGAATTATAACAAGTAACACTTAAGCATGAGCAGGCGCACCAAAGCATTCCCACTTTTTTCTATTTAATCGATCACTTCGTATCCTGACCGCGCATAAAGAGTTACCATGAGCTCTGGCGGAATGCCAGTCGCCTTTATTTTCCTCATTCTGGTGAACCTATCAGCCATTGCCAGCGGCCAAACGCAGGCGCACCAGTGCATAGGCAACGGCAATTACACTAGCAACAACAGCACTTACAGGGCTAATCTCAACGCCGTCCTCTCCTCTCTGTCTACAAATATCTCCAGCAACGGCTTTTACCACGCATCTGCAGGCCAAAACCAAGACAGGGCCAACGCCATCGTGCTTTGCAGAGGTGATATCGCGCTTGATGCGTGCCGTGAGTGTGTACAAAATGCTACCGATGCTCTTCCAAATTTTTGCCCCTACAGAAAGCAGGCGATAATCTGGAACGTGCCGTGCATGTTAAGATACTCAAACGAGACGATACTTGGGACCCTGGAGACTTATCCGGGATATTTTTATTGGAATTTAAATAACGCCACAAGCCCAGATCTGTTTAAGGAGGATTTGAGAAGCCTGCTAGACGATCTACGGGACCAAGCTGCTTCTGGTGGTTCTCTGTGGAAGGTGGCGGCAGCGAGTAGAAAAGGCCCTGATTTTCAAACAATTTTTGCTCTGGTTCAGTGCACCCCGTATTTATCTCCATGCGACTGCAACAGATGTCTAATTGGTGCCACCCGTGATATACCTTCATATTGTGACGAGAAGATAGGGTGTAGAGTTCTCAGGCCTAGCTGCAATCTTCGTTTCGAGACTAATTCCTTCTTCAATGAGACTAGAATTCAAGAAATAGCAACTGCGCCAGCGCCAGTACAGTCGCCGACTGGTACTCAATCATATAAAATCTACCTTCTCCAACTATTTTAATTCTTAATTCTTAAGCAAGTAATTGTCTTCAGGTGTCCTAATCGTCTTATTGCATAAACTATTGATATGTTCAAGGGATCATAATTTGCAAGATTCGTATTTCACATCAACAAGAGCCTGGTTCATATCACATCTGTTTTTTCTTGAGAAATTAAAGCTAATCTATGATAAAGTACCTTTAATTCTTTATTGAGGATGAACAACCAAAAACTTTTATGGCTATGTTTGTTTCCTAATTAGGATGGAAAGAAATATTTGAATGATTTGAACAGGATAAAAATTATATTTAGTTTGTAAGATTAGCACGAGGAGGAAAGTTATTTTATATATATTTAATAAATAATAACGATTGAATGTTGCCATTATATATTAGTTTATAGGACAATAAAAAATGAATATGATTGCAAAAATTATAAGAATATGTGTTAATTTGATTGTGAATAGATATAATGATTGAAAAATTATTAATTAGTTATAAAAATAAAAAGAAAAATTTTAAATTTGAATTTGAATAAATTTTGTATGGTAATATGTTTGGCTTGTAAGATTTTTAAATAACAATAAATAGTATATAAAAAGGAAACAAACATAGCGTATTAATTTTGGGCGGAGAGCGAGAGAGAGATGAAGTAAATTGTACAAACAGATATTACAATTACATCAGGCAGAAAAGCAGAAAAAGAAAATGAAGAGTAATAGTTTATGGTGACAAGTTACAAGCTTCCTTGATTCTTGCAGGAAACGATGATCGTAAAACAACTCGAACTATTATTGTTGTTGTTGCCTCAATTACTGCGTGCGAGATTCTAGCTGTATTTGTTGTCACCTTGCTCATAAAGAGAAGAAAATTGAAACCATCATTACAGCAAGAGAGTAAGTACTTGATCTCCTTTAAAATAGCCATGATTTTTTGTATGTTGACTTCTGTAGAATTTTACCTCCAGTAGATAATCAACTAGAGCGTAACATTTGATTTGATGAAGCTGTAGATGAGATCAGCACAGCCGAATCTCTGCAATATGATTTCAGCACAATCAGAGATGCAACAAACGATTTCTCAGATAATAACAAGCTAGGACAAGGTGGATTTGGAGCTGTTTATAAGGTATTTATAACATATGATTTCTATATACACATACACACCTGTAACAGCAAATAAAAATACACATCAAAGAAAAAATAAATCTATGTTTTTTCTGTTTGTCAATTGTTATGTTTTAATATTAGGGAACACTTCCAAATGGTCAAGAAATAGCAGTTAAAAGATTGTCCAAGAATTCAGGGCAAGGAGTACTGGAATTTAAGAATGAGGTCCTGTTGTTAGAAAGGCTTAAGCACAAGAATCTGGTTAGACTTTTGGGTTTTGCTATAGAAGGAATGGAGAAGCTTCTTGTTTATGAATTCGTTTCGAATGGAAGCCTGGATTTCTTTATATTTGGTAACACAATTTCCTTTTATTTATATTGCATATTAAATCTTATTCCCACACTTCATTTATGGTTGTACTGTTCGAGCAAAATTACCTATATATGATGTGTGATTCACATAAACACTTGTTTTAATCGCATGTAGACCCAACCAACCATTCATATTTAGATTGGGATCGACGCTTCAAGATCATAAAGGGTATTGCCAGGGGAATGTTGTACTTGCATGAAGATTCTCGACTCAAGGTCATTCACCGCGACCTGAAAGCTAGCAATATACTTCTAGACAAAGACATGAACCCTAAGATTGCAGACTTCGGCACGGCAAAGTTATTTGGACAAGATGAAACTCAAGGAAGTACAAGCAGAATTGTTGGGACATAGTAAGTATTATAGGACATTATCTAGGTTGGGGACTTAACAATAAGCATTTTGTCGTTTTTCTTAATTTCTCAATAGAAGTCAAATGAAAATATGCTTATGTTGCAAACGCATATATACTATGAGTTTTGTTGTATGACATCAATTATTTTTCATATTTCTTCAAGCTCCCATAAGTTAGAAACAATTTTTTTTAATTAGTTCGCTTGGATGAATTTTATAAATTAATACTTTCTTATCCAAGGGGATGTGATAAAAATAATAGGCTAGTATTGAACTTTAATTGATAGAACCATTCTTTGTTAACTAATTATTGTAATTTCTGTATTGCAGTGGATATATGCCACCTGAATATGCAATGCATGGGCAATTTTCTATTAAATCAGATGTCTTCAGCTTCGGAGTACTAGTTTTGGAAATCATCAGCGGCCAAAAAATTAATTGTTTTGGAAGTGGGGAGACTGCAGAGGACCTTCTAAGTTTTGTAAGTATGAATATTATATGAAAAGATAAAAAGTTCATGTTTTAAATTTGAACCCTACTATACATACATACTGATTAATGTTAAACTAGTAAATTTGCTTTCTTTATGCTTGTGCGAATTTGTTCAATTAAATTATTGTATTTTAAATAATCAAAATATAATTTCTAAACTTAAAGGTATATAATTATTTCAAAAAAAAATTAGAGAATGATTAAAACTTTGAACAAGAGAAAAACTAAGAGAGAAACATGCAAAAATAAGAAAATAAAATGGAATGAAGAACAAAAATGATAGAAAAATAACAGAATTTGAAATAAGGGTAATTGTATAATTTTTGCCTTATGTTACAAAAAATTCTTAGTTTAATAATAATATAGTAGAGACATAGCACAGAAAAAATAATTTTGTGTTAAAATTTATATTTTAGCGTTGATAACTTTATTTATGGGACGTAAATTTACTAATTCAAAATAATGTGGCGAATTTATAATAGATAACCAAATATGTCTTAAACTATTAATAATGTAGTACAGATATAACTATTTCTAATCAAGGATGCCTATTTATTACAGGCATGGAAAAATTGGCGCGATGGGACTGGTGTGAATATAGTAGACCCCTTCTTGAAGACTAGCTCAGGATCCATGAGTGGCATGATGAGATGCATTCACATTGGTTTGTTATGTGTTCAAGAACATGCAGCTAATAGGCCAACAATGGCTTCTATTGTTCTTATGCTTAACAGCTCTACCATAACCTTGACTGCACCTTCTGAGCCTGCATTTTATATGCGAAGTGGCTATGATTCGCATGTTTCATCTCTTCAGGATAGCAATTCATCAGAAGGTAACAAACCAGCTAAGTTTGATGATCATTTATCCAAGAACGATGCCTCAATCACTGAGTTACATCCTCGTTAGCAGTTTTAAACAATTTAAATCATTAGCTATGTATGAATTTGTTTGGAAGAAAATGCGTGGTTTAATTTCCAGAGATAATGTGGTCACTCCGCCCGTTGTATCCAGTGTTGTGCCATGAAAAGACTAATGAGCATGGTATCAAAGTGATGTTGTTTCCATTGAATTCTGATGGCTACTTTTGTCTAATTTAGGCTCAGCTGCCTCATCTGCTCATATTGTTGTAATGCAAATTACACTTACTCTATAGACACCTCAATTGTGCTATTTTCAGTTTGAAATTTGAAGGTATTTTTTCCTCGAATTTCTACAATCCAAACATACTACTTTATCATAAATTTCAAAATTTTAAGTCCAATTTATTTTCTCTCATATATGCATATAGAAATACTCAAAAGTTACTATTAAATTTATTTACAATTAAATTAATATGCACATTTATATATACATTAAAAATTAATTGTTAATCTTACATAAAATTACATTGCCCAATCTTTATTATACACACACACACATATTATAATTACAGAAATTTAGAAAAATTAAAATTTTCAATCAATCAACAACAAAATTTCAAACCACGGTAACAGTATCTTGAAAATTTATTATGTTCAACAAATTAACTAAATTTTGTTATTGTAATTATTGTTTCAACATCTCATAATTAACGGGAAAAAATTGTTTTCATTTAGTTGTCACTGCGTACTTTTTTCTTAATAATTAAATGCAATATAACTAGCTTTGTCCTCAATTTTAAATTATTATAATAATAATTTATACAGTAGCAACCCTGTATTTATCTTTGGAGGCAAGACACATGACTAAGGAAAGATAAAATAGAAGTGAATTGTTGTCAGAGGATGGCAGATGAGACAAAGGACCTTTGAAGAATTTGTTTTCCCACTTCGTCGTTTCCTTTGTCCTGAAATAGTCATGCCTTAGTCATCAATTCCAAAATCCAAACGCGTACCATGAGTCGTGAAGTCACGGATTGATCCAAATCAATGCCAAATTAGTGAAGGACAATAAATTGTAGTCAGTTGTATATAATGGATTAAAAGGTGTTTGGACGAGCTTTAAACTCATTAAAATATCTTATAACATATTTAAGAATTTATAAATTTTTAAAAAGTGTTTCATAACGTGAAAAACCAACAGCCTCAGCTAACTGATTCAGTCAACCAATTCCAGCATCTTCAGCCAGTTCATTTCATCATCAGCCTGTTCTTTTCATCGCATCAACTGAACACTTTGCTTCACATTAGTTAGATTACAGTTACTTGTTAGTTGATAATCCTGATTATTTTGTTATTTACTTTGCACTTCAACTGTATTTAACTTGATCATTAACTGAAAGGGTAAGATTACATATAGAACACATCAAAGAAGTAAGAGTTAGGTTGGTATACTAACTGCTTGTGGAATTGATTGAATGAGAGACTCTATTCTATGATCATTCACGTCACACTGGTTGATTGCTCTGCATTCAGTTCACGCGAGCATGAAATAATTCTTGCTCAGTCTTGTTTCACGGTACCGGGGCCAAGATCGTAGGACCAAAATGGTGGAAGACTTGGGGAGAGTGCTGGTGGGGCAGCAAAAAGCTCGCGTGGTACCCAACAAGAAGCATGGATTATCCTGTTAGGTTCTGAGTCATGTGTTTAGGCATGTTTTAGTCTCAAAATTGATCAAATTAGGTATTAAGTACCAAAAATAATATTTTGTCCGTTTTTCAGGTTTTGCACTCACAAGTACATGGCTTGCAACTGCACTATGGATCGTAGTGCATTTTATTCAATCCTACTATCCAGCACTATGTTGCTTTCCGATTCTACGCACCACAACCGTGGACATTTGCACACACCCTCAAGCTCAGCCCTTGCAACCATGATAGCTCTTGTCGTGCCCACTACTAGTGCATGTTGTCATGTTCTGCTCCTGCGAAGACACTCAATGCAATCACAAATTTTGACCGTGGGCGCTATGGCGAAGGCACTGTTTGGTGTGGTTTCCTCTACACATTTTTAATTACCGTTTTCCCTAGTTATATATATTTTACAACTTCTAAGAGCCTTTTCATGAATCTTAAGCATCAAAATTCTACTTTTATAATTTACTTAAGAATGTCAAAGGAATCAAAATGATTTGCATAAGTGGCATATACCACAACTTTCAACAAAATTTTTATGTGTAATTCATACTACTACCAGATTATTCATATTACAACAAATTAAACTACACATAACATTTCCCAATTTCTCATTCATGTGCCTTTGATGTGTGAAACCAGATTTTCTAGACTCATGCATGAGAACTACATAATTTAAACCAGGAAATTACCTCAAGTTTCTCACGTTGGTGTCCGAAATATTTTTCTCTCTCTCTTTTCCTGCTCTAGACATCCGCTTAATTTCATCTCTCATCCTAGTGCGCTATTTATACTAGAAAATCTAGTATTTCAATTATACAAGGGCTTCTTCATTTTTAATTTAGGAAAATCCAAACTCCTTTTTTTTCTAGCCATCTCCCGCCCTAATTTTTCTTATTTTTACACCCAATGTTAATTAAAAATAACCTTTTGATTATCTTCAAGGCTGGGTAGGATTTGATCAACTACATTTTTTGTATCTCCCTTTCGTACTTGATTATCATCTCCTACCTATTTTTATCCAAAAATATTTAATTGATTAAATAAATTTCCCATAATAATAAGAATATTGTTTTTAATGCCCAGAATTTTTTGGTAATAAAAAATATAATACTAGTAAAAAGTTGCTTACTCTACATGTGTGTAAATTTATATATAAATTATAAAGTTATTATATTTTGAATAATATATATATAATTATTTTAAAAAGTATGAAATTTTTTCTCAATGAAATATTAAAAAAGATGAAAAAAATTTAAAAGAGAGAAAAATTGAGAAAAAAACAAAAATAAAATAACGAGTTAAAAGAGAAGGAAGAAAAAATGATGGAAAAAAATAAAATAATTTAAATAAAAATAATTGTGCAATTTTTTATTGTTCAACCTAAAGTTTTAATTTTTTAAATAATATAGTATGTATATAGGTCTAAGTATAAACAATAACAAAATAAAGATAGATAAATAATTTGAAAGAAAAATATAAATTTGATATTAAAATACAAATAAAAGTAATTAGTTTGTACAAAACACCATAGAGATATAAAAGAAGGATAAAAATACGACAATTTAAAATAATATTTGTGTAATTTTAAATTGAACAACCAAAAAGCCTTAATAAAATAATTAGTGAATATCTTTGAGTGAGTTTGCTGTTTCTCACTAAAAGTAATGATGCAAATTTACTATTTTTGGACAATGTTTTAAATTTATAATTTGAAACCCAATTGATTTCAAACTCTTAATGATGTTGTATATGTCATCGGTTTGCTTCCTATAATAGTTGTTTTTTATGTATTTTATTTATATCCGATTTTTTATATTTTAAATAATGATCTCATAATTAAAATATTTAATTTGAATGTAACTTTTACTTGATTTTCTTCCCTTACTAAATGCACAATTTAAAAATTAAATTTTATATTTTTCTCTTACTTTTAAATTATTTTTGAAAACACAAAAAAAAATAAATAAATAAAATGGAGAAACACGAACGTAACCTGTTTATTCTATTAATTTTTCTTTTATTTATTCACTATGTTTTATCCAGTTCAGATGATGGGCTCTTATTTTTGCTGAAGAAAAGTGAGAATGTAACTGGCTTCAATATGTTGCTTTCATATTTTGTTGTTGGTTTGAGATTCTCAATGGTGCGACTAGAACATTTGGGGCAATTTAGAAATTTGCAGCATTTTGCAATAAGCCTGTGTCTAGTATTTAATAAAATACTTACAGTGAATAGCCCAATGAATACGTTATTTGCGATTATTTTTGGTTAATTCAATATAGAGCAGTTGAGAGAGAATCGAATGGCAGTCTCCTTCATTTAAAAATCGTTTATTAGTTAGGATTATAATGACTCCTGAAACGTATTGACTAAGAACCAGACAGAAGAAAATTTTGAGATGGTCAGTGAGGGGCAGGCTGCCATCGGCGTCTATATTGTTTTTTAATGTTTAAAATTTAATTAGTAGTAAGATTCATATTATCCTACTTAACTTCTCAAGATTAATTATTATTTTTATATGAAATTTTTTGGACGGGTCAAACTCTATAAAATCGAAATTCTAACTCAAAATATTGAAAATAAATTAATTGTAAGATTAATCTGATTTGCTTTTATTAGTCAACTATTTCATCTTATTTTTATTATTTAGCAGTCGACAGGTCAATCCTTGGCTAGTGGATGTATATTTGAAAAGTCAGCTTGAACGGGTCTTTTGATTTAAAAGTGTTTTAATCATGATGTAATTTTACCTCGTTTGTCTGTTTCATTATTGTTTTATGTATACGCACATAGAGAGAGAGAGAGAGAGAGAGAGAGAATAAGCCATTTCTCATAGATGATAAATTATAATATAAAATACTTATATATATCATAAATTTTTTAATTATATGATATAAATGGAAAAATATGTATAATTGCACAATAAATTATGTTTTAAATTTTACATGTAAGTGTACATGTAGTACAGATAATTAACAACGAGTGATGATATTAAATTCCATGTGTAGCAGCATATAATAATCCTCAATGAAAAACAAAAATCAGGTAGACCGCAATAAATACAGTCCCTGTAAGCTTTAGTTAGGCAATTTTTCTCATTACCGTAAATCACAAATTTCTTGCACTGCGGACTGACATGACTGGCATTTTTTGTGAACATGTTCAACATATTCATTGGCCAATGAGGTTGTTCAATTTCTGAGGCTTGCAGCTTGCTTGTTTGATCAAGCCTTTTTACTCCTTGTCCCGCGTATGAGTAGTAAGAATTTCAATAATTGTTCGTAATTTTCACTACAGGACAAGCATCCCTTTTCAATATAAACAACTAACTTCTTCCATCGGATAAAAGCACGCAAATTCCAGTTTTCTCTTCGTTGCTCCTTTGACCTGAATCAGTTCTTCTCCGGAGAAAACGCTAAAAACTTGAGAGAGTAAAGTAATTATGAATTCCGGATTCAGCTGGAAACTCGCAGCCATGTTACTTGTTTTGACAAACACTTTAGCCTCCGCCAGAGCCCAGGATCAATATCGGCATTCCTGTATGGAAAACGGGAATTACACGAGCAACAGCACTTACAGCGCCAATCTTAACGCCACACTCTCTTCTCTCTCCTCAAACATTGGCGACTACGGATTCTACAACGCATCAGTGGGGCGGGGCCAAGACAGAGTCAACGCCATCGCGCTGTGCAGAGGAGACGTACTCCTTGATCAGTGCCGCGACTGCGTGAAAAACGCCATCCCAGCACTGGTAGAGCTATGCCCCCATAAAAAACAGGCCATTATATGGTATAAAATGTGTATGTTACGGTATTCAAACGAGACTGTATACGGAGTCCAAACAAACGAACCCGCAAGTGAGTTGCTTAACCCTATAAATGCGAACAATCCCGAAAAATTTATGGAGGAGCGGTCAGCGCTGCTGGACGTTCTCCGTGGGCAAGCGGCTAACGGGAGCTCCTTCCTTAAGATTGGGGCGGGGAGTAGGAATACCTCAGATTCTCGGATCATTTATGCGCTGCTGCAGTGTACTCCAGATTTGTCCCCGGGGGAATGCGGTAATTGTTTGATCCGGGCTGGCCAGCCTTTGCTAAGTGAGACGGGGGCGAGACGGCTGTTGCCCAGCTGCAATCTTCGCTATGAGCTTTATCCCTTCTACAATGAAGCTAGGCTTCGTGAACTCCGGGCGTTGGTGCAACAAATACCTACTTCGCCATCAGGTAAGAAAATAATATGTGTTCTATTTGACTAATGCATATAAACAAGGTTTAAAATCATCACAGAGGCAGATCCAGAAACAATACAGTAAATATTCCTCCGATTTTGCAGGAACGAATGGTGATAATACAGGAGCAGGTAAAGACAATTATAACACGACCAAAATTGTTATCATCATTGTTGTCCCAATTGTTGTGTGTCTACTACTAGCTGCTTGTGCTGTCGTCTTCCTGAGAAAAAGGAAAAAGCAGAGGCCACAGGAAATTGCTAAGAGTAAGATCTTGTTATCTTGTCATGGATTATATTCTACCACGGTTTAATTGAGTGGGAGTGCTAAACTAAAATTCTATATACTGCGCGGATGCATCAGCGAATGACGAGATAAGTACAGTTGAATCCCTGCAATATGATTTGCGAACAATTAGAGCTGCGACCATTGATTTCGCGGATGCAAACAAGTTGGGCCAAGGAGGATTTGGGGCTGTGTACTGGGTAATTGATTACACTGTCGCTATATATGAACGAACACAGTGGTTGAATTTTGTTTGATTGGTTCTCTTTGCTTCGAACTCCAGGGAAAACTTTTGGATGGCCAAGAAATTGCTGTCAAAAGGTTGTCCAGGGAATCAGGGCAGGGCGACTTGGAATTCAAGAATGAGGTCTTGTTGGTGGCCAAGCTTCAACATAGAAATCTGGTTCGGCTCTTAGGATTCTCCCTGGAAGGAATAGAGAGGCTTCTAATATATGAATTCGTTCCTAATGCGAGCCTGAACCATTTCATATTTGGTAATACTCTGCTTTCAATTTCATCAGATACGATTCTGTAAATTGGTTTACTGAGTTTGAGTTACTTCATCTTTTGCACAATTACTCTCATTATAATAACAACAGCAACGATAATAAAGTTTTTTGACTGGACATGTAGACCAAATCAAGGGTTCATACTTGGATTGGGAGAGACGTTACAAGATCATAGGAGGTATTGCGAAGGGACTTCTGTATTTGCATGAAGATTCTCGACTCAAGATCATTCACCGTGATATCAAAGCTAGCAACATACTTTTAGATGGAGAGATGAATCCTAAAATAGCAGATTTTGGCATGGCAAAATTATTTGGGCAAGATGAAACTCATGGAAATACAAA
This sequence comes from Avicennia marina, assembly GCA_019155195.1. Taxonomy (NCBI): domain Eukaryota; kingdom Viridiplantae; phylum Streptophyta; class Magnoliopsida; order Lamiales; family Acanthaceae; genus Avicennia; species Avicennia marina. The sequence goes on along the minus strand of CM032754.1, from coordinate 17,647,931 downwards.
CAAGATTGTTGGAACTTAGTAAGTATAATACCATATATATATGTGTGTGTGTGTGTGTGTGTATTTATTTATTCATATTAGATCTCCATCTCTCTAAGAAAAGGTATTTCATCTTTGATATTATAAATTTCACTTGAGAAGTTGCAAAATTTTATTTTTGGTCAAAAGCTTGTTGAACTATGGACAATATTTTAAGTGTGCTTCTCTTACTATTACTATAATCTACACGTTGCAGTGGATATATGTCACCTGAATACGCTATGCATGGGCAATTTTCCGTGAAGTCAGACGTCTTTAGCTTTGGAGTGTTGGTCTTAGAAATCTTAAGTGGTCAAAAAATTTTTTTCAAGAATGAGGAGAATGCAGAGGACCTCTTATGTATTGTAAGTATGGATATATGATATTAATTGGGTACTTTTCTGTCGAATATATGTAATATATGACCGTAAATTCTCAGGCATGGAAAAATTGGCGTGAAGGGACAGCTGAAAATGTAATCGATCCTCTGTTAAGGACTGGAATAGGTTCCATGCGTGATATGTTGAGATGCATCCACATCGGGTTGTTGTGTGTCCAAGAAAACGCTGCTGATAGACCAACAATGGCTTCAGTTCTTCTAATGTTGAATAGTTCGACCATAACTTTGCCAGTTGCTGCACAGCCTGCATTTGTCATGTCTAGTCGCTTTGGTCCTGGCTTTTCACTCATTAAGGGGGTAACGTCAGAAGCTTTATCTCAAAACGAAATGTCAGTCACTGAGTTTTATCCGCGATAATTTCCAGGAATTTGCACATCTATAGGTCTCTAGCAGATGATGGGTTTGTCCAGGTGGTTTTGGCTTTAGAATAAGTGCAACTTGGCTTCCTCGTTTTTTTTTCTTCTAGTGTGTGTCGAAGCTGCAAGACTGGTAATATTAAATTCCCGTATTGGAAGATTGAAATGCTATAGGTGAAGTTTCAATAGTTGTCATTGCGAGTGCTTGTTTCGATTAACTTCATGATGTCCCACAAGCACGGAAGAATGTTCAGGAAATCTATAGGGACTAGAAAATAAGCACATGGTGTTTATTGATAACTGGAAATAATATGTGGTTAAAAAATAATAGCGTCGATGCAATTGTTCTCTGTTTTGAATTTTTACTTCATTTTTATGTTGAGCTTTGTTCTTATGTTTTGAGATGGAAAAACTGGAATGAGTAGTTGTCCATTTTTCTTTTTCTATTTCTTTCTTTTAGTCTACTTAGTAGGTAAAAAGGTGGATGAAAAAATAATTAACAGGTAATCAACTTATTCTCATGACTCATTTTCCTATATTTTGTAAACAGTACTCATAAAACATTATTCATACTCAAATTTATAGTCAGTTCAAAATATATTACTCATATCATACCCATTAGAATTCATATTACTTACCTATTCTCATTTATACCGTTGGGTATTTATACTCAATATTTATCCATTGTTGCTCATGGGTATTTTGAATAAAGTGATATTATTTTTTTTCTAAATTTAATATAAATAAATAGTTTTAGCTATTTAATTTAAACTTGATATTTATGTGACATGCTTTAGTATTTTTTAAAAAATATTTTTATTTGTTAAATTTAATCTTTAGTTAATTTTTATAAATTTTTTTCCTAAAAGTAAAGTAAAATATTAATTTAATATATTATGAATTTTGTAAGACAAAAAAAAAACAATGAATTAAACATATGACCTAACATTAGTGATGAATCAAATGTATTGTTCAATTAAATTATTTTATTATATATTTGTATAATATAGTTTTAAAATATGTTTTAGAAATTTTGTATTACAATTGAGCTTTTCAAAATTTGTTCAAATGATAAAATTTATAAGGAAAACATAACAAAACATTATTTCAAAGTTGATTTAATATAATAAATTTTGATTGGGTTAGGTAGAATACGAGTATTTTGTGTACGAAAATATATAGGCATGAAATATGGGTATAAGTATGGATAAAAGAATACTCTACCCGTTAACATCTGCAAGGATGAGTTTTGTAGGGCAGTATAATGGGGTCCTTCAGTATAACTGTAAAGGGACTCGGGCAACTTACTAGCAATCCAAACACTTCAACATGCGAATAGAATACCTTCACAAGAAATTGCATGAGGGGGAGTTCAAAATTTTACACAAGCTACAGCAATAGGCAGAACAAAACAAAATACCACAATCTAGTCCATTCAATATATATGATATAATAGAAATCCAGATAAGAAGATGTTAGTGTAATTAGAATAATATCAATTTGATCCGTTAATTTCTGGATCTTTTTCTTAATCCGAGTTTGGGGTGGAGATTGTGGAAGAACTTTGACATACGCTATGGCTGTTGTGTGAGTGGTGATGGCCACCACTCCGAAGTCCCCAATATGTGTTATTGGTGAGAAAAGAGATTGCAAAATGATACCTCTTTTTAAGTCAAACAAGATGAGAGAAGGAAAGTAATTAAACCTCTTCTAAACTTAAAGCTCTTTTTAAGTAATTAAAATGGACAATCTAACAAAGTTGGCCAAATTTTAGAAGTGTTGAGATCATGCAAAAATAGAATTTGCAATTTATCACAAGGCATAGTACTATGGCAAGCATGAGTCCGTCCTACAAGCATTGCCAATCAAACTCTACTAGCTGCTGTTACTAACTTCCAACTTTAAGTCAAGCAATCTAAATAAATCGAGAATTAATAATAATAATGCAGAGCAAGGTAAACTAGCAAAGCAAATATTTGGTAGGTAACACAAGACAATACAAAGATAATTGGTATACAAAAATCTTCAAGGAAATCAATTTCACCCCTCTTCACTAGATTTAATTATCCAAAAAATTTTAACATTGATTCCCTCCAACTATTAGTGAAGATTTTACTTTTATTTCCATTACCACTATCGAGTATTGAATGGAAATCTCCGTAAATTAATTAGCAATCATCTCTCGGTCTCATCCTATTCTAAACACAAGGATTCAATCACACCATGCTTGATTCATTAGGATCCACCAATTTCTTGACTCAAAATTTCACTTAACATATATACCTCAATTTCAATAAATAAAACTGGCTTTCTCGAATCGACAATTTCACGCAAAACAAATCTAATCACATAGATATAATTGAAATTTAGTATAGGTGGCCCAAATAATTAACCAAAAATATTGTATTAAAACTAAAAAGAATAAATTGAATCATAATTTTGATTTTTTTGAATAATTCCTAGGCACTAGATATTTAACCAAACATATTCTTAACTAATTCCATCACAAAATTCATTCAACAATTCAATCTTTGGGAATAGAAAAGAAAAGAAGAAGAAAACTTATGAGCTTATCGCCGTATTGCTGATCTGCATGTTCCACCTACGATCTTCTTGAATCTCTTCCTAAAATCTCCTTCTTGAGCTTACATTGCCTAGATAATATTTTTCTCAAAAATAGCTCTCTCTCTCTCTCTCTCTCTCTCTCTATATATATATATATGTATATGTATATGTATATGTATATGTATCTCTTTTCCATGTCTTTTTGCTGTCTTGGAGGAATTAGGATCATTTAGTGCTTAAAACCCTAGTTTTTTTTTTTTTTGAATTTTCTACTAATCAAATTGATCATGCTTTCACTAAATCAATTGTTGTATATCCACGTTGTTCCAAATTGTATTTCCAGTGGCAATCAAATCAATTTCTACTCCAACATGTCAATCTCGGTCGATCCTATGGTGTTGTGATCGATACGAACAAATCATAGGACATTAGATCGCAATTCTAGAAGATTTGTTGGTTAATTGCTTTGTCCTCCATTCATTTCGGATTAATTCCAATCAATCTTGACTTGCCTAGATCAATCGCATAGCACTCCAAGATCAATATTAGGTCTTTTTTTTTTTTTTCATTTTTTCCCATCTTTTTGTGCTCCATTCCACTTTGTACCTACAATTAGTCATTTTGAATTAATGTAAGCCATAATTCCATATAATTAAACTATTTAAAGCACAATTATCAATCAAATTGATAATTGTACTTATCCCTTGAGACTGTATACGAGGGTCTGTCTATTCGCCAGTTGCGTTTTTCCAAACTTTAAAGTAAACTTCAAAGGTTGTAACTCGAAGCCTATGAAGGTACTTTGGCTGAATCAGAGAAATGGAAGAAGAGATCAAAATCATAAATAAGACTCCTCCATTAGATGGCAGAGTCTTATTATCCAAAATTCCATATGCAACAAAATAAAAATATTCTAACTATTACATCCCAAATGAAACTATAGCAACATAAGCTAGGCCCTTGTCCTTGAATCTACCAGCCTCATGTTCAACCGTAGTCACTTGCTTCATCTACAAAAGAATTAACTAAAAGTGGTGAGCAACAAGTCACCCAATAAATGGTACCGCCTATCATTTTCTTTTCAATAGATGTGAGCCAAATAAAATGACAAAATTGAAATGAAGCACATTTTATAGCAGAAATCATAACTTAAAATAGCATAAAATAAATTTTCTAGAACAAATAGCAAAAATAAAAAATCATCTTTGATGTAGTTTACAAAAATTCATGGCATTCTAAAGGGATTCCAAACCATCTCGTTATTCATATAGTTCCCATGGTCAGTTTCTTGTGCTTGCTCATGGAGCCATATACCTCGTGTACTTATTTAAACTGATTAAGGCCTCAACCTATAACTCTAATTAAGGAAGATTAAAATCCCAACCTACAACCCCAATTGAGTGGGTCAAAATCTCGCCTATAACCTTAGCTTAGTGGGCCAGAGTAACAACCAATTATCCTAGCTGAGTAGGGTAGAATCCTAATTTGTAACTCCAATTGAGTGGGTTAAAATTAATTCCTGTACTATTGTCGATATCAAATAAAAGGCTTTTAGATTATTACATGTATTTCATTTTTCCCAAATAGTCCTTTTCATAAAATTGTTTTACAAATAACTTACATCCAAATTTTGAGAAAAACAATAAAAACCAAGTTTCCAAAAAATAAGAATAACATTTGAAAGCAATTTTAAACATGTAGTAAAAATTCAATTGTCACATAAACAACTTCGAAAATATTGTAAAAGTTAGCAAGGAGTAACCATTTACACCAAAAAATTCCATACTTGCAATAAAATAGTTTTTCAAAAGGCATTTACAAAACTAGGAGGGTAACCACTTACCTGCCTATTCTTATGGAAGCTTAACAGGTTCTTTGGCTATTGATTTTTAGTTTTCTAATCAATCACATAATTTTTCGTTTAATACTTAATTCATATAAACCACAAGCTTTTAAATGACTCGCGTGTATTCTATATGTCTTGTTTCATGATCCATTCTGTATTTGGTTACCATCTAAATAATCATTCCTATTCGGACTCTCTTACTGACTGACTATTCTCCATCTTGTTTCATGTCATCGCCTCTTGCAATTGTGATAGGTCTCTAGCTTGTGCGACAAGTCACTTTTCATCAAAACTTGAGTTTATCATGGTTCTTAAGGTCTCTAGGCGTGTTTTTACACATTTCAGTCTATGAAAATCATAACCATATTCACAAATTTTAAAAGAATTCATGACACTTTTTAGATTGCATGCAATATACAAATACACGCTTTTACATATGATAAATAGTTCAAATCTTGAAAAAAAAAACGAAAATTCTTTGAAAATTTGTTTGTTTAGGTGTTTAATCGCAGCATAACAACAGAGCGAGAAAAATTGTATTTGCAGATGAAAGTATTATAAAATATTAGCTTAATAAGCACACTCTATGGGTGTGTATTTTAATTTGATACCTACTATTTTCTTCATACATAAAATTCTATTTCTATTATATAAGTATGTTTCAATGTATTACACACATATTTTATTTTGTAATTTATCATCTAGCAAAAATGACATATGCTATGTATTTACATATTTTTCAATTAATAACAATAATATATACATGCAATCTATTTTAAAAAATAATAAAAGTGAGTTAACCTTAAAATTTTCAGATTGCATGTAGTATACCAATAAGCACTTCTTACAATTCCTACACATTATTACATGATTTCTAATTAATTCTGATGTATAGAATACATCTAAATCCTTAAGAATTCTTGTTTGAATGTGCCTATGCATGTAAAATCAATAGCCTCACGCGCATGCATGATAATCAAGCAACTAGGTGCGAAAATTACCTTGTAACTAAGCGTTTGAAAGCCAAGAAAAATTCAACACTGTTCTGCATGCCATCACCCTCTTTCAGACCTCAAAATAGGGTCTTTAAGCCCATATTTATACCTTGGTTTAACTAGTATTTGCATGAGATTGAACTTCCTAATAGTTTAGGCCCTCATAATAAAATTCCCAATTTCCGGACTTTATGGACATTTTTCATCCGAATTTTGAAGGGTTTTTAAACTCAATTTTCTAGTCTCCAAGGCCCGAAAATATATCCCTCCTTAATTATTTAATCTTGTAGCAAAATCCCATAGCCTAAAAATACCAAAATTCCTTCGTATGCTTCTTATTCAATGCCCAATATATCCACCCAAAAATATATAGAAAAAGGCAAAATTAATAATAAATCAACTATAATTCTACGAAATTTTGTCCAAAATATTGAACCACTAGTACCAAAATTTTAGTAAGGTTTGATTAGACTAACAATGTATACTTTGTTTTCTATATGCACTTACTATTATTCCAATAAACTCAAATAAAGATAATTTAATAAATAGGCTGGTAATTAATAAACTGTCCACCAACATTATTTCTATAGCCATTCTTGCGTCTCAAAAATCTTGGATATTACAAAATATATCTAAGGTATTAATAAATTTTAGTATTAGTGTAACAATTGAAAAACAAAATGTAGTGATAAATAAAATTGAAAAAAAAGAGAAAGCTAATGGCCAATGCTATAATAAGGTAATCATAAGATCATTTATCTAGAAAGAGTTAAAAGAACAATTTTGATCTTTATTTTAAATTGCTTATAAATCTTAATTAATTTTGCCTTAATACAAAGTGTTTTTTTTATAAATTATCAATTTTATATTATTGTATAAATTATATTTTATTATGATGTCCTAAAGTTGAACAGGTAATATTTGGATTAAAAAAAGTCAAAATGTTGAATAATAAGAAAAAGTAGTTTAAATTCAATTTTTCACAATAATTTTATATAAAGCAACAAATTCTTCTTATGTGACGATTATTAAAAAAGTTTTTCTTTTTGAAAATATAATAGAACTTGTACATAATAATGTAATATAAAAGTTTATATTAAAAAAAATCAATAGATGTGAATTTATTTTGACCAAATATCATTAATTTGATTATCATATTTAGAAGGTAAATTTTGTAAACGTAAATGTACTTTAATACAAGATATATTAATCTAAAATTATTTCAAAGCTCTAGCTTACAAGTAACTATCATCATAGTAGACCTACATCACATTTATTTGTATGAATCAAATTTTGAATAACATGTTCTTTGTTTATTTTTAATTCCCTTAATAAATTTAAGATGACATATATGATCAAATAATTTTCTTGCCATCAAAAACTTATTATAAAATTTAAAATTTAAATGACATTTTCCTTAATCAATACTTTTATTTAATTCAAAGATATTATTAAAAATTATTTATCATTGAAACTCACATTGTCATAACCTAAAATTTAAATTTCTATTAGCTTTTATTTAACTTAATAAACTTTTTTAAAAGGTAAGGTAATAATATTATTTTTCATATGATAAAACAAGAAAGTAAATATATAAATTCAATTGTCAAAAAATAACTAAGATATATAAACAAAAAATTAAAACGAATATATAAATTCAATTTTCAAAAAATAACTAAGCTATATAAATGAAAAATTAAAATAAATAAATATTGAAATTGTTTAATTTGATTTACTTTTCTATTATTTAATTTCAACGCATATTCTATATTATACGTAAAAACATAATATTTTCTAGTATTAATAAAATAATTATAGTGAATTGCCCAACGAATTCGTTATTTCCGATTATTCCCAGTTAATTCGATATAGACCAATTGATTCGTTAAAGTCAACCAGCACATGCGTGGAGAAAAAAATCGGTCATCAGTTAGGATTACAATGATGATTCGTACGGTACATTGAATAGCAGACAGCAGAAGAAATTTTGTTTCATTAAAAATTAATTGCGTGGTCGTGTTGAAATGGTCAATGATGGGCAGATCGCAATCACCGTTGATCTGTCTCTGACCTCGTCCTTACCCACTGTTGTCACATACTCTCGAACATGTTAATTCCAGAAATGTAGAGTAGAATCGTCCAAGTCTACCCACCACAGTCAACACGGCAATTTCGATTCCTATTCGAATTTCAAAAGAAATTAATTGGGTCCAAATTTTTACAAAGAAAATCATTAGAATTATAGCAAGTAACACTTAAGCGTGAGGAGGCGCACCAAAGCATTCCCACCTTTTTCTATTAATTCGACCACTTTGTATCCTGACTGCGCATAAACAGTTACCATGAGCTCTGGCAGAATGCTAGTCGCCTTTATTTTCCTCATTCTGGTGAACCTATCAGCCATTCCCAGCGTTCAATCGCAGGCGCCCTGGTGTATAGACAACGGCAATTACACTAGCAACAACAGCACTTACAGGGCTAATCTCAACGCCGTCCTCTCCTCTCTGTCTACAAATATCGCCAGCAACGGCTTTTACAACGCATCTGCAGGCCAAAACCTAGACAGAGCCAACGCCATCGTGCTTTGCAGAGGTGATATCGCGCTTGATGCGTGCCGTGAGTGTGTACAAAATGCTACCGTTGCTCTTCCAAATTTTTGCCCCTACACAAAGCAGGCGATAATCTGGTACGAGCTGTGCATGTTAAGATACTCAAACGAGACGATATTTGGGACCCTGGAGACTTTCCCGGGATCTTATTATTATTGGAATGCATATAACGCCACAAGCCCTGATCGGTTTAAGGAGGATTTGAGAATCCTGCTAGACAAGCTACGGGACCAAGCTGCTTCTGGTGGTTCTCTGAGGAAGGTGGCGGCAGCGAACATAAAAGGCCCTGATTTTCAAACAATTTTTGCCCTGGTTCAGTGCACCCCGGATTTATCTGGAAAAGCCTGCAGTGATTGTTTAATTGATGCTGCCGCGGATATACCAATATGTTGTGACGGGAAGAGAGGGGGCAGAGTTCTCCAACCCAGCTGCAATCTTCGTTTCGAGATTTATCCCTTCTTCGATGAGACTAGAATTGAAGAGGTAGCACCTGCGCCTGTGCCAGCTGCCCCGCTGCCTCAGCCACCGCCAGTACAGTCTGCGACAGGTACTAATCATATAAAATCTACCTTCTTCAACTACTTTAATTCTTAATTCTTCATTAAGGATGAACAACAAAAAATTATTATGGTTATGTTTGTTTCCCAACGATGATGACCAGCAAATTTTGAATGATTTGAGTATAGTTGAAAATTATGTTTGGTTCGTAAGATTTAGATGGGTAGAAAAATAATTATATATATATATGTATATGTTTAATATATAATAATAATTAAATGATGTGATATTATATATATATATATATTTATTTATTTATGGAGAAATAAAAAATTAATGTGGTTACAAAAATTATAGGAATAAATGTTAATTTATTTGTCAATAAGTATAATGATTAAACAATTATTAGCTAGTTATAAAAAATAAAAAATAAGAGGATTTTGAATTTAAATTTGAATTAATTTTGTATGGTAACATGCTTGGCTTGAAAGATTTTTAAGTAACGATGAATAGTATATAGAAAGCTATTGGGAAACAAATATGAGTAAGAAAAAGTGGCATCTCACATTGGTAGAAAAAGAGGAAAGTGACTTGTATATAAAGTGGATATTTGATCCATAACTCACAGCCTTAAAGTTTTGAGTTAATACATGGTGTCAAACCCACTTATATACGTGCCCACATACAGACCCGTAAACAGTTCTCCTCAATTTCGTTGGGCTTCGCTCCAGACCCAACATACGTTGTTTATGGGTGATGCTCCTAATTTGATTGGGCTTCTCCTCTGACCCAATAAGATTCAATCAGAGTTTGTAGTTGGACCCGCCACATTCCCAACAAAAGGAAACAAACATAGCCTATTAATTTTGGGTGGAGAGAGAGAGAGAGATGAAGTAAATTGTACAAACATATATTGCAATTACATCAGGCGGAAAAGCAGAAAAAGAAAATGAAGAGAAATAGTTTATGGTGACAAGTTAGAAGCTTCCTTGATTCTTGCAGGAAACGATGATGGTAAAACAACTCGAACTGTTATTGTTGTTGCCTCAATTACTGCGTGCGTGATTCTAGCTGTATTTGTTGTCACCTTGCTCATAAAGAGAAGAAAATTGAAACCATCAGTACAGCAAGAGAGTAAGTACTTGATATCCTTTAAAATAGGCATGATTTTTTGTATGTTGACTTCTGTAGAATTTTACCTCCAGTAGATAATTAAGCGTAATATTTGATTTGGTGAAGCTGCAAACGAGATCAGCACAGCCGAATCTCTGCAATATGCTTTCAGCACAATCAGAGATGCAACAAACGATTTTTCAGATAATAACAAGCTAGGACAAGGTGGATTTGGAGCTGTTTATAAGGTATTTAAACGTATGATTTCTATTTACACATACACACCTGTAACAGCAAATAAAATACACATCAAAGAAAAAATAAATCTATGATTATTCTGTTTGTCAATTGTTATGTTTTAATATTAGGGAACACTTCCAAATGGTCGAGAAATAGCAGTTAAAAGATTGTCCAAGAATTCAGGGCAAGGAGTACTGGAATTTAAGAATGAGGTCCTGTTGTTAGCAAGGCTTCAGCACAAGAATCTGGTTAGACTTCTGGGTTTCGCTTTAGAAGGAATGGAGAAGCTTCTTGTTTATGAATTCGTTTCGAATGGAAGCCTGGATTTCTTTATATTTGGTAACACAATTTCCTGTTATTTATATTGCATAATAAATCTTATTCCCACACTTCATTTATGGTTGTACTGTTCGAGCAAAAGTACCTATTTATGATGTGTGATTCACATAAACACTTGTTTTAATCGCATGTAGACCCAACCAACCATTCATATTTAGATTGGGATCGACGCTTCAAGATCATAGCGGGTATTGCCAGGGGAATGTTGTACTTGCATGAAGATTCTCGACTCAAGATCATTCACCGCGACCTGAAAGCTAGCAATATACTTCTAGACAAAGACATGAACCCTAAGATTGCAGACTTCGGCATGGCAAAGTTATTTGGACAAGATGAAACTCGAGGAAGTACAAGCAGAATTGTTGGGACATAGTAAGTATTATAGGACATTATCTAGGTTGGGGACTTAATAATAAGCGTTTTGTCGTTTGTCTTAATTTCTCAATGGAAGTCAAATGAAAATATGCTCTATGTTGCAAACGCATTTATACTATGAGTTTTGTTATGTGACATCAATTATTTTTCATATTTATTCAAGCTTCCATAAGTTAGAAACAAATTTTTTTAATTAGTTCACTGGAATGAATTTTATAAATTAATACCTTCTTATTCAAGGGGATGTGATAAAAATAATAGGCTAGTATTGAACTTTAATTGATTTCTTTGTTAACTAATTATTGTAATTTCTGTATTGCAGTGGATATATGCCACCTGAATATGCAATGCATGGGCAATTTTCTATTAAATCAGATGTCTTCAGCTTCGGAGTACTAGTTTTGGAAATCATCAGCGGCCAAAAAATTAATTGTTTTGGAAGTGGGGAGACTGCAGTGAACCTTCTAAGTTTTGTAAGTATGAATATTATATGAAAAGATAAAAAGTTCATGTTTTAAATTTGAACCCTACTATACATACATAATGATTAATGTTAAACTAGTAAATTTGCTTTCTTTATGCTTGTGCGAATTTATTAAATTAAATTATTGTATTTTAAATAATCAAAATATAATTTCTAAACTTAAAGGTATATAATTATTTAAAAAAAAGAATGATTAAAAATTTGAACAAGAGAAAAACTGAGAGAGAAACATGCAAAAATAAGAAAATAAAATGGAATGAAGAAAAAAATGATAGACAAATAACAGAATTTGAAATAAGGGTAATTGTATAATTTTTGCGTTATGTTACAAAAATTCTTAGTTTAATAATAATATAGTAGAGACAGCACAGAAAAAAGATAATGTTGTGTTAAAATTTATATTTTAGCGTGCTTGATAACTTTATTTATCGGACGTAAATTTACTAATTCAAAATAATGTTGCAAATTTATAATAGATAACCAAATGTCTTAAACTATTAATAATACAGTACAGATATAACTATTTCTAATCAAGGATGCCTATTTATTACAGGCATGGAAAAATTGGCGCGATGGGACAGGTGTGAATATAGTAGACCCCTTCTTGAAGACTCGCTCAGGATCCATGAGTGGCATGATGAGATGCATTCACATTGGTTTGTTATGTGTTCAAGAACATGCAGCTAATAGGCCAACAATGGCTTCTATTGTTCTTATGCTTAATAGCTCTTCCATAACCTTGACTGCACCTTCTGAGCCTGCATTTTATATGCGAAGTGGCTATGATTCGCATGTTTCATCTCTTCAGGACAGCAATTCATCACAAGGTTACACACCAGCTAAGTTTGATGAACATTTATCCAAGAATGATGTCTCAATCACTGAGTTATATCCTCGTTAGCAGTTTTCAACAATTTAAATCATTAGCTATGTATGAATTTGTTTTGAAGAAAATGCGTGGTTTAATTTCGAGAGATAATGTGGTCACTCCGCCCGTTGTATCCAGTGTCGTGCCATGAAAAGACTAATGAGCATGGTATTCAAATTGATGTTGTTTCCATTGAATTCTGAACGCTACTTTTGTTTAATTTAGGCTCAGCCGCCTCATCTGCTCATATTGTTGTAATGCAAATTACACTTACTCTATAGACACCTCAATTGTGCTTTTGGTTTGAAGTTTGAAGGTATTTTTTCCTCGAATTTCTACAATCCAAACATACTGGTTCGTCATAAATTTCAAAATTTTAAATCCAATTTATTGTCTCTCATACATACATATAGAAATACTCAAAAGTCATTATTAAATTTATTCACAATCAAATTAATATGTACATTTATATATACCTTAAAAATTAATTGTTAATCTTATATACAATTACATTGTCTAATCTTTATTATACACAGACAAGCGCACACACACATATATTATAATTACAGAAATTTAGGCAAATTAAAATTTTCAATCAATCAACAACAAAATTTCAAACTATGGTAAAAGTATTTTGAAAATTTATTATGTTAAACAAAGTGACTAGATTTTGTTATTGTAATTATTGTTTCAACATCTCATAATTAACGGGACAAAATTGTTTTCATTTAGTTGTCGCTGCGTACTTTTTTCTTAATAATTAAATGCAATATAACTAGCTTTGTCACCAATTTTAAATTATTATAATAATAATTTATACAGTAGCAACCCTGTGTTTATCTTTGGAGGCAAGATACATGACTAAGGAAAGATAAAATAGAAGTGAATTGTTGTGAGAGGATGGCAGATGAGACAAAGGACCTTTGAAGAATTTGTTTTCCCACTTCGTCGTTTCCTTAGTCCTGAAATAGTCATGCCTTAGTTGTTACTTGTTAGTTGATAATCCTGATTATTTTGTTATTTACTTTGCACTTCAACTGTATTTAACTTGATCATTAACTGAAAGGGTAAGATTACATATAGAACACATCAAAGAAGTAAGAGTTGGGTTGAGTATATTCTTATGGAATTGATTGAATGAGAGACTTTATTCTACGATCATTCACGTCACACTGGTTGATTGCTCTCCATTCAGTTCACGCGAGCATGAAATAATTCTTGCTCAGTTTTGTTTCATGGTACCAGGGCCAAGATCATTGGAACAAAATGGTGGAAGACTTGGAGGAGAGTGCTGGTGGAGCGGCGAAAAGCTCACATGGTACCCAACAAGAAGCATGGATCAACAATTTCGGAGATCCTCTGTATCTGCAAGGATTAGAACATCTAGGGAAGAGAGTGGATTTACAGATAGACCCATTCCATGAAGGTAGCGCTTGGTGCCAAAGTGAAGCTTGGAGAAGCCAAGTGCAGAGTCACCACAATATGACCAATGGAAAAGAGTGGACTGCATGGTCACCGCAACCTGAAAGCTAGCAATGTACTTCTAGACAAAGACATGAACTGTTAAGATTGCAGACTTCGGCATGGAAATGTTATTTGGACAAGATGAAACCCAAGGAAATACAAGCGGAACCGTCAGGACTTGGCAAGGATTATACTACATTGTTTAGGCTGGAACTTAATACCAAGAATTTTGTCGTTTTTCTTAATTTCTCAATAGAAGTTACGTGACAATATACTTTATGTAGCAAATGCATTTAAACTATGAGTTTTGCCATATGACATCAATTATTTTTCATTTTTCTTCACGCTTCAATAATTAGAAAGTAATTGTTTTAATTAGTTCACTTGGACGAACTTGATAAATTAATACTTTTTAATTCCAGGGGGTGTGATAAAAATAAATGGGAAGTATTGAACTTTAATTGATAGAACTATTCTTATGACCTATGTTCTCAATGTTAAAACCCCGTACTCTAATATTACTCCTATCACGCCTCACATTCGCGATATAACATAGCAATACTAGTGACGTCAATATATCAGCTGATATCAAAGTTAAAGATATTAAAGTAACTAGACCATAAATATTATTCAACTTCCACTTCCAAATAATAAATTAACACTGTCCTGCAGTAGAATAAAAATAGCTATAACTATTATATTAATCAAGTCTTATTCATAATAAAAAAAAATAACGAATACTATTTTCTTTCCCAACACGCCCATCATCCCCTACAAAAGATGTATTTAAAAAGTGCGAACGGCAAATCACCTAGTAAAAAGATTCACTTGCCCTTCCATTTTTCATAGGATGTGAGCTAAAAAATACGCTTCACAAAACACACATTTTTGAACTAAAGAAAATGTACACTCATACTTAAGAAAGGTTATGAGAATCATCAACTACATGTATCGTGAACTATAATACTTCAATCTGAACTGGAGGATATCCTAATATATACTCTCAATTGGTGGGATCATGTATCAGCTTCATCCACTATCGGCCACAATACTTTTATTTTTTCTGGGTGGGTTTTAATCTATTACCCAATTGGTAGGATGGGAATTCATTCCTCACACTATCGCACGTTACCAACATAAGTAGTATATTTCATTTATCATGTGGACATCACTCTAAAATAACCAATTTCAAACAATTCATTTTGCAGATAAACTCACATCCAATTTTTTGGAATTCAAAATATTTCAAGTTTCACAAAGAATCAATATGTCGAATCAGGATATCATAAGGGCAAGAATAATACTTGAAAATAATTTCAAACAAATAATAAAATTTTCAATTACATCATAAAAGCAATTTTTAAAATCTTTGTAAAAGCTGACAAGGCGTATCTACTTACTTAATACTAGTCTTGTTGCTTAGTAGGCTTACTAGTTATTAATTCTTGATTTCCTACTCAATTCGAAAAGATTTGTTGTTCAATTGCCAATTCAACTATAATTCCTATTCTTGGTTCACTTGTTTACTGTCTTCTCAGATCTTAGGTTATGTATTGAGATAGGCTTTTTAATCAAGGTTTACTTGTTTTAATATCTCATATATCCTATTAGGTTCTCAGTCATGTGTTTTTGCATGTTTTAGTCTTAAAATTGGTGAAATTAGGTATTAATTATCAAAAAATAATATTTTGTCCGTTTTTTAGGTTCTATACTCACAAGAACATGGCTTGCGACCACACTATGGGTCGTGGTGCATTCTATTCAATCCCACTATCCAGCATTATGTTGCTTTTTGATTCTACTCACCACAACCGTGGACGTTTGCACCACACCCTCAAGCTCAGCCCTTGCAACCATGATAGCTCTTGTAGTGCACACTACTAGTGCACGTTGTCATGGACTGCTCCTGCGAAGACACTCAATGCAATCACAAATTGTGACCAAGGGCGCTATGGCGAAGGCACTGTTTGGTGTGGTTTCCCCTACACATTTTTAATTACCGTTTTCCCTAATTATATATATTTTACAACTTCTAAGAGCCTTTTCATGAATCTTAAGTATCAAAATTCTACTTTTATAATTTACTCAAGAATGTCAAAGGAATCAAAATGATTTGCATGAGTGGCTTATACTGCATCTTTCAACAAAATTTTTATGTGTAACTCATGCTACCACCAGATTATTCATATCACAACAAATTAAACTACACATAACATTTCCCAATTTCTCACTCATGTGCCTATGATGTGTGAAACTAGATTTCCTAGATGCATGCATGAGAACTACATAATTTAAACCAGGAAATTACCTCAAGTTTCTCACGCTGGTGCCCAAAATATTTTTCTCTCTCTCTCTCTTCCTGCTCGAGACGTCCGCTTAATTTCATCTCTCATCCTAGTGTTCCATTTATACTAGAAAAATCTAGTATTTCAATTATACAAGGGCTTCTTCATTTTTAATTTAGGATAATCCGAACTCCTTTTTGTTCTAGCCATCTCCCACCCTAATATTTCTTATTTTTACAACCAATGTTAATTAAAAATATCCTTCGATTATCTTCAAGGCTTGGTAGGATTTGATCAACTACATTTTGTGTATCTTCCTTTTCATACTCGATTATCATCTCCCACCTATTTTTATCCAAAAATAAAAAAAATATTTAATTTATTAAATAAATTTCCCATAATAATAAGAATATTGTTTTTAATGCCCAGAATTTTTTGGTAATAAATAAAATGAACTCAAACACTTAATAATACTAGTAAAAAGTTGCTCACTCTACATGTGTGTAAATTTATATACAAATTATAAAGTTATTATATTTTGAATAATATATATATAATTATTTTAAAAAGTATGAAATTTTTTCTCAATGAAATATTAAAAAAGATGAAAAATATTTAAAAGAGAGAAAAATTGAGAAAAAAACAAAAATAAAAAAATGAGTTAAAACAGAAGGAAGAAAAAATGATGGAAAAAAATAAAATAATTTAAAGAAAAATAATTGTGTAATTTTTTATTGTTCAACCTAAAATTTTAATTTTTTAAATAATATAGTATGTATATAGGTCTAAGTATAAACAATAACAAAATAAAGATAGATAAATAATTTGAAAGAAAAATATAAATTTGATATTAAAATACAAATAAAAGTAATTAGTTTGTATAAAACACAAAAGAGATATAGAAGAAGGATAACAATAAGACAATTTAAAAAAATATTTGTGTAATTTTAAATTGAACAACCAAAAAGCCTTGATAAAATAATTAGTGAATATCTTTGACTGAGTTTGCTGTTTCTCACTAAAAGTAATGATGCAAATTTACTATTTTTGGACAATGTTTTAAATTTATAATATGACACCCAATTGATTTCAAAAAGTCTTAATGATATTGTATATGTTATGGGTTTGCTTCCTATAATAGTTGTCTTTTGTGTATTTTATTTATATCCGATTTTTTATATTTTAAGTAATGATCTCATAATTAAAATATTTAATTTGAATGTAACTTTTACTTGATTTTCTTCCGTTACTAAATGCACAATTTAAAAATTAAATTTTATATTTTTCTCTTACTTTTAAATTATTTTTGAAAACACGAAAAAAAAAATGGAGAAACACGAACGTAACCTGTTTATTCTATCAATTTTTCTTTTATTTATTCACTATGTTTTATCCAGTTCAGATGATTGGCTCTTATTTTTGCTGAAGAAAAGTGAGAAAGTAACTGGCTTCAATATCTTGGTTTCATTTTTTTGTTGTTGGTTTGAGATTCTCAATGGTGCGACTAGAACATTTGGGGCAATTTAGAAATTTGCAGCTTTTTGCAATAAGCATGTGTCTAGTATTGAATAAAATAGTTATAGTGAATAGCCCAATGAATACGTTATTTGCGATTATTTTTAGTTAATTCAATATAGAGCAGTTGAGAGAGAATCCAATGGCAGTCTCCTTCATTTAAAAATCGTTTATTAGTTAGGATTATAATGACTCCTGAAACGTATTGACTAAGAACCAGAAAGAAGAAAATTTTGATTCCTTAAAATTTAATTGCGTGAGCGTGTTGAAATGGTCAATAAGGGGCAGGCTGCTGTCAGCGTCTGTATTATTTTTTAATGTTTAACATTTAATTAGCAGTAAGATTCATATTATCCTACTTAACTTCTCAAGATTAATTATTATTTTTATATGAAATTTTTTGGACGGGTCAAACTCTATAAAATCGAAATTCGATCTCAAAATATTGAAAAGAAATTAATTGTAAGTTTAAGCTGATTTGCTTTTATTAGTCAACTATTTCATCTTATTTTTAGTATATTGGCAGTCGAGAGACCAATCCTTGGCTAGTAGATGAATATTTGAAAAGTCATCTTGAAATGGATCTTTGGTTTGAAAGTATTTTAATCATGATGTAATTCTACCTCGTTTGGCTGTGTCATTATTGTTTTATGTATATATGTACAGAGAGAGAGAGAGAATAAGCCATTTCTCATAGATGATAAATTATAATATAAAATACTTATATATCTCATTATTTTTTAATTATATGATATAAATAGAAAAATATATATAATTGCACAATAAATTATGTTTTAAATTTTACATGTAAGTGTACATGTAGTACACGAGTGATGATATTAAATTCCATGTGTAGCAGCATATAATAATCCTCAATGAAAAAAAAAAATCAGGTAGACCGCGATAAATACAGTCCCTGAAAGCCTTAGTTAGGCAATTTTTCTCATTACCGTAAATCACAAATTTCTGGCACTGCGGTCTGACATGACTGGCATTTGTTGTGAACATTGGCCAATGAGGTTGTTCAATTTCTGAGGCTCGCAGCTTGCTTGTTTGATCAAGCCTTTTTACCTACCCCTTGTCCCGCATAGAAATAGTAAGAATTTCAATAATTGTTCGTAATTTTCACTACAGGACAAGCATCCTTTTTCAATATAAGCAACTAACTTCTTCCATCGAATAAAGCACGCAAATTCCACTTTTCTCTTCGTTGCTCCTTTGCCCTGAATCAGTTTTTCTCTGGAGAAAACTCTAAAAACTTGAGAGAATAAAGTAATTATGAATTCCGGATTCAGCTGGAAACTAGCTGCCATGTTACTTGTTTTGACAAACACTTTAGCCTCCGCAAGATGGAAAAACGGGAATTACACGAGCAACAGCACTTACAGCGCCAATCTTAACGCCACACTCTCTCTCCTCAAACATTGGATACTACGGATTCTACAACGCATCAGTGGGGCGGGGCCAAGACAGAGTCAACGCCATCGCGCTGTGCAGAGGAGACGTACTCCTTGATCAGTGCCGCGACTGCGTGAAAAACGCCATCCCAGCACTGGTAGAGCTATGCCCCCATAAAAAACAGGCCATTATATGGTATGAACTGTGTATGTTACGGTATTCAAACGAGACTGTATACGGAGTCCAAACAAACGATCCCGCGAGGGAGTTGCTTAACCCTAGAAA
The DNA here is from genome assembly GCA_019155195.1 of Avicennia marina. Classification (NCBI taxonomy): domain Eukaryota; kingdom Viridiplantae; phylum Streptophyta; class Magnoliopsida; order Lamiales; family Acanthaceae; genus Avicennia; species Avicennia marina. The sequence continues at coordinate 17,628,278 of CM032754.1, read as the reverse complement.
TGCGAACAATCCCGAAAAATTTATGGAGGAGCGGTCAGCGCTACTGGACGTTCTCCGTGGGCGAGCGGCTAACGGGAGCTCCTTCCTTAAGGTTGGGGCGGGGAGTAGGAATATCTCAGATTCTCGGATCATTTATGGGCTGCTGCAGCGTACTCCAGATTTGTCCCCGGGGGAATGCGGTAATTGTTTGATCCGGGCTGGTCAGTCTTTGCTAAGTGAGACTTGGGCGAGACGGCTGTTGCCCAGCTGCAATCTTCGCTATGAGCTTTATCCCTTCTACAATGAAGCTAGGCTTCGTGAACTCCGGGCGTTGGTGCAACAAATACCTACTTCGCCACCAGGTAAGAAAATAATATGTGTTCTATTTGACTAGTGCATATAAACAAGGTTTAAAATCATCATAGAGGCAGACCCAGAAACAATACATGCAAATATCCCCCGGATTTTGCAGGAACGAATGGTGATAATACAGGAGCAGGTAAAGACAATGATAACACGACCAAAATTGTTATCATCATTGTTGTCCCAATTGTTGTGTGTCTACTACTAGCTGCTTGTGCTGTCGTCTTCCTGAGAAAAAGGAAAAAGCAGAGACCACAGGAAATTGCTAAGAGTAAGATCTTGTTATCTTGTCATTGATTATATTCTACCACGGTTTAATTGAGTGGGAGTGCTAAACTAAAATTCTATATACTGCGCGGATGCATCAGCGAATGACGAGATAAGTACAGTTGAATCCCTGCAATATGATTTGCAAACAATTAGAGCTGCGACCAATGATTTTGCGGCTGCGAACTAGTTGGGCCAGGGCGGATTTGGGGCTGTGTACTGGGAAATTGATTACACTGTTGCAATATATGAACCAATAAAGTGGTTGAATTTTGTTTGATTGGTTCTCTTTGCTTCGAACTCCAGGGAAAACGTTTGGATGGCCAAGAAATTGCTGTCAAAAGGTTGTCCAGGGAATCAGGGTAGGGCGACTTGGAATTCAAGAATGAGGTCTTGTTGGTGGCCAAGCTTCAACATTGAAATCTGGTTCGGCTCTTTGGATTCTCCCTGGAAGGAATAGAGAGGCTTCTAATATATGAATTCGTTCCTAATGCGAGCCTGAACCATTTCATATTTGGTAATACTCTGCTTTCAATTTCATCAGATACCCTTCTGTAAATTGGTTTGCTGAGTTTGAGTTACTTCATCTTTGGCACAATTACTCTCATTATAACAACAACGATAACAAAGTTTTTTGACTGGACATGTAGACCCAATCAAGGGTTAATACTTGGATTGGGAGAGACGTTACAAGATCATAGGAGGTATTGCGAAGGGACTTCTGTATTTGCATGAAGATTCTCGACTCAAGATCATTCACCGTGATCTCAAAGCTAGCAACATACTCTTAGATGGAGAGATGAATCCTAAAATTGCAGATTTCGGCATGGCAAAATTATTTGGGCAAGATGAAACTCATGGAAATACAAACAAGATTGTTGGAACTTAGTAAGTATAATAGCATATATATATGCGTGGGCGTGTGTATTTATTTATATATATTAGATCGCCATCTCTGTAAGAAAAGGTATTTCATCTTTGGTATTATAAATTTCACTTGAGAAGTTGCGGAATTATATAAAAGCTTGTTAAACCATGGACAATATTTTAAGCGTGCTTCTCTTACTGTTACTATATAATCTATATGTCGCAGTGGATATATGCCACCTGAATAAGCTATGCATGGGCAATTTTCCGTGAAGTCAGATGTCTTTAGCTTTGGAGTGTTGGTCTTGGAAATCTTAAGTGGTCAAAAAAATTTTATCGAGAATGAGGAGAATGCAGAGGACCTCTTATGTATCGTAAGTATGGATATGAGATATTAATTGGATACTTTTCTGTCGAATATATGTAATATATGATGGTAAATTCTCAGGCATGGAAAAATTGGCGTGAAGGGACAGCTGAAAATGTAATCGATCCTCTGTTAAGGGCTGGAAGAGGTTCCATGCGTGATATGTTGAGATGCATCCACATCGGGTTGTTGTGTGTCCAAGAAAATGCTGCTGATAGACCAACAATGGCTTCAGTTCTTCTAATGTTGAATAGTTCGACCATAACTTTGCCAGTTGCTGCACAGCCTGCATTTGTCATGTCTAGTCGCTTTGGTCCAGGCTTTTCACTCATTCAGGAATATGATTCCAAAGAGTGGAATTCGAGCAAAGCATCTAGGGTTAAGGGGGATACGTCCGAAGCTTCATCTCGAAACGAAATGTCAGTCACTGAGTTTTATCCGCGATAATTTCCAGGAATTTGCACATCTATAGGTCTCTAGGAGATGGTGGGTTTGTTCAGGTGGTTTTTGCTTTAAAATAAGTGCAACTTGGCTGGTGGCTACATTTAGTTTCCTCGTTTTTTTTTTTTTTCTTCTAGTGTGTGTCGAAGCTGCAAGACTGGTAATATTAAATTCCCTTATAGGAAGATTGAAATGCGACAGGTGAGTTTCAGTAGTTGTCATTACGAGTACTTGTTTCGATTAACTTCATGACGTCCCACAGGCACGGAAGAATGTTCAGGAAATCTATAGGCACTAGAAAATATGCACATGGTGTTTATTGATAACTGGAAATAATATGTGGTTAAAAAATAACAGCGTCGATGCAATTGTTTTCTTTTTTGAATTTTCACTTCCTTTTTATGTTGAGCTTTGTTCTTATGTTTTGAGATGGAAAAACTGCAACGAGTAGTTGTCCATTTTTCTTTTTCTATTTCTTTCTTTAAGTCTACTTAGAAGGTCAAAAGGTTGATGAAAAAATAATTAACAGGTAATCAACTTATTCTCATGACTCATTTTCCTATATTTTGTAAACAGTATTCATAAAACATTATTCATACTCAAGTTCATAGCCAATTCAAAATATATTACTCTTACGATACCCATTAGAATTCATATTACTTACCTATTCCCATTTATACCCTTGGATATTTATACTCAATATTTATCTATTGTTGCTCATGGGTATTTTGAAAAAAGTGATATTATTTTTTTTATAAATTTAATATAAATAAATAGTTTTAGCTATTTAAACTTGATATTTATGTGACATGCTTTAGTATTTTTTTAAAAATATTTTTATTTGTTAAATTTAATCTTTAGTTAATTTGATTTAATTTTTCTTATGTATTTCTAAAATTTTTTGTTTCATTTATTTTTAATAAAAAAATTTTCTAAAAGTAAAGTAAAATATTAATTTAATATAATATGAATTTTGTAAGACAAAAAAAAAAACAATGATTTAAACATATGACCTAATATTAGTGATGAATCAAATGTATTTGTTCAATTTAATTATTTTATTATATATTTGTATAATATAGTTTTAAAATATGTTTCAAAAATTTTGTATTACAATTGAGCTTTTCGAAATTTGTTCAAATGATAAAATTTATAAGGAAAACATAACAAAACATTATTTCAAAGTTGATTAAACATAATAAATTTTGATTGGGTTTGATAGAATACGAGTATTTTGTGTATGAAAATATATAGGTATAAAATATGGGTATAAGTATGGATAAAATAATACCCTACCCGTTAACATCTGTAAGGATGAGTTTTGTAGCATAGTATAATGGGTTCCTTCAGTATAACTGTAAAGGGAGTCAGGCAACTTACTAGCAATCCAAACACTTCAACATGCGAATAAAATACCTTCACAAGAAAGTGCATGAGGAGGAGTTCAAAATTTTACACAAGCTACAGCAATAGGCAGAACAAAACAAAATACCACAATCTAGTCCATTCAATATATATGATATAAAAGAAATCCAGATAAGAAGATGTTAGTGTAACTAGAATAATATCAGATTGATCCGTTAATTTCTGGATCTTTTTCTTAATCCGAGTTTGGAGTGGAGATTGTGAAAGAATTTTGACATACGCTATGGCTGTTGTGTGAGTGGTGATGGCCCCCACTTCGAAATCCCCAATATGTGTTATTGATGAGAAAAGAGATTGCAAAATGATACCTCTTTTTAAGTGAAACAAGATGAGAGAAGGAAAGTAATTAAACCTCTTCTAAACTTAAACTTCTTTTTAACTAATTAAAATAGACAAATCTAACAAAGTTGGGCAAATTTTAGAAGTGTTGAGATAATGCAAAATTAGAATTCGCAGTATACCATAAGATACAGTACTATAGCAAGCATGAGTCCGTCCTACAGGCATTGCTAATCAAACTCTACTAGCTAATGTTACTAAGTCCTAACTCCAAGTCAAATAATCTAAATAAAATTGAGAATTAATAATAATAATGCAAAGCAAGGTAAACTAGTGAAGCAATTATTTAGTAGGTAACACAAGACAATAAAAATTAATCGGTATACGAAAATCTCCAAGGAAATCAATCTCACTCCTCTTCAGTAGATTTAATTATGCAAAAAGTTTTCACATTGATTCACTCCAACTATTAGTGAAGATTTTGCTTTTATTTCCGTTACCACTATCAAGTATTGAATGGAAATCTCCGTGAATTAATTAGCAATCGCCTCTCAGTCTCATCCTATTCTAAATACATGGATTTAATCACGCCACTCTTGATTCAATAGGATCTACCAATTTCCCGACTCAAAAATTCACCTAACATATTTACCTCAATTTTAATATTTAAAATTGGCTTTCTTGAATCTACAATTTCACGCATAATAAATTATCTAATCACATAGATATGATTGAATTTAGTATAGGTGGCCCAAATAATTGAACAAAAAATATTGTATTAAAAGTCGTTGTAACTATTACATTAATCAAGTTTTATTCATAATAAAAGACATAACGAATACTATTTTCTTTCTCAACACACCCGTCATCCCCGGAAAAAGATTTATTTAAAAAGTGCGAGCGGCAAATCACCTAGTAAAAGATTCACTTGCCCTTTCACTTTTCATAGGATGTGAGCCAAAAAATACTTTGCATAAAACACACATTTTTAAGCTAAAAATAAATATCATCATATATCACCATTTCCAAAATAATCCAATATATCATATAATATCACATATTTAGTAACATGCACATGGATTACAAATTTCATGTATTACTTTTACTAATTAGATCCTTAATCTACACTCATACTTAAGAAAGATCATGAGAATTATCAACTACATGCATCATGAGCTACAGTACTTCAACCACAACTGGAGGATATCTAAGTCTATACTCTCAATTGGTAAGATCACGTATTAGCTTCACCTCCTATTGACCACAATACTTTTATTTTGTTTGGGTGAATTTTTATCTATTATCCAATTGGTAGAATCGGAATTCGTTCATCACACTATCGCATGTTACCAACATAAGTGGTATATTTCATTTATCATGTGGACGTCATTTCCTCAATTTCAAACAATTCATTTTGCAAATAAACTCACATCCTAATTTGTGGAATTCAAAATATTTCAAGTTTCACAAAGAATCAATATATCAAAATCAAGATATAATAAGGACAAGAATAATGCTTGAAAATAATTTCAAACAAATAATAAAATTTTCAATTACATCATAAAAGCAATTTTTAAAATCTTTGTAAAAGCTGACAAGGCGTATCTACTTACTAAATACTAGTCTTGTTGCTTAGTAGGCTTACTCGTTATTAATTCTTGATTTCCTACTCAATTCAAAAAGATTTGTTGTTCAATTCCCAATTCAACTGTAATTTCTATTCTTGGTTTACTTGTTTGCTGTCTTCTCAGATCATAGGTTATGTATTGAGATAGGCTTTTTAACCAAGGTTTACTTGTTTAATATCTCATATATCCTGTTAGGTTCTGAGTCATGTGTTTATGCATGTTTTATTATCAAAATTGGTGAAATTAGGTATTAATTACCAAAAAATAATATTTTGTCCATTTTGCAGGTTCTGCACTAGCAAGAACATGACTTGCTACTGCACTGTGGATTGTAGTGCATTCTATTCAATCCCACTATCCAGCATTATGTTGTTTTCCTATTCTATGCATCACAACTGTGGAGGTTTGCACTACACCCTCAAGCTCAGCCCTTGCAACCATGAAAGCTCTTGTAGTGCACACTACTAGTGCATGTTGTCATGGTCTGCTCCTGCGAAGACACTCAATGCAATCACAGATCGTGACCATGGGCGCTATAGCGAAGGCACTGTTTGGTGTGGTTTCCTCTACACATTTTTAATTATCGTTTTCCCTAATTATATATATTCTACAACTTCTAAGAGTCTTTTCATGAATCTTAAACATCAAAATTATACTGTTATAATTAATTTACTCAAGAATGTCAAAGGAATCAAAATGATTTGCATAAGTGGCCTATACTGTATCTTTCAACAAAAGTTTTATGTATAACTCATGCTATTACCAGATTATTCATATCACAACAAATTAAACTATACATAACATTTCCCAATTTCTCATTCGTGTGCCTATGATGTGTGAAACTAGATTTCCTAGATGCATGCATGAGAACTACATAATTCAAACTAGGAAATTACCTCAAGTTTCTCACGTTGGTGCCCGAAATATTTTTCTCTCCCTCTTTTCTTGCTCCAGACGTCTGCTTAATTTCATCTCTCATCATAATGTTCTATTTATACTAGGAAAATCTAGTATTTCAATTATACACAAAGGCTTCTTCATTTTTAATTTAGGATAATCCAAACTCCTTTTTTTTTCTAGTCATCTCCCGCCCTAATTTTTCTTATTTTTACACCCAATGTTAATTAAAAATATCTTTTTGATTATCTTCAAGGCTTGGTAGGATTTGATCAACTACATTTTGTGTATCTCCCTTTCGTACTCGATTATCATCTCCCACCTATTTTTATCCAAAAATAACAAAAATATTTAATTTATTAAATAAATTTCCCATAATAATAAGAATATTGTTTTTAATGCCCAGAATTTTTTGGTAATAAATAAAATGAACTCAAACACTTAATAATACTAGTAAAAAGTTGCTCACTCTACATGTGTGTAAATTTATATACAAATTATAAAGTTATTATATTTTGAATAATATATATATAATTATTTTAAAAAGTATGAAATTTTTTCTCAATGAAATATTAAAAAAGATGAAAAAAATTTAAAAGAGAGAAAAATTGAGAAAAAAACAAAAATAAAATAATAAGTTAAAAGAGAAGGAAGAAAAAATGATGGAAAAAAATAAAATAATTTAAATAAAAATAATTGTGTAATTTTTTATTGTTCAACCTAAAATTTTAATTTTTAAAATAATATAGTATGTATATAGGTCTAAGTATAAACAATAACAAAATAAAGATAGATAAATAATTTGAAAGAAAAATATAAATTTGATATTAAAATACAAATAAAAGTAATTAGTTTGTATAAAACACAAAAGAGATATAGAAGAAGGATAACAATAAGACAATTTAAAAAAATATTTGTGTAATTTTAAACAACCAAAAAGCCTTGATAAAATAATTAGTGAATATCTTTGACTGAGTTTGCTGTTTCTTACTAAAAGTAATGATGCAAATTTACTATTTTTGGGCAATGTTTTAAATTTATAATATGACACCCAATTGATTTCAAACTCTTAATGATATTGTATATGTTATGGGTTTGCTTCCTATAATAGTTGTTTTTTGTGTATTTTATTTATATCCGATTTTTTATATTTTAAATACTGATCTCATAATTAAAATATTTAATTTGAATGTAACTTTTACTTGATTTTTTTCCGTTACTAAATGCACAATTTAAAAATTAAATTTTATAATTTTCTCTTAATTTTAAATTATTTTTGAAAACACGAAAAAAAAAATGGAGAAACACGAACGTAACCTGTTTATTCTATCAATTTTTCTTTTATTTATTCACTATGTTTTATCCAGTTCAGATGATGGGCTCTTATTTTTGCTGAAGAAAAGTGAGAAAGTAACTGGCTTCAATATCTTGCTTTCGTTTTTTGTTGTTGGTTTGAGATTCTCAATGGTGCGAGTAGAACATTTGGGCCAATTTAGAAATTTGCAGCTTTTTGACATAAGCCTGTGTCTGGTGTTTAATAAAATAGTTATTGTTGAAAATATGACCGTTGCCATTTTTATTCATTCCCAAAGTCGTGTTTACATTCCCGAAGTCGTGTTTACATTCCCAAAGTCATATTTACATTCCCGAAGTGGTGTTTACATTCCCAAAGTGGTGTTTTGCTGTGTATATATATACATGTTCTTTTACTGTAGGTAGGTTTCAATTTTTCTGGGACGATTTCGAATCGTCTGTGTAAACATATATTGATTTATGCTTTTCTTACATGGTATCAGAGCCAGTTTTCAGTGTTCCTTTCTTTTAACGAAGTTTCAGCAGATTTCGTTATTTGGGGTTTGGGCGTCGATTCTTGTTAGATCGTTCGTCCACACTCATTATCGAGGCTTAGACCTCTGTTTTACTGTGTAATCGGTACCCTTTCTGTTCGGGGGTGTTCTTGTCGGGTCACCTTGTCTCGGCAGAATTGTTGGTTCCAGTTTGGGCGTCGATTCTTCTTAGATCGTTCGTCCACGATCATTGTCGAGGCTTAGACCTCTGATTTACTGTGTTGGGCGTCGATTCTTGTTGGATCGTTCGTTCACGCTCATTATCGAGGTTTAGACCTTTGACTTACCGTGTAATCGGTTCCCTTTCTGTTCGGCGGTGTTCCTATCCGTCACCTTGTCTCGGCAAATTGTTGGCTTCGGTTATCGGGCCATTGTTTAACCTTTATATCTCTTATAGACTGTTTGTTTTCTGGCCATCAGGCCTATCCTTTAAAGAAGAACCTTGTAGTTTCGGGGTTTTCTATACTTTATTCTCGATGCAAGACGTTACATCCACTTCGGGATTAGATGGATCAATATCTAGTCCCACGACAAATATTACATTTAATCCTATGGATCCTTTGAATCCTTATAGGATCGAAAGCGGTGATAGTCCCATGATGACACTGGTGACTGATACACTGACCACTGAAAATTATGTTTGCTGGTCAAGGAATGTTAAGCGGGCTCTCCGAGCCAAGAATAAATTGGGATTCATCACAGGTCAAATTCCCAAACCAAGTTCAGTTGTTGATCCTGCATATGATTTGTGGGAAAGATGTAATGACATGGTCATATCATGGTTATTAAATTCAATATCACCTTCCATCAAAGCCAGTCTGATGTTTGTTGACAATGCAAGAGAACTGTGGGATGAGTTGCACAGTCGACTGTCTCAACACAATGCCACTCGTATCTTTCAATTGAGGAAAGAGTTGGCAAGCCTGAAGCAAGGAGCAGACACAGTCATGATTTATTATGGCAAGCTCAAGAGCATCTGGGATGAGCTGTTAGTTTATGACGAACAGCCAAAATGCACTTGTGGGCAACTACGCATTCTCGGAGAAAGATATCAAAGAGACTGCGTGATGCAGTTTCTAATGGGGCTGAATGATGTGTATTCACCTGCTAGAGATCAAATCCTCATGATGGATCTCGTTCCCTCGGTGAACAGGGTTTTTGGGTTGATTCAACAACAAGAAAAGCAGCACTTTGTTGCAGATGGTAATCCCGAAGGAGATTTGATGGCTATGGCACTTCAAAAGGTTAAGGTTAATCAGAAGCAGGCAGCAAGGAAGGACAAGCCCTTCTGTTCCCACTGCAAAATCTCGGGACACTCATTGAGCAGATGTTTCAAGGCAGGGAATGCACAACCCATGAAGTGCACCCATTGCAACATGAATGGACATACCGTAGATAAATGCTACAAGCTCAAAGGTTTTCCCCCAGGACACAAATTTTATCATAAAACCACTACTGATAACATTATTGCCTCCAATGTTTCAGCACAGGTACCCGAGGACAGTCGAGAAGATAAATGCCCTTTCACCAAGGGGCAAATCCAAGAGCTATTCCAGTGGTTCAACAGTGAAAAGACTAGAGAAAGGCTCAAGGAACCCCAGGGTGATAAACCCAGGGAGCCTACACACTGCCTCAATGTTTCGGGTAAGTATTCTAATTTGGAACATGATTTTGAGAATATAAATAAGAAAGAGAATTGTTTATGGGTATTAGACACTGGTGCCACGAATCATATGACTTGTGATAAATCGCTTTTTAGTGATGACTGGATCCCATGTATGTATAGGGTTACTTTGCCAAATGGACAAACTGTAAATGCCACTGCAATAGGCAGTGTTCGTTTGTCCAAAGATATTTTACTTAAAAACGTTCTTTTCTTACCCTCCTTTCATTTTAACTTGGTGTCGGTTAGAAAATTAATGATTGATATTAATTGTCGCGTAGTTTTCATGACTGACACGTGTTTCATTCAGGACCAAGTTTCTTGGAAGACACTTGGTGAGGGAAAGGTAAGAAAAGGCCTTTATTGCTTCCATCAAAAACCAAACCACAATAATGACTGCCCAAGGAACACCACTTGTTCCATGGCAGCACAAACGACAAATTCTTTCACTCTTTGGCATCATAGATTAGGTCATCCATCTAATGATAAGTTGATACAAATGCATAAAACTCAAAATTTCCCTTCTTTTTCTGGTTGCAAGTCGAATCCTTGCACCACCTGTCACTTTGCCAAACAACATAGGCTTCCCTTCCAAGACAGTTCACATTGCACTTCAAAGCCTTTTGAGTTAGTGCACTGTGACCTATGGGGGCCTTACAGTGAAGCCTCGCATCATGGCAGCAGATATTTCCTAACTATAGTCGATGATTTTTCTAGATGCACTTGGGTCTACATTTTAAAATACAAAACCGAAGTTCCTAGCATTTTTGAAAACTTTTATAAAATGATTCTTAATCAATTTTGTTGCAACATTAAAATGATCAGAACTGATCACGGTACTGAATTCAACCTTAACCTTTTCTGTCAACAAAATGGAATTATTCATCAAAAATCTTGTGTTCAGACCCCACAACAAAATGGAGTTGTTGAAAGAAAACATCAACACCTACTCAATGTAGCTAGAGCACTGAAATTCCAATCGCACTTACCCATTGAGTACTGGAGTGAGTGCATATTGACTACTGCCTACATTATCAATAGGTTACCTACTCCTGTTCTTAACAACAAAACTCCTTTTGAAATTCTCTTCCAAACTAAACCCTCCTATGATCACATGAAAGTTTTTGGTTGCTTATGCTTTTGCGCCACGCTCAAGGAAGGAAGAAACAAATTTGATCCTAGAGCAAAAAGGTGCATTTTCTTGGGATATCCCTTTGGCATAAAAGGTTACAAGTTGCTCGAACTAGAAACCAATCAAATAATTGTGTCAAGAAATGTAATCTTCTATGAAGATATCTTTCCTTATGAGGAGATCAACAAGAATCTCGATTCTAATAACACAGCTTCTTTTAAAGGCTATGAGAACACTCTTCCAACATCAGAAACCATTCGTGAGGATGAAATCACCTTATTCCTCACTCCAGAAAATCACAACGAATCGAATCTATCACCTGCAAAAGCAGAATCCAATGATAAACAAGGTGAATTGACAAGTGAGACATCACTTGAAGAAATTTCACCAGAACCAAAAAGGTCAACTAGGAAGAAAAATCTACCCAAATATCTAAATGATTACTATTGCCAACAAGTTTCTGGCTCTAATTCTGGGAATAAAATTATTCAAGAGCCAAACAATTATAATGATGCTTCCCAAGTCTCAGAATGGTGTGAAGCCATGAACGAAGAATTAAAAGCCTTAGAGGAAAATAAGACTTGGACTATTACTGATTTACCGCTAGGAAAGAAGGCTATAAGATGTAAGTATGTTTATAAAATTAAATACAAATCGGATGGATCCATTGACAGATTTAAAGCTAGATTGGTGGCAAAAGGATACACCCAAGAATATGGGTTGGATTATCAAGAGACCTTTTCTCCTGTAGCTAAAATTACCACAGTTCGAATAATATTGGCAATTGCTGTTAAAATGAATTGGTATTTAGAACAATTAGATGTAAACAATGCATTCTTGCACGGAAACTTAGAAGAAGATATCTACATGATAAAGCCTCCAGGGTACAACAAAGGAAGAAAACATCAAGTTTGTAAACTGAACAAAAGTATTTATGGACTCAAACAAGCCTCTAGACAATGGAACCAAACCTTTTGTGCTGCGGTTAAGAATTTTAGCTTTGATCAAAGTAAGGCTGATTATAGTCTTTTTACAATGAACAAATCAAACTCTTTTACTGCTATTGTGGTCTATGTTGATGACATTATTGTTACTGGGAATAATTCTACTGTTATTAAGAAATTAAAAACTTACCTGAATGATGTCTTCAAAATAAAGGATATTGGGAATCTATCGTATTTTTTAGGAATTGAATTGATTAAAACTCAGGAAGGAATACATCTGTCGCAAAGGAATTACATCCTAGACATACTAGCTGATTGTGAAATGACAAATTGTAAAACATCTAAGGTTCCAATGGAACAAAACATTAAGTTAAGCAAATATCATAGAGAACCCATACCTGATCCCTCTGTGTATCGAAGGTTAATTGGAAGATTATTATACCTAACGATTACTAGACCTGATATCGCTTTCCCAGTGCATACATTAAGTCAATTCATGGAAGCTCCTACCGATATACATCTAAAAGCTGCCTACAAAGTCCTACGATACTTGAAACTGACAATGGGACAAGGTATTCACTTGTTCGCAGACTCTGATTTTCAACTAACAGGCTTTTGTGATGCAGATTGGGGTTCATGCCCTGACACGCGAAGATCTGTAACAGGTTATTGTGTTATGTTCGGTAAATCCTTAATCTCTTGGAGATCCAAGAAACAGTCATTGGTCTCAAAATCTTCTGCGGAGGCGGAATACAGGTCCATTGCCACACTTTGCACTGAACTAATTTGGATTAAATTTGTTTTGGAGGCCTTGCAGGTACATCATAATGATCCCGTAAAAGTCTACTGCGATAGTCAAGCAGTGCTACATATCGCCTCTAATCCTGTTTTCCATGAAAGAACGAAGCACATCGAGCTAGATTGTCACCTTGTACGAGATTTAGTTCAAGCCAAAAGGATTGAGACTAAACATGTTGGAAGCCAATCTCAGGTGGCAGACATATTCACGAAGTCCTTACCAGCAGGAGTAATGAAGAATCACCTCGACAAGATGGGAGTGATCAATTTATCACCTCCATCTTGAGGGAGGGTGTTGAAAATATGACCGTTGCCATTTTTATTCATTCCCAAAGTCGTGTTTACATTCCCGAAGTCGTGTTTACATTCCCAAAGTCATATTTACATTCCCGAAGTGGTGTTTACATTCCCAAAGTCGTGTTTACATTCCCGAAGTGGTGTTTTGCTGTGTATATATATACATGTTCTTTTACTGTAGGTAGGTTTCAATTTTTCTGGGACGATTTCGAATCGTCTACGGTTACAGTGAATAGCCCAATGAATACGTTATTTGCGATTATTTTTAGTTAATTCAATATAGAGCAGTTGAGAGAGAATCGAATGGCAGTCTCCTTCATTTAAAAATCGTTTATTAGTTAGGACTATAATGACTCCTGAAACGTACTGACTAAGAACCAGAAAGAAGAAAATTTTTATTCATTAAAATTTAATTGCGTGAGCGTGTTGAAATGGTCAGTGAGGGGCAGGCTGGCATCAGCGTCTATCTGTCTTGCAACTTATCCTGGCGTGGTGCTGTCGCATCCACTCATAAGTTTTAATAACAGAGAAGTTAAGTGGAATTGTCCACAGTCCAAGTCCACCCACCCAAGTCTACACGGCAATTTCGATTTCTATTTAAATTTCAAAAGAAATTAACTGGTCCAAATTTTACAAAGAAAATTAATAAAGGTGCACCAGAGAAAATCATTACAGCATTCACACATAACTTTGAATACCAGAGAAGTTGAGTGGAATCGTCCACAGTCCAAGTCCACCCATCCTAGTCATCCAAATATTATAATATTATCTATTTTGCACTTCTCAACATTTATCATAAATTAATTAATCAACATATAATATTATCACTCCACTGTTAGTTGCACTAAAAAAGGGTTTATGAGTTTTGTTTGATTCCACAAACACACTTGAGACATTTTCCATGGTTAATGGGGGAGCAAGCACTGCATATGAGTTTTGTTTGATTCCACGAACACGCTTGAGAGACCTTCCATAATGGGGTCGCTTATCTGCAGAAAAACATGCATTCCTCATCCTTAATGACAGGCTTCGCGTCATACTAAATCAAAACATCCACATTTATACATCTGTAATTTACTTTTTAAATTCCTTCTTGTCCAGCCGCAGTACTACCATCCTCACTAACTTTATCTCTTCTAGGGGGTTCAACGGGCTTGACTAAGGTTAGTTATGGCATTAGTGGCGTTTTTCTTCAAACTAGGAGTAGTCCGCGAGTCAGCTGGAGTGATATGTCCTGCCATTAAATTATTGACGAGGGACACATCAAAAGATATTGATTATAAATATTATTATTATTATTTAATAAAATATTAATAATTATTTTTTCAATTTTGATAATGTTTTCATGCGCGTAAATTTTGAATGGTGTCAAGTGTTGCATATGCCTATGTAATTATGTTAAGATGTTTTATTCATAACGGGTTATGAATATAGATACAAAACTGTTTTAATACTCGATCATTAAAATTAGTTCGTGAGTCTAAATACTTTGAAGGGTATTAGCAAAGTTGGTACGACTTACACATTTTGTATTAGTACAATGAGTGCCATGTCATTTGATATGAATGATTGAAAATACATGAGTGTGGATGGATTATTGGAGAATGGGAATTCGAACATTAACTCACAGAACGAAGCAGACATATGGAGTTCACTCTTTGCTATTAATATCTTACTTCGTGATCGTGTTAATTGCATATAGAGTTTAGACCTGAGACAATATAATTGTCTTATGTGTATAATGGTCAATATATTATTAGGGTATTAAGAATCAATATTTATTCTAGTATGAGATAAGACCATGAGTCCAAAATACCACTCAGGTGCATATAGAGGTATATATGCATTTAATAAAAGAGTTGTTTCCTTATAAGTTAACAAAGTGTTTGTCTTATATAGTTAACATTATATGAGATAGAAATTCTTGACTAAGGTAGTATGTGATTAGAAAATAATTTTCAATAGAAACATTAGTCTCATGAGGAAACGCCAATTAGACATATGATTGAATTTGTAAGTTTGAAAAAATTCATAACTCTCGCTCAGTTGGAACAAAGTAAGACAAAAGAACTATACCACATGATATTCATGATCAAGAGAATTCATTTTGATACATTCAAGGTAGATGATGGTATGTTAAGCTCATGATTTTATCCCATATTAAGATAAATATTGACCTTTAATGCTTTATTGACACGTTGACCATCATGTACATAAGACAACTATATCATCTCAAATTTAAGATTCACACGCACTTTGCACGATCATAAGTAAGATACTAACGGAAGAGAGTGAACTCTATATATTTGTTTTGTTCTTTAAGTCAGTGTTTAAATATTCATTCTCAAATAACGTATTCACACACATGTATTTTTAGTATCTTATATTGAACAGCATGACATTCTCTATACAAATATAAGGTGTGTAAGTTATGTTGACTTTTTAATGCCCTTTAGAGTATTTGACTCACGAACTAGTTTTAGTGATTGTGTACCAAAACAATCTTATGTTCACATTCATAACTCTTTATAAAAAAAAAAAAAAACTCCTTAACTCAATCACATGGGAATATGCAACAATTCATGATATTTAAAATTTAAATGCATAAAACACTTGCTATAATATCGATATAAAAGAACCAATATTTTATTAATAAGTGAGAAAATGTATATATACAACCGCTTTGTCTTTAGTATCTCTCATTAATTATTAACGTTAAAGAACACATCACTAAAAATCCCTTACTTGCACTTTAAGGCCTATAATGCTAATGTTAAACGATGTAATATTTAATACCCAACTTCTTAAGATGGTGATTTAGTTGTACTTGTGTCATCGGCTTGGTAAGTAGGTCAACCACACTGTCTACTGAAACTATTTTTGCATGGGAACATTGGCACTTCTAATAATTCTTCGAATATTATATCACCTCGCTATGTGTTTGAATTTCTGATGAGACCTCAGTTTCTTGTGCGATCGTGCCATTATTGTTAAAGTAAAGTGGCAATGGCCAATTTACGTCTAAAACTACTTAAACTTTAGTTACGAATTTCCTTATCTAAACAATTTTTTTTGCAGCATTATATGTCATGATGTACTTAGTCTCAATAATGAAGTTTCAATTGTATTCAATTTAGAATTATTTTAACTCACTGTTTCTCCATTAAGAGTGAATATGAACCTAAAAAAAGATTTTCTATTATCCACGTTCGATTAGAGTTGATATATCCATATACTCTTAGATCCTCATCTCTATATATCAATACCATATCTTTAGTCACTTTCATGTACTTGGGATACACTTGACAGTAATTTAATACTCTTTGATAGGATTCGCCTAAAACCTACTTGAAACACTTGTGTCATAGGTCATGTTTAATCTTGTACACAGTATTTCGTACATCAACCTTTCTATAACTAAAGCGTATGGAATTACTTCCATGCTCTACCTTTCATCATCAATCTTTGAACATATGGAATTTGAGAAATAGATATCATGTCTAAATAGCAACAATTCTTTCTTAAAGATTTAATACTAAACATCTTCAGCATCCTTTCTATATACAAAATTTGGGAGAGACCTAATAGCTTTTTCACTTTATTTCTATAAACACGAATGTTCAAAATATAGGTCACTTATCTCAAGTCTTTTTATGGAGAATACATTAGATAACCATATTTTAACTGAGATTAGCATTCCAACATCATTTTCAATCAACAGTATGTCATTTACATACAAAATTAGGAATGTGATGGCACTTCCACTAACCTTCTTGTAGATTCATGTCTCATTTTCGTTCTTGACGAAGCTTAATGATTTTACTACATTAAAATGAAAATTCCAACTCCTATATACTTGCTTAAGGTCATAAATTGACCTATTAAGCTTACATATTTTATGAGAAATATTACATAATTAATCTATGCTATATTATTATTTTAATAAGAATTCATTGTTGCATAAAGTGAATTTACAAAAATATTCTTATGTCAAATACTTTTATTTTTTCTATCATTTTTTCTCTCTTTTCATCAAATGTACAATTTATATTTATATGCTCTATCAAGTTTCATCATTTTTAAAATTCTTTTGATATTTCATCATTTTTTTATTTTAAATACTTTTGCAAAATATGGAACACATAATTTTATTTTTCAATTATTAATTATTAATTTTCTTTTAACTTTTTTAGTTGTGTTTTCTCTCAAATTGTCTTTTTTTTTCTCTGAATTTTCTTCACATTTTTGTTTTATTATTTTAATTATTCTCCATACTATTTAATATTAAATAATTTTTTTCTTAATTAAATACAATAATTTTATAATTTATAAATAAATCTATACATATATAAAGTGCACAAATTTTACTAGTTATTAATATATTTTATTATGTAGTCATTATTCCTTCTTCTCTTTCCCTCTCTGAAAAATATTTACCATGACGATGGATTTCTGGATGTTGTTGAATAACTTTTTAATAATGGTGATAATGATTAGCTCCTGTTGACGCAATGTCGTTCCCAACTTTTGCCTATATCATTATCATCATATATGACTAAATGTGAAGCACCAGCATAAAATTCCCGAGTAACAAAATTCTTTGAACTAGTAAAAACTTATATGCACGTAAATTTATTATGAATTATAAAATTAATTTATTTTAAATAATAATAACAAAATTATTTTAAATTATTATTATAAAATAATTAAAACTAAAATAAAAAAGATTAAAAGAATTTGCAAAAAATAGGTAGAGAGGTTCTGAACGAGTTGAAAAAAAAGAGAGAAATAAAATATGAAAAATTAAAAAAATAAAAAATAAGAATAATTGTGCAAATTTACATTGTGTAAAAATATTTTAAATAAGAAAATGAAGAAAGAATAAAAGAATTTGAAAAGAGAAAAAAGTTTGTGAGAATCAAAAATAAAAATAATGTTGAAAGGGAGAAAGAAAAGAATGGAAAAGTAAAAACATTAAAATAGGGGTATAAATTTATTTTTATAATAATAGAGTTCTAATAACTTTGGTATATCGTATGTGTGCTGTGTGCACTTAAATTTGTATAATATAAAATCAAATATAATTATTTAGTTTATTGCAATTGTAGCATTTACTATATTTATATATTTATTTTATACTTATGAGAAGTATTTTAATTAGTAAAACAAATAAAAAGAAAAAAATAAAAATAATAACAAAAAAGAGATATTTGTTATTATTGAATTGAAAAGGAGTACATTTATAGATTTATTTGGTGCCAATCGCGCCTATTACTTTAAAAGCCAAACTTCCGAGAGAGAATGTAGGTAGATAATAAAACTTCAAAAACGGGCTGAAATCGGTAAAAGGATGAAATAAATAAAAATGAGAGGGAAAATAATATGAAAAGAATTAAGGATATTTAAGTAATTACAAAATGTGCAGCCAAAATCTCTTAATTGTTTATTATATAGTATGGAAAGAATTAAATTAAAAGCAGAAATAATATTTTTAAAAAGCCAAAAAGAATATCAAAGTAATTTGAAAAGGGAAAATATTTAAGAAAAAATAAAAAATTTAAAATAAATAATGTTATGTAATTATAGTTTATGTAACCAAAAGCCTTATTTCATAATAATGTTGGCCTAGCAATTTGACATATCTTTTGTGTGTGTCTAAACTTAATTAATATAAAGTTAAGAATAATTATTTAATTTATTTTATTTTTAGTATATATATATATATATATTAAATTATTTAAATATTTGTTTGATACTAACACAATTAAAATTGATAAAAAGAAAAAGAAATAAAATAATAATAATAAAAAATGACAACTTTGTCATTATCAACTTGAAAAAAGTATATATGTAAATGTATTTACTCTTAATCATGACATTTATTTTACAGGCCAAAATCTTGGTACTAGGAACTATGTCATACTCAATGTCTATGCATACTTTTTTATAATTTATAATATATTATTCATCATGACAAATAATAAAAAATAAAATTAAGTTGAAATTAAAGGTATGTTAAAAGTTAGAACAAATATTAAAAAATGAATTGAAAAATAAAAAAATAAAAAAATAGAAGAACAAATATTAAAAAATGAATTGAAAATAAAAAAATAAAAAAATAGAATTATATTAAGAGAGAATGAAGAAATATAGAAACATAAAAACATTTAAATAAGGATATTTAGTAATTTTATGATGTACAACTAGAATTATGTCTTTAACCTTCGTATAACTAGTACAGTAGTGAACTTTATAAATGTGCAAACTTTTTAAAGTTATTGTACTTTAAGTAGAAGGAATAGTATTATTTTGCATTGAAAGTAAAAATATTTCAAAATAAAATAAATAATGATCCACAGAATTTGAAACGAGAGAATTGGAGAAAAATATAAATAAAAAATAAGTTAAAAGAGACCAAAGGAAGAAAAGGATAGAAAATTAAAATAATTTAAAATAAGAGTACTTATTTAATTTCATGTTGTTCAATCAAAAAGTCTCATTTCTTTAATAATAAAATATGCAAAAGAAAAAAAAAAGATCAAAAGAAATTAAAGGAGAAAAATACAACTAAAAAATAATTTAGAAAAGAAAACGATAAAAAAACTAAAAAAATTTAAAATAAAGATGATTGCGAAATTTAAAATGCCCAAACAAAAAAGCTTATTTTCAATAATAATATACTATAGGAATAGAATGAATTAAAATTAACAAGTGAACAAACTTCGTGAAAATAGAGAAAATAATATATGAAAATAATTAAGGATTTTAATTCTTCACAATTTATGCAACCAAATTTTCTTATTTGCATAATATATTCAATAGACACAGTTTAAAAGCATATAAAAATATTTAAAATAAAAAATAAAAGATAAGTTGAAAAAGAGAAAATATGAGAAAAAACATAAATGGACACAATAATTTAGAAGAAATGAAAAAAAATACAAAAATAAAAGAATTCAGAATAAAAGTAGCAGTGTGTTTTTTACTTTGTAAAATTAAAATACTTTATTTTCAAAATGATATAGTACAAATATAGATTGATATATACAAAACACAAGCATATCTACACGTGTGTGTGTGTGTGTGTGTGTGTGTGTGTGTGTATACAGAGGAAACTGTTCTGCTCAAGAATTTTCTGTCCTCTGGTCCTTCGTGGAAAAAACTTCTGGTGGACCAGTAAAATTTGAAAATTAGTGTTTGTTTTGGTACCCTGGGATCTGTTTAATTTCCGCGATTCCCCGTCAATTTCTCATTAAATTATTGTCCGTTCGCGGTTCATCGAGTGTGGAGTTTAATAGTATGAATTTTTTGACTCATTGAGAGTTCAAATGTATTAAGCTGTTGAGTGAATGAGTGTAAAAAAAATAAAATAAAATAAAATTTCTTAGTAGGGTCCACAAGAAACACAATATCATCTTTCTTTAGCATCAAATTTTCATTTTCTCCCTCTCTTTCTTATGTTTTATTTGCTTAATATTGGTATTATTCATATCTATACTATATATCTATCTACACCATAATATTATGTTAATAAGAATTTTTAGTTGTATAAAATAAATATACACAAGTATCCATACGTTACATACTTTTATTTTTTCTATCATTTTTTTTATCACTTTTTATATGACTTATAATTTATATTTATATGTTTTCTCAAATTTTATCACTTTTTAATTTTCTGATCTTTTATAATTTTTTTATTTTAAATATTTTTACATAATTCAAATTCACATAATTTTCTTATTTTAATTTTTATATTTCTTCTAACTTATTGTTTTTAAATATTATTTATATTTTTAAATATTAAATAATTTTGTTTTATTAACTATAATACAAGTATATGTATCCTCATATATATGAGAGTGTATAAATTTTATTAATAATATTTAATTCTCAAATTTGGTAATTAAAAAAAAAAAAGGAAAAATGGCGTTGCACCAAACTGATTGTACTTGAGCATGGTAAAATGCAAAACTGAACAAACAACTCTTACGAAGAATTACTATAACACGCTTATTTATTTATTTTTAACTCTTTTTCTATTCTCTTTTAATTTTATTGTTTTCTCTCATATACATTTTTGGTAACTTTCACTTTTTTTTAATTTTTTTTTAAAATCTTTAATATACTTTAAGTTTTAAATTAATATTGTTTCATTATAATTTTTTATAATGAATAAAATATTTTAATTTAAATTAAAATTTACACATATGTTGTGTGCGCCACTATTAATAGTTTTGAAGTAATTCCGACAGGCAAAATTATTGAAGGTAGTTTTACTATTTTCTGGAGTCTGCTTAGTAAATCTTTTCAGCCTTATTTATCTTTGTCAGTATATTTGGTTTGCAGTTTCTTCAAAAATTGAATTTAAGATATAATGCTAGAAAAGATAAATACTACAAAAGTACATATTGTTCACGTAAATGCCTCTTACTATATTGTGCGCCACTATCTTTTCACAACTTAATTACAAAAATACTTTTATTCATGTTTAGTAAATAAATAATCTCCACTAAATACTGTCCGGTACACATACATTGTTTAACCTTTTATTGTTTTAACACCCCATTTATGTAAATTTTTTTCATTTGTCTACTGAGTTTATTTTTTATTTTTTAGACAAAATAATTTTCACTTTCGATTTTTTATCATTTTTATACCTAATTATTGTTTTATGTATATGTATATAGAGAGAGAATAAGTCATTTTTCTTAGATGATAAATTATATATATATATATATATAAAATTAGACAATAAACTATATTTTAAATTTTATATGTAAGTGTACATATAGGATAGATAATTACCAACAACAACGAGTGAAAATAAACGACGTCATGCTGCAGAAAATATCTTTACAGACTCCTACCTACTCCATTACCGAATATTAAAATCCATGTGAAGCAGAATATACTAATCTTCACTGAAAATAGAAAAATATTCAGGTAGAGCTCAATATAGACCTCCCAGTGCTACGTTTGGAAGAGGGTTTTTGTTAGAGATGATATTTTGTTAAAAATTGTATTAAAATAAATAATATATTTAGAAAAAATATTTTAATAAAATGAATAGTGTGATTTGTTTAAATATATATGAAATATATAATAATAATTAAATAATGTGATATTATATAAAAAATAATTATATTTTAAAATATAAATAAGAATATATGAAATATACTGTGATATATATGAGTACTAATTTAATTATTAATAAATTTAATAATTAAAAAATAATTAGTTAATTATATATATGAAAAGAGAAAAATTTTAACTATAAATTTAGATAAATATTTTGTTTGAATTATATATTTTGAGGTGTAAATAATTTTAGAAAATTTTATGATTGAAAATTGGTTCCACGCATAATAGTAAGCTCTAGTTAGGCAATTTTTCTCATTAAATAAATTATAAATATCTTTGGACAGATTAAATTTATTGCGCTGCTGACTGACATTACAGTCATTTTGTGAACACGTTGTAGGAATTCATTGGTCAACCAGGTTCGATATTTGAGGCCTGCGGCTTTTGCTTGTTTGATCAAGTCTTCGTCACGTCTATAAATTGAAGGATTTCAATAATTTTTGGTAATTTTTCGCTACAGGAGATGCATCCTTTTTCAATATAAACAATTAACTTCTTCCATCGAATAAAGCACGCAAATTCCACTTTTCTCTTCGTTGCTCCTTTGCCCTGAATCAGTTCTTCTCTGGAGAAAACTCTAAAAACTTGAGAGAATAAAGTAATTATGAATTCCGGATTCAGCTGGAAACTCGCTGCCATGTTACTTGTTTTGACAAACACTTTAGTCTCCGCCAGAGCCCAGGAGCAATATCGGCATTCCTGTATGGAAAACGGGAATTACACGAGCAACAGCACTTACAGCGCCAATCTTAACGCCGCACTCTCTTCTCTCTCCTCAAACATTGGCGACTACGGATTCTACAACGCATCAGTGGGGCGGGGTCAAGACAGAGTCAACGCCATCGCGCTGTGCAGAGGAGACGTACTCCTTGATCAGTGCCGCGACTGCGTGGAAGAGGCCATCCCGGCACTGGGAGAGCTATGCCCCCATAAAAAACAGGCCATTATATGGTATGAACTGTGTATGTTACGGTATTCAAACGAGACTGTATACGGAGTCCAAACAAACGATCCCGCAAGGGAGTGGCTTAACCCTAGTAATGCGAACAATCCTGAAAAATTTATGGAGGAGCGGTCAGCGCTGCTGGACGTTCTCCGTGGGCGAGCGGCTAACGGGAGCTCCTTCCTTAAGGTTGGGGCGGGGAGTAGGAGTAGGAATACCTCAGATTCTCGGATCATTTATGGGCTGCTGCAGTGTACTCCAGATTTGTCCCCGGGGGAATGCGGTAATTGTTTGATCCAGGCTGGCCAGCCTTTGCTAAGTGAGACGGGGGCGAGACGGCTGTTGCCCAGCTGCAATCTTCGCTATGAGCTTTATCGCTTCTACAATGAAACTAGGCTTCGTGAACTCCGGGCGTTGGTGCAACAAATACCTAATTCGCCACCAGGTAAGAAAATAATGTGTTCTATTCGACTAATGCATATAAACAAGGTTTAAAATCATCACAGAGGCAGACCCAGAAACAATACATGTAAATATTCCTCCGGATTTTGCAGGAACGAATGGTGATAATACAGGAGCAGGTAAAGACAATGATAACACGACCAAAATTGTTATCATCGTTGTTGTCCCAATTGTTGTGTGTCTACTACTAGCTGCTTGTGCTGTCGTCTTCCTGAGAAAAAGGAAAAAGCAGAGACCACAGGAAATTGCTAAGAGTAAGATCTTGTTATCTTGTCATTGATTATATTCTACCACGGTTTAATTGAGTGGGAGTGCTAACCTAAAATTCTATATACTGCGCGGATACATCAGCCAATGACGAGATAGGTACAGTTGAATCCGTGCAATATGATTTCCAAACAATTAGAGCTGCGACCAATGATTTCGCGGATGCAAACAAGTTGGGCCAAGGAGGATTTGGGGCTGTGTACTGGGTACTTGATTACAGTGTTGCAATATAGGAACGAACACAGTGGTTTAATTTTGTCTGATTGGTTCTCTTTGCTTCGAACTCCAGGGAAAACATTTGGATGGCCAAGAAATTGCTGTCAAAAGGTTGTCCAGGGAATCAGGGCAGGGCGACTTGGAATTCAAGAATGAGGTCTTGTTGGTGGCCAGGCTTCAACATAGAAATCTGGTTCGGCTCTTAGGATTCTCCCTGGAAGGAATAGAGAGGCTTCTAATATTTGAATTCGTTCCTAATGCGAGCCTGAACCATTTCATATTTGGTAATGCTCTGCTTTCAATTTCATCAGATACCCTTCTGTAAATTGGTTTGCTGAGTTTGAGTTACTTCATCTTTGGCACAATTACTCTCATTATAACAACAACAACAACAATAACAAAGTTTTTTGACTGGACATGTAGACCCAATCAAGGGTTCATACTTGGATTGGGAGAGACGTTACAAGATCATAGGAGGTATTGCAAAGGGACTTCTGTATTTGCATGAAGATTCTCGACTCAAGATCATTCACCGTGATCTCAAAGCTAGCAACATACTCTTAGATGGAGAGATGAATCCTAAAATTGCAGATTTCGGCATGGCAAAATTATTTGGGCAAGATGAAACTCATGGAAATACAAACAAGATTGCTGGAACATAGTAAGTATAATACCATATGTATATGCGTGCGCGTGTGTATTTATTTATATATATTAGATCGCCATCTCTGAAAGAAAAGGTATTTCATCTTTGGTATTATAAATTTCACTTGAGAAGTTGCGGAATTATAGTTTGGTCAAAAGCTTGTTAAACTATGGACAATATTTTAAGCGTGCTTCTCTTACTGTTACTATAATCTATATGTCGCAGTGGATATATGCCACCTGAATACGCTATGCATGGGCAATTTTCCGTGAAGTCAGATGTCTTTAGCTTTGGAGTGTTGGTCTTGGAAATCTTAACTGGTCAAAAAAATTTTATCGAGAATGAGGAGAATGCAGGGGACCTCTTATGTATTGTAAGTATGGATATGAGATATTAATTGGATACTTTTTCTGTCGAATATATGTAATATATGATGGTAAATTCTCAGGCATGGAAAAATTGGCGTGAAGGGACAGCTGAAAATGTAATTGATCCTCTGTTAAGGGCTGGAAGAGGTTCCATGCGTGATATGTTGAGATGCATCCACATCGGGTTGTTGTGTGTCCAAGAAAATGCTGCTGATAGACCAACAATGGCTTCAGTTCTTCTAATGTTGAATAGTTCGACCATAACTTTGCCAGTTGCTGCACAGCCTGCATTTGTCATGTCTAGTCGCTTTGGTCCAGGCTTTTCACTCATTCAGGAATATGATTCCAAAGAGTGGAATTCGAGCAAAGCATCTAGGGTTAAGGGGGATACGTCCGAAGCTTCATCTCGAAACGAAATGTCAGTCACTGAGTTTTATCCGCGATAATTTCCAGGAATTTGCACATCTATATGTCTCTAGGAGATGGTGGGTTGGTCCAGGTGGTTTTTGCTTTAGAATAAGTGCAACTTGGCTGGTGGCTACATTTAGTTTCCTCGTTTTTTTTCCTTCTAGTGTGTGTCGAAGCTGCAAGACTGGTAATATTAAATTCCCGTATAGGAAGATTGAAATGCTATAGGTGAAGTTTCAGTAGTTGTCATTACGAGTACTTGTTTCGATTAACTTCATGATGTCCCACAAGCACGGAAGAATGTTCAGGAAATCTATAGGGACTAGAAAATAAGCACATGGTGTTTATCGATAACTGGAAATAATATGTGGTTAAAAAATAATAGCGTCGATGCAATTGCTTTCTGTTTTGAATTTTTACTTCATTTTTATGTTGAGCTTTGTTCTTATGTTTTGAGATGGAAAAACTGCAACGAGTCGTTGTCCATTTTTCTTTTTCTATTTCTTTCTTTTAGTCTACTTAGAAGGTAAAAAGGTGGATGAAAAAATAATTAACAGGTAATCAACTTATTCTCATGACTCATTTTCCTATCTTTTGTAAGCAGTACTCATAAAACATTATTCATACTTAAGTTCATAGTCAGTTTAAAATATATTACTCATACCATACCCATTAGAATTTATATTACTTATCTATTCTCATTTATACCCTTGGATATTTATACTCAATGTTTATCTATTGTGACTCATGGGTATTTTGAATAAAGTGGTATTATTTTTTTTCTAAATTTAATTTAAATAAATAGTTTTAGCTATTAACTATTTAAACTTGATATTTATGTGACATGCTTTAGTATTTTTTAAAAAATATTTTTATTTTTTAAATTTAATCTTTAGTTAATTTGTTTTATGTATTTCTAAAATTTTTTGTTTCATTTATTTTTAATAAATTTTTTTCCTAAAAGTAAAGTAAAATATTAATTTAATATAATATGAATTTTGTAAGACAAAAAAAAAACAATGAATTAAACATGTGACCTAATATTAGTGATGAATCAAATGTATTGTTCAATTTAATTATTTTATTATATATTTGTATAATATAGTTTTAAAATGTGTTTTAGAAATTTTCTATTACAATTGAGCTTTTCGAAATTTTTTCAAATGATAAAATTTATGAGGAAAACATAACAAAACATTATTTCAAAGTTGATTTAATATAATAAATTTTGATTGGGTTAGGTAGAATACGAGTATTTTGTGTATGAAAATATATAGGTATGAAATAGGGTATGGATAAAATAATACCCTACCCGTTAACATCTATAAGGATGAGTTTTGTAGGGCAGTACAATGGGGTCCTTCAGCATAACTGTAAAGGGAGTCAGGCAACTTACTAGCAATCCAAACACTTCAACATGCGAACAAAATACCTTCGCAAGAAAGTGCATGAGAGGGAGTTCAAAATTTTACACAAGCTACAGCAATAGGCAGAACAAAACAAAATACCAAAATCTAGTCCATTCAATATATATGATATAAAAGAAATCTAGATAAGAAGTTAGTATAATTAGAATAATATCAGATTGATTCGTTAATTTCTGGATCTTTTTCTTAATCCGAGTTTGGGGTGGAGATTGTGTAAGAACTTTGACACACTCTGTGGCTGTTGTGTGAGTGGTGATGGCCACCACTCCAAAATCCCCAATATGTGTTATTGATGAGAAAAGAGATTACAAAATGATACCTCTTTTTAAGTGAAACAAGATGAGAAAGTAATTAAACCTCTTCTAAACTTAAACCTCTTTTTAAGTAATTAAAATAGACAAATCTACATTTTAGAAGTGTTGAGATCATGTAAAAATAGAATTTGCAATATACCTTAAGGTACAGTACTATAGCAAGCACGAGTCTGTCCTATAGGGATTGCTAATCAAACTCTACTGGCTACTGTTACTAAGTCACAATTTTGAGTCATGTAATTTAAATAAATCGAGAATTAATAATAATAATGCAAAGCAAGGTAAACTAGCAAAGCAAATATTTGGTAGGTAACACAAGACAATACAAAGATAATTGGTATACGAAAATCTCCAAGGAAATCAATCTTACTCCTTTTCACCATATTTAATTATCCAAAAAATTTTAACATTAATTCTCTCCAACTATTAGTGAAGATTTTGCTTTTATTTCCATTACCACTATCGAGTATTGAATGGAAATCTCTGTGAATTAATTACCAATCGTCTCTCGGTCATGGATTCAATCACACCATGCTTGATTCATTAGGATCCACTAATTTCTCGACTCAAAATTTCACCTAACATATATACCTCAATTTCAATATGTAAAACTGGCTTTCTCAAATCTACAATTTCATGCATAACGAATTATCTAATCATATAGATATAATTGAAATTGAGTATAGGTGGCCTGAATAATTGAACAAAAAATATTGTATTAAAACTAAAAAGAATAAATTGAATCATAATTTTGATTTTTTGAATAATTCCTAGGCACTAGATATTTAACCAAACATATTCTTAACTAATTCCATCACAAAATTCATTCAACAACTCAATCTTAGGGAATAGAAAAGAAAAGAAGAAAAAACTCACGAGATTATCGCCGTATTGCTGATCTACATGTTTCAACTACGATCTTCTTGAATCTCTTCCTAAAATCTCCTTCTTGAACTTACATTGCCTAGACCATATTTTTCTCAAGTTTTTTCGTCAAAAACAGCTCTCTCTCTCTTTCTCTCTCTCTCTCTCTCTCTCTCTCTCTCTCTATATATATATATATATATATATATGTATATGTATATGTATCTCTTTTCCATGTCTTTTTACTGTCTTGGAGGAATTAAGATCATTTGGTGCTTAAAACCCAATTTTTTTTTTTTAATTTTCTACTTATCAAATGATCGTGCTTTCCCTAGATCAATTGTTGTATATCCACGTTGTTCCAAATTGTATTTCCAGTGGCTATCAAATCAATTTCAACTCCAGCATGTCAATCTTGGTCGATCCTGTGGTGTTGTAATCGACACGAACCAATCATAGGACATTAGATCGCAATTCTAAAAGTTTTGCTGGTTAATTGCTTTATCCTCCATTCGTTTCGGATTAATCCCAATCAATCTTGACTTGCCCAGATCGATCACATAGCACTCCAAGATCAATATTAGGTCCTTTTTTTTTTATCATTTTTTTTCTCATCTTTTTGTGTTCATTTCTACTTTGTACCTACAACTAATCACTTTGAATTAATGTAAGCCATAATTCCATATAATTAAACTATTTAAAGCACAATAATCACTCAAATTTATATGATTGCATGTAAATTATCAAATTTCCCCACGCTTAGCCTGCCCTCAACTAATGGGTGTATCAAGTTATAGATGCATGCAATGCCATGTTTTCACCCCTTAATTCGATCATGCATCCAAAAACTCATCCTAAATATCACAAGTACATAGCCAACTTGCATCTCAACTTCACAAAACTCACAATTCAGTATCTGATCACAGTTCCATCATATAATAGCACATTACGTGAAAGTGTGTGTAACCACTTATACTCTCTCAACGTTACCGAATTTAGGAAACATAGGAATTAACTCTTATCAACCTTTAATATTAATGAAGCATTCAAATCTGACCAACCCTATAAACTTAATATTCATATCAACCTCCACTAATGTTAATATATACATCGAAAGGGATCAATAGGACTTCGATGGGTTTAATGTACATGGCTGTTATACCAACAAAATAAAAGTAAAAAAAAAAAACTTGGTCAGCAAGATACATAACAATAATATCTCTCTCTCTCTCTCCATTTCTTTGGAGCTTTTCTCTTTTTTTTTTCCTAGAAGTGTCTAATGCCTTGTTACATGAGTGTGAACATTAGTGATGGACACCCCTAGTTACAAGCACTTAAACAACTTTCAAGCTACTATGCATACTCATAGCTCTAGTCATCGTTTTTCACAAAATTTAACATTGGTGATGTGGAACTTTAGTTACTAAACAACTTACAATAGTGTAGATATTTTTTTCTAGCTATAATATTTTCTATAAATTATTTTTTTCTCAACACTTTTCCATATTTTTTCAACTCCTCACCATATGCAACCAAGTTTTGAGAATCACGATGGGTTTACAGAAAAGAGTATTATATTAAAGGGTGGTGCCTTTCCTTCAATTGCCTTAACTCAGAAAGGGACCCACCATTTTTTTTTTTTAAATATGTAAGTGGTACAAAAGAAACAAACAATCCAAAAAATAGCCAACTTAATGCGTCTGCTAGGATTCGAGCCCTAGTCTCCATGGCCATGACATGGAATTCTTATCACTAAGTTACGACCACTTTTGACATCATATATCAAACAAAAGTCTATGAAACTACATTCTCTATTTTAGTAAACTAAAAAATGAAATTTTATGATTTTGTTAGTGGAAGAGATAGTGGAGTGAAAGAATTGGAACAACAAAAAGAAAGAATGGGTGGAGTTGAAATTTCTGCAGCAAACATGTTTGACAATGTAGAGTATTGGGATGGATTTTTCATTTCACAGTGCATAGAAGCATAAATAAAACTGATAGTCTGACTAAGTATTGCAACACTATGTGTTGTAAACCCATAGTGTTATAACACTAATTCATACAAATAGAATGTAAATTAATGAACACAACAAATGGTAAAACAGTTTGAAGCCAAGCTCCTACGTCTGTAGGGTGCCTATCTAAGCAAATGATCACACTATCTCAATTTAATCAATAGTACAATGAAGCTTCAAGATATGAATACTCCATTGACCAAACCTTTTTGGTTTCAACCTTTTTTCACACTTACTAGCAACTCTTTTACCAAGTGTTTCACTCAATTAGTCCCACTAGTCCTAAACGAGGTTGACAGGGTAGTTTTCTACTCTTATGTTGCTCCCTTATCTTTTATATACTCAATTTGACATATTACAATGATCTTTACTACAAAAAGACTAAACTCTTGTTCAAAGCACTCAATTCTTCATTGCAAAATGTCTAAGTCATCTAATGGATTCTCCAGGCCTTAAATCCTTCAAAGTCAACAATTCCAATACATTTTAGATGAGGTTCTCTATGAAAGTTGCAACATATTTGAACTACATCATTTTCCATTAAGCTTCTACAACCCAGTGTTATAATACCAGCGTTAATTTTCCCTATTGGAAAGATAAACTTTTCATCTTTAAGCAGCTTTGATGCCATCATCAAGAATTTTACATTTTTCCATATCTCAATAGATGTGATCAATAGATTCCATGCTATAAATGGACACAGGATTCATCCAAATCAAATCTTCAAGATTATAGAAGCATATTTCACATATCTTTCTTGAAACAACTTGGTCAACAAGTCTAAAAACTTTATATAATTGAGTGGGTGCCACAACATTGCCCAACTCATCCATTTGCTTGGTGCCACATTGCTACATCATTGCTTCATCAGCTGCCATATTGTCCTCTTTGTCAGCTACCATATCAGTGACATGTCATTGCTACAACAATGCCAGGTTAGCTACCTCACTACTAATCTCCTTCTTTAGCATTGTGTGGCACATAACCCTTTTTGGCACCACACCTTTTTGAGTTTTCTTGAAGAAAAATTCTAAGTGTCCATGTAGTCCAGTTCTTAGTGATTCATTCAAGTCCCAAGTGGTGACCCTCAACTGTTGTTGCATAATCATCAAAATTCAACAAAGTTTTCACCAATTTCTCATGCTGGTGCCCGAAATATTTTTCTTTCTCTCCTTTCCTGCTCTAGACATCCGCTTAATTTCATCTCTCATCCTAGCATTCTATTTATACTAGGAAAATCTAGTATTTTAGTTATACAAGGGTTTCTTCATTTTTAATTTAGGATAATCCAAACTCCTTTTTTTTCTAGCCATCTCCGGCCCTAATTTTTCTTATTTTTACACCCTAATTTTAATTAAAAATATCCTTTTGATTATCTTCAAGGCTTGGTAGTATTTGATCAACTACATTTGGTGTATCTCCCTTTTCGTATTCGATTATAATCTCCTACCTATTTTTATCCAAAAATAACAAAAATAGGTAATTTATTAAATAAATTTCCCATTATAATAAGAATATTGTTTTTAATGCCCAGAATTTTTGGGTATTAAAAAAATGAACTCAAACACTTAATAATGCTAGTAAAAAGTTGCTCACTCTATGTGTGGGTAAATTTATATACAAATTATAAAGTTATTATATTTTGAATAATATATATATATAATTATTTTAAAAAGTATGAAATTTTTTCTCATTGAAAATATTAAAAAAGATGAAAAAATTTTAAAAGAGAGAAAAATTGAGAAAAAACAAAAATAAAATAATGAGTTAAAAGAGAAGGAAGAAAAAATGATGGAAAAAAATAAAATAATTTAAATAAAAATAATTGTGTAATTTTTTATTGTTCAACCTAAAGTTTTAATTTTTTAAATAATATAGTTTGTATATAGGTCTAAGTATAAACAATAACAAAATAAAGATAGATAAATAATTTGAAAAAAAAATATAAATTTGATATTAAAATACAAATAAAAGTAATTGGTTTGTATAAAACACAAAAGAGATATAGAAGAAGGATAACAATAAGACAATTTAAAATAATATTTGTGTAATTTTAAATTGAACAACCAGAAAAGCCTCAATAAAATAATTAGTGAATATCTTTGAGTGAGTTTGCTGTTTCTCACTAAAAGTAATGATGCAAATTTACTATTTTTGGGCAATGTTTTAAATTTATAATATGAAACCCAATTGATTTCAAACACTTAATGATATTGTATATGTTATGGGTTTGCTTCCTATAATAGTTGTTTCTTTGTGTATTTTATTTATATCTGATTTTTTATATTTTAAATAATGATCTCATAATTAAAATATTTAATTTGAATGTAACTTTTACTTGATTTTCTATACTAAATGAACAATTTAAAAATTAAATTTTATATTTTTCTCTTACTTTTAAATTATTTTTGAAAACACGACAAAAAAGAAAAAAAAAGGAGAAACACGAACGTAACCTGTTTATTCTATCAATTGTTCTTTTATTTATTCACTATGTTTTATCCAGTTCAGATGATGGGCGCTTATTTTTGCTGAAGGAAAGTGAGAAAGTAACTGGCTTCAATATGTTGCTTTCATATTTTGTTGTTGGTTTGAGATTCTCGATGGTGCGACTAGAACATTTGGGGCAATTTAGAAATTTGCAGCTTTTGCAATAAGCCTGTGTCAAGTATTTAATAAAATAGTTACAGTGAATAGCCCAATGAATACGTTATTTGCGATTATTTTTAGTTAATTCAATATAGAGCAGTTGGGAGAGAATCCAATGGCAGTCTCCTTCATTTAAAAATCGTTTATTAGTTAGGATTATAATGACTCCTGAAACGTATTGACTACGAACCAGAAAGAAGAAAATTTTGATTCAGTAAAATTTAATTGCGTGAGCGTGTTGAAATGGTGAGTGAGGGGCTGGCTGCTGTCAGCGTCTGTCTGTCCTGCAACTTATCCTTGCGTGGTGCTGTCGCATCCACTCATAAGTTTTAATAACAGAAAAGTTAAGTGGAATTGTCCACAGTCCAAGTCCACCCACCCAAGTCTACACGGCAATTTCGATTTTCTATTAAATTTCAAAAGAAATTAACTGGTCCAAATTTTACAAAGAAAATTAATAAAGGTGCACCAAAGAAAATCATTACAGCACTCAAACATAAGTTATAAGATTTTTTTCCCGAAATCTACAAAGCTAAATTAGTTGAAAACAATAGAAGTTCATAATTATATTTTACATGCACAAAATTAATATAAGTGAAATAAAAATGAAAATTTCTATTGATACTCTATCAAGGTTTGCTAACATATGAAGAAATGATTGTCATTTCACTTATTTGAGTCTTGCAAGTTTATATATCACTCGATTGTTTTTTAATTCTCTAATGATGAAACGAGAAGAGAGAGAGAGAGAGATATTGTGAACAAAACTTGAGAATAAATTGCCATTATCTAATA
This sequence comes from Avicennia marina, assembly GCA_019155195.1. NCBI lineage: Eukaryota > Viridiplantae > Streptophyta > Magnoliopsida > Lamiales > Acanthaceae > Avicennia > Avicennia marina. The sequence continues at coordinate 17,594,564 of CM032754.1, read as the reverse complement.
AAGGTCTAATTATATGCATCTTTACGAACAAATAGAGATATTATGAACAAAACTTGAGAATAAATTGCTATTATCTAATAAAGGCCTAATTATACGCATCTTTATGAACAAATAATTGTAAAGGAATTGTTGTTATCTAAATTCAATAAATTCAAGATTAATTATTATTTTTATATGAAATTTTTTGGACGGGTCAAACTCTATAAAATCGAAATTCTAACTCAAAATATTGAAAATAAATTAATTGTAAGATTAATCTGATTTGCTTTTATTAGTCAACTATTTCATCTTATTTTTATTATTTGGCAGTCGACAGACCAATCCCTGGCTAGTGGATGTATATTTGAAAAGTCAGCTTGAAACGGGTCTTTGATTTAAAGGTTTTTTAATCATGATGTAATTCTACCCCGTTTGTCTGTTTCATTATTGTTTTATGTATACGCGCGTAGAGAGAGAGAGAGAATAAGCCATTTCTCATAGATGATAAATAATAATATAAAATACTTATATATCTCATAATTTTTTAATTATATGATATAAATGGAAAATATATATATAATTGCACAATAAATTATGTTTTAAATTTTACATGTAAGTGTACATGTAGTACAGATAATTAACAACGAGTGATGATATTAAATTCCATGTGTAGCAGCATATAATAATCCTCAATGAAAAAAAAATCAGGTAGACTGCAATAAATACGGTCCCTGTAAGCTTTAGTTAGGCAATTTTTCTCATTACCGTAAATCACAAATTTCTTGCACTGCGGATTGACATGGCTGGAATTTTTTGTGAACATGTTCAACATATTCATTGGCCAATGAGGTTGTTCAATTTCTGAGGCTCGCAGCTTGCTTGTTTGATCAAGCCTTTTTACCTACCCCTTGTCCCGCATATAAATAGTAAGAATTTCAATAATTGTTCGTAATTTTCACTACAGGACAAGCATCCTTTTTCAATATAAACAAATATAATAGTTTGACCAGTTTAGCAATAGTGGATGAGAAAATTGAGAGTCCTCCTTTGTACTCATGGCTTAGTCAAAGTTCGTTTCTCACATGCTTGAGAAACATCAAGTTGTCAAAGGGTGATGTGACCATGACGTCGCTTTAACTAAGTATTGCAAATCAAGTCTTGTTGTAAACTTTTATGTGATTTCACCAACTCACATAAATAAATTGTAAATTAATTAACACAACAATTGATAACGTAATTCCTAGTCAAGTTCTATGCTTATGAAGCACGTGGCTAGGTAAAGAATCACACTATATCAATTTGATTAAGAGTACAATGAAACTTCAAAATAAATACTTCATTAATTAAATTTCTTTCGTCTCAACCTTTTTCCACAGTCACTATCAACTCTTTTATCTAAGTTTTTCACTTAATCAGCCCTATTGGTTTTAGACTAGATTGACAGGTCAATATTCAACTCTTTCCTCACTCTCTTGCTTTTTTACACACTCAATTTGACATATTACAATAATCTTCACTACAAATGGACAAAACTCTCATTCAAAGCACTCAATTCTTCAATCCAAAAGGTCCAAGTCATCCAATAAATTCTCAAGGCCCTAAATCCTCTAAAGTCAATGACTCCAATCCATTTTAGACGAGATTCTCCATAAAATCTGTAATATATTTGAATTACATCATTTTTTACTAAGCTTTTACGACTTGGTGTTATAACACCAATGTTAATTTTTCCTATTGGCAAGATAAAACTTCCATCTTTAAGTGGATTTGATTCCATCACCAAGATTTACATATTTTTTCATATCTCAACAGATGTGATCAGTTAATTCCACGCTATACATAGACACAAGGTTCACCCATATCAAATCTTCAAACTTAGATAATGATATTTCATGTATCTTCCCTACAACAACTAGGTCAACAAGATTGAAAATTTTTCATATTTGAGTTAGCGCCATAGCATTGTCAACTCATCCGTCTGCTTAACGTTGCATCATTACATTAACTTGTAGTGGAGTCTATATTTAATTTTATAGCCTTTTGAATTCATTTGTTCTTAATTTATGTATTTCTGAACTATTTGCTATGTTTTCTACGATTTTATTAACTATATTGTATATTCCTCTATGTATAATGTAAGAATTTCATTCTTATCTATTAGAATTCCTTGTTTTAACCGTATCACTTTATGTATTATTTGGTGATCCCAAAACCTTCTACAATCTTCCTTTGATTCAAATCAACTAGGTTCTTCATTCATCTAGTATATTTTCCTTTTCGAAATGTGATAATTAATATAAAATAAAAAAATTTCATATTTGATGCATGTTTATAATTACAAAAACAATATATAATTTTATTAATAATAATTAAATATAAAATTTTAATATTTTTTAGAATTTTAATGTTAAAATAAATTATTTAAAATTAAAATTGTATTAAAATTTATGAAAAGATAGTGAGGAAAAAGTTAGAGAAAAGATTAAAAAAAATTGATGAAAAATAAACAAAGTATTAATTAAAAAATAAATAAGGAATCAAAAATAGTGATAGAAAGAGAAAAGAAAAATATAATTATTTAGCACATAATACAAAATTTTAAGGCCCTTAACATCCAACAGATACTAGTAATTGTGGCAAACCTTGTTGAGTGCTAAGAAAATCAGAAGAAAAAATAATAGCCAAAAAATAGGTGAATCCTTTAAGTTCGTTGCTTGAAAGTATCGTTTTGCTTGTATCGTTGAGCTGCTCTACTTTGTATGATGTTTTTCACTTCTCTTGCTCTCCAACGGTTTTGCACAGCAATTTCTTCCCCACTTTATCCTTTCCATTCACATCATAAATGATAGAATTTTTCCCATTTTCTTCCCTGGTTACCACCCCACAATACTCGGCCTATATTTGTTTTATAATTATTCACTGTTCAAAAACATATATTCAATTATTACACATTTTTTCTTTTCTTTTCTCTCTTTTACTTTTACATAATTATCGAGGTAAAAGTACTTAAAAATACACAACAAAATTTAAAAACAAACGGAGCCTTACTTTCTTCTTTTCTTCAAAATCAACAATTTTAGAAGAAATATTCTGGTAATTAACCTTTCTTGTTTTTTATATACACTTTTGGAGCTGAAGATTAAATAAATAATTTTATTTTGTGCTAATCAAAAATCAAAGTCTAAGGGACAGCCATTGTTTAAAAAAAGATGCATAGGTATTACAGACACTATTGATATGTCTATCCTAAAGAAAACACAGGGCTAGGTTTGGGAGAAGAGGTTTGTTGGAAAACGGTATTTGACGTTATGATGAGTCGTATATTTAATTATAAATTTTAATATTTTAAAATTTTTAATCTATATAAATATAGGTATAAAATATAATAATAATAATAATTAAACGATATAATAGTATATAGTAATAATAATTAGTTTTTAAGTTATAAATATAGATAAATGTAAGTGTATAAGTGTGTGTACAGTTATAGGTTTGATTATAAATAAGTTGAATAATTAAAATTAATTATTTAATTATATATGTAAAAAAAAGAAAATTTAAATTTGAATTTAGATAGAAATTTTATTAAATTAGTGTAAAATGTGATAGAAATAATAGAAATTGAAGATGTGGTTCCAAACATAGCTAATGTTGGTCAATATTTCAGTTTTCATTTATTGAAGATATACGGAAAAATCTTTAAGTAGACCAATAAATACTTGAAATTCATCTTGTGTTTCTCAGCCGCTGCTTCCTTTACGCAGTTCGTCCATTATTATTTTCTCGGTGCGACCATGAAGAAACGCGATTTCTTGAAAGTTGGATAACCTGTTATCGTCTTCTGCCAATGCTTTCAAATTTGTATTTCCTTTCCTCCTTTCGTTCAAACATGACGATAAATATAAAGCAGTTGATATGCTTAAAATGCAGAAAATAAAACATGTATGCTTAAGGATGTGCTTAATAGCTTCCTCGTCTTGTTTTTGTTTTTATTTGAATTCTCGCAAATATTGCTTAACAATACCAATTTCCTTCTGAAGGTCTTAAACTGTTAAATGTTTGAATTTGTGTTTTTGTTTGCTAAGAATACTTGTAAGATCATAAGTATTATGAGATGATGATTTTGATTTCCTTTCATAGCTAGTAAAAATTTTGAAAAATTTTTCAAGACATTCTTTCCTTAACTCAGGATTATCAACCTGGTTAATAATGTTAATAATTGTTTGTTGTTCTGAAATTAAGACATGGACTGAACTAAAGAAGTTTTTTGAGAAGAAGTTGAAGGTTCGATGAAGCCGCTTCATTTAATTGAAGACATTTTTTATCTTTTCTTGAAACAGAGGAATCTTCTGTTTTAGAGTTTAAAATATTTTCAAAGGTGCTGATAAGGAGGTTTGAAAGTTTATTGAGTGCATCTTCTCCAATATCCAATTCATGAATCTTTTTGTTGAGCCTGCAATATTTTGCAGTGTATCCAAACTTTGACATTTGAAGCACTCGACATCTTTAAAAAATTTGGAGAAATTCTCGAGCTAATATTGTTTATTCTTCTTAAGGGATTTTTTATAATATTCCTCTTTAGAAGGTTTTTTATAGGATTTGTAATTCTTTTTAAAGGGTTTTTTGTAACCTTTGGACTTGCTATGGTTATAGTTAGCTTGACAAGAAGAATGAAGTTGTTTAAAAGGATTAATATCAAATTGTTGACGGAAAGTACTTAATTCGATTTTGGTTAGCTTCATCTCTCTTTGAGATGCTTTTGGAATTTCAAATATTGACAGATTTTTAAGCTTCTATGATGGATGATACCAACAAGTTGGTTATATGTATAATCTTCATAACGAATGATTTTTATTTTTTTTGAGAAGTTTCTTTGATATGATTTCGAACATTCTCACTAAAAAGTGTTAGAAATCCAACAAGGAATTTTTCTTTCCAAAATGGTTAATTAGAGTCTTCTCAAACATGACTCTAGTAAAGAAGATATTTTTGTATAACTGAAAATAACTGAGTTTTTTTGTAACAAAGGTTTAAAAGGAGTGCAACATTTTTATCTTTAATATACGAAGGATCTCCAATAAGGTGGAGGGAAATAGTAAGGATTAAAATGGAGAGAGCATCCTGTTGAGGATTATCATCTTCATCAATGATGAAATTTCCCTCTTCATCTATTTTGTATGCATTGAGAATTTCATTTTATTAGTCAGGAGTGAGATAATTATCCCACCATCCTTTGAGTTGATCAGAAAATTCTGCAATTAGGATTTCTGTAATTGCTCTATCAGAAATATTATTTTGAGTTTTTAAAGCATTTGCAACCATGGTCATTTGTTGAAGAGTTGAAAGAATTTGATACTCAAAAAAATTATCAATATTCTATTCATAAAGAGAAGAAGCATTGAAACAAAATTGAGAAATTGACTTTGTTAGAACAATGTCAGGCACTGAGATTATTGGCATTGCAAGCAACATATTGAATTGAGAATTTTTGAATTGGTCAGCAGTTTATCAACTCCTGACTTTTGAGAAAAAATATTGATAACTGGAGATTTACTGGTTGATGTTGATGTCTTAAGGATGATGTTTGAATCACTAGCGAATATTTTTGAAAATTGATTTTGAGAGTCACTCTTACTCTCTTGAATATATTTAACAGAAATATTTTTGAAAATTGATTTTGAGAGTCACTCTTACTCTTTTGAATATATTTAACAGAACTTTTTGAAACTAAATAAGATTTAAAAACAAGATTTTTCAAATCTTTTTTGCTGAGCTAAATAGGCTATTTTTGAATATGTTTCTCAATACAATTAAGTTGTTTCCCAACTAAACTAAGATGAATATTTGAAAAATTGTTTTGAGTGATATATTTTTTTAAATTATTATCTCCTAGAGTTTTAAAAGGAGTTGCTTCTATAGGTTTGTTGGAAACAGTAAACTTGACATTTTATAAATGATGATGGTTTAAAATGATTTTTGTTCTTACAGAGGTTTCCCATTCCGTAGTGTTTAAATTTTTGTTTCTTATGGTGACTAGATTTAAGGAATTTTTTAAAAAATATTTGATACTATTATTAGTAACATAAATTTCAAACCAATCAAAGAAGAAAATATGAGTTTTGTTTTAAATAAAAAAATTATAATATTCTTCTTGAATTTGACTTTTTATTTGAAGAAAGTTTTTGAAAATTTAAAATCTTTTTCTAAAATTTTCTTTTGAATAAAAATCATTACGCAGAAAATTGTTTATTGATAATAAATTCTTCTTTAAGAACATTGATTTCATTAATTATTAAATATAAAAAAAAAGATGAAATTTTATTTTCAAAAAAATTATAAAATAAATTTTCACTCTTTTATTCAAAATTTCTTACATTTACAATTTCTCAATATTAATTAAATATATAATTTTTATTTTTATTTTTCTTTTTAGTAATTTTTATTTTTCTACTTTTCTAATCAATTTTTTAAAAATGTAATTATTGTATCTTAAAAATAAAATTAGTCCTATTAATTAATCTATTTATTTTCCAAACTAATTTTTTAATTTTGTATTTTTAATTATTTTGAATTTAAAATATTTTTTAATTTTTTTAATAAATTTTTATTGTAATTAAATTATTTAATTTTTAATATTATTAAAATTTATTTTTTAATATATTGTTAAATTAGGTTATATTTATTTTGTAAATTATTTTTATAGTAATATATATAATATTATATAATTTAAAATAATTAACTTTTTAAATGCTTCAAAATCAGTGACTCGATGAGTTTTCGATTTGAGCACTAGTTCACTCCTTCAACCCTCCCGCCTTCTTTGCTGCCCCCCCCTTTTATCTCTCTTTCTTCTCCGCTATCTATATTATCTCTCTTTTTGACTGAGCATTGTTGGCAGGTTTTTGGTCGATATTAGCTTTCATCTTCTTCCTCTTCTCACATCAAAAAATAGGTCACATCAAAATCTGCAAATAGAGCTCCATTTTCTCCGTATTTTGTGGGGGATTGACCAGATTTTTCTTCGACAGATAGGAGTTTTGGGCGCCAGAATGTTCCCCGGGTTTTTGGGCGTCGGAATATTTACTGACCAGATCACTCAAGCATGAGTTTTGTGGCTATTGTAAGTTGATCTTCCTTTTTCCCTTCTCTAAATTCCACCACAAATCATCCTCCGGTGATACCCCCCCCCCTCCCCGACAAAGGTGGTGTGGTATTCTTTGCCTTTCCTAATTCTTGAAATTTTTGCCTGCAAACATCGCTCGATTCCCCAAAAATTGAACCGTGATTCCAGCAATTGGACCTCCTTACGCTTGTGCGGGGAGCAGAGGTGTCAACAGTAGTTGTTTTTCCTCTCCACCGGATGGACTGATTGGCAAAATCCACCATCTTTGTTTGTTCTGCGCATATTTGAGGGTTATTTTTGAAAGAAAGGGTTTTAGGGTTCATGGATTGTGCATTTACGGTGGAGGGGGTTTGGCGAGCAACTTTAAGCGGTTTTGCGCATGTTTGGGTTTCGCCATTCCGCTTCCTTGGTGCGGAGGGTTGCTTCTTAGATTTTTTTTGATTTTTTTCATTGGTAATTAGAAAGCAATTAGCACTAATATTATCAATATCACTCATAATATTTTTAGTTTAAAAAATAATAGTGTTAATGATAGTAACAATCATATTATTAATAGTATTAATGATTTCTTAATTAAATTAATATTAATATTATTGATTACTTTAGAATTGCTAATAAAATTAATTAATATTTATAGAAATGTTATTAAAGCCAACAATAATAATAATTAAAACGTTGGTAACGTCATTCTAGTTGCATAGTTAATATGAACATTGAAAATAATATTCACAAGATATTATTAATAAGATTGATAATGTTATCTAAACTAGTTTAGTTGGCAGCATTATTCTTATCACAATAAATATACAAATGCCAATATTAACAATAGCAATAATATTAGTAATAATGAAGTCAGGCTAACCATAAATTAACGATGACGATGATAATACATTATTATTATTACAATACATATACAATAATGATAAATTAATTTATTACGAAATATCAATAATTATATAATATTCTTTTCTTTATGCCACATTCCATCAACGCTTCTTTTCTTAATTAACGAACTCTCACTGCTTCAAGTTTTATCTTCCAAACAACATCTGCGACTTCTTATTTCAATATCTTATTTCTCAAAAAAAGTTTATTTTGTTTTTTCTTACTTTTTTCACTTTTTTTTCGACAAATCTCTAATACCAAACGTCCATCTAGTTTCTTTTTATCTTCAAAATCAGCAATTTTGGGGGAACTATTTTATTATTTAACCATTCTTGCTTTTTATATATACTTTTAGGGTTAAAGATTAAATAATAATTTTATTTTGTCCTCAACAAAATTAATGTCTAAGGGTAGAGCCATTGTTTCCAAAAAAAAAAAAAAACGGAGTACTGATATTATACATATATCTATCCAAAAGAAGGCTGATATTTTTGGGTCCCCAAAGACTTGCAGTTATTGGTCAGTCGTGGAAAAGTCTTTAAGTAGACCATTAAATATTAGAAAAATCATCTTGAAAGTTGAATTTCTGCGGTTCGGAATTATTAGTTTCTAGGTGGTAGGTAACCTGTCATTGTCAAGTTTCAATGCTTTCAAATTTGCATTTTCCTGATATATATATATATATATGTATATATATTATATCGTGTAAATATATTCTTATTTTATTAAATATTTTATTTTGACACTTTTTATTTTTTATTTTTTTATTCTTTTGTCTCAATCTTAATTTATTATTTTTTCTTATAATTTTAATTTATTTTTCTATTCTTTTAAATTAATATAAAATTTATACTTTAAGAAAGTATTATTAGGTCACTTATCTACGCTATAATATTAAGACTTTTCTCTCTTATTTTATAAATAATGTAAAATTTATACTATAAAAATATTATTAATTCATTTATCAGTACTACATTATTAATGCTAAAGGCTAATATTTTGTTGTAAAATACGCAATACTAAAAAACCTTTTGTTTCTTTGGGTTCTTCATTTTTTCACCATTTTCTTCTAACTTTTATTTATTACATTTTTTTCTTTTATTTTATTTTATTATATTTTCTTCTTTCAATCACTTCTTCCCATTTTAATTTTTTCTATTTTCTTTGATTTTTCAAGTATCTTTCTTTGTCTTTTTTTTTTTGTAAAATATATAAATTTATATAATTCTATACATCTAATGAATGTACCTTAATAATAGTAGCGCTAGTATAATTCTTCGAAGTTAAAAATATGAAAATGGCGGAACCCCCAGCTAAATACTTAATTTCTATTTGAATACTTGACTAAGGAAAAAGTACTACCCCACATCTCTTGCGTCGATAAATTAATTTTAGGTCAGTTTTTAAATTTTAGATAAAAAATATACATGTTTAATTATTATATTTTTATATAATTTTTTAAAAAAATATTTAAAAATATATATTAAAATTTAAAAATAAATATAGTAAAAGTTATTTGAATCAGATTTGACTTAAAGATATTTTTTAATCTAATTAAATTTAAATTTAAATTTTAAATATATTTTCAACTTTATTTCATCACTGCTCTCCAATTCAACCTTAAATCGAAGCTTAAACAAGTCAAATTATATTTAAATAATTATTAAATTCGAATTGTTAACACAGGTGTATATGTAACATCATCGTCTTGCTGGCTACTGCATACATTATATATTTATACTGTAATGTTATTATTATAAACGTTTTTTTTGGTAAAGTAAATTTACACAGTTATTTTTATTTTTTATTTTTATTTTTTTTCTTTTTCTTCTAATGTAGTATTTTTATTTATATTTCCCCTAAAGTTTTTGCTCTTTTCAGATTATTTTAAACTTTTTTATTTTAAAATTTTTATACTTTTAATCAATATTTATACTATATATTTCGCAAATAAAAAAAATTATCTGTACAAGTTGAAATATTTAAATGCCATTAATTCTTCCATATTATCTTTTCACTATTATCTGATTTTTCATTTATTTCATCAATTTATTAATTATAATTTATTGTTTTATAAAATTTCTTAAATCTTTAAATATATTATAGTTAATAATATGATTTTAGTTAAGCAATATGTTAAATTATTATGATATTCTTATCTAAACATATTTTATTTTCTCTCTTTTTCCTCGTTTTTCTAATATAATTCAATAGTTTTCTCGCATATTCTTTTAATATCGTTCAATTAACTCTTTATATCTGTTTTTTTTTTAAACTTTTTATAAAATATTCTAATTTGTTAAAAATATATGTACGTGTGCATTATTGGTGCTATTTATGCATTCAAAAAAAAAAAGCAATAATTTCTCGTTACAGGACAAAATCGTTTTCAATATAAGCCAAGCTGCTTCTTCCACAAGAGGAAGCAAACAACTTCCATCTCACTTACCCGCCTTCGGCCATTGTCAGTTCTTGTTCTCTAAAATATCAGAGACATGAGAGATGATCCAGTAATTATGGGTTCTTATTTTGTGATGCTACTCGTTTTGATAAATCCTTTAACCTTTGCCAGATCCCAGGACCTAAATCGCTTTAACTGTGCAAACCGTGGGAATTACACCAACAGCAGCACGTACAGCGCCAATCTTAACACCACGCTCACCTCTCTCTCCTCGAACATAGGCGACAACGGGTTCTACAACGCAACCGCGGGGGAGGGCCAAGACAGAGCCTACGCCATCGCTCTCTGCAGAGGCGACGTTCTCCGTGATCGGTGCCGCAGCTGTGTGGAAAACGCCGCCGTTGAACTGCGGCAGGTATGCCCCAGTCAAAAGGAGGCCATCAGGTGGTATGAATTTTGCATGCTACGGTACTCAGACCAGCCCATATATGGAATCCTGGCAAATGAACCCGGATCTTCGCTTCGAAATACTGAAGCTGCGACGAATCCCCAGCAGTTCAGGGAGGATCGGACAGCGCTGCTAGACGTTCTTCGCGGGCAGGCTGCTAACGGGAGCTCCTTGCATAAGGTTGCTGCAGGGAGTAGGAATACATCGGATTCCGATACACTTTATGGTTTGCTGCAGTGTACTCCGGATTTGTCTCAGAAGGATTGCGATGATTGCTTGATCCAGGCTGGCCAGCCATTGTCCACTACTGCCGTAGGGATGAGAATCCTGAGGCCCAGCTGCAATCTTCGATATGAACTTTATAACTTCTACAACGAAACTAGGCTTCGTGAACTACGGGTATTGGTGCCACAAATACCTAATTCGCCACCAGGTAATAAAATCTTATCTGTCCCACTTGAATAATACATATATACAGTAGGTTTGAAGACGCAAACTCATATATACATGTAAAAATTCCTCCGATCCGGACTTTGCAGGAACAAGTGATGGTAATACAGGAGCAAAGAAAGATAACACCACCAAAATTGCTATCATCATTGTTGTACCTATTGTTGCGTGTCTAATGCTTGCTGCTTGTGCTGTCATGTTCCTGAAAAAAAGGATCAAGCAGAGACCACAGGAAATTCCGGAGAGTAAGATATCTTCATCTCGTCAGGGATTAAAATCTACCATGCTTTAACTTAACCAAAAATTATTTCTTGCACTCATGAATTAGCCCCAGATGAGATAAACACTGCGGAATCCCTGCAATACGATTTTCGAAGAATTAGTGCGGCGACCAATGATTTTGCTGATGCTAACAAGTTGGGGCAAGGAGGATTTGGGGCTGTTTACAGGGTAATTGAACACACCGTCGGGTAATTATATGAACACCTTTCATGAATTTTGTTAATTGGTTCTCTTTGCTTTGAACTCCAGGGAAAACTTTCAAATGGGCAAGAAATAGCAGTCAAAAGGTTGTCTCTGGAATCAGGGCAAGGCAACAAGGAATTCTGTAATGAAGTCTTGTTGGTGGCCAGGCTTCAACATAGAAATCTGGTTAGGCTCTTGGGCTTCTCCCTGGAAGGAAGAGAGAGGCTTCTGATATATGAATTCGTCCCTAATGCGAGCCTAGACCAGTTCATATTTGGTAATATTCTGCTTACAGTTTCACGCACATCGATCTTTGTGGAAATTAGCTTGCTCAAACTAGCAAGAAGTACCTAATTTTCGCAAGATTATTCTCGTTTGAGCTATAAAAACTGCAACAACAACAATAATAACAATAGATTTTCTTGACTGAACATGTAGACCCAATCAAAGGTTTAAGCTTGGATTGGGAAAGACGCCACAAGATCATAGGAGGTATTGTGAGGGGACTTCATTATTTGCACGAAGATTCTCGAGTCAAGATCATTCACCGTGATCTCAAAGCTAGCAACGTACTCTTAGATGGAGAGATGAATCCCAAAATTGCAGATTTCGGCATGGCAAAATTATTTGGGCAAGATGAAACTCACGGAAATACAAACAGGATAGTTGGAACTTAGTAAGTATATACCGTATACATAAATACATATATACTCACATATTATATAGATCATCATCTCTCGAAGAAAAGGTATTTGATCTTTGATAAGTTTAACTTTAGAAGTTGCAGAATTATATTTTGGTCAAAAGTCAGTTGAATTATAGACAACATTCTAAGTGTGCTTCACTTACGATTACCATAACCTATATGTTGCAGTGGATACATGGCACCTGAATATGCTATGCGTGGGCAGTTTTCTGTTAAGTCAGATGTCTTTAGCTTTGGAGTGTTGGTCTTAGAAATCGTAAGCGGGCAGAAAAATCTTGTCCGGAATGGGGAGAATACAGAGGACCTCTTGAGTATTGTAAGTATGGATGTGAAATATTAATTAGAGACTTGTCTGATGAATATATGTAATATATGATGGCAAATTCTCAGGCATGGAAAAATTGGCAAGAAGGGACAGCTGAAAATGTAATTGATCCTTTGTTGAGGACTGGAAGAGGTTCCATGCGTGATATGTTGAGATGCATCCACATCGGGTTATTGTGTGTTCAAGAAAATGCCGCTGATAGGCCGACAGTGGCTTCCATTCTTCTGATGTTGAATAGCTCCACCATAACTTTGCCAGTTCCTGCACAGCCTGCATTTGTCATGTCTTGTCGCTTTGGTCCAGGCTTTTCACGCATTCAGGAATATGATTCCAAAGAATTAAATTCGAGCAAAGGATCAGGGTTTAAGGCAGATACATCTGATGCTTCCTCTCGAAATGAAATGTCAGTCTCCGAGTTTTATCCGCGATAAATTCCAGGCATTTGAACATCCCTTAGGTCGGTAGGAGATGGTGTGTTTGTTCAGGTGGTTTTTGCTTTAGAATATGTGCAACTTAGCTTATTTTGTTCTGTTTTTCCTTCATGTGTGTGTCGAAGCTGCAAGACTGATAAAGTCAGATTCCTATATAGAATAATAATAGAAATATAGGAATGCCGTAAGAAAAAGTGAATTTTCAATAGTCGCCATGGTGAGAGCTTGTTTCGATTGCATTCATGACGTCCCACGAACGCAAAAATAATGTTCAGGAACTCTATAGAGACTAGAAAAACACACATAATAACTTATATGTGCTGCAAACTTATTGGACGGTAGCAAGAAATCATGATAATAAATACTGCAAGCCCATAGTCATTAGTGGGGATAGGTCCACCCATAAGAAGAAAAACAGACAACATACTTTATGTTCCAGCCCCGGTCTCGACGGCCATAACGTGGAATTCTTACCACTAAACAACAGCCACTTTCGGCGGGTCTAAGCCAAAATTTATAAAATTATTTTCTTTATTTCGGGAAACTGAAAAATGAAATTTTATGATTTTGTTAGTGGAAGAGATGGTGGCGTGGAAGCGTTGGAACAACGAAAAGAAAGGACGTGTGGAGTTGAAATTTTAGCGCCGGACTTGTTTGACGTGTAGAATATTGGGATAGATTTTTTATTTTACAGTGCACGGAAATATAAATAAAACCAGCAAATGTAACAAGAACAAAATGATATGTGTGTGTGTGTGTAACAACCGACTATAATGGATTTTCCGAAAGTGGGAGAAAGAAATTGATAAAAGAACTTTGTTGATACCTTAATAAATTTACTTTGGATTATTATTCATATGGGCAGAAGGAAAAAATCACTTTCAACACAATAATAATGAAATGAAACTCCAAACGAGTAAATTATAAAAATAATATAATAACAGCAGAATAACCAAGTCATTGTAAATTATGCTAATAGTTGTCGTAAAGAGCGTGCAGTTGTAAGCCTTGGGACAAAAAGATCCATTAGAACTCTCCCATTAACTTGCACTAATTCATTTATTATACATACCACGCGATACTTATTTGCAATTATGTCAACATAACACAAGCTCGGAAAGTGACGAAGTTCAAGATAATTGAGAAACCAAGTATCTTGAACGCTTCTTATTTTGTTGAAGACAATACGGAGTCAAGATTAAATGGCCTTCCTTGTTTTCGAGCAATTTGACCTAAAATGCTTGTTCTTGATTTTTTTTTATTTTTTTTTTATTTTTTTGTAATTTTGTTTCAGGATAACCTTGACTTGAGATAACAGAACGAGGGCATATGCCAAATTTTCATGCCGAAGAGAAAAGATTTTTCACGAAGAAGGAAAAGAACTGTCAATATTGGCATCACTGGTCTTACATTAAGCAAACGTAGATTTTCATATTACACTCTTTTCTAAGATATTCCGAAAGACATGAGAAGGGGGGGAGACTTGATTAGAAACTGTTTGGCAAAGTTTCTATTAATAAGATTATAGTTCGTAAAGAATGATATTAATGGGAATGAAGCAAGAGTTGAAAAAAGCAAATAGCGTGAAAATTATAAAGGAGATTAAACTACGAATATTCGGGAAAAAATAATTCTATAATTAACCTTTATGTTAAAAGATATTCTAATCCTAATTCACAGGAACGTTACATTGAATATTGGTTTAAAACAAAGAGTAAGATATATCTAGATTAATGAAAATATATTAAGAATTGGAAATATTGAATTAATTTGATTTACTTACCAAAATCAAAATATTATTAAGTTCACTATATATGTGTTAAAACTATTTTTTAAGAAATTTAGAAAAAAAAAAAAAGAGTTTGTAAACACTCAATTATTATATTTTTTGTTAAATCCATTTTTCTTTTTTGGCGAATAAAATAAAAGAATACTTGATTACAAAGCGTTTTCAAAAATTTCTACTTTATTTTAATTATAATTGGCCAAAGAAAATCTTCAAAATTGAAATAAAGTAATAGACGAAGTATTTGCCAACAGTAATAATAATTAGAAAGGAATTAAATTACGAATATTCCAGAAAATAATTCTACAATTACCTTTTACATCAACAGGTGTTTTGATCCTAATTTAGAAGAAAGTCATTTTGAGTATTTGTTTTTAAAGAAAGAAAAGATATATATTAATGAATTTATAAAAAATATTAAATGAACTTAAAATTATATTATACAAGTTGAATAAAACAAGGAAGAGAAAAATTGAGAAGAGAACAAAATAATATGTAAAA
Source organism: Avicennia marina (assembly GCA_019155195.1). Classification (NCBI taxonomy): domain Eukaryota; kingdom Viridiplantae; phylum Streptophyta; class Magnoliopsida; order Lamiales; family Acanthaceae; genus Avicennia; species Avicennia marina. Next base: position 17,579,064 of record CM032754.1, on the reverse strand, counting down.
GAATGAAAAGAGAAAAAATTAACAAAATGAGAATAATAAAAAATAAAAGAGAATGGCACTTAGTATATTGATAGAGAGAATAAATGGGGTTATTCTTTGCATTCACTGGAACTCTTAATGTCCCTATTGTATTTTGATTTAAAATCGATTATACATAGTGACAATCAAGTGAGGAAGATGATTGGGTTGTATTATATGTTGTGCATTTTCCTCCATGTGTGAGTGCAAATCTCGATTTCCACAAAGAGATTAATGTATATCTATTGACATGCTTAATTCAGAGTTAGTTAAATCTACCAATTTAAAGTGATAATTATGCATAAATAATAAAGGAATTCAAAGACAAATGAGACATATTTTCAAATACAATCAAATAAATAGAATTCTTCAATATCAACTAAATCTCGATTTTGCATTAAAAGTGAATCTTTAGTTTAATTGCATTACTAGAATTGTTAATTCCAAGTCAATCAATGTATCCTTACGAACTATATTTTTACTTAGTTGGACTTCAATTAAATACATAATCAATTTATTCCAATGAGTTAAACTTATAGTTAACAATTAACCCACATAAATTCCTAAATTTCACACCCATTAATTTTTTAGAAATTTATGTTGTGATCATAGGATTTCACTTCCATTAATCTCTCTATCTTTATTGACTAAGAATTAACTAGATTTTTAGAAATAACAAAAAGTAATCATAAATACGGTGCACAGATCATTTATCATTAAACAAAAATAGAATAGATCAAATGCATCAATTTAAGTACCTAGAACAAGAAGTTCAACCTAATATCAACATGATTAAACACAACTTTATAAAATATATAAACATTCTAGGATTCAACCAAAATATAATTAAATATAAAAATGAATGCTTATTCTAGTTGAGGGTAGGATGCTGGTGGACAATCTTCAAATCTTTTATCTTTTATTGAATTCTCTTAAGTCCTTCCTTTTCTTCTTGTTTTTCTTTATTTTACCCTTTCATTGCTTTTCCCTCATGCATTGGACCGCTCGCATTACAACTGCATGAAGACAATATCACCAAAGTATTGTGACAACATAAGTCTTCACCACTTCGCTCTTAAGGATGTGACCGCATCATGACAACATTGCAATAGCAAAAGAACAACATCGATTCGTAACTTTTTGTTGCTCTTTTATGTGTGGCCACAACTTAATCGAATAACCTAGTAAATATGATAAAGTTCATTCTTTTAGTGTAGAAATAGTTTGCATTCATACAATTCATCTATAAACTATGAAATCTAACTTCATTAAATACATATTTCATTTGGAACTAGCAAAATTAGATTTAGCTTAGGCATAATTAACTCCAAAGTTTAGAGTTACCAACACATCAACATGTTACATGCTTGTGGTGAGGATCAATTTGATCTAGTAATTTAGTGATTATGGCATTTCCTAAAATTTTTAGGTACCACCTCGAACAGGAAGTCAAAATACAGGTAAAGCTAGCTCCTCTTGAGCTCTATCCCTTGCTTCTGATCACTACATGTTAGATGTTGTTGTATGATATTATGTCAACGATACTAGTCAAAGGAAAGTGATTAAAGAGAGTGAATTTGTAGGGGATGGATGAAAGACATGTCCTAGTGATAGAGCAAGGTTCGTGGGAGTGTCTTTTATCCTGAGAAGTACATAGCCACCAGTTATTAAAAAAATTTATGCCAATGTTCCAGAACATAGGAACAAGGTTGTGAATACGCAAGGTGTAAGGGTTCCTTTTAGGCCAAGCTCCATTAACATAATTAGAGAATAACATGGAACGCTTTAACAAACCACTGAAGGCATATAACCTCACAGTTGGCATAATTTGCACCTCATGAGTGATGTGGATAGACGAGAAGCATGACTATTTCAAGTTCATTACTGTAACTTGTTTCCAAAACACGGTGGTACTTCATTTGTGGATACATGTGCCCTACATAGCATCACACTGTAATTCCCTCACCCAGGTCCATGATTGTGCCCAACTCTCTTACAACCGCATTGCTTGATTATGCGATCGCGACGGCAACCGCTTCATTCCCTCTAATATCATTAGGCCTATTTTTAGCTAAATTTCCAAGCTTTTAATCCTTTTTTTCTTATTTCAAGGCTTGGAAATTATTTTCCGCTTAATTTAATAAATCATATGGCAATATTTTCATCACCTAAAATGCCAAATTTTCTCTTTAGCCTCCCTTACTCAACTTATGACAATTTCACTATAAAATAAATAAAAAATTGTAAATTAAAAATAAATTTAAAATATAATTCCACAAAATTACACCAAAATAATGCTCTATAAAATTTAAAAAATTCGAGGTATTACAAGAAAAATAAAAAATTATCTAGTACTTTGACACATGGTAGTGAAGGATCTTCCTTAATACATGGGTCAAAGGACACATTGCCTACTCCTCTGCCTCCTCAAACATTACTACAAAGGACTCTTTCACCAAACAACCCACCAATACAGAGCTGATTCAAGCCAACATTTTCAAGTTGACTTGCCCATGCATTATTACCAGCCAACTCCACGATTGAACTATCTACATTTGATGGCATAAATGCCAAATTTTAGATCAAAATTTCCAACGCTACTTTTCGTATTACAATACACCAAAGACAGAGAAAACATAAGTGGCTACTTTATACTTCAATGAAAAAAGCTTAAAGATGGTTCAACAATTTCCACGATGGCCATTGTAGGCAAATGAGATAAACATAATTTGGGCCATATAACAGGCACATTTAACAAGTTAAGACAGAAAGGAAGTGTTCCAAAATATATTGAATCTTTCAAGGATTTTACAGGCCAATATGATTGAATTTAGCTCACACCTCATAGAGCTACACTTTATCCACAATTTGATTAACGGGTTGAATGAAGAAATTAGACATATTATCGTCATGTTTTTACCACAAATCCTAGAAGAAACCTATAGTCTCACAAGGCATGAAGTGTTGAAGATCGAAGCACTCGAAAAACATAGAATTCCCTCAAATCATTAAACATTGGCAAACTGGTAGTAAAGGAATTCCTATGAAGCCACTGTAAAGGAAGGGAATAAAATTAAAAAAGGACTATGTTTCCATTTCGGGGACAAATAGTGCCTCGACCATAAGTGTAAGAACAAGGACTTCACTAAATTGAGGATGAGGAAGTGTATCAAACTTATGAGGAAAATGGAGTGGAATCCAGTTACGAGGTTGAACTAAAGGCAAGGTACAATAAAGCGTAATTCACCTCCTAGCATGCCTTCATTAGGGCCACATTTTGTTAAAAACTAATTTTAATTTTAGTAGACACTAATATTAACCACAATTTCATAAGTCCACAAGCTTTAATAAAGGGCTTCAGTAGAGTCAGTGCATGCTAACCCTCTAATTGTGACAGTTGCTAATAGGAGTGTAATTCTTACCAATATAGAATGGAGAAGGTCCAGATGGAGGATGGAAGGAAGAAAATATGAATTAGACATCCGACTTCTAAAATTATCGTGGATATTTGATTTGTCTTATAAGTTAAATGTACAAAAGCTAATACATGCGTGTGCGCACACACATATTTACACATATGCAGAAAAACCAACATTTTTGATAAAATAATTTAAATAAAATATATATTGTTCATGTATTCTAATCTATTACCAAAAAATATCAAATAATAACGCATTGTATTCCATACAATATAATGGGTAAGTGAATGAACATAATCATTTTTAAATAACTATTAGAAATTAACAAATGAATTAATATATTTTTTTTTCCAGAAACGTAACAAATTGAAGAACATACACAAGTAAGAACTTAGATATACATACAATATATGAATCTCATTCCTTAGATATTTGAATATGCAAAAAAATAATAAAGAATGCAGATTTTGCGGACGTGTTAATATATGAACAATAAAATGCTAAAAGGTACTTATCAAAGTATAAATCGCTGAAAAATACTTTAAAGAAATTAATTGTTACAGTATGATAATTAATGATACACTTTACATTGGGTGAAATTTTTTTACCAATGCTACATTACGTTTTCTTGAGAAAATTTGTCATTTTTGTTGGCAAAATAATGCAAAAGTAAGTGCACAGTGTATGTAAGACTATTTCTATTACACCAATCCTATGGAAGGCTACCCCTCGACAACATGAGATACTTAGTTGAACCGACTTCCTGTCTTTCTCGCTTGCACTGGCTATATACATGTGGCACCACCCCTTGCATTGCCATTCACATCAGGACTTGATCGTATTGAGATCGAAAACGTTCATTGATGCTAAGTCCCACTAATCCAGAGAACTTGAGTCACCAGTTTCCATCACTCTTGTCGACCGGAGAGTCATTTCTTGAACTGCCGCCGTTATCGAGAATGTCGAAATTGGTTGGGAAGCTGGCTTCCTACTCGTAAGCGTTAAGAGGAGGAGTGCGTGTCGGCGCATGTCGTCCCTGAAGCTGGTATTCATCCAACCCCAGAGGAATTGGAGGTTCCCCTTCCGAATTATTTGCTTTAAAATTCTCCTCCCGAATGTAATGAGCGCAGAAGCTGAGATCAAACGTGTTTAGTTTCTTCACCTACAACTTTAAAATAATTACATATACATTTCGTGGATAAATATGCATAGTTGGATGTAGAGGTTTGTGCTATGTGTTGAAATGAGGTTGACATCAATAAGTGCTTCTCAATATTAACATTGGTGGAATCCGGATTTCATAGTTCACGGAAGTGCTGAACTTGGGAATCACATATCGGGCCTTCTCGACGCCACACCCGGTGAAATACACCTGGCGCGGCAGATTTCGCCATGTGTAACTATTGCTACACATGGCAAAATCAAAATTTTCAACTAATTTTTCTGTTTTCAAATAATAAAAATATACATTAAATAAAAAATGTACTGAAACATCACATAAAAAATTAAAAATGACTTGAAATAAAATAAAATATCAAAATTTTAAAATGTTTAAAATAAATAAATTTAAATATGTTTAAATTTTCAACCATGTTTATGAAAATTGATGTTAGATTTTTTTGTTAAATACATTCGCTTAATTTATCAAGTAGTTTTCTATTTAATATTATTAAAAATACATATATAGTATTTTTCTTTCATTTAGTACTTCATATAATTTCTTATTTGATTTTCATATTTAAAAAGTTAACTAATTGAAAAACTGAAAGGAAATATTTTAAAGGTTTTTATATTTTATTTGACTTCTAATTTTTTGAAAATTGTTTTTTAGTTGATGTTTTATTAATTTTTATTTTAATGAATTTTTATATTTAAAAATAGAGAAAAGAATTAACTAATTGTATGTTAAGATTTTGCCAAATGGCAAAATCTGCAGCACCCGGTGTATTCACCGGGTGCGGGGTCGAGCAAACCCACATATCGACGCACTGGATCGAGGGAGCGGTGGGGCCCTTGCTCTTGAGTTTATGTCGTAATGATACTTTCTACTTCTTGAAAATGACTTACTAAAATTAAGGAAACTTAATTTGAATTGGTCAATAAAAAGAAAATTTTATTCTTTTAAAAAAATTCAGAATTTAAAAATTCCGAATTTTGTTCTAAATTGGTCAAACCCCTATCTCCCATTATATTACATGTGTGTGATATGATATACGATATTCTATTTATATTATATAATATTTTTAAATTACATTGTATAAAAATTTTTATTTTTTAATTTAATATGTAATAAGAATATGTTAGTAATAATAAAATATAAGTAATTTTATATCTAATAAGTTTTGAAAATGAAAATTTTAAAATATATTAAAAATTTATATTGCAAAACAAAATGCAAAGAAAGAAGTTAAGAAAGAAAACAGAACAAAAAGAATTATAATAAATTAAATTTTAATTGAGAATGATAAAAAGGAAGAGCATATAAAATAAAAAATATAAATAAAATAAAGACAATTAATTTAATTCAGTTCAATTGGAGCACATGGGACCCGCGGGTGGGCCTCACATTAGGCGGGGCCCATGCTGTGAGCTTGGGAGCACGCTCCACAAGTGCAACCCTGGCCCTTCAGGCAATGATTCAACCCTCTCCCGACCAACACTAAATCTCGTTTTTACCACTCAAAATCACTCTTCTTTTGATTTCTTTCTGTCGAAAGATATGGCTAAAAATCGAGAGCCCGTGAAGCATGTATCACCCGGATCGGAATCCGGTGAAGGAGAAGACGAAGAGACTTCTTCGGACGAAGTTGGCTCACACGAATCCGACTCCGAACCCGAGCGGACGCAAGTTGCCAAAAAACCCTCATCTTCAACACCGGCAACTCTGAAGAAAACTCAACCTCAGTCTTCCTCAAAGCCTCCGCAGCAGCAGAAGGAGCCTTCCTCGTCCTCCGATGAGGAAGAATCCGGATCTGAGTCCGAGTCGGAGTCTGACGGGCCAAACCCTAATGTCAAGCCCATAGCATCCAAGCCCATGGACAATCCGCAGATATCCAATGATGGCGCTAGAAAGCCCAAATCTAAGCCCAGTGCTTCGGAACTCGTGACTCCGACTAAATCAGCTTCCGGGAAACGCCTCGCCGAAGAGAAAGGAACGGAGGTTAAGGATGCCAAGAAGGCCAAGAAGAAGGCCGAGATCGAGGATTCAGGAAAAAAGACTAACGATGATTCAAAGAAGCTGCTTTTCCAGAGGCTTTGGAGTGAGGATGATGAAATCGTGGTTTTGGAAGGGATGATAGATTATGCGGCCAAGAAGAAATCCGATCCAGTTACTGATTTGAACGCTTTCCATGATTTTATTCGGAAGAATCTGCATGTGGACGTGACTAGGACTCAATTGCAGGATAAGATTAGGAGGCTGAAGAAAAAGTATGAGAACAATAAGAGCAAAGAGAAGGAGGGTAAAGATAAGACCTTCTCGAAGCCCCATGAGCAGAAAGCATATGAGTTATCGAAAAAGATATGGGGGAATGACAGTGGAAAAGAAAATGGGGTTGACAAAGTTTTGGGTAGTCCAAAAACAGACGGTAGTGCTGCGAGGAAGAATTCAGTTAGGAGTGTTACTGAGGCTGAAAACGAGGAGCCTAAGGATGTAAAGACTACAGCGGTTGTCAGTGGCGGTGTGGGAAGTTCGTTGCCTGCCACGAGAGTGAATCCCGTTGGTTTGAATTTGGAGGAGAGGATTTTGATGACCGGTGCAGAGTTGTTTGAAGGGGGGAAAGGACTTGAGGGGGAACAGGAGTGGAAGAAGCTGAAAATCGAGGAGATGGAGGCCTACATGAGACAGTTGGAGTTGAGGATTGTTCAGACGAAGCTTGTTTTGGATGCATTGAAGTCACGGCATCACTGAGGTTGCAGACGGGTTACTTCTTGTCGATGCTTTGACAATGTTATAAGTGTAGGAATATTGGAAACTTGTGCCAATGTGGTGGGTATATTATGAAGCTAATTATCTAGTCTTAATGTAAGTTTTTTAAGTTGGTCATCAGTCTTTCTATTATGTTCTGAATTATGATCTGCTTTGAGGTTTTCTTATATGAGTAGTATGTTGGGGCTAAAGTTCCATGTATATTTTCACTTGTCCTTCTCTGATTGTTGGTTAGTAGTTGCTTATTTCCCTAATTAGTTTCATTAATTATTACATTTGTTGATTCAAGTTGAATAAGTATATGTTGCTTTACTTTGAAGTGTATGTACCAATTTTATACTCGAATATAACTTTGCTTTAGGTTTCATTAATTATTACTGTTTTTCTTTTTTCTTTTGCGTTTTTATTAACTCATGCCTTCTAGTTATGTAGACGTTTTCACCTTTCATGTCGAGGACATTTACTAATGAGTTTAATGAGAAAGTGTGTCTATGCCGCTAGTAATCTCCAAGTTCCCTAACTTTTTGTTTGCTTGTTCTCTGTTAGTGTATCATTGGATTGTCATATAACGCATTCAGTGTGACTGTGTATGTGTGTGTTTTTGGAGTTAGCCTAATACAATTTCACCTAATTGGCAATGAGCTGCCATTTATTTAGGGAAATACCAGGATTTCTTAGGGCAGGATATGGACCGTTTGTGTAATTTGAATAAGATAGTGAATCCAAAGAGAAATTTGCTTTTTAAGAATAATTATGTATACAAGTAGAGTTTAATGGTTCTGTTGAAGTCTGTGTTTGAATGTGTACATGGTATCATGGGTTGATTGTGTTAGTAGAAAGGAATTGAGAAATAAACTACTGAATTGATGTTTAATGTATTCAAGGGTGGTAAAATTGAGCACTTTGTTTCTCCTATGGTATTGATCTTGAACTCCTCAAATGTTCAATTGTTAGCATACTTTGAATGCTTTGTTATTTGAGACCTTCATTTAACTTTCATTGCCTTTTCTTTTCTTTTCCCCTTTTTTTTCATTGCATGAGTTATATGCTTTGTTTGGCTGACTTTTTACAATGTTTTTGAGGTGGTTTTTTAGGGGTTTTTTTGACGTTATAATTATGTGGTTTATATGTCTGTTTTTTTCAAGATTTGGTTGTTAATAATAATGTTGGGCGTAACTGTTTTGTATCGATAGTGGGCAATGATTTTTATTAATCTGTATTTGTATTTGATTTTTTTAAAAATATTGTTTTGAGTGGTAGATTGACCAATCATACACTAATTGGTTTAGTTGACTGAGAACTTGGCTTGATTGATCAAACACAAAACTTGACATTGATTGTGTTAGAACTTGATCATTCAAACACAATTTACTTGATTGATCAAAACACATTTGATGCTTTGATTTGAAATTTTTTATGTTTAAGGTATAGGTGTTTAGGAGGCCCTTGTAAGGAAGCAAAATAAAAAAAAACAATGGAGTTGAAAAATTTTTTTTGGGGCTCCTTGAATTTGGTAAACAAAAATAATAAAACCTATCAATTAATTGATTTTACGCATGGAAACATGAGCATCGGAAAATCATAGCCTTTGCTTTTTGTATTCTTTTATCCAACATAATAAATAGTCTTCACATTCACCGGCTTGTGAGCCATGGCCTCAAGTGCTAGATCGGTCTTTCCTTTTCCTTTGCTGAATATGCTTGATGTTTGGTAAGTTACAAATGTTCCTGTTTCTTAAGCTACCAATATTATGTGTGACATTGTATTGTGCCTGCTTCACTTTTTATGCAATCCTTCTGAGAAATATAGGTGTTGGGACATTGGTTTGAATTTCACACACACATGAACAGAAAAACAGTGAAATAGATACCCTACAGTTTATGGTACTGTTCGTGACTGTGCCGACGTGCTTGTGGAGTAATTTTAGCGGTGTCAGTGCAGTTATGGAATAAAACCCTGTGCCGGTGTCTACGCGGATGCCGTCCCTTTATAGAGCTGTGGCCATTGTCTGTTGTGTTCTAAACGGGAAACTGAGGGAGTTCGCATATTTTAAGGAGAAACAATGCTCTTAATTCATTTGCAAGAACGTTTTCTCATGCTGCTTGAACTTAAAGCATGACGTGATTGTTCTAACGTCTATGATTATGCATGACTTTTCCAGAAAAGGAATTCAGAAAAAGGGCAAACTGGAAGGCGTGAAAAAAAAAAAAAACTGTATGATTCAAGTAAAATCTTGAAAGAGAAGATTGTAAAGATGAAGTTGCCACGTCACATGTAGTAAAATGGAGTTGAATTCAATCAGAAACTCAAAGAAGACCAAGGGCCAAGTGGGAACTCTTCGATTTGGCCTTTTTTTTTTCTGGGCTTCACGTTGATGCTGTTCCCTTTCATCCCGACTGATAGCGGCTGCTGAAACATAGGAGGCAACCGTAAATGGTACATGAATTAGACAGATGAAAAAACAAAAAAAATCCCTTAGATGGACTGGTGGCGATGGTTGTGTATTCTCCAATTATTTCTGGCTTATGAGTTTGCATTAGTTACTGATATTAGCGGGATGAATGCGAAGCCTAACATAATCTTGATTCCTCAACACAGTTTGTCTAAAGTCGCTGCTGGAAATGCTGAGGCGTTCTCAAAACTAGATTCTTTACTTGTAGTTGCTGGTTTCTCAGAAAATAAGGTTGAAATATTGCTAATGTAAATTCAGGTGATGGTTGAAAAAAAAAAAAGGAGTACCATAACTTGAAGGGAAGCAGTGGCGAGTTGCTTGTTAGGAGAAGCTAGATCCAAGTCTTCTTTGGATCCAGTGAAGACGCATCCTCCCTGCAAATGGGCTAAAACGTGTGCCAGGCGTAAGAGAACAACAGCAGCCAATCCAAGCTTGAAAGCCCTGGTGGCAGGAGGCTCGGCATTCAAAATCTGCGCCCTCAGATGTCCAACTTGCCCAACTAGTGTTATTAAGGGATCATCTAGCAATCTGCAAACCAAACATAACTGAGTGAAGAATTGATCTTCGAATTGAGCTCGACAGGACAAGCCTTGTCCCGAACAACTTCAGCATGGATTCCCAGAATTCCAGCTACAATGTTCATAACCATGATCCAAAGGCGTGCAAAGAAGTCTTGCCTTTTGGCTGGGGTTCCTTTCATGGGGAGAAAGAGAAGCAGTGCGTCGCCATGGATGGGTTGCAACCATCAGAAGAGGTTCTAGTGCTTAAAAAAAACTGCTTTCTGGCTTACATTCTTTACAATGATCCCTACGTCGTGCTAGATATGCACCTGCACTTTGCTCCTTCTTTAATTCATGGGAGGCGGGGGCTGCCATTTTTATACCTTTTCATGCTGCCATTTGTTGCTTTCGGGTTTTATGAGATTAGGCGTTCTAAGAATCGGGTCGGGGTACGAGCACTACAGGCAAACTCATCAATTCAAATATGATTTGTTTATTTGTACGTGTTTTATTTTTTTTTTACTTATACTTAACTCGCTAATTTTGATTCAAATTCGAAAAAAGTAAATCAGGTTTCTAAATATCAAGTGGACATAAATATATATGAATATTTTCGAACCTGCTAATTCAAGATATTTTTAAAAACTTATTTCTAACCCACGAATTCAAAATATTTTACCCACACTTAACCTACTAAAATTTTTAAAGCAATATTGAATTAGCAGGTTTGAAAATACTTTTGAAAATTTTTGAATAAAATAAGTTTTTGCACGTTTTAATTTTTGTTCTTGTTCTAATACTATTACTTTAGAAAAATAATTTTAGAAACACTTAAAGTTTGAAATTTTTAAATTTTACTAGATTAAATTTTAATAAAAAAAAATATAATTATGTAAATAAGAAAAAGAGTGTGGATGATGTTTTGAAGTTTAATATTAAAGATTAAAAATTGAGTTTGAGGGTGTAAATATAGAGTTGAGTTTAACTTTGGCGTGACATTTAGTTTGAATTTTCCCCTATTTTCTATTTTAAAAACCGATATGTTTGTCTAGAAAGCGCCACAGAATTCTTCGTCCTACGTGGATAACCCCATCGGTGTTTCTATCTGCTCCTTTTTTCCCAATAGCTCTGCCTTCTCCCACCTTCGTTGTTTCCTGGTTTCAGTACAATTTGAAATTCAGTGTAAGACAAGGACAAATGGCTGGTTACCGGTGGAAGACGTTCTTTGAAGATGAGGATCGTCCAGAGAAGCCGAGGAGGTATGGTGTCACCGAAATGCGGGGACCCCATTATTCTCTTTTCTCTCAGAATCTCCTCCAGGTTTTAATTTCTATTTTTCCTCCACGATTTAATTTGTATACCTTTTTTCATGAAGAATCGCGCCTTCATATTGTGTAGGAGTTGTCTTTTCTTTTCCCGGCTTTTCTTATCTGTTTCATTTTCGTGAAACTTCTTTAACTATTGTGAGTGGGATGACACGGTGCTTCAATTCAAGTTTCCTGAAGTTCCCCCGTGAGTTTATTGACTTATGTTCTTTTCTGTTTAGCGTGGTGTTCGAGTTTCCTGAAATTCTTAGGGCTTTGTTCCTTTTGTTTCTGTTAATTAATTTCCGTATGTGGTTATCTGGATTACTTTTGCTTTAGCTAAAAATGCCAGCGAAGTAAACATTCTTAACTTCTTATATTTGAAGATAGATCACGCGCAGCTAAGGAATATTCTGGCGTATATAGAAATTGTGCTTATTGAACTATTTTGGTAAACCTTGCTTTATTATTTCTGTTAAGATGGAATGTCATCAATTAATTCCCATAATGCATTAGTATTAATTGATCAGATGAAGCTTTCTCGGGCATTAGAGTGAGCTGCTGTGATAGATTGTTGATAAAATTATTTCTAATTGAATATTTGGATTGTCACCAATAACCAAGCAGTATAATTCTCTTTTTCAATTTTTAAGTATTATAAATATTGGGGTGTGGTACAGGACGTCTTTGAGTCTATGGGACAGTTTGTTGATGGTTTGAAGTTTGCTGGAGGTTCTGATAGTTTGATGCCTAAAAGTTATATCAAAGAAGTAACAAAAATGGCACATAAGCACAACGTGTATGTCAGCACTGGTGACTGGGCTGAACACCTGCAGCGCAAAGGCCCTTCTGCTTTTAAAGAATATATTGATGTAAGAGAACTCAATCCTTTTCCCTTCTGAAGTTACTTCTCATTTAAAACTCCACTGTTGTCCCTAGTCCTAAATATTGTCGTGTAATTTGTTAGGAATGTAAACAATTGGGTTTTGATACCATTGAGATAGACACTGGATCACTTGGGGTCCCAGAAGAGACTCTTTTGAGATATGTGAGGCTGGTTAAGAGTGGGGGTCTCAGAGCTAAGCCTCTATTTGCTGTTAAGTTTAATAAGTCAGATATACCCATGAAAGATGATAGAGCATTTGGATCGTATGTTGTCCCGAAACCACAGACTTCAGGTGAGTTATGATTTGTTGAAGCTATTCATGTTAAACGCTGTCAGTGTTTGACTTCTGTTTAATGCAGTAGAACCACGTGTCTGATTTCAGCCTTGTGGCTGGGTATAGTTAGCTGTGTGTCATAGAGGAGTAGAAGCAAAGAGTCCTCTATTTGCTGTCAGATCTAAAAGAACAGGGTAGAGGACATTTCTGTATGAAGTTCTGTTGTGCAAATGATAGCATCGTTGTGTTTCTAGTGGATTGATAGCCATAACATCGTACTGTCTTTTATAAACCTTCCATTTACCCTAGAAAAAAGCACTTTCTTTTCTTATGTACAGTTTAAAAGTTCTGTGGAGATTTTTGGCTCAGGCAATTTGTTATCCTCTGAAGCACAGCTGTTTATGAGGGACAATATATTCAACTTGGTCATAGAAGCCCTTGGGCCGTACCATTGGCTTGGCTAGTGGTGAATTACATTGAACTATTATCTGTACCTTTTATGATTAATCCCTAATTAGTGGGCCGCATGATAAAGAAACGTTTTATTTTCTCATTCTTTTCAAAGTCTTCAAGTGATGTGATTAGTTTGTTGCATGGTCTAATAATGCAAACCATATTACTGCATATGTTTTATCACTGGAAAGCAGCTAGTGGGCCCATTGCCTGATTTTGAGGGTTTGTAGATAAGGAATAGACATTTAAACACTCTTCTGTAGAATCAGATGTTCTTTATGTGTAATCTTTTCGTTGAGTAGACAGTCTTCTCTTTCACACAGGTATTTGGAAGAAATTCATTTATAGCCTTATTCAAAATTGGAGAGATTTACCTTTTTACTGCAAGTGTATCCCCCTATTCTTTTATGACGAATATCATTTGGAATGCTTGAGGCAACATATTGCTGTTACCGCAAGGAGTATACTTTCTGAATTTAAAGAAGTTTTTGAATTTGACATGGCAATATTTGAGCAATTTCCTATTCTAGTCAAAGTTTGAATTAGAATGATCACATCTGCTTTCTATACATATTAATTCTTATCTTGAAATTGGACTGGCTAAAGGTTGCAAATGATGGTAACTTCAGGAAAAGTGCAACCATTAAGTTTATTGAACATAAAGGAGTATGGTATTTTGGCAAATATATAGTCCCGTTTTAGATTGAATACCAAAACTCTCAAGATGGGTAAATTGTAAAAGCTTATAAAGCTGAGTAAGTATGCATCTCTGATATTTTTTTGTCGCAACCCTGAAGTGTTAACAGATGCTACAGCCAACATGCCTGCTTGCAAGGACTTACCTGGTTACTAATAAACAATTAATTGCCATGAAGGCCAAGGTCATCCTGTCTTAACCCTCTATCTAAGCATCTTCTTAAATCCCTCTTAATCAAGTCATAAATGGCAAATTCCCTTTAGTTGCTGTTTTGAGAGCTATTTCAGACAGCAAAGGTCCCCCTCTCATCTTGTTTACTTATTTTGCAGAGCTTGTTGAGGATGTAGATCTTTTGATTAGGAGGGCAGAGAGATGCCTTGAAGCTGGGGCAGACATGATAATGATAGATGCTGATGATGTCTGCAGGCAAGCTGATTCTGTGAGGGCTGACATTTTAGCAAAAATCATTGGCCGTCTAGGGCTTGAGAAAACAATGTTTGAAGCATCAAATCCTAAGACGTCTGAGTGGTTCATTATACAATATGGTCCAAGGGTAAGTTTCTCTATTCATTGCCCTATTTGTCACTCAATTTAATTCTGCAGAAGAGTTTTTAGTTTGTCTCCTTTGTGGCTCTAGGTAAATCTTTTTGTGGACCACTCTCAAGTAATGGATCTGGAGTGCCTTCGAGGTAGTAGCCTGGGCAAAGATCATTCATCTGTTCTTGGCCAGTCATATTTTCTATTTTAAGTGATTGTTTTGCAGTTGAAAAATCTTTACTCAAACTTGGGAATGATAGTGCTTTGTATGCATTTGTATTTTGTACTTTGGGCTGTGGACAAAATATATGTCAGGAGTCTATGAAGTTTATATATATAGATTTTTTTTTTCTGTGTGTATGCTTGACTTATAGTTCAAAATCTGTCTCTCTGGTTATGACGTGTTTAAAATGCTGAATTCCTGATATTTCACGGCTTCTGCCATGGATCTTCATCAGAGTCGAGTATATTTGAGACTGAAAAATTGCTATTAGCACTAGGGCTGAGTTTAAACCCTGCTACTTTGACTTGAGCTGAAGCAACTCCTGGTTCACACTCATCGGGCTCGAGTTTAGATTGGGTAGGCTCAATACTTGTCGAGCTACTCGAACTTGAATGTATATATTTATGCTAAAATAGATACTTAATGGCATATTTACCTTAGCATCATAGCGTCCCTTTAAGTTATGGTAGTTGTTGAGTAGGTCGCATGTTCAGTTCATTTCCGGTGCAAGATATGTATTTTTTTCTTCTCTTTCCTTTTTATAATTAAAAGCTAAAAAAATTGCTAACGCATTTGTTGGCTTGATGGTAAATGGTTGTTGGTCTTGGTAAGAGGTTAGGAGTTTGAGTCTTCAGTGCTTTATAATTTAGATTCTTTTTTAAACAAAAAAATTTCAGGGTGGAGCGCGATTAAGCTTGAGCTTGAATCGGGCTCTCAATTTTTTTTTTTTGTCGAGTATCGTTGTTATTTGAGCTTGACTTGATTGGGTCCCTCCCCTAATTAGTATTTCTATCATGCAGATAAGCAAGTAAATAAGCAAATGCTTCATACCCATCCAGATTTGCTATAATAAACTTCTATAAATGAGATTAGAATAGAAAGTAGTCTGCCTGCGAAACTTTAGAAAATAAAATTTTACAGAAATGATGGTGAAAGATCCAGCCCTGGCAATTTGAGAAGAAATTTCGGTTTTTGGTGCTTTTATAATAAAAACTAGGGTGATTACCATCCTTGTGAATGGTTTTGTAGCAATGAATTAATTCTCAAATGAATTTCCATGTATCAATTAGCTCAAGTGCTTCAGGCATCTTTAACTTTAGATGTGCTATGCTTGATCCCCCTTTGCATTTGTTGCATTAGTCTTCAGCAGAGGTTGGTCCACATTCTATGGTAGTAATCCCTTTGGGGAAGTGCGTGCTTCTGGTTGAATGTGATTAAACGGTTAATCTCTAATTTTCAATATTTTGCTTCAATTTCTTCACCTTTGCCCTTTCTGCTTGAAAGTACGTCTTTGATGTGTCTGTTCGGTGGCAGTGAAGGGAAGTACAGCTTCCTGTATACTGTCGGTTTGTTTAATGGGTTTGCTGTTAGTTAAGCGAGGGCCCCTAGTTTGTTCAGGAATTTAATTCTAGAATCGACATACCTCTATGTTTCTACATGCACGTGCTCTAGGCTTTCCAGGTTTGCCCACAAAGATTGGTGGGGAAAGGTATTGTTTTTGGTCTGAGTTGGGTTTTGAGTGATTGATTATTTGAATATATTAAAATTTGTAATTTGCTTTCTGCTAAAGCTTAGCTGACTACATTTAATTGTTGCCTTACGTAATCCTTGTTCGTTGAGGCATCAGCACTATTTTTGTTAAATTATAGCGTGAGAACTCGAAGTACATTTTACCAACCAAAAAAAAGGGGATGGCTGATACTCTGATGGCATCTTCCACTTGGGCAGGAGGGCATGTGTCTGCAAATCAATGTTAGGCATGGCCACGGGTGGGTAAGGACAATTAAATGTGTTGTCTCTCGTGAATGATTTTATTTGTTGTCCGATTGAAGGATATGAGTGAATTGGTTTTAAATTCATAATAAAGAATTTTTTACATTTATTTGAATAATAAAATATTTAAAATTTTTAAGTTTATATCTTGAATTATGATTTTAAAAGTAACATAGCTTTAAAAAGAGTCATTTTAAATCTTCTCTCTCAATTCCTTTTTTAAACTGAAATTCATCAATTCAGATGGGATTAATTGGTTTGGTTTGAATCGAAACCAGGGTTCGTTCCAATAAAAGGAAAAATGTGAAACATAAGCAGTTGTTTTACACCAAAACAAGGATGATTGTTAAAGTAATTGAATGCCCAGAAAAAACTTGATTTCCGTCGATGCGAACGTCGGACTCGTCTTTAAGTGCATTTCTGGATTGGGGGCCTTGGGAAATGCATATGCCGATGGCATTCAATTGCGGCACTGATCAAGTTGAGGGCTAACGCCCACAGACCATGCGATTGTGTGGCCGCTGGTGTCATGACGGTGGCTATGGCGTGTTGAATGAGCAGTCTCTTTCTGTTTAACTAGCAACCTCCATTTGCAGAGGTGTAAACGATGGGCGACTGCTTCCCTCGTTCTTCTTAGGTGCGGTGTGTACAAATTTGGGAGGATTTTTATCAAGTCAAAATACAATTTTCAAAATGCACAAGCTTCAATCTTTTAAAACTCTCTCTCTCTCTCTCTCTCTGATGTTTGCACCAATTTGAAATGAAATTGTTGGAGTAGTTTTTGTCGGGATAAAAATTATTTCTAGCTGTGGGATGAAACTTATAATTCATTTAAATCTGTGTAATTATGTATAATATATAATAATGATTAGATTATGTAATAATGCATATATATATAGATATGTACAGGTATTAATTGGATTATGAATAAATTTGATTAAATATGAGATAAAGGGAGAAATTGCATTTGAATTTAAATAATTTTTTTGGTTGAATAATATATTTATATTGTGTAAAACCTGATGGGTTGAAAACTCATTAAAATTTAGAACGAAACATGGCTGATAGGATTTGGACTTTGGAGGGTGCTTTTGTTCTCACTTCTATAAATTGACCAAAAAATTTTATCTAATAGTTTCATATTTCCTAATTTTTATTGTCAAATAATCTTTTAACAATATTCGTTTATCTAACCGAAACACGAAATAACATACGTTTATTTCATTATTTCTTATGGCACTTACCAATTAGTCAAGTACCATTCTTCATTTTCCTTTGATGCATATTCTCCCTCTTCTCTCTTCCCCAATTAAATCATTTTCCCCCAAAACGGTAACTAATAATCTGTGGATGCCCGCTGATTTTATCGCATGAACTATTGTAAACGACAAGTACTCGCCATAAACACGACAACCTGAATGCACATAATTAAAGCCTAATGATTGGTCATTGGTTCACGAAAGGCAGGCATTTGGCTAAATCTGTATGGCGATCTTTCGCATTAAAAGTTAAAACAAGAAAAAAGGAATACGACTGAAGAACCGGCGTTGAAGTTGGTTTTGCAATCCTAACACTTCCTATATATATACCTGGCAGATGAAGATGAACAAATGGTGGGGGCTGTAGATCTTTTAGGACTTTAAGAAGTTGACGAGAGAGAGAGAGAGGGAGGGCAAAATGGCTGCAGTTTGGTTTGGTTTAAAGAGGTCCATGGAATGCAAATCAGAGCGAAGAGATGTTGATGATCCAAGGGGCAAAGTAAAAATCTTAGTAACATTGTTCCAAAGAAAACCAATTGTGGTCGCTCTGGTTGTTCGAGGTCTATTGCGAATCTGAAAGATGTAGTGATTCATGGAAGCAAGAGGCACATCGAAAAGCCACCGATTTGCAGTCCCAGATCCATAGGAAGCAGCGAACTCTTGAATCCAATAACCTATGAAGTTGTGTTTAACAATTCGACTTGTGAACTCAAAAAAGTGCGGGATATGGTTTCCAAGAAGTCGGCGGTTCTGTTGGTGGTGGAGGTGACGTGTCAAACTTTTGGGGGGGTTCTGAAGCCAGGGACTCCAGGCCCCCGACGGTTTCACGTCGGGCGGGGATATGGGCGTTCAGGCATCATGGGTAGTCCGATAAGGAGGACGCCTAGCGGTCTGTCCAGGGGGAGTCCTGGATTTGGTGCTGTTTCCACAAGGCCAAGGTCTTCTTTCAGTTCAGATTCTCATGGATCTCTGTGGTGCCATAGCTGTGGCGAGCACTTTGTCAGATGGGAAGCGGCTGAGGAGCATCACCTCTCCAAACATGCTGGTTAGATGTTCTATCGCATTTTGTTTTTTTCATGTGAGTCATTACTGTGGCTGGCATAATTATGATGGCAATTTCCCTGTACGTGTCTGATCTAGTCACTGAATTAACTGAAGGAGACTCTACGAGAAAAATTGTGGAGATAATTGTCAAGCCAGCAGTAGCAGGACTGAAATTCAGCGTGATGGAATTGAGAGGATACTGAAGGTCCACAACATGCAGAAAACGGTGGCCCAATTCGAGGAGTATCGAGAACTAGTGAAGATCAAAGCCAGCAAGCTCTCCAAGAAGCGTCCACGTTGTTTGGCCGATGGAAACGAGCTGCTGAGATTCCACGGCTCGACCCTGGAATGCTCTCTAGGGTCGAAGGGCTGCTACAGCTTGTGCACATCTGATAACTGCCGAGTATGCAGAATCATAAGGGATGGATATTCGAGCAAGGAAGAGGTGAGTGGTGGGATTAGAGTTTTTACGGCTTCAACAAGCGGTAAAGCGTTGGAAGCGATACAAGTGTTCGACGAAAATCCATCAGTGAGAAAGGCTTTGATAGTTTGCAGAGTGATAGCAGGCCGGGTGCATAGGCCCCTGGAGAATGCACAAGAAATGGTTGGTCAATCAGGGTTTGATTCATTGGCCCGGAAAGTACGAGTGCACTCGAACATCGAGGAGCTGTACTTGCGGAGCCCCAGAGCTCTCGTTCCCTGCTTTGTGGTCCTTTACCAACCTTGACAATGGTTAAGTGCCTGCATCGTTGGGTTTTGTGAATTCAGTTGTGTATACATTCGATTCTTTCCACCAAGTTTAATTTCAAGGTTGATGGTTACTTGATGTGAAGTTGGTATATGTTTTGTCTCACGTTGTAATATTGTTTTGTACAACGCGAAGGCAATGAAAGCATTTTGTATGTCATGCTTGTTGTGTGTGTGTGTGTGTGTGTGTGAGAGAGAGAGAGAGAGAGAGAGGAGACTTGTTAGAGACAAAATGTTAATTCGATGTTGATTGTTAGATTAAAATGGAGCATGTGGTCCCACTCTTCTTAAAACTATTTATCTCTTAGAATGATTGGTTAACTTTGTGCATTGATGTAAAATGAGTATATTGATAATATATTAATCAATTTGTGATGAAGTATATATATGAAAATTGAGGGTGGGGAACTACTTAAGACATAAGAAGGCATTTTCTATCTGCTTGGGGCTTCGTATAGTCGAACTCTTCGGTCAACTTGCTTAATTTAATATCACCACACTTCGAAAGTATTTATCGTAATTTGATTAGCAAACATGAACATCGTATCCGAATGGATTAGAAAAGCTACAGTTCCGCCTCGTGATATGTTCCATGTATCAACCGCCCTCATAAATTCAATGTTTTTAGAATTGGAGGTTTCAATTAAATTTTAAAATCGAGCAATTAGCATTATTTATTATATATATATATATATATATATTGTTTTAATACAAAAAATGTAAAAATATGAGAATAATATTTTAAAATTATATAATAAATTTGTATACTAATTAATGTATAATTATTATTTGAGTAAAAATATATATAATTAAATAGTTAATTTTAAAAGTCAAACAAATTCAATATATTATGTATAAATAAAGTATATAATCATATACAGACAAAAAAAAAAGAAAAAAAAAAAAGAAAGAAAGAAAACCCATTGGCCGCCTGGCCGGTTCCTGATTAACCCAATTGGACCAGGCAGGCTAGACCGGGTCAGGTTTAACAACATTGCATAAATTTTGTCCTCAAATTGTTTAATACAACTGATTAATTTTTTATTTTTATAATTTATTTTCCCTTTTTTCACAATATCTTTTGCAAATAATAGTTGAAGTTCACTAGATTTGCGTGAAAATATAGAAAAAAAGAAGACAAAAAATGGTTTAGGTTTATGGGACCAATTCCAAGTAATCCTGGTGGGCAATGGATAAGCCCAAAACATAGGAAAATTGGGCCATTAAACACTGATCGTCATCAGTAGCCCAAAAAATAACTGGACCGACAAGAAAAGGCCCGCATCATTGACGTTGGACAGACAAAGCAACAAAGAACAACACAGTGAACGAAAAGAAACGATAAAAAACAAGTTTGTTGAAGTACAAGACGGCAAAGCGTCGCCGCTAGAGTTGGCCCGTGAGCGTCCGTGAGTAGTACGCATCCCCAAGTTCCAAACCCTTCCCCCCAAATCTCTTCTCTCTCCACCTACTGCCTCTGTATCAGCAATCTCGTTATCTATCAGTAGGTGTTAGACTTGCTGATAAATTTTCTTCAAACGAAGAGCTTTTCTTCTCTTTAATATATAGATTTATTCTTTCGATATCCAAACTAGGGGGGAAGGGCTTGCTTTCTTTTCATATTTTTTGGTTTCTTGGGGATTAATATATACATAGAATTCGATTTATTCGATTTATTTGGAGACAGAAAGTGGGGTGACAATGTCGAAGAAGAAGGCAACGATGACTCTGAAAGATTTCCATGGCGGCTCCATTCCTTCCGATCTTTCTCTCCCATCCGCACCTGGCGTGTGAGTCCCTTTTAACCTTTCTGTAAATTATGGTTTTTTTTCTTTCTGTTAGTTTGTAATGATTTTGTTTATAGCTACTTGGCTCCTGAATCTTTTTTGTTTTTTTGATTATTTCAGTTTGCCTTTCGTGCGGTCGCTTATGATACCTCTATTCGTGTTTGAAACTTAATGGTGGATTTTATGTTAAAATAAAATATTTGTTCTTTGGACAATGATTCGGTTAGTATGGGGTGATTTTTGATTGAGCCTCTGAATTTTTATACGTAAATAACCTAGATCTAAATATATAGTTGATTTTTTGGATCTTTGAATGCTAAAAACCTTATGGTTTAATTGATTTAATTATCTGAAGCATCCATGTTTCTGAAGCATCCATGTTTTGTATTTACGGCTTGGTTACACGTTGAAAAAGTATGTGCTGAAATTCCCATAGTTTATTCTGATACATGTAAATTTTTCAACAGAATTCGCGATCAGCAAATGTCTTGGGGTAATTCATTAGGAAGGTCCGATCATAGGTCACGTCCGTCATCTGCTGGCTCAGCTAGAAACCTTGATGAAAAGGCTCCATTTTTAACTCACAGTTCACATATTGGTCGCAATTTTGATGAGGATGAGCGTAAGCCTCTGGATGGGGTTTCAGGCCCTCGTCGAACAGTTGGTGATGAAAGCATTCATTCCCAATCTAGTGTTGTGAGGGAGCTTAAGGTTGACAATCAAGCTGGTGCTAGAGTTGGTAGTAGGCCATATTCAGTTCCTATTCCTCAAACAAGTAGTTCGATCAGTAGCTCTTATGCAGGGAGGGTCAGTGAATTGCATAATGCGAGGTTGAACAGTCAAACTTTTATTAGTGGTCATGGTTATGGGTCAAATTATCCAAATATGGGTGGGAATGCTGGGCAGGCAGTGGCTGGATCTTATCCAAATGCCTGGGGAATAAGGAAGGAAACAGCTGGTGAGAAAGATCCTGTATCCATTGCATGGTCTGGACCAGATGCTGCGACAAAGTTGGCTCATGCCAGTGCTCTTGAGAAGGTTTCATCTGGCAGGTGGAGCTCGAAACAGCATGTTAATCTGTTGAAAGGTTCTGAGGTCTTTGGACACCCAGAAACTGAGGGAGAGCTTGGGTATAATGCCAATAGTTCATACAGTAAGAAAATCTACAACAGTGCTGATGTGGCGGGGGATTATGAGTCTTATGATGTTTCTCTGATGATGCATGCTGAAAGAAGTCTGGCAGTTGATGATGGGATTGATGGTGCTGGAAAGGATACGCCAACAAATGAGAGGGCTGGATCCACCATTCATATGGAGCCATATATGAGAAACACTTCGATTACTGTTAATGGATTTCAGTCACCTCAGTCCACTGGACAGTCTGTTGGGACAGACTTTCAGTCAACACTGTCTCCAGAATCATCAGAACGACCGAAATTGAAATTGCTTCCAAGATCCAAACCATTAGAATCCTTGGGACCAACTGTTGACAATAAGCAGGTAAATGCATTGTGTTAGGCTGCTAAAGCTTCTTTTGGATTCATAACATTATATTTCATTTCAGTGTATTCATCATTTTTGAGTCCAGGGATATGAGCAAATGAGTAATCATCGTCATGTGGAGATTAGCTATGCTGTCCAAGAACCTAAAAATTGCGTACAAACTGGTTCTGCTGGATCTGTAGTTGTAGATCGAGCACCAGCGCGCCCAAAACTGAATTTGAAGCCACGGACACAGCCGCTGGAGCAAATCGAAGGAAATAGTGAAGTTAAAAGGTCCACAAGTTTTGAGATTTGTTTTTGCCACTTTAAATACATTTCTTTCCTCATATTCATCTCCTTGACCTTATTACTAGTAAAATCTTGTTATCTAGATATATTTGGTTAGTAGATCTCTCTATAATATTTGTGATATCTGAATAAAGTTTTAATTGTTAGATGTTATATGAGTGGAGAGAGATGAATGGGAATTTAAAGAATAAAAAAATTAAAAATAAATATAATAAAACTACAGATTATATTATTTATTAGTTCTACGTAATTACTGTTCAGTCTGCATGTGCTTTTGTTGGTGGCTGAAAAGTCTCAAGTTAGTTTAGTGTATTCTGCATTGCTAGCTTCTAAGCAAATACAATCGCTGTGCTTGTTGCCACTTTTTAATATCAAATACTTTTAGTATTACAATGTTGATAATATTGCAATTCCATGACTGGCTTAGAAACCAGTTTACGGGATCAATAAACCCGATGCATTCTGGCAATGGGATTTTTTTCTACTTTGGATTTATTTCCTTCCTTTTCTTTGTTACGGTTAAGGATCTTAGATTGGATTTAGAGTTGAAAACTATCTACATTTCATTGTTGCACGTGCTGCAACAGGAATGATATGGAGACCAAATTAATTGCTGTTTTTTATGAATATTGGCAAGAAGTTTGTTCTTGGAAAAATTCGAATCTCATGAATTCTTGATGTTAAGGTATATCTGTTTCATTTTGGGAATGCTGTTTCCTTTTGAGAACCATCAGAGGTGTAAAAACATAGGATAACGCATAGCCTGAACTATTTTAATTGACCAAGCAAGGTTGGCCACTGAGCACAACTATCCTTTTTTGTCACCTGTATTTCCACATTGCTTTTATAATTTACATAAAAATGTAAGAACAACAATAGTACACCATGTGGATTAAAGCTGTCAACAACAATTAGCAATAGGTAGTTCTCTCAGCAGCTGCTATTTCACGGCCCTACATGAGGTTGGAGTCCTTTACGTTCCACTAGAATGGACAGTAAGTTTTTATAAATCTTACTTCTAGTTAAAAACAAAGTGGTTTGGTGGGCTTTGCTTTCTTTCCTACCACAGTATTGCTTCTTTCTGTTGTTTCTCCTCGACAATGTAGTTCTTTTAAACTTGAAGGGCTTTGCTTTCTTTCCTAACACGGTATTGCTTCTTTCTGTTGTTTCTCATCGACAGTGTAGTTCTTTTAAACATGAAGTTTACTGACACGTTTGTTTCTTCTGTTCTTGTTGCTTTAGAGGGACTGTTTTTGGGGGAGCTCGTCCGCGGGAAGTGGTGAGTTCATTTGTTTCTCATTTCCGAAGGCAATTGGTTTTTCTTCAAATTTGACTCTTGAATTTGTACCTTGGAAGTCATTCAAATAGGTTGGGATAGAATAGTTTGGGTGTCTCAAAACTCATATAGGATGAATATTTTCCCTAGTATCCCACTCTACTGTGGGGTTTGTGCCCTAGATACAATGCTCTTATGTAGGGGGTAAGGGCAGTTGCTCAGCTTCTGATGCAAGTAGTGTTAGGCTTGCTTCTGTGGACATATCTGTGGCAGGACTTGCATCTCATCTAACTAATTAGTTGATAGCTGTTCCATGCTACGTTTGGACTTACATCTTATCTGACTATTTACTTGATATCTGTTTTATGCTATGTAGTTTTCCTACAATCAGAATTTTGCGATAACATGTTAGGTCATGCACATGTACCAGGTTCTAAAGGAGCGAGGAATCGTAGATGATGCAAGCTATTATGAAAGTCAACCTGCTTTGAGGTACTGATTCTCTCCCCTTATATGCAGAGTGTGGATGTTGGTCTATAACAAGCTTGATGTATGGAAGTTAATTTAACTTATTTTTCATTGGCATTAATTACCACTTAAAGGTTTAAGGAAGGAGTTCCAAAGGCTGATACGTTCATGAATGTCACCACTACGCGCTACCCTGAAAAGGCTGAAAGTTTGCCAACTGATCAAAATATGGCAAAGTACGCTGACAGACGAGATCACCAGATGGATGGTGGGAGAGGTGATTCACAGAGGAAGAATTGGCAAACTGATATTCGGAGAAATAATAGGGACATGGAGAAGCGCAATCAGCAACAGAAGCAGCTACAGGACCGACCTCCATCACCAGAGACTTGGCGCAAACCTGTGGAGCATGCGAGGCCAGCCTCTCCAGATGCCCCTCCACCACGATTTGGAAAGGCCGCTTCAGCAGTTGAGCTTGCCCAGGCCTTCTCAAAGTCAGTATCCAATCCAGCTGTTACTGATCGATTATCTGGTCCCAGGGGTATTCCCAGCCACAGCAATCAGAATCAGATGCCATTTTCTCGATTAATGGGTCCAACGCCGAGGCCTCAGATTAATGGTTACTGAAATCAAGAGGTTGTGGAGTTTTTAACATGAGAGGAACTATCATATGTTGGATGCCTTGACTGTGCAGCACTGCATAAAGGCTCCAATGGCTTCAGAATTTCACACTTGGCAGCCTGAAACCACGAAGCCTTCAAGCCACCGGAAGACTGCAAGTGTAAACCAAATTATTTTTTATGTTGTTTTGATCATAAATATTGATATGCGCATCAGATAAGACTTAAGCTGTTTAAGGAATAATCAACTAAACAACACATGCATGGTGGAAGTCAATTAATTGTGCGTTGAATTTTATGTAGAAATTGTGCTGGTTAGTTGAAATTCATTCCTAATTTGCTGTTTGATGTCCTGCTCTTGCTAGTA
Source organism: Avicennia marina (assembly GCA_019155195.1). Lineage (NCBI taxonomy): Eukaryota > Viridiplantae > Streptophyta > Magnoliopsida > Lamiales > Acanthaceae > Avicennia > Avicennia marina. The sequence goes on along the minus strand of CM032754.1, from coordinate 17,553,241 downwards.
AAATGTATTAACTGTGTTGATGCGTGCCTTCATTAATTCCATGTGTGTGTACATCGTTTATAACCCAGTGTGCCAATTTTGCCAATCTGCCACGCTTGACTGACTCGTTTGAAAGTGGCAAAACAAAAAATAACAGAAAATACAAAAGCGGGAAATAAAATTAAAAACAAACAAAACTCCTTCAACTCTAATGCACACGCCACTTCAGAAGCAAAAACTAGAACAAGTTGAAAATCCCTAGTGCTACGACAATATTGGAGTCATTATATATTTGTGTGGTGCCCAAATAATATTTAGTAGGAGTTTGAAAGTTTCACGGCATGGGAATGGGAGCCACGGCGAGTGAGAGGTCTCACGATGAGGATCCCCAAAACCATCTTTCAAACTGGTACATGCACAGAGCTATCCGAGCAAGATTCATGGCACTTGGGCCAGAACTCTGGTTTCCACCCATGGCAAACCCAGTCGATAATAAGAAAGACAAAAACAAGAAGTGCATACCAATTTCCTCGAGTTTGAGATAATGTTGAGGCCTTGATCCCTCAGAAAATCATATGGCATTTCAGTAGCGGAGTTGAAGAGGGCTAGGAAACAAATCCGAAGGTACTCCAGGAGTCGGTCCAATGCGTTGATGTCCCACCTGTTCCCTAAATGTAACACAAAATGGGTAGGATTCTTCAGGGCTTTTAACTGATTCGACGTTTAGGAAAACGAAACATATCTTTGCTCGTTACTGTTCAACCAGCCCCTCAATTGTCTGGGTGAACCCTCGAGTTCATCCAGCGTACCATACACATCTTATATGTCATCCATTATCGTGATCAGCACCGTTGTCTTGCTTAAAATCCTCCTTGAATATCCAAAATGAGGGTCAGGAATGAATCCCACAGACCATAAGAAACACTCGGCCAGTCCATGCCCGGCAGACTTCAAAAAAAGATCTCCAAGAACAAGCAAGGTACTTGGTGTACTACAAAAGTATGAAGTTAGGACGAGTATTAGAAAATGTAGAAGGGGTTATTAAATGCCAAAAAGGCAGGAAAAATTTCTTGGTACTGAAGTTCTTATGGAGTTTATTGAATCCTTCAACTTCAAATCATGTCAAGAACTTTTGAATATTGCAATCGCAAAAGGAGAAACTAGAAAATAGATGACTTGGGTAATATCTCTTCTTGCTTCACCCTCATAAAAACTATGCATCTACCTCACTCTTTGAGTTTTGAACATCTTAATTATTGGGAAAGCATGTGTGCCTATTTGCCTTTTGTGATTACTAGAATAGCTAGTGCGCCTATAATTGATTAATTTGGTTATTTGTGTTTACATTTACATTTATCAATTTGGAAGGCTTGAGTTCTCTAGTTTATTTCAGGATGATTTTTCGGATGGTATATATGCTTATCTGACTTATTTGGACAACTTATATGCCTAGATTGATTACTTAGTATTTATTTAGTTTAAGTTGCAAAGACCTATGTGCCCCTATTATTTGTTTTAACAGTTTGATAGTTCATATACTAATTATTTGCATGCCTATCTATCTATTGGCCAGTGCAAATGTGTTACTTGATTTATTAGATTAGTTGAATAGCTCATATACTGATTTTTAGGAAAGTCGAAGTATAAGATTCATAAAAAAGTTACTGTCGAAAATATGACAAGGAGGAATAACAGAAGGGCAAATATACAAACAAAACACATGCTCTTGCACCTTTGCTTCCCAAAATGTGCTAAGGAAAGAAATGTAAAAATAAATTAAAGGGATGAGTAAAATTCACTTGCCCAAGAGGGCAAAATGTTATCCTACCACAAATTAAAAATTATTCAAAATTTTTAAATGATAAACAAAATTTGCTCATCCAAAAAGGCCAAACATTGCCCTGTCTTGAGTTAAAAATTGCTCAACATATTAAAAGGAAGAGTAAAATTTACTAACCCAAGAGGACCAAATTTTGCCTCACCTCAATTTAAAAATTGCTCAAAATATTTAAAGGATAAGCAAAATTTGCTCATCCAAAAGGGCAAAACTTCACTCCACCCCAAGCTAAAAACTGCTTGAAATATTTAATAAATAAGTAAAATTCACTCACCCAGAAGGGCAAACATTGCCCCACACTGAACTGAAAATTGCTCAAAATATTTAAAGAACGAACAAAATTCGCTCACCTAATAAAGCAAAATGTCACTTAATATCAAGCTAAAAATTATTCAAAATATCTAAAGAATAAGTAAAATTTACTCACCTAATAAAGCAAAACTACGCCCCACCCCGAGCTAAAAATTGCCCAAGAATGTATAAGGAATGAGGTAGAATTTGCTCACCCAAATGTGCCAAAATTCATCTCACCCAAACTAAAAATTGCTCAAAATTCCAAAAGTAGTACTACTAGGTTTTGGTTATACAAATCTTAGAGGACTGCAGGTTGTCCCACCTCGAACTATATGTACTCAAAGTGTACTTTATTGGGCATTCATAACCAAATCTCTTATATGTTTACTCTAGTCAATAAGTATTTATGATTAATCTACTAGATTATTTTAGGTCAGTAGGTATTTACAATCGACCTATTAAGTTACTTGATTATTATATGTTGGCAAGTATTTATGATTAACCTATTAGATTATTTAATTATTGTAAATCGATAGATTTTTGCGATTGAATTACAAATTATTTACTTAATTCAGGTCAAAGCATCTTCTTCATTATTTCTATGTATAACACCAAATCCTTATGACTGACGTCAATAATTATAGGTTATATGGTAGCTCCACAAATGATTACACATATACAATATGGTGGTTATTTATGCTATTTAACTTGACATATCTTACAGCCTGTGGATTTCATTTGATATCTACTTATAATTCTTTTGCTTATTGTCTCACCTCCAGATTAACATTTAATTCATTTTGCTATTTGATTTGGCATAAGATTAAAGTTAATCAGAAGATATCTTGAGAGAGATGTGGACCGAACTGACCATGTATTTGAACACCCAAAGACCACACATTTAGGAAAAAAAGAATATTAAAATGTGCAATATAAACGCATAAATAAACACATGTATGTGTAGAAGTGAGGAAGAGGATATTTTTCTCATGGGTCTATTTCATCTTTATCCAGGACAGCCAACAAAAACACCATGGAAACTGTTTATAATATTCTTCAATGAAGGTTCTATATACATGTTCTTGTTATAGAGTGACATTGTGCTATCCATACTTATTTTTATGTATAAATCGCAACAAAGCCTACAAAGGTTTTGTCAACTCATCAGACATGGGTTACTGTCCGACTTCCGAGCATTTCCTACAATTTCTCCATTTAAATGTTTCTATAATTTGCCATTCCACGCATCTCGACCCAACTTGGGAAGATTATTGTGCTCCTATTTTCTCTATTAATTTCAAATCAAATTGCTTAATGTGGTTGGTTACTATTTGGTGCTTTTTTTTTGTCTTTTTTTCATTTAGGGGAGCCCGGTGGCATCTAAGCTCTCCACCGTCTAAGCTCTTAGAGAATACCAAGGTGTATGTAATTGAGCTCTTGTTCAAACGAGAATGGGGATAGGTTTCTTTTGTTCAAACTTTTTTTTTTTTAATATAAAATTCCTAAACTTTGAATTATAAAAATTAATTAAAGATGCCTTATCTTATATCATATATCATCTTAAAAGTTTACACTACATAAAATAGTAGCAAAATTTATAGTTGTATTTTTAATTATTTAAAGATTATATTCTGATCTATTATATAATTGAAAACACATTTATATAATATATTATTTCAATGTATAAGAGGTTGCAACAATTGCCTTTTTTTTAAATATTGTATATATTATAAACTTTAAAAAGAAGAATTCTACTTATTTATGTATATTATCATTTTTAACTAAGAAGGAAATAAAAAAATTGTGCCCATGTTGGCATGATTTTTAGAATGTTTTTGAAATGGGGATTTGTTTTGAGGATGTTTTTTTTTAAGTTATAATTTTAGTTTTCTTTGATAACATCCACACCCCCCCCCCCCCAACTCACATACCCACCTAGGGTTTGAACCCAATGGCCTAATGAATGATATCTTAATTAAAAATTATAGACAGATCTAAATGCACTAAAGCAAAAAAAAAAAAAAACGTAAAAAAAAATGAATGATATCTTGATTCAAAGTCATTGGAGTCTCCCCTTCAAGACAAAGCTATAATTTTAGCTATATGTTTGGTACTATATCTTTAAAATGATTGTTTTTGAGAAGAATAATGTTTGGTGTAATTGTTTTATTTGATTAGGGTGAAGAATAAATTCTATTATTCATATCAAATTAATTTTTTGTCTTTAAATTTGAATATTTTCAAATTTTTTTTGTGTTAGATGGATCAAAAGAAATTGATTTCTTTCTTTACCAATATAAAGTTATTGAACGAGAACTCAATCAAATGAACAATGAATTTTACTTAATCGAAGTTTATTTCAATAGTCGAATACAAATTAAGTGGATTAATAAAAAGCAATTTTGATCATTTATTTTGAGGACTTTTAGTTTTTAGGTATAGGGATCTGGCATAGAATATTTTAGACTTTGAAATTAGGTAAAATAAACATTACTAGAGTTAGAAAAAGTTTGGACTCCTAAAATTTGATAAAGAAACATAGCCATTGAATCTTTTCAAATTAAATTAAACTTGCATATTGATGCTTTGATGTATGAGATGAATAAAAATTTTAAAAAATATTTTTTGTCGGATATTATTAAGTAATATAAATTAATTATTGAATTAAGCTTAAAAATTGAAAGATAACTATTGAAATTTATAAAAAATATAAAAAAATAGATTCACACACCTATATATATATATATATATGTATGTATGTATATAAGCAGTGTGGTTTGAAGTTCAATGTTATGTTTAGAACTCAACTTTCTAACTCCATAACATCTTTATAAACTTTGTACTATCAAACATGTCATTCAATAAAATTTTTATCTAAATTTAAATTCAAAATCCCCCCTCTTATATATTTGTATGTATGTATGTATATATATATAACTAATATTTTTTCTTAATCATTAGATTTATTCACAATCAAATCAATACATATATATCACATATACTTATATTTATTTTTTATTTATACCCTATAATCTAATCATTTTTTTATATACTATCACATCATCCAATTATTATTATATATTTTATTCATATATTTAAATAAATCACACTATTTATCCCAAGATTATCTTCCTTCCAAGTTCATCCCAACATCCAACAAAAACCCCTCTTCTAGCCTAAATTGCCTCTAAATCATGTAAGACGGCACAATTTTGAGTAAATTTCTAAACCATAATTTTAATGATAATTTGATAAAAGAGATGCAATGGCGATTTGGTTGTTAGTGTTTACCCCTAATTTTGCCTGATGTAAATATTTGAAAAGAAAGAAGTAGAAATATTTATAAAAAAAACACTAATTAAGACCATAATTAAGTAAGATCTCTCTCTGTCTCTCTCTGTCTCTCTCTCTCTCTCTCACACACACACACACACACAGAAGGACTATGAGACCACGAGTAAGATATGCAAGGACATGTAGTTTAACGGTCCACCCCAGAAACTCTAGACCCACAACCGATAATTTCCAGACATGATTGTCCCACACTACATGTTTTTGATTAGTGAAGATAGCATTGATTAATTAGCAAGGAAGCTGAAAAGAGAGCAGAACCAACAACACACTGTTCCCTCCACCTGCAGATGTTCCTTTCTGTATCATGTTTCATAAACCATATTTTGTAGACCTCCTCTTTCCCCTCAACTTTAACCTTTTACACAAACCTCCAAGCACTGATTGACAAAATCTTCATCCTGAATTTTCCATTTTACATCCATCCGCATTCTTGAATCCACCTATTCTGACCAAACCTGTGGACCCAAAGGCAGTAACAGAAACAGATACGCACTCAGAAGACTCTGGCCTGTTGAGTGTTGACAGCTTCATCATATTAAGCCAGACGTCTGGACCCCATGTGAAAATCTACTAGCGGCCGTAATGTCAAATTGATGGGAAGTCAGATATCTGGGGCTGCAGCAGCGCTTTACCTCGGCGTAGTTGCATTCAACTTTTTTCTGTCGTGTTAATGGCCCTGCCAGTGAAGGTCTCGTATTAAGGGATTCGTAAACAGCCAAAGGTTATTTAAATTATGGTAGGTTTATGACTTTGACGTCATGGAATCAGTGCTAAAAGAACCTTATACATCTAATAAACCCATTGCACAGCTTGCATTTCAAGCATAGTGCGCCCAACTCCAAGATTTTAGCTTTTCTAATTAACTCGTTGTGTTCTTCATCACTAGCTAGGGAAGTCACCAGGCGATCACACCATTTGAGATTTTCAGTGCTTGGGTGAGGTGATAATAAGGAATGCTTGAAGTTAATTTAACATATTTATATATTACACATGCTTCCCTTCAGTAGGCATGCCAGAGGAATACTTCTTGCTCAAAGGTGCAGAATTAGAAATATTCCCAGAATGTATTTTCATTTCTCTCGAAAACTTTGCAGTCAGTATCCAGCTTTCTACAATCCTACAAGCGAGGAAACGAAGTACACTCTTCCATCTCAATTTTCCAAGTCTGAGTTAAGCAATGGCGAAACCAAAGAGCACAGGAGAGGTCCCATCAGAAGTTGATAGAGATTCATATTTTTTGGATTTCGAACGCCAATTTCTTCCACAGATTCTTTTCCGGCAGTCCACCTGCATTGCCAAAGGAAGCAAATTCAGCAGCCAGTGTTCAATCCTGGCCAAATATTTGGCTGCTACCATTAGCATAGCAGAAGATGACTTACAGAAGAGATAAGAGAGTACCTCGAGGACTGCAAACGGGAGGATCTTCAAACAGGGAAAGAGACATATGTTTGCGAGCCACTCCGATGTCAAACAATATAAGGCCGGAGGAAGGATCGCAAACTATGATATCCTTGACTGGCAACCACAGAAACAACTCTTCCTGAGACAGGCCCTCCACTCCCATCAACCCACCATAGCTAAGATTAGCCCTGACAAAACTTTCGAAGAAAAACCTGGTCTCAAACTTGGCCACACAAGGCCTGTCCAAGTACACTCGCAGCTGCCCATCTTGGCCGAGTTCGTAAGATTTCACACCGTTCTTCGGAAAGAGCCCGGCAGGCAAGCCTCTGCTTCTGAGCAGGTCGTGAATGGAGAATGAGGCTGTGGCCAGAGGGAAAAGAAAGAGATGCAGGAGAAGTGCGAATATCGTGGCCATGAGGGGTTGAGAAATGTGAATGTGCTACTCCGCTGAAGGATAACGACATAAAAAGAGGAGACTTTTTAAGGGTTCATGGCGTGAAAGATGGTGACTAAACGAGATAGTTATTCAAGTTAAGGTGTTTCCCATATTAGCCTCAGTTGTTGAATGCCACGTGTATATGATATATCAATATCCATGCAATATTATTAAACATTTAGGGTATTTTGATTGCACCAAATAAATAAATATATACCCACACTATATTTATATATTTACTTTTAAGAATTTAGTCTTGACATGGCTACACTAATTAGATTTACAAATACATTCCTTTTCAACTTTATAATGACAAAATTATTTTTATTATTCTATTTTTTTATTTTTATTCTTTTTTTAATTATAATATTTTTACATGAGCATAAAATCAACATTTAAATAAACTAATGTTTACTGCAAATAAAATAAATAAAGCAATTGGTTTTATTTTGATATTATATCCGTTTAAGCGCACTGCCAAAATTACTAATATATATCTGTGTGTGTGTGTGTGTATCACTGAGCTGGCCATTTGACAGATGAGCATGCTTTGTCTTCTTGGTCAGACTGGACATACAGTACACCAATACGTGATTTCTTTCTCGCATTTTGTTAGTCTCCTAATAATAATTTAGACGAGGGAGACAATTAGACGATTGTCGTTGTTCGTGTTGAAGCCAATTAATTATTTCCGACTACGTCTACACTTAACAAAAAAATTTCCAGGAAGACTTAAAAATGATTAAATTGTCAACCTAGATTATGGGGTTGGCCTAACAAATTAGACTTTAGAAGATGGGACAAGTGAAGGGTAACGACGGTAAAATGGTAATTAGCGTACCAAACAAATGCCAGACAATTGGCTGATGCGCTGAGGCTGGTCATTCAAGTGCAATGATGGTAAGCGAATCATGTTGAAAACTTAGAATCATCATCATTGGTCACATTTCCCCATTCCTTAGAAGTGTACAACAAACTTTTACATTTCTTTTCCCCCAATCCGACGACGGAAACTACGAAGCTCCTGCACCCATTTTTGGGCCAGCTTTCTTCTTCACTCGTTCAACTTCGTTCATTCAGAATCTGTTCATTGTTATTATTGTTCTTTCAACTTTAGATATCTTAAATAATACGTGATGAATCTTAATCCGTGATATGGAATGAGATATACCTTTCCCTACGATTCCTTTAGCTAATTTTTGCATGCCAAGGAGCTTAAACTGGTGGTAATAATTAAGTTGTTGGCGTCTGGACAAAGAATTGGACAGTAAATAAAACAAAACATACAGAAATTAAGAAATTTGGAAAAAGAAGATGTCTAACAGGCATGATTGGCAATTAAATTTCAGACCACTTGCATTCGGTACAAGACTTTTTAGTCATTGTTTTATGGGATTTTCGTACAAGTTTTGATTGGAAATGTCGTGTGCCTTTTCTCAGGTTGACCTAACGCTGTTTCCCTCTTCAGCATTTCTTTTCGGATTTTACTTATGTTAATCTATAGCTAGTTTTTGTTGAGCTCCATTTAGGACACCAACTTAACGGCACCGAGACGATAGAATTTTAAAAAAATAAAAATAGTGACAAAATAAGATAAAATGTAATGACTATGTTTGATTCTTTCATCTTCTCTTATTTATCTCTTTTATTATTAATTAATTATTTTTTAAATATTTTACCTATTACAATTAAATCAATACCTATATTTATGATTTTCCTACTCACATTCATATATTTTAATATCCTATAATTTATAGGCTATGTTTGAAACCCATTTCTCAACTCTCAACATCTTATCCAACTTTACACTTCCAAACATACAATCCAACGAAATTTTCTTTCAAATTTAAATTTAAATTATTCTCTTATATATATATATATATATATATAATTAACTAGTTATACTTTAATTATTACACATATTCACAATTAAATCAATACTCATATTTATACATATATATACTCACATTTATATATATATATATATATATATATCTATCTATACCCTAAAAACTAATAATTATATCTATATATTATCACATCATACAAGTATTATAATATTATATATATATATATATATATTTAGATAAATTAAAATTTTCAAAATATAAAAATTTTACAACCGAACATATTCCTCATTCAACACAACTTCAACCAAACAATATCTTCTACCAAAAACCCCCTTACAAACATAAATATATACTATTGCATCATTTAATCAATATTCCATATTAAATATATATTTTTTCAAATTTTCCCCTTGCTTACAACTTATTTCCAAACATAATTTTCATTCTCACTCAAATTATATAAATTTTTCTCTCATCCTAATTAGAAAACAAACATAGCCAGCCAATGCGTTTTAGTTTTTGAACGAGCCTGTGCAGTGGCATAATACATTCTATTGGACTTGGGTTCCATGTTATGTAAATTCTGTTAACACCAATATAAATCGAATGGAATTTAGTTTGTGTGGACGTCGGAGAATTGAGCTATTTTCTGCAAGTATCGTTTATTGATTACTAATTAAGAATCTACAATCTACACATTGTGGGCTTAATGCCAGATCTCTATGATTTGAAAGAGAACATATTCTTCCACCAGAAAAACCATACAGTTTATGTTTGCACTGTTAAAACGAAAACACGTATTAATCCATCAAATAGATCATTTCTGATTCATTAAAGACTGATATGTATAGTGTTCATGTATTTGTGCATGACCCACGAAGAGACTCATACTAATCATTAGTAAATATCTCCTGAAATAGTGGTTTCTACTGGTTTTCGTCCGTTCGTTGGCCTTGTTGGGAGATCAATTCTCTCCCACATGGCGGAGCAATGAAACCGTATGAGAAATTTTGCAAGGATATGCCATCAGCTTGTAGTAAGGATCAAGTATAACAGGTGAGGTCCGAGATAGAATGTTACCGAAGGTTGTGGCAGGATCGCAATCTGTTACCCTTAGGAGATTGGTTGTTTTCTTCGAATTCAGCTTTATTGAATTCAGCTTCTGCTTCAGAATGGGAGATTGTGAATTTTAACGGGGAGGGAAGATAAGCTCGAAAATAAGGTGTCGTACACGGTAAATTTATACTCGGGGTAGTTTATTTCTGATGGATTTACAGAATAGTTAGAATGATGACATCCAATCGGCTCATAATGCAGCAGTTTAACCGTTCAGCTGATAATGGGCGTAAACAGAGTAAGTAAATTCATCCTTCGGTGTAAAGACTTAAAAATCACCAGCACAAGAGCAGCGAAATGAGGCCCAAATCAGATAACTGTGATCAGAAACACAAGCGTAAGGAGTCAAACAGCACTTATTGGCATCGCCATGTTAGGAAAGCCGGTGCATTTGCGGGAGGGTATTATCAAGATCCAAGAAGTGTCAAGTTGCATTATCAAAAACGGAAGGAAAGGAGTATTAATCAGATCATTAATCCTTAACATTGGGGCTCACTTCCAAGATCAACACTATGGCCTCCCCGCCTCTGCTTCTACTTCTGCATCATGCATCTGTCATCTGCTATTCCTGTTTCTCATCATAACATGCACAACTACACAGCTCTCTCCTCATCCTCTTCATCCCACTTTTTTTTCTATCTGATATTTCCGACATTCATGAAGCCTCTCGGCTTGCCCCTAAAATACTCAATGGCCAACCATGCAAACTCTATTGAGTTCATTTGTAGACATGACTCCATGGTAATGTAGCTATTTAACATTACCATTAACTAGAGAGATTCTTCACCAAAAATTTGAAAAAAGGAAAAGGCATTCATGATATAAAATAAACTCGACCCCATTAACACTATAGCAACCATAGATTAGTAATCAGAGTTGGAACACGTTAACAAATAAACAGAAGTGTTCACGAGAGAAATTTGTTGTGGTTTGATCATAGAACCATAAACAAGTTCCAGGTTACATAATCACACAGCACAGGCAAATAATTCTTCCTGCTACAGTTGGAGAGCCGGTCACACGCATTGAAAACTGACCAATCAGAACCCTAGACCCAGCTTGAGATGTGGGATTGCTATTTGCTAACCTCAGTAAACCTCCTAATTTCTGAAAACTGACTGCCAACTTAAGTTACAAATGACAGAATAGCATCCATTATTTGCAACTGATATGCCACCTGCAACCTAGGAAAACAGGAAATTTAAACAATAATTGAATAGACTAAATAGTAAATAATTCAGCAGTAGAAGGTTTTAAGACTTTTAGTAATTATTAGTGAAGCACACACATCATGAGCTTGCCATCCTTTAGTGATGAATTAGAGAACAAAAGACAATTAAATTAGCCAATCACAGGAGATCTGAATACTGAACCTACTCAAAGTCCATTAAGAGGCAGATTCTGGAGTGGCTTCTTGTCTTGGTCTTCTTCGTTCAGCAGGAGGACCATCCCTCTGCCTTACATACGCTTTGCTCTTGTATTTTGAGCTTCTTGACTGCTTTGGTTGATAAGTGGGGTACTGACAAGGTATTATCTCTCCATTAATATACTTATCTCCTAGAACCATTATAAAAATGTCGAGGATTAGCGAGACGATATTATACAAGGTCATAAAGTAATCTTTTATGTTTAGATATCAATCACTAAAAAACATCTGATAAATAACAAACCCCCATAATCCTTGTTCTTCACATCTATATACGAATCAGGCAAGACCCATAAAACACCGGGTAGACCTAAATATGAAGAAACAAGATCAAACAGTCAATTTAGGTACCAAAAACTTGACTAATTATGTGAAAACAAATATATATATATATATATATATATATATGTCGAAGAATAGAAAAACAGACTTCAATACTGGAAGACGTACCCTTAAATTTCTCTGATGTTTCTTCAGATACAGTACATTGAAATCCAGTGTATGTGGTGGTGCTAAATGCATACATATTCTTCTTGGCTTCTTCCATGCTAAAATAAGGAATTCGAGACCAAGTGTGAGATGCTTGTCTTGCTAAAATAGAGGGCCTAATGTATCACTGCATCCTAATAAAAACACTAACTAGTTATACTGCATATCATGACATACTGGAAACACAGTATTCTTTAAAATTTCCGTGATGCTGTCAATCAAGATCGCAAAACAAGAACAAAAATCAATCAAATTTCATGATTGCCAACTCAAAATCACACACACTAATCAAGTTGCTTGAAAACCAGAGCAACATAATAGAGCCTTACAGCACACATCAGAATGTAATAACTATAAGCAAAGGGCATATAAATGCTTAGAAACAATCAGTAAACCTCTTTGCAAGATACAGGGCATCTTGGGGCTCTGATTGCCAAAAAGTTATATGAAATCCATTATGATTTATCTTTACAACGTTAGCATTATTATTTTTTTAACTATATAACTGCACATAATAAATTAACAGATTATTAACACCGTTACAAGGAGACCCATCCACAAGAGGGAAAGAATAGAACCAATATCCCATCTATTAGAACGACACAGGATAAGATACAGGAAAATTAGAATAAGTTTACTCCCTACTATACCAAATAAAAACATTTACCAAAAACAACATAATTAAAGAAAATGGAAAAAGAACAACATAAGCCCTAATCCAAGAATCCCAAGAAAAACAAAAAGGAAGAAAGAAACAAAATAATTTAAAAATGCAACCTGCCAAGAACTGTTGCAAGAGTGTTGAGGTAAGTGTCAATCATCTGTTCCCTGGTGGGAGCAGGGTCTTTGGGGAACTCCATGACAATGAGCCAGTGATTGTAATCACAGCCAGGCAGCATTATCGTTTCCCTTTCCTCGCCATTACTGCCCCTCCTCGAGGAGTATTCCCCATCTGTTAACGCTCTAGCGCCAGGAAAATTGGCAGTTCTTGATTTGATAGGATGTGGACGTGCGCAGGGGAGGAAAGATAGGGAGGAGGAAGGATATGAAAGAAGAGGGCTCAGGGGTTTGTGGATCGGGTTCAGGGTTTTGGGAAGGAAAGAGAGGTTCAAAGTAGCCATACTTTCACTGTTACGAGGCGAAGGAGATGATGAGGCTTGAGACTTGAGAGAGAGGATAAATCGACTGGCTTTGGTTTCGGATGAGTTTTGTGCTTTGAAAATATCAGCCCCTGTCGTAGATTTTTGTAGTTGGGCAGATCTAGTTTTAGACGATCTTTTCATTGGACCATAATGTCCACCCATGACATGAAAATATCACTCAGCTAATTGGGCCAAAATGGAACATATTTCTTTGGGCTTCGTACGGCCCAGTGTAGCATTTCGTCCTCTTCGATTCTGACGAGAATGTCACTCCAAGATGAAGACTTTGGACCAAACTTGGCAATTGTCTGCTTGCAGTTGCTGTCGATTAGAGGTCGACAAATGATGAGGTTCATTTCCTGCATATTCAGTAGAAGTTAAGGGGGGACGTGATTATTCCATTTCCCACCGGAAACTAATAATTGTTTAGGTTGAAAGTTAATTAATCAACGTCTATTAGGAATTGAGTCCAAAGTTTTAAGTCAATAGGTCATGTACGTTGACGAAGAAATATTAACAATAAAAAAAAATGGAAGCATAACAACAAGATTAGGTGAAATCCCAGCACAAAAACACAACCTAGAAGCCTACACTTGACGGGCAATGATGTTTCAGTGTCCCATAAGAGATATATGACTCTGTTTGGTTACATATTTTCACAAAAAATTGCACATGCTGCAATTAAATTTTGTCTCTTTTATGTTACTTATTTTTACTCAATCTTAAAAAATAAATAAATAAAACACAAAAAAATGCATACTACCATTTGATTCAATTGTGACAATTAAGCGGTGAACTAATCTTCCCAAAACTCATAATGAAAATCACTTTTTTATTTGACTAATAATGTCACTTGGTGTCGAGTCAGTAGTTCAACTTGTATTGTCTGGTGTCAACTTAGTACATATAGCCGTAGAAATACAGCCAAATGCCGGTGGACATCAGCTCACCAGTTCAATAGTCTTTTAGATTAAGGGCATGCAAATGGTCCTAAAATCTAATATGCTTCCTTACAAATATCATTTCCCAACAAATCCCAATCCCAAAAATTGCCAGAAATTTCCGTTCTTATTGCACACAATGACCATTGTCTAGATTCCGGTGGAGCAGCTTAACCTCCCTCAACGAATGATTGACATGGAGTTTTTGCCAGCAATTACTATAAAAAAAAATTAAATTAAAAAAAATATTCCAGTTCAATAAATTTATATCGTGAAAAGTAGTGAAATTAACAGGAGTGATAATTTTCACCACAATCTAGACTTGATGTGAAATTAATTAATTTGAATTGAGTCTGCATGTCAAATTTGGGCGAATCAGTGAAACCAAAATTTTTTTAAAAAAAGTAGGATCAATTAAGTTACAGACAAATTGACTTGTTAACTCGGTAACTCCTTTATAAATGTAAAATAATTTATAAATATTCTTTTAATGACTTGCAGTCATAGATTTAAATTATGTTTGATCGTTTGGGCGATTATCCCTGCACAATAGCGTATAGTTGTCTTTTCAAAATGTATGACTTGTAGCCATTTGAACTTAGCATTTGATAATGATATTAGAATTTTGAACTCACAATTATATATGTTATGTCTTTTAATGAGTCATATGGATTTGGATCATATTTAATAGTGTGATGATGGTTTTTATATATTAGTAAATAGATTATGAGATGCATACTTGATGGTTTGAATTGAACTCAAGAATATAAAACTTATCTCTAACTTTATTTTACTTAATATGGATAAGGAGTTTTTTTAAGGAATTAAAAACAAACAAGTTAAGCTCCAATAACTCACAAAAAATTGCAAATTAAGTTTTAAGAATAAATAGATCTTATTTAAGTTGGCCATTTGTGTGGAATACCTATATTTGAACTCGACCACCAATCTACGATATAACTTGATTGCTACCCAAACTTTTAGCGACACGCCTAGGATATTTTGCAACCCATATTTGAGCATCAATTTTACTTGTAGATTTTTCTAAGATTTGGTATCACTTTGTTTACAAATTTTTCTCATGAGAATGTTTTTGTTATGCACAGAGACAGATTAAAGAAAGTATGAGAAATAGCTTTTCTGTTCTTACAATGAACGTATTTTGAGTATCGATATTTGAAACTTTTATTCACAGTTAAAGTTAAAAGTTATAAGTTATGGAAGAGTAATGCTTATATTCAAAGGGAGACAAAGGAAAGGAAACAAGTAAGCAAAAATTGAGAGTTGGATACACTACAGTGAGAAATTAAGGCAATGTAAAATAAAAGAGTAGGTCGTCCAACCCACCCTCAACTCCATCATACCCTCTTCCCAACTAAAACAAAACAAATCTCTCTCTTGCGTGAATGCCCTTCTATGCCCAACTCTTTTGATCATCTGGACCAATGAAATCGAACCCTCGCCCCATAATTTTTATTGCAATCACGAAGGTGGGATGAAATGATCAAAGTCAGTCATGCCTGCAATTGTTCGTAATCTACCTATACTAAATTATATTTTAATTACAAAATATAAATTTACCCTCTCGTTCATAATTAAATAATGTAATCTATTTATCTATGCTCCTCCCTTCTTTAGATTTCTTTCTCTCTCTCTTTTTTTAAACATTTAATGTATTTTATTTCTTTAAATTATTTCAGTCTTTAAAATTTTTTGGGTAAGTTTGGT
Organism: Avicennia marina; assembly: GCA_019155195.1. NCBI lineage: Eukaryota > Viridiplantae > Streptophyta > Magnoliopsida > Lamiales > Acanthaceae > Avicennia > Avicennia marina. The sequence goes on along the minus strand of CM032754.1, from coordinate 17,537,248 downwards.
TCCTTATTAGAGTTGGTGGAAAATTTTATAGTTGATTTGAAGATTTGAGTTGATAGAAAAATTATTTTTTTATATATTATGTGTTATCATAATTGAACAATATAATATTTTATATGTTTATAGGATAAAAAAAATAAATGTGAGTAGGAAAATCATAAGAGTGGGTGTTGATTTTAGTTGATTTTATTGTGAATAGGTATAATAAATTGAAAAATAATTAATTAGTTATAAAAGAAAATAGGAGAAATTTTTGAATTTTAATTTTAATTTAAATAAAATTTATATAATAAAATGTTTAGTTCGTAAGATTTTTGAGTAATTGTGAATAGCAGTTAATATAAAAACTAACAATGCCTTACCCTCTCTTATTTATACAAAGTTTCTAACACCATTTTAATTTTCAAATAATTTTATTTTATTATACTATCATTAAAATTCGGATTTGCTAGATTAATTATAAATTTATATAATTTTTTTGTTATGCATAGATACATAATGTGTCACTTTTTTACTAGTTTTAGTTTGATTATTAAAGGCACAACTCTTGCACTAGGTATTTAGTCTGTCCGTCTAGGAAGGGCAAAATCCCTAAAACAGAAACAAACAAGGTATTCATACTCCCGACTCACCCACGGAATCTTAAACTCAATTTTTCTGTGTGATACCTACGAAATCAAAAGAATTTCTCTGGATGAGAAAAATACATATTGTTTCTAATATTTTGGTGTGTGTGTGTGTGTGTGTATGTGTGTTAAAATATGATAGTCATCAAGCCGTATAATTACTGACTTGTAATTTTATGCAATGAAGAAGGCTTTAGCGATGTTTGATTTTGTTTTTGAATTTCTGATTTTAAGTGTATTATTCTTGAGAATAGTAATATGTAGTTTTTTAATATGAAAATTGGAAACGAGCATTGCATCTACATTTCGGAATGGACTTGGCGAATTTCAACTTGCTCGAGTCAATGTAAATATCACATTATTTTATGGATTTTTTGGCACTGGGGCTTTACGACTTTTGTGCAGGCCTTGAACTCTCTCTCATTGATGTTGTATAGTTGATGACAACCAACAACGATGAGGAACCACGCCCGGACATGAAAGAACCACGTGGCTCGCGGTGGGAACCTATTGATGCTACGGACAGTAAATTATTTGTAAATTTCTGCGTTGATTGAGGAGCTTTGGCACGATACAGTAAGCACGGATCGGTGCAGCCGACCGACTCCTATCATGTTTTGCTGTCCTATGTAATGATTGTTTCGTACCGTCATTATTCCTTCAGTAGGACCCAGACTCATGTTTGCCCACTTGATTGCCACGTTGCAAAGCCGTAGACTTCTAACCAGTTCGGTAAGTGTTACATTCGATAAGAAAACACGTCAAAGATTATAACAAACAATACAAACAAAATAAAAAATTAATTAAATAATAAAACTATAATATTTATTATAATTTTAATCATTAAATATATTTTTATGGAACATTACATCTAGTTTCTAAAGCCTACGCGAGTTCATATATGTATGGTACACACACCTCTTACTCTTTTGTACCCTTTTTTTATCCTGTCTTTACACATCAATGTGACGTCTGGTCGACCTCATGAGATTATGGATTAATTAATAGAAAATTTACGACTGTGTTAACCAAAATTTTAAATCAATAGTTTTTATCATATTACTAAATAAATTATTCTTATATTTTCTCTCTTATTTTTATACTATTGATAAATTTTTACTTAAATAAAAAAAAATCATCTCCTACAATGCACTTGATGTGTCTCAATATTGAATTAGTAATTTTGACACTCTATATTTATACTTAAATTCATATTATAAAATATTAGAGGCAATTATTTACTTTATTTCATTTTTAGTGTATATAAGTTTATTTAAATAGTTATTTTTATATTTATGTTACAAAAATATCATTTTCAGAGAAAAAGAAATAAAATAAAAATATTAACCAAAAATAGCCTCGTCGTTACTAAGTTGGAAAAGTCTATATAGAACTATTTAATAAATCATTTGTTAAAGTTAAATAATTACAAACTTAAATATTTTAACTAACGATGGAAGACAGATATCAGAGATATTTCTTCTATGGTAAGTTTTCTCCCCTTTTTTTTCCATCAAATTTGATTATTATTCCTCGTTCTATTCTTTTATTTTTAAAATCATCATTTTTAGAAGTGATAACATAATAATAATTAATCCATCTTAATTTTATAGATATTCTTATAGTCAAATAAATAATTTTACTTTGTATCAGTCAAATTTTAAGTTCTAAGGCTTATTGTCATTATGAAAGTACACAGAATTTTCATCATTTGTCATGAAAAATACTAAACTGATTTTAAATCTTCCCACGTTCGTTCAATTGAAGATCATAAAATAAATGGACCAACGCTATGATTATCTTTGACTCAAATTTTACTTTTCGGATTCTTCATTAAAACTAAGTAAAGAAAGATAATTCAGCTAGACAATAAATGAAAAAAAGGAAAAACGAGAAAATGTATAAAATGATATTCGTTGCATCTTTATTTGGCTCCGATAAAATAAGAAAAAGACATGTTTCAGGTTGAGGATCAAGAAGAGAAGGTGACGCTTGTTTTTATTTTTTTCCACCATAAAATACATATTATCATCATTATATGTTTTAAATTTTATTTTTATTTCTCTTATGTATTTACACAATTTAAAAAGAGACACATAAAAACATACATCCAAAAATAACAACAAACATAGCCGAAATGAATTTTGGAGTAAAGGACAAGCAAAACTTATAAAAACTAAGTTCGACTCTTTTATCAAAAAATAAACAATACATTTCAAATTATTTAACCAAGTCGAATATCACTGAGGAAAAAATATATTAATTATCAGATAACTAATATTGCGTCCTATTGCTTTATCTCTTATGAACAAAGTCATAATCCTGAATTTTAGCATTACAAATTGTCACACCCCCAATCCAAAAACGCAATTCAAAAATGCAACATGACAGTACTTACAAACAATCTCAACAAATATTAAAGTTAACATATCAAAACAACTAAACCAAAAGTTCATTAAATGCAATATAAGCATTTAATACATCGTAACAAAAAATTAAATTAAACTAATTTATTGCAATCTCATTATCTTATTTACCTAATAGTAAAAAAAAAATAACTAATTCTCCTTGTTCCCGATTCTATCATCCCCATGCGTGATTATTCTTTTTAGTGTTGTTCACAAAAGAGACGTGGAGGAAAAACGTGACCAACAATTGCCCAGTAAACAAACACCTGACTTTTTTGTTGAAATGTGAACAACGCAAACATTTATAAAATATATATGTAATCATGTCAAAATATTTACAAAACATTTGCAAAAATAATAGTTAATCCATAAGTTTTATGTTTCATGTATAATTCTCATATATTGTGCTTCAAGACGACTAAGGTCTCAAGTAGTTCGTACACCATTTCACTGTTCAAGATATTAATCTACTATGTAGGCTAAGGTGGGTCACGTTGCTCAACCTACAATCCTGATTGAGTAAGTCATATATCTCAACTGATAACTCAAGTTGAGTAGGTCATGTATCCTAACATATAATCTCGGTTAAGTGGGGGTGTAACCAGCACCTACAGTATCTCGATTGAACCCCAAGGCATGTTTTGCAATGTTCCAGTGCATTTTTTAACAAGTCAAAATAGTTCAATAATTCTAATTTCATTTCAGAACAATTTAAAAACAAATATCGTTCGGCATTTGTCCACATCTAAAATCCTTTATTTGAAATAATCTTTTCATAATAAATATAGGATTTTTAGGGAAATAATTTAAAACAATTTCAAGTAAATAATACGACTTTTCTAGAACATAATTCATTTTAAAAAGAAATTGAAAAAATAAATAGATATCCACTTATTTGATACTCACTTACTATTCTTGAAATTTTCCAGTATTATCCTCTTAAGTTCTTATTCAAATCAAAACAACTCTCATTTCAATTCTCAATTGAATAAAAATTTAATCTCTATATGCTCTCAATACTATCCTACGTGTTGTTCTCTTTTTCTCTATATTTGTGGTCATATCTCATTTGATTTGACTTGTTTGAGTTCTAAAATGATAAGATTGGGTATTAAAAATGTTAAGATTAGCACTTGGTCATTTCTAGGCTTAGCCCTCGTGAGAACATCTCTCGTGCCTGCTAAAGAGAGTCCCATGACCGCACAGCAATGAATGGGGTGTTGCATTCACGCTCATGCCCAGACTTTACCATCGAAAGTGGTGTCACAGTTGCAGAAGACTTCCTCAGACTGACAACACTAGTGTCGGAGCATTTCAGAATTTTTGCTATTCACTTTGTGATTGCGAACGACCACATCTCAATTGCAATGCATGTTGACGCACTCGCTACATCGATCACACGACATTCCAAATTACCAATGGTTTCTCCTACAAAAACTCACACGGTGGGCGTGACCTACACCTTGAGGTCATGAATGACAATCGTGACATGAGTCTACCTGTGCAAAGGCATCACATTTGACTTCTAAATTTTTTCCACTCAATTTTAATTCTTCTTTTCAACATGAAAACGCATTTTAGGGTTCCTTAAGAACCTTAATTCATATTCTTAGCATAAAAATTTAATCTTGAAAGGTTGTTTCGTTTCTAGTTCAATAAATCCAAAGTCTCGTCAAAATACAATACAATTTCTTACACACGATTTTTGTTCAGTGTTCTTTAATGTGATTCAACTATTCGGGTCTTAGCATCACGTTCAAAATTATTATCTATGATTTCTCATGCTTTTTGGTACTTAACATGTGAAGAATAATTTCTGATAACTTAAGCGGATTCTATAGGTTTCAATCTAGAAACTCACCTTAATTTTCTTGCATTCTTAAGTTTCTTTAGTCCAAAATTCATCTCTCCTTTTTCTGTTGCCCTTTGGAAAACTGCCTTGAGTTTTTAGAGAGCTAAAATAATTTTTTTGACTAGGTATAAGGTGAGTGTATTTATAACCAAGGCTTTATATGCTTGAATTTGGAAATAATTCCACTCTTATTTTTAGGCAGAATTTCACACGAAATTCTCTGAATGTTTTAGCCCAAAGTTTGACTCTAATCTCCCTTATGTGGCTTTGTGTGCTCATGGTATCATATTTCTATTGTGTCCTTGTTTTTGGTAAGTTTTTTCTTGCACCCTTATGGCTATATTGCCTTCCAAGCATGCATGCCCATTCTCACCAACCCCTTATAGGAAAATAATGATAAAATCAAAGTTTTCATAATTCAATCCTTTTCCCCAAGTAAAATAAATATTGTAACATAGTTTCTAAAATATTGAGGTATTACATCCTTCTTTTTTACAAAAAGTTTCATTCTCGAAGCTTAGAGTAACCTATTCTAAGAATAGATAGGGGTACTCCCAAGTTGCTTTTTGTTCACATAAGGCATTGTTCTAATTCTCAAATTTTGCTACTCGTGGTCCACAATCTGCAGCATGTGTTCTATATATGTCTAGTTCTCCTTGACTACCAAAGGTTCTGGCTTTAGCACATGATTTGAGTCTAGTACGTATTTCTTGAGTTATGACACTTGGAAGATGTATTCTAGTCAGTTCTAGAGGTAAACACCAATCATCATGCTAGCTTTCCTATCTTTTCCAATATCTTAAAGGGTTCTATAAAGTATAAGCTTAATTCCCCCACCTTTCCAAGTCTCATTATTCCGTGCATAAGTAAGATCTTAAGGTAGAGCTTCTCTCCTGGTTGGAATTGTAAAGGTTTCTTCTTCAATCGACTAAGGTTTTTTGTCTATCCTAAACCTTCTTAAGCCTTCTTTGAATAACTACTACTTTTTCTACTGTCAGTTAGACTAATTTTGGCCCAGTTGCCTTCCTTTCACCTACTTTATCCCAACATATGGGTGAGCAGCATCTCTATTTATACAATGCTTTATAGGGAGTTATCTCTATGTTATTGTGGTAACTATTATAATAAATAAACTCGACTAAAGATAAGTAATCACTCTCAATTCTCTTAAAGTTGATGTTACATGCTCTAAGCATATCTTCTAATGTCTAATGGTTCGCACAGATTGCCCATTTGTTTGAGGATGATAAGTAGCACTTAGGTCCACTATAGTCCTCATGCCATTTCGGAAACTACTTTGGAATTGAGACATAAATCAAGGGTTTCTATCTGACATGATGCTTGTCAAAATCCCATGGAATCTTATGATATTGTCCACATGTACTTTGGTCAGCTTATCTAAAGTATAAGTTGTTCAGATTGGAAGGAAATGAGCTAACTTATCAACCTATTAACGATTACTCAGATGGCACTGAATCCCTGTAGTGTCCACGATAACCTTACTTCAAAATCCATAGTTATACATCCCTATTTCCATGCAAATATCTCTAATAGCTGGAGGTAACCTCCAAATCTTTGATATTTGGCATTTATCTTTTCGCACGTTATGTACCATGCCACATAATCAGCTATGTTCTATATCATCCTATTCCAACAAAAGTTCCTTTTCATGTCCTTGTACATTTTTGTGCTCTTGGGATGCACCATGTACATAAATTGGTGCAATTCTTGCATTTGTTTTTTTTTTTTAATCTCAGATCTCCACAACTTATGGGACGCACAATCTTCCCTTCATGTCTAGAACATTGTCCTTTATCACTTGGAAATCTGGCATTCGACCTTGCTCTACCTTTTCCTTAATTGTAGAAAGTTCAAGGCCCATGTCTTGAGACCTCTCAATCTTCTTGTGTAGTGAGGGTTTGGTGTTTAGAGACGTAAGAACACTTTTGGTGGATTCCATCACCTCTAAATGTTGTGAATCCAATTGTCGTGCAAGTATGGCCACCATTACTATTGTGCCCTCTCAACTTAAGGCATTAGTCACTCAGTTTTCTTTACTTGGGTCATAATTAATGACTAAGTTGTAGGCCTTAATCAGCTCTAACCATTGCCTTTGTTTCATGTTTAGTTCCTTCTATGTGCAGAGTTATTTGAGGCTCTTGTGGTCAATATAGATCTCCTGCCTCTCACTGTAAAAGATAGTGTCTCCAAATCTTTAGGTGCGAGAACTATTGCAGCCAACTCCAAGTCTTGGGTGGGGTAATTTAACTCATATGATTTTAATTGCCTAAATGCATAGGTGATCACCTTATCCTCTTGCATTAGAGTGCATCCTAGTCTACCCTGACTAGCATCACTATAAATGCTAAACCACCTTATTAGGTAAGGCCAAGACAAGCGTTGAGGTCAATTTCTCCTTCAGCTCCACAAAGCTTTGCTCCCGCTTCGAACTCCAATCAAATTTCCTTCACTTTAGTAGAGTTGAGTTAGCGATGCCAATATCTTAGCAAAATTTGTCAATGAACTTTGAATAATAACCAATAAGTCCTAAGAAACTATTTACTTCTATTACATTCGGGGGCTTGGGCCACTTAAGATCACTTCGAATTTCTTGGGATCCACCAAGACTCCTTCTTCTAACATTATGTACCTCAACAATGCCACACCCTTTAGCCAAAATTCATATTTGTTGAATTTGACATGCAGGTCCCTCTCTCAAAGCACTTACAAGACTATTCTTAGATGTTCTTGGTGTGCCTGCATAATTTGTGAATAGACTAAAATATTGTCTATGAGCACTATTATGAAGTCGTTTAGGTATGGCTTAAACACTCAATTCATTAAATTCACGAAGGTTGCAGAGGCCATAGTCAACCCTAAAGATAGAACTAAAAATTTGTAGTGCCCATATTGTGTCCTAAATGCTGTCTTAGAAATGTTCTTAGCTTTTATCTTTAACTAGTGGTATCTCAATCTCAAGTTAATCTTTGAAAATACCCTAGCCCTTTTGAGCCAATCGAACAAGTCGTCGATCCTTAGCAAGGGGTGTTTATTCTTGATCATGACTTTATTAAGTTCTCTATAGTCGATGCATAACCTCAAGCTTTTAACCATTTCTTTTCGTGAAAAGCACTAAGGCTCCTCAAGACAATGCACTTAGTTGAATTTGATTCTTGTCAAGGAGTTTTCATAGTTACACCTTCAACTTCTTTAGTTCTACCAACACCATATCATCAAGGAAAATGTCTAGAAACTCTTTAACTACTGAGACATCTTCTACCTTCAGTCCCTAGTTGTGTGCATCTATAACGCATGCTAGGCACACCTCGTATCCCTTCCTAATGATATTCTGGCTTGAGTTGCAGAAATTAATAAGCTAAGTTTATTGGTCCCGTCTCTAGCATTCCCACAATAGGAAAATTTATTGCTAGATGGTGGATGGAAGTTTACCATCTCATTCCTATGGTCCACATAAGTAAAACTTCTTACTAACTACTCCATCCTAGAATGACATCAAATTCCCTTATATTAAGTTGTATCAAGTCGACTTTTGATGCTTAATTTCTGCTAAGGTCTAAGTTACAGTCCTTATATATTGTGTTGGCTAACAAGGTTTCACCTCCTAATGTAGCTACTTTGTAAGGTAATTCTAATTTTTCAAGCTTATGCCTTAATTGTCTAGCAAGATTCTTTGAAATAAAAGAATGCGAAGCATCACAATCAAACAAGGCATGAGCATAAAACTAGTTAATGAGTACGTTACCGGCAACCACATCCTTAGCATTGTTAGCCTCCTCCTAGTTCATAGCAAACATACGTGCATTCCTTTTTGACTTAGGGCTCGACTGGTTGAGGCTTAGGGTTGTTGGGGTGCGCGTATACATATATGTAAAATAGGGATCAATCAGACAATGAGCAAGGCATTAGACACAAAATGGCCATAAAAAAATAACAATTTTATTATTATTACTCAAAAATTTCCAATCATAATGGATGAGCTGATCTTTTTCGTATTATAATATCTCTATAGTTCTATAACTTTTAATCTATAATAGCTTATCCATAGCTATAACCTTACTCTAAAATAATTCATCCATAATTATGCCTCTATTATTTGGCTTAGCCTTTTTAGAGACCTCCTCTGGGTCCACCTTGGGCTTCTCCTCGAGATCAAGGTCCTTGAACTAATGGTGAATACGGGCATAGAGATCTTCATTCTCAAGGTAGAGATGCCTCACCTGTTAACCCAACTCCACTTGCTCCTCTGGTGCTGCACCCATGTGGTGCTGATACTACTTCACAGGTGCTCATCCATCCTAATGAGCTTCTATTGTGTAGCCTCTGATTCCATTAGTTTTCTCTTGAGCATGTCTTGATGATCCTTCAATACCATTTTCTCACCCTTAAGTCTATCACGTTGTCATTAGGCCTCGAGCAATGCTGTAACTACATCTCCTATCTAGAACATTGTGATAAAAAGGTAGTTAATAACCTTCGTAAGTAAAGAGTTACGACCTAAAGGTGGTGCTCACTCAATCGCTAACTCTGTCCATTTTCTATGTCAAGTGTCAAATCTCTAAGGTAAGATAAAATTAATTCTATAATTTATGCATGTATGAAGTGAATTACTAAATTTTAAGTTCTCATGATGTGACTATGTTCTAGTCTATGTCATATATTCTAAGTTTTTAGTGTTAAAACCCATGCCTTGATACCACTTTTATCACAACTTTGACTTTGGAACGCAGCATAACAATACCTACGAACAATCTCAACAAATACCAAAATCAACATATCAAAGCAACTAAACCAAAAAGTTCATTTCATGTAATATAAGTTTTTGATACATTGTAGTGGAAAAGTAAATTAAACTAATATATTACAATCTCATTGTCTTATTTGCCTAATAGTAAAAGAAAATATCTATTTCTCCTAGTTCTTAATTTTATAATCTCCCTGCGTGATCATTCTCTCTTATGTCCTCTGCAAAAGAGTTGTGAAAGAAAAACGTGAGCTACAATTGCCAAGTAAGCGGATACCACTTGAACTTTTTGTTAGGATGTGAATAAAGCAATCATTCACAAAATTCATATGTAAGCATGTCAAAACATTTACAAAAATAACAATCAATACATAAGTTTCATATTTCACGTAAAATTCTAATGTATTATGCTTCAGCATGCCCAAAGACTTAAGCAATTTGTGTACCATTCTACTGATTAGGACCTTAGTCTCTTGCCCCTATAGAAGAGGATCATGTTATTCAACCTACAACGCCAATTGAATGGATCATATATCTTAGCTTATAACTTTGGCTAAGCAGGTCATGTATCCCAACTTATAACCCTAATTAAGTAGCTCATGTATCTCACCTATTACTTAGTGAGTAGGTAGAACTAACTCCTACACTATCCCAATTGATCTACAATGCATGTTTTGCAATGTTTCACTGTATTCTCTAATAAGAATAGTTCAATAATTTTGATTTCATTTTAGAACAATTCAGAAAAAGATATTATTTGGTATATGTCCACATCCAAAATCTTTTTTCAGAATAAATACAAAATTTTTAGGAAAATAATTTAAATAATTTTAGGCAAACAACACAACTTTTCAAAAAATAAATAATAATTCACTTAATAAAGCAGTTGGAAAAATACACAGATAACTACTTACTTGGTACTCATTGTTCTTGAAATTCATTGGTATTATCTTTTTGAGTTCCTATTCAAATCAAACCAACTGCCATTTCAATTTTCAGTTCAAGGAAAATTTAATCCTTATATGCTATCTATACAACCCTATGTGTGGTTTTCTTTTTCTTTATATTCTGTAGTCATATCTCATTGATTCAGCTTGTTTGGATTCTAATTGTTAAAATTAGGTTCTGGTTGTTTCTAGGCTTGGCCTTTGTGAGAACGTCACTCGTGTCCGCAAGAAAGAGTCCCATAATTGCACAGCGCAAGGTGTTTAGTTCATGCTCACCCCAGATTCATGACTGTAGAAAACAATATCACAGCTATGGAAAGCTTCCTTGTACTTGCAATACCCGCCGCAAAGCATTTTGGAACATTCACCATCCACTTCACAATTGCAGAGGGCCACGTTATAGTTGCGACAGGGGCTGGTATGCTCATGACATTAACCGCACAACATACTAAATTGCTCGCGGTTTCACTTGCAATCACGCAGACTTAGGCCGCAACTATAGTTGCAACCTATGAACTTGCGGCTGCAAACGATAGTTGCGACGTGAGTCTACCTGCGTATAGATATTGTGCTTACCTTCTAAATTTCTTTCACTCAATTTTAATTTTTCTTTTCAACCTGCAATTGCATTTTAGGGTTCCTTAAGGCCCCTTATTTCTTATTCTTAGCAAAACGATTCAATCTTGAAGGGTTCTCCATTTTTTAGTTCAAGAAATCCAAAATCTCACAAAAACACAATATGATTTCCTACGCATGATGTTTGTTCAGTGTTCCTTCGTGTGATTCAACTGTTAGGTCTTATCATCACATTTAAAATTATTACCTATGATTTCTTATGATTTTTGGTGCTTAACATGTAATGAATAATTTCCTATGACATGAGCGGATTCTTTAGATTTCAGTCTTAAAACTCACCCTAATTTCTACACGTTCTTGAGTTTCTTGAGTTCAAAATTTGTTTATCCTTTCTCCCTTACTCTTTGGACGGCTGCCTTAAGTTTTTAGAATGTCAAAATATGTTGTTATCTAAGTATAAGGTGGGTATATTTATACTAGAACTCTATGTATTTGACTTTGGAAATACTTCATTTCTTATTTCTTGGCAGAGTTTTACACGAAATTCTTTGAATTTTTCAACTCAAAATCTAACTCTAATCTCTCTTACTCTTATGCTTATATTGCCTTCTATGCATGTATGGTCATTCTCACTAACCAATTATATAAAAATTAATGATAAAAATCGAATATTCACAATTTAAATCTTTTGTTCCAATTAAAATAAATATTTTTATATGGTCCTTAGAATCTTGGGACTTGCACAACACCCCCCCGGCACACACACTTACATGTGTCTGTATGTATGTATGTATGTATGTATGTATGTATATATATATATATTGACAAGACAAATAAGGCATATAAAAATTTAAAAGCATCAAAATCCCGTATTATATTAATTTGGCTTATCAATATAGACACTCGCAGACCAACGAAGTGTCTCTGCCTTTTGTATCAGCATTTATTCAAGTCTTTCTTCAGACCAAAACAACAGATTTTTCTTTTTTTTTTTTTTTTATGTATCTAATTCATACAAAGCAATGTCACAACCAAAATGACTATTGACGTGTTGACTAGGGGTCCATCTCCACAACACCAAGTTGATGCTATAGTAAAAAATTAAAAAGTGCTAATCTAGTCCAATCAAGTTTTTGGTTCTTCAGTCTGTGTGTGCGTATTTTCCAAAAGCAAGTTGTGGAAATTGGAGGGCTACATGTGTAAGTCTGTGTTCTTCTAGATGTCACTGTTATAAACATGCCCGGACAACCACTGAGAAAAAGTCACAAGCAATGACAATATATACTTACGGTCAACTGGTCATTATCCACGTTACTGGAATTCCACTCTTCCAAGAAGACGTGTAGATAAACCGGAGAATGGACGGTCGTGACGGATAGAAGTGGCCGTGGTGTCTTTTTCAGTAAACTGGGAGAATAAAGTAGACGTGATTCTGAAAGAGTCGACCCCTTCTTTAAATAAATGTCTTTAGACTGATATATTATTATTATTATTATTATTATTATTATTGGTGTCTTTTTGGGTAAACTGGGAGAATAATATTATGTGTATATTATTATTATTATTATTATTATTATTGGTGTCTTTTTCAGTAAACTGGGAGAATAAAGTAGACGTGATTCTGGAAGGGTCGACCCCTTCTTTAAATAAATGTCTTTAGACTGATAAACGAGTTGCAAAATTAATTGACCTGTGAGTCATGGGTTCAATCGTTCAAAGAAAATGATTATTTTAAAGTATATGTAATATTATGTGTGTGTGTATATATATATATATATATATTATTAAAATAATTTTATAAAATAGATTCAATTCTATTTATTAATATGTCAAATGATAAACTTTAGATTTAACATTAAAAATTTTAAAAAATTATTACAAAAATATACAATAAACTCAATTAAATTCAGCAAAATATAAATATTGAAAAATTAGTTTTGAAAAATAAATCAACTCAATCAATAAGAAAATTGTAAATTTTAGCATGCAATATTTAAATTTTTAATAACTCAATTATATATATCATATAGATAAAAATTATTAGATAAATAAAAAAAAAAACTGATAGTGAAAACAATATGTATTAATAGATTGTTTAGAAGGTAAAAATTAAGTCATGATAAAATATAAAAAAATTTATTTATTTTTATTTTTTAAAAATATCACTTTTTGCTTTTTAAATTTTTTTATCAATTAAAAAAATATTAAAAACTAATTTTGATCAATTCTAGCCGAATTTGACCTGGTTTGATATGTTCAAATCGGTTCACCTGATTAATTGGTTGCAGAGTGTGATCAGATTGGAAAATGATTCTCAATCGAACTGATCGATTCGATCCAACTTTTAAAACCTTGATTATAATATATATATATATATATATATTGTTTAACTTTAAATTTAATACAATTAAATCCAATTATTTCAACTGATTCAAATTTTTCATTATATCGAAATTTATTATTCTTAAAGACATAGTTTCTGAACATATTATCTATTAAGATAATTCATATTTTTTATTTTCCTCTTATTTTTACAGTATGTCTGCATTTTCACACCAAATTTTAACTCTCAACAAACACACACATTTAAACGTAGCTTTTGCATCTTGTTGTGTCCGTTAATTCAGAATGTAAATAAAAATTAAGTTCGTCCTAACTTATGAACAACAAGCTAAAATTGCATGGAATAATTAATTTATACTATTTTATTATGAGTTTGAGCTTGATTTAGTTGTATATTACAAATTGAAATTATTATTCTTAATTACAACGGTTATTGCTTAATTTAAAGGTCAAACACACTCAAATATAATAATATATTATCTCTTTTTTTCTATACTATATATTTATTATTACCAAAGTAAGACTTTTTAATTGTATATTTTAAAGTTGCACAATTATTCTTAATTATTTTTATTTTATATGCTCTTCTTTTAACTTATCAATTTGTTTGTTTTTCTCCTAATGTTTTACTCTTTTTAGATTCCTTTTGTTTTTTATTTTTCTCATTTTAAATATTTAAATATATTTTTAATTTTAATAATTGTTTTAATATTTGAAAATAATAATTTATAAAATAATTTACGCATACTATAGTAAATAGAAAAACTTTCGGCGATCGAAGCTGTGACTCTGGGAACCAATGGACGTCCAATGTGTTGACAATATCGCTGTGTGGGCCCCGTGTAGGACCTGTTGTTTAAAGACCGAAGAGTGTCTTAATTTCGTATTAGTAAAAATTACGCACTTTCTTCTTGTGTATTAAAAATTATAAAAATATAATTATTTTATTTTTAGAATTTATGTAATGACAGGAAAAAAATTTATAAATTAAAAATATTTTAAAATTTTATGAAAGAGAGAAAATAAATTAGAGGTAAGAGTAATGAAGGGAAAAAAAAAATCAAACTTTTTTGAGATAAAAGAGAGAGACATTAAAAATAGGATTAAGTAGGCAAAAGGAAAAATAAATAGAATAAGAATAACTTGGTAATTTAATATAACAATACAAGATAATATTACAAATTGATCACACATAATTACATATATAATGAGGGGTAATTACACCAACATCTCTTATAAGTTAGCCTTTTTCTTTTAATATTATAAAAATCCTCCCTCCATATTTCAAATATTTACATCCTTCTTTCTTTGTTAAAGTTTTGGATAGAAATTAATTATATCATAAAAATTTAGCTAATTTTTTTTTGTTATGGTACATAATTTCTAGTTTTGGGTTTTAAAGTTAAAAATAAAGACTCAATTACAAATAATTTTAATATATTGGTTTAAAAATTCTAATTTAATATAAACAAAATATATTTGAATTTGACAAATTATCAAAGGTATCTTTTTCCACAAAAAGTACAACAAATTCATAAATGAAGGTTAAATTTAAATTTAAGAAATTAATAGTTTTTTGATGACATCATTAATTTTTACTCAAAACCTTAATCAAAAAGAAAAATATAAACTTATCAAATATAGACTTGAGACTTTTATAATATCGAAAGAAAAAAGAGTATAGTTTATAATTTTATTAACTCATAAGAGAAGCTGTGTAATTAACCATGTAGCTAAATAGCATAGATTACTCTTAATAATAACAATTGAGACATATTAATCGTCACACAAATTTTAAAAATTTAATTATACATAATGAATATAATAATAAAAGATAAATGAATTATGCATTATTAAAATATATGGTGAAGCAAGAAGAGAAATTAAGTTAGTGGAAGAAAGAGGTTGTGATTAATAGCAATAATGGGAAATGGAGACTGCTAGAAAATTAGTTGTAGCCAGAGAGTGCTATTATAGTAATGTAATTAAAATATCAATTACATCCTTGCGAATAATAATGACAAAAAAAAAAAAATTAAACTTTCTATGTCCGTGAATGTTTACAAAAAATTGTAAATTTCTTTAATTATAATAAAATATAAAATTATTTTATTTTTAGTAGTTTAATAAAAATAACATTACATGAAGTAAAATATACATAATAAATCAATAAGAGATACACAGATTAAATAGTGCTAAAATTTAAGAGGAATTAAATTAGTAGAAGAAAGTGAATATGAGTTTGTAGCTAATTAAAAAGTAGAAAGTGTTAGGAATGGTTATAAGTAAAGGGGTGTTTTTAGAGTGTAATTAAAATTCCAATTATCCCGTATATAGATAAGTATAAATATATATTTAAGATAAAGTAAAAATAGAGATTAAGTAAGTGGAAGAAAGATATTGTGGATTAATAGTAAAATTAAAACATGAAGTGTGCCGAATAACTAAGTTCTAACTAGAAAAATATTTTAAAAATTTAATTAAAAGGCCAATCATACCCTTCCAAATTCGTATATCACCCTGCAAACACCTTAAACTCATAACACCACCCATCCACCCTCCTGTACGGCATCGTTTGTAGTTGCATTGATTAATTTGAAAAAATAGTTTATTAAGTGTATATTTAACCGATTATTATAATTTATAAGATATTAAATTTTGAATTTAATTGAGAGAAATAATTTTGAAAGTATTTATAAGTTCCAAATGTGCTAATATTTGGAAAAATATAAGTTTCTTTTTTAGAAATTGTTAAATTTTTTAAAGAAGTTCATAGGACACTTTTCCAACATTAAATTGCTAATTTCAAATATTTTAACATGCCGAATGCAACGTTGTCTCTGCATGAGTTAGAGTATAACAAACAGTTATGGCATTAAGAAAAGGCATCAAAATAATAAAAATGACTAAAGCTGTGTTTAGTTTTAATTTTCACGAAAAATAAACGCACTTCAATTATTGCTTGCCGTGCAATCTTAAAGCAAAACCGACCCAACTTGGGAATATTTTACTTGTCGGAGTTCACAAGTCAACGCATACAGCCACAGCTGTTGTGCCCTATTTTTCCAAAGTGAAACTAGGATGTTGACTAGGGCGCCGTTTGTCTACCAGAAAACGTGCTGTTGATTAAGATATTTTGACAATATGAAGAAATTGCTCACTTAATCAAGTTTCCAAGTGGTTGAACATTTTCACACTCGAGTCCCAATATATAAGATTCCTAATGCCTCTTCTTGTTTTATTAGTTGATATTAAGAAACGCCCCCCATTAGGAAACTTAGCCACCTCATCAATTTGGCACTCTGTGATCATTTGGTCCGATGTGTAGTTAGACTTGAGCATAGATATCTAAATAAAAGCTAAGCAAAGTTGTTAATGCAGCTAATCGCCAAGCAACTAAACTACGTGTTTCTGGGAAATGGGATTTCTTTTATTTTACATTTAAGTTGGAAACAATATCAGTTTCCGAAAATCACCTAGCAAGCCAAGTAATCCAGAGATCTGTGCTGTATAAAAGCACTAGAATCATGTCCTTTGATATTATACGCGCCCTACTCATCACACAGAGTATCTTGAAAGTGAAATATGCAAATGTTCCTGAAATTATGGACTATTTAGACCTTAGAATTTTATGGCAAGAAAGAAGACAAAAAAGAGAGAGATACATTCTTCGTCCTGATACCGACGTGGCAGGCCAGATAAAATTTCCCCATGGCACCACATCCCATCTTTAAACGCAACTTGGAAAATTTTATGCTTCACATTATACCACAAAAATGAAACAAATTAAAGTGTATTCGATTCCTAATTAATCACTCCATTTGATTTAACACAACCTCCTCATCTGAATTGTCCGATCACAATTACTACTTGGATTAATTAAAGTGTCGACTAGAGATTTGCGTAGTTTAATTCACCTGTCCGAATCCTCCAAACGTTGCTCCTCATGTACACAGTATTTATATATGCAGCACCGGCCATTGATTTTACTTCCATGAGAACCCAACTCAGAAGTTGGCAAGATTTTCGGCGTATTTCTGCTAGATAGAGCCACAAAAGGGAGACAAAAGCTCAATAAGGCCAACTGGAAAAACCAAAAAAATTTTCTGACTTCACAATTGGCCATGGCGGAAGAGTTTCAAGGCCGGGGAGCATGTGGAGGAAGCTGGCGGAATTCATTTGGAAATCTCCTCGGTTCATCGCCATGTTCATTGCCCACCAACGACATAGGAAGCTTCGGGCTGCCCAATCCTACGAGGTCAAGCGACGACTGCTCGGCCGGTACTGCCTGCGTTGGTGGCAGCTCCACAGAGATTTATAAACCTCAGCCGCAGACCACTGCCAACGGAAGCGTGTCGGTTTACTCAACCCTTCAGACGACGGGGATCACCATTTCATCCTCGTCCACAGCTCCTCATGATTGGAATCGGGATTTGCCGTAAGTCTGCATTATTTGATGTCGGTGTATTTAATTTGCTTTTGATTACTGCATAATTAATTTTGAAGTTTAAGAACTATATATTCCAGTTTGTTGCGCACTGCTTTCATCAGCTATAGTTTAGAACTTATTTCACTCACTCTAACGGAATACAACACTGTCCTAAAAAAGCTATGATAGTAGTAGTCAAGTTGATACAAGATGCCCATGTTTGCTACTTGTCTTATTGCAGCCACGATGAGGGAAGATCAGATGAAAATTATTCCGACATCCTACAAGAAGCTGCAGACCTTGATTCAGGCATGGATTATCTGCAACAAACCAAAGTCCACTTCGCTCGAATCCACTACGACTGGAATTCCAGGAACATTTCTCAGGATTCTTTCCTTACCTCAATGAAACGAGATGTTCAAAATCTTCCCCTGGAGCATCATCAGCCATTGAACTCCCATGCCAGTTCCTCTGAACGTGGAGAAACCTGTCAGGGGCTATCCGTTGGCTTTCCGTTGAATTCAGCCTCATATAGCTATACTTCCTCCTTGTTGCAAACTCTATTTGACACAAATTTCGACCAACCTAAACAATCTATATTACATAACCAGGCAATTAATTACTTGTATCCGGAAAACTCAAACGAATTCTTGCCTAGTTTGCCAAAAGACACTGCAATGGTGAATCCTAGTTTCACAAAACAACAGCCAACTAATCATTTGCCCAGCTTCATTAATAGCGCTCCCTTGTTGAATACCACAGATGCTGATTTGAGTAATGTCAGCGGAAGTTTTCTCTCTCAGCTCCTTCCATCATCTCTTAACATCAAGAAGCCTAATCTCCCAAGATTAAATACAAAGGTAGATATGTAAAAAGCTTTCTATGATGTCAGAAGTTGTTTGTTTTTGGCATGTGCCCTGTTCTTTCTTTTGCACAATTAACGTGACTTAGATTTTTTTTTTCGACGGCATCAGAATGAAACAGCCAGGGGTTTATCTTCACTGGTAAAGAAATTCAGTAATGAATCTTCAGTCAAGCGTCCACGAATCGAAACTTCACAATTGCCAACCCTTAGGGTACAGTAGACTGACTAATTTTTTGACAAATTTGATGGGAACTGTCCTTCTATTTTTAACTTTTCCAAGTGAGAATCATTGCTTATGCAAGGAACTGACATCAACGTTGAGTTTCTGTTCAACAGGTTCGAAAAGAGAAACTTGGGGACCGAATAACCGCCCTGCAGCAGTTGGTTTCACCTTTCGGAAAGGTATCGATAAAGCTTGTATCTTTCGTCAACATTACATTAGGACGTGTTTCCGTACTTCGTGGATTAAGTGAGTATTCATACTCTTTCAGACAGATACCGCATCAGTTCTCCACGAAGCTATTGAATACATCAAGTTTCTTCAAGACCAAGTCAGTGTATGTTCCCTCTATAATTTTAGCCCTCATATCAAATTGACTGAGTCAACTTGTGCTTTGAAGAACATAGAGTCATCATACTTTAAATTATTCTTTGTACACGATGAGTTCTGACACCGTGTGCTCGTGTTTTATTTCTGATTTCAGGTATTAAGCACACCGTACTTGCAAACTGGATTTTCTCCTCTGCTGCAACGTCCACAGGTCAAAACTGAAGACATGTTATTATTATTATTTTCGTTCTGCCCGTTGCGAAATGGTCCAAAGCGTTTTTATCTGTACTGTATAAGATTATACAGGATTGGTCTCTGATATACCCTTTTCCTCGTATATTAGATTACTGGAAGACCACTTTAGTTTAAAATTTTCATTGTGCAGGTTGCTGATAAATCTAAGGCTGAAGAAGGGCTAATACATGACCTAAAGAGCCGGGGACTGTGCCTTATTCCAATATCAAGCACCTTCCCCGTTGCAGCTGATCCTACATCAGATTTCTGGACCCCTACATTCGGAGGAAGCTACGAATAAAGGAGAAATAAGGACAGATATTTTAAATCATGAGAGAGAGAGAGAGAGAGAGAGAGGAGACTGATTTCAGTAACAACAAGAAAAGTCCTGGAATGAGAGAAGTTATCACAAGTACCGAAGAAAAGCAAGACATAGGAAAAGGGAAAGGAAAACAGTGACCTCCCAAGAAGACAGCCCATCCTGGGCGGTGGCATAGAAGCCAGCACGTAAAGGAAGATACATGTAGAAGTAAGGATATCATAAAGTTTCAAAGAACTTTATAGATAAATTATTATGGGATTGTTGAGGGACAGGCTGGTGCTAAATTTAGCATTAGGCTTATTAATTATTTTAGGAGAAATATGATATGCACAAGCATTTACGAGCTGAATTTACCAGCTTATAAAGAATGGGTGTTGTCCGTGTTTTTCTGTGTATTAGAAATATTACGTGCTTTGCTTGTATAAGAATACGTATTAAAATTAAATAATATATAAATATATCAAATTACAGAATTTTAATAATAATTTATTTTCATTATTTTATTTATCTAGCATGGATATTTTTAAAATATTGAGTTATATATTTGTTTTCTTTTGCTATCATATGATAAAGCATATTATTGTTTTTAAAAATAGTTTAATAAGTTAAATAAATGCTAATAAAAACTTATTTTAAATTTTAACATCCTGAATTTCAAAAAATAAATTAATTTTCAGTAGTATCTTTTAATTAAGTAAAATTAAAGATTAAAAATACGGCATTTAAATTATAATTTCTATAATCAAATTTTGAATGATAAGAACATTATTGAATCATATATTTTTTGTCTTAAAACTATTGGGCAAAGTTAAAAAATAAATAAACATAAATTTATTTAAAATTTTGCTTATACAAGTAAATGTGAAAGATATATTTATTTTTATTATGAAAATCTTGAGATCTAAAATAATTTTAATTGAATACCTCTTGCATTTTGAAGTACATTTATGTTTGCAAATTTAACTTATAAATATAATGACCAAATTGATGATATTTGATTAGAATAAATTCATACCCATCTATTTTTTCTTTTAATTTTAACTTTGATATTGCATTATTATCTACAAACTTTGTTATATTTTTTGAAAATAAAAAACTTTTAATAATCATTATATAAGAATATATAACTTCTTTCTTGAGATAGTAATTGCTATTTAACAAATTCATGGGTTCCAATAGTTGCCACATATGAAATTTTGTATAATCTAATTTATCCTTTTCAAGTGTGATTTTTATGTTATGTGTAGCTATATCTAAAAGCACATTTGAATTACATAAATTTTTTGAATTATTGCCAAGTAAAAATATAAAGGTGAAGTTTAGAATCTTATTATGATATCATTCTTTCTTTTATGTATATTGAAAATCTTTTAATTTATTAGATAGTGATTACTATCTCGAAAAAAAATTATTTTTTTATATATAGAAAACCCATATTTGATCCAATCAAATTGGATTTTATCATTTTTATATCTACAATTCAATATTGATTGATACATACGCCACATAAATTTATGTAAGTATATATTTCTTTTCTTGTCATTTTTAGAAAAAAATGGACATATTATATGATTGTTTAGTATTCAAGACATTAGTTGATATTCAAAACATCTCATTCAAGTAGACAAGGAGAAGAATGAATAAAACTAATTTTGTTTTATGTAATATTCTAGTGATAGGAATCAAATTAAAATAAATTTTCTTATTTTTTAATATATTGACATTTTAATCCAAATACACATTTGTGCTTATTACTTGTTCTACTCTAGAATAATATAATAAAATATAATTTATACAATAATAAAATATTATTAATGTATAAAGAACTTTATATTAAGATTAAATTGGTTGAGTTTCATAAGCAATTGTGCATAAGGATCAAATATTTTTAAACTCTTACTAGAAAATGATCTTTCAATTACCTTATTATAGCATTAAGTTTCTCCTTTTTTCAATTTTATTAACCAATATATATATTTATAAATTGGTACACTACAATCTACAATTTATTAATTGCTTGAATAGATTTGATCAAACTTAAAATTCACGTTAATACTAAAATAATTTAGAATGCACTGTGAAGTTCAGTAATTAAATTATTTATACTAAATCACTTTTGTTTTGCATAGATTTTAAATAAATTCATTTGTATCAATATTAATTAGATCAAAATTTGTGTATAACATTCAAAATTTTTTAATATAATTTTTTGCTCAAGATAATTTTTGTTTGACAAACTTTGTAGCAATTTATTTGAAGTGTTTTTTTGTTTATTAAATAATATTTATTTCTTTTTGAATTTTTAGTTTATTTCTTTAAGAAATACACATTTTTAGGTATTTATTTATATTTTTAATGCATTAGTTTACTATATACTTGTTATACATTATGCTTACTAAGTCTTTTAATAAATTATAATAGAGTTTACCATCAATTTTTCCATTATATGCTTACCATCATATAAAATTCCTTAATATTTATTTATTATTTTTTAAGTTTTATTTTATTTTGTAACAATATTTTTTTTTACATTATTAATGCAATATTTCGTATATTTTATTATTAGTTTTTGTCAATAATATGTTGAGATTAATTATTTATGTATTTTCTTTGCTAATTATAATATTATTTACACTTTTCTTTGATTTATCTATTTCATAGGATTGCGCTTTTTTCACATGTAAGTTTTTCTCACATAGAAAATTTATAATTTTTATTTTTATAATATTATATTTACCCAAATCTATTAATAATTTTTAAATCAATTGTATATTTTATCTTTACAATCTAAATTTGATATACTTTTTATTGTTATTCTATTTTTATGGTATTATATTTCAAATAATCAACTTTAAAATAAAAAATAATTTATGAAAGTTGCAATATATCTACAAGATGGATAGTCATAAACTCATTTGTTTTGATTATTTTATGACATATCGTTTTTCATAAGAATATTATCTTTTATCTATAATTACTTATTTATTTAAAATTTTAGTACATTATTGTAACATTACTTTTCTTACTATTTGTTTTATATGGTAGTGTATGAAAAAATAACTAATATAAAGTAAAAATAATGATACTCAAAAAATATCACATAGTTAATAAAGCTGATGGTAAAAAATAGTGTACTTTATATAATAAATTTATTCTTTTACTTTAAATTTTGGCTCATCACATATTAAATAAATTTAATGGTCAAATATTCAATCATTTTGAATTTCTGTACCATATAGAAAATTTATTTACTTATTCAAATTTTTAGCTCATTATTATAACTTTATTTATATTTATATTTTTTTCTTCTTTCATATTTTAACTTAATTAATATTCATGTTTATAAATTTTAACTTGTTAATTTATTTTATGTTTATTAAGAGATATATTCATGACATCAATATCTTCCAATAAATTTATTGTTATATTTTCAATAATATCATTATGCAATCATAACATATTTAATAAACTCGATAATCATAAATTTGATTGTTTTATCGATAATATTTATTAAATATAATTAACTATTAAATGAATACTAACATAAAATGAATTAACTCACATTTAATATGTTTGATGATAAAAGTTTCAGTTGTTTTAAATATTTTATATTAACTTGTTATAAGAATAACCATGTCTTTGTGTATGAAATTTATTATTCATTTAAAATTTTAGTGCATTATTACAACTATTTGTCTTATTATTCATAATTTAATTAACTTATTTGAAATTTATATCAGAAAATTTTCAATTTATTTATTTATTTCGTATTTATTATGCAATATAATTATAAAGTCCATAACCTCTAATGAATTCATTACAATTTGAAAAAAAATACAATTATCCAATTATATTTATTTATCATGAATTTAAGTTTATAACTAATTTAAACAATTTAGGATTCAGATATTTTTTTGGTTTTACTTAATTTTGAAATAATCTGAAATTTTATTAACTTTCTACTACTAAAAGATTTCTATTTTATATGATTTAGATAATTATATGAATAGTTTAGATATATTAGAACTCTATTAATCTTTTACCACTGAAAGCTATATATTTGAAATAGAATTTTATTTTTATTTGAATAATCTTATTTATTATAATAAATATAAACATTTAATTAAAGATTCACACTTTTTATATTGTATAATATAATATAGATTTGTAGTGCATCCCCCAGCTTTAAATTTATGCAAATTTTGGAGACCAAAACTGTAGCTTTTGGTTGGTTTATTGGTCAGGAAAGCTTGCAGTGGAAAAATTAGAAAAGTGTCCCAACTGTTTGTACATAGCAAATCTTTGAGCCCTTCAATAAATCAAATCCTGTGCATTCTTATTACGTTAATTACAAAATGAAGACACTGTATGAAAGGCAGTCTTGATTAGCAGCATTTTACTTGATTTCATGTATACGATTTTGATCAGACGAGTTCTATTCTAGCGAAGCTCCTTTTTCTCACTAATGAGTAACGATTGAAAGAATGAGTCGACGACTAGAACTACTGGTCCAGAAATAAAAAATATATAAATGCTAGATTATCAGAAATACACAAATAAATACACTTCGAATGGTTGATTAATCATAGAACCAATAGTTATTGATTCGCCTAATATGTCTTTAAAATAGCATCTTATATTGGATGGAATAATCCATCACATGCTTGTGTTCGGAGGAGCAATTAAATTATATTCTGAAGAAGAAGAATGCACCTTTTTAAATGTTATAGCTTCTGCAGAAGTAGTTGGCATTTAACTGATGATCAAGTACTTAGGCGAAATGAAGAACAAATCAGTTGCTCCAGGGCCTTCATGTAACTTTTTATCCGAATAGAACATTTCTGATCTGCGTCCTTTCATTTTTGTTGTTTATTGATTGATGTTGTCCTGCTGGTATCTTTAGCTGCCTTTCAGAGAGGGCCCTTTTGCTTAATATATATATATATATATATATATATATAAATATATATATATATATATATATAAGTCACAAATAACCAAATATGCTGATTCTAAAAAGCTCTTAGTGCACGGACCGATCTTCATTCTTTGGATTTTTTCAGTGCAGTAAATTGGCCTTGATTTTGATTGTCTATACATGTCTCTATTTTAGACTATTATAAGCGTGTGAATTTATTTGTAAATTATAAAATTATTATGTTTTAAATAATAGAAATAAACTTATTTAAATTGAAGGTATAGAAAATATTTAAAATGATAAATCAAGGAGTGATCAAGAGAATTTAGAAAAGAGAAAATTTGAAAGAAAATAAAAAAAAAAATTATGTATGTGAGAGAGAGAAGAATAAAAGAATAAAAAATTAAATAACGATAATTGTATAATTTGATATGATAATAACATACACATCTCTGCCTAACTGAAAGCCAGCAGAATGCAAAGCTGAATGCTTCATGAACTCTGAGAATTGCAGTTTTTCGCTATTTACAAGTCTAGGGTTCAACTCTAAAAAATCTGTCGAGTCTAAACTTGTTGCATTTGTTCAAACTAATGCTGTCGAGAGATCAAACGCCAAGAATCTCTATGACAAAAGAGGGGAAAAGGCAAGTACGTCCTTAGACAGTTTGCTAAGTTCTTTGTGGGTTGTGCGCATCGGCATCTGCTTTTTGATCTTTTTCATGACTTCAAATTGATATGCTGATGCCTGATGGGCACAAGAAAAACCCAAACGTAAAGCCTGCAGGCATCGTTGTGAAGATGTTAGCAGAAAGCACTCTTGGACTTCTGCGGCTGATACCTTAGTTCCTCAGAAGACTGGACACCTCTGGTTATTTGGGATAGGCATCGCTTATCGCTTAAGCCTGTGATCTTACTTAGGTCTAGACCTTAAGTTATAAATAACACTTAAATCCAAAATACATTATTCACGAACAAACCCAAACCCAGTAAAATATACACATTGGGTATGGCCCCTACTCAACCACACATATAGATTATGTTTACAACCCAACTTTCAATTACAAAACAAAATTTTAAATTTCATATTTAATAACATTTTTTTATTCAAATTTAAATTTGAAATTTTCTTTTCTTATATATATAACTAACTAATTATTTACAATTATTACACTTATTTACAATTAAATTAATATATATATATATATATATATCACATGCATATTTAAATTTATTTTTATTTATAGCATATAACATAATTATTATCACTATAAATTATCACATCATCTAATCATTATTATACATATTATACATTTATTCAAATAAATTATACTATTCATTTTATTAAAATATCTTTCCAAACATTCTATTTATTTCAACACAACTCTTACTAAACATATACCAAACAAAAACCCCTCTCCCAAACATAGCCAAACAGGGTTTGAATCCAAAAGCTTTTTAATTATTGTTCAATACCTATAGGCTTTATTTCAATAATTTAATGCACATTTTCTAATATACCCTAAATTATTTATATACATTCTTTTGTAATGACTCCAACTTTTATGTATTTTAACCAAATTACCCAATTTTAATTATTTTACATCTCTTTCAATTTTTTTCTTTCTTTATCATTTTATGAATTTTATTAATTCTATAAAATTCTTAAAAATCTTATTGCTTTATTTACGTTCAAACAACATTGAGTATCCTCAGCTTTAATTTATTATTTTTTCTTCTTTTAAGCTCATTTTAATTTTAATTTATTATATTTTTTTTGTCTTTATTAAATTTATTTTTTGTTGAAAAAGATATAAATATATATTTCAAAAACAATATTATCTAATTGTTGACATGTGTCAAATGTGCAATGTATAATGTCTCTGAAAATTCCAGCATAAATATTTTTTATTATATTTTACTTTTTATTTTTGGGCTAGTTGAAACGATTGTGATTGTTAAATTTTATTAAAAAAAACAAAATTCATAAAAAGATATCAATAAGTAATTGAAAATACAATTTAATTATAGTTGAATTGATTGTAAAATTAAAACAAGAAACTTTAATTCTCTTATCGAATTATACTCCCTAAATTTTATTAAATTATTTGTGTTCAAAATTGTATATTTATTGATTAGAATTTTATGATAGATAAATTTATGATAAATTAATATTTATAATAATTTTTTATTTGTTTATCAATATATATAATTATTTTTATTTGTTAAATCTTTTTTTCTAAAATTTTCAATTAACATTTTTATATAAATTAAATAAATTAATTTTTATAATGACATCATGGCACACTCTTTATTGAACTCCTCCATGAAGTATGGGAAAGCCATTGGGCTGTCATCTGATCCCTTTATGACCTACATGGTGCAAATTGGGATTATAAATAAGATATTCAAGACAATATAATGTCAATTACGAACCCACACAAAACTTTTGGATCTTGAAGAAATGCTCTGGCCTAAATAAATATTAAGAGTCATTACAATTAAATAAAAGTCCCCATATCCTATAAATACTCTAAATTTCAGTATAGTCACATATTTATCCTTTTTGGAGAAATCAATATTCAGTACGGCTAGGGAAGTCACTGTTATTTATGAATAAATTAGGCACACAAGATATGTTGTTGAGTGTTGGAATAGAAGGAACGGGAACTGCTTCAGAACAAAAGTAGCATTGAAGCAGTTTTCACGTAAGCACCCAGATCACGAGAAGATGCTTACATCCAAAGCAAACTATTACTGTCAACATGGCGTTTTGTCAATATTTGTGGCACAATTTTAATAAAAAATTCTTATATTTCGTGACTTAATCACTTATGATAAGTTGACCTAATCTCTTGATTAAGATGTCATTTTGTGTATATGTTTGGGTGTGAATGGACAAGAAAAAGTGAATTCTAGCCTTGCAATTTACTTTTATCTCAAACATATCCAAATTGGCCAAATACACATTGAGGGTAAAGGGATTTGGATTTCAGGGATTTCAGCTAATAGAAGCTAGAAAAGCTTGTATTTTAGTATATTTCTTTTTTGAGCAAGGCTCATACATGGTGCACGAGACAAATGTATGCATTTAGAATATAGTCATATTCTATAATTATGATTCTATAGATATATCTTGCTCGTTCTAGGAAGGAAAAAAGGGAATGTCGGGAAAAAAACAATTAATCTCCACCAATGGACTTGCTAAAGTCCCAAACCATAGCATACTTAGTTCTGGGGGGCCTCATCCAAAATAATATCTTACAAAATATTTCTACTTTTTGTCCAAAATATTAATACAGGTCTCAGCTGATTCAACAGTTGCATTTTGGGAAGAAGTGATTTGCTACTACCTGCATAAATAATTTAAAGTCTCCCTTCATTGATTTCATAGTGTTTGTGTAAGTGTGTTATAGCATAAGAAACAAGTATCACAATTGCAGAAACACGTAAGCAGGCGAGGCAGATTATTTATCATATAATAAAATGAAATAGAAAAAGGCTGCTGTAGTAATTATTAAACTAAGAAGATTTTGAAGCATAAAAAAGGGTGAGCAAACTAAATCATGGCACATTTCCAACCCACCATAGAGAGTCGATGTATTCTCACGAGACGTGCCACTTATTTGACGAACACAACTTGAACTAAAAATGGACGAAAAACCACTTGTATAGAACGCATTGGACTTTTTCGGGAATTAGGCAATTAAGCAGCTGCTTTCAGCTTCTTTGCTATGCCTGCAATGTGCTTTCCTTGGTGGAAAGCTTGTCCCAGTTCAATTTCTGATGGCTGTCTGGTGCCATCTCCGGCAAAGGTTCCAGCACCGTAGGGACTGCCGCCCTTGATCTGCTCCATCTCAAACATCCCAGCCCCAAACGTGTAGCCAATGGGGACAAAAATCATGCCGTGATGAGTGAGCTGGGTAATGGCTGTTAATCTGTGCAACAACCAAACAACAGATATGGATTCCCTACTTCATCATCCATTCGTCAACTATCCAAGTTGCAAAAATACAAAGTAGGAAGTACAAACTCGGTTCGTGAACGTACGGTGTGGTCTCTTGTCCACCTCCTTGAGAACCGGTGCTGTAAAAGATACCGGCAGGCTTGCCCGCTAGTGCCTGAGTTCTCCACAAGCCTCCGGTCGAATCGAAGAATGCTTTGAATTGAGCCGCCATCATCCCAAATCTAGTTGGGAAACCAAAAATGATGCCATCGGCCTCAGTAAGTTGATCTGGGGTGATCACCGGCACATTACTCTTTGGTGGGGCGCCTAACTTTGCAAGAACATCATCCGATAGAGTTTCTGGGACCTGTTGATACCACCATTTCATGTGCATGAGCATGACTAATAATTCTTGTTAATTAACAGTGCATAGGGGGAAGCCAGAGAACATATTTTACTCTTCATGTTTTGCCTTGAGAAATTCCTTGAATGGAACTTCTGCACGCATGCATAAATTATGATCCACCCCACCTGAGTAAATGTCTAAAACGATTCTGACTTCTCAATAGGTTCAAGCATGAAATATAAAGCTATTTTCTGTGCTATTTAAGGTAAAAACAGAAAGGTAGAACGATCATCCCCTATTATATCTACACAAAGCACTAGGAATCCCAATTGAATGACATACAGAACAAAGACCTATAAGCACTAAAAAGAAAAAACTGATAGATGACTAGTGAGACATAATTGTATTTTCAGCTTGCACCACTGACTCTTTCTGTTCAATGAATTACAAATCTGGAAGCAAGAAAATTTTCAGAACGTGCAAGGTTTTCGTATCTGTGACATTAGAGATAAAAAAAATAGAGAATTGAGCAGCAACAGCGTCATTGCAAACCTGCCATAATTTAGCCTCAACTCCCTGGACAGATTCTGCCCCTTTCTTGATCTCTTGGGCAAGCTTCTCAACATGCCCATATGTTGAATAGTAACTGTACAATAATTTAACTTCCTTGGTGAGTGACTGGATATGTTAATCAATATGTTCTGTTGAATTCAGGATGCCTTAATTAAGTGCGGCGACCATAACTATATCAAACAATAAGATTCTTAATTCATTCACGTAGAAGTCAATGAACTAAATTGCACAACTAGGAATCTACCTACTTCAAAGTGTTCTATGGAAATCGCGCATCAATCCAGAACTCCCAAACTAATAGGTGAAAAATCGACAGCAGCATGGTTCAAATCAATAAAAATATGCAAGCGATATCGTAAAGAAACACAAGTCTTACTTCTATATTATCATCGGATCCCTTTGCCTATACAACTTCAAGAATCAAATATGCATTTGCAATCAAAATTCTGCATTTATAGAAAACCAACTGAAAAAAAGGGGCACATTAAACAATGCAATACGATTTCTGGAGGATCACATATTTGTTAGAAGCTCTCAAAGAATTTCTTTAAATTTCACGCAAAAGATTTTCAACATTCGGTCACTGATCAAAGCACTATCTACCCATAAGAGAGAGCAGATCTGAAATAAACTAAGAACCAAAATCAAGAACCGGGCGACATTCAGATTTAACAAACAACAAAACCAATCCCGTGTATTCCATTCCGCGTAATACCCTAAAGAAGTTATCAATTAACGCACTCTTACAGTGCAGGGAAATCAAGAAACAGGGGACTGTCTATATTCAAGAACAGTCAAACATATAACTGGAAAAAGTACTCAAAATGCATGATAAATAAAAAGACTATAAATACATTCCGAAAAGGGTAGAGAAACTCAAAAACATACATCTAAGAATTACTGACTATAGGGAAAAGAGATGCGAAGGTGCTTACACGATGTACACTTTGGCCGCCATTTGAATAGAGGGACTACAACTCTTCTCTCTCCGTTTGCTGTTAATGAGTATAATACGAAGGGAGAAGGTCTAATATATATAGTCTTACAGAGGGGAGGCGTTGACTAATTTGTTTCAATTGGCAATGCCGATTTTTATGTTAATTGTCGTGAATCTCTTCATATCGCTACGGAGGCTCTTTGGTATCCCATCTATCATTTAATATGACTAAATGTTATTTTGTTCGTACATAGGTAAATTACAGTAATACTTTTATTTAATATTTTATGTTTTTTCTTTTCTTTTACATTCAATACTTTTTCCTTTCATATTTACTATATTTTTCTATCAACGCCTACCGTACACACAGTCTCTCTCTCTCTTAACTTTTTCAATTAATTTTATTTATATTGTAATTTATTACAAAAAAATAAAATTTTATAGGTTACAAAAACTTTTGCACTTGTTACCATATTTATTATTTATATTAATATTATATCATTAAATTAATAAGACTTTTTGAATGTAGAAATCAAGTTACATAATTATCTTTAATTAAAATTCTTTTTATTTTTCTATCTTTTTGTTGCTTATGTTTCTTTTAACTTATTATTTCATTAATGTTCTCTCTTGATTTTTTTTCTCTTTTCAAATTCTTGTGTATTTTTTTATTTTAAATACTTTTTGTACTTTTAAATTTGGATATTTTATTTTTATAATTTAGAGTAAAATAATTTTATACTTTACAAATAAATTTGTACAATGTGCGCTCTTACTAGTTATGTTAAATATACGAGACCCTAAAGTAACAAGTTTTGGTATCAATTACTAAAATATTTAGACCTATTATTTTTTTAACAATTTTGATTTTTCTCTACGAACTTTTATTCATTAGATTTTCTTTTGACACCTTAAATTATCAAATTTTGTTTATTTTATTTTTAAATTATGTCATCGTTAATAAAATCAAAATGATCTTAAAATTATTATCTATATAAAAAGTAATTTCTATAAAACAATGCATTTTAAATTTTTATACACATGCATCAAGTGTAGAACGATACTAGTATCAAGAATAGAGGGTATTTTTTTTAATTGCCAAAAGTGAATTTACAAAAATAACTCCATTCCTTCTGTCTATTCATTTAGATTTGCAAGATTGGTTGGATACATTCATTTATTTATTTATACTATTTATCTAACGTTCAACCTCCTTTAATTGCTGTCTTTAATTTTCTATGTTTTAATTTTCTGCACTACTTTTTTTCAACCTTATTTTCTAATTTTTGTTCTCCCTTTATCTTCTCTTTGTTAACATTTTTTCCTCATTTTTCTCTTTCCACCTATATTATATCTATCTCCGTTTTTATTTAAAATTTTCTAATATTTTTAGCTTTTAAATAATTTTATTTTCATTATTATAAATATAATAAATTCATATTATATAATTAATATATAATTCTGCCCATGTATTGAGTGTGCAAGATTTATTAGTTTTAATGATGAGTTGTGCTATGTGCGTCCGAGTGTTTTTGTTTTTCTATTTTCAGTTAAGATCATTGTATTAATTAGTTTTACATAGATTTTTGAAAAATATTTCCTAAATCAAGATACGGTGATAAGAAAATAAATAATACCGATGATTAATTGATAATAAATCATATTTTCCTCTTAAAACAATTTAAGATGCTTAATTTGGGCGCTGATGCACGTTTATCATCATGCTGTCGTCATTATTCCAGTAATTACTACTTATCTATCTGTGGAGTACGCACGTTAATAGATGGTTATCAAATGCATTGTTTTTTAAGATAGAATTGGACATCATATTGATTAATTAGTTCGGTCAATTCAATTGGATTTAAAAATCAGTTAATTAATATTATTTATTATATATATTTATATTAATATATATTATTTTAATACAAAAAAAATTAAAATATTTTAATAATATTTTAAAATTGTCTAATTAATTTGTATACTCCGACCAGTCAGGACCGGCCGTTTTAACAACACTGATCAAATGTGTAATTTTAAAACTTTTTTTTTTCATGTATCAACATGGGTTATTTTCGCTCTCCTCCTCTTAATTATCATTTATCTCGTTGTCTTTTTTTACTTTTAATTTGTCTATATTTTTTAGTCTCTTGCCCACGTTGAATTTATTTTATTTTTCTTGCTTTTTCAACTAGTTTTTTCTTATGTTCTTTTGCTTATGTAAAATTTATTTTTAAAAATTATTGTCAGTATGTTTATATAATTACACAAATGCATTAAATGTGTATTTTATTTCTAATAATAACAATATGTGAGAAGTTATGTTTCTATAATAGCATTTTGGGTATGTAAATAGTGCACCTAGTGTAAATACATCATGTGATAGTATTAATATTTAATTAATTTTTTATAGTTTTCAATGTAATTTGTCATAATCTTAAGCAATGGACCAACAATTCTCAAGGCGATGAGTGCTTAGCTGTAAAAATCAATTTTCTTAATTATATATTTGTGTTTTACGTATACTATATTATTAAGTATTCAAACCTACTTTAGTAACACAACATGAATTTACAGATAGGTTCTTACTTTAAATTCTTTTGCATTTTTTTTTTCAATTCTTTACTTGTTTATTTATTTTTATATATTTTTGTATTTTTGTTTTTATTCAATTTTTCATTTCTCAGTCTCTTTTGATCTTCTTCATTTCTTATTTAAATATTATTTATACTTTTAATTTTAAATTATTATCTATAATATAATAATTTTTATAATTTATAAATAATTTTACACATAAAATGAGTCAATTTTACTAGTTAATATTGTGGTGGTTATTATTTTTTTAACCAGAATGATATAATAAGCAAATCGAAGTTAACCATCGTGTATATATATATATATATATATGTTAAACTGCTTACAATACAGGGTTTACTTTTTATTAATTATCCATTTCTCAAACTTAAATGAGATTTTCAACGAGTATACATGGCGAATGTTTAGGGTTTCATGTGGTGGTGCCTTAACTGGAAGAATAGAATCAATTAATGCAAAAGGCGCCGACCTCTGTCTATTGTCTAAATCTCAATTAGTAATCATAGCTTGTAATAAAAAATTAGGGGATTGGATTTGAAGGAAGTTAGCCACGATTGTTGGCGTGGCTTATGCATTTTCTAATTCATATATTTTTACATGAAAAATAATTATATAAGATTAATTTAATAATTAGATATAAATATGTTCTACAATAATTAGTATATATCAAAGTGTTTATATGCTTTAAAATCAATATTTAATTTTTATTACATTTGGTTCATTCTTAAAAATCAATTCTTACAATTAACTATTTTTTCAATAACCTTACACATTCATTTTAAAAAATAGTGAATATAATTAAACAATATAAAAATGCTATGACAGAAGAATATAAGCAATTCACTGCGACAAATCAATCAAATAGTTAAGATGACTGATTTTGTAATATAGTAAATGGGAAAATTATTTTTAAAAAAAATATTTTTAAAATTCCTTTTTTAAAAGTAAATAACTATTTTTTTAATCATTAAAAAAATGAACAATGCCATCTCCCCCCCCCCCCCCCAACGCCCGTCGCAACAAAAGTAAAAACCTAGACCCGTCCCTGTTTCAAACTAAACCTGGTTTTTCTTTTTTCTTCCTTTTTCTTTCTATATGTATTGTTTGATTAGAGAAGTTGAACCTGACGAGTCATGCACATTGAAGTTGAATGTGACGAGATTATCAATTAATTAATTAATAATATTAAGCCCCGGGTTGACACACACCACACCAATCTCCGCTCTTTATTTATGTATTTTTCCTTGCTAATTATAAAAAGGTGGCATATTGTTCTAACTTTTGACACCACAAAGGAGGGACTAGGTCGGCTCTTTGGAAAGCCATTTGCATATGGAAAATTAATGTGTTAAAGAAATTTTAATGGTTCCCCTTTTTCTCCCTAAACAACATATATATATATATATTTTTGCGTTTAATATTATATGTAGCTGAAAGGTTATAACATATTTTCTCCCTAATCTCTAACACTTCACTCACTCACTAGTTTGGTCTGATTTTCTCCTCCGGGAATGTATTTCCTCTTCCTTTCTGCATGAACTGAAATGCAACTCGGCTTCCTTTAGAAATCCAATTATGCATTTTAATTTATTTTATGCCTAAGTTCAACTCCATATGCTAAATGATAAGAGTTCCAAGAGCTCGATTATTATCTTGATCAGCTGTGTCTGAGCTCCAATGAATTTTGATCGTGAAATTTACAGCACCTAAAAGGCTGTCTAAATTTTTTACCTAATAATCTTGGTCAGACAATATGATAGAAGATGAATTCATCAGGTTAGACGATAAATGCTCTCCAACTATGAATTATTGGAGGATATGGAGAACTTTAATTATATATGCAATCGAATCCTTAGCATATTATATTTGGCTTAAGGATTTTAGTAAGACACAGAAAATTTAGATATAACAAAAAAAAATTTAAAATTCCATATATTTTATTTGGTTCAATTATTTGGTAAGAATCACGTGTGGTTTGGCTACTGAGGGAGATTCGTACGTTTCGTAACCGAATCAGGATGATGATTCTGCTTTCTTATTGCCTGATAAGCATATTTATACATAGAACTTATTTAGTGTCCCAAAAATGTCACTAGGATCATGTCAACTGATTACTCCACATGCCTTCCGCGTATTTGGTAATTGAAACATAATCTTACCGGTTTCAAATTTGACAATTTTGAGTAAATTGGGCATTGTTACTCCGTCCGATCCATATATTTGTATGAGAAAATCAAACTCTAATTAATCACGTAATTAAGGACAAAATTCAAGGAATTGAGGGGTGAACATCACTCTAATTGCCTCATCCGCACGTGTGTCCGTAACATGTTCCATGCCAAGAAGGCGAACATTAGTTGATGGAACATTTTGGCTCAAAATTATTTTTATCTGATAAAGAGGGAAAGGAACTGTGGAAATTGCTACCAAGGGGGTGACTAGCTGAACCGCACACTCTATGCGGTGTGATGAATGGTGATAAAATATAAATTGATTGTATTTTCAAAAAATTTAATAATATAAATGAATTTTCAAACAAAAAGTTATGATAATAAAATATAACTCTAGTATATTTAAAAAAAATTTAGTAATAAAAAGAAGTTATCAAAAATAAAAAAATTATATTAGCCAATTTCTGTAAAATGAGAGAGAGAAAATAAACAGATAACGAAGTAACAAAAACTAAAAAATAAAAATAAAAAAGTGAAAAGAAAAATAAGTTTGAAAAGGAGATTTTAATAAATTAATTTGGAGGATGAAGGTGGTTATTATTAACCATCCTTCGCACGTTCTTTTATGCACGCTAGACATGCAATGATGCATTCAATAAATTACGTGGTCGAGGAACGAGCTCTCTCTTATATGATTTCTCCTTATTCGTCCACCCTCATTAATCTCATTGATCGTAATTTACTTAGTAATTGACACATTGTTCGATGCAATTAATTATTCGATCACTACAGAGACAAGTAACATTTGGAGTTCTTACAAGCATTGGCCATCAATGGTTACCCAATGGTTGCCAGCATCCCTAATGATTCGTGTTGGATGCAGATAGCGACCAATGTTTGGCTTTTGGAAGCAGACAACAATAATATAAGATAAATATGCTGCCTTAAAATTAAGTTGGTCCCATCATCAGCCATTGAAGAAACTTCTCTTCTTCCGACTAGTAACGGATTTGCTGCTTTTTTTTTGTTTATTCTTTTCTGGGACAAAGTTATTTCAGCAAATATTATGTTTGGATACAAATTTGTATTCATCAAAATTACTTCTTCCATACATACCAACACTTTTGTCTCATTTTCTCTCGTATTCTTACAATATTTTTAAATTTTCATGCTAAATTTTGCAACTTTCAATATCGGCATCCAAACAAAGTATTTTTAGTTTTTATCTTTTAGGCAGCCACTCAAATAAGCATCAGCACTGAGCCCAGGAACAGAAAGGCTAAAGCCCACTCCATTGTGGGCACTAAGTTAGCTAATGGGGAAATGCCCTCCCCGGGTAGGTAATGGTGCGTTAAGAGAGTGTTTGGCTTAGCTTATAAAATTGATTTTGATAGTTTATAAATTTTTTTAGTATGCCAACTTTTTTAATAAAATAACTTATAAGGTTAAAAAAAAAAGGTATTTGTAACTTATAAGCTTTTCAAGAATAAATAAATTCTCCAAAATTATGTTAAATTATCTTATAATATACTTTACTTAATATAGTTAAAATGACATAAATTTCTTTAATTTCATTATATTTATGCCATTTAGTTTATTTTTTTTTTATCATAGTTATGCTTAAAAATAATAATTAGTTTACTTATAAATTTCAACAAGATTTCATAAGATTATCTTATTATTTTTATTCAAACACATCATTGATTTATTTTTAGAATAAGATGTATGAATTTATAAGTTACAAAAATATCTTACTACATTACAAGAGGTAATAAATAAGTTTAGCCAAACACCATCTCAAAATGGATTAGAAAATCTAAATATAGTGAAGATTGATAAAAATTAAAAATTAGAAAAAATAAAAAAGAAGAGAATTGTATGCATGCTATACACACAAAAATTCCTATGTTTGTTTTTGCTTTCGAATCTGTGTTTTTATGTATAAAAAAAAGAGAAAAAAATTAAAAATATAGCAATTGAAAAGTGCGTATTTTAAAGATAAAAATGAAACCAAACATGGGAAATTCTCAAGCAAATGAACGAAGCCAATTGATAGCCTCGTTATTTTTGTGAGCAAATTTCCGACTTGTTATTGGAAGCAACTTGTGAACCAAAAGGGTACATGTTGCGGTAATAATCTTCGAGCTAATGCATGATAATATACAAGAAATTAGGTTGATTTCATCGAGGATTTGGCAATTCAATGTTTAATAGATGACATTTTATTGAAATAGCAATAAGAAACAATGTGGGTTGTAATTACGTTAGGTAAATCATTTATTAATTTCTATCTCTACCACTTGATTTTTCTGTATTAGAAAATTTTTAATTACACGGGCCCCAATAAGATTTTCCAAAGAGCCGAAGGTTTTGATCTTACCAGAACCTCGCAAAGATTTCAAATCTGCCATGCTCAATATTCTAATAGTAATTAAGGATTAAACAAAGATCTGTCACGAATTTCATTACACGCCCACGAATCCAATAATCAATTACACACAAGAATCTCAAAAGCGACTCACGCAAGCTTTCTGAAACGGAAATTCAAAACTCTCTCATGTTCTTGCAAATATAATACCATCAACTGGGCAGCGTATCTAACAAGAAAAAGACAACAGCAGCGATGACCTAATTTAGCATTTTCCTCGAAGCCGCCTCAACAACCAACACATTAATTTATGTAGGACAAAAAAAAAAAAAAAAAAGAGACAATTGTACAATAAAAAAAATTATGCAGTTCACACGTATCACCTTCACCAAGTTCGTTTCCCCCTTTCAATTATATAATCCGCACATCGCCTTGGTAGACCAAGTTAACGCGTAAGGATTCAGCCAGCAAACGTTTATACAGATGGGCGATGAGAAAATCCAGGAGCAGATCAATCCGAAGTCAAACCATGGAAATCGGTGGAATATTCCTTGATTTCAAATTATCCAGATAGCTGAGTTTGCGATTTTGAACCACAGAGACATCAGACCAAAGCTACTCAAACGACGTATCTATTACTTTGGGACAGCATGAAACACAAGCAATCCTCCATTACCACAGTAACACTCGAAACAGAATAGAGCAGGCTAACAAACAATTAGGATGTGGAGATCTCTAATGCAGATGAACTAAATCGATCTTTAAGACAGACGGTGCATGTGGGGAGAGGTCAGACAAGTTCACATTGGTTTCTTCATTCACACAAATGTTTTCGTGTAAAGATAAGACAATTCAAACTGCCCAACAACAATCCAAGACCATACAAATACAAAAGAGTTACAAAAGAGTTACGGACACGGAATTCATGCATAGCAATTCAATAGGGCACAGGTTAATCTAATCAATATTGCAGGCACCTTGGAAACAAAAATGTAGATAGGTTGGGATGAGACGAGGAATAATAGCACATGAGTGTTATCCTTGCCAGCACCATGCCGAGCACCAACTTGTCATTCTCGCATATCATCTTAAACTTGACACTGCCAATAATATTACTCAACAAAATATTCATTCATATTTAAATTTATAACTAACTAATTATTCTTCAATTATTATAACTATTCACAATCGAATAATTATCTATCTATATATATATATATATATATATATATCACATATATACTCACATTTGCATTTTTTTACTTTCAAAATTAATCATTATTCCTATATACTATCACGTCTTTTAACCATTATTATATATTTTATACATAGGTTTAAATAAATCAAAATTTTTATCACATCAAAAACTTGCAATTAAGCATACTACTCATTCTAACACAACTTCCATTAACCGCCATCTCTAACAAACTACTCTCCCAAACATACCACAGCAAACTGAAGAGTTGCCTTTGAAAGGCATTAGTGTTTTGATTGTTGTCTATTCAACCAACATAAATAAATAATCGATTAGCCGAAAAGCAAATTAGTAACAGCAACATTCTGTAAGCGTTCAAGAGTTGTGCAGAAACTACAAAAAAGACTTGGGATACAGATAACATCTAAACAAAATATAATGATGAGTGATAAGGAAAATAAATCTACATATGCCAACATACTCTGCACAAAGTTATGTGGAATACAAAACAGTCGTTGATTCATAGGATGAACAAGAGGCATCAATAAGACAAATAAAAAAAAAGAACCACAAACTGATAATAGAAGAAAGTACCGTAGCAAAACATGGGATCAAAATTTATCAAAAAACATCATCGTAGAGATTTAAGCCACAAAAAATTTCATATGAAGCTGCATATTTGATTAAACCCCATTCGGCATATCCTCCCCAGCAGTATTTAGAGGCCAAGCCAACACTAAAATCCCTGTTGCATTTGTCAAACCTTAACCCAATCAAGCCCCTAATCACTTGTAGTCTTGTTTTATACATACACAAGCAGCTATATACGGCTGTTTTATATGATAACGGAAGCATCTTTAAAGGATGGAGAACTTGAAATTTCACACAACAGTTTTACTGCACAAAACCATCATTGCCACGCATCAGAAGCAATTTCAAATTATTGCAGCTTAGTTAATGGAAACTGTTAATATCATCCGTCAAACACCCATCATTGATCATACAGAATGAATGTTTCACTTTAGAAACAAACTTTCAGTATCTGCTATTTGCTAGAAATCAAATACAGGAGATCTCATTTGTATTCAATGATTATTGCACATGTACAAGAAAAAAAAACAAACATTTTTTTTTCAATGTCCTGCTTTGTACAAAATCTATCCAAGAACAGGGGGAAATTGCAAAAATTATCTACTCACCTCCAAAGATCGAATTTTCATCGTAGATTACCAGCTCTTTGCACTTCGATTAACTTCATCTTCAACCATCAACAGAATCACACGGTTTTTCTCTTTTCTTGCAACACCTGCATTAAATTCTTAGCGTTCCTCCTCACTTTCTCGTTGTCATCCTCCAATAACCCAACACATATCTCAAACAATCCTTCTCTTGAAGCTTCTAAACCCATTTTTTCACTATAACAACACAGATAACTCAAAGTTAACAAGGCGTATTGCACACCCCTGGAACTCGCATTCCTCACAATCCCAATCAAAATGTCCAAAAACCCACCAGACCTCACCATTTCATCTCGCGCCACTTCACATTTTGCCAATAGGCCCAAAACTTCAACAGCCCGCTCAAGGCCCGAATTAGCATTATGGATTAAAATGGGCACGGCCCGATTCTGATTTGCTCGAATCCGATTATCAGGGAAAGAACAAAGAGTGAACAAAGCGGTGGCGGCTTCTTTCCTCTCCCTCGAATTTCCCATCTGAAGGAGACACACCAAACCCGGAATTGCATCAGGGAACGACCCAATCGTAACCTTGTTGACTTCCAGCAGGGCGAGGCTGGTCAACACAGTGGCCGCGACCGCGCGTGAGTCACCAACACCGCACCGAAGCACGTATACCACCCTCCCAACGATTCCTTCCGCCACCAGGCCCACTTTACTGTCGTCATCGAGACTCAAGTTCAGAAGCAAATGAAGGGCCTTTTCCTGGAGCCCCGGATCGCCCGAGTCGATACAGTTCAAAACCGCTGACACGGCCCCAGACTCGGCAAGCTTGCGTCGAATCGCCGAGTCATTCTTGGAAACCCGGTTGAGTTGATCGAGAGAGTTGAGTTTATCTTCCCACTGGGCTGAAGGAGACTGCAAAAGCTGGATTAGGCTTTGCGGGCTTGGAGGGTAGGGTTGGGGTTGGGGGAAGGACACGAGGGCATAATTAGAAATGAGGCTCCGGAGGGCGTGGTTGGGAATGAGGGAAGGTGGGTCCGGCAAGGGCAGCTTGGTAATTGGACAGGTGCGGTGGCCGGCGTCCAACCAGCGTTGGATTGAGGCGCGATCGAAGGTATGGCCCGAGGAGAGGATAACAGGGTCGGACATTACCTCTAAAGAAATTGGGCATTTGAAGTCGTCGGGTAACTGAGCGGCCATTCTCTCTCTCTGCTGTTTGCTCCTTTCCTTTCTTATGTCTGGTTTTATATTGTGCGTGTGTCTGTACGTATCGTTTGGAAAATGAGAGAGGGTTTACGAGGCTTACCGTTAACGTGGGGACTATTCTTCGTGGGTGACGGGACAAGTGAGGCTAAAAACGCGGAGGAAGAGGTGCGCCTGCGACAAGTGATTCAGCCAATCCACACTATTGAACGACGTCGTGTTCCTGTGAACGAAATTTTTGTTTTTGTTTTTTGTTGACTCTTTGTTATTTGTTTTACCCCCTGCAGTTACTATTAGCACTGTATATTCGAGGGACCAGTGAAAAAAGCGTCGTGCTTTTAAGTTCTGAATGCAAGCATTTTAATCATTTCATTTTCATTACATAGTTTGGAGCTTAATAAGGAAGACACGTAGATGATGATGTTTCTCAGCTTCCCACTACCCTTATTATGGTCTTTGACTTGCATTCTTTGTCTTTGACTTCGGCAAAATAACGTAAATAAAGCTGGGTGGGAGCTGGCAACACATATTCTTAATGGTGACCTACGTTTCGACTTTTGTATGAAGTCATTAGTCCACATATTTGAGAATTCTCGGACACGAGTGAGTCACTAGTTTCAGGCTCAACAGGGAACTGCAGTTTGACGTTTGAACCAAGGGGATTATGCGAGTGCTCTGGCAGAAGCTCACCCAAGCAAAACACAACTCCTGTACTGCACTTCAAATTTGCTTGAAAATGATAAGTGACGTGATTCGCATGAACCTAATCCATCGCCAATCACATATTTATCTTTTGCCCTTTTCCTATGCTGTCCCAATCGAATTGCCTGCCTTAATTTTTTTTTTTTCTTTTTATCTGTGGTCGTCATCACTCTGATCCATAGTTAACCGACTATCAAAACCATATATATATTTGCCAAAGTTCAATACGAAACGCAGAAAAAAGAAAAGGGTTTGATTTTGACATAAAGTGGAGAACATCATTATTTAGTGAAAAATTGGCTCCAAATGTCAAATCTTTAATCTTCAAAATCAAATGGAGAATTTGAAGAGGGCGGTGATTAAACTTGTGGCCGGAATAGAGCCATTTGGAGATCCCTCACCTATGTGGCCCTCGAGAATATATTTATGGACCCAATTGTCCAGTCCAGCTACATATAAATGTTATGTTTTATGATTTTTTAAAAATTCTGGACCGAGATCCTGTCTCAACCTTGTGGTCATAGTTTTTTGAATCATTACTAAAAATCTCCTAAATTAAAATTTCTATATCCAAAATAAAATACTAAGAAAATAGTGTGTTATCCTACAAATTAATTCCGCCACTGTTTACGGGGACTATAATCCCACCAGCGTTTACAGGGATTATAATTCCACCTGCCTTATATATTTGACTGTATATTGATAGATGTTTCGGACTATATTATCCTTGACTTCTCAGATCATTTGTTTCTTTGTGTTTTTCAAATTAGACAAATTTTACAGGCTTTAGTTGTCTGTGCCTTCTGAAGGCTAAAAATGACTTATTTTAGGTTAATTAACATGTTTTAGTATTTGCGGAGCTAAATAAAAAAATTTATACGAAAATTTAAATAGCCAATCTACAATATATCAATTTGAAATATCTATGAAAAGATATGAGGTTTTGTGCAGTTCTAGAATAAACACTTGAAACTTGAGTTAGTTAATTATCTCAATAAGTAAACCTATACCTTAGTAGAGAAATAATCGTTGAAGGTAACAGAATAGCGTGATCCTTCCAACAAGACTTACTTTATAGGCCCTCAAACATTAGAGTACACATAATTTAGAATTCCTTCTTGTGCTTCTCACCTTTAAATTGTATCCTGCACTATTTCTCAAGTACATAATATTTGCAAAAATCTAACTTACAACAATGCACGCCTTTCAACAAACTTCATTTATATAGTTCAACTATACCATGGTCACTCATGTGACCCAATTACAAATACCATTAGATGCTGGCATTTGGCTTAGATTCTACTGACTACTCCATTTACTCCATCTACACTATACTCTTTACAAGTTCGTAAATATTTCCTTCAGTCATATTAGTTTTCATCATTATTAACACACCCTTAGATTTTCACAAGAAATCCTTTTCAGTTTTATATCTGAAACCATTCTTATGTAAAGTACTGAATGATATCACAATGATATCATATTCTTTCTCAGTTCTGGCACATGCTTGACATTTGACAAATTCTTACTACATCATCATATATCATAATGCTAATTTGTCTTAGTCCAACAACCTTATATAGTTTGTTATCTCTTAATAGAACATGTCTAAGATTAATTGACCTTAATGACTAGAACCAATCCTTGTTTGATGGCATGTCGTACAAGTATCTCGTGTCCAAAATTCAGAAATCCAACAGCTATGTGGATGAGACCTCCACATCTCACCATAGCTACTTTCTAAGGCTACTGCCTCCACCACATTCCTAGACTTTGATGAGTCTTCTCCTATCATCACTCTGTTTTTTCAAGTTTAGATAGTCCCTTTTTACATAGTTAATTTTTCGGCACTTGGAAGGACTAAATGTTCTTCTAATTCCTAAACTTTGACCACGAGTTCCTTTTCACGAACCCATCTCTACACTATTGACTACGTCTCGCATACAGATTATCATTCTAAAAAACTATCGGTCATAGTTGACACTAAGGCTGAAGCAATTTTGC
This sequence comes from Avicennia marina, assembly GCA_019155195.1. Classification (NCBI taxonomy): domain Eukaryota; kingdom Viridiplantae; phylum Streptophyta; class Magnoliopsida; order Lamiales; family Acanthaceae; genus Avicennia; species Avicennia marina. The sequence continues at coordinate 17,493,205 of CM032754.1, read as the reverse complement.
CAAGCTCTACCATCTCCTTTCCTCATGTGAGAGTAGTCACTAAGTGTTCATATGATATCAACAAGGAACAGATCAAAATCGTGGCCTTATCCTCATCCTTACTTTTCACATCAAGTTTTAACAAATATGTACCCAATTGATTAAAAATATTGATGTGTTGAATTAAACCCGCACATTCTTGCATTCGCAAACTATGCAATTTCTACTTTAGGTGCAATTTGTTCGTGAGGGACTTCAATATGTAGTGATTCTCTAGTTTTTATCACACCTCTAATGGAGACTCAATATCCATCAAGTGGTATATCATTTCATCTACTAGACATAGCTTCATTGTTGCTACTACTCTCACTTGTAGTTCTTCCTAATTAAGAGCATCCATATCGTCAGCTTCTTCTCCTACAGAACACTCAGCAAACCTTGGTATGCCAACAAATCCTTTACCATTCATTGCTACAATCTAAAATTTCATGAGCCATCAAATTTGCTTACATCAAATTTCATAAGTGAACTAGATGCCATCGTGATTTGCTGCCTACTTATGTTCACCCTTTAATTATTAATTGACTCTGATACCAGATCCTGTGCATAGGATCACAAATAATTAAAGCAAACAAACAAAAACACACAAGAGCACAAGGATCCAATAAGGTTAGCAACAAATGCCCAGTCCTCCAGAGTGGCAGTGACTACAAAATTTTATTTAGAAATATTATGTGAGCCTACAAAGGTATTTATATGTCAAACCAAAACCCTCAAACCTAGCCTAACAAACAGTCCATCGCACACTCTGCATCCCATTTCATCCTTGTTAAGACATCTCTCATGGTCGCAAAGTCCCTTGCTGCAACTGCAAGCTAAGGCACAACTTTTACATAAAACTGGCACTTGGGATTGTTATGGCGAGCTCTTATCTCAAGGTCGTGAACTCCTAACTTGTGATTGCGAACTGGAACCATAGAGCATTCTGTTTCTCCCACTATACTTCCCTATGCTCTCGACTCACCTTCTCACACATGTAGATCTTCTCCTCACAACCACGACAGTGGCAACATCAGAACTACCTTCAACTACATCTTAACTCGTGATAGCGTTTCTCACTCCCAAAGTCACGACTAGCTTTCTCGAGGCAGCAAGCTCTACATGTGAACATAAGCCATCTTCAACAAATTGTCTATCCCTCTATCCCGTCTAATCAATGGTTTCCAAGTGTATTAATTATCCCACATGGATCATAGCTAATAAGAAAATAATCAAGCTAAAAACTTAGCTCAAGTTAGCCGAATAAGCCGTTCAACCCTTTTTCATAACACTAAATTCAAAATGCCAGCCCAATCTCTTCTACAAAAAAGAAAAAGAAAAACATTTTTTTTTCTTTCGTTGCCATTCAACCATCTCTTTAGCTTATTATGTTTCTCTCACCATTGGTCCTTGTAGCGTGTACTACTTCAAGTTTTAACCACAAAAGATATCGCATATTTTGCTATTGATTCCTGTTGATCTTCTCTTTCAAATGTATAGATTTTAGAGAGGCAGTTGGCCTTGTAATGTTGTTTTTGATTCAATAGATTGATTCCATAAAAATCATCATTTTAAACTACACACACATAAGTAATTGTATTCAAGGAAAGTCACATGGATCCATGGTTTTCCCATCCCTTAGTTATCTGATTAGGGTTTCTATTCTAATTAATTATCCTAATTAAATTACTTTTCCATCTCATAGTGCTTTGTGGGTGCACATAAAATCAACTTTTTGTAGATGTGGTAAATGTGAATAAGTTTTCCTGGCACATGCGTTAAATGTTATAATGAATTGTTAGGCCATCAAGTATCTTTCTATCTAATTTTTTGTACTAACAAAAGGAATTATTCATTACTACAAGGAGTGTGGGTGGTCGAGTTTGCTGAACGTAAAGTAGGAAAATAATTTTTTTGTTACTACATTATTGGCTGCTTTAATTAGATCATCCTTATTAATTAATACCTTGTGGTGGGTAATGTTTGTTTTGAAAGCTACCAAGCAATAAAAGTTTGTTTATAGTGAAAAATAAGAGTTATATTTTAATACTTCAAGTTCTCACCAACTTGACTAGCACAAGCAGGTGCAGAAATGTTATGAGGAGTAAGAGTCCATTTGTTGTGGTTATGACATTAGGTTGGCCAATATAGCCATCAGTGTTTTCTTGACACATGGCATGCTCGAAGGAGTTGAATCAATCCTTCAAACTACAATTGATAGATTAAACATGTATTTTCCAAAATTAACATTTGGAACCTTAGGTATAGATAAACTAAGGGAGGCCACAAGTACCCAAAAATTTTTTGTAACGTGGCCGGCTTATGTGGAGAGAGAGGAGAGACGGAATTCTAGCCTCAAACTTTAGGAACTAAGGTAATTTTCTAGCTTAAACCTTTTACTTTCAATGCATGTTCATAGGAAATTGATATTTGCACGTTGTGGGAATGTGGGGTATGAATTTATAGGCCTACATAGTAGTTAATTAAATAGCATATAGGTGGAATTTTATTGGCATGTTACACGTAAGAATTATGGTGTAATATGTAGGCAAAATAAGCGTTCACTTGTTCTTTTCCTTGAATTCTTGTCAACTTGTGAAGTTAGGAATTTTCATGCTTAAGGTTCATAAAAATACTCCTTAATACCCATAGAGAATTTGTCATTATAGGATGAAATGGCTAAAGCATGTAGAGTAAGAAAAATCATGCAAATCCGCACTCACGATTGTAGTCTAAGGTTGTGCCATTGCTTCTCGCGACCATGGTGTTTGTTCCCTCTCTCGCAGGCTCAATCGAGAGCACTACTAGTGTGCTTTGAGGTTGGCTTTGCAATCATGCTAGCACGCCTTGTAGCCGTGGCGTGTTTCCTCATAGTCGTGAACTGGACTGCAAGAAATCTTTAGTGTGTACTATAGCTCGCTTCGCGGTTGTGGAGTCTCACTCTGCAGTCATGAACCTTGATTGTGGTGTTGTCTAGTATGTGCTATGGTTCATTTTGCGGACGTGGATCCTTTTTTCACAATTGTGAATGACTAATTTGTAGCTGAGAGACTTGGAGAGCGAATAAAAACATGTTTTAATGTAATGGATCCCTAAATTTAATACTTTTAATGCCAAAACACACAAAAATATGGACATAGGAAACATCAAATACATGAACTAAAGATAGAAAAACCCCTCTAATAGGTAGGTCGTGATTTGAAACAAGTGAGGACTAATACAAAAATAAGTAGAAAAGAACTGTCTCATTGTTTAGAGGCTAGGTTGCATTGTAAAGCACGTAGGAGATGAACTTTTTAATAAATTGAAATTGAGTTGGGAATTAATTTAAATAAATAGGATATCACAAAATTGGAACTGATGAAACACAGGAATTGTGAACTAATACCAAGTAAGTCAATCTATCTTGCATGATTTTACAATTGCCTTCTTTATAAAATGATTCTTCTTGCAAAATAGTACTTTTAAGTTGAACTCTTTGTGCCATGTTTTTCAATGAATTTTCCTATTATATTTTATTGCTTCAATAAATGAATCTAGTATGTTTTAAATTCACAATATTTTACTGTAGAAAAAATATTTCAAATGTGAACTACTTAGCAAACTATTTACCTTAGACTTAAAGTGAATAATTTTATCTGCAAAAAAAATATTGTGATATGATGCTTTTGGGGATCAATAATAGTGTAGAACTAGTTCTTACCCAACTCAGCGTGATTCCCTCAACCTACTAGGCTACACGTGATTCTCTCAATCAAGGTTATAAATTGAATTCACTTGACTCACTCAATCAGTGTTATAGGTTGAGATACATGATCTTCTTAATTGGGTTTTAAAATTGAGATAATCGATAAGGTTGTGTGTGACTCCCCATAGTCAGGGTTATAAAATAAGGTCCTAATTAGCAGATATAGTACACGAACAATAGAGTTCTCTGAGCATATCGAAGGAATGTACTCGTGGAATTGGATACGAATTATAATACATGTGTTAAGTTTTCCTTTCACTCACTTAGATTTTCAAATGAATGTATGACAGTTTGCCAAATATTTTACTATGTTCACATCCTAAAAGGCAGGTAAAACGCTTTACTGGGCGATTAGTTGCTCACCATTTCAAAAACTCTCTTTTCGCAAACAATAAAAATGTAGACAAGTAGGTGTGGGGATGGTGAAGCATAGGAAAGGAAAGAGTTATTTAGTTATAGTTTTCAAATGGATAAGAATGATTGATGTAAAAGAGTAGCTTTTACTTTTTTTTTTTTTTACTACAATAATGTAATAGACTTATCATTTTGGAATGCATAATATTTTATAGATTAGATGTTCTAATATGTGAGCTTTTGTATCCATCAAGATACCAGTCTTGTGGGTATTGTCATGTCACAACCTTGGTTGGCATGACAAAGAATGTTATCAAAGCCTAAGTTTGACTTTAGATACATGAGATGCTTGACTTAGACTAGACTATAGGAATTAGCACTATTAGGGTGTATAACATAAGATTTGACAATATTATTTACACATATGCGTAAAACATTAATCTGACTTCTCATTGACTTAAAAATTAGTACATTGATGTACATGATTGATAGGACTAATGGGTCAGGTGAGTGTGCACCTTCAGGTAGTAATAATTTACCTAGGGAAGTTATGGAGGATCTCCTCACTACCCTAATCCAACTAGGAGAGGTGGCCATTACGCTAGTTGAGTCACAATGATGTTGCGATAGGCTTAAGGTGGAGAAAAAAAGCCTTGAAGGGAGGGTCGACTGATATGAAGAACTATCTAGGCAAGGTCAAAAGGAAATTCATAGAAATAGAGATAGTGTAAAAGAAGTTCGATGAGATGCACAAAAGTATGAAACTACACTACAAGTATCAAATAGTCAACTTGTAGGAGGCATGACATGTATTGCTACTCTAGGCAAACCAGCTCCTCATCGAGAGAGATGAGCTACATGAGATGATTCACATACAAATGCCAGAGTTGGAGGAAGACCCTAAGGAAGACCTTGAGGAGGATTCAAAGAATGACCTAGCTAATGAAGGCCAAGTCTTAGGTACAAATTAGGACTCTAGAGTAGGACGAATAAGACTATAAGTTGTTAGGAATTGTAAGATATGAATATGACATTTTCCCTTGTCATGATTATAATTGAGTAATAATAATAAATTTTGTTTGTTTTATAGTGTTTATTATTTTATTATTTTTCTCACCGCCACACCCTTGAAAATAATTAACAAGCATGTATTATTAATCAATCAATAACTTCCCTTGCATAGGAAATAGCCAAAATACCATGTCGTACTATTTAAATCCCCTGCTACGCAATGCTACAGAAGAACACAAATGAACAAACATATGATTATCTCTCACCTTCACCCCTTGTGCAATTGCAACCACAACCATCCATGGGCCAAAGGAGCCTAACACAAGAAGACTTGATTGCCATAACTATAGTACTAGCCTAAGTTATGAGAGTTAGCAACCATTCCGACCTAAGTCCATGAAGGGATAAAGGTCCACTATGAAGCATTGAAGAGAGTCCATGTGTCAACAATTGACAAGTCGCAAGACCCTAGAGTAGTGTAAAAATAGCTTAAGGAGACAGAAGATAATTTCGAATTAATGGAGGTTCTGACCAAAGTGCAGTCGAAAGTGGTGGTTCCCTTCCTAGTAGACGAAGCCACTCTATGGTGGGAAGAATGACCGATCACCTAGGCTAGATTCTATGAAACATTCTTGAACCACTTCTTTCCCAAATGCTATCCACTTGCAAAAAATGATAGATTTCAATAATTTAGTGCAAAGACCAAACATAACTATGGTAGAATATTCTACCAAGTTCCACACCCTAGGAAAATATTTCCCAATAGTAATAGCGAACCCTGAGTTGAAGATAAATAAGTTTACAAGTGGTTTGAAACGTTGGTTACATATGGCTAGCACTATATAAAGCTCAATCGTTCAACCAGCTACTAGGGGCGGCCATCTAGGCAAAGGCTGATATTAACTAGAGGAAAGTGAAAAATAACATGAAATGGCCCAAGCCATGTCCAAGTTTTGGAAGCAAATGACCTTGACCTCCAGTTAGGCCACTGACCAACAAAAGACCCAACAGATTAGGCTATGATCAAACCCTAATACAACTACTAGAGTGTGCCTTATGCTGCCATAGACACCAATGTGTATCATATGTTAACCAACGCTTGCTTTAAATGTGGCCAATAGGGTCACAAGGTCGTAGACTTTATAATATTAAAAAATATTAGAATCATAAATTGCTTATACTAGCTATAAACTGAAATTCATAATAAATAATTATAATTGTATAACTATGAAGCATCCTGGTTGGTTGGGTTCTGGAACAGATACGAAATCGCTGCTTAACATCAATACCACAGTTGGCATATTCTGTCTATCTTCGGCATGTTGTTGGACGCATAAGAGGCCAACTTGTATGCATCTCATCACTTCACTTGCAGAATATGATTCACCCATCGCTGAATCGATTAGGTCTAAACCTCTTCCTTCCCTGTATGACGTCCAGGCCTGTATGCAGAATATCATGTCATTTTATTAACCAACTTGCGGCAACTCCCAGAAAGTATCGCTAGGAACCTTTGACCCTTCACCATACTTACATGTGCAAGAAGATTAAGGTGGTCATTTGTGTGATAGAATTCAGTGTTCTTCTTCCCGCTCACTATCTCCAATGCAAGGACTCCAAAACTGAAAACAACAGATTTTATGGAGAAATGGCCTTCCATTGTATATTCAAGGGCCATGTAACCACTGCAAATGAGGGCAAATTCAGTGATGACACTCAGTTATAATTTAATAAAAACTACACTTTTGGAGCTTTATTTTGTCTCAAGGAATTATTCAAATGCTTACTATGTTCCAACTACTCTTTTTGTTCTTGCGTCTGTTTGATCTCCTCCGAATATTCTTGCCATACCAAAATCTGATATTTTAGGGTTCATTTCTTTATCAAGGAGAATGTTGGTAGCATTGAGATCCCTATGAATAATCCTGAATCTCGAATCGTGGTGTAAATAGAGAAGCGCCCGTGCAATCCCACACGTGATGTTGAACCGCCTTTCCAAAAAAAGTTTTGAACTTCCATCCTTCTCCGAAAAACAAAGAGTGGACCAAGAAATGCCACATAAAAAAATGCAGGCCATATGTAGCGGGCTTGGAGCGTTGAGAATATGACTTACCGAACAACAGAGAATCCAGGCTTCCATATTCCATGTATTCATAGATCAACATCTTCTCCTCCGCTTCAATGCAGCAGCCGAGTAGACGGACGAGATTTCTGTGTTGGAGTCTCGCAATTAACTTCACTTCATTCTTGAATTCCTTCATTCCCTGTCCAGCATCATTTGATAGCCGCTTAACTGCTATGTCCTGGCCTCCGAGCATACCCTGATGACGACAAAAAAGGATCCCAGAATAAACTTTGTTAGAAAATCAATTGTGAGTCTAAATATGGGCCTTAAGCTTGCTTCAAGCTCTAAGCTCACACTCAAGCCCCTGAAGTTGCTATTAATTTGGGCCTTCTAACTACACCAACTACACTAAAAGTTCTCACCATTTCCATATGTACACTTACATGTTCCTTGTTTATTATTTGGGTTTACCTTGTAAACAGTGCCAAATCCACCTTGAACTAGCTTATTTGCATCAGAAATTTTGGCCGTAGCAGTTGCTAAAGTATTGAGATCTATTAATGGTAAATCCAGCTCTTCTGCATCAGGTTCATCCCAGGGATCTCTATTTTTTGGTATAGTTGGTCCTTTGAACAGAATGTTTTCACTTCTTTCTCTTGGACCTGTATTTGATTCCCAAAACTATGTCATCCAGTGGACATAGAGCATGTAACTACTATGCAAAACAGAAAATTAATAGACTAAATTTCTTACCTCTGGGCGCACGTTTTGATCTCCCATTCTGCCACACAAAGAAAATAGCCAACCCCACAAGCAAAACCCCAACGCCAACAACAATTCCGGCAACCATAGGGATATGCTTGGTCTTTTTAGAATCCTCCCCAAATCCGGGAAGTCCTGATTGTTCTAAAAAGGATGTAAACTTGAAATCAGAACAGCTCCTCCATTTTACATATACTTTTGGCAGATTATATTTTATGTTTATTACTTGAAAGGATGTAAACTTTAATTATCCTGAAAAACGGTTATTTAAGGCGATGAGAGCAAATATATCATACTTAGCATTAAGACATTACATAAATGTTTTAACATGAGAATGAGCGTAAGCACTTAGCTTGATTGTGAACATTGAACAGCAACAAGCGACATTATTAATTCATGATTCCAGGCTTTTAAGCCTAATTTTCGTATGTGGGGCATCCATATGGCTTGGTAGGACTGAGGAATAAGAGTATATTGGTGGGTTTACTTTATTAATTATTTTATTTTTCTATATATTTCTTCTTCACCTTAGAGATGCTCGTCATGCTTTGGTCATGGGCATCATTAAGTTTTTTAATTCATTTATTCTCATTAGTTTTCATCCCGTGTCATTATTTTTAATTTTCATTTAGACAAAAAATTGAGGCCCAAATAATTACGAAGCGGTGAAAAATAAAGCAAATCGAATTTACATACTTAAATAAGCAGCGGACACCCGAAGATAGAAATTCTGTCCGCCTCCTTCGGCCACAGCATACTGCTTCATATCGGAAAGATCCTCTGTCCACATGACGCAGCCGGTGCCGTTGCCGTTGCCGCTGATATTTGCTTCGGAATAACCCCGACAGTCGCAATTTTGTTGGCACAATTCTCGACACTTATGCACGTCCATTTCCCTGTCGACGAATGCCTCCCGCTCACTGGCAATTTCACGTTTTTCAACGTCAAAAACCCGTCAGTTTTGCAGTCCAATTCGCTCACCCCATCACACATTCCATCTGGCAAATTCCCGGTCTGTGAATTCTTGTGTTCAAACCCTTCCGTGCACTTGCAAACAGGGGAAGCCTGGGTGGCGCACATTCCATAAAACCCACATTTTCTGAACTCCTCGCATTGATCTTTCGGGGCGTACATGTGTAAACTCCAGGTTTTGGTGGTTGGAATCCAGTTGAAGAGTTGCAGAGCGCCGGAGTGATTCACCAGCAATCTTGCATAAGCTGATTCATTTGTCAAATAAAAGGAATACGTGACTTCATTTGAATTCACCGCGAATAGAGAGGAGAAATGCGAATTAGGTGCCATTTCCGGCAAGCCACTAAATGTCAGTCCGTTCCACGCTCCGGTTCGAAATTTTAGTTCCCTGTTCTTCATCAAATATATTTCTCGGAATCCTCGGAAGACGACAGAGAGGCGGTAGATTCCGGGGGACGGATCATCGGCTCTTTTCCACGAAGTTATGAGCAAATTCCGACTTCCTTTCCAACCCAGTTTCATGCCCGGCAACAATGTGTCCGCGGGATTCTCAAAGCTTTGCCACAGGTAGTTCACCGGGTTTCGGTCATGTTGGCGGCGGAGAACGAAATTTCCATTGTCTAGTAACTCCGCAACAGTGTCTTCAGCTCTGCTCGTGGCGTTTGCTGACCATACAAGTTTCCCTGCGTCGTTCACCAGAACTAGGTTTCCATCATCAGCGCTGATTTTCAAGACACCCGATGAATTTGTGAGAGGTTCGTGTCTGTTAGCTACCCAAAAAATGGTTCGTTGGCCGATTTTCTAGTACTAGATTCCGATGTACCATTTGTTTGACCCGCCCGAAGAGAAGAACCCAAGCTCGAATTCTTGTCCGGCAGAGACTAAGCTTTGATGTTTGGTGAGATTTTGGGTAGGAGTTATGAGATCAATTGACGCGGCGAGCAGAGGGAAAAGAGTGAATGTAATGAAGAAAATAGTAAGGTGGTGGGAGCAGTGGTGCTTGGCGGGGCTTCTCATTTTTCAGGCCTACTATGAATTGTGGCTGACAATTTTCAATCTGCTGGTGATATTTATAAAAATATTAAATTATAACTCTAATTATTCGTCCATATAAGTAGCGAACCGGATGTAGTTTCGGATGCACATAATCGTCCTCCTTTCAACATGATTATTGCCTGACACCTGGCAATTTCTTTTAATATCAGAAATTTTACTCATTCAAACAAAATAATTCATAATAATAATTCATTCAAGAACATTTTTCCTTTACAATCTAATTCTTAAAATAAAATTATGGCTATCAAAGTACTTACATTTAATTTTGGTAACAGTGCGATTTGACTTTCAGTCTTAAAATAAGATTGTGGTTATCAAAATACTTTCAAGTCATTGTCAGCCTTGACATTTCATTATTATGCTCCACAAAATGCAACAATTACCTAATTCATTATTCTATACTACTAGTAGTGGTATACATAACGTGAATGTAAATTTTTTATAAATTAAAATATTTTATTTATTGTAACAAAATTTTTCTAAAATAAACTATAAAGAAAATAAAAATAGAAAAAGATAAAAAGAGTATATTGAAAGATATAAGAATATATAAAGAAAAAATATAAAATTATAAAGATAGAAAAATAAAAAAAATGCTTAAATAATTATGGCATTATAGTATTTTTTGCATTATACAAATAAGATCATGTCTTCAATCTTAATGTAATAAAAGAAATAATAGAATAAATTAAAATTAATAGGTAAATGAAATAATAAGAAAATTAAGAGATTAGTGAAAAGATAACGTCACGCTGCAAAATCAAGGCATGACATGCACCACTTTCAAATTTTATAATTCAAGAATGTCAGAAGACAAAATGTGAATAACATGCTAAAATCATGAGAATTCTTTTCTAAAATGTAAACATTGTCATTACGACAAAACAAGATAAAATTCTTATAACATTTAATAAAATTTACTCAATTACATAGAGCTAAACATTATTTTCTATTAATATCCGTCAGACTTCAATATTCTACCAACCCCTAAATTGATCATCTTCTCCATTGTAGACTAAATCATGTACAGTGTGGTAATAACGATAAGTAAGTAACCACCCATTAAGTGAATTTATGCATACGTAGGATGTGAGTACTTAAAAAATTTCAATCCAATATAAAAAAAAAATCTAAAAATTATACAAAAATAAAAAAAAATATTTTCAGTTAATTCATTGTATCATATTTTCTCAAAAATAGCTCAAACATGAACATGATACAATTATTCGCTTGTAAGATCACACAATGAAACCACTTAATGCTTGAAACTAAATTAACAATTACTTTTACTTGCTCATAATTACTTAGTCAATCAATATTTGCTATTGTTGATCAAGAGCTTATTTAATAACTCCAACCAATAATGGTCATGATAACTTTTAGTCTTATTTAAGAATTTTAATTTATAAATCAATTGAAAAGGTCAAAATATTTGTTTCAATTTACAACTCTAATTGCAAGAGTCAAAATATTTTTTATAGCCACTCAAGAATCAAAACGTGTTCCTTTCCATTATTCTAAATTGCCAATAGCATAGAATTTCATTATTGTACATTCATATGAATAAATAAATAAATTACGTATAACTTTCTTTATTGGAAAATTTAAATTGCAAACTCACATTCGATTATTTTCATAAAGTAAATAAAATTAAAGTGATATGTCATCACATGTAGAAGGAAAAATTAAGGTGATAGAAGAAATCTACTTACCTGAAATTAACTTTAAATGATTCAATTGAACGTTGGTTTGTGCTCTTGAAATCCTATTAAGATGAATAATATTACAATTTTTTAATCAGATCTCCTAAGGTTTGCCCAAATTATATCTAACCTCCTCTACTTTGAGAAATTATCATTTCCTCTTCTTGCCCCTCTACCCTAATGGTGTTGTCCTCTTTCTTTCTCTCTCATGGTCTGCTTGCTCTTCCATGGCATCCTCAAGTACAATCACTCTTGTTGACTTCTTCTACAAAAAAGATGTTATGAAAAATGTGAACAATTAATCATCAAATAAGTAGTTACCTACGTACTTTTTGATACAATCCTAGGTCTTGAATTATGAGTTAACTTTTTTCTATAGATTTTGAGCTCACTTTTGCTAGTCCAAGAATAAAATTCGCTTGCTAGAGAAGTGTCTTATTTAGAATTTCGTATATGCAATTCTCTATATCTTGTGAAATTTTATTCTATCTAATTTAACATGTTTTTAGGTTAAAATTGATAAAAATTGTCATTAAAAATTATTAAGCCAAATTCTAGCCTTTGCTATGGCTTTACCCTCGTAAAAACATCATTAGCGACCGCAAAAATAGGTTTCACACTAGACAATGGATTGTAGGACATTCTATACATGTCCGCGCTCAGCCTCACTACAGGGAAGTAGGCCCACACTCGTGAGAAGCTTCCCCTCATCCGTGCCTATGTCTGCATAGCATTCTACCTCATACCACAACCTGACCTTGGGCCTGCGAGCATTATTATCACACTCATGATGTCAAGTCTTGCACTGCGAGCATTACTACCGCACTCGCGATGTCAAGTCCTGCACTGCAAGCATTACTACCGCACTCGTGATGTCAAGTCCCGCGACCGCAGTAGCAATTGTAGTATGCACTAATCTGGCACCGTGGTCCAACTTCGCATTCACAGGGTAGCACCCCACAATCGTCATCGTTTTAAAAATCGAACCAGACTGTTTTTTTTGGTTCAGTTAAGGTATAAAAATGAAAAAAACATAGAACGGATCAAAACCAAAAAAAAAACCAACTAAAAACCCGACCAAACCAGTCTTACTCGAAAATTTTGAAAAAAAAAAAAGAAAATTTTTGCTTTTTTTTTTTGAAAAAATTACAAAATAATTTTTTACTCTTTTTTCAAAATTTCTTTCATTTATATCTCCTCAATATTAGTCAAATATACAATTTTTATTTTGATTTTTTTAGTAATTTTTATCCTTTTATTTTTCTAATTAATTTTTTGAAAAATTAATTATTGTATCTTAAAATTAAAATTGGTCATACTAATTGATCTATTTATTTTTCAAAACTAATTTTTCAATTTTAAAATTTTAATCATTTTGAATTTAATATGTTTTTTAATATGTATAATAAATTTTTATTTTAGTTGAATTATTTAATTTTTAACATTGCATCTAAAACTCCTTTTTTAGTATATTGTTAAATTGACTTACGTTTGTTTTGTAAATTACTTTTATAGTAATATATATATAATATTATATAATTAAAATAACTGACTTTTTCAATAGTTCAACCGGTCGAACCAGTAACCTAGTAAGTATTCTAATTTGAACACTGGTCCAATTTTAAAAACATTGACAACCATGAGATCAAGTCACACAATCACAAAAGCAACCGCAAAATGGGTATGCATGCATGTTAAGGCGCTCTGTGGTTCCAAACTTTATTTTACTAAATTGTAATCTCGTTCCTTGATGCATGAACAAATATAGTGGGTACTAAATAATTCTTTTGTGTCTCGTCTCTTTAGTTTAATTAGTCCCATGAATTAAATTAAAAACTTCTCATATTTCTAATTGATAATATCATCACTAACAAATATAATGAGGCATAAATACCAATTTGACCCAATCTGATTGCAATAAAATTAAATCTACCATGAGACTTTTCAAGTCTCAACCATATGACTTCTCAAATCTTATGATCACCGTTTTACAGATGCTTTAAACCATCATTTTGTTCTTATATGTGTCTCTCTAAATTCATCATTAGATAGTAGCAAATATAACTCAAAAGATATAGACAACACTTATTCTGTGGCCTATGTCATAACCTATTTAAAATGAAGTAAATAAATCACAATGACCTCTCCCATTTGTGAATACCATAACTTATAAATCTTTCGTCATACTTTGTTCTAATTAAATAAGAATCATGAATTTAGTTAAACTGATAAGCTCAGTCATATAACCAGTTGAAATTTTCTCATGAGACTAATGTTTCTATTAGAAACTTTTTTCCGATCATACACTACGTCGGTCAAGAATTTTTATCTTGTAAAATATCAACCATGTAAGACAAATACTTTACTCACTTGCAATAAGATAAATTCCTTATTGAATGCACACATGCCTCCATTCACGCCTGGGCAACAGCACTTTGAGTTCATAACATTATCTTATACCAAAATAGATGTTAGTCTTTAATGTCTTAATGACAGATTAATTGTCATGCATACAAAATAACTATATCGTCTTAGATTTAAAGTCAATGTGCACTTAACAAGATTACAAAGTAAGACATTGATTACAAAGAGTAAACTCCATGTTTCTGTTTCATTCTCCGAATCATTACCCCAATGCTCATTCTCCAATGATATATCCATACACGTGTTTTCTCACTATCTCATATTGAACGGAATAATACTAACCATACAAGTACAAAGTGTGAAAGTCATATCAACTCTCAAATATTCTTTAAAGTATCTGTGACTCACAAATTAGTTTTAATTGCTATGTACTAACACAATCTTGCATTCATATTCATAACTCTTTTTAAATAAGGTCTCTTAACACGATCATATGGACATATATAACACTTCACGCCATTCAAGATTTACATATTTAAAAATACTATCAAAATATTAATAAAAATAATCACCAATGTTTTATTAATTAATACAAATAATATATCCAATATCCCTAAAGGCCTCCTTGAGTGATTGAAAATACTTCAGCACAGTGTTTCTCATCTTGAGCCTCTATATTATGTTGTTTGACTTTGGTTTTAAAAAACTTCAGCCCGTTTTTAAAAACATTGTTGGGTCATGCAACGATAATGCCATGCTTCTTGGTTTCTCCAACGATAAATTAGCCTCTTCTTTGTCTCCTAATTCTTCATTCACCTTATCTCCAATTGAACTGTTATTTGGAACACGAAATATGTCCAAAAATACAAGCTCGTCATAAAATTATACGTGTACACTGAAAGCATCGCTACCTACTTTAGTTTTTCTTTCCATGTTCTAAGAGTTTGATAAGACATTGTCAAATGATATTCACTCTTCGTCGTGCATTAATCTGGGTTAATGTTCGAGGTTGTTGAAATCATGTTGTTGAGCCACAAATGCAATTGCATTAATGGTTTGGTTGCCGATGTCGGCAGTTAATCCTCTCACCTAATTGCTCATTTAGTCAGCTCAAATTTTGTCATAACCCACACCAGACAGAAAATGATGGGCCAAAAAACCCACCAAAAGAAAAAAAGAATTGGAGAATTAAAGACAAAAAAGGTTCGGATGAAGTAGGCATATGTCATATTCAGCAGAGACTATTCCTAAAACTATTCCTACATGTTTAATGTTTGACGAGGAGAAGAGTACATCCGAAGTGGTTCAACTTGTTTAACCAATAAAAAAGGATAATAAACTATAGACAGTAATTCTTGCAAAATTAGTATACTAATTATTTATAAATTGTGCAATTACATAATATTATTTAAAACTAAAAATATAAAAATATATATATATATATATTCAAAATATAAAAATAAAGAAAAATGAAAAGATTTTCAAAGCGAGAAAATTAAAAAGAAAACACAAATGAAAATAAATTAAAAGGGAAACGAAGAAATAAAGGATAAAAAGAACAAAAGAACTTAAAACAAAGATAAACGTATAATTTTATATTGCACGTCTAAAATAGACATAATTTACTATTTTATATTGTGCGATCAAAATAAAACCAAACACAAACATTCCTATCGACCATCTAGCATGGTAACGGTAACTTGGTTGAGAGTGCATGATTCATCCGGTTTGCTTGAAGACGAGTCAGTTTCAACAGGTCGCCTTCCCAGGCAGTATCCCGGATGCTTAGGCTCTGGCATTGATACGAAATCGCTGCTCAACATCAACACCACAGTTGACATATTCGGTCTATCTTCCGCGTGCTCTTGGACGCATAAGAGGCCGACTTGTATGCATCTCATCACCTCACTTGCAGAGTGAGATTCACCCACCGCTGGATCGATTAGTTCCAAAGCCCGCCCTTCCTTGTATAATTTCCAGGCCTGCACGCAGAATTCCACGTCATTTTACTATTAGTTAACTTGTGGCAATCTGAAGAAGGCATTACTAGGAACATTTGGCGCATCCTCATACTCACATATGCAAGAAGATTAAGGTGGTTTTTTGTTTGATAAAATCCCCTGTTCTTTGTCCCACTGACTATCTCTAGCACGAGAACTCCAAAGCTGAAAACATCAGATTTTATGGAGAAATGGCCATCCATTGCATACTCGGGGGACATGTAGCCACTGCAAAAGAGAATGAATTTGAGTAATGGAACTAGGTGATAATTTGAAACACATACGCTTTGTAGTGCTCACTATGTTCCAACCACTCTTCTGGTGCTCGCTTCTGTCTGATCTCCACCAAATATTCTCGCCATGCCAAAATCTGATATTTTAGGGTTCATTTCCTTATCAAGGAGAATGTTGCTCGCTTTAAGATCCCTGTGAATAATTCTGAATCTCGAATCATGGTGCAAATATAGAAGTCCTCGCGCAATCCCACATATGATGTTGAACCGCCTTTCCCAGTTGAGCATTGAACTTCTTTCTTTCTCTGGAAATTGGAAAACAAAGAGTGGAGTAAGAAATGTCACATAGGTGATGCAGGCATATAAGCAGCAGGCTTGAAGTGTTGAGGTGAAGATGACTCACTGAACAAAATAGAATCCAGGCTTTTATTTTCCATATACTCATAAACCAATATTTTCTCCTCCATTTCAATGCAGCAGCCGAGTAGACGAACAAGGTTTCTGTGTTGGAGCCTTGCAATCAACATCACTTCATTCTTGAATTCATCCGTTCCCTGCCCAGAATTTTGGGACAGCCGCTTCACTGCTATGCTCTGGCCTCCAAGCATACCCTGATGTGATGATGCCAAAGATTATCCCAGAATTAATTCTCAGTATCACTGATCATTTCCATCCACAACCTCACGTGTTTCTTGTCTGTCATTTGGATTTACCTTGTAAACAGAGCCAAAACCACCATGGCCCAGCTTGTTTTCGTCAGAAAATTTGGCTGTAGCTATTGATAAAGTATCGAGATCAAATAATGGTAAATCTAGCTCTTCAGCTTCCGTTTCACCCGAGTGATCTCTTCTGCTTGGGATAGTTAATGCATTCAACAGAATGTCTCCACTTCTTTTCCTTGGACCTGTATTTGATGGTCAAAACCATGTCCTCCGATGGACATATAGCACGTATATCGACTAAAAGAGAACACAATATTTCTTACCTCTGCGATCTAAAATATTTCCTCGCGTGCTTTCTGATTTCCTCTTCCTCGATGCTAAGAAAATGGCCAACCCGACAAGCAAAACCCCACCGCCAACAACAATTCCGACAACCTTAATGATGATATTCCTGGTCTTGCTAGAATCATCCCCTGATCCTACGGCTCCTGCTCGTTCTGAAAACGGGAAAGAAAAATGATTGTAAAACTGAATTCAAACATTGTCTTTTTACGGATAATCTAGGCAGATCACATTTTGTGCTTACTTCGGGAAAGGAATTTCAAATAATTTTTACTACCAATTATTCATACCCAAAAACAGTTATTCCAGTGCCGAGGACAAAGGTACCCATACAAACTCAGTGGTGGCAAATTTTAGTCATAGGTTCGATTCTGCCAGCAAAAAAGGTACCCATACTTAAAATCAAGACGTTGTTCAAGACTTTTAAATCTAATTTTTTATATTCGTGTGTGAAGATTCTACATTGGTCGATAGGGCTGCGGAGTTAGCATAGTGGTAGATTCACCTACACAGCCCACCCGGTCAATATGGTCTGCGGGTAGGCGGTCGGTTTTGAATTATTGTACTTCGCAACCACACATCATTTCTATGGGGTCTCACTCAACCTTTAAGATTAGAATTGGATTTATCACATTATATTCTGCTAGCCTATTGTTCACATAATGATCTATCCAGGAATTATTTATGAATCAGATTTAACGTGTTTTCATTGAGTTCATCTTTTATTTTTTATATTTTTATCTCGTTTTTATATGCTTGCGTCCATATGATAAAATTTTAATATGTGAAATTAAAAATACTAAATTACTATTTTTATGAATTTCACATTTACTTGATAAATCATTTAAAATAATTATATGCGGAATAATCAATGCGAACAGCTTTAGAATTTGGTTTAATTGCATACGATACATTATATTATTTTTTATATCTTTTGTGGACATTATAAATATGTCCTATTTTATTACACAACTAATGCGCTATGTTATATTTGAGTCAAATTGAATTTAATTACAATTTAACCTTATCCTTTTTATGATCTCAAAATAAATTCATCATGGTTTCATTGTAATACTTTTAAATTTTATACTCTCTATGATTTTCACTTAATTAATTGGAATACGAATTCAACGTTTTTTTTTTATATAAATTTTCTTAACTGCACCAACTTTAAAATCTTTGATTGGCCTTTAAAAAAATAGAAGAATTTCTTGTTTTAAATTTTACAGTATGCTGTTATGGAAACATACTTATAAATTTTAATCAATAATTTATAATTCATTTTTCTTAAGCTCGATGGTCATTCAACTTTATTCATCAATTTGATCTATGTTGCTAGCCCTAGTTCAATGCATCGATTTTTTTATAGTTCTCTCCCTTTTTTTAAGTTTTCATTACCAATTTGTTGGGATAATGCTTATTATTTCAATTCTAGAGTACAAATTTCTTATTATTTTTTATAGATGTAATCTTTTTCATATATTTTATGGCAATATTCCTATAACTACAAAAACAGAAAATAGTTATATCGGAAACTTTTACTTCATTTTCCTTGAGGTTAGAACTTCGTCACCAAGTTTGATAATAAAAGGTTCCAATTGCATAAGCTCGACCACAGTTATCATTTTAGTAGCATAAATCTCAAATTCTTGAAAAGTAAAAAGAAAATCTCAATATGTGCACAAAATAAACAAAATTATGCCATAACACTTGAAAACATAAATCAATATGTAGGCGGTAATTTATAAATTTCATGCATAATATGGGGTTAAAATTAATTTCAAGCATGTACGTATTGCTTGACTTTGTGGCAGTTGGCAGCAATAGCAACTTATACGCACAGATACACACAACCAATCAATTCTTCAACGCAGAATCCTGACGACAGCTGTGTATTTTTTTTATGATTTAAGACACGTAGTACAGTTTTGAATCAATAGGCCAAATGGTTTTAATATGCCCAGACGCGTCCCCTTTTTCTTCTGAAGTTCATCCCACTGACCATTTATTATTCTGATTCACTCCATTTATGATTTGTTTTTGTTAGGTTAGGGTGATAAAATTCTCTTGCCTTTTTCACCTATCACGATCCCAGCCTCTAACGTAGACGAAAACGAAATCATTCTGACCCAAAAACTGCTAATTAATTCCCAATAACATTTTTCCCCAGCGACTGTGCACCTACGCGTCCTACGACTCCACGGCACTAATTGAGTTTCACGTGTACGTTTTAATCGACAGTAAAATACTTAATGACGATTAAAAATTGAATGCAAGTTAATACATACCTAAATCAGCGGCGGGCACCCGGAAGTAGAAGTTCTGTCCGCCTTCAGACGCCGCATACTGCCTCATGTCGTAAAGATCCTCCGTCCAAATCACGCAGCCGGTGCCGCTGCCGGTGATATTTGCGTCGGAATAGCCCCGACAGGAGCAATTTTTTTGGCACAATTCTCGGCAGACATCTAAGTCCATTTGCTTGTCGACGAACGCCGCCCCGCTCTCTGGCAATTTCACGTTGTTCAACTTCAAGAACCCGTCGGTTTTGCAGTCCAACTTGTTCACCCGAACACACCCGTCTGACCCATCTCGCAAATTCCACGCCTGGCGATTCTTGGGCACAAACCCTTTCATGCACTTGCAAATCGGCGACGCATTGGCGTCACAAATTCCGTAAACCCCACATTCTCTGTAGTCGTCGCATTGATCTTTAGGGGCGTACCAGTATAAACCCCAGGATTTGCTGGTGGGAATCCAGGTAAAGCGCTGCAGCAAGCCGGTGTGTTTCATCTGCAATCTTGAATAAACTGATTTTTTGTTCAAAGCAAAGGAATACGTGACTTCATCTGGATTCATCACGAACAGAAAGGAGAAAAGTGAGCTGGGTTTCATTTCCGGCACGCCACTGAATCTTAGTCCGTTCCACGGTCCGCTTCGATAGTTTATTTTCTGTTTGTCCGTCAGATATATCTCGGGGAATCCATGGATGTTGAGCTTGAAGCTGTAGTCGCCGGTGGACGGATCAACGGCGCTCTTCCACGAAGTTATGTAGCGATGCAGGCCAGTTTCGGAGTCCCAACCCAGTTTCATGCCCGGTAGCAACGTGTCCGTGGGATGGTCAAAGCTTTGCCACAGGTAGTTCTCCGGGTTTTGGTCCGACTCTGGGCGGAGAACGAAATTTCCGTTGTCTAGCAATTCCGCAACGGTGTTGTGAGCCCTGCTCGTGCTGTTCGTTGACCATACCGATTTCCCTGCTTCGTTAACCAGAATTAGGTTGCCGTCGTCAGAGCTGATTTTCAGGACTCCTGATGAATTCGTGAGGGGTGAATCTCTGTTGGCAACCCAAACAATGGTTCTCTTGTCGATTTTCTTGTACCAGATTCCGACGTACCAATTATTTGAATCTGATCCGCCGGAATTGAAGAAGCCAAGCTCGAATTCTTGTCCGGCGGAGACCAAGGTTTGGTCTGCGCTGAGATATTGGGAAGGAGTTACCAGATCAATTGGGGCGGCGAGAAGAGGGAAAACAGTGAATGTAATGAAGAAACACCAACTGGTTTTGTGGATGTGGTGGTGCTTTGCGGTGTCTCTCATTTTCCAGGCGGATGCTTTTTTGAAAGTTTGTTTGGTGGCTAATATTTGCCAACTGCTGGCGGTGGGGATCAATTCTCTTGTTTTAGTTGGGACATATATGGAAGATATTAAAAAATTAAATTGAATTAAAGATACAATTATTTTTCTATATAATTATATAATTAATAAAGTCAAGCGATATAATTTTAGATGTACATATCATCCTCTTCTTTCACAATGATTATCTACCCAACCCCTTTTAAATTTGAATATCAAAAGTTTTACTCCCTCCAACCAAAACGAATATTATTACTTTTATGTCTTCAAAGACCCATTTTCTCCAAATTTTAAATCCTTATCAATATACTTCTGTATTTACTTAAGTAATAATCGAGGAAGTCATCTGTCCCCTTTGTCCCACCCAACCACAGTCCGCCACGTTTCATCCACTTTTTCACTTAAGCAAAGAAATAAACCGAATTTGCCTTGATAATTAGAATACTGAATACAGTTAAATATGTTTCCACAGAACGTAATATTTCTTTTACTATTTTTAAAATGATTTAAAAATACTTTTAATATATCCATCTTATCTATTAACAACATAATTAATGCACGCATGTTTCATTTTAACAGGATAAGTTTCGGTTTTATCTATAATATATGTGGAATGTCATATTATTTTAAAAATGTTGATTTTATGTCATTTATAGTATCAACTATACGACGTAGAACTATTACTTTAAGATGATTCAAATTATTATCATACTTTATACTAATATAATTAATTAAAAATAATATAATATGATTGGTTGAATAACATTTTTTTAGGCTAATATACACACATATATATTATAAATATATATATATATATATAGATATATATATTAGAAAGGTGATGTATTGACCATTTTGCTAATTTTGACAGAAATTATGAATTATCAAAATTTTGAAATATTTAAAGTTCTTTAAAAAATTATTAACCGGTTATAATTTTAAAAACTTAATATATTTCTATAATTAATACTTAGGAACTAGCATGTTAAGATTTTTAAGATATCACTTATTTAATTTGCCATATTTAAGAACAATAATACAGAAACAAACAAAATTGTTCAAATCGAAACGAATTTTAGAGAGGATATCGTAATGATCCACTTTGAAAGTTGAAAGCGGAAAGTCAAAGTGAGAAATTTTGACACTAGTTTGTGCTTTCATATCTAATTTCTAATAGTAGAGCATAATAATTGATTCCACGGCAGGAATTTTGGACAATATTAGACGATGTTGTGCACTAAAAAGGACTTAAATGCAAGTAAATTAACTTCTCAACATCCCTGTTAAAAAAAATCAAAAAGGACTAAGCTGGCTTCCGCTTGGACGTTAGTGGAATTTAGGACCAAATCAAAGACCACCACAGTAGTTAATTTGTCGATGATGAAAGTTATCTAAATAATTCCAAATGTTGAACTTGTATCCGATTAAAATTATAAATATTGTCCGCTGCCATTTTAATAGTTTGTTCCCTACCATTTTCGATTAATATTGATAACACATCATTTATGTCAAATGTACTAAACATTTAATTATTCCCATTAAAAGTAGTTAAGAGGAAACTAGTGAGCCACAGCAACAAAGCCATTTGAAATCCTCACCCGTATTTTAACCTGTATTTCTCTACTTCATTTATTTACAATTGCTACTTGTATTATTTTGTATCAGGTGATAATTAGGTGAACACTGGTTACACATATATTGATAGAAGTACGGAAGCCACTTGTGCCCTTTGATCTTGCCTGGTTTTTCACCTAATGAGGTTGAGGGCTTGAATAGTGGCTGCATAAACTACACCCAAGATATAATTACGAACTTCATATTAAAAATAAAATGAATGAATGAATCAAAACAATTCTAAGTCCCGGCAAGCACTATCATCTTCTTTAGTCTGTCCCATATAATTCAGACAATCGCCTTTATTATATGAGACTACAACAAACCTATCAATACTATCAAATTATAGAATATAGTATTAACTAGGTTCTCTTTGGTCCGGGTCAAAGGATAATTGGTTTCCAATGTTCGTTAATTTATTAGCGATTGTTTAAGCTCGTTGCATGGAAAGTCGACTTGGTCTATCCAAAACTTGTTTGACTAAACATATATCCACTATTGTTAAAGGTTCTTTGTCAGATAAAAAATATCATAATCATAAATCATATCAAGTGAAGATGAGAATGGTACAAACTTGTCTGGTTGGTGTTTTAATGGGCGAAATTTGGACTTTTTGTGTTCATTGCACTCGAAGACTCGTAACAATTCGGCCTTACATATACATATATCAACAAAAATGAATTACACTTACTATAATAAGTCTTCGGCTGCATTGCACTCAAAGTATCTAAGTGTGAAGCATATTTTAACCTAAAAATAAGAACATTGAAAATATAAAACCAAATATACAATTTATTAAAATTGAACTCTGTATAGTTTTTTATATATGCATATACTTATACATATACATATACACATTGATGTTAAAAGCTAATTATTGTCTCGTTTAAAATTAAATTATCACTAATATATACACACAATCACATTATTCTACACATTTAAACTACTGCAGTGTCTAGACATAATTGTAATTTTTATCTTTTATAACAAACCAAAAATTCAATTCATCATGATCCAAAACTACACATACTAATTGAAAAATATGACTTATTATAATTCATCACAACACACCAAAAAAAAAAAAAAAACTAAGCCCTATAATTCAAAATTAAGTTATTATTTATGCGCACAAACTCTCACATAATTGTGTACTTTTAATAAAAAGTCCCACTAACTAATATCAACTTTTTTCTAGAAAAAAAAAATAGAAAAACTACTGACAATTTAAAATTACAATTAATTATCTTCTACACCGCACATAGAACACCCAACCTCTAAAAACACATGCGCACACTCTGGAAACCTTAAGAAGTTGAATACAAAGGCCAAGTTTTCGAATTTGCTGCTGGGAGATCTAGTTGTCATTTTCAATGACAACCAAAGTGCTAGAGACCTTCCAATCTTTTAATTAATCAGTGGGTGCCCAATGTCCTCCAAGGAGAGAATCAAGGAGTGATGAGTGCAGGTACATTATTATTAGCAGCAAGGTTTCTACTGGCAACCAACATTTCTGAGACCGGCCCACTTGCAAATATCCAATATAAAATTCATATTTGGCATCCAAGCATTAACTTAGTTTATAATATTATTTATTATGTTACTATTTTGTTTTTTTCTGAGTTGGCACAACAACGTCCTAACAAACAGGTCCTCCCATCCCAGCATCAGGGCCCAACCAATGGCCCATTCTCCTTCAAATTTTGGGCTGCCTCTCCCTTTCTCTCTGCATAGCTTAATTGTGACAACTAAAAAGTCAAGCCCCTGTACTTTACTTGTTAGGGTCCCTTAACCTGTCAATATTATAGCCATGCCAAAATTTGAAACAAAATTAATGTTGTCAGCTTTTAGGAATATCGGTACGGATAAAGAACTGTTGTTGCAATCCCTTGGCTGCTAAATTTAGTCTAATTGGGCTCTGCGATAAATGTGGCATCAGAGGCCAACGACTGTGGTGGTCGATTAAACATTGGTGAGACCGAGTGTGATGGAAGGCTGTAGTAAGAAATGGTAAGAGGTGAAAACCAGGCTTTATATAGGCGTGGCAATTTACCCAAAAATACTGTTAAGAACTAACACCAAATTAATCAAGTCATTATTGGTGAACCGGCAAACTCACTTATATATTTAAAATAATTTAATAAATATTTTTTTAACTATTTTTTATTTTGCAAGTTTCTTAAGTTATTAACTATATAAATAAAAAATTAATTGCTAAAATAGTAAATATGGAAAACGCAAATATAAATGTTATGTTAAACTAAATTTTATGTCTACATTTTTAAACTCGATTTTTCGTTTTGGAGACTGCCTTATCACTACTAGAAATTCGCCAAATTGGAACGGCTTTTTGGCACAATTTCTCCATAAAAGCCGTTCCAAATTTAATTTGGAACAAATTTGAAACGGTATTTTTTCCGCTCTAAAACGGCACGTTCCAAAATATTTTGGAACGGCATTACCAAGCCGTGCCTAATACATTGTGGCGCTACAGTATTTAGAATAGTAATGGATCGCATTTGGGATGGAAATTTGGAACGGGTTATTTTTGGAACAGTTTAGGAACGGCTTTGATACGGCATTTTGGAACGGTGTTGGCACGACATATTTTGTAACAGTTTTGGCACGGTATTTTTTGGAACCGCTTTGGAACGGTTCGTTTGGGACGGCGTTGGCACGGTTTTTTTTGACACGGCTTTGGCATGGTTTATTTGGTGCGGCTTAGGAACGGTTTATTTGGCACGACTTTGGCACGGCTTTGGAACGGGTATTTGGCACGGCTTTGGAACGGCTATGTGGCACGGCTTTAGCACGGTTTGTTTTGGAACGACTTTGACACGGTACATTTGGCACGGCTTAGGAACGGTTATTTAGCACGGCGTTAGCTCGGCATTCGCACAGGCATTTTGGAACGGCTTCAGCACCACTATTTTCGAATGGCTTTAGAACGCATTTTGTACAAATTTATAGGAATAAAGAAGGATCGTTTTGGACGCAAATTCAAATTTTTTTTTTGCATATTTTGGCAAAAATTCTTATGCAATAATTGTCAAAATTATTTACCATGTTTGCTTCGACGTCAACTAAAATTTAAAAGCATACAACCATTATATTACTCCATTGATGCAAAATAAAATTGAAACTATTCAATCTGCCGACATTATGTGTATTGTAACAATAACTTGACATACGAAAGAAGGTTAAAAACTGTAACTGACATGGCACACTAGTCAAGCCTCTCGTCATGATCATCATCTGCATCTTGATTCGGGGACCGGGATGGCTTACCAGAAGTGAAAGCTTGAGGGTAGTTTGCGTTAACCCAATTCAATAATTGATTTAATTGTGCTTCATTTCGCTCAAGCCTCTCCTCCGCACTCTTCCATTTCTCCTCAGCCATAAGCAGTTTCTCTTCTGTTTGAATTAGTTTTTGCTCCACATTGCGTAACTCAGGAGAAGGTGAGGAGGTTTGCGAGGTGGATCCCCTACAAAAATTGCGAAAGTTGTTACCCTCTGATCCCATGCCCGGCAGTCGGCCTTTCTTAAAGCCACCAAGAGCTATTGCGATAGCATTGCTACTAGATGAACTGTAAGATAATCCCCCTACTGCGATTTGATCATCTGATTCCATGGCATTTACTTCTTCTAGTGCATTCGCAATATTCTCCTGTATATTAATTTATTTTTATAAATGATGAGAAGAAATTAATATATATATTTATGCATACTGTGTAGAAGAGACAGACAAAGTTACCGCTTGGATCTATGCACGAGGTCCTGCCCAATCCCCAGATGCAGTCTTCCAAACCTTAGAGTACAACTCTAATGGATTTGGCGGCCTGCCTAAAGTTGTCTCCTACGAGAATATAATATATGAATTTAAATAATGAAATAATAAGAATTTTCATATTACGGGAAAATCACGTACGTTGATTTTTTGAATATAGCTCAACTAACCATTCGGTGGCTGTGGGCAGTAATAGATATCGAACCTCCTCGGTAAATCGTGGATGCTGAGGCCGTATCAGCAAGTCGATTGTTTTTTTTTTTCACTCGTTTCAGTAAATGACTCCTGTGCCCACTCATTCTTCATTTCTACCCAATTCTCTTGGGATACCCATGATGGCTTTATATCAGAAACCCTTGCACGGTGTAAGTGCTTCCTTAGGAGCTCAGACGCTTTCTTCTTAAAGTTTTTCTCAATTGCAGTCGTGTCTGCAGAGTTCCATGCAAATTCGGCCTGTGGAGATTCATAAGTGGACAACAAGGATTGTTCTTATAATTAATTAGCAAGAAATAAAGCAAAATAGAAGACATACACATATATCCAATAGGTTCAAAAAGCAAGCAGGAGAAAGAAACCACATGTGCACACACAAACACAGGCTATCATATATTAAATCATTCATATTATTGAATTTGTGTATGTAGCACATATAACAACATCTATGATACATCCATACACATATAACAACATCTATGATACATCCATACATCCATGTCAAAAAGCATACATTAATTAAGCAACTCACCAACAATACAACCCATAGTCGACAAAACGTATAAGTTCATGTATTTTGAAAAAGTACACCAACATGTAACACGTTATGTGCCACATACCCAAAAATTTATGCAATATACAAAATTCGCCTTCGTACTTGGCCACTAACCTTAAATAGGCGAAACCAGAATTTTTTAATGTCGAGCTCAACATCCTTGAATCGAACCCAAGCACCATTGTAGTGACCAAATATAACCTCTCTTATACAGTCAGTTACTTCTTTATATACACTGTGAAAACAATCTATGTTATTATAAAATTTCAATAACATACATATAGTAAGTAATAAATGAAATATGCAACCATACTGGAAGGTTCGCGGGGTTATGTGTATAGGTCCTCCAGTCCTCCAGTGAGATGTTTCTGATGCTTGTACATTTGGAGTTACTTCGGCAACAGAGTTCTCTTGTAACCCATTGGAGCCAAACGTGCCACCCTCGAAATCCAGAGGGCTAGGGAGACTATTATGTAGTGGAGATTGTGTTGGTGAGGGTGGCTGTGTTTCAGAGTCTTCTGAAATAGGTCTATGTATAGCAGAGTTACTCCGAATTGTATTGAGCCTTCCTCCAAGCCTTGGTGAATTACGTCCATGTCCCCTTGAATAAGCACCACGTGTCATCTGAGAAAAATTAAACGAATAAATAATAGTTCTATATAATGTGGGACAGCTATGCCTTGACAAAAAACATAACATACACAAAGTACCACATTACCCCCTTCACTCTAAATTATGTCAAACGTGATAGATACGACAGACCAACATTTAATTTGAAATGTTATTTCCCACAGGTTAACATATCAACATGAAACAAAATTGGATTGCGGCACAAAGAGAACACATTCAACACACATGGTATACACAAAATCAATTGCAAAGTGTCTCAGCATATTCATCATCATTGTTCACTACATTTCCTCTATGTTATTTGACATAGACAAAATTAAATTTCACTTAGACATTTCATCAAACACTTATCATGCATTTGTTTATGTAGAAGAGTTTTGCTATTACATTAAACACAATCAAGCATTTCATTCACCATAACACTAGGATGAAATATTTAGCTCAACCATAACCCAAGTACCATAAACATGCAATTTTAACATATTAACATAAACACGCTGGTTTAGCTCAACTATTACCCAACTACCATAAACATAAACACGGTGGTTTAGCTCAACCGTAACCCAACTACCATAAACATAAACACGCTGGTCGCGTGTTTAGCTCAACCATAAAAATATTAACGCTGGTCGCGTGTTTCGCTCAACCCTTGCACATAAACACGCAGTTTTAACATATAAACATAAATATCACCACGGTTTTGCTCAACCATAACCCAAGTTCCATTATTGAGAAAATGTCGTTTAGGACTCGACGAAATTCTTAAAGAGAAGAAATAATAATACCTTGAAATGTATGGTATACACAATACTAGTTATCACGAACCAGAGTTGTGGAGATTTGGCTTGGAAGACTTCACGGTTTCGTTCGAGGGAGAGAATGTGTTTCTGTATGTTTAATTTTTGAATTTAATGAAAAAGAGGTGTGGGAGGGGATATATTAATATTTTGGAACGGTTTTGGAACGTGAAGTGGAATATTACCATTCCAAACCGAAATTCGAGGTTGGCGTTGTCAGCAGCGTCGCAACGATAATGCTGACGGCCCAATTTTTCACCACCCGTCGCCCGATCATCGCGACGGTTGACGACGACGGTGAACATTTGAAAGACGGGCGAACCGTCGTGCCTGTCGTCGCGACGAGGACATGGCGACGGCGCGCCGTTCTGCAGCCGTCGCGACGCGGAGGGCGACGGGGGCTCCAGAATTCTCTGGAGTCGCCGTCCAGCTCGGCGGTCGCGACGCTCAGCGCGACGGGGGCTCCAGAAAATTCTGGAGCCCCCGTCGCGACCGCGGTCGCGACGCTGAGGGCAACGACGACTCCAGAATTCTCTGGAGTCGCCGTCGCGCCCCGCGTCGGGACGACAGAGCTGGACGGCGGCTCCAGAAAATTCTGGAGCCCCTGTCGCGAGCCGTCGCGACGCTGAGGTCGACGGCGGCTCCAGAATTTTCTGGAGTCGCCGTCCAGCTGTGCCGTCGCGACGCTGCGTCGCGACGGCTGTCTCGACGGGGGCTCCAGAACATTCTGGAGCCCCCGTTGCGCGCAGCGTCGCGACGGGCGGGACGACGGCGTGCCGTCCTCCTAGCTCGTCGCGACGACGAGGGCGACGGCCCAAAATAAGGCGCCGTCGCGACGGCGGTCGCGACATTGCTTTTTATATATATAGGGAAGTTCGTTTAATTTCTCACATTCTCCTCCAAACTCTCTTATTTTTCACCAAAAACTTCTATCGTCATTTTTTAGTTCCGTTATTCGACGGTGTATCTTTGATTCACGGCATATAATAGTAAGTTTACTTACAATTCTGTCATTTGTTTAAACGATATGTTTATTTAATCTTGTGATTGAGATTTAGTATCAAATTTAATTGTATGTTATGTTTATACAATTTGTTCATAGATCTGTGGCCCAAGATGTTGTGCTTTGTATGTTTACATATATTTTTAGACTTGAAATATAGTGGTGACAACAAATTTTATTCGAAATTGTATTGTATATAAGGTGTTCGATGAATTGCCCCAGTTGATAATTAGCAATTTTGTGCCACTAAACGGCTACGTAGTATTCGTAAATGAGTAATTGAGAATCTTGTGCATGTCAATTATGCTACTTACTGTATGACATTAGAATGATTTGTTTAGAACAAAACCATTACAAATTGTATTGCATATAAGGTGTTCGATAAATTGTCAATGTTGATAATTTGCAAATGTTTTCACGTTGATGCTACGCCGTCGTAGAATGGGGATAGTTGGGATTGTTGTGCTGTTGTTTTGGCGTGTATGCAAGTTCGGGATTGTGGTATCCATTTTCTTATACGGTGCGATTCTTATTTGGGGCGCAAATATGACACATTATGTAGGATGTCGTCGTGTGTAGTGTATGTGAAATGTTAATTAGTAGCGGGAGTTGATAATATGTGATAAGGTTTGAAAACGTTGATAATTAACTGGCTGATCTGGTCTATGTTGTTTTGCAAAATAATGCCACCGAAAAGAACCCGAGATGCACCATCATCCAGCGCAGGTGAAAGGAGAATCTTTCTGTCAGATGAGGCAAAGGAAAAATATGAAACTATCATAAAAAATCGAAGCTTTGTGCCTGAGCGCGGAATAGTTCGAGCGATGCGACACCACCAATTATACCATCAAACAATTAATGCTTTGGGTTGGTGGCAATTCACTCAAGAGCCCGAGCACCCCGCGGTGAAGCCTGTGGTTAGGGAGTTTTACTCCAACATGGGGAAATATCCGAGTGATCGAGTTTGGGTGCGTGGCGTGAATGTATATTATGATGCAGCCACAATAAACCGGTTGCTGGGAACACCGCAGAAGGAACATAGTGCAAGATTCAATCAGCTATTGAACTTACACAACCCATTGTCTGAAATAGCTGGAGAGTTATGTCCAGGCAGAATCCAGTGGACTGACCATTCGGTACGAACTGCAATTCGAAGTGCGGGGTTAAGTGATGTGGCTCGTACATGGTTCTATTTTTTGGCAGCTCGAGTGCGACCTATAAATCATCATACAAGCATCACCAAAGAGCGAGCCATACTGTTATATGCCATCACGAACAGTATATACTTCAATGTTGGATGGGAAATTAGCGATGGCATATTCAGGTGTTCGAAGATGTCGAGAGAGGCAATGTGGCACCCCCATCTGATCACTGAATTATGCAGGGCTGCTGGAGTAGCTATTGACCCCACAGAGGAGACACTTTCTACACAGAATGAGATTGTTTTTGATCTCCCACCCGATGCGCCAATGGAGCCAACAGGGGAATATGAGGAGCCCCCTGTTATTCAGCAACCTCCCCCACAGCGGCATGGTATCCGAGGTATGGAACAATTACTTGTCAATTTATCAGATCGTATGGATACGGTAGTCGGACTACTGAGGGAGGAGAGAGAGCATAGGACGCAACAGGATGAGCACATAGGACAGCTTGAGGCTCAAATAGCTTCGCTCACTGCTCGGCATGATCATTATTACAATCAGACTTATCAATATTGGGGCTACGCCACAGCACGAGACGAGGCCATTTATGACTACCAGCGCATGATGGCCACTCACAGTGCAGTAGGACCTATGCCGGCATGGCCTCGTCCATTCAGACCTGTCCCGTATCCTGTACCACAACAGCCACATTCTCCTGAGGATCTGGGCCCATCAATGGCAGAAGACCACGTACCGTCGGGAGATGAGGGTGATAATTAGTGTAGCTATTTTATATTCAATTTATGTATGTTGAACGACATGGTCTTTCTGGAGTCGCTTTCCTGTATGAACTTTTTTCTTTAGTTGTTCTGCTTATAAATATTTGGTATGCATATTAGTAAAAAATCGCAATTCGGAACAAATTCATGGCTACAAGCTTTGTCAACACCCCAAATTCCAAAATAGGTTCGAAATTATGCTTACATATACAACTACCACAAGATTTGAAAGCCCAATTGGACTGTTACACATCACATTCTTCTCTAAAATCATCAGATTCACTACAACTAGGTGAGGTATCAGTCGCGGTATCTCTACAACTATCAGTGGACCTATTACTATAAATATCAGCATCTACATCCTCGTCTGAATCTACATGCAGTCCAATTCCAGAAGGATCATGCAGAAGAGGAACGTCTAACTGTGTTGACCACGCACCGTGAACTACATCATTGTCAGGTTGAAAAGGGACATCAGTCCACTTCACTTCCACAGTGCTTCTAGCCTTCGTCTTGCACGCAGCAATCCAATCAACTTTGTTCCTCTTCGAACCCGGGTAGCCTACATAATATACTTGAGTAGCTTGTTGAACAAGCACAAATGGTTCATCTGTTTTGTAGATACGTGACAGGTTAACATCAATTATGCCATACTTAGGATGTATTTTTTGTCCGGTTACAGGGTCAACCCATCGACACTTAAAGAGTGTAACATACATATTTGGCAAGTTACAGTATTGAAACTCCAATATTTCCTCCAACAATCCAAAAAAATCATATTCTGCGTCATTGTAGCAGGATGATCGAACGCAAACCCCATAGTTCATTGTTGATTTGTCTTGGGCATGGTCTATCGTGTGGAACCTAAATCCATTTACCATGGTTTCTGAATAGCACGTGACTCGATTGCTCGGCCCATAGGCTAAGCTCTTAATTAATGGATCACTTATGCCGCTCCTTGGATGTAGGATCTGTTTCACAAAACAATTCCACCAATTATATGCTATTTAATGATTAAACTCAATATTAGTGTTATTATGCTTACATATGTTTTGAACCATGGGAGGAACTGCTCAGCTACTATCTTGTCCATGTTGAGATCAGTCTCGTCATATTGGGAAACAAACACTCTGCTTTCAAAAACCATATGTTAGCTCAATGCATCACGATCAGCATGCCTACGGGATTTTCGCTACATGGTGCGTACCTGTAAATTGGTTCAACCTCTGGACAATTTAATAAAACATATGTTTCTGCTGCGTGCTTCTCCGGAGTAGTTAGATAACGTGGAGGCCTACGGCGACATGGTCGACTGGGATAATTGAATATGGAGAAAGCTGCAACAGTAGAGGGCGTAGCTCGTGGGTCACTACGGACTGGTCTATTTCTATTTGATGAAACAGATGAATCAAAATAGTATGAAGCAAATGTAGCTATTTCCTCCACAACATATGCTTCACATATTGAAGCTTCAACGCGTGCTTTGTTTTTGACTTTCTTCTTCAGGGTTCGAAGGAACCTAAGAAGAAAATTAGTAAAATCACCTTCATGTTTATCAAATAGAAATCATACCAAGAACATTTGAACAACATTTGTTTTGCAATCAAACCTTTCAAACGGATACATCCATCTATATTGCACAGGCCCACCAATCCTCGTCTCATACGGCAAATGAATAACCAAGTGTTCCATTGAGTCAAAAAATGATGGTGGGAAAATTTTCTCAAGGTTGCAAAGTAAAATTGGGGCCTTCTCCTCCAACTCTTGCAGTTGCACAACGTTTTGAACAGGTAAGCAAATTTGTTGGAATAACAAACTCAATTTAGTCAATGCATTCCATACAAACCCCGGCAACAGCTCTCTAAATGCAATGGGAAGTAGGCGCTCCATGAACACGTGCGCATCGTGAGTCTTCATACCATGCAATTTCAGTTCCACCATGTCAACGCACCGACTGATGTTCGAAGCATACCCATCTGGAAATCTTAATTGCATAAGCCACTGACATATCATACGTTTCTGATCTCGAGTAAGGGTATATGCTGCCTTGGGCTTACTTCCACCACTTTCTGGTGGAACTGCAATCTCAGCCCGATCACAAAAATTACTCATGTCCTTACGACCATTCAACGTATCTTTTGTCTTCCCTTTAATATCCATAACTGTGTTGAACACGTTGTCGAACACATTCTTCTCGATATGCATGACATCAAGATTGTGCCGTAACATATTATCCTTCCAATAAGGTAAATCCCACAATATGCTTCTCTTTGTCCATTTATGTTCAGTACCATAACCAGCCACTGTTGAGATTGGGTCATCAATGACTCGGGGAAGGCCACATACCCGATCCCATATACATTCACTTGACATAATAGGAGGTGGGGTGCGGTACTCTACACGTCCTTTTTTAAAATTTTTCTTATTCCTCCTATAAGGGTGATCAGGGCAAAGAAATCGACGGTGACAATCAAAATAACTTGGCTTCTTACTATGGAGAAGGTAAGTGGCCTTAGTATATTCCATACATACTGGACAGGCTATCAACCCAGCACAACTCCACCCAGAAATCATAGAATACGCAGGCAAGTCATGAATTGTCCACAACAAAACAGCCCTCATATTGAAAGTACTATGCCGTGATGCATCATATGTTGGAACGCCTTCATGCCACAACATGAGTAGTTCATCGATCAAAGGTTGTAGATAAACGTCAATAAGTCTTTTAGGATTAGATGGACCAGGAATCACTAAAGACAAAAACATGTACGGGTTTTTCATACACAAACCTGGCGGAAGATTATATGGTGTCACAATAACAGGCCAAGATGAATATGTCTTGCCATACGAACCATGCGGTGCAAATCCATCTGCACATAAACAGAGCCTAACATTGCGTGGCTCAGCAGCAAATTCAGGATGGCTCTCATTAAAACTTTTCCATGCTGCCCCATCTGAGGGGTGACACATATTTCCCTCATCAGTTGTATGTGCTGCATGCCAAATCATCTGGTCTGCTGTCACATTTGATGCATATAATCTCTGCAAACGGGGAGTCAAAGGCAAATAATGTAGGCGAGCAAATGGTACCTTTTTTCTGTGGTTTTGGGAGCCTGACCTGACCTTGTATCTAGGTGCACCACAAAATTTGCAACAATAAAGGTTAATATCAGATTTCCAATATAACATGCAACCAGCTGGACAACAATCTATTTTCTGCACAGGAAGTCCCAAATCTCTTATAAGTCGTTTCGTACTATAATAGTCTGCCGGCATTCTATGGCCACGAGGTAGGACCTCATCAAGCAAACTACATATATCATCAAAACAACTTTCTGACATGCCATGTTCTGCTTTTATACTCACCATTCTTGCCACAGCCGACAATTGAGAAGAATTTTCACAGCCATCATACAACGGTTCATCTGCCACATGTAACACATCCAAGAATTTATTTGTTAGATTTGGAACATCACCTGCTTCAACATGCTCTGTGCCATCAGCTCCGTCATCACCATCATATAATTGATTTGTACCGCTACCACTTGCTTCCCACATATATGAGGCACCATGTTGCATTTGTGCATCGTGCAACATCCTTTGCTCCCATGAAATCCTTTGATAAATGCCGTCACTTAGGTTGTATTCACTCAATGTGGCGGTTGGCTCAACTAGACATGGCTGATTTAAGCACTCGTTTTCACCATGACTAGTCCAATTGAAATAATTTTTAACGAAACCCTTTCTGAGCAAATGCAATTTCACGTCTTCAGGCTCCAAGAACTTACTGTTCTTACATCGACAACAAGGACACCTAATTCTAGAACCATCCATATAACTTTCTTGTTTTCTTGCCCATTCAACAAAATCATTCACACCATTGACAAACTCCTCAACTAATCCTCGACGTCCAGGGAGGTTTTTGTTGTACATCCACGCCCTAATATCTCTCAACATTGTGCACTATAAATTTAAATACAAATAAAAGTTTAAATTAAATATTTTTAAGACATATAAACACATTGCGGCAAAATATCTCTTAACATTGTATATTCATAACTCTAATATTTCTTAACAACGGCACAAAAATTTCATCTTCACTACAAGATTCTCATCATCCAATTAAAAGATTATAATACACAATTATAGTCTCACCCCATTACTTTATATCCATACACAAGCTAGATATTCACAATAAACTAAATCACGAAAGTATAAAAAATTTACACAAATAACAACATTAACCATATAAGGAAAAAATTAACGGTTTATTAGCAAAACCTCTAAAATTAGCAAATTACCTTGGAGCACAATCTTTAAAAAACCCTTTCGTACCCTTTGAGAATGCCTTGAAGATGGTTTAGAGCCAAAAATTGCGTAAATAGCATCTGGTAAGCCGTAAGGATATTATATATACCTGTAATGGTGGAACGGCTTTGGAACGGCTTTACATTCCGTTCCAAATTTGAAATTTGAAATTTGGAATGGCTTAACATTCCGTTCCAAATTTGAAATTTGAAATTTGGCACGGCAATATCAAGCCGTTCCAAAGCCTGAGTCATGTTTGGAACGGCTTTAGAATACCGTTCCAAATTTTGGAACGGCAGACGAAAGCCGTTCCAAATCCTGGAACGGGATTCTGTACCCGTTCCAGTTTGGAGCCGCTTTGGCACGGAGTTTTGTACAATGTCATATATGTTCCAAATTCGTGCCAAATCTGTGCCAAATAGGGACGATTTTTTGGAACGGCTAAGAAGCCGTTCCAATTCGCCGAATTTCTAGTAGTGTATTCTTTTTCCTTCTTATTTCTTTTTTTATTTGCATGAGTATATATTTTTCCTGAAGTTTAATCCAATAAAATTTAAAATGAAAACAAATAGAAAAATTCAAATTTTGAGTGCATCTAAAATTACTTTTTAAAGAGTATTGAAACTATAAAAAAATTACAATGTTTAAAAACCAAGTTTTAGTTTTATTTTGGTCAACGTAATTTTTTGTTACGTGCCGAAAGGTTAAGTTCGAATAATTCATGAAATTAACACTACAACATTTTGAAATTTACACAATAATAAACATGCAATAGCCAAGAAACCATTGCAAAAATTAGAATTTTGCAACAAGTGTACAAGGGTTTTATATGTTGCTTTGATTAAGTAGGATTTAATAATACTTTTGTGTAGCAGCTTAAACAATGCTGCATATACATTTATTTGTAACATTTATGCAATGCTTTTTAAACCTTGCAAATTCTTACATTAAAACTAAAGAATAGGCAACATTGTTATGCAACAATTTTAAAAATGTTAAATAATGTCATAACTAAGAATATGTATTCTATATAGAATGTATTTATATCAGATTATTTGAATTTAATTAATTAGTGAATAATTTACTTTTGCATGTGTGATTATAAAAATTAACTAGTAAACGAATGAGTTCGGGTAAAAAAATTTGATCCATAAAAATAAATGGATCAAGTTTGAATTGAAGAAGATTTGCATGTAATACTTATGTCTTAACCCCACCTCTAATCTACTAATCCAATCCATTACCACCGTTGTGTATGTGTTGACCTTATCCCGATTGGCTTCTCTCATGATCATTGTAACGTGAATCAGATGCTTAATGTTTATTATACATACATATCCAGATTTGGTGAATCTGCTTCGCTTATATATTAGAACTTAAAATCATTGACAAATGCCCCTTGAGGCCTTGATTTTTGGAAACTTATCTTGCTTTGAAGATTGGGTTAGTTTCTACAAGAAAAAAACCAAAACACCCTCGAGCAATCCTTTTTTTTAGTTTACTATTATAAAAACGTAGGTAATTCAATTTGGCGTCCAAATCAATATTGGAGATCTCTCTATCAATGAAAACCCTAAAAATACAATTGTGAAAAAATCCTGCAGGACCTCAGGGTAAATACTCGATATTTGTCATGATTTTCATGATATCAAGGAAGATCTGAATCTGACAATGAAAACTTAATTATGATCGACTCGCCAAAGAGAAAAAGAATCCGAGCTTTTATTTGGCATGTATTCACAAACTAGCATTGTTTCTTGGCAGTCCATCCATCAAACAAGTAGTCTAGTAGCATTGAAATGCTGGAGCTTTGAGGTCACATCAACATCATTCTTGAAATCCTCTAGCCTTTGAATGTTGAAGGCTCTGATCAGCCTTCTGACTTCTCACAGAAGTTCCAGCAATTTAATCAACTTGAGCACAATACAGTAAATCGTGAATCTGAAGTTTGGAATGATTGGTAAAAACGATTTAAAGTTAGGACCATTCTGCCCAAGCTTATGGGTTGAGTCGAAGTTTCTTGTTGCACTTGAAAGAATCTCAAATTTAAAGAATGGTAGTTCATATATAACTCCGTTCACGTTACCTTTGAGCACACTTTCTTTCGTGTACTCCAGATCTGTATCCCCCTGATCAGGTCAATAACAGCTGAACTTTTTGTTTACTTCCTGATCAATAACAACAATGACCAAAAAGGTTGCAAACGTATTATTTGATGATAATTTATCACCACTAAGCATCCCAGGGAAGCAAAGTTGAATTAGTTGCACCTCTGTGCATCTTCAACAGAATGTATGTGCGGACAGTAATGGTATGTCCTTCAAATCTGATGGAGTGGATAAAGTCTGGAATTATTATTAGAGCATGAAAGCTAAACAAGTTATGTGGATAAACTTCGGTCAATTAATCTAAGAGACACACTGACAACTGCTTAGAACTTTATGAAAGTTAACGTATGATCACTGTCAAGATTATAGTCATTGTTCAATGATACCTTCTTGACTATTCTTGGAAGTCCATTTTTCTTTTTTTTGACTATTTCTATCACATTAAAATAACCTCTCTAAAAAAACTATTCATTAAAAAAAATTCCTCTTTTTCTCTGTTATTTTTTTTATTATTGATCTAAATTTTCTCACTTGAAACATATTTTTCATTCTATTAAAATTGGCATCGATTTCAATCCAACACAAGTTTCACACTAATTTTTCCTTCTAAATGCATAATAATGCTTAATAGCATTTAATTTAATAATAAAAACAATGTAATCGAATTTTTAAAGCTAATTTTGGGTCATTTTTTTACTTTTTTTAATTATTTTAATAATAAAATTATAGGTTATATATAGCAATATATTTTAAAATGCGTTTTAGTGAAATATTATAAATAAAAAGAGGCTAAATATAAATAAAAAGAGACTGATAGAAAAGTAAATAAATAATCCATATTAATAGAATTTGTTTCAATTATCTATTTATCATAAAATTATAATTTTGCCACTCGATCAAGATATTCCTAGTCTTGCTTCACTTTTCTATATATACGGTTTATTAGAAGGTATGAGTAATACATGATCCTCCAAACAATATATCCATTTTTAAATAAACATAAATGTGGTAAATAATTTAGTTTCTTCAGTACAGTTTATTTTATTTAATTTTATAACTCAAAGACAGGAAACAACATCCGGATAAATATATAATCCACACACAAATATTGTCAAATATAGAATTAAAATATATAAATAGTGGGAAACAAATTTCATAATCTGATTCTTCCTCCAAAATCTAGGCAACGAGTTTATTGTGTTTCAGACTTGATATGAATAATGCACACACACTTGACTACGTGTATTGTGTATTTCCTTGAACCCGAATTATTTAATTAAATTCCAGAAAGGGATGACAGGCGAAGGCTATTTTTGGAACCCATTTTCAACATTTAATATACCATCAAACACATGTTACCAAACATATTACTAAACAAATTTTTTATTCAAATTTAAATTTAAAATTACTTTTTTTAAATAATTAATTATTATTTCATTATTACACATATTTCTAATTAAACAAATAACTATACATATACTCACATTTATATATATATATATATATATATATTTATTTATTTATACCATACAAATTGATCATTATCTCTATATACCATTACATTATCTAATTATTATTATATATTGTAAACATATATTAAATAAATAAAAAATTTTAAAACATCAAAATCACATTACCAAATATATTACTCATCCTAAATTATTATATATTATAAACATATATTAAATAAATAAAAAATTTTAAAACATCAAAATCACATTTCCAAGTATATTACTCGTCCTAAGTCCACTCGCACTGTCAACTATCAACGTTACCTTTCACCAAATCTTCGCTTCCAAACATAGCCGAAGTAATTAATTAATCCACATGACCCAAATGTTGCCCCAGCATTGTTTTGACTTTTCCTTTCTGCTCTTAATAATTAATTTCTTTGCATTTTCTCAACTTAAAAAGACTACTGGTTCCGGAAGTATATGAAATCAAATAAGATGGGCGCGATGCCCGCCGCTGTATGTCGACTACGTTCACATGCAACTTCCAGGAAGGACTACTCTGAGAATCTCATCAATCTCATCTGAACTGCACTTTGGCTGGCATGAATATATACAATTTCTCCTTCCACCCGAAATTTCGCTCTTCAGACATCTTGTTTCCTCCACATGCGTATTATATAAACAATACATTGGTTGATTCTGGCCACAATAAACTGCAATTTACAAAGTATCGGGTACTGGCACAGATCGATCCTGGAAACTGATGAGCAAGAGATCGGAGGTCGGCAGTGACGTTGTATTTGAGGGTTATTTTCCGTCCATGATGCAGAAGCTGGGAGCCGAGGGGTTTATGGATGAGCTGTGCAAAGGGTTTCGGGTGCTGATGGATTGTGAGAAGGGAATGATCACAATGGAGAGCTTGAAGAGGAATTCTGCAGTGAGGGGATTGGAGGATACGAGCGACGAGGAGCTGCTGCGGAATATGCTGAAGGAAGGAGATTTGGATGGCGACGGGTGTCTGAATCTGATGGAATTTTGTGTTTTGATGTTTAGATTGAGTCCTTGTCTCATCACTCGAGCACGAACCTTGTCTCATCATCAATAAACAGTTAAACGTAGAATGAGTTGATTTTCCTTTATTTGACGTATCAATTTATTGGATTTCTTCTGATGACAAATCAATCAAAAGCAGAAGCCCGTGACATAGCAAAACCTGTACAACTCAAAATTGTTAAAATCAACCAAAGCCGTGTCTTTCAATTGCATGTTACACACGCAAGGGGAATCATTTCTGTGGTTTACATCATCAATACCGTGAGGAAATCGTGTACAGCCGTCTAGTGCAGGATGATCGGCCATCAACCATAAAGAACAAATGCTCTTTCGGCTCGGCTGAGAACTCGCGCCAGTATCAGAACGGCTAGACTTTGCAGCAAATGCCGATCGCTTTGGCTCAGGAAGCTCAAGAGTTTCGCTGATAAGCATCGACAACACAGCTGAAATGGATGGTCTGTCTTTAGGTAGTTCTTGGACACACAACAACCCAGTATGTATGCACCTCGCCACCTCTGGGCGATAGCTTGGACTTGATAATCTTTGATCTATCCACGAAGCGATATTGTCTTCATTTCATAGTTCCCATCCCTGAAATTTCAATATGATAGGACCATTTGGAGTATGATGTAGAATGACAAGGTAACAAGTAAAGATGGACTTTGGTCAGTATTTTCCAATGTTTTGATGGTTCTTGATAGGGATCATATCATGCAATAGGGGTTCATACTACAAACAGCACTCAAAAGTGTTCAAAAGACAAATGGCTCACGGCTAATAATAGTAACAGATTCATTTTATACTCATAATTATCTATAACATTATTTTCATTCCCTGTATCTAACTACCTATCACATCACCACAATAATTTCATTATTTTATAAATATTACCCACCCACGTAACACCGCGTCAAATGACAAATATGTGAAAGTTTGAAAATAGTCGTAGACAAAAAATGTGAAGGATAATAAAGCTATAGGAGCTTTCGCACGGCCTACGGGCCATCTTTGAATGGACACATTTGTCGCGAGACAAGATGATGTTCAAACTTGGAGGCGCCGCTTCACATTTGCGAACCCCAAACTGGTCATGTCTTCAAACTTACCAAATTGGAAAACAAACAAAAAAATAGCGTACAACCAGCCGCCAGAAAAGAAAAAGACACCATCATAGTAATTAGTAATTATTGGAATACTTTTGCATAAAATTATTTATAAATTATAAAAATTTATTGATTATATTAATTATAAAATTGCGATACTTCAACAATAAAAATTAATTATTTTAAAATTGAAATGCGCATGCAAAATTTTAAAGAAAAATGAAAAAAAAAAGGTGAGTTGAGCAATACAAAAATATGGAAATTAAAAATGATGAAATTACATTAAAAACAAAAAGAAAAATAAATGAAGACATCGCAATGAGTTAGCATACTTCAATAACACACATATTAGTACAGAAACGCCAGTGAGGCGTGTGGATTCATAGTTGCTTGGGTGGGACCGCCCACCGTTAGTCTCGATTCAATCCTAACCACTCAAAGTATCATTGGCACACTCATTTAAAGTGGGCCCCATGCATTTGAGTACTTAGGCCATTTTTTCATTCCCTGTCATTTTACGGTTTCCCAGCTCTTTTTCTCTGTTATTATTCTTTTCCGCCTTTGTCATCTGACCATCACTAGTTTGGCTAAAGCCTGGAGCAGATACATTGCCTTCTTATTTTATTTATTCATGTATGATGTGCAAGTGGTAAATACTTTAACCGAAAGGCTGTTCTTGCCAACATTCTTTTTTTCATTTTTGATGTCGATCAAGCAAC
This sequence comes from Avicennia marina, assembly GCA_019155195.1. Taxonomy (NCBI): domain Eukaryota; kingdom Viridiplantae; phylum Streptophyta; class Magnoliopsida; order Lamiales; family Acanthaceae; genus Avicennia; species Avicennia marina. The sequence continues at coordinate 17,451,022 of CM032754.1, read as the reverse complement.
AAGTCATCGCCCATGTTTTCCAGAATTTGAATTTATTTGATTTAGTGAATAGGATCTTGGCATATACACTATAGCGAAATCGAGTCCACGCAGCGCCTTCGAAACTCAGAAGAAGGAGCAATATACATGTTGATTATTCCGGCCTCAATGGCCGATTGATGCACTCAAGATCAGACAGAATTTCACATTACGATGATACACATGGAAAGGAAAACCAGAGAGCACCCACAGAACTAACTATATTTAGTAACACTGTAATGTATAGGATTTGGATGATTTTCTAGTCCATCATCTCCCATTGATGACTGTGAGAGTGAGGCCGTTGATGGAGTATCCAGCTTGGCTCGTGGGCTGCGTCGTCGACCCCACGTGTGAACTGCTCCACTTCTCGGCAAAGACCGGCTGCTCCGGCGCCGGCAGCTCCATGAGTTCCCGGCTTAGCATCGAGAGGACTGTCTGAATGGTGGGTCTGTCTTTGGGAAATTCTTGGACGCACAGCAGCGCGATGTGAATGCATCTCACGATCTCTGCCTCGGAGTTTGAGCTCGCTATGGCTTCATCCGCGAAGGCTATCCCATTGTCTTCGCTCCACAATTTCCATGCCTGAAACATTTTGAACCAACAAAGTCAACACGCAAGAAATTACCCTGGAAGCATCGTATTTTGCAGGAAAGGAGAGAGGGCTTACACATCCTAAAAGGCTTAAAGACCATTCGTGGTTGTAATAGTGCGTGTTCTTTTTCCCTTTCACTATCTCTAACATCAGCACGCCAAAACTATACACATCAGACTTTTCGGAAAATATGCCTTCCATTGCGTATTCAGGCGCCATGTATCCACTGCAAATTCATCTTGTTATCATTGAATTCCAACATCAAAAAGCAGGGCACGTATGTATGAAGGGCAAAAGTCAAAATTCACTTACTATGTTCCTACAACTCTTGCTGTATTGCCCTGATCTTGGTTGCCTCCAAATATTCTTGCCATGCCAAAATCTGAGATCTTTGGGTTCCACTCCTCATCCAGCAACACATTGCTTGGCTTGAGGTCTCGATGGATTATCCTCAATCTAGAGTCTCTGTGAAGGTATACGAGGCCTCGCCCAATGCCTTCGATGATGCTAAACCGTTTCTTCCAATCTAAAATCTGTTGCGATGGATGTGTTGCATCTAAAGAAATCGAAACATAAAAATTATCCGTGAGGCACGAATTTATGTAACGCTCAAAAGAAAGCCCCATCCAAAGAGGACGAAAAGACTAAATGTATCATATATGATTTGCATCTAGAACAGAGCCACTGACCAAAGAGACACACGTCCAAGCTTTTGTTAGGCATGTATTCATATACCAGCATCTTCTCTTCTCTCTCTACACAGCATCCCAGCAGTCTGACAAGATTCCTATGTTGGAGTTTGGAAATCACCATCACTTCATTCATGAATTCTTGCGCTCCTTGTCCAGAAGCCGCAGAAAGTCTCTTCACAGCAATTTCTTTCCCATTTGCCAGATTTCCCTACAGAAAAATCAGAATTTCCCCATCTCTTATTAGACCATGACAATCGAAAACACAATACTGGACGCATGAAATTAAAAAGAATTTTACCTTGTAAACATGACCGAAACCTCCCTTCCCAAGAAGGTTGTCATCATTGAACTGATCCGTTGCGTTTGCAAGCGTCTCGAAACTGAACAATGGAAACTCTTCAATATTAACTTTCTCCGATTCATCTTTTAGTACAACAGCAGTTGAATCCGGCGAAAACGTTCGCCCTACTCCAAAGATCTTTTTGTTGGTTGTTCGGTCTCCTGGTTTCACAAGGCAAATGTGAAAATACATGAGTGACCAGTAAATGTAATATAAATCACCATGTCCAAGTAATATGTCTAGTGGCCAGCCACGCACCTTTTCTCTTAGCCATCCAGCACCAAGCAATGAAGACGAACAAACATACGGCAACAAAACCCGCGACTACTGGAATTATGATGACCAGCTTCTTGTCTTTGTGGTTATCTGAAATGAAAGGAAAAAAAAAATCTTTTCATTTAGTCCCAGCAATACAAGCTTAAATTGGTCACTCATATCGCTCGCCGATATTAGTGATGCAGGTGAACAATTACTAGACCATGTAACAATAACGGCAAAGTTTTCAAAGCAGTACCCAATTCTGCGGCCGAGAGGCGAACGTAAAGATCAACGCCAACACGGTTGAACACCTGAACGTCAACCAAAGTCCCGCTCCAAAACATACAACCGATGTTAGGATCATACGCAAAAGCTATGCAAGAGCAATTCAACAGACATCTACTCCGACATTCGTCTTCCACACTAGTCCAAAACTGCTCTGCAAAGTCCGGAACTTTCATAAACGGCAGCCTTAAAAATCCGTCTTCCTTCCCTTCCGCGCCACCTGTATTATTGCTTTGATTGCACTGCAGTCGCTGTCTTCTCCGGCACCCACTGGTCCAATTCCCGCTTTGCCATTCGTCTACGTTGGTGGGCTCGAACCCTTTCAGACAAGAACAAATAGGTGAATTCAGAGAGTTACAGCTTCCGAACGGCCCACACGTCCCATAAACGTCGCATTCGTTTTGCGGAGCCTGCCATGTGATATCCCAACTCTTCTTCTGATCATCCCACAGCGTTTGCACCAAGGTTCCCGATGAATTCAGGGCGATTTTCATCAAGAACTTCCCCTCAGGCGCCGTGAAATAGAAAGTGCCCGCACCATCGTTCTCCACCTTGAATCCATCGAGGTACGGGGAATACATATCCTGTACCCCAATGAGAATCTGCCCGTTCCAGGGGCCGCTCCTCCAGTAAGGGCGGCCGTTGTTCCAGGTGACAATTTGTGGGATGTTCAAGGCCTTAAGCCCTGCTGCGAAGCTTCCTACTTCGGGGTCGGTCTTATTTTTCCATGCCGACACGACTACCCTCTTGCCGGTATTTATGTTATCGACAATCTTCAATGTCGGCAGGAAAACATCCGAAGGAACCGAGAAAGACTCCCATATCGTGGCCCCGGTCGCATTATCCCGCAGAACAAGATTTCCAGTGTCCCGGATTTGAAGAGTGGTACTCGTAGGAGCAGTTGTTGTGGCATTGGTTGACCAGAGAGTCTCATTATTCCCGTTAAGGAGCACGAGATTGCCGTCTCTGGATATGGTCAGCGTGCCGGAAGAATCAGTGAGGGGTTTGTCTCTGTTGGCGACCCATATCACGGTTTCTTCAGACACGACGTAAAAGACACCCAAGTAGCGGTTGGTGGTGTTTTCAGGGCTGAAAAATCCCAATTTGAAGACCTGTGGGGAGGACACTATGGTGTCGGGATCTTTGATGGATAAACCGGGAGTGATGGTGTCCGTTTCAAGACAAAAACCCAGAAAAGGGACGCAGGCAACAAAGAAAAAGATGGATTGAAGAACAAGAACTCGGATGATTCTCGTAGTGGTCATGGTGGATTGATCAGAAATTGTTGGTAGTGTTCAGAGTTGCTGGACTCTAAGCCGCGGGTGACTGATCAATTTGTAACGGGTTGGGAGGCAAGTTGAGGAAATGAAGGTCAACTACGTCGTCCACTAAATGCCAGATTGGAAATAAAATAACGTGAGTCGTTTTGCTTTCCTCGACCACTAGCAGACTAGCTGGCTTCCTTCGGACTGGTCGCCCTCTCACGTCATTTTTCTCGAATTCCGGGGCCACCTGCAGCAAAGCCGGCAGTAGGCGGAAGGGTTACCATTTTTTGCGTTTCATTGAAATATACATACATACATACATATATATCTTGTTATAGACTCATACCGGAGATCGACTGGGTGGCCCCGATTACATAGTTTATGGTATGCCTTTGTTTTTGTTGGAAATAATGATCTATGGGGATTGTTGGACGATGACCACGAAAGCAAATTCTCATGTGTATGTGTTAAAAAGTCGCTCACTCACTGTTTTTAGTTTTCGGTTTTTTATATGTGTATTTTTGAAAATTCTCGTAATTGTTACTTGCATTGGTTACATTCGTAAATTAAAAATTTAAAAGTACAGTTTATGTGAATAAACGAAGCTAGTAATTATTTCTCATGAGCACATGAGCCGTCCGGCATTTTTTAAACCCCCCCCCCCCCCTCCCCGGTCGCAAATTCACACTCGTAACCCCATCTCTCGTCATCTTCTTCAGTTCTGAGATCCATCTGGGTTTGCCCCGGCTTCTAGGCTGAGCGGATTCCTACGTTCCAACTACCTAATTTATGGATACTATAAAGACAAATGACACGCCCTTGATCAAAACATTAATAATTTATATTTTGAACTTTAACAATAATGCACGCACTTGAATGGAAAATGAATGGGCAAGAAGACAATGATGTTTAAAACGCGTTTTTACAACTATGGACGAAATCTATGTTTAAAGATATGGATGTGTGAAGAGATAAAAAAGTTATATATATCTCTACGCGCTGCATGTGATAATGGTCCATTTCAGTTGGAAATTTCAACAGATCATGGTAGGTAGTAATGTGATAATGACTCAACTATTATTATACTATCAATATGAGTGTATCAAAGAAACAGAATAAAATTAAATGCCATGACTAAATTATTCTGTCATATGACACATTACCTGCTTTCTCTTGCGCATCACAGCCATGGGAGCCCTCGATGTTATCTTTTTCGTTTTTCTGTTTTTTTCTAATGCAGTTTATCTCCCCCGCAAGAAGACAAAGTGATGTCTCTTGCGCGATAGTTTTCGATTGACTTCAGGAGCAACCCCGGACGGATTTCGTTTCATGGGAGAATTCAAAAGCTCATTTACACGCTGTGTTCTACAAATACGTTAACCTCCCATCGGTATATTTTTAAAATTTTATTTATTTCTCCCTCACTCTCTTACTTTTAATAATTTTCAAAAAAAAATTACATTTAAAAACTAAAACAAACATACACATGTAAAATTATAAATGAATAGTATAATTGATGTTTTGAATAAAAGAAATGATATTATTTAAATTATAAAAATAAAAAATAAATTAAAAGTTAAAAAAAGAAAAAAGAAAACACAAATAAAGATAAATTTTAAGAAATAAAGGATAAAAAAACAGTAGAATTTAAAATAATGACAAATGGATAATTGTGCACTGTGCACTCAAATAAAATTCACATTCTATGCATGTAAAAATTTATTTAAAAATTATTATTGCATTTTAAATAATGAAAAAATATTTAAAATCAAAATAGTAAAGAATATTTTAAATAAGAAAATCAAAAATTAAAAATTAAAAAAATAAAATTTGAGAGAAAAACAAACACTAATAAGATAATAATTTAAAATAAAACAGAGAAAAAAACATAAAATTTAAAGAATTAAAAAATATAAGCAATTGTGTAATTTTATATTATTAAAAATAAAATAAAAAAAGATCAAAAATAACTTTCAAATAGAAAAAATATAAACAAAAAATACACGTTAAAAATGAGGGGGGAAAAGATCAAAAACAAAACAATTAAAAACAAAGAAAGTTATCTAAGTTCAATATGGATACAGTATAGATACTCATTTCCAAATTCGAAATTGCATTATATGGTTATTTTAGTTATGAGATGTAGATTTTAAGTATAAAATAAACTCTTATCGTATCCCTTTACTCTTTATTTCACTGTATATAGTTATTACATTAAAAAAAGAGGGGAAAAAGGGGGGGAATCTTATACTTTGTGTTTACGCATTTAACCTTAATTAACCTTATTTTATAAGATAATAATTTTTCTCTTGATTAAGTAATGATTGGAAAAAACTTTGGCAATGTTTGCTTTGATATTTGAGCGTGTGCTTTTAGACGTATATTTTTTAAGAATTATATAAAAGTAAGATAGAGAGAAAATTAAAATTTAAAAGTATTATAATTATAGTAATTACCTTTTAAGTATAAAAAATGAAAACAAACGTTGCCTTTGATTTTTCTTGAACTTGGATTTACAAGAGGAAGGAAATTAAAGCCGACTCAGTGAAGTGCTAGACTGGGTTGATTTGAGAGCGTCAAAGGAGTAGATTGATTTGGGCTTCAGTACAATCTCGGTTCCATTCTAAGGGCTAGTCCAATCAGTAAGTTATTGGGCTTTACAACTTCGGCCAAGTCCTGATTACGTGGGCTTTAAGTCAACAGAGGAACGGACAAGATTCGTGTTGTGGGCGGTTTTTACCACCACTTCGGCTTTCCAGGCTTCCAGACACTGCTCTCCGCCTTGCCCATTGGAATATTAGATAGGCCATCTGTATCTTGGATATTTCTGTTTGATCCCTGGTGCGAGTGCTTTGGAGGAGTGACAGATATCTTGTAACACTCGTGGTGTGGTTACCTTACATTGAGGTCACTAAGGGGTGATAGATGTCTCGTTCGACTCTTTGCGTTTCAATCCAAAATTAATTTTTTTCAAATTCGATCTATTTATATTTGATTTTGATAATGAAATGGATATCTACTAAATTTAATTGAATCGAATTCAAGTAATTATCATAAGACATCTATTCATCAGCATTTAACACCTATCCGACAGTCATGTAAATGCCATGATTTTATTTTGAAATAAAAAATAAAAAAAAAATAATTAATCAATCTTAAACACCTAATATACTTTCACGGGGTATAATATCTACAACGAAACCTGCCTACACCTGGAGATGTATATTCTGGTGGGACCGACATGCTACCTAAGAGTGCCAGTCGGTTCGCCGCAGAGACACTGGCTACGGTTTGTGGGGCTTCGACTTGGGGTTCTTGTATGAAGTTCGAAGTGAATACATATGATTCAGATATTGTTTTGTTAGACTGAACGAGGTTGTGTGGTTAATTAGCTACGACAGTTGTTGAGACATCAACTCTATAAACCGTATTGTGCATTTGGGAAGTTGTTTCCGCGACCACATTTTCGCCAGGAATTTACACTTCATTGGTTTTCCTTCAATATGTAATGTCTTCCAATCGATTAATTATAACTGCACCAATTGAAGTCGGACCGACCAAAATCAAACACATCCAGCGAGGCTTCTCACCGTCCCTGGAGCACCGAGAGAGTGACCTCATTGGAACAGTGGGTTTGGGATGAAGCAGATGGCCCGACGCCGCGAGAACAACAGACCCTATCAGTAAATCCTGGAAGTTCAGGTACTGGCAGATCAACTATTTCACTGGAAAGCATTGAGAGAACGGTGGATATGTTGGGCCGACTCAACGGTGATTCCTGGACGCACAATAATCCGACGTGTATGCATCTCATCATCTCCGCCTGCTCAGGGAAGCTTGAACTCCGTATCCTCTCATCTATCACATGCCACGCATCGTCTTCACTCCACATTTTCCACGTCTGAGGATGAAAGATTGAAAACGTTAACAGCCTAAGTACATATCCCAAAAGGCCTAAGGATAACTCGTCGTTAAAGAAGCTCGTGTTCCTTATCCCACTTACTATTTCCAACACGAGAACGCCAAAGCTGAAGACATCTGATTTTTCAGAAAATCGCCCCCTCATTGCGTATTCAGGAGCCATGTATCCACTGCAACACAACAGATTAGAGTTAGCTAACAGCAACAGAGAAAAAGTTTGGATCACTTGTATATTGAGTAATACAGACTATGTCCCCACGACTCTTGCTGTCTTGTCTTGATCTTGATTGCCCCCAAAAATTCTTGCCATGCCGAAGTCTGAAATCTTTGGAATCCAATCCTCATCCAGCAATATGTTGCTGGGCTTCAAGTCTCTATGAATTATCCTCAACCTAGAATCCCTATGAAGATATAGGAGGCCTCGACCTATTCCTTCAATAATCCTGAAGCGTCTCCTCCAATCAAGAACGTATTGTGTTTTCTCTGAAATGAACCAAACAATGTATTAAAACAACTGTTTTGTTGAAGGGAAATGGTTCAATGTAATGGTGTGCGAAACCAAATTTGGATAGAATAGAGTAGTAAAATAAAAAATAAATAAAAAGTGCACTGACCAAATAGAACGACATCTAAGCTTCTGTTCTGCAAGTATTCATAAATTAGCATCTTTTCTCCTTTCTCCACACAGCATCCCAGAAGTCTAACAAGATTGCAGTGCTGGAGTTTAGAAATCACAACCACTTCATTCATGAACTCATGGAGACCTTGTCCCGAAGCTGCTGAAAGCCTCTTCACCGCAACTTCTTGGCCATTCACCAATTTTCCCTTGAAACATGCGGCAAACTTAGTAGGGATAACTCATGCCAAACAAATCTCAGCATTACTTGGAAGAAAATCTCACCTTATAAACAAGACAAACCACCCTTCCCAAGCTTATTCGCCATGTTAAAATTATTAGTAGCATTTGCTAGCATCTCAAAACTGTACAGTGGCATTTCCTCTATGCTAACCTTGTTCATGTCACTTTGAAGCACGATTTCACTAGATCCTGACAGGGCCTTCTTCCCGTTCTTCATCTGCAGACGTAACATGTTTACCTCTACAGACGCACATCCACCAAGATAAAATGAGGCAAACGGATGCAGCAAATAAACTGGCGATAACTGAAGCTATAACAACTACTTTGTGTTTGTAGTCTTTCTCCTTATCTGCAACAAGAAAGTGTCCAGATTAAAAACTCACACATACAACTAATGAATCAATTTTTAAATTATTGAAGTCTTGCTGAACATGTATACACTAGTGAAGATAATCTAACAACTATAACCATATGCAATTAAACACTGCAGAGCCCTGCAAACTAAGGAGCATAAAATAAGGTAGCCAAGTACTCAATTTATAGAAATCTGACCCAGTATTTTCTAAGACAGCAACATTACCTAGTTCTGAATAGGGGACGCGAATATAGAAATCAGACCCAGCATTACCAGCGATTTTCTGAACATCAATTAAGGTTCTACTCCAGTACATACAGCCAATACCAGAATCGTATGCATAGGCCAAACAGGAGCAATTCCTCAAGCACATGCCTTCGCATTCATTTTCGGCACTGGGTGACCAGTGCATGAAGTCTGGCACTTTGATGAAAGTTAGCTTAGAAAATCCATCCTCTTTGTCTCCATTAATAGTGTTACTCTTCCTCTCACACTGTAATGGAACCCTCCTAACACAGCCACCACTCCAAATCCCACTATTCCATTCCACTGTATTAGCAGGCATGTATCCTTTCAAACAACTACAAACAGGTGTATCCTTACTGTAACATTGGGAAAATGGGCCACACTTATTGTAAAAATCACACTCGTCTTTTGGGGCGGTCCACGTAACATTCCAATCTTTCTGCCGATCGCTCCATAAAGCCTCCACAAGAAATCCATCTGCATCTAAGAAATTTCTCGACACAAAATTTCTTTGAAAAGATCGACTGAAATAGACCGTGCCATCTTCTTCAGTTGTCACACTGAAACCATTAACATACGCGGGGTACATGTCAGTGACCCCAATCAAAGTTCTGCCATTCCATGGGCCACTCCGCCACCGTGGAACACCATTGTTCCATATGTAAATTTGTGGAGCGCCAACTGCATAGATACCTGAAGTAAAATTTCCATGACCTGGGTCTTGAAAGCTTTTCCAGGAATTTAATGCAACAATTTCACCAGTTCTGGGATTGTGATTCACCCTCATTGTTGGTAAAAATGTGTCAACTGGATGCCTGTGACTTTCCCAGAGTATACTTCCACTTGAAGTATCTCTGAGGATGAAGTTCCCTGAATTCAATATCTGGGCAGTTGTGTTCCTTTGGAGAGATGATGTAACATTAGACTTAGACGACCATATAATCTCTCTGTTTCCATTCATGAGTAGAACGTTACCATCAGAGGATATTGAAACAGTTCCGGATGAATCATTTATTGGCCGATCGCGATTCGCCACCCAGGTGATGGATGCCGGAGAAACGTAGTACCATATGCCCAAATAGCGGTTGGCAGTACCTTTGGGGCTGAAAAATCCCAAAGTGAATTGCTTCCCAGAGGAATATATGGTGTCCGAATCTCTGAGCACCAGAGTACCGTTGATGGTGTCTGTTTCCAGGCAAACCCCATTATAGCCACATATGACAAAAACAATGATGCTGAGGAAATGAAGGAAAGCATTCAGCATACTTCTTGTAATGGTTATGGTTTCGTAGGATTTTCTAGGGAAGAATGGCATAGTGAAAATTTCGCATAGTGAAAATACCAATGCTTTTCATTGTCCCAGAGGCTGCTGCTCATCATAATTAACAAAATTTTATATATCAACTTGATTTTTTTATTCCAAAATCGAAAAGACTAATCTAATATCTTTATGATTTCTCATCGGTGTTCTAAGCGTGAAGAAAACATCAAAGTCAAAGTAACGTATTCCTTCCATTTTCTACAGCCATCAAATTGGATTTTCAACTTTGTCGCGTAATGCATCCATCATTTTCATGGCGGTTTCTTTCTAGTGAGTTTCCCATAAGGCGCTATCAGTATGTTAAAATTTGTGATAAAATTAAAATTTCCTTGTTTGAATTACGAGTACCATCCCTTCCCCCCGAAGAAAAGAAAACAAAAGAGTTTCATTTTTTCCAACGATGAGTCAATTTAACTTGCAAAGAAGAGTGAATACCTGAGGGAAATCATTAGGGGAGCGCCATGGAATTGAGTGGCGTCGAGCGGAGAGCCCCCGGAGTGCCGGATTCTGTAAAACACGCATTCCAGGGATGCTCGGCCGGAATATTGATGGAGCGCGGGGCCCACTCGGGCCACAGAGCCCAGTCTGGAATGGAGAACATCGGCCCAAACAAAAATCTATCGCCCTCTCAATGAACGTATAAGTTTTTAAAAATAAATTATTTTATTTTATATATTATAAATAACACAAATATTCTTAAAATATGTTTTATTAATAGTATTTAAATTATTTTAATAATTAATAAATAAAAATTATAATCAATTATAATAATAAATTTTAATAAAAATTTATAAGATAATTTTACCATACATTTTTAACTTATTTTTAAAATAAAATTTATAAACTTATAAACTCATAAAAATATCTTATAAATTATATGATTTTATAAATTTTTAAAAATAAATTTAACCAAACACCCTCCACACCATTCAGGCATTCTAGGGGAACTCTCTCTTTTTTTAAAAAAAAATTATTTTTTTGAAAAAAATCCCTTTATGGGAAACGTGCAGCTATTCCTTCAAACTTGGTTCCAACCCTTCGTACATCCTATGATTTATCATTCAACATGTTAGCTTCCAGCTTAATTTACGAGGGCAGGGAACTGAGAGTGGCCACTAACGAGACTGCAATTACTAGTCATCACGACTTCTGGTATTTCTTCAGCCAATGGAATCCCGAGCATAGTCTCATGATACGTGAAACGGGACCCGTCCACCTAACTTATCGTGACCAATGGTGGATGTAACAATTTTTGTCTTGAAATTATTTGGGCTCGACGTTCCCAAGTAGAAATTGCAGGCATATGTTTTCGCGATTTATTATATTACATGTAAAACTCAGTTTCATTAGTCTCCTTTAACAACGTTGTATTCGAATTTCTTAATTTCATGAATTCATAAGCAATGGCCTATTGAAGACAAACCCAACCACCTGGGGCGGGTTCTGGACAAACAGACGGGTTTGCTGGCCCAAAATTGAATACGGTGTCGCATCAAAGGCCGATCAATCCCCAGAACTTGATTCTACCCGTTTGCCTTCTCCAGGAACATGATCCAACATCAAACAACAAAAGCTCGAAATATAAGACATGTATTTGCGCGGGGAGTTTATCCAAGATAATTCGGCCAAACCACTCTCATTTTTTCCCATAAATTCTCTCACATGAGCCAATGATGAATGTTATCGTTATTCGTATTGAACAATGTAATCTATATTGATCTACACTATTATATTACTATTATGTTGTTGGTAAAAACCTTAGTCTTTTAATAATTTTCTTACAATGTTCTTTATAGTTAACTGTCTATGCTATCTATATTATTAATTCTAACTCTACATTATATGATAATTAACTCTAATCATCTATACTTTATAAAATGTCTCTGTCTCATATGATAACTAGCATCGCTCATTTAATAGAGATTTTTACAACATCCCTTTAGATAAATTTATTTACCCTATTTAATAACTATTTTTTATGTCAAATAGAAATTAATCAAAATAAATTTAGTTTTTTCCTTTATGCTCCTCATTATTATCATTTAAAATTGTTTCTCTCTCTTTTTTAATTAACATTTAATTTCTTCTTTCCTTATCTCTTTTATTACCTCTAATTTTTGGGCATTGTCTCTTTTTAAAATATATATAATTAAGTAGCTTTATTTTATTATTGAGCTACTAAAAAATATAATAACCTTATATTTTATTACAATTAATGAAATTACACAATTTTTAATAAATATATACACATATAGAGTGTTTAAATTTTATTTGTAATAATTATAACTGTGAAAGATATGGAGATGATGCTGTGAGATTTGAAAAAAAGCTTTTTCCACGCCTTTATTTTCCTAATAAAATATCGGTAACTTGTGTTTAATGGGAGTGATTTATCATGTGCAATGGCCAGATATTGACTTGAGCGGCGCAAAAAAAATCTTAAGATACCTATATTCTTACAATTAAGGGAAAATACTGTTGTAGGTCCCTCTAAATTGGGGAAACTCACAAACTTTTGTGAAAAAAAATGAAAACGAAAAAAATAACGGAGGGGCAACGTAGTCATAATCACTCCGCCTCCTCTGCTCGTCTAAGATAATATATTTGCTCGTTGCGGAAGTGAAAGTGCCGAACACAGCAAGTTGGCCACCGATGTAATAGCGTGATAATATTTTGGTGTGCTGAGAAATTATTAGAGTGGAAGATAGATACAAAATATTGTGAGAATTTTTTTTTAAAAAAGTTATAAAATAGTGAAGGTTTATTGGGATAGTTTTTGAAAACACTTGAAAATTACTATTTTGGAGAAACCTGTCTCTTATTTTTCAACTTATTTAGTAGAAATAGAACAATTTCAGAGTAGCCTGTTAAAAGGTGAACGTCATTAAAATTTTGTATTATTATTTATTGTTCATATTTATATATTATTTATTCGATTTTTGACTAGTGGTCAATGGCTCCTTTGCTCGACGCTCAGTAGCTAACCCACCGTATGGATTATGGTTTTGTTACTCGATAGACTGTAGCTCACTTTTTCTTTAATATTTTTGTTGTGCAGTTATTATTGATAGGTATTTTAGTTTATCGATGTTCGGCTTTATAACATATTTAATGACGAGAACGAATAATCGATATTTGTCACTAGCAAGAGGCCTAACATCTAGTGTCAGAGCACTAGTATCTAGTTAGGAGTCATCGAAACGAGAACAAACAAAATAATTAATTTGAATGATACAAATTACCACGTATAGAGGAGTAAAACAAAGGATCCCCTATTTGTAACAAAAAAATGCACGTACTAATGTTTGTGCTACTAAACTAAAAGGCAAGCCAGATAAAGAATGAAAATTTGGGCATAAATAGGTGTGCGGTTTTATTTAACAATTTGTTGATGATAAAATGTACAACCACATCTATAATGAAACCCATGCATGAACCTTGCGAAACAAGTTGGAACAGTTGTATGCTTCTAAAATCAACAACGACAAATTATTTTACTTGACAAAACTAGTCCAAATGAAGTATCAAGTGGGTACATCAATGGTAGATCACTTAAATGACTCGCAAGGTATTGTGAGCAGTTGTCAAGAATGAGTGTAAAGTTTGATAATGAAATACTTGCTTTGTTGGTACTAACCTCCTTGCCCAATTTATAAAGAACTTTGAAGATTTCACTCACAAATTTTGCACCAAATGATGTGATGAGCATAGCATTTGCCAAAAGTGGGTCCTAAAAATAGAGATAAGATCACAAGGTGCTTCATTACATCAGAATGTTCTAGTTGCAAATTTCAAGGGGAGGAATAAGTCTAAAAAACTAAAACCAAAGGACAAAAGACAAAGTTTAATCAAATGTGCCAAACTTGAGTATCATTACTATAAGAAAAAGGAAATATATTCAAAGATTTTGTTATAAATTCAAAAATGACCAAAAGAAAAATAAAGGCAAAGACCACAAGGAAAATAGCAATGATGATGAACAAACAAGTGTTGCTGATGAATTGAACCTCATCTATGATGATGATGTTGTCAATCTAACAACTCAAGAAACTAATTCAGTGATTGATTGTGATGCTAGCATTCACACGACATCTCGAAAGGAATTTTTCTCATCATATACACCAGAGATTTTAGTGTAGTGAAGATGTGAAATTCAAAAGTTGCAGGTATGGGAGATGTGTGTTTAAATACAGAAAATGTTACGCAGTTAATCCTAAAGGATGTTAGACATATTCCAGACATACACCTAAATTTGATTTCACTATACTGGTTAGATGATGAAGGTTTCTGCAACACTTTCTTTAATCACTAATGAAAGCATACCAAAGGATCAATGGTAGTGACCATAAGGAAAAGGTACAAGGAGTTGTACCTTACGCAAGCTAAGCTCTCCTAACATGCAGTAAATGCAATGGAGAATGATATTGCTGTCAAATTATGCCACAAAAGGTTAGATCATATAAGTAAAAAGATCATAACCTGTTTGGTAAGAAGGAATGTGCTATTAGGATTGGATCAGGTTCATATGAAAAAGTGTGCTAATTGTCTCATAGAAAAGCAAAGTAGAGTTGCTTTCAAGAGTTCCCTCCCTTCCAAAATGAAGAATGTATTGGATTTTATACACTTAGACCCATGCAGGCTAATGCCAAAGTAACTTGGTGGTTCTTAGTATTTTGTGACTTTCATTAATAACCATTCTCAAAAAACGTGCATTTACCTTCTGAAGTCTAAAGGCTAGGTACTAAAAGCTTTCAAGCAATTCTTAAGTTTAGGGGAGAGACAGACAAGTAAAAAGGTGAGGTTTGTTCGAATAGACAATGGTGGTGAGTACATTGGACCATTTCATACTTATTGTAAGAAGCATCGGATTCGACATCAAACACCACCTCTGAAAACACCAAAGTTGAATAGATTAGCTATTTAGATGAATAGAACTTTGATTGAGAGAGTTAGATGTCTCCTCTCATATGCAAAGTTGTCAAAGGCATTTTACAGTAAGGCAATTATAATAGTTGCTCATATATTGAATCGCTCACCTTATATTCCTCTTCAATATGACACTTTAAAATGAGTGTGGTTAGGAAAGAATGTTTCCTATAAGCACTTGTGAGTGTTTGGATGTAAAGCTTTTATACATGTACTAAAGGATGAAAGCTTAAAGTTTGATGTCAAGATGCGACAGTACGTGTTTATCGGCTATGCTTAAGATTACTTTAGGTATAAGTTTTACAATCTAATCCAAAGTAGATACATTAGGAATCGTAATCATATATTTATTGAAGATTAGACTGTTGAGGATGTGGAGAAACTTCAAAGAAGTGCTTCCAAATTTAGCAACAGTTCAATAGGCCTACAATCAATTCCTCTAACAATAGAGTAAAGACAAGTTGGAGATGATCAACCAGAAATTGGTGATCAAGTTGCTTCCGTATTAGAAAATTCTAATAATGGTAGTGTTCATAATCAACAACTAGCTCAAGAGAGTTCTCAAGTAATAATAAGATCTACTAGAATTTATCAACATTCTACTTGATATCCTAAAGGTCAATCTGTATTATTGATTGATGGGGAGAGAACCTGAAAGCTTTAAAGAAGCCATGAATGATAAACACAAGAAGGATTGAATTAAGGTCAGGCAAGATGAAATGAAATCCTTGCATGAGAATAATACTTTTTAATTAGTGAAGTTCTAAAAAGCAAGAAGGCTTTGAAAGTAAATGAGTGGTCAAAAAATGCAAGATGAACGTAGTCCTTAGGTACGATTCAAAGCCAGATTAGTTGTCAAAGGATTTAGTCAAAAGAAAGGGACAGACTTTAATAAGATTTTTTCGCTTGTGGTGAAGGTGACATCCATTTGTATAATGTTGGGGTTAGCAGCAAAATTCGACTCAAAAATCGAATAGATAGATGTTAAGCCTACCTTCCTTCATGGTGATTTGGAGGAAGAGCAACCAGAAGGTTTCAAGAAAAAAAAGAAAAGAAGACTATGTCAATAAGTTGAAGAAAAGTCTGTATGGCTTGAAACAGGCACCGAGACAGTGGTATAAGAAAAGATGGGAGAGTAAGGCTATAAAAAGACTACATCAAACTACTGTGTGTTTATAAAGAAAATCTCTAAAGATGATTTTATTATTCTTCTGTTCTATGTGGACAATATGCTGATTGTTGACCAGAATATATTCAGGATTGAAAGTCTAAAGAAACAATTAAGTCTTTTGCCACGAAAAACTTGGGCCTAACAAGACAAATTCTTAGCATGAAGATAACCAGGGATAGAGTTGTGAAGAAATTGTTGCTTTCATTGGAAAAGTACATTAAGAGGGCACTTTAAAGGTTTAATATGGATAGGGCCAAAGCGGTTACTTATCCTCTTGCTAACCACTTCAAATTGAACTCCAAAAAAACTCTATCTACAAAAAAAAAGAGAGAAGGTAGAGATGTACAAAGTCTCATATGCTCTAGTAATTGGGAGTTTGATGTATGCCACGATATGTACATAGCCAGATATTGCCCACTTAGTTGGAGTTGTGAGTTGATTCCTTTCAAATCCTTGTAAGAAACATTGAGTTACAGTGAAATGGATTTTTAGGCACCTTTAAAGAACCTCTAAAATGTGCTTGTGTTTTGGAGGTCTAAAACTTGTGTTGGTTGGTTACACAAATGCAGATATGGCTAGTGATGTTGATTAAGAAAGTCTAGATCAGGTTACCTGATTTCATTTTAGAGGGAAATATGTCATGGCAATTAAGATTCTAAAAGTTTGTTGCTCTATCAACAATAAAAGCAAAGTTTATTGTAGCAACTGAAGCTTGTAAAAAATTGCTATGGATAAAAAAAGTTCTTATCTGAACTTAGTTTCTACAAGGAGAAATATGGGAGGTTATGCGACAGTTAAATGATATTCACCTTGAAAAGAATCCCTCTTCACTCTAGGTCGAAACATATTGATATGAAATACTATTAGATTAGAGATGTGTTGGAGAATAAGTTATTTTAATTTGACAAGATTCACACCAGAGAAAATGAATTAGATATGCGACGAAAGTTCTACTAAAAGAGAAATTTGAATATTGACAACTTATAGCAAGACTAGTTTGCCCCCTAATTTAGTCAAAGAAGGGAGATTTGCTATGGGTCCCTCCTAAATTGGCGGGACTCACAAGAAAATAAAAAATAAAAAAAAGTAATGGATGGACAAAGGAATCATAATGACCCTACCAGCTCTGCTCCTCAAGGAACATTTGCTCATTGCAGAAATGGGGCAGAAGACAATAAGTTAGGCGGTGCAGTAATAATGTTATGTCATTTAGGTGTGTTGGGAAATTACAAGAGTGAGGGGGAGATAAAAAAAAAAAAAATTACGGAATTTTTTTTTTAAGTAATAAAATAGTAAGTATTTGTTAGGGGTATTTTTGAAAAATAATTGAGTGTCACTATTTTTTGGAGAAATCGCTGTCTTGTACTCCTACTTATTTAATAGTAGAATAATTTCAAACCTCACTCCGCTGACATGGCACGTTAAAGGATGAATCATGTTAAAATTTTGTACTATTATTTATTGCTTGTAGTATTTAGTATTTATTCACTTAAAATTTTGTACTATTATTTATTGCTCATAGTATTTACTATTTATTCACTTATTGTTTAGCTATCAGTGGCTTTTTTAACTGATGCTCTGTATCAAACCTGCACTGACAACTACGTGTTACCTTTTTTTTTATGTTTTTGTTGATATTTGTCATAGCGATGGGCCTAACAAATGCAACTCCATTAAAGGCCTTGTAAAAACGTGATCATGGTGTCTACAATGAATTGCACATTTTGGAAAAGTTGACTTCTCATCAATCCAATAAATGGGAAGAAGGAAAGATGAAAGAAAAGGGAAAAAATATACTCGACCCATCTACAGCAGAATGTGTTGGAATGCTAGGCGTTAACTAATTAATTCAAGTCTGATTTGACTCAAAAATAGCTTAAGTTTTAAAAAAAATTTCGAACTCAATATCTCCATTTAATTTAAACTCAACCTTAATTTGACTTCCCCAAAATTGAATTTGAATTGCTACTTAAATTGAACTTGTTAATGCGGCCACGCTCTACGTGAGAACTCCATGCCCAATATCCCACACTAACAATACATTCCGTGTCAAGTTGCAATAACACACAAAAACTCCCTGTAAGCAGCCTAATAAACCGCGACTTGCTGCTTCTATGATTCATTTCTTTCCTTTTTTGTCTCATTCCACCCACCCCGTCCCCCGGTTTTGTTTTTCTAATGGAGCTTTTCATTAAAATATCCATAATTGGACACAATTTATCAAAATTGGCTCTCCAGTTCTTCCAGCAGTACAGACCCATCTGGGAGAAGAGATGGCTTTTCCATGTCGTGTCTTGGGATATTCAATGCCACGACAACAATTGAAAGCACTGAGTTTTATAATAACGTATGTCCTCTCTTCCTCTGTTATCAGTTTGCACAAAAATTTTGCCACCCTGATATTTAAGTAAGATAAAAAGACTTCAAGTCACCGGACCTTTTCTTCCTTTCTGTTTAAACATTCCAAGACTGTTTTCAACTTCGTACGAGTAACCAAGGACTTGACGTGGTGATTTCCCATTTTCCATCTTGCTTAGGGCATCCAAGGACAGAAGAGAATAACTCTGTTCAAAATATACATCAGATCCCGGAAGTGGAGACAGTGAGACCGAAGAAAACAGGGCCGGAATCCCAATCATGTTAAAATAACGTTGTCTTAACTTCCAATAGTTGATACTGCCACCAGCTTGCACTTTGTACCTGAGAAAGCATTTGAATTTTCATGTTTGATGTTATGTTTTTACGGTCAGAACCCAATCCACGAGTCAAAAAATCTCATTCTTGGTTTCTGTTTTCGCATTTGCTTCATCAAAGATGTCAGTAAACAGGGGGTGATCAATGGATTTAATCAATGCATGGTTTATGTGCTCGTGCTTAATTGGGACACATGGATTGCGGCCATAAGCTTCTAAGATATTAAGGTTACTGATGTCGACGCATAGTACAGATGGAAATTGGAATAGAAAGTTGGGGTTGGACAATAGGACCTGGGACAAGAAAACAAATTAAGTCTATCACAACAGAATACAACCGTGAATATTGTTCAGATACCCTTTGTGCTTAGGGAATATAATCATGTCTAGTAAATTCCATCTTCGGTTTTTTGCTATTTTATCCTTAAGCTCGCTATGAAAGTAAAGACAACGTGTTAAAATGCGGCCACCACAACAATAAGTGAAATAAAATCAAATAAAATAAAAATTAAATTAACCCGTATGGCCTACCGTGAGGGTGAAAAAACATAGAACAGAGTTGAGGGTGGCCTTCGCTATAATCTCAATTAGATGAAATAACACTGTAACAATGTCTTTGCATAGAAGTTTGAGCAATCACTTACAGCCCGACAAAAGCAGTGCTATGAATTTGGGATTGAAACCAAGAAAACAAACTCATCAATAAAGATGATCGGACAAACATCCACAGAGTGACAATACAGCTGCCAAAGCATAAACAAAAGCAAAGATCTCGACACAAATACACAATCTCTCACATGGCACAAACACTTATCTAGAGAAAGCCCAACCACCAAATCATCTGCTCAATAAGTCATGCCCACATCTGCACTCAATAAGCTCAACAAATTAGTTCTCGTACCAAATTATGGATAAAGTTATAAATGCATCACATAATATCCTGATATTCATAGTGTGTGTTCTATGGAGCTCCCTGAAATAGCCTCTGAGATGAAGACCTCAACAACAAAAAAGCAAATAATGAAAATTAGAGAAACATAATAATGCATGTCTCATAGCCAATAGATGAAAAGGCTACACGCAAGCCTTGTCACAGGAATATGAATTCTGCGTTAGATAAAGTTGAGAAAATACATTAAGTCCAATTTGGAGTTTCACAAAGTTGACACAGTATGAACAATATAAAGCAACTTCAATCATCTCAGAGACAGCATTTCAATAATCAGACAAACAAATTTATGAAGAATAAAAGATTCAAAATTAGCAAACTGATGAACCGAGACAGTTACGTGAAGGTTTAAAAATGTGAAGAAAGGTGAAAACAACCAAGCATGTTCAAGCTCTGTGAAGTAATGACACACTATCAAGGTCCTCCACATTCATCAGCAATAAAATACCCGTGTTTGTCAATTTCAACCATTTGAGTCAAATCGTTCCACCAACCATTCCAAATTTGAGGAATTGCATTTTTTCTACTTATAAGAGCTACTCCCTTTTCTCCTCCCTTTCTCCTTCCCATTAACTTCCTACGAAACAATGAAGGACAACCAAATCTTCCACTACTCACTCTACTTCCACAATCCCTACCCATTCTTCCAAAATATAAGTTCAAGTTTGCAAGAGCTTAGACACAAAATGTAAGAGAAGCATACAACAAGAACATCCAGCCACTGTTTCATGAAAAACTGTTAATACTTTTATCCTCTGTATGTGTTGTGACTATATATTTTATGCAGAGAACATGATATTGGATAACACACACCAATGTATATACATATGATGTACTAGTGTTCAGATGATGTTACTGTATCATCTTTCTTCACAAAAGAATTTGTTTCATGTCTCACTATTCAAATTTTGGTTCATGGAGTAATAGAATTACAAACAGGGCAATGAGGCTAATATGTTATGATAATGCAATGATTTCATTTATGTAATCTTAAAGTTGAGTGCAGCACCCAATCATGATATCTAGGTTTACACCAATCTAATTCAAGCCCAAGAT
Organism: Avicennia marina; assembly: GCA_019155195.1. Lineage (NCBI taxonomy): Eukaryota > Viridiplantae > Streptophyta > Magnoliopsida > Lamiales > Acanthaceae > Avicennia > Avicennia marina. The sequence continues at coordinate 17,430,072 of CM032754.1, read as the reverse complement.
ATATTGAGATAAATTTATGATTTATATTGTTTTCTTGTTTTGATTGTTAAGATATATACATTACAAATTTAAATAAATAAATAAATGGGATGCAGTACTAGCATTATGTTTTTTGAAAGAATTAGGAAGTCGTGCTTTAACATTGCAAAGGTATTTCTACATATTTAATAACACTTGGGGGTTTTCTCAACAATTCTGAAAGAACAGATGGTAATATGCATTTTTATTGTAGTTTTCATTAGGTCCTTAGCATTGTTTTGTATGGCATCATCTTTGCCTTTTCTCAGGTTGGAACTGATTTCATCAAAGTGAGGACCCTACGTACAAGCAAAGTATATAGCTACTGCAATGACACATACATTTGAAACTTTCAACTAAACATAGCTCAAAAAAGCCATATAATCTGTGTCAATCGGTATTTTGTTCTGCACTGTCCTCCATCAAAATCGTTTCCAAATTAATCACCAGATGTTCATCTTTGCTTCAGTGGCCTAGTTTTTGGCAACTTTCGTTATTTTCCTCCACATGAGGTCATAAAGTAACTAATAATTTACTTCTTTCTCTAGAAATTAGAGTTTCTGCAACGTAAAAAACATATCCAGCACTCAAAGATTGTTTTAAAATGTCATATGTCTTGAGCAACCTCCGCATGACCAAGAAAAGGGTCCCCAAATTTTCAGACAAAGCAAAGAAAACCCAACATGAAGCTCAGCTCAGCCAAAAATTAAGAAGTCCACTATTTGCAATTGAGATAACTTGCCATTTAAAGAATAAATAAATAAAATAGAACATGATGTCTCCCATGTACTTAACCAGAAAAGGGAGACTTTTGCAGCATATAAATCAATCACAAAATGTTTCGCAACACTGTACAGGTAGTTGATCAGCTTTAATATCCAGCTTCATTGTGCAAGCATGCTTTGGATGTGTGAGTAAGATCAGAGTGACATATGCACTGGATTGTCTTCTTACCATCAGAAAATCAACAAAGATGTTGCAAGAAGTCATAGTAAGCATAAAGGTTATTCTGGCTGTTTTGAGGGTGTATACTGTGAACTCAGACAAGACATCTAGGAAGAGGAGTGACATCATGAACGGCAATGGTGTTACATATGCGTTCTGTTTAGGGACTACAAATACACTACAAGCTCAATGATATATGTCAATTATTCTAATATCAGCAGTAAGGAATTTCAGTTAGATCTACAGAGACTCGCTAGCCCTTGCAACTATAACTATTTCCTGAAGCAACTTCCATTCAGCTCAAATGACGCTAGAACTCGGCAGATTCACTAGGAAATCTCCAACTCCGACAGCAACTCAAATTTACCCATTCCTAAAATCTACAGGTGCACAAACTTATGCCATTACTGTTTTCAATACTTCGGTTGAGCCGAGTATCGCTAACCTTCTATCAAAATCAGGTAAATTTGAACTCCCAAACAAAGCTTAATTTTCACCTTGTTGCCTTATTTCCTTCTCTGCACAGTATAACAAAACAAAGATGCAAAATTTGATTTCATACTTACCCCCAGGAAACAACTATAATTCCTTGCATTCATTTCTTAAAATTTCACCACAGATAATACGAATAAAAATGTCAAATAATTATAACTCACCCAGACGAGTTCATATTACACCTAAATTCTTATCAGAAGCATCAAGATACACCGGCTGTTCCTCCTCAGGAACTGGATGCAGCCCTGAGGCATCCTTACCATCCCCACCGGCATTAGCAGCGCCCCCATCTTTATCATCTGGAAACCTGACAACGACCACAGGGCAAACGCAGTGATGCACACAATAATCACTCACGCTCCCCAGCCTCCCTTTACTATTACTCCTTGACGCACCGAATCCTCTGCTTCCCATGATCACAGCGCTCAATCCTAACCTCTCCACCTCCAAGCACAGTCTCTCCTTCATATCATGATCCTTCACAATATGGATCTTGAAGGGAATATTTGCCTCCATTAAGGCTTGCGCCAAGTCGTTTGCTTTAGTGGCGGTGAAATTGTCGAAATCGACCTCGAGTTTCTGCTGCGATTTCTTGTCGGTGGTGTCGACTGAAAGGTCGATGGCGCCCCAATCCGCACCGTATAGTACGGACGTAGGTCGAACATGTAGGAGAATGACGGCGTCCCCCTGGCGCAGATAATTTTGGACAGCCCATTTAACGACGATGGCACTCTCGTCGCTAAGATCCACGGCGATGGCGATCTTACGTTGAGCGCCGGAAGTGGGCGTGCCAGAAGGGAAACGAGGGGAGGCTGGCTGGTGGAGAATCACAGCGGGTGGGCGATCGCTTCCCGCTTGAGGTTTGTTTAGTGATGCCATGCAGTGAAACTATACTGATGGCGGTGTATAATTTGGGTGGAGATGGGCTAGGGTTTCAAGGTTTCTGGTGAATGTTGGCTTGGCCTTCGTCTGTTTTGTTTGTAGGCAAAGAGTGTCAGGAGGATTGCAGCAATGCGCTCCAGAGTCCAGAACAAGGAGAGTTGGGAGACAATCGGATGTTTCGGGTGTACCGGTGTTTGTAATCTCCGCGTTGACTTTGGGCCCCCAAAGCCAGACATTCTTTTTCGTATTTACTGCCTATACTCCTGTTCACTGTTATTGTCATTTTATTATTATGTTATTTACTTAGGTTATGTTTGGTACTCTAACTTTCAATGCCAAGATTTACTTTCAAATTTCATTCTATCAAACATATTAATTAATAAAGTTCTTATTTAAATTTAAATTTAAATTTTTAATCTCTTAATTAATTAATTATTTTTCAATTATTACACATTTTTAAAATCAAATCAATATCTATATATATCATACATATATTTATATTTTTTTATTTATATCTTAAAATTAATCATTATTCTTATATACTTTCAATAAGCCAATCACTGTTATATATACTATATAATATATTCAAATATATCAAAATTTTTATCTCATCAACATATTACAACAAAACATATTACTTATTCTTATACAATTCGTACTAGACATCATCCCCAAGACTTAAAATTTAAATAACTTGATACAAAGTAAATTTTATTGTAAGTTGTAAAATATTTGATGTAGGCAAATATTACTCCCTTCTTGTGATAAATAAATTTCACTTATTCATTTTCTTCGAGTTTGTTTGGATGCAAATTTTGTTAAAGAGAAACATTAGTAAAAAAAATTTCTAAAAAAGGTGTAAAAGTATAAGAGATAAATAAATGAAAACTGTTATTTTATTTGAATAGGTCATGAAAAATTCTTCTTACATTAACATGTGGTTGAAAGTCAAAGCAAAAGCGTCCTTTAAACCACTTCCCATCTGTGAGGTGGCATGAGTATATATTTTGATGGGTAGAAAATCTTGCAAAGTTGGCATCCAAACATGACCTTTATTTTTTATAAAAATAATACAAGGTGAGACGTATAAACGCGGAGTTCAAATTGTTTTGCTTATTTTTGAAGATATAAAATACTACACATAAACATTTATAGTTTAAAAATAAAAGTTTCAAAACAAAATGTTCATTGGATTTTCGATCAATAAAAAAAAATTTGCATTTGATTGATTATATTATTGCTCATATAAATTAATTTTCGTATTTGATCAATTGAGTTCTTGTTCTATCAAACCTAAATTCTCGATTAATCAAATCTATTTATATCTGGTCAATCAATTTGACATTCAAAAAATTTAAAATATTTGAATTCAAACGAAAAATTACCGATAATTCGTTCCTAGTTAAAAATTCAACCTAACAGAATCAATTTGCTTGTTTCGCTTTTGTGGGCCAATTTAGTGTACATTTTAATAACTAGCTTGTCTAGACTTCGCGTGATTTCTTGAAATGCGAAATCATGCCAAAAAATAAACAAAATAAATGATTCTTACGACATACAAATGATCGAATGAATCGTAATCATGTTTGAAACATAAAATACAAAAAGCTATTATCATTAAGATAACAATTGAATTAATCTAATTTGTTATCTTCATAAGGAAAATTTAGCTTAAACTTCTTCTTTTTTTGATAAAAATAACTATATATATAAATATATATATATATATATTTTTTTTTGTGTTAAATGGGTTTCACTCCATCGAGAATTTTGACTAAACAGTGTCGTTAAGATCAAATATCCTACAATGGTATGTAATGCAACAAATTATGAAAACTACTACAGTGTTGTTCCTTCATAATGTTTTAATCATATATTTATGACTTAATTATATATAAAAATAAAATTTACACACTTTGTGTGTGCATTTTAATAATAGAGTTATGCAATTTCATTAATTATAAAATATATAAATTATTATATTTTTAGAGGTTCAATAATAAAATAAAATAACTTAATTATATTCTTTTAAAAATGTATAAAGAAAAATTTAGAGGTAATGAATAAAGATGAAGAGAGAAGAAACCAAATATTAATTGAGAGAGAGAGAGAGAGAGAGAGAGAGAGAGAGAGAGAGAGAGAGTTTAAAATAACAGTAATGAAGAGAAAAAACCTAAAGACATTTTTATTCATTTATTTTTAATATTAAAAATAGTTATTAAATAATGTAAATAGATTTATTTAAATGAGTATTTTTAGAAATTTATTAAAAAGTGAGTTGTTATAGGAGATATTTTAGGATATTATCTAACGACTAATATAAGTCTTACCAATAATATAATAGTATAAACATATACCTTAGAATTACTTAACCAAATTATAAACATGAGTAAAATTGTATAATATGTGTGGGTAAATCTATTTATAAATTAAAAAATTATCATATTTTAAATAATAAAACTAGCATTGTTTATAATTAAAAATACAAATAATATTTAAAATAAGAAATTGAAAATTGATAAATTTTTAGAGACAATATAGATAAAATAATAATAAATTGAAAGAAAAAGAAAACGATAGCAAAAGTAATGGAATTTAAACTAAGGACAGTCATAAAATTTTATATTATATATTCAAAAAGTCTCATTTTTGTAATAATATAATACAAGTACTTTCAGTACACACTGCGTGTACTTAAATGTATATAATAATAATTTAAAACAATTATTTAGATTATTCTATTTGCAATATATATTATTTTATTTAAATATTTATTTTATACTTATGAAAAAAATATTATCATTTTAAAAAAGAAATAAAAATAAAAATAAAAAATAATAACCAAAAATGACAATTTAGTGAAAGGTATATTTTTAAACAAATATAAGTAGTATAGCATTTTTGAGTATCGTTTTAAAACCAAATTGTAATATATAACATAGATAAATAAATAAATAATGCGGAAAAATAATAACTAATAACTAACATATGTGTATATATAGACACACACGTCATGATTTTCTTTCTAAATTCTTTACTCGTGCATGCTTCTAATGGCATGCACGCCATGACTCATAAAATCTCAGTTTCCAAATTTTGAAGTCTGGTAACTTCAATATCTGTTATTAGCAAATACCATTATTTACAGGCAATTATATTTACTTTTTCTGTGTACAAAAATTAAATAAAATAATTTATTTAATATAATAAAAATATAAATAATTTAATGATGTATAAATTTATTAAAAATTACAAATAATTTGTAATCTGGTTTATGTTACCGAATTTTAATAATAAAAAAAATTATATCATAATATATTATATTTAAATACATTAAGAATTAGAATGGTGTTATTATAACATATGTTTTTGTATACAATATGTCCATGTGCATGTGTCATTACACGATAAAATAATTATATTGAAAATACGACAACATATAAAAATCAACGTATAAAAGGAATAAAAGTTAGTAGGTGAAAACCGATTGTATTCTTGAACTTATTTATATATATTAATTAAAATAAGAATAATTAAAAATTTTTAAATGACTAAAAATAGTTGTTAAGAATACATTTAAAAACATACTAGATAACCACTATGCAGTTACCATCCAGGGTTTAGATTTAATAACCAAGTATAGATATTCAAAACTATTTCAATTATCTGGCAAATGAATTGCTATCTTCGTAAAAAATGGGAAAATTTATGGAGAAAAGAAAAACAAGTCAATTCATTCTCAAAAGTTGTATCATTGTAAGCAATTGTGTAATGACAATACATTTTTGTTATTATTGCTTAATTTTAATTTATTTCATCCGTCTTATTTAAATAAGTGTGAGAGATGTGAAAAATTATCTTGACACAAATTTTTTTTTTTTAATTTAATCTTCAACAACCCATTTCTTCCAAATTTCAATTAGACTCGATCCCTACCTCCATCCCTGGTAAATTGGTTATGGGAAAACGATCCTCCTTACCAAGCGATCTTCAGCAAGCAAATTCAAGCTTTTGGCTTTCTCATCTGAAAGTTTATGACCATTACAATCTGTAACTTATACTTCTAATTGTAATATCTAGGCTTCAATGGTATCAAAAATCCATGAACGTTTTGTGTAGGGATTGAGAATGGACCCAATTATATGTCCAATGAAATTAAAGAAAACCATCTATGAGACTGGGTGTGAGTATGCATATTAGTGGATTTGACATTATACATTTATCTTAAAACCTTAAAGTTATGAGTAATGTCATGCATCCACTTATATACAAGTTATTTTTCTATTTTTTTCAATATAGGATAATCTTTTATTCTTTTTTATTTCAAATTTATACTTATTTTTTAACAATATCTTGCTCAAGTATAAGTTTCTTTGACATTTGGCTTTTTAACTGCCCCCCCCCCCCCCCCCCTCTCATATGCATGTTAGGCTTTCAAGCATATGGGCTTTGTTCTCTTTTGTCCTTTATCTATTTTATCCAGGATTTTATGAATTTGTTCTTATTATGCTCCTCTTTAATCAAACTATTCACCAAGAATGTTTCCTATTTTACTCATCAACTTTAAAATTTTTTAGACGTGCGCCTTACATGGAATTAACCAAACACTTTTTTATCCTTTAACTTTGTGGACCTTCAATGAAATTTGACTCTTTCATAGGATCGACCAAGCACTCTTTCATACCCAATTTAAGTGTCTTCCATGGAAATTGAGTCTTCTATGAGATCAACCAAGTGTCAACTATCATTCTGAAAGTCCTCTATGAGATTTCATTACCCACCATTTTTGTGGGTCTTTTATGGATATAAGTTTTTTTTTAATAGGTTTGTCCAAATACCATTTTCAAATTTATTCCAAGACCAACTATCGACTTTAATACTACTTATTGAGATTGCAAATAAGCCCAACTATGTGCTCATATCAGACTTTTAGGCTCAATATAAGGGCCAACCAAATTGGTAGTCTCATTTATAAACAACACCTATTAGATTTGGAGCGAATCCAACGAAATTGAAGAAGACCTTCTATGGGTTGTGTGTAAGCATGCATGTAAATGGACTTGACACTATACATTAACTAAAAACCTTAAAATTATGAGTAACGATCATACATCTACTTATATATAAATTACCTTTTTTTTTAATCTTTATCTAATGCAAGACAATCTTTTATTCCTTTCTATTTTAAACTCATACTTATTTTCTCAACATTTTGTAACATAATTTTTAGAGAATTGGAAGAAATTTTAGTAGGAGAAGTGTTCATCTTTAAATGAGGTGGTAAATTTCAGTCGATGAAGCAAAGCCTCTCAAATTTTTTCAGTGAATATTTTAGCTGTGTCTTAATAATTTGTCTGGCTATGTGGTGAGTGCGTCTTCAGTTTGTTGCATAGTTTTAACGGCCATGTTTGTTATTAAATGTTAAACTCAAAAATACATATTTAATTATTATATTTTTTAAATTTTATTTTTTTCTCTCATATTTTTATATAATTAGTAAAATAAAAATAGTTAAAAATACACCCAAATTTTGAAAAGAAATATAACGTTTTGGGATAGATGAATATGTCCCATTATTTATGCCTAGTAATGCTCTATTGTCCGAGTGGAATGATTTGATGTACTCCGTTGCAAAATTCATAGAAGAAAAAGGACTAGATTAATTCGGTTGGACAACCTGTTGTTAAATAGTCCAAATAACAACATCCTTAGCCGCTGCACCTGCAGAATTCTTGGGACCGGTGTTTAATCAATTGGAATGTCACTTTCGGCCTTAAGAATGATGACTGGATAATTTAGTTCAGGAATTCAAATCCGAAAATTGAAGTCACCAGTTCATGGTGTCGTGAGGCCAGCATACTGACAAGGATGCTTTCGACATTTCACGCGCGGGCCACAGAGTGAGGGTGCGCAGTACAAGAAAATTTCTGTCGTAATGCTGATGCGGTATCGCTTCTCCACATTGGGACGCTGAAAGCGGCTTGGTTTGTTTTTAAATTTTAACGTGTTTTTAAGTTTTTTTATTTTAAAATTTATATAAAAATAAATTAAAAAATAATAATAATTAAATATATATTTTTAGACAGTAAATAATTGTAACGGGTCTAACCACTTACGGGAAAAGCACGTCCGTACTCGAACATTCCCCCAACTTAAGTCACCGCCTGTTACATCATCGTCTCCCGCTTCGACTCAGCAAAGGAAAGGGAGGGTTTCAATTCGGAGTTGCATCACTAATCAAATCCATAAAAACATCCCTTGCAATCAGATTTATGGTTTGGATACCTTATAATTTCTTCCTCAGATTCCCCCCTGCAATTTATCCTCTCAAAAATTGTCAAATTCACAGTGAAAAATTCCTCAATGGCACTTGAAGAACAATAACGAATTAGCATTCTTCACGTATGATGAGAAGCAGAAGCTGGGGTATGGCAAGCAGAAGCAGAGGCTCGGCAAAGATGCGATTAAACCGTTCGATACATTTGTCTCTGCTTGAAGCCTTTTATCGAGCCCATGTGCTGCTTTAAGGGCCATGTTTTCTGCAAAGAGTGCATTCTCGAATAGCTCTTGGCACAGAAGAAAGATATTCAGAGGTTCCTCCCTAAATTCATTTATCTGCTTAGTTATTTTCCGCCCTTATTAATTTGAGTGTCTTAGGTCAATCATTATCTCTGTTTTTGTGTTGAAATTTTACTGTTCATATTTGTGAGTAGACAATGAAAATAGTGCGATCCATGAAAGTCACTTTACTATGTTCGAATGCTACGAGATAAATGAAGCAGTGAATGAAATGGGATATATGTTTAGCTGGTTAATTGTCTTAAATAAATACGTTAGAGATGGGTTGGGATTTAATGTGGCGATCTCAATTGAAAGGAGGGAGTTTATTCCAGGATTATACTTTTCATTGAACTATTTAAAGACAAATAACTTCGTTTTGGTCAATATTGTATCTCACATGGTATGCATTTTGCTGCTTCCTGTGAGCAAACATAGGCGAACCCTTATATGATACGTATTTTTTAATTCTTAGGGAGCAAAGGCCATATGCATTGGAAGCCTTTAAATCTATTTGCCATTGAAGCATGTTGTAGTACAGTGTTTTGGAATGATCACACAGTTGTTAATACTTGCTTAAATATTTTCATATCTGAGGTAGACACTGACCAAACTTTCAAAATCTCCTCTAAGCGAGATCTGCCAATAGATTGCCAACTCGTCTAATTCTATTGGTCTATGTTCTGAGTTTGCAGTTTTTCAGACTCAAAATTATAACAGAAAAGGAAAAATAGTTTTCAGATGTTGAATGAGCGTCTTGAAGGTAAGCCTTGAGGTTTGGTTGTTTACCATACAACTGTATCATCAAAGTTTGTTCTACAGCTTGCAAGAGATAACCCTTGATTCTGCTTCTATATTTACCCTTTGGTAAACCAGATCATGCTTCACAATCTATGTTGGTTGTATTTGCTATTGAACATCTTATTTATTCGATATTGGCTTAATAAAATTAGGATCAAATAATTCTAGAGCGCTATTCATCAAAACTAGGTCTATATAAAGGATTCATGCTGTTTGCTTCTACAGAGCTATGCACAGAATTCTGCTCTGCTCTTTGGTTCCTCATCAGTATGGGATCCTTTGGGTTAGCAGGCTTCATGGTTTAAATCAGCTGTTCCACGACTTTCTTTTATCTTCTTCCTAGCAACAACCAAGGATAGGCTTGCAACATTTTATCACACTTACAGTGCTGGTGTTCTGGGGCAGCTTTCTGGATAAAATTGGATTGAAGAATCCATATTCAAAATGCTTGCACATCCACAACTTTTGGGTCTACTGTTATTCACGAATTTTAGGAAATTTCTTACAACCTTCCCTACGAAAATTTATTACATTTGGTTGGTGTGGAAGAATGGAGTTCTAAAACATGTGATCTTAACGTTTACTGATAACCAATATTTGAAGCTTTTTGTCATCATGTGCTTTTTCTTTATCTTTAGAGTAGGTTTCATGTGCTTTGGGAGACTAATAATGCATTAATTTTATCACATTTATTCATCTGCTTTCTTGTAGATATCAGATGACAATAAGCTATGAAGAGTTGTATGTGCATTTACAGATCCTTTTTGATTTTTTTCTGTTCTCATGTGAAAATTCTTCTATTATTTTCATCCTTTCAGTTTTTTTTAAATTATTCTTTGATGACCAATTGAAGCAGGCCTACTCATTTATTCTTGTACTGAAAAATATTTATACTTGCAGAAAGCTAGCAGCCCATGCTGCTCAACAGAAGCAAGAAAAAGAAGTAGGGGAGGAGAGGCTGATGCTGCAAAAAGCTAGAGAGCTTGATGCATTTGATCAACAGAATCACGGGGCAGTACCCCAGTATAATGATGAGAACTACAATGGCAACAAGAACGGTTTCCATGGGGCTAACAGTGTAAAAGCCAATATGAAGAGGAAGCACTTTGTACCATGAAGGCATTTTGGCTTCCTTCTGCAACGCCACAAGCTCCTAAAAAGGTGGAGGCTCCATCAATGGACACTATTTGTCCTGAAGGCAAGGAAAACTTTTTGCAATATATTTTACTGAAGATTCAAGTGGGCAGAAGCGTTTGAGTTCTGTTGATAAGACCTATATCTGTCCTAGCTGCAAGGTCACTCTAGCTAATGCGCTGTCAATTGTAGCCTTGAGTTATTGTGAGTCATGTTTTCTGCAAGAAGTGTGCAGATAAATTGATGGCAGCTGACATGGTATGTCTGGTCTGTGACAGGCCATGCAAAGAGAAAAATCTTATAAATTTGGCTAGGGGAGGAACTCGTTTAGCAGGGCATGGAGATCATCTTGAAGCCAAAGATTTTAAACATTTAGGAAGTGGTTCAGGGCTTGGGCTTGTGAGACCTGCCATGAAGACATGATGTTGAGATGCTAGGTTAAGTTTGAATTGTTATTACTTCCTCTTTTTCACTGGGCAATGTTGAGCACCTATATCTACAGCTTTGCTGTTTCGATCATCGTCATTGTAATATAAATATGATAAATGCAGTTATTTCCAAGTTATTTTACATTCCAGCCGAATTACCTGGCCATTTGCTGTATTGCGATATCAATTTATGTATCTCAAACCCTGTTTCACAAGTTCTTTTTGGGCCACTGCTATTCATGTTCGTCTGAATTGTTTAACTATTGACCCACTTGTTTCTTTTCTGGACCGGTCCGCATCCGGTATGGGTGTTCAGGATTCATCATTCGACTTATCCTAAAGTTTTGTAACAGAACTTGAATGGTTTACTAATAGTGTGTGGTTGCCCTGTAAGAATTTGCTGATCTTGTGGTCCCTCTCAAATAGTTTTTGTAGAAGTTGGGCGAAATGGTTCGGTTGTTGGAAATCCTCCTTGTCGGAGCCTTCATCAGTCCATCAAATGTAATATTTATTTACTCTCTGGATGGACATTGAACCTGTTGTTGTAGAGACTGAAACCAAGAATCAACTTTTACGATCAGAATGAAGCACAAGATAAGCCGTTGACTCTGTCTCAAAAATCAAAATTACAGGCTCGTCTATTGCCCTTTGCCTCGAGGGATGGTCGAGAATTGACTCGTTCTTGAAGTAGGGGGTAAATGTATCGACACGGTGGCGCGTCTATCACCCAGTAACTTTGTCACTGACAGTCCTCCAACACGCAAGTGGGGTTAACTTACACCTCAGTGTAGGCTGGCTGCTTGGCATGGAAAGCGCTTTTTAGCCTTCTCTACTCTGTTGTCCCCGGCATTTTGCGGAGGGAATCGAAATAAATTTAATACAATGCAACTATTGATTTAGCGTCACTCCATTCTTTTATATAATGATAATAGTTGACTTTTCTAAAACTTAATTTTTTTTCAGAAAGATTTGATTTTTGTTGAATTGCGAGTACGGCAACAAATTCTCTAGATCAAAAACAAAATTAGACAGATGGCTTTCATATTATTATAGAAATAAAAAAGTAATTTTTAACAACTCAAACGGTCAACTACCATTCCCTTAGAATGCATTAATTTTGAAGACTATTTTAAGAACTCAACAGTCCGAATTAATTCACCATCTATCAAACCCATTTCATTCTATATGCAAACATTATACACCTTATTGTTAGGAGAAATTGTTAGGAGAAATTACACCGTCCTCTCCATGCTTAGATTAAATATGTGGACTTCTCTTCATGCTTGAATAATTATATTGACATTTCCTCTAGTACTTTTTTAATTTACAAATAAGTTTTTTGGGTAAGTGGATCAATGAAGAATGATGACGTTAGCACTAAAATATCAAGTTTACCTTTGATTGACTTTTGGACATGTTGATCAAATAATCATCTTTTCATAATTTTGGTATTCTCTTTTATTTTTAAATTACACTTTAGTCCATTTTCGTTAGGACATTTTAGTCTTTTTCTTGATTTTTGCCGGAATTTGACTAATGTGGTCAACAGAAAAGATGTCAGTGTAATTATCCAAATGTGAAAGTAAGTCTGTGTATTTAACTCAAATGTAGGGAGAGCGGTGTAATTTTACCTTATTGTTATTATATAAACTAGAAGCAGAGGCTTATTTACTTGAAGGGCTATTATTTTTGACCGTTAGCTCGCGTTCTTGTAATTCTTGCTGTTATTGCTCTTGTCAATCTGCTTGCATTCAAAATCACGAGAAGATGATGCTTTCTATTTTTGGCTATTTCTTTCACTGTCTCAATTGGAACACTTCTTGGATATTACTGCAGGCAGATAAGGAAGAAGTTCAATATAAAAGTAAGCATTGAACTTTTTAGAACTGTTCAGAATTAAGAATCATGCAACTATCAGTTTTTTCCTTTGACTGATTGACAAGTTCTATTTCATTCACACAACTATACATTTATTGACGTCATTAGAATTGTTGTGAGTAAAGGAATCATGTAGGTATCAGTTTTTTTCTTCGACTGATTGATAAGTTCTATTTCATTTACACAACTATAAACAAATTAACATCATGTGTAGCCAAAGGGTGGTGTCCTACATTCAAAGAACCCATTAGATGATTCATATAATGAAAACTCCTTTGTTTTGTCTCACCAAAAATATGAGGGAAAAAAATAAATGGAAAAAACAAACCTTGAGACATAAAATGTCTGGGGTTGGTTTCAGAATTGTGATCTTCTTTGTGAATCAATTAGTCAAATTTGGTGCATTTTTTATCTACTTGATCAATTGATTTTGACAATGTGGCTTACATACACTTTGTGCAACTTGGCAAGTCTAAAAAGAATTACGTATAGCTCTATGCTTGTTAACCATTTCCATTTTCTATTCCATCTACTTTTTGGTGTTTGGGTGATGATTTCATAAATGAGAAAGAGAATGCTGCAATTGAAAGATAATATGCTGTATTTTGACTCTCACTTGATGAAACTTATTTCTTGATTCTGCTACTTCCTCCTCACAGTACTTATTTTAGCCACACCTTCTTTGCTGAGATGAGTTTACATAGAATTGATCCTTTAAATTGAGTGAGTACAATTAAACATTTCTTTGGATGTGTTTGGATATCCTTCTAGAGCACAAATCTGGAGAATCCATATATTTCTATACATCTATTCGATCTTCTCATGTTTTCTGTGTAATTTTTCAAGTTTTCCTTCCCTTCGTATCTCATTCACTCAGATATGGCGAAGCACAAAACTCTACATTTATCCTCAGACAATGATTTTTTATTTCCTAATGAAATCCTTTTTTTTCAGGATTAGCTATAACCTAACTTGTTTGCTCATCCAGGATGGTGACAGTTCTTACGACGGCTGCGTTTACCATCTTATTCGCCCCTGCTGCACTTTATGTCAGGTCAGTTTTTTTTTCCACACTTAACAAGAGTGAAATATTTGGCGGAAAAATTTCTCAAGTGAAACACAACACGTTCAGACACATACGAATGCTTTCTTAAATATTGAGACAGGACATCACTTCCTGTGTTGTTCCTCAGATGACTGCACCGACACTTTTGCGAAATGGATCAGGAGTCTAGAACATTGGAGATGAACAACGTCCAAGATGGCATCTGGCATGGCAGAGGGGACACGATATGTATAAGAAGCTTGTCCGAGGATGGAAAACCACACCTGGAGTTGAGTCCACCTTTTGTTGTGTCAACAAAGTCTCCAGAATCCCATAGCATGCAGAAAACCTCAGACGATGGCATTCAATAGTCTGAAGTGACGCCTTGTGTTGAATGTGGAGCACCAATTAATATTCTCGTTAGCTCTGGGAATTGATGCGTCTTCTTGACTGGGGCATTGCATCTGCAAATTGGGTTGGGGGTGGTTCGATATTTTTCTTCCTTTTCCAAGTATTGAAAGGGAATTTACTGCGATTTCTCATGCATAAATTAAAAAAATAAATAAATAAATCTTATCTTGCCACTTAGAAAGTCCAAATTTGATGTGCATATATATATATATATATGTGTGTGTGTGTGTGGTTTGCAGTTGTACGACTAGAGTTGTGAATGTAAGCAGTATTCAACCCTTTCTTTCGGTCTCTACATCAATGTATTTGTGTTCGACTCTAAGAACTTCAATATTTTGACATTAAGGCCAATATCAACAACCCATGTTTCCAACATTAATCTGGGAATAAAAGGCACGATTTTGTTGTCGAGCACCTCGCAGAATGTATTTCATGACAAAAGGAAACAAATATCAGTGAGATCTGGTATTTTATTGTTTTAATATCGGTTTTCAAAATACATCCGAATATGTACCATTTCTTAAAATCTGAATTTCAAGTGATTTAATAATAAGTAATTATGATGGTGTGAAATGCTAACTGAATGATTATTTATTTATTTATTTATGTTCAAATAAACAAAAATACAGACAAGTGCCCAGCAATCCAACTGGTAAACAATAGCCCAAACTATAGTTTATGGGCTGAAGTGGTGGCCCAAGTCGTAAATCTGTCCTCTCGTGTGGTAAATCCCTCTAAGGCCCTCGTTTCTTTCTATTATAAACAATGCCTTCAAAATAGTTTATGTGTCGCCCACGTTTATTTTTTATGACTTATACGATTATTTAATTTATAAAATATTTTTAAAATTTATAAGTTTATAAATTTTATTTTAAAAATAATTTATTTAAATGTTTGATAAAATTAATTTATAAAATTTTATTAAAATTTATAATTATAATTTATTATAATTTTTTTGATGTAATAATAATATAAGTAAATTAAATATTATTAATAAAATATAATTAAAAGACATTTAGTTATTTTTTATATATAAAATGAAATAACTTAGAAAATATTTGGAGTTTGTAAGCTTTATTATAAAAAAATTACCAAAGACTCGTTAAGAGTTTATAAGTTATCAAACATTTTATGAGATATTTTGAGGATTTTATAAGCTCGTCCAAACATTTTCTAAGTCATGAGTATTGATACTTTTTTCAAGGCTCACAATCTCAAATTTTGAATTATTGTGATTCAAGATTCGACGTATCTATTATCGAAATTACAATTCAACAATAAAGGAGTTTCGAATTATTGCAATTGTGAGTTTGTGATTTTAAATTTTAAAAATTGTTATCATTAATATGGCAACTCAAGATCGAAGAATTATGATTTCATCGGGACCATGCATTGGGGATGATAAAAGCACAAGAAATATTACAGTCAAGATTGCGATTCAAGTTAACAAATTTGTTGAAGTCCGTTATTCGAGATTCAAAGATATTACTACCACAGAAATCGCAGTTAGGGAAACTGAAAAATTTGGTTGCGGTTGTAGATCTGTGATTCAAGATTCAACAATTGCTATCAAGTTCTTGGAGGTTTTAGGTTGACTTTAGCTTGTATTCGGACGTGGTTTCTTGAAGATCCTGTCGTCAAGGAATTCGAGGCATTTGGCCATTACTTGTCTGGGTGCAGCAAGTGCCAAATGTCTAGTAAATGTGGCTGTTTAGTTGGTTAATTCATTTGTTGGATGGGATACTTTGTGTGGTTATTAGTTAAGCACCCCAAACCCCTTGTCCATCAATGTACCCTTGCATGCATGAATGGAAGTGAGCTTGTCGTTGGAAATTCTTCTTTCTTCCCCCGTTTCTCCCTTTTTGTTTACTATCCCTACAAGCTTAGCAACAAAGGATTCTGCAATTCTCTCACCGGAGTTGCTTCATTTCCTCGACTCCATGGAGTCTTGCATCGACAAACCGAGGCCCTACCCTGTCACTTGTCAAAGAGACAATGCCATCCTACTTAGATTTTGTATGTTTTTGGTTAACTAGAAAATATTATGTGCTTCGTAGCGCAGAAGAACATGTGTTAAACTTAAATAATATATAAATATATCAAATTACATAATTTTAATATTAATTTATTTTAATTTTTATTTATATAGCATGGTTATTTTTTCAAACAGAATTGAGCAGTATATTTACTTTTTTTTGCTTATCATATGATAAAGAAATGAGCTTTAATAAATAAATTAATTTTAGTATCTTTTAATTAAGTAAAAATAATAATTAAGAAATATGTCATTTAAATTATAGTTTTTATAATTAAATTTTGATTGATAAGAATATTGTCTGATCATATAATTTTCTTAAAACCAATGGGTAAAGTTAAGACAATGAATGTATAAAAATTAATATTTGGGGGGTTAGCTCACTCTTGTAGGACCGTGACCCTTTGTCTTGACCATTTTACCATATGTGTCACCTATGCTTATACAAGTAAATGTGAAAAATGTGTTTATATTTATTATGAAAATCTAGAGATCTAAAATATTTTAAAAATTGAATATTTCTTACATTTTGAAGTACATTGATGTTTACAAAATTTATCTTATAAATGCAATGATCAAATTGATGATATTTGGTTAAAATAAATTTGTATCCATATAAGTTTTTTCTTTTAATTTTAACTTTGATATTGAAGTATTATATACAAACTTCATTACATTTTTTAAAAATATTAAAATTTTTATAATTATTTTATAAGAATATATAACTTCTTTTTTTGAAATAGTAATCACTATTTAATAAATTTAAGCGTTCCAATAATTGCCAGATATGAAATTTAGTACAAGTTTGTCCACCTTTTTCAAGTGTGATTTTTGTCTTATGTATAGCTATACCTATAAACATACTGATTGAAGGAAATTCCCCAAATCATTTCTAAGTTAAAAAAAGAAAAACACTAGAGAAGATTAGGATCTTATCATGATTTCATTCTTTCTTTCACTTATGTTGAAATACTTTCATTTATTAGATAGTAATTACTATCTCAAAAAGGTATTTTTTTCTTACATATAGGAAACCCATATTTGATTCAATCAAATTGAATTATACCATTTTTATGTTCTTAATTCAATATAGATTGATATATAGATCATACATACATACATACATACATACATATATATATATATATATATTTCTCTTCTTGCCATTTTTAGATAAATTGGATTTATTATGTAATTGTTTAGTATTCAAGATATTAGTTAATACTCAAAAGATCAGATTCAAGTAAAGAAAGAGATGATTGAATAAAAATAAATTTGTTACGTGTAATATTTAGTGATATGAATCAAATTAATTTCTTATTTTTTAATATATTGACATTTTCATTGAAATACCCATTTGTACTTATTACTTTTGATATTGGAATAACATAATAAATTATAATTTATACAATAATAAAAATTAATAATGTATAAAAAACTTTATATTAAGATTAAATTAGTTGAGTTTCATAAGCATTTAGCATAAGGATCAGTTTGTTTTTTAACTCTTAATAGAAAATGATCTTTCAATTATCTAATTATAGGATTAAATTTCTCCTTTCTTCAATTTTATTTACCCATATATTTTATTTTTAAATTGATACACTATAATCTCAAATTTATTAATTGCTTGAATAGATTTGTTCAAACTTAAAATTGATGTTAATACTTAAATAATTTAGAAATCACTATAAAGTTCAATAATTAAATTATTTATACTAAATCACTTCTTTTTCGTGTAGATTTTAAATAAAGTCATTTATATCAATATTATTTAGATTGAATTTTAACTTATTATTTCACCACCTTTTTGTGTATAAACATTTAAAATTTTTAATATATATTTTTTGTTCTATACATTTCCAAATTTGATTTCATTTTTATTACATATTTTGTCTTTATAACTTAAATTTTCATAATGTATATGTTATTTGTTGTAATTCACAATATTTATATTGAAAATTATTAATATGAATGTATTTATTCAAGATAATTTTGATTTGATAAACGCTATAGCATTTTATTTGAAGGCCTTTTTGGGTATTAAATAATATTTATTTCTTTTTAAAATTTTAGTTTAGTTCTTTGAGAAATACACTTTTTAGGCATTTATTTATATTTTTAATGCATTAGTTTACTATATATTTGTTATACATTATGCTTACTAAGCTTATTAATAAATTATAATAAAGTTTACTATCAATTTTTCCATTTATATGCTTACCATCATACATTATTCCTTAATATTTATTTATTATTTTTTTAAGTTTTATTTTATTTTGTAACAATATTTTTACATTATTAATGACATTTTTTGTATATTTTATTATTAGTTTCTATTAGTGATATGTTGAGATTAATTACATATATATTTTCTTTGCTAAGTAAGATATTAGTTATACTCTTCCTTGTGTGTAAGTTTTTCCCACATAATTAAGAAATTTATAATTTATATTTTTATAATATTGCATTCAGATAAATCTATTGATAATCTTTTAGTCAAATAGTATATAATATATTTACAATTTAAAGTTGATATACTTGTTATTGTTATTCTATTTATATGGTATTATATAAACTTGTTTGTTTTGATTATTTTATATTATATTGTTTTTCATAAGACTATTATCTTTTATCTATAATTACTTATTTATTTAAAATTTTAATACATTATTTTAACATTACTTTTCTTATTATCTGATTTTACATGCTATTGTATAAAAGAATAATAGCTAATATATAATTCAAAAAATAATACTAAAAGAATGTTCACATGGTTAATAAAATTGATGATCAAAAGATGTTTCATTTCAAATATTTTGTAATATATTATTATAAGAATAACGTTCTTTATATAATAAATTTATTCTTTTACAAAAAAATTTAGCTCATCACATATTTAATAAAATGAAAGGTAAAAAATTCAATCATTTTAAATTTTGTAACATATATAAAATTTATTTATTTATTCAAATTTTTAGTTCATTATTATAACTTTATTTATGTTTCTATTTGTTCTTCTTGCATACTTTAATTTAATTAATATTTATGTCTATAAATTTTAACTCGTGAATTAATTTATGTTCATTAAGCTATATAGTCATGGCATCAATGCCTTCCAATAAATTTATTGTTATATTTTTGAAAATATAATTATACAATAATAACATGTTTAATAATCTTGATAGTCATAAATTCATTTATTTTAAATATTTTATAACATATTATTTTTTGTAAGAATATTGAGTTTTCATATGTGTAATTTATTTATTTAAAATTTTATCAAATTGTTGTAATTCTATTTTTCTTGCTCTTTGTTATCTATAATATTTATTAAATGTAATTAGCTATTAAATAAATACTAATATAAAATGAATTATCACACATTAAATAGATTAAGTGATAAAAGTTTCACTCGTTTTAAATACTTATACTGAATTATTATAAGAATAGCTATGTCTTTATGTAAGAAATTTCTTATTTATTTAAAATTTCTGCACATTATTACAACTATTTGTTTTATCATTCGTAATTTAATTAACTTATTTGATATTCATTGTTGAAAATTTCAACTTATTTATTTATTTTGTATTTATTATGCAATATAGTTATGAAGCTATTGTCCTCTAACAAATTCAATATTATTTGAAAAATTACAATTATGCAATTGCAATTATTTACTATGAATTTAAGCTTATAACTAATTTAAACAATTTAGGATTATGATATTTTTAATTTTACTTAATTTATAAATAATTTAAAATTTTATTAGTTTCTTATCACGGAAGATTTCTATTTAATGTAATTTAGATAATTAAATAATATATTAGAATTTTATTAATTTCCTATCATTAAAAGATATAAAATTTTATTTTTATTTAAATAATTTTATTTATTATAACAAATATAAATATTTAATTAAAAAATATATATATTCTTTCCCAACTTGTAAAATAACTCGCGCTACATAGATTCGTACCCCACGTCAATGCGAAGTATCCGCGTGTGCTACGTACTTGCTAGTGACCCACCACACGTGGAAGTGGGGCCCACACCTTGGGTATGGGGACGGCGCTCCCCCACTGGCAAGAATCACTTCATTTGCTTTTGCTACCAGGATATTTGCGAGACTTCCTCACCCTGCAAGGTTTTAGATTCCCCTCTTTTTGCTTTTAATGAGCATATTAATTATTTCTTTTGTATGTTATGTCCTTAATGATTTTTCTTGCGATGCAAGTGCTGCTTGATGTTACTGGTGATCTGAATAAATAAATAAATAAATAAGTAAATTACTTGTAATAAGCAGGTCAGGCAGGCGAACACAAATTTCACGATGTTAGGATTGTATTCTGGAGAATCACAGGTCTTCCCAACCGGGGTATTTTGTTTAAAAGGCATGCAACTACTCGCAGGGAACAGTATCGAGGTTTATGATTGTTTTGTTATTTCCAGTTGTAGTTGAAGTGCAGGGTTACGAGAAACATTGCACCACCAATTCATGCACGCATCTTAAAATTTACTTGCGACTTGGCTAAATTACTATTCATTTGTCAGCCGAGCAAAAAAATGGTTTTGGCCTGCAAGGCTACTTGTTGGAGTTCAGCTGC
Organism: Avicennia marina; assembly: GCA_019155195.1. Classification (NCBI taxonomy): domain Eukaryota; kingdom Viridiplantae; phylum Streptophyta; class Magnoliopsida; order Lamiales; family Acanthaceae; genus Avicennia; species Avicennia marina. The sequence goes on along the minus strand of CM032754.1, from coordinate 17,408,835 downwards.
CATTACCTTATGTTTATTGGTCACTCGTACAGTTGCCTACCCCACTTAAACTGAAACAGAAGGAAAAAGAAAAAGCGAATGGATGCTGTTTCCATGGAATTTCTCTTTACCATCATGAAGACGTGAGCATATGTGATTGGCATCACATAGTTAACAGCCCCTTTTCCATATGCTGTCACGCAGGAACACGAATCAAAGGAGGAACTTTCTTCTCTTTTCTAGACTTAAAACTCAAGGGATCCACAAATGTGTCTATTTAAGCCAGGTTCCGTGGTTGGCAGCCATAACCTACTCACCTCCTTTTCTTTCTGTTGAAATGACCAACGCCTTCGTTCCCTCTCCTTGAAGAGAAAACCATGTCGTCCCACCAAAATTCCCTTCCTCCCCAAAATGAAACCACCTCCTCCAATAGTTCACATCCCGACACCGATGATGCCCAAACCTCCCAACGGGATTCTGATCCCAATGCCAAAGAAACCCCACCAGCCCAAACTGAAGCCACCTCCAAAGACTCTCCCCCTGTAGATGCCCCCTCTCAGACCTCAGAGCATTCTGAAACCTCCAAACCCGGTTCTGCTACTGACCCCGATCCCCACATGCAAGGTGAAACATCATCTGGAGATGGAGAAACCTCCTCCAAACGTGATTCCCCTTCCCCCTCAGCCAGTCAACAGGATTTCGCAGCTGGTGTTGATCCCCACGTTGAAGAAATCACCCCAGCCGAAAATCAAACCGCCCCCAAGCATTCTTACCTTCCCACCGATGATAGTGGCGCCCAGATTGCAGCCTCCAGAAAGCCAGAGATTGATGATACTGGGGCCCGTAGACAGCATTTTGAAACTGACCCTGATCATCGTTCTCGAGAAGCGACACCAGTTGGAGAAACAACCTCAATCATGCCCCCAGAATCCTCAACCAACAACGAGCCGAAAACCGAAGAAAACTATCCACCTGTCAATGAAATATCACCTGCCGACGATCAAACCACTGCAAAAAAAATTGCCTCTTCCCAACTTGACTCCGGAATCAGAAAACCAGAAGCAGAAAATGTTCAAAATTCAAAACGACCTTGTCCCCCTGCTTTCAAGAAACTGATCAGGAAACTCCAAGCAATAATCAATAAAAGATCGGAGGGGGGCAGCAAAACTCCAACCACTGCCAAAAGGCCAGATGGCAAGGAATCCCACTCCAAAGTTCAAACCACGGTTACAAGTCCAGGCGGCTTCAAAGATACAACCACGGCCACATGTCCAGATGGCTCCAAGGATACAACCACTGCCAAAAGTCCAGATGGCGAGGAATCGCCCTCCAAAGTTCAAACCAGATCGCTCTCCAAATCGATAGAAGCAGACCTTGGCTACATCGAGGTCGAGAAAGAGAACCTGCGGCGAAATAATAAGAAACTGGAAATAGCAATGGGAGAAGCTTCCAAAAATTTTGACGAACTCAAGAAACAGGAGAACGAGAAAGATCTCGGCATGTTGCGAAAAGCTATGACTAAACTGAAGCTTCAGCTTCCTTCAAAGTACAAAGTCGATGCAGATGAAACAGACCCATTTGAGAAATTGCAATTTGCTTTCAAAGTCAAGCAACGCATTCCCGAGGATGTGCTTAAGATCAAGCCTCAGTTGCACAAGAATTGTGTTTTCCAAAACAGCGCGGAGTTCAAAGATTATGTGGCTCGTTACAAAGAGCTCTACACTGAGCAGAAGCTGTGCTTGTTGTGTTTCTCTGTTTTCCCTGACAATGCCATCATCAAGAAGAGTCTAATGGTGCGATGGTGGGTCTGTGAAGGCTTTGCTGCTGACGACAATGTTGCTGGTGGCTACTTTAACGAACTAATGAAAAAGGGGTTCATCGAGCCGGTAAATAAGAACGGAAGCCCCTCCGTGAGACTCTGTCGAATGCACCCGTTTTATCGGTCTGCGTTGGTAACGCTCGCACAGAGGGTCAAGTTCTTTAACTTTGATGACAGTGGGGAGCCGACACAAGATTTCTCAGGATCTTCTCAGGCGTGCTTGGTGGGGGACGGTTTGATTTCCTATCATGATTTGAAGCGTACGGTGGAAGGCAATGGTAAGGTGGAAGGCAATGGTAAGGGGGAAGGCAATTGTAAGGTGGAAGGCAATGGTAAGGGGGAAGGCAATTGTAAGGTGGAAGGCAAGCCTAAGGTCGAAGAAAATGGTAAGGTCAAAGAAAACGGTAAGGTCGAAGACAAGCCTAAAGGGGAAGACAAGAGTAAAGTCGAAGGCAATGACTTGAAGCGTAAGGTGGAAGACACCGGTAAGGTCGAAGACAATGATTTGAAGCGCAAGGTGGCAGACAATAGTAAGGTCGAAGACAAGCCCAAGGGAGAAGACAATGAATTGAAGCGTAAGGAGAAAGAGGGTGGCGTGGAGAAAGCTGATTTGATTAAAGCCTTGGAGGAAACTCTGGGGAGAGTTCATCTGGTTTTCAATGTGAAGGAGACCCGCCTCGAGTTCAGAAAGAAATGGTTTTCCATGATGAAGAACGTGAATTTTATACACCTCGGGAGTTGGAGAGCCGTGCCGCACCATATCGAAGTTGAAGATACCGAGTTTTTGGATACAGTGGGACCCATGAATTATCTGAAGTTTCTAAGCCTTCAAGGGGTGGCAAATATCATTTTCCTTCGCGACTCCATCTCACAGTTCGCAAGTCTCAAGACCTTGGACCTAAGAGCTTGCCATAATCTCGAGACCATCCCCGAGAAAATAGGACGGCTTAAGAGTTTGACACATTTGGATCTATCCGAGTGTTATTTGCTGGATCACATGCCCGAGGGCCTTTGCGAGCTTACGAACCTTGAAGTGCTCAAGGGATTCGTGGTTGGCAGCAAGAAAGGAAAGAGATCGTGCACGCTTGATGGTTTGAAGCAACTGGGCAACTTGTTTAAGTTGTGCATTTACACGGGTTTGAGGGACTTCCCCGAGGACGAACATGTTGAAGCTCTAAAGATGTTTCCATCACTCCGAAAGCTTACAATTACTTGGGGAGGAAGTGCCCAGCGAGGAGCACACACAGGGGGGCCATCAAATTCAATGAGCTCGGGAGGAGGAAATGCCGTAGGACAAGAGCAGCCACCTAAGCCATCCGAAAATTCAAATACAAATAGCTCCTCCCGTCGACTTCCTTGCAAATTGGAGAAGCTGGATCTCAAGTGTTTTCCCAAGTCGAGCACTCCAAAATGGCTGGAGTTGGACCAACTTCAGAAGTTGGAAAAACTGTACATTAGAGGTGGGAAATTCTCTGATTTGGGTCAATATCAGGACGTTGACGATTGGAATCTAGTTTGGCCAGGCAAGAAGCACACGTGGAAGGTCAAGCAGTTGCGACTCAAGTACTTATCCGAAATAGAGATGGAGTGGAGACAGCTTCAGGAATTATTCCCTGATTTAGAGTACTTGGAGCAAGTCGATTGCCCTAAACTCACCTTCTTCCCTTGTGACGCAAATGGGGTATGGCTCAAGAAGTAAAGGCCATGGTGGGCTTTCCGAGGGCTTCACTACTCTCAGTTCTCCAAGTAGCCTGCAAGACAAACCCGTTGCTCAATCGTCCGTGTGTTTTTTCTTATTGATTTGGTCGTGCCATGTTTCAATTTCTGTTGGCTTGCTGCAATTGTCTGTGCTTGTTGTGTCTCTACGCCGTTTCGAATTGTAATTTAAGTAACTCACATTGGCCAGCGTGAGTCGTTGGGAGTTGGTGCCTGCCGAGTCGCAGCTGTGCTAATGTGTCGTGTGTGTGTGGTGTGCCGCTGCATGAATTGTACGACCACGCTCTATATATGTCGTACGCTGTATTCCTAGTTATATACCAGTGGGATGATTTTTCTGCAAATGCTAACCCCAGTAGAAGGTGACAAATTCTATCGGTGTTTAAATACAAATGCTAGGAGCTAGGTTGTGGACCCAGATATTTTTTAGTACATCTAATTTTTGAATTTATATTTTACTTTTATATTTTCAAAATATATAAAATAAAGAATAAAATTATATTTTCTAAATATATTCTATAAAGATATATATTTCGGAAATATAAAAGTAAAATATAAATTCAAAAATTTGATTTACTTGAAAATAATAAGAATTTATATATTCTACCGATTATAAAAATATAAAATTTAACACATATCTAAATACAATCATAAAAATATAAAATTATGTTTTGCAATTAGAATTTTACCGTTAAAAAATATCTGATCTTTTATAAAAATATTAATAAAAACATGTTTACAAAAATTTATTTATAAAACATATATTACTTTTAGTTTAAAAAGATTTGTTTTAATATATTTTATAAAGTATAAAATAAAGCTTTGACATACATTTTTGAAAATATCTTCTGTAAAAAATATTAAAAAGAAATATTATTGAAACTATAAATTATATATCATGAATAATGAATTTAGAAATATTTTAAATTTTTTAATATATTCTCAAAAAATATGAATGATATAGTTCTTTGAAAATATAAATAAAAAATAGGAAATTTAAAATTTTAAAAGCTAGAAAAGTACATATGAATTAAAGAGCATAAATTAAAAGGCATCCTCCAAGGAGGATATTATATGATATTTTATAAAAACTTAAATATTTTTTAAAATATTTTCTAAAGGATAAAAAACATGAAAATATATTGTTAATATCATAGAATAGAACAATAAAAAAGATAACTTTTACATATTGGTTATAATCAATATTTTAACAATATAGAATATTCAATTTTGGTATTTAAAATTTTTTACTGTAGAAAATGTAAATTTTTAATATTAGTTTATTCTAGAAAATTTGAATTTTTAAAAAGCTAAAAAATAAGCATTTACAAAATGATGATTGGAAGATCCTGCAGTTTGATTTTTTAAATTTAAATAAATTTATATTTTATATTATCTAATTTATGACTTAGAAAACATGTTTTTTAATTTTTTGTGTATATATTTCAAAATTTCAGTGAGCTCAATTTGTTTCCCTCCAAAAGCAAGTCCACGTTACTTAATTTTTTACACATCATGAACATGAAGTCACCTCTGTTAGCATGTCAAATAAATCCCCAAATTTTAAAAGTCACATGCTTTAAGTGTGTCAATTTCTAGTAAAATTTGAACTAATTATCACCAAATTGCTCAAATTTTTAAAAAATTGGGATATTTTTCTCAATTTTAAAAATTAAAAGACAATTTTACTAAACAGTAATATATGCAAGACAAAAGTTGCATTTTGCCTAAAGATTGGAGACATAGGCATAACATATATATGAATAACAAATATGTTGTATTATGGTTATAAGATATTTATTTTTATATTTAATAATTTTGTAATACATATCTCTTTTCTATTTTAAAATCTATTAATTCTTTGTAATTTAATAAAAATATTTTTTTTTTTTGAAAATAGAAAGAGTATCTGAATCCCTTCTATAAACATATAAATGTTACATCCATGCACAATTGAAAATTATATAATTAAACTCAAATGCATTTTTTCTTTATAAATCTCTTATACTAAATATATGAAAATAATAGATTAAAAATATCAAGTTTTTAAGGCAATCAAATAACATAATTGGCGGGTCAATCTTATAAATTGATATCTTTCAAGAACAAGCAAAAAACTAGTGATATCTATTCACAGGTGTACATCTCTGGGTTGTGTAAATATCTATAACGCATTTGCATGATTAAATTTAACTAAAGAACTAAGGTATTAAAAAATTAATTATATATTTTGAACATACAAAATATTAAAGTTCAGAATTTGAAGGCTCTATATTTCAAAACAAGTAAATGATATTTTTTTATGTTTTACTACATTTTACCTTTTAAATAGATATACTTTTTATCTTATGAAAGAATTCATGATAAATATTCGATAAGTATTCAATTTAACTAGGTATCATAGAATTAATTTAAATTTAAATAAAACTTTATAACAATAATCTAATTTCTTAAAAAGTAGAATTGAGCTATACTCACAGTACATTTTAAAGTTCTACGTAATCTAGTAGTTAATCTATCTCTTTCTTATGGTTTGACCGATTGCAACTTCTCGACTTATTTGAATATTTGAAGTATTTATCAAAAATTTAGAAAGAATAAGTATAAAAGATAAAAATTCAAAAATTCTATTCAAGTTAACTTAGCGCATGCTTTCATCATTTTGATAACTTCATGGCAAGTAAAATTACAATAATATATTGTTTTTCTATATAAAAATAATTATGTAAAGAATTTCATTGTGTAATACAAATTATAAAAAATTTAAATTTATATGTAAAATAAACGATAAATAAGGATAATATGGTACTGCAAGATCTTTCATACATTCTGAAATTATTGTTTATTTTATATTGAAAGAGTTTGAAATAATGAGCATTTTATATCAGAAATACTAGCAATCAAAACATAATCTATATATATAAGGAAAGAAAATATAGTAAACAAACTTTTCTTAGATAATTTGAATAAATATTTGTTATGATTGAACTATATTTGGAAAATTTATTTATATATGTAGAATAAAGTTAGTAAATGAAAATGATGAAGAAAATTTTAGAAAATGAATAGAATTAATATAATTTCTTAAAAAGACATAGATAAGCTAAATTTATAGTATATTTCAAAGTTTATAGGCAAAATTAGAATAATGTATTGTTTATTTGCATGAAATTAGTCATGTAAAGAATTTCAATAGTAATAAAAATTATATAATGTTAATTTTATATCTCATACAATAAAAAGATAATTAATGAAATATGATGCTACAATGTCTTATTAGGTGCTTTTCTCTTTCAAGATACATGTTATATGGAGGTTAAGTTGGAAACAATGTTGAAAACATTTATAGAAATAACAGTCCAATTAAATAAATATGGGTTAAGAGGTCTAAAATTAAGAGCTTGGTATCCTATATTTTGTGAGAGCATATTCTAAATAAACTTGATATTTTAATAATAATTGTTCTAAATATATGACAGGAGACAAGGAGCAATTCCAATTACAAGAGCTTTTCTGGAGGACATGTCACATTTGGTGATGGTCAAAGATATCAAGTGATTGGAAAATGTACATTCAATGTCTATGGAATGTCTAAGTTGAAGAGAACCCGACATGTTAACAAACTAAAAGCTAATCTACTTAGCTTAAGTCAACTGTTCAACCAAAATCCATCCACGAAGTTTACCAACAGTTAAGGTTAAATATATAATAAAGATGATTATTATATGCTTGTTGAAAATAGGTTAGATAACAATTACTATATTTTAAGCAGTACCACAACTTCTTTAAAGTCCAACATTGAGAAGAGTGAAAAATGGTATAAAAAACTTGAACACATCAACTCATTATTTACCAAAGTAGTCAAAGAGTAAAGTCATTTGTGGATTGCTAATAGTATCAGAACATAGCCCAAATATTTGTGGACCATATAAATTGAAAGAACATGGAATAAAGTCTCTTAAAGTAACATAACAGTTGAGTACAACAAGGATTTTAGAGCTACTTTACATAGATTTAATAGGCCCTAGGGATATAACTAGCATTGGAGGAAAGAGGCACTTTTTTATTTGTATTGATGATTATTCAAGCTTTACTTAGATTTCTTGAAAAAAAAGTCAATCACCTTTCAAGCATTTCAAAAGTTATGCACTCAGTTAGAGAATGAAAAAAGAAAAGCTGTTGCAGCATCATGAGAATTTGAACAAACTACGATAAGGAATTTGAAAATCAATAATTCAGTGACTATTGTTCCCAAATTGGTGTGAGACATGAGTATTCATCCTCTAAAACATGTTATCAAAACAAGGTGGTGGAGTGTAAGAATTGAACTCTATAGGAAATGGCAAAAGTAATGCTTTGTGCAAAAGAAATGAACTCCAAATGACCGGTGATAGCTATCAATATAGCATGCTATATCATCAAAGTGTACATGCTCATAATATTCTAGTAAAAACACCTTATGAAATTTAGAAGGGTAGAAAGCCTAGTGTTTTACTTTTACACTTTTAGAAGTGAGTGCTATATATTAAGGGATTGTTACAATATCAAGAATTTTTCCTTGGATATTCTTACACAAGCAAGGGATATAGAGTTTATAACTTTATAACCATGAGTGTGATGGAGACTATAAACATTTTTGTGGATGATGAACAGGTAGTGTTTGAAGAATTTGTAAACTAAAAAGAATGGAAAGAAGATGATCCTAATATTAATAATCAAAGTGATTAGACAATTGGAAACACTAATTAGAACGAAGAGTAGAATATTATGACATTAGACACAATTGCTGATGTAGAACGTGAGCAAGAGTCCACTTCAGACTATGAACCCTCCTAAAAAATTTTCAAAAATCATCTTGTAGATATTATTGTCAGTTTTCTAAATGATCAATGGAAGACAAGAGATATTCCTAAGGTATGTCATCGTGATTTAGCTAGTTATTCTTAATTTGTATTTACAAGTCTACAAGGATGAATATTGAGTGATGACTATACAAGAGGAGCCCAATCAATTCTAAAGAAATTATGTGTGGACCTTATTTGAAAGACTACATGATGCAAATAGAAAAGAATGTTGGTAACACGTTGGTGTACACAAGTTGAAGGGATTTATTTTAAAAAACTTTTGCACTCATCGTTTGCCTTGAAACCATACGACTACATTTAGGTATGACATGTTCTTTAAATTTTAAAGTATTTCAAATGGAAGTTAAAAGTGCATTTTTAAAAGATTTTTTGAAAGAAAAAGATTATGTTGAACAACCTCAGGGGTTTGTTGACTTGTAACACCTAAACCATGTGTATTAATTGAAGAAGGCCTCATTAACATGATCCAGAACTGATTGGAGCTGCTACGAAATTAGGGTATTATGTTGGGTCTTACTTTGTATTTTTGGATGGGCCAAAGTTGAAGTTCAAATTCAAATTCATGCTCAAGTTTGAGTAAGGTGAAGTAATAGCTTTAATTTTGGATTTGGAATGGCTAAGAGTGCTTGGAGGATGCTGGAATTGCAAGTTGGAGTAAGACAAATCAATCACAAGGTAATTAGATCAACTTGGAGCATTTTAGGGCATTCTACAGTTATGATTGTAGGGTACTCAATTGAGCCGACCAGCATGGGATCGACCTAGGTGAATCTTGAAGTTTTCTATAATTACGATCGCATGTCCTTATGATCGAGTGCAAATAGTAACATGATCGATAGTATAGAATGGATGGATGATTGCACATGCAGGATTGAGCGGACATGTCTTGCTCGATCGTGTGGTTAGACTGGATCGATTGCAATGAGCGAGAAACCAAAATTTGAACTTTCTTTTGAAATTTTAGCTGTTGGAGCCCATTTTTGAGAGCTATGTAGCATTATATATACTCCCTTCCTTACATTTGTAAAATGGATTTCAACCATGTATTGAATTCGAATGAAGAAGTGTTCTTCCATTCCACTCCACACTTTGTGTGTTGTGAGTGTTGCCTTCAAAACTCAAGTATCAAACTGGGTCATTTGACTTGTTTTTTGTGGTTCATGGTCAACATTTACTGGCGTGCTGTTTGGTTTTTTGGTTGTATAATTTTTGATTTGTTGCAACGATTTACCCCATGTGAAGTACGTTCTTGCTCAGTTAATTATTGTATAATCTCACTGATTATCCTTCTATTTTCCTTGTTATCTTCCTTGTTTTCATTTCCCTAAATTTTCTCAAATTTCCCAACCATTTTCTATCCTTGCTTCAGTCAGTTCACATCAAAGTGGTATGAGAGCCAACTTAATCAGGTTTCTAAATTTTGTTGGTTGGTTGGATTCCATTTATTATGTTCTCTATATTTTCTACATTTTATTTCTTCATCTCCTTTCCATTTTCTTAAAAAATCCACAAATAAAAAAGTCTAGACTGATTAAGACTTGTTTGGACAAAATTTTTGATTTTAGTGGTGTTGAATATTTGGTGGGAATTCTTGCTAAATATTGTTGATGTTTTGTTATGGTGTTGAAGATTGTCGTTGAGAAGAGAAAAAGAACAAAAAAAAAAAAATGAAGACAAAGAAAAGAAGCAAGAAGAAAAGAAGTTGAAAAATTAGTATAAAAACAAGAGAAAGAAAAGAAGAAATTGGTGAAATTTCTGTTGTTGGGGGTTGTTCAGGACAAAAAATTTTGCCTAGCGTTGTTGTCAGATTGATCCCGATGGAGTCTGGATCGAGTGCAACATCAGTAATTCCCAACCTTGTCCCAATTCAAGCATTGGAGCTTCATGCAACTAGAATGTCCTAACCCTAGGTGGGTGTGCTAAAACAAGTGACACCATAGTTGTTTTAGTGAGTATAAATTTGATTTGACATACATATCATTAATCACGTACATCCACAAATGTAAAAAGAATTGACAATTGAATACAACTACATTTTATTATCATTGTGGTGCCTAGAAAGAAATAATAGGTTTGATAGGTCTGTTATATTTGGATATTATAATAGACCTTGAATCTATTATATCGAGGTCCTATCGTAACAAAAATAAGAATGGTTTTGACTTTTTGAAGTATGACATCTCCAACTTTTCAAGGAGTGATGGCACTTATTGTGCTATTTAGTTTCTTACCATTCTTGGTAAAACCACATACATTATCTTAGTTTTGTACAATGACGTGTACGTAATGAGCATGTTCATAATTTTAGTACTTTTATGTTGACAAGTTTGTCCACTGAATGAATCTATGTGGGACTTGGCAAATTACACAACTATATAATGTGCTTTCAAGAAAAAGGTTGTTGAGCTCATACAGAAACACTTACATTGGATAAGAGTTTTCAATACAAAAGCTGATTAGATCCCATAGGAGAAGTGAATGAGATGTTGGGTAAGTGGGTGGAGGATGCATATTGAGCAGTATGCAACAAAAAATGGGCCAACTATGCAGCTGATAATGTATCTACATCCACTATATATCACAACAAGTCGATTTTCCACACACAGTAAAAGAATGGTAAGCAAGAAGTTTATTGATGTTTGCTTAGCCTTATTTTTATGTCCACCAGCCCATACATGTTTGTTTACAATTATCCAATATAATCTAAAAAGTATAGCTTGGAAGGTTTTCGACTCCTGCTGAGGTTTACTCTAAAGTTTGGAGGAACGCTGTTGGAAAATGGGTAGACCCTTGTGCATAGTCTAGAGGGGTAAGTACAATTACTGAAAGATTTTCATATTGACTACAATTTTATGCAACTACTAATTGATCTTATAGGTTTATAGAGATGATACAAAAATTACAACATGACTAAAATGCGACCGAGGACCCAGAGACACATAAGTTAGAGGGAGGTAGGACTTCATCTAACTTAATCAATAGCAACATAGTTGTCCTCAACGCGTTCGATGGATTTAAAAATGGTTGGCTCCCAAAGATGGGCTCATGTCTTTCAAGCAGCTATCCTGTGCATTGACTAGCTCCATTTCCTTATCGAACTCTGAGTTATAAATAATGCAGGAAACATTAGAATGTACTCAATAGTAGTTACAAGAGAGTGATGCGGAAATAAATGATTACAAGACTAGATTGGCTCAAATGGAGGTGAGATTAAACAAATTTATGCAACTTGCTTCTAAAAAGTTGGGCTTGAATCTCGATGATGGTGGAGGTGAGGAAGATAATAAGGGCTTCGATAGTTAAATATACATGTTTGCCCAACATTTCCCAATTCTTATGTTTTCTTGACTTTGGACTAGATGGGATTGTATTACATTTTGATTGAGGCTTTATTATGTGTCGGTATTTCATCCTTTTAAATGTATTACCATTAGGATTATTACATGTTTTAATTGTCATATATTTCTCTTGAAATTTTGTGTATGGGATTTGGTAATTGATTGTAGGAGAACTCTAGGAATTTTTACAATAATTAAATAAAATTATTTCTTGAAAATAGTAAAAACCTGTCCCAAAACTAGTCCAATTCCATGCCAAAGTGGTTACCAAAATACCCATCTCAAAGTCATATTAAAATAACAGTCTCAAAGTTGTGTCAGAATAACCATCCCAAATTAGCTATCTGAACACCGTTCCAAATGAATCATCTTAAAGTTGTTTCGAAATAGCCGTCTCCAACTCACACTACAAAAGCTGTTCCAAAGGCTTACTATAAAAATCGTCTCAAAGTTATGTCAATGAAACCATCCAAAAAAGTCGTCTTAAAATTGTGTAAAAAAAAATTATTTTAAAATCATGTCAAAAAAAATTGTCGTAGAATTGTTCTAAAATTGAGGTAGTTTTCTCTAAGGCTATTTCAAATTTTTGCGATAAAGTCAATTGAGATTGGTGGAAAGCCATCCCAAATCAATTTGGGATAGTTTTTCCAACAAAATTCATCCCCAATGTTCATCCCAAACTGAAATTTTTCTTGTAATGTTGTGAGTTAAACTAAAAAAATAAGATTGCAAAATTTGCATGACAACTGAATTTTACCCTTCAAATGTAAAAAGTCACATGTGGAATTCTATGACTGTTGTTGACACGAAAAGCTTATTGGACAAGAATAGTTACCTATATTATTTTTAAGATAAAAAAACGGATAAAGACTAATAAAAACGTGCTTGAGAGAGACAGAGAGAGAGAGAGAACGAATCAATATTAACTCGAATAATTTGTAAAATAGTGACAAGTTTATATGTATTATTTACTCCAAAAATGAGAGAGAGAGAGAGAGAGAGAGAATTCTTAAAGAAAATAAATCAATATTAACTCACTTGAATACTCTGTACAGCATTGACAAGTTTATATATATTATTCATTCTAAAAATGAAGATGGAGATTCAAAGAAAAAACATTTGTTAAAGTTGTTTTTATTTGCTGCTTCACCTAACCCATATATCAAGATATACATGTAGTCTAAGTCTGTCACCAACTACATGTATTTAGCAATTTGTTTATTTAGGTACATCATCTTATTTATTAAAATAAAAAGAAATAAAATACAAGAAAATGTTTATCTTAGGCACATTATCAAGTTATCTTTTGCTGCAACAAAAATAAACTATACCCGCGACTACTGTGTTTTCTCCTCGTTAAAATCTTCTTCAGAAATGATATAAACAGAAGTACAAAATCTCAAAGTTTTCTTGAAGAAGGTTATCTCCCGTGTCCTGTGATGAATCTCGTTGAGAGTTATATGCTTCTTCATTTATTGGCCAAAGGAATGAAGTGAAGATGATATAACGTGAACATAAAAAAGAAGAAGATAAAGGTGACAAGAAACTGGATTTAGATTTAGCAGCAATTAATTTTACATCATCTGCGACTGGGCATCTAGCTTTGTGGAAACATACGTTAATGAGTACAGCTCAAGAAATATTAAAGAGAGTGGGAATAAACTTTAGGACAGCAGCGAGCAGCACCCACTTCAAGAATCTGGGAGGTCCATGGAGATTTTTCAAATTATGGCCCCCGAAAAATTTTTTGGGAGTTCCCTACAGTTCATGTGCAGATATTAGAGGTAAAAAGTTTGGCACAAAAATTTAAGAATATGTAACAATAGGAGAGGGAGAAATAATAAGTGTTGTTTTAATGGTTAGAATATTTGAAAGAATTGATTTCCACGGCAAGTAATTTGACATAGTCTTGTAGGAGTTGTATAATCGAGCAACCAGTCCAAATTAAACTGCATTAATTGATACATGATAATGCATTATCTATTAATTTTCTGGACAGCTTTGATGTATAGTTAATGCAGTCCCAAGATAATTATCACAGGTAGCAAAATATCCCACCATTAGTATGATTCCAGTGTTAGGAAGCGTGTGTGCAAAACTTCACAACTCAAATATATTAGAGGGCGGAAGGGAAAAAAAATCATTTTATTTAAAATGACTTTAAATAATAGAATCAGAATATGTAAATATTTATAGAAAAAATCTAACATGTACCTAACAAATTAATGCAGGAATCCATGTTAAATTCCATATTTCTGCTCTTTTTAGCAGATGAAAATATTCATGAACTGATAACATGAACTAATATCATTCATTCATGTAAACAATTCATGCATCTATCCAAATTCTTTATAAACATTCATGAATCAAGTTTAATCTTCCCAACACATCCTCTTAAACTTGGTTTTCATTAGGCCATATAGAATCCGTAACTTATTCTTCTTCTATTAATTATTTGCTATGGGAAAGCTGGTCCACACTCTTAAGTAGCAATTTTGGTGTAAAAAATTACCTATCCATCCGGTTCCGTTTTTTACGGTAGAATACACCTTGGCAATGTTTGTTTTTGCTGTTTTTGCCCTTGTGTCTTTGGACTTCTTCTCAATCCCCTAACATTTTACATGGCTTCGCTTCTCATAAGTCTAGAGACCTAAATACATGAAAGTCTCTCAACAGGTTTTTCTATCAATACCAAAATTGTACCGCCAAAACTCAACATGTATTGAATCTATGGACTTTTTTAGTAACATCAACCATTTTCTAATCGCTTATGCTCTCTCTCTCTCTCTCTCCTCACGCCGGTAAGATTGTTTGACACTTTGATATCATCGTTGGGAAGAAGTGGTAAGAAAAATAACACAATTACAATGCATAATAACCTTTTATAGGAATGATCTAATACATACCTTATAACAAAGTACATGGACCCATATTTAATTCTACACTTGTCGTCTTTTCTAATACATGAACATATTCATAAAATAATACATCAATAAGATTTAATTAATATTATCCATCCGCACAAACAATCCATGCATTTATCTAAATTCTTCTCCAAATAATCATAAATCAAGTTTAATCCACTGTAGTATGGACTCATGCGAAATTCCATATTGCTTATCTTTTCCAGTGCATAGACATATTCGTTAAATAATGCATCAACATAATTTAATATCATTCATTCACATAGACAATTCATGCGTCCATTCAAAACTTCTTCCCTAACCTAACAGCTCTTCCGCTTTAATAGTAGTCAGGGTTTGTGATATTTAATCGTGTAATGTCTGAATAAAGGAGAGACAATGTACTGAAACAATTTATTATTATATTGCGAACTTAACAAATGAAAAGAAAAGAAGAGGACTTCGAGCACGGTTAGAAGACTCAAACGAAACCAGAAAAACCACAATCAAACGACATGAAACGTAACAGTGTCGGATACATGAAGCAGTGCAGCTGCGCCAGTGCTCATTTCTCCGCCTTCTCCGGCTGAGTTTGGTTTTGGTGATTTCCTTTCGGGTCAGCTAGATTTTTACGCACAGTTTTGGCCATCGCCTTGGCGAGTAATGGAAGGCCAGCACATTTTTTCACAATCTCATCTTTCAGCATATCCATATGTTGTGGCAGTTTATCTTCCGGAACAGCGTCCATGAAAATCTTCCAGCAGCTCTTTTCTTCTGGCAGAGGCAAAAGACTTTGCACCTTCTTCTCACCAGCCCTTTCTCCAAATCGGCTGGTGACAGTTGCAAGAGGCAAAAGACTACGCACCTTCTTCTCACCAACCATATCCTTTGCCAATTCTCCAAATCGGCTGGTGACAATCACTGTGCCTCCGTGCCCTTTCGGCAATCCGAAAGCCAGTCGCTCTTGTTGACCTTGTTTTCTCTCATTTACATCTTGAGTTAACGATTTAAAGAACTCGTGGCCGTCGACTCTGACATCATCGAACACAATCAAATACCTTTTACCCTTCAGCTGCCGTCGAACTGCCACGAGAAGAGTGCGGAGACCGCCTAGTTTTGGAATGATGTCCTCTTCATATCCAAGACACATCAACATGCTTTTCATCACCACTTTTCGATAATCTTCGTTGTCCTCCGGCCGGTTTGACAAGCAAACCCAAATTCTGGGAAAGAAGTGTTCCTTCACATGTTCATTACTGAAAGCTACTTGGGAAAGTGCTGTTTTCCCAACGCCTGCTATCCCGACAATTCCAATTGCCTTGAAGTACTCTTCTTCTTCAAGTAGCAGCCTTTCCATGATCATGGACTTGTCTTCAATTCCATGAATCCTTTCAGGGTCAACTGAGGAAGAACTCCACCGGTAAGTTCCTAACTCCTCTGGCAAGCTTCGTGCACAGTAGCATTCTTTGCAGGACCTTTCCAATTCTTCTATTGTTTTCTGTAGGCTTTCACGTGGGTCACGAACCTTAAACCAGGTCTTTGCAGTGAACTTGCAGTCCTGCCACTCGGCTATTGCGTTATTGAGATTGTAGAGAGAGTGAAGCGAATGAAATTCAACCCCGTTGTTTTCCCCGATTAAATCTTCGATGCGCTTCTTAAGATTGTCTGACAGCTTACATGAAAGCCCTGAAGATGGCTTAGTTTCCCCGTGGGCGGATGAATTTGTTTCTCCATCTGCAGCAACTTCATCTGCACGTGACTCGCGTCCTACAATTGCAGCATTGATTTTTTTGAGCAGAAAGGTTTCTATCACAGTCATTTCTATCACCCTTCGGACGCTATAAACGGTGAGTTCTAAGGATTTTTCGGATTTTCAGGAGACGGCAGGATGGCCGGCTGTTTTCTTTCTTTCTTTCGTTCTTTTTTTTTTTTTGACGGACTTAATTTTCTATTGTTTGAATGAGGATCAATGGCATTCAACAATCGAGACAAACAGGGCTAATGAATTCTCTTATTCAGAACCGAGGACACAAAAGCAGTGACGGCACAAAGAAAGCTAGAGAACAAGCTTTTCTTTTTTAGGGTAACTCATTCTGGTAATCAAATCATTCTTTACAGGATTCTCACGTTTCTTTTTATTTTTTGGCATACAGGAGTTTTCCACTTGGATCCATTTATATTTTTAATGCTTCAAATACACCCAACATTCGTCATGTGTGACCCGTGTGGGAAGGTAGTGTCACTTGTGGTCTAATTATAAATATCCAAGTATTCTTTTCTGATGCACGTCCTGCTCTAGGTTGCCAATTACCAGCCTCCATATCTCTGCCGCTGATAGATTTCCCATTCAGGTGATTGATCAAGTGAGGTAACCTGCTCCAAGCTTTGCTTCTGGTTTGTCATTGTAATCTAAATGTACATGCTTCAGTTTTAATTTTCTAAATTTTTCTGTTTGTTCTAAAACTATATATGTCTCGGAAGACTTGTAGCTGCTTCATATCATTTAATGCATGAATAGATCCTCCCCAAGCCAATTTATTTTGCATTTGTTACTATAAAATTATTTAAACACGTGGTAGCTGATATCGCAAAAGGCATGTTCGTATGACTGAGAAAACATAGCTTGCTTAGGGTCTGAACTAGAAAGTAGAAGCATGAAAAAGAAAGGGGCATATATATATATATACACACGCAGTGGATTAAGATTCTGAGAATCTTTCCTGTGTAGGAAGTTTACAGTCTCTACTAGCATAACAATGTACAAAGTTTATCCATTTCACCAGGAATGGAGATCCCCATACCGAAGCCCTTGAAGGCATTATGGGGGACATGGGAGCTCAGGGCCTTCATCCTCTTGAGCCTGTATCTGCAGACTCTTTTAATTTTAGTCTCCCCTCTGAGGAAGCGAATGCATAGCAATTGGATAATTCTGCCCCTCTGGTCAACATACTTACTAGCCGATTGGGTAGCTAATTTTTCAGTTGGGCTAATCTCTACCAGCCCAAGCAAAAACTTTGGCAAGCCCAAATGCTGATCTCCTGGCATTTTGGGCCCCATTCCTTCTGGTGCATCTTGGCGGCCCTGACACAATGACTGCATTTGCGCCGGAGGGTAATGAGCTGTGGCTCAGGCATTTGCTTAGTCTCTTGTTCCAGTCAGTTCTTGCAGCGTACGTGTTCTTCCAATCACTGCCCAAGAATCAACTATGGATTCCCACGTCGTTCATGTTTATCTCGGGCGTCATCAAGTATGCTGAAAGGACAAGATCGCTGTATCTTGCCAGCTTGAATAGCTTTCGGGACTCCATGCTCAGAAGTCCTGATCCCGGACCCAATTGGGCCAAGCTCATGGACGAGTACTATTCCATGAAAGAGGGAAACCTTTCGACAAGCATAAAAATGTTCGGCGAACCTACGGAAACCAAATCCGTGAAAAAGGTGAAAAAAGGCAGGTTGGAGAAGACAGAGGTGGTGCTATATGCTCACCACTTCTTCGAGACTTTCAAGGGTCTCATCGTCGACCTCATATTCAGCCACCGCGAACGCAACCGTTGTAGGGAATTTTTTTCTCGAGAGAGAGGCAGAAGATGCCTTCAAAGTGATAGAAGTGGAGCTGAATTTCATATACGATGTCCAGTTCACCAAGGTCAGTGTTGTGTACACTAAAGGAGGTTACTTGTTTGGGGTTGCTTCCTCTGCTTCGATGATCACAGCACTTCGTCTCTTCTACTGTGAGGATAAGACCCACTTTAAACCTGCTGATGTTGACATTACCTATACCTTGCTGCTTGGAGCATTGCCTTGGATGTGATAGCTTTTGTGAAGCTTATTACCTCTGATTGGCGTGAAATTGTCTTTAAGAAGTTGCCTGAGGTAAACATCGAGGGTAGTGTACGTACTCAAGAGAGAGATGATAGCTCAGAAAAACCAGGTTTTGGGTTCTTTTTGAAGGTGCTGAGCCGTTGGAAGGTTGTGCGTGTGCTGCGCCGCCGGTGGTCCAAATCTGTGCCCTGTTACAACTTGCATTACTATTGCCAGCATAGTCGCCAAGAAGTGGAAGAAGAACTCCTCGGCTACCTGGGATTAACCAGCTTTCTAGATAGCCTCACTTGCGTTGAATCTAAGCCATTTACCGACAGCCTGAGGAATCACATTTTCAAGGAGTTGAAGCAGAAATCAGAGCTAGCAGATGATTTAGAATCTGCCAAGGAGATCAGTGCTGCAAAAGGTGATTGGCCCTTCGACATGAAGGCTGCAGTGATTTGCTACGTTTTGTTCTAATGTGGACTATGACCAGAGTATTCTACTATGGCATATCGCCTCGGAACTCTGTTACTGTGATGAACCTAATAAAGTTAACGAATGCAAGTTCGAAGACAAAAACGACAACAGAGATGATTTCAAAGACAAAAACGGTAACAGAGATGAGTTCAAAGACAAAAACGGTAACAGAGATGAGTTCAAAGACAATAACGAAAACAGAGTTGACAGTGAAATCTCCAAGCTGTTTTCCGATTACATGTTGTGCCTTCTGATTGTGCAGCCCACAATGATGTCTACAGTGGCAGGTATCGGGCAGATCCGATTCAGGGATACATGTGCCGAGACCAAAAAGTTTTTGGCTGAAGGGTCTGTAAATCAGAGAAAGAAAGAGCGTGATTTCATCGTTGATGTTCTTATCAGTTGCTTCGAGTGTCTCTCAAATGGGTTGCTTTCTCCACTTTCGGCTTTCGTTGTTCCTCTATACGTTATAGTGTTTGAACCTCTAATCGCGGTAACATCTCCAGTTGTGAAGCATGCTTTCCCGCAGGAGCCAGTGACAATAAAGTGGGTTAAGGATCGTGCTTGTTCGAAGAGGCTGAAAGATTATTGTTCTCGTGTTAAGGATTACTTCCTGGGGACCAAGGAACAGGAGGAAAAAAATCATGCCTAAGCCTGCCCACGTATCCTTGGCGTTCACACAGAAGTTAAGCCTGATAGGGTGAAAGGAGACAAAAGCAGATCAGTGTTGTTTGATGGGTGCATCCTGGCCAAAAAGCTGATAGAGAAAGAAAATAGATGGAAAATAATGAGCAGAGTTTGGGTGGAGATGCCGTCGTACGCCGCTATCCATGTCAGAGCCAACACCCATGCGCAGCAATTAGGCAAAGGAGGAGAGCTTATAAACCATTGTTTGGTTCTTGATAACTCAGCTTGGACTGGGGAATCAGTTCCAGATTAGTGAAGATCATGCAAGGGCAAAACTCACTGTGGGCAAGTAGATGCTGGGTGGCTGTTTTAAGTTCCTGAAAATAGTAAAACTCTGTGTGTTGTGAATAATGCGAGTCTCCTCCATTCCCCCTTTTTCGGTTGGTTGTTTGCTTGTTTTTCTTGTAGGTAGGGTGTGGTCCTCCTAAAGAAAATAAGCGTGTCTGTGTCTTTTTAATGTTTGTTGTTCACCGTCGTGTTGTTGGAACCACCGTGTCATGACTTGATCTCCCGTATTCTCTGTCCTAGTCAAACAGATGAATGGCAGTATGCACACACGGCACACATTGTTATGGAAGTGATAACGGCATTTGTGCTTAGAATAATGTTCCTCCTGTTTGTGCTACATTGAAAGCGACCAGTTTATCGCACTGGTCATCTCAGTATGGGATTTATACCTGACCATACAACTCTTCATTTTCCAAGCCACCTTTACCCAAATCTTGAACAACAGGTTGTGATTTGTTATGTTCGAAACCATTCTCTTGACATATACGTGAGAGAGATGCACAGGTTCATTTGAGTAGCGAGATGCATCGTGGTATGCTTGTTTTACTTTTATTCCAAATAATCAATGCACTTCAATTATTATATTTTTTTAAATTATATTTATTTTATGCAATTTTGTTTTAAAAAAAATTCACCTATAGACACACGTTTAAAAACCAGAACAAACATATAACATTGCTTTCCTATTCAGCTTTTAGGCCCAAAGTTTTGGCTTGTCGCCCGCTTTGAAACATTGAGTCTCATGCCGTTATTATTTGACATTAAACAATATTTGCATGATCAATTTTTCTATCTTAAAGTTTCACTCTATTCCTCTACTTTTATTTTCTCACTAATATAAGATAGACACATGTTTATGTAATTGTCATGTAACGTAGAACAATACAAGTAATAATTATATGTTAATGGAATAGGGGGACAAAAAATAGGGACAAAATTTCATGAAATTTTTCATTTAGGTAAAATTAAGACTCTATTGCAAACGTTAATGTACTAGATTGATGCCATTAAGAGTAGTGCTTGAGCAATTTTTTGGCGTTATTAATATACCTGAGCTCTACATATTTCCTCAATGAGAACATGCTTTTTTAGGTGTATTCTTCTTCATTCAAATTCTTTCAAATTAATATTTCATTTTCCGTTACAAACAGTAGACACATTATTACATTATTATTCAATCTATTATAGGGTTCAAAGTGAATGGTTATGCTTGTTTTCAAATTTAAGTCTATTTTTATGTATTTTTATTTTGAAAATTACTTAAAGATAAAATAAAAAAAGAGATAAAAAATTAAAAAGTATAACAATTGAATTTGTATTTTAAATTGGCAAAATTGCAAAACAAACATACCCTATGAAGCCTTATCGTTCACAATTCCACTAATAATTAGTAAAATCCAGGATTACTACGACAGAAGTGGACGATCACTACAATTGATTTTTATTTAAAGAAACTCGTGAAGCCGAACGTATTTATTGCAACAGCTCCAAGGATAGTAATGGAGGACAAAGACCCCTCATTGATTCGATCCTGACGATTACGACGTTCCACATCCATTATCCTTCCCGTCATTCTATGTCCATATTTAAAGAGTTCCCCTATTTTGTGACAAGAATAAACCCTTCAATGTGTAATACTCCAATTGTCTGGTTTGGAAGATCAAAACATTCAATTTTAACTTGATATCTTGTCCCTTCAATATACATCTTTTTTTCTTTTGAAGGGCTGAAGACAATAAAGAACACGGACTGAGAGTTTCTTAAAGGCGTTAGTTCACAAAGATGCTACCACAGCTGAACTTGGGAAACATGGACCGGAACGTCGTGGCAGAGACCGTTGGACCGCCGCCGCCGCTCGACGTCGTTGGTATCATGAAAATCCTGCACCACCCTCATCGCTTCCCGCGCTTGCCATCTCCTGCATCACACCAAAGCATCCCGACAATGTTTGCTGCAACGAAGAGAGGATTTCAATTTTACTCAAAATAACAAGTAACCATCTGCTGAAGTTGTAACGAAATCAACTAATTCAATAAAACGGTACTGCGGGAACGGTAAACAGTGATTACTTTATCGACGTATTCACGGGACATGATTTCGGCTTTGTAAGAAGGAAGTGTGGGTGGACTTCAACTCCTGAACGGCGCAGAGAACAGCTGAAGCTGCTATATTATCGTCGAAGGTTCGTTCTCTCACAATAGCCTAGTATTTTAAATCAGAAATTCAACATAAATAAATATTGCGTTGAGTGAACAACCATTTTCTATATAAAAATTTGCAGCTAAACAGAATTACCTCGCCGGACGTTGAAGATGATATTTGAAGCTCTGTGCTTTACACCTTGAGACAAGTCATCGATTTTGAAAAGAGACAGGAAATATTAGAGAAATGAGAAAGGAATGACGGATCGCATTCGCCATTTCAGAGTCGCGAGCAAAATCGTCTCCATTCGGCGAACCGACTGTGAGTCAAACTCAGAACCACCTTCTCTCTGTTACAATGGAAATTACGGCCACTCCTTAAACTGTATTTATGCGTATGTATTATGCATACAAGTATAATTAATTATTCACGTTGTGTAAACTGAAATTACGCCTGTAAACCGGAGAGAGAAATGGTCAAATCTGAATCCCTTATCTTGGCGACGAGTGAAAGGTTTGCAAGAGCCAGAATGTGCGCAATCCATGCCCTTGTCTCCTGATTCAACGCATCAATTCTCAACACACAAATAAGTTGGACGTAAAATACGGTAATCTCTTCAGATCAAATAATTACCCGAATTTCCTGCTCAGAGAGGAAGACGAGGCCTGGGGTCGGACTCGATGGCGAAGAGAGACGGAAGGCCGTCGTTTTGGTAACTCGTCAACGGATTTTGAAGATCCAGCGCCATCTCATCCTCTTCTTTATTCCCTTTACTTATCGGAAATGGAAAAATTCCTTGGAGAATATTTAGAAAGAGGAAACCAGAGAAGTGGGTGTTAAAAGTCAAGTCAATCCATCATCAGTCTCGCTATCTATTCATTCTGTAAGCCTTTTGGCCTCAACCAGCTGTGTGTCTCAATTATCCAGCATAATAAACTGAACAAATGAAGAGCAAAGCAAAAACTCTAAATTGTGAATTCAACAAACCCATAAGAGAAATGCTGTTAGTACTTATTCCATTTTCTACTCAAAATTTTGACTTTTAATGGATGAAGCACGGGGATTGATTACTTAAGGGTAGAATGAGCAGGAATGTCTTGTTTGAATCATAGGTACTGTTCAAGAGCAAACGTCTTATCACAGCCTAATCAAGATTGGAGCTTCCAATATGGCAAATGAGGGCCTTGGTGGTGTAAATGGACCGACAAAATTATAAGCCAAATATGAAAAATTAATTGATGACTAATTTATGTTAGTCATCTTGACACCGAGCAATACGGGTGATGAATGTTGAACGATTTTTATATCACTTAAGTCTTATCATCGTACTTTTCGAGTTAAACATTTTATTTAGGAATCCATCCATTAACGATCAAAAAAAATGCAGCCTAAATATACGGCCGTTGAGAACCAGCTAAAAGAAAAATAATCACTCAAATAGTTGAGGAAATTGTATCATATCAAACGGAAACGTACGTGCTTTATTATCTGCTTTCGGAGGCCACCTAATTGATTAATATATATTGTGTATGGACGTGCAGTGCACACGGAGACTATCATTTGCTGCTCTTCATTGATTATGACGTTATACAGGACTATATTTTTACGTAAATTTGGGTGATAGAAAGTTTGAAAAGAAAGAGGGACAAAATATATTATTTTAATATTTAATATATTTAGAAGAATTGATTTTCAAAAATAAAAATTTACATCCAAACATAGCCTACAATTAATTAATCGTATGTACGCATCTGGAAGTAGGGACCATCACGTGATTCCTGTCCATCGAATTGGATCAATTTCAAGCGCTGACATTTTTTGGAGTCTTTCTTCTAATTGAGCAGATTTTAATTTTAAAATTTATTTATTGTAAAAAAGTTACTTTCAATTAAATATCTATGTTATATTATTATTACTAGTTGTCAAATTACATAATTATTCTTCCTTTCAGTTTTTCTATTGTCCATCATTTTTTTCTCCTTTATTTTTTTCTTTTCTTTTAACTTATCCATATAATATCGTTAAGTTAATAAAAAGTTCCGGTTACATAATGCCAAATCATATAATTATTCTTATTTTAATTTTTTTCTATCCTTTATTTTTCCTTTTTTTTCTTTTTTTAATTTATTATTTTTAATTGTTTATTTTTCACATTAACTTTTTTGAAATTTTTTGGTTATTCTTTATTTTATTATTTTAAATATTTTTATATTTTAATTTAAATATTATATTTTTATAACTTAAAATATGATAATTTTATAATTTATAAATGAATTTGTATTTTCAAATATACAAATTTTTACTAGTAGTAATAATGCCAGACTGACCGGAATATAAATACTGGACATCATCTTCTATGTTGTGTCACTCGCATGACTGCAATAATTTGTGTTCAAGTTTCCATTTGGATTTGAACCAACTTATTGCAGAGTTCTGCTCTCTCCCTAGTTCAAGGATTTAAGGAAATAAAGATTTATTTAAAAAAAAACAAAACTAAACAATATTTTAGACAAATCAGGAGAGTCAATGATAAAGCCGTCTAGAGCACGAGTTATATTAAGTTCGTTCCATTGATGTTAGATGCTTTGAAATTATAGGTGACTGGGGTTCTGTAATTGCAGCATCGATTTTATTGCGCAGAAAGACTTCTATCTCAGTCATTTCCATCACCCTTGGGACACTGTAAACGGTGAGCTCGAAGGATGTTTCGGATTTTTAGGAGACTGCAGGATGGCTGGCTGTTTTCTTTCTTTCTTTTTCTTCTTTGGACGGACTCATTTTTGTATTGGTGAATGGCATTCAACAGTTGAGACAAACAGGGGTAATGGATTCTCTTTTTGAAGTGAGGACCAAAAAGCAGTGACTGCACAAAGAAGAAGGCTAGAGAACAAGCTTTTCTCTTTTGAGGTAACTTGGCCTGGTAATCAAGTCATTCTCTACAGGATTCTCTTGTTCCTTTTTCCTTTTGGTAAATAAGAATTTTCCTCTTGGACCCATTGCACTTGGATTACTTAAAATACAACCAACAGCCATCATGTGTAACGCGTGTTGAAGGCCAATGTCATTTATACTCTAATTATATATATCCCATTTTTTTTTTCTGATACAAGTCCCACTCTTGGTTACCGAATTGCACGCTCCATATCTCTGCCGCTGACAGATATTCCGGTCAGGTGGCCAGGTAATTACGTGAGGTGACCTACTCCAGTGTTTGGTTCTTGTCTGTTATTGTAATCTAAATGCACAAGCTTCAGTTTTACTTTTAAATTTTTCTGTCTGTTCTAAAACTATAATATGTCTGGAAAGAGTTGCAGCTGCTTCATATAATTTAAATGCATGAACAGATCCTCGTCAAGCTAATTTATTTTCCATCTTGCTACTATAAAATTATTGAAACACGTGGTAGCTGATATGGCAAAAGGCATGTTCATATGACTGAGAAAACTGAGCTTACTTAGAGTTTAAACTAGTAAGTAGAAGCATGAAAAAGAAAGGGGTATATATATATTGAGTTCAGTAATTGCAGATGGATTGAGATTCTGAGAATCTTTCCTGTGTAGGAAGTTTACAGTCTCTACTAGCATAACAATGTACATAGTTTATCCATTTCACCAGGAATGGAGATCCCCATACCGAAGCCCTTGGAGGCATTATGGGAGACATGGGAGCTCAGGGCCTTCATCCTCTTGAGCCTGTATCTGCAAACTCTTCTAATTTTAGTCTCCCCATTGAGGAAGCGACTGCATAGCAATTGGATAATTTTGCCCATCTGGTCAGCATACTTACTAGCCGATTGGGTAGCGAATTTTTCAGTTGGGCTAATCTCTACCAGCCAAAGCATTAACTTTGGCAAGTCCAAAAAAGGGAACAGCAATTCTGATAACAACAATGCTGATCTTCTGGCATTTTGGGCCCCATTCCTTCTGGTGCATCTTGGCGGCCCTGACACAATAACTGCATTTGCGCTGGAGGACAATGAACTGTGGCTCAGGCATTTGCTTAGTCTCTTGTTCCAGTCAGTTCTTGCAGCGTACGTGTTCTTCCAATCACTGCCCAAGAATCAACTATGGATTCCCACGTCGTTCATGTTTATTTCGGGCATCATCAAGTATGCTGAAAGGACAAGATCGCTGTATCTTGCCAGCTTGAATAGCTTTCGGGACTCCATGCTCAAAAATCCTGATCCCGGACCCAATTATGCCAAGCTCATGGACGAGTACTATTCCATGAAAGAGGGAAACCTTCCGACAAGCATAAAAATGTTCGACGAACCTACGGAAACCAAATCTGTGAACAAGGTGAAAGAAGGCAGGTTGGAGAAGACAGAGGTGGTGCTATATGCTCACCACTTCTTCGAGACTTTCAAGGGTCTCATCGTCGACCTCATATTCAGCCACCGCGAACGCAACCATTGTAGGGAATTTTTTCTCCAGAGAACGGCAGAAGATGCCTTCAAAGTGATAGAAGTGGAGCTGAATTTCATATACGATGTCCTGTTCACCAAGGTCAGTGTTGTGTACACTAAAGTTGGTTACTCGTTTAGGTTTGTTTCCTCTGCTTCGATGATCATAGCACTTGGTCTCTTTTACTGCGAGGATAAGACCCACTTTAAATCTACCGATGTTGACATTACCTATACCTTGCTCCTTGGAGGCATTGCCTTGGATGTGATAGCTTTTGTGAGGCTTGTTACCTCTGATTGGCTTAAAATTGTCGTTAAGAAGCTGCCTGAGGTAAACATCCAGGATACTAATCCTACTCAAGATGGTGATCGTAGCTCAGAGAAACCACGTTTCTGGTTCATTGGGAAGGTGCCGCGCTGCTGGAGGACTACTCGAGAAAGTGATCGGGGAAGTGCTACTGTGGATAGTTCAGAAAAGGCAGGTTTCGGCTTCATTGGGAAGGTTGTGCGTGTGCCGCGCCGCCGGTGGTCCGAATCTGTGCCCTGTTACAACTTGCTTTACTATTGCCGCCATAGTCGCGGAAAAGTGAAAGAAGAGATCCTCGGTTACCTGGGATTAACCAGCTTTCTAGATATCCTCACGTACGTTGAATCTAAGCCATTTACCAACAGCCTGAGGGATCACATTTTCAATGAATTGAAGCCGAAATCCGACCTGGCGGATGATTTAGAAACTGCCAAGGAGATCAGTGCAGCAAAAGGTGATTGGGCCCTTCGACAAGAAGACTGCAGTGATTTGCTACCTTTTGTTCTTAATGCGGACTATGACCAGAGTCTTCTACTATGGCATATCGCCACGGAGCTCTGTTACTGTCATGAACTTCATGGAAAAAATGGCAAATTCAAGTTCGATGACAGAGATGTCTCCAAGCTGCTTTCCGATTACATGTTGTACCTTCTGGTTTTGCAGCCCACAATGATGTCTACAGTGGCAGGTATCGGGCAGATCCGATTCAGGGATACATGTGCCGAGGCCAAAAAGTTTTTGGCTGTTAAGAACGATGAAAGACAGAAGGGTGCCAATCAGAAAGAGAACCACCGCTCTCGTGATAAGGATTGCTTCTCGGGGAATAAGGAACAGGAGAAAAAAAATCATGTCCGTGCCTGCCAAAGTATCCTTGACGTTCACACAGAAGTTAAGCCCGTTAAGGTGAAAGGAGACAAAAGCAAATCAGTGTTGTTTGATGGGTGCATCCTGGCCAAAAAGCTGATGAAGAAAGAAAACAGTTGGAAAATAATGAGCAGAGTTTGGGTGGAGATGCTGTCGTACGCCGCAATCAATGTCAGAGCAAACACCCATGCGCAGCAATTAAGCAAAGGGGGAGAGCTTATAACCATTGTTTGGTTCTTGATGACTCAGCTTGGACTGGGGAATCAGTTCCAAATTAGTGAAGGTCATGCAAGGGCAAAACTCACTGTGGGCAAGTAGATGATGGGTTGCAGTTTTAAGTTCCTGAAAATGGTAAAACTGTGTGTGTTTTGAATAATGCGAGTTTCTTCCATTTCCCGTTTTTCGGTTGGTTGTTTGTTTGTTTTTCTTGTCGGTCTTGTGTGGTGAGTTAGGGTTGAGTTCTCCCTGAAACGTGTCTTTGCGTGTCGTTTTAATGTTTGCTGTTTACTGTTGTGTTGTTGGAACCACCGTGTCGTGACCTGATCTCTCGTATTGTGTGTCCTATCAAATAGATGAAAGTATGTACACGCAGCATATATTGTCATGAAGTAATGCTGCATTTGTGCTACGAATAATGTTCGTCCTGTTTGTGCTACATTGAAAGCAACCAGTTTATCGCACTGGTCATCTCAATGGGACGCACACCTGACTATACAACTCCTCATTCTCCCAGCGACCTTTAACCAAATCTTGAACAACAGGTTGTGATTTGTTATGTTCGATGGCATTCTCTTGACATACCCACGAGAGAAATGCACAGGTTCATTTGAGTAGCGAGATGCATCAATTTTACTTAAAGAATTGTGAAATGTTTGTTTTGCTTTTATTTGAAAAAATCTATGCACTTCATTTTTTATTTTTTTTTACTTAATTTTTTTAAAAAAGATACCTATAGGCACACATTTAAAACCCAGAACAAACATTAAATAAACATGGCTTTCCAAGTCGGCCTTTAGGCCCAAAGTTTTTGGCCTGCTTGCCCACTTTGGACATTGGATCTTACACCCTTACCCATATTAAATTAAACATTTGGACGATCAATCTTTCTATCTTAAAGTTTCGCTTTATTCCCCTATTTTTATATTTTCACTAATAAATGACAGAGGTGTTAGATTTATGTCATTAAGAGTAGTGCTTGAGCAATTTTGAGACGTTTTTAATATATTTGAGTAAGTTTAGGTCTACATATTTCCTCTCAATGAGAACCTTTTTTATTTTTTTATGTATATTTCTTCACTCAAATCCTTTCAAATTAACATTTCATTTCAAGTTACAAACAGTAGTTATTTTATTATTATATTATCATTCAATCTATTATAGGGTTTGAAGTTAATGGCTATACTTGTTTTTAAATTTAAGTGTTTATTTTTATTTTGAAAATTATATAAAGATAAGACAAAAAATAAATAAAGTTTAAAAAGTGTAATAATTGAAAATGTATTTTTGACCGAAAAAATTGCAAAAGAAACATAGCCTATGAAACCTTATCGTTCACAATTCCACTAATAATTAGAAAATCCATTATTACACTGACCAAAGTCACAACCAAAAACTTTCGAATTGGGACAGCCATTTTGAGATGGGTAAATTCTGTCCCAAATTAGCAACGGCTTTCGTAAAGTTGTTCTAAAGTCAGTGCTAAAGTAATGACAAAATATGTATTTTATTTTCAACAAAAAGTCCGTTCCAAATTTGGTATTGATGCGTAGCCATGCCTCAACTGTCCCAAATTGGGAAGATTTTGGGACAATTTTTTCCTTTAGTCTCAAAATCCATCTCAAAACCGTGCCAAATAAATTTGATAATAATAAAAATTAAAACATTTCAAAACCGTGCCAATATAGGGTGCTAATACCATCCCAAAATTATCTAAAATAATATAGAAAAACCCATTTCAAAGTCGTCCCTAATTTTAGGACGATTCTAAGACGAGTATTCCTTTAATCTTAAAAATTTATCCCAAAATCAAGCTAAAAATTTGAGAAAAATTAAAATTAAACCGTCCCAAATGCGTGGCAACTTTGGGATAGCATGTTCATATGCAGTGCAAATATCGTCCCAAAGTCGTTCTAAAATTTTTTGAAACAATATAGAAAAAAACCATCCTAAAGTCATTCCAAATTTTGGGACAATTTTAGGACAACGTTTTCTTTTAATTCCAAAATTCATCCTAAAGTCGTGTTAAATAAATTTAATAAATATTAAAATTAAACTGTCCCAAAGCTATGCCAACATTGGGACGGCTTGTTCTTATGGGATGCGAATATCATCCAAAACCTATCTTAAAATTGTTTTAAATAATATAGTAAGAACCCATCCCAGAGCCACTCCCAATTTTGGGACTGTTTTAAGATAGCTTTTTCATTTAATCCCAAAATCTGTCCCAAAGTAGTGCTAAATAAATTTGATTAAAATACAAATTAAACCTCCCAAAGCCGTTCCAACTTTGGAATAGCTTATTCATATACAGTGTAAATACTATCTCCAAGCTATTCTAAAATTATTTAAAATAATATAGGAAAAACTATTTCAAAGCTGTCTTAAAGCCATCCCACATCACAAGATATGTTCTCCCATTCCCTAAGATTTCTAAAATTAGAATGTGCTTGAAATTGAGGATTTTCTCACATACCAAACGCTGAGAGAACGCCATTTCTAGGTGAGGGGATGAATTTATAATTCTATGACTTGAATTATTGATTTTAATCTTATTGTACAAGAATTATGTCATGTACATATATGTACATAATGAAATTACACACAAATCACATATATAAAGTCCAAAAATGGACTGAAATTAGGTGTACATACCTTACAAAAAACTGTGGTTTGAATGTGCTAGGGAATAAGAGGGAGGTGGGATGATTTGTGTGGAAAAAATGTGATTATGAGAAGCCATGCACACCCATCATCTACTGTAGATTTGTCGTCGTGCCTGTCATCGCGACAATGGACATGACGTGCATACAAAGAGTTACGCATACCTGTCATCACAACGACAAGTAAGACATGTAAACAGAGTCTTATCTTGCTCGTCATCATGACAACGAGCATGACGTGCTGACAAAAAGTCTAATTTTTTTAAAATTACTTTTTTAGGATTGATTTTTTTTATCCCAAAAATCATGTCAAAGTGTTATAAATTTAAAAATTTTCTAGTGTCATGGTCATCTCCAAATCTTATCCAAATAAATACTCCTTCCATTTCTCTCTTCCAAGCTATGCGACGAAAGGTTTCTTTTCTCAACACTCCAGCAAAGGAACCTTGGTAGAATCCAACACAAGCTAAGCACTTCTATTTTTCCACTCATGCACAAAAAACCTATAAGGTGAGTGCGTTGGGGATTTTATTTTTTGGCTCTTTCTTTGAAATCAAATAAAACCCTCAATTTACTTTATCTTGTAGTAGTTGTATAGATTACAAATGATTAAATATTCATGCTTAGGTGGTTGTATTTCAATATATTTTTCTATATACCCTAGTCATTTGCACTATTTAAAATTTATAGCCAAGTTAGGGTTTTGTTTAATGAATCTTTAGGGGGAAACATTTCACGAAATGTGTCACCAATTCTTATTGTGATGGTTAGTTTGATTTATTAGATGAAGAGATGATCAAAATATTGGATCAAAAATGCACACAAATTGTTGCACATAACACTTGATGTCTCTTTGGTTTGTAAAAGCCACCTTTATGTATAGGGGTGGAGAAGGTCTTGTAAAAGCCATGAATATTTAATAATGTGACATTGTCTAATTAGTTAAAAATATTTGATTTGACATCATTTCTTTGATTGATTGATTACGAATTAATTGACATATCAATGATATTTTCCTTCCAAATTTACATGATTCGATATGTGACATGATTTGATTGATTGACCTTTGACATTTGTTACAATTTGATTGGCTAGTTTGACACTTGTCACAATTTAATTTGTCGGTCATATTTGTTTATTATTTAATTTTAAGAATTGTATTTAATTTAATTCTTATACAATAAATTTTCTTTTTAATTGATATTTAATACAAATTTCGCCAAGTGGTTGCATCGGATTGGGTAAAAATTTTACTCGTCTACAATAATAACTACATCTTTCCCCACATATTGTGATCTATACTTCCATGCACTACATATATTTATATTGTTCTTATCTTTCATACTGAACTATTAAGTTTAAACTCATGATAATAACTACCTAAGGTCATTTAATGCATTCTTAAATATGACTTTAATAACTATTATTAGTCATTTCAAGTTTGTTCCAATTTCTATCCTATTTAGTTATATAAAATAAGTTCAAAAAATACGTTATTTTCATCAAGTAACTCCCATATTTGTACATATTAATTTTTATGTCTTGTCATTTTCCTAAAGTTCTTTTTATCACACTCACGTGCATAGAAACACTGCATGTAGAAAATATATCAAAATAAAATAATTATAATTATTAAATTGTATTTAATTATAAAAAATCATGACACAAATTTATTATACTATTATTCAAATTTAAGTTGAATAAATTTGATATATATAGTATTTACCATTAAATTATTTATAAATATTTGTGGTAAAAAATAATAATTTTATTTAATTTTTTCACACAGAATGTGCCCAATCACTATTTCCTTAAAATTGCCGTCTAAAAAAAGGGGAAAAAATTACAAATATTGATCTTTTAACAGAGATATGAATGGCTGGCCATCATGCTTGAGAGATGTGTGTGTCTGTGGAAGATAGGGCGACTGCGTGGATTCACGCCTTCGCCCCATGCACACAGCACCATCATCGTTCTTTTCGGTACGTTCCCATTCTGTGGGCCTACAATGCCTTTTTTGTGATTTTGTTTACGTTGCTACTCAGTCCGTATAAAGTGCAGCTGGGTTGGCTATATTTGGGTGGCGTCAGAGGGCTTCAACGGCGCTTTCACTGTAGTACCTGCGTTAATGCAAATTCCGGTTGCCGACGTGAATGAAGACCTGTGTATTGGAAGGCAGTTCTGCCTCATTTTTTAGTTATATTTTGTAACCAAGCTAAATCATTTTCACAAAATAAGATGTTTCCACCAAATATCTATTCCATTACTGCAACTTTGCAACTCTGTGATCTAAACACGCTCGGATATTCAAAAATTTTGTAGAAATCTTCTCAATGTATTTTAATACCTTCATACATAAATACATACACACACACACACACACACACACACTTGTAAATAAAATGAAAACATAGCATTGGTTGATATCATGTGCTATTGTTCTGTTTATTTGAGATCTCTTTATTATCATATAAAATAACGTGATCTTTTTCTGTCTATCACTGCTGAAACAACAACATTTGGGCCGGCCTCAGATTCTAGCAAACTTGTGGGCCATTACTTCAGCTCACTTTGATCGGCCCAAGACCTTCATGACCCAATCGCTTTTCCTCTGTTCGGCTGCATTTTCCAATCAATGTGAAAAAACCAAAGTGCATTGCAAACATATATTCAAATAATCAAATTGCACCATCATCGTCGTCATTATTTTTTCTTTTTTTGAAACATACAAATAATCTTATGTTGTACAGACAAATTTAAAATAACGTATCAGAGAATAGAAGTGGGTGGAGATAGAAGAAAAATACGCTTTGTCTATGAAGGTTGGCACAAAACTAATGGGGTTATAGAGGACGAAAATTTTGTGTGGAAGACTCGTAACATTTTTAAGGGTAGAAAATATGTAGAGCTGACATAATGACATGAGTATGTGGAAGAGTTATTGTATTCGAATCATATCACCACTAAGGTGGTACTTGCTATGCATGGCAAAATTGTTTATTAATTATAAAATTATTGTATTTTATATAATATAAATAATATTATTTAAAATCAAAAGTATAAAATAATATTTAAAATAAGAAATGTATAAGATCACAAGAAATTGAAAAGTAGGAAAAATTAAGAGAAAATGCAAATACAAAATATATTAAAAATAGAGAAATAAGGGGTGAAAAAAAAAAAGAATTTCAAGTAAGGGCACATGCCTAAATTCATATCATGTGAGTAGAGTGGAGTGAAACATTTAATAATATAATATGGATAATAGGAATTAAGAACATCAAGTCTAAACTGTAATTATCCAATTGAAAATTTAACAATATTTATTAATTATATGGTTGGGTCATTAGTCACATTGTTGAACGTGTGTTGGTTTCGGCCGTGAGCTAACTTGACTAACCACATGTAATTATTCAGAAAGCTAAGGAGATACACACACTATATTATGATTTTAATAAAAATTTTTAGTTGTGTAAAGTAAATTTATACAATTATCTATATGTTAAATACTTTTATTCTTTCTACAATTTTTATCTATCTAATTTTCATCCAAATTACAATTATTTATAGTTTTATGCTTAATCAAATTTTATCATTTTTAAATTCTTTTGATCATTCACATTTTTCACTTTAAATATTTTACACAATGTAAAATCATATAATTTTTTTATTTTCATTTTATATTTTTTCTCTTAACTTTTTTACTTGTATTTTCTCTCAAATTTTTATTTTTGTTCAAATTCTCTTGATGTTATTTTATTTTATCATTTCAAATATCCTTTATAGTTTTTAATATTGAATAATTTTATTTATAATTAGAATATAATTATTCATTATTTATAAATAAATTCACACGAGTATAAAATGTGTAAATTTGACTAGTATATATAAATATCCATGCCACTGTGTAAATTTGACTAGTATATATAAATATCCATGTGCAGCTCATGGCCAGGTGGAATGAGTGGTTTACGCCTTTTGGTCTTGCCAGCCTTAAAACCCATTATGTCTCAAAAAAAGCAATCATTTTCCAATAATATTTACACGCACACGCACAATAAAAAAAAAAAAAAAAAAAACGTCAAATCAATCGGATATTAATTTTAATTAAGTTATGTTAGCTTCCAAACAACATACAAATTAATCATCAATAAGTACGAACTATAAAAAAGATATATGATTGTACTTTTTAGTTGTACTCGAACCTATTTTTTTTAAATTACAAGCCTTGCTTCTATCGCTCTATCCTCCGACAACATTTTAAAAGCTTAAAGCGACATGAAACAAAATGCAATCACTCTTTGATTGGAAATTAATGTTTTATTTTCCTATTGTATATGTATGCATGGAACCACACACATACATTTATAGAAGGACTGAAACATTTGAGTATTCCAGGAAATAATTGTTGGCGGCCCTATTTCTATTTCCCTTCCGTTCAAACTTTCAATATTTTGAACATAATTTCTGGAAGCGAATGACATGCTTTGCAAAACTTCATTTTAACGTCATTGAGTTCAATTCACCTTCAAAAAATAGGTTATTTATGTTGGTATAAATATTATTTTTACTCAATAGAACATACAATTTAGATCTTTCGAAGTCGATTCTACTCACGATTACTTATGCCCGAATTCTTCTTCGACATCAAAATAAATCTACTCTAATACTACTGATAAGAGTGGTATACCAAGCATGTGGCAAGTGTTTCATTTATTTTTTTTAGAAAACTTATTACCAAAGTGTAAGATTAATTGTGTCATGCAAGTTGGTCCGAAACGAGAGAAGGGTCACATTTAATACGGTTGGAGAGGGGGACTTATTCAAAAATTTAGACCGACCATTTTTTCTTTGGTCGGTCGACAACGAAAGGGAGAGCAACAAACGCAGACTTCTGAAGTCCGCCATACGCCACCGACCGTACACATCACAATCTATGACACGCGTTAATCTCCCATTAATCTTTTAATTACATCCCCAATTTATACTTAATCGGACCTTGTTACATCTGACGAACAGCCTCACTATGTTTATCTTGGCCTCTGCCATTCAGGTCATTAATGAAGCCGGCGTTCTACAAACCCTACATCGTCTGCCAGCTTTAGGTGACATACATCCTCTTTCAATGTCAGTTTTCAACAAGGCGCATTTGAGGGACGAAGGGTATTTATTTATCATATAAATGACGTAACGATGACATAGAAATGACGTGCATGCATGGAAGAATTAATGGCAGCAAAGAGGATTTGATCTTCAGACAGCTACATCATCTTCGGATCGAGCGATTAAGCAAGACAAAGAAATTAAGATAGAGTTGGCAATCAATGTTCGCGTAAGATTTATTGACTTCTTCGAATCCCCTTTCCGTTTTGCACGAAAGAGTTTGACTAAAGAGAAAATGTGTACACACTTTGATGACAATAACACGAGCACGAACAATCCAACTCCAACATGTGGTTGGACACGATAGAAGCTCTAATATTCGTCTTCATTTCTTAATTTGTTGCCCGCCATTATATTCCTCATTTCTAGTTTGGCTCAATTAATTAACATGTTACGTTACATACTAAGTTCACTTGTTTTCTAACGAGAGATTGCTTTATAATCAATATTATTATATTATTGTTAAGCCATCTATTGGTCTTTTATTAATTTTTTTAAAATACATTTCATAACTAATATTAAATACCTTCAACAAAAATAACCGTTAGTCTTTTAATATTTTATCAATTATACTCCTATTATTTCAATTAATTAATTAACACCAATCAACTTATCATATATTTTTTAAAAAAATAGAATTGAAAGTCAATAACTTTAATTTTTTAATATCTTGTTAATTTATTTATAATTATATAAATGTCAAGATTATTTATCGTTATCACACACATTCACACATATACTACGTAATAAAGATATAATGTTAATTATCATGTAACTTTTTGTATTTGCATTTAAACAAAAAAATTATTACGTTATTTTTTTATATTCATCCTAAAGTTTAAATAAATTAAATTTGATATTTAAATATTATTTATTATAAATTACTATTAAAATTATATTATATTAATAAATGAATTTTCATTTATTTTTTGCACACTGGTAGAGTGTGCACTATTACTAATTTAAGGAATTAGTGATAGACATTGGTTAGAGTTATCACTATAATATATGAAGGTTTGGTGGTTTTTGGTGTCCACCCCACACACACAATTAAAATTGCTTAACTACATTACGTACACTATGTTTGGTTCTTAGAATTTGGGGAGGAAAAGAAAAGAAAATCTTAAAGAAAAATGATTTGATTGTTTGGTCAAAAAGGAAAATTCTACCGGAAGAAAAAATACAATAAAATTATAGTTTAAAAAAGAAAATTTTATTTTCCTCACAAAATGGTGAGGAAAATGGAATAAAACCTATTTTAACTCATATTTCTCCTCTAAAAACTTCACTAATTCTTTTTTTATTTATTTCTACATTATTTTTTTCTCAAAGTATAAAAAAATTTAATTTTAAATATTTGTTTGGTTTGATTTCTTTTTCTTTTTTAATTTTTCCTTTAATTATTAAAATATTTTCAACCAAACACTATATAAAATGTCGAATTTCTTTTTCTTTTCTCTATCATTTTCCTTCCCACTCTAAAATCTTAAAACCAAACACACTCTTAAGGTTTTTACATTGTGTTCGTAGCTTGCACAAATAATTGCACTGACTAATTAGGTCAGAGTTGCGTTCTCCTATGTCAAAGTGACTGAAATATTCGGTCACTTGATAGAAACTGCAGCACTACTGAAGGAAAAGGTAACCCTACACACTTTGTCCACTAAGTCGCTCTAGATAGGGGATTTAATCAGATGATTACATGGTATTACTGCCAACTGATGCCACCATTTATTTTTTGGCTAAATAAAATAATTAAAAAATGGATTGTGTGTATCCAATTGAATAGTGCATGCATATTTTGATTAAAAGTATCAACTTACATAGGAAACCATAAAGTCGAAGTTGTAGTAAGAAAACTTACCCTCAAACTTACAAGAAAACGTTAGTGATCAATGATCACGCGAAACTTGTACTTAGAAGCTTAATATATATCTATATACAATTACTGGAAATAGTGCGAAGTCTCCATGGAAGGAAAACGGCTCATTTGGAGCAAACCGGGAGTATTGTTCCAAAATAAAATTATTAATAGGGCAGTGCCAATACTAGTGCTAAGTCAATGTGGGATGAAAAATAATTGGAAAATCGTGTTGACTAACGGGAGTGAGTCGAGGACTTTTTCGTAAATCCATGGGGCAAGTGCAACATACAAACTACGCCCCGACACCGTCGTATTATTGAGGCCACGTTTCGTAGATATGACGTCATTGAGTGTTTCCCGCATGGCTCATTAATTGCGCGGGAGGACAGAAAAGATAGGGAACGGCACAGGAACCACGCCATTACAGCTGTGAAGATCCTTTTTCAAGTGGTCCGCACTGCCTCATCCTCCCTCGTTTGCCCGACACGTGCCCGCCCTTTGATCAAAGTATCAAACCCCTGCTTTTGTAGCACAACCATGCAAACATTAATTCGTGGGTGGGTGTGTGTGTTCATAAATGAACTATATTTCACTTCACTATTAGGTTACTGTTGCGTGATACAGGTGGCGCTACCACGTGTGTCATCCTCCCCAATTCCGGCCAAGGCTCTGTCGCAATCCGTCAGACCATCTCGCTTGACACTTTCTTGTTTGTCTATAAAAACGACATAAGATTAATGTAATTAGTATGGTTAATATTAAATTAATGATGCCAATTTACCCGTTTAAGCAAGTTTACTTAAAACGGTGAGATAAACGATGACGTCCGCAGTTAATTATTGTTCTCTCCTTAACGAAGTTGATGTGGGACCGTTGTTTCCCTTTCCGTGGCCATGCAAATATATTTTATTTTTTCCTAAGCTCTTTTTTATTGAAGGATTACTACATTTTATGTATATGGGTTAAATTATTACTGTTATTATTATATGGATGCGGAGAGTCTTTCATGTGGCTAGGACTAAAGCTCTAGCTCTTCATGAATGCGTCTATTTGATTTCTTCTAGATTAAGACGACGACATTTTCAACATAACTCTTAATTTGATGAGTTCCGGGGAAGGTTTTAAATTGGAAACCTTGTTTGTGAGCCTATCAGTTTCAGATCAAATAGTCAATCAAATTCATTAATTATTATTAATGAGACGCGGAAGAATACTGAATCTGTGGATGGTGCAATTGTATGACATTTTCTTGCATACTAGATAAAGTGGCACAACAATTTAGGTTTGTGGAAATTTTTATAAATTATAACATTATTTTATTTGAAATAATAAAAAAAATATGCAGAATATTCAAAATAAAAAAGAAAAATAAAAAGAATTCAAAAGGAGAGAAATTTTGATAGAAAAATAAGTAAGAACAATAAGTTAAAGAAATAGTGAAAAATAGAAAAATAAAAAAAATAAATATTAAAGATAATTGTGTAATTTTACTACATAACTAATACGTCCCATTAATAATTCTAAAATTTAGCGTTAATTATGCCTAATTTATATTCAATTTTGCTAATTCTAAACACAATCTATGCATAGTTGGGTTGGATTTCATTGCTTATATATGATTTGTACGAACACAAACTATTTATTGCACTTAAAAGATGAATCTTATTTTATTTGCAGCATGATTTGGTTGCAAAGCAGCCACACATGAAACAGTAATAGAAAGTGAAATTTTTATGTTGTCTTCATGTTGTAGTTGCGATTGCATTCTGAAGAACAACAGAGAGTTGTAATTTCATGCTATCCTGATGCGGTCATTATGCGGCCGCATGACAATTGCATAAGGCACAATGTGGCCGCATGATGACCACATTGGATGCGCGAATAGTTAGAATTTAAAAAAGAAACTTACAGATGAAATAAAATGAGGAGAAAAGCAGAAACAAAAAGAAAGCTTTAAAAAACAAGACAAAATTCATCAAAAGGTAGAGAAACATTGAAGATCTACCATCAAACTCTAAACACAAACTTGACTAAGCTTTATTTTCCTTATCCTATATATTTTAGTTGGTGTTGTGAAACTTATAGCTTTATGTAGAAATGTTTATACATTTGCCTATGATACATTAAATATTATACTCTAAGAACTTGTGCATGTAATCATGGATTATTTTAGTTGAATTTCACGTCTAGTTGTTGTTGTTTTATTATTTGCCATTGGTATGCATAATACTTCTAGGAACTTGGGTCAATTCTTAATTGATTTGTGATTTTGGGAAATTTAACGGAAGCACAATTCCATATCTAGACTTTCAATCTCAAACATAAATTCTTTAGGAATAATGGGAGTAAAAACTAAGGAATTTAAGAGGTAACATTGCTAGTCATAAAATTTGTACTTGCTTGAAGTTAAATGTGAGGCCTATAGGTACATATTTAACTTTTTAATTGAAGTTCTAATAAAATCCGAAAGGATATGTTAAAAATTTTAAGATTAGCAACTATAAAAATAATAATTAAATTAATAATTAATGAAAATTAAACAAAATTAGACATGTCACAACATATGTACCTAGGTTTCATTTTATTTTCTTGAACTTTCTTACTTGGTAATTATCTTTTCTATTGTTGGCATAATTATATTACATCAAATATAATTGACTTAACTAATAGACATTTAGACACATTAACAGACACTGATTCGACCTCTCTGTATATTCGGCAGTTTTATTTACTCTATATTACTTGATTATGATAGATTTACACTAATCACCTACTTCCATGAGATATAGATTAAAACTATAAAAAATATTTAAATAAAAATAAAAAGAAAGATGAAAAGAATTTGAAAAGCGAAAAAATTTGAGATAAAAGAAATAAAATATTTGGAGAAAATAAAATGATAAAAGCAATTAGAAAAACATAACTGAAGATATATAGTTGTGTAATTGTATAGATTTACTATGTAAAAAAGAAATAATCATATTTAATAATTATATTTTAGTGTATTTGACTTTTTAATTAAAAATAATGATATAAATTTATTGATTGAATATAATATTTTAAATTCGCTTCGTCCAACTAAATTAACACAAATAATATAAGTATAAATAACGAAAATCTCAAATTTCTAAAGATGAAAGGAACCAAACAATGGGGCTGTCTTGTCAGATGAGAAATATTGGAACAGTATACCTTGCAGAGATTTTTACCAGAAGCATGAGACTTAAAATTCCCAGAGCTAGCCAGAGGTACTTAATTTAGAAAAGAAAACGAAAGGAAAAAAAAAACCATCCAAGAACATGACTTTTACGGTTTCTGATCAAGAAATTAAACGAAATCGTTAATATTGACTATATCTGGAATGTCAAAATTCAACATGTTGTTGCAGTAACTTTCCCTTTCTTCTTCTGTGCAGCTGCTGTAAACATTATAGGTTGAATTTGCATGCAATGGCTTGGGACTCGATGATGGGGTCGATATACTTGACAAAACGGATTGGAAGCTGAAATTGTTGCTGCTGTTGGATTGAAATGTTGATGTCTCTAGTGACGGAGTCGGATCCACCAATGGTGGGTCCGACCCGCAATAACCATAATTTGTTGCTGGGACACAATCTTCTGTCAGAGTAGATAGCATAGATCCATCGTTTTGAAGCCACTCATTTACTTGGCAATAACTCTGCGATTCAAAAGCTTCTAGATTTTGTGGGAATCGGTCGACAGCATTGTCGTATTGCATGTGCTGATGATGAGCTTGGTCGTGACTGGAAAGTGGAGCGCAAGGGGTGGCATCAAGAGTAGGAGGAATTGTTAAATATTGAACTGGGGCTTGTACATGGCAAGGTTGGATCGATGATGGGGAAATGTAGTCAGAGACATGGGAATCATGATTGGCAAGGGGCTGGTTTTCATGAAGACTATGATGTGCGTTTTGAACGAGGAAGTCTTGGTTGTGGCGCCGTTGGGAAGAGAAGAGGGATGTGGCCAATCTTATTAGTTGGGGATTAATCAAAGGTTGCAACCCTATCAACCTCGAAAAATTCATCTGCGACGATGATGAATTAGTGCAGAAAGACGACGAAGAGTTTAGGATTGCGGAAAGGTCGAGAAGATCCAGGCGAGGGCTGTGAGTCACTGGATCAATTCCCATGCGGATAAGCCTTTTCCTGATGTGCGTGTTCCAGTAGTTCTTGATGTCGTTGTCAGTTCTTCCGGGAAGCCTAGCAGCAATTGCTGACCACCTGTTTTCAATTAGTCAAAGACGAAGAAGGAAGGGCACAAAATGAGAAAATTTTCGACTCCAAGGACAAAAAAGGAAAAAAAAAAAAAAGAAAATCGGGGACACACTTGTTTCCAATTACACTGTGTAGTTGAATAATTGTCTCTTCTTCTTCGAAGGAAAATCTTCCTCTCTTGATGTCGGGGCGGAGATAATTGGTCCACCGGAGACGGCAACTCTTTCCACACCTTTGCAGCCCTACGCAGTTAATGAAACTAAAGATCAAATTCTTTGAAAAGGGAATATATATATATATATATATATATGTATGTATGTATGTATGTATGTATGTAAGAAATGGACTAATTAGTACACACACACACCAGCATTCTTTGGAAGAGTTCTCCAGATTCCGTAGCCATTTTTGCTTATATAATCGATGAGCTTCTGATCTTCTTCCTGAGTCCAAGGGCCTTTCTTGAGTCCATTTTTGTCACAGCAAGGAGCTCTTCCCATGGCAAGCACTGCAATTCCTGAGCTAGAGATGAGGAAGAGATCCGTATGCATGGATACAGTGTTACAAGTGGGCTTTAGCACACATATATATAGACGTATACGATAACGAATAGGCAGAGGAGCATCCGTAGAGCAAACTGAAGTCAAAGGGATTGGGTGCCGTCCCTGTTGTGACGTGTCCCCCTCCTTCGGAGAAATTGTGTGAATTCCTGTCCCGCCGAACACTTCTGAAATCTCAATTATCGAAATAATTACAGCATGTCATTGTGGCACTTATCTGTTATTTTTCGTAGGTCTGACGTCGAATATCATTTTCCGGCTGGGTCGCATATTAGCTGTCTTCAACACACGGGATTTAGCCGCGTACCTCTATCCCCTTCACGTAGTTTTCAAGTGCATGGCTTCAAAATCAAGCCATATGACTCCTTCAGGACGAAAAGACTATTCTGTCCAGCTCGAGCGTCCAAAATCCCCTCTCGTTGGAATTTTCTCAGCAGCCAGCACGATGGGCATTCTTGGACAGTTCAAATACCCAACGCTTAATAGAGGGTGCTTGGACGGCCTCCTCAAAATATTTTATGAAATATCTTTTTAGCATTCACTATTCTATTTTATATATTAAAATAATATAAATATTTTTAAATTATATTTTATTAATAGAATTTAATTTAATTTCTTTATTAGTATATTAAAAAATTATAATTAACTATAATTATAAATTTTAATAAAATATTACTAAATAATCTTATTAAATACCTTATTGCCTATTCCTAAAATAAGGCTTGTGAATTTATATACTCTAAAAATATAGACTTATAATCTAAAAAAAAGCTTAGTCAAACATCCTCATAGCATATAACTATGAGTCATTTATTGTTTAATAAATAATAATTTGGAGTACGTAGAAAAGCCAGGTGGTCCACTCTTTTATGGTTGAAATTTTTTCAAGATATTTTATATCGAATAATAAATGCCTCGAGGACTTGAAGTTACCATGGCTACAATAATTGAGTTTGGTGCTTGCTGCGACGTTGGCGCATGAATTTATGCTGTGTACACGTATTTATAAATATACATGTATAGGTATGAGCTCCATCATATTTTATTAGGATAAAAAACAAAAAAAAAAAAAAAAAAAAGAGTTTAATCGTCGAAGTCCTATATAGTTTATTTTTATATAATAATATTAGTTTTTAAGAAGGATATTAATAAGAAAAATCAACAAAATTAGAAGTAACATAGCTGATCGAGTTTCTGGATTGTTTCGCGTCACGTACCAAGCCCTTTTGAAAACTACCCAATAAAAGCAAAGAAAAAAATAAATCGACCACTTTATGTCGCAGTCTCATCTCCAATTTTAAACGAGAGTAAAATAAGAGAAGCCTTTCGTTTCCACGTGAAGAGAAGAAATCAACGCATCAATTTGTCGTCATATGGCTGGGCATAACATCACCCCTGTTATTTGGAGGACGCTCCCATTTATTTCCAGATAAAATTCAGAAAGAAGCAAAGTTAATTTATTGCAGGCAGCTTGATTCCTGTGGGCAAGATAATATATTTCCAACAATTTTGAGCCTTTCTTCTTTGGGTGGTTGGGGGGGGGGGGGGGAGCTGGGGGGTTGGGAGGGGTGCTTTGTGTGTGTGTGTGTGTGTGTGTGTGTGTGTCTACTTGATGAAATTCAAGATAATTAACATATGCACTCCCAATATAATACAATCATGTCTGAGAGATGCGTTTCAATGTAAATAGCGTTTGGTGGGAGTAGCGTTTAGACATGTATAATATTTAGTTCTAAGATTTTAACGAGATAAAAAATTTTAATTTATTTAAACATATATACAAAATATATAATAATAATTTAAAGATATAATATGATATGAATATAATATTAAATTTTTAGAATATATATATATATATATATATAAATGTGATGTATGTGTGGATAATATATTAATTTAATTTTAAATAATCATAATAGCTGAGAAAAATAAATAATTATATATGTGTGCCTACTTGATGAAATTCAAGATAATTAACATATGTGCTCCCAATATAATACAATCATGTCTGGGAGATGGGTTTCGTCGGAAATAGCGTTTGGTGAGAGTAGCGTTTAGACAAGTATAATATTTAGTTCTAAGATTTTAATCAGATAAAAATTTTGATTTATTTAAACATATGTACAAAATATATAATAATAATTAAATGATATAATATGATATGAATATAATATTAAATTTTTTTTTTTTTTTAAAAAAAAAAATATATATATATATATATATGTGATGTGTGTGTGTAATATATATTTAATTTTTTTTAAAAATAAATAATTATGTGTGTGTGTGTGTGCAAGAGATGAATTGAATCTTTTTTTTTTTACATTGTTTTTCATTTTTGAGGTGTGGGTTGTTGAAAATGTGTTCCAAAGATAGCAAGCCAACAACCAAAATAGGTGCTTGGATATTCAAAGTTGACCATCAATG
The DNA here is from genome assembly GCA_019155195.1 of Avicennia marina. NCBI lineage: Eukaryota > Viridiplantae > Streptophyta > Magnoliopsida > Lamiales > Acanthaceae > Avicennia > Avicennia marina. The sequence continues at coordinate 17,364,121 of CM032754.1, read as the reverse complement.
ATCGTCGACTTTAATTTGGCCAATTAACATAATTACTTTTATCATGTTTTTCATAACCCACCCAAATAACCTGTACATCACCATACGTTTAGTAATCACTAAAAAATATTCCATGGAAGTAACATCACAGAGCATGTATGTACAAAAATAAATCAGTGCATATCGTAGGGTTATTACATATAATTAATATATCTGTATAGAAAGTGAGAGCCTATAATCCAACATGATGACAAAAAGGGTATGTTCGGTTTACGCTTTGGGAGGGTAGAAAACCGTGGCCAATTTGAGTGGGAGGAAAATTTAAGTTTGATTTGCAAGATTAATTTTATATATATTTAATATGAAATAATAATACAATAATGTATAAATTTATATAATAATAAAAAATAAATATAAATGAAAAATTATAAGAATAAGTACTGAGGTATAATGATTCAAAAATTATTAATTCGTTACAAAATGTAAAAAAGAGAAAATTTTAAATTTAAATTTAAATAAAATTTATATAATAAAATATTTAATTTGTAATATTTTTAAATAAAAACCAAAGATACACAGACAATCGCAACAATATCCTGCTCTTTCTGACGTAACCTTCTGCTGCGAGTATAAGTGATAAGGCTATAGCATCAGCTGTGTATTACAACATACCACTCTGCCTCTCTGGCTCAGTGGGGATCACTTAATCATACACCGGCAACCAATTATTACCAAAATTTCAAATAAATATTTGGTAGACTTAAATATATCATTTAAGAACTTTGAGCATCATCTGTAAAATCGTCTCCTCGTGTGCTGTGCCTGCCTAATTTATGGTCCACATTTTACGATATGCACACACACACATGCAAACTATATATATATATATATATATATATATAGATAAAGGTGAGGGCATGTTTTTAGTTACTAAATATATAATTATTAAAATATTCTTAATTTTTTATGTATGTTTTTACTCTTCTTTTTTTTTTTGTTATTTAATGAATAATGTTGGTTTATATAAAAAGTAATATTTTATTAATTTATTAATTTAATTATGCACTCACATTAAATATGTTTTTTATTATTAGAATATATTTTACGTGTGCACTCTTATCTAATTCTACGTTTGTGTTACCAATTACAGAGTAAGCCACCCTATTATTAGTATTATCATTATCATTATTATTATTATTATTATTATTATTATTATTATTATTATAGTGACTCAGTAATTAGATGTTAGGTTAGCGCCCCTTTAGGACAATGTAGTATTTATTCATTTAATAATCAAGAAAAAGGAAAAAAGTCTAGTTGGCCGTACAGTGCGTCTCCCAATAGATGTTAATAATCTCGAGTAGCATAAATATGTTTCGAGCTATAACGCAGGTTGCACAGTATGAGGTGTGCTTAAAATTATTTAAATAAATAAAATATACTTGCATTATTAGTCATTTCTATAAAAATAAAATATAAAATAAATTTATATAATAAATAAAAATAAAAAGATTTTTTAACTTCTGATTTGACAAATAACTCAGACGTGTTTGCCTTTATGTATAAAAAAGTTGAGAACTTAACAAACAAAAACTTGTTTATAAAACATCTTTTAAAATAACTAAAACAAAAAAAAAAAGTCATGTATTTTGATAGCATTGATTTCCAAAATATTCTAGCCATAAAATAGCATTGATTGTAGATGTATTAAATAATGAAAGAAAAATTTTAAAAATAAAGAAACTTAGTAGAAGGGAAGAAAAAAACAAAGGAATAAAACTCTAAAGTAAACATGAAAGACATAGAAAACAAGAAAAAAAGGAAAATTTTACCTAGAATCATAATTAGAGAAGAGAATGAAGAATGAGAAAGAGAAGAGACTGACCAAAGAAATAAAGAAATAAATTGACCAAAAATTTCAAAAAAAAAAAAAAAAGAAAATAATAGCAAGAAAAAATATGACGTCAAAGTGGCATTTTTTTTTTTGTTTCTTGTTTCCTTGAAAATATAATTGCAATCATATTTTAGCGAAAAATAGTGTCACAATGTAAGAATAACAATGAGCCAATGCCTTGTGCGCCCCAAGCCACGTGGCGAACGAAATATAAACAACTTCCATGTTAATATTGTATCTAATTTAAAAACTTAAGAAGTTGGGTTTAGTTATCAAAATAAGCAGCTTACGCCCCCAAGTTGACTGTCAAAGGGCATATCTAACAAGTTTGTATTGATTATCCGTTCTCTTTGAAAATGATAATGGAGAAGAAGATGCTTGCTGTATACGGTGAGCTGTTCGTTTCCTCCAACAAAGAATCATGGATATTGGCGAAGGGTGTTATTTTAACTAGGGTTATGTTTCAACCTAATTATTTTTTAATTATTACATCTATCAACAATTAAATTAATACACACACATATATATATATATATATATCACACATAAATTCAAAAAAAAAAAAATTTACACTCTAAAAACAAAATTATTATCCTTATATAATATTACGTCATCTAATTATTATTATATATTTTATACATATATTCAAACAAATCATAATATTTATCTCATCAAAATATTCATTCCAAATATACTACTCATTTGAAAATTACTCCTACCAAATGTTATATCTAACAAAATCCCCTCCCCCAAACATAGCCCAGGAATATTGCAGCTGTTTTTGAAATTTGTGCCATGTTTAGAATTATCTACAATATTTTCCAATAAGTATTGCATATGATTTCCCATAAATACACAACGAGATCACATTCTTATTGTCTTAGCAGAAATTACTTTAGGTTATCTTTGTTTTAGTTTTTAAGCATGTATGTTTTAAATATGTTTTATTAAAGATTGCATGAAAATAAGAAATAAAAAAAATAAAATAAAATTTAAAAATATAATAATTGCAGTATATATGTTTAAAGAGTTAAAAAAAATCGAAAACAAACATAGCCTTTGTACTTGCAGCATAACCCCACTTCCACAGCCTGGTACACTAACATAAAAATCTTTCAGTTCTGGCAAATAAAATCGAATTACCATTCTGAGTCTATTCAACATAATTCTACTTGTTTAAGAATTCAAACTATGGACCTCAAAGAACCACACCGCAAAGAATATCATTTCAGGTTCCTACAATGGTTTTAAAAAAATGATAATATTTTCTTTTTAGGTTGAGATCTACTGTATGTATACTAAGGGAAAAGGTCAAGACATTGTTACAGAACAAGCTAGAGATCAACAAGAATGATACGGTAAAATAGGAGAACGCCAAATAATCTTAAACAAATCAAATCATCGGCTGGAGGATATAATCTCCAGTAACTGGTTATGTAAGCTATCGTTTGTCACTATAACACCACCGGAAGGAAACAAGAATCTTCGCTCTCCTTGATCAGCGGCAAAGTCGAGTGGACTACCTTTCCAGTCAGTCACCTGATCATACAAGTACACCATATTATTAAGATTCAAATTCTGCATTGCCCCGACACCATGCACTTGCGTAAAAAAAAATCGACCAAGAGATGGCATTCCTACATATATTATATACGGATGTTTATCGTGTGCCAAGTTCATTTAGTAGAAAATCTATTAGAGCCTATTTGAATTAAAAATTTTGAGAGAATGAATTTTAAATCCATAATAATGAATCTTTAGTATTTGTTTGAATAACAAAGTATTTCAAATCCTTAAGGCCGCATTTGAATGAGAAGATTTGGAGAAATGGATTTTAAATCCATAATAACAAATCCATCACACATGTTTGAATCATTAAGCATTTTAAATTCTTTAATTCTGATTTTAAACTATATTTTTTACAATTGTGGTGAATTTTAGATCCCTTCAATTTGGAATAATTTGAAATCCTTAACTTTAAATCCTTTTTCTAAATTCAAATCATTCAATCCAAATGGAACCTAAATTCTCATTTTGAACTATGATTTTAATAAGTAATGTAAATTTGAAACTCATGTTAGAATCATTTCAAATCTTCTCTCAAAATCCTTTCTTTAAATCTAAATCCATCAATCCAAATAGAGCCTTAAGATTTTCTCTTGAGCATTTCCCATCATTTAGAGAACTAAATAGAAAACTCCTGTGAAGGAGGAATTGCCTCACTATAGGCATAAAACACCACAAAACATAAGCATGTAAGTGGATTACCCCCCCCCCCCCATATACTAGATTTCTTGATTAGTTGTTGACACTAATATTGCCACAAGAATGGCCATCCTCTAAATGAGTGAGAATGGAAAACCTTCTTTGGCCAACAAGATTATATGATGAAAAATCAAAAAAATAGGCTGTGAAAGTGGCAGGTTACATACCTTTCCCCCTGCTTCATGGATACATATGACACCCACGGCATGATCCCAGACCTGTATTTTCAAAATAATAAAATTATTTAAATTGCTTCAGCTATTTAGCCACAACCAAAGACTAAGAAATATACCTTGATAATCGTTTTTTTCCTTGCACGAAGAATGAAAACAGATGCCCTCCCTGATGCGACCATCAGATATTTACAGAGACTGTACAGAAGGCAAACACGAGAGAGCAAGACCAAGGAATCCATCAAAAACAGGACTGGCACACAAAAACAACTATTATACACCCAAAGCTATCCGACAATGCAATAGTAAGTTGGAAAAGTAACAACTAGATTATCAGTGAGTAAATGATACGTGCTTACAACAAATCTCACTTGCACAGTTCCTTACAGCATGCTGGATTATTCAGAGTTCGCACACGAATCTACTAGATGAATATTGTTAAAATTAACTGAGAATTTGAGGAGTTTAAGCTATCTCAAAAATCTACTTAATAATCAAAACAATTACATATGTGGTTTGCTGGTTGACATAGTAACTAAACAAGAATTCAGTTCAGATTTCCAATGCATAAATCCATTTAAATGCATGATAGCAAGCAAGTTAGCTAGGAAACCATGTTACACAAAAAAGGTCAGAAGCATGGTTGACTGTAAGGAAGCCTGTTATTGGGAAGATGGTTTGATAAATAAACATGTCTACTAATTCCTTTGAAGAACTCCAAAAGCCAAAAAAACACCATAGAGATCAGTAGGCAGCAAATAAGCATCAAATATTATAAACATAGATAAGAAACCATCAGATTGAATCAGTTATTGAAATGTTAGTGGAGAATGTGACATACATGAACATCATTGATCCGAGAATAATATATATCAATTTGATCATTGTTCAATCATGGCCTGCTCAAAATACATGGCCCAGTGATGAATCTAAACACATTTTTTATGCTCTAAATATGATACTTCATTTAATCAAGAAAAGGTAGATTCAGTGAAACTTCAATCACATAGATGAGGGAAAAAATGATCAGCATATTAAACAACTACAATGGTATTCAATATGCCAAAACAAAAAATAGGTAAATTTTCAAGGTATGCGCATATAATTAGGGAATGCAAATGTATCTTTGATGATTAAACTACAAACCTTCCACAGCAAGTAGGCAGAAGAAGAATCTGTTCCTCCCCAACACAATCAGTATCGGTTGTTGCATTAAATTGCATTGACAGGGGCAGAGACTCCCATGTCTGACTGTCTGGAATACAAAAACGTGCTTCATGAACTTGTTTAAATCTGTCAACTAAGCACCTGGTCCAACTGTGAGACATTCTGGAATTGCCAATTCGTCGATCCCACAATCTTGTTCTCCAGGTTCCACAACCAACATGAGATATCATAATAGTACCCAATCTAAAAACAGCATTATCATCTCCCTGAATCTCAGAGTCAAATATATCCAAATCGCTTTCCTGCCAGTTCGGGCATCCCATAACACCCAATACAATCTCCCCTTCAACTACTAAAGCCAAACCTACCTAAAAATTCAGCATTGCTAAACAAGATGAGAAATTAAAAGTTTCATGGGGACCTAAATTTAGAATATACGTAATACCAGGACACAACCTTAACTGCAATGTTAGAAGAAGACATTTCTGGCAGGGTACAGAGACATAACATTTATTTATTTATTTTTGGGAGGGTTCAAACTTTTCTTTTAAAAAATTCCAAATTGTGTCATCTTCTGAATTTCAAAAGTGTATTTTGTAGCCAATTTTTGTATGTTAGAAAATTAAAGACGAATCAGCGACAACAAATTCCAATGGCGTGATAAAATATAAATTCAAATTGAAAACATACCACATAAAGAGCTTCACTACCTTTGACAAATCCTCGTGTCCCATCAATTGGATCCAATATCTGTAGTACATATCCATGATGTTAGCAGCCAAGTTTCAGGTATACATGCCCAAATGAAAAGAGCAGGTAACGTCCATATGACCAATATCTCACAAATTTTTTAACAATATCTGTCAATCATGCACAAAACTGTGCAATGTCAGCAACTTGTTTCACCCCGTGTCCAAATCATATCTTAGGATTTTGCACTGAATATATATAGATAAATAAATAGCTCTCAATAAGAGATTACTGTAGATTATACAAATCCAAGCAAAATCATTTTTAGAAAGCAGGTCAACTAGAGAAGACAAACATAATCTGAAATATTATGAAGCTTACCCAGTAAGTAGATGGCTCAGATCCAAACAAATAAGCATCTTTCCCCCCTCTATCAATTGCTTTTAAAACGTCATCTTGATTTAACTCTTTATCTGTGACAGTTGATTTATCAGCAACCACTTCAACAACGGCATCCACTAGATTATTTTCACGTACAAAGGCAGAGTCCTCCTCGGCTACTAATGGAATTGATGGAAATAATTTGCTCATCTCTGCCGTTTTGAGAGGGAAATATGCAAAAAGAGAGAGTGTATCAAGAAAAGGAAGGTACAACATAAAAACCAAGTTATTTTCCTGTTTTTTCTCAGGGTCAAAAGAATTACCCAGACTAACAAGAGCTTGTACTCCAAAGTCTGCAACAGTGACCGGTGTCTGATCGATTTTTTCTATGATTTTTCCATCGCTTGAAAGCAAAGATGTTTGTACCTATATTCGAGAACACGGATTAAATTGCAATGGCAATAATAAGAAAATAAATATAAAAAATTCCAAAGAGAAAAGAAGATTACATCAACACAGAGACGGCATGCGCGCTCGACAACATCAACAGCTGCTTGAAGATATTCATAGTACTTCGTTTTCTGCTCCGGAAATGGAAGTCTCACACTTGACCTGAAACCAATAAGAAATAAAAATCAAGAGACTGCAAATCCCTAAATTTCGTGCTGGAATGTTAAGTGTTAAAGCAGCGGCGGAATCCGGCGGGTAGACCTCACGGAGAAGGCGCATTGGCGAAGAGATGTACGGAATGTACGGTGGGCGTGAGATACAAGAAATCGACAGGGCGCGGGTTGGATGAGGACATCCATGGCGGGAACCAAACGGTCGGATGTAGAGGCATCCGACGATCAGATATTGAATCAATGGACGTATGGGAAAAGGGTTTTCATTTTTCTTATGGGAATCTTTTGGGCCTCTTGTCTTGGGCCATAGCCCAGCTGGACCTTTCCTCAAGGGTCAAAGACGTATTTCCTTTTCGGAGGTTTTTTGGGCCTATGATTTTGGTAACATTATGATTATCAAAAAAATAAAAACAAAACTTATTATGCTCAATTATTACAACAAAAGATATTTTTGTAAGAGTGTCCATTGAAAATAGAGGAAAATTATGTTAAACATACTTTATTCACTATTTTTTCGAATACTTACATCAAAATTATATTCATATGGTAACTTATTTTATCCAAAAAGAATATGATGGGTTTCAATATTCATGAGAGAAAGTTCCAATTAAATACTTCGGTGGGATTACGTTAAATGGAGGAAAACTTCTATGCGGAGCTCTTTTATCCACTCGGCTACAGATTGTATACTATTCGTTCTATTTTAAACTACTGCGTCTACAATTTATTAATTAAGTCATTTTGAAGAATAATAACTTCTTAAAATAAGAATTTATTCTTCAAAATGATTTATTTATTTTTTCCTTAAAAAGAATTGATGATGCTATATGACTAGTTCTTCGTAGTTCATGTGAATAAAATATTACAAAATTATTTTAACTTTTCATTGTTTAACTTTTATATAAAAAAAATGTCATACGAGATGAGAGGTACATATTTCCTAATCCCCAATTATTTAATAAAAGATAATGCTACGGTCTACAAGGACTTATCTTTTGGTGGACTTTTTTAATTTCATAGCACCTAGTTTCCTTCCCTCAGATGACAACAATAAAGCCATATTTGTCACGCAACTTCGGGTAAAAAGGGTAGGCTTTGTGGCTTTGTTTGTCTTATTTTTTGATGTACATGTTTTTAACGGTTAAAAATATAATGAGTAAAGTGGCTTTGTTTGTTTCCTAATTTAACATTATTAATCACCCCTCAAAAATCAAACAAGTCAAACATCTTATAAATTTTATTTAAATTTAAATTAAAATAAAATCTTTTTTTTATATTTTATAATTAATTGATTATTTTTTAATCATTATATATATTCACAATTAAATCAACACGTACTTTTATAATTTTTTAATTTACATTTATATTTTTTATATCTTAAATATATATATATATATATATATATCATCATATCATTTAATTATTATTATATATTAAATATATGTATATATAAATAATTTTTTTATCTATCTAAATTTTATAAATAAAACATAAATTTTTTTCTCCTTGAGTCATCAAAATTTACCCTCTCACTGTAATAAGGAACCAAACATACCCATGGATGAGATAGATATCAACTTTGGCAGGACAGGTTCACCGTAAGCCTACACCGTATAGCAGCTAGATTCATACGCGCATGCCGACGTGGCAATTTGACTACAGAAGCCCGTGGCTTATGTTTGTTTCTCATCTAGGCTTAGAGGAAAATTCAGAGATTTGAACACATATTGAAATTATATGTAATTTATATTTTTGATGGATAAAAAATTATTTATATATATTTTATATTTTATATTAACTGATTAAAGTAATAATATAAAATTTTATAGAATAATAAAAAATTTATAAGAGTATATATTGTTTAATTATTAGTAGATATAATAATTAAAAAAATATTATTAATTAAAAAAGATAAAATTTTAAACTTAAATTTAAATAAAATTTATGTAATAGATATTTATTTTTGTAAAATTTTTAAATCAATAGCGTTGAATTTAAAAACCGCGCCCACGTAGTTTGACCTTGACGATACTGATCCCTTTGAGCGGTGTCTAAATTTGATGATGAGGGACAACCCACAGAATGTTGTTCCCATTTTCATCGCTATTACTGCCATTACTATCTCACCGAATCTAACAGCCACGTGCCATTCATCCCATCAAACGAGCCCACGGTTTCCTTCACAAAGAAACGTCCCGTTTACTTGCGCAGCCGGTAGTTTCATCAGAAACCCACCTGTTTCTCCATAAATCCATCAAACGAAGAATCAGGCACCTCGACTTCTGGTCTTCCTATATATGGTCGTCCACCCCTGGCCCATTTCTTCGCGTTCCAGAGCTGTTTTCTGTGCCACAAACGTACTTTCGAACCATTCGTTCATCAAAGCTATTCTCTCTGTTTCAGTTATTGTGCGTGTTGTATTGCTGTAGATGAGCCTCAGGCATATGAGTAGGGTGGCGTACCAGGCGGGGATGAGGGTGACGCAGGGTATGAAAGACCAGGCCTCAAAGTTCGATCCCACCATCAAGTCTATCAAGGACTCTTCCGCGTACGGTTCGTCTTCAAGGCAAGTGAGGAAGTTTTCTGGTGCGGTCGACTCCACCGCAGTAAGGGCCGCTCAGACGGAAAAGTCAAGACGGGCCGAAGAGTCACTCCGGACAGTCATGTACTTGAGCTGTTGGGGTCCCAATTGACATACACATCCTTCCCCGTAGGTCGTATATGTACTTATGAAAATGTCTTCCTGTTCGTTTGCTCAAAATTTAGCTACTGACAGATAGACAGTGTTATCGGTCGTTGTTTTTTTGTCCTTTCATGTAGTGGAAGTTGGCGTATGAAGCGTATATACTATGTATTCTTTCGAATGATATTGTACAGTGGATGGTGTATTCATCACTTGTCTTGTGATCTACAATTTCCTTTTTCTTTTTGACACGATCCAAATATCCGTATAATTTTATTTTAATATTTATTATTTTTATTTGTTAATATATTTTATTAATAAATTGAGTAATATAAACTTTTTAGATTAGAGACTGATAGGATTTAGTATAAATAATAGTTATTCAATTAAAGACATAGATAGACAGAATTTAAAAAAAATTTAAATTTTTTTTCAAATTTTTTGGAATTGTTTATTCAATTTCTCATAGATTTCAATCCCAAATCGAATCATTTGAGAGTGATCCGTGTGATTCGTGACGTATCAATCAATGTTCAGTGTGCTGATTGTGACCGTTTATATCAAGTTCAATTCAATCCTACTACGTTGGGTCGGCGTTCTTCACTTAGTTTGCATTCCTAAGATTCTCTTATTTCGGATTCAATTATACCGTTGCTATCCTGCTGTTTTGAAGTGACTCTGATCGCGTCAGCTTGGTATCAGAGTAAGGTAGTATCAAATCCTAATTCGATACACTTTCTTTGTTGAGAGAAAAAAAAAATAGAGAAAAAAAAAGAAAGGTGGAATTCAAAAAAAATATTAAACGAGAGAGAGAGAGAGAGAGAGAGAGAGAGAGAGAGAATTTATTTGTACTTATTTCTACAGGATATCGGATGATCATGCATGTCACAAGAAGCGAGTGTTTGATGAAATTCAAAAGTTGTCCAAAACTGTCGATAAACTGCAAAATTGTCTTGTTAGAGACAATCGTACATTGAGACACGAGGAGACAAGAAATATATATACGCCGTCAAGACATTATGATATCAAAGATTATGAATTAAATGAGAATAAGTATGACAAGACATCTAAAGCATTATATTTTTATATTGAAAGTCAATTTTAGATATGTTTTAATTACTTTTAGTGTGGGCATAGCATGAGTGAATGCTGAAACGAGTAAATTGATGCTTATATTGGCATTAACAAAGTTATAAGAGAGAAGAAAAGTTCATCTATAAAGATGCCATATTTAACTGAAGTGAGGATTGCAGAGAAAATGTCACCGAAAGAAGTACAATATGAAAATAATGACAGTATTAGCACACATCTAGGAATTGGGGAGAAAAGTGAATGAAAAGAAGTGACAGAATTAGTAGAAATTGAAAAGAATAGAATTGAGATAAAATAAGCTGTAGAAATTAAAGTGGAAGTTGATGACAGCCACAAGAATAAAGAACAAGTAAAAGATTGAGATATTAAACTTCTACAGAGTCATGTATACGTTGATTTGTTTAACCATCTAGCAGATACTCTGTTCAACTATATTGCACAAGAGTTGAAGATATTTTTATCTATAGAGACTACATATGCATATATGGATAAGTCGTCAGTATTTTTTTATATTCCTTTATATGGTTTGTTACTGATATTTCTGTCTTGGGCTCATGGAAAGATGAAGCTGAAGTTTCAGCGAGACGATGAAGAGTTAAGGAGCTTCCAGAGATTCGTGTTTGATCCAAGAGGACACAAATTCGAATTGATGACAATTCACCCTCAAGAGGAGGGATATGACGCGATCCAAAAATCCATTGAATTTTATTTTAATATTTATTATTTCTATTTTTATTTGTTAATGGGTTTTATTAATAAATTAGACCATATGAACTTTTTAAGTTAGAGTCTGATAAGATTTAGTATAATAGTAGTTATTCAGTTGAAAACAAATACAGACAGACAGAGTTTTAATTAGTTCAGAATTCCTTTCAAATTCCCTAGAATTGTTCATTCAATTTTTTGTGGATTCAATCCCAAATCGAGTCATTCCTGAGTGGTCCGTGTAATTCGTGATGCATCAATTAGTGTTCAATATGCTGATTGTGACCGTTTACATCGAGTTCAATCCAATCTTATCACGTTGAGTCGACATTCTTCGCTAGGTTTGCGTCCATAGAATTCTCAGATTCTAGTTCAATTATACAATTGCTATCCTGCTGTTTCGACGTAATTCTGATCGCGTCACTTTTTATTGTTCACCACTCATCAGGATGTTATTTTTCATTTATTTATTTTTTTGATTAAGGACCACATATTGTAAGTGTTTGAATACTACGATAAGATTTTAATGACAAAAAATGGATATGAAATTACTAAAATACTATTTAATTTTTCATCAATATTATATTTATCTTATTTTGTTGTGAAAGTCAAAAACTTTATGATTGCATAGTGTGAGCCTAAACATCTATCTTCATATTTGAATACTTTAATTTTTTCTGTCATTTTCCATTTTAATCTTTTCTTGTTACTTATTATTCATACTGCTATATTAAGACTATAGCCCTTACTTTGGTCACCAAAGTAGACTGATGTGAAGTTAATGAACGAGAAGGGCATAAAATAATTATAAAATTGGGTTAGTTAAGTAAATTTAATTACATTTCACTTCAGGACGTTATTCCAACTCCACTTCTTAAAACATGTTTTTTGTAGTTTCTTCTTCTTGCAGTTTAGAATCAGTTTTCGCATTCCGTCTGTATTTCTTGGACAAAATAGGATAGTTACCGGAATTTGAGTGGATTTTTTGGTCCAAAACCAATCGTGTCAGTGCTACCTTCATAGCAAATCGATCAATCCAATCCAAAGGTTTTGTCTTCCTAACCCAGATTTCTTTTGTCTTAAACAGTGGCTCAATGCACTCTCTCATCATTTTCTCCATGACCTCCTATGCTATTAGATTGAACCTTCGATTTACCATCGTAAACATGCTCCTTTCTTCTCAAACATGGCCCAATTTCTAGGGGTTTCTAATTAACCTGACTCGTGGGATCCCAAACTAATGGCCATATATAACAAAGTACTGAAGGTAACTGAAAGGGTTGCATCAGGGTTTGGGGGAAATTCGTCGCAGGTACGGGGAAAGAAATCCTTATTAATATGATGTAAAAGAAATCATATAAATAAGCAACGCAAATTAGCAATAAGCTTAGAGCATTAAATATAAAAATTAATTATACAAAATTAAGGCTTAAGTTTAGTAATTTTCTATTTATGTCCCAAATCAATAATTAGTTTAGGTTATATTATGGAAAGTAGCATCTTTCAAAATAATTTTTATTCACTACAAAAAAACTGGACGGATTGGGACGGCTAAAATCCATCCCAAATTAGAAATGGCGTTGGAATGGCTTTTTAAATCCGTCCTAAAATCATCTTAAAATATATAATTTTAAAAAAATAGTAAAGCCGTCCAAAATTTGGCATGTATTTTTTTTTACAATCTCAAACCTATGCCAAATTGGGACAGGTTTACCCTAAATTTTCAAAATTCGATCCAAAGCCATCTCAAATTATTTTGCTAAAATTTTGGGTGTAACCGTCCCAAAGCTGTCCTCATTTTGAGATGGTTGCAGCACAACTTTTCGACATGAATTGACACAGCCATCTCAAAACACCTATAAAAGAATATTTTGGCTCTCCATTTCAGAGTTGTTCCAAAATTTTTTGAAATTAGATATTATATAGCCATCCTAAATTTGGCACGATTTAAACATTTAATTGTGAAAGACCGTCCCAAAGCCGTCCCAGAATTTGAGACAGGTTTAGGATATCTTTTGCATGGAGTCCCAAAACTTGTGTCAAAGTTGTACCAAAAAAAGTTTTAAATAAAGTACAATATTACCATTCTAAAGCTATCCCAAATTTTGAGACGGTTTTCGGATGGCCTTATTTGTAATTAATTTTAATTCATCCCAAAGTTGCCTCAAAGTTTGAACCATTCCAAAAAGTGACATGTAACTAAATAATCTCTATCATTTTTATATTTGAGTGAGATTAAAATTAAAAATTTATTTATACTTCAAGCGCGGGAGGACATCAATTTTAAATGAGTTAGTTGATTTATTATACAATACTATAGATTATTAATTTTATTAGTATTTTACAAGAATTATATCATATATATTTATATATATATATATATATGTTCTTTATGTAGATCTGTACCCTTTTTTTTAACAATTTTTGTCCTAAAGCTAAATGGCGTCTCAAATCTATCTGAAAATCATCCCAAATCCAAAATTTTGTGGTAGTGATTAAATTCGGAGCATTAAGTTTGAAAATTAGGATCTAATTAGAAGTAATTTAGCTTTTATATATGAATTGTTGTGTATTTTGTTCTTTTATCACATCTCTGTAATTATGTATACAGTATGAAATAAACAACTATTTATCAATTGATAATTTTTTTAATAAAAAAATTCAAACAATAAATTTGTTTTTGTTTGTTTCTTTTAGAAGCCAACCTAGTAATAACCGCATCATTAAAGTTTTAGCTGTGGCTAAGATTACTCCTTCAAAAGTCTACTAAATTGTCAGTAAGGCATGAAAATATATTGAAGGAAAGCGAAAGTCATCCAAAAATAAGAGTTCAGCTTTTCATCATATTAACTAAATTTCTCACACCTGTGCACTGGTTTAATGTGTCTATGCAAAGGCTAATAAATATATAAAATTAATTTATTCAACAGAGATCATGGAACATAAGGTGGACTAAAGTATTAAACGTATAAAATAATATATATGTGTATATGAAACATATAAAATAATATATATGTGAAAACAAACATTATTAACAGAAAAATTCAATATGCTCTCCGTAGCAATATTAATAGAAGCTTATTTCTTACTTTTTTTGTACATATATTTATCTCACAAATAAAGTATACAATATCTCTTAACATGAATATAAGCATCAATTGGCTGAATAGCTTTAAATTGCTTTTTTTTTTTATTTATATTTTGATGAGAGATTTTAGATTAATCTTCAAAAATAATCTTAAATCGCATTGGAACTCATTTTCTTCCTCATTTTTCCCTACTTGTCTACAAACAACATCAGAGTAAGACCACGGAAAATGAGACTATTTCCTCTTCACCTTCTCCTCACTTTTAACAGTCCTCTTTTCCGGTCAAAAAAAAAAAAAAAAGTCATCTTCTTCCTCTTCTTTCGCTAATCACCTAAAAAAATCAATATATGCGACCATGAAGAAGACTCTTCATTCTGTTTTCAGCTTTACTATGGTCTCCAACATTTGCCATGCCTGTAAGAAAAATTCTCGTACATGTAAATTGTGCACTGTGAATGTGTTGGAGGTTCTCATGGACCTATTTATTGAGACATACTGATTGTTGGCTATAATGCTGCAAAAGAATCTATTAGTCCAAGGAATATAAGTGCAATGACATTTTCCGAATACACATATTACAAACCATTAACATGTATTAAATAAATTATGAAATATTAAAACTGCATACCAAAAATAATTGAAAATACGCATATAAATTAATATAGAGAATTAAAAAATAAAGAGGCTGATAGTTATAAAATAAAATAAAATCTGAAAAGTTAACTAAAATTTTATCGGTGTTTTAATTTTATTTATTTATGAAAACTATGCAATTTATGTTAAGGTTTTAATTTTGACTTCATAGAAGAAACATGTTAAAAATTAAAAACTTCAACAACATTAATTAAAAATCCTAAATATATTTATTGATGGTAAGAAAGTTTATAGAATAAGTCACAACTAACTTAACAATAATAGCAGGGTAATTAATTAAGTTATCCATTGGTTTAAAAGATTAGCATATAATTGAGGCTGAAATATAAGTAAATTAGCATATGTTTGGAAATTTAACATTTGAAGCAAACCAATTGGAAATAATCAATCAAGTATTTTGACAGTATATTCTTACAAAAATGCTAATAATGTAAATAAGATAAGCGGAAATAATGTGAAAGTTCAAATTAACAAAACACCAAAATTATTACAATAGCCATTTCAAAGTCGAGTTACCCCAACTCGAGCGAATCTAGATTACAAAAAACTAATGTTACTTCCATTCCAAGTGCATGTCTATTCGATTTCCTATCAAAATGAATGCATTATATTTAATGCCAAGGAAAAAACCAACAAAAGAAAATGTCGAAAAACTCAAAGGATTTACAAATGAGAATAATTCATTTAAAAAAAATGATAATGTTCGCGTTCAACACTTATGTTATGTAAAACTCCAATTTTCATTTTCAAAACTAAGAAACTAGTACCATTATTACAACGTGATATTCTTCAGCCAAATCCCACCCAACAAGATGTTTTTGTGTTTCATGTATATTTTCCTATCGTTCAATTCGAAATAAAAACATGTAGAAAAAAATTTAGAAAAATTATGGGGAGGTGGCCAAAGATATCCTTTGTTTGCCTACTTATTTTCCATGGAACCACCGCCACTTCAACTCGAGGTAAAATGTCAATCTGGGTGGATTAGGAGACACTGGTGTTCAAGACGGCATAGCCTGTTCAGGTGTAAGAGGCTGGTTGACACGTGGTATTTTTTTATTGCTGGTTTGCTTCAATTCTGGCGTACGGTCATGATTTATAGGTTCTTCAATGCACTCAGTGCTTCCAAAGAATGCTTTAATTAAAAAATGTATTTATCTATGCCCAATAAAAAAAAAAAAAACTTAATTTCATAAAAAATTCTAAATTCTAAAAAATAAGAATTTAGTCAAAATGTGCCAATTGACCAAGAAGACTGTTGTCTTATTGTATGCCTGCCTAAAATCGACTCTATGCACGATATTATTGATTCAAAGAATAGAAATTTTCAAATTTTATATTTTTTTTAAAATCTGCACATTTAGATATATATATATATATATATGTATATAGCATTTGTTTCTTATATAACTACCACAATTGTATGAAGTTAGATTACTATGATATCATTATTTCTATTTTTGCCATTAACATATTTTACATTGTTTAACTTAATTCTTTTATCTCTTGTATATTTTTTTATCTTTGATACGTTTCTGTTCATTTTTCTTGAATTCTCTGTAAACCTACAAAATAATTTTAAATAACTAATGTTTAAAAAATTACTATGATTTTGATAATTAAAAAAATATTAACTTAAAATAATGCAATAATATTTTATTTTCTATGAAAAGTTTTTTAATCTTTAACACATGATATGAGAAGTTTAAAGGATCACTATATTCTCTATTATTTAAATTGAATAATAATTGAGTGAGTAATATTCTATTTTAACATAAAAGTGTAGTTTTCTATCTTTTATAAACTGTTTTTTTTTTTTCTTTTTTAGACTTTCTGTTTCTTAACGCAAATTATATACATTAAATTCAATGAATTTTAGTAAGTATATTTAATATTCTAAATTAAATATGTAATAATATAGCTTGGATCAGTACAATAGACTTGGTAAATACCTATATGTCATACACAGTCAGCAAATTTAGATATAATATATGGATACAGTGTATAATGCACTTGCACTGTAGAGTAACTACTATTATGCCAAGTTACATGAGTGCATCACTTTCTTTTTATTTTCTCCTCTTGTGTGTTTTCTTTTCTTCAAATTTAATTCTTTCTTTTCTATAGCTAATTTTTCCACCTCTCTTGTATTATTTTTAAAACAAACCAATGAAGTAATTTTTTAACAAATATAATTATAAAACTATGATGATTTGGATAATTAATAATAATATTCTAACTTTAAATAATGCCTTTTTAAATCATTATGGCTTAAGAATTTATGGAAATCACAATGAAATTCAATTACAATTAATGAATTTCAAAATAATATTTCCCCTTTTTATCTTATACATTTTTTCTTCAATTGAAATTAGTAGATTCTATTGAATTAAACATACATTAGCTAATAAAATATTTTTTGAAAATCAAAATTATTCCACAACTTTTTGATTTGAGAATTCATTTAAAATTACAAAAAGTTGGTTAACACGACACTTTTTTTTTTAAATTTGATACACGTTAGATGAATAGATAGGTGCTTAAAATGATAACACGTCAATTTTTTAAAACAATCAATAAGTCTTTGAGAACGTGACAGGTTTCAGCATTACGAGTATAAATATGTGTGTTTAGGATGATAGCATGTCAGAATTTTTTAAAATATTAAATAATTTTTATCATACAAGAAAATGTGACGGGTGTCATTTTCTTCCGAACCCTTATTGTAACCACATATTTAATAAAAAAACATGTTTAAAAGTTGAGAATCTATTCTTTAATAATAAATGAAATTAAAATAATGACCCTAGTCTCACAAAATGTGTGTGTATGTTTGGATATATGGTTGAGCAGGAACATTGGTATGGAAATTTAAAAAGTAAGGGAAAGTGAAAGGGATTGAAAAAAGGATTATGATAAGATAGAATGTTTGTATGGACTAAAAGTGTTGGAAATTGTTCTCCAAACGAACCACAAATGTACTATTTCTATTTGTAGCATATTTTATGAAGTTATTTAAATTAACATCAGTAATCATCGATATTGATGTGGCATCTATCAAATAGACTGACAACCTTTACAACTGGACTGTCAATACTGATAAACAGAGGAAATGCTAAGGTCATGGGAAGGATGGCAAGTCTACATGGGGACTGGCAGTTTATAGGTGGGACGATTAGGACAATAGATACGGGGGCATAACACACGGCCAGGGCTGCAAAACACGTGGCCATAGGGGCAGTCATGTAAACAATTAAGGAAGTCACCAACATCCATAAATACCATGATCAGGAAAAGAAAGGACAAGTTCTGGGACAACAAAAAAAAAAAAGAAAAATATTGAGAAAGTGCTAAAATAAACTACTCGACTCAGCGCACTTCAAACTGTAAAGATTACCAAAAAAAAAGAAAGAAAAGAGCTCGGGGATCAATCGATCAAGGCATGGTGATATAAAATGCAGAAGACAATTAAAAGATGGAAAGATATAAGTGTTAATTAGATAAGCAGACTGTAAAGCATTCTAGCTACCTTGATGTGAAGAGGGGGGGGCAAGAGGAGCGGTTGAAAACCTGACCTAAATTAATGTATAAAAACAAAAATAATGTCTGGTGAGGTATTATTAGAACAATTCAATTCTTTAAATATTAAGGTATGGTAAGTTAAAAAATTTTGGTAAGAATTGTACATCAAGGCAACAAAATCCTAACCATATCGACTAACTATCAACTTAAAATAAGGAGATTTATTCGACACAATGATAAGAAACAAACTAACGTGGTTAAAAAAATGAGTTCTAAAAGCAACTTTTGAGATGTTAAAGGAAAAGGGTGTGAGATGCATACGAAGATGAATAGGAATGATGGGGTTAAATTTATGTGGAAAGAGAAAGTCTACGAAGAATATCCATCGGTTGAGCCATTGATTCAAGCTCACGATATGAATCATCTCAAAACAAAGAGTACCAACTCCATGTAAGGCCATGATTTTCAGTTCAAGATACAAGCCGCCACAATATAAGATTGGCATACATGTGAAGGGCGTGGATCAACAAGGCAGCAACATCGAAGGTGGTAACCATATGTGTCTCAAATAAACCATGTCACTAGGTAGATGAGGAACCCCACCCCACTTGGATCGCGGCATGAATGAGGCTAGGAGCCTTTTGCAGCAGTTCCATTCTAGCCCAAATGAATTGTATCACAAATAAGGCTAGGAGCCTTTCTCTTCAGTTGGGCATTAGCCCACATGAATCGTGCCATAGACAAAGCCAATAATCTTTTGCTTTAGTTTTATCCTAGCCTAAACGAATCTTGCCACATACATGGCCAGAGCCCTTCGCTATCATTTGATCCTAGCCCAAATGAGCCTTGCCACAAACAAAGACCATGAGCCCATAGTTCAATACTGGCTAAGATTAATGCTAATAACTTCTATTAGTTTGACCCTTGCCAAAAATAAAAAATAAAAATAGTAGCAATTATTAACCTTTGCTTGGTCATTGATAGGTTGTATAACAAACACCAAATATAATTAGCCAAAATAGAATTTCTATTAAAGACAAAGGGTGAGGATTTATTTCATTACAAGCTTGAAGGAAGGTCTAAAGAAAAGGGACTCCCTATTATGAAAATAATACACAAAAGGTGGTTCTTTATTAAAACTAAAAAGGAAGGTTTTTTACATTCTCTTACTTGTCAAAAGTGGAAATATGTACAAGTGCGTGGAGGATTGGGTAATACCAACTTCAAAAGATGCAGGTCGTTATTCGATCTACCCCGATTAATCTAAATAGAAAAGTAAGATCACCCTAATTTTCAATTTAGGTTAGAAGTATTGGTACTTAAAAAGAGCATGTTGTGAGATGTATCTGATTCAAACAGTTAGTGAAACTTCTTTGATACCCTTGCATGATGATCAAGTCATGAAAAATAGAAGAAGAATGGTGGTGAATAACTCTTCTTTCTAGAAATTCTCAAGAAAAAATTGACATTTAGGACTAGATAAATAATCTTTGACGAAGCCAACTTAGGCAACTTGACATTTGTGAAGTTCATTCACTAGATGACAATAATCTTGAATGATTTTCTCATGAGAATGGTCTAAGCCTCAACATTTCTTTAAACACTCAATTAATTCGAGACGGGCCTTATCAAATTGAAGGATAGGTGTTCCATTTGTTCAAAAGAGAGAGAGAGATATATATATATATATATATATATTTGCATTCATTCTTATAAAAAATTCAAAGCATTCAAATTGAAGTTGTTCAAAATTTCAAGAGACTAAAGAAACCTATGATACTTTTTCACAATGTAGTGAAGGGGAAGCATTTAAATCCCTTATCAACAAATGGAAGGAAACCTAAAGACCAAAAGATGAAAAGTTAAATATAATGAAGACAAGAAGGATGGAAAAGGAAACGTAGTGGCATCTACCAAATAGACTAACAACACTAACAAATGGGAGGGGCATCAATTCCATAGGTAGGACCACAAGTATACACGTTGAGTGGTATAATACAGACAAGGCAACTAAGACAATGGGTTAGAGGTAGGGTTGGTAGGTTCTGTTGAGAACAAAGTATTACATATGACTTGTTAACTCAAATTCAATCCAATTATTTTTATGATTCAAAAAATCTAACCCGAACAAACCTGACTTGCCAATTTTGCAATTTTTTGAATTTGATCCATCAACTTACTAATAAAAAAAATAATTTTCCTTTAATTAAAATCAAGGTTTGATGATTTAAAAATTTATAATTTTACCATTTATTTTTATTTAATTAGTTTTTTATATTTATGTAAGTATTTATTAAATTTTTTAAAATGCATTTACAAATTCACATATCAACTTATTAGGCAACTCAAAATTGATCGATTTATCTTCTCAAGTAAGTTAATTTTGAACTAGGTTAAAATCAAATTTTTAACTTGAACCCGTGAAAATTTGACCCAAAACTATTAATTTTGAACTAGGTTAAAATCAAATTTTTAAATCAGGTAAGAAATTGTCGTCTCCGTAATAGTTAAGGTGGCAAAACATGCTGTTATGGAGGTGGTCACGTGAAGAGTTGAGGAAACCGCCAGCATCTATAAATACCTAGATCATGAAAAGAAAAACCAATTTTGAGACAACAGAAAAATTAGAAAAAGAACAAAAGAGGAAAAGAAAGAAAAATAGTGAGAAAGAACCAGCATAAGATATTATCATTTAATATGTGTTAATATAATTAATCACGTAAATTAAAAAAAAAAAAGGCAAACAATACTTGTTTCATAAATTTATAAAATCGCAAAACAAAAATTTGGGTCAAACTAGTGGAAATTCAAATTCAGATATCAATAACTCGACGCGAAATTTAAAAAGATAAAGGGGCCGCGTTAAAGTTTCGAAATCCAGCGCACAGCCCACAAGCCCCCAACAAAGAGCCTCGGAAGTCACGCTCCGCTAAAGCGGAAACTCAACCCATCCCTCCCCGACGTCGTTTTGGTGCTCCGGCGACAGACAATAGTTGAATGGCAATCTCCGAGAAGAAATCGGATGGCGGAGTTTGGGGGCTATTCAAACTTCCCTTCCGAAACTCTCAGTCGACGTCCTCAAGTTTCGCACATTATCAGCAGAATTACGACGATGGGAACACTAACCCTCGGTCGCAGGTGGAGGGATCAGGTGCTCACTCCGGTACTGGGGCCTCAATTTCTTCCATTGCCAGATCTCTTCTCCCCACGCGCCGTCGCTTGAAGCTTGATCCCTCTAGCAAGCTCTATTTTCCATGTACGTAAGGACGCCTCTCTCTCTCTCTCTCTCTCTCTCTCTCTCTCTCATGTTGAGTTAGAATAGTGTCGCTTTAACTTCTCTTTAGGTGGTTTGATTTTATTTAGTTGGTGAAAATTCCTTTTTCAAGTTTGATCTGGTGCTTTCGTTTGGCAGATGGTTTGAAGCTGTGACTCTTTTTCTCCTGTTTGTTTTATAGTTCCGTGGCTGAGTGCTAATTTGTTAGTTGTTAGTGACATGATCTATATTGGATTTTCGAATTAAGTTTTTGATTGTTAGAGGGCGAGGCTCTCGAGAAATTTGACGAAATAACAGTGTTTGCGATTGATTACTTCTTATCCTCACCTTTCGACAGGGGCTGTACCATACTTGTGTCCCGAGTACCAAATCAAAAGTTTTGGTTTGGTTCGATCATAATTTATTGATTTTGATATTTTGATATGCCAAATTTTAATTTAAAAATTTTAAAAATAATAAAAAGTAAAAAATATATATCTAAAATTCTAAATTTTAATCACATTACTTAAAAATAAAAAATAAACATATTTATTTAATAGTTCATTGTTTTAATTTAAAATTTTAAAGATAAAGAATATAACATATTAAAAATAAATAAACTTCGGTATTTGGTTTAGTTTGGTAAACCAAATTTAATGTTATTAAATTTGAGGCCTATCAGGGTAGTGAGCTGGATATTGGAGTTTTTAGTGTCTCTATGGTACAGATAGGTGATGCTGCAAAATGTGCTTTTGCTTTCCGCTAATTGTCTTGTTAGAGCATGGCAAGTAAAGCAGTGATATCGTAATGGCAGAGAAGAGTGAATTTTGGTTTATAGTTTTGAATAAAATTGGTTAGGTACTACATTAGTGTCCTGAGTAGTGCATGCCCGAAAGGAACTTATCGGGTTGCCAAAGTTTAGTTTCACAAGATATACTTTAGAGACGCTCTCTTTGATGGTAATTACCCTCCCTGCGCTGCGCGTGCGCATGAAGAATTTCATTTTCTCAATGTGCGACAGTGAATTTGTGTTTTTAAAAATTTTCTGTCTTCGAAGCCTTTAATTGATTAATTTGCTGAATCCAGAGTCCTTATAGTTGTTTGCCTCAACTCACATATTTCCTTAACCGCTCAGATGAGCCTGGCAAGCAAGTCCGAAGTGCTATCAAAATTAAAAACATAAGCAAGTCTCATGTAGCATTCAAGGTATACTTCACATTCTGATTTTCATTTGTTGTCTCTAGCTCCGTGTTCATTTTCGTGGCTGATATGGGATAGAACATGTCATTCTTGTATATTACAAAAATGCTTGATTTTGGTTTACGCTATTGAGGATGCTATGCAAACATGGATCATTGTTTCTTCTGACTCTTTTTTATTTTTTGTTGTTTCAGTTCCAAACAACTTCACCCAAAAGCTGTTATATGCGTCCTCCTGGGGCCATTCTTGCTCCTGGCGAGAGTATAATAGCAACTGGTAAGTGCTTGCTATATAATTATTGCACCTGCTTTGTAATTTGAAAATTTTGAGCCTGTACATCCATGGGTGAAAAAAATGTGGATGTGCCTCGCATATATGAGTTTGGAAGTGTTCGTTCATTTAGCTAAAGTTGAATCTTAATTCATTCTCACTTTCATGTTCTTGGATGTTATCGTCAGTATTCAAGTTTATAGAGCACCCAGAGAACAATGAAAAGCCAATGGATCAAAAAAGCAGGGTGAAGTTCAAAATTATGAGCCTAAAAATGAAGGAACCAATGGACTACGTGTCTGAACTGGTTTGTTGCTTTCCTCTTATAATTTATAAAATTGCTTTCAAGGAAAATTTCAGTTAAAAAATGGGAAGTTTATGGTGAGCACAGCAATACCAGAGAAATGAATTTTTGTTTATTTTGAATTGTTTATAATATGTCTGTGTCCACAAACATATGCTAGGAGTAAACACATTTCCAATGTTTAACGAGATCTATATGAACTCTGCATTACAATCAATTTCATCCTGTTTTGGCTCAGTTCGATGAGCATAAGGGTCAAGTGGCTGTCGAGCAGATACTTCGCGTGGTTTTTCTGGATGTCGAATGTCCTAGTCCTGTAAGTGATTTTCTGGTTTCTGTATCTTATGTAACTTGGGGTCTCATATTCATTGAGGGTTGTTGGTTAGATAATCTAAAAAGTCCTATAAGAAAAACAATTGATTTTTAGTGGCATTACTGATTAATACCTGCTTTATGTTTGAAGGCTCTAGAGAAACTGAACCAGCAATTAGCTGAAGCAGAGGCTGAACTTGAGGCTCGAAAGAAGCCTTCAGAAGACACAGGCCCAAAATTTGTTGGAGGACTTGTCATTGATGAATGGGTGAGCTATCTTAAGTTAAATTCCTCCTTGGAAGATGTTTGCTGTTATTTTTCTCTTTGGCCTTTATGCTTTTCTGCCTGGATTTTTCTATGCAGAAAGAAAGAAGAGAAAGATACCTAGCTCGACAACAAGTGGAAGGGGCAGGTTCGGTATGACTAGTTTCTTCCAGAAAATTTTCTGGATGAAAATTTATGCGCTTCATTTTCAATGCATGTATTTAGTTATTTATCAAAGGTATTCTGCCAAAGTGATCTATCGGAAACTACGGCTCTACGAATCATTGTGACAGTTTCTAGTTCAATCTGTAACTTGAGGTACCGATATTGGGCTTATTGCCAAATACCAATTTGTAGATATACGATTTTTGACTCTTTACCGAGAGAAACAAATCGTTTTCCTTGCCTACTTTCCTTTCAGTTCCTTCTGATTTGTTTTCATTGTAATTTTCTCCTTTGATTGTAAACCATAAATATTTTTGATGTATGCCCAACAGCAGGACTATTCCTGTTGAACATGAACGCAATAATAAAACTTGTTTTATAAGATAAATGCCAACCCTTTCCCTGTCTTTGTTGGCACATTTGATGCATTTATGATGTTATACTAGATCCAAGATGTATCTGGTGTTTCAGCTTTCTGTTGTTGATGTTTGTAGTTATTTATAAACTCTATGGCTGAACTCTTGAGCCATTAAGCCATTAAATCAAAAACAAAATGGGGGACCTATTTATAAACTCTATGGCTGACCTCTTGAGCCATTAAGCCATTAAATCAATAACAAAATGGGGGACCAATTGAAATACATAGAAATGGATGAAGCGGTTGGTACACCAGCATGTTGCCAGCAGCATGGCTAGAGTGACAGTCGTAGACCATTTTTGGCATTGCCTCCCTTCTTGCTCAAGGTACAAGGAGGGGGTAGGAATGTAGCAGGTGCCTCACTTATTTATCAATTGAATATTTGGAAGTTAACTATAAATAGATGAGGTTTTTGAAGGTTTTTGACACCAATCAAAATTGGTAAGACTGTTTGTAAGAGTGAGTGCAGTTCTATAAAATAGTTCTTTCTGAAAGTGTTTTGAAGGTTTTTGACACCAATCAAAATTGGTAAGACTGTTTGTAAGAGTGAGTGCAGTTCTATAAAATAGTTCTTTCTGAAAGTGTTTTGAAGAGTTAAAGTTCCTCGTAAAGTTTGTAATCATTTTGTTTGTATTATACACACTTGAATATAAGTGCCAAGTTTTTTATTAAAGTTCTATTCTTCCTTTTAGTTTAATTGTTCCAAAAAAGTGGTATCAAAGCCACATTTTTAATATTTTGATTTGAGAAGTAATGGAGGAATCAATCGATACCATAATCAAGTTAGCTGCTATGCAATTTGAAAGCGTTGAATGGAAGATTATTTGATCATATAAGACTTATGGGATCCAGTACTTGAAGACTTTACCAAACTTAAAAGATAAGTCCGATAATGACTGAGAAAGAATACATAGAAAAACTGTTGGTCAAATTTTTGTTTGGACTGATCAAAATATTTTTAATTATGTTCCAAAGGAAACTAGGATTGATATTTTGTAGACAAAACTTGAAGCCAAGTATGAAGAGAACATGGACTAAATAATGGCTCTTTATTAAAGAAAATTACTAGCCTTCGTTATAAAAAGGGTTTGAGTATGTTGGAGCACTTAAATGAATTTCAAGAATTAATAAATTATTGTACAATTTTGAAATTAAATCTAGGACAACTTTGAAATTAAATCTAGATAATAAGGTTTAAGCTTTTTTGTTATTTAGTTCTTTACCTAGTAGTTAAGAAATATTTTTTGTCATTATTTCTATTTTTGTTATATGGTGAAGCCTTGCTTAATGAAAAAACCGAAAGGAAAGAGTTTACACAAGAAATTAAAAGTCAAACTTTAGTTTCTCAAAAACAAGAAAGACATGAAAGAAGCCAAAGTTAAGGATCAAATTGGGAGGGAGATATCACTCCAGGGGTAAGTAGGTTAAGAAAAAAGATGTTGAATGCTTCTATTGTAAAAAGAAAGATCACATCAAAAGTGAATTTCTGCTAAAGAAAGTGAAGAATAAAAGAAGTTGGAGAATAAGCGCGAAGAAACAATTGCCATAGTTTCAGATAGTAAAACAATAATAGTTAGGGACAAAAATTCTTTGAATTTTACTTTTTAAAATTTTTCTTAAGTGGTTGATTTGGGTGCTTACTATTATGTTATTTCACACAATAAGTTCTTTTTTTCTTATTATTTTGTAGAAAATAGTTTTGTCAAGATAGGTGAATGTGTTATATTACTGAAAGAATTCAAACTATGTTGTCATATGCAAAATTACCAAATTTGTTTTGGGAGAGGCTATGAAGATAGTAGTTGCTATAATCAACTAGTCACCTTTAGTACCATTGGATGGTGATGTGCCAAATAAATTATGGTCGAATAAGTTTATCAATTTATAGCATTTAAATGTATTTGGGTGTTGAGCACTTGTTCATATCTAACAGATGAAAGAAATAAATTTAATCGTAAGTCAAGGGATTGTATCTTTTTGAAATATGAACATAAAGAATTTGGTTATAGATTGCGGGATCTTAACAAGAAAAAATTAACAAGAAAGTAAAGACGTCACTTTTCTTGAAAATCAAACTCTGGCAGACATGTAGAAAGAAAATAAAAACAAAACTAATAAACAAGTTTTAGTAAATGACCCTCCTTTTACAAAAAGTCAACAAGATATTAATGTCCCATAAGACAATTTAGAAGAAAAATATGAAGTTGAAGCTGCTCCAACTCTACTTCAACCTATAAAAAGACCTGAGCAAGAAAGGAAGTTGTCAATAATGTACAATTTAGTTGAATACCTAATGTTAACAGAAGATAACAAACCAAAAACCTTTTAAAAAGCAATAAATTATAAAGATAGCAAAGAATGGTGGAAAGCAATAAAAGAAAAATGAAGTCCATTTATAAAAATCAAACTTATGAATTGGTAAGTTTAGCTTTGAGAAGAAAGACAATTAAAAATAAATGGGTATTTAAGATGAAGCTAGTTGAAGGAAGCTCTCAATTAAGATACAAGGTTATGTTAGTTGTTAGAGGTTTTGAACAAAAGTTTGGTGTTGATTTTGTTGAGATATTTTTCCCAATTATTAAAATGAATTCTATTCGAGTTGTTAGTGATTTAGCTGCAAGTCTAGACTTGGAAATAGAACAACTTGACGTAAAGAAAACATTTCTGAATGGAAACTTTAAAGAACAAAAATTTTTTTAGAGCAACTAGAAGTCTTTAAGGTAAAAGGTTAGGAAAACCTAGTCTGTTGGCTCTAGAAAAGCCTCTATGGATTTAAATAAGCTATAAGACAGTGGTATAAAAAATTTGACTCCTTCATGACCAAAAATAATTTTAAAAGGACAAATGGTGATCACTGTGTATATTTTAAGAAATTTGATATTGATTTTATAATTTTATTGTTGTATGTTAATAACAAGTTAATTGTTGGCCATGATTTGAACAAAATTAGTAAATTGAAAAGAAGTGGAATAAGTCATTTGAAATTGAGTACTTAGAACTAACAGAGAAAATCTTAAGCATGCATGTTCTACGAGATAGACTAAGTAACAAGATTTACCTTTCTCAAAAAAGTTACATAAAAAAAGTGATTGAAAAATTTGAAATGGAAAAAACAAAGTCAGTGACAACTCCACTTAGAGTTAAATTCAAATTGAGTTCGAAATAGTGCCTAAGCAATGAAGATGAAAACAAGTGTATCAATAAAATTCTATATGCTTTAGCTGTTGAGAGCTTGATGTGTACAATGATTTGTATCTGGCCAAATCTTACTTATGTAATTGGACAAGTAAGTTGTTACATGTCAAATTCTAAAAAGAAACATTGGAAGGCTGTCAAATAAATTTTAAGGTATCTAAAAGGCATAACCAAGCTTGGAATTTGCTACACTTAAAGGGAGGAATAAGCTTGTCTTATACGGATATTTAAATGCTTCAAAAAAATCTACTTCTATTTATCAAAGAACTTTTGTTGGTGTTGTTGTATCTTGACAAATCAAGCTCAAAAGTGCATAGCACTTTCAAACATAGAGGCAAAATACATAGCACTCTTTAAGAGTTGGGCTGGAATCAAGAAGAGTATATCATCAACTATGATAGTTAGAGTACGATCCACTTAAGCAAAAATTCGACATTCTATTCTTAATCCAAGTACTTTGAAATTTGTTATCATTGGATTCAACAAGCCTTAGAAGAAAAGGAAGTAAGTTTGTAAAAGATTCATACAGACGACAATAGAACAAACATGCTGACAAATGCCTTCCCATAGAGAAGAATAACACGTGTAAAGAAGTTGTTGGATTACACAAAAGTTCATAAATAGCTACGAGGGAGAAGAATATTGATGTTTGTGACTATTTATGTACTTCATAGTTCACCCTTTGAGCCATTAAATCAAAACCAAAATGGTGACCAATTGATATACATGGTAAATGGAGGAAGGGGGTGGTATACCAACCTGTCACTGGCTAAGCGATGCTGTCGATTGTGTAGCTTAGGCGACAGGTCATTTTTGGCTCTGGCCTTCCTTCTCGCTCAAGCAATGGGGAGACGTTAGGAATGCGGTGGGTGCCTTACTTATTGACCCATAAGAGATTAAGACTCTTAACTATAAATATGGGAGATCTTGAAGGATCTTGACATCAATCAAAATTACTGAGAATCATAGTAAGAGTGTGAGTGAAGTTCTAGGAGAGAAAATGTTCCTTCTAAAAATATTTTGGAGAGTTTAAATTTCTCTTAAATTTTTTTATCATTTTGCTCATATTATACACACTTAAATACATTTGCCACGTTTTTTTATTAAAATTCCTATTCTTTTTTTTAGCCCAATATATCCCAACAAGCGCTAGACATTCGTGTGACTGGTTGATCTGGATGGTGATGGAAGCTTGTGGGTTCTGCAATGTAAAATGCACTTAAATTGCTGATAGACGTCTGAATGGTGGGCGCGACTGTGGTTCTTTGTGGGAATCCCATCACTATTCCGGATAACAAAACAATTATCCTTATGCGCCACCAGAAAGCTCTTAAAGCCATTGTCCCCGCCCACTGATAATTCAGTCACTCTGCCTATCAGGTTCCTGTGCACCATCACTTTCAATCTTCTGCTCCATCTACAGGAGAACCCAAGGGGGTAACTTTTTGATAATTGACATTACTGGACAATGCAGAAGGTGTAGAGAGATGGATCACCTGATGGTTTCTTTAGCTATTATGGAAAGCCAGACGACTGATCATTACTTCCAAGAACGGATTTGGTCTTGAACTTGGAGATGACCTTCAACCGTTACGTTGAAGATGAAGGCACCTAGAGCTGATGAATCTTTTCAGGAAGTCTTATACTTGAATTGCTGGACGCAGAACTAACAGAAAGGGGAGAAAAGAAGAAGAAGACGAAGACGTCGACCAGGGACAAGTCAAAATTGGGTGCATTGAGCAAGAATTTCTCATTTATTCACTTTGAATATCGACAAAGAATAAGATAGATGAACTTAAATTTACCCGTCCACCCTTGGTTTCTTGTTTCCTATAGTCCAGTTACCAATACCTACTTTGTGATTTAAGCAAAGAATATAGCTTTTCCATTGGCGATGGGAACAACAAAGGAATGTCTTAATTGGCAGGTTCGGGTTCTCTTGTATATTTCACCCACTGTCTAGTTTCATTGCTGCAAGTCGGCCCTGTCATAATCAAACCTAACAATGCGTTTCAGTTTTGTTACGTATTTCTTCTATAAATATACATTTCCACTAATGAAGCCACGCCCACAAGAAAGTGAGGGATTAAACACTGGAAGAAACATAAGAACCTTCAAAACGTGGCCCAGGCAAGCAGCAAAAGTTCCACTTTCCTCGGCCTTGCTTTGATGCTCTCACTCATTCCCATCCTTACAACTGTGGAAAGCACATCAATTTTTGGATCACCCTTTGGTGGTGGGTTTTCAAATGCAACGAAGGTTTAAACTCAATTTAAATCTCTCTTTTGATTTGCTTTCACATGTTTTAACTTTGGGAAATTGCAGCTCACGCCTTAACCCGTGACGGTGTTGTTGGAGTGAAGAGTGGATACACTTGTTTCGAGATTGCAAAGGCCTACAACCTGACCACCTCGGCCTTCGACTCCATCAACCCTAACCTCAACTGCACCGCGCTCTTTGTCGGCCAGTGGGTTTGCATCGATGGCTCTGTGAATTAATTCAATGCTTATGGTTGGTCATGCATGCGTGAATAAGGAGCTAATTAAGCACATCAGAATCAGCTATTTTAAGCTCCATCAAGTTTTACTTTGTCTTTCTGTTTTCTCTTGAATGATCGGACTCCGTGACTGTTGTTGTTGTTGAAATTTTTAAGGATGTTGCGTTATTGTCTCTCTCAATACATTGAGTGCAGTAGGATTCAGACATGCAACAATAGACGGGTGACAATTTTGGTAATAGAGTATTAAAATTAGAAATTGAGACGAGTTCCATAATTGGTATTTGCATTAGCGGAATCATAACTTAAGAATCGTAACTAAAATTTTAGAATTTAGCCAAAGGAAAAGGATTTTAAGCAAAGTCAAAAATGAATTTCGATATGGTTATTTAAATTATGTAAGTCACACTAATTTAATAAATATAATATACATACACACATACTATGCAATTAAGGATGAACCCTATTTTTTGTGCACCCAAATATAAACTTATTGAATTAGCTTGATTTTTAAAAAAAAAAATTCATTTTCATATTTCATTTATTGTATTTTTTTATTTTTTCTTTCATTTTTACCTCTACTTTAAGTTTGGCTTGTTAAACTACCAAATATTTTATTTTTGAAAAAATATCGACCCATTACCACTTGTATGCCTTAACCATCATACACTTTTTTAATATGAATATGACAAAATCATAAGAAGAAAATTAATATGTATCCACTCCCATTGTAATATAAACAATTATCTTCACTGTTTTAAATTAACCGGTCGATATATTGATGTGTCAATTTTTGTACAATAACGAATTACATCTTATTGTTTAATAAGATGAGAAGGCTCGTTGCATAATTTCTCAACATAGAAGCATTAATCAACATTTTCTAAAACTAATTAACAAATATTAATGATATGTTCCATGCCATTATTTAAATTGTTTTTGTTTTTTTTTTTTTCAACAAAGTGTATTTCCAAATTAATCAACTTAACCAAAATGCTTTTCCCAATGAGGTTAAAAAGTACATCTTACTAGTTACTTTGTTGTCTTCGGCAATGTCAAACATGATTTTAAAATAATATAAGAAGGAATAGTTAATAATAAATTCAAAATATACGATGAAATTTATTATATGGTATAAAAATTTTAGAAATATTATTCATTTAAAAATTTCTATTAAATATTTAAAACAATTAACTAAGTAAATAAAAATTAGCATTTTAGAACATAAACTATTCAGCAACGATATAACCTTGATTTTTCCAAAAATTTTATATTATTCAAAATGATATCTTATAAATCATATATATCTATTGTTTTAATAAGATTTTTACGAAGTATACCGACAGTTTTTTATTAAATTATTTATATTTTCTTATTTTAACTTAAGATTGTTGTAAAATGTATGTTAATTTTATTTTATAAAACTAGCTATGTGCATACTACATGCCAAACACATGAATTAGAAGTTTGAATACCCGCAACTTTTCATTTAAAATTTCATAAATTTAAAATAAAAACTGGACATCAAATTTAAAATTCAATATATTAAATTTAAAATAAAAACTAGACATCGAATTTAAAATTCAATATATTAAATGTACATTTATATGTAACAATCTCTATGTATAATATTAATGTTGAGTATGCATCATTATATTAATTTATTATATTTAAAATTTCATTTAAATATTTATCATTTTATGTGCTTTCATAATTTTCTTAAAATTTAACATTTTGGATATCCAATTTTTTTATGAAAATTTCACATATATAATTCGAAAATATATATTGAGATTAAGTTTTCATATCTCAAATAAAACATATTATATACTAATATATCACAAAACGATGTGCAATTGTATTCATTTATAATGTCCAAATTTCATTTGTATACACTATCAAGCATTTTTATAAATCAAAAATAAAATTTTCAAAATTTTTATAAAAAAATTCATAATTTTAAATATCAAAATATGTAATAATAATAATAATTACTATAAATTAACCTGTGGTTGCTAACAGTGAAATGTATTATTTGAATATATATATATATATTATTAATTCAATTTCATACTAAACAATATAATACTAACCAAAATTTTATTTATTATGACAAATTATAATAAAAAGTAAAAGTATTTTAAAATTAAATGTATATTTTTTAAAATAAAAGAAATAAAATGACTAAGTTCGAAGAGAGAAAAAATATGAAAAAACTACAAAATTATATTAGTAGAGAGAGAGAGAGAGTAATAAAATCTTCGAAAGATGCAGGCTGAACGAAATGTGAAGTCCATCAAACAAAATTTTTAAGTAGTTTCTTCATCCCCCACAATATTTCATATGCATCACCAATAAGTTTCTCCATCTTTTAATTTTGAAAGACGATATTTTTGATGGCATGGACACAAGAGAACAATGGAAGATTGACGCCCAAACTGCATAACTTAAAAATAATTACAGTATTCTTCATCGAGGTTAGTACCATATGCACAAAATCCCATCACATTTATAAAATTAGAGTCTCCCCATCAAATATATATCTAAATAACAACTAAGATGTTCTAGGTCTTTGGGAGAAATATCAAGTGAGTGTTTCGTATATGTAATGCTAATATCGAGAGAGAGCGCCTTTCAAGGTAAGAGTGTTTTGTTTATATAACCTAATCTCAAGAGAACTATCCCTATGAATTATATACAGGGAAAGCAGGCAACATCCATCTTTGCAATTTCTTGAGAGAAAATCTATCTTACGACACCTTAAACAAAAATATATCCAAAACACATGATTTACTGAAACGACGGTATTTTCTTACATCCAGCAGTGAGGCACGCCTGCAATCTTCGACATACAAAGCATTATACATCATCTTCAATACATGTGCAAATTGAACACTGCACCCGCACCCAGACATGAAGATAAAAATAGGTAACGAGCCAAGAAGAAAAGGTTATGACAACAGAAAGCAACAACACAATATTTATTTCTAAATATCGCAATCTTAAAACTAATTCTTTATAGAAGGAAGAAAGAAAATGTAGCCAACATTATTCAAAATGACGAACCCCTTCGGGCAGCTGAGATGTTCAGTTCGAATGTGGCATAATAGAACAGCTTCAGAAGACAAAATTACAAATTAAAAATGAGCATAAAAAGAATAATTCCCCAGTCTTCTGGCTTACCCAGGTTTGTTGCATCAGCTTCCCAATAAAGAAATCTCTCATCCAATCATTAACTTGTTCTCATCCAAGAAGCTGTAGGTGGGAACCTCAAGGTTGAATGGTGCAGGTCCTTTGCGAATTCTACCAGATATGTCATAATGAGATCCATGGCATGGGCAAAACCAACCACCAAAGTCACCAGCATTGGGCAAAGGAATGCACCCCAGATGGGTGCACACTCCAATAACCACAAGCCATTCCGGATTCTTAACTCTAGCTGCATCCTCTTGTGGATCACGAAGTGAGGCAACATCAACACTATTCGCCAACTCTATATCTTCTTCAGTTCGACGCTTAATGAAAACTGGTTTTCCACGCCACTTTACAGTCACAGTAGTCCCAGGTTCAATGCTAGATAGATCCACCTCAAGGGAAGCCAGAGCAAGGACATCTTTACTGGCTGACATGCTCAAAACAAATTTGAGGACCAGGAGACGGGCCAATGATGCATACACAAACCTGCCTCCATTCAACACAAAGTATGCAAATGCACGCTTGCTGGGATCACCAGGAGGGTAACGCTCATGGTTGTGCTCGTCATACACAATCTTTGGGCTTGGATTCTTGATTGCAGCCAGTGTAGCTGGGACATCAGGAATCATACCAATCTCCTGCCCTGGAGCAAGGGTACTGGAAGAAAAACCTAAAAGAAGTTCACCAATGATCAGTTCTATTAGTGGTGCACCTGCTTAGGCATCAAAATTATAAAGTTGCATGAAGTGTTGAGATCAAAACCCACAAATACACCTCAGAAATCATGCTTAGCTTCCACTAAATAACAAGAGATAAGGACACCAGCTAAATGTGTGCAGAAGATACTGTGCACGTATATATTTCATTGATATCATAGAGATAATCAGCAATTAACTAACAATTAGTGATTAAAACCAATTCCGTCTCTCAAGAGAATGTGGCTAATACCTATAGTTGAGCACTTATAATGTTCAATCTAACCCTCTAAAATACTCTGCGACGGTGCAGCCACCAGTGTTAAGTGGAACTAGAACGATCTGACAACAAATTGGGCTGGCGGTGAAATAATTGACATTATGCAGTATCCAGATGCATATTTATTCCAAAACTACATTGACAAAATGAGTGGCAAAAGAACCAGCAGTGCCATGCTCTATATACCAAGAATCACACAAAAAAGTGGAAAATCACATCTGGGAACTCCTTGAAGACCCTCCAGAAAATATATCATCTGAATGAATGTAAATGGCACACGGACAACTTTCCAAAATCGACTGCAAGCACATCATAACTCGTTTCTCAAACTGAAAATTTGTAATCAGGAGTTATATACTTCAATATACATTGAACAATCAAATAAACAAAAGCTATTTGAATTAAAATGTCGTGTCACAAAATCCAAAATGGGGGGAACAACCGTACTAATAAGACCACATAAAAAAGCATT
Organism: Avicennia marina; assembly: GCA_019155195.1. Taxonomy (NCBI): domain Eukaryota; kingdom Viridiplantae; phylum Streptophyta; class Magnoliopsida; order Lamiales; family Acanthaceae; genus Avicennia; species Avicennia marina. The sequence continues at coordinate 17,328,684 of CM032754.1, read as the reverse complement.
TCATCAAGATACTTTCAGATTCCTAAATATAAAAAGTTGCTCATGTCATCTAAAATAGCTTTATGAGCCACTTATTCCTTTTGGGCCAATACAAAAATGTAATATATGAAAACATTTTCCTAAAAGTTCAAACATTTAATTCCACCAACAGTCCAATACATATAACAGTGAAATTCAAAAAATCGGTAGACTGCTAAATGTGTAAAAAAAACAACGAAGAAAACAGGAAACGAAGCAATAAATTAAGAAGATTAAGAAGGAGAAACAAAGAAAGAACCGAACCTCTGATTTGATCGAAAAAAGAGTCAATGTGGGGCAGTGACTGAGCGGGAGAAGAGATGGATACGGTGCGTCCATCTGAGGATGAATCAACGTCCGTGAATGGGTTCCTGGACACGGACGCAGCCAACGAAGTCTGACCAGGCCGCCACGAGAGAGAAGACAACCTCCTCCCTGCTACTCTCAACATTTTCAACGAATGGAGGATTCTTTTTCACGCCTTGTCAGGTTACTGCAGCTAATTATGATGGATGCGCTAGCCTTCACCTAGGGTTTCGTCTCCCGCACAGAATTCGGGAATCCGTGGAAGAGAGAGAGACACGGAGAAGAAGAAGGGAATCTCAAAATCGCTGTTGAACAAAAATATAAGTCGTGCAATACATAAATAATATATAAATTGTCAAAGTACAAAATCATCAACGGCCGTCTTAGCTCAGCCGGTAGAGCGCATGGCTTTTAACCATGTGGTCGTGGGTTCGATTCCCACAGACGGCGTTTTGTATTTTACCGTTATTCTGTTAGGTTGGCCATCCTGGGGTAGGGGCCTGCTGCGTGGCTGGGTTTGGACCCCAATTGTGGAAGTAGCAACATTCATCACAATGAAATAATTTCAAGAAAACAACTGCTTATAAACAGAAATAGAAAATGAAAAATTAGTTGTGCCATATGATTGTGTTTTTTTGCAATGTGACGTTTTTGCTTCATTGCATATGGTCACGTCGTTAAATTGTTTGACAAAAATATTGGAAGAATTTCAGTGTGAACGAGGTATATAAGTGGAAAAGTCAATTTACTTTTAATATTATTACATCTTTTAAGAGACATGGAAGAGTAGAGATTCCAATCCCCCAACTAACCCAAGAGCCAGCGACCATGAAGCACCGCCACCCAATCCCCGTAGAAGTGACAAGTTACCATAATCAACTCTCCATATGTAATATTAATATATATTGAATTAAAATAAAAATTTAAAAACTATATATATGTATGATATGTTACATAGTATTATATATGCTAATATTTTATAATACTAATTAACTAATATATATTACACATACTAATAAGAATATTACATATATAAAGTATATAGAATATAATATTTTTTTTGCATTTCTCCTTCATGAAATAATAATAAATAAGAATATTTTTTTCAATTTTTTTGTGTTTTATATTTAGTTAAAAAAATTAGATGAATAGCCATATTATTTTTATATTAGACTTTATAAGAATAAGTAATTAAAGATGATTAAATAGAAGCAAAATCGTAAAAAATTATATAATTGAAACCGATTAAGAATCAAAATAAGAATTATTAGAACCAAAACTATCAAGAGCCGGAACTGTTTGTTCCGTAACCACACCTTCATTTTCTTGGAACTGAAACCCGCGGCTTCGAAACTGTGGCCACACCTGTCCTCTCCTCATTTGATTAGACAAACCTAGGGCGAGCTCTTTCTACAGCCCAAAAACACTAACCAAACTTAATATGAAATAAACGGGTTTGAATTAGAACATTTGCAAGTATACTCAAAATTAGTTCGAACTCGATGAATTCAAAAATGCAAAAGAATCAATTTAGGTTATCCAATTGATTGACATGTAAACATGCGAAGCCACTCATATATTTAAAATAATTTAATAAATATTTTTATTATCTAATTTTTTAATATTCTTAAATTATTAATTATATAAATATTAAACTAATTAATTAAAGTTAAACGTTAAAATAATAAATATTTAGAAACTCAAACATAAATGTTAAACTGAATCCTAAATGTAGTAATTATGGGTTCATAGGTTCATGCATAAATTTTCACATAAAAAAGTCAATTCTTTTATTTATGCCAATTAAGTAATACAAAGTTTAGTATATAATATGTTCATGCAAGAAGAATGACATTAACCAACCAATTAAATGTGACAATTATTGATAGCAAGCCAACATTAGTTGCATCAAGAAGGATTACAAAATTCATGATTTAGTACCATTTTACAAACGACTATGTTGTGTTATGCTTATGTATTTTAATGACATATAATCATATAAATTTAGATTATATTTGCATTTAGTAAGTAATTGTTTGAATTGTAATCGATAGCATATAATTTATCTTTAACTTTATTTTGATCAAAATAAATATTTTTATAATGGACGATGGATTAAGTTTGAGTAAACTTTGAATTGTACTAAATGTCATATAATTTTATATGTTTTAATATCAAATTGAAAGTTGTTAACATTTAGAAATAACAAGATTAATTAATACCCCAACACGTTCTACTTTTTGTAAAATTTTTGGAATAAGAGGGTAAGTTTGTTAAAAGTATAAACTTTATTTATAAAATACAAAGCAACGAGCTTGACGTCCACTTGATATGAGTTTGCAAATTTTTTAGTTTTAAGTTTGATAGTATTTTTTCTCGAAACTTGAATTCAAACTTTTTGAGCCTAAAATTTTTGGTCTCAAGTCATGGCCTCTCTCCCTCTTCCTCATCCCCACTAACTCTCCGAAATCAACATGCATACTGCAAATATAGGGATTGCTGGTTGGTGCATTATTATAATGCTTTTCTCTCATCATGCTACACCAAGATCAGGTTTTTAAAACATATAAAAACGTGCATTACAACAAGAATGAACCCAGTCATTAAGCTAGACGGACATAGGTAATTCGAAACAGTCAAGCAAGAAACATATTGAACGTTATATTTCAACCAGAAATATCAACAACAAAGTGAATTAGGAGGTTAGTCGATTGATACTTACATATGAGTTGGGTTGGGCAACAAAGCTTTGAAAGTTGCCGTGTTTGAAGTACATAGGAAGAACATTGGCAGCAAAGGAGTGAGGGTTCCATATGACAAAGCTAGTGCCTGTAGAACTCCAGGATGCAAACGAGTTTGTTTCTTCGTTTCCCAGCATGTCATATATTTTCAGCAGAAATGGGGGAATCGACCTGGAGGCACAAGAGGAACGAGAAGAACCACCGGCTTGTCCTTCGCCGTCGTCAATGAGAGTCTCACCAGCGTCTTTATCCAGCACCCGTAACTCTGCCAGAGCCTGATTTTCAGTTCCCTTCTGCATTTCGCCCTGCAAAACACCATTATTGTTCCCCCATTTTCCTCCACTTCTGTTGCCATGCTTGGACAGAACAATAGCCAGTTAGGCACAGGAACTCACCATTATTAAGCAAAACATGTGTGTGTGTGTGTGTGTGTGGGAAGTACATTAACAAGAAAAGCATGAGGAAAAGGCCTCTCTAACGTATCACCAGATATCAGTTTATGCAGAAGAATATATTCTTTTTTGCAGTACAGAGCGTGCATTTCCAGGTTTGGAAGCAATATGTTGTCCCCTGTCCTCTGTTATAAGAATAAGTAATTTTCACCTTTCATGCGTATCCCCGACATAAAAGGGTCATAATGTTGAATTAAGAAATGGATAAGTGGCCTGGCAAGAAGAGTTTTCAATTGAAAACTTCTTGGTAATTTGATCATTTGTCCCCCTAGCTTACAAATAACGATCAAAGATATACATATGTGTGTGTGTGTGTGAGTGTGACAAGCTAATAGAGAAACAATGAAGAACATTGGACTCCTCAAATGTAGCTGCAGCCCATTCCAGAATCAGAACTCCTCCAATCTGATTTCACTTAAAGAAGCACTAGAAATAACATCGGTTATGCTGCTTAAAAAGTCTTTAAAGTCAATAGACAAGTACATTCCGTGGAAGAGGGCTCAGACAGTAAACCTTGACTTGGCCATGCAGCATGAAACTGAACTAAAGATCAAACAAGCCTCCATAATTTCTCAAGTTCAAAGAACCTGTAGTATAATGACCGATCAGAGAAGTAATAAATTGCAATTAGATCATTTTGCGAGTTAAAAATTAGGAATAAAGCTCATGAAGGAATGTGATTTATGATTAATTTATTAGTATAATGCAGATTTAAAAAGCTTAGGGCTTATCCTGCACCGTTTGCAATAATTTATCTTTTTCAAAATGTCGCAGATTGGTTCTACAGTGCCATGACGTTTCACAATGCCAAACGTGACATTTGGTAGTAATAGAGTGAATGCAAATAGTTACGCGGTGAAATCACCCAAACATCATATAAAGAATTTTTAAGTTCTTCAAGAAACTTGTTACAGTCCAACCAGCCCCAAGTTCCACTCACATTTTCTTGTCATCAGCCACAATTCACAATATTCACTTCATTATCTGATTTAGCCTCAGAATACAGCCTAGTGTAGATCTGAAATTGTCTCTCTTTCTCTATAAAACTGCACAAAAATCTGTCAAGCTTTGCTTATGAATGTAATGTTTCCGGACTTGAAAAATATAGCGGACAATGTTTGAATCTTTTGCTCTGCAGTTTGTATTTCGCGTCATCGTTCACTACTCATGCAAATCAAATCTTCAGCTTTCCCAAGAAAATCACAATAGAGAGTGAACCATTGACAGTAATGAATAACTAATTATATGCAAAACAGGATTAGGTGGCGAGGAGATGCAATTTAAGCAATAATTAATTTGCTGCTGTAATACGAACCAGAAGTTCAACTCCTCCCATGAATCTGTCTCTTTAACAGCTATTAAATGCCTCACTAGAAGAGCATTCAAAAGCATCTGATCAACAAACAGAAAACGAAATATGAATTCAGGCTGCACAGCCAAGATAAATCTCGTAGCAATAGAACAACTAAATGACTATTATAAAACAGACAGACTGAAGAGTACCTGACCATGAAAAGAATCAATATTTTAACAAGATACGGCCCCGCTGAAAGTTCTGGAAAACCTCTGAAAGACTGCAACTAGTTTCTGTTCTTAACTCGAATTGTTCGAGTCTGGAAAACCTCTTTACACTCGAATTGTTTGTCTCAAGAGCAACTAGAGAAAACAATTATACTAGTGAAATCCCATGCATTGTGAATTTATTTATAAATTATAATATTTTAATTAATAAAAATAAAATTATTTAATATAAAAAATATATAAATATTTAAAATAATAAAATCATGTAATATCAAGAGAATTTAAAGCAAAAAAGAGAATTTTTTAAAAAAACATGCGCAAATAAAACAGTAAAAAGAAAAAATTAGCATTGAAATAACAAATTATATAGTTTTACATTATGCAAAAATATTTAAAATAAAAAATGATGAAATATCAAAAATAAATAAATTTGAGAGAACATATAAATATAAATTGTAAGTTGTATGAAAAAAGAGGAGAAAATGATAAACAAAAAAAAGTAAAAGTATGTAACGTGAAAATATTTGTGTAAATTCACTTTATGCAACCAAAAATCCTTATTGAAATAATACTATAATATAGATAATTTCATCCTTGCCTAAATTCTTTAACTCACAAAATAATTACAATATCAGTTTATTTTGATTAATAAATTTTATTAGCAATCAATATTCTTCGCATAATATTATTCTCATTTAATAAATGGTTTACTCAAATATATAATTTTAAATTTTTATTGTTCATCCTTTTTAAAAAGATTTTGTTATATTTTTTCTAAACATATCAGTAGGAAAGCTACAATAAGTGATTTAATTTTTTATGAATCATGCACCACTATTACAAGTCAAAGAATTTAACTATGTATATAATTGAAATAATGAATTAGTTAAATATGAAGACAGTTTTTATTATGGAACTCATTTTATCAGTAATCACTTTCTTAAAATATGGCGTTCTAAATCTCTCTCCCAATTACACTTTTACTGGACACGTGTCAAATTTTTAGGAATGGAGTAAAATGTCGATTACAAATAATGGAATAGGAAATTTGAAGCCATATATATGCTAGAGGTCTGTCAAACAGCTACTGAATTTATCCAAAACTGTGCATTTTGATCAAAACATAAATTTATTCACACATAGAAAGGGGTTCAAACATAAATCAAAACTGTGCTTTAAAAAGAAAAAAAATCACTTATTGAAACTTAAAGGGTCTGATGGGAGGAATTTGTTTTTTAAATCATTTTGACCTCAATTAAAAAATAGATATTAAAATAACCCAATTAAAATAAATCCTAATTAGGTCGTTCTATCATATTAGATGACGAAATTGTACAATTATCCTTATTTTATATTCTTTTATTTTTTATCCTTTCCTTTCTTTCTTTTTAATTTCTTGTTTTTTATTTGTGTTTTTTTCTCAAATTTTCTATTTTCCAATTTTTTATTCTTTATTTTTTATTTAAATATTTTATACCTTTAATTTTAAATAATTGTATTTATTTTATCTAAAATATAATAAATTTATAATTTATAAATAAATTTACATTATTATTCTCCTTCCTATTCTGCACTATTAGTTATTATTTTTTTCTAGTTTACATTAGTCTCGATATATTTTTTGGACTAATATCCATCAACTATTTGAATGATCTACTACAGAAAATTCGATTAAAAGTATTTAATTTATGAAATTCAATTGATGAATTGCGTAACTTGGATAAGTTGTTACTCGCTTAATTCTCAACTTCAATTTGATAGTAATGAAATTATAAAATGAGCCTTACAGAATGATTTCAACTGTAATTTCCTCTACAATTAGCAAGAAAAAGAAAAGAAAAAAGTTGAATTATCATAAAATATAGACAATAGAGATCATATAGCCCAGAAACCTTCTTGGCGCTTGGGACTTAGGCCCTCAAACATATTTAGAAAAATAGAATAACATTTTTTTGATATTATTATATATTTTGGGCACGTATATATCAAATCTAGGGATGCTTATAAAGTAGGATATTTAAACTCTATCATATTGTCAAGTCTAATTAAATTTGAATTTAAACTTAAATAATTTTTTTAACTAAATATTATTATTTAATTCTAATTCTAATTTAATTTAAAATTTTACAAAATTAAGTTAAGTAATTTTCGAGCAATTATCGAATTTGAATTGCTGCTCAAATTTAGTTCATGCTATATCATCGAGTAATGTTGTGAAAATTGGACCGGACTAGCCAACCCGACCAGTTTGACTGGGAATCGGTCGAGTGCCTGGTCTAGAACTAAACAAAAACAATGAATAATAAAAAAAAAAAAAGGAGGGCTTTCAATTTCATCTTCTTTAGATTTTCTTTCTTTCAATTCATCCACCTTTCTCACACCAAAAATTCGATTCTTCAAGTTTTACCAGTTGTTGGCGTCAGTGCTTCCATCACAGGTAATTCTAGTACTAGTTTTGGGAAAATTTTCAAGTCTTCAATTAGATATGGTGCATGTACCTCATTCTCCATAGGCACAAATTTTATTATTTTATTAATGAAGAAATGCATCACAAACTCTTTTCTGTCATTCCTCTAATGAATTGGCAACACCCATAAGATTTTGTTGTCATTACTCAGTGCTGTTTGTTGGAAAAATATGATAGCTCTACAAGTCACTTTTTTTAAGCTTTTCCTTCTGAATAGATTAAAGAGAGAAAAGAAAAAATAGCCTTCGTGATTGAAGTGTGTAAATGCCATTGAATAATAGGTTAATAGTTGTAAATAGATACGCAAATTGTAAATTATGATAGTATGTAAGGTAGAAGATATGAATAGCATAAAAAATTACAATTCAATTACTTTATGCACAAAAAATTATATAAAAAGATATTATAATACACTCTACATATATACATACTTATATATTATAGTTCAAGTCAATCGATTTTTTAATACTTGTTGAACTGGTACAACTAGTAACTCAATGAAACAGTAAGTTGTCTGATTTGACTACCGGTCTGAGTTTGAAAACATTATCACTAAGTGCATAAGATCACAATATGTAAAGGGCATTAGCACTTATTTGACTGCATAGAACAGTATAATGGAGTTGCATATAGAAGTGTGAAAGAATGATATGCCGCAAAAATACAAATGCCTCGAGGTCTGATATGACGAGACATTAAAAATCAAGAATCCATCTATTGATAAAATAAGTTACTTTAATGATAAGGCTCATCAATCGAGAATAGAGCAATCCATATCTATTGATGTCTATAAAACTATAATAAGGGAAGCATACTGCAAAGAAGTATTGATATCGATGAGAGAAGACAATTTATAGATCTATGGTGCATCATTCAATGCATTAAATGCAGTCATATGCCTCGTAGTTTGATACAATAAGATATTAAGTTGATAAGATGCAATAAATCATTTTAGTGGTAGGATTGATGAGTGAAAATGGAGTGCTCATCATGACGTATTGTGAATAAAGTTGTAATAAAGAGATATTAAAAGTTTGGAATCCATCTATTGATGGGCTAAATCAATTCAATAGTGGGGCTCGTTAGTCGAGAATCGAGCAGCTCCCATCTATTGATGTCAACAAATTTATAATAAAGGTATGCCACACTACAAAAGGGTATTAATATTAATAGGATGAGACACTATACAAAGTTACGGTATGTCATTTAATATATTAAATAAGGTCATATACCTTGTAGTCTAATGTGACAACATTAAAGGTTGGAGACTCATCTATAATGTGATAATTGAGTTTAGTGGTAGGACACGTGAAGAAAAAATAGAGCAGTCTTCATAACCCATTTGGGAATAAAACTGCAATAATAAGACATTAAAAGCTAAAGAATCATTTATTGATGGGATAAGCTACTGCAATGGTAAGATTAGCTAATCAATGCACTTGAAGCCCTTGTACGTGAACCAATTGAACTGTTTCATTCCAATTTGCAATGGAACAAGTTGGTTTGATGGGACGACATAGGTAGTAGTGAGCAATTGATCTAACCATACATTGGAGGCAAGTTTAGGATTTCTTATTATAAATACATGTATGACTATTTGCAAAAAATTTCAATGAAGCCTTTCCAAGAATTCAAAATGCACTACGTTAGTTGGGATATCTTTTGAGCAATGGAGAGATTGTAACTTCTTGATAACCATTTCTAATGCCATTTAGAACTAAATAAGAGATGCTCACTTACTTTGCTACAATTGAGGTAGAAGGGTAATATCAATTACAACAACAATATGAAATTTTTTGTAAAGATTCGAGAAGTTGGAATTTGTTGTCCACATCGAAAGACGATGACTATGTCACCAGAAACACCTAAAGAGAAAAACACTAACTTTGAATCAAATACAAAAGGAGAACAACAGAATGCTCATATGTCTATAGTGCGACGACTACCAAATCATGTCTCGCAAATTTGCAGTTCATAGAGAGGAATAAGAAGCACGTGTCAATTGAGTATTAAGCATGCAGTCAATGTATATATCCGATGTTGAGATGTTAGATGACGAGTAGTGATGTATTTCCAATATGTTGATTGTGTAGGTGTTGTACGCACGGTTGTTTAGTTTTGTTAATTAAGTTTAAATAAGTCCAAAAGCTTGTGTTCAATAGTATATTAGATCTAGAGATCACGTGGATCATATAAGCACCATGTGCGCACCAATATTTGTTTGTGAACTACTCTTTGGATCTATGTCAAATTAGTTGTAATTTGAATCTATCTTTATGAAAGTTCTACTTAATCCATATACATATAACCTCACCGTGTAAACTGTTGATTGGATGTTATCAGTCATTCAAATTACAAGTCTAACTATTACATGTCTGATAAAGATGAATAAAATTCTCTCAATTAACATTAGTTATGTATGGCTCCTATTATGTTTTGATTATCATCAAAATATATACGCTTCGACATATGTTTTAGTTTTTGTTATTATCTATCATCAACAAACGCATACATTTTAATATGCATTTTACGGATGGCAGTATGTGTGATGAGTAATATATATAATAAGTTTCACAAACTAAGAAATTTCATGAAATATAGTAACACCAGAATCTTATTTTAAACAATGAAAAATTGGACAACAAATCATCAAAAACTAAGAAACCCTAAATATAACATATACATCAAGAAATATATAGCTCAAAGGAGACCGCCCTTTGTCCCACACCGATGGCAATGCACTGCTTGATGAGGTTTCAAATGGGGCTGGTCACCCTCATGTATGCCATCTAAATCATATTAGGGTGAGTGCACTTGTGAATATAGGCCTTCTTCCTACTATATTGAGTCTGATACCTCATAAGACCAAGGGATAAGCAACTTATTAAAGGCTCGCATAAAGGACATTTGCATATCCAAATGCTACCTTTGTGAGGCTACTCTGTATCCTTTAGTTTATGCACACCCCATTGTATATGCATACATTATATGTGGTGAGTATAACTGTAGGTCTGAAGGTACAAGAATGTAGACATTGTATGGAGTCCGATGGTGTAAGGACGATGGCATATTGTGTGGCCAAGACAATGCTCCTAACATGCTCATCGATTCCTACTCATGCCCAAGCAAACCCGAGTATTGGGGCGGAGCATCAACCTATGCATACAGACTAAAGGACTTAGTCATACGGTCCTCGCTATGTTTGATGACGTCATGCATTATGCTTTAATCTTCTAACAAAGTAGCATCGCATGCTCTACAGACTTGCAATAATGATAAAATGTGAAAAATGATTACTTATCTTTATACATATAAAATAAAATATGTAATAGAATAAATATATGCGTACCATATGCTCCAAAAAACTCCAATCTCTATACTGAAAACTACTACAAACATACAGAGTATAGGGACTGATAATGTGCCAAGTGGCATGGTGATACCAGTCAAGGTATTCGTGAACCTCACGGTGCATGTGATCGTCACAATGAATGCCATCAATAATCCTAACTCGCCCTTTCCACATAGCAATACATTTGCAATGTTATGTCCTTCAATTCCTACCTTATGTGCCTCCATGGTCAATCGTTTGCAAACTATCCTCCTGACAATAGGGATCATTTAAGATTATCTACAGCATCTCGAACTATTGTAACACTTGATTTACACAATGCATCTTCACCACATTGTAGAATATCAGTGGTCCTCAGTATGTTTACATATCACACCTGGCAAACTTTGGTAATGATGCATATATCTCAAGCTACCACTCAAATTAGGTAGTTGCAGATTATAAAAATGCTAGATAACAAGTGTAACACATGTAGTCTTGAATAGTAGTTACGCAAATTACTAACATACAAGGGCCCTGGCCTCGAAGTCTAAAATCTCCTAGAGTATGCATATGCTGTTACTTCTAATCTTCGTCAACTACTGCCTACAGTTCATCCACCTAAAATACGTGAACAATAGTGTAATCATGAACACATATGTAAAAAAATTATTAAGATTAAGAATAAACAAGTAAAACATATAAATAAAAAGACTTACACGAAGGCATAAGGTGCAACTGGTAGAGCGACACCTTTGTGCATCTTCAAGAGCCTTATCTCAAAATACTATACCATTAGATATGGGCTCATGCATGGGATGCATAACTAAGCCTATATTTGCACATAAATTTGTAGATGATCTTAAAGGCAGTAATGATATAAGATGATCATATGTAAATCTACTTGCAGTAGTAAAACTAGCTCTATAAGTACAGATCTTCCTCACATACATGCAGCACATAACCTTCGATAAAGACATGCTACGGCTGCAATCTTCCAACTCCACAATAACTCACAATCCCAATGCATAAGTTGGTGTAGAAACAATAAGCTAACTTGGCCCTATAAAAAATTAAGGAATATAGTGCCACTCAAAATAAGCATAGCAAACCCGCGTGCCCACTACTCCACCTCTATTTGCGAGCTTGTCAGGTCTTACTAGACTATCCCTACATGTAACCGTGCTACTGTGTTCATATCCAAAATCCGGCAATTTATTGATATCAAACTAGAAAAACAAGTGCATTGGCTCACGTACTTGGTAATCGTCCAATAATCTAATCTTGGTTTAAATATAGCCCACTCCGAAAACTTTATAAACAATTCTATTGGTAATTCATAAATGGAGTTTAAACAAAACCTCAAGTGAAACTTACTGTCAAACTTTATTAAAACTGTTTTCTAAGGTCTATGTTTGTGACTAAGCACAATGGGGTGCACATTATTAGTCCTTATTGATGACAGTCAACACCACTTAGTTCATACACTCGTGCAAACAATTGTGGTAGACTCAAATTCTAGTTGATAATATCAAATACTTGTAGTTGTCAATCATATCGATAGGAATTCTAATCCTGCAAAGCATAACCGCCCCAATACAAGACAAGCTATATGTAGTCTCCCTCAATCGACATATCTTTACAAAAAGTTTTCAAATCAAGTTAAATAGTAGACCAAAAAACTTATAATTTGAAATCATATAATTATGGGTTCAAAATTGATATAAATAAGTGTTAATTAAAGCATAGAGTTATTATTATTTTTGAGTTAAGTATAAATTAAATATACAATTTAAATTATTATTTTTCAATATTTATATACAATTTTTATAAATATTTTGCCTGATATTTTTTTCTTTTGCATGCCTACTGGATATTCTTGTTATTTCTTTAATTGCTAGAAATTATTTTATTAACTAATAACTAATCATTCCTGTAATTGATATATATTTTAGTTTTTCTAAACCTTATCTTTATTTTATTTTCCATTACTAATTTCTTAATGATAAAGATATTATTTATAATATAATAAAAATATTTTAGGTTTATTTAATTATTCAAATAATATAACTAACGCACAGCATTACTAAAAAATCAAACTATGAAAAATATTTTGTTACATAAAATAATTACTTATTTAAATATACCAATCATCACTTATTTTGTAATGTACAGTAAATGCTAATTATACTTTCTGCTTACATGTTACATCTCTATCAAAATTAATTGAAATATATTTTAGGTATATTTAATATTTCCACTGCAATATTTTAGATATATTTAATAATTCAAATAATATAACTAACACACAATATTGCTAACAAAAACTAATCAGAATATATTCTAATTTTCCTACAGAATATTTTTACTTAATATCATACAATATATTCAAAATATTTTGGGTATACCTACAAAAACAACCTATTAATAATATTTTCTAATATACAATAAATATTAATTTTTCTTATTGCTTACATTAACTTATTAATTCAAAATTAATAACTGATAATTAAAATTTTGTATAAAAATATTTTGAATAAAGTCTACATACAACTATTGTCACTCTTAACAAAAAAATACTACCATAAATATTATATTAACCTATAGTCTACATAAAACAAAATATTATAAGCCAATTGGATTTCATAAAAAATAAATGGATTCATAAACCACTGCAATAGAACAAAAATACATAACATAATTATATTACCCTATCGTTTATAACATACTATAAACATAAATAAGAACAAATGCATATACTTAAAATAATAAAACATAATATGTAGCCTAAATTTATATATCATGATTAAAAATTTCTAAGGACACATATTTCACGTTTAAAAATATCAACAAACATTAAAATAAATTTCACAAAAGTACTAAATAACTTTCATATATATTTTAATCATAAAATTAGAACAAATAAAATATAATAACTCATGAAATAATCAATTTCATAAACTAATAAAACCATACCTTAATGTTCAAATTCTTCATAAGAATATGGTGCCCTTCTTTTACAAATCAAGCAAGAATGCAATTGAAACTACAAAAAAACATTGAGCATTAAATGGTGATAATCCTTTCAAATCATTACAAATTTCACACGAATAAAACTTCAATCACAAACTTTTTAATATGCATTTTGTTTCAACACAAAAAACATATGATAATGGAGTTCAAGTAATTCCATAAATACAAAATTAAAGAGAGAATTAAATAAAGAATAAAATCTTTGAACAAGTATTCTTGATAATGCAGTTTAAGTAATTCCATAAATACAAAATTAAAGACAGAATCAAATAAAGAATAAAATCTTTGAACAAGTATTCTTGCACCATCTAACCAACATATGTAAAATTACTAAACTAAGATTTCACATAATTTTTCTATTATATATCTAACGAAAATCCAAGGCACCATCCAACCAATATAAATAAAATTTCATCCTAAACTAAAATTCCACGTAATTTTTAGATTATATATCAATAAAATGAAAGGCACCATTCAACTAATATATATATAATTTCCACCTTAAAAAGAAATTCCGCATAATTTTTCTATTATATATCAACAAATATCCAAGACATCATTCCACCAACATATATTAAATTTCATCCACATAAAATTGCATCCTAAACTAAAATTCTATATAGTTTTTCTATTATATATCAACAAAAATTCAAGACATCATCCAACCAACATACATAAAATTCCATTCCAAACAAAAATTTTGCATAATTTTTATATTATATACCAACAAAAACTCATTAATATATATTAACAATAGAGTACAAAAGACAATGTCTCATTTTTATTACACAATTTGTTAGAACACAAATTAAATCCCTAAATCTACCAAACAGCATGAAATTTTCAAATTAAATCCTAAATCTCACCTCTAGATTTGAAATCTCCAAGCAACAATGGCACAACAGCGGCATCGAACACTCCGTTGGCGGTGGATGTGTGGAAGAGGGTGGGGGTTAGTTTGTGGAGAGAAAACGCTCACTTGGGCTCAGGGAAGAAGAAGATCACGTTTTGTCTTTTTCCTTGTTTTTTTGTTCATCCTAAAAGCAGAATCTTGAATCCCAGTTTAACTATTCATTTTTTTTAATTAGTGTCTAACCCTTGACGCGGTCAAACGTATTTAATAATCCTTTTTTTTTTGTTTGTATTTTGAATAAGAGCCAAAATCTAAGATTCCGGCTCTTATTTTTATTTTTTTATTTTTAAAGTCTACAGCCAAGATCTCGAATCCTGGCTTCAATTATTTTTATATTTTTTTAAAAGCAAGGAACTGAGATTCTGATAGCAATAAAAACAAAAGTTTGTAAGACCAAAATTTAGATCCTATATTTAATAAAGAATTAAAAGTAGAATTTTTTTTTAAAAAAAATACCCTATGTATGTATGTATTTTTGTGGCTACAAGGAATGGTTACAAGGCCACCCACATTAAAGTAAATTCATACTTAAGCTCTTGAGTTAAAATATACTAACGACTTACCAAAAATTGTAATAAATATTTAAATTTTTTTTAAAATACTTGCAAACTGCTATAATATTTAGTGCATAAAAATCCATTCAAAATAATCTTGTTTTAAATGTTATTGCAAATTCGGATAATAACCAAAATATTCTTGTTTTATATTTCCTAAGATAATAACAAATTCTTTTTAAGGGTACAAACCTATATATATATATATATATGGATATAAGTGCGCGCGCGTGTGTGTGTTCATTATGATTTGATTTGAATACAAGTAATGAAATTTAAATTTTAAATACTTATGTATATATTTATAAGACAAAAAGTTATTTTTGAAGTGCTGAATGTTTTAGAAATGTAATTTGGTGTATGTATTTTTGGCGGGGAAAGGGAATACGAAATGTCTATAGGATTGTTTCTTTGCCACTTTTTATTTAAAGCTGAGATAAAATCAGATTAAAGTAAGATGGGACTCAATTTCAAATGATATCTTATGATATTATGGAATTTATTGAACCGATAATCAGTCAATAACTATTTTTAGAGAAAAAAAAAAAAAAAACATAAGTCAATCAACGGGATAAATATCAATCATGTATGCCTACATTTAAACTACTATAGAAGTGTGCCAAGCAAGTAGCTGTAGAGGAAAAAACATCTGAATCATTTTTGTTTGGATTTGTCACAGGATTGATTTTTCTTCCTCTTATTGCTTCTCTGGCCGACGGCCCTTGCTGCAGTCGAGTAGGTCCAGGCCAAGTGTTTCTACAATTTTCTTACATTGCATGTTGTAAAATTTTTAGAAAATTTAAGACTATATTATTTTTTAATATTATGGCAATTTGTAATTATTTAAGAAAATGTAATTATTTGATATAATTTTTGGCAAGTAGTGAGTATATTTTAACTCAACATAAAAGTGGGAAGATCTTTAATAATGTGATTCAGAGATAACAATCTGAGAACGATATTTGTCAGTCTGCTCATTTCGAATATATTTACACTAAAAAACAAAACTTTCAAATACCCAATATATCATATTTAAATTATCGACAAACTGCATCAATGTCTAATGTTCAACATATTTAGTTTTCCAGTACTGTATTAGATTAGAAACGAAGCACACTCTATGAGTGTGGAAAAAATTAGAAAAAATCATTTATTAATATAATAAAAGTTTAAGAGTTATTAATGATAAATAAGATATAAATATTAAAATAAATTTATTCCAAAATTAGTATATATATAATTTACATCATGATTTTTTAAAACATAAATACAGAAATTATGTTATTACTAATATTGTATTTTTTTATTATAAGATATGTGTGTGACCGTGTTTCACCACAACAAATAAATTTGATATCTTGATAGTTAAAAATGAATAGGCATGATATTAAAAAATAAGTATAATTGACTCTGACTTTCTATTTGAAAAGAAAATATGATGAATTGATTGATGTTAGTTAATTAATTAAGACAACGGAGATACAAAAATTATTACAAGAATAGGGATAGTTATTATAAGGATAGTTAGATTAGTTAAGAAGGATATTTTAAGGTAAATCATTAAATGAACAATTAGAAGTTAACAATAACACAATAGTATAGATTAATGATGGTGAGGCATCCAGCCATTTTGGCCATCAATCATCCAACGCTGGACATGCTCAATGGGGTAGAAGCCAACACTTACTTCCTCTCCAACTTTTATTTTGTGTCCAATCTCTTTTGCTCAAAAATGTTGACGCACTGTGCAGCAGACCACGTTTTCACATGCCCGAGTGCCCTTCACCTGTCCCACGTAACCAAACTTTTATGATCCTAAAGTCCTAACCCACGGCAAAGTGGTTTCCTACAGGCAAAAAGAAAGACAAAAGAAATAACTAGTCGTCTAGAAGTTCCCCTCAAACTCAAAAAGAAGAGGGGGTCTTAGCCTTTGGAGTTGGACCAGAAACAATGAAACAGATATGTAAGGCCCCTGCATTTTTGCATTAAAATCTTCAATTAATTTAACGTTCTAATCCCTTACCTAAGTTCCTTTTAATATCTTTAAACAACTTGAGAACCCATCATGTTTTTTTCATAGAAAATCTGAACGGAAGGAAACAACAGGCCCACATCAGCCATCGATTTAGTGCTAAAACGCGCTTTATTCGTTGATTTGGTACAGCCGTAAAAGCGCTTTTTTCACCAAATCTCATAGGTCTGGCCTAATAAAAGGTGTCTCCCTAATTAATTATAAAATTTCGATTAACCGTACCAAAACCCGCCGGAAATCCACTTCATCCCGTCGGAGAAAGATCGATCTCAATCAAATTCTCTTCATCAAACTCGCCGTCCCTCTTCTCCTCCAACGTAATCTCAATCAGGCCCTCTCCATCCTCCTCTTCTTCCCAGTCTCCGTACGTCGGAAAATCTAGCTCCGAGGAAGCATCGCTGTCGGATTCGGGATAAAACAACGACAACGATGCGTACCTCCGGATAGCATTGATCTCCGATTCTCCCCTTCCCTCGGAGACGGCGTCGTTTCCGTCAGCATCTTCCCCTTCGTAGTCTTCGTGTATGACCTCCAGCGGGGCTCTGACGTCCCATTCGACGAAGAAGTCCGCATAAAACGTGTTCGAGTCAATTGCATATCTGGAAAGAGGCTCGAGTTCCGTGCACGCGTTGGAATCACGGGCAGGTAAATCTCGAATTTGCTGTGGAGAGGGGGAGAGTTGGGTGGAATTTGATTCCCGGGAATCAGATTCGCTTGGCTCAGGAGCAGAACTCTGTGTGGCGCCCAGTCTGAGAAGGTAAAGTAAGAGAACTAAGGTGGTAAGAAGAACGGGGGAGAAAATAAAATGGAGGAAATCAGAAGGCAAGTAGAGCAGTAGCAGAGTGTAGACAGTGACGATGCTTGAGAAGAAAGTATCTGAGGACAAAAATGAAAGCGTTTCCCCAAGAAAATTCATGATCTGGTTATTGGTCTCTCAAAGCTGAGATGAGGAAAAGGGATTCATACTCTACACCTTATGTAAAAGATACTGAATCTGTATAGACTGACAATTGCGATCGAAGGAACATTGAATCTGTACAGACAACATAGAGGTACGTACAAATGGGCTCAGTATTTCCATTCTTGGATGTTGCTCAAGACGTGACAATTGCTGGAGTGGATTTTGCTAAATTGGACCCTTCTTATGCCCTTTCTACAATTCTTAACAGAAATAGCATATTCTATGAATACACAAGTTTATTTATAAATTATAAATTTATTATATTTTAAATAATAAAAACTATTAAAATAAAATATGAAGAATATATAAAATAAGAGAAACCCATGCACCCATTACAATTACTTTCATAATGATACGAACCTATAGTATAGGGAAAAAAAAAGTAATAATATATTAGGAGTTATATTTGACTGTATTTAGTTTTTTAATCAAAGATAATAGTGTAAATTTACTAATTAAATACTATATTCTAAATTCACAAAAAAAAATAGTAGGTGAATCCTAAATTCATTAACTGTACGAGAATAATGTTAATTTATATTCGAAAGATAAAGATGAGCTGTAAAATATTACGCATTAATCAGCATCACCAGCTTATTACAGCAAGAACAGCAGCCTTTGTTGTATTTGTCATACTGTAGGAAAGCTTGGCATGCAAAGTAACATCATTATCATTATAATGCAAATTACAAAATAAACGTCAGTTAAATGAGTGGAAAAGGTCTTTAATTTCTCGTAGACATGTATGTATTGTCAAATTAGTGGAACCACTTGGCATTAGCTGATGCCAAATCCTAGTATTGTTGACTACCGAGGAACGTCAAACTATTTTTAAACTGGAACACTTTTCAGTAGGAAGTCGATTACGCGTAAACCCCCAAGGCTATGATTGTTTTCTTTTTTCTTTTCACTATTCATCACCACTTTAACAATTTTGATTATGTTTGTTTTAGTTTTTTAGCAGGTGTTTTTAAGTGTGGTTTTATTAGAAATTGTAGAAGAGTAAAAGAGGAATAAAAATAAAATTTTAAAAATATAATGACTACAATGTGTGTTTTTAAATAAAAAATCTGAAACAAACATAGCTATTACAAACTAAACAGTTTTATTTAAATTCGAATTCAAATTTTTTTCTTTCTTATTCTTTATAATTAATTTATAATTTTTCTATCATTAGACATATTCACAATCAAATTAATATAATTCATATAACTTTCCTACTCACATTTATTTTTTATTATTCTATAAACGTATAAACTATCACATTATTCAATCATTATTACGTGTTACATATGTATAAAAATAATTTATCTATCCAATTAAATCTTATAAGACAAATATAATTTCATCTTATATTTCACCTTCACTCAAATCATCCAAATTATCCTCTCCATTTTAATTTGGAAAGAAACATAACCCTCAGGTTAAGATATGTTTCACGCATTAAACTTTATGGGCTCGAAATAGATGTAGGTATGAAACATTCTGTTCTCAAAAATTGCTTGTTCCTCTGTCCTGGTCAATACAAACATGTATATTAATTTATATTACATGACAACTCCGTGAGGGGAATATTTGGGACAAAAAAAAATTTGAAACACTAGATATAGTTTGAGAAGCAACAGTGTGGTGGCTCCAATTTATGCAAATATCAAGAGTAGTAGTGCAATTTACTGTTTATTCATAAAATTAAACTCAAAAAATTATATTGGGTAATTAAGAGCAACAAGTTAAATCTGACATGTGACGACCCCATCAACTATAATAACGGAAATGGAGCCAATAATTTGAGGCTGGAACTAGGCTGTCAAACTTGCCAGCCCAGCCATTCTTTCCTAGTTCACGCCACCCCCTTCCCTGTTTTGTTCCTTTTTCTTGGTAGAAATAATGTAGAATTTGTGTCTAATCTTCAAAGATTGCCCTTGGACCTGTCATATCTAATAAAAGCGATTGATCGGAATGAGTCCCCAATATGGCCATTGGGAAAAAAGGGAGAGAGAGTTGGGATGGGCTAGGTTTTTGCCATACCGAAGAGAATTTTGATTCAAGACAAAGGAGTGGGTGAGGGGTATGGCGGCTGAGGGTCGTGCCAGACAACCAATCTCTCTGCCATATTCAAGTGTAACACGTCCACATCCACATCACTTACCTAAATTCCACTGTAGTTGGAAAGAATAAAGTCATAGGCACAACCACAAATCAGAAGATCCCTGTGCACATACATATTTGTATTCCACCAAAGAAGCTTCTAAAGCAAAGTTGCAACTTTGTGGACCACAAATCACATGGCTTTGGGCCATTTATGGCCACACCACTAAAATAGGAATCTTGGCCTTCTTTTAATTGAGAAGAGATAGTAGGGAAGGGGAGAAGCCAATGGCAGACAACCTCCCAATCCGTCGTTGCGACAAAAGATTGATTGTGCCTCGACTCATCAAGTTTGACCAAGATATCAACTTCCAAGTTTGTTTGCATTTCAATCTGCTTCTTGTTTCGTGAAACTAACCAAATTTTGTTGCTTGACTGATTTGAAAATATGAAAACTAAAACCTTGTTTATGTCTTAAGAACTATGATGAGATTCATATTGTGTCCCCGGTAATCTCCAAGCACGAGTGCAGCAAATCCACAATCACATGTTCAAAATTCAAGTGTTCGTATAGTTTTGTCAATACCCATATTCACAGTGGAAGAATGTTTAGTTTCATTTCTTAACACTGATTTGCATCTTCTTGTTTGTCTTTTTTACTTTTTCGATTTTTTTCTTAATTTGCTTTCTATGGATTTAAATATTCTCATTCTTCATTTTGTGACATTAATTTGCCATTTTCAATTTGATTAATATCAAGTCGACAGACACCAAAATCTAGCCACCGTCCTTTTGTAAGATGGAATTTGAAGAAAATAGCAATTTTCTTTCAATATATATATACACAAGTTTTCGGTATTGAAGGGTTCTTCACTAGCAGTAGTTGTATACATGATGAATGTGCAATTAAATATTAAAATATTTAATAATATTATATTTAAACTTCATTTTAACCAAATAAAATGTTGATGCACAAGTGTTTTAATACACTTATGTATGCATAAATATTAACTATATTAATTTTATGGCTGTAATCAAATATCAAACTATATATATATATAGAGAGAGAGAGAGAGAGAGAGAGAGAGAGAGAGAGAGAGGAGAAACAAATTGCATTAAATGAATAAAAATAAAAAATGTACAATAATGAAATATGTAATTATTAAATAAGAACAAATTAAAATTAAATATAGAAGTTAAAATTATAGTAGAAAATCTTTTAAAAGGAGGAGATGAAGAAATATGTCAAAAAAATAAAATATAAAAAGAAAGTGAACAAATTAATAAAGAGAAGACGATTGACAAAACAAAAGGAGTTAAGGATATTTTTGTAACTTGATATTAAGACTAAAATTAGTTATTTTTATGTTAAGAATCTCACGTATGATAATGTAGGGTATGTTTATTTCTAAATTATAGTTTAAAATACACACTTAACTTAATTATTATATATTTTTCAATTTAATTTTTTTAATTTTAATATAATTATTAAAATAAAAATACACACAAAAATTTAAAAACAACTTCCGCCCCCAATGGTTTTCTCTGTTTCTCCCCTCTCAGGTTTTCTATAATTCCTCTATGGCGTGAACTTTAAGTTGTCAATCGGGTAATCCTCTCTTATCGACATTTCCGTTTATTTTTTTTATTGAATAAATTAATATTTTGATTTTTAGATATTTTTGATTTCTTGGTAAAAGAGTGTGTACATGTGAACAACTCACTTCATCGTTTACCCCAAACATAAACATCAAATTTAAACCAAGAAAACATACAATATTTTATGTCAGATGGCATTAAATTAATTGAAGAGAATAGTTTTTTCACATCAATAATGCATTCAATAATGTGCAGATTCATAACAATACTCTTTAGTTTTAGGTAGATGTGTAAACAAATCGACTTTATATGAAATCAAGGTAAAAGTTTTAAATTTAAATTCCACTCGCATTAATTTAAGTTGAACTTCAACTTGAACTATAAATATTTTATTTGAGCTCGAATTTAAATATTTTCAAATTTGAATTTGAGTTCATTAATTTTAAATTTTTAAGAAATATTTTTATTAAAAAATGACTAACAAATTTCAAAAATTTTATTAAAGGTGAAGCATGGTAGAGAATTAATTTAGATTAATACTTATGATTATAAAATTAATATTAGTTTAAAAATATTAAAAAAAATTTAACAAATTATATATATATATATATAAATTTTAAGTCATGCGAATACTAAACAATTAACATAATAATTTTGTATTATTATTTATATATTGATTTATGAACTGTATAAACATTAAAAACCTGTTTAACGTTGTATTTACATTTTATAAGTATGTGTGTCAAAGGACTTTTTTGTTTTAAAATAAATTATATAAGAAATTAACAGCAATTGTATATACATATAAGTATTTTTCTAAATAAATGTAGATCACTAACGATGATATGGTATTTTAATTTTGTTTTTTCAAAATACTGTTTAAGTTATAAAGGAACATATAATACATAAGTTATTAGATAATTTTTACAAAAATATTGTGATTGAATTGAAAATTGATATGGAAATACACATAAGCTATAGATATTATACTGATCGTGAACAATTATTAGTTTTATTAGTTTATGAATAGGATAAATTTCATGTTTAAAAACTGTTACTTTATTTATATGCATACAACATTGAGTATCCCTCAATTTCAATTTATTATATTTTTTTCTCTTAATCTCTCTTTTTTTTTTAAATTTGAACTTATTCTATTTTTCTATTTCTTAACTTTTTACTTTTATTTCGCAAGCCATAAATCATTTTTATTTAAATATATCTTTTAGAACTATAATCGTGCGCGTGTGTCCCTTAATCTATTACCATATATTCAACAACAAAATTTAGTTAGACAATACTTAATTACTTAACAATCTTAAATATTTTAATATTATCATTTTACCATACTGCCTTAATTTTTTCTTTTTCTGATTTTCATTGTTCTATTTTTCTTTTTCAAATTTCTTTGTTTCTTTTTATTGATCTTAGAATATTTGCACATTAAGGCATTGCACAATTTTGGTTGCATATACTAAATTATTATATTGTCCTTACTCAAATAGTTTTTTATTTTTCCTTCTTTTTCCATTCTCTTTTGAAATAATTCTATATTTTTTTGTTATTTTTTATATCTTCCAATTTACACTTTTTAATCTTTTAAATTTTAACACATTTTTAAAATTAATTAAATTTTTATGGTAAACTTATTATAATAAATAAAATATTATAATTTATAAAAGGAATTTGCATACAGATCGAGCATGCCTTCTTTACTAGTTACTATTATATCAAGAAGGTTTGAACTCAGTACCTTATTTAAGAAGGATTGGGTTGTGACCATTGACGTGTCACTTGTGTGTTTTCTTTTTTACCCTGCACCCTCAATTTTTTAAATTTCACCCTCGTTTCCCAATTTCTTATTATTATTATTATTATACTTTTTTCTTTCTATTTTAGTTTATTGTATTTCATACGATTATGTTTGCTTGTATTTTTTTTTTATCAAGCATCAAAGAACACATACTCTAAAAATAATATATTTCAAAAATATTTTTGTCCCTGTTAATTTTACACCGTTCCCATTTTTTGACAAATACATCGTGCCTTTATAATTATTCAAAACAGGTATCCATATATTTTTAAAATTTCTTTCCTTTTTTCCTTATTTTATGAATGATATTAATTTTATCTTTTATAAATTACTATTGGGATATTTATATAATTGTCATGGTTATCACAATTACTATATTATTAACAAAGCTGAACTCTTTAAAATAACTATTTTGATCTTAATGTTAAATTACTTTTATATTACTGCATTAAGTATGAAACTCTTAGAATAACTAATTTGGTCTTACAGTCTCAGAATGTGAAATTAATAAAACGAGCATATTTTATTTAATTTTTTATTTTCTGATCTATACACTTTCTTTTTATCTTTTATTTCAATTGTAGGCTCTACTTGGATTGAATAACTTGAATTTGAAGAAATAATTTAAAATAAAGGATTTCAAATAATTTCAAATAAAAAAAACTTTCAAATTCACTACAAATATAGTAAAAATATAATTTAAATGAAAATTAACCAAATTGAAATCCATTGTAAAATAAAATCATTCAAACAAGCGTGATAAATTTATTATTATGGAATTGAAATTTATTCTTTCAAAATTTTCAATCCAAATGCACCCTTAATGTATTCCGTCCTCTCTTCTTTTATAAAAAATTTTAAGATAACTTTAATTAATTATAATAAAAAATATAATTATTTTTATTTTATTTTTCCATTTATGTTTCTCTTCGGTTAATACATATGTACATTTTTCTTCTCATCCTTTCTTTTTCCTTCAATATTTTTTTCAGTAAACTTTTAATTTTGAATACCTTTATTACTATTACTAAAATTTTAATAATTTTATAATTTAATCTAGTTCTTACATATACAATTTATAAATAATTTTTGTCCGTGCATCAGCGCACACGCGCAGATTTATACAAACACTCACAAACACCTTCTCTATTCCCATCCATTATGCAAGAAAACCTGACTATAACCATCATATGGTCCCAACGGAAAATGACAAGAATATCGAGGCTGTGATTGGATGAGGGCCATTGCCTCATTCTTCATGTTTGTGTTTCACTTTTTCCACGCTTGAAAATTTTCACTTATGCCCTTTCTCTTTCCCAGACAGTCCTTTCTCTTCCCCACGCAATAGTCTATCTTCTCCTATCCTTTCTCTACTCTCTCCATCCCTCCTTTTTTTATCTTACTTAAAGAGCGTTGGCATATTAAGATGTTTGACTTAGCTCAATAGAGTTGGGTCAAATCTTTATTCGACTTCCCTTTCAATTCAAACTTGAGTAAGGTATGACTGTGCTCAAATTTGATTGAATAGTTTATACTCGATTCTAGAATATTTTTATAATTTTATTTTTTTTAACTCTTCTTTAAGAGTAGTCCTATTATTCAAAGATTAAGGCTTCAAATGTGATGGGAGGCAAATTTTCTTTAGAATACACTAAGCTCGAGTCTAATAAACTCACGCTCAGGCTCAAGTTCGATATTTTCCTATCCAAACCTATCAAACTCAAACACAAGTTGGATGGTTTTGCTCGAACTCAAGTTCATCAAAATACATTTCGAAACAAACTTGAGTAGGGTGCTACTCGGGTTTAACTCGACTCAATTTCACCCTTAGTCGTGGCTTTTGCTGCCCGAACACGTCATCGTGCAGGCCACCGAAATTGCTACATTTGTTCTCCTTGCTTCTCCATCTACCAAGTAACACCCATTTGAAGAGGTTTTTACGGCCATAGGTGCGATTCTCCAGACTAGTCGTGTAGTCCTCCTTACTCCACTGATCAATTCCAACAACGTGCTCCCACAGAATCTATGGTATTGTGTTCAATTGTGTGTGTTCGTGGGCAGCGAAGGTTTTCGATGGTAGATTCTTTTATTGGCAACCAGAGGGCATGTTTGCCGGCGACCAGTGTCGTTCTCCGTCCAACACCTACCATATTGTTGTTACTTCTATGTATTTATATATAGAGCACTTGTGCTCCATACTCTATTTATGTATTTATGTATTTCTATGTTCTGTTTATGCATTTATGTATTTCATTATTAGCATCATTTTCGTTATCATTATCGTGGCATAGTTGCTCTTATGATAACATAATCGTGTGCACATTTCAACTGCGTCACACCACTACGATGCCACTGATACCACGTTAGTATGATGAGGAATATTACAAATTGTTAGCAATAACATTTACAATATAACAATCATATCAAGCACACCTCCAATAGACATGAAAACAATGTAGTATGATGGACAATAACATTATTTGCGTCAATATAAGGAGTCAATTTTTCATATTATGTGTGTATGTGGACTTATATACAAAATACAAAATTCTTGTACTCTATACATCAAAGCTGAAATTATTAACATTAAAAGGTGTGATGATTATATAAAATAGCAAAATTTAGTAAATGATAGGAGAGCTTGAAAAAAAATGTTGAGGGAAACAAAAAATAAAATGTAGACAATAAACTAAAATAAATGAAATTATGTAGATGTACATTGTGCATAAACTATATTCGAATGTTACGATAAGTGCTAGAAATAATTTAAAAATTGATATACTTTGAGAGACCATGCCACCACAAGAGTATTTTGTAATTTCACTTTGTCCAACCAAAAATAATTAGTTGAAAAATAACTTGATATATATATATATATATATATAGACACACACACACACATCTGTGTGTGTGTATAACACAATATACAATAATACATAATCGTTTATTAAATTGACTCAAAAATATCTATTCTTATATAAATAAATGCCTATCATATCAACACAATTTCTTATTAACAATTACATGTCATATCACTATAATTATTATATTATCTCTTAAACACTATCTATTCATATACAATATCTCATTGTTATTTATATAAACATCAATTTTTACTTAAAACGAAGAAGAATACAATTTTAGAAAAACATCAATTTCCAATTAACAATTTTTATTTAAGTTTTTCATCATTTTTCATCAATTTTCACTTAATTTTTAATTTTTTCCAAATAAAATTCAATTTATTTTAGTTCTTGCAATATTTTCTTTTTTTCTTCAACGTCTTCCCTGTTCTCCTATTTAATACCAATGTAATACATTTTTATTTTTTACTTGTTTATTTTTAGTACTGAAATAACAACAATTTTTATTTTTATTATTCCATGTAAAATTATATAACTTTTAGCAACTCTATCATTTATAAATAAAGCACACATACAATATAATTTGATTATAAAATAAAATGCAACATTCAAGATACTTATATAAAAAGTACAGCTTTACCTTTATTGAGAATAAATAATATTTTAAATTTATATTTACATGTACTAACGTGCTTATGTATAGTAAATTCATTGCACTCTTTTCCACTGCCAAAAAAATGTCTAATTAGGCACGGCTAATTTGAAATGGATAAATTTAATCTTAAATTAGAGATGACTTTGAGACGGCTCTTGAAAATTCGTCTTAAAGTCGCTCCAAAATAGTCCAAAAAATACTTTAAAAAAAAAATACTATCCCAAAGCTGTCTGAATTTGGGACGGTTTCAAACCCGTCCCAAAGTCGTATCAAATTATGACGGTTTTAGGACTGCTTTACGCTTCAATCTTTAAATTTGTCCTAAGGCCGTCCTAGATATTTTTTTTCAGGAATTAAATAAACGCAGTTCCAAAGCCGTCCAAAATTTGAGATGACTTTTCCATACGAACTCTGAAAATCATCCCTAAACCATCTTAGATTGATGCATTATAAATTAGAACAATCGTCCCTGTTTGGGATGGCTTTGGAACGAAATTACATTCAATCCCTAAAATTCGTCCCAAAGCAGCCTCAAATTTATTTGTTTACACTAAAAATAGAACTGTCCTAAATCTCTCCTAAATATCTGTCCCAAAGTCGTTCCAAAATTATTTGACTAATCTAAAATTAAAACCATTGTAAAGCCATCCCAAAATCATCCCAAAAGTATTTGACTACACAACACTAAAACCATCCCAAAACCATTCGTGATTTAGGATAGCTTTAGCACAGTCAAGTAATATCAAGTTTAAAACCGTCCCAAAATTATGAAAATTTTTTTTATAAAACTACTATCTGGTGATTTGGAATGGTTTTGGCACGGATTTATCTACCATCCCAAAATTACCATCCTAGAACTGTCCCAAATCGCAAAATAAAACCAAACAATGCCTAACATTTCATTTATTCAAAAAAGGCAAACATTCAAGCATCTCCTCACCATTCAAATGCTAGGAGAACATCTTTTTCAGGTGATGATTGATTTTATTGATATCATTCCATGAATTGTGGTTTTATTACTTGTCAAATGTAAGGTATTTACGTATATAAAGGCTTACCGGTTGTTGCCTTTAACCTTTGGAAAAGTTGGCGTGGAGATGGTGTCAAGACGGAGAGGACAATGAGTGAGATGAATAACACGCTCGGGCTATTTGTAAACTCGAAGTTGCAGCGTCATGCATGACGTCCCGATGTTGAGGGCGACGTCGCAACGCCGTGCGCAATCTGCAAACTGTAGTAGGAGTCGCGCATGGCATGGCAACACTGTGTGCGGCGTCGCCCGCAACATGAGTTCCTGTCTGCAAGTCATGAGTGATGTCATTACTCCAAGGGCAACGTGCAACCTGCAATGTGCGCCCCTCTATGCATCACGACGTCGGGCGTGACGTCCCCCAAGTTCAATTTAAAAGCACTCGTTCCAGTTTAAAATTTTTTATTTCCCACAGCCAAACACCTTCGCCTCTTCATCCCATGCATATTCTGCTTGGACGCAGCTCCGCCTCTTCAACACTGTCATTTAGAGGGGTGAACCCTACTTCGTCCAAGACATCAAACTCACACTGTCATAAGTAAGCTCAAGTTCTTGCTTGACCATCGGATTTTTTTTTTCATGGTTGAATCTTGGGATGATTTTTGGGGCAGTTGGTGTTGCAATGACAATCTAAATGTATATTGAATGATTATTTTGTTGGTTGATGAATTGATTGGCATGTCTTGTCCTTAAACTTGTAATTGTAGTTATGAATTTGGAATTTTACTGACAAGTGCCATTTTCCATTAAATTTGTTAAAATTGATGATAAAATTTTTGAGGGAATAAGATAATTTGCCTGTATTCATGCTTGGTTGAGTTCTTCGAAGGGATTTTATGCCTCAAAATTATATGTGATTAGATTAACAAAAAAGTATCTATAGAGTGTTCGATGAAATGCCACATAGGAACACAATAGGAAAACACGAAATGGAGATGCACAAAATAATTCATGGAGAAGTAAATGTACTCTTGATGGGATTACTGCTCATGGGATCTTGGTTGATTGATATTGATGGGATGAAATTTGATCTATTTGTAAAGGTAGTTTGAGAAATAATGTGTTTCAAAAAGTGTGCTTTGAATGGATGAAATTTGATCAAGATTGGGAATTATAAGTTTGCCAATTCACCTATTTAAGAAACAATGTCTTAATATGTGAGAGAAGGTACATCGGATACAAATGTGGTATACTATGAGCTGCATATGAGACCCAATCTAACCCCAAAGTTGTAATGCTTGTTTGGATAATTTTTGGTTACAGGAATAGCCAATATTGAGCAAAATAAATGATTAACTAAATGGTACACCATTAATTTTCTTGCCTTATTCAATTGTTGACATAGCTCATAACTTGTTGACAAATGATTTATCTCCAAATGATAGGGCACATTGAGATTGTAATGTTATGCTTGTTCACTCAAATATAATAAATCCAATTATGTGGAATCAGATAAATAAAACTCAAATGCTAACTCATAAATGTGAATAAATTAACCAACCTTAAATCATCCAATAGATCACATGTTGAGTAAAGAATAAGAAGTTAGGGACTCTTTTTATTGAGCCTACCATTCCACTTTTATTCTCAAGTATCAATAGTGGCAATTTCTTAGGGAATTAGATAATTTTCTGGTTGCTTGTTCTTAGTAATCATATACTTATTAACAGTCCATTATTTTGGATTTGTGTGTTTGAGATGACTTTGGGAGCATACTCTAGGGGCAGAGTTGGACATGGCAGTAACACCCCACGTGGAAGAGGAGGTAAAGGAAGCAATAATACCCCACGTTTTGCGCATATATCATCTTCTCCTCTAATTGATAATGATGAGACCCAACCACCAACAGAATTCCAACGTGCAGTTAGTCCTTCTACATCTATGCACAATTCCAATCAATCAACCGAACACAACCTCATTGTACCTACAACTTTGGATGCTGGGCCATCTAAATCATTCGAGGCCCAGGTAGTCGGGCTAAAAACATGTCACAAGCCCCTTATTTTAGTGAGTACAGTTTCAATTCGGTATGTACA
Source organism: Avicennia marina (assembly GCA_019155195.1). NCBI lineage: Eukaryota > Viridiplantae > Streptophyta > Magnoliopsida > Lamiales > Acanthaceae > Avicennia > Avicennia marina. The sequence goes on along the minus strand of CM032754.1, from coordinate 17,298,270 downwards.
TGTTGCATTTATTTTTTCACCCATGAACACACAAGGAATGAGTAATGGAACACAATCTTAATTTAGTATCGTTACAGTGCCTGGAAAGAAGTGATGGACTCAATTAAATCCATTCTTTTTAGACATTATAATGGGCCATAGATCCATTATTCCAATGTTCTGTTAGAACAAAAATAGGAATGGTTTCGACTCTTCAGGGTATAACATATCCACCATCTCTAGGACTGTACCAACTGTTACAATGCTGTTTAGTTTCTTAGCTTGCTTAGTATATGCACGAGATCTACCATTTTCGTTCTATATTGTAACTTTCACGATATGAGCATGTTATTAGTCCTTTCATAGAATGTTGGCATTTCTATCCACAGAATGAATTCAGGTGGGACGCGACTGATAATACAACTATACAATACGCCTTCAAGAAAAAAACCATTGAGATAATACAGAAACACTTGCACTGGGTAAGAGTTTTCAACACAAAAGCTGAGTGGATCCCACAAGAAAAGTAGGATGAGATGTTGGACAAATGGGCGTAGGATACATATCGCATAGTACGCAAAAAAAATTGGGCCAACCGAACACCTAACAATACATCTGCATCCATCATCCACTATGGCAGATTGATCTCGGTCACCGCGCACAACGAGAGATTGGTAAGCTAAAATTTCATTTATATTTGTATAGCTATATTTTTGTCACCTATCTTTTACATACTGCTAACATTTATCCAAATAATCTATGAAGTACAGCTTGGAAGGCCGCCAACTCTACTTGAAATTTATTCTAAAGTTTGGAAGAATGTAGCTGGCGAATGGGCAGGGTCTCGTGCACAGTCTCAGAGGGTAAGTATAGATATTGAAACATTTACATATGTGACTCTAATAGCATATGCAACTTCTAAATGATATTGTACGTCTGTATGAAATGATGGAAAAATTACAACATGACCAAAATTCCGTCGAAGATCCAGAGGCACATGTTCTAGAGGGTAGTGGAACTTCAACTATCTCAACCATCAACAACATGTCTGTCCTCAGTACGCTTGGTGGTTTTAAAAAGGGTCAGCTTCCAAAGATGGGTTCAAAGTCTTAGTCTTTTAAGCAGTTGAGCTGTGCATCAACTAGCTCCACATCCTCACCGAACTTTGAACTGCAAACAATGCAATAAACATTGGAACGTACGCAACAGTAGCTACAGGAACAAGATGTAGAGATGAATGATTACAACACTAGACTAGTCCAAATAGGGACAAAATTAAACAAATTTATACAACTTGCTTCAAAAAAATTAGGCCTAGACTCGCTCGATGACGGTGACAATGACGAAGATCATGAGAACCTTGACAGCTAGACGCATAGGTTGTTTGTCCAACACTTCTCCGTTGTTATTATAGTTTCTCTTTGTAGTTATTATTTTGTATTTGAAACTCGATATGTAAGGTTGTTTATAAATAATTTTATCCTTTTATGATCGTTGCAAGTATAATTTCTTAAATATTTATGTGTTTCTGTATTTCGTTTGGGAATTTGTATTTGAGATTTTGCAATTTATTGTACAAAAAAGACAAATATTTTTTAATAATTAAATCGTATTATGCATCTCTATAGTGGAAAAGCCGTCCCACAAATCTATGCCGAGCCATCCTAGATGTGCTATCCCAAAACTGTCCTGAAACACTTGTCCTAGAGCCCTCCCAAAACCCTCTCAAAAAATGCTGTCCCAAACTCATCTTAAAAAAACCGTCTCAAAGCAGTCCTAAGACAAAACCAATCCCAACGCCGTCCCAAAACTAACCCAAACAATGTTAACCATCCCAAAAAAGTCATCTCAAAACCATCCTACATTTCAAAATAAAGTCATCTCAACACTGTTCCAAAAAAAATTGTCTCAAAGCCGTCTCGAAAAAGTCCGTCTCAACACCGTCCCAAATATTTGCGACATGGTGAATCATGACAAAAATGAATCCATTCCAAATTTCGCCCCAAAAAAATTTGAGGCGACTTTTTTAGTGAAATCCATCCCAAAAAACCATCCCAAACAAATAATTTTTTGATTGTGTTTGTTATTAAATGTATCATCACAACAATATCTTATTTTGTACATATACATTTTTTTCAATTTCTTCTTCTCTTAGTAATTATTTATTATACATTTTCTCCTTTTTCAAATTTATTCTCTCATTTATTTTCCCAATGATATTCAATTTATATGTAGAAATACTATTAATTTATTCATATAATAAGTGTGCATATATATATATATATATATATATTAGATGAATATGTTACGTATTCTTTTATTATTCGAACATAGTTGGTGCGCAATAATGGAATAAGATAGAAATAAAATAAAATTTGTATAAATTATTCTCATAACTAATATGAACAAGGCATAGAATTCTTCAAAATTTTGTTCTCATAACTAGAAAATAAGAATAAATATATAAATACAATGAACTTACTAATACGTTCAATGAGTTAGCTGCCTGAACTTCCTTCACTTCATTCACTCACAAACTACTAAACTAATATCGGGGAGCGCTTGGCATGCCTTCAAAGCTCACAAGTGAGTCTTCTTCAATCTCCCCATTTGCTTTTCAACCTTTCATGTACTTCAAAGTTGATCGGCCGCACATTGACTCAACTCGGGCCAATGCTAGTCCCATGTGGTAAGGGAGGAGTTTATTCACTCTCTTCACTGAGGGAGAGAATGATATGTCAAAATTATTGTTAAATGATAAATTTTTATATAATTGTGTATTCAAAACTCAATTGATACTTATATTTGTTAACACTTATTGATTGAAAAACAAAATCTATCAATTAAAATTATTCTTTTCTTATGGCATAGAATTTCAATTTTTTACAAAGAAACCAATATATATTAGAAAATAAAAACAAAAAAAAGTCATGTTGTTCAAAAAGATGATAGAAAAAAAATGATGGTAAAGGTGACGATAACTGTGATAGGTATGATTTTTTTGTGCGTTGGCGTAAAATTTTTATAAAAAGATAAATGCTTGTTTGATTGTTTAAATTCTGTTTTGCATTATTTATAAAATAAAAGATGAAGAATGAAATTTGAAATAGAATGAATTGAAATTAAAAGAAGATATCGACTAAAAAATATAATCACTTAAAATTTAAGGACACTCAATGTCTATGCATATCAATAAAATAATAATAAATTTTAAATTTAAGTTTTTTATTATTCATACAATTTATAGATGATAAAAAGAAAGAGTTTTGAGAAATAAAAAATTGGGAATAAATATAAATTGAGATAAGTAAATAAAATACAATGAAAAACAATATATAAATAATTAAAAATATTTTGATAATTACATATCATACAATCATATAATATTATTAAAAAAATAATTTAATAAAATAAAAGTATTAATTATTACTCGTATCAGATTAGTAATACACAAAAATAATATGAAAGGACACGAGAATTCCTATATTATAGAGGATTTGCCTTCCTTAAAAAATGACTGTACACAATTCCATATAAGAGTTATACCAACAATGTAATTTAAAATAGAGGTTAGAATAGTCATTTCATTTCCTGACCCATTTTCACAAATCAACCACACTCTCATAAGCTGATAGGTCTAGAGAATTATTCACCCAAAAAACTTGGTTTGGACTTCGAATTCTCCTGAAGAGGGTTCTAGAACAATGATTCCCGCATTTTTCCAGATGCGAAGCGGGAAATGTAGTTTTAGACGACAAAAGAAAGCTCAACGCCCAGCTAAGCCTATTTAGCCTAAGCTCCGCACAGCCACCCGATCATCCCTGGTGCTGCTGCTGGTGAATTTTCCCTCAAGTCACATGCACCAGATCAGATGCCACACAGTAACAAGAAACAAAAATAATGGAAATTTGTAGCAAAACGAGCCGAATAAGAAATCTGAATTACGTGGTGGAAAAAGGGTAAATAAAACTGCTGTTTCTAGATTCAGAGTCCTGATATTCTCTTGTGATTTAGTTTTATACTGTTCTCATTTCACTTCTCAAGCAGATGACCATCTCAGAGGTAGCTGAAGGATTCGTGGCGCGACGGAAATTAGTTCAGTTCAACAAAGCATTGTGAAATGATATTTGCCCTAGCCACCCAACACTTTCACTTCGATAATGGAAAAATTTCTTAATTTAAAACTGGAATGCAGCCAATTCCATTATGTTAGAACATTCCTCCAAGTAGGATCAAGCCACGATCAGTACTGTCGTTCTAACAAGGCCAAACAGACTGCAGGAGCTTCACACGCAGAACTACGTCACTCCATGAATAGGACAACATTATATTTGATTTACTCATACATGAAAAAAAAATAAAAAAAAAAGAACTTTCTTACAAATCATTTTACATACTTCATCACCGACGGCCCAATGACGAATCGCCTAAGCCAGTTCTAACTTCCTGTACACGTTCGATCAATCACAGACATGCCCACCCCGTCTTCAATGTAGGTGATTGAAGAAAAACGCCCCCGCAGTACTCTTTCTCATCACGTACACAAAACTACGTCTGATAAGCAAATCAGGTCATCCAGACAAAATCAACAACTATACAAGTCACAACAATAGTGCTATACAAGACGAGTTTTCAACTCCCTGTTTCCATTTCCAGAGACAAATCCCTGCGTGCATCATCACCAGCAAACAGAGCAACTGAAATGTCTGCAAGTTTCTTTGCACTCAGTCTAAACTGTGAAAACTTTAATTGCTTTGGAGCATTTGGAGCTTCGATCTCATCAAAATCACCAAAATTCTCCGCATTCTGGAAACCCACAGTCTTCTTTGGTGTACTGTAAGCAAAATGGGATTGCTTCGCAATCAGAGTCTGCTTTGGACACAACACACCGAACTTAATAAATCTCAAGAGATGCTAGAAAATACTGAACAGAGCAGACTTGATTGAACATAAAAATTTTAACTGAGAAAGCCTATTGCTTACCGCTTCCCTCATAGCTTTGGATACAAAAAACAGCCTCTTCAAATCATCATGCTCCACACCACACAATATCCAAATCTGCACATGAAATGGGGTATCTATTAAGTGCCAAAGCTTAAACATAGAGGCAAACTAGACAAAACTGCAGATTCAATACTCAAAACACAAATGTTATATCCTGAAGCAATGCCACAGGTAAGCATTTAACCCATAAATTCACAATACATGAAAAATGACATATAGCGGACTAACCAGAATTTCCTGAGGCAAGCCCTCGAGAGCAGATTTTTCCGTGCAGAAACATGCATCCGGTACGCGCTGTCTCTTCGGAGGTGTGGTGGCAATCCAATCACCATCATTCCCAAATACCATACCTACATTTGACAGCGCAACCCTTTTCCTCCCACATGATGTACTTCTTGCGAGCCCCATTCCATACCCTTCGTTCTCCCTCGTCAAATTTGAACAACAATTCTGCACCAACGCCGTCTTCACAATTTCCGACCTCCAATATCTGACTTTATACGGCCAAAACACTCGAAACGATCCCAGAAACTCAAATCTACACCAACAATCTGATAAATTGCCAGAAACGGCAGAAACCCTGACACTAATGCCAACCAAAGTCTCAGTCAGAAACTCAATTCCTCTCTTCCCAGACTAAAGTACTCCCAGAAGGAAGTTTCGACCCCTGTGTAAGTTTCGACCCCTGTGCATATATAGCCTATATAGACCCTGAGCGACAGACAGAATGCAAAAGGAGATCTACATAAATGTTTGCACTGAAGAAGGAAACAAGAACCGCGTTTCAACTACCTTCTATATATAATATTTCACACGCACTCGCGTACTCTGCGAGTTTACCCCCCGTTTATAGAAAAATATCTTTTCCTTACTAAAAAATAAATAAAGGTACGGTAATGACTGTTTTGTAACCTTCTCCAACCATCCCTTCTTTTCTAGGTTTTTCTTGAAAACAAACAAACAAAAAAAAAGGAAAAAAGAAAAAGAAGAAAGGCGATGTAATGAGTCCCAGCGATCATGATCTGGAGCCTACTAGAAACGACTCGAACCCGAGGGATAAATCCTGGACAGAAGTTCTAGTGGGTAACGGAGGCAGGAGGAATAGCCGTTGGAGGGGGTCACGTGACGTGCGGTGGATGTGAGGGAGAACGAACCAACCATGCGTCCTTCTAACGTGGCAGATAGTGGTCGGTCTAAGTCGGCTGACGATTGATTTTAATACGGTCTTTGTAACGTTGGCTGGCTAAGTGTATTTTCGAATGGATCGAACTCGGCTCATAGACGGCTCTGGGGCTTCAGTGACGTGAAGACTCCCGCTATACTGTTACAAATCGTTACGATGCTGACAAGTTGTGCAATTGGATGGATTGAGCGGTCATGATTCGATGCGGAGATGGAGGGGATAGAGTCCACGCGTAGGATTCTAACTAGTAATGCTGGTTTGTTTATTAGAGCCGAAGATAGAAATACCGTATTGCCCCCACCCTCTTGTAGGCGGAGCCCAACCCATCCATAATTTGTAATTTGTGATCAAAACTTGTTTGGGGTTTTTGGGATTTTAAGCGGCGGTTGAATGGAATATTCATTTCTAATAAATGATTTTGTAAGAATTGAAGAAAATAAATTTTTGAGAGTAAATAATAATGAAAGATGTATTATTAAATGAAATTTGAGAGAAAAAGAGTAATAATAATTTTTATTTTATAGTAATGGCGAGTTTTGAAGTCATGATAGTTATATTTGTTTGCAATGATATGTTACTAGTGGATGTGAATTTATTGTAGGGTCTGAAAAAACATGTTGATGTAACTGTGATCAAAGTTAATAATAATAATAATATTATTAGAATTAGAATTATGATTAATAACCTGCGTTAGTATTAGTAATAACGTCGGTATTATTATTACTAATATTGTTATTCGTATTATAATTATTATTATTTATATCTATTGTTATTGAGTTAATAAAAATTCTTTGTTGCATAATATCAAATTACACAAATACTCTTATATGAATTTTTTATTCATTCTGTCTTTTTTTTTTTTTTCTCTTTTCTTTTAACTTTTCTATACTTAATTATTTTAGTATGAAGTTAATAAACATTGTTGGTTGCACATTGTCAAATTACACAATTTTCTTCATTTTATTTTTATTTTCTATCATTTTATTTTTCTTTTCTATTTATGTTTTTCTCAAATTTTCAAATTCTTTATTTTATTATTTTAAATATTATCCATACTTCTAATCTAAAAAATTTTATTTCTATTGTTTAAAGTACAACAACTTAGAATTGATAAATAAATTTACACATTTGTAAAAGGACTCGTTTACGATTCATCTAACAACCGAGTGTTAATTTTTTAGATTCTTTATACAGGAACTAGTGTTTTTACATATTCATTGCTTCATGTATGATAAGATAGATACTATACAAATTTCTTGATTTATATAAAATATATATCTTAATATTATTGGTATGATTTAATATCTTGATTGATTTTTTAAAAAAATAAAAAAGATATAAGTGTAAACTAATAATTTTTTAATTGAAGGAGATGGTACATTTTTTACAAATAAATCCTTTATTTTATTTTCTAAATTATAGAAGAAAAAGGAGTGATTATAATTAAATCTATTAAGGATGCATTTTGAAAAATGTATTAAATGACAAAATAGTCCTTATACATAATTAATATTTGATGAAGGAGAAGGTAAGCTTTTGACTGATAAATCCTTTATTATATTATGTTATATTATATTTTTATATTGGAGAGTAGATGAGTAGTTACAAGTTAATTTATCAAAAAGAATATTCAAAAAATTTATTAAAAAAGTAAGACGAAGTTTTGTATATTTTACATAGTATAAATATGGATGGATTACATTAATGTTGGTTATTCCATACAGCATTTAAATACGGATAGATTAGATTAATGGGATATTTGTAATTTTTTAATATTTTACATCTTCGTACAATTGTCACAAAGCGCAACCAAACGAGAACAGCGTTCGAAGAACCACAGTTTGGAGGTCAAATGACAAATATGGGTCGGGGTCTATGGGAATTTGAGTGATAGGTGGGCCCTGATTTGAAAATCAGATTTTGTGAAGAACATTCGAGAATTTTCTTTTCCTTTCTAGTGGAGTTCCATTTTTATCACTTGTAATCATTGTTTGTGTTTTAACTATTTGAATCAGGCTGTGTTTGAATTCTTTGGACCATGTTTTAACGCCCCGTGTCGGTTATGTTTGGATGCAAATTGTCTTCTATTTTTTCTTCTATTAAAATTGACGGCTATATATGTTTCCTAATTACTTTGAAAATAATTTGAGTAGAGATAAAAAATTATACTTAATTGATAAAATTTGAATGAGTAAAAAAATTATATATATATATATATAATACTTAATAATAATTTAATGATGTGATAATATATAAATTTATAGAGTAATAAAAAAAGAATTTGAGTAAAATAATTATAGAGATATATGTTGATTTGATTGTTAGTAGGTTTAATAATTAAAAAATTATTAATTAATTATAAAAGTTAAGAGAGGGAAAATTTTAAATTTGAATTTGAATAAAATTTGTATGGCAAAATGTTTGGTTTGTAAGATTTTTAAAGTAATGATAAAGAGTGTAAAATTTGGAAACAAACATGGCCTACACTTTCAAATCTATCACAAACAAAATAATATTTTTATTTATTTATCTCTTTTATTTGTACGCTGTTTGCCAATTTTCCTCCCACCATGATTTGCATATGAAACTTAAGAATTTTAACACTATTTTTATAACACTATTTAGCACCATGACCAACACTATATTTGAAAGTGTAAATCATGGTATTCTAAAACTTAAAATAGTGAAACACCATGTTTAAATTGCCTTAAATATTTCATAACTATTGAAATTAGAAAACATTTGGAATACACAATTGACCTCAAAATTTGTGCCACTCAACTTTTATGTTCACAAAATATAAAAGTTGCCATTTATTGCAGTTCGCATGCTCAAATATTCACATCCAAATAATGTGGGCGGGGACAAAATCTGAAAAGAAAAATGAAAGGGAAAACTACAGTATTAGGTTTTTGGCAAAAGTGAAATTATTACAAAATCACACAAGACCTCTTTTGCCAAATTAAAACGAAACAAAATTATTAGTAACAATCAGACACCCTTTAAATGCTGGGGAATTATAGAGCTCTTATCAACCTGATAATCGTGAACTTGGATCATGGCATTGGATGTTATCCCCAAACGAAGGCAATCTAGGATCATCACATCTGGCACATGGTTGTTTTTGGCTCTCACAAGGACTAAATGACGCAGACATACTGCATGCTTGAGGAAGAACCTCCCCATTACCACTGGCAGCTCCTTCACTGTGAATCCCTTTATTTTCACACTTGTGAGGAATGGAAACACTGCATTGTACTCACTCAAGCACTTCCTCCCATGACTATTCCAATAATGGCTGTCCCCACCGAATGCATTCTGTCCAAGCTGCCCAAAAAAAGTGAAAATTGAATTTAAGACCTTAAAACATTAAAGAGAAGAATAATTAATTGTAAGAATTCAGTACCTCAATGAAAACCCTCTCAATTCTTGGGCACTTCCTGAGGAACATTGCAATGTCAGAAGGATGGAGGTAACTCTCTGGCGCCACGAGCAAGTGGAATTCTTTCAATCTCCACAGGCAAAATAACATCTCCCTGTATTCATAGGCCTCAAACCTGGCAGACAGCCCCTGGAAAGAAAAGAACAAAATGAAATCATCACGAAGGAGCAAAATTCTTGTAACGACAATAATAATTAAATTATTTAATTACCTCAAGAAAGACACTGGTCACAGTGAGGACCCTAACGAAGGCAAGACTAATCATCACATCCTTCCTGTGGGGAATCAGCTGGAAACCTCTTGGATGTGGGAGATCAAGCACCACATCGTTCAGCTGTGGCTGATTACACTGAAAATTGATCTCACACACCTTCCCATGGTAATGGAAAGTGTAAAGGGCTGGAGTGTTCAAAGAAATGGAATGGACATCAGTGCAGTCCTTCACCACCAATGTCCTAAAACCCTTCAAATCTTGGGCAGGAATTTTGAGACTATAAACAGAGCTGCAGTTTATGAGTTTCAGACTCCTGAGTTCCACACAATTGAGGAATATGGCCTGGATGGCCACGGGCCGAGCCCTCATGCTCTGGAAAGTGAGTTCCCTCAAATGGCGAAGGCCGTTAGAGTTAAAGGGCAGATGAAGCTCACAGTTGACGAGCTTCATCACTTTTATGCTCTCAACATTTACAAGATCATAGCTCAGCATGAATTTCCTTGGCGATGGTGTGAAATCCAGCTCGAATTCCTCGATCCCGAGCCCGACGACCTTGTGGATCCAATTGCACACGACGCTTGTCTCTCCGGATGCATCAAAATACAGCCTGAATCTATCAGCACTGGGGTTGGAATGATGACTGAAGACATGATTAACTACACTCCTGAACTGGTCTCTGGACATGTTTGTTGCAAAATTGCGGTCAAATGAAAGGTCACGGCAGAATTTCCATGAATGCCTGAACCTTTTGGACAGGATGGCCAGTCTAGAAACCTCTTTCAGCGAGAGGTAAGACAGAATGGTCTCGATTACGTCGTCAGGTATTTGAGGAACAATCCTACTTCTCTTATTACAGGAATTCGACGGTACGAGATGGCTCTGCCCTCGTAAAGCAGCGGCCATCGTTATTATCAAATTGAATCTAAACAATTCCCGGGCGGAGTTTGTTATTATATAAGAGGTTTTCTGCCTAAAGATTTTAGCCTCATAATGATATAAGAACAGCTTTCCTTTTTATTATGTGCCTTCAAGGAACCTTGTCCTGTGTCACATGATGCTGCCTGGATTTTCCTCACCTGGAGAGAATGAATCAAATCCGACCTGGATTGCCTTTCCCAATTGGAGTCAAATGTAATTATACATATTTTCTTGTAAAAACATTTGGCCCATTAAACCTTTTCCTATTTTTGTCGGTATTTGATTTTTCTGCATTATCTGTATCTCCTCAGATATTCGACACATTAAATTGCCCAGATCAGACAAGAACATGTTGTCATTGCCTGACTTGCATTTCAAATTTTGAGCGCAGGAAAATAGGTTTAAAGTGAGGTACTTTTCAAGTGTATTATCACAACATTTTAATCTTCCTTTAAATTATCTAAATCCCTTCTGATAAGGAAATTGATTTGAGGGAATCCACACTAAATTGCGTACCAAATAGCAACGCATCACATTTTATTTAGTCTATTTAAATCCATGATAATTTATAGAACCATAGAAGCTTCCTTATATTTTTTTATATATTACCTCGTTGCCTTAACCAAACCCAGTCATATTTATGGCCGGTGAGGCCATCTTCTTGTTTGTCTCTCTGTCAAAGAAGTAGATAAGATCTTATTTATGACATGGACTCGTGAATGCTGTGCTCCTGATCATCACGTGACATTTGTTTTTAAAAAAAATTTGCAAATACATAGGTTAGGTCGTGTTTGTATAATAATTATCTTCTATTTTTGTTTCTGTAAAATTGCATTCTCCAAACATATTATTTATTTAAAAAGAATTTTTTTGCTCGATCAACTATACATTATTTTTAAAATTCTATCCCAAATTTGGTCCCAGCAAATACATGCTTTTAATCAAATTCATGCATATCCACAGTGAATTATAATTCGTTATTAATTGAAATGCATTTAATAGGTTGTTTCAGCATTATTGACTTCGATATTTGTTATTTGCATTTTTCTTTTTCTGGGCCTTTATTAATGGCTAAAAGGAAATAGGTGTCACTCACTTTTGGATGCACAAGTATAACGGCGTCGATTTCTTATTCGACCCGAAAATCTGATTGAAATTAGTAGACTTTGGATTAAACTTTTTACAGGTTGAAGTGAGAATTGAGTTAAACTTACAAATTCAAAAAGATAAACAATCAATTTTGAGTTAACTCACAGACATGTAAACCTGCGAATTTATTTTAAATAATATAATAAATATTTATGTAAATATAAAAAATTAATTAAATAAAATTAAATGGTAAAATTATAAATATTTAAAAAATTGAGTCTTAAAAGAAAAAATAATTTTTTTTGTTAGCGATTTAACGTATCAAATTTAGATAACCCGCGAAATTGACGGGTTAGATTTAAATTAGATTTCTGACCTATAAAAATAATCGAGTCAGATTCAACAGGTCAAACATAGTCCATAGATTTTTAACCTATAAAAATAATCGAGTTAAATTCGATTCAACAGGTTAAACATATAATACACATCACATAAGTTTCAATTCGACCCGTCAACTCGACCCGTTACCACCGTTACATAGGTCTGCCACTTGACGTTCGAAAGCCCCCTTTACACCATCGTATAACCAATCAAATTTTCTATAACCAAACATATTATTCAATAAAATTTAAATTTAAATTTAAATTCAATTTTTTTCTTTCTTTTATATGTAATTAATTAATTATTTTTTAATTATTATACATATCTCAATCATATCAATACCTTTATATATACATATACTCACATTTACATATATTTATACTCTATAAATCAATTATTATATTTATATACTATTACATTACTCAAATCATTATTATATTATATATATTTAAAAGAATCAAAATTTTCAAAACATTAAAATTTTACAATTGAATATACTATTTATTATAATATAACTCTTTTCAAATATCATATTCCAACAAAACCCTTCTTTCAAACATAGCCGAATACACAAATATCTCCAATCACATTTCGAGAATTAATAGAAGTAAACACGTCCAAATTTATTTATACATTATAATATTATCATATTTTAAACAATAAAAATAAAATCATTAAAAATTTAAAATATAAAAAATTTAATAAAAATATCAAAAGAATTTGAAAAAAAAAACTGAGAGAAAATGTTAAATTATTAGACTAAAAGAAAGGATAAAAAGAAAAATATAGAAAAATAAAAGAATTTAAAATAAGCATAATTGTATAATATTATATTGTGCAATAAATATTTAAAAGAAAAAACGAAAAAGATCTAAAGAATTTGAAAAGTTGAAAATTTTGAGAGAGAAAACAAAAAATAATTAATTAAAACAAAACGAATGGAGAAATATAAAAATAAAAATAAGAATAATTATGTAATGAATATCTAAAATAAATAAATATTACAAGTATTTGAAAAGGAACAAAATTTTGAGAGAAAAAACATAAATAAAAACAACAAATTAAAAATTAGGGAGTAAGAAAATGATAAAAATAAAAAAATTAAAATAAGATTAGTTAAGTAATTTAAGTTTGCAGAGTCAAAAAATTTATTTTTATAACCATATACTAGAATCATACAAATATATATATACAAATGAATGAGTAAGATATGGCCAAGTCTAATGTTGCATCAATATATGTTTGTGTGTAGATAATCTACGATATTACCACAGCGATAAAGTCGTTTGTACCCTGGATTAGGCCTGTGTTTTCTTTCTTTTTAGGACGTTAAAATACACACTCTAAATATATTAAACTTCAAAATTTATTATTTAATCTAATTTTGAGATTATTTCTAAATTTCTACAACTAAAACATATTGGTTATGTTTGGAAGCCACTTCTAACTCTAAAAACACCATATTAAATTTCACACTACCAAACATATCATTTAACAAAATTTTCATCTAAATTTATATTCAAAATTTCTCTGCATTATATATATAAGTAACTAATTATTTTTCAATCATTATATTTACACCTGTTAACAATTAAATCAATACCGATATATAATACATATACTCACATTTATTTTTATTTACAGCTAAAAAAACATAATTATTATTTCTATATACTATCACATTATCTAATTATTATTATATTTATATATATATTTAAATAATCATATTATTCATCTCATTAGATCATTCAGTTCAAATATATTACTCATCCTAATACAAATATTATCAAATATTACATCCAACAGAAACTCTTCTCCCAAACATAGCCATTTTATTTTTCGCAATCTCAAAATCCATCAAAATAAACTTTAAAATATCGGCTTAAATATTTAAAGCCAACCCACTAAGAAAAGAATTGTTTTTTAAAAAAACAAGTTGGCAAACGAGTTTTATTCTTTCATTTATAAGAATATAAATTCAAATTACAATTAAAAAAAATTCAAGTGCAATTAAAAATTAGTTTTCTGGTCGGTCGAGGAAAAAAAATAAATATTAAATTGAGAGACGCTTGTTTTTGATAGGACATCCAAAGTATTTGTATCTTCATTACTGCTGTTTGAGATCTTGAATCCATAATCATACAAGTTAGAAGTGTGTATGAATTATTATTTATTGTTTAAGAGAAAATTAAGAGATGCTTATGTGGGGAACTTTGGAAGCACCTTTCAAACGATACAGAATCTATAAAATTTTATACTATTAAACATATCACTCAACAAAAATTTATTTAAATTCAAATTCAAAATTTCTTTCTATTATATATATAATTAATAAATTATTTTTCAATTATTATATATATTAACAATCAAATCATTACTTCTATATATACATATACAGATATATACCCTCACATGTTACCATTTATTACACATTTTGCCCAAAAAAGATATATCAACTTGTGCTTGGAGAACAAAATCGCTCACATATAAAAAAAAAAAATCACTTCATAATAATATTTTTACTTAGTTACAGATTTTAGCTGTGACATGATGAATTATTGTGCAACAATCTCAATCAAGTAGTCAAAACATCCAACAACTTCATTTATTTGTAAAGAGTAAATAAATAATAATATTATATAACTAGAAGTGGGACATACAAAATTATAAATAATGAAATCATAAATTTGTACCTGGTTGAGGAAATAACTCTACCTACCAAGAGATTAATGTTGGTTTTGTCCATTCCCAACACTTCTTCTTGCTCCTCGATCGCCATGTTAAGAATGTACAATTTTATTTTGATTAATTGACAATCCCTTGGTCCCTTTTTCCCAAAAAATTAATCGAGTGAAGGGTGAGGAGTATGAAAATTTAACATGATAGATAAAAACAAAATTCACACAAAAAAAAGGAATTTACACTATTATGTGAAGTGAATGCACAAATCTTGTTTTTTTTTTTTTTTTTTTTCCACTTCAGCGAAAGAAGAACCAATGATGAAATTAAAGAATGAAACATACGTTATTTGAGTAATGATAAAAGAGGGATGGGCATACGCCACAGAACACATCAAGAAAAAAGACACAAAGAAATACACGAGACTAAAGTGATGCCTTGCACAGAATTTAGAGTAAAAAATTCTCCTTAAATGCTATGTGAGAATGAAAAAAAAATCTTTGAGATTTTCTGTAATCCTTGAGGAAATTGTGTGACGAAAGTGGATGAAAAAATTGCACGTTGTTTGGAGCCCTTGTGTCCAACTTAAAATTATGAAATTACGCATGCTTTTATATGAATATTTATAAATAGTGTAAAAATAATAAATTCTTTGGTTAAATTTGTTTGTTTATATGTGTTTGCATGTGTTTATTAAAAACAAAATTCTAGTAATCAAATTTTTATTAACAAGAAATTTGTACGGGTATAATTTAAAATTGAATTGAATAGACTTTTGTAGGTATAATCTCACATTTAATTCAACTTAAGAAACTTGAACATTCTTGTTATTTCCTGA
Source organism: Avicennia marina (assembly GCA_019155195.1). NCBI lineage: Eukaryota > Viridiplantae > Streptophyta > Magnoliopsida > Lamiales > Acanthaceae > Avicennia > Avicennia marina. Next base: position 17,282,543 of record CM032754.1, on the reverse strand, counting down.
AAAATTTATAAATTTGATCTTTTTAAAAATCCATTAAACCTCTAAAAAATGTTAATTCCTTAATTTAACACCACAATTTGAATCGAATTCTAAAATTTAATGAACTTTGTAAAGAATATTTTAACTGCTGCAAAAATACCTTAAATGCCAACTGAAGGACACAACTAGAGTTAGAGGAATATTTTAACTTTTATCCTCTTTGACGCTAGTTAGAATTTTAAATAAAGTTAGTCTAATGGCATAATGCTACAATTGTGGATCAAACATTAAGACTCGAAGAATTTTCATAAAAAAACGCCTTAAATTACTCCTTGAAAGGAGAGGATTTCTTTTGGACTTTTTTTGCTTGATGCTTCAAATGTGTGATTGCATTGTTTTGAAGCTTGGAATGCTATTCTATTTATAGGGTGTGGTGGGCCTTGCTATCATATTTGGTAGATGATATAGTATAATTTTATTGGACTGTCACGTCTTGATTTGGGATATTGATTGTCGCAATCACCTCTTTTCTATATTTGCAAAGGTATAAATTGTGGCTTGTCAATGCTATATGCTTGACACAATTTGATTTGTCAATTATAAAATATGTCACACTTTGATTGATAGATTATATTTGATCTCATAATTTCTTCCATTGCTACAATTTGCCATAATTTTAGCTTGCCAAATGAGAGTGCTTTGATGTGTGGCGTAATTTGATAAGTTGGCTTTGACACTTGTCTTTTTTTAATTGGTTGAATATATTTCGTATTAAAATATTAATTTATTTCATTGTTTACTTTTAAGAAATAGATTTCTAAAATAGAAATAATTATTACTATTTTCAGTTGATACTCAATACCAAGAATTTGCCTTGTGTCACCATTTTATTGGACACAAAATTCTCCTTTCTACATTTATATTATATTATATAATGATTTGATGATATTATAATATATAAAAATAATGATTAATTTTAAAATATAAATGTATAAATATCCATGCATGCACATATAAACATATATAGTAATAATTTGTGCAATGTTTGGATTTAATTCTTCATCCATTCAAATCATTTCTTATAAATATATTATACATTATAATATCATTTTTCTCTTTTTTTTTTTATTTTTACATTATTCATGGGTTTTCATGCCAAATTTTAATCCTTCAAAATTTGGACCCAAGTTTTTAATAGATTCATTGATTGAATTGAACATTAAAGTGTCCGCATGTACAAAAATAATTTCTAATTATTTTTAAGGTTTTGACTTTTTGGGGTGTTGTTTTCAATGGATGTGCCATTATGTGTTCTTTTATGAAATTAACCCCCAAAATGTATTTAAAGGAGTCTTTGGGTTACGTTTGGTTTTAATTTTTATAGAAAAACCCACAAATTTTAGTCATTGTATTTTTAAATGTTTATTATTTATTTCTTTTAATTTTATATAATTTTAAAAAACATAAATTTAAAACACACAATCAAATTTATGAAGAGATATAGTCATGAAATGTTGGCAAGCAAAATAAATTGACATTTTATTTTAAAGACAAAAGGATGCCCGTAAACCTAACGAAAATAAAGGTGAGAAAATTTCTGATTTTTTGCCACTGTATAACAAAAATACATTGAAAAAAAATGACACCACAAAAAGTAGTAATAAAAGTTAATAGAGAACGGCCAAATTGCTATGCTCGGATAAAGTTTTAGGGAAAAAAAAAACACTTTGGATCATTCCTAGATTTTTATATATTTTTTGTTATTACAATATATAAAATTATACAACTAAAATATAAGGGAAATTATTAGTTACTCACAAGATATCTTGGAAATACTTGATTTTATTTAAAAAATATATATTTCAATGATCATATTTTAGAATTTTTTATTTTTATATTTTTTAAAAAAATTCATTTAAAATATGATATGTTTGTTTTTGTTTTTTTTCCTCAAAAATATATAATTTAATTATTATATTTTTTAAATTTTTAATATTTATATTTTTATATAATTTTTAATAAAAATATATTTTAAAAAATAAAAATTTAAAAATTTTACGCGAATTTAAATTTGAATTTGAATTCGACTTATGCTTGTGGAGAAATTGTACTGAGGGCAGAGACAAGTTGAATACAACGAGAATCTTGTTCGACGGCGGCGGCAGTAGCGCCGCTCTATAGGCGAGACAGAGTGCTACTCTATAGGCGAGACAGAGGTTCTCCAGCCAAGCGTCTGAAGAAGACAGGAGCCAAAGGTTTCTTGGACTGGCCGTCTAAAGGACAAATTTTGAAGAGAAATTTTTGCGGTAAACAAGAGAGCCTATCAGTTCCGTTTTACATCCTGTGCTCACTGAAACCCTTTCAACTGGCAAACCAGAATACTTTATAGCCGAAATGGTTTGTCTGAAAATGGGACTACCGGCGCCTATTTAACGATTCATGAAAAGAAGTATTCATGCTAGCTGTTTCTGTACAGTGTACACCTTATTATTCTGATATGAATGCATACTGTGATCTATGTTACTCTTAACAACTCCAAACGTTTGATCTTTCAAATCTGCTATGAATGTTTTCCAGTCAATTAAAGAAATAACTGTTATTCCTTTCTGCAACAAAAGAACTGCAGAATGACTTAGTGCGATGATCTTCCCCACCAGGTGTTTTGGCCTTTTGCAGTTTCAGAATTTGAAACCTTTTTCAACATTGATTTTGCGTCCCTTAACTTGTTTCTGTAGTCCTTTTTCCATGCTTTGAACCTGAGCTTCAGTTTGTTAAGCTCCTCCTGAGGATGCAGTTTGTGGCTAACCTGCTCCAGTCCTACCTCAACGGGATCATCATCCTCGTCGTCATCGCGTTGATCAACTTGCTGCTGAGTGTAATTGATTGGCAAATCCAGGATCCCTCCATTTGGAATTCTAGGTATTGCTGTATTAGAATCAGGATTTTGTTTATGATGCTGTTGCGTTAAATCATATCGCCCAAATCTGATTTGAGGAGCTGGATTCTTCTTGGCTGCAGCTAGACATTTCTGCATGATGAATAGAATTTAGAATGCTTGTGGAGACCATGGTTAAATGCAACATAATCTTTTTATTCTTACACCCTGGCCATCAATCTGTTTACTAACTTAACTCATTAAGACAAAAGTAGATAGAAGTGGAATGGAAAGCTCACTTGTATATCTGTTAACTGATCTTGCCACGCCTCCTCCATGGATTTCATCCTTTCCTCCTGTTGCTGCCATTTCTTGTCTATTTCCTGAAGCCGAATCTTCAAAGCAATATTTTCCTCTTTCTTTTCTCTAACTTTCGCCTCGGTCCTCAAAACTTGCTTCTGTAGATCAACAAGAACGCAGTGTGGAACTTGAGTGTGATCCTGACCAACAATTAACGGACTTTGTTAAGAACCAGACGCACTAACGTCTATTTATCAACAATTCAAATGAAGTGCGGAGGTTCCTTTTCCAGTCATAGGAAGGTAAGAGGTAGACCTTCATGTCTGCCACCTGTCTTCTATCTCCTGTTCTGCCTGCCTGTTTGATTTCATTAGAATGCCTTCGATCCCAACAACCTCGAATATCTGCAGAGTAGAAACAGAGTCAATGAGTTTAACTTTAATAGCAAAAACTAACTGTTTCATTCTGTTAAGCATTCTAATCATTTACCAGAGTGTGAGCCTATGATTGCTGCGTGCTGGTCTTTTAGTACTTTATGTTCTAAGTACTTTCTCATCTGTGTCTGTATCAGGATAATAGCCCTAAGCCTTTTACTCCGGAACTGGTAATTCCTCCGCTCATTTTCACCCCGGACAACTGCGAAGAATGAAAACAACCAAACTTACTGCAGTAATCATATGCATATTTCTTGCTCCTAGTTAATGGATTAGTTCCCCAAAGAGGGATTTCATAAAATGCCTTCTTTGAGTAGTTGAGGATTTCATGTGAACCACATTACAGCGTTACAAAAGGCAAAGGGATACCATACGAATAACAATCTAAATGCCTTCTTTGGGTAGTTGAGGATTTCATGTGAATCACATTACGGTGTTGCAAAAGGCAAAGGGATACCATATGAATAACAATCTACTGGCAGGATCAATCCACTCATAATCTCCATGACTTACATGACTGCAGTGCAATTATTCCTCTTCTGAGCTGCTTGTAGTAGCAACGTACTTTGTGACCACGGTAGCATTTCTGAATTGTGTGTATTCCTTTTTCTGATTTTTCTTTTGAACTTTTCAATATTTCAATCTGTAAACCAACGGAACATCTAAGGTTCAGCGACGTGTGGCAGACCATTATCACCTACGAAAGATGAGTTAGTAGACACTAGCTTATTTGCTCTTTCAGCGAACAAGCTCTAAACTCTAAAGTGGGCAATTTGTGCTTTCATAGTTAACATTGATTCTGAGTTCTAAAAGCAATCATATTGTGAAATTGAGGCATAGAAAACAGTTATTCAACCACCTCAGAACATCAAATTCCTGTCCTGATAAACAACTTCAATTAAAATTGCTAAGAATCAGTTCTCAATAGTAACTGACTAGCCTAATCCTAGATTTCAATCTACCGCTGAGATTATCCCAACATATGCCTCTGAAACAAGGCTTGAGTCTCAAGATTACTTGACCGCATTAACAGCAAAAAGCAAATGATGCCTAGCATGCAATTAATGGCACTAACTAATTAGTCAAGATACTCAGCTTACCCCGTTCTCAACATGATCAAATTGTGCGGGCTTGATTGCCAACGCAGCAGATGCAGCAACCCCACCAGCATCTTGATGAAATGGCTCGGTAAAATCTTTCATTTTTCTTTTGCTCTCAAAGCCACCCCAATTGTAAATTGCCCCATTTTCTTCAGAATTTCTTCTTTGGAAGTCAAGGTTCAGCGGCCGCCTAGGCCGTGGCAGGCGGGCCCTCGACACAGGTCGAAGAGGCAATGCAGGTGGCATGTCCTTTGGCTGATCTTCCTGCTGCTGGATTCTGTCCAGCATCAGCTCCAGTGAGCTACGAATCGCTGTTGAATTTGTAGCCATCTTTGAAAAAAGACAAATATCAGTCTCTGACTTGATCATGCCTCATGTTTTAACTGTCATGAAAATGACAGAATCTAATGCTTGAAACAATCTGCAAATCTGATACCACATATCTGTGTGGCTTTTGAGAGGATGGCCTTGTTTTAATTTTTGGCTTACTTGAGTTTGGGGAAATCTAGTGTACCCATTGTATTAGGGGCATAAAGTTGCATGTGTTTTGGCTGTCAACACAGCTTTGGTCTGTTTCTTGCTCTGCTTTTACTTTATCTGAATCTTATCATTTCAGGCCTGTAGGTCCAGTTTCTATACCGTTGACAGCCATTTGAAGAAGATGAAAAGGAATTATAGAGTAATCTTGTAGCGCTTGTGTTTGTTATGTTGAACAAATGAGCATTAAAAGTGTCAACTATGATTAGTCTTTGTTGCCATAATCATGGGGATCTGAGTTATGATACATTAATACTCAGTCTTGATTATTGCTCTTTTGAAAGAGAAGGTGGAGGTAATGATGAAGTCCCGAACTCCATAGGTATAGCCCAAACAAAATTATTATGATGGATGCGAATTTTCAGTTATCACGATTGATTGGAATTTTCCTTATAGCCTGTTTGTTCCTTTTTTATATGATAAAGAGGGAAAGGAGAATAAGAGAAAGCAATTAGGAATTGATATGTGCAAGGGACAAATGGAGAGCTGTCTCCATGAATGCATCCAAAACTGCGGAGGGAATGATTTTTCACTAAAGGGAGTCTGTCACGTGGGTGTCATATTTATTGGGCATAACGGGGAACCCTTTATTCCCATGTGCTGGGGGCCTTGAAATTCATTCCCTCCTACCCCAACGCCCAACAAACATTATCTTGTATTGCCTAAAAAGATGGCGTTATATAATATGACCCTATTGTCGACCTTTTTAATCAAGTCAGCTACCTTGGAACGATGGAAGTAGAAGTGGATTATATGTCAGGCGTGAACTTGTTAATAAATGGTACGGAAACCAAATTAAAGATGGACCCAAAAAACTAAAATGTTGAAAGTGGGAGGCCCATTTAGCTCAGATAAATGGGCTAAGTTCAGAAATATATTTGTAGGGCTGGGATCCCTCGGGCTCATAAAAATATGGGGCTGCGTGCACCTACTTTGCAGGGAAAGAAACGAGGCAGACGTTGACGCGAGGAGAAGAGGGGGTTGCGAGGAATAATTTTCCCCCGCTGTAGAGCGAGATGAGGATGAGAGAACTTACCTTATCCTAACTCCTGCATAAGTTAATATATATATATATATATATATATATATAGGTATGTATGTTGTTTTAAATATAATAAATTTTAATATTATAATTAATTATACGTAACATTTGTAATTAATTTGAAAATTAATCAATTAAGTTATTAATTTGTTTATTCTATGAAAATTAAAATAAAGAATTTTAAAAGAGTTATTGACAATGTTCGTGTGTTTTAATTCGATTAAATATAAATCTTGTCACAAAAATTAATAATTTGCTTTACAATAAAAAAATTGTAAAGTAAGATAAAATTAAATTCATCACAATACTCTTTCTTCAATTCTAATTTTTACCTAATTTTTTAAATTTTTGTAATGTCTTAATTAGATAAACGTTTTAGTCCTTGTTCTTTATTTATATAATTTTAAAATAATTAATAATTTATCATTCTATTTCTTTTTTTTTGTAGAAAATAAATTTACTAGACTTGTTTTTTTTTACATTTATCATTTTTTAAATTGAATATATAAATTAAATACAAGTTGTTCATTTATTTATACTCCCTCAATATATATATATATACACACAGACATATAATTGTTGTCGGGTCACATTGATTCTTTTATTTTAAAGTAAAATTGATTGTGAAAAATCTCTTTTGTGGCTATTATTCTGTAAAAATAAATAAATTTTGTCACATTAAACATACTAAAATAATAAATATCTCATTTTTCAAAATTATTTTAAATATACTAATGTGACAAATATGTTATGTTTACTATTTTTATAATGCTAATTAATATATCAGATTTTTACTTATTTATATGAAAGTGAATATAATTGAGTTTTTTTAATATAATTTTTATTTTTTTTTAAAAAAAAAAAAAACCACCCATAAAGATACCTACAGGGAAAGTGGGGTGAGGAAGGGGCAGGGCGATGGATTAGCAGGGGCAAGAGAGACTTTTAACCACGAGGCAAGAGATAGGAGAAGTATCGCTCACCCAACTCTTGCCCTATAGCCATACAGCACGCTTCCTCATTTAGGGTTTAGCGAGTCCTTTTGATACTCTTTAGCTACTTTGATAAATAATGTGACAAGTTATTGCACAGACTATGCAATTTTTTTTTTAATTTTTTTGTAATATGAGATAAGTGTCTGGAGTTCAATATTTATAAAATTGAATTAGTTTTTGAACCTGAAATCTAACTAGCCATTGGTTTGCCAGTTTAATCTTTTTTGAAAAAATAATCTTTTAAATTATATATTGTATAATGTATACACATATAATAATATTAAAATAATTTTATAAAAATAAATTCAACTCCATTTGATATGTCAAATGATGTTTTCGAGATGTAACATTAAAATTTTTATATTTAAAAATAATAAAAAATATTACAAAAAATATAAAAAAATCTAAATTAAAGTCAAAGAAAAATATAAATATTGAAAAAAATTAGTTTTGAAGATAAAAAAAGAATACAATTCATATGAAATTTTTTAATTTTGAGATGTAATTTTAAATTTTTAAATCAAAATAAAAAATAGATAGTGATAGTTATGTACACTAATAAATTGTTTATGACATAAAAATGAAATAATAAGAAAATATTAAAAAATATTTTATTTCTTTTTAATTTTAAAAAGCCAATTTTTTTTTTAAATTATCAATAAAATATTAAAATAGTGTTTGACTAGTTCGTACTTATTCAAATGATGAATCATTTTTAGACTATAATTGGGCCAAAAAATCAATCAATTACCGATCAATCCAATCTTATTGTTAAAACCTTGCATGAGTTATGCTGCTTTTGATTTTCTTTTTCTTTTGCTTTTTCCTTCTGTTTAATCTTACAATTTCCTTTTTTGTCCTTATTAGAAAATAGAGTCATGCTCTAAATCTAAACCCTGAATTAAATATGGAGTCCATTGTGTTTAATTCAATTTCTTTCGTTTTGTTCTATTAATAGCCGTATTTTGAAGTCTAGCTAGATAATAGAACAACTATTTATAGCACTAGGAATGTTAGAATAACTACATTTGTTTTTCAAATTTTAATGACAAAATTGGACTTAACACATATTATTTTTCATCCTTTTTCTCTTAATTTTCACTTTTCTTCCAAAACATTTATGCATTATATTTATTATATATTCTCCACCCTCACTTTTAATTTATAACACACACTTATGTATAATTATATACATATATATATATATATATATATACTTTCTCAAATTTTCATTTGTTATACTTTTTGCTAGCACTTTTTTCCATTAACTTTAGTTTATTCCGTTTAATCTTTCCAATTTATTGTTTTTAAGTTTAATTTTGAATTATTTCTAGTTTTTCGTTTAATGTACTTTTACTTTTTTTATTTCACTTGTGTTGTTTAATGTTTTCTATTATTATTTTTTTTTCATTTGTATTCTAATCTCCATTTGTTTTCTCTTTGTCCCTTCTTTCTCTAAAATTTTTTCCCACCTCAATCCCAATGCATGCGTGTTGCGAGAAAAAAAAATATCAAATTTTGTTTTAAAAATTAAAAACTCAATCTTGTTAGTTGTTTCTGTATAAATTAATGAAGTTTGAAATAGTAAATATCTCCAAAGAAAATAATAAACATAAGAAGCAACTTTCATGATCAATAGAGAAATATTAAAATATAAAAGCAATTAATTTCTTGTACTTGTATGATCGAACTAATAATCTAAATTTACAGATTTCCAAACTATACAAATATAAAATTACATATTAAATTAATTAGTAAAAATTGCAAATAATGAAATGTTACCTTGTAATTTGTTCTAACTAGTAAAAGTCACACATTTTATATGTGTGTTAAGTTATTTACAAATTATTAAATTATTGTATTTTAAATAATAAAAAATAAAATTATTTAAAATTAAGGTGAGAAAAATATTAAAATATGAAAGTAAAAATTTTAAAATTTTTAACAAGAGAGAAATTTTAGGAGAAAACACAAACAAAAATAAATTAATAAAATGAAAAAACAAGAGATTTAAAATTAAAAGAACCTAGAATAAACATAATTGTATCATTTCATATTATACAAGTTATTTCTTTAAAAAATATAATATCTTATAAATATATATATCTATATTTTTGTTTAACAGGGTATTGCTAGGATGTGGCAACCCTTGACTCATTTGTACACTCACAAGGTGCATGCCCATTGCCACCTTAAGTCATATGATTTTAATTTAGCATATTTTTATTTTATATTTACAAAACTTAAGTATATTATTAATTATTCAAGTTTTTCTATGTAAAATTTTAACACCACCAACAACAACACATCATAATAATAGTAATCATCATCATCATCATCATCATCTATACTCTTTAACGAAGGCTCTTGCTCTTATATTTATGGCTTTGATTGTCATAAAGTATATTTACTCTATTACCCTTACTATCATAATATTAGTCATGTGAAGGTTTAATCATTAAATTTAGTTGTCATTTATAACTATTTACTAACATTACATATTTCCTTACACTCACTATTTATCTCACTTTTTACTCTCTTATCACTTACGGGTTCTCATTTCCCATTATTCTCTATATAATATACAATAAACAACTCATTATCTTGTCTTTCCATTGAATTTTCCAATTAACACCCTCTTTATTGCTATTATATTTTAAACTTGTATAAATTATGTGTGTATGTATATACAAATGAAAGTGTTTAATTTTTTTCTACACGAGCATTGATTTTATCCTCTTCGGTGGTTATGTATTAAATTAATAAGACTTTGTAGTTGCATGATTCAAAATCGAACAATTGTTCTAATTTTAAATTATTTTATTTCTTTTATATGTTCTCACTCTCTTCTCTTTCAACTAACTATTTTAATTTGTGTTTTTTCTTTCAAATTTCCTCTTATTTTAAATTCTTTCAATGTAGTGTTGTTTTTTATTGTAAATAATTTTTTTACTTTTAATTTTTAAATAATTTTATTTATATTACTTGAAATATAATAATTTAATGATTTATAAATAAATTTGAAAACATAAAGTGTGGTACTTTTAGTAGTTATAGAAGTAATGGTAGTAATGACGATAATAATAACAACAACAACGATGGGAATCGGTGCACAATCAATGCCAGTGCCATAAAAAATTTGAATATGCATATCCTTATAAGTTCATAGAGTAAATAGAATAAAAAATAAATAAATGGTTAATTTAAAGAATAATTTTTTTTTACACAATGTAAAAAGAAACTTCATTAAATTGAAAACAAATATAAATTATAGATGTTTAAAATTTTGTTCTTAAAATGAAAACTACTCAATTAATAAGAATATTCTCAATTTTCAGTTGCAATGTTTAAATTTTTAATAATTCAATTAGAATAAATGTAAATAAAAGTCAAAACAAGCAATAAAAATTATATATAGTAATCAACAAAAATGTTGGAAATAATTAGAAAACTCAAAAAAAAATTTTGTTCAATTTTACTATAAAGGAGATGAAATTTTGTTTTTTCATTTTTGATCAAAACATTATTTAAAACCAATTTTACCCAATCACTCATTTCGACCTGTTCAAACCAATTCTATTAATGATCCGAATGTGTGGTACAATCAAGAACCTATTGTTCTTTCAACCTAGTTTTAAAATCATTGGGTGTATAGATAGATTAGTTAGATACATCCAAATTTAATATTTTTATGTGGAACTCTTGTATATAATTAAAATATATCATTCATTAATAATATATCAAAAATAAAAAAAATAGCACACTAATATATATCTAAGTTCTTGGAATTTCGACTTAAAACCTTTAACCTATAAAATAAAGTTCTGGTTTTGAATATACTAATAGTATAAGACATAGTTGTTTATTTTATTTATTTTGGGCATGCTAAGAAGAATAAAAGTAGACACATTGCTTGAATATTTTTTTCGAATGGACATAAAAAAAAAAAAAAAAAAACTCTCGAAGTCAGAAGTATTTGGTGTAATATCTTATCATATCGTAGTGGAAGTGATCAACAGAGATTGTTGGCAATCAAGCCCTAATTAGTAATTACCCATAGGAGAGTTGACAAAGAGTGATCGCTGCACGAAAGGCTGATTGGATGATGGGAGTTGGGAGTGGGCTGTTTTTCATGTCGATGAAATTAGCACAAGTGTCCTCTACAGAAATGCTGCATCATGATATACTTACAAGGACATCAAAGGGAATCCTCCTTTTTGACAACCAAACTCCAATGTCCAAGGGACGGAGCATTTGTAATAAGAATATCTATACTGCATATTATGGTTAGACCTGTTTTTAGTGGCAACATGTGTAATTTTGGAACAGTCCCCATTTAAAAATCAAGACTTCACTAAATTATAGACAATGGGCTTCGCTTTGAAATTCTATTTTTCAACTTCTGATTCTCTCCAATTTTAAATTTTTTTACACACTTTATATGTAACTAGTTTCCCTTCCAAATTTTAATTTCTCAAATTTCTTTATTTTATTTACTTATTAATTTTAATTTTTATATATATGAAAAAGATTATATTTTAAATTAAAATGCGCAAAGTAACCAGGGGATAATAAGAGCCTCCTCGTGGTCGAAGGAAGAGGGTCTCCTCATAAGTCGAAGGGTGTTCATCGGGCGTTGGGTGTATTACTCCTCTCTGTCGCCGAGACTGTTGCGTTTGTTTATCGCCGCGCCATCGTTAGCATATTCCTATCCAGATTTGTTTAGGGTTTTATTCTCTGGTTTGGGGTTTCTCCTTCAGAAATTTCGATTAAGGGTTTCGTCTTTCCCCATACAGGTGCGCTCTTCATTTCTAGAAACTGCACTCCATGGACGGTCGTTTCGTTAATCTATATGTCACATTTTGCACTTTCGGGTGTCAATCTGGGTTTCTTGTACTCCTTCTAGTTTTGCTGGGTTAACTAGTTTTTTCTAATGAATGCGTTTGTAAAGTTAATGGGTTTGTTTGGTTTGTTTCGTTCCACTGAACTCGTTCTGCTTCTTTTTTCTTATTCAGGGAGTTTTCGAATTTTGAGGTCTTTGAGTGAGTTTTAGAAGGATCTAAACTTGATGGAGGACTGGGGTATCTTCTCATCTCCACTAGATTCTCAATTTTTAATACGAGCATGTGCAGTTGTACTTATACCATTGTCGGTGATTTATATTTTTCGTTCATTATTTTCATGTCTTCTTTGCTCACTGACCTATTGCATTAGTTATTGCTTTTCAGTTTGCCTGTGACTGTGTCTTGGATTTTAATTTGAGGAACAAGTTAATTAAATTTGAAATTATCTCAGTGCCCCAAAATTGTACTCTTAACAGGACCATTTTCGGATCGTTTAGGCACTTGTTCGTTGTCACCTGTTTTTGCCGATGACATCAGTATCTACGTTTTTTTTTTTTTTCTAATTAAAAATGGGCTTAGGATGAATGAATAAGGGCCAGTGTTAGGTTACTGTAGGCATGTCTTTATTCAGTAGCACAGCATTTTTGTTTTCTTTCTGCAGTACATTGGAGGGTAGCTGCATTTTGGTTGAGGATTTAGACCAATCTAAACACCAAAAAGTTCTACCGAATCATTTTTTTTGATTGCTTATATATAGTTTATTGTTATGGTTAAAGGGCTGATAAAAACCGCTTTGGTAGTACCACAGTAGACTTACAAATTTACACTCTAGCTATTCCTCTAAACACTTAAAAAAAACCACGGGTGCAAATTTAAAAAAATCCTTAGAAAACCATGGGTATAATTGTAATTCTATGGAGAGGTTACCAAACGTGTCACCATTTTTGCGTGAAAGACGCTTCTCTTGACTACCGTATCCATCCACTTTGATCAAGCAATCCTTGAATTAGTTCTTCTAAATCTTCACTTTCCTCTTCATCACCAGTTTCTTCATCATCATCCAAGTTTTCGTCATCTTCAGTCTCCAAATCAATTTGTCGAACACTTCTGTTTCCAAATCTTCTCCAAGTATACCAAAGGGATTATTTGCTGAAATGCAGAACATGTTGCTGTTTCCCATTTACCCCTTTCGAACCCCCGAAAGTTCTCAGCTTCGTGTAAATGAGGTATCCTTTGAGAACTTCAAATTGGAGGTTGAGTTCTTGATTGTGGGTAACTAGCGGGGTGAAGAATGTAATTTAGCATCAAGAAATGGTTTTGTCTGAAGAACTGAGGCCATTGGATTTTCCAAATTCATAGGCTTGATTCGGTTTAATATGAATTTTGGACCTGTCTGCGTCTACCTTTCCATTTGGAAGGACGATTTGCAATTACCAGAAAAAGCATCAGAATTGATGGTCAAGCAAGGGGTTTTCTCCTTTGAAAGCGAGATGTAGAAACATGCTTTTTCTCCTTCATTTTTAATTCAGCTTTTTATTAATCAAATACGCTACTCTGCCACATATTTTTACTGGCTTACTGTCACATTTTTCTGTTCCACATCATTTTATCATCATTTTCGCATATGCCCTTTAGATATACTTCAAACTATGAAAAGTTACGTTTTATCTTTCTACACTATTAGTATTTCTGCACACTCCAATAAAAAAATGTAGCTGAGGATTAAATTGTTGAATTTGTCATTTGTTTTGATAAAATTTTCTTTATATGCCATTACAAATATTATATGTATCCATAAAGATGTGTATGTTCAATCTTCATTTGCGCAATTGCTAGTAAATATCAATGTTGTTGCTTGCTTTCATTTGAAATTGAGTAGCCAGCATTCTTGGTATGCCTAGCAATTACATGTCTCTTTAGTGATAAGAAATCAACAGTTCTACCTTTGAATATGCATGGCACTTTGCAAGGTCCATAATTAAAGATGTTTGTTGGATTTCCCTACTGAATAATATCTCATGGTTTCCTTCTGTTTCCCCCACTGAATTATGGGTTCACTAACTACAAGATTTCTCCTTTTTACTTCACTTTTGAGGCCTATGTTTTACATTTTAGCTGGTTGGTGTTTCAGAAGATGAGCCTATTCCAGATCCTCTCAAGAAAAAGGAGACACTAAAGAATAATTGGGATGATGAGGATTTGGATGATGATGACGTGAAAGAGTCTTGGGAAGATGAAGATGATCCTGGTCCTGTAAGTACTTTCACTGATTATAGAGCCTTGTGTGCTGCTACCTATCTGCACTGCAGGATGGTGTAGGTGGAGTTGTTAGATTCTGCTCCCAAAATCTTCATGCGAGTTTCAAGGTGCCAAAATCGCTTGACAGTATTTTGTGCTGCTTGTTTCTTTTGATAAGTCATTGTCATTCTGCAATTTTATAAAACAGACCAGATAGTTTATCAAATTTTTAGAAGAATTATGCTGGAAATTTTCTAATGGGATCAACTATCTAGTGAGAATAACACAAGAAGTGCACTTTTCATCTCTCCTATAGTTAAGTTTTTAATTATTCAACACAAACCAGTTCATGAGGACATGTGCCTTTCAGTGTGACATTTAAATAAAAGGTGGGCATTCTCTTGTGGTAATTCTGGAATAGAGATTCCTGATAAAATGGAGGTGCATTCTGCAAATATTTGCGATGATGCTCTGACAAAATTAAGCGGGAATAACTGAATTATTATTTGTTCACTCCTCGTGGTATAATTAAGCTCCTGATTATGCTGCTAGGGACCAGATGATAATGAATAATGCATTTCATTGGTATATGATTTGCTGAAGATGGATTGTCCATTGAAAGCCGTCATTGTTAAGCAACGTCGAGACATATATACGCACCTTTTTCCTCTTCACTTTCTCAAATGTAAAGTCAGCTTTTAACTGCTCCAGTTCCTAATGACCTTAATTTTAATGAGTACTTGACTGCATTTGATTATCTGTGGAAAGTTATATTTTGAAGTAACATGTGTTTGTTAGTTTCTTTTGCTGGCACCTCTGGGAGATGGTGTGCCATCTCTCTTCACCACAGATCCTTATGGTTAATTTACTTCATGTTATGTGGATATAATTGTTAAAGCTGATTGAGAGTCTCTTGGTTAATAATAAAATATGCAACATTGTTCACTTCATTTTTCAAAATGCCACATAATTAGCTTCTGTGTCCTGTTTGAGAGGGTGTATGGAAGTTTGTGAAGTCCTTGTGGCGTTTAATGGTGTGAACTATTTTTTTGGGAGGGATTTTATTTTCTGTCTTTCAATTTAGGTTTCTTTATCTGATAATGTTGTCAGGCACCTAAAGCTGAGCCACCACCTCCTGAAAAGGCTCCTAAGAAGGCTGCAGCAAAAGCTGGTGAGAAGAAAGAGAAAGCTGTTGAATATGCAAAGGAGGCAGCTTTAGATCCCACAGAAGAAAAACTTCGTCAGCAGAGGTGGGCTTCTTTTCAGTAATGCTGCAATTTCTTGTCAATCTATCGAAACTTGCTGTACCTTCTTTTGGTGCTTTGACCTTAGGACTGCAGCATATGCATGACTTTGAGATGCACCTGAACATTGACCTTTTTCGTACATGTAATTCAAAGTTGGTCGTGCTGCAAAACTTCAACCTTTTTGATATGTGTGATTTAGAATTGGTCATGCTGCATGTCTACAGGCTTGTTGAAGAAGCTGATTTGAAGTCTACTGCAGAATTGTTTGCGAAGAAAGGTGACGAAAAAACGCTTGATAATTTTATTCCCAAAACTGAAAGCGACTTTGCACAATATGCAGAACTTGTTTCTCATAAGCTTTGCCCATATGAGGTACGTGATATTCTCCATGTTTGTTCCGTTTCTGTCCTGTGTTTCATTGTTGTACAGTTGTGACCTGGTGATTCCTCCTACAGAAAAGCTATCATTACATTGGATTGCTGAAGGCTGTGATGAGGTTGTCATTGACTTCTCTGAAAGGCGCAGATGCCAAAGAAGTTGCTTCTTCCATTACTGCAATTGCAAATGAAAAGATTAAAGCAGAAAAAGAAGCTAATGTTGGCAGAAAGAAGACTGGTACATCAATTCTCCATTGTAATATTATGTGTTGATTTTAATTATTCACACTGGCGAATCATTTTTGATTGATCATTCTCATGTATGCAGTTGGGAAGAAGAAACAGCTGCATGTTGGCAAGCCGGATGATGACGCGGTTGTTGATGCCTACGAGGATTACGATGACTTTGATTTTATGTGAGTTTCCATATCAACATGTGCCATACCATTGTGATGACTGTATCCTCTACAAGAGCCTAGAGGTATGATGAGAACGCTGCAGGCCTGTGTTTCCTCCTGAACTGGGAGATGCAATGCATAATTTTGCCTTTTGTGGAGTAAGAATATTTATATTTTTCAGCTTCTGTTTGTTACTTGTCAGTGATTGGATTGCATTATTTTTATTTATATCATATTCATGCTTGCGTTTGTTGATTCAATTATAGAAAAAATGTAGCTCATAGTTTTAGCTCGCAAGACCCCTCTGCATAGGGTCAAGCCCAGCTTCAGTTCCCAACTGTTTGGTGGCTGGCACCCCTCCTCGGCCTAAGGCAAGCCTTCTCTTTAGAGCATTGAATCTCAAATGAAAAATCAACCCACAATAATTTCATAGATTCACTGAATGTTACATGAGGATTCTGTGTTGATTCTGGGCCATCTGTACTTGATACTGCCGACTCTACTGTGTTAAGTTACAAGAGCTTTTATTCGAGAATGTAAAAATAAAGAGAGAAATTCTAGAAACCTGCGTGCGGATGTTAGATTTACCCACCCACCCTACATGAAATATAACACTGGTTACCTTAAAGAGGAAAGTGGCCTTTAAAGTTGTTCTACAGACAGGCATTTTCCAAGCTTCTAGCTCCCAGGAAGATGCATATCCTTGTACAAATCGGCACCAATAGTTGGCTAACTTCCATGGACCAAAAATTGCAAGTCAGCACCAGCACCAGCACCTCTCATGTACTACTGCAGATCCTGATTACTTAAAAAAAGTGAACGTAGTTTCACCCAATAGCTGGGAAGGTTTTCCATGTGCTCCCAAGTCCAGATGAGATGAGGAGCAATATCAACTTCAGGTCACACAATAAAAAACCTTAGCTAGATGCTCGAAACTTAAGTGAGGCACAGTGACTTCGGACCGATACCAGAGTTGGATGGCTTCCTGATATGCCTCGGATATAACACAGCAGAAGAAGGAATAATAGCACCTAGTCGTCCAGCTCCACAATTTGTGCTCTTCTTTCAGCAGCTTTCTTCCTAATGAAAATGCCCCACCTAAGAGCTGCTTTAAGTTTGAGCCACCCGACAACAGCTTTGCCAGATGGACGTGCACGACCCTCATCAAAACCAGAGTTTGAAGGTACAGTAGTGTTGTAAGCTGTGTACGCATGATTATGTTCATAGGCATTGAAAGAAGAGTATTCGCACCCACTCATGCTATACATTTGAAGCAGATGCTGCATGTCCTCGTTTTCAAGCATGTCGTGACTTCTTGAACGAATTTCATCCTCATGAATGTTCTCAAATCCCCTATAAGTAAGATTAGAAGTGCCACCAATAGGGAAGCCAGGCATTGTCGAGACTGGAGGAGCAACAGCCAGCAAGTTCTCAGTTTCAGATGGCTGAGTTTGTTGCACTGAATCCATCAGCGCGTTATGTGTAGGAAACAAAGTGCCATCTAAGTCTACAGCAGCATTGAGATTCATATTCTGCTGTTGTATAGGATATCGCCCTCCAACATTGTCTTTACAACCTAGAAAGAGATTACACATTCAATAGTGAGGGACTTGGTTCGAGAAGCTAAAGTAGGCGCATTCATAATAGGTAGAACATACTTTATATTTTAAACCGTAGTCATTAAACACCATCCACCACAATCTCCCTCACCCTACCCAAAAAATGAAGAAAGAAAGTGCCAAGAGGAGAATATGATTTTTATGAAGACAACATAATAGATAAAGAAGCTCCCAAAAGTCATCTTTGCGGAAAAATAACAGGTATAATGTAAAACTCAAAATTAGTCCATATTACCAGTCTAGCAGTGTGGTAAATTACCTCCAATGGTCGATTCACAGATCACAGGTGGATGCTCAGCAGGAATTGGAGCTGGTAGACTAGGCAAACTGAGCTCATCAAAAGAGTTTGGCTGATATTGGGCCTGTGTCCTGATATCACTCGGCAAAGTGCCTGATCTTCTATTTTGATCGACGGCTAGAAGAGATTTACCATCATACTCTGTAACATGCGTCCAGTTGTCATATGCCTTCTTCACCAATGCATCCACAGAGACCTGCAGCACGATGACAATAAGCTTCTCATTCAACTCATATTTCATTTGAAATTTGAACAAAATTTCTGAGCCCAAGAATCTTGTTTGTTTGATGTGACCACAATAAAAAAAAATGATACTTTTTACTTGGTCAACACCAGAGCACAACAAAAGCACTTTCAGGACTGACTGCGCTGTGAACACAACAAGGAGCTTGAGGCTTCCTAACCACAGAAAGAGGGAAGGAACAACAAATTTATAGTATTCATGTATTAAAACACAGAGATATGATGACAGGAAGCAAAATCTTTGCATGCAAGGTAACTATGCCTAGCAACTGGTTTGGAAGGGGTAACTAGAAATATGATAACATCAATTTTCATTATTTATAATTTATTTTATTTTCTCAAGGAAGTGAAGTAATATTATTATCTGAACAAACATCATTCATAAAAGGGTGTTGCAGATAGGAATCAGTAAAACACAGCCAACTAAAGCCACTTTTCTCTATGAAATCATGAAGGCTATGTTTGTGTTTTTTTTTAGGAGTAAAAAGGGTCTATTTTTTGTGCAAAATGTTACAAATAGTGTAGAATTAGAGGTGTGTATAAGTAGTTAATTTGTCTTTGTGCATTTATATATTTAATATTATATAAGATTGAATAATACAATAGTATATAAGAATAATGTTTAGATTTTAGAACACAATTGATTTTTGAATATTTATGTATACATATATATGATATTGAAAAGAAATATATTTTTGAAATGTTGTATGCTCAAAAATTGTTTTTAGTGTGTGTGTTCTTTGAGGTAAGAGGGATAAAAAAATGTAAACGAACAAAGCCTGACCTTCAGACTGTCAGAAAGTGAATCAACCGAATAGTATTGTCCACCAGCAATCAAACCACTTAGCACATAGATATCGTTGAATACGACCCCAACATTCCTTGTGTCGTCAGGATAGTAGACATAAATTTTTCCACTCAGGACACAGGTCTTTGAGTGCTGTACAAGGACATCCCACATCCTGTTTGACATTCCACTTCCCAGTATCTGAAATAATGAGGCAAAATCCATTATGAACATGCAAGAAAACACAAATGGGGGAAATGAATTGATAAGAATAAACGTCACTATCTCACCATTCTAAGTTTTTGTGGGTCTCTCGTTACAAGCAGCAAGAAGTCTTCAACCGTCCATATTCCAGCTTCATTAAGCCTCTTATGGAAAGAACCATCTTTCCCAATCTTTTCCAATCTCCAAACTTCATCATTACGTGCAGGTGGATAATGCTTCTTATACACTACAAAGTGACAAAAGTATAGATTTACCACCTAATGGACGAAGGTCGCAAAAAATTTGATTTTTATGTCTCGACCAAACAAAAGCTTACGTTCTCCTCTGTGATCCTTGACGATGAAGGGTTCTGTTTTTGCTTCACGAATTCGAAAGCCCTCTCGATGACCTGAGGCAACTCTAAGGCCAAGTCTAAATTTTCTGCTCCTAATCCAACTAGAGTTATCAGTAAATGTCAGCTCCCCTAGAGTTCCAACACCATCCTTTAAAGCCACTTGCAAGTCCCCAGTAAGAAGTGGCCTCTTCCCCTCACGCTCTCTTACTATGTGAGACTCAAATTCTTCTTGACTCCAGCGATCTTCCTCGTTGTTGAAATCACCTTCAAGCACAACAACATCCAATTTAACTGAGGACTCTGGTCCTGTTGTTACAACTTGGCCTGTGTTTGTATCAAGCAATACAATATGGATTGCAGCTCCCTGCTCTCCCTCCACTTTTCCACCAGTAAATAGAGGCATCGACAGCTTGGACCTAAATTGAAGCTGCAAATTTCTTCCATCAGGACCCTCAATTCTTTTAGGAGAGATCCTGCATGTATAAGGTGAGTATTAATATAAAAGGTAGATGCAGGTTAAACTGAAAGGTTTTAGACTCAACTTAACAAGCAAAAAATCTGCACTTAGAATTCACGCGTACAAAAGTCATTTCCGATATTGAGAGATTTTCTAGTCCGAGGGTAAAAAGGTAAGGTAACTATAAGAGAAACAAAGGCAGTACTACAATGTTATGATGCAAGAGAATAATAAAATTTAATAATCATAAGAGAACTGGTTGAATGTACTCCACCCAGACAAATATTTCTGATGAGTAAAACAGTACAGCTAGCAATGTCAAAAACTAATCTGATAAAAGACAGAAAACTACTTGAAACGTTTCTAGGAATGACATTGATCATATAAAGAAGAGGTTGAAATTCTGAAATTTAGTTAAACGTTCATACCTGCCATTCAGTTTGGCAGGACCCAATTTTGCCAAGGCACGCTCCACTTCTTCACTAACCTAGCAGTCAGAAAGTTATTTTGGTTATTATAAACCATAAAATACATCAGGATATTATATGTTATAAACAAGATTATAACAAAAATACAGTAAGTTGACTAAGCACTTGCACATGGGAGACTTTGTGTGCAAGCAAATCAGTAGAAACATGGAAATGAACACCATTTTCAGTCAAACAGATGTTGAAAACAATCTCAAGAATAAGGTATAGTATTCATTTAGCACAATAAATCAATAATAACAATTTTTTTTTTCAAATAATATCCACTGTCCAACTAATTCAACAGAAGCACTTGAAAAGAGTAGAAGTCTTTCCTCTACACCAACCATGATTGCTAGTAATAGTTGTTTACTTGTATGATGAGCGTCAAAAGAAAAATTCTCCATGACAGAAAGGATACTGGAAGTATAAGTATGGAATTATCAACTAGCCCTGTGCTGATAGAACTGTTAAACAGCATAAACATCAAATTCAACCAAATACCCTGCACTATTATTTGCATATACCTTGGTTTAGGATGGGGGCAGTTATGATATTCCACAGATAGAAATAATTTTACCAGAAAGATTACAATCTTACAACTCTTCGAAGAACTGGTTCCAATGATGAGCAAAGTTTTTGTAAACTGTCCACCTTTAGAGCCTCAACAATAACTCTGCATCAACCACAAAATCTCTATTATAAAAATGCCCAGCTGACCCTAGAAAATGCAGTGAAATTATCAGATGACTTCAAAAAGTAAGAATCTAACCTTGTCAGAATGTAAATGCAAGATATCATGACTATAATTTGGTAGGTGTATTTTCTTAGTAACAATATCCATGTCGATGTTAGATTTTCATAAAGAGCATGTTGTATTGAATTTGCCACATGCAAGAGTAACTAAAATTTTGCAAATTGTTTAGTTGTCTTGCAACAATCACAAAACAGTCCAAATAATTTCACAAAAGATGCACATGGACTAATCTACCTCCGTTTTAGCTTTTGGGGTATTTAAATAAGTATTCTCTCCCCTAAAAGCAGGGTTCACTTTAATTTATCAACTTCATATCAAAAAGGAAAATGAGAAGCAACTGCTTCATTAATCCCATTCAGCTGAATGAAAAATAGATATAAACAGCACACAGAATACGCACATAAACGAAACAACCTATCGAACTACGAGCTGGCAAACGAAAATCACCAAAAAGTAAACTTTTCCAATTCTTCACCACTTCACTCAATTCCGACTACAACTTCAACTACCTCGGCACAGTTCTGTGAATGAGTGAGCTTCGAATATTACGTCCGAACAATCTATCTATATGCATATATGCATAATTACACAAAATATAGTTTATCTCCAAACATATGATCGTGTGCCAGCGTGTCTCACAGAACTCACCTAGCAAGAGCAGGGCGTTTACTATCAGGCTGACCTTCCTGGCTGCTGCTCGGATCCAAACCCCGTTTCTCCCTAGCAACCATACTGTTTGATCGTTCCATATACCGAGTGTGCATCTTTCCAGCCTTTTCTTCCCTAGACTATGTATATTCCTGCAGCAAAAGAAATAGTAATCAATTCAGCACAGCAATAAACTACATGGTTGTTCAGATCTGATCTGATTCTGAAAATTATTGCAACTACTTAACTGCTTCGGGTTAAAGTTAGGCGAACATGCAACGAGTCCGACGATGAAACATGAGAATAAAAGGAGCGGAGAGTGGGATTGAATACCGGGAAAAAATGAAAGAGCTGAGAAAGGGATGAGGCGTTTCCGCGAAGCCTCGAACGAAGGGTCCCCGAAACTTCACAGTGCTTTCATACCTAAACGGGATTAAGCGCCCGTTTCTGCTATCGCCACTCCAATTTTTATTTATGTATTTCTGTTTGTCTTCAAGTTAATTACGCTTCAGACTTTTATAAGTTATTATTATTATTAAAGTAAGTTTTTTAAAAAAATTGTTTTAATTTTTAAGTGCTTTTTTTATATTTATTATATAAAAATAAGATAAAGAAAGTGATAAAATTTAAAATATGTATTTATTAAAATGCATGTATTTTTTTATATGAAAGCAAGACAAACGTAGAGAAGCAAAATATTCATTACTGGCGTAGAGTTCGCGTGTATGAACATCGTTTTTATAAATTATAATGTTGCATTCATTGGAATAAAGTATAATAAAAATCAAAATTAATTTGGAATTGAAAGTATATATGATTTTAAAAAATAAAAAAAAGTATGAAAATGTGAATTGAAACATATAAAAATATCTATATGAGAGAAAATATGTAGAATCATGTTAAGAAGAAGAGAAGTGAAAGGAAATAGAAAGAAGTTTATTAAGGCATTATAATAATTTAATATTGTGCACCTAAAATTATATGTTCTTACCTTATTATATAGTATAAAATGGCATGCAGAATAGATTAAAAGATAAAGAAATGTGAAAATAAAATAAATTCAAATTAAGCAGTGAGTGAAATAAGTAGAAATTAGAGGGTGGATAAAAAGACAACGAATAAATAATTATGAGTATTTAAGTATTTAAATATTGTTCAAGTGAATTTCTATATTTGCTTAATCTATAATATAGATGCAGATAATGTTTACTTCATTAGATGAAATTGTAATTCAATGATGTTTTTTTAATCATAAGAAAGTTTAGATTAATTAATTAATATTTGAAGATTGTGCTTAACAAATTTGATTCTTGAAATTGATTATATATATATATATATATCTATTTTCATTATAGATTCAATATGTAAATAATTCTATTGCTAATACAAGATTAAAATAGTTTTTGAATAATTTATATAAAATTCTAATACTTTAATTATTTTATCACAATTTTCAAGTAGGATTACAATTTTATAATTTTGCATTGAACCTTCTATCGTGCTGTTAGTTTTAATTAATCAAAAAAATATTTAATTAACTTAAATAAAATAATTTATTAAACGTTATGATTTACGGTAAACATGATCATCTTCTAAATTAAGTGGGATGAATTTGGAACAACTATTTGTGAGTTATTAAATGTTGATTAATTAAAACGTCTCTCCATTATTTATATTTATTTATCTTCATTTTTTATATTTTATTTCCTTCAATTTTTTCTCTTTTCAAACTTCTTACTCCCTGCTTCATCTTGTACAAGGTTTCTAATTTTTTAAAGCAATTTCATTTTTATTATCAAAAATGTTGATAATTACATTTCATTAAATTAATACAATTATATACATCTATACTAGTTTGTTTATCATACACACGAAAGCCATAATAAAAAAATTGTAAAATTTATTCTTTGCTTTATTATGTGAACTGCCAAGAATTTGGGATTATATATTTGAGAGGAATTGCAGGGGTAATGATCGCATTTTAATGATTTTTGCTCAATAGACTGCTAATATAAAAAAAAATATTATGTGGAATTAAGACATTTAACTAACTAATGATTAGTAATTATATCTTCATTCATGATTTGTAAAATTATGAAAAAAAAAATATTATTCCAAATAAATAATTTCCACAATTGAATTACTGAATTCACTCGCACCAATTATGCAACGACACGCGCATTTATTTATCCTGATTGTATTCGAATTTAATACCATTAACGTTGTTGACTTCACACCTGAACTCTGAAACTCTCAGCACAGTGCAAATAGCAATAAATTGCTGATGCAAGGCATACAGCCGGATCAGAGCCGTCGAGTCCGACAGTAGAATAGAGATGAACGGTTATGATAGCTTCGCAGATTACTTTTTCCAGAATCGATCCCCGTGATTTATTAGCGCTTTTCTTACGTGTCAACGATGACGTCTTACGTTTTGCCGTCTCATCTTTAAAAAAACAATAAAAATGAAAACTGGTAATCGACGCGTGTACAATATTATTGCGTTTAAAATTTAAAATATAATTTGTTATAAGCACACTGAAAATACATTTTGAACATACAAATTTTAAAAAAGTATTACATGTTTATCTTGTTTAATAACTAAATTATACTGTACATATATTTTGTTTCATAATATATTATTTAGCAAAAACACATAATTTAGATACATGAAATAAATAATGTTAAAAAAATAAGTTATTATATTTAAACAATAGAAATAAAGTATTAAAATTTTAAAATGCATTAGAAACTTATATGGAGGGAGGAAAAATTAAAAGCAAATACTAAAACACGAACATAAATCAAATTTGACTGAAACTGAGAAAAGGACAAAAAAAGAAATGCATGATGAAGATTGAGAAAAAAAAAACAAAATAATTAGAAACACAATTTCACTTTGAAAATCAAAGGAGACTTACTTGATGGCACTAATAACAATTAGTCAAAGTTATCTCTACGGGCGTACCAGTTTCTATGTAGATTATAAACCTATTATAATGTAAATAATAAATATAAAATTATTTAAAAATGTATAAAATTTTCTTGATAAAAAATATAAAAAAGTCATGAGAATTTTAAAATGGAGAAAATTTGAGGAAAAATACGAATAAAACATGAGTTAAAAGAGCAGAAGAAAAAATTATGGAGAATAAGGGAATTTAAATAAATGTAATCGTGTGATTTTTTATCGTATGACGTAAAAGCTTTATTTTTTAAATAATGTAGTATAGATATAAGTTAAAAGTATAAAAGAAATCAAACAAAAAAGATAAAATAATTTGAAAATAAAAAAATTTAATAGTGAAATATAAACAAAAGTAATTAGTTGGTTGAAAAGATAAAAAGAGGTATGGAAAAGGATAAAAAAAAAATAAGAAAATTGACAATATTGGGTATTTGTGTAATTTTACATTAAACAACCAAAGGTTATATTTGGGAAGGGGGGATTGTGTTGGGAGATGATGTTTGGTAATTTATATTAAAATGAGTAATATATTTAGAAGGAACTTTTTGATGTGATAAATAATATAATTTATTTGAATTTGTATATTGAAATGTATATAAAATATATCATAATAATTGAATGATGTAATAGTGTATAAGGATAATAATTATTAGCATATAAGTATATGTAAAAGCGAAAATAAGTATGTGTATATATGTGTGAGTGCGAGTGTTTGTTAACTTAATTATAAATAAATGTAATGATTGAAAAATAACTAATTAATTATATACGTGAGGAATGAAAAATTTTGAATTTAAATTTGAGAAAAATTTTTATAGCGTAACATGTTTGAATATATGAAATTAATGAAATGAAGAAATGTGAAAAGTAATTAACAAACATAGAAAACAGTCTTATTAAAATGATAATATAGTATAAATAGTACACTCAATGTGTGCAAACAAAAATTAACCTACAAAATTTTATACATTATAAAAAATTAATAAAAAATTTATTTTAACATTTTGAGTATTTGAAAATTTTTAAAATAATTTATGTGTGTGTGCGCACATACAAATAGTGAATTGAAAGATATAGTAAGTATGAAAAAATGTATAAAGTTATATTAAAAGATAATAGAAACAAGAAATTACCAAATATTAAAATAAGGGTATTGTAGAAATTTAATGACGTGGAACCAAATTTAGTCCTCTGGGTTTAATATACTAGTAAAATTTGAATACTATATGAGTGTGTATGTTTATTTATGAATCATAAAATTATTGTATTTTAAATGATATAAATAATTAAATTGTTTAAATATAAAATATTAATACAATAAAATGAAGAATAACCAAAAGAATTTAAAAAAGAGATAATTTTGAGATAACCACACAAATAAAGATAATAAATTAAAATCACAGAGAAAAAGAAAATGTAAAAAGAAAAGAATAGAAAAATAAAAACAATTAAAGTAAGGGTAATTGCGTAATTTGATATGTGCATTTAAAAATTTTTATTAATTTAATAATATAATATCGATGAGTATAGATAGATGTGGAAGGAAAAAAAATTAAGACTTGTGAAAAACGATTTTTAGTTTTATTTTTTGATGCCATTAAGAGAAAAAATGAAGAATATTTTAGAAATCATATTAAATGACCAAACAAATTCTCTTTAATTCTAAAATGGTGTAGATATATACATAACACGTAGTACGGATAAGATCAACAAATCACAGTAAAATTACGCACTCGTATTTATTTAGAGATTATAGAATTATTATATTTTAAATAATAAATATAAAATTATTTAAAATTAAAGGTACAAGATTATTTAAATAAGAAATAAAGAATTTGAAAAAATAAAAAATTTGATAGAGAATATATATATATATATATATATATATATATATAAAGTTACGAAAGAGGAAGAAAGATAATGATAGAAAAATAGAATAATTTAAATAGGGATAATTATGTAATTTGATATTATGTAAAAAAAAACTTATTTTAATAATAATATTTTAGACAAATGGTACAGAAAAAAGTAATCATGCATTAATAGTTATATTTGAGCATGCTGGATCACATTGGCCATGTCCCTATTTATGATTAGGTAGGATATATTATTTTATTTAAGTTAATTGCATGTTATCTTTGTTTGGTAAAAACTCTTCATAAGTTAATGATCTAATACAAAATTACAAAAGTGTAGGATAAATAATCTTATTTACAAGTTATAATAAAATATTTAGATCATAATTGGTATGCATAAATGAAATGAAATTAGGAAATGAACGGTATATAAAAAAATGGTATTAGGAATAATAATAGAATAAATTTATCATTTTATTTTTTATTTTTTATTTAAGAGTGATAATTAAAAATAAATAAAATGAATTAAAGATAAATAATTTTTAATAAAAAGAACATTATTTGAAAAGATTTAATTAATTATTACGTCTTTGTTGTATGACTATATATATTTAGATATATAACAAATATGTAATATTTATGCAGCTATGCAATTTTATATTACATGCAAAAATTATATATTTATATACATATTAGGTACTTGAAAAAACATTTATAATTGGTCTCTCGAATTTGTTTATTGTAAAATAAAAATTTATATAGTTTTATTTTTTACCTTTATATAAATATTTATTATATGAAAAAGATAAATATTCAATTGATACTATTATACTAACTACCTTTAATATCCTGAATATTTATGATATATGTGTGTGTTTGTGTGTGAGCGTGCACATTTCTATTATATTATGCTTATTTATTAAGTATACCAGCATATGTTAAATTTAAAATTCATTTTTATTATTGTTCAAAATTAATTTAGTACTTTTTTAATGCATAAATATGAATATATATTTTTCATTTTTAGAATATATCTTAATTAAATTATAAATAAAAATTAGATGATATATATATATATATTATTAATACATATGTATATATATTTAATTTTAGGTATACATGTGTAATATATATATATATATATTAATATTTTCACACATGACACTTTTATATTTAATTTATTTATTAATAATGTATAATATTTGTTGATATATATTTTGTAAATGTAAAAATTAATAAAATTATTTTAATAATATAAAATATAAGTCATTCCTAATAATAAGAGAATGAGTAAACCCTTGGAATGAGGATGAACGTATATTTTTTATTTTTGAGAAGCTAATTCCTACTCATAATAATATACCAATCATGCTGATTCTTTTATAATTCATTCAAGAGATTGTTTTGACTTTATAAAATTAAAATGTTTATTCTTTATCTAAATTACCATAGGATTATTCGCATAATAATTTTATTCAAATTACTTAAAATACAATAATTTTATAGTTCATAAACAATTTGAACACACATAGAGCATGCTATTCTTACCAGTTTGTAAAACATTATTAATTGTAGCACGCTTCAATAAAAAATAAATTATATACGTGTAAAATAAATAATCAAAAAATAAAAAATGAATTGAAGAACGCAGAAAAGAATAGGAGAGAACAAAAATATGTTATAACATAGGTTATTAAACTAAAGACATAACAATTTAATGATTGTTCAATCAAAATAAACCCGTCATTAATCTATAATAATAAACTTCCCAGAAAAGTTCAGTTATTTTGGTCTAAAATTCATTAATCGTATCTTTATCAAGTGATGGGGTGGAATAAAGTACAATAAAAACAACATTAAAAGAGAGTCGCGGTCTCTCAATGTACATAATCGACATTACACTCATTGGATGGTAGGAATTGTTTTAAACAAAAAAAATTTCCGAACCAAACAAGTTATAGATTTATGGAAATTTAGGTTCACCCATCATTTGAACTTTGGTATATGGTCAATGAATTTAATGACATACGAAACTATGCAAATTTAGGATCAACTCATAACATGATATTCATGTAATACACTGTTTCATTTCCCATAAGATTTATCTTTTCCATCCCACAAAGAATAAATAACGTCTAATTTTCATTTGTTCCTAAATACTCGTCCCTTTATACTATTAACTTTTTGATACTTTTAGCCCTCTTATTTAAATTTAACTAATGAGAAAAAAAACATATACATGGAAAGAAAGCATTGAGGTGGCTATTAAATGTACAATATTCTCCAAATCAACAAATGGAGAGTCAGACATAGTTAATATTAATTTTCTTTATATAAATTTCACTTTTTTAATAACCAAAGGGTGATTCCAAAATAAGTTGGCCAACAACTCGTATGAAAATTCCACCATGTCATTCTCTAAAAGAAAGAGGAGTTCTATTTGTACATGTTTTGTTGAAATATAAAATTAGCATAAATTTACTTGGCTCAAAACTGGCTACGTTTGTTGCAATTCGAACCTAGTTAACGTCGAAAGCACTGTCAGTCTTATTGCACTGCTTATTCAGATTTAACCAAAAAAGGGCAAAAAAAGAAAAAAAAAAAAATGTAATCATAGTGAATCACGAAAAACAAGCAGCCAAAATGAGGCAAATGAAAACAGGAGAACGAACCTATAAAGCAAAAGAAAAATATCAAGGCAAACTTTCCAGGAAAAAAGCAACTGATTTATTATTAACAGACAGCCGCGATGCCCAGTCTGGAGAAACTTTTCCACACACGGGTCCTTTAAGTCGGATTAGGAGTCCACCGAGACGCGTGAACTATTTGTCGTCAGCCAAACGCCAATTTCTCGGCATCATCCTAGATTCCCATTAGTGCCGATGTATTTATTACTGGTTGTGACAAGAGTATTCCTGAATTGCTAACAACCCAGTAAATGTTTAATGCGTTGGTCACATGGAAATGGGAGATTTGGTATTGTCAGACCAAGTACGTGCCAACGGTGACGTCACGACGGCGACTCTTTCTGCCGGTGGCCAATTGAGATGGGCCCACCGGCGGTTGGACGTGGAGAAGGAGGTCCTCGGCTTCTGCGTTGAGGGATGCAAGATCAATATTAGAGCTGTTGTGGAGGGCGCGGATGGAATCTGTTCCTTCGGTGCTGCCAAACGCTCCCTGATTAGGAAGACCTTCACTCTCGAGCTCTTGTCGGATGATTCTCTTCGTACGTGGACTCAGAAACTTCAAGAACACCTGGATTCTCTTGGTAAAGCTATGGATTTTGAGTACAGATGAGAACTGCCTATTGTTTCTCGTGCTATGTCTCACTGTGGCTTATATTTCATCTTGCCGCGCCGTAAAAAAATTTGCTGACTCTGAATAGGCGCGACTTTAATTGCGCAAGGCTTGACGAAAGATCTGGTTTTTGTTTATATTTTAGTTTTGTGCGTGTGGATTCAGGTAGGCCAAAGAGGCTATTTATATTTGTGAATCCCTACGGAGGGAAGAAATCAGCATCAAGGATTTTTGTGAACGACGTGAAGCCTTTACTTGATGATGCCAACATCGACCACACTGTACAAGGTTGGCACCGACTAGCTCACCTTTTCTTTATCCTGATAGTCATAGATTTGAATTATGTGCGCTCCTTGATTTATTTAAAAGCTTCGTTATTTCCAGAAACTAAATACCAGCTTCACGCAAAAGAAGTTGTTCAGTCGCTTGATCTAGCAAAGTATGATGGAATCGTTTGCATTAGCGGAGACGGAATTGTAGTAGAGGTAGGTTGGTCATTATGTAGTCACATTTTAGTTGATTTTGACCTTATCAGTTATCAAATTATGCTTTGGGAATATGCTAGCTTTCAAAGATTTTCCTGGTAAATTTGAGTGAATTAATGACAATCGCTGGTCAGAAAGTGGAAGTGAGCCATCCTTCGCTGGTTGATGAGGAAAAAGAAAAAAAGAACAATCGTCCTGAGCACTTAACAGTCGTTTTTTTTTTGCAGCACATTAGTTAAAAAAAAAGGCTTTTTAAACTGTAGATTCCATAGTACCAAAATAGGGGCTAAACTGAGATTCCATGCATTATTCGAGATCATATCCGAGTTTGGTTTAGCGAAACTTAATAATTTCTAAATATGAATGGCACTCTAGCATGATTAATAAACTCATTTATAGCTTAAATTTATGATACAGGCTCGCATGAAATGAATATTGCATGCTGGATGCTTTCCAAACTCAAAAGTAGTACTGCTGTAGGTTCTTTGCAATTAGCTTTTAATATGAGTTGTTGGGGCTTAATATACCACCTTATTGTTATTGTCAGAGGTTAGATTGAAATGTACAATGACGCGTATGTATTCCTGAGCCTCCTTTCTGGCAGACACAGCTTAAAATTCCCAAGCAATGTCTGTAAAATAAGAATGTTTGTCCTCCTCGTTTCTTAATATATAAGGCTCTTGATAGGTACTAAATGGACTGCTCACCAGGGAGGATTGGGATAATGCAATAAGGATGCCTCTTGGAGTAGTTCCTGCTGGTTCAACTCTTTCTGTAACTCCTTACTATTTGCCAGTGAATCTCATCAAACTTCTGCTTCTTATATATGAATTGTACCAGATGCAACTTTTACATAATAAAGGAAAGACTCATGCTAACTGAAAAATATTCTCTAACGTCGGCACTTTCCTTTTTTAAGGGCGGGTGATGCCTGCAAGTTTCTGTAATGTTAGCATACGCCTGTTTAAGTTTTTTATTTGAGTGCTGTTTTTCATCTGGTACTGTAAAATCATTCTCCCCCATTTCTGGAGGTACTTTTTAATAGTTTGGCTTTACAATGTGGTGACACGCCATTTGGGGGTTGCTAAAAAGGGAGAATTTTAAGGAAATAGTTGTTGCTTGGTGACGAGCAACTTTATATAATTTGTCCAAGAGTAATATAGTTCTCACTTCTCATCTTCCTGTGACTTGTTACTTTGGTGTACATGTAATTAGCAGTCAATTTAAATGAATGACATCTCTTACTTCCCTCCTTGGAGACCTTCCTTTGTTCAATCAAAAACTCATGTTGAGTTATTATTTGGCAACTTTCACATCTTTCTTCTAGATCATGGACTTCCAGGACTGCTGCTCTAGGCCTAAAATATGAGGTGCTTTGGTAAATTACTCTTGCGGGATTATCTTTAATTTTGAAGTCCATATCTTGTTGGAAGTAGGGCTTTGATACCGTGAGGCATAGACCAACTTGCACATCTAAATATTGGTGATTAATACCTTTTCAAGATTGTGTTCACAAATGACAAAGTCATTTGCCCACATGCAGAAAAGATAAATGAAACTTCTTTATATTGATATTCCGTTTTTTGTTGCTCTTGTATCATAATTATTCTCAATATGATAGTGCAGAATGTTAAAAATGATTTGTTTATGAATCTAGGAACTGGGAATGGAATGGTGAAGTCACTTCTAGATTCATGTGGTGAACCTTGTGCAGCATCTAATGCTACCCTTTCTATTATTCGAGGTATTTAGAGTTGCTTTATAGTTGTTGCCTCTTATTTTATTAATATATTTCTTCAATTAATTGAAGGAAAGTTCTTCCCTGCTCACTAATGCAGGGCATAAGTGCTCGTTGGATGTAGCGACTATATCACAAGGGGACACCAAATTTTTCAGCGTGTTAATGCTTGCGTGGGGTATGGATCATTCATTTAATTCCAGCAGTTCTTAACAGCTCAAATTTCAGTTCACATGTTCTTATCACCGAGTCATGTGGAAAAATAGCAAATTGAGTGGATGCTTATGGAATTAGCTGCATTAGTGAACTACAGAGATAAAAACTGATTCTTTGAGGATCACTGCAGGTCTTGTGGCTGATATAGATATTGAGTCTGAGAAATACAGATGGATGGGAAGTGCTCGATTAGATTTCTATGTGAGTATTACAGTTAATTTTTATCACAGTTTTAGCACTTTAATACCTATATATTCCTGGATGCTACCCTGTCAACTATACAAGTTTGCAGCATACCACAACCATTTCTAATCATTTCTTTACCATTGATGTATCTTCTTTTAATTTTTTAATGGACTTTGGATGTGTATATATGTAATATATATGTTACATCTCGTATTGTCTGATCTGTACTTTCATTAGAAAGGAGCATCATACTTCTATTATTTTACTAATTTCAATTGCTAGATTAGGCATTTCAATTCTGTGAAATTTTTGCCAGCATCTTCAGTTTCTTGATTATTGCTTACTGAGCTCATGTTCTTGATTTTATATTCATTTCTCTGGCATCCATCAGAAAGTTTCCTTATTGTTAGTTTAGCATGGAATAATAAAAATGAAACATGCTTACACAGTTTTCTTGGATGATAACTCCTAGAGCTCCCTACAAAAGGTGGCATTCATTTCTTCTTTGAGAAAATTCTTATTACTTAATTAATAGATGAGTTGTACCAAATAAATCTTGATTCAATCATTTGGGACTTCCTGTTGCTTATTGTCATTTTCTTGATGCATCTATTGGGTTGCAAATTTTCATCAGGGCTACCCTGCTTGTTGTTTTGGTATAATTGTTGATTCTAAAATTAATTATTTCCTCATTCACAAAAATATTTGTTATATTGAATATTTGGGCTTGTTACTGTGGTTTCAGGCTCTTCACCGAATATTTGGTCTTAGGAAGTATAATGGCAGTATAATCTTTGTGCCCGCATCTGGATATGAATCTTATGGAGAACCATTAGACTTGGAAAAGGAAATCATTATTGAAGGCGAAAATGAAATGAAGTCTGATGATGGGCCTTCTGGTACTTCAGAGTGTGGTTATCAGGGTCCTGAGATTGATGCAAAGAGTTTAAACTGGCGGAAGGTTGATGGTCCGTTTGTTTCAATTTGGCTTCATAATGTACCCTGGGGAGGTGAAGATACCATGGCAGCCCCAGATGCTGAGGTTCCTTCAATTCACGCACTTAAAGTTCTTTGGTTCTTCAAGTACACTGTCATTTTTGCCTTCAATGAGATATTTGTCAATATTGGGTTACAGTACAAGATGTTGACTAACTAAAACATTGGCTTTTAAAATTTCTTTTTCCCTGATTTAATGCAGTTTTCAGATGGTTGTTTGGACCTGATCATGATAAAGGATTGTCCCAAGTTATCCTTGCTAAAGTTGATGACTCAGTTGAACAATGGAGGTCATGTCAAATCCCCACATGTATCCTACCTGAAGGTGCATCCATCCTTTCCATGGCGACATTTTGTTCACTTCTCAAACATTTGATGCTGTTTTATAACTAGATGATATTTTCTGGCAAACGTAATTGATATTCTGAAGATCATATATTTGGCAGCATTTTTTATTATTATCATTATAATGAAGCTAAATTGGTAAATGTACGGACCTTCATCAACTAAGGATAGGCTTCATAAGCAGAGCTAGATGCGCCTCTAACTTAGCAGTTATCTGTAGTTAAATATAAGCAAGTACACTAGAGTTTGTTAACGTGTTTGCACATATCAGTGTATGAAATGAAATGAACTTCTGAATTGTGACTGTCACCACTTGAAACGAGTGCAGGTGAAAGCATTCGTTTTGCAGCCTGGCCAACAAACTGATGACCCAGCCAAGGCTGGGATCATAGACGTAGATGGTGAGGTTCTGGCCAGAGGGAAAGGAGCATACAAATGCGAAGAAAAAACGTTGATGAGTTATGACAAACTGCTCATTAAAGTTGATCAGGGTTTGGCTACCTTATTTTCTCCTAAATAGGATTGTCCTGGCATGGTGGATCCAATGTGTGACATATCTTATCTATTCCACGCACATGGCTGTGTGCCCTCTGTGTGTAGAACCTGGACAGGAGACAAGAAATGGGCTACAGTGATTTTGTATGAGACAGTACTGCATGCTCTGCTAAGCATTGCCATGGATTGTTTAAGGTCGTTCTTTCCCGTTATCTTGTTTTCATTTCCTGGCTTGTCATACTCATCGTTCCCTCTCTTCCCCACAAGAATGTTTGTTCTGGTCGTGCTGTGCATATTATTTCCCCTACTATTGTGGTTAATTTTTGCTGCTGGCTTTGGGTTCCTTAAATGCAGTTACTTCATATTAGTTTGGTAATATCTCTGTACATGAAGTGCTTAAGCCTATGCTTATGTGCTTTCAATGATTTTTGGATCTCTATCTATGCTATTTAGTTAAGCCTTAATCCTCAATGATGATGTCACACATTTAGTATGACGCAACTCTCTTTCTCCCTTTCTATTATTTAATTACTTTATTTTTCAATTAACTTGTGCATTCAATTCAAAAAAAAGTTGATTATTTATACAATAAGATTTTAAACATCTTCTAGAAGTCTTGGACAACCATACTTCTATTCCTTAGCCCTCACCACTTCGATCCTAAATTCCATTCTCAATAAATCTTCCCATATCTTTTTTTGGTTACACACGACTTAAGTCTTTTCTTGCCTGTCAGACTACTACACTAAAAAATAATTAGCTTGGTAAATTAATAAGTTCTCTAAAATACACTTTTTAATGATTTTAATTATAATTACTCACCTTCATTCTTTAATGTTTAAAAGAAGGGGTTTGCCTATCTATTGTACTTACTATAGATTGAGGGTGAGATATAAATTATAAAGTAAATAACTTCTATTGTTAAATATTAATTAACTATACTCCTATCTTCTGTATATTTATTTTTCTTCTTGTTTTTATATTTAATTTATTTTATTTGTTTTTAAAATTTTCATCAAACTTGTTACTTTCCATCTCATTGTGAACAAAGTTTCTAATACATTTTTTTAAATATTTTATTTTATTATTAAAATAATCAATGTTTATGTTTTACTGTATCATTAAAATATAATTTTTTAATTATGTACATAAATGTTGTGCGCCACTTGTACTAGTTTTGGGAAAATGATGATATGGTTCTTCAATTATTGTTTTAGCAAGGTTATGTTCAGAAAACTGTATTTAATCAAGTTAAATGGTCAAATTTTTTTTTTTTATCAAATTCAATTCTTAAAGCATTGATTAATTCACACACACACACACACACACATACATATATATATATATATATATATATATATTCTTTAAGATGTACATTCGTATTGGTATTCTATCTATATTATAAATGAACATTACTTTGTGCATAACAAAGACATTCATATATGGAAAGTAGTAAAGAGAAATTTATTTTGAGAACTTTTATTGGACAATCCCTGGCTAATTACCTATGCTGTATCATTAAGTTAACAAGAATTTTTGTGGCACAAAGTCAAATTGAATAACTACACTTAATTGAATTTTTTTTTAGTTTTATTTTTCATTTTTCCTTTAACTTATTATTTTATTTATGTTTCTTTCAAATTCTTTCTCTTTTCAATTTTTTGGACTTTCTTTTTTTTTTCTTATTTTAAATAATTTTTATACTTAATTGTAAATATTTTTTATTTTTATCATTTAAATTAAAATAATTTTATAATATGCTGTTGATTAAAGTCACTCTCAATACGTGTGCTTAATTATATGAATAAATTAGTAACTTAAATGTAAATTTTATGTCGTATACAAAATAAGAGGAAAAGGACTTTAAAAGAATAGAATAATTTGAATTTGAGAGAGAAAACTTAATAATGAATAAATTAATGTTGACGGAAATAAATAGAAAAGAGAATACATAAAGAATAAGTGCATTATTGTAATTTTGTATTGTGTGACAAAAAAGCGACATACATCCTTAATTTATGGAATAGAGTAGAGAGATGAGACAAAAAAACAAAACAATTTAAAATGAAAAAAACGAGAGAAAACACATAACCAGCAAGTTAAAAGAAAAGAAAAAATGATAGAAGAGACAAAAATTTTTTTAAAAAGGATAATTTTGTAATTACACAACATACAATAAAAAAAATTTAATACTACAATAATATAATAGAGATAAATAAATTTGTACACACACATATATATATATATATACTCTATAACTTTTAATTGTTCATAGCTGTGCTGGCTTTTTTTAAAGAATGTATTCACTTTATTTTAATGTTGCATGTCCACTCGACCTCAATATATTCGATAAATCTTGTCTTGGTGACTGTGACAAAACGTGTACATTAATAGCTGCGGGTGTTTTGGTGAAAAGGTAGACGAATACATGTAATATGATACTTGTCATGTCCACTGAATATTAATGGATTGCTCATTTCTAGAATGGGAGTAATCTTTCTATATAAAAATAATGAAATATTTTGGCAAAAAAAAAGAAAAAAGAAAAAA
The DNA here is from genome assembly GCA_019155195.1 of Avicennia marina. Classification (NCBI taxonomy): domain Eukaryota; kingdom Viridiplantae; phylum Streptophyta; class Magnoliopsida; order Lamiales; family Acanthaceae; genus Avicennia; species Avicennia marina. The sequence continues at coordinate 17,245,210 of CM032754.1, read as the reverse complement.
AGAAAATTGTGGATAAAATTACTATGATTTTATTTTTCTGTCACCCTTACACGTGGTGCAATATTTGTACATTTTGGAGCTCTACTAATTAATATATTTTAAAAGTAATAATTTACTGCGTTTTGCATTTTTAGTAATTTGGGTTGAATGTTATAACATAATTATGTTTATATAGAATAAGAAACATTTCCTTCAATTAATTAATTAATCAATCACACAAAAAAGTGCTAATAAATTTACTTATCAGAAATAATTTAATAAAAAAAAAATGAATTGTGGAGCTTTAGGTAGCACGGAATTTGCATCCCGCGACACAGAGCACAGCGGCGGCGACGATTCATCGTCGGGAAAGACGAGAAACGACGTCGCCAAATACCATAGAGCAGCACTGGTAGCCTCCCCGTAACGGCCTGTTTCAACTCAACAGAGAGAGAGAGAGAGAGAGAGAGAGAGAGACAGACACTTATTGAATGCTATTTTATTATTACACAATTGCACACGAGTGCGCACTCGCACAACGTTGTTATCGAATGCACTTTCCTCTCACTTCACTCCTACGTCACACACCAAAGCTCCCCAAAACCCCTTCAATCCTGCCGCTTTCACTTCTTTCATGCGATGATTTTCAAATTGCTCCATATGCGTAAATGCCATATTTTGCACTTGTTCCATCCCTAGCACCACTTAGGGTTTTGCGTCTGGGATACCTGACCATCAATATTTAGTGCTAAATTTATTTTGCAACCAACAGAAGAAGAATACGCCTCTTTTTTGGCGATACAATTTCTAGTTTCTTGTTTAGGGTTTTGTTTATGTGATGTCGTCGAGGATGAACGTGTGCTTCAATTCCTACTGCAAGGAGGTGTCGGAGAACTGGAGGAGAGGCTGGCGTCGCCGCACTGGCGACTACGCTCACCTCTGTGATCGCTGCGCGTAAGAGAGCTTGCCTCTCTCTCTTTCTCTCTCTCTCTTTCCGGGTTTTGGTAGATTTGTTCTTGAAAGTGGCATCTTCAGTGTTTTTTCTTTTCTTTGAGTGGAAAAAAGCGAAATTTGGTGTTTGATTAGTGTGATTTCTAATATATGGAGGTTTGCAGTGGAGCCTGGAGTTTGGAGCTTGTTAGGGATCTTTTGAATTGAACTTCGTTTTCCTTAGGTGTTTGAGTGTCTGGTAATAGTTCATTGGGTGAGTAATTTAACTGTAACTGTAGATTTTGTTACAGGTTTTTCCGTTTGCATTTGTTTATATTTGTTACATCCTTGCAGAGTTATTCACGTGGAGAGTTAGATGTATGCTAAAGAAGGGAAGCTAATAAGAAAAAAGGGATCTTGGACTCAGAATAATGGGCACTCGTATTGATTCACTTGTTTGGTTATTATATGGTTTTCTAATGAAACATGTGTGAAATCCATAATACGTGTTAGCACGAATATTCGTAGTCTTAACACTTGGGATTATTAGTTCAAACTTGAAATACTTGTATCATTCAATGAAACTTGGTGCGAAATTGGCAGCTTGATATGTCAATTGAAGAGGTAAGCAGTTACCGATCTTCCCAAGTTTTGAGTATTGGAGTTTAAACTTAAGCTAGGTGTTGCATCATGCTCCCATCTCAGAGCATAATATTTGGAAATCACTTTCACTTACCTGAATTATTTTAGGAAAATATCTTACTTTCTTTCAATTTGATGTAATTTAATGCGAATCCAGCTCTGCTTATGAGGATGGGAAATTTTGTGAGACATTCCACTTGAATGCTTCTGGGTGGAGATGTTGTGAATCTTGTGGTAAGGTAAATTAACTTTGAATTTTTCAGATTTTAATTTTGGAGAAGTAATTTCCTGGGCTGCTAGACTTTGTAAGTTGAAATCCACTTTTCTTTGCAATCCAGTGATCGTGTAAAGATTGAATAACTAATTTTCTCTTGCAGCAAATACATTGTGGATGTATTGTTTCATTCCATATGTTCGTACTATTGGATGCAGGAGGAATAGAGTGCCTAACCTGTGCCAAAAAGAGTTACATTTTGGTAAGATAAAATTATTTTTCTTTATTTTTTCTCTCTTGTTGAACCCTGAGTTGCTTTCACATCACTCTTTCTTCTATATTTAATGTTCTATAAAATATGTTGAATTGAGTTTATAACCATTTGAAGGTTGTTGCCTATTATTCTTAATTATATAGTGCCTGTTCTCTTGATTCTTTGTTTGAGGTGCATTCTTGATGTATTGAAACATCCTCTTAGCTGTTAGGTTTTCGATTCTTCTTTTGCTGTTTTAATTTTATATTTGCTCATCCTTACGCGCTTTATGCTTGGGAACAGGGAGATGGTTTTGGTATTTGGTTCATTATATATAGTTCAAATAACAGTTGATGAGTTCAGGCATAGGATGTGGTGAACCCAAATGTGACCTGATTGCACAGTTAGGTTTCATGAATGTAGCTTTTATAGAAGCAATTTGGAGGGCTGGATGATTTTTTGTGGTTATTGATGAATGGTGCAAGAATATGCTTGTATGTAGAGGAATACCCTGGACGATCATGAATTGTATTCAAATGCTTTCCTGCCTAAGTGAAGTTCTGTATGTTGCACAGTACTTTTATTTTCACCCAACTTAATTGTAAGATTTTATATTGTTTTGTTACTACATTCTCGAATGTGTAGTCAGTCACTTGTTCTTTACATTTCCATGTTTCAGACCCCAAATCCTGCATGGCCGCCACCTTCGCATTTCCTTACTTCAGAACCTGAAAAAATGAAGGACCTTTCTGTGAAAACTTGGAGAGCTATAGCTGGCTCAGGTGCTGTGCCATGGCCTCAGGCTCCCAATTTGTTCAGTGGTTCTGATATTCAATCTAATGTGCATCTGAGGATGCCCTTTGATGCTGATGTATCAGCGAGCAGTGACAGGTATCACATATGTGATAGAGTATCTACTGCTTCACCTGAAATGAAGCAAAAAGGACCCTGTGAAAGATTAGTTACCGGAAAACTGAGACTTGGCTCAGCTGGAAAACCGCGGATTGGAAATTCTGGTAATTTTATTTACTTGTGGAGAAACTTAGAGGTTACTTGTCCCTTTTTTTGCTTACCTTGATGTGTCTCCCGGCTCAGTAATGAGTATTCCTTTGTTGCAGGAATCAGTATGAAGGAGCAATCTTATCCCTTTCTAAATGATTTCAAGCCAGTTTTCCCAAAGAACGATTCTTCTTCTTCAAACTTGAGTTTGGCCACTGCTTCTTTGACTAGAATTGAAACGGATGACACCCAACTTTCTCCTATTCTTTCACAACCACTGGCCATTTCGATTCCTGTGGTGAAACAGGTAAATAACAGTGGAATGGATTCATCTGGTGAGGCTCAAATACGCAATGGAAAGGCTCGAGGAGATACCCAAGGCCGAAATCAGTTGCTTCCACGATATCGCCCTCAAATAACTGATGAGGAGCTCCAAAAAATTTCTAATGGGTATCCTATTTTTGTAGCCAGAGTTACGGTGTTTATTTTTTCACAATGACAATGATCAAAAACTTCTTGGAACTGCTGGTTTCCTGATGTTAATTGTTGTGCTTCTATTTCAATAAGTAACTCCTTGTAAGACTTGCATGAATAATCCTTTTTCTTAATCAGTTATGCTTGTCATTATCACTGACCTTAAATCTTGTGCTATTTGCCACATAGATTTCACCTTAGCATCTTCTTAGATCAAAGTTAGTTATTACTCCGTTGTTTGAGAAAATGTTAAGCGCAAGTGATGCTGGACGGATTGGGCGCTTGGTCTTACCAAAAAAGTGTGCTGAGGTGAGCACTTATGTGATATATGCTTTTGCCCATTTTAACTGTTCATACTTCTTATGTTCAGATGTTTTGCTCAGGATGAAAATGAGTTTGTACCGATATTTATGCATCATTTAAGGACTGGATTTACTTTATTGCAACAGCCTGAGCAATGAGCATAGATGGATGCCTCTGTTTTTGTGTCTGAATTGAGGTCTTTTGTGTGCCACCATCTAACAAAGCCCCTGGAATCATCTAAAAGCACACTGTCAACCCAAGATGTAAAAGGGATTTGGCAATTATAAATTAGGCAATTGGTGCTGGCTGCGTGATAGTGTTCAGATATTTGCAAGAATGACATGAGTGGATAATCTATTTTTCAATTTGTCTTTTTGTCAGATAAAAGGTGAAATTGTCAATTTCAGTTCCTCATGATTTCAAGGTGATGATTGAATTATTGCATTAAGGTGATGCTTGTAGTGCCTCTGCAAAATAATAGTTGGCTATGATTCAAGTCTGAATTCCATTTGGTCTATATCTTTTTGACCTCCTCCTAGAATGGGAAAGCTATGAAGAATTAAGCTGGCTGTTTTTGCTGATTATGTTGCCAATTGGAGGGAGAAAATGATGCAAGATAAAAATTATGTGGTTCAGTTATTTTGGTCCATGTTCACGGACAAATGTTCAAATCCCTAAATCATTTATTCTCTCTCTTTTGCAGATGCATTATGATAGCTACCTACTTTTGTAGATGAGATATAAAATACAATAATAAAAAAATCAATAGAATCATGTCACACACACATATATATATATTATATTCTCTCTACACATATAATATTCTTTCATATAATTTAATCATATCTTTTAATTAATTGTTTTATTGAACAACGAAATGAAACGAAACGACAAACAAAACATGTTTACACCTGCATTACGAACCATGATGAAACTTGTATGAATAAACAAAAGAGGACTAAACCTTCATTAACGAAGCAAGACAAAACTTGAACTGAACCTAACAATGCTAGAAGCAATCCAGCATTAAGGTTAAAATCTTCTTTGATACCATGTTAAAATATAGAAGTAGGTGAAAAGAGACAGTAAAGTACCAGACGAGAACTACACAATTTGGTCATTTAGGTTTGCGTCTGTGGGCACATGCTCAAAAAACTAAATTATATATTCTCTCATTTGCAGATGCGTCACAATAACCACTTCTTCATAAGTGGGATATAACGTATAACAATGAAAACAAATCATTAGAATTATATCATATGTATTATTAAACTTATAGATATTATGTAATTTTATCTAATATGATCATACCTAACCCAATCAATTTCTATCATATTTGATTTTATTTTCAACAAAACGTATAAGCATTTGATGCTTCAGCTAGAAAGGTGTATGTCGTTTATGTTTTTCTTGTGTTAGGGCCATAATCATGCAGGTTCTTGTTTTGAAATTGGTTTCTACCCTTCACTGGTTTTATTTATCATTGTTAGAAAGTTTGGAAGAATTAATGCATATTTAATTACTAAAAAGTTTCAATTTACTGTATGGAATTAGGACAAATATACCAAAACTAATATAACCTGACATAAAACTAATCTTAAGAAATAGAATACAAAATATTTCTAGATCTGTACTAGGTAGCAAAATATGTATCAAATTTTTTCTAACAAATTCTAACACATTTCTTCAAGTTTAACTTAGAAAATTTCATAGTGTTCTACTTAGAACTTAGAAAATTTCATAGTGTTCTACTCAGAATACTACGACTCAGATTTTGAAAAAGAGTGAATTGTTGTAGGATGACTTTCTTGTAACATTCGTAAGGCAAAAGTAGGTAGTTTCCGTAAGGCGACACTTGGAGATACATTGCAAAGTGACATATATAAGGTTATTGTAATGCAACAAACACGATCGGGTAGTAGCTGTCATAAGGCAACCATTGCAAGTAGGCAATATTGACAGTTGATGGAAGGCTGTCCATCGTCGACAATCATACAACAAATAAATTATTAAGGGCTAAATCAGACCAAAAAATAATGCAATAAAATAAACCAAAGTAATCAACACCAAACTTTTTTTCAATGGAATTGTTTAGGGGAGAAAAAAAATGAAATGAAAGGGTCATATGTGCTTTGGTACCAAGTTAGAAAGATTGGAAGAATTAATGCACGCTTTATTACTAAAGAGTTGTCCCAAGTTACAATATTGGATTTTTACTAATATAACAAAAATAGTAAGGCTATGTTTGTCTTCATTTTTTGTACTACAAAACACACACTTTAATTATTACACATTTTAAATTCTCTCTATCCCACTCTTACACAATTTTTAAAAACACACATAAAGTCACACACCTAAATCACTTGCCCAAAAACAAAAACAAACACGGCCTAAACAATCCTATGAAATAAGAAACAAAAACTATGTTTGTTTTCAATATTTCTCCAATAGAACACATTTTAAGCATTACACTTTTAAAATTTTCTTTCATTTTTATACTTTTGCACAATTTCCAAAAAACTCACTTAAAAACACACACAAAAAGAACTAAAACAAACATAGCAAAATATTTCTAGACTTAAATTAACAAAATATGTGTAAAATTTCTCTGAAAAATATTCTAATAATCAGAAACAATTTTTTCTTGAATTTTTGTTGACATGAAACAAGGGAGCCGAAAAATCAAGGAGAGCTTTCATGTTTGGAAAGTCTTTGATTGCATTTGATATCCATATCAAGGTCATCAGCACTTGGGTTGGGAAAGACCCTTTTGCTATAACTAATTTAGGGAAATTATTAAAGAGTAACATTTTCTGAATACAAGCACTATGTAGGTCTTATTTTATGCAGTTTATGCTTGTATAGATTCACTGTAACGTAATTTGCTTCGTATATGATGGAAAAGGCATTTCCCTTTTGCGACAAATTAATTTAGGGAAATCATTAATGAGTAACATTTGGACCCCAAACACCATGCAGGTGTTATTTTATGCAGCTTATGCTTGTATAGATTGCTTGTAACAAAATTTACTTCATTAATGATGGAACAGGCTTATTTTCCGCCAATTGCTCAGCCAGAAGGATTACCTTTAAAAGTGCAGGACGTGAAGGGGAAGGAATGGCTATTTCAGTTTCGGTTTTGGCCAAATAACAACAGCAGAATGTATGTCCTGGAAGGGATTACTCCTTGTATACAATCAATGCAACTGCAAGCCGGCGATGTAGGTAATTTATATGTACCACCAATGTCTTTTTACGGTTGTTTTCCTCCCTCCACTCGGTCTAGCTTAACTTCTTTTGCAGCCTAGAAGTTTTCCTCCTCCTGTCCATCATCTTGTTTGCAAGTGCATCAGGGTTTGTTCGTCACTGCTGCAATTGATATTGCATATCGTTTTTCTGTTTCTGCTATCACCTCACCTGCTTGGTTTGACAACTGATTTACTTGTTTTCTGTCCAAATATAATCAAATTTTGCCATTTAATTTCATTATTTGCACACCCACAGTGAGGTTCGGCACAGTAACTTGAGGTTTTTGCTCCATTATTGGCGTTGAGTCACAAAATAATTTGGGGATATTTCCTTTCAGTAACATTCAGCAGACTGGAGCCAGAAGGAACATTGGTCATGGGCGGTAGAAAGGCTTCAGCCATTCATTCATCAGATCAGGTTTGTCCTTTCCCAAATTATTTACTAATATTATGCTTCTGTCTGTGATTTCATTCCTGTTGCAACATCTTTTACATTCATTGATGTTTAGATATGTCCTTATGCGTGTATGCTCAATGAAATGATTCCATTGTTATTTCCAGTTAATTTTATTCATTATTTTTGTCAAACAAGGACAAGCATACACATGTAGGCTTTATAATAAGAACCCGAATCCAATGTTGAAATCAAAATTATTATTTGTAATATTGTTTTTCTTTGCAGGGAGATGAAGCTATTATAATAGGGAGTGATGCTTCGGCACCAGGAGATGGTGGTGCTAGAAATAAATCTGGGGATGTTATTTCTGTAAATGGTTACATGAAAGGTAAATAATCAAATAGCATCTGTAAACTTATCATTAGAGGAGCTGATGCCAAATTTGCTGGGTTCTGAAACTATATGTATCTGTGTTAATTGCAGAGAAGATACTTGAAAATAAACCTATCATTCATGGTAAGAGGAAGAATAGCAACTTTGGTGGAAAAATTAAGCTCCCTAGGTTTGAAAATGAGGACATGATTGAGCTAAAGATCACTTCGAAGGAAGCTCAAGGATTGATGCGCCCACCTGCCAAAGTTGTTCCCTCATTTTTTGTTGTAGAAGGGTGTGAATTCGAAGAATTTGAGGTAACTGGGATATATATTATAAGTTCCATCTTTTTTATTTTATATCTATGTGGTTTTTGTTTTTGCTCTTCCAATATGTTTCTTTACTTAATTGTTTATATATTTTGCACCTTGTGATTGGATGTGAGATTCTGATGACAACCATCGTTCGAATACACAAAGAACTTGTGTTGTGTGGGCAGCGAAAATATTTTATCATGAATTAGGCTCTGGGGCTGCAAGCTCTTCGCACTCTTGGGGCTGTTCTGGTTGATGTGTGATGAGTTTGAAATAGGCTTTAACTGTACTGTCTGTTGGGGATGCACAATTGCATGTTTGCATTGTTGGTGGTGGGGGGATTACTGGACTACCGAAGGTGGCATGAAGGAGAGATGTACAGTTGGAGGTTATTTCGATTTCCCATTTTGTTCTGATGTGGGAATTTGGACTTGTTTTAAATTGGTGGGTTTGAAATCTAATCTAATCGGTAGTCACCAGCAAAGAATAAGCCCACATCCATCGATTAATTGCCTTGGTGTTCACATCCTGAACCAGTGTGATGTGTGAATTTTTAATATGATCTGTCCCCAAAGCTGGCTTTTGCACACGCCTCCATTTTATGATTCATGAAATTGTTTAATGAAGGTGAACTCCAATTTTGAAGTTATGATTCGACCTTGTTACTTCACTCCATTATTTTGTTCAAATGCCCAAGTTTTATGCCCTGTAAAAGCTGTGGGTACTATTTTGAATGATGGTTAGTGGTTGTATTATATGTTGGTATATGTGTATGTATATGTACATATATTTCCCATCTACTAGTTTAAGTGTATGATGGATATTTGGGATCTATATGTTCACCTGTATAAATGACTGAATAAAGCATGCTATACTTTCTTCTTTCGATCATCTTCCTAGTCTTTATGATTTCATTCTTTCTTTCAGGAAGCTGGACCAGTTATTGGGAGGCCTACCATTCCAGGGGTAGATCATTTTGGGTAAGTTGCTTCGGCTTTCTTCGGAAATCATTTTTTAGCATTTTATCCCTCAAAAACACACCCAAAAAATAACTCCCAAATATGCAATACTTCTAAAGTAAATTTTTCTCTCACATTTTCTTATATTTCTCTTATATGTATGCATACTAATATCCAAAATCTAACCATTATCTCTATCTTAAATCAAATCATTACCTGCACCCCCCCTTCTCTCTCTCTCTCTCTCTCACACACACACACGCGCGCGCGCGCGCACACAAACATTTATGTATACTTGTATCCCAAAAATTAATTAAAAAACATGCATGTTTATTATTTTTGCACTATTTTCTCACAAAAAATACATGATTTCTTATCCCTCAAAAATGACCTTTGCGTTAGAGAGTGGTTGCAGTTTTCCTCTCACCCTGAACACCCCACCACCCCCTCCTTGCCACTCTTTCATGTTATAGCTAATTTGCGTGAGGAATTCTGACATGAGTTCTCTAATTTCTAAGAGAGAAAATTCAGTGGGTTCAATGTGAGGATTGTTATAAGTGGCGTAAAGTGCCTGCAGATGCTCGTCTTACTTTGAGATGGACCTGTGCTGAGAATGTATGGGACTCTGACAGGTATGGCAGAACGTTCCATTCTTACAATGAATTTCTCTTTCCATTAATGTTTTGAGTGCATGTTTTCATTGCTAAAAACTGGATGCATCTGCTGTCTGGTGTCTCTATATTAGCTTATTCTTTCCTAGTTCATGGCATTTATTATGCCAAATCTAATGAAATTGTAATTTTGGGGTTGTCATAAGTCTGCTTTTAATAGTCTTTCAGTCTTCATGATATTTGAATTCTCACGTTAGTATTTAGCTGACTCCTAAAATTGTGAGGTCATCTTGCAGCTTCTGTATTCTCTAGTCTTTTATCTGGGCTGGCTTTCGGCACTGCTGTCTCCTATAAATGTGGTTTTTGTATGATGTGAAGTAAAGCTTTTGCTATAGGGTAATGCCATGCATAGTTGTCAAAGGCATATATGGCTTTAAAGTGCAAAAATTCCATAGAGCTATGGTGAATGGCGTGGTACACTCCTTTGTGAAGCATGACGCATAATTTATGACTGTATGTAATAAATAAAAAATGATCACGTCATTAGCAATTTCATAAAGAAAAACTTAAATGATAAATATAAAATGAATAGCAATATAAATTTTAATTTTTAATAATAAAGCAAATAACATACAACTTATTAACACTTAAAATTTCAAATGACAATGACCACATCTTTCGTCCATATAGATTATAGACATAGCAAATCAAGTAGCATAAATAAAGGTATGTAAACTCTAATAAAATGATTTTTCAAATTCTTCTTCCACATCATTATCATTATACTTGTAGCATTCGGGATCCTCTTCCTCCGCCTTTGTGTCATCTAAGTTGATCTCTTCCTCTTCATCATCAATCAATTGGCGTGCAATAGATTTTCCTTCGGATGAGGCCAATTTCTTGGAACTCGATCCAACACTACTTGCTTTCTTAGGTCGAAATTGATATTGTATTTCCTCAATTCTTGAAGTTCTTGTGACATCATCCGAAGTCAAATCATCACCACCAAATATTGGACCATTTTCATCATCACTTCCTTCATTCACCCTTCCTAACAACCATTCACTACTTGTTTCATTAAATTCAAATCCATTCAATTCCATTGGATTAATAGAATCTCGCACATCATATCTTCGCTTTAACGCTTTATTATACTTGATGTAGACAAAGTCATTAAGGTGTAATTGCTCCAACTGATTTCTTTTTTAAGAATGAAGCTGCAAAATTATAAATAATTAACATGCATTAAACTTTATTTGTAATTTTTTTGACAAAATAAACATGTACTTATATGCTCAAATATGCTCCAATTTCTTTCACAACCCGATGAACAAGAAGTGAGGCTAAGCACCTTAATGGCGAACTTTTACAAGTTTGGAGTATTAGAGCCATATGCAGCCCACCATTCAGTTGGTAATTTTTTTTTTAAAAAAGCCAAAATAAGCAAAAAGGAGTAGAATCAATAGATACATAAAAATAATAGAACATGTTAATTTTAAAAATATCAATTACCTGGTTATATGAGATTCCTTTGTCTAGTAGCAATTAACTTTCCAAAGAGCCCTTTAGCCCTTTTATAATACACAAGCTCCATGGTTGTCTTGTACGTCTGCACTTGGTACCAATCTTTCTATGCAACTATACAAATCATTTATTACGTCTCGATCCTGTTCAATATTAGGATGTGCATAGAAAAATTTTGGGTTCAGAAAATAACCAGCCGCATGCAAGATGGAGTTGGAATTGCCATCTATCATCAATTATTTTGAAGATTGTCTTATGCTTATGCTCATTGTCAAATGAGGCCGTTATAGCTTTTTTTGCCTGATCCATTTTCTTGTAAATATATCCCATCACTGGCTTCTTTTAACTATCAACAAGACGAAGCACATTTAACAATGGCCCACCTACTTTAAGGTATAGAAAATGTGATTCCAAAATGAAGGCATTAGAATCACTTTAGCCACATTCTTCCCTTGCATCTCCTTTTAAATGATTTATTCCACTCATTGGAAGTAAACATTTTCTTCAAATTTGCTTTTTGAACTTGAAAGCGATTCAAGGTCTAAAATGCTGTGACAAATCGAGTTTTCCCTGCACAAACCATCTCCTTTTGACTAGTAAAATACCTCATCATATTTAAAAGATGCGGCCTATTATATATATACCTGTTTACCATCATCGTCCGTTCATAAGTTTTTTTCAAATTTTGAAGTTTGAAGATATCTTCAAATATCAAGTTGATATAATGAGCGGCACAAGGGGACGAATATAAATGTGAATACTTCTCTTCCAAAAGCTTCCCTATTCATTCAAAATTATAAAATATAAATAACACTTTAATAAATAAGTAAATGAAACAAACTTATTGAATGAAAAATTGAAATACTTTCTTAATCTTAATTCTTACTTGCCACAACATTTGCATTGGCATTGTCGGTAATTACGTGCCCCACATTTTTTACTCCAGTGTGATGAATGAACTTTTCTAACAACTCAAACATCTTCTCTCTAGTGTGAGCAAACGAGGACGCATCAATCAACTCTACAAATTTTCTTCCTCTTGGACAATTCACCAAAACAATTGATAAATGGCCTGTTTTTTTTGTCAGTCTAACCATTAGCCATCAACGAGCAAACATACTTGAATATATCTTCATCATGACTTTTCAAAATTTCATTGGTGTGCTAAAGCTTCTATTTTAAGCACACAACTCTTCCTTCATGATATGTAGATGGTTTCATCCCAGGGCCAAATTGACCAATTGCTTCAATCATTGGTGTAAAACTGTCATGTTTCACAGCATTAAATGGAATCATAGCACCATACATTCATCTCCAAAATTTTTGCACCAGATAATCCCTCTTTATCTTCAAAGCTTCGTCAAATTTTAAAGTAGTATTTTTCCCTTCTCTTTTAGAACATCCTCTGCACATTGTGCAAAAAACAAATCAATGGGACCTATTTGCTTTGACCTTTTTGTGGTAGTAGAGGAGCTTGCAGTAGATGGTTGCTTCCCATGACTTAATGCTGCTACCTCCTCTTCCCAATCCCACCTAGCATGCTCTTCTGCTGTTATATCAAAATGAGGTAGCTTATTCATTTGATTTTTCAGCTCTTTCTTCTTTTCAATGTAGGCTCTTAGCTCATCCTTAAAATGTTCGGGACACTTGGGACATGCTTTTGTGTTTCAAAATCCTCCAATAAGATGATGTTTATGTTTCGTAATCCCTCCTTTTGTAAGTTTTCTGCAAAACTTACATTTAACATCGTTTGTATTGTAGGGGTCGGGCAACAATGCATAATTTCCAGCGGGGTCTTTTCGGTTTAAATTTGATGCATTAGAAGAGGACATTTTTCACTATCTAAAATTTCAAATTTCAAATACAACAATTAGCAAACACAAATAACCAAATAAATAATTCCTAACAATCAATTCAACTCAACAATCAACATAAACAAAAATAACAGCATGCACATCATTCAATAGAATCATAGGCAGCAATCAGCATCACATCATACAATTTTTTCGCCACACAATCCACATTCACTGCTAAATTTTTGCAGAAATTAAGAAATGCAGCAGCCAGATTTTATTCAAAAAGCTGCAAAGGAGCTAGCCTACTACAGTTGAAGGAACTGAGAAATCTTTGGATGAGAACTAGAGAAAACTGCTGTAGTTGAATCTGAATAACTTACAGAAGCTGAATATGCTAATGACTATCACCTGTCATTCACTTTTAAAGCACATTCCGAGCATTATCTTCTGCTGATTCTATCAACTTTATACCAATTACCAGAACCACCCAAGCAACCAAGAGAAATTACGTAAGGCAACCTGAAACGGACGGCAATGCAGGCAAGTTTCTCAGAGGGAGATTTTGTCTGAAGAAATAGAGAAAACTTACCATAGCCTTTGCGTCGCTGATGGAGAAGACCAGCCGAGATCGTGGAAAAACAGTGGAGGAAAGCATTGCAGCTCTGCACAAGAACGAAGCTTTCTTTAGTTTTTAGGGCTTTTTTGTTTTTTTTTTAATAAAAACGCATGGGCTAATGTGTTTTTAAACACCCACCAACTAATTTGCCTTTAAACATGACTTTAATCAAATTTTTTTTTTAAAAAAACAACAGATAAGTTGTCTTTGCAAAGGTGCGTCAGGCGCTCGCCTGGAAAACTGGCGCTAAGGTGCGTGCCCATGTCCGCGCTAAGGTGCGTGCACATGTCGCACCTCTGCGAAGGTGTGTGCCAAACATACCTGCAATGTGTCGTGCTGGTGCCTTTAACGCATTTCGCCATGGTGCGCGCATTTCGGCGCCTTTAACAATGGTGATGCCATGCAAAAAAATCCTCAAGATCTATGGATTTATTTGACTCTTGGATTTATGCAACTGATATAATCAACCAAACAACTATCTTTGTTATCCCAATTTATAACAGATTTGTTACATGCTCTTATTGAAATCTAAGGCATAAAGCTAATGATATGAGTGCTTGACCCTCCTGATTGATTCCCTTGTTTCTTTTGGAGTTTAAATGACTTAACTACTCTATCCCTCCCAAAATGTGGGGCTTATTGGACACAACACAAACTTTGTTAGCTTTGTATGTTTTAAAACTATATTTCCTTTGACATGATGTCTTGTGTTGGTTCCTCTTGAAAAGGAAATGTGAGGTTTTGCTGGTTTAAATTGAGAGACACCCATTTTATTCTGAACCTATATTGGGTTGTATCCCATGTGAAACCAACCCTTTTGTATGCTATTCATTTATGACTGATGCCCCTTTTTCTGTAAGAACTATATATTAATCTCCTGATCTAAAAGTACAATACTTTAGTTGTTAGATCTTCACTTCATTTCTCTGTCGTAAATAAATATAGATAAGTGTTAATGACGTTCTTTTTGTTGCTAATTATCGACCTATAGACTCTCTAGTGCTTTTCCATATGTTGGTGGTGTTAACAAGGTGTCTTAATTTCTTCTCATGCTTTCTTTATCAGATCTATGTGTTCGGCTACTGAGGAATTAACAAAAGAACAGCTTGACCATGTGCTACCGACCAGGAATAAAGGTCGACATTTCTTTTTCTTGCTGTGTAGCTTAACTGGTTTTTTGGCCCATTACATTTCTGGCAATTCTTCTAAACTTGGACAGATTCTTGCGAAAAAGAGGAGAATGCTGAAAAGGATTCAGATCCGTTCATGGCTCTGGAAGGACTTGATACACTTGCTAATTTAGCTATTCAAGAGGAGGGAGAGGGCCTTCCTACATCTGAGAACAAGACAAAACACCCACGGCATAAACCTGGCTGTACATGTATTGTTTGCCTTCAACCTCCCAGTGGAAAAGGCTCTAAGCACAAACAATCGTGCGATTGTGTTGTTTGTAGTTCATTGAGGCGCCGTTTTAGAACTCTGATGGAGAGACGGGAGAAGAAGCAATTGGAAAAAGAAGCTGAATCTTCACCTCAAAACTTGCAATGGCAAAAATTGCCTGAAAAAGTGCAGGATGTTGGTACGTATCCTGGCACTGCCAGCCTAAATCAGGAAGAGGTGAGCAAGTGGATGAAATCTTCTGCCTCTCCCTTGAAAGGCCAAATAGACCTTAACAGCGAGCCAGGTGAGGAAGAGTCATCACCTGGCTCGGATTCTGGAACCACGAAGCAAGTACTCCCAGGCTCAGCGGAGAGATTTCTTAGGCCACGGAGATCTTTGGTCTCTGATGTTATTGGAGATATAGTGGGAAAGCAGATGCAGCAAGATGGAATTGGAGGTGCTAACATAATTAGCTGTGTGGCCCTGGACAGTGGTAATCGGAAAGCTGTTTAGGCCAACATCCGTATCATTTTCCAGGGGATAAGCCACTCTTACAGGGGAGGAAGTCGTTTTGGGCAGAGTCGAAATTTTGTTACTCTTAATCTGCTTTGCCATGTTGCATCATTAAAGCTGTACATAGAGAAAGAAAGGTAGGAATTTAAGGTTGCAGAACCATTCGATTAGCGGATGGTGTCCATGCACAGTTGTGGCCATCCTATTTTTTGTCTGCGGCAACGAATGATTGCATGTAATGTTTAGAAATGGGAATGAAGGATAACCCTTATGTAATTATTTACTCTCAATATTTTGTTATCCCTCTCCCTCGGTGGTGATATATTGGCACTAGCTAATTCATCTCGCAGCACGCCTACGGCTTTTTATCATCTAGATATGTGCCTTTCTTGCTCAACGACTTAATTTTGTGTCTAGGCCCAGTCTTGCATACATCCATGCTCTGATTGCGACCTGAGTTTGTCATGCGCAGATCTGACCTCGTTCCTGAATGTTCCCAAGCCTCGGTTTCATGCCATATTAATTCTATACTATTTATTAAGGCTGAGAGCATTGGAGAAACTGAATTTGGTTTCCATAAGTTTTTAGACCATTGTAACCTCCAAATTTTAAAATAAAATTAATGAGAAGACCTATTATTATAGAAGTCTATACAGAGAGTTTCCCAAACCCACATTACTGAACCATAGGCGACGCTGTCCACCACTTCTCGTCAATCACGATAAAAAAAAAAAAAAAATCTTTAATTCGGCGTACATCGATTTTTAGTGGTTTGATGGTTGCAGAGATGGGACGATGTTTCATTGTTAATTTAACAGGAAGCTCCTCTCAATATTTGATGGGTTGCACCTTGAATAATTATTGTTGCAATTTACCATGCTGGCGGTAAAAGGCATGTTGGGGTTGGAATAGTTTTAGAGTCTGCAAAAATGTGGTTTCCATATACTGTCCTTCGACAGAATGTTGGGCTTTCTGAATTTTTGGACATTGCTCTATATTATTTGTTTATATTGTACTCCTTTAAATTTAATTCATATTTCAACCTTTTCCCTCTAATCATAAGACTTTGATTTGCCCTACAGGATTTATAATGTTAGATGATGTCATTGCATCCAAAAAAGATCACTGTGATGAGTTGCATGAGAAGTCTCGACTAGAACGTAATTGGAGGAAGTTTGCCAAAAACTATAGCTTTGTGTAAAAATTTCAGGGAAGAAGCACAAGAATCCAAGTATTTAGAGCCTTGTGTTTTTATTCAATTTCTGAATGTTTTAATGTGCTAATTTTTTTTATCACTCACAAAAATTTTACTTCAAATATATTAGTTACTGTTTATATATATATATATATATTATATTTACGTATTTCAAGCTTTTTCCAAGTACCATGTCTAATTTTTTTTTTAATAGTCTTTCACCAAAGAAAATTGGTCTTGTTTGTGGTAGTTTAATTACTAGATTATAACTTCTGATTTGTGTTGATGAGTCCCATCAAGTTTGTTTTTCCTTTATATTTTCAGTTTTACAACTTGAGAGAAAATTAGATGCATAAAGAGACCAAAGAAAATACATCAAGAAGAAAGTATTAATTATGATCAAGTGAAAGGCCTTTTACATTTAGATACATACTTGATAAATTCTAAATCTGATATAACGACGTTCATATCAACAATGAAGTCATTTATAAGGCAGGAGTCTTGAGTAAAACTTTTAGTACATTTAAACAGATTTTGGTGTCCAAACTTAGCCGTCTTAATTTGATAATGCCAAATAAACTTTTCTTCTTTATTTTTTTGTTATTATCATATGCAAAACACCAAATATAATGATAAAATTTTACTGTATTAATAATATATATTTATATTTTTTTTAATTATGCGCACACATAGTATTAAATAAAGGTTGTGGATGATGATGCAGGGTGGTCTTGGATTATTGCGGCCTTTATTTGGAGTATGTTGTAATGAGTTGGCATAGTTTGTAAGAAAACTGGAGTCCAGGTTTCCAACGTGGATAAGTGCTTGGTTGTGATGACGTTAAGCGCATGGTTAAAAATGGCAACAACTGCATGGGCTGCCATCCTCCAGGCAAAACTCAGAAACTTCAAAATGGCCCTCCTCTTCTGGTCTGTCTTCCGCTTTATCTGAAAACTCCTTCGGGCAACCTGTCTTCCTCTTCGTCAGCAAACAGCACGAGGAGGCCATGGATATGATCCGAGCTTCGTTATCTTGACAGGAGGAGTCAAAATCATCTAATTTCCAGGTTGCCCGGAAAAATGTCCAACTCGTTTGACCACTCCTTCAAGATTAACATCGACCCCAGGATCAGCCAAGCAGACAGGGAGCAAGGCATGGGCGTCTTCCCCAAGGAAGTTGACAGCGTGAAGGTGGACATCAAGGGCGTGGAGAAGCTCTTCCTCAGGCTGCGCGAATCCAATGAAGAGGTCAAGGAAGCGGTCAGTGCTAAGACAATGAAAGAGCTGCGCGCCCGGCTGAACGTCGACCTCGACCACCTCCTCAAGCTGGCCAAGCAAATCAACAAGAAGTTCGACGGCCTCGTCGTGGCCAACGCCGCCCACCGCGGCCTCCAGATCGGAGGACGATCAGGCCCGCGCCTCCATGATCTCCGAATTGACGGAGAACCTCGAGCAGCTCATCCGCGGTTTCCAGGGTCTCAGGCTCCAAATAGAGGCGGATCACAGGCAAATCATCGAGAGCAGGTAGCATGCCTTTCTCGCTTGCCCTGCCGTCGACGATCTCGATTAACATTATGGTGGATTTCGCCTACTGCAGGTATTTCGCAGTCATGGGAGAGAAGGCAACAGCGGAAGCCATCGACAATTTAATCTCCAGACAAATCGCGGCACAGGAACACGGGCGAGGGGCAATGGCGGACGCGGTGGCGGAGATTCAGGAGAGGCGTGACACGGTGTGGGAGATCCGCAAGAGTCTGATGGGTCTGCACCAGATATTCCTGGGCATAGCGACGCCTGTGGAGGTGCCAAGCGGTGGAAACAAAGGCGTCGGAGGCCCGCCCAGCCCCGTCGGGATCCATCCTGCGGCGGCGAAGCCGGGGACGGGGACGGGGACGGGGACGGGAGGCCTGACCGACTACGAGAAGGAGACGCGGAGGCAGGCGTACATTGCCATAGCGCTGGCTTTGGTCGTCATCCTCGTCATCATCACGACGCTCCTCAGAAGCGAAAACGACTTTGACGCCGAGGAGCCGCGCGCAGATTAATGTGGGTCCCGCGTATGCCCGCCAGTTTTCTGCTTCTCAAACCGTCGCCGCGATGTTTCATTGATTGGCTGCTCATTACGTATTTGTCCGACAACATCTGTGAAAAGCAACACTTGCAAAGTTTCATTGATCAGAGACAGTCACAATGAAAAATCTTTTTCTATCTATTTTGCTCCTTGTGAATACACACCATTCATCAGCTTGACAAATCACGTTACAGCTCCAGAACTATACTGGATTTTCAATGTGACGAATACAATAAACAGTCTGATTCAGCGTTGTATACCTATTCCCGTGCTGCAATAATGCAACTATCAACACTTATATATATAATATAGCACAGACGACCCTTTGACTTATTTGTCCACAAATTGGCACAATTTTTTTGTTACATAAAATTTTAAATTTTTGTAATAAACTATAAAAATTAGACCGGTGTGCATTTCAAACAAACTATTCAATAATTGTTTATCTTTTGGAACATATGGCACTGACCCTTTAATCTCTATGTATAATCTCAAAACTTATTCAAACCAGCAGCATTAACAATCGCATCAGCCACCCCAGCTGCTATATTCCCTTTCTTTGTGCTCAATAATTTTTTTTTATACGAAATAACTTGCTTGCAAAAGAAGTCATACGCAGGTTATTCTTTTGTTATTATTATTATTTTTTTATTTTTTAATGCTATCTTAAAACATCTATCCTAAGAAGTCCGTGCGAGTTGTTCTGCTGTTTGATGAGATTTTTTTAAAATTTTCTATATTTTTATCCCATAAGAAGAAGTTTGCCTTGCCATTGGATGAGATGAAAAATATTGATTTTGAAATATTGGATGAGGTAAATAAAAAAAATGTTGGTGTGATTGGACGAGTTTTAATTTGTGGAAAAAACATAATAATTGTATTTTATAAGATAGTATATAGAGTTGTTTGATTTGATAGGTGATTATGCTTACAAGCTCCATACTTTGCACGGTTCTATTAATTATTAAAATTTATTTAAAAACTACAAAAAAAAAAAAAAAAAACCTTCTATATAGTAGCAAATATAACTTCCGTGTGACATGCATGAATATCTCTATGCATTAACATGTTGCATAGAAAATACAATGTAAATTAAAATTGCCATGGATGATTTTTTGATTTTTAAATTTAAGTATATTTAATGCGATGTTATTTTATAAGCATTGTTATTTAATTAATTACTTAAAGATAATTAATAAGTCACCGATCAAAGATTTTTAATTTATCAAATTAATTCTAAATTATATAAAAATAGGATTGGGTCAGAAATCCTAGTCAACGATATCCACTTCTTGTAATTTGTCTTTTGTTTAGTAGAATAGTGACCCATCAATACAAATCATGCATGTTGTCCCATATCTAATTTTGTTTTTTATGATTACTAAACATTTAAAAAATATTATCAATCAGTCAAAATAGGTTTACTTTAAAAAAAATTGCATTTAAATATAACTTTGTTTAAAGAAATATAACTTTTAATTTGTGTTTAATTAAAAATATAGTAGATGGCATTATGTAGAACAATGATACTACTTTTTACCTGAACTATATATATCTGTACATATCAAAATGTACTTATTTATTTTTGTTGTTACCATTGCTTTTGCATTGTATTTTTGTGCAAAAGAAAATTATGCATAAAGCCTTCTTAATCTAATCATATAAATCATTTATTAAAAAATTTCGGCACAAATATCATAGATGCATGTACTATGTTATTATTGTCAAAAGTGGTACAATGTATAATTTTAAAAATATCCTATTGGAGGAAAAAGGTCAAACATATGTCAAATCATTAAACATGAGTAGAATTATACTTTTATAAAAATCACTAAATTCCAACACTCATTACCCAATAACCTTTTCATTTAGTGTTTCCTCAATTTCTCTCAAGTTTTCCATTTTTGCAATTGTTTTTTTTTTCATTTTTCTCAAATTTATTGAATACTCATAAAACTTCTGTATTTAGGCTTTTCTTCTTTTTCTTTCTTTCTTAACTTTTCTACTTTTGCCTCTTCATTTATTTCAAATTTAAAATTATAAAATTTTGATTTGATAAAAAATTGAACTTTATCGTAATATGGTAAATTTTATTTTATTCTCATTTTTATTAAAATATAACTCTGTATACTTAATATTTTTATTATTACCCTTATATATATATATATTTATATTTTAATTATTTTACACGTGGATTAAACATGTCCCATTACTAACAGGTAAAATTAAGCTTAGTCAGACACCCTCCAGGCGAATATATTATTTCCATTTTCCCATGCGGGAGTTACACATAATTTAAGATCATAATTTGTTTGATCCTCAATCCCGTTGGGTTTTGTTAACTTTGTATATTATTTTTTACCTCATTTTTCAAAATATTTCAATTTAAAATGGTTGATAAATTTGAACTAATTCCGTGAGATGTAATCCGGTAATTTCATTCAACGGAATTGAAAAAAAAAATGTATATATATATATATGTATAAACAAAAAAATGTATAAAAAAATAATATTCAATTTTTTATCACAGCATTGCAACTTATTCCTACAGCCTTGTTTGTTTAAATTCAATTTTTTTTACTATTTATCTTGAATTTTTATCTTTTTTTTAAAACTATCATCATTTTAAAATTATTTATCAAATTAAATATTTAAAAATAGATAAATAAACATAATTATTATATAACAAAAAATACACAAACAAACATAATAAAGGACAAACATGATATATGGTAAAATATATCTATATAAAACATTGCATAAATATATTAAATAAAAAATAACAAAATTACTAACATAGAAAATTTCTTTATGATCATATGGTGATTAATTTTATTTTTATTGATAATTTTAATTTTTAAATCAAACATCCAAATTATAAAAATTAAAGTTTTCCAATTTATTATTCATAATTATTATGCCTCAATAGAATAATTGATAAAAAAAATTATGTAATAATTTTAATTAAATTTATCCAACATAAATATTCGCATATCGATGAAAAATTATGCTTATTTGTATATTTCTTGTTACATGACAAATTATATTTACAAAAACAAATAATAGAGAAATTATAATTTTTTTCTTTTTCAATTCCATTATTCCAAATCACATGTGTATCCGTGATTTGGAATTATGAAATTGGGCTAATTTTATAAATAATTTTAAAATATAAATATTTCAAAAAATGAAAAAAAATAGGTTAAACAGTGAAAAAACCCCAATCCGGTTGCTACTATCAAGTTTGCCCGAGTGTGAAATGACTAATAGGGTGTTTGTGTGATTTCTAAGCTATTTGAAATGCCTAATAAAATATTTAAAAGTTTATAAACTCTTTATAATTATTTTGTAATATTTTTAATAAAAAAATTATAAACTTTAAAAATAAAATATTAGAACTTCTAAACTCTTTAATGGTAAATTAGCCATCATCAAGTTATTTTTAAATATTTTATAAATTACTTCAATATATATATATAAAAAATAATATAAGTATCATTAAATTATATTTCACTAATAGTATTTAATTTATTAATTATATAAAAATATTATAATCAATTATAATTATAATTTTTAATAAAATCTTATAATAAACACTTTATTAACTTTTTTAAAATAAAATTTATGCATTTATAAATTTTAAAATAATTTTATAAATTACACGATAATATAAATTATGAAAGATAAATTTAGCCAAACACCCTCAAAATCGTGGGACGCGTGAGAAGTTTCATTCATTATGAACAAGCCCATGCTGATTTTCCATTTTCTTTTTTAACATTTGCCTTGGGGATAATCTGCACCCGAGGCTAATTCGATCCGAGTCACAATCTAAATCACACTTAAAATTAGAAAGAAAACTAACTTTTTAAATGAAATAAAAAAAATAATAGAAAACTAATAAACGTATAAATAAAGAAATAAATAATGTAAACATTTTTGTAATGTTTAATACAAATAAATTCAAGTATTTATACAACATTTTTTTTATTTTGAAGATTATTAATAAAAAATATATTAAACCTTATTTCGGTGCATTCATTTGCTTTATTCATCCAATTCTATTACATACCAATAAAAAGTTATTAAAAATTACACAACTTTACTCAATAGCATGTTCTATCTTATTTTTTAAAAAATAAACAAATAGTATAGAAACTCTTAGAAATCTTTAGTATATATAAATGTAACATTTCATTAACAAAGTTAAAAATTAAAACGTATTATGAAAATGTTTATATTTATATCTTAAACATTTCAAAACTTTTTATATTATTTCTTTGTTTATGTGTTTTTCTTATTATTTATTTCGTTGGAAATTTTAAGTAGGTGGCATGTGTCACAACCACACCTGAGAAATTCACTGTGTGTGGGATCTGACCTTCCCATGCAGTAGAAGCATCTCCCAGCTTCCAAGAGACTATTTCTAGGGAGCAATAATTACATTATTCGGTAAAGATATTTTCCTGGTAATTATTACTCTGGAAGCCCAACGACCAGGACTTGAACTGTTGACCAGATTGTCGGCCTTATCATAAACTTGACCAAACCGTCAACTCACCGACCTTATTTATTTCCTCCAATCAAATCAATTTTGGGGACATCACAGTCGGTTGTAGAAGATGAACATCAAACTGAAGGGATAATTGACAAAAGAAACACCAAGAAGAAAGAATCACAGCCACCCACTAATTCTTTTTTGCGATGTGCAATATCTTATGAAAAATATACGTGATATTATAATAACTAATCAACTGATCAGCTTTAAAACTTCATCATGAAAAACAATATTAATAATATCTAGTTTATTAATTTATCCGCGGGTGTAACATGCAACAAAGATTGGTTTCAACGGAGCTTATCCGAGTTACTAGGTATATTCGTCCTGAAATCAATGTATAATTAGACACGCGTACATCCATGTTTGTATATATTTTTATTCTTGACAATAACATCATTCTTTATATTATTTATGCCTTGAAAATCTACATTATTTTCAGCTTCAATACAAACAATCAACTATCCATTGCCAGTACGATTCTTACACACGTACACAACTATATCTCTCCAGATGAAAGAACAATTCGTTGTTTAATTTCCACTTATTTATCTAAATAAATATATACGTATTTGTTTCGTCCACATAGAGTCTAGACACCACGGTTTATGATGTCTAAGTACCGGTTCAGTGACTCCTGCCTCTGCATCCTCATTTCCTCGTTGAACTTCTTGATGAATGCCTCCACTCGCCGGTTCAGCTCGTCCCGCCCCACCGACGCTTCCTTCCGAATCCTCGCCACCGACGCGTTGTTGCTGCGCTCCTTCAACGACTCCGATTCCGGCACCTCGTCGACGGCGGGGGCCGGGTCGCCGCGCTCCCACGAGTCCAACTTCTTCTGGCGCCTCGTGAACGGCACGTGACGCCCCTCCGTTATCATCTTCCATGTGCTCTCCAGCGTCTCCTGCTTTTTCCGCCTCGCCAGCCTTAGGGCCCTCGCACCTGAAACTGAGAAAATTAATTAATCTCTTGTTTATCCATTCATGCTTCCAAAAAATACTTACTGATAAGAATAAAAGCATATACAATGGGAAATATAGAAGCAGAGTTCTTTCGTTGACGTCGCATTTGCATGCGTCGCGTCAAGGCAAGTGAAAAAATGCAAAAAGGATTGAAACACGCAGCCTTTAATCCGAAGCTCAGAACGAAGGAAAAGCGTAAAGATCCCGGCGATATGCAGAGCTCCGAATCACCGGAGATCTCTGCCTCGCTCCGTAAAAAACATAATAATTAAAACTGCAGTCTACAAGCAGTGATAAAAGAAATGCCAGGATTTTGCTCCTTAATTCGATTAATAAGAATCAAGATTTTAAAAAATGACGTAGCACAGAAAAATTTATGTGAGATTACCTTCGGGAGTGGTTCTGATTGGCTTTCGGCGTCCGAACCTAGAGGAAACCGGAGGCTTCTCCCTCACCGGCAAAAGATTTTCCAATTGGCGTTTCGGGGAAGTAATCTCCTTCGGCAAGCTTGTATTATACGTGGCCTTATGATCAACAAACAACAACTCAGTTTCAGTTTCAACCAGAGTTTCTTTTTCTGTTTCGATGTCGACCTCCGAACTGTCCACTGTCACGGGTTCCAATTTATCAACTGCATCTTCGATCTCCGGCACCACAACCTCAACCGCCGCCGTCGATTCCTCTACAGCTGCCCTCATATCTGGCTGCGCTGAGGACGATGCAAAACTCCACGGCGGAGGAGTTTTGACTGAGATCAAGTGCTCGGATCGAACGTCGGACGTCTCCAATCGGCTTTTATTGAAGCGCGAGGATGCGGCAACGGTGATGATGATGCCGTTGATGATTATATACAAATAAGGAGGCTTCATCCATAACAGAACCGTTGACCACAACTCCGGAATTCCATTCGCTGCGACGCGAACAGAAAATTTTAACGCCGCTGCGACGGACACAACTCCGGCTGACATTAGAAGCATCTTCATAGATAACATCCAACTACTCATCGAGGCCATGGGAGTATGCCGTTACTACAGAATTTTATCTTTTCTTTAGATGTGGGTGTTTCAGTGGTGGGATGAGGAGACACCTCAAGCAAAGGAATTGAAGTTGGAACTGAGGACGAAGGCTGATGATACGATGTAAACGTAGGCTGAGGATGCGGCATACGAGGTTTAGTGAAATCTGGGCCGTCAGATAAGGTGATAAGGGGAGACTTGAGGAGCGGTGCTATGGTCTACTTGGATGGTCCACATTTGGGTCAAACTAAATTAAACACTGACTTTTGAATTTCTTCAGTTACACTACCATAAAGTAAATCTGTCTGAGTGACCTATTTATTTATATTCTATATATTATAGGTTGAGAATATAAAAAAATTCATTTGACAACGCATGGTTATTAAGTTACTTTTGATTATTTATATATTCTCTTTAATTTTACTTTCTAAATTTTGATTTCTTACATTTATTTTTCAATCTTAATTTATTTTGTTTTTAATTTTTCGTTTTTGCTTGTTTTTATAAATAATGTAAAATATTATCTATATGGTTATATGGGCCTGCACGTTTTATCACTAGTCATTAATAAATTAAGTTTAATACAAATAAATTCAAGTATTTATTTGTTATATTAGTATGTATAATGTGATAAAATTTAATTTTTGATATACTATTGGTCACAAAAGAATTTTTTTTTTTTGGTAGTGAATTCAAATTAAAATAGAAGATTTAACATTGGCTCGACAATAATTGCAGAGGAATATCTCGCATAGATGAGTAAAAGAACAAATGTGCACACACGTTAAATTTAAAACCAAAAGATAAAATCATTATTCAATTTATATGTTATGTTCAAAACAATTATAAGAAACAATTTATTTGTTATATTAGTATGTATAATGTGATAAAATTTAATTTTTGATATACTATTGGTCACAAAAGAATTTTTTTTTTTGTAGTGAATTCAAATTAAAATAGAAGATTTAACATTGGCTCGACAATAATTGTAGACGAATATCTCGCATAGACGAGTGAAAGAATATATGTGCGCACACATTAAATTTAAAACCAAAAGATAAATCATTATTCAATTTATTTATTATGTTCAAAATAAAATGTAAATATAGAAAAAGTATACTAAATCTACATACCAAGAAATTAGTATAAATAAAATGATAAATCATTAATTATTTGAGTGTTACATGAATTAAGAATAATGACAACGCTTATCATATTAGCATACAATAAAATTAAGAAAAAAAACAAAAAGTAAAAAATTTAGAATCAAGGAGAGAAAATATTGAATAATTTGTCTTCGTTCCACTTCATAATTATTCATTATATTGAAAAATATTAATTTTTCTAACAATATTTATATTTTTATTATAATTAATATATATATTTCATTACCATTAATTCTTTTAAATTTTTTACTAATAATTTAATTGACTAATTTTTCAATTAATTAAAAACATACACAAATTAATTATAAAAATTCTTTGAATCATTCTTTATGTATTATTTTGAAGATTATTTATACTTTTAATTTAAATAATTTTATTTCTACTATTTAAGATACAATAAATTTAACATGCAATTTTTATTAGTACATATTAATTTTTGTGGGGTGATGCGGGATGAGTTCTCTCATCTTGCTTCCATCGCAGTGTTATTTCTTTTTCTGCAAGATGAGTGCCCATCCCAGAAAAAATAAGGAAGTTCTTCTAAGCAACCAATAATGTTGGCACATCGTTCAATTGATTTAAATAGATTATGTTTTGATATAATTAATATTTTTATGAAACTTTAAAAATTGAAAGAGCACTTAATTTCATGATTAATTAAGTTAAATTTGAATATTTTTAAAGCACATAAGTTTAAGTAAATTCTGGATTTTTTTTAATTCGGTCAAGAAAAGATGATGAGTGAATATAATTTTAAATGAGGGATGAAATAATTATATAAGTTAATCAAGAGTATTTTTCCGTATATAAAATTTATATATTTATAAAATAATATATTATATAAAGTCAGAATAAAATAAAAAAATAGAATATGAAAAGAGAAAATGTAACAAACGAAAGTTGGAGAAGAAGAATGAAACTAAAAATAAAAATAATTTAAATTGGGTGAAAATTAAATTATAAAAATACAGAAAATGAAGTGCATCTTTATCCTTTTCGTTTGCCAACCAAAACCAAAACGATTTATTAAAGGTCAAAGGGGTAATAAATATGATAATAAATGATGACTAGCGGCCAATACATGTTTAAAATGTATGTATATTAATAAATAATTGTATTTTTAATATATAAATTTTGTGAGAGTAAGAAAGAAGTTTTAAAAAAGAAAAAAAAAATAGAATATATAAATTTTTTTGAAAAAGATTGAACGAAATCGAAATTGAAAGAGATAATTAAAAGAAATGCAAAGAAGGAAGGGGATCATTATAATTATATTTTGTGCTATTTTGATTTCAATAACCCAAAAAAAAAATGACAACAATAATAGCTCGCATTTTAACACATTCGTTGTATGTACAATATAAAATATATATTTATAAATAAATTATTTAAATAGAACACACGTATTTTTGTTATTGGTATAAATTAATTATACCCAGAGAAGTTTCTAAAGAATAACAAATAAACCAATGGCACAAGATACAAAATAAAAGTTTTAAAAATTAGTTTTTTAATGAATGAGATGGTATACTTTCACCAACAAACTTTCCGTTTTATTCTATTACAGTTTTTTGCATTGAAGAACGGAAAAGTGATAACATTTCAATTTATTAAATAGATTATTTAAAAAAAATTTTAAAGAGGCAAAAATAATTACTATGTATGGTACAATATTTTTATGAAGGAGAGGGTATATGTATATTTTATCAATGAACTTTCTATTTTATTTTTATTTTAACATTAATGAATTGAAAGAAGAAATTACATTTAAATTTAGTAGAAATAATATCTTAAAAAATATATCCAAAGACATAAAAAAATCTAATGCATTCTAAATAATATAAGTACAAATAATGACAATAATAAATGTTACTGTCATTACAAATAATCAACAATTTTGTCTGAACGGTCGGGCCAATTTTATTCTGCAATTCATAGGGAGGCAGTGATGGCAAAGTTTCACCTTCGAACAAAATTTGATTGCAATTTAAGGAAGCAGAGCAGTCATATATGTTTGGTTTCGACTTCGGACCACCTATTTGGTACAGGTCATTTTCATTTTGTTTTCCTCATTGTTTTTGAAGATTTAGGTGTGTCTGTCTAGTTTGGTGAATTAATTATCAGTTGTTTGCTTTCGATTGATAAGGTACTTCATTTAAAAATAAGTTAATAAAATATTTTTATAAGATTTTATTAAAATTTATAATTGTAATTAGTTATCATTTTTTGTTGTAATAATAATAAAATAAATTAAATGTTATAAATATAATGTAATTGAAAATATTTGTCATTTTTAATATATCTAATGAAATAATTTATAAAATATTTGAAAATAAGTTGAAAAAAATTAACTTATTTTTAAGGAGGTCTTCTATCAAAAAAATTTATGGAACGCTTTTGAAAAGTTTATAACATCTTATAAGCCCAAACACCCTTTTAATAGTGGGATTCACTCAATAATTCTTTATTGGGTGATGTAATTTTTCAATGCTTCCATACTTAGGACTGTGGCATCAAAATTCTCAATGCAAGCGGAGTATATACTCTCAGTATAACGGCACGCTAGATGCATATGTAAAAAAATTTTATAATATGAAAAATTTAATCATTGTATCAAATTATAATAAGAATAAAATTATTTTAAACTTAACAACATATGAAAGTTTTATGAGTGAATCCAAAGCTATAAAATATATAAAAGAAACATAGAGTTATATTAAAACTAATGGGGCAAGAGAGAAAAAATTTATTTTTAAAAGTAATTTAACGTTACACAATCAAAATTATATCTCTTATCTTAACATATTTCTATCAAGTTTGTGTTTTTATGCCTGATTCGGTTGTTTGTTCTGATTGGAGTGGCTCGTTTATATCTTACTGGATTAAGATAGAAATGGATACTGATTTTTGAAGGGAAAGTGCCTGTTTTTCTGTTTTGCATTTCGATCCTTGTGGAGATTGTTTGGTTCGTTGTCGGAGAATGGTTGCATGGGGAATATGGGCAGGGCTGTGCTCGAAGCTGACATCCCTGCTGGGCGCTTAATCCTCTTCCTGTAGCATTTGGTGGTCCAGAAGATTCTGGGAAAATAATGAACTTAGGGTGGAAACAGATTGAAGTGCAGGTTCCCTCCGAAAGAGAATCTGTCCTATCTTCCCTGTTTAACGATTGTACTAATATAATCGTAGTGTATTACACAGTGGCAGCTGCGGTGTTGGGTGGTAATCTGCCAACTTCTTTACATATGTTAATCTTCTTTATGAGTAGTGCTTTTGTTAACATATTAGTTCCGTTATTGTCGATGTGAATTTTTTGCGAATTTATTTCTTTCTCTTACAAGGCTTGTCGAATTCAGCAATAGCGAACAT
Organism: Avicennia marina; assembly: GCA_019155195.1. Lineage (NCBI taxonomy): Eukaryota > Viridiplantae > Streptophyta > Magnoliopsida > Lamiales > Acanthaceae > Avicennia > Avicennia marina. The sequence goes on along the minus strand of CM032754.1, from coordinate 17,215,353 downwards.
CAATGTGCTCGGATTAGAAATGGAATGTTGAATTCATATTTAAGTGTATCGTATTTTGACTATTACAATTGATGACATATTTCTCTTGAATCTTGAAGGAAGTTTTTCAACCAAATTGACTCATTACACACCTCGGTCAGTGCTATGTACTCAACCTTTGTACTTAAAAGTGCAACACACTTATAGAATTTACTTGATCAAGACACAGCAGCACCTGTAAAGATTATTAGATAACCAAAAATAGATTTTCTTAAATCAACATCACCGACTATGTTTGCATTAGAATATCCTTCCAGAACATGCTTATTTTGTCCTTGAGTATAACAAATTTCAAGCTTTATTGTTTCTTTTAAATATTTTAAATCCACTCGATAGCCTTCCAATATTTTTTTTCGGGATTTAACATAGAACGGTGTACTTGCCCAACTACATAAGATAGGTTTGGCCGGGTATAAATTATTGCATATATCATGCTTCTAACAGCTGAAACATATGGAATATTATTCATATACTTTTTTTCATTTTCACTACTTTGACACTATTTTAAATTTAACTTGAATTGTCTACTTAGTGGAGTTGTTACAAGTTTGGCATTTTCCATTCAAAAATTTTCAATTATCCTTTTGATATAGTTTTCTTAATATAGTCAAATCTTATCACTTAGCCTATCTCTTAGAATATGTATATTCAAGATTTTCTTTGTTGGTCCTAAGTCCTTCATTTCAAAGGACCTATTCAACTCTTCCAATTTATTGATTTTGTTTAAATTATGGCCAATAATTAATATGTCATCAACATACAATAATAAAATTATAAAATCATCACCAAAATTCTTAATGTATTTTCTAAAATTATGTTTGACTATGAAGGAGTCAAATTTCTTATACCACTGCCTCAGAGCTTGTTTTATTTTATAAAGGCTTTTTTTAAGCTGATAGATTAAATTTTCCTTACCTTTTACCGTGAAACCTTCTAATTATTTTATAAAAATTTCTTCTTCAAGATCTCTATTTAAAAATATTATTTTCATATCAAGTTATTTTATCTTTAAATTTAAACTTGCAGCCAATTCCAAAACAACTTGAATGGAATTCATTTTAATAGGAGAGAAGATTTCATTAAAATTAATACTAAATTTCTATTCAAAGTCTTTAAATGACTGAGAACTCCTTCAATTGACTTCAATTTGAATTCCAGGAACTAATTGGAGGCCATGGAAGCCTTAAAATCTCATAGTTGAGGCTTTAACTCTATGGGCTTTAAGATCTCAGAGTTGAGGCTCTAACTCTATGGGCTTTGAGAAAGTTGAGAACGAGCTTATTCACTCGTTCAGAGAATTGCTCCTTAACAAAATGGCTTCCTTCTCTCCGCCCCTTCATTCTTTATATAGCCTTCAACTCCAGGGAATTTGAAGTAGTAATCCTTCTCACCCATGATGAACAATGCTGGAGCTTCCACTTTCACTTTTTCTATGTTCAAACCTTGACAGAGTGATCTACATTCATAAACTGAATCGAGTGAGCCAAGAAACATATCAGTAAGGCATGCAGGATAAGCTACGTACGACCTTCGTTTCCTTAGAGAGGAGGGTGCCCTCGGCATGAATTTTAATCATCACAGAAATATATCATCAGTATGGCAATCAATGGGAGGAATTCTTGGAGAAAAGACATGCAAGGGTACGGTGAATGGATCACAGTCCCGAATTTTTCGATAAACAATGCGAAGAAATAATTATGCAGTTTTACCTGTATATATGGAACTTGCAAAGCAGTTTGGAAACCAGATTTTTCATAGAGAGAACCGTAGGCCTCAAGATCTTCTTCCGAGAACCAAAGTGGTGACGGGGTGGAAGAATCAACCATATCCATTATCTCCTGGTTTTCATGTGCAATTGGTATTTCACTGCGTGAAACGAGTTTCGTACTACTGTTTATTATCAGAGAGACCAAAATCAGCCTCGGCCCTCCCAGGTACCTGTGTTGGAATGATGAAATTCACTTCAGCTCAAATTAGACCAAATACACGTGTACGCGTGCATATTTAGTACACACACTTGTATACATGTAGGTTGACGTCTGTATGCGTGCATATTTAGTACAATATGGGGCTTCAGGCCGTTGACTTCTACGTACCCGTGCTGAACTTTTTCCATTTGCACTTTTCTGAAACCACAGAAGTTGAGAGAAATGACATTAGTGCACACATAAATAATGTAGTATGTGTTGGGAATTACGAAAGAAAGGGAGGAGGTGCTGCACGTTTATTATGCCAATGCAGCCCAGCACAGCCTTTTACCTGTAACAATATTGAGAAAGGGCTGCACGGCTCTAGCTTCTTATCCTGCCAATGAGACAAGGCATTCAAAATTAACCCAAACAAGGCAGTTATTTCACCTACTAAACAATCGTAAAGAAGGAAATCTAAATAGTAGGAAAAAAAAAAAAAATCAACAGTTGTCTTCCAAGATCAAGCTTTATGTTATATATTCTTTATGCTTCTATTCCTGTGCTCCAAGACTCAAAATTTTTAAAGGAAATTATTTTATCACCAATTTTGAATCATTTCCAACACTGTCCCCTTATTCAAAATTGTGATATCTAAGCAATGATTTAAATATTGACATGCACGTCGTATACCAATTTCTAATTTCCGAAAGCTTGGTAATTTCATCCTCATATGGTGGGATTTGATTGTTATTATTAACTTGTGTGTACTTGCACTTTTTTTACTCTTCCCCATGCAATGTAATGCCCAAACTTTACACCTTCATCAATTTTATGATACAAATCATCATTCAAAATATTTAAAAAAATTATTGATATAATCGTTAAAACTTTTAATTTTAACTTGCCCAACCAATAACACATCATTTACTTCATGCACCTTTTTCAAACTTAGTTTTTCTTGCATGCCATGGTTTTTGGTCCAAACTACTAAATATTAAATGTACACAATCTAAATTTTGAACTTGCAAATTAATAGGAATTACACGTGGTGATTGCAAGTCTTCCATCAACTCTTTCCTAGCAATACTAAATTCGATTGCTTTATCTTCCTTTGGGGCATAATTTTTCATTATTCTCAACCCATGAAGCAATTATGTTTGTTTTTATTCTGTCATGTTACAATCATTACTTATTTTTTTCTTAATTTTTTTTCTCTATTTCTATTTTATTTTTATTGAATTCTCAATAAAAACGCACTTAAAAACTAAAACAAGTGTAACCCACACTCTAGGCCTAGTATACATTAAGATTAAAATAATTTTTTTTACTTATTTCTTTATCTTACATCTAACTTTGTACACCAACTTTCATCTCCAATAAATACATTCATATGTATCATTTGACATTTGGATATTTGGACTGCAAAATGATTTTAATGAGTTACTATGTATAACACGAAATGTTAGTAACATTTGTGAAAGTATATCCTGCAAATTGTTTGGAAGATTCAACCAATATAGTTACATAAGCATTTAGATGTCAGTTCATGATATTATCATGATGCGAAGCAAGCTGCCACGTGTGGAACCAAATATTAGCCACATTTCCAAAATTGTTTCTATAATACATTAGATTAGAAGATTCACTCAATAGAGTTACTTGAACATTTAGAAGTTAAGTCTATGAAATGATTTTATTCATATTTGTTTATGGCATGTGCAATTTTGCTAAATGACTAAAGGTTCACTTAGACGACAGCTCAACTCCACTCCTATATCGTGATTTTGAAGCTCACTAAAGTTTACGCATTAGGCACCATTGCCTTAGGTGCAAATGAGTGCATTTGTAATTTAATTTTTTTAGTGTGATTTATCTTTTTAAGAGAATGAAAAGCAGAAAATTGTCACTTTAACTTTGTATCCCTCTTTTGTTTTTCTGAGTGGCCCAAAGGCACAAATCTTTGTAAAATAAAGCCTAATCATTCCATGATTGAGTAGAGATAAATCTTTAAAAAAAAGCCGCGCAGCTCAGGTGGGTGCCAAATGGCCAAAAGACACAAATTTTTGTAAGATTAAGCTTAATTATCCCATGACTGGGTAGGGTAAATTCTTGAAAATTAGCCACCCAACTCGTTTAAGTGTTGAGTGATCAAAAGACACAAATGTTCATAAGATAAAACTCAGTTATCCCATGATTAGGTAGGGTAAATCCTTGAAAATTAGCATCGTAGCTCGGCTCAATAGTGAGTGGATAAGGATATAAATTTTTGTGAGATAAAGCTAGTCATCCCATAACTGGATTGGGTAAATCTTGAAAAATAATCTCCTAGCTTGAAAGGGCGTTGAGTGACCAACAGACACAAGCCTCGAAGCATTAGAGACTGGCCGTCTTGTAGCTGGGTAGGATAAATGATTGTTTAAATTGGTTAGGTGTCGACTAGTCAAGAGGAACAATCTTTGACAAAGCAAGGCCCACACACTAAAGCTTAGTTGAGGAGATGTTGGGTGATCTGCATGCCCAGTTTACCCCGCTGATAAAGTAGTTTTCAACCTTAGTAAAACAGCTCTGTCAATTTAAGTCTCGACCTATGTAGGGTCAAGTGGCTAAGCATATGAGATATTTTTGCTATGAATCTCAAAATAATTATTTATATATTGAATCAGTGAAGGCTTTGGATTCAGTCTGCATGCAGATGCCTAACAGACCATTGGTTAAAGGTACGGTGTATTCACTCAAGTATATGGATGGAAAAAAAAAGGATATCTTATCCTTAGCAATGGTGTTTTTTTGAGCACTTTATAGTTCAATCTGTGCATTTAATAAAAAATTGGTTGTTAAGAGTAAGATTATTGTTGGCAATTAGGGGTAAATGACTGTTGGTAATGCTAAAAGGAAATTGCATAATATTATAAAATTGATAGCATTCACACTTTGGGAAAAGAAAAAAAATACATAATAGTCATTCATCATCCGAATCCCATTCAAAATAGCCCAATGAGAAGGATAACGTTGCTCCTCGAGGTTTTTTAAAGCGATAGTAGATATGTCCACAAAAGGAGAAAGTAGGCAAGAGTCAACAAGGGCATGGAGTCCATCATCTTGGTCAAGATATTAGAAAGAAGGGTGGTACTCCGTAAGTCATCTCATGTCGTAGATACCCAGGACAGTCTGACATTTTTCTGATTGTTGCAATTGAGACAATAGAATTTCTGGAGTGTTTTGGTGCATTGATCTATAGCTTCCTTTCCCATCCTTGGAGCAGCGTAGTTGGTCTGCAATCATTTCATATTCTTGTTGAAGAACCTTTTGCTGCTCAAATGATGACTCTCACTAAGTTAAAAAGATGCCATTCAAAGATTTTGCCCTTGAAGAGGGAGGCAGAGGGAGGAGTATGATATGACTCATCACATTATCCTAGTCAATAGATGGGAACTAGCTAAAACCAGATGCAGTAAAGGGAGGACCCCAAGCATGACCGAATAGGTGTTGGGCTCTGGGCATTACCGAGCATGCCTGGCTGACCAAGAAGCCGGGCACAGGAGAGGCAAAGTCCAAGAATTCAAGGAACTTGGATTCTTCGATATCCAGGTAACAAGTAGCATTCAATAACATGTTATTAGGTAATTAATGAGAAAAGAATATGTTATGCAAAATAATTAGTGAGGGCACATAATCAATGCATGTATAGATAGAAATACAAAAGAAAAAAGAAACACAAATTGCTTTTCGAGTTTGTGGATGCAGGCTTCAGTAGCCCAACTGTGTATATCTGGTTCACTTTTCTTTACCGCCTTAAATTTTCTTTCCATATCCAATCTAAAACAATATCAGTAATTAGTGTATGATTGGGAATCGATTTGCAAACTGATTCCGGAGCATATCAGCTGTAGTCAAAATTTGTTTTCAAAATACTGCCCTACTATTAAAATTCATTTTTGCTCAATAGAGACAAAAAGCCTCACTGCAACAATCATAGTAACAATGAAAAATATTCTATACTATTAACAAGTAGTAAAAAACTACACTCATTCTGCTAATCGTTTGATTGAACTAAAATTTGGAATAGATACACCTAATATAAGGAATCATTTGAAAAAATGTCCTTCAAATCTTTAGCCCATCTTTTAGAAAATCAATTTGAATTGTCTCAGGTTCATTTAGAAAAAAAAATGTAATTCAAAATTCTTTGCTCCTTATTCATTGGCAAATTAATTTATGGGACGGGTCTATGTGAATAAGAAATTAGGTCATTCCCCTTAGCAATTAAAATTGAAAAATATTATTTTCTCAAAATTTCTATTAAAATTTTAAATTCAAAATTTAAAAAAAAAATAAAAAATATATATATATATATATATATATCTATGTCAATTTGCAAAATCTTGAGTGGGACATGCTCCATCAATTTATTTTGCAGTCTTTCTGCATATTGTTATTATCATCAATATTTTGTATTATAATTATTAGATTGAAAATAAGTCACAATACAGCTCCCAATTAGCGTTTGTGAGGAAAAAATGAAATAACATCATTGTAAATGATCAGAACCTTAAACTAAAAAGAAACAAGTAAAACAAACACAGAAGAGTCATTGATTACACATTCGAGAAACAAAAGTGCTGCCATGAGTCTGAACCTATAATGTACGATAAACACATTTGCTTATGTCCCAAGAAGTATTCCGGAAACATACGCGAAAAATTCAATAAGAAATTTCCCATAATCATGACCACATAATGTAATCTCAAATTTTCAAAAGAACCAAGAAGCTATAAACCCATTAAACTTAAAATTATGTAATTTTAGAACCAAATTTCAAATGGGATTTGCATTTTCAGGACAGTTTGTGAAGACATGCCCCCATGCTGGTGTACGTACCACACATTTCCAGCTCACAAAAATCACCCATCTCATAAAACAGCGTCTTAAAACCAATTGCAGTCTGCGGGCAAATAGGAATTAGAAATTCAATAGTTACTCGATAGCACGTATTTAATTTTTGCCATTGTTTTTATTTTTTAAAGTTCAGCTGGTTCACATAAATCTAATTTTGCTTACAACATTAAACGACAATCAACATTAAACAAAGATGGGTCGACGTAGCTAAGCGGGGCCGCCGACCAAAAGCTCTTTATTTCCTGCAGGAAAGGGAAAGGCATGGCCCACATTAAAATTATTGCAAGTATTTAGAAGCGATAAAGAAGTTTTCCTTCCTTCTTAACTCTCATATAACCTTGCATTGGAAAGATGCAAGAATCATGACCAATGCTATCCAAACACGCCTCATCCATTTCTTGCAAGTCTCCTTAACTTGTAACATAATATTGAGGATGAGCTGAGGGAACAGAATGGATGATGCTTGATTGGATAGACTCGGATAGATTCATGATGCCTTGGCTTTGAAGAAAATTGAGAAGGCTTGGGACCTTCAGATGAAATCCACCGGAGTTCGTTACAATTTATAGCTGTAAAAACAATTTGAATTATAAACCCATTATTTTGCGGCAAAAATGTCAAGATTGTGTCGAGTTCTGGTAGCACATACATTGGAGATGATACGTTTTGTTCGTAATTTAATAATTTAGGTTTCATTGTTTCTTTTTTGTCTTGTTCCTCGTTCAACGAGGATTTATTTTGATTATGTATGAGAAAAATGCAAAGTGGAGGCAACTAGTTAAAATTAGTTGGCTTCAATCCGTTGCTTCTTCGTTTTGTTTGGTGGATAACAGGTGACTCTTGTAATGATGTCTACAGCTTCATTAGCTTATAATTTCATTAAAATAATTAATAAGGGGGACTTCTTACTTGTAATAGCCATCTTAATTTTTTGACCAAGTCTGATGATCTGTATCACACACACATATGTATATTATATAATATGATATAATATAATATAATATAATAGGAGATCGGTGTTTGACTAATTTAGAACAAAATTCTGAATTTACAGCATTTTAATGTTGTTTTTCAAAAATTATTTTTTGATTCGTGAATGAAAAATTAAGATTTCTTAATCTAGTAAGTCGTATTCGCTTCTCGCTATTAATCTATCAGGTGCATTATAGTAGAGTTTTTAAGGAGTAGAAAGTGCCATTAATACATAATTGGATATGTTTGTATTCATTTTTAAGTGAATTTTTTTGAAAAATATGTAAAAGTAGACTTTTTAAGGAGTAGAAAGTGCCATTAATACATATGTTTGTATTCATTTTTAAGTGAATTTTTTTTGAAAAATATGTAAAAGTAGTAGAGAGATGAAAATAAAATTTAAAAAGTGTAGTGTATGTTTTTGAGTGGAAAAAATGAAAACAAAGAGACCCCATCGCTCCCTCCGTCCATCCAATGGAATAATTTCATAATTCCCAAATCCCGCGTTCTTTCTCAACGACTTCCAAATCTGAAATCCTTTAATCTTATTGTTGATAATGAGTGGGTTTCTGTCTGTGGACGAATGGTTGGAACCCAACTTACACCACATAAGAGTTCAAGAGTTGAGAAATGCTTGCCATGTCAACCTCCTTCAACATATAGCACACGACAGGACGCGGCGGAGAAGCGGTGGTGGTGGTGGTTTTCAAAATTGTTACACGAACAAATTCAAACATAAGATTACGCTCAAACCCAACACATAAATATAAGATCTACATATAAATATGAGAAAATATAATAAAATTCGAATGAAAATATGAAAGATTAATAACAATGGTTCTAAAAGTTCTATTTATACTCGTAGAATCCAATTGATAAGGAATTTGGCCTCCACTAATATCAAAATAATCAGAATTCCCATCTAAACTTGATATTATTCCTTATCTAAACAATAATAATTCTAAAAAAATCATAACAAAAATAAACTATCTAATTATATTTTTAGATTAAATTTCTCCTTCCCGATCGATCTAAAGTCAAAACTAAAGAGATTTGCGTCCCCTTCAATAGATTCGGATCCATCCATCTTGCTTACATGGTAATTTCAGAACTCTACAATTTAACCTCTATCGATCGCCTTGCCCAAATAGATTTTCCCCCATCTGAATTGACGTTCACGTTGATCCACTGTTTTCTTCTTCGGATCTTGTCGGATTTATCTCCCATGCATCCAGTCGACATTGCAAACCTCCAAATGTTCTGAAAATTCATATTTTTCATTCAAAATTAATTAGCTTTGTCCAAAATAAATTTTAAAATATTTTTGACTTTACTTACAAAGTTCATATATAACTCTGTTGCAGTTGTTATAAAGAAATAAAAACACGTTTGATCTTCTGAACTTTAAAGCTCATTAATGGGGACTACTTCGGTAAAGCTTTCAACTTGGAGCTTTTTGCCCAAGTAGGACTCTGTGTACTGAGTACCCTATTCATTCAAGAGTTTGGATTAAAGTTTGAGCGGATATTTATAATGCACAGGCCAGGACAGACTCCGATTTGAAAGGATGCATTTCACAAAATTTACCAAGAACCCAAAGCATGTAAAATTTTCTATATAATTTGTGTAGGTCCGGAAAATGAAGGGAAGAGCATTATTGACATAAGGGAATGGAGACGAGGAAAATTAAAAATTACATGGAAATTACAAAGTGTAATTAAACATTCAATAAATATCCAGTCTTTGGAGGGCCAGTTACTGAAGAAAACCTCAATCATTTAGCCAATATTCATCACGTGTGTGTAATTAAACATTCAATAATTCTGGTTTGATGTCAGGAGAAGCTTTAAATTTCATTCTGGTGATGTAAAATTTTATGATGTCTCAAATTGAACAATAGACAACACAGCTTAGAAACAGAAGGGCATAGCTTGAATAAAGAAACATGCACTTGCACCAAGTTCACGTGACGCTTCTTTCTATTAGCATGTGCATGCATGCAGCAGATTTTTACAATTAGGTATGACCGAGAAAAGCAAACAGAAATCTTAATTCTAGAGAGGTGAATGCTCTTGGAGCCAACTCATTTTTCCTACGTGCATTTGTATAGATTAAGCCATTTAAGACCAGGGGCAAACTTTGATTCATCATATCCAATCAAGCAAAAATCTTGCTGCACAAAAATATAGCAGTTTCAGAGAAAGCTCAATCACAACAAACAAGAATTTACCACTCACTCTATAGTTAAATTGCCATATAGAAAGATCAAGCCACATTGTTTTCATCGCTTTGTTGCTTGCCATTGCCACATTGGCAAGTGCACATATGCATGCAGGCTAGTTGATTCTTCTGTGTTGCAGTCCTGGAATCTCCGCCCAAACACCATTAATCATTTTTCTGCAGCTTCAGTTTTGATTCCATGTCTCCACTGTAAGGTGCAACATGGTATGCATACTGCTGGAGAACAGAGAAAATAACCATCTCAACACACACTAGAACATTTTGAATTGCTTCCTCAACATGCTCCGTATCCAACCAGAAATGATGAGATCGAATAATGCCCATTGAAACAAGGATGTCAAGCACAACTCCCTGCAGCCATCAGAGCATTTAGTGAATAAACAATAGTATATTGCTACGCTGATTGTCAAATATGTAAGTCAAACAATAGTCTGCCAGAGATGCCTTCAGTTACTCATCATATTGAACATACATAAAAGTAAATCTAATTAGTTGGAAATGGATGCAAGAAACTTTCTAACATAAGCTAATTTCGACAAAATTTAATTTAAAAAGTTCAACTTGAATTTCATGATCATTTATGAGGACAGTCAAATCATTTGCAATCAAACTACCAAGTAAGTTGTTAAAATTTCTATTCGCAAAGATTGGCATTATAATCAATTAGAGGTGAAATTCTCTATTAATCATGATGAATGTGCATAAACAAACTCTAGCCATAAATTTCACTATATGCACTATAGGCTAATTTCACCAGCTTTCCAAGTTACAAAGTTCAAACTGAATTTCAGAAACTTCACTCGTCTAGAATTGGCCAAAACTCCAAAAGGGTCACAGTTGGAGTCCCTTTTTTGAATCTAGACAATTTACCTGAAACGTGATTGAAACAAATCTCAGAAGCAGAAAACAATCAGGAGGATTACACCGGTAGCAACAAGATTAAAGTATCAAGATCCATAAATATGCATAGTGGAATTCTTCAGCAGCAGGGTTAGAAAATACATCCTTAACCTTAGACAGGATGAATGTCAAGCCTTCATCAAGATCCCCCAAGGAAGAACTTGGGGATGACTTTAATCATCATACATGCAAAGTGAGGTCTATTATGCATTCACACCACACTGGACTTAGAAAGGCACAATACTTGGAAAACATCACAAACAAATATACACTAAATTCTAGTCTTTATTTGATCAACACTCTGCGACCATCTAGCTTTGCAGACTTTGTACCCCAGGCGTGAATCAACTTCCACATTTGTTTATGCATCTTGTTGTGCCGTTTACACATTTGAAGCAAAGCACACGGTAATCATGGCATCATAGAGTATTTATGAGAAACATATGCTATAAATATATAAAGCAGTCAAGTCAATTTACATTTGGCATTTCAATTCTAAACTAGTATTTCAAATAAATAAAAAAATCAGAGGCACAAAGACGGTTATTTACCTGCCAAAAGCAAAAGAAAACAATTCCTTTGATGCAGATAAACTTTGCTAGTGGCTTATGTGGTTCCAATTCTTTTGCGAACACATGGTAGAATACAACCAGGGAATACATAGCCAAGAAGAAGGATAAGTTCAGCATGATGGTGAATGTCCAACTGAGCCAACTAGGATAAATCCCAAGAATTTGCAACGTTATCATCAAGATAGAACACACAGGACGGATGATAACAAACTGCCATGTCCAGTTCTTGAGAAGTTTCAATGTTTGATGATTCAAATGAACCTTACTAGGCTGCATACAACCAAAAAGGATTTTTTCTTAGACTCAGTATCAAAATCTCTCACCCAACTGAACTTATGTAGCAATCTGGCCTATCAGAAAGCAGAATTCAGACTTTAAGCATCCAATAAATAGTTTATGCCCTCAGCACAATTTCAGAAGCAGAAAGCCTGTTCTGGGTTGGCCTTCCTTCGGCATAAATTGCACCGATCAAAGGAAATGCGAGCAAATTATAATTGGTTAATGCTTAAAATAGCAGATAAATCCATCTTTCCTCTCATATGGATAATATTGAATCTACAAAAGTTTTTTATTATCTATAAATATGGTCTCAGTTGAACTATTCCATAGAATGAAGCAAAATCTCACCTGGAACAGAGTCATTGGAAATGAGTGGCGAATCTCCCTTCCTTTTATCTCATCAGGCACAATATTTTTGCTCATGGAAATCTTTAAATAACTATACATCAAAGCCAAAAACTTCGCAATAGCCTGAGCCAAAACAGGAAAAACAACCGAATAAACAAACACGATTCAACGTTATTATATATAACCACCAAATAGTCATGGAAAAGATAGGCGAAAAGGAACACACCAAAGCTTCACAGCATTCTTTAACAGAGTCCAAGAGCAAGAAAAAGGGTTTGCTCCCTCGGATATCCAATAATCCTACAAACGAGTCTACAGCATATACTGGGGCCATCAGTATGATTATAATTATCGCCTTTTGCTCCTTTGGATTCTTCCAGTAAAACAGGTGTTGTGATAACAGTTGAAACGTGAAGTGCAGAGTCAGCATCACCGAAAATCCAGAACCCGCTAGCGTGATTTGCCTCCGATCCATTTTGGAAAAATCCATGTTGATATGGAGTTCAAAATTTGCTGCTTCTGAAAAGGAGTTCAATATCCCGTCAAGTAAAATTAATCATCTTATAATGATCAAGAAAGAAAGGAAACAGAGACCACATACCAGGACCGGAAAACAGACCAAAAGAAAAGTCCAATAAGGAGGTTTTGGGCTTTTGGAAGAGAATGGGAAAGTCAAAAGCTATCTCCGTGAACAAAGCCTTAAGAATAAAAGCGTGCTTCCTGAGAAAAAGCTTTAGAGTGCCACTAAAAGCGCACGAAATCGGACTCCAAACTCTGCGATGTGCCTGACGGCGGCCCACGTCTTTAAATACCAAAAAACGTGTTTGATGTAACGCGTTATATCGTGCTTTTAAAACCCCGGATGATCGTCTTATCTCACCAGTGTCAAAAGCGCGTCCGTAGGGAGTCCTACTGTATAATGCATGTCGCATTACTCTTTCTGACGCTTACACAACGGGTCGGGCACAACGGTGCGCTGCTTAAGAAGGCGCGAAAGCAGCTACAGTTGCTTCTTCTGCAGAATCTTTCAGAATTTGGATTACTCGCGACACCACTGACGTTAAAGCCGCAGACAAAATCAAGAATATCTTTGCAAGTATCGGTCCAGAAACAAAGTTCCAAGAAACCGACTTCTCCATTCTCGTGATCATCAGTCCAATAGTACCAAGAATTACAGACCAAATTTTTGTTCCAATCTTACCCGTCATTATGGGTCGCAACAAACACTCCAAAACAAACGATCAGTTTCATTTATATACATATATGAGGTTAGGTTTTATGATTCTTTAAAGTCCGTGTTACTAGTTGAATTTGGAGAGAAGAATATGTTCATCATAGTATTATTGTCGATTTTACTATTTCAAGGAAATTTTTGCCGGACAGCGGTTTCCACAAGTGTGACGTATGATAGCAAGGCGTTGGTTATTGATGGAAAGCGGAGAATCTTGCAGTCAGGGTCCGTGCATTATCCACGATCCACACCAGATGTGAGTTGGAATCTTATTTTTAGTTGGTAATTGCTCTGATGAATTAAACAGATACAATTGTTTCTTTTTTTTATGTTTGATTTTTATTTTTTTGAAATGAAGGCATGGCCATAAATCATTAGGAAGGCGAAGGTGGATTGGACGTGATTGAGACTTATGTCTTCTGGAATTATCATGAACCTGTGAGAGGAAAGGTATGTCAGTTAAAATGTGCTTCTAATAACAGCGGTTGGTGATTTTTAGTATGTTCCATGCTTGAAATTAAAAAGACAATAGTTTTTCTTAGTAAGTATAAGAAATTTAAGTGAATTGCTTAACCATTGAGCCCTTAATTTCTTGTTTTATGGCTAGACTTTTATTGATCCTCACTTAAATCTTAGGGTCAACATATTAGATGTAGAGTTGGAATTTTTTAATTTTTTCTTCATCTCAGAAAAGAAAAGTTGATGATACTTTGATTTTCAATGAATACTTCATTCCATGTTTGCGTTTTCTCCTTTTTGCCCCTCTGCTAGTTACCTAATTAATGCTCAGATTTTCAGTTCTAGAACAGTACATCATTTTCTAACATTATTTTCAATGTTCGGAGAATCAATTGGAAAGAGAGGAAAGGAGAATGAGAAATATATAACTTTTCTTTTCTTTGCTAGACTGACTTTTGTCAAGCTCCTTTTCAATGATGGCCCATGTTTTGGTGGATATTTTTGTATTTTCCATAAGGTTGCACCCATTCGCAAGTCAGTATTCTTCATAGTGCTAATTGTTATGAAGACTGATGTACCAAGGGGTTCTTTGGGTAGTGCAGAGGCCTAGTCTCTGCAGGGACATGGCCATTACATGCATTAAAGATAATGAACATATATTTCTTTGAAACTGCTCTTGTTTCATTATTTTTATATCTGTTACTTCAGATACTGACTCTTTTAGAAAAATGTAGTACTATTTTGGAGGCAGGTTCAACCTTGTGCGGTTTGTGAAAGAAGTGCATGCAGCTGGTCTTTTTGTGCATTTGAGAATTGGCCCCTATGCTTGTGCTGAATGGAACTATGGGTTAGTCTTTATCCTGTTTTCTTAATCTGTACTATAATTTTCCAGTTTTTAGAGCTTGTTTATCGGTCAATGAACAAAAATGCAATTATTACAATCTTGCATGTCTTAAATTAAAGGTGAAATGACTTAGTTCCATTCACACTCTATACTTCTTCCCTGATGTTCTCTTATGTTATCTAAACAGGGGATTTCCAGCTTGGTTGCATTTTATTCCTGGAATACAGTTCCGAACCTCAAATAACCTTTTCAAGGTGCACTTCAAATGTTTTGCATTTAGTAGTTTCTTACTGAATAAATTTAGAAATTCCAGATTTCATGCAAATTGTTCTTCAATACAGGCAGAAATGGAGCGTTTTCTTGCAAAAATAGTTAACTTGATGAAGGATGAGAATCAATTTGCATCACAAGGAGGACCCATTATTCTTGTGCAGCTTGTTTCTTCTTATGCACTTGGCTGTTTTTATATTGTAGAGTTCCTTATGAACTTAAAATCTTTTCCATAATGGCTTAGGTGCTGAAAATAATTTTTGGCTCTTATGTGTTAATATTAAAATTTTTGATCTCAATTTGAAAGTTATACTCAGTAGTTACATAAAAAGGGTCTGAATAGAAGTTTATTTTAAGAAACCAAATCCTTGTGAACTTATCATTCCTGCTTGACCTTTTATTGACATAATGTAGTTCTCACATTCTTTCTTTTCATCAACTGTGTTAGCAGTACATGGTTGTCCTCCGATAACTTAATTAATCCAAAGTTTCTGCAGTAACGATTTTAAAATATGTGAATTGAATTACATTTTATTTGTCCCATGATTGTTTATTGGGGAGAATATATTGTATAGGTGGAGAATGAATATGGAAATGTTGAATGGTCTTATGGAGTACCTGGAAAGTTATATGTCAAATGGGCTGCAGAAACAGCTGTTGGTCTTAACATTACTGTTCCTTGGGTGATGTGTGCACAAGAAGATGCACGAGATTCAATTGTAAGTATTTTCATCAAGAGTCCACTCATAGTCCCCTTGTCCTTAGTTAAACTTGCATAACGGATGGCACATAATATGTTTGATCTGTAATCCTTTAGCATAACAGGAATTTATGGGCCTGGTTTAGCTGACTATTCTAACAGCAGTGCTTCTAGTAGGCACCCATACTTAATAAAGGAAACATGTGATGATGCAGATAAACACGTGCAATGGCTTTTATTGTGATCGTTTTGCTCCAAATTCACCATTCAAGCCAAAAATGTGGACGGAGAATTATGTTGGATGGTAAACAAACTATGTAGTTTTGTTTCTAAGCAGCTTAGTGGAGAACTCTATATTGTTGTACTCTTTATTAGTCAATCCACTAACATACAATAATAGAGGTTCCTTTCATTTGGATATGCTGTTCCTTTCCGACCTGTGGAAGACCTGGCTTTTGCTGTTGCAAGATTTTTTGAAACAGGTGGCACTTTTCAAAACTATTACATGGTGAGTCTGAGTAGTTGATATTACATGGTGAGTCTGAGTAGTTGATTGAGGCAGTCAATAACTGTAAGGACTTTTTACAACACTTTTTGCCGTATTTTGGTGGCACCAACTTTGGTAGAACAGCTGGAGGACCTCTGATTGCAACTAGTTATGACTTATGACTATGATGCACCTGTAAATGAGTATCGTAATCTTTCTGAGCTAGTGTTTTTTATGTCATAATTTCAAAAACTCCACCAGCTATTTACTTAAAAGATGGGATAGCATGAGTTCTATTAAGCAGAGTAATTTCCCTCGGTATGTTCTATAGCAGTGTTTTCCTTTTATGCTTGAATTTTTTTTTCCAGAATAAAAGAATTAAATATACTAAGGTTTTAGGAAAGGACAAAGTTAAAGGTTTTTGGGCTGTGCTGCAACATTTTGGGCTTATTTTTGGGCTAGTCTTGTTATTGGGCTATTTTAGTTGGGTTTTTAGGTCAATTCTTTGTGTGTCTGGCTTTATCTTCAATTGTTTGGGTTTAGTACTCCCATCTTGCGGGTTGTATTATTTAAATTGCGACCTGGTAAATTCATTGTTTGTGGGTAATTAGTGGGACCTCTTAGTCAGTTAATATAGCCCCGAATTCCGAACACAAAGGTGTTTTTAGGACTACTATTAAGTTGAATGGAAAAAATTATGTCATGTGAGCTCAAACCTTTAAGTTGTTTCTTGGGTCTTAAAAAAAATTGAGTCACACAACTTTTGCTTTCCTTGATTGTTCTGTCATAACTTGACTTCTAATTAGTATGGAACTGTCTATTGCCTCTAATGTTATATTTTGGAGTTCAGCTAAAGAAATGTGAAATGCCTTACATGAGATTACAAGAAGTTAGTGCATCATCCTACTATTGTACCTGTTGCCTTTCCATCTAATACAGCTTATGCTGAGCCTCATAAAGAGCAAACGAGGAAGAAAGATGATTGGTGGCAATCATAGTCATAGTTGTTACTGTTTTGCTTGTTTGTTGTCACTTTTGTGGTATCACTATTTGTTAGCATTTAATAGTTGCTAGTGTTGAAAGTTTAAGTTGAACATTTTGAAAGTTGTCCATGTTCAATCGGAGGGGGAGTGTTAGAAATAATAAAATGTTTTCTATATTTATTTTGTATTGTGTTTCCTGTTTATAGGATTGGTAATTATTGTGCTTCCTTAGTGTCTTATTTTCTTTTATAATAGGATTAGAATTTTAAGTTTGACTTTTTTTTTTGTACTTTTTATAATTTGTGTATTACTTCATACTATAAACTTGAGTGGAGTTTTCATTAATAAATTGTGCCATAATTCTTTCAATTCTCTTTCTAACATTACCATTATGTGATTGTTAGTTCTAAAAACTAATATGTTACAACACCAAATGTGTCTTGATTTTTTTGAACTTCTTAGGAGCATTGTATGGGTTCATAAATTGAAAAAATCTTCTATGATTTTGAACATTAACATTTGTTGCAAGCTTGGAGATATTATTTTGTAATAGGACGATTCAGGGAAGAGGCGATGTAAGCCAACTGTGAAGATAGAAAGGAGAAACAAATAATACATGGTCCTCATGACAATCGGCATGGAAGTTTTTATTTTAGAGACACATTTCATGCTGCAAAATTTGGGAGACCTCTCCACTGGAATTAGCACGATAACCACCTTGCTACACAATCGCCATACCTTTTCACCTTACAAGAGCAAGTTAATGCAGGTTTTATCAATCAGCCAAAGTGGGGCCACCTCCTTGACCTTCATATTGCAATTAAGCATTGTGAGGAACATTTAATGAATGCCAATGCAACTCAAATATCTCTTGGTGAGACTCTTGAGGTATGTTTAGTATTTTGGGTTAGTTTTTCA
This sequence comes from Avicennia marina, assembly GCA_019155195.1. Taxonomy (NCBI): domain Eukaryota; kingdom Viridiplantae; phylum Streptophyta; class Magnoliopsida; order Lamiales; family Acanthaceae; genus Avicennia; species Avicennia marina. Next base: position 17,197,304 of record CM032754.1, on the reverse strand, counting down.
ACTCTTTGGTGTAATGATATATCATAAACGAAGTGGATTAGAAACGAAAAATCTGTAAATTTTTGGAACCAATCCATAACATTTATAGTGAAATTCTTGGGCTAGATTTGTTCCTTCTTTCACTCTTTTACTGGAATTCAGTGTTTCTAGCAACTGAAAGAAAAAATTTGAAAATGTTGGAGAAAACTACCTGAAGCAATTTTTATTTTATGTAGTCTATTTAACTTTAAGTTGTCCTACAAATTGCAATCTCTTCCGTGAAAAATAATAATCATACCCATCTCATATACTCTATTCTTTTATGCACTACTTTGAATAATTTGCAGTCTTAATGTCTTGTATATTCTGGATTCAGTTATGGCAATCATGATGATGCCAGCTTCACACTAGTGCAAAAGTTAACCTTCATGGTGGAAAAAACACAATAGACATTCTGAGTATGATGATCAGGTTACAGGTAGGATGCCTTCAAGTTTCCCCCCCTCTCTCACACACACACACATGTGCATGCGTGTGTGCACATATTGTGAAGTAGGTGACCATGACCGGGAGCCATTGGCTTCCAGAAGTTGATATTATTGTTCTTTATGCTATAACTTGTTTCTTCATACTGATGTGCCTAACCTAAAAAAACTAAAGATTGTATTATGTCATTTAAGGCAAATCACCGATATTAGAAGAAGGATCTGATTTGCCAAAAGGAAAAAAGCTATCAGATGTAGACGTCACCGAATGGGGGGTGTCTATATAAAATCCCTCAATTTATGAGTTTGGCATTCGTAGTCCCTATTTTGATGGATTTCATACTTTTTCCATTCTGCTTCTGCTGCTTAAGGAATTAACAAAAATGGTGTGGAAAAAGTCAGGTGGCCATTAGTATCAACCATTTAGAGGGAAAGTCCACGTGTAAGGCACAACATCAAATCTACTTGAATTCCTCAGCTTTGATCTCTTGCTTGGAGAGGAAGAAAATTTCATGCCATGGCTAAAAGTGAAAGTAGTAAGAGATAGATCTCCTAACAATAACTTAACATTGCTTTTTTATACAATTCTCTCAAACATGGAAATTTATGCCCTATTTCTGCAAAGTCTTGTCCTTGTTGTTCTAGACTATTCTTTTTACTGCTTTTTTCTAATGTGAACTGGTTGCCTCCTGAAGAAGCTTATATCCAATAGTGGTGTCTGTTTATGAGAATCAGTTGTTTAGCATTTATCCTCCTTCACTAGCAGAGTATGCTTGGGTTTGGTTTTATTATTTTTCAGACAGAGAATGCAAAGCTAAAAAAATGTAACTCACTTGATTATCTTATCAGACTGTGTTTCTCGCTCCACAAGGTAAGGGTCCCATATCATTGAATCTTGCTGGCATGGGAAAGGGTCAAGCATGGATAAACGGTCAGAGTGTCGGGAGATATTGGTCTACTTATTGCTCACCATCAAGTGGCTGTTCAGAGAATTGTGACTACAGAGGAACTTTTGATGCATCAAAATGTTTGAAGAAGTGTGGTCAACCTGCTCAAATATTGTAAATAGAAGCAGAAATCAGAAATTTGCTCTAGTTGAAGCTTTATCTCTGCAACGAATATCTATAAAAAAGTCGACAGCAGTTTCTATGAGTCTTTTTAATCACCAAAGTAGAATAATGTTGTGGCAATATGATAACAAATTCTCTCTATGTAGGATATCCTTCTACAGTTTTAGCCAAATGTTGACAGTGTATAATCACCACTGAGAAGTGATATTCCTATTATTCAGCTCAGTTTAAGTTTGCTAAATTTTAACTAGTGGCAATTGCTTATGGAAAAATTGAATCATTTCCAGGTGCCATATACCACGCTCTTGGCTACAACCTGGTGAGAACTTTACTTGTTATCCATGAAGAACTTGGTGGTAACCCTTCGACAATCTTGTTGATGACTCGAAATAGGCAGCCAATATGTGGCCGTGCATCAGAGGCTGACCTTCCACCAGCAGATACTTGGAAACCTAGTGCAGGTTTTGTATCTAGAATCCCAGAGCTTCGACTGGCCTGTGAAACAGGATGGCGTATGGCTTCAATTCGTTTTGCTAGCTTTGGAACTCCTGAAGGAAATTGTGGATCACTTAATCCCAGAAGTTGTCATGCCAACGTCTCATCAATTGTTCATAAGGTAATGTTCAGTTAGCCCGTTTTGACTGTGCACATTTGCTTTAGAACAGGAGATGTGTTCAAACTCAACATGGGAAGCTTGCTATGTTTATGAACAAATCTGTAAATTGTGGAACTTACGAAAAAATAAATAAATTAATTAAGAACCCATGGGCACGTTAATCTTCGGTGGGTCCAATAATGATACCGTGGAAGCAGAGCCATGTGGAGAAAAAGTGCAAAAGCAGATTTTTGAAGCTGACGCTCACACCCTTGCACAATTTGTCTTTTCACTAATCACCACCTTGCCTTTCTTCCTATAGAATTTATTACAGGCATTGGAAGGCTTTTATTGTCGTAGCAGTGGGGTCATTAGGCCTCCATCCATTTCAGTTGGCCTTTTTTCTAGTTCATATGAATGATGCTGAGGAATGGTAAATAGTTATTTACTGAAATCTATGTATAATGGTACAACAGGTCTGTGTTGGGAAGCAGGGATGTTCAATTGCCGTCTCTACAGCTAAACTTGGAAACCCCTGTCCAAATGTCATCAAAACCTTGGCAGTTGAAGCTCTTTGTACGGGCTAAGATAGCTGCTTTTGCAGATGCCTGATTGATGAGTGACTTTCTTTCATAGGAGTTTCTGTAATTGAATAAGAAAGGGAAACAACCGATGTGTTTGCATAGATGCGTTAAGGAGAGAACCAATAAAAATTTCATCCATTTGCTTATATATATCACAGAGTTGCAGTTCTTGAAACTGCCTATCCGTTGCTTGGTAAATTGGTTGTGCGTCAGTTTATATTCCCCTTTGGGAGAACAAAATGGTTATCCCATCTTCTGCTAGTGAAGTGTGTGACAAAACAAATGCAGTTGATGGTTCGGTGAAAAGCAATCAGTTGGTATACATTCCAGACATTATCCACGAGTTTAATGATTCAAACAAAAAGCAACCGTATTTGAGTACGGCATTACATTTCCATCCTCTCCCATCTTAAAAAGATATAAAGAAGAGGAAGAGAGTATACTCATATTTCATGGCGATGGATATAGGCAATAACTGAAAGTAGATTACTATTGAACAACGAGGACAATCTTTCCAATATGCTTGCTGCTTTCCATGAGCTGGTGAGCTTCTGCAGCATCTTCTAATGGCATGTGCTTGTACACGACAGGTTTTACCTTGCCAGCAGCAATAGCCGGCCAGACCTTTTCCTCAACCTCGCCCACGATCAGAGCTTTGTTTTCCGAGCTCCTACCCCGCAAGCCAGCAGCTATAGAAGGTATAAATTTGGGTGTAACAAAAATAAAGTGATTTTAAGCCTGAGGGTCTCACCAACTCAATCAAGGAATAGTGGATAGATTATTGTAACAAAAGTTCACACTCTGGGAAAGGACCTATAACATATTTTTCACTTGGATATGTTAACAAGAAACATGGATTGCAAGCATATTTAAATCTGCTAAGACATTGGGGTAACTTCTAATTTACTGCATTTAGGCAGTCACATTACACTTTGAGCCACTCAGATTGCACTCTGAGAACGTATAATACACTTGCAAATTGGTTCATAGATTTTACCAGGGAAAATGAGAACCATTTATGAGGTTAGGTTATTAGAGTAAATACCAAACAAAGAAAAAACGGGAAGGCAAAATCTATTATGGCCAGGGGAAATGAAAGAAAACCAGGTAAAAACAGATTTGCATACTCTTTACATGTTTACCTCCACCTCCAATATCTCTATGAAACTACCCTCTCAAGTGCATTTCTATTAAGGACAAACAAAAATTAATCTTCTAATGTATTCAATTTTCTTATTGTTTTTCCTAAACAACCAAAGCAATCAAGCATAGGAATTGGACCTTATTTTATTTTCCTTTTACTTTAATCCAGTATTTTTCTTTCGTTGCTAAAATCCATAAACCAAAAAGAGTATTAGGAATTTCCTAATAAAGGGAATATAACTATCAGACTATGTCCATCTTCTTCCTCATATAAGCTTGATCCTTTCTTTGGAAGCATTGTGAATTTAGTCTACTTATAATCTTTGAATTGAGAGGATGGAAACAGGGAATGGTTTTGAAAACATGTCAGTAAGGCTTTAGCATGTTACCCTGGACAGTAAGGCGTTTGGCTAACAAGCTCCCAAGGTTTATTTCGGCTACCGATCCACCCATAAGACCTATTATGAAAAGCCTTCCATCAAAATTCAGAATCTCCAGGTTCCTCTGTAAGTATGAACCGCCAACGTTATCTAGTATGACATTAACACCTGATAATGAACAATTTGAACTTAAATATTAACACTAATGAAGACAGATAAAGGAGTGCTTTGAAGCATATGATGAGACATTAGACAGTTCTGCTAACTTTGCACAAGATTAGAAAATCAACTAATTGAGATTGCAAAACTAAATCAATAAACCATTTGACCTTTCCCCCCAGTTTCTTCCTTTACTCGTGAAACAAAATCCTCTGTCTTATAATTGATGCAAACATCAGCTCCAAGGTCCTTGCAAGCGGCCAGTTTTTCCTCACTTCCTAAAGGATAAAATTAATTATGTCATCCATCAAATGCATGCATTGTAATGGAAATCAATCAATTAACCAGAACAGTAGAATGTAATCTTTGCAGTAACCTGCAGTGATGAAAACTTTGATCCCAATGTATTTAGCCAGCTGAATCGCAAATGTGCCAATTCCACTGGAGCCTCCATGTATCTGAAATTACATGTAAAACTTCAGATAAATGCTGGAAATAGATTATAGAGACAGATATGCTGGGTAGTCACTATGAAATAAACCCTCAGAAGGATCTTACACTTAATAAATTTCTAAAATTGCACTTAATGAGTGTCTCATTTCATCTTAGAAGTATAAAGGCTCCAAAACATCTGAGAGCCATTCTCCCAACTAGCAAATTTCATGGCTTCATAGATTAAGTTAGGCATGAACTTATTGCCATTTCTTCTTTAATCTTTAGATTTTGTCCAAATCCCGAATTGGTAATCTTCCTTGGTCTAACCTTGGGAGAATTTGAACTTGTACAAAGAAATTCCATCATTATCTGGACAGCTATGGAAGGGAAAAAAGAATATATATATAATGGTGAATGATATTTTGGCTATGTTATCTATCTTTGAATTGTTCACATGGATTAACATGGGTCAAAGGCAACCGAATTTGGCCAGCATAATGGGATAGCAATCAATGTAGAGAAGGCTCTATCCCCCTTATCAATTAAAATGTCATAAATTTTCAAGAGCTATTTAAGACACTTAAACATTGGATCATGAGCGCTTTCAAATCCAAAATTCTTGGAATGTAGGGTTGTATGTGGAATTGGTTGATATACCCATAGTTTTCCTTGCCAATAACACAATTTTACCAACAGAACCTTCCTACTTAACAAGAAAAGTCGGCCACAATCTGAATCACTGAATGCTGAAAAAGAATACAATTGAGCAACAAAAATATACCAGGAAAGTTTCCCCCTTGGAGAGGAGGCTCATCATAAATACAGTGGACCAAACCGTGCAGGCTACCTCAGGGAAACTAGCTGCATCCTGCAAAGAAACACCAGGCGGAACGGGAAGAACTTGCGCAGCGGGAACAGCAACTTTCTCCGCATAACCCCCTCCACCAAGAAGAGCGCACACCTTTTCAATAAACAATCCCATTTTAGAACTTGAAATCATAACGGTCGGAAATAATCCAATGTGCTGAATTTCCTATTCCCATGGTCCTTTCTCCACGAGTAAGAGCAAACCTTTCAATACACATTTCGAAGACAGAACTTTATAATAATCACACAGAGAGATAATATAATTTGCTGAATTTCCTACATATCGTAGCCGTCTAACCGAAGTGTAATATGTCAGATAAGTCGGCTGCCCTAAAGGCCTCCCACAAATAATTATCAAACCCATCAAGGGCTATAAACTATTTTGCTATCATTGAACAACTCCATCAAGCCTCGTGTCATATAATCTATATTTATCATCAGACAACCGCCAACCACATACCTAATAGCAAAACTGTAATTTCCACTTCAGAAATGAAAAAATATGAATAGAAGAAACTCATTTTGTCAGTTCATTCATCACATACTCACCCACTAGAAACTGAACAAAAACGACAATCAAGAAATTAATCAAACCCGGTCGCCGATCTTCCAGCGATGAACATTTTTGCCCACTGCCTCAATGATCCCGGAGCACTCAAGACCCGGATACTCGCTGTCACCCTTAGGGGGAGAGTGCCTGCCCTGCCGCTGAAGGGTGTCAGCTCTGTTAAGGGCGGTTGCTGCAACTCTAATCAACACTTGGTCGTCTTTTATTTTTGGGTCCTCCACTTCCTGTAACTTTAGGACTTCAGGCCCGCCCAACTCAGTGATCACGATCGTCTTCATAATTGATATCAAAGGTTTTCAGTGTGGTGTTTTAGGGTGGGGTTCCTCTTGATTGCTGTGAAACGGCGGAGTGTAGCAGCGGCTAAACATGCGCGAATGTTCATCGACACCGTATACGTAAGGAAGGTGGGGAGTCGGGCAAGAATCGCATTTTCTTGGAGTACCGTTGTCGCTGTTTGTTCAAGATACTTAGTTCGTCTTTCACCCTTTCTCTTTAGTATTATTATTATTATTATTACTATTATCATTATTTTCCCTATATTATGTTTTTAATTTTTATTTCCAATTTTGAAGGTTTATGGTACTCTAAATTGCAAACTCTTATTGGGGATTCCCTCACAAATACAGGGTTTAAGGGTGATTTATGATCGTTTAGCTATTTGCATTTATCTTATTTTATTTTATTATTGTCGTTCACCTGCAGATCTGAATTTGAAATTGGACACAGTATTAGCCTGGGAGATATTAAAGATGCGCATATTCCAGTGTCACTCAACCCATCTTACTTCTTCTGTTGACATTCTCAACTTTAATTTGAAGCTATATAATTTAGTACAATCATGTAGGTGACTCTCATACTAATTCCCTAAAACTATTATCATAAACTTTAAATTTATTTCAAACATAAAGAGGCTACTTTTTGTACATTGGCAGTTTCTAATTAGCATTCCACAGGCTTTTCAATCTTCAAGCTTCCAAGATTCATTTTAAGCTAAGCCAACTGGCAAGATCAATCCCATTTTGGAGATGGTCATTTTTGGCAAATTTTCATTGGCCAATAAAGGTACATCCAAGTAAAGAAACCAAAAAAAGGGTGCATAAGGATCAAAATTGAAGAAGATTGATCTCAAGCATTTGTGTTTTATTGATAAACCGGTCTTAGAAAAACACATTCAAACCAAAACCTTCTTCTAGTAAAGTTACATAATTCAAGAATATCCAAGAAGTAATTCTTGAGTAACAATTGACATGTCTTTTCTACTGCCCTTGAGATTGCCATATTTCTTTATTTGTTGAACGGATATCACTATATAGAAATCTACAATCCCATAAATGAGCCTTCAAGCCTAGTTGAACAAACAATATTTATTTGTCAGGAGAAAAAGAATCTTAAGTTTGGCAATGACTTTGGTAAAGAGCACGCAATGAACGGACTGTTTAGTCCAATTATTTAATGGAAAAGGGTATTCTTGTCTTTCCAACAATTTAATATTTTTACAAGTCGACAACGATGTAGCCATTCATGTCGCATTATTGGATTGGATTGGATTGAGTGTTGACTACTTCATCGCGTAGCGGTAAGTTTGAAATTACCTCGGCAGAACTTCGGCGACAGCGTGCTGCTGCTACGAGGAGAAATAATTGATCACAAGGTTCTTTCTTCCGTTCCTATCTTCAAGAAAGTATCTCATGTCATCATCCGCAGGTACAGTGATTTCTTTTCAGTACTTTTTCTTCTTTTGTATTGGAAAAAATGGTATTTATGGATGATTGTATGGTCTGACGCACACATTCGGTTTCTTGATGATATATCTGGCAGAGATGGGTGTGTTCGGGCGTTGGTGGGTAGTAAGCGCGATTACGGTCTTCTTAATAATTCCAAGAACTCATGGTTGGGGGAAACAAGGCCACTATGTCATCTGCAAGATTGCTGAGGTACTTTTTTTTTGAAGAAAAGAAAAGAAATTTGTTTTTGAGATGGAACATTTTGCTATCTTGTCTGGTTGATACACAAATGGTTGGCCGAACATTATGCGAGTTGCTCAGATGTCTCTAAGATGTCGATTCTTGACGGTTGAACTGAGGAACTTTATGAATTACTAATCTTTGCAGCTAAGTTTTAGAGGTTGCAACTAAAGGCCTTATTTTAAGAATTTTAAGAAGTACGTATGCGAAGCTGTTTTCCAATTGAATCTGATGGGATTGTCTCCTTTGGATGTTGTAGAATTATCTTACTGACGATGCAGCGGCCGTAGTCAAAGGATTGCTTCCAGATGACGCTGAAGGTGATCTTGCTGCCGTTTGCTCCTGGGCAGATAAGGTTCGGCGTAAAGCCCACTATCGCTGGAGTAGTCCTTTGCATTACGTAGATACACCGGACTTCAGGTGCAACTATAACTACTGCAGTAAGTGATTTTTCTTTGCATTAATTTTTATTCCTCACCTTTTTTGCCATTTTTTCCCCTTACTTCAAAGGAAGTGAGACTGGCTATGCCAGCCAAATGATCTATGTCGATGGAACTAGCTATAGTTGTGCCTGCAAAGTGCTCTACGGCTGTAGTTGTGGTATCAGTTGTACACTACTGCTTGCTTCTGGTCTGCACCATCGGGTTATTATTGGTCTCTTAGCGAAAATTCCGGTTTTTTAATCCCTTGTCATTTTGTTTGTTCTGTAGTAACTACTGGACAAATTTGTATCTTTTGTTTCTTACCTGAACCTGTACGATCTTGTTGCCATAAATCTCAGCACTTCTTCTTTTTGCCTGTATTTGTGGCAGACGAACTTGATCCAATTGAGGTTGAATAATCCTGAAGAGAAGAATATTATTTACTGACCTGTTTTCCTGAAACAATATACAACAGGAGATTGCCATGACTCTGCTGGACGGAAAGATAGGTGTGTTACTGGAGCAATTTACAACTACACAATGCAGCTTATGTCAGAGCATAATGAGTCTGATTTATCAGCAATAAAGTGTAAGCATAAGGTGTTAATTGGTTGATTGCACCCTCAAAACTGAAAACTTATTTCTTCCAAATACAGACAACTTGACAGAGGCACTTATGTTCCTATCGCATTTTATTGGCGATGTCCATCAGGTAATCTAATTTTGTTCACAAATTCCACTATTTTCTTGCATTATAGACTTACAGTGTGCTAGTCTGTCGTGTATCTGATGTGCTATGTTACTGCGACGATATAAAGATTTAATGAGTGTGGCGTGCAACTGACTCAAAGATGATTACAATGGGTTCTGAATTTTGATGGAAAGCATATTTCTTTAGGAACATAGTAGGATTGCGAATTGTGAGTTAGATCTGTCGATGCCACTTTGAAAACCATTGATCTGTCTGGAAAATGAGAACAAAATAAATTGAAGTGGAACATCAAACTTTTGAGTGTAGTAGGTGCACATTATCTTGATTTCATATATTCATCAATCATGCAACTAACTAACTGGAGCTATATCTTTGTGAAGACTATAAGATGACCGGTTGAATTTACCAATAAACTTTCTCATTTAACTAAAGATGTACTTCTCATAAACACAAATAAGTGCATACACCATACTTCAACCCTTAAAGTACCAGCAGGGCTTCATATCCATGGGTTTACATGTGCATTGCAGGAAAATATGTCCAGCTGACACTGTAATTTTGTTGTGCTTCCAACGTTTTTGTCTTTCTTACGAAAATTTTTTTTGAGGAGCATCACTGCCTTGTACTTCATGATAAATGCCAATATAGTTTTCGTATCACTTGACTTTAATAGTTGAAGTCAAGATCTGAATGCTACTTTTGATTTTACTGTATCCATGCGTTTAAATTTCCTATCTCCTATTTTTGATGGACTAGTTAGTTTCAGCTTTCCATAGAGAATACAAATCACAAAAAAACTAAAGAGTATCCAATGTTTAATATTGTTTGGCAGCCACTGCATGTTGGATTTCTTGGAGATCTAGGTGGAAACACAATTACTGTCCGTTGGTACCGGAGGAAAACTAATTTACATCATGTGAGTTACTTTTGGTGTCAAAATTTTAGAGGATACTCATTATTCTGCATTTTTTATAACATTCGGAGGGTAGATCAATGTATTAACGTATCTATTTTTTGTGCTGCTTATTTTATTTTGTTTTCCTCATTTCAGGTGTGGGACACCATGATCATTAAATCTGCCCTAAAGACATTCTATGACAAAGATATCACAATTATGATCCAATCAATTCAGAAAAATATCACGGTATACAACCAAGAATGCCTTGATAAAATATGTTGGGAAGGCACAATGTGGCAGCAATAAACATGCCGCTAATATTCGTGACGTTGTTAGAAAAACAATATGATCTTTTGTTTCTACAGAAAAGCAATACATCCTGTATATGAGTAATGATAAATGTGTAATTTTTGTTAGATGCTAGGGACAAGATTTTGCAATCCTTTTTGGTGCTCATTGCCTTAAAGATATATAGCTGTTTTGCATTAGCTCCTTGAAAGCATTGAGTGTAATTGCTTATCCCCTTATTATTTGTTGATGGATAAATCATAACCAAACAATCCTTTGTCTGGTTGGTTCCTATTGATTTAAAGGTAGGTGAATCATACTGCATTTGTGAATATTTAGTGCAATCATGTCACCCTGTTTGTCTTTTGGTGATAAATGACTACTGCTATCTTTTATGTGGTTCTAGTTTTGTTTGTTTCTTTGCAGTAGATGCACATTTTTATTTAATACAGTTTCATTAATAACATCTTATTGCATCATCAGCCTCTTTTCTTGATTTTAAAAATTTTTCAACTTTATGGTCATGCACTTATTCTGCCTTTTGTGTTGCCATTTAACTGCAAATAGGATGCCTTTATTGACGAATTATCTCCAGAAAATTGCAGTCGAACAGTTTGTCCAGACCCGTAAGTATACTCTTCAATCATTTTTACCTCCCTCTAAACACCCGAAACAATTCAATAAATAAATAAAATATATGGATGCCTTTGTAAGTTTTGGATACTTTTATTTGGTGGTGTGTGGAACAGTAATGCCTCCAATTTAATAACTTCTTTTTCTTAATTCTTTTTATTTTGTTCTCTTTGGGATTGCAAAATATCTTTCTTCCAACATGCATTTCTTGAATTCCTATAACCAAAAAAAATATTGTCAGTTAAAGTAGCAGTTGGAGTTTCATTTGAAAAGTAGAAGCAACTGATTGCATTCTCTGGCTATTTGCGTGTGCCGCTGGCACACTTGTTTGTGTTTTCATTCAAGGATATCGTTTTATATCAATTATTTAATTTTTAGTGTAACATCCAGACACAGCAACATTTGGACAAAACAGCATTGTTAATCTGTTAAGTCATAATCTCTGAGCTTAGGTTATTAGAGTCTTGTATCGTCTGTAATGAATTTTTCTATTTGTTTCTTCTTCTTCTTCCTTTATGAGGATAGGTAAGATTAGTTGGATTGTGACATAATTGTATTTATTATTCACCCCTTTGCAGGTATGCTTCTGAAAGCGTCAGTTTAGCTTGTAAATTTGCCTACAGAAATGCCACTCCTGGAAGAACCTTATCTGGTAAAAACTTACTGGCACTTTTTCAACGGCTAATCTTGTTTCATGTCACTACTCTCTGTTTATCTGACATGTAGAAACAATACAATTTTCAAAACTAGACTCTTTTAAGCATCTTTTTACACTACAAGAAGAAACTGCTTCCTTGAGTTCCTTGAATTTCATCCATTAAAGCTCGAGTAATTCACACTCGGGTGATCACATACTTTTACAGAGTCTTGAACATTATTTCTTGGGGACTTTATTCCAAATGACATCACTCATGAGAAATAAATGCTGCTCTGAGTCAACTATTATTCCATCTTGTAAAAACTGATTCCTCAATAACTAGCTTGTTTGAGAACAAATCCAAGATACCATGATATCCAGTTATTGACTTGCCATGTCATTTCTTGTGGTATTGTAAATTTTTGAGTAGTCTCCTCTTAGATGGCCTCGACTGGTTTGCTATTGCCAAAATGTGAGCTACATCTTGAAGTATTCTACTTGTTTTGCTACACGTGCTTCATATTACCGCAATCATGGATTCATGGAAAAATGTTGGTTATGTCATCATATATATTCTAATTTCACCTTATTGTGCAGATGATTACTTCTTTTCTCGGTGGCCAGTGGTTGAGACGAGACTGGCCCAAGCTGGAGTCCGTTTGGCTGCTCTCCTCAACAAAATTTTTTCTCTACATAAGTCAATTGCAAGAGAATGAAGATAGCTGGAGGACATCGATGAATTCCATAATTTGTATCAGTGAGGGGACTCTGGGCTGTACTTCCCCCCATCTCTATGGCAAGATGGACTAGCTAAATAAGTAGTTGAGTATTGTCCAAGTTATGATTTGCTAAATAAAGACTTGAGTAAATAATGTAAATTATATACACCTTCTGCACAGTCACATTATCCGTTCCTCCTTAAATGCTGGGATGCCTCTGGCATTATGGAATACGCCTTCCTAACTTGTTTCTGTTGACAAGCAACTTAGAAGGCGGGTGAAAGTTGTGGGGAATCTTTAGCTTGTAAGCATTGTAAACTTTCAACTATTTATGTGTGTATATAGAAGCAGTCCGTCATCGTGGTGGGTCACGTCGTCCATTTGTCAATTCCAAGAGCACACGCAAATTGCTTTTCTCACAATGGGAGACTCAAGAATTTTAACAGGACTTTATGTGTACTTTTTTGCTTTCCTTCTCTGTGTTTGTCTTGTTCGTGAACCTCTTGTTCAAGCATGGAGCAAAGAGGGTCATGCCATGACCTGCAAAATTGCACAGGTAGACTTGTCCGCCGTTAAATGGAGGGCTGCTGAATCCATTTCAGCTTCTTGCATGCTCGCTGTTATATTTTTTAATTTTTTCCAAATATTTAATCTCGTATGTTATTTCCATGTGTATAGAATAATGAGCACCGTAAACCCAAGTTTTCACCAGTATTGGACTAATGCTGTTTGACTATGTGGTATTGACAAATTTAGTGGTTATGATGAATGAAAAACCTCATCAGGATCTGCTGCAAGAGGAGGCAAGGCATGCTGTCCAAATGCTGTTACCTGACTACGTTAATGGAAATTTGTCGGCGCTCTGCGTGTGGCCCGACCAAGTGAGGCACTGGTATAGGTTCCGGTGGACAAGCCCTCTTCACTTCATCGACACCCCCGATCAAGCCTGCAATTTTAATTATAAGAGTGAGAGTCTGATTAAAGTTTGGACAGCTCTCTGATTATCAGTGCAGAGAGAATATTACTACTGTTCTTCTATTTCATTGTTGTTTAATGCTGAATGCTGATGGATGGATGATGTATTTAGGGGACTGCCATGACCAACATGGAGTTAAGGATATGTGTGTCGCAGGAGCCATTCAGAACTTCACTAATCAGCTCTCACATTACCGCCACGGAACGTCTGACAGACGCCGTAAGAAATCATGTTACTTCTTTCATTTGCTCCTTCCTTGAGTTCTCCATTTTTGCATTAACATGGACCCTTTGTTTAAAAGCAATCAGTTGAGCATACTTAAAGAAAATTTTTGTTGCCGTGAATCACAGATAACATGACAGAGGCGTTACTGTTCTTAGCACACTTCATGGGAGATATTCATCAGGTAACCATAGACAAATTAAGAAAAGATGTTTTTGCAGGGGATCTTGGTTTGACGTGAAATTTTGCTTTGACAGCCAATGCATGTGGGGTTCACAAGTGATGAAGGAGGAAACACCATAGACTTGCGCTGGTTCAGACACAAGTCCAATCTTCATCACGTGAGTCTTGACTGAAGTGCTAGTTCTTTAGTACTTTGCCCTATCAGAACCCATTATTTGTCATAGGTTGTTGTATGATCATGAAAAGGTTCACATCTAATTTGGAACAAGAAGCGTCAGTCCTTGCTTTAAACACATATGCCTTATTTTTCTCATATGGTGGGGTTTAAGTTGCAATTCCAGTCATTTTAACGTCGTCGTTTGTTCCAATATCACATGGGTAGGTGTGGGACAGAGAGATAATCCTTACCGCAGCCAAAGATTACTACGGCAAAGACGTTAACCTCCTCCAAGAAGACATTGAAGGAAACTTCACTGATGTAAGTGAAAAACTTATCTCACACCCAATGTTGTTGAATTTAAGCATCTTATTTTTCTTGCATATAAAGCCACAAATGGCCAAAAACGGTGACTGCTTGCTAATTACATGCAAAATTACTTTAAAGAAAAAGCTATCTACTATGGGCTGATTTGATGATCCACATTCAAATGTGACAAACAGGGAATCTGGTCCGCTGATCTTGTCTCCTGGAGGGACTGTCCAGACCTCTTTTCTTGTGTCAATAAGTGAGTGCTCAGTCTGCAAGCCATGTGGTGTTTTTTACATATGATTGAGCTTTTATAATGTAAACAGCACATTAGTGAAGAGCGTTTTATCCCTTTTTTTTTCTTTCTTTCACAATGTAAAGCCTTGGATTCGTGCATTCCCAGGTATGCTGCGGAGAGTATAGATATAGCTTGCAAATGGGGTTACAAAGATGTTGAATCTGGGGACACTCTGTCAGGTACAAAGGGGCTTTAATTTTCCATCCAAAACCAATTAAAAATACAGCATATATGCATCTCCAGTAGCTGTCTTCCCTTACTCTTTTTCCTTTTCTTTTCAGTAATGGATATAATTAACCAAGTCGATTGTTCTTGTTTGTGTTTGACAGATGATTACTTCAATTCCAGATTGCCCATTGTAATGAAACGCATAGCTCAAGGTGGAGTGCGATTAGCCATGATCTTGAACAGGGTATTTGGTGATGAGCAAGAGGATTCCGTTGTTGCAACTTAATCCAACCATCAACGACACATTGTAGTAATGCACTTTATTTCATTTTTAATAATAATAATAAAACTGTATTGTATAAGTTGTGTACCCTATTTCATTTATACTATTTATACTACTACTGCTACACTAAAAAAATGGAGGGGAGTGGCTATAATTCAATTAATTAAAAGTGTGTTTAAAAAATACATATTAAATAACCAAAAATTGTTGTTTTAACCGTTTTGCCCTAGTAAAAGGACTAACACTATATTTTAGGTTCAAATTTGATTATATATTTTTCCAAGTAGTATACTAATTAATTGTTTATGATTACAACTTGTTAATTATTATTTGAAGCATTTCCAAAAAAATCCTTCAAAGTAATTTTCAATTTGAATATTACTAAGTTATACTATATTATTAAGAGTTGGAGGATCATTTCATTGCACATTATAAATTTTAAAAATTTCCTTTAATTAACAAATTTACTTCATTACTCTTAATTCAAAGACCAAACACATTCAACTATTTAATTATGAATACTAATATATCTAGACATTTTTCTATATAATATTATTATAAACAAGACTTTTTGGCCACACAATTGCTCTTACCTCAATAATTTTATTTTTTCTCCATTTCTTTCTAACTTTTTATTTTTGTATGTATTCTCTCTTTCGAGAAATTCAATTATGCATCTTCTTATTTTAAATATTCTCATGCCTTTAGTTTTAAATAAATTTATTTCTTTTATTTGAAATGTAATAACTTTAATTTATAATTAAATTTGCAGAACGTTCAAGTTTACTAATATTAATTAATATACGACACCGTTCGGGACTTCCGAATTATCCTTAAAACCTTCACGTCACACTCCTCCTTTCACAACATTGGCCAACCACACAATTTTTTCCAATTTATTTGTAGTTTTCCGCTCTGGGATTTAGGATATAATTGTCTTAACCATACCAAACTATGTCACGAAGAAGGCGGCACGCACCAAACTTTCTTGCCTTGCAAGGCTTGGCTTTTATTATTTTTATGTCACGACTTGCAGCAAAATACGCATTGTTGCTTATGTGTGCTTGCTTTCTATTTTAATTTAAGTATGTTTTCCTCTTGAAAATTTGTACGAAAATGAGAGAGAGAGAGAGAGAGGGAGGGAGAGGGAGAGGGAGTAGTTATTAGTCGTTGTTGGTTTTGTTTTTTCTTATTCTTCTTCTTCTTCTTCTTTGATAGAAGATATTTGTTATTCTAGCCTAATGATTGAAATTTTTTATGGATTAAAAGTAGTTTGGCTGTATTTGTTGTATATTTTTTAATCAATTAAATTTTTTTTTGGATTTGAGAATGTTAATAATTTTTAAAAAGTGGTAAAAGAAAAAGAGTGTCAAACATTATACATATCTTAAAAGCACAACACACACACACAAACAAAAAAAAAAAAAAAAACAATCTATGGATTTGTTCTCACCCAATAAAATGTTAGGTGTTCAATCAATCCGCTTCCAAAATCAAGTTATAATTTAATTAAACCTCTTTTCATTCGATTTGTTGTTGCTCAACTCGATCAAATAAGTATTTACTCAATTCTAGACGACCCAGCCAAATTAAAAATTCCAACGACTAATTAAGATGATTGGTGTTGAATAAAAAAAATAAGTATTCAAATTTAAATCAATCAAATTTGACACTAACAAAATATGTTTCCCACTAACCCCTAACATAACTAGCCAATTACTAATTTTGTAAAAGACAAATATAATAAAAACTAAGTATACTCAGTGTCCAAAACTATATTCTCCAAAAGACGCCAACAAAAAAAATGCTAAAATGGTAAGCAAGTATCATGAAAAGCAGACCTCCTTAAAATCACGTTAAAAGGGGTAACCAACACAGTCTCCATGTTTTTGGGTAAAAATGAACAGTATAAAAGAAATAAATGAGTACATTTGGTTCAATTATACACACACACAGACACGACACTTTTATCATAATTATAAGGGTTTGAATAACCTAAAACATTTGTTTTAATAAATTCATTTATAATCATTGCATTTCATTGTTCAATGTATAAAAAATAAAATAAAATGATTGGTGTTTACGAATGGCAATGGTGATGCGTCTAGATTGAAAGACTGCTAGATTTCTGGAACAGGCCGGGAGGCCACTGCTTCCAGGCCAGCTTAGGCCTGATGGATCTAGTTCTTGACAATAAACTCGTTTCCTTTTGATATATATATATTTTTTTTATCTTTTACATTTATTATCTCGGTTTCTTTTCTTTCACTCTGCGCTGCCTAATCATTTTCTGACATCGGAGATGATCCAACGATAGGCAGCGGGATATGTGATGCACACCCCTCTTCCTGTGAATAAACTTGATCCAAGCAACTCAAAGAAGGTGATGTTTTTACCTTGATATCGTACATTTGAAGAAGAATTTAAAAACCAACAAAGCGATGGTCAACCAACGAGCTCTGTTGAGATTTATTGGCTAAATTATTGTTGCCATCTTTCAAGAAAACCAATATAGTGCTTTCAAGCCTAGTCACCATCCGGAAACGGTAAGTCATAAAATAACGTCTCGGTGTCATTTCTCTGGAGCTTATGGCTCTTGAAGGCACAATTTCTGTTCAAATAACCATACCAAACGCTTGTTTTCGCACGGCAAAGATCGTGCCCTGTTTTAACAAATTACTTGGATTTATATGCAATGCTTATTTTGGCATTATGATGGAAAAGGTCTATCCTTACCTGGGTTCATAAGCAGGTTTATATGGCGCTCTGTGTACCAGAAGCGAGTTATCAGCGGGAGAAACAACTTTTATGTGGGTGTGAACTGGGCAACAGCACTAGTTTTAGAGAGAGAGAGAACTCCAGAACTAGTTAAAAGCCGACAAAGGCTCCCGCCACGAAATTAAGCCGCCAATTTTGTCATGTAGCAAATAGATGGTAGGTAGGGTCTAAACCTATTCCACTAGGTAACATCAAGTGGCTCCCCCATCTCATCTGTACTACAAAAGGCAAGTAGAATTCGTCTATCTTTACTCGGGTTTCTCAGTCATAGCAAAAGTCTGGAAAGCAAGATAATAATATTTTTATCATCACAGCAATCATCCCTCGAAAATTAATCTTTTAAGCATCTCAACACAGCTTCAGTTTCAAATTTCACCAAATACTAGTACTAACTACAATCCTTGAAATACTTCACGGACGGGTGTAACAGTTAATAAGTAGAATTCAAAGCAGATTTCTACACCAATCGGACATGGCTAGTATTAGATTCATTTCTATGTATATAATCTGTTATTTACTTTACGCTGCAAGTTAAAAGCAGAAAATAATATTACATAAAACAAGATCCCAGGACTCAGTATCTAATTTGCTAGCACAGACCTTGGCATAAAGCCAAAACAAGTTGGAAATTAATATTACTAACCATGGAAAAGCCGTCAAATGTCAAAAATTGTAACAGATCCATAGGGAGAATAGATACATTCTGCAGCCTCGTGTTTATAATAGTGAGTACGAATTACAAAATTTAAACCCGCAAGATATATTATCTCGTGTAACTAGAGAGAGATACATTTAAACCATATTTCATAATAACTAAGCTAGGATTCATGAAACAATGTAGCATAGCAGAACTCATGCCAACATTCAGAAGTTTCACAGATTAGTAAATACATAACTTTTTGGATCTCAAATTTACTGTAGCTTGAAAAGCCCAAGTTCACACTGTACATGCATTTACAAATTCCTGAACACGTGATATAAGTACCTTCCCCTTTTAATTATAAACTTAAACCTCTGCCGCAACTAAATCAAGGCTGGGTTTTTTTCTAATCGGAAACGGAATAAACCACTTGAGTTTCTAAGATGTAACCCTTGTGAGATCAATGCCTGCTCCTCTAGTAAACCCTGAGGACAAGACAGATCCCCAATACAAAATGGTATAATGCCTTCAAGGAAACAAGTTAGTTACCTCACATGGGTATCGTAGGCATCGAATAAGGAATCAGGGACAGCCAAAGGCAACTTATCTATATATATGAACAGCCTCTTCAAATTCTCCCTTGTTATAGCCGTCACGTCGATCACATCCCTGCTGTCCAAGAAGACCCATAGATCACCAGAGTTTACCCTCTTTAAGTTGTCACGGCAAAAAGGACAAGATTGTGATCTTGTACGCCTGCAGTATGAAGACCCTTAATATTATTAGGCACATCAAAATTAAATGACAACAGAATCAACTTGATGTATATATCTAGTGCCAAAAAACAAAAATGCTGCATGAATATGGCATCTACACAACATAATGTGAGAACTCCCAAATGGGGGGCACTTAAACGCACAAATGAGCTTTACAAATCCTACCTAGCTTCCAAAGAGAGGCAAACAAGATAAGAGGTCATAATTATCTAGCACAAAACAAATAGCAATATACAGGAATTCAGAAACATAGCAGCAATCAAATTCAATTCATCAAAATACGCACTGAGAATGCAGAAAGCATTGAGCTCAAAAGCCTATACTAAAAGATATAAATGTGTCATGCTTAAAAGGTTGTTGACAACAGAGAATGTCAGACAACATTCAATTCTCAAAATGTATGGGTCCATGAATACTACCACAACTAAAACTTCTCATCAATTGTGTAGTATAGTACAATCTCATCTCATAAAATGTTGTTTATAATATTTTCTGCACTTCAGTTTAACAAGACATTGTGCAATAAAAATTAATCCAAGGAGATGACAGTCAAAATATTTAACATACCAGAGACTTGTAAACAGAACATCAAAATATCAGTCTAATAATTATCATCAAGCTTTGTCATCTTCCACTTCACTTAAATTCAAAAGTTTTTCCTCCCAAAGTACCACGCACTGTTACACACTAATACACCATATTAGAAACCTGAGGTTCTCCAAGCAAGCTCAGATATTTGCCCATGTGAATGAAAAAGAGAGCTTAGTGGAGCACAAACACATGCACTATACACATATGTATATTCTTCCAGTATATTATATGTTATTTTCACTCCACTTTATATTTTCATGTCATTGTTTGTGTAAATATATACTCAAATTTTGAGAACCATTGCTAGGTACAAAAAAGCAGGTCCAAAGATGTCATAGTTGTCTTTCTAGTAATTTAATCAGCCATTCTCACTTGATGCTAAATGAAGAAACTTATCCAGTGATAATATGGCAGGGATAAATACAGTTAGAGAGACCAAAGATGGACCAAAAAGCAACATTTGAAGCCTGGTAATCAAAAAGAAATTGACAGGGGTAAGTACCAAAGATTCAAGAACCAAAGATTAAACTGACAAGGATAGAGTACCATTCTCTGTAGCATTTCAGGCACAAGGCATGGTTACAGTTTGGCAAGACTATCTTCTTATTCATCTCCATGCAAATACCACATTCTTCTTCCCTTTCAATTTCTAATTCCGAGCGATGCCTGTTTTCTTCTTCATCCTTTCTCCTGTATCTCTCAAGGCAAACAGCTTTCTGCTTCTTATCTTCAGAATCTGTGACGCCTCTCTGAAGTTGCAGCAAAGAGGGATAAATAACAGCTGGCCACAAAATACGTTTAGAACCATTAGCTGGTGGTTCCCTAAGCGAAACTGTATCTATGAGAAAAGAGAAACTTACCATAAAATTCTCTAATGCTTGCTTTTCTCTCGTGAGTGGACATAGTGGTGGTGCCATCAACATACACCTGTACCGTGACAAAATTAGATCTATTGCATTCATCAACTTAACCAAGCACAAGTATCAAGAAGTGCAGTTCATTAACAGAGCAGGGACTAACTTTATATATGAGGATTCTCAATAGTCCAAGAGCGCCTGCGAGGTGGCAGTCAGTCCATTGAACGAGAAAGAGGAAAAAGTGGGCCGCAGGACTGTATGACATTCTCATTTGCAGACATGCGCCATCATACTCACGCGGAAAATCAGATGCCCTGCAACAGCAGTTGGACACTAAAACTTTCAGAGATGGCTGGGAAAAACTTTCAACAAAAAACCCTGAATACAGCAAGCTGGTTATTCAACCATTCACTTAAAAAGTTTAAGGAAAGTTTTTTTGTTGAAAACGCTATGAAATTAAGTACAGAGAATTGTTTCTGCATTTATTTTGGAAGAAATGCATTTCATTACCATCCCCGCACTTCATTACCCTTTCTCCCATATTTTTCCTCAAAGAAAATCTAATTAAGTTGAAAGTCTTCCCAAAAATCATGCATATTCTGACGCTTCAAGAAGACATTTTAGAAAGTTAGTTTAAGATGAAAACGATACCTTTGTCGTAAAGTGAAGCAACCGATAAAGTGAAAATCAAACTATCTTCAATTACAAAATCCCTAAATCAATATTTAGAAACTGAATTCTTATAATTAAACCTGTAAAAAGTTCTTGGTATATTTTGAAAAATTAAAAAACTACAACATGAAATACTCGATAGTCAAAAAATCTAGCTTCAGCACTGAAAGCGCAAGTAACAGTTCTTCGGAGAAACAAAATGAAATTTACCAAAGAAAATCACAAAATCGTTAAACACAAAAATATTGTGGAAAACAAAGAAATTAAACATAAAAATTTTGACTGATCATTTATAAGACCAATAACCAAAAAAGAAATAATAAAAAAAATACAGACCAAAAATTGTGGGGAAACTTTTTCTAAATACAAAAAAGGAAGAGGTAAATCACTCACAGAGTATTAGCATGCTGAATATCGGCTTCGAGAACTTTGAGCGAATCCTTGAAGGACTTCCGCATTGGACCTCCGCCGCTTGCGCACATCTCTTCTCAGAACAAAATTCCCCCTTTGTTTTGACGGTTTAGAGAATCAAAAAGTCATCTAGACCGACGATCATCGAACAGTTTATCATTACAAGGTAAAATTAAAAATCCGAAAACTGGAGAAGGATATCAAGTGGATAGAGATGCATAATTTTCTGGAAATTAATAATAACTTTCTCTCCAGAACGTTTCAACTTTCAAAAGAGGACTCCCTGACTGGGACTGAACAAGACTCCCTAAAACAATTGCAGCGAAGAAAGAGATAAGAGGGACACGTGGACTCGAGGAGAGACAGTTTCTATTTTTATTGTAATTGGGAATCTAATTATTATTATTATTGGACTGATTAGGAGAATAATCATTGAGTTAATTACTTTCCTGATTCTTTGTTTATTCACTAAATTTGTTAATAATAATAATAAATGGATATGATTTAAGGTAATGAGCGGGTAAGCATTGAGATGAGTGGGTCAATTTTGTGGTGAGGCTCTTACCCATAAAACACCTCCACTTTCTTTTTTAATTTAACTCTTATCTCTCCCACTTTTCCAAAGACAGTTTTAAATGTTGTATTTATTTTAATAAATAAATTATTCGAATGGAATTTAATTATATTAAATTTAATTTTGAGTAAAATTCAAATTTTTTATTTTTGAAATTTAGGCAAAATCAAATAATTATTGAATTCAAGTTCAATTCAATCACATTCTTGCTCGATGCCTATATATAAATATATATATATATATATATTTATTGTGCACTTCATTTCATTATTTTTTTTTCTTTTTTCTCCTTCAAACTTTAAGAATACATCAACAATTTCACACTTGAAACACAAAAATTTTATTCTCCAATTAAATTTTGAACCAAACGTAATCAACCGAAAGATCATTCACTGGTCTTTCAATAATTTTCCAAAAATAGCTTTCACAATCAACCCACCCTGATAATAATTATATTTGGTCTTTTAATATTTTGTTATACTTATTATCTCAATTAATTAACTAATACTCATCAACTCACACTATTTTCTTTTTAAATTTGAATGTTAAGTTAATTACTTTTTTCTTTTAATACCATACTATTTTTTTCCATATTCTGCTGAGTATAATTGAACATGGGATTAAATGGTATACGAAAAACTTCCTTTTTTTAATCATGATTTACTTAGAAATTACTTATCATTGCCACACTTGTTCATTCATATATTAAAAATCATGAAATAAAGTGTTAATTATCACATAATTTTTGCATTCGTTTCAAACAAAAAATCCTGATGTAAATTTTTTAGACTAAAGGTAGAATAAATTTAGTTCAATATTTGTATATTATTTGTCATAAATTACTATTAAAATCTTATTATATTAACACATACTTTTTATTTAATTTTTACACCCTCTTAAAGTATGGGCTGGTTTATATTATGACATGAGACACTTGGTACGTGTAAGAATAAATAATTCAAAGACTCTAAGAGGAAGTTGTAGGTTATGTTGGGTTGAAATTTTAACTTAATTTCTATTTCATTAAAGTATTCATACTTTAAAAAACAAACCAAGAAATTATTTTTCATTTTACATTTTTTTTTTTAGGATTCACACCAAAAATACAAGATTTTGGCCCACGATCAATTATGTTGTCAATTGTTGATAATTTTTTTATGATATAAAGAAAAAAGAATTGAATCTGCCCTTTGGTGCGTACCACTTTTTATGATAATACGAATGATGAGAGTCGGTTGGCGTTGGGCGGTGGGTCCACACGGCGCCCTTACCGATGGCTACTTTTCACTGTTTCCCCATTACTTTCTTTTATTATCAATTAAGCACTTTGTATTTTATCTTCAGTCCCAAGTCTACACTGTTACGACTTGCAAATAAGTTATTCACTCCTCCCATTATCATCAACCTTTTTCGATTTATATCATTTTAATTAAAAACATTAATATACTCAGTTAATTTTTTATGCCTAGTTATTAAAATTAATATTATATATTGATTACCAATTTTTGACTATTTTTATTCCATCAGAAATGCCCACTCGAAGCATATTAATTTCTTAAAAAGACTTTTTCTCTCTTAAATTTATACTAGAGTATAACTTGTGATATACATGGATCAATTATATTTAATTTCTGTTATTAATGTGTAATTTTTAAAATTCTTTTAATTACAATAAAAATTGTTAATTTTTAAAGAGTATTTTGTACACAACTATCATGAAAAATTAATATAAAAAAATAAAAATTTCAAAATTATATTTATTATGCAAAAACAATGTACGTAAAGTAAAACGTAATTTCCTTATTTCACAAAAATTTAATAGATATATAATAGATGCATTAAATGCAAGAACAATTAAAATATTTTTTTTTAAGTTAAGTACAAACACTAAAAGTTAATCAATTTTTTGATTAGATTTCAACAAATTCAAGTTTTTAACATTAAACCTCTAAAATAAAAAAATGTTAAATAACAATCAAAATAAAGATTACACGTCATTATTTTTTCAATAATGTTCAAAATATGGCCAAAATTACTTTGTAACATATAAGTGAATTTGTAATAATATAAAGTATGCTTTTTAAAATATTTAAAAAATAATATTCATAGTTTTTTACAAGTTGATGATATCATCTTCTAAAATGATATAAATACTCAGTGCTTATCTGCTAATCAATTGCTAAAATAAAATTACTTACTAAAATTATTTGAAAGATAAATTATTTATAACCTCTTTTTTATGCTTAAGCTTAATCTTACACATAAAAATAAAACTTAATATATAGATAACAATTCTAAATAATACTCCCCATCTCCATTGTAGTTTGGAAATTGAGTAGTTAGAATAAGAATCAAACCCGCGTGTATGCAAATTTTGTGTTCCTATCTAACATCACACTGGATACACTATTTAAGTAATGTGCCATTCGGACTTCCAAATACTATTAAATAAATAAATTTAGTTTCTACTGATAAATTCAACAATTTTAATTTATTTAAAAATTAAAAATTAGTAAATTTGAGATTTCTATTAAAATTAGTTATATTTATATGTGCACGTATGGTTGTAGTTTTGGAAGAATTCATTGGCTCATAGTAAATTTTAAAATTAGAAATAAATTTATTTAAAAATTATACAGCTTGATTTTCATTTTTTAAAATTGTAAATTTTGTAAGTCTAAAATTTGTGTCAAAATTATTTTTATTATATATATATATGTGTGTGTAAATAGATCATAGTTTCGGAGAAATTAAATGTCTCATGTTAAATTTGCCCATTAAAAACAAATTAATTTAAAAATTAAACTTGTATAGTATGATTTTTATTTTTAAAAAACCTTTTAGTGTGTATGAATTTTTTAAGTTATTTATTTTTCACTCACTTACATACCAATCAATTTGTTTATTTTTCTACTATGTTGTATATTTTTTTAGTTGTATTTCTCATTTGATATTAGTTACCATCAATATATTGATGTATGAAATAAGAACGTCTAGCTAGATGAACAATCTTTACTTTTGTTAAATTTAATAAATTGACATGCTTCAAAACAATATTACGTTATGCATTTTAATAGTTTGCATCTATTTTAGCTTTTATTTTAATAATTGAAACCTAGTCGACGTCCACATTAAATTTAAATTTCAATCTATATAAAATGTAAATGTATTCATATTTATATAAACATGTTACAAATATCTTACATATAGACTCATATTAGTATTTGAAAATTTTAAAAAACCACATTATATCATGCATAAAAAATGGTACTAAGAGATTTTTTTTAAGATAAATCTAAAATTAAACAACTATAATTCATCGAAACAGAAGTATCTAAATAGATAAACAGGTACATAAACAACTCGAGGCAACTAGTTCTGTAAAATCAATAAAAATAAAAAAACCTGAGAAAAAGAAGAAAAAAGATGTCTACCTCAATTATTGTATATTGTGTATAATGCCGAGCAAAAATTGTATATAATCTTACCAAAAAAATATAAAAATAAAAATGCAAGGTTGAATGAAGGAATCTTGATGATTTTTTTTTACTTCTTAGAATTTAATAATCATTTTATTACATCGCTCATTATTTTTTTTATATGTAAACATAACAAATTTCCAACACTATCTGGCTTTCATTACACACACACACACACATAATATCTCAAATCATATGAATAACTAAATTCGATGACACACTAACTTTTAAATTCCTTGAATTAAGTAAATTATATATGGTGTGATTTTTCCTCTTAAAATTCATAAGTTAACATATACCAAATAAATGGGTCAATAATTGTTTTGGATAAAGTTCCATCTCTTCAAATTCTTGAATTAAATAAATTATATAGTGTAGTGTTTTTGTCCCTTGAAATGCATAAGTTAAACTGATTTTTTTGGTATAAGAAAATAAAAAATTAATAAAATACATGAATTAAAAAATTATTCTAGTTTAAAATTTTCAAATCAATAAATATCTGTTTGGTTTAAATATTGAACCCAACTACTAAAAAGCTTTAATTTTGACTTGACAGAGGTTAATATAGATAAATTCTCAAAAAATTGCTTGATAGGCAATAAATTATAATTAACTAGAAGTTCTATTTCTTGGATTGAAATATGTAAATAAGAATCACTTTAATTGAAATTTATCCAATCCATTCTACATATATTTATTTAAGTAGACGCAACAAACTTTCAACACTACATATGCATGTGTTTGAATTTTTTTCTTTCTTTATTTTTTTTAATTAGTAGATTTAAGTAAATCCCTTCCTCTCTTTCCATACCAAATTACATTATGTCAATAATTATATTGTCAACTTTATCTCTTGGACCCATAAATAAATAACTTCAATTATGTTCGACAAAATTGTGGGCATTAAAATTCATTCATTAATTAAGCCATTTCAAAATTTCAAATCAATAAATATCTAATTTGTTTATATATAGAACTTAATTAACTATTGAAAAGCATTAAGTTTGTCTTGACAGAGGTTAGAATAGTAAACTAAGTAAATGCCATAATATGCAATGAATTAGAATTAATTGGAAAAGGTTCTGTTTTTTGGATATAAATCTGTAAATAAAAATCATTTCAATTGAATTCTATCTAAACCATTCTGATATCTTTATTTAGGTAAACAAAACAATTTTTTTAACACTACATGTTCATGTGTTTGAACTTTTTTCTTTCTTTTTAGATTGGCAGATTTAAGAAATTACCTTCTTTCTTTCCACACCTAATTATAATATGTCAATAATTATATTTGACAAGTTTATTTCTTAAAATTCGTAAATAATGTTAGTTATAGTTGACAAGTTTTATTCAATTAAAATTAAAATCCATATTAACTAAGCCAAAACGGGATGAATTGAATTAAATAAAAATAAAATGCTATAATATCAATCATTCGAAACTTTTTATTTCCATGAAAAAATCTCGAATTTTTGAAAATTTAAAATTTGGTCACTAGTGCACAAGTGAACTCAACAATCCCCAATACTATAACCATATTAGTATGCTGCAACAAATTTTCATTTTATTATATGAAATTTAAAAAAATGCAAATTAGTAACAAAACTTTGTTGACATTACTTTTACATCAAAACAAAAATTTGTAATTATTACATATATTTATAAATATAAACGTAATTACTTACAATTACCGAACTCTAGTAAATTTGTTGTTTTCGATACACATTATTTTTATTGTAGATTTGATTTTACATGATTTCTGTTACGGACAAATTTAATTTAAACATCCAAAATTATTAAATCTTTCATAATCAGTTTCCTTCATTGAAGAATTTGATAATATTAAATTTTTATTTTTTTTTGTCATTGCATTTATTATCTATATTATATACTTACATGTGTATTAATTTTTTGAGTAGATAGAACAACTCTTCTCCAATTGCTAGAAATATGTATTAAGGATATAAGCCACTTTTCATGAGGGGTGGCAATGGGTGGGGATTCCCATTGCTCATCTCATTGTCAAAGACTTTTTCTCTATCCCACCTCATCTTCGTCTTTCCTTCGCTCTTGCTTCATTAATTTTTGTTTCTCTCATAGGCGCCCTATTAGAAAAAAAAACTAATTTTAATATTAATTAATTAAGAATATTATAATAAAAAATATTATTTTTACACACGTAATAATCAATTAACTAGTTGAACATAGTAAAAACGAGTCTCAATTTTTATATCAATTAAAATGAAAACTTTTATGTTTTTGTTAATTGCAATTAATTTAGTTTTTAATATTTTATGATTTTTAATTAAGAGGAAAATATGTTTTTTTTGTGATAGAGTTCTTATTTCATTTCAATTCTAATGTATACTTATTTACTATTAATTATTTTTATTGGAGTTTCTATTAATATTAAGTAGAGTGTTCGAATTACTAATTTAATAAACTAATTTTGAAATTAACTAAATTAAATTTCTTAATATTGCACATAAATAATTTTAGTTTATAATTTATTTCAATTAAATTAGTATAATAGATATAATTATATATATTTTTTAAATAAAGCAGGTGATGGGACAAGAATTGGTTGGGGGTACGTTTCTTGTCCCGTGCCCTATTTAAAAGAAGGGGGAAAAGGTCTCTCGGTGTCCCTACCCTCGCCCATTTCTCCTCCGGTGTCATGGTTTGTTGCCTTTGTTGCCATTCCTACTTTTGATTGCATAATAACGTTAATTAATTATAATACACTTACTTCGTCATATTTTTATTTATTTATTTTTCTTGAATTTTTATTTTTTTATTATCACCCTCAACTTTAACTTATTGTATCTTTTTTAATCTCTACATTTAAATTAAATTAAAATTTTAATTTGTTTCTTTTTTTCTTATTCTGATACAAAAATTATATTTAAAAATATTATAAATTTATTTGTATAACCATACACATATATGGAGTGTATCTCTAATCACTAATTCTACACACCAATGTCATATTCAAGTGATTGTGTTGAATAGATTATTTTATTAAGTCTAATCACATATTTTTTTATGAGGGATTAAAGCTTTTGATAGAAGATAAATCTGTTATAAAATAATTAAAATAATAGATAATTAATCATACAGAACACATATAATAAAATAATCCTATAAAATAATCCTAATGGACTTTAATCGTATTTTTGAAAGTAAGCATGGTAAGGGCTTGTACACTTAGGAGGGGTTACGCTTGGTTAATTAATTTATCTATATTAATCAAATGTTCACTTAGGCCATATTTACTTTATTAGATATGAATATAATTTAAGCGTATGTTCTCTTTGAATGATAATGTAGGATAGATTATTTTATCTAACTTAATTAAATATTTACTTTGATTGATTAAAACATTTGATTAAATAAGGGTTTACTATTAAATCATAAAATTGTAGAATTAATAATCTTACATAAAAATCATAATTAAAAAATTAAAAGGTTAAGAATTACATATATATCATTCAAATTACTATTTTAATCTTAATATTATTGATTGAATAATATCTATAGTAAGGTTATAATAAAAAAATAAATGTAATCACTTTAAATAGTCAACTTCAATAAACATGATTGTTAAAAATTCATTAATCCATACAACTTTAAAGCAATATATTCTTTTAACCAAGTTCCACCCAACGTCTATGGCGGCAAGTTGAAATTAATTGAAATATTAATTTTTTCATGAATGGATCTAATCAAAAGACAAAAGTATCAAAGAATAATTTTCAGGACTCTCAATCTCCAATGTAAAAAATGGCTAAATGTGCATTTTCTAATTGAAAATCATTGTTTTCGTTCTCTTTTTAAAAGAGAAATCACTAATTGGAACTTGAAAGGGCTTTCGAGAGGAATCTTTTTTTTAAGTATCATTTTATTGCACGTCACAAAATTCATGATCTATCGCATATAGCTAATTTAATTTTCAAAAAAGTTGTTAGATTACATAATATGCCTAGGACAATAGTTTTGGGCAAAGATGTAAAATTTTAAGCTATGTCTGGAATACTCTGTGGTGTAAATTAAGCACTAAATTGTTATTCTCTACTACTAATCATTCACAATCTGATAGCCAAATAGAGGTTGTCAATGGGACATTGATTGCATTATTGCGTGCGTTAATTAAGAAAAATATTAAAATGAGAGAAGAGTGTTTATTGTATGTTGAATTTGCATATATTAGGAGCAAACATTCTACAATTAGCATGTCATAGTTTGAAGCCGTATAAGGTTTTAATCTTCTAACCCCATTAGATTATTGCCATGACCATGTAGTGAACAAGTAAATGCAATTGGTGAGAGAAATGCTAAGTTTGTGAAGTAGCTAGAGTGCAAGAAGGTTGTACTTGAACCTTGAGATTGGGTTTGGGTAACGTAAGGAAAGATTTCTTAGGCAAAGAAAATCAAACTCATGCCTAAAGGCAATGGTCTATTTCAAAACCTGGAGAGAATAAATGATAATACCTACGAATTGAAATTGCTAGGTGAGTATGGAGTAAACACCACCTTTAATACTACTGACTTAAGTTTGTTCAATGCAGGACATGAGTGTGAAGTAGAATTAAGAACAATTCCTTATCAAAATGAGGGGGATGATGCAAGCGTCTAAGGAAAGCAAGCATACCCAACACTTTTAGCTTGTCCCATGACGTGTGCTAAAGCTAAGAAGCTATAGTTGCACTCATGAAGGAATTTTAAGAGGATTTTGGACATGTGAAAAGCCTCAAGGTGCTCAAAGAGCATATGTGAATCAATTTGATGCAAAATAAGAAAGAAATTAGCTTTTAGATTGCACTATGTATGATCTTAAGGGAGGCCAAATTGATCTCAACGACTTTGGATTGATTCAGGAGAGAAGCAAATTGATAGCATGAAGCAGGAGTTTTTGGAAATATGATCTAACGTTTACAAACTGATCGCACAAATCATTAGATCAACAACATTGTTGATCACACATAGGGTAATTGACTGCATGAAATGCAATTGTAATGGTAGAAAGTTTCCAATCCATTGGAATTATGATTGGGCATTGTGGTCTATCCAGATAACACGAGATCGATCTCCAGGCACGAGATTAATCATGACGCTGGATTGGAGCCCACGTTTTCCTTAATTAGTTAGGATTCTTTTCAAAACTTAGCATAATATTTTTCCAAAGTGTTTTGGCCGAATTTTAACATATTTTTCCCTACTTAAGACTATATAAATGAGGGCCTTAGATTATATTATTATAGTTTTTGAGATCTTAAATTTTCAACTTAATAAAAGTTCTTTTTTTTGGGTATTTCTCAATTCCTTGTGAATTCACTCTCCAAATTGAGTTTTTCTAATTGTTCATTGGAAAATTTGTGAGGTATCAACTAACTTGATGTGTTAGTTATAGTTGTCTTCTATGTCAGTTATTCGAATTTATTGTATTTGGGTTGTTTCTATATAGTTTGCATAAGCATGACATCTTCAAGTTTAGGCTTATACTGACTATTATTTTTACATACTTTCATGCATGTGTCATATTCTCTATATGTGAGGCACTTTCCCAACAATTTCTCCCTTGATGAACATTTGGAGAAGATGCTTTTTCTTCACCAATCATCTTGTACTCAATTGAATCAAATCTTATTATTATTATTTTTACTCCTTGGTGGTAATTCCTTGCTTTCCTCACTTTTATTTACTTTAACTTTTGTGATGTAATGTGCATTCACCTTGTTCCCGTTGCCACCACTATATTCCCCTTAGCAAGCTTGCAAACACCGTTGGAGAAGTGACTAGTGAACCCCTTGTCATCAAACTTTCTAGTGGGCAAAATGTTCATTGTTAAGTTGGATACATGCTTGGCATCTTTCAACTTCAACTTGCATTCCGAAGTCATTGTTAGTGTAATTTGTCTTATATCATAAAACTTGCAAATTTCTAATGCCCCATTTGAACTTGCCTACAATTAACTGGCATTTACTTTGAAAATAGTTTCTTGGAGTTATGGGTAGGATGTCTAGAGTCAACTGCTCAGTTGCAATATTGTATTGACTTATCCATTGAATCATCTTGCACAATGATAATGCCATCTCCAAATGTCATGGTTGTAGTGTCTCCTTCATTGGAATCTTGATTCTTCTAGCCTTTTTTCTCTTAGGCCAACTCCCTTTTTAGCAATTGATACTCAGTTTTAATATGCTTTTTCTTACGGCAATGTAAATATTCAACATCTTTCCAATTAATCAATCTTCATCTCAAGTGACCTATCCAAAGCTTAGGCCTTCGACTAAGACCTCTACCCGTCAACTCTTGTTTTCCTAATACTAAAGTTTGTGATGTGAATTGCAAGTAAACATAT
This sequence comes from Avicennia marina, assembly GCA_019155195.1. Classification (NCBI taxonomy): domain Eukaryota; kingdom Viridiplantae; phylum Streptophyta; class Magnoliopsida; order Lamiales; family Acanthaceae; genus Avicennia; species Avicennia marina. Next base: position 17,165,031 of record CM032754.1, on the reverse strand, counting down.
CACCTAAGTTTCTTCCTTGTCAGCTCATTTAGTAAAGATTCCTTAGCCATTTCAGGGGCCAAAGCTACATTTGGGGCTGGGTTCATTATTGTTACAAAAAGAACATTCCAACTATCGGGTAGCGAATTGAATAACAAGGTCATGACTTCATCATCTAAATTCAATTTCAAAGTAGTGCAATCATTTATCAATCCTTAAAACTCATTTAATTGTTCACCCGTACTTGACCATTCCTTATACCTGCAACGAGTAATTCTCTTAAGAGGGAAGACTATATTCAGACCATGTTCTCTTCATAGATGGTTTCCAACTAAAGAACATCAGCACGTGTTTCTTTGCAAACGTGGTTTAAGACACAAGATATATATTATAAATAAATATGTTAGCGACAACTCTGAAGGACCCAAATATGATAGTAACAAAATTTGTAGTGGCATTGCATTCCTCTAATGAATCTTTCCTTCACGAGCTAGTTGCATGACTTTATCTTTAAAGATGAAGTAGTTATGGATTGGGTTCCCAATCAATTGATAATATTTGTAGTACTTGGGATTATTAGTTCTCCTAGCTTCTTTGGGATGTTTCGTTTGAGAGAGTTCTATGAGATTAACCTTGAACAAGTCATTGAATATGATAAAAACATCTAAGTCCAGAAATGGATACTTCTTTACTTGCATATCTTTTAAAGATAATTTTCTTAGCTTGCTTTATTGGGGAGGTTCTTCTTTCTCTGAACCTTTACCTTAGAATTTGATGGTGCTGGCCTTTACTATCATGGACTCTTTATTCTCTATTTTTGAAAAGGCATGCCCCTAGTCTTAATTGCTTCTCTTTATTTTTGCATGGTTCTTGGATGGGCGAACCTCCATTTTTCCTTGTAGCCAAACTCAACTCTATGTCATGTGTTCAAGTGAACAATTCTTCAAATGTTTTGGGGTGAATCCTTTATAGGATGCACCTTAAGTCCTAGTGCATTATTTGAATTCACATTTCATTTGCAGAAGTCTTTGAGAGTGTATCTTTGTAATTTAAACTTAAATTCTCCAATGGTTGATGTAGTTGATGACAAGCTCATCTTTCTATTGATGAGTGTTTGCCAGTTTGATCATGTTGCTTGTCTTACGAGTGCTATGGAAGCAATTGAGAAACTTTTACTCTAATTGTTCCCAACTATCAATGAAGCCAGAATCCCATTTTGTGTACCAATTAAAAGCATTCTCCTTTAGTAATTGGACAAACTGCATAATAAGGTGATCATGATAAGTGTTAACAACATTGCATGTTTCAATGAAGTGAGCAATAGGTTGCTTTGGATTTCCTTACCATCAAATTGCTATAATTTTGGGAGTTGATAACATGTAGATATCTTCAACTTGCCAATTTTCTCAGTATATGGCTTGGAATAAATCAAAGATGACTTAGGAGTGCTTTCAAAATTGTCTTTGACGAGTTCCCATTGTGAACTTCTCTTGTTAATCAACTGGGATCAAACCATCAGGAGAGTTGAAAGTTTTTAGGGAGAGACCTCTTTTGTTTTTAGTCGATTGCTGTTTTGTAAAAGTCTTAGCTTATCATATTCTTCAATTTGTTTTTTGTTCATGATGTGACTAGCTTCACAATCATCCACTTTATGCATCAGCTTTAAAATTTTAAAGTCTTAATTTTAGATATGATTAGTGAGACCCTCTATGACCTTAGTTAGGCTTGCAATTTGTACCCCCAAGCTTGTAGCGTTTGTCTTCATAACCGGTTCAATGTTGAAGGAGGATAAGTTGACTTGATGCTGAGCAAGGGTTGGATAGGGTATAGTTAGCTTTGTAGCTTCCATCATCTTTAATTAACTTAATGAGATGGATTAGGTCCTTCTTAGCAATTTATAGTGGAAGGGTTATTATAGGCTACGCCTCTTGTGACTTCTTCGATATAATTCTAGTGACAACACTGACAGTTTTAGCAATAATGCCTGGAGTTCTTGAAGTAGTAACTTTGGATTTCTTAAGCTTGTTAACAACCATTGTATACTTTGGGCAATGAGATGAGAGATAGAGAACTGGTAGGCCAAGAATTTATAGGGACAATTTCTTGTATATAAATTTTATTGAACCAGAAAATTGGTATAAATTGAATTCCGATTGGACTAAATAAACTTGATTGGATAATTAAAATATCAATTATTTACTTATTTATTATTTGAAATTATATATATTTAAATTCCGAATATATAAATAGAAATTATTTAATTGATATTATTTTCACATGGTGTAGTTAGATATTTTAATGTTACATTTCCCACGCATCACTATTTGAATGGACATGAAATTTTGAGTGTCATTAACAAATCAACAAATCCTTAACAAGCAGAGCAAGGCGATAGAGAAGAGTTGAAGGAACAATATGTTAATGCTATTAGGTGTCAATACGCTTTACATATATAGAGCTTCGCCAAGTCAAGAATCAACCCGCCAAATCAGCCAACACTTTTAAACCTCACTTTCATCAGAAAATATTGACAGAAATTAAGTTAATCAAAACCCTGGAAAATTATCGGGCATTAAGCCTTCAAACATGCATAGTATTATTGATAGTGTACTCCGGGTAGAAATCCAAATGTCTTATTATTATTATTGAGTGCACAATAGCAGAAGTAGCCTTCCCACAGTGTCAGGAACAGTGTGCTTTACACGATGCCTCATCAGCGAGACATTTGTGCGTAATATTACAGCACCAGCATTCTGCAATGGTACCACCGCGAACAAGATCGCAGTTGGTATAATGGTTGCAAAATAATATGTTTATTTTCTGATGATATCTAAAGCTCCGAGGGTTCCTGCTCACAATCTCTTTCCCACCATTCGCATTGCCTGTGCCAACGAAATCCAATAAACATATCAAAGGCTACAAGAACGCAGCCATAAGTATGTGTGTGTATATTCTACTTACCTTCGTGAGGAAGAAACATGGCTACGAGGGTCAAGGAGAAGAGAATTAAGTGGGCTATGTTATATGAAGCCATTGGTTCAAAAACCGAGAGCTTAAGATGAATAATCTGTGGCGTCAGGCTTGTTGTATTTATACCAATCAAAGGGTTATGAGGCCACCCAGATTAGAGTAACTGAATCCATATGGCTACGTTTTGGCACACTGGCTCCATGTAAAATAAAAAATATTTTGTTTACTTAAATACTTAAATGAAATATATTTCTTTACCTTGATTGGCGTAATTTAATTATGTTAATAGAAACAATTTAGAAAAAATAGAATATACAAAATAGACCTGCACTATTAATACAGACTTAAAATAATTAATTTCCTTTTCTTAATTAGAGACTGTATCTTCTTATCAAAATATCATCTTTTAAAATTAGAGAAGAAAGGAAAGTTGCTATACCTGGATTTATAAAAAAAATGTATATTATTAAATTTATTAAATGATCAAAAGTAATTATTATATCTATATTATATATTTTTTTAATAAGGATTTTTGGTGGCACTTAATGAATTTATACAACTATTCTTAAGTCAAATATTTTTATTCTTTCTATCATTTTCTTCTATCTTTTCATCCAACTTACAATTTATATTTATATGTTCTATCAAATTTTATAATCTTCAAATTCTTTTCTCTCTTTCATCATTTTTTATTTTAAATATTTTTGCACAATGTCAAATCAGATAATTTTCTTTTATGAATTTTTATTTTTTTCATTTGACTTTTTTATACATGTTTCTCTCAAAATTTTGGATGCATATTTTGGTGGGATAAAATTTGTCACAAAAATCTAAGAACTATAAAATTGAGAGAAAAAGGATAAAAAGTGTGATTCTGATAGCTAATATGCATTTTAATGAGTTGAAAATTGTGGATGATTTTACGCATAGACGTTTTATTTTATTTGTTTATTTCTTACATTTTTTTTACATTCAGTATCAATATATATTAACAATTGAAAGGAGCTCTGGTCCTCAATCAATTTAATTTTGGTCAAATTATACTTTCTTGAAATTTGGCTTTTTTATTTTCATATATTATTTCATTAATCGATGTTTAATTCAGTGAATAAAATTAATCTAATTTGATTTTTTTAATTTAAATAGTATTAAACAAACCTCAAGGGTAGATTTCATAAATTCGATGATAGAAAAGAAAAGAGGCAAATTTTGTCATCAAAAATGATTCAAGGTTTTTAATTGATAAAATTATGAAATAAAAGACTACAAAATATAATTATTGTTTCTCAGTTAACCCATTTAATCATTTGATATTTTAAAATTAAAAAAAATTAATTATTGCCATAAAAACTTAATTCTTATTTTGAGAAGTTTTGATTAGTTGCCTTAATAACATTTTATATTTGATTTTACAGATTAAATTTAGCTTAATCGCTGGGTTCTAACTTTAAAAGATTAACGAATGTAACTGCTAAATTCATTAATTATTAAAAATTAAGCATGTATCAATATAGGTATTGACATACTAATTGCTTTAAATGTTTCAGTAATTTTTTAGGTCGAAGATAATGCAATATTTTTTCTTTTTCTATGTGTAATACACTTATTTAATTAAGTAAATCTAATATTGTGCTTATGTTTTTGGGTATGTGTTTTTTTTGTCTATTTTTCTGAAAAGTGTGTGAAGTAAGAGAGACAAATAAATAAAATTTAAAATATGTAATAATTATAGTGTATATTTTTTAGAATGTATGAAGTAAAATAAACATAGTACATATTTACTTAATTTTTGTTCTTGACTTTTATTTATTGCACTTAATGACGAAAATTTAATATCCAACTTTGGACAAATAATAATAATAATAAACTTTATTTTGGTTGAGAAACCACCAACTAATTTATTTACTTACTTCACTGTATATATTATATTTGCATCTATATGTATATCTTCCTATTATTATTTGAAGGGGGTGTTTGACTCAATCAATTCAATTTTGACCAAAAAAGATTTAGGGATTTTAACGGATAAAATTATGCAATAAAAGATTACCGAATATAACTTTTTTTGGTCAAATCACAGTTGATTGACTTAATTCATCGGAGTTTTAAAAAAATGCGAAATATAACTATTGACATTAAAATTTAATTATTATTTTGAATAATTTAAATTATTTGATTTTATAGCAATTTATATTTATTGTTACAGGTAAAATTTGGCCTAATTGATGGGATTTAACATTAAAGGATTAACAAATATAACTGCTAAATTTATTAATTTTTAGAAATTAAAAATTTGTGAATATAATTGTTGTCTTAATTTTATTAATGATTCCCTTTAAATGTTTCAGTTATTTTTTGGCCAAATATATATCCCATAGTTATTTTTTTAATAATTAATACTTAATTTTGTCAAGGTGTAGCTATTATTAATTTTCTATTACAAAATTATAGATACAAACTTAAATTTTGTTATTATATTATGATAACTTCATTTTTCTATTAAATTTTCTATTAAATATTTTCTATATTATGATAACAAATATAACTTAAATTTTCTATTAAATTTTCTTAACTTATGATTAAAAATTAATCGGTAGCTAAGTAAAAAGCAGAAGAAAAAAGAAAAAAGGTAAAAATGAGGCAAATCAATTCTATTTATCAATCTATATATTATTATTATTATTATTATTATTATTTGAAGGAGGTGTTTACACTTAATTCAACTTTGACAAAATTCAGAATTCATAAAATATGTGAATTTTTATATTTTAATATTACTTTTTAAATTGATATTTGATTTAGTGGACAAAATAATTAATCTAATTTAATTTGTTAATTTAAATAGGTTTAAACTGACCTCACAAATTGATAGCATAAGTTAAAAAATGGAAAACGAAGCTGATAAACGTCGCATTTAGAAATGATTTAGGGATTTAGTGGAAAAATTATGAAATGAAAGATTAGCTAAAATTCTTATTGCTGTAAAATCACAGTCAACAGATTTAATTCATTGATATATTTTGAAAATCTTCACTTGGTTGATTTTATCTAATTTTATATTTATTGTTACATATTAAATTCCGCTTAATTGATGGGATTTTATCATTAAAAGATTGGCAAAATTAACTGCTCAATTCATTAATTTTTAGAACTAGAAGGTTTTTTTGGATCAGAAATAAAACATTTTAAAATATAATTATTGAAAAAAATATTATTAATGGCTCTAAATGTTACAGTTAATATTTGGTCAAATATATATTCAATAGTTATTAGTTTTTTCAATCTAAAATAATACATAATTTAGTCAAGTAATGGAAATTTCTGATTCTCTATTACAAAATTATAGATATATACTCAAATTTTGTTCTTAACTTTTATTTATTGCTCTTAATGATGAAAAATTAATCTTTATCTAATGAAAAAGCGAAAAATGATAATAATATTGCTAATAAATTTGTTTTGCTTGAGAAGAACCACCAACTAATTTATTTACTTACCTCACTATATATATATACCCACATCTACATATATCTTTATCATACATAATATACAATAGCAAGGGTGTCTTTTGACAAATTTCCAGCCATTAAAATTCAATTCTAAATTTTTAGAATTTTTAGTTTTTTAATTAAATTAAAATTTTCTATTGGTTAGACTATTAATAATGCATTTAATATCATTTTAATTTTTTTATACATAAGAAATATTGTATTAATTATGTAATAAACACATTTTTATAGCTTTTAAAGCTAAGAATATTGTCTAATCAATATATATATGTATATATGTATTTAGAGAACAATGAAAAATAACAAAAATATGTGTCAAAATAATAGTTGATAGAAATAATTATTTTAGAATTATAACTCTATTCATTAAATATATTTTAGAGTAATTGGCTTTTAATTTTTGTTAAGTTATTATTTATTTTTTGAAATATTTTATTATATAAATTACAAAATGTACTACTAACTTCAATGCTATGATTAAAATATTTTGAAAAGTAACTCTTTATATAAAAACTGATTAAGAAAACTTACAATAATAATTGATTTTTTTTTTCTAAACCTATCATAAACTAAATTTGAGCATATTTTAAACTTTTCAAATATATCTATCACTCATACAAATTGTTTAATTACTAATCATTTTGATAGAAATTGCAATTCTAAAATTATAACTAAATTCATTAAATATAACTTAGTGACATGCGATTGAATTTTTGTTGATTTGTTCTTTATTTTTAAAATATTTTATTAAATATTACTAAACTAGTCAATGTTATTGTTAAAAAAAACCCTTCAAAAGTAACTCTTTATATAAAAAGTAATAAAGAAAAATACAGTAATAATTGATATTTTTTCACTATTTATCACACAAAGTATTTAATTCCCAACCCTTTAGATATACGATAGAAATTTACGTATTTTGTTGTATGCTTTAATTGTTTATTTTTGTTTGATATTATTTTCTTAATCTTTTACTCTTCACATAATGTTTTTTATTTTCTTCTAAATAGATTTTCTTAATTATTTTTTCCCTCACATTTCAATTAAATTGTTGTATCAAATTTTAATTTTCTCAATATATGTATATTTTTAAGCTTGATGTTTGAAAAATTCATAAACACAAGTCGAAAAGAAATAAAAGTTCATATTAACCATAACTTTAACTTTTGACAAAAAAAAAACCTTAAATTTACAAAATTTACAATCTAAAAAATTCATGCATACTAAAACTAAATGAAGATGAAACTAGATAAGTTCAATTTCAAAAAAATTATTTCTAATGTGCGTATTTAATGTAAGTTGTTTAACTTTTCCAGAACTTCAATGTTTCCATGCATATATAAGAGAACTAATTTCAATGGAAATCGTAAATTTACAGAATTGACAATTTTAAAATAAATTACAATCATTAGATTCATCAATAAATTTAGAATTCTTTATTTAATAGTCTTTGAAATTCCAAACAGCTCATTGATTGATTGAGATAATTTTTGGAAACACCAATGTGCATCAATAAACAAGAATATACTTGAAAGTTTAAGCATTTTGAAAGAAACAAAACATAGAAGAAAAATTAAGTTATAGTTTGGTATATTTTAGTAAAAAAAATATTATTTTCACATACAGTGGCATTAAAAGCAAATATATGAATTTCCAAGTTGGTTTATTCATGCATGTATAACAAGACTAATTTTGATAGGAATTGTAAATTTACAAAACATTTTTTAAATATATTAAAGCTCATTGTATTCTTGCATAAAATTAAATTTCTTTATTTGTTATTCTTTGGAATTATAAATGACACATTACTTGAGTGAGGCAATCGTTTGAAAAGATAATGTACATCAATAAATGTGAAAGTGCTTAAAAGTTAAAATATTTTGAACAAAATAAAACATTGCAGAATAATAATAAAGTTATAGTTGGATATGTTGAATGCAGGAAAACATTAACTTCACATATAGTATCATTAAAGGCAAATATGTAAATTTTCAAGGTGATTTAATAAAAACTCACAATTGATTCCTAACTATATATACAAAATACTCAAGGATGGCAATTGGGGGAGGGTTATCAAAATTTGATCCATTGGGAGGTTGCACTATTTGTATTAATTAATCTCACTCACTTGGTAGTCAACATATATTTGATATTAACCTAATATGCTATATCTTTCTTTTGAATATGAGATATTCTTGTAATTGGTAATAATGAAAAAAGAGGAAAGGATCCAATAGTAGTTACAGTGCCATTCCATTTAGAATTGAGAACTGAATGAGAATTATGGAACCAAAACTATGCAAGAACCGTGCATCATGGCTTTGATTTTAATTCTAAAAAACATATCATTTTGGTTCTTGAATTGCCAATATATATATATAATATAATATAGTATATGTAGAGTATAATATATAAATATATAAATATATAATATGTTAATTTAATTTATATCAATATTCAGTAGTTAAATGAAAATATCATGCATATTTTTTCTACTCAAAAGTGTTCGTTCCTTGATATTGTATTTTATAAATTTTGTATCACTTACTATTTGCTTGATGAAATAATAATAAAATTGAAATATGATTTCTCTTCAATTTTTCACATTTTATGTTTGTTAAAAGTTTTAATATTTTGTTACTTCTATATGAAAATTTATAAGAACTAATAATTAGATATAATTGAATAAAACTAAAACAATGCAGAAAAGCAGTATAAGCGCGATACGAGGTTTGATTTTGGTTCTTAATTTTTTCAGAGTTGGAACCGGCAGTTCTAGAGTTATGAAACTGTGGCCATGCCAGAGACGATACGATTATCAGAAAATATTGACAATAGAAATCGTATTATCTTAGATTTTGGGTATAAACACCAGTATTATTTATTATTGAGTGCATAATATATAAATGAAAGTGATGAATTAATCAGTAGAGCAGATGAAAGAAATGGAGCATCATTCATGACACTGTCTATTACATGAATCCACATCAACGTAACACGGGTTATTTAGTCCAGTGCAACACCAACAGCCTTCAGGATCACCACAATAGGTGAAGTGCTGGCAATGTATATCGTTCGCTTTCTGCTGATTCACTTCAACCTTACTGCTCACCAACACTTTCCTGCCATTCATATAGCCTGCTCAGACAAAACCCAATGAATACATCCGATAAAAAAGAACAAAGCTACACACACACTCACTGATATACGTTGTACTTACATTCATGGGGAGTGAACATGGCAACAAGGGTCAAGGAGAAGAGAATGAAGCCGGTAAAGCTGCATGAAGCCATTGGTTGGAAAACAGGTAATTTCAGATGAATTTTCTGCAGTGAGGTTTGCCATATTTATAGTAATATGAATGACTACAATCTCTAGGCCATCCAAAATTAGAGCAAAGTCCACCCTGAGATTCGGTGTTGTAATGCAGTGAATACCTTAATGATTGTGCCAAGCCGTTGATTTTGCTAATATAATTGCATGTTAATATGAAAATCCATTCAATGCAATCTTGATTTATTACATATATATTACGCTGTTTGATAAGTTTTCAGATCAAAGATTAATCTCAGTACTATTATTAGTCATTGTAATCTATACACTACTAAAAATATGAAAACAGATTTAATGAATATTTAAAACAGATTATATTTGCACATTGCATTGTCTCATAAATTCATTAAGTTTATTATCAAAAACGAGTCGTGAGTCCAGTTGTCTGTTGACAAATTCATCTTGCAGTAATTAAGTGGCATGGCCGAAACGCTGTCTAAACGCAAATATTTGGAGTTAAGGCTTTGACCAAAGTTAAAGGGGACCGTCTTTGTCTAAGCTAGTAAAAGTGACAAGTTTATGGATGTGCATATTATTTTATAAATTATAAAATTATTCTGTTTTAAGTGATAAAAAATGATGAAAATAAAAAAATTATAAAAAGTATTTAATATAAGAAATAAATAGAATGATAAAAAGAATTTGAAAAGAGAGAAAATTTGAGAGAAGAACAAATTAAAATAAAAAATTTAAAAGAAAAGAGAGAAAGGAAAAGATAGAAGAACAAAAATAAAAAATTAATGATAGTTGAATAATTTTATCATGTGAAACCAAAAAAGTATTACTTCCATAATAATATAGTATAGAGATTGATAAAAAGTAAAAATATTATTAAAACTAGGAAAAAAGAAAGATTAAAGAATTTGGAAAGAAAGAAAGTTGAAAAAAAATAACAAATAAAAATAATAGCATTAAAGAAGATAGAAAAATAAAAGGATATAAAAATATAAAAATGTATACTCTTTTATTAAGTCTCTGAGCACTAGAGGAACTAAGTTGGTAGCCCAAAGTATAATTATAAAAATGATTTGTAGATTGAGACTCCCGATTCAGTGAGTGATAATGTTAATCATATTACAAGTTTTCAACAAAGTATAAATAGAATGCTTCTAATTATTTTTAAACTTATACAAGACTTTTTCAATATCCCAAAACATTATTGGCAGTAGAAATCAAAATTAAAATCCATTATCGCATTACTCTTGTAACTTAGAGCATCAAGATTACAACTTATTGAAATTTTAAATATTCAATTTAAACTAATTTCCAAGCAACTCATTCATTAACCCCACGTTGATTTGCCTTCGAAAGCTTCAACTGCAAAGGGTTTTAAAAAAAAAGTTTGTGAGCAAAAACACGTAGTAAAAGATTACTTGTTTTAAAGGATGTAAATAGTTCAAAATATTTATAGATTAATCATTTCAATAAAATTCTACACATAAAAACATTTTCAATAATATTTCATGAATTTTGTATATAGTGAAAAATTCCTTTCAACATAATTTCATTATGTATGTTGTTCCTCAGTTCGGACGTATCGTTTACAATTTTACTGATTAAGACCTTAATTTTTAACTTCAATTATAGAGGATCACATGTAATTGAATGATCAAGCAACCAAAACAGTTGTCTCAATTTACAATTCTGATTGAGAGGATCATTTAAATATCAATCTTTTAACCCAATTGAGAGGGTTATTTAAATCTTAATATGTTACCTTAATTGAAAGGATCACGTGCAGTCAAATAGTCATCAACCAAATCGAATATCTCAATCTACAAACTCTATTAAAAAGGTCAGCTTCTTTTTCAACTGAAAGGCCCAAGTTTTTCTCCCGCTTGACAGGGTTGAAACTAGCTCGACTACACTAGCAAATTATCAACAAATATCATCACATAAATCAATTTCAGATCAACTTGTTCAATAGTGAATAAATACAAGTGCATCAAAAAATGTGTTCACATCCATAACAAGTTTAGAAAACAACTATAACTTGTCATTATAATTTTTAGTACATGAACGGAAATATCTACGGAAAGACATAAATATTTTCAAAAGGAAAGAATTTCATGGAAATATTGAAAATTGAAAGTATAAATTTTCAAATATTTTGTAAAACAATTCCTTGGTAATTAGTATTATGATGCTTGATTAGAGGCTTCACTGGCCGTGTTCCTTTGATCTGCTATTAAACCAAAATAATTTAGTTAGAGGTTTTCACTGGGCTTTTTCACATATGAATTTATTTGTATTAAATATTAATTAAATAATTTGGGAATTTATTTAAATTTAATTCTTAAAAGTAAACAATTGATATTTTAACGTAAATAATCTTAGTTAATCAAATTGCATCAAGTGGCATATTTCATCAATTTTTTTTGTCAAATCACATCTTTTCAAATTATAGAAGATAAATATTGATATTTAGAAAGTCAAACTGCATTAAATCAAATCTAGTGGTTAAATGAAAAGAATGTCAAGCCAAATATTATCAGCTAATTAAATTGTATCATGTCGTCGGGCAAATCTAGCAAGCCTGCATCTCTTACCAATATAAATGGGGATAATCATGCACAATTGGAAGGTAAGTGGAAGACAACTTGAAAGAAGTCAAAACATCCAAGAAGGAAGTTTCAAAGAAGTTCCAAATTTTTTCTATAAATCAAAAAAAGATCTATGAAGTCGGTCCTTAAATCCAAGACATTCTTCACATGGATCTTCCTAATTTTGGGGTTTGATATGCAAAAGTGGTGTTAAGCTAACAAACAGATGTTATGTGAAGATTAAACAAACTTAAAAAAAGATTAAAGTCGATGTTTTTTTAAGTCATTCCAAATTTCAAATTATGTCCTCGAAGTAAGATTTAGGCTGTCCTTAGTATAATTTAAGGCGTTTATTATAGTGCTCTTCAAATCTATTATTTAATCTGTTATCACACATAGCATGGAAGACTCAAATTATATTTTTAGTGCCCAAACTAGCTTAAAGGAAGTTCAAGTGACTCAACCTTTTTAAAGTTACTAAAGCATTTGTTTAATTGGGTCAAACTAATCTATGAGTAGAACTCTCTATTTCTAACTGATTTTATTACGCATCTTTTGGCATATATCCAAATATTTGATTATTGAGTGCATGATACTAATGTAAATAAAAGATTGTGATTTGACACCCAATGAAAATACCACCACTCTTACACTGATATTATTATGTATCTTTAGGGCATATATGCAAATATTTTCTTATTGAATGCATAATACCAATGTAAGTAAAATATTGTGATATCACACCCAATGAAAGTACCATTATACATGACAAATTGCATCACATGGAATGTAATTAGATGGGTGTTGCCTAAATGCAAACCCATACAACATAGACTTTAAAAATTTTATTATATAGACCTACCCCTGATTCGGCCTCAAATCCAGACCTGATGGATATGTGTTTCTGGATCTAACAAGTAGGACCGATATAGACCCCGACCAACTTGTTTGTTTTTTTTTGTTTCTAATTTTCCATCATTTTAAACAATCATTAATAATGTAATTTAATATAATTGATTTAAAATAAAATTTGTCTTAATATGATTAAATTTTAGTTGATAATTAATTGAGTAAAAAACAAATTAATAAAAATTTATAGGACATATGATACCAAATAAGTTTTAAAATAAAGTATCATGAACAACTATATAAAAATTAATTTATTTAATTTTGAGAAATTTTTAAATAAAAATTATAGAAAAATAAAATTATAAAAATAATTATACTTATTTTTAAACACATTCAAAATTTATTATAAATATTAATTTATCATAAAGTTATTTATTACAAAATTTGAACATAGTAAATATACAATTTTCAGTGGAAGTAATTTTATAAAATTCATAGAGTATAGTTACAGAACAGAATTAATGTTTTAGATTTAATTTTATAATTACAATTATAAATAAATTATATTACAAATTAATAATTAAAATCTTGTTGATGACTTTTGTTCTTCTATAAGAATTAACTAGCTTGATGGATTCACTAGTGCAAAATCAAAAACAAAAATATAATACAAAATATATAAGGTGAAATTTTATAAAAAAAATTAATTTTATTCATGTCCGTAATCATATATAATAAATAATTGTTTTCAAAATATAAATTTATATCACTTTAGAGAAGGAAATAAATTAGAGAAATTTAAAAATAAAATAAATTACAATTGAAATGAGATTAAAAAACATTAAAAAATAAAACTAGGGATAGTCAATGTTTTTAATACAAATAAAGTAATAAGATTTTTAATATGAATTTTATATCATTTATAAAATTCATAAAATGATAAAGAAAAAAGAAATTAAAAAAGGACAAATTAAAATAATTAAAAATGAGCTATTTGAATAAAATAAATAAAAATCAATGACGTATAATAAAATATATATAAAAAAATAATAAGAGTATATTAGGAATTACGCATTATATTATGGGATAAAGTGGTATTGATCCATGAGGATTTAGTCATTTAGTTTTCGCGTAACCAAACCCAATGGGTCTAATACGGTATAATCCAATTTAGACCCAATATCTTTACTTTAATGGGTTTGGGTTTGGGTTTGGGTTTGGGTCCAAATATGGGCTTGCGTTTGGGTCTTACTCACTCCATGACAAGCCTAGCACATGATGCTTCATCAGCGAAACATTTTAATGTAACAATACGATGCTAGCAACTAGGATTAAGTTTACACTGGTTAGATTGCCCACAAATGTTTATTTTCTTATGCATTTCCTTGCTCCCAATGTTTCTGCTCACCATCTCTTTCCTACAATTCCTGTAGTTTGCTCAGACAAAACCTGTTGGGGAATTTTAACAAGATGGTCTTGGTATTTAGTGTAAATGAAAATAATATAATAAATAAATTACTAGAATTACACTTAACAAAACTTCCATTGCAAACAAAGTTTCGTACAAAATGGCAATTATACAAAACAAATTATAACAATATTCTGACCTCTTCATGAGGATCCCAACTCTCCTAGATAATTAATACAAAGTTTTCTTTAAATTCTAAAGGAGGATTACCTCAACACACAAATTCATACATTCTCCCCAAGACTCACTTGAAGCATTATTATTGAAACTTACTCACTGCTCCAGTCTCTAAGTTTGGTTGTAGCAAATGAGCAAACCCTCTATTTATACTAATTCATTATAAGAATAAACAGCTGAGCTTAATTCAGTCTAATGGTTGTACTTGATTGTCTCCAAACTCCAACTATCCCTCACCTAAATTATGAACTTAAGATAATTTTTTTAGTCAAGTTCATTCCATCTAAACACCTTCAAGTAAATGGGCTTAGGCTTTTTAAGTGAGCTTAGACTTTATATGGCCTATTATAATATTTTGATATGAGTGTCCAAGTGAAGCCCAAGCTTAATTTACTTGAAGGTGTTTAGATAGAATTATGATTGGAATTACGATTGGAATTCTAGATTGACATTACGATCGATCCAAACAACATGACATCGATCATGATGGTGGATTAAAGCCTATGCTTTCCTTATTTAGTTACAATTCCTTTCCAAACTTAGCTTAGTCTTTTCCAATGTGTTCTACCTGAATTTCAGCATATTTTGCCCTACTTAGGACAATAAATAAGGACCTTAGCTTATTTTATCATAGTTTTTGGGACCTTGAATTTTCAACTTAATAAAAGTTCCTCTTTTTGAGTATTTCTCAATTCCTTGTAGATTTATTCTTTAAATTGAGTTAATTTAAACATTCATTGAAATAATTCATAATATATTAACTAACTTGGTATGTTAGTTATAACTATTATCTATGTAAGTTCTTTGAGTTCGTTGCCTTTGGATCATTTGACGTGATCAGAATCACGACAGAATCAACAGTGTAATTTGAACCTGAATTCGAGACTCTCAGGGACGCAAACTGAGCGAAAAATGCCGATCCAATATAATAGGATTGGATTGAACTCGATGTAAACGACCACAATCAGCACACCGAATACTGATTGGTACGCTACGAATCACACGGACCACTCTGGAATGACTCGATTTGGGATAGGAATTCATGAGAAATTAGAAGCACAATTTCAAGGAATTTGAAAGAAAATCTGAATTGATTAAAAACTCTGTCTGTCTAAAATCTCCTCCAACTGAAAAACAAACTATTATTTATACTAAATACTATTAGACTCTAACCTAAAAGCCCATATGGCCCCATTTATAATAAGCCAATTAACAAATAAAACAAAAATTAATAAATATTAAAATAAATTTCGTCGAGTCCTTGGATCACGTCATCATTTTTATATAGTTCTAGCAAGCAGGACATAGTTGGGTTTAGGCTTACATCATCTATCCTTTTTACACACTTTTATTCATGCATTAGTTAAAATCAAAGCTAGTTGTATTAGATTTTGATGTAGTCACCGGTCTAGGTACCACTTTTGTTCTTTTGCATCTTTTTTTTTGTTCTTCCTACCTTCTTTTCCTCCATCATTCTTCATAAATGAAAAAAAAAAACGATACTTAATTGCTTAGTGTTTTTCCAATAGACTTTTGTTTATTCATTGAATTATTTTATTGATTTGGTTCTCAATTTATTGGATATCTAGAAAAGTTAAAAAAAAAAAAATGGGCCGAAAAAAAGTTTGAAAGAGAAAAGAGGAAAAAGTGTTGGCAAAAAAAAAAAGTGATATGGGAAATTTATGTTGAGATTAGAAGTTGAAAAATTGAAAAGATTTAAATTTGGGCTTGAATTGTGGTAGAAGTTCAAATTTTGTTGGAAATTTCGTGGCAGCGATCAATCATACATTACATCAGATCGATTACAACTCTTGATCACATAAGGACGATCTTGTTGTGCATACCTCTAATTGGTGACACATTGTTCCTGATCGATCATCTGTGTCTGTTCAGCTTTAGGTCGATCCTATTAATCTAGGTTCGATCACATGAGTCCTTTTCAGCTCCGGATCCATCTCTTTGCCCTCGGATTGATCCACTAGCCTGTTTTTCATATTGATCTTTTCGTTCCTGGATGGTTTCTGCGCTCAAAAATTTTCCCATTTTTTCTCACACTTTCATGCTTTTGAGGGATATCAGTGTTTTAAAAACCAGATTTGTCATCAAATTTGAAAATTTACTGATTCAAGGGACATTGGTGGTTCAATTGTAGTTGAATTGATGATGTGATATTTATGTTATAAAAACTTATTAATATATTAAAAATACATAAAATAGTGATTATTGAGGAAAAACACTTGAATCTAATTTTAAGCATTTTTAATTACTATTAATGGTTAAATTTATTGCACTAATACAATAAGAAATGAGAGATTTACGTCTTGTGAAGTGAGTGGACACTCACACACACACACTCCACATTTCCTATTTGCTTTGTATATTACACATTTTTTAAGATGTCTAGAGAATCAAGAATTGGAGATAGCACGTTCAGTATGAATTAATTTATAAATGCCTTAGCCTGTATCTATAGATGATTGGAGAATCTTGAGATATCCCATGCTGCCACATAAGGTAGTTTGGTATCCCGTGGTGATCGGAGTCGTGAGGAGACATTGCTTAAGAGAGATAGACTTATGCACCAGCCTAGAGGCAAAGGTATGTAAGTGATGACAATTTAGATTTTTTTGATGAGTTTGAGAAGTATGGTAGCCTAGGTGTGAACATAAGGAGGGTGAAATTCTGAAGGGCGTGACCATTCTAACTTTTCAAGGATGATTAAACCCTAATGCATATTTGGAATGGGAGAGAATAGTGGAGCTAGTCTTTGATTGTTACCGTTACTTAGAGGTTCAAAAGGTAAATGTAGAATTTACTGATTGTGCTATAACATGGTGAGATCAGTTGAGTACTAGTAGGAGAAGAGCCAGTGACAATCCCTTTTGCACTTAGTGACAACTTCGAAAGACCCAAATATGATAGTCACAAAATTTGTAGTGCCATTGCATTCCTCTAATGAAATCTTTCCTTCATGAGCTAGTTGCATGACTTTGTCTTTAAATATAAAATAGTTATGAATTGGGTGCTTGTCAATTGATGATATTTACTCTACTTGGGATTATTAGTTCTCCTAGCTTCTTTGGGATGTTTTGTTTGAGGGAGTTCTATGAGATTGACCTTAAGCATGTCGTTGAATATGGAAAAAACATTTGAGTCTAGAAATGGATACTTCTTTACTTGCATATCTTTTAAAGATAATTTTCTTAGCTTTCTTTCTTAGGGAGTTTTCTCTTTTTTTTTTTTATTAATCTTTACCTTAGAATTTGATGGTGGTGGCCTTTACTACCATAGACTTTTTAGTTGGTACTGTGGAAAAGGCTTGCTGACACAATCAATCATGCAACGGAATTGAAAAAGATAACAACGATGTAGTCGAACCCAAACTCAAATCTAGGGATGCAAACTGTGCAAAAAATACCCGACCCATGTGGTGGATATCGAGTTGAACATGATGTAAATGACCACAATCAACACACCGAGGGTTGATTGCTACGTTACGATTCACACGGATCACTCCAGAATGACTCGATTTAAGGTAGGTAAGAGTTCACAAGGAATTGACAAACCTCAAGAAACAATCCTCTCTTAATCAAAGTACCAAAGTTGTTATAAATGAAAAGTCAGGGTCCGATTTATAGTAGCACTATGGGCCATGGACCTATTTACTTAAGAACCCTAATGGGTCTGCTCACATGTGGCCTAGAAACAAGCTATCTTATTTAAGTGACAAAGTAACTAGTTATCTTCATTCTTCACTTGTCGGTCTAACACAATACATTCACAAAGCATTCTTCTTTGAGCTCTTCAAATTTATGCTCTAGCATTATGCCTTCTTGAATATTTCGTACAAGCCTATTGAATGATTCTTTGATCTTCTTCACACGTGCCCTAGTCATCGGACTAACGGGAACCTCCAAAGGGCCCTTCCGATTACATGATGCACCCATGTCCACGTCTATGTCATCTCCCTCCTCTTGAAAAGGAATTGTCCTCAATTCAGCATCCTGTTCATCTCCTACATCAAATGAGCTTAAGTCAGAGACGTTAAAAGTGATGCTAATACCATACTCACCTGGGAGCTCCAACTTGAAGGCGTTGTCGTTGATTTTCTCCAGCACTCTGAGTGGTCCATCTCCTCGGGGCATTAACTTGGGCTTCCTCTACTTAGGGAATCTTTTCTTCCTCATATGAACCCATACCCAATCATTGGGTTCAAACACTATCTTTTTTCTACCTTTATTCGCCTGTTGTGTGTATTGTTGGTTCCTCTTCTCAACGTTCTGTTTGACTCACTCATGCATCTGTTACACATACTTAGTGCATTTCCTGCTATCCAAACTGAAATGCTCATTGCCAAGTAATGACAATAAATCCAACGGGGTTAGCAGGTTAAAACCATATACAACTTCAAATGGGGACATGCTGGTAGCTGAATGAACAACTCTATTATAAGCAAATTTTACATGTGGCAAACTTTCTTCCCAATTCTTAATATTCTTTCTAATGATAGCACACAACCATGTGGTTAATGTTTTATTAACAGCTTTAGTTTGCCCATCAGTTTGAGGATGACATGTTGTAAAAAATAAGAGTTTAGTACCTAATTGAGCCCATAACGTCTTCTAAAAGTAATTTAAAAATTTAATATCACAGTTAGATACTATGGTTCTAGGTACACCATGCAATCGGACCACTTATCTAAAAAATAAATCTACTATGTGTGAGGCATCACTAGTCTTATGACATGCGATAAAATAAGCCATTTTAGAGAATCTGTTAACAAATACATCGTCCTTTCTATTCCTAGATCTAGGAAGCCCCAAGAAAAAATTTATAGAAATATCAGTCCACGGAGTACTAGGGACATGTAAAGGATAATACATACCATGAAGTTGGCTGTGGGATTTTACTTCCTTACAGTGTATGCATTAATCTCATGCCCAATGTACTCAATAAGGTATACCTACAAGATAGGATGTCAGCAACCATATTTTCCTTACCTTTTTTGTACTGGATGACGTAAGGAAAATTGTCAATAAATGAGACCCACTTGGCGTGTTGTTTGCTAAGCTTGTTCTGACTCTTTAAGTGATTCAGTGATTCATAGTCAGTATAAATCACAAACTCCTTTGGCTTCTAGTAGTGTTGCCATGTCTCCAGGGCATGTACCAAGGAGTTCAATTCTTTATCACAGATGGGGTAATTTAGAGCCACACCATTGAGCTTTTTGTTGAAGTAAGCTATGGACTTCTTCTCTTGCATCAAAATTGCCCCAATACCTACATCAGAAATGTCACACTCAATCTCAAATGCCTTGTTAAAATTAGGTAAATATAATAAAGGAGCATGTGTAAGTTTATGCTTCAAGTTGTCGAATGCTCGTTGTTGAGCTTTTCCCCACTTAAACTTCTTATCCTTCTTGATTATAGTGATAAGGGGTGCAGTAATTGTGCTGAAATCTTACACAAAATGCTGATAGAAGCTAGCTAAACCATGAAAACTCCTCACTTCAGTTATGGATGTAGGAATAGGCCATTCTTGTATAGCCTTCACATTGCTCTCGTCTACTTGTGTTCCCTACGTACTAATAACAAATTCTAGAAAAATACAATGGTTAGTATAGAAAAAGCATTTCTTTATGTTAGCATATAACTTTTTACATCACAATACTTCAAGCACATTACATACATGCACAACATGCTCAGCCAATGTTTGACTATACACTAGTATATCATTGAAGTAGATTACAACAAACTTGACAATAAATGCTCACAAGATGTGATTCATCAACCACATGAATGTACTCGGGGTATTGGTAAGTCCAAAGGGCATCACAAGCTTTTCATATAACCCAAATTTCATTTTAGAAGCTATTTTCCATTCGCCACTCTTAAGGTATATTTTAGAAAATATGGAAGCACTATGCAGTTCATCAAATAAGTCATCTAAGCATTGTATGGAGTGGCGATACTTACCATAATGGCGTTGACAACTCTGTAGTCTATACATATACGCTATTGTCCGTCCTTTTTTGGTACAAGGAGAACTGGAATGGCACACGGGCTCATGCTCTCCCAGACCCAACCTTTACTCATCAGTTCCTCCACTTGTCTCTACATTTCACAGTTCTCTTTCGGATTAGTTCTGTAGGCTGGCTTGTTTGGTATAGATGCTCTTGGAGTAAAATCCACCTGGTGCTCTATTCCTCGAACTGGTGGCAATCCACTGGGAATCTTTTCTGGGAATACATCAGTATATTCCTACAAAACAGACGCTACAGTAAAAGGAGGGCTAGTGTGTTATCATCAGATATATAATAGGACTCTTTATACATCAAAAGTAAAAAAGGTCTCTCAGCACTCAACGCTAGTCTCACATCCCTTTTAGACGCCCTTTCTACTCTCTCTTCTGCTCCTTTGGCCTTAAGTTTTCCCTCTTCGTTTTTCTCCCCTGTAGCTCTAACTTAAATTGCTTCTACATATATAACTGTTCCTTGTATACCTATTTTGGAGTCAATGGGAATAGAGTAATTTTCTTACCATAGTGTTCGAAGAAATACTGATTGGTCAGTCCATTATAAATCACTCAGCGATCAAATATTGTCAAGGCCTACTAAGCAAGATATGACATGCCTGCATAGGCACCACATCACACATCACTTGATTCTCATACGAGCCTATTTTAAAGCTCACCATCACTTGCTTCATCACCTTAATTTCTCTGCTATTGTTGAGCCACTGCAACTTATACGATCGGGGATGTTCCTTCAAAGGCAACGCCAGCCTTTCAACAAATATCGTGCTAGCCACAGTCATGCAACTCCCTTCATCCACTATTAAGCTACACGTTTTGTTGTTAATTAGGCATTGCACATAGAAAATATTATCCATTTGGGCCTTGTCTATCTTCTCCTTCGCTTGAGTGCTCAACGCTCTCAACACTACTAAATTAATCCCTCCTCCTTTATACATTTCTCCCTCGTCAATTGAAGCTTCCTCCAACGGTGGCATATCATCTTCACTGTCATGCTCCTCATCAGTCACAACATTTTTGGCCTTAGTTAGCAACATAGTCCTTTTATTGGGATACTGTGTAGCAATGTGTCTCCTGCCTTGACACTTAAAGAACAAAATATCCATGTTCTGTGTGCCAGATGAACCAGAAGGAACATAAGTTGTTACCTTAGGCGCCTTCATTTTAAGTGTAATCTTGGTCTTCGTGGTGCTTATCACAGGTGCCTTGTCTTTCGTTTTAGGGAAGGATCTTCCAACTGTGATAGGCTGAAATGCTGTCTTACCCCTCTTCTTTAACTGCCTTTCTATTTTGATTACCTTTTGCACCATCTTGTCTATCTCTATCTAGTGCTGTAGCTCTACCATGTCAGTTATATCTCAGTGTAGCCCACTAAGGAAGCATGCCATAGTAGCTTCGCTATCTTCCATAATGTAGGCTCGTATCATGGCTATCTCAAGCTTCTTGAAGTAATCCTTTAGAGTCTGATTTCCCTAGGTCAACGTCTAAAAGTACTGATAAAGGTCGCGACCGTAATGGTTAGGTACAAATCTCTTCCTTTTAGCAGCTCTGTCCATGTACGATTCAACTCCTCTCCAGCTCTCCTCCGGCTAGTGCACAACTGATCTCACCAAATGATAGCATAATCGATGAACTCCACCACAACTAACTTACCTTCTGGCACTCTGAGTAATGGTAGCAATCAAACATTAATTCGACCCTCTTTTCCCACTCGAGGTAGGCGTTCGGATCAAAATAGCTTGGGAAAGATGGTAGCTGGAACTTCATTCCCCTAGATAGCTCATCATCTCCATCAGTTCTTCGTTGGACTCCTGGGTGCGGAATTATATTCATACCATCCATCCTCTTCATTCGACCCATACTCCACCTCATAGGTATGTCGAGTCTGCTTAACAGGTCTGAAAAGACTACCATACCTAACCTTGGGACTGTCTTGACCTGGTATTAGGCTACGCCTATACTCCATTGGCCTTGGCATTGAGCTGTCCCTCTCCTATGATGTAGCCTGAGATGCTTACACGCGGTCCAATTGATCTTGTATACCTGCTATGTTTCTGAAAATCTTTTTTAACTCCCTGGTAAGGGAGTGAAACATGAATTTAAACTCACCAATGATGGTGTCCTGGTCCAAGTGATGATTGTCTATCCTAGCAAGATGGCTAAAAAAAACAAGAATAACAACTAAACCAATAAAACAAGATAAGTTAGAGAGTAAGTGATCTTACCAAGAATCTATTCAGCTCACTAGGCTCACACCTCTCAATCACTCTTTTTTTTTTGGCACTTGTGTCTTACTTCCTCTCGTGTATCACTCTACACTCAAGAATTTGTCTCACAAAACTCAATTCCTTGTGCCCTCCTCGTGTAATTCAGAAGTGATTTTAGTAATTCAAGTAACACACAACCAAATATAAGGCATACATAATGTGGGTCTACAGTTAGGTATAGATCAAATAAGGATCGGCAATCAACTCATTGGATCCAATGGCAAGTATTACAGAAGGTAATTCAATTCTCAATCCTTCTTTCTTTTCTTTTTCTTGTTTTTGAAAACAGCAACCAAACAAGGCCTTACCAAAACTTAAATTCAGCAACTAAATAAGGCCTTACCAGGCCTAATAGTAAATTAGCCTAAGAAAAGAAAAGACTAACCTCACTAGTAGTGGCCTAAAGTTTTTCAGCCCAGCAACCTTTTTGTTTAGCCCAACTAGAAAGGCCCAACTGACCAAGCCCAGAACGACATTCTCTCCTTTTTTCTTTTTCCTTAGCCTAATTATCGATCAGCCCAACAGGCCCAGCCAAAAATATATATATTTTAAAAACCCAATTAGGGTTTGACAGCGTAGGCGGCAGTGGTGCGGCCATGTCGATTTCGCCAGCGTTCACCCTTAGTAGTAGCTGGGGATCGCTGGTGCGACATCGGCCGGGCTTGGGGGAGCCTCAACGATGGCAACGAGCAGCAAGAACTCAGTGGGGCGGCGCGATGTGGGTTCGGAAGAGACCATGACGCGATCCAAGGACTCAATGAAATTTATTTTAATATTTAATAATTTTATTTTTATTTGTTAATGGGATTATTAATAAATGGGGCCATATGGGCTTTTAGGTTAGAGTCTGATAGTATTTAGTATAAATAGTAGTTTGTTTTTCAGTTGGAGGGGATTTTAGACATATAGAGTTTTTAATCAATACAATTTTTTTTTTAAATTCCCTTAAATTGTGCTTCCAATTTCTCGTGAATTCCTATCTTAAATCAAGTCATTCCGGAGTGATCCGTGTGATTCGTAATGTATCAATCAATATTCGGTGTGCTGATTGTAATCATTTACATCGAGTTCAATCCAATCCTACCACGTTGGGTCGGTGTTCTTCGCTCGGTTCGCGTCCCTGAGATTCTCGGATTCGGATTCGAATTACAACGTTTATTCCGTCGTGATTCTGATCACGTCAAACAGGCTGCATTGTGGGGTTTTCTGATCTAGTCGCTCCTCCCTTAGTGGTGTAATGGGACAGAAAGGGATGGAGTAGCCCCAATCGTGGAAGGATCGGCCACAAATCATCTGATTCAACGACAAATTTGGGCAAGCATTCCTTGGCATCGACGTGTCTTCTGGCTTCGTTTTCCCTTTTTTTTCTTATTGCTCCTCCAACGGTGGTGATGTGATGGCAGTCAACATATCATCCAGTAGTTGGTGGCAGATGACAAGGTAAAGAACGGTGGCGGCCGGCGATGAAACGGTGGAAACGACGACGGTGGTTGCGGCTTTGTTGCAGAACTCTTCTTTGTTTTTTTCTTTTTGAAGGATCGAGTATCGAATTAGAATCCGATACAAGCTAGCTCTGATATCAAACTAATGGATCAATCATGCAACAGAATCGAAACGGATAACAACAGTGTAGTCGAACCCGAACTCAAATCCAAGGACGTGAACCGTGTAAAAAATGCCTGACCCATGTGGTGGATATAGTGTTGAACCCAACATAGACGACCATAATCAATACACTGGAGGTTGATTGATACGTCACGATTCACACAGATCACTCCAGAATGAGTTGATTAAGGTAGGTAAGAATTCACAAGGAATTGACAAACCCTCAAGAAACAATCCTCTCTTAATCAAAGTACTAAAGTTGTTACAAATGAAAAGGTAGGGTCCTGTTTATAACAGTACTGTGGGCCATGGGCCCATTTACCTAAAAACTCTAATGGGCCTGCTCACATGTGGCCCAAGAATAAGCTATCTTATTTAAGCGACAAAGTAACTAGTTATCTTCATTTTTCACTCATCGGTCCAACACAATACATTCACCCAACATTTTTCTTTAGGCTATTCAAATTTATGCTCTCATATTATGTCTTCTTGAATATCTCGTACAAGCATGTTAAATGATTTTTCGATCTTCTTCACATGTGCCCTAGTCATCAGATCAACGAGAATCTCTAAAGGGTCCTTTTGGTTACGTAATGCACCCACGTCCACGTCTACATCACTTGCCCCCTAGTCTTAACTGCTTCTCTTTATTTTTGCATGGCTCTTAAAGGGACGAACCACCATCTTTACTTGTAGCCAAACTCAACTCCATGTCATGTGCTCAAGTGACCAATTCTTCAAATGTTTTGGGGTGGATCCATTATCAAATGTACCTTCAATCCTAGTGTATTCTTTGAATGCACATTTCATTTGCAGAAGTCTTTGAGAGTGTATCTTTGCAGTTTAGTCTTAAACTTCTCCAATGGTTGATGTAGTTGATGATGGGCTTATCCGTTTGTTGATGAGTGCTTGTTAATTTGATCCTGTTGTTTGTTCTTCGAGTGCTATGGAAGTGATTGAAAAACTTTTACTCTAATTATTTTCAACTATCAATGAAACCAGGATCCCATTTTGTGTACCAGTTAACAGCATCCCTCTTTAGTGATTGGATGAACTACATAATAAGGTGATATAAGTGCTAGCAACATGGCATGTTTCAATGAAATGAACAATATGCTACTTTGGATTTCTCTTGTCATCAAATTGCTAGAATTTTGAGAGTTGATAACATGTAGAGATCTTTAACTTGTCAATTCTCTCAGTATATAGCTTGGCATAAATCAAAGATGACTTAAGAGTGCTTTCAAAATTGTCTTTGATGAGTGTCCATTATGAACTTCTCTAGTTAATCAATTGAGATCAAACCATCATAGGAGACTTGAAGGTTTTTAAGGAGAGAACTCTTTTTATTTTAGTCAATTGCTATATTGTAGAGGTCTTAGCTCATCATATGCTTCAACTTGTTGTTTGTCCATGATGTGACTAGCTTCACGGTCATCCATTTTACGCATCAGCTTTAGGAGGATGAGTGACTTGATGCTAAGCAAGGTTGAACAGGGTATAGTCATCTTTATAGCTTCCACCATCTTCAATTAACTTAATGAGATGGATTAGGTCCTTCTTAGTACTTTACAATGGAGGGGTTATTATAGGTTGCACCTGTTGTGACTTTTTCAATAGAATTCTAGTGACAACACTAACTTTTAACAGTAATGCTTTAAGAGCTTGAAGTAGTAACTTGGGATTTCTTAGGCTTGTTAACAACCATTGTAGTACTTTGAACTTATAGAAGGAATGAAAGGAGAGATAGAGGTTCCATTGGATATGCCAAGAATTTATAGTGACAATTTCTTGTATATGAATTTTATTGAACCAGAAAATCAGTATAAATAGAATTCCAATCAGATTAAATAATCTTGACGTGTACATATCTCTAAATTCAACCATCAATTTCTTTCTTCAAGAATTAAATTTAAAAATTGAACAATCATTTAAGGAAAAGTTGCACTTGAATCTTCCTTAGCCTTGCTTGGTCTTCAAATAACGTTGACTTACTAAATTAACACCACAAATTTGAATCACATATCATAATTTGACAAATTTCCATGAAACCTTAAAATTTGAAGACCAACATCGTGGATCTTCTTTGAATTTATGGACAAAAATTGTAGAGAGAATTTCAAAATTGCCTTACAACTCGAACTCCTTATAAAGCTTCAATTGTCTCTTTCTCTATGGAATCTACTCCTATTTTGAATCCACTCCCATTGTTCATCAGAAAATATTGACTAAAATTAGGTTAATCAAAACCCTGGAAAATGATCGGCCATTAAACCTTCAAACATGCAGAGTATAGTATTATTGTAAGTGTACTCCAGGTACAAATCCAAATGTCTTATTATTATTATTATTATTATCGAGCGCATAATATAGCAAAAGTAGCCTTCTAACAATGTCAAGAACACTTTGCTTTACATGATGCCTCATTAGGGAAACAATTGTGCGTAAGATAACAACACCAGCATTCTGCAACAACACCACAGCTAGTAACATGGTGGCAAGATAAAAGGTTTACTTTCTGATGATATCTAAAGCTCCGAGGGTTTCTGCTCACAATCTCTTTCCCGCCATTCGCATTGCCTGCGCCAACAAAATCCAATAAATATATCAAAGGCTGCAAGCACGCAGCCACAAATATGTGTGTGTATATTCTACTTACATTCGTGAGGAAGAAACATGGCTACGAGGATGAATGAGAAGAGAATTAAGTGGGCTATGTTATATGACGCCATTGGTTCAAAAACCGAGAGCTTAAGATGAATAATCTGTGGCGTCAGGTTTGCTGTATTTATAGCAATGGAAGGGCTATGAGGCCACCAATGTTAGCGTAACTGAATCTATGTGGCAGCGTTTTGGCACACTTGCTCCGTGTAAAATAAAAAATATTTTGTTAAATGAAATATATTTCTTTATCTTGATTGGCATAATTTAATTATGTTAATAGAAACAATTTAGGAAAAATAGAATATAAAAACCAGACCTACACTATTGAATACAGACTTAAAATAATTAATTTCCTTTCCTTAATAAGAGAATGTATCTTCTTATCAATGAATCCTCTTTTTTATTCTTTTTAAATTAAAGAACAATGGAAAGTCGCTATACTTGGATTTATATATATAAAAAAATGTATGTTGTTAAATTTATAGAATGATCAAAAGTAATTATTATATCCATACTGTATTATTTTTTTAATAAGGATTCTTGTTAGCACTAAATGAATTTGCACAACTTCCTTATATCAAATATTTTTATTCTTTCTATTATTTAATTCTATCTTTTCATCCAACTTATAATTTATATTTATATGTTCTATCAAATTTTATAATCTTCAAATTATTTTGTCTCTTTCATCATCTTTTATTTTAAATATATTTGCACAGTGTCAAATCATATAATTTTCTTTTATTAATTTTTATTTTTTCATTTGACTTTTTTTACACGTGTTTCTCTCAAATTTTCTCCTTTTTTTCAAATTCTCTTGGTATTTTTTTTATTATTTTAATTATCATTTATACTTTTTAATATTATATAATTATATTTTTATAATTAATTAAAATATAATAATTTTATATTTTATATATAAATTTGCAGCATATTCTTTCTTAGTAACCGCCAGAGAGATTACCATTATACCGTTTACTATGTTTTTTCTCTAATATTTTTTGTTCCATGAACTTTTTAAATCTCTTTCTATGTTTTATTTTTAGTATTTGTTTCTTCTCACCCCTCTCTTACTTTTTATACATACTTAACTATGCAAACGAGTATGGCATTTTGACAGTGTGTTTCTTTTTTTACCGGAGGAGAGGCTATGTTTGGATGCATATGTTGGCGGGATAAAATTTGTCACAAAAATCTAAGAACTGTAAAATTAAGAGAAAAAGGATAAAAGGTGTGATTTTGATAGCTAATATGATTTTAATGAGTTGAAAATTGTGGGTGATTTTACGCATAAACATTCTATTTTATTTATTTATTTCTTACATTTTTTTACATTCAATATCAATATATATTATCGATTAAAAGGAGCTCCTGTTCTCAATCAATTTAACATTCTTGAAATTTGACTTTTTTATTTTCATATATTATTTCATTAACGGATGTTTAATTCAGTGAATAAAATTAATCTAATTTGATTTTTGTAATTTAAATAGTATTAAACAAACCTCTCATAGGCAGACTGCATAAATTCAATGATAGAAAAGAAAAAAGGCCAGTGTTGTCATTAAAAATGATTCAAGGTTTTTAATGGATAAAATTATGAAATAAAAGATTACAATATAACTATTGTTTCAAAGTTAACCCACTTAATAATTTGATATTTTAAAAATTAAAAAATTTTATTATTGACATAAAAACTTAATTCTTATTTTGAGAAGTTTTAATTAGTTGATTTTATAACATTTCATATTTGATTTTACAGATTAAATTTAGCTTAATCGATGGGTTCTAACTTTAAAAGATTAACGAGTGTAACTACTAAATTCATTAATTATGAGAAGTTAAGCATGTATCAATATAAATATTGAAATAATTTATTAATTGCTTTAAATGTTTCAGTAATTTTTTTTGGTCGAAGATAATCCAATATTTACTCTTTTTCTATGTATAATACACTTATTTAATTAAGTAAATCCAATATTTTGTTTATGTTTTTAAGTGTGTGTTTTTTTTGTGTATATTTTTTTGAATAGTGTAGAGTAAAAAAGAGAAAGAGATAAAATTTAAAATATATAATGATTATAGCGTATATTTTTTGAAATGCATGAAGCAAAACAAACATAGTAGATATTTACTTAATTTTTGTTCTTGACTTTTATTTATTGCAGTTAATGACAAAAATTTAATCTCCAACTTTCAAAATAATAATAATAATAATAATAAATTTTGTTTTGGTTGACAAACCACCAACTAATTTATTTACTTACTTCACTGTATATATTACATTTGTATCTATATGTATATCTTCATATTATTATTCAAAGGGGGTGTTTGATCCAATCAATTCAATTTTGACCAAATGCTAAATTTTTGAATTTGGAATTTTTTATTTTTATAATATTATTTCATAATGGTTTTTTTATTTAGTGAATAAAATTAATCAAACTTAATTTCTAAATTTAAATACCATTAAACAAACCTCATAAATAGATTGCATAAATTAAACCATAGAAACAGAAGATGATAAAAGTTGCAGTTAAAAAAGATTTAGGGATTTTAACGGATAAAATTATGAAATAAAAGATTACCAAATATAAATTTTTTTTGGTAAAATCACGGTTGATTGACTTAATTCATCAGAGTTTTTAAAAATACCAAATATAATTATTGACATTAAAATTTAATTATTATTTTGAATAATTTAAATTTTTTGATTTTATAGCAATTTATATTTATTGTTACAGGTAAATTTTGACCTAATAGATGGGATTTAACATTAAAGGATTAACAAATATAACTGCTAAATTTATTAATTTTTAGAAATTAAAAATTTCTGAATATATGTCTTAATTTTATTAATGATTCCCTTTAAATGTTTCAGTTATTTTATGGCCAAATATATATCCAATAGTTATTTTTTTAATAATTAATACTTAATTTAGTCAAGGTATAGCTATTATTAATTTTCTATTACAAAATTATAGATATAAAATTAAAATTTGTTCTTAACTTACGATTAAAAATTAATCGGTAGCTAAGTAAAAAGCAAAAGAAAAAAGAAAAAAGGTAAAAATAAGGCAAATCAATTTTATTTTGGCTGCGAAGGAACGGCCGACTACTTATTTACTTACTTCACAGTATATCTATATCTATTTATCAATCTATATATATATATATTATTATTATTTGAAGGAGGTGTTTACACTTAATTCAACTTTGACCAAATTCAGAATTCATAAAATATGTGAATTTTTATATTTTAATATTATTTTTTAAATTGATATTTGATTTAGTGAACAAAATAATTAATCTAATTAATTTGTTAATTTAAATCGGTTTAAACGGACCTAATAAATTGATAGCATAAGTTCAAGAATGGAAAAGGAAGCTGATAAACGTCGCATTTAAAAATGATTTAGTGATTTTAGTGGAAAAATTATGAAATGAAAGATTAGCAAATATACTTATTGTTCTAAAATCACAGTCATCAGATTTAATTCATTTATATATTTTGAAAATCATTACGTAGTTGATTTTATAGAATTTTATATTTATTGTAACGTATTAAATTCAGCTTAATTGATGGATTTTTTAAAAGATTGACAAAATTGAATGCTCAATTCATTAATTTTTAGAACTAGAACATTTTTTTTGAATCCGAAGTAAAACATTTTTAAATATAATTATTGAAAAAATATTATTAATGGCTCTAAATGTTACAGTTAATATTTGGTCAAATATATATTCAACTCTAGTAAGTTTTTTCAATGTATAATCATACATAATTTAATCAAGTAATGGTAATTATTGATTTTCTATTACAAAATTATAAATATGCACTCAAATTTTGTTCTTAACTTTTATTTATTGCACTTAATGATGAAAAATTAATCTCTATCTAATGAAAAACCGGAAAATGATAAAAATATTGCTAATCAATTTATTTTGCACTTGATGATGAAAAATCAATCTCTATCTAATGAAAACCCGAAAAATGATAATAATATTGCTAATCAATTTATTTTGGTTGAGAAGAACCACCAACTAATTTATTTACTTACTTCACTATATATATATATATATATATATGTATGTATACCTATATCTATATATATCTTTATCATATATAATATACAATAGCAAGGGTGTCTTTTGACCAATTTCCAGCCATTAAAATTCAACTCTAATTTTTTAGAATTTTTAGTTTTTTAATTAAATGAAAAATTTTCTATTGGTTAGATTATGAATGACACATTTAATATCTTTTTAATTTTTTGTACATAATGAAATATTGCATTAATTATGTAATAAACACATTTTTATAGCTTTTAAAGCTAAGAATTTTGTCTAATCAAGATATATATATATATATGTATGTATATATGTATTTAGAGAACAATAAAAAATAACAAAAATATGTGTCAAAATAATAGTTGATAGAAATAAATATTTTAGAATTATAACTCTATTTATTAAATATATTTTAGTGTAATTGGCTTTTAATTTTTGTTAAATTATTCTTTATTTTTTGAAATATTTTATTATATAAATTACAAAATGTACTACTAACTTGGTCAATGCTATGATTAAATTTTTTTGTAAAAGTAACTCTTTATATAAAAACTGATTAAGAAAAATACAATAATAATTGATTTTTTCCTAAATCTATCATAAACTAAATTTAAGCATATTTTAAACTTTTCAAATATATCTATTACTTATGCAAATTGTTTAATTACTAATGATTTTGATAGAAATTGCAATTCTAAAATTATAACTAAATTCATTAAATATATCTTAGTGAAATGGGCTTTTAAATTTTTGCTGATATGTTCTTTCTTTTTAAAATATTTTATTAAGTATTACTGAACTAGTCAATGTTATTGTTAAAAAAAACGCTAAAAAAGTAACTCTTTATATAAAAAGTAATAAAGAAAAATACAATAATAATTGATATGTTTTTCTCACTATTAAACACACAAATTATTTACTTCCTAACGCTTCAGATATACAATAGAAATTTACGTATTATTTTGTATGCTTTAATTGTTTATTTTTGTCTAATATTATTTTCTTAATCTTTTACTCTTCACATATTCTTTTTTATTTTCTTCTAAATAGATTTTTTAATTATTTTTCTTCCTCACATTTCAATTAAATTGTTGTATCAAAGTTTAATTTTCTTAATAATTGTATATTTTTTAGCCTTATGGTGGAAAAATTTCATAAACACAAGTTAAAAAGAAATAAAAGTTCATATTGACCATAACTTTAGCTCTGACAAAAACAAAAAATCTTAAATTTACAAAATTTACAATCTAAAAAATTCATGCATACTAAAACTTTTATATAAAAAAAAATTGAAGATGAAACTATATAACTTCAATTTTTTTTAAAAAATATTTCCAATGTGCGAATTTAATATGAATCATTTAACTTTTCCAGAACTTCCATGTATCCATGCATATATAAGAAAACTAATTGTAATG
Organism: Avicennia marina; assembly: GCA_019155195.1. Classification (NCBI taxonomy): domain Eukaryota; kingdom Viridiplantae; phylum Streptophyta; class Magnoliopsida; order Lamiales; family Acanthaceae; genus Avicennia; species Avicennia marina. Next base: position 17,132,145 of record CM032754.1, on the reverse strand, counting down.
GAATATGTAAATTTACAAAATTAACAATTTTAATATAAATTACAATCATTGATTCATCAATAGAATTTAGAATTCTTTATTTAATAGTCTTTGAAATTCTAAACAGCACATTAATTGATTGAAATAATTTTTGAAAACACTAATGTGCTTCAATAAATAAGAATATACTTGAAAGTTTAAGCATTTGGAAAGAAACAAAACATAGAAGAAAAATTAAGTTATATTTTGGTATATTTTATTCAAAAAAAATATTAGTTTCACATATAGTAGCATTAAAAAGCAAATATGTAAATTTCCAAGTTGGTTTATTCATACAAGTATAACAAGACTAATTTTGATAGGAATTGTAAATTTACAAAACAATTTTTAAATATATTAAAAATCATTGGATTCTTGGATAAAATTAAATTTCTTTATTTGTTATTCTTTAGAATTATAAATGACACATTATTTGAATGAGGTAATCATTTGAAAAGATGAAAAATCATTAACTTCACGTATAGTATCATTAAAGGCAAATATATAAATTTTCAAGGTGATTTAATACAAACCCACAATTGATTCCTAATCATATAAATGTTGCCCAAAGTGTAATTATAAAAATGGGGTCAGCCATTTAATACAAACAAACTAGAAAAAGGGGCTAATTTGTAAAAATATCATATTTAAAATGAAACCAACTTAAAAATATAAAAATAAACTACTCATTAACAACCTATATCTCCCATTCTTGAATGCCAACATTAACTATCCATTATCTCCCATTCTGGAATCCTCAATTACAACACACAATGCAAGAATATAAACAAACAATTTTCCCCCTTGTCTAGCAAAGATGTGAGTGATGATGTTAATCACAATACAAGTTTTCAACGAAGCATGAAATACACTGCTTCTAATAATTTTTAAACTTATACAAGACTTTCTCAACAATCTTAACATTATTTGTAGTGGAAATCAAAATTAAAATCCATTATAGCATGACTCTTCTAACTTAAAGTATCAAGATTACAACTTACTAAGATTTTAAATATTCAACTTAAACTAATTTTCAAGTATCTTATTCACTAATCCCACATCAACTTGCCATCGAAATCTTCAACTGCAAAGGATTTTAAAAAGAAGTTTGTGAGCAAAAACCCCTAGTGTAAGGGATTATCTGTTTTAAGAAATTTAAACAGTTCAAAATATTTACAAAAAAATCATTTCAATAAAATTTCTAACATAAAAACATTTTCAATAATATTTCATGATCTTTATATGTAGTGAAAAAATCTTTTCAACATAATTTCATCATGTAAACTGTTACTTATTAGTATTTTAGTCTTTAATCCCGACTAAAGATAGTCAAGTGAAACTAAATGGTCAAGTAACTAAAATGGTTATATTAATCTACAACCCTGATTGAGAGAGTAATTTGAATCTCAATCTTTTATCTTGACGGAGAAGGTTTTTTAAAAATCAATATTTTATCCCAATTTACAAAAATCATGTGCAACCAAATAATCATTCAAATCAGGTGTTTCAATTTAATAAACTTGATTGAAAGGGTCAACTTCTTTCTTAGCTGAAAGGCCCAAGTTTTCTATCTCGCTTGAGAGGGTTGAAACTACTTCAGCTAATCACATAAATCATTTTTCAGATCAACTTGTTCAATGGCAAATTAATAAATATAGGCACATCAAAAAATGTGTTCACATCCCTTGCATATTCAGAAAATAACTTTAACTTGATATAATAATTTTCAATACATGAACGAAAATATCTATGGAGAGACATGAATATTTTTGAAAGGAAAGAATTTTATGGAAATATTGAAAATTGAAAGTATAATTTTTCAAATATTTTGTGAAACAATTTCCAAGTAATCTACTTAATTGGTATTATGATACTTGATTAGAAGTTTCACCGGGCTTGTTCCTTTGATCTCCTATTAAATCAAAATAATACTTGAGTTAATCCCAATTTCATAAAAATTTTAACTTATATATTCCAAATCATTTCTATGGCATTGATTTATGATTGAATCAGCTAGTTCTTTGCCTATTCTCTTCATATATCATGACTCTTCGTGACCTACCACATCAAGTGCTAATGATTTGATTTCTCAACTACACAATTTTTTTTATCTGCTAACATTTGCAAGTGATCAAACTCTGGCTTTTAATGGACTGAAGGCGCAAATTCTACACGTTCCTCATATATATATATCCAAGCATGGTTATGGCATCTACGGTCATAGTCTTTACATTGAAATCAATCTGTCGCCCATAATCAGTTGAAGACTTTGGTTACGAACGTTAGGACCTGTAATCGTGGTAATGCATTACTATGTATAAGTGTGTGTGCTGATCACTACTTATATGGTTCACAGGAATTCCGTCATGAACTTTACGTAAACCCTCCCTCCGACTGACGCACCCACAAGTGAAATCTAAAATTTCCACTCTACATATTCATGTAGTAAAGTCTTGAGTCCAAAAATTTTACCCTAAACATAAATTGAAGAATCAAAGCTCAAAACAGTAACAGTCACGGAACCAACTATAGAATCTTTCTGATTTCACTAATTCTCGATGGCCGTGTTCCTAAGTTGTGGAGATGAAACATCTTGGGATTACCGTATGGAGAAAACGATGAATATTAAGAACTGGGTTAAACTGCAATGGACACATGATTTAATATAAGTAGCCCGTTGTGAAAATCTAATTTCTGCGCAAATCCTATTTTGCCAAACATGCCCAATTATTCTTCAAGGTGCACCGTGTAATCAGTAGGACAGTTTGCCACGACGTACGAGGTGTCCGCCCAATGAGTCAATCTAATAAGACTAATAATTAGGACGGAGAGATCTTCGTCATTACATGATCACCTGCACGGCCAAATAAAATATACGTAGGGATATTGGTGCCATGGAAAATTGTGGATGAAGTGCCACGGAAAATTTTGGACGAATACCTCGACAGTAAGGTTGCAAGGCTTCCCTTCTTGTCACAGGCGGCCCTTGTGATGCCAGTGCTCAGATTCTTCATATATATGTATGCATGCATGATCGGTTGGATAGGAATGAAATGACCATTCATCATTTCAATACTCATTACTTTTCTTACAATTGATGTAATTCATTATAGAGAACCTTTATTTTATCAAATATCATTATTCTAATATGTAAGGAATGTATGTTTCACTTCACTGCATATTCTCTATATATTGAGAATGAATCATTATTTTGTTTGAACAGCAGGCTATAGTATGGTAGGAATGAGAAGGTGAGCTGAAATGTTGAAGTGGATCAGCAGAAAATAAACCTTATATTTATTTTGCAAGCGCTATAATGATTGTCATATCCTGGTGGTAGCTGTTGTTGTTGTACATCGCGAACAAGAGGCTGTTTAATTACGCAGCAACATTGTGAAGCAGTGTGCCACCAGTGATCTCTATAAGTCTCTCTATCTGGTCATGAATTCAGCCTTTTTTCATTTACTTTTGCTGTCATGCACTCAATAATAACTTTTGTGTATGTACCCACTATTTAAACTATATTATTAAGAGGGGAAATTACAATTTTGGTCTACTAATCTTAGGGATGGTATTTTCATGACAACTATTTCAAAAAATGGCTACTCAGGACTGTAATTAAAAAAAAAAAAAAAGTGGCACATTGAGGACAAAATTGCATTGGCTTGTGAGTTTAGGTTTGAACCATTGAGAGATCGTATCTTCTCGATGACCTTTTTCAATGCAATTTAAGTCCAAATTAGAGCTACTCATCTATAAATCTGGTTACAATAGAGTCAGAATGATAATATCAATTGTAGGAATAACTTAAATTTTTTGTTGAGATTTGAGACATTGGAATTAACTACTTGCATGAAGTGCAATGATTATATCACAAGACATGCTTTGAATTAGATACGAGAAAAGAACAATAGAAAGCTCAAGCATTTGCATCACACTAGCTTCCAAGTCACTACTCATCTATTTGTAGTTCATGGGGATGAAGAAGAAGCACGAGCCAAGTGGTATTGAGCACGAGTCCAATTTGTACATCAAATGTTGAGTTGTTAGATAAAGAGTAGTGATATATTTATGCATAATGGTAGTAGTTTTTTGTACAACTTATCAACGATTGTATTTTATCGTTGCTTGCTTTTCCATAAACCTATGTCTTTATTAATTATTACAAATTTTGAACGCCTTAAAATATATTATATTTATTATGGGGCTTACATGCATGATGAGTGCTAAATTTTGTGAAATGCATTACCTTTGAAGTATTGTGTTACACAATAAAAAATTTGATAAGAATTCCTATAAATGTAAGAAACTTTAGCTACAATTGTACATGACAAAATATGAGCTCTCTACTGCTAACCCCTTGTCCCACAACGGGGGTGGGTACACTACTCAAAGAGATCTTGCAAGAGCTTGGTCATCCGCATGCATGTCATCTATATTTTTCTGCGCTACATAGTTTTGCACGGACGGGTCATCGTCTTACACCCTTGAGTGTGAGAACTCGTAGTCCCATAGGGTAGGCACGTATTGAAGTTCTGTATATGGGACTTTTATGTATAGGACTTTTGAATACCATAATACTGAATAATAGATGGTCCCATCAAATGTAGGCCGAAGTTGGGAATTTGGGGATCATTCGAAATGATCTGCATCATCCTAAGTATGGTCTTGTCAGATGTGGGCACAAGCTGGGAATGCAAGACCATACTTATGTCTGCAATAGTGAATTTACAGATAGAACTCGCATGAAAAATGTTAAAAGCAATAACCGTAATTGTGCTAGTGAACACAGCTACCTGCAGTAGTAGAAGTGGGTGGGTAACTGCAAATCTCCTTTGCTGGCATGCACCACAGAGCCCTCGGCAAAGGCATGCTAAAGCTACACTGCCTCAATTCCACAATGGTGCATAATCCCATTGCATAATATGGCATATGTACAAGCTAACCCAATTTTGCGAGGAATAGGGGAACATATTGTTGCCGAAAATAAGCATTGTAAACCCACATACTCATTGCTTCATCTCCACTTGTGTGCTACCATCTTGTAAAGGGTGATCACAAAGGTATAATGCAGTCCTCCTTATGCTAATTAGTGGCAGCATTAAAGTGCCTCTGATTTGGTTCCCACCCTCGCATCTCACGTCACATATCCTGACAATCCTGACGGGTTCCCCTTGATTGTGAGCCTATCAATTGGGAATTGGAGAAAGATATGCATAGGCATTACCCCCAACTATTCTTAGAGTAAGAAGTGTTGAAGTTTCAAGGATGAAATTTTATGCAAGGAGGAAGATGTAACAGACAAGGATTTATACTATTATTTATTAATTATTTAACTTATTTAGAGGAAGGTCATAAAATCTCATTACCTTCTGTTCTTGTGATAATGTGTGACAAAATTTCAAAATGTGTAGGGTTCAGCTCTTAATGATGGCTACGTACATGCTAACTAGCTAAGTCCAACCTGAAATAAAATGAGTAATTACAAAGATTGAACCAGGAGAGTACTCGATGGTGTGGAGTTCTTTATAATTAATTGAAGATTTTAATTTAAAATTATGATTTTATTTTATTTTCAATTTTGTTAATTTTTACTTTTTTTAATTTTAAAACAAGTTTCAATTTTAATATTGCTTAATTAGTGTAGTATTTTTTTTTTACTAATTTTTTTCTTATACATAAAAATGTATTGTCTCAATGAATATATTTATTAAATTTACCTATATATTTAAGTTATAGAAAATAATAAAAGAAAATAGAAACTTATTATAAAATTAAAATAATAGATGTAATTAATAAAAACAGTAAGTAAATCAATTATATTTCATAAAGATGTAATTAATAAAATTAGCAATTACATTACTTATATTTTTAAAAAAACATTAATAAAAATAGCAGAAATTTCAAAAAAAAAAAGCACCGAAACAGTGTTTTGGGTGCAGGTTAGAATAGACCGAAATTATAGGCAAGTCAACTGAGCGATTAATATAAGAAAGCTCTACGTGAGAAAGTAGAAATGATGGGTGTTCCACAACAACGAACAGGCAATAATTAATGCCTTGGATAAGATGGGTGCTCGGCCGAGTAAGCTCTCTAAGGAACGAAGGCTATACAAAGCTGGCAAATTAGAAGAGGAAATCAAGGGCAAAATCAAGTGAAGATTAAGACACTTATTCACGTATATATGTATATGTATTTTTGTTCTACTAACATTCACGACGAAGAAACATGGCGACGAAGTCAGAGAAAAAAGAACAAAGTTGGCTTACTTATGCAAAACCATGTTAGCTTGGGTTGATTGTTAACAACACACCTACGAGTATTACAATAAGTGTTGAAAATACAATACACAACAAAAACAAGAATATAAAATGAGACATGAAATCAATAATGCAATTTGGAGTAGTAACTCTTATGTTTGCAATGCCTAGCTTAGTAAAATGTTTCTACTAAGCAAAAATATAAAAAAATATGTACAGAATCTTTCATTCAACTCACTACTTTAATCTTAGAGTTTTTAACTTGTTGATTTCACATTTTATCCTACAATGTTTACCTAGCCTACACTAGAGTTGATATTCTGTCATAGTGAGCTCTCTTAAAATTTTGTCTAACACACTTTTCACACATTCAACATTTCAAGTCAAGATTCATTTAGGACGAGAGTTAAATGACTTCACTACTTAATGAGAAATTCAAACTAGTTTTGACTCGAATCCTCTTGGTTTTTTCGATGCATTATGAGGTTTTTTAACCTCCTATTTATAACACTGCATCAAGATTTTCCATTCAAGGTTGACTTCCATGTGATGATTATCCAGTATCTGAATTTTTAGGTGATTCTTTAGCTACAATTTCCAGATAATTTCAACTTCTTTGAATGATCTTTCAAGGGTTTCTGTCACCATAAGAATTTTATCAGGTTAGAATTCTTTAAAGGTGTGTTTGTTGTGAACAATGTGTCAACACATAATCAACATGCTAACAAATCATTTATTGAAAATAAGAAATTTGAGGTGAAATTTATATATTGCGAGATTTGCCACTGCAAACAAATAAAAGTTTGCATCCAATTAAATGGTGACAGATGGCATATTTTGTATTAAATATCAAAAAAATAATTCCTAAAATTAAATGGCGATTAGTATTAGATCAGCCAATCAAATTGCATTACACATCAGGGCACCCTTGCATGGCAAGCTAAAGTTTTGCCACCTCAAATTATGGAAAGGAGGGAATCTTGCCAATCAATGCCCAAGTCTAGAGATGACAACCAATTGAAATGCACCACATCATATGTTGAATATGGAAGGAATACCTCCCAATAAAGATGGTGGCATTCACAAGCTTCTCACATGCAACAACACATCAAGTGAAGAAGTCTTGAAAGAAGTTTGAAAGTACTTTTCACCGCCTTTGAAGGAGTCCCACAATGTTTTTGGAATTCTTTGCAAAATTCTATCAAATTATAACATTTGATTCACATTTTTTGTATTAAACTTGTGAATTAATGTTAATCTATGATCCAATCAATTTCAAAAAGGATCAAAGCCCAAAAACTACCTTAATCTTAGCTATGTTCTTCAAGAAGTATTCAAAATGTTTTTGCAACATTTAAAGTATTCTTCGCAAAATTTGTTAAATTTAGGCATTTGATTCAAAATCATAGTGCTAAACTAAAAAGTTTGTATTTCCCAGACGCCCAACAAATTTTAAAGAAGATCAAATCCATTCACATTTCAAGAAAACTGCAAGAGCATTTAATTCTCCCCAAATTGGAGGTAGAAATAAAAAATTAAATTAGAAATTGTACCCACAAAAGTTATTTGATTCAAATTTTGATTGTACTTATGCAAGTTTCTTGTTTATAGAAATTTAAATACAAGAATTCATGTCTACCAGTTTTATGGCATGTCTAGTGGAACCATCTCTACATCTTATCTCTTCCTTCATTTGGGTTTCAAAAAGGGAAGGTTCCTAAGTATGATTCCGAATCAAAATCATTTAAAAGTTTGTCACACTCATCATTTGTGTTCTTCGTATCATTCATGCATGTTGAAGTAAATTTACTACATGCAAGGCAACATCAAAATCAGATAGAGCTACAAGACATAGTGTCTAAGTTGGAAGATATAGGGTTTAAGTTGGAATGCATGGAAGCTACATTGAATGAACTTACAAAGCTGGTACACCTTAAGGGTGACTTCAATGTAGGTTTCACTGGCATATCATGTCCTAAACGATGCTGATAGACTAGATGCTGATGACTGATGTAGCTTATTTATTCTCCAGCTGCAAGCATTAATTTCTATCTGACAACATTATATATATATATATATATATATATTTTCAACAATGGCTTATATATTTTTTTATGTTTTTTTTTAACAATGACTAATATGATCAAATTGTAAATTGATTATTTGCATTAACTATTTACTATTTGGGTCTAAATGCATTTTATTGCACATGTGCAAACTTGTTAAATTAAAAAATCAATTTGTTACAAATCAAAAAATGCTAGTAAATTGGAAAACCCTTGCCAATATTGTCCCAAGATCATTTCGAAGCTATCCCAAATCTATGGCAATAATTTAATTATTCCAAACAAAGGTCATCCCAAATGAAATCCGTCTTAAATTCATCCCAAAAAACTATCCAAAATCCATGCCAAAACCAAATTGTCCCTAAAGAAGTCGTATCAAATTTGTCCTTAAACACCACCGTCCCAAATTTGTCTCTAAAATTAGTTGTTTCAAATTCATCTCTAAAGCTGATTTTCTCAAATATGTCCCTCTAAAAAGCCATCTATAATCCATCACTCCCACCAATCATCCCAAATTCATGGTTAAAAAAGTCATCCAAACACTGTCCTAAATGAAGTCACCCCAAATTTCTATCCCAAAGTAGTCTCTATATTCATCCCAATTAGTGTGTAAGATGGTACAAAAAGTTCGTTCTAAAGTTGATCCTAATTTTGAGACACTTTTCAAAAAGTCATTCCTAATTAGTTTGGAACAGAATTTTTTAGAACTGCCAAAAAAATCATCTCAAGAAGCCGTTCCAATCTAAGTTATCTCTAGTTAATAGAGCACAATGCAATTATAAGAAAATATTGTCATAAAACCGAATAGATTCTTTGGTGCCAAGCCCTCATCCATGCTGAGAAAATAGAGTTACAATTTTTGATACAATAATAACTTTTTGGAGCTCAAATTGTTGGGCTTCCCCGAGCATTTATTTTATTTGTTGACCGTGAAGTGGTTGGCTGGGCCAGGGGACATGGCCATGTTTGGATCCAAATTTAAAAGAATAAAAATTTGACACGAAAGTTTAAAAATAGTACAAAAATAAGTGAGAAGAAAATATTAAAAAATAATATTTTGATGTGTGACATATTTAAAATAAATGATTTAAATAAATGAAAAATTGGATCCAAACATAGACGCGCTTGGGGGCAGATGATTTCGGCCAATTCCACCCTTTGATTTGAGTAGCAATATCTACCAAAAATTCTATAAAAATAGATTTTTTTTTGCTCAATCTTCGTTTAAGTTTTACTCTGTTTAAGATGTACTTTTCTAGTCAACGGTCACTGCAATTACTAATAACAATGTGTAACGTAGTGGCAATCACTGCACTCACGAAGACAAACGACGTTAATTTTCAATTGAGTTAATTTTTCCAAACCAGGCATGTTGTAACACTTTCTGCAGATGTTGTTAATATTTGGCTTTACATATGCCAGCAACTCTTGTCACAATCATTTCATTCTTAATGTTGCAGTAACTGGATTATAAGAAAAATCTTCTAAACATGTCAGATTACAAAAATATATTTGCAAATGTTTTGTTAAAATCATATTATGGATTGTTGTCTATATGTTATGTAACTCTGTTGGGTCAATCTTCCAAACAATTCATATTACAATACACCTTTGCAAATGTTGTCAATATTTCGTCTTATACATAGTGGCTTCTTCTTAAAATCAACTTTTGGATCAAATATCCAAATGTCGAAGGGTGTTTATGTGGGTATTTAATGGAATGGAAAGTTGATGAAAATTTTAAAAAATAGAGTAAAAGGAAGAGATAGAAAAAAAATATTTGATGCATATTATGTATACTTTTAATAAGTTGAAAATAATGAAAATGGTATTCCAAACAAAGATAAAGTAACTCTGTCGCGTTTGGCAATGCCGAATAACAGATTTGGATATTCTTTTACCATAATTACAAATTATTATTCTGCATAATCGTGCTAATTTTAATTTCACGTTGTCTCACAAATATATTTTAAATTTGTTATCAACACTGACTACGAGTTACGTTGAAAATTTCTTTCATCAGAGCCAAGAACTTCATCAAAAAAAAAAAAAAAAAAAAACCTATACTACATATCAAGGTTAGTTGCCTAATTTTGGTTTCACGGTGTCAAATTAATATAAAACCTTTATTTTAACATTTTATATTTATATATTAAGTTCAACCTAGTCTTGAAATATTAAATTAATTATTTTCTTTTATTTGTAGTTTATATACGTCCAGATATTTAATATTAAGATAAAAATATAATTTAATAATATTTATACTACATACAAAATTGCATTTTTATCTATGTAGCGGACACTTGAGCAACATATATAATTAATAATATTACTAAATGTTATTTTATATTTAATTCATTTATTGTAAAATAAATATTTATGTAGTTATTATTTCTCACTTTATATGACCTTCATTATATAACAAAGTAAACGTAAATTGATATAATTATTTTAATTGCCTCTTCATATACTTACGACACTACAATTAAAATAATATATTGTGTATATTTTTGACATGTAAGATTAATAAGATAATTTTAATAATGTAAAAATAATTCATTCCCAATTTATTAGGAATAGGTAGTCATAGGGGTAGAGTGAAATGTACGTTCCTTACATTTTAGATAATGATTTTTGAAGGAAGAAAGAGTCTCTATAACTTATTATTCTTACTATAAGGAAAAGTAATGAGTGTTGAAATGATGAATGATCATTCCATTCCTATCCAAATTAGTAAATTATTTTTAAAGACATCACAAATCCAAAATTCATAGAACTTCAAATATATAGAAAAGTTGACATTTAATTTAAAATGTTGATTTTGCCTAGGCCTCCTAATCAGAAATTATGGAACTTAAATATAAAAAAATAAAAAGAAAATAGATAAGATTTCTGACACTTTATAGATATAGGGAACAAATAATATTTATGTTAATGGTACAGCCGAAATTTTGAATTTATTATATATATATGATTCCTTGAGTATTTTTGAGATTTTATAACTTTTTTTAATCCTTTTCTAGCATAGATAAATACTCAAAATTTTAATCCCCCGAATAAATTCAATGTTCTTGATTAACTGCTAAATTTGATAATCTATTAAATACGTATGTCTATGTATTAGCGCGAGGGTCCATCAACTATAATTCGATTTTGACCAAAATTGTGGATTATTGTTTTTAATATTTTTAGATTATGAAAATGTTATTGTTTGCATTATTATTTTTAAAATCTTAAATTATAAAATGTTAAATATTCTGTCCCTAATTTTCGCTATTCGTATTTGATTCCATAATTTAGGATTCTAATTTAACAGAGAAAAAACAAGAAAATTAATTTGATACTCATTTTCTGCTAAATGTGTAACCGAATGTTTTAAGTTGTATTTTCTTATTATTAAATTACTAGTTATGGTGGTAATGCATGCGCATAATTTCTTGTAAATTATGATATTTTATTCTTAATTTCCTTATAACACTCTATAATAAAAATATAATCAATTTAAAATTAAAAATCATGAGAAAATTAAAACACACACACACACACACACACACACACATATATATATATATATGAAAAAAAATTTATAAACTGTATAAAAGAAAACTGAGAAGAAAATTAATAAAAAGCTAATTTGAAAATTAGAATAAATTAAAAATGACAAATAAATGAAACAAATTAAAATTGTTGAATTAAATTGAGAAAATATTATATAGTAAAAGTCACATGCCCTATGAATGTTGAACTTTATTGATAAATTATATGATTATTGTATTTTAAATAATAAAAATAAAATTATAAACGTTAAAAGTATAAAAATATTTAAAATAATAAAATAAATAATATCTAAAAGAATTTGAAAGAAAAAGAGAAAAATAAATATAAATAATAAGTTTAGAAAGAAAGAGAACAAGAAATAAAAGAAAGAAAATGATAGAAAATTAAAATTAAAATAAGAATATTAGTGTAATTTAATATTATGCAACTACAAAATCTTATAGACTTATATATATATATATATATATATATATATATATATATAGGACTAGAGGTATTTTTATAATTAAGGGGTCGGGTTTAATATTCTTAATATATAAAGTATAAATAGACATCACAACCGAACTCATTTATATTAACAGTATAGACAGATAGATTACAGATTTCTTAAATTTATATACGTGATAATAATTTATCGTCATTACAAAACAAATTGAATTATTGACTATTTACTGTTTTCACTTCTTACCATAAAATCCTAAAAATGCATTCGCGACTATCACCACGTCAAATATATTAGTAAAAAAAAGTATATCCTACGTATGAAAAATTATTTATAAATTATAAGGTTGTGATATTTTAAATAATAAAAATATATTATTTAAATTTTAAATTTTAAAATTTAAAAATATTTAAAATAAGAAAGAAAAAAGAATGATGAAAAAAATATTGCAAGTGAAAAAGTTAAAACGAATGTGATAAATTGAAAAACTAGATTTATGAAGAGTGAAAAAGGAGAAAAACTTAATTAAATACAAAAGTGTAATTTCATGTATAAAAAAAGTAGGATAAATGTTTTGTTTAATCTGTGTCACCGAAACGAGTTAAAGTACGGACAAATAGATCTTAAGAAGACATGTCATAAGACAAAAAGACCCTTGCCTAAGCAGGAGGCTCTGTTTCTCGTCGACGGTTGCTCGATCACCAATGCCGAAGTGATTCTTCCCCGAATCCCATTATGCAAACCCTAATTCAGAAGAAACCCATTGTCACGTTTAATCCCCACCTCTTATCCCCTAATTTCTTCTTATTACAAGCACGGAACAACCATGACTTTCTCAGAATTCACCCCCATAAATGCCGTCGTCCTTACAAGACTCTGGCTTTATGCTTTTCAGCGTCTCCTCAGTCACTGAGTTATCGTGGCTGGGATAATTTTCTAGTCGCTGGTGACTCAGTCACCTCTGGTGAGTCTAATCATTTTCGCAATTTTCTGAGTTCCATTGGAATAGCTGATAAGAAGTATGCATTTGTGTATCTGTTTGGGTTCGTTTGCGCCTTGGTTATTTCTAGAGTTAAGGTCTCCTCTATTATTGTATTTCCGGCTTGTGCTGTAGTGTTTGCTCTAGGGTTTTCGGTTGGGTTGGCCAAAGCGGGGCAATTGAAAGAATTAAGATTAAATGGGAATAGAAAGAAGGTCACGGACGACAATTGGAGGGGTTCAATTGAGAAGTTGAGGAATTTAGGGGATAGTTTGAAGGATTCCAATGCCAAGGTCTTGAAATTAAAGAATGGCATCAGAAGAAGCATTGAATGCAATCAAATTACTGTGAGTGATTTAGAAGGCTACGTTGATTTTATAGAATCTACTGATACGTCTTTTCAAAATGCAGTGGAGGTTGTAGAAAATTGTATACAGAATATATTAGGCGGTAACCAAGGAAAAGAGGGAAGTTCCAATAATGAGTCTAGCAGGAGAAGAAAGAAATTGGGTGAAAATGGATTCAAATTCTTTCAATTTTTGGGGGGATTTTTGGGACGGCAGTTTCAGGGCTTGAAGCCTAATGAGATGGAATTGATGGATGTAGAGCTAAATAATAGAAAACCAGACAACATCTTAATTGCTCCTGTTAAAGAAAGAAATCAGAGTTCTGCACAGATTAGAAATTTAGAAAATAAGAATGCAAGTATGTCACCTGTTGATCGCACCACCATTAGAGCTCAACATAGAGGTGAAAATTTTGTTGACTGGACTGGAATGGAGAATATAGCAGCTGAAAATGAGAAGAGGACTGTAATTGAAGCAAATGATACTGCTAAAGCAGTTTTTGACCAGACAACCTACAGTTACCAAAATAAGACATCAAGACTTGCGAACAATCAGCAACTTTATTGGAAAGATTACCAAGATGAAATTGAAACAGTGGCATCTCACAATGATTCATACAATTCTGTGGATGTTAGCATTAGGACGAACCATATAAGGACCGCAGCTTCTGCTGGTCACCAGCAGAAATATGAAACCCTGAATAGAAATTATTCGCATCTTGATAATTCAGAAGAGGATCCACTGGAATCTCAAAGTTTTTCTTATAAAGGTGGGACTTTCAGTCCCAAAAAGAGGCGTTTCTTTGCTTCTCAAAAGTCCGCACAGGAGAATGTTTTTGGCTCTCCTTCCTCAACACTTGTCAATGATTTGGAATTCAACAGGTATCTTGCAGAAGCTAATGATCTTTTGAAGGAAGCAAAGGGGTGTTTGACCAATCAAATTGATGATGGCAGTGCTGAGCATGCACTATATAAATCTGCAATGCTACTCGCAAAAGCAATAGACATGAGGCCAATGAGTTTATTGGCCGTGGGTCAATTGGGAAACACATATCTTCTTCATGGAGAACTAAAACTAAGAATGAGCAGGGATTTGAGATCCCTACTTGTAAGAACTGATCCATTGTCGGTTGAGGAATTGGAGAAAGTACACCATAGGTTCGATGATCGGCTTGCAGACAGAGACAAGATTATAACGGCTCTCATGAATGTTTGTGAAGAGTGTGAAGAGCTGCTCATCAAGGCAGGAAGAAAGTACAAATTGGCCTTGTCAATTGATGGGAGTGATATGAGAGCATTGTATAATTGGGGCCTTGCCCTTTCTTTTCGTGCCCAGTTGATTGCAGATATTGGACCAGTAAGCATTGTTCTCAAGTGTAAATTACATAGGTTCATATTCAGGCTCCTTCTCTCTCCTGAGCACTGAAAATGAATGGATCAAAAGATTAAACTTGGATATATAACAGAAAATGATGTCACTTACATCCTTCCACTTGATAGGAGATATATTACTTTGAAAACCTCTATTTTGTTTTTTCTATCACTATTTTGACTTTTCGTCTGTATTTCAGAGTGGTTCTCGTGATGCTGACAAGATTTTCTTGGCTGCCATTGACAAATTTGATGCCATGATGTCCAGAAGCAATGATTATGCGCCTGATGGTATGATAGACCTGCCACAACCTTACTTGCTAGTTAAATTGTTCTGAAGCATCCCGATGAATTGATTATCGACATAGAATATTTTTTATATTAAGGAGAAAAATGATGATATGACAAGACATTTAATTTTGGAAAGATGTTCACTGATTGTATGGCTCTACAAAGATGACACAGCCCATCCAATACCCGATCCCAACCCATCACAAAGCACACCTTGTAGTTTGCTTATGTGCCTAACACGCTACATTTGGTAATCAAAATCTAAAGTTCATTGACTGGAAAGAAAATGGGGGCAAATATAAAGAAATGCCTTTTACTGCACCATCATGCAATAGTTTTCTATATTCCTTCCGTTGCATCGTTGTACAACAGCGCTATATTCTAGAGTTGAGGTGAAAGAATTTCATTTCAATGTGTTGGATAGATGCTTATGTTAGTGGCAACTGTTGTGTGTATTTGCAGCTCTTTTCAGATGGGCTGCAGTACTCCAGCAGAGATCTCGGCTAAGGCCAAGTCATAGTAGAGAAAAGATGAAGTTGTTGCAGCAGGCCATACGATTATATGAAGATGCACTTCACGTGGATTCAGAAAATCTCCAGCTACAAGAGGCCTTGTCATCCTGCATATCCGAATTAGATTATTGGTACTGTTAGGCATATGATGTAAAGTATATGAGCAAAGGATATGGTCCTGGATAACAATTTTGCACCCACTCTGCCCTTTAGCCTCAGTTGTCTGGCTGCCCTTTGAAGCCATTTTAGTGGGACTACAATAAATATCGTGGAAATTTGATACACATGAGAAGATTCTATTGCAAGAAGTCTCCGACAAGTATTTTGTCAACGTACGTCTCTCTATGGTTGGATGTTTTAGTTGACATTGTAATTCTGAATATTTTGCCGTAATGGAACAACCATTGATAAGCAATAGTAATAACATACATTAATTGATTATTAAAACAACATTAATATATACATCAAACCATCGCCTTTGAACCTGATAAGTCATATTGCGTTTCCTATGATGACTTCAAGAATGCTGCACGGAACCAGTCACGGTTGTGTTACTGCTTGAAAGAATTATCCCCCTCAGATTAATCATGCTTTCCCATAGCGATGTTGCGGAAAACTTTCAGCATTCCTGCAAACGTGACTATCCCGACAAGGGTTTGATCTTCTTCGACGACCCAGAGGCAACTAACACGATTTGCGAGTGCCTGGATCATCACAGCCACCAAGGAACTCCCTGGACTGCACACCATCGCCTCAGACCCTCTTGCAGGGCAGTACTGGCTGCCTCTTGACCCGCCATTCCTACTAGACACGGATTCATTGTGTGAAGAACAATTAGAGGATGAAGATGACGTGCAAGGGTTGAAAAACTCATCCATGAATTCCACCATTCCCTCTAAATTTCTCTCCTCAAGCCTCATCTTCA
The DNA here is from genome assembly GCA_019155195.1 of Avicennia marina. Lineage (NCBI taxonomy): Eukaryota > Viridiplantae > Streptophyta > Magnoliopsida > Lamiales > Acanthaceae > Avicennia > Avicennia marina. Next base: position 17,115,377 of record CM032754.1, on the reverse strand, counting down.
CCAACCGGACCAAGTCCTCAGGCGGACCGCCACAGTCTATGTAAGCCGTGAGATCCCCAGCAGAGAGGGACATAATTGCTGCGGCAGCGGTTTCGTCACAGCAGGCTAGAGTGAAGGGTGAGATCTCCCCTATCAACCTGTTCTCTTCATCAACGACAGCGACGGGCATCTGCTCGTTGAGTGCCCGATAAAAGTAGCCTAATGCTGAGGATGCTGGCTTGTCTAAAGGCACGGCCATGAAGTCGTGATCGATGATATTCAGAGACTTGATGGTGTAAGTGGGGAAGGGAGAGAAGACTCCGATGCAATTGAGGAGGAAGCGCACCACATCTTCCTGCGTTAGCCAACAGTACGCGTGGCCATTGCCGCGAGCGCAACCCAAAATCTGTTTCTTCCTTGAATTGGCGATCTGATGGTTTTGTATGGGGATCACTAGGTTTGGGGTGCCTTCAAGAATGTTGTCTATCGCCTCCAGCAAGCTGAAAATTACTAGAAAGCTTCAAAATATGAACAAACAATATTCAACAAAAACGTAGCAGACAAAGAGCTTTCAGACACGCAATTGCCTCAATTATTCCTCGCATGTAACCACTTGGTTAAAGGTTGATAACATCATCCAAAAACAAAGTAAACTGAATTAAGCGTAAGATTTCATTTTTTGTTTAATTCCAAAAAGAAAAATCAAACAAAAACGAACTAAGAGCAAACTAATTGATTCCAATGTCGGATAACATTTCTCCTCACGCATCTGGCCTTCGAATTGTCTAAATCATTGAAAGCAGAGAATTAAGCGAACCTGGAATTGGGCTCCAAATGCCTGACAAGGGGCAACCCTTCGGGAAAAACATCATAAACAGGAGACTCAAAGGCCTTGAAAGGATCGGTCAAATTTTCCTCCCTGCAGAGGAAGAGAATCACATCTGCGACGCTGAATGCCCCCACACACCTGCAAGAAGCATTAGCGTTATCCCCGTTACACACCCAGACGCTCACGTGGGCATCCCCGGACGCCTTCAACGTCGTCAAGGCGTCGGAAATCGAGGCGTTCGCCCCGACCCACGTCAACTCCGGCTTCCCTAAGCACAACTCTGATACCTCTCCGTTCAAGAATCTCACTGCCATGCAACAATCGAAAATGCAATAAGAATTCCGGGAGAGGAACGACGAAGGACTATTATGACACGGGAAAATTATGGAGAAAGATGAACTCGGCTCGACAGATAAATAAATATATGAGTGACCGCGGCGTGTGCGCGTACGCGTATGTAGCGAGAGAAAAGAGAGATAGTGCGCGTGTTCTCCAGATGCGGGAGAGGAGAAACATTTAGCGTTGCAGGTGGCTGCATGATTCGTGGAGGGAAGAACGGTCCACGAGAGGATGCAATATTTCTGTCAAAAAATAATTAATTTGTAACAAAAATGTGATATAATCTAAAGCATTCGATTAGCCGGGGGTTTTTTTTAAAGTATATTTTAAATCTATTTTTATGAGACAAAATATAAAGAAATAGAAAAAAAATTAAAAATATAATAATTATTATGCGTGCTTTTCGAAAAAAGAAAAAAAGGAAATCAAACATAGCCTTAAACCTCTTGGACAAAGTTTTTTGTGGATGGAATATAGGTAGACACTAAATACAATCTTTAGATTGTTTCCATATCTTTTGGGTACTCATATGAGAGATCCCAACTCCTAAGAGAAACGATTGAGATGTGTCTCGAGTGCTTCACACAACACACTACTAGAAATATGGCTTTTTGGCACGACTTCTCTGTAAATGCCGTTCCAAATTTAATTTGGAACAATTTTGGAACGATATTTTTTCCGTTCCAAAACGGCACGTTCCAAATTTTTTGGAACGGCATTTATAAGCCGTTCCAAATTTGGCACGATTACAATAAGCCGTTCCAAAAATTTGGAACGGCTTATAAATGCCGTTCCAAATTTGGCACGGTTACAATAAGCCGTTCCAAATACATACGTAGGCCACAGTAATTGGATCTGCATTGGATCGGATTCGGGATGGAAATTTGGAACGGTTTTTTATTGGAACGGTTTAGGGACGGTTTTGATACGGAACTTTAGAACGGTTTTGGCACGATTTATTTTAGAACGACTTTGGTACAGTTATTTTTGGTACAGCTTTGGCACAGTTCATTTTGGAACCATTTTGGAACGGTTTTGTTTGGCACGATTCATTTTAGAATGGTTTTGATATAGCTATTTTGGAATGGCTTTAGAATGCATTTTTTACAAATGTATAATAATTGAGAAGGATCGTTTTGGACGTAGAGGCCCTTAAAGCACAATTAAGCATTTCATTCATCATGGACAATAACAACACTTGTTTAATGAAATTTAGCTCAAACATAAACCAAGTACATTATTGAGAAAATGCTATTTAAGACTCAATCAAATTTCTGAAAATAAGAAAGAATATTATCTTGAAATGTAGTGTATATAGAATACTAGCTTACCATGAACCAAATATTAGCAAGATCAATCTTCGATGACTTGACGATTTTCACGGTTTGTCAAGTTAGAGAGAATTTTGGGACGTTGAAATTTCTGAATTGAATGAAAATGAGGGTCTGTTTGGAGATATATTAAACATTTTGGAACGGATTTGGAACGTTAAGTGGAAAAATACTATTCCAAATCGAAAAAGGACTCGGCGTTGCCACCGGCGTCGCAACGAGGGGAGGACGGCGCGCCGTCGGGCTCTCATCGTCGCGACGACGGAGGAGGACGACAGTTCCAAAAATTTCTGGACGCACCGTCGTCCTCCATCGTCGCGACGGCATGGACAACGACGCGCCGTCGTCCTCCGTCGTCGCGACGATGACAGCGACGGCAAGGAGAAAATTTATCTGTGACATTGGAACGGATTTGGAACGGCTTTCTATTGCCGTTTGAAATTTGAAATTTGAAATTTGGAACGGCAATAGAAAGCCGTTCCAAACTCCTGAGTCAAATTTGGAACGGCAGTCAGAAGGCCGTTCCAGAATCTGTTCCAACATAATTTCCAAATTGGAACGGCTTTAAAAAGCCGTTCCAAAGTTCGAATTTAAAATAGATTTGGAACAAAAAAATTAGAGTTTGGAACGGCAATATAAAGACGTTCCAATATTTGGAACGGTAAAATAAAGCCGTTCCAATATTTGGAACGGCAATGCTAAGCCGTTCCAAATGTTGGAACGGCAATATAAAGTCGTTCCAATATTTGGAACGGCAATGCTAAGCCGTTCCAAATGTTGGAACGGCAATGCTAAGCCGTTCCAAATGTTGGAACGGTAATGCAAACCCGTTCCAATATTTGGAACGGCAATATAAAGCCGTTCCAATTTTGGGACGGTAAAATTGGAACGGCAATATGAAGCCGTTCCAAATGTTGGAACGACTTTATATTGCCGTTCCAATTTGGAACGGACTTGGAACAATTTATTAGACTGTTCCAATTTGGAATGGATTTGGAACGGACTTTTTGTATAATATTATAAATATTCCAAATTCGTGCCAAATTTGTACCAGATAGGAACGATTTTTTGGAACGGTTGAAAAGCCGTTCCAATTAACCAGATTTCTAGTAGTGACATGTCTCTTCTTTAGTTTGTATCTCAAACCCAATGAAAAAAAAAATCACTTCTTATAAACTCATTTAGAATGAATAACCTCTAGGAGTAGAAAGCACTCCAGCAGAATTTTTATAGACAGAATAGATTGCATTCTATCTGATAATCCTTTAAATATAATGCTAGATCTTGTTTCATCTTTGATTAGAAATTTCTATATGAAAAGTATGAATTTAAGGTCTCATCCTGCAACTGTTGGGAAATAAATATGAGTTAGAAAAAGTGGCATCTTACATTGGTAGAAAAAGAGAAAAGTAACTTGTATATAAAGTAAATACTTGACCCATAACTCACAGTTTTAAGATTTTGGGTTAATATATGGTGTCAAGCCCACTTATATACGTGTCCACGTACAGGCCCATGAACGGTTCTCCCCTATTTCGTTGGACTCCGCTCCAGACCAACATACGTTGTTTATGGGTGATACTCCCAATTTGATTAGACTTCTCCTCTGGCCCAATAAGGTTCAATTAGAATTTGTAATTGGTCCCGCCGCACTCCTAACAATTGGTATCAGAGCTGACGGTTCAGCTTGGGACAAGTATAAAGACGGTTCTCGGTGATCGCATGGGAGGTTCATATCCCATTGAAGACCCATAGAAGTGATGGGCATGTAAGTGTGCTCGGAGATCTCATGGAAAGTCCATATCCCATGGAAGGAAGGCCCACGGAATTGATGGGCAAATGGAAGAAAAATTTCTGATTGAAAGGGAGTAAATAGAAAAAACTCATATTTGAGGGGGAGATTGTTGGGAAACAAATATAAGTTAGAAAAAGTGGCATCCCACATTGGTAGAAAAAGAGGAGAGTGACTTGTATATAAAGTGAATACTTGACCCATAACTCACAGCCTTAAGATTTTGGATTAATATATGGTGTCGAGCCCACTTATATACTTGTCCACGTACAGGCCTGTGAATGGTTCTCCCCGATTTCGTTGGGCTTCGCTCCAAGCCCAACATACGTTGTTCATGGGTGATGCTTCCAATTTGATTAGGCTTCTCCTTTGGCCCAATAAAGTTCAATCAGAGTTTGTAATTGGGCCTGCCGCACTCCTAACAATTGGTATCAGAGCTGACGGTTCAACTTGGGACGAGTGTGAAGACGGTTCTCGGTGATCGCATGGGAGGTTCATATCCCATTGAAGGCCCACAAAAGTGATGGACATACAAGTGTACTCGGAGATCTCATGGGAAGTCCATACCCCATGGAAGGAAGGCCCACGGAATTGATGAGCAAGTGAAAGAAAAATTTCTGATTGAAAAGGAGTAAATGGAAGAAACTCATATTTGAGAGGGAGATTGTTAGGAAACAAATATGAGTTTGAAAAAGTGGCATCCCACATTGGTAGAAAAAGAGGAGAGTGACTTGTATATAAAGTGGATACTTGACCCATAACTCACAGCCTTAAGATTTTTGGTTAATATATGGTGTCAAGCCCACTTATATACGTGTCCACGTGTAGGCCCGTGAATGGTTCTCTTCGATTTTGTTGGGCTCCGCTCCAGGCCCAACATACGTTGTTCATGGATAATGCTTCTAATTTGATTAGGCTTCTCTTCTAACCCAATAAAGTTCAATCAGAGTTTGTAATTGGGCCTGCCGCACTCCCAACAGCAACAAATAAAGGAAGATTTATTCAATCACATAAGTTGGGCTCATTTAGGTATTTTTTAACTTTAAAAAGTATAAAAGTATGATGAAAGAGAATGATGAACGAAATATATAAAGTATTAAAATAATGCCGTTATTTAATTTTACATTATCAAGTCAAAACTCTGCCTTAAGTGTTGATATATAGTATAAATTTATTTTTGGATAAGACATTAAACTAGAACGACAGAATTCTCAACATGATTCATAATCATTGTTGACAACAAATTTAAATTATATTTATGAGACAATGTGCAAATATAACGGGCACCACTATGCATAATGGTAATTTGTGACTTGTAAAAGAATGCCCAACTCTTTCCCAGCATTGCTAAATTCGATATAGTTGCTTTATCTTCCTTTGGAGAATAATTTTTCATTATTCTCAACCCATGAAAAGCACAACAACGTTTGTTGTTACTCTTTCACGTTACAATCATCCCTTATTTTTTTTCCTTAAATTTTTTCTCTATTTCTATTTTATTTTTATTGAATTTTCAAGAAAAACACACTTAAAAATTAAAACAAGTATAACCCACTCTCTAGGCATAGTATACATTAAAATCACAATAAGTTTTTTTTATTTATTTCTCTATCTCACATCAAAATTTATACGTGAACTTTTGTATACATTCATGTGTATCGTTTCACATTTAGACAATTGGACTGCAAAATGATTTTAACGAATTACTATGTATAAGGTGAAATGTTAATGATATTTGTGAAAGTATATCCTACAAATTGTTTGGAAGATTCACCCAATATAGTTGCATAAACATTTAGATGTCAATCCATGACATGATGCAAAGCATGCTGCCACGTGTGATACCAAATATTAGCAATATTTGCAAAATTGTTCCTATAATACAATTAGGTTAGAAGATTCACTCAATAGAGTTACTTGAACATTTAGAAGTTAAGTCTATGAAATGATTTTAACCATATTTGTTAATTATACTCCATGACTTATGGTTCACTTAAGTGCTAGCTCAACTCCATTTTTATGTCATGATTTTGAACTTTCTTAAAGTTCATGCTTTAGGCACCATTGCCCTAGGTGCAAGGCATGCTCTATGAGTGCCTTTGTAATTTAATTTTTTTTAGTGCAATTTATCATTTTAAGAGAATAAAAAGCAGAAAATTGTCACTTTAACTTTGTATCCTTTTTTGTTTTCCTTTTCAATTTATTGGTCAAGTTTCCTTTATTTTCTTGTTTGTTTTTATGATAAATTTTCGGTTTTTCTTTTTTTCTTTTTGTTTATTTTCATGTCCAATTCTAAGTAAGACTTTTTCTTTGTTTTTCTTTTTTGCACCAAGTTTACTTTTGTTCAATTTTAGGTGAGATTCTTAGGATTTTTACATTTTTTTGATAATTTTTCTAGTTTCTTAATTTTTTTATTTATTTAATGTATCTACAATCAAAATATATAATTTTTATGGTAAAGAAATGCTCTTAGTGATTTTTTTTTTCTAATTCTTATGACTGTTATTTTTCAAAAATCAATACTATTAAAATAAATCAGATTTTTTTTTTATGTTTTAGTTTCTTCAAAAAGATAATTTCACCAAAATGTTTTTTATTTATTAATTTTTGTCTTTTACTTTCGTAAAAAACACAGCCAACATATTAGTCTCTATTTATTTTATTTGTTATTTATTATGTAAAATTTGTTTTGTCTTACTTTTTGTGAAAATTATTAATTATATAAAATATATTTATTCAATTATATAACTTTACATTATACTTTAATAAGGCACACACCAGTCCATATGCCACACACGACACCTGAAAACATTTGCATCGTGGTGCCCTATAACAAAACATGCTACATCATAAAATCAAATACCTTAACATTTACAAATATATTTTTATAATAAGAATATTTTTTTGGAAGATTCACCCAATGGACTTAAAAGTTGACAGCAGTGGCTAGAAAAGCCATATCATATATTTCAGTTACATTCGAAGAAAGCACGTGTAGTAATTTGTCTTGATTATTCTCCATTTTTGTTTCGATTTGTGCAGTGATTACCTCCAATGTATTATTGTCCGTAATTAGTGTAACCAAGAGTTGAAAAACATTAAACAGCGTAGTACTTAAAAAAAAAAAAGATTATTATTTCCCTTGGATTTGTAATTTAATCCATGTTGATGCAGTCTAAACTCATATGTGTGTAATATTGAATCACATACTAATTAGAATATAAAAATAAAATAAGACAAAGCAAACAAATTACGTGGAGATCAAGCTATAATTGTTTTCAAATTATGAACTTAAAAAGTACATACTCAATTGTTATACTTTTTAAACTTTATTTTTTTCTTTCTTTTTTTTTTACACAACTTTCGCGGACAAAAACACTTAAAAGAACGGAAAACAAAACAAAGCCATGTGCCAAGATGTAATTATTTTATTGCCTTAAATAAACAATAATTATGGTATAATGCTACTTTTAGGGATGTATATTAAATGGGGTCAGTTAGTAGGAATATAGCACACGATATTTAGCAAAACTAACCATTATCATACTTAATTATTATTAGTATGGATTTACTCCGATATGGGTAGCCCTCTAACCTTTCACAGTTATAAATATGACAAACCTCATGATACAAAAACCTCATCTCATCAAATTGCCTGTTTACAAGCAAATGGCTTCATGCAAATTAGCCCACTTGGCTCTTTTTCGATTGACCCTCCATGCCATGTTTGTCAATCCTGACGAATGTTAGTGTAACACAGCATGTGTGTTTTCATATGTGTGAATTTAGTGTTTTTTCTTTTTTCTTATTTTTATGAACCTAGTGGATTTTGTTGGTGCAGGTTATGAGCATGGGAGGAAACAAACGGTGAGAAGTATTGTCGGAGTTAATTATCAGCAAAAAATAACCATTGTATTTGTTTCCAGAGATGTGGTGTTTCATGAGTATGTGTTCCCTTTCAAACAAAATACTCAAGAAACCTTACCTTTTTAACTAATTCTCTCTAAGTTTGTAGATTTTTTCGCTTCGAGAAATAATGATCAGCCTGTTGTTATTCCTAATAAACTAGTTGAAATTTTGTATGAACCAATGAGAAACACTAAAACAAGTCATCCTATAAAAAGTTCTTTACCGCACTCACAAAAGTCTCATGCTTATGCTGAATGCTCGCCTCAACAAGTTATTGAGTCCCACCAACAATTTCAAGCAAACGACATGAATTTGCTACTTATTTTACCCAGAAAGTCAACAAAAATTAGAAAATCTTCAGAATACTTAATATTAACAATGTCAACAAGTACCAAAACACATGTTGGCAAGATTAATCTTTGAATCTCCAACCAATAATGTTTCTGTTTCAGCTTGCTTACTTTCATCTTCAATTCATGAAACAAAGACTTACTAAGAAGCCTCAAACATTCCAGAGTAGTGTCAGGCAATGGGAAAGGAAATCATAGCATCGGGAGAAAATGGTACTTTGACCATAACTGATTTATCATCTAATAAAAGAGTTATTGGATGCAAGTATATATACAAGATAAAACGATAATGCAGATTGCTCAATTAAAAGGTATAAGGTTAGATTGATAGCAAAAGGTTACATACAAGAGGAAGGGGTGGATTATCAAAACACTTTTTGTTTAGTTGCTAAATTAACCACCTTGAGAATTCTTTTAACAGTGGTTGTAAAAAAATGGTTTCTAGAATAACTTGATATTAATAATACTTTCTTACATGGTTCATTGGATGAGGAAATATACATGCATAAACCTCTAGGTTATAAAAAGGGATTGCCCCGTCAAGTATGTGAGTTGAATGAAAGTATTTATGGATTGAAATAAGCATTTAGGCAATGGAATTCCACCTTTTGTGCTACTGTAACAGAATTTGACTTTCATTAAAATAAAGCTGATTACAGTCTGTTTACTCTAAAACGAGAAACTCATTTTACTACATTGCTTGTTTATGTGGATGATGTGATTTTAGTAGGGAATAATATAGCCACAATAAAAGACCTCAAGGCTTATTTACAAAAAAGGTTCAAGAGCAAAGATATTGAGAAACTAACATATTTTCTTGGAATTGAAGTGAACAAAATAGAAAGAGGAATACGTTTTCTTGGAATTGAAGTGAACAAGATAGAAAGAGGAATACACTTGAGCCAAAGGAAATACATCCTAGACATATTAAAGGATGTATGAATGACAAACTACAAGCCAATAAAGATTCAAATGGAATAGAATCTAAAGCTGAGCAAGGAAGGAGAGCTTATTATATATGCAATGTGTTGTAGAAGGTTAATTGGAAGACTAATGTACTTGACAATTACTAGACTAGAGTTGAGTTTAAGTGTCCATTACTCAGTTCATGGAAAGGCCTAGCAAATAGCATGCGAAGGCAGCACATAAAGTATTGCAACATCTTAGAGGAACCACAGATTAAGGAGTATTTTTGTCTGCTGTGGAAGGTTTTTTGTTGAAAGATTATTGTGATGTTAATTGGGGAGCATTTTCAAACACTAGGAGGTTCATAACAAGCCTTTGCATCATGTTGGGAGATTCCTTGATTTTTTGGAAGTCCAAGAAACAAGCAGTGGTATCCAAATCATCTGCAAAAGCTGAATATAGGGCCATGGCAAATATTTTTAGTGAGATTGTTTGGGTGAAGTCCATTCTGGAGGCATTGTAGGTTGATCATAACGACCCTGTGGAAGTCTTTTGTGATAATCGAGCGACGTTATACATAGATTGCAATCTAGTTTTCCATGAACGCACAAAGCATATAGAGTTTGACTGTCACTTGGAACGAGATATGTTGAAAACAGGAATAATAGTGACTAGATTCATTGCAAGTCAAAAATAAATTGCCAATCTTTTCACAAAAAGACTGCCTTCCGACTTATTGAAGAAGCACCTTAACAAGACGGGAGTAATGGTCATTACTCCCACCTTGAGGGGAGGTGTTGAAAGTAGCAGAGGCTGAGCAAGAATAATGGGATGAAGCTGGACTGCAGAATGGCTGATGAGCAGTAGCAGGAGTAGCACGGAGGCTTTGACCGATGAACTAGATTTTTATGACTTGCTGATGTGTTAATTTGGTGTGTGCCAGCAGTAAATATGGTTAGGCAGTTTTTAAGTTATTTAGGTTAGTTTAATTGATGGTTAATTATGTTTTGTGTATATAAACCCTCCTTTGGTAGCCTGTAAAATGACACTTGGAAGAGAGAGAAGCAGAACACCCCTTTGTGTAGTAGAGCTTTCCCCTTTTCATTTTCTTTACAATTTCCCTGTGATTTTCATCCAAATCTTCATTCCTTATTTGAATCCAGTTTATATCAGTATTCTGCAAACAAATTTTGGCTCCTGTTGGTGCTGCACAGTGGAAGATAAATGCTACGCTAATCAGAAACAAGGTGAAGGAGAGTGTCACCAATGATAAGAACTCTTATCTCCGTTGCTATTTTGCACTCAATAGGAACATTTTGGATTTCAGTTCTCAAAAATATACATGAGATGGCTTGATGGCCTATGATCAACCTGGTGTTGGCAGCATAATAGTCTCTGATTACTACATCGCGCTCTAATTTATTTGAGCTTTTCCTTTATTGTGTCTTATAAAAAGGGAACTTATGTTCAGAAGAAAGCCACAGTAGAAAACTTGTTTATAAGGCTTCCTTTATGATTGCCATTAATTACGATCAAGTTGAAGTGCAAAATTTAGTAACAAGTGTAGCCCCTTGCCATATATCTAACTGTACACGCTTTTCTTGTTATTAACATTTTACTAGAAACAAGGTAAATTATTTTTTTCATTTGCTTTGAAATATTGTTCTAAAATTTATTACAAAGCTTATATATTAATATTCATTTATTTTTTATTTTGTGATAACAAAATACATATATATATATATATATAATTTATAAATAACATTAATCACCCAATTCAATAATTTTGTTGAGGAATAATTTTTAAACTTTATTTTGTTGGAACATGACACATAGGGTTGATGGAGAATTTGAATAGCCAAATTTTAAAATATCAAATCAGTATTGAAACAAATGTTGTATACTTTAAGTAGTTTGAAAATAATAATTTATTAACTATATTTAGTTAAATTTAATTTAAAAACTTAAAATAAAAAATGAAAATATTATCATTTAATTGTAATTGCCAGTTTATGTCGAATTATACTAGGTTAATACCCACAAATTATTTTGAATTTTTCTTTTTCGTTTTAAGAAGAAGTTATGTAAGATCAAATTTTATGCGTCGTTTGGACCAAAGTGTATTACAAATATTGCTACTTCTATACAGTAGTTTGCTTCAAAATTATAAAATCTGACTAATCTTAATTCCGATTTCTAAAGCTTGAGCCTTGTATTTTACAATTTTCTCTTCAGTTACGAAGACACTTCCTAATTATTAGTTATAAAATGCTGAGTATTTAAAACATATTAAATAAATGATAAGATAAACAAAATGATGAGAAAACCGAAATATGAAGGTGACGGCGAGAGATAAACTGGTGATAATAATTTTGAACTGGCATGTCGTTGTGAATAAATTTAAATTACCTTTAAACAAATTTCCTAAGACAAGAAGTTTTTATTTTCTTTATCCTGGAACTCGAAAGAAAGATTTGAGCACCTGTATTCAAAATATGTTTTCAAATAGTGCCCAACAATTAAAACTCATGTTTGCTCAATGGATACAAAAAACTCACGCTTTATCATGCAGTGCAACGATTCCTATTGTAACAATCATGGCAACAATGAACAATATATGCTATATTGTTAACAAGTAGTAGAAACCTACATTAATTCTGATAATCGTTGGATTGAACTAAAATTTGGAATAGATACACCTAACATAATGAATCACTTGAAAAAATCACCTTCAACCTTTAGCAAATCTTTTAGAAAATCAATTTAAATTTCTCCGGTTCATTTAGAAAAAAAAAAAGTAATTCAAAATTCTTTGTTCCTTATTCATTGGGAAATTAATTTATGGGAAGGGTCTATATGAATAAGAAATTGGATGATTCCCCTTAGCAATTAAAATTGAGATTTTTATTTTCTTAAAATTTCTATTGAAATTATAAATTCAAAGTAAAAAAATATATCAATTTAAAATTTCAAAATCTTGAGTGGGATAAGCATCATCAATTTGTTTTGAAGTCTTTCTTTATATTTTTATTATTATCATATAATAATTATTAGATTGAAAATCAGTCACAATATAGTTCCCAATTAGTGTTTGTGAGAAAAAAAAAATGATTTAACATCATTGTAAATGATCAGAAGCTTAAACTAAGAAGAAACAAGTAAAACAAACACAGAAGAGTCATTAATTACAAATTTCGAGAAACAAAATTGCTGGCATGAATCTGAACTATAATGTATGAAAGACTCGTTCGCTTCAGTCCCAAGAAGTATTCCGGAAACAGATGTGAAAATTCAATAAGAAATTTCCCATAATCATGACCACATAATGTAATCCCAAATTTTCATAGGAACCAAGAAGCTATTTACCCATTAAACTTAAAATTATGTAATTTTAGAATCGAATTTCCAATTGGATTTGCATTTTCCCGACAGTTGCTGAAGACGAGGGCCCCCTTGCAGGTGTACGTACTGGGGTTTAAAAAAAAAATTCTATTTTTAATTACGTATTAAAAATTGACCCACTTTTAGGAGGATTTAAATTGTTGTTCCTTTTGCCGGAAATTGGGATTGCCAGGATTCTAGTTTCCAGCAAAACAATTAGGTTTTTTTTTATAAAAAACATATATAAGTACGGGAAACCTAATTTCCAATACTTGCTGAATTGAAAAAAAATAATTAATATGCCTAACCACGTTAATGGTCAAACACATTAATAAATAAATAAATAATATATATATATATATCAGCACTGAGTTTTCAACTTTAAGGCATGCATATTAAAAAAAAGACCGAACGCGGTCTTCTTCCAATCAGATCCAAATTCTTCCTCCTTTGAACTGACGGGCCGCTTCTTCTTCTTCTTTCAATGACCTTCGACACTTACTTTGTGCTTGTCTCTCTGACCGCCGCGCGCGCCACCATTGTAGAGATTTCCCTCAAATTTGTCATTGTAAAAAGAAAACCCAAAAAGAAGTAGGAAGGTATGGTTTTGAAAATTGTATTCTTTCTTTGTGTTTGAAGCTTTTGGTGAACCTGAAATTTTTTGCTTCTATTGTACATATTTTGGTGTAAATTGTTACCTGCATTGTGCGATTGTAAATGCAAATTTTGATTTTAAAGCACTGTACTAATTTAAAATTCTAATTTTTTTCGTATCAAAAACTAGTTGGTGGGGGACATAATCAATTATACGTCAAACACTACTACATTTGTGAAAGCTCACTGATTCATTCAAGAACCATATAGCAAGGCTGCATGATATGATCAACAGAATAAAGAAAGACCGGTGTGATGAATCAGACTCGTTGAATGAATCTGTATTTTTATTATTGATTCAGCAAGCTCGAAAAATTGAAGTCTATCAAGGGACTAAAGAACTCTGTATTATAGCAGTTACTAACTCTGTATATATATACACAAGGATCAAGCATCAAAGAAACTGTCAATAAAACTATAGGATAGGAAAACAGCAAGAAACTGGCAAAACCATCAATAACCAAAACTGGTTACTGTTCCATTGATCCACGTAGTCATAAGCTCAAATTCAAGTCAGTTGTGTTGCCATTATTTGCTTCCTCTTCTTGACACCCCTTCTCAAGATGTGCATGAATGTTCTTCATGTTCATCTTGTCAATCAATTTGTCAAATTGTATCATTGGAAGCCCTTTTGTTAAAGCATCCGCTGGTTAATCGTTGCTTGGTATATATTCCACAACCAAATCTGCCTTCTGCACTCTCTCTCTTAGAAAATGGATGTCCAAACCAAAATGTTTTGTTCTTTCATGATGCATGGGATTTTTAGATATCTGTTTGCACTTTGTTGTCACAGTAGATCACCACTGGACTGCTATACACTTCTCCAATTTCCTTCAGCATATTTGCAATCCAATTGATCTCACGCACACATGAGACACTAGCTCTATATTCCGCTTCAGTAGAACTTCTTGTCACTACTGATTACTTCTTAGATTTCTAGCTGATCAGGTTTCTGCCTAGAAATATGCAAAAACCACTTAAAGATCTCTTAGTATCCAAGCAACTTCTCCAATCACTATCAGCATAGCATTCAATATGGTGCCCTTTATCTTTGTCCATCAAACTCCATTACCTGGTGTCCTTTTTAGGTACTTAAGTATCCTGTACGCATTTTTCAAATGTGGACTTCTTGGACAGCTCATGAATTGGGATAGAATCTGAATAGCATAAGAAATGTCTGGCCTTGTGAAAGTCAAATAAATCAATCTCCTAATCAGCTTTCTATGGAAAGTTTGATCCTTTAGTGGTTCTCCATCATCTTTGCTTAAGTGATGATTCATTTCAATTGGAGTGTTAACTCCTGTTGCTTTAAGCATCCCATACTCACTTAGCAAGTCCAAGCAGTACTTTCTTGGGCAAAGAACTATCCCTTTGTTGGATCTTGCAATGTCAACAACTAAGAAGTATTTTGGTACTCCTAGATCTCTTATTTTGAATTTTCTTTCAAGGTATTTCACTTTTATTCTATCTCATTTTGATCATTTCCTCCCACCAAGATATCATCCATGTACACAAGCAACGCAATTCTCTTCTTCCTCTCTCCTGTTTCAAGAATAAAGAACAATCACTTCTTGATTGAGTGAAACCATGACCTAGAGGTGCTTGAGAGAGCTTGGAATTCCACTGCCTTGAGGCTTGTTTAAAACCATAGATTGATTTTCTCAGTCTGCAGGCTAGCTTCTCTGAACTACTGCATTTGAGCTTTTCCTTCAAAGAATAACCATGTGGCAAACTCATTAACACTTCCTATTCTAAATCACCATTTAAGAAAGCATTGTGAATATCTAATTGTCTCAATCTCCAATCATGCATTCAGCCAAACAGAAAAACAATTTCACAATGGTTTATTTCACCATTGGACTAAATATGTCATGATAATCAAATCCTTCAAGTTGACTATAACTTTTTGAAACTAATCTTACCTTGTTTCTCTCAATTGATCCATCAGACTTTACCTTTACATTATATACCCATTTGCAACTTATTATATGTTGGTTCTTTGGAACTTTCACCACATCCCATGTCCCATTTTCCTCTAATGCCTTGAGTTCATCAGACATCGCCTTCCTCCAATGAATTTCATTCACAACTTCACCATAAGTTGATGATTCAATTATGTGATTTAGGTTAGCCAAGAAACAGATGCATTTTGGTGACAGCTAGTCTGTGCTTAGGTTGTTAGCCATGGGGTATTCAGGGGTTGTTTTTTTTGAGTTTGGACAATGTAGGTTGTGTTGATAAGCCTCAAGATATTTAGGTATTTTTCTAACTCTTATGATCTCCTGATCACTTCAGGTCTGCTTTGTTGATTAAAAGGGGGTTTCTCATAGTGTAATAGCAAACTATTAATGTGTATGCCTTGTGTGTTTAAGACTGCACCATCTTCACATTGTGTCTTAGACTCTAGACTCCCATTTTGGTATGATTGATCACATGACTTGATAGTGTCATGGATCATAGAAAGAAAATTAAGAGAATTGGGTAAAGATTGATATTCCTTTGCATAAGGGAATGCATGTTCAAAGAATACTATATCTCTTGACACAAAGACTTCATGAGTATTTAAATCATATAGTTTGAAGTCTTTAATTCCTACTAGATATCCTATGAATATGCACTTTGTAGCACGTGTGTCAAATTTTGTTCTTCTTCTCTTTAATGTGGAAGCAAAAACCAATCCACCAAACACCTTGAGCTAACTATAATTAGGAATTTTATCAAAGAGACACTAGAATGGGGTTTGATAGTTCAATGTTATTGAAGGCATTCTGTTGATGAGCTGAATAGCTGTGAGAACTGCTCCCCCTAGAACTTTATTGGCAAAGCAGCTTGGAACAAAAGAGCTCTTGCAGTAGTGAGTAAGTGTTGGTGTTTCCTCTCAACTATTGCATTTTTTTAAGGAGTTTCAGGATATGAGAGATGATGAATGATCCCATTCTCAACGAAGAAAGAAGCCTGTTTCAATTCTGGTGCATTGTCTGATTTTATAATTTTTATTTTTGTATCAAATTGGTTGAGTACAAGTCTATAAAAAGAGGGTACTAAGTGCAGGACATCATTCTTATGTTTTATTAGATAAGTCCAAGTGCATCTCGTGTGATCATTAACAATGGTCAAAAAATAATGAAAACCACCGATGGCAGCCTTAGAATAAGGGCACCAAACATCAATATGAATCAAATCAAAAGCTTTATTGCTATTCTTTATGTGTGTAGGGAAGGGCAGCCTTTTTTTGCTTAGCCCTGGGACATATTTCATAGATCTTGTTAGGCAGTACAGATATGGTAGAATTGAAATTGCAAATCCTTTTTACTAAGGTATGAGAAAAGTGTCCTAATCTGTTGTGCCAAATGTCAAAAGAATCAGCTGAGTAAGCATGTGCATTCAGGTCTTTAGGATGTTTTTCTGAATCAGTAGAAGGTTGGTTGGGTTCTTAGCTCAAATATGGAAGTTTCTTTGCCTTTTGTTGCAAGGTCCATCTTTTTGTCTAGCCAATCCAATCCTCATATAGGGTGATTGGACTTGAATATGGTACATTTTGGAATCAAAAACCAAGTTGAGGTTCTGACTATTAACAAGTTTACTTACTAATAACAAATTATGTTTGAAAGAGGGAACAAACAAGACACCATGCAGCTCCATGGCATCTGATAAGTGAGCGATCCTATGTGTGTCATTGAGGCTCTAGATCCATCTAGTAGTTTGACAAACATTCCGATGACAGGTCTAAGAGAAGTAAGAAGACTAATGTTATGGCACATATGATAAGTCACACTAGTATAAACAATCCAGGAGTGGGACTTATGTGATGATTTGCTACTAGGTTTTGTAGGTTTTTTAATTGCAAGATTAGAAGCTAAATGAACATCCATACCTACAAAGTTGGAGGATGGTTGTAACTGGTTAGTTGAGTTTGATTGGAAAAGGTCATTACCATGTTGACTCTGTGAAGTTCCTTCCACGGATTTAGACAAGTCTTGTGAACTCAGCATAGCCAGCAGCGTGTTAATCTGGTCCTGAGATAACTTTAGTCCCTCCTGTTCTTCCTTCACACCAATCCCATCAGTATTCTCATGAGTTGCATGATTAGCCAGTGGTTGATTTCCTCTTCCTTTATTCTTGGTGAATTTGAAATCAAAAGGGAATCCAACAAGTTTGTAGCATTTCTCCTTGATATGCCCTTTTCTACCACAATGTGTGTATACCAAATCTAATTTCTTGTCCTTCCTTTTAGAAGTTGCAGCCATTCCAGACGCCTCCATCCAACTGTGGTGTGAGTTTGCAATCCTCCTCTGACTTTCCTCCACTATGATGGCATTATATGCCTCATCAAGTGAAGGAAAAAGCCTCTGCATGAGAAGTTGTAATTTGCTGTCTGCAAATGTTTCATTCAAGCCATTTGGGAACTTATATACTTTGTCTCTTTCCTTCTGATCCACATATCTTTGGAAGCATTCTATATTTCATCTTCCACATACATAATGTGGTGGTGACCTATAATGCCTCAACTCTTCCTATATCTTCATCAGCTCTATGTAATAGGAATCAATCGAATTGGTCCTTTGATTGATGTTTCATAGATCATTGTACAGTTGCACACCTTGCTGTCATCTGGTTTTGAGAACCTTTTGTGCAAAATCTGCCAAATCTGAGAGGCATTTTTTATGTAGAACATTGTTGACGCCAATTAAGGGTTTGTGGATCTCAGTAACCAGGAAACAATGAGATCATTACATCGTGTCCAAGCTGCATGTGTGGCGTTGCTTATATCTGGTTCTGGTATGCTTCCATCCACAAAGCCTAACTTGTTCTGGATTGACAAGGCAAGATTAAACGACCCACTCTAGGTCAGGTAGTTGGTTCCATCAAGCTTCGAATCAATCATAACTCCTGAATGATTATCTACAGGATGAATGTAGAAAGGAGAAGTAGGATCATCAGTTGCTTGATTGAGACTAGGCTAATTGATAGAGTGTATTGATCCTGAAGCCATGATCTTGATCTTCAGTGATTAGACTGCCTCCTAGAATCGTTACCAAGGCTCTGATACCATGTGAAAGCTCACTGATTCATTCAAGAACCGTATAGCAAGGCTACATGAAATGATCAACAGAAGAATGAAACGCCAGTGTGATGAATCAGACTCATTGATTGAATCTGTATTTTTATTATTGATTTAGCAAGCTTGAAAAACAAAAGTCTACCAAGGGACTAAAGAACTCTGTATTATAGCAGTTGCTAACTCTGTATATATATACACAAGGATCATGCATCAAAGAAACTATCAATAAAACTGCAGGATAGGAAAACAGCCAGGAACTGTCAAAGCCATCAATAACCAAAAATGGTTACTGTTACATTGATCCGCATAGTCATCAGCTCAAATTCAAGTTAGTTGTGTTGCCATTATTAACTTCCTCTTCTTGACAACATTTATTAGAGATTGGTCAATATAGGTGCCTAGCTCAACATATACAGTGCTTGATTCAGGCAAATTTGATAGTGGATAATTTCCCTAGATTAAGCACATTACTTTAGATTCAGAACTTACAATGCCTTTTAGTCATGCATGCCAAATAAGTTGTTATCACACATTTAATTTGCTATGAGGAAAATGGAAACATGTCAACATGATGAAGATGAGCACACCACAGTAACCGTGTAAATATGAGGACAAAATTAAACTATGTATAAGTTTAAAATATGAGGACAAAACTATCAAACTATATTTGTTTCCGCATATGGTATGATTAAATTATCCTCTAGTTTCACTCTCAATTATCAATGAAATTAATATTGCAATGCATGACAAATTTTGCAACATTATATTAAATTTATAAAATTATTATATATCAATAAAGTTTTTATAAAATTTCAAATAATTAAATAAGGATATATCAATAGAATTTTAGAGAAATAAAGAGAAATTTTGAGAAAATACACAAACAAACAAGTTACAAGAGAAGGTGTATAAATAACAAATAGTGCATAAATATTTTAAATACAACATAATGAAATATCAAAAGTATTTAACAAAGACACAACTTGTAAAATATAAATTCTATGGTATGATAAAAAGAGAAAAAAGTGTTCAAAAATAAGAGTAATTAACGTAGAAGTAATTGTATAAATTTGCTTTCTCCAACCAAAAATTATTATTATAATAAAAATAACACAGTATAGATAAACTGGAAAGAAAATTTTTATATTATAAAAAATTTTGTGAACAATAATTTATTATTCATCGTTATTATATTCACAAAAGCTCTTTTGAAACAAACGTGTAATACATATTAGTAAGCAAAATTGAACGTAAAAAAACTCACTTATTTTAATATAAAAGTACTTCTCCTCTATTATGTTGAAATTTATCAATTCTATTGAGATTACATTTCATTGCAACCAAAAAAGACTCAAAATATAAAATCCCTAAACTTATGATGGGTCATTTTAATAAAACCCTACGGAAAGATTATTTTGTAAATTAATTAATTTATTTTGAATACAAAATAAACAAACCCAACATATTCTTTTTTTTATTTGCTTAAAGTTGGTGAATTTTCATTTATTTATTTAAAATTTCACACTTGAAGCCGGAAACCTCTGGTTTATTACATACTTTTTTGTTTTGCAAATATTCCAATTTTAACTTGATTTTTTTTTCAATAAAAAGTTTGGCCGGCTTTAATCTCAATTTTTTTTTATTAAAGTTGAGACCTGGGTTTCCAAAATCACAATAATTTAAATCCTCCGATTTTTGGGCTAGATTTTTAATCATTTTTTAAAAAAACCCGTACTTACGACACATTTCCACCTAACAAAATTACCCATCAGATATCAAACTCTAGAAGTCAAGCATGAACAAGGAAATACTTCAGGAAACCTTCTAGACACTCTGCAACTTGATTAGGTAAATGTGGCACATGGACAGAGAAGCCACGCATGCGTAATCTGCTATCGATCAACACATGGGGGCCACGTTTGCGTGTATAGATATTCTTCAAAATTTCTCGCCCCCTGTCGAAATAGCCACTTTCACAACATATCCCTCGTTAAAATAATATTTTTTTTGTTTATTTAATTATCTTGCTTGTACATTATTCTAAAATTTTCCTGGCACTATCCTCTCCAGCTGAAAATATCTACATATTCTACCCAAGTTGAACCCATGTTCCAAGATTGGGGCATCAACGTGCCCACACACACACACACACACACACAATAACCAAAATTATTATTATAATAATAAGCTCATAAGCTCAATGCCAAGCTAGCCCATGTCCAGAGGGCATTGATCCAGTAATAATAATATTTTTATCTTCTCGTTACTAATTTTCTAATTCCACTCTCGTCGCTCTCCGTCCACGTCATGAGTGACCCACAATGAGGTGGTCTTCTGGTCTTTTCTCCGGCTGAAGTGACGAAAAGCAGCAGCGGACGAAGGCCGAAAAATAAGTGCTTAAAACACGGTTCATTTCCTTTGACAAGCAAGATATTTTTTGCGAATTCTTCCAATTACTTGTTGGTTTTGTCTCAGCTTTTGTTTGGTCGTCCATATAATTAAAAACTCGAATCCTACAAGTTTTTGCGTTCACCGTCAACGACAAGGTTGATATGATCTGACTTTAACTTGTACAATAATCCCAAGTGAGGTGGTGGGGTTTCAATTGGGAAAATTTTGGTTCGACTTGTGAATCATTACCACCTAATTTTATCACAACATCGTTCTTATTGTTTGTATTCCACATTTTCAATTGACACTGATGAAGAAAACGCAATGTGAAAGGGTTGAACAAAGTTTGATTTTTTTTTTCACCTAAAGATGCCTCCTCACACGGAACTTTCGCAATCACGTCTCGACGAATTCATTAACCACCTAAAAGTTTTACTTGATTTGCGTGTAGTATGCATGCGTCGATCAATCATCGGGAACACGGGGATTTTTGTTGTTTTAAAATATTAAGATGATCACACAAGTGTCTTTCGTAATGATATAATCCAATGCATCGACCAAATGACTTTTGCCCCAAAGAAATGCTTGTAGAACTTCACTTCTGGATTAATTACCTCCACTTTCCACTCTTGAAAGAAAATTCCACCATTGAATGGCCGTTATTTTAAGGTCAATTTTCCTTCTCGGACCACTTTTTAGTTAGTGTTCAGACGCAAGGACTAGGTCGGCGGAACGGCACTTCATTAATTATTCGTTCCGTGGGTGGACTACTTTTTCATTTTAATTAAATTCACATCAATTTCATGCCTTGCGTCTAAACACAAAAATGAACGCATCGTTTTTTTTTTTTCGTAATTTTATTTAAACTGAAAATTAAATTTTGAGCTTAACGTAAAAACAGAAAATAAATTATGTAAAAAATTAAGACAAAATATATGACAATAGGTTCTTTGATTGCATATTTTAAAACAGCAAAATTAATTTTATTGTAAAATTTTATTTTTCCTTTTATTTTAGATTACTGTGTGTGTATTGTGTCAAAGAGATTCTTCTTCTAAAATTCTTTTAAATTTTTATTTTTACGTGTATTATATTATTAAGAATACAATATGAAATTATAAAACTACTCTTATGTCAATTTTTTTTTTAATTCTTTCTACACTTGTTTTCTTATTATTTTTATTTGTATCTTCTTTCAATTATTTTTCTCGTTTGATAATCACTTGATAGTTATTTATTTATTTATGTTTTAAATCTAAAATAATTGTACTTTTATTTTTAAAAATGCAAGACTTCAACAAATTTAGGCATGGGGTGCGATTTACTAATATTTATATTGACCAGAAAACCAATGAAAATGAGGGTGGGTGGGTGGGAAAACAGCTAACGTTCGACGGCGAAATGGTGGAGCCAGCAGTCCAAGGAAGGCAAGAAGTGGTCACCATCAAATCAATGTTTCACCCACACAGCCGAATCTGTATACAAAGGAGACGACGCCAACAAATCTCTCTCGCGAGCTATGACTTCAGACTCTTCCACTTTCGTCTTCTGCACCGCCACCAAAACCACGACTCCTCGCAGCAGGACTTCTCCGAGCCCTATTTACCGGATATATTGCGACAGCTTCCTGCATTTATTCTTCCGTTTCGTTGCTTGCGCCGACCGTGCCGATTAATTTGTGATTTGAGGTTTTCTCTTTTTCTCGAATTTAGTTGTTGGATGTATTGCCGGCCGTTTTTTTTTAAGTTGATGTATCTGATTCTATATGTTGCGTACTGAAATCGGCGTTCATTTTTGTATGAATTAGGATTCCGAGTTATGTGCTGACTTGATTTTGAGCTTTCACTTTTGTATCTCAACTGGTTGTGTTTTGTAGGAAGATGTATCTGTTTGTTTGGAATGATTTATACGAAAATAGCTAATTAAAATTTTTGATTCCAGTTGAAAGAAATTTGTGTTGTAATGGAAGAGGATTCTACTAATTGGGGAATTCTGAGAGCTTAAGTCTGTGGGTGTGCGCGTGCGCATGAGAGAGAGAGAGAGAGCGCATCTAAAGTCGGCGTTATCGGCATAAATATTCATGTTTTTTTAATATATAAAATTGTTTAAAGAAAAAAGAATTTCTAAAAATGAAAACTACCGTATTCCTCGGCATGAAATATTCTACCTCTCAGGGCACTGCATGCATATAATTTCGTGATCTGGTTGTTGAATAGCCTGACACATTAATTTCCACACATTGATTTTCCGTCTTTAATTATGGAATACTATTTAATAATACAAATAGATGTTTCCGCCCAGAGAAGCAGACAATATATTGTCCATGTATCTTAAATTTGGTATGTATTTTTAGATATCTAAATTGTGTAAAAGTAAGAGAGATAAAAAATCCAATGATTGAATGTATGCTTTTTTATAGCCAAAATTGCAAAACAAACATAAACATTGTATTTTGTTTTTGGAATATAAATGAATGCTTTATAAGATGTGTACTTTTGCTCGTTATCATGCATTTTGAATGTTTGCAGGGTAGAGAAATTTTGATAGGTAGAGAAGATGTTGGCTAATGCAAATGTCTTGGTCAGTTTTTTGTCCAGATTGAACATCACGTGAGTTGGATTAGGAGATCATAGTCGGAGACCATTCAAGGACATGAATTGTAACTGCTTTGGTACCTCAAAAAAGCGTGATAAGCATGCACGTCAAGCGCAACAAGATGAAGAAGGTAGCACATTATCTATTATTGAGTGGCAGAACCATTATGAATTTGCTTCAATTATTTTGAAGATATTTTTCAATGAATTTTATTGCTTTTGCTTCCTGGTGTTTCATTCAGCAGTCACTCTTTTGAAAATTTTTACCCATTTTCCTTTTCATGCAATATTGAGATCATTGGTATACTGTTAGAATGCTGTTCATGAATTTAGGATTTCATTAATTCTCATACCGTTCAGGTCATAAGAGTTTTATTCATTTTATGGGTAATACTGCAGGTCTTATACTTGTACTTTTGACAGTTATAAGCACATTTACTAGCTCATGACAACTAAAGTTCCCATCCAAACACGCACTTCATATAGACTGGAATCACAATGCTGGTTTTGCTGAACTTACCTTTACTCACTCACATCTGGCATCTAATTGGGAGTCACAAGGTCTTTGGCAACATTGGACAGATTGGGGGGGGGGGGGGGGGGGTGCAGGGGGGAATGATATTATAATTGACTTCTGCATGATGCCTTCTTTTCATTCAGTCACTTTTCTTTATTTGTTTCAAATATATCTCCTGATGGCCTTGTTTCCTGTTTTTATGTTCTTGTATTTTGTTTTCTATCCAGGGGCCTCAACTGCAAAGACAAAAAACTTCACATACGATGAATTAAGAGTAGCAACAAACAACTTTCATCGAAGTAACAGAATAGGACGAGGAGGTTTTGGTACAGTTTACAAGGTATTTTGCGAGGTTACAAAGTATTATCCCCTCATCATCAACAATTTTATCTGTTGTTTCTGTTAAATTACCTTCCCCATATAATTACTGGCCAAACTGAGCTTCATCTTTTGATTAGACTTATTGTATACTTTGCCTGCTACTATGATATGGGGAGCAATAAAGCTCTTAAGGGTAGAAAGACATAGCCATGAATTCCAGTTCAATTATCTTTTTCAAACTTTTGAACAGCTCACATGCCCAACTTGTCTGATATTTGATGACATCACTTAAAGATGGGTATCCATGATGAAATATTTAAGAAGGCCTACATTTTTAGTTTGAGTTTAATCAGCAGATGCATAGCAGACTTATCAGATGCAATTATCTACGAGAGGGATATTTTTAAATAGATTCAAGCTTTTGTTAAACAAATGAAAAAAATTTAAACTGTCTTTTATTGAACTATTGCTATGAAGGTGACTTTAGCATATCTATATTTTGTTGTAATAAATCATATGGTTCCATTTTTCCAGAGTTTTAAGCTGATGGACATTTCATTATAATTCTGTCGTGGGCCCAATAAAGCAACATTATTTATTTCCCTTTCCTGCAATGCTGTTTGATTTCTATTAACTCCACTGATGTTGCCTAGGGAATTCTTAAAAATGGAGTGGAAGTTGCTGTGAAGACACTCTCTGCTGAGTCAAGACAGGGAGTACGTGAGTTTTTGACTGAGATAGACACCATATCTAACGTCAAACATCCAAACCTTGTCGAATTACTTGGTTGCTGTGTTGATGGAACTAACCAGATTTTGGTGTATGAATATGTAGAAAACAGCAGCCTTGATCGTGCACTGCTAGGTATCTCAGTACTATTTTTAGGAGTTTTAAAGCAAGTTCAAAAGATTCATGACAGATCTTGACCTATTTTCATATGCATCTATAGGCTCCAAGAGGTCCATAAAATTGGACTGGAAAAGGAGGTCTGACATTTGCTTGGGAACTGCCAAAGGGCTTGCATATCTTCATGAGGAACTCGTGCCTCACATTGTGCATAGAGACATCAAATCTAGCAATATACTTCTGGACAAGGACTTTCAACCGAAAATCGGAGACTTTGGACTTGCTAAACTTTTTCCTGATGATATTACGCACATCAGCACAAGAATAGCTGGAACAACGTATGTCTCATTTTCTTTCTCTTGATTCTTCCCACATCTGCACAAAGTAGACTGGTTTCATACCTCACCCTTTATGTTGGATCAGGTTATGTTTGGCAGTTTTGTTAAAAAATTGACTCTTCAACTGTAATGGGCCTTGTCTTTAATTTTGGACTTGGCTTTGATCTTCAGAGAAGTAGTTCTAAGTTTACCTTGGATTTGTTGCAAGCAGTGGATACCTGGCACCCGAGTATGCATTAGGCGGGCAGTTGACCTTGAACGCTGATGTGTATAGCTTTGGAGTTCTAACACTTGAAGTAGTAAGCGGCAGGAGCTGTGGTGATACTAATTATGGAGGATCCCAGAAGTTGCTGGTCGAAAGGGTAGGTAACATGGGATCAGCTATTTTACTTGAATAAAGATCCCCTCTCTATGCATACATGGGCTTGCATGTTTGCATATTTACATGTGCACATCCCGGGGAAATGCACATAAGAATGATGCAGTGCTTACAATGTTAGAAACCAGATAGCAGACTAATGTTGTTCACTTGCCTTTGTACATCCTCAAGTCTCTCTCTATATAGATTTCTCTGCTACTGATGGTTTTTCTGGGTAATTAAAATAACATGCATTTATCCCTCTGGTGCATAATAAATCCAAATTCTCTCTGTTTTTAAATATTACCTTGTTGCGACAACTTTTGCTGTGCATGGATTATTAATTGTTTAATGAGTCGAGTTTGAGTAGCAAATCGAGCTTGACAATTCATTTAACTTTACTTGCTTTAATTTTGTAAAATTTGAAATCAAACTAGAGTTTAGGTTAGAGAATCAAATTGAATTTTCAAAAACTATTTAAGCTCGATTAGATTCCAAAACATTGTCGAGTTTAATCGAGTGAGGGTCGAGTTGCCTGGCTTAGTAATGTTTGCTGTTTTATTTGGATTAAAGTTTATAGTTGTTAATAAGTTATCCCTTTACTTTGTAACCTTTGCTCTTCTTTTGCTGATGTATGTTGGTTGTTTCACAGGCGTGGGAGCTTTATCAAGAAGGTAAACTGCAAGATTTAGTTGACCTAGAACTCGATGAGTTTCCAAAGGAAGAGGTTATCAGGTATATGAAGGTGGGCCTCTTCTGCACTCAAGCCACCGCAAGCAGAAGACCGGTGATGAGCCAGGTCATTCAGATGCTATCTAAAAACGTACGGCTAAATGAAAAGCAACTTCACCCTCCAGGTTTCTTTGAGGATCCAGATCGACAGAGTGGCAAAACGTCAAAGAACAAGTCATCTGAGGCCTCAACCAGCCACCCCGTGAGTTCTCTTCCCGGCTCAGTCACTGAGGTGACCCCAAGATGATATGCCCAGAATTTACTAATCTTCAAAATCATGCTTCTGTGCATCAAGAGTTTCACAAGCCGCACGGTTTCCTTATTCAAATTGGCCTTTCATCTAAATGATTTCCCTTGCGATGTTAATTGTTTTCTCAACCATCTCTTTTGACATTCTGGCGGGTATACGTTCGCACATACATAGAGAGGCGACATGAATCTCGGGGGATCCAATGTTTCGTACTCTAGACATTCGTGTTATATTACAGGGGCTTCCATTCTTTTGCTGTGTAACTATTCCATTGGGATGAAGATTTACCTTTGCATTGTTTGTTGTATTCTCAGATTGTTTCGTTATCTGCCATTCGTTCCTCCATTGGTTGATTGGGTATTTAGCTGCAGCCGCAGCCTCAGTGCAGCAAATATTGGATGCCAATCCTCTTGGTAGAACTAAAGACGTGTTTGGAAAGAACAACTGAACAAGGCGATTGATTATGTATACCGACAATACATGTTCAACGAACAATTATAACTCAATGACGTGAATCTCCGCGTTTTAAACCCTAACAATGCCAGCCAAATTGCATGCATGAAGGAGTGGCAAAACTCGATCGAAATTCCAGTTATTATAAATCTGAACATTGTCATACCTAGTTTTTGTTTAATTTAGATTATTAAATACATTAGTCCAACGCAGAGGTTTATCTCCCAAATGAGGTTTATCTCCCAAATGAACTTTCTCCACTTTTGGAACATTTCGTTTTTCTTTTATTTTTTCTACCTTAATTAATATATGTGATGGTTCTTAAGAGCAGTAATTGAAAACCAAAATTGATCGGATTTCAGAATTTGGATAGAAAAACGATTAGAAATAGGAATATAGGAATATTGAGCAAAAATATTAACAAACACTTAGGCTTTGTTTGGATCAATATTGTGATGTGTAAACTTTTGATGAATTCGCCACTCCTCAAATTTTGTGAAACGAAACATTTTACAATAAAAAAAAATTCATTCATTCTTTACACACACGTATATTTACATATATTTTAATTTTAATTTTTATGCTTATTCAAAATTAAATTTATATTTATATATATACACACATGTACACTCACGCGCTCATACACACACACACACACACACACACACATATATACCCTAAAAATTCTATATAATATTATATTATTTAGTTTTCATTTTATGTATAAATATTTAAATTCAACTAATCATAAAAAATTTACTACCAAATATAATTTTTATAACAATAAAATTTCTTATTATTTTTACACCGTGAAATAAGCAAACGAACTAATATTTAAAATTTTCCTTTTAAACCCTAAACCATCCTCCCAACCTTTCGTTGGCGCCATCTCACACCTCTTCATCATTGTTTCTGAATCCGCATTGAGCCAGCCGGTGCCCGATTCAGGTGATAATGGGTTTGAATTTTATTATTATTATTTTTATTATTATTATGAGAAGAAGAAGAAAAAGAAAAATGAAAGAGGGGGATAAGCACGAAGAAGAAGAAGAAGATAATATGAGAAAAAGGAAGGGAAGGGCCTAAAAATAAAAAGAAACAGTGTAGGAATGGAAAAAATGAAACTAAATCATTTGATGAAATATACCCAAAAAATGGAAAACAGATAAAGAAAATTGAAAGTGTACAGAAAGAGAAAATATTATTCAATAAAAATTGTTTAAATAAGTATTTATTATTTTTTATTTTTTATATGAATATACATATAAAGCATGGTTGATACTAGAAAATAAATTGAGAGTGAAATAATAATTTAACTCTATTTCAAATTATATGGATGATATAATTTTTATATAGAAATAGTTATTTTTGAGAGAATGTTGATTTTTAGTAATATATGAGTCACCATTCTTTATAAGCACTATAATTTCATGTATTGTTAATCTATTAAGATTAAATTTATATTTTTATTTAATAAAATTATTCTTTTATAATATTTATAATTGTTTAATGTATAATTACTAAACAGTATGCTATCCGATTAAGGGTTTACGATCCGGCCGGTTCACTTCTGAAAATCGTTCACGCGTCACCGCCGTGCGACGTCCATTACAAATCTACTTTCTTCTCTTTTACGTTTGGTTGCACATTTTTTGTGAAACCTTTGAAATTCCTCGTGCCCTCCTTTGTCTCTGAATGGCGTTAGGTCTTGATGCCCTACCAAAAACGAGCTGCGCAACTTGGCTGCGGCAGAAAGTCTTTTTGTTCCATTTTCTGACCTGAGAGTTGGAAAATCGGTGGACGCTAGATTTAGACACAGTGTTCCGCGTAGCCGCAAACGTGTGGTCACAATGGCGGCGAACTCTCCAGTACAAGCTCGCGAACTTGAGCCTATGGTTGCATCCCAGGACTTTCGGATTCCGGTCATGGTGCATTTTTAGGTTTCTTGATTTCTATCGAGCTTGTGTTTTTGATGCCTGATTCGGTTGTTTGTTCTGATTGGAGTAGCTCGGTTTATTTCTTACTTGATTATGATAGAAATGGATACTGATTTTTGAACGGAAGTGCTTGTTTTTCTGTTTTGCATTTCGATCCTTGTTGAGATTGTTTTGTTTGTTTTGGGTGAATGGTTGCCCCGGAAAAATGGGCAGGGCTGTGCTCGAAGCTGCCATCTCTGCTGGGCTTAATCCTGTTCCTGTAGCATTAGGTGGTCCAGAAGATTCTGGGAAAATATTGAACTTAGGCTGGAAATAGATTGGAGCGCACGGTCCCTCCGAAAGAGAATCTGTCCTACCTTCCATGTTTAACGATTATCCTTATATGATTGCTGTGGATTACACGATGCGAGCTGCGGTGAACGGTAATCATTTGCTAATTTTATGATCCTCATTTGTCATGCATCGTTCTACTGGGGAAGATGCGATTGAGCAGAAAAATATGGTTCCATTGCTTTGAATCTTTGCTGAAATGTTGCCATGTGGTTGTAGTTAAAACTTGAAATATTGATTTTGGGACCTTGTCATTTTCATTTTCCTCCAGCGAAGCGATACGCTTTGAGTGGTTTGGTGGTCCTAACTTCTAAATTAGTCGTCTTTTAAATTGAGAAATCTGTTATATCAGATCTTTTTCGAAATTTTCTTTCCCCTGTTTTCTATTAGTTTGAAAGATGGAAAAATAAGTTGCTTTATCAACGAACTCGAGTTTTTATTGAATAAGCCTGGTATATTGACTTGTCGCACTGTTTCCATTCTCTCGCGCTGCCTCACAATGACACTAAAAGAGTCAAAATATTTGAAATTCTCATTTCTTACAGAACTCTCAAACTACTGTCTGATGTTCTGATCAAATCTCAAGATTGATTCTCATTTCTGAGGGGTGGCATACAGAAAATGCTGCTCTATATTGCAAAGTTGGAGTACGGTTCGTAATGGGAACCACTGGAGGAGACAGGGAGCTTGTGTACAAGACTGTAGCTGGCTCAAAAGTTTATGCTGTGATATCTCCACAAATGCGGAAACAGTTGCAAGAATCCTTGCCAATTTATTATTTTTGGCTGGCTATTCATTCATATATTTTCTGTTAATAGGTTTTATTAATAATTTGAACAATATGAACTTTTTAAGTTATGATCCAATAGGATTTAATATAAATAATATTTTTGTTCAATTAATAGAGAGATCTTGATATTTTTGAATTTGAGAGTTATGAAATATTCAATTTTCTCTAAATTTGAGAATGCTCAAATCGATTCAATAGGGGTGATTTTTGTATGAGTTATGACGTATTAATTGATCTCAGCGTATCAATTGTGGTCGTTCTATCACGCCGATTATCTAATTTTGATTTCATTATTTTGGGTTGAGTACTTTGATGTACAATTCACGTTCTTGGAATTTAGAATTGGGTTCAATATATTTTTATTCTTCTATTGCCCTTCATTTGATCACGTCAATTGGCATCAGAGTTAATTGTATCGAATTCTAATCCGATACGCGGTCCGGATTGAAGAAAAAAAACAGGATTAAAAAAAAAGCAAGAAAAATAAAAAAAATAGGAACAGACGACTGACACCGCCACTTGCAAAACCCTAAAATCTACCACCAAATCCAGCGACTTCAGGCCGAGAGTCATCCATGAGGGGGTGCTAATGCGAACCCACCTATTTCTGTCTAGGACGTCGCCAGAAGTAGGCCAAATTTGTCGTAGGGGCCTCAAAATTTCAACTGGAATCCGACGTGGTGTTGTTGGGCTTTTTCTTCCCAATTCCTAGTAAAAGAAAATGCCCGCCACACCACCGGATTTCTGAGTCATTGTCGCTGCTGCCTTTTACTTGTCACGTGGGATCGAAAGCCATCTGCCACCGTGAGCCAGCACTGCCGTCTGCAGAACACACAAAAGGTTTGGAAGGAGTCGTGGTTGGGCCGTGCTAGGCTAAGAAGGATTTGGGCTAGGCCAGGCATTAGCTTGGGCTGAAGGAGTTTTGGGCTGGAAGAGTTTTTGGAAAAAAAAAAACGAAGAAGATTGCTTGGCCATTCTGGGCCTGGACAATATTGGATTGTTTGCACATCTAGCATGAATTAAAAAAAAAAAGGTTAAGCCGGGCTAGATTACCTGTTTGGTTGTAGAGTTAATTGTGGCCAAAGTAAATTCGGGGGAAAAAGAAAGGATAAAAGAGGATTTGGGCTTGGCCTAGTGGGGCTGCAAAGTTGCTGGGTCAAAGACTTTGGGCCAATTCTAGATCAAATTATTTGTTTCTTCTTTGGACTGATTATTGTTGGACCAAATGAGGTTTTGTTTGGCTAATCTATTTTGTTGAGTATTAAGACTTGTTTAGTTTCTGGTTATTGGGAAAAAGAGAAAAAAAAATAGTGGAAAAAAATACAAAAAGAAGAAAGTAGAAAAAAGGGCAGAAAAATAGTGAAAAAATTATGATAAAAAAAGGAGAGAGTGAAAAAAAATACAAACTGTGAGAAAAAAGATTGAGAAAAAATTGCAAAAAGTAGAGGAAAAGAAAACAAGAGTGGGAAAATATGAGAGAGAGAAATCTTTTTGTACTAATTTTTACAGAATGTTAGTTAATCATACATATTACATGAAACTAATATTTGACGAAATTTAGAAGTTGTCTAGAGCTGTTGATAAAATACAAAATTGTCTTATTAGGGACAATCATACCTTAGGACATGAGAGGATGAAAAATAGACATACATCTTCAAAGCACTATTCTGGTATGGATTATGGATCGAATGAGAAGGAGTATGATGAGATATCCAAAGTATTAGATTCTTATATTAAAAGCCGATTTTGGTTGTGTTTTAATTGATTTCAGTATGGACATATCATGAGTGAATGTCGAAATGAGGAAGTTGATGCTTGTATTAACATTAGCAAAATTGTGGGAGGTAAGAAAAGTCCACCAGTAGAGATGCCATTTTTGATTGAAGTGAAGATTACAGAGGAAGTACTATTGGAGAAAATACAATATGAAAATAATAGCAGTATTAGCACGCATCTAAAAATTGAGGAGGAGAAAATTGCAAAAGAAGGAGTAACAGAAATTGTAATAGAAATTGAGAAGGATAAAGTTGAGAAGGAAGAAGCTATAGGAATCGAAGTGGAAGTTGAGGATAAGCACAGAAATAAAGAACAAGTAAAAGAATTAAAAATTGAGCTTCTACAGAATTATGTGTATGTTGATCCGTTTGACTGTTTGGAAACTTATTCGACTATTTGTGCTACGTAGGAGTTGAAGATTTTTTTATCTGCAGAGACTACATATACGTATTTAGATAAGTCATCGGTGTTTTTTCATATTCCTTTATATGATTTCCTACTGATATTTTTTTATTGGATTCATGGGAAGATGAAGCTGAAATTTCAGCAAGATAATGAAGAGTCGAGAACCTTTCAGAGATTTATGTTTGATCCAAGAGGACAAAAGCTTGAATTGAAGACAATTTGTCCTCAAGAGGAGGGGTATGAAACTATTTAGGGATCCGTTGAATTTTATTTTAGCATTTATTATTTTTATTTTTAACTATTAATGGGCTTAGTTAATAATTTAGGCCATATGAGCTTTTTAGGCTAGGATCCAATAGGATTTAGTATAAATAATATTTTTGTTTAGTTGAATAAGGAGATCTTGATATTTTTGAATTTGAAAGTTTCAATTTTATTTGGATTTGAGAATGCTCAAATCGATTCAACAGAGGTGATCTTTGTGTGAGTCGTGACGTATCAATTGATCTTAGTGTATCGATTGTAGCCGTCCTATCATACCGATTATCCAATTTTGGATTCAATTTTAGTTTTATTATGTTGGGTTGGGTACTTTGATGTACGATTTATGTTCTTAAAATTTATAATTTGGTTCAATCTATTTTTATTTTTCCGCTTTCGTCTCCCTAATCATGTCATTTCTGGAACTGCTAAGGCTGTCATTTCATGTTTCCAGAAGTTGGGGGCCTCGTTTGAACTAGAGAAGGTATGCTCACTGCAGACTTTTACATATCACTTTGGAGAGCAAGTATGTGATTGTTGTAGCATGTAACGTTATTGGACCATACAGAGTTGCGTAATTTTGTTGGATTGCTGTATTGGTCTGCAGCAAGTTGCGTAATTTTGTTGGATTGCTTTTTATTACAGCTGCAAATAGCTTGTTGTGGCTTAGGATTATATTTACCATTTGGTTCAGAATACAAGGAAATTGGGAATCTTGGGCCTTGATGTTTATAATTTTTGGAATTAATTGTGCCTCATGGAAAATAAGCAAAGTCTACTGTTTTTCCTATCTTGTGTCTGGCCTATTGTATCATGTTTTATCTGAGATATTGTTGCGGCAAAAAGGTTTTTAAAATTTTTATTTTTGTTGCTAAAGTCCTCAAATTCTCTAGTAATTGATTCCTATTTTTTCCCTGGTATTTTTTCTCGTGATTCTGGTATTTTGCTCTCTCGACGAATTCTGCGAGGTACAGAAAATACGGGACCCTAGGTTACAAATAGAGATGGTAGGTGTCTCAGAAGAGCATTTATCTGGCCATGCATTCCACATATCACCTGATGGATCGTAAGATATCCGTCTGTCCTTTGATTGTGATTTCCTTTTATCCCCAAGTTACTTGCAGGCATCAGGCTTCCTAATCCGCTCATCTGTGTTCTGCTGGAAAAGAGTTTCTTTTGAGTTTCAGCACAATGTTTGTGGTAGATCAATCTATGCAGAGGGTACCGTTGATGCCATACTTTTCCTTGCAAAGAAGTTAATTGTGTTTAGAAATATGTAGTTACCCAATGTCTGAGCTATGTAATCTTTGAAAGGCCAACGGCTACAAACATCCTAGGATTTTATCTGAGAAAAGCTGGTACATGACTTTATTTTGCTATGTTAGTCTTGGTTTATTGTTGTCGTGATTAGATATTAAAAAAATTTCTAAATGCAGGTTAATTCAAATGCTGACAAGCGAGTATATGGTATGGTAGACGTTCTTTGCAAGGTTAATATGAGATGATGAATGTGTTGACTTGTTTATATTTTCGTGTGGTAACGAGTTCCGGCAAGATGCTTGCGGCCTCCTTAGTTTGTATGTTGCTCGAATCCTCTCCACGTTAAGTTATACGGGTTTTTCAGTTCAACATGGTCATGCTTTGAGGACTTCATATTGTTTAAACTTCTATGAGAAGTATAGTAATTGAAGTAGTTTTTATTGGTCATAACGGGCTTGAAGCCTTTATTACAATCCCACAACTACCTGAACTTCTCAAAGTACAACATTGCAGAAAGAGGTGGCAGCAAATCCTACCCATTGGGTGATAACTAAAGATGGCTTCTGAGGAAGCTAAGGATGAGGTTGTTCACCTCATCCGGCGACTGCTCTTGAACGAAATGACTTCCTTCGGGCATGAACGTGATCTCCAAATTGGGCACAAATGACTTCGCTGCCCCATTCCTAATGTAGCTCTCCATCCCTGGAAATTTGAAGACATAGTCTTTCTCCCCCATGATCAGCAGAGCTGGTACGTCAACTTTACGATCCGATATATCCAACTGCGTGCCCATTGACCTATAATAATCATCTCACAACCACCGCAAAATCAGTTCACAAAACCACTTACAATTCTCTATGCTATAACGTTGTCTGTTCCATGCCAAAGCAGCATTTCTGTAAGAGTTGTAACATCAGTGGCTGGATTATATAAAGAGTACGGGTACCTGTAAGGGACCTGCAATGCAGTTCGGAAACCTGATTTCTCATACAGGGCTCCATAGACTGCGAGATCTTCCTCAGTGAACCACGAAGGTAGGGGGGTTGATGGCTCCACCAGGTCCATGATCTCCTGGTTTTCTTGTGCTATGGGTATTTCACTTTTGGAGAACATGATGTACACATTCCTGACGACTGTTTTGGGATCAAGGCGACCGAAGTCAGCCTCTGCTCGTCCAGGCTCCTGTACGAGGAAAATTCTCAAGGGACTGCTAATTTTGTAACATGCATACATACGCCAGGAGGAAACGGGAATTGTTTTGAGAACGAACCTTCCATCTTGCAATATAGAAGCCCTCAGGGAGGTGCTCATGATACGTGGGAGGCCGTGGGCGCATAAATGGCACGCCTATGGTCACGAAGCCTAAAACCCTGTCCTGGTGGAGAAGGGTAAAGAAGGATACCACGAAAGCTCCGAAATCTTTACCAATCAGAAAAACCTACGGAAAATCACTTTGGCAGATCATCGTCGGCAAAAAGGGCAAGAATTAGAAACAAGCTAATAACAGCTGCTCTGTTGACCGTCATCAATTGGCATGGAGTATGATGTAATCAGAGCACTTCAATACAAAGAGAAACATGGTTTGAAATAGTGAAGTTTGATTGTGTACCTTGGAGAGAGCAAGAGCATCGAGAAGTGCAAGGAGATCAGCCACGAGGTCCAGGAACGTGGCCTTCTCGGGTTCCGGCGGCGGGTCGGATAGCCCGTACCCTCTGTAGTCGGGTGCGATAGCTCTGAAGCCGGCGTTGGCGACGGCGATCATCTGGTGCCGCCACGAGTACCATATTTCCGGGAATCCGTGCAGGAACACCACCGCCGGCGACGATGCGGTTCCTATCTCCGCCACGTGGAGCTTCAGACCGTTGACTTGCACGAATTTGTGCTCTAACTTTTCCATTTTCGACGCTCGAAGAGGGATTTGGTTTGTCTGAGTCTCTGAAGTAGAGTTGAAGGATTGGGAGTTGGGCCACTCAATGCGGACTGGGCCTCTGGCTTTGAAAT
Source organism: Avicennia marina (assembly GCA_019155195.1). NCBI lineage: Eukaryota > Viridiplantae > Streptophyta > Magnoliopsida > Lamiales > Acanthaceae > Avicennia > Avicennia marina. The sequence goes on along the minus strand of CM032754.1, from coordinate 17,079,285 downwards.
TACCGATGCAGCCTCGCCTAAACATCAACTAATCCCGTGGTTGTTGTAGCGTCGTGTTTTCCTGTGATCTTGACGCATATGATTAAAGTTTCTTTCTACCCGCTTCGATGGTGCGTTTTCATTTCAAATAAAATATTTAAGGGTTTTCTAATTTTTTTGTCGTAGAATATTTTTATTTAATTTATTAATGTAATTATGAGTGGAAAATTTACATTTGAAAGGAAATACTTACAAGTACGAGATCCAATCGTGTAATTTTTTTTTATTATACTATTTAGTTCAAACAAATTAAAATTTTTAACTTTTCCCGAAAATGTTCAAAAATGCATAAGATTGTCTTAGATGGAGGGGAAGAAAGTATGACGCACATAAAACCGAGCGAGCAAAGGAAAATTCACTCACTCGTTCAATACCGTTGGCTATTTGAAACCTATCTTTCAACGCAATATTTTTAACGTCACACATTTAAATATATAATTTAATAATATTTTTATTTTAATTCAAATTCAAATTTTTATAAACATATATATATATATATATAATATATAGATATTAATTTAACTATATAATACAATCATTATCTTTATAAATTATCACATTATTCAAATATTATTATATATTTCATACAAAAATTTTAATAAATTAAATTATTTATTTTAATAAAATATTCTTTTCAAATATATTATTCATTTATTAACAAATCCCCCAAAAATCCAGAAATTGATCACAGCCCTGAAGTTGAGGCCCGACCAATCCATGGGCACGTACCGTCTCCAACTTGGGAACGAATTCCATCGCCCGGTGTCTGTCTTTGAGGCCCTAACTATGGGCACTGAGAAAGTTCGGGATAAGCTGATTCACTCGTTCAGGGAATTGCTCCTGAACAAAATGGCTTCCTTCAGGCACGTATGCCGTCTCCACCTTGGGAACGAACTCCTTCGCCCGTTCATTCTCTATACAGTCTTCTACTCCAGAGAACTTGAAGAAGTAATCCTTCTCACCCATGATGAACAGTGCTGGTTTCACATTTTCTATGTTGAACCCTTGACCGAGTGATCTACATTCATAAACTGAATCGAGTCAGCCAAGAAACATATCAGAAGGCGTGTATGGTAAGCTACAACCGTTGTTTCCTTAGAGAGGAGGGTACCCTCTGCATGAATTTCTCTCATTTCCGTCCTTGCTGGTAAATGTATAGAGCTGATACTTGAATTTTGGCACTGCCAGATAACGTAAGAAGGTGTTTTCTGAAGTTACTCTTGCTTTTGATGTATCCAATTCATTTAAATTGGTTATTTTATGTTTCTGTATTGGAACTTGTACCACTACAGTTGTCGTGACGATTATTCTTGCCTTAATAACTTCCTTTGTATTTTCCATCCTAATCATTGTTGGTCATCTTTCTGGATCTATTTTCATTTACTTGATTAGCTTTTTCTTTAACATTTTGTTCAATCTTATTTATTCTTACTTTATGAGATTACAGGATATTATCAATTCATCAAAAAAATAATTTATCAAATCTTTTAATTTATGATCAAATTTAAAAAAAGACTATGTAATACTTTAATAACTACAGCATCTTCTCTACGTGACAACATATGGTTGTCAACTCCTTTTACTTTTGTTAAGAATTTCTACGTTGATTCTTTATTCTTCATGTGGAGATTTTGAAATTTATAATTAAGTGTTTGCAACTTAGGAGGCGCTTGGCTGAGGTTATACATTTCTCAAAAATGTTTGGAAAATTTTAAGTTGAAAGAATTTATAAGTTTCTTAAAAATAAGTTCACTTTTTCCAACTTATTTTCAAATATCTTACAAGTTACTTCATTGTATATATTAAAAATGGCATAAATATTTTCAATTATATTATATTAGTAATATATAATTTATTTTATCATTAATACACCAAAAAATTATAATTAATTATAATTATAAATTTTAAAAAAATTTTATAAGCTGATCTTACCAAATACTTTATTAGTTTATTTTTAAAATAAGATTTATGAATTTATAAGCTTTAAAAATATTTTATAAGTTATGTGATCTTATAAACTAAAAAAATAAACTTATCCAAACACCCTCTTAATCCTCACAATAGTGGATGATCCATGGTGCGCTAACCTCAATGTTGTCCATGTTTCATTTTCCATAAAAGCACCCATAATTTTGGAAAAAAATTGGTTCATGCATGGTTTGTTGAATTCAAAACAAAAATCCTTTGCATTTTTCCTCATTTTATCAGTTTGTTATCTTAATGACCCTTATTATAGTCATGTTCTAATAAGTCCCACAATTTTTTAGACTTGAACAAGTATTCATCTTAATACTCTAAAATTTATAGTTATATCTCTTGAAAATCAACAAGAAAGGTTGAGCAAAACTTGTTATGGTAACAAGCCTAACTCTGATTGATGTGGCTCCAGTATTAGTTATTGAGATTTTTTAATACAAAATATTAGATCTATGGTTGGCATAATGCATGAGAAATTGTAAGAGACAAACTAAAAACGAAACGTTTTGTGAAAATAACAAGTTCAAATATTATGGGAGGAAAGAACGATTTCTATATTGTTAGAAACTAAAAATAAAAAGCATAATCTAACACTTTTACAAAAGAAAGGAAGGAGGTGCAGCACTTTCTTACGGCAATGTAGCCAAACAAAACCTTAAAGTGTTACAATATTGAGAAAGAAAGGGCTGCACGTCTCTAGCTTCTTATAAAGCCAATAGAACACAAACACTATTTATCCTATTCCAAATTAACCTAAACGAAGTAGTTATTTCACCTGCTAAACAATCATAATGAAGGAAAATTAAATATTATAATAGAATTCAACACTCCAAGGAGTTGTCCTGCAAGATCAAAGCTTTATGTATGTTCTTCCTTCCTCAATTCTTACACTCTAAGATTCAATTGTTTATGAAAATTATTTCATCACTAATTTTGAATCAGTTCCAGTAAGCGTTGTGACTGAGAATTTCTCGTGCACCACCTGGATTTTAGGGATTCCTAGTTTTGTCCGATTCTCGAGTCATTAGACCATAGAGCGTGACATATAAATTCGCGACTTTTCGTTGACCAATATCAGAGCTTATTTTGACGAAATTGGAGAAAATCAATCAAATAACAAGTATCTATATAATATTCTTGATATACTGCAACGAATAATTATGAAGTCACTAAAACAAGAATTCTTTAAAAAAATATTCAATCCCTTCATTATGACAGGTGATTAAAATAGACGTTGTATAATCCATCATTTAAAAAATTTGAGGTTACGTTTGGTGATTTTGTTAGAAGATGAAAATGATGAAGGTTATGTGTGTTTGTGTTTTTTGGTATATATTTTTAGATATGTTTTTTTAAAAAAATTGTGTAAAAACGAGAGTAATAAAAAAAAAATTTAAAAATTATAATAATTATAGTGTATGTTTTTTTAGAGTTAAAAATGAAAACAAATTTAGCTAAAGATTTTGTGAGTGTAAATTATATTTGATGGTAAAATTTTAGTAGGAGGAAAATTTGATTTTGTTTGAGTTTGAATATTTGTAATATATATATATATATATATATGTATGTGTGTGTGTGTGTAATAGTAATTGAATCATGTAATAGTTTGTAGTGAAAATTATTAATTTTTATAATACAAAAATATATAAAAGTGAGTGTTTACATGTATATATAAATATTAATTTAATTGTTAGTAAGTGTAGCAATCAAATTTTAAATATTTTAAGGTATACACTAACAAAAAGTATAGCCAGAGGAATTCCACGACACAGAATCATGGCTCTCTCGTGTCCAGAGGACAATGGCCTTGTTTGGTTTCTTGTTACAAATTATTCACAACCCTCAAAAATTTTATCAGTCAAATATCCATACAACTTTAAAATTAATTTTTTTATTATTTATAATTAATTAATTATTTTTAATTATTATACCTATTCATAATCAAATCAATACATATTTTTATGATTTTCTTATTTATATTCATTATTTATATCCTAGAAAATTATATATTATTACATTAGTCAAACATTATTTCATATATATTAAATATATATAAAAATAATTTCCTATCCACTCAATTTTAATAACAAATATAAATTTTCTACAAACTCAAATCATCAAAAATTTCCTAGCCGTTCTAAGTAACCAAACATATTCAATTAGTACTCATCAAAAGATAATGATTGGACAATAGCGTATTGAACATAGAGAGCACGCCATTATAAAAGATTCCTACATATAGTGATAACTCATTTTTATCAGCCTAATATTTTTACCAAAAATATAAAACAAATTACTCAACACATTTTCACGAAAATGTTCTGAAGGGAGGAACAAAAATTTCTAAAATACATAAGATTGTCTTAGCTAAGGGGCAAGAAAGTATCACACACATATAACCGAGGGAGCAAAGGAAATTTCACTCAATTAATACTGCTAAGACAACGACAGCAACAACATTTTTATTCATTAACAAATCCACCCAAGAATCCAGCAATTGATCAGAGCCCAGAAATCTTAAGATCAGAGGCTTTAACTCTATGGGCTTTGAGAAAGTTAAGAATGAGCTGATTCACTCGTTCAGGGAATTGCTCCTGAACAAAATGGCTTCCTTCAGGAACGTATGCCGTCTCCAACTTGGGAACGAACTCCTTCGCCCGTTCATTCCTTATATAGTCTTCTAATCCAGGGAATTTGAAGAAGTAATCCTTCTCACCCACGATGAACAATGCTGGGGCTTCCATTTTCACATTTTCCATGTTGAACTCTTGAGAGAGTGATCTACATCCATACGCTAAATCGAGTCAGCCAAGAAACATAAGGCATGTACGGTAAGCTACAACAGTTGTTTTCTTAGAGAGGAGAGTGCCCTCGGCATGAATTTTAATTATCACAGAAAAATGTTATGAGTAAGATAATCAACGGGAGGAATTCTTGGAGAAAAGACATGCAAGGGTCAATGGATCACAATCTGGATTTTGTCAATAAACAATGTGAAGAAATCATTACACGGTTTACCTGTATGGAACTTGCAACGCAGTTTGAAAACCAGATTTTTCATATAGAGAACCATAGGCCTCAAGATCTTTTTCAGAGAACCAATGTGGTAGAGGGGTAGAAGAATCAACCATATCCATTATCTCCTGGTTTTCATGTGCAATTGGTATTTCGCTGCGTGAAAAGAGTATGCAGATGTTTCGTACCACTGTTTTATTATCAAAGCGGCCAAAATCAGCCTCCGCCCTTCCTGGTATCTGTGTTGGAATAATGAACTTCAGCTCAAATTAAACAAAATACACATGTATGCACGCATATTTAGCACACACACTTGTATACTTGTAGGTGTCTGCATATTTCCACACCTGTTTAATAGAGGAACAGAAAATAACATGCGTTACCTGCCATCTTGCGATATAAAAGCCTTTGGGAAGAAGCTCAGAATATGCAATGGGAGTTGGAGGCAGATATGGTACACCCAATGTGCTAATCCCAGAGACTTTCTCAGGGTGGAGAAGTGCAAATAAGTAAGCAGTCCGCGCCCCAAAATCCTTAGCTATAAGAAAAGCCTGTGTGCAGCTCATTTAGAATAGACCACTCATCATGGTGCATGAATTAAAATCAACCCGCAAACATTACAAATGCATGGTGGCAATACAGGTAAACGCACGGGGAACAAATGAGCAACTATGGCCACATCTACCCATGTATAGATACACTTAATGGTCCAACACCAAGCCCCACTCCTGGTTTCAATCCAAATCTGAGTAAAGTAATCCAATCTCTAGGCAAAGGCCAAGTATTGTATAGCCAATTAACCAAGATGAAAGGGTGTTTAATCAAAAATCAAGCATATGTCCCCAATCTGGTACTGTCAAATGCAACTCTTAATTAAGAAGCTCCCATTTTTATGCATTCAAAGAATGTAGAGTCGGTTTAAAGAAACAAAATTTCAAATTTGCATGATTTAACCAACAAAGCAGATTCAGTGTGACGGGATATCAAGTTCCTCGGCCATTCATTCATGGTTCTGCAGACACAAACCATATCTCAGGACCTCGGACTAATGCTCCTATTGCCTAAATCCTTAATTAAGGACATGTTCACTCTATGTTAAGATAGGTTGTATTATTTTACCAAATTTAATCAGATAATTAATTAATTAAAACTCTTGATTAAATAATCAAAATATTTAAAATTACTTATATATCATTTTATTATTATTTTAACCTTATATTTTCAATTGAAAATTGAACTAATTGTACTAAACAATTATGCTGTTGTAAACTATTTTGCCATTCAAAATAATCATTTGAATTATAATTCATCCAAATATGAACAAGCAGTTACTAATTGAGCTCACAACTCCCAGTTAACTACATTTGTTAGTCCAAATTTCCATGAGAGATTTAATAGATTTACAACTGTTACAATTCTCGTTTGATTCTGAAAATGACTTGCTCAACTAAACCCTTGTCGACTAGATTGATTAGAAGACGAAGACTGAAACAATACACTTGGGACAGAAAGAGCGTCCAGAAGCCCGAGGAGATCAGCAATGAGGTCCGAAAATGAGGTTTTATCGGGCTCGGGCGGCGGGTCGGACAGCCCGTACCCTCGGCAATCGGGGGCAATGGCTCTGAAACCAGCCTCGGCTACGGCGACCATTTGGTGGCGCCACGAGTACCATATTTCTGGGAATCCGTGCAAGAAAACCACCGCCGGAGAAGATTCACTTCCGATTTCCGCAATGTGGTGCTTCAGGCCGTCGACTTCTACGTACCCGTGCTGAATTTTTTCCATTTTTCACTTTTCTGCAACCACAGAAGTTGAGACAAATGGCATTAGTGCACACATAAATAATGTAGTGAGAGTCACGACAGTGAGGATTTCTCGTGCACCTCGTGGATTTCTGGCGTTCACAGTTCTTATCCGATTAGAGCGTTTATTTGACCACAAAGCGTGATGTGAAGATCAGCGACATTTCGTTGAGCAATATCGGAGCTTAGTTTGACGAAATTGGAGAAAATTGATCAAATAACAAGTACCAATATAACATTCTAGACATACAACAACCACTAAAAAATGTTCAATCCCTTCTTTAAGAAGTGTGATTAAAATAGACTTGCATACTGCATCATTTAAAAACTTGAGGTTATGTTTGATGATTTTGTCAAATGGTGAAAATAATGAAGATTTTGTTTAGCGTGAATTATATTTGATTGTAAAATTTTCGTGAGATAAATTTATTTATTTTGTTTGAATTTGAATATTTATATATAGAATATATAAATAATAATATTTGAATAATATAATAATACATAGTGATAATAATTAATTTTTATGATATTAAAAATATATAAATGTGAGTGTTTACAAGCATATATAAATAATAATTTAATTATTAATAAGTGTATAGATAGAATTTTAAATATTTTAAAGTCGCCTGAACACTTGGAACAAAGCAACACCAGCAACAACCAAAATGAACACTATACAAAACCATAAAAGTTATGTGGTTTGAATCATGTTAAATTGAACACTGTCTTTGCAAAATTATTTTTGTAACTTGTATAGAGAAAGACAGCACAAATCAGCAAGCAGACAGTACAAGCTCAAAGTAGACTTTGGGTATGGGCATTCTAGCAAAGTTGTAAGCTGTCTTGGTGTATGTATATTTGGTCCAAATGATTGAAATAGATGCAATCAACAACTCCATTTTTTTTATTGCAATGACTGAAATAAAAACAAATGCAAAGGAGCGGAGAGTGTATAGTGGAAGAAGCAAAGTTCGTGAGGACGTTTTTTTCTTGTCCTTCCAACAATGAAGTGTGATGTATCTATAGAGGACAAGATTGGACGTTGCATTGTATTTAAAAAAAGTGAATTTAAATATATCTAAGCGATGGAGGAAACGTTTACACAATTAAAGATAAGGTAACATTTGGAAAGATGTAAAATCACACAACGTTACTAATTAAAATTAAGGGAATGTTGGAAAAACCTTATAAAATATCCAACAATCTCTCATGTATTTTAAAAGGCTTTTGAAAAGAACAAGGATTTTGGGTTGAATAAGGAAAATGTTGTTGGACTTATATGGTCTTAATGCGTTGGATTAGGTGTCAGTTAAACTATGAACTAAATTTAAACCGGTAAAATTTTACTTATAAAATTATTGGTGGAATTATGTTTTATGAACCGATAATTCTTATTATAAAACAAGGATCTTATTAATTACATTGATAACTCTGCAATTTCCTGTTTAACGTTGTTTTGCTCATTTTGCCCTTCGCCTACTTAATCTTCCGCGAGAGCTCTGAAGATCAAGGCAAATCTTTTAGAAGTAGCCCCACTCCACTTTTATATAGATGAATTTATTAGATGTATATTACCTTATATGCACTATCCTTAAAAACTATGAAATCATTAAAAGTTTAAAACTCAACCTCACAAATATTGGCAATTTGAACATTCTTTTCCATTGGGACTTATATAATGAGCGCTTTAAGGTCAATATTGACTTCGTTCTTACCTATATGAACATATTTCATGGAATCTTCAATATCATAGGTTGAGTTCCCATCACAATTAACCTCTTATTGGCATAAGTTCCATTTCCTTTGTTGTTTGAAGAATTAACATTCTTCCCATATGCTTAGTTAGAGAATTGGCTGAAAATTAACTCCAATTTTCTACAATTGATTGAACATTCAATTTCTCAAGAATATATGCTTTTCAATATGATATCATAATTCAGCAACAACAATTATTACTTTACATGAGACATCTCAAATCCTTAATCAAAAGAATATTATCCTCAAAATTAGTCAATTCCAATGTCATGAACTCTGATTCCACCAAAGATTTAACAACCATTTTTTATTTGGCATATTTTTGTGCCATTTCACCTTCAATAAATTTTAATCACTAGTGGATTTTGTGTCATTTGAATTTGAAATCCAATTTTCACCACTTTATTTCACTAATATAGTGAATATTCACTACACAAAATACCAAAATGGTACCTCTCAAATATTTTGGAGGTGACTCTCACGTGGGCATAGCCCATCTCCATTAATAATATGCATCCAGCTTCAACGGCAGTTTCTCAAATATTATAGGATCTAGCCTCTAAACAAGTTTTTCAAGGCATAATTGTATGCTCTCCAGAATTAAGATCTAGCCTGAGTGTTACTCCCTGAATGCATATTTTATTTTATGGAACATTTTACAATGTATCCTAATTTAATTATCAATTTATTTTCTTTGTCATGTCTTCCATATGATCTACATATCAAATGAATTTTTAAACAAAAATAATTATGTCAATAAATTCATATAGTTTATGAGATATTTACCTTTTTAGATGAAGTTTATTTGCAAGTATAAATTAGAATTTCTACAACTAATTTAATAATATCATAAATCACATTTCTTATTTTTCATGTACAATCTTGACTTTTAGATCATTTACATATATGTCCTATACATACATACACAAACTCCATAGAAATAATGTCATTATAAATGAAGTAAATTCATAATTATCTCACAATTTGTTTCGTTTTGGAGTAATCAATCTCCTTGTATTACTCAAATATGTAAATGACCCTCAAATTTCATAATTTATTTGGGGCAATAGAATTTTCCTTTGGCATTCTCACAAACCTAGTAGGGTTTTTTAACAATTTATACTAAATATTTATTTCATTTTTTTAAATGTTCTAATTCCGAGGGAGTTTAAAAATCTAATCTAATTCTGCGACTCAAAATCACGGAATTAGAATATTAAAAATACAAAAATGGTGCTTTCCCTTATATGAGTTCACAGAATTTCCGTGAATTCGTATCACGAAATTAGTGTTAGATTCTATGAAATCAATTCACAGAATCTAACACCCCTGACACCACATTTCTAGCTTTTGACCTCCACCAACCTGCATTTATATACCTCCTCACTCGTCTTCCTCCTCTCGATCGATCGATATCATCTTCCTCCCGCAAAACTTCTTTTTCTTCTTCTTCTTAGTCTTCTTCTTCTTTACTTCGTCTATGACAAACAATTCTTTCACTTTCTCACCGGTTGACATTACTCTTTTCTTTTAGTAGTCGGCACTATACGGTAATTATCTTCTTTTTTAGTTTCAATTAAATTAATATTTTACATTACTACTTTGATTTAAAGTTTGATTTTTATAATTAAAATCTATAATTTTATTTATAATTTTAGATTGTATGTTTAAAGTTGTGGTTGGTATATAGGTGTTTAAACACTATTTAAGTAGACTTTTTAAATACTATTTTTAGATTTAACATTCAGTTAGCTTTTAGTTTAAGACCATGTTTGGTCAGAATAAATTACAGTCTAATTAATTAAATTTTAGATTTAAGATTGTATTTGGTTTGATTTTTATTTAAATTTTCAGATTTATGCAAAGAAAATGTTTGATTTGAAATTAAATTTATATTTTCAAATTTTATTTAAGGCTGTGTTTGTTATAAACTTTTAAATTTTCAGATTTATATTTTAAGATATCTACACAATTTTTGCCATATAATATAACCTCATATTATTTGATTATATGTTTATAATTTATAGTATTTGTGGAAATATTATTATATTTGTACATATTGAATATATGAATATACTGCTTTAGTGAGTAAATATACTTGAATTAATTTAATAATTTAATAGTTGTACTTTATTATTTCTCTCTATGTGAATTAATCAAAAATTTGTTTTATATTTTACAGTTTGATATGTATGTATTACAATGCTCCACAAAAATTATACATGCTTCGTAATTTATTTTAAAAATTTTAAAATATATTTAATTTAATAGATTAAAAAGAATTTAAATTTATTATAAATATCTATTTACGTATTATATGTTATATGTTAGTGTGTAATAAATTTATTTGATTTAAATGTGAATAGTCAGTGGTTGGTTGATTTTGAGATTTAAGGCCGTGTTTAGGGTTTAGAGTCATGCAATATTTGGTTGGTTTGATTGAAAACAACGTTTCATTTGAAAATTTTAAGGTATGTATACAACCTTTATTATATAATATACATGCATATTTGTTGATTATGTGTGTGTGCTTTTTGGTATATATAAAAATATTGTCATATTTATGCATGTTGAATATGTGAATATACTGTTTTAATAGAAAAAAATTTCTTGAATTAATTTAATAATGAAAAATTATTGTTGCAATTGATATATATTTTTTGTATTATTTGTTGTATGATATGTATGTTTGAATTAATCAAAATTTTAGAAGGTTGCTTTACTATTTGATAAATATGATGTTTGATATGCTTGAATTAATAAAAAAAAAATTATTTTACTATTTCATATGCATGTGTGTATATTTTTCACAAAAATTATATTTGCCTTGTACTTTATTTTAACAATTTAAAAATATTTTTTAATCTAATATATAAAAAATATGTAGAGGTTATTTTAAATATTTATTTACATATTTCATATTACATATTATTTTACAATGATCAAATCATCTTAAAAATCTTATTTACCTTTAGAAAATATTATTAATAAATTTATTTGAGTAAGCACGATGTGTATAATGAATACATAGAGTTTATATAATATATATATATATATAAGTTTTATATATATTGTGTCATTTTATAACAATTAAATTTTCTATTGAATAGTTTGAGTTAATCAAATGTATAATTAATAATTTAGTAGGTTGTTTTATTCTTTGATACGTATGTATAATTAATCAGAAATTTGTTTTTTATTGTATAATTATCATATGTATGTGAGTATTTTTCAAAAAAATTATATCCACCTTGTACTTTGTCTTAACAATTTGAAAATATTTTTTAATTTAATATATAAAAATATGTAGAGTTTATTGTAAATATCTATTTGCATATTATATGTTATTTTATAACAATCAAATCATCTTAAAAATCTTATTTACCTTCAGAAAATATTATTAATAAATTTTTTTGAGTAAGCTCGATGCATATAATGAATATGTGAATTTTATTTTAAAGATATATATAAGTTTTGTATATCGTTTTATAACAATTAAATTTCCATTGAATAGTTTGAGTTAATCAAAAGTATAATTAATTGATTTAGATGTTAAATACATAATTACATAATCCATGGAGCAAGTAATATTTCTCTTTGTGACTTATTTTTATAAAAATATGTCGATTGGTGAAGATTATATGCAAATTGTGCTTTATTAAGGTGGTACTATTTTGTGAGATGTAAATTTTGTTAAATACAACTACGAGCCATGTGCATTGGATATTCTCCCGCAACACGAATTTAGTGCAGTTTTCACAAGATTATACCAATTGAGTGTTATGATAGTAATCAATTTAAATTGAGAGTTTAGACACCACTTTTGCTAAGCCATGGAAATGGATCAAAGAGAGCTAGTGTAATTAACCTAAATACTAGTGACAACCTACGTTTTTTTTCTAAACCCTATAAATGAATTTCATTTCCTATAGCAATATTTGGAGTTCGATGAGATGCTATATCCTCCAACAAATGAGTAGTTGAATGAGCTACCTCAAGTTACAAAAAGTTTAGCATGGATGAGGGTTCATGACAGTCTCGAAGGGTATAATTTTGATAAGGGACATTCATATGTGGTTCCGCAGTTAAATAACACATTGGATGAGGAGGATGATTTCGAGATAGAATTGCATTATGATATGTCATGGGCATATAATGATAGTTTTAGATAAGATTGGGGTGCTACAGATGCACCGCCAGACGATGACATAGAGGAAGATGATCACGAGAGGCCTGCATGTGTGAATACAATTGAATTGACATAGGAACGAATTAGCTTAGGGCCTGTTGGTACATCTAGTCAACCTTTATATGCAGTCGGATTTATGTTCTGGGTAACCTATATACCCATCCGCTAAGTTCTTGCAAAGCATTCCTGATGATTGTGACCAAAATTCTCAAGATATTCCTCCTAGTATGTGGGGTTGATTTTATGAGAAGGAAAGTGGGGAACTACTCATGGGTATGAACGTCAGTGATAATCATGTAATTTCTACCATTAAAAAATACTCATTCACCATTATACGACATTAATATAAGGTAGTAAAGAGTATATTAGTATTGTGGAGGTTGAAATGTAAGTAAGATGAAGAAGGCTATAAGTGGGGTTTTAGGGCTATTATTAAGCCGAAATTGAGTTTCTAAAAAATTACAAAATATGAAGATCTACATAGTTACTTCTCGAATGCGATGCAAATGGATCATGGAAACCTAGATAAGAACACTATAACTCGATTGTTTCTGAGCACAGTTCGCCAAAATCCTTTTTGTGAAGCTCTTGCGCAAACATTTCAGGTTAGGAAGACTTTGTGACCAAAAGAATATGATAAAGGGTGACTAGGTGTTTGTTTTCTTTTTGGTTGATGAGGCACACGAATTTTGTGTTATTTTTTGTGCTAGGAATTCTATCTTAAACTCTCCAAGACTCATATTTATATTATAAACACTAGGGTTTTGTTCATGGGTTCTCCTACATGAACTATTTTTTAATTAAATAGCTCATAGATTTTAATTTATTAATCTCATTAATAAATCAGCTCACACATTCTTTAATTATCAATCTCATTAATAATTAAAGTCTCATTTATATCTAATTAATTTAATTTAATTAATCTTATTAATTCAACCAAATGCTCTATTATGCTTTTAATTAATAATTTCATCATTAACAAGAACTATGGTAATTTATCTAATCCAATCCAATTGTACTAAATAAATTATGCACTCCATCTATTTAACTCTCACAATACTTCCCAATCTTATATATGTGATTCTTTTTATTTTTAATTAGAAACGAGTATAATTTGAAATATATGAATAACGTTTAGCCTAAGGCTCACATTATAGCCCAACTAAGATGAAGTGACTGGATCAAAATGAACCATTCCAATCATGATTAGCATATTGTAGAGACTTTTTGTCTTACTTTATCCCAATTGAGCGAAAGTTATAGATTTAATTAAACTCACAAATTCGGTTATATAACCAATCAGTGTGTTTTTATGAATAAATGTTCTTATCAGAAATTATTTTCCGATCATATACTTTATTGGCCAAGGACTTCTATCTCATGGAATACTAATCGTATAATACAAATTGTCTTGCTTACTTGCGAGAAGACAAATCCCCTATTAAAAGCACATATGCCTTTGTATGCATTTGGGCAATGGCACATTGGACTTATGGTTCTATCCCATATTCAAATAGATATTGATCTTTAAAGCCTTAGTGACCCATTTGACTGTCATGTGCACAAAACAACTATGTTGTCTCGGGTCTAAGGTACATGGATATTTAGCATGATCACAAAACAAGACGTTGATGATTAAAAGCGAATTCCATACGTCTGCTTCATTTTGGGAAGGAGTGTCTAAATGCACTATTCGCCAATGGCACATCCACACACAAGCACTTTCAATATCTCATACCAAATGCATGATACTCACCGTACAAGTACTAAGTGTGCAAGTTGTATCGATTCTCTAACGCCTTTTTAGAGTGTCTGTGACTCGTGGACTAACTTTAAGGATTGAGTGCCAAGCAAGTCTTGTATTCATGTTCATAACTTTTTATGAATAAGACTTGTTAATTCAAACACATGAGCACATGCAATATTTCACGCTAATCATGATTCACATGCATGATAAGAGTTGGCATAATATTAATATGAAAATCAATATTTTATTAATTTATTTTGAAAGGTATACGTACAACTAAATGCTTTTCTATTATTTCTCATTTTTTATTGACATTAGGAGGCATGTCACTAACATATGTATTTACTTTGAATTAATTTGACTTGTTCTGATTTGGTGGTTTTTAGCACTCCTACTGGTGTTGAGACTCCTGATGTTGTTGGTTTTCGGAGGCAGCCGAGGAAAGAATCTATCAAGTAACCATCCTCTGATCTTTTACCTTCATTACCTTTCTTTGCTTTCATTTTTTCTTGAGCAAATAGCGTTTGTTTCGTTTCCCTATGAAGGTGCTTGAAGAAAAAGAAGAAAAGCTAGCACCGGGAACTTTGATTGGAACAAGCCATATGTACGTCACTCTCTTCTGCTAAAAACCTTTACTCGATCGTATTAGAACTGTAATTTTGCATTCTGAATTTTGATCTTCGATTATATTTTCTATTTCCCATACAGTTACATGATCAACACCAGCACACAGGACAAAGCTGGTGCTAAAAGGGTAATGAAACTGATTTGTTGCTCCTTATTTTGATTTTTTTTTTGTGTGTGTGTTTTTTTTGGGTCACTTTAATAAGTCTTGATATATTGAGATGTAGTATCATGGCACTGGAAAATTATATTTGGTTGGTGTCGTGGGAGTTATGCTGATATTTGTATGCTTACGGATTTCGTGTATGATGTCATTAGACATTGGCAGAGTAAGGAGGCGTAGATGTAACTGGGGATTACAATAAACTTATAGTATGTCAAAGTGAAGTTCTTGCTTACGTCTCTTTGGGCCATTTTGCTGTTATAAGGTTGATTTGTTGCGTGGCCAGAAATCAGATAAAGTTGATGTCACATTAGCACCTGAAATGGAGAATGTTTGCCAGCCAAGTCAGTCTAGGACCAAATTATATTTGTTCGATTCACTGGATTTTACCCGCAAGCGATGCTTATATTCTTCTATTGTGTCCCCAGGCTTGAGAAGAAGACAAATCGCGCATCCTTCAGGGACGTGGCTGCCGAGGGACACGGTGCTCCAAGTGCCACGACTGTTGTTAACCGTTCTTGTGAGCATGCGTTAGTCTAGCTGCCTGAGATTAGGCTGTCCTATTGCCCCCTTGGACTCATTCTCGACTAGCCATATTGCTTATCCAGCCATGGCTAAGACCGAGTCGTATTCTCTTTATTCTTTCTTTAAAGAGATCACATTTTTGGCAATCTCTAAAACAAAAGATTGGCCATAATAATTATATCCTCCGTCTTTATTTTTACTTTTGTATTACCTTCTTCCTCCTTACATTCACGGGTATGTAGAAAAGGACAAAAAACGATCAGATCAAAGGCCAACTCCATGGCGCAGCTATCCAATGTTTGGTAATGAAATTCCTTTGGAAACTCAGATCATCTGTAAGACCTGGGGATTTTCTTTAAATTGTTTGTTCTTGATGTTTATAGTTTCACATTATTACTTGTTTGTTTTGGTACCAGTCTCAAGATTCAAATGCTTTTATGATGATAATATCTTGGATATTTTTATGATGTTATATTTTAATAGCTAAAATTAGAACTTTTATACATTGTGAAATTAATATTAAGTAAATCAAAACATGGAATTTACACCATATTTTGGGACAGTAATTTTTCAATAATATAATCTATGACACCATTATATATATGTTAGAAAGAATGTAGAGTTCAAACATTAAAGTGAATAGATAATTGAAAGATAATTTTTACGCAGATTTCTAGCATCATTTAGGTTAGTTTATATTTCCCTTTTTCTTAATGTTTTGTTGCATCTGAAAATTATATTATTGTATTTTTTAACAATGAATGTAATGTCTTTAAAAAACTGAGAAACAAATAAAAATATGTTGACAGAGAAAAGGATAAATAAAATAAAAAATAAAGATAAATCAGTATAAGGCTATTATAGAAATTAATATGTAGTAAACAAAAAAAGTTAATGGGAGGAGATAACTCTAAATAAAATAGTATAAATAACATTATATCTTGATATTGAAGTTAACCAATGCTGTTTGTAAAATTGAAAATAGTTATTGGATTAAATTGATTTGATATCTTTGTATCTAAATTGTGCTAGACTAAGATAAAATAATCATCTTTCTTAAAAATAATTGTTACCCTCTTAATTGTTTATCTCATAAAGTCTGGCATTTCCTAAGGGATCCATATAATGCAAATTATTAGTTTTTTTCAACAAAACTGCATCAATTTTTCATGTAAAAAATTATGCTAGCATACAAATAAAAGTAACTCTTTCTGCAACTATACTGTTTGGGAGATCCAATATTTGACAGAGGTACACTCGTTGGAAGAGAGACCAATATGTACGTCTAGTGCTTGTAAGTATTTTACATTGTTCTAAGTTTTAGTTTTGTGTATAATACTTTGAATATATTAACAGATTTGATTCCAAACGTTCCCAATGTAGTCAAAGTTCAAGGGTGTTACTAGAATGGATGAGTGGATTCTCCTGTCAATTGGCTAAAAATGGAGAAATTGGAAGAAGGACTTGCAATAAAAATATTTCAAGCCAGAAATGCATTTTGAGTATCTACTAAAAACTATAAATGAAAGAGTCACTGAAAATCAGTGGAAAAGACTTCTCACTTATTGGTTAGAAGAAGAAGTGAAGGTAAGGAGTTACATGATGTTTTTCTTTTCTATTCATCCATATTATTTATAGATATTTGTTTTCTTTTACTAGAAGAGGCATGCAAGGAAGGGAAAGTTAAAAAGAAGAAAAAAATCAATCATACCACAGGAAGGAAATCTTTTGCTCAAATTCGAAAAGATCAGGTCAAAATATGATATTTTATTTTTTGAAATAATATAAAGTCATAGTGAATATCTTTATGTGCAAATTTTCTTCATGCATTTTTTATAATTGATTTATAATAATAGGAAAGAAAAAATGGGCGTCAACCTACCCCGGTAAAAACACTTAACTTGTGCTTTGTTGTGGAGAAAAACGAACATGTTAAACAAATCAAAGTGATTCTAGTCAATATTACCTAAAGACCTCGTGTTGAAAAATATTTGGTACTATTTATTTACTATCACATACTCAAGAAAAAATGCAAGTGCTGGCGAGTGAACTTGAAGATCCTTCTGAAGATATTGTTTCAATTAATTATGTATATTCTAGAGCTAATGGTGTGGATAAACCTAGACAACATTGAACATACGATCATCGAGTAACAACTGCAGATGTATTTGAGAATGTTCCTTCTCGTAGAGCTTGTCATCGAATGATTAGATGCTTGAGGAAGGAGTTGATGACTGCCCAACAAAGTAAAAATGAAGGAAGATCACAATTTGATTTTGGTAGCCCATCATCGTCTTATCATGAACAAAGGATCTTGAGACTAATAACTACTCATCAACCTGTTCAGGTAAGTATCATATTTAAAGTTACTTACAAATATCTCAAGTGAATTTTTTTAGTCATTAATCAAATAGTAAGAATAGAAAATCAAAGTAGTATCTTGTGATTAAAAAGTTTCATTTTTTTAATCCATATAATAGGGTTAATAAATTATATATTTCTAAATATTTTATAATGAAACTCATGAGGAAATGGTTTTTGACTCTCAAGTTAATTGTTCTATCGTACTTTTGAGTATCATGGATCAAAATGTGACTGTTGTCAAAGGATATGTAAAAACTATGGATCCTAATCAAAATGTGACTGTTGTCAAAGGATATGTAAAAACTATGGATCCTAATATAGATGTTGGTGGTCAACTTTTGAGAAATCATTATTGCGAAGTTCATATAATATAGCAGTGATAAAAGATATGGATCTAATAAGACCTTATGAATACTTTAGAACCATTGGAAATGTGCTTGATATTTCTATTTCTTGGCTGTTATCATTGGTACATTTTTAAATATTTTAAATCAATATCTTATATAGGCTTGTTAGATTTCTTTATTAAGAATGGTTGTGAGGACATATAAATTTTTTTCAACTTGTTGATAAAATTGTTTTTACAATTTACGTGCCCTTTTAAAACTTTTTATTATATTTGTAAATTATTACCTTTGATTTATTGAATAGAAAGGATATTTATATATTTAATTTTATTAATTTTTATTATATTTTTATTTCAATCATTGTCTTAACATTATTTATGATTTTTATTTTGTAAAGGTGGCTTGCGGTGGAGATTAATATGCGGACCTTTGATTTAAGACAGATGCAAGTGGATGATTTAGACAAGTATGGAAGTGGAGTTTTACTTTGGCCTTGGTCTTGAGTAAGTTATACTATATTTCATTGCAATTGGAATGACAATTATTGGTGATATTTGTCAATGGAACTTTAGTTGGATGATTTTTATATAAAAATATATGTTATTGTTTTATTGTTTTGGATATGCGAAATATTATTATTATTTTTTTTTTTTGAGAATGAAGATTTGAGTGATTGAATCATTTAGTTAATTAATATAATCAATATTTCATATTTTTTCATGTTATCAGATGTATTGGTTTAGATAAACAATAAGTTGTGTATGCATTTGGGATTGATTGCAAAATGGTGACATGAAAATGTTGTATTAAATCATTCAAGTATACAATAAAATTTAGCAATAGCTTGTTAATGCAATCATATGTCACATTTTATTATGCAACAATTGTCCTTTTGATCACAATTTTTTGTGTAAAAATAGACCTTTCTTACCACACTTATTTATGTAGCAAGAGGCCTTATCACACTAACTAAACTCATTGCCTCATTTCTTTACATGGCTGAAGACTTTTTTATCACATTATTATGTGTGGTAGTAGGTTGTTATCGAACTTTTTATACTAATATGTGATATTTACAAGTGTAACATAAAAACAAAATAGTTACATTTGTAATAGTATATATCAAGTACCCTTACATTTAGAATTGCAATAACAAGTATAGACCACGCCTCATGGCCCTACACTAATTAGAACTGTAAGTTTTGTATAAGTGTAACAATAGGTTACTTTTATTTACACTTAGAAATGTGATTAAATCTAGTTTTCAACAAAACTGCATCAAATTAAAGTTTGAATGTAATGTTCCAAGATATGATGAGGCGTATGAAGATGTGAGAAAAATGACTAGATCAAGTTGAAATTTCAACTTTCAAATTCAATAAAAATATAAATATACTTGAGTCGTAATTGTATTTTTCTTTGTCATTCGATTGATTGCTGAGTTGGAGGAGGGCCGAAAGGCGTATGATCTGAGCTGGAACCTATGCACCTGTCCCCTCACCCCTTGTGCTGAAGTTGAAAATGCGTCTTTCCGTAACGTGGAATCTATGCGGTTTGAACAAATGTACAGATGCTTTTCGGTACTTTCAAACTCGTCTTCCTCATGTATAAATGTAAAGGAAGTTGCCAAGTCACGTATACGCGCAATCGCCCATCATCTTTGAAGAAATACTGAGGAATTATGCACTATTTAAATGGATTGATTGCAGCTATAACAAGAGAAGATTGCAGTTCCATTTAATCAAATTTCACACGATGAATGTAATCCTGTTTATTTCTTTCATTAATATTGGGTTCTTATGACTAAAGAGTAACCCATCATTATTGATTGGTCCACTGTAAATATTGTTAAACCATACATCCATCACATAAAACCATGTTTCCTTGTCCTGTAATTGGCTTTCATTCAATGACATTTAATCAAACCAGATCCATATGATAATGGATGTTCCGACCTGTACTGCTGGCGGGGTGGCCCATGCAGATGATGATGGACTTACACGTGCTGCACTCAACTCCTACAATTATTTTGATCGTTCCATACCAAACTCGACCCATCAAATTCTAATAAGAGATCAAATAATCATGTTTTGTGCTAAGCATGCGATTAAATATATATACACATTATAGTGAGAGAGATTAAAAAAAAAATAAGTGGATGGATGGCAATAATGAAAGCACGTGGTTGGTTGAGTTTGAAGAAATCTATTTACGGGTTTAGTTAATAAGGCCTAGGTTAAAGAATTCCATGGTCAGTACATAAAATTCTATAAAATCCATGTATGATTCTTTTACTTAATAATTAAGGTAAGCGTGTCCCGAAATCGTATCCGACAAATATTCGGTCTTCAGGGCTACTTGGCATTAAACTATTGGTCCGACTCGCTTTACCCAACCGACCAACCGCCTTCCCATCAACTCATATATTTCCCCCATGAGCCATCCTCTGTCGCGTAGCTACATTTCTCTTTCTCACATCATCAACTAATTTAATTTAGATTAAATTAATCCTTCAATACTTATACTAAGCCACATCAAACGCGTAACAAATCACTAATGTTTCTTATTTATGCCCTTGTTTAGAGATGAACTTAGACATGACCGTGCACAGATTTATCAAACGACATCGTTTGAGGGGCCATCTTTATTTCTAACTGGCCAGCAGTAATGAACTTATGCCTTGACATCTCACAAGTTGTCAAAAATAAAGTAAGATTTGTTTGTGCAATTACATTTTTTTTCTTATCTTGATAGATTGGACTCGTGTAGACCCACCCAATTACCCAGACGACAGAGCCTGTATCACTATCAACTAAAAATGGCACAACACTCATGGGACACCTTAAGTTGTGACATGTGAGAACATGCACATATCTATGACAAGGATGGCCCTCAGGATACTTGATCCCAATCCGCATTCATCAGTACAAATTGAAGGCTGCGGGTTGTGGGGGGGTGTTGCAGGGTTGGCTATGTGTCTTCCCACGAGGAATCACGTGTTGACAACTGGTGTTTCAACCCCATGCATCCATCACTAGACCCCGCAAGTGAAAATAGACTTACTTCACGAACGAGAATCTACATATATATATATATATATATATATATATCATATCAGAATTGAATTGCGTTCAAAACAAAAAAAACACACTAGAAACGCTCTTAAATGACCAAAAACAAGAAGTCACGGGCCAAATATTTGATCGAAATAAACAACGTAATAAATAAATATGTGCTTCTCGTAGCACCCTGTCTGCATGTATGTAGCTACGTGTGTGTGTTCGTATGCATACATGTATACGTCTAAAATTTTAATTTTCTATCCTTTGGTTTAATTTATTAGTTTCTATCTATGTTCACTCTTACAACCTTTATAGCCCTAAATTAGCTAGCACTAGGAATTCCACCAAATGAGCAAATAGGTGGCAGGGATGACCGACCAAAACATATGGATGACACATAAAAGGCCAAGTTACATGCACAAAGGAATATCGTACCGTCACACGCAACTCACTATTAATCTTTTTCTCTGTTAATTGAAGTTGACAAATTTGTCCTTATGTTATGTATACACTCCACACACACATATTCTACACATTAAAAATGGAATTAATTTTAACAATTTAATTATTTTAGTATGCATGCGCGTGTGGCGTCACAAACCACATCTGTACAAAATGCCAGAAATTAAGCAAGTAATATTCTACTAATCTATATAAAAAAGTATAAATATTTTTTATCAATTGTTAAAGACCGTGTAGATCCTTAATTAAATGTCTATATTTGTAGTAAATAAAGTTATATAAGTAAAAATAAAATTTTATTTAAAATAATATCTTTTAGAAGTAGAAAATCGACAGAGGCCCAATATATCTAATCAACTTTGGTAGTTATCCTCAAATTATGTAAAATAGAAATTCTTTAGTTGTAGGAAACTAATAAAATTTTAAATTATTCATAAATCAAGTAAAAAATAAAAAAATAGAATCTTTATTTTTTAAAAAATATTTATAAATTTAAATTCATTGTAAAATAAATAACAATTGCATAATCGTGTTTAAAGAAATAAATATGGATTTGTTGAAGGACATTAATTTCATAACAATGTAGCCTACTAGATAGAAAATAAATAACCATGAGAAAAATTTACAAATATAGATATAAAATTAGTTAATTAAACTATGAATTATAAAATAACTAGTTATAAAAATGAAAAAATATTTAAAATAAAAAATTTCATATATAAAAATATCACTGCCGTTGTAACAATATATTATAAAATATTTATAAAGAGTGAAACTTTGATCATCAAACTTAACATACGTGTGGTTATTCATTTTATATTATTATTTCATTTTATAGTTAATTATATTTAAAAAATATCATAAATAAAAAGTAGTATGAAAAATAGAGTTACAACAATATGTTAAAAGTTTAAATAAATAAATTAAATATATAAGAAATCAATATTCTTAAAAAAAAAAACTATGTTATGAAATATTTAAAATGAATGAATTTATGGCTATCAACTTTTTGAAATATGTTACTATTGCATCATTATATTTTTTAATACACAACAACAAATTAATTCAAAGACATAAATGTCATGATTATCTCACTTAACAAACATAAAATAAAATAATTTATAAAGAATATTAAATATAAATATCAATTATATTAAAATATAAAAGAAAGACATGTAGCAACATAAATAATATTATAACAATCACATAAAACTTTCAATAAATACACAAATTTCATATAGTTATAAAACTTTTAAAACAAGTGAATATTCAACCAGTTGATATATCAAATATGTAATGAGCTAAAATTTAAAGAAATATAATGAATTTTTTAGATAAAGAATATGCTTCTTATAAATATATATTATAAAATATATACGGCAATTCAATATTTGACTATCAATTTTATTCACTATGTGATAATTCTTTGAATAGTATTTTATTTATTTTATAGTCAATTAAATTGTTATAAACTATCGTATAAAACAAATAGGATTTGAATATTATACAATAATGTGCTAAACTTTCAAATAAATACATAAATAAATTATAGAATAAAAAAATATTATTAACATATGCATTATGAAAATTTAAATTATAAAAACCAAATTATTAATTTCGGATTAAAAAAACAAAGGTAAAAAATGAATTCAAATTTAGTAATGAATAGACAAAATATTATATTAAGAATTTTAAATGTTTATACACAAGAAAGTGGTGAAAAGATTAGTTAAAATTCAATCTTATTAATGTTTGTATAAATAATAATATTTAAAATCAATGTAAAACAATGAAGAATTAATATGAGTAATTTAATTATAAAACTTCAAAGAATCGTCTAAATTATGTCACTATTAAAATAATTTCTTATTTCAATAAATCCATATAAGCAATTAATAATTTTTTGCTTTTAGTGTATCAATTTAAAAACAAAATATATTGGTAAATAAAATTGAAAAAAAAAAGAGAAAGTTAATGCTATAATTGGATAATCGTAAGATCATTTACCTATCAAGAGTTAAAAGAACAATTTCGACCTTTATATTAATTGTTTATGAGCATCAATTAAATTTATTTTAATGCAAAGTTATTTTATAAATTATTAATATTCATTATTGTAAAACTTATATTTTATCGTACTGTCCTAATGTTGAATAAGTAATAAACACAATTACATATTTGGACTAAAAGGTAAATATAGTAAATAACAAGATAAAATAGTTTTAATTTGATTTATTGCATGATAATGCTACATAAAGATACAAATACTTACACGA
The DNA here is from genome assembly GCA_019155195.1 of Avicennia marina. Taxonomy (NCBI): domain Eukaryota; kingdom Viridiplantae; phylum Streptophyta; class Magnoliopsida; order Lamiales; family Acanthaceae; genus Avicennia; species Avicennia marina. Next base: position 17,054,938 of record CM032754.1, on the reverse strand, counting down.
TTATTATAAAAAAAAATTCTTTTTCAAAAAATATAATGGAGTTTATATATAATAAAGCAATATTGAAGTTCAAATTAAAAAATAATTCAATAGATGTTAATTTATTTTAACCAAATATTATCAATTTGAATTGTTTTATTCAAAAAGTAAATTTTGTTAACACAAATGTACTTTAAATGCAAGAGATATAGAATTATGAACTATTTCAATTCACTGGCTTATAAATAACATAATCATAATAGATATACATGTATTTTTCTCATTTATTTGTATAAGTCAAAATTTACACAACATGTTCTTTATTTAATTTTTATTCTTATTAATAAACCTAAAATGACATATATTATCAAATAATTTTCTTCTCATTAAAAGTTTATTATAAAAATTAAAATGTAAATAAAATTTTCTGTAATCATTATTTTTGTTTAATTAAAAGATACTTCTAAAAATCAATGTATTATTGAAGCTCATGATGTTCAAATCTAAAATTTAAATTCTTATTAGTTTTTATTAACTTATTAAACTTTTTTTAAAATAAGACAGTGACATTATTTGTTGTATAATGAATCCAAAAACATAAATATGTGAACTCAATTTTCAAAAAATAAGAAAGATATATAAATAAAAAAAACTAAAATAAATAAATATTAAAATTGAATAATTTAATATACTTTTATATTATTTGAATTTAGGATGCATTCTATTCTATACATGCAAAGTAGGTAATATTTCTTAATTATATAAAAATTAAAAAAAATAAAAAAAGAGCAAAAATATAATTTTGGGTGATGGGGGCAGCACACATTGCAATACGTCGCATCAAAAGTCCATATGTAGACAAAGAAGGGTTTGATGGAGTTGGCCGGTGACAGCAAAGCTGCGCACCCCACATATATATCAAGTGGGGAGGTACAAATATACGTATACCCGGGAAATACTTCGACAAACCAGGAGCATACTCCCGATCAACACAATCCAAACACGTGTACATTTTTAATCCCACAGCACTGCATTTATCTACTGTTTTTTTTTTTATTATTTCAAGCCATTGGTTGGGAAGCATTTTTTTATTAATAGAATATTGGGTTTCAAGCTATTGGTGGGAGACATTTTTTATTAATAGAGGATTAGTTGGACATAATCTTCAATTTGAGCCACAGCTTAAATAATGTTTTGTTAAGTCATATTTTGCACCAATGATTTTGTTTAGTCTTGTGATTTCATATAGTCTCGTGACATACATGAAACAAGAGAGTAATTTATTATTAGGCTTTCTTAATGTATTTTTTGTGACTATGAAATATATCTTATTCTTCTGCTGTATTTTTATAATATATTTACTAAATGTATATTTAGATGCTTTGGCATTGTATGTACTAAGAATTATTAGCTCTTAAAATTAAAAAAGAATTACTAGATTACTAATATTACATGGTTAATCATAGTCAAGTACCGATCAATGTCTTCAATGCAATTCCAATATTGAAGCAGTATTTTTATATTCAAACCGGCCGGTCAAGTCAGTTTAACCGCGGACTAGCCCAAAGCCTAGTTTATTTATTTATTTATTTTGTGTAGAACCAGTTACTCGAATATTCTAACTAATTAAAATAATATTTTATTTTTCATATTCTCATCTTATAATAAATGTGGGGATGATTTAAAAAATAAATACATTCATATTGAGCTCTATAATAATTAATTCTCAAAAGACTTTGTTGACTTTGAAAATATAAATTCATTAATGATCACAGTCCAATTTTAAAAGTGTTGATTCCAAATTAATATTTAACACTTCTACTTCATTCCCTAATGCAAAGTTGTGAAAATAAATCATATATAAAAATTATTTTATTTAATTAATTGTACAACCAATTAAATACAAGCTAAGAAGGCAACCAACTTCAAGTTTGCTTATTACAATAAATTTGTTTATTCATATTACATGAATTTAATTTTTAACACAAGCTGGTTTTGGATTTTAAAAATGTATTTCTCTAATCTTCATCTCAAAATTTTGAGTTAAAATATAGTATGAGAAGAAAAATATATTAGGTCTTTTGGATGCAAATAAAAGAAAAGGAAAAAATAGAGAGAAAAAAGAAAGGAAAAGAATATTAGAATATCAATAATGTTGGCAGCATTAGCTGAACATACTCTCGGAAAGTGGCAGCGATATTACTGTTTCTCTTCATCCTCTGCCTTTTTAACTTAGGTTTAGGGGCTGGGTTAAATGTTAAACTTTTAGGATTAAAAAAATCAGGAGGAGGAGTACCGAGGACGGTACACGTGTTTGGATTGTGTTGACCGGGAGTATGCTCCTGGTACGTCGAAGTATTACCCCGTATTCCCCATCTGAGAGTCTGGACCACAGAGCCTCTCTCTAGTAATCCAGATCTTCTCCCACGGAATTATTTTGGTCTTACAGATAGATTGATGGACAGTGACGTCCATAACCGGCACATAGAAACAGACAGCGAGAATCTCACGCACCCATATGTCTTCGTTTAATTTCGCACCATCTCCCTACAGATTTATCTGTTCTACCTATGTGACTTGTGACGAACATTCCCTGTATATCTCTTTTAATTAATATTCTTGCAGCAACAGCCCACTGTTGTTCCCGTTCATCCATAGCTAGAGGATATATATTTAATGCTGGTATCAGGTTTGGACATGTTCTGGTAAAGCCCCAAAGCTGAGCTCGGAAGGGTGCTCGGAAGATTTTGTTCCTGATCTTGATTCTGCTTAATTTTTGGTTAGTTGGATTTCCGTTTGGGCAACATGGGTTTGGGTACGAAACTGGTTTCTGGCGATCAAGGGCTTGACTGGGGCCAAACTCTGCTGCAGTCGGGCGCGGCGGAGCTGTCGAAGCCACCGTCTATAAGGCGGCAACAACCACTGCAACAGCGACCGGAGCCCTTGAAGTGCCCGAGGTGTGGTTCGAAAAACACAAAGTTCTGTTACTACAACAACTATAATAAATCTCAGCCTCGCCATTTCTGCAAATCTTGCAAAAGGCACTGGACTAAAGGCGGCACTCTTCGCAACGTCCCTGTTGGCGGTGGCCGCAAAAACAAGCGTCCCAAGATTTCAACCGCAGCAACCGACGCTGCCGAAGTTCCGACCACCGCTTCTGGTCCTGGCCAGCAAGATCGCCCCAGATTTCCTTTGAGTGGTAACACCACCACTGCTGATCAGAAAGACATATCTAAAATTCTTTACCAGGCCTTGATTCGCTCTTCTTCTCCCTTTCTGCATGAGACAACGGATGGCGTCAGTATTGGTGTTCCTGGGAAGCCTTTCATGCGAAGCAACGGCACAAACACGATGGATTCTGCAGGTCTGACTGAATCTGCGCCACAGAATCTCGATACAGAATTCGATCAGTTCTCGAGTTTAGGTACTTTTGACGTGAATGCTTTTTTGGTTCCCACTTCCTATCAATCAGTAAATGCGTACGATCATTACTACGGTGGGGCTCTTGATCCGATGGAGGAATCGAGCATCACCACTGTGAATATCAATCCGAGCAGTAGCTCCAGTGTGCCATGGCCAAGCCCGGAATTCAGCAGTGCTTTGGACTTGACCAGCTATTGGAACTGGAACGAGAGTGATGCGTTGACTTCAGCTGATCTCAACACAGCATGGGACGATGGTGGTGATGGTGCACTGATCAAACCCTAAAACCAGTTTCAAGATTAATCTCGTTTGTAGATTGATTAATGAAGAACATACTATCTGATGAGTAAGTCAGTCGGAACTTGAGTTTGATATTCAGTCCCCCAGGCTTAAAATTGTCTAACCTTAACCACTTTATGAATTCCATTTGTAAAGTCGTCATTTTCATAGGCGACTCATGGTAGTTATATATGCTATGGTTTGGAGCTTCGGTCCTTTTTTCAGTATCAGCTTCAGGCTAGTAGACGCAGTGTCTTCAGTTTGTGTTGTTTTGGATTTTTGTGTCCTGAAGGGAGGATTGATTCCTGTGAAAGTTGGACTGCGGGAGGTGGTGCTTGAGAGGAAGGGAAATGGGGCCTTCAACAGTTAGGTGGGGTGGCTGGATATGAGGTGGAAGATTCTAGTAGATATGTATGTATGTTTGTGTAGATAGACATACGATCAGCAGTTTAGTCTCGATTCTGTACTCATTTGGGAGAGTGATTTCTCATCTTCTGTGGGTAGATTGAGTTGTAAGCTCTTGACATGGTCTTATTTTCTTGAGGTTAAAAATACTTGCAGGCTTTTATTTTGCAATTTATTTATCTTTTTGTCAATCTTCTTCGTTTCGGAAATAATTGAAGGAATCATCTACTGGGGCTAACACGTGCATATGTATCGCATCATTTTTTTTCTACAGACCATTAATGAAATTATGCATTCTATGCATTTGCCTCGAGTGATTTGCGGCCTGACATGTGTCGCCGCAAAATTTAAATGAGAGACACTACATACACCTATATAAGTAAATCATATGCATAACCTCCTCGTACACTTCTCATACATGATAGGAGTATGTATGGAAGTGGGATTACGTTAAGGAAAAGCCCCACTTTCTCAACCGTAACACCCCCGCACATGGCTGCCCCCCAACTTGTTAAAGCTCTAAATCCAAAATTCCACAGCACAAGCCTAATAGTAAAACGAACCAATAAGGAACATTGATGAAGAAAACAAGAGGGAGGATCAATAAAACTCGAATACAGCGTATGTAACGCTTGAATGCAGGATCGTATTAATTATCCCCACCAAAAAATGTTTCTAATCTTTAAATTTTTTCCACATCGAATTACGTCAGTTTTACGGTAAAGAGTCCGACGCGTCGTTGCTAATTTCGAAATGCCATTTTCCAGACATATCCAGAGCTTCCCCTGGGTTAGATATCTATTTTGTTTTTTTGCTTTCGAAAAGATCCCTTCGTAAGGGTATAAATATTACAGCCAATTTGGATTAGGAAGTTTCAATACCTTACCATCGAAACTATTGAGTTTATTTGAAGTTTCATCTTCTAAAACTATATCAATAAAGAGAACTTCTCCAAATACATAATCCAAATTATTGAAAATTCGGGTGTACATATATAGAGTCTTCAGAAGTAGCTCGTTCTGACAATCGAAAATTTTATGACAACCACGAAAAGGACATCAAGACGAATCGGACAAATTGGCGAAGGGCTAACGTATTAATGCAAGAGTGATGGTGGATATCCTCCTAAATCCAGCACATACTAGTAGCTTACTCAACTTGTTCGTCTACTAGGAAAGCAAACCCTCAATTTGCCGGCCATGACACTGATCTGGGCGGGGCCAATTTCCCAAAATAAATAAATATTGGAAACATCCCCGAATAATTCGAATTTGGTACTCTATATGTCAGCATTATAGTTGAATACCATTCAGATGTCACCTCGGTAGTTGTAATACCTGTTGTCGACTAACTCAGAGCAACCACTACAATATACACAACTAATTCTGACAACACAGGACATCATTCGCCATCCACCTATACATCGACACAACTCTGCTACACCTGCGACGTAAAACTACTAGAATGCGCACAATCAAATGGGGTTAGAGGATTGCCCAGTAGCTACTCCTGGCATTTACAAGATCAGCATCCCACGGAAGGGATACCCGACCGCAATAAACAAAGAATCACCACCTTCTTCAGAATTTGTCCCTACAGGGAATCAAATGATCCACTCTTCAACCGTTCCATACGAGCTTGGAGGCCAGATAATGCCTTCCCATCCATGGGAAGGATCCCACTCTGAACTGTAGTACCAATACCATGTCCTTCTGCAACCGAAGGATGATTGGCATTTCCATTTACCTGCATTAACGGACGGCTTTTGGAGTCGGGATTCACCGCAGCAGACGCTAATTGGATGCTCTTCATCCTTTCCGTGATGGCATCTAATGTTCCATTTGTGACTGCAGTTAAAGTAAACAGTTAGCTGAAATCCTGCCAAAGAAGATACAAAGCGGCTATGACAGTAATGAATTAGATGCGATTAACAAACCACCAGACGGTAATCTGTCATTTCTTGACTCTTCCAGGTTCTGCTGTAAACTGGTCTGATCATAGTGGGACACTCTAGCGGATAAGGCAGTAACACCCCGATCATCTTCAGCATATGATGGTGGTAAACTAAAATCTGTTGGCTCGGCTCTTGCATGCAGATTTCTAGAATCTTCCAATGGGTTTGTATTTACAGGGGATAGAGGGCCATGTCTTGGAGAAAAATTAAGTGCCACTGGCGGCAGAGTAGACAGGGGCACACTTGGAGGCGTCCTTCCTGCTGCTGCATCTCTCCCCATCTGCCAGAAGAATGAAATTAAAAAGATCATGTGAAGTTGCATATTGCAACAAGAGTCAGAAATAACAACATGCGGACCTGGGTCAAACCATCTCTTATGTATGTTCGAAATGCCTCACTCGCATTTTGCAGCTGAGCAAAAATATCAACCTGAGAAAAGATGAACAAAAAAAATTTAATCAGAACTGAGAGAACTGCTTGAGATACAGATTTATTCACTGATTAATAAGCTGTTCTGGGATGAAGGCACATGGAAGAGATCAGGTCTCCTCTCAGATGCTATAAACAGATTACCTGAGGATATAACTGTGTAATGCGATATAATTCATAAAGACCAATTGAGCAAGTTAGCTTGTCACCAATTTTCTTAAATATTGCAGCCAATTCTTGCTGTCAAATGCAGATATCTAGGAGTTAATTTTGGAAACAAATTGGCGCAATAATGGAGCTTGTTTTAGTTATGACGCACAATACCTTCAATTGTGCATCTGCTGAATGCATTGCAGGTGCTGGGTTGTTTGCCATCGAGTTACTCCATTGAGTTTGCCCAACAGGCCCAGATGGCGTCAACATTCTAGCAGCTGCCAGCGTCTGCTCAATTTTGTTTAAAGAACAATGAAAGCAATGAGTTATTTATTACAGAAGTAAACAACTAAGCCATCAAGAGTATGCGGCAAGTACCTGAAGATTAAGATCAATGTAGGCAAGAATGATAGGTTGAGGTTGCATGTCTGTCGGAATCATGGAAAGGTCGCCCTTAATGGCAGTTCCACGAAGCTTAACAAGCTCATGCAGAACAGTTTTAACCATGCGGAGTGGTTTGTCATCAGCTCCCGCCCTTCAGGTGAAGTCATTAGAAAAAGCGTAAGAAAGGTGAAAAGATGTTATTAATGCATAATCCTCCTGCTAATCAAGACAAGACAGTAATTTTATTTTAAAATAGCAATTATGTGGATACCTCTTCCGTATCTCATCCATTCCTAATTCTTGTAGATATATATGGATACTCTGAAGGATGCGATCAAGGTCTACATCATATATTGTACTTTGAAGGACCTACATCACATGAAAGCATAAAATCAAACAATCAGCATTTTTAAAGATCAAGCCAATAAAAATACATATATATAAAAGAAATAAGAGAATTTGGCTGCATATTGTGTAATTATTAAGACACCCTTGGTTGTTTACATATTATCTTTTTCCTCTCTTAGTACTTAATTATTTCATTCACTTTCCAATTCTAATTCTATTTTTTTACTTTTCAAATTTAATTTTTCTTTTCTTTATTTTATATTCTATATTATATATTGAAATTAAAGACATTATTTTGGTCGTACAGTGATAAATTACTATAATGCCCTTAATTAATATTTTTCAGTATAATTTTATAATTATTGTCATTCTTTTTAAAGTTTCAACTCACTCTTGTTTTATAATTTTTCTCATTTTATATATTTTTAATTTTATTGTTGTTATAATTTATTAGAATGAATAGAGTATTATGATTATAAAAAATTCTACACACGCAGCATTGCGGCGCTATTACTAGTATTAAGAATTTAAAGCTACTTTATGAGAACAGACACGAGAGTGTTTTAGATACTGAAAACAAGTCAAAAATCACTACCTTGGTAAGTTTTATTAAGCATTTAACGACCAAATCAGAAAATTTCTGATTTCTAGTAACAAGAGACTCATTCACTGCTGGAGTTGGCCATCTTGACGGATCCAGTGGTCGCAAAAGATTGATAAGCACAATGAATGATGAAGTACGGTCGGCGTTATCCTGAACTCAGAATCCAGTAAAATAAAGTAGCACATTCAAAAGGTGAAGATACAAAGCTACTAATGCCATAAAGATAACTTTAAGACAAAAGCTTACCAGAATCTTCAACATCAGAACATTCAAAGCTCTCAAAAGCTGACTGCCATCATCCATTTGGGGAACCCTTTCATCCAAAAGCCAAAGCAACAGCTCTGTAATGAGACTATCAAGGGTATTTTCCTTGACTGCATCAGCAAGTCTCTTATTCTGAAAAATCTGCAACAAAAATAACGACAATTTGTGAACTTAATTACAGAGGATGATAGGGATCGAGCCATGATAATGTACTTTAAGCTCTATATATTCAAGTCATCATCTAATACACAGTCCAATTTGGACTTAAGTGTGAATAGAGTATAAAAACAAAAAGGATAGAAGCCCTACCTGCATCAGAGTGTTCAAGACATATTTACAAGACCTTGAAGAGGCACCAGTGAGACTAAACTCAAATGTCTTCGCCACCTGGAAAAAAAAGAGTTCTCAGAAAATGTAACTAGAAGCAAAGCAAACAAAGAAAAACGACTAAATAATTGCCTTATTCGCCAAGCATGAAACAAGTCTATCAGCATCTTTCACTATATCATCCATTGTACTGCCTTCAGGATCTGCTGTTGCTTGCGCCAATTCATGGCAAACAACTTTCATTCCTTCAACGGACTGCAGCCAAATGAAGACTTCATATATAAATCACATGAATACTAATTTTCTTCATCTTTGAAGGAGATAAAAGTGGGGTATGGTATCAAAGAGAGCAATCCAGTATTGAGATATCTTGAGCTAGGCAAAGTTGATACTTAGAAAGAGACCCCTATGCATTGCATTCTCATATCCGTTTTGCATTCTTACACCATAAATTATAGCTCATTTCTTCAAAAAGAAAATTGTTATTTTAATCTAAATAATAGCATATATCAATATTTGAACACTTTTAATCAAAATGGATAAAATTAACACGAGTTAAATAGTAGCCACTCTTACTTCATACTACAAGAATGTGACAAACAATTTCTGAATTATATATAGAACAGTGACCCTCATCTTTACCCATCCACTGAGTTCCTTCAGATTTATAAATCTCCTTGCTACTACAGGCAATTTAAAGCAAACCTGCTCAGGAGAACCGTATTCTATAATATCCAAAGCTTCATTCCAAACTGTAGGACCCACACCGAAGTAAGCTTGAGGTGTTGTAAGTCTATCCTGATGAATCTCAGAACAACCATAGTTCTCCCTTCAACCAAAAAAGAAAAAATAAAAAAATGTAAAAATCACCATAAGTAAAAAACAAATTAAATGGTGTATTAAGAATCAGCTGCTCGTACAGATAAAATGAATAGTGACAAAATCAGGCACCTGTTGAAAGCTGAGACAGTCATAGACCGCATAACTTCCCCACTTTGTTCGGTTGAATCAGACCTGCAAAGTTATTGAAAAACTAAGTTTCAAAGTAAGCAGTAAAAGATATATTTTTGGTTTTTGGTTATAAGCAAGTTGGAATGGACGTCATGGTCAAAGAATGATTCTTTCATCGTGTCTCACAACTACTAATTACCCACCTTTTCTCATTCCAGAGTGTCCAAATTTATTTTAATGTTGCTTTCTCCCGACAAACTTATATGCAACTTCTGTTCATAGATTAATAAGGCTCGAAAATGGAATTGGTGAAGAACAGTCAGCAACAAAAAGGCAGGCATTTAGTCAAGCTTGTAACACTTTTGGGCTTTAATATCCACACAAGTGTCTGCCCAATCTAAAAACAAAGGTGCTTCATACAAAACACAACTTGAATTATCAAGACGAACAAAAACAGCAGCACACCCCAACCCCCACCCCCACCCACCAAAAAAAAAATGCATAACAAAAAAATCTATAGAGCAACAATTTGTCACCCCAAATTCTGTTACACTCTTTATAGAAACTGGGGCACTATCGCTTTAAATAGGGCTAACTTGTCAAAAAGTTATCAAGATTCCATTCAGTAACCTTAATAAATGAACAAGTTAAATAAGAAAATGACATTTACACAACCAATTGCCATCAACAAGTGACTTCACAAAATTATGATTAGATTTTACATTGTTCCTTTCTTCTTCCCAAGTCTCCTTAGCATCACCAGTTCTGCTTCACCAGATTTTTTGCAGTAAAAATTTCTTGAACCAAAATCAGTAGAATTGCGAGTGATACTTGGGTGGCTGCAGTGAGTACACAAGGAAGCAGATGCTTCTACTGGTTGTGGCAACGTATTGGGGCTATAGAGGGTAGGACAAGGTTGGTGTTATGGTAAAACTAGAGAGGCTGTCAAAAAGAAATAAGATGGTGCAAGACAGATTTCATATCAAGTCATATTAAAAGCGGATAATGTGGAAAAAGGCAGTAATTAAGTTCAAGTTGTCTGAGTTGTGCAAATTAAAGGAAAGCCTGGGCTTTTAGCATGTTCTGTATAGCTTGTATAAAGAAGCAAGAGTCCCAAGCTTTTCTCACAAAACCTTTGATAAGCCTGTGAATAAATCCTTAACCAATAATCCAACACTTCAAAGAGCCAAAATTAACCAATAACAGAACATATACCCAAACACCCTGCCATATTCATATTTGCACAGACAGATCTTATCAAAATCATCAGAATCTCTAGGATGAGCACTGATGATGGAATATGAATGAGAAACATAATACAGCATCGTTAACCTTTTTGAGTGCACAAAATTGCTCAAAGTTTTGAACTGAGAAAATTAACATAATGGAAAAACATTATTTTGCAAAGACAACATACACAGTATCCCTCACAGAACGCCTTAAGGCTGCTCTAGCTTCCCCTGGTCTTCCTTCTTTCCTCTTCTCCATCTCTCGAGCCTGGAATATATTTACACCACTAAAATTTGCACTCATTGAGTGTGCAGATTTATTTATAAATTATAAAATAATTGTATTTTAATTAATAAAAAATAATTTAATATTAAAAGTATAAATAATATTTAAAATGATAAAACAAAAAATATCAAAAGAATTTAAAATAAGACAGAGAAAATTTGAGAGAAAACACAACAAAAAAGTAAAAAGAAAAAATATTAAAAAATTAAAATAAGAAAATCATGTTATTTTACATTGTGCAAAAATATTTAGAATAAAAGAATGATGAATGATCAAAAGAATTTAAAAAAGATATAAATATAAATTGTACTAAGTTATATAAAAAGAGAGAAAAATGATAAAAAGAATAAAGTATTAACATAAGGATAATTATATAAATTCACTTTATGAAATCAAAACTCCTTACTAAAATAATAATATAGTATAGAGAAATAACAAATGAGGCAGGGGGAAACAAAGAAATAGATCTCGCTATAAATCACAATAATGAGCAAACCTTCCACTTAAATCTATCATCTAGCATACTTCTTTGTGCCTCGCTAAGCTTCCCAACATATCTCCAAATGTCATCACCTAAAGCAAAAATTATTTGCATAAGGATCAGACAAGAAAGATTTTGGAACTGGGTTAAGTGCCCATAATGAGTTTTTGATTTAGAAACATCAAAATGATAGCTATTACTTCCACCAGCATTCATCACAAATGAATCCATTATCAATCTGAACATCAATTTCGAGAGATCAAGAAAATTTATTTCTATTTTTTACCATACAAGAAGTCTAAATCAATGATCCATCATTCTATTGGCAGTATATAAAATATAAACATTGACACACCCTATGTGCTTAAATTTATATAATATAATATTTAATATGTTTATGTCGTATATATTATTAGCATTGTATCTTAGTTTATTAAAATATTTATCTTTACACTTATGCAAAAAAAAAAAAAATTAATTAGAAAAAATAAATTTATAATCAAAAGACAATGTTGTCATTAATAAGTTGAAGAAAGGTACATAAGTAAACCAACTTAATGCCAATCACAGCAGTTGTTTTAAGGGCGAAACTCTTAAAAAATAGTATAAATTACTAAATTAGAAAAGGGTATATGCGTAAATCTTCTGACTATAGTGGTTACTTTAGGGGCTAAACTCTTGATAGATGGTATAGATAAAACTCACCAAGAATCTTATATCCAGTAGCCAAAGTATTTAAAGCAGCTTTTCTAGTGTCACCGTCTCGTTCAGCAGTTAAGCTTGCAACAATTTGTAAGGATTTTAATTGCCCACTTATCTGACAGAAGACAACAAGAAATAAAGTGCAGCATATCTAAGCTATATATATATATACATATATATATCAAAAGCTAAAATAATAGTTAATAATTATAACCAAACTAAAGCGATCAATTAACCAGTTACCTCAGCTCCATAATTATCCAGTAAGAACCCAACAAGATCAGCACACTCTATCCTTGTTCGGTTGTTTCTAGAGTGCAAACCCTCCAGAATATAAGGGAAACTTTTAGCAGCAGAATATTCGAGGATAATTTGTTTCATTAGTTCCCGCATTTTTTCTCGAACTTTTTCAATGTTATGTCCAGACTGCAACGTGAAGTAACAACCATTAGAACCAGTTACATATTTTATATATATATATATATATATATATTTATTTATATGCATATGTAAACAGATAAAGACTACAGAAGAATAAATTTCTGGCATGGACAATGCAAACCAAGCAAATTAAAATAAAAAATTAATTGAGTCTGAATCAACTACAGGCTGTAGTATAGTGGCCACCAACTCAAACACATGAATCCTACTCAACGAAACCATATTTCATCATGAGCGTGAATACTACCTTCTCAATCAAGCAAGGAAGAAATATGGTGGCCTCTGCATCACTCATTGTGTAGCCATCTTTCCTCAACATGTCCAAAAGTTCAGAAAGAAATTCCAGCACCTTATCAAATTTATGGATGAAAAACAAATGGCATCAAGACAGTTTCAACATATATATATTAAAAAAGGGCAAGATACACACACACACACACGCACATATATATATATAGAGAGAGAGAGAGAGAACAAAAGTTTCGATGTTACATCAGCTCTGAGCCGGATTAGATATTCTAATATTGGATCAAAATGTAATATTAGTATATTCAGAAACTGTTTTCTAATAATCATAGGCACACAAAAAGTTCCTTTTACATTAGATTATTCTATTAATTTTTTCAAAACTACAATTAAACCATACTTGTTAGTGGCGAATGGTGTTGTGCTGCACAAAGGCCTTCTAGAGCCTTGGCACATGGCACATGGTGCAGTCCATCCCTTATTATAGCACAGCGCAACGTTGAATATATGTGAAATATATTTATATTGTCATTAAATTTTTACAAAAAATATGATATAAACAGTTTCCACTTGTTAAATAATAATTGCAAATAATTTTTTACTTCTCTTTAAAAAGAAAACAAATAACAAAGAGTTAGTTATCTTTAAAATATTAAGTATTTTAGTAATAAAAGTTTAGAGTTTCAATAATAGAAATAAGAGAATTTTAGCAACATTTAGCCTCTCATTTGTAGAAAGTTCAAAAATTAAGCAATGCCCAACCACATAGTCTGCAAAAAAATTTAAACTTTCATCAATATCCAACTATAATTCACAAAAATTTTGAAATTTCAACCATGTCCATGCCATTTTGAAATTTTAACCATGTCCATGCTATTTAAGAAACAAAGAAGAAAAAAAAATTAAAAATCAACAAAAGAAGAACAAGAATAAAGGTATAAAAAAAAAGTGCAAAGGAAATAATAAGAAGAAAAAATAAATAAGAAAAAAGAGAAAAGTCAAAAAACATACACTTAAATTATTCAAAAGTTGTTGATAGAAAATTAGAATATGTTGGAAAAAAGGCCAAACTGTTTAGGGCTTATTCGAAGTAAATAATGAAAATCCAACAAACTCTTAAACTACAGCAGAGTCACATGGCAGAAAAAAAAACAACCATTGCATTTTAGGACTTATTATCAACGAAAATTGAGATCCAACAAAACCTAAGTGAAATTTCCATATTTTATGGCTGTTTTATTCTTTAAAAAAAAATAAGTTTCAAGCAAAAAAATCTTTAACAGCCATCTTCACTAAGGCTTGCACAATATCAACATTTGCTCCATGCACCACAGCATGCCATATGTGTGTCATATTGAAAGTGCTCATCATTTGTTGTAAATGGTGCCATAGCCACACCATTTGTGCTATGCACCATTCACCATGGCACACGCCATTTTGCACCATTAACAACTACAGATTAAACATCACTGTGACAATGCAAACCAAGATCTCTAGCTTACACAATATGAAATTTAAAGTGACCAAAAGCACCCATAGACATTACAAATAATTCTAAAGGCTATATACCTTTAATAAGCATGATGTATTGGATTCACAAAACCTCAATACAAACCACCTCAAGAGTATATCTAAGACTTCAATAAACTCCCTTCCCATAGATAGAAGAGCCTGAAATGCCAAAAAGAATGCAAACTCAAAACAGGACCGTATTCACATCCATTGTTACGATATCCACGAATTTCATACTAAAATAACCTTCCGCAGCATCTCAATCCCATCAACTTGCTTCTTGAAGTCCACACTTAAAAGCCTTCTACTCAAATCCTCCCTGAAGTACTTCATGATATCATTCTGCAGAAAGAAATTTAATCAAGTGTTACTACCATCTCAAGAGAATATAATACCTACATGTGAAATAATTTCATGAAGTGCCTCCATGTGAGCAGGATACTGAGACGAAGTCAATACTTGGGTTCATATTGGTAAGCCAAAAACATAGGTTATGAAAAACAATAATTTCTTTTCATTTTATTGGAATGTTGGTCCCATTAATTATAAGGACCAAAATGCAGCGAAGAATCAAGACACATTCTTTTTTATTTCAAAATATCCAGCTACAAAAATGTAGAAAGGTCACAAGATAAAGCAACAAATGTTCAATTTTCAGAAACCTCAAGATCTTGAATTTGCTCCAAACGTAATTCTTCAAACTTGAATCTGCGGACAACTGTTCTTTCTCTATCATCCTACACAAGGACCAATAAATTAAAATCTATTATATAATTAGGGATTAAATAAGCAGCTGTACATCAATGACCACATTGATCACACCTTGTTTGAATCCTTGACATTGAGTAAAGCTTGAGACTGAATGTTGATATCTTGAACAGACATGATTGACTCTTGCCTTGATCCCTTGGTAGGAACAGTTCTCTATGATAATAGGATATCTATCAAACTTGTTACTCGACAACATCAAGCAATCTTGAACACAAAGAAAAAACATACTGAAGGTCTGCCGTGCACTACAACCATTGGGTCTTCCAATCTTGGAGGTGCTCTTGGATGTTACACCAGCTGAAATTGATTTACTAGAATCGAAATTTTCTGCAAGCCACCAACAAGCAGCATAAAAACTCAACCAATTAATATCCAATAAGGAAAAACCCTTGGCTAAGTTTGTGTAGATGTTTTGATGGGAGATGAAAATGAAAATTATGTTTGGATGAAATCTTGATGGAGACAAAATTTTAATTTGTTTGAATTTGTGCATTTATATATATAATGTATAATAACAATTGGATGGCATAAGTGTATAGAGATAATAATTAGTTTTAGGGTATATATAATGACTGTGGGTATATGTGTGTTTTTATACAAGCAAAACAAATGTAATAACTGAATTCAACTGTTTGTATAAGATATAGAATAATTTGAATTTGCAATTTAAACAAAAATTTTATTGGGTAATATAATTGAATTGTGGAAATTTTGATCAGATGAAAATGGTAGTGAATCTTAAAGCATACACAGCTTTTATCATCCGCGTGGTACTTGGATGGAGTTACTAGATATAACAGATACCTTGAAATGCACCAGTTGACTTCAGTCGTTCTAAAACAATAGCTAAACCAGAACCTTGTATATCTTTTAAATTTTTGGTCACCTATGGGAAGGAAAACATTAGATCAAACCCCACGATTCTTCAGGGAGTTAAAAGATCATTGATTAACACCCCCCCCCCTGTGTTGCGCAATCTACATACCATTTCTGGTCCACAAACCCTTAATATCTCATTGAAGCATGTTTCAGCAGCTTTACGAACATCTGCTGATTTTTCCTGGAATTTAACAGACCAAAAAAAATGAGAAAAAACTGAAACTGAGGCAACTTTTAATCACAGAAAAAATCAAAGATCTTGTTTCGCTTCGCTGAACAAAATACCGTCATAGCTATTGCAGAGGGTTTTAGAAGATGTATGGCTTCGGGAAAGTCACTAAATCCAACAAGTTGTCTCAACAACCAGTCAAGAAGATCCTTGCGCCCTTCTGCACCAAGCTTAGCATCAATGAGTGCAGTTGAGGCATAAGGGACCTAAAGAAAAGAAGATGCAACAGGTTTAAGAAAACATAGAACAGGATGCAAGAAGAACAAATTTTGGAAGTGTCTCATTATTAACCATTTTATCAAGATGAGTTGCAGCAAGCCACGAGTCTAAGGTACTCAAAGTGCATTCTCGCATGTTCTTCTTGTTGTCACCAAGGCATTTCAAGAGATCAAAAAGAATGCCCTGCATAAACCAAAGTAATGAAAATTGTCAAACTTGGTTTTAACAGAGAAAATAAACAGACATGACAGACAGATTTCAAGACAAGGACCCTGCTTGACTTCTCAACCGGTTGTCCCATTGCTGATGCCAGAGCACCAATTGTGGACAATGTCGCCATAATCAAATTTTTGTTGCTATCATGTAAACGATTTCTAAGAGCTACGAATAACTCTCCTGCAAGTGAGAAGAATAAGTGAGCACATAACAATGCTGCCATGGTCATATTTTTGTTGCTATCATGTAAACAATTTCTTAGAGCTATGAATAACTCTCCTGCAAGTAAGAAGAATAAGCACGTGAACTAGGATTCCTCTAGATCTCAAATTAACCACTAGATATTATACCAGTTCCAGTTGGTTGTATGCGCTTGTTGGCCTCTTCCAAAATTTTATTCACACTTTCAATAGACTCCAAGCGAATCTGAGACAAAGATAAGAGTTGTTAAGGGCACTTTAAATAATTCATAGACTTGATATCTATTTCTGATGTGCATAACCTACCTTCCAGTCTGAACTCTCCAAGCACTTCAACAAAGTGGGGGTGATCTTTTCACTAATATCTTCATGTGGAAGACCATCTACGTGACCAGCCAACGATGATGTAGAATCTGTTACTTTCACTGTCTTCTTGGGCACTGCAGATGCTCCCTGTTGATATTAGTATTAAACAGTGATTGACAAAAATATAGAATCAGGGGAGAAGACAAAGGCCAAACACCAATCAAGATTACCTCAAACAGATTTTTTTTGCATTCAGCATCAAGTACACTTAGAAGAGCAGGTTTAACATCTGAGAGGAACCCCTTAATATCTACAAGGCAGTGGTGGTCAGTCCCAGTTGAAAACTGAATACCATGTTAAAATTACAGGACTTGTATCACCTGGACCAACAAACTTGTGTAAAACACCAATTAATTTAATAGTAGCATTTCTAGATGCAGCAGCACTAGATTGTAAGCCAATTTCCTTGCAAAAATCTATTAAATCCTGCAATAACAAACAAATACAAATATAATGAACTTTACGGAGCCATGTAAAGAATTCAAATGAGAACGAAATAAAGCTTCTGCAAAGAAGATTCAACCACCTTCAGTTTAATATATGAAATTCCAAAGTCATCAACTGCAGAAACCATCCACAACAAGCCTTCACTGAGAACCTTGGGATTCTTATGCTCTTTCATGATCTTATACAGCTGAAACCAGACAAATACCAAGCAATTAGCCTAAAATGTGCTTATGAATGAAAGGATCACTTATGAGAAATTAAATGTGTCAGAATATCAGAAAATGGACCAATATATAAACTCACCTTTCATGAGTGTAGCACTTTGTTCATTAGCTAAGACATTAATTTCCTGATTTTTGATTATTCATAATTACAAACACTATCAAGCTAGTCACTGGCGTGACTTAAACTACGTTCAAAAAGAAGTTGAGCATTTAAACAACTTGTCTCTCTTCATCAACACCCTTTCTTTTGCCCATAATATTGCAACATGAGAGGGTTTCAATTTCAACAATCAACTGCCTCACAACATACAACAATATCCAACTGCCCAACAGACATACATTTCGCATGTGTAAATTCCTAGACGTAAATAAATAAATAAATCCTCTTTTAGGTTGCCACCATCAGCACACCCAGGAAAAAAGGAAAATGTTGCAGTCTACTGCAGTGATGGCAGAGTAGAAACAGATGTCAGTGAGAAACTAATCTTGCAGTGTCATCTCTATTTCCAATTAAATTCTCAATATTTGTTATTATTAAAAGCGATTCAGAACCCATGACCTAATTTTCTGCATATATTTGGCTAGTTTTTCAGTTTCCGACGAAGGATTGGTGCCAATCTTGGTGGTCGTAATCAATGACGAATATGCACCGATAAGAAGGGAAAATCAGCAGGAAAAGTTGGTGTAGATCCGTGGACAATTATGAAAGCAAATTGCTCCAGGCAATCTTCGATGAGTTGCAACAGAACAAAAAGCGAAAATGCAATAGATGAACAAAATAATGAATGTCTATTGCTTATCTTCCATCATATAAAGGCTACATAGAGCAAAATAATGCACCCCAGGCAGTCAACATCATCAGTCAGACATTTATATGAAAGAGGACTTACCCTCTCAAAAATAAATCCAGGACCCACAGCTTCACACAAACTTGTAAGACATCTCATAGCCTGTGCACGAGTCTTGATATCTGCAACTCTTTCACTAATACCTGTCAAAAAGTCAAAACTATAGATATGAGAAAATGCTGAGTGCAAGTTAATTTCAATTCCAAATACATGAAGAAGCAACAATTGGAAGTTTTAGATCCCCGGAATTCCCCAAGCAATATAATTTAAGCAAAAAGCTTCCAGCTGCAAGCATGAAGAAATAACTAACAAGAGCAATTGAAAGAATGTGTGTATGGGGAGCAATGGCTCTAGCCTTAACCTCTCAAATGAAAGGTCAAGGGTTCAAGTTCAATTGCTCTATTGAGTCAGTGTGTGGGTAAGAGAGGGAGGAATCAAGAAAACCAATTATACAAGAAATTCTGGAACCAAAGTACTTTCAATGGCCCATTTTTTGGGGAACTTTGATACAGTTGAAATAATAGATATAATATAAGTTTCTAACCTAAAAGGCAAAGCACGACACATTTTTTGGGAAACTTTGATGCAGTTGAAGCAATGTGTAATAATATCAATAACCTGTTGCTGTACCTGCTCATCAAGATTGTTCAGAGAATTAGCTAACTAATCCAAGTAACTAACAAGAAGGCAGCTTGAATAACAACAAAAATTTGTTCTCACAACTTTATACCTGCACATTTTTCTCATTCCATCCAGGAACAACACAAAGTAAACGAATCAAAACCTCAACTGATGAGTCAAGGTTGGTTAGTGCTTCCACTTGCTCTTTAAAAGACACAATAGCTGCAAGAGACAATTATAAATTTCAAAATCAAGTCCGGTCACAATTTCTAAGAGGCAGGGTCATATTGAAAATTACTTCAAAGCTAAATTTGTTTGGTCAAAGTGAAAAAAAATTTCTCATCTTAAAATGTTCTTAGCAAACATACATACTTTTGAAACCTAAAGATTAACATTATGTTTGGATGTCAATTTTAATCAATTTCATCCCATTTAAAGCACAAAATCCAAATATTCTAACTTCAAATCTCCCTCCCTCCCTCCCTCTCTCTCTCTCTCTCTCACACACACACACACAAATATTCAAATTACTTGCTATATATATTTATCCACATTCCCATTTATATATTGATAATCTAAAACCTAATCATTACTCCCATGTAATAATAATATTTATCAATTATCATATATTACATATACAAAAAACACAAAAAATTATATCAAACATATATGCTCCGTTTTACACATACTGGAGCAAAAGAACTACATTTTAATATTCCAATGTATCTATTTCAATATTCTAAGAGCTTCTAATATTTAACATATCTATTTTAATATTACAAAATTTTCATTTTAATATTACAACTTATCTATTAGTTTAAGATTTTAATACTTTAAATCAAACACCTGACATTGCATTGAAAATACAAGAAATTCCAACATATCTATTTTAACATCTAACATTCTCCCACCAGTTGACCATAAAGCTTTATTCATAATAGGCACACATAAACATTGGTTTCATGAGTAGCTGACAAGTAGAAGTCAACAAGAGGTGAGACCACACTTTGTTAGTATCAAATAGAAATCAACAATAGTAAGAGAGGTAAACAAAATGTGGAAGTCAACAGATTGACTAAAAATCACATGCTAATGTGATAGAACCTGATGGATGTGCACACAAATTCTTAACATTATAATATGGAGGTTAAAATATTAAGTCCATTTTTTTTTTTTCAAATTGATAAGTCCAAAAATCAGAAGCATTAGATTTAGACTACCCTTATCAAAAAAGAACAATAAAGAAGGAAATGAATAGCAGAAACATCCACCAAACAAGCAAAACCAAAAAATTGAAATGCAATTATCCAGAATCTAGATGTAATACATCAAAGGTTTGTGCAGTTTATCTTTAAATAGAAATTAAAAAATAAAATCCAAAAATAGAAACTCCATGAAAAGATATGCCAGAAAACATTTGAGACTACAGAAGTAGCAAACATCCAGCAAAACATGATCTACAAGGTGGCAAAACATATTTTTATTGTCAACATAGGGGAAAAAATTACTATCTAAAAAATCAACCAGCAAATAATACAAGGAGCCAAAAGCATACTACTAGAAAGAAAATCACAAAATAACCATTCTATATAACATGGCAACTAAACCTTAGCCTAATGTCCTAAGCAAAACCTTCATAAGGACATGACACTGACTCTATTCAACTGCAATCTTATAAATATGCTTAGTTTCATATTGAGGAAGTTTACGAATCACTTTACAACAAAATCCATCATGTAAGAAACTCCAATTTTCAGAAGACATTGGTCAGAGGTAGAAGAATGGATCAATTTGACATTTTCAGCGGACATGAAAGTATAGAGATGATTTTCTTCAACATTATATAAATTCAAATTATTTAGCGCGCCATAGAAACTGAATAAGAAGAGACTGGAATACTTGGCACAAAAGAAAGAAGCTGTTAGCCATGTGTTAGAGCAACTTTATAACAATAAAATATATACAGACATTTTTAGCAATATAAAATTATAAATATATATTTATAGATAAGCAAGCAAAGATTTTTGTTCAATACAACTAACATGAAACAAACAATGCAAATGACATAATTTAAGAAAAATTCATCCGACTTCATAGGTCAGGAAACAATTTTAAAGATTAAAACCTTCAAGCCGCTCTTTCCACACAGCGCCCTTGAGCTGAGTAATTGTATCTGCTTGGATGAGGGATCCTAATTTGCTCTTGATCTCTTCCAAACTCATTTCAGATGGCTGCAGAAACAAGTGGATCAGCTAATCGAAGAAATGACAGATTCTCTTTCCAATTTAGCAAATCATCACAGCACAATTGCTAGAGCCAAGTAGACAGATAAACTTTTACCTCAACATCCTCCAATTCTGCAGGCTTAGAAACTTTTGACCGTCCTCTCCCGTCACCTTTCTTGTTGTCACCAGAATTCCCTGAGGCAGCTTTCTTCACAGTAGCAGGCTGAAAAATCAAATACAGTCTCAATAGTCATTAGCCAAGGACACATCAGCAGGTAAAACATGCATACATCAGTGGTGAAAAACTTACAGCAGTATCAATAGGCTTCTTCCTGCTAAGCATGCTAGCAGCTGATCTTCTAACAAAAGATTCACCAGAGGCCTGCAAAAAGAGAATACAAAGCAGAAACCATACAACATGAAGCATAATCAACAAAACAAAAGAAGTTTGGACAGAAATGGACACAAAAACCACCTCTGTGCATGACATAATTCCTCCAGAAAATTGAACTGCTGCACCTGACATAATTGTAATCAATAGATGTTGAGAAACCAGGATCAAATAAATTACATCAGTGGTACTATATGAATGTGGGTACATAACAAGCATTAAATTATTAACTCGAGCTAGAAAGAGTTGACAGAGCATTAAATTATTAACCTGAGCTAGAAACAGTTGATAGATCCCCTGTGCTCATGCCCACAATCATTTCAGATAGCTTCCTTTTCCTAACATCATCCAGCTTTTCTAGTGACTTCTCTAAAGGCCTCATACCAACCATCTGAGGACAAAGGATGCGTCAAAAAATAACATCATATTTAAAAATTGGCAAGCAAGGACAGCAAGTCATGAAAATCAATACCTTAGCAATAGCTGCCAAAGCTGAGAAAGCCGCATCCCTCACTTCAGGTGTTCCATCATTAAGACACTGCAGAATCCATAGACTCCATGTAGAGTTTGACAAGATCACTAATGCAAAATATGAACACAGAATACATTCACGTATTAATAATAAGAATATTTAAATAAATCAAATGGGTGCCCAACAACTTCAAGTTTTGAACACATAGCTCCACAGTAATCAAAAACCATGTGCACGGTCATAATTTTATTTCTAACATATTCATTTATGGGAGCATTGAAGACCATATGCCAGTGAAAATAGTCAATTAGAAGCATGGCATTTCTCACTAGCATATAGGTATCTGATGTCAAAAAGAATTTAAACCAATATAAAACTGTAAGCACGTCTGGCACACAAGTTATGCGATCTATTACAAACCTCCATGCATATTGGAACATATTCCTTGTGCACTTTTAGTAACGCAGCCTTGTTACTTGTCTCAATGCAAAATGTAAACCAGTTCAATGCCAATGATCTTACAAGAGGAACTTTATTTTTCACTGCAGTCTTAACATCTGCAAAAAAGCAAGTTATTTCCGCATGTTATAAATCTATAAGAAAATTTACCAATCAAACACCCAATTGCTTGCCCCTCCTCTTAGTTTTTTGCCAACCTTCAGATATACATGTCATGGGCAACAAGAAAATAGAAATGGCATACTCAATAACCAAAAGATACCAAAATTCACATTACCATTGAATCTTTTCACACTTGGCCAGTAATTGAGTCACCACCTCACTGACTTTGCGTTACATATCAATACACCCACAATTAAATTCATGATATCACACTAACGACAACCAAGGGGAAAATACCGAATCTGAAGAAACACCTATAAACAAGATAAACAAGGTGGCAGTTAAACAAACGAAGTCCACATATTGATGTCAGAGTTGTATTAAAAAAATACTACAAGACAGGAAACTGGAAGCAAAAAGACAGAAGAAGAGGAAAAGAAGACACAAGTACCAGAACATGTTTATGGGCAAACAGCAATTCCCATCAAAGGTCAAGTATGGTTCAATGACTCGCAAGAATATCCAATAATTCAGAGAGAACAATAAATATGCAGCAGAGAAACAAAAATAGATGTGAAGCCCTGCCTTCAACAATGTCAGTGAGATTTAAGCATCCTGATTTGTACATTGCTTGAAGAGTTTGTGCGAGTGCCTCTCTCACATTAGGCTTTTTCTCCTTGAGTTTTTCCTATACATCGTCAAAGATCAAGCTCAAATAAGCCAATATCAACATCATAGTTGTCAGTAAGCAAGTGTTTTAGAATTCCAAGCCCGCTTCACACAGCTACACCATGCAACAGGACACTATAACTCTAGTTACAAGAGGAAAATTTGCAAGTAATTAGTTTTATTATGGGGTTTCCCCAATTTTAATTGAACAGGAACAAAATACAGAAATACATGAAAGGCTTGATCTGGAAATCTCTCCTCATTGCACATCTATATATTCTTGTATCAATCATTGTCAGAGGTTTTTTACTTCCATATTCAATCTTTCCCACCCAAATTCACATATTAAGCTAGAAAAGGCAAACTTCTCAACAGGAGAAAGTTGAATCTATACTTTATATCCTTGGGACCTAATCTTTAATAGCAGCACCACTTTAAAGCAGATAAATGCACAAGCAATATACTAACCAGTAGTACAGGCAATAAAAAGCGAGATGAGGCTGAGAAATGGGTTCTCAGACCCTTGGCAAGATTTCCCAGTGCTTGAATTGCTTCAACTGCAACAGCAATGTTTACATCGGTAATAAGCTGCAAAAATTAAAAAATGTAATGTAATCACTGGATATATCACCTTATACATGGCCATTCTGATTCTTCAAATTCATATAACCATGAATGAAAATTGAATTACATAAGAGATATATAGTAACATCATCATATTCATCTTAAACATTTTGCTTCCATTGCCTGGCTTCAATAACATAATAACATTATAAAGTGTCTTATTGATCATGGTTCATATATCAACCATATTTTATCCCCCCCACTCTCTACAACCATTCCTGCTCATCACAATCTTTTACACAGGTTTATAGCACCCACATGCACCATAATTCAATTTACAACCCCACAAAGACCATGGAGACTTTCCATAACACAATTCAGATATGTAAAACACAATTCAAGGATAAAAATTATACAGAAATGAAAAAATAAAGACAGACTGAATGGGGAAATTGCAACTTATATTGTTTGTTCTCTTGAAAACTATTAATATTTCATATGAACGGAAACCAAATTGTCATCAAAGAAAGAGTGTCCAACCTGTTATTGTTAGCTACTGATTCTCAAAACCAGAGCCAAAGTCAACCTAGTAATACATGTGCTTAAACTATAATGACAAGCCTAGATCAGTCAATTTTATAGACTCACTCAACACCCATAGTACTAAAACGAAATTCTTGTTTCCATATAGTCCTTTCTCCTAGTTGAGGTCAATTTATCTAATTACAAGCAGAATAAAATAGACAAGTCTAAATACAAAGTGCAAAAAAGAGAAGAATATTTCCATCTGTTCAATGCTCCAATAAACCAAGTACCCAAGAAACTCATAGTTGTCAAAGTGCATGGCGCTAAAGCTTCTATAGCACGACAAGAATTATGAAAACACGATAGAAAATTACATAAGAAATTAAATATGTTTATATCTTTAACAATTCTCTTAAAAATAGGACATTTACAAAGTATGCATGCTAAATGAACAAATGCAAAAAGTTTCCATTTTCAACCAAGTGGCAATGTACTTGTTTAGCTCAAAATAACAAATTTCAATTAAATGCATTTCAAGCAATGAGGTCAAATTCCAATTTGCACTTTATAGAATGTTAAGCCATTCTTTCAATTAATTATGTCCATCATATTCATTATCTACTCGTGTGCGTGCGTGTGTGTGTGCGCATGTATATATATTAAGCATGTACTGGGTTTCATAATATCTCAACAATGCCAACAATGTAATTGTAATTATTATAATACGCCAACACCAAATATAAGATGGGGCAATCAAATAATGCTTAAAAATTTTAACAATCCCAAAAATGTGATTTCAATAATGGGCCAATAGGCCAACACTAAATTACAGAAGAATGAAAGAGTGCCATCGGATTTTAGTAAGAATAAGCAATACAAGAAAAGATTCAAAGAGAAAAGAGCAGAAAATAGATTTGGAAAAGAAGAAACAAGAAGAAAATCTATGCCCATCAGAGACTATTTAATATCAAAAAAGGTTTACGGCCTACTAAAGTATTAAAAAGAAAAAATTCCTCAATGCAAAACCATAGCCAACCTTTTTTAATGTTCGGCAAACTTCTGTAAAATCTCCCGGAGCAATCCTTTTAGTAGATGCAAGTTTGGTTAATCCAGCAACAGCTTCTTTTCTTTCAGACCATTTGGTAGCTTTCTGTAATAAAATTAAAATATCAAAACCACTACAAGCAATAAAGCATACATGTAACAACAGGAGATTACAAGAAATAATCTATGAATTACTGCTAAATATAAATGACTGAGCAGAAGTCATTACCACTCCTTCCCAAAATCCAGACTTCTCCAAAGGTGTCAGTATGTCAACGGGATCAACAAGTTCATACTCATCTACCTCTTGAGGAACTGTAAGAGAACATGTATCAGACCAGGAAATGACAGTCCTGAAAATCACACAACAATGTAGCCAAAGACAATAGTATTCATCACTTGCAATTCCACATTAAATTCTCCAGCTTAAGTTGCTTAGACCACAAATACTGTTCAGTTAGAAACAAAAGTTTAGCTCAATAAGCACATACTATCAGCTGTACTTTCTTCCACGGGGCCAGGGCCCCCAGCCACAAAAGCAGCATCCTGCTCCTGCTCCAGCTCCTTGTCCTGCTCAGACCTGATAAATAACATTTATAAAACTCTACATAAATGTTGCACAAGCAGAAGTACTTCACGCACAAGACTGTATCACAAATACAAAAGCAGAGAAGGACATTTAAAATAACTACATTTCTTTCAGGCATTTAGCTTCCACTATCTAATCACATACAGCCAGTAGTCAAACATGCTTGTAGCAAAACAAGAAAAAAATTAATTAACTATCTACTTTAGCTCAGTGGAGCATCCTAATGAAAAAACTCAACAGAAGAACAGAAAGGATCAAAAATATAAAATTTAATACCCATTGTACACTTCCAACAACTTCAGCAATATCAACAAATCAAGTATCCATTACATAAACACCACATCACCAGGCTTGCTTCACTAAGGCGAGACTGTTAATTTTATACAAAATGTATGCATGACAAACCTTAGGGATACGCAAAGTAACATTCCAAGAAAAGCCTAACATTGATTTTTCTACAAACATAATTACACCAAAAGGCCAAGACAAAGAACGAAGGAACATGTTTCAATAAGTCTGTACAGGTTAAACAAAAAGTGCTTGTCATTCTGATTTGTTTATTGTTTTCCAAGACAGATAATCACCTAATTTTACGGGTTGGCTTTGCAGTTGCAGTGACATTGACAACCTCAGCCTCCAACTCTCTTTTCTTAAACATAACAGAGCAAGAGAGAATGAGGACATTGCACAAAACATTAGAAAAATAAGCGAGAGGCAAATATAAGACATATTGTGAAATAGACTACCATTGTGTCTCGCATCTTTTCAAACAATATTGACTTGACAGGATCCTTTCCCATCCATCGACAAAGCTCTAGCGTCAGCCCTTTCGCAGAAGCACGAACATTCTGATCTTGATGATCAAAAAGTTCAGGAAGCATCTTCAATATTCTTTTTGGTGGTACTATTTTTGACCCAAATTCACTGATTCATTATCAACCCAAATGTTAAATAGACATAATAGCAAAAAGGCAAATATCTGAGACAATTGGGACAACAACAATTACTTGCACACCTTAATCCTTGAAACATGACATCTATCGCAGGTACAACTGCTTTGGCGACTTTATTTTTTATGGCTTTTTCCATAGCATCCTACAAAGTAAACATTGCTCAATCAATTAGAAATATCCAACAATGAAAGCACCTTGTGAACACAATGAATATGTGTAAAATTTTATTATAGAGACGGTAAGGTACGCCTGCATTAAGAGATAGGACAAATTGACTATCAACAACAAACTATGGTGACTCTGATATAATCTTGCCCAAATTTTTATCCACTTTGCAAATGCTAGTTTTTTTTTCTCAAGTCATTGCTGTTGGAAAAACAAAAACCAGGAGAAATGGCAATTGTTTGATTAGATTAGCAGGTGCAGAAGTTTCCTGCTAGATAAAGCTCAAGTTCTCAAATTTATTTTGTTTAAGGACAACAATGCCCATGTACTTCCCACCTCAAAGTTCGTGTTGACCAAATACATGTCCTAGGAACAAAATCACAAGTCAGTTTAGTCAAGTTAGTTCATCCTTACTTCAAAGTGCTTAGTATTGTAAAAATAAATTATGGTGACCGTGATTACAAATTTTGAGCTAACAACACTATCGTTTCAGCAACTAAGCACTTTTTGATGGCTTAGGTTGGGCATCAGCGTCTCAGCATTTCGTCAACCTTTTTAAAGCAGACGCCAAGGAACATGTAATGGCACTTCTCAAGCAACCAATTCTCACAATGCCAATATGTTACATGCTATGTGGAACAAGGAAAATATTGAACTAGCAACATACTGAAAATTCTTAGCATATAATTCAACATACCAGGAAAGCTTCAACAGCCTCCAACTCTACCCACAGCATAAATGCTCTCTGTGCTTTCTCTACTGTTTTAGGCCTTCCAGTTAGACATTTCGCAACTATAGCATCACATACCTCTTTGGCATATCTAAATCCAGCACAAAGTAGTAGTAATAATAAGTAAATAATGACACATCCAATAGTTTCAAATGTTGTCTAGTTGAGTAACAAAGAATTGAGTAAATTAAACGGGAAAAAAACGAAAATAACTTTCCAATGATTCACCTTCCAGCATCAGCATCAGCAGCTCTTAAATACGCAATGAGTGCAACCAAAGCCTTCTCCTGCACAGGTGCGTTAGAATCCGCCACCGTCTTCCTGAAAAGCGGGCCTAACCGAAACTCCAAAATTAGAAGAAAAGTCATAAAGACAAAAACAACAGAATCAACGCATTTTTAACCAATCGCATTGATCAGTTTGTTCGACAGATCATGTACACCGCAATCAGGCATGAAGATGAAGCACATCTCATACGAAATATAAAGGTAAATTCTCACCAAATTCACGGAGTCTCGGGTCCTTGGGGTCCGAGATGGAGTTGCAAACAGCGGCCAAATCGATATTCGCATCATTCCTCACTTTCCAATTCTTGTGCGACAAGCGATCCTCCCACGGCAATCTCTTCGCGTCCTTCAATAACTTCTCATCCTCCGACATTTCCTATATCTGTCGACAAACGCAACAGAAAATATATGTTCACGAATCCAGCGATGCGAATGCAGAGATGTACAGGAAAATGCGACAGCGTCGTCGGAACACTTCCGCGTCTGAATTTTCGCCGTTAAATACTTTCGCGCATCCACTCAACCGAGTGCTACGAATTCCGTTGAAGGTTTGAGTGTGGCGGGTGAGTGCGCCCGACGATTCCACGGTATCTTTTTTGCCTCTCTCTAGATTCAATATAAAATAACTATAAAAAAAAAAACAGAGGAGAGAGAGAGAGAGAGAGATTGTGTTTTCCGATTTGGGAAAGAGAAGACTATGTTTTATGTCGCCGCGTGGAGCACGTACCAATGTCGTCTTTAAACGTGGCAGCTCGGGCCAACTGTATGGAGGCGTGCATTAGGGCTGCGAGAGGAGCGTCACAAAATCGGGCTTGGGTGATGTGGGACCCAGTGGGAGAGCGGAGAGAGGAACATGGCAACATTTCAAATTATTTACCTCTTTATTTATTTAGTAAATTATTATAAAATAATTGAAAGGGGACTAATTATGTGCGGCAATCTCCACCTCACTAGTTTGCGCAACGGCGGAAAGGTTTTGAATTGTGAGCGATCATTCAATCCTTCAGATTAAAATTGGTCGGACTGCTGCGAGGCAATACATGTAGAACTTATCAAATTACACGAACGTTGGATTGTCATTGCTTTTACTTTGTCCGCACGTAGATTTTGCAACAATGAAACGGCTGTTCCTTTTTAAATCAAGCAGTGTTCTTGGCAAATTTTTATCTATATTATGTTATTAAGTTAATAAAACAATCAATTACTTAAAATTTTTTATCTTTTTATCAATTTATTTTTCACTTTTTAAACTTATTAATTTTGTTTTTATTCTTTCTCAAATTGTTTCTCTTTCTAAACTCTTTTGAACTTTTTGTTTTCTTTTTCAAATATTTTCATTATTTATTTTTTATTATTTAAATTGAAATGATTTTTTAATGTGACGTGAGTTCATTTCTAAACCTTCATGATTATCTAAAAATAATTAACAAAAATAATAACTTGCCAAAAATAGTAAAAATTTTCAAAAAAAATCAAAAATGTCTTATATAACCTCCCATTATTGCCCAACCTACTTGTTAAGCTAACTTATATTCAATAAATTTGCCGTTCAAACTAGAAGGAGAGGATTGTCAAATTAAAAGATAAGTTGTTGACACGAATACTATTATCACACACGACCTCCCCTCACCACCTTAGTTCCTTGCTCTTGCCAAGATACTATAAATAAGGAAAAATCCTTCTTATTTATTACATTCACAACTAATTCTCTTAAGTTTTTAGTTCTTCTTTCATGGTTAGCCCAAGTCTTTTTCCTATATTCGTTTACTCTTTAATAAGAGATCTCCATACTTCCATTAATTTTTATTGTGAAAAGGTTTCCACCACTTTTAACACTCTTCATGGCCTTAAGCAGTTGCAAGTGGAGTATACAAAATTTCTTAAAGGGCTAAATGTGAATTTTTTTTTTTTTTAAATGAATAGATGGAACGTCTTCAATTACATTTTGATGGTACTCGCTTGAAGTTGTATAAATGCCTAAAAAGATGTAAAGCTTTAGATGAGTCTAGGATAGAAATCACTGAAAATTATCATCCATTATGTGATGAGCTACGACAATGTCAAGTTGCTTACGGGGTTTCGTGTCCAAGTACTTGTCAAGTTATGACAAACAATAATACCTCCCAAAGTTTTAAGAGGATGAACTCGTACATTACCATAATTTATCTACTTTTCAATCTATGATGACTAATTACTTTTGGCAAGGTTAACTGCCCAGCTTTCACGATTGCCTAGCTTAACTCATTTCAAAAGGCATAATGGACACCACCATAGCAAAGCCTCATAATGGGTACCATAGCTTGAACCTATTCCATGAGGAGATGATGCGCTAAGATGGTAGTAGCAATCCTAAATTGGCCAGTGCTGCATAGTTACTAGATAAATATCTTTGGTTTTCGTAAAAGTGGGTATTTTTTTAAGAAAACTTTCTCAACCTTTCTACAGAACAGCCATCTTCCTTGCAAAGGGAAGTAATGCTTATTTTGTATACTTATGATCTAAGTTTATATTAATGAAAATTTCTAATTTCCTTTTACTGAGCTGCATTTTCAAAAAATATTTTCCTAAGCTAACAAATATTAAACTCTAATAGAACTTTAGTCAACGGACTCCTAACTAAATCTAGCAATCCCATGCTTTGCTAGAACTTTGATAATCAGGTTAGATGTATAAACATATGAGAGTTGTATGTCCCTTTTCTTGCAATCATAGTTATTGTAGCTTTTTAGCTCCTAATTGAGTATTTTTAGATACTAAAGCATTAGTCATATTGAGGATCTTGTTAATTAAACATTTTCATTGACTTTTTTGTTTTTTTAGTAGTTTTTATTCTAATACTCCATGATCTCTATAGACTTGTGCAGTCCAAATATCAACCGTTATCTCTATATAAATCTTTCCCTCCCACACAAAACTACTTTTGTTGTTCTATTCTGAAAAAACCCTTATTTGCAAATTTCATTCACAGTCGTCTTCCCCAAGTCGTTTTTTTTTTCCCTTTTTCTTCCTTTTTATAGAGGTTAACGATCATGTTTACCAAATCTCCTTATTATGAAATAACAAAAGTAAATGTAATAAAGATACTATAGTAAAATATGTTAATACCTATGAGTCTCCAAGGGACTATACATATGTAGTCCTTTGTGAATTGTCCCGCCCCCATAAATGCTCCATTAGAGGTTATATTTCGATGTTTATCCACCAACTTAGGATAGGACTTACTTTCATTTATGTATATTAAAAACTATTGAACTTGGGATATTTTATCTCAACCATCGGCCAAGCACAAAGCGCTTAAAAAATCTTCCTTCGTATAGTAACTAAAGTTGGAAGGAAAAATATTTCTTTTTGAAGGGTTATGAGCCCTAAAGTTTTCCCATTATTTTTTAACTCAACCCTCCGTCTACCCCAAACTTCCCAAAAAACCTATTTCTTGATGAGTAATCTATGCAGCATAAAGTTTTGAGCAATTTATAGCTTAGTAGGTTTGGATAGCTTGTTGATTAAGGAGCAACTTGTAGCTCTATAGGTTTCAAGTAACTTACAGTCTGGTGAGCAACTTGTAAGTCAGTGGATGTTAGATAGCTTGTAGCCCAATGAGCGACTTGTAGCTCAGAAGATTTTGAACAATTAATAGCATGGTAAGTGACTTGTAGTTCAAAAGGTTTTAGACAACTTAAAGTCTAATGAAGAACTTGTAGTTCAAAGGTTTTGGGCAACTTGTAATTTGATGGATAACTTATAGCTTAGAAGGTTCCTTTTGAAGACCTGATAGTTTGGGAATTTCAACTAAATATCTTTTTAACTTAAATACATTCCATAATCTTTCTAATTTTCTTCTATTCAAATCGATCAATCTATAACCTTCTCCTAACAGAACTTCCTTTATTATATGTGGTCCTTCTCCCTTAACTTCCAGGTTTCCCACGGATTTTATTACTTGTACTTTTCATAACACTTTTACCCCTTCTTCAAACTTCCTTCCTCACACCTATCTATTCAATAAGGCAGTAACTTGTTGTTTAAACTTTAAATTTCTAAGATAAGTTTTCCTCCGTCTTTCTTTTATTAGTACCAACTTATCTTGCATTGCTTGTTTATTTTGTGCTGAGTTGTATTTTAGCACCCACTGAGACTGTTCTCCTACCTTCATAGGGATCACAACATCTATCCCATATATTAAGGCATGAGGACTCTCCTAAGTTGTGTTTCTTGGAGTTGTTTATTATGCCTAAAAGGACTTCTGGTTCTTTTTTACCCTTCCAACCTTATTTTTAGACCTCGAACTATTATTTTATTGACCACATCTACATGTTCATTAGTTTACGGGTAATATGCTGCGTTAAATTTTTGACTAATTTTGAAGCTTTCACACCAGTCGTAGGTGGACTTCCCTATAAACTGTCTTTTATTATCCATGATTAACTCCTGTGGTATGCTGTATTGACATACCTCATTCTTCCATAGAAACTTTATGACTTCCCTCTCAATTATTTAGGCTATGGGCTTCGCCTCAATCCACTTTGTGAAATAATCTACTACGATTAGGAGAATTTTCTTCTATCCTATTATTGGTGGGAAAGGGTTTATTATGTCAACTTCCCATCAAGCAAAGGGTATTAGTAACGTCATACTATTCATTTCTTATGTCGAGATATCAAAATAAATTGATGTGTTTTTAACATCTATCATAAGATCAAACTAGTTGCATTACATCCTCTCTTAGGATAAACTAAAAATATCTAGCTCAAATAGCCTTTCTTGTGAGGGTTATGCCTTCCATATAGGATCCATAGGATTCTTTATGAATTTCTCTTAAGACATACTCTATTTCATTCAAGCTTAAGCACTTGACGAAAGGTTGGCCATATGATCTCTTATATGGGACGTTGCCTATTTTGACAATCCTGACTGCTCTTTGCTATGTCTCTCTATCTACCTCCTTACCTCTTAATGCTTTAAGTATGGGAATCCACCAATTATTTTCATCCTCTATTCTTTCCACCTCTGTTTTTTTTGCTTTTTGCAATGTGATTCTCCTAGGGGCCTCTCTTTTAAAGTTAATGTTATTTTTGTTAAAAAATCCACTTTGTCATTTTCATCTCTAGAAATTTGGCAAAGCTGGAAGCCCTAAAATCTTCCAGCTAATTCCCTAACCTACTAGTTATAGTCTTTCATGGTTTGTTCCCTCATGTTGAATTTTAATAGCATTGCTTCGTCACTAACTAAGAATTTAAGTATACTGTTATCCTAAGGATTTTCAAGGTAAGAGCAATATTAATTTCCCATAAGGGTGCTTTGAACTTGGTTTTGTTATTGGAAGCATGAAAGTCTAGGCATAGTCTATATTCAAATTCTTCCTTTTCTAAGCTAGTTAAAATGATTCCTATCCTACTATTGTGGTAGGTCTATATGCATTATTTACAGTTGGTAATCGACTTCCTCATACATTGCTACAATAAAATTAGCTACAAGTTAACTCTTAATAGTGGTCTACAGTTCATAGATGATGTCGAATTCTCCTAATTCCACCGCCTACTTGACTATCCTTCTTGATGCCTTAATTTTAGTTAATATTGCCTTTGAGGGATATCTTGTAAAAATAATGGCACGGTAGGCTAGGAAATAAGCCATTTACTTCCTAGCTGCCATAACTAAGAAAAGGACCACCTTTTCTACTTTGAATACCTAAACTTTGCATTTTGCAGAACCTTACTCACGTAGTAGATAGAGACCTATTGTCCTTCGCTATTTCTAACCAAAACTGTGCTAACTATTTTTTTAGATATTGCCATGTATAAGTGTAGTCTCTTGTTTTTCTTTGGTTCTGCCAGTAATGGTGAGTTGGATAAATACTACTTCGGGTCATCAAAATTTTGCTGGTATTCTTTGATCCATTCAAAGTTCTTAGTCTTTTTTAAAAACTTAAAGAATGGCAAACTCTTATTAGTAAATCGAAAAATAAACCGACTCAGACGGTTGTCATACCATTCAATCCTTGAACCTGCTTAATGGTTCGAGGGGGTAGTAGGTCCAACACAACTTGAATTTTTTTCAAGTTGGCCTTTTATACCCCTTTTGGTTATCATATATCTCAAAAATCTACCTCTTTTTAATACCAAGAGCGTATTTAGTAAAGTTTAGCTTAAGTCTAAATTTCCTTAACTCTATAAAAGTTTCCTCCAGGTCGGTTATATGTTCCTTCTTTGTTTTGTTATAAGTCCAAAAGGTATAATCTTATAGTAGAAGGTCTCAAAAGGGATAACGAAACTTATCCCTTTTCCAATTTTCTATAGTCAAAGGGATTTGATGGTATCTTTAGTAGGTGTCCATCATGCTGAGCATCTCCGATCCTACGGTAGCATTGACCAACTGATCGATCCTAAATAATGAGTAGTAGTCATTTGGACATGCTTTGCTCACATCTTTGAAATCGAGACACTTTCTCCACTTTTCCCCTATTTTGGGCACTACACATTAGAAAACCGCTTCAAAAATTATATTTCTTCAATGTGACTTGTGTTAATTAATTTCCTCCATTATGGCAATAGTCTTTTCCAAGCTGGATTGTCTCAATTTTTGTTTGACGAGCTTAACTCTTGGGTCCATGTTTAACACATATCTCCAATTTTGGGATCAATTCCCCTCAACTACTTTGCTAATGACAAAAATAAGTCCATTTTATTTTTCAAAAAGTAGACCAGCTACGACTTTTAAGGTTTCTCTAACTCTCCTCTAACTCACATGGTTATGTTTAGACTTAGACTTACCAGAATTAATTCTTCCATAGGTTCCATCTGTAAAGGTTGTTTAGCCTTATCCTCTCCAGTAGGTCTTTTGTCACTTCTTTTGATCACATTGATATGACATTTTCTAGATACTAGCTGATCTCTGATTACTATCTCAACCTTATTCTCTATTGGGAATTTCATAGCCATATGGTATGACAATGCCATTGCTTGAAACTCAACCAATGCCGGCCTTCCCAAAATCATGGTGTAAGTTGTCACCATTTCTACTATAAAAAATGTATAACACTGGTTTTAGATACCTCAGTTTGTCCTATCGTAATGAGTAGCACGATTTTCCCATAGGTTGGATAGTCTCTCCTATGAATCTAAATAAGATTTGGTTTATTGATTCCAACTTTTCTCTGCCTAGCCCCATCTTCTCAAAGGCAGTGAGGGCTAATACATCTATTGAACTCCCACTATCGACTAGACATTGGACTACGTTATAGTTAGCTATTATTACAGTCACCACCAAGACATCTGAGTTGAGGGGGTTATAATTCCTTTGAGTTCTTCTAGACCAAAGGTTAGGATAGCTTCCTCAACCTCTCTTGGGCTAAACTTCATCTTTTTTCTTACACTGGCTACTTTGCAGAGGCTATCTTTGTCCTTCCTCTTAGATCGTCCTCTAGGGATCATGCTGATGTATCCTTGAGTTATTGATCTTTCTTCCTTCCCCTTTTCCTTATTCATTTTTCTTTGCTTATCTATGAATTCTTAGATGAACCCTCTTTCGATTAGGTTATCTATTTGCCTCTGAAGATTGAAACATCCTTTAGTCGTGTGGCTAAAGTTGTTGTAGAATCTATAGTATTTATTGCTTTGTAGTTTCTTGGTGGAAAAGACACATCTCAAGGCCACCAAATCATGCCAGAATCTTGTAGAGCTTTGAGAATTTATTCCCTATTTACCTTTAGGGACATAAGTTTTTTTGTGATTTTTTCTTCGACAGTTGTAGTTGTAGTTTCTATCCCTAGCCTTTTCGATCCATGCTTCTTCCATGTTGATATATTTTTCAACTTGGAACAAGGTCTCATCAAAATCCTTTGCAGCACTCTTGGCTAATAATCTGAAAAAATTTCTTTCCTTAAGCCCTTGCGTGAATGCGCTGGCTAATTCCTCCTCCGTTTCTAATGAGGCATCTAGAGCCACCCTTGAAAAATAATAAACGTAATCTCGAAGGGATTCATCATTTCCTTGTTTCATGTTGAACAAAGACATCGGTGTTTTTTCATACCTTTTGTAGCTTACAAATTGGTGGACGAACAAACTAGTGAAATCATCAAAACTTTTAATAACATGTCCCAACAATTCGTTGAACCACTGTTGGGTGATACCTCCTAAAGTAGTAAGGAAAACTCTACACTTGATTCTATTGAGATATTGGTGTAGTAATGCCTAGTGTTTAAATTTAACTAATTGTTTTGCTAGGCCTGACACCCTACTGTACTTAGGTATATTTACTTGTTGAAAGTTATTTGGTAGAGGCTTTGAAAAATTTTCCAATGCGAAAGGCAGATCTTTTGTAAGTTAGGTAAGCTCGTCTCACCTCTTCATTTTCTCTAGCTCTTCTCAAAGCTCAGCTAGTCTTCTCCTCATTTCGTTAGAGGAGCTACACTTCCTTTCCTTTCTCTGGCCCCCCATACTTTGTCCCACATGCATCCCTTTGCCACTATCTCCCATACACAAGCTCATAGGTCGACGAGGTTCCTTCCTGCTCACAGCCCTAGCCCCCTCCTCTTTCCTAGATAGAGCAGCATTAATA
The DNA here is from genome assembly GCA_019155195.1 of Avicennia marina. Taxonomy (NCBI): domain Eukaryota; kingdom Viridiplantae; phylum Streptophyta; class Magnoliopsida; order Lamiales; family Acanthaceae; genus Avicennia; species Avicennia marina. The sequence goes on along the minus strand of CM032754.1, from coordinate 17,017,790 downwards.
GCCATAGAAATTACCTTATTTAGTCAGTCTAGGAGGATATTAACCGTCTAATTAACCAATGTGGATGACTCTCCCTAAAAATAGAGGGTGCATATCAAAGGGGCTGCTAGAAATGTTTTTTCTTCATACTCCCTTCCTTCCTTTATTTATATTCTCCTCTTTTTATACTTCTGTAGAAAAGAGTTTTTCACAGATGGTGCCAATGATGTGGGTTCATTTCTAAACCTTCATGAATATCTAAAAATAATTAACTAAAGTAATAATTTACTAAAAATAGTAAAGATTTCCAGAAATAGCGAGAATGCCTTATAATTTATACGTGTTTACAATTGAGGAAAAATTACTATTTATAGGATATTCTAGCTGACATAGCCTCTCTTTGCTGCCCTATCCACTTATTAAGTTAACCGCCTTTCGATAGGTTTGTCACTCAAACTAGAAGAGGAGGATTGCAAGGTTAGGAAATAGGTTGTTATCATAGATAATATTATCACATATCGCAATGTAGAAATAAATTTTCACAATTACTTATATTATTTAATTATTTATCTTTTCATTTTTTTTCTTTTTGATCTTTTATCCCCTTGTTGATTGTTTTCTTTCTTTTGAAAAATTTTAATGCATTAAGTGTGCAACTTCATTAACAATTTTTGGGTGTTAGAATGTAAACTCTCTAAAAAATACATTTATTCTTCTGTCATTTTCCTAATTTTTAATTTTTTTTATATTTGTTTCTAAATTCTATACTTCAAAACACACATTGTAATCACTGTCTTTAGATGATTCTAACAAAATTAGAAAATAAGTAAAAAGAATACACCAAGAAAATATAAATGGAGTTCCTCAAAGAATAAACTTCAAGAGGGTGGAGCTGAAATTACTATGAAAAAGGGCAAAATAAATGACAAGTGGAGTGTAAATGAATTATCCCATATGCTCACTTAGGAGGAAACAAGGTTAAGGAATCAATAAGTTCATTCTGTTAACCTTGTGGGCCAAGAGGCTAGCAAGATTCACAGTCACAAGGCAAGAAAGTTAAGAAGAAATCATCCGCTAAAGTAACACAAATTGCTAATGATACTAAAGGAAAGGAACAAAACATGGATAAGTGTCACTTTTACAAACAAGAAAGGTATTATCAGAAAGATTGCCTAAAACGTAAGGCTTGGTTTGAAAAGAATGGTACATCTAACTTTTTTGTATGTTCCAAACTAAATTTAACTGAAGTTCCTTCCAATACTTGGAGACTTGATTATGGTGCTACAACTCATATTTCAAATATAATGTAGGGATTCTTTACTATCCAAACCATAAACCTAATAGAGGATTTTCTACTCGTGCGAAACCGTAAGAAGGTCCCCATTGAAGGTATAGGACTTGTCGTCTAGTATTGGATACTAGTTATCGCTTGAAATCTAATACAAACTCTCTATGTACCTTTAATTTCTTGAAACTTAATTTTTGTTTCAAAACATGATGTAGATAGGTTTACTTTAAAGTTTGGCCATGGTTGTTTTAATTTATTTAAACCTAATTTTATTATTGATTCTAGAATTCTTATGGATAGTTTATATAAATTGAAATTTGAGTTGAATTTTTTTGATTCCCTATTTTCTGTCTATCTTACATTTGGAACTAAGCATAGCACAATAAATGACAATTATGCTTACTTGTGGCATAAATGCTTGGGTGATACCTTCAAGGAAATATTGGAAAGATTGGTAAAGAGTGAAATTCTTTTGAATTTAGATTTTATCGATTTTGGCATGTGTGTAAATTGTATTAAGGAAAAGTTAAATGTGCCACAAGAAGTACCTAGTTTTTTGAAATTATACACACCAATATATGTGGGCCTTTTGATACTCTGTGCATAAATGGAGAAAAAAACTTCATCACTTTATACATGTTTTTTCACGTTACGAATATGTCTATTTGCTTAAAGAAAAATATCAAGTTGTAAATGCCCTTAAGTATTTGTAACGGAGGTTGAAATGTAACTAGTTAGAAAGGTAAAAATTGTAACATTTGATATAGGTAGTGAATATTATGAAAAATTTGATAAATTTGGATGATGTTGAGGTCCATTTGTAAAGTTTCTTGAAACACATAGCATATGTGTATGATATATAATGTCAAGCATACCTCAACGGTGTGGCAAAACCGCACAATAGGATATAATAGATATGGCTACGAGTATGATGAGTTATTTCTCATTACTGAAATCCTTGTGGATACATGCACTTAGAACTATTGTGTATCTGTTAAACAGGATTTCAAGTAAGGTAATTTCAAAAACTCCTGTTGAGTTGTAGATTGGAAGGAAATCTGAGTTAAGGCACCTACAAGTTTGGGATTGCCTAGTTGAAGCACGAATTTATAATCTACAAGAAAAGAAATTAGATTTTTGAATAATGAGTGGCTACTTTATTGGCAACCTAGAGAAATTTAAAGAGTATAGATTTTACTGTCCAAGTCATAGTCTAAGAATTGTCTTGAAACAATTAATACCCAATTTAATGAGAACGATGAAGTTAGTGGGAGTGCTGAAAAACATACTGTGAATATTAATGAAATATGGGTTGATGTTCCATTACCCATTAATGTTCCAATATCCACACTCTTATCAAATGCCGTCCTAGTATTGAAAGAACAAAGGGATATTAGGAAACATTTGCATAAACAACACTTTATGAAAAAACTGACATAAATAAACCACATGGAATAACCTTAAATAAACCTATAAGCATAAGAAGACCAGCTATTTCTGATGATTATGTGGTTTATTTGCAAGTGTCAAAATTTAATTGTGGCATTTATAATGATCCTATTTCTTTTCCAAAAGCCATGGAAAGTGAGGAATCTAAGAAATGGATTGATGCCATGAAAGATGAGTTAAATTTAATGGTACTAAACAATGCTTGAAAACTCGTTAAATTGCCAAAAGGTTCTAAAGAGTCGGGTGTAAATGGGTTTTTAAGACCGAACATGACTCAAATGTGGGTTTTTAAGACCAAACGTGACTCAAATGACAATATTGGCTGATATAAAGTTAGACTTGTTGTCAAGGAATGTACTTAAAAGAATGACATTAATCATAAAGAAGACATTTTTCACCTATCTTAAAGAAAGATTCATTAAGAATAATTATGGTATTAGTAACTCAGTATGATTTAGAGCTACATCCAATGGATGTGATAACCTTTTTGAATGTAGATCTTGAGGAGGAAGTTCATACGAATCAACCTAAAAGTTTTTTTCATAAAAGGAAAAGGTCACCTAGTGTGTAAGCTTAAGAAAGCAATATATGGACTCAAACAAGCTTCCCGAAAATGGTATATTAAGTTTAATGGTACAGGTTTTATATATTGATGACATTTTACTTCATGCTAATGATTTGGACATACTACATTAGACTAAGGATTTTTACTCTAATAATTTTGAAATGAAAGATATGAGAGATGCATTCTATGTGATAGGAATTTCATTATTTTGTGATAAATCACAAGGATTAATAGGACTGTCTCAAAAAGAATATATCAACAAAATTCTTAAGTGATTTAATACGAATAAATGTTCAACAAAAGTGGTCCCTATACAAAAAGGAGACAATTTTAGTCTTATGCGATATCTAAAGAATGACATGGGATGAAAGAAAATGGAATTTATTCCATATACCTTTGTTGTTGGCAAGTTGATGGACCTACAAACGTGTACGAGATTTGATATTAGCTTCACAATCGGAATGCCAAGAAGATTTCAAAGCAATTCTAGCATTGATTATTTGAAGGCTGCAAAGAAAGTGTTGAGATATCTACAAAGAACAAAAAACTATATGCTCATGTATAGAAGATTTAATCATTAGAAGTGATTGGATGCTTGGATTTAGATTTTGTTGGATGCATTGACACTAGAAAGTCAACATTTCGTTATTTGTTTCCATTAGTAGAAGGAGCAATTTCATGGAAAATTGCCAAATACTTTGTCATTGCTTCTTCCAATTTGAAATTATAATTTCTACTTTAAGGCTAAAATTAATGCATTATAGTTGTGAAACTTTATTTCGAAGCGTAGGATTATAGGTAGCATCTGTAAGTTGCTGAAAATTTACGAAGATAATTCTGCAGCAAATTTCTTCTCTAACAAGTGACAAGTACTCTAAAGGTGCTAAATATATGGAGTTGAAATATTTTGCTATAAAGGAAGAAGTTCAAAAATTAAGAGTATGTATTGAACACATTAAGATTGATCTCATGATTGTGAATCCTTTAACTAAAGCTTTACAATCAAAGACATTTAAAGAGCAAGTTCAAAAAATGGGTCTTAGTTGTATTGATGATTGCTATTGATGCTGTTTTTACACTCTTAGGCTCAATTATGCATTTATAACATTTTAGCAAATTTTCTTGTTCATTATTATTGTGTGCACACTATTGTTATTGGACAAAAAATTAAATGCCCATGAGACATTAATGTGGACCTTTATGATATTTTTATATCACTTATAATGCCAAACTTGATGAATTGCTAGTATGGGATATATAGAAGGAAGTATGTAATGCTATAGTGTATGACCCCTTGTAACCTGCACTATGTGATATATCATATTATAATAAATCATGAAGATACAAATAGATTTGTTTATGTGCATATCATATTATAATAAATTATGAAGATACAAATAGATTTGTTTATGTGCATTTAATGTTGACACAGTTGAAATAAAGATTTTAAATATTAGGCTAAGTGAGAGAACATAAAATTATGTCCCAATATTGTGGACACACAATATGGTATGATTTAAAATATAGAGATATTCTATATATATTAAAAATTCCTATTTGATCAATATTTTTTATTTAATAGTGGAACAAATCTCAACTATTTATTTAAGTACTTGATGAACATATCATCAAATTAAAGTCATTGATATATAAATTGGTCTTCTTTCTGCCTATTAGGGTTATAAAAAATACTCTTATCAAAATCTTAGTAATTTCAAAAAAGGTTTAGAGAGAAATCATTTTTGTGTAAAGATAGTGCTTTCAATTGATAGGTCCCAATAAGTATCAAAAAACAATTATAGCACAATAGAAATAATTAGGCATAGAATGTCATGCAAAATAGCCACTAATCGCCAAGTTGAAACAGTCAATAAAAATGCAAATAATAAATATCGTAGCACTAATTTTAAAATGGTTTATCCTTAATTGGGCTACGTCCACGGGATAAAGTTTGAAGCATTTTTCTTTCATTATATTAATAGCAATATTACAAGAGAGAGACTTTTCTAGAAAATATCTAAAATCACAACACCCTCAACTGGGATAAACCCACAATACTGGCACTAAAATGTTTCCCAAAAGAACCCTAAAATCTCACTAATTTGTCACCACAAAATTCCTATAATTTTCTCACACACACCCTCTCTTACTCTCTCCCTCTCTACACTATGTGATATGCTATGTGTGTGTGTTCAATGCAAAATGAACAAAGCAATCTCTTTATTTATAGGGAAAAATGAGTAGCATTTTCTGTAATCTCCATGGCCATTAATGGCCATTTTTAAGGCTAACTTGTAACAATCCCACAAAATCCGTTTTGCCACTCTGATGCTTATGCAAGTTGCAAGCAACCTTTTCCTCCATTTTTTTTAGATTTGCATCCCACCAAATTTAGGAGGGACCCAACAAATCTCCCCCTTCTGACTAAATGGGGTACCACCAAGCTTACTACATGCTAACAAAATTCAAAATTTTCTTTTAGAAGAATCTTTGTTAATTTGTCAGTTTTATGGTCACTAGTATGAATTTTCTACAAAAGAATTTATCTTTTCATCAAGTGCTCCTTGGATCCAATGATAGAGAATGTTAATGTGCTTCGACCTAGACTGGAAAGTTGGATTCTTACACAAATGAATTGCACTTTGACTATCAAAGTAAAGTGAATAGTTAGATTAATTCTAGCCCAATTCATGAAGAAATTATTTTAGTTTCAAGAGTTCATTGCATGCTTCTTTAACTGTTATGTACTTAGCCTCTGTGCTGGATAAAGTTATATACTTCTAGAGTTAGCTTTGCCAAAATACTGTTGCCCTTGCAAAAGTCATTAGGTATCATAATGTAGATTTCCTTGAATAAACATCTCTAGCCATGTTTGCATTTGTATATCTTTGAGTATTGACTTTCTTTTTTATGCACCGTAACCTAAGCATAGCATGGAAGTATCTTTGAGATATTGAAAGATCCACTTAATTGCATTCTAGTGTTCTTTGTCAGGGTTGGAGAGATAATGAATAACAAGTCCAACAATAGGGTTCAATCCAATTCGGTGCACACCATTGCATATATGAGACTTCCCATAGCAAAGGAATAAGGAACTTTATTTGTGATTTTTCTCTTCTTTACTTGTGGGATATTGTTGTGCACTAAGTTTGAAATGTCTAAGAAGCGGTGTGGATGTAGGTTTGGCCTTGTTCATGCTAAATTTGTCAAGAATTTTCTTAATATATTTTTCTTGAGATAGCCAAAGTTTACCTTTTTGTTTATCTCAAAAGTTGTGTATTCTGGCAGGTCCCAAATCCTTCATAACAAAGGATTTATTCAACTCTTTCTTTAACTTGGTAATGTTGTTAGTATCTCAACTGGCGATCAGCATATCATCTACATATAGCAATAATATCAAAAAGTTATTGTTTCCAAAATGTTTTAAAAAATGCACATTGGTTAATATTAGTTTTACAAAATTTGTGTATTCCTAAAATAATCAAAGTTTTTGTGCCATCATTGGGGTGCTTGCTTCAATCCATAAACACTTTTTCTCAATTAGCGAACTGAGTTTTCCTTTCCTTTTTCCTTGAATCCCTCTTGTTGCTCCACATAGATTTTCTTATCAAGATCTTCATGCAGGAATGCTATCTTTTCATTAAGTTGTTCAATTTCTAAGTTTCAACTTGTTGCTAATTTTAAAACAACTCAGATAGAAGTCATTTTTACCACTGGGAAAAATATTTCTTCAAAGTCAATACCTTTCTTTTGTTCAAAGCCTTTTACAATCAGCCTTACCTTATACCTTGGTTGCGTACTATTTTCATTAGACTTCAATCTGTACATCCATTTGTTTTTTAGGGCTTTCTTCCCAATTGTTAGCTCCCAAGTTAGTAAGTCATGTAGCCATAGAGTGTTTACATTTCTTCTCCTATTTCCTTTTTCCACTCCTTGCTATTTTTACTTATAATGGCCTTTTCAAAAGTTTTAGGTTCTCCCCCTTTAGTAAGTGTAGTGTACTCATTCAAGCTATATCTTGTGGAATGTTGTCTTACTTTCTCTAACCTTCTAAGTTGTTGTTCTGGTGAGGGTTCAGATGATGCTAATGTAGGTGGTTCAAACACTACTTGTTCTTATTACTCTATAGGAACTTGATTTTGTGGTTTAACTTCTCCACAGACTACTAGAGGATCATCTACAGGTATCTTTAGATTGAAAGGACTTTTCTCAATGTCAACAATAGTTTGATGTTAGAGAAAAGTAACATCTTAGCTTCTAACAAAATTATTTTCAATGAGATCCCAGAGCCTATATCCAAACTCTTCACATCCATCTCCTAAGAAAATGTATTCCTTGGCTTTGACATCAAGTTTTGATTTTTTGTCTTTAGGAATATGAACAAAAGTTCTATAACCAAAAACTTTTAAATGCTTGTAGGAAACATTCATACCAGACCATACTCTTTAAGGGACATTGTCATCCAATGAAATTGATAGTCATAGGTTGATTAAATCAACTATCGTTTGCATGGCTTTGCCTTAAAAAAGTTAGTAACTTGGCATATGACAACATGGCTCTAATTCTTTTTGTAATAGTTCTATTCATTCTCTCCGCAATGCTGTTATGTTGCAGGATCTTTGGTACAGTTTTCTCCAATAAGATTTTATGACTATTACAATACTTCTCAAAGGGCTTTCTATATTCCCCTCCATTGTCAGCACAGACACATTTGAGTTTTAGGCTAGTTTCAAGTTCAACTTTCACATGGAAACTTTTAAAGGTCAAGGTAGATTTTTCCATTTTAATCAACATTGATGTATTTGCACATGAGGTTTTGATACTACTTGATAGATCCTAATAGGTATCAAATAACAATTATAGAACAGTTGAAATGACTATGAACAGAATGTCGTGCAAAATAACCAGTGACCGTCAGGTAGAAACAATAAATAAAAATGCAAATAACAAAAATTGCAACACCAATTTTAACGTGATTCATCCTTAATTGGACTACATCGATGGGACAATTGCTGAAACATTTTTCTTCCTCTATATTGATAGGAAGATTACAAGAGAGAGACGTTTCTAAAAAATATCTAGAATCACAACACCTACAACTGAGATAAATCCAAAATAGTGGCGCTATAGTATTTCTCAAAAACACTCCAAAATGTCACTATTTTGTTACTACAAAATTCCCATAATGTTCTCACGCACCCTCTCTGTCTCGCCCTCTCTACACTACGTGTGATATGCACTGTGGTCTGTGTTCAACGCTCAAATGAAGAAAGCAATCCCTCTATGTATAGGGAAATTGAGCAGCATTTTCTGTGATTTCCGTGCCCATTAATGGTCTTTGTTAAGGCAGACTTGCTACAATCCCACAAAATTTGCTGCGCCACTCTAATGCTTATGCAAGTTGCGAGCAACTTTTTCCTCCTTTTTCTTTTTAGGACGTGGACCCCATCAAACTTTGAGGGATCAAAATCATGTCATCTTCCACAATCACATCATCTAAAATTAAATTTTTTAGGATTCTCTTGGAGGAACGGGAATCCCATCAATGTACGCCAATCCGGATTCTCCATAAACATAGGCTTCGTAACCATAGACATCAGCCAGCGACGGTGATCGACCTGAAATTTAACGGCGTTGGCAAGAGCATCTGTGCTGATGATTGGGCAAATAAAGTAAACTTCCCAATCATGTATAGGCGAATGGTGTCAGAATCTCCTGGTGTTTTCTTCAGCCGCTGTTATCGGAGAGGCGGAAAATCGTGTCCCAGACCGGGGTCTGTCGAGAGAATTCCTCAAGGCTCCGGTCATATGCGGACCGAAACCGACGAGGCACTCGATTATGAGACAGTCAATCTTTTTGGCTCATCATGCAAATGTCGATAGAATGTAGTGCGTATGGAAAATCCTAGGAGGAAGGCGTCAGGATATAACAGATCCTGATTTTCTGGATGCGTCGTTCCTGTTTTATGAAGAAAACGCGCAAATGGTGCGGGTCAAGGGTAGGGACTGTTTGGACCAAAGCAAACTTAGGAAAGTATATCAAGACGTACGTGGAGATCCCATGCATGGCTGGAAGTTAGCTCCAAACCAAGAATATCTCCTTGTCGGAGGAAGTTTTCTTCGTTATGGAGGAAGTCTTGACACTAGTAGTCCTGAAGAAGTTTTACCCGACGGGGTTTCGAAAGTAATGGTGAAGAGGCCAAAGAATTAAGAAGAGAAGCAGGGAAGAAAAAACATGAGCTGAAGAGATTTAGATCATGCAAGGGATTGAAGTGGAGACAGATGCGTCCGTACGCGACGTTTGACGTTTACGTTAACGAAGACGAGGATGTGACCAGCGTTCAGACAGTTACACCGAGTTTGCTGGGAGCTTTGTGAACGTTCCGCAGAAACATAAACGGGGGGGGGGGGGGGGGGGGTTAAGATAGAGACTCAGCTAATTAAGGGTTGTCTCTTTTACTGATATTTTGGAAGATCAACCGGAAGTTGAAGAAGATGAACATGTGCTGGTGACTGTGGTTCCCACGAAAGCCGGCGATGCTGTGACCATTCATGGCATCAAGATTGAGCTTGGTGACTACTGATCGATTGATGATGATTTCTTTGTGTTTCCTCATGATCTGATGGGACTGATCTTCATCAGTTTCAGTATTTCTAGTTATTTTTGGAAAATTTGTCGGCTCGATTTTCCCCTTTGAATTTGATCTGCGTTGCAGTGATTCAAGGAATACTAATTTGTGTGTAGTTCTTCCATGATCACCGCTCGTTCATTCTCAATTTTGCTATTATTTTATATGAGTTGAACTAGATTATTAATTTGGAGTAAAAGAATAGCTGAATCGACTTGTGAGTTTAGTACATTAATGCGACAAAAAATTTGATTTGAAATTGCACGTCCAAAGCTAACCAGCAAATTGATGACTTTACACGTGTGTGTATATGAAATTACTTTATATATTTATTTATTAATTAAATATTTGTCTTTTCAGATAGATTTATAACTATCAAAATACTATGTGAAAATTAGTATACAACATGTCAAAGTTATATGCAACAAATAATTTTATTTTCCAAAAACAACAAATTGTAATACCGGGATATTTTCACCAATATTATCTTAGTTATATGTACTAGTGAAGTAAAACATCTTATGTGTGTGCAAATTTGTTTATAAATTATAAAATCATTGTATTTTAAGTAATATAAATAAAATTATTTAAAAGCTAAAAGTATAAAAAAATATTTACAATAAAAAACAAAGAAATATTGAAAGAATTTGAAATGAGAATTTGAGAGAAAATCATTGCTATATATATGTTGGCATATTTGGACACAAACATTACCATGCAAAAACTAACATGGTTATGAAAGTTTAATATATGAAGTCTAGTTGGATTTGCAAACCTATATCAAGCAGACTTTGAGAATGGAAACCTTTACCATGCAAAGGTGGAAACAAGATTTTGCAAGCATATTTACAATGGAAACTTATTTGGAATCGACCAAAGAACTATGAAGTCTGGATGAATTAGGATCATGCATTTCACAACTTAAATATTGATCATCCGAAGACGTGCAAATTAATAAAGAGAGACTCCATTTTTTTGATCATGAGAGTGCTAGAACTATTCTTATTTTTATATATGTTTGAGAGTGTGAGCAACATGTGACACACAAATTAGCCGAGAAAATTGAAAGTTGAGTGTAATTAAGTTAAACATAAAATAAGGGTGTTTTGTTGTCACCAATTGTTTGATCATCTTAAGAAAAAGTGTGGGGTTTTGTGTAGTGAGATGTAAGAGTTGTTCACTTTATCTTTTACTATACTTTAATTGTTTAAAAATTAGCCTGATTCATTGTCTGTGGATGTAGGAGAATATAACAAACAATGATGTTTATTACTTTGAATCTATTGTTGATGTGTGTGTGCTTATAAAGTTATTTTTGTTGGTTCTCCAAATTGAACTATATTATTACAACACTATTTATAACAACGCAGCATTTTACAAAAATATATAGAAAAATAAGTAGTTAAAAGAGAAGAGAGAAAGAAAATGACAAAAAAAATAAATTAAAAGCATTTAAAATGAGGACAATCATGTAATTTTACATTATACTACCACAAATCCTTATTAATTTTATATATAGTATAGATAGATAGATATAGATATATAAGATATATAAATGCACATCTTATATGTCTTTATATTTCTTTATGAATAATCGTTTGTTATAACATCATTAATTTAGATTAGTAATTCATCATATCAATTTTTATTTTATTCCTGCTATGTTTGTGTAATATATTTAATAAATATTATATGATCCTCTTACAATTCGATTTTGTGGAATCTTCTGAAAAATAAAATTGAAATAAAATAGACTAAGAGAGTATTTGAGTGAACTTATAAGCTTCTCAAAACATTTTATAAGATGTTTTGAAACTTATAAGCTATTCAAGTGTATTGGGTAATTTTTTTTAATAAAAAGAACTTATAAACTCTAAAAATAATATGTTTAAAATTTATAAGTTCTTTAAAAATAAGTTGGTTATTCTCAACTTATTTTAAATATTTTATAAACTACTTCATTTGATATATTAAACATAATATAAATATCTTTAAATTATATTTTATTATTAGTATTTAAATTATTTTTATTATTATTACATAAAAAAATTATAATCAACTATAAATATAAATTTCAAAAAATCTTTAAGAGTTGATTTTACAAAACACTTTTTTACTTATTTTTAAAATAAAATTTATGGTCTTATAAAGTCTTACAAATAAGCTTAGTCAAACACCCCCTAAATTATGATAACTATATTCATTTAGAGATTTACAGTAATAATAAATATTTTTTAAAAAAACATATACGAAGAAATTGAAGACCAAAGCCTGCCAATCAGCTCACCACTGTCCGACAATCTTACTGTCTCAGTTTGTCGTTAAAAATAGAGCTGTGCGGTGGGGTTCCGGCGGCGAATCGCTATCCCACAAGAACAGGGGAACGTTTATAACAGCTTGAACTGAAATAAAAAGCGTTTGAAGCACGTATAACGCTTGCATACATACGCCAGCTCTGATACGCTCGAGGTTTAACGCAGGAGCAAATAGGAGAAGTCGACAACAATTATGTAAAAATGCCCAGTCACTTGACGAAAAACTTCTCGGAAACATTCGGCAAGCTCTGGTTATTCCAATCAATGCCAACATTAACATACAATGAGTATGAAAAGAATGAAATCTGAAACCTCTTACAACACCAAACTCATCAAAAGTCTTGCTTTATTCCGACACACGTATCAATTGAATCCATTTATTACACAGTCGAGGCACACTATTGGTAGAATAAAATAAATGATTATATACTATATTAAAATTACAAAAACAACGAACCAAGGCTTTACAAGTACAGCCAATCATGAGGCACAATCGAAAGGACGCCAACCAGAGCTCAACCCAGGCTACTTAAACATGCTATCTTTTAGGGGCCTATTTTCAAATCTGAAATTTCACCGTGATCATGCAAACATTTTTGCAGTGAGTTTGGGCTGACTCAACCTTTTCGTACCCAGGACTGCGGGTGAAGGTTTGTTCTTCTCAAGTCTCGGAGAAGCAGATTTACTTCCTGCAGGAAGCTTCTTAGAAGATGGAGGTGTCAATCCACTAGCAGCTGTCCTTTCAGCAATTCTCTTCTGGCGTTGAAGCAGTAGTTCTTCCATTCTCTTGCGCTCCTCTTCTTCCTGCATGAGAAATGTATATCAAACAAAGATAGGTGGAGCCACAAACAAATTTCAAATTGAGTTGCAACTATATGGTTATTATATCATACCTTCTCTAACTTGCTCCTTTGCACCATTGATCTACCAGCTGAAGGCATCTTTCTGCTCTTAGAGAAAGAATCCATCTTGCTCTTAGCAAAAGAACCCCCCAAAGCTCTAGACCTCGCATCTCTCCCCAGATTTTTAGCAGTAGGAGCTGTATTTTTCTTCCCACTGGCATTTTTACCATTGACCAAGGGATGTTCAGCAGCGTGATCATTTGTGTTAACAGTGGATGAACTTTTATCAGTATCATTGAAAGAAATTTCAACTTCATAATCCATTTCAGGCGTCCACGATGCACCAGATTCTTGTGACTCCCTAGCAAGCACCATACAGAGGTCATCAGGTTGGACAGACCCAGACATAGAAATAGTTGGATCACCATTTTCTTTGTGAGTTGCCATATCTATGTCAGCATCCATTTTAATGTCTGATCTCCAGGGAGAAACATAGTTCTCATCAATTGTTGGTCTAGAATCTATAATGAAAGAATCGTCAGCCAAAGCAGTTCTTTTAGCTGTTTCTTTCTGAAGAATGTCTCTTTCACAGGACAAAAGGCTGTCATTACCAAATTCCAACTGCTTAGCCTCTTGCACTCCAGAACTTCCAGAGGAATTAACAATAAACCAATCTTCCCCGTTAAGGTTTTTAATTGTGGATAATTCTGAGGAAAAATCAGGTAGACTTCCCAGTGCGCTGGTCCTTGATTCAGCAAATTGTTTTGAAAACAATGCTTTCTCATCTTCAGAGACAATTTTCTTCATACTTGCATGTGTATCTTCACCATTTGCAAAATCCACCATGTGAGCTTTGCCACCATTTTCCCCCATTCTCTGAATCATAAGAACTGAATCATCAAGAGTCAAAGATTGTATCTTACTTTTCTCAGATTCCAAGTCCAAAGCATTGCTAGTTTTGTGGGAAAGCCCACAACTGGAATTTTTCATGACAAGATGTTCATCCATGGAATCCACAGGATGCTTTGGTAATTCGCTAGAAGCTGACTCTTCATGACTCATGAGAAGACTCTGAAAAGCATCCCAACCATTAGTTGCTTTCCTTCCCTCTGTAATATTTGCATCGATCTCGTTTCTTAAATCCACTCCAGCATTGTCATTCAATCCATTTTGAGCACAGGAGCTCTGTTTTCCTCTACTTTTATGACCTTTAAAGTGCGAACGTTTCTCTAATGATGCAATTGCATTGTCTATCCCCTCTCTGATGGAAGCTTCATCAAGAGATGGAGTTTCTCCTGACGAATCTTCTGATATTTCATCCTCTTCCCCATTACGCCTTTGGGAAGTTATGTAGTTTATGTTACGGATAACCACTGTTTTTGAAGTCGTCTTCTTATTCTTTTTGACATTTTTTAGGCCCTTTGAAGAAGACTTCTTTTCATGCTCTTCTTCTCCATTTGAATCTGTCTCAATGTCAGTGTCTCCTGATTCAGTCTGTTCATCTTCTTCAGAAGCATCTGTTCCTTTCTCATCTAGAGATTTCTCCTTCCTGCTAGAGGACCTATAATTTTGGTGATTTTTGGATCGAATAACATCACCAGGAGGTGACCACCCCACAGGGCCTTGATAATATGGCTGTACGGGAGGCATACCAGGGAAAGGATAACCTTGGTATGCTGGTGCTTGCTGAAGGGGACCTTGAAAGTTGTACATGTATGGGGGAATCTGATTCATCCACGGTACATGCTGCTGAACATTTGGTGTCTGTTCAGGTGCCGGCAAATTATTTTCTGTCACAGATACATTTTGACATTAGGACATGCCAATATCAGAGGACTTCCACAGAACAGACAACAGTCCTTTTTAAGTTACAAGTTCGGTGTATTAATATGTTCCTCTCAGTGACATCAGCTAACCGATAGGACCACAATATAGAGAATTTCCTAGAATATCAAAAAGTACCTTTGCTGCCGTCAGAATTGGTTGGAGTAGCTGTCAAGTCAGATAAAGGTTCAGAGCCAGTTCTCATAAGTGAGGTTGTGGAAATCCCGTTGCCATGAATATTTTCACCTGCTACCATGATTCCAGATGTTCCCATATATGAGAGGTCAGGGACAGAGCATGCTTGAACTGCTGCTAATTCACCAATCCACTGGTCGTCTGAATGCTTTTTGTTGTAAAGCTCCTTGAAATCAGCGCATGCGGCTCTATATGGAATAAACAAGGCAAATCAATGTAGAAAATTCTCTATGAGCCACGTAGAACAGTACTAAAAGATCATGCGTGACCGAATTCTTGAGATGGCAATGACTACCAGTCATTTTTGCTTGTTAATTTGATCCTTTCCACATCATTTCATTTTTTGAAGAATTTTAAGACAGTAATAATCCAGGCACATTTGTGTATACTTGCACAATTAATGCGTAAAGAAAGGTTTAACAGTAGCAATACTATGTAATAAAAAGTTCATGGTTAATTCCGGGTTTTGAAGCATACTACTAACTTCGTGTGTTTGAAAAATCACTTGATACAGAAAATGGAAAGAAAATTATAAGTAATACCTTAGACGTGAGGCACCAAACATGTCGGCAAAGCATATCAGATCATCAATAGTGTCCATCTCATATCCCGCCACAACTGCACGAGCATAAGCCATGGCTTGCTCTTTCTGTAGTAATGCTTTTCGAGTATCCATAAGACGTTGAAGACGAACCCTTCTCCAAACAAGAAAATGACTAAGCTACTAGAGCTATAATAGATGGAGAGTAATTCATGGAATTTCACAAATGGGAGACCAAATACCTGGAATTTTCCCTCGGTTCAGTCCCATGGTCTTCTTCTTCAGAGGGTGACTAGAATAGTATGATAAAACTCAATTTAGATGAAAAACCTAATAAAGATATTAACTACAGTGTTACTTTTAGATACAATACCTTCAAGGAATTAGCAAACTTCTTTGTGATCCCATCAGCAACGAACAAACTTCCTGATTACAGAGAGTGCTTGTTAGCAAACCAACAGAAATACACTGTCAAAAATTGCACAAAAGCACCAATCAAAGCATTAATGTGGAAATCCACTAAAGCCATAAAAAGGAAAGCAACATAAGGGTGTGACGTTCCATAATGCAGTGCACTGTTGCTAGTTTTTGTACTTTGTAGAATTCAGCCCAGAAACATTTTCAGACAACCATGATTCTTTTTCCAACAGGAAATAGAACACATTTGCAAAAATATGGTCCCAAAACACATTCATTGTACACATGTATGCATATATAGGTTACTCTCTTAATGAGATACCTTCCCCGGGATGTCCTGTCTCCTCCAGATTAGGAATTTCACTAGATTGAATTGAACTCTCAATCTGCAAAAGTTCTTGTTCTATTCGTACAATCCTCTCAAGAATTTCAGGGGTGCTCACAAATCGAACAAATCTGCCATCCAAGAAAGAAGGAATGCTAAAATAAATTAATTCAGCACTAGATTAGCAACTCAACGAAGCCCTTCTTCAAGATCTGATCTTTACCCCAGAATCCACCCTCAAATATCTCAACTTCCGTTTATCTTCTTTCCCCTTCATAATAGACTAATCAGTTACCATATGAATAAAAATTCAATCTTCCGAGAATTCAGAGAAGTTACAAAGATTAGAAGAATAAGCTAACTTATTGCGTTACAATTGGAAACAGCAATAAGCAGATGACCAAAGATTATACAAAGCGTAAATTAAACTACAGTTGAAATCTCCACGGTTAATGAGATCATACAGTGTTATTACCTCTGAAAAGTGGCCTTAGTGAACCATGAGGCATCATCGCCATTAGCCGGAGGACGGAGAGTTATCGAATACCCACCTTTCGGAATCTGATCTTTGGCGTATTTCAAATGAGAAATGAAGGGTTCCACAAGCCCAGATGCCAGTTTCTCACTTTTCTTCCCAGAAAACACAAGAAGATCACACCTTTTTCCCAATCCAAGCAAGCCCCACAACAAAAAAAAAGAAGAACTTCATCAAATCCCATCCAAAACAATCAATTTTCACAAAATTCAGAGAGAAAGAAATGCCATTCTACGCTTGTGTACTAAGAAATGAAGTAGAGAATGTACCTAGTTCTGGTAGGAGTGAGTTGGAACAGAGCATAATCAAGAACGGCCTTGGAGTCCATGCTCTCACAGGGTGGGCGAGATGGGGAGGGATGGAGTTCTGGGATTGTTGTGCTTCTATTTGGAAGTGCTAGTGCAGGTCATGCTCTTGAATGTGACATTTAGGACCCTTTTTTTTAAGTCTTAACTGGACATGAGATACAGCCAGCGAGAACTGATGGGGCAGTGCACATGTGCCGGCCTTTGTCTGTGAGAGAGAGAGAGAGAGTGAAGGAGCGATGCTTCTTTATTTTTTCTTTTTAAATTACATTAGATGATAAGGAAATGGGCCCCCACCTTTACTCTATTATTTCGCAATTAATACTCTAATCTTGGGTTCATAATTGTGTTTATTTTAATCTTTCTTTATAACAAATTTCTTATCCACCATCGCTGGTTGTCCAGAGCACGGTACGATTAGGTGGTCCATAAATATTTGCTTAAAAAGAATTCATGTGATTAGAGAGGTTGAACCTTGAATGTAAAAAGCGATTTAATAGGAGTGGGGCATCCTATGAAGATATTCATGTGGATTTCAGTACTTATTAGCACCAAAAAAATTAAAAGAAATAGATTTCTTTGCCAAGTTGATGAACCACAAATAGAGATTTTTAGTACAAGGAAAGAAAATGAAGATGACACATTTAGTTTTTCTTTTGAATGGGGACGGATCTGTTGGCTTGTCATCGTCGATATTACATCGCTAATTTTGGATCATAGACATGATACTGAAAGAATCATGCTTTTTGACTTTTTTGCATCTTTTACCTTTGATTTCTTGTGAAGATATAATTTGATACTTTAGATCATGTTCGGGCATAAAAAGAAATTTATAAATCGAAGAATATAGATATGTACACGCACATATGGCCCATCACCCATGTTGAGATGAATAATTATGATGGAAATTATCAATTATTTATTTCAAAATATAGAATCCAGTGAAGCCACGACATTGAGGTCCATTAAAATATGTACTTAGTGTATCACAATTTTTCTATTAAAAAACAATTAAATATTAAAATTATAATATTCATATATCATTTGATATATCTGTGCTAGATACATTATCTACTGTACCGACATTGAGCTGAGATCTCCTGCGCACGCCAACCTAATTCTAATGAAGTAAAAAACTAGGGTTGGTGAGAGGCCATTTGTTGACACGCAACAACAAAACACTGGGCAAATGTCCAGACGATAGGGATTCCAGCTAGCTCCATCACATTCACAACAAATTCAGTGCATTATTTGCGACAATAATTAGCATTTGTAGGGAATAAAAATGGAAAATGGCAATTTAGGCTATATACAGTTCATTTCAGGCATAATATTTGGCAGATAAAAATATAAAGCTATTTGTGTTTCTATGTTTTCAAACTCGACCTCGAGTATCAAACTTTGCACCATTAAATATACAATTTAATAAAATTTTTATTCAAATTTAAATTAAAAAATTTCCTACTCAGTATGTAAATAATTAACTGATTATTATTCGATTATTATACATACATTTGCATATATACATATATATATATATATTCAAAGTATAAAATTAATTATAATTTTTATATATTATTACGTAATCTAATCATTATTATATATATATATATTCAAATAAATCATACTATTTATTATATTAAATTTTTTTTTAAATATACTATTCATGGTAATACAATTCCCACTAAATATTACCCAACAAAACCTCACCTTTCCAAACATTACCATAATTATTACATGATGTGTTACACATTATTTGTTGAGAGATGTACTGATTGATATATATATATATATATATATTATATTATATGATATGGTGGAAACAAGAGTGAAAAACTAAATTTTGGAAAAATAATGAGAGGGAGAAAAGTGGGAATTTGTGAAAGAAAATGAAGGAGAGAAAATTAAAAAATATATATAAAATGTTCTCAAAGATATGGGTACATAGCCTAAATTTTAAAAATCTAAAATTTAAAAATATTTCTCTGAAACATAAGAAAACAAGATTTAGATGATAATCCTATGCTTATGTTCTCTACTTTGATGCACACAAACGCACATAAGCGCAATTAAATACGCACTGACAACAAATTGTTGTTTGCCATGATAAATATATCAATTACGTCATTAGAGTTGCCAACAAGGCGCCTCCAAGGGGTTGGTTTTTCGCAAGTGAGTCAAAAAACCAATAATTACGACGACAATGAAGTGGCCCCATCATTTTCCACCATTTTCAGCAGAAAATTCCAATTTTTATTTTTTTGGAAAAAAAAATATAGGAAACAGGGAACTGGAGTAGAATAATTATATAGTGCACATGAGGAGGCTTACATTTGCTTGAGGTAGAAGAGAGGAAGCCAACAAAGTGGTGGATCAGGGCTTGGATCCATGCTCACCTTTTCTGACCTTGCTGAAATTTAACTCACACAAGCATACTTGAGAAGCAAGAATTTTTAACTTTAGCCCCCGCATGGTTTTTCTATATATATATATATATATATGTTTTTCTATTTATATATATACCCACATATATTCATCATCCTTGGTTCCTAATATTGAATCTTGTTATTATTAACCACTACGCCGAAATGAATAGTAATTAAGGATCCATGGGTCATGCTGCTGTGTTCACTGTTTATTGCACTTTGAATTGGTGTTTCTTTCTTTCAAGGAGTCTTTGTCTACGTGCTAAAGAGAAAGGGTATCAGAGCTGTGTGCTGCTAAGATTAGTGGTGAATTGGTCCAATTTCCGCTAATGATCCTTCAGTTCTCTATGTTTGTTTTCAAATTTTTTATATAAAAGAATTATATTTTTATTTCTTTTTTACTCTTACGTAATTTTTAATAAAAGCATACCAAATGACACAGACTAAAATTTTAAACTTACTTTTTTGATTGCTGAATATTTTTAGTAGAATTCTGTTAATTGCTTGCCATGAAAACTTGTCGGCTGCTTCCCTCTAATTTTGTCACACGTTTGAAGTCATCTCCCACACTTTCTTCCTATTTTCAGTCAACATTTCTATGATGTCCACCAACGAAAATGGAATTATTGAGGTGAGTATTTAAGGTCTAAACTTGCAACTATCTTTTGTTCGCAATTCGAAAGCGTCCGTTCAAAATTTTATAATTTAAGAATATAGTTTTATAAAAAATTAAGTTAAATTTTAAATATTTATTCCCATTTTTATATATATACACTAATATTCTAAATTCAATAATTATGTTTATTCAATATTCACAACCAAATCTATATTTATCTATGCACATATATAGACTTATGTGTATGAATATATACGTAAAAAATTAATCATTTTCTTTATATATTATCACATTATTCAACTATTATAACATATTTTAATTATTTAACTACAAAATTTCAAAAAATCATAAGCAAATTTATCAAAATTTTACCATCAAACACTGATGACATCTTGATAAGCTGATGTCTTTCTAATGATGACTTCATTGTTAAGCTAATGTCTCTCCTTTTCTTTCTTCATTCATGTTATATTATTTTATATTCTAATCCGCTATGTTCTTTCATTCTGTAGGGTGGTTATTTATACAGTAAGAATTAGTATAGTCAAACATATTATTGAAATTCTTGGCAGCCATACTTCTAGATCTTAGCATGTACTAACTGAATCCTAAGTCCAAATTTCAATAAATATTCATATTTTTTCCTTTTTTCTACACGACCTAGCTTGTAGGTGGCTAAGTATAAGTTACTATACTACTCCCCCTCCACACGCCTTCTTTTGTTAAAGGGTGGTTGTTGCTGCGTTTATTTACTCAACTTGCCTTAGATGTGTTAAATATTCCTTTTTTCAGCCATTGGCCCCGTTCATATTCTCTTTCTACTTTAACAGATGAATTATTAACATTTTGTCTTCCTATTTTGAAGAAATGAGTTGGATAATAGGACTTCGTCAAGAAGTTGCTCACTTCTCCATAATGGGCCTTTCTATATGTTGTGATTAGGTTATCCATCTCCAGCACGATTTTTATAAAGCTCGAGAGGAGCTTAATAATTTCCTTCAACAATTTCATGAGCTAGAGGAGTCTAGGGAAGAGCTCTTTCGTGAATACAACCATTTGTTGAGAGAGCTACACTCCTACCAAGGCATGCAGGGTCACCTTTTCCATAATTACTTGTCCAACTCTAACAATCAATCCTGTCTCTAGTCTATTTTAGATGAGCGCTTGCATGAATACTAAGCCTTTCCCTAATTTGCTGATCTTATATTTCACTAAGCTAAGAGGGGCTATCGATGGAGTTTTGATGGCTATTTAGACTAGCTCCAAGTAAAAAGTAGCCTTAGCCCAGGCATTG
Organism: Avicennia marina; assembly: GCA_019155195.1. Lineage (NCBI taxonomy): Eukaryota > Viridiplantae > Streptophyta > Magnoliopsida > Lamiales > Acanthaceae > Avicennia > Avicennia marina. The sequence goes on along the minus strand of CM032754.1, from coordinate 16,996,246 downwards.
ACCTTTGCGAGCTAGATTGGCAAGTTTGGTGGGAAGCCGTCTTGGCTAATCTAATTCTAGGACGCTCTAGGAGTGGGACTTCTACTAGCAACCACACCGAGGTGGACCCTTGACCATCTTGGGGTCTTTTCCTATTGCTTTTGTTATCTTTTTATTTAATGCATATGGGCTTAGTGTAGGTCTTATAGTGTCTGTCCTAAGGAGGCGACTAGGTTTTAAGGTCAAGAATGGGCGCTCTTTGTTCAGTCTTGTTTGCCTGGTCCTTTAACTTGTAGCCAGGGGTGGCCATCCCTAAGTTTGACTTCTTTTGCCTTCCTACTGTAATGTCCCAAGTTTGGGGTATTTTGTACTGGCTTTTTGATTTATTATCACCTATTATCTTTTCATTTCCCTTGTTTATTCATCTCCTTTTCATTTAATGCTTGCAGCACTATCTTCTAGAGCATTACATGTGGCATAATCTCCTCTCTTCATTCTTTCAAGATAATTAGATACAGTCCACATGTCGAGTTATGGTTCACTTTTTTTTCCCTTTATATGCCCCTATTTTCTGTTTGTGGCCATTTCCTCCTTTTGCCTTTTTTGTTTCAATGTCTTCTTCTTGTCAACACCTGCCTTTCTTGGTTCAAGTCTTTATTGTTACAGGTAATATTTTCTCTTCTGAATTATGACCAAAGTTCCTTACTACCTTTCACTGTCCACTAATTGTAGTGCTAGGTTTATTGCCCAATTATTTCATGCTTATGGTATCTCTTTTTTCGACCGTAGTGCCATCGCTAGGCCTTCATATTGATCTCATCATCCTCCCAAACATTTTATTCCTATTTTGTTGCCTAGCTACCGTCTAGGCTTATTTTTCTGGTCCCACATATTTACTGTCAAATAGCAGATCATTTTAAACTTCTCTTTACTCAACTAACCCTAAATGCCTTTAATATAATGGCAGATTTATTATTTTATGTAGTGAAGTTCAAATCTAACCATCTACTAACTTATTTAGGGTTCTTTGTATTATAAGAGCTTTTGAGCCTGGGCTATATTATTTTACTCATCGAGTTGGTACTAAATGCTTTAAAAATATCTCCTCTCATAGTAATAAGGGGTAGAAAAATGAATTTTTCTATATAAAGGACTCCCATTCTTGGAGTTTTCCTACTAAGAGGTCTCTGTTAGCACTAAAATAAACTATTATAATACTATCATCCCTTTATTTACCCTAGAGTCTTAGGTGGAAGCCCTAAACCGATATGTCCTTCACCTAGAAATCATCACCAAATGTGGGGGGTTCTTCACTTCTTTGGTTTGAATTATCACAAGGACCTTTATGCTGATGTTGATGAGTTTTCTTCATTTTGTTTCCTATTCTACCCCTCTTATTTATTTTATCCTTTCTTTTTTTTTTTTTTGTTCTCATAGATAACATGTTGAGAGACTAACTTTGTTTTGAAATGGACCAGCAGGACGAAGAGCCTGTTGAGTTGATTATGTAGAATAGGTGTTGCCTGGCTTAGGGGGTAGGCTCTTCTCGGGCTATCGGTTAATCTCGACCCACTCATAGGGTTAGCCCATTTACCACTCCAACCACAGCTTCAAATTCCCAAATCGGCTTTCCTCACTCATTATTAATTAGGAGTTTTGCCTAGGAAGTAGTCCCTGTTAAACTAGCTTCTCCTCCTTAAGTTTTAGTTTAAGCTTCAATGCAAGTCAACTCGGCTGTAGCACCTTGGTCTGCAGCTCCTTAGTCTCCCCCAATTCCATTTGTTTGGGTTAAGATTCCTTTTCTATGCCCCCACAACTCATTCATTGACCTAAACAGTTAATTCCTTCAAGCTCATTTCCTCTAGGCAGCAATATTGCTATCTCAAATTTTACCTTCTTTGCTAGGGGCCTATTATCGAAAATCTCGAGTTGGCTCGGGATTTTCTACTAGGAGGCCCAACTTTTTGGGATTGCAACATTACTATCAGCTAGGAGAAGATGATGTGCTGGAACGGTGTATCCAAAATCCAAGTTTGGTAAGATAAATCTTTTCCTTATATTCTTTTGTCTCTCTCCTTAACATATTTTCTCTTTCTTTAAGGTTTCATTTATCTTAGCGAAGTAGTTTGGCACTAGGCTGGTTAGAACTAGGAACTTGTGTAGTAGCTACAAATCAAGGTTTCTACCCTTGAGTTAGAGAAGTCATCTGTCCAGCATTGGTACCACATGGTTGAGACTAAGTGTAGAGAAGCCAGGGAATGAGAGAAGATAGCTTCTGCGAAGGTGCCTTACTTAGAGTTTGAAGTTAAACACCTTCGGCGTAAGAACCAGAGCCTTATCGAATGTTTTTATGTCGTAGTGGAATTTGCTTGTTCCTGGGTTTTGGTTGAGTTTCTGTAATCTAATGAGGGCTAGGTTTATCTAGCTAGGGACTAGGCTGATCATCTTTGAACTTGGACTCACTCGGAGGAGTTTAATTGGAGGTTGACTTGATATTGTTTGCATGGTTTCAATAACTATCTTTAGCACTTGGTCTACTTGGACATCATTAAAGATGATGTTAATCTGTCTAAAATTGACAAAAAGGTAGGTGTTGATATCATTTCGAAGGGCGTCTTTCCTAATCTCGGGGATTCTCAGCCTTGAGCCCCTACTAAAACTTTTATCCGAGTATTTCCAACCCCTAAGGTGCTTGTTTATGTGCACATGACAAATGCTAAGGGCACATGTACTAACCATTCCTTGGCTGACCTTGCTAATGTTAAGGATGAAGTCCCTAAGTCTTAGTGTTTTTTTTTGAATTGATGTATTGCTTTACTTCTCAATGAAAATCTTTTATTTCTATGTGTTCATTTTTATATATGTATATCTTTGTTGAGACCTAGTTTGGTCTTCTTAGGTGGATTGTTCTCCATCTCAATTGGGACCTAATTTGATCATCTTAGGTAGGTTTGTCTCATCTCTGATGGGACCGTGTATGGTCTTCTTGAGTGGATTGTTCTTTATTCCAGTTGGGACCTAGTTTGGTCCTTTTTGGTGGTTTCTTTCCATCATAACAGTACACCATTCCACAATTTTAATTTAAACCTTAGTTTTATACGAAGAATTTTTTTCAAGTTAACCATATTACATGGTCTGTGTAATAGTTCTCCACCTATCTTTGCTATCTTGTAGCTCTTTCATGGTAGCACCTCATCCACTTTATATGGTTCTTTCCATTTTAGGTCCATCTTTCCTAACAGGCGCATGACTTTAACCTTCCTCAGCACTAAATCCCTCTTTTGTAGGGCTGTTTTCTTTATCCCTAAGGTGGTTATCATTTGCTTATATTTCAAGTTCGTCAAGTGGACTATTTCCCTTCTTTCTTCTTGCATGTCCGATTCTTCACTTAAATTTTTTTTATTTTGTGTTGCTTCATAAGTCATAACCCTGTGGGATTCTTCCTCAGTTTCTAAAAAGATTATTGCCTTTACTCTGTAGGTTAGACTGAAAGGGCTTTCCCTTGTGTTAGTGGAGGGATTAGTCTAGCATGCACATAATATCCCCCAACAATTCTTCTACTCAATTTTCCTAAGCTTCATCCACTTTTGTTTTGATTGCCTTGATGATAGTTTCATTTGTTACTTCGGACTGGCCATTGGTTCGTGGATTAGCTATCAAATTAAACTTTTGTTGTTTTTTTTAACTCCTTACACTAGTCCTAAATCCTTTTTTTCTTGTAATTGCCTTCCATTGTCGGATGGTAATTCCCTAGGTAACCAAAACTTCTAAACTTTATTTTTCCATAAAAATTTTATCACCCCAATTTTTGACATCCAAGCTAAGGCCTTTGATTCTACCCATTTGGTAAAGTAATCCACAATCACGATCAAGAATTTCCTTTGTCCTAGAGCTATAAGAAATGGTACTACTATATCTATACGTTATTTGATGAATTGGATTGGACTAATCATTGAATTCATTTCTTGTGTTAGTTTAGTTTCATAATCTCTATGTTTCTGACATTTTTCACATGCCTTAACCATTTTAATTGCATCATCTCTCATCGTAGGCCAATAATATCTTGCCTGTATTGCCTTTCTAGAAAGTCTTATTCCTTTTATGTGTAACCTACAACGCCCTTCATGTATTTCTTTTAACAGGTAGGGTGTCTCTTCTCCTCCTAAACACTTTAGCAAAGGTTAGGCATTTGAACGCTTGCATAGATTTTCTCCCATCAATGGAAATTGTGTTGCCCTATACTCCATTTTCAAATCCATCTGAGCTCCTTTGAGATACCTAATTATAGGGTTCTCTAATCATTTGGGTTGTTCTCCATTTGTGCTATCATCTCTGCCTTTCTTAGTCTGATATCTCATGTTACTTCCAATTCAGTTGTTGTAGCCTGGTGGGTAAGTCTATCAACCTTTGTATTTTCTTGTTTGGGTATCTAATATAGCTAGAATTCCATCATTGCTGTGGCTAGTTGTTTAAGCTGTTCCAAGTATGTTTTCATTCCTTCTTCTTTCACCTTGAATTCTCCCAAGTATTGTTTGACCACTAGTAGAGAATTAGAATAAGCTTATACTTTTCTCATCTGTAGTCCTTCAGCTATCTTTAGTCTTAAGATCAATGCCTCATACTCAACTTCATTGTTTAAAACCCTTGCTTCCATCGTATTGCATATTCCACCGTGTTTCCTTCTAGGCTAACAAGTACTACCCTACTTCGCTGTAGGCTTATGTGGATGAGCCATCCATGTATATTGTCCACATTGGTGGGATTTCTTCTTCCTATAACTCATTGATGAAATTACCATGGACTTGCCCCTTCACCGTCTTGTGTGGGGCACATGATACGTCAATTCTCTCAATTCAACCACCTATTTGACTATTTTAGCTGTTGACTCTTTCTTTTGTATTACTTGTTTGAATGGGTGTTGCGTTATGATGGTAATGGGGTGTCCTAAGAAATATGCTAGTAACCTTCGGGCGATATTTACTAACACTAGTGTGAGTTTCTTTGTCTTTGAGTATCTTAACTAGGGCCCATGTAGCACCTGGCTAACATAGTGTACTGGGAGCTGTATCCCCCACATGTCTTTAATGAGCACTTAGCTGACTGCTTCTTTAGAGATTGCTAAATACACGTACAACCTTTCTCCTACCTCTAGTTTGGTTAACAAAGTTAACTTGGCTAGGTACTTTTTTGGAAGGATTCTTCACAATGGTCTGTCCATTCAAACTTTTCTAATTTGCCATATGAAAGGCAACTCCTTATCCCTTGCCTTGGAGATAAAGTGATTGAGGACAATAAGGCACCCTACTTATTTTTAGACTTGTTTTATATTCCTAGGTGATAACATGGTTTGTATTGCATTCATCTTTTCTAGATTCACTTCTATTCTTCTTTGGGTGACCATATATTCTAAAAGCTTTCCTCCACTTATTCTAAATGCTCATTTGAAAGGATTAAGTTTTGATCCATAACTTCTCAAGGTCTAGAATGTTTCTCAAAATCTTGAATATATTCTTCTTTATGAGTAGATTTTACCATCATATTATCTACATATATCCTTATGTTTCTCCCTATTTGCTTTTTGAAAATTTTATCTACCAGTCTTTGGTATGTTGCCCATGATTTTTTAGCTTGAATGGCATTACCCTGTAATAAAATGTTTTAAAAGGGGTTATGAAACTTACCTTACTCCAATCTTCTTTTGCTAAGGATATCTAATGGTATCCTTGATAGACATTCATTATGCTAAGTAGTTCTGGCCTAACTGTAGCATTTACTAATTGGTCTATCCTAGGTAAAGGATGACAATCTTTGGTAGTCTACACACATTCTCCACTTTCCTCCTTGCTTTGGTACTACTACAACATTAGATAACCATTCTAGGCATCTTAATTTTACAATATGCCCTTTCTCCAACAATTTTATTACTTCCTCCTTTATGACCTCCCTTTTTTCTTCACTGAATTGCCTCAATTTTTGTTTTACTAGCTTCTCTTTGTCTACATTCAATTGGTGTTCTATTACTGTAACTACAATGCCTCAGAGTTCAAGTGGAGAGCTTGTAAAAATATCCACATTTTCCTTAAGTATCTACACTAGTTTTTCTTTAAGATCCTACAGGAGTGCTGTCCCAACCTTGGTGCTTATCCCTCTCTGCGGGTAGATGTCCACGTTAAGCAACTATTTCCCTAGGTTGGATAGCTGTCATGCTGACCTCCTTTTCTTCTTTTGGCTTATCTTTTAATTCCTTGATTGATTCTATGTAGCATATAGATATCATTGTGTCCCTCATACTGCTCCTACCCATTTTCCGGTTGGAAATTTCATAACCAAATAGTATGTGGAGGCTTTTGCTTGAAATTTAGTTAATACTGGTCTCCCTAGGATTACATTGTATGGTAGGGACATCGAAGCTACAAAAAATAGGCTAGTCCTAGTCTTTCTTATTTTCCCCTGCTCCAAAGTCATTGTTGTTGCTTCTCTTATGAATCCAAATAACACACTCCTTGCTAGTTCAAGGATAGCTTCCCTTAGCCCCATTTTGGTTAATACATCTGTCGATATGACATTGATCAAGTTGCCTTCATTTACCAAATATCTGGCGAGATCAAACTTGGCCATTTTTGTAGCTATTATTGGTGCATCTTAATGTGGGGTGACTACTCTTTCCAAATCTCAAGTCCAAAAACTAATCTCCATTTCTCTTGTTATGCCCTCTTTACCCAAAGTTGCTACCATTTTTCTCTTTCTTATCCTATTCTTGGTGATATCATACTAATAAATCATTTCTTAGCCTCTACCCCTTCTCCTCTAGGCACATTCTTTTCCTTATTCCTTTATCTCCTTTGACTAATTGTTCTAACAACCCTTTTCTGACCAAATTTTCAATCTAAGTTTTCAAATTAGCACATTCATCTGTCGTGTGCTCATATTTATTATGGAACTTATATAACTAGATCTATTTGGGTTTTAGGTGGAGTGCACGATCTTTTTAGCCATTTCAATATCTTAGTGTCTTGTGAAGCAGTTAAAATCTATTCCCTAATTACCTTTAACGAGTGAAGTAGAGGTGTTTTAGGTCCTCGAGGTACATGACTGCTGGGCATTGGCGAAGATAGCGCTTTCTTTTAGGTGCATGTGTTGATTTCCTTCCTGCCATTCAGTCCTTCCAGACCTCTTCTATATTAATGTATTTCTCTACCCTAGCCAAGGCTTCGTTGAAGTCCTTACCTAGTCCCTTGGATAATGACTTGAAAAAATCCCATTCCTTTAGCCCTTGCATGAGGGCAGTAGCCAGTACCTCTTATGTAGCTGACTGTGCTTCTAAGACGGCTCTAGAGAGTCTATTCATATATTCGCAGAAGATTTTTTCACTTTCTTGTCTTATGTTAAATAGTGACATTGGCATTTGCTCATATCTTTTACAACTAGCAAATTGATGCAGAAATGGAGAAGAAAAATCATCAAAGGTTTGTAAGATCTTGGTTGGTAATTGGTTAAACCATCTTTAAGTTGACCCCTTTAGGGTATTTAGGAAGACTCTACATTTAATTCTCTCTAAATTTTGATGTAACAACACTTGGTGTCTAAACTTTGCCAAGTGTTCCATGGGATTAGAACCACTATTTTATTCTAGGATGTTTACTGATCTAAAATTTTTAGGTAAAAGGTCCATCAGTATTTCTTCTGTAAATGGTAGACTTTCTTGAGTTCTCACCTTAGTCCTTATCATTTCTTCTAATTGTTGGTAGATGTTGTTAATTTTCCTTTCTATTTTGATGACATAAGTACTTCCTTACCCCTTTTAACTCTTTTAGTATTGCCGGCCATAGCTGAGCGATTAGTCTTCCCTTTCGCGTTCTCTTTTCTTTGCTTTTTTAAGGCAAATGTCACCACAGTCTCAACTATTTCATTTAATTGCTCTATTGAAATTCGGATCAGCCTAGGTGTGGTTGTGCTAGGCCCCTACCTAAATGTGGTTAGACTGGGCTCCTAGAATCTCAATACCTTCACGAAGGCACTTTTGGGAACAGTGTCTCTCAGTGGTGTCCCTCATTTCTCATTCCTACCAACATTCCTTCTTCCTCCATTCTCTTTAAAGTCGCTCAGCTCTCGATTTCTACAGATGTGCCCAATGATGACATCATTGATAAGCTGATGTCTCTCCAATGATGACTTGACTGTTAAGCTAATGTCTCTCCCCTTCTTTCTTCCTCTATGTTGTATTATTTTATATTTTGATCAACCCTGCTCTTTCATTTTGGAGAGTGGTTATTTTCCTCCTCCTCACATTTGCAAATTCATATAGTGCTATTTTCACTTACACTAGATATGAATGTGTATTTTTCACGACATTGTCATATCGAATACCACTTAAACCCATCTAAATTGACTTTGTCATGTGTATTTCCCGGGACTGTCCATGCATATAAATTCTATGTGTGTTATTGCCCAAAAATTTGCTTGTTAATCAAATTTTGGTGCGTGCTTTTAAATTTTAGTATGCGTTTTAAAACATTTTTACCTAAATAAGAAACATAAAGAGATAAACAAAAAAGAAGAAAGATAATATTAAGTATGTGTTTTAGGGATGCATAATTGTAAAACAAACATAGATTTTTTTTTGAGGTCCCTGATTCTGATAGATAATGTGTTTCTTTATAATGTATTGAGCTTATGGAGATTAAATGGTTAATAAATCTATTTATAAATTTGAGAAAAAAATGCAATAGTCTTATTTTTACAAGAGATGATAATGTAGACCACAAGAATGTTTCTAAATTGGAATGTCTTTTTGGAATGGATTTATTTAGAAAAACTTTTCCAAATAAAATTGGAACAAAATCTAGAATGATTTTTTGGCTGCCCTAAATACCAGCTTTCCAATAATTTGGAATGATCTTGGAAAAGTTGTTCCAAATTTTGAAATGAAATCTAAATGCTATTCTAAATCTTGGAGCGGCTTTCAGAAACCATTCCAAATGTTGGGATGGTTAGATAAGCCATGCCAAAATTTGGAACGGTACAAATTTTGGCACGAGTACAAATTTTTGTTCCAAATCTAAAGAGGACGCACAATAGTTGGGATGAATTTGCCACGCTTTTGGAACGAAAATTTAAGATAGGATTTTTGGTATAGATTTGGAAAGGATTGGGACGACATGCTTGGAATGCCTCAGCACGTACTTGTTTGGAATTGATTTGGCATTGTGTATTTAGGAAGAATTTGAAACGGCATATTTTGGAATAGATTTAGCACCAACTTTTTTGGTATGGTTTTAGGGACGACATCATTTGGATCAACTTTGGCACAATTTTTGGGATGACTAAATTTGGAATAGATTTGGCATGCTCGTTTTGGCTTGCTTTTGGTGCATCATACTTTGAAATGGATTTAGGATGGTTTTCTTGGCATGGCTTTACGACGACAATTTTTGGAACATATTTGGGATGCTAATTTTGGCGCGGGTTTGGAACGGCACTTTAGGACAAAATTGGCACATGAATTTTGGGATAGATTATTAAGAAACATTTTTGGAATGGAATTTTTGGGACTACAATGGCACAACAACAATTGGGACAACTCAAGAACAGAAATTGTTTTTGGATTGGATTTGGAATGGCTCTGGAATGAATTGTCATTTTTCCATGTTTCTGGAACGACTTTGGGATGAAATCATCTTTGGCATGATTTTGGAACGACTTTGGAATGTTTTTTTCTTTTTGGATTTTTTATATGTAGCCAAAATTTGTTGTTGCTTATTGATTCAAATTCCAATTATTGTCAAATTTATAGATATGATCCAATCTTCAAAAAATAACTAAATGACACAAACTTCACATTAAATTAAAATTTACAAATGTTGTAATGAAATCCATTTTAAACTTCAATCAGGTATAAATAACTCCAAGGTACTTTAAGCTAAAAGGTATTCAAAATTTCAGATAACTTGTCCACATCCAGCCTATCCTCGTCATCAACAGCATTGGCATCATCTATGCCATTATATGCTCCATGTGCATGGGTGTTTGATGTACTAATTGGATCTAAAGATGAAGGCATGTGCATTCTATGCACCTAGTTCATGATAGCATTAAGTTTTGCTTCGGTATGCCTACAATTATCTTCAGCATTCTTTAATTTTTCCTTCATTAGGTGCAATTTTTGCTCCATAGCTAAAGGGTCCTAGGTAGGGGATGAGGAGTATGAGCAAGATCCTCAGTAAACCTACAAATAGCATCGTGATTTTGAACCCATGCTTGGTAGTCTCCCTTTCTTGAACCCACCAAGTGCAGACAGCACCAAGTTGCTACTATTGGAACTAGAAGCACTTGCCCCTTGCCTGTGCATCTGGGTCTTGGGAATTTAACTCTTTTTGCATCTTGGTCATTGTTTCTAGCACATGCCAAGTTTTAAACACCAACAAAAAATACATTGTGCTGGCGTCACATTGAGTTCAATCTCGAGATAAAAACATGCTTGGTTGAAGCATGAACGTGTTAGCTAAAATCACACACTGATTGGAATTGTGAATGTAGTATGCACACTATTTAGGTGAGGTGTAACACTTTAGCCACAAAATACACAATTGAATATGGACTTAATTCATTACACACGATGTCGGGATATGATAGCACAAGCAACACATAGGACATCTTCACCTTCTATATAAGCATCAAGTAGATGCATATTGTTAACAACACATAAAAAATCATATAAAGGGTTTCATTGCTACTACAACCAAAAGTAATTAAGGTATGATGCCTACTAATTTGTGGATACCTTAAATTTTTTAAACCAAAATTGTTTTGTTTCAAGAGGCATATCCTTGAAGTGGATCCAAGGTCCATGGTAGTGACCAAAGATTATATTTTTCATACAGTTGATGACCTTAAGCGGTGCACCATGTAAAAAATATAAGTTGTTGGACATAATGATGTGCAAGTAAGTAACATATTGATAAGGTCATCCAAAAAATAAATAAATAAAGCTCACAAAAATGTGATTAGGGTGATGTGAATGGGGCCCATTGTAAGGCATTAGGACCCTTCGGTCTCTTATGCCTTTGGTGAGGCTTCAACAACCAAATGTTCATTTTGTGAAGATGACTGTGTTGCTTCAATGGCATTTTGTACTGAAGTTGGAGGGACATTGGGTAGGGATGGTGAGGGAGGTTGAGTTTTGGAACTATGTATAATAGTGGACAACGGTAGGTGCTGATGAGTTGGACTTAGCTTGTTGACTCTGCTAGGTGACCAGAATCCCCTTTCTCCCGAGACAGCACCACATATGGGAGGGTTGTCTAGCAATGTGGTAGGTACATGGAGTAGGGATGGTAAGGGAGGTTAAGTAAGGAGTGGGCAAGGGGTTGTTTTGTTGACTCGTTTTAGGCCCTATAGTTCTACCATTAGAGTGCTGTCCCATTCCTCTCAAATTTACACCACGTGTCGTGCTGAAATTCACAAGAACAAATGGTAATTAGATGAGATAATTTAATACGTAAACAAGTAGAGTGAGTCGGTCTATGAAGAAACCACCAATAACCACATTTCTGCTCTATCCTATAACATATATAGAGAATTGAAACCAAAGTGACTCAAAGAAACTAATGCGACAATGTGACATAGAAGAAACCATCAATACCATATTGAAACCACCAATAACATATTTTCTAAGTACAAAGTACTTATTCTGATATAGAAGAAACCAATGCAACAATGTGAAACTCCTTGGGCGCTATGGTTAGGATATCAAAACATGGAGGTGTATAAATTTCAAGTTCAATCCATAAGAAACATCAATCTTTATATATGATCTAGACCCTTCCATGTGAGAACTATTAAGACACAGATGCAAATAATATGGCAATGTGTAACCTCAACCTAAAAGCCTGTTGACAGGAACAATTCTAATCGAGAAACGTATGTATATTATAGTACCAAACTATATCATAAAACTCCTAATATGGCAAAAATAACAAGAAAATGATCGAGAATACAAATGGGGTATAGGGCAGTGTGCATCCTCAATCCATAAACCATTATGAATCCACACAAATTTTCTAACCCAGATGTGTATGTGAAATTGAGAGAATGTATCTTGAAACTCCTAATTTGAGTAAAATAATGAGAGATTGGGTAAACTTATCCTCTAGAAGAAATGGAGCTACGATTATTGCCTGATTTGAATAGATTATGTATCTGAAGCTTTGTGGATGATTTCTTCGAGCTTCAACCTTGTAGAGGTGCAAGAGAGATTCACGATGTTGGATTTTGGATACAAAAAGTATGAAAACCAAGTTGTGAATTTGTTGACAGAGTAGAAGAATTTAGGGAAAAAGTTTCAAACTTTATTTCATAAAAAGAACAAATCAAATAAGACCTACACTTTTACAATAGTGAAAGAAAAAGGGAGATAACCGGCTAATTTTTTTGGTATATTCCAAACTCCATTCAACCTCATATATATATTGTCAAAACTAGCTTTAAATAAGGCAATATCCTAACTTAATACCAAACATTAATTAGGGAATCATATAACAAAGAAACAAATCAAACCATAAATAAAACTTGCCATCTAAATAACAAAAATTATGGTAGGTCTTGATTTCTTCTTTTCTTGCACATTCTTGCTCTCCGAGTTGTAGGAATTATGGAAATAATTTCTTCCATACTTTGTGAATCAAACCTTTAACTCTCCCCTTTGATTCAAAGTTGCACACTCCAAGTAGTGCTTTGAAGAACTCATGCTTAGGTTTGCCAATGCCTTAATGAAAATATTGGCCATTTGAAGCAATGTGCTTCAAAACTCTACTATCACCTCACCCTTATTCACCAAATCTCTAATAAAGTGATATCTCAACTTAATATGCTTTGTTCTTCCATAAAAGGTGGAATTTTTAGTGATTACAATGGTAGACTTATTATCACAAAAGATAATAGTCCCTTCCATTTGCTTTTATTACAAATCAAGCAACATTCTCCTTAGCCAAACACATTGACAAGCTGCCAATGTTGCTGCCATATACTTTGTTTCTACCGTAGATAATACAATTGTAGTTTGCTTCTTTGAATTCCAAGTAATAGGTCGGGAACCAAATATAAACAAATTACCAAAAGTGCTTCTTCTATCATCCAAGGCACTTGCCCAATCACTATCACTGAAACCAATTAACTTAAAATCTTTAACGTATGTATACCATATTCCATGATCCAAAGTACCTGCAACGTATCTCAAAATCCTCTTTGCAACTCTAAAGTGTTGCATGGATGAATTAGACATAAATCTTGAAACAACTTCAACCGAAAATGCAATATTAGGTCTAGTGTGAGTTAAGTATAACAAACCTCTAACTAGGCTCCTAAATTGCTTTGGATTGGCCTTCTCCAACCTATCTTCAACTTGCAACTTTTGGTTAATATCCATTGGGATAGATGCCATCTTGCACTTTGACATGTTGAACTTTTTCAACAAGTCCATCGCCTACTTTCTTTGGCAAATAAAAATTCCATCATCTACTTGCAAAATTTCAAGTCCAAGAAAGTAATGCTAGGATCCCAAGTCTATCATCTCGAATCTCTTCATCATGTCTTACTTAAATATCTCCAACAATGATGGTCTTGATCCCATGTAAATGATATCATCAACATATAAACATACTATGATGATATCTATTTTATCATTCCCTTTCAAGTATAAGGTGGGCTTATTTTCACTCCTTAAAAATCCTCTCTGATGGAAGCAGTTATCAATTTTGTTGTACTAAGCCCTTGGAGCTTGCTTCAATCCATATAATACCTTCCTTAATCTATACACTTTTTTTTTCTTTACCGTGTACCACAAACCCTTCGAGTTGAGCTATATAGACTTCCTCACTCAATTTCCCATTTAAAAATGCAGATTTGATATCAAATTGATATATACTCCATCTTAATTGAGTTGCTAATGTAATTAAAAGTCTTACAATTTCAAACCTTGCCACTAGCGACAATGTCTCCATGTAATCCACATCTTGTTGTTGACTATACCTTTTTGCAACTAGCTTTGCTTTATACTTTTGTATGCTCTCGTCTGCATGAAACTTGGTTTTAAAGATCCACTTGAGTTTAATAAGATTCTTACATTGAGGAAAGTCACACTACTCCCAAGTTGTATTCTTTTCAATGGATGCTAGTTCCTTTTTCATTGCATCTACCCACTGTTTCTTTCCTTTAGCTTCCTCAAAATAAATTGAATCAGGGATCAAAAATACATACTCATTAGTTTCATAGATCTTATAGAGTGATTTGTATCCTCTCCATGATGAACTTCTTAGGCTAAATTTTCTGTCTCTTTTTCCCAATTCCATACTACAAGTTTATTAAAAACAACATTCCTATCAACAATAGTTTTGTGATTAGTAGGATCATACCACTTGCATGCTTATGTCTCATTATAGTAGCCTACAAAAATACACTTTTGGGGTTTTTCATCAAGTTTGTGTCCTTTACTTTCCTCTTGCCAAACATAGGCTACACAAATAAATATTTTGAAATGTTTTGCTGATGATTTTCTTCCACTCCATGCTTCATAAGGGGTTTTATCTTGAATAGCTTTTATTGGAGAGATGTTCAACAAATAGACGGCAGTTGCAATGGCTTCAGCCTAATAGCTATTAAGTAAGCCTTTTCCTTTCATCATACTCCTCACCATCTCCACAACCATCCTATTTTTCCTTTTGACTACTCCATTTTGCTCTGAAGTGTGTGGTGCGGAGAGTTCTCTTTTAATACCATTAGCATCAAGGAATTGAGAAAATTCTTTGGAAAGAAACTAACCTCCTCTATCAGATCGTAGAACCTTGATGCTTGCACCACTCTGCTTTTCCTCCATAGCTTTAAATTTCTTGAAGTGCTCAAAGGTCTCCCCCTTTGTCTTCAAGAAATACGCCCAGCTCATCCTTGAGTAATCATCCGTGAAAAGGAGAAAATAGTAACTACCTCCAAATGACATAGTTTTTTTTCTCATTGGTCCACGCAAGTCTGTATATATCAACTCCAAGTTCTCCTTTGCTCTCTAAAGCCTTTCCTTTGGGGAATGGTTTCCTTCTTGCTTCCTACAAATACAACCCTTACACGTATCTAAAGTTTAAATTTTAGGTAAGCCATAAATCATACATTTCCTTTGCAAGAGTTGTAGTCCTTTGACGCTGAGGTGCCCATACCTCAAGTGCTATGTCCTTAACTCATTACTTTCTCCCACAACAAGGGCAAAGACTCTAACCTTTGACACTTCAAGTGGAAACATCCTATTTTTGGTCATCTAGATGTTTGCCACCACTTGACTTGATCGTGTCTCCTTGATGATGCTCTCACCACCATTAAACGTCAAGGAATATCCAATTGCCATCAATTGCCCAACACTAAGCAAATTGTGAGCCAAGTTATGGATATATTGAACATCATGGAGAAGTTTAATGTTACATTGGCAAGTTTGGATGACCACGGTACCTTTGCCTTCGACATCCATCTCTTGGTCATCCCCTAACTTCACTTTTTTTCTTTTGATCCTCTTCTATATGCTTAAAGGGATCTTTCTTGCCGGTCATGAAATTTGAGTATCCACTATCCACAAACCACACTTCATTCCCCGTGTCAGTTGGGTTTTGAGTAAGCAATGAGCAACCTACTTTCTTCACTAGTTTCCTCCACATAATTTGCTTGTTTATCCTTATACCAACAATTTGCTTTAATGTGTCCAATTTTTTTCAATTAAAACACTGGATATTTTTGTTGAACTTTTAGTCCAAACCGCTACCTTTTCCACGGTAATTACCTTTGCCACGCTGAGTTCCCTTGCCTTTGCCACATTCGGCTCTCTTGTATTGGTCCTTAGCTCCTTCACCTTTTGTTTGAAAGGCTTTCTTCTCTACTTTCTTCTCCATCCTGCTGATTCTTGCCTCATGGCATTGCATTGATCCTATTAACTCATCAAAAGAATAAATTTGCTAAATCCTTTGACTCTTATATGGCTGCCACAACATGATCAAATTTAGGAGAGAGACTGTGGAGTACCTTTGACACCACAATGCCTTTAGAGACTTCCTTACCAAAGGATCGCATTTGGTTGACCATACTCTCAACTTTGGTCAAGAATTCTTGTACACTTTCGCCATCCTTCGTATACAAATTTTGGAACTCGCGATTAACATTTTGTAATTTAATTCTTACCACAGTGGATGATCCATGGTACGCCATCCTCAAGGTTGTCTAAGTTTTGTTTGCCATAGAAACTCCCGCTATCTTTGAAAAGATAAACTCATGGACTGCTTGTTGGATGTGGAACAATGCCTTGTTGTCTTTCTTCTTGTTCTCCCTTAGTCGTGCCTCATCATCCTTCTCATTGTATCCATTTTCCTTCAAGTCTCATAACTTTTGAGACTTGAATAACGTTTTCATCTTGATGTTCCAAAATTTAGAGTTGTCTCCTTTAAATACTGGTAGAGAGGTTGGGTAAGGGAATTGCCATTGGTTGCCATTATCACAAGCCCAATTGATAGCTCTGATACCACATGTTAGATTTTGGATACAAAAAGTATGAAAACAAAGTTGTGAATTTGTTGAAGGAGTAGAAGAATTAAGGAAAAAAGCTTCAAACTTTATTGTATAAAAAGAACAAACCAAACAAAACCTAACACTATTACAATAGTGAACGGAAAAGAGAGATAGCTGGCTGATTTTTTTTGTGTATTCCAAACTCCATTTAACCTCATATATATACTACCAAGATTAGTTTTAAATAAGGTAATATCCTAATTTAATATCAAGTATTAATTAGGGAATCATATAATAAGGAAACAAATCAAACCATAAATAAAAGTTACCATCTAAATAACAAGAATTATAGAGGTCTTGATTTCTTCTTTCCTTGTACATTATTGTTCTCCAAATTGTAAGAATTATGGAAATAATTCTTTCCATATTTTGTAAATCAAATCATTAACACACAGCTTTGTGGAGCGGTGGAGGAGAAATCTTTAAATTTCACGCGGGTGAGCCCTAGTTTTAGAAGATGGGGAATGACAAAAAAATACCAGTGCTCGGTTATATAAATAGATGTTTGGAACGGATTTGGAACTATTAAAGTTGAAAGCCGTTCCAAATTTTAAATACACAAGTCGACAGAAGCGTTGTCTCGTTCGTTCATCCACACGACGCTCACGATGGCTTCTTCAATGAACGGCAACAGCTGCCGTCTTCGTTGATCGTCTGGACGTCCACCTCGACGATGGGTCCAGCAGCACAATTGGTCTGCTGTCTTTTCAGTTGTCTCGACGTGGCAACTGACGTCCTTTCCAGATAATGCAAGCCTTGCCTTTGCCCGCCATCGTCGAATCGATAATGAAGACAGCCATTCCAGAACTTCAAAATGTGGTCGTCTTCTGTCGGCGTCAAGACATTCTGGTCGACGTGCAAGGCAGAACGTCAATCCTACATCGTCTTGCTGGACTTCTCGACTGGGCTAATGACGTCCAATGTATGTTTTCTCAATTCCGACCGTCGCCAGCATCGTCTAGACGTCGAAGTAGATGACGAAGATGGTGAGGCTTCTCGCAGAGGGTCGTGCTTTGATCGTCTAGATGCTAGAGGTGACGACGGAGGTAGAATCATACTCTCTCATCGTCGAGCCCACTCGTCTCAACGATGAGCGAGGACGGTGCTTATAATCAGACGTCCTGCGCGTTGTCTAAAGGTCGAAGTAGACGACGAAGACAGAGAGGCTTGTCGCAGACGTCGTCATTTGATCGTCTAGGTGTGAGAGGCGACGATGGAGGCAGAATCATACTCACTCATCATTAAGCCCGCTCGTCTCGACAATGAGCAATGACGGTGCTTATTATCGGACGTCCCAATCTTTTTAAATTTCGGAGTTTACGCTAAACACATCCCACTACAGTACTCTGTCACTCAACAAGCACAACATTTTTGTCTCATCAGCCAGAACGATTGCCATTGCCCGATGGTCAAATTAACACTAAACACATCAAGGTATGAATCTAACACTAATTCACACACTCTATTGCATTTGGTTACTCATTCACAAGAATTGCCCCCACAATGCGACTCACTCACATTTTCCGCCACCTCATGTTTAAATTGTTAGACTTCTATGAAATTGATTGGGTTGTGGTTGAGGTTTATAGATGTTTGAAATTGGTGCTGTTTTCGTTAGCCTGTTCCATGCAATAGTGTGTGCATTTCTACGTAGCAATGTGTGGTGTATGTTAACTATTCGATGAAATGTGTGCGAGACTATTTCATAGCGAATCTTTATCTTAGCTTAATCTTATTATGCCTCTTGTTTACACCAGTTTTTACACAAGTATGGACTTGAAATGACCTCATTGTGAATCTCATCAAGTTACAACTCGTGATTCTTGCAATAGTGATGAATAAATAAAGTTTCGAGTAAGTTAAACTGTGCCCGTAAGTTTGGTCCTAAACCACTAGGCACGTTGGGATATATGGCTCCTTTTTTGTTCATAAGACCTCGGGCTTATGTTAGAAACAAGACACGCTCTTGGGCTGAATGCAGATCTTGACAATGCCCTCTTCAGTGAGCTCAAAACATGTAACAGTTGACTGATACTAACTTTAAACGAACTTTTCAACATACATTAAGTTATAATTTACAGAGCATTGATATGTTTGCATGCTATGTCTGATGTATGGCCTGTCATTGTTTTCTCAGAGCCATTTGAGGACTGTTAGGTTTATAACAGCTTCATTTCTTTTTGTTTGCAGGTTCATGTCTCTGAAAGAAGTTGTGAGGCAGCTGAGCCATCACATGACATGGACTAATTTATATCACAAGAATATCACAATACAGTCACTCATTGTACAATTGTGGCCAAATGGGGTATAGCGCGAGTTATGAGGCATCATGATCTGTACCACCGTATCATCAATACCTCACCTCAGGCTAGCAATATTTCCCACAGGATCTTGAGCATACAGTTGTGAAACCAGTTGTTAAGGAGTTCTATGCAAACCGCCTTGAGGCATCTAGTTATGAGGTCTAGATGTGAGGTAAGAATGTTATCTACAACTCTTATGATATAAACCAGATGTTGAAGACAGCCTCTAGACCACATAGTGCTAGGTTCAATGAACTACTCAACTTGAACAATGCATTACAAGGTGAGGCTGGGAAGCTTTACCCAGTTGGAGTTGTGTGGATAGACAATAAAGTACGATTGACATTTAGAATATCTGGTTTGAGAGATGTTGCGCGCACATGGTGGTACTTCTAGGTTGCCTGAGTTTGTTATGTTGGCCATCACTTAAGCATAATAAAGAAGTAGGTGGTGATGCTGTATGCCATAACTAATGGCATTGTCTTCGATGTTGGGCAGATAATTGTGACTGGCATTGATAGATGTGATTAGCTATCTAGGGACACATTGTGGCACCTACACCTCATAATGGACTTATGTCAGTGTGCCGATGTCCTAATATACCCATTCAAGGAGATGTTGCAAACCTAACAAGAGATTGAATTTTGAGCTACCATTGCCTGATCGCAATGCACCTCAGGAGGGTGATGAGGTGCAATCACTTGTTGCTCTACCACCGTCGGCGCGCAAGGGCCTATGACTTTTGGAGCAGCTATTGGTTCAACTGATCGAGCATATGGATATAGTCATTGGACGCATAGATAGATATAAGACACACCTGGAGCATACCAATGCATACATTGATAGCCTTGACACACAAGTAGCCACGATGAGAGCCCGACAAGTTCACTACTTCGAGCAGACTAGTCAATATTAGGATTACACAATTGCATGTGATGAGGCTATACATGATCACATTCATATGGTGGCCCAAAGTCAAGGTTCCAACATGGTGCCATTGCAGCCTTGTCCCTTCATCCATTAGCCATTCATCAGCATAGATCATCAGCAGATGCACAAGGAGGCAAGCTAGCTTCACGATGTGGGAGAGCTTACTAGGGTTGACATTGATCGAAAGATGGATAGGGGGACATGTAAAAATTATAATGCATGGTCTGTTTGTAATTTAGGACCACCGAATACATTAGCATTTCCTTTGCATGAAGAATGATGTAATAAATGTGACATGCATATTTTCTTCTTTATATTATTCAATGAAAAAGTGTTTGCTAATATCTCTTTTGTTACGTTTTAAGGATTTTGTACTCCATCCTATAAATGGAATGCATTGTTTTTATATATCTCTATTTTCGTTAGTTGGAATTATTAGGAAGTTTATTTGACTGTTCACTACACTGGAATTTGAGTGCTATGTGTATATGCTATGATGGCACTTGGAATGGGTATGGTAGTTAGAGTTGTAGGTGTGCACTTTTGATGGTGATATTTTTATTGGAGTATAAAGTCCAAGTATTAATCGTTATGCATTAATTTTGTAAAATTGTAAATAGAAGTATGATCAAAGGCTCAAATTTTTTCATTTACATATATGTATCTATAATTTATTTTGAATCTTTGTATGATGAATCACTACTAGATGACGTTGAATCTATGCTACTCTCATCTATGCTTACACCAGCATTCTGATCTTGGGATGCATACTTTGTATCTTCTTTAGGGTCCTCATCCAAAGGGATTCCAACAAGATCTTGCAGT
Organism: Avicennia marina; assembly: GCA_019155195.1. Lineage (NCBI taxonomy): Eukaryota > Viridiplantae > Streptophyta > Magnoliopsida > Lamiales > Acanthaceae > Avicennia > Avicennia marina. The sequence continues at coordinate 16,975,619 of CM032754.1, read as the reverse complement.
AGTGGAACATTGTATAATGTGGGCCATATTTGAGGTACATAATCCATATTGAGCTAATAAGGGACCCCTTTCCACTTGATTTTCATAGTGCTTTTGGCCATTGCTTTGTGAACAAATTTCTAGGGGACACTCTGCTTATTTGCCCTAGCGTACCCTATGTAAATACACTTGAATAGCTTGTTGTGCTAGGATAAATGGTTCATCAGTCTTGTACATACGCAACAGGTTAACATCAACAAAGCAATGAGGATGCACCTTCTGGACTCAGATCGGGTCCATCCACTCACATTTAAATAAATGTGACTTAATTGAGCTCCAAAATTTCCTCCAGTGGTATGAAAAAGTCATACTCAACATTGTTGTAGAATAACGAACAAACACAAATTCTAACGTTCATTGTCATCTTCCTATCATTGTGCTTAATTATGTGGAACTTGTACCCATCTAAGAAGTGACTCACTCGATTACTTAGACCTTGTGTAAGGCTTTGTATTAATGGATCAATTAATTGTGGTTTGGATTCAAAACTTGAAATGTAATAAGAAATGACTCTGTTAAATATAATCATGTGTTCACATCAAATATAATCCTCAATCATCAATATCAACATATATGTGGGATCTAAACTATGGTTGGAAATGCTATGCTACAATCTTGTCCATTTTTGGGTTCCAGATTGGATTGCGAAGCAAATACCCCAACCAATGTGACAACTCCACGAGTCACTTTTTTTGACACTTTGCAATGTTTTGATAATACCCATTAAGTATGTTGATAGCGTAATTGTACTATGTTTCCACTTTTGTACAATTTAGTAGTACATATGTTTCTGCTGCATGCCTCTTTGCTACAGTAATGAAACAAGGATTTAACTTTCAAGATGGTTTTCTGCGATGACTAAATATGGATATGGCCATAATAGCGTAGGGAACCAATTACGGGTCATTATGGCCTGAACTCAATCTTCATGTTTTTAATGCCCTTAATTTTTGGGACACAACAATGGTTATAGAAATGACCTTAGAAAATCTAAGTGAATGATTTATTTAATTACCATCCTATTTACTAAAATAATTATGTTTGGATCTATTGGAATAATAGTAATAGCACATGGAAGGTTAGGTGCACACTATTAGGCTAGTCAAGCCTTACTAAATTTTAGGTAAAAGTAGTGCATAATTTTGGATGAAATTATGTGGAATTATTAATAATTTATTTGTAATCTATTATTTTCTGATTAATTTCAGGTGAAATATTGGGAATTTAGAGAGGCAACATAAGAAGGGGGATTTTAAACTTCTTAGCTAAAAGAATTTTACCATATGATTTAATAAATAAGGTGGAATAATTTTTAGGGCTTGAAGGCGATAAAATAAAGTTCAAAAACTCCCAAAATTCGGATGTAAGACCTTAGAAAATCTGAAGGCAATATATTTGCTTGCAAGGACATAGAATATTAAGAATTTAATACCATGCCATCCTTAATTGACTTAGGGTATAAATATGAGTTTAAAGGGGACAACAACCCTACTTTCAGACTAGAGTGGGTGGTGATGACGTGCAGAAACTTGGGGGAGATTTTCATAACCTTCAAATGCCTAGTTTAGAGGTAATTCTTATCCCTAGTCACTTGATTATCATTCATACGTGTAAGGCTATTAATTCCACATGTTTAGGCATGTTAAAAACATGAATTCCTAAGGATTTCAATGTACTCTACATAAGGGAATTAATTATTAACCGTGGGATGAGGTCCATGAACTATAGGAGACATGTAAGTAACCAAAAATGTGTTCTAAGTGTTCCAAAAATTTAGAGTACTCTTAGAATAAGTTTTCCATGATTTTTACTCCATGAAATCATGCCTAAGGACCTTAGGAACATGGACATAAATGAGATTTAGTGATTAGATTTAAGTAGAGCATGCAAGCCCCATTGAATAGTTCCTGCGTGACATTCTGCATCACGCTGTGGTTGTGCACTCGCGAAGGGAGGTGCCTTGATCACAGCCTTAGAAGCAAGAATTCCAAAATGTCTCTCATTGTCATTGGGCACAGTCGCTGAAGGAGTACTTATCGTGGTGGTCCTGAATGTGCAGAAACAATGCATTCCACTGTTGGTGGCCACAAATGCGAACTTGGACTCTGCGATCATGGACCTGGACTCTATGGTCGTGATCGCAAGGCCTATGTTCTCACCCACGGCTACCGACCGCTAGGCAATCTATTGTTTTCACACTCAGGTATTGCGAGGTGAGCAAGAGAGCTACTATTACGCATGCACCTAAGCGTCGCGCCCGTGACATTCACTTGTGAGATTTTCTATTCGTCTCACGGTCCACTCCACGTGTGCAAGGCAACCCCTCGCACCTATGTCGCTAGACTCTGCAACCATGGCGGTGACTGCAAAACGAGCATATGTGCACGCAAGGTACTATTTGGTTGGGTTTCCTCATACTACATCATTCCAATCACCAAAACTCATCTACACAATTATTCTAAGGTCCTTAGGTATAATTTATGAATCCCAATAGTGATAAACACAATTTAAGCATGTTGACTAATTTTTAAAATAATTCAAGACAGATTTCAAATTTTTCTGTAATATACCAATATACACTGTCTAAAATTCCCTACACATAAATGCTCGAATTAAACACAATCCTCATGGATTAATTCACATGTAGGCTTCCCAAAATTCATGTATTCATGTGCCTAAGCATGCAACTTAATGTCTCCTACATGTATACAAGAGAAATGCACGATTGAGAATAGAAATTACCTCAAGGTACTGTGTTTGAAAGTCGGGAAAATTTTTCTCTATTCCTCTACCCCTCTAAATGATAGTTGCACTATTTGGGGTGGAGAATTTTAATTTTTTCCACTTCTTAACCCTATTTATACTAGGGTTTTTATTGAGAAATTTATCCACAAATATTTACACAAATTTTCTGGTAAAATTTCCCAAATTTTAAGTCTACCACAAAAGACAAACTCCTCCCATAATATCTATATTATTTGGCAAAATTTTGGTTAACTTATGATACGCATATCCCCTTTCATTCTTACTTTCCTTATTTCCCAAAAATTTCACTTGAAAGTTAAAGTGAAATAATAAAGTATGAGCTAAAATTAATTCCTCAATTATTCACCAAAAATATTAACTAAAATTTTGTTAACTATTCCTCAAAATTGGGTGAGGTTTAACTAGTTTAATAGCGTGTATATTGTCTTTCATATACCCTTAGTATTACTCCACTTCATTTACAAGAAAATAATAATAAAATAAATAGTTTATCCACCAAGGTTCCTATAAAAATATTTTTATTACTACTATTATTGTGTCCTAAAAATTTGAGATATTACATCCGCCCCCATACCAAAAGTTTCGTACTCGAACCTGTATTATCTAAATTCGAAATGAAGTGGAGGTGTAGATTCCTTATTTCCTACTCGTGTGGCTTATGCTTCAGGCTTATGCTCTAAGTGCATGTTAAATTCCTAAACATAAACACATAAGAACCACCTTAATCAGATGAGCTTAAATCTAAGTGGGTCAAGTAGATCATTTATCACAAGCGGGGCATATCCATTCTTAGTTGTGTCCTAATTGAGTTTTCTCATGCTTGTAATCAACCGCAAGCTTCTAACTTCCCTTTTTCAAGAATAGGGTAAGGCCTTGCCACACTTTTGCTGCGCCACTTCGAATTCTCTACCTTTGCACTTTTAGTTCTTGTGTCATCTATTGTCTAGTGTGGTTAAGCTACTGAACCCACACATGGGGTATCAAATCAACTCCAACTCTCGATTTCCGCCAAGGTCCTAAGTCACACTTCCTATATATATCTTGGTGGCTATCATGATTTCTCTATTCAACGTGGCTACTCTATAAGGTTGTTTTAATTTTTTTAGCTTATACCCTAATTGTCTAGCAAGATGCCCAGAGATAAAAGAATGCAAAGCGCCACAATTGAACAAGGCATGAGCACAAAACTAGTTAATGATTATGTTACCTACAACCACATCCTTAGCGTTGCCAGTCACCTCCTAGGTCATAGCAAACACACATGCATTCCCTTTTGGCTTAGGATTCAACTGGCTCAACTTAGGGTTGATGTTAGAGCCATTCCCATTAGTTTTGGTGGTGGTGGTCGATCTGATGGTACCTTGTGGGCACTCAGCTAATCAGTGGCCTTGCTAGCCACATCAGAAGCATGCTTTAGTCTTTAGTCAACACACTGGAATATGTCAGTGGTGGCAGAAGTTACATTTATGTAGTTGCATTGGGGCCTACCCATTTCTAGTCTTATTTGCTCTCTTGTTGACTAGTTGTCTAGACAGGGCCCCCAATTGCATTTTCTCAAAATTAGGATTTGGTGTGGGTCTCTTCAAATTGCTCTTAGCCTCCTAGCAATTAATATCAATTTTGACCCTCATTAAAGCTCAAAACAAGTCATCAAAAGTACGTGTATCATACTGTGCGAGGCTGTTTGCAGCCTGCTCCTCAACCCCCTAGTGAATTTGTGCATCTTGAGAGCAAGATTAACCATTACCATCGCTGAGTACTTCCTTAGGGTGTCTAACTTTGCTAAGTACTCAACCACAGACATCCCTATACCAAATTGTCAAACTCCACCATCTTATGAAGGTGAAGTGCGCTAAAAAAGAAATGGTTCAAGGAGGCCTTCTAAATTGAGCCCAAGTAATTGGTCCTTTTTCTAACATTGCCGGTGAGATGCCTTCCCACCATAAACAAGTTTCACCAACAAAGAATGGTATCACCTCCCTTGGCTGAACTTCCATTGACATCTCTATTAGCTTGAAGTTTTCCTCTATCTCTTTTAACCACTTTTGAACAACCTCCGAATCATATAAACTATCAAATATAGGCACGTGGGCCCTCTTAACCCCCCATAATAGGCTATAATACCTTCATCATGTGTGACCTAGGTTGGTGTAGGGCTTTGTTACAGATTGCCCACCACTTGGGCCACTACAATAGCTATGACCACTAAGTCTTCTTACCTTAGGGTTGTGTGACCCACTACGGGGTTGGGGTTGTGGTTGGGGTTGGGGTTGTGTTAGGGGTGGAGGCGGTGGGTAGTTGTATGCCTACTCATCCACGTTTTCCATATCGATGGAATGACATGGGTTTTGAGTGGTGCGCCAAGGGCTTTCAATCATCTTCCTACATTAGGGGAAATTTTTCCCGAATTAGGCAAATTGTTGTAGTTGGTATGCACATATCCATATCCATAAAATAGGGGTCAATTAGATAAAAAGTAAAGTAGTAAGACACAGAATGGCCATAAGAAAATAATGGTTTTATTATTATTGCTCAAAATTTTCCAATCACAATAAACGAGTTGGTCTTATTTGTATTGCAATATCCCTATGGCTTTATAACTTTTAATCTAGAATGGCTCGCCTATAGTTTTACCCCTAATCTAGGATACTTTTTCTATAACTTTGCCTCTATCTTTTGGCTTAGATTTTTTAAGAATCTCCTCTGGGTCCTCCATGGGATCATCCTCAAACTCATGGTGAATAAGGGCATGAAGCTTGTCATTCTCGCAGATGAGTTGCCCTACCTATCAGGCTATCTCTCCTCGCTCCTCTCGTGTTGCATCCGTGTGGTGCTGATAGCTCACCCACAAGTGATCTTTTGTTTGAGTGACCTTTTATGGTGTAGCCTCTGACTTTTCTAGTTTCCTTTTAAGGGTGTCCTAGTAATCCCTCATTGCCCTATTCTCGAACTTAAGTCTATCGTGCTATCCTTGGGTCACCGTAATGAAACAGCATTACATGACCTCCTTAGGTAGTAAGTTATAGTTGAAATGTGCCCGCTTGCTGAAACTACTAACCATGTTCATTTCCTAAGTTAAGTACCAAATCTTTAAAGCAAGATAAAATCAATTTTATAACTTATGCATGTGTGAAATGAACTGCTAAATTCTAAGCTGTCGTGAGGTGATCTCCTATGTTCCAAACTATGTCATCTGTTTTAGGTTCTCAATGTCAAAATCTATGCTCTAAGACTACTTATGTTATGCTTCAAATCTGGGATCATAACATAGTAGTACTCGTGAATCACATTAGCGAATACCAAAGCTAATATATATCATAGGAATCTAATCTAATAATATCATTTGAAAAAACTAAATGGCAACAATGTAACACCAGTTGTAACATTCTAACTTTATCAATTAGTGAAACATAAAATAACCTAGCTATTACATCAAGACTGTCGTATAGACTAATGAAAATACTAGAATTCACTAGAATAGCTAATTCTTCCTTCTCCTTTTGCTATCATTACTATGTACGATCCTCTTCATTTACTTCCTCGTCAAAAGCATTAGCTAAAGTCGTGAGCAACACGTTGCCCCATAAGCAAGCACCTGATTTTTCATTAGGATGTGAACAGAACAAAAGATTTACCAAAAAATTCATATGTCATCATGTTAAAACATTTTCAGAATATTTGCAAAAGCAACAGTCAAACAATAAATTTTACGTTTCCTGTAAAATTCACATGTACTATGCTTCAGCATACCCAAGTTCTCAAGCAATTCATGCACTTGTCTACTATTTAGGATTTTAGTTTATAACCCCACCTAAAAAAAGTCAAGTTACTCAACCTACAAACCTGATTAAGTGAGTCACAGCTTAACCTTGGTTAAGTAGGTTACAAATCCCAACTTATAATCTCGATTGAGTAGGTTGTGTATCCCCCCTATTACCTAGTGAGCAGGTGTAACTAGTCCCTATGCTATCACGGTTGATCCCCTAAAGCATGTTTTGCAACATCCTAGTGCATTATTGAATAGGTTAAAATAGTTCAGAAATAAATATCTTGGCATTTGTCCACATCTGAAATCCTTTTTCCCAAAAATAATCAGTTCAGAATAAATATAGGATTTTAGGAAAACATTTTGAAATACAACCTTAGTAAAATAAAGCTTTTCAAAACATAATTTATTTCAAAAGGCAATTGAAAAAATATACCGATATCTACCTATACAATAGCCATTTCAGTTGTGCAATAAGCAAAATTTTAATAAAAAGCATGTCGATCAATATGGAGATATCCCACTCACACAATAAAATTTTCTTTTACAAGATAAAACCATTGTCAAAGGTAATAGCAAAAATACTGTAGATATTTCTGTTGACCAACTGGTTCACTAAATGTTTGATTTTCTTGTCAACCAAATGATTTCCATTTAATATCCGATTCGATTGTATTCCTAACATTTTTGTTGCTTTCGTGTGTATCTTACATTTTATGTATTGTGGTTTGTTTAGTCTCTTGGTTACCTGTTGGGTGAATTTTCTACCTGCATTCCTTTAGTTATTATTTTTCATGTTTTGTTAACTACCGGGTAGTGTGTTTGAGCTTACTCTAGTCTTAGAATTGAAATATTTGACCTTGATTACACAAAAGTCACATTCTATCCATACCTGTAGTCCGGCTCCACAACCATGAGGTCTCTATTCACACTCGTCACTACTGACCACGAGGCATTCTATTTTTCTTGCACTCATGTATCGTAAGTGCAAGCAAGAGAGCCATAACTGTGCACCTTGCTAGATGGCCATTTGCAAGACGTTTTGTTCATCTTGTAGCCCTAATCTACGTGTGCAAGGCAACCCGTAACACTCACACCATTAGACTCCACAACCATGGAGATGATTGCAACTTGAGCCTGTGTGTGTGTGAAGGGTACTATTTGGGTGGATTTTCTCATACTACATAATTCTAATTACTAAAACTCGTCTACACAATTATGTTAATGGTCCTTAGGCATATTTTTATGAATCCCAATCATGAAAAACATGATTTAAACATGTTGACTAATTTATAAAATAATTTAGGATAGGTTTCAGATTTTTGCGTAATATGCCAATACACACTTTCTAAAATTCCCTGCACATAAATACTCAAATTAAACATAATCCCCACAAACTAATTCATGTGTAAGCTTCTTAAAATTCATGTATTCATGTGCCTAAGCATGCAACTTAATGTCTCCTACATGTATGCAAGATAAATGGAAGATTTGGCATAGAAATTACCTTAAGGTACCACGTTTGAACGTCAGGAAATTTTTTCTCTCTTCATCTACCTCTCAAACGATGGCTGCACTATTTGAGGTGGAGAATTCTAATTTTCTCCACTTCTTGACCCTATTTATACTAAGGTTTTTATTAAGGAATTCAAGAGGCATCAAATTCTAGTTTTCTAAGGCCCCCAAATTTCTACACATAATTCTAATCAATCCCACAGATTTTTACACGAATTTTCTGGTATAATTTCCCTAATTTTAGGTCTTCCACACAAGATAAAACTCTTCACATAATATTTATATTATTTGGAAAAATTTTGTTTGCCTTATAATATCGATATCTCCTTCCATACTTACTTTTCGTATTTCCAGAAAATTCCACACAGAAATTAAATTAAAATAATAAATGTGAGTTAAATTAATTCCTCAATTATTCACCAAAAGTATTAACTAAAATTTGGTGAGGTTTAACTAGTTCAATAGTTTGTATATTATCTTCTATATATCCTTAATATTACTTCAATTTATTTATACAAAAAATAATAATAAAATAAATAATTTATCCACCAAAAAATAAATTTGCAGAAGTGAGATGACTTTGGAATGGCTTTAAAACTGTCCCAAAATTTGGAACGACATTTAAAATTGTTCTAGTATTTGGAATGGTATCCTATAACTATTGCAGAATTTGGAACGGCTTCAAAAAGCATTCCAAATATTGGAACTGCTACGGCTTCAAAAGGTGTTCCAAATTCTAAAATAGCTCACTAGCCCGTTCTAAATATTGGAACTGCTTTTTGCCAATTCCACAACTGAAACAACTTAGACTCTCACTCTAAATTTTGGAATTATGCCTATTAAGCCATCCCAAATTTAGCACGATTTTGTTATCCATTTCAAAATTTTAGATGATTGTGGATTGCCCCACTTAAACCATTCCAAAATTGGAACAGTACACATAAGCCATTCTAGATTTAGAATGGGCATGTACAAACTGTGTCAAATTTGGAATGGTTTAATAGAGTCGTCCTAAATGGCGAAATTGATGTCTAAAGTCATTCCGAATTTGAAATTGATTGCCATAGTAATTCCAAATTTGGTATGGCTTTTGAAATATGATCCTAATCTAGACATATTTATTAAATTGTTTCAAATTATGAATTGTTTAGAGCGACTACGTTTTGGAACAAATTTGGGATAACTTATCCAAACCAACAAGCCTTTCATTCCAAGATTGTCCCAAAATTGTTTTAATTTGAAACAACTTTGGAAGCCATCCTAATCTGGTAGGATTCTTATAGTGCAAATTATTTGATTTAAGCCTGTTAAATTCAGGTATGTTTTTAAGTTTAATTAACTTGACCTTTAATTGTAAAAATTTTTTGAACTCGCAAACTTGAGTTTGAGATTGAGATATATAAAATAAGATCGAGTTCAATTTAAATAATTATCAATTTTGAATTGATACTGGAACTCAACTCAGATTACACCTTCATATGCAACATGCACACTGTTTGGCTGGGGGCCTTATTGTCATTGAGGACTGTTAGCGTCATTACACACACTGCTAAAAAGATGGGGTGCCGTTTTTTATATAAAGGTCGTTTGGATAATGTGCCATTGTATTAATGCTTAGTAATGCAAGGAAGGATTTGCTAAACATGGGAGAAGAAAATTATAGTATAACATATTTATTTATAAACTATATAATTAAAATTTATAATTTTAAATAAAAAATTATTTATTCTTATTATTTTTTAAAAAAAATTAAATTAAAATTCAATATACCAAAATATTGAACCAATATATCCAAAAATTCGGTAAATTACCAAATCAAATCAAAAATTTTGATTTGTTACACGGCATGCAATTTCCATATACTAAATTTTTGAAAATATTCAATTCGAATTGATTTTGCCCAATGCACGCTTGTACTCTCACAATAACAGTGTGATCACTTACACCTATCTTGGCCTATTTATTTAGTTTTTGCTTTGTTGACCTAGAAGGCCAAAGATCATTTAAAATGGACATGATTGATAATGAATTAACATCGAGATTGATCTCCAGGTTTATCCCATAGTTAAAATCTTCAAATTTTTCATTCTCAAATGCGAACTCTTCAGTTTGCTTAGCCTCCTATGATCTGCATAGGCCTAGGGAGCGTTTGACTAAACTTATTTCTTATAATTTATAAGATTATATACATTACAAAATATTTTTAAAACATATAAATAAATTTTATTTTAAAAATAAGTTAATAAAGTATTTTACAAAATTATTTTATAAATTTTTATTGAAATTTATAATTATAAGAAATTAATTTTTTTATAATAATAATGAACATAAATTAAATACTATTAATAAAACATAATTTAAGAATATTTATGTTATTTTAAATATATAAAATGAAGTAACTTATAAAATTTATAAAAATAAATTAAAAATATTTAATTTATTTATAAATTTTAATTTTTTTATTTTTAGTGCTTATAAACTTTTTTAAACTCACCTACCACACTCTAAATCTCTAAATGAGGCTCTAATCTTCAATCTGCACAATTTTAATGCCCGTAAAAATCGCTTCAAAAAGCCTTTTTGACCAAGTTTAGTGATGTGTAAGTTGTCCTTTCATATCGACCACAAATTCCCTGTAAACTTCTCGACCTGGAGATCTGATGTCCTTTATCATCACTAATTGCACAGATTGGAAGTTTGGCATATATTCACCCAAAATGCAGTCACCACCCACGTTTTCTTTTTATTTTGAGTCAATATTCCTACGTTGACTGCAAATCCAAAATGGAATTATTATGGCAAGTATTTAAGGTGGCAAGGGAGTGGAGAACCTTGCTCGAAAGCCTTGCGAATATGAAAAATTAGAAAATATATGTATATTGTAAATGTTAAATTTGAATTTTATGTAATACATTATTTATTTTATGATTTTTAATTTTTTATTATAGCAACAAACATAGAGATTACTGTAGCAGCACTGCTCAATACCAATGCATATTCAAGACGAAAAAAAAAAATTTGACAAAAGGCTATCCACAGGAACAATAACCTCCAAGAAATTTAATAAATATTGCAATGCAGAAAAATGAAAAAAGAAATATCATAAAATATACCTCCCAGCACTAGCTGCAATTAACTAGATTAAAGTCTTTGTTTATTTTGGTCAGTCTTTATGTGTACTACATTATTAAAGAATTGAGATATTTTTTTGTTGTAAATATGTTTATCTTTATTAGTTTTCACTTCTCTTTTCTTTTAACTTATTATTTTTAATTAAGTTTCTTTAAATAAAAGAGTCTCTCTTTTTAAAATTTTTATAACTACTTTTTACACTTTAATTTTGAGTAATTCATTTTTAATTTATACACACATATTATGTGACCGTCACTGGTGTCAATGAAGTATTTGTGCAAACAAATAATGTTGAGGTTGACATAAGCAAAACATTAAGGGGGTTAGGATTAGAGTTGGAAAGTATGGCAATTATAATATTCTATATTGGAATTATTTTCATGGTAAATGAATTTTGTGCCATATTTACCAACATAATGAATTTTATCTAGAAAATCAAATAAGGATGTCAAATTTGACTTTGCCACAAGTATTTCCCAAGACTGCCATGTATATCAGTGATTCAGTTCTATGTGCGCTCTCAGTTCAACATATGCTTTTTCTACTTCAATGTAATACACAAAAATTTGTCTCGCAAAGATTGTTGCCTTTACTTTGTAGCTTACTAGTGTTATGCACATTAAAAGGTTTATAAAATAATAATAAATTTTGAGGGTAGAAAAATGCAGCAGTCTTAGGGTGCAAGAGGTGGATGGACTACTATTAATCTAGGAAATATTTCAAATCTAGCTTTAAATATTTTTCGAACTGAAACTTGCTATTTAAACTTGAGTTTGAGATTTGTTTTACAAAATTGAATCAAATCAAATTTAAATAATAGATAAACTTAAATCGCGACCACTCGATTGAATAAAACCCGCACAGTTTTGGGTTGGAGGCTTGTGACCATTGAGGGATATTTGGGTCATTACACACACAGCTAAATGATTGAGTCGAATTTTAATGAAGAGGACCATTGAATAATGTATTATTACCTTTTTAACACTTAAAATTTGCACGTTGCATTGCAGGAAATGCACATTTGTCAGTGCGAGAGAGACATTATTTAATTATTAAAACCGAGGCATAGGCTTCCTAACGAGGATAGCGGAAAAAAAATTTAGAAGATTTGAGTGGAGTCGAAGATATTTTTTATTTATAAAATTTTAGTAGATAGTAATATTATTTTATGTATATTTAATATTTATTAATAATTTAATAATATGATAGTATGTAAGTTTATATGTTAATAAAAAATTAAATGTAAGTAAAAAAAATTTTAAGAATATGTATTGATTTAATTATTAATAAATATAATAATTAAAAAATTATTAATTAATTATAAAAAATAAAAAAAATTAAACTTAAATAAAAATTTATAATTCATGCTGTTTGGGTAGTAAAACTTGAACCAGTGATGAGAGTGTATATTTTGGAAACAATCATAACATTAAATGTGCCCCATGATTGCTCTAACGTCGCATCGGCAATTAATGCGACATTTATTGTTTACCTTCTGCTTAATCAAATTTTTATCTAAAATAATTTGGCAATGCACTTCCCCCTAATCACTTGAAGCAGCCATCAAGGATTTGGACAATTCAAACGGTCAAAGTCACAGTCTTATTTGAACTAAAAGACATAAATAAACATTAAGTAATAAAACCCAAAAAAACAAAAGAGATATGAATTAAGAGAAAAACATATCCTTTATTATTTATACTCAACCAAGAAGAAAACTTGAGAAAACGAATTGACCTAAGGGGAAAAAAAATATAAGCGAAGGACAAGTAGCTGAAATGACTGGAACAAATTTATATATAGTTTTTTTTTTTTTAACACTCAACCTTTCTGGAAATGTTACTTGTACTATACTAATATTAAATGAAAAAATAAAATGTTAAAAAGCGTGTTTGAAGGATTAAAAGCTCCTTAGTAACGCTAACGCCTAGGGAGTCAATTAATTCAAATCCTTTTACTACTTTTTTCTTGTCTTATTATCATTGTCCAAAGGCAAAAACCCACTACATTTCAAACAGTCCAATGTTCTGGTTTGTTGACAAGATGAATTATTTCCATTGAACTAAATCAAACCCTAAACTCACAAGAAAATCCATCCCTTTTCACCTTATAAATTTCTCATTAATTAAGGCCCTATATTTGATCAAATCCCATCAACCCAAGAAAAACAGCTGAAAACGCACACGCAAAAAAGGGGGGCAACTCTTAGCAAATCGAACTTCTCGTTTTAGGACCATGCAACGTTCGTCCTCCTCCGTGCTTAACAACATCACCCGCCAGGTCCTCCGCCCCAAAGCCACCCAATGGCCGCAAAAATTTGGACCAGCTTGCGACGTGTTCATCAACCACCGTGGGATCGACACGAAAAGAAACGTGGCGGGGCTGTTGTACCACCACTTGCGCGGCCTCCGCCTCCGGCCATTCCTGGACAGCAAGAACATGAAGCCGGGAGACAAGCTGTTCGACAAGATCGACGTGGCTATCCGAGAATGTAAGGTCGGGTTAGCCGTTTTTAGTCCCATGTACTGCGACTCCTACTTCTGTCTGCACGAGCTCAGCCTCATGATGGAGTCGAGGAAGAAGGTTGTGCCGATTTTCTGCGACGTGAAACCCTCGGAGCTCCGGGTCAAGAACTACGGCTCGTGCCCACCGGAGGACCGGGACAGGTTCCACTCAGCCCTGGAACAGGCAAAATACACCGTCGGGCTAACATTTGACACACTGCGGGGGTACGTACACTGCAACATATTAAGTCAAATTAACACACACGTCAGCCACCCACATATATAATCTCTGATCATTTTATTTGAATCCCGGTTTGAATATTATTTTTGTTAATTCAGGGATTGGGCAGAATTTCTTGGGAATGCTACAGATGTGGTGATCAAGAACCTGGTCGAAGTGGAAGAAGAGGAGCTAGCCAAGAAGCGTATGAACACCCTCGAACTGAATCTCATTGCCAAGCAGGGCTTTCAGGACATGAAGGCACGATCTAATAATTAACCTAAATTGATGAGATAATTCTTCATTCTTTTCTTTAAGAAGATGGTTCAGAGCACTGTCCAATTAACACAATATCGATGGATATTTTTTCAATGTTTCAAAGTTAAAGCAATAAGATGCCTGTGTAATGGTGGCCCTGGAATTATAACAATGGTTTGGGTTTGTAAAGTGTTAGCAATAGACAATTAGTCAACTATATATACTAGTCTTAACTGTTTGTATGTATGAAATAACGTTGCCTGGCCACCTCGTTTTCTTTGTATTGGTAAGACTTATTATCCTTTTGGAAATGCCTCCACTTCTAATTCTAAGTCCAAGAAGTGATTCTCATTCAGGGACACAAAACTGTAAGGATGAGATATGCTCTGATGATATCTTATCAGTTTCCTAATTTTCTTCTATGCATGGTGATACTGATATCTTGGCGATTGTGAATTTATATGAGACACACACCCGCACACCTTTTCTTCTAATTGCAATGTAAAATTCGCATAGAGTAATTCAATACTGGATATTGATAATTGGAATAAAATAAAGTTCTTCATTGCATGTGGAAACTACCAATGAACAGAGTTCTCTATTTTTCTAATGAAATAAACATGCGAAATTTTTGACTTACCGATATTTTGAGTATTTGTAAATAAATATGTAAATGACTTATGACTTGGTAGAGCGTAAATGGGAAATTGATATCTAGAATTATTATCTATATTATCTAAAAATCCATCTCAAAAGGGGAAATCAAAATCTAGATTTGTTAAGTTGTGTTTGAACAGTTATGGTAAAAATCTTCAAGGAAAGAAGCGAGATCAGAGTTAGTCCGGAAAACATATTTCAAATCGTGAATGTGTTTTAATGTATATATGCATATTTGTATTCTCTAACAAGTGACTTACTGATTTACCATGCATATGATGAAAGGTTTAACTCAAGAAAATTTCTTACCTGATAAATAGCAGGCTTTGCTAATCATATGCAGATATAAAACAGCAAAAGCATTATCATACCGCCACAAGAGAGCACCACGGCCACCGCTCCGCCACCCCACATCCCTCCCTCTCACTCGACAGAAAAAAATGCGGTTTGTTCCTTGAAATTTTCCATACGAACAAAGTGTGAACGATGGAAGGGTGTACAAAACTACAGTTGATCATGGCAGAAGTTAAAAACATCCTAACTAGAAGGAAATTGAATTAAGCAGCAGAGTTATCTTTGGTTTTGTACAATGATTGTGCTGAAGGTTAAAGAAAGTTGCTCAGGAAGAGCAGTAACTGCATTCTAAGTAACTAAAAATAATCAGCTAAGAGGTTAACTAATAACCAGGCTTAACTAACTAACTGCAGGAACTATTTACAAAGAATAATGAATCAAGGAATTTGCCAGTTGTGCAGTTGATGTAGTCTTTATTGAGATGTTGGTGCTGAAGCTGACTGGAGCTCCTAGTGCTAACTGGAAGTACAAAGTAAAAACTTTTAGATCCCCCTCAACCTCGCACTTGATACTCAAGAATCAAGCCCAAGCTGAAAGTAAATTGAAATGAAGGTGCCGAAAGAGGTTTAGTGAAAATATCTGCAATATGAAGCTTAGAGCTGATGTGTCGCAGATTGATGAACCCCTCGTTGTATTTGTTCCTTACTATGTGGCAATCTATATCCAAGTGCTGTGTTCATTCATGGAAAACCAAATTTACAGTGATACGGAGTACTACTTGATTATCACACTACAAAGGAATTGGTGTGGGTGATTGAATATGGAAGTCCTTTTGCAATGATGCAATCCATTGAAACTCACAAACTGTGGTTGCCTTACCTCAATATTCAGCTTCTGCAGATGATCTTTAAATAGTTTATTGTTTCTTTGTTTTTCAAGAGACGATGGCTGATCCAAGGAACACACAATACCTCATGAGAGATCTTATTGTATCCAAGCATGACGCCCAATCTACATCACAATGTGCTTCCAATCTTGTCCTGTTGGATGTAGGAAAGAACAATCCTTTTGTTGACAACATGGAGGACTACCTTCCAGTGCTGTTGCTATCGTGATTGCATGAATTGACTCAGTTGCAGAGCTGCAAAAGCCAAATCTGCTCTGGAAAAACTAAGATATGATAGTCTTCCGTCCAGCCTTCTCAATGTCTCTCTATTAGAGATAGGATCTTCTCCTTTCGGTGTAAGCTTTAATAATTTAGGTAGTGGTGTTGTTGTAAGCTTAGCTCTCGTAAGTCCCATGTCTTTCACAATATCAAGAATATATTTCCTTTGATTAATGCATAATCATGTTCTGACCTTATATCTTCTAATCCCAAGAAGTATTAATAGGGCCAAGATCTTTTATTGTGAATTTGTTGTGAAAGCCTATGGGGTCGCTTCTGTAACTGGATAACTAGCACCGAAAACCGTCTTTACATTGGTTGGTTTGGTGTTTTGATGATCCCTACCTTATTGACCGCAACTTCTGTATTTATTATTGCCTTCATTGCTGCTCCTCCGGTGGATATTGATGGTATTCGTGAACCTGTTTCTGGATCTTTACTTTACGGAAACAATATTATTTCAGGTCCTATTATTCCTACTTATGTGGCTATTAGTTTGCACTTGTTGTGCAATAACCCTCTTACTTTTATGATATCTACCTCTGATTCTCCAGTAATAATTATATCATTTACATAAACTAAGAGAGCAATGAATGGTGTTGTAGTTGATTTGGTGAATAAATAGTTGTCATTCTGGGACTAAATGAAACCACATTTCAATTGTCATATTAGCTCTTCATTCCATTGTCTAAAGGCCTATCTAAGGCCATATAATGATTTCCTTAGCTTGCACACTTGTCTTGAAGTTGTTTTTAAGTATCCTAGTGTGGAGTCATGTAAACCTCTTTATCTAGTAAGCCATGAAGGAATGCATTATTGATGTCTAGTCGGTGAATAGGCCATGAGTTAGAAGTTGCCATTGCGAACATCATTCCCACTTTCATCATTTTTTCCCTTGGAGGAAAACTATCCAAGAAATCCACTTCTTCCACTTGGTTGTATCCCTTGCAACTAGTCTATCCTTGTATCTATCTGTGCTTCCATTGAGCTTTAATTTTATTTTGTATACCCATCTACAACCAATGGCCTTCTTTCCTTCTAGTAGTTTAGTTAAAGCTCAGGCACCGTTTTGGTTCAAAGCTTGAATCTCCTTCTACATTCCATCTACCCACTTTGCACTTTGCCTAGCTTGATCATATGAAGTAAACTCTTGTATTACTGAAATGCTTGCCACAAAAGAAATGTATACATGGGTGAAGTGTGAAGGTCTAAAAAAAGGATATATGTCTAGTGTGTAGAGGCCTACTATGGTATGTTTAGTGAATTGCTTCTAGCATTAGTCAAATGTGTCTCAATTTGAAAGACAAAGTCATTCAACCAGTAAGGGTTTTTTCTTTCTCTAATGATATGTCTCAAAGGTGGATTAGGGGCTAATTCAACTTAAGAAGGCAATATAGATGTATCTATGGATGACATAACAGGCTATGTGTTATGTCAATAGGTTATGGTTCTTGAACAAGAGAAGGGATGATCTTCATGTTTAAAATCACAAAATGTATACTCTTCTATCAACTCAATGGCTTCAAAATAAAAAGATTTTTGTAGAAGATTATATCTCTACTAAAAAACACTTTGTTAGTGTTTCTAGGTCATAAACCTTATACCTTTTCTATCCTAGGCCATAACCAAGGAAAACACACTTATATGCTTTAGTTTGAAACTTATCTTTGTTAGGATTGTCATTCCCTACATAAAAAAGATACCCTAAGACTCTAAGACTAGTGTAATATAGGGGTCTCGAAAACAAAATCTCGTAGTGGGTTCTATTGATGAGGTATGTAGCGGTAAGAATGCAATCACCCCTAAAATCATTTTGATAATGATTCTTAAAACATAAGGGATCTTACCACTGTCACTTGTATGACATGTTTACGTTTGCTTTCTAGCACAACGTTTTGTTGTGGTGTATAAACACATGTTCTATGATACATTATCCCTATCTGTGACAAGATCTTTTGACACTCAATTCCTATAAGATCTATCCCATTATCGATTCTTATAGTTTTAACTCTCTTCTTGAACTATGTCAATTATATTAAAGAAGTTTTCAAGTGTCTTAATGGTCTGATCCTTGCTTTTCACTAATATATGTCCAAGTTCCCCTAGTACAATCAACAACTAATGTTAACATGTAGTTTTCTGTAGATGTGGTTGCAAGAGTATATTGCTCCCAAATATCAACATACAAGATTTCAAAAGGATCATTAGTTTGTATAGGACTAATGGGAAAAGGCAATCTTTGAAATTTTAAAAGATGATAGATATCACAAACTTTATTATTGTCAATTGTTGAATGTTGTGCAAAAGGTAGATGCCTCATAGTAGTAGTGGATACATGACCTAATCTTTGACGCCATAAGTTGATAAAAGAGTTTTGGCTCACATTTTCATTGTAGTTCTTTGTTTCTACCTTGTATCAGACATGGCTATTGATTGATGCGGGCAAGGTTTTGTGCAAGGAAAATTGGTGTGCCTTTAAAACTTCATATAGAATAAGGCTTTGTCTAAGATGTATAACCTGTCTCCCACTCTTCCTATTGCTAGAAGTTCTTTAGTTCTCAAATCCTGTAATGTGCAATGATTTGGAAAGAAAACAAATTTTATCAATGTTGTTCTGATTAGTTTGCTTATTAAAAGTAGGTTAAATAGAAAAGTAAGTATATGTAAGGCTCTAGCGAGTACAAGTCTTTTGGTTAAAGGCACATCAGTTATGTGAAGAACATGTCTAATGGTTCCATCAGAAAGGTGTATTACTATTGGTTGATTGATAAAGGCATAAGCTACGTTTGTTTTAAATTTAGGTGTGTGTTTTTAGGTATTTTTTTCTCAAGAATATGTATTTTTACAGTGAAAAATTGCAAAACCAACATAGCCATAGTTTTTCAAGAGCCTTATGTCTACACACATGTGATTTGAGGCTCCCATATCTACAATCCAAGAGCTAGCTTCTAACGAATCAAGTAAGCTAAGGGCATGATGAATAAATGTACCTGTAAAGTCTCAAATGTGTGCAAAATTTAATGCTCCATGTTTTCCCTCTTGCTAGCCTTTCCTTTTCATGTATTTTGCCAATTCAAATTCAATCATCTCATTAAATTTTGTTGTTAGGCTTTCTCCCTTCTCTGCATCTATCCCTCTTAAGTCAAGTGTTGAGTCCACTACATTCACATGTGACCTATTATTTGATTTTTGCTTCTGTTCCTTCAACTCCGAGTACTAGTCCAAAACCGCATGAATTTTGAAGCAATTATATTTAGTATGCCCATTATATCCACAATGTTTACACCTTTGATTAGATTTCTCAACACTCAACCTCTTCTTGTATGAGTGTTCACAACTTGCGCCTTTTCAAAGTGGTGTTAACTTTGTTAACAAGCATTGTGCTCCATAGTTTGTCCAATATTCAAATGCACTTCTTTTTGTTTCTTAACCATCAATACCATAGAATATGCCTTATTCACGTTAGGTAATGGATCTATGATCAAAGTTATCATTTACCCTCATTAAAAATTACATTAACCTATTTAATAAGTTATTGTCTAGAACTATCTTACCATCTCCACAGTTGCACATTGGTATTAGTACAAGGCATACTAACTCATCCTTAAGCCTTTTTAGTCGTGTAATATCGCATCACAAATTACCCTCTCTGTGTGATGGTGCTTATGTCGACTAGTATAAAAGAGGCCCATTACACTCCCTATATTTTTCCTCCAATTCTCGCCACTGATCTCTAGTTGATGTGGTGTATAAAAAGTATCAACAATGCCCTTAGAGATTAAGTTCAAGATCCGTGAAGTCACCATGCAATCCACCTTTCTCCATTGGTTATAATCTGGAGAGCCTTCAGCTAACATTTCATGTGTGGTTGTGTGTACCATCTATGAATCCCAACTTAACCTTGGCTCCCAGCTATTTTTATTGATATGCTCCGCGAGAGGTAACTATTGCGTGAAAAGCTTATAGTGACCAACATCATTTATGAATGATCCGAGCTCTGAAAGAAGATTGGGTCACCATTGCTGTAGCCACTGGTTTCTGGAACACCATTGTTTGAATTCCATTGTTCTTCCTTTATTTTCACACTTGGAAATTGTTTGGATGAAAAATCAAGAGCTTGAGGCTCTGTATCATGTATAAAACTATGGTCGATGCCATTCTTTGATCCAAATAAAGGGTGATGACTAATGAGATATGAAATGTAGATAGCTTATTTTGGTTTACTGAAAATTGATTTGTCTTTTTATTCTTTGCTTGACTACACATTGTCTTATGTTTTTTCTATCTTGAAGATCATCACAATGTAGCAAACATAAGAACAACAAAACTAATTGATGCACACAAAATATCAACATAATATTGTGTCCAACTGACCTATGAAGGCTATGACTAAAAGATAAAGTAAAACAAAACTTTCTCTATCAATAAACATTTTAAGATACTTTGTAGGGTTCAAGAACTTTTTCATTCCATCACCTTCTGTATCTATTGTAGAAAACTACCTAATATGAACGATAATAATGAAGGAATTAATAATTGAAAGTGTTTGGTTTGTAGGATGTAGTGAAAAAAGGAATAGAGCCACCACTCTTTAGAGTAAATTTAAGTATTCCTCACATAAGACAACATATTGAGGAATCTGCTAATAACCTATTTAGACTAAAGTATTCAGCTTTGAAGAAATGATTTGAAAAGAAATTTTCAAATTCCCTAATATTAAAGGAATTTCAATTTCATTCTAAATACTAAATCCATAGATCAAAATGGGAGCTTAAGGATTTGAAATATATTATTATCCAAACAAATAAAGTGGATATATTATTATAAATTTAAAATCTATTTTATCAAACCATTCGATCCAAAAAGGAGTTAAAAGAATTCAAAGCTTTGTCATGCATCCACTAATCAGTTTTATATGTAATTTTTGCAAGAACCATGGTATGTAAAGCAACAAAAGAAGAATGGGACAAGCTTAAGGAGGAGTTTAAAAGTAGTAACGAAACTGGGCAAATTCAAGTGGTAAATTTGAGGATCAGTGACTTTGAAGTTGAAAAGATGAAGGACCCTAAAAAATGTTAAAGAGAATTGATAGGCTCGTGAAAGTAGTTAACCAATTAGGATACTTGGAGAGGAATTGACTAGGGAAAAGTAATTGGAATGGTCCTTATAAGTAATGCTTGGGAGGTTTAAGTTCTTGGTAGTAAAAGATTCAAGAGACCTATTCAAACTTACTCTAGTTGAGCTTGTAAATTCCTTGCTAGCTTTGTAAAAAAATAAGAGTTTAAGGCTCAAAGAAATTACTGAGAGTACCTTTCAAATGAAGCTCAAGGATAATCAACTAAATTTTAGTAAAGGACTAAAGCAATTTGGATTTTATATGGTTGTCAAAGCTCAAGGTGTTGTTGCAATAGATATAGATAAAGGTACAATGGTTAAGTTTGTTTCACAACTTTAAATCTTCCAACATCCCATCAAATTTAATAAAATCAAATATATTACTTGACGAAATTTTTATTCAAATTCAAATTTAAAATTTTCAATTTGTGTAACTAACTAATTATTCTTCATTATTACTAATATTAATATCAATACTCACATATAGACACACACTCACACACACACACACACATATATATACCATAAAAACTAATCATTAATTATATATACCATCAAATCGTCCAATCATATTATATATTTTATAAATATATTCAAATAAATTAATAAGTTCCTACCGTCAAAATCTTACAACTAGATATACTACTCATTCCAATACAATTCCTACGAAACATCATTCCTAAAAAAAACACGTCTTCCAATCATAGCCAAAACTTATTTATGATGCTTCATTTGTAACTACAATCAAACAAAACTTGTTGAGTGTGGGAGAAATACTAGAAAAGAATTATGCTTTACAATTTCAGAATATGTCTTGTATTGTCTTTAATTCGGAAAGGGCCAAATTAATGAGAATTAAGATGAAAGGCAAAAGTTTCTTGTTGAAGGGAAACCATATGACGAGTATAGTTACACAAGCGCTGAAAATGATTTGTTTTTAAACATAAAAGTTGCTATGTGGTCTAGAAAGTGGGATCATAATTTATTCGGTGAAATTTTTGAAGTAAATGTATGTGATGTTAGCCACAAGGAAAACAAAAACTTTATGCTTTGAAGAGCACTTAGAAAACCACAAAAAAATCTCCATATTAATGTTCATACTTCTTGCCCAAAAAAATAGAGTGAAGGGAAATAGGGAAAGAAGGTGATGAAGCCCAAAATGAAGTATAAATTTGAAAATCAAATAGTAAAGGCAATGGCCAAGGTAAATCTTGAGAGAAATCTCTGAAAAATCAAGGGTTACAATCTCCAAAAAAAATTCTCAACGACTGCTAGAAAATAATTTTTTTTAATGTTATCATTTTATTAGTTTTGGTCAAAGCATGTAAAACTCAGAAAGGTATTATGCATACCTTTTTATTTGCTCAAATTTGCTTTTGTTTTTAAGTTTTTTTTTACTTCACAACATCTTATATTTTTTTCGATTTTGAAAATTGCCAAACAACAGTAGCCATATATATGAAAATTGATTGATGACCAAAAATTATTGACACTTCCAATAATAAAACCAAAAACAAGTTCAAGAAAAAAAAAGAGTGTTGAGGTTTGTGACTGTTAATAAACCAAGAGCCACCCACTTCAGCCAAGAAGTAAAAACCAAAATTTATAGCCAATTAGAATGCATAGAAAGTGCTAGAAATAATTAGTTATACCAACTCATTGTTGGCAGTGTTGCCTAAGCGACACTACAGGTGACAATGTTGCCTGATCTATTACCTAAGTAATAGCTTAGGCGACAGCTCTTTTTTTTTTTTTTTTTTGTTTCAATATCTTCATTGTCACTTAGGTGATGAGAAGGTAACATGTTAGAGGTAAATGCCTCCAAACTTGATCAATCGGGTGTAGAGTTTTAAACTATAAATAGAGGAGGTTTTGAAAAGTTTTAGCATAAGTTTAATTTAAAAATTTACAAAGTGAGTGTGCAAAATTTCCAAAGAGAGAGAGAGAGAGAGAGAGTTCATTATGAAGGTTATTTTTTAGAGTTAAATTTCCTCCCAAGTGTTGTAACCAACTTTTATTTGTATTATGCACACTCTAATACAAAGCACCATATTTTTATCAAATTCCTTCCTTCCTTTGAGTCTAATTTTTCCCAGCAACTGGTGTCAGAATCATGATTCTGATACTTTGATTTAAGGAGTAATGGAGGAATTGACTGGCACCATGATCAAATTGAACCTCAGTAATTATACCATTTAGAAGCCGTGAATAGTGAACCACTTGATCATACGAGACCTATGGGATCCAATGCTTGAAAACTTTGCAAAAGCTGAAGGTAAGTCTAATGCCGAGTGGAACAAGATGCACGGGAAAACGGTAGGCCAAATTCATGCTTAGATTGATCAAAATATTTTTAATTATGTTTCCAAAGAAACAAGGGGTGATGTTTTGTAGAAAAGACTTGAAGCAATATATGAAAAGAAAAATGGTTAAACAAAGTTTCATTATTAAAGAAAATTACTCCTCCATTATAAGAAGGGCTCTAGTATGTCAAAACATTTAAATGTTTTTCAAGGGTTAATTAATCATTGTACAACCTTAAAATTAAATTTGGATGATGAGGTTCAAACTATTTTGTTGTTTAGTTCAGTACCTATAGTTAGGAAATATTGTTTGTTAATATTTCTAATTCTGTGCCAAATAGAGTATTGACATTGAATATAGTGAAAGAAGCCCTACTTAATGAAGAAACAAGGAGGAAAGAGTTTGAACAAGAAGTTGAAAGTTAGGCCCTGGTTTCTGAAAAACATGGAAGATGTGGACGAAGCTCAAGCCAAGGACCAAATCGAGGAAGAGGACGCTCAAGGAGTAAGTCTATGAATGGAAAAGAAGTTGAATACATTTATTATAAAAGAAAAAGGACACATCAAAAGGGAATATTGAATATGGAAATAAGATTCTGCCAAAGGAAAAGAAGAACAAAAGAAACAGGAAAATATACTCGAAGAAACTAATATCATAGCTTTAAATGGATAAGTAATAATAGTAAGTGAAAAAAATTCTTTAAATTTTACTTTTCAAAATTTTTCTTAAGTAGTTGACTTAGGGGCTTCTTATCATCGTAATCCACATAAGGAGTTCTTTTCTTCTTATTATCTCGTGGAGAATATATTTGTAAAAATAGGTGATAGTGACACTTGTAAAATTTATGGTATTAGTAATATTTTGTTAACTACTGCTTGGGGTTGCAAATTAAAATTACAAGATGTAAAGCATGTACTAGACCTAAGGCTCAATTTAATTTTTATGGGAAAGTTGGATAATGAAAGGTTCTGTATCAATTTGCTGGTGGAGTATGGAAGCTAATAAAGAGCAATTTGATTTTTGCAAAAGAGAGGAAGGTAAATTCTCTTTATATCATTGATGCAAAAATTAATGGTGATGCTTGTGTTGTACTGGAATCATCTTTGAAGTTGTGACACAGAAGACTGAGGCATAAGAGTAAAAAAAATATGTCAATTTTGGCTAAAAATAATTATTTACTAAAACTTGAAAATTTTGATTTTATGACTTGTACAGACTGTATAAAACGAAAGCCACAAGATACTTTCAAAAGATATTCCTCTACTAGAAAGGAAAAACCCCTTGAGCTTATACACACTAATGTATGTCAAATAAATGAAAAAACTCTTGGTGGTACTTTGTAGTTTATGACTTTTATTGATGATTTTTATAGAATAGTTTGATTTTATGCATTAAAATGAAAGGACCAAGTTTTAAAGTCTTTCAAAAATTTTCATAAAAAAGTTGAATGAGAAATAGGCCTCAAATTGAAATATGTTCGAACTGATAATGGTAGAGAATATTGAGACTGTCTGAAGAATATTGTAGCAATCATGAAATTCGATAGGAGAAGACTATTTCAAAGACCTTGCAGCAAAATGGAGTTGCTCAAAGAATAAACCAAACCATTATTGAAAAAATTTGAGCTATGCTGTCATATGCAAAGCTACCAAATCTGTTTTAAGGGAGGCAATGAGGATAGCTATTAATTTGATCAATCTATCTCTTTCAATTCTTTTGAATAGAGATGTTTTGGGAAAAAGGTATGGTCAGGTAAGTCTATCAATTCATAGCATTTAAAAGTCTTTGAACGACGGGCATTTGTGCATATCCTAAAAGATAAAGGAAATAAACTTGATCCTAAGTTAAGGGACTGCATCTTTCTGAGATATGGACATGAAGAATTTGGATATAAATTGTAGAACTATAATGAGAAAAAAATTAATAAGAAGCCGTGATGTCACTTTTCTTGAAAATTAAAGTATTGAAGACATTAAGAAAGAAAATAAGAATAGAACTAATGAAGAAATTCCAATAAAAGAATCTCCCTTTTAGAAAGTTCAAGAAGAAGTTAAAATCCCACAAGAAAACATGGAAGAAAAACATGAAACTAAAGCTGCTCCAACTCCATCTCAACTTATAAGGAGATCCAAACTAAAAAGGAAGCCTTCAACAAGGTATAATCTAACTGAACATCTAATGCCAATAGAAGATAATGAACCAGAGCCCTTTGAAAAAGTGAAAACCATAAAGACAGTAAGAAATGGTATAAGGCAATGGAAAAAGAAATGAAGTCTATTCATGAAAATCAAACTTACGAATTAGTAAGCTTACCTTCGAGAAGAAAAGCACTAAAATATGAAGGGTTATTCAAGTTGAAGTCAGTTGAAGGAAGTTCTCAATCAAGATACAAGACACTGTTGGTTGTTAAAGGTTTTAAACAAAAATTTGTTTTGACTTTGATGAAGTCTTCTCTCTAGTTGTAAAAATGAATTCCACTTGAATTGTTTTAAGACTGACTGCAAGTTTGAATTTAGAAATAGAACAACTTGACGTGAAAACAATATTTTTAAATGGACACCTGGAAAAAGAAATCTTTATGGAGCAATCAGAAGGTTTTAAGGTGAAAGGTAAAGAAAAATTAGTCTATCGGTTTAAGAAAACCCTTTATGGACTAAAACAAACTCCAAAACAGTAGCATAATAAATTTGACTCCTTCATGGCAAACATAATTTCAAAAAAACAAATGATAATCATTGTGTATACATTAAGAATTTTGGTGATCACTTCATAATTTTATTGTTGTATCCTGATAATATGTTAATTATTGACCATGATTTGAAGAAAATCAATAAATTGAAGGAGGAGTTGAATAAATCCTTTAAAATGAAGAACTTGAGACCGGTAAAAAAAATTTTGGTCATACATATTCTATGAGTAGGCCAAATGATAAAATTTGGCTATCTCAAGAAAGTTACATTAAAATGACGATTGGAAAATTTAGGATAGAAAATGCAAAGTTGGTGACAATTCCACTAGGTGAATAGTTCAAGTTGGATTTAAAGTAGTGCCCAACAAGAAAAGATGAAAAGAAATATATGAGTAAAATTCTATATGCTTTAGCTGTCAGGAGTTTAATGTATACAACGATTTATACCCAACCAAATTTAGTTTATGTAGTTAGACAAATAAGCCATTACATTTCAAATCTCGAAAAGGAATATTGGAAGGTTGTTAAGTGGATTTTGAGATACTTGAAAGGAACAATTAAGCTTAGATTTTGTTATACTCAAGGAAACAAAAAGTATATTCTAGAAGGATATTCTGATACAGACATGGCAGGTGATGTTGATACAAGAAAATTTACTTCTAGTTATCTAGTAACTTTTGCAGGTGCTGCTATATTTTGGCAAAATAAGTTATAGAAGTATGTTGCACTTTCAAGCTTAGATGTGGAGTCCATCGCACTAATCAAGGCTTGCGAAAAGTTAATTTGGCTAAAGAACTTTCTTCAAGAGTTAAGAGGCGTTAAGAGGAGTATGTCCTCAATTGTGATAATCAAAGTACGATCCACTTAAGTAATAATCCAATATTACATTTCCAGTCTAAACACATGAATGTTCGATATCATTAAATTTGACAAGCTTTGGAAAAAAATGAAATAAGTTTGTAAAAAGTTCATACAAAGGACAATAGAGCAAACATGTTAACAAAGACACTCTCCAAAAATATGTAAAAAATTTATTAGGTTACAAGAAAATTTATAAATAATAACAGAAAGAAAAATATTAAAATTTGTGACTATTTACAAGGTGAAAGCCGCCCAACAAGCACACACTTAAGCTAATATGTGAAAATCAAAATTTGTGGTCTATTGAATGTATGAAAAGTACTAGAAAGGACTAAGCCTGCCAACACATAGCTGGCAGCGTCGCCTAAGCGACACCACAAGCAATGCTATCACTTGCTCTGTAGCCTAAGTGATGGCTTAGGCTTTTTGGTGCAGCTCCTTCCTTGTCGCTCAAACAATGGGAAGGTGACAGGTTGGGGCTTGGTGTGGCCACAACCTCATTTATCCTACACCATTTATTCAGGATTGAAGACAAAATCAATCAGAATTGTATCTCTAGTATATCTATAATACACACACACACGTAAAGTGGTTCACATGGATCTTTTTGTTGGGTAGGTCTGATGTTAACTCAGCAGTGCTAGAGTTTGAAAATTGATACACGCAGACAGCGCTTCCATCAAGAAAATGGACATTATTACAATGAGCGTAAGAATGTATTTGTAAATTTCGTGTTTCACGTCCGTGACCATTCGAATCCTTCCAAAGAAATTTCGGCTGCATGTGTTCACATATTTTCATCCAAATATATACAGTAAAGTCATTATATTTTTAAATTTTTTTCATCTTTATATAATTGTTAATGTAAAAACACACATTTAAAAATTAAAACAAAAATAATTAATTAAGCGTGTGGTCCCCCTCACTGCATGAATGCGAGAACAACGACAACAATGACCCGGACAAATTGGAAAATTGAACAGGAAAAATATTAATGCAGGATCAATTAAATTAAACAAAAATAAGAAAAAAAACATAACTGACGTCATCAATGCAGGACTTGGTATACCACCTTGTTTTCTATAAATAGGAAGCCGTTTGAGTAATGAAATATTCGCAACATGTCCACATTAATTTCTAAGATCTTGTGCGTGAAAATGAAGCACTCAGTGTCATCAATTCAGTCCCTTGTCTGGGAGCTCAAACAGGAGATCTTTGGGTGCGAGGAAATCGATGATAATCTGCACGCATTTGTGTCTCCGTCTGCGTACGACACGGCGTGGTTAGCCATGATTCCGGCCGACGGCCAGCTGAACGGCGAAAGCGGCCCGATGTTCAAGAGCTGTTTGGACTGGATACTTGAAAACCAGAAAGAAGGAGGCTTTTGGGGGGAAGCCAACGAAGAGGGTCTGCCCACCATCGACGCTCTCCCAGCAAATCTTGCTTGCTAGCTCGCCCTCCACACCTGGAATGCTGGTCATCAAAACATACAGTCAGGTGGTATGGCGTTTACATACGTAATTAATTATTATCTTCATTGATTTCTAGGTAGGAAGCAAGTGACGGACGATATGGTTGACAGGGCTGAGTTTTATGAACTCAAAGGCGGAGATACTGGTGAAAAGGAACTACCAGAATCTGCCACGTTGGTTTGTCCTGGCTTTCCCCGCCATGATCGAGCTCGCAGAGGCAGCAGGCCTCCATCTGGGTTTTCCTCACGGTTTAAGAGCAGTATTGCCTGGCATCTTCATCAGGCGCCAGCATATTCTTCGAAGGTAAGTCTCCTTGCATGTACGCCAATTTATGTGTTACAATTAATTTGCAGACGAACGTTTATGGTTTTCTTGTGGTGTGTAATAACGATAATAATTTACAGGGAACAGGTACTGGATGAATCAGGATGTTTTGCCCCGCTAGCTTCATACATGGAGGCACTGCCCCACACACGTGAACTTGACAGGCACGAGATGGTGAAGCAGCGACGGGTCGTTGTTCCAGTCACCATCAGCCACGGGAAATGGCCGCTGCATGAAGTATCTTCGCTCACTCCCTTCAGAAGTTTCCTAACGGAGGTTAATGACAATTAACATATAACTTATCCGCTTCCATTTTCTTCGAATCCGTCTCTTTCAGAATAATCTTACGTCTACAGCAAGAAAACCAAAACCGGTCATTTTGCAGTGCCGGCTAGATGTCCAACGGACGGAGACCTAATAAAGCTGTGCGTGGTGGATCACGTGCAAGGGCTGGGTCTGGCCCAGCATTTTCAACGATGAGATTGGGCAACCGCTAGATCAAGTTCATTGGTATACTTAAATAGAATATTATGTGAGGAGGACTACTTGAGAAGTTGTGCACAAAAAAGGGACAAATAAGTTGCTAAGGGGTCGCCTTGTCGGACCAAAAATTACCAAATTGAAAACCACATGGAATTTAATTACAATGCTCTTTTAACCAAAATTCAAATGAAATTAGTCAAGTAGGGCATGGCTAAAAATATTAAGCGCCAAACATGCCTTAGTCATATCAAGTTAGAGCAAATCATTCCAATTTTCTGCGTTTAGGATGACGTCACGTACACTCGTCAACGTGACATCTGTCCCGGTCGGCGCGTTTTGTTTTTATTTTTATTTTATCCTGCATTATAGTCATCTAAGACTTTAAATATAAAATATTATTTTTTGTTTTTAAATTTATTATTAACTATAGTTAATTAAAAGCTTTAATTTAATTTTTATTTTTGAATCATACATATTATGTAAATTCTAAAAAATTAATTTTTTAATTATTTTATAACTTAATGACTATAAAAGAACATTAATGAAAAATAATACACAAAGCAACACTTGATTTGCACACCAAACTACTGGAACGACCCAAACTTAACATCAAATTAATTAACTATAATTTGTAACAAATTTATACAATTATTAAGTTATAAAATGATAAAATAAAATTGAAACTTGTTTAAAACTGAAAAGAATAGGCATTATTATTTAATTAAAAACAAAATAAAAAGAATTCTAAATTAAAACCTTTAATTAACTATAATTAGCAATAAATTTGAAAATAGAAAAAGTAAAATAAACAACAAAGTTTTAAATTTAAACTTTTAATTAGTTGTAATTAGTGACACATTAAAAAGTTAAAAAGTTTTAAAGAAAGCAAAGAGCAAAATGGCACCAGTATTGAATAAGCCATAAAATTTGGGGGTTCATTCAATGTTGCACCCGAAAACGCAGATCTTAACTCGTCAAGATTTGTTCTTTTTTATTTTTATTAATTTTAGTTATTAAAATAATTTTATTTAAATTTTTGTTTAATTTAAAGATCTGTCCTTTTTTTTCAATTTTTTATTAATTTTAAAGATTTTAATTTGAGATTTTATTTTTATTGTTATTTTTATTTTTATTAATTTTAGCTATTTAAGTTTTAGAACAAATTTAAATTCTATTCAAGAATACGTCTGCGGCAGCGCGACAGAAAGTAAATGTTGCCACCAAATTTAATTTATGTTGCATCTAATAGCCCACGTGATACCTGTCGCTATGCTATGCCTACATTTGTGGTCTCCAATGATAATTGTATTTTCTATAGAGGCTTATGTGTAATGTTAATGACGATTGTACCCTCTTTAGTAGAAAAGAAATAACAGCACATCGGAAGTTCAGGGTACTCAAAAACCCTTTATATTAACACGTATAGAAAATTACACTCCAACAAAGTCCCATAACTTGATACATGGAATTTATTTAATTATTCTTCTTTTTTCCCAGCGTCGGCAACACGAAAAAGTATAATAGCACGAACTGAAGAAAGGGAGAGTCGGTATGAGGAGGGAGGCTGAAAGCCATCACTCTCTTTGCAGCGATGTTTTTAAGATTTGTAGTGAAGCTCAGAATCTGAATAGCCAAATTTCATCACAGTAATAGCTGACAAAATTGATCGCAGGTTTATCTTTGGGAAGGAAGAGATTCCCCTGCAAGAAAAGAGGCAAATAACACAAGGGACTCGCTCGGTTTGAATACGGGCACAGCATGGCCTGCTCCCCTGAACGTGGCAAACGTAAGCCCATGGTACTCTTGAAACCATCCAGCAACCTATTTTGAATGAAAATCCTTTGGTTAGAAGAAAATAAAACGTTTGTCTGTTGGCGTGACACAGGCATTATATAGATTCGATTCATTGTTAATTTGTTCCTCACTTTCGTTTATCAGATTCCATTAGAGATATTGCTTCAAAAAAGAGCCAATCTCCTAGTTTTGAGAGCATATATAATAGTCCATGAGTTAAGAAAACATGGTCTTTGGATTACCGTGGCCTCAAGACAGACTTGAAGTACAGCTTGTTTTCTATTTAGATAGATTAAAGTCCAAAGACTAGATTACCTGTTTCTGATGGTACCATGGTCTCCATGCCCTTTTGATTGGAAGCCCCAAGGAGCTTAAACTGTATCTTGTGGACAAAACAGGAACTCTGCCATCAGTATCTCCACTGCACGCCAGCAAGAACAAGTTAAGAATTTAGACTGGATACTTTAGATGAAAAGCGTGATACTTTGGCGAAAGAGTCAAAGGTTCCTCCCAGCGCAGGCTAATGGTTAGCCTTGAGGTTTATTTTGACATGTAAATACGCGAGTGATCAGCCCTTTAGTAGTGATGAATGTGAAAACTTAACAATCCCTCTTAATCAGTTATGCATTCATGTCCATAAACCACTCAGAAAGAAAGCATCTACCTGTAAACCCATATCCTGAGTCCTGCAGCTATAAGCTTCTTATAAATAGGAAGGACAGATTCCTTTGAATCCGACCAAGCATTAAAGATTGTCATACTGCATCATCGAAGGACTGATGACTGTCAATAGATGGCATATCGCAAATGTTAAAATACAAATTGAATAGAGAAATCACATTACTTGCAGATGCTCCAGTTCCTTAGGCTCGTTCCATCACTAACATGGAGGGCCTTTTGAACATCCTGTCGATTATAATAGGATTTTGCGTAGTCATCCAAGCATGGGTCATAACCGCCCATCAACCTTGGCAACTAGTCAGATAGGGGAACATTGTTTTATTGCTCACACTATAGTGCATATAATAATTAGATAATTGTTGCAAGGCACCTTAAAAGGGTAAATGCTTGAAATATGAGCAAAAACTAAATGGAAAAAATATAATGAAATACGATGTGTGTGTGTGTGTGTGTGTGAAATCACTCCAACTTCTGCATAGGTTTCATGATAGTTAAAAGGAGTAGTTCAACAAGGAGCATTTCATAAACGCAAAAGTTCAGAATAGTGACATTTGATTACCATCTTCAATGGGCTCCTGGCTAGAGTTGACTTGTCAGAACCCGATGAATTACCTATGCAAACAGATGTGTATAGGCTATAGATATCTATCTCTTTGTACTGACTAAGTAATTCTTCTACAGAATTACTGCAATCGTTATTGCTCCATGTATCGTCACTGTAAAAGTCACAGGTTTGCACAATAGTTTTGTGGGTTTCATCAGAGACAACCGCATGGCTCCAGGCATAGTCCACCATGCCTTTCCAGTCCTCAGCATCATAAGTTTCAGGATTCCCCAGCTACAAAGAAGTTATCGAATATATTCTTGTGAAAAATATTGATTGTTACTTTCAGGATAGACACTGAAATCAGTTGCTAATAAATTTCAGAAAATCAATTCTTGAAATCATCTAATGAAATGGAACCTTGTATGAGATGATCACGAAGTAACAATCATAACATAATAAATTGGCAGCCAACATGAAAAGGGGAACCAGAAAGAGAATATTCATTGGCAACTATAAAATACATGTAAATGCTTAATTGACAAGCACTATACCAGTATGCCCCTAAGATCAATGAATAAAGAGGAGTCATCGTTCTTGTCATGAATAATTTCAGCCAGCTCAGGAACATATTTCCCTGATTAAACACATCAAAAATGAGATTATACTAAATTTTACCTGCAGACAAGACGATGGGAAAGGGTTAATAATATAACATACCAGCATAGCTTTCTCCTGCAATATAAAATATTCGGTTTTGGTATGATGGAAACTTGAGGAACCACTTTTGCAGGAAGGTGTAAGCATCATTTGCTGGTGGAAATGGTCCAATAAGAACATAAAGTAAGAATAACTATTTTATGAATTAATCTTGTCATATTCACAAACTCTTCTTGCCCACACGCACATTAGTGCTTCAGGGGCCAACCAAATTGCAGTAAAATATAGAAAGGCATACCTGTAAAGTCATCTCCCAGACCATCATAATCACCACTAGTATTTGAGTATGAAAAGCCAACACCGATTGGAGATTCCAGGAACAATAAGTTGGCTTCTGTAGCACCAAACAGGATGGATAAAACTTCAAAATCCCATCCATTGTGTTCAGATAAAAATACTATTGAATATAGAGTTTGTTTGTGTTTTATATCTTTAAAAACCCCATCAAATATTCTATTCAACAAACCCATATGCATATACATGCTGTCACGTGACAGTAGAAATGAAACCTGTGTTCCATGAAAAAGAATTAAATTTTAGGCCCTGTCCATCTGTGTCAACAAGGAAAGGTCCAATCTCTTGTGTTGCTCCATAACCCACAGAAGAACAACCAGGACCTAAAACATAAAAAAGCTTGTCACCTTACTGGAGTACAGAAAATCAAGCACCAAATATTTTATGGTATAAAAAAATGCTAGGACTGAGTTGGAAAATGGAAAAGGTGATATGTCCACTAAGTTATAATAAGTAAGAAGGAAAAGGAAACCACAGTCCAAGCCTTTAGAATTTCAAAGATTATTTTTATGAACCATCTTTTATGTAATGTGTGGCTGCGTGAAGCTGCAAATCACACCGCCATTTATGAGGAATCTTCATTCTTTAATACAATACATGGTGAAAAACTGCTTTAAATTTTGTGGGCAGATATATGGATAAAAAGTTAGTTATAAGATTGCTACAGGGCATCAGAGTGGTCATGGAAGTATGAAAATGCGGTCAACAATTCTGTGTGCTTCACAGCAATTCAAACACATCCCACTATGGCTTTAACTCCAAGAACTGCTGGGTGGCCAGTTGTACTTGCAGAACCCAAAAGCAGAATAAATATTTGGCATTATAATACAACTAAAACTATGGTGCATGACTGTCGGAACATGTTGTCCTTATTACGCAAACTATGGTGCATGACCGCCGGAACGTGTTAACAATCAACTGCATGCAAGTGAATTACACGATAATACTGACACTCCAGTATATCCCTCTTACCTCCATTTAGCCACAGCACTAAAGGTTTTTCACCAGCGAGGGTTGTGGCTTCGTAGAACCAGTAGAAAAGTGCTCTTCCATTCTTTTCATGTACTGTCACATACCCAGCATACTGTTGGAAATTTACGCTTTGTTGGTCAGGAAGAGTAGTCACCAGATCCTTCGCAGCCCCAAAATTAGATGTTTTCTTATTAGACTGGTGCCAATGTCTAGCTTCTACTAGTCGTTCCATAGGAACCATTAGCAGAGAGAGCACAAACAGCGCTTGAAGAGCAAGATCCATCATAATACCAAATAAAATTCAGAGACGGTCAATGCTACTCAAGGAAAAATATTAAAAGAGCAGCTAGTTTATTTATACTGGTAGAGAAGTTGTCCTAAATAAAAAAATAGATAAGGTCTAATCTTCAAGATTGTCGTTAGTGAAGATGTCCCATGTGGCACACATTACTTTAATTTGGTCGACAACTATGTGGCATCTGACATGAATTTAGGCAGGTTCTAGAGCTAAAGTAGCATGCAATAGAGTGGAACTCCATTTTATGTGACTTGTTGGATCAAAATCACGTGGGTGTCTACAGAAGTTAAAATATAGGTTTCCAGATTGCAACCATTAATTTTCATGATCTATTGTGAGTTTTATCCTTCAATAATCTTATTCCAACTTCCTTCCACCTTTTTTCTATGGATGATCATGTCTTCATTTATTTTGTTATAGCAATCCTGAAAAAGTGTAGGAATGTTGTTTTGTCAAGGTGAAGGCACAGCCAACTGTATGTATTTATGACTAGAAGAAGTAACTGGTAAGCTGTTTTGATGTAAAATAAACATGTAGATAAGCTACAGGTATTCATTCTGTCACTTTAGGAGGACAAGAAGAAAATAAGCACATCAGCAAAGTAAATATTCGCTCAGGTTTAAAATACTGTCAACTGTTACGACGCATTAGTGTAAAAATAGGTTACATTTAAATTTTCCTGTCATTAGGTAAGAGAAGATATCAATAACGTGATGCCTAACAGTTCAATGTTCAAATAAATCCTAACAGAGTGCTAAGCATGAAGAAGCATTAGAACTCATTTCTAATACTTTTAGATTATAGATGATGACAATTGTGGAATGAAATTGCAGGAGCAATGACACCGAGTTTGATAAATAAAACTTGCATCTCTATTAACAAAAAGTTTAATAAATTGCATTAAGTATAACAAAATCTTGACAGATTTTTTAAAAGTGAAGATTGTTCCTCTAAAACATTTAGATGGACTGCATCATGGGTTACTTTTCCATATGCACCCATGGGAGAAGAGAACAGTCAAAGAATGCCACTTTACCATTCTTTTGTTGGATGATGACATCATCATACAAATCAATGTGCTGTCTTTCTGTGACATCAAAGTACTATTATAAAGCCAATATCGGGATCAGATTTGAATGGGAACTATTTTTTTTGCAGCACGTACTGTTTTCCTCTCATTGTCCACCTACGTGCTGATAGTCAATCTTCTTTTGCCATGGAAGTGGCAAGTGAAATGATGTTAGGGTATATATTCCAAATTGGTGGTGCGTGCATTATGCAGGTAAAAGTTGACCTATTCTGTTGGCATCTCATCATCAAATGAAAGAAAGAAACATGTTTGTGGCGAACCTTATGGGCTGCGATTTTATCTTCAGATAATCAAGCTGATGAAAATATATGATTGAAACAGCCAACTTGGACGTGAATCATGACTTGGATTTCAACTTTGATTTAGTTGAACAGTGAGAAGTAAATCATCTGTGATAAACAAACAAATTTGTGTAACATAAAGAATTGGGATTTATTCAGATTTATCCGCATCCAGAAATCCGGGCATGACTATTAAAATAGTGTTTCTCCAAAGATCATATTCTACGTAGTTAATGGGCAAAATTTCACATGTAGTAGTGGTGGAATGACATTCGATGTACTAATGCACATCAAAAAATGCAAATCAGACAAAAAAATTTACCAGTAATTATAGATCCCTTTACTATACCAGGCCTAAAAACTTGATTTCAATTTGCTACAGCTGGTATATTCTGCTATCAATCATCAGTCAGCGCTGTCATATGCAAACTCTAGTTATGGTAAAACAATACTGCAGAAGTAGGCAGCAAAATGAGTTGCCGTGTTGACTCTAAATATAATAAGTTCAAGCGTGTTGGAGCAATAATTTCAACCAATTTAGTGGAACAGTTTGTCATGTGCAAATTCAGAACCACTAATGTGTCTTCCACAATATAAAGCAAAGATGGTATTTCCGAAAATTATTATATTTAGGATTAATGGAACAAAACCTTTACCAACTTTTGTCTAGGAGTCCACAGCTAGTGCATGACGTTCTCAAGTCAATAACTTCCACTTTTTTTGACAACAGTGGACTCATTGCATGGATTGCAATAATCAAATCGAGCTTGTGGTGTTTAGGTCATTAAGCATGATACACAATTAATAGAATTATAATTGTTCAAAGTGGGGGAGATTAATTTTCTCAGGTAGCATTATGTTATTATATGTATCAGGAGAAGGTACAGACAAGTATAATAGATGCCTCAAAGAAGAGACAAAATACCATAACTTGATCCCCCCCCCCGCCCCCCCCCCCCCCCCCCCCCCTCCATCATCAGGTTTGCTGTCAAGATATAACTTCAGTGCCAACCAAAACGAAGAAGAAGAAGGATAAAAACAAGAAGCTACACTGCAGAATTTGACCACAAACTTAAGCAACTGTCAAGCGGCTAACTGTCATATCACTGTTGATCGGATTTTATCCTACTATCAGAAATTTACTGCAGAATAATGTCCCTCAAATTGCTGTGAATCAGACACTCAGAAAGGAACAGAATAATTCAGTAATCCTATCTGGTAAAAGTTCTAATGAATGGAGGTTTCTCACACCTTCCATTGCAATTCATCTAAGAAATTATGATATGGTTAATCCTCAAGTTATCTTCCTCATAACGTACTTTCCCAATTCAAATCCAATGCAGTTACCTAGTCAAAAAGGATGGTTGAAGTGTGAGGTCTAATGTCTTGAATAGAAAAGATAGAAAAATATTCTTAGCCAATAACTAAGAAATTGACACCAATTATGCAACTTGGCATACCATATGCCTTGTTAACAAAATCAAAATAATCTCTGTGCAGGAATGTTTTTTACACTTTGATATGCGTGCATGCGCATTTGCTAAAAAGTAAGATGATAAATCCTTTGAATAGAAATATAGTTGGCCACATTTGTTTGCAGGACTATATCTGCAGTGTTGGTGGTGTGTATACATGCATACAATCTCAGGGTGTGTGTGCATGCGTGAGAGAGAGAGAGAGAGGGTGGCATGACGACATTCCAACTAGTAATTTTTGCCCCTAGTCCGTCATGAAATTGGTTGGAAAAAATGTTCCAGTCCTGCATTATTCTGAAAAAGATAAAAAGTGCAAACATAACAGGATGTAGCTAGACTCCAAAATGCCAAATTTTACTAGGAAAATTTGCAGCATAGCGACATCATTTAGTGAAGAATATCCTACTCTGAGATGTCATGAACCCAAGATGTATTGTGTAAGTTTACAGATTGATCCCTAGTACGCGGTCTCATGCTGTTAGGCATGCCTATTTTCCTAATGTATATGATATAATTGACCTCATAAGTGAGAAGAAAGTGTTTGAGCTTATCTCTAAGTTTCTTGGCCAAAGATGCAAAAGCGTGCGATCTACATTTATATTATCCAGAGATGGCCCATATAAATTTGAGTGACCTAAATTGAAACTACTTTTGTTCAACCAAGTACAATAAACAAGCAAAATAAGAAGAAAACACAAGGAAGGAGAAAATTGAAGGAAGCAAGTTCTCTCAAGAGACAGAATCTTAAGTTTAGGAAGTAATTAATGCATTGATGCCGTTTTCAAAATTAGGATCGACATGGTTATTTCCCACTTATTAGGTGATAAAAACCAACTTCTGAAGTGATTATATTAGTCCTACAAATAAAACCTTCAGTTTGAATTTGTTATACTGGGTTTAGACTTATCATATTAGTATGATCCAAGATATTGGTCCATGCAAGAAAGTGAAGAGACCATCTTTGACTATTGAATCCATTCCAACACCATAATTATTCCACCCAAAATACATTAAACTAAGATCATATGCGACCATAACACTACCTTCTAAAGTCCAAAAATTCTTCGAAAGACCTAATCCACTTAGTGAAGGAACTGGGGAGGCACGTAAAGCTCCTTTACTGGCAGCTACGGAGTATGTATGACTGTCATTTATTAAAATTATTCTTATTATCTTCCATATAAATCAACTTAAATTATCATCATGTTCCCTTCATTTATGTACTTGGTCAAAAGTACATCCAGAAAACAAAGGGCCACAGACAGGAGGGTTTGAATATGAGACTTAACTTTGTATTGCTTAACTAGCTCTTTCCTCTTCCTCAGATTATAATTTATCTTAGACCAATAGCCAACCAACATAGGAACTTTCTGTCCACTCAAGATATATGCTATTGCCTTATCCTTTATTCTTTTCTGTGGAGGAATCTATCGCCTTGTGATTTGAGTAAGAAAAGGATAAGTTCATCCTCATAAGCATCTTGGAATATTATCACAGTGCGTCATGTGACTTAAAGTTAGTAAAGTTTCTTGAGAATTGATCAGAACCAATGTTATCCCAGAATACCTTTGACTCACGAATTATTTTCAGTAATATACAAAAAACGAATTTTTTTCCACTTAAGTAACAATTTACTTAACTGTCAAAATGTGAAGCAGTATATGAGAGCACAAATAACATGAGAGTGCAGAAATAAGGTGAATTTAGTTAACATTCCCAGGAGCAGCTACTCCTAAATTACCGTCATATGTTTTCCCTGTTCACTACGAAGTTTCTTAATTTCACCAAAATAATATCCACTACAAGTTCAAAAGCTTATCCAAAATAAGAAAATGGAAAAAAGTTGTGCTCAAGAGACTAAAAGTAATGGCCTATATAGGTTTTCTTCATCTATCACAATCTGCATTCCCATGGGTTAACGCGAAAATTCATCAATGCCAGATATTGTTATCATCGCCCATCAATTGAAATAGGAAAGAAAAGTAAGCGACATTAACTTTTAACCAGATTACTATAAAGTACATTCTAATATAAGAGTGCACAAACCCACCTATAGTCCCTCCTGGTAAAGTAGCATAGCTTTGTAATCCTACATTCAACTGTATATTTATGACCCTCCAATTGCAAACAAGCTTTGGTGCCCACTAAGGTGACCGAGGTCAAAAAACCAAACCCAAGTTTCTTTTGCAAGTTGCACGCAAGTCATTGCTTCCCTCCCACATCGGGAGCCCGGCAAATAAAATAAATGGGCCTGTTTCCACTACATTTGTGTTCACCAATCTCCACCAACCAGAAACTTCCACGAGTAATTCCAAAATTCCCCATCCGCTTCTCCCAAATTAAAAAAATTCCATACCAAACCTTGAGCTAAGACGAGGCAAAAATGGCGGAAGACAAAGGTCAAAACCATGGCCTCCGCCGTTACTGGGGAAACGCTTCAGAAGAAGAGTATTACAAGGAGCAGGGCATCAAATCAACCAAGTCCTACTACACATCGCCCAGAGGCCTAACCCTATTCACCAGATCTTGGCAGCCCCTCGGTTGCAGCCCTCCACGCGGCATCATCTGCATGGTCCATGGGTACGGCAATGACATCAGCTGGACTTTCCAGGGAACCCCAGTTTTCCTTGCGCAGCATGGGTTTGCCTGTTTTGCCCTTGATCTCGAAGGCCATGGCCTCTCCCAAGGCCTCAAAGCTTACGTTCCAAACGTCGACGACGTCGTCGATGACTGCCTATCATTCTTCAGCTGCATTCTAACCCAAGATCCAAATTATCAAAACCTCCCGAGATTCTTGTATGGCGAATCGATGGGCGGCGCGATCTGTCTATTGATCCACTTCAAGAATCCTGAATTCTTCAGAGGTGCGATTTTGGTTGCCCCCATGTGCAAAATATCTGACAAGGTCAGGCCAAAATGGCCAATTCCACAAATCTTGACGGTTGTGGCAAGATTTTTGCCCACGTTGGCCATCGTGCCAACCGCTGATTTGCTGGAGAAATCTGTCAAAGTCCCAGAAAAGAAAATCATTGCAGCGATGAATCCCTTAAGATATCCGGGGAAGCCAAGATTAGGGACGGTCCTTGAACTCGTAAGGGTAACGGATTACGTCAGCGGCAAGCTGAGGGACGTGCGCATCCCTTTTATTGTAATTCATGGGAGTGCAGATGTGGTAACTGATCCAGAGGTGAGCAGAGAACTGTATGAATTGGCCAAGAGTGAGGACAAGAGTATCAAGATATACGATGGTATGATGCATTCTTTGTTGTTTGGGGAAACCGATGAGAATATTGCAATAGTTCGTGGCGATATCTTGAAATGGTTGAACGATAGATGTTGGGGAGAGACGGAGGAGAAACTGGAATTGTATGTTGATTAATTTTTATCGGCGGCGATAATGATGGATTGTTATGTTTGCGGATCAATTGTTAGATCATTCGTTCAGTGGAATGTTATTTAAATAAATATCCCAGAATCAACAGTCTTGTTCTGTTTCTTGTGTTTCTTCAGAAGAATGTAGAGTGGAGTTTTTGGTTGAGCAACACATGTTTTGCCATTCAAGTTATTTAATATATGGCTCAGAAGACGAAAATCTCTCCCGATAAAGCATCGAGGAGAACAGGACAGAGAAAAAGACCCTGCAAGATCTTTAACTTGGTTTTCCACATCTGTGTCTCGTATCAAAAAACTTTAAAAAAACCAAAAAACCAAGTGTGAGATCGAAGCAGCCAAGGAGGGGACTTCCAGGCTTTCAAGAATGCAAATTTCAGGGAGCCGTTGAGGTCATCCGATGGCAGGGAAATTGTGGGACTAAAACCCATAAAACTAGGAATTCTGGACTTCTGCAAGTGATTTAATGGAATGGGCTAATGGATTTCAGCTTGGATGGTGGACAGTGTAATCCATCCCTCTGCAAGACCGAGATTTAAACTAGAGTTACTGGATTCAGAATCCAATGTCCTAACCACTAGACCATGGCCCATTGACATAAATGTAGGTTTATCTCTTATTACAGAGACTTTTGGTTTGCTAGCACATGCTGACTTCAGAAGGCCTCCATTTTGCTGAGTTGCATTGGGTGAACAAAACGAGGTCCGGCTTGCGGGGAATTTTCAGTGCGTGTTCTGTTGTTATTCCACATCGAGAAACATATTTTAAATCTTTAGTGGAGAATATTATCCCTCAAATTTATAAGTGAAAAGCATTGATGATCATGCCAAAGGTCAAAATTTCAAAAGAAACAATTCTTTTGGAAAGAGACTTTGAAAGTATATGTTCTAGGTTGCCATATTTAATCCATAGTTAACGCCTCCCCCGCCCCAAAAAAAAAAGGGCAAATTCACCATCTCGAAATCGTAATGCTGCTTTCATTCAATGACGATTTTTAAATTAGGGTTAAAAAGATATCAATTTTGCATAAATAATAGTTATTAAAAATAGGTAGTCTCAATTCATCACTAATACAATTGGGATTAATGTTACTAAAAGGGAAAAAAAGAAAAAATACTTCATTCTAGAGAAATTGACACCTCAAGTTAATAAAGAAAGTAACTGATGGATCAATACCTGCCAAGGACACTGCAAATTTGGCAACCAAAAAATGATAAAAACTGGTTTTCCACAGCAATAAGC
Organism: Avicennia marina; assembly: GCA_019155195.1. Lineage (NCBI taxonomy): Eukaryota > Viridiplantae > Streptophyta > Magnoliopsida > Lamiales > Acanthaceae > Avicennia > Avicennia marina. The sequence continues at coordinate 16,933,274 of CM032754.1, read as the reverse complement.
GCATTAAATTAACAATTCTCGAATCCCATTCATGTTCCTTTTACACTCGACAATTATCAGAAATGATGAATATATTGTAATGGGAATCAACACAAGAAATGAAAAGTTAGGAACATATGTAGTGCGAAATGTGCGTGTTTTCACTTCAATTTAATAGTTTTTAGCTGCCACTTCTTCTTATCCATATCCTCTTGAAGTTGGAGGAGCCTTACTCAAGCTTGGCTAGTATTTGCCGAACAGCTCGCACGTCGAGTGTACACCAGCGTTAGGTTCTTGCGATGGTTGTCAGTTCCCATATGCAGGGTGTTGTGTCTGTTGGATGTTTGAGTTGGTGTGTTTTTGTAGACAATATGTGGTCATTTGGTGTGCCATAGGCAATGACAGCATACAACGGGTGATGGTGACACAGTGTGGAACTTGTTGGCACACTTGTGCATCAGGTGGGCTTGTTGAATAGGCGCACGTCAGGTGACCGGTGACGGGCGTCTCTTTGCATACAGAGCATGTTTTCTGACTGGCATGCGCAAAGTGATCTCGACTGGGAAAACTGCCAAACACATAGCAGACATGGCTTATTCCCAATGGTTGGGAGATGATGTCCAATAAGTTTTTATGCTGGTTTTTTATGAATTTTCAAGGACCGCAATATTAATTTTCAAGGACCACAAAAATTGTTATGAATGTAAAATGCACTCCAGTTCTGTATATTGAAATTGTGGGGAAAATCAAAACAAGGCTGGGTAGAGAAAATACATGTTATGTACTAAAAAAAATTGCAATTCTCGGTTGGACAGTGGGTGTCATCACCTGTCACATGCTCACATATGCAGCGATTGCAAAAGACATGATCATCCACACATTGCTACAACAGTATCTTCAAGGGGATCTTTCAAAGAATTAGCGTTTTAAGCACAAAACTTCAATTTTTAAGGCATATAATGTTCAATTGACAGCCTTACAACAGGAACATCAAAGAAAAATGGCTCACAATAACAACACCGACAAAGAGAATGTGCATCAAGACTAACAATGAAGATGAAAATGAAAAGCTAAGGGTCCGCAGAAAGAGCCATACATGCAAATTACGGATATTCTCCAACTATATCAAGTACAGCATAAACATTGGAAATGCTAACCGGGAAGCTTGCATATGATGCTCTGAGTCTTGGAGGCCGACCAATGGGTTGGATGTAGAAATTAATGCAAGAAATCATTTGAAGATTACATCCCAAATCATATAAAATGAATATGAATGATAACTATATTCAAAGTATCCCAAAAAGAACATCAAACTGAACAAAATTCCAGAAACTGGAACGCATGCAATTGTTTCCCTATGATTACTAACAGAGGTAAGAAAATGCATATTTTAAGCGTGTGAGATGTGTAGCGAAAACCTATAATAGGATTTTAGGCATTAACAAAACACTTTTTCTATTATTTTTGTATTTTTTTTTCCAAGAGAGATCCGTTTAGTATATTCATGTTTGTAGCATGTCATGAATTTTACACTCAGATTTTTGTTCTTCCTACTCCCCTTATATTGTGTTGGCTTATTGTCTGAAATCAAAATTTTTTATTTTGATTAAAAAATTAATATACCCCACAAAAAGATCAGTTTCTCACCTCTCTGCAGACCACTTCAGAGGTCACTTGTTTGACATAAAATATTACCGGCGGGAGGTTCATGGGCCTGCCCTTTACTTGCAGACACCTTGAGAGGTTACTTCACAAGGCCATATTACAGGGTACTAACATTAGGTAAAAATTTTCGGCCTGTGCTCCAAACTAGTCAGCCTTCAGACAACCCTCCCCAGCACTCATAAGTGTTCGGTAAGTAGGTTCGCACGCAAATAGGGACTAAACTATAGGCAACAACAAAGAAATGTTTATGAGATGAATCCCAACCTTCTTGCATTTCCTCAATTTTCACAAGAAGGAAACATAGGCTTGCACACAATAATTTCCACACTTCCTGCAGCTCTCTAGGAGACACAAAACATATAAAACAGCTCATGCAGTTCACACCCCTGCCTATTAGGGACACTTGGCCTAAGCGTAGGTTCACATGTTGAGTAATTTTCCCACACAACAAACGTCCTCAGCAGCATGTCTGGGCAGTTTTTCACTGATGATAAACCGTCCCAACCCGTCTGCACTCGTATGTCAAAGCACAACTTCCATCCGTAACTGTTCTCTTCTGCACCTGACAACTGTTTGCAACCATATGCACCCACGCGTGCTCGACAACCAACGCCTGCATGGCACCTTCAGTCAACACTTCAGTATACCTGCGCAACTGCCCAACAGTGCTCATTGAGTGTGTAACTGTTCCCACACCCTTGCCTCTGGACTGGCTGTCATCCAACGCCCATCGAATGGGCCAGCCTTGGGTTTGCCCCCAAAGTACCAACTAGCCCCACATGTTAAGCCTCAAAATCCAACCACATGGTCAAACCATTTGTAAGCATCAAGCTCAACAACACACCTGCACCCGACCATGCCACGCGTCGTTGGGAGCCATAATCCACCCAATGAACTAGTGGGCCAACCAACCAAACACTCCATGGGACACAACATCACTTGCCGTGCACTTTAGCACGCCAGAATTAGTTTTGACCTAGTACCCATCATCCTTGGTGCTGCATCATTCCAACACTTGGCGCCTTTGGCACACAAACCCATTGTGGCAAGGCACCGAATGCCTCAAAGGGTTGACACCATCCTACTTTGTTGAATTAGGTGTTTTTAAAGATAGAGACCTTACCTTTAGCATTAGTGCAATTGTTTATTCTTCCCCGATCCCTACCAATATAAGAAGAAAGTTTCTTGCCAATGATTAGTAATATATTGTCAAAAAGAAAAGCAAAGAAAAGCCTGCAATGCAACCTGATCATCCACAACAATCCACCAGAGTAGCACATTTTCTGTATCCTAGTTAACAATCCACCAAGTCATTTGCCTCAATTGGAATCAGTCGTTCAAAATAAACCCCCCAACCCTAAACACTATGGGTAAAAACAATGTTTCTAACAATTTGTAATGGAATTAAAAAATATTTAGCGAAGTGATCTTATTGTTTGATGGTTAACAGAATAGTCTAATCTCAACATATTGGACAGTAGAATTAGGACAAAAAAACTTATTAAACACGTATATTATTATATGGACTGCAAAAAATTAATAAACAACAACATATAGTAATATATACATATTATTAAATAAAATTTGGTTTACAGTTTCAGTGATGCCATTGAATAATAAAATATAGTCTGCATGATGTCATTTGTTAACAAAAAAGTGCCTACCGCTATTTTGAAAATGGAATAATTGTGCTGATTAACATTAGATTAAATTTGAAAAACAGACTTTAGTTATGTAGGATTGTAATAGCTAAATTAGATCATGAATTCTAGGGTATTGTTGGATAAAAAATATCAATCAAGGATTACATAATAGTCTTTTTATTGTGTTGATAGATAATTAAAAGTTCAAATAAAATTTTAGATAGTTCACATATTTTTATTTGAACCTTTTTTAAGCAGTTTGCAACGTTCACAAGTGAGAATAGAAATATTATTTACTTATAGATTTTCTAAATATTAAAGTCTAAACTTGGGCACAGTTCCATATGATAGTTGTCAATGTTCGTATGGACAAGTTGCACCTTTTTCACTGGAGCAGTAGAAAATCCACCAAAAGGAACAAAACAAGCATCAAACTCCCAGAACCATGGTGGCTCTGCCTCACACTGCACTAATGAAGAAAATCCAAAATTCAACTAAAGATCTACGTGGATAATGCTAATGTCTAAATGGATATGCTAAGAAAATGGTGTAAATGGTGACTGAGTGTTTTAAGTCTGATAGAGCATGTACATCTTTGTGCGTCTCCAGTAACATGAAATAGAAGGACCAACATCATCTACATGATAAGACGTGCCACTCCCCCCACAGAAGACATCAATGGACAGCCTTGTAGTTTTGTTGCAGGCAAATCGACCACTTCGTACAGTTGAGAGTTTCAGTATAGTACAAATGACACTCAGATCATGTTACAAGGATAGGCTATCCAACTAATCAACCTAAATGAAATATTATTGTTTGACATAAGCGTTTTTATCAATATACATCATCAACAAATGTTAATACAACATCAAATGAAATCTTATTAAGTACCATATATGCCCAAATATCATTTTCACTAGGTGAGAATCCCTTTTTTTACAAATATTTGATGGATGTGACTTGATCATGCCACTCCGCGTATCATACCTAGACACTAAGTACGTGTTTTTTTGACAACCATTTGAAATTGTCTCCATTTGATTGCTTTCTCCATACCTTTTGATTAGTAGTTTTTGAGGCCTTTAATCTTGAGTTAAAAAAGGTACTATCACAAGGTCAAAAATGTGTCCATTGTCAAAAAAATATATTCATTATGGGTCTATTGTCGAAAAAGTCGTAATGTTATAGAATTTAAAAATCATGCATTCAAGTCTTATATTATAAATAGATTGAAAGAAATAAAAATGTTCAAATGTGTTTCTTGATTCCACAACTACTCTTTGAGTGCTCCAAGTGCTAAACATTTCCTATCTATCTATTTCATGCCTCATTACCAAAATAATTTATCCCTGGCCAATTATTTGAAATACCTACAAAAAAGATATAAAAACGATTATGATTTATTAATATTTTGGGAAGAAAAATGTAATTACCTTATTCACGAAACCTCATGTTATTATCACACCAGCCTCCCTGCAAATAGAGACTAGTGCCTGAATACTGCCCGAACAATGTCTATTTTTGGAAGAGGGTTTTATGAGAAATTTAAAAGGAATTTAATAATTTTGTTGTTTAAGGTCAAAAATTTCATTCTTAATTACTCTATAGAATATGCATTTTTTTATTATTTTTTCATATTATATCATTGGATATGAATTTATCTTCAATTGGATTATTTTTCTATGCTATCAATAAGCTGTTCCAAGAAGATTTTGAATTCAAAAAAAGTTTTTCATCTTTATTGTTAAATGAAGAAAAACCCTAACAAAATATCTAACTCCTCCTCAAAAAATAAAAATAACCTATATAATTCAACAGACTCTTCAAACTTAGACTCAAATGATAAAAAATGTTCATATCCCTTAGCTATTAACGTGATTATTAAAAATCAAAATAAACAAAAAATTTATTTGATTGAACTAATAAGATTTCAAATCCAAAGTATACACCAAAGAATATTTATCAAAACTTAAAGAATTCATTCTTACTAAAGAAGAAGAAATATCAAAAATGATGAACCATTTATTGTATCAAAGTTAATTGATCAATATCCTTCAACCTCATTAAATATGTGTTGATCTTCCTAATGCCTTTTGGGAAAAAAAAGAAAAAGAAAAAAAAGCATATTGTTTCTTTACCATATATTAAAGAATTTAACAAAAGAACAAATACCAACAAAAACAAAGCCCGTTCAGATGAATCAAGACCTTCCAAAAACTTGCAAAAAAGAAATGTAAGTATTGTTAGAAAATAAGTTCATTAGACCCTCAAGGGCAGCCTTTTATGTAATGAAACAAGCAAAAAAGGAAAGCAAAGTTCCAAGGTTAGTAATTAATTACAAACCATTAAATAAAACTTTACAACGGATTGAATACTCGATTCCAAATAAAAGAGATCTTCTCAATATTATATCAAGCAAAAATATTCTAAAAGATTTTGACAAATTCAAACAGCTAAAGAAGACATATATAAAACAGCATTTACTTATTTGAACATTATGAATTGAATGTGAATATAATAAATGATATGTTAAACCCCTGTACAGAATTTATTATTGTTCATACTAATGATGTTTTCATATTTTCAAAAAAAATAGGTCAACATCTTAAACATATTAATATCATTTTACTTATATTCTATACAAAATAATTCATTGAAAATAAATTCATATTCAAAGACATAATATGAAAAATTAATCAATAAATAAATATTTATTAGAGTAATTACGAATAAAAGTATGACTTTAAAAATCAAGTTAATTCAATTCTTTTGAATTTGTTTAAAACCCTTTTTTAGTATTGAACAATACCCAAGCAGAATTGGCAGTCATGATGACTTTAAAAAGCAAGTTAATTCAATTCCTTTTGAATTTGTTTTAAAACCCTTTTCTAGTATTGATCGATGCCCAGGCAGAATTGGCAATCGTAAAGACTTTGAAAACCAAGTTAATTCAATTCCTTTTGAATTTGTTTTAAAACCCTTTTTAAGTATTGAACAATGCCCAGGCAGAATTAACAGTCGTGATGATTTTAAAAAGCAAGTTATTTCAATTCCTTTTGAATTTGTTTTAAAACCCTTTTTTAGTATTGAACGATGCCCAGGCAGAATTGGTAGTAGTGAGCTTTGTTTGAAAAAGTGTTAGGGAGGAAAAAATCAGAGCTTTCCTCAACAAGAAGAGAATTTTATTTTTCTTCCCATTAGTTGATCATATCCGAAACCTTTCTATAATCTTGTTATAGGAATTTCAGATAATTAACTGATTTCAATCTAAATTCATAAGTAGACAAAAATAGATAATTAGGAAATGTTAGAGCACTCAAAAAGAACTGATGAATTAAAAAATATATTTGAACATTTTCATTTCTTTCAATCTATTTATAATACATGAGTCGAGTGCATGATTTTTAAATCGTAAAATATAATGAAAACATTTTTTAACAATGGACGCATAATTGAATTTGTAGTCAAACTTTAAATGGATAGATTTTTCAAATTGTCTGCCCATCCTTTTCCACTTATTTCACAATATACATGCTTCAAATGATCCCATGTATGTCAGTTCAGTTTCAAATAGACAACAAGTGATCTAGGAATCCTATTAAAATTCAATTTCCAAATTATTGAAAAATGGTCAACCCTAACAGTTTTTCTATTCAAAAAACCATAACAACAAATTTGCATAAAGCTGCAACTTTAGAAGATTGCAACAAAAGCAATTGCAGGAAAAAAATAATATAAAATACTAATAGTCTAGAACAAGAAAAAAGGGGTTAATTGCAAAAACAGTGTGATGGATATAAGAATAAAAAGGGTGAAAACAAAGTCTACAAGCCTCAAGAATTTGAGACATCATCTCTCACATTTTAGTACTTCTTCTCGATCAAACCATGAAGAATTAGTTAAAAAAGCATCAAATTCACAATTCTTCATAGAAACCAAGGTACTTCATCCCTAGTTTTTTCAACAGAGACAAAGTCAAATCTCCATCAAGTGGAGTAGCATCTAAGACTTTGGCCGCAAAAGCAACTGCAATGGATGCAACACTTTTGCATAATCAATTATCAATTAATGAACAAGAAAACTTAAATTTATTGCAAAAATGGCAAGCATGATTACTACAACAATATGCTACCTCATCACATAATTTTATTCTTTTGGAGGACTTAAAATTGAGCTATTGAATTTAACTGTTTAGAATCTTTTTATTGATAATACTTGTCTTTATTCTTCTTGTATACAAGCTTAATGCTTTGTAAGTCCTCACCATGCTCAATCTTGATTTGGGAAAAATAGTGAAAATAAATTCTTCAATTAGAGCAAATAAATAAAAACACATAATTTAAGAAAATACTGAGAGCAAAATCCTAGTTGTGCAAGTCATGATATTCAAAGAACTTGAATTCTCACTTTAGACATGTTACTTAGGCTATATGAGTAATTTAATTATGAAGCCTTATCAAAGTTAAAAATAATATATGAAATAAACAACAACTAATCAGATTATTAATAAAAGAATTTAAAAATTAATTCCTCCCCAAATACAAGATATCTAGAATTCTAATCATATGAATCAATCCTCAACATTCTAACAATAGAATTTTTATCCTCTTTAGTCTTCTCATAGCATTTCTTTTCACATTTTAAGTTAATTTAATTGTCACAAATAAGTCCTGAGTATAAGTGGGCAAGTTGGTTTAATTCAAAATATAAAAATGAATGCTATCAAAAGACTAAAGAGAACTAGAATTCTAAAGTTAGAATATTGTAGATTAAGTTAAATGGTTGGAACTTTAGGGATATTGTACTTTGCAAAGAATTAACTTTTGAATTCTTTTGTTTATAATTTGTTCAATTTTCTTTTATTTTGTATATTATTTCTAAATTCTTTAATAAATTATTTTTAACTTTAACAAGACTTCACAATCAAATAGCTCATACAACCTAAGTAACATGCAATTATTTAAAGTAAAAATTCAAGTTTCTTAAATAATATAAGACTCACACACGATTAGAATTTCACTTTTGTTATTCTCCTAAATAATGTATTCTTATTTATTTGTTCAAATTCAAGAATTTTACTTTCGTTATTCTTCCTAAATCAGCATATCCATCTAAATGTAATCAAAACCTTTACGACAAACAAGGTATGGATGACCTTACAGTCAGTGTGCCATGGATCATCTACCGTGATAAAAATAAAGTTGCAAATACTTCATCGTGAACTCCAAAATCTCTATATGAAGAATGGAGAATTGGTGCAAGAGTTTCTTAACATAGATAAAAGGAGTCATCAACCAAATGCGATCGTGTGGAGAAGGCCTCTCCAAAAACAATTGTGACAAAGGTATTATGGAACCATAATCCCAAATTTGATCATGTAGTAGTGTCTATAGAATAATCAAAGGATCTTACGACTTATTCTTTTGATGAATTAATGGGATCCTTGCAATCCCATGAATCAAAAATCAATAGAATGAGAGACAGAGAAGAAAAAGTATTTCAAATAAAGGAAGAAAATCTAATGAGTAAGAAAAAGGTAAGAAACGCAAAGAAGACAAAAGAAACTACCAAGATAAGAATAACTACTAATGGCAATGGTGGTGGTAGAGGTTTCTGAATTCCCCTAAGCTAGATGTGGAGAGGTTTTAGCCGGTAAAGGAACTATTAAATGTAAAGTCGAAGCCAAGCCACACTGAAACCAATACCAAGGTATAGGTGGGCTATCCAAACATACAAGGCAATACCTAATTCAATTCTTAAGAAGAAATGTTAAGTTTTTTATAGATAACCCGACTAGAATTAACACAGCAGTAGCCAAGCATAAGCTTAATGTTGACCAAACGTGGAAGCACAAAATTAAGGCTGTTTGACGCTTGGAAGATAAAGATTATAAAGAAAGAAGTTGCTAAACTTACAGACACGAGGTTGATTCAAGAAATCTAATGTCGTGAACGAGTCAACAATGTTGTTATTGTTTTGAAGTTAGGAGGGAAATGTCCTTAACTCACTTGTTGAGTAGTGCAGAATCCAACCACATTAGGGAGCAATATTCATGATCTTGGTTAGGAAATTAGCACTTGAAACACACAACAACAAAGGAAAAATAAAATAGAAAAAATTATGTGGTTCAATGAAATTGACCTACATTCATAAGGTGAGGGAGAAGCAAGTTCATTATAACAAAAAGAGAAAATAGCACAAAACCCTTAAAGAAATACCCCTAACTGCAAAAGCAACTAAATACTAAAGTACAAAAGAGACCCAAAATATTTTGCTACAAAAGGCTTAATAATACAAAAACTCAAGTAACTTACTAAGACTAAACTTTTTTCCAAGGTCTACTTTATTTATAACTAGTCAAAAAAGGATTTTCCTTATTACAAATCAACATGGAACAAAATATAATTTTATCTATTTCGGGTTAAAATCTGGTGTCAAGTTAACATGCTCGTGTGCAAGCCCATAGATGTTGCTCCCTAAATATTAACCATAGATGCTACTCAAAAGTCGTGTCTGGCTTTTTGCACTAGTCCAAAAAGTGGTGTTGCTCCTTGTTATGGTTGAACCTGCCTTCAAACCCAACTAAGGTCGAGATTGAACCAAGCTACTAGGCTCAACTCAGTTGAGTAGCTCGATCAGACTCCACTCGAACTTGATCAAAATCGAGTTTGAGTCAAGCTCAAGCATAGCCCGTTAAGGCTAGATACTTGTCGAGCTACTCAAACGCACATATATACAGCAATATATTAGTGTTAAATTAAGTATTCACTAGTTTCTCTAGCCTAGTGGCAAAATACCTCTACAACATTAAGGATGATGAAGAGGTCATGATGGGTTGCAATCTCTCGCAGTGCAACTTTTGTATATTCTATTATTCACTATATTCTTATAATTAAAACTTAAAATAATATCCAAGTTGGTGTTTAGTTTGATCGTAATGGCATTTGGTATTGAGAGGACTCCAATTCAAATCCACCTGTTCAAAGTATTCTTTAATTAATTGGATTGTGCTCGATTAAGTTCAAGCTCCAGCTTGCACTTGAGTGCTTGAGTCGGCTTGATCTCACTCCTAAGTCCAACATTGTATTAGAGTTATGGATGTGCTCACTTGCTCCGTACAGTGATGCTTCTAGGACAATTGCGATTGATAAAAGTAAGATGCAATGAAGGCTCAAGCTTTTCATCATTCACAACAACATAAAGTCTCATTAGATTCTTAAGAAGCCATCATAAGGAGCCACCAAAAGCATCCTATCCTATAGCTCGAGGCCTTAGAGTTGTGCAAAGGTGATAGTATGCTACATCCTAATGTTTCAGCTACTGACAAGAGTACCTTGTTTAAATTCTAAGACCACTAAAATAATGTATAACGACTTTACTGGGACAAAATGGGCATGTAAGAGAAAACTAAGAGAAAAGATCATTGCTAACTCTCCTAAACCTTGTTTTGATAATGAAAAATGTAATTTTACTACTTAAGCGAACACAATAATATAAGTGCTCACTTTAAGGGGACAATTATTTATATTTCAAAGATCTGTAGGTTCATACATAATATTCATTTAACAAATTGTCCATCTTTCACTACATAATACATTCCCTCTAGTTGTAATTTCATATGAGAAAGTAGCATACCCAAAAAAGCCATCAAACCTTGACAAGAGTAGATTTAATCATGATTTCGAAAAGTATGACAATAATAAAAGGTAAATAATCCAACATAAGCCCCCGTAAATTAATTTCAAATAAAATAATTTACAAGTTAGAAAATTGAACAAGAAAAAAGAGCAATATTTGTGTTCTGATCCAGATATTAGAACATGCACATGTACAAACACAGTAATAGAGAAGGGCGCAGGGGCAAAAGAAAATGAGAGAACTTACTGGAAGGAATTGATGTCAGAAGCTGAAGTGTACCCCTTCATAATCCATTTACATGAGGAAGAATTTAGGGCAATAGGAAAGTAAATACTTAAGAATCCATTAATATGAGACATCATTCTGTCTTGTAGTTTAAATTTCACCACTGTGCATGGTGTACCAAATGCCAAATAATCCCAGACAAATTAATTAATTTCCCCCACTTCTACAAACTATTCCACAGAAAGTTATCCATGGCTTCGCAGATGATTAGATTACGATCCAAAGTACCTTTTTTGTTCCTTCCATGAAGGAAAAACTTCTGCCACTTTAATCCCCAATTATCTTTGCACTTAAAAATTTTTTGCCTTTTACCTTGTAAATTTAAATGCATAAAACAGGAAGTTTATCATAATGTTCTTAAAAGCCTATTGCAGCACCACAGTACAAAGATTGTAATAAGAATTATATGATTAAATATTTTAATGAGAATATGTCCATTCAGTGAATCAAACGCTAAAGGAATAATACTACCCATAAATCAGATAGAAGTCAATTTCAGTAAAGACATCATTTAAGCGATCAGAGAAAATGGACACACAAAATGCTTTAGAAAATCAGATCAGCACACGATCGTACTTGGAAACAGCTGAAGGGAGAAATTAGCCGTGCAGCATCATCTAATCCACATCATCATGCAAAATCCAAATCTGTCAAGAACATGTAGGGGAAAATACACGAGACATCAGTTGAACTCAGATCAAACTGCATAAAGTCTGATAATAGTAAATCAAACACTGTGTATTGTCAAGATTACCTACCGCTCCAAATACAAAATGTTCAATCATAAATATACCAAAAAAAAAAAAAAATCAATTTACACTTCATTCAACGATAACACAAAATTCACAAGCTCAAGTACTCACAGATCCAACGGCATAAGGCAATGTTGACCAAGAGATCACCAATATGCTTTACCTAAAAACATAAAAGCAAAACAACGCCGCGGGTTCAATGGACTCCAGAAAGATGTAATATCGATAAGAAAGTCATTACATTCACCTACCGCAACGAATAAGTCATCCCTTACTCCCAATGATCCCTCGTCCGCCTTCGCTAGTCATTATTTCAAACATTTTGCCGCTTCCAATGGAAATAATCCTTGATACTTGATTTCCATCCCAATTCTTATCATTCAACACACGCACACACACGGGAAGTAACGTTTATATACGGCGGCGGCAAAAATAATTATCCTGTAAAAGAATTTATCGAAAAGCCGCTCAGAAATTTCAATAGAACTTCCGCTATACCTAAAATTAAAAGGGCGTAGAGGGAGCGGACTTCTTATAGAAGAGCTTCACAGGCGGAATCGGATGGAGGCGTGACGTTATCGGATCGGACAAGTCGCGTTCTAGTTGCGTCAGACATCGGCTTGTTAGAAGGAAACGCGTTTATTACGATGGGAAAAATGCAAACAACATACGTTATTGATATTGTTCTCGATTTGGGCGTTCAATCTCTTTAACGGATATATTTTTGTCCAATCACAGTTTGTCTCTAAAATTTCTTTTGAATTGCAACGTTTATATTTCAATAACAAATTTTAGTTTAAATGCATCTTTTCTCTATATTCTAATATTGAGGCATCAAATAGTGATAAAAATGTTAATAATATTTTTTTGTAACAAGTGTATTTTTGTCTATGCGTATTTATATTATATTGTTCAAAAAGAGAAATGAGCGGTAGCTATTTTAGCATGTTAATTATTAATTGAGTAAAAGACCTTTATTTCTTTATATATATTTACCTCTTATTCCTTTTATCCCCCTTCTTTACGTTTCTTGTTCTTTATTCTTTGTTTAATTTATGTTATTTCCTATTACATTGTCTTATTCTAAATTTATTCCCTTCCCCATAATTTTATATAGAATTTCTAATAAAAGTTAAAATATATGATTTTTTTTTCATTGTTAAAAGTATTAAAAATATAGGCAATGTTTATTTTAATTCATATACTCAAAAAACACATATTGTAATAATTACATTTTTTAAATTTTATATATATATCTCTCTTACATTTACATACTTTTTCATAAAAATATATCTAAAAACACACACTTAAAAATCAAAACTAACTTAACCATAACAATTTTATATAAAATATAATAAAAATACAAATTTGTGTTTGCATAAAATGGTTCCTATTTGAAAGTTAAGTGCCTATAAATTCAACAAACTAATTGGGCCAAGCTAAAACTAAAAATTCATTAAACATTCATTTTTTTTCCCTAAAAATTCGATCATCGTTCATATATTTTTTTTTTATCAAAATAATCATTCAAACACAATTCTTATCAAAATAAATTTTTATTTATTTTTTTTCTATTCTTACATTATTTTTAAATTTTTACACTAACATCCAAACAAACAGAATTTGCATCCGAACAAGGCCTTTATGTCCAACTATTTTTACAAGGCCTTTATGTCCAACTATTTTTTCAGTTATTAACTGTATTCCTTATGTAGATTCGTTGTTTATGTTATTTTTTCTTTTTTATTTTAGTTTCTTTCTCATTTTCATCTTCTTTATTTTTTCTTGTCGAAAACCTAAACACACTAAGAATAAAAATCAATCAACAACAACAGATCTGGGTTTACAGAGTTGCGTTTAATTTTTCATTTGTTTTTTTCATGGGTATGAAGCCGGGGAGCGTTGAAAACTGATGTCACTGTTCTTGTTCGTCGTTCGTCAACTCGCTGAAATCGAAGCCATGGTAAATCCACCTTCGTCTCCCTCAACCAAAGCCTGCTCGCACCCAAAGGAAATCGCGTTTTCTGGGTGTTATATGTACAATTTCTGTTTTTCAATTGTTGATTATAATAAATAATTTCTTATGTTGTGAGAGGACTTGTTAGTGAAATGAGGGATATTTTTTTGGGTTTGGTGCTTTTATGAATTGCTCTTATTCCATTATACAGCTTTTGTAGGCTGATGAATGCATTAAATGTTGGTAGCAATGAAATTATCTTGTAACCTTTTTCAGAAATATTGAGGATTAGGCTGATTAATTGATTTTAATTGTTTTCTGAATCTGGAATTTTGCTTGATAATCTTTGAGATGGCAATGCTTGATTTTGTGAACTTAAATTGCTTTTACAGGCCTCGTCTAAAAAAGTTATAACTAGGGGAGACTGGGAGAAAATGCTGGCTAACGTTAAAGTTAGGAAAGAGGACATGAATAAATTGGTGATGAATTTCCTGGTTACCGAGGGTTATGTGGAGGCTGCTGAAAAATTCCGATTGGAGTCTGGGACAGAACGTATCCATCTTTGATTTTTGCTCTTTGTTTAGTGTCTGTTAAAATAGCATTAATATCTTTAGTCAGGAACAATCAAGATGGGTAGCTCAATATCTTTGTAATAGGAGTACAATTGCTAGATTTTAAGAATGTATGTATTTCCTTATCGGAAAACAGCAGATATAGATCTTGCAACTATTACTGATCGAATGGCAGTTAAGAAGGCAGTACAGAGTGGTAATGTGGATGATGCTATTGAAAAAGTTAATGATTTGAACCCTGAGGTGCAACGATCTTTCTTCCTTTCTTGTTTTATCATGTCTTTCATGAGGAAAAAAGTCATGATTCCAGTGATGTTGATTTTATAAGTTTTTATGTTTACTTATTGTTTAACTAGTATATTTCAATGTAAACCTGTAGACAGAATTGGGTACACTATAAGCTAGGGATTCAGTTCATGCATGATATGATACAGTTTGAAAGCTTCGTTGTGCTAGAATTATTGGTCATCTTTTCTGTATTATTGGACCACGTTAAAAAGAGTTATGTTGGATATTAAACTTCCTTTTATTGCTAAATTAATTCATACACAGTTTAGGACACAATGATAGTCGATGAGATGCTGTTTAAGATACAAAAGTGAAAAATGAGGTAATAGTCTTAAAGTTAAGATATTTTCTGGATCTTTCATGCTTTGAGTTGCCATTGTCACAATTGAGCAGGGCTTGATGGCCACCCTTTTTGTTGTAGTTTCAGCTTCTAAATTCCTGGTGTCACTAAATTGATACATATAATATTGGGGGAAATTATGGAAACATTAACCTGACTTTCAAGCTTTTAGATTTTGTGACTTTTCAAATATATGGTTGATTCCCTCCATCTCTCTCTCTCTCTAAATTGTAACATGCCACTTAAAGGAAGAGTTAGATATGTTGCAAACATTGTTATGTAGGTAGTTGATTGGATGTTTCATGCTTGGGAATAAGACTCGCATATATACTTGCTCGTATCTTCCTTGATAAGTCATTTGTACCCTCCCTTTGGCTATTTTAGATATGATCCATTTGACAATACCATCTCTTCAAGGAGTGTTATCATAGGAACAAGTATCCCTATTTCTTGCTCTGTTTGTTGCAACAGACAAATTTCCTTTGTTGAGTACAAATCCCAGACTTCCCAGCTACATCCTTGATTGGAGCTGTGTTAGGGATGCACATTTTTTATGCAGTACTGGGGCAGGAATTTCTTTGCCATAGATTCATGTTATTTTAGCATGATAACTAAATTTTGATTGTAGAGTAGCATGAAATATACCATTTTTGGTGCTGCATGCATTGTGATCTTCTATGTGCTTTCATCATATTTTTTTCACGTTACCATAACTCTAGAAACTGTGATTCGTGAAGCATTTCATGATTTAGGCAGTCAACATGTTTGATATCAAGATTTATGACTCTTTTGATGATGTTATATCTTTGCGGAAAATTATTTGCAGTAACTAAATTTACTTCATTCCCTCTCTGGACTTAGTACCAAAGAAATACAGTGTGGTTGTTTTGGATGCAGATATTGGACACAAATCCCCAACTATTTTTCCATCTCCAACAACAACGGTTGATAGAACTTATCCGGAATGGAAAGATAGAAGAAGCATTGGAGTTTGCTCAAGAGGAGCTTGCTCCAAGGGGAGATGAAAATGTAATCAGATTGATTTGTATAATTTTCTGTATCCATCTTCATGAAGGTTAAAGAAGTAGTAGTAGTGTGTCTTGTTTGGTCTACTTATTTGCATGCTTAGAATTAAGTTTTGCTCAACCTTTCTAGTGAATCAACAAAAAGTTCTGTTTTGGAATTTATACATTTTATTCATTTTGAATTTTCATTATGATAGTATCCATAATTTCAGCAAGGTTTTTTAGAAGAGTTAGAAAGAACTGTTGCGCTGCTTGCTTTTGAAGATGCCTCCAATTGCCCCGTTGGTGATCTGCTAGATATATCACAGCGTCTCAAGACTGCAAGTGAGGTGAATGCAGCCATCCTTACCAGCCAAAGCCATGAAAAAGGTTAGTCCCTCCTGCAATCGTGATTTTATGTAATTGAAGGAAAGATATCTTTCCGTTTACTACAGTTTCAGATGGCTCTTTGGATATACTACAATATTTAATCAATACAACCTGTCATTAATAGAACCAATCTAATTTTACGGATAACTGGACCAAGAGAGGCTTCTTCCTGGCCCCAGCATTCCATATTCAAGGAGAAAAATGACTATTACCTCTTTTATCCGGAACTCAAGACTAGAGTTAAATGATATTACTTCTAGCTTTGAATCGCCAGTTTTTGAATATGGGGTATTTCCACATCAATCAACTGTGTCTCTGAATCACCATTATATTCCTATTAGGACTCTGATAGATTCTTGATCTACTTGTAAATGAAGGAGAAGATCTTTAACTATATGGGTAAGCCCGAACCTTTCATCAGTCCTCCAATCTAAAAGTAGGGGTTTGCAGAATTTTTAATATATGAAAATTTCGGTACACCAAGTTTGCATACTAAATACCGAATTGATGTTTTCGGTTCAGTTCAGTAAATTACTAAATTTTTTCAGCGTATTCAATTTGTTGTTTTGGTACCAAATTTTAATTTTATAAAATTCAAACAATAATAAAAATAAATAAATTTATATTTAAAATTATAAATTTTAATTATGTAGTTTATATAAATATTAAATATTTTTATTTAAATATATTGTAGTTTTAATTTAATTTTTTCAAAGATAAAAATATCTATTGTAATAAAATAATTTTTGTTCAAAAAATTATAAGATAATAATATAAAATTTTAAAAAATTAAATATATTAAGCACAAAAATTAAATTATAGATTTAAAAAATTTAAGAGAAAAATAAGTAAAAATATGATAAATATTAAAAATTAAATTCGGTATTCAATTTGGTATGGTATACTGAACTTAAATTGTCATACCCTGAACTTTAAATACCAAAATCAAACCGTAAACCGAAATTTTAAAATTGTCATAACAAATATGTTCAGTTTGGTTCGGTTGGTAAAACCAAACTGTGAGCACCCCTATGTAAAAGTAGCCAGAGGGCAGGAAATTTACTGATGGGATTGATTAGTAATAATGTTATAGATAAAAGTGAAATAGAAATTGATTAGAAAAAATATATATAGCTATAAGTCGCGTTTGATGCTGCAGTCCCTTATTTGAGGAGGAACATTATCAGCCACTTTGATAATCATCCTTGATCTTCTAGTTTGAAACTGATGGAGATTGAAATAATTAAACCAAATGAAAGACCCACCTGATTAGAAATTACATAAATATCAAGAATAACTCTATAGCTATCATAAGTTAGCATAATTCTACTTTATCGTATAAACTAGAACACACACACACACACACATATATATTATTGTCAAATATTATTTTTACACTTGGAATAATTAAGCCAAATGAAAGATCCACATGATTAGAAATTACACAAATATCAATAATAACTCTATAGTTAGCATAAGTTAGCATAATTCTACTTTATCATATAATCTAGAACATATATATATATATATATATAATTATCAAATATTATTTTAACACTCCTCAAATTGAACATGAAGATTTTGATTGAAGCGTTGAATTTGAACTGTTAAGAGCTCAGAGACTGTAAATGCAAACAGCTAGCTATTAGAAAGCCAATATAGGAATTACATTTCTTTAGTGATACCAAAAGCGTGAAAATATACTGAAGATCGTCTATAGTAGATTCCAATTGTCATCAATTGTTTTCTTTGTTTGCAAATTCATGAGAACAAGCTTAACTGGTAAACTTGGCAGCAGCTTAAGGGACAAGCTGCCTTGAAACTTGAATAAATTAAGGTTACCCTTGATTTTTAAACATTATACCATTCATAACAACTGTGTAAGCATAACAATAGTCAATTCCAACGGAAGTAAACATCTTGCTTAAAATAAATGGCAAACAGGTGGGTAGAAATAATCACACATTGTTAGAAATAATCCTATATAATACTCATGACGGCAGAAGTTAGTTGAATAAAAAGTCACCAAAATTTCTTAACAGTTGGATATTGTTGCTAGAAGTGTATACAAGTAGATAACTAATCAAGAACTCAATAACATAGAGACAACAAAAGTGTAGACAAACAATATTAAAAGCCTATATCGAACCAAGAATTTGGCCCAAGAGAGCACCAAACATGGTCTTAATAAATATTGCCTCATTCAAAGAGAGCGTGACTGGACCCTTTTTTTTAGTTAACTATGGTGCTGCTGCCACATGTGGTGGTGAACTGATGGCGACACCTGGCTAAGGCCAGGGGTTTTTGGGGAAGACCTTTCTCTGGTACCATGTTGGATATTTGGGGGATTAAGTCATACATTTTTAATGAAGGATTCGTCTCCATTTATAATATAAAAATAGGGTTAGAAAATACAAGAGATAACAAGAATAACTTCAATGTTTACATAATTATGCTTCTATAAAATAGGAAACAAATAATGCCTAATCTAGGAAATAAAATATATAAAAATATCATAATCAAATATTACTTCTAGCAGGAACT
Source organism: Avicennia marina (assembly GCA_019155195.1). Taxonomy (NCBI): domain Eukaryota; kingdom Viridiplantae; phylum Streptophyta; class Magnoliopsida; order Lamiales; family Acanthaceae; genus Avicennia; species Avicennia marina. Next base: position 16,914,217 of record CM032754.1, on the reverse strand, counting down.
TTCTTTGTATCACGGATATATCGGGATAATAACTCAGGCTTTATAAGCCGGGTTGTCTTTCTTTGGATTCTTTAGTCATGCTGCTAGGTTTTCATCTACCAAAACACAAGTCCATATGTTACTTAAGCTTTGACTATTGCTGAGCGTTTGTTGCTTAATAGTTGAAGATTCATTTTATTTAAGAGTAGACAGTCATTGGAAGATGCTACTCCATGTAATTTACTTGACTTGTTTTGCACCCAACATGTGCATGTGGCAAGCAGAAAAGGTTCCTTTCTTCCATTTAGTAAGGGATTATTCATATTTGACATGTGTCTGGCCTGATACTAGGATTTTGGCATTCACACATTTGCACTCCCTTCTCCGACATTTTTTGTGTCGTAAACATTTCAGTGATGTAACTAAATGGCAGTAATTTAGTAGCTCTTAGCACATGCTGGTAATATGTGTAATGGTAGGCTATTATCTCAAATTCCATTCACGTTATTGTTCCAGCTTGATTTATTTTTCTTGCTTCCTTGTTCCTGTGCATATTCTTGGTGGTAGATTATGATGTGGGAATTAAGTTGGTTGCAGTTCCTGAGTATATATTGCTATATGTTACAGCACTAAGGATAACATGAGTTGCATAATGATATTTTGTTTGTCATGCAGATCCAAAGCTTCCAAGCTTATTGAAAATGCTTATATGGGCTCAAAACCAGCTTGATGAAAAGGCTATTTATCCTCGAATAAATGATATATCAACTGCAGCACTTGAAGATCCTACTGTTTGAAAGCCAAACCAAAACGATCTGAAGCTCAAAAGGACACATGCATGAATAGGGAAGATGGTTCTCTGGGAATTACTTAAGTCTGTATTTATGAAAATTGTTGCCAATTGGAATGTTAAAGTTGCTTTTACTGAGCGTGCAGCCTATAACAATGGCACTATTTGTTTCTGAATATAAATCAACACTTTTCTGTCTCTCCAGCTCTCTTCTGCCTATTTTGACTGTGGATGGAAGAAGTAAATATGCAGCGCCAGTGTCTGTGTTATGAATAAATGGTGTCGAGTGCTGAACCCTGAGAATTTAACAATATGCCTTTCTCCCTGGAATTTTGAGACAAAACTACATACTAAATGATGGGAAAACATGAAAAACTAAATTATATTGCTAGTGACACCAAAATTTGTAAGCAGCTCCTTCAACTAGATGATGATGCCATTTGAGGTTGGTACGACTCCACCCACAGAACATAAACCCAAACGGGCATTTGTGGACGTTCTTGAAATTTTACTATGTCAAAGTCTCTCTCTGTCACTTCCATTCCTTGGTGGCAACTATCATCAAAATTCAGGGCATAACTGTGAGGATCATACTGGAATTTGAATTGCCGTTTGCTTCTACTCCTCACTGCCTTCTTCATTGCTGCTTTTATCCACCAGAATAGGCTTCTCCGCTGCATCTTGCCACGACTCTGCATCCTCCCAAGACCTTCTACCAAACCCATTCGCAGACAATTCTTAATAGTTTCAGATTTTGCTGAAATGTAACAGCCCTGAAAACCCAAAATGTAACTGCTTTATAACTCGATTGGCTCCTGGCCTGAGAAGGAAGAAGACAGGGAAAAGAGGGGAAGGAGAAACTTTGCACCCTCAGAAAGCCAAAACCAGTATGACTTCGTAATGAAAATAGCCGAACATATATATAAACAAGAAAAAGTGAATCGTTCTTTCTCCCCCCACGAGAGGGAAACAGGGAAAGTGCTAATGCCTTTCTGGTCCTTCGAAGAGATGCTTTTGCTATAATACGTAGCTGCAGGCAGGCACCACACTCCTGCCTGTACTAAAACCCTTCTTTTCTATTTGCCTTGGGGAACTCAAATTCCATAGCCCACAACACACACACACAAACCGTTGTGTGGGGGCACAGCAGTGGGAAAAGAGCCTAGACGTCTACAAGAACAAAGTTGAAAGACCCCATTACTGCACAATAAAATGTGATCAGCGGAACCCAAGATTGCATTGCTAGTGTACATAGAGACCGTAGCAATTAATGTTGTTGCATAGATTTGTGCTCGAAGCTTGCATGCGCCTCGTGTACTCCAGAACACGTAGGACAGTCACGCTTTTGGTCAAGTATATTCATTGCATGCACCGCCCGCAATCTCGTATATTTTTATTTTATTGGGATCGCGCGCTTCATTCATTGGACGCGTAAATTTTCCTTATCTTGTCTATAGTTGAAGAATGCTGTTACGAGCGTGTCAAGTAAGTCAAATTATTTAACTCAAATTTGATTAAATTTAAAAATATTTTTAAATATAATTAAATTCAAACTCAAATTATTACTCTTATTTTAAATTAATAGTGCTGTTTAACTTAACTTTATGTTTGAGTTCAAATCGTGAAAAATTAAGATGAGTCGAATTTGAATTTCTAGTTGGCCTAATACCCCTCCATTTATCAATATTGAGGTTCTATTTATGTATCTTCATGTTTACTTTTATATAAAAAAAAAAATTGAATTTAATTTGCTAAACTAACTGTATATTTCAAGTAAAACAGGACGGATAAATGGACATATTTGCCCTCAATAGCTGAATTCTCAATTCTTTTTTGAACGCCAATGACTATAAAAACTACTTTTCAATTATTTTTAAGCTAATAAGACAAAGTTGGAAAATTAATGTTGAAACAACAGAGCATGAAAAGCCATGGCCCATCATTAGATACACCAGTTTGTTGTGTTGTAATAAGTCTGCATTGAATTATTTACCTCTCTGAAAACCTCACAAACCCCCCCTTTTTATGACCAACAACGGAGGGTGATTTGCAAAAGGGATAGGATGAGAACATGGTAGATCTTATTATGTAACTCACCATTTTGTCACGGCTCATTAAATATTTACATCGTCTCAGTCCCAAAACTCTGTTTTGCCTTGGGCCCATGCTTGTTCAGGACACTGATCTACAAGGGCCCATCCTGATAGATGATCATTCATTTCTTGTCCATCACCCATCACCCTTGATGTCGAAATTACATAGCCACAACAAATAAAGGACAGAGCACGAAAGTCAAAGTGAAATGTGAACCCTTTTCTTGTCATTAAATGTTGCACCCCATACAAATCGACGAGTGTTTTATAATATAAAAAGTGCTGTATTACATCATAATATTATTTTTTTCGTGTCATATCATGAAGTATTCGCTGAGTGTGTGTCCTTCAACGGTGTGAATGTGGCTTTAATAAAATGGCTGTGCATGAAAATTTTCAAGATAAGGACCAGCAAAAAGTTGAAATTCAATCATTGATGTTGATATTATTCATCATTTGGATTTCAAAATTTCTGAAATTAATAATCGTTGGGAATGGATCAAAGTTTGTAGCCAAGGGTAGAACCCTAGGTTCAGAATCACTTAGCAAAACAATACAATTCCTTTTGGCTTTCAGCTGTGGAGGATTAAAATTCTAAAATAAATTCCTGCTAGAAGCATCAATTTCTTACTTGGGAATCTTTGATGAAATATTTAAATTTTTCAAAGAAATTTACATTATATATTGATGTCTGGTAATTCATTTTATCATATTAATGCACAAGGCATATTTCCCTTACAGACAAAAGCAAATAAAATGTGTGTGTGTACTAATAAATATTTTGTACTTTATGTGTGTAACATTATTTATAAATGACACAATTTTATTACCCGTAATATAGTCAAAATAAAATTAGTTAAAACTAAAAGTGGATTAAAATAAAAATAAAAGTGATATGCAAATAAAAAATTAGAAAGGGAGATAAAATAAAAATTATTAAAAATTAATTAGATAGTAAATTATATTATTTTAGTAATTGAAAAAAATAAATTAATTAATATTAGAAACATATTATGTTTTAAAAGAACAAAAGTGAGACAAGAACAAGAAATTAGAAGGAAAAAAATAAGACATAAAAAGAAATAAGGTAGGAAGAAAAATATTAAAGCAATAGATAGATTACGAACAAAGAGGAATGGATGATTTTGTGGTTTAAGTTGTGCATACCACAACTGTAATTTTAGAAGGCAAAATCTTAATATTAAAAAAAAAATAGTAATTTAAACACGTCCTATTTGTTTGCTTGAATTTAGATAATGTAGAATTAAAGATATTTATTAAATCTATTTTATTTGTAGTACAAATTGATTTATTTAAATGTTTTTTTTTTTTTAGTAATGTAAAGTATATTATAATTAGAAAACAAGTAAAAAGAAAAAGAAAAAATAAATCTACCAACAACAAAAAAAGAAAAGAGAAAGAAAAAATAAAAAAATAAACTTGTCTTTATTAAATTAAAGAAGATGATGTGTGAGTGTGCCCAAGCTTAGTGTCAATTACAACAGTAACTTTAGGGATTGAACTCTTTATGAATAATATAGATAAAAATGTCTGTGTGTGCTGTGTATATTTAGATGACCTTTTTCACGTAAAATGACTTCAAACTCATTTTAGAATAAAGAACATAATTGGTATGTTAGAATGAGATATAAATGAAATAGTCTTTCCATTTTTTATTATTGGTATGATTTATTATCAAAAATCTCTATTCAATTGGAAATCGCAATTCCCATTTCCAAAAATACAGAATACCCATACCATTCCATCTCTATGGCTTACTTATTTTTAATTTATTGAGAATGATTTATATTTTACACTATTAAAATAATTTTATCAATTTTTAGAGTTATAAAATCTGTGTATCTACAAATATTAAATTTTTATCGAATAAATTAAATATTGAAAATATCATATATGAAAATAAGATATATATATATATATGTATTTATAAAAGTACACGCAAAATTAAGTGTGTGCGTGCGTGCGTGCGTGCGTGTGTGTATTATCTTATTTTTATTTGTAATGTAACTAAAATATATGGTAAATATGTAAAAACAATTATTCATATTTATGCATCATATAAAAGTATTAAATTAAATTTTAATAATAATATAAATATTTTCAAATACAGAATATGTGTCAGTGTACTTAATATATATGTTATCATAAATGCCTGGTATATTATCAGTAAAGGTAGTTGATATAATTACACCAATCCAATATTTATTTTTTTTCACTTAATGAATATCTATATAAAATTAAAAGTAAAAAATTTATAAATATTTATTTTACCATAAACAAATTAAATATCAATTATATTTGTCTACTATATAAATATATAAGCTTTGCACAGTGTATACAATATAAACATTGTACCATGATGTTGTATCAATATTAGATATTTATTAAAAATCTTTGTATCTGTGCGTGTGTGTAAAATCACATAATAAAGGTATAATAATTAATTTAATATTCTGAAATGATGTTTTTATTAAAAATATTTTTAAATTTATACTTTTTATTTGTAATTATCATCTATAAATATAAAAAATAATTAAATAAAAATTTTATTAATTTTCTCATTCCAAATATCATGTCTTGTTCATACTAAGAATGTTAAAACATCTCTTTCTTTTTCTAATTTCATTTTATTCTTAAATTATGACATTTCCATCTTATGCTATTCATGAGTAAGAGCAAAAAACATGTGAATGGGCGGTTCAATATTAAAACCTGCATTAATTAAATAACATGTGTGTGTGTAAATTTAAACTGGAATTATAAATCAAGTTACCGGATCGTAGGCGGCCCAATATTTGCCAGATTATGGGCTTCCCGTCAGTCACAAAAATATGGGCTGATTCGATCGGTTTTAGGTGGGCTAATTCAGTTCTGGCCCAACTTGGATAAATCAAGTTTAAGCCTACTTGAGAAACAGCAGTGGTTAATAAATCATAATTAAAATTTCCTGACTCTCCGAGCATGCAATTTTACTAATTGGAATGATCTTTTTTCCTCGTGAACTATAACGCAAGGTAACTTCTGATTCCTAATCAATAAATAATCTTTTTGAATAATTAACGAAAGCTTACAGAAAAAGAGAAGAAAAAATTGGAAATATAAATACTCGGGTCACAGGTCGAAAAGTAAAGAATTTTATCTTCTTTTTTTTTTAATTTTTAATTTTTAATTTTTTTATTTTTTGATTTCTTGTACATAACTTAAATTAATTTCATGGTGCAAAGAGGAATCGACTTAACTTGAGTCGACAAAATAGTAAATTAGCATAGAGCTCAATGTTGTACGGCAAGAGATAGAGCCGTGGATTTTAACTTCTGTGAGAAAAAGTGAAACTGCAAGAATGATTCCCATTATACTGCGTACGCCCCCCACTTTGAAAACCACAGAAATTTACACACATATTTGGGAGATGGCTCTGATTACTGTCAATTAAACAAGATGAAAAGGCAGATTTAGAAGATCTTAAGGATGTCCCATGCATGAGACACAATGCACTATACTACAACTGCATATGGGACAACTTCTGAATAAGGGCCTCTTTAAAACCCCACAAATATATATATATATATATATAGAGAGAGAGAGAGAGAGAGATGTGCAGCGCCGAATTGATGTTGGCTCCATAACAACGTCACTCGTCAAGTTCAAGTTCACATGATAGATTGAACTAAAGCAATAATTTATCAATTTATTATTATCCATCTCTAGTGTTAAGACTGTTTGCATGTCTGTCTATCTGGATTTGCTCCCACTCTTCTTTTCTTTTTCAATGGGGCATTGCATGCATGTGCTTGGCACTTGGAGTGACAGCAACAAGATTACTACAAAGCCTTTTCTGTGAGTTCTTGATGATCATTAAACAAAATAATATTTAGTACACATGGTGTTTTATCAGCAATGATGCGGTTCGAAAGTGAGTCAAGAAAAGAGAAGGCAAAAGTTAGAAAAGTGTACGTAGAATAATAGGTATGAAAGGGAAAAATGATTAAGGTGTGTTTGTCCCCGGTGGGAAGGAATATAAACAAATTCATTCTGATTATGATTATGTTTTGATTTGGCTTTTTTTCCACTTAAGAAGTGTCTAATGTTTGATTGACATCCTTATTACCAGCTGATTATGATGCCCTCCTAGTTACTAACAGAACCGATCAAACCCTAGGTTAGGACTATGTATCGAGTGTTGTGCTACCGATGATATCTACTAGAACAAATCAATTTATGCTGTATATGTGTTATTTAGTGGCATAAAGATTAAAGAAAAGGGCCCGAGAATTAAGATAAACATTTTATCATTTGAAATGAAGAAAAGTAATTTTTTTTTGTTTTCACAGTCTTTCCACTTGGGCTCATGTCTCAAGGTACTTGGAAAGTAGTTACTGGCTATGTTCGGATGTAAATTTTAACGCAGAGAAAATCCGACACAAAATTTTAAAAATAGTATAAAAGAAATATGAAAAAGAGAAAAATATTATTTTGATAGATAATATACTTAAATTTGAGTACTCTAACGACTTAAAATTTAGGAAAATGTGAATCAAAACATAGCCCAAGATTCCATATCATCACTGCAAGAAGTGGAAAGTTTATTAAATTTCAACTTTATGAAAGTCCGTCGAAACCCATGAAAATTGCTTAAGCTAACAACCAATTATTGTAAAGTTTGTCAATCAAGTGTGCTCAAAAAAGCCAATATGTACAAATTACATATAGCCCTTGAAGAAATGTAGATACATCACTAGACAAGCTTCTTGAAGATTCCCTCATCAATTATAAGATCCAAATGTTCCCCACCATTGCATTTTGAGAACCCAAAATTGCAACAGCCCAAATAAGGACTGCACAACACTGGGACCACGAGTTATGCATAATCCAATTTTAACAAACTTGCATCAAAATAAGAGAAAGTGACGAATCAATTCATGCCCATGGACTATGACAATTAGGACCATTGATTGAATCACCATCTGATTTACACAGTCAACTCAGAAATTGGACCCCAGTTCTCCGGCCTTTGTCATAATCATGAGTGGTACAAACCACACGCGCAGACTCACGTGCGGTGCTGCTCCATTGCACGCGCGGCACCGTATTCTTTTGACTTGGGGAGGGCCACTGACCGTGTGGGAACCCCTAATCGACGGTTGACAATGGACTCATTTGTGTAAAAGGATCGGAACCGTTGACTGAGTGACAATCTCGATGGAAGAACGCCTCGTTGTTCGTGGAAACCTCGCAAGGCCGATAATTCAGAGTCTATGTGTCGCCTTAAGGCTTAGCTGAAAAGAAATGAGACTTTCCTTTAATTTCGTAAATGATAATAATGCCCTAATTTATCAAAGGCTTGACTAAATACTGGTTTGTTTTAATATTTTTATTTAGAAAAATATCTAAATTAAAGGTGAAATAGTGCTCACATAACGTAATACCAATTTTATGGATATAATATATAATAAAAAACTTTGAGGGAGATCAATGATTTATTGGCTGTTAACATGGGCTAAACAGGATGAGTAAATGGATTACGAGGTTTGGGTCCCGCGTTGTCGGAAATTATGGCGCAACTCAACAGTCAATCACCTTGGCCCACCTTGTTTTAATTATGGCGTGTTTATTAAGCATTAATAATGACGGTGCCCTGAACCTTTAATAGGGAGGCAAATCATGTGTTTTTGTTGCCCATCGCGAGGATTAAGTTTACGTTTGGGCAGTGCACTGTTTTTATCTTATTAAAATCACTATTTCTAAATATGTTACCTATCAAAATAATTTTTATACATTTATCTAATACATGTAGACTAATTTTAAAATTTCGTGACAACCCTTGCGTCGGCTTTTTTGAAAAAAAAATTCTTAATTAAAAAATAACCAAAAAAAAAAATCCTTTATAGATTTAAGCTATTGCCGTAAACCGGGTTTCGGGCATTCGACTAATTAAAAAAGTATTTAAAAAATTCCACGAAGCCAGAATGGTGAATTCAATAGCCAAACACGGCATAAATATTTCAAATTTGGACTTCATCTCCCTGTCGAGCACTACAATGTCTCCGTTGTGACCCACCAGTTTTACGCTTTTTTTTAAAAAAAAAAATTCTTCTGCTTCTTTTAACTTTCTTCGTCCCCTTCAGCTGAAGAGCGCTCATTCTAGCCATTTCTTCATCTTCAGGTCTTTTTTCTCACATTTCGTCACTGCCTGTATTGGTTTAAATATTGGATGAAATTGATTATTCCTTAATTTGTAATTTTAAATATTCTCAATAATGTTGATAATGAAATTGAATTTTTTATTTTTGTGAAAGTTTTTGAGTGTTGTTAAATATTTTGGTTGTTATTAAATTTGTTCTTAGTTTGTAATTTTAAATATTTTAAGTGTTAGTTATATTTTTTGGGTGATGTTAAATTTATTGGTAATTTATAAATTTAAATGTTATTAGTAATGTTGTTGTTGAAATTGGGTTTTGAAGGTTGTTATATTTTTAAAATGTTATTAAATTTGTTAAGTATTGTTAAATTTGTTGTGAGTTTGTAAACTTTAGTATTATTGGTAATGTTATTGTTGTTAAAGTTATATTTTTGAGTATTTACTTTTTTAAATGTTGCTGAAAACGTTGGGTGTTAGTTACATTTTTTGAGTGTTATTAAATTTGTTGTTAATTTGTAAATGTAAATGTTCTTAGAAATATTGTTGTTGAAATTAGATTTTTGAGTATTTTAAATTTTTTGTGTTAGTTAAATTAATGCAAAATATAATGTATGAATCAACGAAGTATGTAATTTGTTTTGAATGAAGATAAGTATGGGTTTGTTTATATTTATGCATAACAACTATTTTTTTAATATTTTTACAAATTCTTCTTGATTCATTTTCAATCATTGAAGAAATAGAAAAGAGAGAAGATTTTATGTATACATACATGATTGCACCTTTTCTTTTCTTGTAAGGTGGACGAGTTATGGGCAGCAGTTGACGAATATTGAGAGTAATAATGTATGTATATTTTGAGAGATTTTAGACTCCAAAGCTCAGACCCAAGTATGATAGTAATTCTACGTAATTAGTATTCAACGGTACTTCATGACACTTGTTGCCTAGGATTTTCACAATCTGTAATTGTCTAATTTGAGTAATAGCCTTACATCCTAAGACGCATGCATTATTACCATTATGGGTTGGTCTCGCTATGTGGATGTATCGAAGACCATTGATATTTTGCAATATGATGAAGATGCATCACGTAGATAAAGTATTATGACATTTTGGGATGCTGCAGACCATCTCCAATGATCCCCACTTTCAAGAGAACAGTTTGTGCGCAATTGACCGTAGAGACACTCATGGTAGGGATTACGAGATAAACCATCGCGAATACATTGCTATATGGAGGGTAGAGTCGGCATTCACGAGGGTATCCATAATGATAATCGTGTGCCTAGCGTGATGCATGTATACACAACTTGATATCACTGGGTCACTCGACTCATCATTGGTCTCCATACTCTACACGTTCGCAGTGGTTTTCAGTAGGGAACGGAATTTTTTACAATACGTGGTGTGTGCATATTAATTCCCTTATGTATTTTGTGTCATATGTATAAAAGCAAAAAATCTTATTCTTGTATTTTAACATTATTACAGGGCCGTAGATTGTGAGATGTTGATTTGACGGATAACTTCAGCATAGTATGTGACATCAGCAAACTTATCGATGACCGTTTGGCTAGGTCCTTTGGTCAATACTTACAGGTGGATGCTCTAGTCTCACAATCATCGGCGAGCATGCTCAAACCATCGTTGCAACTACAAAACATGTCATCATCCTCATACCATCTGACTCTGGACAATGTCTACATCCCTGTATTTCCAGACCCATAATCATACTCACCACATATATCGTATGCATAAACAGTAGAAATTTCATACACTGAACGACACAGAGTAAGCTCCCCGATATAACAATTGAGTATGCACATATCATATATACGACCATTCAACTTGTCGCCCATCCCATGACCGTATAAGGTATTTGATACTAGATACCATGATGGATGCTAGCCTTTACAAGTGCATCCATTTCAGCATAATCTAGAAGGCATGATTTTATAGACTTTTTTATTTCATTATTTGTATCACTCATACATAAATTTTAAAGTCAACATAATTAAATATAAATATAAATATTTTAAATTCAATATAATATTAGAATCATTTAACAAATAATACAATTTGTAAAATATAAATATAAATTCTATTGTTTAATAAAATGATCGAAAAGTTTTGAAAAGTAAAAATAATTGACACATGAGTAATCACATAAATTGAGAGCTGGAAACTTTAAATTTCAAAAAAAAAATTAGGCGGTATGGATTTTTATTTTTTGGAAAAATAAAACTTTATGTATATTTATATGTTTATTTATTTTATTATTTATTTTTTAAGATAAATTATTTATAATTCTCTTTTACTTTATTTTTTTGTGTTTTTCTAATAAGTTTCTGGCTCTATTAAAAAAATTAAACCTTAGTCAAATGCCAAAAACTTTCGGCATTAGGCTAAATTTGTAAAGGATTTTTCTTTTGGTTATTTCTTTAATTTGAATTTTTTTTTTTTAGAAAACCCCTCTTATGCCTTCAACAAATAAATACATCCAAATAAAACGATGGTGGGTGACCACAGCACCTGCCCCATGGGGTAATAAATGGGTGGGGTGGAGGGGAGGGAATAATTTTGACCCACTTCACAACAGCGTAGGGAATGTGTGTGTATTGTTTTAATTAAAATAAATGAAAAATTTGTAATTAATTATACAACAATTTTTTTAAATAATTTGAAAATTAGACAACAAAATTAATACTTTGCTCATTCTATGAAAATTAAAACAAAGAAATTTAAAATAGTGAATTATAATGGAATATATATTTTAATTATGATGAAATTAAATCTGGTCACATTAATTAATAGTTTCTTCTATAATAAATATTTGCAGGCTATGTTTATTTTTAAATTTTAATGTGTGTTTTAAGTGTTCTTTTTACATTATATAAAAATAAGAGAAAGAGATGAAATTAAAAAAATATAACAATTGAGTGTGCGTGTGTGGGGCTCCAAAATTGCATAACAAACATAGCCATAAAGTAAGACAAAACTAAATTCTTTACTGCATTCTCTCTTCAATTCTAATTTTTAACTTTTTATTCTCTTGATTCTGTTATATATTAATTAAATAAACCTTTTAGTTATTATTCATAATTCCTATAACTTTAGACACTCATTTTTTACATCTATCATTTTTGAAATTGAATATATAGATTGAATAACTACTTGTCCTTTTGTTTTAGATAGAAAATATGTGTGTTTGTCTATATATACATACATGCTTTTACTCATGTATATATGACATCTACATATAATTGTTACCAGGTCAATGTTAAGAGTGTGCACAATTTGGTTTACTGAGTGAATTGTATTAAATCGAAAAATTTAATACAAACCAAATACTAAACTAAAAATTCGATTCAGTATTTAGTACAGCAATTTTAAAAAATTTAATATTCGATTCAATTTCAATACAGCGAATCGAATAATTTTGTTTTTCTATATCTTTTAACAACATAGCAACTTATGCGAGAGCAACTTATGAGAGAGCATCCCAACATCCCCACCTTACCCCCGCCCTACCCCAATTCCATTACCATCCATAGACAAGCTCTAAAACTCCTAAATATTACTCGTCGACAATAATATACTTGTGTGTAAAAATAAGGGAGTGTGTATTTCACTAACACGAGCTTATTAGTTTATTGTTTGTTGTAATTTGCTATTATTACAAATACAATTGATTATTAATTATTAACATGGTATAATAGTGTATTGTTTGCCCCCAAACATTTTTCCAAGCTCTTGTTTCTTTTCCTTCTCATTTGGCGACACGATTTGCCCAACCGAACGCTGCTTCAAAGGTGCCATTCAAACAGTCTAATCAAGTTGTCCCATGCAGTAGGTGTAATCTCTGGTGAAAGACCATCCAATAGTAAACCTACTCCTCTCAGTCTAGAAATCAGTCAATTACTCTTATTAACATAGATTATTCTAGGCAATATTTCAATATTATATACATATATATATATATATTCTAGGCAATATTTCAATATTATATATATAAATATAAATATATATATATTTAGAGTTATATATAGAATCATTTGTTTTAACATTTATGACGTGATTGATATGCATAAATAAGGTAGGAATGCAGAGACGGTTCTCATGTCATTCTTGTTCTTACAATTAATATAATTAGATACTAGAGAATTATCATTTCACTGAGAATCAGTATTCTTAAAAATAAGGAATATTCATTCCTTCCTATCCTATGGGTTTACTCATTCACATATTATTAGAAATGACTCATATTTTATATTATTAGAATAATTTATTAATTTTTAGATTTACAAGATTTATATCAACAAATATTATGCATTATTAATATAGAAATTAAAAATGCAAAATGTCACATGTGAAAATATTAATAAATTAATATATATATATATATATATATATATTACACAAGTATACCATATATTAAATAGATACATATTTATTAATAATAAATATTATCTTAAGTTTCTTTATAATATAATTAAGATATATATATTCTAAATATGTAAAAAACTTATTCATATTTATGCATCCAATAAAAGTACTAAATTAATTTTTAGCAATAATTAAAATATTTTTAAATATAGCATGTGTTGGTATACTTAATAAATAAATATAATATAATAGAAATATGTGTGTGTGTGTGAGATAAATGTTTAGTATACTACCAGTAAAGGTGGCTAATAAAGTGATATCTATTGAATTTTTACTGTTTTCATATAATAAAAATCTATGTAAAGTTAAAAATAAAATTATATAAATATTTATTTTACAATAAACAAATTAAATATCAATTATACATATTCATTCAAGAACCTACTATGTATATAAATATATTATTTTTGTATGTAGTATAAATATTGTATAGTTGTATAAATATTAAATATTTATTATATATCTAAATATGTATAGTCATACAACAAAAATATAATAGTCAATTAAATATTTTCAAATAATGTCCTTTTTATTAAAAAATATTTATCTTTAATTTTATCATATTTATTTTTAATTACCTTTGTTAAATATAAAATAAAATAATAAAATAACAATTTCATTCCATTCTCATTCTCAATACTATTTTTGTGCATCCAAATAAGAAATATAGTGAATTATCTCATTTCTTTTCTAGTTTAATTTTTTCTTAAATTCATGTCTATTCGTACATACCATTCATGCCTAAGGATGTAAGAGGTTGAATTTAAACAGTAATTAGAGTTCAACAACTATACTAAATTCAAAATTCATTTTCGAGCTTAGATAAATTCAAAACGCTTTCAAGTTTAGTCAAACTTGAATTAAAAATTTTCAATTTATCAACATTTTTAAATTTCTCATAGGTGTAACTGTGCATAACTTATTTATAACAACTTCGTTAATCAAATTTCTTAGCATATCATAGGCATAAAATTGTAAAAATTTCGATAAGAAGATTTGCAATTTTGGTCTAGCCAATACAGGCATCCAAATTCAATTACAAAGAATTTCAAATTTTTATTTCCAAATAGGATATGTGAAACTAAATAAATGAAAATATTGGGCAAGCTAATGGAGCAAAACTTAAATTAATTATTGTCATGCAAATGGTTACTGATCATCTTCTCCATTGCAATACACAAATGGAACCAAACATTGGCTTGTGCCACACAGTGATCAGAATGTTCTTAGGGTTTCTGGAAATAATAAATTTATTTATGCCCACTTGCCCTAGCATTACATCGTTGAAAATCAGTGGTCAGTGTCTTATTGGGATTAATTAAAAGGGTGTCTGGCTCAACTCTCTTTTTTTTATAAGATCTTTTGAAATTTGTAAGTTTATGCAATTTATTTTAAAAATAAGTTAATCAAGTATTTAGATAAAAATAATAACATTATGTTATAAAATTCTGTCAAAATTTATAATTTTTTATGTGTAATAATAATAAAGATAAGCTAAATAGCATTATATTAAGCATATTTATTTTATTTTAATTTATAAGACGAAACAGAAAATTTTACTTATTTTTAAAGAACTATGAGCTTTAATTATCTAATTTTTGTGAATTTATAAATTATTTGACTAAAAAAATTTACCAAACGAGCATATAAGTACCCAAAACATCTTATGAGATGTTTTAAGCCCAAATAACCTCTAAGTGGCGATATAATGTTGACATACGCGACTTCAAATTCAAATCAACTTAAAAAGTTCAAAGTCAAATTCAATTCAACTCAATTGATTTATCATTAAAATCAGATTTAGTTTGACATTATTTGAATATAACTTTGTTTTTCATGAGTCACGGGGTATTTTTCATTTGGACATGAAATAATTCAGTTACTCATTGTTCAATTAAATTTGACAAACTTTTGAAATTCATGTTGGCTCGTGAAATGTGCTATTCACATACTGTGTTCAATAATTTGATGCATGGTGACTCCGACAGAATAATTGTTTATAGCCAGCGTGAGAGCATCAAGGCTGATGCTACTATAAAGCACTGTCTAGTGCCGGTCTTACACTATGGCCTTGGTTTTTACTAAGAGTACAACATGGGCACTATTGTCCCAAGCACAAAGGATGTACCATGCGAATCTTTGCTCTTCTTATACTACGATTAATTTTTATAAGAAAACAATCAAACAAAAATTATCCCTTTAACTTCATATTTTCTTTTTATTATTCCTTTTTAATAATTGATCAATTTCTTTCTTTCATCCTTTCATTTTTCTTAGGCAATTGTCTATTCTCTCCTCTCATTCTAGCTTTAGGTAAGATTTTTCTATTGTTTATTCCAAGTTTTCTTTTTCCCTCGAAATGTTCTTTTGTCTTTTTCTCCAATTTTAGGTGGTATTCTTTGAAGTTTTATTTTTCCCTTTTTTTTTTTCCTTATATTAAAATTTATTGTTTCTTACAATTTTCTTCCTCTTTTATTTTTTAACGTATCTACAATAAAGATCCATGAAATTTTATATTAAAAAAATAGGGTCCTACTGATTTTTCTTAATTTTTATGACTGATTTTTTTTTTTTTTTTTGTAAACTTGTACAATCAAAATACATGAATTTTTTGGTTTAGTTTTTTGAGGATGTTTTGTAAAAAGGTATTTTATTTATTAATTTTTAATTTTTTATAAATAGATGCTGATATTTTGTTTGTGTTTTTATAAAATTAGAAATTAAAAAATATTTGTATTTGTTACTTATTACATAAATTTTTTTTGCGGTTTAATTTTGTAGAAATAACAAATGAGGCTAATATATTTTACTTATTTATATAATTTTATGTCATGGTTAAATAAGGTGCGCCGTGATGTATCCTGTTCACCATGTTCTAAAAATATTTTGTGTCATGATCTAACAACTATGTGCTTGTTTAAGGCTGCTTTTGGATTCAAAATTGGAGAAAAAATTGGTATATAAATTTAAAAATAATATAAAAATAAAGAGAGAGAAAAATATTACTTTAATGAGTATTAAGTATTAAATAATATATTTAGATGTAGGAATTTTTATTGATGAAAATCCTGTGTCAATGTTTGTTTTGGTTATTTAACGTGTGTTTTTAAATGTATTTTTTAAAATATTGTGTAAAAATAAAAATAAAAAGAAATAAATTTTAAAAAATATGATGACTGTAATGTATATTTTTTTAGTATAAAAAATGAAAATAAACATTGCCTAAACTTATCATTCTGGCTAACTATGTTTATTTTTGTTTTTAAATGTGAATTTTTAAGTGTATTTTTTTAAAAAATTTATGTAAGAATAAGAGAGATTGGAAGAAAAATTAAAAAATATAATGATTAAATTATATATTTTTTATAAGAAGCGAAAACAAACGTACTCTTCACTATGCTTTTCATGCGATCGACTCAAATTCAAGAAAGGGAAATAAATAATGATTTTTTCAGTCAAAACGGGTGCGTTTTTTATCTTTATGTCTTGCCACAAAATTTGTCATGCATCATCAAAATACATACAATTTCAATAAATAAAATAAAAATAATTTGTTACATATGCTTTTGCCCTCAAACTCGCACTATCAATGGTAACGAGCTTGAGCCCCTTATTTCAAATTTGAAAATTCAAAAAATCACTACTGCTCCACGCACTCATCTCACACCAATGTTGATACAATGGGATATGTTTGTTTTATAATTATTTATTATTTAAAAATAAATATTTAATTATTAATTATTTTTTTTCTCATTTCTTTTATTTTTATATAATTTTTAAAATAAAATTGTGTAATTTAAAATCAAACGAAGTCATGATCGTGAAAAAAATGAATACGTATAATGGAAAACTAGGGGGCCCCACCTAGTCTCTGGCATTCGTAGAGTACGATGACGTGAAAATGCATATTTTGTGCATTTATGACATGTTTTATTTCAAAAATGGAATTATAATAAAAAAAAATTATCTTGTAGGACAGAAAATTTTATATTAATTAATTAATTTTAAATAATTATATTTAATAAAGTTGGTTGTTTGAGATGATTATATTTATTTTTTATTATGATTTTAGTATGTAGATTATTTAATTTATAATATAATATTTAAATAATTTTTGATATCTTGATTATTTTATCATAATTTTTAAGGGGATTATTATCTTATGATTTTAAAATTTTTTACCAGATTTTTATTTTATCGTGAGTTTTAATCAATAAAAATAAATATTTAATTAACATGAATAAAATAACTTTATCTTACTTAAATCACCCACAAAGTAAACTTCTACTTAGTATAAAATTACTCATAAAATTTAACTTAACCGTCCTGTCTGGTTGATTATATTACTTCCCCTTCACAAAATTTTGGCCCTGTCTGGCAGTTTGGGTTGGGATAATATTTGGAAGGATATGTGTTGAGATGAGTGGTATATTTAATAGTAATATTTTTGATGTTTTGAAAAGTTTGATTTATTTAAATATATGTATAAAATATATAATAATTATTAGATGATATGATATTATACGAGAATAATAATTAATTTTTAAGATATAAATATATTTAAATATATATATGTGTGTATATATATATATGTAAATGTTAATTTAATTATAAATAAATATAATAATTAAAAATAATTAATTAATTATATATATATATAATTAAAAATTTAAATTTAAATTGAAATAAAAATTTTATTGAATTATATATCAACGAAATGTTGGATGGGTTGTATAAAGATTAAAAAATGGAAACAAACGTAGCCTTTACAATCATCTTTGAAGTTTTACAACTTACATTATATTTAATTCATGTAACAAGTAAGTTGTTCCCATCAATTCGAACCTCTCACGACTCATCGTACTCATTTGAATTTTTTCAATATTTGGCGTAAATGACGAGTTAGCCTGTGGAAGGCCTATCCCACGTTTGTTGGCCTCATTGTCTTTTGTGTTGACTAATAATGACTCGGAGTTCAATTTTTACCATGCGCGGCGCTGTAATTGGCAGTGTTAATTAACGGGGCAAAGCCCAATCACTGGCGTGCTGTTGACATCACAGGTTGAATTTGGAATCTATGTTTTAATTAATATTGTACGGAGGCTACAGTTGGATTCTGCTTCCACCACAGACACCGACACGTGTGTGGGACCCACACCCATAGTTGTATTGGGGTTGTATTCCTGGGCTGTTCACGTCTCTTCTATTTTACCCTGTGTACTGATTTAAACCTAGTTGGGAGGTACTTACAGCCGTGTAACTATTGTACACTTATATGTGTGTAATCATCTTTAATGATTGTACAGTATAACGTGGAGTGAGCCAATGCTCAAAGGTTATGCTTGATGGCAATATTTGAACATAATATTTAGTAAAAATTATATTAAAATAAATAATATATTTGAAATGATTTTTTTAATATAATAAATAATATGATTTATTTAAATATATAAAATATATAATAATAATTTGATAGTATAATAATATAAAAAAATAAGGATTAAGTTTTTGCATGTAAATAAAAATATACGTGAGTACATGTGTGATATAAATATATATATATATATATTGATTTGATTGTAAATAAGTATAATAATTTAAAAATAAATAAATAATTACATATACAAAAAATAAAAATTTTGAATTTAAATTTAGATGATATTTGTCACTCAATGTGTGCTTTGTCTTCGTGCTTGCTTCTTCCCTATTCTATCTCCCCTACATTTATAGTAATTGTAAGGTTGCATACCACATATTCGGGCAAAAATCTAATCACCCGTACTGCTACTAACGTAGGTCATGTTCTATTATCTAATTCTATACATACTTACATAAATGAGATAATTATTGCGATGTGTCCATGTGGTGTAAGGACTACACCATTATTCTCCACTAATATTCATGCTTGCTATGAGTTTCCGCTTATTTAAGACGGCATATAGTGCCTCCTCATCCTCTATCATGTCTCACTTTTCTTCAACTAGTTGTGCTTTTCGCATGCGCCATTCTAAAGTAGAGGATCTTCTTACCTTACTCTCTATTCATTCCGAAAGAGCTGTGAAGGCTATACGTGAGTGTGATGCCCTCTATGTTAAAAACATGCATTTTTCTTAGAGGATTCAAGGAGATTGTCTTATTCTTGAATGCATGAAAAAGCTACGCCGAAATTTTTCTAAGGTCTGTTGTGAATTCAATGACTGTTTTCAACGCTGCCACAACTTGAAACATTCTAGGCAACAAATATTCCAAGAGTATAATCGGCTATTAGATGAGTTTTGCTCTTGCCAAGAGCTTCTAAATTGTCCCTTTTAGGAATGTATTTCCAATTCCAAAAGTCAACATTATCTTGAATCTTATAGAAAGGTTATCTTATTGAATATTATTCATTTCCTCAATTTATCACTCTCCTTGCTCTCTAGGCCCAGAAAAGATATTGTTGGAACTTCACTAGCTGTTTGAATTTACTTTTAAGAAAATATAAGATATGTTCTGATATTGACTTAAGTGGTCTTTATTAGAAAATAAGATGATCATCTGTTTTTGAAGACCTTATTCTTGGTAGAGGTAGTAGTGGCTCATTTGCTGCCAATCCTACTGATGTTGCTACTTTCAATCCTACTTCCGATCCTAATGTTGCTCCCTGATGCTATTACCTTTTTTTTATTTTGTGTTCTCGATCCTTTTGCTTGTTTTATATAGCTCTCTTTGGAATTAGGTTTTGTATGCTTGTACTAGTTTTATTCAAGAATTATGAATTTCTTCGATCCTTTTGTAATGTTGTATTTTGCTTATAAAGTCTTAGGATTTTAGAGTCCTAATATTTGCTAGTCTATAAATGCTAATGGTGATCCTAGTTTTCCTATTTTTACTTGATCCTTCTTTTTTTTAATCAAAATTACAAATGCCTTTAGCAAAGTGCAAGCAAAATCAAAAAAGCATGAAAAGAAGAAGAAATAACCATTATAAAGTATGCTTAGCATTACTTGACAATTGGCAAATCCAAAGTATTTTAGCTCTACATCGTTGTGTCCACAATATTTTCCAACCCGCAACCTCTTGCTACTAAGAATATTGGGTTCAAAGTGCAAAGCTCCAAACATCTCTCCTAAACTCCTTACTTCAACTCTACAAATAAATAAAATGTTTTTTAAATTTTCTTATGATTTCTAACATTTTCACCTCTTAAATAATTTATTAATATATATAATTTTCAGTACCTATTTTTTTTTTATCTTGGCTTTTATTTATTTAGTTATTTTTATCTATATATTATTCTAATTGAGTTTTAAAAAAATTAAATATTACATCTTGAAATAATTTTTTTTGTATTATTTGTGTTATTTTTCTTTTACAAAACTAATTTCTCAAATATTATATTTTTCTTTGAATTTAATTTAGTTTCTTTTATGTTTTTGTAAATATATTTTTATCCTCGTTGACTTATTAAATTTTCAATATTACATCTAAAACTTGGGCAATGTTTGTTTTGTTTTGAGTGTGTTTTTAGTCATATTTTTCTTAGGAATTATGTAAAAGTAAGAAAAAGAAATATATACATACATATATATATATTGAAAACTAAATATTTCATTAATTCAAAAAAGATAAAGAACAAGATTGAAAAAACCGAAGGGGGGCAGGGAAAGAATTACACCACTTCCTCAGCTCTACAAGCCAAATTCCAAGCATTAGACTATGCTATCCTCCTAACGACGAAAATACCAAACTGAACCACTCTTGCACAAACTGTGGAATTTGGACATGATTACCCCAACCAAGAATTGGTCTTCAGAATCTTCTTGCAGCTACCTAACCAATTTCTAGTTGTCGCCTTCAATGATAATTTGTGGCCACATTGCATTGACCACCACCTGAATAGCTTCTTGGATAGCAAGACATTTAGCTACGAAAGGATCGCTTGCCAAGGGGGGAAAAGGGAATTTGGCCAATTTATACGTTCTCTCTCGGTATCCTTTGCAATAATTCTAGTCCAGCACTTGGACCATTTCTTTTCTTGATAATGGCACCATTGAAATTGATTTTAATCATGTTCCTTGGAGGAGAGCTCCCATGTTTTCTTTAGACTAGTTTCGCCATCAATTGGAGTGTTGAAAAAAGGATCCTCTAACCTTTTTATAAATTCACGTGCAAAGGTCACCACTTCTCTAGGAGATTAGTGCATGCCATCCATAAGCAAATGATTCTGACAGCTCTAAATGCTCCACATGAGCACACATGTGAGCCTCAGTTGATCCTCATGCAGCACCTTCAATAGCTTAGCTAGTGAGAGTTGAAGGCTAAATACTATCCAAATTGTGACTTTCTTCAAGCCAAGCAGAAAAAATTTCCTAGTTGTGCTAAGTTTGGGTAGGGTAAATTCCTCGAGAAATTAATACTCGACTTATCCAAGTATTGCGTGGCTGAGAGGCACAAAGTTTTGTAAGAAATTACCTATTTATACAAGGGCCAAGTAAGGTAAATTCCTTGAAAAATTAGTGCCTGGCTTGCCTGAGTACCGCATGGATGAGAGGCATAAAACTTGGAAATGGAATACCCAATCATACTATGCCTAGGTAGGGTGAATTCTTTGAAAAATTAGTACTAGGCTCGCCTAGGCCAAGAGACAAACAGTTTTTTGCAGGAAAACCCCCAATCATACACAGACTGGGGGAGTAATTCTATTGGCATGCTAAAGCCGATCTGCTTGAATATTAAGTATTCAATAAGTAGAAGACATGGCAGTAAAACCCTAAGTTGTATGGAACTGAGTAGGGCAAATCTTAGAGAATCATTATGTATATTCTAAAATTCAGGATACATGGGGAACAAAGCATGATTTTGTTTTTTGAAAATGTTGAAGAGGCATCAAAAGTCAGGTAGAGTAGGTATGGTGATATGGTATGGATATGGTTATTCAAGACAGGTCTTGTGACATGCTAACCTAACCACTCTTATGGACATGCTAACTTGACTAGTGGGAAGAGTATCAAAGTATCAGAGAACATGTAGAGCATTGTTAGTTAAGGCTCATTATCCTTATTGGGGAGTCAAAAGCAAGAGGGTATGGAAATAATTGAGACCTTTTCGATGACCTCATAATAAATCTTATTCAATGGCATTATGATGTGCAATTAATGTAAAGAACATAGAAAATAAGGAGCTTGTGCTACCTTATGTATAAATAGAAAGAAAGAAGAAGGAAATTACCCTTTGTTTTAGAGACTGTGGACGTAGGCCATATCAACCGAACCACGTATAGTTTGCCTCTTTTAAATTTCTTTTCTCTTGTATCATTTAACTTATAGTTTCACAATTTGAGTATATGTTTAGGAATCCATGTTTGGGTTAATCCTACGTATATCAAGTATATGAAAGGAAACAAATCTCTGCTGGAAAAGGTAATGTAATAGTAACCTTCTTCTTCTTTAAGTTCCACAGCAGGTCTCCTACTTTTCCTTCTAAAATCTTATCCCTTTTTCTAATTGGATGCAATCAACCACATAATCCATGTCAAAAAGCTCCTCCTTAGTGCGCAACCAACACAACATAGCAACAAACAACCACTACAACATGGAAAGCAAACAGAACCTTCAATCTATTTGATCCAACCAACCCTTTCAGACTTGACAATGGGGATAACCCCATGATTGCATTAGTCTTAGACCTCCTCACCATCGAGAACTATGTGGTGTGGGCACGAAGTGTTAAGAAAGCCCTTAGAGTTAAGAACAAGCGTGGATTCATCATAAGGCAAATTAAGGAGTCAGCAAAAACTAACACAGGATTGTTGGATGCATAAGAAAGATACAATGACATAGTAGTTTTTTGATTCTTAAACTCTATTACCCTTGTAGTTAAATCTAGTTTATTGTTCATATATGATGCCTATGAGCTGTGGAATGAGTTAAGTGAAAGAATGAGCAACGTAATGGCCTTAGAATATACCAGTTAGAGAAGACACTAGTTGCACTCATACAAGGAGATGATTTGGTAGTCAATTACAATGTTAGGCTTATAAGATGAGCTGTCAGTGTATAATAATATACCTGAATGCACTTGTGGACAATTGAGGATTTTAGCAACAAGGTATCAAAGGGACCGTATCATGCGATTCTTAATGGGATTGAACGATACTTACAACCGTGTGAGGGATAAAATTCTGTTGTTTGATCCCTTACCCCCTTTACCCCATGTGAACAAAGTGTTTGCTACGATCCAGCAGTAAGAAAAACAACACCAAATTATAGGAACCATATACGGATCAGAGCGCAAGGCTATGGCTGCACAAACACTTAGGAATCAACACAATGTCTGTTTGATGCACCTCTGGGGAATCAGCATTACCGACCAAAAAATTAAGAACATACCGCGCAACATCGTCTCCAACGATATTCCAATATTTTTGGTAGAAAAGCAACCCCATTGCATCAGGTCCAAGAGATTTAAGAAGGCTCATTTGGGATTTTGCTTGCTAAATTTCCTCCCTTGTGAAACGTCTGGTCAATAATTCATTGATCTAATTCATCACCGTCTTTTTTATCCCCTCCAGTGCTTTCATCATATCCTGCTCAGGCGGAGATTGTGATGAAAATAACTTAGAGAAGTAGGATGTTACCTCATGTTTCATGGCCTGAAAGTAATTAGTTGAAAGTCACTGGTCCGAGTTTCGTCCGCCTTTCTAATTCTTTCAACTTGGTTGTTTCGCGCTCGATTAGATGCATAAGCATGGAAAAAGGCGGTGTTTTGGTCTCCCTCAGCCAGCTAGTGCTGTTTACTACATTGCTTCCATTTGAGCTCTTCACTCCTGCGGAGAACTTCAAACTCTCTCTAGAGGTATTCTTCTTTGTGTTTGGAGATAGCAATGATAAGTCCTGCCCTTAGTAGTTTACTTCGTTCCCCCTCAACATCCTTGATTCTTTTCTGTGTGCTGTAGAACTTTGCGGTGCTCCAATGAGCTAACGCTTGTCAGCATTGTGTTAATTTATCTTGAAACATGGTGAGAGGACCAACGTTGGGAATGGGTTGCCAGGCCTGTTCTATAATGTCTACACATCGCGGGTATAACGTCCATTCTGCTTCAAAGCAAAAAGATTTTTGAAACTTTGATCTGCTACTATGCTCATGCCTCTGTTGGGAGAATAATAATGCTAAATGATCCGAATGCGTAGTTGAGAGGTGGGTGACGACCATTCCAAGGGAGAGCTCAGACCAACTATGGGTAGCACATGCTCGGTCAAGTCTCTTCCTAACAGTGAACGGAGCTTCACGGTTGTTCGACCAAGTAAACTTGTTGCCTTTGTAACCTATATCGTGCTGCCCCACACTTAATACAACCTTCTTGAAATCCTCAAGTTGCCCCAAATTTCTCGTCCGGATGTGCAATGACATTAAAGTCCCCACAGCATAGTCCCCAAAGACTAGCTTTTGTTACAAATAAGAAAATTATTTGGGGTGTCATGCTCGGATAAAAGGATCTAGCTAGTGAACTATCCAAGGGACCCCCAAATTTATTGTGCATCCACGCCAAGCTCCTCATGGCTCTCAGCGGAACTACATGGCAGTCTTCCCACCAGTGACAACTTAGAGGCATGATCAGAAGCGGACCAAATCTCATCCGGAATGATACCACTATATTCAAGAAGTTTCATTCCATATCATGCAGCTGGAAGGAAAGAAACAGCAACTAATGTCTCATAGAAGTCCGAAGTGTCGATTATTTTACTCAATATTTGTTTTGTATGCATTGAGGGTATGTTAATATTAAAGCAGCTTATCATAGCCAGTTCGGCTAAGAGAGAGAGATTTTTAAGAAGTCTAATGCGCAATGTATGCTTTTGGATATGAAAGATTAAAACAAACATTGCATTAACATTTAACATGTTAATAAATAAACTTGAATTTATTTTATATAATTTATTTATATTATTATATGTGCATAAATAATTTTATATATAATTTAAAATGAACGATTTTTAAAATTTCATGATCTAATGAAGCAGTTAACTTTTTATTCGATGTTCAGTTAGATTTTAAAAACATTTGTATACAGGTAGTGGGGCCAGAGAGACGGAGGGACGTGGGCGACTTTGCTTTCCCCTAACAGGCGACACACAGCTGAGGCGAGCCTCAGCTCCTTTTTCGACTCTTTCTTCTTCTTCTTTATTATTTCTTCTCTCTCTCTCTCTCCCTGCGTGTCCAAATGCCAAAGCTCAATCTATTCTTAGCCTGCGGTCACCTAAGATAAAGGAATCTCGTGTACTGCTTGCTGCCTAGCTTTCATTCAAAGCCTCTTGCTTTGACGGGGTGACACAGGCCTGACCAAATCCTGGAAAAAGCTTCCCCCGGTCTTTCCAAACCGTCGTAACCGTCCCGTGAGAACATTGACCACCCTTTTCATTTCTCTGCTTTCCAAGTTTAAACCTTGCTCGAGTCAGGGTGCAATGGGTGGGGAAGAAGATGGATTGGGGGTTTGGCCGCCGGCGCCAAGTGGTTCTCCGCTTTACGTTCAGAGAGGCGATCACTGGACGCACTTTGACAACTCTGTGAACGCTGTTTCCTTTGGGTTTGTGGCCACAGCCATTCTCATTTCCATGTTTCTTGTCATGGCCATATTTGAGAAATTTCTAAGGACAACCTCGCCAGCAGTCTCGCCTTCCAGTGGCCGTCCCAGACTCTCTGACATAGAGGCACAGGGTCATGTTGCTGGATTCAATGCCAAGCTTTCCTTCCCATCTCCTAAGGTTAGTATTTCTTAAATTCAACTCCAAGTGCCCGTTTTCTTGGGTTTTCCGCTTCTTGTTGTTTCTCCTTTTCTTTTACCACCCTGTTTTTGTGCCCTTTGTCAAATTGGATAATTTTGTATGGTCTTTCCTTATTGTGAGTCTGTCAATTTTTATTCTCGCTTTTCTTACCCTTTCCAACATTAATCTGGTTAATATTGTGAGTTTGTCTCTTTCCAACGTTCGTTCAATTTTTTCTCCCTTGGGCCTGGCATCTATTTTTCCCTCTGGTGAATTACCAACTCTCGTTATCCGCTTTCGTCCTAACAGCTAAATTTTCATGGGCAAACTTTGTGAACCTGTGTGCTTTTGATTTCCAGTAGTTTTGGTTAATGTAGAAATGGGTATTGGTTATTTTGTTTTCCAGGCCTGGGGACTGGGGGTACAAGTCTAGATGACATATTTGAACTACAAAGTTGAAATTTTTGAAGACTAAACGTTGCTTGGTTTTGCTGCAAGATTGCCTGAATTGACGGGGTACTTTGCAGCACCATACTCGCTTGTTGTGAATGAACTCCAGTATAATACTATAAGTATATGTTGATTTGAAATAGGCACTGCCGATTAGGCAATATGCTGTCTTTAATATCATAAAGTCCAGATTTCTTGGAAGATGACTGCATGTGCGTGTTTCTAGTATGATCATATTATGGTGCGCTCGGGATGCGCCTCATATACGATACTTTCGAAATTGCTTATCCGTGAAGTTGAGTTGGTTTATTGGTCCCTACTTCCACTATTGAGAGCTGAAGCTATAAGCCCAAATATAGTTCCTCATTCTGGCTCAACCCCTCTTTCCATATGATCTCCGTTTGGCACGTCATCACCCTTATTTATGATTCCCCGTGTGGCAAACCTCTGGTTCAGGGACAGGCTGCCAACCTTGAAATGTGTCGCTTTTCTGCTAGTTTATTGTGTTATTTGCAACTTTAATGATACATACAACTAGGTTCCTTGTAATAGTAGATCAAACCTACAGAGAGTTGATGTTTATATTTCTTTATGAGAGCCCAATACATTGATTCTTGATCAATTGTTATTATATATGTCTTAACCAGAATCTTAATAGGAATGGTTGTCTGGATGGGGAGGACCGCCAATTATTCTATTAGTTGGTTGTCAGTGGATTAGGTGTTAGGATCAGAAACGTTGCTTGAGGACGATACACGTGGAATGAGGTAATTAATTGTTGTGCATCTAACCTGGTGAATGTTCATAAGTGATGAGCTGTGACAACAAATTTCAATTGCAAGTTGATGTATCTAATATCTTTGGACTGATGATCTGTTGTGCCTAGAGTGGAGTTGTGTTAAAACGGATGTTTCTCGCATCCATTTTCAGGGAATTATGTATGTTGATATGCCCCTCCAAAGCAACTCCCTTGGTGATTCCAGTAGAAATAGATCTGATGAAGGTTTCTGTGTTGACCTCGGCATTGATTGGATCGATTTCACAATGTCTGCACGCCAGTCATTAACCAAAGAATATGCTGTTGACTTACGTGTCTTGCCTTTTCTCTCCTTGCCTGCATCCGTTAATTTATCCCTCTCAACTTCATCTTTTTAGTATTGTTCATCTTGTAGAGGGAAAGTACTATTAATTGGAGTGCCCATATCCACAAACAGAGCACCCATGGATTGATTTTTCGCGGTGATGTGGAACCCGTATTATAGAAATTTTGTTGGAACCTCGAGAAAGGTGTCCTTTTAAGGGAACTAAGGAACAAATATATTTGATAACACCAACCAGAGCATCTCTGCAACAGCAAGTGATGGAAGTGCACCACTTCGTCATTAAAAAGATGGTGGTTACGAACGTAGAACTTATCCTTTATAAATAGTGGAATTTTTTGAGTTTTAGGCTTGGGGATGAGTTCTTTTCAAGCGTACACTTATCCCTTTTGTCAAAGAAACTCACATCTGACAATTCCTTCACACTTACTTAAATGAGATTAATTTTGCTCTCTCAGATGTTGGCCTGTGCCAGAGAAGTTTCAGTGCTGATGCCTGGCAATAACGTTCCCACCTTTATTGCGCATCCAGCCCCGGTGCCTTGCCCTCCAGAGCGCATTTCATGGCCTCCGCATCAACAGCCACCCAACTCACACGATCTGCCTAGCTCTAACGGAACTCAGCAACTGCCAAGACTCAACCCATTAGAGCAAGATGTATAGATGAACATATAAGTATGTAGAACGTGAAGCGAGGCCTTTTTGTCCATACGCGCAGAGTTTTTTGTGTGCATATATGTACTCTGGTCTTTTGCTGGCCTTGAAACATCTCTAGCAACATTTGAAAACAAATTTTCATGAGTAGCATCACATGTTGCATGAAGGGATCGCTAATGTTTTAAGCTGTGCATTATTGGGATGTTTTCTGGAAAAGCGATATTAATTTCTGCAAAAGTGATTCAAGCCTTTCAACATTGGCAAATGGTGTATGGGAATGCCTATTGATTGTTTAGGTTTATTGTCATACAGTTGGCTGGCTTTTCTCTTCTCTTTAATCGGTTCTTGGCGGACTGTTACCCTAATGGGATTCAAAACATTGGGATCCATCGTGGCTGCCTCCATCTTTAGTACATATTGTGAAGAAAACAAGGAAGACATCCGAACATGCCCAAGGTTGTTGAGTAGAACCATGCTTGAGTAGGTCAATCTCTGAATGAGACTTATAAAATATTCTTTCGTGGGCCTTGGCAGACTCTGCATGCGACTTTTCAATTATTCTATCATGGCCCTTGGCAATCTCTGAATGCCACTTATGAAACATTACATCACGGGCCTTCATGGCGTCACCAGATGAGAGTGACACAACCTTGTCAATGGCTACAAGGTTATTCCGACAATTCCCAAGTAGCAAATATGAACCTAACAAAATTCATGAACGGCCCACTCTCCCACCAAGTCGAGATGTTGATCCACTCCAAAGTCCAAAACATTCTCACTTCCCATCAAATTCCAAGACTTGAGTGCCATTTATAATAAAAGCATTGCTGTTGTGTGTCTAGGTTTGCGTTTCTTTTTATTTTTCTCGAGAATTATATAAATATAAGAGAGATAAAAAAAAATTTAAAATATAATAATTGTAATGTGTATTTTATAATGTTAAAAATGAAGACAAACATAGCAAAAAAAAAAAAAAAAAATTTCCAAATCCAATAAGTATACTACGAGAAGAAGCAGCCAAATCTCAAATTTATGGTGGTCTAATGGAAACAAAAATGTGAGGGGAGTAAAAAGTTGGGGCCACTGACAAATTATGGTCCGCTGCTGTTACCATAGAAAATTTCACCCTGTTTCATAACCCGGAATTGGCAAAAGCGTGAACTTGTGGGATATGTACGGTTACTTTTTTTTTTTTTTTGGCATTTATTGTCACTCAAAAATCTTTTAAAATCAGACACTTTACTTTCACAAATTTTATTCAAATTCAAATTCAAATTCAAATATATTTTCTTATCTTTTATAACTAATTAATCATTTTTCAATTATTATACTAATTCACAATTAAATCAAAATCCATCTCTAATTTTTCTACCACATTCATATATATCAATACCCTATAAAACCATCATCTAATCATTCTCGTATATAAAATACATAATTTAAATTTTCCATCACTATTACAATACAATTCTTGAACATAATTTTTCCACCTGTTCAAATCACCAAAATTTTTCTGCTCAACATAATTAGATCTAAGCATAGCTGTGGTAATTCCTTTTTCATTTACAACCCGATGAGGCACACTCTCTTTGCCATGGTCAAGCATTTATTTATTTATCCCATTTACCCTCCATACGAGCTGTCAGCTTATTTATTGACTGCTTGCCGTGAACTGAGCAAGATCTCGTGAATCCAGTTAATCTTATTTGCCGACATAATGGAGAGTGCATTTAGTATGTCGTGTATATTTTTTCAGTTTGTTCTCTTTCCACCAGCTGGACTGATCTATCTTCACATGTAAAGACACCCAATAGCACATATTATACGAACTCTTTCTTTTTGTTTTTGGAAGTGAGGATACTGTACAAAGTTTGAGTAACAAATTAACAATATGGTAAGGGTGGCCATGTTATTCGAATTTAATTTGTTTATTTTGGTGGGATAATTTTTTAACCTGAATCCGACCACTGATTTCACAGTTTACTCGAATTTAATTCGTTAATCCATGATAAAAAAAAAAAAGTTATTATGATCAAAATAAAGTTAAAAATGAGTTTTTATAGTGTATGTTTTTTTAGTTTCCATATTAGTACTTTAATAAATAATTTTAGATGCACTTGAAATTTGAAGTTTTCTATGGTCATTTTGAATTTTACCGTATTGAATTTTAGTAGAATATATATATTCATGAAAATAAAAAAAATAAAAAAGAAATAAAGTAGAAGGAAAAAGAACAAGGCAAGTGCGACAACCCTCCTCCTTGCCTTCAAACTCAAATTATGTGGAGCGATAAATAAAAAATATCAACTACTAGATACTATACTTTAATTTTGGTGAATACTGAATCTTGCTAATTTAGCCTTTAACATTTTTTGATTAGTTTTCTATTTATATAATTAATAACTTATAAAAGATTACAAACTAAAAAATAGTTAATAAAAATATTTATTAAATTATTTTAAATGTATAAGTGGATCAGTAGGTTTGCTAGTCCGTTTATGGGATGACCAAGAATTGGTTTTTTTTTTTTTTTTTATTTGTAAATTTGATCCAATTTCAATCCATACCCATGAAAACTTAACTCAAAATTAATAATTTTATTTTAAGTTTGGATTGTATTTTCGAACGAGGTCAAAAACTACCTCCCCTACAATATGGACGTTGTCAGACTCAATTAACAAATCAAGTTAGTCCAATTAATTTTAAAAAGGTTTTGAGTCTAATTTATTTCAACTCAAACTCTAAATTTTTTTATTACAAACTTGAGCTCCCTACTTTTTTAAATTTTAATTTGGTTTCGATTTAAATAATTTGTGAATTCCAGGTGTAATTCCAATAGCTACACATTGTTCTGAAACTAAGATGACACCATGTGGAAGCGCTTGACGGAATTTTTAAAGAACAACGTCCCACAAAACAGACAATCAATTATTAATTTTTTTTTTATCTTTTCTCTCCCACGATAAAAATATTTAAAAATATACGTCAAAATTTAAAAATAAAAACTTAATTTAGGAGTCAACAAAACTCATGAAATATAGCATAAATAAACTACACCAATCTTCTAATTATCTACTGCAGTGAAGAGTGCTGCACCTGATCCGTTACGAGCCATCAGAGCTCAGAGTGGAAATTTTTACCACTTTTCTTTTAATGAAATGGTTTTTTTTTTGAGTTGAGAATGGATTGGCACACTAGTAACTAGTTTCTCATAAAATTACACATTGTCACAAAGCATAGTTTGATGATTAGCAACGGTTGCATGAGACTCAGAAAGACTTTCCCTCCGAAGATGCCTTTTCAGGGTTTGACTTTTATTTACAGAACATCAAACTAAGCTGCGAAAAGAAAAAAAATTCTCCTACCACTTTTAAACACCAAAATAACCCTAGCGTTCTTGAAAATTACATCCGGGCCCAAAGATCTTCACTAGAGAAATATGAAGCATTCCAAGGACACAAGTGGATTTTCAAGTGAATCATTACCGGTTGCCGCCCACTTGTTGTCTCCGCCTGGGTCCAGCTTCCGGGTCCTCTCTCCCAATCCCGACCCGACCCGTCCAGGTGATGTACCCGTTTTCCTGAACGACTGGCTCCGACCCAGACCCGTCTTTGGCGGCGCGGGCTCCGTCCGCCTCACCGGAGACCTTGACCTTCTCCCGGAGCTCTCCCCGATGTCCCTCTTCCTCCCATGCCCGGATCCGCCACCGGGAGTAACGCGATGGGGAGAGGGTTCGGACCTCCTGCCCGGAGATCTCTCCACGGTTTTTTCTCTCTTGACGTCCCTGGAAAGTGACCGGTTCTTGGTCCTCGCAGGAGACCTCTGCCGGTGTTCGCGTAATTCGTCGTTTCTGTCACCTTTGTTTTCTCTTTCCCCCGTCGCCGTTGTTGAGGCGCTGACGCTCTCGCTGAGGCTGCTGCAGATCTCGGAAAGGTCTTCGTTGCTGAATGCGGCGAAGGGTTTCTTGCAGGCACCACCGTTTTCTCGCCTCTTGTCACGTGCGGCTGCGGAGAAGTCCAGCAGTAAAGGTGCGGCTTTGATGAACGGGCTTTCGGCGTGGCGATTTTCATGCACTCTGGGGATGAAGGGCGACGGGCGGTGCTGCTTGCGAATTGTGGGGGTTTCCGAGAGGACCTCTTTGACTGTTTCTTCTTCCAAGAGAGGGTTCGTGTTGCTCTGGTTTGGGGCCGTTTTGGAGTCGGAAATGCGGGGATCTTTTGAAGGCGCAGAGTGGGTGTCGGTGCTAAGGCAGCAACCCATTGAACGGAATATTTTCTTTCGTGTAAGGGACGGAGGTTTGAGCTATCACATGGGGCAACGACGGCTGGGCGACGGGGCGGCGTATAGTCGGAGGAGGGACTCAAGTAGCTGTTGAGGAGAAGAGAGGTATGGAAAGGGTATTAAGTAGTTGAACGGAGGGTAAATCCATCTTCCCTGGCTGTGTACTTATTGGGTTGTGTGGGACTGAACTCGCGGCTTTCAGTGGATGGGACACGGATAATTGACGGCAAAGAGGGACCATTTCATGGCTTGTCGTCCATCAGCATTTTTAATTTTGAGAATTTTTTTTGTTTGTTCAGCACCAATGGTTTCCTTCTGTTGCTGTAGACATTAAAAAATTTGACGTCCAATTAAACAATAATGCAATAATGCGTTGATAATATGATATTAAAAATATTAATTAAATTAATTTTTATTTATTTAATAATTTAAATAAATATAATTTTTAAAATAAATAAATAAATAAATAATATTTTTATCAACTAATCAGATGTCAGCAAGTGACAGAGTCCTGTTAGAAGTTTAAAGTATGAAAACTCTAAGTAGCAAAGTCTTGCTAGAAGTTTAAACAACGAATACTCTATTGAATTGTTGATTACAGTACAAACTCCGACGGCTAATAAAATCACACCTTGTCAACAGGCTGATACAGCTATTATGTCTCTTCTATAACTATAAATAGGGGAAGATCAGAAAGTGAAGCAGCTGAAGAACTCCCCAAATTTTCTTTGGAATTCCCAAGAATATTCAAATTGTTTTTCGTCAAGTTCAAAAAGGTTCGTTGTTTTCTTCGTCAAGTTCAAAGAAGTTCGCCGTATTCTTTCCCAAATTCAAGAAGTTCGCCGTATTCTTCCCCCAAATTCAAGAAGTTCACCGTGTTCTTCATCAAATTTAAAAAAATTTGCTGTGTTTTTCCTTAAATTCAAGAAGTTCGTCATCAAAATTCAATAATTTTTTCATCAAAATCTCTAAAATTAGTATTTGATTCAAAATCGTACTGCTAAACCTGAAGATTAGCGTTGCCGAGAAACTAACAATCCTCAAGACAGATCAAACATAAGTACTTTACTTAAAGATTGTTTAAATTTAAAGTCAATCATTCTTGAAGGAAGAATCAAAGGACTAAAGTTAGAGAGTAGAACCCACAAAAATTCAAGTTGATTCAAATTATTCGATCAAACACTAAAATTTTCTTATTATTTAAAAATTTTATCCTGTGCACTTGCACGAGAAAAACAGTCTTGGCCTAATTACTGTCGTTATTATTTGTGGACCCGTCCGGATATTAATCTTGCAGTGGGCAACTTTTGGGCTTGCAAGGGACGATTGTCACTTTGCTTATGTTCTTTTCTAGAAAGAAATACGTCGTCTTCTTGTTGCATGAGAACTCTTCACCGTGTTACTTATTGGGACCAGTAAAAATGTCACCATCCATGGGACTGTAGGATAAATGCAGAGGAATCGAAATTAGGGGGCAGGGTTGATGCCAATGCTGTTGCTCGAAAAACAAAAAGCCTTGGGTGATGATTCGGTGTGTCCCATAACCATGCTTGACGTGCGTTTTAATAATCATTGATAATTGAACACGCATGTTCTCATCAGGATATCTTTGTTCTCCAAATGGGACGTGCAAGAAAATTTTGGAGATTTGAGGGGAAATATAAATTATATTTAGTTTGTAAGATTTGTTGAATAGAAAAAATTATTTTTGCATATATATATTTAAAATATAGTAATGACTGAATATAGCGATAATAGATAATATGTTAACAAACACAGCCCTAACATCTTATTTATTTTATGCATGTGTGTGTTTCTGTCAACCCCATGTGACACGTTTCGCAGACTAGTATCTGTCATCTGGTTCATCTCTGATCCTCTGATCTGGTAAATTATTTTTATTTCTAAATATTTTTATATTTGTCCATATTTATGCTGTACTATTATTAAGATACATGTTATGTATATTTTAGTTGCACTTGCACACTCGCTAAAACATTATTATCTCTCTGTATGCATTCTTTTGACCTTCTTGTCTAATTTTTTTTTTTTAATTTCATTTATCCTTTCTAATTTTAAGTTATTATATTTTCTCTCTTTTGTAAATATCTTTCATTGTTTCTAATTTTATGAAGAATATAAAATTTTTATTTAAGAAAATATTTTTGATTTATTTATCTAGATCTATACTTCTAATTTGTACATTTAAGGTATGGCACAAATACTAGTTGAACTGTGTTGAAACAATAAATGCTTTATTTTAATATATTATATATTTTCGTTATTTTTTCATTATCATTTAATATAATTATTTTTCTTTTCTCTTGTATACTCTATATCTTCCAATTCACTAATTTTTTTTTTCATTTTTAAAGTTTTCACGTATAGCTTTAATTTTAATCTAATCTTACTCTTATTATAGTTTTGTTAAAATGAATAA
Organism: Avicennia marina; assembly: GCA_019155195.1. NCBI lineage: Eukaryota > Viridiplantae > Streptophyta > Magnoliopsida > Lamiales > Acanthaceae > Avicennia > Avicennia marina. The sequence goes on along the minus strand of CM032754.1, from coordinate 16,879,079 downwards.
AAGTTTATAATTTACCAAAAAAAATAAACTTAGCATTCATATATCTATCTATTACTATATCTATGTTATACTATTATATTATTACTAAGCTCTCTACAGGTCTTTTCCTAAAATATCCTTCATAAATAATTTACTCCTATGATTAACGACCTTTGATCTTTTAATTTTTACCAATTATACATCTATAACTCAATTAATTAACTGACACTATTTAACTAATCATATTTTTTCTAAATTTGAATTAAGAGTATTTTAATTTTTTAATATTATTCTAATTTTTAATTATAAAAATACCAAAATGATTGATGGTTGTCATGCACAAATTATATAATAAAAATATAATTTTAATTATATTATAATTTTTTGTATTTGTATTTAAACAAAAAATTATGATGCAAAAAAATTATACATATACTAAAGTTTGAATAAGTTAACTTTGATATTTGTATATCATTTATCACAAATCACTATAAAAATTCAATTTTGTTGATAAATTAAATTTTTAAGTAATTTTTGCGCGCTTATAGAGAGTTGGCGCTATTTCTAGTATTAAGTATATGAAGCACTTTTGGCCACAAAAAGTGCAGTTGCAAAAAACCTTCGGTTATATTTGTTTTGGTTTTTAGATATATGTTGTTAAGTATATTTTTTTAAAAATTGTATAAAAGTTAAAAAATATAAGATTTAAAAAGTGTAACAAGTGAAGTGTGCGTAATTTTTGAGAGTGAAGCAAAACAAACATATCATTCATTTCTTTAATTTGTTCTTTTAATGTGAAATAAACTTAGTAAAATACCCCTATTCTTCTACAAGTTTTTCTCTCATCTTCTTTTTGAATGTTTTAATATATTAAATGTTCTCTCTTTTTTTTTTTTTTTCTCTTTCCATTTTTAAAAATTACCTCATGTATGTTTAATTTTGATTGACATTATATTTATTATAAAAATAACTAAAAATATAATGCATTTATATTTAATATTAATCAATAAGTTTATTTAAATTTTCCAAAATCATGCACATGTGAAGAGTGTGCAAATCTTACTAAGCCACATATTAATGATATAGACTACTTTTTCTTGCATAATCTTAGATAACAATAGTATTCTTACTTTTTTTATATATTTTTCTTTTCAGTTTTCCCTAATTTTTACTTATTGCATTCGCTTCACTCAATTTTAACTAATTTGTTTTTAGTCCCTCCTTTCAAACTTAAATTATTCAACTGATATTTTTCCAAAACATTTCCTCTTATTTTTTGTAAATGACACAAATTTTATGTTTTAATAGCATCATCAATTTCTTTTTATGATTATACACATGGAGTCTGCCTCTAATTATTATTTTATATATTAAGGATACATACCATTAACGTCCTTAATTCTTTAAATATTTTAGTTTTACTTTTTATTTTCTCAAAATTTTTATTTATCTTATCCCCTTTTTCTTGATTTAAATTTATTGTATTTTTTTGCTTTTAATATCTTAAAAAAACATGCTAAAAGTAAAAATAAACAAAGATTATGTGATTTACAACATGTTAAGGGTATAATTTATAACACCTAATGTAAAAGCACGTATAATAATATTGTAATCATTAATATAAGTTTTTTGTTCCTTCCCCAAATAGTCCACTTACAATTAAGTATTCATGAGTGTGGTATTAAATTTAAAATCGGTAATATAGTCAAAGTTTAGGATATAACATACAAAAATTTCTAATTTAAGATTTTTGTAATCAACAATACATCAATAAAAAAGTGCTTTTATAAAATAAAAAATCGTGATTATCAGCACTTTAATTTTTTTGTCAAAATCAGTTGAGGTATATTATGTATATGGATGTTGTATATTTATCATTGTAATTGGCTTCGAATCGCCATTTTTACGAAAAAAAATTGCACGCAGAATATATGAAACCAGAACTTGTCATGTTAAAAGAGCTGTGTACATGCATGCATTAATTATATCTATTTGTCATTAATTTAATTAGATACGATAGATTGGATGTCTTCTTAAATAACTGAAAATATTTATTAGTAATTTGTAATGATGTAATTATCATGATAAGTTTCCATTTTTTTATTCCTTTAAATGATCTACTACCTATAGTCCAATGTACATGGATATGGAATTGAGTTTGGAATAGATTATCAACAACTTGAGAAAATGAAAAAGACTAAGGTCAGATCGAAGGAAAGTCCGTTGTTCATAGAAAAAATTTTGATAGTTCCCCTACTAGAGAATTTCAAACCAATTAATGTTCTCAAGTATAACAGGACCTTAGACCTAGTAGAACACTTACCAAAATTTAGACACTAAGTGCTGCTGTATCAATACTCGGAAGGAATCAATTGTAGGGTCTTCCTAACCACACTGGGTGAGTCAACATAAAGATAGTTCAATCAACTTCCTACAAGTATTATACAAAATTGTAACAATTTTGTCTTCCTGTTTTTGCATCAATTCACTAATTGCAAAAGGTATGAAAGGACGCCAATGTCATTATTCAACATGAGGTAAAAAAATGAAGAACCCCTAAGAAAATACATGAAAAGCTTTTTGAGGGTTGCTTTGGAAGTCCCGTCTATGACACAGAAAGTCTTGGCTAACGCCTTTGTACAAGGACTCCAAGAAGGGGACATTTTTATGCCTCTAACTAAAAGGCCAACTAAGGATTTTGATGGATCACTAGTAAAGGCAGAAAGTATATAAATATAGAAAAGGCATGGTAGGAAAGGTTCAAAGACGTAAGGATGGCACAATCACTCAGAAGGATAAGATCATCTCCACTTGGGATACGAATACCCCTAAATAAAGGAACTAGGTCCCTATACTTCACCCCTCTGTGGGTAAGTAGGGAGCAAAACTGGCCACAATATAGGATTCCAAGATGTTGAAGTAGCTAAAATGGTCATACACCCAATCAAAGAACCTAAAACAAGTGTAATTTTATAAATTTCATAATGAATATGGGCATACAATGGATGGATGTACAAATTTAAGGGCACGAATAGAGAACTTAGTAAAGAAAGAGCAGTTGCAAGAGTTTGTTAAGATGGGGGAATTGAAAGAAAAAGGAAAAGCTGTTGTAATAAAGGAAAAGAAAGAGTCTAAGAAAGGGTTTATAAGTATGATAGAAGGAGGAGAATGGATAAACAAAAAAAAGAAGTTGGTGGCAAATTTGAATATACATGAACCAAGGATGAAAATGCCCGAGCTAAGCTTCAGAGCTCAAGATTTGGAAGTTATAATCACTCCACATCAAGACACGCTCATAGTAACCATTGATATAGTTGGTTACAATGTAGCTCAGTGCTTAATGGACGGAGGAAGCTCGGTTAATGTCCATTTCAAGGGGCATTTTGTAAGATGGAATTGAGAGAAAAGGACCGTGATCTAACCAAAAATGCGCTATATGGCTTCACAAGGAAGCAACGCAGCCCCGAGGTAGGGTTACCCTCCTAGTCACAATAAGGCAGGGGAGAATAAAGAAGATCCAACCTATTACGTTCTTTGTAGTCCCTACTTATATCTTCAACTTTTAATGTGATCTTAGGAAGGCTAATGTTGACCAAATTCCAAGTAGTCACATCCACCAATCATCTTGTTATGAAATTTCCTACAGAAACAAGAGTGGGACTAGTGAAAGGAGATCAAATAATAACGAAGAAATGCTACGTGGAAAACATTAAAGAGCGTGAGGATGAGATAATGGAAGAAAAGGAGAAAGCCACGGAAGGTATGTAGTTGGGGAAGCAATTGCTGAATGTGGAAATATGCCCTAAAAAAGAAATGAGTACTAGAGTAAGGAAGACCCTTTCGGAAGATGTCAAAAAAAAGCTCATAAGGTTGCTTAAAGAGAATGTGGATGCCTTCGCGAGTTTCTCGCATGAACTACAAGGAATATCTCCCATTGTAATGGAACATAGATTGAATGTGGAAAACAAAAAAGGCTAGTGAAACAAAAATTGAGGTGAAGAAAAAAGACCGGTTATAAAAGGGGAAGTAACCAAACTGCTAGAAACCAGACACATTATGGAATTCAAATACTCAGAATGGCTATCTAATGTGATGATCGTACCCAAGAAAAGAGGAATGTGGAAGATGTATAGATTTCAAAGACCTATATAAGGCATACTCCAAAGACATTTCCACCTTGCCCAAAAATGATTAGTTGGTGGATGCCATAGTAGGATCGAAATTACTAAATATGATAGATATGTACTAAAGATACCGCCAAATATCATAAATAGAAGAAGATAGAAGAAATGTAAGTTTCATAACACCTTTTGGGACATACAATTATAGTGTAACACCTTTTGGATTAAAAAAAATACTAAAACAACATACCAAAGGTTAGTGGACTAGATCTTTAGGAAGTAGATAGGGAGGAACATAGAAATATATCTGAATGATATGTTGGCAAATCCGTCTACAAAGAAGAACATGTTCAAGATCTACAAGAAACTTTCCAAACTTTGAGAAAGTTTGGGTTAAAACTTAACTCATTAAATGTGTATTCAGCATAAATGGAGAAAAATTCTTAAGATATATGGTCACCTAGAAGGGGATAGAAGTAAATCCCAAAAATGTGAAACCAATCAGGAACATAATCTCTCCTAAAAATATGAAGCAAGTATAGAAGGTAGTCGAGTGTCTAGTTGTCTTCAACTACTTCATATCCAAAGTAGAAGATAAGAGCTTACCCTTCTTGTAGTTGTTGAGGAGGTTAAGTAAATTTAAACGGACGGAACAATGCAAGGAATCTTTTCAATAATTAAAAAATTGCCTTGTAAATCTACCCTTGTTAGCCAAGCCTAACCTCGATGAAAGGTTTTATGTGTACTTGATAGTATCTAAAGAGGCAGTAAGTTCAGTGTTGATTAAAGAAATGAAGGGATCATAGTTTTCGATGTATTATGTTAACAAAGTGTTATAAGGGCTTGAGCTAAAATATCCCGAAGTTGAGAAATTCATTTTAGCCTTGGTAAGCATGGCCATGAGGCTTAGAACATATTTTTTAGGATACCCTATCACTGTCCTAACACGGTACTTGCTCAAACAAATAATGCAAAAAACGAGGCATCTACTCAAATGGTCAAGCGGGGAGTAGAGTTGGGTGAATTTGAAATATCCTACACACCAAAAAAGTCAGTAAAGGAGCAAGCTTTAGCTGATTTTATTGTGAAATTACAAAAAAAGAAGATTTGCTGACCTAAACCGTGCATGTGGATGAATTTGTTACTCAAGTTAGTACTGGGATGGGAATAATATTAACTAGACCTAAAAGAGATGAGATAGAATATGCCTTGTGCTTAAGGCCCGAGTCTCTAATAATGAGTTCGAATACGAAGCATTAATCTTGGGGTTAAAAATAGCTTAAGGACTATGGGTGAAAAGAGTATGGGTCTATTCAGATTCCTAGTTGGTAGTCAAAGAATATTCAAGAAAAATTGATGTTAAAGAGGAAAGTCTAGAGATATATATAAAGAAAGCCAAACAGATGACTCGAATAATGAATGGGTTTGAGTTGCTTTAGATTCTTAGAGAAGAAAACATTAAAGTAGACAACTTAGCATCACTAGCTACCACGACTGATTTAGAATCAGTCCGGGATATTAAGTTAGCAAGAGCAGAGAAGATAGTCACGGTGGAACAGAACTTAGGCGATTGAAGGGTGGTTATAATTAGTTACTTAAAGGGAGGTTCGATGGATAGAAAAATAGAATAGAGGGCAGCCCAATTCTTGCTATTAGGAGAAAATTTTTACAAAAGGACTATGGTCAACCGCTGCTTAAATGCCTGGGAAATGAAGAGATGAATTAGGAAATTTACGAAGGATCCTGTGGGTTGCACGTGGATGGGGTAGGACTCTCTAGAAAAGTTGTTAGGATAGAATATTACAGATCCACAATAAGAGAAGACTCCATTAGAATAGTTAGAGTTTTGAAAAAATGCTAACACGACAAATATAGAGCCAGGCCATCCTATGAAATGAGCATCATGATAAATCCATTCCCATTTTCCAAACGGGTTCTAAACATAGTGGAACAATTTTCCATTACTTCAGCACAAGAAAAGGTTTTTAATTGTGGCTGTGTACTACATAAAATCGGTAGAAACTAAAGCATTATCCTGGATGTCAGAAAGTAAAGTAATGAAATTTTTATAGAAGAATATAGTTTGTAGATGTGGGTTACCCAATGAGTTAATATTAGATAATGGTAGATAGTTTCAAGAAAAAAGATATAGAATTGGTGCAAGGAAATAAAGATACAACAAAAATTCAACTCAGCAGCACACCCATAAACAAATGGATAGGCGAAGTCACCAACAAAACCATCATAAAGGCAATGAAGACAAAGGTAGGTGGAGCTCATGGAAAATAAGTAGAAGAACTACCAAGAATACTATAGGCGTATCAAATGAACCCCTCCACAGCTACGAGAGAAAGTTCCTATAGTTTAGTTTACGAGGTAGAAGCAATAATCCCAATTGAGATTAGTGAAGAAATGCATAGAATTGCAACATATGAAGCAAGGTAAAATGAAGGAATCTTGAGATAAGAATTAGAGTTCGGGGAAAATACAAACATAGGATAGCCACTTTGTTCAATCAAGAGCTAAGAAAAAAGGGGCTTGCATAAAGGTGACTTAGTGCAAAAGAAGGTAAAGGCTATAATGCCCCCAGAAAAAATAGACCCAAAGTGGGAAAGCCCACTTTAGATTAGATAAGTTTATATGGGGGCAATTACAAATTAACCAAAATTAACAAGGAACTACTTCCTCATTAATTGGAATATGGATAATTTAAAGAAATTTTATTTATAAGAAAATTTTATTCTGTTTTAAGTGTATGCTATGATATATAATAAAGGAACTTAAGACGCCCTTCAAAGGATCAAAAAAGATCTCAGCAAGGTTAAGGCTAAAATTTAGCCAACCTAAGAGGACTAAATAGACTCAACTAAAGGGTCAACAATCTAAAGAAACCGAATAGGGTCTCAAAGAAGATGAAGCCCATCACAAGGGCTAAAATTAATCTCATAACACAAAAAAAGAAGAAGAAGAAGAGGGGGGAGCCATCAATTATTAGAGTAACATTAAAATTCCATTTCATTAAAATGTTCTTAATATAACAGAATTTTTTTTTTCCAAATTCATGAAGGGATGACGGGGTTAGTAGTAGGTGGACTTTTAGTTGGGGCTTTAGGGATGGCAGAAGCCTGGACCTTAGGGACAATCACTAGAGCTTGACTTGGAGCTTCAACAATATCAACCAGAGCTTGGTCTTTAGAGATAGTAGGAAGGGCTCGACTGGACCCTTTACCTAGGTTAAGGAAACCTCCCTCTGGAACAATACCTACCTCTACACCTTTATCTATCTTAGAAAGGTCAACATCTTCTCTCAAAAAATTAAAGTCCGCCAAATGGCGTAAGTAGCTGTCAAAACAATAAAGATAATATCAAGTAGCTTGGTGAACAAGCCTCTAGTTAAAGTCCTCAAAATAGGTCCATGACTCAAGATAATCTTTCTAGTACTACTCTAAATAAGCGTAACCCTCCTGAGTATAGGGATAATCAAATAAAGCAGCAGTCCAAGCTAACTTCACAGCAGCAACAAAGCTCTTAGTCAAACTTTAGTTTTCATGGCGAAGGTGCTCTACTTCGAACTTTAATGAAGAGACTTTAGCAAGCGTTATTTTCTCTCGCTCCCAAACTTCAAGATATTTGGTCTCCACCATGTGACACTAATGCTGAATGGAAGACTTAGAGAATTACAAAGCCAAAACCTAGGTTGCAACTCTTAAACTAGACAAAAGTCCTGACCAACTTACCCGCAGACTATCTAGCTAAGATAGAGGAAACCCTAGACAGAAAGGGCCATATACATAAAAAAAACACACACTACGAAGGAAAATTAAAAGTAAAAGAAAGCAAAGATGGAACCTTACCATGGTATGATTTTGAATGTAGCGATTCAGAATGTCCTTATCCGGCAGGCCTTCAGTAATGCTCCGATCCCGAGAGGATAGGCTATCGAGAAGGATGTCTTAGGCCTACTGGGGATTTTCAATCACAAAAGCCTAAGCAAAGAATATAGCGTTGGAACCTCCATGTTCGGCCTCACTAATGGAAACAGAGCTAAACCTAGGGTTAAAATGTTGAGATCGACGAATAAGCAAAGAATAAGTAGACGAAAAATCATCTCCTGTGCTAATGGAGTAAGGAGGAGAGCACAAAGGCATGGTTGGTACAGCTGGAGCCATCTCAAGGAAAATAACCTTGCATGAAGGAGCTTCGTGGACCGGGCTGACAGTAGGCAAAGACAGAGCAGCATTTTCTTGAGAAGTAGAAGGATAGCTTGCAACCCAAGAGAACATGGTCCTTGGAATGGCCTGCAAAGTTCTAGCACCCTAGGTCAAATGCCGCTTTTTTTGAATGATTAGGTCAGCTAGCTCCTCTTCTTGACAACTAATATCAGAACAAAGAAGCTCCTCATCATTGTGTTTATAGAAAATAAAAAAAGAATGATAAAATAAATATGAGGAGCAAAAAGGGGCCAAAACGAAAAAAAACTCACCAACATCAGCATAAAGGTCGTCGTAGTGGTAGTTCAACCTAAAAAAGTAAAGAACCCTACGCTTGGTGATTATTTTAAGATGAAGGACATAACTGTTTAAAGCTGCAAGTTGCTGCTCTAAGGATTCTAAAAATAGGATGGTGTTGTGAAAGTTTATTTTGGGAGCAGAGCTCAACTATGAAGTAGAAAAGACCTAGGGATGGAGCCTTCTGATACAGAAAAACTCATTCATCTAACCTTTATTACTATTGAAAAGAGTGTCCTTCAAGTATTTGTGTACCAACCTAGGTAAAAAAAAAAGAGAGAGAGAGAGACCACAGGCTTTGAAGACTTCATGATATAAAGTAGGGCAACTAGGTAAACAGATGGTTGTATCTACACTACGCTGTACAAACTAACGAAACCTGTCATCATACGAAAGGCATTGGGGGTGACTTGTGCGAGAAGCAGTTTAAAATGATTAGTTCTTCAACAATAGATGGGTGGGCATAGGAAAAATGAGCCCAGAACAAAGCTAAGCAACGAAAATAGGGATGAAGTTGTCAAGAGGACGATAGAGGTGATTAGAAGAAGTAGAAACTATAAATCGAAAAGAAGAAGGGATTTTATATGTATCGAACAACTGGGCAATAGAACGAGCGCTGCTATTACTAGTAATGGAAAAATAGTAAGGAGTTTTCTTCATAATGAAAAAAGATTACCTGGAAAAGAGAAATAGAGAAACGGGAAGTTTAAGCAAATGGATTTTTGAGGAAATGATAAGCGAAGAGAAAAGTAGGAGGTAGAAACAGGAGAAACCCTGTTATATATAAGAAGCGGGAATTAACCCTGTTGTACATGTGGAAGAACAAATGTGTACGAGAAAAAAAAAAAAGAAGAGAGGGTGGAAGCAAGGAGACACACCCACATGTAACCTTAGGAAGATCCTAAGAAGCCCAAATAACGGTCTTGTATGCATTAAATGTAAAGAGAGTTAAAAAGGACAAGGCATTGAAAAGACTAAAAAAAATAATAACAAAAAAGCGAGAAAAGTCAAGCCAGGAATGCAAAACGATTAGTTAATTAAAAGACCAAGTACAGAAAATCATCCCTAGCTCGGGAAGAGGCCAGGGCAGTACAAAAACGCAATAGCACATTTCTTAATTTGTTTTACAAAAGAAAGCTCGGAAGAGGTACTACTTATTTCCGAGCTATCATTTACCCCAAACTGTGAGTTTAAGGGAAGGTGCCTTATCTCTCGAACCTAAGACCTGAGGTACTTTAAAAAGGAAGAAGGAAAGCAAGAGATCATCCATCATGAGGGCCTATAGCCGATCTACAGAATAGCCAAAAAGCATGACAAGAGCTGTCTACAAACGAAACATGAAAATAGCACAGCAACCATCTAGGGTCCGCATCGGCCCAGTCATTAGCCTAGGTCCCACTGCTAGAACGACCTAGAATTAGGTCCTAAAAAATGGCCTCCCATCTGACCTTCTAATCTAACTCATCACTGTCAACATCTACCCTAAGAATACCTCAGGCAGAAAGATGATCCAAGTATTTGTTGAAGCCCTACCTGTACCGCTTCATTACTTGGCATATAACCAGATCGGCGAATTGAGGAGAAGATCGGTATTCTAACTTATGTCATTTAAAAATGATTGAAAGTAAGATTGACCACCAGGGCTAGATAAATACTAATGGAATAGATGAGGCTAGGCATTTTGATATGAGTGGAACTCATGCGATAAGTGGCTGTGCTCTCTAAAAAGTTCCTCTCTCAATTGCTTTAGTTTCAGACACATTTGAAGGTAATGGTTTAGCTCCTGACGAGCTTCATAGAAATTGGATTGAAGTTGAGACCCATGATCACTTTGCATAAGAGGATTAGAAAGGATTAGAAAGAGCCTTTTGTAGAGAGAAATGATCAAGTTCTCAGGGGGCTTTCCCCACTTGAAACAACTTGCCTGAACGGGCAGAAAGAGATGCTACTAATTCATTTGTCAAAATAGAACAATATCGTGAGTGAGAATCACAGCTAGACAATGAAATGTTTGCATAATTAGGAAAGAAGAAGGGGATTGGTGAACCCAATGTGCCCCAAATCTTCTCTTTTATAAAAAAAAAAAAATTGTTGTAAAAGAGAATACTGTAAGTAACTGTGTAATGAATAGAAAAAGATATAAAAATCTTTTAAAAATTGAGTTGAGTGAGTACAAATTAAAAATTGAAACATGATGATATGAGATTTTTAAAATTTACCTACTCGTATCAAAATTTATTGTATAAATAGCCCAATTCTCTTGCGAAAAGGACAAGCATAAGTGTGGCATGGCATCATCGTTAATCAAAGTGAATCAAAAGGTCGCTGGCCGTTTGTTACGCGACATACGAGTATTGTTTGGGGAGACGGAGTTAAAGATTGTGCACTACTACAAATGAGAATTTTTTATTAAATTTACCATGCGTCGTATGATTTGAAAATAATCAATATTTTACAACACATAATTATATTTAGATACAAAGTTGTATCTATCAAAATACATATTTAAAACATATTATCAAGCAAAATAACTTATTTTATTTCTTATTTTTTTCCTTTACTTTTTCTAACAAGACAATCTGCATCCAAACAAATACAATTATAATGCATCGAACATCTCAAAGCATATTCCGGAAATACGACAGAGAGGGAAGGAGACGACAAGAATGTGGTTTCATGTGATCTGTTAAATGCAAAGCCAAGACAGAACTAAGTAATAGAACGGTGGGGCCCACTTCTAAATTCTGACAGTAATAATACAAATGTCACCTCAAACACCTTCTGCTTATTACCTTCGCCCAGCCCACGTTAACACATCCAACGGTCCAAATCCAAACAGTAATAATACAAATGTCACCTCAAACACCTTCTGCTTCGCGCTACTTTTATTACCTTCGCTCAGCCCACGTTGACACATCCAACGGTCCAAATCCAATCAAGATATACGCATTAGATTTTGGTAGTCTGGTGACTGGTGAGTTCACCCCCGATAATTCTTGGAAAATGGGGCACCCAATTATTCACAAGACTGAACAAACAAGTGTCTGGCTCCAATTTTATGTGGAATTTAAATTTAAACACGAAAATTATATGTTTTTGTTTTTGAACTTTTGAAGCCCCAAAAATATCATAAACAAAACACAAAATAATTTAAAATAATTTTTTCTCTTATACATACATACATACATATATATAAATACATTCAAAATTCAACCTTGGATGTATTCAAAATTGAATCATCACTTAAATCCTATTAATATACTCATATTTGTATAAATTCATTTTTGTAAAAACTAATTATAGCTCAAATATATTAGTACATCATTCTATCATTATAACATATTATATATAAAAAATACAATAATAATTAAATTGAACACACATATTTATTATATTTATACTTTCACATAAAAAAATATATACTAATTTTAAACATTCAAAATTTACAAACGTGGGCAAAAAATTGACATGAAAAAGCTTATATTGTATTGATCGATAATAATTGGGGAGGAAAAACTTCTAGGCAACGTTCATTTCTTAATTTTCATTCATTTTATTTTGTCAAAATTTATTTAATCAAAACATAAAACTCAACAAAATTTTATTTAAATTTAATTATTTTATCTCATATATAAACATATACTCAAAATACAATAATTACATGAATTCACATGCAAATCAATACTTACATACACACGTATACACTCATGATCACATATATATACTAGAGAAACTAATAATTAGACAATTTTTTTGAATTTTTTTACTGTTTAACTTTTTTTTTTCAAAATATTCATATTTTAAAATTATTCAAGACATAATTACATTTTTCATATAATAAAAAATATACAAATAAATATAATTTATCATCGATATAAGAATATTTATGTTAGATAAATTTAATTGAAATTATTACATATTTTTTGTCAATTATTTCATTAGTTTTTATGATTTGAATGTTTGATATAGAAATTAAAATTGTCGAGAAAAATAAAATTAATCATCGTATGATCGTAAAGAAATTTCATATGCAAGTAAATATTTATGTAATATTTAATATAAATATATTTTATCTTATGTCATGTTTGTCCTTTATTATGTTTGTTTGTGTATTTTTTTGTTACATAATAAATATATATTTTTATCTATTTCTAAATGATTAGTTTGATAAATAATTTTAAAATGAGAATATTTTAAAAAATATGATAAAAATTTGAGACATATAGTGAAAAAAACTTAATCTAAACAAACAAGGCACTAGGAATGCCGTGATTTGAGTTCATGAAATTAATTTTGTAAACTCAAATCATGGCATGCACATTTTTTATTTTTTTATACTTTTTTTCTTTATATATATATTTTTTGTTTTTTTTTTCAATTTCGTGATTTTATCCAATGAAATTGGATCAAATTCACCAACCGTTTTAAAATTGGTATATTTTAAAAAATGAGATAAAAAATTAGTATAAACAATTAAAAATCCCCAATTTTTTGTTGTATGATAAGTTCCTTGATAAAAATGAGCCAGATTCTATTCTTGTATCAGGATTCACAAATATTCATGCATATTATTACGTTATTAAATTAAATTATATATATTATGTTATATAAATTAAAATAAAAAAATTACAACCAAACTTACTTTTCGTCTCTAACAAATTTTTTTGTTAAAATCTTAAACCAAACAAAGTTCATCAACATTTTTTTTTTTGATGAGTTTATTGTCATCGTCTCACGAAAAAATTTTCACTTTATAATAGCCACACACATTGGTGTAGCTACATAAAACTATAACGTAGGAAAGAAGAAAAAGATTCACAAAAAATAAGGTAAGACTCAAACGGTAGGAGGATACAGAGTACGAGATACCTCATACGACTTAGAGGCTAGGGAGGAAGGGGGCGCATGATCCTCAAGATATGCCTAGCTGTACTCATTACACTATATAAAAGGACATGCTCTCTTGGATTCAAAATAACAAGAAAAATAATAAAGAAAAGAGGGAATATCAAGAACATTTTGATGCCGTCGGTAGGAATCCAAAGAGCTGAGACATTCTTTTAGAAGGTGTAAAAGCAGAAGGGTTGACACGGAATGAAGAGAGAGTGAGGGACACTATGTCGTTCCGAAAAATGCTTCTTATAAAGGTGTTGTGATTTCAAGAGGTTGGGGCAGCAGCGCCTAGACTGATTCAAATGTCTGCTAAACAGTTGAATGAGATACTGTAATCTGCAATCACAACTGCTCTACAGAAGCAAGGAGAGAAGGGAAAGAGAAAGGCTAAGGATATGACTGACCATTCTAAGATTGGGGGCAACAGTGAAAAATCAAGATGGGAAAAAAGGGGAATTATCTCAGCAAAAATAGAAAGGAAAATAGTCAGTATTACCAACAATTAGAGAAGTAGATTGACGAAAAATCTAAGGAGAGCCTTGCATTCTCCAAGAAGATCTGATGGATCTATTGCCCGAAAATTTTAGACAGGTTAATATTCTGAAATATAATGGGGCTTCGGACCTCATGATACACCTTGTGAAATTTAGACACCAAGGGCTATTACACTAACACACGGAAGGGATCAAGTGTAGGGTATTTCTTACTGTATTAGAAGAAGGATCAGTGCAAAAATGATTTAATCAGTTTCTGGTAGGAATCATTTGTAACTTTGATGATATCTCTTCTTTGTTCTTGCACTAATTTGTGAGTTACAAAAGGTATAAACAAACATTTATATTTTTATTTAATATGAGACAAGAAAATAAAGAACTTTTAAGGGAATATATAAAGTACTTCTCAAGAGTAGTACTAGAGATACCCTTAGAGACTTCAGAAGTGTTAGCAAGTTTGTCTAGGAGTTGAAAGAAGAAGATTTCTTCAAATCTTTGGTTAAGAAACCATCTAAAGATATTGATGAATCCTTAGTCAAGGTGGAAAAATGCATCAATGTGAAAAGGCTTGGAGAGAAAGAGTAGAGAGAATGAAAACTATGTCACTTTTAATAAAAGGGAAACCAACCTTGCCAGGGCAGGGTCTTCTCCCAACAAAAAAAATCCAAGACTCTTAACTTTAACCCCTTACAAGTAAGTCGGGAACAAGTTCAATACAAGTGCATTATTTGATTTCAAAAGGGAGGCCACTTACTCTCATGGAAAGGTCATCCTTTTAGTAATCATGGGGCAAGGGAAGGCCAAGAAAACCAGGACTATCCTTTTTTTTGTTGTCATGATGCCCCTAGCCTATGATGTTATTTTCTAGGGAGACCAACGCTACTGATTTTCAAGAAATTGCTTCAATCTATCGTTTAGTGAATATTCTTTCTGATTTTTTGGGTTTAAAATTTTATCTATTAAATTGAATAAAAATTCTTGTTTATTTTTATTCTTATTTTTAGTAATTACATTAATAGCTAAGGCACACGAACATTCTTCTGAATCTCTGGAATTATTTGTTTGACCATTCAAATTATTTGTCTTTCTTTTGTTGAGAATTAGTCTCGCGGCTATCGTTTTCCTTTGACGTTTGCCCGTTAAGAAGGAAAGATGAAAGTGTCTCTCTTAAGTTCTGGTCGTCTTTAAAGAATTCATTAATTTTCCTTCTTAAAGGATATTTATTAGCATTGTGTCCTACTTTGACAAATTTCTAAACAAGTGATTTTGACTTCTTGTTTCTCTTGTTTTCCTTATTCTTTTTTGATTAGTTAAAAAATATATTTGATAGAAATTATATTATAATATGAAATTTTATAGTATAAATATATTTAAGTGTGATCATGTGTACAGTTATTCTCATAATTGTATATAAATATAACGATTGAAAAAATAGTTAATTATATATGTGTACGTGTAAGAAAGAAAAATTTTAAATTTGATTTTGAATAAAAAATTTATCGAATAATATATTTGATAGTATAAAGTTTAATATATTGTATGAAAATATAAAGTTGGCTTCCAATCTCTCTCTCTCTCTCTCTCTCTCACACACACATATATATATATATATATATATCCAAGTATAGGGGTTCCGAATCCGAGCTATATATCAGCATTCCGGATTTGATCAATTATTATTACTGGTAAGCTATAAATTTCGTCGTGCTCTTTCGCACAATGCAAAAGAAAAAAAGAAAGAAAAATTGGTACTCCACATCGATATGTGGGGTGAAATAGTTGATGGGAAAGGCCTGCTTTCTGTTCAGCACTCTAATATCCAGTCTTTGTCAAACTTCGTGCAAACATGTTAACGCCACATGCAACTTCTGCCCTACAACTTGAAGGTGAAAATTTTATTATAAAAATTTAATATAAAAAATAAAGATAAAAGGAAAAAAAAAAAGGAAAAAGTATATTGATGTGCAATATATTTTGGAGAATTGATTTTGATTCATGAAAATTTGCATCCAAGCATACATATTAGACAATACAACTCACTTCTATTTGAAATTGGTGTTTGGTTGTGATTTAAATGTATCAATTTTATTAAAATTAAGTACACACATTACATCATTAAGAGTTTAGATTAATTTGATTACACATTATAAATTTATAATATTGTCTTTAATTAGTACGTTTATATCATTACTCTTAATTAAAATATAAAGAATATACAAAATAAAAAATAAAGAAAGATCAAAACACTAAAAAAGGAGAATACATTTTAAAGAAAATAGAAGTAAAAATAATAAGTCAGAAGAAAAGGCAAATTCTTTCTTAAATTGATATAATATAAAAATAAAAACAATTGTTTAATTTATTTTATTTATAGTATAGATTAGCTTTGTTTATATAGTTGTTGTATACTAATTTAAAAATATTACAAATTTAAAAGAATAAATAGAAAAATATAATAATAATAATAAAAAAAATCAGGATGACGACAACCACGACGACTATGACAATTTTGTCATTCTTGAAAAGGGATATATTTTTAAACTTATTTAGTACAATCATATCAACGTCAGACACTTACAGTATGTTTGACTCAAGTAAATGAGTACGGAGAGAAAAATGATATATATTATTTTATTGAAAAAAATTTTAACGAGAAAAAGAAAATTTAGAAAAAAAGAAATAAAATTAATAAAAAATTAGAATTGAATTTTTTTTATAATTTGAAAAAAAAATAATGAAGAAATTGTTAAAAAAAATAGAGTTGATGAAGTTTTGAAAGAAAAGTAAGAGTTATAATAATTTTCCTTCTATTTTCTTCACTTTTTTATAAGGAAAATGAATTTTCTATTCTTAAACAATAATTTCCTCCTAATTTTTTCCTATAAAATTTTTCTTATTAATCAAACAAGTAAAAATATTTTTTTTAGTATTTTTTTTTTCTTTTTGTCTATGAATTTCAAGAACCAAACACAGCATTAAGATATAGATGAATACAGAAGTGCCTCTTTCACCAAATTATGGCAACAGGGAATACTCATTACTCACTGATATTACATCAGACTTACTCTAATGGATGCACAATTAGAATTGTAATTGCTACACTTTGTGATGTTCTTAGGCTCTATGACACTTGACAAATGAAATTTGTTGGTGGGCTTCTCCACCGAACTTCATGTTTTGTAAGAATTAGGGCCCAAAAGCTATTTCTTGTCCTTGTTATTACTGCAGATTCCTCGTGCTGAAGTACAACCTGATATGGGTTTCTTTAGGTCTCCTCACTACAGTACACACATATATATCGTAACAAGTAATATTTTTAAAATCAGAACAATTATTGAATGTAATAATTAATTGGGTTATTATTTTGATTAATTCAATTATTTTTAAAAAATTATTTATATTAAATTATATATAATATTTTACATGCAATAATATTAAATTAAATTTATAAAATTAATGTAAGTCCATTGATTAACATGTCAAATGATAAGTTTTAAATAACATTAAATTTAATAATTCAATAAGAATAAAAATATTATAAAAATATATAAGAAATTAAATTAAATTCTAAGACAACAATATTAATATTGAACATTTAGTTTGGTAAAATAAAAACAACATAATTAATATGAAAATATTTTAATTGTAAGATGCATTATTGAATTTTCAATAACTTAATTAAAATAATATATAAATAAAATAATTAAATAAACAAGAGAAAAAATAAAAAATTATTTGTAAAAAATTATATGTGAGATAAAAATGTTAGAAAACATAAAAAGGTATTTTTATTTATAAAAGGAGATTTTTTTATTTTTTATTAATTAAAAACATAAAAATTGATTTTTGATCGTGAGGTGGCAAGTTGGTTTATGATGTATCCAAACTGGAAAATTGATTAGTTTCTAGTAGAATCAGCCAATCTAGTTTGGATTTGAGAACCTTAATAAGATTTGACAAAAAAATTTTCCAATTTCCCATGCACAAGATTCTTAAAATCTCAATTCCGTCCTTAATAGGTTGAAGAATGAATAATTAATTAGTTTAGTATATTTGAATTATATATTATTTTATTTCAATATTTATTATCATACACATGCAACAAATATAATAATTAAAAATAAAAAACAAAGGAGAATAAACAAAATAATAATAATAATAATAACTAGTAATTCTTGCACACATATTGCATGTGTAAAATTAATTATAAATTATAATTTATTATATTTTTTAATAATAATAAATTATTCAAAATTATATTATAAAATAAAAATAAAAAGAATATAAAAAGAGATAAAATTTAAAAATACCAATGAAAATAATAAGTTGAAGGAAAAAAGATAAAGAAATGAGTATAAAAATGAAAAGAATTTAAAAAAAGGTTAGTTGCATAATTTCACTTTACACAACTATAAAATCTTAGTTTTCAATAACTGGTAGTTTTAGCACACTCTAATGCATGTGCTTAAATTGATATACTATAAATACAAAAATAATTATTTAATTTATTTTATATATAGTATAGATTAGTTTATTTAAATATTTATTTTATAATTATGCAAAAAAATTAAAATGTAAAAAAGAATAAAAAGAACAAACAATAATAATAATAATAATAAAGACAATTTTTTCATTATTAAATTGAATAGGGATAAATTTGTGAATTTATTTAGTGTATTCATATTAAAAATAAATACTTAATAGCATAAATATGAGTAAAATGTAAATTAAGTTGAATAAGTGTGTATATATATATATATAAATTCACTTAGTGCCGTTACTCTATGGGATTAACTTTTAATATATAGTATAGATACAGTGTGTGCGCACACAAATGAATTATTTCAATTAGATTAAACAATAAACTACGAATTATATATATATATTGTAATAATTAAAGTAAAATATAAACTACCAATTGATCACATGTAATGTTAAATGCTTGATTTTTTGTATATAATTTTATATTTGATAAATTTGAAAACTAGTTAATTAAATTATTAATTTGATAACGATGATATAAAAAATTACTTACTTTTATATTTTTAATATTATTTTTATTAATTTACGTGGAATTAAACAGAATTAAGTTTTTACCTTTCAAAATTCAACTTTTAAAATAAAATTACGAATTTTTTTCCCAACGACCACTCCGGAAAAATTACAGTGGAATGCCGCACAGAGAAAGTATTTGTATTTGGCGACAAGAAGTGGGAAGAAACGCGAGGGACAGAGATGTTTCCCATTACCATCTCAAATTAATGTCATTAAAAATAACAAATAATTCGTCATGAATGCAACAGAGGGTCACAATTATGTTTCAGTGGAAAAATATTTATGGCGTATTTAATAGCCTTTAAAGTGCTCAAACTATTAGCTCAAAATATTTATTAAACTTTTGAATTGCGAAGGACAAATAAGATTTTAAATAAGCTCGCTTGGCCAAACATCAATTCGCAATATTTCATGCATATATATCACAATTGTTCATTCCCTAAATCCAAGTCAAGTCAATTTCAAGTAATGTTAATGTTATCGAGTTAGTGTAAATTTTTTGGGCAGTCCATAATGGTGGTGTGACTTTGGGGTGTTCATGACAAAGGAGTGGGCATCGTCCCTTAACTTTTACTGTTATACAAAGGGCCAGGCAAAAGAGACCACGACAGTCCACCTTTTGTTCCTTCTTTTACTTTTCTTGCCCATAGATATCTGCGAAAAAGTATGAATAGGTGTGTGCATTTTTAATTGTAAGTTTGGAGAATTGTGCAATGAAGGGGGGGGGGGGGGAGAGAGAGAGAGAGAGAGAGAGAGAGAGAGAGAGGTGCAAAATTTTGAGGTGAGAAAATATAAACAAACGTATCCTTAAGTTTTGATATTACATTTTCTACATATGGGTATCAACCCCTTTTTTAGAGACTACATTAAAAACACAAGAAAGCAATATTTGAATGGCATCTCGTGAGGTGAGAAAATATAAACAAACGTATCCTTAAGTTTTGATATTACATTTTCTACATATGGGTATCAACCCCTTTTTTAGAGACTACATTAAAAACACAAGAAAGCAATATTTGAATGGCATCTCGTGTAAGTGTTGGTACAAAGGCAGGCTTACACTGTATGTGAGTACTTGAGTAGACTCAGCATGCCTTCCCAACATCAATTAATTAATAAGCACGAATTATTATTATTATTATTTTGAATAGTTTTCTTTCTCTCATGGGAATAAAATCATCGATCAAATTATCATGGGTGTGTTTGATTTGACTTTTAGGCTAGTTTTTTTTAAAAATATATATATATATTTTTTAAAAATTGTGTAAAATTAAAAACAAGAAACAAAATAAAATTTAAAAAGCCGGAATACGCATATTATTTTGTTTACAATGTAAACAAATATATCCCATCCCATAAGAATAATTCAACAAACTTAGAAAAAGGCATTAATTATCTTTGGTATTTATGCCAGCCATAGCAATAATTGCGTTTACACTAGTCCATAACGGATTGGTACATTAATCCGAAGAAGCCCAGCAAACGACTTTGACTCAATTACAACAGCATGTCTCAACGGCACACTATGCTTATCAATTCAAATTAATTTAAAAAATTGGGAATCAGCCTCGCCCCACCTCAAAATTACTGCGCTTCTCTTTTTCTGAGAAAAATTAAAGAATTAGAGATACTGTTGTGGTGGTGATCTGCGCTTCTCTTTTTCTGAGAAAAAAAGAATTAGAGATAATCTTGTGGTGGTGATCCTGATCCATTCCGGAACTGCATAGCTGTAATCTTCATTATTCTTACAATAAAACATACCTACTCCGGTCCTTAAATTCTTTTTATATTTCTCCATGCGCCTTGTGAGGCGAAAAAGGTGAGAAACAAAAGCAAGACCAACTTTTTTTTTTTTTTGTCACATCAGTCAGTTTGGACACCTCGCTCCTTCGTGCCGTGTAATTCAGCTGTGTCATGGCTGGTTACTCTGCCTGATTTTTTTCACCAAAAGGGCATTTGAATAATTTGGTTTATTTCCGTTTAAAGGGGAGGGTGAAGCCTTTTGAACCGCCTACTGAGCTCGATGTTTGTGCTTGACTATCTTGCTTTAGTGACACTGTGGGGCGCTCTACTATTTTTTCGTATATTTAACTTTCACTGTTTTTATTTGGGAGATTTTATTTCTTGGACTTCTTTTTGGTTTTTGTACTGGCAGATTCTTACAGAAGGTTTTGCTGAAGAAACAGGAAATACGATAAACAGAGAAGGATTTTAAGTTCTGGGTTGGCGCAAACTGATGATGGCTTGTTTGAATTGGAACGTTCATACGTTAGCTTTTGGTTTTTTCGTTGTTTCTGCTTTGCTGCCTCTAGTCTGGGGATTAACCGACCCTCGTGATGGTAAGACGAGAAACGCCCCTCTGTCTAGTTTCCCAATCTTCCGTTTACTATTTTCGTTGTTTTCATGTGTCTTTGTTGTGGGTTGAATGGTTGAATTTGTACTTATCTTGCTCACTGAGAAGAGAGAACTCCAATTGTATATTATTTTGGCTCTACTGATGACTTGCATGATTATGGTTACTGTGGAAACAAGTCTGTTAGGAATGCTGTCTTTCTTCCAATTCATGCAATAAATCCTTCTAAGATTATGGACTTGCCATAACAAGTTTGTTTGGAGTGCTTTTTGTCAGTCTATGCAATCGATCAGTTATATGCTTCTCTGGGCTCCCCGCCGCTTCCTGGATGGATCCCTGGAGGAGACCCCTGTGGGCCACCGAGTTGGCAAGGGATCGAGTGCGTGAATGCTAATGTCACTGCCGTGTATGTATGCTTTGTGCTTATGCTTTCTGTAAGCTGCTTTGTTAGTTTAAATTTTATGGATTGATTTTGTTGTTCGGATTGTTAGAAAACTAAATGGTGCGGAATTGGGTGGTGTATTGAGCGAAGATTTGGGATCATTTGCCTCAATTATACGCATGTAAGTCCATTTATTCACAAGGAATCACATTTTTTATCAGCGTTTACACTCTTACTGGTTTTTTGAATAATTTGCTGCACTTTTACTTAATGGAATTAGCCATTATACTTCGCGGCTCCTCATGATAACTTTAATATTTTGAAAACAGAGATTTAAGCAACAATCATATCGGAGGCGGTATACCTTCCAATTTGCCTATTACTCTCAGGAACTTGTATGTTTCCAACCTCAGTTAGTTTCCATAGATAAGTGAACTTGTTTCAGCTGCCTTGTTTACTAATTTTCATGTAGAGAATTCGGCCAAAAAAAAAAAACTATATCACTCTGATAATGCTGCTTTCCCCCTTGAAAACCACAAAATCTAGTTTTCTTTCAGATAATCAGTTCACTGGACAAATCCCAGATACTCTATCTTCATTAGGCCAATTGACAGATTTGTAAGTTCTATTACCTCTCACTATTTTTCATTATTTGGTTTCCTCCTTATAAATAGTGAATAAATTGACCATGGCTCTTATCCTTCTCAGGTCTCTGAACAACAATCAACTAACTGGACCAATTCCTGATGCTTTTCAACTGCTTAAGGGTTTGATTAACATGTCAGCACTTTATGTTTATGAAAACAATAGCTCTGATATGTTGATTTGGAGGGTATTTCTTTAGTTAATTTAGAATGACAATGCAGGGATTTATCTGGGAACAACTTGACCAGTGTGCTTCCTTCTTCAATGGGAAATTTGTCGTCTCTTACCACATTGTAAGTAACTATGTTCAGCAGATATTATGTTGGGCAAAAGGCTCCTAATTGGATCATTCTTGCTAGAATCATTGAGTTCAACAGAGTTTGTCATAGAAATTTCTTCTTTCCCACCTTCTATTAAATGATTGATATTCAATTCTGAGAAAGTATGGTTTGATTTTTATAATCCATCTTGTTCTGCAAGCATTATCTAGAACTCTATGCTAAAATTTTGTCAATTCATGTTAGTTGGATGAAAAACTTTACTAATTTTATTCACCTATATGTTAGGCTGGTGATTTATTCAAATTACTTGGAAATTATTGGTTCTACAAATAAAAATAAAGGAAATTAGTTTTGTATGAGTAAGGTTATAATGAAATTAAATACGCAGGATAAGTTGGATGAGTGTTTAGTGTCTAATTTTGTTTAACAAAGTGATGACATTCATGTCATGCTTGTGCATTCAGCTCAAGCTTCTTGAAACTCACAAAAAGCAAATTTTCGTTTTGTTGTATTGATGCTTTGCATTTCTTTCGTTTTCCTATAGGCATTTGCAGAACAATCAGCTTTCTGGAGTGCTTGATGTTCTTCAAGATCTTCCTCTGACAGATTTGTAATTTTCTTCAACACATGCAATTGAGAGATTTCCTTTTCTTCCATCTAGTCACATAATATATACATATATGTGGTGATTGGGTTTTCTGATACCCTTCAGGGACATAGAAAATAACCTGTTCTCAGGGCCTATCCCGAACAAATTGCTAACTATTCCCAATTTCAGGTGAAACCCGAATTGATTTCTTTTTCATCTATCTAGTAGTTCTCTTTCTGAAATCCTGCCTTGATTCTGAGCAATCTCTGTGCTGGAGTCTTTCTTTGCTTGATGGCTTAGTAGCTTATTTCGTTTGTGAAACAGGAGAGCTGGAAACCCTTTTAACACTACAATCTTACCCTCTCCACCAGCCTCATCTCCTTCCTCACCCCCTTCTGTGGCACCTTCGCCTCAATCAGCTCCTGGATCTCATGTCCGTGGACCACCAGCATCTTTATTAATACCATCTGGAATGACAGAGAAGACACATACAGCAAAAAAATTCCTGTGGATTGCTGTTGGAGGGTTGTTGATAGTTGTGCTTGTTTTGGGATTATGTTCCATGTCCAAATGTTGTAGGGGAACAGGATTGAGTGAAAAAACTGCAAAGAGGCATGAAATGTCAACATATGGTGTCCTCCCAAAAAATCGCAGCCAAGATCTTTCTTCACGAAACCCTTTGTACCAAGTAGAGAAAGGTGATTAGCTTCCCAATGCCACTTCTTTTCCATAGTTATGTCAGTTATTTTTCTTCACCTCAACAAAATAAACTATTGTGGCTTAAGCAGCTTCTGAGAAAGCGGATATTCAGCCAGCTGTTGGAGGTAGTCAGACAAAGACTGCAATCCTAAAGCAGGGTAAAGATCACCGTATAGATATAATGGGATCAGATGATACTAATCGGCCGCCTGGCCCCCTTCCTTTTCCACTTCTTCCTGCTGAAAGGATTATTGCAAACCCTACTTTCTCCCCATTAAACCCAAGGGAAAATGCTTCTAAAACTGTTGGTTCAGCCAAATTCTTTGCAATTGCGTCCCTTCAGCAGTTTACAAATAGCTTTTCTCCGGAAAATCTTATTGGGAAAGGCACACTTGGCACAGTATATAAAGCGCTGCTTCCTGATGGAAAGGTAGACATCTCTATTCTTTCTTGGGCTTCTAGCTGAGATATTAGGATTCCTGCTTCTTGTGTTTGTGGTCAATATGTTAACGATAGTTCTCTAATAGCAATTTCATAATGTTATCAGACGTGGTTATCCATGATGTTTTCAGCAATTTGTTTACTGTATATCGTACAATGTAGGTTTTGTGATCAATCTTTCTTTTGTAGCGCATTAAGTTATTGGCATGAGCAACAAATATTGAATTTTTTGAGAAGGGATCTAAATTATACAAGAGATCTATCCGGTTTCTAGAAAGCTATTGATTGCATGTTTATTAGCATGCAAACTGCATCATTTTAATTGTCAGAAAACTTTGATGATCAAGTCATAATCGTATATCTTTCCTTGCCGACTGGATAATACCATAATTATTGTATCACTTCTAAGGAATATGGCTGATGGGCCTAGCCTGATTAAATTAGTGAAATCAGAGTTGTACTTATTTGCTCTAGAGCTAATGTGTGTTGCTGCAGCTATCACACATGCTAATCATCGGTCTGGAAACCAAGTGGCTAGTTCCATGAAGTTAGTATATCATTTAGGTATAGGAAGCAAAATGATGAACTCTACAAACCTGTACCCTTCCTTTTTCTTGGGTTCTGAGAGGGGACAATGGTCTTTATTTGATTTTATCCTGTGGTCTCCCATCAGTTACGAGTTCTTGAGAATCTGTTGTTTGATGTTCAGATTTTAGCGGTCAAGAAACTGGATAAGGCAGCATCAGGACATCTGAGTGATCGAGAATTTCTTGAGCTGGTGTCAAGAGTCTCTCGTTTTCAACATGAAAATATAGTTGAACTTGTAGGTTATTGCCTTGAGCATGGACAACGCCTGCTTGTCTTCAATTATTGCAGAAACGGGACGCTTGGTGAAGCACTTAACTGGGATGATGAGATCCATAAAAGGCTTTCATGGAATGCTCGAATGCGTTTAGCACTTCAAGCTGCCAAAGCCCTCGTGTATGTTAATTGAAAACTTAGTGAAGCTGGCCATGGTTTTGATGAGTCAATTTGGTTACGTGGTTTATCTGATGCAATGAATTTGCTGACCTCTTGCAATGCCGACTCACTTTTGTTGATTCTATTTAATGGTTCCTCGTGTTGTCCCTCAAACCAAATCTCAAATTGGCCTTTATTTGATTTACTGATTGGATACGCACTGCTTCCTAATCTTTTCTTTTTTGTTTTTTTGAAGGTATCTGCATGACATGTGTCAGCCACCTATCGTGCACCAGAACTTCAAGTCCTGTAATGTGCTACTAGATGATGATCTCACTGTACGAGTTTCTGATTGTGGATTGGCTCCTTTACTGTCACCTAACTCCATGGCTCAGGTAATCCTGTCTTAATAAACTGAAGTAAGTCGATTCAGTGATCCTCTGCCTGGAAGATGGCTTGATGTTTTTCTTGATGTCATCTGATATTATGGAAGAACTACTTGGTCACTAACTTGAACTACTGATGCTGTTAGTTGCAAAGTTCTGGTTATGGTGCTCCGGAACTTGAGCTGGGAAGCTATTCCTACCAGAGTGATGTTTATAGTTTTGGAGTTGTTGTGCTACAACTTCTAACTGGTCGAAAATCTTATGACAGGTTTGCCTCTGGAAATATGATTTCTGTTATTCTCAATTTGTATAACTGCCTTAATGGTAATGAAGAAAGGCTAATGGCATACTCCCAAAAGCAGGTCACGTCCTCGAGGGGAACAATATCTTGTTAGATGGGCATTTTCACGGCTGCATGATATAGATGCATTGTCGAGAATGGTCGATCCTTCTCTCAACGGCGCCTATCCATCTAAGTCCTTGTCGCGGGTTGCAGATATAATCTCATTGTGTATTCAGGTTACTTTCTGGTTTTTCATTCTCTCTACCTTTTTTTCTGCTGAATTTTTTTTTATCCATTTTAGTTCTTATAAAATTACTAAAACCTGGATTTTGGGTTATGGTCAAAAAGTTTCAAACAAGAAGCTAAAAATGTATGTATTGTATGGACTGTGAAGATATTATTTGGAAAGAATACAAGTAGATATTGGCCTCATTGAATGCACATACCAATTTTACCTACATGATATTCTTTTATTTACCTGTCACAGCCTGAGCCAGAGTTCAGGCCGCCAATGTCTGAGATTGTCCAAAAGCTTTTACACATGACACCGAGGGAGCCTTGACAGAGTTCAAGATACCAGCCTGGAGATGTTGTAATAACTACCATTTGTTCTGATTTGTTGAGGTATTTCCAGATGACAACTGTAGAATAGCTTGCCGCCGTTCTTCAATGCTGTGATGCCCCTCCAATCAATTCCTGGGTGGTTCATTTTCTTCTAAACTCTTTAACTCTTTAATTATATTAAGTTAATATGGTGCGTGTCACATAGGAGTATTTAACATTTATTATTAAGTATGATTATAAAATCATTTCTTGCTATTTTATCTGTATGAGTAGGTTGTGGCATTGCATTTTGATATTTGGATGTAATATCTTTTTTTGTTTCTTGTATGTATAACTTTTTCTGTGGTGTTTATGTTTCAGAAATCAATTAAACTGATTTCTGTCCCATGTCCATTTTTTGGATGATAAATGAACTGCTATTTCCCAGTGGTGCTGTTGTTATGCTATAACAGCTTTTATGACATTAATTACTAATTTAGGTAATCTTTGCATAGTCTTTATTAATGTTATAAATAATTATTAAACTTGGAGAGTGGATGCACATAATAGTGAAAACGTGGACTAGCAGCAGGTGGAACGTGGTGCTGCACATGATGTATGGATGCCCTCTTCCCTCTCTTGAAAAGCATTGCCTCAAATAATGTTACTTGATTTTTGATGATGTAATTTTATAGTTTTATGGCAGATTTATATATCCACTCTAATTTTACAGTATTCTACCTACCATGGAATGAGTAAATTGTGAAAGTTGACCGTGCTTAAATCCAATATCAGTAGAGATGTATGAAGCAGATTGCTTCCAGTGCACTAATTACTGCTCCCACCAGCACCCTGTGTAGAAACATGCCTTCTCTTTATCACCACTTCAAATTAAGATGAACCTAATTAGCATCATATGCTAAAATTAACAGCTAGGGGTGTTGATTCGATGGTAAAATTTTGGTACTTAAAGTTTGTGTATTGAATATTGAATTGAATATTTTGGGTGTGCAAAGAGTTTAGTTAGATTCAGTATACTCTAGAAATGATTTTGGATGATGATTTCGGTTTTTGGTAAACTAAATTTTATGAAAAAGGCAAAAAATGGAAACACAAAATTTTAATATTTTTATCATTAATTAGCTATTAAATAAAGAAATAAAAAATTGACTTGTGTAAATTGACAAAGAACAAGTGAGGAATAACATTTTAAAAATAAAATTATTAATAAAAAAAAAAAAAACCACATATCTATTAAAAGCCGTTCTTCAATCTCAAGGTGGGATCAGATCACACGTCAAATAAATCTCATCTTTCCTTATTCCATTTTCATTTATTACCTACTTACACTTGAATTTATTTCTATCAATTGGGGGTGATTTTTCTCACCACGTATGTTCTAATGGCTGGCAAGATTTGTCATCAACAACCCCAACACACGTTTATACATCATGATGAACATTTTCTCAAGTCTTGGATTGCATCAATTTCATGGTTTACCTTCTTGCCTTCTGGTATACAATCAAACATTAGCTGGGGGAATAATTTCAAGCAATCTATGCACTATTGCAAGGGCCCACCTCAATACCATTTTTCATCTGAAAAATAAAAATAATGCTGGAATTATTTTGTATTTGCTCGACAGTTAAGAATTTCCATAAATAAGATTGATTAGTGGAGTTGTCAATATCCCCACATTAACCATCTTCCACTCCACATTTACTTCTATCCATAATTTGAACATGAGTTACTATCTTGTTGCTTAATTTTCATAATACAAAGTAAAAGGTAAATCACAATTAAACCAAGGAAATAATTGATTACCGTAAAATGGTCATGTCATTTCTTTTTGGGTTAGATTAGAATCCGAATAATAATTTTGAATGATTTTTTTTACTTGAATTAACTTAAATAATTATATTTTGTAAACTTGGCTATTTAAATTAATTACATATTTTTACTCATTATACTTGTAGTATGAAAATAATCAAAACGGTTATTTGAACGATTGATTATTTTCTATGCAAAATTATTTTCTATAATTTTACAATTTTATAAAAGACTCTTACTTATTCAAGGATTTAATCAATTAAAAAGACCCTTTAGTTAATTTAACTTGAATAATATTTTACATCATCACTCAATAGTAAACATGGTCAAGTATGTGAGATTGACAACAATGGGAACACAAGGAACAGATAAATAATACCACAAGTATACAAGTATGTGTAGACCACAACGTTTCTCACAAGTTAGTGGATGGAAAGTCTCCACAAGTCCTCCATGCAATGCAAGAAGCTCAAACCCAAACAAAAAAGTAAATCTTTGTTTTAAAAAAAGAAGATTCCCAGTACAAAGATTTTCTTAATCATATGTGGTCCGGTGAAAATCACTGTCAGCACAGCAACAGTGGCATTAATAACAGTGGGATTCCTCGAAAACCATAACAGTAAAAATGCTTCAATTACTGTAAGCCATTTGTATTGCCTTGCGATCATGTGAATGTCGGTCAATCCCTGCGGTAAAGAAACGCGTCTATGGTGAATCCCCTGGCGCGTCTTGGAAATACAAAGTTATACAGAAATGCCAACGTCGGGCGTTTTAATATCACTTCCTTTCCCTTTTTTCCTGCTTTTGCCGTGCTATAATGTGTTGATTGCCACTGTCGAAGTCTCTCCGCTCTGAAGATTTGCTTTTGATTTCGGGGTTACCGTTTGAGAAGTCTATTGTTGTCTTTCTTGCTGGGTTTTCTCGCCTATATATAGAGAGAAGAAACTCTCTGTAAGCTTTAGGATTTGGTTCTTGGTGGGGCACCGACAACGCCGTGGTTTCGGTCGTCTGATTCCCGGCGTTGGTATGGCAAAGCGTGGATATAAACTGCGTATCCTTTTTGGATTTATGGTGTTTAAATCTTTATGTATCTGTGCATTTGTGTGTGTGTGTGTGCATGTGGGCGAGGGTGAATGGGCGATCTTGAATTATATATACGTGTATTATTTTGGGTTAGAGTGATCCAAGATGATGCGGCATTAATTTTCTTGAAAAGTCGCATTATTTTCTTTGGATTCACAGAATCAGATTAGTAAGAAGATTTGAGAATCGGTCTAGAATGATTGTTATGTAGTCGTTCTTTGGGTCTGTTCCTTGTTGCAAAGTAGAAGCATACTGAATTGTTGGAGTGGTGTTGATTCTTGTGCAATTCTGTTTCATTCTTTTACTTTGTTGGCTGAAAAATCAAGCAAATATGGGAATTTCTATGTAATCGTTTGCTCTTTTGAGTTCTGTTTCTGAACACTTGCTTTCATGGCTGAAATCGGTAAGACAAATTTGATTGTTTCAATTTTAGATGATGTGTTTTTAAATTTGCTGCCTTGGAATGCAAGTTCTGAGATTCTTATTGTTAGCATAGCATTGCCTCAACTATTTCTTGCTTTATCATTTTTGGGTCGGTCTGTGGGAGCTAGGCTGATGATTATCATTTGAACTTATTTTGAAGACATTTATGTTGCAACTTCGAATTTTATTATTTTTCCAGTAAATTGTCCGTTCTTGACTAAATGCAACGTAGAGGAATTTGTGGCACATGCGGGAAATGTAAACTGTTTGACCTTTGGGAAAAAGAATTGTCGAGTTTTTATTACAGGTGGAGATGATCAGAAAGTGAATCTTTGGTCTGTTGGAAAGCCCACATCTTTGACGGTTAGTTAAGCAATAGAACTATGCGATTCGGCATTTATTTGTACATATCGCTTATAATGTGACTTTTGCCATTGAACATTGGAATTATGCAACTTCATTCCACCAAGTTGATATCTTTGGTACATTATACTGTGGTACGACCAACAAGAATTGTGCTGAATTAGATGATGTGAAAATTAGCAAAAAAATTTATATAGTAATAATCGACAGAAATATAGGGATGGTGCATGGTGATAAGTATATTTATTAAGTAATTGCCGTAATATATCATTGTGGAAAATGTGGGGGTTCCTTGATTGATGACATGGCTGGCCCTTTCTCTGTTGACTCTTGTTTTATTGAAGTCTTGTATTTAATGTACATATGCGTAATTGGACAAATTCAATTTCAAATTCATTTCCCAAAAGAGAGATGTTTTTCTTTACTTTGCATTAGTTGTTTTATGGAAACAAATTGAAAATACAGGCACAACTTTGTTGCTGCTAGCTAAATTCAGGACTTCATGAGTTCACATGTTGTCAAGCTAAATCATTAGGTTCTTGTATTTTTTGATTGTTTTAATGCCATCTCATTCGTCTATATTTTACTGTGATCATGAATGACCACCTCATTTAAGAGTTTGAGTTGATAGAAAGACATATCATTTAATATATAATTACTCTAATGATGGTTAGTATTATTACTAATGGCAACTCTCTCTCTGTCTCTCTCTCAAAATTTCTTTGGCCATTACTTGGATTATATGTGTCATTTGAACTTTTAAGGAATACTCATGAACTCATATGTTTCATTGGAATCTATTTCATTTACTTAATTTGTGTCCTGTGCTCTTTCTAACAAAGTTGGATGCGTTCTTTTCATTCAACGAGTGAGCCTTAACTGGAAATGCCCTTTCTCATTACAGCCGTCTGCTACATTGGTTTTTTGTGCATTTGAAATTTTGAATTGATGCATGGACAAGAGAAATGTTGATTCTAATACCAATATATCATCAAAAGTGCTGCTCCATGTATCTAGTTACCATTGCTACTGGGAGTAGCAATGATATTTTTGAGCTTACTAACTGTTGTGTAATATGTATTTAAAGCTTTTGCTTTTTCAATTTGAGAAAGCACTGGTTTTATTATCAATTATACATCTAAAGGAAGATGACCTGATGATGATTGCAGAGCCTATGTGATCATACAAGTCCAGTTGAGTCGGCAGCATTTGATTCAGCGGAGGTTTTGGTTATAGCTGGATCTTCTTCTGGGGCCATAAAGTTGTGGGATTTGGAAGAAACAAAAAGTAAGTTCATCTCTTCTCATTATTGCTTGCTTGTTGGAGATTTGATTGTCAGCACTGATTTCCTTTGATTATGAATTAGATAGCCCAACTTGTTCAACATGGGGATCAACTTCTAAGTATGAATTTTTAAATTATGTAGTTGAATATTCTGTTTGTATCTAAGAGATTGGAATGCCTGCATGTTAAACATGAAATTTGGTTTCTAGTGTTATGTGTCTATAAATAGGCCTTGTCCTTCAGCTGATGGATGCCGACGCTCTTGAAATGTAGTGATTCGCACTCTTAGTGGACACAGATCCTATTGCACTGCTGTTGAATTCCACCCATTTGGCGAGTTTTTTGCATCTGGTTCCATGGATACTAATCTGAAGATATGGGATATCAGAAAGAAAGGCTGCATCCACACGTATAAGGGCCATACTCGAGGGATAAGTACAATAAAATTCACTCCTGATGGCCGTTGGGTTGTCTCTGGTGGATTTGATAATGTTGTAAAGGTATTACTGCAAGGATTTCTTGAATAATGTAACTATGACTGGTTCTTTTTCGGCCGGCCTTGGTTATGAAATCAATTGTTGTTGAACAGGTGTGGGACTTGACAGCTGGAAAGTTTTTGCGTGATTTCAAGTTCCATGAAGGACATATTCGCTCCATCGAATTTCATCCACTCGAGTTCCTTTTAGTGACGGGTGAGTAATGCATGTGAATTTTACCTCAACTGTGCAAGTGCATTGCTAACTGTAGTGATATACAATTGACATTCCAGGTTCAGCAGACAAAACAGTAAAATTTTGGGATCTGGAGACATTTGAGATGATTGGATCTACCACACGTGAGGTAATTAAACTCATCCATTTAAATTTAGTTCCCACTAGAAGAATGTTGAGTGATGCCTCCCTGCAAGGCCCTCTCAAATTGAAGGGGATAGTGATAAAAGGAAAAAAATAATTGGCAGGACCCAGTATCATTATAATATCAGCCAATTTCATTCTTTGAACTAACTGAGGAAGGACTTGCAAGTTGATAAAACCCGGTGGTGGACGAATTTTCCAACTCCAAGGAAAAACACTCTGATCTTCTATCAGAAAATTCTGACTTCATTTCGTCAAAGATAATTATCAGTTTTCTGCATCGTAACATAGAAGCCCTTGTCATGTAGACAATTTTCACTTTGCACTGTTGAAACTCATTAAAAAATTGACTTTGCAAAAGTTATCATTTACCATAAATTTGTCTTGAGATGGACCAGATGGTCCTCAAAAATTCCAGGTGATGGCTGGGGCATATACTTGAATGTGTTCTAATATTTGTTGACTGTGTCCGACAAATAAAATACTGTATCTTTTATGCTTCTTGCTTATTATGGGATAAACAAAAATTTACCATTTGATAATATTTTTATTTTTAACGGTATCTCTAATTTATTCGTCAGCAATAAGTATTCAAACTTTGACAGAAAATATAAGATAAGATATATGTATGAAGATAAATAGATGTTTGGCCAAGAGATTTGAATTTTTTCTTTCGTCTTATTGTGTGTTTCTGTCTTATTAACATTCTCAAAGAGCTGCATTATTCTAAAGATTGTTTCTCTTGCTTCAGGCTACTGGAGTAAGATCCATTACCTTCCACCCAGATGGAAAAACCCTTTTTTGTGGACTAGATGATAGTTTGAAGGTCTGTTTTTGGACTGTTCATTTCTTTGGTTGCTATTTTGCAGAAATATACTTGGTAAGTAGTCCATCTCTCTTTGACTGCAGGTTTACTCATGGGAGCCTGTAGTTTGCCATGATTCTGTTGATATGGGATGGTCAATGCTTGGCGATCTTTGCATCAATGATGGGAAACTTTTGGGTGGTTCATATTATGAAAACTCAGTTGCAGTTTGGGTAGCAGATGTTTCGGTATTCTCTTGGCTTACTGACATTTTATTGTCTTCATTCCCCTGTTTGTTTTCATTTTTGAATTATTATTACTTTATTTCCTAAACATACTCAAGTGCCATTTTTTGTTAGTTTATAGAGCCATATGGTACAAGACTGGCTCCTGAGCAATATAACCACTCGGAGCAGAAATGTGATGTTGAGGGCAGTTTTTTGGAGAAAGAAGAAAGCCACATAATGTCGAAGTCAAATATGCGGTCTAAGACACCAGATAGTGATTCTAAGGAAATCAAAACTATATATGTTGACTGTGAGTTATATTGTGTGTGTAATTTTTCCTTTTTAACTTCTCCATGATTTGTGCAGTCATTTATAGCATAACACTAAGGTTAACGTATGAACTGTGTGAAGCTGCAGGTGTGAATTCTGTCACTTCAAAGGCTGTTGACACTGCCAATGTTCCTAAGGTTGTACGGCCATCGGATTCCCAGGAAATCAGTGCTGTGGGAATTCAGAAGCGTGGCCCTACAGCAAGCTTTCCTGCAAAAGCTAATGCACCTGCAGTGAAGAATAGATCTGTTGCTATGCCCAGCATTGTGCCTCGTGATGGCTCTGATGGAAAAGATAAATTAGGGTCTAGAAGGGAATCCATTGCATCATCTAAGGCCAATAATGGCATGTCTGCTAAGCAGTCTCATAATACACGGAGACTATCAAGCAGTTGCTTGGGCATGGAAAGGTCGTTGATTTCCCATGAATCTACTATGCCTTATGCCAATGTGAAAGGTCCTTTGGCCTGTAAGAAGGATTCAGACCTCCATGATAGACTTGCTGCTGATGAAAATGCTAAGGAATCCTCTGAAGGGAAAGAATCAAATACAAAGACTGTTGCAGAAAAGTTTGATCTAACTTCACCGCCAGCAACTGTGCCAACTACTGCAACAGTGTCAAGTATGGAATTTGTTAATTCTCTCTCTCTAAAAGCTTTTGGTTTTGTTTCTTAATGTTATTAACACACTATGGTTATGTACTTTCCCTGGAAAGTTGATGCCATATCCCGTAGTCTATTTAGGTTGCAATAAAAGAACCCTCCTTACTCAGTTCACTAACTTCATACAAAATTTAAAGGTTGCAAAAAGGAGCCCATTATTCCTTTTACGTCTCTGCGGTTAGGACTTTATTGTTTTTTATAAGTTGCATCTCACGACAAATTGTAATAAGGAACGAAAGGAAATGACAAAAATCTACTTGCTCTTATTCAATATAGTTTTATTATGTTAAAGAAAGCCGATGCAGTGATAAATTTTTATTCCAATTAGGAACTGTTCCATCTAATGTCTCATGTTAGGAATTTAATCTACTAGGGAAAAACAAAACCAAAACTCTTAACACAGTTGCGAGGCTGCCTCTTATCTCCAATAAAAATTTTCTGTTGGTAATATTTTGCTTCTGGCAAGCTTTGCATTGATGTATGATAAATGGTTAACCTAAAATAATGTTCTCTTCTCTTGTTCTGTTTTTATTATCCAGGAAGGTGTAGTGTGTATGCTAATTTCTTTGTCATGCTTATTTATTCTGCAATCCTTGTTTTCTTACTTGTGTTGCAAAATTAGATTAAGACCTATTTGTGTGGTTATTAGTGCCCAAATTGATTTTATTACTGTTATTCCAGATGATCAGACTCCGAATTCCTGCAAAGGGGTGAATTCTGTTGAAGTTGTTAACGGAGGTTTCTGTTTAACGCCATTGTCTAGTCATAACTGAAAAATACACTACCAATACTTATTACTGTGCCTTGATACTCGCAGTGGCTGTTGTGCATGGAAGGACGCGCAGTTTGGTTGAAAGGTTTGAAAGAAGAGAAAAGTATATCATGGATGAAAGTCAAAAGCACAATAGGGCGTCTGAGGCGACTGCCGAGCCTCTGGAAACTCCCCTGTCTCAGGTTGCATCTTATCTCAATTTTTTATGGCTTTTCCTCAATTGGATTTTAATAATTTATGGGATTTTAAGTTGACATCACGCATTATCTTTATCTTGCCTTTATATCCAACCTAAATTTAAATTTGAAGTAATATTGGGAAAAAGGAATCTAAATGTTCATCTAGTGAGGGACTATGGATTTAGTGTTAATTTGTAGATGATCCTGAAGCAATCAGAATGGAAAAGGCGGATTTGTGCAGCTATACCCCATAGTGGAATGTAATGAAGATTTTTGAAGTCCAGTGGAGTTAGAGAAAGAACCTAAGTTGAACAATGATGGGGAACTTTAGCGCCATATTCAGAAGGACATGTTGACTCTCTATAGTATCTGAGACACTCATGTACTTCTGGCATTCTAAATAGCAGTCTTGAAAAAGAAGAAGATGAGTTTTAGTTTCTTTATCTTTTTATTCTTTCCTATATTATCATCTATACTAATGTTAAAGTTAAAAGTCACTTTTTGGTTTGAAATGTATAATTACTAATATACCATTAATTCTTTATATATTTCCTTTCTACTATCCTCTCCCAGTTTTCCTATATTCCATTTCCCTTGCTGCAATTTTATTTGCCATATTTTCTTGATTTAATCTCCTGTTCCAATTTTAATTTTTCTATTTTTTTCTCTTTTATCAAATATATTTATTTTCTCTCATTTTGTATGTCATATAAAATTTATATTTAGAAAATATTATTAATTTATTCATGTAGTCATGCGCATCTATCGAGTGTGATTTCATCCTCTGTATGTTATTATTTATTTATTAGCTGAAAACCTTAAATAACGTTCTCGGGTGGGCCACTTTTAGTAGTAACAAGTGATCATTTATTGACCATTCATTTTCATTTGTGTGGGTCACATCCACATTAGCCCATGGCAGAAGTAGGCACAAATTAGGGTAGCAGTGCTTTATTTATGTCGTTGTTTCCCTGGCTATGCTCTGTTAAATCCAAATTCTACTAGCGTTTCTCGTTTCTAAAATGGCCAAACAAAGTAAGATGGATGCTATTGGTGTTCCCTTGTCATGAAGTAGTCTTCACTTAATTCTTCAATCAGAGTTCATATTCGCTCTAGGCATTTTATGAAAGTGAAATCTTGTTTGTAGCGATTAATTGATTGGTTATATGTTCTCTGCAAACATGGAATGGTCTCCAGTAACTATTGTACGTCTCGTCATGTTGCTCCTGCAGTTGTTTCTTACTCTCTCTATCAGGTCTTTCATAATTCATCCCATAGGTTGTCTACAGTTGCAGTGTTCATATGACACACTATAAATAGCTTATGATCATATTGCTATTGAGCATCACTATGTAAAAGAACTTTCGTCTCGTGGGAAGTGATGTATGCTCCCTACCTCTGCATTCTTCATATACTAATCCGGTTAATGTTTCTGTTTTGCAGGATGACGGACAAAAAATTGTCATGGAGGATTCAACGCTGGAGGATAATGATGCCGTTGCAAATCTGATGCAGAATCATGATGTGCTATTGAACACATTTAAGTCTCGGCTGACTAAGTTACAGGTAAATTTCATGGGGGTTCTTGTAAGTAACTCCAGTGGGAAACAATTTATTATTCCCTGTAATTCTTTCAAATGCTGAAATCTTGAAAAAATTTTGGTTGGCTTTAATGAGCCTGAGTAATAATCTGCGTTTATTGATCTTTTAGAGTATAGAGCATATCGCTTTAGGTACAGGAAGTTGTTTGGCTTGTTTTTTACTTGGTTAACTTTGTCTGCCACCTGGTACTATAGAATATCATAGGTTCTTCTTTCTTTTGTTTTTTTGGCTTGAAGTATTCCAAGACTGGTTAATATAATCAACATGGTGCAGGTGGTGCGGCATTTTTGGGTAAAGAATGATGTTAAGGGTGCCATAAATGCTGTGAGAAAATTGCCTGACCATTCTGTGAGTATTTCTTGTGGCTATGTCATATATTTTAACCTATTAACTGTTCCATCTATAGATTTTTTCATAACATGATTTCACTCTGTGCAGGTACAGGCAGATGTCGTCAGTGTTCTTATTGAGAGGTTGGAGATGATTACATTGGACCTTTTTTCTTGCTTGCTTCCTATGCTCTTAGGATTACTGGAAAGCAAAGCAGAAAGGTTACATTTTTTCTACAACATATGTGAAAGTGCTTTTCCATTAGCCAGGAAGTGGCAAGAATGAATGAAAAACGCGTTGCAGTGTTTTGAATATGTAGCTCAAACTGTTTAGAAGAGGAACAAGCTTGTCTGAAATGATGCCTGCAAAATTCCTAGTAGTTTCTAACTCACTTAATGTTGTCTGGAAGGAGGTTGGGTGTTTGCACTATAATATGGATTTGGATGGGAGACCCCTATTCTCTTTGCATTATTTCCATGTTGTCATCCCCTGTGTCATGTTTCCTGTATAGGCATGCCACTGTTTCTTTGGAGATGCTTCTGAAGCTGGTAGCTGTCTTTGGTTCAATAGTTCGCTCAACAGTGTCGGCACCTCCAGCAGTCGGGGTTGATCTTCATGCAGAAGAGAGGTATTGTTGCTGGTGTGAATTTGTCTTATACTATTTCCTTTCGTGTTGCATGATAATGCATCCAGATGGGCCTAAGTTGCATTTGATTCTGATGAGTTAACCCTTTTGCTGGCAGACTGGAATGCTGCAGACAGTGCTCTGCCCATCTGCAGGATATACAGAAACTACTTCCAGACCTTGTTAAGTGAGTACCTGGTCTTGAACTCTCTCCTGTGTTTTGTTGAGAATGTTTCACTAAATCACAAATTGTACTTTTTGTCAATAAATCATTTTAACTGAGAGCACAGTAGGCTCAGAGCCATACCGATCAGTTTAGAGTTATTAAGTCCTTAATTCCTTGCTTTGTGAAACACAACTTGCTAATGAATTATGCACGTGAACAAATAAAACAGGACAGAATCTCCCGTAAATGGAAAGTTCATTCTTTCCAACACCAAAGCCCCAAAGTCTGGATATGTCATGGTTAGAATGTTTTAAGTTTTTTCCCACAAGACTAGAACATCGACTCCTAAAGGTGGCCTTCCTAGGTTCTTCTCGTCGATTTATTTCCATTCACTTATCTTTGACCCTATGTTTTCCCTGTGGTAGGAGGGGAGATTCTGTAGCCAGATATGCACAACAGTTGAACCTGGTTCTCCAACAAACATAGCCTAAATGCGGTTGAAGAGTAAACAAGTCTCTAGTTTCTTGCCAGTTAACCAGAGATTTATGAGGGACCAGTCTCCGCGGCGCCAGGCATACTGCAATTTTGTCTTGCGGGTATCCAGTTCGTGTTACCTGTTCAATGATTTCATGGTGCATTTCTTTAAGGCGTGCCAGTTTGGACAGAGATGCATCAGTAGACTTGGCCCAGCAGAAGTTTCCTTGTGATTATGTGCTGTGGTGTATAACTTTGGTATTAAATGAAAACTGATATCTGTTAGAAGTTGGAAACTACTGAACCTCAATTTGAGGTATCATATGTAGATTTGTAGTCTTCACTTGTCCGTTGTATCCATGAGATCTGTTGGGGGCGTGTCTGATAGACTATTACCTCGCTGGACATGTTCACTCGAATAAAACATGTGAAATTGGTCCTAAGAATTGATATTCAGGTGCCACTTAGGTAGGTTCGTAGTTGGTGGATTGGGTTCTTCATGTGTAGGTATTTTGGACTAGTCTTGGATTCAAACTTGTTTATTTTTTGGGTTAACAAGGATTGACACCTAGGAATGTCTAATTTAAGTTTATTAATTTCGTGTTAGGCCTATGTTATGTTCTTGGTTTGTGTCAGATAGTAGTTTTAGGAGTGATAATTAGGTCAATTTGTCACATGATTCGTTTATTTTGAATTTCTATCCAATTTTTGAAGGTTTAACTCAAGCAAATTAATCTTGTGTAATAAACACGTGATACTAAAGAGGAATCATGGTCATTCGTCAATTCGGCTCATATTTTAGAGTGATTGCGGTGGTGTTGTATTAACTCGTAGTGAAGTGAATCTCATCACAGCTGAAATGCATCGGTTATGTTCGGTAAATTTTTGGTAATTTGAGAGCGGAGAAAACTTATATTTGGTATTAAAATTTGAATAGGTAGAAAAATTATTTATATATATATATATATATATTTTTTTTAATATATAATAATAATATGATAATAAATAAATTTATAAAGTATAAAAAATGAGTATGAGTAAGAAAATTGCAAAGATAAGTAATCTTGAATAGGTATAACAAAAAAAATTAATTAATTAATTATAAAAAGTAAAT
Organism: Avicennia marina; assembly: GCA_019155195.1. Taxonomy (NCBI): domain Eukaryota; kingdom Viridiplantae; phylum Streptophyta; class Magnoliopsida; order Lamiales; family Acanthaceae; genus Avicennia; species Avicennia marina. The sequence continues at coordinate 16,839,345 of CM032754.1, read as the reverse complement.
AAAAGAAAATTTGAATAAAATTTGTATAAAAAAAACGTTTGATTGGCATGATTTTTGAATGAAAGGTGAATAATTTCCAAACACACAACCAAATAAAACCGACGCCCGATGTGGTCGATCTAGCCATGGTACCGCATTCACCATTGGCAAATTTTATGAAGACACATCACCTAATCGGTCGATTAAAATTCAATCCTCCAATAAACAAAGGCTAGAAAACTTGGGGCCTGAGGGCAATTACGTCATTTCATAAACCTCATGAAAAAGAATTATTAAAATTTTTATTATCAAATCTTTTTTGAAAAAAATAAATAAATAAAAGAAAGTGAAAACCCATACGGCCTTCCATATACTCGTGAACAAATTGAGGGGAGGGAGACGGGGGGGGGGGTATTGAGGTAAGCCAAACCGGTATGGTTACATTATTCATGCACAGTTTTTCTATTGTACGTTTTTGTTTTCTGCATTTGTGCGTGCGTGTGCGTGTGCGTGTGTGATTTTGTATTAATGGGTTTTGATCTGCTCTCCTTATTTTTCTCAGTTACTTTCATACAACGTTTCTCCTCGCTCCTCTCCCATCTTCTCTCATATCATCATCGACAATACGGCCCCTCCTACTTTTGACTAATAATTCAGTAAAAATACCCCACTCCAGACAAAAAAAGAAGAAGAAGAAGGAGATAGTATATTTTAATTCAGAAATCTCTGCCTCTCTCTATCCCTCTCTCTCTCAGACACAAACACTAGCCTTTTTTTAACCTGTTATTTTTTTATGGGTAACGTCGATTTTTGTCGAACCTCAATTTGTGTTTTTTCTCGTCGACAGGGAATTGCCGGATTCTAACGTGTGCCAAGTGCGCGCTCTCCAGGAGAATCGGTTGCCCGAAATTCGAAAGTTTTGGAAAGAGTACTTGTTTTCTTGTGATACTGACCGTACACGTGGAGGGCAGGATGGGGACAGCTATGGGCCTGAGGACGGGGTGGGGCACGTGGGAGGAGCTCCTTTTGGTTTTGGGCGGCGTTGTTATGAGGCCCGGCACCGGAGACTGGAACGTCGTCGCTTCGGAGCTCAAAGCCCGTGTCCGTCATCCCCACTCCTTCACCCCCGAGGTTCAATTCACTTCTCGTAAATTTCTCTTGTTTAACAGTAACGTCCTATTCCCTTGCATATAATTTGTTGTATACACTACACGAAAGAAAATGAAATTTGTCTGACATTTATGCATGCATGAACATGAGGTGCGTACGTTTACACTGTTCAGCATGAGGACAAGAGTCTTGCTCTGCCTTGTTATGGGAAATTCCGAAATTGACCTACTTCTCTGAAAGATAAATGTCACGAATTGACGTAGCTGACCTTGATAACATCTTAATATTCGCTGCTGGTCTGCCATGGAACTTGTCCATGAGTGCAAAATTCGAAATTTTTGTGATCATGAAAGTTGGTCGCTGTCTTTGTCACAAATTTGGCAGTGGTGCACTTACAAATCAGATGCATCTTTCATTATGTGGCAAGAAACAAAGGGGACTTCCTATGAAGTAGATTTTCATTTTCCAGGGCCAATCCATAACTACATGATTGGACAGCCCTTTTTTTTTGGGGGGGGGGGGGGGGGGGTGTCTTGTTTTGTGTCGTTTTAAAGATAAAATGTTTTTTTGTTTTAACATTTTAAAGATTATATTAACAGCGTCATAGTTTTTGATTGGGGTTTTAGAGATAGTTTAAAATGTTTTAAAAATAATGAATTTACATGTGACTTTGAGTTGTTGGGGAACAAAATAGTGCAGATGGAAAATTGTATTTGGTTAGTGAAATTTTTTATAAACTACAAAAAAGAACGTGCTTGGTACATGCAGTATAAATAAATATTATATTTAATAATTATATAATTTATTATTTGTTGATTATTATATTATTTACTCTTAATGCTTTGTACAATATTTTATCATTATAAATTTACATAGTATTTTTTTTACTAAATACTTATTGTCCTTTATTCACATTTTCAGTTAATTAAATTTTTAGAATTTTTATTGCAATTACTATATGAATGCATTCATTTTAGATTTTTCTACTGTGATTTCAATTTAACAAAATTTATAACATTTTTCTTGTAAGGTTTATTATCCTATTAAATACTATATATTTGCTGCTTTTCTTTCAAACTATAGTTTATTTCTTTAAAAAATATGTTTTCTATTTAGATATGTTAAATAAGCATTTATAGAACGGATCATTATTTGTGTGTAGTAAAATTATTTATTTATTTTTATATTTCAACACATTAGTTTATTTTATATTTTTTCTCAATTATAATTTCAAAATTGGTATCTAATTATATCATAATCTATCAATCGTTCTTTAACATTTATATGCTAATTTTATGTTTTTTAATTTTTTCAAATTATTTTATTTCATTTTAATTTATATTTTTAATATATCATTATTATTATTTATAGCATATTTATAGCATATTAAAGTGGATTATATAAATATTAAATTTGACTACTTATCATGATATTTATTTGACTACAATAGTTGTATCTAATAATAATATATTTTGTTATTTATTAGAAATTTTAACTTGTTGTAACATTATTTATATCACCATTTATTTTATTTTTGTGATTTTCTTTGATTGATATTTATTTATATGATTTTTGACATGTTTATTTGTTTTAGATTCACATCATATATTTATATTATGATAATTGATAATTATTGTAATTAAGTGAATGGTTTAGATAATTTAGAATTCTATTAACTTTTTTATTTTAATTCATATATAAATAATCGTATAAGGAGTTAAGATAGGTCAGAATTCTATTAGTAATCAACTATAAAAAGTTTTAAATTTTAAATAAAATTTTATTTTTACCTAACTAATTTTATTGCTAATATGAGTATTAATATAGACATACATTTACAATGTGATAAAAAGCATGTGCTTATATATTTTCATATTCACAACATTTTTCATAAAAGTTTCTTTTTCTAAGTATATCATTTTATTTCTAACACTATAAAGTTACTCTCAATAAGAGCATTAATGTAGATGTATATTTACAATGTATCAAAAAACACATGCTTGTGCATTTTTATGTTTACAACATAATTTCATAAAATTTTCTTTTCTTAAGCTTATCAATTTATTTCTAATACTATAAATTTACTTTCAAGATTTTAAATGTATTTTAATGACATTAATTCGGATGGATTTATTAATAACCTTTCAAACAAATAATATATTGTATTCTTATATTCTAAAGTTTCACATCTTAATAATTGTTATTTAGCCTCTACATTATAAATAAATAAACTTTAAGATAATAAATATATATAATCAATAAAATTTATATTTAAATTTTACACATTTAAAATTGTTTGTAAAACATTAATTTATTTTCTATTTTTTATCAAGTGATATTGTTATGAGTAAGTGTCTTCTAATAAATTTATTATTATTTAATTAAAAACAGTTAAACACTTTAAATATAATATAAATAACTAATATTTGTAATAATTATATAAGTAGTTTGGATAGTTAGTGTTCTACTATTTTTTTCTATTTTAATTAATTTATAAATAACTAAATAAGAAGTTTAGATGAATTAGAATTCTATTAGTATTTGACTATTAAGATATTTATATTTCAAATAGCATTATTTTTACCCAATCAACTTTATTTTAAGAAACACATATATTTTCAGAAAGTTTCAGAAATACATAATAAGATTAATACTTTTATGAGTAGTATAGAAACACAAAAGTCACCTGTTCATGATTCACATAATAATTGTTTTCTTTAAAATTCATAAAGATTAGTATAAGGCAACTTTGTATCAATTTTATGTATAATTTTTTTTTAATATAATATTATTTCTTCTATACCTTGCCAATTTTTACTTTTATTTATTATTATGAATTTATTCAATATTTTTATTAAATATGCAATGTCTTTTATTTGAACAATCATATTCTATATGTTACATATTAAATTTTATATTATTTGTATTGCAATGACGGCATGAATGTTTAATTTGGATTTTTTATAAACAATTTTAATTTGATAATATTTATGACATTTTACTTGCAATGACTTATTATCTACTTCTTTAATATTAATTTTCTAGTGTTTGTTTCAAACTATAATTTAGTTCTTCAAGAAATATACTTTCTATTTCAATATTATAAATAAGTCTTCATATTGTAGATCATTAATTTTATGTAGTGCAATTATTTAATTATTTCTATATTTCAATACATTAGTTTATTTATCACAAATTTTATTTTCAAATTTGTTATGTGATTATATTATAAATTATCATCAATCCAACCATATAAACTTATCATTGCACATCATTCTTTAATTTAGTACTTATGAACTAAATTTTCTGTTTTTTTTTTAAAAATTTTATAACATTGATTTTATTATGTAATATTTTATTTTAATTTGAGAATTTTGACAAACAACATTTTAAATTTGTTGACGAACTTTTTGAATTTAATGAAAAATACTTTAAATATTCTTAAAATTTTAAAGAGAATTTGAAGAGTTTTCACTATTTCAAATTTTTAATTAATTCAACTCTTTGAATTCTGTCATTTTCTATCGTGGAATTTGATTTTTATTTATTGTTATAAAAAAGATAATATAGCTGCATCAACATGCTGACGTAGTACAATCTTATTAGTTATCACAATTTGAATTCTATCCAACAACTAAATAGATAGATTTGACTTTACATAATCTTTGTCTTATTTACTTCTAACAAGATTACGTCATTTATTACTATTTGATTAGTCAATTAAAATATTAATTAATTAATTAATTATTTTAAGAATTATAATTATTTAAATTTCCAAATAAGTAAATAAACAAATAAACTTATTTAATTAATATTTTTCATGTGAAATTTTTGATTCGATACTAAATTTTAATGTGTCTGCACCGACGTACATCACTTTTTTTTTTTTTAAATTTAAGTGCTCGACGTGGTCGCATATATCATAATATTTTTTTCCAAAATTATCAATTATTTATTTATTTATTTTTATCGTGTAATGAAATTTTTACATGTCACTACACTGTACACTTGAACTTGCTGTCTTTGAGTAGAATCTTCTTTGGCCAGGTAGGCACGAGGGAGGCGTGGGACTGTGGGGTGCTCTCAGTCATCTGACTCGGATATCCACATGACTTCATTATATCTATCTCACTAAAGACAAGCCAGTGTCAACTTTTCATTAATACAAGGGCTGCCAATAGCAGAAGATCGGGACTATGTTTGTTATTTAATTTTAAATTTTTTATTATTCTATCAAATTTTACAATAAGTTTGTTTTCAAATTCAGACGCAAAAACACACGCAATAATATCCTTTAAATTTTATTTCTATTCTTTCTTTTATTTTTATATAATTCCTAATAAAATAATATCTAAAAATACACAAAAAATTAAAACAAACATAATCCCAACACTTTACGTTATAAAAATTGAATAATCAATATCTATACATACTATATATATTCACATTTATATATTTTTATAAAATAATTATTATTTTTATATACTATTATATTATTTAATTATTATTATATATTTATAAATTATAATTTACAATAAATTATATTATTTATTGTATTAAAATTTTTATTCTAAAATATTATTTATTTTAATACAAATCTCATCCTACGTTCATCACCACTGCACCCATTTTCAAGCGTAACCCAAATTCTTCGCATGGAGGCCACGTGCTTGACTAGACACTGGTCTACTTCTGTGAAAGCCTAGTCACACCATTGTCAATTAATACAAACTAAAATAGTATTGGTTACGTTTGTTTTATAATTTTACACGTTAAAATCACACACTTAATAATAATAATAACAATTATTATTATTATTCTTTAGATTTATTTATTTTATTTTTATGCAATTTAAAAAAAAAACACCCCTGAAAACACGTGTAACACGTCTTATAATTACTGAACTTGGATTTCTTTCAGCTATAACAATAAAAAATCTAATTATTAAATTCCCCCCGCAGCAATCAATAAGGTTGCCTTTTCCGAAAAGTGAGTTGGAATCCACATGAAGAAACTCACCTTTAGTAAAGCTTGTCTTTAGTAATTATTTATTGGTCGTGACGGTTCCACTAAAAATATGTTAATAAAATACCACTATGGTTCGACCATTTAGAATTAGACTAAAAGCGTGTTTCTCACGGACGCGTGTAATTAAAGTTTTACCCAACGCCCAATTAATTAATGCGCACCACCGACGCACGGGGATAGTCTTCGTCCATGCGAATTCGCGCCTTTCCATTATTCATTCATAACAAGAACTTAAATTGAGAAATTTTGAATGTCTGATCGGGGTTTGCTTCCCGAATTATGTTATTTATTTACATTATAAACGTATTAATTAACAAAGAGATTTGATTATTTGATTGCATATACGTGATGATGATTCTGTGGATGACATTTAATCCCTTGCTCTGTAAATCAAATTCCGCTGGTAATTATTGTATACAAGGGGAGGACTAATCGGATTCAAAAGGAAACGTCATGGGAAACGCGCGCTGTACGAAAGTGTAAACGCGACTTTCCTCGGGATGAAGCCCAAAAGTTGCTACAGCCAAAATGGTTGGATTGAGGCGATGCTGAGGCAGCGACGGGAGCGGGCCTCACACATGGGTGTGGGGCCCACCGTGATAACGAAGAGCTGCCATCTCCAGCTGTCCGAATATTGCTCGTTGGATTGGATCTATGAAATGTACATGTCATTCCAAGATTTACTGGTCTCGATCTTACTCTCATGCGCCATAAATTAATGTATATATGTCTGTATTATATATCATTATTATTATTACAAAAATAAAAAACTTTTTAGTTGCAAAATTATAAAATCATACTAACGCCTTTATTTTAGATTTTGTTTATTCGTTTCCTTTCTTTTTTTTTTTCAAATACGTATATTTGTATTTTTATTTTTTGTCAAAAGCTCTCTCTCTCTCTCTCTCTCTCTGATTGTTTAAAATTTCTTTATTTTTTATTTTAAATATTTTTTTGTACTTTTAACATGTCTCAATATTATACTAGTAATTAAAAGCGTACTCAATGCATATACATAATTATATAATCACATTAATAATACCGTCCAAAGATTATTTTTAGAGTAAGAAAAATAACTCTTAAGAAAAATGATAGATAGAATAAATTAAATTTTAAAGAAAAGAAAAAAATATAATAATTAAAATAAGGGAAGAAAACAAACTAAATGAAAATTGAGGGAAAGCAAGTAAAAATAAATAAATAGAGAAGTATGGTTATCATGGTGCCTTTAACATTGTGCAACCGGAAGGAGATCCGTATCCTTAATGGAAAGTAAAAATAAATTAATAACATCAATTAAAAGCAAAATTTATATTTTTCGTAGAAGAAGAGGAAAGAGTTATGGAAAAATAGATAAATAGAACAAATTAAATTTGAAAAATAAATAAAAATAGAATATTAAATTTAAAGAAAAAATAAATAAAGAAGTGAGAGTATTGTACTTGTTTAACACGATGATACAAAAACGAGGTTTATATCCTTAACAAATACGGATCATAGACAAACTAAAACTAACTACAAAACTAATTTTATTTTTATTTTTTTTGGTTTTTTTCTCTTTCACTTATTATTTATACTGATGTGTTTTAAATTTTCTCTTTTATAAAATTTTTAATCGTTCCTTATTTTTTTCTTATTTTAAAGAATCGTTTCTATATATTGAACTATATATTCAATTTCAATAATTTTAATTTTATTATTTAAAATATAATGACGTTGTCATTTATAAATAAATTTAAATACGTATATAATGCCAAGTTTTACTTCTGTAATTATTTAAAAAGATTTAAGCTATGTTTATTTTTATTTTTAAGTGCGTAATTTTAGGTGTTTCTTAAAATTACGTAAGAATTTAAAAGTAATAGTGAAATTGCAAGTGTTTTGAAGTGTGATAAAAAAGAATAAAAACGAAAAGAAAAATAAACATAATTCTCAATTCTGCCATATCATCTCACTATTATCATATATTTTATATATAATTAAATAAATCAAATTCGTATCCAACACAATTTTATCCCTACGGAAAAAAAGGCCTCGATAGCCGAAAAGTGGCCCAAATCCCTGTAATTGAGGTGAATAAAAAATATTTCCTTTCAGAAAGTTGTGTCGTGTATGGTGCAGAGATCATACCGTAATTACACACAAAACTAGCTCTACTGTCCAAGTATCTATTAATAGGTGACACGTATCTCTTGTTGAGTGGTGCGTGAAAAGATCCACAGAAGAGTGTGAAACATCTGTGTCCGCTTTCAGACGTGGCGTTTCTCATTCTTTCTTACTGCTGTCTCCACCTCCACCGCTTTTTCTCTCACGCGTAATTATATACGTTCGCTTGTATCTATACGTGGTTTTTTGGCCCATCTGGGTTGTACGTATAGATACGCCACAGGCGAGCACTGAGACGATTCAATTAGGCGAAGAGCACGTGTGCCGTAGAGTGATCAATTGAGTCCGTGGCGAAGATAGGTTTGTGTTTCGTGTTCTTGTTTTTGGGTTTTGTCTGGGCAGTACAGGAGTGGGGTGAACTGGGAAAGTACGATTAGACCCTCGATCCTGTTTGTTTCGGAATATTTAAGGTTTGGAAAATTTCCGTTCTTTTTCGGATTAATTTTGGTAACTGAGACGTTTTAGTCCATTATATAAAGCATTTTTATTTGTTTGTACGTGTTTTTTTTGTGATTAAATGGGTTTGTTTTACTTGTTTTGAAAATATGAGAAGAAAGCGTAAATTCTCTGTACGTGCTTTACGGAGCGACATTAATGCTAATTATCTGACTATTATTTTGTATGTTGGAAATTATCAATTTTTATCAACATAAAAATTGAACCTGTGTCCCGCAGTTTGTATGGCTTGCTGTTCAGTTCAAATCCCAATGAATATGGTTGCAAATTTTTTACCCTGAATCAACAGAACAAGCCATTATGGTAAAGTGACAAGTGCGAAACATTTATCCACATTGTCAAAAGCAATGTTGTGCATGTAGTTTATTTTTCTGAACTTTGTACTTTGTAGTCAGCCTCCTTCCATGTTCAACTTTTGCTTAAAGGTCAGCTGGAGGGGCTTCGGATAGTGATGCAAATAATTAATCAATCTCCTTATATTGTCCCGGCTCAAATTCATCACGATGCTTGAAAAAGTGACATATTAGTTAAACATTAGTGGCTATTTCAAGTAATTTGCTTCTTTAGATCACTGATAGTATCAGATATATGTGCTTTTATTGCAGTTTTAGTGAAACTCTATGAAACCCATAGTTGCCTATGAAGGCATCCAAGTCATGGAGGTGGCCGATGAAGAAACGGCAGTTCTTATTTGACAGGGTGTGTGGCTTGTCTGCACTTGTTATTTTCATTTGTTGTATTTCTGATCAAAAAATGTGGCTGGATTTTATAATCTATGCCTTTTGGAATATAAAAATTTTGAACTTGTAAACTTCTTGTATGAGTAATTTCACTTGGGAAATGCTTAACTAGTAAATAGAAGTGCAGGGAGCATTTGGAGCAAAGATGAAACAGCTGCCATTTATGGGAGTTGTCTCTGCATTAATGCTGTTCATTATATATAGAACCACTAAATATCAGCATCTACAGACCGAGGTATATTCAGAGAGAGTTTGTTTGAAAACTTCAATAGTTTCTCATTTGACTATCGACTAATTGCTTTGATCTATTTCATTTCTAAGATATTATGAAGCTTTAATCTTCTTACTATTCCTGTGATAGCTAATTTTCCTTTTTCAATAACAATCATTTTCCCCTCTCTCTCATCAGATGGAGTCAAAATTGTACCCTTTCCACACATTAAAGGTAATTAGCTAATTAGAGCATCGTCTATTCTCATTACTTTTAACCCTATCAGAATTAATCTTAGTATGTCTCATGTTCATTTTATTTTTTTTATTTTCTTTATGACGTGGATTGATCATTTGGTTTAGGACTCAGGCATTGATTCCGAAAGTTTGGATGGATTGCCTCGTGGTATCATCGAAGCAAGATCAGACCTGGAGTTAAAGCCTTTATGGAGAACAGGCATTTCCAATTCAAAGGTAAAATTTAGCATTGATTGTAGAGTCTATAAGCCGTTCTTCAACCTTATCCCCTTCATCTCATTTTCTAGTAATCTAATTTGATTGAGTCATTGCTGATATATTCTTATAGACTTTGTTGAAACTCTGTCTTTCGTTAAGTTACGATTCTATAATCAATGATCAAACTTCATTTCACATTCACAATTCTGAATTTCCAGGTTAGTGTCCGGAGCTCTAACAATTTGCTAGCTATGCCTGTTGGAATTGGACAAAAGCGGAATGTTGATACCATTGCTCAAAAGGTACTACTGTCTATTGATGTTAAATAGGAGAAAAATTCAGTGATTATTATAGTTGTTTACATCCATTACTTGATTCTTTTGTTTTTAGTTTCTTTCAGAAAACTTTAAAATAATTTTGTTTCACTACGATGGCAACGTGAATGGGTGGTGGGATCTGGCATGGAGTAAGAAAGCTGCACATATAGTTGCACTGAACCAGACAAAATGGTAAGCCTTACAGTTAATAATCTGCTTTCTTACCTGTAATCTGCTAGATACAAAAAATTTCTTGGCAGTTATCCATTTAAAATACAGTTTATTTACTTACAAATAATTCTCTAAATCCTGTGTTTATGAGGAATTTACTGGATGCTATTTTACTTCCTACAATATTAAAAAATTACCTAATTAATCTTTGTGCACAAATATGGTTACTGATTAGTGGACATCTTGACTTGAACATTCCTGTGGACTCATCGAATGGCAGAATGTCATGTGTGTTTATATATTCATATGTTTATATTAAGTTGATCTTTTCTTCCTTCCATGCTCAGGTGGTTTGCAAAACGCTTTTTACATCCTGCTATTGTCTCTCTCTATGATTACATTTTCCTGTGGGATGAAGATTTGGGAGTAGAAAATTTTCATCCGGGCAGGTACTGTTGCAGCACTGCACGACCTGTCTCCCTGCATGGCTTCTTTTATTTCTTTCTCTTATTTTTCTTTGATGCGATGTGTGAAGTTGGATCTTGATAAGGAAAACAAGAAGGAAAATACACACAGAATCTTGATAAGGAAAACAAGAAGGAAAATACACACACACAAACACACATGCTTAAAATGATAGTAATTTGCGCATTATTTTTTATCCGTTTCATTTCCTACTCCTCACCAAAATTCAAGGTCAAGGGATAGACCCTATGTAGTCGTGTGCTAGTTATTCTCCTTACATGCTATGTTTTCACACAATGTTGATGAACCTGTTGCCTCCTCAGAACAATTTGGCACTGTCATTTTGAAACTTTTACTTGCATCAGCGTGGTGACTTTAAGTACTATGTTTTGAAAGCAGGAGGAATTCTTGTTCTTTGTTAATGAGAGTTTTCTCTACTTAAGATCTAGAGGCAGCCCTCCTCTCTTCCCTTCCCAAAATATGTTGTTTCTTCAAAAGATGAGCCAACATAAGGGTTTTATTCCTGCACTATCTTTTTCTCATATGCTTCATTAAGTCACAAAAAACTAGGTTATGAATCTGTTGGTTTTTTTAATGCTCTACTATAGAAGCTGTATCTATAAATTTTTGTCCAGTTTTCTTACATCTCCTTTGGCCAGGTATCTGGATATTGTAAAATCAGAAGGACTTGAAATATCTCAGCCTGCTTTGGATCCAAATTCAACTGGAATACATCACAGGATCACAATAAGAAACAGAATGAATGTATTTCATAGGTTGGTTACATGCAAGATGCAAGATCCATTTGTTTTTGACTTATTATTTCTGTGGGTGGTGCTTATATGTTCTGATTTAAGCAGGAGAGTCTATGATGTGAGAGGTACTATTAAGTGCTCAGATGATAGCGAGGGGCCGCCATGCACTGGGTAAATTACCATCGCTCTAAAAGTTGTTTATTTAAGTCTTTATGCAGTTGGTTTCTCAATCCTCGACTAGTGGCTTTCTCTTCTCTTTCTATGTTCAGCTTCTAATCTACTAGAAATAACTACTTCAGACATAGCATCTTGGCTATAATTCCATTTAAAGCATCATTTTTCACAGTTTAATGACAGTAAAAACTTTAACATGCATTATTTTGCGTACATGATATGATCTTCCATGAATTGTAGTGATGCATCCTCCTGTACTATATTATAGAAAATGTTCTTTAACCCTGAAAATAACTCAAGCCAAGAAAAATCTATTATTGTTCAGTATTCTAATATCAATCAACAGACAAAAACAATAGACTGACCATTCTATCCTAGCAATTCAATGTACCATTAATTTAAATGAAAATGTTAAATCTTGTCAAGTTTTGCAGTTTTGTGGAAGGTATGGCTCCTGTATTTTCAAGATCAGCATGGCATTGTGCCTGGCATTTAATACAGGTAATATTTGGTGCTTTTCTTTGGATAAAGTTCCATTTTGTAGGTTATAAAGTGTGATAAAAAATTATGAAAAGCATTGGTAGGAGTTTTCATCAACATTCTTTGTTACGTACTTTAATTTGTACTGGCTTACAACTTGTTAAGATGCCAGTCTGTGAAAAAGATGAAAAAAGACATTTCGAATGCACTTACACCTTATTAAGAAATTGTTTGAAAATAAATAAATGAATAAAAATATTTTGAATGACTCCCTATCATCATTCAGATTATTTTTTGTAGCTTGTTGTCCAATTAGAGTAGTTTTACACTGCTATCATTGCTATTCATCTTATAGTTCTTTTTGCAACAGAATGATCTTATTCACGGTTGGGGAATGGACATGAAGCTCGGCTATTGTGCACAGGTAACACTTCTATGTTGGGGCTGTTATGTTTTTTAAATTTTCAACATGGTTCTTATGTAATTTAACTGCTAAAATTTGTTTATTAACATAATTATACACTATGGTAATGCTTTACTTTTGGTATTTACCTGCCATGACAACATTTGGAGCCTACTGCTACCCACCCCTTCTTGTTTCTCTGGTCCCCTGCTAGGGATTTAGTTAGAAAAGGTGCCTTCAAATGTGGATAACATTCTTGGCATGAAAAAGTATGCAAATATCCTTTATATATGCTTATGATTAACCTTATAATTGTGTTTGTCTTGTATAAACTTGGATCTTTGAAGGGGGATCGCACAAAAAAGGTGGGAGTGATCGATAGTGAATACGTAGTTCATCAGAGTATACAAACTTTGGGTGGGGCGTCTGCTAGGAAGGTAACCAACTCACTCTATATATTGAATCTCCTATTTGTCTTCCTTGATTTGTTTTTTCTCTGTCTTTATCTTAAGCGCCTTTCTCTTGGCTTCTATGAGAGCATTTGTAGCTTGTAAAGATTAATCTTATTTCGTTTGTTGCGTACTCATGCTTAAACCGTGGATGACACTACTACATAGTGTATCTTGGTTCTACCTAACAAAGTATTGCATTCGATCATGTGTTGGGCATCTGAAATGATTGAAACTGTAACTAGGATCAAATATGGATATCAAGTGACGTAGAACTGCTTGCACTCTCATTGTCTGTATTCAGCTTACCTCATTTTATGATCCTCGATGTCCATACAGGTTTTGAATCCTGAAGAAACCGTGAAGGTATAGCTTCTTGTTTTCTGTTTTCCTATATCTCATATCACATCTACAAAGAAGTCTTTACCAGTTAAAACTTTACTAATGTGGACTTATTCTTCTGCTGCGCAGAGGCATGGTGTGGATGTCAGATTAGAGGTGAGACACCACATCTGAGTATGGCGGTTGATTTGTTTAAAATTCATGGCGCTGGAAACAGCATGACTTCATATTGTGATTTGTGCAGATTAGGAGGCAATCGACAATCGAACTTGAGAAATTTAAGGAAAGATGGGAAAGAGCTGCTAAGGCGGACAAGAATTGGGTGGATCCATTCCCCTCCACCCACAGACACAGACGCGGGTTCTGGGGCAGCAGTAGCTGACGTCTTCGTCTGTCATTCTTCTTAAAGCTCCGAAGTTTCTTAGTAGTTCAGTCATCATCTTCTTTCATTATTTGAACCGTAACATGATATCAACCGAACACGGCTGCCATATTTCTTTTTGTATAGGCTAAAAGGCAATCGAGACAAAATTTATTCTTGGACACAAACCAGCAAGACTTGATTTAATGTTGTACTCATCGAGTTGTTTTGTGGTAAATGAGAATATTTACTGATTTTTATTGAGCTGGAAGCAACTGTGAGGCTAAAGAACTACGAACTCGCGAACCATTGGCGAATTGGGGTCGGCTAATGATGAAGTGCTGGGAATTTAAGCTTGATGCTCAGAGTTAAAGTGGAGTTGGTCGAATTTGTGGTGTTTGTGACATCCCCATATTCCATTCATCTACCTAAGTGTAAATGAAGATGGAAAGAATTCTTTATATGCACCTTTGAAAAATAAATATATCGTTCCGGTACATGACAACCAAACCAATTATTATCTGTTTAAATAAATAAATACCATGGTTACATCAAAATAAATAAATGAATATCATAGCAATAATCAGGTAATATATATATATATATATATATTCTTGTGATTGGTTTTTCATTTTCTCTAAGTTTTTTATTATCAACTAGCTTGTGCATCTGAAATGTGAAATAGGGAGTGCTATCTTATTTAAACTATAATATAAATATTAGTTAACCAAAGAAGACAAAAAAAAAAAAAAAAAACGAAAAAATTAGTTAAAAATTTAAAAGAGGCACAAGAAAAGAAGATCAGAGGTTGGCTACTAAGGTTTCATTTTGATTCCCTTAATCAACAAAACTCCAATTAAATATGCCTGTTTGATTCTTTCTCTTCTCATCTTTTTTCAAAGAAGGGACAATCTTAAACTGCACATATACTTGGTATAAAGGACAATGCTATTTTTCTTGATGAATCCGAAGGGAAACAGATGATACTAAAAAGGTACAGACAGTCTTCTATTCTAGAAAGAAAAAACAACTGTAAATCCATGGTGCTCTTTTCCTTCCAGTCCTTTGGGTAAGTGGGTTATACTCATTGGCTATAACAGAATAAATTCGATGGTAATTCGAAAGGATCATTATGTGACTGAAACATGGAGGATACCAAAAGTTTGAGGGAGCCAAGTGTTAACAATCAGAAATAGCGAGTAATATTTTGATATTAATATATAGTTTGAGGGGCATTGTGGAATTTACCCTTTTCTCTGATTTCAACGGAAATGTCGTTTCCCTCAAAGCACTTCAGGCTGGACATCACTCTTCATTGTGAAATTGTGTTAAAAGTCCTCACCCTCTGTGATGCTGTGCCTTCTTTTACTTCTCTAACACCATCTCAATTTCAGTATTCAGATCTCAAAATATCTCTTTTGCTGGTGTCAGCAAGTGAATTTAATTGAAGTGAACTGTCGTTGAGAAAATGGCCGGCCGTTACGACAGCAACCCTTTCGAAGAAGAAGAAGAACTTAACCCTTTTGCTGTAAGTTTTATATGATCAACCACTTTTCCCCCTTTAATTGCACGGAAAGGAGGCTCTGTAGCTGCTATTAAAAGTGAATAACTTGCAGCTGATAAAAGGGTTTATTTTAGACGCTTATGGTTGCTTCTTTCGTTCAAGTTTTCTGCTTGTATGTGTAAAAGAACAATTTATTTAGCTGTGGGTGTGATTAAGGAAGCGCTGTTACTTAATTGATTCATCTAAAACAAGGGTTCGTTCAAGGTCTGCAATGTTCGAGCTTGAAAATTTGTGAAAATTGTTCGACTTGAAAAAAATAATGAAAACAAGAATTTAGCTTGTTAATTTTGGTGCTTTTGTGTAAAACATAGTGAAAACTAAAAATTTCTGAGTTTTAGTGGTGGAAACTGGTGGTTTGCATGGCCTTAGTACGGTGGCAATATTGTAGGTGCTGGCAACATGGTTTGCATGATTGGGGAGGCGACTTTCACTTTCATGAGCACATTGATTAACTATGAATGTTGATGAATGTAATGTTAGCGGATCAGTTAGGGATGGGATTTGGGTAGGCATGTCATTGCACAATGCACAAGTTTTAGACAACTACACAAATAAGTTACTTTTATCGATAACATGGTGAAAAAGAGAGAGCTGCCTACATAACTGATTAGAACAAGGATGTGCTTAACAGTTGTAAATTGAGGCTGTTCTTCAAAATTCTTCACGGTGTGTGTCAACTGTTTGTTTTCAATGTATTGTGTTACACTTCATTATATGTTTATAAAATCTATAGGTCTTAGTTGTTATGTTGTAATTTTGCTATTCTAGCTTCAATATATTTTTGAATCCAGGATGGAGGGGGAAGAGGAAAACCAGCCAATCAGTCAAAATTTACTGGAGGATCATTTTATACAACAGTGAGTTGATTTTTTATTTCTCTTTCTATTGTCAAGCATGTATTACTAATTATCTAAATTTTAAGACTTAGGATCATGCAACTAAGGGAATCTATTTGGCAATGCTACATCTAACTCCCTGAAATTTCTTGTACCTTGTTTTCAAAATTTACCTGTGCAGTAGTCCTTGATTCTCTCCTAGTATTTGTAATTGCTGTGGCTCAAAATTTTGTGGGTGACTGATTTTGGCTTATTAATATAAATATTATAAAAAATAAACATATAATAATTAACTGTATAATGTTAAATTTTAACATTATAGTGATTAGAATCTGGTTTTAAAACCAAATACTGAGAATTTGGTTTAATTGTGTGTGTGTGTACTTGAAATTTGTAATTTGGGTGCAGCCTAGCCTTGGAGCGCATACCCTGCATGCCACTCAGGTTGGTAGCAGCATGCTTACATGTGCATTATCATCCTCTTTTCCCTTATTTCTTCTTATTCTTTCTTTGAACTTTTTATGTTTTTCTTTTTCTTCTTTGGTGGACTTTTATTCCTTTTCTTTTTGTCTTTTTTGTTTCTTCAATAAGCTAGGCAATATCTAAATTTTAAAAAATTTTATAAATTAATTAAGTGGGTAAGTTTGATTAGATTTTGAAACTTTCCATATTAAGTGGCTAAATATTGATAAAATTCTCAATTTTTTATTCTTGAAATTATAAATTTTTTAATTTTTTGACAAATTTAATAGTTGGCTAATCACTAATTCTTTGTTATTTGTTTTATTTTAAAGTTATGAAGTTGAAAATTATTTGCAACCATTATTTAATATGTAAAAATTGTTTATATTATACTTTTTTAAAAAAAATTATTGGCAATATAAATATATTTCACATATTACATAATTTTGCACCATGCTTCAATGTGGTGCATGCCGCGCCCTGCGCCATGTGCCATGGCTCTTAAATGCCTTTGCTCCGTGCAGTACAATGCCATTCGCCACTAACAACTATGTTTAAGAAACAATAGAGGTTTTTGAAACATCATTAGTTATCCTGCTTAGAAGTTCAAAATCAAAAGTAGTTCTTTTCTTGATCATTATAATATAACAACAAATATATATGTAGTTTGCTTGGCACTGTAGTTATCCCTTACATTTAACGTTGATTTTCTTTATTTTCAGACTACTGGCAGTGTTCCTCCTTCTACAAACTCAAGGCTTTCACCCCTTCCTCCTGAACCTGCTGATTTCTACAATCCTACTGCTCCAGTTGATATTCCTCTTGATGATGCATCGGTGGGTGATTTATTCTTTTAGTGGGTGATTTATTCTTTTCTCGGCATGTTTAACATGCATTGCTATATACCTTTTCAGTTTCGTGACATGGTTTGAATAGTCTTTTAATACAAGATAATTTTCTGATATAGGACTTGAAAAAGAAAGAGCGAGAGTTGCAGGCTAAGGAAGCTGAATTGAAAAGGAGGGAACAGGTATTGCTGATGGTTCCTATTAATCTACTAGGGCCAATATGTCCATTTCATTTGTACTGTCTGCTACATGTGTGATACATTTTCCTCCTGCCCTAATCAATTTTGATTCTAGATAACTACTGCTTTCCCACCTAATTTTCTCAGAAGTTTTTTTGATGCTCATCGTGTAATTCTGAACACTTAGAGCGTAAGAATTTTCAGCTTAATAGAAAAATACTCTGCATCATTGGGGTCTTCCGTATATGGAGTTTACAATTTAAATGTATGATTCCTAGCATATCTAATGAGGAAGCAAACAATATTCCGTGGATCTGAGTAAAGTGAAGTTCAATAGTTGAGAAACTTGTGATGAGGGAGAGCATGGATAGCTCTCTCTTTAGTATGGCATAGAGGAATTTTTCCATCTCACACCAATTATAAGATAGCTAGCAAAATACATTGGGAAGAGAAATTGGGAAGAGGAACTAAATAGTTGCTTAAGATCTATGAGCATTTCAAGAGATCTATGTCTTGCACGATGTTGAATGTGTATAATGCCAGCAAATTACCTTCTGCCTGCTGAAGATGGTACCTAATTTGTGTTAATGACTCTCTGCAGGAAGTAAGGAGAAAAGAAGAGGCTGCTGCACGAGGTGCTGTGTCTATTAGCGGATATTTTTCTATTACTTTCATGTGACGCCCTTTGTAATGACAAGAATCATGTTTTTCCTTGTATACTTTTTACTGATGACTTCTTAACCAAGAGGAGTTGCCACGGATTCTTTGCAGCTGGTATTGCTCTTGAGGAGAAAAATTGGCCGCCATTTTTTCCCATTATCCATCATGATATTGCAAATGAAATACCAATTCATCTTCAGAAGCTGCAGTATGTTGCATTTACGACACTGTTAGGTATACAAAAATTTGCTGATATATTGGTTTTAGGTTAATTTGTTCCCCTTCTTTAGTTCGTATAATTTCTGATTAAAAAGGGTGGTTGTGGTAGATTGAACTGGCAGGCTTCTTTGTACCTATTTATGCATTTATTTAGAAATAATAAAATAGTATTACATCATATGGCAACTTATTAGGATTTATGATACTAGAAATTAGGTCTTCTAAGTATCGTGATGTGGGAAAAGAGTTTATCAAAGTTTAGGACCTGAAAGTTTATTAAATATCAAGACTATAATTTTATATTTGCATATAAGCATATTAGAGCTGCAAAAGTTTGTCTCTTCTCTTTGGGGGTATCAGCAGGGGCACCATGAATGTTATTGATGATGTATGTGCTGGTGGTGATTAGGGCTGGCTTTTTGCCTTCTATGGAATGTCATAGCTGTGACTACTGCATGGATTAAACGGGGAGGTTGGTATCCAATAATAACCATGAAGTATGTTTATGGCATATGATGTTTTTTCTCCGATGTTCCTAACTTCAGATATGACTACTAGATGCAAAGATTTGGTTTCTTGCCATTATCTACTTCATAGCTGGGGTTCCAGGAGCGTATGTATTATGGTATCGTCCACTCTATCGTGCTTTCAGGTTAGTGCTCCTATCTTGTTGAATTAGAAATAACATAATTTCTATTTCTATATTCTATTGGGCCATGGGGAGATTCAAAAGGTTTAGTACAAACTGGATACAGGCTTAACATTTCGAAGATAATAATTGCAAAATGACATGTTTATGAGATGGAGGAGATGAATTAAGGTGGACTATGATCCTCTTTAATGCTTGATATTGTTATTCAATCGGTCAAAGGAGGTAATGAGGATGGATGAACTATTTCCCATCTTTGTATAGTTCTATTTATCATCCATCTGTATTGCAGGAATGAAAGTGCTTTCAAGTTTGGGTGGTTTTTCCTGTTTTACTTGGTGAGTTTCCTATATGACTTGACGGATTTTCCTTCTTGACCTGGATATATGACAACTTGTCATTAACTGCCACTGCAGCTTCACATTGGCTTCTGTATCTTTGCTGCGGTTGCACCTCCTGTAGTTTTCAAAGGAAAATCTCTTGCGTAAGTGTGCCATTCTATCTTTGTCGTATATTCATGACTCTTGTCAAATTATTTTTATCACATAATCCTTTATGATTTAACATCAATTATTCCAGCGCACGTGTATTTGCAGACCCTGCTGGGATAATGTAATGTTATATGATTTTGTATTATTCTTGTAATTTTTAAGCCTGGGAAACTATGCATGATAAGATTACTTGGATCTTTCTCTGGCTCTTGTTTGATTCATCCCCTTCTGCTGATAAATGCCTTGAGATTCTTACCAATAACTCAATTGCTGCTGACCAACTACTCTTTTAAATATATTTTGGTAAATCTGATTATTAGCTTTCCCATTGATAGTTTTTCATTTGATTTTGGATGGACTTTTGTACAGAGGTATCCTGTCAGCTGTAGATCTCATAGGCGATCATGTTTTGGTTGGGGTAAGTTCAATCCGTGCAGAATCATCATCATTTTAATGGGCACGATCACAAATAATGGCCAAATGACATGATTTGCACAGAAGGGATCCGTTCACCCTTTTCTTTAAACGCAAATGTAATCTTAAATTTGGAGGTACCAGCAGTTCTTTATTATAAAACTTCATTTGGTTGCACAGATTTTCTACTTCATCGGCTTTGGACTGTTCTGCCTTGAGTCGGTCCTCAGCTTTTGGGTTATACAGGTCCACCATCTTTACCCCTGCCATGCATTTGAAATTAAAGAGCCATGCATATCTCAAGAGACGATGTTTATGATGCTTCTCATTTTGCAGCAAGTATACATGTACTTCCGGGGCAGTGGCAAAGCAGCAGAGATGAAGCGTGAAGCTGCCAGAGGAGCCCTAAGAGCAGCAGTATAACGTGTCATATGGCCCAGGACATGGACACTGGATACCGATCCCTTCGTTCTATCTTGCAAGAATGTAGATAGATTGGTTAGCATCCTCCAATCCCTACTCCATGTATTTGAGTGTTCACTTTGTGTAACAATAATTTTACTGTTTTTTTTTTAATTTGGTTTTTCACGACTGGGAAGGACTAGAAAGAGAGTGATAGACTTACCAGGTTTTTGGGTCTTTATTATGTACATTGTTTGCTTATAATCTCTCATTTGTGTTTCTCTGTTTAGGAGGTCACGCTAAGATGTATTTTCCCTTAAGTAAATGATGGACGTTTGAACCCCCAAAATACATGCGAAGTGACCTCGTGTGTGCAAATAGGAGTACAACAATATCTTCATTTTACTTTCTTGTAACGGCAGGAATAAATACAAAAGAAATTAGGAATAGGAACGCTGGCCAACGATATTAAATTCTGAATTCAATTGGTAAATGATGATTTTGTCGATTTATGACACCGTCATTAAAACAAAACCAACCTCAACTTAAATGGCAAATATCCCAATAAAAGTAGAGGTTTAAAGGTAGAGTGGGCAATTCCTAACTCGATTCAAAATAAATTAGTGAATTTTGCGGCAAATTTTTGAAAGTTTTGAGTCTAAATTCAAAAAAATAAATAAATAGATTTCGAGTTGATTTGTTGGTGATCCGTGGACTTAAATATATTTTAAATAATTTAATAAATATTTATATAAATAATAAAGCTATTATATTTAAAATATTAAATTTTAATTTTAATTAAATTTTTTTTTTTTTTTTTTTTTGGTTTGCAGATCTAATTTTAATAACGTAAAAACATAGATATGTGGTTATCATTACGGAAAGACTGGATCACAGAGAGAGCTGTAAAACCTAAACTCTGCTGCATACATAAGCAGGTTCGCAGAACTAACTCAAAGCAACAATTTTACAGTGGAAACACAACTCGCATCCTATTCTTCCACAAGCAGCACTGTAGCACTAGCCTTCGATGATAACCCACAATAGCAGCATAGATATGTATATCAGCCGATCATCTCCTCAGCAGTAGGCAACGCATTTTTTCTTGCAATCCACGGTGCAACCTCCGCCGCCGCCGCCATAACCGTACCCCTTCCCGGAGCCTCTGTAGGAGGAGAAACACTTAGCCGGGCACCTCAGCTTTTTCTTGTAACAAGGGCCCTTTTCTTTGCAGACAACGGTGGGCCTCACCACGCCACCTTTAGAGGAGCCGCCGTTGGGGCCGCCGTACCCGGCTCCATAGCCGCCGCCGATAGTCCCGAACCCAGGTATGTTGAACCCCTCTCCAGGTCCAAAGACTCCGCCCTCCCCATCGTCGGGCTGGGGCCGGGTGGCGAGGGAGAAGGCGGCTGACATGACGAGCAAGAGAGATAATAGGAGAGCCGATTTCATGTCGAATTTTGATTGCTTAGTGGTGGGAGAGATGGAAGGGTTAAGTAGAGAGCTTCTATTGGGTGGTGAGAGGCCACAATTAATAAGAGTTAGTGGGAAAAGGTGGATGGGAGTTGAGAGGGGAGAGGAGTACCCATGCATGTGTCAAATAGTGAGGGAGAGAGGAGAGTTTGGTTGGATGCAGTTATTGCACATCTCACTCAAAAGTCACTTTCAAATTGGATGGAGGGATCGCTATGTCAACCCCTAAACTTGAACACTGTTTTCTTCTGCTAGGTTTCGTTGCGATTGGATAGCCAATCATCCCTACACTAAACAGACTTGGCAATTATTCGTGCTATCCGATAAAAATTTTCCTTAAGTTTCTTTTTTTTGGTTATCACAAGACTCATACAACCACACATAACCCTTAGTATTTATCCTCAAATATTATTTATCTCATATAATCTCTTAAAATAAAATTTTGAGACAAGAGACTGTCATCTAATCGCGAGCTTATTATTGTTGTAATTTTTCTAAGAGTGGAGGTAGCGTGTAGATAATATTAAAAGTGTGCAAGACTAGCCACTAGTTTTATTCAATTTGAAGCCCTTTCTCGAGCATTGAAGTTGTTGGTAAGCATCTATAGCTCGAGCTACTGCTTCAACAATCAACTGAGCTCAATAAGTCTATTGGAACATGCATGAAAAGTCTAATTGAATAACATCAACATCCAGAGATAATACCTTGAAAGAACGACAAGTAAGAGAGCATATATATGAGGATGACGAGTCTTAATTGAAATAAGACATTGGGTTTGTGAATATTATTAATTAGTAAAACTTGCACATTCTGTATATGTATACTTATAACAAAATTATAATAAAGTATAAAATTATGATTTTTTAGTTGTTCAATAATGAAATAATATTACTTAATTATGTTTTTTTTTCCCAAAAAGATTGGGAGAAAAAAATGAGAAGTACCATAAAAGATGGATAAATTGAAGAGACTAAAAGGTAATAAAAATGAGAAAGAGAAAGAAAATTAAAATAATAGTGATAAAGTGGAAAAAAAGGAAAAAAAACTAAAAGAATTTTAATTTACTTATATTTAGGATCAAAGCAGTTATTAAATGATTTAGATAGATTTATTAAAAGGGTATTCTAAAAAATCAATTAAAATAACCAAAATTAGTTAGTTGAGTGGATACAAGCAGGATATGTGTTGTATAGACATAATAGTATAAATAAACAATAGGGGCATATTTGATATAGCTTTAATAGACAAAGTAATAGTTACTATAATGGTTAAAAAGTTTAATAATTTAGTTATAAGTGTATTTTTGAAAAATCATCAAAATGACTAATTAGAGCTTTAACAATAATATAATAACATATATTACATATTGTTCATCCTTTCTATCTTTTTCCGACAAGATAATTCCCTCTCAATTTTTTTGCAACCGACAAAGACTCATGGGATGGTCCATCCCATTACGAGGTAGATGTTATTCGTAGTAGGACAAATGAATTGATTGTTGATAATTAAGGAGGTGACCATTAGGAACGACTACTGTCGTAGGATGTGTAGTGTCTCTTCTACACGATTGCTCATTTCAGTCACACTCAATCCCTAAGTTTACCTACTCACGTATGCCTGCTGGCATCACAAAACCACTAAGAATTCGTGCTCTAATATGTGAAGGTTCTTTATGATGAAAATACACCAAATATCCCAATCCCATATTCACAAATTAAATAAAAATGATTAAATTTGAAAAAAATAAAAATAATTTTAAAAAATATTAAAGCACATCAAGTAAATATTAAGTGCAAATACCTATGACTATTTATTTATATTAAATTTAGAGAAAAAAAATTATATCACTTAATTCAAAATACCCATAAACCATAATGGATAAACATTGCGTAAAAATAACCATGGATATTAATAGGTATTGATAAGACCCACATCCAAACAATTAATTTTAATGAAAATGGGTATAGGTATGGATATGAATAATATATTTTGAATTGAGTTTGAGTATGGGTACAAGTAGGATATTACCCTACTCATTTACACCACTAACTCCATTTGCATTTCCCTCACCAAAATGTGCTTAGAGGGTGTTTGGCAAAGTTTATTTTTTAGATCATTTTATACGACGTTATTGAAATTTACAGACATAGATAATTATAAATTTTTTGATCTAATAATGAGAAATATTGATTAAATATCATTAACATAATGTAATTATTGATATTCGTGTCATTTTTAATATATAAAATGAAATAATTTATAATATCTATTAAAGTAAATTTGAGAGAGCTTATTTGTTTAAGAAATTTATAAATTCCAAAACGTCTCATATTTTGAATATATAAACTAATTTACTAAAAAAAATTTAACCCAATAGCCATATAAAACAAAGGCTTACCCCAAGCACCTCCTCAACTGGTCTTCGCTCATAAGCTGTTTACAGCAGAATCAGAACCTGCCTAGTTTGTTTTGCTGCTAATTTTATCTTAAGAAGGGTTTCTAAAAATTAAGGTCTTCAAAACATTGCTAAGCGAAGTCAGGTATGAGTGGTCAAATAAATAATGAATATGAATACGAAATAAATCAAGTTCAAAACCCTTTAAATAAAATTTCATCAAGGAGAGACACGTTACACACAACACGTTGTCGTCATATCCATCTTAATAGATTGGATAAGCCGTCGAAACGATTCTTTTTCACGAATTATTAGATTCATATCCATCGACACCTGCTATTAATCAATCATTTTTATACTAAATTCTTATGCAGTCACGGGCCTTGTATTTTCAAAAGAGAACAAGTCATTAATTAGTCTGTGCATGTCAATTCCTTCACCCTGATCCACTTTAAAGATGACCTCCTCGTGTTTCAAGTAGTTTTACTAACACATGTGACGTGGTGTGTGGGGATATTTTGGATGCCTCCACATTGTTCTCTGCATTGAAATACTGATAGATTACTCATGAGGACGAAAAGCAGAACCATTAAGAGCGGATGGCCGACCACTCGTTGAAGATGACACTTGCAGGTATGAATAAATGCATATCCATTATTATTAAACAATTATTTATTTACGACTTGCATGCACTAAAAGCAGTATTTATTCTTTGTATGAAAAAGGTCCACACTGATTTCATTTTCACTATATCGCGCTTACTTGATGAGATTTGAGTGCCCCGCGCTGTGTCCTCCATCAGTTTCCTGTAAGAGACTAATTAATGATTTTACGCGTGTGTCAGCACTAGCGTGGAGTTATCGGTTAGGAGGTGTTGCATTGGGTGCGTATGATGCACAGAGTATGATTATATTGTAACATGGGTATTGCTTTTGTTAAATTATTTGTTGATTTGCATGTATGTTGCAGCATGGATTGGTGGATATATTAAGAGTGTTGATGAGTTAAACTATTAAATTCGAGTTCGATTAGGTTTAATATTACTGTTGAATTTAATCGAGTTCCAACTTTAATTTAAATTATTATTATTTTTTCGAAAGTAATCCTTACTATCTATCTAGTGGGACCATAATTATGGAAGCACCCATCTTCAAATACAACCAATGACAACCAAGAAACGCGGATGAATGTGCAATAACAATGACAACAACTGTATCAACGACTTTTCTTGTATTTCTATAGCACTTTTGAGTTTTGGGACTGAGGTTGTCCATTACTCAACCAACGTCTTCCCAAACACAAATGTCTTCACTAAGAAATCTCCAATAATAATAATAATAATAATAATAATAAAAGGCATAAGAAAAAGAATAATCTTTTGAAACGCCTGTGGATTTTCATAGCAGAGAGTGTCCTGGGAGATGTGGACTGCCAGTCGGGAAGTAATTGGGTTCATCCTTTCATGAATTTAGTTATTGGTCTTGGGAAGTAATTGGCCCATTGAGAGGCCCTAAACGCCTCATGGCCCATGAGAAGAAACTCACTGCTTGTGGAGACTGATCAGAATTAAACTCGTTCAATTCACTGTAGACAATGTGCAATGGCAAGGATAGGGTTTTTTTCAAATACACGTTTTTCTTCCTATATTTCAGAGTAATCGGTGCAGAATTTTTTTCGAAAATGTATGAAGACACGTGGCTCCATACGGTGGAATGTTAAATTTTTTTTTCTTATATTTAAAATCTGAATATTTAAGCATGCCATGCTTCCCGTCCTTCTAGCGGCGAGATGGCAGTTGACATTCCAGGCGGAATCAGGGCTTTATAAACCCCCCCTCAGCTTCCCTCCCCCGGCATTCAACCCATTCCCCTTGCTTCCCTACCCCCTCCCCCTAACGAGTCCATCCCCTTCTATTTAGCAATCCCCCACCCCAACTTGTAGTCTATTAATTACAACATTAATACTTTTGTAGTTATTGACATCTACATAAAAGATTATATTTTGTTGTTTCTATTTGTATGTCTGTATTTTTTTTAGTTGAAAAGCTATTTTTTTGAATGAATTTTTGTAATATATATTTATTTTGTTAGTAGAAATATATGTGTGGTGTGAAGTTAATTTTAAAATAGTGTAAGGAAATTTTTGATGTTGTTGGTGTAGTTAGTTCACCATATTTGCTGGTATGCATTTCTTACTTTTTATATAATATTATTTCGGAAAGATAGTTGGTACAATTTAAAGTTTTATAAAAGTTTAGGATAGATTGCATAATGAGTTAAATTAGGGAGGATGATTTCCTAATTATTTATGAATGCGCAATTATTTGAATGTTTTGGGTTGGATTCATAATTATATAAAATTTTATAAGAGATTTTGCAATTATTTAAAATTTAGTGTCAAATTTAGGATTTCTAAAAAGTTTAGGGTGCATTCACAAATATATAAAAGTATAGGATAGAATTCACAATTATGTAAAAGTTGAGGGTTGAATTTACAGGTTGTAAAACTTTTGCGTAGAATTCACAATTATTAAAAAAATTAGGGTACAATTCAAAATTAGTAAACAGTTTCAGGGTTGAATTCACAATTAATAACAAATACAGGTAGAATTCAAAAATTGTAAAAATCTTGAGTAGAAATCACTATTCAAGAAAAGTTGAGGGCAGAGTTGATAGTTTTCTTTATTTTGTGTATTAGTCATTTTCCATGTTGTCGATTGTACATTGATTTTGTTTATTAATTTAATTTCATGTAATGTTGTACGACATGTTTTTTGTTCAAACAGTATTATTTTGAATGAAATTTTATAATTTATATTTGTTTTGGTAGTAAAAGTAGATATATGTTGTCAAGTTATTTTTAAAATTTTGAAATGTAGAAAGTATTCTTGTGTGCAGATAATTTTAGAAAGATTTTAGAGAAGTTTGTGTAGTACGCTTACTATATTTGCAAGTATGGACATCCTTTTTTTGAAGTAATTTTACATAATGTAATAGAAATTTGGTTTAATATATTACCTTATGCATTAATATATGTTCATGTTATTGACATAATATGACAGAGGTTATACTTTATAAATGTTTTGTAAGTCCATTACATAAATTGTAGATTATGCGTTCCACTTATTATAGATTGTGCAGTATAGTATATCTCCATGTACAGTTATAAGATTTTGATTTAATCTCTAACATTAAAATTTTAATTTGATATACTGCTATAAGATTTTGATTTTATATATTTGTATATTGTGAACATTTTAACAGTACATAATATATTCATTGTCTATTAGATTTGTAAGTTGGTTTAATTTACTATATTATTTGAAAATTTTGACTTAATATATTCTATTAAGAGGGAATGTAATTTTATATTTTTGTAATAATGACATATAATTTTGATCCTGAATTTTTTTGCAACTGTAGCCATGTTATTGGAAGGCAAGATATAAATTCTTTAGTGTTGGGGAGACATTATGTTACAAAATTCAACTTCAGTAAGTTATAGCCGTGAACTAGATATAGTGGCATTCATTCCTTGTGACATTAAATTTGATCAATTCGTGGCTACTATGTGTCAATTGTTAGGGTTTGATAATGAGAGAGTGCTGCTTAGAATTTACTCTAGGTACATATTTAGAGATCAATTCGAAGGACAAATGGTATCACTATTACTTATTGATAGTGCAATCAATTTAAACTTTCTGTTGAACCCTATAAGTTAATTGAACTATCTGTAATTGTATTTACAAATAAAGACCAAACATTCTGATGATCAGCATGTACATGCCCCTGAAGGTCTAGACATAGGCGTCTCATGGCATCAAAATTTTTCTGTTAGCAATGATGTAGCTAGTATGCCAAAAGTCACTAAGGCACTATCCCAATTTGGTATTCATGATTTATTTAGGATTCTTGATCTAAACATTGATGTGCGTTCGTATGAGGCGTTGTATATGCGGTAGACATATGGCAAGACTTCACATGCATATGGCGAACATTTAAAAGAGCCAACCTAGTTGGACGGTGAGGATGATGAGAATATGGGAACTGAGCATGCAAATGTGCATGGGCATTGGACAATACAAACTGCATCAGAGAGAGGGTGCTAGAGATAGTGCGTCTGACGAGGACAACAGTAACAACATGATTGACATTGCGATCATAAAAAGATGTGTTGGCATAATCATGAGCAAGCCCTTCAAACACATCTCACGCACAAGTTAGATCAATGCCATCTATTGGGACCTCTATGTATCCTAATGTGCCTCCTTATAGGACGTCTATTTATTTTAATGTGCCTGCTGTTGGGACGTTCACATACCTATCAGTGGCATTGCTAGGACTTCCATGTACCTATTAGTACCATTGTTCACACATATAACTAACGAGATTCATTGTGATAGCTATGGAACTTGGAGGATTAGAGAAGTAGCTTATTACAATGAACAAAATGCTGAGCTATACGTTAATATGCATTTTAAATCTAAGGACCACGTGTAGGTAGCTATAAAATACTATTCCATTAAGGTTCCTCGTAGGGAGTATTCGATAGTGAAGAGTATGTTGATTGTTTGGAAGCTTGTCGACCACCACACTAGCCAGAAGTAGCCTTGCTCGTGGCATTTGATCGTTTCATACATTTAGCGGTACGATCTGTGGAGAATTATTCGATACGGGTCTGACCTATTTTAGAGGGACTATCAATGGACCACGCAAATTTAGACAAAAATATGGTCATCTTACTCCTGATTGGGATGGTTTATCATAGCTCTGTCTATCTAATTAAATGTGTCATTCAAATGGTAAAGGATAACTATAGGTTTGAGATCCGATATGGTAAGGCATGATAAGGGTTGAAACGTGCAGTGGAAAAAGGTATATGGTACATGGGAGGATTCTGTAAAGAAGTTGCTTATATATATGTTAGTATTGTACAAGTGGAATCTCAATATGGTGGTGGAGTGGCCACATAAAGACACCAATATGCCAACATCTAAGATGCTACACTATATGTTTTGAATATTTAAACTATGCATAGATGGCTACGCACATTGCTGATAGGTCATCAGTGTCGACAAGACTCACTTGTACGTTAGGTACATTTAGAAATTAGTGATTACTATGCAATAGATGCTAACTAGTAGGTGTACATGTGATTGTAATACATGTGATTCAAAAATTAATGATTACTTGCAATAGATTACTATGCTGACAGAAAGTTTCAAATTGTAGCATTGGTTTTGTAAATGATTGTTATACATGTGATTCGAGATAAATCTAGTACTTATCTTATATCCGATCGCTATTCAGGGTTGTTGTCTGCAGTGGATATGTTTGAGGAGTTCAAGCATAGTTGAGGGGCCCACTAATTCTGCCTCTGCCATGTATATGCGAATCTGGTGAAAAAATATAAGAATTGCCATAACAGAGACTTATATTGGTACGCTGGAAGTCATTTTCAAGTATTTAAGTTTGAACAGATGTGGAGCACATGAAGACCCTAAAGCCATGTGTGCACAATTAGCTGTCCCAAATTGATCCTGAGCAATGGACTCTTATGTAAAATGGTGGCAAGCATTATGGAATTATGACTACAAATATTTCAAAATCGACTAATGGAGTCATCAAAGGAATCAAACAGTTGTCCATCTATGGCATAGTACAACTAATGTTTGATTGTGCTATGGCGTATTTACATGACTGGTTCGCAAAAGAACAAAAAATTATCATATAGGGAATGATTGGCTGACATGGCCGAGCAAGTGGTAAACACAAGTAGAGTATAAATCAATTGTACATGGTGTGTAGTTGTTTGATAGGCGTGAGGGAACAACTTGAGTAATCATGGTGAGCCATCGTGGTCATAGAGGTGGAAACATCCAAACTATGTACTTTAGAGATCGATCATGCTCCTATAGGAAGTGGGCACTTCATGGTATTTCTTATTCTCATGTGATGTAGGTCTACAGGAGCTGAGGGTTAAACTTAAAAAATCTTGTACAACCCCATTTCTCCATGATTGCCTATGTTAACATGTATATAAGACAAGTTTAGTCAATTTAGGCTGAGACTTATTATGAGTAGTCAGGCTTTGAACTTGTTCATAATCTTAAGAGACGATTAATCCAGCGTAGCGGACGTAACTGTACTATAAAAATTTCAAACAAGATGAATTGGGCAGAGCATTGAGCATGAAAAGAAAGCCACATGAAAGCTCGTCGTCAACTTGAACAAATGCTATCTTCCTCCCGATAGGTAAGGCGATGATAATTCTTGTGTAGTGTTATGTATAGGTCTGATAAGATGCTTACTATTTTATTTAACTAATGTGTATTTTACTTTTGGTAATCCAGTTTTATGTGTTATGTTGTAGTATTATAAATTTCACTTTTAGTAATAAGATGCTATATGTTTTACTTGACTACTATGTCTGTCAACACTAGAAAACTACTATAATTTTCACTTTTAGTAATGCAATGCTATATGTTGTGTTTGACTATTGTGGCAGCTAATTTTAGTAATGAAGTGTGGTATTCTTTTCTCTTACAAACTATATAAGTTCCAACTCTAATTTACAACACTTGAAAAGTTTCAACCTCAAACTTTTATCACTTGATAACTTCTTCAACTCTAATGTCCAATATATAATAAGTTCCAATCCTAATTTCGACTTTAACAATTTCCAATGCTAACTTTAACCTTACTATTTTATTTGACTAATGTGTATTTTACTTTTGGTAATCCAGTTTTATGTGTTATGTTGTAGTATTATAAATTTCACTTTTAGTAATAAGATGCTATATGTTTTACTTGACTACTATGTCTGTCAACGCTAGTAAACTACTATAATTTTCACTTTTAGTAATGCAATGCTATATGTTGTGTTTGACTATTGTGGCAGCTAATTTTAGTAATGAAGTGTGGTATTCTTTTCTCTTACAAACTACATAAGTTCCAACTCTAATTTACAACACTTGAAAAGTTTCAACCTCAAACTTTTATCACTTGATAACTTCTTCAACTCTAATGTCCAATATATAATAAGTTCCAATCCTAATTTCGACTTTAATAATTTCCAATGCTAACTTTAACCTTACTATTTTATTTGACTAATGTGTATTTTACTTTTGGTTATCCAGTTTTATGTGTTATGTTGTAGTATTATAAATTTCACTTTTAGTAATAAGATGCTATATGTTTTACTTGACTACTATGTCTGTCAACACTAGAAAGCTACTATAATTTTCACTTTTAATAATGCAATGCTATATGTTGTGTTTGATTATTGTGGCAGCTAATTTTAGTAATGAAGTGCGGTATTCTTTTCTCTTACAAACTATATAAGTTCCAACTCTAATTTATAACACTTGAAAAGTTTCAACCTCAAACCTTAATCACTTAATAACTTCTTAAACTCTAATGTTCAATATGTAATAAGTTCTAATCCTACTTTCAACTTTAATAAGTTTCAACTCTAAATTGCTAGATTTATAACGGGCTTTTCGTTTACAAAATTAATGATTATTGTAAAAATATAATTATTAATATTCTAATTCTAAATATTACTTAAATAGTAAATACTATAATTCAACAAAACTCTAATAATTACTACTCAATAATACATTTAAGTTATTACATAATTATTATATTATTTTTGTTAACCGTCGTCCCAATCGACGGAATGGCAGCCCCCATGCAACCATGCATGGCAACTTTAAATCGTGGAATGTTACCTTGGCAAAAATATATTTGTATTCAGCTAGTCTAAAATATAGAAAAAAATATTTATTTAAAAAAAAAAAAAACGGCAAGCGAATCACTGTAATCTTCATTAATTTGGATATTTTCAATTACTCTATCTTTAATTTTTTTTTTTTTTAAATACTACCCACTACACTCAGATCATTAAATGTAATTACACTATAATCAAGGATACATTGATTAGTAGATTCTACTTGTCGGGTCCAAATCTAACCATTCAAAATATATAAAATTGCATCAAATGTCAGTAGGAATCGAGAAATTGGAGACACCCGTGCAATGATCAAACTAGGGAAATCAAAATCTTGCACCTTTTGTATTAAAATGAAAAAATAAATCATACGTAGCACGTGAAAGCTGGCACCTGCAACAGAACCCGAAGCAAATCCTGCACCTTTCTGAAATTCATTGCCGAATCTATTCACAAACATTGAATCACGAGGATAAAGTTGATGGAAAAACATATATACCTAAAGAATAAAAGCCTCAAAACAAGGGATCAAATGTGTTCTTAATTAATTCTTCTTAATATGTCTTTGAATGATAAAATTCACTATCATTTGTGTCAATTTTGGCGTTTATTTGATTTAGTTTTGATGCAATGAAATCAAGTTTTTGTTAAATCAAAACTAATTTCTTTTTATCAATGTTATATGTAAATCATTCAAATTTGAACTAAAAAGACATTAATTTAAGATTAATCACATATTGTTCTCCACCTAACAAATTGAACAACTATACCAAATATTACTCAACTTACTAAGAAATATTTCAAAAAACTAAGCACCAAACATACAAATGTAAAAACTTATGACCTCTAGAGCCTCGTCTTCTGAAACTCCATTCGAAAAATATTTTAAATGATAATTCAAACATAGACAATTTTTTTTCTAGTAAAAATGATGATATCTATACATAAACACGTTAAGGACTATCGTATAAGGAAATTTAATAAAAAAATTATATTTTGATTTGAAATAGATATTACTAATATGCATTTTATAGAATAATTCAAATATTATATGAAAGTCTTTTTCCTATTTTATTTATTCTCCATAAAAATATGATCAACTTAAAAAGTAAACATAAAATTATATTTTGTGTAATTATGCTACATAGTGCGAGTTTCTAATGCGATTTATCCTATAAATTAGGACATACTTTATTAATTTTTATAGCTTAAGCTTGGATCAAGTCACATAAAAATTAATTTTTATATTTTGAATTTAGATTAAACCATATTAAAACCATAAAATTACACTAAACCGTAACGAACCGCACAATATTTTGACTTTTAAAACCGCATTAAATCATGCCGAACCACATCAAATAATTTGGTTCGAAAAAATCAAAACCGTAACATCATTGCCAAAACTATCACGTCATGTCTTGACTTAAACACTTAAAATGTACTTAAATGTTTTCACATTCCATCACCCACAAAAGACGGATAAGTCCTGTTGGATCAAATATTGAAGTCGTGTTTCACATTCCACCGTCCACAACAGACAGATAGTCTTTCCTGTTGGATCAAATATTGAAGTCGTGTTCACATTCCACCATCCACAACAGACATAGTCTTGTTGGACCAAATATTGAATTCAAGGACGGTAGATTCTACCCGTCACACAGCACAGATTCAATTCAAATGTGGACTTGTTATTGACAGTAAGGATTAAATAGAAGAGAGCAATCACTGATTGCAAAAGGTGGAAAAAGAAAAGGGCAAGAGAGTATCTACCAAATCAATTCCTTGTGGTGTGAATCCACCTGCTTTCCTTTCAACAATTGGCTGTGTGAACATATCGAAGGTGAAGATTGGATCACTCTACTAAAACTCAAATTTCAATACTGTTTCTTCCCATCTGCCAATATATAGGAATGCCAGAAATAAAGACACAAAAACAGCGTTGTTTTCATCATCTGTCTCATCTCAACATCCTTTCACCCCCAAAAATTTGTTTGCATTATTGGGCAGACTTTGTTTGCATCCTTGATTTCCCATGAAATCAGCCCCCCCAACGGAAGCTATTGACGACAATTGAGGGACCAAAGCCATTCCCAAAGGGCAGAATCTTGTGA
Source organism: Avicennia marina (assembly GCA_019155195.1). Lineage (NCBI taxonomy): Eukaryota > Viridiplantae > Streptophyta > Magnoliopsida > Lamiales > Acanthaceae > Avicennia > Avicennia marina. Next base: position 16,804,849 of record CM032754.1, on the reverse strand, counting down.
AACCATGGTCGCAATTCTATGCACTGGTTCTCAATCTGGAGAAACGTTACATCCAATCCCTGATATTATTTAATAATAAAAACAGAAGAAAAGGTGTGGACATAATTGGGGTGGGCCCTGTCGGCTTTTAATAGGGCCAAAGAAAGGCGATTAAAATATGAATTATCCCACGTGGTCTTTATGCCAGTCAAGGTTGGGTGCGGCATTAAATAATTCTAGCCACTCGCCTTTTTGCTTCTATCAAACGGAACATGGAATCTTTTCTCGTTCTTTTTAAGTGCCCTTCACAAAAGGAGTCTTTTCATTACGGAAGGCAGTAAATTGGCAAAATCCCAGGGGCGCTTTCGGAATCGAGTCCCTATATATAGTTTGCTCTCCTCGAGTTAGAGAGTGTAAATCTGCGGAGCCACACCCAAAGAACAGAAGAGCCTCTAGCTGACTCGCCAAAGCCAATAAATTCGAAATAGCAAGATGGAAGGAGTACGCCGAGAGATGATGAATTTGAAACGTGGAAATTCGAGTCGGAGGATGCAGTACGGCCGGCCGATTCCGAAGAGAGGGCAAGTGAAGGCGGCTATTGTATCGGGATTGGCTCACTCTCTGTCTTCTGTGTTTTCCCTCGGTTCTCGTTCTCGATCTTGAGTCTCGTGATTTTGATTTTGGGATACAGCAGGGAAGGATTCCCCAATTTTTGTCCAGTTTTAATTGGAGTTTGAGCCTTTTGCTTGTTGGATGGACTGTTGTGAAGTTTCGTGTTCGTTTTTCTTTTGGGAATCGCAACCTATTTGTGCAGTTTTCCAGTTAAAAGGAAGATTTTGTGAGGTTTTTGAGAAGTGATCTGGTGTTCCGACTTTAATCTAGGTACGGATTTTTGTTTTGTGCTTCAAGGCCTTAAATTTTTGTCGTAAGTTCACAAACCAAAAATACCGAAAGTAATCGGAGAAATCTGGGTCTGTCGGCTTCCAAAAATATCAATCATCTCCAACATCATCACTACCAAGGCGTCGATGGAGTTGATATGGATCACTGAAGCCAGACTTGTAAAAGAAATGCCATGCCTTTCCAAAACAAATATGGATCTTATTCCAACCATTTTTGCTTTTATGCTTTCGGGCCTCTTTTCTAAAAACCGAAACCTCCGGGGTCGGGTTCGTGGGACTTCATTAATTTGATCCTTGATGTTGTTATGGTATATTTTTGGGGTTAGATGTCTTTTGGTTATCTGTACCAATGGCAAGTGACAAAAGTTGTGACACGTATGAAAATGATTATTTATATCTGTATTATTATATATACTCTTTAGATTTCACGAAGTCAAATATCTATAATCATATTATACGTGAATTGGATAAATGTTAAATAAATAAACTTAAATATCTTAACTTTTTTTAATTGAAATACATTCGTATTCATATTTATATTCACGATTTATTTATTAAAAGATTATTATCAAACAAAAAAACCACTACCTACTTTGCCCATAAAATATATACTTTTCATTTCAATGTACGTGCGTACAAATATGTTCAAATTATTATAATTGCACACACGTTGAGTGTGAAAAATTAAATGTATTATTAAAGTTTTGAAACTATTTTAGTTTGCACAAAATGTATATATATATATATATATATTCTTCTTCAACTTAACTTATATTATATATTTATACGGTTAAGATTTTAGTTTAACAAAGTTGCTCTAAGTAAGTTTATAAAATATCCTCATTCAATTTAAAAATAACAAAATTTTCTTAATTATTATTATTATTACAATTTTTTTTTTATACTTTTTAATTATAATATTTTTTTTACAGAAATATAAAATAGATATCCAAATAAACTAATTTATAATATAAAAATACATTAAACAATTATTATTTTTTATATTATATCAATTTAAACGCACACAAGGAAAGAGTGTGTCCAAATTACTTAGTCAGGAATTAAGAGTCACAATATACCTGATATACTCAGTTTGCTGGTGGATATGGTGCAAGCATATGAGTGGCAATAATAGAAGCTGCTGTTTGGTCATATTCCTTGTCAAGCTAACTTCACTCACTCCTCCAGTGGACAAAAACTTCATCAGACAAAAGTACACCAAAAACAAAGCACTCTAAAACTGCCATAGTCAGTCGCTTGCTGAAAATCATCAATTGATGAGGAGAAATGAATTCTTTTTTTAATTTTTTTTTGTTGATTTAAGCCATTACATTCCAGCCCAGAATACAATCTGACCCTCCATATTCAAACAATTCCTCCATTGCCAACACAAAAGCTTGCCTCATCGGCAGTCATTTCTTATTTCTACTTACGAATAATCAATCATACGCAATGAAGTAAGGAAAATAATGAACTCCAACTAATATGCGTCCAAATAAATTGACTAAGTTGTATTGAGAGTAAAAATGACTAAAGAAATTAATGTTTGTTTAATTTCATTTCTGTCGTCATTCGATTGTTACATATGCCATAAGTGTTGAACTGGATATGAGTGTCATAACATAGTGACATCCTTTTAACTTATGTCTTTATTAGAAAAATCAACCAGGCAAACTATTTCCAGATTTATATCACTTGACTGACAAAAATCTAAAACTCATCAAAACTATTCAGAAAGATCTTTTGGTAACTCCTGATAAACAGAGAGCAGTCAGAGAGCAATTAAAAGAGATAGCTCTGTATTTCAGACAAAACAGATTTGGACCGCACAGAAATATCGTTTTACATGAACACGAGCAAGGAATGCATGTCAGCACAAATATCGATTTTTCATTGAGAAACTTAAATAAATATTCAGCGCTAGTTACTTTCTTCATAGATGAGTGTTTCAGGTTCATCACAGTTATAAGCAAGTTTTATAAGTCCTAGACATAGAAAAATAAATAAAAATACAGGTGATCTCACATCACTTTCTCATCGCCATAAAAAAAGATATCCAAAAATCCTAAATACTGCAGCAGCTAATACAATTAATGCAGGTCTGAAATTAGAGATTCTGCGTACCAATATCTGACCAGGTAAGTTAGAGATCAAGGTATTCTGGTCCAGCAGCAAAAAAATTTGCGGCCAAGAAGTGAGCTATCTCATCTTGACGATAGCAGATGAGATAGCTCTGTAATCCCCATTACTGCTTATTTCCATCAAGCAGAAGTGACAGGCATCTCATCTGGATCTGGAGCTGGAGTGAGCTTTGCTACATTAGGTAACCTGGATTCAACCGCAGGTTGTTCAGGTTTCTCTTCAACTGGAGGCTTGGGTGGTGGTCTTGAATGAACTTGATTGACCTTTTCTGCTGGTATCTCAAACTACAATCAAATAAGGACAAGTTAATTGAAAGCTACCAAAATATATGTCTGAAAAGATAACTAAAAGAGCAAGGAAAGTACAGTAAGACAACAATACGTGCGGCATCAAACCAAGATTAAACATTTGAAATATTTTCTACTAATTCACGCAAGCTTAATGCAAAACATTTCAGTTTCTTGATTTAAAACAGCCACAGCAACAAATTTTCTACTAATTCACACAAGGTCAAATGCAAAACACTTCAGTTTCTCGATTTAAAACAGCCATAGCAAGTTAAGTAATGGCCACTTTTGCAACAGTACATTCAAGCAAAATTTCATTACACAGCCAAAACCTCTTGACAACAACAACATTAATGTATGCTCTACTATGCCAAATAGTTTTTATATCATTTGCAAAAATATAAGTAATTCAATGTAGACATTCTTTTTGAGCACAAACATTTCAACTTCAACTTTGTCATCTTTATCGTAGTCTAGGCGCACGGCTGAAGAAGGCTTGAGCACTTAGAGAAGTCCCTATGCATTTTCATTTAAAAATCATCAGTGGTAGCAATCATTATTTCATACATCACAACAGAAATCAACACCCACAACTCTAGCATTTTGAAATTCTATGATTCAATATATATGTTCAGTCTTCACATTTATCTTCTAAATTATCTTCAACAATGTATTTCCAACATGCATATTAGCACAAAACTCATAATATACAACACTACTAACAGAGTTTAACTTACCTTGAAGCCACATCCTGATATACAAGCACGAAAGCATTCCTGTCAAGCACACAAAGGTAGCAAAATAAATGCGATTTATGTTTGAAACTAAAAATCGTACTCTAAAACCGTTTGGCAATGCTTGGTCCACCTTTCCAAACCTCTCAACTCATTGCCAAAACATCAACCAAAACATACAGAACATTTCTCAGCACCTCTTTGAAACATCCTAAAACACTTCAAAACTTCTTTGTCTTTTCTTATACTAGTAAAAGTTGCACATAATATGAGTATACAAATTTATTTGTAAATTATAAGTTATTGTATTTTAAATAATAGAAATAAAATTATTTAAAATCAAAAGAATAAAAAAATTAGAAAATAAAGAAAGATCAACAGAACTTCAAAAGAGAGAAAATTTGAGATAGAACTCAAATAAAAATAATAAGTTAAAAACAAATGAAGAAAGAAAGGATATAAAAAAAATAAAAAAATTCAAATAAGAGTAGTTGTACAATTTCACACAGTGCAACCAAAAGCCTTATTCGCATAATATTATGATGCAGATATATAATATGTACACACACACATATATATTCATACACCTATGCATATTTAAGTTCAAAACATATATCTATACATACATATATAAATATATACCTAGTTTTAAAACCAAATCATCACTATAATGCTATATCATTGATTAATAAGCTCATATTATATTCATATTTTTACAAAAAATCTCATTAAACAAAAATAATTAATCATTAGCAGTGTCTTCTATCCACTCCAAGACATCTAAAACTTGAAACAAACATACATTTATTCATTTTAACTCTCTTTTAACTTATTTTAAAGTATAAATTTCCATACATTGTCAAAACATCCTAAAACAACACATTTAAAACATCCAAATAACAAAAATATTTTCAAATGAATACCGAACACTGCCATTGCATTTCTGTGATGAGAGGAAACAAAAAAATAATAATAAAATTGAAAAACTGTATAAAATGAATAAACCTCTGAGTAGGTCACGGAACCAGGAGAACGATCAATATAAGCACTCCATTGGTGGTCCTCAAGGACTGGGTCTTTGTAGCATATTTCGTCACATTCTCCCAAACCTTAATATGAAATAGAAATCTGGGTACATTCACTTTTTTTCCTTTTTAACTTCTAGAGATGATAAGTCTATAAAGTCTACTGAAGAAGATATCAAGGCTGACAAATGAATAAGAATAGTTAATAATCTTCCAATGTAAGACATACAACTTTATTGAATAAATCTAATGAATGGTGTCATGTATATTTCAGTTAAACATATAAACTGAAATCAAGAATGCTACAAGGTTCATCATAAATAAAAAAATCAGCTTTGTGTTAGTAGCTATTAGAAAGGCACAAAATCTGCCAAAATGCCATAAGCTAGAGTTGATAACAGTGTATCTACTGAGACAAAGGCATTGTTTACAGCTGTCCCTACATACATTCATCATGAGACACTAGTATAATATTAGAAAAATACGGCAAATGACACTCAGGTAATATAGCGTATAGGTAGAGAGATTGGAAAGGTAGATTTGAACTTACAATCATCCCATGTCTCACCTTCAGCATCACAGCCCTTTTTACAAAATACTCTCCCTACAAGAACCCAGAATATTGATAGTCAGGCAACTCAATGCTTGATTATAGAAAAATAAAGTATTCAGTAATGTCAAAAGTAAACATGACTGACAATATGTATTTGACAAAGATTATAACTAGCAAATATCGGCATAACAAATGAGGTAGTCCCTGCAAAATCTTGGGTATTGTCCACCAAAGATTATAGTCTCCCAACCACTTCATAATAAGTTCCCATTTCAGACATAAAAAAGTCATCGTGCATAAAGTTGCATCTAGGAATGGTTTAGAAGAATAATTAAAAACACTAATGAATGGCACTGGTTGTCCATAAAGACAATGTTTTATTCAGTGAAACCCTCACAACTTGTATATGAAACCTGGTACCTTTTGCCGCTCGTGCCTTGTAAGCTCAAAACATAAAAAGACAAAAGAAAAGGGAAAAAGAAAAAATAGGCACAGTTAGAATTAATTATTCTGCTTTGATTCCCTGCAGTCTAAAAAATCTATAACTTAATCCAGATGCCTAAAGTATAACAGCCGTATGCTGGTGTAACAGGAAGTTCAATTATCTCCAACTACCAATGCCAAGAAATCAATTCAAACGAATCTCCAACCGCTCAATCCTTTCAATTGACTCAGGAAAAGTGCTAAATCGCGTGTGCTACAATTTCAGCACGCAAATACTCCCAATTCAAGAACCCTCGACGCGTTCAATATTTGCCGGCCATGCCACGCAAGAAAAGCGTGAACTCCGCATAATCCCAAGCGAGTATATCAAAATCAGTGGCATACGGTTTCTCCCGTACAAAAAACCAACGACAATATATTATTCAACCTTAAAAACCTATATGAATATATATTAATCGAATCAAAAAGCCGTTAAAGGACACACTAAGAAGAGAGAAAATACATGGAATTTGCATAAGAGCTGCGTATTTGTGGGTGCATGCGGTGTTACAAGGAGGCGCCCACTGCGGTGGCATCTTTTTCCTGACAGATATCCTATTCTATGCTTTGGTAAATCTATCTGAGGCTCTCGGGGGAAGTTCTTTAATGAACACGGACAAGAAACGAGGATGAACATATTACAGTGTGGCAAACAGCGTGCGAGTACGGTCCGAATATGATCCGATCATTGGATTTCGGCTATAAGGCCCATTTTGGAAAGTAATTGGGCTTGAATATGTTCCGATGTTGGATTTGGTGTGGGCTTTATGTGGATTCAAATTGAATGTGGCCTAATTAAAATCTATATTATATCGGATTAGTCAATGAAGTAATGTTCAAGAATCAAGCTACATATGCTTCCGGATACAATTGTTAACGTTCAAGAATCAAGCTATGTATAGTTCTGGATCAAGAATCAAGCCATGTATACGTTGGGATACAATCAAGATTCTATAAATATTAAGAGTGGTGCAATTAATTATTCGTTGATATTATCATGTAACTAATGATTTACGGAATTTTAATATAATGAAATAAAATAGTGTGTTTTTTAATAAAAGAAATTATATCAACTTTTAATATTTTTAATGCACTTTAATTCGATAAAAGTACAAAAATGATTTACATTAGATCGAAAAAAAATGTAATTTTGATCATGATTTTTCATCAAATAATTAATTTGAAAACAATTACTTAATTCCGTAAACAAATAATACCATTAGTTTCAAGTAGAATATAGGGATTTTTTTTTAATGAAAGGTAATAGAGCATATTAAACCCAAGCATATATATGACCTATTTGTACATGAGGTTTATAAGTTTTGGTTGAGCATTGTAACACACTTGATTGAGACCTATTTATGGCATGGCGAGCAAGTAACAAGCACAAAATATAACAATTGGTAATTCCTTGTTCACATACATGCACATATATGTCGAATCCCTATTTCGGGTGCATTTAGTTACCTTAAAAGATATCAAAGTTTTTTCTGTATTATCTTAATACTCTACCAACCCGAAGTGCCCTTCATCTCCATTGAGTTGATCCTTTTCTCGCGCACAAGGTAGGGGGCAAATTGGTCCATTTGAAATATATTGGCCTAAGTTAAAGCCCTTGTGTACAAGCCCACCTCCTTAACAAATTTTATCATAAACCTAAAAAAGTGTAAATCAATATAAAGAGGTTATAGTTTTGTTTTGTTTGGTTTGGTTTTCAATATGGGATGTAAACCCTTGAAATACCCACACAATAGACAATTGCTTAATTATTTCTAGAAATTTTTAGACAAGACTAAGGTTTTAGAATTGAACAAGGAAAATGCTACTAGATTTGTTTAGTCTCAATCCATAAGTCTCATTTTGCTCAAACTATGAACTAAACTTAGATTAATAGAATTTAACTTCTAGAGTTGGTAGTGGATTTTTTTAGTCGCATTAATGACCATCACAATTACTATTTAATGTAGTTTTGCACATTTCACTCATACGCTTGTCTAGTTTTTCACGAATTCTCTAATCGATTTGGTCAAAATTGTATAGGAGCGACTCCATTCCACTCTTATATAAGCGAATTTATCAAGTGTATGTTGCATATACACCATCTATTTAGACTATAAATTCATTAAGAGTCTTAAAGATTCACCTTCGAAAACTAGTCAACTCAAGCACTCCTCTTCAAAATCTCAAGTGGAACTTACATATTGAATGTTTTATGGTCAACAAAGACTTATTCTTATCTATATGAACCTATTTCGTGAGCTTTCCTTTCACATAGGTTGGATTTACATTTCTATTGACCTTTAGTTGGTTTAAATTTTATTTTCCCTGTGATTTGAAAATTTATTTTTCTTTCTACGGGTTAAGTTAGAGGATTAGCCAAATTTAATTTTAACTTCATATAATCGATGAAAATTATTCAATCCTTCATCTTTTGCTTAATAACATTATGTTTCATTTTCATATATTGACTCTTGGAGTGGAATGACGTGTTTTTAAAGATAGCAATAGCAACCTAACAATCACAACAGATATGAGCTGGATGCCTTACTTTTAGTGATGTACTTGAGGATTATTAGTTGTAAATGTTATTTTTTTTATTAATAAAATATTGATGTTTATTTTATCAATATTTTGATAATATTTTATGTACGTAAATTTTGAATGACATAAAGTGTTACATGCACTTATATAATTGCATTAAAAATCCTTATTTATAAAGGTAAGAATTTAGATACAAAGTTGCCTTAATACATAATCACTAAAACCCATTTGCAAAATCACAAACTCCAAAGAGTTGGTAAGGCGTGTATACCTTAATTTTTTACGATGAGTGTTATACCATTCAGTATAAAATATTGAGAACAAGTGTGTATAGATACGTTATTGAAGAATGAATTTTCGAACATTGAGTTGAGAAACAAAGTAAATACATGGAGTTCATTTTTTATTGTTAATGTCTTACTTGGTAATCATGCTAAGTGCACATGTGCTTTAGACCTAAAATGACATGGTCGTCTGTTCGCATGATAGTCAACGTGCTATTAGATAATTAAAGGCCAATATTTATTTTAGTATGAAATGGAGTCGTAAGCTTAATGTGCTATTACCTAACTGTGTATGGAGACTTGTGTACCATCAGTAAGGGATTTGTTTCCATACAAGCGAGCAAGACGTTTGTCCTATGCAATCGGTGTTCTACAAGATGAAAATCCTCTGGCAAAAATAGTGTTTTATTAGAAAAGAGTTTTCAATAGAAGTATTAGTCTTATGAAGTAACATTAATTTGATCATATGATTGAATCTATAAGTTTGATTAAATTTATGGCTATTGCTCGACTAAGACAAACTGAGACAAAAGACCTATATCGCATGGTATCTACAATCGAAAGGGTTTATGTAATCTATTCACTTCACATTGAATAGGTTGCGATATAGGCCACAACTTAGGTGTTACCCATCTTTCGAGCTATACTTATTACTAGCCAACAATGAACCTAATGAGTAACACATATAAGAATAAGACAATAGCTTAAAAGTATCTGCAAAATAGTGATAATAAGGTTTAAGAAGTCTCGTAGTGGAAGTAATTTCATCACAATTAGATTAGACCATTTGGAATGATTATTCCTCATTATATTTGTTAGTGATGATACCATTAATTAGAAATAAGATAAACAAGACAAAAAAAAAAGGGAATTAATTATCATATATTATGTTTGTTAATAATAGGGATTATTAACTAAAAATATAACGGACATTTAATTTAATTAATGAGATTAATTAAATTGAATGATACAATTCCGATGAGCTTTAATTAGTAATTAGATTAATAATTAAAAATAGATAAGTTTGAATTAATTTTAATGTCCATGTAAAAGCACACAAAACCTATTCTATATGCCCTAGATTCTCACTATATATAGAATTGTGTCTTGGGATAAATCAATTGGAAGAGTCTAAAACAAGAAAGGGTGCTATTAACATAAAAAATACCCCGCATTATTAATCATCTCGAGTTACTGTAAATCCACCGGTTTGCATAAGAGGAAAAATACACACTAGCCTCTCTCACATATTTTATCTTTAAAAATTCTCCAAGTGCAAGAGATTGCGCGATTTTTAAAAAGGGTTTATAAAAATTCGTTGGAGAGGCCAAACCAGCACATTGCTTGTGTGGACAATTAGAAATCAAGATTTTATTGTGACTTGTGAATCATAAATAGAAATTGCAGGAATTTGATTCTAAGTAATCAATGATACAACTAAATTACGTTTCATTTTATACGACTTATACGAAGAAAAGTAAACTAGGCTGCGATTTTAATTCCGTTGCATTTTGCTTTGATATTTCGTGTTTAAATTTAAAAAATTTCACATGTCAAATCTAATAAAATCCACCAATTACATTCTTTATCAAAAGGACCTTGAATAAGAAATTTTTTAACCAATTGACCTCTGAACTGAGGGACGAAGGTAGAAAGGTGCCACAACCACCCACACTGTTTCCTTTCCAACTACGTTATCAATTGCAAAGTCCAAGCATATGGATAAGGATCACAGCAACTATCTTGATTCTTGACCGTCACCATTATCGTCTAGGTTTTCACTGTGGGTGGGTTTGGACTCCACTTTTCCAATTGCAACTCATTGGCTTTGTCGCATCAAGATGAAAATCCAACACATCCCATGTAGTTGACCCAATTCTCCTACTCTATTTGAAAGGGGTTTTCATTTTTCAAAACATGGCCTGTTTACATTTTTTACTTTTGTTCATCCAAGATATGTTTAATCATGAGAAAGCATTAATCCCCGTCTCTAAAATTGTTTTTTAAGACTGTTTGATCTGACACGACTCTAGCCAGAAGTGCCACGATTCACTGCAACGATGACCGTTGTGTCGAAAGAAAGCAATGAAGTGGGTTTTGTTGGAGGCTTCATACATAGCTATATCCCTCTGCCCAAAACTATTTTAGGGAACATGGTACTAGGAAAAAAATAAATGTACTGTTTTGCTTTGGGGAAAAAAAAACTTTTTAAGGGGTATGAAAAGTTACCATAATATTATTTATATTTTCTTGTAGGTGCAAAATTGTTTAAACATATGGAATATGTTATGGTTACATTTTTTTCCACCTTCAGAACTCACCTTGCAATCATTCAAATTTTTAAAATTTCTCTCTTTTTCTATTGTAATTGCTTTGACACATTATTTTAAAAAACACTTAAAACGCATACCCAAAAACTTGAAAAGAAATGCATATTCATATTGTTTAGGATTGTATGTATAAGCCTTTTTTTTTTTATATCAAAATTACAAACAAATTATTTATCAAAATAATGAATTCTTTTTCTTTTAATTTTTATATTATTTTTAAATTTTCGCACACCTACAAAAATATACATTAAAATATAGCCCAAATGTTTTTGGCATTGCATTGGCCTTATTCTCTTACCTCGTCCCTCAATTTAATTGGTTTGTGACAACTTAACAGCGTTCAAAGTTATTTAAATCAAAATCATGGTAAGTGTTCTTTTGTTGATACATTGGAAGATTAAAAAAAATGTTTATATATAACATGATAATATGGTTTTTGAATTACCCAAAAATGTTTGAAAGTTTATATATCAAAATTTTCATTCCATTAAAATACATACTTCAATTACACTACTCATTAATATAAATTTTCTCTTTTTTCCTCTTTTGTTTTTATACTATTTTTAAAATTTTGCCTTGATTCTAATTACCAACTATGTAAACATCTATCTTACATAGTACAAATATAACAAAGGGACAAAACCTTGTTCAGATGAGAATTTTTTTACAATCGACCTCTCTTTAGAAATGTTGAAACACAATAAATCCAGTATAAACACTTAACTTGAGTATGTTTGGATATTAATTTTTTATTAGTAAACAAATTTAAAAACGGTATAAAAATAAGAAAAATTCTTTTAATAAATAATATGTTGACAATGTATATATTTTGATAAGTTAAAAAGTGAGAAAAATGGCATCTAAATTCCAAAAATAAAAATAAAATTAAAACGTGAACATCTTATATAAATAATTAATTATCTCAAAAAATCTCTGTATAATCATTTGAATATTGAATCTTGAAATTTGACTGGATTCAAATAAAATTAGTTGTGAAATTAATTTAAAATGATAATAAATGGAAATAAGGCATTTATTAGTTCTAACATCAACTTCTCCAAAAATCGCTATTACGTGGGAATACAAACGACTTATCGATCGACCCGCAAGGCTAAGTCGTGAATCTAAAAAGGAAGAATATCGCACTTTTTCAGGACCACTGACTTTGATTGCAAAAAACGCGACTGTATGAAAGGAACAATCAATAGCAGCAAGGGCACAGTATTGATTCGTTCCCCAGACGCTTCATTATTTACCTCGGCGAAGTCTGTCACAGAACATTCTAGACAAGTATGGCGGCCGCCGGCGGAGGAGTTGTGAAGGATGTGAAATCGAAGGCGGAACTCGACACCATTGTTGGCCAGAGTGCTCCGGTGGTTTTACACTTCTGGGCCTCGTGGTGCGACGCCTCCAAGCACATGGATCAAGTGTTCTCGCACCTCTCCTCCGATTACCCTCTCGCTCGCTTCCTAAGGGTATATGTGTCCTGATGTTTCTTACTCTGAGTGTTTATCGCTGGCGATGTTACGCATTTGTGCAATTTGTTTCATTTGGCTCTTTCCATTAGTGGTTGGAAGTTTAATTAAGGGTATTGGCAAGGCCGAAGTGCGGTTACATGATTGATTGTTTATATTATCTGTCTGTTTTACTCAAGGTTTTTTGGTTATTGAAAAATGATTGCCCGGACGGAGTACGGTTGATTATTTACGGTTTCGACTTAAAGATTGATGAATCGAAGAGAAATATATGGGGCTGTTAGAGAGTTTTGAAAGCATTATATGCTCGGTTGACTGACTGGTTGTCCTGTTGATCAAATATTAGTGTAAATGGCAATAGCTTGAATCACACGTATTATGTGGTTAAGGAACAAGTTTGGAATCACACTTCATAAAGAGTGGTTTAAATCAAATTAGAGAGAGGAGCAGGGTGGAAATATTTTCTGAATGTTCAAAAAGGATGAGGAACGGACTGGGTTCGAGGATGAGGGTTGTTTGCTCTTGTGTATTGAGCTGATCTATTTCTTTGTTACCATATTTTTACCGGATAAGAGCTCTTGGTTATGACTCTGAAAACTTTCCTAGAAAAGGTAAAAAGAATGGTTTAACTATGCATAAGTTACGACCTCACTCATGAAAGGTACTCTCTCTCTCTCTCTTTCTCTCTGGGTGAAAGATGAGCAGTTGAAATATGTGTTGAGGGTCTTGGCAGGTGTACAAAAAGCAAGGTTGGCATCACTGTCATCATAATGATCACTTTTTGCTTGTTGATATGGAAATGGAGGCTCCGCGACGGCCCTGATTGATCTCATCCTCTTTCTATTCTGGCTATGTTTTACTGTTGCAAGCCCACTTGAACTCATTTGTAGATTCATCCATTGTGCCAACCCAACATCTAACAATGTTTGTGATGCTGTCAGGGCATTAAAATGCAGTTGAAAAGTTAGCTGATATTTTCTGCTTTCCTGACATCATTTCTTGTTGATATTATAGGTTGAAGCTGAAGAACAACCTGAAATTTCTGAGGCTTATTCAGTTTCTGCTGTGCCTTACTTTGTATTCTTTAAGGTATGATTACTGATATCACTGGTAACTTCCTATCCCACAAGGGGCTTCAAGTTACATGAAAAAAAACCCTTTTTTTTTTTTTTAATCTTTGAGAAATTGCGATGGCTGATTGCTGTTCAGTATAAAATTTAGAAGAAGCTTGACTTGAGCAGAAAGCAGCCGTGTTAAGAAATTTTAACATATTTTTTGAAATTCAAACATGGTCTTTTAATTTATAATTGGAGAAGCGCATCTTCAATTTTTCGTGTTTTTTTTCTTCCTTCTGTTAGTTGAAAACCTTTCGTTTTCTTGTCGTTGACAAATTCAAAATCCTTTGACATCCTACTTAAACAATCTAATTCCTTTTTTAACATTTGGGAACTCACCCTATTTCCAAATGCCACATGTAATAGAACCTATTTGATTGCACTTCTGACCCCTTTCTGGCCATTGCATTGTAAGGACAGTAGAGGATCTTCTTAGCGCTTTTGAGAATCTGTAAGTCTCTAATTTTATTGCACCTTTGGTTCCATTAGGATTGCAAGGTAGTTGATACATTAGAAGGAGCTGATCCGCCTAGTTTGGCAAACAAGGTTGCTAAAGTTGCAGGATCAATCAGTCCTGGGGAACCTGCATCTCCTGCTAGTCTTGGGATGGCTGCCGGCCCTACTGTTCTTGAAACGGTGAAGGAGCTTGCCAAAGAAAATGGTGCATCACAATCTGATAGCCAGCTGCCTTCTGGTTTAGGTGATGGACTGAAAAAGCAACTTCAGCAGCTTATTAGTTCTCATCCAATCATGCTTTTCATGAAAGGCAGCCCTGAGTCACCCAAGTGTGGTTTTAGTCAAAAAGTAGTTGATATCTTGAAGAAAGAAAAGGTTAAATTTGGAAGCTTTGATATCTTAACAGATAATGACGTTCGCGAGGGATTGAAGAAGTTTGCAAACTGGCCAACATTTCCTCAACTCTACTGTAAGGGAGAGCTGCTTGGTGGTTGTGACATTGTAATTTCTTTGCATGATAGTGGAGAACTTGGAGAGATTTTTAGAGATCATGGAATTGAAATAATTGATTCAACTGAAGGGAAACCAACTGATGGTAGAAAGGGTGGCATCATGGAACCCTCAGGCTTGAGTGCAGCTCTGAGTGATCATTTGCATGGCCTGATCAATTCAAGTCCTGTCATGTTGTTTATGAAGGGAAAACCTGATGAACCAAGGTGTGGTTTCAGCCGCAAGGTAGTTGATATCCTTGGACAGGAGAAAGTGAAATTTGAGAGTTTCGACATTCTTACAAATGATGAAGTTCGCCAGGGTCTTAAAGTATATTCAAACTGGTCGAGCTATCCTCAGCTATATATAAGGGGGGAGCTAATTGGTGGATCAGATATAGTGTTGGAGATGCAAAAGAGTGGAGAGTTTAAGAAGGTTCTAGCAGAAAAAGGGATCCCTGTTGGTGAGAATATTGGAGATCGCTTAAAACAGTTGATAAATTCTTCCCTTGTGATGCTCTTTATGAAGGGTACGCCAGAAGCTCCAAGATGTGGTTTTAGTTCAAAGGTAGTAAATGCCCTTAAGGAAGAGGGCGTAGAATTTGGTTCTTTTGATATTCTGACTGATGAGGAGGTGAGGCAAGGATTGAAGACATTCTCAAACTGGCCCACTTTTCCGCAGTTATATTACAAAGGAGAGTTGATTGGAGGCTGTGATATCGTGCTGGAGCTGCATACTAATGGCGAGCTGAAGGATACCTTGTCTGAGTAAACGAACTTAATGTTGGACGAATATTTGCTGTAGCAAATCTAATTATTCTCCTCCGTATCTTTGCCGAAGTTTAATGATGCCTTAGAAAGCGTGTTTACACACCTAACGTTGAGATTGCTATCCTTAAATGCTGTTTAACTTTTGAACGCATGAGGGTTTGTGCTACGTTTTGTTTATGCCGTTAGTTGTTTTGCGGCTATGGTAATTCTTCAGTTATTTATGTACTTTCATGGCAAGGGTTTGCGAAAATGTGAAAGATATAACCTGGCTGGGCAGCTCAGCATACAGGATCTTACTATATTGAAGGCGCTTGTTAAGTTCCATGTTTTTGTCAAAAACATTACATTCTCCAGGGATCCAAAATTGGCTAAAAGGAGATGGATTCGCTTCTTTCGGGGTGTACTCTAAACACTCTGCTTTCCTGTCTCTAAACAGCCCATATTCTGAAAGCGGCTATTCACTTATTTCGCTTGCTTGCTATTTGCAACCAAAATCGTGCAAATGACATGGATGCATTCATCATATCTCTGGAGATGTGGCGATGCCTACGGTTTCTGTTCCCAGGAAAGAATATTCCGTACTTCTTCATCTTCTTGGTAGTCATCAGCTTTCATGATGCCCAGGAGTCTGTTCGCGTCTTTACCACCACCAGTAATATAGGAACTCAGCAACACATGATACATTTGTCTTTTCAATGGAAGGAGAAATCTCAACAAATTGACAACTTTTTCAGCTTCCTCAATTCTGCCTCTCTCGCCAACCAACCTCAAAACCTTCGTAATCACCTTATCACCAAGCTTAATCCCTCTGCTCGCATCACGTAAAGAAAGGGCTACTTTCAGGGACCCCAACGTGTTGTCCACCTCACCTTTCTCAAGGTATCCTGCTGCCAGCCTAACCCAAATATTAGGGGTTGATGCCTTGCCCATTTCAATCAAGCACTCAAGCAATGCTTCAGCTTCTTTACACAAACCTTTTTCAATATGTCCAACAATGACCACACCTGGCACTCTAAAATCATAGCAGTTGCCACATGACTCCCACTCCTTGAGAACTTTCTTTGCTTCTTCAAGCTCATCAAGCCTCACCAGAGACTCCAGCATATTTATATAATCCTTGTTAAGGCACCTCTTACAAGTATTCCTTTCAAGACCCCATAACCTGAAAACATCGTCTCTGTTTCCCAATCGAGCATGGAGCGAGATAAGATGGTTATACCCCAGCCCATCTTTTGTATCTAGCCTTGCCTCGGCTTTTCTAAGGACAACATTTGCCTTATCTTTCAGGTCAGTTTTAACAAGAATATTTGCCACAACTGCATAAGTGTTCCAATCCATGATAATGTGGGCATCATTTTCCATTTCAGTCAGAATCTTCTCTACTCCCTCAATATCAGATCGCACACCAAATGAATTAATGCAGATTCGGTAACTCAAATTATCAGGCTGAACACCATTTTCTTTCATCTGGTAAAAGACTTCGGGGATCTCGTTATTCTTGCCAATATTGGAGTAAAGGCTCATAATGTCATTGAAAGCTACAGAAGATAAAGCAAGACCTTTCTCTTTCATGCACTTAAGATGCATTGATGCTCTCTCAGTTTGGCGCTGTCGGACATAACAATGTAGAAGAGCACCATATGCCTTGTCAGTCTTATCTTGCTCACTCAAGTTATTGAAGTAGTTTTCTGCAGACAGGAATCCATGAACCTTACCAACCAGATCCAACTGCACGGCATGCTGAACAGGCGTGAATGTGTAGTCTCTATTTTTCATCCACTCAGAAACCTGCATTGCATAGGCAGGATATTAGGAAAAAGGAAACGATGGTAAAACTCATACCCGAACTTATTTCCTCCAAGCGTGCCTCTCATCAACTGATAAGACCAACATGCAGAGTCCTAAAGAAAACTGGCTTATGCCTTGTATTTAAGCTCAACTAACATCTTTATGCCAATATAATTAGATGCAGAACCAAGTCACCAGCATGATACATATTAATACAGTGTACAGTTTAAGCCATCAATACACGAGCGTATGTTAATACCACCCTGATGATGAAATAGGCAGTGTTTCTGTGCGAACACAAAATTTCACTGTGGAAGCACTTAGTGTTTCCAGAATCATTTCAAGAAAATAACCATTTTACCAGACCAAGCTATAACAACTGCATTGCAAGGTACAACGTCAAATATATACCACTTCAACGTCTAAAGCACCTCCCTATAAGAGCATTTGTATTGTCTTTTGGTAGTATAATCGCTCCCTTTCTATTTCACCCGAAAACACGCAAAATAAACAAAATCAAATGGTACACATGGGTCATATGACCACGCAGAGATATATATACCTGTAGCGCTTGAGTGTAACGTTTACGCTTACGGAGATCCAGTACAATGCGCTGAAGCTCCGCGAATCTCACTTTTTGGCCCATTTCAACCCATTTTTCGAGCTCCGGAGTTACATTCACGTTAGGGTTTCCAAGGGGGCTGATTTTCGCGTACAGTGATATCCTGTTCTTTTGCTTGCTACTCGTGTGGTACCATCGACTGTTGGTCATGCACGTTCGGATGAGGACTCTAAATCCATGCGTGTAGGATTGCATCTGAGAATTGAATCGGTAAACCTCTGCTCTTGATGAGAAAAGGGGAAGCTGCGGGGTAGATTTCAGTTCAGCTCAAGGGGTTTTCTATTTTTGGAGGGTTTATGCCTTCGAGAGGGGCGAAAATAGTAATGACCAAAATTGAAAAGGAGTAAAAAGTAAATTAAAAGATTTCATTTTTCTGCAGAAGGATTGTCCGGTTAATATATTCAATACACCATTGCCAAGTTCATGATAGACCATTCTTAATGGGCCTTAATGGGCTGGGCTTAAGTATTTCCATTACTGGGCTGCTATTTCCTTCAATGATATTTTGCAACAGCATTTGACATATCAGTTCAAAACAGCCCACACAAGTGTTGGGCTGAGTCTGCAATTGGGCAGTCCAAAACAGCCCAAAGTCCAGTGCTTCTCTGGTTGCTCTAAGGACCGTGTGACTCCTTCGGATGCATTTCCATTTTATAGTTTCTCCGGCGGTGCAGTTCCTCCATCGTCTAGTCAATGAAGATCTTCTCTATCGCTTCTTATCTAAATTCGCGCTCTTGTTCTTTCTGTCAGAGGATTAAGAGCCATCTCTACCGTACTGCACCTGCGCGAACCCGTTTAACAAGAAAAAGGGCAGTTTCGGACTCCCTATACAGTAGAATCTCGCCGGTTGGTGACCCGAATGTGTCCGTAGTGCCCGCGCTTGACCAGTGGGTTGGAGAGGGAAATCCTACATACAAAGGGGAGCTGCAGAGAGTTATTAATGAGTTGACAGCTTATAAAAGATTCAAACATGCTCTTGAGGTTTGTTTTTTTCCTCTGGTCATTTTCTTTTGGGTCTCCACACCATTTATTCCCCAATTTAGTACATTTCTCCAGTTAGTTATGATTAATGCCTATTATCTTATTTTTGGTGATGGAGGACTGAAGGTGTAAGGCATCGTTCCCCTTATTTTTCTTCAAATTTGGTTAAATTAGGTGCGAAAGTGTAATGGTAATCAAACTTGCTTTTATTGTAGGTTAACAAAATATTTGATATTAGCCACCTTTGTGCCATCCCGATGCCCCACAACAGGAATATGTATACCTAAGTATATAGCTTTCGCAAAAATTGGAGAGTATTCTAGCGTTTTTATTTATTTAACAAACAAGAAAATTCTTGTCAAGATTGTCGGCCTACAAAAAGGTTTCTGGTAGCTGCTTTTGTATCGTTATCATCTCAGATTGTCTGGTTTCTAACCCTTTGAATTTTCCCCCAATACTTTTCAGGTGTCTCTCTGGATGACTAATAAAAGAAACTTCCCGGTTGCCCCTATTGATGTTGCTGTCAGATTGAAATTGATCTTCAAAATTTTTGGCTTGGAACAAGTCGAGAGTTACTTCAACAAGATCCCAGAAAATTTGAAAACATATCATGTCTATCTTGCCCTTCTCAATTGCTATACCATTGCTAAATCTGTTGATAAAGCAGAATCCATTATGCAGAAAGCCAGAGATTTGGGATATGCTACTAAACCAATATGGTACAACCTTATGATGAATCTGCATCACCAATTAGGAAACCGGGAAAGGCTGGGCGATCTGTTGATTGAAATGGAATCAAAAGGCATCTCCTATGACCAATTTACTGATTCCGTGTGTCTAGATGCATGTGCCATGGCTTCTGATGCTGTAGGAATGGATAAAATTATGAAGACCATGGAATCCAATCCACAATCTATCGTGCGTTGGCAAACTTATGTTATTGCCGCACAGGGTTACTTGAAAATGGGCTTAATTGATAAAGTTTTGGCAATAGTGAGAAAATTGGAGGGGCAGCTAACAACCTCAAAGAGAAAGCACTTTTTATTTGTTTTCCTCTTCAAACTATATGCTGAAGCTGGAAAGAAAGACGAACTCCACCGAGTTTGGAACCTGTACAAGCAAAATGGAAAGTTAGTTAATAAGGCCTACATTGGCATGATGCGCTCACTGATGAAGTTTGATGACATTGAAGGGCTGGAGAAGATTTTTGAGGAGTGGGAATCGAGTGGATTGTACTATGATTTCCGGATTCCAAACTTCTTGATTGATGCTTATTGCACAGAAGGTCATTTGGAGAAGGCTGAAGCCCTAATAACCAAAGGTATATCGAAAGGTGGTGATCCAGTAATACATACATGGTGTCACTTGGCCGGAGGATATTTGGAGAAAAATCAAGTGCCTCGGGCGGTGGAAGCATTGAAGAAGGCTATCTTAATATGCCCCCCAAGATTTAAGTCCCATAAGGATTCATTAAGTACTTGTTTGAGACATTTGGAAAATGGGGATCATATGGAAAAGGTTGAGGAGTCTATAAAGTTCATAAGGATGAAGGGTATGTCCGGGGATGTTGGTTCGGATGACTTGGGTGGTTTGATTGAGGATGGGGAGTTACCATCCGTGGGCGATGATTAAAATTTGAAAGGAGTATCCGTTATTGAAGATTATCAGATAAGTGATGGGTTAAAATTTAACCAGCTGTGGGTGGACACACAATGGAAACCAATCAGCTAAAGCTGTATATTCAATGGAAGAGGCCATCTCCCCATGTCTACCTCATTTTTTGCCTTAGTTTACCGTAACAACATGAAGGTGAATTATGTGGTTTTTGAGTCAAGAGGTTACCTTAACAACATGAAGGTGAATTCTGTGACTGTTTAGTCAAAATTTGCCAGAAAGATTTCCAGTCTGGCACACACCAACAATCTAGACGTGTTACGAGTATTCTTATGTTTAGGTTTTCAAGGTAGAAGATTCTGGTCAGAGTTGTGCTTCCTGCAGGCTCCCGATCCATCATAGTAAACTGGTTAGAAAACTAATAAGAAGGGTTTGTACAAACCCATTCTCAAGTAACCCATGCTCAAGGAGAAGCCTAATAAGGAGCAAAATCTATTTTTCTCGATTGTGTTGCAAATTTACATCAATGGTGCTCATGTATCCACAACGGTTGTATAGCTTTTGTACAATGTATACAAAACTGGAGTCGCAAATTTATTAAAACACAACAAGGCACAGCAGGAAAAAACAGAACAAGAAAATTGTAACTCTGTTGAGAGATGTATCAGCCTGTGAGTGCTGCCTTCTCAACCTGGGCGAGCTTCTCACAACTGATTGATATGAATTGGGATATGTGTACAGACTCTGTGAATTTCCGAACACTCTATCATAAACCATTTCACCGAACATTCCCACTGTAGGATGAGAGAGAGGCGATGGTGAAGAACCGCGAGGATCAAACAGAGGAGGAGGCAGCGATGAATTTACCCCAGGAGTAGGAACATTACGGGGGCTTGGATGAGGTACACGAGGTGAAACCTGCGATTCAGGATGCGACAAGTCCATAAGTCCCTTCATGCCACAGGCCGGTGGTCTCGGAGGTATAGCCTTGCCTTCAGGCTTGGATTCAGATGGGGATTGTACCTTGCCAGTGCCGTATAGAGGGACGATGGTTTTTAGAGATATTTCAGACTTGCAAACAGGGCATTGAGGGAGTTCGGAAGTAGTTTGCGAGTCAAACCATTTGTATATGCAAGGCCAACAGTAGAGATGGCCACAGAGGGTCACCACTGGATCACGAGCGAAGTCCAGGCATATGCTGCAATCAAAGCAAGCAGAAGAAGTCTTTCCGGTTTCTGGAATAGATTCCCATCCCTGCACAAAACACTGCTGAAATGCCATGTGTGATCTGCGGATTAGTCTCAGCTGATTGACGCCGAAGCCTGTGAAATGAGGAAATAAATTGTTAAAACCAAAGCCTGCGATCCCATGGTAAATATTGCAAAATCAGCAACTCAACTTTCCAATCGCTACCCTATCTAATTGCCCAAAAAAAAAAATACATAAAGATTCCCATTGAAATCTAGACTATGCAACAAACACAAAACATTTTGATGATTGAGACTCGAGGAGAGTCCAACCGCGAACTTGGTCTGAAATACCTAAACGGCGCTAAACTAGATGATGAGCTTTAAGATCTGCCCGAAGCGTATGATCAGAAAATAGGCAACAACATCATCCAAACATATTCGAGGTTTAAACTTCTAATTAGCGATCGAGCGCTAACAAACTCGTTTAGCTCCAGATCATATATCCCGAAGAAATTCTTCTTCCGAAAATATCAAAAGGCAAAATAAATCATCCACACTGCCATCGAACACCAAAAAACGAATTTCTGCCACAAGACACAGATTGCAATCGCTTCTTTTCAAAAAAAAAAAAAAAAATCAAATTAGACAAAAATCAAGAGCATAATGAAAACACACAAGTCAATTAGAAATACATACGAGGTCAATGAATATGATACGAAACCGTCAGACAGGAAAGAGCTCGAGGTTGGTGCGATGGGACACGGAAACGGGATAGATTTGAGAAATTGAAGACATATGGTGATGGCCGTGGGTGGGTGGGTGAGGCGGCTAAGGGGCTTAAATAAACCCCCGGTTTTGAATGCATCACATGCTGACGTGGCGCATCCAAGTAAAAGACAAAGGTATCTGTATCCTAGAAGAAGCTTTGGATTACATTGAAAGTTCCACTACGGGATGCGTGTCATGTAGTTTCCACACAAAATAAAGATTTATTAGTAAATATTAAATTTATGTGACACGTGTTATATAATCACGCATCGGTGACATCAAAGTGAACTGTGTATTCCAGCTTCACTCTAAATAATAATTAAATTTGATTATTTTAGTGCATTGTCTAGAATACCCCTCTTAATAAATTTAGTTATATTATTTAACAATTACTTTTGGGATTAAATACAATTCTTTGTACATTATGACTCCTCCAGTCTTATAATAATGAACTTTGGTTATTTTCATAAATTTTATAAAATACCTCTTTTAATATATATGTGTGTGTATATACTATCTAAATACACGACTAAATTAAAATAACTCATCGCCCAAATCGATCCATGCCTTCTCCATTCAATTCGAGTTGATATCCAATCGCAATTTCAAAGAGTTCCCATTCTCATCTTTGTTGATGGAATGTGCTGACGAATCCGATGCCATTTCCATTGTAATCTTAGAAAGTGTTGAATCCAGCCGTGCAAGGATCAATCTACCCTGCTGTGATGTACATTTTTTTCCCCAAATTTGGCTGCAGCGATGTCCCGATATTACCATTGCTATCATTTTAAAATTTCTTTTTTTTTAATTAGCATTTAATTTATTGTTTCCTCATTGTTATTTCCTCTAATTTTCTTTCTATCTTTTTATAGATATGCAATTGAGTAGTTGTATTTTATTGTTGAGTTACTAAAAATATAACCATTTTATGTTTTATTATAATTAATGAAAATATACAGACTTCGTTTGTTTTGTAATTATAGCTTGTGTTTTAAAAATATTTTTATCTCAAAAAATTATATAAAAATAAAAATAAATAAATAAAAAATATAATAATTATATATATACCTTTAAAATTTGAATAATTTTTTAGGAAATGCGGTACCCACGCACAGCATAAACGCGAGTCTTACACAGTATCGAGTAAAACCTGGACGGCAACGAGAGTACGGCTCCCACCAATCACCTGCTTGTGGGCCCCAGTCCAAGCACGAACCCATAGTTTCTAATCAGAATTAAGGACTTTATGATAACTATTTTGATCTAAATTACAGATTAGGCAAAAAGTCCATATTTCTCTTTGTTTTCTCTCCTCTTTTTATTACTATATTTTTTTGAATATCATCTACCTTCATCTGGTGTCATGTCACCGTCACGAAAACCTACCGACATTGAACTCGTAAAAACAATTTAGTTCATCAGTCTTAATTGCTCCGATGTGAGTTGGAGTTCCCTTGTGCACCTAAAACGTGGAATTTAGAAGAATAAACTGTTTGATTACGTGGAAGCGATTTGCGGTGCTGTTATGGCCAAGGCGGGAGAAAGGTGCAGCTGAGCAACGAAACCGTTGAGGGCGGCGGGGCAATTTCGTCAACATTTGCTGCTTCTAGATTGTAATAATTGAGGTTGTCGATCAAACGTCATTTCCTGTACGCGCCACGCTGGTCTTCTAGAGAGACTGTCGCATCACTGGTGAGCGCAGCCTCACACAAGGGCCTGTATGGCACAAGTTCAAACAAAAACGGCCATGCAAACTTGACGCAAACAGCTTCTGTTGGAAATTTATTTACTGCTGTGTTTATGATTATTAAATTGTAATTATCTGTTGCGTCAGTGGAAAATTGCCAGCAGGCATTTAGAATGATATTAGGCCCCATATTTAGCAAGTGGGAGTGGAATTTATACATAAATTTAGTTCTATATATAAAGACAAAACTTCACGGTTATATTTGGTTGGAGATTTTGTTGGGGGATAAAAATAATGGGAGTTTTGTTTAGATGAAAATTATGCTTAATTGTAAAATTTTGAAGGAATAAAAATTTTAATTTATTTAAAATTTTTTATATAGATATACGTATAAAATATATAGTGATGATTGAATGATCTAATTAATATATATATATATATATTTCGGTCTAAGTGTGTGAAGGTATTATTTTGATTGTAAATAAATTTAATAATTGAGTTTGAAATATATATATATATATATATAATATGGAGGGAAGATAGTGAAAAAAGAAAAGAAGTGGGTGAATTTTGACGAGATGAAAAATATAAAAATTATGGATTAGACTAAAATAAAATCACTCCTGCCCTTTTTTCACTATCTTCGCCCCCATTTTTCACTTTGGAGTCCGGACTGAAATACACTTTAGCTCATAATGGGGGGACAAAAGTGACGTAGACTTTACAGATTAGATTTCCTAAGTTGTGCTGTACATTTACATAATGAATGAATCAATATATTTATACATACACACACATATATATATATATATATATATAATTTTGAATTCCTAAATAGCTCATATATTATGTATTATGAATCAATTTCTTTTAAATGACCATCAGCTTATTTAGGAAGTAATAATAATAACCAAAACTTTAATATGGCTAAATAGTTACTGGCATTTAAAATATGCCAGTTATTTATAAGAGAAAATTTGCAGATAAATTTAGAACCGCTATAAATATTAAGGGAAGAAGAGAGAGGGAATTGACAATTAAACGCGACGCTGGGCCCATTGGAAACCTACTTTTATTTTGGGCTTACGCTTTTTGTTTAATTTCAAGGCCAGTTTGGTCCTTTTCTTGATCTTCCTTTCACTAGTCCAAAACATTTTTCTACCTAGGCTTGTAAACACACGAGGTATATATTTTTGCAAAACATTTGCAGCATAATCGGGTTCAAATCGAATAGTTTAATTTATTAATAGTTCTAAATAAACATATAGAAGAGATTAAACAAAAGAGTCAAAATGAGGTTTCCATTGTTATAAAACGTTAGTCTATTTAATTATTTCATTCTAATTTTTCCAAGAACTAATGTTGGCTCTTTTTGGGTTTAGTTAAATCAAATTTCTAGAACCTGTTGATTGCGACACTCTTCCGTATGTAAAATGTACTTTACATACATTTCTAACATGAAATATATGATGACACACAAGTAAAATGAAAAGACCCCATTAAAAATAGAACTTACGTATTTGAAGTATATTTTAAAATATGCACTTGCATGTAGGTTATATATAGTTCTCGTACGCATATAAGATGAAGAAATGAGCGCAAGACACTTCAGAATAATTTTTAATAGGTTGTAATATTAAAATTCAAAGAGAAATTAACGTGCCCTGTATATATATGTTGAACATAAGGGGGTATTATTGTGATTACTTAATTTAGTCAATGACTTGTGCAAGTGCAGTGTCCACGTAAACAATTGTGGTGAGTGCCGTACACTTCCCACCGTAAGTAGTTGAACAGACTTGTTGATACGTTGATTTTGGCTGCCATCTCAAAACTTTGTAGTCAATCATTCAGACGCCTGCTGGCTACAACTCTCCCACAATCTTGCTTGAAAACACCTTGACAATGATCTTCCCAAGAACACGAAAACTAACCTTGTTTGTTTTTCGGGTGGAGGGGCAAAAATAAAATGAAAATGAGCATAATAATAATAATAATAATAAATGGAAAGGAGAGTTGAACTTCACATATAAGCCACAAATGGGACACTTTGTGAGCCCTCGTTAGGTTACCTAGATCACGACTCTCACAAGATCGGCAAGAAGACAAACGTGATAAATCCCACTTCTCTGCCTTTCCCTAACTCAGTGTCACTCCCTTGATTAATTCTACCCTTCTTTTGTTTCACCCATATCTCTGTTCCTACTTGTGTTTATGTCGCACTACATTGTTTCTTATTCATAGTGAAACAACAATCGTACACATTATCAGACAACCCACACACGATGAGGTTGCCTGAGCGGATCCCAATGTTTGTGCTGAGGCTACTGGCCTTGGGTGCCGCTGTTTCTGCAACAGTGATCATGGTCACCAGCCACGACTCTGCTCAAGTCATGAGCATGAAATTTGAAGCCAAATATACAAATTCACCCACTTTCAAGTACCTTCAATCACCCAAATTTCTCTTCAGCAAAATGTGTTGTATTCCTAGTCATATATCTTAATCATCATATATTGCAGGTACTTCGTGCTGACGAATGCAATAGCAAGCGTTTACACCTTTATATTACTCTTTGTCCCTTCAAAGACTTCATGGGGGCATTTGATCTTGATCTTAGATCTGGTAATCAGCTTCTTACATATATATACATACACAAATATACAGCTCCTTCCTTCCTAATAAAATTGCTTTTTATCCTATCTAGTAAAGTTATATTGCCAGCAAATCCAACGCCTTAACTGTTTTCCTATGATCTGAATATGACACAGATAATGACACTGTTGCTGGATTCATGCATATCGGCAAGTCTGGCAATAGGGCAAGTGGGGAAGAATGGGAACAGTCACACAGGTTGGCTGCCTATTTGTGATCAAGTTTCAAAGTTCTGTGATCACGTTACAGCAGCTATGGTTGCTGCTTTTGTGGCTACACTAGTTTATTTCCTCATATTTCTCTACTCTCTTCACAATGTCATGAATCTTCTTACTCTCACTACTTAGAAAGATTTTCCCTTGTTTTGGATTAACCATGTGTTTACCTTTCGAGATTGTGCACTTGTTTTTGGTACCGTGCTAGTTCCTTGTTGGTTTTTCTTCTTACAAGCCTGGCTATGTTAAGAATTTTATATTTATATTTTTCATAGATAAGAATTGCATAAATTAACAAATGCTTTTATAATTATTCCAAATATTTTTTATAATTTTTTTTAAAATTTTCTGAAAAAAGAAATTCCCTGTATTAGATATTTTTCAATCTTTAGAAATGAAAATGTGCGTGTATCTGCACTTTATCATCACATTTGCAGGAAAACGAGTTTTTAGTCTACATCAAATTATACATGACGCAACGCCATATTGGTTTTCAATATAGTTATTAGTCTCTGGTACAACAGTTTGCTGGGATTCTATATCACACTTTTAGATCTAGGTCTTTTTTGAACACAGAACATTCTGCATAAAAATTGTTAACTAAAATGTTATCTCAAAAGAAGAGCAATTTAGGCATCAAATACAACCAATAAACTCCAATGCATGCCATGTGACAGGATCCAAGCAGAACACTTCACCAAAAACCAATAACACGAGACATCATGTAAAAATTCATATTTGTTTGATGGTAATATATATATATATATATATATTGATAAACAGTAATGTGAAGATTCACACATAATTTGAGGGCATAATATTTTATCATTTGTTGAATCTAGCTTCGTACTCGACAAATTGTGGGTTTCAATCAAGAATATGAAGTCTTGCATTCAAATTCAGGGAAGGTGCCTGTATTTAGCTTCTTCAAGAATATATATATATATACATATATAAACACACACAAACACGTTGTGTTTTCTGATTACCAAACAACTAAGGTTCAAATTGAGACTCAAAAAACCCAGTCTCAAATATATAAACACACACAAAAACGTTGTGTTTTCTGATTACCAAACAACTAAGGCTCAAATTGAGACTCAAAAAACCCCGTCTCAAACAATTTGACAGGTTAATGTCATCTTCAAGACTAAAATCAAAATCAGTAATAATAATAAAAGAGGCCTACCCTATCTAAGAGCTGTGATATGAAACTAGAGAGGACAGGTGATGACATTTTTAATATGCCTTCTGTAGTTACACAGCATTGAGAAAGAAACACCATCATCAAGATACAAGAAAACCTGTGTAAATTGTATTACAGGAAAAACTATATATAAACAAATAAATGCCTATGTGTTTCTTAATTATAACAAGTAACCATGAGTTTACAATGCCTTAGAACCACATCAAGATAGAAAAGGCCAGAAAAGCAAAGAATAGGAAAGTGGACACAAAGAACCTGGGCCTTGGCAGCGTTTAGAAAAATTTCTTCTTGCTGTGAATCAATGAAATTGTTTGCTGTGTACCTCTGGAAACGAGGGAAAATGGATTATACAGTGGTAGCTACAGGTACTTTTTCGTATGTGAACCTCTGCCAGAGTGTCTTTGGTAGAAGACAACGCCCTCCATACCTTTGCTGCAGGTACATGAGGATGACAAATACGAGACCTCCAATTGATATGATAAGATCCCAGGTGGTGGAATAGTAGTCCAGCCTTGGGTTTGCGTATATGTAATTGAACAAAAAAATGGAACTATGGGACCTGTAAAGATCGTATGCATGTGGCAGCAAGCGGACAAGAGTAATTCCTACATAAAAAGAAGGGGCAAGAGCCTTCTGCTTGGAGTCAGAGAATATATTGAAGAGCGTTTGTGGGAGTAGAAAGCCATCCAATACCAAACCAGCATACGATTTAAGGGTACCCCATAAAGATTGTTGTTTATGCCCAAGGTGGTAGATCCTTGATGATGGGCTCCGATAAGACTTTCTTGACAGATGAACAAACAAAGCAATCAACCCACCACCTATGTAAATAGGTAAAGACAGATAAAGAACTTTCTTGTCATGCATCCACAGGTTCTCATGGCTTCCATCACCAGATCTTGCAGACCATGTTATTTGGAGAAGACGAAATTCCAGCAAGAAAGCTACCATGATTATTACCCTCACAAAAACCTCATTCACTTCAAGCCATCCATCACTGCCGAAGTGAACATTCGCATTGTTGCGGCTCGTCATGAAAAGAGCTTCAAAATTCAGTAATAGTGGTATCAGATGTCCCAAAGTGAGCAAAACAAGCATTATCACAGAAATAAAGGGTGGCGCATCTTCATGCCTTTTGACATGCAATAGCTGTAGACCCAAGCAAATACATGAAAGTGTGCTGGAAATCAGAACCATGGTGATCTCAAGATCCACTCTCCAGATGGATTCTTTGGCTTGCCCTGAATAAATTGAGCGAGCAGAGATCATGAAAGGTTCAAAATAAAGGCCGTCAGACTTATTTCGTGTGCTTTCAATAGTTCCCCTCACAGCCCCTCCATTTCTTGCATGAAGTGGAGGATACTGGATATCAACCAGAATTTCACAATCCAATGATGTCTTTAGGTGTTTGTTAATTTCAGGTGATCTAACACCCATACAGCCAGTCAGACAAAGGTGCCCATTTTTAGAGTCATATGTCCCTTCAGCAGAAATTTCAAATGAATTGATCTGCGTATATTCCCTGCTGAGCTTGAAGTCATGAGAAGATGCAAGGCTCAGTATATAGCTGACATTAATCGTTTCACTGAAGTTTTTCTTCCCTTGCCAATTAGACTTGGCTTCCCTTCCAAACACAGGAGATACCTGATAAAACTGATTGTCCACATACAACGGAGACGAATAACCCCACAAATCTTCCACTTTCTTGTTACTGCCAACCATGTCAAATCTCATATCAGGTGATAATGCATTAGGGTACTTCCCCCCTCCTTCCTTTATTGTCTTATTTGCACAATATTTCCTTGATTTCTCAATCTCTGTATATTCATATCTCAGATTTGCTGCCTTTACATACTTATTCTTCATACTCAACAGCAACACTCTGCCAAAATACCCTGACTCATTAATGCTTCTACTACTCCATAATTCCCCTACTACAGCACTCCTGTCTCTCAATGTCCACCTAGCTGGAAATCTCAAACTCAGTCGGACCGAGCACCCCCCAACAAAACCCTCATCCCAAAGGGTAAATATATGGCAACCAACCATGTTAAGCCTCCTTTTCTTTTCATCCCATTTTCCTTCGGCAACCAGGGTCACATTTGGTTCAAATGGCAATTGGTACAAATTATGCCCAAAATCCCCAAATCCCAACAAGAACCTCATTCTACCATCTTCCGAACACGCAATTTCATCAAAGAACATCACACTTGGCATGAAATTATCATTTCCTTTTCTAAGAAAATTGCAATTCACACTACTGCAATCACTCCTATACTCCAATTCAACTATCCCAGCAGATAGAATATACGTACACGCCTTCTGTCTCAAATCATCTACTCCAAAAGAAATATTTGTCATATCATCCAACATAGAAAATCCCTGGCTTTCAATTTCTCTATCAATCAACTCATAATTATAATTCCTCAAGTTTACACCCAGTATTGAAATCGAATTCAGGTTAAAACCATTTCCATTACTTACAGCTGTACTTTCCAACGTGCCATTAACTAAACTATTGAAAATACTCGAAGAATTCAAATAATCAAGCTTTAAGACAACCTGATTAGAGTTTAATTTGCCCGAACCCTTACCAATCATACAGAGCTTCCCCGAAACCGAATCCCAAAACCCACTCAACGAAAATCTGATTGAATTCCACGGGTCTTCCGACGTCACCGGTATCCTCGGTGGCCGGAAATGCACAAGGCGCAATCCCCGGCGCGTGAAATTACGAGAGTACCGCACGCCGATAAGGCTCAATACTGCTTCGATTCTGAAGACGGCGTCGTTCTGGGTGCTGTAGGCTTTGCGAGAGAATAACGAGAGCGACCGGGGAATAACAGAAACACCCCTGTTCCTGTTGTCTCCATTGATATAAACGTGGGCCTGGCGAAGAGCTAGAAACCTCGGGCTGAGGAGTGAAGGATTAGGATCAGGAAGCAAGGGCTGATCTCGAACGACGGCGCTGCAGTGAGCGGAATACGAGGTTTCGGCGGCGTAGGTAAGTGGCAGAAGGAGGAAAAGGAGGCGAACAGCGGAGAAAAATTGGGGTAATACTGAGAAGTGGAAGCCTGTGGCAGTTATGGAGCTCTGTGAAGAAGGTGGAGCGGAGAGAATATCCATGGATCAGGGGATTTGGATCTGAGTTTTCAGTTGAAGATTTCCCCTCACCGCCCGTTGTGTCTTCCGTAGCTTCTAAGTACAGTTTACAATACGGTAAGGTTTGAAGTCCGACTGTTTCGCTTTCACGACGAAGGCTCATCGATAAATTGCATAACTAAGGCAAGTTTTTATTTCATTGTTTTTTTGGTAAAACCAGATATTGAGTGAGGTTGTGGGTACAACTTGCTGCCACCATTCATATGATTAAAAACAATTACTTGTTTTAATTTTTTAGGGGAATTGACTCTTAAAACGCACTTGTCAAACATATTTCTTCTCAAAAAATAATGTTTTTATTATTTTTGACTTTCATTTGTATACTATTTTAAATTGTCACGCCATAAACACATTGATTTGAAATTTAAACAAACAAATAAACACGTGTTGTAAGTTTTTTAGAAAAAAAATGACATAATTGAAATCAATGTGTTTGATGGCTTTGGTGATTTTATTGTTAGCTATGTTTTGTCAAGCATATTTCTCTCACCCAAAATCCCATAAACTCAACCCTATTAAACATAATATCCAACACACATTGAAATCCAAATATTCCAACTCTGTTAAGCTTATAATTAACTAAAATCAATACATACATATATATACATATATATAAACACATACATGTACTCTCGTGTATATATATTTATATCTTGAAACTAATCATTATCTCTATATAATATTATATTATATAATAATTATTATATTTATATTTAAATAAATCAAAATTTTTATTTAATTAGAATCTTTTGATCAATCGTCGTACCCATCCCAAACACAAATTTTGCCACACATTATCTTAAAACACCCTCTCTCCCAAACATGGTCTTAGATCAGTGGGCTAAAGAAATTGAAGTTTAATAGAAATTAAACATTAGAGATTATAAAATTACGTACTAAATATTAAAAACTAATAAAGCGAAAAAAATTCAAATTGAAGAAGCTAATTCATCTATTTTTGGTATGTCAAGAAAACGCAAGAATAGCTAACGTTCCAACATTAATGATTACTTATTGTGATGACGAACATGGGAGTGATCAGATTACATGCTTTCTTTCCTTTCTTTTTGTTTTTCAATTATTATAAGCTCGTGTTTTGTTATGACAATTAAAAAAACGGTTACTTATAATACTGCAATGGCGAACATGTCCGAGTTCCCTGCCTTACAAGTGAGCTCATAGAATATACAGACTTTGGGACTTCAAAAGCTCCTAAAAATACTGTTTCACGGCCACCATGGAGAAAGTAATCTCAGCTAACAATTCAAGAGTGCATATCTTGCATTGCGGAAACGATTCTGTAGAAATGGACACAAGAACAGCCTGAAATAAAAAATCCACGAGACGTGACAATCAAGAGAACCAACAACAAACTCAGCATTGAGTACAAACCAATTTGTTCAAGGAAAAGGCTTACTCCAGAAAAATTCATATTATTTCCGCTACTAAATTCATAGCCTTCAAATTCAATGCATCAATCCTACAACAAAGTGTTTCCTAGTCGCGGTGTTTTTCATCATGTAACACCACCCCTTGCAATGGCAAATTGGATTCAAAAAGTAAAGCTGTCTCGGTCAGAAGCCACATCACTGACATTCATATACCATAACAACAAATCAGCCGTCAGTTCTTGGGCAAAAATACGGACAAAGGGGGGAGTAAAGAAGAAACAACAGAAGGTTTTGAAAAAATGATGGATGACGGAAACCAATTCTTAAAAGCAATTAAAAAAACAGCCTACCATCTACGCTTAGAAATCCCCATTAAGCAGCCAGCTTTTCTGGCTTATCTTTCTTTTCTGTCATTAAAGGTGTAATCTTCTGTGGCTTTTCAATCCCTTCTATATTGGTTATCCTTAACTTAGTTAACTCCTGAAACAGAGGATAAAAAATATTTTTAAGCCATAGAATGAGAATGCATTTTTATTGGGCAATTGACTATAAACCAAGCAAATAGCAAACGGAGGGAAAAAACAGAACCACCAACATCAAGACAGGAAATCTATTGACAATAATCTCAAGTACCTGTCGATGACCTTTTGTTCTTCTATAGTTCTTTCTCCTTTTTTTCTTGAATATGATTACTTTGGCGTCTAATGCCTGCAAGGAAAATAAATAAAAATAAACAGAAAGTTTTAGCATAAAAAGTCAAGACCAGCAAATCCTTGATAATACTGAGGAAATTGGGTAACAACTTTGCCTGATGACAGGACATTTTCTTCATGGTCATCACTGCAAGATTATACGTCTTAATAACACCAATTGAGCATCCTGTCACCGCTCATGTATATCTAGAACTATAATAACAGAAGCATGGTTGCACCCATTTAAACTAACAAAAATTAAATTTCATAACCAGTTAAATCTTTCAAGCCCCTTACTCCCAGCCCACTTAGTTCTGTAATCAACCAGAGTTCTTGATAGTCAAAAGTTACAGGAGTTATGCTTCCAAGGCTTGCAAAACAAGAGCACTGGATGAAGAGATAGATCATAGATCTTAAGTTAGCTGAACTTTGCCTTTCTCCTAAGTTGATACTTATCTTTGAAGGCATAATAGTCAAGAATCAATTCAATTCCAAAATAAGTAGGGCAGAAAAACATATAGTCAAACCTAGAATAAATTACTATTTAAGAAATATAGCCCTAAAATATCTTACATGCTCCTCGACAACAGCATGAACAGCTGCATCAGGCAAAACTGGCCGACCAATGATTGTCTGAGTCTGTGAACCTAGCATAAGAACCTTATTCAGAACCAACTGCATGAAATTAAAACATCATATATTAGTCCACGCAATACTAGTCCAAGTTCATAACATAACTAGAATCCTTCAGCAGACAAGAATACATCTAAATTATTAATCTGCTTCAAAGATGTTGGAGTGGATATCAAGCTGCCAAATTAATTCTTCTCAACTAAAATAAGCATGGAAGGATACAGGAGATGATGGATTTCTAAATAATGTTACTTGAGACGATAAATGGCAATATATTTATATTATCCATATAAGGCACCCTCATATGGGTTAAAATAATAAGAAACAGTTTAACGATAAAGGGTTGATGCCTCCTTACAGATCCGTATCAAAAATAGCTTTATTGAAGGTTGTTTAGAAAATCCAACACTTAATTTATAGACATATGGATGTGCATGTTCACTATTTCTACACAAGCTATCTGAGAACTTAAAGGCACCAAGATTTAAGGCATAATTCTCTGTCTATACGTCTATAACTAAAAAGCCTTACGAGCAGTCCAAAGTTACAAGATACACAGCATAACAACGATGCAAATTTCAGACCTTGCAGAACCTGATCTGCAAAAGTTTGCTTACCTTAAAAACATAAACAAGAAATACTAAGTCCAAAAGGTTAGCATGGCAGACATCTGAGGTATTTCAAACTTCAGATTTATGAAATAGTTTCAATTTAACAGCTATGGAGTCTTCATTTTCTGAACCCATGACGTAACACCTGAAGCCTCACTCGATAAAAAGATGAACTTAGGAAATGGCTCTAGCCATCTAAGCAACAAGAGTTTTTCCCTCATTCATAATAAATTATTTAGTTCAGAGCGTTATCAAATTTAGGAATAACCGGTTTATTTCCGAAGGTAAACAATAAATTTATGCGGCAATAAGCCATGAAATGCAACACTAACCTTGTCATTGACATCGCAGTACTTCAACCTCTCGGTGTAAATCGTATCCCCATTGCTCACCTTGAACTGATGCGATCCAATCTAAATATTTCAAAACGGGATAACCAAAAGGGGGGAAAATATGATAATTAAGCCAACGTACATTATAATAATGTTAAGGGTAAAAATCAAAACAGAACCAATAAATACAACGACTTTTCGACCTGGACAACAGCGAATACAGGCTCATAAGGATTGAAAACTCGGTCTGATTTCAGGAGTGGACCCATGACTTTGTACCCAATTTCAGCTGCGACTTTTTCTTTATCCTCAGATGACAAAACAGCGCTCTCCGTTTCCTCCCCTTCTTCAATTTCGTCATCTTCATCGTCATCATCATCGTCATCATCTTCGCTATCGGTATGCCCAGAACAAAAATGCCGCGTGAATGGAGCAGATTGTGGATAGACATTAACACCGTACCCGAAATAGTGGTGATTGAGTTCCGATGTCAAGGTTTGGTGGGGGGTATGGGTTGAGGTACGCGCTAGGGTCGGGTATAATGGGCCTAGAGTTTTGACGGATTGAAGACAACGGGTCAGAGCATGAAAACACCGTCGATTCGCCATTGATGCTTCTGCTTTCGTTTGCAGGGTTTTGAGAGTGGTTTGAATCTAGGGTTTAGGGTGGGGGAATTGTCTTTTTACCAAAAGTCGCTTTTCTCCTCAATAGCGATTTAGTTTTAATGGGATATAATCCATGAAGAGATCACCAACTAAACACAGCCTGCATTTTTGGTGCTATAAATTATATAATTTTAAAATTTCGTTACTCATTTGTTAATTTTAAAAATCCTACGCAACGAATATAAAAAAAAAAAAAAGCATATAAGAACCAATTTTATATTATTGAGAGTGATAATTTTTTTAAAGTAAAATTGAAGCTATTTTTAATATTTTTATTATTTTATTTTTTTATTGTTGCTTACTGTCTATCATATCATAAAAATTAGATTTAATTTCTTAGTTTAGTTAAGAATGCAACACGCGCAAACACACACACACACATATATTTTTGTATATATTTTTGGTTCAAGACAACATTCCTTAATTTATAAAAATAGCAGTCTGTCTTAAAAATGATCGCCATTCGATGTTTAAATTAATAATGAAAATTTTAATTTCACCTTTGTACCCAAACAATCATTGCCCATGATTGAACATAAATCTGTACGGAGTCCGTTCCGCTCCACAATTGGACAAGTTTACTTTTACAAACACACAGGCACTTGGAAATTAACAAATAGTGTTTTTTTTTGGCACATATAGTATTTGTATTTCTAATATATGTTAAATTTGTAATAGGTACTCAGAATTGTGTAAAAACAATTCAGAATATCTCAAACCATGTACTAAAAAGTTCAAAGTTAGAACATTTCAAACAAACGTTTTGATCCATCGAATCGAATTAATACCTCTCGTCTGCTAGAGCTGGATAATATAAATAGTCATAACAATATCATTTCTTACCATCAAATGCAATCACGCTTTCAAGAATTTTAATAAAGTGTTTGTTTCCTTACAATATTGCGTGTTATTTTATAGTTCTTTGTCGTCTTTTCAAAATTCTAAGCACGTGAAGTCATACAACAATTTCATTTAGGAAGAAGATTGTGACATAAATACCCTTAAGCTTTGTTCGAAAGAATTCCTTGAACCCATTGGAGTTTCTTTAGGACAAAAAAATTTCAAAGGAAAAATAGTCTAAAAATATTTGTCCATACATAAATTGATATACACACACGTACCTAAATATTTAAAATTTAATTATTATTTCTATTCGAAATCATGCATACACATTCGTTACTTCCCATACACGCGTGTTTAAATGTTCACAACAGATCTCACACTAAAATCGGTAGAACTTCCCCAGATTATTAGGAACATACAGGATCATACCATTACAATAATAATGATCTCAATTAAAAAATATTCCCATTTCACCCAGCAACAACAGGCATGCAAACAATAAAAGGACACCAACTACAATGGTGTCAACACCCTTGTGAAGGCGATTCCAACCAATATTACGTATATAACACAAATATGTATGTACATTGAAAAAATAGACAAATGTGACGTCTGTAAAAATTAATATAACGGAAAAGGGGAGGGTGATTTATGAAATTATGACTGATTCTCATCTTGCCCATTTCCTAACCCTTGCAACTGATGATCTTGAAGCAGGGAAGGAAGAGTATTTAACAATCTCGCCTAGACTAAACTTTAATTGGTATTTGCATCTTCAATACTGGTAATGACTTTCCAGTGGTGTCTGGACTGCCTGTCTTTCCCACGTTTTACGCGAACCTTGTTGCTGGGATTACTAGTTACAAAACCATCGACTGAAATATCGGGAAAGGTTTTGTCCAGATCTTGGCCAAGAGGCAGAGGAGGAGACAAGCGCTCGAGCAAGTCCCTGTGGTAACCCTGCAGTTGCAGATAAGGCGTTATACAATATTGCATATGAAAGCTGTTGGTACACGCTACAAGTACAGACGGAAACACGTAGGTTCACATTAAGACCTGCCATGTTCTCATAAATGTGCGAAAGGAAAGTTTTGACAAAAGTGTCACGGAGACAATGTGACGATGGAAGTGGCTGTCTCTAAATGGAAAAGAAACAGTTGATTAGGAAACAGCTCCATGGTTCAATCTTCAATTGTAAACACCACCTCATCACACATGGAGCCGGTACAATGATTTTAACATGCCAACCACCATCCAAAATTTTTTTCTTAAAGGAGCACATTGAACAGAGAGGATGGGAATACCTTTGTAGTAAAAGAACAATACCTGGACAACAAAGTTGCGTCTTTCACAATCCAAGAACATATTGATGGTGTAACTAGTCCTCGACCAGATCTTGTCCCTTACAGTGGAAAAACTTATCTGGTCTCTGGAAGTGAACCGGTCTACTTCATTAAACCAAAGACAGGTAAAAAGATTGGAGATTGGAATATGCTCCCTAATTATCACACATCCTTCAGGAACATCTAGAAAAAAAGACACCAATACCATTAATCATATAGCAGGCTCAGTAAGATTTATAAGCAAAAGGACAAACGAATAGTCACTACCCTACCACTAGTAATGGGCAATTTTGCAGTAGAATATGCCATTAAACCCTCCTTTTTATAAAATTCAATCTGGAAATCAATGGAAGCATTGTCATACTTTCCAGCAGCCTTATTGGCTTCTGCTTCTTCAAACACATCAAAACGCTTATAATGCCTAGATATTGCAAAACTTGCATTTTTCCTCCACAAAAACCTACAACAACAGGAAGTTCATCAAGAAAACATTTCCCATGGAGAACGGGAACAACCATATCTACACTGAAACACACAAGAATATATTAAAGTACAAAATTTTGTCATATACAGTTTGTATATAGGCAACAAAAAGCTGATGTGAAGCACACATATACCACTAATCAAAAAGACAGTAGTCAGCTAGTGCTTATTAATATCCATATTACAACTAATACACTCATGAAGAACAATCGCGTTCACATGTGATATAGTCATTACCCCCATAAATTAATAGGCTGGCGTCAATCATCCAAACTGGGATTTGACCATTAAACCACTGCCAAAGCATATTTCACAATTACAGAGATCGCAAACATGGGCACAAACCAAGTTGGATGTACCTTTCAAGAATCTGAATTGGATCCACAACCAGCTCAAGTTTCGCATCAACCCACATTGAGTAGCGGGCATTGGGAAATAGCCGATGAAGTAGAAGTTTTGGAATCTGCCATACCAAGAACAAACGTCAGTTCAATGAATCTCAGGCGACAATCCAACAGCACCGTCCACCAAGCTTCATGGACTTGAGTAAACCAAGCACAGCACATGATGAATACAATCTTGCCTGCCTGCCATCCCCACCACTACCCCACCCAAAAGAAAATTTGCCTACACATTTCAACCACAAATCTTAGCATTTTGAAAAACTGGGATGCATAAGTAAAACATAGAGTGTGGATTTAATTCCCAGATAGCATTTACTGGAGGCAAGGGTATCTATAAGTGGTTTGAGGAGATTGAGGCATCATTTAGCGGCAACTCCATTGAAATAACAGTTCTTTATTAATTTGAAATACTGCAAAAGTACCGGTAAGTCATAAAACTATCTTAGCCCCACCCCAAGAATGGTAATCACAAAGAAAATATTTTGCCTTATGTGCATTCCTTCTCCTCCCCACCAAGCATGGCTCAACCACCAAATATGCATGTGTCTGTTGTAATTTAGAACAGCTAATAAACAAAATCCTGATATGATTGCCACAAACCTAACTGCTAGCTTTTCAAGCATTTACCTTCCCATTGCGTCTTGGATCAGAGTAAGGTAGGTTATGAACAACAATGATCCTCCACAGTCCAACTTTCTTGTTACTGCCAAGCTTGCTAGAGTTACTTAAAAAAGCTTCTGTTTCATCATCCACAAACATATGAAAGCAGGCATTTCTTTTGGAATATTTACTAATACTCTTTGGTTGTCTTATTAAATCAAAGGCTCCTGTCAAGAATGCAATTACAACATTAATTAACAACTATACATAATATCAACGCAAAAAATCATGAGGGGTATAGTACCGAATATTGCTGATGCCACCACCACCCCTCCACAAGTTTCCATCTCAAGAAGATCAAAATCATCAATGTCAAAACCTGTCTGACGGCCAGGTCTTAGTCCTCTAACAAACCTTTTCCAAGTTCAACAGAACATAACAAAAAACAAAGTTTACCAAATAATTTGGATAGGACTCTCATTATTAACAGCAAATGCGGCCTAAAATGACCCGAATAAACAGTGATAAGAGAGATATCATACCCACAGTGCACACTCATTGACTCGCGTATATCATATGAATTATTCCTTTGTCTCAGCGAGGGATATCCACCAAATTCTGAACCTCCAAATTCAGATTTAGATAAGTTTTCTTCATGAATATATGTCAAGTTTTTAAGTACTGGAGAAAAAGATGGTGCATTTGGCATAAGGGCAATAGCATCTTCCAGAGGGAGGTAGCACACTGGGCAAGCTGCAAGAACAAAATCACCAAGCAAATTCACCAAAGGGAAAACCTCAGTTGCCAAATAAATATGTCAAGAGCATTGCGTGTCCAATTGGCAATTTGTAAAAAGTCTTAACAGCAATTTTCTTTTTGAAGAAAAATAATCAAACAAACATAGAATTTCAACTCACGACGAGGTCCTGTCCTTTTTTTATCCGCTGGTGGTGGTGGCAATGTAAAACTCTCGCAGGGATTCCCCGGAGGAAGTGTGTATCCAGTGAAAAAGGCAGGGGATGGAGGTGAAGGAGGTAGGGTTGAATTTGCACTTCCCTCCGCTTTCCTAACTTTGGAAGAGAAAGATCTAACCATAGTTGTCTCCTCGGCTATTAGCCCTGAGTCAATATTTATTCCTTGAACCATGGTTTCTCCGGCATCATCACCTGCAAGTAACCATGCATTTGCAGTTTATAATGTCTGGGAATAAATTAATAATCAGCATATTTCTGTTCTCCATGTCTAGCTCAGTACGCAAACGCATGCTTTTCAGTTGCCAGCAGATTATCTATCGTGCTCTGTGCGAACTTGTCAATACACATTACCCACTTGCTTAAACTTCTTTTATATTCAATATGTTACACAAGAGCTAAACGCCCAAATCAATCAAGCAAAAAGAATTAGGAAGCCAAACCTTTGCCAACATATAACACCCATCCGAAAACTGCAGCTGAAACAATGCAGAGTAGAAGCATTCCAACCTTGTTTCCAGGCGCGAATTTGCAGATCCAGTGGACCAATCTTTCTTTCTCCTTAAGCATCTTCGTCTGCTTTCGTGATGAGAGAGGTGGTGTAGCCTGAACTGGCAATGACAATGAGCTGTTCTGAATTTGCTGCTGCAACGATCCATAACTTCCTGAAGATCGAAGACCTAATGACCCTGTAGTCATTGTTGAATCCTCAATCCCGAAACTTCACCTCTCATCTCACCCTCATTCACACTTTACCGACTGCTGTATATTCCAATCCCAAGAAAGAGATATAAGAAAGGGTAATTTTTGCTTGTATATTTGTCCCTCTCTTTAATTTCGCCTCCAAAGTCAAAGACTCCAGATCATAAAAGGCCCCCAAACTTTAAATCTTGATCATTTTGCCGCTGTATGAACCCACTTAAACCGATCCAATCGTACCAAGTAATATAAAGAACGGTAAATTCGCGGAAAGTACTTTAAAAACACAGTTGCCGCGTTAGACCAAACTCAAAAACAATGACCCCTTTCCAGTTTAGACTCCAATGTAGTTCAGAACAGATAAAGAAAAAGCAACAAAAATAAGACCCACGGCAAAGTCTTGAGATTAAGAAACTAACCAGAGTTCGATCCTCTGGAGAATACCCAGAAGATAAGTTCAAATCGTTATAAATTATTACCAAAAAATACACCGAAACAAGCAGAATTGAATCGAATCAGAAATCAATCATTGCGAGAACAAGTCCATGTAAAACACTTTCTTCGAACCAAAACCTACTAATGGTTTGCGAATCCGCCCACCGAAAAAGGAAAGAATCGGCATTCAACTCTAAGTCCACTAATTACAATGCACTAAACAGGGAAAAGGTAGACAAAAGAGTTAAAATTAACAAGTACATAAAATAAATCAGCCTAAAATTGAGGGCTGCTTGGGGAGATTGTTCTATAGGGGTTGCTTCAAATCTGTACAGATCCCGATGCACGAATCGCTTTTAATCGTGAATGCATTTGTTTTTGATGAATATATTTTCTTTTTCATATTTATTTTTATTTATTTCGGGTATGGACGAAGAAGGTTTTGTTGGGATATAAGTATATAACTAACCTGCAATAAAAAGAGTTTATGCAAAATAAAATCAGTGGGAAAAATCGTTGGGGCTAACATGCGCCATGTGCGCTATAAACAGCGGGCAATCTCTCTTCCCTTCCCTTGACCCACCGGCTGTTGGGCAACCGCTGTCTTTAGCCGTTGGATTGGATGATCAAAACTCACGATTTTTGACTCTTTCACTCAGCAGGCGTCGTATAATTTTTTTAAGCTGTTAAAAAAATAGAATATATAAATATTACAAATTTAAGAGAAAAATATGTTACCAACAAGGGTTTAATTTTTTTTTGTATCTTTTCTAGTTTTTGATAAGATGACATCACAATTAATTCGTTTAAACTAACTCAATAAATAAGTACATAATAAATATTAAAAAAATACGCACTTAAAAAATAAATAAATGGTCATGCTTATTTAATCAAGAGTAATGAGTCGGGGCATGGTAATTATTATTACACTAGGAATAATCTCATTTTATTGTTTTACACAACTTTTTAATTATTTTATGTCACTATTAGATATAATTAAGGTTACAACGTCATTATCAGTTGTCTCCATTTAGTAGAAAGTTATTGCAGAAAGTCAGTGGCTTTCGGAAGTTTTTTAGCAATTATTACACCATTGGCATCTTCTAATTACGTTGTCGTTTGATGTTAAAATTTCAACCTAACATGTCTTTGGTAATGTATGATTTGGTGGGGTTTCGTCTTTTTATTGTGATCCGATTTCACGAATTTAAACGATGACAAGAGGTTTGCGTTTGACGAAATGAGATTGGAAAATCTCAACTTTTCATTTGTTGCAGAAAATATTAACATGAATCGAAATTCGGGTTTGGGTGTCACTGAAAATAAGCCTTTTTTCAGGGATGCTTTCTTCTTATTTTTTAAATATTTTTAAAAAATATTGGTTTTGTTTGAATGCAAATTTGCAACTGCGAAGATCCCTCTTCTGTACACATTAGCCCATGAAATAACCCTCTTTTATCCGTTTCTCTGTTAGTACTGAATCATTTTAAGATTTTAGGCCAAATTTTCTAAGTGCTCATTCACTTTAAAGATTCTGTAGAATAAATTAATTTTTTAAGATTAATTAAATATTCATTTTAAGTAATAACAGTTTATGATAAAATATACATCCGATATTAATTTAAAAAAATATTAAATAAAATAATTCAACCCATCAAGTATAATAAAATAAATTAAATATATTATTAAGTTATCTTATAATTTAATTTATACCAGTGAACATAATATTAAATTATCATGTTATTAATTTATTATTTAAAATAATTTCTAAAACTTTAATGGTATAGATGAAAGTGAAAAAGTGACAATTTGCATCCAAACAAATATCAATTTCAATATTTCAAAACCAAATACAATCCCATATCTGTCTACCCCCAAAATCCAAACCCCATTCTCAAG
Source organism: Avicennia marina (assembly GCA_019155195.1). Taxonomy (NCBI): domain Eukaryota; kingdom Viridiplantae; phylum Streptophyta; class Magnoliopsida; order Lamiales; family Acanthaceae; genus Avicennia; species Avicennia marina. The sequence goes on along the minus strand of CM032754.1, from coordinate 16,761,396 downwards.
TTGGAATGCAGTGGTGGCTCCCCCACGAAACTGGTCAGTGTGGTTAGACTAATGCAATATCATAACTATAAGTTATTTATAAACATGTCGAGTTTAAATTAGTGCTTTAAATTATTATATCAGAAAAAACTAACATGTCTCAAATAGGGTAACTTTGATAGCTATATTTCTTTTTAAATTTGAGTGTGTAGTTTATATTTATTCCAAAAACTTTCAAATTAATTTCAGCCACATTCAATTCCATTTGAAGCTCATCCAAATTCAAAATTTGTGATCTATGAATTCAAATTAGTTTTTTATTGTTTCTTAAATTATATTGGCATATTTGTAAACAATTTCTTACATAATAAATCAGATGGCTAATAGCTTTAAAATCTAACTTGGATTCTTGACGATTGACGATTTAATTATTAATTTTTGCAGACCAACTATTTAATATTGTTTGTGGCTGAATATACGTTTGGTAGAAGTATGAGAATCTTAAAGATTTCAGAGCATTGCTGCAAATTTGATGAAAGAAGAATGGATCAACTCTAACATTTACTTGATAAGCAATCAAGAATCATGATTATCCCAGACTTCTATTGCAATGTTCTAATGGATGTTGCAATATTGATTTGATATTTATTTCTAGCCGACTTTATAAAAATCAAAGTCTATCCACAATAGTTTAGATGGAATAGGATATTTACAATCGTCAACTATAAATAGCAGATCATCTCAAACGTGGAGAGCAACCATCTAAAGACTCCACAACTAGCAATGAGAGAGCTAGCATCCTTGAATAGCATTCTTATCCTTATAAGTCTTGAAGTGAATGAACAATCTTATTTATACACCAACTAACCGAGTGTGTGAAAATTGAACCTAAAAATAATTAGGTAAGGTACAAAACAAGGGTGTTTTGGTACACTTAATTATTTCACCACCTTAGGAAAGGTGTTGGATTTGTGTGAGAGGTGTGCAAGTTGTTCACTTTATATTTCACTAGATTTTGGTCGTGATAGTAAAGTTATACTGACTTGGTACCCACAAACATAGGAATTGATCTCTAAATTGTGTTAATATATATTGGTGTTCTATTTTTTATCTTTATTTTTGATGTGCGTGTGTGCTTGTGTATGTGTGATTGTTTCTATTTCTACAAGTCCCAAAACTAAACTACATCGTCACAACATCACCACTGCATATTTTACACATGGCATCCGAGCTAAGTTGCCCAATATGCCTAATTCAAAGCGAGTGTAACCTTAGAGATTCTTGAAGATCTACAGACATGAATGCTAAAGAAATAGCCTTTGTAACTCATCCTCTACTTCTCAATTGTTCCAACTATCTGTATTGGAAGGTGAAGAACCGTGTTTTCATTAAATCTTGAGATAAGGAAGCTTGAAATGCAATTAAATTAAGATGGAAACCACCAATAGAAATGAACATCGAAGGCATGAAAATCAAGAAGGATGTGAAAGCTTGCATTGCCGATGAGCACAATGCCATTTTAGGTAACTCTAAAGCAATTAACACAATTTTTATAGGTGTTGATGAAAACAACTCAAGCTAATCCCCACCTACAAATCTGTAAAAGAAGTTTGGAAAATTCTATAGAATACTCACGAGGGAACTATTGTGATCAGAAATTCTAAGCTGCAATGAAAATGTTATTATCTAAGTTTGAGAATCTCAAAATGAGAGAAAATGATACTATGGCAAATTTCAACAGTAAGCTTCGACATATTGCTAATCAAGCTTTCCAACTAGAAAAAAATATTCAAATGCAAAACTAGCGAAAAAGACACTACATTATTTGTTTGAAAATTTTACGCCTATAGTGGCTGTAATTGAGGAGCCAAGTCTGGAGATCTATGTAAAAAGAATTCAAGAAAGAACATGAATAAGTTTAAAAAAAAAAGAAAAAGTAGAACCACAAAAGAAGGGACCACAATGTTTTGATTGTGGAAGTTATTGCCATATCCATGCTGTATACGTCAATGAGTAGGGAAAATCTAAAAACATCAGTTAGAGTGAAGAAAGATCTGAAGAATCTAAAGAAGAAAAGAATCAAACAAGCAACTTTGCTAGCAAGAAAGCTAAAAATTTAGCCTGCAATGTTGTAACATTTATAGTAACAATAGAAAACCAATCAGAGTACAACAATAATGATTTCAAAGAAGAAATTCTCAATACATATCAACTAGTATATGATAAGTTGGAGACTCTTTAGGTAGAACTTGTTGGGTTTCACTGGAAATAGGATGCAAAATTTTTAAAATTTTAATCACAAAATATTAGAGAACGAAACAGAATAAATAAAGTCATAACCTGATCCATTTTTCATCACATAAAACGTGTAAACATAAATTTTAAGATTGTTACATAAATGATCACCTAGAATAAATCCTGTAATCTCTACCTATGATTCATAAGTGATAAAGTTCCAACCTCTAATTTATCCATACAAACAAATTGTTGGCTATTTTTCTTTAACAAAATTTTATGAATTCCTTTGTGAAATCTCACAACTTATGTATTTAAAGAATTTCCTAAGAAAAAACTAAGGGAGGGTAGCAATTAATTTTCTTTCGCATGCAAGTAGTGAATAATGCCCGTGTAAATAGTAGCAGTAACACTATTAACATAAATAGTAACTTTCTTTTGGAACACTTCTAAGTTATTTTTTCTCAAAATGCAATTCTATTTATATTAGGATTCCTATGACTTGTGGAATGGGTTTTATAAGCTTTCACATAGACTTTAAAATTAATCCAAACCCATTTACTTTTAATTATTAATTTAATTAATAATTAAAGTCCACTTGAATTATTTTCTTCAGTTTAATTAATTTCATTAATTAAATTAAAAGTCTGTTATGTTTTCAATTAATAATCCCTATTATTAACAAAGATAACAGGTACAAAATAATTCTTTAATGCCTTGTATCTTTAATTTAATTAATTCTATTAATTAAATTAAAGACTTATCATGTTTCTAATTAATGTTCTTTTTACTAACAAACATAATGAAGAATATATTATTCCAATTTGATCCAATCCAATTGCAATTAAATTAAATCAATTATGAGACTTCTCAAGCCTCATCTATAAGATTTCTCAAACCCTGTTATTACTACTTTGCAATTGCCTCAACTCATTGTTTTGTTCTTATGTGTGACTCTCTCTGTTCATCATTAGTTGGCAACGAGAATAGCTCAAAGGATATAAGTAGCACTTAACTTATGGCTTATATCGTAGTTCATTTAAGGTAAAGTGAATAGATCATAATAAACCACGCCCCCCCCCCACGCAAAAAAAAAAGTCAATACCATGTAGTATAGACCTTTCATCTTACTTTGTCCTAACTGAGTGAAAGTCATTAATTTAGTCTAACTTACAAATTTAGTCATATAATTAATTAACGTTTCCACATGAGACAATGTTTCAATCGAAAACTCCTTTCTAATAACATACTACCTTGGCCAATGATTTTCATTTCATAAAACATCAATTACATTGGACAGACGCCTTATTCACTTATAAAGAGACAAATCCTTTATTAAATGCACACATGCCTCCATACACACTTGAGTAATAGAACTTTAGGCTCATGACCCTATCCCATGTTGGGATAGACATTATTCCGTAATACCTTAATGATGTGTTGACTATCATGTGTATAAGATAATTTTGTTGTCTTAGGTTTAAAGTTCACGTCACATAATATAGTCACAAAGCAAGACATTAACAATAAAGAGTAAACTCGATGTATCTACTTTATTCTGTAAGTCATGTCCAAATGCTCATTTTCCAATAACGTATCTACATACATATATTCTTAATATCTTATACCGAATAACATGACACTTACTGTACAAATACAAAGTGTGCAAGTTATACCGATTCTCTAATGCCTTTTAAAGTTTTTATGACTTGTGAACTGATTTAAGTGTTTATGTTTTAAGACAACCTTGTATCTAGATTCATGACCCCTCATTAATAAGATCTCTTAACACAATTACATAAGCACATGCAAACACTTTATGTAATTTTAGATTTATATGCATGAAAACACTGTTATAATATTGATAAATAATCATTAATATTTTATTAATAAATAATAATAATATTTATAACCAATATCCCTCAACTATGTCTCGTTGACAATTTGACGTCGAAGGCTATATCATTAACATAAAATAACAACCTTAAGATACAAGTATGCAAGTTAAAAGATAAGGTACAAAATGTGATTGAGACAAATCTCAAACTAAATTTTGAAAATAAGAGACTTGAGAATTTTTTTTGTGAAACAAAAATCAGGGCTGATAAGGTTGAACATGCTTTAACAAAATTAAATTTTGAAAAAGCTAAATTCGATGATGTCTTTTCTTTGGGAAAAAAGATTGCAAGAGATCGAACTTGTTTGGGCTTTGTGGAAAATGGTAAATGTTGTACACAAGATTAAAAAAAATTTAAATTTGTCAAAGAGAGTGCCACAAAATCCTAATCCAACGCCTATTAGGAAGAATTCCAGAAGGAAAATGAAGAGAAGATTAAATGAATTTTGCTCTTAATGCAAGAAAATAAGACATTCAGTTGAAAGATGCTTCGCACTGCTTGATTACATACTTTATGATAGTAATGTTGTACTTAATGTTGACAATATTAAGGTAAAAGAAATCTTGTAAAGCAGGTTTAGGTCAAAAAAATCAAACATCAAATGTTTTATTTCAAACATATCTCCAAATTATTCTTCAAAGGACATAAGGCCTGTTGATAATAGATTTAATTTTTCAAACTACAAAGCTATACATATAGGTGCATAAATTTTGAAGAATGTCAAAAGACTAATATTCAATGAGGAGTAAACAACATTTTGTATGCCAAATATTGCAACAAAGACCCACTTATGACTCAAAATTGTTTAGATCGGATGACAGTTGGAAATGATGCTAGAATAGAAGACAAACAAAGGAACACTATTACAATATCATATACAACAATGAATACACATTTTGTAGTAAGTGCTGATGGTGTTGTTATACTTCTCTATGATAATACTCTAACTAATGTAGTTGGTCCCTTCATTCATGAGGCAACTTTGGAATCTCCTTCGTATTTGTTTTCCTTTTGGAAAATGTGTGGCACAGAGGGGGAGATAAGTTCATAGGGACAAGGGGAGTGTGGTTGTTTAGAAAAGAGGAAGTTCATTGAACCTTGAAAATATTTTTTGATTTTAGTTGTATTTTTCTACAATATTGTGACTATTGTTGGAAATAATAACCTTAGATTTCTAGACTTCTTTGTATTTGGTCATTGTTATTCTATGCATTATGTTGGTAGTTTAGTTGAATTAGTTGAAATTTTGCTTATCTTAATTTTTGGGTGCCAGTTATGTGATATGCTACAAACGTGTCAAATCGAGAGATTGTTATCTAAATTATATTGACACATTTGTATACAACTTTTTGTATAATAAATCTGATGGATGATAATTCTTAAAATTTGACTTGGATTCTTGATGATTGATATTAAGTTGGATTGATTTAATTGATAATCATTAGAAACCAACTATTTGACATTGTTTGTGGTTGGATACATGTCTAGTAGAAGTGTTAGAATTTTGAAGATTTTGGAGCTTTAGCGCAGATTTGATGAAAGGAGAATGGATTGACTCAAACACTCATTGGATATGCATGCAAGAACCATGATTATGCCAGACTTCCATTATAATATTCTAATAGATGTTACAACATTGATTTGATATTGATCTCCAATTGACTTTATAGGAGTCAAAGGCTATTCACAAGAGTTTGGATGAAATGGGACATTTGCAATCCTCAACTATAAATAGTAAACCACATCAAATATGGATAGCAACCATCTAAAGATTCCAACAATTACCCGTGAGAGAGCTAGTATCCTTGAATGATATTCTTATTCTTGTGAGTTTTGAAGTAAATAAACAACCTTATTTATGCACAAACCAACTAAGTGTGTGAGAGTTGAATTTAAACGTAATTAGGTAAGGCACAAAATAAGAGTATTTTCGTGTATTCAATTATTTCAGTCACCTTGTAGACGGTATTGGATTTGTGTGAGAAGTTTAAGAGTTGTTTACTTTATATTTTACTACACTTTAATTGTGATAGTGAAGTTATTTTAATTTGATACCTACAAACGTAAAAGTGGATTTTCAAACTGCGTTATCAAGTATTAGTATTCCATATTCTATCTCTATTCTTGGCGTGCATGTATGCTTGTGTATGTGTGATTGTTTATGCAGGTCTCAAAACTGAATTATACTATTTCAACAATCATCACAACACATCATCGCAACATATTTAACTTGTATATTTTCATAGTTTATTGATTGATAGTAAAGAATTTAAATAGTTAAAATATGTGAATCAACCACAGCTACCTAGTGCACATATAATTAAGAGGGCAAATTTCAAATTCACCCCTCAATTTATTGATGTCGTTGTTAGTTGTATCTCTACATCGTTAGTTGAGGACAGATGAATTGAAGAATGTCTGTTGACAAAATAGAAATCCGACCACAAAAATTATATGTTGCCTTGCCACGTTAGTTTTTGGTACCTAAAAATATAGACACAAGACATAGATGTACCTTACAATGGTAAACTTGTATCAGGACTAGTTCTTTTTGGGCTATAATGGTCATATCATGGATCTACCTCCGTAACTCATCTGTCAAGACTTCCCACCTTGAACTATCTTTACTGTCAAGATGCTAATAGTAGACATGGGATTTGGCAGCAATGAAATTATCTTAAACTCAATTTTATCTTAGACCCTAGTTAAATTAACGATGTGTAGATATGAATCTAAGTTCGAATTAAACAGAGTATTAATTGGATTAGACTCCTTTAACAGCAAGTTTGCTGGGGATTGAATAATTTAAAACATAATTTTCCATTTTAACTTGTTGTAAAGTGACTGCCTAAGCATCACACGTTCAACCTAACTATGTCTGTTTTTAGTTTCACTTATATAAATTTTAATTATTATATTTTTTAGATTTTATTTTTATTTTTACACTAGTTTCTTAAAAAAAACTTAAAACACAAAAATAAAAGCAAATACACTATTTCTAGTGCCCACTAATTTTCATCCACAATTTTAGGCCATGGGGTTCTTTCTAGTGAGACTGCTATCTTTGCATTGAATGAAGGTTTCTGCAAATTTTCCTCATTAGAATTTGGGCTTTGGTGGAAGAGTCATCTGCCATGGTTGATTATTTGTTGTGCTTTTGGGAATGTTGCAACAAATCTAGAGTTCTTTATTTGAGGGGAAATGACAAAACAACTTATGAGATTGAAAAGTCACAACATTTTTTTCATTCTTTTAAAAGCATGAGTAAGGCCTGCAACTACCATTAAAAACCACTACAAAAACCATCATTAAGGGAATAACTAACATCAAGAATTAAGGAAACCCACTAGGTGAAGAAAAATATTCAAATTCTTGATTTTTAAGGACTTTAAAGATAAGTATTTTGCTTGGAGTCCTTTTTTCTTTTCATCATTATTTCTAGCAAAATTTAGACTAGGCACAAGTCTAGTGCTTTCCTAAGAAAATTAAACCTATTCTCATCCATGACCTTTGTAAAGATGTATGCAATTAGATGTTCTGTTAAAATATGAGTTACAACAATAATCTTTTTTTCTACAAGCTCATGGACGAAGTGATGCCTTGTGTGCTTTGTTCTTGAGTATTGGATAGGGTTTACTATCATATCAATGACACTTTTATTTTCACAAAGTATGGTAATCTCATCAACATTTACAATATAATTATTTAAAATTTTGCTTCATTCATAACAATTGAGTACAACAACTCCTTGTGGCAATATATTCAGCTTCGACTATAGATAACGAGATGTAATTTTATTTTTTATTGTACCAAGATACCGAATTATTTTCTATAAAAAAACACCCCTCGGTGGTACTTTTTCAATCATCACAATATTCGGCCCAATCAGCATCTGTATGACCAACCAAGCTCACTTTTGAATTCCTAGTACACCATATTCTAAGATTGGTAGTACAATTCACATACCTTATTATCCTTTTCATTATTGTCAAATGGCTCTCGTTTAGGGATGTTTGATATTTGGCACAAACGCCTATACTAAAGTACAAATTTGGTTTGCTAGCTGTTAAAACACAAGCTTCCAATCATACTTTTATATGAGCTTTCATCAATTGGTTGGCCTTGTTCACCCTTGTGTAACTTTATTGATGTTGTCATTATGTTGCAACATGTTTGTCTCTTTCGAGATCAAATTTCTTAATCAACTTTTTAGCATATTTAGATTGTGAAATAAACATATATTCCTTCATTTGCTTGATTTGCAACCCAAGAAATACATCAATTAACAAACCATGTTCATCTTAAATTATTTCTACATACTTTTCACAAATCTATCTAACAACCTTTGTGAGGTTGAACAAAAAATAATGTCATCATCATACATTTATGTAATTATGATATCCTTTTTGCAACATTTTACAAATAGAGTTTTATTAGCTCCCCCGTTTTCTTTAAAAGAAAACTTGTAAGGCATTCATACCAAACACGAGATGCTTGTTTCAACCCACACAAAACTTTCTTTAATTTGTACACTTGATTAGGATTATGTGTGTCAACCAAACCTTTTAACTACTCAATATATGCTTCTTCATTTGAAAAGTCATTTAGAAATGTACTTTTTATGCCCATTTAAAATAATTTAAACTTCAGTGAGCAAGCCATAGCTAGAAGTTATATACCTTCAACTTAAATGTATCATTGTGCCACTAATATAACTTTATTTTTTATTATCACACCATCCTTATTTGTCTTGTTTTTGAAGACCTATTTTTGTTCCAATAGCATTGACATCTTTAGGTCATTTAATAAATGTTCACACATCATTTCTCTTAAACTAATTCAATTCATTTTGCATAGCTAAAACCCAAAATTCATTTTTTAAAGCTTCATCTAAGTTTTTTAGTTCCATATTGGAAACAAAACACAAATATTCAACTAAGAGTCGATAATTTACCTTAGGTCGATCTTTGGTTTCCCCCTCATCATTTAGATCATCTGTTATGGCTTTAGCTAGATAATCCTTATGGATTCTAAAGGAAGGTTCAAGAGCTTTATTTGAAAAAGGGGTCTCCAATTGCTAATGTTGAATCTAAAGTTGCAACTATATATTTTGAATTTGGACACCTTCTACAAGGGCTTTCCATCCTTTTCTAATGTTGAATCTTTATCAGTGATAGACTTTGGATTTCAAGTGCCTTTTGTATGGGCTTATCCGATTCATCAATCATAGCATTAATTGTTTCAATTATAGACATCATTCTATTATTGTATATCTTGTATGCTTTATTGTTGATTAAATAACCAAGAAAGAAACCTTTATCAAATTTACTTGAAGATTTTCCTATCTCTTCTCTATCTTTTAAAATGTAGTATTTATTGTTAAATATGTGAAAGTAAGCAACTATTGGTTTCCTTTCTTTCCAAATTTTGTAGGCTATTTTCGACAAGGTGGGTCCACATATACTTTATTGATAATATAACAAGGCATACTGATAGCCTTTATCCACCATTTTGTATTGATGTCCTTTACAACCAACATAACTCTTACCATCTCTTGTAAAGTTTTGTTTTTGTGCTCAAACCATTTTGTTAAGGAGTTTTTGCTAATGAGTACTCATATTCAATCATATGTTGAAAACAATACTAAGCAAATAATTAGTTTTCAAATTCCTTATCATGATCACTTTATATTCTTATGATTTTTTTTTCAGTTGTTGCAGCTATTTAAGTTTTAAGCTAATTGCACATCTTCTGAAAAGCTTGAAACATGTGTGATTTTTCCTTCAAAAAATCAACCCAACTGAATCAAGAACAATCATCAACGCAACCCGAGATATACCTTTTTCGCCAATGTTTGCAACATATGTTGGCCCCATCAAATCCATATGTAACAATTCTAGTATCCTTGATGTGTTTAGATGTTGCATCTTCTTCTGAGATTGTCTCCTTTGTTAGCTAAGTTGACATAATCTACAAATTTAGGTTGATACTTTAGACAAAATGGGTGACCCTCGGACAACACCTATTTTAGACAATTTCAACAAGTCATGTGACTAAGTCTACGATACCATTTCATACTATTATCTTCTGTAGACTTTGTTCATGATGACACACTATTGAAAATACAATAGGTGTCATTTGTCATAGTGCTAACAAATAGCAACTTGTTTTGGTCATTATACAAATAACATTGATCTTTAATAAATTTCACAAACAAATTTTGATTACACTGCTGACTTATACTCATCAAATTCGTCTTCAAACATCAACATGTAAAAGTCCTCGTAGTTGATGCACACCATCCACTAAAAGTGCTCTTTTACCAATTATTCAGCATTTTTGTTAATCTCCAAAAGTCAAAATGTCTCTAGTAAAGGTTTTATAGTTAGTGAGATTGTTTTAATCACCTATCATGTGCTTAGAATAGTCACTATTAAATTACCGAATTTCTTTTGAACAGGCTTGTAAAGAGGTACAAGAAACTAGACAATTAAGTTGAAATTTTTTCACTCGAACTTTTTTCATATGGTTTCTTCTACCTCAAGTGTTGGCAACACTAGTTACAACATTGCCACCATGCAGCATATGATTCAAGAGTGTAATAGATCTTCAAACTAAATAACCTAGTTTCTTGCAGTAAGTGCATAATTCTTTCATTTCTTTTTTTTCTTTCTTCTTCTAGATTTCTTAGCGGCAGAAACTGGAGATAGGATCTATGGTGCAGTTCTTTAACAAACTTATTTTCCTTTGATTCCTAAGTATTGCTTTTAGTTTTTCCCACAACGATCATGTACGATTTTTTGCCATTTTTTCCATAGATTGAACATCATCCAATTTAACTTTTACAGAGTTTAGCTTCTTTAAGGCAGTTTTAACTTCACATGCCCCTAATTTTAGCTTCATGACACACAACCTGAAGTTTCTTACTTTTAACATTAAATTTGTGATTAGTATCAATCAAATTCTAATTTTCATCTTTTAGTTTCCTTATCTACTTCTTAAGAGCATCATTCTCAAATTGAAGAGATGGCAGCTTGTCACATGCCAGTCAGTATGTAGTGAGAATTTCTTATTCAAAGTCACCACTATTATATTTTAATTGATCCCCTAGTGTTGCAACTAATGCTACAATGATTATATCTTTTGTTTTCCTATTTACAGAATTAAATGCAACATGGTTCCTCATCTACTTCTCTTCATCAGATTTTTTAGATTCTTTCTCACTCCAAATGGTGTTCATGGTTTTTTCTTGTTTGTTTGCACACATAGCTTGGATATGACTAAAGCCCTCATACTCATAGCATTGTGGCCCTTTCTTTTGTTGCCTTCCTTTTAAACTTCTAAGGACGGTCCTTCAAATTTTTTTAGAGGAATTTCCAACCTTGTTTGGCCCACTTAACTTTTTGTTATGCAAATTTTTTTTCAACTTTTTGGCTATAAAGACAGTGTTGAGATCAATATTATTATTCTTACGTTCACTATCACTTAAATCATTACATGGAAAGGCAATTTTCTTTTCTTTGTTCTTTTTGGTGTGATTCAAATTCACTCATATGTTTATAAGAACCTCATAAGCTCATCAAGTTGCAAATTATCCTCGCCACTTGCTTTTTTTATTGTAGCTACTTTTAGAACAAACCTTTCAGGCAATGAACATAGAGTCTTTCTCACCAATTTTGTATTGAAATACTCCTTGCCTAGTTGAAAGACTTGATTTGCTATTTGATGAAACCTACCATTAAATACTATTATAGTGCCATCTTTTCTCATTCCCAAGTTTTCAAACTTGGAAGTCAAGATCAGGAACTTGGAATTTCTGATAGCACTTGTTCCTTCATGTGTTGCTAAATTTTGCAAACTTCTTTTGCAGATTTGCACATAGAAATCTGCTTGAATTGTTATTCATTTACACTTGTAAAGATTGCATTGGTTGCTTTTAAATTTCCTAGTGCAGAAAATCTTTCATCAGCCTTTCCTGACTTGACTTTTGTAAGAACTACCATGCCTTTAGTGTTTTGTTCAGTTGGTAGTTTTCATTCAATTTCAATTGCGTTCCAATTCTCTTCATCTTGTGATTTAATAAATGTATACATTTGTGCCAACCAGTATGGATAGTCAGAACCATCGAGTAGTGGAGGACAAGTTACTAACACTCACTTCTTAGCACTCATGTCGACAAATCATAGAGATCACTAGGATTACACTTGCTTCAAACAAAGCAATATAAACAACTTTGCTCTAATACTATGTGTAAAATGCAACATCAATGTTGCTACTTTAGTTGGAACAACAAATCAAAAGAATGCTAAGTAAGGATAAATTTAAACGCACACACACCAACAAAAATAAAACTTGAATATTGGAATTGTTAATGTAGTTCGGAGATTTTCTTGTACGTTTGCAGGTACTATTCCAAGCAAAATTTTTACTATCTCAAACAAAAATAGTGTGAAGTCAAATGAATCAATTCACACTCTTCCACAAACCAAAATACCTTTTCGTGGTTTTTGAACTGTTGGTTGCACTAAAACTTTACCTTAATTTTGTGCTTAACCTAAAACTACTTGTTTATACTTAACTCTCAGTTTAAGGTTGGTTTGTACTGTTCTAGAGTTGATGTTGCCAACTTATCACACATAGGTAAGAACTATGCAATTCTAAGGCTCAGCTCTCACATGGCTGATTCTCATATTGTTCTTCGCCCTTACTCTACTCTAATCCATGGCTTGAAATCCGCTATTAGTTGGGAAAACATGATTCCCTTACCGTGGAAGAATTCTTTGGATAAGTTTTATCATCCTTAACCTTTGGTTCTAAAGTTTCTTCCAATTTTGTTATAGATGTTATAATAGTTTAAAATAAATTCAAACTCTTTCATGAATATCCATTGAGTTTCTTGTACTGATTTGAATTCCTTCAAGCTCCGGCCATGCTAGTTCACCTTTTCAAAGCTTTCAATCATCCATGACTTCTTGTAAAAGTTTTTTCTAGTCATAAACTTTTTCGGTCAGCACAAAAATTCATGAGAAATGTCCTAATGAATTTAGAACTTTGTTACAATGTCAATAACTACTCTCATGATATTGTGAACAAATGTGCCACTAACAACAAAATTAAAAGTATTTAAATTTTTTGACATATTGATTTTTTGACCTCGAAAATTTCAAGCACGTATATTGACTAGTATTTGTTTCCTATTTCTGCTCATGGTTCAAGTGTAGACATTGACCTATTAACCCTTCCAATTTCACACCAAATACGAGTGTTGCTCTATTAAATCAAGAGGTTTGGGACATATAGTACTGGATTCGAGAATTATTCATATTGGCCGAGATTCAATACAAACAAATATAATGTGATTTTTATATATGAGTTTTGAGTGTCGATTTAGCATTATTAATTGCACTTAAATATTAAATAACGCTAAATTTAGTTAAATACATTCTTTAATTAAGTCCTTCAAATTATAATTTGCGTGCCAAATTACATTAGGAAGTCAGTAGAAAATGGATAAGAAGACCCAACATGAAGGGAAAGCTGGCGTGGAAATAGTCAACGAAAACCACACACACACCTAAAAGAAATCGTACCATTGAACTTCGAAAAAGAAAAGGTGCAAGACGTGATGCAGTGAACAAAATCTTGGAAGGGCATAAATTTCATAGCTGAATATGATAATTTTAATTATTAATATATTTATATTTTGTTTGTCAACGGAGAGATTTTCTTGATCACCTCAATCGGCTGGTGCTGTCATCTATCCGACATTTACGTCACATTTGAATGTAAAGACTGGGGACATTTTCAATTCCAATAATGTGAAGCCATTAAGTGTACGCTGTCGTCGAACGAGAGCTAAGCCCCAAACCTAGTCCATACTCTAACATCCATGAATGTTTTTGGTCAAGTAGTTCACACCACTGTCGGCCATACCTCATAATGAGTTGGAAAGATGTTGGGAAAATTAGATTGAGAAATGTTAGTTGTAAAAGTAATAAAGAAAAACATATAATAATAGCTATTTTTATCAGATTCGACGTATGGAAGTTCAGAGTTTGATGGAGGAAAATGGCTCAATTTTACATCTAAACATGGTCCAGGAATTTTGTTAAATATAAAAGAACTTGGGTAAAATCTTGACTACCAATGAGGTTGAATCACGAATTGATAGGTGAGATATGTACACTCTAAATAAATCATCAACATAAACGTAATTCGTTTAGTTTTTTGAGTCTATCGAGTTGGATTTTAATTTTGATTTGAATATATGAAAACTCAATCCAAACCCAATAATTTTGTATTGAATTTGGATTGTGTTTTAAGGTCATATTAGAAATTAAATTCAGACATGACCCATTTGTTTTTTGCGTAAATCGTGTCTAACCTATATTCAACCATCTCCGTGGCCGTGTAACAAAAATTGCATCCCAATCCTGAACTCATGCAAACGACAGAAGTTTCGGGGAAGCCCGTGTGCGCACGTGGACTAACGTGCTTTTCTGGGCCCACTAGTCCCTAACCAGTAGATTAGTGTAATAGAGTTTATTCTTAGCTGCTGCGGCTACGTGTCTTTCGTGGCCGGACTAATATTTTGAAAACCGGACCGGTGAAGGAACTGAAGAAGTATCTGAGTCATTGAATAACTGATTCTAAGAGTTGAATCATTTTAAAAAATTAATTATTGTAAATTATATAATATTTATATATATTACTATTACAATAATTTTATAAAATAAATATAATATAATTTAATAATATACTAAATAATGAGTTTTAGATGTAATATTAAAATTTAATACTTGGGCTAAACTTAAAAATTATTACACAAATTTAAAAAAATTATTAAATTCAAATTATTTAAAAGAATAAAATTCAAAAAAATAGTTTTGAAAAATAAAAACACACAAATTAATATGACTAATTTTAATTTTGGGATACAATAATTTTCAAAAACTTGATTACAAAAAAAAAATAGATAGAAATTATTAAAAACAAAAAATTATATATTCTAATTAATTGAGGAGTTAATGACTGTAAGAAATTTTGGCAAAAAAAAAAAGGAAATTTTATTTTTTCTTAAATTGGCTTTACCAGTTTTTGATCAATTTTTACCAGTTTTAACTAATTCGTAACGATTTCAAAGTTTATCGATTTTTATACCTTGATCATATATAATTATTATATAATTCAGCCTTGATATTAAATTATTACAATATTCAAAATAATTTAAGTAATAATTATAACAAATTAAACCCTTAAAGCATGACCTAAATTCACTAAAAAACGCTATTATAAGACCAAAAAAAAAAAAAATGAAAAGTTGCGAATGAGGAGAGTCATATAGGAAACATGATAATTACAAAACCAGAAATAATTTTTTAAATAGTATCCCCAAGCAACAAATAATAATAGTATTTTTATATTAGAGTGAGAAAATTTATTCATCAGAGTGTAATAAGTTTATTTATTTTTATCCCGTTCCCAATTTCATTTGCCGCTAATAATATTGATCATTTTGACTTTCACGCTTATTATATGTGCAATTGCCACTAAGAATTATCAACCCTAACTCCCAATGCTAGAAGTCAACAACTAATTTGTAGTTGATTGCTCAATTAATTTTGTTACGTTCCAAAGATCTTCAATAGCTAAGTTAAAGAAGGGTTAGTCAATAGTTGTAATCTCACGACATTAAGTGTGACAAAGTGAGCCACATTTTATTATTTTTTATTTAATTTAGTTTTAATTAATGTTTTTCTTCATCTTCTATTCCGATTTTTTTTTTCTTCCACTTATTCAAATTATTTATTTAATATGCATTGATCTATTCGATTTTTATTTTTGTGTTTTTGTCAATTTAATTGTATAATTTCTCAATTCTTCCTTTCGAGAGAGTAACAAATGTCATCGATCCTTTATTTTGTATATTTTTCACCTTTCAAGTTAATTCTTTTTTTTTTCAATTTTTTTATTTCAAAAAATCCATAATGGAAGCAACCATTAAAAAAAATCAATCTCTTTTAATCAGATATTAGCATGTAATTAATACAAGTCCATGAAAAGAAAAGAAAACAATGAGAGAGAAAATTAAGAGATAAGTTAAAGCCTAAAGAAAAGAGATAAAATAGTTTAGAAAGTTGATAAAAATGCAGAAGCAAAAATTAGAAAAAGACAAAGACAAATTAAAAATATAATTTGAAGGACTGGTGGAAATAATGTAGAAATACAAAACAGAAAATGAAAATAAAGACAGGGAAAAAATTAAGAAAGTAAAAAGAAAACAAAAAATAATTAAAAAAAAGGGCACTTGTTATACTTTAGTACTGCACAGCGTTATTCCATGATTGTCAACCTTTTACAGATGCATTGAAAATATGTAAAATTATGATAAATATCACAATTTTTTTTTGTATAAAACATATAAGCAACTAATCTATACTACGTACTGAAATTGAAAACCCTACAACCATCTTTTCGTTATCAAATATTGGTTGAATGCAATGCGCTTTCCTTATTTATGTTGTTTTTATGTGATTAATTGTATTTCATTTAACCATTTTCTCTTCAATTTTTTTTTTTAATTGTTCTGACTAAACATTCTTATTACATTTTTAATTTTTGAATAAGTTTATTTCATTATAAAGAATATTAAAAATTATATTTTATTGTTTTAATAAAATAATAGTGCGTGCTGTTTTTGTTGATTAGATGTCTGTGGATTACGTGCAGATCAAGAAGATCAATCTTGAATGTGGAATTTGTGAAGGAAAGTTTTACCATCACTAAAAATTAAGAAAAGTTTCAATATTTGCAGAGCGGGAGGTATATATATTTTGGTGTTGGTCCTGTCCACGTCCTGTAATAATAATGATTTAGTATAATTCAATACTCCTATAATCTTTAATCTTTTTAATCATTAATTTTATTATTATTATTATTATTAGAAGAGGAAGCTTCGTTTTATTTGACCGGATTTATTCAAAACAACCAGTAGCGTGCTCTTCACATTGGAATGCCCAAATTGCCCTTCCATTGTCGGGGTAAGACACAATCGAGTCGTCCACAAGCAGGATTCCTCGGCGACGGACTCGACAATTGACATACACTGGAGGAGGCTGCATTCTACTAGAAAATTGGACGTTGCCTATATTTTCCTCAACTCGATGCCACGTCGTTTTGGACCCACAAGAATCACGGCCTCCGCGAATAGGACAAACGAACAATGACAACTCCAAGGGCAAAAAAGTAAATTCAGTTTGTCAAAGTCTGACCACATCGACTTTGTCAAAACAGGCAGCGACAACAGCACACGGCAGCCGGCAGCTATCCCTACGCTTTTCTTCCCGGCAGGTATTGTCTTCCTTCTCCCCACTTGCATCTCCATGAGAGTCACCGCCCTCCATCTTCACAACTCCAATGAAGAAGCACCAAAACCAAGTCCCGGTACGCCTCCTCACAGCTCTTGTCGCCATCCAACTCACCTCCGCCGTTGATTTTCTCTTCAACGGCTTCGGCTCCTCCGACGTAAACGTCTACGGCAACGCCACAATAGAATCCCGCATTATTACACTGACAAATGACACAACTTTCTCCATCGGACGTGCTCTTTACCCGTCGAAAATCCCCACAAAGCAGCCCAATTCGTCAACTATTCTTCCCTTCTCAACCTCTTTCATTTTCGCCATGGCGCCCTACAGGGGCAGGCTGCCCGGACACGGAATAGTTTTCCTGTTCGTGCCGCACGCGCGAATCGAAGTTTCCAGCTCATCACAAAATCTAGGCCTCTTCAACTTCACGAACAACGGAAATCCCAATAACCACGTATTCGGCGTTGAATTCGACGTGTTCAACAACTCAGAATTTCGCGATATCAACGATAACCATGTCGGTGTCGATGTGAACTCACTCATCTCCGTAAGCGCTTACGAAGCCGGGTATTGGCCCGACGATTACACGAGAAAAGCGGACGGCAGTCCTGACGAGAAGTCCTTCAAGACACTGACGCTAAACAACGGGAAGAATTACCAAGTATGGATAGATTTTGCCGACAGCGTCGTCAATGTCACAATGGCACCTGTGGGGACCAAAAGGCCTAATCGACCATTGCTGAGTGTTCCTCTTACAAATCTTTCTGGTGTTCTTGAAGATGAAATGTACGTGGGATTCACTGCATCTACAGGGGCTTTGGTTGAAAGCCACAAGATTCTAGCTTGGAGTTTTAGCAACACAAATTTCTCGCTAAGTGAGAGTTTGATCACAATGGGTTTGCCGTCGTTTGAGCTTCCTAAGACACCAATCCATAAAAAAAAGGTTTTCATTGCAGGTTTGACAGCTGGGGTTCTGAGTTTTGTCATTTTCTGCTGTGTTGTTGGTTTCTTGTTGATGAGCAGGAATCAGAGAATAAGAAGGCAGAGGGAGGAGATGGAAGACTGGGAATTGGAATATTGGCCTCATAGAATCACTTATCCAGAAATTGAATCAGCAACCAAGAACTTTTCAGAGGAAAATGTGATTGGTATTGGTGGGAATGGGAAAGTTTACAGAGGGGTATTTTCTGGAGGATCGGAGGTTGCAGTGAAGCGTATTTCCCATGAAAACAGTGAAGGGATAAGGGCATTCTTGGCAGAAATATCAAGCCTTGGAAGATTGAAGCATAGAAATTTGGTGGGGTTGAGAGGCTGGTGCAAGAAAGAGAGGGGCAGCCTCATCTTGGTATATGACTACATGGAAAATGGAAGTCTTGACAAGAGAGTGTTTGAATGTGATGAAAGCAGGATGTTGAGTTGCCAAGACAGAATAAGAATTTTAAAGCAGGTAGCTTCCGGGATTCTGTACTTGCACCATGGATGGGAATCCAAGGTGTTGCATAGAGACATCAAGGCCAGCAATGTGCTGCTTGATAAGGATATGAATGCTAGGCTAGGTGATTTCGGGTTAGCCCGGATGCACGACCACGATAAGGTCGCTGGCACGACACGTGTGGTGGGAACTGTTGGGTACCTAGCACCGGAGGTTGTGAGGAGTGGCAAGGCATCTACACAAACCGATGTGTTTGGTTATGGAGTGATGATTTTAGAGGTCATGAGTGGTAGAAGACCAGTTGAAGAAGACAAGCCACCACTGGTAGATTGGATTTGGGAACTCTTGAGAAGAGGGGAATTGCTTAGTGCAGTCGATGCACGATTAAGGGCTAGAGGAGACCTTGACCAAGAGGAAGTGCTAAGAGTGCTCCATTTAGGCCTATCATGTGCGCATCCTGACCCGAATGCCAGGCCAACAATGACACAAGTGGCGAAATTGCTTGAAGGGAAGAATGAAGTTGATGAATCTGAATACGAGGACATGGAAATGTACCTCTTAGAGAAGATGAAGAATACAGAAGTTTGGTCTACCCATCCTCAGAGCTTTAACAGTGGTTCAAGTTCACACCCAACATTTGAAGAGATTAGACGAGGATTAAATAATTCCTTGTCACTCTCTTGGTCTAATACTACTATGGAGGGTAGGTGAATTGTTTGACAAATTATAGTGATTGATTGTTGGTTCTGGTCGCCTGTACCGATCTTGATGGACAGAATGCGTACCAAAAATTTCAGGGCCTGGATTGCCTGAGATTCCTAGTGGATGTGCTGAAAGCTAATGCTGGTGGAACAAGTGATGTTTGTTGTGCAGATCTCATAGAGGGTTGGGTCCTATTTTTTGGGTAACATTACTTTGTGGGTTTGTTCATTTTTTTTTCCACTGTAGTCTTTCATTTACGTCCACTGTACTTCATCTCTGTAAAAGATTTGTCCCTCTACGTTATAGTTTTCCATGTTCTTGTTTAGTGCATTCCAGATTTTGTCTTCACAAGTGGAGGCATTGTTTACACCAAGTACCTAAGATGATGAACATGTGTGGAATTGGTTGAAATCATGGTCATGATTAATCTTGGAAATTCTAGCCATCATTTATTGCTGATGACTTCCCCCATTGCGCATCTGCATCACAATTTGAGTTGAATCGGCAGCAGCATGGCATCTGGTCTCCTCACAGACTCACATTCTCGTCCTGGGATCAGTCTGTTGGGCTTTACTCTGTCCAGTCCCATAATTAACAAACCTTCTCGTGATCTTGTCTGGTTGAGAATCTTCTTTCCCAAAGCCCACTGGACTACATGATTTCTAGTTTTCTGGTTTTTCTCATCTTCAGCTGGAAGGAGTGGGTTTGGGTCTAAAGCACTTGTTGACGTTTTCTGTGCTGATGTATCTTCCAGTTTTCTATGCCCTTGCTAGAGGCGTCCGAGCAAATTTATTACATTAGTTACCTCTATGTTGGCCTAAGAAAAGTATCTCCAGATTTAGTGTTATGAGCTCAAGGAATTTTCACATTAGATGTTGGCAGTTTGATAGATTGATCAAATCCAATGAATTTGTATTTAATATCGAAATAACTTTCAAAAACTTCCATTCAATTATAATTTTTGAGCTCTGTTTACCTAGTTGAAGTAAATATTGAAACATATATCTATTTTTTAATACTCAGAATAATTACATGCTTTGCAAGTATAGAATATTTATATAGAAATAAATATAATATTTAGTAATTGCATAATTTATTATTAATTATATACAATAACTAAAAAAAGCTTGAGACTTATTTATGTGTAATATTTTTTTATTATGTGTTTTAATGCCTCTTTATATATTTTTCAAACAGCATGTGATTATTTGATTCAAAACATTTTTCTTTTGAGTTATATATTTATTTTATCATGTTTATCACATGAAAAGTAATATTGAATATCATCATTCTAAAAATAACTTTAAAAATGTGATCTTCAAATTTTAATAGTAGGACTCAGGCATATTACTCTGCTTTTAATAATAATACATTTTCATTAATTGTTTTAACTGAGTAAAATACTGCATAATGAATAAATTTTTATACCTCAGAGTTTTGAAAAGTTTTAATTATTTTCAAATATAATTAATTGATCAGTTATATCTTGATAACCTGATATTAATTAAAGCAACTTAATAATCAAAAGAAAATATTCTATAACTCAGAAAATAATGTGTTCGAATATTTTAGCTATAAAAATTATATTGATTTATTATATAAATTCCTTCATTAGATTTAGATAAAATTACTTTTGGATAATATTAAAATGAAATATTCCATAAATGAATAAATAATATAAATTTATGATATCTTGTCTAAATTTTCTCTTCAATTATTTTTGCATTACAATATTATATAATAATTCATTATGTAAAATTCTTCTATAGATCTTAGTTAACAAGAAATCATGTTTTTCATTAATTTCAGGTGATTTTCTTTATCAATGTATATTCTTTCTTCAAATTTATAATACAAATTCTTAATTATGTAGTTACATTACCTTTTCTTAATTATTTGTACCATGATTTCATGTATCAAATTATTTTTTTTTGAATCTCGATGAAGCTGTGCATACTGTATAGGACAAGTCTATATGATTCGTTCTTGTACATAGAAATAAAAAATTTAAATTAATACTTTTCTCTATGCATTTCTAATTTTTACTATATATGTTTTCTCAATGTTTTCCACAATAACTTACCATCATGAATTAATTAATATTTTTTTATGAAATATGTATTGCCCTTTATTGAAATTTCTGTATTGTATATGTTAATTATTTGAAGTTTTTGTATTAGAAGATAATTAACATGAATAAATTTATTTTGAATTTTTAATAAAAAATATTTACTTTCATAAAGTTTGTGACATTTTATTTAAACGGTTTAGTATGCTAATTATTTAATATTAATTTGTTATTTTTCTTTCGAACTATAACTTATCCCTTTAAGAAACATACTTTCTCTTCAAATATTTTAAATAAATAAAAATAAATAGCATAGATAATTTATATATATATATATATATAGATATTGTAGATTATTTATTTATTAATTATATTGTCAGTACATTCATTTATTCATATTTATAGGCCACATTTTAAGTTATGTTTCAGTTTTGTTACGGTATCTTTTATATTTTAATACTTATTTACTCATGTATATTTATAATATATTTAAGTGAATTACAAAAGTATAAACTTGATAATTTGCTGCAACATTTTTACACTTTTATGGAACCTCAAAGTTACAACATTCTTTCATATATTATTCCTTGTTGAGCATGTCATTTTATTTCTCATACTATAAATTTATAATTTATATTTTAAATAAATCTTTATAATTTTATGTTCAAGTCGATTAATAAATCTTTAAATAAACAATATATTTTATCCTTATTGTCGAAGTTTAATATCTTAACTATTGCTGTTGTATCACTATGATGTTATATAACACACAACAAAACTTTGAAATAAAAATAATTTATATAAAACAAATATTATATATTTAATAATATTTATAGTTAAAAAGTTGTATATTACATAGAATATTATATATTTTATAACAATAGTGATTTTACATGATATGAAAATGATTTATTTGAAATTTTAACTAAATGTTGTATCTTTATTAATATTTTATTTATTTTATCTTTTGTAATTTTATTTTATTGATATTTATTTTTATGAGTTTTTTTAGTGCATTACTCTATCTTATATATATTGAGGATTACAATTATGCAGTCATGTATTCCAAAACATTTATCATTACTTAAACGAATAATTAAGCACTCTGTATGTATAGATATTTGGTAATCATAGATAATTATATAATTAGTTCATATATTTTAATATTCTGTTAATTTCTTTAATTTTAATTAATCTATAAATAACTATACAATTAGTTTATATAAGTTAGAATTTTATTAATATTCAACTACTAAAAAATTTATATTTTAAATACAATTTTATTTTTACTTAACTAACCTAATATTTAATAAATTTGTATGTTTAAATAAAGATATACACATCACTTCATGATATGTCTAAAACACATGAGGGGACGCACACTTTTGTATGTAGTATAGATTTTAAAGGTGAGGGAAGTGAATTTTTTTAATTTTATAGTTTTCTTTATTGAAACTATATTTGTGTTTTCAAAATTCATGTCTAGAAAATAATAGCCCTATTAATGATATTTACTTAAAATTAATTATATGTGATTATTTTTTTAGAGCTTTTGCATTACACTCATGTATACTAAGTTCCTTATAATTTTTTTTTTGAACAATTTTTATAGTCTTTGTATTTTGAAATCGTGGTTTATATATTTAAATAATCTTATGTACTATTTTTTTTTCATATAAATTAAATTAAAATTACTTTCCCTTGTTACTTAATATATACATTGATATACTCATTTTTACATCTCATGCAGCATAATAAAAAATAATCTCTCTCTCTCTAATAATGCATAAAAAAATATGGTATATTACATTAAAATCAATTAGTCTATATTTTTTCATCTTAGTTTAATGAAAATTCAACATGAAATTTTAAATTATTTTTTCTTATAGAATTATACTTCTATTTTCAATTTACTTTTCAATAGATTTTGCATTTAAATGATTAAGTTTAAATGAAATATTTTAAAATTATTTTATTGTTAATTTAATTCAAATAAAAAAATCTTTACTACTGATATATTATTATATTTGATTTTGTTGCATTCCATAAATATATTATTCATATTAATTTTTTATTGTTTTATATTGATATTAAAAATATATTTATTTATAACAATATAATTTTCAAGTTTCTATTTAATCATTTTTATATACCATATTATTCCAAAAGGGTCCATTAACCACAATTATTAATTTTGATCAAAATTCAACATTCCCAAAAGTTTTAAAATTTTAAATTTTTTGAAAATATATTTATTAGATATTTTTATTTTCACAACTCCTTAGATAATGAAATATTTAGGTGAAAATATTATATATATTTATATATATATATTTATTGTATGAATTCATTCCTTAGATATAGCTAAAATTACTTTCAATCTTATTTAAAAGAAAATATCTCATAAATGAAGAATTAATGTATATATATTACAAAAGTTTTAAAAAATTATGTATTCAAATATTTTATCTAATAATTTATTTGATGATTCAATATATAAATTCTTTCTTTAGATTTTAGTGAATTAAGATTTGTGTTTTTAATTATTTTTGAGTCATCCTCTTTGTGAGTATACAATTGCTCTTGAAATTTATAATATCTTTTTAAATTATCTGATTGAATTAATTTTTTCTTAATTATTTTTATTCATGATTCATGTAAATTATTCTTCTAAAAATTTATAAAACTATGTGTAGACAAGTTTGCATAAGTTTGATGTATATAAATAAAAATGTTAATATGATAAATTATCTTCTATGCATTGCCAATTTTATTTTGGTTTATTCTTAATGTTTTTCCATAATATCTTATTATTATGAATTTAATTAATATTTTTTATTAATTATGTATTGTTCTTTATTTAAATTTTTATATTGCACATGTTAGTTATTTAATTTATAATATTTATAAAACATTATGATATGAATGCATTCATTTGGAATTCTTTTATAAGTGATTTCAATTTGATAAAATTTATAATATTTTACCCACAAGGTCTATTATTTAATTATTAAATATTTATTTGCTATTTATTATCTTGTCTTATTTTATTTGACTGGGATTTTTTTTAATGATTTCAGAGCATTTCCTCGTTAATTGATCAATCCATTGGAACTTGGAACTAGATCCAAACTCATAAATTAAAATCAATATTTTTTACTTAGATCTAGACATATTAAATGAAATAAATTAGGTCTGTGACGAGTGTGATCCTATAAGGAGTCTAAATACTCATAATTTGGTTTTGGGTCTATATTAAAAAATGAGAGAGCCAGATCCTATTTCTGAATTTTTTGATTTCCCAATTCTGAAGTTTCGACATTTCCAAACAAATTTCTCAAAGAGCAATCCCTTTAAAATCATTTATGGCACAGTGTAAATTTTCAATAAAAAAGAAAAAAAAATATTAGTCTGGTGTAGTCCAAACCCCATATATTGAGTCTGTGAATTAGACTCAAAATTTTGATTTATTAAATATTTGGTCCAACTTTAAATTTGAATCTGACAGTAAAATGATATGGGTCAATTTTGGATCTGGGCTTCGGTTTGGGTAAAACTCACCGATGGACCGGTCCACTTCGAATGCCGGAGCCGTCAACAACACTTTCAGGCCGCGCGATGCAAAAGATAATTTTCTCCATACCTTTAAGTAGATTCGAAGCCGAAGATGCTTTCATTTGGCACTCCTCGACGTCCGACAACTTTCAGGTGAGATCAGCCTACCACCTGGCTCCAGCCCTCTTATCCCGCAATCAACCTTCCTCACCCACAACAGAGGACACGCCCCAAGCAATTTCCAAGAATTGTATCTGGAAGCTCAACTTGCCTTGTAAAATTCTTCTACTCATTTGGCGGCTTGTAATGAACATCCTTCCCACCTTTGTCAACCTAAAGTCCAGAGGTTTTTCTGTCCAAACTTAACACCTCCACTGTCAACAAGAGGAAGAAGGTTACCGACACATCTTCATTAAGTGCCTCTATGCACGTCAGCTGTTGGCGTTATCGAACATTCCATGGAAGACCCGAGATTTAGACCTTCCAGACCCACGATTCGGGCTCCATCACGTTGCAGAGGAGATCTGGATGGTGAACTCTTTCGGCTAGTTATGGTCATCCTTTGGACTTTGTGGAATTACAATAACAGGAAATTGAATTGAGGGATCCATCAAACTCCCCCGAGGCGTTGAACTTTGCCATTACACATGAAATCTATAGGAACCCACCTTAGGGTAATGAAATCAAAATTAATTCTGATGGTGCTATCTTCAACGAAAGGAATAGAATAGGTGTTGGGGTAGGTGAATGCACTGGCTGGACGTCTTTTTTTATTCCATCTATCTCTAACCCTTTGATCATGGGGGCTTAGCTGCACTTCACGCCCTGCTACTGGCCCAAGTATCGGACAACCTGATAATGGAAGGCAACGACTTTCCATTGATTCGAAAGCTTCAACTGAAGAATTCGTATTCGGGCACTACAGGCCCGGTGTTACAAGACATTCTGCATCTATCATCTACTTTCCACCTGGTTAAATTCTTGTTTGTTATAAGGATGTCTAATGTCCTAGTTCATAAAGCAACCCGCAAAGGTAGCTCAATTACTATTTTGAACAACATTTCATCTCTTTGAGCCACACAAAGCAGCCCGCAGAGTCAGCTGGATTACTATTTTTACTATTTCTAATGACCTTTCATGTCTTTGAGCTACAGAAAGCAGCCCGTAAAGCCAGCTCGATCACTGATTTAAATGACCTTTCGTCTCTTTGAGCCACTTATCGGCTCCTTAATAAAATTCTATTTCTCTTTCTCTTTAGAAAAAAAGAGATTATTAATTTAATTTGTTTTTACTAAGTGATATAATTATGAGTTAATATCTTCCAAGAAATTTATTACTATTTTAATAAAAAAATTAAGAACTTTACCTATAATATGAGCAGTTAATAATCATACAAGTAGTTTTCATAATTTAGGATTCTATTTTCTTTAGTTTTAATTAATTTTAACCATACAAGAAGTTTAGATAAGTTAAAATTGTACTATTATTTAACCACTAAAAGGTTTATATTTCAAATAGAACTTTATATATACTTAACTAACTTAATTTTTATTAAATTTGAGTATCTAATGAAGAATATACATGTACATTCACAATGTGCCAAAAACGCATGGAGAGATATATAGATAGATAGACTAGATAGATAGATTTTTCATATTTTTCACTTATTTTCTCTTAAATTACTATATATATATATGTTATAATTTTCTATTATAATATTTAATTTTAAAAATGATATACCATTATCTTATATTTGTTAAAAAATATTTTGTTATAATGATATCATTTTTATCTTAAAAGAAACTAAACTGAAAATATTAAAATAATATTTATTCAGAAGCTATGCAATTTGATTTAATATTTAATATGATTTTAATTAATTTTAAAATTTTTTAAAATTAAAATTTGGGGCTTAGCAAAATACCAAACCAAAGATGTCGCAAACATTTGTTAAATTATCAAATTAAACCAAAATTTTCAATTCGATAATGTACCAAAATCTTGATATGCCTTGTTATCGGCGTTACCCTTGCCACCGGTTTAGTAACACCGCACGAAGAATTATACAAAACCGATGAGATAAGCATATGCCGAAGTCGATGACCCGTGTTGGGCTCTCGGCCGAACTAATTAACTAAGCAGAGCTCTTGCCCACGTTGTCTTGTTTATTTAGGTGAACTAATTCGAGGGGTAAATGACACAGGGTAGGCATCAATAATGGACAAACATAAGTAGGAAACCACGGATTCGTGTATTACTCAATTCTCTACTTCACAACCAGTTTATTCACTCTTCATTTTTCCCCTAGTAGTAGTAGTACAAAAACGAAAATCCTGCACCATACTGCAAACGAGAATAAGGATCTCTTATCATATTTCCTCACATACTAATTTAGAACTACTCACCAAAAAGGAGCACACAGCGGAAAAAGGAAAAAGCAAAACGCAAAACTGTCTTGAGACACAACTCACGCCACTTCAACTATTGGTCTGTGCAGGTTGGAGAAATTCTCCATCAAGTCGACCGTGAGCATGGACATTGTGGGCCGGGCTGGACGGGCCGAGTACCCCGACGACGACAGAGGCTGAGAAGAGGCCAGACGCTCACAAGTTCTAAGCCACTTGGCTTGCATGTAACCATGCTTTCTCCACGGGCCCATGTGCATTTTTTTCTCCTTCATGCACTTCTTCGCAGCTGCGCATAGAATCTTTAACAGCCCCAGAAGCCTTTCGATCTTCCCCACGAATACTTCGGGCAGCCTCCTCACCAGCTTGCTGTACTCTTCGTTTGCGCGTGCCATCTCGAATTCGGCCCGAAAATTCAACTCGATGATCACCCTCACTTCTCCCTTTTTGGGATTTGGTTTGTCCAATACTTCCAGAAACGTGTGTTCCCCTGGAAAATGGGCAGGCAAGAGGTCACCAATTTGAACCCCTATTCTTTTTATTGATTGATAAAGATCAAAAAGAGAATAAAATAAATGCAACAAAAAGATCATGTTATTTTCTTCTTCAGTCGGAAAGAAATTGCAGGAGGGATAAGGATGGATGTGATTTTTAATGTTTCCATCGTAAATATCAATGCTGCACGTGATTGTTTTATTAAATATATGTGGAAGTGGTGAAATTCACCAAATTTCTCTAGTATTTATGTCAATTACGATACTGAATACAAATAAACAAGTATTCTGCTGTTTTCTTCTCCCAACTTGGGCTCAGAAAATGTTACATGACATGAGCCACCGCGGTGATGTCATTTCATGCTATGCAACTGGACTTGAGAATAAAGAAGGGTGGAAAACTCTAATGACCAGGTAACAAGGTAGCTTCCTTCTTACCAAGAAGCATTTTCCTGTCGGTTTCCAACACATACGTCAGTCATATTATCTTTCATTAAAAAAAATATATCCCGCCTCACATAGTAGAGAAGACTATTCACAGAATATATTAAAACCATAAATACATTAAAAATTTCAGTTTTAAGTCAAGACCCATTTTTAATATGCATTTATTCCATTTATCAATGAGACAAGAGTACTGTTATACCACTATACATATTTATATATGTTATATTATATTAAAAGACAAGCAAAAAAAAATCAAAGTACCTGAGGGGATATCGGGCGAACTCCTCCACTTGGACTTGCAGATTGCACAGTTAAAACCTGCAGTTTGGAGTCGGCGGCAAACCTCCTCCATTAGACATTTCCGGCATCCGTGGTCGAACGGTTTGCCGCAGGAGCATGCTTTGCCTGATATTTGTGCTTCTTTCAATGTTTCCTTTGTTATATTTCGGATTCTTGATTCCAAAGAAGTTGTTCGATGGATTTTAGACTGCAACAACATATGAATAATTTAACAAAACATGAATTAGGTCCATGAGAA
Organism: Avicennia marina; assembly: GCA_019155195.1. Lineage (NCBI taxonomy): Eukaryota > Viridiplantae > Streptophyta > Magnoliopsida > Lamiales > Acanthaceae > Avicennia > Avicennia marina. The sequence goes on along the minus strand of CM032754.1, from coordinate 16,732,276 downwards.
AATGAATGATCAAAAATAAGTTGATTTGGCACGATTCTTTAGCTAATATAGGGTTCAGTTCAATGAATTAGTCAATTAGGCCACAATTATGGCTTGATTTGACGATATCCCGTTGCTATTTTGTCTTTAAATTTTGTAAAGGCTGGGACAGATTGCTGAAATCCGAAAAATCTGCTCTAGATCAGAACATTGTCCAATAACCTACCTATTTTGTCAACATTCAGTCAAAACAGGCAATATTCCGACATGAAGCTAATTTGAATTCACAGTTTCTGTTCAAAAAGTTGTACGGATTCAGAGGCATTTTTATTTTCCGTTGCACAGAATTTGTGGAAAAAAAATATAAACGAAACGCAGACTTACTTGCAGCAACTGATGCCGTGTCTCCCAGAAACTATCATCTTCAGCACCTCGAGTTTCATTCTCGTTTTCGTTTTCTTCCTCCTCGTCATCTTCCATATCGTCTATGCTACTCACCGGCGACGATGCCTCACACTCTTCGCTCAGGAACTGGAACACCGTATCGTCCGACAAGTTAATCGGCGGCTCGCCGGAAAGCTCAATTTCCCGGAACACACACGGCAGAATCCGGCTATTTATAGGTGCTCTACCCATTGTTTTTAGAATTTTGAGGGCGCTCGTACGATCTGTATCTCAGGCGATTAAGGAGATGGCACCTTCTACGACTCTCGAAACCGCATTAAATAATATAGGGCAGAGCGGATGGCGGGGCCCACTTGAATCCTACGGGGACAAACAAGTGGAGATGGAGATGGTGATCAGGGCCGCATCCACATGGCCAGTGCCGAGTGGCTGCTCTAATCGACGGGTCCAATCCAAGTTGGCGGACTAGACAGCCAGGATCCACGTCAGTCAGGGCCAAAACATTTTTATCGGCTGAGAAGCCGATTGATGGATAGATGGATGGATATGTATGCCGCTGGCCTGTCCTGCGGCCCAAAATTGTGGGCCACCACAATTAGGATTTAAGAGGACGTGGCATGATCTGGAGCGACGATCGCTGAAGTTTATCCGATAGGGGGAGCCATCTGGTTCTCTTACCCTAAAATCATCATCAGTACTTACGCGGCGTCAAGCTCACGGTTTTTGTTTTCCCGTGTTGAGTTCCGCGATTCACCCCTCAATTTGACACGCATTATCCAATATGTCCGAGAGGTATTTGGGTCTTTGAGCTCAAGAATCATTTCCGGATCATGTCAATTAGGTTGGAGTGAGGAATGTCTATCCAGAAAATATATTTGTTTTACACCGTTTAAAAAAACACACATTAAATTATTACACATATTTTCTTATTTTTATCTCTTTTATTTTTATACAATTCTCGAAATAAAAACACCTATTAATATACACTAAAATTTAAAAACAAACAAAATCTAAAAAACTAGATCTTATCATTTTCCTTTTTTTAAACAGAGCTTATGATCTGATCAAGTTCAAAGCCAGCATGATAAGAGAATATTCGGCAGCATAGCCAAAAATTAATCAGTTTAGTCCATTATGAAATGCAAGGTCCACTTGGCAATATAAAAGAACTCGTTTCATTTTTTTCTATATAAAAGTCTGGATGGCTTCAAATCCACTCATACCTATGAGCTAGAGCACACCTCTAAAGATCATCGACTGCTCATAGAGATACCTACGGATTGTCTATTTAACACCACCTTCACATCAATGGAACATCAACACAAAAATTCCAACACACAACCTATTAAAAACATGCCTATAAAACTATAATCTTTTTATTAAAATACTTACATATCATCTATCAATATTGCCCTCACATTATTGGAACATCAATAGAGGGATTCAATGATGAAACTTCCTAACAAGAAATAACTTGTCCATACCAACTGAGCGTGCCTCTTGGACTATGAGATACTTGGAGGTATTTACAGATCACTTACTACCATTGCCCTCACATCAATAGAAAAGCAGTAGGGTGATTTGAGCGTAGGACCTTTCTAATAGAAAATAGTTTGTCCATATCAATTGAGTCACATGTGTTGGGTATGTAAAAAAAAAAATCAATAGAACATCGACAGAGGGAATCAAACACATGACTTTTCAAAAGCATGCCCCCTAAATTATAAGCTGCCTATTGAGGTATAGAGGTGTTGACATATCACACATCAACATTGACCCTACACGAGCGAAACATCAAACGGATTCCAACACACAACTTTCGAATAGAAAATAACCTGTCCATACTAATTGAGCTAACATATCGGGATTGTAAAAGTGCTACTCACTGTGATGTTTAGTATGCTTGAGTACACCAAAATGTGTGTTGAATAATTGCACAAGCACCATAAGCACTAAGTTCCTTATTAAACCTTAATTAATGTTCAACAAATTAAACGTCGATAACATGCAAGACCCATTGTATAATAGAAGCTAAAGACAAGCATCTGAAAGTAGTTGAGTAGGTCGATAACTATTGCAGGTGAGCACAAATTTATTTATTAGTGTTATAATTATTTTGTATTGTTTGTAGTATACGTGAATACTTCCATGGGAGTGAGAGCAACATAAAGTTATCCCCAATCAATTAAAATGTCAAGTGGCTCGACCCACAGGTAATCAATTTTTTACTTCTTTCTTTTTAATAAACACAGAGACTATATATTTCATTGTGCTGACGAATCGACGCCTTTAATTGAAATTATACAGTAAGGACTTAGTGGTGATGCGGAGTTTAAAAATATTGTTTTAGAGGATAACAACGAAGCCACTCTCTTCACTAATCTATTAAAATAAAAAATAAAAAATAAAAAATAAAAAATCTTCACTACTCACGTAGATATTTTTGTACGGAGATGTGGACCCATTTTTCCATTCATGCACATGATTTTCTCTAGTAGTAAATATCACTATCATAGGTGCACTACGGACTTTAATACATTCTTCAAAAATCGATTAACAAAGAAAAAAGTTAGTCGGCTATATAAATTAATTTTGAAATTTTTTCTCAATTAATGAAATGGAGAGTTACATACGTAGTAAAAAATAACAATTAGAAGGATAGGTTCAAGTTAATTTTAAGGGTGTGTGTTTGTATCTGAGTGAGAACTGGTCTGTATCGATCAGCAAATTTTTGAAGATATGATTTCCACATGTGACCTGTCGTCATCCGGATGAAGATAGCAAATAGTTGGTGGGTTATGATGGATGACGATTATTCTTGGTGGTAATTATTGATTGCAAGAAGAAAAGAGGACAGGCTGTCGACATATATTGTACACGTTCTTATTGATCCCAAATTATTGGTGGTATGTGCCTTATCCTCATGCTGTCACATTCGTCCCTAGCTGGCCATTTGCACCCCTTTCCTTCTCTTCTTCTTAAATCTATCTATTTCTATTATCAAGATTGTTGTAAATATAGTTTTTTTTTTTTGTCTATTACTAGAATTAATACATAATCATTTTTTTCATTATACTCGTATATAGAAATTAAATGAGCCACCTTCACTAGATTACAATTCGGTTTCGCAGTTGGGAAGTGAGTTTGTGTTACTTCATCAAGGCAATAGGTAAAGCTCTGCTGCAGCAGTGGAGCCATCACATTATCTAATAAGAGTGCGTGGAACAATCTAAATCTTAAGATAAACGAGTAACGTCTTGGAACTAATTAATTTTTAAACCAACACTTGATAATAATTTTTTTCTGTTCTTCACGAACATACAAAACCTGAAAATATCAATCATTACTTTATTTAAAATTAAGTAATTAGATAAACTCTATAATTACACTGATGGTGTTATATATATGTGTGTGTGTATATATATATATATACATTAATTTATATTTTAAAAACTAGTTTTTTTTATATATTATCATGTTATCTAATTAATATATAATATTATATGTACATACAAAATAAAAGTAAACTAGACAATCGTACATGCTTACTATTGTTGCGTTACTCATAAATATTTACACAAAAAATACATACTATATTTAACATCTTCGTTTATGGTTCCAAATAAAACCTTCAAATTCCATTTATATTATATTAATAAATAAAAGTGGGGAGCCTTATGTATCTATACAACGTCATTATTTTAATAACTTATGTTGGTTCTAGGTTAAAACAATTTTGTTGTTAACGCGTGTTATGAATACATATACACAATATAATTATGCAGTAGAAAATAAATGAAGTATAAAATTGTTAATGCAATTCAAAGCAACCACTCATGCGTCTATGGGGCCTTACTTAGTAAGAATGCTTACACTAAGCAATATAAATAAAGAGATAAATAATAAAATTTCTCACTCGCTCTACTACCCTAATATCAGAGTTCTTGATTGGTTGACAACACTATGCCCAACAGTGTATACTTAGACTCTTTCTATCATAGTAAGTTCTCTTAGATTTTGTTTTCCCACTATCTATACTCTCTCAAATCAACATTCATTTAGCTCTCATGCTAAATGACTTAATTGCACGAGGAGAACTTTAGACTCTTTACATTCCAAATCTCTTAGTTGTTCTCCACACCTACAATCTAAGTATCAATAGTCTTCGATTTATAAATCATCATCAGGTAATCCTACTGCATTTGTACTTCCATGTGCTTCAATCCAGCCTCCAAAAATCTAAGTGAAATCTTCTCTACTGCCTCGAGTTAGTTAGTAACAACTTGTCATAATATAGTTGGACTCTTATTCATTATTATCCACACCTTTTTCAACTATATCATGACTCTTTAACAATAGTCCTCTGATAATATCAACTTCTTATTAATCAATATTTGCATAAGTGCATTCCTTTTGGAAGATTGCTACCAACTATCCAAAATATCAAGACTAGATAAGACTGGATGGGCTTAAACTCTTTATGACCCTTAATCACTCAGTCTCTAAGATTTGAGGAATTCTCTAGTAGATTTCTTTAAGTAATTTACATATTCTCAAATACTCATATAAGTTTATCAAATTAAATATACAAAATCAATTAAATTTATAGAGTCCAAAAAGTTAAGAAAACTTGAGCAAATCAATTGTTATGAATAATGCGCCAACATTTTAGTTCAATTGCTAACAATTTTCTTTTTTGACACATTGCGGCACAACTCATATTCCTAACTCGTTCTCTACAAGAAGTTTATCTCTAATAGCAAAAATTAGCATGGCAAAAAAGATATTCTCAACAGCAACAGAACATCACGCACAAAACATTCATAGCAACAATTCAGTAGAACTATAACATGGCAAAACCACATCACTGTAAAATATACTCAGTCTATATCATAGACCATTACTAGACCCCCCCCCCTTGAAACTTACTCTTATTTTGTGCTACACATTTATCAAAGGGTAAGGAAATGCAAAAAGGATACCGGACATATCTTATGAAAGAAAGAGACCAGCTGCATTAATTGGAACATTAGCTTATGAATGAGATGGGAAATTGTTAGCATTTGAACTGAATTGTTGGCACATTATTCATAGCAATTGATTTGCTCAAGTTTCTTTAGCTCGTTCTCAATATCAAGTTAATCTCTAGTAGTAGAAATCAGTGTGGCAAAAAGGATATTCTCAACAGTAACAAAACATCATGTACAAAACATTGATAGCAACAATACAACAAAATCATAATATGGCAAAACCACATCACTATAACAAATACTGAATCTATATCATAGATCATTACTACACCTCTCCCTCTCATCGTTTCAAACTTTTACTCCCCCTTTGTGTCATACATTTGTCAAAGGGTAAGCAAATGCAAAAGGTATACTTGACATACCTTATGAATAAAAGGGATTTGTTGCATCAACTAGAACATTACTATAAAGAGGAATATCATTGCCATAAGTATTTGGTGTAGAAAGTGTACACAATGTTATATACAGTGTTGCAACATGACTCCCAACAATCTTCCTTTGTTTTCTTTTTGTTACAACATGGTTTGCACCAACTACTTTGCTTCCAACCATCTCTTGGGATGTAGATCCTTTTACAATTTTGTTTGTACTGATTTGATTCATAGGCATATCCTTGTTTTGGTGTTAGATAAATAATGATGTTTGCTTCCCCTCGAATATAGCTCATTGACCTTTTCCAAAATTCATACGCTTGCATGAATGGCTTTTATGGGTTGAAATATTACCTCTATTGTCAACATGTCTTGTGTTTTTTGAATAATCTTTTAAGGATGCACGTAAAATAAGACATCTAAGGTCAAATTTTTTACCCAAATTTTTTTGATTAGACCTTTGTTACCATGCATGTTTCCAACATTTTTGCAATAGATCTTTCTTTCAACACACACTTCAAGAGTAAGAAACACTTTGCAAGTGGATGTTCGCATTTTTTGCAAAAACTACAAAATGTTTTAGTCGTTTGCTTCTTCCTCTTTTCAAATCTAGTCATCATTGCCACTGTGTTAGCAACAAAAGATAAAAGACTTTTGTCAAGCATTGCCTCTTTACGTGCAGCTTTACTTTTATTGTTGTCATCGTCTTTAGTTGCAACATTCACACCATTATGCCTTTCTTGTATTGTGTGATTCAATAAAGCGTAACATATTGACATAGTATGCTTAATTTTGAAACAATAATTGCATGTTGGTTTGCATTTACACCTTTTTTTGTTTTTTTGTTTTGTCAAATATTGCAATTATGTTAGTAACAATAGAAGTAGTTTCATGCACAAACTTAACTTCTTTCTTCTCAATACGGTTGCTTTCAGGTTGCTCTACAAATCTTAATCAAATTCAATCTTTTACAGGTTTTTCCATGGATAATATAGCTTCCAACTTAGTCTTTCCATTCAATTTATTAAGTGCCACTTGTGCTTCCTTTGCTCTACGTTTAGCTTCCATTTAAGGCATTTTTCAGCTTCTCTTAATCTTTTTTCAAAGTTTTTAATTTATCTTTAAATGCTTTATTTTTGGAGTGTAGAATCGTCAATTTATTATATGCTAATTAATAAGTAAATAACAACTCTTTTTCACTATCACCGCTGATGCTATATTCTGACAGGTCATCTTTTGTTGTGATAAATATTGTGACAGCATGTCCAAAATTTTTCCCTTGTTGCTAACAGAATTAAAAGCCATGTTGCTTTTTGGTTGTCCTCATCTGACTCATCTTCATTTTCGCTCATACTCATTGATTTTTCTATCTTCTTGAGAGTATTAGCACACTTCACTTGAATATGATTAACATTGAATTCTTTCTCTTAAAGGCTCTTAACATGATTTTGGGGGTTTTGTTGGACAAAATTTTAGGCTTATTTAATGCTTGTATCTCTCATTTTCTCATAAATCTTTTGAGCTCCTTAGTCACAATTACAATGTTGTCATCAATATTACAACATTCATATTGAATGCTTTTCAAAATGCAAAAAGCCAACTCCTTTTCATTCTTATGATGATTTAAGTTCATATCATAAATTTGTGATGAACGCATAAGCTTATCCAATTGTAGGTTGTCCATATCTTGGACTTCTTCGATTGCTGCTACTTTAGAAGCAAATCTTTCAAGTTAGGATCTCAATGTTTTTCTTACAAGTTTTGCCTTGGAGTACTTACCTAACTGATAAGCTTGATTTGCAATATGTCGTAACTTACCATTAAACTCAGCAATCGTTTCATCTTTGCCCATCCTCAATGTTGCGAATTGTGTTACCATCATTTGCAATTTTAAAGATTGAACAACAATGGTTTCTTTATGGACATTTTGTAACATGTCCTAAGCCTTCTTCTCTATCTTATAGATTGATATGAACTTGAATTATTCTTTATCTACTCCTATAAAGCATTAATAACTTTAAAATTAACTAATGCTGCCTTTTCTTCTTCCACACTCCAAGATTTACATAATTGGGGATTTCAATTTCTTTATTAGTTCAAATGGCAGGGGGACTTCAACCATGATCAATAGCATGCCTGGCCTTGTCAACTTGTGATTTGATGAATGCCTTCATTTGTACCTTCCAATATAGGTAAGTGGTTTCATTAAGAAGTCGTGAACGTACTATAAATGCTTATTCTTTAGTACTCATTTTTAACCTGTTAAGATCTCACTTGCTTGCATAACCAAGAAAACTAGGTCAACCAAGCTCTAGTACCACTTGTTAGTTATAGGATTAAAACATTTATATTGTTAAAACATGTTGGAAACACACATACACAACACAATCATGTAGCAAAAAATAAATGAAGTATGAAATTATTTCGAAGCAACCACTCATGCATCTGTGGGGCCTTATCTAGTGAAAATGTTTCTACTAAGTAATAGACATAAAGAGATAAATAGTAAAATCTCACACTTGCTCTACTACCTCAATCCCAGGGTTCCCAATTGGTTTACAACATAGTACCCAATAGTGTATACCTAAATTCTTTCTAAAGTCAACTTTCGATTATAATAGGCTCTTTCAAATTTTATATTCCAGCTCTATTTTTTATCTAAAATCTATACTCATTTAACTCTCATGCTAAATGACTTAATTACATAAGGAGAACTTTAGACTCTTTGTACTCCAACTTTCTTAGTTGTTCTCCACACTTGCAATCACAATATCAATGGTATCCTATTTATAGATCAACATTAAGAAGTCCTACTACATCTGAACTTTCATGTGCTTCAAATCTAGCCTCTAAAAATTTGAGCGAAATTTTCTCTATTGCCCCAAGTCAATTATCAACAATTTGTCATAATATGGCTAAACTCTTATCTATTCTTATTGGTGCCTTTTACAAGTCTATTAAAACTCTTCAACTGTAATCTCCTAATAACATCAATTTCTTATTGATCAATATCTATGTAAATGAATTCCTTTCTATTGTGAAATACTGTTGCCAACTATCTTAGATATCAAGGCTGCATAAGATTAAATAAGTTTGGACTTTTCATGACCCTTGTCTACTTGACCTTCAAAATTTAAGGAATTCTCTAGCAGATTTCTTCAAGTAATTTGCATGTGCTTAAATACTCATCCAAATTTATCAAATTAAACATACACAGTCAATCAAATTTATAGAGTCTACCAAATTAAAGAAACTTGAGCAAATCAATTATTACAAATAATGTGCCAAACACTTTAGTTCAAATGCCAACAAATTACACATTCATCATTATTTTAAATTCTTTTATTATTTTTATTCTTTATTTCTTCCTTGGCTTTTCGTTTATCTTTATTGTGTTTTTTGTCCTATTTTTTCACTGTTAATTTCTTTCATATGTATTTTGTTAAATATTTTACATATTTTAAATTTAAACAACATTATTTCTATTATTATTATTATTATTATTATATAGTTTGAAGTTATCCCTAATTTCAAGTCTTTTTGGTTATTATGATTGTGAGGAAAGAGTGGCCATGTTTTAGGTGGAGTGGAACCACCACCCTATCTCTTTCTCTTTATAGTCTTTTATTTTTTTTCTTTAATTATAAAGTTGGAACACTGTAATACAAAAATGTCCATGAGGGACGACAACATGGACATAACAAGAAGAAAAAAAAATGGACATGAAGGGATTAATTAGTAATTAATCTTGCAAGTTGCGAACTGTTTAACTTTAATCAAAAAACTACATCTCTGTCAACTTTCATCTTGTTGACACCCAAAAGTTGTCCCAACTCAATAATGGTTTGAGATCTTATAACATAATTAATGAACAAGTGCCCAATTCATTCAAGTGGCAGAGTGATTGACGTGGGACATTAAAGCTTGATTGATGCAAACAATTAAATAAAATACATAACAGAGAATAAACAAATACAGTTCTCCTAAACCAATCAGAAAAGATCTGCCTATGATTATGGATAATGTGTTCATCAAAATATCACAAGATGATCATAATATCTTAACATGTAAGTAATATACAAAAGTATGTTATGCATCAAACATGCGGAATTAAGGATTGGCAGAAGGAGCAGATATGATGGATGATGGGTTGTTGACATGACATTCATGATTCACATGTACCCTCATTATTTGGGACAAAAATGGACACGTTGGATCATGGAATATTGCAAGCATCTCGTACGAGTCCGATGTGAATGTGTGCAAAAACCCTGCACAGGTTCACTTGAAAAATGCATTCCACAACGGCTGCTTAAGTTTAATTTTTTTAAAGAATTGAAAAGAATCAAGACTAAAAGGTTGTGTGTTTGGTTATACTTGTTTTTAAGACCTTATCACCCTTGCAGCTTTTCAAATATTTTTGGAATATAAGAGTTTATAGTTTTTATCTTAAAAATAAGTTAATAAAACGTTTAGATAAAGTAATATGATAATCTTATGAGTTATTATTATAATTTAGAATTATAAATTATTATAATTTTTTTGATACAATAATGATAAATATAAATTAAAGATTAATAATACAATGTAGTTAAAATTATTTATATAATTTTTAATAAAAATGACGTTAATATGTTTCCAAATAAATTGATGATAACTTATTTATCTTTAAGAAATTTATAAATTTCAAACAATTTTTTAAAAATAAAAAAATATCAAATGATTTTAAAAAATTTATAAACTTTCAAACCTTTCTTAAGGTATTTTAAAGAACATGTTCAACCAAACACCCCCTAAGACATTTAAGACAATCTCACCACAAACAATGCACAGCATGTAACAAGTTGTAGGTGTGGAGAAAAAGGTTGGTTCAAGAAGTAATTAATACTTAGCTCATCCAACTGTTGAGTACTAATTTTTTAATAACTAACTTAATGAATAACAAAAACTAGTGATTTTGAATGCTCTATATGTGCGTAAAATTAAACAAAGTAATTTTTAACATAGTAAAATTTGTACATAATTTAATGATATATTTTACACATATAGTCAAACATATTTTACTTTATTTTAATATATTTTACTTTATTTCAATAAAATGAAAAAATGTTGTATAATGATAATTTAAATTTAAATACAAATACAAAATTACCATGAATTCAATGTTGGATCGATGCAATTAATTCAATTAATTCTATGATAGAAACAATATGTGTTATATGTATTGAAGGATTTGGATTTAGAGAAAATATTTGAAACAAATGGTTTCAAATTATTCTCAATAGAAGGGATTTGAAATTCTTTATAACTATAAAAAAATATATTTTTTAAAATAAGAAGTAAAAGCTTGCTTGGATCGAAGGATTTGAGAGAATAAATTTTAAATTCATAATAATGAACCTTTTGTATTTATTTAGAAAATAAAGTATTTTAAATCTTTAAGTTCTTATTTGAAACTATTATTTTAATAAATAAAGTAGCTTTAAAATTCTTCTTATGTTAAAGTCACTTCAAATTCTCTCTCAAAATTCTTTTTTCAAATTCAAATCCATCAATCCAAGTAAGGGATTTAGAATGCTTAATTATCTCAATAAGTGTGATGAATTTGTTATTATAAATTTAAAATTCATTCCTCCAAGTTCTTCCACCAAAATGCACCCTTAAGTAAATATAGTTTTGGTAAACCAATCAGAAAAGATCTGCCTATGATTACAGATAACGTATTCATCACATGATGATGATCATAAGAAATAAGAATATTCGAAAGTATATATGTTTAACATGCCAGTTGTAGTTTAAACTCGAGAATATCCAAAAGTATATTACACACACACACACACACACACACACACACACATGTAGTGCACATATAACATAAGTAAAAATTGATATTTAAATCATTAGACCGAACAACATATATTAGAGCCAACCTATATAACCAAGGATTATTTTATCCCAGTTCTTGAAGTCCCTGAATGGTTTAATCATTATCCATTTTCCTACTAATTTTAATTCATAAGGCCAAGGTTTTTATTCTTAAGCCAATTTTATAAAATAATTTCTTTAATAAATTAATTATAATTATTCTCCTCATTTTCTAAAATAAAAATAAAATAGAGGGTTTATTGATTAAAATATATTATCTCTTTCATTAAAACAATTATATATATATATATATATATATTGACACATGGAATTATTGATTGACAGAAGAAGTCGCAGATATGATGTGGCATGGTTGGTTGATATAACATTCACGATTCAAAATTACACTCTTATGTTGTGACAAAAGTTTCAATCAACTATTATATGGACCCGTTGTGATGACGGAATATTGCAAGCATCTTGTACGAGTCTCATATACGAATGTGGACAAAAACCCCGCACAGGTTCATTTGAAAAATATGCGTTCAACAATGGCAGCTTAAATTTAAATTTTTAAAATAATTGGTAAGAATAAAGACCAAAAAGGGGTACGTTTGGTTATACGTAAGACTCGTAACTCTTGCAGCTTATCAAATAATGTTGGAACTCAGGAGTTTATAAATTTTATTTTAAAAATATGTTAATAAAGTGTTTAGATGAAGTGGTAAAATAATCTTAATTACAAGGTATAGTTAAAATTTATAATTATTGATGATCACAAATTTGTTAAATAATAATTATAAAAATAGACTAAAAAGTAATAATACCGTGTAGTTAAAAAATATTTGTATCATTTTTAGAATACAAAATGATCGTAATTTATAAAATTTTTCAAAATAAATTGAAAATAACTTACATATATTTATAAAAAGTTCATAAATTTTAAATATTTTATTTTATAAAAATAAAAAAGTTACCAAATATCGTATAAACTCCTAAATATTAAAAATATAGCTTATAAGTTTAGCCAGACAGTCCTGTATAAGTCATTCAAGAAAGTCTCCACCGCAACAATGCACATCACGTGAAAAATTGTGGGCATGGAGAATAGGGTTGATTTATGAAATAATTAATTATTAGCTCAGGTCACTGTTGAGTACTAATATTTTATATAATTAACTAAATGATTAATAACAACCAGTGATTTTGTACACTATGTGTGTAAAATTAAATAAAATAATTTTCAATATAGTAAAGTTTATAAATAATTTAATCATAGATGTTTCATAATCAAACTTATTTTACTTAATTTCAATATAAATGAAAATTTTAATAAATAATACTTTAAATTTAAATACAAGCGCAAAATTATAATGATATATTCTCAATATATCATGTATATATACTTTTCCTTGCGAGAGAGAGAGAGAGAGAGAGAGAGAGAGAAATAACCTTAAAAATGGAAAAAAGTCAGCTGCACATAAAATTTAATGAGTAAAAAAATTGAATGTCATTTGATGCAATTGTAAGTCTATTTTTCTGAACTTATTTCGTTATTTATTAAATTTTATGAAGAAGCATAATTGAAAAATATTTAAAATAATTTAAGGAGAGTTATTAAAGTGTTTTTCAAAACTTATTAAATGACGTTGACGTTAAAATTTTTCCTAATTAGTGCAAGTTACCGATTATGAAGTGGATTACTTTTCACTTATTTTAATCACAATGCACTAACTTTTTTTCTAGAAAGAATGGAAAAGTATATTTTAAAAATATTTAAAATAATTAAAAGAGAGTTATTAAATTTATTCTTAAAAAACCTATTAAATGACGCAGACATTAAAGCCTTTTCTAATTAGTGCAAGCTATAGATTATGACATGGATTACTTTTCACTTATATAATCACAATGCACTAACTCGTCTTTCTAGAAATGATGAAAAATTAATTATTCCACCCATTGTGTAGCTCATTGGTACATCTGTCGTAGTAACAGTAACGTCAAATTGACAACTGGAATAAGGATTTAACGTCGCCGTTCGAACTAACGGTACGTGGAGGATATTTCTCTACTTTTACAACCTGCAATGAAGGGATATTCTGTCCACCTTGCGTTTGGTACCTATTTTTCACTATTCTCCCGGTTCAAAAATTTTACAAATTAATATTTTACCTTATAAATATTATTTAAATATAAATATATTTCTTTTTTATTTTTTAAAATTAATTAATTATTTTTTATCATAATAATTATTTTTAATCAAATCAATTTTTATTCTTATAATTTTTTATTTACATTCATGTCTATATATACATATATTAATATTTTATAAATATATACACTATCATACTATTTAATTATTATTATATATTAAATATCTTTGACAACTTACGATTTTACAAGCAAAGAAATTTAATTTATAAAATAATGCAAAGTTAGAAAAACAAATGCAATGAAAATCTGGCCAACTCTACTTTTGATGCTCAACCACGATCGTCTGTTCGGCTATGATTCTATATAATTGATATGACAAATATTTTTCTTCAGTTGCGTCAAATCAAAGGTCATGTTGGGCAGAGTGGCCTTTGTTGATGAGGATGCAAGGTATGTTGAGCTGATTAAATAAAATTATAAGATTTTAATAAAATAAAAATTTTAATTTATTTAAATATATCAAATGTAATTTTTATCTCTCGCCCAATTTACTTAAATTTCCTCCCACCCCAATTATGAAACAAACATAGCCTAAAATGGGTTTATTTTGGATTAAAAAAAATAAGTATTATGTAAAAATTGGAAAATATAAAAGCGTTATTTATGTATGTATTAGGCGAAGCAGTGCCGCATCGTATCCTCACACTAACAAAACAAAAAATTAAAGACATAATCAGGCCGAAGTTTAAAGCCCAATAGAGAGCAAACAAAACGGATAGATTTATGGGCTTAACTGTCTGGGCCTACCCAACTAAAAACATGTGTTGGCCCAATTATTAACTGAATAAAGAAGGAGTCTCCTATTAATGTGGGACGAAAGTAAATATGAAATTTTATAAATGTCATTCAAATGACAAGAATAATAATAATGTGAATCTAATAAATAATATAAAAATGCACAAAATAAAAATGAATAGAAATACAAACTCACTTTGCTTTAGGCGGTTCAAATGTCACGATCATTTCACTAAATAAACAAGTTTTTCATTTGCTTAAAAATGAAAAATTCGGACTTGTAAAAAGATAGATCATAAAAAATAGCAGCCCTATTATCTGCCATATTACCAAAAAAAACTAAAAAAATAATAAAATATGAAACAATGTAATTTTTTGACATCAATTTCTCTGACATCTTTGCAAAATTGTCATCCTATGTTGTGCAAATGAAGTGCTCGACCAATTTATATTTGTAAATAGATTACCACCGTAAGAGAATACCATTCTTTTGTTGCACTTTTTGAAAAGCCAACAAACAAACGTAAAAAATGGACTAAAAGTTGTGTCATTGACCTTGTATAAGGGTGTAGGATGTGTTATCTATTACCATATAGATTAAGGATGTAGGAAATTTTTTGGGCGTACAATACTAAATTATTATACACACACTCCTCCATTAATTTTTATTTTTCTTTCTTCCTCTCAATTTTTATTCATTTTATTCAGTTTCCTCAATTTTGCTTATTGTATTTTATTCTGTCTCTTATCTTAAATTGATTTATTTGGTGCATTCTTTTTTTTTTAGGGTTTAGGGCATTCTTTTTTTTTTAAAAGGTTTTTTTTTCTTAGTCTATAAATAAAACATATATAATCTATGTTTAAATAGTACTACTGATTCAATTTTAAAATTATGAATATGCATCGAACATGTCTATGGCTACTACTATATTATTGAGAATATAAGTCCATTTTGTGTGAATAGTGTGAAATTACATAATTACATTTATTTTAAATTCTTTTATTTTTATATATTTTTTCCATTTCTTTTAACTTATTTTCATTTTTGTTTTTATTTTATCTTGATTTTCTCTCTTTTAAAATTCTTTTAATATTTTTTATTTTTTAGTATAAACATTTTTATATTTTAAATTTTAAATAATTTTATTTCTATTGTTTATGAATAAATTTGTTCCCATAAGGTGGTGCCACTTTTATTAATATAGTTAGATTATTACATCACTTTTATCTTTTCTGCTATGACCCTTAAGACCAAACACTTTACAGATATGCATTTGTTTCAGATAAAAAGTGGACAGAATCCCTCAAATTTCTATTCATGGATATGGGTGCCAATCAATAAGTTCACAAACAAACAATAAATCCTCAAGGTTCGAGAAAATACGATCACCAATTTAGTTTCATTTCTAACAAAAAATAGAAGTTATTTCTTGATTTCACCTAACAATTATTGGAAAATTCTGTTATATTTAGGTGGTTTCAAAATCTGCCTCGAAAATCTCTGTCCCTGTTTCCATCCATACACTATTACGTGCATATTTTATCAACATACTGTTGTTGAATTAATATATATGATAAGTGTGCATATTTTATCAACACGTTGTTATTGTACCGTGGATTAATACATATGTGTGTATGGGGAAAATACAAGAATTCAAGCAGCTGGTGGGTCTGAATAATTGAAAGAAAGGTTGCCAAAAAACTCTACATATATTCCTCTGGGTAGGGATTCCAAGACAAGGAAAAAGGGAAGACTAAAGCAGAATGCAGCTAAAGTTAAAGGCAAAAAGAAAATATGATGTTTTCTCGCGTCTTCCTCATAGCACTGTGGCCACATCGCAAGTATTCGGACAGTCATTAACCACATTAATTATTCCTTTTCACAAAGACAAAAACCATCGAGTCATCGTCTTTTAATTTCTTCCAAAGTTACTTTAATTTGTGACAACGACCCTTCGGGCTTTGTCTCACGCCTACCCCATCAATACAAATGATAATGCGTTCACCTTCTTTACAATTGTTATGCCTAAATACACAAAGGGGTTTAATTTCTTGTAGTTCATCAATTACTCATCAAGACATAAGCTCTCCACTTCAAATTAATTGAATGATTTGTTCTTAAGGAACACTCCAGTGATTTGATACTCATTATCTCAACCATGAGGTTATTGGTTGAAATTGTTGGAAGAGTTTTGTGAGTGAGTAAAAAAAATTAATTAAATAATTTTATACTCGACTTGATCAACTCAATGTAATCTTCATAGTCATTGAAACAAAACTTTGTTTGGACAATTAAATAATTTTATATACTAACCAATCCACAATTTTATTCTAATATTAGTAACAAGTATAATAAAATTAAATAAAAGTTTCTCTAAGGTAACTAGCTTCACTAATTTAGGAAAAACAATACATTCATGAAGTAATCCTTACGTCTTAATTAATTATATCAATATCTAATTTTACAATTCACACCAAGGCGGACGGGACCTCGATCAAGAATTATAATGCCCACTGAAACTTTTTTCTTTCTGATAACGATTGATTAATTAATATATAAAAAGGAAAGTGGCTATGCAAGATTTGATTACACTCAACACTTTTTTTTTTCCTATCATCAATATTTGCTAATCCAGTGATGTCAAAAATATTGCATCAGATTATGAAGGGATCGGTGATGTCATGGGACACTAAACTCTATGTGCATCTTGATTCCCGATTATCTAAATATATAATATATTAATACAATGATCATGAATATGGAGGAAAAATTGCTTGATATATGTGACAGCCGAAATTCATACAGTAGTTTACTGT
Source organism: Avicennia marina (assembly GCA_019155195.1). Lineage (NCBI taxonomy): Eukaryota > Viridiplantae > Streptophyta > Magnoliopsida > Lamiales > Acanthaceae > Avicennia > Avicennia marina. The sequence goes on along the minus strand of CM032754.1, from coordinate 16,714,860 downwards.
ATATTATATTAAATTATATTTGATTTCTATAATACATATAAAAAAAATGGTCAAGGTCACTCCAAGTGGGTGCCCTAAATAAAGCATCATTTGACTAACACTGTGGCACTCAAATAACAACTTTTTCTCCTCAAGGAAATAATTATGTTACTCTATTCTTGTGCTTCCTGTTTGCCTTTTTCAGATTCACCATTTACCTCCCAAATCTGATTCTGTAAGCTAGCTTCAAACCACACTACTTTAGAAAATAACATATTAATCGCCATTATTGCATACATACATACATATATATTGTCCATATACATCTATTGATCATGGAATTAAACCTGTTAGAGTGCAGCTGCAGAAACAGACAGATGGATCAAAACCCTAGTTCCAGTTCCTCCAAAGTTGACAGAAAGACTATAGAGAAAAACAGAAGAAATCTGATGAAGGCCCTTTGCTCCAGCCTCAGTTCTCTCGTGCCCCATCAAGCTCCTAGGGTTCTTAACTAATTTCCCTAAATATCACACTGCACCATCATGGCTCTGCGTATTTTACCCTAATTTTAGGTCAATTTTGGGTTTTTGTAGGAAGTGCTGTCGCTGCAAGACCAACTGGAAGGGGCCACAAACTACATAAAGAACCTACAATCCAACGTGGAGAAGATGAAGCGCAAGAGGAACTGTCTTATGGGAGTGTCTTCAGGGTCGAGCAGTTCAGCCATTGGAGGCACAAATCTACCGAGCATCGATGTTCGTGTAACGGGTTCGGCCATGGAGGTGGTTCTGATAACTGGTCTGAATTGTCATCAGTTCATGTTCACTGAAACCATGCGACTGCTGCATGAAGAAGGTGCCGATGTTGTGAGTGCCAGTTTCTCTGTACTCGACAACACAGTATTCCACACAATGCACTGCAAGGTATATTTATACACCGACGAAATCAATACTACATGTTTCATATTGGTGGAATTTTTAGCGCTTTTATATATATTCTGAAGGAAGACAAGGAATTAATTAATATTTATACTACAAGATTAGTGCAAATGTTATGGTGGCTTCTTTATTTCTTTCTTTTTTCCAGATTAATGGAGAGTCGTCTGCACAAGGCTCATGTGTAGCAGCAAGGATATCTGAGAGACTGAGGAAGTTAGTGTATCAATTCAATTAGCCGACCTGCAGTCATCTTGTTTGAAAATTCAGGGCAGTCATGAAAGTAGTTAAAGCCAAGCATTTGATCGTGATGATGTTGATCAACATGCTCTTCGTTTGATGGTTTGACTAGAAATCGAACGCTTCATCAGTTCATGTATCTCTTAATGTCTTAGATCATTAATTATTAAGGGTTTCACTAATTAGGAGCTAAATATAACTGATTTGTCGTTTTTTTTGAGTTTACAAAATATCTGCTGCATTCGTTGGCTTGTAGCGTGCGTCAGATTGCACAGTCCTTTAATTGATAGAATAGAAGTGCACAAGAATTCTGTGGCTAAAGATAATCATAATTAAAGTAAACGCTTTCTTATCCTAATAATTTGGATTCTCCAGATATCGGTTCGCTACCAAAAATTGGACAACTTACAGTGGCAAATCTGGGACGGTTAAAATCTATCCCAAATTAGAGACGACATATTTAAGTCCATATTAAAGTCGTATTTAAAATGATTAATTTTAAAAATAACAGTGTCATTTCAAAATCGTTTTAAATTTAATATGAATTTTTAAACTATTACAAACTCATCCTAAATTTAACGATGGAGTAAATAGAAATGAAATATAATTTACAACAATTTTAATCTCAAATCTATTCCCTAAAACCGTCTCAAATCTGAATTTTCTGGCAGTGTTTACGGTCCTTTAATTGTCCAGATGAGTAGGAATGATCATTTCAAGGTAAAAAAAGTTGCCGGAAATGGAAGGAACAGGACAAGTATTGGATAAAACCTGATTGAGTAGTCTTTGATTGAACAAATCAGCAAATCGTTTTCTATTTGGAGTAGGTACAGTCATCGCTTTCCATGAACTCCTTTCTTTCCCTAATTAAGGCAGTCTTCTTTTCGTGAGTACTTGATAAGGAATCATCACTACAATCCTATATATTCTTGAAACATTTTGCCAAGTACTTGACATAGATTTCTTCCCATTAATGAACACATGTACTTTAGTCAAATTTGATGAAATTTCGTGCAACAAATATGCATAAAGTGTTACTTTTCCTTCCTTTTTCATTTTTTTGGTACACAATTATAGATTATAGTTATTAGGATAACGTCCGCAATTCACCGATGGGAACCCCCTGAATGGGACCCATTCTAGAAATTGTGAAAATTTTTTGAAAAATGCCTCTCTCGAGCGTCTGGAAATTACACCACTTACATGACTTTGCAGCTCTCCCACTCTCTGAATTGCTCTTTTATTTTTATTTTTTTAAGCACTTTTGGGTCATTTTGCATTTGCCTATAATTATTTTTCATATGCCTGCTTCCACGATTGCAAAATCAGTACTATTATATTCAAATATAGGTTGTGCATGGTTCAGTATATCGATCGAACTGTGTCAAAATCAAAATTTTGGTACATATCGAATACCGAATCTAAAATTTGGTTTAATATTCGGTATATCATTTTTTAAAATTTGATTTTTGATTTGGTATCGATATTTGATTTTGGTTTACCGTACCAAATCGAATACCAAATTTTTAAATTTTTTAATTTTTTAATATATTTTTTCTTCTTTTGGTTCAATATTTGGTATATCATTTTTAAAAAATTCAATTTTCGATTTAATACTGATATTTGCTTTTGATATACTGTACCGAATTGAATACCGAATTTTTTTATTTTTTAATATATTTTTTCTTCTTTTCCAAATTATTCATAACAAACATGGCCTTAGCTCAGAAAATGCATTTGTGATTTCTTCTCATCACGGTTTTTTGCTAAAATTCGGTTTATCAAAAATCAAACCAAAACCGACCGAAAAAAATTCAATACATAATTTTAGTATACCGAAATTTCGGTACGATTCAGTTCAGCTTTACACAGCTCTATTCAAAGGGGTGTAGGATATGCTACACTCAAAGTACATGCACAGGATAATTTAAAATATAGTAATTATCTATGACGTGTGTTGCATGATCTAGATATCATCTCTTGGCAGGGCTTGACAGCCCATATGTAACCTGTGCAGCTAAGCTATAGGTCACTTGGCTGATCTAGTAGTAGGCATGGCAGTGATAGTAAGTTATAACAGTATATATATTTTATAAAAAGATACTTTATTTATCAAAGTAATACAAATTACAAAAATAATTATTACTTTTGACAATTATTATTTTAGAAAAAAGAACCCACGTTAGTAGAGCTGTTTATGAAAACTTACATTCTAAAAAAATATATATGAATAGTTAGAAAATAAGAATAAAATGTAAGGTATAATCATGGAGGAGGGGGAAGAACAGGAAGAGAGAGTGTTCCTAATTGTCCCGCCAATCTGGGCTTGCGTTTTCCAAGGTTGCCAGTCACCCCGACCAAATCGAGCTTAAACATCCATTTAGGTCAGTTGAACAAGGTAATTTTGAAAGCAGTCAACGCATCTTTTTGTTAACTACTGCCTTGTGGTGCAAATTAAAATTAAAAGATGTAAGGCATGTACCGAATATGAGGCTCAATTTAATTGCTACAAGAAAGTTGGATGATGAAGGGTTCTCCAATCACTTTGTCGATGGAGTATGGAAGCTAACGAGGGGTAATTTGATTTTTGCTAAAGGAAGGAAGATAAATACTCTTTATATTATTGATGCAAAAATTGGTGGTGATGCTTGCGCTGTGCTAGAATCATCTTAAGAGTTGTAGTACAAAAGATTTGGATATATATGTGAAAAAAGGTATGTCGATTTTAGCTAAAAATAATTATTTGTCAAATTTTGAAAAATTTTGATTTTATGCATTATACTAATTGTATAAAAGGATAGCAACAAAAAATTACTTTTAAAAGATATCTCCTTATTAGAAAGGAAAAACTCCTTGAGCTTGTATACACTGATATATATCGAAGGAACGAAAGAACTCTTAGTGGCACTTTGTATTTTGTGACTTTTATTGATAATTTTTCTAAAAAAAGTTTAGTCCTATGCATTAAAATCAAAGAATCAAGTTTTGGAGTCTTTCAAAATTTTTCATAAAAAGGTATAATGAGAAATAGGCAATAAATTGAAATGAATTTGGGCTGATAATAGTGGAGAATATTGAAAACCATTCAAAGAATATTGTAGCAGCCATAGGATCCTACTAGAGAAGACTATTCCAAAGACCCCACAACAGAATGGAGTTGTTGAAAGAATGTGACATGATCAAAAAGAACATAAGGAAATAGAAGATAGTGAGTGATGTAATTGAACCCAATATGAGAATTCTAAGGATGCGAATCGAGTATTAAACGCCGACCCACCATGGTAGAATTAGATTGAGCCCGATGCAAGTGACCACAATCAGTATACTGGACATTGATTCATACGACACAAATCACACGAACCACTCTAAAATGACTCGACTTAGGGGGTAGAAATTCACAAGAAATTGATCACACAATTCAAGGAATTGGAAAAGAATCTTGACTTGATTAAAATATTGTTAGCTTAATGATGACTTGCAAAACTGTATTTATAGGTGGCCTGAAAAACCTTAGTCCATCTAGAATTCAGATTCCCCTAATGGGCTTACTTACTCATGGCCCAATACCAAAAATAACTAAAAATAAAAATTAAAATAATCTAATAACAATTCGTTTTAGTTCTCTTATTCCTTTACTTTCAGGTCGTCAGCCCTGAGCAGAATATTAACCCGACACCCCTCCTCGAGTTCTTTAAATTTATGTCCACGTGTGATCTCCTCTTGAATTTCATACATCAGCATGTTAATTGTTTTCTTAATTCTCTTTACATGTACCCTGGTCATTGGTCCAACTGGAATTGCCAAGGGATTTCCTTTAACATGTTGGACGTCCACATCATTCCTCTCATTTTGAGAAGGAATTACTCTCAATTTAGCATCTTATTCATCTCATGCATCAAACAAACTTAAGTTAGAAATATTAAAAGTTGAGCTGATTTCATACTCACCTAGTAGCGCTAATATATAAGCATTGTCGTTAATCCTTTCCCAGACTCTGAGTGGTCAATTTTTTCGAGGCATCAACTTAAACTTTCTTTGTTTAGAAAACCTCTCCTTCCTCATATAAACCCACACCTAGTCTTCGAGTTCAAACACTACCTTCTTTCTTCCTTTATTTACTTGTTGCACGTACTGTTGATTCCTTTCGTCAATGTTTTGCCTGACGTGCTCATGCATCTGTTTCACATTCTCAATTCGTTTCCTGCCCTCTAAACTCAAATATTCATTGCCAGGCAATGGCAACAATTCTAATGGTATTAGTCGATTAAAACTATATACAACTTCAAATGGAGACATGTTTGTAGCAGAATGAACAGCCTGATTATAAGCAAATTCTACATGTGACAAACTTTCTTCCCAACTCTTAATATTTTTCCTATTAACAGCACACAATAATATAGTGAATGTCCTGTTAATAGCCTTAATTTGCCCATCAGTCCACAGATAACATGTAGAAAATAGAAATTTAGTCTCTTATTTAGCCCATAGTATTTTCAAGAAGTAACTTAAAAATTTAACATCACGATCGGACACTATGGTTTAGCATGTACGAGGCGTCATTAGTTTTATGACATGCAATAAAGTGAGCCATCTTGCAAAATCTATCTACGACAACAAAGATAGCATCTCTACCATTCCTAAACCTAGGTAGCCCCAAAACAAAATCCATAAAGATATTAATCCAAGGAGTACTTGGAACTGGCAGAAGGTGATACATATCATGAGATTGGTTGTGGGACTTAGCTTCTTTGCACCGTATGCAATTTTCCTGCAACTTGCTCCACATCCCCTTTCAATATCGACCAATCGAAGTATTCCACCAGGATTAATACTGTCTTGGTGACATTGAAATGTCCCATTAACCCTCCATAGTAAGCCTCTCTAATAAGCAATTCTCACAAAGAGCACCGTAGAATGCACAATTTATGAATATAAAATAGATTTCCATCATGCCTAAAGTATTTGTCATAAGCACATTTTTCAGTTAGTACATAGGCTTGCTGAAATCAGGGCCTTCTTTATAGAGTTCTTTAATATGCTCAAACCTTAATAATTTTGTGCCTAGTGTATTCAACAAAGTGTACCTACGAGATAATACATCAGCAACTACATTTTCCATACCTTTCTTGTACTTGATGACGTAAGGAATGTGTCAATGAAAGAGATCCATTTGGCATGCCATTTGCTAAGCTTGTTGTACCCCTTTAAGTGCTTCAATGATTCATGGTCAGTATGAATCACAAACTCCTTTGATCTTAGGTAGTGCTGTCAAGTTTCCAGGGCTCGCACCAAGAAATACAATTTCTTATCATATGTGGGATAATTCAACGCAACATCACTAAGCTTTTCATTGAAGTAGGCGATGGGCTTCTTTTCTTGCACCAAGACTACTCCAATACCTACATTAGAAGCATCACACTTAATCTCAAAGGTCTTATTAAAATCAGGAAAGGAAAGTAAATAAGCATGTGTAAGTTTATATTTCAAGGTATCAAATGCCTATTGTTCGGTTTTCCCCCACTTGAACTTCTTATTTTTCTTGATTATGGCGGTAAGAGGAGCAGTAATAGTGCTGAAATCTCACACAAATCACTTGTAAAAACCAACCAACCTAAGGAAACTTCTTACTTCAGATATTGATGTCGAAGTTGGCCACTCTTGTATAGCTTTCACTGTACTATCATCCACATGTATTCCCTGTGCACTAACAATAAATCCTAAGAAGACACAGTGATCAATACAAAAGGTACATTTATTAACATTAGCATATAACTTTTCTCGCCATAAAACATCAAGCACGTTGCGTATGTGTTCAACATGCTCAGCTAACATTTGACTATAGACTAATATGTCATCAAAATAAATGACAACAAATTTACCAATGAACACATGCAAGACATGATTCATCAGATGCATGAATGTACTAGAAGTATTAGTAAATCCAAATGGCATCACAAGCCATTCGTACAGTCCAAATTTTGTTTTAAAAGTTGTTTTCCATTCGTCACTCTCACACATCATAATCTGATGATACCCACTCTTAAAAATTATTTTAGAAAAAATAAAAATACCATGTAACTCATCAAGCAAGTCGTCTAAGTGAGGTATGAGGTGACAATACTTTACCGTAATAGCATTAACAACTCTACAATCTACACACATGCGCTATTGTCCGTCTTTCTTCTGCATAAGTAGCATAGGAACGGCACACAGGCTCATACTCTCTCAGACCCAATCCTTACTCATCAATTCCTCTACTTGCCTTTAAATTTCTCAGGTCTCCTCTAGATTAGTTCTATAAGCTGGCTTGTTAGGTGTGGATGCCCCCGAAATAAAATCCATCTGGTGTTCTATCCCTCGAATTGGCGATAATCCACATGGAACCTCCTTTAGAAACACATCAGCATACTCCTGCAACACAGATACTACAATAGAGGGGAGGAGAGATGTGACATCATCATATATATAATATGATTCCTTATACATCAACAATACAAGGGATCTCTCAGCACTGAGCGCCAGTCTCACATCCCTCATAGGTGCCAACATACACTCTTTCTTTTCCTTTCCTGAGGGGCTAACATACACTCTTTCTTTTCCTTTTCTTTCTCATCTTTTTTTTTCCTCTTTCCCTTTAAATCCCTTTTTGCTTTTCTTCCTCATTCTAACACTAACTCAAATTGCTTCTATATGTACGACTGATCTTCGTATACTTGTTTTGGAGTTAAAAGAGCTAAATTAACCTTCTTACCATGGAACATGAAGGAGTACTGGTTGGTCAGCTCATTGTATATCGCATGTCGATCAAACTGTTAAGGCCTGCCAAGCAAGATATGACAAGCCTGCATAGGTACTATATCACACGTCACTTAGTCCTCGTATCTATCTATTTAAAGCTTACCAAGGCCTGCTTCATCACCTTAACCTCTCCACTGTTATTAAGCCACTATAACTTATGCAGCCTAGGATGATCCTTCGTGGACAAGGCCAACCTCTTAACCAACATCATGCTTACTACGTTCGTACAGCTCCCTCCATCCACTATCAAACTGCATGTCTTTCCATTATCAGGTAGCAAGCATGAAAAAAATTCTCCCTTTGAGCCTCATCTATTTTCTCTTTCACTTGAGTGCTCAATGCTCTCATCACCACTAAGTTAATTTCTCCTCCTTCACACAGTTCTCTTTCGTCAGATGGCACTACCTCCAATGACGGCATATCATCTTCGCTATCATGTTCCTCATCAGTCACAATATCTCTAGTCTTTATCAACAACATGGTAGCTTCTGTTGGGACACTGCGAAGCAATATGCCCTCTACTGTGACGTTTAAAGTACAAAAAATCCCTATTTCATGAGCCGGATGAGCCAGAAGAGACAGGAGCCGTTACCTTAAATGCTTCCACTTTAAGTGCAGTCCTAACCTTCGTGGCACTCGTCATGGGTGTCTTATCTTCCATTCTAGGGAAGGGTTTGCCAGATGTGTTTGGTTGGAATGTAAACCTACTCCTTCTCTTTAATTGCCTTTTTACATTGATCACCTTTTACACCATCTCTTCTATCTCCACGTAATGCTACAACACTACCAGATCAACTATATCCCAGTGCAAACCACTCAAAAAAAGTGCCATGGTAGCCTCCCTGTCTTCCATAATATCTACTCAGATAATAGCCTTCTCAAGCTCCTTATAATAATCATCCATACTCCGATTACCTTATGTTAATGTCTTAAGTCGCTGATAGAGATCTCGATAGTAATGACTCGATACAAACCACTTCCTCAGAGCTGCCTTCAACTTTGTCCATGTATGGATTGGTCCTTCTTTAGCTTTACTCCTACTAGTGCACAGCTAATCCCACCGTATAATCGCATAGTTTGTAAACTCTACTACTGTCGATTTAATCTTTTGGCGCTCCAAGTAGTGATGACAATTAAATATCAACTCTACCCTCCTTTCCCACTTAAGATAGGCATCAAGATCAGATCGTGCTTAGAAAGATGGCAACTACAACTGCAACTTCACCCCCTTAAGTACCTCATCATCCATATCATCTCTTCGTCGATGTCTCTTAGGCACATTGTCATATTCATACCAATCTTATCCTCATTTAATCCATACTCCTCCTCGTAATCATGTTGATCATGTTTTACAGGCCTGACAGGATGCTCATGCCTGTCCCTAGTCTGGGCTCATCCTAGCATGGGGCTGCTTTTACGCCCAATTAGCCTAGACACTAAATTGTCTTTATCTTGTGTCACAACTTCTGATACCTCTACACGCCCTAATTGATCCAGCATATCGGTCATCTTGTTCTACATACCCTCTACACTTCTGGTAAACTTCCTCAACTCGCCAGTGAGGGACTCAAACAGAAATTTAGTCTCGTCAGGACTATTACCTTGACCCGAATAATGACTAGCTATTTAGAATAATTTGAGCCACAAAAACAAATAATAAGAAATAATAATTAATAATAAAAAGTCCTCACCAATTCACTATTCTCACTTTTCTCAAAAGAAATAGAGCTCTCAACACTTGTTTCTTACATCCACTCGTGCATCACACAACACTCAAATTAATTCTCACAAATTTGAATTTTTTATGCCCTTCTCATGTGATTCAAAAGTAGTCATAGCAACTCAAGTGACGTAAAAATACAAACGTACGGTATGAATGATATAAAATTACAAGGGATATAAGATGAGCAAGTGTCACAATCAAAACAATAGGCCAATAAATAAATATATATATATATATATCAATCCTTCCTTTTTGTTTTTTTTTTCTTCTCTCCCCCTTTTTTTTCTTCTTCTTCCTTTCTTTTATTGCCTCTTTCTTTTTTTTTTTTAAAGAAACAAGAATTTAGCTAAATTCAGCAACCAAATAGGCACTTATCTGATCCATCAATAATTCAACCCAGGGAGAAAAGACTAATCTCACCAGCAATGGCCCAAAGCTTTCGACCTAACAACTCTCCTCCTTTTTTTTTGTTTTTTAACCCTGTCCAATTCATCCCAATTGTCCCGGCCTGGCCCAAGTCCAGAACCCCTTTTTGTCCTTTTTTTTCTTTTATTTTTCTAGCGTGGCCTAGAATTAATTTCCTTCGACCCAAGGAAATTCTAGCCCGAAATCAAGCCTCCGGCCCAATGAATCCTCAACCTAATTATTTTTTTTTTTGGAGAAACTCAACGAGGTTTCTTTACACGTGGGCGATACTGATTATGCCTATCCAATTCTTGATCTACTGGCAGCGAGATGAGGCTCCACTTAGGGAGTCATTGATGGCGATTGACGACGCACAACCTAGTGAGCACCAACGGTTTTCGGCGAGCGAGGAATGACGACACATGGCCCTTTTCGATGAAAATCAATCCTCTTCTGGCGACGTACTGGGGTGAGATAGAATGGGGTTGCGACGGTAGCCAATTTGACAGTTTTGCGGCAGCGGTGGATGGCTATATCTACCATCTGTTTTTTCTTTTTTCTTTTTACCTTTTTTTTAATTATGCCTTTCTTTTGTTCTTTTTTTTGATTTTTTTCCTCAATACAGACCAAGTATCAAATTAGAATTTGATACTATTTGCTCTGATACAAATTAAGGTGATCAAGAACACAACGAAAACAAAAGATAGCGAGTGGTGTAACCGAACTTAATTAGAGAATTCCAAGGATGTGAATCAAGTGTTAAACACCGACCCAATGTAGTAGACTTTGATTGAACTCGATGAGACAGCCACAATCAGTACACCGAACACTAATTGATATGTCACGAATCACACATACTACTCCGAAACGACTCGATTTGGGGAGTAAAATTTTACAAAAAATTGATCACACAATTTCAAGAAATTGGAAAAGAATCCTGACTTAATTAAAACATTATCTGCTTAACAATGCATTGCAAGACTATATTTATAGGTAGCTTGAAAAACCTAGCCCATCTAAAATTTGGTTTTCCCTAATGGACTTACTTACTCATGGTCTAATGCCAAAAATAACTCAAAATAAAAATTAAAATAATCCAATACCAATTCATTTTAGTTCTCTTGTTCCTTTGCTTCCAGGTCATCAGCCCAGTACAAAATATTCACTTAGCGCACTTCATTAAGTTTTTCGAATTTATATCTACATGTGATCTCCCCTTGAATTTCATACACCAGCGTGTTAATTGCTTCCTTAATTCTCTTTGCACGTACCCTGGTCACTGGTCCAACTAGAATTACCAAGGGATCCTCTTTATCATGCTGGATGTCTACGTCATAATGAATCAAACCATTCTGAAAGAATTTAAGCTATGCTGTCACATACAAAGCTACCAAATCTATTTTATTGGAGGGGGGGGGGGTAATGAGAACAGCTATTGATTTGATCAAACTTTTGCCTTTAGTTTCTTTGAATGGAAATGTTCTGTAAAATGCATAGTCTGATAAGTCTATTAATTTATAGCATTTAAAAGTATTAGGGTGTCAGACATTTATTTATAAGCCAAAGGATGAAAGAAACAAACTTGATCCTAAGTAAAGAGCTTGTATTTTTGGGATATGGGCACGAAGAATTCGAATATAGATTGTGGGACCCTAATGAAAAACAATTAATAAGAAGCCTGGATGTTAATTTTCTTGAAAATCAAACTATTGAATATATAAAGAAAGAAAATAAGAACATAACTCATGAAGAAATTCTAAGAAAGGATCCTCCTTTCTAGCAAATTCAACAAAAAGGTGAAGTCTTACAAGAAAACATAGAAGAGAGACATGAAACTAAAGCGACACCAACTTCAACTCCAACTCCACCTCAACTTGTAAGGAGATTTGAACAAGAAGGAGGCCGTCAACAAGGTACATTCCAGCTGAATACCTAATGTTGGCTGAAGATGGTGAACCAGAATCCTTTAAATAAGTAACAAATGACAAAAATAGTAGAAAATGGTGGTAGGTAATGGAAGAAGAAATAAAGTCCATCTATGAAAATCAAACTTATGATTTGAAAAGTTCACCTCTGGGAAGAAAGGAACTTAAAAACAAATGAGTATTCAAACTAAAGTTGGTCGAAGAAAGTTCTCAACCAAGGTGCAAGGTGAGGTTAGTTATTAAAGGTTTTGAACAAAAGTTTAGTATTGATTTTGACAAAATCTTCTCTCATATTGTAAAAATGGATTCTATTCAAGTTGTTTTGAGATTTGCTGCAAGTTTAGATTGAAAATAAAACAACTTGATGTGAAAATAGTATTTCTAAATGGAGATCTTGAAGAAGAAATTTTTATGGAGCAAGCAGAAAGTTTCAAGGTGAAAGGTAGGGAAAATTTAGTTAACCAGCCTAAGAATAACCTTTATAAACTAAAGCAAACCCAAAGACAATGGTATAACAAAATTTGACTCTTTCATAGCCAAACATAGTTTTAGGAAAACAAATCGTGATCATTATGTATACCTTAAGAAGTTTGGTAACTTTATAATTTTGTTATTGTATGTTAATGATATATTAATTGTTGGCCATGACTTGAACAAAATTACTAAATTGAATGAAGAGTTGAACAAGTCCTTTGAAATGATGGAGTTTGGACCAATAAAGAAAATCTTAGATATGCATATTATACGAGATAGGTCAAATGGTAAGATTTGACTATCTCAAGAAAGTTACATCAAAAGTATAATTGGAAAATTTATGATGAAAAATACAAAGCTAGTGACAACTCCATAAGGAGGACAATTTAAGTTGAATTCGAAGCAATACCTAAGCAATAAAGATGAAAAGAAACATATGAGTAAAATTTTATATGCTTTAGCTGTCGAGAGCTTAATGTATACAATGGTTTACATCAAATCAGACCTAGCTTATATAGTTGAACAAATAAATCGTTACATTTCAAATCTCGAAAAGGAACACTGGAAGGCTATCAAATGGATTTTGAAATATTTGAAAAGAACAATCAAATTTGGACTTTGCTATACTTAAGGAAGGAACAAGCCTGTCTCAGAAGGATACTCTGATGAAGACATGGCAGGTGTTATCGATTCAAGAAAATCTAATTCTGGTTATCTAATAACTTTTGCAGGTACTATTGTGTCTTGGCAAAGCAAGCTCCAATAGTATATTGCACTTTCAAGCCCACACTCGGAATACATTGCACTAATCGAAGCTAGCAAGGAGTTAATGCGGTTAAACAAGTTTCTTCAAGAGTTAAGATAGAGCCAAGATGACTATGTCATCAATTGTGACAGTCAGAGTGTGATCTACTAAGCAAGAATTCGACATTCCATTCCCAATCCAAGTACATTGATGTTTACTATCACTGGATTTGACATGCCTTAGAAGAAAGGGAAGAAAATTTGTAAAAAATTCATACAAACAACAATAAAGCAAACATGTTAATAAAGGCACTTCCTAAAGAGAAGACTGATGCGTGCACATAAGTTGTAGGATTACAAGAAAGTCCATAAACATCAACAAATAGAGTTAAATGTTGAAATTTATGACTATTTGTAAACTAAAAGCTATCTAATAGCTGCTCATTTCAACCAACAAGTACAAACCAAAGTTTATAGCAAATTAGAATGCATGAAAGCTACCGAAAGGAGGTGGGTGCACTAACCCATCCAAAGCAACGTCGCCTGCTCTGTCACCTAAGCAATGACTTAGGCAATAGCACAAATTGGTTAGTATCTCCCTTGTTGCTCAAGCGACAAAGAGGCAACGAAATAGAAGTAGGTGCCTCCAAATTTGACTAATCGGGTGTGAAGCTTTCAACTATAAATAGAAGAGATTTTGGAAGACTTTGACATTAATCCGAGCTTAAGAATTTGGAGTGTGAGTAATTGCAAAGGTTCTCAAAAAGAAAAAGACCCTCGTAAGTGTTCTTTTTGAGAGTTTAGTTCCTCCTAAGTGTTGTAACCAATTTTCCTTTTATATCATATACACTCTAATATAAAGTATCACATTTTTATTAAAAATTCTTTTTTCCTTTGAATCCAATTTTTTTCAATAGAAACATGGGTTTCAAACATAGCGAATGAGTTATCAATTAGTTAAATAAACATAGAAGTCGACATAAAGAAGTAGAAGGAAATTACTTTGAAGTAGTCATAGAGTCATAAAGAAAATTCATAAAAAACAGAAGCAATAGAATTGTAAGAGAAGAGAAGTTATATGAAACAAAGAACCGTGGAAGGGGAGAAGTTATGGATAATAGTGAAATTACTTACTAGTATAATTAAAGAAATAAGGATGTTATTAAACGATTTTTTTTGGTTTAGATGGAATTTGGAAAAGAAAATAAGGATACTGCCGTAATTATACTTTGATACCGAAACGGTTTCCCTACAGGACTCACACATAATTTATGGTAATGGATCTAAGAAGTTCATAGTAGACGTTGCACCTTATACTTACACAATAATTGTTTTTATCAAGTGAAAAATAATTTATTATTGGCAAGGACAAGTGCTCCGCTCCGATCGCAGCTGCATATGCCCACTGACATCATTTCGTGTTAAAGTGGAATTTGTATTAAAAAAAAAATGACCTTGTCTAATTTGCCTTATTACTAGCGACGGATTAATTGGCTATATATTAATCATACAAATTGTATTTATTCAGAAGTTTTTTATTTAATTTCATATGCTAAATGGTGGTGTTTGGATTAAACTGTAACCACACCATTAATCTCTCCAATTTATTATTACCTTTTCTTAGCTTAAGTTTTCTCTGTAGCTCTTAATTATTTTGGCAATATAACACACCACACTATAAGCTTCTGCAAAAAAAATTCAGGCGAAAATTCTATGAATTTCCCAAAGAGCACATAATAAAATTATATAAACAAAATCAAGAAATCGATGCAACGAATTTCCACAAGTAAATGTCCGTTCTTGTCCAGCAGCCCAATCTCCCTACAGACTTTGTTCAATTGGGCCACAGCAAATAAAAGGCCCATTACGGAATAACCGAATCTGGGGCAACATTGTCATTACCCTTCCTTATGTAAGGGTAAGGCGGAAAGATATTAGTCATTAGGGTTTTTTCCACATCTCTTCTTCCTGACCGACGCTCGCGACGCACACAAAAGCCCCTAGCTTCGATCCGAGCAGTACCGAGATTGAGAATGGTACGCTTCGAAATCGGCGCGGTTCCGTTCAACCCCGACGGATGGGGGCCACCGGATTCCTCCGCCGCCACACTCTCCGTCCCGAACCACCCCTCTAACGTTCCCTTCGCCCCCTTCTCCCGTTCTGAGAAGCTCGGCCGAATAGCGGACTGGACCAGGAACCTGTCCAACCCGGGGCGACCTGGATCCAAACAGGGCGCTCATCACCCGTCCGATTCTGCCTTCGATTTCTCCGGTGACGATTCCTTTGCCACCCTCGCCGCGGACGAAGATTCCTCATTCCGACTCGTCGATACTTCCGCCAAATCTCACCACAACCCTAACCGCCCCAAGTTCAACCATAGGTGGAGATTCAACCCCCACCACAACGCTCGTTCTCAGCTTCCGCAGCGCCGCGACGAAGAAGTTGAGGCACGAAAGCGCGAAGCCGAGAAGGAACGCGCGCGTCGGGATAGAATGTACAATCTCAACCGTTCGCAGATGCCGCAGCGCCGGGAGTCGTCAGTTTTTAAGTCTTCCGTTGATATTCAGCCTGAGTGGAACATGCTTGATCAGATTCCATTCTCGACTTTCTCAAAATTATCTTTTTCAGTTCCGGAGCCCGAGGATTTGCTGATTTGCGGTGCGCTTGAGTTTTATGACAGGTCTTATGATCGGATTACGCCGAAGAATTGCCGTCCGTTGGAGCGCTTTAAGAGTCGGAATTTCTTTAAAGTTACGACAAGCGACGATCCAGTTATTCGGCGCTTGGCGAATGAGGATAAAGCTACCGTCTTTGCTACAGATACAATCTTGTCGACACTAATGTGTGCCCCCAGGTCTGTTTACTCATGGGATATTGTGGTTCAGCGTGTGGGGAATAAGTTATTCTTTGATAAGAGGGATGGTTCACAATTAGATTTGCTCTCTGTTCACGAGACTTCCCAGGAGCCCTTGCCTGATGCGAAGGATGATATTAACTCGGCACATTCGTTGAGCGTTGAGGCTGCTTACATCAATCAGAACTTTTCTCAGCAGGCTTTGATAAGGGATGGGAATAAACTGGCTTTTGAGGAGCCCAACCCATTTGCGAGTGAAGGAGAGGAGGTGGCGTCGGTTGGCTATAGGTATAGAAGATGGAAATTGGATGATGATATGAGTTTGGTTTCTCGGTGTGAAGTGCAGAGCGTGGTTGATATGAATAATCAGAGGTCCTTCTTGACGCTCAATGCTTTGAATGAGTTTGATCCCAAGTACTCGGGTGTGGACTGGAGGCAGAAGCTCGAGACCCAGAGGGGTGCTGTGTTGGCGACTGAATTGAAAAACAATGCGAATAAGTTGGCAAAATGGACGGCGCAGGCTCTTTTGGCAGGTGCTGATATGATGAAACTGGGGTACGTCTCGAGGGTTCACCCAAGGGATCATTTTAATCATGTAATATTGGCGGTTGTGGGCTACAAGCCAAGGGATTTTGCCACACAGATCAACCTGAACACTTCTAACATGTGGGGCATAGTAAAAAGTATTGTGGATCTGTGCATGAAATTGAATGAAGGCAAATATGTGCTTGTTAAGGATCCATCTAAGCCCCAGGTTAGAATATATGACGTCCCGCAGGATGCATTTGACAATGATTACGTGGAGGAGCCATTGCCAGATGAAGAACAGGTTCAGCCTCCTGCTGAGGGCGCTGATGGTGGGGAGGCAGATGCTGTGACTAATGATGTAAAAGACAAGAACGTAAATGATGAAGCTGCTTAAACGGTATAGGTCCGTCACTTGTACCTTTTTCCCTTGTGCTGCAAGTTTTATAATCAATGTTGTGAACTACTTCGTTTGTGTCATAAGTTTTTACCCACTATTGCTATAAGGGGATCAGCTTGTGGAAGTTCTTCAAAAGTGTAATTATGTGGTATTTGGTAATTTTTCAAACTATTGTGTCTGGAGAATTTAGTCTAAAGCTATTGTTTCCAGACGTTAGTTTTTGGTTGACAGGGTTTCGTGAGGCTACTATTCTGCTAACAAAGTTTTGTGTCTGTATGGTACACACAGTCTGTGAATTTATCCTTAAATTGTTACTTGCTTACTTCTTGAACTTTTTTCAATCTTAATCTCATGTATTGTCCGGTGTTATCGATAATGAAAGCTTACGTTATGATGACTGTGCATAAAACTGTGTTTGGTTGGGGTACTTGCTGTGTTGAAGACTGTACGATAGAGGAAGTGCATGTTTCTAATTCTCAGTACTTTGCAAATGAACAGAAAAGCTTCTGCCTTTCGACATCTGTTGTATGCTTAAAATTGGACACAGGTAATAAGATGGACCTTTGACTTCAAGTCTTCACCAAGGATACTGTTGCCTTTGCAATTACTGCTGGTGATATGAATCTGTTAAGTGGAAGGTCAAGATTATGTCGGCTATGTTTTTCACTCTTTCTGATTAAAAATAAACAGTAATCATTACACTTTTTAAATTTTTTCTATTTTTTTTTTTACTTATACATAATTCTTTAAAAAATACACCTAAATCAACATCAAAAAATGAAAGTAAACACAGCCTTAAAAATTCGAAAGCTAACATCTGTAGACTGTTGCATAGCCATATATGACATATTTTCTTTTACTGTACTCTAAAATGATCTTAGTATTCATGTAATTCTTTCTATACTTACTGTCTTGTGTTTCTTTGAGCTTTGCATGGTTGAATGAAGTTCACTGGTTTTCCCTTTATTTTTACGTCTAAAATTTCGTCTTTTCCAGGTCTCAAGCTGTAGGCGCAACAAGTCTGCGTTAGCTAAAATTTGCTCAGTGTTCAGCTGTCATTTCCCTTATTACATGATGAAGGGAGCAACAATCAACTGTCAGAGAACCTTGGGTTGCTTTTTATTTTTTTTAAGTTTATTTTTATGTATCCTTCCGTTCAAGTCTTTGATATGTGGGACTTTTTGTGTCTTCGGAAGTCTCCTGGGTGTTTGAGGTTGGCATATCTGGTTTTGGTAAAGCTTTGGTTAGACTTTAGGTGCTATGAAATTGACTTAAACTCCACTTAGCTTTCTTTGGATTGTCACTTAGCTTTCTTTGGATTGTCACCCATAATACTTTTTTGACTCTTGAGGTTATTATTATTATCTTTTGAGATTTAGTCCTTGCTTCGCATATTATTTGAACTTGTAAAAGGCTGGGTGAATTTCCCCATGGATCGAGTCTGATGTCTCTATTTAGATTATTGATGGCATGCTTATAACTGTGGAGTGGCTAACGGAAAATTACAATCTTGAGGGATGAGGAATTGGTGTACCTAATGAGTTTTACTTCCTATCAATATCGTTCTTATAGTAGGGATGCCTTGTTCTAATCAGCAAGTTACAATCTTGACGGATGAGGAATTGGTGTACGTGATGAGTTTGATTTCCTATTTTTCTTGAGCAAACGCTTGAAAACTTTCTTGCACGTTTGTTTGGAGGGTTTTTAACTCGGGATTATTACAAAAATCTTGAGTTATGTTAGGATGTTACGAATAATTAAGGTTGTGTAAGATTGGGGATTATGAATTTTATAATTTTTCTTCTAAATCTCTCTGAAATTTTTATGGTGTCCGAAAATTGGGAAAAAGAAAAGGGGAAAATATGGCGCTGGAGACGATGAGATGCAAAAATTCTGTGGTTAAGCACTCCATTGCTAAACTATGTGTCTGCGCAGGTTGTTTTTGAGTATCATACACGTGGTAGTTAAAAGCATTAAGATTTTTTCTCAACGGCAGCCATCTGGTTATTAGGCCATTGATAGGATAAAGGACAAGTTGAAGGGCCGCAGGTGGTTTTAGGAAGCAGTTGACTAACAAGAATTTGTTCGTGTCTCTTCTTCTTCTGTTTTCCTTTTCATCCTATACATAAATAAGGTTGGTTGCTTTGTTGGCCAGTTTTCAACACCCGTTAAAGAAAATATCACAAGAAGATGTCTTAAACCATCAGCGCTGAGAGACAAATCACCGCCTTTGGTTGCCCTTGGTTTTCATCTAACCTTTCTTGGAAACTCAAAATTTGTGTTTAATTCTCAAGTCTCAACCACTTTTATGTGCTTCATTAATCCATTGCAACAACCACCTTTCCGGCCAAAAATTCAAGACAGCATTCTCTCTTCCTTCATAATATAAAAGCAAGTATGCATCTAAGGCCCAACGCACCCAATCTGACACTCAGAAATGGCCTCTCTCATTCTCCTCTTGTCTGAGCTTCTTCGCCATGAAAACCTCGACAACCTTTTACTCTTGTCGCCACTTCCTTCCTCCGGCAGTGCTCCGCCGTGTCCAGCCACCAAAAGGGCACCCGCCAAAGCCGCAACAAGCCTGCCGACTAAATGCAAAAATAATGTCCACCAGGATCACTCTGTAGAAGAACTACCACGCGTCTCCGTTGACTTTATATGGACATAGACGACAGCGTTTTCTTTTATTCTTCTGTGTATCTTCTTTCTTCTGTCTGTCGATGTTTCTGATGCCTCTTGGGCACGGTTGTTCTTGAATTTGTTGCCCTTATTGCTTTGTCGAACGTGAAAAGGCAAGCAAAATGTATACAGTGAAGTGGATCTGTATGTTTGATTTCGTCGTTTCTTTAATTAAATTGTAAGAAAAAAGAGGCTCCGGGTTAGTAGAATAATTGAAAAACGAATAGGGCTACAAAGGTAGTCATAGTTTTAAGGGTGTTTCATGAATTCAATTACTAAACCAATTGCCCCCTCCATTCTATGATAGTATTGCTGCTGCTAGGCTTCAATTAATTTGGTCTGCCTTAGCTAGTTTTGTTGCAGCAAGTTGTCTAATATGGCAGCCAACTTCGTGGATTGTGTCCGGTTTCAACTGGTTTTTTGGTGGATGTCTGTTGTGCACAATGAAGCAATTAGTTTGAAGAAAAGAATTTACAATGTCCAAAGATAAAAAAAATCTGTCAATTATTTCTTTATTAATTTTTCTACGTGCACCTTGTTAACATATAGGGTCATAGGTTAACGGAATATGAGTGGCTAATCGCTATTAAAAGTAGGCCACTTTTTAGGGGGGCACTTTAGTCTATTCCCAGCTTTACCCGAGGTTCAAAATCAAAATTTGAAAATACAGCCGCTCAAAATCACAAATTAAAATATGAATAGTGATTGAGATAAATAACGTAACACACGTCGCATGATACGTTATTTACATCGAGTCCAATATTTTCTGGACCAATAGATGTTTGGGAGCGAGGTTTCTGTTACAAACGATGTTTGATTGGAGTAGAAAATAAGTATGAATGTGTGTGATATATATATATATATATATATAGATATTAATTTAATTATAAATAATTATAATGATTGAAAATTAATTAATTAATTAATTATATATATGCAATAGAAAATAAATTAAATTTAAATTTTGATAAAAATTTGATTGGATAATATATTTAATAGTATAAAATTTGAGACGAGGGTTTGAAAGGTAAAATTTACTTTCAAATTTAACCCTAATATTATTCCAACGTTACGATAAAATAGCTTTGGGTCCGATGGGCCCTTCTTGTAATAAATTCACACGAGTAAAGAGTAAAGCAATGTATACGTTTTTATTACATGCAGACAACTATAAAGAACAAAATCAACTACTGTAGTAAAATTTCTTTATTTTTTTACATACCATTCAACATTTGATCGACCTACCATACCGTATGTTGAAATAATCGAAATCCACCTATCCTTTGGTGTAGCTTGGACTGGGTTTACCGTCGTACCTTCAAAAAAAATAAATAAACAAAACCAAGTATATTAGTGCAGTAATTTGTATTATGTTTGCCCATCGACTACGTCAAGCATTATACTAAAGGATAAGAGATCTAAACATTAAGAATTTTCTTCTAAACTTTATCTACAATTACGTTATGGATTTTCTTCTAAACATTAATTAATAAAGTTTTTTTCATTATCATTAGTAATTCCGCATGATATGTAGCATGACAGTCACATCATTTACAAGACGCGTTGTGTGGTAGAATGTGACCAAAAGGCTGGGGATTGCTTGGCACATTTTTCGAAGTAATTCCTTGGCCTGCGAGTAGGAAATTTCTTGTCCAGTCCCAATTTCATGTCACAAAAAAGGGCAAACATTGAAAAATGATGGGATTGGAACAGAAACCTATTGTGGATTGGGGTTACTTTATTTTGAAGTGGCACTTTGGTGAATCTGCATAATTAAATTATTTAGAAATTATGTAATTTTATCATTGTAACATAATCGAAATATAATTATATAAATATTAAAATGTATTAAATTGAAAAAAAACTAAAGGAGTGGGCAGAAGAAAAAATTAGAGATAAAAAGCAAAAGAGAGTTGAAAAATAAATCAGTTAACGGAAAGCACATAGTAGGGGGAAATAGAGATGAATAAATATTATTGTAAATTAATATTATACCAAATATAACATTTATTCTGGGGACAAATGTTTTTTTATATGATATAGGCGTAGGCTAGTAAAATGAGCTCATTCTATACATGTGCAGCTTTATTTATAAATTATAAAATTGGTATATTTAATAATAACAAGTATTAAATTTTTAAATATAAAGAATATTTAAAAATAAAGATCAACATTTGGAAAAATTAAAAAATAAAAACAATAAGTGAAAAGAAAGAGAAAAAAATAAAAGGGCAGAAAAATAAAAAATAAAATTAAGAATAATTATGTAATTTTATACCATATGAAAAAAGGTCCCTTATTTTTATAATAATATTGTACAGTGGTTGTTGGTTAAAAGTATTAAGAATATTTAAAATAAAGAAAAATAAGTCAAAATTTTTAAAAAGCGAAGGAACAAATAAATAATAATGAGTTGGGATGAATGAGAAGCAGAAAACGTGAGATAAAATAAAAATTAGTTAAGAGTAATTGTAAAATTTTACAATTCCAACTAAAAGTCTTATTTCTATAGTAATATAAGCATAGATATGTGGCATAGAAAAGAAATAATGATATATTTATAGTATTTTATTATGACTGAGACTTCATCTAGTCATTTAATCAATTCTCTAACTTATCTTTATACAATTAACTCAATCTCTTAAGAATATAAATTAAATATCTATTTATATTACCCATACTATAATATTAAATTAATAATATTTTCTGATTACACAAAGTAAACTTTCACACTTACCATTATATCAAATTCTTTTATTCCTTCTACTATTTTCTCTCTCTTTTGTCAAATTTGTAATTTATATTTATGTCTTGTCTCAAACTTTCTCATTTTTTAATTCTTTTGATATTTTAATATTTTTTATTTTAAATATTATTCTACAACGTGGAACCATGCAATTTTCTTGTTTTAATTATATTTTTCTTTTAACTAATTCTTTTTATTTTTTGTTTTGTCTCAAAATTTTTCTTTTTTAATTCTTTTGACATTTATTTACTTTATTATTTAAAATATTCTATATATTTTTACTTTTAAATAATTTTATTTTATTAATAATATAAAATAATTATATAAGATATAAGTAAATTTACACACGCGGTAGTGTGCATATCTACCAGTGTACTATGACTAAGGTTTCATTAGATCTTTTAATCAATTTCCTGAAATACCCTTGCACAATTAATTCGATCTCTCAAGATCATAAAATACACACACACACACACTCATGATATGAATTTTGCAATATATTATTTAAGCAGTGTAGTCTCCATATACAATTTATATCTATATTATTAAGAATACATGAGACTTTCACTTAATCTTTTAAAATATTTTTTGAAAATACTCTTTCTTAAATTTAATTATAACTGCTTTTTTATTTTATAGTATAAGATAAGATAGAGGGTTCATTAGTAGAAACAAGTATTCTTCTTCATCAAAAATAATAATAATAATAATAATTTAAAACTTATACTTGACGGGTCAGGTCCGTTTTTAGATAAATGGATGAAGAAAGCCAAGTCCTTCATAAGGCACAGAGAAATCTGATAATCAGAGGTGAAAACGTAGAATAACTAATAATAATTTAATTAGTAAATGTTGCACATTCCATGCATGTGTAAAATTATTTATAAATCATAAAATTATTGTATTTTAAATAACTAACTGATAATCAGAGGTGAAAACGTAGAATAACTAATAATAATTTAATTAGTAAATGTTGCACATTCCATGCATGTGTAAAATTATTTATAAATCATAAAATTATTGTATTTTAAATAACTAAATTTATTAAAATTTAGAATATAAAAATATTTAAAATAAGAAAAAATAAAGATAAAAAGATTCAAAAAAAAAAAAAAGAGAGAAAATTTGAGAGAAAAAACCAAAAAAAACATGTCAAATGAAAAAGAAAAAAATAAAATGATAGAAAAGTAAATTATCAATAATTATAAAATTTTATAACGTACAATAAAAATTATATTATTATTTCATGTCTCTAGTACACTTCATTTTTTCATACCCCGTGGTTTTTCGCGTTACATTCCATCTAGCTGAAAGACAAGTCAGTACCTAACATTAAAAATGAAATCACAATATCAATGTATAATTAGTTTTCAATTAATTACAGAGCAATGAGTAAATATAAACTAAAAAATGGACTAATTTTAGGATAGGAAAAACTGAATTTTTCAGTGTTGGTTCATGTTCCTCATAAGTAGGTCATTTATTTATCATGTCATTAATAGTTCTTAAAACCTGTGCTAATTGGATTCTTCACAGTAAGTATTTAATTGGTAATTGACGAAATTAATAATGTAATCCATCACTGTCAGTTATTAAACAATACACACACAGATATATAATTCCAGCCATACAGAAGCTGTTGGTTTAATGTGTTTGGATTTTTGTGTTGATTTGGTAATACTCTCTTACAAACCCTTTCTCTTTGGAAAAATACAAATATTGGACCAACTAAGAATCACCTTCAATGTTAGTTTCCTAATTAGGATGAAGATAAAAAAATTGGATCATTTGAGGGAGGAAGAAAATTATTTTTAGTTTTTAAGATTTGGACGAGTAAAAAAATCATTTTTTTATATATATATATATATAATATTTAATAATAATTGAGTGATGTGATAGTATATAAATTAATAGGATGATTAAAAAATAAATGTGGATAGAAAAATTATAAAAATATCTGTTAATTTAATTATTAGTAAGTATAATTATTAAAACATTATTAATTAGTAATAAAAGATAAGAGAGAGAAAATTTTGAATTTGAATTTAAATAAATTTGTGTATGAGATGTTTAATTTATAAAATTTTTAAATTATGATGAATAGCGTAGAATTTAAAAACAAAGATAGTGCTTACATTTTATTAAGGTGACAATGATTATTAGTTATTAGTAATTATTTGAAGATTAATGAATAAAAGAACCTAAAATAATAACAAAAAAAAGGAATGGGAGAAAGTGAAAGAAGGAGAGACAAAAAAAGAAAAAGAAAGAAAAATAGGAGGACAGCATTGTAATTAGACTGAGTTTACTACAGTCTAATGGTCAGCACACAAGGTGCCTTTTCAAGTCAATGCCAAATATTGAGACTTATTTGACAATTTCTGTGTCCCCGTGTCCCCACTAACTCCGTGTCTGAAAATTCCAATCACCACCAATACTATGCTTCCACGTGGATTTTTCCCCAATCGCACCACCACTCTTTTTTCGAACTTTTGTTCATTTATTAATTCAAAGCTACATCTGATAAGTTTTAATTTAAAATTATATATTATAAATAGAAAATAAATGCTTGAATTAGATTTTTGAGTTGGAGTTTGACATTACTGTCACGCGCTATAGCGAGGTTGGGGTTTTTGACAAGTGGACAACTAAACATTTCTTACCAAACCAAAGAAAGTTGTGAAAGGCAAACACTAATGCATCTCATCTACTTTATAAATAAATAGAGCTCTTCTTCTCCATAACGCTTACAAATCCTTCGCCCCCTCTCGTCAAAACAGAACCGCCAATGGAGGACTCTCGAATCCTCCAAGAAAACCAGAATCAATCTCTAATTCCATCGCCGAACAGCCTCAGCTCAAATAGTTCAAGCAGCAGCAGCACCGCCGGCAATGGCCTGCACCACCGCCCAACGCTGCCCAATCAACAACCGCCCTCTGTACCTATAACAAGATCCGACCCTAATAACCCGTACCCGACCACCTTCGTCCAGGCCGACACCTCCTCCTTCAAGCAGGTGGTACAGATGCTAACCGGGTCCACCGAGACGGCCCGCCACGCCGCCCGACCGGAACCTGCCCGAAACTCCATCCCACCAGTGAAGACCGGGCCCAAGAAGGATAAATCCGCTTCCAAGCTATACGAACGCAGGAACAGCCTCAAAAACTTCAAGATCAGCCCGCTAGCTCCCGGTCTGGTCAACCAGAAACCCGGTTTCTTGTCCGGGTATGCGGGCTCGCCCCGACCCGGAACGCCGGAAGTCCTTTCCCCCAGTATTCTTGATTTCCCGTCGCTGGTGCTCAGTCCGGTCACACCTCTCATCCCCGACCCTTTTAACCGTGGCACAGCAGCTAACAGCTGTAAAAGTAACTTGGATATGGAGGCAGAGGACAAGGCAATTAAAGAGAAAGGATTTTATTTGCATCCGTCGCCGGCGAATACTCCGCGGGAGTCGGAGCCCCAACTTTTACCCCTTTTTCCGGTCACTTCACCTAGAGTTGCTGGCTCATCTTCTGCTGCTGATTCTTGAGTGAGTTCCCTTTTCTCTTTAACTTTAATTATCATTTTTTTTGGTAGTTGTATTTTACTTTATGACGTACTATTCGATATTTAATACGTGAAAGCACATAAATATGATTGGGATCGTTGAGGAATTCACGTTGTTATGTCATAAGTTTTTTGCAATTGACTATTTGCTTCAAGTCCATGGATTGATTTTGATTTCCGCGTTTAATTTTTTTCTTAATATCTTTACATTGATGTTTTTTGGCTATGCAAATAGATTTTTGCTTAGCGAAGAGAATTGTTAGTAAAACCCCTTTTTCCTTCCCTTTTTTGGCTGAATTTGTGGAAAAGTCACCTACCCGATCCAATGACTTTGTCCGTAATTTATGGAACTTTTGGGCGTAAAAATTCAAACTTTGAGAAGTGCACACGAGCCAACGATAGAGGGATTTTTCTGCTTTTCTTTTTTGGTTTTTTTAAGGCGGGGCTAGCTGTCAATGGAAGAGTGAAAGAAGGGGCAAGGAATCTTGACTCTTTTGTTGTTTCTTCGATAGGGGATGAAAGATGCCAAGAGATGGTCTGGCACGAGGCTCTTACTATGTGCTTGTGTTGTAATCACACTCTTGATTTTTCTTGCATCTGTTTGGAAGAATTAATGGACGAAAGATAAGGGAGTGGATGGCCTCCACTGGCTTTGGTGGGAAGAGAAATTAAACAATGAAATGAGGGCAACAATATGCATATGACTTCTGCAACCTAACTTTTCAATACTTGGGGTGTGGTTGAGTTGGAGGATCAAAGGAAATAATATTTCCTTGTGCTAGTAAATTGTTGTGTTGGAAAGTTCCTTTCTCGCATGATTTTCAATTCTTTTGTAATATTGTGATAGATAAAGTTGAAATATTTGGTTTACCCTTTTAACCTGGACATTGTGGGTCCCTACACCTAACGCGGCTCTATGTTTTCTACCTTAAATCATGTTTTATATCTCAATCTTCCGACTTATGATTGCACATCACCATCAAGTAGGAAAAGGAACACGAAGGGAAAAAATAAAAAATAAAAAAATCTTTAATAGAGAAAGCCTTAGGATGGGATGCTTGTATTACTTTTCCCCCCACTATTACACTCAAGTCCATACCCTCGTGGTTTTTGTCCAGTCTTCAATGCTTCAAGGCCTTCATAATGCACCAGCAAAACGTACCATCTCTATTCTTGTTGGAGTTTCACAAGTTCCCGAATTATTTCCTTACATGTCTCCTTGGATTCTTGGTTTGCTTTTCATTGATGTCGCACAACGGCCACATTCGTTTCAATGCCATTTATGGTCCTATTTGGACTTGTGGAGCAACATTTATTTTTTAGTACACGTGGCCATCTTCATGAATTTGACTTCTGGATGTCACAGTTTCTTCTATTAGCGGAACACATCTTGTGGTGCTAAATGGCACATTCTTGAAGATGTCAAACTTAGAAGAGTCGCCCGCTGACATACACCTCCAATTAATTGCTCTGAGTTCAGTCAATAGGCTTGGTTTCTTGAATGTTCATGAAAATTTTCCCCAATCAAATTGCAGGAACATGAATGAGCGAGAGACATGTATGTGTGTATGTGTATATCTACACTCTATGCATGTAAACACACGCTTATACTATCTATACTCTATTATTATTACCTTGATAGGGGAAGGATTGTTAGTTGGAAAATGTTAAATTACATAATTATTTTTTATTGTGATTTTTTAATTTGTTCCATCGCTTTCTTTTTTCCTTTTTCTATTAACTTAGTATTTTTACTCAAATTTTTTCTCTTCAAATTCTTTTGGTTGTTCTTTGTTTTATTATTTTTAATATTTTATATACTTTTATTTAAATA
Source organism: Avicennia marina (assembly GCA_019155195.1). NCBI lineage: Eukaryota > Viridiplantae > Streptophyta > Magnoliopsida > Lamiales > Acanthaceae > Avicennia > Avicennia marina. Next base: position 16,687,053 of record CM032754.1, on the reverse strand, counting down.
ATTTTATTTATGTTATAATTTATAAATAATTTTGTCTGTATTATGTTATTAAGAATTTTGAGTTAATTTAGTTTCTACTTTGTAAATTTACAGCTTTATCCTTAATTCTTAAATTTCAACCATAGTCCTTAATTGAAAAGATAGAAGGCATTTATTATAATTATTAATATATTATTACCTTTTTATATACTATTTCTATCTATATTATATTGTTACGTATGTTAAGCAATTAAGTCTTTTAGTTGTAAAATGTGAAATCACACAACTATTTTTATTTTTATATTTTTTGGTTTCTATCCTTTCCTCTCCTATTTTAATTTGTTTTATTTTCATCTGTATTTTTAAAATATTTCCCTTTCAAATTCTCTTAATTGTTCTTTATTTTATTATTTCAAATGATTTTTATAGTTTCAATTTTGAATGACTTTATTTTTATTACCAAAAATAATGTAACTTAATAATTTAAAATTAATGTCACACGCCACCCATATATAGAATATCTTGAAAAGGGGTCCACCAGAACAGAAACTGGTCAATGGGCCCAAGAGTTTGAATTCGGCTCATGTGCTTTAAGTGCAACTTTCGAAATTGCAGTGAGAAAATCATGCAAAGGTGGTTCTTTTCTTACGTGTTCTCCCAAACACTCAACCCTGCTTTTGACCCCAAGAAAGTGAAGTGTGATGTGGAGACCTAATGAATGGTGAAACATGTTAAAGTGAAAGGTGGGGAAAGGAAGTGGTGGGGCTTGTGATCATGAAAGCAAAGAAAATGAAAAAACAAACGCCAGGATTAAAGCCATGGAGACTTGGAACTTTGAAAATGGGAATGTAAGAAGACAAGGTTAGGGGCTTTGTGGGCCTTCCTTTTCTTCGTTCTTGTGGGTATCTTTTGGTGGGCTTCACATTCCCATGTTCGGCGCTTGCCCACAACCGTCTGTACAATTCAATACTCTGGGAAATATATTATTGGCTATGTTTGTTTTTTCGTTTTATCAATTTTATACAATTAAATATTTTTTATTATAATTTTTTTGTTAAATTTAAATTCTTTTTTTTTTCCTTACATGTATAGTTAACTATTTATTTTTTGATTATTCATCTATTCAGAATCAAATTAAATATACACACATTTACTCTCTCTCTCTCTCTCTCTCTCTCTCTCACACACACACACACACACAGAGAGTAAAGTGTAGCTAGTGCTATGCATGGATTAATCGTATATAATTTTTTTATTAGTGTGTATTTTTTAAATAGATTATTTTTACTTATAATAAACATTATTAATATTTTAAAAAATATTTTCTACACAAGTATAGTGATAAATTAATTAAAAAAATTTGAATTCTCTAATTAACATTCATTATATACAAACAAATGCGTGAAAAATAACATGCAAATTTCTCATTGTACAAAAATTTAATGGATATATATATATATATATATATATGTATAGTAAATGTAAACATAATTGAAATCTATAGACATATATAAACATTTTTTTCAAACTATTAAAAGATAAACATCACCTTTTCTATTATATATAGATTTATAGATTCCTTATATATCTTGTAGAAGATTCGTAAATGAGGAAACATAAATTGTACATTTATTGCATTTCTATACAATATAATATCTACAAAGTTGTATATAAAAATAACTTCTTAAATGACTCAAATTAGATTTGCATATTAAAAATAAATTTATTTAAAAGTTGAACTTATGTAGTTTGGTTTTCTTTTTTAAAAAATTTTTACTATAAATTTTGTAAATTTAAGATTTTTGTTAAAATTTTATTAGTATAGATGCATGACAAATCATAGTTTTGAAAAAAATTAAGTGACTCGTTAAATTTTCATATTAGAAACAAATTTATTTAAAATTGACCTTCTAAACTATAATTTTGATTTGTATTTTTATAAAATAATTTATTGTGCGTGAATTTCTATAAGCATATTTTTTCATTCAACAAAAATAACAAACACATTATTTATTTTTCTGCATTTTTTGGTTTTGTGATGTATGTCTTTAATGTAATTCACTGTAATAATTTCTAATTTTTGTCTTCTTTATTAAATTAGCTGAGAATTTTACATGTTTACCTTTAATGTTACTGTATGTGGAACTAATATTTTTCTCAATCAAACATGTCAATTTTTTTTTTGTGCTTTATTTCTTTCAAATATTTTCATATTCATTGATATATATCAATCTTTTCAAAATATTGCCTTAATCAAATAATGTACCATTTAGAATCTCAAAAACAAAATAAAAAATTTTAATTTCAATTGAAAAATTCAATGATTTTAACATATTTAAAAAATATAAATTCTGTTATTTAAGATTTTTATCAAAATTAGTTTTGTTATTTATGGATGGATAGCTTGTAGTTTTCAAAAAATTAAACGACTCATATTAAATATGCATATCAAAGATAAATTTAGTTAAAAATTGGACTTATATAGTTTCATTTTCATTTCTATAAAAAAAGTTATAGCATTTATGAATTTTTTAAATTGAATATTTTTTAAAATTTAAGATTTTTGTCAAAATTATTTTTATTATATATGCAAAGATAGATCATAATTTTGAAAAACATTAATGACCCATATTTATTAGAAATAAATTTATTTAAAAGTTGGACTTATATCTTATGATTTTTATTTTTTTAAAAATAGTTTGCATGATTTTTAATTTTTAATTTTTTATTCAATGAAATAACAATCACCCTAATTGTTTTTCTGCTTTAATTGTTTTGTGATGTATATTTTTCAATTGCAATTTATTGTAATATTTTCTAATTTTTATTTGAAAAAGTTATGCATAAAAAATTTAAGTTATAATTAATATGAGCCTTTATTTCTTTTAACATATATTTATGCATTTTTCAATCAAAAGGCTTAAAAATACACAAATATTATGAAAATTAAACTTTGGTACAATAATTTCATTAAAAGATGTATAAGAAAATTAATTAAGAAAATTTATCTTAAAAAATAAAAAAGAATAAATGAAAGAGTAAAAGATAAGGAAGATAATATAAGACAAAAAATATGAGAGCATGCAACATGGCATGCAAGTTTCTATTTCATATATGAATAATTAAGAATTACACAATTTGTGTTAATAATAGATATATTTGAACAAGTTCAGAATATACTGATATTTAGTTTATGATTGATTGAGAAAAAAATATCAAATTTTATTCTTTTCTTTATTACTTTTATATAAAGAGTTACTTTAAATATTTTAAATAATAGCATTGATTAAGTTAGTAATAATTTTTATAATTCAATAATAACATATTTTAAAAATATAGAATGACTCGACAAAAAATTTAAAGCCTATTACACTGAGATATATTTGATAAACTAAATTATAATTTTAGGATTGTAAATTCTATCAAAATGATTAAAAATTAAATAATTTGTATGAATAATAGAAACATTTTAAAAGTTCAAAATAAGCTCATATTTAGTTTATGATAGATTTAGGAAAAATATCAATTATTATTGTATTTCTCTAATATTATTTTTACATAAATAGTTACTTTAAAAATTTTTTTAATAATAGCACTTACTAAATTAGTAATATATTTTATATTTTAAATAATAAAATATATTTAAAAAATAAAAATAATTCTTTAAAAATTGTCTTATAAATATAATATATATATGTATACAGAGAGAGAGAGAGAGAGAGAGAGAGAGAGAACTATTATAGTTGTTTCTCTATTGATATATTATATTTATTAGACATTATTTTTAGCTTTAAAAGCTACAAAAGTGTGTTTATTATTGAATTAATATTTGCTTTCATTATTAAAACATTTTGAAAAATATTAAATGCATCATTAATAGTCTAACCAATAGAAAATTTTTAACTTAATAAAGAAAACTCAAAATTTTAGATATGGATATAGATATGTATTATCCATAAAAATATTTTAAAGAAAATCAAAATCCCCCCAAAATTATGAGATTTGAGAATTTGGTCAAAATTACATGAATTGGTCCAAAGACACTCTTGCTATTATATATATTATATAATATATATATATATATATACACTTTTATATACGTATATATATTTTGAAAAATAATTATTATCTTTATATATCATCACATCATGTAATTATAATTATAAATTCATATAAATCATACTATTTACCACATCAAAATATTTTTTACAAATATAATACTCATTCTAATGTATATATTTGAGGCATTTTATATTACAAACATTGTAAATTTATGTGTAATAACTTAAAATGTAAAATATTATCGCGGGAAGCTGTTATCCAGGTAGACCAATAACCGCGGCTTAAGCGTCACAGGCGAGTATTGTTAGTAAAAGGCAAACAAATAGCACTTTTGACTGGTAATAATTTGACCAACAAACGACAGCGGTGAGTGACCTGCAGTTATCCACGGCCATGTTTGGAACCACATTTTATAACCTTTTATTTTGGTGTAAACTTCATGTTACTAAACATCATGTTATTTAATAAAAATTTTAATTAAATTTAAAATTAAATTTTTTTTCTCTTACATACAAACTAACTAATTATTCTTTAATTATTATACTTATTCATAATTAATATATATATATATATATACATATCACATGTATACTCATATTTATATTCTATATATTAATTATTATCTTTATATACTATTGTATCATTAAATCATTCTTATATATTTTATCCATATACTTAAATAAATTAAAATTTTCATCACATCAAAATTTTACAACTAAACATATTACTCATTTTAATACAACTATTTTAAACCAAAACCCCCCTCCGAAGCATAGTGGGCGGATATCCTTCAATCCGTTTTTCCTGTTTTCAATTGTGCTTCGGCTTCTCTTTATCTTTTCCTTTCTGACAATTAAGAGGAAATTTTGTTATTTTAACCAATTTAATGAACAAATGCAGCATTAAAATTTTCAAGCTTCACTGGTTCATCTTTCCTTCTTACGTACGGGAGAAGGTGAAACCTACATTAGAGGAAATAAATTTCATCGAATTTAAGCCATTTGACTCTGACACAGCCCAACGTACAACACCCTAGCCTGGCCCTGGCAATTTTCTGATTTTGTTCTTCCCTTCCTGAGGGCTTATTTTCATTTTCAGACATGGACTTGAAATTAACATACAATTGAATCTTCAGACATTTATCTACGTTTTATATTTTTCTGTTGCTTTTTTTCCCTCTTTTTTGTCTTTTGCTAAAACTGCAGTTGTCATGCTTGGATCAACTTATCCCTTACAAAAAGCCCAATTGCTGGTTTTTTGCATCATATCCAACAGAGAGTCCAATATCTTGAATTTATTGATAGGCCCAATTTTCTTATTTTAGTCATTTCCACAAACACTTGATCGGCGTTTACGTGGATCTACAGAGCTGGGTTGAAGGATATGTGTCAAGTTGTTTTCAATCAAACCACCTCAAGATTGATATTTTTCAAACAAATATCATGCCTGATATTTTAAGAACTAAATTCGAAAAAAGTTCAATTGTTCGCAGCTAAACGTGCACTAGGCAAACATGGATTCTCGTCCACGCCTTCCTCCTATGAAGCACATGGTTGGTTAAATAGCAAAGAGGACGACATTCAGCGGTGGCTTGCTCATTTAGGAAATTGACCATTCCCCGCAATCAATCCAATCAAATAATTTGTATGGAATTTAGTAAAACATATCACGATCAGACAAACACTATATTATGATTATCGGATAGCTATTGACGCCAATTACCAAATTAAGATTAAAAAATTATGGTTACTTTTGTTTTATAATTATTCATCACCTAAAAACACACATTCAATTATTTTTTATTTTTTTTATCTTTTATTTTTTATTTTTATAAAATTCTCGAAATAGAAACACTTCAAAATACATGTCAAAATTTAAATGTGACACAGGTCACGGTCTGTAGCAGCAAATGCAGTCAAAAAATAAGAAAAAAAATATCTAGACTTCTTTCCCTTGCAGTTTGTAACTTATAAACTGGTGCCAAGTCTTTTTTTTATTAAAAAAAAAAAAAAAGAAAAGTTAAAAAATGGCGTTTTAGCCACGACAGCCGCGAAGGGGTGATTAGTCATTACGCACCAATCAGCCAATTCCAACTTTCAACCAGACAGACAACACTGTTCATCATCATAGTCTCCACAATGTAAGGTCAAGCTCGATGTGGAGACGGAGGTCGCTATCTCTCTGTTCTAACCGTCGATCGTGAACATCTGGTGGTTTGGTCGAGGTTAGAGCCTGATCGACGGCACAGGACAGGTAATCAGGGATGAGGCGCGAACGCAGACGATCGCTCTCGCCCAATAAATGCTCTTGATAATTGTATGTGTTGAATAATACACCAAATCAATAACCTAACAACAACTACGTGGACCCTTTCATGGCCCATTTTCGTTTACATTTGTGTTTTTGACTAGGAAATATATTCTTATTTATTCTTTCTTTCTTTTTCTTTTTCTTTTTCCACAGTTGATCTTATCTGATAGGAGGGTCGTTGCATAGCGGCATTGTACCCGCGAGCCACGACCATGACCACGACCCAAATAACATGTATCAATAAATGTGCAACATTTCATGTGGAAGCTTCCCCCCATTATTTATGCCCAATCAGTCTCGAAACGACTTAAAAAGTCTGCTCCATCAAAACATGCAATTGTATAAATGTGCCACTTATCTCACAATCATACATTAAAAAACATAAAAAGATAATTAAATATTAAGTGTAGCATTTGGAACACAAGAAATCCAGCAAGTCACTAGTTTTTCTGGTTTTTTTTTGCAAAGTATTCGTGTAAAATCTTATCATGATGTCCAAGCCTTATCGGATCAATATGAAAATAAGTCAATGAAAAATGCATGCTACATTTTTTTGCACATGAAAATAATTCAATGCAGAATGAATACTAATTTATGTGTAGTTGATAATGCAGGCTAGACTATTTTTCATAATATAAAATTATAAATTATTCTTATTTTAATTTCTTTTATATTCTATTTTCTTTTTCACCCTTTATGTTTGACTTTGTCATTTTTATATCTGTCCCAATAATTTTATAATTCATAAATAAATTTTTACACATATAAAATAAAATGTATGTACAATGTTACTGGTTTAAGATTATCTCTATCTATCGCATATATTATTATAAAGAGTTCTAGAACGTTACGTTTACTAAATAAGTTTACACCCTTAAGGACCAAACCCGTTCATATATAACTATTAATATACTATTATTTTTTATACTATATATTTATACTCATCTATATATATATATATATATATATTATATTATTGAATTAATAAAGGGTTTTGATTATACCAAATAAAATTATATAATTATCCTTACTTTAATTTTTTAATTTTTTCTATCTTTTTCTTTTTACTTTTGAAATATTATTTGTATTTATATCATCTTCTAGAAATTCTCTCTTTTTTAATTCTTTTGATCTTTCTTATTTTAAATATTTTCATACTTTTATTTTTAATATTTTCTTTTGTATCATTTAAAATGTATAACTTTATGGTTTATGAATTAATTTGCACACACACGATGTGGACAACTTTTTACTAGTTAAAATTACTATGTTCGGATGAGTATGCCATGATTTTAATCCATCAAAACCTATACTTTTGGAACACAATACGAAAAAAATTAACATTTTTTATTCCCTTATATTTCTTACTCTGTACATAAGCTTCAATTTTCTTCTCCATTGTCATTTTGCATCCTAACAAAGCCCTCTTTTTCGTCTCTTGATAAATATAACGTATCAAGATTCAGGATTACCATTTCAAGATTTGGGTTTATGATAATCTTAAAGAAATTTTCCACCCGCGTAGCAAATTATGTAATCAGAGTAGCGTGTTAAAAGAAGGAGTTAAAACTATAATTTAAAAGGGTTTGGTTTAGCTTGCTTGGATTACAAGTGATTCTCTCGAGTAATTTCAAGATATTCAGATTAAAATGGCTACGATGACGAGCACACTTCAACGTATTCTACTTTTAGTTGGAACTTTGCCTTTTACTTGAAATGAAACTAAAAAAATTAAAATTTCTGTCTGAATAAATGTATAGAAAGTGCCAGAGAGAAAGGGGGTGTGCTAAAAATATTTCTTGAGCTTGCTGGTTAACTGCAGCCCCCCCATCTTTTTGTCAGTTTCGCTGCTGGAAAGGGCGGATACGATTTGCTTTGGTACCCCAATTTCTCCCTCGGCAGTTTCAGTCTTCCGGGGCCTTCTTCTCTCTTGAAAGTGTGTATGTGTTCCAAACTGTCCTCAAAAGTTGAGGATTTTGTGTTTGTTTGTCTCTAGTCCCTGCAAATTCTGGAGGTACTCTGTTTGTTGATGCTTTTTTTCCCCTTAAAAAATTACTTGTACAGTTAATCACACGAAGGAAAGGCAGGCTTTTGTGTGCTGTGTTGTTCTGGTCGGGTTTTTGGTTAATCAAAGGTTGTTCTTGTGGTTTTTGATAAATTATGGGATTTTTTGCGTTTTCTTCCCTTCTCTTTTCCCGTGTTAGAGTTTGACAGTGCGATCGAATTTAGTTTGTCCCTTTTCATTTGGATGATTAGAGATTGTACCGAATTTACTTCGTCCCTTTTCATTTGGATGATTAGGGAGTGTACCGACGCTTTTTCTTGTGCGTTTATGGGTCGCAGTACCGAATTACATGCGTGCTTTCAGGCATCAGTATTTTACGGAGGAATAAGATGACCAAGATGATGAACTACGTAATCTCTTTGGTTTCAGGCCTTCTTTTGGTTTTTATTTGCTTATGGGTAATTTGGCTTTCCTTTCTTCAGGGTTGGGGTTATGGCTGCTAGCTGAATTCTTTGCTGTTTGTGTCCATTATTTTATTCTAGTTCAGGGTTCATACAATGACAGTCAACTTGTCGAAAAGAAATGTAACTGGAGATATTCTTGATGCAACCCAATGAGTTTCCAACATCGCTGATCCTGAATTATGCTCTACAACTTAGACTTAACAAAATCTACTGTTGAGTTGAATTCTGAATATCTTCATTCAATTCTTATGTGCTAGTGAAGAGCATGCTTTTTCTGACCTATATTTCTGTAAATTATTGTTAATGTAATTTTCTTTGTTATATAGTTCTCTGGGATAATTGAAAATGATATCCCTGACAATTTACAAATACGAAGTACCTATTTTTCAAATACTGATACATATGTATGTTTTGTTCTGGTCAAACATTACCCTTTTTTCAATACTCAGTTTCTGAATTAATTGCTTCAACAGTTCATATATGATAAAACCGCTTAAGCTGGGAAAAAAGAAGATCGGACTACGAAGTTGAAGGTTGGTAGCTGTACAAGATGGATCGACAGAAGTCTTTCTCTGAGGTAATTTGTTGGTGCAGCATTTATACATGATTTTTCTGAAAGCTTTCTTGTCAGTCAGATGCCAAATACAGATCACAAGCTTCTGATATTTTGTGACACAGGTTGTTGGTACAGAGAAACAGATGCTGGCACTGATTTATTCGAAGGGTATTTTACATGATGATGTTCTAGAGCTATATCACAAAATCCGCAGTGGTTATAAGAAAATTCTTTTGGACAGCAATCGGATGGTTCAGCTCCAAGAGGCTGAGTATCATATATGGAAGCTACATTATCAGCTCATCGATGAATTCCGTAAAAGAATTAAGCAAGGCTCTTATAATGCGGAGAATATGAAGAATGGCACCCCACTTGACAACGTTAATCCACAGAGCAACACTGACAAAGGCTTGGAAAGATTCAAGTCATTCTTATCTGAAGCTACTGAGTTCTATAGGAAGTTGATTGTTAAACTTAGGACAAATTGTGGCCTCCCTGCAGAAATATTCCTCAACAAGAAAGAATGTACGTCATTTTCTGTTGAATCAACAAAACTGCATGCATGTCAGCATTCGTGTCATCGCCTCTTAGTTTGTCTTGGAGATCTGGCTCGATATACTGAGACTGTCAAGAAATCTGGCGCCAGTGACTGGTCAACTGCAGCTACATACTATCTAGAAGCAACTAGAACATGGCCGGATAGTGGTAATCCCCATAATCAGGTATGGTGCGTCTATGTAGATATCAAATGTTTTGTTTGTTTTAGTTTTTTAGTGTGTGTTTTTAGGTATAATTTTATTGAGAATTGTGTAAAAGTAAGAGAGAGAGAATTTAAAAAGTGTAATGATTGTTGTATGTGTTTTTGAGTGTAAAATTTGAAAACAAACATAGTTAAAAAATTATTCTGAATATCTGGAAACCATCTAGTACTATATTGTGATTCTGGAATTTTGCCGTGACATGATTAATTTGTCTAAGCTGTCTTTGCTTGACTTTCTGTTCTGAAATCATACTACAATAGCCGTTGCACCACTGTTGGGTCTGAATTAAAAAATTTTGAGCATGTCTGCAGTTGGCTTTGTTGGCAACTTATGTTGGTGATCCTTTCCTTGCCTTATACCACTGTGTGAGAAGCTTGGCAGTCAAGGAGCCTTTCCCTGATGCTTGGAGAAATATTATGTTACTTTTTGAAGAGGTACAATTTCTTATTGTCTTTTATTGCATTTGGTCATATCCTGTCCAACACCTAGTCATCTAGAGAAGAGGATTGAACTTGCATTTGTTAATTAACTTGTTTTGCTGGATTTGTTTTGCTTGCACATTGAAATGACTTATGGTTGATCTTGGTTGTGCTTTTCTGTTGTTTCTTGTGGATTTGCAGAACAGGTCCACTAAACTGCAATCACTCTCTAATCAGATGGAGCTTGACTTCTTAAATCCTTCCAAAAGAACTTACTCACAGAATGAAGAGAATAGCTCTTTATGTAAGAGCAAATTAGAAGACTTGGAGAATGGTGTTTTTGAAATGTCCGACTTGTGGCCCATTCTTGTCAGAACTACAAGTTTTTTTTTAATCAGACCAAGGTAATTATTTCATCTTAATAATGTTTTAGCTCGAATATTACCATATCAATGGTTTGCTAACTAGCTGCTGACGCACTCAAACTTGAAACTCTGGTAACGTGCTTATCTATCTGGTCAACAATACAATTGTGCACCAGTGATCCGGTTTTGTTTGCTGTCCTCTCTCAAAAATGGGGTTGCATGAATTGGTACCCTGTTGGCTGAAAGCAGGAAGTGGCATCAAGATTAAGGGAAACATTTTCCTAGATTTTTTTCCCACATAAAATCCAACATCAAAAAATGCAAGAGTAAACACTTTATCAGCATTTCCTGTATGATATCTCTGTTTGTATCCTTTATTTATACCATTGGCTGACATTAATAAGCTTCTCACATTGATTATGTTAAAAGGTCCTCTATGCATTGTTTGTCTTCGTTGTGTTCCTGAAACACCTTCAGGATTTTAGTGATTAACCAAGTGGAAGTTTAGAATAATTGCTTCTGGTATTTAAGTAGTGATAAATCAAGTGGAAGTTTAGAATCATTGCTTCTGGTCTTTAATTCTGTTTCATTATGAGGTTTCTAATAGAGTTGTACTATTGCATGGAATATGCTCATGTAATTCAGTTTGGAGGAATTTCCCTGGACTTTGGCTTCTGCCTTGGGCAGTTTAGAATCTATATTGGCTGTGGATGATACGAAACTTACTATCATCTTGGAGTCTTACCAAAAAATGGATTCATCCAGAAGAGGGCCTTACCGTGCTATTCAACTTGTTTCAGTATTCATCTTCATTGTTCATATCCTGACTGAGAGCCGAGAAAGAGGGGAGTCAACAGGAAAAGATGGTCGGAAACATTCTGTGTTAACACCGTTGGCTTTTGCTGCTACTTTCATTTGCATGGGTCGTCTCACAGAGAGATGCCTGAAGGGAAATCATAGGGATAGTTGCTCACTTTTGCCTGCTGTGCTTGTATTTTTGGAGTGGTTAGTGGGAGCACTTGATACTGTAGAATCATGCGATGCAGATGAAAGGGTAATGAAGGCTTTGTCTTACTTTTTAGCTGCTTTGGCTGATCTCTTGGATCGAATTGAGCAAAATGGAACTGGAAATGCTTTAGATTATACTGCTCTTTGGGAAGATCATGAGTTGAGGGGTTTTTATCCGTTAACTCGTGTTCATGAAATGTTGGATTTTGCAACTCATTTGGATTGTGCAGATGACTACAACAGTAGAAAACAATGTCGGTCTAGGCGCATATTTGATGCTGCAAAAACAATTATGGGCACAACAAAAAGTTCTAGGGAATGGATCCCTCGTGGTAGAGTGGGGAGATTATTAGACCCTGCAAAGATGACGAAAGTTCTGGACCAAGGGGAAGGAGAAACTGTAGCATCTGTTTCCAGCCACAAAGCAAAAGGACCTGATGAGCCGACTGACAAATCTTCAAGAAACAAGGAGAAATTGCCTGAGCGAGCTGTATCTTTCTCTGCTCCAAAAACTGAACCTTCAACCGAAGAAGAGGAAGTCATCCTCTTCAAGCCCATCACTAGACATAATTCTGCTCCAGTCTATATTTCTAAACCTACCAAGGATTCGGTTGGTCCTGAAGGCGCTCAGATTCAAACAACTGTTACTGATGAATGGTTGAGACGAGCCACATCATTGTCAACTGGTCAGAATACGGAAGATACTGACTCATTCAGTTTCTGCTCCACTACTTCTAATTCTGGACACAAGAGACCGTTAAAGGAGAAAGAGCCTCAATTGAAAGACTCGACCACACACCCTGCCCGACCTCCCTCTCTTAGTGCTTGGGTCCTTAGCCAAGGAAGCTCCAACGTTGAAAGAGAGGAAGGGCTGAACGATTACAATAAACAAAAACTCAGCACCATTGAGGAGATGACTTCTGCATCATTCTCTGATCTCTCCATTAATGAAACCAAGGATTCTCAGGTGGGCACAGGACACACTTCGACAATAATGCACGAGTCTTCTCCTTTTGTCACTCCAATGCCTTCAGCACCTTTGTTACCTGATGATGCTGCGTGGTTGAGGGGAAATTCTCTAATCTCTCCTGAGTACAAGAGTACTGTAGGGACTGAGGCAGATGGTATTCTTGGTGCAGCCCCAATTAGTAGCTACACTAGCCGGTCTACTGTTCGTCCACCCATGGGTTTTGTTCCAGGACTCACAGGTCTTGTTGATGGGTACCCTCCACTTCTTGGTATGAGTTCTTCTGAATGGCTTTATCACTATAGAAACAGCCAGAATATGCCTGGGAATCACATATCTCCAGTTCATCTCAATGCCCCTGCCTACGGAAATATTCACCAAAACGAGCTTTCCGGCTTTGATCTCTGTGATCAGTGGGGAAACCGTTTGGTATCACATCCGATGCTTTACTTGGGAAGTCCACAACACTATCCAAGTTCTTCTGTTTATGGAGCAGAAGAACAAAAGAGAGACAAGTACTTTCTTGGTTACCAAAGACCGTTTCCTCACGTATGTGGCGTGGGTATGGAGCTGAGTTCTGAGCAGCCACCACTTCTGCAATATCTCAAAGAGAAAGAGAGGCAACTGCAGCCAGGCTCACAACTGAGGAATCCGACCTTTATGGGAAACTGAGTCCCATCTTATGTAGTATTTAGTACCCGAAATCTTCATTTATAGTCAAGTTTCTCTCTCACTCACTCACTCTTCTAATTTTCTGTAACTTATTGAGATGGTTTCAAAATGTTGATACTACACAAGTCAGTTGTTTGCATGCTGAGTTTTCCGTAGTGGTCGTCTTTGGTGGGGTTGTGACTGCGAGGTTGCTTGCATTCTGTGGCAAGTCAATATGGACATTGTCGTCTCTGGTGTCTAGTTCAAAGGTTTGATATCTCGTCTAGGAAAGAGGAGCACTTCGCTCTCTTAAATTCCATTGTTCTGGCACATTACATTCTAATAGTGACGCAACAGGCTCGCACAATTCATTTTTGTAGGAAATAAAGGTAAATACCACAAGTTGGATTAGAGTTTTACTGAGGTAAAAGCTCTATTGTCGAACAGAAACAAAATGGGGTTCTGTAGATATTTTGCCTTAATGCATATTAGAAAATTTTGTTTAGACATAAATTTTGGTGTCAAAATTTAGAAATAGTATAAAATTAGAGAGAAAAATAGGTAAAAAGTTTTATATTTTTTGATACTATTTTTAGGAGAAGGCATTTTGATGGGTGCGAATTTGGGTTCAAAGATAACTTGCGTTATGCGTGTGAAATTAAATTTATCTATAAATTATAAAATTATTATATTTTAAATAATATAAACAAAATTTTTAAAATTAAAAGTTATAAAAATATTTATAATAAAACTACAGAAAGATTAAAAGAATTTGAAAAAAAAAAAGGGAATACAAATAAAAATAATATGTTGAAAAATAAAAAAATGAAAAAGATAGAAAATGTAAAAAATTTAAATAAAAATAATTATGTCACTTTACATTACACAATTAAAAAAGCTTTATTTTTTATTTGAATTTGAATATATAAACTTTTCTATGTCAGATCAAATCATCAAACATGTTTTGATTTGGTTGGATCCAGGACTTGAATAGTTTTAAAGAGAATATGTTTGATTAGCAAATAAATCAATAAGGCGTTAAAATTGATCTCATTAAATGATAATTCCATCAATCAAATTCAAAATTACTTGATTGATTGAAAACATACTAATTGAAGTTTTGTTTCAAAGGTTTTTGTTTTCCAAGTTGCACATGTTATGCATAAACAATTTTTAAGACCTTCAAACAATTTCAGACATTGGGTCCACTTCTTATGACTTTGTTACCATTGAAAAGGCCTAGTCACCTAACGTGATATTACAGCTGAGAAGGCACGTGTTCTAAGGAAGTAATCAAATTAAAAGTCGCGTATTTAAGTGGGTCTATAAATTTTTTAAAAATATATATAAAATTTTAAGGCGAAAGAATTTATAAATTTTTAAAATAAGATAATTAAAATTTATAAATTTTTTAAAAATAAATTCACTTATAATTTATTTTTATTGTTAATATACTAAAAAATTATAATTAATTATAATTATAAAATTGTCTATATCATGCAGCGTCCTTCTTTATCTTTTGTTTCTTCTTATTCTCCTTCTCGCCACACACCTTTCAATGAAGTAATTGAACTTGAACTGGTGATCTCTTACATGAGAAGATGGGTTTAGAATTAAAAACCACTGCTCCACACACTCTAGAGATGTGCTTAGCAGTGAAAAATGTTTGTTTCTTGTTTTTCTCTTTGTTTTCTACTACTGTTAATCGGTCCTTTTTATACAGTCAGACGGCCCTCACAGTACAGGAATTGATCTCCTTAAATCTTGGATGGCCCATGTGCGCCTTATCTTAGTTTCTTTTTCCCGACATTTTGGATAATTGGTGTAGACGACTACTCCAACGTTGATTCCTTCTTCTTTGAATCGTCCCTTTTGGCCTTCACGAACCCGAAACAGTAAAAGTGAGGCAACCGACACAACAACTTCATTGTTTCCTGTCCTGCATGGCTCTAACTTGACTTGAAACCACAGCTATAGAGGGCAACGCCTTCTGAACTTTTGCCTCTTGTACCAGCATATTGTGATTCTATTCCCTCATGATAAAGTGATGGTTATTAGATATTGGCCGTCACCAGGTTCAGTGTTTGATATGTTGAATAAATATTGCATTTCAAAAGGTTTTATTTTTCGCCATTGAAAAATTGAAAGGATGGTTATCAGATATTGACCGCTACCGGGTTCAATTTTTGATATGTGGAATAAATATTGTATTTCAAAAGGTTTTTATTTTTCCTCTATTGAAAAATTAAATGATCTCATTATCGAAGCTCTTCTCCAAACAAGGCCATTTATGGTTATTGGCGTTTTCTTCTTAATGTTCTGGCCTTCAAACCACTGGCATGTTGATCTTCAAAGCCATCTTCAAACGTTCAAGCCCTATTTTGATTGCCATTGTCATGGGATTTTAAAGCTATCCAAATGTTTCCTTAATTGCCTAACATTTACAAATGCAATCGTTCCAATTTGTTTTTAACATTCAACACTTCACTTACACACACCCCACTTTGTTCCTGGAATGGGTAAGAGAAAAAAAAAAAAAAAAAAAAAAAAACCACAACACAAACTTTTCCAGTCTCTACTCCTTTTACATTTGTTTCAATTACTGCGAGTCTCATGTTGCCAACAACCAATTTTTTTTGTTGCTTTTCTTTGTTGTAGGAAACTCTATACACAATATACACACCCTCAACCTCTACCATTTAAGGGTGATTAGGTTGCTGGAAAATCATTTAATTCGCCGATTCCTGTGTCTTTCGAAATTAATTTGGAAGAAGGCCTACTTAATCCTAGGGATATTTCAAATTGCCCGAATAATTTCTAGAGGACAGTGTTAGATTAGACACGACTTAAGCCACCTATTTCTCTTTTACGTTGCTTGTTCAAATTGTTCTCCCTTACAAAGACGTTTCCAGTGCTTTCTGTTGCTGCCCTTAATAAACACGGAATCTTGGTGCCGCATTTCTTTGTTTCCTTGTTGCTAGCCACATAACTCGGCTGCAAGTGTTGGCAGTTAAATTGATATACTGCCTGAGAAAGATGACACATGGGGCTGGTGAGCTTGTTAACTGCGTTTTATTTCCTCAGTTTAGGAAGGATTTGGTGATGGTTTTGGCTTAAACACTATTTTGTTTCATGTCGAGTAATTGCTTGCATGGGACTTGTAAACTTGAGGTTGGTTTTGTTGTGAAATTAGACGTGCTGTCATCATTGTTAGCATTCATAGCAATGAGATGAGAGTCAAGATTGAAGTGATGTATTCCATAAATAGACTAGACATTTAAATTTCCCAAAAAAAGAAAAAAAAACCAAAGAATGCGAATCAAGTTCCCTATTACCGAGCACAAGGGACTAACAAATTCTCTTCAAGGTTGATAATTGGAGTTTGTCTGTGGTAGTAAGAACTTCCAAACTGATGGTTTAAATTAAAATTTACAAGGTGGATACATTTAAAGTTGAAGCACTCCCCGCTTGAAATAATTAAAATACTTGATGAAGGTTTTGGTTTGTGGTTTCATATGAAGCTAATTTTCTTGGATGTACTACTATTCTAATTTCTTTATGTCCATTTAGTTTTCTAATTGACGTCTGTTTTGTCAGAAAATTTGAAAGAATAGGCTGGTCACCAAATTAATCAATAATGATGGACAATCTCTCACCGTTTGAGAAAACTTTGTTTTTTCTTCAAGTTTTGACTATTGATGATGATTGCGAGTTGTGAGCTTTGTTTCATTGCCGTGTGAGTAAAAATTGATTGCCCAATATTGATTTGTATCTAACATGTAGGTGATCTTTCAAGCAATATGCTTAAGAGCTTATGTATTTTTCTGGTTTTTTTTAGCAATGGATAAAAGATTACAATGCACGTAGTTGTCATAGATTACTTGTGACTGTATGAAGGTAATATTATATCCACACAAATGCTAGTCAAAGTGATAAATTAATAATTATTTATTTGAAAAATGGGGCAGATCATCATTTCTCTTTCTTACCAAAACTACTATTCTGATTTCAAGAAAGTTGATGCTTAATTTTAATATTGGTGATTATAGTTGCTTTGGATTTTATTACTGCCACTGCCTTCTCAATTTTCAAAAGGATGCCTTTTCAGCTTTATAAACTGATAAAACTATATGTTGAGGCAGTGCTCATATTCATAATAAAAAGTCTGCACGATGACATTTTCCCTTCGAAATAAAACCAGGCTTTAGGTTGAAGACATCCTCAATGATCAAGAAATTATGGGTCTAAAATTGTCCGAAAGAATGCTCAAGAAATAAGAGAATTGATAGTCCATTTTTGAGTTTCTAAAATTTTATGGTTAGCGTGTATAACTATTACTCAGGGTATGCCTTAAGCCAAGAGCTGATTTTTAAGGCTTTTAAGGTCTGTATTATTATTCATATTCGACGCTTCAGAGCCACATGTATTTGAGAACTCTTCATATTCTACTATGTGAAAAGCATCATTGCAGATAATTTGTCCAAGTAGACGTGATAGTTCTCCTATTAATTATGAAGTGGTAGAACTTGTTTAACCTGCACATGTTGTTCTGCAAGTCCTAAATAATCTAGTAGGTCGTTAGATTCAGATTTTATTGGCATGTGGTCAACAGTGGTTGAACATTTAGTATTATTTGTGGGCCAAGCAATTTAAAGACGTGATTTATTAATGTTGTGGGGCATTCATGATAAAGGGATCCATACAATGCTATCTAAAATTTTTTAGAATAATTGGGAAAGATTTCATGCATTTGAGATGTAAAATGCTGGAAATATATATTTTTGGTTACAAAAAAGAGAATCATTACCTGAAAATAAATTAAGAGAAATGTGTGTGTAATTGTAAATTTGATTCTTTTGTAATGACATTACTATTCTTTTTAAGTTCATATACGTAGAGGACTTATATGCGGATGGTCCAGTTGGACATGAAGGATAAGAAATATGATCTTGTGCTTTCTTAAAATATTATTTGTGGTTTGTGGAAGTTCAAATTTGTGTTGCAGGTGATCTTTAATTGAAAAAAGATAAAGAGCTCATAAATTATACGCCTCCATTAATATAGTTATTTTTGTGTAGAAGTTTATTTAATATGCAGGTCATAGTATGACATTGGCAAAGGAAAGATATTGACCATTAAGATTAAGAAGCATTATAAAATGTTTCAATGAGATAGGATTATACTTTGGGTGACTATCACCAAAACTAGTTCTTAATTGTTAAGGGCATGTAAATATGACATGAAGGACTAGAATCGATGTTAGATCCTATGTTATTTGAGGAACTAGCGTTGAGGTTAAATCCATATTATTGAGTGAGTTAGATTATGCTCACATGATAGTCATTTCTAAGTAAAATATTTGAGAGATATCGTGACGCGATCCAATGATCCGTTGAATTTTATTTTAGTATTTATTTTTTCTATTTTTATTTGTTAATGGGTTTTGTTAATAAATTGGGCCATATGAGTTTTTTAAGTTAGAGTCTGATAGGATTTAGTATAAATAATAGTTATTCAGTTGAAAACATACAGATACAGAGAAACAGAATTTTAATCAGTTCAAAATTCATTTTCAAATTCCCTGAAATTATTCATTCAATTTCTCGTGGATTTCAATCTCAAATCGAGTCATTTTGGAGTGGTTCGTGTAATTCATAATGTATCAATCAGTATTTGGTGTACTGATTGTGGTCGTTTACATCGAGTTCAATCTAATCCTATCACGTTGGGTCGGCGTTCTTAACTCGATTTGCGTCCTTGAGATTCTCAGATTCGAGTTCGATTCAATCGTCGCTATCTTGCTGTTTGACGTGATTTTGATCGTGTCATATCGTTTTTGTATTTTGTGTGGTGGATTTTCACTATATCAATAGGATTATAGTGGTGTAATTTGGATTTCTAATCCGAATGATACAAAATTCATTGGTGATTAAAATTTGATGGGGGTGCATTGGCACAAAAATCAACCAAATAAATAATTATTGTAGAATTAGAATGTATAACTTTGGAGTTGGTTGATTTGAAGCCAGAAGATGCCTTTTGTGGAGCAACAGTAAATGTTGTTAAAATATGATATCATATTGAAAAGCATATACGCTGAGTGATGGAATGATTTCATCAATTTTGGAAGGCCAAAGTTAATGTTTGGCTTGTTTTTTGACTAAACTTGTGGAAAAAATATTAATTCTTTGAACCACAAAGAAAATGAGATTTAGGACAATATCATGTTAATAACAATGAAAATCTAATCTATGTGATTGGAGATCCCATTAAGTATGTTCATATGGATAATAATGAAGTGGACATTGACCTCTAAATACTCATTATATGAGTTCCTATTGAGAAAAGTGCCTGAACTGCCAATATAAGAACGAAATTGATATTGACCCTGAAGCACTTATCATGTGGGTTCCAATTGAGAAAAGTACTTAAACTACTAATACGGGACTGAGTTTTAAACTTTTAATGAATTCATAATTTTTATGGATAGTATATATTAGATAACATACGCGTAATGGATTCACTTATATGAGATTAGAGGGGGCTGCTTCTATAAGATTTGGTTTAATCTTTAGAGTTATCTTAAAAAACTAAGTAAGTGCATGGCCAGAATGCATAAAATAGTGTTAAACAGTAAATTGTAGGGGTTATTAATATTACTAATAGAATCATTATCTTAAAACAAGAATTTGGTTCATAAAACATAGTTCCACCTATAATTAGGAGTGCAATGGGTCAGGTTCATAATTGGTTGATCAGGTTAAGACCCGGGTTACTCGAATCTAACTTGTCAACAAAGTTTTTTTTCTTTAATTAAAATTAAAGTTTAATATTTTAAATATTTACAATGTTACCATTTAATTTTATTTAATTAATTTTTTATATTTATATAAATATTTATTAAATTATTTAAAATATATTTATAGGTTTGCTGGTTAATTTGACATGTTAACCTAAAGTTAACCTGTTTATCTTTTTGAGTTCGCAAATCTGACCCGTTTTTGACCTGAATCCTCCTTGACCCGAATCCAACTAATTTTAGGTCAGGTTTGGACCGGATTAAAACTTACCACCTTTACCTATAATTTTATAAATGAAACCCTATTGATCTAAGTTTAGTTCATAGTCTGATTAACATTAGCAATATTTCCCTTATTCAATCCAAAATTCTTTGTTTTGCTTAAAAACCACTTGAAATGTATTCCTAAAGGTTTTCAATTTTTTTCCCCATTGAAAAATTAAATGATCTCTTTATCAAAGTTCTCCTCCAATTACGGCATCATGGTTATCGGTGTTTTCTCCTTAATGTTCTGGCCTTCAAAGCACCGCCACGTTGATCTGCAAAGCAAACCTTCAAATGTTCAAGCCCTATTTTAATTGTCAACGCCGTGGGATTTCTAAAGCTATCCAAACGATTCCTTAATTTGATCCCCAACGTTCTGTGCCAACATTTACAAATACAAACGTTCCCCTTTGTTTTTAACATTCAACACTTCACCTGTGTATATTACACTTTGCTCCTGGAATGCGTAAGAGAGCCAAAAAAGAAAAAAAAAAAGGAAAAGAAAAGCCACACAAAATTTTCCAGTTTCTACTCCTTTACATTTGTTTCAATTACTGCAACTGAATAAAAAATAGTTTATTCTCTCTTCATTTGGATTGTTCTCCAACTTTTCTCATGTTGCCGACAGCAAATTTTTTGCTGCTGCTCTTTGTTGTAGGAAACTCTATACCATCTACACATATGCATATACACACCCTCAACCTCTACCATTCGAGGTTGATTTGGCTGCTGGAAAATCATTCAACTTGCTGATTCCTGTGTCTTTTGAAATTAAATTGGAAGAAGGCTTATTTAATTATGGGGATATTTTAAATTGTCGGAATAATTCTTTGATGATTGCATTGGATTAGACACAATTCAAGCAACCTATTTCTCCTGTACGTAGCTCTTCCAGGTTGTTCAAATTGTTCTTGCCTCACAAAGTCGTGTATACTGCTGTCCGTTGCTGCTCCTAGAAGTATTGATTTTGGGCCAGGCCCATTTATCTTAAATGCTTAAACATGTCGTGTTGGGCCCAAGGAAATCAGGGAAGGAATTAAAAACTTGCCCTAACTCGTCTTCGGTTAAAATTATTTCACTAACCTCTTCCGTGCTCTAATGTGAGCCTAATTATGCTTCATTCTTCTAATCAAGCATATAAAAATCTATTGATAAAGCAAATAAATAATTAAACAGATAATATAGTTCATTTTTTTTTTTAATAATTAAGAAGTTTTGAATTCCCAAATTAAACGCGAGAAAATTTGCAAAGTCAAATCTGATCGGACAACACAAAACTCTGTACAAGCAATGAATTTAATCCGTGTTCATTTTTAAAGCCTATATAAATTGGTTAACCAAGGGTATGGCTTTTAACAATTAAAGATAATAGTAAACCATTATCATTAACCAAAAGAAGGCAGAACTTTCATAGTTTAATTGGATAGTGTGTTTTTTCAAAATACCCTACCTAGTGTGTGATTATTAGTTGTGGTAAAGAAAAATGTAGTACCCCTCGCTTCAATAATCTACCAGTCCTATTAAACGCATTTTAATCTGAGTATCTTAAATACATCTGCCGTGGACAAAAAAAATGGATACGATGTTTGATAGGAACTGTGTTGAGATGAGTAATATATCTAGAATGATGTCTTAATAGGATGAATAGTATAATTTATTTGAATATATGTGTAAAATATATAATGATGATAGGATGATTTGATAGTTTATATGAATAATTATCATGTTATAAAGTATGAATAAAAATAAATGTGAGTATATGTGTGATATATGTTATAAGGCTTCTTTATTGTAAATACATTTTTTTAATTTTATTTATATTATTTAAAATACAATAATTTTATAATTTATAAATAAAGTTGCATGCTCTAAATTTGCACACATATAGAGTGTAAATTGTCAAGTTATTAAGATTTTGAGGCTAATTTTATTGCACAGTATAAATTTATAACATTACTTTCAAAGAATAAATTTACACCGTTATCTTTAATTAAAAATACCAAACACATTAAAAAAATAATTACTAATATGCAATTAATTATTTATATTTATTTTCACTCTTCTTCACTAATTTTTTTTATTAGATTATCTTCCCAAAAAAATATTATATATATTTTTTTACTTTTTTCTTCTAATTTAAATCTAATCTATTAATTTTTGTCCTGTCTCGTTTTCTCTTTGCTATTTTATCAACAATATAACATTAATATTCAAAAAATAATTAGATTATAAACTATACATACACAAATGTGCGAGTTTTGCTAGTTTCAAAGTAATTGAATTGCTAAATCGAACACTAGATTTTAACCAAAATGAAAAAAAAGAACCGATTTTAATTTGTAATGTCAATAATTCATAAAGGTAGGGTCACATAGACTTCAAGAACGTGCCTAATTTCTACAAAATTCCCACCTCCAGTCGTAGAAATTATCTATGCTATACAGTCAAGAGTTTGGAATTATATTACCCATAATTAATATAAGATTTATACAATTATCCCTATTGATGAGACAAACATAGTTTGTAATATACCATTACATTTTTTACTATACTATGTTATTATTGACATAATACTTTTTTGTTAAAAATTACACAATTATCTTATTTTAAGTTCTTTTATTTTTTTATATTATTTTCTTTTTTAATGTGCATGTTTACTAATCTCTCTTTTATGTGTTTAGCCACATTGATTCAGAAGGCCTCATCTTGTTCAGTCGATTCGTATTCAAGACGTTCACACTCGAATCAAATCCATGGCTTTTTAAATTGTCAGTATAAGGTAGGAAGAAGCACTTCGTCATGCCATCCTCTTATTTTCCTCAAATAATTTTACACTGGAATCAACGCCTTGGGTTCATAAATTCCGGAACAAAGCAACCGAAGCTGATTTTGCAACGTGTTTCATTTGAAATTGTATTTGATTGAGCTCGTGACGTATTGCAACCCCCAACTGGGGATAAGACTCGTCTCCGTAATTCCATGGTGAATTCTTATCTTCAGATACCAGATTGCTGGTAATGATGGCTGAACGACAAATTTCTTTTGTCCCATTTTCCATCAGAATCAGTTCATCTGTTTGTCCGTTTCGTTTCAAAATAAAACGTCATTTTGTGGTTGCTCGTCTCTTGGGATAACTTCTCATTCAATTCCACAACGGAAAGAGAATTATTCATTCATTTTTCATGAATTACTATGCAAATTGATAGAATGTTGGTTTAGAAAATTAGAATCAAGAGAAGAAAATCATTTTCTACAGTAAAATTTAGTCTCGGAAATAGTTCAGGCTCAAAAAAATTGGCCTAGAAATATATAAGCCTTAACAAAGGGTATAACCAAATCCTCTCAGGTTTTTGTGAAAGGAAATTCTCGAAGGGAAAAGTGGAACAAAATACCAGACAGTGGTCCATTGTTTTCTCTAATTTAGTTGTCCTTTCTCGGATGGTAAACAGTGGGACTAGTTTATATTAGTGGGGTTATTGTGTAAGTTTCCACCCTATTTGTTTTTCCTTGAGAGTACCATTTTGCATGGCTGTGGCGCCAACTTCTTTACCTCACGCCGCTCCTCCACCACCCCACTCTCTGCACCACTCTCACTCTCTAAATTCTCTTATTTTCTGAGTGGTTTTCCCTTTCTGGTCGAAGTTTCTAGTCTTCTCTTTTCTTATCAAGAAACGAGGTTTTCCACCCCGCCTGCTGATCATCGGTTATTTATCTTGTTTTCTCCTTTCTTTCAACTGCTGTTTTTGTTTCTGTGAAGCGAAAGGTTTCTTTATGTCATCATGGAAGAGTGGGATCCTCGGAAGATGTGAGTTTTGTGTACAAGTTCAATGCCATTACTGCACAATTTCTTCGGAGTTCTTAATTTTATTGAGGGATGGTTTTTCTTTATTTTTTTATTTTATATTTTTGGTTCTTGACTTAGTTACCTTTGCTTGTGCATATTTGCGATTCTTTTCTTTTGCGTTTTTTATTTATTTTTTTCAGGCTGGACTTGTACATTTACGATTACTTGGTCAGAAAGAACTTGAAGTCGGTTGCTGAGATTTTCGTGAGGGAGGCTGATATGACTCTAAAACCAGTTGGTATATACCGTCTCTTTGGCCATTTCTTTAAAGTTTAATTTACCTTTTTCGAATTTTGATGGTTTTAAGAAATTAATGTGTCCATTAATGCATTTTTTATTGAGCGATTTTTTGCGGAAACCATTCTTTAATTCATGTGTGGGTTTTTATGGATAGCATTTTTATTGCTGAGAAGTGTCTTTGTGATTAAACAACATTCGTAAGGACTTTGTTCATGGGCCAAAGAAAAATCAAAATAAGAAATCAAAGTCAAATGCGGATTCTGTGAGATTGCTTTTTTTTTCTTCTATTTTTCTGATGAAGTGAGGACTACTGAATTCTTTAGTGCATTATTAATTTCTTTACACATTGAGACTTCTTTTACTCAATTCTTCTATATATATTGATGGCGTGTTTTTGTCTCAGAAATTGGATTGCATCTAGCAAAAGAAGCCTTGAAACAAACATTGTTTTTCTGCCATTATTTTTCTGTTCATTAACTGAACGAGGTGTATTTTATATTTAATTGTTTCAATAGCATACAGTGACAAAACACCTGAAGGCGAGTTCTCACTTTAGAATTCATAATTTCTTCTTTCAGCTATTAATTCACCTGAAGGATTTCTGTCAGAGTGGTGGTCCTTGTTCTGGGATTTATTCTCTGCAAAGCTTGCAAACCGTGCCCAGGTGACGGAAGGCTGCTCCACTTCACAGGTGCATTGACTTAACTTTGTTTAAATGTTATCACAGCTCATGCATTTACGGTGGGTTTTTTCAGATCTGTCGGGCAACTGAGAATGCGCAAAATGTTCATTCTGCTTCGCCATTGCCAGATATAAATTATATGTTGCAGAACATCTGTCCAGCGCATAATCTACTACAAACTGTCAGCCCAGCAATAATGCCAAGGCCAGACATGGGAAATTTGATGCAAAATGCTCCTTTAACAACGACACTGAGGCTGGAATTGGACCCAAATAGTTTTGGTTTGACTCCTGTTTCAGACATCAATATGGTGCAGGGGCAAACAGTAACAAATTTGATGGCTGCAAGAATGCATGAACTAGAGTGCGTTAGGCTTCCTGCCAGTGGACTTAATTCTAACACACAACTTAATGTTGATCAATTAGCTTGCACGCTGCCATCATCAAGCAGTTTCAGGTAATGTTCTATTGAATCTTCTCCCTGTGCTGATTGATTAGCTACAACTTGTGCTCTGTGCCACTTCGTTGGTCCATCTGAGTCTGCATTCAGTTGACTAGACCCTTCGAAGGGGTGACAGTGTGAAAGTTGAATACTATTGGTAATTTTCATTTAAACTGGCAACATAAAGGAAGGTGAGCGATAGCTAGCTGGGATTAGTTAAACCATGTTTAAGGAGTGAGGATATATCACCGCTATTTTGATATTCATTGAATTTAATTATGCTATAAATCACATTAATCTAACTGATATATTTGCCAGTAGATCTTTTTGCAATGATATGTTCTTAGTTATACTAGGGAAGCAATGTTGCTCTTTCTTTTCCTTGCATGTTTAATAGTTTCAAAAAATCATAAATGTTTGTTCACTTACTTGGTAATATGTTAATTTGTTTCACAATTTGTCATTCTATTTTACAGTCCTTGTCGGAAGAATTTAAATAATAAGCAGCCGTTTTATGCTACCATGGTATGTCTTTCATTACTTCATTACTGACGGAGTAGAATCATAGATAAACTGAAAAGGGGAAAATATTTTATGTTTTCCACAGGATGACAATATTGGTAATGATGTGAGGGGATCAATCACTGGTGAGCTAACTCCTCAAGCACCTAAACTACCACCATACAATGCGAAACCTGCTGATAGTGGTTTGTTTACATGCTGGTTCATTATTTTGTATCTTTCTTTCTTATGATGATTGCACAGTTTTCATGTCCAATACTTGCACCTTTACTTGGCTTGTTTAGAAGATGTTGGCAAATTACTTAAGGCTGATATATCTTGGAGAATTTCCTTACGATCTTTGGAAATTTCTTTGGAATTGCCTGAAAAGTTTGTTGGGTTTAGACGAATGCTGAAAAATCATAAAACTTCCTTCTGCTAAGTTTTTTTCTTTTTTATTTTTTTGAAATCAGCGTCTGTTATAAAAACCTGTTTCTGTCTTCTGAAGATGAAATCTTGGATCAACCAAAATGTGTGATTGCAATATGAAAATTGAATGTTGCATTCACTTAAATTCTTCTTCACAGATACAAAATGAGATGCTAGATGCAGAATCTGCAACTTTACGATGTTTATCCTTTACATCTGATTATCTTCTTAAAACTCGTTCAAGGAGTACACTTTTTTTTTTGGTGGTACAAGGACTATACTTTCTATGAATTAGAAAAATAGAAATCTAGTAACTCTTGCTCTGATTCTGTTAAGAGATCTGCAAAACATAACATTTGATATAGGTTTTCTTCTTGCCATAGTTTCTTCGTAAATGGTCCAAAGAAAGAAATTCATAGGTTGCTCTCGCAAAGAAATTCATAGGTTGCTCTCGCTTTAGTTTCATGCCAAAATCTTAGGGTCCTGGTGAAATTCATGTAGCTCTTGTCAAAAGTATCAAAGTTTAGTTTAAGAGGTGCAAGTTCGAGACAAAGATCTGAAACAAACATTGCCCCAAAGAATCACTTTTTTATGTGTGTAAGCAAATTTGGTATACATTATTATCACACCCTCGTTGTTCTAGGACAATATATAGAATACTCTCCAATTGTTCTATGGTTTGGTGTCCACTAAATAATGATAGCCTGTCACTGTTGTCCTCGTATTCGGATCTTCATCAGGTTCCAACTCTCCATGTTCAGATACCAGCTCCTGAATTCAAGAATTTAAGCTGATGAAGCGGCATAAGCAGCTAATATTTTCTTGAGCTAATTGTTTAGATATTGGCCTTTTGACTTAGAGAAAACTCAGTTATTTCCTGGAGAAGATTGTATGTTTATCGTCAGGCCATAATATGCAAAAATATTAATGAAGTTTGTACAATTGCAATTTCATTTATGATTTATCTCTTCGCTTGATCCATGGAATCTTCTTAAAACCAGTTTTTTAGTTATTCTGATTTCCTCATGAGTTATGTGAATTCGCTCCTTTTAAGTAATCATTCAATAAGGTAGGTGGGTAGCTTGAGTTTGGCTTTGGAAAGCTAAAACATATGAAGCTTTGTCAGAAGTGGATTCTCATAGAAAGAATGATGAAGTACTTGAAGACATTCAAATTTCATTGAAGTTTGTTGATTGAATTTGGCTTGTTAGTTTAATTCATGTACTGCAAACATACCTGGCGCAGTGTGTTAGGTGAAAAATAGACTGTTGCAGTGTTGTTACGCCATGGCAGAAGTACTAGATGAGTAGTAGTGTTTTAGTGACGCTGATAATCACAGTATTTGTATATGCCATTGGATATGGTATCTATGGTCTGGTTGGTGCTTTGGTTGTGTTTAGTGCTATGGGAAGGAGCATCTCCAGCCACAATCTTGGATCCTTGCAAGTAAATTTGTTAAGGTACTGAAGCCGCATTGTTGAGTTATTTATTAGACTAATTATGATATCAAGCTACAATACAATCTTGTGCAGCAACTAGGAGTCGTATTGACTTGAGTTCAACTTGACACAATATTGTGCTACTTGACTTGAGCTCAAGTTGAGCACAGAGTTAGAGGTCTAAACCTCTAACTCTGTGCTCGAACTCAATAGGGTAGAAGATTAGTGTATAGTGCAATGGGGAGGAGTATCTAACCACAATCTTGGATCCTTGGAAGCAATAAATGCGCACAGTTCAGTATTAGACTAATTATGATATCAAGATATAGTACAATGGCATGCTGCAACTAGGATGTTATTGACTAGAGCTCGACTTGACAAAATTTTTGTGTGCTACTAGACTCAAGCTTGAGTTAGGTAGTTGAGTTGAGCTTGAACTTGAACTTGAGCTCAATCAAGTTGAGTATTGAGCTCTTTTGAGGAGAAAGTGTTGAAAGCAAGAGTTGATCACTCAACCTCTCACATTTTAAGAAAGTTTTTACCACCAACTAGACACTCACATTGTTGAAATTTTAACTTGATTATATTTATACAAGCGAAACTAAAAAGTGAACATAATAGAACATTGTGGGATTTGAACCCAAGACTTTTCAGATTCAAAATAGCCACTGCACCAATAGACCACATGCGAATTAAGACACAAAATGCACTTTGAATATATTCTTAAATTATACTCATTGAGCAGTCGGTATCAAGCTTAAAAAATTCTACTTGAGCTTGACTTGTTATAAACTTCAAGCCCTCAACTAGTCGGTCAAACAGCTCAATTCACATGCAGCCCTAGTTGCAACGGAAGCTTAGTGTTGGGTTGCAGCTGCTGTGCATATTTTTTGGGCGGTAATAAGTATTGAATTATTTGGTATTTGTTGTTAAATATGATTGAATGCAGTCTATGCAGCTCCAAAAAAGTATGCAAGGTTTTAGTTAGGTTGGTTGGCCTTGGATCAAAGGTCAATTACAATCCACTCTATTCATCTATCATGGCTTCTATATAAACATAAATATTACACGTGTGATTTGGTAGTGTTAGATTATATTAATGAGGTTTTGAGCATAAATTTTCTTGCTTATACGTAACATTGTGAGATTAAAGTACCATATATAGTATGTTGTAATGTGATTAGGTTTATGTTATTATGTACCATTAATGAGATTATATTAACCATGGCAGTATTAGTTGGATAAAATATGCTTTAGCATGTTGCCTTCCTTTGTCAACCAAATGTTGTACTATCTTTATGCTTCTATATATTAAAAAATGAAAATTTTTAAGAACTATTTAATTTAACACAACATATCTCACTGAACTTGCTTCCAAATATTTTTGTCAAATTTTTTTTGTTATTAGATTCAAATCTCACATATTTTGTGTGTTTGGGCATACCTAAAATTTGAAATTCTATATATCATTCCAAAATTTGAGTTTATTTTGGAAAGGATTTTTTTTGGGATAACAAACCCTCCATCAAAATAATAATATGACTACACTAGGTTTCCTTAGTTTTTTTTAGGAAAACTATTGTAAAAGTATACAAAATTTACATTTTTTCAATTCACTTAAATCTTTATATTGGATCAAACTAAACCCTTAGTTTAGAGACAAATGGAGTGTTTGGTTAACTTCGAACTTGGAATTTTTCCTAAAGTTCCATTTCTTGAAACATTGAAGTTTGATCAGCATGATCTACTCCATCTCAAAGAACATTAGGTGCATTTTAGACCTTGTATACCTATATAACACAATAGTGACAAAGCACGACGTTCATACATCATAAAAGAATCCAATGGTAATTGCTCATGAGCAACATGGTTTTCTCTAACTTGGAAAAATTAATTTTGATAAATAAAGATCAATCTAGTATAATCTTGAAATGAATTTCAACATGTTGAAACAATGCGGAGCATGTTATGGCCTTCTGTGCAAAATGAAGTTCAAATTAAACACACAAACAAATACATTCAGACATGTGTTATATTCTTAGAACATGTCTATAATTAATTAGATTAGTGGTATTTCTAACAAGAAACATACATCTAATTAGAAAATTATAATAGGATTATATGACATCATGTTTTTGGATCATAAAAGGTAAAGTTTTTCAAAAGGCACGTGATATGCTTGCAATATCAAATGATAATATAAACTCATTAATATGCCTTTAATGCAAACATATCTTTCACGTTTCCTTAACTTTGAAATATTATACAATCATAACTGTATAATTTAGTGTTTGATGTATGGTGTAAAGTATTTATGTTGAGCCAAAATTCAATTGTTCAAACATATGCTACTTAAAATTTTTATTAGATCTCAAGGATATTACAATCATCATGGCATCGGACCTAAGATTTTATGACTTTTTTTGTTGACTAGATCGACCAAGAAGCCATAATGTCTTAAAACAAGGGGGTTGTAGATAAACTCTTTTTTATTCCTTTCCTTTGAACTTCATGAAAAGCCCAATTTTATTGTAGCTTAAGCTTTATTATCAATTTGAATCCAATCAATAATCCTCTAAAAAAATAAGAGGTGTGTCCGTGAATAAACTTACTAAATTTGCTCTAATACCAATTAATAGGCCAAAAGTTTGTCTTAATACCGGAAGCTATAATTGTTAGGAATAATATTTGTCAAAAATTTAAACCTTGCATGGTAGCCTTAGGTTTGTCTTTCAATATTAATTCACATCTCAAGGTTTTATCATGAGCTCAAATATTGTTTTACTTAGGCTAACATGACAGACTAATGTAAAAGATTGTAGAAGTCCTCAAGTGAGTTTTCGTCCAATATTAGTAAGTCTTTGCCTAATAAATTCTTGGTCTATAGAAAACATATTCTTTCCTTTTTTTCTTATGATTGAGTCTAGTCAAATGTACAAACCATGTTCAAAGTAAACACCATATGTCAATGAAAGGAACTCTGCAAAACAAGTTCATCTATTAAGCCTCATCCCTAACAGAAATACTAGTAAAATATGGTTTATACATTTGATTAGACTAAACTATTTGAGTGTAATTATGTACAATTACAAGCTTTTGAGTATCATAATACAATAAAAATTTTAAAAAATATATTTAAAATTTTTGTTCTACTATGTATAATTTTGTTTGGACCTTCTAATGGTATTTCAGTGCTATCAATGTTTGAATCCTTTATGGGTTGAAGGGTGAAAGACAATGTTGGCTGTGGAAATGTTTACCATATCTTGCATAGCATGTGTTATTTTATGAAGCTCAAATCTTAGGAAAAGTTGTATGCAACTAATATTTTTTCTTGTATTTTAATCTTCAATTCACTAATTCCAAGAGAGTAAAAAGGGAAGAAATGTTGTAATTAGAGTTATCATTAGCATGAGATGTACAACACACATCTCATGTCCTGTAGCTTGTGAGTGACAAAAAAATATTAGAATCAGTCACCGGTTGACAATTTTTAGAAGTGAGCAATAAGCATGATAACACATCTTGCTTCTTAAAGTCACTTCTTGAGTGCATTGCACAAATTTTTGCATGTGCAAAAGCCTCATCCAGAATTTCGAGCTAGGTAAATTGATAATCGATACTTTTCACAAGGACGAGGACAACGCATATAATATATGTCTCATTTTTATTGCAAATGGAAAGAACTATGATCTTATATGAACATAATGATTGGATATCATTAATGATCTTAGAATTTTCATGTCGAAGGGCTAGAAGCACTATGCCGTGATAGGAGTACGTAAGAGTGATAGACTTTTCAAAATTTGATTATTTTTTGTGACATATAAAAGGTGGAATATTTGAATAGCTATGGATTGTATGTAAAGAGAAACTGATAATGTTACTTAGAAGTGTGTCAACTAAGGGTCGATGGACTCTCACTAGATTTAAGTAAACTAGATCATTTAGCTGCTATTGTTATGCAATCAAAGAAATATAAAAGGAATGGGTTTTGCATTAAAGACAGTAATTCAGTTGATATAATTAAGATGATTTCCTTGATAAGAAGTTGGATTTGCCAATTATTTAATTGGTTCTGCATGTGCAGTTATGCATGTCTAATTAAATAATCTGATTCTGTACCATTTCCTAATGGTTTAGAATTTAAATTTCCATTTCCTTTTGTGTACAACTGCTCAGGGAGATTTTTCAAAGCTTACTAAAAACATATTTGTGTTGAACATAGGGATTTTTCAAGTTGATGTTTCTCTAGATTTCTGATTTACATGAATGGATAAAATGTTTTTATGGTTAATAAATTATCTGATATATGCCCACACTAAAGTTTGAAGAGTTCACACAAAATATTGCTTTAAGCTGGATTGTCATGGCAATGAAACAAGTTACATACTCGAGCTACGCATAAATAGCCTACCAGAAAAGATTTGCTAGCACATTGATATGTTTACTCAAATCTTCCACGATAACTATTGTAATCAAGGTGATTAGATATTCCTCGTTCTTTTTTAATATCAAATGACGAAAATGGTTTAGTTCAAATGTATTTTAACTTTCTTGTACCAATATTTCTAGATAGAACTTTTTGGTCTTATCTTTTAAATTCAATCTGTCAGGAAGGAACAGAGTTTGCAATCAAATTCCAACAGCAGAGTAGTCTTTAACTGTGAGATGAAGCAGTTTTTGTTTCTTAAATAATTTTAATTTTTGCAACATTGGTTCTCAATAAGTTTCTCTCTGAATTCAATTGACTATTCATGTTCACCTTTCCTTTCAAGGAGGCCTTTATGCTGACAAAACCTCACTGCCAAATCAACAGAAAAAATTTTTAGCTTGTTCAGCACACTTTCAACAAGATAGCATGCTTGACTTGGCAGCAAAATCATTGAGAAAGCAATTAATATCTGGCTCTGAAAGTTCAGCCAAGATTGGTTCTACTTTGGTTTGTAACAGCTCAAAGAAGAAAGATTTACATGTAAGTTAAACCAATGTCGATTCCACGTGCTAAATGCAAATATTTAGTAGTTTTGAAATTGTGTGCTTCATGAACAGTCTCCCTGCCGTGTCAGTTTTCTTAGCTCTAAATGACTACACTAGGTAGAATGCATGCCTTTTATTAATGAGTGACTGTCTACACCTTATGCGCTTTGTTAGAAGATGCTAAAGGATTTCCCGGACACAATAGTCACAATTAATTCTTACCAGGAGAAATGAAGTGCAATTATTGAATTATAAAAGCTTAGAGGAACTTCTGCCTAGCACCTTTCATTCTAAATATTTTAGTATTTTGACAATCAAAGTTCTTAATAAATGAAAGAGGAAAGAGCTCCTTGTTATCTTTGTGAGTTTGTGCTGCAAATTTTTGTCTTTAGAGTTGGAAATGCCTCTTATAATGGACTGAGCAATGATGCTCAGAATAACATGACTTTGGCCACCACATTAATTTGATTCTTTCAGGTTGTCCGCATGTACAATATGAAATTACATTGGCCTCTTATCTAACTTGTTTAATATTTCTCAGTCCTGTAAATGACTTGTCATTTTGGATGAAGTGTAAAGCATATTCTAATTATACAATCTGTGCATTTAGGTTATTTTGGCACCTCCCCCGCTTTATTTTATATTTTTCATGCTGGTAGTTTTTCTCACATGCTGACGTGAGCATATGTACATCCATGTGTGTAAACTGACCCATATGTTATTGCTGTGATCAACTCTCAAACAAGGAACAGATCTCAAGTTTTCATACTTTAATCATGTGTTGTTTTGTCTTTCATAAGGCAGTTTGTTAACCAACAGTTGCCTTTTACCTGGAATTAATTTGAAGCCATATACTGCGTTTCGTCATTTTTTGCGTCCCAGATTTTTGGTCTTTCCCTCATGTGTTGCGTACTGACAGAAAATTCATATATTGGCCATCTTAGTCATTCTCATTTGTAATTTGTGTTTTAGGTTGGAAAGAATGCAGAAACCATTGGATGAGGACATTGGAGCTTATCTCTCAAATGATGAGGCTCCAGATGACACTTTCCCTTCTTTTGGGAGCACTTCACCACAAAGTTCTTCAGCTACAAAAAGCACTGCAAGTTTTGTTTCTTACTTCTATAATTTACTCCTGTGAGGACGTATATCATTGTAGGTATCGTATACAGAAGGAGAGTTGAAGTCAATACGTGATTGAGACAAAATTGTAATTTGTAGAAACCAACTAAAACTATATAAAATTTCAGTGACGAGGTAATTCATTGTTTTTCCTACACTAGATGAAATGTTTATCCTTGAACCTTGGTTAACGAATGCATTGGTGTTTGTTGAAGAATATCTGCATCATTCTTTTCATGGATATTTGGTCTGCATGTCCACATGCATACTTGCACATTTATGTTTTGATGCAGAATACTTCAGATGACTTGTTTGTCAAGCTTTATAACTTGAGGCTCGAGTGTTTGACTTTATTATCATTCCTCAAGCTTTATAAGTCTGTTAGCCATATTTGTACTGCAGAGCTTGGTCCACAGACAGATTCCAATTGGCAACTTCCATAGTATATTTACAGATTCTTATTGCAGGATTTCCTTTTGACAAATTAGTAGTCTTCACCCTTCTAAAAACAAACTTTCATTCTGCGATTTTTCAACAAAGAGAAAGTTCTTAGTTGCCGCTGGACCTGAGAAGAAGGTTGTATGGTTGTCTTCAGTTGTTCCATGCTTGGTTTGTCCCGAATTATAATTAAGTAGACAATTACTTGATTAGAGTATTTCTCATGAGAGGTGCCTTTCTGTATCTGGCTTTCATTTGGAACTTGCAACAGTCAACCAGAGAAACCACGCAAGGGCATTCACTACTCATCACAGACATTCGCTTCATGCCAAATTCAAATATTTTTGCTACTTCTTCTTTCGATAGAACTGTGAAGATATGGAATGCAGCTAACGTGCTAGACTTTTCCCTCATTCCAGTCCAATATTTTTCACCTTCTAGATTCTACATTTTAAATATTCCTAATATAACCTTGTTGGATCATCTTTATCTCTGTCTTGCATCAGATATTCAGGATTTTATATGCCCAAACATTATATATCCCTATTCTCTTCTTAAAATTTTTAACAAAATCTGAAAGCATCATATCCAACTGTAGATGTCGGCCTTGCAGTTTGTCAGCCATCATGCCTAGATCCCTTTCTATTTATGACAGCTAATTTTCCTACTATTTGTCTCTGGTATGCCATTCTCAAGATTTTGGAAACTATTTGTTCAAATTTCTTTTGACAACAACTTGTGCTGTTGAAAATAAATATATAGTTCAAAAAGAGCAGATTAATAACTACAAAAAATGCTAATCTATTTCATGATTGATGTTTTAGCGGAGTAATTTACTTTTGGACCTTGTTGGGCATGCTGACCATGTGACATCACTGGATTTCCTCTCAACAAATGCCAATCTTCTGTGCTCTAGTGATAGTAACGATGTGATCAATTTATGGAATGTTAAAGAAGCTGCTAGCCATCACTCTTTTGAGGTCAGTTTATGTGATTTTGTGGAGTACAATCTGGAACAATGCTCATTTACCCTTTACTCAGTTGTCTCATCTCGTCTTCCCGGCGTTTTTCAACAATGTTCTGTTGATATCAGTTCAATTTTAAGTGGATAAATGGCTTAGCTGACCTTTTGGAACTTTTCAAATCTTTCTGCCCACAAAGAAGAACTTTTTAAACAAGGCAAATAATCATGATGTGAAGGTGGGAATTTCTCGGCTATCAATCTCTAGGTGAATGCTGAAGTAAAAGAAACTTATGTTTTGACAAGTGAAATCGAAAACAGTTTATCCTGGAAGTTGTTGAATTCCTGTGTTTGTTGAAGATGGCTCACAGTTCTGTATTCGTGTTACAATGACAGGGAGGTAATAGACAGGTGAGATTCCAAACTCGGAAAGGGAACCTTTTGGCTGCTGCTACACGAAATGTCATCAACTTGGTTGATGTGGAGACTGGCATGATCCAACGCCAGCTTGAGGTAAACTAGGATTACATTGTTTTATTAAGATTTCTTGTCTTGTTCTTGGACGCATGAGTTGCATTGGTTACTTCTTTTAATTTCCAGGGACACGCTAACAACGTCCGTTCAATATGCTGGGATATCTGTGGAAAATACCTTATTTCTGTAAGCGAAGACAGTGCACGTATTTGATCAATCGTAGCAGGTGGAAAATGCATGCATGAGTTCCATTCTGGTGGAAACAAGTTCGAGTCGGATCCTGCCTACGCCCAGGTCGTAGCTTTGGGTTCTTACCGGGTACTAAATGCTGCTAGATAGTGCTCTAATTGTCATTCAATCGAAACTGTGCCGTCCACTGCACTATACAAAATGCTGTCGCGCATCTGAAAGATGAAATCTTTTGCCAAGCTTGAAAATATCTCCAGCCATTTCAGCTAAAATTTCACTGCACATTATCTCAGATATATTGTTGCTGAAGATCTAATTGTTTCTGCAGTCCATCGACATATGGAACCCAACTGTGGGAAACAGGACCTGGACCTTTCGAGCCCATGAAGGAATCATCTCTGCTTTGGCACATTCACCGAACACTAATACCATCGCCTCAGCCAGCCATGACCAGTGGGTTAAGCTCTGGAATTAGTCTGGATAACTGGATTGGGATTGTCCCATTGTTCTAAAGGTGCTTATTACTACTGGGGAGACACAGGATATAGTTATGGAGGCATGACGATTATGGTATTTATAAGTGCCAAACAGATATGCTTAAGTACTAAAATAACCCGTTAGGTTCTGCTCTGCAGGACTGTCGTGCCTTAATTATTTGCTCGTGTGTTAACGGACTCTGCTGTCCACTGTCTGCTCTTGCGTTTGTCTATTACAAGAATGTGATCTTACTTACTATCAACGACAAGCCATGTTAAAAACATCTTGATCGGTTCTCTACGTATGGAAACCAGACAGAACATCAATTGATACAATTCTTCTATTTGAATGCCATGCTCCTCATCAACCTACCTGAACTGTCTCATATCGTTGCCGCCAAGCTGCTTCCCCAGAGCATTCTCCACGCCCGCCCTTCGTCAGCATTGTGGGAAGCAGGTCTAACCATCACTACTGTTGCTCCATAGTTTGCCTTACTCTGCCCAACCATTTATCAATAGAACTTTTACATGACACAATTTACTCATTCCCAGTCACCCACGCAATCCCACAATCGATGCCAAATTTTTAGTACTTGGGAGAAAAGAACTCGCCAATCAGAAAAATAAGGCACATCAACCAACAATTTCTGCACAGCGACAATTGCTTCTTCGTCCTTACCCACACCAACTCCAACATTTCACTGGATAACATCATCTTCACCCACAATAGCTCTATACACGCAGCTGTTTCCCTCTCCTAACTTGCATCACTCTCTCCTCAAGCCCATTTCTCCTCTTCTCCTCTTTTTTGGACCCAAACCCAGTTGTTTTCTTCAAATTAAGAGTTCATCCAATTAACATCCATCATTGCCAAGAAAACATTTCTTCACAAAGTGCCCTGTGCCAAACTAGTGGGGAAGTGTTAACAGGGCCCAAATTTGCAAGTCCAAAAATATATTGGGTTTAATGGGCGGCCCGGTCGTTCAGAGGTCCAAGAAAATTTCCTCCAACGATGGGCCTGGGCCCTTTTCAGGAGGAAATTCTCAGTTCCTGATACCGACACGCGTCACCAAGAGCCTCCATATTTCAAAAGCTTTGCTCTGCCACGCGAGACTATAAAGGAAGGCCAACAACCGGCAAGATTAACCAAGTAGGAAAACTAGTGAATTGGAGAATGCGAAGAGATTTTAGAATTGATACAATAGATGGCTTCATCCAAGAACGCCATCCTCGCTCTGTCAAGGGTTGTCCCTCGATACAATTCTGTCTCTTCAGTGAAAGCTGCGGATTCTCGATCAGGGACTTTGTCTCTCCGTTATTCCTCCCAATCATCTGATCGCAAGGTCTGTAAATTCCTAAAGCTGCACCTAGTAATTGTCGTCGTTCGAACAACGTACATGCATAACTATTTATATAAATATAATTGAATTAATAGCCCAACAAAAAGGACCCAGCAGAAGTATTCGGAAGAGGAGGTGACTATGAAGGTGACAGCAAAGAAAGATAAGGAGACAGTTGGCAACAAGGCACATGCAATGACTGAAGAAGTAACATGCGAAGCAGCGTGGACGAAAGCAATGGCAAGGATTCTAATGGGAACACGAGTGAGAACAAGGAGTCAACTATGGAGCGTCCGATTAATGATGAAGATGGACAAGAGGTGAAGAAGATAGTTGCGAAAGAGCCACGGCGAAAGACAAGGGATTGGATGTGTATTGGCGGCCCATTGACGAGAACAATCCTTAGTCGTTTAATCTGTCCTTCCCGCAGTCATGACTTCGTAAATTTTGCGCCTAGCCCATGCCTCGTCTTCGATGTTGTTATGCTGTAATAGTACTGTTATGGGCTGACGGGCCTGCTCGAGCAAATCCCAGTGAAGTCAGATAGGTATCGTATTCTTGGGAGGCGTGATTGATGGTGACATGAAAATTTGCTCAAAATCCCACATTATACTTGGTGAATATGGCTGAAATTAAGCTCACGAGAAACCATGTGAAAATATTGAAAATTTATTAAGCATAAATAGACTTCTTTAAATTTGGAATGATGTACACATAATCTATATATCTTATTTTGTTTAAACAAAAACTTCAAACAATTGTGTAAAAAATTAGCTAATAACTTGATTTAAATTTAAATCAACGAGTACAATTATTGTTGTTGTACTATCCTATTTAGAAAGATGCTTTATTTAATTCAACTTACGTTTATTGGTAACCTCATAAGGACCTTATACTTCATTAATTGTGTTTCGTTTATTTTGTTATCTATCTATCCATCTAATAACACACACACACACACACACATTATTAAGTGTGGGACTTCGAATAAACTTGGTCATTTAATATATATATTTTTTGAAAGTGTCTTCATTGACTAATATATACTTGCCTTTTTTTTTTTTTTTGTTCATTTTACTTTTTGTATTTTCTGTTTTTGCCCTTTTCAACCAAATTATGTCTAATTTATTTCTTCTTATTTAATTTTTTTCTTAATTTTCTCTCTCATTTAATATGCATGATTTTCTTGATGCATGTTAAAATATAATGATTCAAATTTCATCATCATTAACAAGTTATGTAATTTATTCTATTTGAATAGGTGATCTTTATAGATGATAAATTATAAATAAATTATGTACGTACATTCAAAAATTTGTACAGTAAAATCATTATATATATATATATATATTGTAAATTATATTTTAGATTCTACGTACACGTCAGTGCCCAAGATGCTAATATTATGTTATATCCTTACTGCATTTTCTTAACGTTTAAATTTTATGTTAAATGCTAAATTTTAGACTAAGATGCCAATATTATATTTTAAATTTAATGCACTGCATTTTCTTAACTTCTAATATTAATTAACATAGTATTGTTGATTCAATAATGTATGTTTTAATATTATATTCGTTGATATATACTTTCATTTAGAAAAGTTATAAATAATTTATACACCATAATGGTTGTGTTTTTATTTCTTTGGAAAACGTAGAAAACCCAACCCTCGAAGACAGGGATAAGCCCCCAAGTATCATATGTGTGCACTAAACAACAGGTGTCCTGCTTCTGCATGGCCACCCTTCTCTTTCCATTGCTCCGAACAACGCTGAGATTTCCTTTGATTTCTTCAACCAAGGCGGTGAAAGAGAAACCAAAACGATAAAATCGAACCTGTCCCTTTCTTTCAGCGTTTCCAATGTGGCGGCCATGTTTTCTGCCAAAAGCACTATGTTCAATCTTTCGAGGTCCATCTTTCAGAAGAACACCTCCCTAGCTTTCCGCCCCAAAGTCTCCCGGGTACGCTTCACTTCTGCTTCCAGATTTCCTGAGGTAATTATGGTTGATCTGCGCTTTTTATTTATCGAACTTTTTATTGTTCTTTTGCTCTTTTTAAGTACTATGATTCTTTGACGGATGATTCTACGTAAACACATTTTATCTTCTAAGGGACGAAGTGCGGCCGACGATCAGAGAAGAGATTACAGTTCTTACAGTGTTGATGAGGCTGTCGGAGAACCAGAGGATGGAACGAAAGAAGCCATTGACAGAACAAAAGAAAAGACTCGAGGTATGAATGAGAATGCTAAGAAGAACTCGGAGGCCATGAAGGATAAGGCGGCTGATGCCTCGGCCAAGGCAGCGGAGAAGACCAAAGAAACGGCAGACAGAGCGGCAGGATCTGCTTATGACACAACGGAGAAGGTGAAACAGAAAGCTCAGGAGATGAACGAAAAGAGCAAGGAGAAGTTAAATCCCGTGGCCGATAAAGCCTACGAAATGAGGGATAAGACGAAGGGCACCGCTGAGGAAATGGCCGACGAAACAAAAGAATAAGCCCACGAAGCGAAGGAGAAGACCAAAGATGCAGCCGACACCGCGGCGGAGAACACATAGAAGTATTGGGAGGAGGCAAAAGAGACGACCAAGGGTGCGGCGGAGAAGGTGGCGGACATGGCTTGTAGGAAGTGAAGATGTTCAGCTGGAAAGTGAAGTTAACATCCTATGTCGGGCATTGACTGATGTTGATGTGGAGAACTTAGTTGGAGTTCGTTGCCAGCTGAAAGTGTTGATTTATCTACTGTTTATTTAATATTGTTATTTCAGTTAATTAAGTTTGTTAGTTATTTAATTGTGTTTAGTTTGTTGATTAGTTGCACATATAAATAGGCAATAAGCAAGTCAGTGTTGTACAGAAACGAATTTTTCATTCTTCAGAAACTAGGGCAGGACAATCTACCCTCTTCCGTTCATTGAAATTTTCTTCCGTTTAATTTTTTGAGATTTTTGCATTTCGACTTCCACATGCTCATAATGTCTTCTTAGATGGTGCCAGAGCTATTGATTGGGCATTAATTGAGTGTGTATATATATATATATATATTTGTTTTCAACTCCATTCGAGCAATTTTCTTTTCGAGAGACTAGGTTGGTGGTTTCTCTATTAAGCTCTACCATGGAGGCTTTGATCTTAGCTGCTACTAACAACCACCAAGTAGATTCTCGTGTGAATCTCATGGATCCTTTAAGTCCATTTAGGATTGAGAACGACGACAATTCGATGGTTCTGTTTCTGACAGAGCTTCTAACCTCTAAGAACTAAGTCAACTGGTTGCAAAACGTGAAGCAAGCACGTTGAGCTAAAAATAAGATTGGTTTCATTTCAAGGCAGATTTTTGAAACCTAGCTCTAATGTAGATTCAGCAATGGAACTTTGGAAAAGATGTAATGACATTGTGATGTCCTAGCTTTTGAATTCTATATCTCCTTCTATTTAAGCAGTTTAATTTTCATTGATAATGTTTATGAATTATGGAACAAATTGCATGAGTGCATGTCTCAGCACAATGC
The DNA here is from genome assembly GCA_019155195.1 of Avicennia marina. NCBI lineage: Eukaryota > Viridiplantae > Streptophyta > Magnoliopsida > Lamiales > Acanthaceae > Avicennia > Avicennia marina. Next base: position 16,645,371 of record CM032754.1, on the reverse strand, counting down.
TGCTTGGATCTACCAATTAAAGAAAGATTTGGTTAATTTGAGGTAGGGTTTAGACATTATTTTAGCTTACTATGGTAAATTGAAGGGTATTTGGGATGAATTGCAACTATATGATAATGAACCAACTTGCACTTGTGGTTAATTACGTATTTTAAGTGATAGATACTAAAGAGACTATGTAATGCAGTTTCTCATATACCAAAATGACTTGTATTCCAAAGCTAGAGATCAGATTTTATTGATCGAACTATTTCCTCCTGTTAACAAAGTATTTGCCATGATTAACGACAAGAAATGAACCATTTAGATGCTGTTGACAATACCAGCAGTGATATGTTAGCTATGGCTGTTCAAAGATCCACTAACAGCTTTAAACAAGCTGGAAAGAAAGAAAGACCTTTCTACAACCATTGTAGGATACCCGGTCATATATTTGAGAAATGCTTTAAAGCCGGGAATGCAAAACCACGAAAGTGTACACATTGCTAAATGATTAGACATTCAGTCGACAAATGTTATAAATTGAAAAGTTATCCCCTAGGGTATAGATTTCATCAAAGGATGGCAACTAGCAATTCTTTTGCAACACAGGTTATAAATAGTAAGCTTGGACAAGGAGAAAAGAAATTATCCATTACTGAGCTCCAACTGTAGTAGTTGATGAATCTTCTCAATGACAAGCCAGGGGTTGCAAAGCAGCTGGAAGGTTCAAATGATGAAATCCAAGGAAGCAATGCTAAGTGTCTGAATGCTGCAAGTAAGTATAATGATTTTGATGTTGCTACTTTGAAAGATGTTGTCAAGAGCACTAATTTTTGGATATTGGACACTGGAGCAACCATGCACATGATTTGTGATGACACTTTCTTTAGTGGTAATTATGTTGAATGCTCTCATTTGGTTAAATTGCTTAATGGAAATGTTGCATGTGCTGTTGGCTTTGGTAATGTTAAGCTTACTCAAGATATTACTTTACATAATGTATTATTTTTGCCTACATTTACCTTTAATCTCATACTAGTTAAGAATCTCACAACAAATTAATGCATTATTCAAGATCTAACCTCTTGGACCTCACTTGGGAGGGGTAAGGTCAAGAAGGGACTTTATTGCTTCAATAGGTAGAGAACATGTTTATCAGATTTCTTGGTTAGTTAAAACACTAGTTTCCATACTAATTTATCTGCTTCATTGCACTTTTCTCATTCACAAAGTCCCTTTGTGCTTTGGAATAATAGGTTAGGGCATTCTTCACTTGATAGGTTGAAACTAATCAAAGAGCAAAATTTGAATATTTTCTTTGATGATCATGAGAAATTTCCATGTAGAGTTTGTCCCTTAGCCAAACAACAACATAGATTTCCTTTTTTTGGTGGATTACATAATGCTTTAAAGTTGTTTGAAATTGTTCATTATAATTTGTGGAGACCCTGTGGTGGATAGTACATGATGGTAGCAAGTTCTTCCTTACCATTGGGGATGATTTTTCAAGGGCCACCTAGGTGTAGTTACTCAAAAATAAATTTGACACCTTTTTGTCTTTTCAAAATTTTAGTAATCTAATTTGAAATCAATTTGAATCAACCATAAAAATCATTAGAACCGATAATGGGGCTGAATTTGGTACAAAATTGTTCTGTCATGAAAAGGAATTATTCACTAAAAATTCCATGTTGAAACTCTGCAACAAAATGGAGTTGTATAAAGAAAATATCAACGTTTGCTTAATGTTGCTAGGGCTTTGAGGTTACGGTCAAATTTGCCTCTCAAATATTGGAATGAATGCATTCTCATAGTCACTAGTATTATCAATTGGTTACCTACCCCAATTCTGAACAATAAAGCCCCAATCAAGCTTTTTTTCAAGAAAAAACCTACCTACCACCACATGAGAGTCTTTGTTTGTTTATGTTATTCCACGAGACTAAAGGTTGGCAGGAAGAAATTTGATGCTAAGAGTAGAGAATGTGTGTTCACAGGTTATCCCTTTGGTATAAAGGGATACAAACTTTTGGATCTTAAAACCAATCAAATTTTTGTGTCAAGGGATGTTTTGCATGAAAAATGTTTTTCCTTTTACTTGTGCTATCACACACAATTCTAAAAATCCTAATTTGACCTTCCAACACAATGGAAATCACTGGGGTCAACCAACATCTTACACTGATCTATTTAATCGCTTTCAACTAAAACCTCAACTGAATTAGCTTGAACATCCATCAGAACTCAATCTAGAAGTTACTCATTCTCCACAATCTCATCAAAATGAATCAACTCCACAACCTTATCAAAATGCATCAAGTCGTGAGCAATGTGACTCACTGCAACCAGCTTGTACTGCTCCTAATTATCCTTCTCACAATTTAAGAAGGTCAACAACATTGAGATACATGCCAAAATACCTTGGTGACTATTATTGTTAACAAGTCATCAATATTCTCTTACCAACAAAATATGTGATTAAATAAGCAAACAAAAAACCTACAATAAAATATCTTATTTTACATTAGAATTGTTGTTCCATAAGACATGATGACTATGATAACAAATTCACAACTCCTAATCTAACATTTGAGCCATACAATTATAAGCAAACCTCACAAAATCCTCAATGATGTGATGCAATGAATAAAGAACTAAATGCTTTAGAGAAAAATAATACTTAGTCTTTAAGTGAATTGCCTCTAGGAAAAAGAGCTATAGGTTGTAAATACTTTTACAAGATAAAATATAAATTAAATGGCTCAATTGAGAGATATAAGGCAAAGCTAGTTGCCAAAAGGTATATATAAGAACAAGGAATAGACTATTAAGAAACTTTCTCACTTGTTGCCAAAATTACAATAGTGAGAGTGCCGCTGGATATTGCTGTGAAGAGGGGTTGGTTTTTGGAACATCTAGATATTGATAATGCTCTCTTGCATGGTGACTTGGAAGAAGACATCTACATGGAAAAGCTACTTAGTTATGAAAAGGGTAAACATCACCAAGTGTGCAAATTGAATAAGAGTATGTATGGCCTCAAACAAGTTTCTAGATAGTGGAATTCATCATTCTGCACTACTGTGAATAAATTTGGTTTTGACTAAAGCAAAGCTGATTACCATTTGTTTACCATGAAAAGAGAGAGTTCATTCACTGCTATGGTGGTTTATGTTGACGATATCATTGTTTCAAGAAATGATTTAGAAGTGATCAAGTAGTTAAAGTCCTGTCTAGATGATATTTTTAAGATTAAGGACATTGGAGATCTGTGACACTTCTTGGGGATTAAATTGGTTAGAAGAGAGAAAGGAATTCATCTAAACCAAAGATTTGTGATACAGATTGTGGTATGTCAACTTGAAAACCTTCAAAGATCCCCATGGATCAAAATACTAAGTTCAACAGGTATGAAAGTGAAGAATTGACTGATCTAGGTAGCTATAGAAGTTTGGTTGGGAGATTGCTCTATCATATCATAACAAAGCCTAATTTATCTTTTGGAGTGCATATTCTCCGTCAAGTAATGGAGAAACCCACTAATGTGCACTCAAAGGTAGTTCATAAAATTTTGTAATATCTGAAGTTCACCCTACAACAATGGATCTTCATGGCTGTAGATCAAGATTTCCATCTTATAAGTTTTTGTGAGGGTTTTTTGTCAAAATAACCCCAAAAAAAAAAAAATGAGTTTGTTAAAATAACCCGATCAGGGAGAGTTTGTTAAATTAACCTAATTCCGTGATTGTATATCACGTAATTATTTTTTTAAATAAAAAAGTTAATTCCATGACTTAGAATCACAGAATTGAGTAATTTCCAAAATTCAGAATTACAGAACTAAAAATTTTTTTTAAAATTTTGAATTCCGTGATCCTGAATCACGAAAATCAGCTGGATCAAGGAAATTTTCATGATTCAGAATTATGAAAATAAAAAAAATTAAAAATTGAACTCTGTGATTTAGAATCATGAAAATCACCCGGATCGAGGTAATTCTGTAATTCAAAATTATAGAATTGGCTTTTTTAATTTTAAAAAAATCAATTTTACGATTCGAGTTTATGAAATCACATTTTCATGATCTCAAATTGCAAAATTGTCAGTCTACCACTTTGACTGTTGCATTTATTTCCTTCCTACCGTTGCATTTCTTCCTCCTTATTCCCGACGATCTCCTCCTTCCCCGACCATCTCCTTTCTTCCTCACCTCACCGCAGTTGACATTTCTTCTCATCTTTCTCTCAATCTCTCCAATTAAATTCTTTAATAATCCTTCTTACTCCTCTAAAAATCATTCTTCCCATAATAATCGGTTTGTTTTTTTCAATAACAAATCATTATTCTTTAATTTACAGTAAGAATTAATCGGTATGTTTCTTTTATTTATTTAATCTCTTTTTTTATTTCTGTAAATTCATAATTTAATTTTTATAGTTAAACTACATAATTTTATTTATGTATGTAAATTATATGTTTAATATTGTGTTTAATTTGATAAATTTGCAGTCTTGGAGTACATCAACAACACCGGCATTCTTCAATTTGTAGCAATAATTGATCGGTTTGTTTCTTTCATTTACTTAATCTCTTTCTTTTTTATTTTTGTAAATTTATAAAATAATATTTATAGTTAAGACGCATAATTTATTCATGTTCTTAAATTATATGTTTAAAACTATGTTTAGTATATAAATGTTTACATTTTATTTGATAATTTTTCTTATACATTAATTTGTAATTAAATTAAAAATTAATTCAAGTATTTAATAATTTAAAATTATATTTAGCCAAAATAAATTATTGTTTAATTGATTAAATTTACTATTTAAAGTTGTATTTGATGTGATATTAATTTAAATTTTAAAATTAGGGAGAATGAAAATATTTGGTTTGAAATTCAATTTACGTTTTCAAATTTTATTTAAAGTCATGTTTGGTTTACAACTTTAAAAATTATGTAATATGTTCTAAAGTATGTATTAATTTTTTGTTATATAATATAATTTCAGATTTTTTATTATATGTTTATATTTTTAATATTTTTGTAAATGTTATGATATTCGTATATTGAGAGTGGTGAGTATGTTATTTTAGTGAAGAAATATATTTGACTTAATTTAACAATTTAACGGTTTAACAATATAATTAAAAATTTGTATTATATTTGATGGATTGATATGTGTATATTTCACAAAAATTACACATATTTTGTAATTTATTTTAATAATTTTAATATATATTTAATTAAATATATAACAAATAATTAGAGTTTATTTTATATATCTATTTATATATGATATATTATATGTTAAAGTGTAATATATTTATATGGTTTAAATGTGAACAGACAGCAATTGGTTGAAGTTAAGATTTAAGACTATGTTGGCTTTTTAAAGTTAGGTAGAGTTTGGTTATACAAAGTATGTACACATATTTTGTTATATAATATATAGATATATTTGACGATTATGTGCATATGCTTTTTAGTACATATAGAAATATTATAATATTTAGGCAGTTTGAATATGTGAATATGTTGCTTTAGTGAGAAAATATTTATAAATTAATTTAATAATTTAGTTGGTTGTCGCAATTAATTTTTTTGGATATTTTATTGTTTGACATGTATGTTTGAATTAATTAGAATTTTAGTAAGTTGATTTACTATTTGATATGTATGATGTTTGATATGGAGTTTGATATCGTCTTACAACAATTAAATTATACACTTAATAGCTTGATATAATTAAAAGTATATGGAAAATAATTTAATAGTTGAAATACATAATTGGATAATACATGGAGTTGATAATATTTTTCTTTGTGACTTGTTTTTAAAAAGATATATCGATTAGTGAAGATTATGTACAAATCGTACTGTATTGGGGTAACAATATTTTGTGAGATGTAAATTCTGTTAGATACGACTGCAAGCTATGCGCCTTAGATATCATTTCTTGTGACACGAACTTAATGCAACTTTTCGCAAGATTATACCAATTGAGTGGTGTTGATAGTAACAGATTTGAATTGAGAGTTTACATGTCATTTATGCTAAGCTATGGATATAGACATGATAGAGCCACTGTAATTAACTTGAACACCAATGGCAATTTACATTTCTTCAAAAACCCTATTAATGGATTCCATTTTTAGAGTTGTATTTGAAATTCCATGAGACCCTACATCTTTAAGCAGATCATGCTTTTCGCTGTGCACCACAAATGAGTAGTTAAGCGAGCTATTACACATCACGGAAGGTTTGGTACAAATGAGGGTTCACGAAAGTCCCAAAGAACATAATTATGATGAGGGACCTTCACATATAACTCTGCAATTAGATAATACGTTGAATGAGGAGAATGACCTAGAGATAGAACTACATGATGATGTGTCAGGGGCATATGATGATAGTTTTGGACAAAATTAGGATGGCACAGATATACCATCAGATGATGACACAGAGAAGGATAATGACAAGGGACTTGCATATCTGAGTACGAACTGACAGAGGAATGAATTAGCCAAGGGTACGTTGGCACATCGACTCAACGTTATATGCAATCAGATTTAGATTCAGGGCAATATACGTGCCCATCCACTGAGTTTTTGCAAGCCATTCCTGATGACTATGACCAAGATTCTCAAGATATTCCCTCCTACTACATAGGGCAAATTTTATGAGAAGGATAGTGGAGAATTGCTTGGGGGTATGAACTTCAATGATAAAAATCATGTAATTTCGACTGTTAAAGAATACTCATTTAGTGTTGCATAGTGTGAATACAAAATGATAAAGAGCACATCAGTTCTGTGGAAGATGAAATACAAGCAAGATAAAGAAGGCTGTAAATGGGGTTTAAGGGCTATTTTGAAGCCAAAGTTGGAATTTTGGCAAATTACAATGTATGAAGGTCCACACACTTGCTTCTTGAGCAAGATGTCAATAGACCATAGAAACCTAGATAAGAACACCATAGTTGGATTGCTTTTGGGTATGGTTCGCCAAAACTCATCGTACAAGATCAAATTTATCATTCAGACAGTAAAAGACAAGTATGGGTTTGAAGTTAGCTATACTAAGACATGGCATGGTTTAAAACGGGCTGTTGAGATAGTGTATGGTATGTAGAAGAGTTCAGTTCAAAAGTTACCCATGTATATAGCCGCCCTAAAAAAGTATAACTCCAGACCTATTGTGGAGTAGCACCACATTGAGAATGGTGCTGAGAGTTAATACACATTAAGGTATGTTTTTTGGGCCTTTAAACCATGTTTTGATAGGTATCAACACTACCGCAACATAATTAGTGTGGATGGTACAAGCATAAAATGTTGATCGCTGTGACACTGGATGCGAACCACAAAGTATTACCATTAGCTTTTGCTATTGTGGATGAGGAGAGTATAGAGTTATGGCATTAGTTTTTGGATTTGATCAGTCGTTATATTGTGCGCAATAGGGAGCATATCTATCTTATCTCTGATCGTCATGCAGGCTTACTCGCAGTTATGGAAAGGGTTCCTACTTACCAAGAACCACGTGGGACATATTTATTATTTGAGGCATCTTTGTTCGAACTTCAGTAAGGCATTTAGGAGCCAAGCTCTAAAAAATCTATGCTGGAAGGCCTGGTCTGAGCACGAGCTATCAAAGTTTAATAGATGCATGGAACAGATATACAGAATCAATCCAGATGCATGAAACTAGCTTATGGCAATTAACCCAGCGAAGTGGGCACTAGTATATGATGGAGGATGGCGTAGAGTGACAATAAATATTTTAGAGTTTCTTAATGGAGTTTTGAAAGGTGCAAGGTGGCTTCCAATAAGTTCAATTATTCAACTTACATTTGATCGTATTGTTGGATTCTTTTTAAATAGATTTACGAAGGTGATGAACATAAAGGCAGAGGGTTGTGATTGGCCAACGTGACCTACAAAAAAATATCGAGATGCAGAGAGGGAGTCTATTAGGCACACATCTCAATTAATTGACAAGCGTGTGCTTTCCACTGACGTTCGAACCGTGTACCGTGGTGGACGTCGTGGGACTAATTATGTTGTTTGTCTCACGCAGCATAAGTACAGTTGTGGCAAATGGATTTCGAGTGGGATTCCATGCTCTCATGCTATCCATGTGTGCCGTCGATATCGTGTAAACCCGAAGGAGCTTGTTAGCATTCATTACTCAATTAATGCATGGATGAGAACCTATTATGATGAATTTCAAGTAGTGTGGACTGAAGACTATTGGAACCCTACATCATTTTAATTAGTACATAATGTAGAACGTTGACGAGTTCGGCACAGAGGGCGGGACTGAACGACTCGCATTGCAAATGAAATGGATCATGGGCAAGTACGTGCGAGGCAGGCCATTAGACGTGCAGATGCAGAAAGTTCGCGTAGAAGAATCTAAATAGTCAGTAGTGATGCCATGTATTTTAATATGCTTTCACTAAAATATGTATGTTTAGTTGAAAAAGTATGGGCATGTAATTTAATTTTGTAATACAAATGATTAAATACCTATTTAACTTTTATTTAATATAAATATCTCAATATGTTTATATTTTTGTTTGCATGCATAAGCACTTGATTTAATCACTTTTCACTTATGGGAGAGTGTCACAAAAACATTTATGTATTTGAAATCATAGGGTAGCTAATAATTTTAAGTAATTTTATTTTTAATTATATATTTTTTGTCATTTTTTAAAGTAACACCTACTTTTTGGTTTTTTTATAGGATGTTAGTAAATACTTGCGCTCATCCTAGTCCGATTGACAGCTTGGTGTTGCGTCTACAGGAGAATCATTACTCGAAGGACGTTTGGGCTGACACCCTCGATAGATGCCTTACCCCACAAGTACTACTAGTGGCGTTTTGAGGATGTGGACTCTAGAGTGCTTCATTTACTTCACCGCATCGACTTGTACGATGTATACAGATGTTGTGCATTGCCGTTAGATCACCACCTGATCATAGCGTTAGTTAAGAGATGGCGTCGAGAGATGCACACATTTCATTTCGTGCCTCAAGAGGCTATCGTTGCGCTAGAGGATGTGGTACAGATATAGCATATACCAATGGAGGACGACCCAGTCACTGGCATAGACCCTCGACTGACATGTGCACAGTGGATGTAAATTTGCATAGGGGCATTAGGTTGGGCACCGAGAGATCAGGATTTCAAAGGTTACAACCTTCTCCTTGCATAAATCGCACAGTACATGGAGTTGTACCTATTACATGTAAATAGTATATAGCTAGGTATACAGCAGTGGGCTCGTGACTTTATTTTATTACTATTAAGTGACAATTTGTTTTCTAACTCCTCCAACAATCGAGTTAGATTGCTCTACCTTGATTTGATCATTAACCTAGATAGTGCCGACAGATACAGTTGGGGTAATGTAATTTTGGCATACCTGTACATGAATTTTTGTGTTGCTTGCCAGAGAGGGCGCTCGTCCATTTCTAGCCCATTATCTCTTTTATAGGTAGGTTTTGTATACCATATATTCACATAATAGAGTTTTGATTCCAAGCCTAAATTAGATTGTGATGGTAATTATATTACCAATGATGCAGATATGAGTATGGTCTCGAATACTAGGACTTGCACCCTAAATTGTAGGCAACCATTTTGATTTACGTTTATTTACTTTACCTGATGGTGAAGCACTTCTGGGAGCGCCGTATGGTGCCACATATGATTCTGACATATTTTTATTAATTTTTTAATCACTCACTCTAGAAATGTATAATATGTTTCTTTTCCCTTTGCTTTTTCTTCATAAATATACAAATAGTCTTGTGCATAGAGACAAATGACTGAGATCGATAGCCACAACATAAGAATTTTTAGAGATATTTTAGATTCTGAGGCACACACACAGCTTTGTTATTAGAACATACATTATGTTATATTATCAGTACGGCATTTGATTGAAATAATCATCATAAGATGTTTGTTGTAAACAATGTGTAGTTTAACTGGTGACCATATGCTTTTGAGTGGTATACTGCATTGCCAGTGAGATTTGGGTATGTTATACGTAGACACAGACACTATAACCATGTGCCCCAAGTAGCGAATGGATACATTGATTGGTATTATTGGATCACTTGTCTCACGATTACTCTACCGACCACCTTCGTAGAGTCTAGATTTCAACCCGAAGATGATTCATGGACTGATTATGTGGTACGTAATCACAAATAATATTTATTGTTTACTTTTGTGTATATGACAATAAAAATTTAATGTATATTGAAATACTTATCCATTTTTAGGTCCATGAGTTAGAGCAGTTTTCTATTGATGGCGATGTTAGTCATTGTACAAGGGTTCTGTCACACGGTCGTGCCTAGACTGAGGTGGATGTTATCCCTACGACACACTAGGTGTCTGCAGAGATGCGTTCGTCCACAAGTAGACTTATGGTGGAGCTACGCAATGAATGTTGTTTTGTATCTCGTACTGCAGTCCCTTCAGACCTTAATGTAGGCCCATCCACTTCGACTTATTGTACGGCACAAGTTCCTTACATGCCTGCTGCGTCGCATCAGCTATAGGTGATGCAGATTCCGTACTATTCACCAGATCTATCCATGCTGTACCCTGGGGCTCCTGAGAATTATGGACATACTTTTCATACATCACCTATTTCATAGAATAGCTACCAATCGTATGAGAAGGTCCAGCAGGACGATACATTCGACCATTCCACTGCGTCATTACACGACGACATGTCATAGTACGAGGATGAAGATTTTACTTCAAGACCTCGTAGAGATCGATGAGCTCCTAGATGTGGCACTGGAAGACATAGGAGATTTAAATAGAATTATGTTTTACTATATGTTAACATTTTATTAGAATTTATTTAGATAAATATATTTGTTTGGATAATTTTCAAATTATCATGTTTTATTATTCATTACTTGCACATGTTTGTGACATTTAATATTATTATCTACTATTCAGGTATAATTAACTATATATTAGTAATGTACATATGATTGTAATTAAAATTTACATTAGTTGTTTAAAAAAAGATAACAACATTAAATTTTCTTAAATTGTTACCACTAATTTTTTATTTATTCTCTATGTATAATAATAATTATATACTCAAATTTATAAAATATAAAATATAAAATATTTAAAAACCTAAAAAATATAAAATTAAATTATTTAAATTATTTATTTATTTAAACAGAAAAATAATTTAAAATTTAAGAACGTTCACTCTGCTCGTACAATCTATATGTAGCTTCGCTAACCAGCTAAAATATATTAATTAGGGTTATAGTTTATTTTAATTGAGTTATCATCATCCAAGTTGGTACTGTTTATTTGGATTTCAATTAAAACTTATTAATGAGATAGTGATTTAAAAAAAAAAAAACATTTTTGTGATATGAAATCACAGAAATGCTATTTTCGTGATTTCATATCACGGAAATGCTTTGATTGCTCTATTCTGTGGAATGAAATTATTGAACTGGTTTTCGTGATTTCATTTCGCGGAAATGGGCTATTTTCGTAAAGGATTTCACAATTGGAGTATTTCAATAATTTTTTTTAGGTTATTTATAAAAATCCCTATTTTGTGATGCTGATTAGGCTTCTTGCCCTGATTCAAGGAGGTCCATTATGAGGTATTGTGTAATGTTAGGGAGTTCATTAATATTTCAGAAGTCCAAAAAGCAGTCAATGGTTTCTAAATCCTTAGTTGAGACTAAGTATAGGTCAATGACCTTTATTTGTACTGAAATTATATGGTTAAAGTTTATCTTGCGTGCTTTACAGGTTGATCATAAAGAGCCAGTGACGGTGATTTGTGATAGTCAAGTGACATCACACATAGCTTCCAATCGGGTGTTTTATAAAAGAACAGAACACATTGAATTAGAGTGTCATTTGGTGAGGGATTTGCTACAAGCTAAAGTGTTAGAAACTAAACATGTGGCCTCGCACTCACAGCTTAGATTTGTTTACTAAAGCATTACCTAAACTACACCTTACAATGCACCTCAACAAGATGGGAGTTGTTCCTTCAACACTCCCAGAGTATTGGAAGTGAAGATGTTCTAGCTGGAAAGTAAGGTCAACATCCTATGTGGAGTATTGGTTGGTGTTGACGTGGAGAGCTTAGTTGGAGTCCATTGCTAGCTGAAAGGGTTGATTCATCAACTGTTTAGATAATGTTGTTAGTTTGTTAGTTATTTAATTGTATTTAGTTAGTTGATTGGTTGTAAATAGAAATAGGCAAGTCAGTGTTTTACAGAAACCAATTTTTCAATCTTCAGAAATTAGGGCTCAACAATCTGCCCTCTTCTGTTCACGGGAACTTTCTTCCGTTTATTTTCTTGAGATTTTTGCATTTACAACTTCTCGCATGCTCATAATCTCTTCTTAGTCGGCCCAGAGCCTTCAAGAGAATACATGACGCGTGGGGGTCGACCAAGGAAACAACTGAGAAGATCAAGGAGACGGTGGTGGGGAAATCCGATGATGTCGGCTAGGAGGATTACATAGGAGATGAGAAGGCGCCGCGCGGAGGAGGAGGACCATAACAAATATTGAAGTGGTTAATTTTGTTGAATTTCAGATTTCTGCTTTCTGTGAGGTTGAATGGATGACAATGTATGTTTTATCGTCAATGCATCCGACGACGATAAGCCCTCTCGGATAAGATGAAATTATACAGACCGCGGTGTGTTGTTTTATATCACCGAAGGGGTAATGACAATAATTTCACGTGGGCTGTGGTTAGAGAGTTAGAATGCAAAGTCCGCATGTTGGCCGCGAATCCTTACCCTTAACCCGATCTCCTATATTGCCCATATTGGGACTAAGCTTGCAGGCATAAAGAGAGGATGAAATATGTATTCCTTATGCCTGTATACGTAATTGGTGAACTAATATGCACGTAGTCAACTGGGAAACAATTGAACCCACATCCATTTCTTGTCTTCTAAATGCCAGATTATTTAGTTAGTAATAAAATATTGCACAATTCGTGACTCTGCTTTTGTCGGTGACGAGTGAAATATTCAAAAGTAAGGCCCGTAGTCAGGAATTCGGTCCATGAAAGTTTGTGAAAATTGAATTGAATCTTGCGGCGACTCAAGTGTTGCGATTGGGCCCAAGACCAGATCGAGAGAAAAGAAGGCCATGGATGGACTCCCCTCTATAAAAATTCTGAATATAATAAAAAAAAATTGATTAAATAATAAAATTGTGACATTTTTTTAAAATTTTGAGTACCGGTATAATTTTTAGGGGTGTAACATTTTCTTACGTGAAGCAACGCCTCTTCACTTATTTTCATTAAAATTTTATAATTACATATAATTCTTATATCCAACGAAATTTTTATTATTTAAATAATTTTAATTTTTTTCTTCAAAACTTTACAATTAAATATAATGTAACAATATATTTATTATATTCTTCTTCCATCAAAACAAATAAACAAATGTTGCCTTAGTTGTAGTAAGTTGACTGTTTCTAAATATCTATTGTATTTAACGTGTTGATACACATAATATGTATACAACGTGGAAAATAGGGAGGCAAACTTAAGGACTGATAAAATAACTAATAATTCGTCCCCACTCAGATATCTATATATAAAATTTAAAATATAATTTTTAATGCCTACATATAAAATTATGCCTTCGTTACATAAATATTTGAATTATTTTTATTTTATAATTTATTATCTAACAAAAATTATATATTTTAAATATAATAAAATCATATAATTTTATTACGAACAATAAAATATAAATTTTTGTATCTTAAAATGTAGATAAAATTATATAAAGTGAGAGAAAAATAATAATTTAAAACAAAATTTAATATGAAGAAATAAATTATATAAAATTTAATTGTAGATGATAAAAATATAATTTGAAAAGTGAGCAAAAAAATTGAAAAATAGATAAAAGATAGGCAAATTTAATTTTTCTATTTTAAGTAGTAAAACATAATTGAATGTATTTTATGAAATTTATTAAATCTGCAAAAGGTAACTACTTTAGTTTTGCAACGATAAAGACATAATAGACTAAATACAATAGTATAAACAGTCTAAATGATATATAACAGCAAAAATGGTGCATGTATATCATCAATTAAGTTGTAAGGTTTTCGTATCAACATCCATACACAAAATCCTATGGTATTGCATTAATTACTAGTGTTTCTTGATATGCCTCGAAAATCTGCAATGTTTAATCGATAAAAGACACTACATTATATTGACTTGAAGACCAATGAAAAATTAAAATGACATGTCAAGCATACAAGGTTTGGATTGACATACAGGACTTCATTTCTCCCTTCTCGCGCACACTCTTCGTAATTTCTTGTTTTCATTTTAAATTTTCTTTTTCATTTTGTTCGAGAAACTTTTCTTGTTTTTGTTTGTATGTGCCTCAATGTACCTTGTTGAAATATGTTGGAGGGTGTATGGGCGAGCTTCTAAATTATTCAAAACATCTTATAAATATTTATGAGTTTATAAGCATGTTTGTTGATCTTTTTAATGAAAGATATTATAAATATATAAAATAAGATATTTGAAATTTTTAAACTTTTTAAAAATACGCTAGAGAAGTTGGCTTTTTTTAACTTATTTTTAAATATTTTATAGGTTATTTTATTAGATATATTAAAAATGACATAAATATATTTAACTATATTATATTAAAGATATTTAGTTTATTTTTATTATTATTACACAAAAATTATAATTAACTATAATTAATTTTTTAACAAAATCTTATGAGACAATCTTATTTTTCTATTCAAATAATTTATAATTTATTTTAAAAAGAGATGTATAAACTTATTAATTCAAAATTTTTTTTTTATAAACTACACGTTATTATAAGCTATTAAAAATAAAATTAGCCAGATACCCTCTTAATGACTTAATCAATTATTGGCAATTGTGTAAGAACGGAGGGCTTGTTTCTTTTGAGTAACAATACTCTCATAAATGTATGTAGTACTACTGACCTACATTACCACCCCACCATCACTTGTCACTAAATAATTAATTTATACGATATCACACATATATTAACAATTGTGTGAGTATAAAATATTAAATAAAAAATTAATTTAATTAATAGGATAAAATTCTAATACTAAGTGAAAAGGCGTCGCTCGGCCCAAGGAATGAGTGCATCCCGAGCTACTTTATCCCTACCTTCCCTCCCTTCTTCTTCTTATACAAGGAGACGACCTCATTGTTTGCCTTACCTACTTATTTTAGATTAAACCCCTCCTCTATCTTTGAGTGAGGAAGAAGAGTCCTCGTCCACCCCTCTTTTTTAATTGGTCTCCATCTTGCTTCAAGCACTCAAAGTCTTTAGGTTGGCAGCAATCCCAACTTGCAAGTCCCTAACTCCTCATTGTTTACTAATGATTCAATGATTGAGAATCCTAGCGTAGCTCGGGACTTCTTGTTTGAGGGTGGTACCCCTCATGACCACAACCTCTATGGAGCCCATACCACCCAAGAGTTTTAGTAGTAAGCTATCTTAAACCATAGTCTGATAAGTTAATATTTCTTGCCCTCTTCACATCCCCTCGTGCATTGATCTACTTTACCTTATTCTTTCTATTTTTTTTAGAGTTTCATTTGGTTGGATGAGGCTTTCTGCTGGTGTGAGAGTCAAAATTTTCAGGCATTACAGCATATGTAAGAGCGTGTGACATCTTTGGAGTCTCAAGTTTCTCTTCTTTAGAATCAAGCTAACAAAGCTGAAGCAGAAAATCACAACCTTTGAAGTTAGGAGCATTCCATGGCTGCCTAATTATTTGCCCTCTAGGATGATAACAAAAGGTTAGAACTAGAGGTGCTCACTTATTGAGACCTTCTCAGTTGAATTTTAGTCTGCTCTATCTGCCTAAGTTGAATACCCTTGTACCCTACAAGGTTAAGCTGCCTAAGTTGAATACCCTTGAACCCTACAAGGTTAAGCTTTCCTAGAGAAGTATTTGGAAGACTGTCTTAGAGCTTGGACTGACTCAGAGGAGCTCATTTGGAAGTTAGTTCCCTTAGCCGCTCGCCACTATCTCTATGGTTTTGATAGCTATGTGCAACACATGTTAGACCTTGATTTTGTGAAAGAAGATACCGACCTCAACACCCCAAATAAGATAGTAAGGGTGGATTCCGTGCCTTGAGGGGGGGGTTTTGTGACCTTGGTGATGATCCTCCTACTCAAAAAGGCTTTCCTTCTAGTGGAGCCAGTGTAGGGGATACTGCAAGAATAATTGAAGGGGAGGACATAGATCCAAGAGATAAAGGGGATGGGCCCAATACAGAAAAGGTTATAATTAACTAATTTTTGTCTTATAATGATTTGTTCTTGTTCTTATTTTGCTTATAATGTATTTGTTTGTTGAAGAATGATATGTTAACTTTTTTTTTTTATGAAATAATCTCATATTTTATATATTATTTACTGATTATTATTATGAAGTGGAGGCTTATTTTGGCCCCTTATGAGTGGTCTTAGAACTCAGTGCCATCCTATAGTAACTTTAAAAGGGGGACCTAATTTGGTCCTTTTTGGTGAATTATAATTTTGATGCCATACCTTTAAGTTTTAAAGAAAGGGGGGAGTTATGACCTACTACTATTTTATCCCAAAAGCCAGATCCTTCTCTCTTCTTATTTTTTAAGCATAGAATTTTTTCAAATGCTTAATATTCCATGGTCGTTAGATACCCTTCCCTTAAAGGGTTTCCAATCTGTACGCACCTTTAGGTAACACTCCCTTGACCTTACAGGGCCTCTCCCATTTAGGGTCCAATTTTCTAATAGGTTAGACTATTTCTATCTTTTTTGAAATTAATTCTCCTTACTAAAAAATTCTCCCTTGTAATTTTTTATTGAATAGCGTCGCTATCCTTTATTTGTGCTCAGTACTTTTTTATTGAATAACGCTGCTATCCTTCATTTGTACTTAAGCGTCCTTAGTTTGGTTTCATTTCTTTTTTCTTTAATCATTTCCATGTCTTGAACTAAGATCTGTTCATTCTGTTTTGTCTCGTATAAGTGAATCCTTTGAGTTTCTTCTTCTATTTCTATTGGGAGTACCACATCTGTTCCATAAACCAAACTATAAGGAGTTTTACTAGTAATTGCTTCAGGGATTGTCCTACATGCCCACAATATTTCAGACAACTCGTCCACCCAACCCTTTCCTACCTTCATAACCTTTGATTTTGATAGCCTTCACTATGACTTTATTAAATGCTTCCACTTGTCCATTTGTCTAGAGGAGTGATACCAAATTGATTTTTTGATGTATTTTCATTTCTTTACACCAATCTTCCATTTTGTAGTTTTGGAACTATCTTTTATTATTCAATACCAACTCCTTAGGAATCCCATATAGGCACACTATATTTTTCCATAAGAATTTCATTACTTCACTTTCCGAACTTTATGCTAGGCATTTAACTTCTACCTATTTAGTGAAATAATATACTGCAACTATCAAAAACTTTCTCTAACTCGGAGTAGGTGGGAAAGGGCCTACTATTTCCATCTTCCATCTGGCAAAAGGTATGCATGAGGTCATGACATTTAGCTCACGTGCTGTCCTATTTGTATAATTTTCATGCTTCTGGCATTTTCCACAAGTTCGTATAATCTAGAGGGTATCTTTTCTCATTGTTGGCCAATAATATCCGACTCTTATTATTTTTGTGCCAAATCTATCCCTCATAGATGAGACCTACAACATGTTTCACGAGCTGCTTTGAGCACATACTTCACCTCTTTTTCCCTAAACACTTCAACAACCGCTGTGGATAGGCTTTTTAATATTGACTTTGCTTAAATATCACAAACTTCTTTGCCTTGTATTCACTTTTCTTGTGTGTGATTTTGCCTTGTAAAATGGTTTTGGAAGGGTGTCCTCTAATCCCCTTCTTCACATTCTACCAAAGTAAAGATCTTACTCTTTGGAGAATTATCTTTCTGGTGTTCTCCACCTTTGTAGAGGCAGCAAATTGAGCCAAAATCATCTGCTTTATCATTCTTTTCCTTAGTTATCTGGTGTAACTTAAAGTTGATGAATTCCTTAGCCAGGGTTTTCACTTTTTTCAGATAGGCTTTCATGCTCTCTTCCTTGCTTTCGAACTCCCCTCGTTATTGTTTAACGATCAACTGAGAATCTGAGTGTATCTCTACTCTGCATACTTTTAGGGCTACCACCATTGTTATTTCTCAAATCAGCACCTCATATTTTGCTTCGTTATTGGAGGCAATAAAATCTAGTCTTATTGATTGTTGACGTCACATACTTGGCACACAAATGACGTCAGCCTTTCTTCTCTTTTTTACTACTAATTATTTCTCATTAACTTGTTCATTCAACTTTGAAGGGTTGGTGATTTATACAATGAGAATTAATACGACTATGCATATCCTAAAAATCTTGAACAGCCATACCCCTACTCCTTAGGTTACATTATTGAGATTTGAGGTTATATTCCCAATAGATATAATTGTACCTTTTCTTATATTTTACATATTTTAGTTAAGTATAGACTCCTATACTACTCTTCCCCCTCCCCCTGACAACTTTCTCTCTATAAACAGAAGGCATGAGGTGCATCTATTTCACTAAACTATTTTCTTAATCCCTCAATAATGTCATTAATTAGTTGTCTTCCTCATTCTCAGTTTTCCCATTACTTGGCTGAAGTATTTTTGACCTCGCAAGCAATACACTTTGAGAAAGTGTCGTGCGTGGTAGAACTTTTACATGGCTTGATTACAATAGGCCTTCAAACTTTCCTGTTTTTTATGACCAAGTAGGGTAACTTTAGAAAGACTTTCGTGAAGCCTTACAAGAGCTCAAAAACTGCCTCTAAAATTTTCACGAATTGTTGCAGTCACAGGAGGATCTTTTCCATGAGTACAATAGGTTGTTTGACAAATTTGATTATTATCAAAATGCCCAAAGTTATCTTTTCGATGAATACCTCTCCAGTCCTAGTGGTCAATCCTAACTACAGTCCCTTTTTGATGAGCACTTGTAGAGTACCATTCTTCAATATGAGTTTGTCGATCTGCTAATCCATTAAGTGAGGAAAGGGTATCGAAAGGGCTTTAACAGTTGCTTAGACTAATGTTGCTGATTTAGACTAGAAGGATGGATGGGCAGTTATCTTTGAGGATTTGAATTTGGACTGATCTAGTAGCGGTAATTTTGCAAATGATCTCACTGATGTAGATCCTTGATTATGGTTCTAGAAGTCTTGTGTTTCTCCTGGTTTCCCTTTTTCTTTGTTTAGCTTGTTTGTTTCTTCCCTAGAAGGTGCCCCTTAGTTTAGGCATTGTTTCTCTATTTAAAACTTTTTTTGTTGTTATTTGTGCCCGACCCCGGAGGATGGGGTACTTTTGTAAATCCACTACCTATTGTTCCCAAGTTAAGGGGTTTTTTGTGAGACCATTAGTCTACCCCTAAGACGGGGGACTTGTGAGATGATTTGTAGAATGGTTTCCTCTTTCCTTAGGTTGAGGCTTCGAGGCCTCATAATAGGAAAACTGAGTTTGCTTCTTTTCCGAACTTGTCTTTGACATTTTATTATGCTACTATTGCAAATTATTTTTTCATTATCTTTCTCCTTTTGTCTTCTTTGCATTTAATGTGTGTAGTATCGTTGTTTCAATTTCTCAAGGCCATTTCAATGCTACATGGGGTCTAATCCCTATCTTCTATCCTTATCTGATAAACTTATGCATTCCACTTGTATGGCCAAGGTTATTCCTTCTTCCTATATATATCCAAGTTCCCTCCTCTCCATTTCTTCTCCTTGCCAGTGCATTACTTTCTTAACTATTGTTTAGTATTATTAGATTTGACATTTTCATCTCGAGATCTAGTATGATCTTTGGGCAAGCACACTTTGTCTTTACCCTTATGGGGCCTAATACGGCCCTCTTTAGTGTGTTTGTCTTGACTTCACCACTTATTTTAGAACCTGGTTTAGTCCTCTTGGATGGACTCATCTTCCATCCCTTGCTTTGGAATCTATTTTGGTCCTATTGGGTGGGCATATTTAAGCCTACTCCTAATGATGCACCAATTATTTTATTAATATAACTTTTATACAAACAGCTTTTTTAAGTTGTTCATATTCCAAGGTCGAGACTAGGGTTTCCCACTCATAGTTTCCAACCTATAGCTTCCTTTAGGGAGAACTTCCCTGACTTTAAATGGTCCTTCCCACTTAACATCTATCTTCCTTACTGGGTGAACTACCTCAGCCTTTCTAAAGACCAAATCCACTTTGTTGAGGCTTCTTATCTTTATAGCTTTGTTGAAGAGGGCAGCCATTCTTTGCTTGTATTTAAAATTCCTCAAATGAACCCTCTACCTCTTTTCTTCTCGCATATCTATTTTTTCAACCAAAATTTTCTCACTGTATTCTACGTTGTAAGCCATCACCCTGTGTGACTCCTCTCCTACTTCTACTGGAATGACAATTTTCACACCATAAACCAGGTTGTAGGGACTTTCTCCTATTGCAATTAAAAGGTTAGTTTGGCATGCCTAAAGTATCTCAAGTAGCTTATCTATCTAATTGCCCCAAGTTCCCTCTAACTTTATCTTTACCACCCTTATAATGTTCTTATTTGTCACTTTTGCTTGTTCGTTGGGGGTGGGCAATCAAGACCTCTACTAGATTTTTATTTCTTTCCACCATTCTTGAATTTTCTTACCTTAAAATTGTCTACTATTATCAGATATTAGCTCTCTAGGTAACTCATACCTACTTACTATATTCTTCCACAAGAACTTCATCGCCTCCATTTCTGATATTCAAGCTAATGCCTCAGCCTCTATCTACTTTGTAAAATAATCTACTGCTACAATCAGAAATTTCTGTTGTGCTGGTCTGGTGAATGGAATTAGGGTTATCATTACACTTACTTCTTATGTTGGGTTAGTCATATAATTACCATGTTGCTGGTATCTCTTGTATATCCTCACTATTTTGATAACATCCTCCCTCATCGTAGACCAGTAGTAGCCAACCCTATCTTTCTAAACAACCCTATTACATGCATATACAATCCACAGCATCCCTCATGAACCTCCCTCAACACATAATGTGCCTCTTCTAAGTTGAGACAATTAAGTAGCGATTGAGCATACGTCTTCTTATATAAAATTTCCCCAAAAAAATAAGAATTAGGCTTCCCAGTGTTCTATTTTGTGATCCACCTGTTTTCCCTTCAAATAGCTAATTAGGGGGGGAGGGGTCCTCTGATCATTTGGATAATCCCCAATTTATACTACCATTTCTACTTTTGCTAACTTAATATCCTAAGGTGAATCTACTTTGGAAGTAGCTGCTAGCTAAGATATTTTAGTCATAGGGCATATTCCAATTCATTTCCTTCTAGACAAATAAGTACTACACCTATCCCACGGCCCCCCTAAGTAGCTAAGCCATCTACTTATATTTTCTAAATAAGTGGATTTTCTTCTTCTTGTAGTTCTACTATGAAATCAACTAGGGCTTATCCTTTGATCAATTTCCTTGGCCCATAAGTTATCTCAAATTCTCCCAATTCTACTACTCATTTTACTATCCTTGCTGTTGCCTCATTTTTCTATATTATTTGTTTGATTAGATACTCTTTCATAACAGTAACAGGATGCCCCCAAAATAGGTTCGCAACCTTCAAGTAGTATTCAAAAATGCTAATATGAGCTTTTCAACTTCTAAATACCTTAGTTTAGGTCCTTGTAGTACTTTACTAACATAGTACATTGGCAATTGGGCCCCTTGTACTTCTTTTAACAGCATTAACCTTTCCATCTCCTAGGATACCGCTAAGAACGTACAACCTCACCCCTTCCTTAGGCTTGGTTAGCAATGACAACTTGATAAGATACTTTCTCAACTACTAGAAAGATTCTTTACATTGATTTGTCCACTCAAATACTTTAGGTTTTCTCAATAACTATAGGAAGGGCAAGCTTCTTTGCTCTATTATGGCATAAAGTGACCGAAGGTTGCCAAACACCTAGCTAACTTTTGGACTTGCTTTATATTTCTGTGCGAGGACATGTTTTAGATTTCTTTTATTTTAGGTGGCATAATCCCTTCTTTGCTCCTTTTAACTTTTTTTGTTCTGCTAACCATAGCTGAGTACCTGACCTCATCCTCAACTTTTCTTTTCCCTACTCCTTGTTGCCTTTTTAGGGTTGAAGTCATTGTCGCTTCCACTATCTCGTTCAGTTAGTTGTTCAGGTGATATCTAAATTAGCCTAAGTGTTGCATACCCTGACTCTTGGAACCTTAATTCTTTTATTAGTGGTACTTTCGAGAACGACGTAGCATCCTACTATTCCTCACCTCTTGTGGAAGCTCTAGTTCCTCCACCTCCATCAAAATCTCTTAGCTTTCATTCCCATAGATAGCACCAATGTTGACGTCACACACTTGGCACGTGAATGATGTCAACTTTTCTTTTCTTTTCTACTGCTAATTATTTCTAATTAGCTTGTTTATTCAACTATGCAAGGGTAGTAATTTATACAATAAGAGCTAGTATGGCCATGCATACCTCAAAAATTTTGGATGGCCATACCCCTACTTCTTAGGTTACACTGTTTGAATCTAAGGTACTACCTCCACTCCATTTCCTATTTACATAGATGACCTGTCTACATGTAAAATCCATTTTGCTAGATCCTTTTCTTTTTGTAATTCTTCTGTGAGGTTTGCCAATGCTTGCTGTTTGATTACTACCTAGGGGGACATAAGGTATATTGAACTCACCTAACTCCATAGCCTGTTTCACTATTCTCCTTAATGCTTCACTCTATCTTAGGACTTTCTTAAGTGGATATTGTGTATAAATTGTTACAGGTTGAGCTAAGAAGTATTGTCTCAATCTTCTATCAATGGTTACCAAAGCAAGCATCAATTTTTTAATCTTGGGGTACCTTTATTTAGGCCCTCAATGCCCAACTTACATAACAAATGATCAACTAGATGTCTCTAGATTCCTTTAGCCTACTGAGCTTAGTGCCACTTACGAGACAACTAGATAAACATATAGCTTCTTCCTTGGCTTTGATATGGTTAAGAGGGGAAGTTTTGCTAAATATTGCTTAAGTTGCTAGAATGACTCCTCACAGTGGCAATCCCACTCAAAACTATTTGGTTTTCTTATTAAACTCAAGAAGGACAAGCTCCTTTCTCCTACCTTAAAAATAATGGCTTAGAGCAGTAACATAACCCATTTACTTCCACGCTTGTCTTACAGTTCACAGGGGTGGCATCTTTTGAGGGGTTGCCTTTATTCCTCGATGGGTGATAACATATCCCAAAAACTTGCCTCTAGTTATCCTAAAGGTACTTTTATTTAGGTTAAGTTTTAGCTTAAATTCCCTCAACCTTATGTTTCTTTTAGGTCTTCTATGTGATCTTCTTTACGTGCTGATTTTACCAACATGTCATCAATATATACTTCCATATTTCTTTTTATCTAGTTTTTGAAAAGTTAGTTCACTAACTTCTAGTAGGTAGCCTCCATATTATTTAGCCCAAATGGCATGACTTTGTAATAGAACGTACCCAAAGGTATAATAAAACTTACCTTTTTCCAGTCTTCCCTTTCTAATAGGATCTGGTGATATCCCTTGTGCGCATTCATTATACTGAGCTCGGACCCTGCTATTGCATCCACTAATTGATCTATTCTTGATAATGGATAGAAATCTTTAAGGCAAGCTTTATTCCAATCCTTGACATCTACACACATGCACCATCTACCTCAACTTTTTTGGCAATACCACTACATCTGATAACCATTACGGGTACTTAATTCCCTTAATATGATCTGCTTCTAATAATTTCCCTATCTCTTTTTTGATTACCCTCTTTTTCTCTTCGTCAACTGTCTAAGCTTTTACTTAATTGACTTTTTTCCTTCTTCCACATTCAGTTGATGTCCTGTTATTGCTGGTGAAATTCCTCAAAGCTCGTGAGGAGATGTTGCAAATGCATCAATGCTCTTTTTAAGTAGATCAATTAGATTCCCTCTTAGCAACAAAGAGATTTCCTTTTGTATTCTTTTCATTATTTTCCCACAGCTATATATCTCTACCAATAACAACTATCCTACAGGCTCAAGCCATCCTATCTTACCATTCTCACTTTCCTAATTCAGCTTAGCCCATACTCCTTTAATAGCTTCTATACAACACTTTCTTGTTACCATTTGATCTCCTCTGACAATACTTATTCCTCTTTCTACTAGGAATTTCATTACCATATGATAAGGAGATGTTCTAGCTAGGAACTGTGCTAAGTGTGGTTGCCCCAACATAACATTATAAGCTGGAGGTAAGGCCATGACAAAGAACTCTATCATCTTTGTTTTCTTGGCCCCTTTCTATCCCATGATTACCAATAGGGATAATTTTCCCTTAGGTTGAGCTGCTTTTCCTATGAAACTAAACAAGGCTTAATCTATTACCTGTAACCTTCCCCTTTCTATACTCATTCTATCAAAGTCTTTAATAGATAAAATATCAATTGAACTTTCACTATCCACTAAGAATCTTGCCACATCTTATCCTACCATATCACTGTGACCACCAAAGCATCACAATGGGGTGCTACAACCCTTTCCTGGTCTACCAGATCGAAACTAAGGTTGGTTCCTTTTTGATTTTCTACTTGAGACCTTTTCTTGTGTTCCCATTGTGACTAGTGCTTCTTTTCTTTCTTTTTGGACTCTCTTCTTGACATTGTGTTTATGAAACCCTTCTTATTTAAATTTGCATCATCTTCCCCTATTAGCTTTTTATCTTTTTTTGTACTTTCCTCTTTCTTTACAAACTCTAGACCCCCTCTTTATCAAACCCTCTATTAGTCAATTGTATTCATTATGAAATCTATAAATCAACCCTGCTTAGGGTTTCTAGGTGGTATATATGCTTTTCTTAGCCATTTTAACATTTCTATTCCCATAGTAGAAAATAACACCAGTTCACTAATTTCTTTGAGGGGGTAAGCTAGAAGACCTTATTCTTTTCCCTCTATGACATTGGTGGCGAAGGCATGGGCCTCCCTGCTTTGGGTTAAACCATCCTCCTCTCTTACATTTTCTCCTTCCATGCCTCCTAATGTACTTTTCAGCTCTAGTTAGTGCTTCATTAAAGTCTTTAGCAGGTTTTTTGGCCAAGGACTTGAAAAAGTCTCCTTCCCTTAAACCTCAAGTGAAAGCACTTGCCAACACTTTTTGTGTGGCAGTTGGGGTTTCTATGATAGCTCTGGAAAACCTCTTCACATATTTCTTGATGGGCTTCTCAGCTTCCTATCTTATATGGAAAAATGACATTGTGGTTCACTTAGATCTTTTGCAACTCATGAACTAGTGCAAAAATAGTGATGTAAAATTGTCCACTCCTGATGGGAGCTCGTTAAACCATCTTTGTGTAGTTCCACCCAAAGTAGGGAGGAACACTCAATATTTAATCCCATCTAAATATTGATGAACTAATGTTTCATGCTTAAATCTTGCCAAATACTTGGCTAGGTTTGATACCCAATCATATCTAGGAGTATTTACTTGTCAAAAATTTTTCCACAATAGCTCAGCTAATATTTCCTCAAAGAAAGGCACATTTCCCTTGGTAACCCCTTTTTTGCTCATCTCTTATTTCTTCCCATTATTGTTTTAGTTCTAATATTCTTTGTTTCATGTCTCCTATGTCTCCCCCATCTTTACGTTTTATCCTCTCGCTACTACTACCCAAAGACTCTCCCTTTTTGGCTCTTTTTCTTTCGTAATCTTCCATTCTTTACCACTGTATAGCCATTTCAATGGTTGATACTACCATCTCATTCAACTATAGCACGACGCTTGCACCATCCTCTTCTCCGTCGACCCTAGGATACCCTAAAACCTCAATACCCCAAACTAAGGGAGACCTTAGAAATGAGGTATTCTCCCCTGTTGCTTTTGCTTGTCCTTTCGACCTAACCTCCTCCATTGAGTGCCTTTTGCTCTTCTTGCTCCCACATACATTGCCAAGTTGTTTTTGGTTTTTCTCTTGTGTTTTCTAATTACTATTAATGGGCTCCTTTTATGCAGTAAGGTGGGCCCCTCGTAGTACAGCGGGCCCCTCATAGTACAATCCTTATAGGGAGAAGATCTCCTTAAATCTTGCCTAACCCATTCCCTATAACATGCCCAGCCTCTTGTCCTAGTTTATTTTTCCCCACGTTTTGAATAATAGGTGTAGATGGCTACGCCACAATGCTTCAAAAAAACATGAAAGTTAATAATTTTTTCACTCATAATTTGAAATGAAAAATGATCAATTAGTTATTAGTTTTTAGTATATAGGATAGTTATGAAGTCAAAATAAACAATTAAAAGTATAACTCATAAAGATATGAAAAGCTCAAAGGAAATTATTATAAAAAGTTGGATATTAATAATATAGTATAGATATATATACTAGCGATCATGCGCATTTAGTGTGCATACAAATTTGAATAAAAAATAAATTAATCAATGTAGCCAAAATATCATAGTAATTTATATAGATAAAATTAAATAAAAATATTGAATTTATTTTATATAAAATTTAATATAAATACAAAAAGTTTACAACATTATTTTTTTATACAAATAAAAAATTATACTAAAATTAATATTTTAATTTTTTATTATCTAATATGTCTGTGAATCCCTGAGAAAGATAAATAGCAATGATGTGTTAATAACTATAAAAAATGAATCGGTACGTGCCATTTAAATTTGAAAAAGATTAGTGCTAGTTTGTAAGATAGAATATTTAATGACTTAAAATAAACAATTAGGGACGAATTTGGCGAGATATTAGAAGATTAAAAGTAGTTATTTTATTAGGTTGAGGCTTCATAATACAATAATCACTACTAGAAATCTGTTAAATTGAAACGGTTTTTCAGCTGTTCCAAAAGATCGTGCCTGTCTGGCACAATTTTGGCACGAATTTGGAACATAAATGATATTATACAATAACTCCGTTCCAAATTCGTTACAAATTGGAACGGTCTTTTTAACTGTTCCAAGTCCGTTCCAAATTAGAACAGTATGAGAACCCGTTCCAAATTTGGAATGAGGTTTAAAAGGCCGTTCCAAAATTTGGAATTGCTTTTGATTAAACGTTCCAAAGTAGTTCCGAAATTGGAACGGTTTCTATACCCGTTCCAAAATACGGTAGAATTTGGAATAGCTTTTGATTACCATTCCAAACTCCTCATTCAAATTTGAAACGGCTATATGAAGCCGTTCCAAACCTCGAATTTCAAATTTGGAATGGCATTTATTGCTGTTTCAAATCCGTTTCAAATTTGAAATTTGGAACAGCGATAAAAATCCGTTCCAACTTGGAAATTTGAAATTTGGAACGGTGATAAAAAGTCGTTCCAACTTGAAAATTTGGAACGGCCTTTTTACTGCCGTTCCAAATTTGAATCAGGAGTTTGGAACGGCTTTATATTGCCGTTCCAAATTTCACATTTCAAATTTGGAATGACATTTATTGCCGTTCCAAATTTGTTCAAATCTTACAAATATATTACGTAATTTCTTACTCTAAAACACCTTCAAGCCATTCTCGAATAGTAGTCGAGGCTTTTTCAAAGATTGTCCAAGGTAATTTGCTAATTTTAAAGGTATCTTTGCTAATAAACCGTCAATTTTTGACATATATGGTTAATGTTATTATTTGTGTAGATTTTTAATACTTTTGGAGAAGAATGTGAGATTTTTGCCAAAATGGGAGAGTTAAAAACACTATCTGGAGCCGTCGTCGCGACGATCAAGCCCAACGGCAGCCTTATTTTTCCTATCGCGAT
The DNA here is from genome assembly GCA_019155195.1 of Avicennia marina. Classification (NCBI taxonomy): domain Eukaryota; kingdom Viridiplantae; phylum Streptophyta; class Magnoliopsida; order Lamiales; family Acanthaceae; genus Avicennia; species Avicennia marina. Next base: position 16,617,445 of record CM032754.1, on the reverse strand, counting down.
GATTGCGGGGGACGGCGACCCCAGACAGTTCTGGAGTCACCGTCTTCCTCTGTCGTTGCGACGATCGGGCGACAATGGGTAAAAAAATTGGATCGTTGTCTCCACCATCGCGACAACAGTGGCAACGCCAGTTTTTTTTTCAGGTTTGGAACGGTATTTTTTAACAAAACGTTTTAAAGCCATTCCAAAGTGTTTAATATATTTCCCCCCAAACACTCATTTTCATTCATTTCAAATATTTCATCCTCCCAAAATTCTGTCCAAGCCCAAATTGTGAAAATCGTGAAAATCTTCAAGTCATCCAAGCCAAATCTTTCTAATATTTGGTTCATGATAAGCTAGTATTCTAAAAATTCACTACATTCCAAGGTAATATTTTTTCTTATTTTTAGAAATTTGATTGTGTCTTAAATAGCATTTTCTCAATAATGTACTTGGTTAATGTTTGAGCTTTGATAGTTAAACAAGTATTGTTATTGTTTATGGTGTAAATAATGCTTGATTGTGCTTTAATTTAATAGCAAAAGCTTTGCTACATAAATTATGCATGATAGGTGTTTGATGAAATGTCTAAGTGAAATACAATTTATTTTTATGCTAAATAACATATAAGAATAGTGGTATACAATGATGTGTTTATGTTGAGACACTTTATAATGCATTTCATAAACATGTACGTTGATTGCTTTTTCTCATAGTAATTTCGATTTTGTTTGATGTTAACATGTTAAACTATTACATGTTGGTGTACTTTTTCAAAATACATCAACTTATACATTTGGTCCCCTATGGGTTCATTCAGTAATTTGTGTTTAATTAATGCATCCTTTTTGACATAGATGTATCATAGATGTTGTTATATGTGTTATTTGAACAAATTCAATAGTACGATTGATTTAATATATGCATGCAGTGAATTCTCTTCTTTATGTTTATGTTATTATGTTTGTGTCTGTGTGTTTTCGAGAGAGGTGAAATGATGGTATTTATAGATCTCGAGAGCCATGACTTTTCTCTCAAAATCCTTTCTTTTTCCTGGTCCTTTATGTGCAATTTTTGGAGCCAAATCTAGTTGATTTCATGGAAGAGGAGTTTCTCACTGATAACTTTCCTAAGATGGACGCTGTAACTCTACACATAAATTGGATGTTGGACTGTGTTTGTGTGTACATATGTGGTTTCTTTCTCCTACTTGCCTTTTGAACTCAGCATATACACATATATGTTTGTTTTTGTACTTTAGTTCTTGCTAATTAATTATAAGAAATTTCCTTGTAGTCTCCTTGTGAATCTCACTTTGATTTAAATGAAATCTAGAGCCAACACTTCCAACGTGTTTATGTGTGGTGGACTAGTTCATGAACGACTACATGGGTCAAGAAATCCAAGTGTTGAAAAGAGTTTGGACACAAGTTTGCCATATACCAGCATACGATTTCTACATAGCAATGGTTAAATGTTGATGTGGTGTTTACACAATAGTTGTTGGATGAAGTAGTTAGATGAATGATGATGATGATGATGAGAAGCTTGACTAGTGTGCCATGCCACTTAGAGTTTTGAATCTTCCTCCCTATGTCATGTTATTGTTACAATACATGTAATATTTTTAGATTGGATAGTTTGAATATTCTTTTTTGTGATAATGGGATAATATAATGGCTGTATGCTTTTATATTTTTGTTGACGCAAAAGTAGAGATGAAAAAATATTTTTGACAATTATTGTATAAGAATTTTTGCCAAAAAATATAAAATTCAATTTAAATCCGCATCAAAAACGATCCTTCTCAATTCCTGTACATTTGCAAAAAATTCGTTCCAAAGACGTTCCAAAATAAGCCATGCCAAAGCTGTTCTAAAGTAGCCGTACCAAAGTCGTTCCAACTAAAACCATGCCAAAGCCGCTCTGAACTAATTGTGCCTAAGCTGTTCCAACTAACGCTGTGCCAAAGCCGTGCCAAATGAAACTGTGCCTAAGTTGTGCCAAATGAAACTGTGCTAAAGCCGTTTCAAATCAAACCATGCCAAAACCGTTCCAAAACAGGTCATGCCAAAGCTATTCCAAAATGAACCGTGCCAAAACTGTTCCAAAACAGGCCGTGCCAAAACCATTCCAAAATGAACTGTGCCAAAGCCGTTCCAAATCAAACTGTGCCAAAGTCGCTCCAAAATAAAACCGTGCCAAAGTTTCGTATCAAAACCGTTCCCAATTTTCGTTCCAAAGGCGCTCCAAAGTCGATCCAACTACTGTGGCCTTGATATGTATTTGGAACGGTTTATTGTAACCGTTCCAATTTGGAACACTACATTTTGGAACAATACAAAATATCGTTCCAAAATTGTTTCAAATTAAATTTAAAACGGCAATTACAGAGAAACTGTGCCAAAAAGCCATTCCAATTAACTAGATTTCTAGTAGTGAATAGTGACTAGAGGTACATTTAATGTGTGTGCATATATAATTAATAAATAAATTAATAATATTATTAAATTTAAATTTTGTGCCATTACAAAATAAGAGAAAAAAGAAATTTAAAAATATATAAGTGGAATAAATTAAATTTGGGAGAGGAGATTGGAAATAAAAGAGTTAAACTTGAGGGAATATAATGACGTGAATGAAAAATGAGGAAAAGATAGTAAAAAGAAAATGCAAAGATAGATATATACACTATAGTGCATATCACATACACACACACACACACACACACACATATATATATTTTTCACCACACTCTCTTAATTTTTATTTATTTTACTTAATTATTTTAATTTTAATTCATTCATTATTATTTATGATTTTTTGTACTATATAGAGTGCATATTAAAAAAATATTATTACATTTTTATATTTAAACAAATTAAGTGTTTATCAATTTTAATTTATTATATTTTTTATTTTTCTAATTTTGACTATATTTGATTTTCAGTTCTTTTTTCATATTTATATTTAAAATATATTATTTATTTATCTATTTATGTATGCATACACTGTGAACGTGCCATTTTAGTGACGCATATGTTACTACATACCAAAAAAATAAGGAGGCATGTGGGTGAAGCTCATTACGTGTGTCTCATACTCTCACTACGTATTACGTAAGGGTTGTTGTAATTTTACTAGCTACTGTAAATCTATGTGTAATTGACTGTTGACCAGTGAAACGAATTAATTATATTTAATACTTCGATTCAGTGTAAAGGTTCTGTATTTTCAGCGTAATTTTAATGGGGACAATTTAGTCCGAGAATGGCAGAGGGCGGCGCCCAAACTGACCCCGTCAACTGATGTCAGAAAGAAGTAGAGAACAATAGAATGGAATAGAATCTTAATCAATGAAAAGGCCAAAAAAGAAAGTGGAATGAGAGAGAGAAGAGAAAGACAGTGTTGCTATCGAAGGACCAAGACAATAAAGCTGACCCAGCAGCCACCATCCAGCCACCACACACAGGCAGGCCGCCGGCCGGCAGCCGTCTCTGGCAGCCTCCGGTCCCTTTCCTCTTCCCGGTCCACTCTACCCTATTAATCCTCTAGCTTCTATTAAAGCACCTTATAGCTTTCCTCCTTTATGCTTTTCGTGGTGATGTATATTCGAATTTGAGGTTAGTTAATTTCACTGATCCATGCATGTTACTGCCGTTTTGATTAATACAGAAGTCGGACCTGATCACTGATCAAGGCCACAAGCAGAAAAAGGGTTTTCGTTTTTCTGGATTAGGGGTTGATTATTGCCTGAAAACATCCTTATTTTTGTTATCCCTTTACGAACTTTCGACAGAATATCAGCACATTTGTTTGTCCTTCTCAGCACTGCCTCAGCTCCCAGATCGAGAGGGAGAAGACAACTTCGATAGAGCTTAATATGTGTCCGTACAAAGCTACCCCTCTTTTATATTCTCTCACCCTTTTCTTAAGTTGAAGAACAAGAAAAGGGCAAGTGGCCTTAGTTTCTCTCTCAACCTTTTCATTTTGACATCTTAATTTCAATTCTCATAAGTTTCATTTAAGACACCAAATCTGCGCAGATTTTGTTGGTCTTGAATGAGATTGCAAGAAAGATTTAGTTCTTAAATTTCATTTGGACTTTCTCGGATTACAGGAAAATCCGAAAAATAACAAACAGACAAAAAAAGCCTACTGGTTTCTGAGGTGGGGTGGGGGTAGGTAGAGAAGAAAACAACCCTGATACACCATTGCAGCGTGTTTCCCACTGAATTTCTGATTCTCGTAATCCCAACAGACTGCTATGGATTGCATACATATATCCGAAGGGTTGAATAATCTCCAAGCTAAGCACGCATCACTTAAAAGCTTCTACACACAAACCCCTTCCATCAAACGCTACAATCCCGCGTACTGACTATTATATATATACGCCCTGAGTGTATGCAGTATTCGCAAAAGAATATGGAGCTTGGGAGAGCAGATCAGGAGAAGATGACGCAGCAACAAGATCTGCAACAGCCGCTGCCTCCGCGTGTGAAGCAGGTCGGGAGTCAGATGGAGGCCAACCACCAGCACCAACCACCGCCGCCCCAGAAGTGTCCGCGGTGTGATTCTTCCAACACCAAGTTTTGTTACTACAACAATTACAGCCTCTCGCAGCCGCGTTACTTCTGCAAGGCTTGCAGGAGGTACTGGACCCACGGCGGAACCCTAAGAAATGTTCCCGTCGGCGGCGGTTGCCGTAAGAGCAAGCGGCCAAGACCCGCAGCCTCGTCTTCATCTGGAAGTGAGATTGCGAGAAGTCAATCCTTATCAACGGCGATTCCATCGCCGAATTTGACGGGTATGATTTCGGGTCATGAATCGTTGAGGGCTTTCACTCCGGCCATGCCTTCGATGAGCAATTCCTACTTATCCGGTGGAGGACTTTTGTCTTCCTTGTCCGCCATGCAATCCTTACCGGCCGGGCTCGTGAATCAAGGAGCCGCGATGCATTTGGGCGGCGGCAACAGCCCGTATGGCGCCAACATGGCGCTTTTGCAAGGGCTAAACTTTTCATCTTTGAAGCCAGAGGGGCCACGCCAATTCCAATCGCCGAATGAAATTTTCCCATTGCATCAAAGCCTGAATTTTCCGCCAAGGCCCTTGAGTTCTTGGATTCATCAAAGCTTTATTAACAGAGACCTAGCCAGCTCTTCAGGCGTAATCCCCAGTTTCTGGCGCGGCGCCACCGCCACCGCCGATGGCTACAACCAGGCCGGTTCTTCCTTCGACCAAAACCGATGGCCTGATAAACATCCAGGGTTCGATCCTTCTCAGTGAACTTTACGGCCATGCAGCGATCAAAAAATCCTGGCACATAAAATTTCTTAAAATTTCTGTTTTCTACACAAATTTCTATGAGTATCCTAGCCAATTAGATTTTTCAGGTTCTTGTTCGAATATTTGGGTATGATGGGTATATGATTTTCGTTTCATTTGCTGTGAAAAATAGTTGGATCTTTTACATAAAGGGTTCGACTTTTGTTTGCACAAAGTAAACGAACTGGAGAATTTGTTGTGCTTTCAGATGTTTATCATCAATTAAAATGAGTTTGTAAGCTTCTTATAGAGATATGAAAATAAGTTGATGAGTTGGGTTAGGTTTGCTTGTTGCAACTTTTTCATCAAAGCTAATCGAATTTAATGCTAATGCGTTTTGCTTTTTGTTGCTTTTAATTCAATTCAGTACTGTGACATATATTATTGAATTTATATAATTCTGTTGTCACTTGTGATCAGCCAGAAATAATAAAGAGAATACTTTTACAGCTTAGAACTAGGGTTTTCGAGGACTGTGAAAAGGCCTAAGAAAGAGAGATTTAGGCCCGCACAAGGGAATAATAATAATGCATGAATAGATGAGCTAACTGTCAGGCTAAAGCTAAAGCTAAAGCTAAACCCCCAAAGCTGATGGGATAAGATCGTTCTTTATAAAATGTGGTGTGCATGCGCCTAATTTCTGATTCGACCCACCTAATTCCATTTCTTGGCAAAATATCTATCAATTAGCCCTTGTCTACCTAATAAATGTCTACTCTCTTTTACATGCTGTCTCGCCTAGTATATAAATATATATACGCTCTTTCACGATATGATCTAGTTAATTTTTTCTTTGTTGGAGCACACAGCAAAGACAAGAATTGGATTTGTTAACCAAGAATGTTGGGTGGACACCTGAACCACTAATTAAAACCTAATGCAACGTATGCACCCGAACCATAACTAAGTCTTTCGAAACAGCGTTGACATGCCCGCATTTGCCTAATTAGTTTGTTAGTTGTTTAAGCAATTTGCCACTTGGAATTATGGACTTGAAGCCTTTCCATTTTGCGCTTTCTTCAGTTCTCAATTCTGGTATTTACAATGTAATATTCACAATAATGCACAGTAATCATGTGTTTATAAAGTTGCCACAAGACATGATGTAGTAAACACGACAACTATATGCACGTATCAGCAGTAACATGGAGACAGTAGCCAAAAATGAGACAGATGATTTCATGTCATGGTTCCACTAGTATAATATGTTGATTAGTGAAAATGATACATTTTACTGATTAAATTGATCTTTGAAATCTTTGTGGCAAAATTAGGCCATACATTGAAAGGGTAATAACATTAGCATATTAAGCAATTTTCCTAATTAATTTGACAGTGCTACTGCCGGCATATATACGTGCATTACAATTATCATAGTTTCATTTATATATGACCACCTAAATTGACAACCAAATTGCCTCCCATTGTTTGTCGCAAAATTTATTTTCCTAATTAGAAACCTTTTCGAGCAAACAGTTATTGCCATCTTATGGACTTCAATTTGCATATGATGACATGGTAATGACTTGATAATTAAGGTAAGGATTAATTTATTAATTAAATTAAAGCCCTACTATGCTTAGAGTAGAAAAACGAACGGTGGAAATTCAAAAGCAATGACGGGTTCGTGGCTTAGTAAACCAGCAGAACAAAAAGGCAAAGCACGAAATAGATATGATGATCTTCCTCTTTCATAGGTTAGAGAGCTTTACCCGCCCTTTTCTTTCTAAGAGATCGGTGACAAGTGCACGAAGGAACAATCCATTGTCTTGCTTTAACACTACCATTCCATGTACATCACTATATCACGTTGGGTTATGGGTCCCTGTGTATACTTTTTCTTCCTGCAGTTCCACACAAATGGCATGCATGATAAAGGGACCCAAGTGTTTATTGGATGCCAAATTGTTCTCTCATAATTTTTTATTTCTCTTGAATTTTATAAATATTGCTCACTTCTGATAATTATTGCAAAAAATATGTGTTTTTCTTTTTGGTTGGGGGGGGGGGGGTTCGCTTATTAAGCATAGCTTTCAAACTTTTTACCTCATAATTGGTTATTTCTCTTAAAAATTTATAAATATTTCTCAGTAGTGATAATTAATGCAAAAGCCATGTGCTTCTTTTTTTTTCACTAAATTTAATGTTTTTTATACTTTTATTATATAAATTTGCGTGAGAAACATAAATAATTTTTGTGTTCTACTAATAAAAATAATATAGCAAGACATCAAAAAAATAATTAAAATGTATTAAATTTTCATTTAAATTTGAAAAGAAACAAGCTAGTTGTTACTTTTTGGTATATAAGGTAAGTATAGACTTAAAACAAACAATTAAGGATATAATTGGTAAAATATTAAAAGTCAAAAGATAGTTGTTATAAGAGATTGAGCATTCAAACTAATAAAGTACAGAATATATAGACTTATTTTATGAAAATTGGTTGTTTCTACCTATATTTTTAGTGCTTTATGCTCTACATCCAAAATTAATAATCTTTAATTAGGTCAAAAAATAATTAATGATAAAGACGATTCGATGGAATTGTGGCATCATTCGGTCGTTGGTCTTCTGGTCAAGCATTTGCATTGGGCCAATCAGATATGACCATTTTACAGAAACTTAACGCCTTTTTTTCTTATAAACCATATTATTACAATTTTCACTTTTGGCCACTTGGTCCTAAGTGAAATGATTGTGATTACTCATAACAATGTACATAGAGTAATTTGACCAATACTTATAATTGCGACTACATAGGAGCCAGATTATACATGTAATAAAAACCCACGTGTCTTGGCTTTGAATGTCTGCGGCCTCATCATTTATTTAAGCTCAATATAATGCAATCAATAATTTTCTCTCCATCTTAATCTATTAAGAATTATGTACAGCACTCACTTTATCTTATCTATGATTACACTGAAAACGTGCTTTTAATCAAGAAGTAGTTTGACACCCGATGCACGCAATAAACATAAAATTCTCCTTATCATAAGATCTACTTGATTGTTATTCATTTTCCTATATACAAAGATTAATATAAAACAATAAAATACTTATATATTTGGCATACATAACTACATATACACACGTCAATGTGTGCACAAACATTGTATAGTATTCTTTTTCGGTCTAAATTATAATTATATTATTAATATCTAAAATTAAATGCAGTTTTAAAAAGTAGTATCTAAACGAACTATATATTTTGAAGAGGTAGCAATTTTTTCCACCATAACTTAAAAAATAATAACCATTCAAAAGAAGATATTGATTGTACAAAAACTGGATTACGAAGCTGACTCAAAGCAAAATAATGAAAATTAAAATATGAACGCATAAAAAAACTAAGCAATCCAAACTAAGTGGTTCTCATAGAAAAATAAAATACAGAAAATTATATATAATTCAATTCACTAACACATTTAACATGTAATTTAATCCCAACAGATAAATAGAAAATAAAAAAATGAATATGAGAAAAACTTGTCTACAGACTAGTTAGATTTATAGAAATGGTATAGAAAATCATTAAGCTAAAATATTATCAACATGATCAAAAGTATTGGGAGTTATGATAATAAACAAAAAAAACCTGTCAGCAACAGGAAAACTTAAGTATATTTGAAAGATATTACTTATCGTATTTTGTTGTTCGTCGAGTAATTTATGCTAATATTCTATTAAATATGTGAATAATTAGTGAGCTAATTAACAAAACATTTTTTTTTCTTTTAAACTGAGTTCAATGAAAGACTGACCACACATTTACCTTACAATAAATATAAATAAATAAATAAATATATATATATATATACACACACACCCACGTAGGCACATACACAAACATGTGAAGTGAAAAAAACATCATTTAGTCCAAAGCTCCCCATCTCCCTCATTTTCATCTTCGTCCACCCCGTTCATTAAGCTAGAAAACATATGCCCTGCAAGCAAAACCACAAAACATCAACTTTTCCTTTTGCCCACTTAAAGACTTTTTACTTTATCTTGCCATAAAGAATAATAGAGTCAAATCCTATTTGAAATAAAATTATCACCTTTTTATCTTCTCAATTTTTTATTCTCAGATTCCAATAGGAAAAAAAATTATTTTTTGTTAGAGAGTTTATCTGGTACAATTACTTCATTGTGGTCTTCTCTTGTCATCGCAATAAAAATCATTGAAAGTTTATATTGTGAAAATAAATATTATAATAAAAAACATAATAATTGAATTGAATAGATATCTGGACAATGGGAATGTGTTGTTAAACAATTTAAATTACCATTACTAAATTGGAAATTTTAAATATGAATTTGATTGTTATGATGCAATTCTCTCCTCACATGTTGAGTGGGGATGATGTTTTGAATTAACATAAATAATGGAGTTGTTTTCCTCATTAGTATCTCGCATCTCACAATAACTTTGATGACAATTCATGAAATAAAACAAACAATATCTTTTAGCATTTCTTTAGGTTAATTCTTTCAATATATGAACTTCATTTAAAACTTAAAAGTTCATTGAAACATTTCAAATAGGCAACTTATATAAAAATATAAAAATATATTATACTTTTAATATTTATAATTGAAACTTATGAGCCGAACAATAAGTTACACTTTTAGAAATATTAAAGATTCATAATTGAATGTAACAAAACTTTTAAATATCAAATAATTTATTGGATGTTACATTTGTTAGAAAGATTTGATTATTGAGTTATCAATAAATAAATTTTTATCAATGATGACTAAAATAATAATGATATTATCCAAAAAAACATATACGGCAAACTTTAAATTACATATTTTTATATATTTGTATAAATTTATTTTGAAACATACATTTGACATCACATAATAAAAAGGGCATAAACACATTGTTACAATGAACAATATCATAATTTGAAAAAAAAAAGAAATAATATTGTTAGCATAAAAGTTAATACTATTAAACTTAGTAAAACTATGAATTATACAAATATATAGTAGAATAAAATACTTTTGATTAATTTTATTGTGTAAAATCATGTGTACTCTATTAATTTCTAATTTTAATGTTCAATTTTACTTCTTTGCGTGTTGTGGAATTTTTGTATTTGGAAAAAAATTAAAGTAATTACAAAAACTATGTTAAATGTGAATGTAATAATTGTAACTAATGAATATGTTCTAACTCAGGATTACAAATTAAATTACAATTTATTTTAGAAGTTGACCGATGAAAGAAATCATTTATTTAGAATTGATCGTGATCACTTAACAGTTTCTCAAAATGTATTAAAATAATTACTTGATCACTATCATAACTTAATGCTATGTTTTGACATCTCTGTTGTTTAAATTCTTTTGCAAACAAATATTTGTTATATAAACTTATCGAATATATAATTTTTAAATTTTAATTTTGTATACTACAATAGATTTTATTAGAATGATTTGAGTGTTGTACACAGTTTTTTTTTTCTCTTAAAATTTGAAGAAGAACATGACACTCTAATTCTACTCTTGAGGATTCTTGGTTCTTCATTTCAGCACACATGCTACATAAGCAATTGTTTATTTAAATTTCAATGGAAAACATTTTATATTTTTATATGCATGGTTTTATAATTTACTGCAATATACATTGATTTTTAATTTCAACAAAGTATAATGTAATTTCATGTACTATGTGCATACATTCAAGAGCCTCAAGAAGGATCCATATCATTAAGTGTGAGTGCACAAGTAAAAGATACTAGTATGACAATAGTTCATGCAAGTGGCATAATTGAAATGTAGCAAAATGCAATTCTTGCCTCTAAGTTGATTCAAAAGTATCCATGTACGTTTGCTCAGCCTACTCAAGCATCCCACAAATTTGTTTTATCAGTTGATAATATCTCGTTGCTTGGAAATAAGTATTTCATTTTTTGGTCAACCACGGTGAAGAAATTAAAAAGTAGACACACTTTCAAAGAAGTGAAGATGTTTAACGTAAATTTTTTTATGAAAGCCTAACATAATCATAAAAATAATTAAACTATGTCTAGATTCAATATAAAGTAAATTTAGGTATTAAAAAACACCCCTATTTCCAAATATGAGGTAAATTTCCAAGTTTGCTTGATGGATGTAAAAGCAATGAATGAAGGGAAAAATTGTATAATGATTGATTATTTCCATTCTTTAATATGGCATTAAAAGGAAAGCCACACAAATTAATAATTGTATAATAAGTTTAGTTAAACTAAATAATTGATAATTGAGTAAATAATTTGTTGGAAAAGTAAAAAAAATCCAAAATTCCAAGAGCCCATAGTTCAGTCAAATTTGACAATTCATGTACCTAAAATAAATAATTGCATTGATATAATTAATAACATACTAAATAATTTTTTGAAGAATTTAAATAACTGTAAAACTGTAGAAATTTAGAATTCAAACAAATTTGCATGATTTTAAGAGAATCCAATTTGATTAATTATTTAAAAATAATTAAAACAGTCTATAGTCTGAAAATTTATAATTTAATTAAAAAATAAATTTTTGAAAATTTAATATTTTAATCAAAATTTGTTAATTTCCCATTCCTATTACGCATATGTACATATATTAATAATATAGATAAAAAAGTACCAAATTTGTTCATAAATTTAAAAAGTAAAGTATAAAAATTTTAAAGTTAAACTTTAATTTAGTATGATAAATTTCCCTAATTAAAATCAAACCTAAATAAATTGAAAGAAAAAAAAATGGAAACGACAACAAATCCCCGTACATATGTTTAATTTAAATGAATCCATTATCAAATATTTCTTATTATAAAATTCCAAAAATTATGAGAATTCAGAATTTTAGTCAAACTTGTTATTATTATTTTTCCTGAAGGCTTAGGGGCGGATAAGAATATCATCACTTTCTACTCTGATTTTTCTGCTGTATTTTTGTTGTACTTAGTTGAAATTGTGGATATAAACATATTAATAATATGCACAAATATATTAATATATAAATATAAAAAGTACTAAATTTGATCATAAATTTAAAAAGGAAAGTATACGATTCTTAAAAATTAATCATTCAGGATAGAAAATTTTGGAATCTTCTATTTTTACATGAGCTGACAATTGAAGAGAGAAATATAAAAGGAAAATGTTCAAAATACTTGTTCCAAAATTTAAGTAATACTACTTTCAAATATAAAAAGAAGAATTATAATCATCTAATTCTTTAATTATTAACATGACATAAAGAAAATAGCATTATTTAACATGTAGCTGATATGTCTACTTCAAATAAATTAAAATATAACCAAATTTATTTACATTTATGTATGAGTATGAATCAATTTTTAGGAAATTTGTGCAAATGACTAATTACTCAGTATGTTTACTTAAACCAAATAATTTACAATAATTAAAAATTCAAAAATTCTAAGAATTCAGAATTCAGTCAAAATTGAAATTAGATGATCAAGAACCAATGTGTCATTATATATTATATATGATTTTAAATAAATTGATAGAATACTTTTTAAAAAAATAAATTCCAAAATTCTGAGAATTCAGAATTTAGTCAAAATTGTACAATTACAGTCAAATTTCTGATGTGCTATTATGTATTATGTATGATATGATGTCCAATGATTATGTGTATCTAGTTTATCATATACACTTTCTAAATCACATTAACTCTATGCTGTGTTAATCAGACTATATTTAGGGCATCAGATCATGTAAATCTTATTGTAAAATGTATTAATTTATATGGTCAAGTTTGCCTAATCAGTCAAATTATGGCACTAGCAAAAATTGGAAAATTTATACAATTTACAATCCGTTGTAAGTAATTAAATCATTATGGAAATGCTCTACATGCAATCCAAGCCATCAACTAATGAAATTTAGTCAAAATTCAAGGAATGTCGACATAATTATCAAGTATTTGTTTACTTGTAAAATCGTTAGGATTTTGAACATGGAGATGTAACGCATTATATTATGATTTATATTGATAAGATACATACTTTATTAGTTGTGAGTTAGTCAAGGATGTGTGATTGGCCACGTTAGAATTAGCAAGCCAATAGTCTCATGTCTTTTACCTTCCGTAAGTGTTCAAACGTGCTTTTGCGGGGGAGAAAAGTTTCTGCTCCAACTATATGCTTATACATCTTTATTATTATATTATGTTAGTATTATTTAATTGTATATATATGTGTGTGTATTTTGCATAGTATGAACAATTATAATATTAGCGTGGATTGATTACTTTCACATTCAGATGATTTTCTGTCATAATTAATTGGCATTTGATTTTTTTTAATTTGTGGAGTAATAATAAATAATTAAGTAAACGATTCCAATAATAGCAATAATATATATATATATATATATAACGTACGTATACAAGACAAGGCATCGTGTCACGTGTACACAAGACAAGGCCTCGTGTCACGTGTTGCTCTTTTGACAAAAACTAATTGATTCTATATCGTGGGAAAGTGAAAGCATAAATAGTTCACAATTCATTGTGAAATCTAGAAATGTTTTTATATGTATAGTTAAAAAAATGGGAGGTGTAGATCCATGTTTTTGTCTATATTTGGTCAATTACGTACATATGATGCAATGACAGTTATGAATCACTTTTAAAAAAATTCCCAAAACTACGAAATCAAATTCTTCCTTGCGCCAATCACTTCAATGCTTTGTATGACTTCTTTTACGAATAAAATTGTGGCTAGTCCTTATCTATACTACATTATTTAAGGGATGCGTAGAAATGAGTTGAGAATGAAATGAGTATTTTTAACTCTATTTTAAATTATAAAATTGGTATAATTTTTATACAAAAGTAATCAATGCCGAAGGAATGCTGATTCTCAATAGTATGGGAATTGTTATTTCCTTGCAGTATTATAAGTTTACATATTACTAATATGTTAGGCATAGACTTATATTTCTATTTGACAAATTATAAAATGGTAGTATAATATATAATTACTAAACTACCCTTAATTATTTATATAATTTTTTACAATACTTCCACAATTTTTATTTTTCTCATTTACTTCTCTAAATCTATATTTAATCTTTGTTTTCTAAAATTTTTCTTTTTTTATCATCTTGTGAATTATATAAATGATGTGAAATTTATATGTATATACATTTAGTGTCTTTAAATTTTAATTTATTATATTTTTGAATATCCTCCTTCAATTTTACTTTATTGTAGTTTTTCCTATTTTAAATTTCATTCTTTATCTTTTATTTTATATATAATGTAAAATAATATTTATACAATTAAGTGCACATTTGCCTTTTATAAGAATTCTATACCAATATAAAAGGTCATATCTATCACAGTTATAATTTCATTTATAAATTTTTCCTTTCTATCTTCTTTAGAAAGATATGATTTTTTCGTCTTTATTTGCTATTTTATATTAACTTCTATCAAAGAAATCAAAATTCTATGCCATGAGAAAAAATGCAAATGCATTTTTGGTTTGTAAATAAATGATTTTTTTTGTGTGGAATTTTTTTTTAATTAGTAGATTTTTTTTATAACCAACTTAAGTGTTACAAAATATATGTATCGATTAAATTTTTAGTACACAATTATATAAAAACTATCATTTGAGGATAATTCTGTCATTATAAATAAATTTATAGTTTTTTGTATGTTCATTTCTAATTGCCAATTATGGGAATGAAATTCTAAATAGCAATTGTTTCTAATTTTTTGTACATACCAGCCATGAGATAAGTTACATTATGTTCATTCCATTATTATGTTTATTTCATTTCTATATTCATCCCACTCCTATGTTATTCCATGTATGCATACCAACCATACCCTAAGTCTTTGGATCCATTTTAGTTTCACAAAGTAAAATTACGCATTTACCCCTTGCAATTGCACTATGTTAAGTTACCCCCTTATATTTAATTATTTTTCCTTTTCGGTCCTTTATAACTACTTTTTCTTTTAGTTTATTTTTATTTGTATTTTTCTTTCCAAACCTTTTGTTTTCAATTTCTTTTCATCTTTCTTCATGTTTTTACTATATATTTCTATATTTTAAACTATCATTTTTTTTTAAATGCAATACATAGAGCGTGCTAATTTTATTAGTATATATAATAGACTTGGAAAATCAAATTCGATGACTGGAATGTACGGACAGTAGCAATCACATTACCAGATTTCCATATGAATTATTTACATACCCTCACGGGCTCATCAGAAACACTTATCACCATGACAATTAGTTATGGGCCCATTACGCAGACTTTTTAATATCTTGGTCCATGTAGGTAAAAGAAAATGGGATGTGATCAATGTACATGGCTCTTGATTTTCAATTTTTATTTTATTTATTATATTGAGGCATTGATGTACGTCGGATGGGCTATGTTTGGTTGGAGATTTTCCACCATTTCCATCAAATTAAAATTTACACAATTTAAATATACTATCCATCAAACCTTGCATTTGAATTTCAAATTTAGATTATTTCTTATCTTATATAAATACAAATATTCAAATTTAAATTATTATATCTATTCGCTATTAAATCGATACTCTTACATACACGCAACACACTCACATTTTTATATACTTATACATTAAAAAATAACTATTATCTCTATGTAGTGTGTACCATTGCATCATCTAGTTATTTTTATACATTATATATGTGCACAAATCAAAATTTTCATCCCCCATCAAATTTTCAACTAAATATAATTTTCATTTTCAACACTTGATCTGAGTAAATAAGTTTGAATTGTAATTTATTAAATACATATATAAAGTTAAGTTTTCATTATATAATTATTTTAAGTAATATGCTTGCATATTTTATTTTACAATATATTATCTAGAAAAAATATCTATTTTAAATATAATAAAATTACATAGATTTATTAATGATAAGAAAATAAAAATTTTGAAATTTTAAAATGCATATAAATTTTATATAGAATGAGAGAGAAAATATAAAATCTTTAAGAGAAAAATTAAATAACAAGATATCAAATTAATTAACCTAAATTAGAACGAATAAAAAGAGAAAATATAAAAGGGGCAGAAAGGTAAAAACAAATAAAAGAGATGCATTTAACTCTTTCTACTTAAAATAGTAAAAAGTAACTATTTTAATGGGTTTAGTTATAGTAATTAAGGATAGTTATAGTAATTAAGGAGGGTATTCTAAGAAATCTGTTCTCATCAATGGCCAAAGATAGTTACTTTAAAAGTCTCACTGTTAATAATATAGTATAAATTTATCTGTTTTAACCTTCTGAAAGAATTGGAACATATTCCTATCAACTAGTTTATATGATATAAATTCGTAAATGTTTATAAAATCAATTTATTTACAGACATATATGGACACAGACACATACTTATATGAAAATTATAAATAAACTATTTCATAAATAAAAATAATAAATAAATTATGGTACTTATATATACATATACAAATAACCAATAGTGTTGTTTTTATATTTTTTTATCATTTTAACTATAATATTTCACACATTGTTGGTAATTAATATTCTTTCTCTTTTTTTAAAAAAATTGTGGTGGAATTATTTTTAAAAAAATTATTTGATAAAATATATTAAAATGAGTCTGGTAGGTTAACCCAAATCTATGGAAGTTGGAACGGAGCAAATCCTAGACCTCACAAATTTTAACGGGTTTTGCGTTTTGACACGACTAGTCAATGTCTTACATTCTAGTGCCCAAATCGAGATATTGAAACATGAAAAAATCGAGATATTGAAACATGAAAACTGGGAGTTACATGAACTACTAAAGTTGGAACACTTATATGTTTAAAATTAATTATGAAATTATTGTATTTTAAATAATTAATAAAATATTATTTAAAATTAAAAATATAAACAATAAGATTGCAAAAAAAGAAAAGAGATTAAAGTGAAAATTTTTGAAATAAAAAACAAAAAGTTAAAAAGAAAAAGTAGATATAAAAGGATGAAAAAGAATAAAAGAAATTAAAATAAAAGTAAATGTGTGAAGTTATATTGTACAACTGAAAGTGATAAATTTGTAATTTTATTTTAGGCTACTAAAATGGACTAAAACACTTAATAATATAGTATAGAAGTATAGAAAGATATTAATAGGGGTATATTTAGTATAACGTTTAAAGACTAAAATTTTTATGACTATTCGAAGCTTAATAATATAGTTACGAAGGTTATTTTAGAAAGCTCCAGTTTCAACAAAAATATAATAGTATATATGAAAAAGGGTTTAACTTTAATCATTCAAGTCAGTGTTGTTCGAAACAATAAGACAAAAGTGAAAAGTCCTCATTTTCTTCCGCTTGATACTAGCAAGAATTGAGATAAAAATTGAGATCTAATATAATTAATTAGTTGAGACAGAGAGAAGAGATGAACAACAATCAAGAGATCACACACAAATACTTCGAGATGCACATATACATAAATTTTCTACATATGGATCATCCAAATGCTTGCCCTGCTCATTAAACCTACATGCTGCAGCTAAATGGAACATGTCGATTCATTGGAGGTTTATTATAAGAAGAACTCTTTAAAATATATGTTTCGTTCGAAGTATAAATATTAGGATATATAGAAAGGAGCGTGTGTAACAATTGAAAACAAAATTAATAAACAGCAACATATATAAGCACACACAAACAAAATAAAATAACTTTGAACTGACATTGAAGTAACAGTCTCCCTCTCTTTTATACCACTATACCAAATCATTCCCCCCTAAACTGATCAAAAATCAACAGATTTTCGAAAATGCAGAAGACAAAAAAGATTCCTAATCAGAGAGTACCAGGTTTCCTTCAGCATATATATGTAAATATATTTTACGTTAAACCCGCAGCCCAGAACCCCATAAACATACTGAAATACACCCAGAAAATTAAACCTGCAGTGTCATGAATATATACATTTATATAATAAAGTCGTGAATGGAAAAATTCACCCCAATTAAGTTCTTACTTTCTGCTTGTAACCTTCCAACAATGCGGTCGTCGGCAGACCCTCCGGTCGATGAGATGAAGAGGATCGGAGGTTCCTCTCAGCGCAAAATGGAACACTATTCAGGCTGATGAACTCTCTTGCAGCTGACATGATCACTCCGATCCAAATAATTATCTTCTCCCATCGCTCTGACCATTCATTTCTGGTAAATTTTATCTCTTGTGTTACGCGGAAAGACGAAAAAGGAAAAACGGACCATGGAAGTAGTTCTATCCCCCTAGAAAAGACCCAACGTAACGAATGAGGAGAGAGATCGGTATCAAGCTATAAATGAGAACTGAAAATGAGATTGCTAGATAAGAGAGGGAACTGAAGAACCCATGTTTGACGGGTCAAACCAGGTGCCAACGTTGGTTGTGTTCCATAGAAGAGAAGAAGGATCAGAAGAATTGATCTGTTCCATCTGCTGGTTAGGGTTCCCAACCGACCTGTACTCTCCTTCCATTTTCACTAGTTTCTCCATTACTTCGTTCCTGCCCGGCATTTGCGTGTGCCCATAATGCATCAAACTCGGCCCACTATTATCCTTCAGACCACTAGGACTCAGTTTCTGCTGTTGA
Source organism: Avicennia marina (assembly GCA_019155195.1). NCBI lineage: Eukaryota > Viridiplantae > Streptophyta > Magnoliopsida > Lamiales > Acanthaceae > Avicennia > Avicennia marina. Next base: position 16,598,508 of record CM032754.1, on the reverse strand, counting down.
AGGCTAGAAGCAAGCAGAGAAGCCATTGTGGAAGTGGAAGCGGAATTGGAAGATCCGAAGAAGACAGAATGATTAGCAGCAGCTGAAAAAAATGGCGAACTTGAAGTATCATGGATTTGCCTGAACCCATTTTTGTAGTCACCGAGCGCGGACGACGAAAACCCTATTCCAGGACCATTCATCTGAGGCTGAAGCTCAAATCCTGCGTTAAGAGAAGAAACCCTGGTCGAACTAAGGCCTGAAAACGGAAGGTTGAGCTCAAGAGAATTAGCGGGGAGGCTAAAAAACAAAGGATTAGTAATATGGTTGGAAGCTGGAGACAGATCTATCGGTTGTCGGACGCTAGGGTTTCCAATTGCAGGTGTCGCGGCGGGGATGCTATTAGAGGGGTGGCGCTTCGCTCTCTTGTTCTTCCTACATCCTCCGCCAACTGGGACGTTCCGGAGGGTCCCCCCTCTTGTCCAGTAGCGCTTGCAAGCTTTACAGAAGTGCCTTGGCTGAGACAAGCTGTAGTTGTTGTAGTAGCAGAACTTGGTGTTGGAGGAATCGCAGCGGGGGCACTTGAGGGGCTGCTGATGAGGATCTTGGTTTGTTTTTTCAGTGGGCTTGCTGGCGGATGATGATGAAGCCATGAAACTCTTGTGATCATCAAATATCTGGTGGTGAACAAACGGAGAGAAAGGAAGAGTTGAAGACGGTGCTTTTTAGGGCAAAAATTAACTACACATGCCACGGATATTCTAAGACAAAAGCAAAAAAACAAAGATTGCTGGGTCTAGTTGTTAGTCTCATAATTAGGAGAGAGAAGAGGGAACCTGTGGCCATTGATTAGCGTTTGAAGGGATGGAGGTAGTGATCTTCTCAGGGTTTCCTAGCATCTCTTCTTTCACACGAATAGAGGAAAATCGTTCGAGACAAAGAGGAAGAAGACAAGAGCAAGTGAAGACGGGAGAACCGTTGACGGGCCGGGGTTGAATAAGTAATTTAGGGAGAGGCTGAGAGAGAGAATGAGTAGAAAGGCAATTCGCTTATTCTGTTACAAATATTCTAACTTCACGTGAAGGGCCTGGCAGCAAATAATTAAATTATTTTTTGTTAGTATGGGCTGCTTTATAATTAATTAAGACTTCAATCGCCTTTAAAGCTTTTCAAAGACTCAGATTTGAATCAGTGAAGAAGGAATAATAATTCGGTAACCTCTTTGACAGGACAATTTGTTCAGAACTTGGTTCTTGTCATATGTGATTTATTAGATCACCTCTTCCTAATAAAATTGGAGTTCCAAGTGGATTTGAGAACTATAATTTCATCAAGATATATAATATAGTAAATTAAATCACTCATTTACTTCTTTGTTCATGAATTTCATTTATTTCCAAGTACTTTATGGATATTTGATTAATTAGCAATTAATGATCTTTAAAAAATTTAAGGTTTTATTCGTTTTAATTTTTAAATATATTGTTTTTGAAAAGTGTATAAAAATTAAAAAAATAAAATTTAAAAAGTATTATAATTAAAATGAGTGTATTTTCTTGAGAAGAAACAAAACAGCAAATGTACAAGAACATTAGAGTGACATTCTAAGGGACGGAAGAGGACGGAGACATAAAGGCGATGCATATGACAAATGAATCTCAAGAAAGGATATGGAGCAATTAACATGGAATTTGCAGAGCTGTATATTCAAACTCCTGGGACACAGTCAAATTAGATGCCCAGTTGGAGAGAGATACAACACAGAGACATAGATAGAGAGGGAATCCCTAGGGCTCAACATTCGAGGCAGGAACAGCAAATCCCACTTATTGTTCTTCTATTAAAATAATTGCAACTGTTCACATCATCAATATTCTTAACTCTTAAGTTTGCTTTTTAGCTGAATCATCGGGCATTTTTAAATTAAATTTAATTTAACCAACATTTATTATGTTTGCACCGATCAGTCGTCTGATCTGCAGAAACAGAAGCCCAGTTCTCAGACGCGAGTTTCCTTCCAATATTATGTGTGACACTCGATCGAGCTATGTGTGTTTCTCCACATAACAATTCTCTGGTTAGCATACAAATGTCTACTTATTCATGGATAATTCCCCGAATTTAGATTTGTAGTAAATTCAGCAAGAAATCTTTTGGTTATAAAATTTTGGAAGTGCATGACAACATTTTTTTTAGCCATGTTAAAATATGCAAACACCACGAACTGTATTGCTCAAACTGAAAATAAAAATTAGAAATTAATTATGGAGTGTCGATTGCTGTTGTCGCTTCATCATTATCACGAACTATATATATATATATATATATATATATAGTCAGATTTATCAATTGCTTTTTCTCTGACGCCTTTAAATAAAGCAGTATATGACGTAATCTGACAAGAGAATTAATTTCAGGTACGAGTCATAGCAAAAGAAGAGCTGAGGGAACATTGCTAAAAATCTTGTCGAGTGTTAATTATCTGTTTTTTTTTTTTTTTTTTATATTAGACAAAAGAATTGGACACCTATGGTTTTTTTTAATTTTTTCAATAAAAATATATGCTGTAATTATTATATTTTTTAATTTTTATTTTTATATATTTTTAAAATAATATTTTTAAAAACACGGACTAAAAACTTAAACCAAAACAATCGTAGCCTCACAAATAGAAAAGGGAATGGATGTCTAAATTTCATGCTCATTAATGCCAAAATTTATTCGCAAACCCTATTTCCAAATTTTAGAAAAATGAAAAAAACTATCCTGCATGAATTTAATTTGCAGTGCTAATAAATATATATACACTTTTACATTATAGATTATGCACATTCATGTGAATCTGCAACGATGTAAAATTAAAATAGAGGTATATTGGGAGAGAATCGCATTAATTGAAAAAAAAAACTCATAAAACTTTAAGAAAAAAAGAAAAGAAAAGGAAAGAAGAATGAATGGACGTATATTTAAACCTCTATGAATGTACAATTTTTAACAATACGTGCATGTATACATTATGATAAAGTGAGAGTACACTAAAGAAAGTATAAAGAAGTGGCTTTTTGACATTAGGCTATATATTTGTCAAAAAAAGGACATTAGGCTCTATATGTGTGGAGATCTAGAGAATGAAGTAACGAATGAAGAATCAATTATAAGCACGAGGCCCATGTTAGTGGCAGCTCATCTCTGCAAATAGACAAAGCTGGGAAAATAAAACATTCGGACTTTGTAGTCCTCCAAGGGATTTTCTCAATACAATCCCATCATTATTCCAATACAGCACTTTCCTTCTGTTTTTATTATTAATTAACAATAATATTCAATTATTTTAATCACATACTACTTGTAGAACTGCTGCATGGTAATCTGTATTAAAAGAGGAAAAAAATAATGATAGTGCTACTTTTTCTGTAAGGGTGCTGTGGTTGATTGGATGGATTTGTTCTTAGAATTATCTGCCTTTCAAAGCTAACTTGCATTTTTTTCGTCAATGTTGTTTGGATTATTAGTGGCGGTGGGTTTGTGCGAATATGCAAATGCACCGACTGTTTAAAGTAGTAACAAGGATCACAATGTTGGATCGAAAAATAAAAAAAACTAATTAAATATTAAAACTATGTCATAACACCTTATGCATTTACATTAAGTACATGATCAAGAACACTAGTTGCATTGTACAAGGTAACATATGAAAACAAAAAAACCAAATATTAACAAAAAGATCAAATATGCTTGCCTGTTTATGGTATTATTAGATTAATATCTCTTCAACCAAACAGTTAGTCATGGATACTACAGCAATATATATATCGGCAAAAGTCTTTTTCTTTAGGGATATATGTATGTATGTATGTATGTATGTATGTATGTATATTATAAACAACAACAAATTAACCCTTTTTTGGAATGTATTGAAATTTAGTGTTTGCCTCAGGTCAGCCTGCTTTCAACAATTAGAGCTTCTGTCTTACAATATAATTGCGTGAGAAAGATGTAGCTAGACACAATTATTTTTGTTTCCGTTTTCTGATTTGAACTCCAACAGAAAAGAAACAATTAATTTTGCTCCTTTCCAGAAAAGTACTTCCAAGAAAAATTAGTGATAAAGCATAAAAGAAGAAGAAGAGGGCGAGGGGTAAAGTTATAAACTGAAGATAGCACCATACATATCTTATAAAATTTATTTCAAATTTGAATATGTAAGAATTCAATATATACATGTGTGTGCATTTCACCGTCCTCCTCGGGACAATTTTGACCGTAATATGTCATTTATATTATTGGTATAATAATTGAAAAAAATGTATAAATTACTTGATTTGAGATTATCATAAGAACGTGGATAAACGTAGCAAAAGGCTAATTAGTCAAATCAAGCATGGGCAGAAGTGAAGGTTTTCCAAGTTGCTGCACTTAAAATATTTTATGTCGAGTATACGTTAATACACCTCTAGAGAGATACTTGATATAAAACTAGTATAAGTGTACACTCTAGTGCGTGCGTTGCATTTTAAATCAAAATGTAATTTTTTAAAATCAAAGGTATGATAATATTTAAAATAATAAAATCGTAAACGATGATTAAAAATAATTTGAACAGTGAAAATTTTGAAAGAGGACGCACAAAAATAAAAGGTTAAAAAGAAAGAGAAAAAGAAAATGACATAAAAAAAAGTAAAAGAACTTAAATTATAGAAATTGTGTAATTTCACCGCTACATAGCAAAAAAAATTATTTCAATAATAATAATAATATAGTTAGTAAAAAATTATTGATGTTTTACTAATTTTATTTGAATATGTTTGATCTCTTGAATAAGAATATGTAATTGTGTAAATTTATTAATGAAGAGTACTGTTATAAATCCTTAATATACAGCTAACTTAGTTTTAAATTATTCATAATATAATATAGATATTTGATGTGCAGCATCTAATGAAACTTCAATAATTATTATTTTAAGCTTTTGTAATATCTCCTTTAGAATTCCAACTCATAATCTCTCTTTTAGGATTTGGGGGACAAAATCCAAAGAACCCGCCACAGTGAATTATTACCGGTGAGTGGGCAAAGGACAGAGAGCTTCCCCCAAAATGGCAAACATGGAAAGAAACTGAACGTGCACGATCGATTGGGGGATAGGATAGGAACACTGATTTCTTGAGGGGGACCAAAATGTCCATCGATCCTATCTATCAATTCTATCCCTTTTTCCAAACAAACCATGTGCAGACAAGCCTCCCTCCCACAAAGTTCAAATATTTATATGAATTTTTATATTAATAATTTTAATTTAGTTTAGATGCGAACATGTTGCCAATGGACAATTATTTTTCAGGAAATAATTTTTTACAAAAAAAAATAAATTTGGAAAAATGAGAAATAGTCGAGGTTATGTGTTTGGATGAATTATTTTTAGGGAATGAACATTATATTTATTATTATTGACTGATGTGTTTTCAGGATTTGAAAAAAGTGGAAGAAAGACAGTTCAAAAGTTAGGTTTATATTTTACATGGTAGGTAAGAGATTCTTAGAGAAAACGTCCAAACGAACTAATTTTTTCTAAAATTTTTCTCAAAATTAATTTTTCAAAGATGAGCATATTCTCCGCAATCTAGTACATAGGATTAACACGAGAAAATGTGAGTTTATCGTTCTGAGATTGAGGATTTTTTAATATTATTTTATTAATGTCTCAGTTCTTAGGATCATCATTAATTTAATGTACTTTTGAAATGTTAATTTATTTATACCATATTATTAAAGATATTATGCAAGACATAAAATCATTACAACTACGTAATGTACGTACGAATTCTTAATTTAAGTTCTATTATCTCCCCACTAAAAAAAATAGGCTACGTATTCTTAATTTAAGTTCTATCATCCCTCCACTAAAAAAAATAGGCAGACTAGGATGGTAAATTTGGGACAGGAAATTCCTGTCCCAAGTTAGGGACGGTGGCGAGACAGTTAACATAAAACTGTTTCAATGCTGTCCCAAGTGCCCGTCAAAAATAGATTAAAAAAAAAAAAAACCCACCTCAAAACAAATCTTATCCCATAATGTAGGACAGCAAACTTTAGTGTCCCAAATTTGGGACATCTTCGAAATTAAAAATGTAATATGTCCAAAATACCATTCTGAATTCATTTTAAAATCATGCCATAAAAGAAGGGAAGTAAAGTAATCCTCCTAATCTGTGCCAAATTTGACACAGTTTTGGAATGGTAAATTGCTTATAAATAGAAAACCGCTCCTAAGCTGTCCCACAAATTGATAACCAATAATATTAAAACATAGTGTGCCTAAGTCATGCCTAATCTAGAACAACTTTATGATGGGCACCGTTGTTATGGTGAGGAAACTGTGCCAAATCTATAACAAAATAAATGCAAAAAGATATGATGCAATCTATCTCTTTGCCGTCCCAAAAATAATAGTGGCACATATTTATACACCCTATCCCAAAGCCATCTCAAATTTGGGATGTTGTAGGAACGGGATTTTTATAGTATTGTGTTATCCATTCCAAAGTCATTTCAAATTTTATTACAAAATTCTTGTGAAAACTCGTACCAGAGTTGTCCCAAATTACTTAATAAAATTCATTCCAAAGTCGTGTTAAATATTATACCCAAATTATATATACTAAGGTCATGCCAAAACCATCCCACATTTTGGCATAACTTGTAACCGTCCTAAATTGTGAAATATAACCAAACAATCTCTAACATGTGTAAGCTTTGAAATTTGAATTTTCAACCAAGTGGGATAGATACTAGGCATAGGTAAGATCATGGGTTTTCAATGGCATTAGTTGTTTCATTGTATTTTTCCATATTTTATACACCATATTGATATTTGTATATTTGTATGCTCTCTATGTGTGTGGGTATCTTTTGACTAGATTTATGCATTTTCTCCTATATATATGAATTTGAATCACAAGTGTGTCTTTTTGGTCTTTTTTTTTTCTCATTTGTTGCTATTTTAAATGATAATACACGTGGGATTTGGTCGGGTTTTTCTTTAATATTTGCATTGCAGATTGTGCTTCTTATATAAGGATTAGCAAATGATGGTGAATGTTATTAATTTCTTACGTTGTCTTTAAAAATTAATTTTAAATGTGGGGTTTGAATATATATTTTGTTGCTTTTCTTTGTTTCTATATGTTGTAGGAGTAGTAGTCATCAGTCTCGAGTTTCTGAAAGTGAAGTTATTTCCATAGATTGCAAGTAAGATTTTATGCAATATTATATCATAGATGTATAATAAAAATTTTCTTGACTATAGGGATTTGACCATAGATTTTGAGAGCAGTGTTCATGAATTTGTTGACTAGGTAGTAAACCAGCAAAAGTATGTGGATGAGAACATAATTAAATGTCTACCCTCTTGTTGAAAAAATGCCAAATTTTTAGAGTCTAATGAAGTTAAGGTCTACTTGTTCAGAAAAGGGATTTGTTTAGAATTACTAAAATTGGATTAAGTCATGACGAAACGTAGTGCTACGAGTCACCAAATGTAAAAGTAAGTGCCGCATCAACCCTCTCAACCTTTGTTTATGATGTGCAGGAGCAAAACTAGGGTTTAGAGCACCATTTCATATATGATGCATCCAAATATTGTACAGGCATTATCCATGCAATGGCAAACCCTTCATGAAGAGGGAAGAGTAGCCCCATGATTGTGACTTTGGAACCACCCATTATGGATTGGGTGCAAGTTATGATACACGTGACATAGATGGGTTGACAGATAGATTATTTAATATTTTGCGTGTAGTTAACCAATCACCATACAGTATTTGTGAAAAATTCTCCCAATTGTCTACATTAGCCCTCTTGGTGAATATTAAGGTAAATCACATGTCACAAACTTGTTACAATGATATTTGTAAATTGGTTAATGAGATGCTCCCATGTGATTATTGAATGCGTCTAAATTTCTAGTACCAAAAGGCTAATAAAAGATCTAGGTCTCCCAGTCATGAAAATTGACTGTTGCAAAACTGGTTGCATGTTATATTGGAAAGAAGATAAGGATTTACAATAATGCAAATTTTGTGGTGAGGTGAGGTGCAAAGTAAAGAGGACCCTCTTCAACAAATGAGAACTGGATTCTACATAGGCGTTTGTTCTACTTGCCTCTCATTCCAGGACAAAATTGGTTACATGTTTCGAGGATGACATCCGAGAATATAACTTGGCATGCGAGCTATATGACAGATAATGGTTGCATGTGCCATCTATTAGACGCCAAGACATGGAAACATTTTGATCGAAGCTATCTTGATTTTGAGGCCAACCCTTGTAACTTACGATTTAATCTATGCGTGGATAGATTTGCTCCTCATAGGTCATATATGAAGACATATTCATGTTAGCTTGTTATCGTGACGCTATATAAACTTCCTCTAGGAATGTACAAGAAGCATCCCTACATGTTTTTGGAAATGGTTATTCTAAGTCTGTCAAATCCAAAGAAACTAATTGATGTGTATCTTCAACCAATATTAGATGAATTAGTCCAACTATGGATAGTGAGTACAATCACATACAACGCTCATCGCCAATGTTATTTCAAAATACGGGTTGCTTTCTTTGGAGAATCAATGGTTTGCCAGCATATTCCATGTTATCAGTTTGAGTGCAATCAGAACTTAATCATGATTATCTAGTTCCATATGATGTTTGATTTATCTTGATTTAAGCAAAGCTTTTTACTTGCATCATGGTAGGAACTTGTTATTTCGATTGTTATCACCAATTCCTACCACTTAATCATCCATAAACATGTTATGCCTCCGAGGGAGACGGGGTGACTAGATATGGGATCGTGCCAAACATATGTCTGTTGGGATTTATTAAATTGGAAGACAAACATCTCACAAAACAATTTATTGAATTGGAAGACAAACGTCCTAAATATGTGTCTGGGAGTTATTGAATTAGAAGACAGACGTCCCACAGCACAATTTAGACATCATGTACAGAAAGAAAAATGTGTTCGATAACATTATAAATACAATTCTACATGTTAGAGGCAAGTTGAAAGACAATCTTAATGCTCAGAAGGACGTGGTCATCATATGTGACCGGCTCGAGATAGTTATGCCACTTTACAGTGTGGGTCCCAACACAAAGCTACATACACCCGTTCTTGTGAATAAAAACAAAGGTTGTGCCAGTGGCTGAGAAGACTAAAATTCCTATATGGTTATATATTGCACATAGGACAGTGTGTTACCATGAGGGACCTGAAACTGCAGAGGATAGAGTTGCATGACTGTCATGTTTTATGGAGAGTCTTCTATTGATAGCATTAAAGGATTTGCTTCCTGAATTCGTATGTAGTGTGTTAGTCAAGGTGAGCTTGTTATTTGACTAGCTTTATACGCTTGTGCTTCATATCAACGTGCTATTACACATGCAAGATAAAGTACCAAATATAATGCACAATTTGGAGAAAATATTTCCCCCATCGTTCTTTGATTCGATGGAGCATATGATAGTACATCTCCCTTATGAGGCGAGGATGGGGAGTCCAATTCAGTGCAGATAGATGTATCCTTTTGAGAGGTCCACATCATGTTATAGTTTTTCATGTTGATACTATTGATATGGAACATCATCTGACACTAAATTTTCTAATATATTCCTACACAATTTGAAAAAAAAAAGTGAAGAACAAGGCCCACGTGGAAAGCATCAATTGTGGAGGCATGTATAGTATAGGAGATAGATATGTTTACCTCATATTATTTTGAGGTAAACAAGGCTACTAAGAAATGATATGGGTGAGACATTAGAGTCGAGTCATCCCTTTTTCCATATTCAACCATCTTAGTCGACCGACATGTGGACAGGTCTCAAGATACTTGACAACCAAGGAACGACATGCTGTAGTAACCTATGTCCTCCTTAATCATTCAAAAGTGGATCCCATATTCAAGTTTGATTTTTTGTGGTTATTGGTAATTTATGCCGTCTATTTTGTTACGACCCCATGCGAATGTTTTGTACATGTAATAGGAATCAAATCCATTTGTGGTAGGCTTTTTACAGGACAATTTAACGATGTTAATGTTGATTTCAACACTGTTGTTGCACTTCAATCTGTAGATTGATTCAAAAATTACGTGAGTCGCCTTTCGTGCTCTAGTGACCAACCTTTATTTGCCTTGGTAATGTTGTCCTTTAATATGTACCCACCCTCAATAGGTGGAGGATCCAACTACCAACATTTCAAACCCAATCTTATGTAGCTTAGCATTAGGTCCTTATAATTGTATAACAAGTTACCTAGGCTACTTCATCATTGGTTTCAAGTTCCATACCAAAAGCCATAGTCAGGGAAGACTAATGCAGAATAATGGAGTTTGTGTCTAAACTTTGTGTTATGAAAACTCAGAGTATGATTTTTACTATGTTGTGGAGAAAATAATCTAGCTAGACTATATGCTTATACCGAACAGGTGCGTGGTCTTGTTCAAATGTGTTTAGGTGGACCTTATCAAGGGTCTAAGGGTGCTCCGAATGTATAACTTTGTGGAGGTGAACTACAATTGAGTGTACAAGAAAAATAAGTCATATATCCTAGCTCAACAAACCAAATAGGTTTATCACATTGATATGCCTAACTGAGTCGGGATAGGAGTGAATGGGTGGTAGCATATAAGATGAAATCTAGACCAGCTATTGAAAAGCAGTGGAAGGATGTGTCGTATCAACCAGATAGAGAGTCGACTTACCTCTATTTGGAAAATATGTCCAACATGCTTACATTACATGATACTATAGGAGTACAAATAGGTGTAGATATCACAAAAGCGATGGCACATGGTATATGTGACAATCCCAGCAAACAAGAGGACTAAACTCTAGTGAAAGTGAAACCCCCATGGATGATGAGTATCATAGGTCAGACAACGATGGCAATGAAATTTTTTAGTTTGTACACACTTTATGTAGTTCTTTGTCACACTCTAAATAAGTTGTTTTTTAATGAACAAAGTTTGTTTAGTTAACGTGATAATTTGAACTAATTGTAGGTCATTAACATAGTGTAATCACATATGGCACAGGCCAACAAACATGTTAAGCAGGAAAAAACTAAATTCGCATTCATCAAATAAATTAAATATGTTTTGCAAAAGATCTCTAAATGTCATCAAAATGATCCTATTAGAGGTCAACCAACTATTGCGATTATTGCCAACTACCTACCCTCATCATCTCATCATGCTGCATTGCATCCCCATCACCAACCAACCTTGCGTTACCCTGTTTGGCGTCCTCTAGAAATGGAGTCAGGGTTCAGGTCGATGGTCTTGCAGAAGTAGATGCACCTAATGCGAATGATGGTGTGAAACGTGATGTCATGAAACTCATGAAGTCATGTAACTGGGCCATAGCATGCGCATGTTGACACTCCATGTGGTCCATCTAACTAAGCATGTCCTACAACTTAACCATGAAATTGGCTTCAACTGATATAGCTTTGCTTAAAACTAAAGGGTATTTGTCATTACCAATGGTAGAGGTCAGCTTATCTAGTGCATCATCATGCGCAACATTGTTATCAAGCACATTTGCACCTAGAGCTGGGCATCGTAGCTTGAAGTATATGGCATCCTGGGACAAAGATGCTCCTCAGTGCCCTCATTTGGTTCAATTGCTACTATGCATAGCTTGGTCACAAGATAAGGATACCAAAAAAACTCTAGCATTCTGAGCACATTAGTGCATCCCATCTTGGATTAGCTGCTCAACATTGAATACCTCTTCCGCTAACATGCATTAAAGTAAGATGGCACATTTTCTTATGATGGTAGCATGATGATTGATGGGTCAGATCCTTGTGACAATGAAGTACCACTATGGCTTTAGCAGCTCGTCCAACCCAACTATATTGAATGAATTAATGAATCTAGTGGTAGGTGAAACATTCCAGTTACTCTGTCTAGGCACGATACATCAACTACTGTCTCCAATGCTTGCCTGCTAGAAATTAGTCACTATGGGGTGCATTAGCCATACGAAAATAAGTGTGGATTGCACCAAGACTAATGTTGATATGCACACTGCAAATAAAAACTTTGTCCAACAACCAATCTGTTAAATTGGCATAGAACTCCCCGACAATTGGTATGATGGCATCCACTTGTGGTTGTTCAATGAAGTGGATTGCCTCTGAGTTATGCTAGGGAATAAGTGGGTCTTGTTCTTCATTGTGTCTACTAAACTCCTTTCAAGCACAAGTGCTAAATGTTTTGTGACTTTTTTTACACAGTTAGCCTCATCCAATAACACATACTTGTTACGGTCATATGAAGGATTTGCTCTCTTCGTTCGTGGAGCCATATCACCTACAAAATAATAACAAAACACCCAATGAAAACATTGTACCACAACAAGCATGATATGCACTAACGTATGCCATGCACTTTGCCTAAAACAAAGCTATTTGGGAGTGTACATCCAATGATAATAGCACACTCATAATTCTCACAACATTTGGCAGTGATGTATTTCAAACTCACCTACTAACGGTCCTAGCCAATATGACAAGCAGTCATCGCATTGTATTCATGTCAGGCCAATTAGACATGCCAATCCAACCAACCAATCCATCATTCTCACCTATAACTAAGAAAACATGCAACATAGCCCATTCTAATATCTATTCGATACAAGCATTTCACCGAGCAGTTATATGCAATCATCACTATGCCAAAGTTTACCAACAAATTAAAACAAATTCACCTTAAAACAACAACTCATATAAGAACAAACATTTACAAACATCATCTTGGGTGAATTATCCCAACACCATCAACGAAGTGAGTACATTCCACACATCCATTCATTCTATATCAACTAACACAAAAGTGCAATGCCCCTTAACCTTATTACAAAATTATTAACCAACATACATCTAATTTACATGTAATGTGGATGAATGGTCAAAACCATCACAATCATGTTGATTTCAAGCACTATATATTGTTTCTAATTGAAGAGCAAGCATTGGGTATACATAGTGGGAGAGTTACCACAAGATGTCACAATACAACATTGAAAAGAATTAAAATACCTAATTTAAGTTTGATGAAATAGCAAAGGACTTAATTACTCACCTATCGAGTTGGGCAGGAAGGAGTATAGGACGAATTTAAGGTGTAAAGTGAATGGAAATTATAGAGAAGATGCTCCAATTTTAAACTGTGCAGTGTTTGTCACACGGGTCATCTCAACAACCCATGCGATGAGACCTTTTTTTAGGCCTCATTTCCTTAACATCATGATGACACGAACTCTTTGTTTGCAAGTCATCCATGTCCTCACAATGATGTGGACGATGATGACCTTTAGGATTCCTCGTCGTTGTGACGATGACCCCTAGGATTTTCATAAGCCCTCGTCATCATAACAAACATAACGACTTACAAAGAGAGAGTTTGCCACACCACGCTCATCGCGACGAGACAAACAAAGGGATTGATTGCCTACACGTTGTCGCAACAAGCATGGCATAGCATACTCTCATCTACAAATCGCCGCACTCGTTGCGACAATGTGCTCATATGAAGAATGCTAGGGCCAGCCATTAGGACTCAATTTCCACTTTATTTTTAGGATGGGAGTAATTTCCTTTCCAATTGTCATCCCAAAATATTTTCAAAATTGAAACCCCAGCCCTCCCTCCATTTTTACTCCCCCAAATTTACACAAACTCAAACACCCATATTCCTCCATTGCGCAAGGTCAAGTCCTCAAGGAGAAAGCACTCACATGTGTTGCTTTTACACAAGAGAACACCCTCACTCAATCAAATCTCAACCATCACAAAGGATTTAAGACAAGTCTTCTAGAGTTCTTTTAACTTGACTTGTTTTAACCAATGAATGCTCCCTAGAATAGCAGATGTCTTATTCCAATTTTGGAAGCCACACAAGGGCTTGATAATTTCCTTGACTTAGGGTTATTTTGCATGAGAAAATTTAGTGGGTTAATACTCAATTGTATACCTTAACTGTGTGTTTTTGGTTTGATTGAAATTTTTGAGCGAATATATGACCTAAATGGTTGATGCCCTCGAGAAAATATTAGTTGCACATAACATGCTCAACGAAATGGCACGATAAAGCTTATTATTGGTATTCATGCATTGCTTGTCTTGGCACTTCAATAAGTAGATAAAATTCATTCCAAGACATGACCATGACTAAACATCACACTTGTAATTGTTGTCTAGTTTGTAATAATAATTCTAGAGGATGGTAGAAATTTCTAAATGGTCTAGAAAATGTATATATTCAATCATGTGTGTTATTCATCTTGTTAACATCTAGTTAAAATTAAATATTCTGAGCGCGTCCTTAAGATTGTCGTGGGGTAAATCAACTGGTTATCTAAAAGTAACACAAAATACACACGCAATGGAGTACTGTTGTTTTGATCTTACGTGCATACAAGCTACATATAAAGTAGAGGAGCAATGAAAATGGCTAAGTGCACATTTCATCATGTAGAGTGGAGGACCTAGAATAGTGCTTGGTAAAAGGAAAGAAAATAGAGTATTGTTGTTTCGATGTCTTCTACTCTCTCATATGTCCAATGTGAACGATGTGCTTTTTTTACAATGTGGCATGTCCTTCTATTTCAACTTTCTATTATTCTTGGTAAGACCAACATGATGCTTCATTTGTTTAATGTGCTCGAGGAATAACTCATGTAGCATATTTTTGAGGTTGGTCTTAACACGGTGGGGATGCTTCACAGAACATAGACCCCCCATGGGACAACAAGCCAAGATTTACATTGGGCATCATTAAAGATGATGAGGTGCAATGCCCATCCCAACCACAAAATGACCGACTTTCCACATCAATCTAGTAATCCAACTAGCATGCTCCATATTTGAGCCATAGGGGTGGGTCGTTGCTAGCTGCTGCATCATAGGTGTATGTGGGTAAACAAAGCCAATAGCTCGTCGATGGGCCCAGGCACTTAATGCCACAAACTTTCCAATGAGTTAATTTCTATTTTTTTCTAGTGAATACAATGACATAACTGCTTGCATGTCTTCATTTAAATAACGCACTTGTAATATATTTCGATTAGTGCATGGAAAGAACTAATAGATTACATCAAGTCCATCTTTACCATACATTATAATAACCCGTGGATGCGTTATACCAAGATACCATTGGATACTAGAAAAGATTGGTTTACTTATTTCAAGGTATTAGGGGTTTATGTTTAAGCCGATTTCATACAAACAAGCATGTTTTCTGGTTTCACTCTTACACTATTAATGTCCTTTGTTTCTTTTCATTGGTTGTTAGAATGACTACACATGGGATCCGAGTAACAAGTGGGAACAGATGTTGCCTAAGTGGGTTAAAGGTAATTTTCAGACCGTGTGCAACAAGAACTGGGCTAACCAAGCTGCCAACAATGCCTTTGCATCCATTATATATTGCGGGGGTTCGATTTCAGTGACCACCCACAACGAGCGCATGGTGAGTCAAACATATTTCATCCCAATCATTTTTGTTCCATGTTATTGAACATCCATGTTTTAGGAAATACCGACGCATTGAACAACGTGCTTTATACCAACCAATGCAATAATGGAATGCCTTACTTTGTAAACGCCCTCATCATGCAGGAAGCGACAATATGAAAACCACCAACCTCTCTCAAGCTATATTCGACGGTGTCGAAGAGAGCTGTTGGAGAAGGGGCAGGTCCCCATGTGCAAACTTAGGGGATAAGGACACATAAGCACTTCTAATTGTGTAAGCAAATGTAGAACAGCCTTACTTTACCTTTGATCTCATTAATTCCTTTTAATATTGTAGGAGATTATGGACAAGTTGACACAAGACCACAATGCCGAGGACCCTAATGGATTGGAGCTAGAGGATGGGACTTCATCTGGCTCTAACAGCAATAACATAATTGTCCTCAATGCTCTCGGTGACTTTTAAAAAGGGTCGCTTTCCAAGGATGGGATCTTAGGCCATGTCATTCTGGCAATTATCCCAAAGAATCATCAGCTCTGCTTCCACATCCAACCCCGAGCTCAGGACAATATAAGAGAAACTTGAGCATAGACAATAAGAGCTAGCACAAACATAGGCAAAACTAGATAAATTTATGTGACTTGCAACGAAAAAAAAGGGCATCGAAAATTTGGATGAGGATGAAGGCAAGACGAATGGTGACAATTTGGATGGGTAGATTTATATCATCAATCGAGCATGTGGCCCCCGCTAACGCCCTGTGTTATGTTTTCTTTTTTTTTTTTTTGCAAACTCATGTTGTACTAACATTGCATATTAGTACATGTTAATATTAATTTTCTACATCTATTGTCGTCCACCAAAATTGTGATATTTTATTGAATCTTGGGTAAAATATTGTAATTTTAACTAGGGAAAGTGTCTCAAAAGCAATATCAAAATTGGTCACATTTCAACAAAGTTGTCCCAAAGCACTCATCCCCAAAGTTGTCTCAAAACTACGCCTGATAAAGACATGTCACATCCACAAAAAAGGCCTATCCCAAAACCATCCCAAGGAAATCGTACAAAAAAAACCATCACAAAATTGTCTCAAATCTCCCGTCCCAACGCCTTTTCAAATAAATCATTCCAAAATTGAGATAAATAGACCGAGCCAAAGCCGTCTCAATTTTGTACGAAATACAATGTCCTAAAGCCATCCCAAATAACTTGTTTCAACGCCGTCCCAGAAAAATTTGTTCCAAAACCGTGTCAAATGATCTTGTCCCAAAACTCTTTCAAAAATCTCAATTCTAAAACCATCCCAAATTAGGGTGAGCATTAAAATTCGTCTCAAAAGGTCTGCAGTGGGGCAATTTAAGACGGCTTCATAGTCATCCCAATTACCCATCCCAAACGGTCATTCCAATTCTAGAAATTTTTTTGTAGTGCTCTCTCTAACTTATTTTTATTTTTATTTTCTCTCAAATTTTCTCACTTTTCATTCTTTTATTCTTTTTATATTATTATATTTAATGTTTATTTTAACTAATATTACTTTTATTATTTAAAAATAATAATCATAATTTATATATAATGTTACGCCTAGAAAATTATGTCAGGTAATAAAAATCTCGCTCTGTTTGGATGCAAATTTTCTTAGGAAAATGAGTTGGTATGTAAATTCAAATATATTGTAAAAATAGAGGGGGGGGGTGAGGAAGATACACACACACACACACATATATTTATATAGATGTATATATAAAATTATTTTGATGGTTACTATTTTTGAAAATGTTTTGTCTTGATGTGAAAGAAAATTTTGCCAAGTTCACACCCAAACATAGCCTATATATTTATAGAATTGTTTTGATGTGGCACTTAGAACGGAACATCACACGTAACAGGTACAATGCCTTCAATTTTTGTATTATTGTTGCATATTATGCTGAATAAACAAATCAAAGGTTTTTTGTCTAGTACTAGAGGGAATGTGCGTCGTCCAATAATTTGTAAGACTGTAGCACGTTAGGTGAGTCACACCCACCGCCTAACTCTTTCATTTTTCAATTGTGGCCTCCAAAGTGGATTGGTCAAAGTGACTACTCCACATGCTTCCCCATTTTAAGCCATCACACCGCATGTGGACAGTGGCCCCCAATGCCAACATCCCACTTTCCTAAACTCACCCGCAGTATGGCACCCCTACTAGACTACCCTTGTTTTTTTGGATAGAAAACTTGACTACTTACTTATCCCTATAAAATTTTACCAAATAAGATAGAAATATGCTCCTTGACTTGAAAACCCTACTAGATGAGTTAATGATAACGAATCAATTAATAATACAATTCTTTTCACATATCAGTCTACACAAGGTCATTTATTTATCTTGTTTTCCTCCTTTCAATTTTTTGAAACATAAAGGTTTCGACAATATTTGATTATTATAGGACAGTAGCATCTTCTCTATCTCTCAAATTTTCTTATGTACTAGATACGAGTTGATAGAATGTCCCAGAGACCAATATTAGAAAATTAATTACAAGATTTTCCACAAGTTGTGAAAATGATGGGTAGGTGCCTTATCGTCGCTGTCATTCTTTTAGGTAAACTGCACGAAGTTTTTGCTATGATGGATTAAGTTATTGTTCTCGTAATATATAAAATGGGATACTTGTGTATAATTGTATAAAAAATTAATATCTCTTTGAAAATTTTTTATATAGTTTATAAAATAAAATAAGAGACAAAAAACACACTTGAAAGAAAGAATAAATTAAAATTGTGGGAAGAGAATAGAATAAATAAAAACTAACAAAAATGAGTGAAAATTGTAAGAGCATTTCAAGTATTACATATTGCAAAATTAAAACGAGGCATGTAACCTTAACATATAAATATCAATTTTTAATCGAGAAATTTATAACGTTCATAAAATAAAACAAGAGGATAAGAAATAAACTTGAAAAATAGAATAAATTAAAACTACGAGAAGGAATTAAACAAACAAACATAATAAATCAAAATTTATGGAAGATAATGAAATAAATAAAAATTAGAGGAGAAAAATAAAGATATTTATATATGTCCAATAGCATTTTATGTACTACTTGTTTACATGTATATGAGAGGATAGTAATAGATTATTAATAAAATGGTTCAAAATGGGGTGAAGTCAAACTCGAATAGCCATGACAAATACTTAGGACAGGCAGGGAATTTTCCTTTCGGATCTTATGAAGTTGCTGGACAGTTCCTTCGGCAAGACTTCACTTCAAATTGAAGCAGCAAAAAGGAAGACGTTCCCCTAAAATTTTTATAATCTAAATATCATATTATTTAAATTATTTTTAAATTTAAATTTAAAATTTTTACTTTTTACTTTTTTGTTATTAATTAATAATTTTTTAATCATTATTATCTACTCACATCACACTGAAATCAAACATATCTTATTTTTTTCTATTCACATTCATTTTTTATTATCCTATATACTATCACATCATCTAATTATTATTACACTTGCGTATCTAAACCTTACTAACGAAACATAAATTATCCTCCCATTTAAATCACCAAAATTTTTCAGCCCACCACCGCCGCCTTGATAACAAACCAAACACACCCTCAACCCCCAAACGGTACTTCGTTAAAATTGTTTTATAGTCAATGTATTGATACTTGATGGCGATAGTGACAAGGGTCCTTACCACCTACCGTGGGATCTTCTCTATTGACTTCATAAATTAACACTATTATAATCTACACCTACTCAATATCCAAATATTTCCACAAAACTAGAATGATTGCTGGAATTGCATGCAGACAATTAATGTGAAATTTCTTTCACTGGGAATTTGATTTGCCAAATCCATTCGGTACACCCTTCATCATGTCATTGGTCAGTTACAAAACAAATGTGTTTACTCATTGTGTTAATGGAATCCAAGTAGAATTTTTCCAATCAAAGGTGCCAAAGTTGGGAAATTAAGAGAAACTCATGGGACCACTAATCCATATTTAATGCGCATAATTAGGGACATCATGGGAGTCAAGTTAAGTTAATCTTTTAAGACAAGTTATGTAGTAAGAAAATTCATTAGGGTTGGCCTAACTGCGGGGGCCACGTTGTACCACAAGTCTGTATCTTGGATTTGTGGTCCTTCAAACATCATACCACTCAACTATTTTCTTTTAATAATTCCAGAAGTACAACCTTCTGAATGATTACAGAGATTGGGGTTATCATACGTGTATAATTTAACAAAAAAACAAATACAAAAATTAATGTTTGAATTGTATCATTCCCGTATAAATTAAAAATTAGAAATGAAATAAATAAATATAATATTAAATAGGTAAATAATTAACCTTTATCTTTTGTAAAAAAAAAATCATATTTATTTATATAATAATTTTAATTAATATGGAGTTATATAATCAATCAACACTTAATTAATCCAGAAAAATACAATTAAATAGGTAAATAATTAATCTTTATGTTTTGTTAAAAAATCATATATATTTATATAATAATTTTAATTAATATCGAGATATATAATCATATCAATAATTAATTAAATCCATAAAAATACACCCAAGTATCATTACCAAAACCCGACATCAAACCAAGATTGAAGTCCCAACCAGCCATCACAAAATCTGCATTCTCTGTTTACTTTTCCCTTTTGGGCCGGCATTCATAACCAAAAGCAGATTGGCCCAATTTGGTTCCAGGGCTAATTAGTCACGGCCCATATAAAAAATTCCACCCTCACTAATAACAGCAGCCATGTTTGTTTTCATTTTTGAGTATGTATCTTTCAGTATATTTTTCTTAAAAATTGTGTAAAAATAAAAAAGAGACAGAGAAAAAATTTAAAAATTATAATGATTATAATGTGTGTTTTTGAGTATAAAAATGAAAACAAACATAACTATCATTTTTACAATCCCATTGCAATATGGAACTCAATTACATGTTACAAACAGGAGGAGCTTAAAACAGCACCTCTATGTATGATAAAAGATCTAAGGTAGGAAAAAAGCCATTTGTCATGATCATGTTCCGGAAACATAAAAAATTTAAAGAGAGAGATGAAGAAGATTGGAGTGAATCCTAACACGAATCTCAACCTTGATTCTTCTTGATTCCTGTTAACAATTGGCACTCATTCTTGCATGATATATTCCACACAGCTGCCACCCAACTGTGACTGTCCAAAACTATTGTACGCACTTCACTATTTTTCCAAATTTACTGCTGAGAAGATGGGTCCTCACAAATATCATTCACCGGTCGCAGAACATCACTCAAAACAGCTGTCCTCGTACAAGGGTGGACCAGATCGATGCATGCATAAGGGCAAATAAATTTAAGTCGACTTTTACCAAAATATTGATGACGTACCCATTTCACAAGCAAAGCCAAGTGGCCACTTTGCCACAAACCCATTGGCTGTGCTGAATCTAGCATCCGAACAACTCAAGTGGGGAGATTGTACTCTCATTTAAACAGACAGGTGCGCAACACGTGGCAAGACGACAGTGGAGCTTGGTTCTTTTATCACTGGAATTTTCACTTTCCAACCAAGGTTCGAAAAAGAAATCGTAGGGAACCGTCCTTCTTAGACAAGGACAACCATAACCAGGAAGAAATAATTACAAACCAAAACCAATTACCATTATCAATCTTCATGCTAATAACATGGCTTTATTTGTTCTTAAATTTTATATGTTTTTTTTAAATATTTTTACTTTAAAAACGGTGTAAAAGTAAGAGGGACGTGAGAAGAAAAGATGAATAATAATTAAGCGTATATTTTTTAACGGTGAGCAATTGTAAAACAAACATAGCCATGGTTTCTAGTTTCCACTGATTCAAACAATACGAGAAATGCTATAGCTTACCACAGAAGATTGCTTTTACTTGTTGGGTTTTGAGGGAATCAAGTTTCTGCATTTAGAATCAGCAACTGTATAGCGTATGCTACCCTAACGCATCGATTCCAGCCTCTTACTGATCTAACAATTAGCTAAGTCAAGCAGTAAAAAACATCACAAGTCATGATAAAAACTCTGTCTTGGCAGATGACTCCAGCAGAGTCACTGTTTAACATCAAGAAATGATTCAGATGTAGGTCACGATAAAAGTTTCGAGATTTGATTTAAAGATAAAGAAATGGCTTCATTCTCTTTAAATCCCCTGAACAAGTATGATCCCTACCAAATTACAAACTTTGGCACCTCTTAAACATAAATATCCAAAAGTCCACTACTAGACTAGGCATTGGAGGGGGGGGGGGGGGGGGGGGGGGGGGGGGAAGAATGGTACCTGTGGTCCTCCTGTTTTCATCCTTGCTTTCTTTTTCACCATCCAACTTCATTTTCTTCACCTTGTTTCACTTTCTTGATCTGGTTCCACTTGTGCGGGCATTCACTTCCCCTAACTTCACGTTGCCAACACAATGGAGGCAGGCAAAGAAGAAGGGAAAAGGATTGTGCTGGTACCTGAATTGGAAGAGGAAGGTGAAGAAGATGAAGATGCCGAAGAGGATAGCAAGAAAAGAAGAGCGTTGACTCCCTCCAAAAGAAGGGGATCCAGCGCAAGTGGATCAGCACAGCGTTCTTGTCAGGTAGAGGACTGCACTTCTGATATGGCTGACGCCAAGCAATACCATCGTCGCCATAAAGTATGTGAGTTTCATGCCAAGGCTACAGTGGTTCTTCTTGCTGGCATACATCAACGCTTCTGTCAGCAGTGCAGCAGGTTTGATTCCTAATGTTACCTCCTTTTATTTTAAATTCTAATCCCTCCATGTTTCAGTCACACACCCTGTAAATACACATGTATATGGTGGTTTTGGAAGTCCCACGGGTACAGAAATATTCTAATCAGGCTACTGGCTATAAAATTACAATTGCTCGTAGAATCAGTAGCAAATTAGAAAAAATAACTAATTGAACAAGTGTTAGATTTGCAAAGGCACACGCATTCTGTAGAGTAGATGGAAGTTAACAATCTACTGTAGTGAGATAGCATGCGGATGTAAAAGAAAACGAAGATCCATAATACTTGAGAACTGTATAAATCACTCTAGTTGGACAACAATAGCTGTTCATCTCCCAAAATCAGGCAGATTTAGGAAACAAAAACATTAATGGAAATTATAGCAGACACACTCAAGGCCAATCACTAGAAATCAGTGCTGACTAATAAAGCAGTCCAAAATAAAACACGATTATTCTGAGGCTCTTGGCTGAGGCTCTCGAGGGGTAGAGATTTTAGGTGTTAGCAAGCACTGGGGATAATGTCAGCCAAAGCTTAACCTGTATCTGACACAATCTTTTCACCTTTGACTGTTAAATTTATTTTGATGCTCAGTACCCAAAGGCAATTAGTAGACATCGATTCTCGTGGGCACGTCATTCTAGAGCCCAACTTAGCTAGGACGGGTAAAACTGATATGTAGAGAGGAATACATCCTTCCTGCTCAACATTCACTTTCCGCCCTATGGCTAAAATCCTGCAGGTTTCATGAGTTGTCAGAATTTGATGAAGCTAAACGAAGCTGTCGCAGGCGTTTGGCAGGACACAATGAGCGACGCCGCAAGAGCTCATGTGATTCTCAGTAACAAGAGGCATACTCAAAGGCCATTGTTTTCGAGGGAAGGCAAATTAACTCCATCACAAGGGCCTTGTCTGCAGTCTTGAAGAAGAAAACTTTACCCTTCTGGTTACTACCAATGCTCCCTATCTTCTGTCAATTGCCAAATTCCTTTTAACTAAAGGATTAGATCTGTAAGAATAGGTCAAGAACTATCTTAAAGTAATGTGTCAATCTGAGACTTTTTTGTTTGGTATTTGGTACTGAAGATGTACGCATCTTCTGCACCCATAAGGATGCCACCTAATTACTTAACTGTTCTTTTTTGTTTCTGAGATTGATCATTCAACTATCTTTTCCAATAGCCAGAAACTGGTGTGAGTTTCATATCTCATAGATTAATATTTTGATAAACTTAGTCGGACTGAATGAGTTGAACTTCAGATTGTCAACCACAAAGAACTTACGTATTTAAGAGTTCTGCAAGTGCTTGCAAGCTTAAAGGCGATATCCGAGAGATTGCAAAAATACAACAGAGCATACCTATGCAAGCTACCATCCAAGGCGCAGATACTGGCAATTAAAGGCAAGTGCTCACAACCACAACACCACCAATCTCAAGCACATACTCCCATTTTGCAAAACTTCTACTCTCATGTTAACAAAAGCAAAACAGAGTTATAATGAAGTCTAACTTTTAGCAACACAAGTCTGAGTCAGCCAAATTATCAAAAAGACAGGCAACTACTTTCGAGAACAGTTCAGTAATAAACGAGCGCACAACCAGAGTATGGGCTACAGCAAGTAACCAAAACCTCTTGATGAAATGAAGTAAGCATTAACTCTTCATCTGCATATGGAAATATAAGAAAAATAAAGGAAGTAATATAGTTCAGTTTTAGTAAAATTCTAAAGATAGACCAGTGGCCGTGCTCGAAATAACCACATCATACAATCCATCCTAGTTCTTGTCCAATAAATTCTGATACGCAAGAATTTTTCCATCCAGGTGATGAGGCTACCTGATTATTTTTTTCACCATGTTTAAACTTTTGGCTTCAAACGAGAATTTTGTGATGATTGATTATAGTATCAACCTCATAAAGATATATACAGTAAACAAGTACCCCATCTCCAAACCCTGCATTTTTAGGAAAGTTGCCAAAACCGCTAAACTGACCAACCATAAATAGTCTTCCATGAAGTATCTCCTGGTTATCTCACAACATCAACAACAAATCAAATCATAACTCTCATTCTAAAATAAAACAATATGAGACCTACCACTCAATCAGACTTGTTTTATGGATTACTAGAATATCATAGTTTTAGTATATAAGTTTCAAATAGATTGTTGGCAACTTGCACCAAGAGCTAACAAGTTCCTTATTGAAGAGAACTAAACAATTCATAGCTTCGAGATGAAACCCTTTCAATCAAACCCCAAGAGGAATGCACTAAAAAAATCCAGCATATAATCATTTGCAGCAGCTGCTGGACATCTTAAAAACTTTAACGCATCCTTCAATATTCACACCAGATCTGCCACTCAGATTTCTTGGCAGCATAAGCTCATACTACCTCAAAAGAATTCAATATCTCACATACAGCTTCAGCCATCAATAAGCCAAGTTTGATGTATAATATAATAGACTTCAGTTTATTTCATCAAATCATTTGACATAAATGTACGACATTAGGAGCATCACAGTTTGCATCTTGAAAGAATCACAATCAAATGTTGATATCAAACAAGCACAATGTCTTTAGAGCGAACAGAAGAAAGTCAGAGCACACACATCAGGCTTATCAATGCTAGATCCCTAACATTTTTATAGCCAGCTCCCACGTTACAATAGCAGCAGCATTTGCAGGAAATGCTCTAACTATTGTGGGGCCAAGACCTGTGTAGCATCCCCGAATTCCAGACCTCCTGTAAATCTAGCAATGAGAAAGAATCAGGCATTTATTGCTACTTCAAATCATAAAAAAGATGAAGATCGTCATTGTATACCGATTCTAGAATCTGCAACGGATTTCTTGTATGGCATTTGTCAGGTGAAGTTTGAATTATTGTCTTTGCCACATCTAATGGTAGAACAGCAGACCAACACTAATAAGTGGAAAAATGGGTCTAGAAATTAGAATATTAGAAGAGTGAAGGTACAAATAAATAAATAGGGCAATGTGAAAGCTGACAAGTGCAGTAAAGAAAAATTTTTCAATCATCTTCGATATTAATTGGAATACTTACAGCTATCCCGCCAAAGCCACCACTTACAATCCCAACTCCTACATCAACAAAATGTGCATGATCAGAGGTA
Organism: Avicennia marina; assembly: GCA_019155195.1. Lineage (NCBI taxonomy): Eukaryota > Viridiplantae > Streptophyta > Magnoliopsida > Lamiales > Acanthaceae > Avicennia > Avicennia marina. The sequence continues at coordinate 16,573,062 of CM032754.1, read as the reverse complement.
GAATCTCTTAGTGGTAGATGCATGTAATAGCGCACATGCTCATATGTGCTAAAGAAGACAGCATTTCCAATAGATTCCCTTAGCAAGGTAGCGCTGCCTCCTCGAAATATGCCTGTAAGCTGGAGAAAAATTCTATCAGCTAGAAAGTTCTTCAGACTTTAATGGGACCAAGCACAGTGTTCCTCACCCCTTCAGTTTTTACAGTTTTAAGAGCACAATCGACAGGACTGCTATATCTATTGGAGCTTGGTCTGATAGAATCAATGCCTTGAACTTGCATTCTACACTGAAAATACCACAATCACACAAATGACATGAAAAGCTCAGCAAAGAAGTATCAAGATTCCAATGCACTTACCTTTAACAGCTCTGATGGGCATAATATAAAGCTAATAATTGCTCCCGCAAAAGCCCCTGAAGTTACTATTGCAACAGGCTGTGGTTTTTCATTCCGTATTTCTCCCTACAAAAGCATAAAATAATATTTGCATGAGAACACCAAACATGTCATCGTAAGTTCGTAACCCTCAACAAGAACAACCATAGAGTTAAAATGCCAGTTATTTTATTATGTCATCAAGGTAAATGCATTTCAAAGTATGTAGGATGGTGCTGTCTACAGAGATACATCATACAGTGTCAAACACCTGCAGTAACTGTTTTGTCTGGGAATAAATTCCAAATGCAAGTGAGCTTTCAAAGGCCATTCCCACAAAAGAAGATGTTGCTCCACGATAAAGGCCTCTTACCTGTCAAAATAGCTATGAGTAGATGCTAAGGACGAAAAGGAAGCACCTAACACAGATTAATCACCCTAAATCAATGAATAACCTAGAAATTTTCATTTGGCACTAAGCAGTAAAAGCGAGCTTGGATGAGACACACACATGAAAGTTAATTAAAAAAAGGAACAAGGATCACAACCACAGAAATAAAACAAGTAGTTAAAGGATACAAATAAAAGGAAATTGCTTGTTCTATAGCCTAATTAGAACACAAACGTACTAGGGAATGGCATATTGAAGTAAGGTCTTGCAGAGATTTAAGAGGCATACTCCTTCCATCTTCAATATTCTCGCAGTACAGTGCAAGCCACTCTTGTACTTCATTCCATTTGCTTCAGTATTGTGTTTTTGAAGCTTCACCTAATAATAGAGACCAAGATTGAAAAAAGAAAAGAAATTGAGATACCAAATAATGGGACTAGCTTCAAAATTTCTTGAAAAAAGGCAGTAATAAAACAGAAATGAAACAACTGCCTCTCACTAATTAAAACTATCAGTGATAGGCTCAAGATTTTAGCCATGCATGCAGATAGAACTCACAACCTAGAAAGGTTTTAATCTTTCCTTTTTCACTTACATTGCATATAAAAATTCTAAAAGACTAAGATGCCCTCATTATGATAGGAAAACAATGTGAAGTGTTGATAGATAGTATAATATAATAAAAAACACTATTATTTATAAGTCACGATAAACAACATTGTGAGCATATGTTCTGAATGCCAATAGCAGTATATAGGACTCAGCATCCAATCTGTATATTAATGACAAAATGAGAAAGAATAGCAGCTGGAAATGTGTGCTTTCAAGGATAAGCTTCTCAAAGTGGCATATTATCCTCAATATGAGTTTATAATGAGAAGGGGCAGCATACAATTTGTCTACTTCTGGTCATCAAATTACACTGTAATTGTGCCTAGGGGCCTGTAATGAACCATTTGAATGTAGGACATGGAAGGCATTATAAGCGAACTTCCACTCAGACTCCAGTTCATCACAGTTTCTTGGTCATTACCATTTTGTAGTAATACCCATTGGAATACAAACTAAAACACTCAGTTACGACCTTCAATTCTGCCACATCATCTAATTCGTCAGTATCCCAATACTTCAATGCAAACTTCATACAGTTTTATCCCATTCACTTTGCAAGGAGGTCATATGACATCTACAATTGAGCAAATTCATATAAAGAATTAATTTTCAACTAAATTTCCTCGCGAAAAATCATATCGACCAAGCTGCCAACAAAGGGAAAACTACCAGAAAACAATTTTGAAGGCGTCGAAGTGAGCGCGTGTTTTACAATTGATGTGGGCGAGAGAGAGAGAGAGAGAGACCTTGACAGTGTCAAAGGGATGACCAACGATGACGGTGGCAACTCCCGCCAGCAAACCCGCGACATATTCTTTGTGAGCCGTGCCCAATCCCGAACTCTCCCCCATTTTTTACTATCTCCGGAAACTCAAAATCTAGAGATCAACGCACATCCCCCGCCGATTATTGTATACAGAAGTACCGTAAACCAACGAGGTAGTCGAAGAATCTCGCTGGCGAAAAATGAATCGACGGCGGGGGCAGAGCCTTCGGGGAACGATCGCGGGTATACGGCGGCAACCCCTCAACGCTGGCGTCTGTATGTGTGCCATGTTATAAACAGGTCGAAAGTGTGGCGGCAATGGCAAAAACCCTTGCTACTCTCGCAACGGGTCTTTTCCTGTCACGACATCGCATTATAGGCAACAGCGCGATTCTATCTATTTAAGTAATAAACGCTGCATCCAAATTAGAATGGGATAATATTTGAAAAATGGACTATGAATCGACTCGGGCGGTTTCTAGCGTTATATACTTGCAAAACTTTATTATGATGTTATGCTCACCTATATAGAGTCATACAAGTCATTGACACAATAAAGGATCACATTTGAGTTTGATCATTTTTTTTAATATCCTAAATCAAAACCAATTTGAAATTTATTTTAATTTTTGTTGCTACAAAAGAATCAGTAATGTGTCTATCCGAGTTGTAAAACAAATTAAAAGTTCAAACTCGACTTTATCAAGAAGATTGAAAGAATTAAACCATAATTCATTAAATAAATTTTACCTCAATTTAGATTATGAAGTTTGGCTTAATTTACGGTATGCATAAAAAATAAAGATAAAATTTGACATAAATTTAATCTTATAAATGAGGAAATTAAATATTCTATACCTATAATTTAAACAATAATATAAAATCAAATATTATCAAATATAACTTAAATATTCTAATACTCCTCCTCAAGTTAAATATAAGAAATTTTTAAAATATTTAATATGGATTATTACAATTAAAAAAATAAATTGTCGTAAAACAACAATAAAAAAACTTTCATAAAGTGAAAGTAGGCACTCATTGTCAGGCGACACAAGCAAACTTTTTGTAAGACAACACTTGAAATAGACGTCATAGGGCCACACAAACAGCAATGTTGTAAATCAACATTCACATACTTCGAGTTAAGTATCGTAAAGCAACATTCAAATACTTCGAGTTAAATATCGTAAAACAACATATAACCAACTATCATAAAATAACAACAGAACAAACAGTTCATCATAAGGCGATAAACACCATTGGACAGCCATAGTTGGTATTTGTAGTTGATGAAAAACTATCTTTTTTCTTGGTGTTCTTTTTTCAACTTGACTAAAAGACTGGTCATATGGGAATTTTTTTTCTTAACGAAGGAGGTGGGGTTGCCGCCACGTGCCACGGCGTTGGCAGCGGATTTACATTGAAGGTACAATAGAGTAAGGTTTTAGGAATGCACTTGCTTTCACAAGAATTAAATCATAATGCATTGAATAAACTCTACCTTAATTTATACTATGAGGTTAGGTATAATTAACAATAAGTACCAAAAATAATATATATATATATATATATATATGTAACTTAACATAAACCCAATCCTCTATATTAGAAAACTAAATATTTTATACCTATAATTTAAATAACAATATAAAATCAAATATTATTGAATATTTTCTAAATATTCTAACAAACTCAATTTAGTCAAATCCTTAGACAATGTCTAGATCAAATTTCTTTTTAATTTCCTTCTCATCTATACTTCTAAACATATTGCTCAATAAAATGAATATTTTTATCTTTTTCTCTCTTTCTTTGACACTATATTTAAATTTACACATCAATTTTTCCCTCCTACCATAGTTTACTTCAAAACAAAGCCTTTAAATTTAAATATCTTGATATTTCTAATGTATTGTTTTGTGATTGAAAAAATGGGCTAATAATAAAAATTTAAAGGTTGGGCTTAAATTTTCAAAGGCCTAGAGAATTTTGTTGGGATTTTTAATGGGCTTAATCTGTGTTTTGGCCCAATTGCAGAAGGTTCCAGACAAGGTCACTCTTGCAGTTTGTAGTAAGTTTAAAGGTAAATGAGTCTTTTGATTTCTAGGGTTCAAGGCAAAAATGGAAGGCAAATGTTTTAATAGGAATAAAGTGGGGATTCTAGGGCAGTGCCAACAAACTCTTTTTTTGCCCTATATTCTCTCTTCTCTTCTTCTCTAATCAACTAAGCTTTTATCGTTCGATTCTCACTGATCGAAAAGGTGAATTTGGACAACTCACCTATTAATTGAATCCTTATGATGAGTGTTTCTTCTTAATCGAAGTAGAATGTTGTTTTGTTTCCCTTTGCTAAACTGACTAACCCTCCAATGAACCTTCTTATAATGAAGTTGATGATGAAAGGTCAATTATTTAGAATAGATACTATTGTTCCAAACTTGTGAGTATTCAAGTGAGGGGGGCGGTTGGTGATGATGTAAATGATTAGAGAAGATAGAAAGGGAAAACATGCAAAAGAGGGAAGGAGACGTAGAAGGCATAGGCAAACATAAAGATAAGACTTATTTCTTGAATAATGGTCTCTTTTTTACGTACTGAACTTTACAATATATTCAACTGATTCTTTTCCCACTTATTTTTCTATGTACATATAAGGTGGATAAAAGTAATTGCTCTATTTTAGCTGATTTGGTGCCGTCTTTCTTACTATAGCTCATATCTTTACTTTAATACTCTGATATCTCCCATAATTGTATTATTAATTCCCCTAATGTAACTATCCAAGGGCTTCACTTGCGAGCCACCTATATCTTTATTTCTACTGTTCTCTCTACTTATTATCTATCAATTTATTTAGTACTTATGTGCTGAAATATGTGCTTTGATTGCGGGTTTCATGCTAGTGATATTGAAATTGTTACTTTGATTGATCTTGAGACAGTCCCTTCCCTTTTTGTTTGTCCTTGTCCCTAAGGACAGACAGCAAGAAATGCTGCTAGAGGGCTGGAAAATCTTCATAGGTTGGCTCAGTGGTGTTGAGATTTAACTATCGCACTAAGACTTATTTCAATGTACCCCTTCCCCGTCTTTGTTGCATTTGGTCTAACATTGTTGTGAGTTTCAACCTAATTTCACTGTGATGATCTACGTCAGGTAGCTTTTGAGTGATCTGTACATGTGGACTTACCTTCTGTTTTAACTGAGACACGTGAAATGTTGGGTGAATACTACTTCCTTTTGATAAATCTAACTTATATGCAAATTTTCAAACTTTCTCTAAAACCCTATACGGACCAAAATACTTATAGGCTAATTTCTAGTTAGTTCTTGCTGCCATAGACGTCAATCTGTGAGATTGTAACTTAAGATAGACTTATCCTCGTCATTAAAACTTCTCTTGGCCCTTTTCCTATCTACATACTACTTCATTCTTTCTTGGGCCTTGTGTAGTTTTTCTTTAAGCGTTTTTCAATGCAATTCCATGGTCCTTGATGAAGTTGTTCGCCTCTTCATTAGATATGTCCATGGCTGCATTAAATCTATATTGTGCTGGAACTATGCTATAAACTACTTGAAAGGAGTAGTGTCTATTTCACTATAATAGTTGGTGTTGTACCACCGCTCAACCAGTGGAAGCCATTGCACCCATTTTCCTGGCTCTAACCCAGTCATGCTTCTCAAATAACATTCAACACCAATTCCATGAAACGAATGCTTCTAGAACCCACTAGTGAAGACATGATTAATAAGTGTTTCAACTACTTGGGCAGCTGTGTAGGGGTGAGATAGGGTAATAAAATGGACATACTTGTTGAGTCTACTCACCACTACTATGATGGTGTCCTTTCCAACTAATTAAAGAAGTCCTTCAATGAAGTCCATAGACACATCTTGCCAAATATAGTTAAGGATTGGTAAGGATTGCAAAAGGCCAAGATGATAAGTTTTTTCAATCTTGTTTCTCTAACAAATATCACAACATGATATTATAGCCTTGTCATCTTGACATAGTTCCTACCAAAAGAAAATAACCTAATGCATTTGTAGGTTCCTAATGTTCTACAATGGCCCTTAACTAGGTCATTATGGATATTCTTAATTATTTTCCTCCTTATCTCTTGATTTTTCCCAATATAAACCTTGTTCTTGTATTTTAGTATACCATTTACAAATGAGAAGTGTACACTATGGTTGCATCAACTGTTAAGTCTCTAAATAATCTCTGTAACTCTGCTTCACCTCATCTAACCACTCTGGAGGAATGACTGAAATAGCTAACAGTTCCCTTGTCTTTTTTTTACATTTTGACTTTGACCTTGATGTAGTGAATCACATCGTCAAGACCCTAGTTAGCTTTGTCAACCATTTTCTTTTTGAATAAGTGTGGTTATTTTCTATGTGAGTAAGTATTTGAAGCTCTTGTAGTCAATCTTGATAATAAATTGTTGAGCTTTCAAATAATGGTGCCACTTGCTCACTACCATTAGTAGCACCAAAAACTCGTTGTATGTTGAGAGACCTTTGTTCTTAAGTAATAAAACTTGGCTCATAAAAGCTATGGCCTAGACTCTTACATCAATACTACACTAATGCATGTACCACTAGCATCTACTTCCAAAACAAAAATCTTATGGTAGTTTAGCATTGCAAATACTAGGGTTTAGGTCATAGTTGATTTTAGCTTCTCAAAAGATGCATTAGCTTGTTCATTCCAAACAAAAGAGTCCTTTAAAAGATTAATAAGGAGTTTACTAATCTTACCATAATCAATGATGAATTGCCAATGTTAGGAAGCCTCTCAATGATTTGATAATTCTCAAGGTAGGCTAATTCACTATTGCCTCTATCTTCTAAGCATCAACGACAACACCCTCTAACAATATGATGTGGCCAAGGTATTCTACCTTTAGCTGGCCAAATGAACATTTTTTGAGTTTGATATAAACTTATGTTCTTGAAACTTTTGGAATAGTAACTCCAATTGTCTCAAGTGTTTTTCCATGCTTTCATTGTAAATGAGAATGTCATCAAAAAACAAGAATATACTTTCTAAGGTAGCTAAATAGAACCTCATTCATTAGACTTTAGAAGGTCACCAGAGTATTGGTGAGCCCAAATGGCATAACCAGAAACTCAAAATGGCTATGGTGGTCTAAAAGGTCATTTTGTAAATGTCTTCCCATGACATTCTAATCTAGTAGTACTCAGATCTTAAGTCTAGCTTAGGGAGCAAGCTGCACCTAATAAGTTTGTCTAGTAAGTCTTCAATCACAAAAGCATGGCATTTGTCTTTCACCGTCATTTCATTCAATCAGTAGCCATCAATGCACATCCTCATTGAGTTGTCCTTTTTCTTCACTAACAACACTGGTGAAGCCAAAAGGACTTATGTTTGTCATGCACTTATCTTCACAGGGTTTAACTAAGTTGTTCATCAACTTATGATAGGTTATTCTATATGTCCCTCTTAGTTGTCTACCCCTTAAAATTGCAGTTTTACCTCGGTGTTGGAATTGTAGAGTAAGGTTGTTAAAATCAAAGGTGACTAAACTTAGTACCTTAGGCCAATCAACACCAATTATCAAGTCACAATTACCTAATTTTAGTAACTAAACATCATACTCAAACTGCTATTCTTTCACTCTCCAATAAAGTTTCATGCACTCTCTAGGTTACTCATCATCTTGTTATCATTTGCTACAGTAACAACAATAGAAGGGCTGAACAATATTCCAACCAATGCATAGGGCTTAATAAAGTTTTAGTGGCTTCCTTTGTCTGCCAAGATTGTATAGAATTTCCATCTATAATTGTTTACAATTGTAACATGTTGGCTGGCAAATGGTTAGTTATTATGTTTAATGTCACTTCATCTTCTGTGTAAATTTCTTTGCTACTAAGTTCAACAATCTCATCTTCTTCTCCCTCTTTAGCTGATCCTTTACATTCCTCAATTTGGTGTAACCTTATCTCATTGCACTTATGTCCTGGGACCCACTTATCCCCACACGTAAAGTATTAGCTCCTCTTAAATTCATTTCCCCCTTTCTACTGTGGTTTTGGTGGTGGTTTTTGGGTAACCACTCTACTACTACCACTACTGGTTCAAATGACAAATCTGTTCTTCTTTAATGCTTCAATTTTTCTTTCCTCATATTCTACTAAACTAAAAGCTTCCTCTAAGGCCTATGGTTTAAACATGATGATAGTATGCCTAATTTCCTCAACTAAACCACTCATGAAACCATGGATAAAGTGGGTTTCAGTTAAAAAAGGACTAATTCCTACATTCTGGCTCTCAAATCTTTAAATACTTTTATATATTTAGCGACACTCCCCCTCTATCTAAGTTCATTGAAAGTTCCAATTATGTGGCCTAAATCCTATTTATCATATTTAGCGAGAATTAGACTCTATAACTCATCCAAACTTACATAATTTTTACTAACCAAGAAATTATTAAACTGTCTTTCAACCTTTTCATCAAAATAAAAGGCTGCTACCTAGACCTTTTCGCCTTAGGGGCATTGTAATATAAAAAATACTTCTGACACTTTCTGGTTCAATAGTATACTTAGACCGATCAAATGGAGCCAAATTAATCTTTGGCTTTGGTTGAAATGATAGTCTATATGCATCGTGATAAGTAACATGGTTGGCACCTGTTGTTTGCTGCTAGTTCCCTTATGTGATAGGTGATCCCAATGATAAGTTATGTAGCATTGGTATTCCCAAAATTCCTTTTCCACCATGAGCTGAGGGCATCCCTTTGCTTGGTTATGTGATTGCTATAGATAGCATGCCTCTCATTTGCTAAAATGTTAGCACTTGTTACATTTTATTCGATGTGGCAGCATGTGAATCTTCCATGTGTTGCTAGACTCTCCAAATTTTAGAGTTAAATTCATCTGCGATTTCTTTTAATTTGCTCTCAATACATGCTTCTAGATCTTGCATTTGCCTTTTAGAATTCTTTTTAACTACCTACAATTTGGTTTTTGTTAATTTCTCTACAAGTGCTTGGAAAGTGGCTTTAGTACCAATTGCGATGAAAAATGTGCTAATGACAAAAATTTAAAAGTTAGGTTTTAATTTTTAGAGGCCCAAAAAAATGTTTTTTGGGATTTTTAATGGGCTTAATCTATGTTTTGGCTTGAGAGTTAGGTTTAGCCCAATTGCAAAAGGTTCCAAACAAGGTCACTCTTGTAGTTTGTGGTAAGTTTAAGGGCAAATGTGTCTTTCAGTTTCTAGGGTTCAAGGCAAAGATGGAAGACAAATGTTTTGATGCGAATAAAGTGGGGATTCTTAGGCAATGCTGTTAGACTCTTTTTTTTTTTTATCTAATTCTCTCCCTTCTCTTCTTCTTTGAGCTTTCATCTTTTGATTCTCGCCAATTGGAAAAGTGAACTTGGATAACTCACAGATTAGTCGAATCCTTATGATGAGTGGTTCTTCTTAATCAAAACAGAATATTGTTTTGTCCTCCTTTTCTAGACTAACTAACCCTCCAATGATTCTCCTTATAACAAAGTTGATGATGAACATTCAATCGCTTCAAACAAATACCTATCGTTCCTAACTCGTGAGTATTCAAGTGAGGAGAGTGGTTAGTGATGATGGAGATAAGTGGGGAAGATAGAAAAGGAAAGGAAGCAGAAGAGATAAGAAGTAAAAAGTAAGGAGCAAAGAGAGATAAGTCTTATTTATTAAATAATGGTCTCTTTTTTACGTATTGAGCTTTTACAATATATTAAACTTATTTTTTCCTACTTATTTTTCCATATACAAATAAGATGTATAAAAGTAGCTCTCCATTTTCATCAAATATGGTGTCTTCTTTCTTCCCTTGGCGCATACCTTTAGTTTAATGCTTGGATATCCCCCATAACTATATTATTGATTTTCCTAATGTAACCCTCATAATTGTATTATTGATTTTTTTAATGTAACCATTCACAGGCGAGTTACCTATATCTTCATTTCTGTTGTTCCCTCTACTTATTATCTACTCCTGCGAGTTACCTAGTTACCTATATCTGTACTTTGCTGTTCTCTCTACTTATCATCTGCTAATTTATTTACTGCACATGTGCTAGATTATGTATTATGACTGCAGGTTGCATGCTGTAAATATCGATATTGTTACTCATTTATTTCATGGCATGTTTACATATATAACACATAATACCAAGTCCCTGAATCTTTTTTCTTTTCTGAGATTATAGGATTTTGTTCTTCCATCCAAATCAGACGTGAAAGGACGAGAGCAATGCTCCCACCCTCACACAATCACCGCCCTACTTTGACCCTTCCACTCAACAGCTGCTACATGATTAACAAGGTGATACAAAAGACAAAAATCTGAGTTTTTTCATTCAAAACAAACGTTCGGCTGAAAACCAAACAAGAAACGACCATCCAGCAATCCTTATGGCGTTTACCAATGCTGTAAAGCATTTTTATTTTCCCAGAAGGAACCCTGAAGGCCACTGACTAAAAGCTCCAAAAAAATTAAAATCCAAGTAATAAAGCTACGTTACAGAAATGCAATCACTCAAAATATTGCCGTAAGTAAATACTAATTCCAGCAGTCGATCATCATATTATTAATAACACTGTTGTACAGACAAACACTGATGAATTATAAGACAGAATTACGGCACACATAGTTGAGGGTGCCCTTTGTTCTTTGTTTGAAATATAATCCTTGTGTTGAAGTGTATGTTGCTGTTCACATGGTGAAGCTGGGTTCAACATCAATCACAACTTGCTGGTTATTAGATTGTTGCCAATACTCCCAGCCGTGCCATGCTGCAGAGTCTTTTTCAGCAACTCATTTCTATCAGCTATAAATTTGGCAAAACGAGAACCCTTTGTACCTTTGCTGTTGTCTTCTGTGGGAAATTTTGGAGAATCAGGTAAAGGCTCTGGCTTAGGATATAATGGCGGCATCAACGCCCACACAGAAGAAAGATTTTCATTAGGCTTGTCAAGTTCTTCTAAGATGGTAAGATCCTGCATATCTGGGGAAACGCAGGGTTTCGTCAGAATTAATCAGCTGCCTGTTAACGAAGCACTTGTCAATATGCAGAAAAACCAGAACCTCTCATAGACTGTTTACTACAAAATAACCGAATAAATCCCTTTCTAATTGTATCTTTGTCACACCAAATTATGTTAGTCTCAACCCGAAGAACATTGCTCCTAGCAACTGCTCAAAAATTCACTAAGTTGATTTAAGCGGTCATCACACTTTACCACCATCATTAATTTCTTCAGTTGACTGAAGCATGCAATTGGGCATTCAGAAAAGTAACAGAGAATAACCTTTGGAGAACTTTAAGATAGGCTCTAAAGCAGCACATGGAATGCTGAAGTTCAGATGTGGTATAACAGTCCCTCCACCGTGCTTAGCATTGCTGCGCAGCAATTTCATGGTAGATAAGTTCAATATGCAACAAGCCAAAGCAAACACAACCGTTTGCACAAAAGATGAAAATAAAGTCAGAAAATGAAAAGCAAAATCGATTGGGCAAAACAGAAGTGTTGCAAGTAGCATATGAAGAGAGACAAAATGGAGAAAAGGTGAAAACCATGAAACAACTTCCAATCAGAACATCTCTGTAACTATGTTCGCAAAACAAATGAAAGCTTCCTTTTAGCCTTCTTAACTTGGCATAAATAACAGTGCTCATTGTCTTAACAGAATACTACACCTTGTGACAAGACCGATCATGTGGCCATCTGAGTTCACAACAGCACCACCACTACTACCAGGATGAACTGCAGCAGTTGTTTCCAACATTGCTGGAAATTGTTCCCATTTCACTTTGCTGAATGTACTCTGTGGAGGCCTAGCTGCTTCAATTACTTTAGCTATTACACCAAGACAGGAAGATGGAAGGAAGTCTGAAGAAATTTATAAGTAATCAATTGTTGAAGCCTTGAAAGGAAGGTAAAATAATAACAAATTGAACGCCGAAAGTGATTAACATAATACAACACAACGTACTGTAACAACTATTCACACATTACACACCATACCCATACATTTATTTCTAACATAGTTCGGCAATATTCAATACTGAAGTTTGGTTGCATTTCCATCAACGTTCAAAAGAAAAACATTTTTAAGAGGCATGTCTAAATTGTGTTTACCCCCAAAATAGAAAATGAAGGCAATCTAAACATTGGAGCAAGGGTATCCAATAGCAAGTTTAAGGGAGTGGCAAAAACCCTTTTCATGCCATCACACAATTCATGTTTTTTGCATAAATGCCACCAAACTTCTTTAAGAAAAACAAGGCAACTAAATATTAGTACAAGTAAGAAGACCATAACTGTATACAAGAAATCTAACAGAAGAAATGAGACCAGACGAAATTATTACCACAACGAGGTCCAAACAGTCCATGCCCAATCACATATGCCTTCGATCCAGGTGAAGGGCAATCAACATCCATCACTATGGGACAAAGTTGATCAGGAACAATCTCAAGCTGCAGTAGTGCAATATCCAAGGGGCCTTTGGAGATATATGCTATCTTTGCATCAGTCCACATCCAAGGATCCATAAAGTCTAAGCGTATGTGTATGTTTCTGTGGTCTATATTGGCAGAGCGGCTTCCAGATAATACATTGTCATAGATCAAAGAGATGTCTGCTGCTTTTAGATTGGTTGGCAGCAGGCTCTGGCTTGAGTTTTTACCATTACATGTCTCATCTGCCGTACGAATGTTTGGAAGAATAGCAACCTCTGGCTTGGTTTCATTTCTCTCACCATTTGCAACTGTTTTGCCAAACCTCCATGGCTCCAGGAGATGAGCATTAGTAAGAACCAGACCATGTTTATTGAGCAGAACACCAGATGCCCATGATCCATCATCAGTGGTTATAAGACAAATCGAACTCATCGCCTTCTCAACTGGAGATGGAAGATCCTTGGGTAACTTTTTCTCTCCACTGTTCAAGTTTCGGATATCATAACTAAATCCCTCCCATGTACTATGAAGCTCCTCCTGCAGCAAATCACTGCAAGCAGATGCAATGGCCTCCCATGGAATCAACATCTGTTGACCAAGAACACCATATTTTAAAGCAGATATGAACATTTCAAAGTTAAAGAAGATTGATTTTATTGCTATTGACATGGGCAACATTAAGAAAATCACGTATATTCAACATAAAGGAAAATAATGATACCAATTAAACTTTCTTTGCAGAACACCAGAGAAGGTAAAGCAGAAAGAACATAAAAAAGACAAATGCCAGTACCCCCCACCAGTAAAAACCAAGTGATTGTAGACAATATAGCTGCAAAACTAGTAGTTACTATGGACATTTATACTTTGAGTCAGTTTTGTCACATCAAAAAATAAAAAAGGTTGGTGACATATCTGCATACTGGATTTGCCATGCCAAAAACAGCCCCATGAATAATTGATATCATATTATTGAATTTTAACTAGCAAAAAGTTAATCCATATGCATGACATTCTCCAGTATGATTAACCAATATACTGGGCTGTGCAAACCAGCGGGAGAGACCACCCCCTCCTTACCTGAATTTCAGTGCCACTAATTTTCTGCCGCAGTGGTCTAGTCAGAAGACCAATAAATTGAGCATGTTCACTAAAAACTGGACTACCTTCCATGCCTGAAGAATTTAGAGGAAAATTTCTATCAGAATCACCAAGATACAAAACCCAAGACCCAAGGATATTATTTCAGGCTAGTAGCTCACACCAGGAAGACACCTAATATCAGCCATCAACAAAGATCTTGTGACAGAATTAGGTGGGTAGCTGTTGCCAATTGACCCCACTGAAATACTGCATTTAAAGCAGAATTGATTATCGGAATAATATTGTAATTGTCTGAATATATGACACGTTGTAAAAATACAACGGCTGGCTGCAAGCTATGTGTGGAGTGGCAAGGTTCTGTACATACAAATATATCACAATATAGAACATTCATATTTGTGGAACCAAAAGAGCTATTATCAGGAAATAATAAGCTCAACAGGAGCATAGCCAGAGTAAGATTCTACAAGCAACAACTAACACCACTTCATTGTCACCATGCACCTATGAATTTATATGATGGCACTGGAAGACGCAACCACACGGATACATGAACCCAACCACAAAAGAGTCTAAATAGGAGCAAGGATTACTTGTTAAAGAAGTGCAAAGGTGACAGTATGCCAAAAGGAGAACCCATCGCCAGAAGAAGATTTCCTCTCTTGGGAACAGATATTTGCAACTTTGGGAAATCCTGTGAAACAAAGATTTATGCATATTAATATCAGTATATGCAACTAAAATTAGTTGAAACAAAATATTAACACCAACAAATCAATTAGAACATTTCATAATTATGCAAACATAATAAGAAGGCCGTGAATGAAATTATAGTACCAAAGCAAATTTAGAGGAAACCGCTAATAGGGCGATCCTTGTAGCTGATTGCCCCATGAGATTGGGATTGCTTGAGTCCATCTTCGCAGAGGGCCAGTGGCTCTGAAAGGATGATTGGTCAACCTGAAATCATCAGTTGATAGTTCCTGTTACATAACACACCATCTATATAGTCAAATTTTGTTTTTCTTTCTCACACACATGTCCAACTTTTTACATAAGGACAAATATATTAAAATAGAAGCAAAGAAAAATAATTAAAAACAATTCAAGTAGTGTCTAAATCTTGGAAGATTGAAAGTATGAAGACCTCACAAGCCAAGATGATTGTCTTGTAAAACCCTGCAATAAATATCTATCCCCATTAATCATTTATATTGAATTCGATTCTGAAATCATTGGCTCAAAACAGAAGCATCTACATCTGGCAAGATGAATGAAGCCTGTTTCAGTTAATTGTTAAAACTAGCATATACAAAAGTTCAACTAAAGGTAAAAGACTTATTTTAGGAGTATAAGTTCTACCTGCAAATGAAAATGGAGCTCAAATGAAGACTATAATACTTCATTAACCATCAGGGTGCAAAGAAGATGCTATCAGGAGGAAAAAGATTGTGGCAATATCAACCTTTATCAAAACAATTATAAAAAATTATTAAAAAATTAAAGCATGTCTCAGACGGGCCTAACAATCCAATCCAAAATTAATGGGTTTAGAGCACGCTGGATCCCAGGTCCTAGAGAAATCCAGGAGAGGCAGATTTTTAGGTTTTGGTAAATGGTATCACCCACTTGTCATCCGTAACAATGAGTTTCAATTCCTACATCGTGAAGAACATCAAATCTATGAGTACCTGGCAACTGCCATGCTTATGTATATTCATTTTTCACTATATGACATAACCCAAGATTTCTGTTGATGCATTAAAAGAATAATAAGACACAATTCAATTGATTCCAACTACTTGAAATGTCAACTAGACATTCACATCACATTAACTCAAAAAAGAGCAGAATCTTATACAACAGAGAACTTGGTGGAAGATGAAAAGCGACCAAGTTACCTTTACACGAGAGTTGTCCATAATATGTTGATGAGCACTGCTATGAGAGGCTAGTGACCAACCAACTTCCCAACTATTTTCCATTGAACCATAAGATGCTTCAATTAGCGACTGGACAGCAGCAGATGATCGGGGAATGTTAACCTTTGGAAGAATCATAATATCATTGTTGAGGTCTTTCTCAAAAAAAATTGAGCAGTACGTATAATAATTGAAAAAACTGATAAAACTATGCAGACAAAGATATTAAGCATGACATGTCTGGAAACATGCAAGGAACTTCATACACTACCTAGCATATTCACATCAATGATAATTACATCCACAAAACTACTTAAAATAACACAAAGCTCAGTAACTCAGGAGATTTTGGGATCATCTTGGATTATTTTTTTTTAAAAGAAATTTTTTGGAAAAAATGCTTTTTTGAGGGGTAATACAGAGAAAAATGTGGAGAATGAAATAAATGAAGGACAAAAATGATTCCTGAAAAGTTGCATATTTGGGGGCAGTACAATATCTGACAATGCCACTATCCTAACTATTTGTATACCATTCTTAATAGTTCGGCAGGAACCCAAGGTAAAGACTCCATGTTGCCATCTATCATGGATTCACCCTAGACATCAAAAACCATAAACAATTTCAGCAACATATTTCCAGCATAAAACAGTTAGTAGACAGTAATCACGCTAAAAACAGGTTATACCTCTATTAGTATGTCAATTTGCACACCTGGTATTAAACGAGGTTTTTCCTGCAAGAATTATAGAACAAATATTGATAGGAAGGCTACCAACAGAAAGCAATGGCACAAAAATTAGTTGGAACACCATCCCTTCTGCACACACACGCATGCGAGCACGCACACACACACAGACACATATATATATTTGTCAATATTCCAACCTTGGACATGTTTTCCCGAAAATGTTGGGATATGAATGGTTCGATCACAGAAGCAGCTGTCAAAACCAAGACAGTCTCTGAAGATTTTGAGCCGCTACCACTACCTGTAGCGGCACTTCCATAGGAAATCGGAAAAATCATTCCGGATGCTGAGAGCATAGTTTTGCCAGAACTGCAGAAACACAACCGTAAAATTTTACTTCAATTGCGTCATATTTCTAACAAAATTGGCAATATTCAGAGCACTGCAAACAGATTACGTCAAATAGTTTAAGATGATCAGTGAATACAGGTATGTCAGTCATAATTACTTACTGGTAATGATGGAAAGCATGATTTCGCATTTTTAGACCCTTTGGGTCCTGAACACAACAAAGACCGAACAAAACACCCATTAACACGCAACAAGCGAACGGTTACGAATAAAAACTAAATTCAAGACACTTGAAAGAAGAACTTTAAATAAGTACCCCATATAATTTAAATTTACATAGAAATTCATCAAATAAAAAAGTATATAACAATAAATATGCGTGAAGAACGGAGGATAAATCTCACGGGGCCTTGAACTCTGACCATAACAGCAAAATTGCGAGCGAAATCAGCAACTTCAGGAAGACCCATATCAAGAAGTTGGGGCACAAGAGCCGAGGGTCTTAGCGATGAAGTTGCTCGCCGTTCTTGAACACCACTATGCCCTCTTGTCTAGGGATTTCAATAAATCAATCAGTTTTTTCAACCACTGACCACGTTGCTCGGCGTGGTAACACTGACAATTGACATGAATTTATTGGATTGAATTGACAGACAAAATTCCGAATCACGGGGCATACCAAGCACAGAAGAGAACGTTTGCCGCTCCGCCGAATTCTGTCTTTCTTGCTCTTGGAATTTCTTGCCGTACATCAGATTTTTCTCCATTATCATCCTTTTACGATTCTACCATAGACTGAAAGCTAAAAGTAAAAATACGGGTGGCTTATCACATCCATACGACTATTTATACTTGCGTTTACTTGGATTATCGTCATGCACACTCTGTGTATTTTATTGAAAAAGAAATCAATTTTATTTATTATAATAAAATATAAAATTATAATATTTTTAAGAATTCTAATAATAAAATGAACTTATTTATAAATGGAAATTATATTTAGAAATTTAATAAAAAGAGAGAAAAATAAATTAGAGATGAGAGTGAGAAAGAAGAAAAAATTATTTTTTATTGGTAGAAAAGTGAAAAAAATATTAAAAAAAGGGGAAAACATAAAGAAAGTAAGGAGCATTTGGTAATTTAACATTGAAAGCTTCGTGTTAATTAGTATAAACTCTTACATTTAAATGACATAGTATGTTGTAAGGGGCAATAGTGTAAATTTACATGTTACTACAAAAGTAGACTCAAAATTTTAAATTATGTTTGTTTTACTCTATACATACTTTAATCATTACATATTTTACATTTTATTTTTTTTATTTCTTACTTTTACACAATTTAAAAAAATATATGTACTAAAAAACATATACTTAAAAACTAAAGCAAATATATCATTAATAATATAGTATAGATTTATGATAATTAATATATAAATATCAAATTTAATTTATTCAAACTTTATTATAAATATGAAAAGTTAACATCATAAATTTTTCATTTAAATACATGTACAAAAATTACACTATAATTAGCATTGTATTTTTATTATATAATACATGTGTGACTACAATAAATAACTTTAATATTTATATAAACAAAAATTAAATAAAATGATATTTAAAAATTAAAGTTACTGACTCTTAAGTTGAATTTGAAAATAAAAAACTGTGAGTTGATTAATATTAATTAATTATTGAAATAAAATGGATGTAATTGGTAATATATTCAAAGATCAAATGCAGTTGTTGTGAGTGCAAATTAGTTGTGAAGAAATTATTAAGAGATTAATGCATCACTTAACAATAGTAGATAGATATAGATGATAATAATGATAAATAAATTAATTCAGAAATTCTTCTAATAAATGAAATCATGCATTAAGGAACTACTTGTAACGAATGAATTATTTATGGAATGAATTGGGTATGAATATAGTTTTACGTCTACAATAATAAATTTTCACTACTTAAGCATTTTGTCAGCATTATAATTCAACTAAGGAAAAAAAAAAAAAACCCTCGCCTCTCATTGTTATGCAGTATAATATGATGATATATAAAATAAAATTGGGATTGGAAAACAATAATTAGGATCATGCCATTATGTTTGGGGAAATTTTATTAAAATTAAAATTTAAAAATTTCTTAGTTTGTTTTTTATAATTAATAATTTTTCAATTATTATATATATTTACAATTAAATTAATATCTATCAATATAATTTTCTTACTCATATTCATTTTTAATTATTTTATAAATTTATATACCATTATATTATTAAATTATTATTATATATTAAATATATATAAAAATAACTTTTTACCCACTCAAATTTTACAATCTAATTATAATTTTCATCATTATTTAAATGACCCAAATTTTCCTACCACATTCTAATTAAGAAACAAACGTAGCCACCATTTCATTGATGGTGTTAATGTCAGCAAAATTTAGAAACAAAAATAAATAAATCCACCTCCCTCTCTCTTTCTCACTCTCGTGTTTAATGAATGGAAAGACACAATGTTTCAAATCGCCAAGTTTGATAATACACTACGCTTGTTGTCATTATTTCCAATTAAATAAATAGTATGCTTTACAACTTATTTTATATTTCATAAGCATTGCATTATTAAATTGCATATTTACTTTCTCGAACATTTAATGGACTTACATTTTTTTTTTTTAACTCACACACCTCACCTACTCATAAATTCATGTACCACAAAAAAGAATTTGAACCCATGTTTCATCTGTGAGGAATTGAGCCCTAAACCATGTCCCTTGGGAGAGTTTAATGGACTCATGTTTGGAATTCAAAGAGAGTTTGTGCATTCTTGTACTTGTTTGGGATATTAGGAATTTGAATAAAAATTTAGGTTTAAGTGGATTTCATTTAATTTTCTAGAACTCAAATTTAAGATCGAGTTTGATTCAAATAGCAATGGCCATGTTTGGATCCAAATTTGGAATGGTGAAAATTTAGCATGGAAAGTTTAAAATAATATAAAAATAGGAAAAAGAAATAGATGAAAATGATATTTTAATATATGATATGTTTGGAAGAAATAATTTAGATGAATGTAAATTTGGAATTAAACCGAGCCAATATTAATCTTTAAAAATATTCAAATTTCAAATTCGATCAAACTTAAGTAGAGTAATTTAGTTTAGTATTTGACAAGTTGTCATTAAATTAATTATCTATACTATTTATTATGACACAACATATGGAGTAGCTATTTTTGGTACTAAAAATAGAAGAATCGAGACGTCTTGATTTTAGTTATTTTCTATTTTTTTATTATTTCCAATTGATTTTTTGTGTGTCTTCTCACTTATTTTTTCGTCTTAAACTTTTTTCTCTCATTTTATATGAATTTTTAATGCATCTTAAAGCACAGTAATGCATATTTCATTTCCATCAACCAAATTATGTAATTTTATAATATCTGAACCCAAAATTTTTATTACATGACAAATTATAAATTATAAAATAAAATACACATGTAATTCAAAACATTTATATAATAAAAAAAAAACAATTACGTGCAGATATGTAATGTTCTAGATTTTATATTGCAAACACATATCAAATGTGCATGAACTGCTAATATTAATGATTTATGATTGTATTGTATTTGCATTCTACTTTGAAAGCAACATCCAATTTATTACAACATGTGTGAGTTTTCACACCATATTATTGACTTCAAGATGGTTCATGTCTAGTTGTGTTTATTTTTTATCTAGTTAATTTGACATGAGTTCGTGATAATTCACAAAAAGCCCACCGTTAAGTAAGAAATTGAACAAAAGGGCCTAATTATATTTACTGGTTGACATTTGGTAAGAGTGTTTTATAATCAAGGAAGCAAACAAATTCCATAACGGCTGTTTGAATAATTATTTTTGAATTAAAATTTGAGAAGTATATTTAAAAATTTGTAAATCGTCAAATTTCTAATAATGTAAAGGGTTTCAAAATCCAAGTTTAATCCTCATAACTTATATATTATTTGTAGATATTGTTGATTAAATAAATATGTAATATATTCTATATGGTTAAAGATGAAATTTACTTTTTACTTATCCAAATGTAAAATTGATAAATTAACCTCATATTTAAAAAAATATTATGTTTTTTTTCTCTTCCTTTTAATGCATTATGTTCTCTTTACTTTCATTTTTCCCCACATTATTTTTTATCCAAACTATTTTTAGCATTATATTATGCTTAAAGGCTTTACACTAACCATTTTTTTCTTATTTTCTTCTTTTTTTATTAATGTATATTTATTTTTCTTTGAAAACTTTCCTTTTCAACTCATTTTTATATCTATTTTTCTTTTTCTATGATTATCTAATTTTGACTAATTTTATTTTTATATTTAAAATATTATAATTAATAAAAATAGAATATATAAATAATTTATACATACAACATTTATTAAAAATTGTTTATTTTTTAATTTTATATTCAAAAATTTTCATATCTCGTTTTAAAAAATAATCCAACACAATTTATGTGTTGAACCAAACAGTTGTATTAGATTTAATGATTTCATACCAACATAACTTATTCTAAATTCAAATTCAATTCCAATATCCAAATAAAATGCCACCTAACATTGGATTAACCAATGAGATGATCAACTTAATCCTATCTTTGCCTTTTACTTCTCATCCATGAGTTTTGACGGTTGAATCATATTTTGCATAAACTACATAATATTGTAAAAAAATTAACGCAAAATTTAAACTAACATGTCCTAATGGGTATAGTAATATAGCTAAAATTATTATAGCAATAAAAGAAAATTATCGAAAAAAATGAATTAAAGTTAGAAAATAAGTTTAAAAGAAGAATAACATAAATTAAGATTGAAGGACACTTAATAATTATCCATACAAATAAAATAAAATATTAATTTATTATAAATTTTATATAATTTATAAAATTCATAACATAATATAAATAGAAATTGAAAAAATAGAGTGAAAAAATATTAGGGACAATTTAATATTATACACTGTACAATTAAAATTTTGAAATTCCAAATATACTAATATTTTGTATAAATATAAAAACACGACACACTAAACTTTGTTTGTTTTCGTTTTTTCTTCAAAAAATATCATGTTTGTTTTCAAATTTTGTAACTCAAAAAATACATATTTAATTATTACACTTATTAAAATTTATTTTTTTTATTTTTATATAATTTTTTAAAATAGAAACACTTAAAAACCTAACATATACAAGGAGAGCGGAAGATAACGAAAGGGAGACAAGGTCCTAACTAAATCATAACACAAACTACCATTCCATCTAAAAATTGAAAACAAATATAACTATATACTTCAATATTATACTATAAATTTTCTCTATCTCTTTTCTTATTTTTATATTATTTAAAAAATATGCACCTTGAGACACAATAGAAAACCAAAACGAACATAGCTCATTTTCATCCTACAAGTCGTGCTATTTTTTTTAAAGGCTCAATCAACCATCCACAAAAAATAGTATTGCGGCACGATTTCTACGTAATTTCTATTTACTATAATATTTTCGGTCACGCAACAAATTTTTAGCTCCAACAGCAGAAAGCGCTAATTAAAAATGAAAATCGCGAAAACTATTTTCAGCCTTCCCCACATGAAATTGGTAGAAACTGGACAAAGAAACCGGAGGCGTCTGAACCCACATCACATGGTACATTCCTATTTCTAAAAGCGCGAGGACGAAGCCACGCTTAGTTGCCTCCCTTTTGTCGCTGACTCCGCCTCTCCGCCACCTCTGCCGCCGCCGGAGCCACCGTTGCCGTTGCCAGCTCCTACACCGAGTCTTAAACTCAATGCCCGCCCAAAAGAGTTCTCTCGAAACCAGCACTCCTCCTCCTTCCCCGCCGCCACCGCTCGAGGACGGAAAACCTGATGATTCGCTCCAAGGCTGCGACAATCACAACCAGAAACAAGCCGGAAACACCTGTGGTGCGTGTTTGAATACTTATTGATGCATGTCTCTGCGCACGCGCGTTATTTTTGGTTCGCTCAATTCGACTCCCAGTCAGCATTTTTGTCTGAATTTTTGATTATATGTAATTTTATGCTTGTTTGATTCAGATTCCGAGGACAGTCCTTACTCTAGCAGTGGAGAAAAAGACGAGTACTTCTATTTCTTTCTCTTTCTGCCATTTCATTTACATATGCACACGCACTTCCGGTGACGCTCGCGCACACACACGCTCACGTCCGAGTTCTCAAGCACACATGTAAATGAATGTTTGTATTTGTGTATAATTTCTCACCGGGTTGTTAGTGCTGCGCTTTTTGCCCTAGCTCGATGTATAGATGAGCTTGAGATCTGCATGTTTTATTTTGCAATGCTATTTGTTTACTTAAGTTCGTTGAGGATGATAGCTTATTGTCGAGGTTAAACACATTTATATCTCTCTGAATTTCTCCATTGATTTTAATTGCCCGGTTAAGATTGATGAAAGTTGATTTCGGATTTTCCTGATGCTTATGGTTTCTCTACTGTGATTGCTTGATCATTGTATGTTATGTTATGTGTGATCTACTCAGAGTCACCCAGCATACTATATGTTTATTTGACTATGAGGCATTTTTACTTGAGAATTATCCTGTTGCATTCACTAGTGCCCCACCATTATTATCTCTGTATTTGTATCTTGTACTGAGAGTTGGAAAGTTTCTTTCACTTATGAACTAAGGTATTTACTACCCTTCAGCCCTCATCTTGCATTTTACTTGTAATCGTACAATGATGGCCAACTTCCTCAATGGTTATATTAGGGCTATAATAATATGGTGAACCAGCACATCAAAAAAAATCACCTCATTGCTTATTGTTAAGAAGTGGAGAAGGAGCTTAACCAGAAAGTACTGACTGTTATAGCAGTTTGTAGAAGGCAAAATAGGAGATATGTTCAATTCTGCCAGCAATCAAAAGTCTTTGTGGCTTATGCTTCCATATTGCAGTTTGAACTACTGTGCATCTGATTTCCTCTGAAATGGCCTCTCTGGAGTTGCCATACATATAGTTGACTGGTAAATGCTTTCTTCCACATGGACAATGTAATCATGAGTGGGCTCATCAGGGTGCATTTTGCCCTCTTTATATGGATGTTATACATTTTTGGTAACAAGGATGTTATACATGTGACTACTAGGATATATGGGATATTTGGTATGACAATATAAGGACTGTAATTTTTGAAAATATGGGCCATGATTTTAAGTGTGTGCTTAGGACAATTGCGGGGCTATTTGTTATAGTCAGGGTAGTTACCAAATTGTAGGGACATCCGCCTAGGTGACATGAGATTGGACATGTGTCAAATTGATATTGGCGAACAACAGAAATTGGCAATTCAAAATTGGAAAACCATCCAACTGCATTTTATCTGAGCTGGGATGGAGTGATAATGTATCAGGTCAATTAATGAAGACTAATAAAAGAAGTATGAATTCTAACCAACACCTAAAACCTCATCAACAAGACACAAAATATGTCAGTGATTATAAGTTGCCTAAAGCAATTTTTTTTTTACCAGATGCATGTTCCTTATAAATTTCTGAAATCTATGCACCTTCATTAAATTTGTTACTTTATTTAGTTTCTTGTTGGGTAAATGGTTATTTTTTAAACCTATCTGTTATTTTAATTATATTTTTGGTTTACATATAGCTTAGGCCCAAGATTGATGCAACAAAAAGTTTCTGCTTGCATTCTTCAAATCTGGCCTCATTTTTCATTTGCCTGATATGAATGACCCTTAAACGTAATGCTGTTGAATACCAGATATATTGTTGTGAAGTTGGCAGAAATACGCAAAGAAGTCCAGTGTCCAATATGTTTAGGTATGATTGTTAATTCTGGTTTGTTAAGTTCACATATATAATGATTTTAAGCATAAAAAATCCACTTAATCAGATACCATTATGAATATTTGCTGCTTATTATGAGTGGTTGCATTATTGTGTAAAATGTGTCTTTTGCCATGCTAATGTGGCTAGAAGTGAACAAAATCAAATCATTGTGGTTAAACTCTCTCTTTCTTTATTTCAATCAGTCTCGTGCATTTCTGTTCAAAGATTTTCCATGAACAGGTATAATTAGGAAGACAAGGACAGTCATGGAATGCTTACATCGCTTCTGCAGAGACTGCATTGACAAATCCATGCGCCTAGGGTACTTTCTTGTGCTTCAGTATTTTGAGTAGCTACTGAATTGTTCTAGCCTTTTGACTTTACCATTGACTTGAATGCAGGAATAATGAATGCCCAGCTTGCCGCACACATTGTGCTAGTCGCCGTTCTCTGAGAGATGATCCAAACTATGATGCCCTCATTGCTGCTCTATATCCTGACATTGATAAATACGAGGAAGAGGTAGTAGTTATGAAATTCTTCAACTCATAATCTGGTTAATTTTAAATATATTAAATTTACTTTGCTTCATCAATAATTTCTATTGTCATTGCAGGAATTGGCTTTCCATGATGAGGAAAAGGCTCGTAATAAGCAGGTGACATTTCTCTATTTTTGTCCCGGACTTCTACTGCTAATGGATTCTGTGTTGCAGTCACTATGATATCAGGTTTTTATGTTTACATCATCATGCTACAAGTGCTTAAAAAAAGTTTGTCTTCCTCTATTTCCGCAAAGTGATCAAGCAAAAGGACGACACAAGTGGTGCCTGCAGGAATGTGTAGCTCTTAATTGCCTACAACCAAATTCTGTCTGCTTAATTTTTCTGCCTTGTAACAGATCCAAGCTTCTATCGCCCAGACTTCTCGTCGACAAGCAGAAGCACTGGGAAAGAAGCGAACATCAGCCAGAGTCACGGCAGCAGCATATGTTAGGAGGCAGGACAATTTTCGAAATTTGAGAGGTCGGAGAAATCATCGAGTTGCTGAACACCAAGCATCTGATGAAGATGATGAAGCTAATGGAAATGATGGTAGCAAAGACTCATCTTCGGCTGATGAGCGCTTTCCTGAAGTCAAATCAAAGAGATACAAAAGATGGGGAGGAGCTCGAACTTCACAGCAAGTGTCAGGGGCTTTTGCTGATGGAGGTAGTGTTGATAATGATTCAGAAGCCAACAGGGAATCAAGTGCTTTGGCTGGACTTATAGGAAGTACACAAATTCTAGCCTGGGGAAGAGGCGGTATGCGCAGCAATACTCGGCATGGTGGCCTCAGTTGGTCTAGTTGCAGACTTGCCAGGAATAATAGGCTCTCGAAGCTAATAGATCATCTGCGATCTTCAAATGAAAATGATGAGGTGTAATTATAGAATATTTTTTTTTGCTTTCGATGCTGGAAATTTTGAGCCCTGGTCTGTTTATCAATTTCTTTATACTTGAGAGGCTAGAGAGGAGGCATGGCGCAGGGGGCTGGAGGATTGGAAAGGGGGTTGATTTGGTATATTTTAATCTTGAAACCTCCAGAAAATCAGACATTTCAATTTATTGATGCTGACTGAATGGCAAATTTGGGTTTGTGAGATTATCTCGTCTACATCTCTGTGCTGTCATTTTATTTTTCAATGAAACTTATGAATTTTAATCTTCTTGTCTCAGTTGAAAATTAGTATCACACTTGTTTCGTTGCTCGAGGGGAAAATACCCAGCCTGAAGCGGCCTTATCTTTGCTGCAGCCCCAGATCATCAGTTAGGCACTTAAGTCAGGTACTTTTGTCAGCGTTCTAATTCTGGATCTCTTATTTTGCTGCCCAAGTCCCAACATATTTCATGACAAATAAATCGTGAATGCTTTTCAATCAACCTCCCTTGCAGTATGTTGCCATGCAAACATCCATGGAGGCCAGTGAAATTGAGATACTAATAGTCAAATATTGTCAGCCTGTAAACAACTCCTTGAGTTTCGACAACAATCTTGGGGTCTTAAATCCTTGCCACAATGAGCTTCAGCTGCTGAGTGAGCATCAGACGTTGGGGGACATTCATGCCAGTTTTACTCAGCAGAATATGGTAAAGATTTTGTTCCCTTGATATATGAAAAATTGAACAGAGTATTCTGTTTTTGTGTGTGTGTGTTTCTTGTTTTCAATTAATTTTTTAATTGTTCATTTATTTGTTCATCTTTTCTGAAGGGGGGGAGGGGCTCGGTACTGGGGCTTTACCCTGAAAGCTGTTTAAAAAACTTATGGGCAGATGGGTAACTGATTTCATATTTTTATGCACGTGGTCCTTATTATTTTTGCCAACCATTTCGGTCCTGCATTTGGAACATGGCTTTCACCTGGTGTGCCAAAATGTCAATAGCATTGTAGAGGACCAAATTTGTTAAATTTGATTCAATAAAAATTTTTAACTTTCTGAGCAGCTGTCCGCTGTCTCCTTTTTATCAGCCTCCATAAAAATATCCCAAGGGTGGAAGACATCCCTATTTTCTTTCCAGTTAAATTGTGCAACCCTCACTTTGATTTGTACATATTGCTGGCTATTCAGTAATATCCATGCAATATGGTTCACCAGTCATGGCACATATAGTAAACTGTCATTGTTTTCTGGCCTTCTATTTCTGTCTCCAGGTTTTAGCATATAGGCAAAAGGTTCAAGCCAAGGAAATTGCTGAAGATGAAGCAGGTATCTCTGTGTGCAAGGAAGCTGCATAAAAATGATGCAGGAAGGAAATTTGTGCCAATACATTAAAAAAGATATGGGCAATCTTGTATATTGTTAAATTTAAGCGGTTTTACAAGTTAAAATTTCTTATACAAGCAACTAGATACTACACCAGTGGTCACCTGTTCATCTGAGATGGCTACACATCCAGTAGCTTCATATACTGGTATGCAGGCCTTTGTACGTAGAATTTTGAAACCGTTAAAAAAGTACTTTTGTGATTTGGCTGACAATGCCTTCCGAATGAGTAGGCTGCAACAGATTCAGACCTCCTCTTAGATGCTGCCTCCCACTAAGATTTTACCCATTTGTGATAGCCTCATTTGCACCCTATCTTGTTTGCTTTTGCTTCATCTAAAGTTTTATTGAAGTCAATGGTATATTTTAGACTTCCATATTATTGTCAACCCTGTCGTCACTTGTGCAATGCGTATTAGAAAATTTATGCTTGATGGCATGAAAGAAACTTGCTTTTCCCATTTATTTTAAGCCATTGGGTACCTAATTTCTTGTTTCCTATATATGGAAGCTAATATTTCCATCTTGTCCTGATAATATTTACTTACTGCTGTATGTATATGTGGATTTTGGACGTATCATCAGTGCTTGTTATTGGCGTCTTGCAGTTGCTTCCATTCAATTACACCTAAAACTTGCATATGTCTGTGCTGCACGTCACCGCCGACATCTTCAGAATTGTGATTTCTTAACAAATGTCGATGGCCGGGGATGCTAGAGGTCTTACATCATGCCTATTAGGAATCTCCATTAATTTTCATATTTCAAGAAAAATGATCCATGGAGTCAAAATTTGTTTTACGTCTTTCCTCAACTGTTTTTTAGAGTCGGGTTACCTGGGGAGGGGAGTCTTGGTTGCAGCAACACAACCCAGAGTCCCTAGTCAGCAACTCAATACGTTAGGTTTGCAGTAGATTTCTCTGTTCTGGTTGCCCTTGGGCCCTGTCAGCTTCCCCGTATGCCTCAAACGTAATTTTAATCACTAACATCAATTGAAAGTTCGAAACAATTAGATAACCCCCAAGTAGAGCGAATACCAATTCCATTGCATTCCATTGTTAAGCCTAGAACTTACATCCCACTTATTTGTTTATATACTAAAACTGATAAAGAGAACATTGCGGCTGATCCACACGGTCCATGGTAGATCAGCACCGACTTGCATAAAATTCACACAAAAGAAAGGTGAGCCAAACAAAATCCACTTTAATAACGCTTAATGACGAGAAGCTAAAATCGTTGAAATTGGAGGCGGGTGTGGGAGAAGACATTATTTACATGCAACCACAGGTGACTCCCAACACTTGCATTTCAGCGATGTTCGCTCCGAGTTTCTCCACTGTAAAGCCTGCACCAATCATATGGAATCAATAAAATTCAAAATTTTGCCCCGAAGAGTTACTTATGTAACAATAACTGAAACTAAAATAACTAAAATTTTGTATGGCCACAATGATGCATGGGTTACGGATTTCATGGTACCGTATTCCCAGCGAATCCTGAGCCAGATGGACGCATCTTGCATCCATGCAAGGAAAATGGGACACGTACCAGTCGTAGACAGTGGGAGAATTGGGCTGTGGCTTGTCAAAGTAATCAGCGCCAATGCCCTTCGTAGCCAGGTTGCTTCCCGGGTTGAACACGCTCCGCCACACGTTGTCCCTCCGTGCGGCCGTCGGCGTGCCTGGCGTCGGCGGCGTCCCAGGACTAGTCGGTGTCGACGCAGATCCCAGGTACTTGCTGCTACTGCCCTCTCCTCCAACATCTAATCGTCCAAAGAAAATGCACACACACACACACACACATATATCAAACAATACGTACAACACGACATTGTTTGTGAACAAAATCGAGAGCAGACTGGGTATGGGTATGGCTTCCTGACCTTTGAGGTTGAGGGGCTTGGCGAAAGGCTTCTTGAGTTGTTTAAGGCCACGATCGGGCTGCGGTCCGGCTGCTACGTCGTCCCAAAGTTGATCAAGCAGCACCATCTTTTCTTGTTGAGACTGTGTGAAGGTTGGTAGTTGCTTAGTTGGATTAATAAATAGGAAAAAATGGTTGGTAGGTGCTGAAATATCTCCTTCAGTTTCTCCCGAGGAAAGTTTCAAACTTTAATATTACCCAGTTGTTTATTTCTACTGCCAGTGCACTATTTGGTGGATGGAGTTGATGAAGTCGGGGGGTGTGGTCGTTGGGAAAATGACACTGGAAATAGGGAAAGTTAACAATTACGAAGACCGAGTAAACAAATTATTTGGAAAATAGGATGAGAATCTGAATAGGGTGAGAGATGGTTGTCCAGGTGTCAGGTTCTTTTTCTACTGGGTTTTGTCCTTTTCTATGGGTCCATAGGTAATTTTCCCAATTAAGATAATGCGTGTGTACGTATATATATATATATTTAATTGGAAAGTTATTTCCTCTTTGATAAGGGAATTATATATTTTTAGGTGATCGATGCTGTCTGATGCTGACCTCCGATCTTATCTTCGTCCAAATTAGGTTTGGACTTTGGAGCAGTGGGGACGTCATCCATCTTTAAGGGAGCGAGGGTAGTATTGGTAGCTTCAGAGTTTAGGGCCATCCTCTGTTGTTTATGGCGATGTTTTGTTTTCATTTTTACACTCAAAGTACAATAATTATAATTATTATAATTTTCTTTTCATTTTTTTAAATTTTTACGTAATTTTTTTAAAAAAATTTACACTCAAAGTAGAATAATTATAATTATTATAATTTTCTTTCTATTTCTTTTTTTAAAATTTTTACATAATTTTTTTTTAAAAAAAAACAGCAAAGTGCTTGCATGCCCTGAAAAAGCCAAAAACAAGCCTATGTATTTACAATGTTCGCAAACAATATTTATTATTTCTTGGAACTTGTTTCTTGCAAGTCTAAGAGGGTGATTGGCTAAATATATTTTTAAAAACTTATAAAATTATGTAATTTATAATATCTTTTCAAAATTTATAAACTCTTAAATTTTATTTTAAAAATAAATTAATAAAATATTTTGATAAAAATAGTAAAATCATTTTACAATTACATATAGTTATAATTTTTTGATGTAATATTGATAAAAACAAATCAAATACGATTAATATGATGTAAAAAAAAAATATTTATGTCATTTAATAAATAAAATAGAATAGTTGATAAAATATTTTAAACAAAATGGATATGGCAAACTTATTTGGAAGAAATTTATAAATTTCATGCATCTTATTTTAATAATTTATAAACCACCTAACAAAAAATTTTACCAAATAATTTATAAACTCCATTTATAAACTCGTCCAAACTCCTTATAAGAAGTTTTAAAAAATTTATAAACTCACTCAAACTCCTAAATGCACACAAACTCCCAAACTCCTAAACCCTAAAAAATTTATAGGTTTGGTTTCTAAGCGTCCCATGCGTTTGATCTCGCACTCATCAACTAATTAATTACATAAATATTTTTGTCTTAAATTCTGTATCTTTAACAGTCTGCTGAAAACTCTTTAATCCTACAATCTTAGTTTGGCTTGAAGCCAACAATCAGTTTTCGGAACTTGAACTAGTTGACAAGCGACGCAATATTTACACCAATTCTTAGTTCCTTTACCCATTAATAAGCTCCAGCATTCCCAGTTCTTCATGAACATCAATTCACTCGACAGTTTTCCACACATAATGTACTCAAACTGGAAAGGAGAAAATGTGCTGATAAGAAGGGGAATGAAAATATAAATAGAAGAAGGAAAACTACACGAGTTTGAGATAGGATCTCAACCAGCGCTGCTGGAGGTTACATACACTCAAGTTACAATAAGCCAAACAAGAATTATTATAAATAGCATCCAATCAGCGTTTCCAAGCTCCGAACATAAATGCTCAGAAATCTGGAGCTTGAGGTCTCTACTCTGCTGGCCTCGTGGAGTTGCGCAGAGCATTTGCTTGCAACAAGTCTTGGAAAAGGTCCCAAAATCCAGAAACAGGAGCTGGGAGTTAGAATTCAGCTGTTCCGAGGACGGCTCTAAGACTGGGAGCTCAAATAGCTTTCCTGCTGATGAGTCGTTTTTGAATGGTCGTTGGGCAACAACGTCACACGTATCATCAACATTAAGGTCCAAAGCAAATTGACCTGGGAGATTTGATACCACCAATTCCACGACACTCGAGAGGATCAGCTGTGAACCACTCAAATATCAGAACTTCCAAACGAATAGCAAAGTTCCAAGGCTAAAAGGAGAACAGATAACAAGCACACCACAGGACAAAAAGGGTTTTAGCTGAAAAACAATTCTTATAATTCGCCACCCTGTGCTGATATCAACGTCGCATGTCAAATGAAATACTTTGCAATGAGGGAAACACACATATCGGGCTTCCTTTTACTCAGTTTGTTGCTTTATATTAACACAAGTTCGCTTGTGGCTGTCCCGTGGATTTCTCCCAGCATATCCAGATAAGATTACATCTGCAGATTACTTAGTTTACGTTTTTCAAGCAGGATTTCTCTTCAATCAGATGTTTAAAAAATTTCTCTATGATTAATACATCAACAAGTTAAATCTTGAGCAACTGGTTTAAGCACACTTCATTCCAAACCCAATATTTATCTAGGTTTTGAGGAAACATTGAAAATCAAAGATTTCAACATAATTATTATCTCATTCTTCTAATTTCATTAAGTTCTAATTGAAACTTAAGGTGAAATTTACAGGACCAGAGCCAAGAGACTAGAATCCTCTACATTAACTCAACTACAGGAGACTACTAGTAACATATACAATGGGATAACTGAAGGACATTTTCTAAGACACAAGGAGCAGTGCAAATACTTTGGCATTGTCAGGCAACTGCTGTTTAACCCCAAAAATTAACTCTCAACTTTCGGATGATTGTTTTGGTTGAAAAAAAAAAAGGATGAAAATTAATGTGGCGAACACTTGATATCCAAAAACGAAAGTCCTTAAGACAGAAAGGAGTGGGCGCTCCATCAATCAAATCAATTTTTTTGTTCGATCAATCAATATCTCACTTAATCAAGTCAATTTTATGTTTGATGACCCAGTTCTTGTACAACCAAACTGAGTTCTCAATCAATTATCGCAATTTCTGTATTAGATCGATCAAAAGGTCAGGTGCTAAAAACTTTAAATGTTAAAAATCAAATTCAAACCATATTTGACATTAATAATAGAATTTATGCCCCACTAACCAAATAACAATTGTACCAAACATTATTTGACACAAAACTAATATAATAAAAACATAAACAAACTTATACCCTAAATAACAACATACACAAAAAAAACCCATCTCAAAAAACACTCAGAAACACTAATCAAGGAAGCCCATGTTTACTAGAGAAACTTGCTTATGCATTTCAAAGCAACACTAGATGTATATTTAAGCTCTAAATTTCTTACCCAACAACCAAAAACCACAAACCTAAAGCATACGATGATTAATACATCCTTTTGTTTTTGTTATAATATTCAAGCTATGGTTTTTTTTCCAGCCCCTAGAGACATCAGGTCAACTTAGACATGATAGACTTGTATGCCCGCTGGCGGCTACTGGCCAGTGCTGGCATGGTGCGGCACACCAGCTGAGGAAAATTTACTAATAGGAAATTTGGGTGAACTCATAAACTTTTCAAAATGTCTTATTAGATGCAAGGGAGCTTGTAAGTTTCTCATCTCATAAGTATGTAGTAAATATCCTTAAATTACATTATATTAATCATACTTAGATTATTTTTATCATTATGTTATCAAAAAAAATATAATTAACTAAATTATAAATTTCAACGAAATTTTATAAGATAATCTTATTAAAACTATCCAAACACTTTTATTAGTTTCTTTTTTTTAAATAAGATTATGAACTAATAAGCTCCAAAAATATCTTATAAGCTATTAAAATTAAGCTTAGCCAAACACCCCACAAGTATTGGTTCCAAGGCATATGTTAAACGACTGCAGCACATAAAACAAAGTTGTGGGCCATTTTAACTTGATCCTAATCAGTGTTTGTCTTGCCTTGCACAAGGTAGCATCATGAGGATAGTAGGTGCCCATGATGGATGCAAGGACGCTGTGCAATGTAGGTTAATGCTTGCAGACAAAGCATAATTCTCAGTGGTGAATGGTGTGGTAACGTGCAAAGGCATCTTAGGGTGATGGCGCATGACACATCATGCCATATTAAAGCACGACACAATTTTATAAATATAAAAAATATATATATATCTATTGTTATTAATTTTCATTTTTACAAAAATAGAACATAATTTTTTAAAATATCAACAATATATTGCCACTTAATTCGTGAAAATTCAATTTTTTTTTTTTAAAAAGCTCATCAACTCAATTAAAAAAAATAAAATTTCTACTATATCTTAATTCATAAAAGTTTAATAATTTCACTATTTCAGTCACTCAATTTGTAAAAAGTTCAAAATGTTAGCAATGTCGTGCCATAGGGTTTAAAAATTTTAAGAATTCCAGCCCATAAATTTTTCAGAGCTTTTTATCAATGCCCAAACATAATTTTGATAAATTTCAGAAGTTTAGCTATAACCAACCACTCAATGCAAGAAAATCTCAAGGTTTCTGCAGTGCCCAACCATAATTCTTGACAATTTCACAATGGCCAGACTAATTTACATCAAGATAAGAAGAAAAACAAGAAAGAAAATATACCAATTCACCGAACAAGAATAACGAAGAAAGAAAAAGAGAACAAGATGGAATATAACTGGACTAAAAGTAAGAAAATAGATAAAAACTGCAATAAAAAGATAATGCTGCAGAACAAAAAATTAGGCTGTATTTTACTATGTCTGAAGTGAATCATATAGACGCACTAGAATTAGTGTGATAGAAGAGGGACCCAAAAAACCCATTTATAAAAAGAAAGTCACAGAAAAAAAGAACCCAACAGAACCCTGGGCGAGAGTTGATGTCTTAAGGCTGTTTTTTTCTTTTTGTTATTAAATGTTTTAAGAATTAAAAAAAAAATGAATTTGAGAAAGTGCTCGTGGTGTGCCTTGTTGAACGCATGCACTATTTTCTGTCGATGGCGTAGCCATGCCATTTTTTGTTAATAATGCAGAGGCCATGCCATGTGCTATGGCGCTCATCATCCTGTGCCATTTCCAACGATGGGACAAAGGGAGCTAAGTGTTGTGTGGGCAGCCTGATGTCGAATAGGCAACATATAGAATGAGTAAGATAGGCCATAAACTGATTGTAGGGCAAGCAGATATTTGGCTTGCATGCTGGGGAGGTGAGTGGCGCATGACATGGCACAGTGTAGGTGCATAGCAGACATGCCTAGGCAAGTCAATTACCTGGCGTGAAAAGACCACGAGACAGGTAAGTGAGGTGAGAGGGGTTGCCAACAGTCACATGCGAAGTAAGTAGCACATAAACCAAGTCGCCTAATG
Organism: Avicennia marina; assembly: GCA_019155195.1. NCBI lineage: Eukaryota > Viridiplantae > Streptophyta > Magnoliopsida > Lamiales > Acanthaceae > Avicennia > Avicennia marina. The sequence continues at coordinate 16,538,220 of CM032754.1, read as the reverse complement.
CACATGCAGGAGAGCAAGCGCGCATAGGTGCATACCCGGCTATTGGTAAAAACAGGCCAGCACTGGGTAGCAGTTACAGGCACTCATGAATCAATATGTGCATGGGACATGCAATTAAACAGATATATGAAGTGTGTAAAGCATTTTTAGACTTGTTAGAAACTATCGCAAAACTAGGGGACTTCCCATGTGGCAGTAGGTGGCATTTCTGCCACATAAAATAGTGATAGAACAATGTTCCAAACTTTGCGGGAGCATTATTTGCTCTTTGCTCCTACTTTCTGCACCTTTATTTAGTGCTCAGGCACAATTTTGAGTATTGTAGTGCAACCTTGAAAATTTGTTGTATTATTTAAATTGATTAATAATATAAGTGTTGAAATTGAAAGGATTAAATTGTATTTTATCTACTAATTGAAATGTCCCAATATTGAGGTTAAAAAGACTAAAATAAACTAGAACTTTGACGATTAGAATTCTAACGTAGAAAAAAATTAGTATATACCCACAAAAACAAAAGCCTAATATAGAAGACACTAATCTATATAATAGATACATAGAAAATGAAACCTAATCTAACTCTTTTAAGACTTTTCTTTAAGTCGAACACAGGCATTTTTATCAAAAAGTTTTAACTTAGACTACTGAGAAACAGATTTAACATTTAGAAATTTAAGAGTGTCAATTTAGTTTGGAATGGGATGATGGCAGTCTGCTTTTACACTTAGTGTAGTCTGAAGAGGGATGGCCAGAATTCCTCTATTAGCTCCTGGTGAACAAGCGTTATAGCTTTCTCTTTCGCATGATATTTTATTTCTTGTGATTTGTGGTCAGGCGACTTTCACTTATATAAGATTTAGTTTATTAGGCAATACATACATATATATATGTATGTATGTATGTATGCAAGGCTATCACTTATGCACTAGCCACATAAGGTGTTCGGTTGTTTCGAGATATTCTTTTTGGTTGTTAAGCTAGAGTAACTCAACTATAGATAATTGGATGGTGCAGTCTTAGTTCAATAAAAGTGACCCAAATGAAACCAAGTAACACCTACATGCCCCAAAGGATCAGAATGTTAATTTGAAACAACAAATCAGACAGCTGGGGGCAAGCAAGGGCCATGGGGGCCAGAGTAACCCTTCTTTTTTTGTTTTTAGCGGGTTGTGCAGCTGTAGATAGGCCTTGCATTGGAGGAGGCTAGTTGACTAGAGGAGCATGAAATTGGTGTAGTGATATTCAAGCTTCAGTGGTGAGTAAAGCAGAGCATCATAGTCTCCTTCACAATGATTTTCTCCACCATATAGGCAGCCGTCTTCCACAGAAACTCATGGCACAGATAGCTTTGTGTTGGGTAGTGAGACTAACTGCACAGATTGTATCAATAGCGTGATCAACATTGGTTAAGATGGCCAAAATTTGCTTGTGATAAAGGTGGAGACTTAGATTAGGGTTTGGCCAAGGTTGTGATCTATGCATTTATGGTTTCTTTTTGTCTTATTTTCTTTTGATTAAGCTGTTGACCAAGAAGGTTAGATGATGAGTTCGGGGATTTTGGTTTATTATTTTACCTCAAGCAGAAGATGTGCGATAGCATTACCACTCTAGTATTGTTTTAAGTACTGAAGCAATTAAATATTAAATGGCCAAACCATATTATTATTTTGTTACGCTTAACTGGTTCTCTTCACCTTATTTTGAAATGTTAACACCTGCCTTAATGCAACAATAAGAATGAATGAAGATGGCCCTTGTCTAGAAAACAAAATATTGAAGGAGTAATTATATGGGTTGGTGCTGCAACTATCATGTCAGATGGTCTGGAGAAAGGTGACTAAGACCACGTAAATCTAACTATAGTGGTGGAATGTCAAGGTAGAATTACAAAGGAATCTAATGTTGTGCTGGCTCAACATTGTAGATTTGCGCAAAAAATTGCCAACGAGTAAGGTTTCTGTTAGTGATATGCCTTCTAACACTAAATTTTCATGGAGTGTAGGGATATGGTTTGTAATTGTTCGCTTTTATTAATAAAATATTCATATTTTGTTTATCAATATATGAAAGTTTTATTCGTGCATGTGAATTTTTGAACAATATAAACTACTGCATGTGCACATATAATTGTATTAAAAAGACATATTCATAAGAGTCATGAATACAAACACAAGGCTTTTTAGCATATAATCACCAAAACTTGTTCACAAGTCATTGAATCTCTAAATGAGTATTACAGAAACTGGCAAGAATAGCACATCTTGTATTTGTATGCTGAGTGGCATGCCATTTAGTATGAAATACTGAAAACACAAATATATATATGCCATTAGAGAATGAATGTATTTGAACATTGACTTAAAGAATAGAGCAGACATATGAAGTTTATTCTTTACCGTTAATATCTTGCTTCGTGATCAACTGCAAGTGGGCCTTAAATTAGAGATGACATGATGCTTTATGCATGTCATGATCAATGTATCATTAGGGCATTAAGAACTGAATCTATCTTGATAGTGTTATGAGCCTGAAGTACCATTGATCATTTGTGTATGGAAATATGTTCGCGACCAATAAGAGATTTGTATCCCTACAAGTAAGGCATATGTCTTATGTAATCGATATCTAATAAGACGAAAAACTTTAGCCAAGGTAATGCATGATCAAAAAAGAATTTTTGATGGATATTAATCTCATGAGGATGTTGATTTGATCATATAATTAAGTTTGTGAGTTTGACTAAATCTATAGCTCTCGCTCAGTCAATACATAACAAGACAAAAGACCTATATTGCATGGTATTCATGATCAAAATGGTTCATGTGACCACATTGCTTTATCTTAATTCGAATTTGTGGATTACAAATTAAATGTTACCTATATCCTTTAAGATATATTCATTGTCAACTAAGGATGAAACTAGAGCGATGCACATAAAACCAAGGTAAGGATAACATAATAATTTTATCGTGAGTGATTTGATCAAGATTTAGAAGATCTAATAATCAAATTTGATGGCCTAGAATAAAGTTTAGCCAAGAGAATTTATTTCTTCTTCGTTATATTTATTGACAATGAGATTCTCAACTAGAAATATAATGGGCTTTTAATTTAATTAATTTGATTAATTATATTCAAAAGTTAAAGACATAATTAGGTTTTAATTATTAATGGGATTAATAATTAAAGTTCGTTTGCATTTAAATTAATTTAAAAGTCTATGTAAAAACTTGGAGAAGCCCATTCTACGTCTCCTACCTCTAACTTATGGAAAGATTCCTTCTTAGCATAAGATGGAGATCATGTCGTGGAATAAATAAGGGTGAAAATCATTCCAACCCTACTTTTTCTCTTTAGCTCTCTACTCCAAGTTTCACAAAAGAGTTACGTTAGGAGATTTTAGAGTTTCTAGCCCAAGTTTATTCATATGGACTATCTAGAGGCCGCAACCCAAGTTTTATGGCTCGAGAACCAAATACAAAAGATTTGCAAGCAAATCTCGACGTATTATTTGTAACTCCTTCATGCAAATAGAATTATACGTTATACGAAGAAACACATACCGGACTTAGAGATTTTAATTTCTCTATATTTTGTATGGTTTTATACAATTTTGGAATTGTATTTTTGCATCCCAAGTTAAACAAAACCTATCAGTTTCTTCGGTCGAATTTAGCTTGTGTGAGTTAGGTTGAATCTAAAAATGCCACTATAAAAGACATTGCTTATTTGAGGCAAGTTGGTCCAATGTTGATGCAATGGCTAATAAAGCTACCTTATTTCAACAAGGACGTTAATCTTTTTTAGTAAGGACTATACCAACCCTTTTAAGGTATCAAGTCACCTAGTGTGCTTACAAGTTGAGGGAAATGTACAAAGTGCTTCGTGGCACTAGGTGAATGAGCTCAACGAGTGGAACAAAGTTTTGGGTTGTTTCATCTTAATCCTAACAAGTCTTTGTCCCCTTAGGTATATCAGTTGATGCATGGAATGTCGTGTGGGCAATTAGGTGCACAAAATAAATGCATGGGCACTGTGCAGTGTTAGCTAAGGCTCATGGACAAAGCATGCTAAGCATTATGTCGATTGTTCAACATTAGTAGGCAACATGCGAAATGGATCATAAGCAGGTAGGGCTTTAGCGCATATTAGCAAAATGTCCTAACATAGTGCATGCACGCATACGTATTAAATGGCATCGAAGTAAGCTTCTCTTGTTTTTAGTTCAGACTCTATAACCGAAAGAGCGTTAGAATTGCCTTTTAATTCAAAAACAACATTCAAGAAATTAAGCAAAAAAATCACACAAATTCAATTGGACAATCAGGTAAACTATGATTTTATTCACATTATTCTTGAGCATTTACATGGGATAGAACCTTCTATCTAAAATCAATGGGTTCACCAAAATAAGAATTAGCTTAAGACTACAAATTCATGAAAAACGAACTTAAGATGAATCATAGGAAATCCACTTTATCAAAATTAAGGAGATTTGTCAGGACTTGATGAAGGTGGTGGGTGACAACTAAGGTCCAACCATTAGGGATTATTAACCACATGAGAGGGACTATGATGAACATAAATTAAAGACAAATTAACAAATTTCTATGGGAATTTGTGTAAAGAATAATTCCTAAATTGGTTGTGTAAGGGGAATGGTTTTGGAAATCTCTAATATCTTAGAAGGTCGCCAAGTAAAATGGGTAGCCCACTAGCTAAGTAAAGGAGCTTTTGCTCTCACTTGGAGCAAAACAGAAATACATAGCGCGAAGGAAAGTAGCTAGTGTGAATGTGGAATAAGATGAAGCTTTTAAAGGCAAGATTCCAACCATCGAATTATGATCATTTTTTATTTTAACAATCTCAACATTGCACTTAGGGAAATAAATTGACAATGGAAAATTATAATGAGTTTTCTATTTAAAGCCTTAAAATAATGTGTGAGGCCAGAGAACAACTTAACTTCAGGTTTTTAAAAGATTTGAGTACACAACGAAATTGGAGTGCAACTAGTGGCCACACTTGATCAAGACTTTAATTTGGAATTAAAAGTTGACGCCTTGTTGAAATTGAGAAGATGGTGTCTAGTTAAGAGCAATGTTGCAATATACATAGGACAAGTAAATAAGTCAAAAGGCAGTGATCGTGAATTGGCAAGGAGGGGCTCACAAAAGGTACCAAAGTCTAGTCACATAAAAGCTCTTAACCCATATGCTAAATTTATAAGTGCTCCTTTGTGGATAGATGGGTCACCCATTCAATAATTGTGTTAAATAATGGCAAATGAATATTATGGAGCTCAAGGAGGAAGATCATGGAATTGTGGTTAATATATGTAATGTTGAGAAGACCAAGGTAGACTTGAAAGAGGAAAAAGAAGAGGAGAATGACATAAAAAATGAAACAATCATTTATATAGTACAAAGGATGTGGTCGATGCTTAAGGAGGTGGATGCATGATGATGTTGAAGATGGAATTTGTATCCAGGTTCAAAGTGCAGAGCAAGTTGAACATGATAAGAAAGCAAATATAGGGTTGCATTCATCAACCTTTTACTTCAAACAAGGATATGTGGCATGGTTGCACGTAATGAGCTTCGGCACACGTAATAAAAAAGAGCAAGCTATTATAATTTAGAATTATTGGCAAAGGTTCTTAATTTGCTCCATGTATATTAAGCTAAAGGAGACACTAAGTACTATGCCTTATTTGCATATGAAGAACCTTCCCACGATAATGCATCTAATGAGCATGTCCTAAAAGTATGTGGGTGTAGTGGCTTGAAAGCAATTGAATGGGTGCCACTACATGGATTGTGTTGACTATTACGGCTATGGATACATTATTACATAGATCTATTATTTCCATTAATTGTTATGGAATGGAAGTGAGGTTTTACATAATGGATGGAACTCTTGTTGCATAAGGTTGAAATGCATTTTCATAAAATTTTCATGACATTAGAATTTTAGCTATGCATGCTTGGAGTAATGTTCATAGTATGATCATAGATGGAGAAGGCATAAATGATATAAATAGTCTAGGAAGGGGGGAACATAAAGTTGCGCTTAAGGCCTCTATACACAGCTATAGAAACTTACGTGTGGGATCCTTAGGATTATATTATTTGGATGTTTCATTGAGCCCATCCTCCAAGGACGAGTTTTTTTTTTCAAAGAAAAGTATAAATGTGGAATTTTTTAAATCCTAAAACAAAAGCAAAGATTTACTAATCCAGTGGCCACTCGATCAACTAGTTGGATCGAAAATAGAGAATTTTCAATCAAGCATAAGAAGCTACATATCAAGTGGCGACAAATGAATTTTAATTTAGGATTGATTAAGATAGCCTATTTGTTTAAGATTCTTATCGCTTTGTTTAAAATTTCCTTCTATAGTATAAATAGCACATTATAGGCTTATTTGTACACTTTTGATATGTTACTCCTTCAATAAGATTAATTTCAAAATTTACTTGACTTTTCTTGCAAAAATTCTTTTTTTTTTGTTGTTTGTGATTTTTGGAGTTCAAGAGTTTGTGCAACAATCTTTGTATTTTTTAAGCGTTTGTATCAGATAAGCATTGTTTATTTTCACATTATTTTAAGCCTAAGCCACAAATTCGCTCAAACTTAGCCTCAAAGCACAAGAGTTTGTGGGTCTCATAGATCAGCAGATTTTGTAAGGAAGCCAGGCCACGTGTCGGGATAGCAACATTGGGTCTGTTGCTCACCTGCCATGGCAGTTTTGAATTTGGTATTATCCGTTTGCCAAAAATCATAGGGATGTGGTAGATTTAATCACATGGATCTTGTAGTAGATTTAATTACATGGTTTAACACTTGGATGTGCTCCACTTTTGTGTGCTTTCCTCCACCACAGTACGTGGGATGATGAAGCATGCTATTCAGAAGCCATATCTTGATCAAGTCCCACGCGTTGATCCCATGTTCATTCAGCATGTCAAAGTTCACCTATGAGAACTCTCCTTAGGTTGCACTTATAGGATATGGGCAAAAGATCTTGGGTGAGCCTCATGATTGCTATTTCTTGGCCATGTGTGCTAAATAAAATAAATAAGCCGCACCTCATTCCTCTTATTGGCAGTAGGTTCATGTTAACAAATCAATCTACATGAAAATTCTTAGAATAAAGTAATCAGTCAAATAACTATGGTTGACACACCATCAATTTCGTGATGACCACCAGAGGTCAATCTCTAACTTAGCATCTAGCACTCATCAACTAGTATTTGGAGAATTTTATTATTTAACACTATAGCACTTATATCCATCTTTGATAGGCTCTAATAGAAAGATACTCAATAGTTCCCTAATGCATTGATTCAGCTTGTTCTGTACAATTTTGTTCCGTAATGCTCCAAATAAACATTTTCTTCATACTCAATCATGTGCGTGTGTTAAGCTATAAGCTTAACATTTTATCTTCTTCCCAGTGTTCCAAAATTTCAAATTACCACAATAAATTTATATATGCAGGTCAATAATACATTTCATGTTCCTAATCATGTAGCTAAACTAGGGCATGAAATTATAGAGCTACCTTTAGGTGCCCGCATCACTTACAGTTAGTAGCATGACATTCCATGGCTTGAATACGCCCATATAGACGTGTGAACGAAATTGGACGAGCTCCATCACATTCTTTCAACTTTCGAAATCAAGACGAACACTTGGCAATCAACTACCGAAACGAAGCCGAGATACAAATCTTAGGCTGAATGAAGACCAAACAAACATTCATCAACAGTTATTATACTGATTACTAAGGGACTCCAGTCAAAAAGAATAAGCAAGTAATTGCATTAACATAATTGCCTCTAATGAGATAATGCACGCGTGCGCGCACATATTGCAGCTTGTAAACTATATGCAGACTTACACACTAAAATCATCAGATTTACTCCTGAAATTCACGTTAGAGAATGGGCATGTTCAAAGCAAAAGTTTTATCCATAACAAAGGAAATGTTAAAAACATTACATTTATATATAGTTTCCATGGCCGCTGCCCGAGGTCTTCACTATGACTGAAAAAATAGAATACAACAAAGGCCCGCAAAGAAGGGTTCAAAACTTTCCTTTGGGAGAGAAACAGGATACAGTATGAAGGCTGATTGTTCAGCAATATCAAGATTTCCCATATTTATCAATATATCCCTGCAATGATAATGACTAGATATTAAACAGAAGGATTAAGTTGATACCAATACAATTCACTCTGTGATCAGAATATTACCCATTCAGTAAAGAGACTAACCTCAACTAGCTTAGCAAGTTTGGGCTGTGATGAAGAGAGATACACTTTAACTGATTCACCCGTGCTAGGAATTTGGTGTGGTTGGAATGTGCCAAGAACCTTGTCAACAGCCTTCTTAACTATCACTTTATGAGCATCCTTGCTCAAAAGCCCTTCACGCCAAGTTGGTTTCACCAATTCCTTCACATGTTCTATAAGTGCAGCTTGGAAATATTTCAATGCTTTTGATTCATTTTGCATGTGACCATCTCTCTTGAAATCAACTTCAGTTTCATCATTCTTGCCAGATCCATCAACTTTCAGTTCTAACCTGTGCCTCGGTTTATCAAATTTCAATTTATTATCCGAACTAGAGCTCAACATATTATCTTTTACCGTATCTCCAACACGAACAGAATTCAAAAGCTTCTCCTCTTCTTGCAAACCGTTTGACTGCTTATGCAAATTCTTAACAGACGATCCTTGGTCAGAATATGAAAATTTGATATGCCCATCTCTAACTTCTTTTTTCTCAATACTGTGTTTCAAGGGGTCGTATAGATTTTCTTTTATTAATAAATTTTGAGTTATAACATGCGACGGGCGAAAAGGAACAGATGGCTCCCAGTCATGAGAAAATGTTGTAGTCTTATGTTTGGCTGGCTCTGTATCCCTGAAAACATGGTTCTGTGACAGACCTTCTGATTTAGAACCAGAAACAGCTGAAATGCTTTGCTGCAAGAAAGAGGGCACAGAAGCACGATGCTCTAGTCTGCTCTCCAAAAGGTTCTGGCTTACAGGGGCACTGATGCCCCCAGAGGATGTGCCAAAAGATAAAGGCTGCCTAAAATGAGAATAGGGTAATTCTGAGGACCTACAATCACTCCACGCTACGGCTGTCCCAACAGCAGAAAAACTTAAGAAATTTTCATGGTTTGTGCTATTCCTCTCAATTAAACTGCCTTTGACAAAAGGGGTGGCATAGTAGCTTAAATTATCCTTGTACCCAGAAATCCCTCCACCAGCATGTAAAGGAGTGCTTCCCAATACACCATCTTTATGAAGAACCGACTTCTTGATCTCACAGTTTATCTCACCACTTTGCTGTGATTGAATAAATGCACTTGAAGAAACTGCCACAGCCAAAAATAAAATGCTAATCCTTCAATGAAGTCTAATGAACATATAATGCAAGACATACATCCCAAAAATTCAGTGGACTGGATTTCACCATAGCAAAAAATTTAAGTTACCTTCTCTCTCCAAGGATTCACTTTTCTCTGGCGCAGCATCTAATCCATCTTTTATGTGAAGGAACCTACAAGAATTTCCTTTGATACACCAACCTTTGGCATGAAATTCACACACACTCCTCAGTTTTTTGCTCTCCCGCCCATCAAATTCAACACTGGAGGAAGGATCCCTCAATCTTAAGTGTGAACCATGCAACCTGAGAAACCTAGTTGTCATCAGGACTCGCTCCAGCAAGCAAGGAGTCAAATAAGCTGCCACTATAACTAGAATCACTTTAATCAATACTTAAGCAGAGTGACATCATAAATTAGAACAGAAAGTTTAACCTTGGTGACATTTGCCTAGTGCTGCCCACAGGTTCTATGGCAGTGTGAATAGTTTCTGCCTTAACAGACATAATAGCATCACCCTTCTCACAAGAGGTATCAGCTGTTGTCAATGCAGCATTGACATCTCCAACAAAAGGAGTTTTTCCAACATGATTAATTTCCCCAACACCACAAAAAGAAGCCTTTGGATAATTGTCTCTAGAGGTTCTTTCCCCTGCAAGAACCCCATAATTATAAGGTCAGACTATTGTTCCTCAAAATCAAATCTATATAACAGCTAATTGAAGACTACAGTCACATAAAAACAACATAGAACTTAAAAACCTTCAGACCTCCACATCATTAAACACTAAAATCCTCACCATTCACATGTAATTCCTCTCTCGCACTTGACTCAGAAGTTTTGAGGTCAACATTTTTCTGTAGAGTGGGGATATCTACTAGAGGTTTGGAAATAGATATTCCTTGAGTCACAGAACCTGATTGTGTACGTTCTTCAGGCTCCTCAGGCTCCATAGTTTGATTAGCATCTACAAGGCAGAGAAAGAAATAGGGTAAACATTTTAACAGGCAGCACCTGGCATAGTTTTGGATCCCTTCAGATTAATAAGAGGAGTCTCAGAAGTCGTTTGAGCATTCTTAATTGGTTCCTCCATGTAACTGTAGTGCTCAGAGATCTAAATTCAATGAATCCCATTACTTCTTGAAAGATTTGTTGATATAAAACAAGTTCAATCCTTCTGAATTATGGCAGACGCTGTAAGTAGTCCAACTTTGCAAAGAACTCCAGGTCCAAGTCTATACTATTATGCTTTCTGAGAGCACCCTTTTAATTGATTCATTAACAGGTGTATGGACAAGAGTACTAGAAGATATGGTCCCATGATAATTATTGACTCACAATATTATGGTACAAAAAGGAGTGGCAGGAAACCTTCAGATTGATAAGAGGAGTTTCAGAAGTTGAGCAATCAGAATTGATTCCTCGGTGTATTTATAGTTTTCAGAAATCCACATGCAAAGAGTCAAATTATTTCTTGAAAGAACTATCAATAAAAGGCAAGATGTGATATTTTCAATCTTTTTGATTGATGTAATGTATTGCATCAGTTTGGTAAGTCCAACTTGAGCAGAACAAGGTCCAAGTCTACACCAATCAAAAACACGCTGCTGATTGTTTCATTAACAGGTGTGTGGAGGAGAATATTAGAAATAAGGCCCCCATAATGATTATTGACTTGTACCATGATAGTAGGAATGGTAGTGGTAAAACCACAAGCAAAAGAAAGAAAGAGCTCTTGAATCTAGAAATAAGTATAATTAAAGTAAGATCAATAATGGTATGGACAGACCGCTGTAAATGGTGCAACTCAATTTTTCCTTCAAGGTTCAAATTCTCTCCTCATGGCTAATCAGAAAAGATACTTAAAAGCACCAAAAAAGCATTTAAAAGGGGAAAACACAACCAGAGCACCAGATGAAAGGTATATTCTAAACAAGCCAACTACACCAAATTACATTTGCCCTAAAACTCCTATATTCTGGTCATATGGGATGCACAAGCTCAAACACAGCACTTTATTATTACTTAAAATCAGAGATTACAATGGTGCAGTCTCTTCATCCCAATTTAAATGTCTCATCTTGAACAGGTATGAAGTTTTGTATAAGAGTTGAAAAGTTTAAATTTTTGGACATAAGAATGAAATTTTCAGCACTAAAATCAAATTAGATGTTGTTCAATTAGATCAAATCATATTTAAAAGATTGCATACCATATCAAAGATATGATTAAAATGATATTCTCCAATAAATTTTATCCATATTTTTTTTACGCGCATAAACAAGTGATTATTGTACAGCCTTTTATAGAGAAAGTAACTCAAACGATTGAACCATGTAGTTCTTTTGTTTTCGTCTTCCCTCTTCACATTCCTCAACATAACTAAAATTTAATACAATTTACAGCAGGTTTATCCTTGCTTCTATTTTGCTTTCGCTTCATCATAATATGTTACCAAAGTAGGTTCTTTTACAACATTTTAATTAATTTGGTTAGAACCTTCATGAAGCGCTTCGTTAGAGCGCTGCATGCGGTGGTGCACAGTGGCAACCACTCAATTAGAAAAAAGGAAAGTAAAAATCAGACCATTCAAACAGTCCCAAATAAGGGTGCAATCGAGCCAAGACAAGCTTGACTCGAAATGTTTTTTCATGAGTTCAACCTCGAGTGGAGTTGTCTATCTTGAGGTCCAGCAAAACCATTCAACTCAAACTTGAACTTGGTAAGCTCGAGTAGGCAAGTATCAAGCTCAAGCTCAAACTTACTGAGCTCAAGCTTAGTGCATTCTAAAAAAATTTTCTTGCCACTACATTCGAACCTTTAACATTTGAAGAATAGAAACACTATTAGAATAGGGTAAAAGAGAATCAAATTAAAAAAATATCTTACAGTTGAGCTTGAGCTACTTGATTGAGTTTGAGCCTACCCATAGCGTGCTCAAGCTTGACTTGAAAAGCAAATCGAGTAGAGCTATGCTCAAGTTGAATGTTGACTCAGCCGAATTGAGTAGCTTAGTCTGTCAACACCCCTGGTCCCAAATTAGCTTGCCAATTAATTAAACTTTAGTGCCACCCACTACTACAGCCCCACAAAATCAATGTTTTTACAACTGGATCGATGTTCAAATCGAAAAATTTACTGGGTAATTGGGTTACAAGTCCGACCGGTTAAACCGTTGAAAAAACCGGTTATTTTAATTATATAATATTATATATATTACTATAAAAATAATTTACAAAATAAATGTAATTTAATATAACAATAGACTATAAAATGAATTTTAGATGTAATATTAAAAATTAAATAATTCAACTAAAATAAAAATTTATTATACAATTTAAAAAACATATTAAATTCAAAATGATTAAAAGTATAAAATTGAAAAATAGTTTTGAAAAATAAACAGATTAATTAATATGATCAATTTTAATTTTAAGATACAATAATTAAAATTTTAAAATATTGATTAGAAAAATAAAAGGATAAAAATTACTAAAAACAAAAGTCAAAATAAAAATTTTATATTTAACTAATATTGAGGAGTTGTAAATTTAAGAAAATTTGAAAAAAGTGTGAAATTTTATTTTATAATTTTTTCAAAAAAAAAAAAAGCTAAAATTTTCTTTTTAAAAAAAATTTTTTAGATAAAACTGGTTTGACCGATTTTTTAGCCGATTTTTTACTGTTTTAACTGGTTCTCACCAGTTCTATGCATTTCTGGTTTTTATACTTTAACCGAACCGGAAAACCAACCGGTTCCCAGTCGAAGCAGTTGAACCGGCCAGTCCGGTCTGGTTTTTAAAACAATGCCCAGAATCTTACTGGCCAATCTCCACCTCTACCAATAGTATAAATCTCAACCATTTGACAATGCCCAACCATTTCACAACCTACTCATGCAACAGAACACTGCTTCACCAGTGCCACTACACGTGATGTAGCCACCTAAACATCTTATAGCATCTTAGACCCAAGCACATCTGGCAACTAAAGCTCACCATGAGCTTCTCCTCTCCTTGCCCTCCTAGGGCTTCCAGTGAAGCAACGCAACGCAAATCAGCAACATCCTAGAAAGTCCATAAAATTTCTATTATTTTCTTCAGCTGTGCACGATACCAGATAACTGAGAAGAGCAACCCTAATGCTGCCACAATGACCAGCTGAAACCCTAGCTAGGAGGTTTCTAATGTGCTTGAAGTTTTAGGCCTTTTGAAATTAGCTGAAAATTATTCCTCTTTTGGGCTTCAAGAAAGTGAGCTGATGTTGGGTATGGACCTGGAGTGTCTAAATGAAAACTAATTGGGTTTTTTTAGTTGAGGCTATCTTATTGGGTTGGTTATGAAATTTGTTCTCGTAACCATTCTCTTGAACAGAAAAGGGCCAGCGCCTAAACCATTATCATTTCTCTTCTGTCATGCTCCCAGCTTCGCCTCTGAGCTCTTCCTTAGCAAGAAGAGAAACAAAGAAGGAGAGAGAAAATAAAAAGAAAGAGAAATGGGTGCTCTATTTTGCATTGAAGGTACTCAACCCGATGGAAAATTATGTGCAAGGCAATGCAATTAATGGCAGCACAATCAGTAGAATGAGCCTGTAATCAGAAAATATTGACAAAAAACCAATAATATCCGAAAAGAACTACCAAGGAAACACAAACTTTTGAATAATTAAAGTGCACAAAGACGGAAAAAAAAACGAGGAAATACGCATGCGTTCCCAATAATCACCACTCATAACCCACAGTTAATCAAATAACTCCAGGTAATTAAACACTCGTCGTATCAAACAATCACAAAAAGCGAAACCCACAAAATCAACGATGAAAAACTAACCGTTTCCTTGATTCTCTTGTCGTAATGGTGTTAAGTCTTCTCCAATTTCCTCGTCATCGTCGTCTTCCACTTCTTCCTCTACTTCTTCTTCTACCTCCTCATCTACTTCGATTTCCTCCTCAATTTCCTCGTACTCGATCTCCTCCTCGCCGTCATGTATGTCGGTACTCGAGTGCTTGGGAGCTGGTGATACCATTAGGGCTTAATGCTGCGGAGAATGCTGCAAGCGGCGACTTTAACAATATTTACGATTTCTCTGTTGGTGTGGGATTGCGGATTTGGGATTTGGAATTTGTGAATTTTGGCGTCGGCGTCTACCAAATTTGATCCCGACTACTTATAGCGCGCTTGCGGCTGTGCCATTACTTTCTTGAAAAATTGAAAATAAATGTGGGTTTTTAATTAAATATCTAGTTTGCGATTGGATAAGTCTCCTGAAGAAAAAGTTTCTCTGAAAAACACAAGAAAAATTTATTTGGAGAAATGGGATAGATAAGTAAGAGTTTTTATGTGAATAGATGATATTTATGAGATAACATAATAATTGTACCGATGTGACAAGTTGTTATATATAGAAAATGAAAATAATAGGACTATTAATTATGAGTATAATAGTAAATATTTCAGAATTAGTGATAAATTAATTTTTTATAATTATTATCATTCTTTTTGTTGGTTAATATTTTGATTTTTATTGTTGTTGTTGCTGCTGTTGTTATTATTCTTATACTTATTCTTATTCTTATTATTGTTATTGTTTTAGTTAGTGTTGTTGTTTTTGTTATTATTTCTATTTTAATTGCTAACATTAATAAGAAATATAGTTTTAGTATCATTATTATGATTATAATAATATTATATTGTCATAGTTATTATTATTAATAATAATCTTGCAGTAAAAGTACAATATTATTATTATTGTTGTTGTTATTATTTATATTATTGTTATTATTATTTTATGATTATTATTTTAGTATTATTATAATTATAATAATAATTATTATTATAGTAATTGTGATCGTTGTTATCACTCAATTATCTTTAATTTTATTTTTCTTTTCTCTCTTATTTTTTATTTTGATTTTTTCTATTTTCTCTTAATATGAAATCGGTTTGTCTCTTCTGCTTTAATCTTTTCTTTACTTTATCTTTTCTTTATTATCAAACTTATAAATGCAAGTTAATTTATAAAAAATTTATTTTCATAATAAAAATATGATCAAAATAAAATACATTTGTTTGCAAATATAATTCATACCCATATAATATGCAATTTTGACTATCGATTGTTTGGCTATTATTTGTTTTGTAATCATTATTATTACTAATAATAGTGTTATTGTAGTTCTTATAATTATTAACTTCATTTACCACTACTTGGCTATATTAATTGTATTGCTTTGAAACAATCTGTTTTTTCATACTTAAATTACGTACTCAGTGGGCATAAAGGAAAATGTCATAATAAGTGTCATTCGGTTGAAATAAATCATTTGAAAAATTCACAAAATAAGCAAATTATGGAAATATAAGTCTAAACGTAGAAGTATACAATAAGACAAATATACACACATACATTAGCAAAAGATTCTTAGAAGAAATAAATCATAAGAACATAAGTTCAAATGTAGAAATATACGATAAGGTAAATACACACATAAACATAGGCAGTAGACAAACATGGGCAACATTGTGCATCATGGCGGCACCCATATCATACATGACCACTCAATGGCGCTATGACTGTTGAGATCCAGGACACCTGGCCATGTTGCCGTGCTCTCTAATGTACCCCCTGTTTAACGCCCTGACTCATGGAAACGCATTGCTGCTACGCTACATCTTCCCATGCATCTTAAGGATGAGAAACGGATGATGAGGTAACATTAGATGGCTTTTATGATGACCTGATGTCAATGAAATCACGTGGTGGAAGGGGCCTCACAAGTAGGGGAGCGTTATATTAGCCTAGTTCTATGTTAGAATCAAATATGACAATCAACTCATGATAACAATCGACTCCCTCTAACTCGAGGGTGCCCTGTGGAAATGCTGAGACAAAAAAGAGTATGTGCAATAAGTTATACAATGGCTCCTTTATAGTACACCATTTTCTCTAGCACCATGTGTCCTATAGAGTATATCATACATGTATTAAGAAATAGAGGAATATGGCGTAATGGACCTAAAAATAGGTTAGCCGTGACATCACTTGAAAGACAATAAACACGTACCTGAATTGCTACATGAGTTGCCTAGCAAAGTTTGCACTAACTGAGTGTATGTCAACATCATGCATCATGTTAAGGTGTTGGCACTCTATCTAAATATCAATAAGTACATCAATTAAGGCAACTTCCTTGCAAATAGTCCACTGATCTCTATCAAGCCTCGCGGATGAATAGTGTGAGTTCCTTCTAAGTAACATGTTTTGGCAGTTGTAGGTTGGCATTATTTGAGTTTATATTTGTATATTAGTTCAGCTTGGTATATATAAGGACATCAATCTACAATATACATAGGAAATTTGTACCCTTTAATTTTTTATGCAAATTGATTGAGTACCATTATGTCCTCGTTTACATACCCATATTTATTTAAAATAAGGTTAGTTAAGTAAAAATACAATTCTATTTATCGTATGTAAAGTTTTTAGTGGTTGATTTCAAATGTTCGGCACCTGAATACGAATTAAGTTCTAAATTAAATAAATTTATTTTTGTAATTATATACTCATATTTATTAGAGAAAAGATTGATTAGGGGTAAATTTAGATCTAATTTCAAATATAAATCTTTTAGTGGTTGAAAAATGACATCAACGTTTAGTTCTCAAGTACCCACTGAATTCTAATTTATCTAAATTGTTTGTATGGTTTATGAATCTATGTTTCAATACATTTGACATACTAAAATAAATTGAAGCTCGTTCTCAATAAATTTCCTAAACTATAACATGCGTGCATTATTTGAGATACTTATTGATTTTAAACAAAGTAGTTTACACACAATCAAAACGGTAAATAAAACAAACATGCCACACATGATACATCATCCAAGATACAACAAAAATGATCATCAATAATATATTCATTGTAGAATGCAATAAATGAAACCAAAAGTTATTATGCAATGTCAGTCCTATTTGGTCATTCTAAATTTGCTACACCATTTGGTCTTTTATGAGGTTCCCTGCATGGATGGCATCATTTGACAAATCTAGCTAGGGGACTTCTCCTTCCTCTTATTGAGCTTCCCGTGCCTACGAATCATCATCGATCCAGTCAGGGTCAGCTATTTGTTCGAGAAACGATCATTATTGTAATGTATTATTACAAAATTGTGGATAATACACATTGCAATAACAAAGTCGACTTGGAAATACAGGCCGTAGTTAGGCATGAGTCCTCTGAGAATGGGGAAATGCTTCTTCAACATACTGAAACATCGCTCAATGTGATTGAAAATAAATGGATGGCATCTATTGCAAAGTTCCCTTATTATGCTCGGCTTTCGACCAGACACCATGCCACTCTAAGCTGTGATAGCACTCCCCTCAACAGAGTATCAGAAATTCCATAATATTTGCTTACCTTACGTCAACAACATAGTATTTCCCTAGTATGTAGACTCATATAATTAAATGTTAGCACATAAGTATGGAATCATATGTGTACATTAGTATGGAATCATGAGCGTCAAAATAAGACAAATGGTACTCGGTGATGGCCACTAAAAATTATATGCAGGATTTCTTAATACTTTCTGAAATATACGTGCATTGCTGCAACTACGAAAGTGAATTTCAAGTCGAAGTCACATGTTAGATTACGTTCTGACTAAGTATACCTTTTCGATTTTGATACGAGGGGACCATGGCCACCCACGCCCAAGCAAGTATATGTGTTTCATCAATAGCTCCAACACAGTCTTATAGCATATTAATAAAGATAAATGTTGTATCTTAAGTAGAAAGATAGTATTATTATGTTATATTTGAAAAACGTTTATTACTAATCTTGAAGTTGGGAGGCAAGAATTGCTTAGGCACAACGTGCATGTTTGGTATACTCTACAGCCATGGCACGTAAAGCATCAAGCACCATGTGGTCGTGATAGCTAATGGTCACGAAGGAAAGTGGTCACGAACTCTTTGGACAATAGATGGACTCTGTCATGTTGTGGTAATAACCTATCAGCACCACCTTCTTGCACAACAAGCAAAAAGTTTACTTTATCATGTGGAGAGCATCATAGAACCAATCGTTATAACTAAAGGATAATTCATTTATCTAGTCAAGGCCATGAAATCGAGAGGCTAACAAAAAACACCTAAACATGTTTCCAAATGACTACAGGGCATTCTCACGATAGAAAAATGAGAATTTTTGCATCCCTCGATTTAGATAGACCCATGCGTTGCTGCCTGCACTTGCAGTATCGTTGCTAATGTCATCGACAACATTGTCCACAGCATCATCATTCATATCACCATCGTGAGACTCAATACCGTGATGATCCATATCTTAGAAACATTCAGGTCAAAGTGACATTATACACTGTTGATTTATAATTGTTGCATTTTTACAAAAATATTGAAGGAAAGTTCTTTAATTGACCTTCCGGTATCCTAAGCACAATATCATAACTATCATTGTGAACAAAAAAGTGTCACAAATAGACAAAAATATTATTTCAAATTAGCATTTGAATAAGTGTATATGCATTAATAAAATATTTATGTTTAAAAAATATATTTATTTTTTTCAAAAGTTTTGCATATATGTTTAAATAATATATTTACACTGCATTTAAATAATATGTTTAAATAATTTATTTATGTTTCATTTAAATAAGCACATATGCTTATTTAATACATTCATGTTCAGTACTTACACAAATATTTAGGTCATTTTGGCCATATATAAGTGCATCAATCATATATAAAAAATTCTTAATACCCATTTATACATCTTTTTTCCGATATCAAATAGTTAACATACATCTTAAATGATTTTTGAAATTTTGCCCTAATTAAATATTTGTGATATGATTTCTAAAATGTATGCATAACAAAATATATTTTCTTCATCATATATTTTATTTGTCCTATGTAATCACAATTTTCTTTAGGAAAAGTTACATCTTATATTACATTATTGATTACCCAAATATTCATCTTAAATTGATTATGTCAAGTGAAAAGTTACATATTCAACAAGTGTTTAGAAATGATTTCAACATGCAACACAAAAGACGAGTTAATGCATAATACAAAATCCAATGCATTCAAACATCTCATAGCAAACACAATTTCAATTAGGACCACCCCTTCTAGCATTATTTATCTAAGTATGCACACCTCTTATGCGTTGGGAGTGTGAGAAAACTGTGGCAACAAGTGACATCCTTGGTCATGTTCGGAGCTTTGAAGTACGTCTCCTCAAGTAAATCATCCATCTCCTCTAGTGCAGCAACACACATCTCAACAATAGTCACCCTAGTTAGGTCATTCTATAATGCGACCATCTAGTTTGCCTTCTCCCCTGACTGCAGAGCTAAGAGTACTACAAGCGATGTCAACTTCTTTCGTTAGGACGAAGAGAGTGCACTACTAATGTACATGTGATCACTAAATGACTGCAAAACATGATAAGAGGATTGTAAATCATCGTCTGTAGCTAGGTCCTCGATGTTAACTTCGACTAACACATCATCGAGGTGCCCAAATTGGAGCAAAGGAGGTTGCTTTTATGCACGTGCCTTGCTACCAGTCGAAGTGTGACACCAAAAAATATCAATTAGGTCATGGTACCTTGGGAGACCTTTCTCTCATAAGTTCGAGTCACTTAAGTTCGCCCACAGTTAATAAACATGATGAGAATATGATCTAAATAAAAAACTTTTGATTCCACACTAATATAAGCAACTACAGAGTATATTAAACCTACCGCCAACTACATGTACCGCACTTCATCTATAGCAGTGACCAAGTTATGCTCGTAGTCCCACTTGAACTCCATCTCAAAATTCATCAGTTAATAGTATCTCTTCCACATTATCTTCAATCTATTAAGTTTTTCGTGCAACTACTTAGTTGAATAGTTGTAACATAGATTAGCGTCCCACATCTGAATAATTATTTCATTCTACTTTGACGCAATGAACATTGCCTACATTAAATTGCCACACTGCACCAGGTCATGTGTTATGTCAATAAATGCATTGACATTTGAGGTGTGCCAGTGCATGTCATCAAAACTCGCGCCCGTATTCACACTATAAGGTTGGGACGACGATGTCTACACCCTGAAACATAATATTGGGCATTAAATGTGCACTTGCACGTTAGTGAACAAATTTGATAAATTACACTCAATTCATTTACCTTATAATGTATTATCCACTACTAATTGTATTATTCTTAAAAATGAACATATATTACCATATGGGTTTTCAATATCCATAAAAAAATTAAATTCTTGATTGCTGAAAAAGGCAGTTTACATATTAGCTAACAATTCAATTAAGAAAATAATTACATAATTGAAAACGATATTGATTCAAAATAAATAACAAGTTCAAATAAACATTAGCATATTGATTATAATAATTAACAAGTTAAAATAAATATTAACAAGTTCAAATAAAAATTAGTATATTAATATATTAACAAATTAATAGTTGTAAACTTCTTATGAAGGAACATAGATTACTATAGGTGTTTTAAATTTCCACAAAAAATTATATATTGTTGATTGCATAACTAAAGTAGCATATTAACATTAAATTGTTGATTACTTAAAAAGATTAATTTATTTATTAGCTAACATATTCAACTCAGAAAATAATTAAATAGTTCAAAATAGTCAATTAAAATATAAGTAACAACTTAAAATAAAAATCAATTAAGAAATTGATTAAAATTTAATCCTTTGGAAATATGACAAAAATTAGGTTAATTACACAAAGAAACATGTGCAATTAATCTATCACATTAAATTAACACTTTGTCCACAATTAAAATTAAAACTAAGTTATTCACAAAGACATAACAAATATATTACGTCAATAAAATCTATGATAACTTCAACATTTTAATTCATATTTTAGCTGACAAAAACAATTAAGAAATTGGTCAAAAAGTTATTGAAATTTTGTGCTACGAATAAATGAAATACAATAAAGTCATCAATTTAAGGGTAACAATTATTTACAAAAGAATTAAAGTGAATCAAATTTTATTCATGCAATCAGAAAGTCTTTACCCTAACGCGTTTCTACCCTTATGCGTTTCTAATACTGTGAAATATTTTTTTTGGTGCTTATGCAATAGGAAAGTTTTTGCCCTAAATTGACTATGCCTAAAAATTTTTGTGTCCAACTACACAAAGTACTAGCATAACAAAATGGCATCAATAATGATATCAATTGTTGTACTAATTAAATGTTAACCATCATAGAAATTCAACCACAAACTTAACAAATCTACATTAATACCTAATTACAACTTAATACGGTGGCACAAAAATAAAGTAAGAGTACATTGTGTGTTCAAAAAAATATGTACATGGTTCTCAATTAACATACAACATAAATACATAACACACGTGTACAATATCAATATTCTATAAAATATAGAAAATAGCATATGAAAGACAACATAAATCATTATACAAGTCCATAACATTACTAATCAATCAAAGGCCATGAAGTCAACATATACTGCAGTATCAAATGTATGCTAGCACATGCATACCATGTGAATGTTTCATATCCCACAATTTCACCTTACCCATTGACTCGGGAGGAGAGTTGAAGGTCGCACGAACACAGAGATACCTTAAATGAAGAAACGAGCAAAAAGATCTTAGCAACCAAACAAGCAGCACCCCAATCGACCAAATAATTCAATGCAAAACACGGCAGTTCGTGAGTGCTAAGTGGTAACGAATAGTGAAAGCGTGAGTGGGCTGCATTTAAAAGTATTCCTGCTTACATGTCCTATTGTCTGCAATTTACAATAATTCAACAATTTTACATGCAGATATAACAAAAGCAAGTAGTGAACAATACAAAATCTTCCAAATAGTAACAAAATCCAGTAATTGTACACCCATTGTTATAAATATGGACAAAACAAGTACAACACCAACTTCAATCCACATTTATAATTTTAGCCTATATTATTACATGTTCAACACCTTACAAGCTAAGGCTGCTCCATTACAAGTACTCCTATCATTTTCTACCAACCATCACAAAACCTGCAATTCAAATTTAAACATAATAGATATTCTATTAATACATATTAACACTTAAATATTAATACATCATTAACATTAAACACCAAACTAATTTAATTACGACAGTGATAGGAGCTCCCCTTTCTCTATACTCTCAATGTCCCACCGCCAGCTAAGTAGGGCCACAACCACTGTCAAGGATAGCACTGAGCAGCCAAATTTACCACAAATCAGACCATATCATCAACGAAACACAACTAAATATATTCAACATCAGCCACCACAAATCAGATCATATAACCAATCAAACATAACCAAATTCCAGATTATGCATCACACTAACAGGCTAAGAAAAATAAATAAAATTTGGCACTGAAGAGGAAATTTGGACCAAACACGCCATGATTGCAAGACGAAAAGTCTACCTCACCAAGATAAAGCTTGGAACTCCTCCTCCGCTAGAGAACAATCTAAAAACCCAATCGTTCGTCATAGCCCAACCACAAATTAATGGAAACCAAACCGTAAAAGAACAAAGGTGGGTCTGAAAAACCAACTACCAAAAACACAAAAAAGTGCCACCAACAGAACTGAGGGCGTGTCTCGGCAGCTGATTTGTCGGCCTGAGGTCCAAACAAAGAGTAAGAAAAAAAAGGCACACACCTCCGCCACACCCCCAAGCCGATGGACCCCCAATCAAAGTAAGGCAAAACAAAGCAAACCTCAGCTTAATCCTCACACGCCCTTGCTGGTCGACAACGCCAACTGACAGTGCGGGGCAATAGTCGACGGCTTTCGATGTAGGAGATGGACTCAACCCACAGGTCACAGTGCCGCAAGCGGAGGTGAGATCTGTTTAAAATCGTGACGTAGGGAGTTGCAGGAGAGGGAGATGGGGTAGCGCTGCTGTTCACGGTCACGTAGGCGAGAGGAAGGCTAGCAATCACTTGCTAAGCCTAGTAAAATGGGTCGCCACTCATTTCCAACGAAGGTGACAGTCAAAGGCCACAATCAAGCATCGCGTTGGAACCTGAATCCGTGGGTGGGGGAAGTAGGCCTGTAGTAGAGAGAGAGAGAGAGTGTGGGACGAGTGGGAGGGTCTAAAACCCAAGAGGGGTCAGAAGGAAAAATGAGATGGGGAGGGTTGGGAAAATTTCCCAGTTTTTCCCAAAGAAAATGGTTGGGTTGGGATGTTCTGTGCAAAAATATCTCACATAAATGAGAAATGAGAAATGAGAAATGGCTAGTCATCCATTTACAAGCCTAGGTTTTTAATGTTCTTAACAAATTGTCCCATTGCTGGGATTTCAAAGAATTAGTCCTATTTCCAGAAATCCAATTTTTAAAATTAAGCGAGAAATTTCTCAAAAAAAAAATTATTAGCTCAATTCCGGAAACCCAAATTCTGGAGTTGACCCCTAGTTTAAAAAACAATAACAAAAAACATTCACTTTGTTAGTCTTAAAATTTTGGTTAGTGTTTTTTGATATTTTTATTTTAAAAATTGTATAAAAATAAAATAAATAAAATAAATTTTAAAAAGTATAATCATTAAGCACGTTTATTTGTTTCTAAAGTTCATAATTTAAAAATAATCATAGCCATGGAATCTAGATTCTAGGATTGTGGATTTGATTTAAAATTTGGCCCAATAATTATAAAAAAGGCAGCAGAAGCCAAACACGCCCTCACCCACATTTCTATCAACCTCCTTCCTTATTCCCATCGCCACCGCATTTTCGTCACCAAATCCGATGCTCCAACCACTCCACCTTCATTGATCGCCGCCGATGAGTCGCTAGGATTTGCCGTCACCAGTGCCCCCTCATCGAAACTCAATGTTGTCACTGTTAGGGAGTTTTCCCATCAAATCCACTGGTCATCGTCGTTGCTATCGGGGAGTTTTCTATTCAGCTGTCGGTCACCCTCCACTGCTAGGAGAGGCCAGCAACAATAGAAAAAAGAAAATGGTGGGGGAACAACCTGTAACAAAGGCGTAATAGAAAAAAAAAACCAGAAAACAAAAATTATGGGTAGCATTCTCCTCATCGGTTTGTATATTATGCATCATAACATTATCGTCAATATTATTTGCACTTTCAATCTTATTCTGGGGGAAAGAAGACAAAAGAGAACCGTCTTTTGCGAAGAAATCGAATGTTGAGATATTAAGATGTGATTTAACTATTTGATAAAATTGAAATTTTACATTATTATATTGTCTTTATTGTATTTTTTTTGTTTAAAATATATATGAAATTTAATTAGTATTGATTTGGGTTTTATTTTAATGTTTTTTTTATAACTTTTTTTAGCATGCTATATGTATATTTAGGTTACCTAAATTAGATTACTTGTTATGTTTAGTTATCTAAAGTATATCTGTGTGTTCATGTTTATGTTTAAATTATGCTATAAATGATAGGATAGTATAATTATACTGTGAATGATTGTTCACTTGTAGTGTTTTTAAAACTCATTTATGGTTTGTTTTGTCTAATTAACTTATAATATTGTGTATTGATTGTTATATCATTTGAATTAGTTTCTCAATAGCTTTGTTTTAGTTTTGCATAGAGAGTAAATGATAGTAATAATTAATTGAAGATACAAGAATTTTGATTTTTGTAATTAATTATTAGCTCTAAATAATTTTATGAAGACTATAAATCAGATGTTTAGATGAATGAATGAAACTCATTATACAAAAGTATATAACTACGATATAATTAAATATCAACAATATTTTTTTTATAAAAAATAAATTATAAAAAAAATTAAATATACCAAAAATATTTTTATTTTATATTAAGTAATCTCTTTATCATTAAGCAATTAAAAATAAAAAATAAAATAAAATTATTGTTTAGGAAAACTAAAACATATTTTAAATAATTCGAATGATACCTTACAACATAATAAAAACTATAATATAATTTTTAAAAATTATTTAAAAGTTAAAATATATTCAAAAAATTTTGGACAAAATTTTAAGCATCAATTGTTAATTATCAATTAATTAGGTACATGTAAGCATTAAGTATAATTAATATTTATTATAAATTATAAATAAGTGATAATTGTTATATGTAAATAAGTAATTATTTTATGTGATCAAATATTATTAACAGTTTGATTTTGTAAGTAACAATTAGTTATTAGGTAATAAAATAATTTTAACAATTAAAGAAATATTATGGATACCCAGTAGGCATGCAAAAAAATTGTATAAAAAAATATTTACAAATTTGTTATCCATGCTTATCAAGATATAACTAGCATGCATAATTATAATATAATATAATTTTAAATTATTTCTTAATTATACTCAAGTCTATGTTTAAATGCAATTTGCATCAATTTTGAGCTCATAATTATGCTATTTCAAATGATAATTTTTTTGGTCCACGTCTAACTTTAGTTGATAATTTTTTGTAAATATGTGTTGATTGGGGAAGACTAAGTATAGATTGTAGGGCGGCCAAACCTTACAAAATGGGACTTATGTGAAATAAAATTAACAATCACGGGCAATGGATATTATCAGCTAGGATTTTAATCTACCATGATTATTTGCAAGAGTATATCAATTGAGTGTTATTGATTATCATCAATATGGGTTGATGGTGTATACTCTATTTATATTTAGTCACAAATATGGGCACTAGAGAACAATTTTAGTAAGGCTTGATTTGGTGGATAATTTACAATTTTGTTTAAATCCAATTAATGGATTATAGTTTCTTGAGGCATTGACGTTAAATGAGGGGTATTGAAGTCATCTAAATTTGAAAGACGAGAACAAAGATGATAATGAATTACCTGTGGCAATAGAAAGACTTGTGGTAATTAAGGTCGAAGACACTGTAAGGGGTACATGAAGGTGATATAGGACCCAGCTACTAGAGATGGCGATGTGGCGAGGGATGCCTCCCCCATCCATAGCCTCACTCTAAAAAACTTCCCCTGCCCCTGCCCTATCCCTTGCTATTACATCTCTTGCCTTTGCCCTATCTCTGTCCTAACTCCCTACTAGAGCCCCGTTGAGATAAAGAAAAAATTTAATTTTTTTTAATAATTATATTTTAAAAGATAAAAATTTAATTACATTTAACTCCATAATAATTAATAAAAATAAAATATTCAAATTAATATTATTAGTAACTATATATTTGTCATCTTAACATATTTGAAATAATTATAATGAATGATATATTTGTTATATTAGCATAATTGATGTGACAAAATTTAATTTTTTTTGCAAAATATGAACCAAAAAAGGATATTTTTGTACTAAATTTCATATTAAGACAAAGGAATTAACACAACATTATAGATATCTAAATTACCAGGTTGATTCGATAGTAATTTTGCACAAATATAATATATAAATAGAACAAAAGCACATTTACCTCCAATATAAACTTAAAAATTCATTATTCAATTCAAAATAGTTAAATACAAAATAAATAGAGTACAAAAGGAACAAAATGATAAATCTTAAATTGTTTGAGGGTTATATAAATTATAATTTATAAATGCTGACTAAAATTTTTCTCAAATTAGTATACAAAAAATCAATATAAATAAAAAATAAAAAAGTAGAATTGAGAAAAGAAAATAATAATGAAATTGATTTTTTCATATTCTACATTTTTTATTGTGATGAGAAGATATATATTTTATCATAATTAAGATATATATATTGTTATCTCAATTAATTCTTCTAAAGTTCTTTATTTTAGTTTTCTTTGAGCAGACAAATTAATAATCTAATTGAGTAATTTTAAAATTAATCATATAAATATTATCTAAAAGTTAACTACAAAATATATAATGTAACTAATTGCAAAATAGATTATTTATTAAAATCAAAATTATATATATATATATATATATATATAATATTTATACATATTAATATCAAAGTGGAAGATAGGGGGTGACAGGGTAAGGGTAAGCTCCCTCGTCCCCCACCATGCTTTAAAACGGAGGGAAAAATATTCCCCCCATGTGGCACTCACCTTCCCCATCCCTACCCTATTTCTTCTCCTATTGGGCTAGTGCTTGCTATTACCTACCTCCATTGTCATCACTACTAACTACCATGGACAGTAAACTATAAGAGGTGAGGAAGGGGATGCTGAGGTAGAGTAGCACTTTAAGCTGGCACTGTAGTTTGACCTATCAAGTGTATATGGGATAGTTTTAGGCATGACTAGGGAGACATAGATACATGATAAGATTAAGCAAGCCTGTCTAGTAAGCCTCACAAGCAAAGTGGTACATTGGCATCGCCATACCTGTTGACTAGGTTCTTATAGCAAGTACATGATGATTATAACCAAAATACTATAGATATTGCGTTAGGTGTATGGGGCAAATTCTATGAGGAGGACAATGGAGAGTTAATTTTGAAAGTGAACTTTACGAACAAAGAACATGTTATTGCGGCTATTAATGAGTCCTTATTTAGTATAACACAACATAAATACAAAGATATGAAAAACACCCTTGAAATATGGAAAGTGAAGTGCAAGGATAACACAAGTAACAACCATTACAAGTGGGGATTGTAAGCTAGATTGAAAATAAGGTGGAGTTATTGGAAGAATACTAAGGCGGGAGGCCATACACTTGTTTCCCTAGTTCAATGTCAATGAATCACATGAATTTGGATAAGAACACAGTAGCACAACTACTTGTGGGAATAGTCTAGCGAGACTTGTCATACGAGATCAAGTTTATAATGCAGACAGTGAAAGATAAGTACGAATTTGAATGCATCTATATAAAAACTTGGCACAGGTTCAGGAATTTGAAGATGGTTTATGGGAAGTGGGGGAGTTCAGTTTAGAAGTATAATCCCAGGACCATCTTCGAGTGGTACCACATCAAAAGTGACATATGCACACAATACACATTGGACAATGTATTTTGGGTCTTTAAATCATGCGTAGATAGATTTTAGCATTGTCGCTGTGTTATTAGTGTTGACTCATTTATATGTAAAATACCAACATAAGATACTCATTTCAATGGCTTTACATGCAAACTATTGGGTGTTGCCCTTGATCCTTGGCATTATTGACGAGGAAAGCTCAGACTTTTGTCATTAGTTTCTTACTCTGTTGAGAAAATATGTGGTGTAAAGAAGGACCCCCTCCCCCCACCCCCCACTTATTTGATATTTGATTGCCATGTTGATTTGTTAGTTGCTATAGAATGGGTTCCTAACTTCCAACCACTTAACAAGGTTAATCAGTTCTATTTGGACACGTGTGTGCCAATTTCGATAAGGCCTTTAACAACTAAGCTTTGGAGGACTTATATTGGATGGCAAGCTCCAAGCAAGAGATCATCATGTTCAATAGGTGCATGGTCGAGATAAATATAATAAATCATAATGTATATAGTTAGTTTATGGCGATTGACCATTCGAAGTGGGCCTTGCACACGACGAGGGATTTTGAGAGGGAATACTGGCGATCAACATCTCAGAATCCCTGAATGGAGTGCTAAAAAGTACATGAAAGCTCCTAATTACATCTTTTGTGTAGCTTACATTTAAGCGTATCATTGGATTCTTTCTGGATAGATAGACCACCACTATAGACATGCAGGTAAAAAGCTAAGATTAGTCTACATAGCTGGCTAAAATGTATAAAGACACAGAGCGGGAGTCTATTAGACACACATCGCAATTGATTAACTAATGCACCTATCAACAAATGTGTGCATGATGTACCAGGGGGTCATTGCAAGAGTAACTATTCCATAAGTATTCAGTGGAAGGAGTGCAATTGTAGAAAGTGGGATGCATATGTGATTCCATACTTGCATGTGGTGCATGTTTGTCAAATATACCGTGTGAACCCTCAAGAGCTTGTAAGCCACTATTACTTTGTTGACCTGTGGATGACTACATGTGTGAGACAATACGAAGCTGTGTAGAGTGAGGATTATTGAGACTTTCCACCATTTGCACTAATACACAACTTAGAGCGTTGCCGAGTTTGACAACGAGAATGGGATTGGACACATGTATGCATAATGAGATAGATTGTCGTCAAATGCAAGCCAAACAGAGGGTTCAATGTGGAGATATTGATCTTGGGCCATGGAGTTCATGACACAGATCTTAGCATTCTTTGCATTTATATACAATGTAATGTTATATTTTAAAGACAATGTATGATATTTCACATATGTAAGTTGAGATATTTATTTTTATTTATGATATTTCTTAGCATTTACACATGATATGTCTTTGCATGCATGATATTTCATACATGTAAACTAGTTAGTTATTCCATTTGATGAACATAAGTGGCATTATTTTCTATTAGCTCTCCATTGTTTATATATGGTCGTGTGATTTAACGTATAAAATCTTTCAAGCCTAAATAATAGTAATTCCTATAGATAATAACAAACTTAATGGACAATTCACCATTGCCATAATTCCTACATATAACAATAATTTATTCATTACTACATAACAATAATTCAACACTAACAACAATAATTCGTCTAAGCTTGTAAGCTAGACTATTCACACTTTATTAGACAATTTACTCTTGCTATATTATTGATAAATAATTAATTACTTTCCTATACTACCTAATCTAAATAAACATAATTCAACTATTAGGATGCCCACTGACCTCATATGCACGCCGGCATATTGATGGTTCGTTGCTTCACCTCTAGTCAGAGCACCGCTTAAAGGATGTGTAGGTAAGACATATTGATGCCATAGTTGAGCCGGCTTCACTCAATAGCTATTAGACTGGGCTTGGAGCCATTGACCGCATTGTATTAAACATTCTATATCACATCAGCTTGTACAGTGTCTATAGATGTGACACCATACTATTAAATCACCTCCTTATTACAACTCTTGTTGAGAAAGGGTGCCAAGAGACGCACATATTCCATTTTGTGCCTAGTGAGGTAATCATTATTCTTGGGGATGAGGCAGTTGAATGAAATTTGCTAATCACCGTTACACTTTCACTGGCTCACAGTCAAAGAGCACACATGTAGATTAGGACAATATGTGCGAGGAGGCCCAGGGTGATGACAGGATGTTTGGCACTTCAAGGGTGCTATTTTAGGCTTGAAAAGGACTTGGTGACACTTTTATAATCACCATCTACATATAGCTAGCCCATAGTTATAGATGGTGCAGTGGGCACCGGAGTTTACAATGCTTATTTTGGGTGACACTATATTCCTTAATTCGTTATAGAATCAAGTCAGTATATTATACCTACACCATCTTATGCGCTGGGACTGCATATCATTGTGGAGTTGGGGAAGTCCAACCTTATTATGCCTATACCGATGGCTATGTGCTACATGCATATGAGGGAGATCCACACTTATAGTGCCTACTTTATTACTTAGGTAGAATTCTTCTCCACGATCGTACACACATTGTTATTACTTTTAAGGTCACTTATACAAGAACATATTGGAATTCTATGTATAAATTTTTGTGTAGATATGGACTCGATCATGCATCCCAAGATTTAGCCTCATGTTATTGGCATTACCTTTCCACATAAAGCCTTTGGAGTTGCACGGAGGTGTTGTACTACTAGGCTCGCCTTACAATTCTATATACTTTACTTCCTGCATATGTTTTATCGATTAATTTAATTTAAATCTTTTTATTGTATTTGTGCTAATGACTGCACTATTTGACTATTATTAGGAGGACAAGTCACAAGCGTCAGTTGACTTAGACTAGGAGCAATAACGTATGTATAATCGAAAAGATTTTAAACTCTAAGGCTCAACCCAAGTATGTTTGTAATTTTGATTAATAATCATTCAATATTCCATTTTGTACTCATTGTCTAATATTTCTATATTCTACAATTACCCAATTTGTATAGTAGTCTTATACATTAAAGACCTACGCATCGTTAGGCATAAGATGTGGTTGAGATACACCATGTAGATTAGGTGCTACTTTAATTCGAGAAGCTATAAACCATCTCTCAGATGATTCCTAAATTCAGGAGGACAGCCTGCACACAATTGATCATAAGGGCGATCAAGGTTGGGATTGTGAGACATACCATTGTGACTATGTTGCTATGTGGAGGGGTTGAGTGAGGATCATTGTGGGGATCCATTAGACGATCACATGCCCTACACAGTTCATGAATACCCTGAGTGGTATCATCGTATCACTTGATGCATCATTACTCCTCCAACCTTGTTTGTTCACACTTATTCTCAATACGGATATAGGGGTTGGACTAAGTACGTGGTACGGGCCTATTCATTTCATTACTCATTTTATTTCATATGTATTATAACAAGCAACTGTTTTTGATATTTTTCCATTATTACAAGTCTATAGATTGTGAGATTTCAAACTTTTGCAGCACTTGAGCATAATCGATGATATCATTAGACTTAGCGAGGACCATGTGACTAGGCCGTTTGGTCAATATACTCAAGTGGATGCTCCACCCCCAAACTCAGGCTCATATGGGCACAAGCATGCTTAGGCTATCGTTGGTCACATAAGACATGCCATTCTTCTCTCACCATCTAGTTCCACCGCCTAGCATGTCATAGCTTCCAAATGTCGTCTACATTCCTACACCTCCAAACCCACACTTATACTCACCACATACACCGCATACACATACGGTGTAAAGTACATACGCTGAAGGAAACAGTGTGCCCTCACCTATGCAATACAGGGGTACATAAGTGTCTTATACATGGGCCTTCGAAATGTTTCCCATCTCGTAGGAGTAGGAGGCATCAAACTCAAGGATACAAGATGAAGGCCTCTCTTCACAGGTTCGGCCACCCCAATAGGATGTATATAGTGTGTACATGAGTAACTAAGCTCTTTCAAGACATCATCTAGTAATGCACCCTTATGGGTGTGGAGTAGGGCATCGGCTCAATTAAGCACCTCATTTTGGCATGGATAGTTGTAATTAGGGTTTATTAGTTTTTTTAGGATTTCTTATCCAATTCGTCATTTTGTAAAACATAAATTTCAATGTCAATATATTTCACAAAATTCATATGCTCATGACAACAATTGACAAAACACAAGTACTAAGAACCTATAGAGATAACTGATACTACCATGAATAAAATATATATTGGGATACATATGTTTGTTGATGATAACAGTTTCATTAAAAGTAATTACAACCTAATAACAGGCATACATAACTAACATCACATGAGAGTAATTTATTTATCTTTATCAGATATTTAATATTTTGACTTGTACTGTGGATGTGATACAACATGCCAAATTTCACAACGTGTTAGTCACAACATCGGGCAAATGCAACTTCTTCAGCTAACCGAAGTATTTGATACCTATAGTAATGCTCTAACATTTGATTGTTTTCCTATCTTATTTGGATGGCAAGTTCATATGTCCAGACTAAATTTTTGGGCATAGACAACGGCCATCACTTTGGAACCTTGACACCGAGGTCTCGAAGATCGCTGACCAGTACCTCAGACTCCTCTACTCTATGTTCCCATTTTCTCATTAGACCACAATAGTACTCAATTAAGTTATAATCAATAAGAGATGCATAATAATCCTTTTTTTGTAATCAGCTACACCCCTCGCAACCTAAAATTTTGATAATTACCCATATCTAATGATAAAACACAACGAGTTCTAAGTGAGGATGTATATCATTCCACATTACAGGAAGCCAATATTTATAATTGTGTGTAAGATGATGGATGCATTACAAATAATTTGGAACTATGTAAGGGCTAAGGGTACTGATTTGCCTATGGCATTTCATTGTTAGGTCACATTAACAATATAATAAAGTTGCATATGGTAGTGTAAAAGTATGACACACACGAGTCAATCAGAGCATAGTGACTTTAGTGTACCTCTAGTTGTATTAAAGGTCACATGGCTACGTTCAATAAATCTTTGCCAAAATTAACCACTCCTCAAAACCAACTGTAATAAGGTTGGCACGTAACTAAAGTTACTACTATTGATAAGATAAAAAGTTAAAAGTAGGGTTCACCATTCAATGCACTGGAAGGCTTTGTAGGATAGATGCCTGAAAGGTTACTTTCTTACTTGAAATAAATGTGTATCAAAATCCAGCAAGCTACATGTGACCCATAATGCAGTTGTCATGCACAATGGCGACCACTGATTGATGTGTTGCATCAGTGATGTCATTGAGGAAATTTATTTATATCCTTATGTATTCTAGTATCAACTACTCCTAGAAACCAACTGCAATAGTAGTGGCATGCAGTTGAGGACTACCGCTATTGATAGGATAGCACAAGTTAAAATAAGGTTCACCATTCAATGCATTAGAAACCCCTGCAGGATCACTATCTTAACAGTCGCTTTCTTAACTGTCATGTGTAGGTAGCAACCACCGATTAATGTGTCCCATCAGTGATGTTCATTAAAGAAATTTATTTATATCCCCATGTCTTCTAGTATACATGGGTCCATGGCTAGCAAATATATTTCAATTTTGAGTAGATTACATATTAAATCCCTCACATAAAGATGCATAACAACATAAACCCCTAACACAGGTCTTAACACAAAACCTTACATAAATTCTAGATTAATAGACATGATATGGACCCTAACATGCGATAACATGTAAAATTGCAGCATATTTGTATCATTAGTGTACTTAAATTATGCATGCTTGCAAGTAAAATTAGAGAAGACATGTTTTCATGCACAAATTGCATTGAAAATGATGATTGTGGATTGAAGAAGTGTAGATGTGGGCTTAATTATTAATTTTGTATATTTTATATACTTAAAATATGATTAGATGACAGTGTCGCTTTCGCAAAAGTAAGCACCACGACTGCCAAAAGAAGGTTCACAATTGCACATGTCAATCATGGACAACAATGGAATGTTCACAAAAGCTGGCTACCATCGCGAAGGCATAGACTATGGTCACAGGAAACTGAGGTGTGATATCAAAAAGTAACCGCAGAGTGCAATGGTCAACAAACGTTGTGACTGCGAGATATAGAGGTGCGATCATAAGATGAATTGGCGCAACCACGGAACATAGTTTCAAAACTTATGTAAGTCTCATGCCTAGGTGCAGAAGAGCAAGAATTCGCGCCGCGATTGTGAGATATGGAGGCACGATAGCAGATTAGTGATACAAGGGCTTTTTCATCTTGTCTTACACCTATACGAGCCCTAGGCGCCTTTAGCTTATAAATACATGCTCTCCACATATTAGAAAGAGGCTTTTAGCTAGTTTTTATCGTAACAACATTTAGAAAAAGTAATAAGAATTATTGAATGAAGACGAAGAGATTTGCACCATTTTTGAAGAGTGTTTGTTTGGCCACATTAGGCACGGATATTAGACTAATTTTTCTCAAACTTTTTCTACTATTTTGCTATTTGTTTGGATGATGAATGAATTGGCATTGATTTGCGTTGATTATATTATGATTTGCTAATTTACTTTCTAATCTCTTATGTCTATGTTTGGTTAGATATGTATGCATGAATGAATGATTAATTGGCTTTACTCTTATTATTTGCAATTGGTGATTAGAATGGTAATTATAAAATTTGATTAACTCTATAATTAATTGGTGGTTGTGTAGGGAATAACAGGAGTGAAACCTGCACTCTAGATAATCAAAAGTGAACATTAATTCCATGAGAATTAAGGAATTGTTAATTACAGAATAAAATTTCTTGACTTGACAAGGCTTGGGAAAACCCATTGAAATCTTGAGTTGAAACTATAGGAGAATTTTGGAAAAATATTTCATAAACTTTAAGATTAACAATCTTTAATAAGACAATTAAACTGATAATTAATATGAATTAGCATACATTGAAAACCAACACAACACAAGAGACTAGGTTCTTTAATTGCTGGTACTTCACTTTTTCAAGATTGTGATTTTGTTTTCGAAAGTGTTCATTCTCTTCTAGTTATTTCTTTTCTTGCTATCTTTTGTTGGCCTAACTAATAAGAGTTTAGTTTTATCAATAGATACAAAACTCCTCTTGGGAATGATACTTGTACCCACTATAGTAATAGTTTCTATTATAAATTTAAATTTTGACATGGTGACGACCCATGATGAACACAAACCCTCTTCCATTTTGCAACAAAAAAAAAAGCACTACACCTACACAATTTAACATATTACATATTATTAATACATATTACATCACTACTCTTCATCAAATAAGTTGACATCAGTTGAACACTTTGGAGCAACACTTAACTCCCAATTAGCACATGCTTCGCATTCATATCCACCAACTACATAATCACAAGCCATATCTTGGTAGCCTCTGCGACGAATACGTGTGGTCATCCTATTATTCTCCTTGTATATTTGATTTAGCTTTGTGATCTTTTGAGCAATGTAATGTGCTCTATAGTAATAGCTTTTCGTTTAGCCAAAGGTATCCTAAGCCCTCAGCTTTTGATGATGAGTTCATGTTGTTCTTGTGAACAGTGTTGCCATTCTCGTTCCATTGTGGCTAAGTATGCTGTTGAGTATCTCTGATTAGGATCAAGACTTTACCAATGGTTAGTGTCGAGCATCCATTTCCATGCCAGTGCGAGGAAGATATCTCCACTTGTGTAATGCATTCTCCCAACTTGAAAAAGCTCCATCCTTGGAAGTTTTAATGACATGCACACTAGTTTTTGCAAGAGAAGTAAACCGTCCTCCAATACATCATTGTAGCAATAATTTCATCTCATTTGGCTCACATATGTGTTGTCCAAATCATGTGGGGATACCGGGACGTTCAATGACTTATCAAATCATGCTATGCACTACTATAAAATTTTAAAAACATAAATTTTATTGTAGAAAAATATAATTACATACAATCAACCATAGACCACTATATAGAATACTGTAAGTAACTAAACCTTAAAAACCCTACATCACTATATATAATCACCATAAAACCCCAACACACACACACACACACAAACCCTATAATACACTCGCACAAAACCCTAAATACATATTTTTTCCATTTTCTTTGCCTAGAATATGAAGTCAGGGATTCTAGATTTAGCCCAGCATGAATCCAAAATTGTTTTGTTTCTTTTAATTCTCACTCAATTTTAGAAAGTAAGTTTCTAGAATTGAGACTATATTTTTTGTTTTTTTAAAATTCTCACTCAATTCCAAAAACTAGGTTTCCAGAATTGAGAAAGATTATTTCCAAAAACTCACAAATTGTTAAAAATCCCACCGGATGGGACAATTTTTTTAAAATATTATTAAAGTAGGATATTTAATAAAATCAATATATAAATACACACATATATATAAATATATAACTATACATACATACACACATATATATATATATATATTTAAATCATTCGGATCTTTTGACTATATGTAAGCTGTTATCTCATTTATGTAAATGTTCAATACAAATTATTACCAAAAGGTAAATAAAGTAAATCAATGTGTGTATATACTTGATAAGGACAACATTTGTGCAAAGTGCACTTTTTTCTTTTTATGAGGATGTAAGATATCATACCATTTTATTACATAAAATTTGTGGGAGATATAGCCAATACTATTAAGTGAATTGTATATTTGTGTTCAGGTTCTATATTAAAAAGGGTTGATATTCATTACGAAGCATCAAAAAATTTACCAACTAAGCTTGTTTGCCAAAAAAAAAATGCAGCAACAGATACTTTAATGGTAAAAATATATTAGATATATGGCCGAATGTAGTCAACATCTTTTATGCCGTGCGGAGATTTTTCTAAAAAAGGGATGAGTAAGATTTTACACATGTTTGTTTTGTTATATTCACACCATTTTTGTTTTGTGGTTATCACATATCAAACATTGTGCTTTTGAAAAATTTTCAATGTAATTGTGTTAATTAAAAGATCATTCTGTTCATGTTATTTTATCTCTCTTCTTAGTTCTTCATTAGTTGATAGAGATTCAATTTTTAGCATACAATAAACCCTATTTCTTTTTTCTGGAGTTGTTATAATTGGTGTCCGAAGCTACCTTCCTCTGATCTGTGCATCCACCATGACTGAAAATAGTTGATATACAGATCCATTAGAAGCCAAAAAATTGAATGACCGAATAAGGAGCTCCACGAGAGTAATGAGACCAAATTCAAGAAAATTAAACAAAGTATTGAAAGGATCGTTGTACCCTTTGAAACTTTTATGAAGCCACAATAGGACAATGGAAGGAGAAGATTAATAGGGAAGACACCAATAACTTGCTAAATGAAAGGAGCAATGGGAGTGAGTTTTACACTCCACCTCACACATATTATTATGGGAACAAACACTCAAAATCATAATAATCTTGACCTAGGATTGAGTTTCTTGAGTTTGATAGAGATGACCCTAGAGCTTGAGTGATGAGGCGTAATAGATTTTCTCAAATGTTTCCCATGAAAGTGCATACTAAAGCATAGTACTTCACAAACTATTTGAAGGATAGAACTGATCTTCACGGAAAGTATTAAGGAAATGATTGGAATTACCTAAGAATTGTTCTCAAAAGTTGGTCATAAAAAGGTTCAGTGAAATAGGAAAAGATGATGTGGTCAATGAGTTTACTTACTCTAGGAAGGTAATGTCAACTCATGTCACGAGAGATTTGATGAACTTAAATTATTCGTTAAGACTAATTGGAAGCTAGCAAATTGGAGATGGTGAATAAAATGTACACACCTGCATAGAGAAACAAACAGCCATACATTACATACAAGTCAGCTCAAAATTCATTATTTTAAAACTCAAAAATCACAAAATGATTACAAACCATTTGGTGAACAATCCATCAAAATTAAAGACAACTTGCACTAATAGCCTTCCACTCATGAAATTAACTTCAGTAGGATGCAAACTATGAAGCGAGAAAGATTTATGCTACTATTGTGACGATAAGTATACACCAAATTACAAGTGTAAACCTAAGCAATTCAATTTGATTGTAGTCAATTAAGGAGATTGTGGATTAAAAGGTGAGATTAATGAAAATGACAACATAGAAAAGTGGAAGAGATCACAATCCACGCATTGGTGGAAATTTGGGGAAAAGTCAAGACTCCTATCAAAGTAATGGGGTATGTTTAAAAAGGGCTTTGATTAGGATAGTGGCAACACCCTAAAACTTTTAGATAGTGACAACATTGTTAGTTACTAGAAATAACTCTGCGCATATTTACAATTGTTTATGGTAGCAAAACAATTACATGTCCATAAGAGTCCATTATTTACATGGAAAATGAATGCCCATAACCATGATTCCACTTAGTGGGTATGTGGAGCTAATTTGATACAAGGCTATAGTCTTGTAATAATTAACTACGATAATGGCAAGGTTGCATTATACAGAAAGGAAAGAAAGGTAAAAATTAAAGAGGCAAAAGACTCCTCAAAAGTGCAACTGACGTGAGCAAAAGAAATAAAGAACTTTTTCAAAAAGGATTAAGATATAGGAGGTCAATTGTTCATAAAAGAGTACTATAGAAATAACAAAAAGACATTTAATCCAGACAGATATCATGGCAAAAAAGGAGATGGCAAAAAAGGAGAGGTGTTTGGGCTTGAGGATAAGGCTACTTGAATGGAGAGGCATTGTTTACAACATAGGGTAGAAGAGCAATTTTATATGTTTTGAAAAAAGAATAGTAAGAAAGATTTTATGCATGTTTGTTGTGTTATTTTGGGGTCATTTTTGTTTTGTGGTTGTCATATATGTGACATTTACTAATTTCATGGCTCTTTTGAAAAGTTTTTAGTGTAATTGTGTTAATTAAAAGACCATTCTATCTATTTTCTCTACCTCTCTTTCTTGTCCTTCATTAGTTAATTGAGACTTGATTCTTCGCACTCAATCAACCCTATTTCTTATTATTTATCGTTACATGTTAGTGGAGTTGTTACACAAAGTTTATGAGAGAATTATCTATAAGAAGCAATAATAATACTCTAAAACTTTAGACCATGATTGGTATCATGAATGAAAGATGAATGAAATGGGCATTCCTAATTTCATTTCTAAAGGTATGATATGTATATAATTGGATTAGGAACTATCATTCCATTAGGAATCACAATTCCTATAATCACAGGATTAATGATTCTTTCAAAATCATGGGTTTAAATATTCCTAATCTATTAGGAATAACCCTTCTTTGTTTTTTATCATGTTTTTTTCACTACATTTAATAAAATATGATATAACTAATTACTAAGGTTTTTAACTTGTTTCCATATCATAGAAATATTATGTATTACACAATTAAAATAATTTTATTATGTTTTATATTTATAATATATTCATTTTTATATATCAACAAATATGATATATTATAATAATTATTAAATAAATTAAATGTTAAAAATATCATATGTGAAAATATGAATATATATAGATTACACAAGTACATATAAAATTAAATATATACATATGTGTTACCAATACATATTATCAAATAGCTAAAACATATGCTAAATGTATAAAATATTTATTCATATTTAGACATCCACACACACAAACACCTATAAATAACAACATGTAATTTAACACAATCTACATTAAATTAAATTTTATCAATAATATAAATATTTTCAAAAAAAATCATGTTTTGGTATAATTAATAAATAAACATAATATGATGGATATATGTATATTATTATAAATGTTTACTAAATTACTTGAAAAGATAGTCAATATAATTATATCGATTGAATATGTACTTTTCACATGATAGATATCAATACTAAGTCAAAAATAAAAATTTTATAAATATTTATTTTACAATGAACATTTTAATATCAATTATATATGTCCACTCAAGTATCTACTATACATATAAAAATATATTTTTTGTATAAAATATAAACATTATAATATGATGTTGTATCAATAATCGACATTTATGAAATATCCTAATATATATAATCATATAACAAAAAATATAATGATTAATTTAATATTTTAAAATTATGTTGTTTTGAGTAAAAACATTCTTTCTTAATTCATACTATTTTAATTATCATTCATAAATATAAAATTAAATAATAAATGACAATTTTTTTCATTTTTTATTCCTAATACTATTCCTTGTGCATGCCTCACATGTGATATGTTAAAACATTTCAGTCCTTTCTTAATTTCATTCCATTTTTAAATTCTTTCTATCATTAATATTTTCGTATGTATGGAATGATGTATATACAGAAATTAGTATTTAAGTAACATGAGTGTATTAGTACCTGGTGCACTTTGTAAGTTTTGGCAACATAAAAAGTTACAAACCTGGGGGATGAATTTTTTTTAATTTTTGAATGTTAAAGGATAAGGATCGAATGAATTTAATAATAATACCTTAAAATATTTGTTTGCCTTGTCATCATTGGAATTATCTATTGAGTATTTTTCTTCCATTTCACACTTCATTTTTTTAAATATTGCTATTGCCAATTCTACATTCTTAGGTAATTTGTGTTTTTATCTCAACTGAAATTTGATTGGTACTTGATGAACTAGAAGAATTATAGCTTTGTCTAGGCTTCTAATCAACCTCAAGTCAACATCTCAAGTTTGCTAAGTTTTTTAAGTTTGAGGATGAAAGCATCAACATACCCTAAAATAGGATTCAAAGATATTGTAAAATGACTCTAGTTGTTACCATAATATGAAATATCAGGTTTAAGAATATTGTCATCGAATTTCTTTTAGATTAATATCTTTAATCTAATGTATATACAAAAACAACATTCGTTCATTCCTATAAATAAATAAATAATCCTACGTTCACATTGGAGTTCATCCTTTTTGGTACATATGTTCTACTTAAAAAATAATAGATGAACGCATTAATACTCACGGATATGCACTCTTTCATGTGTATCTGTCTTTGTGTGCATGTCGTGTAGAGAAATATGATCGATTAAAAATTAATCTAAACAAGGCGGATATATGTTTTTCTTGTAAGAAATCAATCGTATTCACAACGACAAATAAATTAATAACAATAATGAAACAAATTTTAATTAAAATTCATATTTTTAACCATTAATGTTAGTCTTGCCATCTCCTCTATCATCACTTCTTGTTTCCTGTTTTGGATGCTAATATTCTTCGCATGTTCCCAATTAAATATTTTTATATTTTTTGCAATTTAATGGTGAAGGTTTGGTTAGACGTTTGTGACACAAATTTGATCTTGGTTAATTAGTGTTCTAATTTCACAGTGGAATTTTAATTTGATAATGTAACCTTAACACTCACACGAAATCAATAAAGTAAAAATGAATGCATAATATGTTCGCTTAATTTGAATCCACCACTCCTAAGTAGGACTTGTCCAATAAAAAAAATTCCATTATTCAAACAAGATTACAACTGATTTTTGTACACAAAACACCTCCCTTCTTAAACACACTTTATCTTAGCCCAGCTCCCTCTTGACGCAACCAGTTGGAGCTATTGCATCAAATTCCCTCTGGTTTAGTATCTTGACTGGATTCCTATTCGGTATTAACCTCTAATTGTGGTGGACACATTTCCCACAAGATCTTGCCCGAAGGATACAACTCATAACATGGTGTGTAGGTGGGTGTTTGACATTATTTTCAACTCTTTAACTTTAGTGGAAAGCACACCCAAGCTTTTGTGCAACAAGTCTCAATTTGCAGAGGTTTTCACTCAACAGACTTCCTTAAAAATAGGTTTCAAACCAAAAGCGTGTTATGTCTACGTATTTCACGAAGGTGTCGCAACATCAAGTCAGCATTCTTTCAAATTTACACTCATCCAATCCTCGTACTTTAGGAATGGATGTTTTGATTTCATTTGGCTTGATTTTTGTCAACGCTGATTAGTGCAATAATTTTTTTTTATTTTTTTTTTGAGATAATTGCGATGTTCAATATTCTAATAAACGAATTCTAACTTATTTCATTATATTAGGAGACAAATAGAAAATAAATCGTATCCAAATATCATGATGACATGAATTCTAACATCACTTGACATTTCAGCCATTAAATTCAACTCACTTTGCACTATACATGCACACATATATCGTTTTATCTTTCTATTTTGAAAAGAAAAAAAAAACATTGTTTTATCAATACTATTTTAGAACGTGTCTTACCCCTAGAGAAACATTTTTTGGGTCATAAAATCTATTTACAAAAATAGCCTCAAATAATTTAGTCCTTAACATCACATAAAGGGTAAAAAATAATTTGCTATAAAAAATGGTTACAACTTACTATATTTCTCTCCGAAACAACCTCCCTCTTCTTTTTACATTGTTTTCATCTCTCTTCTTTCTCCTTTTTCTTTTTACCAATTATTTTTTAGTTAAACTCTCCTTTTTACTCCAAATCAACTCTTTCTTCGCATAATAATTTCATGAAATTATTCGCAACATCACAAGCTATTAATCAAGACCCATTTTCATTATTTTTTGTGTAGAGTGTAAGATCCAAGGCCGCAAATGGAGGAAGGAGGAGTTGAGGAGGCAGCTACTGGCAATGGAAGACTGGGCATTTTAAAAGGTTTCTCATCCCACATTGAAAACCAAACCAAACAAAACCACAATTCTGTAATATTCATTAGCACTTTTTTAGGCTAGTGGTGAAAATGGCATAAGGAGTGGCCTCATGTACATGGGCCTTGTTTTGGGCCAATATCGTTCAAATGGGCCGATTCACCCCTGTGCATGAGAATAAACCACCCCAATGTTTGAATTTTACATTTTGAGGCTTTTGCTTTATTATTTTTCCTTTCACGGAACTGGTGCCAAACACGTCTTTCAAGCTAACCACCTTTTTAGTCAAATGCACCCTTCCATGTAACATCCAAACAAGCCCTACTAGACACACCTCTTCTTCTTGGACGCACTTTTTCCTCTACAACCGAACATGCTTGAAGCCTCCTCCAGATTGAGAACATTAAAATTAAGCATCACACCCTTTTCTTAATTCTGACTGTTGAACCATTGCAACCTTTGATGGAACCCTTTCAATAACTATAAATATATAAGGGTTCTAACACTTGGAGACTCGCTCTCCATTCACACATCGCTTCATGCAAAGACACATAGACTGAGGCCAAAGCAATTTGGGAAGCATTGGTGGTAAAATTTGGGCAAAGCATGATATAATAGATTCCAGAACAGTTAAAATTTTAGAAAAGGATAAGATTGTACTAAAATTAACATCGAAAAAACTTTTGCCCTTAAAGACGTGCTGGACTATGACATGTAAATTTTATATATGTAAAAAGAATGCAATATCAAAGTCTAATTTCTGAAATAACTAATAATAAAAAGAAATGACAAGTTTATGCC
Source organism: Avicennia marina (assembly GCA_019155195.1). NCBI lineage: Eukaryota > Viridiplantae > Streptophyta > Magnoliopsida > Lamiales > Acanthaceae > Avicennia > Avicennia marina. The sequence goes on along the minus strand of CM032754.1, from coordinate 16,494,347 downwards.
AAAACAAAAATAGTTAAAAAAATCTAATGTACCAATTTGTAGAGAAATTGAGTTTTTAAGTTTAGTACACATATACTTAAGCGATTTAAAACAAACTGTAACTAGATGAGGAAAAATATATTATATTTCATTTATTGATGATTACTTTAAATGTGCTAAACTTTGCCTCCTTGAAAATAAAGATGATGCATTTGATACTTTTATATCTTATAAGAATGAGATCGAAAATCACTTTGATAAGAAAATAAAACGAATAAGATTAGATTGAGAAAGTGAATATTTATCATTAAAAAAATTGAAAATAAAAGAAGAATACGTGAAACAACACCTCCAACTACTCTGAATCAAATAGAGTAGCAGAAAGCCAAAAAAAAAAGATAGAACTTCAAAAGAAATGAAGAATTTCTTGTTAGTTAACTTTAATGCTCTTGATAATTTGTTGAGAGTTTTATATATAAAATTAAAATATCACATAAAAGTATGAACTTTGGAGGAATAGTAAATCCAACTTAAAATATTTCAAAGTTTGAAATGGGTTTGGCTTTGGGTTTTAGGCAGTGTGTCCCGTTGAGTGCGCATTAATCAATGCGCAGAGTATTTCCCTCTATTCTGAAGCTCGATTGCAATGGAAGGGTCAACACTTAATAGCCCTATAAGAAAACAAGAAAGTCCCAATTAATGTCATACATTGGGACAACGTTCACTTTTTTAAAGAAGATACGTGCCCAAAAAAATTATTTTAACGAATCATCTTGTAACACGTACTAGATTAAATTATTTATTAAGCATTTTATTCTTTTTCATATCGTATTTTTGTTCAATCAAAAGTTTTTGTCATTCAAGATAACGTAAGGTTAGCTCGTACATAGTGTATCCATCCAAACATGGCCTCACCTAACTTACGAGCAATTGAAGCTCATGCTATTACGGTGAACCTTCGCGACAGAATCAGTTTTTGCATTCCCAGTTGGTTGCAACTATTGGAATAGTCCTCTTTCTCTCAATTTAAACTTACACTAAGTTTGGTTCCTAGAATCTAAAGAAGAAAAACGAAAAGAAGATGTTAAGAAAAATGATTTTCATTACTTGATTAATGAGATAAATTTTATAGAAAAGAAAATTAGAGGAAAATTATAGTTTAGCAAGTGGAAATTCATTTTCCTCACAAAAAAAGAAAATTATTTTAAATCTTATTCTTTCTCCAATAATTTAAATAATTCTATTTCTTTTGTTTATATCTTCATTATTTTTTCTCAAATTATAAAAAATCTCAATTTGAAATTTTTTTTATTTTATTTCTTTTTTCTTAATTTTTCCTTCCTTTATTGAAATTTTTTCAACCCAATATTATATAGAATTTTGAATGTCTTTCATTTTCTTTTCATTCTCTATTATTTTCCTTCCCACTTTAAATTCTTAAAACCATACACACACTTTGTCGCTATATTTGTTTTGTAATTTTGAAGAACAAAAATACATATGCTACTTATTACATTTTTTTTAAAATTTTATCACTTTATCTCTTTTACTTTTACAAAGTTTTTAAGAAAATGACATCTAAAAATGCATACTCAAAAATAAAAACAAAAGTTGTCAGTAATTTTTCAAAGTACTAGTTACAAGAGCCACGCTTGTTTTCATTTTTGGTTGTGTGGTTTTTCAAGAGCAACAAGAAAATATCAAAATTAAAAAATCTAATATTATAGTGTGTGTCTTGTGATAGAAAAAGACTAAAAACAAATATAGTTAGATCTCTAGTGGGCTTTTTAATAGTTTATACTAAATATTTATTTCATTTTTTTAAATGTATCGATTATGTAGGATTTTAAAAATCTAATCCAATTCCGTATTTAGATCATGGAATTGGAAAATGCAAATAAAATATTAAACTAATTTCCATGTGCATCATCTATATCAAGTCGAACAAACATATCCTTGACATTTTCTCATGCATTACAAACAAATGAAATTAACGAAATTGGAAGACGTGGTCGAGTTCATGGAAATAGTTGATATGTTGCTCTTTAATTTTAATATATTATGTATAAAATAACATATAAAGAAAGAAAATTAATAAAGAGAAAAAAATTAGTAAATTAAAATTGAATCACACTCAATAGATATAAATACAAATAAAGTAAGAAAAATTAAATATAAATTTTATATTTTCTATGAATAATAAAAGAGAAAAAAATCTTGATAGAATGAATTAAAATTGATATAATTGAATAAATTAAAGCTAAAATAAAAATAACAGAACTGAAAGGAAAATATATGCATAATTAAAGTTCATGGAAGAAGGTGCAAAAAGAAAATATAATAATGGAAGTTTAGAAGGGTTTTTTAAAAATTTATACGTAAACATTTTTTTCTTTTTTCAAAATGAGTCAATTTTAAAATCATTTACAAATCTAAAAGTCATAAAAAAAAATTAATTCAGTCATTTCCATTAATAGAAGCCAAGTAGCCAGAAAATGCTTCTATTATGAAGTAATTGGGTTTGAAATTTTGTTTACAAAATTTTGTATTACATAAAAATGCCTTTATTAAAATAATATATAATAATATAAATTTAATAAAAAAATTGTTAGAGAAAGTAAATTAAGAGAATTATTTGTATGTTAATTATAATTATAGTTTAATACTATTATCTGTTTTTAAGTAATTAGTGTATGTTTTAATTACAATTAGTGTGTATATTTTGATTATATGTATATCATCCTACTTCTATTTTTTTATATTGACATGTGTGAGTAATAAATAATAAAATATGATAATTTGAAAATCATTCCTACAAACATATTTATCAAGTAGCTTCTAATAAATATATAAATATATAATATAATATAATCCTATGCAAATCTCCTATATCCTCCAGTACCAAACCAAGGAGCGCATCAATCTCTGTGAGGTCTCAAGTCAGCAGCATCCACATGCTGTGACTTTTCATCATGCAACGATACAATAGACTACGCCAATGTATCATCATTCTGTACATCCTCATACATTTGGTAGCTGCTTCATGAAACAGGTGATGTGTGAAAAGTAGATCCGTAATCCTCTGGTGTTCCAAAGTGCTACATGGGCATATAGACACTATCTCTTAAATAGTAAGGACTCTACATCACCTGTGGTAAATATGGACTAGGTATGGATAGATCTGATTAAGCAAGTATGTAAATATCGTCATGCTGCTGCGATACAGTAGGCATGTAAGAGACTTGTGCTGCATCATACACCAAAGTGGATTGTCTATCAAGATTTGAAGATGCTGCACTACAAGATACAGAGCAACGTCTACTACCTTGTTCAACCATAGGCCTACTCATCGAGGGGCAAATCTCTATAGACATATCGTGTGTCATAAGAGTGACATCCATCTCCTGATCTACCTTACACAACCGAGCTCCAAAACGCACGCACAATGACTGGTATTGCCGTCTATAAAGAATTGCTCTATCACATGAACTTAAAATGGATATATATTTCAGTACACGCTAAATTTTGATTATCAAATACACATAAATTAAGTAAATAAAAAATATTATTTGAAATTACATACCTCATAATCAATCCAGGTACCATCTTTGGGCTAAAATTCAAACTCTATGAAGGCAATTAGTGGAGTAATCGTGTGGCGAGTAATCTAATAATACTATTCAATGTACTCACTCACTGCTTGTGGTACATGGTAGTGGTATAACTGTCTCTGCACAACCATTAGTAGGCTTCGCCAATAATTTATGTATAGCTAATGATACATCACCCAATCTTTTGTCAAACTCCCTTCACAACAGTCAATTCTGTGTAGGGAATCCTAATCGAGTCGAGAGATAGGTGTAATGTCTTGCAGTATCATAAATTATAGTAGAACTCGCTCTAATCAGTGCATTTCCATAATATCATATAGGATTGGTAGACCTGAATATACTCATATATGGTACCCAAACCTCGCTGGCAAAACAATATACCACTCAAAAGCATATGACCGTTAGTTAAACTATATATTATTTACAAAAAAGACATTATGTTGATTATTTCAATCAAATATTTTATTTACAATATGATATAATAGTCAACTAACGAACCTGGGTGGGTATCTTGGAATCCAAAATTTCACAAAAAATTCATACGCTGTGGCTACCAGTCTTAATCATATGTCTCCATGCATAGGACTATTTGTACATGTATCAAGAAAAGTAAAGGTGAAGCGATATAGGGATCCATCAAATTTTATTTCATATTTTTTATCTATTATTGGGCTTTATTAATAATTTATGCCATATGAGCTTTTTAGCTTAGGGTTTGATAAGATTTAGTATAAATAGTTATTTTTGTTTAGTTGACAAAAAGATCTTTGATATTTTGAAGTTTAAAAGTTATAGAATTACTCAACTTTCTTTGAAGATGAGAATATTCAAATCGATTCAATGATCCTTGTATGAGTCGTGATGTATCAATCGATCTCGACGTATCAATTGTGGCCATCCTATCACGTTGATTATCAATTTTTGATTCAATTTTGGTTTTTTTACGCTGGTTCGAGCATTCTGATACACGGTTTGCATTTTTGGGATTCAAAATTAGGTTTAATTAATTTTTGTTCTTTAGTTGCCCCTCTTCTGATCAGGTTATTTAGTATCAAAGATGGTTGTATTGAATTCTAATTCGATACCCAATCCAAATTAGAAAAAAAATTCAAAAAAATAAAGATAAAAAAATTTAGGGAAAAAATCCAGTTAAGAAAAAATAAAAAAATCAGAATTTGAAAAAAAAAAGGAAATTGAAAAAAAAAAAAGCATAGCTAACATCGGCTGAAAGGTGCAGTAGCAAATCCACTGCCTTCAGTCGATCTCCAACTGGAACCCGTCCACCATCGGAGTCGTTGCCCAGAGCCCACTCACTTCCGCACCTGACACTCACTAGAGGCTGGACGAAATTCGCCATTGGAGCAGCGAATTCCAATTAGACGTCACAGCCTTTTCTCTGCGCCTCCCACCAATTTTCACCAATTGTTGTTACCGTTGTTATGCCCCAAGTCACACTCGACATCCCCCAGCTAGTCAACAGTCTCGCCACGACCGATTAGTGGGAGAAACTCATTGTTGCGTCGCTGCTACTTGCAGAAACCCTAATTTGGTTTCTAAAAAAAAAATTGTTGGGCCACATTTAGGCTAAGGCTTGTTGGGCTGAAAATTAGTCCTGGGCTTGTCCAATTGGGTCATTCTGATTAGGCCTGGTAAAAAAAAACAATTAGAGTTGGGCTCAAGTTTCTTGGATCTAGGGAAAAAATAAATTGGGGCCAGACTAAAAATTGCACTGGACTGAAGGGCCGTTGGGCCGAAGACTTTGGGCTAACTCCAGGTCAGATTTGATTGGGGCCTTGGTTGCATCTTTTAATTTATTTGGGCGAAGATTGGTTGAATTGTATTGGGCCTGATAAGAGGCTATTTGGTTACAAAATATTTGTCTAGCTAAGGCTTTGTTTGGTTATTGGTTTTTTCAAAAAAAAAAAGTAGAAAAAACAGTGGGAAAAATACAGTAAAAGAAATAGAAAGAGTAGAAAAAAAAATTGGACAATTGAAAAAAAATAGAGTTAAAAGAAAAGGTGTAACAAAAAAAAAAGAAATGAGGAGAAGAAAAAAAGAGAGCGAAAAAATTGTCGGGTTAAGTAGTACTTTTACCTTATTATAGGTAGTCATCGTGTAGATCAAGCTGAAAATTTTGATGAAGCTGAAAATTTTGATGATACTAAGCATATGTATGAGTCTTTTATAAAGGAATTGAAGATGATGTCTGATGTAATTTAAAAGATGTCTAGAATTATGGATAAAATAGATGGTCGATTTAAGGAAGGTTGAGGAAGACAATGATATTCTACCACTTATCCTATGCCTGATAATGATATATTGTGATTAAACTATTTCCAAATAGAGCACTCAATTAATAAGTGTCCAAATGAGGAAGTTGATACTTATGTTGATTTCAATTGACTTAGGAAAACTGAGAAAAGCATGTCCATAAGATATCACCTTTGCATGAAGAGCATAAAGAAGAAATAAAATTCAAAGACACATAGCACAAGGATAACGTCAGTCCTAGCAAAGGTTTGAAAATTAATGACAAACAGATTGAATCGGAAGAAACAACAGAATTAGTAGAAGTTAAGGAGAATAAGGTTGAGAAGGAAGAATCAATAAAAATAAAAGTGGAGGTTGATGACGAGTACAGAAACAAAGAACAAGTAAAAGAATGAGAAATTGAGCTTCTACAGAATTATGTGTATGTTAATCCATTTAACTATCTAGCAAATTCTTTGTTTATTTGCGCTGCATAGGAATTGAAGCCATTTTTAACTAAGGAGTTTGCATATGCACATCTAGGTACAACATTGGTGATTTTTCATAATTTACTATGTGGTTTGTCAATGGAGTTCCATTGTAGAATTTATCAAAAGATGAAGCTAAAGTTTCAGCGAGATAATAAAGAGTTGAGAAGCTTCCACCAATTTGTATTTGATCAAGGAGGACACAAGTTCGAATTGAGGACAATTCACCCTCAAAAGAAGGAGTATGATGCAATTTAAGGATCCATCGAATTTTATTTAATATTTGTTATTTTTATTTTTTATCTATTATTGGGCTTTATTAATAATTTAGACCATATGAGCTTTTTAACTTAGGGTCTGATAGAATTTAGTATAAATAGTTATTTTTGTTTAGTTGACAAAAAGATCTATGATATCTTGAAGTTTAAGAGTTGTGGAATTACTCAACTTTCTCTGAAGATGAGAATATTCAAATCGATTCAACGAGAGTGATCCTTGTGTGAGTCGTCACGTATCAATCGATCTTGATGTATAAATTGTAGCCATCCTATCACGTCGATTATCAATTTTTGGTTTAATTTGGTTTCATGGCGTTCTTAGGATTTAGAATTGAGTTCAATTAATTTTTGTTCTTCCGCTACCCATCTCTAATCATGTCAGAAGGTAAAAGTCATAATTATGGATTCTGCTGACATCTTATAATTTTAGTAAAAAATAAGTGTTAGCTTGTGTAAAAAAAAAATGACAGAAAATATATGTCAATCAAATATATATATTACTACACAATATATTTATTACTTATGTAACTTGATTCATATACCAAAAAATTAAAAAAATAAAAAATAAAAATTTCTTTGAACAAAATAGGTAAATGTCTTTCATTAAAATAAGTATTCGATCATTTCTATTAAGGAACAAAATTACACACCCCATACAATTTTCAACTAAAGTATCTCTTCGGTAGCTCTTCCATGCATCTATTAAATTTTGGTAGCTCGTACTCTAACCCCGCCTTCTTACATAAGTCTTTTAGAGCTTGACCCCTAAATGTTTTATTGAAATTCGAGCAAAGGTGCCTCAAACAATAAACATGTGCCCCATGTGGCTCTTGGAAGACAGGAATCTTTTCCATGGCTATGAGCAAGTCTGCATGACAATTAAAGATAAGACAGGTGTGCTCCTTATCATGCACAACATAGCGGATGATCAACTCCAAAAATCATTGCCATAACTCTATACGCTCCTTATCTATAATAGCAAAAGCTAATGACAACACCCTATGGTTTGCATCTAGTGTCACAGCAATCAATACTTTATGCTTGTACCTAGAATACAAGTGTGTCTCATCTACACTAATTACATGGTGGCAGTGTTGGCATCCATCCAAACATAGTTTTAAGGCCCAAAAAACATACCCAAAAAACATACTCTAATGTGCATTGACTTTGAGCTCTACTCTCAATCTAGCGCTACTCCACAATGGTTTCAAGGTTGTACTTCTGCAAGACAGCCATATATACGCAGGTAGGTTTTGAATTGAACTCTCTCACGTGTCATACACTATCTCAATAAGCCGCCTTAAACCATCCATGCCTTAGCATAGTTAACTTCAAATCCATACTTGTCATTTACTGTCTGAATAATAAATTTTATCTCGTACGATGGGTTTTGGCAAATTGTGTCCACAACCAATCAAGCTATAGTGTTCTTGTTTAGGTTTCTATGATCCATTTACATTGCATTCAAGAAGCAAGTGTGTAGACCTTCATATTTTGAAATTTTCTAGAAATCCAATTTTGACATATGAATAGTCATTAAACCCTACTTACAGCCTTCTTCATCTTACTTGCATTTCACTCTTCATAATATTGGTATGCTCTTTACCACTTTATATTTACATAGTGTAATGATGAATGAGTATTCTTTAATGGCAAAAATTACATGATTCTTATAACTGAAGTTCATACCCACGAGTAGTTCCCCATTTTTCTCCTTATAAAATCGACCTCACGTACTAGGAGGAATATCTTGAAAATCTTAGTCACAATCATGAGGAATGCTTTGTAAGAACTCAATGGATGTGTATGTAGATTGCTCAAAACATAATCCGATTGCATATAAGGTTGACTAGACGTACCAACAAAACCTAGACTAATTCGTTCCTGTGTTGATTCTATTTTACTCACATGTACAGGCCTCTTGTCATCATCTTCCTCTATGTCATCATTTGGTGGTACATCTGACACCCCAATCTTGTCCAAACTATCACCATATGCCTCTGACACATTATTATGTAGTTCTGTCTCGAACTCATCCTCCTCATTCAATGTATCATCTAATTGCAAAGTCACATATGAAAGGCCCCTTCTTAAAATAATACTTTTCAAGACTTTCGTAAACCCCTATCCATGCTAAAACTTCTGTAACTTGAGGTAACTTATTCAACTGCTCATTTGTTGGAGGATGTAACATCTCATCAAACTCCAAATATAGCTCCAGGAAATGAAATTCATTTATAAGGTTTAGAAAAAAAATGTAGGTTGGCATTGGTGCTCAAATTAATTACAGTTGCTGTCTCTAACCTGTGTCGATGACTTAGCAAAAATAGCGTATAAACTCTCAATTCAAACCGATTACCATCAACACCATTCAATTAGTACAATCTTGTGAAAAGTTGTATTAAGTTTGTGTCATGGAAACAATATCCAATGCACGTGGCTCGCAGTTGTATCTAATAGAATTTACATATCATAAAATAATGTCATCCCAATAGAGTACGATTTACACATAATCTTTACCAATTGACATATCTTTATAAAAATAAGTCACAAAGAAACATATTATCAACTCCATGGATTATGTAATTATCTAGTTAAAGTCTCAATTAATTTATTATACTTCTGATTAATTCAAACTATTTAATTAGATAATTTAATTGTTATAAAACGGTATATAAAACTTATATATATTTTTAAAATAAATTTCATATATTTATTATATACATAATGCTTATTCAAATAAATTTATTATTAATATTTCTGAAGGTAAATAAGATTTTCAAGATGATTTGATTGTTATAAAATAATATTTAATATATAAATAGATATTTACAATAACCTCTACATATTTTTATATATTAAATTAAAAAATATTTTCAAAATGTTAAGATAAAGTACAAGGTGGATATAATTTTTGTGAAAAATACTCACAAACACATGAAAATTATACAATAAAAAACAAATTTCTAATTAATTTATCCATACATATCAAAGAATAAAGTAGCTTACTAAATTATTAATTATACTTCTGATTAACTCAAACTATTCAATAGATAATTTAATTGTTATAAAATGATATATAAAACTTATCTATATATATATATAAACTCTATGTATTCATTATATGCTTTGCGCTTATTCAAATAAATTTATTAATAATATTTTCTAAAGGTACATAAGATTTTCAAGATGGTTTGATTGTTGTAAAACAATATGTAATACATAAATAAATATTTAAAATAACCTCTACATATTTTTAATATATTAGATTAAAAAATATTTTTAAATTATTAAAATAACGTACAAGGCATGTATAATTTTTGTGAAAAGTACACACACATACATATGAAATAGTAAAATAAAAAACAAATTTCTAATTAATTCAAACATATAAAACATCATATTTATTAAATAGTAAAGCAGCCTACTAAAATTTTGATTAATTCAAACATATGCATCATACAACAAATAATACAAAAAAAAAAAAAATCAATCGCAATAATAATTTTTCATTATTAAATTAATTCAAAAATATATTTTCCACTAAAATAACATAATCACATATTCAACATGTAAAAATATGACAATATTTTTATATATACCAAAAAGCACACACACATAATCAATAAATATGTCTGTATATTATATAATAAAAGTTGTGTATATACCTTAGAAATTTCAAACCAAATGTCTTCAATCAAACTAACCAAACGCTGATTAACTCTAAACCCCAAACACGGTCTTAAATCAACCAAGCACTGCCTATCTATGCTCAAATCAAATAGATTTATTACACTCTAACATATAATATATAATACGTAAATAGATATTTATATTAAATTTAAATTCTTTTTAATCTATTAAATTAAATCTATTTTAAAATTGTTAAAATAAATTACGAAACATGTATAATTTTTGTGGAGCATTGTGACACATACATATCAAACTATAAAATATAAAACAAATTTTTGATTAATTCAATTACAAGAGAGAAATAACAAAGTACAACTATTAAATTATTAAATTAATTCAAGCATATTTACTCACTAAAGCAATATATTCATATCTTCAATATGTACAAATATAATAATATTTCTACAAATACTAAAAATTATAAACATATAATCAAATAATATGAGATTATATTATATGGCAAAAATTGTGTAGATATCTTAAAATATAAATTTGAAAATTTGAAAGGTTATACCAAGCACAGCCTTAGATAAAATTTGAAAATATAAATTTAATTTCAAATCAAACATTTTCTTTGCATAAATCTGAAATTTTAAATAGAAATCAAACCAAATACAATCTTAAATCTAAAATTCAATTAATTAAACAGTAATTTATTTTAACCAAACATGATGTTAAACTAAAGGCTAACTGAATGTTAGATCTAAAAATAGTATTTAAAAAGTCTAATTAAATAGTGTTCAAACACCTACATACCAAACATAACTTTAAACATATAATCTAGAATTATAAATAAAGCTATAAATCTTAACTATAAAAATCAAATTTTAAATTAAAGCAGTAATGTAAAATATTAATTTAATTGAGATTAAAAAATAAGATAATTACTGTGTAGTGCTAACTACTGAAAGAAAAGAGTAATGTCAATCAGTGAGGGAGTGAAAGAATTGTTTGTTGCAGATGAATTGAAGAAGAAGAAGAAGAAGTGTTGTGGGAGGAGATGATGTCGGTTGGTAGAGGGGAGGAAGATGAGTGAGGGGTATATAAATGCAGGCGCGCAGTGGTCAGAAGCTCGTAATGGGGTGTCAAAAGTGTTAGATTCCATGAACTGATATTATGGAACCTAATACCAATTCCGTAATATAAGTTAATCATTCTCGTGAACTCGTATCACGGAAAGTACTATTTTTGTATTTTTAAAATTTCGATTTCGTGATTCAAAATCATAAAATCTCAATTCCGTGAATTCTAATCACACAATTGAATTAGATTTTTAAACACTTTTAAAATCGGTACATTTTAAAAAATAAAATAAATATTTAGTATAAATTGTTAAAAAATTCGATCTCTAATTACATTCTGCGTACAAACACATAGGGTTTTTTTATTTTTATTTTTTAAAATTTTTTCTCATACAAACCAATGAAGAGCTACAAAGAGTTTGATGAGTTTAACTTGTTCACAAATATATATACCCAAGTTTGAAATTTCCCCAATCACTTCATATGTTTTTCATGTACTGAATCTGTATATTTGGGAGAGGGGTTTCATCGAAAGAGGATGTTTTGTGTTAATTGTGTTAAATAAGTAGTATGTTTGGTCATAATATTTTGATGTTTTGAAAAAATTAGTTTATTTAAATATATATTTAAAATATATAATAATGATTATATGTTATAATAGTATATAAGGATAATAATTAATTTATAAGGCATAAATATAAATGTAAGTATGTGTATGAGGATATATATATACATATATATATATATACATATATACATTTATTTGATTGTAAATAATTATAATAATTAAAAAAATAATTAATTTGAATTTGAATTTAAATAAAAGTCTGTTAAGTAGTATGTTTGGTTAAATGAAGTTTGAAGAAAAATTAGTGGGTTTGATTCTTACTTTAGCTTTGTTTGGATGTAAACTTGTTGGTATAAAATTTAATCCAAAAATGTAAAAACATTGTAAAATTATGAGAGAAAATGAGATAAAAATAATTATTTTGATAAATAGTATGTTTGAAAAGAAGTAATTTGAAGGATGCAAATTTGCATCCAACACAACCTTAGTGATGTTGTGTGTGTATTATCTATTACTATATATTAAGAATATGGGGTGTTTTTGGTTGCACCAAGTGTAATGACAAAAATAGGCTCATATCTTTAATACAAAAAAAATAAAGAAAATGGTTAATTAGTAAAAATAGTTATTTCCCAATTTTTAAAATAAAACTACCAAATTAAAACTCCCATGCGTAGCCACAAATCTGAAAAAAACTGTTTTTTCATTCAAAACCTTTTCCTTGGGAATGAACTATAATATTGTATTGAAGTTGGCTTTTTAGTTGCCCCATATTTATTTATCAAAATATTCTTTTTCGTTTCAATAATTGCAGAAATTTTAAAGCTTAAATTAGTAAATTTTTGTTGTAAATTAATCAATCTTAATAACTGCTCTAATCATATATTAAAACCGCTGTTTCAAGATCCATTTCACTGTGCTGAAAGCTTTTCTTTTTCTTTCAATATTTTTAATTTACAACTTTGCCTTTTTCATTTTCTATTTTTCCTTCCTTTATATTTTCATGTTCGGCATTTATACATTTGTATGTCCGATATTCTTCACATTTTTATCTTGAGCATTTTTTATTACATTTGATACTTTAATATTTATTAGAATGTCATTTTTTATTTTATTTGACTCAATGCATGACATTTACTAAATTATGAAAAATTTATTTTTTAAAACATGTGCATTGATTGTTAGTTATATTATTAAGTGTTTGATCACTATTTTAATTATATAAAGTAAAATTACACATTTAATCTTATTTTTAATTATGTGTTCTTTTATATTTTTTATGATTCCCTTTCTTTTAATTTATTTTTACTTACATTTTTCTTTCAAACTCTTCACTTTCAATTTCTTTTTATCTTTATTTATATTCTTATTTTAAATAATTTTTATATTTAAATTCGATTATTTAAAAATACAATTATATTATAACTTATCAATAATTTTAGGCCCACATTGCACGTGCCAATTTTACTATGATGAATAGAACTAATTGATTATGAATAACCAACGATAAATATTTTGGGTACATTAATATATTTGTGATAATTAGTAACCAATTAACTAATGATTAATTTTAGGAGTAAATCAATTTAGTCGCACATCATACATTTATTATACTATTTAAAAATGGAAAATATCCGATTTAGTCTTTTATTTTATTTTCTTGAATGCACTTTATTTTTCTCCTAATGATTGAAGGAAACCAAAAATTATTCTAAAACCCATTAACTATTTAACTTCCCTATCTATTTATCCTTCTAAGAAGGTTAAAAACTTATCCATACCACTTGGAGATGGCCGGGCCTATTAATTCATTTTTTAAAATGTTTATTTATTTTTTAATTTTTTCTATTAGCGTCATTTAAAGAATGAACCCAAAAATTTATTTTATAAATTTTAATGATTTATCTTCCATATCTATCTATACTTAAATATCAAAGTTAAAGGCTTGGCTTTAGTTACACATTATTAAATATCATATTTACTGTTATGCTCTAATTTTCACATTATTACCACAGAAGAAATTTTTATAATTGTATTACTGTTTATAAAAAAGTAAAGTAGAAAATAAAAAATAAGAGGAAGAGAGACGGGGAGGGAGAGAGAGGGTCACAAAAAATGGAAAACGCTGAGGTCAGCTGAGGTCGAAATGTATTATGTACTATGTAGGGAAGAATAAATATTTACCTGTGTCCAAACTGCACAGCGCGTCCCACTACGCTACCTTTTCCAAGGGCATTATTAATTATATTGCCCTCAAGATTTCGAGATTCTCTCCCCTCAAAGAATGATGGGATGGGTGGTTCAAGAACAGAGGGAGAGATCCAAGGTTAGATAGAATGTTAGTTGGGTTTTTTCTTCTGTAAATCGTCGTTCGAGCTCGTCAGGGAAGTGGATAGAGCATAAAGGAACTGCGGTTTAGGAAATCTCAACTTGGAGCCACCATGCTGGAATATCGACTGCTCTTACTGTTACTTGCTTTCTACTTTGCTGCTAAACCTTCTTTTTCTCGAGGTTTGCTCTGCTTCTCTCTCTCTTTCTCTCTCTCTCATGAACACACACCGATGCGTGCTCTAGCGAAAGAGATGCGTAATTGGTTTACTGAATTGTTGTAGTTTATTATTTAAGTGGGATAACGTTGAACTATTTAATCGGCCTTACAAGTTTAATTTGGATTATTTTTATTTTTATTATTAATATGTTTTTTGACTGTGGTTTTTTGATGCAAGATAATGTGATTAAATGTGCAATTTCTTGAAGGAGTTCTGTTTGATATTATTATGGGCTGTATACAGGGCGAACTGTTTGTTGAGTTTGTGCAACATTTGATTGGGTTCGGTCCTTTTGGTTTAATTGTGTAAGTTAGGAGATGTTTTTTTAGCTTTGTTGAGGGTGAATGCAAAATTTTAGATCTGAGGGTTATTTCATTAGCTCAAAAAGATGACAGGTGATAAAATGAGAAAGTTAAACAAGAAAGGAAAGAAATTAGGGTCTTATTTTTGATTCAAACGGGTAATTTCAGTCACCGGTGTAAAAGGAAGCATCCTCAGTACCAATGCTGCCTTATATAGAGCAACATGAAGAATATCTGTTTGTGAACCGTACCAGATTGGCTATTGAACGATTTGGTGGATCTAAAAGGGAAATTTTCACTTTGAACTGATTCCTGTATCTATGAATCGGCACTAGCTCCCAGTTTCCCTTTGTTGGGAGCCGAATCAACTGTATCTGGACTTTTCTTCCATTTCAAAGAGGAATGCAGTGACATTTTATTCTCCAATATATTCTGATGAATTCCACTATAATTTGCTGAAACTTCTGTCATATCTCTGCTGGAAGGGGGGAAGGGGGGAGGGGTGGGGGGCACAAAAAACATGTTTACCAATGTAAGATAATTATTTATTTCTTCTGCTTGGTGTGGCAAATTTTAAATTTTTAATAATTTTATGCAAGCTAAGATAAAACTTTTCCACAGAAGCATATATGGAAGAGGCTGATTAATGTTCTCTTGCATATATGAACGAGGTAGAAGAGCTCTAGGCTAATAATGATTGTTTTTTATTTAAGAAAGAAAGAATAATTTGTTTCGACAGATTTTGTTTCTAACTATCTTTTATACCTGATGTCTATTTCTGCTTTGTTGACCTAATCACTAGTGCGTTGCAGCTTATCCTTTTTTCCCTTTTTTTGGGTCTCACAGCACCATATGCAATGCGAGTAAGCTGTGGGGCTCGTAATGATGTTCACAGTCCTCCATCAAATACGCTCTGGCACAAGGACTTTGCTTACACAGGCGGAATTCCTGCTAATGCAACTCGCCCAAGTTTCATCACTCCTGACCTTAAAACACTCCGCTACTTCCCCTTGTCTGAAGGTCCGGAAAACTGCTACAGCATAAATAGGGTACCCCATGGTCACTATCTTGTTAGAATCTACTTTGGATTGGTTGCCGAACCTAGCTTCGACAATGAACCTTTGTTTGATGTGTCCGTTGAAGGAACCTTAATTTACTCGCTGCCATCTGGTTGGAGCAACCACGATGATGAGCGATCATTTGTTGAAGCCCTGATATTTCTGAAGGATGGAACTGCCTCTCTCTGTTTCCACAGCACTGGACATGGAGATCCAGCAATACTTGCAATTGAAATTCTTCAGATTGATAATGGAGCATACAATTTTGGTAAAAGCTATGGTCGAGGCACAATTCTCAGAACTGACAGAAGACTCAGTTGTGGTTCTGAGAAACCAAAATTTGGTGCTGATTATAGCGCAGACCGTTGGGGTGGGGATCGATTCTGGAATTCCCTTCCTACGTTTGGCCAGGATTCTGATCGTGTCATATCTACCAATAACAGCATCAAACGAACCTCGCAATCCCCCAACTTTTATCCAGAGGCACTTTATCAAACAGCTTTTGTTAGTACTGGCGGTCATCCTGATTTATCTTACACCATGGAGGTTGAGCCCACTAGAAATTACTCCCTGTGGTTGCACTTTGCAGAAATAGATCCTTCAGTCACAGAAAAGGGAGAAAGGGTTTTTGATGTCCTGATTAATGGTGATATTGTATTTCAAGATGTTGACATTGTCAGTATGGCCGGGGGTATTAACAGTGCTCTCGTATTGAATACAACAGTTGCTGTTAGTGGCAGGAGTTTGACAATAACCTTGCATCCGACAAAAGGGAATCATGCTATAATCAATGCCATTGAGCTTTTGGAGCTTGTTTTGGCTGAATCCAAAACATTTCCAGATGAAAGTAAGCTAAATCATATTTCTGGTGTGTTTTCAGCATTTTATTGAACTTTACATGAATACGGCTCTGATTGTCTGAACTGCACATGTTTTTTCTTGTCTATTATTGTTACTCAGAAATGAATCTAACAAAAGCGAACAAAGTTCTCCTTTAACATAGTCTGACAACTTGTGTGATTTAACTTGTGTGCATTTTGATGGTCGGGTTGGAGGGGATTTAGATATAATCTGCTTCGGTTGAACAAGAGGAAATATGGAAAGACAGTGAATCTCTTTTTACTTTCATCTTTTTCCTGGACCTATATTGCAAGAATGAAGCTATCACTTATTAGAGAAATCTAGCTTTACCGTTCAGGAGTATTAGCTACAGTCCAATTACATTGTGGTTTCATTTTCTTTTAGTCCTATCGGCTTTACCTTTTTCAATTTCACACGTATAAGAGGAATCTGTTTGTTTTTATTTCATCAAATTGCTTGTTTCTTTCACTGTTTTTCAATTTTTAGTCCATGCCATCTATTATATTTTCATTTCATCTGAAGATCCTTAAATATTTAACTGCTACAAATGTTTTCCCACTGTAGTTAAAGCTTTGCAAAAATTGAAGGGTGCACTTGGTCTTCCTCTTCGTTTTGGGTGGAATGGTGATCCTTGTGTT
The DNA here is from genome assembly GCA_019155195.1 of Avicennia marina. Lineage (NCBI taxonomy): Eukaryota > Viridiplantae > Streptophyta > Magnoliopsida > Lamiales > Acanthaceae > Avicennia > Avicennia marina. The sequence continues at coordinate 16,477,050 of CM032754.1, read as the reverse complement.
CCTGAACAGCATCCATGGAGTGGAGTTGATTGTCAATACAACAGAGCTATCAGTAAATATGTTATTGATGGACTGTATGTTCTGGATCAATATATATGAATATACATATACATACATACATATATATATACATATAGTATAAAAGTCTGTTTCAGGATCAGAATCATATAGATTGGGCATTTGTTCACCAGTTGAATTCACATATTTGGTTTGTAGCTTAGCCAACAATTGACTAAGGAAAATTGAACAGAATGTTTAGAAAGGACGGAATATACTTGAATGAGGTTGAAGAAGAGGGACATGTTTTCAGTGGGAAGATAAATAAAGTCTAATTGATTTCTATGTCATGGTTCGCACTTTTTTTTTTCTTGTCTTTATCTGGTATAGTTGTGAGGCAAGTGAAGCCAATTTAATTGCATATTTTTTCTGTTGTGTGCCTCTTTTCCAATTTGGTTAGATTGCTTCTGGAGTTGAGAAGCAAAATAGTTGAATTAATTTTTAGGATGGTAGCTTCTTTACCCAAGAAAACAAAAAAAGAAAAAGTTATGATTTGTGGACACTACCTACTTTCAAGTAAAATTTTAAACTGCTATGTGGTCGTCTATACTTCCAACTTTTTGAAACCATGTATCATGTACCTTTCACCTATAGTTATATTTGTTTGGCAGTTTGGTGGTCTGCATCTAAGATAAAGTTAATTTGAAAGTTAAATTACAATGTTTTACTTATTTATATCTCTCAATTCTGTATTACAGTAGTAACTTTTTAGTTGATGTTGCTTTTATGCCCATTGTTTTCAGTGTCGGTGCTTGATCAAACAGCACCATTTCTGTGGTCCTCATTTTATTATGTTGCATTGACATGGTTTTAGACGATTTCTTTCTTATCTATTCTTTTTTTTGTATTTGTGAGATCAGAGGGCTTGGCAACCAGGGATTGAGGGGTTTCTTACCGAATGATATATCCAGATTTCATCATCTCCAGAGCATGTAAGTCAGTTTGAGGCGTGCTCGACCATCTCGGAATCAATGGATTCAAACAATTATTTTCTTTTAGCTGTGGATGTGCATGGTTTCCTGACTCATCAAATTTTAATCTCACATTGATTGCTTAATTATACAAGTATTTTGGGACTGCCTTATACATCACAGCATCTAGTTTAAGTTGCATATGCATGTTAGATATAAATGCAAATGTCCTTCCCTATTTTCATATATGTCTAACCTGCAGAAATTTGAGTGGGAACAGCATTTCTGGAGCCATTCCTTCTTCACTTGAATCACTAACTAGCCTGGAGATATTGTGAGTAAAGTCAACACCAGCATCTCTCTCCTTTGAACGTTTTATTTCTTTGATGTCTCTCTCCACAAGATACAATTAAGGTAATGAACAACAAATATTTTATTTCTTTATCCCCAGTCTATCTGGACGCCTGTATCTGGTAGTGGTAAGTTAGAAGCTTGAAAAGCCCTTATTATCTATGAGGAGTACTGCATATGCCAGAGAATTCTCCAGCATTCTTGTAGAAAGTGCTTGTGATCTTCAATCACATCCATTTCCTGAATTAATAAATGTAATCTTATTCTTGAAACCTGTTGGCATTAGTTCAATGCATGTCTATCCTTCTCTTCTGAGTAATTGCATTTGATTGGCCTGAAAATGAGAACTTATCAGATTGTCAGCTCTTCTTCTTTGACTTATGTTATACACTATGTAATTAAACACTGAAGCATGAATTTAATGACAGGGATCTTTCATTCAATTTTTTCAATGGATCTATTCCTGAAAGCCTTGGACAGTTGACCTCATTACGGATATTGTAAGAATCAACAACTTAGTTAGCTATGAATTGCAACACTTGGCATGCACTAACGTGATGCTCTCACACAGGGACCTTAATGGCAACTCTTTATCCGGAAGGGTGCCAGCTGCACTTGGAGGAAGGCTCTTGCATGGAGCTAGCTTCAAGTATGTTCTCACCAATGTCCATTTGGATAAAATTTCCAGCAATGTATCAGTAATTAATAATGCTTCATACAAAACCTTTTAAGGTTTGGATATTGGCTTAAACCTTGCTAATTATGTGTCTGCCCGTCCTATTTCATGATTGACTTTCAAATATCTTCTGAAAGTTTTCCGGTGTGTCGTATCATCGATTTCCATAGGCTGCAGCATGCAACTTAAAACCATATTTGTGAACTGGAGTATACCGAATGGTTGACAATCATTCCATTGTAGCATTCAATACCTTGCCAATTACAAAGACTTGCTCTTATTTGCTTATATTAAAACCATTATTGGGATGGTTGCAGTTTTACTGATAATTCAGGTCTCTGCGGCATCCCTGGATTACCTCCATGCGGGCCACATCTTTCTGCCGGTGCTAAAATTGGCATTGGGCTCGGGGCTTGTGTGGCATTTCTGCTTGTTGCCACCTGCTTGACATGTTGGTGGAAAAGGCAGCAGAATATTCTTCGAACTCAGAGAATTGCAGGTGATTGTGGCTTTGTTTGTTTGATTTAAACAAAAACAAATTCAGCATTACTTCCAAAAATGCCAGTCAATGGAGAAATCAAAATATTTTTGGTTGAGTACTCTTTCTTGACCTGTTCATTTATTTTTGCTTAGCGAGAGATGCTCCATATGCGAAGGCCAGAACGCATTTCAACAAAGATGTGCAAATGACAAGAAATCATGGCCATGAACATACCCGGACAGCAGCTGATAATGGGCCTAGCCTTCTCGCATAGTCTGTCAGCCGTGGGGATCGTCTTGTCCAAGCTAAACGTTCATAACTTTTGTACGCTTCTGTGTGTGTGTGGGAAGTCTTGCCATTGCGACACCAAATTACAAGTCCCAATGTCTTTCTATATTCCCAGGCCATTGGCAGTTGCCTCAATACTGGTCTCAGTTCAGTGCCAGGGACACCGTAGTGCCGTAAGCTCGCTGACTGAAAATCTGGATGTTGATGGTAGTTTCTCGTAAATGAAATATATAAATTAAGAAGTCATCAAAAGCCCTGTGTTGTGTGCGGCTACAAATTAGTATATGATTTACATGACCTCTGAGCTTCGCGCACGAAAAAATATCTTATTTGTAACATTCTTTTGTCAATTTTTGGTTTGTTAAATTTGTGTAGTTGATCATTCTCCCACACAAAATACTTCTCATGATTATCAGATAAAGTTATCGTGTGGTGCCTTTCTCAAAATGACAGCTCTTCAGTTGGAGAAAAATGGTAGTTTATGGATGCGGGTGAGCGTAGATCGCCAATGGATATCAATAATGGGCTTTTGTGCTGGGCAGCCCATGTCGTAAGCCCACGATATATACACTCCTTGCCCAGTTCAATACCCGACCCGACAAGAGGTGATGGATGATGGATCGCATTAATAAAAATTGTCAAAGTAACTTAGTGCGAGTTTAATACCCACGGTTCGGTTGATAGCGTGATTTGACAAAGTAAAAGCATCTACGAGTAACTGCACTGTTTAAACTTGCATTTTTCGTTGACAGGAAATAATTAAAATTACTCTGGTTTTTTTTGTTTTCGTTTTCATCCTTACAAAATGCATGCTATAATTATAATACTTTTTAATTTTTTCTATCTCTCACTTTTTTTTGACATTTATTGAAAAAATACACTTAAAAGCATATTCAAAAATAAAAGCAAACATAGCTTGTATGTTTAGAGGTTAATTTTGGTGGGGTGAAGAAAAGTGTATTTTAATTAGAAAAATTTAAAAATAATATAAAATAAAAGATAAATATTATTATTTAAAAAAATTAGTGACCATGTTTGTTCCTTTATTAGTATGGGAGAAAATTTTGGATGGGAAAGAAAAATTATATTTGGTATTAAGTTATAAAGGAGGGAGAAATTTTAAATTATATATATTTAAAATGTAATGATAATTGAGTGATTTAATAATATATAGGTTTTGTAAAATATTAAAATATATGAATATAAATACAAAAAGTTTCAATGATAAATATTAATTAAATTATGAATAAATATAATAATTAAAAATAATTAATTAATTATATAAGATAAAAAAGAAAAAATAAATTTAAATTTGAATAAAAATTTATAAAATAAAATATTTGACTTATAAAATTATTGAACAGTGATGAATTAAACATAACCACTATATTAAAATTTTTATATTTTTAATAAAATTAAAATTGTCTAAAAATCAAAGGAGGGAAGCGAAGTCGGAAAGTGGCGGGCGGGCAGGCAGGCGATGCTATTACACCATACTGCGAAACAGTAGAAGGTAATGATTACTAGGTGAAAGTGACGAGGAAGGGAGGACGTGTCTCCCCCCAACTCGCAACAACAAAATTCCACTCACGGACTTACATAGTTATCTACTCTCCAATGCTCCCACGCGCCACCAAGGACGCCCGACGTTCCGCAGCCTGCTCGGCGGTGGCAGCACTGCCCCGCAACTCCCGAACAGGACTCAAGCCTGCGTCGGTCAAAACTTTTTCACCGTACCGTTGGGTAAAAACAAGGGAAAAGAAACCAATAGAAAGACGGGGCGAGAAAAGGCCATGGCACACAAGGTCGATTCGATATGATTTGACCCCATCCCATCCCACAATGAGGGCTTTCGTTGGAGTCCTCGATGTAACTGCGCACCTGCCTCCTCTGTCTCGGACACCACGCAATGCCCCACGCGCCCAGTGCCTGCTCGCCCCACCCATTACCCGTCGGATTAGGAGCGGCAGCGAGTCTCTTTGATCATTGCTCCAACTTTATTAATCTTAATTTTGTAAAATTTAATTTAAGTTTGATGCGATTTTAAAATATTATTGAGTTTAAGTAGATTACTTTATCAATACTCTTATGTTAGATCCATCTGAAAATGCACGTACTGCTATACAGTTGTGATAAACAATATAATTTTATATTAAAATAAAAAGTTAATTAAATATTAAAATTACAATAAAATGGAATTTGTTATTATTTTAGCCACCACGCTCTCTCTCTCTGTGTCGCGTGATTCTTGCTCAACTCGAAAGCAAAAGAGACATGTTGTGGGCCTCCGTTGATGGGTGGGCCCACGGCCGTGTATGTATGGCAGGAGCACTTGGAGCGCTACCCAAGAATCAACCCTCTGTCTCCCACTGCTTTCTTATTTACCAAAAGAAAGACAGGTAAAACAGAACACGAATTACATTGAGTGAATATTTGAAAATCCCCTTTTTTTAACAATTGGATTCTTATGTAAGTGGGCGAGCTCAGCATTTTTACCCACATTTATTACACCTTTAATATTGTTGGATGAATAAGTTTCCAGTGACGATCCAAACGTCGCAGTGTAATAAAGAATCGTATTTCACGTGCAGTTTGTGCTCCGACATTTGCCCCATCCTACATGCATATTTTCGGTTAACTTGTTTGTTCTATAGTTTTCATTCACTGTAACGGCACGGCATTTTTTTGGCATCAGTGCCAGTGATTAATGACTTCACCTCCTTACATGTTTCTCAATTTTCTGCTTTTTACGCATCGAGGGTACGAAGCAGCACCCATAACGTAAATTATTTCTTGAATTCATGGATGATACATAGAATGAAATATCAAAAATGTAATAAGTATTTAATGCGTCCATAGAAAATTTTAGTACTTGCAATTCTTAAGTCAAGGTCAGCAAATTAGGACTCTTAAGTTTTAACTTTTAAGTAGAAATGAAATTACCAAACAAGTCCCAAACAGCACGCCGCACGGATAATGGGCCCACACGCATCAAATTCTCTTCAACTTGCTGATAAATAAAAATACGAAAAAAAATATAAAAAGTTGAACCCCCTTTTTCGAACGAATACGTCTTCAATAATTTGGATAATAAGTTAAATTAAGCGTAACGTAAAAAGCCGCCCACATAATCAATATTATGATTTATTTAAGCCAACAAGAACCACAAAATACAGAAAGAGTATAGTACAGGACAATCCACAGACGCTCATCACCGGGCTCTAGGTATTTATTTATTAATTAATTAATTAATTATTTTCCCCCCTATGCATTTTATTTGAAGGAATATAAATTAAAGTGGGGAAAAGGTGAGGCGGCGCCGTACAAGGTAGTGGGTAGGGGTCTTAGGGTAGGGTAGGGCATACGTAAGCATGGTGGGGGACGCCTCAAAATACTCGCATGGCATGAGGCCACGAACCAAAGCCGCGACACGTCTTATCCGGCGGCGGCTCCCGCCTGCCTCCTCCAACCCCACACCAACATCTCTCTCTCTCTCTCTCTCTCTCTCTCTAGTTATCATCTTTCTTGCTTCTCTACTGTTGTGTTCCCTGCAGTTTGATCAGATCTCTTGTAAACCGGCAGCCCTCTGTGCTTTGACCGGTCTTTTGCTCAATGATTATAGTGGAGGGGTCTTTTCGTTGTGGCCGTAAAGTAAATTTATGTGTATTTCTTAAATAGTATTTTTTGTTGATGATACATTTTGTAAAGTGGCTATTTGAATTATAATTTTTGTCTTCTAAATTATAAAAATAAATAGAAAAATCAAGGGTAAACACAGGTTATTTTTGGAACCCAACTTTTAATTTCAAAACTACTTCTCATAATTTTATAACACTAAATATATTATTCAATAATATTTTTCTCTTATATGTAATTAATTATTTATTTTTCATCATTATATTTATTCATAATCAAACCATTACTTTTATATATATATATATATCACATATATATTTATTTTTATTTTTATTTATACTCTATTACGTAATTATTATTTTTATAAATTATTACATCATCTAATTATTATTATATATTATATATATATATATATATATTTAAATAAATTATACTATTTTTTTAATTAAAATATTATTTTTAAATATATTATTTATATCAACATAATTCTTATAAACATAATATCTAATAAAAACTACTCCCCCCCAACTTTGCCTTGTTTAATATGCCCAACTTTGCCTTATTTAATATGCCCACACGTGATGGTGATCAACAGCTAAGGAAAAGTGAAAAAAAAATTCCGTGTTACTTTTTTAATACCAACTCAAGAGTGTATTTCGAAAGATGATGAATCCACGCGCCGAACGACCTGAAAAAGGCAAAAAGAAAAGAAATTGTTGCGTGTGGGATGATCCCAATCAATATCTGAGGACCAGGGCACACACGGCAAGACCCTGGGCGGGAGTCACAGAGAATAACTCGCGGTGGTGTATTTAAGGAAAGGTTCGTGCCGCCCAGCCGACGATTACGGGAGCCTGGCTGGGACCCACCACTTTTACACACACGCTGCCACATAAACACGAACAAACTCGCTCCTCAGCGCGCAAACCCATTGTCTCTCTCTCTCTCTCTCTCTCCCTCCCTCCCTCCCTGTGCGACGCCGCTCCCTCCGTTGCAGTTTCTCTCTGTAAAATCCCTTCTACCGTCCATGGCTTCCACGCGGGAGGGCCACTACAGGGGGGTGAGAAAGCGTCCATGGGGCCGCTACGCCGCCGAAATTCGTGACCCCTGGAAGAAAACGCGTGTCTGGTTGGGCACTTTCGACACCCCCGAGGAAGCCGCCTTGGCCTACGACGGCGCCGCCAGGTCCCTTCGTGGCCCCAAGGCCAAGACCAACTTTACGGCGCCGCCCTCGGGACTGTCCTTGGACCTCAACCTGCCGTCCGATCACCGGTGGATTTCGCCGTCCGGCAGGCTCGTGATCGACGACTTCCTCCACACTGGCATGCTCAAAGACGTGGGTCCTCCGGGCAATGGCGGGTCGATGGCGGGAGCCGTCGGGGCATCGGTGGCTGATGGCGACGGTAAGGGCCAGTATTTTGGGATTGTGAGACGTGGTTTGCCCATAGACTTGAACGAGCCTCCACCTCTGTGGATGTAGGCATTTTCCTTTTCGTCTCCCGCTGACGTTTCGCTAGGTTATGGCCTTTTTTTGGCATATTCTGTTCATGTTAATGCTTTAGTTCGGACATCAGAGACTTTCTCCTAAACTTCGCGCAAGAAGCATTATGATCGGATCGAGTGTCTTAACGTTTGTATATATGTGTTTCTCGAGGTTTTCATTTATTAACGTATTATGATCATGAGACTGAATTATCAGATTTGCCCGGACAATGCCTTCTCACCCTTCTTCCTTTTTATTTTTTAATTTATTAACTATTTAAAAATGGCAACCAGCTACGAGTCCTGAAATTCATGCGTACCGCTTCTTGTTAAAATTTTTGGTTATGTTTGTTTTGATTTTTAAACGTGTGGTTTTAGATAAATTTTTATAAAAAATTATTTAAAAATAAAAAATTGAGATAAAATTTTAAAAATATAATGATTATAATATTAAAAAAAAATAAAAATAGAATTTAAAAAATATAATACTGTGGTTTGTTCTTTTAGTCCATGAAAACAAACCTTGGCTTTGTATTTTAATTAAGAAATGCGGGAATATATATCTTTCAGTGGAGTAAGCATATCATACAATGGTATAGCTGTAGTTTGTTGTCCCATTAATCTAAATCGCAGTTACGTACGATTGGCAGTATTTAATGCTGGATGATTTGGACATGTTTACGCGGTCAAATGGTTTGGTGGGTCACGCGCCAACACCAGTTTGGTTGCCGTTAGGAAAGGCCTTAAGAAATAATTTTACAGTGATGGCAACAGATGGAAAAGCTAACGTGTGGGCATAATGTTAATACCACTAATAATAAAAAATAATAATAAAAGTTGATTAGATATTTCCATTACGAGGATTAATAGTACAAAGGTGCGACCTGGGTTCAGATGCTTTTCCAGCATACGGTTTGTATGAAAACAGCATATTCATTGCGGTTGGATTTCTTTGGACGGATTAGGGTTAGATTCACGTGGGTTTGAGCCCTTTCGAAACCCCACGATTTGACTGAACCTTCAAACTTGTCCACTGCAACGAGTGTTCCTGTTTTTTTCCCAACGGAGACACCAAACTAAGTACACAGACAGGCTCTGTTTGGATGCAAGAGAGTTAAGAAGATACGAAAAATTTGGGAGTAATGAATATAATAATAAATTATTTTACTGGACGGCAAAATTGATTGCACCGGCAAATTAATTACTTCAAGGAATTATTGCACCCCAGATGCCCCCGCGTACTTGTGTGCGCACGTGTCCGTCAGCGAGCGACCGTGAAAGAGAGAACACACGCGTACGTACGCGTGTACTGTGGATGTAAGAAGAATGCGATGGCAGAAAAGACATACATAGACGTTAGTGATTGGTATGCGGTGGGGGCCCGATTTGATTTATGCCCACTATTCGGTGTCGCGATAGGCAACGGGGATGGATAAAGTTGGGAGCAAAATTGAAGACGTCACAGCTAATAATGAGTCTGGCTGCAGATTGGATTTTCATTTAAATTCATCCCACACACAAAGAAATTATATTTACTAGTAGAAATAATTTGAATTATTTTAGCTTGATGCGATTATTGCATGTCTTGTAAGGATAATGCTGTTCAGATTTTTTTTTAAAAAAAAAAAAAATCTGTGGTATATTTATATATTAATTATTGATTTGCTTAGGGGTGTGGACCAGAGTTCGGGACCGGGACGCGAGGGGTCATGTGCCGGCATTTGAGTCACTGTCGACCTTTCTCTGTCTCCTGGGAATCTTTCGTCTCATTCATGGCGCTATAGATCTATTAGAGCAAGAGTCCTCTCTTTTCACTTTGACTACATCAACGGTGCGGACAATAATTCTTCATAAATTTAACTTTTCAAAAGGATTTCCATTTAAATTTAATATTTTATATTCATTTTTAAATTTTGATGTCAATTTACCATCCATGATTGTTTGTTTAATGAACGAATATCGTTCTTGTTCTTTGAGTGCAATATGTACGGAAACCGCTTTGTAAAATTGTGGCAAAATTACTTGATTGTTGAGACATAATTTTGTTCCACAAAATTTAAAAAATATATCAATGGGACTAAGATTTGGCGTAACTGGACGCCTCTAATTGGATTCTCTGTCATCGTTACTCCCAGTCTCTTCTCATCTAAATTTTTTATTAATAAATTGGTGGGTAGAGTCTTTTAATTAAATATTTCAAATTTAAAAAAAAAAAATTAGCAAAACAACCGATGGAGAGATTTGTGATTTCCGCAGTCCCAAACGGCGGTACTATATAAAAAAATATATATCAAAAAATATTACTGAGGGCGGAATTACTAAACAAATTTTAAAAAACTATTACTAATTAATAAAAAAACAAACCTGATTCTGCCCCCCGTGTCCAATTAGTTTGTTTTGAAAACGGAATATATATATATATATATATATATATTTTATTTTTTTGTTCCACAAATATATATTTTAGAAGATTTAAAGTTGATTATATATAAAATTATATTTTTATAAATAAATTTCAAATCTGTAAATTCGAATATATAATTACAAAATTATAACAATGTTCTATATGTATTAATAATACTAATGGTTTTATATGTAGGCAAATATGGCATTTAAAAAAAGCTAAACCTCAAACCTAATAATATCAACAACCTTCTGGTACCACAAAGAAGCTGTCTAGTTAGTTGTCGTGGATGAAGTCTTTAATGTACTCCAGATACAATACTATTCTCAGAGTCAAGTTGTCTATCCTATGATAGAGAAAGTGAAAAACTTATAAATGATATGAACAATGCATCAAAGTCATACAATTTTAGTAAGACTGTGTATTCAAATTAAAATGGTTCAAAACCAAATCCTACACGCTGCTAACTTGGGGAACATGATTTGCTTGACAAGGTGTAAACAGCATCTAATTATAAGTTGTGTTTAGTGGACTGGTATGTAGGTATTAGTGTACTCATTTGTGTAGTAAATGAAAGGGCTACTGACGCGATCTAAAGATCTATCGAATTTTATTTTAATATTTATTTTTTTTATTTTTATCTGTTAATAGGCTTTATTAATAATTGGGTTATATGAACTTTTTACATTAGGGTCCGATAGGATTTAGTATAAAAAGTATTCAGTTAAAACACAAATTTTGATATATTTGAATTAGAAGTTATGAGATCACTCAATTTTATTTGGATTTGAGAATATTCAAATCACTTCAAAATGAGTAATCTTTATGTAAATCGTGACGTATCAATCGATCTGAGCATATTGATTGTGGTCGTCCTATATGTCAATTATTAATTTTTAGGTTCATTTTTAGATTTAATATGTTGAATCAAGCACTCTAATATACGGTTCACATTCTTGAAATTCAATTTGAATTCAATTAATTTTTATTCTTCTATTGCCCTCCCCTAATTACGTCAGTTGATATCAGAACTGGTTGTATCAAATTCTAATTCGTTCAAAAAAGATCCAAAAAAAGGGTAGAAAAATAGTGGAAAATTGTGATAAAAAAATGAAGAGAGCAAAAAAAAAAGTGTGAGAAAAAATTGGAAACAAATTGCAAAAAAAATAGAGGGTTAATAGTAAAGGTGTGGCAAAAAAAAAAGGAAATGAGGAAAAAAAAAAGAGAAGGTTGAAAAATACTGTGGGGTTAAGTAGTAGTACTTTTACACTATTGTAACTAGACATCATGCAAATCAAGCTAAAAATCCTGATGATACTAGACGTATTTATAAATCTTTCAATGAGGAATTGAAGATGATGTCTGAAATAATTTAAAATATGTCCAAAATTATAGATAAAATAGATAATCAATTGAGGAAAGTTGAGGAAGCCAATGATATTTTTACCTCTTATCTTGTACTTGATAATGATATATTATGTTTAAACTATTTTCAAAGATAGCACTCAATTAGTAAATGTTCAAATGAGGAAGTTGATGCTTACACTAATTTCAGCAAACTCAGGAATGCTAAGAAAAACTCATCAATAAAGATGTCGCATGTGAACTAAAAGAATAAAGAAGAGGTAGAATTCAAAGATTCATAGCACGAGAATAATAACAGTTCTAATGAAGGTTTGGAAATCGATGAAGAGCAAATCGAACAAGTAGAAATAACAAAATTAGTAGGAATTGTAGAGGATAAAGTTGAAAAGGAAGAAGCTAAAAAAATTGAAGTGGAAGTTGAGAATAAATACAAGAATAAAAAACAAGTAAAAGATTCAGAGATTGAATTTCTACATAACCATGTATATGTTGACCAAATGCTTTACAGTAGCTTTCATTATTAGATAGAGAGTGTTTCTAATTAATTGAGTATCATTCATTCATTCTTCGAAATTGTGTATTTATTTCTTGTGAATTCTATTTTTTTCAAATCGAGTAATTTTGAAATGGTCCGTGTTTCTAATTAATTGAGTATCATTCATTCATTCTTAGAAATTGTGTATTTATTTCTTGTGAATTCTAATTTTTCCAAATCGAGTCATTTTGAAATGGTCCATGTGATTAATGACGTATCAATCAACTGTTGATATGATGATTGTGATCGTCTACATTAGATTCATTTTAATTCTATTACATTGGGTCAGACGATCTTCAACACACAGTTCGTGTCCCTGAGATTTAGAATTGGGTTTAGCTACACCGTTGCTATCTTTACAGTTTTCGTTGTTGTTCTAATCACATCAAAAAGTACTCTTACTAAAATAGCATTGATTTGGTGATATCAAAGTATGCCATCAAGCCTCTACAATGAACCTCTCAAATGAGCAACTCTTGCAATGAACAATATGGCATGCATAATTTATTAATATAGAATAAGTATTCATCATGCCTAAAGTATTTGTTATGAGCACACTTTTTTAGTTTATGCATAAACTTTGCCGAAATTAAGGTCTCCTCCACAGAGTTTTTTAATATACTTGAATCTTAATATGCTAGTGCCTAGTGTGCTCAGTAAAATATATTTATAAGACAAAGCACCAACAATTACATTTTTCATACATTTTTTATACTTGATGACTTAGGGAAATGTCTAGATGAAGGAAATTTACGTAGCATGTCATTTGTTGAGCTTGTTCTAACCCATTAAATGCTTCAATGGTTCATGATTAGTACGAATCACAAACTTCTTTAATCTTAAATAATGTTGCCAAGTTTCCAGGGCTCGCACTAAAAAATATAATTCCTTATCATATGTGGGATAATTTAATGTAGTATCATTGAGCTTTTCACTAAAGTAAATAATAGGCTTCTTTTTTTGCACCAAGATCACTCCATTACTTAAACTTTTCATTTCTCTTAATTATGGGTGTAAGGGGTGCGGCAACAATGTTAAAATCCAGCACAAAATATCTATAGAAACCCATTGGTCTATAAAAACTATTCATTTTAGATATTAATGTAGGCACTAGCTACTTTTGTAAGGCCTTCATCTTACTTTCTTTCACCTGTATCACTGTGTATCAACAATAAATTTTAGAAAAATACAGTGGTCAAACACAAAATGTGCTTTTCTCCATGTTTGCGCATGGCATCATCACTAAGAAATGACAAGTGTCCTTTATTATTTTTGCCCACTTTTTCTCTCTCCATTTTTCTTTACATATATACATTTTCAAATCCTTTTGTGTTTTCTTTGTGCTTGCAATTTTTTCTATTTTTAATTTTATCTTTTTTTAAGTTTTATGTTATTTCTTAATTTTTTTGTTATTTTTCATTTTCTGTTTGCTTGTTATTTTTATTTTCAATTTCTGCACTTTTTCTCCACTATTTTTCAAACTTTTTTTTTTTTATTGTTTCACTCTTATTATTTCAAGAAATTAAGAATTGAAGTACTTATATAAAATGAACAAAAACCAAAAAATATGTAACATAAATAATTATATATTATTTTTTAATTATGAAATAATTTAACTAATAAAAGTGCAGAAAAGAAGAAAAAATTAAGATATAATCTGAATCCTAGAAATTAAAAGAAATGATAGAAAAAAAAAATTTAAAAATCAAAGAGTAAAAGAATGACACTTGTGTGCATCTAATATTGGCAGAGTAGTGCGTTAAAGAGTAGGGTCTACTAAAGCCGGGGCCACCATACATCATGGAATTTAATAAATGTTTGTGAGATTGAGACAGCCTCACTGATCAGATCCCATTTTATCTTTTCTTTCCTTTTCAAAAGAAGTTTTATTTAATCTGGCATTTTAATTACATCTAGCTTTTGGGGGAAATTTTGAAAATGGGGTTGTGAGAAAGGATGGAGTCTGAAGAATGAGGTGATGGGAGAAGGGTGAGAAAATTGTCACCATTTCCACTGTCTCTCAGTATCTAATGAAGCGTCAGCAGCCCGCACAAAATTCATCAGATCCTTTCGGACAGCCGCCGCCGCCGCCGCCGTTTTCATTTTATATTCTCATGTATTAATGCACCACAGCCGCCCCACACACATATATATATATATATATATATATTCTCGTATATATCAACTAATTCTAATCTATCACCGTACATAAATATGTGACAATTTAATAAACCCAGATGGAGGTTTTTAAAAGTTAAAGTTGGACATGTAAGGCTAGCGTAATATAGAAATAATATGGTATGAATTGATTGAGAAAAAGGTAATCTAGAATGGGGGTAGCCCTACGGCAATTGGAATGGGACCACGTTTATTCAATTATCTCGCTCCTACGTTCACACTTCACAAAATGAAATAATTATGCTAAAATTTAATGCATTAATTTTTAAATTAACAAATCGCAACTTTCTTCTGATAACAATTGGCCATTTGATTGTGCCGCAAATGTTGAAACGTTAGGTGCGGCTACGTGGCGGGCCGAGATTAGAAAACCGGAATGGGCCACCAACTGTAGGAATCGCTGTACCCAAACGCTGTCGGTAACAAAGGAGGCGGTCTTCCAATCAGGGAGCCCCACGTAGGCACGCACTTATGCCCTTCTCCATTGGTTATCTGCCGTCGACGTACCGTCGGAAGTTTCGACACGTTTGCTGAAGGAAACTCCTCCGTACGTAGGATTGGGAATCAACCCCAGCAACAATCCAAGAGGATTAATTTGGTGTGAAACTTTCTTTCTACATTCTCATCAGAATCAAAAGCGTGAACACGACACAAGTGATATAAAGGGGAGCGAAAAGCAGAGCGTGTTGCGGTGGTTGTTGGCGATGAAAAGGGGTCAGTCGAGAACGATAGATGGACGCTGTCAGAAAAGCCCAAGTGGGGGACGGAGCAATGCACCGACCCCACTGCAGACGTCCCTTCCTTATTCGGCTTCCACCTTCCCACACATTATTTTTTTTCTTCATTTTTTTAATTTTTAATTAAAAATGAAAAGCAATTGAGTACTTTGCCCGAGTTAATTCGATTAAAGCTCCAACCATGGTTGAATTGAGTTTAATACTTGTCAAGTTGCTGAGTTTGAATACATATATATTTACGTTAAAAATATACTTTAATGACCATTTGGCGCAACGATTAAAGGTATTTAGGTGTAGAGAAGATTGGCAGTTATGGCTGATTTTGAAATTTTATTTCTGGTTTACTTCGTATAATTAAAATTTGAAAAATTAATTAACATTGCCTTTGGTTTAGTGGCAGGAATATGGGAGTGTTACGAATAAAGTTTGGAATTTGATTGTAAAATGTTGCAATTTTTTTTTTCTTCCTTTTTTAGTTGATATTGCTCTAAGTTCCTGATTTTGTCCTGCCTTGACTTGACTCGACGTTAACTATTTGCTTCAACTTAATTTAATTTTTAACAAAATTGAATTTAAGTTCAAATTCAAACCAAGCAGTAAGATATAGAGTTTGAAAAAACTTTTAAAGTTTAAATTAAAACTTAATAAAATGCAAAACACTTGCAAATTGATTTTTTTTGATTTATTATCATTTTAAATCAAATTGAAGAGGGGGAGCGGAGCGCATTGTCACAATTTTAATTAATGCATTGGGCGCAAATGGGGGCCCGTGATGCGGTCTGTCTTAATCCGAGTCCGACACCTGCTTTCGCAGTGAATTCCACTTCCCACTCATGACACTTTACACACAGTTCCACAAAAAGTGCCAATCAAGTTCTTTGGTTTAAATAATTAAGGAATTTGGTAGTCCCCAGAATTATTGGCTCCACATCAATAATTCCATTGTAAGAATTGCCCAGCCAATTGCGCCATGAAATCCCTTAATAGCTGATGTGATGAGGTAAGTAGTCAACAATTAAAGTCTTCGTTTTGTCCCTGCGAGGCAAAGTCTTGGTAATTGCCCATCGGGACCAACTGATCACACCTTTGTCAGCCACATTGCACACAACGTCCCACCTTTTGTAATAAGGTATACAAATAAATAGATAATGATATAGCAGCAAAAGTAAATGGGTGAGTGCAGAGTGATGTAAAACCTTTTGACTTTGGGTAATTGGGTTATCAATCATTCTTATCATTTTGCAACACCGAGTGCCGTGTAAAGTGCTACTTTTAGGTAGTTGTTTTTTTTATTGTTTTTATTTTGATAATTATGTAAAAATAAAAAAATTAAAAAATTAAAAAATATAATAATTACACGTGCATTTGTAAATTATGATATTGCAAAACAAACATCTTATTTTGTTGAAATTTTGAATTTTCATATTATCTATAATATTATATTATTGTTAAAATCTTTTAATGATATTTTAAAGATATCTTTGTAACTAACATATACTATATTAACAAGCCCCAACACATATGACAATTATTGTTTGGTTTTCTTACTTGTATTAATTATACCCCCATTTTCAATTAAGTTATACTATATTATTAACCGCATACCTTTTATATTTTTAACTAATTAATTAATAAATACCAATTAGCCCATGCTATTATTTTTTAAATTTGAACTGAGAGTCAATGAGTTTTGTAATTTAAACTTTTGCTAATTTATTTTTAATTAGCTAGACACAGAAATTATTTTTTTTGAGTGTATTTACATAAAGTATATAATAAAAATATAAAATATTATTTTTAGTATAATTTTATATTTGTATTTAAATAAACTGTCATGATTTAAACCCTTTGTGTTTGTATTAAATGTTATATAAAATAAGTTTAACTTTAATATTTATATTTCATAGATTTTAAATTATGGCAATTACACCAACTTCTTCGACGAGTTATCATAATTACAAATTATACTCTTTTTTCTTTTGATATTATAAAAACCTCCAATTTGATTTTTTTTTCTCATTCTAGAGGGGGCTTGGACAAAAATTAATGACATAATAAAAAATTAATCAATTTTTTAATTTACACTTGAATTTTTTTTGTATTTTTTTTATTGACAATAGTGCCTTTAATAATATATCAAATTTAAAGAAATTTTCTTTGTGATAACCTAAGATTTTAAACCAATTAACTTAATCATTGGTATTTAATTGCTTATTTTTTTATATTTTCAACCAAAAACTAGAATTTAAGAATTATAAGTGAAAAATTAGTTAAGCAGATTTATGATATCACCAATTTTCTTTCAAAACTCTAATTAGACAAAAATGATGCAAATATTTCAAACATAGAAAGGAGATTTTTGTAATATCAAGGGGTACCACTTGCAATTATGCTAACTCATGAAGAATGTCCATGTAGTTAGCCCTTTAAATTATTACAAAAATTTCATTGTATCAATAAATTAATTTTTATTTTATTGGTCACACGCTTTAAAGTGTGGAAAATTACTACTTATAATTATTTAACACGACCATGCTGTCTTTTGTCTTATTTGTTGTTTAATTAAATATTTTTTTGCCCCTACTCGTTTACAGTGGAAGTGGCTGAAGCCAGCTTTTGACCATGTTCAATTTTGGTCATTATTGGAGTGCCCGCTGGAATCCCACCCCACCTATTATCTTACATAAAAAAAGAAAATAAATATTCGTCACATATATGCACGCATAATATTTACAAGTCCGATAATTAGTGTCTAATCACCCCTGGCTATCTTTACCCATAAATTTCCAATGTACGCACTAAGAAAAACTTAAAGTTACCATCATTTTTTAATTTCTTCCTTTCTTTACTTTCACATCCATATATGTTGACAAATTATGAAAAATAATAAAACAAATAAATAAATAAATAAATATAATTAACCACGCTAGCCTACGGATAGATGCTTCTTTGTGAAATTTGAGCCCAAAGTCATGAAATCCTGTGGCCCAACACTTTTAAGTGAAATTTTTTTTCCCTGGTATAATTCGAATTAACTCCGTTTATTCTAGTGGGTATAATTGACATCATCACGTACAATTCAACCCTATTTAAAAGTTCAAAACGTTGAATTGAATTGCAATGTAAGCGTACACTCGGGCGACTGACATTGAGACACCAATCAATTTGCATATCAAAATACAAGCTTAATCTTTTTTTTTATTTTTTATTTTTTATTTTCTCTCTCTCTTAGACAAAGTAACAGTCTCGTGCTAACATCTGAACCATCATTAATAGCAATACTTGAGACACATTCATTACATGTGCTTTGAAAATTAAATTATATGTAAGTATATAAATATGCATAACAAATACAACAATAAAAGATATCTGAATTAAACGTTATTAAAATTTAGTATGAAGTAAAAAGAGGAATTAAGTTAGTGGAATAAAGAAGCTGTGGGTTAGTAGCTAACTGGGAAAATGGAGAGTATGAGAAAAGTGATATGATTAGATGAGTATTTTCAAATGATAATTAAAAGTTTATTACAGATTTTTTAGTTACTACGAGGCCCTCCCTCATCAATAATAGCACAAGTGGGTACAGAGCAACCGTCCGTGGTTTGCAAAAGAGGATGGTTTTGACCGAAGAGTTAGCTAATTCCTGCTACTTTAGTTTTTTGTAAATAAAAACGAGTTTGCATGTGGCCAATTTGGATAGGAAATTTCCTTTGACTGTTCTTGTAGTTAACATTAAATTGTTGTCCTATTGCATTAATTGGCGATAGACCTGCCGTGGAAGCAATAGTTGTTCTTTTTCAAAGTCCCTCTGGCCTTTTGTTGTAGCCGCAGAATCTTACATGGAAGGTGGCCGCCATAAGAAAAATTTTACTAATTCCTCGTGTCTGGACTTCAGTCTTGTGGAGAGTCACGACTCCCCTCTTTCCACGCAATTTAATTAACGAAACTGCATTGAAGAAAATTCGTTTATGCAATATCTACTTTGTAAATCTAATCTGGCTTTTGCGTATGGACCACTGCTCTGTGCCTGCTTAAATTATATTAAAGAAAATTGAGAAAAACGGACTAGAAATGACAGGGAGAGCATCCGCGGAGAGGCGCATTGGACCGCGCTACGGCGAAATCCAGCCCCAGTTTTCAAACACGCGCATTATAACAGTGTCCGTACTGACATGACCACACGTGCCTCAACTGAACCGCCAAAATCGCCGCAGGTTCCGGTCGGTTTTCCGCCGTGTTACTTCTCCAAACAGCCGGAAAGATAACATACACGAACCTAAAACAATAATGATTCCGGCGAGACACTTTCATTCGACCGCCGTTGCAAGCAAAAGTAAGATAAGCTTTAAATATTCACATCAACAGCGAGCATTGATCACATCGGAAATAAAAATCCATAGCCAAATGTCTCAGCGTTCTAGCCATCCATGTCGTTTTTTTCTCTTTTGAATAAAAACGAATAAAGTATGAATTAATTTAGCTGTAAATTTAAAGTGAAATTCCGGCCGGCGGTTCGAAGATTTTCCGGCGGAGGTAGGTTAAGATCTAGATCGATGCCTTTGCTAGGCAGAGATTTGGGCAGGTCAACGACAGCGGAAGAGTGGGATTCTCTCTGGGCCCCACCGCCGTGGAATTCCACGGGCACGCGCCGCGTATTGTGCACTAGGTCTGCGATTTCCTGCCGCGACTCGGGGCGAAGGTGAATCATCGCGGTTGGCACGGGCAACATTCCGACGAATTGGCCGCCGGTCACCTGGTCGGAATGACGTTGGTGGTGGGTATTCTGGAATGGGAACCTCACCGGCGGCGGGCCGAGGGTGAGGCTCAAATGGATGGGATCCTGCACCACGACGGATCCCGGCAAGAACGTCTCCTGGCTCGACGACTCGACGGTGCTGCTCTGGCTGGGGCTCCGGTTGTTGAGAACATCATTGGTTTCCTTGTCATTTAAAACCGGAAGAGGAAAGTTAGTTTTGGCCCTGGAGCCACGGAATTGTAAAGCGGCGATGTCGTAAGCTCTGGCGGCGTCCTCCGCGGTGTCGAAGGTACCAAGCCAAACGCGGGTCTTCTTGCCCGGATCCCTGATCTCGGCGGCGTACCTGCCCCAAGGCCTCTTCCTCACTCCACGAAAACGCGTTTCATTGTCACCTTGACCGTCCCTCTCTGCCGCCGCCCTCGCCCTAGGCGCCATCACATCAACTCCGTCTGCAGATTCGTATTCCTGTTAGTTTAAACAAGCAATCAGACTAGGCACTGGCGAACTCCGACGCCGGGGGGGCCTAGGAAATATATAGAACGAAGGGGGGATGGGGTACGGAGTGCGTGCCTGAGATAGCCGCCCTATAGCTGGGGAGTGGGACCCGTGAGTTACGTGGCAATAACGATTTGTTGGCGGCAGTGTTGAATAGATACGTGAACAATGCGTGAGGTGTGTGTTCTGTGCCGCAGCTTGTTAGGACTTTTCTAGGCCTTTGTCGCACCATGATGCCTAAACGGCACCGGCGCTGAGACTTTGCTTATTTTTTCAAAAGCCTTGTTCCACCATGATGCCTCAACGGCACCGGCACTGAGGCTTTGTTTATTTTTTTAAAAGCCTTGTTCCAATCATTAAATTCTTTAAAGTTATTTCCATCTTTTTAATATTTACATAAATTTTTAAAAATATATACCGGAAGATACATACATGAAACAAAAATAGAAGTCGCCTTAACTTCCAAGGGGCTTCTTGTCTTTTTACCTTGCTTCATTTCTTTCCCTTTTCTAGTAATCATATTTATAGATATATATATATATATATATATATATATATATATATAACATTTGGACAATTTCTTCTTATTATAAATTTTTAACCAGTATTTGATGCCATTGCAAAACATGTACGAAAATTTTACAAATAATTAAAAAAATGAATAGATATAAATATAGATAAAAAACATGTAGTGCAAAAGCTTCCTTAAGAAGCCTGCTGAATGGATCTTCATGACCATTGTTCTAGTCTAGTAACGAATCTACCAACAACAGAATGGACCATCTTAGTTGGACTAACATAAGATATTAACAATTTAAAACTAATCTTAATTCTATGTTGGGATAAGTAGCGTGATGGCTGCCTCAATAAGCCGTTTAAAAAGGCTTCTTAAGGAAGCATTAAGAATGCAGTAAATAACTGCAGTCGTTATTAAGGGCAGTAATATCTCCTATTATTATGTGACATGCTGTTCTAAAACCGACATGCTGGCTATGTTTGTTTCATTTTTTAAGTAATCATCGTCGTTTAAAAATCTTAACTTACAAATTTTATTTAAATTTAAATTCAATATTTTTTTTGTTTTATCTATTATAATTAATTAATAATTTTTTAATTATTATAACTATTCATAATTAAATCAACGTCTATCTTTAAAATTTTTCTACTCATATTTTTTTTATTATTATAGAAACTTATATACAGTAATATCATTTAATCATTATTATATATATATATATATATAATTTTCTTATCCATTCTAATCTTAAAAATCAAATATAATTTTCATCTTTATTCAAATTACCCAAATTATCCGCCTCCATTCTAACTTGGAAATAAATATAGCTGCTGTGTTTGTTTCCTACTTAGAATGGCGGACAAAAATTTGGGTGATTTGAGCACAAAAATATTATATTTGATTTGTACGATTTTGGTGGGTTGAAAAATTATTTATATATATATATTTAATATGTGATAGTGATTAAATATTGTAATAATATATATATATATATATATATATTTATAGGGTTAATAAAAAAATGAGTGTGAGTAAAAAAAATTACAAAGATAGGTGTTGATTTAATTGTGAATAGATATAATGATTGAAAAAAATTATAAGTTAGTTATAAAAGATAAAAGAGAAAAAATTGAATTTGAATTTGAATAAAGTTTGTTTAGTAAGATGTTTGGTTTGTAAGTTTTTTAAGTGATGATGAATAGTTTATAAAAGTGAAACAAAAATAGGATGTAAAAATATGAATTATAAATTATGTGTGTGTAAAAATATTAATAAGTTGTGGAAAAATTGATGTATTTTGATTCATAAAAGTATTGTTTAAATTTTAAAATAGAAAATATTTAAAATATAAAATAAAGAGAAACGAAAAGAAATTGAAAAAAAATAAATAATGATAAATTAAGAGAAAAGAGAGAAACAAAAGGAAAGAAAAGAAAAAAGACTTTAAATTGGAGGTACAAGTTTAATTTTATATTATATAATTAAAATGGAGTAAATACGTAATTTACATTATACCACTAAAATGGGTTCAAATACTTAACAGTGTAATATAGATAGTCATACATAATCATTTAATATTTTGCCAATTATACCTTTATTATATCAATTAACAAACTAACACCAATCAAATTGTTGCCACACAAATTTACATACGTATTATGTCAAAAAATATAACGTTAATTAAGTGTAATTTTTATATTTGTACTTAAAAAATCATGACATGAATTTTTCATATTTATACAACAGCGTGAAAAAATTAAATGTGACATTTGTTTATTGTCTATTATAAATTATTATTATTAAAATTATGTTATATTAATAAATAAAAATTTTATTTAATTTTTACGTATTCATATACTTGTATTAAGTACGTATATAAATACACACACAAACACACACACACACACATTCATTTGGATTTTTTATTCATTATCCACGTGCCTCTACGGTTTGAGTTTAGGGTGAAGCCGTGGCATCTCCATCGCAGCAAGCTTTTTGGTGATACCCAGAAAATCGGCCGTTGATCGGTGGATGGACGATTTCCCACTAGAAATCGGACAGGTACGGTGGTTTCGGCGCAAGCGTGTCGGGGGCAGCATCTCCCAACTCCCTCGGCTGCTAATGCCCGAGGCCATTCATCATCCTCTTTAAGACCACTTTTGTCGGTCTGCAAACGTCTACCATCCACGCTGTCTTCTCGAGTGTTGTCACCACGCGCCGGGTTATTACTCTTCTGCCCCCATTTCTTTATTGACGACCCTCAGTTTTGCTTCGAGTCCCGCTAAAAAATAAGTGAAAACGGAGGTCACGTGCGAGGTTGTTGAATTAGGTTACGATTTACGAATATCTGTTCGTTCAGGAAACGCACCGAATTCGGATGGCGGCGTGAAATTTTGCCGACAGTTCCTAGTTTGTAAGTTTGGTGGCTAAGGTTGCGTTGATTGAGTAGTTGTTCTGTTGTGCAAGCAATGACAATCATGTGAGTGATCCGCGCATTGTTTATGATTTATCTTCTGCTCCTTTTTCTTTTTTTTTTTCTATGTATAATTTATGATGATGGATCTTAAATAGCTCTTAGGTGGATATTTGTCACACGCCCTCTTCACTATCTTATTACTTATCAAATTTTAAGAGTTTGGTCGGTGCATGAGATGTGAGTATATATATACTTGCGTTTCTTGAAATCTTTTTACCTATGAAATAAAATCTAAAGAATTTGAGGACATGTTCTTAGTTAATAATTCAAATTGGACTTTTCATTAGAATTTTACTTCTACGTCAATATTAACAATAAAAGAGGACGTAGCCGTCAATGGATTTATAGTATAGCATCATTAATGTGCTAATGGTATAATTCTTTTAACAAATTCTAATTTTATTTAATTATTAATTTAGAGGTATGCAAACTTAATTGTCTTAGTCGTGGGTAAAACCGAAACAGAAATATAGACGTTATTTACACCAAGTCGGAACGCATCTCTCATTGAGATTCATATAATTAAGACCCGACACCGAGTATACAAGAAATTATCCAACGTTATAATAAATAAATAAAATTGGCAGGTGGCGTGGAGCTGGGGTGCGACTGACTCCAAGTGGACTGAGAAGTGACGGGAGCAGTCACCGACCATATACATGAGCGAGGGTCCACCCATCGGTAGAGCCCACGTCATACGTCTGGTGGGCGGTGCTTTTGGTCTCTGCGTCAGCCGCCATGATCCAGTGGCCTCCATTCACATGTGAGGCCTCGTCGCTGGTCAAAATCTGCCTTCTTTTTCCACTCAGGAAAAATGGAACTTACAAATCGTTGACATATTTGTTACAATTCTATTAATTAATTAATTAATTATTGTTTTTCTAAGTATAATCTTGGCGCCCGTTACATAGCATCTAGAAGACCACTTTGATCTGCTCCTTCCAAGGAAATTACGCAGCATGTATGAATTTCCATGTAAAATCTTCCCATCATCGCTTAATTTTCAGTCTCCTCTAGGTTTTGCTACACTGAACCAAATCTGATCATGACATCCCTCAGCTTTCTTGATGATCTTTTACTGTCCGGTCAACACGCCCATCTGAAAACGATATATGGACGCTTTTCAGCTTCCATTGCTTAATTTCGCTTTTCCCCCCCTCCGGTAGAAGTAAAAACTTAGCTTATGTTTCTTTTTATTTTTTCACTACAAAGCAAATAAGTTTTTTAATTTTTTCTTTTTCTCTCTCTCTCTCTCTTATTTTTATATAAAAATTTTCAAAAAAATATAATTAAAAACACACACTTTAAAACGAAAACAAACGCAGTCTTAGTCTTTGCCAAGTTGTCGCCAACTTCAATGGCGCATCATAACTTACATCTTTAATATCGACTTTATCAAAGTCAGAATGGAGTGATTCTTAGTTTAATAATAGACATGCATCACCCGAAAGAACCAATTCTACGGATCTCAGGACACACACAGTTTGTATTTGCTCTCAATTCAGTGGGTTATTGGCTGCTGTACCCATCATTATTTTACCAATTTTTTTGATTCGGAATGATCCGAAATAATCACAAGCCCATTGTCAGTTCTTCCAGCTCCAAGTTTTTGCCTAGTAAAACAGCTGCAAGAGCCCTTTCAAGAATATTGACATCAGTAATCCATGGCGTCCACGTATGTCTTGATATACGCAAGCCCGGTTCTTCCGGCTTGGGTCTTCCTGAGCCGGACCGCACTCAAAAGGACTTAGTGGTTCAGGTTAACATCGTCGTTCCAGGCATCTCCGCTTTCAAATTATTGGCTATTTTTGTTTTCAAATTTCATAACCTACAAATGCACACTATTTTCGAAACCAAAGCATTTCAAAATATTCACCTAAACTTGAAAACAGACATAACCATTACTCTCCAGTTAACCAACTTATGAGAAATGGATGACCTGTCCTTCATCTCTGATTTGATTATTTGCAGCTTAAATCCGGATTTTGGTTCTTAAAGTCAAACGGAGAGGTCTTGCAATTCCTAATTGGAAATCAACTCAGACCAACTGCCTATTAAATGGGAGTAGTTGAGCAAATGAGATGATGACCCGGATTTCCACTTCTCAAGATTTTCCATATATTCTGCACTGTGTCATCACCGATCTCGCATCGCAATGTTGACTTTTGCTAAAAAAGTTTCCTTCTTCAGAGGGTCCCAATAAAAAGTTTCCTAGTATCTGGCAAGAAATGGGCTTTCTAGGAAATAATTTTAGCTATTGTGTTAGGATCCGAAGAAGATTTAACAATTTAGCCCTTCATGTGCTCTCTAAATCAGAGTATATTCTTAGATCTTGTTATTGACACAAATCATTTGGTATTTTTTCCTCAATTGAATCAGTTGGAATTCACGCACAAGAAGCAACCGCAGAAACGAATTTTGCACCATTTCTGACGAAAAAAGTGTATCTCGCATCGTCCCTTTTCCATTAAGCAAAGAAAATAAACTCCGGATGATTATCTCAAGGGACTATGTGACGCGATCTCGCAATCCTGTCGTATTTTTATTTAATTCTTTTTTATACTTTTATGTAAATTGGACTTTTTATTATATTTTGGGCTAGTAGGCTATTGAATTAGGACTTTATATATTTTAGTATAAATATTTCTTTATTGCAGTTGAAAGGTTGAGATTTTGGTGATTTTTCGATCATAAAATTCTCTTCATTTCTTTGAAATTTGTGAGTGATTCCAAATTCGATGAAACTTTCAAATCGATTCAAAAAAAGTGATTCTTATATGAGCTGTGATATATCTATCAACTATATTGTGTCGAATGTGGATATCTTGTTATGCTATATATCTGATTCAATGAGTTCAATTTTGATTTTAATATGTTGGGTTGGGCAATTTCACACTTAGTTCACGTTCCTCGAATTTAGAATTAGGTTCAACTTATTTTTTTTCTTCCGCTGCCCCCTTTGATAACGTTAAGTGGCTATATCGAATTTTAATTCGATATTCGGTTTAGAAATTTAGTTGTTGAAAATCCAAAAAAAAAAAAAAGGAAATTAAAAAATAGAAAAAAGGAAAATTGAAAAAAAAAAAGAAGAAAAGATGAAGCAAGAGAATAGGTCGACAGTGCCATTGTAGACCACCAAAAATCGCTATTGATTGCCATTTTCCGGGTCGGAATTGCCACACCTAGATGACGCGATCTGGAGATCTGTCAAAATTTTAAATTGTTATTTTTTATTTTTTTTATTTATTTGCTATTGGATTTTATTTATAATTTGGGTCGTATTGACTTTTTAGATTAGAGTTTAAACCTTTTTAGTATATATAGTTATTTTATTCAGTTAAAAAACATTTTTATTGGAATTATGAATTGTTGAGTTTTTTTTGAGAATAAAATTCTGTTTCAGTTCTTTGAATTATGAGTAATTTCAAATTCATTGAACAAGTCAAATCAATTCAATAGGAGAGATTCTTATCTGAATTATGACGTATTAATCAATTATGATGTGTTAATTATGACTATTTTATCACACTGTTTATTGGGTTTAATTTTGATCCTACTACATTGGATCAACTACTTGTGCGTGATTCGCATTCGTGGAATTCAAAATTAGGATCAATTGTTTTTATTTCTTCCACTATCTTTTCTCTAATCATGTTAGTTGGTATCAAAGTCGATTGTATCGAATTCTAATTCGATACCTGATCTAGGAATTTTCTGTTTGAAAAATTTTAAAAATAATAAAAAATGAAAAAGGGAAAACCATAGAAAAAAAGTAGTCCAAGCTGGCAAAACAGCCCCATCCCGGCTATAGTGCTCAATTAGTGTTGCTGCCTCCAATTCACATCGTTAGCTCGATCGCTTGCCCAGGCTACACTATCGTTCGTTAGTCGCCTCTAGAGAGAATCACAATTGCATCATCAAAATTAGAAACAGAGGAGAAACCAAAAAGGATTGGTTAAGACCCCCGCTATTTTGTCCAAAAGCTGACACCACCACCGTCAACACTTGAATTGGTACACATAACGCCATTGTCATCCGCCCCTCCTTTTTGTCGCACTGCCACCATCGTTTCCAGCTTTGCTAGAAAACCCTAATGGGTTTGCTTCTATTGTTAAGCTAGGAAGCTAGTTGGGTTGTGGAGTTTCTTAAACAAGTGACTCAAGAAAAAAAGAAAGTTTAGGCCAAACTGAGCCGGTCTTAAGGAAGAGGGAACAAAGTTCGCTTGGGATGGAATGGAATTGAACAAATTGCTAGGTCAGGCTTTTATTTTAATTCTTAGGCTGCATCTCTCTATTTATTGTGGACTAGATTAGAGATAGTTGCGAACCAGTAAGGCCTTGTGTAGAATGTTGAATTTCCTATGTTAGCTACAGTTTTATTTGGTTACTCTATTTTTGCTAGACATAAGGCTCTATTTAGTTGTCCTACTTTTGCTGGGCATTAAGACTTTGTTTGGTTGCTGGTTTTTGAAAAAAAAAAAGAGTGAGGAAGTGCAAAAAACTCAAAAAAAAATAAAATAAAAAAGAAGCAGACGGTAGAACAATCAATCATCACCCTTGCAAAACCTTTAAAATCCACCACCGAATCCACCTTCCTAGGCCAGATGCTTCATATGCAAGAGGTGCCGCTCAAAGCTCACGGACTTCCATCCTAGATCGTCATCAGAAACCCATTGACGAAGCACTGAAATTTCACTATTTTCCCCACTCTTTTGTCGTCGTTATCGTATCCCAAGCCATCCTCGACGTCTACATTGCTGCTGCTCACCTTGTTGCCAAACCTCATCTCTATCTTTACGTTGAAGGAACAATGGGTGTGCCGTCAACACAGCTATCTTGAAACCCTAGCAGGTTGGAGAAGGAGTTGTTGTGATGTGATTACAATAACAGTGGAAGCGGGAAAAATAGCGGCAGTGTAATCAAACCAACTCTGAATCACAGGGATCCAAATCATGCATCAAAGTACTTGACCTAGCATCATGAAATCAAAATTAAACCCAATTGGATAATCGGCATGATAGGATGACCACAATTGATACGCTGAACCCGATTGATATGACATGACTCACACGGGAATCATTCATATTGAATCAATTTAAATATTCTCATTTCTAAAGAAAATGGAATGATTTGTAAATCTCAATTGAATAATGTCTCAAAGATTTGTTTCTCAATTGAATAAAATAGTTATTTATATTAAATCTTATCAGCCCTTAATCTAAAAAGCTTGTATGGCCTAATTTTTAAATAAAGCCCAATAATAAATAAAAATAAAAAATAAAAAATAAAAAATAAATAAAATTCGACGGATCCCTAGATCACGTCATACCCCTTATATTGAGGATGAATTATCCTCAATTCGACCTCGTATCCTTTTAGATCAAATACGAATCTTTAAAAGCTTAACTCTTTATCATATCGCTGAAACTTTAGCTTTATCTTCCTATAAGTCTAGCATAGAAATATTAGTAGGGAACCATATAAAAGAATATGAAAAATCACCAATAACTTATCGGGATAAGCATATGTAGTCTCTATAACTAGAAAAATCTTCAACTTCTATGTAGCACAAATAGACAAATAATTTTTCGGATAGTTAAACAGATCAACATACACATGTCTTTGTAAAAGCTCAATTTCCCATCCCTTTACTTGTTCTTTGTGTCTATGCTTGTTGTCAACCTCTACTTTCATTTCTATGGATTCTTCTTTCTCAACTTTATCCTCCTGAATTTTCATTATAATTTTTGTTATTTCTTCTTGACGTGATTAGGAACATAACAGAAGTAGAAAGATAGTGATCAGTGTAATCGAACCCAATCCAAGAATGAATTGAACAATTAAACATTGGCCCAACATGATAGAACTGGATTAAACTTGATATAGATGACAACAATCAGCATACCAGACACTGATTGATATGTTATGAATCACACGGACCCCTCTAGAATGACTCGATTCAGGAAGATAGAAATTCACAAGAAATTGATCACACAATTTCATTAAAACATTGACTGTTTAATAATGAACTGTGAAATTGTATTTATAGGTGACCTGAAAACCTTAGCCTATCTGAAATTATGTTTCCCCTAATGGGTTTACTTACATATGGCTCAGAACCAAAAATAACCTAAAATAAAATAAAAAAATAAAATAGCAAATCGATTTAGTTCTTTTGTTCCTTGCTTTCTTGTCATTGGTCCAGTATAGAATATTCACTCGGCACTCCTCTTTGGGTTTTTCAAATTTATGTCAATGTGTGATCTTCTTTTGAATTTCGTGCACCAGCGCATTAGTTGTTTCCTTAATTCTCTTTGTATATGCCCTAGTCAGTAGTGTAGTTGGAACGACCAAGGGGTCCTCTTTATCACGTTGGACTCCACGTCATTTCCCTTCTCTTAAGAAGGAATTGCCTTCAATTTAGTGTCTTCTTCATCTCTTGCATCAAACAAGCTTATGTTAGAAACATTAAAAGTTGCACTAATTTCATGCTCACCTGGTAGTTCTAATTTCTAAGTGTTATCATTAATCCTTTTCAAGACTTTGAATGGTCCATTTCCTCAAGGCATCAAATAGACTTTCTCTATTTGGGAAACCTCTCCTTCCTTATATGAATTCATGCCCAGTTTTTGGGTTCAAATACTACCTTCTTTCTTCTCTTGTTTGCTTGCTGTGCGTACTGTTGGTTCTTCTTTTCGATGGTTTGCCTAACGTCTCATGCATCCACTTCACATATTTAGCTCGTTTTCTACCCCCTAAACCTAACTAGTCATTGCCAGGCTATGTCAATAAATCTAATGGTGTTAGTGGATTAAAACCATATACAACTTCAAATGGAGATATGTTTGTAGTAGAATGAACACCCCGATTATAGGAAAATTCCACATGTGGCAAATTTTCTTCCTAACTCTTAATATTTTTCCTAATAATAGTATGCAATAATGTAGTAAGTGTTCTGTTAATAGCCTCGTTTGTCTATCAGTATGAGAATGACATGATGTAGAAAATAGTAATTTAGTTCCTAATTTAGCACATAGTGTTCTCTAGAAGTAACTTAAAAATTTAATATCATGATCAAGCACTATGGTTCTAGGCATGGCATGTAGATAAACCACCTCTTTAAA
The DNA here is from genome assembly GCA_019155195.1 of Avicennia marina. Lineage (NCBI taxonomy): Eukaryota > Viridiplantae > Streptophyta > Magnoliopsida > Lamiales > Acanthaceae > Avicennia > Avicennia marina. Next base: position 16,446,582 of record CM032754.1, on the reverse strand, counting down.
GAACAAATCAGCTATGTGAAAGGCGTTATTAGTTTTATGACATGCAATAGAGTGAGCCATTTTGGAAAATCTATCTACGACAACAAAGATAGCATCTCTACTATTTCTAAACCTAGGTGGCCCCAAAATAAAATTCATAGATATATCAGACTAACGAGTATTCGAAACAGGTAGAGAGTGATACATACCATAAGGTTGGTTATGAAACTTGGCTTCTTTATACTGTATGTATTTTTCTACTACTTGTTCCACATTCTCTTTCAGTCTCAACCAATAGAAGTGCTCTTATAGAATTAATACTGTCTTGGTAACACTAAAGTGTCCCATTAACACTTCATAGTGAGCCGCTCTAATAAGCAATTCTTGCAAAGAATATCGTGGAATACATAATTTATTAATATAGAATAGATAGCCATGATGCCTAAAGTATTTGTTATAACCACATAGGCTTGGCTGAAATCAGGGTCTTCTTTACAGAGTTTTTTAATATGCTCAAACACTAATAATCTTATGCCTAGCGTGCTCAACAAGGTGTATCTACGGGATAATGCATCAGCAACTAGATTTTTTATACTTTTCTTGTACTTGATGACGTAGGGAAATGTGTCAATAAAAGAGACCCATTTGGCATACCATTTTGACGCGGACGTCCAACATGATAAAGAGGAGTCGCTGGCAATTCCAGCTGGGCCAATAACCAGGGCACGGGCAAAAAGACTTAAAGAAGCCATTAACGTCTTGGTGCGCGAAATTCAAGAAGATGTCACGCGTGGATGCAAATTCGAGGAGCCCGAGGAAGAGCGTAGAGTAAACATCCTGAGATGGATGGAAGACTTGGGGGCGAAGGAATAAATAGGGATGATTAATTTAATTAATTATTGATCCTTCAATTTAGTTTAATTATTTCTCTTTTAATTTAATTCTGGGCCCAGTCAAAATAAGCTTAGTAGGAGCCCGCAGTCCAACTAGGTTAGGGTTTTGTCACTATAAATTCATCATGTACCATCAGATTTCAGACAGAGAGTGTTTTTAATTAATTCAAGTTTTCTTTCAATTCCCTCAAATTGATTCTTTCAATTTCTCGTGAGTTTCTATCCCAAATCGAGTCATTCCGAATTGGTTCGAGTGATTCGTAACGTATCAATCAGCAATCGGTGTGCTGATTGTGGCCGTTCTTATCGGGTTCAATCCAATCCTACCACGTTGGGTCGGCGTTCTTCGCCCGGTTCGCGTCCCTGGGGTTATCGGATTCGGGTCCGGTTACACCGTCCTATCCGACGCGATCGTTGATCACGTCAATTTGGTATTAGAGCCATCTTGTGTCGAATTCTAATTCGATACACGATCCGGATTATCAAAAAAAAAAAAAGAAAAAAAATAAAAAAAAAGGGAAATTCGCCGCCGCCGCGCCACCGCCGTTGCCACCGCAAAATTCGCACCGTTCAACCGATTCACGCAGCAATCAACCCCGCCACCACCGCCGCCGCCGGAGAAAACAAAAAAAAAAAGGAGGAAATCGCCGCCGCCGCCAACAACCGCGATTCCGCCGCCGTTTCAGCCGATTTCCGCCAGAAAATCACACCCACCGAACCGCCGTCGAGAGCCCATCCCTTCCCACACCGAATCGCCGCCGAAGGAGGAGCGAATCGGCCGGAATTTCACCGCGAGCCGCGCGACGCCGCCTGGAGAAATTCGCCCGACTCCGCCTGATTCCGCCGTCTAACGCCGTCGTTGAGGGCAGCCCAGGGCTTGCCGACGCTCGGGGAGTCGACGCCGGCCAATTCCGCGGACGAACGCCGGCGAAATCAGCGGTTTCGTCGCCGCCGCCGCTCGCGAACCAGGAAAAGAAAAAAAAAAAAATCTGTCGGGCCAGGGGCTTGATTTGGGCCGGAGCAATTTTTTGGGCCAAGTTGCTGACTGGGCCCAAGTGAGCAAAAAAAAAAAAGATCAAAAAAAAAATCCTGTTGGGCCGAGGTTGTCTGGGCCAAAATTATTCTGTTGGGCCGAGATTATTGGGCCGCGTGTCAAGTGGGCTGGAAGCAGGATCTGGGCCAAATTGAAACTGGGCCAGGCTTGAGGAAAAAAAATCATTGGGCCGAAGGAATTGGGCTGGACCAGAAGCTGTTGCCGGGCTGGACCTTCTGACGTGGTAAGGCCGTGTTTGGTTACAGTTTTTCGTTTCAGACTAAGGGCCTGTTTGGCTGCAAAATTTTATTTCTGCTTAAGGACTTGTTTGGCTGCAGAATTTTTATTTCTGTTTAAGGGCCTGTTTGGTTACTGAATTTAAAGAAAAAAAGAAAAGAAGAGGCCAAAAAAAAAAGGAGAGAGAGGCCAAAAAAAAAAGAAGAAAAAAAAAAGTTACTTCTGTTGTTCATTGATTTTTTTTTGAGATTGTATCTGGAATATTGAAGATCGAGATAGTCCCTCATCTCATAATTTTAGGCCATATCCATCGTACTGAGTGCTTGTATTTTTACGTTTGAATCTTGAAACCATTTTGGAATCACACGAGGAGGGCACGAGAAGTTGAGACTGGTGAGGAATAAATTGAGAGTGTGTGATACATGAGTGGAGGTAAGAAACGAGTGTAAGAGAGCCTTTACCTGAGAGAAGCGAGGTTGGTGAGGACTTTTATTACTAACAATTACCTGCTATTATTTTTTTTTGTGTTGTATCACAGATTTCGTGATGGTCAGTCAGTATTCAGGACGGGGTAACAGTCCTGACGAAATTAAATTCCTATTTGACTCCCTCAGTAATGAGTTGAGAAAGCTCACTAGGAGCATGGAGGGCATGCAGGATCGGATGGCAGATGTGCACGATCGCTTAGGGTGGGTAGAAGCGTCCCAATCTGTAACTCTAGAAAGAGACGGTTCGCTGTCCAGACCAGCAGGACGTAGAGGCAATCCTGTGCTAGGCCGAGCTCGGACTAGGGATAGACAAGGGCATCATGTCAGACCTGTGAGGCCCGATCGACATGATTATGAGGAGGAGTATGGGTCGAACGAGGACGAAGATTGGCACGCGTACGACAATGATCCCAGGAGGCATCGTCGAAGGGACTGTGTGGACGACGAGATACCTAAGGGATTGAAGTTACAGCTACCACCCTTCCAAGGGCGATCTGATCCCGACGCCTACCTCGAGTGGGAAAGAAAGGTAGAATTAATTTTTGATTGTCATCGCTATTCAGAAAGCCAAAAGGTTAAGTTGGTAGTAGTGGAGTTCATAGATTATGCGATCGTATGGTGGGATCAGTTGTGCACTAACCGGAGGAGAGCTGGAGAGGGGCCAGTGCGTACTTGGACAGAGCTGAAGGCAGTCTTGAGAAAGAGGTTTATACCGAGCCACTACCATCGAGACTTGTATCAACGATTGCAGACATTAACGCAGGGAACTCGTAGTGAGGAAGACTATTATAAGGAGCTCGAGATAGCTATGATTCGAGCAGATGTTGTGGAAGATAGGGAGGCCACCATGGCACATTTTCTGAGTGGATTGCACCGGGACATTGCTGACGTAGTGGAGTTGCAGCATTACGTAGAGATAGAAGAAATGGTGTAAAAGGCGATTAAGGTAGAAAGGTAGCTGAAAAGGAAGGGTAGGTTCACATCCCAACCTAATACCGCTAGCAGATCCTTCCCTAGGAGAGAGGATAAGGCACCAATAACGAGCGCCACTCGGGCCAGAACTGCACCTAAAGTAGAGGCACCTAAGGTAACAACTCCTACTCCCTCTGGCTCATCTAGTACACGAAATCGGGATATTTTGTGTTTTAAGTGTCAGGGCAGGGGGCATATTGCTTCGCAGTGTCCCAATAAAAGAGCTATGCTGCTATCAGAAAATGGGGACATTGTGACTGATGAGGAATGCGACAGCAGTGAAGAAATGCCACCATTAGAGGAAGTGCCGTCCGACGAGGAAAGGTTGTGCGAAGAAGGGGGAATTAATTTAGTGGTAATGAGAGCGCTGAGCACCCAAGTGAAGGAGAAGATAGATGAGGCTCAAAGAGAGAATATATTCCATGCGCGCTGCTTGATTAATGGTAAGACTTGCAGTTTGATAGTAGACGGAGGAAGTTGTACGAATGTGGCGAGTACGACGCTGGTTGAGAGATTGGCATTGCCAATGAAGGATCACCCTAGGCCGTATAAGTTACAATGGCTTAATAATAGTGGTGAGGTTAAAGTGACGAAGCAGGTGATGGTGAGCTTCAAAATAGGATCGTATGAGGATCAAGTGACATGTGACGTAGTGCCTATGCAGGCTTGTCACGTCCTGCTCGGCAGACCGTGGCAATTTGACCGACAGGTGATATACAACGGATTGACTAATCGGTATTCATTCTTATTCCATGGAAAGAAAGTCACATTGGTTCCCTTAACTCCAAAGCAAGTATACGAAGACCAGTCGTACATGCAGAGGCAGTTTGAGATGGAAGTCGAGAGGAGGAAGAAAAGGAAAGAGGGGTTAAGAGAGAAAGAGCAAAGGAAGGATGAGAGGGGAAAAGAAAAAAAGGAGTGCATGATGGCGACTATGAGGGATGTAAGGTTGGCATCGAGTGCTGAGAAGTCCCTTGTGATGTTGATGTATAAGGAGGCCTGTTATATATCTGATGATGTCACATCCTCCCTCCCCTCTGTTATAGTATCTGTTTTGCAGGAATACACTGACGTGTTCCCAGAGGAGGTCCCCAAAGGGTTGCCGCTGGTTCGAGGGATAGAACATCACATAAACTTTATCCCGGGGGCATCCATACCCAACAAGCCAGCATACCGAACCAACCCTGAAGAAACCCAAGAGATCCAGAGACAAGTGGAGGAGCTGATGGGTAAAGGCTGGGTTCGAGAAAGTATGAGCCCGTGTGCCGTCCCCGTGCTGCTCGTGCCAAAGAAAGACGGACAATGGCGCATGTGCGTAGATTGCAGAGCTGTTAACGCTATTACGGTAAAGTATCGTCACCCCATACCTCGATTAGATGATTTGCTTGATGAGTTGCATGGTGTTACTATATTCTCTAAAATAGATCTTAAAAGTGGGTACCATCAAATTAGAATGCGTGAGGGGGATGAATGGAAAACAGCCTTTAAAACCAAGTTTGGCTTATATGAATGGCTTGTAATGCCATTTGGACTTACTAATGCCCCTAGCACATTTATGCGCTTAATGAACCATGTTATGCGTGCATTCATTGGCAAGCTTGTTGTAGTGTATTTTGATGACATACTGGTCTATAGCCGCACGATGGCTGAGCATGTTGAGCACATACGTAGCGTACTTGATGTTCTACGACGAGAAAAGCTATATGCCAATATCAAGAAATGTACCTTTTGTACTGACCATTGTGTCTTCCTAGGATTTGTTGTTGGTGTACAGGGAATACAGGTGGATGAAAGCAAAGTAAAGGCCATACAAGAATGGCCAACTTCGACGACAGTATCCGAAGTGAGAAGTTTCCATGGATTTGCTGGTTTCTACAGGAGATTTGTGCAGGATTTCAGTACCATTGCTGCTCCACTTACTGCCATAATTAAGAAGAATGAGAAGTTCAAGTGGGGAGAGGCTCAACAACGAGCGTTTGACACCTTAAAGAATAGGCTTACACATGCTCCTGTACTTTCCTTACCAGATTTTAATAAGGCTTTTGAAATTAAGTGTGATGCTTCTGGTGTAGGTATTGGAGCAATCCTAATGCAAGACAAAAGGCCCATTGCATACTTCAGTGAGAAACTTAATGGAGCCGCGCTGAATTATCCTACATATGAAAAGGAGTTATACTCCTTGGTGCAGGCCCTGGAAACATGACAACATTACTTGAGGCCAAAGGAGTTTGTGATCCATACTGACCACGAATCCCTAAAGCATCTGAAGGGTCAGAGTAAGCTCAGCAAACGGCATGTCAAGTGGGTGTCGTTCGTTGACACATTCCCTTACGTCATCAAGTACAAAAAAGGTATGGAAAACATAGTTGCTGATGCCTTATCTCGTAGGTATAATTTACTGAACACGCTAGGCACAAGGTTACTGAGATTTGAGCACATTAAGGAACTTTACCAAAATGATCCTGACTTCAGTCAAGCCTTTGCGCTCACTGAAAAGTGTGCTTATGACAAATATTTTAGACATGAGGGTTATTTGTTCTATGTTAATAGATTGTGTATTCCACGGTGTTCTCTACGAGAATTGCTTATCCGAGAAGCTCACTGTGGAGGACTAATGGGACACTTCGGTGTCACCAAGACTGTGCTAATTCTGTAGGAACACTTCTACTGGCCAGGACTAAAAGTGGACGTGGAGCGAGTCGTGGAAAGATGCATACGGTGTAAGGAAGCGAAGTCCCGCAACCAGCCCCACGGTATGTATCACCCTTTACCTGTCCCGAATACCCCTTGGACTGACATATCTATGGACTTTGTTTTGGGATTACCCCGGTCTAAAAATGGTAGAGATGCTATCTTTATGGTCGTAGATAGATTTTCTAAGATGGCTCATTTTATTGCCTGCCATAAAACTAGCGACGCATCGCATGTGGCTGACTTGTTTTTCAAAGAAGTAGTCCGTCTACATGGTGTACCTAAAACTATAGTGTCAAATCGTGACGTTAAATTTTTGAGTTATTTTTGGAAAACACTATGGGCTAAATTAGGGACTAAACTACTATTTTCTACAACTTGTCACCCCCAAACCGATGGACAAACTGACGCTGTTAACTGAACACTCACTACATTACTACGTGCTGTTATTAGGAAAAATATTAAAAGTTGGGAAGAGAGCTTGCCGCATGTTGAATTTGTTTATAATAGAGCTGTTCATTCTGCTACTAATATGTCTCCGTTTGAAATTGTATATGGCTTTAATCCTCTAACACCTTTGGATTTGTTGCCATTGCCTGGCAATGAGCATCTGAATTTAGAAGGCAAAAGGCGAGCCGAGTATGTCAGGTGAATGCATGAACAGGTCAAGCAAAACATTGAGAAAAGGAATGAGCGATACGCCCAGCAGGCAAATAAAGGTAGGAAGCGGGTAGTGTTTGAACCCGAAGATTGGGTGTGGGTTCATATGCGAAAGGAGAGGTTTCCCAAACAACGGACGTCTAAATTGATGCCTCGAGGAGATGGGCCATTCCGAGTCCTGGAGAGACTCAATGACAACGCCTACAGGCTGGAGTTACCAGGTGAGTTCAGAGTCAGTGCAACTTTTAATGTTTCTGACTTGAGTTTATTTGATGTAGGTGATGAACGGGATTCTGAATTGAGGGCAATTCCTTCTCAAGAGGAGGGGAATGACGCGGACGTCCAACATGATAAAGAGGAGTCGCTGGCAATTCCAGCTGGGCCAATAACCAGTGCACGGGCAAAAAGACTTAAAGAAGCCATTAACGTCTTGGTGCGCGAAATTCAAGAAGATGTCACGCGTGGATACAAATTCGAGGAGCCCGAGGAAGAGCGTAGAGTAAACATCCTGAGATGGATGGAAGACTTGGGGGCGAAGGAATAAATAGGGATGATTAATTTAATTAATTATTTATCCTTCAATTTAGTTTAATTATTTCTCTTTTAATTTAATTCTGGGCCCAGTCAAAATAAGCCCAGTAGGAGCCCGCAGCCCAACTAGGTTAGGGTTTTGGCACTATAAATTCATCATGTACCATCAGATTTCAGACAGAGAGTGTTTTCAATTAATTCAGGTTTTCTTTCAATTCCCTCAAATTGATTCTTTCAATTTCTCGTAAGTTTCTATCCCAAATCGAGTCATTTCGAATTGGTTCGAGTGATTCGTAACGTATCAATCAGCAATCGGTGTGCTGATTGTGGCCGTTCTTATCGGATTCAATCCAATCCTACTACGTTGGGTCGGCGTTCTTCGCCCGGTTCGCGTCCCTGGGGTTATCGGATTCGGGTCCGGTTACACCGTCCTATCCGACGCGATCGTTGATCACGTCACATTTGTTGAGCTTGCTTTGGCCTTTTAAGTGCTTCAATGATTCATGGTCAATATGAATCACAAACTCGTTTGGTCTAAGGTAGTGCTGCCAAGTCTTTAAGGCTCGCACCAAAGAATACAATTCCTTGTCATATGTGGGATAATCCAATATAGCACCACTAAGCTTTTCACTGAAGTAGGCGATGGGCTTCTTCTCTTGCATCAAGACTGTTCCAATACCTATACCAAAAGCGTCATACTCAATCTTAAAAGCCTTATTAAAATTAGGTAAGGAAAGTAAAGACGCTTGTGTAAGTTTATGTTTTAGGGTATCAAATGCCTATTGTTGGGCTTTCCCTCACTTGAACTTCTTATTTTTCTTGATTGTGGCAGTAAGGGGAGCAGTAATAGTGCTAAAATCCTGCACAAATTTCCGGTAGAAACCAACCAATCTATGGAAGCTTTTTACTTCAAATATTGATATCGGAGTTGACCATTCTTGTATAGCCTTCACCTTATTCTGATCTATCTGTATTCCTTATGCACTAACAACAAATTCTAGGAAGACACAGTGGTCGGTACAAAAGGTTCATTTCTTAACATTAGTATATAACTTTTCTCACCGTAAAACATCAAGCACATTGCATATGTGTTCAACATGCTTAGCTAACGTTTAACTATACGCTAATATGTCACCAAAATAAAGTACAAAAAATTTACCAGTGAATGCACGCAAGTCATGATTCATCATACGTATAAATGTACTAGGAGCATTAGTAAGTCCAAATGGCATCACAAGCCATTTATACAGTCCAAATTTTGTTTTAAAAGCTGTTTTTCATTCGTCAACCTCACGCATTCTAATTTGATGATACACACTCTTAAGATTTATTTTAGAAAATATAAAAACACCATAAAACTCATTAAGCAAGTCATCTAATTGAGGTATGGAGGTTTCAATACGTTGGGTTAAGTACTTTGATGCACGATTCATGTTCTTGGAATTTAATTTTAGTTTAATCAATTTTTATTCTTCCGTTGTGTTTCTAATCACGTCAATTTGACTTGGAGTCATGAATATGTTGACCCATTTGACTTTTCAGTGTCACCTTTGTCTATTCGTGATTTTTAGGACTTTAGGTTTTGTCAGCTGAGGAGATTTCGTGTATATGTCTATGTAAGTGCTTGAAGAATGCACCTTTCATTCCACATGGCTCATTGTTAATATATTATCGTTGGTCTTCTATTGTTACACAGATATTTCACATGCACGTGTTTGACTTTAGAGCTTTAGAAAAGAGTGATTGTAATGCATTAAGAGGATTTTATAAATTGGTGTTTGATCCAGGAAGACACAAGCTTGAATTGAGGACAATTCACCCTCAAGAGGAGGGGTATGACGTGATCTAGGGATCTGTCGAATTTTATTTTAATATTTATTATTATTATTTTATCTGTTAATCGGTTATATTAATAAGTTGGGTCATATGGTTTTTTTACGTTAGAGTTTGATAGAATTTTGTATAAATAGTTATTTTTGTTCAGTTGAACGGGTAGATCTTTGATATATTGAATTGAGAGTTATGAGACTATCCAACTTTCTCTTGATTTTAAAATGTTCAAACCAATTCAACAAAAGTGATTCCTAAGTGAGTCGTGACGTATCAATAGATCTTAACGTATCGATTGTGACTATCCTATCACGCCGTTTATCCACTTTTGGGTTTATTTTGGTTTCATTACGTTGGGTCCGGTACCTTGATACACGGTTTACGTTATTGGAATTCAATTTGGGTTCAATTATTATTTATTCTTCTGCTACCCTTTCTCGGATCTCGTCAAATTGAGTGGTCCATCGAAAGCATAAATAATCATACCTATGTTAACCAATTTAACTATTCAATATATTCTTTGCCTGTTTCTGATGCACAGGAGTTGAAGAATTTTCTAACTAGGAATACTACTTATGCACATCCAGATCAGGCATTGGTGATTTCTCATATTATTTTATGTGGTTCACTGGTGAAATTTCATTATTTGGCTTATGAAGAGGTAGAACTACAGTTTATGTGAGATTCTGAAGCACCAAGATGATTTAATAGATTTATGTTCGATTCAGGAGGACACAAATTTGAATTGAGGATAATTTTCCATCAAGAGGAGGGGTATGATACGATTTGAGGATCTATCAAATTTTTAAATTGTTATTTATTTTATTTTATTTATTTATTTTCTATTTGGCTTTACTTATAATTTGGGCCGTATGGACTTTTTATATTAGGTTTTAGTACAAATAGTTATTTTATTTAGTTAAAAAATTGTTTTACTAAAATTATGAATTCTTGAGTTTTTCCTGGAATAAAATTCTCTTTCAATTTCTTGAATTTGTGAGAATTCATTGAATAATTTAAATCGATTTAATAAAAGAGATTCTTATTTGAATCGTGACGTATCAATTGACTACAACATGACAATTGTAGTTGTTCTATCACATCGTTTATTGGATTCAATTTTAATTTCACTATATTAGGTCAGACACTTGATGTATAGTTCATATCCTTAGAATCCAAAATTTGGATCAATTATTTTTATTTCTTTTGTTGCCCTTTTCTGATCATGTCACCAGGAGCACCACTTTAAGGAATTCTTATAAATTCAAGAAGAGAAGCATAGAAATAGAGTAGAATTAGATCAGTAGAAGAAGAAGCAATTAGAAGGTTGGAAGAGAAAAAATTCTAAATTTTATAATTGAATTCCATACATGCCTCTTGCGTACAGTGCCCACCCACATATTCTTCCCTTAACTCACATTTTTTATTCGCAATCAACTAACTAACTCAAGAGAAAATAATAGGAAAAAAAACATGAAATTGCTATTTTAGTTATGCATAGAAAAAGCACATTTCTCTTCATTACATTTCTTAATTCCTATTCAAAGGCTTGTCCCCAAGCCTCAAGCTTTGGAAACTATGAGATGGCTACATCCCAATCTTCCCAAGTAGTTTTATCACTTGACAGATGAGCTCATTTCACTAGAATTTAAGGTACAACTGCATTATTTCACTTGAACATTCTATGATCTAAGATAGCAGTAGGTATATAGAGAACTTGGCCTTCTTCATCTAATTCAAGAAATATAGGGGTCACTAAAGTGGAAGCTCCTATTTTCTTGTTCAAGATTGAGATATAGAAGATATGATGTACTTTAGTTGTATCAAGGAGCTGCAATCTATAAGCAACATTTCCCACCTTTTCTAAAACTAAAAAAGGTCCATAGTGCCTCGGGTTGAACTTTCAAATTCTGCAATTCTTTAATGTAGCTTGTTTATAAGTATGAAGTTAGAGATAGACTAAATCTCCCAATGCAAATTACCTTTCACTTCTTTGCTTATCTGCATAATGTTTCATCCTTTCTTGAGCTTGAGTTAAGTAATTCTTCAATTTGTTAACCATAAGCTCCCTGGAATGCATAACTTCCTCCACTCTAGACACCATAAAAGGTTGGTATGGCCTGGTTTATAACCATACAATGCTTCAAATGGGGTCATTTGTATTCCTGTGTGGGAGTTAGTATTATATCACCATTCTACCAAAGCAACCCATCTATTCCAACTCTTTGGCTATTGTTTACTCATGTACCTTAAATAGTTTTCTAAACATCAATTCACTCGCTTGGCTTGCCCATCACTCTAAGGTTGATAGGATATGTTCACTACATGTTGTATCCCTAAGCTTTTAATAAGTTCCTTGCAGAATTTATTTGTAAACACCTTATCTCTACAGGTGGTTATAGTTGCAAGTAATCCATGAAGCTTGTAAACTCTATCCAAAAAGACTTGCACCACTTTGGAAATGGTAAAGGATGTGATAAGGCAAAGAAGTGACTGTACTTAGTCAGCTTATCTATTACCACCACATTAGTGTACTTGCCCTCTGAAACAGGAAGTAGTTCAGCTAAGTCCATGCACACATGGTACCAGGCCTGTTTAGAAGCTGGAAGAGGTTGCAACAAGACTGGAGTAGCTACATGCTCAGGTTTACATAGCTGGCAGACTTCACATTAGGTCATAAACCTTTGTACATCTCCTCTCACTCCTTGCTAATCAAATGTGAGCTACAACCTTTTAAGTGTCCCTTTCACTTTAAAATGGCCTCATACTGAGGAAGCATGCATTGATTCTAAGATATGTTGTCCTAGGTCATGTTAGCTTCCTATGTACAACCTTCCCATGTACCTTAACACTCTATGCCAGTACTCAAATAATAAGAGGTCGTAAGGATTCATGACTCTAAGTTGATATTGCTTCTTGAGCAATAGCATCCCCCACATAAGAGTCTTGTAATTGTGTAACCCGTGGGCTGCAAAGCAATGATAGCCATGCATTCTTTCTTTTCTGATGCCACCATGTTACTTTCCCTTTCCATTCGAGACAGTGCATCAGTTACACAATTTTCAAGACCTCTTTAATACTCCAATTTATAGTTAAACCCCATTAATTTAGCTATGTGTTTTTGTTGAAGAGGAGTAATTACCTTTTGCTCAAGTAAGCACTTAAGACTTAGCTAATATGTTCCACTTATGAATTCAAACCTAACAAGTAGTGCCTCTATTTTGTTATAGCTATGACAATGGTTAGAAATTCCTTTTCGTAGGTTGATAATTCTAAACATTTAGGGTTCAATGCCTTGCTGAGGTAAGCAATTGGATGATCTTTTTGTATTAGGATTGCGTTAATCCCACCATAACAAGCATCAATTTCCACAATGAAGGCCTTAGGATAAATTGGTACGATTGGCACATGTGGGCTCGTAATAGCCTGCTTGAGAGTCTAAAAAGCAAAATCTGACATTGCATCCTAACAAATTTCTAGTAATATTCAGTTAATCCTAGAAAGCCCCTCAATTCCTTCACTGAACTAAGAGTTGGCCAATTTTGCTAGCAATCGATCTTAGATGGGTTTGTTTCTATCTATGCTTGAGCAAAAATGCACTTAGTACTCTTAGCATATAACCTATGCTCGACCACCTTCTTGAAGACCATCTTTAGTTGCATCACATGCTCTTTAATATCTAGATTGTAGATGAGAAAGTCATCGAAAAACATTGAAACAAAGTTTCTCAAGCATTCCTTAAACACATCATTCATGAGAGCTTGAAAGATAGCTGGTGCATTTATGAGGTCAAAGGGCATCACCTTGAATTCATAACGATCAATGACAGCCATGAAGGTTGTTTTGTGCACATTTTCCTCGTTTAATCAAATTTGATGATTACTAACCCTTAAATCCATCTTATCAACAATCGTGGTTTCCTCGAGTTCATTTAGTAAGTCATCGATTACTGGAATAGGATATCTATCATTTACTATAATAGAGTTTAGCATTTTATAATTAACACAGAATTTCCAGTTGTTATATTTTTCTTGACTAGTAGAACAAGACTGTTGCTTGGGTTATGCCTCCAACCAACATTTCTTGAACCAATCTTTCTATCTCAACTTTTTGAATGTAAGAATATCTATAAGGGTGCTATTTAATTGGTCATGCACCTAGTTTAATCTTTATACTATGATCATGAGTACAACAAGGACGCATCCCTTGAGGTTCAGAAAAAAACTCTTGCATAAGCTATTAATATGACATGATTAAGAGATTCTTTAAATTTTTATTTTTTAATTTATTTTTAAACTTTTGATTTATGTGGGTTTTATTTATAATTTGGATTAGAATTTAATAGATTTTAATATAAATATTTATTTTCATTCATCATAAGAAAAAAAAGTTGGTATTATGGAGTTTTGAGTTTTCTAATAATAAAATTCTTTAAATTTATAAATGATTCTAAATTTATTAAATAATTTAAATCGATTTAATAAAAGTAAATTTTATTTGAGTACCAATAATTGATTTCAAAATATCAATTTTGACCATCTTATTATTTCACTATCTAATTTTTAGATTCTGATTTGAGTTTTATTAAGTAGGTTTGGACAATTTGATCCATGATTTGTGTCCTTAAAATTCGATATTGAGTTTGACTTATTATTTTTCTTCATCTACCCCTCATATGACATTAGGTGATCTCATAACTTGTTATATCGAGTTCTAAATCGACACCCAATTTCGGAATTTCCAGTTCAAAAAAATTCAAAAAAAATAAAAGAAAAAAGAGCAGATTGAACGGCGCTGCGACAGAGACCTTCGTCACCACCGTTCAACCATTGGATGAGACCATCACCACATCGAAGAGGGTCGTTGCCCTTAGCTCATTCCTCCACTCTACCACCATCGATTGAAGCCCAAACTGTCGGAGTTAAAAAAAATCAGTCGAAAGTCGTCTGGTCACTGCCGTCGTTTTCTTCCCAATCACCACACAGAATTGCCCCCCACCGTTGACCAGACGCTCGCGATCACTGGAGAAAGATCGTGTACCCACCTTCACTCGATTGGAGACTGATTCACCAAAGAAGCAGTCAACGCCGTCCTCGAGTTTGGGAACGCCGCCAGCCTCACTTGGCCAGATACCTTAATGGGTTGCTTCTCTGGGCCGAGGGTCTATTAATTGCTATTGGACTTGAGGTTGCTCGTGGGGCTGAGATTAATTGGATATTTCCCTGTGATGGGCTAATTTGACTGTGGGTTGAATTAATCATTTTGTTTGGAGTAAATTCGTTGGGCTATGAGTGGTTGGGCCAAGAATTAAGCAACTGAGGCTTTGTTTGGTTGCTGTACTGCTACTGGAAGTTAGGGTATGTTTGGTTGCTGAAGTTATTGTTTGATTGTCCTATTTCTGTTGGAAATAGGGATATGTTTGGTTGCTAACTTAAAAGAAAGAAAGCAAAAAATAGAAGAAAGAAAAGAGAGCCAAAAGTTAAAAAAACAAAGTAGTAGAAACATAGAGAAAAGGAGAGAAAAAATTGAGAGGTGAAAAAAAGGAGAGCGACTCAAAGAGACATTTATTTTTATTTACACCTTGTAGGATGTCAACTGCTCAAAGGGGTGACACATGTTACATGAAGATGATATTTGAGGAAATCCAAAAGACATCTAGATGTGTGGATAAAATGCAAAATCATATGGACAAACTGTAGAGTTCTTGGGACAGTATGGAGTCAACCTTTGCTAAAGATAGTTCTACCTGAGACGAGAGAAGATGAGGAATAGGTATACACCACCTTTGAGCACTTCTATGGCAAGAATTTTGGATTGAACAACGATGAATGTGACAAGACTCCCAAGGAAAATCCATGTGTTGAGATGCAACCTTTGACCGAAGAGTAGACCATAGAAAAGGTTTTTCGAGGACACATAAAATAAGGATAACGTCAGCTTTAGTGAGGATTTGGAAATAGATGAGGAGATTGAGAGAGAGATTACAAGGAAATTGTGATAGTTGTTTAAAAAGAATATGAGATGAAAAATGAAGAAAGGAAAAAATATGAAGAATTAAAAGAAATTGAAGTGGATGTTGTAGACGAGCATAGGAATAAAGAACGAGTAAGAGAATGAGAAACATAACTTCTAGTGGTTTATAAATATGTTGATCTATTTGACTATCAGGCGTACACTTTGCTTGTTTGTGTTGCACAGGAATTGAAAATATTTCTTCCTAAAGAGTTTGTATACGCACATTTAAACACAATTTTTGTGATTTTTTATATTCTTTCATGTGGTTCTCTGTTGATATTTTTGTGTTGGATTTATTAGAAGATAAAGCTGAAGTTAGAACAAGATAAAGAAGAGTTAAAAGCCTTTCAGAAACTCATGCTTGATCTAGGTGGATAAAAGCATGAATTGAGGACAATTCATTCTTAATAGGAAGGGCACCACATGAATTGAGGATAATTCATTCTTAAGAGGAGGAGCACCACACGATTTGGATATCTGTCAAATTTTTATTTTATTTATGTATTTTGGGCTTTGGATGCATGTGGGTTTTATTTATAATTTAAACCATACGAACTTTTTAGATTAAGGTTTAGTAGATCATGGTATAAATATTTATTTTCATTTAGTTTAAGATAGAGATTTTGACATCATGAAGTTTTGAGTTTTCCAAGAATAAAATTTTTTTCATTGAATTTGTGAGTGATTCTAAATTCATTGAACAATTCAAACCGATTTTATAGGAGTGATTCTTATTTGAGTAATAATGTATCGATCAAACCTGATATATTGATTGTGATTGTTCTATCATGGCACTATCTAATTTTTAGGTTTGATTTCGATTTTATTATATAGGGTCGGGAAGGTACAACTATTGGAATAGATTATCAGGAGACTTTTTCCGAGTTGCTAAAATAAAAACTTTTAGAATCTTGTTGATTGTCGCTATAAAAATGGGCTAGTTCTAAGAACAATTGGATATTAGCAATATATTTCTGCATGGCAACCTGAAAAAAAAAAATATTTACATGAACAAGCCACCAGGTTATAACAAATGTGGACCACACAAAGTATGCAAACTTAATAAAAGTATTTATGGGATTAAACAAGATAGTGGAATCATGCATTTTGTAGAGTAGTTAAAGAATTTGTTTTTGTTCAACATAAGGCTAATTATAGTCTTTTTACTATGCTAAGCTAAAATTCCTTTACTGCCATTGTAGGGAACTATGTTGATGATGTGATTATTGTAGGGAACTACTCAAAACTGATCTAACAACTAAAGTCTTACATTAATGATGTATTCAAGATCAAATATATTGGAGATTTGTCATACTACTTAGGCATTGAGCTGACAAAAATGAAAGAAGGGTTGCACCTTAGTCAAAGAAAGTATGTACAAGATATTTTGATTGACTGTGGAATGAAAAATTGCAGGGCGTCGAGGATTCTAATGGACCAAAACAAAAGGTTGAGCAAGTATGATGGGGAACTAGTTTTTGATGCAGTATGTTATAGAAGATTAGTTGGAAGATTGTTGTATCTAACCATAACCAGACCAGATATTGTCTTTGCAGTTCATATTTTTAGTCAATTTATAGAAAACCAATTAATATTCATTTGAGTGCTGCATATAAAGTATTACAATATTTGAAGCTAACTTTGCATCAAGGTATTTACTTGCCTACAAATGCTGATTATCAAATTAAGGGCTACTGGGATATAGATTGGAGTTCTTGCCCTAACCCAAGAAGATCAATAACAGGCTATTATGTCTTGCTAGGGAATTCTTTAATTTCATGGAAGTCTAAAAAACAGTCATTGGTTTCAAAATCATTAGCTGAAGCAAAATACAGGTCTATCGCTACACGCTACACTGAAATAATATGGATTAAGTATGTTCTCAATGGTTTGTAGGTGGAGCACAAGGAACCGGTGTTGATTTTCCGTGATAGCCAAGCAGGTTTGCACATCGCCTCAAACTTAGTGTTCTATGAGAGAATAAAGTATATTGAACTAGATTGTCTTTTGGTGAGGGTTTTGTGACAAGCAAAGGCCATTGCGACCAAGCATGTGACATCTCACACAAATTGCAGACATTTTCACAAAGTCTTTGCCAGAACAAGTCCTGAAGGCACACCTAAGCAAGATGGGAGCTGTTTGTTCACAACTCCCATCTTGAAAGAGGGGTGTTAAAGAACTTGGAATCTAGCCAGAGGTCAATAAGCAACTGATGTAGCATTGAAGTAGACTCTCAAAGCTTTGTGACTTATTATTTTAAGTAATAGCTCTTGTTATGCTTTATGTAAGAGATTTGTTAGTTTAATGCTGTTATTAGTTAGTCAAAGTGTGGTTAAGTCAGCTGATTAGCTTAGTTGTACAAATAGGTCCTCTGCCTTGTACTGTATCAGATTTTCATTCACTTTGCACTTCGACAAGGCTTGGTTGCCCTCTTTTCTCCCAAGCTTCGACCAATTTTCACTGCTTGTTTTCTTCATTCTCCTTCAATTTCCCTATATGGAAATCTTCAGCATAGTTTCCATATCACTGCATCAAAATCCGAACTTAAAATTGATTATTTTGTTCACTTGGGTTAAACTTGTTCAAATGTAGAGGCATTATAACCAAAAGCCATTTTATATCTTGCGAAACACCTTTTGGTCTGTTCCATGCAATGTTAGGTTTCAAGGGTGCCGAGTGAATCATGCATCCACAGCAAACATTCTCACTTCCAATGATGGGTTGATTAGTTCATACGGCACGGACTTGGAAAGAAGCCAAGTAACTTTCTGTTGAGTAAACCAAGAAGTGTTCATCCACATGGGATCTTTAGCTGAAAGCTCAAAATTGTGTCCAGATCGCTTATCGGCTACACAGAAGCCTGCAGCTTAGCTTCTGCCCTACAAAATCTATGTGGGATAGGTTCTGAAAGATGGAGCCTTCATAAGATTTCAGGGACAATTTGAATATGCATAACGCGTTTTGGTTTTCTGCATTATCATTGTCGTCGTGAGCTAATCAAGGGGCGGCCTTCAGCAAAATTGTTCCTGATCATGCTTTCAGTGCCAATAGGAAAACTTTCTGTTTCTGTAAAGATGACGTGAAGATGGAAAGGGGAACCTTATTCCTGTCCCTGATGTATATCCCGATTGCCGCATTTCGGACAAATTGTGTGTTTTACATAATTTTTTTTTTAAAATGAAGTGATATGTGCT
Organism: Avicennia marina; assembly: GCA_019155195.1. Taxonomy (NCBI): domain Eukaryota; kingdom Viridiplantae; phylum Streptophyta; class Magnoliopsida; order Lamiales; family Acanthaceae; genus Avicennia; species Avicennia marina. The sequence goes on along the minus strand of CM032754.1, from coordinate 16,428,059 downwards.
TCATAAATATTAATATGGGTTGACACAATTTAAAGAAATACTAAAATTATTTTAACATTTTTAATTTGATCTTCCACTTACATTTTGTCAAAAAATTGTTAACTAATTTATTGTACTTTTATTTCTATAAATAACTAACATGAGTAACAAAAATATTTGGAATTTTGTATGCTTTGTTTAAAAACATTCATGCCATTTTTTTTCATCACTCCTAAAACATTGTTTAATATTATCTTATGTTTTGTTGTATAACATCTTTAGGGGCGTGTAACCCGTGTTATGTACATATAAATTATAATTTTGTAGTGATAATTTATGTGTAAATCTTTTAAATGATTCAAATTTTAAAAAAACAATGATTTTATAAAATTATATAATGTTTTGGTTTAAATTACAATTAAAAATGATTTTGTGCACGAATATATCTATTTCCTAAGGATGATAATTTATATATAACTCTTTTTAATGATTTAAAGTTTAATTCAATCAATAATCATATAAAAATAAAGGTTGTTTTCAATCAATTCGACTTCAAAAATAAAAAAATAAAAGTTGATATTTGTAAAGATACACGATGTTAATAAGAAATATACTTTTACATGTTCAAATTATATACAATACATACAAATACATTCAACTATGTTTAAATATGCATACCACACAAAATAAGGGGTTTTATTTTTTATTTTAATTAAAATCAAATATTCACAAAATAACCCAGTTTTGGAAGGATTAACTTGTTGACCTATTTTTCCGTTTTAGGCGGCGAGATAACGTCATTTAAATTTTAAAAAAACCTTATATTTCTATAAATTAAAATCTAAATTAATTTGCTTAATTTGTTGTATAATAATATACTGCAATGACATTTTAATATAAAAATTTGTTGGAGAAAGTAAATTAAGAAAATTACCTTTATGTTAAATACATTAGGGTTTAACACTTTTCTTTGTTTTTAAATAAAATTATTATAATTTGAAATAAAATTGAACTTTTATTTAAATAAAAATCCTTATATTTCGAAAAATTGAGATTTAAATTAATTTTTTCTATAATAATATACTACAATGGCATTTTAATAATAAATGTTTGTTGGAGAAAGTAAATTAAGAAAATTACCTTTATGTTAATTACAATTATGATTTAACACTTTTCTCTATTTTTAAGCAACTTAAATTATGTTTCTAATTTAAAAATTGTATTATTTGATATACAATTATTGTTTATTTAATATATTTATGCACTATTTTGATATTTATACATTTTTTGCTAGGTTTGAACTTCCTATAGGACATGTAGACAATACATACGCATTGCTTTTGCTTAACTTAGTTTTAGAACTACTAGTAAGATTTATGTGATATTAATTAAAATCCATTTTTATTAGTGCCACTGTATAATTTGATCATTTATAGATAAGTGTACCTATATAAATTGTAACAATAGATGAAATGTGTTATTCAATTCCATTCAACAGAATACCTAATATTTGTAAGGGGAACTAGTACATGCTAGATGTTATTCCCATCCTTTAGGCAATTATCGGTGTCACAATGTGTAGGCCATCTAGCACGACTTCCTCTTTGTGGTGTTAGATCTCCTTGGGGATCCTCTATAGTATGGTGCTGCTATACTCTTGTATTCATAGAGTCCTGCTAGAATGGTATTGGGGATCTATAGTATTACCAATATGACTTTTGTAGACTATACTCTTGAAAGGGTATGTAAAGGGACTCAGGAAGTATTGTATAAGGAGAATCGGCCTATCGCGTATATGGAAAATGGGTGCTTCGATTTGGTGGCTGAGGCACGTACACATCCTCTTGATACAGTGCAAGGACTTGCTACATCATGATGGTATGATGTGCTATGACCTACTGCACTATGGTGATATGATGTGTTGGGTCTTGGACTGGGCTGCACATATGTCATGTCTCCTATTTAGAAGTATGGTGGAAAATCTTGTTGAACTCGCTACTATGATAATCACTCCACACCATCCACAATCTACTGATTATATTCACTGGTATTTAATTGTTGCATCTATTATGCCTGCAATCAACCATTTGTATGCTATGGAGTGAGACACATATATACATACACATATATAAGCATATAAACTAAATACAGTCAATGATGTATTGAAATAGATAACATGAAATGTACCACGTTAGGGAAATAAGTGACATCGCCAGGCTCATGATATCCGGTGTGCACGAATACATGTCTAGGCATGACTCTACGGTACCACCCTAAGTAATCTCGTGACACTCGTATGTCCAGAAAGATGGGGCTCCTTATGATATGATCATTGTTACCCCACTTTAAACATATAACTGAGCTCAGTTAGTCCTTAGGCACCTGCGTTGCTAGTTACTATGAAGTACATCCTCGTGCCATGGTGGATCAATGGGGATGCCTTGTGGCATTCCATTCTGCCTCAATGCTCGATCAATGCGATGTATCTTTATTATCTTGTAACAAATAAGTGTACCATAGAATGTCCACAGGTATAGTAGTTTCCCTCTATCTCCGATGAATCTAGACAAAGCCTAGAATCCAATAGTAGCAACACGTAACAATGAGTGTATTGGGCAATATCATTATCCATATTATCGACAGTGAGCGCCCAATGTTGGACTTCCTTAGCTAAAACTGATAACGGTATAGTGGCGATATTAAATACATCTATAACAAGTGCTAACCCTAAATACTCCATGCAATACTCCTGTCAAACACTAATATCTCATTGCTCATCAACTCCTATAACTAGGGTAACCTCCACTGGTAGTTGCCAAATCAATGTCACATCCTCCAATGTAATAGTGGTCTTCCCAGTCACTAGATGAAATGTGTGATTCTCACGATGCCACCTCTCTACCATTGTTGTGATCAAGTTCTAGTCAAGTGCTATATGCTCACACCTTTATACTCCATAGAAACTTAGCTTGTATAGCAAAAGTACAACCTAGTCATTCAAGTCAGAAATCCAAGCTAGTTGACACGATCCAGGGATCCATCGAATTTCATTTAGCATTGTTATTTTTTTTATTTATAGTTGGACCTTGTTAATAATTTGAGCCATATAGGCTTTTTAGGTTATAGTCCGATAAGATTTTGTATAAATAGTATTTTTGTTTAGTTGAATAGGGAGATCTTGACATTGATTTTGAGAGTTATGAGAGTACTCAATTTTTTTTAAATTTGAGAACATTCAAATCGATTTAACAGTAGTGATTCCTGAATGGGTTGTGATGTATCAATCAATTTCGGTGTATCGATTATAGCCGTCCTACATTTTGTTTATCCAATTTTAGGTTCATTTTGATTTCAATACGTTGGGTCAGGTACTTTGATTTAAATCGATTTTTGTTTAGTTGAATAGGGAGATCTTGACATTTGATTTTGAGAGTTATGAGAGCACTCAATTTTCTTTAGATTTGAGAACATTTAAATTGATTTAACAGTAGTGATTCTTGAGTGGGTTGTGATGTATTAATCGATCTAGGTGTATCGATTATGGCCATCTTATCATTTCGTTTATCCAATTTTAGGTTCATTTTGATTTCAATACACTAGGTCAGGCACTTTGATATACGGTTCACATTCATAAAATTCAATTTGGGTTCTAAATAATTTTCATTCTTCCACTACCCCCTTCTGATCACGTCAGTTGGTATTAGAGCTAGTTGTATTGAATTCTAATTCGATATTCAATCCGAATTGAGAAAAAAGATAAATAAAAAAAGCAAAAGAGGAGAATTTAAAAAAAATCAGAATTTGAAAAAAAAATCAAAAAAGGTAAAAGCCGACGGCCAAACCGTCTCCTGCCACCATTTGTGAAACTCCAAAATCCACCACCTTTAGCCTATCTGTGATTTGAAACCCTCCACCATTAGTGCCGCAGCCCCGAGCCCACCCACCTCCACACTAGAAATTCGCCGAGGATTGGACGAATTCGCCATTGGAGCAATCGAATTCCTGTTGGACGTTGCGGCACAACCATTTCTTCTTGCCATTCCACCGGATTCCACCAGTTGTTCGTTGCCACTATCATGCCCCAAGTCACTCTTAGCGTCACCCATCGAGTTGCCAGCCTCGTCGCGGTTGATTAGTAGGAGGAACCCCATCAATCAGTGTTGCTACAAGCAATAGAAACCTTCATTGGGTTTCGTTGAAAATTTTTTTTTAAAAATATTGTTAGGCCCCATTTAGGCCAAAGCTTGTTAGGTTGCGATTAGTCCTAAGCTTAGCCAGTTGGGCCCTTTTGATAAGGCCGAGAAAAAAGAAAAAGAATTAGGCTCAAGTTTCTTGTATCTAAGAAAAATAAATTAGGGCTAGGTCGAAAATTGCACTCAATTGAGGAGCTTCTGAGCCCAAGCTTTGGGTCAATTCCAGGTCTGATTTTTAATGTTCTAGTTGTTACGCTGAATATTGTTGGACCAAATAAAGCTCTATTTGGTTAACCTGTTTTTTTGCTAAAAATTAAAGACTTGTTTGGTTGCTAGATTTTGAAGAAAAAAAAAGAAAAAAATAGTGAAAAAAAATACAAAAAGAGGAAAGCAGAAAAAAAGGTAGAAAAATAGTAGAAAAATTGTGCTAAAAAAAGGAGAGAGCAAAAAAATATATACAATGTGTGAGAAAAATTTGGGAAAAATGGCAAAAAGTAGAGAACAAGAAACAAAAGTGAAAAAAAAAATTAGGAAGAAAGAAATCTATTTGTACTTGTTTCTGCTAGAATGTCAATTGATCACACATATTACAAGAAGTTAATGTTTGACGAAATCTAAAAGTTGTCTAAAGTTACGGATGAAATACAGAATTGTTCATGCTAGGGAGAATCATACCTTGGGACATGAGAAGATAAGAAATAGACATACACCTTCAAAACACTATTAGGATTATAGATCAAATGAGAATGAGTACAACGAGACATCCAAGATATCAGATTCTTACATTGAAAATCGATCTTGGTTGTGTTAATTGCTTTCAATGTGGACATAGTATGAGTGAATGTCAAAATGAGGAAGTTAATTCTCATATTGGCATTAGCAAATGTATGGGAGATAAGAAAAGTCCACCAGTATAGATGTCATTTTTAACTGGAGTGAAGACTACAAAGAAGATGCTGTTGGATGAAGTACAATATGAAGATAATAGCAATATTAACACGCATTTAGGAATTGAGGAGGATAAAGTTATGAAGGAAGAATCCATAGAAGTAGAAGTGGAGGTTGAAAATGAGAACAAAAACAGGAATAAAGAGCCATGTAAATAATGGGAAGTTGAGCTTCTAAAGAGTTACGAATGTGTTGACACATTTGATTTTTCAGCCTTTGCCTGTTCGTGATTTTTAGGACTTGAAGTTTTTGCTAGTTAAGGAGATTTCGTGTATGTGTCTATGTAAGTGCTTGGAGAATGCACCTATCATTCTACATGAATCATTGTTAATGTATTATCGTTAGTCTTATATCGTTGCATAAATATTGCACATGCACGTGTTTGACTTTAAAGCTTTGGAAGAGAGTGATTATGGAGCATTAAGAGGATTTTGTAAAATCGTGTTTAATCTAGGAGGAAATAAGATTGAATTGAGGACAATTCACCCTCAAAGAGGAGGGGTATGATGTAATCCAAGAATCCATCGAATTTCATTTAGCATTGTTATTTTTATTTATTATTGGGCCTTATTAATAATTTAAGCCATATAGGCTTTTTAGGTTAGAGTCCAATAGGATTTAGTATAAATAGTATTTTTGTTTACTTGAATAGAGAGATCTTGACATTTGATTTTGAGAGTTATGAGAGTACTCAATTTTCTTTGGACTTGAGAACATTCAAATCAATTCAACGGGAGTGATTTCTGAGTGGGTCGTGACGTATCAATTGATCTCGGCGTATCGATTACGTCCATCATATCACACCATTTATCCAAATTTGGGTTCATTTTGGTTTCAATACGTTGAGTTGGGTACTTTGATGCATAATTTATATTCTTGGAATTCAATTTGGGTTTGAAATAATTTTCATTCTTCCGCTACCCCTCCTCTAATCGTATCGATAGTGCTATGGCCAAAGTGTAGTGTTTATGTCTTCAAGCCACATAGGCTTCGACTCGTGGTTATGCTATAAGTAGAATAGATTGCAATCTAGTGGGCTCGGATCAGCTGTCATAGCCATTGTGAAAAAATACTTGTACAAAGAATCGCCTACAATGATTGGACGTCAAATTAATAGCAATCACATGAGGATGATAGAATTTATTACCTTATTTCAACTTTAACAAAAAGTTCAACAATCGTATTATAAATAATGCATGCTTTTATAAATATAAATTGCTAAAAAGTAGAAGGAAAAGGTGGCGCCTATGCAGTAAAGTCAATGTGATAAAACAGTAAAAAGAAGAATTTATTTCTACAACAATAATTATTTGTACAAACAATAACAAGAGAAATCCACTTAAAAGAAAACAGTAATAAAAAGTTAAATTTACTTACCTAAACTACATCTAAATAATTCAGTTACTCGAGACATAGTGACATGATTAGAGAGAGGGCAGCGAATGAATAAAACTTAAATTGAACCCAATTTTGAATTCCAAGAACATGAACCGTGCATCAAAGTGCACAACCTAATGTATTGAAATTAAAATAAACCCAAAACTGATAATCAACACAATAAGATGAGCACAATCGATACGCCGAAATCAATTGATATATCACGATTCACACAAGGATCACCCTTGTTGAATCGATTTGAACATTATCAATTCTAGATAAAGTTGAGTAATTTAATAACTTTCAAATTTAATATCAAAGATCTTTTTATCTCAACTGAATGAAATAATTAATTATACTAAATTCTATTAGACCTTAGTTTAAAAAGACCATATAATCCAATTTATTAATAAAGCCCAATAATAAATAATAAATATAAATAAAAATGCTAAATGAAATTCGACAGATCCCTAAATCGCATCATACCCCTCTTCTTGAGGGCGAATTGTCCTCAATCAGAGCTTATGTCTTCCTGGATCAAACAAGAATCTTTGAAAACTTCTCAATTCTTTATCATTCTGCTGAAACTCTAGTTTCATCTTCCCATAAGTCCAATACAGAAATATTATTAGGGAACCATAAAAGGAATATGAAAGTATCGACAACTTATCCGGATATGTATATGTAGTCTCTATAGCTGGAAAAATCTTCAACTCCTATATAGCACAAACAAATGAATAAGTTTTCAGATAGTCAAACGGATCAACATACACATGATTCTGTAGGGGCTCACTTTTCCAGTCTTTTACTTGTTTTTCGTTTCTGTGCTCGTCACAACCTCCACTTCCTTTTCTAATAATTCTTCTGTCTCAACTTTATCCTTCTTAATGTTTACAATAATTCCTATTATTTCTTCTGGTTCACTCTTTTCTTCACCAATTTACAAATCTTCGTTGGGACTAACATTATCCTCATGTTGTGCGTCTTTCAATTTTACCTCTTCTTTACTCTCTTCATTCAAAGGCGACGACATCTTCATTGATGAGTTTTTTCCAACATTCCTGAGTTGTCGGAAATCAAGGTAAGCATCAACTTCCTCATTTAGACACTTACTAATTGAATGCCCTCTTTGAAAGTAGTTTAAGCATAATATATCATTATTAAGTACAGGATAAGCAGTAGAAATATTATTGGCTTCCTCAACCTTCCTCAATTAATCATCTATTTTATCCATAATTCTGGTTATCTTTTGAATTGCCTCAGACATTATCTTCAATTCCTCAGTGAAATAGTCTTACATACGTTTAGTATTAGTAAGATTTCAACCTGACCTATATGATGTCTAACCATAATAAGGTAAAAGTGCTATTTAACCTCACAATTTTTTCAACCCTCTCTCTTTTTTTTTCTCCTCCTTTCTTTTTCTTTTATTTTGTTGTCATAGCTTTTCTTTTAACTCTCCTTTATTTTTTGCAATGTTTCCAATTTTTTTTCTTTCCCTCAAAACCCAGCAACTAAACAAGTCCTTAATTCAAAAACAAAAATTCAGTAACCAAACAGGTTATTAATTCAGAAATTGAAATTTAGCAACCAAATAGGTCCTTATATGGCCCAGCAAATAAGTTATTTAAAATATGTCCTGGCCTAATAGCACAATATGACCCATTAAACCCCTTTTTTAAACTCTAGCATAGATAACTCCCTCAGTCTAATAAAACTTTTCATTTTTTTAATTTCTTCTGGCCCAAACATTTGACCCTAAAAAAAATTAATTCCTTCGGCCCAGCTAATGGTCTGGCCCAACAAAGACAAGCCCAACACCTTTGGCCCCAAACGCAGCCCAACCAATTTTTTTTAATAATCCATTAGGGCTTTCTACAGGTGCTGATAGCGGTGGCGCTTGAAATTCGACGACGGCGATGGGAATTTTGATGGTGGCGGAAGGGATCGCTGGTGGTTACGCAACTTCAATCCTACAGTGGCTTGCTGAAATTTGTAGCAATCAACGACAACTAAAGCGCAACAGCGAGCGGCAGCTCCAGCTGAAATTCCACCTAATTTCGACAACTTTGGCTTCAATCGATAGTGGCAGTGGAACTAGGCTTTGGGTGGCAATCTCGCATAGACAAATTCCAATTTGGAATTAGTTGAATCAGTGGTGGATTCAGGTAATGTTGCCTCGGTGATGGTCACTTGTCCATTTTTTTAAAAAAAAAAATCCACTTTTTTTCCTAATGTTTCTTCTCTCTCTTTTTACTTTTTTTTAAATTTTTTTCTCAATCTAGATAGAGTGTCCAATTAGAATTTGAAACAACTAGCCTGATACCAACTGACGTGATCAGAGGGGGGCAACGAAAGAATAAAAATAGATTGAACCCAATTCTGAATTATAAGAATGTGAATCGTGTATTAGAGTACCCGACTCAACATATTGAAACCAAAATAAATCTAAAACTGATAATCGACATGAAAGGACAGCCACAATCAATACATTGAAATCGATTAATACGTCACGACCCACTTAAGAATCACTTTTACTGAATCGATTTAAATACTTTCAAATCCAAAGAAAATTGAATACTCTCATACTCTCAAAATCAAATATCAAGATTTCACTATTCAACTGAACAAAAACACTATTTATATTAAATCCTATCGAACTCTACTTTAAAAAGCGCATATGGTCCAATTTATTAATAAAGCCTAATAATAAATAAAAAAATAAAATAACAATATAAAATAAAATTTGACAAGTTCCTAGATCATGTCATATAGTTTTGATCCTTATTTCTAATACACAAACATATAGGTGTGTATATGAACAACTAGAAAACGTAAGATCTACACTCATGTGGAACTAATGAGGACGTCTAGAAGATGAGCACATGTCTAATTCCTGCAATCGATATTGAGCTTCTTGCTACGATTGCTGTCGGGCCCAATGTTATGGCTAATCCTTGTCATTTGGAATTTTGTGCGATGGGTCCCTTCAACACGCCCGTATGCCTATGGAGGTTGTAGACCAACTCAAACGATAGATCATCTCCGTGCTCTTTAGCCCAAATAGGATTTAATCTCCCTACATATGTGTGTACATAGTTTCAAACGAAAAAGTATGGCATCACTAACTTTTTAAGATTCACACCGTATTTTGTGCAAACTGTAATCATGTATGAGCATGGAACACCATGCAACAATGACATCCTGTATATGCAATCCCTATTGTATATCTTCACATTGTACACATTTCCTCTACCTCTTCCCCCATTTTATGCTATGATTACTTGACCTGACTGTATATTTCTATCATACAATTGCACCAAATGCTGCACGGATTTACACTCCACCCATGTACATGTTTTTGCAGGTCAAGTCGGCCACTCATCCCTCTACAATCATAGCTTCACCATCAGCTCTTCTCTCCCTAAATTTAGTTACAATCTGATCAAACGTCATCTATACAATTGAGCATATTGGCAATCATCATATTCCCTTCATTATCCTACTAATACATTCTAATATGTGGGTTGTCAGCACCCTATATCTCCAACCTTCGTCAAATGACAGAGCCCACTTCTCTGTATCAATTTCTTACAAGTAGTTATAGACCCTCAAATTAATCTGCTTTATATGGTCTAGAGTTTGGAAAAACTTTTTCTCTTGGTTCTCTACACCCATTCTTCAACATTGGTCACGCAAGTGTCGAAACTTGAAAGCTTTCAGAATATTTGAACACATATGCCAAAGACAAAATCGGTGCCTTCCTCGTGGGCCCTAGAACGTATCAATGCCCTCAATAGTAAAAAGAAGGCCACGGTGTTTATTAGATATGAGACAATTATACTCTCTGCCACAAATAATGTGTCTATTCAACATCTGCAAGAACTAACGCCATGACTCCGAGTTTTCATCATCTACCAAAGTATAGGCAAGGAGCACCACCTACTAATTGACATCAATGATAACTGTAATCAGCAACTTATGACGATACTTTGTATATAAGTGTATATCGTCCACACTAATCACCAGCCTGCAATGCATATATCTATCAATGAAAGGTTTAAAAGTCCAAAATAAACAAAACAGCATCATCCTATTAACTACTCCAGTGTCAATGTGTCACCATTCAACAATAGTGCTTGGGTTTCATTTTTGTAGTGCAGTCATGTACAATGCAAACTTCTTTACTGAGTCCTCCCATGTGCCATATTCTCAATGGTACGTTTCAAATTATACCATGCTTTTACATAATTAATCTCATAATCATACTGATCTTTAGCAAGTTAAATGACATTTTTTATTTCAATAGTAAGGTTCTGATGAACCAATCCTATGAAAAGTGCAGGTACTATGTTTTTATTTAAATTTCGATACGCAGGTCCCCTGAAAAATAAATGTGGGTTCTATTGTAACTTGTTATCTTCCACAATCCCATTTTGTGTCTTAAAGAAGCTATAAGGTGCCAATCACAAGGTTCATTAACTGTACTGTACCTACATTTAACCTACTCGGTGTCCTAGTACTCACAGTTCACGTGAGTTATGGAATAATCCTTTATAGCTTTATAGTTGCCTGGACATGATCCTTGCCCTTAAACACCATGTACAAATGAAGCCCTCATTTGTGCTCATTGCAATACGTGCTCCATTTGCTACTGGAGTTTTCAATACTGTCAACAGTTATTTCTAGTTGTAGCTATGAGAAGAAAGGAACAAACGAATACAATGGCACTATCGATGGCTCTGCTACATGTTCATGTACTGAAAGGCTGATGAATACAATGGCACAGTCAATGGCTCTGTTATATGTTCATGTACTGAAATAATTGAAGAATACCATGGCATAGTGCTCAATGGCTCTACCACATGTTGAGGGTATAGACTAGCTAATGGATCGGCATCTGTTGCATGTAATACATGTTGCGTCAAGCTGATATTGATGGCATCCTCATCTTTTTCATCTTTTTCATCTCCCTCGTCTTCATAATCCCTATCATTGATATCAAATGTTGACTGATATACATGTTGCTCATGAGTATCACAAGTCACTCGTAAGCATCATTCTCCCATACCCTTGTTCCTGCACCAATATTTATTATAGGCTATAATGGAATATTGGGCCTTCCTCCATATTCCTATTCATAATATGAAGTTTAGGTGTTAAGATCAGGTAATATGGCACCCTTCTGAATACCTATATAAGTCAATGTTTAAGTGATTAGAGGTACAATGCTTAACTGTTGAGTTCCAAAGAACAACTGGTGGGAGGTTTCCCCCATTTCACTCTCTACACATAGCACATTGTCACACTCTCGCTGTTTTATTTTGACGTACATATTTAAATACCTTAACTGACTCATTATATTCAACAGAACTGTAAATTTATGTCAGTTTCAATTGGTACTAGGACAACATCATATCCTCTAAATGCATATTTTAACATAAATTTCGTTTTCAAATGGATGACAAAACGATTCTGATCTACTTCAGTTAAAGCATACATTATCGTCTCTAACTCTACAAAACTACTACTTCAAAGAATGTTTTGCAAATAATGAGGGTCAATATTGTAACTTATGTTGTTCGAATTTTGTGTAATAGAAACCTCCCAATACAACTCAATTTGAATGTCACAACCCTCAAATGTCATATCTTTAAAACAAACAATTCACATGCATGACCCAATAAATTAAATTTAATTACTATAAATATGTTACATAACATTAATTGCTACTATATAATATGGCAAAGTTAAATTTACAAGCTCATACTTAATTACACATAGTATATTTTAATAGTTTAACCAACTGAAATTTTTTAAACTTAATAAAAATACAATTTGTAATATTTTTGATTGCATTTTGTTGTAATGTTTTCTAAATTTTATTTTCTTTATTGAATTAATTTAAAAATTTGCATATTTGTCTTTAATGCTAATATATGTAAAACTAATCTTTTCCTCAATTAAATACACCAAGTTATAATATGATTTTATTTTTTAGTTGACTCCTATTTTTTCAAATTATTTTAACTTTCAAGTAATTCACTGTTTATTGATGAATATTAGTCTTTTCAAAAAATAACTTTAATTGAATAATGTACCCTCTAGAATTTCAAATATTATTAAAAAATAAATTTTTATTTTTATTGACATATCCAATGATTTTAACTTATTTAAAAATTATAAATACCTTCTTACTGTATATAGATTTGCATATGCAGCATCCAATAAAAACATTTTTAAGATTTGAGAATTTTTCAAAATTATAAGATTTGATAATTTGGTCAAAATTGCATGAATTGGTAAAAACTTATATGTACTAATTTATATTTATACATTAATTAATAAAATTTTCACCCTATGTTTAAAATTGTGATGAATAATTTTAAATATTATATAATTCTCATACAACATCCTTATATATATATGTGTGTATATATCATATAATATATAATTATAAAAACGTCAAAATCTACTTTTATATAATTAATTTCATTGAAAATTTAAAATTTAAAAATATATATATATAAAGTCCTTGTCAATGAAGAATACATTTTGAATATGGATAGTTAAAAATTGATGCAGAGCACTGGCAATTTAGAATAACTATAATCCACTATTCATTTATTGCTATTTTCTATATGATTACTGTTTTATTTGTTTAAATCTAGAAAATAACTAATAGAAATACTCAAAATTTATCTTGAGAATTCAAGATGGATGGCTTTCTAAAGAAATTTACAATTAAAATCAACTCAATTAAACATTTTGTTTGATTCTTCAAATTCAGTTAGGCAATGCACCATAATTTTAGCTTAATAGTGCAACAACTTTCTTAAAATTAGATTTTTTTTAATTAACCCAATTTCGTTGATTTCTAACTATGAATGAGTAATAATGTTCATAACTATATTTGGAAATAGTTTATATTGATTAACATATACGAATAAATCTAAATGTTTTTTGTTAAATTTCTCTACTACAGTACACAAATCAAGCTTGTTGTCATCAATCAACTTGATTAAATTTTTTAAGATTAAAACATAATTACCATTTATGAATTCAAAGTGACCCTTTAAATGATAATCACATATTAAAATACACTACATAATCAACATGAATAAATAATAACTATATATTATTAGTTAATGAACTAATGTACACACAGAAATGTAATGTGATTTAAGGACTTTTTCTTATGAAATATAAACTTTATAAATTGAACAAAACCTCATTAATGGATAATTGTCTTATTTATTTACTTAGTGCGGTAATTAATTTTCTTTCTACAGAATTTTGAACTTGACACATTAATAATTAGTAAGTCATTCAAACAGAAGAATATATTATTTAACAATATTCATAGTTAACTTAGCACAAAAAAAAAAAAAAAACAAGAAAAATACCAAAAACAAGCCTCGTTTGAATTTAAAGCCAAAACAATATGTAAATTCACTTCTTTTGCCAAATGGAGCACTCAATCTGTTGCTTGTAAGGCTCTGTTTGGAAGGTTGGTCCGGATCTAGCGGAGGAGCAGCCGACTCTATTTGTTTTTTTGCGAAGAAGAAGAAGAAGAAGAAGTGACGAAGGCTCTATGTGCGAAAGGGATGAAAAAAAGAATATGGCACAATTTGTTTTGTAAACAAAGGACTTGATCGTGGAAAACAATGCGGTGTCATCTCACCGTTTGAAATGGTAAGACAATGCATGATTATGTTGTTTGAAATGGTAAGACAATGCATGATTATGTTATCTCATTTTTTGAGATGACGAGATAGGTCAATAAATTAATCACTCTAAAATTGGGTTATTTTGTGAACATTGGATTTTAATTAGAATAAAAAAATTAAGAAAGCCCCCAAAATAATGTTTTTAGTATTCAGAATTTTTATCATGTTATTTTTAAATTTATTTTAAATTTTTCCACCAATTAAATCCTATTATCAATTTGATTTTTTTTAGTATGTTACAATTAGGGATGTTTATTTTATGTGATTCCCCTTTTCATATTTTCAATTCAAATTTTAGTTAATATCCACGATCAATTGGTTATTGTTTCTATTTTTTTAAATAAAATTTTAGACAATGTCTATATGACAAAATTTCTGATTCACATGCCAAAAATTGCTTTTTTTTTTCCCTGAAAATTGACAATTAAAAATTAAATAAATACAATTAAGTATCAATATTATAAACCACAGAGTTGTTTGGATGTCATTTTCATGGAGGTCAAAAATGTGTGTGTGGATGTGTATATATTAAAATACATTATATATTTAGCTTATTTTTAAGTAACCTTGACTTGGGCTTTTTCGCATATATATGAAAGTACACCACATATTTAGCTTAATTCTAAACAACTTTGACTCGGTCTTTTTGACGCATCCACAAACACAAATTATACTTTATCTATAGGTAACATGCCATACAATATACATGGATATAAGTGAAAAAATTACAAAAATGAGTATTGATTTAATTAAAAATAAATAAATAATTAATTAATTATAAAAAATTTTAAATTTAAATTTGAATAAAATTTATAAAATAAAATATTTATTTGTAAAATTTTTAAAGAGAGAGAAGACATGAAAATGTTGAGAACAAAACACAGCCAAGAAAACATCTTCCGCAGGCGCTGTCTCAACCAGACACCGCCTCGAACTGTCGATAATTATTATTATATTAAAATAATAATAAGAATAACTGGCACGGAGAATTGCCGACATTTTTCTCCCAACGTCACCGGCCTTGTCCAGCCGGCGGTCCTCTCCTTCCTCTTTCATAAAACTCTGTTGTCAGAAGATTACATCAAGAGAACATCTAAAAAAACTGTCCGTAGCTCAACCGTAAAGGCAAAACCAGCAGTATTGCTTGGAATCGACGCTCAAAGCACTAGAGAGAATATCTAGTGCAAATAAATTGAAAAAAAAATCTATCGATCATGTTTCCTTTCTCCTTATCCAATATCGGCTTAGTTGTTCCCTGCTGTTTACTGTTTCTTTCTTTTTAACAATTTTTTTTCCCGTAATCGTATTGTGGCCATGGACTCTGATTTCTGGAAGACCCGCCTCGCCGCCGCCAAGAGGCGATTCAATGTGCATAACAACAATCGTCTCGGCCACTTCCATCCCAACCCTGAATTAGGTTAGTTTCCTCTGTTCTTGATTGGCCGAATGTTCTTTGTTTGGAAACATTAATAAAATCGGTTTATTATAGGCGATTTAGACGCTGAAGAGGAGGTCCGGCCCGATTATCCTTGCCCGTATTGTTTCGAGGAGTTTGACATAGGATCCCTTTGCCTACATCTAGAAGATGAGCACTCACGCGAATCAAAGGCCACCGTGAGTAACGATGTGCATATTTTGTGCTTTGTATCTTTTCTCCTTCTGCATTTATGTTTTGGAAATTAGAGGATTTTGTTTGAATTTGGTGCTGCTTGCTTTGTTTTCCCTTTTTCTTGGTAGATTTGCTTCATCTTGTGGAAAGTTGTGGTCTTTGTTTTGTTTGATTTGCTCAGAATGGCTCTTATGATATGGATTTGCAATTTGCTCACCCCTTTCTTGTTAGCATTTCCAATAAGAGATATGTTAGCTGAATGGGCAGAGTTGGGTTTACCTTGTTGGACATGTTGAAGGGTCAGAATGCTTGGCTTATTTGTGGGAATAGCTTTGGCTCTTTTTCTCCCATCTTTTTGTGTCGAGTGCTTCTTCTTCTTCTTCTTTCCTGTTTATTTTCCATAGAACTATAGTCTGCTGCTGCTTCTCTGACGTCTTGACGTTTCCTCCAGCTGAAGCTTCTCCAACACTTTTTAGACCAACCCCCAAATCAAACAAGCAAACCATCCACTAAACCAGCACCACTCTTTAGCCAGACTAAAATGTTCTCATATATCCTATCTATGACAATCAAAAGTTGTAAAGTCTAAGTATAGTTCACGAATGGATTTTGTTATGGTAGAAACTGGGGCCTGGGAGGTCAGGGAGATTGGTAATAAAAGGTGAATATCTAGTAGATTTGGTTGTTCGGTGTTAATGCTATACAGAACATTAATATAATTCAACCTTTTCATTTTGCGGTGAACAATCGACCTGGTTACTGGTTGTACATCTCAGAAACCATTTAGTCCATAATGCAACATTTGTGTGCCATTTATGTGGTAGATATATATTTTATTTGTGTATCTGAGTCTCATATTTCTACTTGATCCCCTTTCACCGTAAAAAAGTTTTAGCTACCTGAAATCATTGTTGAGGCAATAAAAATTCCAAGTGAGATATCATACCACATTTACCCTTTCTTGCAGGGTTGTCCTATTTGTTCAGTTGAAGTTGCTGGGTCCATGCTAAGTCATATCACACTGCAACATGGACACTTGTTCAAGATATCCTTTTCTTGAAAATATATAATCCATTGTATTTATTTTTTCAGATTCCAAATGAAATGTTGAAATTTTTTTGTTTGATTTGGTTGTGTCTGAATCGCATCAAGGATATACTTAACTTGCAAAGTACCTGCAGCGCCATCGCCGATTGCGTAGAGTTCCTATTCCCTACGGTCAGGCACCGTCAATGCTGGGAAGAGATCTGAGAGAGGCCCATTTTCAGGTGCTTCTAAGAGGCAGTGGGTGTCGACCAAACAGTTCAACGTCATCAACTTCTGCGACTGATAAATTTCTTTCTCTTGTGCTGAATTCATCTGCATCTGACCCTGACGACATATCAAAATCTTTGATGTCGAGTTTGGAGGAAAATTCATCAAAGTGTGTGGCATCGCAACATGTGTGGAAATCAAGGTAGTAATCATCGCTTCCTGAAAACCATTTATTCTTGTTACATTGAACCCCACCACACACACACACAATGAAAAGAATAACTATAACAAGATGGATAGGTGAAGTGAAGATTGGAATACTTACAGACAATCTGTCCTTTTGGTAAAATGATGTTGGATGAAAGGTGAACCAAAGATTTTTCAAATCCACACTCAGTGAAAGCATTGAATTTGTCCCAGGCATAGGTAAGCTTAGCTAAAGCACAGTCTTACTTTGGTTCGGACTTGGTGACTTTGATTGTCTAGAGCAAGGGAACTGCTGCAATCTGACTTTCAGAATGAATTTTAGGTTACATCTTGGAACCAACCAACATAGCATAGTTTCATTATATCCTTTGGCATTTTTGAACTTTTATATCGCTGATCCTTGAGACTTCTCATAAAAGAAACAACTTCACAATACCTTAACAGTCATTCATCCGCTTCTTTAATTTTTTGAAAACTAAAGTCGCCCATATTTCCTCATAATGTTTTTGTTTCCCTGCACTTATAGTTATCTCTCTTCCTTGAGTCGTGAAGAGCGGGAAGAAAGAATGAAACAGGCAGCTGGAAGAGCTGTCTTTGTCCAAGACCTGCTCGCTTCAACTCTGTTAGCTGACTAGCAGTAGAGGTAAGAGTTCCACCTAACATGTTAGTGATAAAACTATGCCAAATTTGGGTAATGCATTTTAGTTGGGCTTTAATTAATAGTGGTGTAGAATTGTTGATCAACCGTGCCTCTGCCTCGTTATTTTGCTCATATGGCATGACAAGATATTTAACAATGAACCATGTGTTGTCTGCTTGGATTTACCCTGTTAACAGAGTTGTGTTGTCCTTGTGTATTTCGATTTCAAAGACAGATGACATTGTAGCCTCTCACTGCTCAAGGTGACTGTCATGTAGCCAGACATTCTGGAAGGCAATGAACTTAGAGAAATAATAATGGGGCTTCCTCCTTTGCTTCTGAACGTAATGGTAATGGAAGTGAGAATTGAGAAGCGCTGCAATAAAAGGTGGCTCGCTTTGGGTAGACACAGTTGACACTGTATGTTTGTAGCTGTTTTAAAGTGCACTAAAAATCCTTTGTTGGGGCAAACAAGTTGAACAGACGAGGTTGATGTCGTCACTGGAGAAGGCCAGAAAGACTTTCATCCACTTGGCATCAAGGTTGGGAAATTGTTTCAGTAGGCTGGAGGGATGCCACTGTGAGCCTCTCCAAACTTTTTATTAAATATTAATAAAAATTTCAGATTCTATGTCTGTCTATGTAGATTTATTAAAAGTTAATTAATTTTTGTTTATTATGATAATATAGAAATTTGTTATATTTTTTAGAATTTCAAGAAGAAAAATAAAGCCATTTATAAACTGAAATTACATTTAAAAATTTTATAAAAAGAGGTAAAAGAAATTAGAGGCGATGGTAAACAAGAACAAAAAAATAATTTTTATTGGAAGAAAAGAGAGAAAAAAAAAAAGGAAACTTAAAAGATGAGATTTAAAAACAAAGAAAAAATATAAACAAAATGATTTAGTTTGGTAATTACACCCTGAAAATTAAAAGTTGGTTATAAATTTTTTACCCTTAATAATACAGCATAGTTTAAGAGCAATAATGTACATTTATATATTGTAATCAAACTAACCTAGAAATTATAGTAATACAAAAGATAATACAGTGAAGATATTGATATTTATGATTGGTAAAATGTTTAAACTGTCTATAAACTGCTATTAAATAATTCAACTGACAAGATTTTGGACCTATCGAGAGATTTATAATGTTCATATGTTATACGATAAACTAAACCATGATATTCCAAGCTTAAAACTTGCACTGTCTCTACAGTCAAATTGATAATCTCATTTTTTGATTTAACAAATTTATTAGTCTAATTTGTTAAATCCTAAAGTGCAATGATTGTATTTAACGTCTGCATCTTACATAACCCACTTAATTAATCTCGCTAGGTTACTAATTGATTGACAGACTTATCCAAAATTACTTTTATTTGTTTTCCATGTGACTACGTACAGAATCATAGTAAAAAACGTAACTACGTTTGATTTTAAAATTTTAGACATGAAAGGAAAATATTAGATAAAAAGAAAAGAAAATTGAAGAAATTTAAAATTTCATCAATTGTTTGGTAGGATGATTTTCACGAGGGAAAGAAAATAATTATAAAAAAAAACTCAAATTTTATAAATTTTTTAATCATTTAAGAGAAATAATTTAATGATAAATAAAAAAATAAAAATAATAAAAGTTTTAAAAGAAGAAAAAATAATTAAAATAAGTTTTTTCTCGTTTTGTGAGAAAAATATTTTTTCTTTATTTTAACTATATTTTCTCTCGACTTTTTTTTTTTCTTATTAACCAAATACTTAAAATTATTTTTTTCTACCGTTTTCTTTTGTTTTTGTCCTTCTCAAAATACTTGAACCAAACATAGCATAAATACATTTTCAAATTTTTAGAATAAAAAGACAAACTTCAATTATTATATTATTTAATTTTTTCATCTTTCACCCCATACTAATGTAAAATATATTTAAAAATACACAAAATTTAAAAACAAACATTGCCGTAACTTTCATGCAGCACTTGCCATTTCTTAAAGTACATGTCTAAGTTAACTGTGGATTATTAAAATAAACACCAATTATTGACCAATTAGAATAATGTTGGGTGGCTAACTAGACCCTACATGATATGAAGTCCACGTCATGCAGCCAATTGCTTTCCCTAATGCAGTGACGCACTGATTCTTCTACAGGAGTGCCAAAGCTAAGTTTCTCTACGTATCCTCACAACAATGGCCTCTCTTCTCTCTACAAAACCCACAACCCTTTCCCCAACTTCTATCTGGGTATCTCTTTGTTGAATCGTTCCATATAATACAGGATCACCAATTTCAGTATTTCTCCAGTAATTATCGAGAAACTTTTAATTTGAACTAGGGAACGGAGAGAGGAAGATGCTGGAGCTTTTCCTGCTGGGCTGCACCGGAGTTGTGGTGTTCCTTCACGGAGCCAATTTCTTATTCCATGCGCTTTCTACTCGTCTGTCCGTCCGCCATATCAGGTTTGATTTAATCCTAGACCCTCCTTTGCCCCGTTTTCTATTGCCGTGAGTTTTTCTTTTTGGGAATTTCATAATTACGCATCAGGTTTTTCATGTTTTTTAAATATTAATAATTGGAATTATTAAAAGAAGAAAGGAATGAACTGTGGTTGAAATTATTGCGTTTCCGATGAAGAAATTCATGCACTGGAAATTTTTCTCTCTTCTTCTTCCCCCTTTTTTTGTTCTTGTCTTTTTATGTTTGGTTCAATTAACGAGTCATTGTGGACGACAATACAGTTCTTCTTTCTTCTTCCTTCTTTAAAGATGGATATCAGTTTTAATCATTTAATTCAATTATTGGGGAGTTAAAAGGGGATAATCATGTTTAGCTTTTTAAGGATCTACCAATTATTTAATTGTACTCGTCATATCTTTGGTCCACACCCTTATTTGATTGCCAACGCATCCCCGATAAGTACTCTTCGTGTCACTCAGTATGATCTTTATCACTTGAAAAGAGTCAACTAATTTAATACGATATAACGCACGACAAAATGAATTTCTGATGAAAATTGATACAATTTATATTTGTTTCATGGCAGTTTCTTGGGGATTGCTGCTTGGTAGCATCTTTTGATCGAAGCCCCTAATCCATGGGGACGAGGAGAGAAGCTTGCACGCAGTTTGTGGATATATATGTTATATGTGTCAGTTTTTTAAGTAAATCTCAATTGGTAACTTTTTTACATTGGACATATGTAGCTTTGTCTGCCTGTTTTTTGCTTAAGTGTTGTCGCAATCTTCAATTAATGGTATTAGTTGTCTACTCTTACCATGGAATTTGAAGTGCTTCCCAGATTAAACATTTTATCTGCAATTGAAATTTGCCTTTTCTTATGTTGTTCTACTTTTCCAAGTATACGAAAGCTTGCCACATATTAATATTTATTTGGATCAATAGTATTTTTGAAAGTGTGAATTTTGATAAAATGAAAACGATGTAAAATTTTCATCCAAGCAAAATCTAATTTGTTGAGACTTCCCAGTGAATATGGAATAATTCAGTCCATTTGGTATCTCGACGTAAACGTTGAAACGCTTTTGGTTTGTTTTTATTTCTGCAAAATAAAAGATACATATTACAATAATTACAATTTTAAATGTTTTCCTACTTTTCTTTTACTTTTATTCAGTCCTTGAATAAATACACTTGAAATTTTTTTTTATAAAAAAACCCTATGGTGGGATCTTGAGGGCCTCTCGCCATTTCCATCAATGGGAAACCAGGTGTCGGGAAAAGGACCTTGTCCATGCCAATAACCCTAACCCCAAAACAGGCACAAAAGGCATTGACTGTGCGTTACATGATATTGTACAATTGAAAGCCGTTGTTTATGACTTTGGCTGCTATCAATGCCTATGGTGAAGGCATATTAATTACGAGTTTGGTGCTTCACTTATTTCATTTTTGGAGGGACAAACAACAGGCGTTCTTACCATACTTGCAAATGGCGACCGACAATCCTAAGCCATGGATTCTTCAACATCTGAACTAGTACATTCCGAAGCAGAAGTGATAGGTTTCAGAAAACTTCTGGTTAAGAAAATTCAACCTAACATTTGTAACTAGCCACTAAACCTCAACCTTTGAATAACAGTCCGTGGAATTTTTTGCTTTTTTTTAATTATTTGTAATTTACGTAGCAGCGGTTATGAGAAAAGTCACATGTTGAAATTAAGAAAATTGTTAAGTCACGTATAATAAAATATCGCGTTAAGTTATATTAAACACACAAGTTTGGAATACATATTTAATTCAAGCATAATGTTGCAGGTGGGCCATCCAGAGACTATGGATTCAACAGGCCCATATCGTTATAGGCTGATGGACCGCCACCAATGGCCCATCGTCGGCGGTGAGTCGAACGTTCGGTGGGGTGGGGGAGAGAGGAGAGAAACGGGACAAACGGCGTCGTTCCTGGAGTTTCTAAACTGGCCGAACATTGCAACTTCCACATCATCGAACGGTGCGTTTTCTGAACAATCGAAAAATCGGGGTTAGGGTTTCATCCATTCCCATTCCCCAGAACCAAATTCAAATTTCTAAAACCGCTTGCTTCTTTTTCCGTTGCATCTGTTCCCGACTTTGTCTCCGCCGATGGCAACCAAATCCCAACCGACAACGACGCAGCAGCATGGCGTGGATGGGGGAAACAAGCCAGGGCTACGAAAGCCGGTGTTCGTGAAAGTTGACACTCTGAAGCCGGGTACAAATGGGCATACCCTGATTGTCGAAGTATTGAACTCTAAAACGGTTCTGAACAAGAAGCCCCGCAATCCGACATTTCGTGGGCCTCAAAACCAAAATGTGAAAATCGCGGAATGCCTCGTCGGCGATGAAACTGGGACTATCCTCTTCACTGCTCGCAACGACCAAGGTTTGACATACTCTCGCACTCGCACGCTCTCATAAACGCACCCCATATTCTTTAGTTGCCAATACATGTTCAACGCAGTATATTTTTGGAAGAATACTTTGTTTTTTCTAGGTATATTTAGATGGAGAGAACTGATCTGCTATGATTTGGGTCCAAATCTTGAAGTTTGTGGCTTTTTATGCTTAGCACATTTGGATGAGTTCAGCCATTGCTGGTTGTTATGGCTTTGCTAGTATTCAAGTGTCCACCACATATGTTGGGGTATGTCATGGTGGATAGTTCCAAGCTGGCAGCTGAGGTGACTAAATTGTGGGGCTTTGCAAGAAATGCAGCTCGCAATTGTACTGAGTCCAGTTACTGGCCTCTACACTCGTTGCAACAACTTTAATCCTGCCAATTGCAGGGTTTTACCAAACCTCTTACCCAGGACCAAAACCTTTCCGATGGTTAGAACTGTCCTCTAGACTCATTGCAGCAGCTTTAATCCTACCAATTTCCGGGTTTTGCCGAACCTTTTACCCAGAACCAAAACCTTTCCAATCGTTAGAACATAGAAGACCTGCAGCACCCAAACTCAAGAAATTAAGTGAATGGGCATGGTATAATACCACATGACTCGCGTTTCTTTCTTTCTTGTCCTACCCTTTTTTCCCTATCTGTAGTTTTTTAAAACTGAAATTTTTTTCGTGATTGTTGCCATTTAACTTCAATATGTGTGTGTGTATTTCTTCTTACTTGGCGCTTATGCAAGGGCATATGAATTAACAGTGATCTTTTCCACTGCTCGTGTAGGTGTACATGTCGCTGTGGATCCTATTCAATTTCCTCTATTTCTCTCTAGAAGAATTGAAAAAATATCTCATAATTGTTGCTTTTTAACTTCTTCAATGCGTGCCTGTGTGTGTTAGCTTACTGTGTGCTTGTGCAAGCGAATCAAACAGCGATTTTTTCTAGTGATGGTGTAGGCATTTGTGTCTATAAAATGCTTTACTTTCCATGCAGTTGACATGATGAAGCCAGGTAACACTGTGATACTTCGAAATGCAAAAATTGACATGTTCAAGGGGACCATGAGGCTTGCTGTGGATAAGTGGGGGCGCATAGAGGTTACTGAACCTGCAAATTTTGTGGTCAAGGAGGACAACAATTTGTCCCTAGTAGAGTACGAGTTGGTTAATGTTGTCGAAGAATCTTGAACATGCCTGCCATTGTTGATGCTACTGGAGTTGAAATTACCTTATGATTATTGGGTTCTGGTATATTGATTTCTCTGTTTTGTTTTGTTTTTTTTCCATTAAGGTAATCAATGTGTGATAGGACTAAAGTAATTTTCGCTTTAATGGTAAGTATGTAAAAATGGTTGCTGTTGGTTCTGTGTACAGAATGCCTTGAATGTGGAAAACAAATTTTTTCAAATTATTAGCAACATTATTCTAAAATTTTTCATCTTTGCTTACTTCTTGTTTTCTCTCAGGGGAATTGGCATGGTTTAAATACTTAATTGATTTAGCTTTACAGGTGAAGAGATTGAGAACCGGCAGTCCACGTTGTTCGTAACAGTTGAGCTTGACTTGGCTTCCTTTCTCCATTCTCTTAAATATTGTTACCGTTTCTGTTAATCGGGAGGAATGTGAATGCACCCATCAAGGCAGCCTAATGGTCATCATTTTCAATAATTTCTTGTATGGCATGAGATATTATTGTTGGGTTACATGTTTGTGATCCTTTGAACTGAAAGTTTCTTTGTAACAATAAAAAGTGTGTTCTGGAATGCAAAGGAACACATTGATAGTTGGCTGATAAATTAATGCGCTCTAAGTTGTTGGTGGATTAGCGATAAATTTTGGGGTTAGTATCAAAGCTTAATCTCAGGCAGGGGGAATGGATGTTCTTAACAACATAACTTTGAAAAAGTTACGATTTGACACCATATGGCTAGGCCATATTGACACTGAGTGAGCTGCCGCTGCAATGGCAGGGAACATCTGTAACAAACCAATTGTGATTGCCTGAACGCAAAATTTATTAAAGGTCATGGTCTGACTGCTGAGCTTCGAGGGCAGCTATTGGGTTAGAAATGCCTGCTAGCTCCTCTAGAGACTAACAAAGGAATGGATTAATATAACTTGTTCCAATTAAATCAGGTGCTGATCCTAAAACAATTGTATTCTTAAATACGGAATTTTCGCTTAGGAATCTAAAATTCGCACTCTTTAAATCAATCTTTACATGCTCCGTCCCAAGATTAAAGATTCCAACAGAATTAAGGAAAAAATAATGAAGTCCAACACATCTATCACCATAGCAGTCTTATCTTTACCACATTTAAAAACATAGAGAAATAAAACATGCTTCAATCAGTTAATTTAAAATATTTGTAGTAGAGAAATGAACACTATAAACAGCACATTTCTGCTGCCAAAATTTAGAGGAGACAGTTTGCGGGGTGAGTAACCTGCTTCCAGGGTTATCAGATAATAGCCCAATATTTAGGCTTCAATGACAATAAAGCACAAAGATGTTCCTGGCAGTAGTATTACTTTTGCACTGACATCCATGGAACAATCACGAAATGCACCGCATCTCAACACATTCTAATTATCATCCATCTACAATACAGAAAACACAAAATTCATATGGGCGGCAGTAGAAGTGAATGGCCATTTTTATTACATGAACCAACAGTCAACCAAAAAGCAGATGTAACTCATGATTCCAGTGTGCCATTTAATATTTAAGACTTTAGTTAAAAAACAAAATACAACTTCAGAATGATTAAGGGGGGAAATGGTGAGAATTTAGAATATCTTCAAGCCGAAAGTCAGCCAATGAGCAGTTATCACAACCCTAGGAAGAAACAAAAAATTCCAAAGTCAAAAAGTCATGAAGAAAAAGACAGTTGGCAATTCACATTTATTGACCTGAGGCGAAATTCTAGATTAAACAAACTGCATACCATACATGCTTTGCTTAATTAATTTTTTTTAGGGAGCCCAAAAATGCCATAAAGTAGCGAATGTTTCACAAAGATCAAAGGAAAACTCTGACAAATCAACTACCCGGGCTCATATTAGCAACTGGAAGTCTAATTAAAAACAAAGGAAAATCATAAGAAATGAGCATTTTCTTGCATTGAGCTCATATCAGGCATTCTGCTAGTGCATGTGTAAGAAAAACTTCGCTGGAAGCATCCAACAGTGATCATACATCATCATTGCAATCTGATGAATAACATGTATTAGCATGATCTGCATATGGCTTAAAAAGCAACAATGGTAGCTAAAAAGATAAGAAATGATTTTATTAGACAGACTGAGTTCTTCTGATATGATCTAATCATCTGGTGGCAAAGGTAAGAATTTCATTCACCACTAATTAAGGAAACATAGAGCCTGATGTCAGGATAAATGTACAGAAGATCTGTAAATTGCATTTCTCAAAAATTAATAACGGTTGCATAACTCGAGATCAATAAAAGATCATATATATGCATGGTCATTTTGGTGTTATAGCACTAGGAAAAGATAGAAAGATCTTATGACCTAATTTAGAACCTCAAGCAGAGATGCTAAGGTGAACCTCTTATCACTTAAAGCACAAGGGACCATAATATCCAAATTCCATTTTAAGCATAGCCCATTGCAAAGGAGATTGAACCATTTTTAGGTTCCCTCCAATGCAATATGAATAAAAAGAATCATTAAATCTCAATGCTGCTTATTACATTATTTGGTTCAAAGTTCCCAAACACATACCAGGCTACCTTGATTAAAGCAATGACACCAAGACCAGGCTAGATCCGTTACCTACTTTTATTTTGGGAAAATTATGAAAAAACAAGGCAATGAAGAGATGTTAGCAGAACCTATGTCTTAGTTTAGAGCAACTGGTGATGATTTATTCATTTGAAGTTCACAAGTTCAGTTTCAAATTCCTTAGAAAAGATCTAACACCCTTGGAGGTGGTTCCAAGCAAAAGAGTGGAGAAAATAGAATTAATGAACAAACCCAAGCCCCACACGAGCTGGCAGAAATTGTAAGGCTAAGTTAAATTAATCCTGCCCAATTTGTTTAGATGGATAATGAGCTGAGTCTAATATGATAGGCAGGCTCCTACGGAAACTAGCATCTATAAAGAGTATCTAACTATATTATGAACTAACCATTGATGGTCTAATACAACTTGCAATGTTTGAGTTGCGTGAACCAGATTCATGGTTCACATGGTGCTTAAGATGCTCCATGGGCAATCACTAGAAGTTTTTCCTTATGCTTATGGTTATTGAGATCTATAGCCATATTGACAAGAAACCACCACAAAGCATTACTCTAAATGACTACTTACCAGCTACTTTTCACAAAATTCAGACACATCCCTCAAAAAGCCAAACTCAAGCCTAAACTGCATCTTCGTTTGATACAATTGTACAAATGGTCGAAAAATATATTGTTTAACTGGTTATATGAAACTTCATACTCAGTACAGCATTATTGTTTGATTGAATGCATAACACTTCAGAAATTAGAGCATCATTCAACTGAAATTTTCTACTGTATTAAACAAGGTATTTACATTATTAAGTTGCTCGGTTGAACATAAATGACAGGCTATTCCATTGTTATCACAGGTCGAACAAGCAAACAGCCTCCCTGACAGCAAGGCTAAGGCTAATTCAACAATTCTTTCTCCAAAACCTATTTTGTAGAGAGCCTCATGCACTCAACTCAATAGGGCCTTTCTAGATTGATAAATCTTATTGGACTGTTTTAGATGGATATTTAACCAATTAATCAATGAAGAAACAGATGCAACATGCTCTTTTATCTTTATTAAACTGAGAAATAAATCACTTCACCTCTTTTTCATGACCTTCATCTAGTCCTTTCTTGCCCTACAAGATTAAAAAGAAGACACCTCTTTTATTTTGAGAGCTTGGTGCTGTACCTCAAACAAAAGGAATGCATAGATAAGAAATACACGAGGGAGCTCGGTTGGATAAAGTCAAGCAACAGATATTGAGGCTTTCTTTTCTTAAACAAAACTTATCATTAAGGGCATTTTCAAATAGAAAGTTACTTGCCTTTAACCACCAAATCCCTATTATCTCACGGAAAAGTAAAAGTAGAAGTTTAATCAGGGCATTACGTTCAAAAAAACAATTTAACATCTGATATTTAATGTGATAATTGGCACAAATAATCAAATGCCACAGTAATATGACAATCCTAATTGACAAACATAAGCATGCATAAAAAGGGCAAGGGCATACCCTTGCTGAATTGAAAAACACAAACACACATCGATATAAAAGATTATACAATTATTCACGCTGAAAAGGTGGAGACAAAGAATAACTCCAGAATAGAGCAGGGACTCGTTGAGGTCTATGCAAATTCAAACAGGTATAAAATTACCTTCAAGAGTCCAAGCGTGGCTACGAGGAGCAACAGAGAGCATGGAAGTAAGCACCGCGGACGCAGTAGCAGTGTGGAACGGCAACATCGACACAGCGCTTACACTGCTCATCTCCACAGGAGACCTATCGGAAGCACGTATTAAACATCAAATTGCCATAAATAAAAAAAAAAAAAACACCACGGGCTTCAATTATAGGGACATTCAATTTGAATTGAAAAAAATACCTAAAAACGCGAGCAGAGAGCGGTTTCTGAGGTGAGATGCGTAATGGCGAGGGAGAGACCCTAGACTTGACACCGGCCGAGAACCTGGTGGTGGCGCTCCGGGCTGACGTAGTGGCGGAGCGCAGGACGGATCTGGCGGCGAAGGAGGCCATGGCAAATTGAGTACGGATCGTTTGCGCAGACGAGTAGGGTAGGGCTTTGTTGGGGTTTTAGCTCTGGCCCGGACTTCTGCCCCAGCGCTCCTTTTCTATTTTTTTTATTTGAAAAATAAAAAGTAAAGACCTGTACGGCTATTATTTATTTACTGATATTAATTTCCTTTCGGTTTTGTGTTAAAAATTCAGATATGTTTGGACGCATATTTGCAG
This sequence comes from Avicennia marina, assembly GCA_019155195.1. Lineage (NCBI taxonomy): Eukaryota > Viridiplantae > Streptophyta > Magnoliopsida > Lamiales > Acanthaceae > Avicennia > Avicennia marina. The sequence continues at coordinate 16,399,229 of CM032754.1, read as the reverse complement.
CCATTTCTTTCCATTAAACAAAAAAACAACTTTTATTCTTTTACTTTTTCATTATTTTTAAATTATTGTATCAATTTTTCTCCTATCACAATTTGCCTCCAAACAAACTTTGTATTTCACACACTAGAAAAACAAATTAAAGAATTGTGACCAACAAAATATATATATATAGACAGAAAGAGACAGCGCTCACCAAAAGTACATTGTTTGGGTAATTGATATTAGTAACTAGTAAGTAGTGTTACACACGTTTGCAAATGCTTAGGCTATGTTTGTTTTACCTTTATAAATTATTTATTCCTACTTAAAAATTTCACAAACTAAACATTCTTTTGTACAAACTTTAATAAAATTAAATTCCACTTTTTTAATCTTTTGTAACTAGTTCATAATTTTTTTATATCAAATCAATAAATATTCTTATAATTTTTCTATTTACATTCAATTTTTATTATTTTATAAATTCACACACCATTATATCATGCAATTATTATTATATATTAAATATATATATATATATATGTATGTATAAAATTTTCCTATCGATTCAAATCTTACGAATCAAACATAATTTTCATTACTACTCAAATCACCCATATTTTTCTTCCCATCCTAGTTACGAAGCCAACATAGCCTTTGATTAATGTTTGGTGTGTTTTCTATATATATTTCGTATCACGTACATATAATAATATTGGCATTTGATAATCATGCTCTCTAATATCCCCACTTTTATTCACTTACAATGCATTGCTTGATTAATTATCTATTATATGAAAGCATTACGATAAAATTAAATTACGATGTAATGGAATTTCAATCGAAATCGAAGTGAAAGAGCCTAATGTAGAAAGACTCAATTTATAATGAATTTAGGTAGCCTCTAATTATTCAAGTCATGAGGACTTTGAAAACCCAACAAATGGCAGTATTGCTTTTTAAATTGTTTGGGCCATGTGTAAGCCTCCTTTCCTGGACAAGTAATGGTCTTTCTGTGGACAACATTTACAAATTACAAATACGATATGCTAGACTGGAAAATTAGCAATGTGATGCTGAATTATACAACTTAGAGAGGAAAAAAATCTAACACTGGTGTAAAATGGGAGGGAGAGAGAGAGAGAGAGAGAGAGAGAATAAATATTAATATTTTGATGGACTGTATATTTTCAAAAAATGATTTGTATAAATAATTACTTTTATCGACTCATGCTGCAAACAAGGCAAGAATGGATGTATTTGTGTTTGAACATACAAAAATATGAATTTTGGGAAAAGAAATGGCATAAACAGAAATATGCGATTCAGGCAACATACCATTACCAACTGTCCCATTTTCACACCGAGTCTTCTGTCCTTACTTCTCCACCCATACATGGTCATGTATTTATGAAATTATCACGTCATAAAAATAATACCCATAAAAACATTAATTTCAGACAGAGGGATGGTGATAAAATAAAAAACAAATGATTTCACGGAAAAGTGGACAATCGAAAATTTTGATTGTAAGTTTTATACGTCGGAACATACTTGAAAATGCATTCTCCCCATCCATTGAAAATGCACTTGGTGCTTCTTGTACTAAAAAAAAAGTTTGCAACAAATATTATAATCTTATTTTCTCATATATTTGTATCATGCCTAATATTTATAAAACATGCCGAAAATTTCACTTTGCAAAAAAATTCATATTGTCCCTAATTCTTCAAAAAGATACAGTGATGAGAGCAAGGACATCATGGAAGGTGGGTAATCCACGTGTCAACCTTAAAATAGGCCCCTAATTTCATTATAGCGTATCCCATAAGTCATGAAAGTACTTTTATTTTTCATTATAATCCGAGGACGACAGCAATAAAATCTATTAACATCTTAAATCACTACTTGAAAATTATTTCATTTTTATAAGTATTTAAGCGCAAAAACACTAAATCATCACGACGAAAAAGCCATAAAAAGCCACATTATCCAATGAAAATCAAAGACACAAAAGACTGGTAACCTTGAAGCTTAAGTTAGAGCAAATTTAAAGGTGGGCTAAAGATTGGTCTCCCCCATCATCAGCGGAAGAATCCGACTGCCAGCTTTATTCAATTTGTTACTTTTTAGTTAATTAAATAAAAAGGAAATAAGCAGGAGTTTTACTTTATTATTTTGCCATTTATGAATTCGTATCATTAAATTTGTTCACGACTCTTGGATCTTACAAGCAATTGTTTGCCAATCGTTTGACAAGGTAACACAATCGTGGCAAGAGTAGGACTTTGGACAATGGGCACCCCCCCACCCACCCCATTGCCAACTGAAAGATTCATGAATAGATATAACTTGAACTTGAATCCAAATTGAAATCAGGATTAATCAACCCCATAAAATTGATTCATCCCAACATAATTATCAAAATTTCAAAACTCAGCACGACTAAATATTGCTTGAATTGATCGAGCCATAGCTCCAAATTCACATTGCCACCATTAAGACCATTGATGTCTATGGTTCCAAATTCATATGCTACCACTAAAATTATGATATCTATCTACAAAATTTTGGTTGGCGCAAAAACAAGGAACATTTTTCACATCTCGATTTGAACTAGATTCCCCTACAGAAAACAGAGAGAAAAAGGCAAGACAGGGTTGCCAGTAGGGCTACTAGAAAGAATTAATCCATAATCTTTTACTTTTAAAAGCGGATTAATACTTTTTTCACGTGCTGAAATTTATACTTTGGCAAGTACTTCTACAAGAAATAAGAAATTAACCCAATTTTCCTTTTTCACTGCAATAGGCTTTAAATCTCGGTATCAAATTTTTTCTCACTTTCTAAGTGCTGATCTTTTTTTTTTTCCTACGAATAGATGAACATGTAACAACTACATAATGGTGAGAGAGAGAGATGAGAGGAACAGGAGTAGAATAAGGATAAAGATTTCATGTGTATAAATAGACAAATACTCAGGAAAATCATTCAAGTGCCAATCAGGTCAAGGGACAAAATCCCCTTAAGGCGTGATTAACGAATTAATTCCAAACTATAAATGGCTAAACCCCAGTCCCCCCATATTTAAATTAACAATTAAATAGAATAATTACACTTTCTAGTATGTCGCAAAGCTTTAAAAAAGTGTCAAAATTAATGCAATATATTCAACATAATCATAAAAAAAAAGCATGTCAGAAGCATTGCAAAACTATAAAACTTCAAGCAATCTGAATAAACGCGTTGCTTAACTAAAATAATATATAATTAATGTGCAAATTATTCAGCATTAATGAGTCCATATTTCAGTCTTTCCAACAGGACAAAGACAAACAGCACATCCTTAATAAAAATCTGTACTTTCGTTGTCTTACGAATTAACCATAATTTAGGGGATCATGCAAAATAAAAACTGTAAAACTAAACCGTCTCATCTCTCTCTCGCTAGTTCAGACTTCAAGGCAAGCCGTTCCCTTCATCTCGGAACTCTCTCGACACCTGATATCCTTCGACGGAGTTTCCATTGTTAATGTCATAGGCATTGTTTGCGCTGTTTCGGTAGTAATTCCTGTTGATGTACTGGTTTGCTGCTCCTGTCAAGCTCACGTACGGGTGGTTGCTGCTGTATTTCTCGGTGTTGACGTCGTAAAAGTACTTTCCATTTTCCACGAATCTAGTATCGCTCATCCCTTGCCTCTGAAACCCGTTGGTTTCGCCGCCCTTGTTGTACTTTTCGCGGCTGTTCACGGTGGCGACGCCCGTGAACCTTGTGCCGCCAAGCCCTTGAGGCAGGCCGTCGACGCTGCTTCCACCATTGTAATAGGAATTGCCGTTTTCTCTGCTGTTTGTGGTTGTGGGTTTTCTTCCGTACTCTTCCTGTTTCTGCTGGCTGTTGTAGTAGTTTTGAGAACCATGGGTGTGGTAGTAATTGTCGTTGTAAGGATTGATTGTACGAGTCTTGTCTTCCGTCAATGAAGCGGTGTCGTTCATGTCTTCCGGCTCGGTGACATACGGGGCGGGGTTGTAGTTCTTGGGCACATACTTGTCGAGTGGTTGTTTGGCTTCGGTGGTGAAGGGTGGTTTCCCGGAGGCCGCGGTGGCGGAAGGAGCCAGTGGGCCGGACTCGTGGGCGTAAAGGCCGTAGCCGTTTTCTTTGTCCGGGAGAAAGTTGGGCTCTTGTTCTTGTGGATGGTTTAGGGGTTCCTCATTGTTAGGGACAACAACGTTGTTGGTAAAGCTAGGAACTTTGTCGAAGAATTGGATATCTCTTGCATAAGTGTGCAGAGAGGAAAAGAGGGTGAGGAGGAGAAACAGGGAAAATTGCTTGGGAGAGGAAGCCATTGGAGGATAGAGGGAGGAAGATTGTGTGTTGGTTTAGTTGCGGGAGAGGATATACAATGATGTGTAACCCTTGTGGTTTTTTATCTTTTTATAGAGCTCTCTCCCTCTAAAACTTGCACTTTCTAAATATTTATAAAAAATTATATAATTTCGTTGTAATAAAATATAAAACTATTATATTTTTATCAATTTAATAATAAATAAAACTTTACTTAATTATATATTTTGTAAAAATATACAAAGTGAAAAAGAAAAAATTAAAAGTATTTTAATTCATTTATATTTAAGACTAAAAATAATTATTAAATAGTGCTAATAAATGTATCGAATAGGATATTTTAATTCAGAGAATTTATTAAGATGATTCAAAGTAATCATTACAGGAGATAGAATAATAATAATGCATACCATATATAATACAAATAATTGAATATGAAGAATATTTTCAAGAACTTATTCGACGACTAAGAATTTTAATGCATATGGAGACACAACTATATGGGAGAACAATGGGTCCCATAGCACTCACAAATACTAGGACATACAAGAGTCACTTTGATTTAATTGTAATTGGGAAGTCTTTGGAGACCTTGTCTAGTAATTAATATCAGTCAATTATTTCATAAATGAGATGAAATTTCCAAGATGAACGATAAATTCATTGTAGGATTCAAAGACACTAATGGAAGTTTAAAAGCCAAGAAAATTAGTATAAATATATGTACCCTCATCTAATTGTGTAATAAGAAGAAAATTTGCAGTCAACAAAAAAATATTGAACAGCAGCTCATATTCATCCTCTATTATATATTTTAGATCATTAATCTTTTTAAGTTTTAGGCACTGATAAACTACAATGTCTTCAAGAAATGTCACGTACCATACAACCATACTCTAAAAGCATTAAAGGAAACCAGTGCATGTTTTATCGTACATTCGAAGGGCGTGGTTTAGGGCCATGAATTCAATTTTTACCATATCAAGTGTTCTTTGAATTTTGAGAAATTTTTATTTTTTAATATGATTTCATTAATTGATGTTTAATTTGGTGAATAAAATTAACACAATCTAATTTATAAACTTAAATAGCATTAAACAAACCTCATGAATAGATAACATAAATTAGGAGAGTAGAAAGGAAACTGATAAACGTTGGAATTGAGAATAAGTTTCAATTTATAATTATTATTTTTTCATTGCGAAATCTTTAAAGATTTAATTCTATAATAAGGACGTTTTGTAGTTGGTTGAAAATTTTACGAATGATTTCATAAATTTGATTTTGGTAAATTGTATTTTTATTAGTTTTAACCAAAATCATTTAGAAAAAAAAACATGACAGTGTTTTAATGTAATAATTATCTAGAAAAAAAATTATTTTTTCCTATATTTCTTCATGATTCTAACTTCTTAGTTGAAGTTCTAAATATTTATAATCAATTCTGTTAAATTAAATTTTTTATTTCTAATATTATTTAAATGTTTAATTTGGTGAGTAAAATTAATCTAATTTAACCCCGAATCAATTTAATTTTGAGATTTTGTATTTTATATATTGTTTCATTAATTGATGTTTGATTCGGTGAATAAAAGTATTTTAGTTTAATTTGTTAATTTAAACAATATTAAGCCAAATAGATAGGATAGATTAGAATAATAGAAAGAAAAATGGCAATTGTTGTAATTAAATATAAGTTTAAATTGATAGTAAAAAATTTAACACTATAAAATCTTCGAGTCTTTGATTCTACAGCAAATATGTTGCCTTGATTTGTTGACTTTCCTATTGTGATTATGGTCGACTTTATTAATTTAATTTTAAATTATAGTTTTAATTAGTTTTAACCATAATTAATTTCAGAAATTAAAAATTAAGGTGTTTTAATATAGCAATTATCTTGACATAATTCTATTTATTTATTATGTGTATTTCTCCATGATTTTATATTCTTTGTTAAAGTTCAAAATAATTATAGTCAATTTTGTTAAATTATGGTTTTATTTTAAATATTATTTCATTAATTGATGTTTAATTTAGTGAGTAAAATTTTAATTCCTTGATTTAAATATAATTGAACCAATCTTATAAATAGATTGCATAAATTAAGACAATATAAAAAATGTTAAATATAGTAATTGAAATTTTTTATTAAAATATTTTCATTACGAAATCTTTAAGTATTTGATATTATAATAAACATACTGTCCTGATATTAGTTTTTTAACCATAATCAAATTTAGAAAATAAACATTATGATGTTTTTAATTTAATGGTTATCTTGAAGTAATTCTATTTTTATATGTATATTTCACCTTAATTTTACCTTTTTAGTTGAATTTCAAAATAATTATAGCCAACTTTGATCATGTCAGATTTTTTATTTTTTAATATTATTTCAGTAAGTCATGCTAGATTTAGTGAACAAAATTAATCTAATCTAATTTTATTTAATTCAAATAGAATAAGACCAACCTCAAAAATAACAAAAAGAGGAAGAATGATAAAAGTTGTATTTAAATTTATTTTCACTAAAGTATTGAAAGAGTTGATTCTAAACACATTGTGTTAATTAGTTGACTTTCCTACGATGGCGGATTTGATTTCGAACTTTATCTTTTATTGGTTTTTAACCATAATCAATTTTAACGTCATGGTGTTTTTAAATATAGCAATTATTATGAAATAATTTTATTTTTGTGTGTATATTCTTCAAGGTTTTAGCTTTTTTCGTTGAATTCCAAAACAATTATAGCCTAATTTGTTGAAATTATAATTTTTTCATGTTTCGATATTTTTTCTTTATTTAATTTTAATTTGGCGAGTAAAATTAATCAAATATAATTTGTTGATAAACAACCTTATAGATAGAGATCATAAATTAAAACAACGAAAAAACAGAAAATCATAAATATTGTTATTAAAATAGATTATTACATTGTAGTTAAAATGTTCTCATTATGAAATCTTAAAAAGATTTGTTTCTATAGTAAATTTTGTTTGTTTTGATTTTCAAATATGTGTTTTTAGGTATATTGTTTTAAAAAATTGTGTAAAGTTGGCAAGAAAGTAAAAGATAGAGAATTTTAGAAGTGTAATAATTGAAATATGTGCAAAAAAAAGAAAGTATATTGTCTTAATCGAGGGACTTTCCAACAATAATCCTGGCTGATTTTATTAAATTGATTTTTAATTGTGTAGTTTATTTGTTTTTAACGATAATAAATTCTAAAAGGAATAGCAATTACAATGTTTTTAATTAATAATTACCTTGAAATAATTCCTTTTTGTGTATATATTTCTCCTTAATTTTAGCTTCTTATTAGTTGAATTTCAAAATACTTATAGCTAATTTTTCAAATTAGATATTTTTCCTTTATATTATTTCAGCCGTTAATATTTGATCTGGCGAGTAAAATTAGTCTAATTTAATTTGTTGATTTAAATAGAATTAATTCAACCTTATAGACAGATAGCATAAATTATGACAATAAAAAAAATAAAATGATGAATATTGTAGTTAAAATTGATTTTTAATTTACAATTAAAATGTTCCCACTGTGAAAATTTTAAATATATAATTCTATAATGAGCATAATGTATCAGTTGATTGTTTGACGATGAGTTCAGTTTTTTTATTTATTTAATTTTAAAATTTATCCTTTATTAGCTTTAAAATAGAATCAATTTTTTTAAAAATAAACATTACGGTGTTTTGAATTTGGCAATTATCTTGAAATGGCTCTAGTTTTTTCGTATGTAACTCTTTGATTTTAGCTTGGTATTAGTTGAATTTTAAAATAATTATGACCAATTTTGTTAATGTAGTCAAATTAAAATTTTTAATTTAAATGGCATCAAAGCGTCCATAAGAAAATTTTGCATAAATGAATGGTGAAGATTACAACCAATTTCAACAAATACTTTTACTGTGTTTTTGATTTTAGTAATTATTCAGAAATAATTCATTTTTGTGTATGTATTTCTCCCGTACATTAACTTTTTAGTATACAATTTTATTGAAATAGTCTGATTAAAATTATTAATTTAAATGGCATTAAACCATCATTATAAAAGAATTGGGTAAATTAAGACAGTAAAGAAAAGATTAAAGATAAAGGCAGGGATTAATGTTGATTTTTTAAATTCATTTTAGAATTAAATTTAAATTTTTAATTTACAATTGAAATTTTGCTCATTGTGAGATTAATAACCAATTGTCTTAATCCGTTGACTTTCTTACCATGGTTACAACTAATTTTATTAAATAATTCAAAATTTTATTTTTTCTCAGTTGTTTAATCATAATTAATTTTGACAAATAACCTCTGTGTTGTATTTAAATATTAAATAATTCATTTTCCGTATATTTCTCATTGATTTTAGTTTCTTTGAAATTCAAGATGATTATAGCACAGTTTGTTAAATTATTCTAATTAAAATTGTTCATAAAATAGGATTATATATCCGTATAAAAAATGCATAAATTAAGACAATAAAAAAAGAAAAATAATGAAGTTTGCAGTCAACATTATTGAATTGATTCCAAGTTTTAGTCTTTCTTAATTGTTTAGCCATAATTAATTTTGACAAATAATCTATAAATTACTTTATAATGGGTATTAAGTTCAATTAAAATATTTTTTAAGAATTTAATTGTGAAATAATGGATCAAAGAATAAGTAAAAAATATAAAAAAAATAAAAATATATATTTCACCATAATTTGATATATGTATTTATTTTGTTGTAATAAGACATAAATGAATGCTTTTTTATTTATTCCGCAGCATTTCAATACGTTTAATATTTCATTATTTGTTTACACAAATAATCCATGAGCTACTGTATGGTGGGTACTAAGTTAAATTAAAGCAATTCATTCAATTATTTAATTGTCAAATAATACATCAAAATTTTTGTTTTTTTTTTAAAAAAGTTATTATAAGCAAATATCGAAAGTTATTCAAAAAATAAAATTTGCATAAACAGTTATTTATTTAAATTTTAATGATAAAATATATTTTTGATTAAGTTTTGAATTATTTCATCGTCAAATGTTAGAAAAAAAAAACATTTAAATAAAGTAATAAAATAAAATTTGAACTCAATTTCATCATTAATTTTATATATGCATTATGTCGCAGTAAGGCATAAATGAATGTCTATTGTTTATTTTATTGCATTTTAATGCACTAGAGATTCCATTACTTGTTCGTACGATAATTGTGAAATAGTAGATGAAAGAAATGTAAAAAATGTAAGAAAAATACAAATGAAATCATTTTCATCTTTAATTTAATGGATCTCTCATAAATGAATGCCTAATATTTATTTTATTGAACTTCATGGATGTGCTTAACATTGCATTAGTTATTTAATACAAACATTTCATTATTTTTTATATGATGGGTACTGATCTTGATTGAAATAATTTTTTTGAATTATTTAGTTATCATATTATATTTTCAGTTAGTAAACAGATATGTCCTTATAACATTTGTCTAACAAAGAAGATTGATTTGTTATCCAATTTATTTTAATTTTTTTGACATCTATATTTTCACACCCTTTAACTATAATTCAAAATTTTATCATTCTTTTAAAATTTCATTGTAAATTTGAAGAAATTAACTTTGAATTTTTTACGATTAATTATTTAACTAAAAAAATATTTATTATACTAACTTATATACGAATTATTATAAACATAAATTATAATTTATTTGTGCGTAACACGTTACAACACCGAATTTAATAGTTTCACTGGCATTCAAGGCATAGTATGCACAAGATTGTAAGAGAATTTTTGGATGTAGTGAGGTGATGAAGCAAATGATGTCACACCATTAACACAGGAAAAGCACAAATTAGGAACCCAAAATGAAGGGAACAAAGAGTAGTCATGCTTGGATTGTGGTTGGGTGGGACAGCAAAAAATTGGCTGAAATTGGATAATCTATTTTTCATGTCTCATTTCTATTTTTTCAAAAGAAACGATTCACTTTGGTCATATCTTTAAAAATTTTTTCACCTTTTCTTATATCTTATTTTCTCAATAATATTTATTCACGTGCTAATATCTCTTCCTACACGCCCTAATCTTTTCCCTAATATCTCATGTGCACTCTCCCTTCTCATTTTTCCCACTCACATGTATGTAATGTATATTATAATATTAAAATATATAATATATATTCATTTATTATATTAATTAAAAATATTTTATTTTTATATGAACAACTGTCTATTTCAACTAATGACTACTTGTTATATCATCACACTTGTTATAGTATTTTTCAGACACTATAAATTTATATACAATATCTCATTTTTTATATCTCATATTTCTAAAATACTTTATCTCATTGTTTATGACTTTATCCAAGAATATTTTGTTTCCATAACGTAGCATTATTGCAACTTTATAGTCCAACATGCGCCAAGCATGTGCCCTGCCCTTCAAATATTGCCAGGTATTAAGGGTCACATCTAGGCCATGTCTGTTTCCCAACTTCTAATTTTAGCACAATCTAACAATTTTCATATATTAAACATATAATTTAATAAAATTTTTATTTAAATATAAATATGAATTTTTACATGTATAATTATACTATATCTACACTATATTATTATTTCAATAAAATTTTTTAATTACACAAAATAAATTTACAAAAATACCCTTGTGCTAAATACTTTTATTTCTCCTACCATTTTCTTATACCTTTTTATCTAACTTACAATTTATATTTATTTATTCTCTCAAATTTTATAATTTTATAATTTTTTGATCTTTTATCAATTTTTTATTTTAAATATTTTTACACAATGTTAAATTACATAATTTTCTATTTTAACTTTAATTTTTTCTTTTAAATTTTTTCTATTTTTGTTTTCTTTCAAAATTTCACTTTTGTTTTTCAATTTTTCTATATTTCTTTATTTTGTTATTTTAAATATTAAATAATTTTATTTTTGATGATTAAAACAATTAATTTCATAATTTATAAATAAAGAGTGTGTAAATTTTATTAGTTATTAAAAGACTTAGGGTGATTTGGTTTTGTACAGTGAATTTACGTTTTTATCCCTATAAAATATTGTGAGTTTATCGTTTTGCTTTGGATAATTAAAAACGCGCTACACCGGATTTCTCCCTCCCTCTCCATTCTTCATTTTCCCGTTCCTCATTTTCTCCTACTCTTTTTTTTCGCCTTCTCTTGCCATCAATTTCTTGCTTTCCTCTTCATCTCCATCTCTAGCCGATTGAAATGAGTAATCAGTCAGATTCATAGCAAATTAACCTCCTCATCCTATAGTCAATTCCCCAAAAGCTTTCGGATACCAGATTTCATCTTCAATTCACAAGATAACTAGATTGAAGCTATGGTCCCCTATTCTTACAATTCTTTATGAACTATAGGTTATCATTACCTATTCATTTGTTGTTCACTTGATTTTACTGCATCGAATGAGATTTAGGTGTGAAATTTTGGCTTGATATCAGATTTGAATTTGAATTTGAATTACTGTTCATGTGTTGTCTGCTTGATTTTGGAATAAAATGAGATATAGGAGTGAAATTTTGGTTTGATATCCAATTTCATTTTGAATTCAGGAGATAGCTAGACTAAGGGTAAGATTCCTTACACCTATTTTTCTCCAGCAATAGGTTATCAATTACCTATTCATGTGTTGGTGGCTTGATTTTGGTGAATAGAATGAGACTTAAGGACGAAATTTTTTCCCCAGAACTGTATTGCCAAACTGTATTGGAGTAATTTAATTGAGTGTGATTATATATACATTCATACATAGATATTGTCAAGAACAAATAAAGAAATTTTCAGCGACCTACGTTTCACATAAAAATACCACCTTGATATTTTTATTTTAGATTCAAAGTGTGGACAAAGAGATGTCTGAATAGTTAAGCAGATGATATGTTTGGCTTGCTATTGTTGTTTCTAATGCTGCTTTGGAAGGCACTTGCATTCTTAACAGGCAAAGAACTTTAGCATTTGGATTAATGTATCTCAATATTACATACTGTTATTCAGTTTAATAGATATGCAGGTGCAATGCTTGTTACGTAATTTGATTAGAAATGTGATATTATTTTCCTTATAGAGAAATTCTGAGCTATGAAGTATGCACATTAAAACTCTTACCAAGAATTGAGCAAGTACATTGTCTCCCACATTCAATGATTTGATTTCCTGAGATTAGACAGAAAGCACCAAATTCCAGCAACCAGTATTCAGGTCTCATCAAGCGGGAGTGGATCCCACAACAAAAGGGAGAACAACAACAGATTAGGGACAACAATCGGGATCAAGGGGTGGACGTCGCTCCCCAGCCTTTTCTTTCTTAATCTTCTCCACACGTGTTTTCTCTTCTCCTCTTCGCCCCACTTGGCTTCCTCCACGCCCTTGGCCAAAACCAGCGGCGGAGGCAGTTGGTACGGGCATTTCGACCGCCAAGAAGTCTCCGGAAGCCCAAATCGGGAAGCCCTTTTGAGGAACCGGGAGACGGCCCATCTGAGGAGGGGAGAAGATAGGGGGCCGGCGGCGGAGGATTGGCGGCAGAGGAGTGGCGGGTAGTCCCAGTTGAGGTAGCAGGGAATCTGGGTGGATATGAAAAGCTGGGAGTGGAGGGGTGGTGAAGTGGTTGGGTTGGTGAGGATGTGGGTCAAGGCATGAAGCTTTTGCTCCCAACTCGTGTCCTCCATCGTCAATTTCGGACCAGCCGTTGTTTTCTGGCGTCGCGAATTGGGATAAGATTGGAGGAGGCAGTAAGGTTTGAGGGGCATTTTAACAAATTAAAAATGTACATGGGCGTGTGTAGAAATTTTCATTTACAGCTGACTGTGTTTGCTTGTTTATTTGATTAAGGTGATAGTATACAGAATTATAGCAGTATAAACATATAAAAATTTGAATGAATATGTCTTTATATATATATATTGATTTAATTCTTAATATATATAATTATTTAATGTTAAATATTTGAGTGTATATCTAAGAAAGACAATTTTTGAATTTAAATTTAAATAAAAAATTATATTATTTGTCTTTTTTGAAATTGATGGATACCAAACTCATCAAAATAGACAAACATAGTATATGAGTTATGACATGCATTTTAAGCTTGATAGTGGCAAGAGAAAGAGAGGGTTAATGTGCATGTTTGAGAAAATTCTAAAATTTGGAGCAAAGGAAAGAAAATGGCGAAAGCTTACTAGAACATAAAAGTTGTAGCTGTGACAAAAATTTAAATTTCTCTCCCGCAAAAGTTAAATATTTTTGTCACTTACTACACACACGCACTCGCCACAGCATCTCCAATTCCATAATCAAAAAGCAAAAAAATAATCATTTAACTTAAATTTGTTGAGTCAAATAACATTTTGGATGTAATTCAAAAACTACGTTTAGGTGTAAATTATCATCTATTTTTCTGTCATGAAAATTTCCATTTTTAAACGCACCACTCAACAAAATAATCTTTTTTATCACTTCATCTTTTTCAAATTTTTTGTGGCGATTTCCCTTCAGATCATAATTTGCATCTAAACTAAGCCATCACTTACTAGCAAATCATTATCCAATCACTAGTAAAAGTCACACATTATATGCATGTGTGAATTTATTTAAATATAAATTATTTTTATTTTAAATAATAAAATAATGTATTTAACTTAAAAGTACAAAAATATTTAAAATAAAATAAGAAAAAAGTTGAAAAAAGAAAAAAATTTGAGAAAGAATACAATTAAAAATGATAAGTTAAAAAGTAAAGTGAGTAATAAAAGAACATAAAAATGAAAAAAAATTTAAATGGGGACTGTTGCATGATTTTATTTTATATAACCAAAAAATTTTCCTAACTCAATGATACTATATAGAAGGAACTCAAAAAAGGGTTCGGTTGGTATTTGCGTTGAATGCAGTTGCGGAGAAGCTTTCGTAACAAATCCAAAGGGAACTTAAATTCTTACCATTTTCATTTCTTCATAAATTAAAAACAAATAAGAACTAATAACCTACTTGATTCTAGATTACCATGAACTTCCCCAAGCTTGATTCGGATGTCTCAAGATCGACTCGATATGTTTTGGATTGCAATTTCTCCACTTCCCAAGCCTTTCTTCTTTTTCTTGCCTAGCTCAAGTTGAAGTCGTCCTATCAAATCTTCCTCATCTTATACTACTTTTAAAATTTCAAACTTACAATACACATTGATTTGACTCGACCCAAAAACTCTAAAAAACATAATGTATAATTTTATATTTGAGTATAAATAGGGATATTAAATATTTTTTTTTAATTTATTACATGCATGTGTGGAACATGTGAATTTCATTGGTAACTAATATTGATAAGTTAATAAGAAAAGAGAGAAAACATAAGAAGAAGAAAGAGGTTATATTTGTTTTACAATTTTCGAGTTAACTATTAACGCATGTTCTATTATTATATTTTTAAATTTTATTCATTTTTTTCTTCTTTTTTTTTTTACGTAATTTTTGAGAAAAAATATATAAAAACTTACACTTAAATTTAAAAACAACATAATCGGATTTCAAGGGCATGCAATGATTTGCAACTCGTTCTTGAGCGAGATATCTAAGGGATTCCTTAGTTCGGGCCGAACAAACAATTTAACCTGATCATTATCTAATGAACTGTAATCTTTTTTTGTCCGTAAAAATCCCACCAGAGCGCCTTCTACTTTTAATAGATCATGAACTAGGTTCGAATCATTCTCAACGAGACACTAGTAGGGCGCAAGAATAAGTGGAGCCTATGCTTACCCAAATAGTATGACACTGTTTGGCGTCATTTTCCTTAACACAAAACATATCCTACAAAAAAGCATTCATAATTTCCCTTCAATCACGATGTCCTTAAGAAGGTAAGGGTACATTATTTAGAGTAGCATTAAGAAGCCTACAGCGGAGCTTGAGTCTCGTAGTTGGAAGTACCAAACCCTCTCATCCAACCGACTGGCGATGTTTGAGCATCAGAGAACGATGTCAACGTTGCGAGGCAACTGTCCACGATGTGAGAGAGTGCCACATGTCGGAATATGGCTTGAGGATCTTGTTCGAATCTGAAGCCGATTCATGCGAAAGCTTGGTTAAAGATGGATGTGTCACTCTCACTCTTATCGTCTCCACCATGACTAATGGCAATGACAGATACATCTTCAAGTCTTCTCTCCCTCTTTTTTTTGGTGAATTATAAGAATTAAAGTTCTAAGTACTTCAAAAAGAAAAGGGCGGTTTCATCGTACCAGTTGGGCTTGGCAAGGGTTTAAGTGCTGTTTGCGTTGGTAAAACTAAAGGTCCATTAATCTCAGTGGAAATTTGGGTCGGCCCATATGAACAAAAATCCTGGGCTCTGGATTTGGGACCTTTTCTGGAAAGTTCCACGACATTCTAGCACATCCCTTGATAATTTCCAGACCCATCTTTGCCATACCTTCTCCTTCCATTCTTTATTACCACGTCTCATAATAAAATTCAGTCCAGCGTTCAAGAGTTGGTAATTTCCTTTCCCCAGAAATTGCGCGTGGACTTTGTAGAATTTTTCTGTAGAAGAGCATAGATTATTTGTGCAAGTAGAAGAAGAGAGGAGATGGGTGTGGATTACTACAAGATATTGCAGGTGGACAAGAATGCAAAAGATGACGATTTGAAGAAAGCTTATAGAAAGCTCGCGATGAAGTGGCATCCTGATAAGAATCCCAACAACAAGAAAGAAGCTGAAATGAAATTCAAACAGATATCTGAAGCTTATGAGGTATAAACTTGTCCTCCTAGATTTCTGTTTCTTTTCCTTCGTATGTGTGCTCATGCGTATCGATGACGAGTGTTATTTGTGCAACTCTTTATGTGTTATTAGTGTTTGTTAACAGATAGCGATCGCGTGGGGGGTCTCGTTTGATTGGCTCGGTGATTAGTGTCTTAATATAGAGACTATTTTTATAATCTTGTTGTATTGTGAGTTGAGAAGATCGTCGAGCGGCATGAATGACTTCCTGATTTGAGCATCGTCTGGGAGCATTCAAAAGTGTCTGTTTGATGTTAGGAGGCTAGAATACAATGAAGGAGATTTCTTTGATTGTTCAATCGTGTCCAATTGACAGTTCTTAGATTGACATGATTTATCTATACAAGTGATGTAGGCTGCAAAAATCTGTAAATTAGTTTTTGAAAATCTGCTAGATGTGTTTTTTGGCTATTTGGCATCAGATGTACTTGCCAAAAAATTGTGTGCACGTTGATGTTACTTGGACTACGACGCATCGGAACCAGGGAATGCGATGTTCAATTGTTTGATTCTTCGTGCAGGTTCTAAGTGATCCTCAAAAGAGGGCTGTCTATGATCGGTATGGCGAAGAAGGTCTGAAAGGACAAGTGCCGACTCCCGATGCCGGTGGACCTGGTGGCGCAACATTCTTCCAGACAGGAGATGGACCAAACGTGTTCAGATTCAATCCTAGAAATGCTGATGACATTTTTACTGAGTTCTTTGGCTTTTCAAGCCCATTTGGAGGAATGGGAGGTGGTGGCGGAATGAGGGGCGGTTCCAAGTTTCCTGGGGGCTCTATGTTCGGAGACGATATATTTAGCTCTTTCGGAGACAGCAGACCAATGAATTCAGGTCCTAGAAAGGCACCACCCATGGAGCAGAAATTGCCCTGCAGCTTGGAAGAGCTATACAAGGGAGCTACGAAGAGAATGAAAATCTCTAGAGAGATAACCGATGCGAGTGGGTATGTTGCTCTCTTCATCGTATACAAGTGCTACTTATTCATCCAGTTCATTCACTGTTTATTTTCTGCTAATATTGAAATCTTGGTAAGAGAATTGGCATTAGTTGTATGGCTTTTAGGTACATAAAGATGGTAGCTTCCTGGTTTCTTGATACTTTTATTTCCATCATAAGTTGGTATCTCGGTTTAACATTAGTTTGTTCTCTTTAACGGTGGTGGTTCTGATTGGGCAGGAAGACGTTGCCAGTGGAAGAGATCCTGACAATAGATATCAAACCAGGCTGGAAAAAGGGGACAAAGATCACTTTCCCGGAAAAAGGAAATGAACAGCCAAACGTCGTTCCATCGGATTTGGTGTTCATAATAGATGAGAAGCCGCACAGCGTGTTCACGAGGGACGGAAATGATCTCATCGTCACACAAAAGATATCGCTTGCCGAAGCATTGACAGGTTACACAGTCCATCTTACAACGTTGGATGGGAGGAATCTGACCATACCCATTAACAGTGTGATCCATCCCAACCACGAAGAGGTGGTGCCCAGAGAAGGGATGCCCATTCCTAAAGAACCCACCAAAAGGGGTAATCTGAGGATCAAGTTCAACATGAAGTTCCCAACCAGGTTGACGTCCGAACAGAAATCCGGAATCAAGAAGCTCCTTTCTCCATGAGTTGGAAGGCTGTATCTTGTACAATAGTTGGACTATGATTACAGTGTCGTCGCGTCATCTCCCTGTTCGTGCAGTCCCGAATTTGGTTGGGTGATCTGTTGTTGGAGATGCAACGCTTATGTGCCTTGTGGGCTCCGAGTATGTTCGTGGCTAGCTTGCAGAAAATAAGGCGAGGCATTTATAGTTAGGCATGCTTGTAATCGGAACAATTACATGACCCAAGAAGCATTGATATTTTTTATTCAAAAAAGGTGCAAAACACACGGAAACATTGGAGTTATATTGAGCGCTTGGAGGGATTTCCTTCTTAACATAGCCATTTCACCGGTTCTTCCGGTGAAGGTAAGCCATGAGTAGTTTCTACGCATGACAGAAAATAAAGTCATCCTTATAAATTTCATAAAAAAAAGAAAAAATATGCATAATGTTTTAATTGAAAAACATAGAAAATCCAAATAAGTGTTAATTATTTTATATTAATATATATATACATATACTATATATATGATATTACATATTTTTATTTCTTTATTTTATTTTATTTTATTCTTTGGAGGTTTTGCATCCTCTGATTTAGGTTCTCCTTTTTAAAAATATGCATGATTCTTGCACGAGGTTTCTATCCTGACATCAGTTCTAATTCCGATGATGTGTCCTAATCTGATTTCCAGTTTTAAGTAGAACCATGGTTGTATCTAAATTAGATCTCGCGTGTAAGTGCGTCAAGAAAGTTGGCCAATGGCACCCACATAATGAGTCATAGTGCCGTACGAAGGCGTGCCTGAGTTGGATGCAGTTACAGAGAGAACTCAACACCAGTTCATGTAATGATTAAACTTATTCGGATAAACGATTTTTTAATGATTGAATTGACCCATGACTAAGTGACATCCAGACAAGACCAATATGCGAGCGCTCATAAACAGTGTTTGACCAACCAACACAGTGGGAATTAAGATCAGTCAGGGCACAGAGCTTATTAAAGAACTCAAATAGCTGATATCCAACAGGTGAAATCAACTCCTGGATTGGACACCCAATCAAGCCACCACATAGTTCATGGATTGGACAGGGAAAAAAATGGTTCCGGGAGAGAATTTCCCATATCAACTTCCTATATTAGTTGAAGGAGGATTTTCTAGACCAAGTTATAGAAAAACTCCGGTTTTTAAATAATCAATTATCTAAATATCTAAGTAAAGCTATGAATTTGTGCTAAATTAAGGCAACCATAAAAACACAATGGATGGTCACGACATTGTCAGCATTTTTGTCATCAGGAGGGTTATTAGCCTCGCAGTCGCGTTAGCTCTCTACATCGTGGCTTTGCCAGGGAACCGTGACTATATTTTTAACTGCTTAAGAGATGATTAATAACAACTTGATTCTGCAATCCAACAATATAGAAAGCGTGTTTGCCCGACTGACTACGTTGCTTTCTTGACCAACAAGCTGATCAGCGGTTCGCGCAGAGAGTTAATTGGTTTCTGTCTATAATATTGCTCTGGACCAGCCTGGAACCCAACTAAAGGGCTGCATCTCAAAAGAATACAATCTAAAGAATGAGATAATACTATACTACCTGTATGGTTGTCAAAGGTATGAACCTTACCATTATTTGGTCACCCAAAATTTAGTCACCTCAGTCGCTGTAATCTCCAGAAGCCATAGATTCAGAACCTTCATCCACATTCTCTACTTCATCTCTGTCCGAATCATCTTGGATCTCCATCTCTCCCTTCAAAGTTTCACCATCATCTTCATCATAAACAATTTCATCTTCAATTTCGTCAGCGTCTTCTTCACTCATTTCTATCATCTCATTACTTCTATTGGAATTGGCATCATAAGTTGCTTCTTCCCATTTCGCATAGTTATAAAGGTTCTCGTTAGCATCATTGTCATCCGAATCACCAGCTTCCATGCTGGGACTACTGTCATCATTTTCAGCAAAATTTTGAGTGCCAAAATTATCAACCACCTCTCTGCCAGAACTCCTCGGCTCATCCAAAGCATTCTTAAAGGTGCCCTCGCCATTTAAGTAATCCAGTGGAGTCTCTGCAACGGCTTTCTTCTCTACCCTCCTCCTCCTAAGAGTTCTGCGACCCCGTCCAAGCTTCTGTCCTGGAATACTTACTCCTTGCTGCAAAAGAAATTGGCTCAAGGTCTCGCCTTGTTTCATGCTCTGCTTGCCAGACTGTGATATCGTTCCCTTGATTAATTTCTGTGACTTCTTGCGTCGGCGGCCACCTCCTCGGCCAAGAACCGCTTGCCTGTATCCAGAGCCAGCTAGAGTGTCACGACGGCGATCCCACTTTTCTTCTTTTATGGATCCATGCTTATCAAATTCCATAGTTTCACCCTTTTGGATGTCCTTTGTGCGACCATACCTCAAAGTGAACTTCTGCATGCAGCAGAAAACAAGTTTAAAACAAATGACTTTGGAAAAATCTGAGCAAAGAAGAAATCCTTATATATCATCCAATTCATGATACATTCCAGCAAATATACGGACAAGTCAGGGTTGAAGGCCAGAACGTAGCCAGCAAAGTCAGTATGACGTACTCACTTGATATATATATATATATATATATATATATAGTCTAGTCTTCAAAATCTCACTCATGTTTTGTTATGTGACAAGTATTTTACCAGTTCATCGTGCACATGATTCCTGTTGAGTTTTAAGAGACTTAATAGTTTGACATTTTTGTAATGATACTTCCTGTTTATTATCTTTGTGTTTTTAAGTACCGTATTCTCTCAGTTCCTTTCAAAGAGTACATTCCTCATACCAACTTGCCAAAACATGCATATCTAATGCTGTCAAACTGATGAAGACAATTTCATGGAGAGAGAGAGAGAGAGAGAGAGACTCAACTGGAAAAGCTTCCATTTCCTTTTCATCATGAGACTTAGCCTTCTGCTTTGAGGTATAGAAAATTGATGCATCCAGCTCCAACAACCTCAGAGCCACAGCAGCTGTAGTTTTTGGTATCCAAGGAAGTTCAGGGACAGATGCAACATAAGTAAATTCACCTCTTGATGAGTCACAGTAGCACAACAATTCTTCTGTTGTTTCAAAATCAGCTGACAGATGAGCACGTTTTACAGCACCCTCAAACTGAGTAAGGATCTGAAAATTATTTTGAATAACACTTTCAGTCTCATAAGTAACACCCAAAAATTCTAAAAGGGCCAGTGTAGATATTTAGCGCCTGAATTAGTCAAGACATGGCATTATTTCAAATGCAAGTGGCATGCATTTATTCATACAATCATGTCAATGTATTTTTTTTATTTAGAGTGAACACCTGTAGAAGATCCTCAATGCATGATGAGTTCTGCAATACTAAGCCCCAAGTTCTCCTATGGTCTTCCGTCCAAGAAGAATGAAGAGCCTCAGATGGAACAGAAACCTGTCAGACATAGTGGGGGTAATTACAAGTATGGGATGGGCATATGTAGAAAATGTGCCTAGACATGCAGAACATTGACAATGCATCCAGGTAGCATACCTCAAGCAGACTTAGAAGAGCCTTGATCATTCTAATTCTCAAAGGAGATGAGTTTGAAATGACTTTACCAGTCCCATCTATTAAATCATCTTCACCATTAAATTGCTCAAAGAAATTTCCTTTTGTACCAACCTGGCTGTTAATCCGATGGCAAGACATGCAAATGTCCTGTTTAGCATCATAAGTAGCAAGGCAAAAATCACAAATTTTCAACAGCGGCAGGCACCTTTTCTTTCCATATGCCATGGCGCACAAAGTAGACGAGTTGAAGCATTCTTTCCACATCCAGTTCTGTAGATCTTCATACCTCTTCAAAAAGTTAGTCTTCTCCATTTCATTCCTTCCGATATCAATTCTGAATGAAAGTGACGGTTCCAATAAATCAGAATTTGAACTGCAAACAGCACTGACTGGACTCTCAAAACTTTCACAGGCAAGTTTACAATTCACTTCCATGGCTTCATGACCTTGCTTGTTTCTATTGTGGTCCAAAATATTAGAAGGTAAACGGTTCCTTCGAACACATTCCTTGAAGCAGACTTCAATTGTTTGCAACATTATATGCAAATGAGATTCTCTAGTCCCACGAGTGTCCAAAGATGTCAAAAGAGCATCAAACGCCTGCAAAAAGAATAGATTAAATTAATCATTAAAGCATAAAGGCACATCAAACTAACATCAAACAAAAAATGATATTTTGAGAAAAGAGGAAAGAGATATTTTGAGTGAATAATTTATCTAACTGATTTTCACCCTTACACCCAGCGGCAGTAAAGAACAGATATTATTTTAAGACAACTACTAAATGATTTCGGCATTAAGAAGATGTAAAATTATAGCACATAACCTAGTTAGAAGGCCAATGATATCAAAAAAGGACTTGTTTGGGGTATGGCTTAACAAGTGTGTACCTCCTCGGAATCAATGAGTCTCCAATAGCCATTAGATGATTCAACAAAAATTCTGCCTGAACCAGGATCTGGGCAAGAAGATGAAGCTACAAAGTACCAGTAACGGTTTCTCCTTCTATCTTGACCCAAAGGCAAGGACCTGTAAACATACAGTTCTTCAGCTTTGTGGCCTATATAAGATTTTAGTTGCAGTCGCGAGCTTTCAGTTGTATGTCCACTCTGCTGAGCAGGTGAAATAAAGTGGCCAATTGCTGTATCCTGAGCTGGATTGTCAGTGGTGTTGTTAACATTGTCGGCCACAACAGCAGAATCATCCTTCTCTATAACAGGTGGTGATGGGTCATAAATTTTATTCTCTTGTGGACTCAGACCACCCTCCGCCACAGCATTGAAAGAAGAATCACAAAACTTAGCAATGAAGTCCTCTCTCATTCTCCTTTTGTCTAGCTGTGCTTCTGCCCACATCTGCTTTTTAAGAGCATTGGCAGCATCCATCCGATCCTGCAAAAACTTAATTTGTTGGGAAATACTGCAGACTAGAAGCTCTATTTCCAAGTTTCAATTATCATTAGAAAGTCAAACCTCAAGAATTAGACGGGTCGAATTCCCTTCATTCGCAATGCCAACCAACACCACAAGGGCATTCAGCCGCTCCTCAACAGACAAATCAGAATATTCTCCTTCAGTGAGTCCTTGGACCCACAGTTCACCTGATCTGCTTTCGTCGATCTCAACATCTTGATCAGGATTTCCTTCCCAATTATCTTCAGAAACATCAACCGATTGATTAGTAACAAAGCATTGCAGCTTTGGTAAGAATGAACAAGTTACAGCCGTTAGAAAAGAAACGTGTCAAATATTACCAATGCTACAAATTCCACTTTGCCAAGTAAGATTGTCAGGGAGCTTTTCTTTGCCATTCCCTGAGCAAGGGCCAACTTCGCTAGGTTCACCATTTTTGTTGGTATTCAATGGGGTTGCTAAAGCATCAATTTCAGTAGCCTCAGCAACATCACTGTCTGAATCATCATCTCTTTCTTCATCATCAGCATTTTGACCAGCTAAAAAACCATTTGCATATCTCTGTATCTTCTCCTTGGCAGCAGCAATGATTGATTCAGCATCAGCAGGATCTTTTCTGAAAGCAGGCCGTACACAATACGTTGATGGAGCAATTCTTTCAAAAAGTATTGGATCTCTTGACAAGGCAACAGATATAGAAGCCTCGGGAGTCTTGCTCGTTGTCAAGTCACGAAGCCCAGATTTCTATAAAAAATAAAATTAGACAATCCGATGGCAAGTAGCATACAGATTTCAATCTAATACTTACTTGAATCTTCTCTGCAAGCTCAATGACATTTAGTCCTTTGCTTCCTTCAAGAGCAAGAACATGATAAGCAGCAAATTTAACAGTTCCAGGAGTCAACCGGTGTCTAGATCTGCGTTGGAGGGACAATCCTTTTTCTTGCATAATTGCAACTGCATTCTCTGCTGCTGACCCATCTCGAAGAGTGGACACTATCTCTTCACAACCTTTACCCTGAAAGATAACAAGTGCGGTAGTCATGGCACTGCAGTGATACAGTTTAAAAGACAAACAACTGATTGTGATTGTTATGCAGTGACGTTATCTAACATGCTGTTTATGGATGTGAAGTGGTTACACTAGAAGTTCATGGGATGGAGAAGTTGTATAGACTTGACAATACATTTTCAATTTTTTACTTAGCATTCATAATTTTATGATATCCTGACTCGGGACAAATCTGAACACTTGGTTGCTAAGATATAATGGCATGATTGATATCAATGAATGGGATGGGAATGGAATGGTCATTCCCATACTCATTATTAATGTGATTGGTATGATAAATTTTAAGGAATTCCCATTCCTTTGGAAATCACTATTCCCAAAAAAGTAACACCCATTCCATCTAACCCCCATGGGTTTACTCATTCCCAACCTATTGAGAATGCATTATTTTTACACTATTAAACTAATTTTACTAATTTTTAGATCTACAAGATATGTATCAACAAATAATGTTCATTATTATATAAATTAAATTTCAAAAATATCATGTGAAAATATTAATACATATAGATTACATAAACAAACATAAAATTAAATATATACAAATATATTGCCACAATATATATATATATATCTTGTTTTTATTTCTAATTTTAAAATTAAATATAATCAAATATATCATATAAAAGTATTAAATTAATCTTTAACATAATATGAATATTTTCAAATATTGTATACATTGATAGTCTTATTAAATAAATATAATACAATGGATATAATGGATGTATCTTCTTTTTTTAATCAGAAATGCTTAGTATATTACTTGCACAGGTAGTTAATAAAATTGTGTCAATTATAAATTTATTTTTTCACATTATGAATATCTATATGAAGTTAAAAAAATTATATAAATATTTATTTCATAATAAACAAGTTAAATATCAATTATATTTGTTTGTTCAAGTATCTAATATATACGAATATATTTTTATTACTTTTATATACAACATAAACATTGAAATATGATATTATATCATTATTAAATATCTAAATATATATAAAAATATAACAGAAAATATAATAATTAATTAAATATTTGAGATCATGTTCTTTTGATTAAAAATGTATATTTTTCATTATCATCATAAATATAAAATAAAATAATAGAATGACAATTCCTTTCTCATTCCTACTATCATGGCTTATACATATCAAGTATGGGATATGTTAAAGCATTCCATTCCTTTCCAAATTTCATTCCATTCTTAAATTCATTACATTTTTATCTTACTCCATTTATCCATACCAATCATGCCATAAGTCTTATACATATGTGTTCTACTAGATATATTCAAGGCAAGAGAAAAATGAGGTACCTCCTCTTTATCATTTGGGGAAACTCGATCAATGCCCTTTTTCTTCAACTGTGGACCTAAACCCGCAGAGAGTGCAAACTGCCTTAATATTTCAGGCCAAGTCCATGGATTTAAGTGCTTCTGCCAATCTCGTATGTCAAAACCCCACAAATATGCCTGCCATAATGACAGAAAATAAACCATAACTCCAGCAAAAAGCAAATATCCTGAAAAAAAAAAAAATGCCACTGAATAGCATTATAATGGAGCAATTACCCCTTCAACGATATGAGGATGTCCACCTTCAGGATTAACAGCACTATATTGATTTGTGCCTGGTCCACCTGAAGGTGTTCTCACTACATCTTCAATATCTTTTATAATGAGCTTTAGAACAGCAATATGTATCTCACCAAGCAACCTTGAATCCTGTTAAATTAAAATGCCCACATGGATACAACAGAAAGGAAACACCCTTCACCCCCACCAAAAAGATCAATAAATAGAATAATATGAAAAAAGTGCAAGATATGTGCAAGTGTGTGGGTGGAGAGAAACAGATTGTCAAAAAGAAAACCGAGCAAAGTCTTGGGCAGGTTCATACCCAAAATAAGTGGAAAGAAAGGAAATGGATGGTATTAATGCTTTTCTGTGCAAATGACGAGGTATGCTGTGGGACAGTCAATTATCAAAAATGCAACTGAATCTAAAACTCACATAGTCATGGAAAGCTTGAAGGAATTCATCAAGGGTAAAAGGCCATAGCCCGAGAACATCAGCAAATGTCATACAGAATTTCCAAACCTGAAAGAGCAGTCATTGAGTTAGAAATTTCCAGAACAGACATTGTGCTGGAAGAACTGCTCCAGTTATTTCATAAAGAGACCAATATTGTAAAAAGAGCATCACGTAATACCAAAAGGAGACAGATTCATAATTGCATACCATCAGGAGGTTTCCAACATTTTCCTCTGAATCAATCCAAGGCTGAATGGCAAACGGCATTTTCAATTGCACAGACTTTGGAGGGAATTCACACAAAGCTTCTGAATCACATAAGTTTTTGCTCAGTGCTAATAAACCAACAAGGGCAGACTAAAAGATCAAAAGTAATAGGAACGGTTTTCAAAGTTTAGGGCATTACAAGTTCTCTAATGCAACTAAGACCATTAAATTAGTTTAGATATAAAATGAGGGAGAAAGCACAAGACAACTTAAAATTAACACAATTTTGAACCATTTCCACAACAAAGCAAAAGTGTTTGTCTCAAAACATTATAAAAATGTTTGGGAGGGGGGTTTTGCTGGGAGATGATGCTTGGTGGGTTATGTTGAAATGAGTAGTGTGTTTGGAAGGAATATTTTGATGTGAAGAATCGTACAGTTTATTTGAATTTTTATATTTTTGAATATGTATAAAATATATAACAATGATTGAATGATGTGATAACATATATGAAAAATGATTATTTTTTAGGGTACAAGTACATATAGACGTGAGAGTAAGTATGTAGACATATAGGTATTGATTTGATTGTGAATAGGTGTAATGATTGAAAATAATTAGTTAATTATATGTAAAGGAAAATTTGAATTTGAATTTGAGAGAAGATTTTGTGGTGTAAAATATTTGGTTGTGTGATGTTGATGAGACCAAAAAAGGTGAAAGGTGGCTAACAAACATAGCCTATGGATAAGGTGAAATATGCACGAAGATTTCAATTAATATTCTGATAATTCAGCAATGACCTCGTAGTGTGCAGTGCATTAATATATGTTTATTAGTTGACCATCATTCCGGTATCCAGCCTTAACACATATCATGGTTGTTCTAGTAAGAAGTACTGACCTCGGAATGAATCAAGATTTTGTAAAGTGTCATAATCAAGAGAAACAATTGAAGGTAATCCCTTGCTTGAAGCAGCTAATTCCATTAATTCCAGACGCTCATCCTCAATTAGATCCATGGATTCTTTAGCAATTCTCCGTGCTGCTGCTCTATCAGCTGCAGCTTTTTGTCTTGCTGCTTCCTTCTCTTTGCGGCGCTCTTCTTTTTGTTTCCTCTTCTCTGCCTGGAAACAGAGAAACAATGAAGAGGATAAGTCACTAACAAATCAGAAAAAAAAAACATTAAGCAAAAAAGAAGCCATAAGCAGAATTACTTTAAGTATAATATACCCGTAAAAGCTCCTTCTGCATAAATTTCTCCCTCCGTGCCATTTCACGCCTTTCCTCACGCTGAAATTTCTCCTCCTGTTTCTGCTGCTCTTTCAGCATCCGCTGTTCTTCCTTCCGTCTTTCACGGTCTTGCCTCTCCATTTCTTTCCTCATTTGCTCCTCCCTCTGGAAAGGAAATTATTTATAACCATATTTCAGCTAAGATAAACCTGTATTACGTGCAGTTACTAGCAGGAGTCTGAACCCCTTAAACATATAACCACAAAGTCCAAACCTTCCGCCTCAAAAGATCTTGTTTCTCCAGTTCTTTCCTAATCTTCTTTTCCTGAGCTTGAACTTCTCTTCCAATTCGAGCTTCACCACTCTGCAATAGATAATGAATGCTTGACTGTGGCAAGGAAGAAATATCAAAATATTTAGCAGCATGAATCCAGTAATCTTAAATGTACCTTGCGTTTCCTCTCCATATGCAAATTATCTGCATTATGTGTGATTGAATCCATATTCCTTGGAGATGCAGGAAACTGCATCTGCCTAACTGGCTGAGAACAAATATCCATGTTTTTTACCTGGCCCTCAACGCCATGTTCCGGGGGCAGATGCCCATTTCCATACATAAATGATGAAATTTTCGATGTAGCACCATGAGAAGGTGCCTCATAAAGGTGGAGTGGTGCAACTTGCCCATATGCATCAGTCCGAATTTTACACTCTACTGCTTCATGAGGACCAATGGATGAAGCCTGAGAAACAAAATTTCTAAATTGTCAACCATTTGTCTATTTGATTGAAGAGACATTGCTAGTTTGCTGTTAAATGGGAATCACAACATTCAATTCATCAAGCACTCATAGATCCACTTAAAGTAAAATTCTTTTCTTCCTCTAGCACTCTTATCACCCTTCATGGGGGTAGAGAAGAGGTGGAGAGAATGTTCACTTTAAGAGAGTAAAAAAAACATAGCCATATTTAAGTAACATACATGCTTATAAAGCATGTCAGGTAAATATCCCAATAACAAAGAGAATAAGTCATACAATCTTCTTAATGGAGAAAAATGGTGCTCATGAAAAAAGAATTCCAAGTAGCTCTGATGTTTACAACCATCCCATCATTGGCCAATCACCATTGACATTTATAATATAAAAATTAAATTATCGCAGATCACACTTTCAATATCGAGATAGAGATCAAACTTTGATGTGCTTTGCATCATATTGCCCGTAGAATCTTCTGTCATAAGAATTCCTGTATCTGTCTTGCTGCTCTGTCGGCACTGTTGAATAAGCAACATAAAGAAATGTTAGTGATTTTATTTAGGGTTTTAACCAAAACCCCAATGCAACTAGAGAAAGGGAAAAAGAACAAATATAAACCTCCATTGAAGTCCAAAACCAGTTTGGTGCATGAGATATAACTATTAATCTCGTCCAACAAATTTCTGCTCTTCATAAAATCTCATAATTTACTAGAAAGGAAAATTTTGACATATTAGTTATGTCTAATGTTTTTTAATCAATATTACAGAAAACAAGTAAACTCTACAAACATCAACAGTCCATCAAGCTCATGAAAGGAGAAGCAGAATATCTTAAGCCTTGAAAGATTCCCAGCTTCATGCCAAAGGAGCATAATATCAATGGACTCTGTAGTATAATAAGATTAAAGATACTCCAAATCATGTTTAGAAGGATTAGCCATCTTCCAACTCAGATTTCATATACACCAAATGCACTTAGCAAAGGAAATCAGAACAGAACTGGCAGTAATTCAATGCCAGACCACCACGTCAATCAATAATGAATGAGACAAATGTACCTATAGGTGCACCAAATGCACCAGGGGGCAGTTCTTCAAACTCCACACCGAGGATTGGCCCATCTTCCCTCAAAGGCTCTCCCAATTGTGCCTCCACACATTCTACCACTCTACGCTCCATGAATGTCCTAGGGACCTCATAATACCTTATCGGCACCATTGGAGTATTATCTCCATTATCAAACTGACTTGACCCCGATCCTGAGCCAGACGAAAAACCAGAACCACAGGTATGTTCACTGCCAGGCTCAGCGGTCATAAATTCTCCTTTTGGGGATTCAGTCAATCCCTTCTTCCCAATTGACCCAGGATTGCATGGCTTCGTGGTTGCCGCACCCACTGCCTCCTTCTTATCCTTCAATCTCCTATGACAAAACCACATCTGCAATTGCCTATCTGTCAAACCTAATTTATCTGACAGTTCTGCACGAGTTGCCTCAGAAGGGTACGTCTCCACTGCATACAGAAACCACCAAAAAGCCAACTGCCATCACTCAACAGTAAATTTCAATCGGGGCACACAAAACCACATTCCACGTACAAGAAGCAAACATTCAATTCACACATCTTGGTTTCACGATCATAATTCCCAGAAATCCAGTAACTTCATCACTGTAAGTTTTTATCACTTAGTCTAGCATAAACAATTTCATTCAAAGTCGCGAATATACTAGAAATATTGATTCCAAGTGCACAATTAGACGCCTTCATCTGATAAAAAAAACTTAAAAAGACAAAAAAAAAGGAGAAAATACCATTAGAATTAGTAACAAAATGATGCCAATTGAACATACAAGCACAGCCATTAGATTACCCAAATATAAACCCCAAAAAATTCATAACTCAGCCCAAGATAGATGAACTCGTACACATGACACAACTATAAAGGACAACAACATCCACGAGACCCCGAAGAAGGAAAACACCATACTTGCATAGGTTTTCTCCAGCACTTCCAACTGAAACGGCGTCTTCATCTGACGTTTAGGCCTCTTAGAACCCTCTGCCGGGCTCTGATTCGTGTTCCTGTTGATCTCTCCCTCCGAACCGGTCTCCATTACAGATCAATCGGCAGCCCCCAAACCCTAGGAATCAAGAATTTGCCCCAAGAAAGGTAGGGCTCGGACAACGAAACAATAAACTCGTTATCCCTATCTTACAAAAAAAGGGAGGAATTTGAGGCGCATGTGATGCACAAGTAACAATAGTAATAACAATAATAACACATAGGGGATATTATTATATAGAGACAGGTGTAATCCGGAATGAGAATACGGATGAAAACATAATAGAGAGAGAGAAACGAAGGAACAAATGGAAAATTGAAGATCCAGAGAGGGATTAATAATGGAATTACTCAAAGTGATGAAATTAAAAGCAACCCATAAACAACTGTTGTGATAGCAATAGTAGGAGCAGTATATCGCGCTCTTGGTTCTATCAATTCCCATCTCCCCTTTTACTCAATATTCTTAATTTTCTTTTTCGACAAAAAAAAAAAATGGGGTGTCAAATTTGATTAGTTTGGTGAAAGAAAATTGGTTGGGTTTTCCAAGTTTTTGTCGGATAAAAGGACGTAATTCTTGACTTAACACTTTGAAATGAATTTATACCTCTCTGTCCAAAAAAGAGAAATTGTTTTTTTACTAAAGTTGTTTTGAGGTTAAAAGCTGGAGACTTTCTTATTTGGTTTCTGGGTGTTTTTGGTACTTTCGGGTTTGCTTGACTTGTAATCTTATGTTTTCGCGGCTTTAGGTGCAACGAATCCGAAGGAAAAGGTCTGGGCTTTGTTATGTGATTGGGCTTTCAGACTATTGGGCCTCAACGGACTGAAACTTGAGTTGAGTGTCCGAGTCCCGACATTCAATGGGGAAACGACATATTTCAAAGTTGGCCAAGAAGCAGTTAGGGCTATGTTTGGATATTTTCTTGTAAACAACAAACTATACATATTTTTAAAAGGATTACTCATTCAAACAACTGTTTTTTTAATCTCTCCATCATTTTATTTTTACGCTATTTTAAATTTTTCTATTTAATTTTCGCCTCCACCAAAATTTGTCAACATAGCCTAAATTCTTAGGGATTTATTTTGATGATATTACATGATTTTGTCAATATACATACATAATAACAACAACTTGGAAACGAAATTGAAGTAGTCTACATCCTATAGTTTGTGTGATGTCACTTTCGAAGTCTAAGCATCATAAATGTTAATGCAATTGAATCCTAGTGTATAATTGTGATCGTGATTAATTACCATATGACAAGAGATAATTGCAAACAATGAGTGCGCATGGACCCAGGACATTACCTGTAGAGCAAATTACTTGAAAAATGGAATCCGATTTTACTAAGTTTGACATACGTGTTTATTAGACATGAAAGTTGGTAAAAAGGAAAGAGTAAAAGACAAAGAGTAAAATAATAATAATAATAATAATAATAATAATTAGATGGATAACATATTTTGGGATGGTTTTTGATGAGATGAAAATTATGGTGGTCTGAAATCTAAGGTCGCCTTTGTCACATGAGAGTTTTGAGTTTTCTAGGCTCATCATTTTACTCAATTATTAACAAGTACCATTTGGGCTTTTGTTTCGATGCAAATTATGATGGCATTAAATTTGATGAAAAAACTTAAAAATAGTTTAAAAATAAAAGAAAGAGATAACAAAAAATATTTTATTAAATAGTATGTCTAAAAGAATAAATTATTGTAGATGAACGACATATATTTCTTTATAAACAATGTTGCCCCAAATTTATTATTCAGAAATTCATCAAAATTAAGTAGAAGAACGTTTGAGTGTTCTGTCTCTACGTTATAATATTCGATTGGCGGCGCCCCAAGTCCCTAACCAGAAAAATGATAATCACCCATCAAAATGCCAGCCTTGGAGAAATGTATGAAACGAACAGTGGTTCCAAAGGGATTTCCAACAGTATTTTTCCACCAAAGGGAAGAAAGAAAATACAATATTCACATATTTTTATCCTCAAATTCTAATAAATCTCAGGGCCTGTGATCACAATGTTGACCACACGAGGATATCCATACATTATTCCACACACCTCCAGTTAAGAAAATGGGAGACACATCCGAACTTTGCATGAAAGAAACTCGATGAGAAACTAATTTACATGACGGCTAGACGAGTGCTCAGATTGCTAATTTGTTTTTGTGATAAATGATACAACAAATGGAGTCGTGATTTCCTCCATGTCCCTGCATCAGTGCTCATGCTGCTTTCATTTGCTGCCACAGAACATCAGGCCGGATTAAGAATTAAATGAATCTATGGGAGTTTAGTTAGATTTATTTTTCAATACTAGAAGAAAAAACATTCAACATTCAAATGGCGCGTATTCAGCTCACCCGTTTTTCTTCTTCCATCTTGGCCTTGATCAACGAGTATATTGCAACTCCAATAATAGCAATAGTAGTGCCAATACCAGTCTGTAATGAAATCTTGTTGCCTGCAAAGTTTTTTTCAATAGTTTAATCTCTCATCGCACCATTTACAGCCATGTCACAGACACAGAGTTAAGAGTCGGGAAAAATAGTTCAGGGATAATATCTTACCAAAGACCAAAATAGAGAAGCCAATCACAAAGACACGTTTCAACACATTTCCGACTGCATGAGTGAGTGGCACCACTCTCTCCAGGGTGTTGGTCGCCAGCTGAGAAAAGAAACACAATTGAGCTCTATAATCCTCAACTCGAAGAGGAAAAGACCACTGCCTATGTCACTCATAATTTGGTGTTGGCACACAACACAGCAAGGTTTAAGTATCTTCAGAGGGTTCAGTTTGAAGATTAGGTGCATTGGCTTTTGGCCAAAAAGCATCTACCTGATTGTACAGATGGTAAAACATTCCCACCCAGAAAAGATCAGTGAGGAATTTTGTCAGACCAACTTTGGCAATTGCATCATTAAACCCATGCTTTATCAGCTGAGGTCCCTCAAACTAGATGCATAAAAAGAGGATTAAAAGGGGAGATAAATAAATAGTAAGTAAAGATCATAAGAGAGAAATATTTCCGTAGATCTGCCAAGACGTACAATTATGGCAGGTGGAATGCAGACGATGAGGGCGATAATTGAGATGTAGGCATATAAGTTAGTGCTATCCATATCAGTCTGCAAAGCAACATTCATCAGGAAGTACAAAAGATACATAATTTCTATCCTGTTAATAATTTTCAATGGTTGGATATAAGCAAGATAATTCGAGTATATGCTCCTGTAAGTGAAATGAAATAAAAATGGGGCACCAATTAACCATGGCTTTCTTCGAGTATATGCTCCTGTAAGTGAATGAGATGTTGGAAATCATGGCACTAACAAAGCCGGTCCAGTTGAAAGATAATTCGGTCAATGATGCCATCGACACACCTGCATTTAATCTGTAAGGTTAAAACTGCAAAGTTCGAAGTTGTTTTACAGAGAAGGTAGACTCATTAGAATCATCTGCGGAACTTTATCCTGTATCCCCAAAAAATTAAACCCCTTTTTGAAATTACACTTCTCATCATGCATTTTAAACATAAAGGGTATATCTTGTACTGTTTTGAAATAACATATATGTTCCCAGGAAGATGTCAAAAGTCATTGGCATGCCACCAGGCAAAATTTGCCGGCTTCTATGTTGTTTATTAATTTATTAGATAAGCGTAGGCTTCCCTCATCACAACAAAAGCAGCATTAAAGCTCACCAATAACCACTGGAGCCAATGACAGCCACAGCGTAAAGGGTATCTGTTGTCCAAGTACGAATTGTGAAGCCGCAGCGTTGAAGAAAGGCTCCAGTGCTGATCCAAAGTGAGACAAAAGTACAGAAAATTAGAAGGGTTTTCAATAGAAGAAAATCACCAGTTTCAGGCAGAAACGTTCCTCTTTCAAAATATATGGTCACCTTTAATGGTGTGAGTGAAGGAGACCGCAACAGCAGCAAAGGAAACATTACTAGTTATATGGCCTATAGCATGGCATA
This sequence comes from Avicennia marina, assembly GCA_019155195.1. Lineage (NCBI taxonomy): Eukaryota > Viridiplantae > Streptophyta > Magnoliopsida > Lamiales > Acanthaceae > Avicennia > Avicennia marina. The sequence continues at coordinate 16,365,131 of CM032754.1, read as the reverse complement.
CAGCAACAGGGATGAGCAGCTTTAAGAGGTTTGAGTCAATTGGCTAGACACAGAAACCACCAAATATACAAAATCAATTAATCACTAATTTGTTTTGTAAAGTTCTTGAATAAGCAAGTAAAGAGTTCTCTTTCCTATCAGACAATCAAAAGAGGAATCAGAACCACGTTTTTCTCAGAAGATTGCTGTGAATAAACGCTTAAATCTGTTACTATGTAACAATAATATATTAATAGCAGCTAAAAAACCGAGACGAGGACTAGAAGAGGCCACTTACAGCGCGCTTAGGGAGGCCCACGACCCAGCTCACCAAACAGTAGACGACACCAACAAATAGGTGTATAGCCGACACGAAACTGCAAGGACAAATAACTAAGTATCAATCAAACCAGAATTTAACTGGTAACTACGGTGTTTGTGACGTAAGAAGGAGCTTACTAAGGATAGGGGAAGTAATTGTAGATCTTCTTGTTGATGATGTTGAATATCACGTTCAAAAAGTACCTACACGAATGAAGGGCGGATTAGTCATTTCAGGAACAGCCGTTAACAGCCGGGACGATGATTTCGTCGAATTGTGAAGCTTGAGAGGGTCGGCCAGGTTCACGCGACGCACCACATGAAGAAGAAGAATCCTGTAACAAGAGCAGGGTATTTCTGCAGGAACCCGACCTTAGCGCCCCTGCGATTGCGAAGAAAAAGGGTGAGGAAAAACAAAACGAATCCGGTTAACGGGTCGGAAACCATGAAAACGGACCCACCCGGAGGAATCGCCGCTCTCCGCCGGCGAAGAAGCCGCGGCAGAGCACGGACGCATAATCTCCCTCTTCGTTACTGGACACACCGTTGAAGCTTCCAGCAGAATGGGAGCTGGTAGAAGCTGCCTCCCCCACATCAAGTTTTGGCCATCGCAGAGTTTCGCCGCGGTGTGAGTCGCTGGGAAACTGCAGCTCCCAGTGAGTCTCGCCTCCGGCTTCGGGAGGAGTGCCAGGCCGCGAATGGCGGCGCCGCTAAGAACGCGAGACTCCATTCCGAAAACACAGAGACAGCGAAGCAAGAGCGGAGCTAGATGGAGAGAGAGAGAGAGAGCGAGCGAGCGTCTGTGTGTGTGTTGCCCGATTAATAACGTAGAGCTTAGATGCAGAAATTAACGTGCGCCGGGAAAGCAAAGTTGAGTGGGCAGAACGCTGGAGTGTCGAGTGATGTCTATCAACGGACGAGACGAGCGGTTGACATTTCTTGGATTTATCGTTCTCACGGATATGGTGCTTCTACGTGCCTGGATTTTTTCTCCTTTTTGTAATAATAAAAATTCTTCACTTATTTTTTTTAAAATTTTTTTGGGGGGATTTATGTACAGTAGCTTAAATGAATAATATTCAACATAAAACCACTTCTTTGTAAATTTTCCCTACGACAACGATTGCATGGCACTAGATTTCTACGTGAAACTCTGGACGTACATGCTTCAGAATCCAATTCGGAGCCTTCGTGAGTTATAATTTTATTTCTGTGGCAAAATATCTTGTTATTTAGTGTAACAAGTATTTCATTTGGTCGCGGGATTAGGAAGTGGGGTAGAGATCTTATCTTATCCCACTGGAGCGAGAGGTCCGTGAGTGAGAGCTTGTCATGTCCAATCCTTGCAATCCATGTTTGCAATATCCTTATCATTTTCTATCACATAACAATTTCTCCCCCTTTCCTTTTTTCATTTGAAGATTGGAATTTTCACCACAATTTTCTTGGAGAAATGAAAGGGAAAAAAATAGATATGCGTAGAGAATGACGGAGTTGACCAATGGGTGCATTGTCTTGTTGTGCCAATAATGTACTGTAGATCACTATAATTCTAATTTCGGCGCACCGTTTTATTTAATTGATGACACGTTGTTTTAAATAAATATGAATACGCTTGGGCGTACCGATCCGTGTCATCATTTTTTGTGCCACGAAAACTGGTATGCTGTATTTGGGTGTGCTACTTATACAGATTATATAATTTTATTATAATAAAATATAAATTTATTGTATTTTTTTTAGTAGTTCAATAATAAAGTGAAATCATTTAATAGAAATATAAAAAAACTAAAGATAATTAAAAGATGATAAAACAGTAAACAAAATGTTAATTCAAAAAGAGAGAGAATTCGAAACAATAGAAATGTAACGTAGAGGAAAAAGAAAAAAAAATTAAAATTGTTTTAATTTGTTTATATTTAAAATCAAAAGTAGTTATTAAATAGTATAAATAGACTTATGAGGGTATTTTAGTAAATTTATTAAAATGGTTAAAGTTAGTTTTCGAGGGGTAGAGTCATGATATGTAATGTACCTTTATATTTAAAGCCAAAAACATTAGTTATTATGAGTAGTCAAGCCATAATATATATTATATTAGTAAGCGTTTGAACTCAATTTGACTGCACAGTAAAAATAACAGGTTTACACCATTTTGGTTCAACTATATGAAAGTACACTTTCACCCTTATTTTAAGTTCATTTGTTTTTTCTTGTCCTTTACTCTTTATTTTCTTTTAGTTTATGCTTATTTTTTAAAAAAATTTATCGCATTTATTTATTTTTATGTTTTTAATATCCTTACTTTAAGTAATTTTTATTTTTTAAATTTTAAACAATATTTTTATTTTATTCAAATATAATAATTTTATAATTTATGAATAATTTATTCACACGTGTCAATTTCACTAACTAGCATAAAGTATAGATATAGAATGTGCCACAGTAGAAAGCTCGATTTTGACCAGTCAATGACATTTGTGATGGCATTACAGCCTGATAGCCATTGTAAAATAAAATGAAATCCTCGATTTTCTCCTCACATTTTATTGGAGTGATTCGATATTTCTGTACAAGATAAGACCAGTTTTTGGTTACCATATGAATAATTTCGAAACAATCTTACTTAGAAAATTAAACTGTACTAAATTATGGGCAAAACTATAATTTTACTTAATCAAGAAATTATAACTTGTGAATACCACTTTTCCTTTAAAATCGATCTTTTCTTCCTCCGTTTGTTAACTTCTCATTCTCTCAAATTCTAATTTTTTTTTTTAAACTTTATATTTAACTTCTTTCCCTCTCAAAAAGTACTTCCGGATATGGAATTTTTGGTAATGAGTAAACGCATTTTGTAAGAATTTTTCCATGTCAAGCCATAATCGGGTTGAAGAAGGAAGTTGAATTCTTTTATGCAACTTCATGTGATGAATTTCAATGGTCATTGTATCAGAAAAGCCACAACTCTATGCCTACTGAATTTTGTCTAACCTTTTAACGTCATGTCTTAAAAAGTATTTATTTATTATAATTACTACTTTTATTATTTGGTATGTTTGTGCAGGAATAAAGTCCCAGATTGCAACAATTAGAGCAACACAAAACGAAAAGGCTCACTGGAGCACCAAGGGAATTATAAAAGCAAATAAGGAATTGCTTTGGGCTACGGAGAGACCTGGCTGCAAGCTTCAAATTTCTGCTTTGTGAAGCAGTTTGCATATCATTGGCTAAATAATTAGAGTTATAATAACTTATTGTATTGAACTACTTTTTAAAATATAAGGTACTGTGGAATTTAAGTTCCTTATTTCAGGCAAACATTAGTTTGATTACTTATTTGTAATTTCTTCGGTAGTTAGATTCACTTAGGGGCTGATTTTAGTAGTCACGTTAGGATTGAAATATTAATGTGTTTATTTCTGAGTGTTTGCAGTCTTCTTTTGTTGAGGAAGTTAAAAACAAAAATAGAGATACACAAGCAAACTATGCCATGCAGCAATAAAATTTAGCTCTAGATAGCAACTGATAGACCTGGAAATGAAATTGAACAACCAAAAGATGAATAATGTGGCTTGAGTCATGTTTAAAGTGACACTATCCTCAAGAAATAATTTCAGCGACCCAAAATTTTCTTCAAGATTTAAACAAACCGGCTTCCAAACATGATTGTGAAAAACACAGAAATTAGCAAATTTTGATTAATCTGGCGGCAAGGAACAAAGTGTGTGAATGGAAATTTAAGGAAAGGACAGTGAGAGTGTGAGAGTTTGGTGGCAAAATTTTTTATCAGTAGGTAGTGATCAAAGTCTTTGGAATGTATTTGGAATGCAACAAATTATAGACGTATCTATTTCTATAAATAATTGTTGAGCACCTTAGAGGGACGATTTTGTTTGTCAAAAGTAAATTTACAAAATTATCCTATTAATTTAATGTAAAAAAATATTTATTTACAATTTTTAAAACTCAGGTAACTTCTCAAAAAAGAGTAGAGTCCTAAAAACTCTCCTACTTAAGGATAAAACAAGTGCTAAAACTACCCACTTTCTGTGGAGTACTAAAAAATTTTCTACCTAAGGATAAAAAGGGTGCTAAAAGTACTCACCATTTGTATCTTCACGCACCTTCTCTCCACAAATATCATTGTGCACTACAAAAGTTTCAAAACACATTTATTTTATGTGCATCTGTAAAATTAATCTCCTCCTTTTAAAATTTAATCATATTCAATTATTACTATTTTTATTGTTTTTTTTATATCTATGTTTGTTTGTGTGTGTGTATTTGCACACGGATTGAGTGCCAGATTGCTAGTTCTCAAATCAAGGTTTTAAAAAAACTTCAATAGAATGAAAAGATTTTACCATAATCCAAAGGTTGATATGGTAATTGTTGTTAGGTTGGCTTTTTCTGTTAATGGAACATTGAAGATCCACTGCGTATTAATAGGCTAAAGTTTTACCAACCCAACCCATTAGCAAAACCAAGGGAAACCTGAAATATTCATCTTCCAGTTTTAGTTCCAGTCTCGGTTTACTGGCATCGATTCGACAGTGCTTGATCGGATTCATTATCATTATTGTGTGCGGACATGGATTCTCAATAGCCCATGCTTTCTAGAAGTTTATGGTTCTTCATGTGCTCGAAACTATTCGACAAAAGGATTGTAAGAAAGTGGGAAAGAGAACTGAAAAGACAAAAAAAAAAAAAAAAAAAAAAAAGAGGAGAAGAAATGGGTGGTAAGTTGGTGATAAATGGACAAGGCAAATTACATCGCCTGTCTTCTAGCGGCTAATTTGCTTGGAGAAAGACTTGGATAAAGCAGTATCCATTTGGATGCCGCCACTGTGAGTATTCTAACAAAGCACATCAGTATATTGATTCGATCAAAGCACCATGGCTTTCGGAATTCCCCAAAGATGCTAAAGTGTTGGCAAACTCTGGATTCATATACTTAATGGAGTTTGATTAGTGGGTTATGTAGAGTTGGAGAGCTCTCGAAGCCAATGAGCTTTGATCGACATGGAGGCAAGTGGCTGTTCACACTCGATTGTCACATATAGTTGCCTGATACATGGGTTTTGCCAGTCAAATAAATTGGATGCTGCCCTGGAATTGCTTAACGAGATGAAAAACAAAAGTGTCCGAGGCTTAATGTGCGGAGTAGGTCTAACTACATGCTTTAATTAGATCTTATCAGCCTTGGTGCAAAGCTCAACCAAACTAGAAGTGGCCAAATGCGGAGCTCAACCAATAGTCTTGTTGGGAATGTGAGTGGGTATAATTACAAATTTTAATTGAATCTTATTGAGTTAGACGTGAAGTTCAAGCAAACTGAAAGTAGGCCAAGTGCAAGTCTTGTTAGTAATGTGAGCAGGCCCAACTACAATGGATCTTATTGGGCTAGGTGTGGAGTCCAATCAAACAGAGAGCAACACTTGTCGTAATGTAAATTGTAATTGACACATTTGTATATAACTTTATCACACGTGCAAGAATTTAGGTTTATGACTGTTTTCAAACTCACTAGGACACCTTGAGGTGGATGTTTGAATTTGAACTAGTTGTTGCGCATTTGGGAATTGATTCTGAGATAAGTTGCGGTCGGATAGACATCTTGAAGAGTTTGAAGTATTGAAGAATTTGAAGTCTTAATGTAACTCAGATAAATGAAGTTTGGATTATTATAACTTTTTATTGGATAAGAATCAAAAGTTCAAATCTATCCCAAACTCTTATTGCAGTGTTACAATTATGTGGCAACATTAGTTCAACATTATCTGCAATTGAGTTTGTAAGAGTTGAAACTTATTAACATGGAGTTCTCTTGGAATGGACAATCTAATTTCGACAACTATAAATATCTGGTCATTCTAAACATGGGAGATTATTAGTTTAGGCTCCCTTTAGCTAGCGTGAAAATACTAGTATTCTTAAGTATTAAATACTTGTTATTGTGAGTCTAGTTGAATGAACAATATAGTTCTTGTACAAACCTATTAAGAGTGGGTGTTGGACCTAAAAAGATAGTTTAGATAAAGTACTAAACGTGGAAAAATTTTGGTGCATCTAACATATTCGGTTATCTTAGGGAAGACATTGGGTTTGTGAGTGCGTTTGAAGGTAGTTCACTTTGTTTTCACTTTTTATTGCTGGAGATAGTGAAATTTGCTTGACTTGTTGCTTGCAGACGCAGGAGTAAAACTTTGAACGGTGTTAGTGATCATGGTGTTCGTTATTTATTTCTGTTGGTGTGTGTTCTTATTATCTATGGTTCTTATTTATGCATTGTGTTGCAACACCAGTAACAACATTATTGCTTCTTTTTCACCCGTTAAGCTTGAGGTGGAGCCTAACGAAACTGGCGCATGAACATGTACAGTAACCCAAACTTGTGTGAGCTATAGGTAACAGGTCTTTAACGTTTAAGATTGGACGTTATATGCAAGCCGTGGCGCTGTTAGAGAGGATGATTCGCTAGCGCCCAGTTCCAAATTCAATTAATTGTAGTTCCTTAATCCCCGGGTTCCGCTGGAAACGTGAACTTCATGGCGCCTTTCCGATTCTCGACAGCATGAAGTTCAGGACATGAAACCTGGTGCAGGGCTTTATTAAAATATTATCAATTGCTTTTGCGAAATTAGCCAGTTCCAGAAAGCAACAGACTTCCTTGATATAATGGTTCTTTTCTGAATAATCCCTAACCGTGTAACATGGGTACTTCATGTCTAGATTCATTACATAGTTGTTCAAGGTCTTTCTGCTGAGGATCATTGTAATCAAGATTTTCAGTTATATCTGAGCTTGCAAATATCAATTGAGGCAAATGCGTCTGAATCTCTCATATGCTGTTATTGTAAGAGATGGTATCTGCACAAAGCTGCTCGGATTATTGAGGAGATGATAGTCAATCAATGCGTTGCCGATGAGAGAAGATGGAATGTTGTGTTAGATGGAAATTATATTAAATCAACTCATTCATCTTTTAATATGTTTGCAGTAAGTGCGAGTCATTTTTTGTCCCAAACTCCACAGAAAAAAGTAATTTCCTTGGTGGCTCTGTCACTCTCTCTAATTTATTTGATTTTTACACCAAAAAGTTATTAGCCAAGAAATCTTGGTTGAGCAAACTGCATGTTATTTTAGGAGTGTCGGATGCTCATTTTTTCTGAACTATTCCAGGATTATATATATTGCTTTTGAAGTGGTGACCACCTCTTAATTGCAGGTTTTGTAGAGGGAACAAACTTGGCAGAATGATTGTTGAATGACAGAGAAAAAGGTTCTTTCTCTGATTATTGTATAAAAGAACAAGAAGCACTGATATACATGGTTGCATCAAATTGAATAACCCAATTCTAACTTGCAGCGACTGGGAAGCCGATGCCATGTCGTTTAGTGGGAAAAACAACAAAAAGCATACTGCAAACTACTCCAATCCCGACTGGTAGCGCTGTGAGAACCTCTTGTACTCCAGCCGAGGGTTCCGGGTAGAAGCAATTCACCACATTTTGATCAAACAGTGCAATGGCCGCAAAAACCAGTATTGACATCAAGGCATGAACAAAGTCAATGAATTTCAGCCTGTATTCTGCTGCAATCTCTGGTGGAAGAGTTGCCGATCCGTCGACGACCCAGAAGCCACGAGACGTCGCAAAACCATAACAGATATTCCCCTTTTGGTCCTTGAAGCTGTCAGTGAAGCTCAACAAGACGCATGACAGTCCACAGAGAGCCACGAGCCCAGCAGTCAAGGATTGACTAACCGCGTCGCACTCCCCTAGGTTTGAGAACGTTGGGGACAGAAGCTGGAAAGCGAGCACAGAGCCAGTAGGCAGAAGGTTGGCCAGGTGCGCCGTGCTTTCGAAAGTCTGGCTAATGGCTTGTTGGATGAGGTTTCTCTCTACTTCTGGCAGGTCTTTGTTAACCAGTAAGGGGACGTCCTGTTCCGAGATTTCTTGAGAGGATTTGTTTCCAGTGTCCACCTGACTCGCCATTTTCTGAAGGAATTCTTTGTTGGCAATCCTTCTTGACTCGTGTCAGGCTTGCTTTAAACTGGATTCTTGTCGAATGACACGTTTATAAGCCATACAATGATTGACTTGAGTGGAAGGAAAGGAATCAATTGAGTTAGCTAGCTTTGCCTTGGAAGAAACAGAAGGAAGCAGCTCTCAGTTTCACCACGATGATTCCGGAATGGGAATTTCCTTTTGCATGTTTGTTAGTTATGACTTACGGATAATCATCTGAAAATTTTGGGATAAGAGAATTTTGCCGACTTATGGAGCCTAGCTTAGATTTGAGCAAGATTTTGGGTGGGTCCTCTGCATTGAGTTCTTGCTGCTTCACGTTTCTGATTTTCTTTTGGAGTGAGTATTCAGACAGCGTCACACAATTCAGTTGCATCCCTGAGTCGCGAAGTTTCAAGGCTTGAAGCATTGGTTTTCTGGTTTTGAGGGGACTTCCTTGCTCTTTTTCGTTTTTCATTTTCCTTTCAGTAACTAACGGCAACTGCTAGAATTTGTGCTTTTTATGCCTGCATTTGGAATGGCTATTGCATCGTCGTGACTCGTGATAAAAAGGGCCACAATCCGTATTATTTCTGTCTATACTCTGTTGAGCTGAGGACTATTCTGTTATTGTCTTGCAAGTATAACGTGTGCTTTTAGTTTTTTTTAAGAATTGTCTAAAAGTTAGATAAGTAAAATGATTAAAAAAAAATAAAAGAGTAACAATTGAATATGTGTTTTTGAAAAATGCATAATTGCAAATCAAACGAGGCCCTAATATCCGTGGTTTGTGTGTGTGTGTGTTCATTTTCTTTTGATTTTCGTTTATAGGATTCTCTCTCCTTAATTTTAATCTATTATATATATATATATATATATATTCAATCTTGTATATAAATTATAATTTAATTTTTTATTTCACTCATATTTTGTATCATAAATTATAAAAGTTACGACAACGTAATATTACCAATTCAGTTACATAATTATATCGATCCATAGAAGATACTTTTGTCATTAATTTTGTTTTTTTTTCAATTATTTTATAGATGGTTTAAGAGTCAAAAACTTGTTGCACAATTATTACCCATGACGTAGCCGTGAAATTCCAATCTGGGATAGAAGCCACGTTGAATTATTACATTAATTTTGAGGTCATGTTAGAAGAGCGTAACATTTTGATCATAGTTAACTGGTTCTTGAGCTGGGCCAAGTCAGCTAGATTGTGTAGATATGGGCTTTCACGTGGCCCATTATTCTGTGATATGAGTTGGGCCCATCGGCCCCAAAATAGTCCAAACCAGTTAAGCCTTACATGGTTGTTACATAATATTAGTTGCGCACTAGGCAACATCAATTTTGTGGTTGTTGAGCTGTTAAAGGCTTCCAATTGATCAAGAGATTAATTTCTTATCCAACTATTAAGTAAAAAGAGATTTGCAGCAACAAAAGTATGGTAAATAGCAGTAACATTAATTATCATTCTTTAACTTGGCCTCGCAACTGAAATTTTTATAACGTATGTTTGTTCCAATATGGATGAAAAAAAATAAACAAAGCATGCATATTTTTAAGGGTTAGGTAAATCATTCATAACCAAACTGCTATATTTAACTAAACTTCAGCAGTGATTAATATAAGAACACTTCGTATTCAGCATAATATTCAGACGTTAATCTAACACTCGAAATTAAGTTCGTCTGTTGAATTGTGGTAGTAGATTAGGGTCACTTGACTGGTGTAATTTACATTGCATACGTCTTTTTCTCAGTATGATTGGTGCTTTTCTAATAAGAATAGTTAATATCAAGCGGTCAGGTCAAGTAAGTCGTAATTAATTAATGCGAAGGCTATATAGAAAAACCAGGGTCCCATCCACTCTGACCAATCTCAAAATGTTTTTAAGTAGAGTTTTGAGACTAAAGTTTAATTGGCAAATCATGCACTAGGGTTTGGATATGGATGATGATGTGGGTCTGAAGTGGGTAACATCGGGGTTAATCGCTATAGATTTCTCTTTTCTTTCCATCCCCACTTCCCTTCTTCCTCTAAGAAACTTCAACCCTGAAAATGTTGGAAGCATGACAGAGAGAGAGGTAGAGAAGGTCATCATGATAATGCACCACCAGAGCGTTCCTTGAATTGAGGACCTTGATACACAGGAGAGGAGACACCAAGCAATTCGTGCTACAAAGATTTTCTAGTGGGAAAAGATAGTGCAAAAATAGATGAAGAGGAAGAAAGCTGATCTGCACAAAAATACGTGTTAACAAAGCTTATATACAAAAGGAGAGGTCTTCCTTCCCATGCCTAATTATTACCCTTGTTTTCCATTTGTTTTTACCTTTATTTTCTGGTATTTAATAATTTAAATCAAATTGGGTTCCTCTTCAACCATGTCATCTAGCACGCTATGAATTTGAGTGTCCATTGTGTTCTTCATGAGTTCTTTCTTCTCAAACCACCCGTTTTCTAGCAGAGGTTGAATTTTGAAAATAACGATCACACCATGGGCCAAAGGGAACACACGCCTGCCTTGGGAATTTTCCATATTCTTGTCTATTTTCTCCTTTACAACTTTGTTGATTTCGGCATTTTCTGAATTTTTCTCACGAGTAAATAATAAATGCCACGATTGATAGCAAAAATCCAAACACAGCCTGCAAGCTTTGCATGGAAGCAAAGGCCCTAGCAGTCAATCAGTGTCTATTTAGGGATGTGCTGCTTTTGATCTGTTTGAACATTAATATGTTTGCCAGCTGTTGATGTTGCTTCAAATAATTTATATGGATCTGGGGATATATCTTTTTGTAGAAAATCTGAAATTTGGGGCATTATTTCATGATTCAGGCATTATTATTTTTTTTTCTTTTTTGAAGTTTGATTTGGCTGCATGTATATATCAACAGTCTCTTCAAGAACACCATGTGCTTTGATGATTAAGTGGTTGTCTTAATGGAGGAGATGATGATTGCTACATTAGAAGTAAAGAGGTATTAGGTGAAGATTGCGATGGGGGCCCTTGTAAATTCACTAGCCCCCCCTTCCCGTTCCACGTGAGTAGCATTTATACCCTTCTATCCACGTCATTTACAACTTGGCAAGTTTGGCCATATCATAACAAGTACCACAATCAATTTAGACAATTAATGGGACACCCAATTTTTGAAGGATACGTATAGTTTTCACTAAGGTTATAATTGGAAGTCAACTTTCAATTTCGAATCATACTCTTTAAGTTACATATAATTAAACATGTTATTCAACAAAATTTTTTATTTAAATTTAAATTTAAAATTTCTCTTATATATATATATATAATAAACTTATTGTTTTTCAATTATTACATGTACAATTAAATTAATATATCTATATATATATATATCATATATATAACTACATTTATTTTTATTTATACCCTAAAAATCGAATAATTATATTTATATACTATCACATCATCTAATTATTATTATATTTAAATTAATCGTACTATTTATTTTATCAAAATCTTCTTTTCAAGTATTCTACTAATTTTAATGTAACTCTTACCAAATATTATATCTAATAAAAATCTCTCACCCAAAAGTTGCAATAAACAAAGCTTTGCTTGGGTTGTACCTTGGAGAAACATAACGTAAGGGGAAAGAAATTTATCCAAGTGATTACAACTTTTGAGTGGTATTTATCTAGAACTCTAAAAAAACTTACAAAAGGGAAGATAAATCAAAATCATGCATGTGCCGAATCACATCATCAACTAATCGATTCAAAAGGTTTTTAACTAAAGAATTATAGAAATCAAAAGGTCACGTTCACATGAGAGAAAAAAAGACGGTCCACAGTGGTACAACAAGCATGACTCTAAATTAATATGCATTGATGAAGTCACTATTTAAGCAGGAATATAATTGCTTTACTTAATTATCTTTTAATAAAAAGGAAGAGTGTGGAGTGGAGGGTGGCATCTGCACGAGATGGTGAGAATGATGACAGTGGGAAGAAACAAGCACACTAAGGAGTTGGTGACTCTCATTGTTTGCCGTTTATCTTCCTGAATATATATTTGATAATGCATTTGCGAAGTGCTCTTTGCCTCAAAGTTCGAAAAAGGTTTGATGAAGGGGTCCCAGAAAGATCTGCAATACACTCCAAGCAGTTGCTCCCAATCTTGAAAGATTCATCAACAGCCAGTCAGCCACACTGAGAATGGAGACACACACACACACACACACACACACAAAGGTGTAGATCATCATTTCATTGCAATGTGTGGTCTTTATGGATGGACCAGTAGTAGCATCAAGTAGACTTCGAAACCCTTGTTGCTTTTCACTTTTTCTATTGTGATATATTTTTTTCCATATTGTGCTTCCTTTCAACCTTTTCAATATTAAATTCATGCTCTCGGTTATTTTCCTTCCTCATACTTAATTATCTTGATCGTTGAAAATAAACTTCAAGTGACTGTAAAACTACGGAATGGAATAACATTTTAGTGCCCTAGGATGTTATAGGGAACTACATTTGGATTAATTTGGATGTCTACATATGACAATTACATTGATTGCATGAGGATTGTTTTTTCTTTGTGCGTCGTATTGTATGGGGAGACCTTCTTTTGTGCCTCATAATGCATGAGGAAACTATTTATGTTTGTTTGTTGATTTTACTTGGGGAATGAAAATGATGGAGATTTTATTAAGCATAAAAATTATATTTATTTGTAAAATTTTAATGGATGAAATTTGAATTTATTTGATGTTGTAGTATGCTTTTATATAATATAGTAATGAACAATGTGACTGTATGCATGAAGAATAATTAATTTTTAAAATATAAATATATACGAATGTTTATGTATATATATTCAAGTATTTATTTAATTATTAATAAATACAATGATTGAATTTTAAATATTTATATAAATTGTATATATATATCAGAGATGTAATAATTTAAGTTTAAATATAAATAAAAATTTTGTTAAGCGGACCAAAAAGAAGTTAGTCCTCGTGGCTATCTAAACGTCCATCCTTTTCTTCAACGGAAGTGCAACCTTACTCAAGTAAGCGAAGCGCGTAGAAATATTAATAAAAGAGTTATACTTCATGTATGTACAAGTTTATTCATAAATTATAAAATTATTATATTTTAAATATAAATATATTAAAATAAAAAATATTAAGAATAGACGAAGAAAGATAAAAAGAAAATGAAAAAATAGATTGAGAATAAAAGTAAATAAAAATAATAAGTTAAAAGAAAAAAGAAAAAGTGACAAAGAATTTAATTAAGGATAATTGTGTAATTTTTAAATTTTGTAACTAAAAAATTTTATTTTCATAATAATGCTAATAAAAGTGACACACTTTATACATGTGCAAAATTGTTCACAATAATAAAATTATTATATTTTAAATAATAAAAAATATTAAATTAAAAATATAAAGAATATTTAGAATAAGAAAAAATAAAGATAATTTGAATAGAGAGAAAAATTAAGAAAAAAATACAAATAATTTGTTAAAGGAAAGAAAAAAGAAAAGCATGGAACAATAAAAAATATTAAGTATGGCTATATAATTATACAACGTGGAACTATATAGTCTGATTTTTAGAATAGATAAATATAGATACGTGACATAAAAAAAAAAAAAGAACTAATGGTATGTTAATAATTATAGTTGAGTGTATTTGATCTTCTTAATTAAAGGTAATGGTATATATTACTAATAGGAAATAATGTTATAAATTTGCAATGTTAACTTTAAACTCTTAATAATATAGCATAAATGTCCATAAAAATATAGATATATAGTACATAGAAATAAGTAATGGTATATTAGTAATTATATTTGAGTGTGTAGGTAACTATACCTTTTAACACTATGAGGTGAATAGGAAAAGATATAGAAAATTCCTTGAGAAGTGAGTTTAAGAAGTATAGAATAGGAATAGAGGCATAGTGACCTATGATTTTTGCGATCTGCCCATCTGTGTCAAAATCCATTGTATAAATAGTGAGTTTCTTTGAAGAAGAAACCAAGAAAATATAAGAACAAAGAAAATGATCAAGGAGATTGATGTTATACCCATCTTGTAACAACATCACGGGCGCCGTTTGTGAGAAACGAGAGCTAGAAGATCTTTTTTAGATAGAAACAAGCGAAGGAGCATCGATGAGGAACAATAAGCTGCAAGATGAGATATAACAAACAATGGTGTTAAGAGGTCAGGAGCCCGGACAGATAATGCCAAGGTTGGTCTAATAGGAGGATATGCCGTTCTCCTGAACAACTCAGTAAGAGATTAAAATTTTAGGAGAGAAGACATGCAACATCCATACTAGTTTTAGTTTCAATAGAGTAGCTAAATGAAATCGTAGAAGCAATGATAACGTTCGCCTTGAAAAGATAGAAGAAAGACAGAGGAAGCGCTGAAGAGGAGGTTGATGGCTCAATTATAGCTAGTAGCACGGCTAGCATTAAAAAAAATAAAGGAAGGGGCTACGCCATCAGAGATAGAAAAGAAGATTACTAATATATATCAATAGCTAAAGGAAATGAAGAAGACCAATGTCAGGTTGAGGGAAAGTTTTCCATTTACAGTAGAAATTCTGATGAATCCCCTACTTAAGAATTTCAGATCGGTCAACCCAAAAAAGTAAAGAATCCCACGCTTGGTGATTGTTTTAAAATGAAGGACACAGTTGTTTAAAGCAGCAACTTGTCGTTCCAAGGATTCCAAAGGAAGAGCAGTGTTGCAAAAGTTTATTCTAGGAGCGAAGCTGAACTATAAAGTAGGCAAGCCCTGAGGGTGGGGCCCCTTTATATTGAAAAACTCGTTCTTCCTCCTTTATTACTATTGGAAGAAGTGTCCTTAAAGTATTTTTGTACCAGCTTGAGGAGAGAAGTAGAACACTCCAGGCTCCGAAGAATGCAAAATGATCTGTTTATTTAAGGCCAGTACAAAAAGTTTCACCTAACTCGAGAAGGAGCCAAGATAATATAAAAGGGCCATCACTTGAACCCAAAAGATAAATAATAGTACATTTTCGAACTTGTGTTACAAAGGACAACCCGAAAAGGGTACAACTTATAAGCCTCAAAAACTAGAGATACCGAACCTATCAGTTATCCCGGGTTACAAGTTTGAGGGAAGGCAGACACTCACCTCTTGAACTTTGAGCTTGGGGTACTTTAAAAAACCAAAAGAAAATGAAGGAAAAGAAAGGAAAGAGATCATCCACCATGAGAGGCCTATAGCCTAGCCTACACATTAGCAAAAAAGAAGCACAATAGTTGTTAGGAGTCTACATCTACATGCCATCAAAAGACATATAAAAGCAGCACAGTAGCCGTTAAGGGTCCACATTAGCCAAGGCCCCACTACCTGAATGACTTACCATTAGGTCCTCGAAAATGGCCTCCGATCTAGCTTTCCAGTCTAACTCGTTATAGTCAACGTCTGCACTAAGAATACCTTGGGAAGAAAGATAATCTAAGTAGCAGTTGAAACCTCACCTATACCCCTTCCTTGCTTGGCATATGAGTAGATTAGGGAATTGGGAAAAACACTGGTATTCTAGCCAGCATTCATCTAAAATTGACTCGAAGTAAGATTGATCATTAGAACTGGACAAATATTTGCGGAACAGATGAGGTTGGGCATTGTGATATGAATGGAACTCATCCAATAAGCGATTTGAACTCCCTAAAAAGCTCCTCTCTCTACGGCTTTAGCTCCAGACATCTTTGAAGACAATAGTCAAGCTCTTGATGAGTTTTGTAAAACTCAAACTGAATTCAAGACATTTGATCAAGTTTTTTTTTAATAAAAATTCAGGCTCTGTTAAAAAAATAAAACAAAATGGGTCTGATGCTGTTAGCCCAAAAAAAAAAAAAAGGAAAATGCCAACCCCATAATTTTCTTTTAAAATTTGAAGTTTTTGGCTCTCAATCTATACAATTACCCTTATGTTAATTACTTTTACTTTTCAACACCTTTCAATTATTTTATCAAATCATAGAATTTATATTTATATTTTACAATCTATATTATTTGTTAAATGATTTTGATATTTCCTTATGTTGAATTTAAAATATTTACGCATAAGTAATACAAGTAATGAAATATGAATAGTAAAGTTCATGAAACGAATTAATACCAAAATCGTAATTTACACATATAAAATGAGAAAATAAATCATAAACAAACAAAGAAATCTTAACTGCAACATATATAATAAGAAATGTGTAGCTCAAGGGAGATGACCCTTAGTCCCCTGCTGATGGCGGCGCATTGCTCAGCAAGGTCATTGAGAAGGCTTGTCACCACCATGCATGCCATTCAGATCATGCTAAGGTGAATTCGCCTTTGAAGGTTGGCCTCCATCATGCTATCTTGCATTTTGATGCCTTATATGGCCATGAAATGGGCGACGAGTCGAATGGCCATATAATGACATCTACATACTCGACTACTTTATCAGGGAGCCCACTCTGTATCCCTTAGCGTATGAAATAACCACTGTGTATGCATAAGACATATGCTGTGGGTATGATTATGTACTTCAAGGTGCAAGAATGTTGACATCGTCTGGCGCTGAATGGTACATGGACAATAGCATATCCTGTGGCCACGACGATGGTCTGGGCATGTTCGTCGATGAGTGTGGCAGTGGAGCATCCACTTGTACTCATTAACTGAAGAATTTAGCCAAACGATCATCAATAAGTTTGTTGATGTCATGTACCATGCTGAAGTCCTCCGTTAAATTAGCATCTTGCAATCTACGGCCTAGTAATAAAGGTAAAATATGAAAAAATGATTGCTTGCTTTTATACATATGAAATAAAATATTTAAGAGAATTAATATGCACATACTACATATTCCAAAAAACTCTACTCTTGCTGAATCACTACAAAAATTCAGAGTATAGGGACTGATGATGCATCGAATGACTCAGTAATACTAGTTTAGGTATCCATATACCACGCAAGGCATGCGATCTTCATAATGAATATCCTCATGAATGCTAACTCTACCCCTCTACATAGCAATGTTTTCGTGATGATATATCTCCCAATCCCTACCATGTGTGCCTCTATGGTCAATCATGTGCGCCTCTATGGTCAATCATGTGCATATTTTCCTCTTGAAAGTGGGGATCATCTAGGATGGTCTACAGCATCCCCAACTGATGTAGTACTCAATTAATATGATGCATCTCCATTGTATTGTAAAATATCAATGGTCTTCGATACATCCATATATTGCAAATGGCCCATGGTGGCAATGATGCATACATCTCAGGAATATAGGGTTGCCACTCCAATTGGGTAATTGTAAATTATGAAAATGCTAGGAAACAAGTATAACAGAAGTACAATTGAATGCTAATTACACAGAATTACTATCATACTTGGGCCTAGCTCTCAAAGTCTAAAATCTCCTAGAGTATGCATACATTGTTACTTTCAATCTCCATCAACTGCTGCCTATAGCTCGTCCACTAGAGGAGAAAAGAAAATGTACAACATGTATGCACGCATAAATCTATCGAGACTACAAATTAGTATATTAAACATATTAATCTCACAGATTTTGACTTGAGGATTTTTGTGAAAGCTTTCCTAACAACGACTACTCCTACAGGTTGTATCCAACTTTGATGAGGAATTTGTACACCTTGGGACTGAAACCTTTTACAATCCTCAGCTCCTAAGTCTCTTGGCATTCCCCTACAACTTCTGTAGATAGTGGGGCAGGTGCTTTGCTGTTAACTTGAGTTGGCGGCAGTGTCAGACCTTTAAGAACATCGTCAATCACCAGGCTTTTGACTTTGCGGCTTTTGAGATGCGCCTTGCCAGCTTCATCTTTCTTTCTCAGACCACCTTCTTGTTTTTCTTGGTTTTAAGAGCTGCTAACTTCAAGAGCTCCAATCTTATTTATGTAATACTTGGCATCGGTGAAGTGGGATTCGGCTTCAGTAAAAGGCTTGCAATCACCCAACATTTTCTTCACAACACCATCATGGCAATACTTGAAACATTGATACCAAGTAGAGAGGACTACTCCATTCTCATGGAGCCATGACCGTCTTAGAAGTTTTATGACGTCTTAGTATCAATGACATGGAATAGGACAGTTGACTCTATATTGTCTATGAGCAGCTTCATTCTCATGGTGCCCAAAGCTCTCTGCCCCCTTAGTTAAATCCTTGGATTATTAAGCAGCTATTTGAGAGCTCATTGGTTGGGATCCGTAGCTTTCTTAGTCTCTTTAAAGGCAAGATATTGACTGTACAGCCACCACAACCAGCATTCTGTTGACTCTTTGTTCATGGATATAGCCTATAACGAACAATAGCCTATTGTGGGGTTGAGACCCTAGCATCAAATCCTCGTCCGTGAAGACCATTGCAGCCATAAAGTCATCAATGGGGTCTTGGCTTTTCTTTTGGAAACATCTGACTTCATTAGAGGAATTGCTTATTTCATCAACTCCATTTGTTCGATTGTTGAGGTTGATGGTGTTAACATTGGCACCATCATCCTCTAATGCGATCTTTCCTTAGTGGGCCAATTCCATGACCTTGTCCTTAAATACGAAGCAGTAATGGATGAGGTACCCAACCAAGCGATGATACTTGTAGTATTTGGGATCGTCAGTCTTCTCGACTTTTGCAAGCCATTTCATCTTTGGTAGGTCGATGAAGTTGGCCTTTAGTAAGTACGTTTGTGTTTAGAAAGTGTACGACTTAGCCTGCATCTCCTTCAAGGTCGGCCTCTTTGTCTCTAGTGGAAGAGTTTCTTTCTTTTCAGTAGATCTTTCCTTATCCAGCGGTTTGACGGGCTTTGTCTTAATTGCCATCGAGTTCTTGGCTAGTGCTTTAGTTGCAGGTTTGTTGGAGAAGGGCTTGCCCCTTTTTTGTTTCTCCTTAAACTTTTAGGAGTCTTGTATGGGTGGACCATAGACTCCGCTAGCTGTCATACTCAACTTCATATCATGAGCATGAGTGGCTAACTTTTCAAAGATCCTTAGTTGGATCTCTTGCAGGATGTATTTCAACCCTCAATGCATCCATTGAATGCACATTTCGATACCTGAAGCTTTCGAAAGCCTGTCCTTGCAATTCAGGCTCTTATTCCTTTAGCAATTGATGTATTTGATGACAGGCTCATCCTTCCATTGGCAAGTGTTATTGAGTTAAATCATACTAACCATTCGCCTGGTGCTGTAGAAACGGTTGAGGAATTCTTCTCCAACTGTTCCCAGCTGTCGATGGACCTTGGCTCCAAGTCAGTATACCAGTCGAAGGCATTTCCTTTTAGAGACTGGATAAATTACTTGACAAAGAGGTCACCGTAAGTTCTAGTATCATTGCAAGCCTTGATGAAATGGGCAATGTGCTGCTTTGGATGTCCCATTCCATCAAATAATTGGAACTTTAGGGGTTGATAACCTGTTGGCATTTCAGGCTATCAATTCGGGTCGTGTAACACTTTGTATAAATTAAGGACGATTTAGTGGTCCCTTCAAACTTGCTTTTAATGGCCCTTTCAATGAAATCTTTTAATTGGATCGAGAGGAATGGAGCCATTTGCAGAAGGTTGGAGCTCCTTAATAGCAAGCCTTTTTCCTTTATCTTGCTGCTGCTTCCTGGGTGTCTCGGCTTCATCATGGATTTCTTGAAGCTTCTCTTCCATGCGACTAACCTCAGCTGGCACTACCTTTTCCATCAATTTAGAGATCTTGGAGTCCTATTCTTGTACATACTTGGCAAGACCCTCGATCGCTCTGGTTAATGCAGTGATTTGATCCTCCAAATTCGAGGCACCTATCATCATCACTAGAGCATGATGGAGCTGGGTGTGGTGACTAGGTAAGGGCAGGAGGGCAATGAATCATTCTTGTTGTCGTTGTTCCCTTGGTCTGGATAGTACGGTTCATCAGCAGCCTCAAGGATGGCAATTAACTTAGAGTAAGTCAACTATCTTGCTAGGCCTCTTGTGACAATGCTTCTTTCGTGAGCAGCTCTTGAAGCATTTGAGGCAGCGACTTTGGATGGCTTTGCTTTTTCTCCAGCCATTTGAGATTCTTAATTGTCTTTTCGTTGAGAGAAGGGATGAGAGGTAGAGAGGTCCCATTAGGCGTGGCACAAACTATAGGACAAAATTCTTGTAATTGAATTTTTATTAACAAGAAATTGTACAAGTGCAATTGCAATTCGAATCAAATAAACTTTGTGGGCACGATCTCTAATTTAATCCTCTGATTCTTCCTTCAAGACTTAGGAAAGCTTGAAAGTTCTTGAGATTTGTTGAAGCACGTGTGAATTTAATTTTCTTTAAAGTCCATCGAATCTCCAGGAAACGTTAATTTCTTAGTTTAATATTATGATCCTGGATCAAACTCTGTAATTTGATGAACTTTGTTGAAGACTGTTTCGAATATGACAAGAACGCCTTAAAAGTTATTTAAAGAACCCAGTTGGGATTAGAGGGGCTTTTGAGCTTTGATCCTCTCTTATGCCGGCTGAAACTTCAAATAACGTTAATCCACGGGTTTAATGACCCAAATGTGAATTAAACGTCAGGATTTGAGGAATTTCTATGAAGAACACCTTAAATTTGATGACAAACTTCTTGAAGCTTTTGGAGAGGTTTTGAGCTCTTTGAATACTTTTTCACTTGAAATCTCCTTCTTCTTCGTATTGTCTTGAACCATCAAAGGCTACTCGTATTGATAAGGGTGGGGAAGTCTGGCTGCCACATTTAGCAAGTGACGTGACTCAATTTGATTGGTTGTCACATCTTAATTTACGGCATTGATCGTCGTAAATTCCTCCTTTTATATTTGTCAGGGCGTAAATCACAGCTTGCCAAATAAATAGCCGTGACATGTGGCACAATTTTACTGCCCCATTATAACACATGTCATTTTCTGATTGATTGATCACATTTCTATTAAAATATCAATTTTATTTATTATTTAATTCTAAAAATTATATTTAATTAAATTCTTAGAATATGAATAATAAAACTTTAATTTTAATTGATATTTAATACATTAAATTGCGACATGGAAACAATTGATTGGACAATTTTTATTTGCTTACACTCCTCTCTCCACACAGCCTTGAACTGGCTTGAATGTATGGTCACTCACCGGTTAATAGAGTAAAAAAGGCTCACAAGTTTTTAAGATTCACATTGCACCTTCTACAAATGTGCACCACATGCAAGCATGGAATTCCATATTCACCCCACTTTCCAAAGTTGCACATCTACTGCGTGAGACTCACAAAATAGTTAGTCCCACGACAACCCCTCGGTATACTGTGCGCATATCTGCTGACAAGGTGCACTAGTCAATCAACTACAATGTGTGTGAACAAACTCTTACTTTGCATCCTTGCACATCTTGGCTAGCCATGTGGGCTAGTCTCGACCATCTGTCTACATGCCCATGGCCTTAGTCAATCTATCTAGAAAGAATGCAATAACACGTTCAACTGTAAGCTAACAATGGCAGAAATTGGGAGTTATCGTGCACATTTTAATACTCCATTTAAGGACTTTGAGATGTTGGTCGTTAGTATTCCTACTCTATATCCACCGTCATGCGCAAGAGCCCATTTCTCACAGTCAATTTCCATCAACCAATTATAAATAGCAGGATTTAAACTATTAATCTCGGTCATACACTGCCGAACTTATTGAGCTTATGCATCAAGCTCAGGCTCTAACATAAGTTCTTTAATGCCTAACTGTAGAAGGACTTAGTGAAGTTGGAACACACATACTTTAAGCAAAATCAGTTAACCCGTGAGGTAGCCAAAAGTTTGGAATATGTTCCATAGTCGTTAGTAGACTAGCATTCTAATCAGATATCAAACAAGTCGGAGTCCTTTGCCGCACAACATGTTGACTCAATAGAGTAATAAACTAGTACCAAGAGTCTTTGTTTTCCTCACAACAAGGGTAACACCTTATGGTTCGCATCCAAAGCCACTGCAATAAGCATCTTATGCTAGTATTTGGCATGTAATTGTGTCCCACCAACACTTATGACATTGTGGTAGTGCTAAAATTCATCCACACGTGGTTTAAATACTCAAAATAAATATCCAATGGGTAGTGGCTCTGTGCGCCACATTGACGTGGTGTCACTCAATGATGGTCCTCAAATTATACTTTTGGAGCGTAGCTATATATGCTGGCAACTTCTGTACTAAACTCTCTCATGTCTCATGAACCATCTCCAAAGCCCACCTCAACCCGCGCCACATCTTAGCATAGGAACATTCAAATCCGTACTTATCTTTGACTATTTGCATTATGAATTTTATCTTATACAACGAGTCTCCCTAGACCATTCCCACAAATAACCATGCTATTGTGTTCATATCCAACTTCCTATGATGCATTGATATTGAGTTAGAGAAACAAATGTGTGGGCCCATGTACTTAATAACCCAATATTAGTTTCAAGATAGCCTGCAATTCCCATTTGCACCCACAATCTGTGCTATACTTGCACTGCACTTTCCAGAATTGAGGAATGCTCTTCACAACTTTATCGTGCTAGGCCACACTGAATGAGTACTCCTTTACAACTGTAATAACATGCTCTTTATTCCTAAAATTATCCAAGTAGTTAACTTTCTACTATTTTTCTCATAGAATTAGCCTCATGCACTTGGTGGAATATCTATACTATTTTGATCATAATCCCTAGGTACGCATTGTAAGAACTCAATCGATAGGTATCTTGATGGCGTCGTACCACCTTGCATGACTGGCTAACTAGAGGGGCTGCTTCATCTTGCCACATACCTAATCCTAGTAGTGCTGTGGCAATCTCATGTTCAATCTTGTCGCCATCTTCCCCATCACTGTCTAGAGAGGCATCTATGGCTCTCTAATTTAGACTAAAACTATCCTCATAAACACCTATTGCTTCATCCTACAATGTTGACTCAAATTGATGCTTTGTCTTCACATTCCCTAGCTCGCCTCCTATGGTTTGTTTATCATGAAAGCTAGGTCCTATAGCACATCTAGCACTTCCTCATTGTCCTGAACCCCCATTGCTACAAGTGCTTCTATCACTATGGGTAATTCATTAACATCTTAGATCTATTTCTCATCTACCTCATTAAACAAAGTTCGACTCCCTTGGTTCAATATCAATGTCAAACTCCAAAAACAATCCTAGAAAGTGGAATCCATTAAAGGAGTTCAAACAAAACCTCAATTGATGCTTGTCATCTAGTTTTAGTAAAACCATTTTTTGATTCCCTTGTCCAACGGAGTATGTAGTATTAAGTCGTATTGAGGACAATCAAGACCAGTTAGTTGACACACCTTTGCATTTAATTGTGGTAAACTGAAATCACGACATATAATATCAATTTCTTGTGATTGTTGATCATAATTATAAGAATTCTCATCATACACAATATGTCAGTCTTAGTACAAGATGAGCTATAAGAACTTTTTCCCAATCGACATGTTTTTACAAAAAAATTAAAATATGACATGGCATCATTATGTTCAAAATTGATATAAATTGCATCTAGACAAAAACCTAAGTATGAATTCAACATATAATATTATATATTATTTCAAATTTTGTATACAAATATAAGGGAAAGTATCTATTTTTCCTTACAAAATGTTTACTACATGGTTGTTGGATATTCCTATTATTTTTTTACTTGCTAAAAAATATTTCATCAACGAATAACTATTTGTTCCTTTAAAAAGTAATTGTAAAAATTTTAATTTTCTTGTAGGATGTTCCTATTATTTCTTTAATTTTTAGAAATTATTGTAGTAACTAATACCTATTTATTCTTATAAAAGGTAATTGAAATATATTTTAGGTATTTTAATGATACTTTCCATAAAATATATAATTTCAAATATTTAATAGTTCAACTGCAATATTTCAGGTATATTTAATAATTAAAAAATATAACTAAAATACAATACTACTAAAAAATTCATACAATATTTTAATATATTGATTTTTACATGCTTGTTGGATATTCCTATTATTTCTTTCCTTGCTAAAAATTATTTCTTTAATAGTTCCATTGCAATATTTTAGGTATATTAAATAATTTAAATAATATAACCAAAATACAATATTACTAAAAACTTCGTACAATATTTTAATATATTGTAACCTTCAAATAGTTTCATTATTTGGTATGGTATCACAGAAATAAATATTCAAAAAATGTCAATTAATAAAAATATATTTTTTATTGATTGATTCCACGACACAAAAGTTTTTGTTCACAATTTTTTAAATGTTAATGAAATTAATTAATATATGATAAAAATATTTGACGGGTATTTAATTTCTAAATAAATATTTTTCTTAGGGTTTTGTTGACATTTAATTATATCTACTAATAATACACTTATGGTATAACTTTTTTCATTAATACATATTTTTATAATCTACAGACAATAATTTATAGCAAATAATTACTTAAGAAATCTAAAATTCTTTCATCTTCAATTAATTGTTGCAATTATTTATTACTAAAAAAAACTAAAATAACACTGTTAAATAATTAACAATAGTCTAACAATTTAACACAAAAAATTCTAAGTCAATTGGACTAAAAAATAAATAAATATTCTTTCCATAAACCCTAAATAATGAAAACACAGATTGTTAAAAAAACTAATCCATTGAACAAAAATACATACCATAACTATATTAACCTATTACATATAGCACAATAAAATAAACGTAAACATAAACAAATATATATATTTAACATAGTAAAATATATCAAGTAACCTGAATCTATATAATCTCAAAACACATATAGCATGAATAAAATAACAAAGAATATGAAAATAAAATTCTCGAATATACTAAATAACTTTCATATATCTGTTTAAACATAGAATTACAACAAATAAAAAATAATAGAGTTTTAAACAACTAATTTCGTAGTTAGAACATACGTTATTGCTCTTCTCTTTTCTCTATTTTTCAACGATTGAAAATGAATTAAAATAAACTTGCAAGTAATATTAAAAAGACAGATGTTGTTATGCATAAGATATAAACAAACCAATACTTATCTTCATTCATAACAAATTATATACTTCTTTGAATCATATATTATATTTTACTTTAATTTAACTAACACAAAAAAAATTTAACAATATTCAAAAAATCTAATTTCAACAACAACATTACCAAGAATATTTAAATTTACAAATTAACAACACCTAAAAAATGTAACTACACCCAAAATGCTTAACAACACTCAAAAATCTAATTTCAACAGTAACATTACCGAGAACACTATAATTTACAAACTAACAACATTCAAAAAATTTAACTAACACCCAAAATGTTTAACTAAAATCAAAAACTTTCACAACAATCAAAAATCCAATTTCATGAACATTTAAATTTACAAACTAACAAAAAATTTAACAAAATCTAAAAAATGTAACTAACACCCAAAATGTTTAACAACACTACAAAACTTTAACAACACTCAAAAATTCAATTTCAACAACAACATTACCAAGAATACTAAAATTGACAAACTAATAACAAATTTAACAACACTCAAAAAATTTAACAACTCTCAAAAACCCAATTTCAACGACAACATTTTTGAGAATATTTAAATTTACAAACTAACAATAAATTTAATAATACCCAAAAAATTTAACTATTTAACAGCACTACAAAACTTTAACACTCAAAAATCCAATTTCAACAGCATTATCAAAAACACTAAAATTTACAAATTAATAACGAATTTAACAACACCCAAAAAATTTAAAAACCCTCAAAAACCCAATTTCAACAGCAGCATTACCAAAAATATTTAAATTTACAAACGAACAACTTTAAAAATACCCAAAAATTTAACTGACACCCAAAATGTTTAACAACACTCAAAAATTCAATTTTAACAACAATATTACCAATAATATTTAAATTTATAAACTATTAACAAATTTAATAGCACCCAAAAAATTTAACTAACACCTAAAATGTTTAAATTTACAAACTAATGAAAAATTTAACAATACCCAAAATATTTACAACACTTAAAAATTTTCACAACAATCAGAAATCTAATTCTATTAACAACATTACTAAAAACATTTAAAGGGTTTTTTTAAATAAATGTTTTTAAAAATTTTTTTACAAAATAACGGGGTAGGAAAAATGTTTTCAAAACAGCAGAATGGTGTGGTGTGGCTTCATTCCGCCGTTTCAAAAAGTGGAATGTGTTCGAATTTTTTTTTTTAATTTTTTATGTATGATGCATGTATGCATGGGGTTTAGGATTATCATTCTATCGGATAATTTAATAGAATGGCAGTACTTGTTTCCTAACAATTGATTATTGACTAATTATTGTTTAATAATTTATATTTATAATTGAATAATAATTGTGAGATGGATTAGGGTTTTCGCTAATATATGGTTTTTATTGGTTTAGGGTTGTTGTTGAATTGGGATTTTTTTGGTTGATTTAGGGTTCTTTGAGTTAATTCAGGTTTTTGTTGATTAGGGGTTAGTGTTTTTGTTGACGTGGGTTTTTTTTGTTGATTTAACATATTTGATAGTATAAGGTTTTAATTGATTTATGGTTTCGGTTGAATTAGGATTTTGTCAAATTATATTTTTATAAGGGTTGGGTTTTTGTTGAATTAGGGATTTTCTTGGTTTAGGCTTTTTTTGATTTAGTGTTTGTGTTAATTTGAGATTTTTTATTTAGTGTCTATATTTTTTATTAGCGGTTTTTTATTTAGGGTTTATATTTTTTATTAGCGACAACCAACCATCAACCATATAAACATATATGCACATGCATTCCCAAAGTGTTGAATGATTTTTTAGATACACCTTAGAGAGGCCCCTCATGATTTTTTGGTTGACAAATTCTCTAATCAAGCAAAAAATAAACTCAGTTGAGGCGATACAAACATTGAATTATTTGAAAAAATATCATATTTTGCAATTTGATTAATAATTTTTTAGAAGCAAATTTATCGTTTCTTGTTAGTTAGAGTGTTTGAATTCATGTTAATATCTTAGTGTATGACAAAATTTCACAAACATTAAATTAATGAGGACGTGAGTAAAAGCTAACAATATATAATACAAATTGTAATGCAACGGCTGAAAAATATTAAAAATCAAGTTCGAATAAACATAACATTAGTACATATAAGTAATGAAATAACAAGCAACCATACAACAAATGCTCAAAATGTATTTGACTATAAATGGTCTCCAGTGCCACATCCTGGTGGTTGTGTTTGACTCTGTGGCCTACGTCATCGCTGCGGGTCCTGTCCTTGTGGCATCATCTACTGCTTGAAGTCATAATGCTGCAAGTATCATGGCTCTGTGATCCTCCCATATAATACAATGTGAAGAAACTATCAGTGAATGGCATGGGAGACGTGGCATAGTGGTGGGAAGCATCGTGTTATATATGGCAAGTTGAATCCTAATCCCAACTGTAAATTCGATGATATGTCCTGATAATACAGTTGGAAAGAATCTAATTCCATTAGCATGTACAGGAGCTACGTGTTAGGAGATGGTGGCATTGGTATGTAGCAATCTCCTATAGGCCCAATGTCGGTCGATGGGGCCACGTTCGGCACATCAATAAATGCAGAAGCATACAAGAACAACTTGGCCATATCTGGATGAGCTCGGCCATACCTAGATGCATTGGTAGGTGCAATGGGCCAGGCACATCTAGATGAGGAGGTGGGTGTGACGGGCCTTGGATGGCCTAGTGACGATTTGGCAGTAAGAGTAGAAGTCTCGAGTAAGTCACTTTAAGGCCATGGTTTTCGACCGTCCGAACATCATCATGTCATACCCTCCCCAACGTATCTACTACATCTGTTGGGCCTGTAACAAAACGCTAGGAATCATACATTAATATACATGCACTATATGATTTAGTAAGGTTGTGTAGATAATGTAAGGAGGTAAATGATCTCATACCATTTGCACGAAAACTTTAGCGCCTCCAGGCTGGTATCTCCAATGCACAAAGCATTGCATAGGACTGATGATGTGTCATGTACCACTCTTAGTACCTCTCCTCAATGCAAGGCCAGTTGTAGTGGTGCTTAGTAAAGTGCAGCAAACATGACTAATCCCACGACTGATGCACGTAGGTCATGTGATATATGGCCCAGTCCTTACCCGATGCCTAGCATCTGTTGTATAGTCCTTTGTTGTACTCACTAGTAGCTATGAAAATATCAGAATTTTTTATATGTATTGACCAAACAGTTGTTAGAATATAAGAAAAAAAATGAGAGGGAATAAGTTGGAATGGCAATTGGAGACGGAAGTGTCTTTGCTTTTGAGAGTGCCAAAAGAGAGGGAGGAATTTGCTTCTAGATAAGGTGCTGAAGGAAAGGACTATGCTTTTATTTGTGTGGCGTGCCGAAGGGAAGGGGAGAAATGTATCGTAAGGGGGGGGGGGGGGGTGATATTGGTGTCCGAAGTTTGGAAGGGGTTTTATATTCTGCATTTTGTCGAACCATTCGACGAAATGCAAAAAAGGCTGCCATTCTGTCAAACTATCCAACGGAATGGCAACAGCCAGGTACAATAATTTCAAAGTGCGTTTGCTTAAAGCATGCCATTTTGCCATATGAAACGATGGAATGGTAGGCCTACATGCAGAAAGGTACTACATTCCGCTGTTGATTCGGCAAAATGGCATTCCATAGGTAGTTTTCCCACCCCATCATTTTGAAAAATTAAAAAAGACATTTATTTTATAAAAACCTAACATTTAAATTTACAAACTAATGACAAATTTAACACTACCTAAAATATTTAGCAACACTCAAAAAATTAAACCACACCCAAAAATTCAATTTCAACAACAATATTACTAAGAACATTTAAATTTAAGTCCCAAAAAACTTAACCAACACCTAAAATATTTAGCAACACTCAAAAACTTTCACAATAATCAAAAATCCAATTTCGATAATAACATTATTGAGAACATTTAAATTTACAAACAACAACTGTAGTGAATCTAAACATAGAAATAGTATGATAAATATAAACATAACATAATAAGGAATAACCAATTTCATCCAATATTTAAACCATACCTTAATTTTGATTTCTTCACTATGTGGCTGCAGCGGCATGGCCCTGAATAGTGAGAAAAAATCACTTGAAAATGAAGAAAAGCCCGAAATGAGTACTCTTTGGTTAAAATGGAAGAAGAAAATTGAAAGAGGCGAAAGATTTGAAGAAAAAAAGAGGAAAAACCGATGGTGAGGAAGGAGAAACAGAAGTAGATGGAGAGGAAGAAGAAAGCACTTGATCTGGAAATGTTTAGGCCGCATTTGGCTTTCGAAAATATCTCACCTCAAACTGGAAACTTTTTTCTTTTTCTTTTTTTAATATTATCAAACCCATTTTATTTTTTTTAATAGAGCTGAAAACTTTTCTTTTCTATTTAAAAAATTTAAGTTTATTCAGAAGCCAAAAACCCAATTTCTGACTTGAGCCTAAATCTTTAAATATTTTTATGGGTTAATTTTTAAAATTGGAATTTTTTTTTAAAAAAACCCCATTAGATCACTAAACATAGAGGAATTTGAAGGAACCGTTTGAAAGGGAGCGATTGAATTCTCTAAGAACTTTCACCACTTGGGACATCTTGTTTGAGTGGGCTGAAAGGGATGCCAATAGTTCATTTACCAGAATAGAATGAAATTATGAGTGAGAATCATAGCTACATGACAGAATATTTGACATAATAAAAAAAGAAAATTGGGATTGGTGCAATGAATGCGCCTCAATTCTCCCTTTTTATAGAAAGTTGTCGTGAAGGAGGAGAGTAGTGTAGGCAACTGCACCTCTCGACATTGTACAGTGACTAGAAAAAAATATGAAATTTTTTTTAAGAATTGAGTCTAGTAAATACAAACTTGGCGTAGAGGCATGGTGGCTCAAGATTTCTAGAATCTGTCGATCTATATGAAAATCTACTATATAAATAGCAAGCTTCTCTAAAAAGAAGCTAAGAAAATATAAGAACAAAGAAAGTAATCAAGGAAGTTATCGTCATACCTATCTTTTGATGTCATCAAAATGTATTTGGGTTTTTAAATTAAGAATAATAATATAAATTTATAAATTAAAGATGAGATTTTAAATTCCATATATGTGCAATTAAATTAAGCTTAATTAAAGTCTTAATAATATAACATGAAATAAGTACTTGTGAAAGGCCAAAGCAAACATTTTGATTAAGAGATGCAACTTCGATGCAACTGATCAGAGGGGAATATTCCGAGATTCATCATGAGTTAAAAATCCGCCACAGATAGACCATTACGTAATTGTATGAATTCTAGCAGGGCATGGTTCATGTCTAAATAACTCGTCCTCGTCAGTTATTTAACTATTAAAAAACGTATATAGCGTATTTTTATTTCACTAAATGATACTCACCCCATTTTCAAAAGTGTTTCGAAGATTGTTTTTTCTTTATTAATATTATTGGAGATGTCCTCCAGGACTCTCAATCTTTGGTGGACCAATTAAATACGATGGAGATCCCAGCAGCAGAATGGTCTGCATCATTAATTAAAAATGGCAATACTCTTTATTTTTTTGAATTTTTAACAACCAACAATTATTGATATTTGGGAAGTTTATATGATATAATTACAGTGCTCCCGCGTCTTTCTTGCTCCTTTTCTTGTTCCTAATAACAGCCCATCCAGACTTAAGTATCATTTGTTTTCAGTTAATTACTGTGTCTGAAGCATGATATAGCTCGGGACAATATTACAACACGTCCAACGTAAAATGTGAATGTCCTAACCTACCTCTGCTGTTCCTTATTCAATACGCAAATTTTATTTCTCATGCAAGTTGACGCTTGTACTCTGTACCAGAAGATTGGCTATTTATGTCTTTGGGTGCGGTAGGAAGAACCATTCCTTCTCATTATTATACCATTAATTATGATAGCGTGAGATTACTCTCAGGCAAAGTCTTCATTCTTCACTTAAAAAAGAATTCATCCACTGCTCCACAAGAACATAGATTTTTCTTCACACGGGCAAAAGCATAGGCAATGACGTTTTGGCGATGCTTCTGCCTGCATAGCTTGGTTAACTGTGGTGAAAAAATTGATTATATATTGCCCAAGACGACAATTTTTCTTTGTGATTTCTTTGACTGCACTTTGCACTATTGTTATTAAAAATATTTATTTAATACCTATGATAGTAAAATTATAAATAATAATACACATTCGCTACGATTTTTGTAAAATATAGACAATAACCTATGTAGGGCTAGTGTTTTTGCCAAAATATAGGCAAAAATATTACTTATTACCTACATTTTTTAAAACAATTTTGAACTCTTTGCTGCATAGGCAATATTAAGTAATTTTTCATAACATTTTAACAATGTAGCTAGTATGTGTTGTTAATACCAAATAATATATTAGCTATGGTTTGGAGTTGTAGTTAATATTAATTTGTATTTTGTAAAATAACCTTATTTATTTTGCAATATTAATCTCTAATCAAAATATTAATTTCAAATATATTTAATATATTCAATAAGAAATAATTTAACAAAATATTCGTCATGAACTAAAACTTGCATCCAGACATTTATTATAAATCTTTTTAGTCTAAACGTTGTAAACCATCATCCAATCAAATAAAGAAATACCTCCATCTAATAAGAACAAATATGCATGAAATAACATTGAATTACGAAGTTGTACAGCACAACATGATTCCATGAAATACTCAACTTATACAGTGGATCGAATGCCTCCAATAGTTTTTGAGTTTCATTCACCCACAAAAAAATACAACAACAATTTGATTAAATACCCAATAATTGTTCATTCTAATAGAAATAGTTATAGTTTGTATCTAATGTATTTTTGCTTGCAACAAGAAACATTCAAAGCATTGTATGTTGAAAAGCACATTTTGATCTTGGACAGAATATATTGAAAGCAAGGGAAATAACTAAACCACCTAATTCATTGTCATACCAAATTAGATAATGACAGCAAATAAAGTTCAAAAATCGAATTTATTAACATCACTGGCAACTATCAAATTATTTCATAAATTGCTTTTAACTCCATTTTCCATCACAATGTCTTGAGAATTAGTTACATAAAAAGTTCACAAATATCTCAAGACAATATCAAATTTGTAATTATTTGTACCAACATGATATCAAATAAAATTGTCCTGTCTTGTCGTTGAATCCATAAAAAAAAATGACGATAATGTCGTCAACAACTTGTAACATTTACACTAAAAACTATTAAAAAATATGAATAATTATCTAATCACCTTGTGTGTTGCGATTAAGTGTATAGTCACCATTATTCTCACATTCATCAGATTGAGATATAGCCTACATTAAAAATTATTGTAATTAATTTTTTTGTTTCTTTCTAAAACATTGAATAAGTTTTAAAATTAAACGCAACCTGAACGTATGATTGATTGTGTTTTTAATTTAATTTCAAATTTTTAATCTGATATATGTAATTTGGGAATTTATATTCATTATTTTAGGTAAAAATTTTAGAATTGATTATTACCATTTTGAAAATATAAGTAAATCATTTATTAATTATATAAATTAAAATAATTTTATTTTTTATGTATCAATTTTTTATATAAATAGATTTTCTCTAAACACTTATTTTATTTTGTACAGTGTTTTAGTTGTTCAAAATATAATTTACTCAATTTATCCCAACAAAGAACGAAAATAAAAATACAAAACAATAAATCTACCTTAACATTTATTTTTCTTTTTAAATTAATATTGTTATTTTTGTGAGATTTTAATTTTGTCTACATTTTTATTCTTAAACCGTGAGCTTTAAAAGATAAGCACCTAAATGTAAGCAATAATATGTATGCCCACAGTTTTAAAAAATTTATAGTTTACAATATCAAAAGTGTATGTAATAATATTTTTGTCAACATTTTTGCTCCCAACAGTAGGCTTTTTGAAAGATTGATGCCTACACCGTAACAAGTGTAGGAAAAAATTTAATGCTTACACTATTTTAGGCTTAGGCAAAAAGGCCGTAGCTAATGACCAATTTATTTATAGCACTTGCAAAAGAAATCAAATCTTTTTTTCTAGAATTTTTATATAATTTCTATTTCTTTAATACGGCCTATAGACTTCATTAAATAACCTCGTATCGTACTTAATTACTCACCTAATTATTCTGTTTTTTTATTATCATGGTTGGATGTACAATTGTGTTTGAAAATTACCATATGTAGTATCTATTCTATGTTATTAAATGTTTACATTTATTTAGTTTGCATAAGGTCAAATGAAATACTTATAAAATTAAATGTTTATAATTTAATTTTTTTGATAAAGTTTTATCCTTTAATTTCTCTATTTTCTTTCTGTCCGTCTTCATTTAACTTGTATTTTCTTTTCAATTTCTTCCATCATTTTTATTTATTATTATAAATATTTTCTATATTTTTAATTTTAAACGATATTATATTTCTTATTTAAAATATAATAATTTTTTTATAATTAATTTTACAGACACAGAATACGCCAATCTTAATAGTAGAACAGTATCCGTGCTTGGGTTGAGCGTTCAGCGCTTTTAAGTTTTAACATGTCAAAATCTTCATGACTGTCATGAAATTAATTGTATTTATTTCAAACGACACGACGCAGTTAATTCTCAAACGACTCCACCAGAAATCATCAGGATATTAAATATCGGTTAGATAAATTATAAATAGCCACATTAACGGTTCTATAAAATCATCAACAACCTACGTCAGTAAATAATTACAATAACAATTTATTATTCCATCCGAAATTTGACCCATGATTTACTTATCTAGCTGAAGCATTAAATTGCCAAAAAATTAGCTACTGGCCTAGTGATTTGGTCGTATGTGTTTCCCACAATAGAACCTTTGTACGAGTTTCTTTGATTGAAGAGAAACAACGTTTGTGCTTTTCAAAGTGGTGCAGTCACGCTAGCCGTTCGATCAATTTGAAGTATATATCCACAAATCGCATGGAAGTAGGCGAGTATTGAATGTTGCTCTTAATTATGCATGGACGGTGGAGATTAATTAGTATACCGTATGGTCATGCCTCATTGATTAAGATAGTGATACTGTCCCCGTGATTATTTCAAGCACTGTTGCACGCTTGATACGTGCGTAGATAATTTAAAATTTTCAATATATTAATAGTTATATAATTAAAAATAGAACAATTTTTGAAAAGGAACAACCAATATGGAAGAAGAAAATATTTAAATTAAAATTAATAGATGAAAGGCTTAAAACAAGATATAGTAAATAAAGGTTTGTAGAGAAAAGTGAAGACTGTGAAAAATAATAGAATTTAAATAAATGTGAAGGATATCTTCGTTATTAGATTTTGAAACCATAATCGATGAGCTTGTACGATATGATTTTGTTTCAATGTAAATTTTGTAAGAAATTTGGAATATGGCTTTGCTTGAATCTAAATCTTTTAAGTTATGAAATTTTGTGTAATATTTTAAAAATAATGTAAAAGTAAAAGAAAAAATAAAAATAAGTATTTGTTGAGAGTGTGAATTTTCACGAGTTTAAAAAATGATGCTAGACAGGCATTGGAAACACATCCTATACATTTTGTGTAAACTCCACACGACTTCCAGAAAACCTGACCCGATTATTGAAATCTTAACCCTCTAATGTTAAATAAATTTTCTATTAAAAAAATGAATTTTTTAGTGAGTATGGAAGAAAGAGAAGCTTTTGGAATAAAGTAGTGGGCAGTGTTACTTTGACATCATGGGTTTCTGCGCAACCGCTTTTACTGTGCCTGTCCTATTCCCTCAGTTTTGCAGTAAATATGGTCTCAAACTTTTGGCCGGAGAAGGGGTATGTTTGGTTGTTAATTTGGATAGAAAAATTTTAGTGATTTGAGTAGGAGAATAATTTGTGTTTGGTTTATAAAATTTGAACGAATAGAAAAATTATATATATAATCAGTAATAATTATTAAATGACACGATAATATATATATTTATTAATTAATAAAGAATAAATGTAAATAAAAAAATTAGAGTGATATATATAGATTTGACTGTGAATAATATAATGATTAAAAAATTATTAATTAATTATAAAAATTAAAAGAAAAAAATTAAATTAAAATTAAAATAAAATTTATATAATAAAATATTTAATTTATAAAATTTTTATTTATAATAAATAATAGAAAATTAAGAAACCATGAAAGCCCATTTGGTTTGTAATTTTGTACATGTCAGTTTCACTTACTGTTACACTGCTACATTGCCGTGGAGTGATTGGTGCTCTTTTTTGGATGGAATTTTGTGTCTTTAATTAAGTTAGAAGCTACTCAAGTTTAATTAGGCGATAACTTTTGGAATTAGCAAAAGCAACCATTTTCGAACAACTAAAAGAAAAGCACAGACAAAAACACTGATTTGATGTTTGCGTAAAATTAGGGGTTTCCAGGGAGTACACGTGCGTGCACACGTGCCCCCAGGGTTACTTTCAAAAATGCGTAGTAATCTTTTCAGGTATGTATTTAGACTAAATATGCGTAATTATAATAAATATCATAATTTTATATTAAAAATATAAATAATTTATTAAATATTAAAATTCTGACTTTTGTCATATTCTTAATATCCAGTGTAAATGTAATAGATATAGGATCTACAGTCCGTCTTTATCTTCATTATACATGTTATTATTTATTTACAAATGGTAAAATTATAATAAATATGGCTGTGTTTGGTTCTTAATTTTAGTGGATTTAATCTCATGAAAATATAAACAATATAAACATTTTGCTTAATATAATTTTTATTAAAATTTAAATAATTATTCAATTTATTACATGTATAAATAAATATTTAAAATTTTATTATTACATTTATTGTAAATAAATTAATAACTATGCACACTCAAATTTATACAGTGATATGAATTTAACATAGCTCTAACATGATGGGACATAGCTCTAACATATATATACACACATATATATATATATATATAGATATATAAGTGTAAATAAATCTAAATTTTACAATTGGACATTGCTCTTATTCACAACAAAAATGACGTCATTTTCATTGTAACAAAATCTTCAACCAAACACAATCAATGTCTGGAATTGTCAGCTGCTCAAGAATGATTTGGGTATGTTTGGTAGTTGATTTGGGTGGGATCGAAATTAATGAAGGTTTTGATGGATATAAAAAAAATTATATTGGCAGTACAATGTAAGATGGAGAAAATTGTCAAAGTAATTTGAATTTATAATATATGATAATAATTATATGTTATGATAAAATATCAATTTATGGGATATAAATTTATATAAAAGTATAAGTGCATGTGTCTATATATAAATGTTGATTCGATTGAAATAATATATAATAATTAAAAAAATAATTAGTTAATTATATATATAAAAGAAATAAATTTTAACTTAAATTTAGACAAAAATGACTTAAATTTGAATGAAAATTTATGATACAAGATGTTAGGTTAGTAAAAATGGAAACAAATCATCCCTCAATTTTATTTTTCTTTGATAGAGATTTTAGTAAGGATTTTTAACCGGATTAATGTTCACCTATATTGTGGTTTCTAAAATTTCATAAATATATGTCTGTCCAATTATTAATTACATGCGGTAATATCAGATATCTACGTCAAGATAATAATTCCATAACTGCACGTGTTAATAGATGTAATAATTTCTCAAGATTTTGCATATTGTTTTTAAAAATTATATGGATTTGATATTTAAAATAATGAATGCATATTAAACCCTTCATTGTTTCTAAAAAAATAAAATCATGATATGCGAAAAGAAAGACATTATAAATTATAAGACAGATCTATAAAAATCCAGAGAGTTGTAACAGTTTGTGTCTTTCAGTTCATTCTCCGTGTAGTGGGTGGTTGATTCATATTAAATTCATGCATTTGACTCTCAAAATTCTAGTATTAAATACACAATTCATTGTAATACGAAAAACACGAGAGGGAATGTGCTTATTAATAACGTAATTAGCTAAAAATAAATCTTGACACGAATATTCTTCTACAATTTCTGATAATAAATGCATGACAGTAGCGTAATAAATTCTAAGGTTAGTAGAAAGAGCGAAACATAAAAGACAAGAGTACAAAATAAATACTGTAGCCGATTTTCCACAGCCGCGACATTCCAGCGATTATATTTATTTTTTTTATTATAATTTTATTATGTAAATAATTGAATTAATGATAATAAATAAAAATAAGCTTTTGAATGATTTATATAAGGATTATGATAGTATGATTATTTTATCGTAATTTTAGACTAGGATTACTTATTTTATAATTTTATAACTTCGCAATTTGATTAATTTACAGTAAATAGTCTATCTAGCGCAATCCATTGTGGTCAACATGCTCATACAGTACTGCCTGGTATTGATAATAATTTATTTATTTTTATGTTGTCTAATGGCTATAACAATTATGAACAATTCTATAACCATGGGATGTTAATAATTTTTTTACCATATATATATATATATATATATGTACAATGAGGGGAACGGAGGCCATTTGCAATTCTCTAGGATGGTCAAAAACAAGTCAATTGCCTACTTCCAACCTTCTCTTCCCTCTCACTCGCTCTAAACCCAAAGCAACCAGCAACGCTGCAATCCCTGCTACGACACACCGCCGGAAAAATGCTGCGCCTCCGCCACATTCTCTTCCTCCTCATTGTTATCCTGTCCCTCTCCCTTGTTTTGTGCCTAAACCAAGAAGGCACTTATCTTCTGCGAGCCAAGCTCGGCTTCGACGACCCAGACCAAGTTCTTTCCGACTGGAACCCTGTCGACGATACCCCCTGCAAATGGAATGGCGTCGTATGCGACTCGGTCAACGGCTCCGTTCTCTCGATAGACCTCTCTAGCTCCAACCTCTCAGGGCCCTTCCCTTCCATTCTCTGCCGCCTCAAAAGCTTGTCCTACATTTCTTTCTACGACAACTTCATCAACTCTTCTTTACTGGAAGATGACCTCGCCTTGTGCCAGTCGTTGGAGCACCTTGATTTGGCCCAGAACTACTTGACCGGTGCGCTTCCTGGCAAGCTGGCGGATCTCCCTGACTTGAAGTACCTCGATTTGACAGGAAATAACTTCTCCGGAATCATTCCCGAGAGTTTCGGGACGTTCCAGAAACTGGAGGTTCTCTCTTTAGTGGAGAATTTGCTGGAAGGAACAATCCCGGCATTTCTTGGGAACGTTTCCACCCTGACGCAGTTGAATCTCTCCTACAACCCGTTCTCGCCTGGTCGGATTCCACCGGAGCTCGGCAATCTTACCAATCTCGAGGTGCTGTGGCTGACCGAGACTAATTTAGTGGGTGAAATACCTGATACGCTGGGTAGGCTCGGTAGACTAACCGACTTGGACCTGGCCTACAACACGTTAACTGGTTCGATACCAAGCTCGCTCACTGACTTGACCAGCGCCGTTCAGCTGGAGCTGTACAATAACTCATTGATAGGTGAGATACCGAGCAAGGGGTGGTCGAACATGACTTCGTTGAGGCGGCTTGACGCGTCCATGAACGATTTGACAGGACCAATCCCCGCCGAGTTGTGCGAGTTGCCGCTCGAGTCGCTTAATCTTTACCAGAACAACCTGCGAGGTGAATTACCGGACGCCATTGCTAAATCCTCCAATTTGTATGAATTAAGACTTTTCCAGAATCATTTATCTGGGAAGTTGCCTCCAAATCTCGGAAAAGGCTCTCCGTTGCGGTGGATTGATGTTTCAACGAATAATTTCTCGGGTCAAATACCGGAGACCTTGTGTTCCAATGGAGTCCTTGAAGAGCTGTTACTGATAGACAATTCATTTTCCGGAGCAATTCCGGCGACTCTAGCCGAATGCCGGAGCTTGTTGCGTGTCAGATTGGGGCACAACAGCTTTTCTGGTGAGGTGCCCGCCGGATTTTGGGGACTCCCTCACGTTTCATTGCTCGAGCTCTCTGGCAATTGGTTTTCTGGAGAAATTGCTAAAACTATCGCCGGCGCATCTAATCTATCTCATTTGATTCTTTCGGCGAACAAATTTTCTGGCATTGTACCCGAGGAGATCGGATTATTGGATACCTTGCTGGAAGTTTCTGTGAACAATAATAAACTGTCGGGGTCTCTACCAAGTAGTATCTTGAATCTTGGGCAATTAGTGAAGCTTGATCTGCATAACAATGAGCTGTCTGGTAAAATTCCAAGCGGTATTCATTCTTGGAAGAAGCTAAATGAGATAAATTTAGCCAACAATGATTTTTCGGGGGATATTCCGGATGAAATAGGAGATTTGCCTGTTCTCAATTATCTTGATTTATCAGGAAATCAGTTATCTGGAAAAATCCCTGTTGGTTTACAGAACCTGAAGCTTAACCGGCTCAATTTGTCAAATAATCGTCTCTCGGGCGATATTCCATCATTATATGCCAAGTATATTTATAAAGACAGCTTTTTGGGAAATCCAGGATTATGTGGTGACATTGAGGGTCTGTGTGATGCAACAGGTGGAGTCAGAAACCTCGGCTACTTGTGGTTGTTGAGATCAATGTTTACACTTGCCGGATTGGTGCTTCTTGTTGGCCTGGTCTGGTTCTACTTGAAGTTCAGGAAATTTAAGGAGGCCAGTATGTCAATTGACAGATCAAAATGGACACTGATGTCGTTCCATAAACTGGCCTTCGGTGAGGAAGAGATACTCGATGCTTTGGATGAGGACAATGTGATTGGGAGGGGTTCATCCGGTAAGGTTTACAAGGTTGTCCTGAGCAATGGTGAGGCCGTTGCTGTGAAAAAGCTTTGGGGACGTCCAAAATTGGCCAACAAGAGCAGCGACGTGGAGAAGGGCAACCTCCGAAATGACGGTTTTGATGCTGAGGTTGAGACCTTGGGGAAGGTTAGGCACAAGAATATTGTTAAGTTATGGTGTTGCTGTTCGACAGGAGATTGCAGGCTTTTGGTTTATGAGTACATGCCTAACGGTAGTTTGGGAGATTTGCTTCACAGCACAAAAAGTGGCTTGTTAGATTGGCCGATAAGGTTTAATGTAGCCATGGATGCGGCTGAGGGGCTCTCCTACTTGCACCATGATTGTGCACCTCCAATTGTTCACAGAGACGTGAAGTCGAATAACATATTGCTGGATGTAGACTATGGAGCTCGGGTTGCTGATTTTGGTGTGGCCAAGGTGGTTGATGCAAATGCCAAGGGCACCAAATCCATGTCTGTCATTGCAGGGTCTTGTGGTTACATTGCCCCAGGTTGGTTGGTTAATGCTTTCCCTCTTTCCTTCCGATTTGATTTTGTCGGTTTTCTCTAGTTATTGTTAAGCTGCCCAATAGGCTTGAGACGACGCCTAAGCATTAAGGTTTACGTGGATAGCCACTTTGGTGGAACTCTGTCTTCCAGGAACTAATTTGGTTGCTACTTTTTCATGACAATCATACCATATCTGAACCAAATGACGTACGTACATAGCAAGTTGCTAATTCGTGTCAAATCTATTGAAATCAGTTCACAGCTCAACTGTGTTCTCTCTGCAATTTGTGGAGCAACAGGGGTCAGCCCTGCCGTGGCTCTGATGAAACATGGTTCTTAACTGTTTTCGTTTGTTATCGCACGTATTTGACGTT
Organism: Avicennia marina; assembly: GCA_019155195.1. NCBI lineage: Eukaryota > Viridiplantae > Streptophyta > Magnoliopsida > Lamiales > Acanthaceae > Avicennia > Avicennia marina. The sequence continues at coordinate 16,323,987 of CM032754.1, read as the reverse complement.
TTTTTCATAGCTGTAAAATCTGAGGCAAAATATAACTGTAAACCATGAGAAACGTACGACATATTAGGTCGGAATTTTTCTCCTGAATCTATTACTCGATATTATTGTAGTTATTAACTCTGAATTCCCATTTGCATTTCAGAATATGCTTACACACTGCGGGTGAATGAGAAGAGCGATATATACAGTTTTGGCATTGTAATTCTTGAGTTGGTCACCGGGAAGCTTCCTGTAGATCCCGAGTTTGGGGAGAAGGATCTAGTGAAGTGGGTATGCACGACGCTGGATCAGAAGGGTGTAGACCACGTAATTGACCCCAAGCTCGATTCTTGTTTCAAGAATGAAATTTGCAGGGTCCTGAATGTAGGCCTCCTCTGCACCAGTCCTCTTCCCATTAATCGCCCTTCAATGAGACGCGTGGTCAAGATGTTGCAAGAGATAGGCGGAAAGAATCGGCACAAAGCTGCAGGAAAGGATGGCAAATTAACGCCTTATTACTACGAAGACGCCTCCTATCAGGGAAGCCTGGCTTGACGAATTCCATACATTTTATCTCAGGTGTGGAGTTGAAAGAAGGGACACGGGTCTTCTTGTTCATCAGCCAACTCTTCAATTTTTCTTAACCATGTCCCTGTTTGAGGTAAATGCTCAAAAGAATTAGTGAGGAGCTGATGCACCTTTTATGTATAAATGAGATCCAACCATTGGGAAGTACAATGCATTTATGACTGGCACCTAAATTACTGTTTCTTGACAATGACTAGTTTTCTTGCATCTATCCTGGGAATTCATTTCATCGAGGTGGTTGTTGGAATGATATAAATGGTAAAATGCTGGGCAACGTACTGTTTGAGGGACTCCTTGAAGATGGGGGAAGCCTGTGAACCTCACCCACAGTGTTTTCTTCTTAATTCCAATTTCCCTGTACCCTGTGGCATTGAGTTCTGACCTCTAACCAGCAAACTTAAGCTTTTCTGCTTCGGAGTACGGATTCCCTTTCCTGGTATAAATATTAGATGCATTTATGTCTGGTAATCCCCGTGAGTGTTAATTTCTTATTTCCTGATTTGTGAGATATTTTTGGCTGAATGTGTTGCACCTTGCACAATACAAGCATAGTAAGTTATGTCTGCGATATTGTCTGTCTCTAATCCAACCTTGTTTAGTAAAATTATTGAATTCAAGTAATTGTTTGTGAAATTATTTATTTTGGATTCAAAGTTGAAAACTTGAGTTCTGGAAACTCACCCCAAATTGAACTCTTAAGTTTCATGTGGGCACTGTCTATTCTGGGGTCAGTGAATTAGGGCTTGGCTTTTGTCTGTGGTCACACCATGTAATTTAATTGGTTAGATCAGTTCTCAATGCTCATAAATGCAGACACGTAGTTTTTGGGATTAGGTTTGCGTTATATTTATGCCAATTTCGGATATTTAGGTAGCCATAACTGATGATATTAGATTTCCCTCCACTCTCCCTCTAACGCCTAAATGCAAATTCTAACATGAGATTCAATTTCTCTACTCCGCGACGAATTCAAATTATCAAAAATAAATTAACGGAGAATTAGTCTTAGTAGTTATCAACAAATTACAATTAATAACAAAATAATTACTTGAACAATAAATAAAGAGACACATCTAAATGAGACCGAAGCCCTAAACAAGACTCCTTCGGTTTCTTGGGGAATTAATGTAATTGATAAGTGGTTTTTGAAAAATGCAGTGTACAGGTTGATATTTATTTATTAAATTTTTTTGCTTGTCAAAATTTATGTTTTAAAGCATACAATTTAACAAAATAACCTTTGCTTATTTTTCTTTTAACTTTCTTATTTTTATGCTTATGTTTAAGTTTTCGTGTTAATTTTCTTTTTTCATGACAATTTGCATTTAAACAAAACCACTTTGTTAAGTCCATATAAAGGAATATATAGGAATGAAGTCCAATTCCAATTTTCATGTAATTTGTTTTCTTCATTACATGTGTAAAGACTAAAAAAAAAAGAGGGTATGCACTTTAGAAGTGAGTAAGATATCTGGCTTGGTTTGGAAGCCCTTTATTGGTCCAACTGCGCGCAACATTCATATGTAGAAGATGTTTAGTAGGATAGGGAACAACAATAAGAGAGCCCTCAAGATGTTTGGAAGCTTGCTGCCATTTGTGCCTTGATGTACTACATAGGGCCCAATCCATATGAATACTACACATCACAAGTCACTTGGAGGCATCATTTTGAATCCACCCATAGGTCTCTATGGCTTTCGCACGTTGCTCGAGGTAACATCCACATCTAGTTATGTCCCTAGATGTGGCATCAGTAACTCTCATCCAAACAGTTTCATGTGTTGACGAGAGTGGTAGAAGAATTTACTATAGCAGTTTTCGTCGAGTAGAAGTTTGATGGCCACATTTGAAACCCAGTTGAATAGCGTTAACCAAGTACAGCAAAGGGCTACCAAATTCCCTACCTCCTTTGTGTGCAATCAGAGAGGTGCTGTTAGCTGCATATGCTGCTACTTGAGGGGAGGTATTAATGAGTACTTTGCCGCTTGAAGGGAAGCACTCGTGCCAGCCTTCTGTCTACATATGTGTGGCTTTAAAATGAAATTGGGGAATAAAGTTTAGGCTCCTACATGGGCATTAGGAATATGGAATAAGTGTGGGGTCTTACTAATGTCTGTGTCGGTGTCTAGGTTTTGTCTTCCCTAACTTTTGTTCTACGATTTTGTGGCTTAACTAAGTTTGTTCTAAGTCAAACCTATTAGATGCATCACTGCTCATAAATGCTTTTGGTTTCAATGAAAACGTTTATTCGAGTGTCTCATTGTATGCTATCTTTGTTACTGTAGGTTGATAAGGATGCCCAGGCTTAAAATGAAAGCCTAAAAGGGGCCCATAGCATAGCAACATCTGTGGAACCACTAGAAGTTCGTTAACGTGAATGTCGAAATGAAGTTCAAGGCTTAGATGAAGAACCGCCATCCGATAGCAGAAAAGGGCTTCAAGTTAGAGAGGAGAAAGTGCATGAATCTACACAAGTAGATCGATGCCCAGGGGTGGGCTCGTTTCTACCACCAACTGAACCACTCGTCACCTGAAGTAGTAATAGAGTTTTATATCAATGCAGGGTGGCCATGGGGGGACGACATGTATGTTAAGGATAACTCTGACCCTAGAGGCTGTGAATGAGTTCCTCCAAATAGTTTACCCCTCGGTAGACAAGATACTGTTGAAGTTGGAGACATAAGACCCTGATGAGGTGGTTGTAATGATCTATAAAGATGACTACAAGTGGCAACTGGTTAAGGGGGTCCCACAGTACCTATGGTCCACCCAGTTAAAAGGATGGAGGAGGGTGTGACACCACTTTCTCATGACATGGGTTATGCTAATGAACCATGTTGTGAAGGTGTCATGGGACCAAGCTTAGCTTCTGTATGTGTTGGGGAAAGGCATGCCCATAAATGTCAAGGAATAGGTCATCAGAGGAATTCGAGTAGTGTTGGTCGCCATTCCCATCTATCATCATCAGGATGTGTATGTGTGCACCACTAGCGGGGGCTACACAGACCTTGCAAAATCCCTACTTACAAAGAGTGTAATATTGCTTATTCTTAGTGCTAGGGGGGCGATCGCAACAGCAGCAACCCTTGTTTAACGATGCCAAGGCATCAACAATCTAGGTGTTAGGCCTAATACATCTCGATGGGCATGACCAAGGGCCAACCACAGACTTCACTTTCGAGCATCTGCGAGCAAAGGCTAAGCTACTTCGACAAAGCGTGGCGTCGCTTAAGGGAGAGGTCTAGCACTTGTGGGAAACGACCATGACAAATCACTAGATTGTTTGCACCATGCTAAATGACATATTGTGGTAGGTTATGGGCCCTCTTGGGCTAAGGAATGGCCTACCAAGACCTACGAGTCGCAATCGCCGATCATGGAGGTGGGGCACCTGGAGCTGTAGGTATGTCATACAACTTCAAAGTTGCATTATTATCTTGCCATTTTGTTCCATGATACTACCTCTTTGACACCTACTAACATAGGACCCAATGCTCTCAATACATGACATGGATTAACCATGACACTTACCCGCCTGGCCTGTAGACATGTAGTGGTTGCCCACCCCCTTGTACTATTCCCTTTTTTCCTTACCTTATGCCTGCCCCTTTACTTTATTTAGTCCCCCCAAGATGTGTTGAAGTTTCATTTTTATTTAAGTGTATGATCTAAACTTGTGTTGTTTGTTTCTTGGTTGATCAATAATGACTACAAATTATGTGAATTCTTGGATTGTATTATATATAGTTATTTTGTTACTTTCCTCAGTTGTAACTAATGTGGAGCCGGCCATTATGTGTTCTCTTTTCTTATTATATACGATTTACGTGTTTTTTGTAGACAATGTTCTTGGTATGCAGTTTATGAATATATTCTGAATGACAGATGAATTACTGTGTACGGGGTCGTCTTGCATTGTGTGGTACCCATAACGGTGATTTGTGCATGTGTTGGCCTTTATATTGTTAATGAGTTCTACATTGCAATATTACTTTTCTTTGCTTTCATTTCGTTGGATGTCAACAATGTAATGGGCTCTACGTTGTGATATTTTTAGAACATGGATTGCCTAGTTCATTTATGCAGTTTTCGACTGTCTTGAATAGTTATATTATGTGTATTAAAAAAGGTGAACTACGAAAACATCATTAACCACTATGCGCCTGGCTTCACGTAAATTGGCCACATTTGTGATGGCACTTTCGATCGAGTTCAGGTTCACAACTATGTCACGCAAAAAATCAATTTCCTTCATGAGTGTGTTTGCATTAATATGTTTGTTTTATTTATAGCTAACCAAAAAATCTGTTTGCTTGGGTAATTCAATTCATTTAGTTTTACTGTATAATGTAATTCAAGCCATGTCCTTAACTTCTCAGCAACCTTTATATGAGTACCAGGAATCTAAAAAACTTCTAGAAGCTTTAGCATCCATTTATCATATTATGCTATAATTGTTGTTTATTAATTAGCAGCAAGAAGAAGTTTTCTTGCTCTAAATGGCAGCATGAAAAAATTTTGTACTATGCTAATTTCTTCTTCGGGATTGTTAGGAAATGACTCCTAAGCCTTGCCTAAACAAGTAATTTATATCAAAATTTTACAATTCATCCCTGTGATCTGTAAAGATGGTCTTTGTAGACCAAGCCCAGATATCTAATTTCGAAGGGGTCCTTCACAAATAGTCACAACCATATTATGTTGACAAGAATAGGTTCATTCACCTTCATTTGTATATAATGTATTTAACAAGATTCAGAAGCTATGCATCACTAACACTGGGACATAGCAAAGGCTTGGCCTAGTCCTGGATTTAGATGAAATGTATTCTCTTTCAATTAAGACAAACGTCCACACCGACAAGCCGCACTTCTTCAGCTTCCTTCGTTCATTGGTGTCTTCATGTTGAGGTTATAAAAAAGAAGACACAGTGGGCGTATGTAACGTCCACCAGGCCCAGATCAAGGTGGGGTGTGGCCGTGTCTAAGTAGCTGCATGTGGCCATGTAGGACTCATTGCATGCCTTACATCTTGATCGTGAAGGACTCTAGAGTCAACATTGAGGGTCAACCCTTCAAGGTTGTTGTGTTAAGTCCTGGCATGTATGCTGATAAAGGAACATAGGGACTTGATGTAAGGACCAGCATGTGGAAGCTGTTATGGCAGCCATGTACCTTGCATTGCATGCCTCATATGACTATGAAGGACTTCTTAGTAGACCTGAGACCTCGATGTGTCGAAGCCCCCATGTTGACTAGTAAACCTTATGCTGCATGTCATGCAAGTTGACACAGCAACATCAATAGCCAACATGGGGACTCGACATGTCGAAATAGTTGTGGCGGCCATATTTACAGTAGTAGGGCCTGCATACAAATGACCATGCAAGAATTTCAAGTCGATGTACGGATTCGACGTGTCAAAGTAATGGTAGCGGCTATTTTCACAATAGTAGGGTGTGCATGTAGATGACTACGTAAGAATTTCGAGTTGACCTGGAAGCTCAACATGTCGAGCTTGTTGTGTCAGATTAGTGAATATCTTGCTGCAACTAGTATGTTGTGGCAGAGCAAAATGGGGTAACCAATGTGGGGGCTTTACGTGTTGAAGTAGTAAGGCGAGTAATTGTACTCCTTTTAGACACACACCCCTTCACAAAGACATGGCACAGTCCTACATAGAGGTATAAATGTGTCCCAGTAGATGCGGCAGGAGTGTCCACCACACGAGTGTAGGCAATGTACGTGTAGAAGCCTTTACAGTGGGCATGTCCATCTTAGTTGCCATACAACCTAATGGAGATATAGTGAGTTAGACACGGGGTCTCAATGTACCAAACCATTACACAGGTAACACTCCCACGTGTATTTATCACTTTGTATGGGACATACGAGAATGTTGACATTGGGACTTGACGTGTTCAGCTTGTCGCAGTAGAGCAACTGGCGCCATAGGTAGTAACTCTCCCTGTCTGTCACAAACAAAGGTGTCCTCATAGGTGATAAACACATGCAAGCTAATGCCTCTACCATTTCTAGGGTAGCGGACACTGGCATGAACCTTAGGGGGTCCATATCTCCAACATGCTTGGACTAAGTTTACAATTGGTCATATAGTCGATTGCTATGGCTTATAACATGCATTAATATATATGTAATGCGCAAACATCATTAAAGATTAAATAAACAAACATGGTCACTTGAATCGTGCATGCATGCCGGCTATAGTACACAAGTAACGTTCAAAACAAATTAGTTGCAAACATAACTATGAAAAGAAAGTACGTAACAGGAATGGAAGGTAGTACATCCCAACTTACGATGTTGCAAATGACAAGCAAAACAACAAGAGCCTTCTTACACTAATCAATTGCATCAATCCACCCACATCGCTTTGGCGATGTTATCTTAAAACGCCATCTGCTTTGTTTTCTCCACCTAGCTTGCATAGCACCTGTGGTAGAAAGTATTGAAGTCTTCCATTATCTTGTGCTCTAGTAGGTTGAAGAAGTTGTCATCCCTGCTATGCTTATGAATGAAATTATGTAACGCAGCATGCCATCACTAGGTTGACCTGCATTTTCAACGAGTATCTTGGCATACATCATGCTAGAATTGGGAAATGTTTTCTTCAATAGGCTAAAACATTACTCAATGTGGTTTCGTAGCCTAGTATATTGATGGTTGAAAAGCTCCCTCGATGAGTTATATCGTTCTGGTCTGTTTTTGAACTCCTCTAAGTGGTACCATACCCTACGGTGTGAGGCCAAAAGGCAAGTGTAGTTAGTGTATTCAGCATTGACCAAATAATACTTCTTAGAGCATAGCAGCCAGTAGCTAGTTAACATCATGACACATAGAATGCATATGCACATGGGGGTAGTGAACTGAAATGATGTCCCAACTACACCTGCGGGGTAAAAGGGAATGACTAGTCACTTTGTATGGAAAGGAGCTTGCATTGCCCTCCCATCTAGCATAAATATATGTGAACATCAAATTAAAGTCACGTATGATCATCATGTTCTGAGTTGTGTAGTTCTTCCGTGACCAGTAGAAGTTCACCAAAGGCTTGGGTATCTACACTAAGACTAGTGTCCCATCCAATGCTCTAATAGTACCCAACCATAAAGAACACAGTGTATGAAAACAACTTCAAGACGTGTTTAAATGAAATTGAGCATCGAGCTTACATTGAACTACAGGTAAAATTCTAGGTGCATGGACACCACGTCTAGAGTAGAGTAGAAGTCTGGCTTAGTAATCAGCTCAGGTACAAGCATGTTTAAAGCATCACACACACGCTGGACATGTCGGCTTATGGTCTCTAAGCCATGCTAGAAGCACTCCTCAAGGTCACGCTGCCATTTGTGCAGGCCCACATATTGTAGGGTGACTCATGTGCACTTAATGGTGGCAAGGGTCCTCATCCTAGTAACACCTGCATTAGGCATCAAAATAAGAATTTTTTTTTCATTCACACATTATTATAGAACCAACCTGAGTGGGTATTCATAATTCACCGACCCAATCTAGGCCTTGGAGCATAGAAGTGTTGCATGGGATAGGGCCTGCAATTGCCATTAGATTGGAATTCACGCAAGTGTTATCGCTCATCCCCTAGTATGTTAGCATTGGATCCGAGAAAGGAGGAGGAGGACTTATCCTACCCTAGGATGAGATTGTCCTTGTCATTGTGGGGTGCTCGGCCTCAAAACTCCCCACTACAAAAAAGTCATACCAATTAGGCGTGCCTTTCATGAGATTACCCTATTCATGTAAAAAGTGTTAAAACCAGTTGTTGTGTTAAATTTAAGATGTTCATTAAATGAGAAAAGGCATGCATTTCACACTTTACATGAAAAAGGCATATGACAGTTATGGATATGCAGCAATCATCATGCATTCGAAGAACAAACGTTGGATTGTAAAAAAGTGGGAGGAAGTGTTAAAGTAGACGCTACATGAACCAGGAATCAAAATCTCAATCAATTGTAAATGAAAATGTAACTATGAAGTCAGTGAAAACCAAAGCAGGTTGATAGTACAACAACAACTGAAATGAAAGAAAAGCATCCAAGGGAGTGGGCATGGGCACAAAAAGGCCTCTTCCCCGCTACGGCAGCTTCTTTATCTAATTAACCCTTACACTATCACTAGGAAGGTTGAGGAAAATGCGGTGCTGCAAATGCATCATGAATGCATAATATGCCTTGCCTCGCAAGTCATTGTCTATGCCCTCTATTTTCCATAGCAACTTTATGTAATGCATTATCTCATTGTCCGCCTGGGAACCCATTCTAATGAGCTGCACATCAGTTAAGCTATCAAGCTTGTCCATGGATTCCAAGACACGATTAACACCATATATGCTCTTCCAGCACTACTACATGGAGGGGCTACCCTTGATGTTCCTTGGGAATTCTGGCCGCTGGAGGTCTCCATTGCGAATGGGGTAGCTACTCCATAGTGTAATGCTCAAGGTCGAACCTTGAAAGTGTTAGCACTCCCGGCCCCAAGAGATGGTATGTTATCACTTATAGGCTGAGTAGAGGACCGTGTGAGTCCCTTTGCATTCGCATCCTTCTTCAACATTTGTATGAGGAGGTCATAGTGTGGACACCCCATGTAGATAATCCGAACTAACTCCCTATGAGCCTACATCCAAATAGATGAATAAAATATCTAGCAGTGCAGTAAGTAACCATGACAGCCCATGACCATGCCATGGGGAGGTGCAGACAAAGGAATGGATGAAGCAGGAAACCAGTGCACTTTCGGAACAGTGCAAGGTGAAACATATAGATGAGGTCAATGCAACAATGTAGACTATTTATACATGCCTAAGTATGTTACATGCAAATATATCCAAGACCGCATCGTTAAGTAGTCCTAAGTCCTTAAGTCAGTGGCCTCTATAGTCCCTGGTCACTGGATTCCACCCCTAATCCTATCCCTTGACTGATCATGTCGTGGTAGTCCCACAACAAATCCTTTAGGTTCTTCCTTTTTAGCTTGCATTAGTGTTTTGTGTAGTAGTACTATCATGGCACTTCCTAGGTGAGCGCAGTAGCTATGTTCTTCCACAATAGGGTAACGAACTTGGTTAATATGTGGCCATATTTATCCCACTCCATGAATATTAGTTGAATAAGCAATTTCTCATGGTTGCAAGCCCATGATTAACGCCTCCTGCCACCCCTCCGCCTGCCTTCAGAACTCTTAGCCCATCCATCTGTGTACCCCATCCGTCAACCCAACACAGTGCATAGGGAGGCAACTAGTTGTGAAGTAGTATGGACAAAAATTACAATGACAGCAAAGTTATGAAAATAACAAGTTACCTCATCTGTCGTGGTCTGGCTGACTAGCACAAAGTTGTCGCACACACTACTGTAGGTATGCTTCCCAAGTAACCTATGCTAGCCTTTAGCTACTGTGCTCCACTAGCCCTACTTGTCTGTCATAGGCAATGGTGGGTTGTATAAACTGCTATGATGTTTGGTTGAATTTTCCTATGAGTATGAGTTTGCATGTCTCACGTTCTTAACATTCCCACATTAAACCAGTGGTCGAAATTAGGCTTTGAAACATAGTCGAAGAGTCTGTTATAATTAATGTAACAGATTATATTATTTCATAGGTTTATGGGATAAAATTATTTATTAGGCAATCTATCAACACTAATCCTTTAAAAACAAGAGTTTATAAGCCAACATTTAGAAAAAAAATCTTGATCAATTAACAAGATATCGGAGCATCGCAAATAATCCTATGACCTTGCAGCCAGTAATTTTTTGTTTTTTGGATTTTTCAATTTTGACATGTTTTTTTCTTATTATATGATTTTTTGTGAGTTCAAATGGGACTTTTTATAAGTTTCATATGTTTTCCGTTGCTATTATGATTTAAATTTTCTTTAGGATTGTGATTCCTTAGGTTTATTTCAACAAAAACAGGACTTTATATCATTTATTGAATTATTTTAAGATTTTCTCCCTGATTTAACGCAACAACTGTGCTCTTTTGTTTCTAATTTTGTGTTCCAAAAGAAAAATTAAAAAAAAGGAGATCATGAGGGTGTATTTCCAAAACTGAAATTCATGAGGTGGTGATGTGCAATTTACCATTTCCCCCTTAAATTTTTTTAAAAATAAATCGGCAGTGCATAATTAGCTTTTACGAGATGTGACAAAGCCCCCACCATACTTTAATCGTCAGGGATGTTTAAGAAGTTTACATATTTGTCCTTACAGACTCATCAGATAAACAGAACAAATTCTAATGTAATACTTTATGATGCTTCGTGTATAATATCTATAGAGTTGGTACCTATAATGTGTATATTGGGACACCAGAATCCCAACCATTGTTCCAAAATATTCTTTATCAGGTGAAAGAATATGGGCGATTTCTCGCCTTTGATTGGTTCTATATATTACACGCTATTCATTCTTACTTAAAAATTTTACAAATTAAATATTTTATCTTATAAATTTAAATTTCTCTCTCTTATCTTTTATAACTAATTAATTACTTTTTAATCATTACACTTATTCATAATTAAATTAAAATATCTCCTTATAATTTTTTTACTCATATTTATTTTTTATTACAATATTTAATCACTATTACATATTATATATATATATATATAATTTTCTTACTCACTCAAATTTTATAAACTATAAATTAAATATAATTTTTATCGCCGTCAAATCATCTAAAATTTCTTTCCCATCCTAATTCGTAAACAAACGTGGCCCTCACATTTATTTATGTTAATTGTCAGTGTCGCACCCCTAAATTCTTTGCTAGATTTTTTCTCAGTTAATCAAACGCGGTGCAATGCATTGTATTCTGCCCTCAATTATGAGCCCTTTGATCCGTTACTTGTAGGCGTTTTACGAGACAAGGGAAATAAATAGAATACAAGGCGAAGCGCTGACAGAAATGATAAAATTATTTTAAGTGTCTATACCACGTCCGAAATGCAATAATTGTTCAAGTGCCCCTCATGATTGATTTGATGCCCTGTCTAACGAAGTCATTCGTGAATTGTGTCAAATTGCTTCTAGTCGTTTTTTTTTATGTTAATTTCCGTTCGGTTTGAGGGGAAAAAGGCAATTAAAATTAAATATTTTTCTTGCAAGAAATATGTGAAGAATTACTGACTTCGTTTGGTCAAAGATTTTGTTAGGAAAGAAAATGATCAAAATTTTGTTGAATAATATATTTGAATTGTGTATATTTTATGGGATAAAAAAGGAAGAAAATTGTGAACCAAACGTAGCCTATGCTTGCTTGTATAAGAATTATTTGGGTGCATTTGAAATAAAAAATAATAATATCAGCAATGATATGGTTGTAAGTAGTTTCATTTCTCACCGACTGGGGTATGACAATATTTCTTTTCATTTTTATATTAGTTAATTAATTAATAACAATGAAATCAAGAAGCAGCCAACTTGAATGGCTGAAAATAACCTAACATACACATAACCACACCTAAATCCTGATGCCTAGTTTTCCACCTTTTCTTACCCATCAAACCAGTTTTTCAAAAGCCCAACCAATTTGCGTCAACAAGATACCTTCTTTCTCAATGCCCTTTCTCCCTTCAGTGTTCAATCCCATATATGATTCACCAATTCAAGTCTGCGGCAACCCTGTTGTTCATTCGAACCCTGTTTTCTAGTTAACTCACTCCAGGACAATCGCTGCGGAATTGAATCCGCAAATATGAGTAGCAGTGAGATCAACGGCGTCTACGATGCTGGTCTGGTCGTTCTCTCGATTTCTATTGTGATTTTCGCTGTCGCCCTTTTCGTCCTCTGCAGACGGCAGAGACCTGTGGAGGACGAAGAAGAAACGCTCCCAGTGGCCAAACATTCAGCGTCCGCGTATTCGCTGATGGAAATCGACGCCGCCACGGATGCCTTCAACCACCGCAGGATCATCGGGAAAGGGCGTCTGGGCACCGTGTACGCGGCGGTGATGCCTAAAGGAGATGTGGTGGCGGTGAAGAGGATTCACCCGCGTCTGGTGCTGAACAACGCGGGTTTTGGCTTCTCTTCGATACTCAAGTGGCTTTCTTTAGCCGATCATCCCCACGTGGTGCCAATCACAGGTATGCATTTAATGACATAATGTTTGATGATCTGTTCAAGACAGTTAAGCGTTTCCAATAATTTTTTGCGTGATTAATATTTTAAAACATTCCCCGACGTCAAAACAGGGTTTTCTGAGGCTCCAGGGGAGCGAATCATAGTGATGGAATTCGGCGGAATGCTCAGCCTGGACTTTTACTTGCACCAGAATCCTGACGGCGCGGCGCTTCTCGACTGGGCCCGGCGGCTGAGGATTGCCGCCGGCGCGGCTCGTGGAATCGAGTACTTGCACGAAGCGGTGACGCCGCCTATAATTCACGGCTGCGTGAAGCCATCAAACATATTGGTCGACGTGAAATTCTGCGCCAGGTTATGCGATTACGGGCTGCACTTTCTGGCCCCCCGTGAGAGGCAAGGGCTCGAGGGGTACGTGGATGAAGAGTATTGGACGGACAGAAAGGGTGGTGCAGCCAAGGAATGTGACGTGTTTGGATTTGGGGCGGTTCTGCTGGAGCTGTTAAGTGGGAGGAGAAGTGAACAAGGCCTGCTCGTTCGATGGGCATCGCCATTGATCAAAGGAATGAGATACGGTGAGTTGCTGGACCCTAGGCTTGCAATTCCGTCTGACGTGGAGCCACTTGGTAGGCTGGCAAGAGTTGCTTTGGCCTGCGTTGGGAACTGCAGAAGGAATCGACCTTCCATGGCGCAAGTGGCGGCAATTTTGAGCAGCTTGGAGGTGGATTTATGAGTTATTGAAGTATCCATGAATGGTTCGTTGAATTATAGGTGTATTTAATTGACATTTTGATGATATCCTTTTTGGCACGTCACTTCAGTATTAAGTTTATTGAAGTCGAGATGATTTATTGGATATTGGTGCAAGTATATATGAAGAAGAGTATGCCAACTTTGAAATTGAGCCTTCAGATATTCTTGTAATTATAGCCAAAAAAGATACTAGTAAAGTGGACTTCAAGATTTGGGTGAAAGATGAGATATTAATAAAATAGAATCAATGTATTTAATAATATATGGAAATATAATTCTAATAAAATTTTTACTTTCATAATTGGGACAACTTTTGATGGTGAGGTGGACAAGCTGGGCGGTGGTTTGTTTGAATGGGTCGGCTATTTAAATTAATTGCTAGTTTACGTGTGAGGTTTCCCAATTCAACAATTTGCTTGCTTTACCTTATTAATCAATTAATTATTTGTCCCAATGGATTGTAGTACATAATCATTGGTTAATTATGACTTGTAAATAGCAATATAAAAAATGGAACTTACTTTAATGCGAATGGACAAAGACAGAGTTAATAAGGCGTGCAATGCCCGTAATTTCCATATTTCGAAGTAGGCAGCTGTAAGTAAATAAAATCTTCTATTATTTTTTGTTGGGAAGGTGTCAATTAGGTAGAGTGACAAGTAAATAAAATCTTCTCTTATTTTTTCTTTATTGATTTGTTGGGAGGGGAGTCAATTAGGGTGGAGCTACGAGTTAGTGGGTTGTAGCATAAATGTTTCAAACAAGTTGTAAATTGAGACGTAATACGTTTGTTTTTCAGTTCATTTCGAATTGCATTGGAAATTGCCAGCCTATTTGCTGGTGACAAAGAAGGGCTCAAAATACGGAAATAGATGTAAAAGACACTGAGCTGGTGTCCAAGCCCACAGCCCATGGTATCCTTCGGATGTTAAACCCTATATATATATATATATATATACAGCCCAAAAATGGACTTTATAGGCCCTTTGAGGACCAAACAAGGACATAATGGGTACGAATGAGAAGAAGGATGGACAGCCCGACTCAATTAGTCATCGTATCCCCATCATTCTGTAGGGAAAGATCTTCATCTTTGAAGTTTAGATTTTACATAGAATAGTCCTTTAAATATAAAAAATTATATATATCTCTCTCTCTCTCTCTCTCTCTCTCTCTCTCTCTTTAGGAAAGGTACATATAATTTTTTGAAGAGTTCCTTTGTGCAAAACCCATTTACTGAATGAATTTAAGTATTAGTCGAAAATGTAATGCAATTTTTTATACTTGAAGAATTGACTTGTGCAAAGTCTAAACCTCATGGGATGTAATTTGTCTTTTAAATTAAGTACGATTTAATCTTTCCAAAGTATAGAAGTTTTGTGCCAAAAAAGAAAAAATTCAGTGGTATTTATATTTGTCTGGATATTTCTTTATAATCATCATTCTAATGGATCGGAGAACCTTGAAATTTAATTATAATTAAAACACCGCGCACCATCATGATAACCGCTAACTTTTGCAGGTAACTTCAATTCAGAAAGAAAATAAGATCGTAATTTAAGAGGCAAAGTCAATTTTTTCT
The DNA here is from genome assembly GCA_019155195.1 of Avicennia marina. Taxonomy (NCBI): domain Eukaryota; kingdom Viridiplantae; phylum Streptophyta; class Magnoliopsida; order Lamiales; family Acanthaceae; genus Avicennia; species Avicennia marina. The sequence goes on along the minus strand of CM032754.1, from coordinate 16,308,961 downwards.
TTTTAAAAATCTAACACTTTTCTTAATTAAAAATTGGTTTAGTTTGATCGCTTTTTTGAAATTCGTAAGAGTTTATGTTGTACAACTTAGCATCAGTAAAATCTTGTAGCAAACAACAATAAAAGTGAAGAGAAAAGTATCTAATTGTGAACTTTCGTGATCCATACAAAAAAAAAAAGAACCCACGAAATTCTCGTTTTGGGGCTTTACAAAGCAATCGCAAAAATTTCCTATAATTTAATTTTTTTTTCTGTTGTTTGACATTTCTATAATCTGTCAATGAATAAAATAAAAAAATTAACTATTTTTGTTTTCATTTTTAACCAAAAAACAGACATTTCTACATTACATTTTTTTCATGTCATCACTTTTACTCTTTTGTTTTTATGCAATTTTCAAGAATATATATTTAAAAACACGCACAGAAACTAAACCATACGTAACCATATTGGGATTAGGATATTTCATCAACAATCCAACTTTTGCGTTATATTAATTTCAATAGACGTGTCTAAATATGAAACCTAGTAATCGAATTTCGCATATGCCTGGCCATTTAATGGTCACCAATACGATTGACTTACTATAGTTGGATGGTTGGGTCTGTATAGTTTAATGGTGACTTTCTAAACATTCCAAGTTAAGGTTTATCTCTTTGCCAGTCATTGGACGTGTGAACTATATAGAGGTAGTTAAAAAACATATATCATAGTTAGATTGATCATAAATAATATTAGGAAGTTCCATTTTATTATACACAAAAAATGTGATATGTTTGTTTTCATTCCTTTCAAAATAATATATATATATATATACACACATTTCAATTATCATACTTTTTAAATTGTTATCTCTCTCTTATTTTAATATAATTTTTGAAAAAAAAAACTCCTTAAAGCACATCCATAAAAACCAAAATAAACATAACCTCATTTCATGCAACAACTTTGTTTCCAAAATGAAAATTAATCTTCCCAATGCAGAAGTTTCGTTTCCAATCCCCAAAAGGGCTGGCTTTTGCCGCCAACCAAAACAAGGAAAGGAGTTAAAGCTAGAAAATTTTGAAAAGGGATAGTTATGAACTTGTGGAGAAATGAGGGCTTCCCCCACTTTTCCAATCCGGGAACGAAATTTCAGCATTATCTGCAAAACCCTCATCCCTAAGTCAAAGAAAACCCTAATTTTAAGGCTTCTAGATTAAGCTTTCTGTTGCGTAGCTTGCTTGGAAAGCTTTAATGCATTAATGAGGGTACATGAAATTGACAGCCAAATAATGCAATATTTCATTGACTGGGAGGAACTCATCTACTCGTTGTCTCTTTGTTTTATTTGCTACAACCGCCATGCTCCCTCACGATCAGTCAATCATAATATCAAACATGTTTGACCCGCATGGTTTTCAAGTTAAAGGGTTTTATTCGTGTATGCTTTTGGGTTCTGATGGATTCTCATCTATTGTTCATCATAAAATTTCTGGCAGTTAATCATGACTTTGCGTAGTAAATCAAGTTCAAAACAAACGGGTTATGATCATCTGACCTGAGACAGACTTATTTGATGATTGAATAAATTAGCTTTTTGAGTTTTACTCGGTGGATTTTTACCGACCAGAATCTCACAGTAATTGAACTAACACGTAATCAGAAGTTGTCTTGGCCACGTCTTTGGACAATTAAAACAAAAAACAATGCCCCTCCATCATAGCCAACCAAAGAGACTATATATAGCATAGGATTGGGTGATATGCAAACACTAATCAAAATTTGACGTATGTTACGAGTTACCCTGATTCTGCATTACATAGACACGGTATTCACGAGTGTGAGTGTGTAAGTAAGTGTGTGAAAACGAGAGCAAACCAAAGAGAAAGATGATATACCTTCCTTGGAAGAAGAAGTCTACGCAAAGAAAAAAATACAAAACAATTGGACAAAAATTCACATACATTGTTTAGTGTAATTCTCACAGTTTGTTACTTTCATATTAGTTGGTACGTATATGTATTTCACTACCATGTGTATTTTATTTGCGGAAGAAGCTTTAGAGGCACTCTAGGTTGACACTTAGGTAAAGAGAGGTGAAACGTCTCCAGAGAATCAGGTGTTGCCCCATGTCCACTCTAGCTACCTTTTCATTCACTCATTATTCTTATTCACTTAATTCCTTGTTTTATTCTTAACACAATCGGTCAAAAGTAAGGAGGGTTTTTATTTTTAACTAAGTTACTATGTTGTGATTGAGAAAAGGGGATACCTAAGGCTGGATTTGACGTGTATGTGTACATATGTACATATATTTTCTGGTACTTGTGTACAATACACTTAAAACAAAACCAAACTTAACGTCCAAGCAACCTAAGTCTGTTTCTACCCAACAACGGGCATTCTTTTCTTCTCTCATAGAATATATGCAAGAAAATTCTGGCCCCCTTTCTCTCACACCCTATTTCTGAGGCTTTTTTTTTATATCGAACAACAGTTAAAGGAAAGGCAAGACGAAAGAAGTGGGGGATTCAACACTAACTTCTCCCAACATTACAAGAAGCAGCAGTAGCAAAGATTTGGTTAACCGAGAACGTGGTTTGACATTCAAAAAGAAATCTTGATTTCTTCCGTGTATATGTGTGTGTGTGTGTGTGTGTATTTTCGCTTCTCTTTCGGTATTGTGTTTTGTATTAACGAGTTGTGAATCTGTGGCGATCGTTCAGAGTTTGAGAGGCGTGGAGGAAACCGCAGAAGAAATCCCAATCTGGGATGGGCATACGAGCAACGCAAGAGAAATGACATGGTCCAATAATGGTGAAGAAACATCCCTCCAGATTATCACTGCAGGTAAACAAAACAGTACTGTTGCTAATTCAAAAGCCGATGATCAACTTAGGACTTTGATCTGCCCCTCCTGCGGCCACGCCATAAAACTCCAGGATCAGGTAGATCTCTGCAGGATACATATGTGATCTATCTAGTTGTTTATAATACAAATAAGATTATCTAATTAAAGGGAAAAAAATATTAACTAGCCTGGAGGACTTCAAGATTTGCCGGGACTACCTGCCGGAGTGAAGTTTGATCCATCTGATCAAGAAATTCTTCAACACTTGGAAGCAAAAGTACTCTTTGACGCCCGGAGACTTCATCCTCTAATTGATGAATTTATCCCAACAATCGAGGGTGAGAATGGAATTTGCTACACTCATCCGGAGAAGCTACCAGGTACCATATATATGTTTCGCATGATCATCAGGACTTTATAATCAAATCTTTCAATTTGGATCTTTGGGATTGTCCCCTTGGGACATGTATGAGAATCTATTAGGATTATTTTTAAGGATTAACATTTGATGCATGAGATTGATTACTCCTCATTTTAGTTATTTTATAACAAGCTAAACATTAGTCAAGAATTTTTATACATCATAAAGTGATTAGGTTTGATAAATAATATATCAAATTTAGTCGTTCAAAGTGAACATGAGTGTAAGCTAAAATATTAGAATACAAGGGCATTTTGTACGTACAATCATATATATATATAGTGATCCATTATTCTTGAAAGGGTCAATTGAGTTTCTCTGCTGGACAAATTGAAAAGGTTGAAATGAAGGGGTAAAGATGGGACGAATCACACTACTCATGCATGTCCAACATAACAAAGTTGCGCAGGCCAGTCCCTAGTTAAGGGGAGTGTCAACACTCATTTGAAGTTTCACTATCTTAAACCCTCCACACCAACAAACACAGGACATCCATTACAAATTCAAAACATTGAGTAAAAAAAAAGGTTGAGATGATTTAACCATCATGTCACCGACTGAGTATGTTCAAACCATGCATCTTTGAGCAAACAATTAATTTTTCATAAATAGATACAAGATCTAGCTGACTGCCATGCGCCTGTTGCTTTAGTAACAGTGGAATTTTGTGTTGATTTGACTAATATTTGCATGGCATTTGTAATTATGCATGTGGCCTATTAATTAATCTCGTGAAGGTTTTTCTTGGCAAGAAATAATTGCATCTGGTGTCCGTGTTACAAAATAAAATATTGTCAATTAATTTCTCGGTTTATGCTAATTAAGATCTTAAGTAGAAAAATGGACGTATAAAATGAGACATTTATAAATGTACACTTTGGACACTTGTACAAAGCTGTCAAGAATGCACAATAAAATTAAGTTTTGAGTGAATTACTCTGTGATGATAGGCGTAAGCAAGGACGGCCAAGTGCGCCATTTCTTCCACAGGCCCTCGAAGGCGTACACGACTGGGACAAGGAAACGGAGAAAGGTACACGGCGACGCCGACGGCGGGGAAACCAGATGGCACAAGACAGGCAAGACTAGGCCAGTTTCGACAGGTGGCAACGTCATAGGCTACAAGAAAATACTTGTCCTCTACACCAACTACGGGCGACAAAGGAAGCCAGAGAAGACCAATTGGGTCATGCATCAGTACCACCTCGGCGACAACGAGGAGGAGAAAGACGGAGAGCTGGTGGTCTCGAAGGTGTTCTACCAAACACAGCCTAGACAATGTGGCTCGTCAGGGATGAAAGAGGCACTCGTCGATAGTAGTAAGACATGGTCTTCGAGCAAGAGTGGTGATCAGAGCCCTTTGGTGAGAAACGCAAGTTTTGTGGAGTACTACAATCCGCCATTTATCTCCTCTTACAGTGTTGGAAGCCAAAGTATGAACAGGGACAGCCCATCTCCCATGATTCCGAATTTTCTTGTCCATGGCGATGGATCATCCTTTATTCATTTGCCTTCAGGTGGAAGCAAAGGAGATGGATGAGGTAAAAAGGATGTCGGAGTAGGTTAACAGTGATGATGCTTCTTGTTGGTGAACATAAGTTAAAGAGAGAGAAAAACTAAGCTGTATTTGTTAATCTACTGGAGAGAACAAGATTCAAATTTTTATGTGTTAGTACAATAAGCTTCTAAACCATTAATTAGCTATGCATACATATATATACATAATGCTTGTAAGTTTCTTTGATAATTTAAATAATTTTGAGACGATTTGCACTCCATTATGTATAATTGATTGTGTATTTTAATGAGCTTTGTTTTCATATATTGGAGAATAATGGGTGCCAAAAAAATCTTTGAAAAATCTATATTTTGGCACTCCGATGAAGGCATATTTGCACAAAACGAAATACAAATAGATAGACTCCTTGGTCTTGGATATGTTAGGTGGGTGGATAATTCGCAGGGAGATGAAAATAATGAAAATTTTGTTGGATATAAAATTTATATTTAATTTTAAAATTTTTATGGATGAAAATTCAAATATATTTTAATTTGTATATTTAGATATATAATATAATAATAATTGAATGCTATAATATCATATTAGAATAATGATTGGCTATTGGTATTAAAAAATGTGCGCGTGTGTGTAAATGTAAGCATGTTTACACATATAAGTATTGAGTTAACTATCAATAAATATAATAATCGAAATTTAAATAATTTAAAACACAAAATAGAGGGAATAATTTACTTTTAAATTTAAATAAAAATTTTGTTAAACAATTGCTTGTATTGTTCGAATTCTGATGGGTATACTAAAACAAACATAACGTGATCAGAATCACAACAGAAGTAATAAGATAGCGAACGATGTAATCGAACTCAAATCCGAGAATCCCAGGGATACGAACCGAGCGATGAACGCTGACCTAACATGGTAAAATTGGATTGAACTCAATGTAGACAGCCACAATTAGCACACCAAACATTGATTGATACGTCACAAATCATATGGACTACTTCAGAATGACTCGATTTGAGGATTGGAATACACGAGAAATTGAATGCACAATTTTAGGAAATTTGGAAAAAAACCTGAATTGATTAAAACTCTATTTGATAAAAATGACTGTAAAAACAAATTTATAAGTACCTCGGAAAACACTAGCCCAACTAAGGTTGAATTTCCCCTAATAGGCTTATTTTTACATGGCCCAGAATTAAATAATTCAAAATAAATAAAATAACAAAAAAAAAAAATAGAACACCCAACTTTGCACTCAAGCTATTCCTCTTGCTCCTTTGCTTTCGGATCTTCAACCTAGTGCAGAATATTCACTTGGCGTTCTTCTTTGGATTCTTCAAATTCATGTCCACATGTAACCTCTTCTTGAATTTCATGCACCAACGCGTTGATTGCTTCCTTAAGTCTTTTTGCCTGTACCCTAATTATCGGTCTGATTGGGACAACCAAGGGGTCCTCCTTATCACGCTGGACGTCCATGTCATTCTCCTCCTCTTGAGAAAGAATTACCCTCAATTCAGCGGTTGGCTCATCCCCTGCATCAAACAAGCTTAAATAAAAAACATTAAAAGTTGCGCTAACACCGAACTCACCTTGTAGTTCTAATTTGTAATCGTTATCATTAATTTCTCTCCAAAACTCTGAATGGTCCATCCCCTCGAGGCATCAGTTTAGACTTTTGCTGCTTGGGAAACCTCTCCTTCCTCATATGAACCTACACCCAATTTCTGGGTTTAAACACTACCTTTTTTCTTCCCCTATTTGCCTGTTGTGCATATTGTTGGTTCTTTCTCTCAATGTTTTGCCTGACATGCTTATGCATCCACTTTACATACTCAACTTGCTTCCTACCTTTTAAATTCAAATGCTCATTGACAGTCCATGGCAACAAATCTAATGGTGTTAGTGGATCAAAACCATATACAACTTTAAATGAGTACATGTTGGTAGCAGAATGAACAGCTCGATTATAAGCAAATTCTATATGTGGCAAATTTTCTTCTTAACTTTTAATATTTTTTGTATAACAGCACGCAACAATGTAGTGAGGGTTCTGTTAACAACTTCAGTTTGCCCATCAGTTTGAGGGTGACAGGTTGTAAAAAATAGTAGTTTAGTTTCCAATTTAGTCCATAGGGTTTTCCAAAAGTAGCTTAAAAATTTAACATCACGATCTGATACTATAGTTCTGGGCACGCCATGCAGACAAACCACCTCTTTGAAGAACAAATCAGCTATGCGCGAGGCGTCATTAGTTTTATAGCATACAATAAAGTGAGCTATTTTAAAAAATCTATCTACTACAACAAAGATGGCATCCCTACTTATTTTAGATTTAGGTAACCCCAAAACAAAATTCATAGATATATCAGTCCCAAAGATATTTGGGATAGGTAAAAAGTGATACATACCATGGGGTTGTTTGCAAGACTTGATTTCTTTATACTGTATGTACCTTTCCACGACTCGCTTCACGTTCCCTTTTAGTCTTGACTAATAGAAGTGCTCCTGCAAAATTAGTACTGTCTTGGTAATACCGAAGTGTCCTATTAGCCCTCCACAGTAAGCCTCTTGAATAAGCAATTCTCGTAAAGAGCACCGTAGGATGCATAATCTATTAATATGGAATAGATAGTCTTTATACCTAAAATATTTGTCATGCGCGCATTTTTCAATTAACACAGACTTGATCGAAGTCAGGGTCGCCTTTATAAAGTTCCTTAATATACTCAAAACCTAGTAATCTTATGCGTAGCGTGCTTAACAAAGTATACCTATGGGATAACGTATCAACAATTATATTTTCCATACCTTTCTTGTATTTGATGACATAGGGAAAAGTGTCAATGAAAGACACCCACTTGGCATGCTATTTGCTGAGCTTACTCTGACCCCTTTAGATACTTCAAAGATTCATGGTTAGTGTAAATTACAAACTCCTTCGGTCTCAGGTAGTGCTGCCTCATCTTCAAGGCCCGCACCAAAGAATACAATTTCTTATCATATGTAGGATAATTTAATGCAGCTCCATTGAGCTTTTTATTGAAGTATGCAATGGGCTTCTTCTCTTGCATCGGGATTGATCCAATACTTACGCTAGAGGCATCACACTCAATTTCAAAGGCCTTTTTAAAATCCGGTAAAAAAAGTAACGGAGCATGCATAAGTTTTTGTTTTAGGCGCCAAACGCTCGTTGTTGGGCTTCTCCCTACTTGAACAGCAATAGTACTGAAGTCCTGCACGAATCGCCTGTAGAAGCCAACCAACCCATGGAAGCTTCTTACTTTAGATATTAACGTCGGGGTTGGCCATTCTTGTATAGTCTTCATCTTCCTCTCATCCACCTGTATTCCCTGTGCACCAACAAATCTTAGGAAGACACAGTGGTCAGCACAAAAGGTACATTTCTTAATATTAGCATATAGCTTTTCTCGTCGCAAACATCAAGCATGTTGCGTATGTGTTAAACATGCTCAGCTATTGTGTAGCTATATACTAGTATGTCATCAAAATATACTACAAAAAATTTACCAATGAATGCACGCATGACATGGTTCATTAGACACATGAATGTACTAGGAGCATTAGTGAGTTCAAATGGCATCACAAGCCATTCATACAACCCAAATTTTGTTTTAAAAGTTGTTTCCATTCGTCACCCTCACGCTTTCTAATTTGATGATACTCACTCTTGAGATCTATTTTAGAAAATATAGTAGCACCATGTAGTTCGTCAAGAAAATCATCTAAACGAGGTATGGGGTGACGGTACTTTATCGTAATGGCATTAACAGCTCTACAATCTATGCACATGCGCCACTATCCGTCTTTTTTCGACACGAGTAGTACGAAAACGGTACATGGGCTCATACTCTCTCAAACCCAATCCTTACTCATCAATTCTTCCACTTGTCTCTAGATCTCTCAAGTTTCCTTTGGATTAGTTCTGTAAGCTGGCTTGTTAGGTATGGATGCCTCCGGGACAGAATCTATTTGGTGTTCTATCCCTTGAACCGACGGCAACCCCTAAGAATCTCCTCTAAGAACACGTCAGCATATTCCTGCAATACAGACATTACAACAGAGGGGAGGGAGAATGTGACATCATTAGATATATAATATAATTCCTTATACATTAACAACACAATGGACCTCTTAGCACTCAGCTCCAACCTCACATCCCTCATAGATGCCATCATACAATCTTTCTTTTCCTTTCCTCTCTCATCTTTCTTTTGTTCTTTCCCTCTTAATCACTCTTTTCTTTTTTTTTTCTCCTTTCTAACTCTAACTCAAACTGCTTTTGCATATACGACTGATCCTCGTATACTTGCTTTGGAGTCAAAGGAACTAATGTGACCTTCTTGCCATGGAATAAGAAGAAGTAACGGTTAGTCAACCTGTTATATATTACCTATCGATCAAATTGTCACAACCTGCCAAGTAAGGTATGACAAGCATACATAGGTACTATGTCATATGTTACCTGATCCTCATACGTATCTATCTTAAATCTCACCAACATTTGCTTCATCACCTTAACCTCACCACTATTATTAAGCCACTGTAACTTGTATGGCTTAAGATGATCCTTCATAGGCAAAGCCAACCTCTCAACTAACGTCTTACTCGCCACATTCGTACAGCTCCCTCCATCTACTATCAGACTGCAGGTCTTTCCGTTAATTAGGCAGCAAGCATGGAATATATTCTCTCTTTGAGCCTTGTCTATTTTCTCATTCACTTGAGTGCTCAATGCTCTCATCACCACTAAATTAATTCATCCTCCTTCGCACAGCTCTTCTTTGTCAAATAGCACTTCCTCAAATGGCTTCATTTCTTCATCGCTATAATGCTCCTCATCAGTCACAATATCTCCATTTTCTGACAGCAGCATGGTTCTTTTGTTGGGACACTATGAAGTAATGTGTCCTCTTCCCTAACATTTAAAACATAAGATATTCCTGTTTCATGTGCTAGATGAGCCAGAAGGGATAGGAGCTATTACCTGAGGTGCTTCTACTTTAGGCGCAGTCCTAGCCTTCGTGGTACTCGTCATAAGTGTCTTATCCTCCCTTATATGGAAGGGTCTGCTAAATGTGTTAGGTTGAGACATGAACCTACCCCTCCCCTTCAACTGCCTCTCTACCTTAACCACCTTTTGCACCATCTCTTCTAACTCCACGTAATACTGTAACTCCACTACGTCAACTACATCCTAGTGCAACCCACTTAGAAACGTGCCATAATAATCTCCTTATCTTCCATAACATCTGCTCGGATTATGGCTATCTCAAGCTCCTTATAATAGTCCTCCACACTCTGATTACCCTGTGTCAACATCTGTACTCGTTGATATAGGTCTCGATGATAATGACTCGACACAAACCTCTTCCTCAAAACTGCTTTCAACTCTGTCTAAGTACGGATCGGCCGCTCCTCAGCTCTCCTCCTATTAGTGCACAACTGATCCCACTATATAATCGCTTAGTCTATGAACTCTACTACTTCAAACTTAACCTTTTAGCCCTCTGAATAGCGATGACAGTCAAAAATCAGCTGTACCCTCCTTTCCCACTCAAGGTAGGTGTCGGGATCAGATCACCCCTGAAAGGATGACAGCTGTAACTTCACCCCCTTAGGTACCTCGTCTTCCATACTATCCCTCTGTCGATATCTCCTAGACTCATTATCATATGTGTACCAATCCTCGTCTCCATTTGACTCATACTTCTTTTCATAGTTATGTCGATCTTGCCTTACAGGCCTGACATGATGCCCATGTCTGTCCCTGGTCCAGGCTCATCCTGCCACGGGTTGCCTCTGCTTCTAGGTGGCCTGTGCAGTGAACCGTCACTTTCTAGGGTCGCAGTTTGGGATGCTTATACGTGCCCTAACCGATCTTGTATATTGGTCATCTTGTCATGCACACCCTCTACACTCCTAGTAAACTTTCTCAACTCACCAGTGAGGGACTCAAATAATAATTTAGTCTTGTCATGACTATTACCTTGGCCTGAATATTGATTGGCCATCTAATGTAACTAGAGATACAAAAGAAGCAACAATAAGAGATAATAATTAGTAATAAAAAGTCCTCACCAGCAACCTCACCAACTCACTATTCTTACTCCTCTCATGTAAAGGGCTATCTGACACCCGTTTCTTATCTCTGCTTGTGTATCACACAATACTCAATTTAATTCTCACAACTCCAATTTCTCGTGCCCTTCTCGTGTGATTCAAAAGTGATCTTAGTAATTCAAGTAACATAACAACACAAGTACTTGATATGAATGATATGGAGTTACAACGGATATGAGATGAAAAAATATCTCAATCCACAATAGGCCAAAACATAACCCAAAAAAAACACAAGAATATCAAAAAAAAAGAAAGATTAATCCTCCTTTTTTTTGTTTTTTTTTTCTTCGCCTTTTTTTCTCTCTTTTTTGCCTTTAGTTTTTTTATCCTCTTTTTTTTTTCCTTTTTTTTTTCAAAAAAAAAATCAACAACCAAACAGCCCCTTAGTTTGGAACAGAGATTTTACAATCAAACACAGCCTTACCACATCAACACGGAAGGCTCTGACCCAATAGCAGCTTCTGGCCCAGCCCAATTCCGTTCGGTCCCAAACACGACCCAGGAATTTCCCTTTTTTTTTTTTAATTCTTCTAGCCAAATTGCAATTCTGGCCCAAACTAAGCCTCCAGCCCAATTAACTCCTCAGCCCAACCTTTTGAAATTTCTTCTATTTTTTTTTTTTTGGCGGCAGCGACGCGGTGGTGTTGATTTCGCTAGCGTATGCCCGCGGCAATGGCCAAAGTTGAATGGCCCAACGTCGGCAAGGCCTAGGGAGACTTCAACGACAGCGACAGGTAGCAAATCCAGGTGACGTGGCACGATTTGCAAGCGGAAAATCCGGCTACATCACAGCGGTTCGTCGGCTAAATTACTCCTCCGACGGCAAATCAACGCGGAATGGGATGGGCTCACGGCGACATCGCTATTGGTGAAAATTTCAGCTATGAATCGACTGAAACGGCAGAGGATTCGATGGTCTTAGCACGGTGGTGAACAACTATGTCGTCCGGCGATTTTCCTTTTTTTATTTTCTCTTTTTTTTATTCTTTCTTTTTTTTTAAAATTCAGACCATGTATCAAATTAAAATTCGATACAGCCTCACTTTGATACCAAACTAACGTGATCAGAATCACAATGGAAGCAACAGGATAGCGAACAATGTAATCAAACCCGAATCTGAGAATCCCAAGAACACGAACCGAGCGATAAACGCCGACCTAACGTGATAGAATTGGATTAAATTCGATGTAGACGGCTATAATCAGCACACTGAACACTGATTGATACATCACGAATCATACGAACTACTCTGAAATGACTCGATTTAGGGATTAGAATCCACGAGAAATTGAATACACAATTTTAAAGAATTTGGAAAGAAACCTAAATTAATTAAAACTCTGTCTAATAAAAATGATTGTAAAAACAAATTTATAAGTACCTCAGAAAACTCTAGCCTACCTAAAGTTAGGTTTCCCTTAATGGACTTATTTTTACACTACTGATAATTAAATAATTTAGAATAAATAAAATAACAAAAAAAAATAGAACACCCAACTTTGCGCTCAAGCTATTCCTCTCGCTTCTTTGCTTCCGGGTCTTCAACCCAATGAAGAATGTTCACCTGGCGTTCTTCTTTGGATTTTTCAAATTATGTCCACGTGTGACCTCCTTTTGAATTTCATGCACCAACATGTTAATTGCTTTCTTAAGTCTTTTTACCCGTATTCTGGTTATTTGTTCGACTGGGACTGTCGAGGGGTCCTCCTAATCACGTTGGACATCCATATCAAAACATAACCCATGAAAATAACTTCAACGATTTGTCCAAAATTATAAAAAGTTCTCTAAAAGTTTATCCAACGAACACTGATTGATACGTCACGAATCACACGAACTACTCCAGAATGACTCAATTTGGGGATTGGAATTCACGAGAAATTGAATGTACAATTTCAAGGAATTTGGAAAGAAACCTAAATTGATTAAAATTCTGTCTGATAAAAATGACTGTAAAAATGAATTTATAAGTACCTCGAATAACCCTAGCCCACCTAAGGTTGGGTTTCCCCTAATGGGCTTATTTTTACACGACTCAGAATTAAATAATTCAAATAAATAAAATAAAATAAATAGAACACACAACTTTGCGCTCAAACTATTCCTCTCGCTCCTTTACTTTCGAGTCTTCAACCCAGTGCAGAATGTTCACCCAGCGCTCTTCTTTTGAGTTTTTTAAATTATGTCCACGTGCGACATCCTCTCGAATTTCATACACCAACACGTTGATTGCTTTTTAAATCTTTTTACTTGTACCCTGGTTATTAGTCCGACTAGGACTGTCAAGGGGTCCTCCTAATCATGTTGGACGTCTACGTCAAAACATAACCCATGAAAATAACTTCAATGATTTGTCCAAAATTATAGAAAGTTCTCCAAAAGTTTGTCATATCAAAATTGCATCCCATGGTATTCTTTTCAAATAGGCTTTTTTTTCATATGTCGCAAATAACTAATGAATTGGCAAGTGCTTCAGTTGTGTGAATTATATTTTAATGGGAATTAAATTAATCGAATTTCAGTTTTTTATTTCTTCTGCATTACCCGGCCATAACCTGAACGTAAGAGGGAGTTTAGGAATCATTATACTCTCAAGGGCCATAATTACTTGTTTTTACCCCTTTTTTTCACTCAGTTTCGGCCAAAATCCAAAAATCCCAATCCACGTTTATAACAATTTACGGAATCTAGATATATTTGTGCCAATACTTTTCTTCCCTCTCGCGCTTGTCATTACTGTAGTCGGTTCTTGTACATAAAAGTAGTTAACTCCCTATTAAATAACAGTAGCAACCATAATAGCCATTAATTCAAAAATACAGAAGATGAGGTTATAGCAAAAGCCCAGATGCTGTATCGCCCAAAGTGACCAAAAGTTTGAAATCCGAAAGCTTGATGAGTTCCAAGGGGCTTCGTCCAGACACACGGGCCACTATTCTAGAAGCCGGTTTTATAAAATCGAACAGATACACCATTGAATTACAAGCCTATAAGGTCTGCGACGTCGAATGTCATAAAATGTAAACTAATATTTTCCAGATCCAAAAACAATGCTCAAAACTGGCCCAATACGTAATCCGAGCCAGCTGTGTTATGTGGCTGCGCATATAATCAGTATCTTTCCTCACTGAAAGGGTTGACTAAATTCTCCACTGTCTTTTAGTCCATTGACTGCAGTAGCACACCACCTATCAAACCATAAATAAGAAAGCAAACGAAGACTTTTCCTTAAAAATATTTACCAGCTTCTGTGTACGTTACCCCCACACTCGACTGCATACGCTCGTCGTAATAAACTCCCTCCAGGAATGGCACTTCCTAATCAGGAAAGTATTAGGCGCGAGAGGTGGGATAGCATCAGACCATTGAGAGCTAGCAAAATCATCGCCACCAGCCAATCGCAAATCCTTGTACTCCTGACACTAAGACCAACTCAGAAGTGGATTTAGAAAATTTCAACCTTATCAAGAACTGAGAGACTTCTCACGCCTTCTTGAGAACACATTTCTCATACAGGGCCAGAATATCCTTTTTGTTAGGATTCCTCAATTGCAACAACTCAGCACCAAAATTATGATTGGTAAGCTCTTGCTTTAGTTTCTGTATTGTGAACTTGGTGTAGTCCTCGGAATTTGCTTGCTCATCACCCCTAAACACAGAACCACCATCTTCTGGATTGGTGACCATAGGGCTAGTGGTACTCTTGGACCTTTTGTTTCCTCTTGTTACTTGGTCATTTGTATCCGTATCATGTACTGCATCGACTCTAATATCATAATCATCTGTCCTACCACGTTTGGCATGGGAACCAGCTCTTAGTTTACCGTCCAATGTAGTCTTTTCACCATATCGGAGAGCAGTCAATTCTTGAGAAAGTTCATCAAGCTGTCCTTGCAATTCTTGCAACTGAATGGATAGGGCTTCTGCCCTGTTATTTGCTTCTGCACGTGCAGCACGTTCACTCTCCAATAAACTTTCAAGTACTTGAACAGTATTCTTCCTCCGGCTGCTGTTCGACTGCAAAAGTGAGTCGATTTCTTTTTCCCTCTCCCTAACTCTCTCCTCTAGTGTTTCCACCTGAAACAAAGTATCACTTTCTGCTGCTCTATACCTCTCTACTTCATTAGCTAAGTCAGCCTTTTGCCTCTCCAAAGTTTCAGCTTGCCTTTCAGCTCTCTCAATTTGTGCTAGTCTTTCCATTGCCAGACGTTGGAAATCACTTTTATCCTTCTGAGCAGAGGCTGCTTCCGCTCTGGCTTCATCAGCCAACTCAGTTGCTCTTTTAGCCTCTTTCTCAGCTGCTTTACACCTTTCCTGGACTTCCTCAAATTGGTTAAACTGAGATCGGTACTTCTGTTCCAAGTGATTCTTCTCCTGTTCCAGCATCCTAGCTTTGCTTTCAGCTGAACGAGCAGTAGAATTTGCACTTTCCACTTTCTCACCTAACTCCTTGATTTCAAGCTTTAATTTTGACATCTCCAGATCATAGTTCTTAGTCTTTGATTCAGCAGCCTGTGGGCAGGATAAAATCCGCTGGAGAAACTCAATGACTCTAGAACATAAACATATGATTACATGCACAGTTGTTTTATCCTTATCAAAATTGAATTTGCAGGCAGCACAATTATAATTTATTTGTATTTCTGTAATATTTCTGACTGGTCCAGGATGCAAGAATCATGTCATTCACCTGCCACTTCAGAGACTTCTAAGATAATAATATAACTTCATTTGTAAAAAAAACAAATTCAACAATCATTTGTAAAACAAGAAAATCAACAAACTTTTATCATGGGATTGATCACACTTGGAAACCTTAAATGGAAAATGAAGAGAGCACTTAAACTACCCAAGGAGAGATATTATAAAGTAACACATAGATAAAGGTGTTGCTAAACAATCAATATTATTATGGCCCAAACTCACCTTCAGTTCCAAACTCAAAGTTGTCAAACACTGTTCAGCTTGCTCAATCTTCACGGCCTTTTCCTTTATTTCATCCTCCTACCCATCATAAACATGAGATCAGCTCATAGAATCTTCAAAGTCTGTAAAATCTATAGTTTTGGGGGGGGAGGGGGTGTTCAACCTTTTCTGCCAGAGCAGCAGAAAATTCTGCTCTTAGAGCAGCTTCTCTTGATTGTGTTTGATAACTTGTGCGCTCTTGAATAGCAGCAGCCTTCTCCAGAGCATTTTTCACTTCTCTGACAGCAATATCATATTTACGCTTCCACTCCTCTGCCTCGTCCTGAGCAGATTGAGCCTTCTCCTGTGCTGCCGCTAGTCTTGCTTCAGCAGCAGAACTTTTGGATCTAAGCATTGCAACTTCAGCATTGGCCTGCTCTTCCTCAGCCTTCTGCTTTGATAAAAACAACTCATATTTCCTTTTCCAATCCATGGACTCCTGCCTTGTGGTATCAAGTGTTTTGGATAAATTGGCATATTTCTCTTCCAAAGAACTACATTTTTTTTGTAAGTTGGATATACGGTTTGTATAATCATCAGCAAGCTTTTTCTTGTCATTGATAGCATCCTCATAACGCTTCAAATATTCAGATTTATACTTCTCACTCGCTTCCAGTTGTTTGTTAAGTAAACCCATCTTGTCTTCGATTGACCGACATTTCAGAGCAAGAGAACTTTTTTCTGTTCCAATCTGGTCCATTTGCCTCTTGACAAGGTCGAGGAGGCATCCTTCCAAACTGGACAGCCAATGACATTAAGATAGAATCTTGGTGCAAACAGTACATGATAGATCATGTTCCAAACACAAACCTTTGTTGTAGAAATGTAACTTCTTTTCGCAACTTATCCGGTCCATGACATGTAGCTTCATACTTAGACAAGAGCCCATCAAGAACCTATCAAAGTATTAAAAGAATATAAAATTTCCACGGAATTCTTAATCCAGATGGAACTAATATCTCTAAGCATATTACTAAATTAGAAGGAGATGAAATTTTCAGAAGCATTTTTTCCACAAAAATGGATACTTGCCTTCAGAACAGTGTCTAGTTTTGCATCAGGAGCGTGACAAGCCTTTCTCAGCTCTTTTTCCATATTTTCTATGGTATTAATACAATGCAGATAGGCCTCCCTGAAAGCATCCTTTTTAATGTCCTGCGATCAACATTCATTCATAATCTTTAACTGTCAATAAGTAGAAGTTGCAAGAAGTATCCAATAAGCTGAAAGAATGATTGCCTTCCTAAATAAGCTAAAGAAACTAGATGCTTACTAAATGCTAGTCACAATTAAAAAAGTCAAATCACCAAAGACAAATGGATTTATGATCGCCAACTGAATGAATTGTTACACGTTAGACATCAAGTAACACCAAGATGCACCTAATAGGATATTAAGAATGTAAGTGAAACTACAAACTAGGAGCAAACATGCAAAAGAAGATGTTTTCCTCTTTAGTTTTGATTTTCAGAAAATATAATCATCTCTCCCACTCCCTTTATCCTCTACTGAGTTCCCAATCCTCCTCTTTTTTTTTTTTGGGGGGGGGGGGGGTGAGTGGGCGGGGGTTACAGTGTATTATTTATTTGTACGTCTACTAAACTGAATAAGCCAATATCCAGAATGATTGAAATAGGAGTTAAAACTTACCTCAAATGCCTTTTTCAAGAAACTATGAAGTCGCTTTTCATACTTTTGCCTAGCTAAACCAGCCCCTACAGCAGTAGCATTAAATTTGGCCATTGACTTTTGAACTGCACCTTCATGTGCCTCTCCTAAGGCAGCCTACAACACACCCAGATCAGCAAGTAATCAAAACTACGCAAAAGCAGCAGACTAAAGTAACACTTACTTCCTCAGGAGGCTTGGAACGATCAAAAGTAGACATGTACACTTCAGTGCTCAATTCATATGCTCTCTGGCATTCAGCTTCCTCGACACTCTGAGAGGGAGGGGGGGGGGGGGGATCAACCACAAATAAAAACATTAACATCAAGTTTCAACTGTGAAGGCATGTTTTCAGTTAAAGCAAATGGAATACGCATTACCAGAAAGTAAGAACTTGAGAAATGGAATCAAGCCAACAGAAACTAGTGAAAATAATAAGGAACAATTCAAATTGATGACTAGGTTGCAGTTCATTAAGGATTATGTTTATTAAATAATAATCTGTCAAATAATATCATGGGGATTGGGGATTCAGTTTCAGGCATCTATATATCTATTATTGTTGCACTTGATGCCGTGAACCAATATCCACAATACTTAAGAATTGGGGAATAATACTTATTCATGTTATAGAAAATTGTCTAACCATAATTGCGAATTATATAGAAAAGGGCATCATACACTGTAAAAGAAAGAAATGGAAGCAGACGAAGCAAATATGAATGCATATAAACAAAGCATACTAACCTGCCACGAAGAGGTTATTGTAGGCACCGCACCATTATTAAGAGCATCAAGAAACGATTGAGTAATACGAGCAAGAATGGGTCCAGTCATCACTGTTGCTCCCATTTGCTTGGGCCTAGTTCTCTCAAAGACAAACCTTGTCAAAGAATCTAAACCAGATCTAAATTCTGGCCGTAATTTGTCCAGCTGCACTCCAAGGATAAATATCATAACCCAAGCAGAAGCGATAACAAGATAGCATGAAATAGCTAAACTTAAATTCATGTTTTAAGCAACTACCGACCGGAATCTGATCAAGTCGCTGAAGTTCATTCTCATTGCTCAGAGGCCGTACAAGTGTGAAGCATTCTCTGTCAGGAAAAAGGGCTCGAATGGACTCCCGGATCTAATCAATTTTTCCAATCAGTAAGACATTCAATAATCATTGAACTTTTCAAACAACAGTATGTACCGACTCTTATACCACTTATACATTAAAAAAGATTTCATGATGAAATAAGAGAAAGCAAAAGTAACCTCATTCTTGGCAGCTACATCCCTTCTGCCTCCTTGACCTGGTGTCAAAGCAAGCTCTAGGTAGTCACGTGGTGTAATTTTGCGATTGTCCTCCTCCAAGTCTAGATAAAAGTCCTGCACATATGCATTTAATAATCGGTATATGCTTCATGGAGAACTGCAAATCCGTTTAAAATGTTCAGGTTCTTATCAACCAGAAAGATAAACACTAGCTGTTCAAAATTTATCACTATATATAGGGGTCTGTTTTATATCAATTACCCTCAGGAGCCACACAAATACTGGGGAAAATTGCCCAAGCTCTGAAGCTGTACTCCTACCCCCAGAAGCTCTGATACGAATATGCTTGGTCATCTCAGTCACAAGTGAAAGGCGATCAAGTGCAGCCTCATCAATACCACCCATCTAAATCGAAGAATCAAAAAATTGGTTAATTATTTCCTTCTCTATTTGTTAGATAAGAAATTGGAGGAATGATTGTTGTTTCATTAATCAAGAATGGTCCTAATTTATAATATGGGACAAATATAAAAATACCAAAATATAAAATATCCGAACATAAATCTAATACTAAGAATTAGGAAATAAAATATTTTAATCCTATTGATATAGAAAAAATATATGTAAACATCAAAACTACTATTCCTAAATATTGTAACAATATTTTTCAACACTCCCTTCCAGTTGAACATGGGATAAAGTTAAGATGTTCAATTTGAAAGACCAAATTGAACAAACAAGAGTTCACGTCACATGTGATAGCCAGTATATCCAGCAATAAGCAATAGGGGCCATTAATGTAGGCAGCACAAGATAGACATGCCTGCAAGGTTGGCAACACCAAAAATCATGGAATTTTGTGACAGATAATAGTCACAGTCAGAGCCACAGATAGTAGTAGAAGATACAGTCACAGTAAGACAACAGCAAATAGATAAACAATCGGTGTAGTAGAGATGGCCAGATAGTTAGCAGTATATAACCAATCCAAAGTCAACAAAAAGAAGCTTGTAGTCAGAAATAGTTGAGACAGTAGCCAGTAATAGTTGAGCATGTAGTAGTAGTAGAAGTTGCGCTTGAAAGCAGCGGATAGTAGCAACAGACAGTAAATCACGTTCTTCGTGATAGCAGACAAAACATTTTTAAGGGTACTAGGTCCAGAACAAAGCTTGGCTCAACAAACTTTAATTATAGCAAAATTAAAATTTAAAAAGACAATACGAGGCATAAAAGCCCAACAAAATTCAAATTAGACCAAACCCAGTGGAGGAGTTTATAGCCCAACAGGTAATTTTCAGCCTATTAAATAAGCTAAAAGCCCAAAAAAACATAAGGTGAAAGAAACAATTCCAAGCACAAAGAATAATTAGCCCACTTATTAGGCAGCCCAAAAGGTAAGACTGCCCAGCCCAGAGCCAAATCAGAGGTTAAAACAAAATCAAGAGAACAGATGGTGCACTACATGGGAGAAAGAGCAGCCGTGCAGTGCTAAGTGCTAAGTTTTGTTGGTAGAGACATCAACCTCGAAAGTAAAATAGACTAGCAAGAGTGCCCAAGGAAAATAGCTTGATGTTTCAGGCTTAGCGTGGCAGAGATTGGTGGAGGTGGCACAGAAATTGGGTGCCGCACAGGGTTTGTAACATAGGAGAAGTGGTGCTGGTAGCATGTGCAGAGCAGTAAGAGAAATTAGGGTTTGTGCAGATGTTTTTTAGGGGAAAACAGAAGATGGGTTTTCAGACAAGGGCTTGTTTGGATAGCAAGAGGTAAAAGAAATTTGTTGTTGAGCAGAATTTTTTTTAGAGACAGAAGGGCTGCGGCTACAAGCCACCACACACGGTGGCACCTGCAGCAGAATGACACACTAAAGTTACAACCAGAGCAGGGTTTTAGGAAAAAACCCGTTTTGATACCATGTTAGAGAAGAAATTAGAGGAATGATTGTTGTTTCATTAATCAAGAGTGGTCCTAATTTATACTATGGGACATATACAAAGATACCAAAAATATAAAATATCCTAACATAAATCTAATACTAAGAATTAGGAACCAAAATACTTAATCCTATTAATATAGAAACAATATATGTAAAAATCAAAACAACTATTCCTAAATATTGCAATAATATTTTCCAACACTATTAATTAGTATATTCCTTAGATAATTACAAAAATATAAATTGTAATTGCTAGACCAGTAGCAGATTAAGTAAAGAAAAGGACTAGTCACGAGCTACCATGCTGAACATCATCAGTAGTACTACTTGACACAGAATAAAAGCCTTTGACAAATATTCTTTTTACCTGGTTGTATATGAACATGCTTGATAAGAGTACTGCCAATGAGAATATCTGTGTACTATATGTTCCCTGCACGATGTTTCAAAAGTGAAGGAAAACAAGAATAAGGTAGAATGTTGCTGCCAGAATACCATAAAAAATGACAGTTTGAAAGTGAAAAAGAATGGAGATTGTGAAAATGAAGAATAGTAAAAATGCAAAATGACCAATTCAAGCATGGATGTAGGATGTAACCAAGGTAACAAGACAAAATGCTAGAAACATTAACATGAAACATAAGTGATATACAGATAGTTGACAAATTAACAGATAATACAAGAAAAGAGCCAGACCGTTTGGTCATAAGCATCAATTCCTTCCGTGTCCAAGAGTAAGAGATTGTACTCTGTTCCATCAAGTGCAGTTCTTCTTATTGGGGCACTCCACAACCAAAGACCTTTGGTACAAGGACGATGAGTTGACGCCACTTGAAATCCACTGCTCCTCCCAAGTAGCTGCAAATATATCAAATAGATCTAGTTAAATTTTCTTGTGCTGGATAGATTGTTTTAATACAAAAAATGATAGCAATTTGAATTATTATTATCTTTCAAATCAATTTTGTTAACTAGATGTATTTGACACCAAAAAATAATTTAGCCACTATTTATTCATTATGGTGAAACATGAAGACAAAAAAAGGTAGAAAAGAGTAAGATAAATTTTCCAAAATATCACTAAACAACCTACTTCACTAATCAAGATAAAACAACACGTTTTAAAATCTAGATATCTTCATCAGCTTCTGCATTTTTCAATCATGATGTCCTCATGATCATCCACATGGTAAATGATATTATTCATATAAACAGGCTAGCTAACATGCAGCAATCAAGAACAGATAATACCGAATCTTTTATAATGTACAATCCATCTAAATTCCCAAAACCTCCCTATTTGTGAAGAGGACTAAGAAGATAATGTCAAGATCAATATAATGTTGAAATTTTAAGATCATGGAGTTGCATATTCTCAGTTAACCATTATTTGCAATTAAAGGTATTGAATGATAACTTCGGGTAACCAGGTTTACCTTCTCTTAAACAGGACATAACAGAGTGTATCAGTTGTTACGAGTTTATCTAAAACCCTGAATATAGTTACCAATTTATAAGGGTGTTAAAAACTATTACCCAAATATCAGTCTTTCTATACCAGTCTCAATAGATAATTTGAACTCTCTAGAAGTCAAAGTATCAGGTTCTTGACTTTCATTGTTGCTCTAAACGCATAATACTTGACCGGAAAGAAGGAAAATGCCCCATTGCTAATTGTCTAAATCTGTTTATAACTAAACACAAAGCCTAAAACCTTAATTTCAATAAAAATAAAACTAGCGAAACCAAAACCCTAAAGCCAGAAAAGTTAATCATTCAACCATAAACTCATCTTTGCCCAACAAATTTTCCAATATTACCGAAACCGTATGCTGCCAAGTACCCAAAAGAATACACTCGAAATTTACACAATATCGCTCCCCAAATTCACCTGATTTAATATAAAACTCTTGCCCTGACGAGCGCGACCGCAGACCGAAACCACACCCACGGGCTCCTTCACCAACTGAAGCAGCGCCACTGCCTCCGGATCCATGTGAAACTTTCCCTTTTCATCAGTGTACACAAGGCGGATGGGCCTTGCTGGTCCAGCAGACATGTTGGACGAAACCGCCGGAAGTGGAGTCGGAGGAGACGCCACGTGCGGAGATTCTCCGGCGGAGCCTCTACTGAATAGTTTCATCATATTTACCCAAGTATCGATCTTATTTTCGTTATCTTCTTTTGATGGGACAGCCAAGTTTGGACGAGAGGGCGAGAGTGTGCGTGCTGGCCACTTTAAACTGAAGAGAGGGAAAAACAAGTGGCCTTAGCGACAGAGCGGACAGCAGAGGAGGCTTCACATCGAGCGATGGCATGAAATTACAGATTTATACTCCGAAGTACCGAAGATGCCAGTGCTACGTTTGAAGAAGATGACAGTGCTACGTTTGTTTTGCTTCTTACAACCCAAAAACACGTTTAATAATTATTATATATTTTAAATTTTATTTTTTTATTTTTACGTAATTTTTAAACAAATATACCAAAAAACATGTACTTAAAATATAAACGAAAATATACAAGGGTATTTTGGAAAATTAAGATAAACCAGGACGGAAGATCGCTTAGTTTGTAAGCAACGCCGACATTTCATTTGCGATTTTTTGAATTAATTAATGAAGATCCTTTTGGTAATGTTTGGGAGGAGATTTTGATGGGATCTCTAGTGCAAGTTTCGTTTGAATGAATAATATATTTGATAATAAAATTTTAATATTTTTAAAATTTTTAATTTATTTAAATATATATATAATATATGATAATAATTAAATAATATAATAGTATTAAAAATAATAATTAGTTTTTATAATATAATTATATATAAATATTAGTGTATATATGTATAGATAGATATATTAATTTGATTGTAAATAAATATAATGATTAAAAAATAATTCGTTAGTTATATATATAATAAAGAAAAATTTTGAACTTAGATTTGAAAAATAAATTTATTAAATTATATGTTTGAAAGTGTAAAGTTAAATAAAATGTTAAAAGGATTGAAAGATGGGTTCCAAACATAGCCTTTGAATGTCGAAACCTTTCACCATGTTTGGGAGAAGGACTTTGTTGATAATAATGTTTTGTAAAAATTGTTTTTGAATAAATAGTATATTTTGTTGTAAAATGTTAATAGGATGAAAATTTTAATTTATTTAAACATGTGAATCAAATATATAAAAATAATTTGATTATGTAATAGTATATAGGGATAATAAATAATTATTAGGGTATAAATATGCTATTATATAAAAGTATATATCCCTCTTATTGTTTTTAACACATTGTTAAAGTACATTTCAATCCTTAATTAAATATTCCTATTTATTAAAATTAAGGTTAGTTAGGTAAATATGAAATTCGATTTAAAATATAAAATTTGAAGTAGTTAAATAATGATAGAATTTTAACTTATTTAAAGTTCTTTTACTATAAATTATAATTAATTAAAGTAAAAATTAATAAAATTTAAATTATGTAAACTACTTATATGTTATTATAATTATTAATTATCTACTTGTATATGAAGTGTTTAAGTTTTTAATTAAATAGCAATAAATTTGTTGGAGGACACTAACTCATTACTATACTACTTAATTAATAAATAAAAATAAATTAATTTGTTAAAAATAACAATAAAAACTCAGTCACATGAAATTACAAAAAATAAAATAAGTAGTAATATAAATAATGTTAACACAATCAATAAAAAAATTCAGATAAATAAATAAGTTATAATAAAAAATAACTATAATTAGGAAATAAATTATACATTATAAACTATTTTAAATGTACAAAATTTGACTATAAATTTTATTAAATATATGATATTTATTTAATATAAGTTGAATTCGTTTTAAAGTTTGATTATATATAGTATAATACCATAGAGACTAGATAAAAATTATCATGATGTGAAATTTTAAATTTTAAATATAAATACATTATTTGTTTGAAAATATGTTAACAAATTCATGTGAATGTAATATTATTAAAATACACTTAAAATATAAAAGTAAATTACAGAATTAGAAATAAAATGATATATTTACAAAGATAATTCTATAGAGGAATGATGTAAATATGAAAATGCATAAGTATGCAAAAAACATGTTGTACAAAATAGTAAAATTTAATATCTATGCTATGCACTAATTGGTAATATATAAAAAATATAAAATATTACATTATAAAATCAATGTTACAAAATTAAAACTACCAAAAAATTTAGTTCATAAATATTAAATTAAAGAATGATGTGAGTAGCAATATAAATAATGTTAACAAAATCAATAAAAATTTCAAATAAATAATAAGTTATAATAAAAAACAACTATAGCTAAAAAATAAATAATATGTTATAAAAAATTTTAAATGTACAAATTTTGACTATGAATTTTATTAAATATTTGATATTTATTTAATATAGGTTAAATTCATTTTAAAGATTGATTATATATAATATAATAGTAGAGAGACTAGATAAAAATTATTATGATATGAAATCTTAAATTGTAATTATAAATACACTATTTGTTTGAAAACATGTTAACAAATTCATGTGAATATAGTATTATTAAAATACATTTACAATATAAAAGTAGATTTACAGAATTAGAAATTCAATGATATATTTAAAAAGATAATTCTATGGAAGAATGACATAAATATGAAAATGCATAAATATGCAAAACTGTTCTAAGAAATAGTCAAATTTAATATTTTTGTTATGCACTAATTAGTAATATATATATAATATAAAATACTAAATAATAAAATCAATGTTACAAAATTAAAACCAAACAGAAAATTTAGTTCATAAATATTAAATTAAAGAATGATGTGCAATGATAAGTTTGTATGGTTGGGTTGATGGTAATTTATAATATAATTGCATACCAATTTTGAAAATATAATATGTGAAATAATATAAAATAAACTCATGTGTTGAAATATAAAAACAATTAAATAATTATACTACATAAAAATAATATCCTATATTATGGATAATTATTTAAAATATCAAAATAGAAAGTATATTTCTTAAAGAAATAATCTATACTTCAAAATAAAAACAAGACAATTAATTTGATTAATTAGATAATAAAACCTTCTAAGTAAGATGTCATAAATATTGTCAAATTGAAACCGCTTGTAAAATATCCAAATTAATATATTTATGGAGTAATCACAATACAAATATATAAATTTTAATAACTAACATGTACAATATAATCATTTGAATAAAAGACAATATATATTTAATGAAAATATTAATAAATTCATAATAATAAGACATCAAGAAAAAATTAAACAATAAATAAAAGTAAAAATTAGCAATGCATAGAAGAAATATTATTATATTATAATTTTAATTTCTATATGCAAAATTAATGCCGACTTGTCTTATATTGATCTTCATAAATTTTAAAGAAAACAATTACTATGTGAATTATAAACAATTGATTCTCATGCTTCTATACTATACATAAAAGTGCGTGTGTGTGTGTATCATATTATGTGTGTTTGACACTTTATGAAAATAAACATGTATACTTAATTAAATACTTGTAGTTATTAAAATAAAGTTGATTAGGTAAAAATAAAATGCTACTTAAATATAAACATCTTAGTAGTCAAGTATTAAAAAATTCTAATTCGTTTAAATTTCTTATATAGTTATTTATAAATTAATTAAAATCAAAGAAATTAGTACTGAACTATTCAAACTACTTATTTAAATATTAGTCATCTATATTATATATGAAGTGTTTAATTATTTTTAATTTAATTATTATAAATTTATTGAAGGACACTAATTCATAACAATATCACTTAATAATAAATAGAAAATAAATTAATGTTTTACAAACAATTTTAAATGTGTAAAATTTGAATATAAATTTTATTAATTATAAATATTTATTATCTCAAAGTTTATTTATTTGTAATATAGAGATTGAATAACAATTATTAAGATGTGAAACTTTAAAATGTAAGAATAAAACATATTATGTGTTTGAAAATTTATTAGCAGCTCCATCAAAATTTATACTATTAAAATACATTTAAAATATAGAAAGTAAATTTATGGTATTAGAAAAAAAATAACATACTTAAAGAAAACAAAACTTTACGAATAATGTTGTACACATGAAATTGCATAAGCATATGTTTTTCGGAGGATACTAACTTAAGACTATACCACTCAATTTAAAAAAGGTTAAAATTTAAAATAAATAACAAAATGTATTATTATAAAAAATAACACTGTAGTAAAATAAATAATATGCTATAAATTACTTTAATCATGTAAAATTTGTCTATAATTTTTTGAATCCTTGATATTTATTTGATATAATTTTATTTTATTTTATTTTAAAATTTAATCATCTATAATATAATACTATAGAGATAGAATAACAATTATTAAAACTTTTGATTTTAAGGATAAAATAAACTTTTTGTTTGAAAATATTTTAATA
Source organism: Avicennia marina (assembly GCA_019155195.1). Classification (NCBI taxonomy): domain Eukaryota; kingdom Viridiplantae; phylum Streptophyta; class Magnoliopsida; order Lamiales; family Acanthaceae; genus Avicennia; species Avicennia marina. The sequence goes on along the minus strand of CM032754.1, from coordinate 16,281,715 downwards.
AATTCACCTTAATATAGTATTATGAAAACTCATTGAAAATATAAAATATAAATTTATAGTTTGAGGCATAAAATGATATGCTACAAAAAGATAATTTTATGAAAGATTGCTATAGATATGAAAATTTATGAACAGTAATTTACTTGGATGATATCTCGAAAATGGTTGAATTCCCCCTGCAAGTTGATGGTTCACTCAGTAGACCAATCCGGCGCACGTTCATCTGAAGCTCCAAGAGAAAGCACTCTTTTGATGCTCTCCAGGGCTTCTTTAAGCCGACCCTCCTTGCAGTTCTCTTTACAATCAAAATCTCCATCTGAAATTATCCTGCCTTCCGCAGTCAGTTCTTCTTGTAGTTCAGCATCTAAGTCTTCGCTGTTGTTCAATGCAAATTTATGTTCAACAACGTCCTCGTCACATGGAAATCCCCCGAGGCAATAACCACAAGCACCCCCAAAGCTGTGGCTGCCAGTCTCTTTCTTTAGTTTTGTGATATTTCCCTTGTGGCGAACGCGGCATAGAACCCAAGAGTACCATGCATACATTAAAAGGCAAAAGTTTAGAATAAGGGAAATTTTATTGGGCTTCGTGAAGGTAGAACTTATTCTCACTGATCCTTCTAGCCTCCCAGAAAGATGGCTAGTATAGAGAAGGCGATCCTCGTACATCATCCAATTAGTCTTGATGCCTTTAGGAGCACGGCCTTTGTAAAACGCAAGTGCTTTCTTCACGCCAAGACACCGCGATGCGTGAGAAGAAAGGATTGGCTTATCAGTTCCTGTGGCTTTCCAATAGTCCGATGCAGCTGTTCTATTGGGACGTGCACCGCTGGGGTACTTCCTATCGCGGGGGCTGAAGCAGAACCATTCGCTGTCGCCAAAGTAGGCCCTGTCTAAAGAAGACCACAGAAGAGGCCAATTTACAAAGATCCGCACCTAATTAATCATGTTGAACTAGTTTAAGAGGGGAGGAGATCACCTGGAAGTTCCCATGGATTGAGCTTGTAGAGATCAATTTCGGCTATCATGGAAGCGTGTGGGCTCAAGGGAGAGGAGATTTTGCTCTTCGAATAATGAATCAGCTCCTCGTCTGTGGGGAGAAACCTGAAGCCTGGAGGGAGAGAGTTTATGATGGCTGTCATGCTGTGTTTGAGGAAGATATTTACGAATCACAGACAAAATTGTCTATTATCCGCACAGATTGGAGATAGAAATATTATAGTCTTGGAGGGATCACCAGCCGTGATGCACGTACCCGTTGGTCCCCATGGATTATTCTTATAAGCATTAATTATGTGATTGGCCCATGCATCGATCGACGTTCAACAAAGTAACAAACGTGTGGAACTCAATGGAAGAATAAAATTGCCAGCCAGCAAAGATCAATTCATGCACGCATTATTTATTTCATGATGGATAGAAGCATTTTTTGACAGCCCCAAATCACTGCCACACACACACACACACACATTTAGCTGTTTCTTTTAATTATCCTTCCTGAGAAAATATGAGTATGTTGGCTTGCCTGGATTTTAACGGGAGAACTTAAAATGAGTCCAACAAAAATCTTGAACTTCACGGGACTTTCAAAGTTGTTGGATTCAAATAAGCTTACATACATTTTGATAGAATTTGAATACATAAAAATTTAATTTTAGATAATTACAAATTCAAACCATGTAAGTTGAGTTTAATGGGAACTCATCTATATAAATTGAACAACAAATTTTGGCAATGGCTAGAGAAAAATTTCGATCCTTTTCATATTGTGGCAATATTTTTTTTCTACTTAAACCTATAACATGTAGTATCATAGACTTAAAAAATCATCTACCTTGCATCAAAAATCAATTTTCTTCACTTCTAAAAATTTTGTTTCCAGTAGAATTTCGGGGATGTTTTTGTTTGACCAAAGGTTTTTTTTTTTTTCCATGTTTCTATGATAAAAAAAAATGTTAAATTAAACAGGTGTTTTGGTGGATAAATTGGTCGGGTTTATGCGCTGAGTCGTTCTCCCCATATCTGACCCATATATAGGTAGAAGACGACATTTCAAGACGGCTGAAATGTCGTCGTTTTGATCTGTTTTATTTGAGAGAAAAAGGAAAGGAGGTTTCTAACGAAATAGAAGTATTTAAGAAACAACTTGTGCTGGGCAAAATCCAAGCTGTGTCATTTGTTCACACTATTTATTATATATGTCTTATATTCTATGTTTGGCAATTATAATTCAACAATGTTCTGTGGAGGGTATGGCACGTGACCTAATGCAGCACATGGTAGGCCTTTGTCCAGTTCTGTTATACTACATGTTGGATTATTTAATTCAAATTTATGTATATTTATTTTGTTTTCGTACATGATTAGTGAATAGATTTTGATATAAATGTCTTAGTGATCAATATAATTGATTGATTAAGGCTTAACTACAACGACCCTAATAATGTAAAATTACATGAAAAAATCACAGACTGTTGAGACATTTAATTATAATCAATTATTTTAATATAATATATTTTACCCACAACAATTTTGTTGTATTAAAATAATTGCTTAGGATAAAATATTGAAATACTTCTAATCTACCCACAGAAATCAAAAATTGTTTTAATAGTTTTATCCGAATTTTTACATAAATTCTATTGCATTAAAAATTTAACCCACAGGCAAGTTTTATATCATTAGATTTATGTTATTTAATATGTCTTACATCGGTAGGCTGTGTTTGGATTGATTAACTTCAATTTTATAAGCATGTATGTTTATGAATGCAATATTTCAAACTATTAATATTAATTGTGATATTTCCAACTTAAATGGAGAGAACTATAAGGTATGGAAAGAGAGAATTCTCCTTCATTTGGGGTGGATGGATATTTATTATACTACAAGGAAAGGCGAACTATTTAAGGTTACAAATGAAAGTTTTGTAAAAGCTAAGGCAGTTTATGAAAAATGGGAATGATTTAATTGGCTAAGTACCATGTTCATAAAAATAAAATTATCTGCAGCTATTTGTGATTTTGTCGATCAGCATAATGATATCCTTTCTTTGCTCAAGGCTATTGACGATCAATTTGAAACATCAAATAAGGCGCTTAGGAGCACCCTAATAATGAAGCTCTCCTTAATAAAATTCACCATTGTCCGAGGTGTGTGAGAACATATTATGAAGATGCAGAACATTACGGCTTAATTCAAGACACTTGAGGTTGAAATTTCCAAAGCTTTCACAATGCACTATATTCTGAATATTCTCTCTCAACTACAGTCCATTTAAAATATTATATAGCACACCTCAGAAAAATGGTCAATTAATGAATTAATGACCACCTATGTATAAGAGGAGTGATTATTAATACAATAGGGAGAGAGTTCCGATTATGCACACGTGACAACTCAAAAAAAGGCTAAGATTCAATCCAAAGAAAAGGGAAATGATAAAATACCCGACCATCAAGATATTAAGAAAGAATTCAAGTATCAGTTCTGTAAAAAGAAGGGGCACATAAGGAAAGATTGTAAAAAATACAAGAGATGACTTGAATCTAAAGGTACCAAAATCTTATTTATCTGTTATGAATCCAATATGATTAAAATTAGTCAAGGCATATGGTGGATTAATTTTGGTTGTACAATTCACAATAGAAAATTGTTGCAGGGCTTATAAAATCTAAAGAAACCAATGGGTATTGAGTAGGATATCTTTTTTAGAAAGAAGATTTGCCTACATGTCAAGACCATTGGGGATTACAACCTTGTTTTGAAAAGTAAGCATGTATTAAAACTAGAAAGAGTTTTTTACATTGTAAGTTTTTCTAAAAACTTAGTTTCAAGTTTAAAACTAGTAACATTTATACATTCCTTTCTTTTGAATAATGAATCAATGAAATTATTTTTAAAATTCAATATTGTTGGAAATGATATTATTTTAAATGGGCTTTTTAAATTGGATTTATAAAGTGATGAATACTACAATTCAACACATATGAATATTGGTGTCAAACAATGTGTCATGGATGAAGAATCATCCATGTTGTAGCACTGTAGATTGAGACATATATCTCTTGATAGAATTAAGAAATTGATAGAGTATAGAGTAGTTAGTATTTTAATCTTTACTAATTTCGATATTTGTGTAGATTGCATAAAAGAAAGCAAACTAACAAGTCAAAAAATAGTGCCAAAAAGGAGTTAGACAAATTGGAGATCATACATACGAATATTTGTAATCTAGATATGGATGCATATGGTCACAAATACTCTATCTCACTTGTAGATGATTAATTATGATATGTGTATCTATACTTGCTTCGTAATAAGAATGAAGCATTAGACATTTTAAAAGTTTTTAAGTTAGAAGTAGACAAACAATGCGACAAGAAAATTAAAATTAATAGGGAAGGAAAATATAATGCTAGATACACTAAGTATGGAATAACACTAGGTACATTTGCAAAGTTTCTTCAAGAAAATGAGATCGTTGCCCAATACATCATGTTTGATTCTCCAGACCAAAATAGTGTAGCTGAAAAAAGCAATTGAACTTTGCTAGATATGGTATGGAGCATATTAAATAGCTCAAAACGTCCAAAGTTCTTGTAGACTGAACTCTTAAGATGGTTGTGTACAAATTGAACTAGGTTCTGACAAAGGCTTGTCAAAAACACCTTTTGAATTATTTAAAGGTTGGAAACCATGTCTACGATGTACACATTTGGGAACATCTATTTGAAATAAGAATTTATAATCCACAAGAAAAGAAATTATATCCAAGGACCATTAGTGGATATTTCATTAGATATGTCGAAAGGTCCAAAAGATACCATTTTTATTGTCTATCACATTATATTAGATTTGTGGAACCAAGAAATGCAAAATTTCTTGAAAATAACCTGATTAGTTGGAGGGATTATTTTTAGGATATAATTTTTGAGAAATATCATTCAATTACTAAGTCTATTATTTTAAGTACTAAAGTGATTATTGTTCGTGACGTCTCTTATGCTCCATTGAATGCCATACAATCAGTTGTTGAAACTCAACAAGCTGAGAATAATAATCAATAAATTCCACAAAATGCTAGAAATATAACAGATCTGGCTATTTAAGAACCAAGCAAAAATATTGAAAAACTTGTTGAAGAACATTCTTCTAGTGAGAATGTTGATACAATATTAAAAAGATCTACTAAAATAAAAAAGTCAGTAATATCTAGTGATTATTTGGTATATTTACAAAAATGTGATTTTAACATTAGGAGCCAACAATGATCCTAAGTTGTTTTCACAAGCTATGAGTTTTAGAGAATTGGATTTATAGTATAATACCATGAAAAAAGAGATAGATTCCATAAAAAGTAACAATGCTTGGGACCTTGTTGAGTTGCCTAAAGGGGTGAAACCCATTGGATGCAAATGGATCTTTAAAACTAAGAAAAACTCTTTAGGCACAATTGAGCGATACAAGGTAAGATACTCGTTGCAAAGGGATTCACTCAAAGAAAAGGAATAGATTGCAAAGAAACTTTTTCTCCTGTATCTAAAAAAAATTCTCTCAACATAAGTATGACATTAGTTGAACATTTTAATTTAGAATTGTAACAAATGGTTGTGAAAAAAATATTTCTTAATCCTAACCTAGAGAAAGAGATTTATATGATATAACTTGAAGGATTCTCCTTTGGTGATAATGAGCAATTGGTTTGCAAGTTTAAAAATTCTTTGTATAGGTTGAAATAAGCCTCCCATCAATTGCATTTAACATTCTATGATGTTACTCATTGTTTGATTTTGAAGAAATTATCATGAATGAATGCATATACCATAAGGTCAGTGGAATAAAATTTGTTTTCTTGTTCTTTACGTTGATGACATATTGTTTGCAACCAATGATAAAAGTATGTTATATGAGGTGAAACAATTTCTCTCTAAAACTTTTTAGATAAAGGATATAGGTGATACGGCTTATGTCATTAACATTAAAATACATTGAGATAGATCTCATAGGATTTTAGTACTATCTTAAGAAACTTATATCAATAAAATTTCAGAAAAATTTTGGATAAAGGATTCTTCACTGAGTGTAGCTTCTATTGGAATAGGCGACAATTTCAGTTTAAACCAGTTGTCTCAAAATGATTAGGAAAGGAAATGAATGAAAAACATTCCTTATGCTTTTTACAACTGGAAGACTAATGCATGCTTAGTTTTGCACAAGGCCTGACATAGCATTTGCAATTAGAATGTTGGAGCGATATCAAAGTAACCCAGACTTTGACAATTGGATAACTGCTAAAAAGGGGTGATGTGATACTTATAAGACCTCAAAAATTACATGTTTATCTATAAACGGACCGACAATTTGAAAATAGAAGGGTACTTAGATGCGGAATATGCTGATTGCGTAGATTCATAGAAATCGACATTAGGCTACATTTTCATGTTTGTTGGTGGGGCTGTATCGTGGAGAAATGCTAAGCGAACTTAGATTGCTTCCTCTATTACAAAAGCTAAATTTGTGCCTTGTTTAGAAGCTATATTGCATAGTATATGGTTGAGAAGTTTCATTTCCGAACTTAAACTTGCGGATTTCATTTCTCAACCCATAAATATTTATTGTGACAATTTAGTTGTTGTATTTTTTGGCTAAAAACTACATAAGTGGAAGTCGATCTAAACACATCGACATTAAATTCCTAACCATAAGGGAGTGGGTTAAGAAAAAGAAAGTTGTTGTTGAACAAATCAACATTGAATTGACAATTGTAGATCTCTTAACTAAAGGTATGCCTTCAGTGCAATTTAGGGATCATGTTGTGAATATGGGATTAAATCTTAATATGTAATATTGTCACATTAATGTAACTCCAAGTTTATATAATTTTCTCATATTTTGTGCACATTTTGGTTTGAGAAAGATTATATATTTGGACCTTGAATACACGTAGGGTTTATTCATAAAGAAAGATTATCATGAAGTTTGAAAATCTTGTACATTATAATACATGGAAGGTGGCCCCACATGATAAAGAGCTCATCGTTATGATGCATGTATTATATTTTCCTATAAAGTTAAATTTGGATAAAGTTGCTAAGTTGATCGTTGGACCAAGTTTGAGAATGTTAGGCCATAGTATGAACCAATGATTGGCACAGAAATTGAAAGGCTTCAAACTCTTAAAGATGAATCCAACTCTTAAGGTTGTTGAATTTAAATAAGTCGACAAATATTTTGATAAAAATAGAGTTTGAATGCACAAAAATTTAATTTTGGGAACTATAAATCCAACCACGTAGGTTGAGTTTGAAGGGAACTCATCTATATAAAGAAGGCTTGAGCACTAAAGTCCCCATGCTCAATTCTCATACACATATGCCATCAAAGTGAGATTTAAGAGTGTGGACAATTTTGGTGTGCTTGGGATTCAAAGAACCGTAGCAACAAGCAACAAATTTTGGCGGTGGCTAGAGACAAATTTCGATCCTTTTCTTATCATGGTAACGTTTATTTGCTACTTGAATTTCTAACAATAAAATGGTCGTGAGTATGCTGGGAGAAATGCTCTCAATAAATTATCTTCTGTGCCTTAAGTTTCTTGCTTTAATTCCGTGATCAGTTTCAGCTCCATGTTTGTCCATTGATGAAAGGATACACACAATTTACTGTTACAAGCACTTAAACAGTCTATCGGTGGAAGAAATCGAACAAAAGATATGATCGCAGCAAACAAGGAAAACGTACAATCTCGTATTGCCCATAAGGATTTAAAATTTGTCTGGTTGATTATGCTGAGCTTTCACTGGATATAAGTTATACATAGTTACATGCTAATTTCTTACAGTTCTCGTTTATACAATAGTAAATTTTATTTTCCTGCTTAATTACTTCAACTATGCACTTAATTAGTATACTTTTTAAATTTTATTTATTTATTTCTTTTATCTTTATATGATTTTTGAGATAAAAACATTTAAAAACACATCAAAATTTGATAACAAACATAGCCTTGTTACAGTCCTGGATGTCCCTGTTCTAGGCAGGGGGCGTGCAATCGAAAACAACATTTTAATTAGCATAATCTCGTAATTGAATTACATGCAAGAAATTGTAGGACATTAATGTCTGCCTTTCCACTGACACAAGTGAGGATTTTCTCACGTTTGGGATGTTGCGGAATTATTCCAGAAGACATTGAAATTCACAAAGAGGAATCAAGGATGTTAAGTAAATGCCACTACAACACTGCCAATACTAGTAATGAACCATATCTAAACGTAATCTTATATATCCACAAGTCTCCTGATGCATATAATAAAATTAGTTAAGATTTTATTATGATGCAAAAATACTATTTTAATATTTTTTTTTTTATAAATTTTGATGAAAATAGAATTCGATGTATTTGGTCCAATATTTATTTAAAAAATAAGTTAGTAATAAGTAAAATAACTCATTATTTATGTTTTTCGTGCACCTCTTTCTCCACATGAGATACGAGAATGTTACACATAATAACTGAATTTATTTTTGAATTTTTGGTTTTATTCATGATATAATTTTAAACTTTTAACCACATAGTTTTGTCATCTTTTTTAACAATTTGATTCAATTATTTTAGTTGTTAATACACAAATGCATTTTAATAAAATAAAAATATTTTTTATTAAACTATTTTTAAAAATATTTTATATTATTACATTTATTTCTTGGCCCCCTTAAGCTTCAAGTTCTGGATCCATCTCTAATTATTAATAGATATAATATTTGAAAAATAATTAGTTAAGTGTAAAAGTTAAGAAAGAGAAAGAGAGAAAATTTGAATTTAAATTTAAATAAAATTTATTTAATAAAATATTTAATTTGTAAATTTTTTTTTAGTAACAACGACGAGGGAAAAGTATGGAACCAAAAGCAAGAGGGTCTCTAATTGTTGGAGAATTACAAGCAGGCGACATCTTAGTACATTGCTGCAATGCTGATTAATAAGATGTTAGTGGTATTTATCCCTCTTCATTTCGCAGTTATACATACGTTCTGTTTGTTTTTAAATTTTATATCAAAAACATAAAATATAATTATTATATTTTTTAAATTTTATTCTATCACTATTTCACTTTTATACAATTTTCAATTAAAAAACATAAGACAAGCAGAAATTTCGATTGTAAGGAAACTCGGTTGCTGCAGCTGAGCCCTACCTTTGACGTCCACTTAGTTATGAAGGTTACAAATTACAACAAAAACAATCAGAACTCAGCTCTGTGTACTGAAAATAAGTATTATAATATCAATATAGACACAGACATACACATATGGATACATTTAACTCAGAAACGCGTCGCCGCTTTCTTAGGCTATGTTTGGAAATCAACTTTCACCCACTCACCTTTGCTGCAAACTTTACTTAACAAATTTTTATCGAAATTCAAATTTAAATTTAATTTTTTACATATATAATTAACTAATTATTTTTCAATCATTATACCTATTCACAATCAAATCAATGTCTACATATATACATATATACATTCACACACACACACACACACATATATGCTATGTAAAGTAATTATTATTCCTATATAATATCATACTATGTAATTATTATTATATATTTTATACATTTATGAATAAATAAATTTAAATAAATAATACTATTTATCTTACCAATTTTTTTTTTCAAACATATCACTTATCCCAACCCAATTCTAGCCAAACATTATTCATTGCCAAAACACTCCTTCCAAACATAGCCTTAAATACTAACAATGCACACTCTACGAGTGTAAAAAAAATAAAAAATATTTATTAATATGATAGAGTTTTAATAGTAATTTATGATAAATAATATAAATATATCAAATTTATTTTATTCAAACTTTAATATAAATATAAAAATGTACATCTGTGATTTTTTTTATTTAAATAAAAATATAAAAGTTACACTATAACTAACATTATATTTTTATTACATAATATTTGTGTGGGAAGAATAAATAACCTCAATATTTTGATGATTAAAAATGAATTACCACGATATTAAAAATAAAAATTATTGACTCTCATTTCAAATTTGAAAAGAAAAGGAGTTGATTAGCATTAGATAATTGATTGAGAAAATAAGGATATAATTAGTAATATATTAAAAGACTAAAGTTAGTTAACATAGGAGTAAAATAGTTCTTGAGGGTATTTTATGTAAATAATTAAAAGACTAATTAGAGACTCAATAATAGTATAAGAACATGTTCACTTTACTTGATAAAATTAAAGTCCTAAAGATTATTTTGAATGACACATTAATTATGGGATAATTTAATGATTTGTTCACTAAATGGAATTGTTTAGTGAGACTACTTTTATTTTTCTAAAATATCTTTACTTCAATTTTTTTAAAAAATTATAGTCTTTTATTTTATTACTTATATCTTCTCACAAATCAATATAGTAATATCTATTATAGAAGTCTATTTGATATTTATTCAACAAAATTAAATTATTGTAAATTATATTTATTTATCCTCACTTATAAATATCACAAAATTATATTCAATTTTAAATATTATTAAAAAATATTAATCGTTATCAACACAAATATTTTTAGATAACCAACTAAGCATTATTATTTTATTACACCTAGTGATAAATTATTTATTCAAGATTTTAGCCATTAAGTATGAAACTCATATTTTATCATTAGTCTTGTCCCTCTCATTGAACATACAACTAACACAAATAAATTAATTAATCAACCCAGTCAAACTCTAATAGTATAGATTTGTAATTCATAAATAGTTCCTGAAACCCAGCATAAAACATGCAATAGATTTTATTATTATTTTTCTCCATTATTAATTATATATAATTAAATTAAATAAGAACAAAGAGGGGATAAACACTGATTTAACGTTTAGACCATAAGCAAGCATGGCAATTAATGAGTAGTAGGGTAGCCGAGCAACGACAATCCACTTGCATCTAATCCTAGGCTAATTGTCAAATGTTGTCGTCGAGTTGGGTTAAGGGTCCGCATCGCGTGCGTTTAGCTAAGTTCATGCACTTTCAGGTGAAGGCCAAAGATTCAAAAAGTAGAATGAATATGTAAACACTTGAATGAAGTGCTGGATTTCGTGGCTGTGATGTGCCAATTATCTCAACTCACATGGCTAATCAAAGCCTCTGTGTGTGGTGACTATCAGCCGCCGCCTTCCACACGGAATAGGCTTTGCTTGGATTCATATTATATCCTCGTTTTATCCAACAGAATGCATACTTTGTTTTATTTATTAAAAATATATATATATATATATTTATTTATTTATTTTAATTGCTCTTGCTTTTCTATTTTTACATTATTTTTCAATTTTCGTCGCAGACAATTTGCGTTCAACCGACTCTGGCTTATGTTTTCATTTTTGACATAATGCACGCATTTTTATTATTATGTTTTTTAAATTTTATTTTATTCTTTTCTTATTTTTATATAATATTTTTAAAAAAACACGCACTGAAGAATACATATCCAAAAACATGATCTGTATGATTTTACTCTTTTGTATTCAGAGGTTTTCACGATTGAGTGCCCACTATAGAAAATGAAACTATTTCCTAAACACTATTTTTTAAAAAAAAATAAATTGGCAAATGCATTTGCTTGCGCAAAATTAAACGGTATTGTTAAATACGATTATATATATATATATATATATATATATATGTGGAGTTGATAATTAAATATTTTTGTGGGGTTTAAATATTACTTAATGATATTTCAGTTCAGTTTATTTATCATAACGAGTTTGATGATAATTCTTGCACCAGCTTGTCTACGTGAATCAAAATTCATAACCTAGAGTCGCAAGGAAAAATGTCAACGCAGCGCAGTTTATTGCCGGCGCCAAAAATCCACCCAGTTGACATTTCTAGTAGTTCTTTGGCTTTAATCCATTTCAGTGTTATATTTACTGCTGGGGATTGTTTTAAGGGGCTTTGTTTGAGTATAAATTATTACAAAAGGAAAATTCATACGAAAATTTAACAATCGTGTAAATATAGAAAAGATAAAGAGAAAAGGTTATTTTGTTAATTAATATGTTAAGAAAGTATAGATTTTAATAGAGAGAAATTGTGTATAATAATAAGATTGTAGAATCTCTACACTTTTTTTGGCTTAATCCAAACTAGATTTAACTAAGCTTATCATCCTTTGGGCTTATTTCAAATTTATTCGTTTAATTTGTTTGGGATAATCAATTTTATGAAAATAAAACATGGGATAAGTGTTGTAACCAAAATAAACAAATATTGTTTTCTATTTTGATGACTCAATGGACTAAGGAATTGAGTGCTCTAAAATACATATTCCAGCAAAATAATCTTATCTAAAAATCTTGAACTAAATAAGTGTGATTATACCTATAATAACATATTCTTCGTTTACTTAAAGCAAGATATTTCTACTAAAAAATGTTCTTCATTGATTAGTTAGCACGTGGGGCAGCCCACGTGACGACCTAGACAATGACGTGACACCAATTTCTTTCCTTCTCTAGCTGTCACCGATTGTAAACCTTTAATTTATCTATTCCTTTCTCGTTTATAAATTCCCAAGTTCATATTGCATTTCCCGTCAAATTCATAATATTAGCTGCTAACGATAATTATGCCATGGACGAGTTCCATTATCCTCAATTTCGTAGCCACCAAACCAAGCACAGGAAAAGGCTGACTCAAGACCAGGTGAGGATATTGGAATCCAATTTCACCTCCAACAACAAGCTCGACCCTGACCGCAAGTCCCAGCTGGCTCTCGCCCTCGGCGTCCCGCCCCGACAGGTCGCGGTTTGGTACCAGAATAAGCGCGCCCGCGACAAGTACCAGAGCCTGGAAGCCGACCACAGGGCGCTGCAGATGCAACTGGAAAACGTGTTGGCTGAAAACGCGAGGCTGAGGGGAGAAGTAGAAAGGCTCGAGGCGGAGTTGAGTCAGATCCAGGGCGTGCTCCGTTCGTCCAGTTCTTGCGGGGGGGCCGGGAGATCCGGTTTGGCTCCCCAGCAGTCCGTGGAGAGGGAATTATACGGTTGTCTGGGAGGCACTTACGTGGCACGAGATGGATATGATTTCTTTGGTTCTTCCATATCTTGAGATCTTGATGGGTTGTGTTGTGGTAGTTTCATCAGGCTTGATCTTTTGTATTTGTTTATATGGGGTTTTAAAGTGGATCGATGTCTCTCAAATCATGCAAGAGATTCTTGTGAAGGAGATGTGTGATTAGTATGGCAGAATAGTTTCTTGCATCCAAGTCAAGATATACATGAATAATGAGGATGATGGTAAATTTTTAAGGTAGATGTGACATTTTAGCAGAATGGGATTAGTGCGAATGTAAGGTAATTTTGTGAAAAAAAATTGAAAAGAAAAGTTAATAATGGAAGGCAAAATAACAAGAATTTCATGATATATATTAAGTAAAAATACGTACTTGATCTTAGAAGAATACCCCGTTATGGATTTATGATCTTACTTTTTAGAATTCGGGAATCAATATCAACTTTGATTAGAAATTTTAATTTGAGTTTAATTTTTATTAATTTTAATTTCAAATAAATTTTGTCGGCGAAAACTAACAGAAAATTTGAGGAAAAAATTACGTAAGTAACAGGCACCGTTAGTTTAAAATTTAAGGGACCAAAACCAAAATTTTAATTTATTTTTTATATATTTTGAAAGTTTAATTATTTTTTATTATATGAAATTAATATTTAATAAAATTAAAATTGTATTCTATTTTTAAAATTAAATTACTACAAAAATTTATTTAATATATAAAAATATATAAAAATAAAAAGAGTACTAAAATAGAAATATCTTGCGCAAACAAAAATATGTAATAAAAACTACATTCTTTCAAAATTAATGCTCTATTTTTAATAGGAAATTCATATGAAAAAATTTAAGCTTGACATAAATGTTAATAAAAATTGTAAAATAGAAATAAATTTTTTGCTATATGTTTATACAACATCATGTTCAAAACTAAATTTTAGACATCAGGTTTTTTTCCTCAAATTGATTAAAAATAGCAAAAAATAAAAAATATTTTCTGGATTGTAGTTTATAATTTATTTATAAAAAGCCTTTAATTTTTAATCATATTTTTATTTAATCAATTTTATAAAATATATTATAAATATATTTTTTCTAATCCATATTTTTATTTAATTAATTTTCTCATTATATGTTTTTGGAGAATAAAATATTTGTTAGTTTTTGGTGAATTTAAAAAAACTTTGAAAAAAATATTGAGTGATCAACAAGTACCGTTAAGTCTAATTCGTTGAGACAAAACTTGAACTTATGAAAAAAATTAAATAAAAATATATTCTTTTTAACTTTTTTTTTTATTCCGGTAATTTTAGTTTAATTTCAGTTATTAAAAATCAATATTAAATAAGATTAGTATTTTAATTTACTTTTGAAAAATTTCTAAAAAATGTCAATTAAATGGGAAAAATACAGAACAATGAGAAAAAAAATATAAAATTAACAAAACTTTATAAAATGAGAAAAAACATAAATATAAATATATAAAAAATTAAAATAAATATTATATTTGTAATAATACTTTCGTTTTGTCTCAAAAAATTAATTGTTGAGATCAATTTTAAACTTAGCAGTGCATGTGAGGATGCATGATTTTTTCCCAATTTTTCGTATTTCTAACTGTAAAATTCTTATGGAACCATCTATATCAAAAATTTATCTCAAATTAAAAATCTAAACTAAAGTTGTGACTAATTTCAGAATTTTAAAAAGTCAGTCTTGAATCTACAACGAGGTATTCTTGTGGACCAACTATGCATTTTTGCTGCAAAGTTTTGCCTTAATAAACCTTCCACCATGCTTTTGTAGTAAATTCTATTATATATTGTATTTCTTAAGTAAGTATCAGGCTTGCTTTGACCTTTCTGAAATTTAGCCTAAAATTCTCGACTCTTTTAGTTAATTATTCACTCAGCTAATTCATGGGCTTATCTGACTGCCATGATACCCACACAATCTATCAAAACATTCTGTACCAAATATACAATTCAAAAATTTTTTTATCTCAATTTAAATTTAAATTTAAAATTTTCTTTTTCTATATATACAATTAATTAATTATTATTCAATCATTACACTTATTTATAATTAAATCAAACTCCATATCTGTACACACACACATATATACTCTATAAAATAATCATTATTCATATATATCATCACATCATTCAATCAATATTATATATTTTACAAATTTATTTAAATAAATGAAAATTTTTATCCAATCAAAATATTACAATCCAACATATTATTCATCCGTAATATAATTTTTATCAAAAATAATATTTCACCAAAACATCTGTCCCAATTATAACCTAGGATTTCAGACCTAACTCAACAAAATGAAATTTAGAAACAATAGCAGAGCCAATACCTTTCATTACCTGTTGATCCCATCATACCACTTTTTGGGCTTGGGCTGACTTGCAAATACTGCATTAAGGCAATTGGACCAAGTCCAAGTAATGAGAACATGGAAGAAGGACTAAACATAGATGGGAAAATAGAAATAGAAACAAAAATGAATAGCTGACGAGATTACACAAAATTAAAGTCAAACAAAAGTTAACTGCACTTGAAATTAACCTTTACAACAAGTTGAATTTTGACGACTAAAGAACCAAACACCACACCAGAAAATATTGGCCATAAACCATTAGAATGCAACTCGAATGACTCGATGTGTATTTGAGCTTGGTGCCATAAATTCACACTCAAAACAATAAGGGAAAAGAAGGAATCTTCTTGCATTCAATAGACTAAAAATTCCTACAACATGGGCAAATGAATGTATTTATAGTTACAACTCTTTGTTCTAAGTTCAAAGCATGAGAAAATGACGAAAATAACCCTCAAAAAGTGGCTCCAACAGCCAAAAAATTGAAAAATAGACAAAAATTTAGTTTCCCACCAACTCACAATACATTTGATTGTAAGTCAAATTGATCGTGCCTTCATTGGATCGATCTGTGTGATAGCTTTTTTGAAAACCTTCGAGTATGATCGTGGCCTTCAAGATCGATCATGCTTGTTTGCAATCATAATTCCAGCGTCCCATCTCTAGTTGCCCATGTCGATCGTGTGTGTCTCAATTGATTGGGGTCTTGTTTGATCAGAAAGTCAAAATGGCCTCCTATCAATCTAGCGTACCTAGATCAATTCGAACTAGTCCAAATCACAATTTTGGACTCCTTTGGTGAATTTGGACCTTCCAAATTAAAATTTGATGCCACGTTCCATCTTTTAACTCCCTAATCACATCCAAGGATCCTTCAAACTCCCAATTAAGTATAAAAAAAAAAAAAAGAGGAGAGAGAAGGCCAAAAAAAAAGAGGCCAAAAAAAAAGAAGCAAAAAAAAAAGCAGCAGAAAAAAAAATTGAAAAAAAATTGCAAAAAGTAGAGAGAAAAAAACAAGAGTTAAAAAAAAGAATATAATAGAGAAGGGCGAAATATATTTGTATTTATTTTACAGGATGTCAATTGATCACGCATATTACAAGGAGCATGAATTCCAAAAGAGGTCCAGAGTTGTGGATAAAATGCAGAATTGTCTTGTTAGGGACCGCCGTACTTCAAGACACGAGAGGACAAGAGATAGACATTCATTGTCAAGGCACTATTGTGACAAAGATTATAGATCGAACATAAATGAGTATGACGAGACATCTAAAGTATCGGATTCTTATATTGAAAGTCAATTTTGGTTGTATTTTAATTGCTTTCAGTGTAGACATAGCATAAATGAATGTTGAAAAAAGGAAGTTGATATTCATATTGGCATTAGCAAAGTTATGAGAGAGAAGAAAAATTCATCCATAAAGATGCTATCTTTAACTGAAGTGAGGATTGCAAAGAAATGTCTCTAAAGGAAGTATAATATGAAGATAATGGCAGTATTAGCACACATCTGGGAATTGAGAAGAAAAGTGAACGAAAAGAAATAACAGAATTAGTAGAAACTGAAGATGATAGAGTTGAGATGGAAGAAGCCACAGAGATTAAAGTGGAAGTTGAGGATAGCCACAAGAATGAAGAATAAGTAAAAAATTGGGAGACTAAACTTCTACAGAGTCATGTGTACGTTGATCCATTTGACCATCTAGCAGATGCTCTATCTAATTGTACTGCACAAGAGTTGAAGATATTTTATCTGCAGAAACTACATACACATATCCGGATAACTCGTCAGTGTTTTTTTATATTCCTTTATATGGCTTGTTGCTGATATTTCTGTGTTGGACTCATGGAAAGATAAAGCTGAAGTTTCAGCGAGCTGATAAAGAGTTAAAGAGCTTCTAGAGATTCGTGTTTGATCCAAGATGACACAAATTTGAATTGAGAACAATTCGCCCTTAGGAGGAGGGGTATGACGCATCCAAGGATCCGTCGAATTTTATTTTAGTATTTATTATTTTTATTTTTATTTGTTAATGGGCTTTATTACTAAATTGGGCCATATGGGCTTTTTAGGTTAGAGTCTGATACAATTTAGTATAAATAGTAGTTATTTAGTTGAAAACAGACACAGGCAGAGTTTTAATTAGTTTAGAATTCCTTAGAATTGTTCATTCAATTTCTCGTGGATTCAATCCCAAATCGTGTCATTCCGGAGTAGTCCGTTTTATTCGTAACGTATCAATCAATATTCGGTGTGCTGATTGTGGCCATTTACATCAAGTTCAATCCAATCCTACGACGTTGGGTCGATGTTCTTCGTTTGGTTTGCGTCCTTGGGATTCTCGGATTCGGGTTCGATTACAACGTCGCTATCCTACTGTTTCGACGTGATTCTGATTGCATCAGTTATACAATCCAATCTTTTTAGTAAAATAGAAAACATACGTAATGAGAAATGTTGGCAAACAAGCTCTACATCTAGCTATCGAGGTCCTCATTATCTTCGTCACCTTCATCGTTGTCGAGGAATCTAAGGCCAAGTTTTTTAGAAGCGACTCGCATAAATTTATTTAATCTCGCCTTTGTTTTGGCCAATCTGATGTTGTAATCATCCATTTTGACATCTCTCTCCTGTAGTTGTTGTTGATTACATTCAAATGTAACTTATATTGCTTGTAACTCAGGGTTTGGTGAAGAAGTGGTTAACTAGTCGACCCATGAAACAATTATTTAAAAGATTGAGACTCTGAGTCCATCTCCGAAAAGCGGCCTTTTTTAAAGCCACCAAATGCGTTGAGGACAATATGTTGTTATTGATTGAGCTAGATGAAGTCCCACCGCTCTCTAACTTTTGTGCATCTAGGACTTCGGCGGCGTTTAGGTTCGCTTGTAATTTTTGCATCATCTCTTAGAGATATATAAAATCAATTAGTAGTTGCATGATATAGTAAGGTATATGGATATGGACATAAGTAATAGTACTTACCTCTTGAGACTGTGCATGAGGGCCTGTCCATTCGCCTGCTGCGTTCTTCCAATTCAAATGATTGTCATCAACTCAACTAAATGTGGAGAATACAATTTGGAACAAATATAAGTAACAATACTACATTGATAACTTGTGTAAGTACCAAATAATGCTACATCATCAAACACTTAGATGTGCAAGTTCAACTTAATAGTAGCCTAATAAATGTAGAATGAAAAGAGCACCCATTAGATCATATAAAATGAAAAGAACTTGTAGCTAATTCATTTGAACTTGTTCAATTTATGGTATCAATTTTGTCGGCTAAAAATGGAAAAAAGTTGGAAGTAAACCATTTAATATCCAAAAACATTTTTCAATGGCATTTCATTGAAAGACATATACAAGCAATGACATTTCATCAAACATGTTATACAAACAAACCATTTGGAATAACATTTTTCAATAGTATTCATCAAACATGTTATGTGCATGAATATAGATAGTTAAATTGTCTAAAAAAATTTTGATGTCCAAGAATCCACTAAACAAATGACACCAACCTCTGGTAAACTTTATTCTGAGTTAATATACTAACAAATTTCATCATTAAACAATCTGTACATATACTAAATTATCATTTAAGTTGTCAACCAAAAGTCGTCCAAAATGAGATGAATGTGGCATTTCATCAAACACTTGATTTGTGAGTTTTTTTAATTAAAAACTACTCTAGTAAAGGGGCTTCAATCCACCCAATAAGTAACACCAAACATTAAAATATATTATTGATATGAATTTCACTAACAAATTTCACCTTCATTGTTGAATAAATTTCACCTAAATGTTTAAGACATAGAAACCCCAAAAGTGGGTTTACATCTTTCACTAACATCTACAAAAAGCCTAAATATGTAGCTCAAGAATTCAAAATTTCACATAAACAAAAAAATTTTCAAAAACCCTAAATCTACACAGATATTTAACTTTGATGGATTTGCATAACTAAGAAAAAGATTCTTTAACACTTACCTTGTTGAAGTAGAGCTAAAATGAAGAATTGAAATATTGAAAATTTTGAACGAACACAATGGTAGAGAGTGTGAGTCGTCCGATGCTGGTTTATGAGAGATTTCAAAGTTAATAAGGATGGAGCGAGATATTTGGGGAAGAAGGGAATTTGAATTTTCATTCTTGAATTTTGGGACAGTTTTGGGATGGATACGTTAAAGCCATCCCAAAACTCCACGTGGATTAGTGCACAGGGGCAAATCGTTGTGTTCGATGTATCGACGACTAGCAAGACCTACCTTGCAGTCTGCACATCACGCTTGTCATCGTGACGTCGAACGTGATGTCTCTTTCAATTTGCACGTTGCACCCGACGTCGAGCGTGACGAGCAGCCCTAGCTATTATGCATTGGCCGTCGGGCGTCAGGTGTAATCTTGCCCTAGGATGGTTTTAATTTTATTGAAGTTCAATAATTTTGGGACGGTTTTGGGATAGCTTTTTTCGAAGGGCTTTGGGACGGTTTTAATTTTAGTAAAGTCAAATAATTTTAGGATGGTTTCAGTTTTATTGTAGTCCAATAATTTGGGGACAACATTAGTTTTATTAGAATCAAATAATTTTGGAACAGTTTATGGATGGATATTTGGGATAGTGTAGTCAAATAGTTTTAGAATGGTTTTGGGACAACGTTTTCGGGACGGCTTTAGGATGGTTTTAGTTTTAGTGTAATCAAATAGGTTTGGGACGGATTTGGGACGACTTTTTTAGGAGGGCTTCGGGACGGTTTTAGTTTTATTGTAATTAAATAATTTTGTGATGACTTTTTGGGAGGGCTTTGGGACGGTTTTAATTTTATTGTAATCAAATAATTTTGAGACGGCTTTATGATGGATATTTGGGACAGTGTAGTCAAATAGTTTTGGGATGCCGTTTTCGGGACAACTTTGGGACGATTTAATTTTAGTGTAGTCAAATAGTTTTGGGACCACTTCGGGACGGCATTTTAGGGATGGCTTTGGAACAATTTTAATTTTAGTGTAGTCAAATAATTTGGGATGGCTTTGGAACAGATATTTAAGAGGGCTTTGGGACAGTTTTAATTTTAGTGTAGACAAATATATTTGGGACGACTTTGGGATGGATTTAGAGATGAAGGGTAAAACAATCATAGTTTGGTATGGCTTTGGGACGTGTTTGAAATCATCCCAAATTTGGGATGGCTTTGGGACGGTATTTTTTCTTAAAAAAAAGTATTTTTAGGATGATTTTGGAGCGGCTTTGAGACAAATTTTCAAGGGCCGTCCCAAATTTACCTGTCCCAAAATAGCCGTGTCAAATTAGACATTTTTTGGTAGTGTTGTGACGTAAATGTACTTAATTTCCACCTTTAGCACTAAATTGTTGGGGTTTGAACATGTTTGTGAAATGTATGCAAATGATGATGACTTTGGTGATGAATATGCCTTGATTGGCACTACTCTACATGAGAAATTTTATCAAAATGATGGGTACTTGTATTATGATGGAAAATTATGTGTATCCATTTGTTCATTGCATGAGTTGTTGGCAAGGGAAACTTACAATGGAGGATTAATGGAACACTTTGATATCACCAAAATAGTAAGTACCTTGGAGGAACATTTCTATTGACCTCATTTGAGGAGGGACATATTCAAGGTCATTGGTTGATACTTGAAGTGTCGGGAGGCTAAGGCATACACACACCCTTAAAGTTGTCATACTTCTTTACCCATACCCCAAGCCTCTTGGACAGATATTTTTATGAATTTTGTCTTGGGGTTGCCTAAGAGTAGGAATAGACATGATTTTATATTTATTGTTGTTAATAGATTTTCAAAATGGCACACTTCATTCCATGTCACAAACTGATGTTGTAAGCCATGTTTCTAATTTGTTCTTTAGGGAAGTTGTACACTTGTATGGGGCCCTTAGGACCATTGTTTTTGATCGTGATGTAAAATTTCTTAGTTATTTTTGAAAAACTCTATGGTGCAAATTGAAAACCAATTTGCTTTTCTTGATCGTTTATCATCCCTAAACCGATGGACAAATTGAAGTGGTCAATCATACCTCGGAAACTTGTTTTATGCTATTGTTAAAAGGAACTTGAAATCTTAGGAATAATTCTTGCCACACGTAGAGTTGCATACAATAGGAGCATGCACATCTCCACAAAATTTTCATCGTTTGAGATTGTATATGGGTTTAAGCCTTTGACTACTATGGATTTATTGTTATTACCTAATAGTGAGCAAGTTAGTGTAGATGGCAAGAAGAGAGTTGAATTTGTAAGATTCTTACACAAAAAGGTACGCCAAAACTTGGAGCGAGGGACACAACAGTACTAGCAACAAGCTAGCAAGGGGTGTGTAAAAGTTCTCTTTAAACTCAGTGATTGGCTATGGGTTCATTTTAAGAAGAAGAAGTTCCCACAACAAAGGAAGACAAAGCTACACCCTAAAGGAGATGGTCAGTTTAAAGTTTTTGAGAAAATTGAAGACAACACCTACAAACTTAAACTATCCAATGAGTATAATGTTAGTGCTACATTGAATGTTTTTGATTTATCTCCATTAGATGTTTGTGATGAGAAGGACCTAAAGTTGATGGAATGACCTTCTCAAGAAGAGGGGAATGATGTACACATCCTAGGACGAGATCCTCTCAAGTTGCCTCTTGGGACCATTACAAGAGCAAGGATCCATTCGTTCAAGAATGCCCTTGCCTACTTGATGTTTAATTGTAGGTTTGATGATCATTTTTGCATGTTGAAATGGTCCAAGGATGGGGTATGGCACCACATTTTGACTTGAGAAGCTCGAACTAGCCTAGATCGAGCTAGGCCCCTCTAGATTTATATTGAAGAGTTCACGATTTGAGTTGGGAGGGACGCAATTGTCTACTAGGAGATGAGCCCTTTGTGATTACGATTGGCCAAGGACGCAATTGAGCCGAAAGGTATGCAATCATTTGTCGAAAGATGAGTTCTCTATATTTACGATCACTCAAGGATGCAATCAATCACAAAGAGCCACGATCGTAAACACAAAATGCATTAAGACTACATGCTCGATCTAATATAGTGAGCGCTAGATCGCAAGGTAGGTGGGAAGTCTCATTTTGACCTATTTTTGAAATTTGACCGTTTGGAGCCAATTTTTCAGGGATATCTTTGTCCTTTCACCCTCCCCAGCTAGTTTGGCTTGTATTCTCCCTTAAATACATTCATTGCTCTTTTTTAAAAACAACCAAGTTCAATCCAACACAAAGAGTATTCTCTTTTCTCTCTATTGCTTGTTTCTTGAGAGGGTGCAAGTGAATCAACACTTCTAAGGTCAAGTCAAACTGAGTCAATCGGATGTATTTTAGTGGTTCGTGGCCAACATTTATCAGCGTGGTGTTTGGTCTTCCAATTACATAATTTTGATTTGTTCTGAGAGTTTACCCCGTGTGAGGTTTCAATTAACTATTATGCAATCTTGCCAATTATCCCTTTATTTTCCTTATTTTATCTTCTATAATTTTCTCCAAATTTTTCCAGCCATTTTTGGTTATTGCTTTCTCCAGTTCACATCAATTGTAACTCAACAATGTCGACTATGTCATGGTCCAACCCACTTAAAACTCTAGCTATGGTGGCTTCCCAATCCACCACCACGTCGACCTTCATCATCAATAGCTCCATGTCTTTGTAATAATTCTCTACAATCTAGGATCTTTGTGTCAAACTTTGCAACCTTTGGTATAAATCTCAATAATAGTGGGATGGAATGAATCTCCTCTTCATAGCCACTTTCAATTGCGTCCATGTCCAAATTGATCTCTCATCGACTCTCCTTTGCCTTGTCACCATTTGGTCTCACCAAATCACTACATAGTCGATGAATTCCACAATCGCAACTTTTAGTTTTTGTTGCGCTGTGTATTGGTAGCAATCAAAAACCATCTTCACTCGACGTTCCCATTCTGGGTACAATTTGGAGTCTAACTTCCCTTGGAATTGTGGCACCTTGAGTTTGATTCTCTTGAACTCATTCCCATCATCATTTGCCAATCTTCTTCTCTGTTGTCATGGTAACTCATCAAATAAATTCTCATTGAAGTCGAAGAAATTTTTTGGTGACCTCTTTTCTGCCCTTGGGCCTCATTCCTAATCTCTAACCCACCATTGTGGGGTAATGAGTCATTTGTCCTAGTGGTTTGAAACGCCTCAACCCTCACTAGCCAATGTAGGACTTCAATCGTTTAGAATATTTTTTACATTTTTTCTCTAATGGCCTCAAGTATGAATTCATTGCCATATGATTCTTTGACCGACCTTGCTTGGTTATTCGACATGGTAAAGTAAATGGTGAAATTAAGGGGTGTGTGTGTGCAAGTATATATATGTACAATGAACTAAGAAATTAAAATTCACTTAATTAATATTGGCAAAACCAACTTAATGTCGCCTCGGATAATTTGGAGTGATTCCTAGGCTCAAAAACTAATAAATTCGCAAAAAAAAAAATGGTGTAAAAAGAAGAAATTAGAATTTGAGATTGATTTGGAATGCAAAAGATCGATTTGGTGTGCAGAAAATTGGAAAGGCGATCGATCCGATAACGAGGGATCGATCTAGATGCATGCCAGAAGGGCGATCGTGCAGGCAAGTGTGCGGGTGATTGCTCTACAAATCGGGTTTGCGATTGACCTGATGATAAGAAGATTGATCACCATGGTAGTTCCAGCAACTAAGGTTTTGGCAACCTTGGCAGTGCGATTGATCTGAGGTCCATGAGATTAATCCACTGCATAGTTTGGGTCAAAATTTATTGCCAAACAATACAAAATCCACAAGAATTCCTCTTTTCTTTTTTTTTTTCTTTGGTTCTATTTTTTTCTTCTTTTTTCCTTTTCTTGTTCTTCTCTGTTTTCTTTTTTCTTTTTTTTTTTTTATCCAAACAACACAAAATCTCCAACACAATACCACAAATATGCAACACCACAAAAATCCTCAAAATTCGTCTAAACAAGCACTATCAGTCCAAATTTTTGTTCTTTTTTTGTTTGTATTTTTCAGATTTTAAATAGGGAAAATTAAGGCAGAGTGGAAAAGCAAAAAAAAATGAAGGCAGAGGGAAATGACTCAAGTGAAACCCAACTAATCAACCAAATTTAGAAACCTGATTAACTGGCTCTGGTATCAATTAATGTGAACATGCTAGAAGCAAGGATCGGACACAGTTGGGAAAATTGAAATAAAAAAAAAAAAGCCAACGAGATTGCACAAAATAAAATTGAACAAGAACTAACCGCGCTTGGGATTAGCTCTTGCAAAATGTTAGATTTTGACAACTAAAGGACCAAATACCATATTAGAAAATGTTGATCACGAACTATTGGAATGCAACTCGAATGACTTGATTTGTATTTGAAATTAGTGCAATAAATTCACACTCAAAAACACAAGGGAAAAGAAGAAATCTTCTTACATTCAATAGACCAAAAGTTCTCACAATGTGGGTAAATGAATGAATTTATAATTACAACTTTTTCTCTTAAGGTTAAAGCCTGAGAAATGAGGAAAATACTCCTCAAAAAGTGCCTCTGATAGCCAAAAATTTGAAGAAAAAAAAAAGTCATAATTCAGTTGCCCGTTGACTTATGACCTGACTATTAGTTGAATTGATCGCGCCTTCACCGGATCGATCCTGTGCAATCGTTTTTTCAGTCATTTTTTCAAAAACCTCACAAAGTGATTGCGGCCTATTCGAGACCGTAATTCCAGTATCTCATCTTCAGCAACGGCAAAGGGTACCGTCACGAGGCCACCCTCCCTCGAACAATGTTTTTAAAACCGGACCGGACCGGCCGGTTCAACCGGTTCGACCGGGAATCGGCCGGTTTTCCGGTTCGGGTTAAGGTGTAAAAATAAAATATTATACAATCGGTCAAGAACCGGTCAAAAAAGATAAAAAACTGGTCAAAATCGATTTGAACCGGTTAAAATGGCTAAAAACCGATTTTATCTAAAAAATTTAAAAAAAAAAGAAATTTTTAGCAATTTTTTTTTTAAAATTACAAAATAAATTTTTAGACTTTTTTCAAATTTTTCTTACATTTACAATCCTTAATATTAGTTAAATATACAATTTTTATTTTAAATTTTGTTTTTAATAATTTTTATCCTTTTATTTTTCTAATTAATATTTTGAAAATTGAATTATTGTATCTTAAAATTAAAATGGGTTATATTAATTAATCTGTTTATTTTTCAAAACTATTTTTTCAATTTTATACTTTTAATCATTTTGAATTTAATATATTTTTTAATTTATGTAATAATTTTTATTTTAGTCAAATTATTTAATTTTTAACATTACATCTAAAATTTATTTTATACTCTATTGTTATATTGGATTACATTTATTTTGTAAATTATTTTTATAGTAATATATATAATATTATATAATTAAAATAACCGATTTTTTCAACGGTTCAACCGATCGGACCAGTGACCCAATAACCAGTAAATTTTTCGGTTCAGTCACCAGTCCGGTTTTAAAAACATTGCCCTCGAAGGGCACAGCCGAACAGGATTATCAACACTTGGCACGTAAGCACGCGTTGATTGGTGGAACGAGCAGTGTTCGCATCACCGTCACCCCCATGACGCAACCAACTATTTAATTACAGTATACGGTTGACTCAACGTCGCGGCACCACTGCTGTCTACCCGTGGCTGCTCATAAATAAAGTAGAAATTAAACTAAAATAAAGACAGCGACGTCGGAATTTTAATGTTGGATAAATTAAAATAAGGAATTGCGTGAAATAATAAATAACCGTAATACGATGAGCCGTGGTTTGCCTGTTTTGGGGAATAGAAGTTTATAGACGAACCTACCATTTTAAGTCAACTACAGTAAGTTGGCCTTGTTGGGTCATGAAAGAGAATAAATTGCAATTGCGTGAGACGCGTTTCTTGGATTGTTAAGCAAAACTGTTCAAACTGGACCAGTAGATGGGTTAGTCAACTGCACCAATTGATGTCACATATACGTATGGTACCTACAATTTTTATTCACTTAGAATGTGTGTTAACACTTTAATACGTAATCTAGGCACGTTTAGGCTGTGTTTAGGAGATGAGTTTTTGTTTGATACGATATTTGATAAGAGTTGTATTGAGATGAATAGTCTATTCGAAAAAAATATTTTAATGAAATGAATAGTATAATTTATTTGAATATATGTATAAAATATATAATAATGATTGGATAATGTAATTATTTATAGGGATGATAATTATATTGTAGAATTTAAATAAAAATAAACTTAATATATTATATATATATAATTATTGATTTGATCGTAAATAAATGTAATGATTGAAAAATAATTAATTTTATATATGTGTGTGCATATGAGAGACTGAAATTTTGAAATTGATATTGAACGAAAATGTTGTTGAACAATGTATTTAGTAGCGTGAGATTTGAAACATTTTATGGTTAAAAATTGAGTTACAAACATATCCTAAGTGATCGGCCTCAAGACCATTCCGATGCGTGGATACTAATTATTCAATTTTCAATCTTAAAAAACATATACTTTTAAACACATTACTATTAAAATAAAATTTTATTATTATTTTTTTACTTTTACAATATTTTTAAATTTTTATATAAAATTTTCCTACTAGAATATCTATTCAAACACAACCTTTGTTTTTATGAAATCGACAGCTTTCAAGTTGGAAGAGAAGTGATCATTGCATCATTACATCATTACGTCGAAAGGTTAATTAATATTTTAATACATCCTTCTATAATGGATAAAATATAATAATATAATATTTTAATGTATCCTTCTATAATGGATGAAATATAATAATATAATAAACACAAGTTAATGAGAGAGAGAGCCTTATCAAGTCTCAAATTTTAGTATAAATTCATATAGTGAAATGTGCATATTATTTTCATTAAAATGTCTACACTTGCGTTGCTTGACGTATAATACACCAAATTTTTCCAAAGCAAAGGCCTCATTGCACAAATGCCAACGATAAACCCCCGAACTGCATTTAATAAAACTTTTTTCTTTTTTCTTTTTTCCAAAAATTGGATATAATAAAGCTTGAGCATTTTAATTGATTAGAGGTAAAGAATCTGGACAAGGTTCATTAAAATTTGAAGAATTGAAATCTTTGACTTCAAACGGTAGCTACGAAATTAATTAATACATAAGCATAACTCTTAGCAGTTGAAACTCATTAATTCCTCAAAGCGTTCACAGTTGACACCTTGGGCCAGTTAAAACTCATTAATTACTCAGACATTCACATCACTGGCAATTCAGAATTTCAAGGCCTGTAGACCCTTAAAAATAAATTTCGGTAATTATTTAGAATAAAGCATGATTTTATGATCAAGTGATTAATCTTAGCAAGAAGCTATACGATAATACAATTAAAATCTGGCTTCTGCAATGCCACACATACACACACAAATTACAACTAGTAATTAAAGTCACATTTGATCCGTACGTATAATTAAAAAATTAAATTAATAATTTTATTTAAACATAAATTTTATATTCTTTATAGAGGGAAAAAAAACGTTAAGAAAAAACATTAATAAAATAAATAAAATTTGAGGGAATAGGTAGAAAAAAATACAATAAGTGCAATTGATGAGAATGGAAAGAATGAAAATTTACCAAAAGAAAGTAATATATGTGTGTATATATATTAATATTATATTTATATATATGCACCTTTAACCTTAATTTGCATTATTTATATCTATACTATATTATTTGGTCAACAAAGTTTTTTGTGATTGTATTATATAAAATTACATTAGTTTCTCATTTTAGATTCTTTTATGTTTTTTATAATTTTCTTTATGTCTTCTTTTTTAACTTGTAATTATTTTAATTTATATTTTTTCATATCTCGAGTCATTTCGATGTTTCTTTATTTCTTATTGTAATTATTATATTATTCAGTCAAGAAAGTATTTTTGTGGTTTCATTTATGTAAAATTACATAATTCCTGTCATTTTAAAATCTTTTATGTCTTCTATAATTTTCTTTATATCTTCTCTTTTAAAATTTCATTTTATTTCAAATTCTTTTCATGAGTCTTTATTTTTTTTTATTGTAAATATTTTTTATATTTTTAATTTTTAAATACAATAATTTTATAAAATGTAAATAAATTTGCGTATACATGAGATGAAGCAATTGCAACTCATCAAGACTAATTTACAAAATGGAAGTAATAGTTCGAAGAAAAAACAGGTGAAAGTAAAATTAGAAGATGTATTCCCTCCCCGACAACGTGTGACCCCCGGCTTTTATTTTATTTTATTGGAAAGCTCGCCATCTTGTTACATGGGAAACTCGCGAGTCTTTAAAAATTATCACTAATCGCTATGGCTATGTTTGGGCAAGCGATTTTTATTTCAATAGAATAAATAGTATAATTTATTTAAATATATATATATATATAATTTATAATAATAATTAAAAATATGATAAATTATAAAAATAATAATATAAATAAAAATAAATATAAATAGATATAATATATATATATATATATCTATTGATATTGATTTGATTGTGTATAATGATAAAATAAGTGTTAGTTATATATATATATATAGATATATGAGAGAAAATTTAAATTTAAATTTAAATAAAAATATTTTAAATGTTCCAACATAACCTATCCAATTTGTTCATAAAACAATAAATAAATAAATGAGAGGGTTACTAATCCCATTACATAGGCTATGTTTGAAAATAAATTTGCACAAATTTTCTTCCAATCAAAATTTATTCTTCTAAATACACCACTTAGTAAAATAATTCTTATTTCTGATCTCTTTTTTATTTCTCCATTATTTCTACATTTTTGCTCTAATATTCTTCTCCGATGTAATTTGCATCCAAGGAAACCCACAGTGAGGCTCCCATTTTTGCTTCAGAACCACCACAAATTTCATTTAATTAAATGAATTTATTAGGCTGAGTTTGGTGCCTCATTCTACACTGACATGCCCTCACATTTTCACAAACTCCCAAAATTCTAATTTAAATTCAAATTGTTACTCTTATATATTATTTCTAAAAAATTATTTTTTATCATAAAATTAACACACACACACACTTACACTCACATTCGTACAGACACACGCACGTACACACACACACACATACATTTATACTTCTGTAAACTTATGTAATGTTATCCCATTCGATCGATATGATATTATCCACGTATAAAAATATTTAAATTTAAATTTAAAATTTATCCCTAACTGTCAAATATAATTTTCATACTTACTAAAATCTCCACCACTTTTATAAACTCAAGTCGACAACCAAACATACCCTCAACGTTTCACTAGGGAGGAAGTGTTCTTCCTTCTTTCTATTATTTTAAAAAATTAGAGTATGTATAAAATAATTTTAAGGAAGAAAGTGAACAAAGAAAACTGATTACGCAAACGAATTGACGCCAATTAAAGTACCAATTACTATGTACAGCATCAAAATTAAAGGTTATTGCATCATCAAATTGACTCCAATCTTGAAATAAACGCCTTTTCAATTCCTAGGAGAAAAGATTAAAATCCGACCAATTAAAACTTCTTGAGGATTACAAGTCTGACTTGGTCAAAGCCATAGAGCTTTAGCTTCTCTTAATCTGGGCACCAGCTGGCCGGAGATATGAGCGCCCATGACTTCTTCCAGCCCTCCAAACAGTTCTCCGCCCACAAACACCGCCGGAAACTGCGGCATGGCGACGGCGTCGCCACTGATGATCTCTGACAATTCCGTGGTGACGTCGTCTTCGTTCCGCTCGTCAACGTGAAGAATCGTAGGATTGACTCCGTGTCCGTGTAGCAACAGCTTCGCCACGTGGCACATACAGCACCCCTTCCGAGCAAATATCACCACCGCATTTTCCGCCACCGCTTTTCTCACACTTTTCGTCTCGTCAAACCCCTGCCCGGCGTCCCCCGGCGGAGGAGCGGCTGATCCACCGGGGATCCAACTTTTATACGGAATCGCTGCTTTTTGCATGGTGAGAGAGGAGAGAGAGGGAAGAGGGGCGGGGTAGGGATGAACAGAGGAAGGAGGGGCGGTGGCGTGGGTGAACACATATAACGCGGAGTGGTTGGCGTCAACGAGGGTGACGTAACTTTTGACGTCAGACTACTGTTGGGGACGTCACCGCGGCAGATTCAAAGTACCAACGTCCGCCGATGACGGCTTCTTTATTATACGGTCAATTGTGTCATTAGTGCTAATTAATGACGGCATGGGATTTAATAAATTTTATAAGGTGGTGGAGTTTTCAAGATTGTGATTTGGTACAGTTACCGATTTGATATGGTCCACCCACGATTTAATTAGTGTTTAATTAAGCGTCCTGCTCGATCGTCACTCTTACTCGAAATGATATTTATTATTATTACAGATATCTTTATTTAAATTAATTCAATATTTTTCGTTTTCTTTTTAAATTTATATTTTGTAATATAGCGAAGGCAAGAAATTTAGGTAAAATAAATATATGCTTGATATAATATCATAATAATGAATGATAAATAATATTTGATAAAATAATAAAGGTATTGGAACCTGCTTATGTAGTTCAAAATACTATTTTAATTTTTTATTGCTAACCAGTCATCTCACTACAAACGATTGATTAATTTAATCCAATATTTTATCTCACAAAATAATTCTTTAAAGTAATCTTATCCAATAAGACATAGCCATCGTTGAATAGACTTCAACATTCAAATTGTGAGACTATTTAATCATTCAAAGTACAAATAACTATGTTATTATTTTAAATTGACAAAAAAAAAACAATTAATAAATTGAGATTTGTGTCAATTTGATAAATCTTCTATGGCCCCCGAGGTACCTTTTTCATCTTATATTATTATATGTAGTATTACAAATTATATTTTATTTGATTTAACTGCAATAATTTTGTCATTATGTAAAAATTATGTAACGCTAAATGCGTAGCATAGTGTCATTCACAAGAGTTTTAAAATATCGACTATGTTTGAATACAAATACGTTTCTCTTCCCATGAAAATCAATAATTTTAAACACAACAGCGTAAATTTTTTTTTATTTCCTTTTCTTTTATTTTAAAAATATTTGTCAATTAGTCATGTCCAACCAATTGTCGATCGACGGTTATATTTCAATTTAAAAGGCATCATTAGGGACATTTTTTTTGGAAATAATGTTAGGTGAAAATTGTATTAGAATTAAAAGTATATTTAGTTATAATATTTTGATGGAATGAAAATTTTAATTTATTTGAATATATAAATAAAATTTTTAAGAATGATTTGGTGAGGTGATAGTATATAAAATAAATAGTTAGTTTTTATAGTATAAATAAATAAAAATGTGAGTATCTGTATGATATATATATATATATTGAATTGATTGTAAATAATAATTAATTAATTATATATATAATAGAAGAAAATTTTAAATTTAATTTTAAATAAAAATTTTATTAAATAATATGTTTTGTAGAATGAAGTTCGATGTGAAGGGAAGGGATGAAAATATGGTTCTAAAATCCAAACATAGCCAATTTTGAATGTAAATTTTATTGAGAATAAAAGTTGGTTTGAAAATTCAAAAATAGTGTAAAAAAAATATAGATGAAAATGGAAAAATTATATTGATATAATATATTTGAAAGTGTGAATTTTGATTAAATAAAATTTCAAAAATATCACTCCCAAATTATATATGTAGGACAGTTTACGTTGTCTAGATTGCACACAAATGAACTATTTAGGAACTCGTGTGTCCTATAGGTTAATACACATGTTTTTTTTTCCTAATTAATAATTAATTATAGATTGTAAATGATTTGAAGAATATAATTAATGTGGTAAAGAAAGTGGTGTTATTCGTAGAGAAAAAGCGGATAAAGTCGTAAAGAAAAAGAAAATAAAAGAAAAAAAGGAAAGTCATGAGGGCCTCTTCGAATATTTCATTTAATGCGATACAAAACATGACAAATTTTAGCTGACCTCATTCTTTTTATTTAAACATACATCAACAATATAAATTTTAAATATACAATATTCAGTTTTTTTTCCTTCTTCATTACTATTATTTTGATTTTTTTCTTTCTATAACATTTGGTTTTCTCTCATTTTTTTCATCTTTTTTAAATTTCTCTTTTTTGCACTACTGAAAATATATAAAGATGTTAGTGTATGAGAGGACATAGAGGTAATAATTTAATAGAGAATGAATGTAATGCTTAAATTTTAAATATTTATCAAGTGAGAGAAAATTTAAATTTAAATATTTTTTTGTAATTAAATATTCGTTCGTTGAAATTTTGATAAATTCAGTCCATCAAAATACGCAAACAGATGTAATGTTTGGGGTTTGGATGTCGTAATGGCCGGATTTTCTCCACCATTTTGCAACGATGATAGTTATAATAATGATAATGGTACTAATATTTATTATTAATGCAGCTTTGCAAATCCAGATAGAAGGGAGTGATTTTTGAGACTAGTCAATAACGTCAACGTGCTGGTCAAACCCTACCAAGAGTGGAGACGATTTGGGCAAGTTTAACACTAGCCAAGTTGACCCTAGCTATTAAAAAACTAAAGGCTAGCAAAAGAACTATAGAAGAACACAAATTCTCCCACCCCAAACTTCTTGTGACCTGATTTATGGAGTAGAGAACAAGAAGAAGATTTTTCTAAAGCCACCTTGAGGTAATCCTACACCGATTCTTGCTATTTCAATTCAATATGCACGGGACATTATTGTTCTAAGCTATTCACATGGATATAGAATATTACCACGCACGTGAACTATCAATTAGTGATTGTACCTACATGTGGATGAGTATGAATCCTTGGGTTTACTTAAGCAATATTAGTGAACTTTCTCGTATTTAATCTGTTACATAATTTTTCTTAGGACTCTTATCAAACAAACCACAAAGCTTAATATGAAAAATGAAGTTTTCTCAACTTTTATAACTTCAAAAGAGTATTCATGCCGATTATATGCCAAGAGATTGTGTATGTTTGAGTTTTTTGATCACCCAAGACAATATAGATAGATTCTGGATTAATCCTAGTTGATCTTGATCATGCGATTAACACAGATCAATCATAGGAGACCACATTAGTATTTTTAGTGGCCTCCGTATTAACACTCATGCATGGGTAAGAACGATCCTAGTCAATTAGGTTTGAACGATTGACTGCAATCGATCGCAAGCCACCAAATCATAAAGTAAAAAATTCCTTGGATTGACAATGTTGGCCTAAAAGGATCAATCCATGCCGATTTGAGTAATGCGATCAACACCAATTAATCACAAGGCGGTTCAATTGTAAATCCAAAAACTCAAGGTTGATCGCCATGTTACTCAATCTATCTAGTATGATCCCAATTGTTCCCAAGATTGTCTAGATCAATTCACCGGTTGTCAAAGTTGATGCAAGACTTGTTTTACATGATTCTTTCACCCATTTTGTATTTCTACTCATATTGTACCCATAAGTATCCACCAAGTGCCAACGAAAAGCATTATTCATCCAAACCCTAACCCATAAAACTCAATTGTTATAAGAAATCGCTAGGATTGTCTTAGGGATTCTTATAATTTGTGTCGAGAAAAGACCACCCTTACATTCCAAGAATTAGGGTTATACTAAGGAAAAGAATAGGATGTCCAAATTGTTGAATTTGGGATTAAAGGCTTATTTTCTTCTAATACGAACTTGGGAACAAAAATCCGGTGGACAACCAAATTTGTGGAGCTAAGTCAAGTAAGTGGGTTTGTCTTGCAAATGTTTATAACTGCTTTACTTTCAAAAATTGATTTCAACCATGCAAATTTAAGTGAGTTCAACTACTATTCTTTTAACCATCTTATGAAAATTTATTTTATCAAGCCAGTAAGTTTTTATATTATGATACGAAATGATTTTGTCCATTCTTCATGAAAATCAATTTTTCGATTCAAACATACTTTACATGCTTTTGATTATGGAATTTTCAATTTTCTGGCTATAAAATTGTAGGTGTGAGTTGGTATGTTTATCTATTTTACATTGAATCTCAAATTAAATGCTTTGACTAAGACCAAGGTTTCATGATAAATTGCTCACGCACTAGTTAACAAACACTAGTGTAAAGAAATGAGTTTAGACCCACACAATTGAAATAGAAGTATTGGAGTCCTCAACTAGCAAATAGTTGACCTTCTTAATTGGGTTTATAGATTAAGTACGTGATCTTCTTAATCAAAGTTAAAGATTAAGGTTTATTCAATCAGGATATAAGATTAGGACCTTTAGCCGGCAACAAGCTGACACTTTCAATCGAGATTATAAATTAAGTCACATAACTCTCTCAATTGGGATTATAGACCGAGCACACGATGCCCCTTAACTAAGGTAAAAGATTAAGACCCTAATCAATACAAAGGAACATGAAATGTTTGGAACTCATGAGCATGCATTCGAACACGTGAATTTGAAAGGTTATGCTATTTATATTGAACAGTTTACTATGGTTTTTCAAAAGTTCCATTGAGATATTTTACATGAAAGAATTTTCTTTATACTTACATCCCAAAAAGGTAGATAGATCCACTCATGAGATAATTTGTCATTCTCCAATTATGAAAACTTCTTTTGTAAATGACACAATTGAGGTCAAGGATGTAAACCACACTTCGGGATGGTAGAGTGTTGAGGAATAAGAGAAAGGAATCATCTAGTCATTAGTTACTTTTATAATTAAGAAGTATGCTTTGGAAATATTAATTTATGTTTTCTTATGTGACATGGCAATAAAAATTATGTATTATAGAATAGGAGTGTGCAATTTTCAATTTATCCACTGAACCGAATTTTTCGATTCGTATCAAATATCGAACCAGAAATTTGGTGAGGTGTTTTTAAAAAATTCGACATTTGGTTTGATTTTGCTGTATAGGTTCAGTATATTGAATGTCGATTTTTTTATTAGTATCTTTATATTTTTTATTGTAAATTTAATAATTTTCATTGCTGAAGTCCAACACGACCTTAGTCATTTAGACTTTTAGTTATAGTGCTTGGCATTTGGAAAATTGCATTTTTTCTTTTTATTTTTATTGCCGTCATGTTGGAGAAAAGTTATGCTTTTTATTTTGGTATTCGGTTGGCGTATTGAAATTTTAGTTCAGTTCGGTTTGGTTTTACCGAATGAAAGTTTTATTATAAAATGATTGTTATGTGATTTAGATACTTTGATGATTAGACTTTGGTGTCCTTTGAAATAATCATCTCAAGATACTGCCATTTTGCGCCCGAATTTAGGGTGTGATGGATGTCCATATATGAATCTTGATGATCGTTTAACTTATCCTTTTTGACAACATTTTCTTCAATGCATATTTCATGGGAAATGAAAATTTTTAAATGTTTTTGGATGAACATGATAGGTCCATATTTCTAAAGTTTTGTTGGAATGGTTGTGGAGATGCAATAGTTTTAGAGTATATTTAGTAGTTTTTTGAGACTTTGATCATTTAGAAATAATGAATAAATAATAATTTTCTTTTTATTTGTTTATAAAAAATCATGAAGAATATCAAGTTATATTTAATTTATAATAATTTTCAGTGTTGTTACCATCATTTCTTTTGAGATATAAGATACTAGCGAAAGTCGCACCCTTTATGCATGTGCAACTTTTTAAAAAAGTTTAGAGTTTAATGTTTTCAACAATATTTTTTTGGACATATATTTCATATGAAATGAAAATTTTTTAATGTTTTTGGACGAACATGATAGGTCCATATTTTTAAAGTTTTGTTGGGATTGTTGTGGAGATGCAATAGTTTAGAATATATTTAGTAGTTTTTTGAGACGTAGATCATTTAGAAATAATGTATAAATAATAATTTTCTTTTTATTTTTTATAAAAAATTACTAAGAATATCAAATTACATTTGATTAATAATAATTTTCAGTGTTGTGACTATCTATTTTTTTGAAATATAAGATACTAGCAAAAGTCTCACACTCTATACATGTGCAAATTTTTATATAAATTACAAAGTTATCATATTTTAAATAATATATATAAAAGTATTTTAAAAGTATAAAAAAATTTCTAAATAAAAATCAAAAGAATTTGAAAAGAGAGAAGATTTGAGAAAAACCAAATAAAAATAATAATTTAAAAGAAATGGATGGAAAAATAAAGTAATGTAAACAAAGGTAAATGTGTAATTTCTCATTGTACATCCTAAAAATCTTTTTTTTTTTAAAATAAGACAACATAAATTTAAGTTCAAAAGTAGAAAAATAACAAAATACAGAAAGATAAAAAAAAGGTTTTAGAAAAGAGAAATTTTGATAGCCAATACAAAGGAAAATAACTTGTTAGTGCATAAGTGAAACAAAAATGATAAAAAAAAAAGCAAAATAATTTGAAATAAAAAGTATTTGTGTTATTTTATATTCAATAACTAAATTTTAATGGTAGAAAATTTGACATAGGAATTTAGAAATAATGTAAAAATATGAAAGAGAAAGCGATAAAAAGATATTATTTTGATGTGTGATTTATTTAAAAGAATTGATTTTGATGGATGCAAATTTGTATCTAAACATATCCTTTATTAGATATGTATTTGAGTATGTGCATACACGTATAAACAATATTTTTATTTTAAATATAATTAGTGAGTGAAATTTGAACATACATATGTGAGTATATGCATGTATGAGTACATGTGCACTATATTAATTAATCAAATGAAAAATGTGGTTGCATAACTTATAATCTCTTTCAATTTTCATTTATTTCATTTGCATGCTAATTTTAGTCTTATTCTATCATTTTGAGTGTCTTAGTTTATTCTATTATATTAAGGTTAAAGATATTATTTTAGCTATACAATATTCAATTATTATAATGTTCTTATTTAAATATTTTTTTATCTTTCCTCATTATATTTTAATATAATTATATATTTTTTGTTATACTAGAAATAAAAACATGCTTCGCACGTATATGACATTTGTGTGGAAATAATATTATGCTTAGTAATTTCATAATTTATTATTTGTTAATTTTTATATATAATATTAAAAATTTGTGACAAATTGATTTAGTTTTAAATTTATCAATTAATATATTACCTTGAATCTTTATATATATATATATATCTTTTAAACAATATGTGATTATTTTGATATATATATATATATATTTATTGGTTTTTCTTTAAATTTGAATTATTTTCTTATCTCCTAATTTATTATTTATGTCCGTTCCATCTTTTATTTTTATAGCATAGTTCTTTTAAATATTGGGTTATTTATTTATACATTTGTATTTATCATATCACAAATGATATCAATATCTTACCTTTAAAAATAGATTAATTATATATTATAATTTTAATTTTTAATAGTTGGACTTATTCACACTACTATATTAACAATTAGAAATTGTTTTTAATTGTTTCTTCTAATTAAGTAAAATAATGAATAAGGAAAAGGCCTATTAAATTTTAATGTATATGAATTAATTTTGATTAATACAAAGTGTTATATATTTTTATCTTCTATCTTGAAGCCATTTGGTTAAGTTAAAAAAAGTGACAAAAGGTCGTTTAAATTTTGATTTGTACAAATGAATGAAGAAAATTTCACATTTATTTTATTTGTGGAGACTTGAAAGAATATTTAAGTTTACAAAATTCTTGTTTAGAAAACAATGATATATGTATATATATCTAATTATTTTTATAAACTCTTTGCATTACACTCTCATATGAAAATTTCATTATATTTTTCGAATTATTTTTATTACTTTTTTTTAAAAATTCATAGTTCATATATTTAAATAACATCATATATTATTTTTGAATTAAAATTACTTTTCTTTGTTACTTGATATACACCTTTAAGTCAAAACTTTTATATTTATGCTATGACATAATAAAAAAATAATAATCTATATCTAGAAACTAAAATACATAGAGAATATTGTATATAAAATTAAAATTGATTAGTTTATAATTTGTTCACCTTAATTCTATGAGAAATTCAACATAAAACTTTAAATTATTGTTTTAATATTATTTTTATTGCATTATTCTTCTATTTTCTAATTTACTTTTCCAATAGCTTTGATATTTAAATTGATTAAATTTAACCTAAATATTTTTAAATTATTTTATTGGTAAATTGATCCAAATAAAAAGTTCTCTCTACTAATATAATTGCATATGATTTTATGTCCTATAGATATATTGTTTGTATTACATTTTAATTGTTTTATATTTATAGTAAGTATACTTATTTATTACAATATAATTTTCAAAAGTTTTTATCACACTCACCCACGCTCTCAGCTTTGAACCCAAATTCTCATAAATGAGGTAACAGACTTGAAGCCAATGGGTGTCCTCTTGAGACATTTTTTGATTTTTTTGTCTAATCATTTCTATAAAATGTGTTATAGTAATGAGGTCTATTCACTTAAAATATACATTCTATTCAGATATTCTAAATAAGTATTTACAATATAGATAATTATTTTTATGTAGTATAAATATTTATTTATTTTTTATATTTTAATGCATTAGTTTATTTCATACTTTTCCCAAATCATATTCACAAAATTTTCATGTAGTTATAATATAATTTATTATCAATCTACTTATATAAATTTATAAATTTTATTCTTTAATATTTGTAAGCTAGTTTTAAAGTCTTTTTCTATTTACTGAGCAACACTAATGTTATTAAGTTATATTTTATATTTTACATACTCATGTATTTTCATATTTATAATATTATTTCATAACTTTATCATTTTTTAACATATCAGCTTATTTTTCATACTATAAATTTATTTTTTAATTAAAATGTATTTTTGTAATATTATATTCAAATAGAACTATTAGCAAGTTTTCAAATAAATAGTATATGTTATTATTTCAATCAAAAATCCACATTTTAATAACTTTAAACTTAATATTAAAAGAAAGCATTCGATAACTTAAAAAATTATATATATAATTACTTTCAATCATATTCAAAAGAAAATATTTCAAAAATGAACGAATATTGTGTATTAATATATTTTTGTTACAATATTTTGACAAAATTATGTTTCTGAAAGTTTTACATAATTATTTTATGCAATGATTCATCATATAAAGTGTTTTGTAAGAATTTAGTGAAGTAAGAAATCATGCTTTAAATTATTTTCAAGACATCCTCTTTATAAATATATAATTTTTCCTAAAATTCATAATGCATTTTCTTAACTATCCAGTTGAAATAATTTTTTTAATTATTTTTATCCATTATTCAAATATTAAATTATTTAATTAAAAATGATAGAGCTACATATAGGACAAGTTCATGTTAATATAATAATTTTTCATTTATACGTTTCTATCTTTTCAATTTATTGTTAATATTTTCCTAATATCTTCTCATTATGAATTTACTAATATATATATATATTTTTTATCAAATGTGTATTGTTCTTTATTCAAATTCTCATATTGTACATTTTACTTATTTGTATTACAATTATTATATGAATGCATTCATTTTGGATTCTTCATAACTAATTTTAATTTGACAAAATTTATAGCAATTTACCTGTAAGTTAATTATCTAATTATTTATTTATTTGCTATTTTTCTTTTCAAAAAGCATTTTATTTTCTTAAAGAACTATACTATCTATTTAGATTTCTTCAATAAGTATCTGTATCTATAATATAGATAATTATTTTTATATAATATAGTTATTCATTTAATTTGTATGTCTTAGCACATTTGTTTATTTTATATTTTTTCAATAATTTTATATACAAAATTGATATGTAGTTATAATGACTTATCATAACTCTACTTATCTAAATTTATAATTAAACATTACTCTTTCTTGAATATTTATGCATTGTCCTACTTATAACATTTTCATACATATTTCCTTTTTTAACATATCATTTTATTTTCATCCTATAAAGTTATTTTCTTTTTTTAATGTATTTTTTAGTATTATCTTCAAATGAATATATTTGTAAATTTTCAAACAAATTAATAGCATACTTTATCCTTCCCATAAAATATTTTATACCTTAATAATTATTGTTCTGTCTCTATACTTTATATTACAGATAATTAAACTTTAAAATAAAATTAAGTCATATCAAATAAGTCATATATTTAATTAAACTTTAATCAAATTTTGTACATTTAAAATAGTTTACAATGTATTGCTTATTTCATAACAATAGTTGTTTATGATAATAATTATTTATTTATTTATCTTAAATCTTAACTCATTGTAATATTATATAGATATTGATGCATATTCTATCTTCTATATTTTTATTTGATTGAAATTTATTTTTATGATTGCATATGAGTATTTGTATTTATAATATATATCATCATTTTTATGTACTGTAATTATTCCTTTATTTTAT
Organism: Avicennia marina; assembly: GCA_019155195.1. Classification (NCBI taxonomy): domain Eukaryota; kingdom Viridiplantae; phylum Streptophyta; class Magnoliopsida; order Lamiales; family Acanthaceae; genus Avicennia; species Avicennia marina. The sequence continues at coordinate 16,240,663 of CM032754.1, read as the reverse complement.
ATTTCAACACATTAATTTGTTTTATATATTTCACACTTTATATTAAGAAAATTGGTGTATATGCAATTATAATATGACTTATCATAAATCTACCCTTGAATGGAATAGAGTGTATGTTAAATGTAGCTGTAATGGTGTTCCATTATCTGAAAATTTATTATTAAACATTGTTCTTTAATATTTTAATGAGAAGTTTTAAGGTTTGTAGTAATTTTGTAAAATTAATTTGATTGTGTTATATTTTACATTTTTATGCATTGCTAATTAGAGCATATTTATAATATATATTAAATTGAATTACTTATGTAATAAATTTGACTATTTTTATAAATGTTTTACATTTATATTCACTTTCATATTTATAGCATTTTTCATAAATTTTTCTTCTTCGACGTATCATTTTATTTCTCATACTATAAATTTATTTCCACAATTTATGTTCAGATGAATGTATTTCTAAATTTTCAAATAAATAGTATATTTTATCCTTACATTAAAATGTGTCATTTATTAGTAATTGTTATTCTACTTCTATATTGTTGTATTACAGATAATTAAAATTTAAAATAATTTTAACTTATATCAAACAAATATCTTATATTTAATTAAATTTGCAGTGAAATTTACACATTTAAAATAGTGTATAACATGCTATTTATTTCACAATAGTAGTTGTTTATGATAATAATTTATTTATTTTACTTTTGTCAAGTGATATTTATTAACTGTACAAGTAGTTAGATAATTTAGAATCCTATTTAATTTTGAACTGAATTAATTCATAAATCACCATACGAGAAAATTAAATAAATTAGAATTCTATTAGTATTCAACTACTAAAGAATTTATATTTTAAATCAACTACTAAAAAATTTATATTTTGAATAGAATTTTATTTTTACATAACTAACCTTATTTTTAATAAATAAGAATATATATTATAAATAAGAATATATATAAGTAAGGATATAAATATACTTTTACAACTGGCTAAAAACACTTGAAAGACTTCTTACTTTTATATATGGTATAGATATAACAATATAGATTTTTACCATCTTTTGGCTCACTTTTCATTTCTTAATTTTTTATAAAATGTTATATTTATATAAAAATTACACATTTATCAAGTGTGCTATTATTACTAATCCATTGAGAAAATAATAAGTTCAAACACAAACTTTGTCAAAAAGTAATGGAATAAACAATACGGTAATCGCTAGGTCGAGCTTACTTAAAAGTTTATCTTTTAATCTCTTTTCATTCTTTATAAATATAATTCTAACTTTTTCTTATATTTTAAAACATCTTTTAATTCACTTTTTTATTTTTTCATGAACTATTATAATTTATAGAAAATTTACATGATTGCACATTGGAAACAAACATTTTTTAAAAAAGATTGTCATGGTTGCAAATAAATGTTAGATTCCAAATTTTAGCATGTATTTTTATAACTTTTTATTGCAAGAATTGTGAAAAAAAAAAGAAAAAATTTAAATAAAATTTAAAAAAATATTATAATTAAGTATGCATTTTTAAGAATCAAAATTTGAAAACAAACATGTGGCTGTGTTCCCAGAAAAAGTTGAACTATACAGCTAAAGAAATGCCCTACGCTACATTCAGCAAGCCTCAAAGCCTTCAAAAGATCCCACTCTCTGATGCTGCTTCTCGCCTGCATTCTCCTCATTCACCCATTCCACGCTACCATCACTCTTGTAATCTGCATCTAGAGATGGGGAAGCATCAACAGTGCCAAAAGACACAGAAGACTCTACTGATGCATCATTCACTGAACCATCCAACGAGCTCAGAGCCAAGTTTCTGTTCCTTCTAGTCAAGTTTCTCCTTGCTCTTGCACGCCATCTTTTTAGACCTCCAACGACAGGTTCAGGGAATACCGAATTTCCCATGGAACTGCCCATCTGTGACAATTACGAGTTCGAGTTGAATTACGTGGCAACATGGAAATATAGGAACTAATTGTGTTGCTGGCTGCTGTGCGTTTGTTTGTTTTCATACCTGAGTAACTAAAGCGTATAAAGGGAGAGTGACATAGCCGCAGAGGATGGGAATCATCACGCCCATCGCTAGCTTTATGACTATATCTTCAGTTTCCCGGTGGAAGCACGACCTCAGTCCGAATTTGTACTGATCGACCAAGAGATCTTATTAGTGGTGACAACTAATTAGCAGCACACTGGTCCATGGAGAGAATATATGATTGTTCTAATAGACTTACCCAAGACCATGTGAAGAATGCCAGTTGAAACGAGTTCTGCATTGGCCAAGAAGAACGTATTTTTGGAATCAGTAGCGTAGTAAAATATACAAGCCTAATTTAAAACACATCTTTGTTTGGCAATCGTCATAAGAAGTGAAAACTTGTGGCTTCAAAAACTTTTGTCTGTTTTTTAAGTGGATGGGATTATGGAGATTTTGGCATTATAGAGGTGTGCTTAAAAACTCAAGAAATTCGTGGTAAGTACCTGAAATGAGATGAGACGCACAAGGTGGAGGAGAAACTTCGGCCGATCAAACCAGAAGAAGTGATCACTTGGTCTGACGAGAAGAGTTCCTCTGACAACATGGGATTTGTCACTGCTGTCTAGGCACATTTTAGTGATGATCCCTTGTAGCTTAGTCCCAACCACCAGTAGCATCTGCAACAGCATTCATTAATTTCTATAAAATTTCTCTAGCAAGAGAATTCAGTCCATATTCATATCTTACCACCAATGGGATGAAGGGGAGCCAAGCATAGTTGTGAAATACTGCAATATTGAGTTTGACAAAAGACAACGCAATTCAGTCAGCTTCACAGATTTGCAGGACCGGATTCTGTTAAACTTGTTTGAGACTTACCATATGCATTGAAGAATATGAAGAGTACTGAGAAGACCCAAATCCAAAGACTGTAAGAAGGAAGACGCTACTTGTATTAGTTTCCCCGGAAGTATGCCAAACTTTATATTGTCGTTTAATCAAACAGTAATTGTGTGGCACAGGGAAAATTACCGCATGCCTACCACCACCTCGAAATCTTTTTCAAGTGCTCTCTTTAGATACTTTTGGAAATTGAAGCTACTTCCTTCCGCAAAATGGGCCTGGATACATGACAATAAGATTTAACTAAGATGTAAATTTTCAAGTTTATTTGGCAAAAACTTGGTGAATTAATTAATTGGCAATTATAAAGAAAAAAAAAAAAAATTACCATGATGAACCCATGTCGAAGAGTGAGGTAGTCTACTTTGTAAACGGATCCAAAGAACTGACGCAGAAAACTAACCTGGAAAATGCACAAGGTGAAGGTTCTCGTAATAGAATATATTACTAAGAATGATACCAGAAAGTTAAAAAGTGTTGAACATTACAGGCAGACGTAGCAATCTGTGTTCGGACCAAGATTTAAGATGCCGCCTTCCAAAGGATGTCTGGTGAATGAATTGGAACCTCCTTGGATCTGAATGATAAACAAGCAACCAATGTTAAACCAAAGTTCCCAATGCTCAAGGCAGGGATGCGTGCATAATTTAATTAAGACAACCAGAATAAGCAAGCAGACACTTTTAATTGAAAATAACTTCTATCATCTGTACATCTAGAAGTTTTCGTGATTTTCAGATGTACCTCAGGTGCCATGCAAAGATGATTAAAACATAATTGTTTAGACCGATGGATGGATTCTTCCATAATAGATAATTAATTTTTGACCGAATGCATATATGTACGTGTGAAGACAGGCAGTAATATAGTGATACTTGTCTTCCTACCAAACATTGATTCCTCATTCTGTACAGTATCAGTATGAAAGGTAAGACAACTCAATCTCCTAAGATTCTAGACTATGCATTCCATTGGTTGGACAGTAGTATTTGAATCTAAATTAAGAATAGGAGAAGGTCAAGGGTGACTTAACAGTCTTTGGTTTCCCAGGCCAAAGGTCAAAAAAGGATCAACAAAACAATGACTTACCATTTGCAAATTGATATTCTAGGGTTCTAGTTTCTGCCTCCCAATGCTCCCATCTCTTCATCTGGAAATTTCATAACGTCAACTAGTTAGGCAAAAACGTTTCAACGTTCTAAAGTGCAGTATGGTCTTAGAATGGTCCGTATTCTAATTTAACCACCGCAGGAACAAAGACAACAGAGGTGTACGTGGACAAGAAAAAGTTTCTTCCAGAGAGCAGAATGTAAACAAGGCAAAAAAAAAATTGAAAAACGAAAATATTAATTAATTTACCTTTGCAATCCCAAGGCTGAATGTGAGGAAACTGGACAAAACGTGGAAGAAAGCCAAGAAAAATATCAACATCTGAAGTTGCTGTACACCAACTCTGGACATTAAGGATGCTTTTCCCTGGATTCACACTTTGAAATGAAGACCAAGCAAGATATGGTTTAAGAAACTACATGGATTTGTCTGGTTCCTTTTTTAGGCCATAATCACTCTCACAAAAAGAAAATGTATATACACACAAATTTTCAAAATTAAACCCTTGTTCTCATGAAAATCAAATCATTGCTTGTATTTACATATACAAATTAACATTTATATACTTATTTATGTTTTAAAAATTAATCACCTCTCAATCATTATATAATATTTTATATACAAATCTAAAAAGAGTGCTAACAAAATATACACGCCTATCATTTTTATATTATTTATAAATCGTTCATGCATAAAAGTTCCAAACAAAGTTTATGCTTGCTTCACATATGGGAAGGAGAAGAATAATGAACAATAATGATTGAAAGTCACAACTGTGGATAGAAAACAAGCTATTCGAGTGGGCTGTTCACTAAGGGACACGCCAGTAGCTTAAATTTCAATATTTCATTCTTGGGTTCAAATCATTTAGATACCGTGTGAGTGGGTATTAAAAAAAACACACAATGTTTGTTTTCATCTTTCATTCTCAAAAAAAACACACTTCCAATCATTATTTTTTAAACAATCTATCTCTTCTTCTCACTTATTTTTACACAAATCTAAAAAAATACAACTGAAAATACACACGCAAAAACCAAAAGACTTTCACACAATTTTAAAAAAATTCCGCCCAAAACTCACACTCAAGAACGTAAAAACCCCCAGAAGAAGGCTAACAATTACCTGTTCTGGACATTTGGACTCCTCCTCTTTATCACTTGAGAAGCTCTGGCAAGGAAGAAAAGATTCGGCTACGCTCTCTGGGATGCAAATGTTTGCAATCGGTTTCTCGCATACCGTAAGCAACAAGGAGATAAACCCCAAAAGCATCAAGTCTGCAATTAGAAATTTGAATGAAAGATAGAACCCATAACTCATTCGTGAACGAAATGAAATTACATGTGAGCGGAACAAAATTCTCACCTGATTTGATTTTGTTAAGAGCTTGAAGGAGAGATCTTCTCTTCTTCCTCCCCAAGTACTGCACCAGAAACACCAAATTCCTCACCAAGATTGGAAACTAGTTACTCACCATAACACAATAACACATTGGAGCGACACAGTAAATGATAAATAAATTCACAAGACCAGTGGGACTAACATAACGATGAACAACCTTGGCTAAGAGATGTAGACCGTGTTCGATGAGAATGGAAACTGCGATCAGAATGAAACAAACAGTCGCCACCGCCCATGTCGGCGTCCTTTCTAGCGTCGCACTTTCTTCACCGCTTTCATCCGCCATATTCGGACCTGGAAATCTTCCGACAGATGGGAACTGGACTAATTATTTCTTTTTCCGTACAATTGGTGAAAGATACACGTTTCAAACAACAGAAGGAACATGCGCGACGTCAATGGAACTGTGTGTGTATATATATAAGTACACACATGAGGGCGGAGATTAGTCAAAGCATTCATAAGATAAAGGCGCAGGTTAGTCTAAACGTGCACGCGCTTGAATGTTATGCGCGGCATCTCCGCGGACCCACTGCAGACGCAGACCATGACGACCAAAACGGACAAACGACGGCATCGTTTTGGGCAAGTAAGAAGGTAAGATACACTGTGCCGCCACACTGCAAAGCCGATGCTGTTCCTAGCGCGTGAGGTGACGGTTACGAACGACCGTCCAATTAAAATGGTCACACGTAAAGGAAGAAAACTGCATCTTGGCCGTCACCGGCGAAATAAAACCCCGAGGAAAAGGGGGCTAGTTTTCGCCTGTTTATAACTTACCAAGGCTGCATACCTTCACAAAATTTCTTTTTAAAAAATATACATTAAAACAAAGATTTTAAATGGACACAAGTTTTGCAAGATTCTCCGTATACCTAGATAATATTTTATTTAAAATATAATATTTGGTATCTTCGGCGACAACAAGATACTGTCTCACCTTACCACCAACGATCTTGGTTTTTCTCGAATCCATTCTCAAATTGAACAAAAACCTACTTACCTGGCCCACGTGGAATTTGGGTTTTTTGCACTGAATTAAGTTATTTCATTTAAAATGTGATGCAACATGGAAACGTAGAAATTTACGACAAAGCGTCAGCACATTCACATTATTAGGAATGTGGGCACAATATTGTCGGAAGCCGGCTTACTCGTACAGAAAAAAACAGACGCACCATCAGTACACGCTGCATTTCCCTTGTTTCCCACTTCTTATAATAACTAAAAATAATTACGTGTTTTGCACGAATAGGATATTTGGGTAGAGATAAATATTATATTTAGTAAATATATTATTTCTTATTTATAATATACACTGATTAGGAAACTTGAAGCACTTTTTTCCAAAATATATAGGCGAAACTTGAAGCTTATTTGTATGTAATATATGTTATTTTTAATGTTTTAAAACCTTTTTACATATTTCATAAATAACAAATGATTCGTTAATTTAATTTGTAGGGGCGTTTTTTTGTTGCCCTTTTTGCTGTCAACATTGTCTTATTTATAATATTCAAATTTAATAGTTATGGCCTGATAATTTTTTTGGAGTAAGGTTTTTTCTTAAATATTGAATTAAATAATTATTTTTTAATGTATTTTTTAATGTTTAACAAATGAAAAATAATATTAAATATCTTAGTTTAAAAATTACATAACTTATTTAAATAATAATATTGAAAATTGTTATTTTAAATCTTAATAATAGGACTTAGGCATGTTACTATGTGTTCAGTAATAATATGTTCTAATAAATTCTCTTAATTGAGTAAAATAATAAATACTGCCTATACTTTTATGCTATCAAATATCAGGAAATATTATTTTTTAAAATATATTTAATTGATTAACAGTACCTTGATAACTTGACAATAATTATATCAAGTTAATATGGCAGAAAGAGAGTATTCCACGACTTAAGAATTATGTATGAAAATATTTTAGGTAAAAATATTATGTTGATTTATCATATAAATTCCTACATTAGATTTAGATATTATATAAATATTTTAAGAAGAAATAAGATATTTTGGACAATTATATTATAATCTGTCAATCGTTCTTAACATTTATGTGCTATTTTTTTAATTTTTTTTCTAATTTTGTAGCACTAATTTTATTTCATTATATTTTATATTTTTATACATTATTATTATTAATTATAGCACATTTATAGTATATTAAAGTGAATTACTTAAATAGTACATTTGGCTACTTAATACGATACTTTTTGCATGTTTATGAATTTTCAACATAAACATTGTGTCTCTCTATTGAATTTTGTGCTAATTTTTATGCACAGAAAGAAAATTTATCCTATAATAATTTTTATTCGTGAGGTGCTATTTTTTACTTTTATTTATTCATTTTATTTTCTGTAATATCTTAGCATAATGAATTTATTTAATATTTTTTTATTAAATATGTATTGTCCTTTGTTCGAATTTTCATATTGAACATTTAAATTTATAATATTTGTATTACAATTACTACATGAACGTATTTATTTTGGATTTTCTATAAGCAATTTCAATTTAAAAAAATTTATAATATTTTACTTCCGAGGTATATCATCTAATTATTTAATATTTATATGCTGTTCTTCCATTCAAATTATAGTTTATTTCTTTAGAAAATATACTTTTAATTTACATATTTTAAATAAGTATTTATAGATCGTATCACTATTTTATGCCGTATAAATGTTTTTTACTTTGTATATTCCGTTGCTTTATGGTATATTCTTTCACATGTTATATTTAAAAAAAGGTATGCAATTGTAATATAATTTATCATTAGTATACACATATAAACTTATTATAAAATAGTCATTAGACATCATTCTTTAATGTTTATATTCTAATTTTTAAGTTTTGTTTTAATTTAGGAATGTTAATTTTATTATGTTATTTTTTCTTATTTTGCACTTTATTAATCAGTGCATAGTTATAGTACGTTAAATGAATTGCTCAAACATTAAATTTGACTGTTTACTATGAACACTCATAATATATTAAAATGAATTTCTTAAATATTAATTAATATTTTTATTAAAAATAATCTTTACTGAATTATATAATGAATAATCATATAATATTATTATATAAAATATTTGAAAACGTAATTTTGAAAAACAAAATTATCGTAATACACACTCACATGTATATTTTATTACTTCAGTTAGTAAATATTTTCTTTTGAATATGATTGAAAGCAATATTAGGTGATATTGTATATTTAACAATATTTATAGTAAAAAGCTTGCATATTACATATAAATTTATTTATATTGCAACAATAATGATTTTCAATAATATGTAATTTATTTATTTGAAATATCACTCATTGCTTTACCATTTTTTATGTTTCTATTTGTTTTATCTTTTGTAATTTTGTTTTATTGATATTTATTTTTATGATTTTGAATCACATTAATTCAATTTATATTTATTAAGGGTTACAATTATGAAGTCAATGTATTCCAACAAATTTATTTTTAGACAAATAATCAGGCACTTTATACAATATAGATACTAATAATTATTAATAACTACATAGTTAGTTTATATAATTTAGGATTCTATTAGTTTTCTTGATTTTGATTAATTTATGTAACTATACAAGTAGTTTAAATGGGATTAGAATGCTATTAGTTTTTAACTACTAAAAATTTTATATTTTGAACAGAATTTTATTTTTACTTAACTAACATTTTTTTTATTTTATGTGTGTGTGTGTGTGTGTAAGGATATGCTGTCTTTTTACAATGGGCCAACAACACATAAAGGGCTTGTTTACTTAAGGTGATTGGATTTGATTAATTAAGTTATCCGTACGAATGATATGTTCATTTAGGGGATAAAATATGACATGGCACTAAATAACTAAAATTTTGAATAAATAATTCATTTCATTAGGTGTGATAAAATAATCCTACTTAATTGATAAATTTGATATTTTATCCAAAAGACATTTTTACCCATCAATATGATAATAACTAATATTTTTTATAACATTTAAATTTAAATATAGATATGTGATATTTATAAGTGTGGAAAAAATAAATATAATTTACAGTAATTTAATTTTATTGAATAAATATCAAATGAAATTATACAGTAGATATTATTATATTGATTTATGAGAAAATATAAGTAATAAATAAAAATATATATAAATTTTTAAAAAATTTAAAGTAAGAATATTTTTAAGAAATTAAAATAGTTAAATTAAATATCAAATTCAATGAATATATCACCAAATTATACTAACTTATCATTTAAAATAAACTTTTATCCTATATGTCCAAAAGGATGCGTACTTTTTATATAGTATAATAATATAACCCATCAAATTGACCACTGTTAGCTCCCCATTTATATTAAAATAAAAAGCCTAGCCTCTCTGTGTAGTTTAGGCTAAAGGGATGATGCATCGCTTTCCTTCGCTCATGCACTGCTCATATTCGTCTTCTTCGACGGAGGTTCTCCTTTTTCCATCCATATTCTGACTTATATTTCGTGTAATTTACTCATATTTTTGTGTAGATTGCATCAGTGGTGTGGTGCTATTTGTGGGAACGAAAATATTTGCCATGATCTCCACTGGTTTCTTAGGATTTCTAAATTCCTACTCGTTTCTTTGGACGTCTAAGAGGAACGAAATCACCCCACGCACTCTACTTCGGCAGCAAGGTAAGAAACTGGGTTGGACAACAGAGACGGAAAATTCAACAAATTTGTCGAACACCTTTGCCAACGGTAGTGCCTAAAAGGCTGTTCCTTTTACCTTCTAAGGCTCTCGGAGTCAAAAACCGTTGTTAGGCTATTTGGGTCAAAAGGTAAACTGTTCGTAACTTAAATCGCTTAATTTGCAGGGTATGAGTATGGTAGATGATTTACCTTAGTGATGCGATCAGAATCACGTTGAATCAGTAGGATAGCAACAGTATAATCGAACTCGAATCCGAGAATCCCAAAGACGTAAATCGAGCAAAGAACGCCGACCCAACGTTGTAGGATTAGATTGAATTCGATGTAAATGGACACAATCAGCGCACCAAACACTAATCGATACGTTACGAATCACACGGATCACTCCGGAATGACTTGATTTGGGATTGAAATCTACGAGAAATTGAATGAATAATTTCAGGGAATTTGAAAAGGAATTCTGAACTGATTAAAACTTTGTCTGTTTCAAATGATCGGTGAAAAAAAAAATTATAAGAGTTTCAACAACCCTAGCCCACCTACAGTTGGGCTTACTTCCCCTATTGGTCTTATTCTGACTGGGCCTAGAATTAAAATAATTCAGAAAGAAATAAATAATAAAAATTAAACTAATCCTTTTGCTCTTTTGCCTCTGGGTTTTCTGCCCTACTCAAAATGTTCATCCTGCTCTCCTCTTTGGGTTCCTTGAATTTATGTCCACGTGTGACATCCTCTCAAATTTCATGCATCAAGGCATTGATTGCTTCCTTCAGTCTTTTTGCTCGTGCCTTAGTTATTGGTTCGGCTAGAATTGATAATGGGTCCCCCTTATCATGCTGGACGTCCATGTCATTCCCCTCCTCTTAAGAAAGAATTGACTTCAATTCGGCAGTCGGCTCATCACCTACATCAAATAAGTTTATGTCAAAAACATTAAAAGCTGCACTGACTCTGAACTCACTTGGTAGCTCTAATCTGTTAGCGTTATCGTTAATTCTTTCCAGAACTCTAATAGTCCATCCCCTCGAGGCATCAGTTTAGACTTCTGCTGCTTAAGAAACCTCTCCTTTCGCATATGAACCTACACCCAATCTCCGGGCTCAAACACTACCTGCTTTCTGCCCCTGTTTGCCTGATGAGCGTATTGTTGGTTCTTTTTTTCGATGTTTTGCCAGACATGCTCATGCATCCGCTTCACATACTCAGCTCGTTTTCTGCTTTTTAAACTAAAATGCTCATTACTAGGCAATGGCAACAGATCCAAAGGTGTTAATGGATTAAAGCCATATACAACTTCAAATGGGGACATGTTAGTAGCAAAATGAACAGCTTGATTATAAGAAAATTTGACATGCAGTAAACTTTCTTCCCAACTTTTAATATTTTTCTTGATAACAGCACACAATAATGCAGTGAGTGTCCTATTAACAGCTTCAGTTTGTCCATTAGTTTGAGGGTGACAGGATGTAGAAAATAATAGTTTAGTTCCCAATTTAGCCCATAGTATTTTCCAGAAATAATTCAAAAATTTAACTTCACGATCGAACACTATATTTTTGGGCACGCTATGCAAACGGACCACCTCTTTGAAAAACAAGTTGGCTATATGCGACGCGTCATTAGTCTTATGGTATGCAATAAAGTGAGCCATATTAGAAAATCTATCTACGACAACAAAGACGACATCTCTACCATTTTTAGATCTAGGTAACCCCAAAATAAAGTCCATAGATATATCAGTTCAAGGGGTACTCGGGACAGGTAAAGGATGATACATACCATGGGGTTGGTTATGAGATTTTGCTTCTTTACACCGTATGCACCATTCTACGACCCACTCCATGTCTTCCTTTAGTCCCGGCCAATAGAAGTATTCCTGTAAAATTAACATAATCTTGATGACACCGAAGTGTCCCATTAGCCCTCCTCAGTGAGCTTCCCGGATAAGCAATTCTCGTAAAGAATATCGTGGAATGCATAACCTGTTAATATGGAATAGATAGCCCTCATATCTAAAATATTTGTCATAAGCGCATTTTTCAGTGAGCGCATAGGCTCGACCGAAGTCAGGGTCGTTTTAGTAAAGTTCTTTAATATGCTCAAACCCTAGTAATCTTGCGCCTAGCGTGTTCAGCAAATTATACCTACGGGATAACACATCAGCAATTATATTTTCCATACCTTTCTTGTATTTGATGACGCAATAGAAAGTGTCAATGAAAGACACCCACTTGGCATGTCGTTTGTTGAGCTTGCTCTGACCCTTCAAATGCTTTAAGGATTCATGGTCAGTGTGAATCACAAACTCCTTCGACCTCAGGTAATGCTGCCACGTTTCCAAGGCCCGCACCAAGGAATATAATTCCTTATCATACGTAGGATAATTGAGCGCAGCTCCATTGAGTTTTTCACTAAAGTATGCGATGGGCTTCTTTTCTTGCATCAAGATTGCTCCAATACCTACACCAGAAGTATCACACTCAATTTCAAAAGCTATACTAAAATTTGGTAAAGAAAGTAAAGGAGCACGTGTAAGTTTATGTTTCAGAGTGTCAAACACCTGTTGCTGGGCTTCTCCCCACTTGAACTTCTCATTTTTCTTAATTATAGCGGTAAATGGAGCAGCAATGGTGTTGAAATCCTACACGAATCACCTGTAGAAGCTAGGCAACCCATGGAAACTTCTTACTTTAGATATTGACGTCGGGGTTGGCCACTCTTGTATGGCTTTCACCTTATTTTCATCCACCTGTATTCCCTGTGCACCAATAACAAATCCTAGGAAGATACAGTGGTCAGTACAAAAAGTGTATTTCTTAATATTAGCATATAGCTTTTTTGGTCGTAAAACTTCAAGCAGGTTGCGTATGTGCTCAACATGCTCAGTGATTGTGCGGCTATACACCAGTATGTCATCAAAATATACTACAACAAATTTTCTAATGAATGCATGTATAACATGGTTCATCAGACGCATGAATGTACTAAGAGCATTAGTAAGTCCGAACGACATTACAAGCCATTCATATAATCCAAATTTTATTTTAAAAGTTGTTTTCCATTTATCACCCTCACGCATTCTAATTCGATGATACCCACTCTTAAAATCTATTTTAGAAAATATAGTAGCACCATGTAATTCATCAAGTAAATCGTCCAAACGGGGTATGGGGTGACGATACTTTATTGTGATAGCATTAACAGCTCTACAGTCTACGCACATGCACCACTATCCGTCTTTCTTCGGCACGAGTAACACGGGAACGACACACGGACTCATACTCTCTCGAATCCAATCCTTACTCATCAACTCCTCCACTTATCTCTGAATCTCTCGAATTTCTTCGAGGTTGGTTCGGTATGTTGGCTTGTTAGGTATGGACACCCCTAGGACAAAATCTATATGGTGTTCTATCCCTCGAATTGGCGGCAATCCCTGGGGACCTCCTCTGGGAACACGTCAGCATATTCCTACAAAATAGACACTATAGTAGAGGAGAGGAAGGATGTGACATCATCATATATATAGTATGGTTCTTTATACATCAACAACACAAGGGACCTTCTAGCACTCAACGCCAACCTTACATCCCTCATAGTTGCCATCATACACTCTTTCCTTTCCCCTCTCATCTTTCTTTTGTTCTTTCCCTCTTAATCACTCTTTTCTTTTTTTCTTTCTTTCCAACTCCAACTCAAACTGCTTCTGCATGTACGACTGGTCCTCGTATACTTGCTTCGGAATCAAGGGGACTAATATAACCTTCTTTCCATAGAATAAAAAGGAGTACCAGTTAGTCAGTCCGTTATATATCACTTGTCGATCAAATTGCCACGGCCTGCCAAGCAGGATGTGACAGGCCTGTATAAGTACTACGTCACATGTCACCTGATCTTCGTACGAACCTATTTTGAAGCTCACCAACACCTGCTTCACTGTAACTTGTACGGCCTAAAATGATTCTTCATAGGCAAGGCCAACCTCTCAACCAACATCATACTCGCCACATTCGTACAGCTTTCTCCATCTACTATCAAACTACAGGTCTTCCCATTAATAAGGCAGCGATCATGGAATATATTTTCTCTCTGAGCCTCGTTTATCTTTGCCTTCACTTGAGCGCTCAACGCCTTCATTACCACCAAATTAATTCCTCCTTCTTCGCATAGCCCTTCTTCATCGGATGGTACTTCCTTCAATGGCGGTATTTTTTCACTGCTATCATATTCCTCATCAGTTACAATATCTCCATTTTCTGACAACAGCATAGTTCTTTTGTTAGGACACTGCGAAGCGATGTGTCCCCTTCCCAGACATTTAAAGCACAAGATATCCCTATTTCATGTGCTAGATGATCCAGAAGGAATAGGAGCCGTTGCCTTAGGTGCTTCCACTTTAGGCGTAGTCCTGACTTTCGTGGCACTCGTCATCGGTGCCTTATCCTCCCTTCTAGGGAAGGGTCTGCTAGCTGTGTTGGGTTAGGACGTGAACCTGCCCCTCCTTTTCAGCTGCCTCTCTACGTTAACTACCTTTTGTACCATCTCTTCTGACTCCACGTAAAGTTGCAATTCCACTACGTCAACTATGTCCCGGTGCAACCCACTCAGAAAATGCGCCATGGTAGCCTCTCTATCTTCCACAATATTTGCTCGAATCATAGCTATCTCGAGTTCCTTATAATAGTCCTCCACACTCTAATTATCCTGTGTCAATGTTTGCAGTCGCTGACACAGGTCTTGATGATAATGACTCGGCACAAACCTCTTCCTCAGGGCTGCTTTCAACTCTATCCAAGTACGCACCGGCCTCTTTCCAGCTCTCCTCCTACTTGTGCACAATTGATTCCACCATATAATCACATAGCCTGTGAACTCCACTATGGCCAACTTAACTTTTTGGCTCTCTGAATAGCGATGACAGTCAAAAATTAACTCTACTTTCCTTTCCCACTAGAGGTAGGCATCGGGATCAGATCGCCCCTAGAAGGACGGCAGCTGTAACTTCGCCCCCTTAGGTACCTTGTCTTCCATACTGTCCCTCCGTCGATGTCTCATAGGCTCGTTGTCATACGTGTACCAATCCTCATTCTCGTTTGACCCATATTCCTCCTCATAGTCATGTCAATCTTGCCTCAGCGGCCTGACACGATGCCCACGTCTATCCTTAGTCAGAGCTCGACCTGGCACGAGGCTGCCTCTGTGTCCAGATAGCCTAGACAGTGAACCGTCTCTTTCTAAGGTTGCAGCTTGGGACGCTTCTACGCACCCTAACAGATCTTTTATATCTGTCATCTTGTCCTGCATACCCTCCACACTCCTAGTAAGCTTCCTCAATTCACCAGTAAGAGACTCAAATAAGAATTTAGTTTTGTCAAGGCTATTACCCTGGCCTGAATACTGACAAGCCGTCCAACATAACTGAAGCTACAAGAAAAACAACGATAAGAGATAATAATTAGTAATAAAAGTCCTCACCAGTAACCTCACCAATCTCACTATTCTCACTCCTCTTAGGTGAAGGGCTCTCTAACACTCGTTTCTTACCTCCACTCATGTATCACACAAAATTCAATTTATTCCCTTTGACACTCGTTTCTTACCTCCGCTCGTGTATCTCACAAAACTCAATTTAATTCTCACAAATTCCAATTTCTCGTACCCTTCTCTTGTAATTCCAAAGTAGCCTTAATTATTCAAGTAACGTAAAAAAATACAAACGCTTGGTATGAATGATATGGGGCTACAATGAAAATATGAGATAAGCATGTATCTCAATCTACAATATGCCCAAACACAACCCCTAAGGAAAAGAAAAAAATTCCCCCCCCCCTTTTTGGCTCTTTTTTAAAATAATAATAAAAAATTAAATAAAATAAAAATTCAGCAACCAAACAGGCCCTTAAATTGGAACAGGAATTCTGCAACCAAACACGGCCTTACCACATCACGGAAGGTCCAGCCCAGCAATAGCTTCTGGCCTAGCCCAATCCCATCGGCCCAAACACTTCTCCTTTTTTTTTGGCCCAGTGGCAATCTGGCCCAAAGCAGCCTTCGCCCAATCGACTCCAGCCCAACTCGTTCCTTTTTTTTATTATTTTTTTGGGCTACTTGAACTTGGCCTAATTTACGACCTGGCCCAAAGTCTGCCTCTAGCCCAACTCAACCCTCGGCCCACTGATTTTTTTTTTCTTTTTGTAGGTAGCGGCGGCGGCGGCGGGTTAATTTTCACTGACGTATGCCCACGAGATCAGCTGACGCCGACTGCCCAGACGTTAGCGAGACCCAGAAGGCTTCGGCGGCGGTGACGAGCAGCGAATTCGGGTAAGGCGGCGCGAGTTTCAGATGAAAACTCATGCGGCGGTTCACAGAGGTTTCACGGCCAAATCGCTCCCCCTCCAATGGTGAAACAACGCGGGGTGGGATGGGCTCGCGGCGGCGGCGGTGTTGGTGAAGATTGTGGTCGTGAATCAGCTGAAAAGGCGGTGGATATGGTTGCGATTTTCGATTGGTCGTGGCGGCGGTTCCGCCTCTTTTTTTTATTTTCGTTTTTTTTTCTCCAGACCATGTATCGAATTAGAATTCTACATAAGTTTTCTCTAATACAAAACTGACGCAATCAAAATCACGTCGAAACAGTAGGATAGCAACGATGTAATCGAACTCGAATCCGAGAATCTCAGAGATGCAAATTGAGCTAAGAACACCGACCCAACATGGTAGGATTGGATTGAACTTGATATAAACGACCACAATCAGCACACTGAACACTGATTGATACGTTTCGAATCACACGGACTACTCTAGAATGATTTGATTTGGGATTGAAATCCACGAGAAATTAAATGAACAATTTCAGGGAATTTGAAAAGGAATTTTGAACTGATTAAAACTCTATTTATCTCAAATGACCGGTGAAAACAAATTTATAAGAGTTTCAACAACCCTAGCCCACCTACAGTTGGGCTTACTTCCTCTATTGGACTTATTCTGACTGGGCCCAGAATTAAAATAATTCAGGAAGAAATAAATAATAAAAATTAAACTAATCCTTTTGGTCCTTTTCCTTCGGGTTTTCTGCCCAGCTCAGAATGTTCACCTTGCGCTCCTCTTTAGGTTCTTCGAATTTATGTCTACGTGTGACATGCTCTCCAATTTCATACACCAAGGTGTTGATTGCTTCCTTCAATCTTTTTGCTCGTGCCCTGGTTATTGGTCTTGCTAGAATTGCTAATTGGTCTCCTTTATCATGCTGGACGTCCACGTCACTTGGGAAGTAATTTTGAGCCATCCTTTCATTGAAAACTTGTCATTATCGAATTGTTTGTGTTGTTGTGAAGCTATGAAAATATTCTTGATTGGGCTTGAAAAACTAATTCTGGCATCAACTTTGGATAGTCCAATAAAGGTGCTAAATTTCAGAAATTGACACTTTTATCTTTGTAAGAGAATTAAGAATAAGGGAAGGACGCACTTTCTAAGTCGAAAAAAGGAAAGGGGAAGAAGCACCTTCAATTCTTAAAAAAAGAAAGAGAGAAAAAAAACTCATGAGTTGATCTGCAGACCCTTGAATCTATCTATTGATTGTGAAAGTGCTCAATTAAATTAGTGCTTCAACTGGTACCTTCATTCCTGTTAATCTGCATCTCATGAACATGACAAGAAATTGCACAAACCTTCCACTGAAGGAGTGGGCTGTTCATTTGTAATACTTGAACTGGCATCTTTTCTTGAGACTGGAACGTTTGTGGATGAGAAAAGGTGGGGTAGCAGGCCCTGTTCCACTATGTTACCTCTCAGTGCCCAGGGAACACAGGAGAGAAATGATGCTGGGTGAAATGCAGGTTGATTGTATATATCATATTGTCTTAATGTGCCTGTTAAATTTACTGTTTACATTCGAAGATGAGATGACAAAGAATGGGCCTTGGAAATTTATTCATGGTTTCCCAAACTGATAATAACAAAGGGAAATAATAATGTAATACTGTAATAACAAAAGGCTATATTCCGAGGTTGCCCAAAGGGAGGTTAGATGATCTGCTGTTGCTGCAACTCCAAGGACTATCAACCCCAGCTTTTCTGATTTTGCTGTACACAAACATTGTTGGCAGACGCAGTAGTGCAGCTGTCATGATTAGCAAACTTCAAATAGTGTTCCCAGAAACTTCTGGATGTTGCTGCATTAACAGTAATGGCAGAGAAAAATTATCCCACAATGAGGTAGGTATATCAACAGAGAGTATTCTTCAAGTTTTTTTCAAAAAAGAAAGTTGTGGAAGACCCTTGAAGAAAAGAGAAAATGAAGGTAAGATTACCTTTTCAATGTTCTTGATTTTGAAAGGACTATGGACATTGAAATTATGGTTGATGCTGTTATGGCTATTCTGGGCGATCTTGCTTTACCAGTACAACTACAGGTAAATGAATGTTCTTATTATGTTAATTCATTAGATGAAGTATATGTTCTAAGGTTCATTTTCGACACCAATCATGGCCTTCTCCGTTCCTTTTTTGGTTTACATACCATCAATTTGCCCTGGTTCTGCTAAAGCTATATGTTGCTAGTAAACTTTCACCTGGTGGAAGCTAATTGAATTTAACCTTACATATTCTGATCAAGACATAATTTCAAATGCAATCAAAGACACATTTCTGGTGAGTCTAACCTGACCACAATTTTCTTGATGACGAGCAATCGACATTATGATAAATATTGGTCATGACATTCTCCCAAATGATGTTCAAGTTGAGGTTTAAGAAAGAACATTCGGTGGCCCAGAGACAATCGATTTATCCTCTCAAAAATTACTCCTTGAAGTTTTGAGTATCTTAATTATTAAAAAAAAAAATGTGTGCCTGTTTGCTTTATGTGTTGCTGGGATAGTTAATCTATATATGATTGATCTAGTTATTTGGCAAGTTGTGTATTTGCATTTGTATGTATTTAGGATTGTGAACCTATTTAATTTATTTCTAAAACTAAGGAAAAACGAAGGAAAGGCAAAAATATAGGTGAAGCACATACTCTTGCAACTTTGGTCCTTTTCCTAAAGGACCAAATTGTATCTTAACCGAGCTACAAGTTGCTCATTAAGTTGTAAGTTGTCTACATTATTTCTAGAGCAACAAGTTGCTTCTCAAGTTATAAGTTGCCTGTCAGACTATAAGTTGCCCACATTATTTTTAGAGTTAATAGTTATTTGCTAAGTTACAAATTACCTACATTATTTTTGAAGTTACAAGTTTCTCACGTCATATCTGGAGCTACAAGTTGTTCTCCAAAGTACAAGATGCCTATGTTATTCTTGAACTGTAAGTTACCTATTGAGTTACAAATTGTCCATATTATTTCTAAAGCAATAAGTTGCTCTTGGGTTACAAGTTGCCTACATTATACTTGAGCTACAAGTTACTTACCAGGCTACAAGTTACTCACGTTATTTCTAGAGTTACCAGTTGTTTCGCAAGCTGTTCATATTAATCTTAAGCTACAAGTGCCTTATTTCTAGAGCAACAAATTACTCATCAAAGTACAAGTTGTCTACATTATTTTGGAACTACAAGTTGCCTATATTATTTTCGAAACTATAAGTTGCTCCCAAACTGCAAATTGTACAAAACTTAAGAACTATAAAATGCTCAATGATTCCAAGAGACTGCCAATAACCGAGCTACATCTTACTCACAAATGTGACAGGGCAACTGAGCTACAAAACGCTCAAACACCAATGTTCAAAACAACACCTCATGATCGAGTTAGAAACTGCTTGAAATAGTACTTAATGAGTCATTCATCACCCTGACAAATTGAACATTGCTTTATAATACGACATATGGATTACCCATCTGAATTAATGAATTACTCTGAATAAATAAGGTGAATTACCCAACTAAACTAATGTGTGATCGATCGAGCTAAGTTACTTCTTTCAAGTCAATAAGTCTTTAGGACCAACCTATCAAACTATATGAATTATTTATTTATAACAAATCAGTAAGTTTTTATAACTGATTTGTGGAATTGCTTGAATTATTTTCTTGTTATGGATAGGTAAGTCTATGTGACTAATTTGTGGAATTACATGAATTATTTTCTTGTTTCAGATAGGCAGGTCTTCATAACCAATTTGTGGAGTTACATGAATTATTTAATTGTTATAGATTGATAAGTTTTCATGACAAATTTATATAAATTATTTACTTGTCGCAGATCGTAGGTTTTTATGATTAATACGTAGAATTACTTGAATTATTTATTAAAGATTGGTAGGCATTCATGATTGATTTATTTGATTACTTCATCGTTATAGGGCTGTAAATATTTATGATCAATTTGATGGATTGTTAGGTTCGCAGATCTTTATGAGTAATTTGTTTGGTCACTTGTTGAATGGATCTATGTCATAGACCTTCTGCCGATATTGACATGCCTAGAATACTTGTTTCATCATTCTTGTATTATCACGAAATCTCTATAACTAATCTTGATAGTTCAAATCTGTACAACAATTTCTATTATGGCTACACATCCATAGTGTTTAGGCATGGCTAGCGGCCTGACATGTTTGGTAGCTTTTGGACTTCTTCTAACATATGATAATGATATTGCTATGATTCTCACTCTTAGTTGGAATTAAGAGCTACATCATTTTGTGACTCGATCTCAAATAAGACAAAAGCTAGACAACTTATAAGTCAACCCTTATCTCTACTCAACCTCTAATTGTGGGCGGAGAGGAGGAATAGTTACGTGGATCAAATATAGTTACGTCACCCATTAAATTGACCACTTATTTTATATTAAAATAAAAAGCATAGCCTCTGTTTATATATCTCAAACAAAAGAGGGATGTCCTATTTATTTAGGCTTAGACAGAAGAGGGATGGGGCATCACTTTTCTTCTCACTCGTACTACTCATCTTTTACCTCTGCCACGAGGGTTTTGAACTTTTCTATTTCGTTTCTTACTTATATTTTGTGTAATTTACATATTTTTATATGAAGATTACATCATTAATAGCAATAAAGATCTCAAAATGTCCGGTCACAAATTCACAAACTACAAAGTCCATTCTTCCCAATATACCAACCATTAAAATAGTATTTTTGTTTTTTGGTACTGTTTTTAAATTTTCATTCCAAGCTTCCTGCCTTTAAAATTTAGGTAAAAACATAACCAACTTTATCAATTCAATCATGATAACTGTACCACAAGTAATTTCTTGTCAGATAATTTAGTGTAAATATACACTTCATGGGCAACCAGACAGTGCGCTGGTTTTGACACTGAAGTATCCTAAACACTCGGACCTGGAAATGCATAAAACAATAGGCTGCGCACACAAAACACACACACTGAGTTCAACAGAATTGTGCTTAAGTAAACAAGGAAAAATTTGGAGACGGAAGACTCAGGACCATTCTTCCACAAGCACCAAGGTCTTCATCCTCTATCCATAGCTTGAAAGCTAGCTAAGACACAGGGAGAGAGGTCCAATCCCCAACGGAAACAAATCGGTGATGCAAAAAGTATTGTTGTTGCCACTTCTTTCCTGCTCAACCGATGACTTTTAAGCATGCACGAATGTATTACAGTGTAATGTCAACTGTGTCTCTTACCGCATGCATGTCACTTACTTTAGTACAACTGCTAACCATTACCTTAGTCATTAGAGGAGGCTGATACGGCAATTCTGCGCTGCAGGGCAAAGACTCCTCCTCAGGACAGTGCGCAGAAGTTGACGAGGTAGGATTTTCATTTTCCCCCCTACTTGCTGTGAATTTTTCATTGGTCAGGGGAAATCCGAACAGCCTGCAGCTATCTTTACAAGTTGAAACAAATCTATGATCGTCTCTAATGAATGGCTTGCTTGGAATAGGGCAATGTGAATATGTCTTGTGGCTGTGGTCTTCCAGGCCCCCTGTGGATCTGAATCCATGAAGAGGCGTAGAGCTGCCTTCTGATGAAGAAAACTTCCATGGAATTCTTTGAGAAACGAAGAGTGAATCCTGATTGCCACAATGCAACGATGCTGTCTGAGAAGGTGGAGCACCAGATTGCTGAAACAATAGCGCGGACAAAGGCAATGATCCCGTTACAAGTGACGTTGGATGGGTATTATTGCTGTAGACGTGGCTCTGTGTGGGCCAGCAATTTCCATGACATGGCACTTGAACTCCATCAACCACATCAGCAGCAATCGTTCCCCGCACTTGGTTTGCTTCTGGGCGTCTTCCGTATGACTGGATTGGTACAGTTTCTTGACCTTGCAAGACCTTATGGAATTGGAAGGATTCACTTAATACAGTTCCATCTAAGGGGTTCCGAGCATCTGCACGAACATTCCTGGCGCTGTTTCCACGGGTCAGGATTTTTGAACAATTAAGGCCAACATAGTACCTCATATCTGATGGGTGCTGCCTGAAAGCTTCCACTCTGGCAAATGGAGTTCTGAACCCAAATACTTCTTGACCTTGCAAGACCTTCTGGAACCTTAAAGGCCCCCTAAAGTCTGAAACTTCATTACCATCTGTAAGAAGTAAATGGGCTCAATACTAATCTCCAAAGAAGCATCACATGCAACTTGGAATGGAAACCATTTAGAGATTTCAAGAATAAAAATATATGGAGAAGTAAGAACCTCTAGGTACCGGAAGATCTGGCTTAGCCACAGCAAAGCCAACCCTACTTCTCTTGTTTCCTGGTAACAGAAAGCTGTTGGGCCCAGACACAGAACCAGCAGGCTCAATCTCCCAAGGGGAAATCCTATTAAAGCGATTGACTCCCATATCATCCCATTTAACCTGCAGAAGTCATTCGAACTTGATATCATGTTAACACGGAAGTTGTGAGAACTCTGCTTGCACTGTGATGCCTAGCTTATTTCTCAAATATATAAAAGATGAATTTGTCGTGCAGAAAGCAACCAACTGCGTACCAACAAGCACTTCCACTTTGAACCTGGCCATCTTGTGGGATCCACATCACTAACCCCAACAATGACGCCAGTGCACCTGCCAAAATAAAATTAGTTCTCTTGACACAATTCATGTGTGAAGTTCCAAAATCATAACAAACCTACCTTCTTTCAGAAGAATCTTCAGTTTCAAGACGAATTTGGAACCTCATTCCACAAGAAAAAGAATGTGAAAGGCTCTTGGAGAACTTATGACAAGGTACGATAATCTCAGACGAACGCACCCTGTACATTACACTCAATATTCAGAGGCGTCAACTGGGAAAAGAGATCAAAACAACGCAAGTTCAATGCCCCACTACGATGAGATTGACCAAAACTAGTTTTAAAGAAAGAGGAAATTTAAAACGAGAAAAATAGCACATCCAGGAAAAGATTGGAGCAACCCAAGACTCGGATGAAATGTCCCATAATGTAGCAGACGACAAGTTATTAAGGCCATATTTGCATATGTTTCAGTAGATAAAAGAAAGGATGCTTGAGTGAACCCGTACTTCTGACAACACAGCATAAAGAAGGAATATTTTCACTTCCTCAAAAGCCACAACACCACCCAATTTCTTCAAGTTTTTTTTTTCTCTTACAAAAAGAACATTCGGAACAGATCAGTGTCGTGAACGTAGTCCCCATTTGCAGTCCTGATTGTGTTAATACTTAAGAATGAACACGGGGAAAGGCTAATGCCAAACTCGCTAGACTTGTAAGCCCACGTAGTTTAGTCTGATTACAATATCCAAGTCCGGGTTTCTAAATTCTTACTTCACAAGTCATAATAGACAATAGATCTGAAGAACCATATCAACAGAAAAACAAACCTTGGGTTATAGAAGATATTAAAAGTACTTTTCATGGATACGGCATTCGCTATAGCCGCAACACTGCTAGCACCGAACTGTAGGCTACTAGGAGGGAGGATTGCAGCACCACTCTTAACTTGCGCAGCTCTGCGAATTCCAAGCCTGAGTTCTCCATCAGCACCCCTGCTAAACATTAAGTGACTCAAGAATTGAACAATTTCAGGAAACTCTTCAAATCAATTTATAGTGATTCAACCTTAGAAAAATCACGGCATCTCCGGACACAAGCTTTTTCTTATTGACAAAGGCACTCCAACCCGTAGTGAGCAAATGCCTTCGAGGCTGGCCTGCTCCCAAAAAAACATATATTAACACGAGTTCTATTAAGCAATGAGACCGCAAAATAAACTTAGAAACTTGTTTAATTTAGGGACTTAATTTTTACCTCTATAGATATGCCGAAATTTCCACTCAATTCCATGCAAATCCTTAGCAACAAGCTCCTGCGAAGGTCTCTGTTGGTTGTAGTCCTAAGAACCGAACAGAATAAAGTCATTATCACAGTGAACCAAGAGGCAAGCAAATTTATGTTCTGATGCGGACTTAAGATATATTCAATAAGGCTACCAAAGGGGGAAAGCAATCCTCAGCAGCACGACGAGGAACTGAGAAGCCACCATGTGTACTGGTGTCAGACGCAGTGAGAGTTTTACAAAACATGTGGGGTGTCGCAGACTTCCCTACTCCTTCAGGATCTTCATCCTCGGCGTCTGCCATGATCCCTTCCCTCCATTTCTGCTCAATCTGCCAGAAATGAATTTATTTGTGGGGATGGTTCTCACTGATAACCATGTCAAAGCATCATGTTTCCGTCACCATACCAAACAAAGGCATTTCATTTTAATTAACTACCATTCCCAAATTCGAAACTTCTCCCTCTAAGAAAGAAAGATGACTTCTCTTTATTGAGGTGTTGAAAAAGACTCTTTTTCCTTGAAAAGCAGGGGTGTGTATTTGAGGAACAACATTAAATTTATCCCTAATACAGATAAAGCT
Organism: Avicennia marina; assembly: GCA_019155195.1. Classification (NCBI taxonomy): domain Eukaryota; kingdom Viridiplantae; phylum Streptophyta; class Magnoliopsida; order Lamiales; family Acanthaceae; genus Avicennia; species Avicennia marina. The sequence continues at coordinate 16,215,714 of CM032754.1, read as the reverse complement.
GCTACATTTTACAGAATTCCTTATGTGACAACCGAATTTGGGTGGAATCTTTTCAAATTTCTTTTAAAATGAAACATCACGTAAAGGTGAAAGAAATTCCTCCAACAAGATCACACTTTCAACAAGCTGCCTCGTCGAGAAAAAGACTTCCCTTTCAAGATGTCTGTAAGAGAACTAAATGCCTGCATTAGATGAAAATTTCTTTCACGTGTAATATTTTCAAGGAAAAGCAGAGTTTACAAAAGATTACAGACGTTGCAATGCCGTGTCCTGAAGATTATATGAACTGGTACCTGTTGATCAGGAACCAGGGAAACTTGTGCATAAACCTCATCGCTAGCTTCGTCCGCCTGCCAATAAGGCTCCCATCATTCAGTTAAATTGATGACAGAAATTCAACCACTCGAAATCAAGAAAAAGAAAAAAAATCCAGATTATTTACATGGAGCTTGACACCAGCAACTCGACAAAATACGTGGGGAGGGAGATTATAAGCTACGGCAGGGTGCCCGGGAAGGTGTTCCACGTGTCCTTGTGGAAAGTAGACGACGGCACTTCCTTTCTTCGGCAAGGAAATCGACGGCCCCGCACATGCGTGCCAAAGCTCCATACACACAGACGAAGACAACGACGTCGTAGCCAATTCCAAGTTCCCAGAGTCCACCGACGACGAAGAAGAAACCGAGAGCGTCACCGTTTCATCTTCATCGGTCACGGTGTTCAAATCTATCAATCCGCAAGTCATATTCAAACCCTAAGCAGCAAAAACCACCGAGACTTTCGAGGAAACAGAAAATTGTACAAGTCGCTGCGAATGTCTTCTCTACTCCCTATTTCTTTCACGGGCACAGAGGGTAAGAGAACGTGAGCGTACGAGAGAGAGAGACAGAGGGATGAACACACCTTTATGCCCTGTGACTTAGCAGCGCACCCACTGCACTAGCTTTCTCTCACTACATGAAATCGGGCTATTAGTCTGACGAGGACGACGATAATCACGAGGCCTTGTTAATACCATGCTTCGGAGGAAAAAATGCTTCTTCTGTTTCACCAGGAGACAGATATCCTTTTATCTCCATTATCTAACTTAAAAGAAATTAATAGTAAAACAAATCATTAATCACCAGTGAGATTTGTACATATTACTACATACACGCACATATCTGTATAAATATGATTAGAAGGAAAAACAGACAAGCAATTAAAAAATCTCGCGTCGTACATGCATACATACAACATATATAGAGTGACCCTGCACCGCAGAGCAACGGTGCGGCTACCATGCGAAGCGAGCAGCTACTTCTGCGATGTATGTATGTGGCAGAGATGTCTATAGGGTAGAGACTGCAAATATCTATAAATAATAACAGCAAAAAATAAATAAATAACAACAGCAATAAAGTGCTTACATGTGTCTATGTATTACTTGTACAGGCTACAGATTCATGGAAGCTGTGTGTAGCGTGATAGGAACAAAGCAGTGTGTGTGATTTTTGGGAGTTTCTTGAGGGGGATGTGATGTGTAAAGGGGGCGAGCAAAAAAATAATAATAATAATATACTGAGAAATGCTTCTGTGCACGGCCTCCCTTTTTTTTCGGGGGGGTGTCTATTCCGTCCCCTTCCTCTTCACCTCCTCTCATTTTGCTTGCTTAATTCTCTATCTCTGTATCTTAAATTCATTTTGATGCATCGCTTATCTCATAATAAAAAGAATTTTATTGCCGTTACAAATGCTGCACCAGAAAATGGGCCTTTTGAATTAGCCAGCCAACAATTTATGCGAGATTTGAATTAAATGATGATAAAAAATTGAAGGAAAGTGGGGGAAATGGTCCCCTTAAATGAATGGGTGGAACTGTCATTTGGGTTGTGAGTGAAGGGCGTGGACAAGAGTGTGACAGGGAAACAAACAGGGAACGTACCTATCACCTTCACAGATGCATGAGGTCCAAGGCTGCAGCTCTGTGTACGCCCTACCACAGTAACCCGGACAAAACGGGTTTACCCCTCCAGGCCAAGTTTGATCATCAACTCCCACTTTTGCTTTTATATTAACTCAATTTAGTAAACCCTAGCAATAACCTATTCCTGGAAAGGTGACATGAAAGCAAAGCGTGCTTTCTTTACACGCGCTATGGTCACACCTCGAACCCAACCATCATACTTTCTTTTCTTCTCACAGAAAAAGTGATCTTTAGTTCTGCAAATTGAAAGCCTAAGAAATTGATGATTCATGGCAATTATAGGTCCCCCCCGTAGATACTGCCCTCATCAACTGAAAGGCTGCCATGTCCAAAACTTTAGCTTTGCATCTTTTAATAATGGATAATTTGCGGAAGTTGGATCTCGCAGCCTACTTTTTTAATCTTTACTAATAAAAAGTATTTAATGTTGGTTCTGCAACTGATCCAATTCAACACCCAAAAGCAGAATGTGTGGTTTCTTTCCGGGAAATTTTCGCTATGAATAGAAAAGTTAGTTCTTTTACTGCTGTTCTTTGATGGGTTCTTTAGATTTGTGCCTATTATTTTGTATTGGGGGAAAAGGGAAGTTGGTGGCTGCACTAATGTTACTTTTACTATGTAATCAGAACAGGTGAATTAATCATATTATGATTGGAGAAAATGTTAGCCGCAAATTAAAAACTCACGTGGGGTTTGTCGTAAAGCCTGTGGTTGGTGAGTTAATAATGGCATGAAGGCATCTTTTTGCCTCAACTAATGATCAAAACCTTATTTTCAACATCAAGACAATTATGTCTTCGACCAAAGTTGAGGAAATGTTACTATGCAACTACCCTCAGCTACACAATTCACTATACGGAATCAAGCAAATCACGTTTCGGTTAAACTTCTTTTAAAAAGGAAAAATAATGTCTTTCAATGAGAAGAAAATGAGCGGTAGATTAAAACAAACAAACAAACAAATAAAATGAATAAATAGAAAATAAGAAAGAGAGAAATGGGGAAGGAGAGAGGAATGAGAAGGGGCTTGGCGTTCTCAGCTTTTTGCAGAGAGCCCTCGACTTTTTCGCGGGCTTTTACTGAACCTATTTTCTGACCACTGGCCATTCCCCACTCTCACCACTTTTCCTGCTTGAGTCGCGTCACCCACACGCTCAATTTTTACTACATTAGTATGCAAGAATGAAAGATAAAATAGAATAACGTTCGTCATGTCATTTTTATTACTACTATTAATATAATTAAATATTGAAAATTTACTGTTTTATTTAGAATTAGTATTTTTAAAAATAAAAAGTATACATTTCTTCTCAATGCCATGAGTCTACTCATTTCTACATTATTTGAAAGAACTTATATTTTATACTATTAAAATAATTTTATTAATTTTAAATTTATAAGATTTATATCAACAAATGTCATCTATTATTAATAAATAAATTAAATATAAAAATGTTACATGTAAAAATATTAATATATGTTATCTTATTTTCATTTATAATATAATTAAGATATATGTTAAATATGTAAAATATTTATTCATATTTATGCATTCAATAAAAGTAGTAAGTTAATTTTTAACACCAATAAAAATATTTTTGAATATAGTATATGTTGGTATACTTAATAAATAAATATAATATAATCCAAATATGTGTGTGTATCGTAAATGTTTAGTATATTATTCATAAAAGTAATTAATATAATAATATTAATTAAATATTTACCTTTTCTTCGTATAATGAACATATATATATATGTAAAGTTAAAAATAAAATTATATAAATATTTATTTTACAATAAATAAATTAAAAATTAATTACACATGTTCGTTCAATACCTGCTATGTATACAAATCTTTTGTATGCAACATAAATATTATATAGTTTTGTAAATATTAAATATTTATTATATATATATATAGTCATATAACAAAAAAATATAATAATTAATTAAACATTTTCAAATAATGTCCTTTTCATTAAAAAATATTTGTCTTTAATTCATTTTATTTATTTTTAATTATCATTTTTAAATATAAAATTAAATAATCTAATGACAATTTCATTACACCTTTATTTCTAATGTCATATTTTCTCTTACCAATCCAAAGATACAGTAAATTAATTCATTCGTTCCTTAATTTTGTTCTATTCTTAAATTCACTCCAAACCATATCAATCATACCTAATTTTTTAATTATTTTTGCTTTTCTACTTATATATGTATTGATATCATATTATTAAGCATTTGAGGTAAATTTAATAGTGCATTTTCAATTTTAAAATATTATTTAATTAATAAATTTATTTCATTACCCATATTAAAAACTAAACTCACTCAATCTAATTATTAATATACAAGTAATTCTTTGATCTATAAAATATTATTATAAATTAAAACCAAATTCGCTCAATATAATTACTAATATACTAATATTATGAAAGTCAGATTTTTTGTTACACAATATAAAATTGGACAATTATTTTTTATTTTTCTAATATTTATCTCTTTTTTTAACTCATTATTTTGATTTGTTATTCTCTCAAATTTCCTTTCCTTTTGGAATTTTTATCTTCTTTATTTTTAATTTTAAATATTTTTGATACTTTTAATATATCTACGGTAGAAGTAGACTTTTCAATTATACATTATAAAATTACATAATTATCCTCAATTTTATTTTGTATTTTTATTTTTCTCTATTCTATCAACTCATTATTATTATCTATTTCCATTTCAATTTTTATGTCTTTGCCAATATTTTATTTCTTCTTTTTCTTATTTTGAATATTTTTTATACGTTTTGTTTTCTTATAGTTTTAATTATCTAATATATAATAATTTTAAATTATAAATAACTTTAAACGTAAATTATGCTATTTTTACTAAGTATATATTTTAATGTTTTAAATAAAACTAAGAGGTGATAGAATTACCTTCCGAATATATTTTTTGAAAGATTATTATCTGTACCCTTTTGTTAAAGTAGAGAAAAATAAAGATATAAATAAAAATAAATATGATTATAGAAATCATTTGGAAATATCTTGTTTGTATTCTTACTCTTATAAACTAACGTTGTCATTGTTATACATTTTTAAATTTATTTTTTTATTTTTATATAATTTTAAAAATATTCAAAAAGAAATGTAAACCCACGTAGACTTTGCTGCCTGCCAGAATAGCGAAAGACACGTAGCAACACATGAGAAGTTGGCAGAAGGAAGTAGAATGGTCGTTTTCTCGTCACAGGGGTGTCGGCTACTGAAAAGCCGGGCTGCACGAGCCCTCGATTTTCGCGCGAATCGTACGGCCAACAAGCTTCTCCCTCGGCCTTCTGCACCTACGTTCCATCCTGAAAATCTCAGACAGCGCTGTTGATTTTTAATGCGGATGCGATAGTTTATTATATCTGGCTACGTCGGTTTTGCAATTTTCTATCGTAAAAAAATATTCTTAATTATTATATTTATTAATTTTTTTATATTTTTATATAAATTTCAAAATAAAAATATTTAAAAATATACATTTAAATTTAAAAAGAAACATAGCCTTTGTTTGCAAATTTTGTATTCTAAACACACATATTTAATCACTTAATTTTTTAAATTTTATTTATTTCTTCCTTATACTTTTACATAATTTTTAAAATAAAAAATTTAAAAATATACATAAAAATTTAAAAACAAACATATAGCCTAGAAAACGCTCAACATATTGGCTATGTTTTTTTTTCTTTTCATTTTACTATGATTTTGTCGTTACTTAAAAATTTTATTATAAAAATTTTATTCAAATTCAAATTTAAAATTTTCACTCTCTTACTTTTTATAACTAACTAAAAATTTTTAAATTATTATACCTATTTACTATTAAATCAATACTTATATTTATAATTTTTTTTATTTATATTCATTTTTTATTACTATATAACATGTATACTATCACATAATTCAATCATTATAATATATTAAATATATAAAAAAATAATTTTTTAATTATTCAAAAATATAATTTTTGTCTTTACTCAAATCACCAAAATTTTACTCCGTTGCTTACTAGGAAACAGACATAGCCCCTGTTGATCCATATGTAAAAGATTAAATGATGTTATTAATATAATAAAAAACAATTTACTGAAGTCGATGACGAGATAAACCCACTAAAAATTTTAAATTATATTAAAAACTTAAAAACAATGTAAAGATGGAAATGACATTTTAGTTGTTTAATATTTGGCAATTAATAAATTCTTTAGGCACATCCCTCTCTTGATAACAGATAATGGTGGCACACCGTGCGCAAATTCTTTTATAAGATTTTATCCTTAATAACATATATAATAAAAATAATTAAAAATAAAATAACATTGAAATAGCATTAAAAATAGAACAAGCAAATTAGAAAACACAAAATTATGGAAAAAATTAAATAAAATTATATTAGAAGGGAATGAAGAAAAAGGACAATAAAAAATATTCAAATAAGAGTACTAATACAAATTTATATTTTACAAAAAAAATTCATAATCCAAACAAAGACCAGAATATAGAATATGAAAAATGTCGCGTCAATATTGTAATTGTGATTACAACAGTTGGTCAAGGAATGGTAAGGGCAATTAGATACGAGCACACACCAAGAAATTAAAAAGTGAACACCAATATATTAATGTAGCTTAGAGATGCACTCCTACGTGACGTGCTCAAATCGCGTCGGAAAATAGCAGTGTAATCGGATTTGAATCCAATAATCTCAGGGACGTGAACCGGACGAAGAACACCGACCCAACGTGATAGGATTAGATTGAACCCGATGGAACGACTACAATCAGCACACCGATTACTGATTGATACGTTACGAATTACACGGACCAATCCGGAATGACTCAATTTGGGATAAAAAATTCACGAGAAATTGAAAGGCTCAATTTCAGGGAATTGAAAAGAAACTTGAATTAAATAAAAATCTCTGTCTATTGATCTGTTTCAACTGAATAACAAATTACTATTTATACTAAAAACTATCAGACTCTAATCTAAAAACCCATATGGCTCAATTTATTAATAAGACATATTTACAATAAAGCTAAAATTAATAAATATTAAAATAAATTTCGACAGATCCCTGAAGCGCGTCATACCCCTCTTTTTGAAGGCGAATTGTCCTTAATTCGAATTTGTGTCCTCCTGGATCAAACACGAATCTTTGGAAGTTCCTTAACTCTTCATCGCCTCGCTGAAACTCCAGCTTCATCTTCCCATGAATCCAACACAAAAATACCAACAACAAACCATATAAAGGAATATACAAAGGCACTAACGACTTATCCGGATATGCATATGTAACTCTATAGATAAAACTATATTCCCTTCTTGTGCAGTACAATTGAACAAAGCATCTGTTAAAGGGTTAAATGGATCATCGTACATGTGACTCTGTAGAAATTTAATCTCCCAATCCTTAGCTTGTTCTTCATTCTCGTGGCTGTCCTCAACTTCCACTTTAATTTCTATGCATCTCAACTCTATCCTTTGCAAGTTCTAAGGATTCAGTTACTTTTTTCCGTTCACTTTTCTCCTCAATTTCCAGATATGTGTTATCACTGCCATTATCTGCATATTGTACTTCATCCGGTGGCATCTTCTCTGCAATCCTCACTTCAGTTAAAGATGGCATCTCTATGGATGGGCTTTTCTTCTCTCCCATAACTTTGCTAATGCCGATATGAGTATCAACTTCCTCGTTTCAATATTCACTCATGCTATGCCCACGTTGAAAGCAATTAAGACACACTCAAATTTGACCTTCAATATAAGAATCCGATACCTTGGATGTCTCGTTGTACTCATCCACATTCGATCCATAATCTTTGTCACAATAGTGCCTTGACGATGGATGTTTATCTTTTGTCCTCTCGTGTCTCAAAGTATGGTTGTCCATAGCAAGACAATTCTACATCTTACTCACAGCTCTGGACAACCTTTGGATTTCGTCAAATATTATCTCCTTATAATGTGCGTGACAAATCGACATCCTGTAAAATAAATACAGATAGATTCGCTCTTTGCTATAATATTATTTTTTCACTTTTGTTTTTCTCTTCCTCTATTTTTGGCATTTTTTTTTCAATTTTTTTTTCACACTTTGTTTTTTTTTGTACTCTCCTTTTTTTTTGCCCCTTTTCTTTCTCTCTGTTTTTTTGCTCTTTTTTTTCTTTTTTTTACCTCTCTCTCTTTTTTTTTTAAATTCAGCAACCAAACAGGCCTCAAGCTAAAACAAAAATTCTGCAGCCAAACAGGCCCTTAAGTGGAACATAAATACTGTAACCAAACACGGCCTTACCACGTTAGCGTGGACGGCCCAGCCCAGCAGCAGCTCCTGCTCCAGCCCAATCCTCTCGGCCCACTATTTTTGTTTTTCTTTTTTGCTCAAGTGTGGCCCAGTTGCAATCTGGCCCAGATCCTGCTTCCAGCCCAACTCGATCCTCGGCCTAACAGAATTTTTTTTTTCTTTTTTCTACCCGAAATTTGGCCCAATCGGCAACTTGGCCCAAACAACCCTCGGCCTAACAGAAAAAAATTTTTTTTTTTGCTTACAGGTGGCGGCGGCGGCGACGATGGCTGATTTCACCGGCATTCGTCCGCGACGGTGGCTGAAAATGGTCGGCCCGACTTGGGAAAACCTTGGGGAAGCCTCGGCGACGGTGACGGACGGCGATTCAAGCCGTGGTGGCGTGAATTTCAGGTGGAAATTCGCGCGGTGTCGCAGCGGTTCGCGGTGGATTTTCGGCCGATTCACTCGTCCTCCGGTGGTGATTCGGCATGGGAAGGGATGGGCTCACACCGGCTGTGCTGTGGGTGAGATTTTTGGGTGGAAATCAGCTGAAACGGAGGCGGAATTGCGGCGGCGGTGCGGCGTGGCGATTTTTTTTCCCTTTTTTTTGACTTTTTTTTTGTTTTCTCCGACGACGGCGGCAGCAGTGGTTGCGGCTGGGTTGATTGCTGTCGTGAATCGGTTGAATGGTGGCAAATTCGCGGTGGCAACGGTGACGGCAGCGATTTTCTCTCTTTTTTTTTATTTTTTTCTTTTTTTTGAAAATTCTGGATCATGTATCGAATTAGAATTCGATACAAGCTCGCTCTAATACCAAACTGACATGATCAAATTGCGTCGGAAAATAGCGGTGTAATCGGACCCAAATCCGATAATCCCAGGTAGGCGAACCGGATGAAGAACGTCGACCCAACGTGATAGGATTGGATTGAACCCGATGGAATGGCCACAATCAGTACACCAATTGCTGATTGATATGTTACGAATCACACGGACCAATCCGGAATGACTCGATTTGGGATAGAAAATTCACGAGAAATTGAAAGGCTCAATTTCAAGGAATTGAGAAGAAATTTGAATTAAATAAAACTCTCTGTCTATTGATCTGTTTCAATTGAATAACAAACTACTATTTATATTAAAAACTATCAGACTTAACCTAAAAGCTCATATGACCCAATTTATTAATAAGATTCATTTACAATAAAACTAAAATTAATAAATATTAAAATAAATTTCGACGGATCCCTGGATCGCGTCACTATGTTTGTGAGTACTTTGCTAGTCAAAAGTTTCCACTATCTTAAACAAAATAGTGAATACAAGTAAATCAAGTCACACTTTTTCATAAACCAAAATACCTCTCCAGGGTATCCGAACTATTGGTTACATTAAAACTTCTCCCAAATTTTGTGTTTAACTTAAAATTATTCTTTTATGCCCAATACTCACTTCTTGACAGGTTTGTACAATTCAATAATTGATTTTTTTTCCTCATCTTGGTCACATAGACAAAATTGTCTGTCTCTAAGAAGCTCACGTGACTAACTCAAGGAAGATCACACTTAGACGTTACCATAAGTAATTTCTTTGACATTTATAGCTGTGGAAACATGAATGCTTCAACCTTGAGGACTTCTTTGGATCAACTTTAATTTCTCAAATCTTGATTCCTAAGTAACTTCAAACTTTGTTGTAAGTGTTGTTACAACAGTTTGAGATAAACTCAAACTTTTCATTGCTTATCTAATGGGCATCCTGTTTCAATCCAACTTCTTCAAGCCTCTTGCTGTGTATCTTCAAACTCTTTAAGTTTATTAGCATCTAAGACTTTCTTGTGCAAATTCTTCCTGATTCATCTTTTTGCCAAGGGTTTAATTTCCACACAAATTTACCATAGTCAACATAGAATTCTAGACAAGTTAGAACTCCAATACAAGGTCTTACATAACATCGACTATGATGTTGAGCAAATGTGTCTACAATAAAGTTAGCAATATTCTCATTTGATATATTTGTGGCACAACCAAATAGAGTACCCAAAGCCAAAATACTCCACTCATTTTTGTTCAACCTTAACATCACACACACTTTAGGATTTCATCAATCAGCAACAAATCTTAACTGAGATAAGCTGAATTACGAACACCTCCAATGACCAATCATCACAAAGTCCTTGGTCATTGTTCCAACAACAATTATAATATCAATTCAAAACATTAGAAAAATCATATAATACTACTTCCCCTTAATCACGAACCTTCTTGCTGCTTCAAGGCTGGCTGAATTTTTGGGCACTTCCTCCCCTTTTATGCCACATATTTGCCAAAAGAATGGCAAACGAGCATGGCTATCTCTTTCTCTATTTAGCGAAGGCCCAACCTATGAGAAAGGTGAAGCAATTGACTCATCAAGGCAATGACCTAGTTAGCTAGAATAGCTTTATTGTTCACATCAATGTTTGCGGTATCACCAATCAGGTTCACCACTAGCATCATCTTGAGCTTCTCTTTTAGCAAGGACAATTGGATTAGCATCAATAATAACTAGTTCATCATGTGGCTTAGCTACTGGTTCATCATGAATGAAGGCTTTAGGCTTAGGATAAGCATGTTCAAGCTCTTCTTGCTCTTCCTCAATAGGCATTGGTTTACTTAGAAATTCCAATGTTGCACTTAGTGTTGCAACATTATTGTTAATATTTTAAATTTTAACCTGCAAATGATTCACTTGATTCACCATCAATCTCTTTTCTGCTTACAGTGAGTTTAGAGCATCTTGAATATGTTGTGAGGATAGTGCAAGAGTTAAGGCAACCTCATTAGATGCATATTCTACTAAGTCATCAATTTTGGCGATCTTGCCAAGCCTTTGTCTCCACTTCATGATTTCCTAATCTTATTTGACATCACCTTTCTCTAGTTTCACTTTGTACTTAGGATTAGTCACAGGGTTGATAATCAAACCAGGATAGGAAAGATAAGTGAGCACATTTTCTTGACCTACAAAGCGAATCATTGATTGAAAAATTAAATGACTCAAATTTACCTCCAACTCATTGACCATGCTATACAACCAGGATACCATTTCTCTTTTCATCTAATACCCTCCAACCACTTCCTCAATTTCCCACCAGTAAGCACACTTAATATCTTATCAAATTCATTGCAATGCTCAGGAAAATATGTGGTTTTGTGTGCTAAAGGTGGAAAACCAATTGCAGTGTTAATCACGTTTGGGGAAAACCTTATCACACTTAGTAATACCTGGGTGAATTTTGGGTCAACCACCTCTTTGTTGTGTTAGCATAGAACTCAGGCACAAGAAGGGTAATGTAAGAATAATGGCAAGCAACTATACTGAACATGCCAGTTTGCTTTAAAAATGTAATAAACTCCATTTTCATGAACTTGCCTTCCTGGATATATTTTTCAAGAATAAAATTGTAAGACTTCACACATACTCATAATTTTTTCCACGTTGTGGGAGTGGAATTTGTATTCACTGGGCTTTTGCAGCCTAAAGGTGTTCACCTTGTTCATATCTTCTTAAGACTCTTTACTAGCCTTTTCCCTACCTTTATATTTGCATTTCTCATTTTCCAATTTTGACTTTCCCTTGTCTTGCTTCTGTTTCTTAACTTTCTTAGTTGCTTGTTGGGTAAAAAGTCCCTTAGACGCCTTCCTCTTAAACTTGAAACTTTTGGATGACAGGGTATGTTACTATTCTTCTAGAATCCCTTATGTTTTTGGAGGTAACATTGAAACATCTCTCCTTCAAGTTTCTTTGGGGCTTTTCTCAAGGGTTTCTCTTATTTTTCTTTCCTTAAGAGCTCACTTAAGCCTCTATTTGTGCATCAACTTACTGGCTCATATGTCTGTGATGGTTCAGTTCTATCTCCAACATGACCTTCTAACTCTAATTCTTCCCGTTAACTTGTATGGGATAGACTGCCATTAAAGGTTCTACTTGTAGCACCTCCTCGGCTAGAACAAGCCCTATTGCCTACTAGTTCTTGTCTACAATTTCCAGCAATGGCATTTGCTCTGGTGAGGCCACCATTTCTATAGTAGTGGAAAAAGTTGCCACCAAGATCAAATTTAGGCTTTGAATAGAAGACTCACCTTCCATTAATGATTCTTTTTTTGCGCTTTTAGCAATTTTGCAACAAGGTTAGGGTTTCTAGCTAGAGAGGAAACACAATAGAGCTTCTATAAGGAATTAAAAAGGTTATAGCAATTTTCTAAACTTTAATACATAATTAGTGCCTCCAACTTTCATTAAAAACTTCTTCAATAACCATCATTAAAGACATAATTAACATTCAGAATTAAAAGAAATCCATTAAAGTAAGAAAGGTTTTTAAATTCTTGATTTTTAAGGACTCTAAAAATTATATGTTGCATAGGAGTCCTTATGTCTGTTCTTATCAATTTTGACATGAAAATCAGACTAGGCATAGACCTAGTGATTTTCTTAAAAAATCAAACTTGCTATCATCTAAGGCTTTTATAAAGATTCTGCCATTCGGTGCTTTATTGCAACATAAGTTACAACAAAAGTCTTATTCTTTACAAGTTCGCAGATAAGGTGATGACTTATGCTTTGAATAGAAGACACACCTTCCATTAATGATTCTTTTTTTGTGCTTTTAGCAATTTTGCAACAAGGTTAGGGTTTCCGGCTAGAGAGGAAACACAAAAGAGCTTCTGTAAGGAATTGAAAAGGTCATAGCAATTTTTTGAACTTTAATACATAATTAGTGCCTCCAACTTTCATTAAAAACTTCTTCAATAACCGTCATTAAAGACATAATTGACATTCAAAATTAAAAGAAATCCATTAAAGTAAGAAAGGGTTTTAAATTCTTGATTTTTAAGGACTCTAAAAATTAGTATGTTGCATAGGAGTCCTTATGTCCTTTCTTATTAATTTTGACATTAAAATCAGACTAGGCATAGACCTAGTAATTTTCTAAAAAATTCAAACCTGCTCTTATCTAAGGCCTTTATAAATATGTCTGCCATTTGATGCTTTATTGCAATATAAGTTATAACAATAGTCTTATTCTTTCCAAATTCACAAATGAAGTGATGACTTATGTCTTTATGCTTTGTTCTTGAATGTTGGGCAAGGTTTATTGTGATATCAATAGCACTTTTATTATCTATCACAAAGTACCGTCAGCCCATCAAAACTGACACCATAATCTTTATCATTTGTTTCATCCATAACAATTAAGTATAACAACTCCCTGTGACAACATATTTAGCTTTAGCTATAGAAAGTGAGGTATAATTTTGTTTCATGCTATATCAAGATACTAGACTATTTCCCATGAAGTAACATCCTCTTTTGGTATTTTTTTTTCTATTATCACAATTTTCAACCTAATCAGTGTCAATATAGCTAACCAAACTGATGTTGAATCTTTGATATACCATGTACCAAGGTGTATGGTAAAGTTCACATTCTTTATAATCCTTTGTACTACTGTTAAATAACTTTCTTTTGGTGTTAGTTGGTACTTGGAACTAACACTTACACTAAAACATTGATCTGGTTTGTTAGTTATTAAATATAGTAAGCTTTCAATCATACTTCTATATAGGCTTTCGTTAGTTGGTTTGCCCTACTCATCCTCATGCAACTTTACTAATGTTGCCATTAGTGTTGTCACATGCTTGTCTTATTTAAAACCAAATTTCTTCACTAAATTTTTAGGATATTTAGATTGTAAAATAAACATACCTTCATTCGCTTGACTTGTAGACCTAGGAAGTATGCCAATTTACCAACTATGCTCATTTCAAATTCCTATTATATGTTTTTCACAAATCCATCTAAAAACTTTTGTGAGGGTGAATCAAATGCAATATCCATCTGTATATACTTGAATAATTATAATATTCTTATTGCAACATTTCATAAATAAAGTTTTATCAGCTCCCCTGTCTTATAATCTTCCTTCAAAATAAAACTTGTAAGACGTTCATAACAAGTATGAGGTGCTTGTTTTAACCTATATAAGGCATTTTTTAATTTGTAGACATAATTAGGATGATGTGTGTTTAATAACGCTTTTAGTTCATAAGCTTCCTCGTTTAAAAGGCCATTCAAGAATGTATTCTTTACATCCATTTAAAACATCATGAATTCTAATGAGCGAGCAATAATTAGAAGTAGTCAAACAGCCTCAAGTCGAGCTAGTCATGCAAAAGTTTCATCAAAGTCTACTTCCTCAACTTGAGTATATTTTTATGCCACTAATTTGATTTTATTTCTAGTTATTACACCATCCTCATTTGTCTTATGTTTAAAGACCCATTTGTTCCAATTATGTAAATATCTTTAAGTCTTTCAACAAGTGTGTACACAGTGTACCTCTCAAACTAATTAAATTTATCTTGCATAGCCAGAACCCAGAATTCATCTTTTAAAGCTTCATCAATACTCTTTGGTTTCATATTAGAAATAAAACATGAATATTCAAGTCACAGTAATATACCTTAAGGTTGATCTTTGGTTCTTATTTGATCATTCATATCATCTATTATAACTTTAGGTGGATGGCTCTTAAAGATTTTGTAGGAGTGTGTAGGAGCTTTACTTGAAGTTGGATCACCAATGGGCGATGCTGATTGTGGCAGTGTAACAATCTGTTCACTATTTTGATCCCTATTTATTGTTATAGGATTTCCAACTCTATTTGATGATGAATCTTCATCATCAACAAGTGATATAGACATTTCAGGTGCCTTTTTAGTAGACTCATCATCATCATCAATCACAAAATTGATGGTCTCCATTACTGACATTGTTCTTTTGTTGTATACCTTGTACGTTTTACTGTTAGTAGAATAATTACGAAAAAAACCTTCATCACACTTACTTGAAAATTTTTCAGTCTTCTTTTGATCTTTGAGAATTTTACATTTACTCTTGAACATGTGAAATTAAGCTACAATTTGTTTCCTTCTTTTTTAAATTTCATAAGGTGTCTTCAATAAAGTAGGCCTCAAGTACACTCTATTGATGATTAGTAAGCTATGCTAATTGCTTTTGATGATATAGTAAGCTATGCTAATTGCTTTTAATGATATAGTATGCTATGCTAATTGCTTTTACCCATCATTTGGTATTAATATCTTTTGTAGCAAGCATAACTCTAGCCATATCTTATAAAGTCCCCTTTTGTTTTCAACAACACCATTTTGTTAGGGAGCCTTAGGAGACGAGTACTCATGTTGTATTCCCATGTTGGCAACAATATTGAACAAATTGCTAGTTTTCAAATTCTTTTCCATAATCACTACAAATCTTTACTATCTTTCAAGTGTTTCTTCTTTTTTAGTTTCAAGCTAGTTGCAAAGTTTTCAAATGGACTTTTCCTTCAAAAAGTCAATCTAAGTGAATCTAGAATAATCATCTATGCAAATAAAGATATATATTTTACCACCAGTACTTACAATATCTGCTAGTCCCATCAAGTCCATATGTAACAATCCTAGCACCCTTGATGTGTTCAAATGTTGTATCTTTTTAAGTGTTTGTCTCTTTTGCTTGCTAAGTTGTCATATTCTACAAATTTGGGTTGAAATTTTAAAGGGTTGAAATTTTGGATAACATAGAAAGCCCACGAATAACACCTGTCTTAGACAATTTTATCAAATCATGGTAGTTCATGTAGCCTAGTTTCCGATGCCATCTCATGTTCTCATCATTAGTAGACTTTAGATAGGATGTCATACTATTGAAGGTGTAACGGTTGTCATCAGCTGACTAGTTACCAACAAGTGTGCTCTTGTTTTGATTATTATACACACGACATTGATCTTTTGTGAATTTTACAAATAGATTTTGATCTCATAGCTGATTTATACTCAACAAATTAGTCTTCAAACTATCTACATGTAAAGCTTTTTGAAGTTTGGGCATACTAATCACTAAAAGTGTTCCTTTACCAATTACACAACACTTCTGTCCATTACCAAAAGTCACATGGCCTCTAGAAAAGGTTTTGTAACTAGTAAGATTATTTTGATCACTTGTCATATGTTTAGAACATCTATTGTCAATATATCATGTTTCTTTTGAACAAACTCATAAAGAAGTATAAGAAACAAGAAGTTAAGTTCAGATTTTTTAACCTAAACTTTTTTTATACGACTTCTTTTACCTCCAATGTTGCTAACAGCGATTACAACAATATCACTATGCAGCATGAAATTTGGCAATGCTAAGTATCTACCAACTTGATGTCCTGGCTTTTTGTAGTTAGTGCAGAATTCTTTTGTTTTTTGCCTATTGCTTCTTCTAGATTTCTTGCCAGTAAACACTGAATTAGGATTCTGTGGTACAGTCTATTTGACAAATTCAATCTCCTTGATTCCTAAGTGTTGTATTTGAGTTTTTGCACAAAATTTAAAACTGTATTATCTTTTGTCATTTTTTTATATGGACAAAACACCATCGAATTTTGTTTTTCTAGAATTCAACTTCTTTAAAGCCGCTTTAGCTTTAGCTTCATCTACTCTAATATTGGCTTCATGACACACAAGCCCAAGTCTTTTGTTTTCAACATTAAGTTTATAATTTATGTTAATCAAATTTTGATTTTCATGTTTTAATCTCCTTACCTATTTTTTGAGATCATCGTTTTTGAACAGGAGGGACAGCAATTTGTTACATGCTAGTTGCTATGTAGTCAAAAGTTTTTTTTTGGAATCACTTCTGCTATACTTCAATTGATCTTCTTCTGGTACTATTGATTTTGTAACATGATTGGTTACATCCTTTGTTTTCCTGATCACGTAGTTAAATGCTACATGATTGCTTGTTTGGTTCTCCTCATTAGATTCATTTGATCCTTCTTCACTCTAGATTGTGTTTGTAGATTTTCCATACTTGTTAGCACACACAACTTTGATATAACCAAAACTTCACATTTATAGCATCGTGGTCCTTTCTTTTATTGTTCAACCCTCTCCTTCATCTTAAAATTCTTAGGGTGATCCTTTGCATTCTTTTTAAAGGAGTTTCGAGCCTTATTTAACCCATTAAACTTCTTTTTACTTAAGAACTTCTTCAGCTTTTTAGCTATATAGGCAGTGTCAAGGGTTGATGTTGCAACATTCACTTTCACTATTACTAGAATCTTTACATGGAAAAGTAATTTCTTTTTCCCTATCCTTCTTAGCGTGGTTCAAGTTCATCTTTTAGGTTTATAAAGATCCCATGAGCTCATCAAGTCGTAAATTATTCACATCTTTAACTTCTTGTATAGCTGCTACTTTGGGAACAAACCTTTCAGGCAATGAATATAGAGTCTTTTTTTTTTTTACAATTTTGTTCAAAATGCCTCTTGAAAAACTTGATTTGCTATGTGCTAGAGTTTGCCATTGAACATGATAGTAGTATCATCTTCTCCCATCTTTATGTTCTGAACTTGTGAAGCTAACATTTGGAGTTTGGAATTTCTTACTACACTTGTCCCTTCAAGAATGTTTTGTAAAATAAGCTAGGCATGCTTTGTAGATTCACATGTGGAAATCAAATTGAATTGCTCCTCCTCAACACCTATGAAGATTGCATTGATGCTTTAAAATTGCCTAAAGCAGCACGTCTTTCATCAGTGGTCCATGATTTGACATCCTTGTGAACTTCCACTCCTTCAGTGCTTTATTTGGTAGATGGTTTTGATCCAATCTCAATTGCATTCTGAGCCTCTTCATGTTGTAATTTATAAATACATGCATTCATGCTTTTCAATATGGATAGTTGGAACAGTCAAAAAGTGGAGGATGATTTATAGATGCTGCTTCCTTAGAATTCATATCGCCAAGTCATAGAATCATTAGGATCACAACTGCTTCAAACTAAGCTTTATATGCAACTTGACTTTGATACCATGTGAAAACGTAGCGTCAATATTGTAATTATGGTTGCAATAATGGATTCGAGGAATGTTAAGGACAATTATATATGCACACACACACACACACACCTTAACAAAAATTAAAAAGTGAACACTAATATGTTAATATAGTTTAGAGATACACTCCTACATCTACAGTCACTTTGCCAGTCAAAAGCTTTCACTATCTTAAACAAAATAGTAAAGACAAGTAAATTAACTCGCACTCTCCCACAAACTAAAAGACCTCTCAAATGTATTGGAACTCTTGGTTGCACCAAAATTTCTTCTAAGTTTTGTTCTTAATCTAAAACTATCTTTTTAGGTCCAACACTCATTTCTTGATAGGTCTGTACAATTCAATGACTGATTTTTCCCTCAACTTAGTTACGTATGGAGATAATTCTCTATCTCTTAAAAAGCTCAGCATTCACACGATTGACTCCTAAGGATGATCTTGCTCAAACTTTTCCATAAGTAATTTTTTTGATATTTATAGTTGTACAAACATGAATGCCTTAACCTCGAGGACTTCTTTGGATCAACTTTAACTTCCTCAAATTTTAGTTCCCAAGCAACTTTAGACTTTGATATGAGTACTAGTGCAACATTTTGAAACAAACTTGAACTTTTCAGTGCTTATCCAGTAAGCATCCAGTCTTAATCCAACTTCTTCAAACCTCTTGCTGTGTATTTTCAAACTCTTCAAGTTTATCAGCATCTGAGGCTTTTTCATGCAGAAATTCTTCCAAACTCATCTTTCTAACAAGAGTTTAGTTTCTACAAAATTTACTATAGTCAATATAGAATGCTGGATAAGTTAGGATTTCGACACAAGGTCTTCCATAATACCTACCATGATGTTGCCAACAATAATAAGGTTAATAGAAAAAATAAAATAAGAAGCAAAAAAAAAAAAAAGAATGCAAGATATTGAAATTGGAAAGTGAATGAAATGTATAAAAATTAAGGGAATAGGGTGAAAAGGTAACATATAAAGAATTAAAATTATTTTGTCAATTACATACTATGCAACCAAATTCTTTTATATCCTTAAAATCTACTAGTGATAAAAGGCTCACTTGATACGTGCATATAATTATATAAACAAAAGATAGTTTTAATATAAAATTAATATCATTTACAAAATAAGAGAGAAAGAGCGAGATTTGGAAAAAAAAATGAAAAATGTAATAAATTTAAATTGACGTAGGAGATTGAAATGAAATTTTTAACTATAATAAATTAATAAAGAAACAATATTTTTAAATATAAATTTTATATTATTTATTCAACTTCATAAAATTATATAAAAAAAGAAAGAAAGAAAGAAAGAGAGAAAGTAGAACAAAAGGAAAAGAAGATAATAAATTAAAATCCATAGAAATGAATGAAATAAATAAATATTAAGGAAATACAGTGAAAACCAATTGCATAAATAATTAAAGGTCTTTTGATAAATATACATTATTCAACCAAATTAGGCTATAAATAAATATAAAGGCACACTCAACATGTTTGTATATGTATGTAAATTAATATATTAATATTTTTAGATTAATTCTGTCTTTTATAATATCAGAGAAAATTTCAAGAAATTTAAGAAAAGAGAAAATAAGGAAAAACAGTATCATAAATAAAAGTTGGGTGATGATAGTGAAAAATAAATAAATCCAATAAATCGACATTGAAAAATGGAATTGAAATAAGAAAATATAATAATTCATAATTAAGTGAGTAAAGTAAAAAGAATAAACATTAAAAAATAATTTAAAATAAGAAAATATAATAAATCAATATCAAGTGAGTAAAGCAAAGAGAAAATGCCATTAAAAATGAAAGACGTTTGGATATTTTCACACAGCACCTACCAAAGTCGTGCGCCCCAGCATTTAATAAATATTATAATAGATTGCTGTAAAAACAGTGATCAAAATTTATTGCCCACTCTTGATTATATACTCGTGCTCATTTATTTACAAGTTTAAAATATTTCAGTTTTCAATTTTGATTTAGCTTTTGTTGAATTTCAAATATCTTGTTCCAGATATCACAGTACCATAAATCCATTAAGTTTATTTAACTAATGGTTGTAAAAAAAAAAAATTGTTTAAGTGTTTCCTGTCATATCTATCGTAACCTTTTAACCCAAAAAAGAAAAAAAAAAAGTCAGATTTCACTCGAATTTAAGATGTGTGGCTTTGTTAGGAACAAAAATTTGATAGGTTTGATGCTTATCAAAATGTTGACAAAATAAACATACAACGACAAGACTCAAATTGTCTTTTCTCTTACATATGTACACCACTATTTTAAATTCAATAATTACATTTATGTACAACAAATCAATACTAATATACACCCACACACACACATACTCTAAAAAATACAATATATTACATTATTCAATTAATATTATATTATATATAAAAACATAAAATTTAATTTTACATGATATAAAACGTTTACAAAATTTAAGATCTTAAACAAATAATTTGTCATAAATAACTAAATATAGTACTGATGCCGAAGATGATATAATTTTGATAAATTGAGATCACTCTTTCACAAAATTGATTTTTTTCTCTAAATCTTTCTTTACGTTATCGAGAATTTGATATAGAGTGTTTCATGAACCCTAATAGGTGGAGAGATAACTAATTTATACATCTATAATTTTAATCCGGTATGTCCATCAAGTACCAAAATCAATGGTTGAGATTTATTCTATTATTAAATAAGAAATATTTACCAAGTAGAAATCTTTAATAATATGGGATATCACCATATTTAAATCATACCATAAAGTGTGTCTATAATATCGGAACACAATCTAACATTCTCCCACTTGGCCCAATATTTCAAATCATTATTTTAATACTGTAAACATTAAGCACACATAAACAAATCTCTTTGCATCCTCAAAATTTATCGTAATATGAAAAATCACATAATACAGATTACGGCGGTATACATTGCAAAATTGCTTACTCCCTTCCATATACCACTATACTAGCAATTTATCAAATTAGGCATCATAAGTAATATATAAATATCATTAAGGTCCAAATTAATGTCCCATGGACATATAATTTCTTACTTAACAACAATAATGTGTATACAATCAAAAGTAACAAGAAAATTTGCCAAAATGTCAAAAACTCATAATTGAGCTCAATACTATCAAAACACCATCAATTATAATCATCAATACAACCAAGACCCATTCTTTGAACATGCTCTTCAAATGTCTTTGATTGTAAGCCTTTAGTTAAAGGAACTACAACACAAGATCCATCTTAATGTGTTCAATGTATACTCTTTATTTCTGAGCTTTTTCCTTTACGGTAAAATATTTTCACTCCATATGCTTTGCACTTTTAGAGTACATGTCGTTCTTGAAGAAGAAAACTGCTATAGAATTATCACAATAAAATTTACATGACTTACTAATGGCGTCGATAATCCCAAGCCCTAAAATAAAGTTCCATAGCCATAATACATGAATTGTAGCCCGAAAGCAAGTTATAAATTTTGCTTCCACAGTGGATGAAGTAATGATAGATTCTTTGGCACTTTTTCATGAGATTGCTCCTTTTGCTAATAGAATCAAATAGCCAAACGCTGACTTTCTATTGTTAATGCATTTAGCAAAATTTGAATTCGAGTATCCCATCACTTCTATTGGATCAACTCTTCTATACTAGCATATAGTCTTTTGTTCCTTGAAGATATCTTAGCACTTTCTTTGTAGTTTTCTAATGATAAATGCCAGGATTGTTTTGATATTTTCCTAGCATTCTAATCGTGAAGCTAATATTAGGTCTTGTGCATGTTTACAAGTACATCAGACTGCCCATAATAGAGGCATATGAAATAGATTCCATTTTCTTTTGTTCTGCATCATTCTTTGGACATTACATGAGACTAAATTTGTTTTCTTTTTGTATAGGGACGACTCCTCCTGAACATTTATTCATATTGAATTTTTCAAGAATTCTATTGATATATTCTTTTTGAGACAATCCTACTAGTCTTCACAATCTATCTTGAAATATTAAAATTCCTATTACATAGGCTGCCTCTCCCATATTTTTCATTTCAAAATTCTTTTTAGTCTCATACGGCATGCCCAAATCATTAGCAACAAGTAAAATGTCATCAATATACAGAATTAGAAATACAAAAACTTACTCCCATTGATCTTTTGGTAAATATATCGATCAATAGTATTTTCCTTAAAACTAAAGGATTAAACTTAATATACCATTTTTGAGAAGCTTGTTTGAGCCCATACATTGATTTCTTAAGTTTACATACCATGTGACCTTTTCCTTCTATAGAAAAACTTTCAAGTTGATCTATACAAACTTCCTCCTTAATACCTCCATTCAAGAAGGCGATTTTCACTTCCATTTGATCTAACTCTAAATCATAATGAGCTACTAATGCCATAATTATTCTTAACTAGTCTTTCTTTAAAATAGGTAAAATTGTCTCTTTATAATCAATGCCATCCTTTTGAGTATAACTCTTAGCAGCAAGTCTAGCTTTATATAATTCAATGTTGCCATTGAGGTCACGTTTGGTCTTAAAGACTCATTACACCTGATTTGTTTAGAACTTTTTGGCAATTCAATAAATTTCCAAACATTGTTTTATGCCATTGAGTTTAACTTATCTTTCATGGAATTAATCCATTTTAAAAACTCATCATTTTCTATAGTTTGTGAAAACGAAATAGGATCTTCATACATGCCACAGTCAAATTCTATCTCTTACAAATAAACTATGTAATCATTAAGAATAATTGTTCTTCTTGTCCTTGAAGGTTCATTTAAGGCTATTCCACGCGGTTCATTCGTGTTAGTTGGGTGTAAGTTAGGTTCTTCGTGAGATCTTGTTTCAGGCAAATGTTGCTGAGGATCACTTTGTTCTTTTAATGTTGGGATAACATTTGGTATAGGTGTGGACATTGGAACATTTATGGTTGATGGAGCGTCGACTTTTATTTCGTTGATATCCATAGTACGTTTTTCAGTACTCCCACTAACTTCCTCTTTTTCAATAAACTTGGCATCAGTTGTTTCAGCAATTCTAGGTTATGGTTTGGACAGTAAACCTATACCTTCTAAATTTTTTAGGGTAGCCCATAAAGTAGCCACTCACCGTTTGAGACTCTAATTTTATTTCTTTTGGATTATAAACTTGTGCTTTTATTGGTTAACCTCAAACATGCTATTGCCTCAAACTAGGTTTTCTTCCACTCCACAACTCAAAAGGAATTTTTGAAATTGCATTACTTGGAATTCTATTTAGTAGATATATGGCAGTTTTAAGTACATATACCCACGATATTTTGGGTAATGAGGATTTATTTATCATACTCCTAACAATATCCATTAATATCCTATTGTGCCTTTTTGCCACACTATTTTTTTAAGGTGTGCCTAGCGTAGTATATTGTGCACATATGCTATGTTTTTCGAGAAACTTTACAAATGGACTTGTACATTGTCTAGACTCATCAAATTTTTTGTAATACTCACCACCTCTATCCAATCTTACAATTTTCACTTATCTATCTAATTGTCTTTCAACCTCCATTACACATTCCTCGAGGACATTTACAACTTGAGATTTGTCATTAAGCAAGTAGACATATCCATAACATGAAAAATCATTTAGAAAAGTGATGAAATATTTTTCTCCACCCATGGATGGAGTATTAAAAGGCCTACATATATTGGTGTGTATAATTTCAAGGAGTTGAGTACTTATTGTTGCACCTTTCTTGCTATGTTTGGTTTGCTTTCCCTTAATGCAATCTACACATATGCCAAGATCAGTAAAATCAAAATTTGGAAGAATTTTAATTTTTACCAATCTTTCTAACTTTTCCTTGGATATATGACCCAAGCGTTTATACAACAAGTAAGTAGAATTATCATTCAATGTATTACACTTAGTTCCAATGGTATGACAGATAGAAAATAGGGATATACAAAAATTCACGTCAAGTTTCAATTTATATAAACCATCCATAAGATTACCACAACCAATAATGGAATTATGTTTAAATAAATTGAAACAACCATGTCCAAATTTTAAAGTCAATCCATCAACATCAAGTTTGAAACATAAATTAAGTTTTGAGAAATCGAAGGTACATATAAAGTTTGTATTAGATCTAGGTGATAACCAATTTTTAATACTAGATGATAAATTCTTATGCCTTCAATTGGGACCTTCTTGCAGTTTCCCATGAACAGAAAATTCTCAGTTCTATTTATGGTTTGGATTGTAAAGAATTATTGTATCATATTAGAAACATGAGTCATTGTACCAGAATCAAGCCACCAAATATTGAAAGTAACTTCAGTTAAGTTTATTTCAGAACATACAAAAAGGTTAGATGTACCTTTCTTTTTGAACTAAGTTTTACATTTTGGGCAATCTTTTTGATACTATCCCTCTTGCTTACAAAAGTAACATTTATTTACTTTTTGTTCTTCCTTTTAACATTAGCAAAAACCAGTGACACTTTAAGAAAGTCTTTTTTCTTAATTTTTTTGTCCTGTGCTTTGTGAATCTTACTAACTCCTTAACCCACAAGGTTAATAGAATAAACCCCTCGATTTCTTAACCTTATTTCATGAGTAACCTTATTTCCTCATGAGTGGGCATACTAGACAATTTATTTAAATTTCATGTCCTTTATAATATAGTAATTAATTTGGAAAAGTCTATACTTAGTAGGCAACAAATTCAAAATGAATTGTACTCAAAAGGAGTCATCAACTGTCACACTTAGAGTCTTTAATTTTGCTGCAATAGTTTTCATCTTGAGCATATGTTGCTGCATACTTTATGACCCATCATACTTCATGGTCATCAATTCAGCCATTAGTGTGCTAGCGAGAGACTTGTCCACAAAATGAAAACATTCTTCTTCAAGCTTGAGGTATTCTTTAATACTTTCAATTTGTGGAATAGTGGTTTTAATGTTGTTGATGATGGTCATACATATGAAATTAAAGTATAATTTGTTAGACCTTTTCCAAGTTCTATAATTTGATTTCTCAACCTTGTTGCTTGTGTCTGTAATAGCAACTTGTTTTTCTTCCAATGGTGCCAAGTCAAGATCCAAAACACTTAAATCAAAATTAACTTGTTTGCACTAATCAGAGAAATTCAAACCATTATACACAGTAACAGATGCCGCATTTGAATGGAAAGAGACAGTTACAAATACATAAATGCTCAATTAATTATCGGATTTAATGCCTTTAAACTTTTTTAGGCAATCGAACAAAACTCATGAAATATAATTCATATCTTTGGATACACAAATATATATGACAATGAACCATTGATTTCCTCCTTTATGTTTATTAGTCCTAGAATATTAATTTACCTTTGGATAAATCCTAAAATTTTAATAACTAATAAATGTCATATATCCATATAAATTCAATAATAGGCATTAAAAATAATAGATAGATGCCCATTAAGGCATGACAAAAACAATTGAATAATTTGGCCCCTTTGACGACTAACAAACTATCCATTTTGTATTGATGCATGCTCAAATTTAGCATATAGACAAAATTATTTAAATTCGATGTTAATACACACATATATCTTCTATATAAGACTACCACAACAATAACCAAACACAACATGGCCGTGGCTATTCATGAAATCAGGCAAAGGGAAACAGAAGGAACATCATCATCATTGTTTTCTTCCAGTTACGTTTAGCGTGCACATACACACAGATATTATTAGGGGTGTAAACGATTGGTTTTGGTTTAATAATAAAAATTCTACCTGACTCGTTATAAGCATGTTAATAAAAGATTAAACTATGACAGGTTATAAATTTTTTCAAACCAAGCGGTTTAGATTGGCTGGTTTGATACTATTTAGTGGTTGGCTTAGTGGATTAACATGTTACAAATTTTATGTACATTATTTAAAACTAAATTTGAAATATTTTAATTGTGTAAAAAATAATAATTTTTCATGAACTAGTATATTATGTAAAAGTAAAATTCTTATCAATTAAACAAATTTACGACTTATTTTTATCTATCTTGCATTCAATTTTATACTTCTTTAATAATCAATTCCACGTATAAATTTTAAAATTAATCAATCATAAAACAAAATTAAACCAGCAGTCATAATTTGTAAATTGTCCAACGTAATTTGAAATAAAATTGCCAAAGAATTACAATAAACTAATGGACAAATTATTTAACACATGCTCTATATCACATGTAAAATTTAATTTTATATAACATAAAATATTCATAAAATTTTGGGTTTGAACAAATAATTTGTCACAAACAACTAAACATAATAATACGTAGAAGATGACATGATTTTGATGATTTGAAAAGCACCCTATTTATTTATCTCTTTAAACCTTCTTTATGATATAGAGAATTTGAGAGAGAGTGTTTTTGTAACGCTAATAAGTAGAGAGAGGACTAATTTATATATTTATAACTCTAATTTGATATGTTCATTAAGTACTAAAATCAACGGTTAAGATTTATTTCACTATTAAATAGGAAATATTGATCAAGCAAAAATCTTTAATAATATGGAATATCTCCATATTTAAATCATCTCATAAAGTGTGCCCATAATGTCGGGACACAATCTAACAATAAATACTCAAAATTCAAGAAATTCAAATTTCTGTACTCATGAAATTTAGAGCTATACATAATTTTTATGTCCAACAAAATTTCAATGATTATGTTCATTTTTGTTTTCTTGTAATGTATTTTTTAAGAATTGAGTAAAAATAAACTAATAAATAAAGATAAAGTTCAAATAAACTAAGGAAGAGAAGATTGCTGCATCTTGACACATGAATGCAGTCATTCAATAAAAACAGGGGGGAGAAAGGCACAAATTTGAGAAGGTCTGCGAAGATTAGAGAAAGCGAGTGAGGAAAGCATTTAAAAGAGAGTCGGTCAGTCAGTCAATCAGGTACTCAGGACTCACACTTCCCTCACAGAGGAACCGGACGAGCTGTGCTCCGCATTTAACGAATCGCTTCTTCTGCTTCAGAAGTGGAAGCTTTCGAACGAATTGAAGACAACTAGCCATACAAGAAAGAGAGACGTACGTACGTAGCATGCATGCATGCACAGCGGGGTGTAGAGGAAAGGACCACCAAATATTGATTGTAAAGCCAGATGACAGCAGCAGCAGCGGCAGTAAATTCATTAAAATCAGAAATAAATAATACCAAAGGCCATTTACTTCATCTTCAACTCTACCACCAAACCCTAACCCCAGTTATCGGCCCTTCATCATCACTTGGGTTTAGGCATTCAAAGTTTTCCCAAGGTCAATCACATGGACGGGCAGTTGGACAGATTTTGATTATAAAGTGGTACGTGTTGTACGGTAGGCTTGTAAAACAACTTAGAAAAACAGAAATTAGAAGAGGATAATACTCAACAATTTTTATGCTTCTCAACTCAATCAACACTTTATAAACTCATTCTTCTGCAACTCTCTCAACTCTATATTTTTTTTTCCTTCTTCTCTTGAATTGCAAATGATTTATAAGATTCTCTTATTTATACTATTTTCTATCAAAAATGGACGGTGGTGATTAAGAAAATCTAATGTCTCAAATTAATCACCACTTAACTATTTCACATATCCCCACCTAACTTACCAATTATATGAATATGGACATACATATTGTTTAAATACATCACTAACTAATGGTAAGATATTATTTCAATTTGTATACATATACGTCTTAGAGGAAACAATTTTTAATACAAAATAAATTTATTTTTTTATAGAAATGCTAGAAAATTAAGCTTAATTTCTAACACGCCCCCTTAAGCTTGATTTTCTCATCCCAAGCTGATGCCGCAACTTCTCAAAAACTTCTCTTTTTAGGGGCTTAGTAAAGATATTAGCAACTTTCCTTACAATGCATTCTCTTATAAAGTGAAAGCGTGTGTTAATGTGTTTACTTCGATCATGGAACACAGGATTCTTCGCTAAAGCAATCGCTGATTTATTGTCGACATATATTATAGTTCCATCCTTCACATCAAGGTAAAGTTCTTTAAGTAAACTTCTTAACTATAATGCATGACAAACACTTGCTATTGCTGCAACATACTCAACTTCACACATTAATAAAGTCACAATTGATTGTTTCTTTGACATCCAAGTGAATGCCGTGTCTCCAAAATAAAATATAAATCCACTTGTATTCTTTCTATTATCGAGATTGCTAGCCCAATCACTATCACTATATCCCTTTAACTTCATGTCTCCAGTTGCAGAATAGAACACACCATATTCAATAGTTCTTTTGATATATCGAAGTATCCTTTTTGTAGCTTAAAGGTGTAACTTGTTGGGGTCTCCATGTAGCGACTAACAAGACTAATTGCATAAAGGATATTAAGACTTGTACATGTCAAGTACCTTAAGCTTTCAAGTAGGCTTTTGAATAAGGTGGAATTTACTCAATTACCATCAACATCTTTTGACAGCTTCATTTCAACTTCTACTAGAGTGCTAATGGAATTGCAATCTTCCATTTTGAATTTTTTTAGTATTTCTTTGGCATAATTCTCTTGAGAGATAAAGATGCCATCATCTTGGAGTCGCTACCTGCAAATATCAAATTATCAACATAAAGACAAGTGATTAACATACCACCATTCTTTATTTATGCCGATGTAGAGAGCATGTTCATTGGGGCACTTCTTGAATCAATTCTTTGGAAGGTATTGATCAATCTGGCTGTTCTATGTCCTTAGAGCTTGCTTCAAACCATAGAGTGTCTTTTTAATTTAAAAACTTTGTTTTCATGCCATCGAACAACATGGCCTTTAGGTTGTTCAATGTACACCTTTTCTTCAAGAAATCCATTCAAAAGGCAGACTTTACATCCATTTGGTGAATCTTCCATCTCATTTGAGCTACTAATACCATCAAGAATCTTATGGTTCCAAGTTGGGCTACTGAAGCAAATATTTCATCATAATCAATTCCAACTCTTTGCTTGTATCCTTTTACTACAAGCTTTGCCTTATATCTCTCTATTTCTCATTTTGCTTTCTTTTTGATTTTGTAAACCCATTTTACACCGATGGGCTTATGTCCTACTGGTAAAGTGGTCAACTCCCATGTGTTATTCTTCTTTATATCTTCAATTTATTCATCCATAACCTTCTTCAACTGTTTGCCTTTTGATGCTTCTTCATAATTGACTGGTTTAGAATTTACAAAAAGATAAATTAAGTTCTGATTTTGGCTAAGTTGATAGATATCATCCTAAGTCTTCATTCCTTGTGGTCCAATAGCATCTTCTTCATCTAATTTTATGGAATATCTTGAATTTGATTCTGACTACGAACTTGATTGTGGAGTTAATGGAGAGGAAGTTGTAAGCTTCACTTCTTCTTGTGTTTGATTTTTCTCCACCTTTATTAGATAAAATGTGAATTGTTCGTTGGCTTTCAAACTCCAATCCCATGAATTTTTCTCGTCAATGACCACGTCTCGACTAACTATGACTTGCTTTCTAATAAGATTATACACCCTGTAATATTTGGAATGTTGGTCATAGCCAATGAAAATACACATTTTACTTTTTTCATCAATCTTCTTTTTTGTTGGTTTAGGATATGGACATGAGTAATGCTTCCAAATATCTTTAAATGAGATACACTTGGTTTGTATCCACTCCATGCTTCTTGTGTTGTCTTGTTCCCCACACTTTTTGATGGACACTGGTTTGATAAGTAGACAGCACAATCTACTGTATATGCCCAAAATTTCTTAGGCAAATTCTTACTCTTCACATGCTTCAAGCCATATTTAAAATAGTTCTATTCTTTCTTTCTGTTATCCCATTTTGTTGTGGTGAATATGGGATAGTCAAGGGTCGCCGAATTTCATTCTTATCACAGAATTTTATGAACTCTTTTGAAGTGAATCCTCTTTTACGATCAGATCTCATTGACTTGATTTTAAATTTACTTTGTTTTTTTACGAGGTTTTTGAACTTTTTAAATGTTGAAAGTGCTTTTGATTTCTACTTCAAAAAATAAACCTACGTTTTTCTACTATAATCATCAATAAATAGTAGAAAATACCTGTGTTTCCCAAAGATGATGCCTTTATGGGTCCACAGATGTCACTGTGGATCAATTCCAATGGTTGCTTGGCTCTCGACATTAATTTTTTTGGAAAGCTTTCTTGATGTTGTTTTCCAACAAGACAACCTTCACATAATTGATTAGTTTGATTGATTGATGGAAGCCCTGTCACCATCTTCTTTATAGATAATTCCTTTAAGCTTCCAAAGTTAAGATGTCCAAGCTTTAGGTGCCATAGCCATGACTCTTCTTCAAAGCAAGCTTTCAAGCATTTCGCCACATTAGTGTTGATATTTATTAAGAACTTTCGATTCTTAGTCATTAGCACATAAGTCAAGAGATTTCCTTTGTCATCTTTCAGATAGAGACTCTGATTCCTCAAATGGTATCATATCCCTTCTCCAACAATTGCCGTAAGCTAAGAATATTAATTTTCATACTTGGAATATAGCATACATTCGATATAAATTGGTGGTTTCTGTTCTTCAATTTGATGAAAATTTTTCCTTTACCTTTGACAGAGCCTTTGAAAAATCACCAAAGGTAATATTTCCCATCACAGATTCATCCATCTCAACAAACATATGCCTATGACCTCACATGTGATTACTTGTACTGGTATCAAGGTACTAAGTGTGCATTGACTCTTCATTTTGCCTCTCATGTACCAACAAGACTGTGTTTTCAATTTCATTCGTTTTTTTTGACATAAAAGGACTTTTCCTTTTTCTCAACTTGACACTCATATGAATAGTATTCGTACCTTTGACAATTGTAGCATTGTACTTCATTTTTGTCTTACCTTTGATTGTAGCCACCTTTTCTTCGATCTTTTGATGATCGAAACTTGTTTGATTCAAAACTTTTGTTTTGATCTTGATGACTTTCACTTCTTCTTGGACTTTGACCTCGACCTCAACCACGTCCACGACCTTGTCCTTGGCCACGATCGCGTCCACCTTGATTCTAATAAATATTGTCCTTCTTTTCTCCAATATTCATCTTCACTTAAAGGGCTTGTTCAATTAATTCTTTATTTCTCCTTTTGATTTTCTTTTCATAGACTTGTAGCTTGTCGGAAAGCTCGTCAACGGTCATGGTCTCAAGATCATTAGATTCTTCAATTGCTACAACCACATGATCAAACTTTGAATCAAGTGATTGAAGTATCTTCTTCACGACTCGACTATCGGATATTTTTTCACCATTTTTTTCAAGTTGATTTGCAGCCATAGTGACTCGAGAAATGTATTCAAACATTTGTTCAGAGTCTTTCATTTGCAAAATTTCAAATTCACCTCGAAGGGCTTGAAGTCCAACATTCTTTACCTTGTTAATACCTTTGAAGGCATTTCCAAAGATATCTCATGCTCTTTTAGAAGTGGTTGCTTGAGCAATTTTTTCAAAAATTGAATTATCCACACTGAGTTGGATACGTGAAAGTGCCCTTTGGTATTTCACTTTAGCCTCTTTCACGGCCTTCTTCACATCCTTGCTTGCAGTAGTCAAATCCTTTGATATATGAAATTCTTTTTCTACTGCATCTTATACATCTTGTCTATCAAGGAACGCCTTTATTTGGATGCTCTATTTTTCATAATTTTCTTTTGTGAGTTTTGGAATTGGAAGGACTCCACTAGCAACAATCGTCTTAACAAGGCTTTAATACCACTTTGTTGTGTAGTGGGCTAAAAAACAATTTAGGAAAACAAAAATTAGAAAACGAGAAAGTGGAGAAGTGAACACTTAAGGATTTTTATATTTTTCAACTTAATTAATACTTTATAAACTCACTCTTCTACAACTTTCTCAACTCTATATTTTTCTTTCTTTCTTCTTCTCTTAAATTGCAAACGACTTGCCAAACTCTCTTATTTATATTATTTTCTATCAAGAATGGACGATAATAATTAAAAAAATCTAACGGTTCAAATTAATCACCACATAATTATTTCACCTATTCTCACATAACTTACCAATCAAATGAATATGAACACACACATTGTTTAAGTATATCACTAACTCTATGTATTTATACATTATTTCAATCATTGTACATACATATCTTATAGGAAATAATTTTTAATATAAAATTAATTATTTTTTAATAAAAATATTAGAAAATTAAGTTTAATTTCAAATAGTGCATGGTTCATTAGGTTTGGGCGTCAGCAGGAAACAGTAAAAGCGTCTCTTCTCTTCTGAACCTGACTGACCTGACCCATTTTATCAACATCCATCATCCATGTCATCGTGTTGGCAGGCACTGGGGTAGATGAACAGGAACAGCTGGAGCTACCCACTGCTTTATCCGGGACCCTCGTGACAGATTGACACTCTTACATCTTCTGCTAGGATGCAATTCAAGGCCTGAGAGTGAGATGTGGAAGACGAGTTGGGGTTGGGTCACAGCAAAAGTCGCGGTTGATTGCTGGGCAGAATGGTTGAAAAAGTCAACGTTGATGCCCCCTAAAATTAAGGAAACATTCTACACCAAAATGGTTTGGAGGGCTTCGTTCCGTTTTCTATTCAGAGGGTGTTTTTGGTTTAGACAGCCTGCTTTCGTTTTCTATTAGTAGGGTGTTTGGTTAAGTTTCCAAGTTCTTTAAAAATATTTAATAAATTTTAAATAAAAAAATTTATAAATTTTTAAATAAAATATTTGAAATTTATAAGTTTATTAAAAATAAATTAATTTTTTCAACTTATTTTTAAAATTTTTTTAAGTTAATTTTTATATATACTAAAAAATACATAAATACTTTAAATTACATTATATTAATAATATTTAATTCATTTTTCTCATTATTACATAAAAAATTATAATTCACAATAATTACAAATTTCTAAAAATTCTTATAATATGTTTTTATTTAAATACTTTATTAATTTATTTTAAAAATAAAATGTATAAACTTATAAACTTTTTAAATATCTTATTTTTAATTATTTAAAATAAACTTAGCCAACCACACTCTTAATTGTATATGATTCGGCTCAATCTAATATTTGGGCTAAAGTTACTACAGGCTGGCATAGACCGAGTGCTGACATAAAATTTTGACTCAAAATATTTAAACCACAAAATACTATTTTATTTTTCCTTCTCATTTCAGCAAAATGTAAAAGGGCACGTATTATGTTATATATATATATATATATATATATATATTAAACGTTAATTTCAATTGATTAAAATTTATTATATGATAAGGAATTGCAGCAAATCACTAAAGTAAATTTAAAAGATAAGAAACTCTACTTAAAAATAGTAATATAATAATTAATGTATTACAGCTCTTATATACGTGCATACATGCCGCACATATCATATATATATAAACAATTTTAAGATTCCTTTGTGAATAGATCTAACTGAATAACTAAGACAGAATGATCAGTTTACTACTATATATAATTTTTCAAAACTAATTAATTCATGCATATTTTCTTTGTCCTTCCAAATAATCATTTGAAGGATAACCGGTCTAACAGAGACAGCATGACCTTAATGTACAACCCAGACTACCTGGCTTGGAATTAACACCGCAACCCCCACGAATAAGATACAAAGGGCAAAAATTAAAGCATGACTGACTTGCGGCACTCTACCTAAAAGGATCCCAAGGACCATGAAACTACATCTCGTACTCATCATGTGCATTCACGACCTTTTCCTAACAAAAAAATAACTATCGGAAGTTAAAGCTTACGTTGCACCCTTTGGAATTGGCGCTTCTCAGTGCACGTCCGGTGGCCGCCTGATCTGGAGATGGAGGCGTTGCAGGTGAGTTGCTGCGCTGCAAAGTTGTAGATGGGCACTTCAAGATTCCTTTCAGAGGCTTTCTGGCTGTACAAGACTGCTCCTTGCCCGAGCCATCATCAACTGGATCGTCCTTTCTATCTTTTCCATGTTCTTTATCCTTCACTTTTGCAGCAGCAGCACAATCACCTAAATTGATAACATCAACGTCCTCTTTGATCTTGGAAAGAGATTGATAGTCACCAGAATCAGCCTGAGGGATTTCGGGATTGAAGAAGCAGTTGACGAAAGGGCCCTCTTTATTAGCATGAACGTGGTGGCCAAGCACATCCTCTTCCACCTTACTTACGCGGACTAATGCCTCTTGTTTGATCTTCTTGCTCTTAGGCAGTTTGAACCATCCTTCAACAAGAAGGTGGAGAGAGTTCAGATTCTTCAGAAACGAGCTTTTCTTGGAACAGTAGTCGAATTTTTTCTTGTCATTGGCTCCCAATAGTCCCATGGCGATCACGATCGTAATGAAGAGCTGGCAGATTGCGCACTTAACTTGTTCATGCCTCTCCAAAGATGAAGCCTCCGTCAGACCGATCATTCTCTTGATTCCAAGAACCTTACGAGCCAGCTCAGCCAGCTCACATCTTTTGTACTTGGGATCCTTCAAAATCCTGGCTGCCAGATAGCCTACGTCCACTTCATTTTTGGACAGCCCCAGTTCTTCGAAAGGGAACAGATCTTTCTTTTCTGGGATGGCAAAGCCAACAAACTGAATTCTCCTGTCGGCAAGGAACTTGTGGATCGGAGCAGGCAGTGTTTCCCCTGCACTGAACCTCAGGATCACACAGCCAACGCCAAAGCACAGCAGCAGCAACAGAATGGATGGATCACGGGGGTGGCGCATGACATCGATGCCCACGATGGGTTTACGATCCCATTCCTTTCCGTCTGGGAAGAGAAAATCCATTTTGCATAAAGATTCGAAGTCTTTTGTCTTGAAGGTGATCCCTTCAAGCTTCACCTCAAAATGGTTTGTTCTCAAGTACACAGTCCCTGCCATCTTTGATGGTACGAAATTTGTTTCAATGAAAAGATCAGTTCTCGAAGGAAATGAAGCTGATGACGGAACAATACAAACGTGGGAATAAAGTTTCTAGATTGAGTTGTATCCTACCAAAGACAACTAGATGATCCAACGTTGGATGCCATTAGGGTAATGTGCTGACTTTGGCAAAAATGGGGAGACAAAGCTAGCAGGAATGCTATTTGTCATAATAGAGGAAAGATGAGGAAAAGGAGGGGAACTATTGGTTCAACAAGATTTAAGCATATTGAAGAGACAAGCATCATTAGTTTGTCTGCATATGCATCCTCCACAAAATCCTCACAGTACTAATCAGCCACAACCATTCAATTAATAGCGGTTCTTCACAAATAAAGCATTTTTAGGTAGGTTTAAGATGATTGTATATGCATTGGCTTAGCTTTTTTATTTTGCCACAATAAGGTCTCCACAAATGTCAACAAAAGGTGCTAGGTTAATGGTCCCTAAGGTTGCCCAAAAATTCTCAAAGGCTTGAAAACTTGAAGGATGTCCCAAATGGAAAACAAAGCAAGACAACTAGCCATAAATGGGAGACAATCAATAGATTCCTGTGGTAGCCATCCATTATGTATCTGATGAGAAAGATCTAAACCAGAAGAACTGTCACTCTGAGGAAACATTATACCTAGTAGAAAACAATGGCCCACGAAGAACAACACAATTCCTCAAGGAAATGAGAGTGACCCAAAAGCATACAAAATCAACAACTTTATCAACATTGAGAGATAAACGATCGATAAATGAAAATTGAAACATTTAAGTACGAAATTATATTGCTATAACAGAGAGGAAAACAGAATTAGGCATAGCCAGAGAATCGATTGAAGCTAAAACGAACAGAACATTCAGAACAATGTTCAAACCCCATTTCAAGTAAATCAGAAAGCATAGAAGGTTAGTCACTTCGTTACTGCTGTACTGTAATCCTATGTCTTGAAACTGCAACTATGCCTTCTCGCCTCTAATTCTCCTTTAATTGAATATCATTGGAACAGCGCGGACATTACCATACTCGGACAATCCAACAAGATAAGCCTCCCCATGCGCAGAGCAGACTCACATCTGGCTTACAATCCTGGGAGCCCGAGCAAAAATACAAAATTCTGGAACAGCAACTTTACCATGAGGAGGGGTTTAGTTTCCTTTTTATATTTCTGGATATCATGGAAAGCAACAGTTCCAGGGTGGACGAACTTCTGGGCGGCTTAAGTGACTCGCCGTGCCGCCGGTGGACTTGAAAGCGAGCCATCCTTAACCCGTGGCGTTTGGAGTCTTCATCCCTTTGTGGGAAAATACTCGAGAACAGAATGAAATTTGAAGATTTAAAAAGGAATTTTTGGTGGGAATATATTTATATACGGAGATCTGAAAGCTACGAAAACAAACCGGACCTTTGCTGGTCTCCGAACGAGGGCAAGAAGAAGTAGACTAGACTAAAAAGCAGCTATAATTTCGATTATCGCCTCGAACGAACCATTCTTACCAGAGAGCATCATCGGTCGAACTTTCCTTCGTCTAGTCCAAACTGGAACGCGGGGATTTTGCCCTCATTCTCAAGAAAGTCGGTCAAACCCTTATATTTCTTCGTCGACAAACATTCGCGCACAAACAGGTGCCGCCTATTTAGCATTTGAATTCCAAGACCAATCTCGAACGCGAAAGCAGTAAATAAAGAAAAGAATGGAGATTATCAATAGTCCTCCCTCTATTTGAGCTCGGATCGCTAGCCCTAAAAACTCTGAGCAAAACCGTTGCCGCTAGACTCAAGAGAATGGCTGGATTCCACCCAAATTTCGGAAATTTCATAGTCAGGACCACTCAGGTGTTCTGCACTACATGGGACTCAGAATGAATAAAGATGATAGGTTTGCCTTGCATCAATATCCATTTATCACGCGACAAGAATTATATTAAGAAACGGTGCTGCAATCGCAAGACTACAAAAATGTTGGACGAAATGATTTTCTTTCGTGATTGGAGCTTTTTACTCCTCGTTGATATTAACCTTCTGCACAAACTCCACTGTCTTTACCCCATATGGTTCTGGATGTAGGTCCTGACACTCAAGTTTACATTTTTCTTCTTTCTGATGTTGGTTTCTGTACCATTATGAACTTGTGTCTTTTCAACTGGAATTAAATTGAGGAACAGTACCATTAAAGTTTTCATTCTTTACTCTCCCATTCTATCATCCTTTTTTTTTTTTGTATTGATTGCACATCTGTTTGTCTCTAATGCTATGCCTGATTTATCTTTTTGAGTAGCAGATACCAGAAAACTATTATTGTGCACAACTTGGTCGCAATGGAAAAACCAAACTTTTCCTTACTTCCATTTATTTAGTTTCTCAGTTAAGCCTATTTTAACTTCTAACATTTTCCTCGGACAATATAGTTGGTGCATCCGCCTTTTAACTTCCAACATTCTTATGTAACCCTGTTGCTTTGTTATTCAAGTAAGTGGATCAAGATTGCGCAGTTTTATGTTGATGCCTGCAATTCTACCTAGACAAGGGCTGTGCTGTTTTGGCATAGGCTGCTCATCCGGAAAGGGTGAAAGTAATACCAAGCTTCTAAACTTATCACAAACACAAATTTGTGGCTTGGAACAAATTCAGTTAGTCATTGTTATTTTACTGGATTATTTGTTTGACTGTCCATTTTACTGTCTATTGTCTGCGTTTTTAAGATAAGTTTCTCCATTTTATTACGTACACTGATATGACTTAGGAGAAGTTGCGTTGGAAGCCATTCAAATGTGTTCTGGAATTCATGCTGTAGCAAGTAGTTGAGCTCCTTCTGTGAAATCAATGCTGGGTTCGAAGAAAAATTCTCTAGATACCATAAATGATAATGATGATGACTCGCCCCTTTCTCTTTAGTATTCAATATATGTATCTGTGTTGTTTGAAACTGATGCTCATACTGAGCAAAGATCGATACCAGATATTTCTATATTCTATTGTTCACCATCTTTTTACAACCACAAGCTTTCTACAGTATTCTGATGCGCCATTGTCATGCCAGAGGCATGGCTTGGCCTGCTCCTGTAACCTGTTTTCTTTTTCCCAAATATTCTGGTATCTAGATGTGATTTAAGGGCTATCTTGAAAATAAACTATTGAACGTAGATAAAATACTGAATTTTAGGAAGTGTTATGATTTCTATAAGCAGTAAGCCAAGTGAAGGCCCTGTAAAGAATAGAGATAAGAATTGTTCACTGTCCCGACTCCTGCCCACGGATTTCCTAGCCGTATCTTTGATGTTGGATGGCTGCATGTTTCACCCCTTTGCTATCCCGGGCTTGATCATTAAATGACAGCAAAGACATTTTCAACCTTCACAATATGTGACTAATTTTGAACTGGTTGCCATTGTACTGTAGTAAGAGCAGTTATTTACTAAACGAGTAGCCGACTTCTTGTCCTCTTGGCTGATGTTTCAAATAATGTGACGGTGTTGCAGTAGCTGCACTGATCCTTGAGGTGCAAAGAAGTTCTGATCAGAAGCCAAACAGTAGGAGCTTCACAAATAACAAATGAGGTGACGTGCCATGAGTTTCTGTTAATTCTTGCCCTGGTCGAGTGCAATCCTTGTGTGTCCATGAATTTTGAGTTACTGGTACTAACTATTTTGTACCTGTTGAACCATCTTCCTGTATTGAACTAATAATAAGCTTCTGTACATGTGGGGCGTCTGTGGCCTTTGTCCCTATAAATCACTTTTTCCTATCAGGTCAGATACATTTGCTTTGTTTAGATTGTAATTATACATACTCAAAAATATATATTTAATTATTATTTTTCTTTTATTATCTTTTTTTTTTTAATTTTTATATAATTCTTAACAAAAAATGTTTAAAACCACACACCAAAATTATACATTGATCTTACTGTTTATGCCAATTTCTACTGCTTTGGACAACTGCACGTTGATGATGGAGCATAATGCTCATCAGGCCATTTCTTTAATGATGCCCTGTTATTTAAAATAGGGAAAAACAATTGTGAGGTTACAGATTATTTGTACACTGCACAGTTTCTCCTTTAAATTCTGTTCTCTCATCAAGAATTGACACCAAGAATCTTTGTAGGGGTTAGTGGGTTCTGCCCTTTATGCCTTTCTTGCCGTGCTCATCCTGTTTAGGCCATGATCGATCATCGGCCCCCGTGAGCCATCGCAGGGAAACGTACTGCAGAAAATTTTATGGGTTAAAAGAATTAGAGCTTGTTCATAGTCAATAATTTCGTAATTCTAGATGTTGTAGATATGTTATTTGGCTAAGAGTGAATTAACTGACAAGTTTATAAAACATATCCACAGTTCCTATGAAGAGTACGACTGTATGAGTCCCCAAAAAACAATTTGAAAAAAATAATAATTTTAATACCTTACAAATCTCAATTATTTTCAATTCTAAGCACCGATCATTGCCACCGTTGGCTGAGTCTTAAAACAATTGACTGTGTCTTAAGTGCTAATTTTTACTTAAGCCTCCAATTCCTGGAAGAATGTCACCATATAAGATCAATATGAAATTACTAAAATATCATTTACTCTTTATATTTATTCCTTCTGACTTTACTACTCAAATTTTGGTTTATTATGTTTTATTTTCACTCTCCTTTCCCAACTTTAATTTAATTAATTTTTTTTCTCATTTTATAAATAATTAACACATGTTTTATTTAAAAAAACTAATAACTAATTAATAATAATTATCAAAATAGCCCTCATTACTAGTTGTCAAATATCAACTATAAGTTTACCCAACTGAAAGAGAATTAATTACATTTTCTCAATTCCCCAGCATTAAATATAATTCTTTTTTTTCTCAATTGGAATCTAAATCGCTATTTTCTGTTAATTTAATCTCTTAGATATAGATATCAGACCTGTCACAGCGCGAGACTGCGTACCAAGGAAAACAGAAATTCACTGTAAATAAAGCACCTCTCTGTGCTTTACCCTCCTCGGCGCAGAAAACCCCGGTCTGTGTATCTATCTCAGTCTCGCTCTCTCCTCGCTTTCAACAGGTAGCGCTTCGCTCCGATCGTCTTTCACTCACATGCACAAGCACCCATGCGAACTGTTTGTCCTGGATTTACCTCTGCTACATGTACTTTTTTTTTTTCTCTGACTCGTTTTTTGCTATCTTTTTGTCCTCAATTTTGCGAGTTTGTGTGAGGCTGATGACATTTGACACAAAAATTGGGGTTCTTTTTAATCCAGACAATTGTCTGATTTTGGGGTTTGGATTCCAGGGTTCAAATTGTGGTTTTCCCTTTTTATCTGAGAACTGGGCTTGCTTTGCATTTAAAGATTCCAGCTTGTTCTTTTGGCAATCTTAGAAATAATCTGAAATTTCCCATGTTTTGCTGCTCTTATTTGAAAGTATAATTTTAATTGGAAGTTTTTTCAAGAATTATTTGTGTTAATTTTGATAAATATTTTCCTCGCAACAGAAAAAGGTGTAGCTACAGTTGTGTCTGGAAAACTCTTTGCTTGTGTTTTTCTTACAACTTCAGCGGCATGTACTTGTTTCTTTCTTTTTGTTTTTCTTTTCTTTCTTGGGTTGGAGTCGGGGAGGCGGGGCTTTTCTTTTTGTTAGCCTCTCTGTGATCGATCTTCATACTGTTTGCTTTGGCTCGTGCAGTTGCTTTCTGAGAGTTGTGGGTGAATTTTTCTGCTATCGCTTGGATGGGGAACGGTACAAAGAGCGGTGCGTGCAAATCAGCATCCCATCAGCTCTTCAAGGACAGAGCAAAGAATCGTGTGGATGATCTACAGGGCATGTTCAGTGATCTCCAATCAGCCAGAAAGGAGAGCAGAACAATCGATGTGGCTCTTCTTGAGGAGCAAGTTCACCAGATGCTTCGAGAATGGAAGGCTGAGCTCAATGAGCCCTCCCCAGCTTCCTCATTGCAGCAGGTAATCCTTTCGTCACAAGAATGCATAAATCATACTTGCCTATACATTTCATGATGAAAGCTTGCAGTTGAACATCGTGGTATGTAGTTGGATCCAAACAGGTGAGTTTCAATGTTGTTAGCATGAAGCCAAGGTGTTAGGCTTCTTTGATCTACATGATTCTGTTCATTGGTGCTAATATTGCATGATTAACGATTTGTGTCCATAATGTCCCCTATGCAAATTCAGCTGCCTTTATTTATGCTTGTTGGTAACATGGGCGTATGTCATAGTTGGAGTATTTTCTGTGAATATGTATGTTAGTTTATTTTGAGATATATAAGAGACAAGACTGGAAAATCTTGAGTTTATAATTGAATAAAGTAATTGTTGTATAGGGAGAGAGCCTGGGCTTTTCATCTGAGATTTGTAGGCTACTGCAGCTTTGTGAGGAGGATGATGATGCGATTAGTGTATTAGCTGCGCCAAAGCCAGATCCTGATGCACAAAAAGTTGTGGATGGATCTACTTCTAATGAGGTTAGTAGTTTGCAGTTTAATCTTGAGCTACTGAGTTGAGCTGTATCAGTGGGCATGAAATTGGAATGTCAGTGTCGGTAGAGTGCTGAATTGGTGGTCATTTTTAATGTCGGATTAAGTAGTTGCATGCCATTTCTCATTCCTGGATTTTCACTATATAGATTTGGAAGCAGTGATTTCTTGACTGGTGAACTAAATTTGTAAGGTTTTCATTTTTCCTTAGAATAATTAAAAATAAAGTTTTCAATTATAACTTTATTTTTTTTTTAGAATCAGAAAAAATAAATATCATTGTACTACTAGATCAATGTCACCCTCCCTTCTCAAATCCACATCCTCCTGACCACTCTGAATATGGGGTTGATTCTTTTTCCTCATGGGTTCTTGCACTTCATCACCTGGGATTTGAGGTTTTGGAGTCAACATGGTCCACCAATTATAACTTCGATTTTTGCTTGGTTTAGCTGGATGGTGGATCATGGTCAAAATGGCATTTACATGACCTTTCTTTTACACATTACCTGTCAAAGCATATTGGTGTTTTTTCCACATCAAGGTTTGTCTTGTTCTGCATATAAATTCAATGTTAGTACTGGAAAATTTGAGTGTTCAATGTTGGTTCTGATCCTCAAATATTGAACTTCAAAATATTGGCTTATCTATA
Organism: Avicennia marina; assembly: GCA_019155195.1. Classification (NCBI taxonomy): domain Eukaryota; kingdom Viridiplantae; phylum Streptophyta; class Magnoliopsida; order Lamiales; family Acanthaceae; genus Avicennia; species Avicennia marina. Next base: position 16,173,354 of record CM032754.1, on the reverse strand, counting down.
CAACGCTGTTGCCTTGGCATCAAATTAAGTCACTCATTTTATTTATTTTATATAAAAATTGCAGATGTCAGCCCTTTTTCTCCCTACTAGGCCTTGTCAATTTGAGATGCATAGATCAGAGTGGAAATGAGTTGTTTTTGTCCAAATTATTTGGATGGAAAATGAAGGGTTTTTGAATGTATTTTAAATCCTTTATGCATTCACTGTGAGCTCTGGTCGAGTTAATACTTTACAAGCCATTTCAAACTTGATAATTGCAGGAATGCATGCTTTACATAAACTGCATTAGTTTTGGTCTTTGTGCTGTTTCTTTTCATAATGCATTCGGTGTGTATGAAGAAAACTAGAAGCTCTATTTGTAGGCATTGCCATGCTTGCTTCTTTTGTTCTGTGGTTTGCAGGCGATCATTATATCCTTTACATGCTTCCCAATCAATCACCTATGCAGCCACGTCAATCATTATTTTGTTTTTCTTTCTTATTTTCTGTTATTTTCTTTGTGGCAGGGATTTAATATGTCAAGTCTTCCTCAAGAGCAGGGCTTCCAGTTGGTTGATCAGTGCAAAAGTGTTGGCATGGGAGTTAATGATGTGGGAATGAATAATATGAGTTTGGCTACACAATTGGATTATCATTCATTTGATTTCCATCCAGAGTTTGAACAGCAGTACATATCTGGATTTGATGGTGTGGGTTTCGTTGGGGAGGGTGTTATGCCTCAGATTTCTGGCTATCAACAGGGGATCTGTCCTCCACCTTCTGCTTTCTTAGGACCAAAATGTGCTCTTTGGGACTGCCCCAGACCAGCACAAGGGTTAGACTGGTGCCAAAAGTCTGACAACTATTGCAGTATTTATCATGCTAGGCTTGCACCTGCTGAAGGCTATCCTGGTAGACCTCCAGTTGTACGACCTGGAGGCATTGGCTTAAAGGATAATTTACTTTTTGCTGCTCTTGGTGCAAAGGCACAAGGAAAAGATGTTGGAATTCCTGAATGTGAGGGTGCTGCTACTGCAAAATCCCCATGGAATGCACCTGGTAAATGAGTTTTTCTCCGTCTTTTGTGTTGGATTTACCTTGTCATGTTTGTATACAGTGTATTGAGAAATGTGGTGGATTTGCTTTCTTGATGTTTGAACAGAACTATTTGATCTTACCGTTTTGGAAGGTGAAACAATTAGGGAGTGGCTATTCTTTGACAAGCCTCGCAGAGCATTTGAGAGTGGAAACAGAAAGCAACGTTCTCTCCCAGATTATCATGGAAGAGGCTGGCATGAATCAAGGAAACAAGTGATGAATGAATTTGAAGGGTTGAAGAGATCCTATTACATGGATCCTCAGCCCATGGAAAATTTTGAATGGCACCTTTATGAACATGAAATCAACAAATATAATGCGTGTGCGTTGTATAGACTGGAAGTCAAGCGTGTTGATGGGAAGAAGACCCCAAAAGGGAAATTATGCAATGAATCTTTAGCTGATCTGCAAAAGAAATTAGGTAGGCTGACTGCTGAATTCCCAAATGACAAGCAGCGCACTGTTAAGGGAAGGGGGAAACCTAATTTGAAGGAGGGGATTGGAGGCATTTATTCTGCTTCTAATGCATTGGCAAGGCCAGGCGAAGGGTTTGATTACATAAGAGGTGCACCATATGACTCTCTCGTAGACAATATTGATGGATATTACTTACCATGATCGAGTGAACTGGTATTCATGTGGAATAAGAGAGACCTTTTTGTCTCGTAGTGTATATAGTTCCGTCTTCGATTCGATTTGCACGGGCCTCTGGCAAGTGGTGAAGTTTTTAAGTCTTTAGTTACTTCCTGTCTTGGCGGATCAAGTGTCCTATCTTAAACACCATAGGGTATGGTTGTCCACTGCTTATTGTCATCTAAGTACTGTGCATAGCTGAGTCGTACCATGTCTGGCCATATTTAACTACTAGGCTAGAAGGAGACGGTTACGGATTCCGACTGAAATTGGGTGTCTGCTTCAGTTGATTAATTTTGTTATAGAGAATTCCACTCCATGTGAAATGCACTTCTGGTGCCAATTGTAGGGAGAATTTATTCAAAGCCTGACAACAGTGTGAGATGTAATTATTTCACTGTATCACTAGGCTTCTCTTTGTTGTTTGTCTGCTTGTTGTACTGGGTTCTCTCTGTGTCTCCTGCTCCACATTATTGTTGGCATCTGTATCTTTATTTTCGCTTCTGAAATTATAATGCAGTGACGAGCTCAAGTTATTACTGGTCACGAGCACGGAATATGAGGGCATGTGTTTTTTTTCTCTAAAACCTCCTTGTGACGTTTGGAAGAGTTCTGCGAAGTTCTCCACCCTTCTTCATTAACGTGTCATGAAAATTACACGGATTGTACAATTATAACAATGAACCGTAGATAAAAAGTACCATCTCCTTTACAGATAAAGTACTAGAGTACTAAGGGCATGGAATGTGTCATGTCTTCCTTGCACCTTGTATATGTACGGGGGAAGATGATAATAAATAAAGCAGCATTCTTGTCAGATTGAAAAATTGAGAAACTTCAGTCTGTTCAAAGAAAGTAATCTTAGATAGTTTTGTGTATTCTGCAGCTGTTGTTCCCAAGTGGGGCTTTACTAATTCTTAAAATTTTCTTGTCATACATGGCATGTGCTTTATACTTGGTATGAAGAATGCTTTGTAACAAAATTATTATGTGAATCAAGGATATGTTTCTTGGTTGGCCTGGCGAAATATGGATAGACTCTAGGATTTATGCAGGCATTGTTGTACCCCCCACGTTCAGAAGGAAAGTGGATGCGCCTGACTCTAATTTGATCGAGAACTTTCAACTTCTATGCCATTAGGAGCACGAGTGGTTTGAGTTGCTATCGCGTCCAAAACGCTTTCACTAAATAAGCGGAGCACTGGAGAGAACTGTACCGAACCGAACAGAAATACAGCCAAGCCTGAAAGATTGGCCACCCATGCTGCCTGCCACGTGCTTTTTTTCTCTTTCCCGTTTTTTATTTGCCCAACTAGGGTTTAGACAGGAAGGGCGAATGTGATTCAAGAGAGGAGCCCTTGAGACCATCAGAAAAAGGAAGTACCCGAATCTGCTTCTTTCTTGAATTCAACGGTCGGATAACCTCTATATCTCCCTCTTTTTTCTTCTATAGTATATAATAAATATTGAGCAGAGGAGAGGAGGAAAAGCACGCAAAGAGACGGTGAAATGGGAAGAGGGAAGTTCAAGGGCAAGCCCACTGGCCGCCGCCATTTTTCCACCCCCGAGGAGATGAGTACGCGTCTAATTCCTGGATTTTTGTGTTGATTTGGGATCTAATCTTGAAATAGGATCTGTATTGGAATGGGAGGGGGAGAGTTATTGAAAATGATGCTTGTTTCTTGGCTATTTCTTTTTAGATTGCTTGATTAACTTTCTGTTTACTTGAAGTTGAACTTTTGTTCTCTCTTTAGTTGTTATGTCATTTTTCTTTGATATTTTAAATATCTTACGACTGGTGTTTATTGTTACTGGGTTTGGAAGCCATAGAATCCCATGATTCACCATCTAGTATGAGGATTGGAGTACATTCTTTTCAAATACCGATTCAAATCTTGCGATTATTGACCATGGACTTCAATTACATAATTGCTAGTCTATATATTTTATTTAAAAAATCTCTTTCGTTTTTGTCCCTCCTGGTGAGTATTGGATGGGTGACTATTGATTGCTAGTTAGAGTCTTAGGGATTTTGTGACTTGTTTATTTGCCCGGAAATTGAATTATTGGAGTTTTAACATGCTTGGATGTCGGTGCTGTTCGTTGGATATACAGTTATATGAATATCCATGTTCACGATTGATATATTCATGATTATATTTTTTTAAGTTGTTCTTTTGAAGAGGTATACAGTATACACTTCTTGATTCGGTGTCTATAGTGCAATTGCCCAAGTCCATAGATGTAAAACAGCAAGCATAAATTTGTGTCTGACATATATATTGTTTTATCTAATTCTATTTCATAAACTGCACATGTTTTTTAAATAAGTTTTCTTGTATTTGAAATTAAGGAATAAAACAACGTTAATGCTTGCAAAGACATGGGTAAAGTTAGCATACCATGGTTATCTCTGATAATTTATAAGTACCTAGGGTTTTTTATCGCGTTGCATGTTAATTTCGTTAAACTATTTTCTAGCATATTGGGACAACATAAATATTTTTACTTAGAATACTTTGTGTTTAAGCATGCAGAGATTTTCACGCTTGTGAAAGTTTACCCAATTTAGAAGCTTAGTGGCATAGTTTGTGGGAAATTTATGTAAATGTTTGATTAACTTTTTCCTACTCTATTGAACCTTCCTGCCCATGCATGAATTAAAACTAAGGAATATCAGGGTATATATAAAAGGCTTTGTTCATGTCAATTCATATTTAGCCACGGGCAATTTACTTTTCTGACATCTAACTGAGTTTCCTCCAGTCCTTTTTGGAAAAATGTGCCTTGTGGTTGTAAAATCTAATCTCTTGTGTTGGAAAAGTGACAATAGTCACATTAGTGAGACTCTTTTTCTATCAGTATTCAGTTTTCAAGAAGAGAATGCTGTAATGGAGCTGATGAGGCCTTTTTCTCATCTCTCCACCTCATTCCGATTCTGGTTTCTAAGCTACTGAGGAATCTATTTATGGGGGATACCACGTATAATACACCAGTCGCTAGGGTCAAAATGAAAGAAGACAGGATTTATGAATTGTCTAGTGACTTTTCATAATAGATTCTGGGTTGTGGTTATCCAGTACTGTATTGTCTCATTGTTTGCTATGTCAAGCTCTCTTCTCTGTCTCGTGCATAAAAGGGTTAAATTCTGTTTTTTTTTTTTTTCTTGCCATTATTTGTTCAGTCGAATATAGGAGACAGGCAGATTTATAGGGAGATTGGTAGGGATGTATAAGAAGAGAAACTTCTTTAATTTTTATGGGTATTTTAAATATATGCTTGTGATTTTATTGCTAACATACTATATCTCATGTTTTCTCTTTTTCATTTTATCTTAAATTCAGTGGCTGGTGCTTCTTCTCGTCCTCGAACTTTCAAGAAGGTACCTATATTGCTTCAGTTCCGATGAGCTTCAGAGTAGTGATTAAAGTTTGTGAAGGATCATTTGGCTTAATTCTCAAATTTGTTGGTGGAATAAAGATTAAACATTCCTAAATATAGGAACAGAATGGCTAATATAATAATGATCATAGTTCGGTGGGGTTTATAATTAACCAACATGTTTAGGGATGAAACTCTTTACTGTTTATGTTATGCTGTAGTAGTTTGATTTTGTACATGAACAGCTCCACTTTGAGCTGGTATGAGTATGAATATTCTGATTGGTTCATTTAGTGGATTCTTATGAAATATTTATGTTCTCTAAGGCATTTTTTTTAATTAGTTTTTGAAGCATTATTGGGAACCAGTTAGCATAAATAGGGTCCTGAATCCTAATTCTCGCATGATTGTTTTATCAATGGTACATATGCTTGATCTTTTTGTTTATTGAAATTTTGCACTATCAGGCAGAAGCTGAGGTGGAAAAAGATAAGACATCTGATGTAGAGACTGAAGAGGAATCTGAGGATGAATCTCAAGTGAGTAAAATTGTGGTCTCTTGCTGCTTGGAAAGCATTTTTAAGCATTTAAACCTTTTGCATTTCTATGAAATGGCTTGGCAATTAAATTAAACCTTTTCCCCTTATCTTTGTTAATGTTGTTTACAGAAAGTGAAAGGTACAGAGGGTTTGATTCACATTGAAAATCCCAATTTAGAAAGGCCAAAGAATTTGAAAGCACATGATGTTGATGTAAGTTATTCAAGTAGTTTTTTGTGCTGCTTTGTCATTGTCTGAAACCTGCCTTAATGCTTGCAGATGGAGAAAACAACAGAACTTTCAAGACGTGAAAGGTTGGTGAATGCTCACTGATTTGCACATTAGATTTGTCTTAGATTTGTTTTTGTCATTCATTTTCTTGCTCTATTTGTGTGCTGTATTCATGTGTATTGGAAACAATCTAAGAGTGTGTTTGGTTTTAGGAATTTAGTGTGGAAAGGAAAATGACAAAGAAAGGAATAGAAAATGAAGGAAATTCAAAATTGAAAGGATTTCAATAAGAAAAAGAAAAATAAAAAAAATCAAATCAAACAAAAACATAAAATTGAAATTTTTTATACTTTGAGAAAAAAAGATGAAGAAAGAAATAAAAGAAATAGAATTTGTGAAATTTTTTGAGGAAGAATAAGAGTTAAAATAGCTTTCTTTCCATTTTTCTCACTAATAGTAAGTAAAATGAATTTTGCTTTCTTAAATTATATTTTCCTTCTACTTTTCCTTTTCCTAAGATTTTCCAAAATCGCTTTCCTTAACATTTTCTTTTCTTTTCCTTCCTAAATTCCAAGAACCATAGTGTAAGAAAAACCCCAAATAATTCTTTTCTTAAACTTGTAGGATGATGTTCTGTTACGTGTGTTAGCTTATGTGACATTTTAAAGAGGAAGAATGGTGTTATATATAATTAATTGTCTTATTGAACAAAGAATTGCATATTATCTGGCAATTTACTATTGTGTTGCATAATGCTATGGTAATCACTGGATGAATTGACCCTGTGAGGCTGCTTAAGTGTCCTGGTGTCTTGTTTGGTTGAATTGCTTTATTCTTCCTTATATGCTCTGTTGTGTTGGTTGTACTCAGAGAGGAGATTGAAAGGCAGAAAGCTCATGAGAGGTACATGAGGCTGCAAGAACAAGGGAAAACTGAACAAGCTAGGAAAGATTTAGGTAATGTATCTGAATCCTTCAAAAATATGTTTTTTCTCTCTGTACCTTGCTCTTGTACCTTTGCCTTCCAGGATAGTTTACTTAATATGTACTTGTGCAATGTGCTTGTGTGTGTCTATATATTGATATTGAAATGCAAAAATTTTGGCCTCTTGTTGAATGAGCTATGTGTTGTTTGGTAATGTGTTCTGAATCGTATTGTTGAATTTCACTTGAATATCATCCCGTCTTTGTTGGTCGGTGATTCATGCTTTGTATAGATTGATTTGACATGCAGCTGTACTAGATACATTGAAACTAGTATGTCGTACTTGATATGTAAGCTGAGCTAGTTATCTTCTTGCCTATTATATTACATTTGCTTTCTTTTTGTACAATGTTTCCCTTTTTGTTTGAGCTATTTGTTGAATGACTCCTTATTATCCACTTATGCGGGTGTACTTCTAACCATGTTCTTTTCCTTGATTTACAGACCGCTTGGCACTTATACGACAACAAAGAGCAGAAGCTGCTAAGAAACGTGAAGAGGAGAAAGCTGGTAACTTCTAAAATTTTGCTTGTGATTTCTCTATGATGCACACTCCTCAGTTGAGGTTGATCTTACTTTACACTCTCTGTGTGCAGCCAAAGAACAAAAGAAGATGGAAGCTCGCAAATGATTTCAAGATGTTTGGAGAAAATGGAGTTAAGTTTTCATTACTGGAAACGATTTTTAGTTAGTTGACCTTACTGAATTGAATTTATAGTCCAGTGACAAGCTGTTAAGGCTGTTCAACCCCGTTTTACCATTACTCTGCCATGAATGGACACGATGCCCATGCTTGTTCGTTGAAGTTGTAGTATTTCGTTGTGTGTACGAGATGGTATATATATCTGGCTGTATATTGCTTAAAACAAGGTAATTTCTTATACATATGATCGGAGATTTTAATGGCTATCTTTGTCTTTATTTTTATATGTGTTTTTAAGCATATTTTTTTAAAAGAGAAAAATATAAAATTTAAAAGTAATAATTGAAGTGTCTTAAGAAAAACCGTAAATAGACAGTCACTCTCTCTTTGGAAACGTGATACTTTGGGGAATTTTAGATTTAGCTTTTAAGGTGTGTATGGCAGGTATTTTTTATTGAAAATTGTATAAAAATTAAAGAGAAAAAAAAATTGAAATGTGTAATATTTGTAGCATGTGATTTTGGATGGAATATGTGTGAACAAATGTTTCCTTGAATTTTAGGATTGCGGTTGGATAGAGTATCTGTTTTGGAAAAAAAAATTCATAAGAAAAAATGAGAAAAATGTTTTTTGAAAAATAAGATATGAAAACATGAAAAAGCATGTGATTGGACGGTATTAGATAGATTAATTAGTGATTGATGTGAAATAATTATTTGTGGAAAGTGGATGTAGATATGATAGTAAGTATTTAAGTATATGTATTTGATAATAAATTAAATATATTTTAGTGTATTTGTTTGATAACATTAATTATGATAATGTTCTTATTCAATATTTTAATATTAATAATAGATAGTATTATGAATGTAGTTAATAATATTTCCAATAATCTTATGTAACTTTATTAATAGTAATATTATTAATAACGTTAACAATACCGTGTTCTATATTATAAACAGTACCATGCTCGTAAACATTGTATATCATTTTTGACTTCCTTAAATACCATTGAAATGAATATGTGTAAACCCAAAAAATTTTTTTAGTCAATATTTTGTATAAATTAAAATTTAAGCGACATTTTCCTTGTTCGTTATTTATACTAAGTTAAAGGATTCTATAATAATTAATATATTATCAAAAGTATTGTAGTTCAATTAAATCTTAATCTAAAAATTTAATAGAAATTAGACGATAATGTTATTTTTCAATGGCATTAGCACAATAAAATAAATACATAACCGATATTTAATAAATGCACTTCCAAAAAAAATAAACAAAAATGAAAAGCCATAAAAGTCATAACTATTAAAATGAAGGGCAAGAGAGTCAGTTAATTTTTTAACTAAAAAAAGTATGAATTAACTAAATACCCATTTCTTGAAAATTTATAAAAAGGACTTTAAAGTTAAATTATTTTACTATATCCAAAATTATAGCAATAAATCTCAAATCATTTCAATAAAAAATTTAATTGTATATTATCGATAATAAACAATAAGATTATTAATTTGACAATATTAAGAAATGGAAGCAGCATCTAATATGAATGCATAAAGGCAGTGCACAATCATTCATTTATTCTTAAATATCAAAATACTTCCCGAAATAAAATCATAACGTAAAAACATGCTTATATCTCTTCATATCTATTTTCATTATTCTAGCAATCTAAAACAGCACAATTTTTTCCACATAAGAAAAACCAAATAAATTCAAGTTAGCCACGTATGGCTGACGTTGCCTCCCACCAGAAAAGCGGGACCTGGAAGCAGACAAGTTATGCGTATACCTTGTACGCAAAACAACAATTGAGGATGTACATTCACCATTCCCTACCAACTCAAAGGAACTGATAACTAGAACCTGAACATCAACTCAGAATATGCCTTCGCAATGGCTTGATGTGCACGGTGGAGTTCCTCCCAAAATCTCCTTGATTCAGGCCATTTCTTGTAGTATATTTTGGCCCATCCTACACGTGAATCTGTATCTTCTTCAATCAGCTTAACCATCTCGACTCTCCACTGTCTCACCCATGACTTCTTGAAATTTTGGGTGTGGCCATATATAGGAGAGGGTTCTGGTGTAGGCTGTACAAGGCAATTTCAAGAATTAGGAGTTGTGCAGGATAAATGAATAACAAGAAATTTGATACTGGTACAAATTGGATTAATTTGAACTTTTGCGGGTTCTATTCAAGAACGCCGCTTGAATATTTAAACAATTTTCAAAAAAATAGTTTATGTTTGATCTTTTTCAAGAATTGTTGTCTCTTCAATAACGTTGATCTTCGAGTTTAACGTCATAATTTTGAATCAAATACTAAATTTGAAGACTTTTGATAAAGAACACTTTAAATTATGTGATGAATTTCTTGAATTTAATGAAGAACGCTTTGAATATTTTCTGAAATTCTAGAGAGAATTTGGGTTCACTACGTTAAGTCTTCAACTGCTTCCACTTTGTATTCTACTTTTTTTTTTTCACTATAGGTTTTAGCTCCTATTTATAGTTGAAAAAAAGATAGAATAGTTTATTATTTTGCTAACATGGAGCAATTCTATTCGCTGTTGAAACTTGGAGTCTATCCAAAAATTTAATTGATAAGCTTAATATTGTAGAGTTATCACCACTTAAGATTCAAACAGGACTTTGGCGTTTGTTACCATTTAATTGAGTGATTAAAATAATAATTTTTTTGTTTATTTATTTTAAAAATTATATTTATTTAAATTTCTAAATAAATAGAATTCATTTAACTAATATTTTACATTATATTTCTCATGTGACATCATTTATTGGGTACCAAAATTTACATGTTTACAAATGTTCACTTGAGAGTTATCCATGAAAATTTATTTAAAGTGAAGAAGTCTTGATTTTCTTTTTTCTCTCCTTTTGTTGGGCCTCTTTTATTTTATCAAACAAATTCATTGGGCCATTTTAAGAGAGGCCCATTAGGCCTGTCCAAATTTTAGTTTTGACTGGTGCTCAAATTAAGGAGCCCAATTTCCTGACAAGCCATAGTTGAGGGCTATCTGAAGGCCCACAATTAACTCTTGTCGAAAATTGAGATTGAGAGTCTCGTTTTGCATGGCCAACCCCGTCTCTCCGTTTTTTTTGTTTTTTTTTTTACTTTGTATGTTGCGTGGAGTCTATCCCATATTTCTTTGAGTATCCAAAAGCATGCAAATCTCCTAGCAGATAGGTATCAAGGGAGAGCCACCGTCCATCAGAACTCAAGCTCCATTGGTTTTCCAAACGTCCATCACCTACAAATAGGAGAGACGTTCTCCACCATCACCACACTCGACCGCTGCAGCATTACTCTAGAACATTATCACCGCAATGTTACCTGCATCAGACGGTTAAGCACGTAATTTCTTCCCCGGTAACCTTCTCATCATTTGTTTCCTTCTTTGCTTTTCTTTCCAAACCTTTTCGGCTGCTGTTATGTCTTTATGGGTTGGGAGTGCCAAGTTGCCCATCATCGGTGTTCTGCGGCGGAGGAAGCGAACCAAGATTTTTCTGCAGTTAGTCGAATGGTGGTTCGGGTCATGCGAGTGGGCTATGCATGGGTGACCAGAGGTGGCGTCGGGCTTCACGGATTAGAGAGGATGGCGTTCGTATCTTGGTGGGTTCTGGCGATGGGCCTCCTCTTTCCAGTGGTAATGTAGCTCAGTAGGTCTCAAACCATGGTGGCGCCTGGACCTTCTAGGTGCGGTGGAAATCTAAAGCGACAACCAGAGCGATGGTGGCGTTGAGTTGGGTGACGGTGGTCGAGATACAGCGAGGTAGTGACTAGTGGCAGCAGCAGCGAGTATTTCGGACGGTGGTTAGACGGTGCTGAGGTAGACACGTCGGTGGACAACAGTGGTTTCCCTTTGCAGAGGTGCCAGACGATGATACGGCCTAGTTTGGCTCCCGGCAGTGGGGAGGAGTAATCGCGGTGGCGCCGGTGGTGACGTGATGTGCCTGGACTGTTTTGGGCGGCGTTGTGGAGACGAGGAAGAAGACGCCACAGAGGCAGGCTGTGTTTGGGTGGAATTTTTAGTGAGGGGCAAGGCCGTGTTTGGGTGCATATTTCCGGTTTCAGTCATAGGTCTGTGTTTGGGTGGAATTTTCTATTGAGGGACTAAGGCTGTGTTTGAGGAAATCTGCCATGTTCTTGGAGCCCCGGATCTAAGCCGTGTTTGGGCATGACTTTTGAGTTTTAGAACAAGGTTATGTTTAAGAAAGCCACCAAATGAGGCTGCATTTGATTTCATGGTTTTTTTTTAATGGGCTTTGTAGATATGGCCCCACTAATTCCCAAAAGTTTGCTTTTTAAGTAGGGCTTAATTTTCTCTACACTTACGGTCTAGGTTTGAATTTTTGAATTTTTGAGTTTTAGGTTTAATTTTACTCACGTGTACCATTTAGGCTTGAATTTTAAGTTTTTGAATTCCATGCTTAATTTTACCTGGACATCTGTTTAAGCTTAAATTTTTGGACTTTTGAGTTTCAAACTTAATTTTGCCTGCAAGTACCATTTACTTTTAATTTTTTTGGCCTTTGAGTATCAGATTTAATTTCACCTGCAAGTACCATTTTGAATTTTTAGGCCTTTGAGTACTAGGCTTAATTTCGTCCATGAGTACTGTTTATGCTTGAATTTTTGGGCCTTCGAATATCATGTTTAATTTCACCTGTGAGTACTGTTTATGTTTGAATTTTTGAGTTTTTGAGTACCAGGCTTAATTTTGCCTACAAGTACCGTTTAGGCTTGAATTTTTGGGTCTTTGAGTATCAACCTTAATTTTGTCCGGGAGTACCATTTAAACTTGAATTTTTTTGGGCAGACTTAAACTTGGGAGGGTCCAAGTTTGTTGAGCTTGAATTGAGGCCTAAAACTTTTGCTTTGTTGGAGCTTTAACCCTTTTTGAAATTTGATGATTTTTCCTGCCTCTTATAGACCTTTTTATGCATCGTATAGAGCTTTTACTTATTCATGCACTCCTTCAATTGTCAAAACTTAATCCCAATTTTCTTTGTTTTCTCTTGCAGTTAAGCATTATGATGTATTTCGAGAGCAGCATGTCCTCAGGCATGGAGCATTTAATTATCGTTGATGAGGAGGGTCATTCTATTAAGAAAGGCACGATTTTAACAGTTTACCCCTCATTCATTAGCCGTTCTTCCTAAATTGATGATTGCTCATTGGATGGATACCTGGACTCGAGAGACCCCATTCAACAAGACCTCGAAGGCCTGGACCTTACAGTCGACTCACTACCATCATGTTGTTAGGTCAATTCTACTTCAAACTTTAGGATGCCTAATTATTGAGGGAAAGACCAAATAGGAGGATGTCCTTCATTTACTGGCGAATTTCACTTCGTCAAAGGTTATTCAGAGTGGGTGGAAGATGTATTTGAATGTTGTAGAAGTGAGCTGAAGATAGCTCAATTTATGACGCAGTTTACACTTAGTTATTTACTTATGATCACAACTTAAATACCCTACAAGCGATTTATGAGACATGGTATCCTTCCACTAATACACTATTTACCTCTTATGGTAAGGTATCCATGTCTCTTTTTGGCTCGCGGAGCTTGACAGGTCTTCTAATTTATGGGAGACTTTATGATGAGGTGATCTTGAGATTGAAGGAGCTCACGAGTGTTAATGAGAGCAAGGCAAGAGATATTGATGTAATCAACGATCGCGTCGGATATAACGGTGTTACCGGACCCGAATCCGATAACCCCAAGGACGCGAACCGGGCGGAGAACGCTGACCCAACGTGGTAGGATTGGATTGAACCCAATAAAAAACGGCCACAATCAGCACACCAATTGCTGATTGATACGTTACGAATCACTCGGACCAATTTGGAATGACTTGATTTGGGATATAGAACTCACGAGAAATTGAAAGAATCAATTTTAGGGAATTGAGAAGAAACCTGAATTTAATTGAAAACTCTCTGTCTGAAATCTGATGGTGCATAATGAATTTATAGTGTCAAAACCCTAGCCTAGTTGGGCTGCGGGCTCCTACTGGGCTTATTTTGACTGGGCCCAGAATTAAATTAAATGAGAAATAATTAAAATAAATTGAAGGATAAATAATTAACTGAATTAATCATCCCTCTTTATTCCTTCGCCCCCAAGTCTTCCATCCATCTCAAGATGTTTACTCTGCGCTCTTCCTCGGGCTCCTCGAATTTGCATCCACGCATGACATCTTCTCGAATTTCGCGCACCAAGACGTTAATGGCTTCTTTAAGCTTCTTTGCCCGTGCCTTGGTTATTGGTCCAGTTGGAATTGCCAGCGACTTCTTTTTATCATGCTGGACGTCCGCGTCATTCTCCTCCTCTTGAGAAGGAATTGCCCTCAATTCAGAATCCCGTTCATCACCTACATCAAATAAACTCAGGTCAGAAACATTAAAAGTTGCACTGACTCCGAACTCACCTGGTAACTCCAGCCTGTAGGCGTTGTCGTTGAGTCTCTCCAAGACTCGGAATGGCCCATCTCCTCGAGGCATCAATTTAGACTTCCGTTGCTTGGGAAACCTCTCCTTTCGCATATGAACCCACACCCAATCTACGGGTTCAAACACTACTCGTTTCCTACCTTTGTTTGCCTGCTAGGCGTATTGCTCGTTTCTTTTCTCGATGTTTTGCTTGACCTGTTCATGCATTCGCTTGACATACTCGGCTCGCTTTTTGTCTTCTAAACTCAAATGCTCATTGCCAGGCAATGGCAACAAATCTAAAGGTGTTAGAGGATTAAAGCTATATACAATTTCAAATGGAGACATATGGTAGCAGAATGAACAGCTCTATTATAAGCAAATTCAACATGCGGCAAGCTCTCTTCCCAACTTTTAATATTTTCCTAATAACAGCACGCAGTAATGTAGTGAGTGTTCGGTTAACAGCTTCAGTTTGTCCATCGGTTTGAGGGTGACAGGTTGTAGAAAATAGTAATTTAGTTCCTAACTTAGCCTATAGTGTTTTCCAAAAATAACTCAAAAATTTCACGTCACGATCGGACACTATAGTTTTGGGTACACCATGTAGACGGACTACTTCTTTGAAAAACAAGTCAGCCACATGCGATGCGTCACTAGTTTTATGGCAGGCAATAAAATGAGCCATCTTAGAAAATCTATCTACGACCACAAAGATGGCATCTCTACCATTTTTAGACCTGGGTAACCCCAAAACAAAGTCCATAGATATGTCAGTCCAAGGGGTATTCGGGACAGGTAAAGGGTGATACATACCGTGGGGCTGGTTGCGAGACTTTGCTTCCTTACACCGTATGCATCTTTCTACAACTCGCTCCACGTCCCCTTTTAGTCCTGGCCAGTAGAAGTGTTCTTGCAAAATCAGCACAGTCTTGGTGACACCGAAGTGTGCCATCAGTCCTCCATAGGGAGCTTCTCGGATAAGCAATTCTCGTAGAGAACACCGTGGAATACACAATCTATTAATATAGAACAAATAACCCTCATGTCTAAAATACTTGTCATAAGCACACTTTTCAGTTAGCGCAAAAACTTGATCGAAGTCAGGATCATTTTGGTAAAGTTCCTTAATGTGCTCAAATCCTAATAACCTTGTGCCTAGCGTGTTCAGCAAATTATACCTACGGGATAACGCATCAGCAACTATGTTTTCCATACCTTTTTTGTACTTGATGACGTAAGGGAATGTGTCAATGAACGACACCCACTTGGCATGCCGTTTGCTAAGCTTACTCTAACCCTTCAGATGCTTTAGGGATTCATGGTCAGTGTGGATCACAAATTCCTTTGGCCTTAAGTAGTGTTGCCATGTTTCCAGGGCCCGCACCAAGGAGTATAACTCCTTGTCATATGTGGGGTAATTCAGCGCGGCTCCATTAAGTTTCTCACTGAAGTATGCAATGGGCTTCTTGTCTTGCATTAGAACTGCTCCAATACCTACACCAGAAGCATCACACTCAATTTCAAAGGCCTTATTAAAATCTGGTAAGGAAAGTACAGGAGCATGTGTAAGCCTATTCTTTAAGGCGTCAAACGCTAGTTGTTGGGCTTCTCCCCACTTGAACTTCTCATTCTTCTTAATTATGGTAGTGAGTGGGGCAGCAATGGTGCTGAAATCCTACACAAATCGTCTGTAGAAACCAGCCAACCCATGGAAACTTCTCACTTTGGATATTGTCGTCGGAGTTGGCCATTCTTGTATGGCCTTTACTTTGCTTTCATCCACCTGTATTCCCTGTACACCAACAACAAATTCTAGGAAGACACAGTGGTCAGTACAAAAAGTGCATTTCTTGATATTAGCATATAGCTTTTCTCATCGTAGAACATCAAGTACGCTGCGTATGTGCTCAACATGCCCGGCCATTGTGCGGCTATAGACCAGTATGTCATCAAAATACACTACAACAAACTTGCCAATGAATGCACGCATAACATGGTTCATTAGGCGCATAAATGTGCTAGGAGCATTAGTGAGTCCAAATGGCATTACAAGCCATTCATATAAGCCAAATTTGGTTTTAAAGGCTGTTTTCCATTCATCCCCCTCACGCATCCTAATTTGATGGTACCCACTTTTAAAATCTATTTTAGAGAATATAGTAGCACCATGCAACTCATCAAGCAAATCATCTAGTCGAGGTATGAGGTGATGATACTTTACCGTAATAGCATTAACAGCTCTACAATCTATGCACATGCGCCATTGTCCGTCTTTCTTCGGCACGAGCAGCACGGGGACGGCACACGGACTCATACTTTCTCGAACCCAACCTTTACCCATCAGCTCCTCCACTTGTCTCTGGATCTCTCAGGTTTCTTCAGGGTTGGTTCGGTATGCTTGCTTGTTGGGTATGGATGCCCCCGGGATAAAGTCTATCTGATGTTCTATCCCTCGAACCGGCGGTAACCCTTTGGGGACCTCCTCTAGGAACACGTCAGTGTATTCTTGCAAAACAGATACTATAACAAAGGGGAGGGATGATGTGACATCATTAGATATATAACATGCTTCCTTATACATTAACATCATAAGGGACCTTTCAGCACTCAATGCCAACCTTACATCCCTCATAGTCGCCATCATACACTCCTTTTTTTCCTTTCCCCTCTCATCTTTCCTTTGCTCTTTCTCTCTTAACCCCTCTTTTCTTTTCTTCCTCCTCTCGATTTCCAGCTCAAACTGCCTCTGCATGTACGACTGGTCTTCGTATACTTGCTTTGGAGTTAAGGGAACCAATGTGACCTTCTTTCCATGGAATAAGAACGAATACCGATTAGTCAATCCGTTGTATATCACCTGTCGATCAAATTGCCACGGTCTGCCAAGCAGGACGTGACAAACCTGCATAGGCATTACGTCACATGTCACTTGATCCTCATACGATCCTATTTTGAAGCTCACCATCACCTGCTTCGTCACTTTAACCTCACCACTGTTATTAAGCCACTGTAACTTATATGGCCTAGGGTGATCCTTTATTGGCAAGGCCAATCTCTTAACCAGCGTCATACTCGCCACATTCGTATAACTTCCTCTGTCTACTATCAAACTGCAAGTCTTACCATTAATCAGGCAGCGCGCATGGAATATATTCTCTCTTTAAGCCTCGTCTATCTTCTCCTTCACTTGGGTGTTCAGTGCTCTCATTACCACTAAATTAATTCCCCCTTCTTTGCACAACCTTTCCTCGTCGGACGGCACTTCCTCTAGTGGTGGCATTTCTTCACTACTTTTACACTCCTCATCAGTCACAATGTCCCCATTTTCTGACAGCAGCATAGCTCTTTTATTAGGACACTGCGAATCAATATGCCCCCTGCCCTGACACTTAAAACACAAAATATCCCGGTTTCGTGTGCTAGATGAGCCAGAGGGAGTAGGAGTTGTTACCTCAGGTGCTTCCACTTTAGGTGCAGTTCTGGCCCGAGTGCCACTCGTCATTGGTGCCTTATCCTCTCTTCTGGGGAAGGTTCTGCTAGCGGTATTAGGTTGGGATGTGAACCTACCCTTCCTTTTTAGCTGCCTCTCTACCTTAATCGCCTTTTGCACCATTTCTTCTCTCTCTACGTAATGCTGCAACTCCACTACGTCAGCTATGTCCCGGTGCAATCCACTCAAAAAACATGCCATAGTGGCCTCCCTATCTTCCACAACATCTGCTCGGATCATAGCTATCTCGAGCTCCTTATAATAGTCTTCCACACTTCGAGTTCCCTGCGTTAATGTCTGCAATCGTTGATACAGGTCTCGATGGTGGTGGCTCGGTACAAACCTCTTTCTCAAGACTGCCTTCAACTCTGCCCAAGTACGCACTGGCCCCTCTCCAGCTCTCCTCCGGCTAGTGCACAACTGATCTCACCATACGATCGCATAATCTGTGAACTCCACTACTGCCAACTTAACCTTTTGGCTTTCTGAATAGCGATGACAGTCAAAAATTAATTCTACCTTCCTTTCCCACTCGAGGTAGGCGTCGGGATCAGATCGCCCTTGGAAGGGTGGCAGTTGTAACTTTAGTCCCTTAGGTATCTCGTCTTCCACACAGTCCCTTCGACGATGCCTCCTGGGATCATTGTCGTATGCGTACCAGTCCTCGTCCTCGTTCAACCCATACTCCTCCTCATAGTCACGTCGATCAGGCCTCACAGGTCTGACATTATGCCCTTGTCTATCCCTAGTCTGAGCTCGGCCTGGCACGGGACTGCTTCTACGTCCAGCTGGTCTGGACAGTGAACCGTCTCTTTCTAGAGTTACAGCTTAGGACGCTTCTACTCGTCCTAAGCAATCGTGCACATCTGCCATTCGGTCCTGCATGCCCTCCATGCTCCTAGTGAGCTTTCTCAACTCATCACTGAGAGACTCAAATAAGAATTTAGTTTCGTCAGGACTGTTACCTTGTCCTGAATACTGGCTGGCCATCACAAAGTCTGCGGTACAACATAAAAACAATAATGGCAGGTAATTGTTAGTAATAAAAGTCCTCATCAATCTCGCTTCTCTCAGGTAAGGCTCTCTGGCACTCGTTTCTTATCTCCACTCGTGTATCACACACTCTCAATTTATTCCTCACTAGTCTATTTCTCGTGCCCTTCTCGTGTGATTCCAAAATGGTCTCAAGATTCAAACATAAGAATACAAGCATTCGATACGATGGGTATGGCCTAAAACTACGAGATAAGCAACTATCTCAATCTTTAATATTCCAAATACAATCTCAATAATATTAAAAATCAATGAACAACAGAAGTCACTTTTTCCTTTTTTTTTTGTGGCCCCTCTTTTTTTTTTGGCCTCTTCTTTTCTTCTTCTTCTCCTTTTTTTTTTTTTTTTTTTTTTTAAAAAAAATTTAAAAAACAGGTCCTTAAGCAAAAATAAAAATTCTGCCAAACAGGCCCTTAAGCAGAAATAAAAATTTTGCAGCCAAACAGGCCCTTAAGCAGAAATAAAAAGTAGCCAAACAGGCCCTACTGAAACAAACACGGCCTTACCACGTCAGAAGGTCCAGCCCGGCAACAGCTTCTGGTCCAGCACAATTCCTTCGGCCCAATGATTTTTTTAAGCCTGGCCCAGTTGCAATCTGGCCCAGATCCTGCTTCCAGCCCACTTGACACTCGGCCCAACTCTTACCTCGACCCACAGAATTTTTTTTTTTTTTTTCCTGCCCAACTTGGGCCCAATCAGCAACTTGGCCTAAAAAAAAAAAAAATTTCTCCGGCCCAAATCAACCTCGGTCCAACCTCTTTTTTTTTTTTTTAATTGCAGCGGCGGTGGCGCGAATCGCCATCGGCTGATTCCGTTGTCGCACGTCCACGGCGGTGGCCGGGAACGGTCGGCCTGGCCTGGGCAAGCCTCGGCGGTGGCGACGGGCGGCAATTTAGACCGTGGCGGCGCGAATTTCAGGCTGAACTTCCGCGGAGGCATCGCGGCGGTTCGCAGTGAAATTCCGGCTGATTCACTCCTCCTTCAGCGGCGATTCGGTGTGGGAATGGATGGGCTCTCGACGGCGGTGCGGTGGGTGTGATTTTCTGGCGGAATCACGGTTGCAGGCAGTGGCGGCGCGGCGGCAGCAATTTTCCCTTGTTTTTTTATTATTATTTTTTTTTACCTTTTCCTGCGGCGGCAGCGGCAGCGGCAGCGGCAGGTTGCTGCCGTGAATCGGTTGACGGAGGTAGATTCGCGGCGGCGGCGGCGATTTCCTCTTTTTTTTATGAATTTTTTTTTTTAAATTTCGGATCGTGTATCGAATTAAAATTCGACACAAGATGGCTCTGATACCAAATTGACATGATCAACGATCACGTCGGATATAACGGTGTAACCGGACCTGAATCCGATAACCCCAGGGACGCGAACCAGGCGGAGAACGCCGACCCAACGTGGTAGGATTGGATTAAACCCAATAAGAAATGGCCACAATCAGCACAGCGATTGCTGATTGATACGTTACGAATCACTCGGACCAATTCGGAATGACTCGATTAGGGATATAGAACTCACGAGAAATTGAAAGAATCAATTTCAGGGAATTGAGAAGAAACCTGAATTTAATTGAAAACTCTCTGTCTGAAATTTGATGGTGCATAATGAATTTATAGTGTCAAAACCCTAGCCTAGCTGGGCTGCGGGCTCCTACTGGGCTTATTTTGACTAGGCCCAGAATTAAATTAAAGGAGAAATAATTAAAATAAATTGAAGGATAAATAATTAACTGAATCAATCATCCCTCTTTATTCCTTCGCCCCCAAGTCTTCTATCCATCTCAGGATGTTTACTCTGCGCTCTTCCTCGGGCTCCTCGAATTTGCATCCACACGTGACATCTTCTCGAATTTCACGTACCAAGACGTTAATGGCTTCTTTAAGCTTCTTTGCCTGTGCCCTGGTTATTGGTCCAGTTGAAATTGCCAGCGACTCCTCTTTATCATGCTGGACGTCCGCGTCAGATATGTTCCTCGATCCTACCAATATTTGTTCCATGCTTACCACCTTCTTTAGGGAAGCCCAGATGGTGCTTGAGTTCCTTTAGTTTCTATCGAAGACTGGATCAGCTTCTGTTATAAAAGGAAAATAAAATATTTTACACCCCAAGTCTGAAAGGAGAAAAAGATAGCTTGTGCTAGATCTACATGCAATCCTTCTGGCGAGATTGGCGTACATGAGCCCTAGTCATCGGGCGATGAGGAGCCTTTTGCATGCCCTAACATTAGTGAGAATTTCAGAGTGGAGACCTACTTGATGGCATTTTTGGTTGGTTGGCTTTAGGTTTTTGCTCTTTCTATCGAGGAAGTTGGTTTTATATGTCTAAGCACTTTTAAGATAGCATGTATTATGGTAACTGAGGGGTGATGAGCCTGGCCGTCCCCATTCTTCAAGCATTTATCCAGGTTTGGGTAGAGTTGTACATTCTCGAAGGATTTCACGAGTATATTCCCCCTTTTCTTTTCATTATGTTTATGCTTGGTCCGCGCACTATTTTAAGACCTATTATTTGATTCGTAAAGCAATTGATAGTCCAAAGATCATTACGTACTCCGGTGAAGGCGAGCCAAGGTATTATGACCCATGCAAGGCATGTTGAAAAATCTATAAAGGCAAGCTCTTTGATTAGACTGAGACTTTGATCACCAAGTAGATGGACGTTTTATACGTTGATGATAGTAGTCATGACCGATCTAAAGATGATTATTTAACCGCCATCCGTTCGGGTTATCTCTTGTTGAGGCAGGGCAACTGATTTGCTGTTAAACCTTTAGTCCATATCGGTTTAGTCGCTTATACGTGACGTCCGTGAGACTTCTGTGGAGGAGGGCTTGTATTTTAGAAGAATGTCTATTTTTTCCGATTCGAGTGCCAAGGGATGCTTCCCCATACTCTAGTAGTTGTGAGGAAATTTCATTTTTAGGCTTAGAAGGAGTGGTGGACTAAAGTCCATGAGAACTATTTTGAAGAACATGCTTTGAAGTTGTGCATTACTCCATCCTAAGACAACATGCTCGACGTGGGAAGCCTGTCTCCTAATGTTCAAGCTTCCTTTTGTGAACCTACAGCCCCAGTAACCCTTATGGAGAAAAGGCCATATTTACAAGTTTTGGATGACAGCACTGTAGCATTGGGGATCGTCGTTGAAAAAGAGTTAGGAAAGACTCTACTCCTTTAAGTTTGAAAGAAGACAGACCTTCCAGTCATCCAATGTTAGTTAGGGATTTAGTTAAGGAGATGGTTTGCCACTTTTTCTCTTTGCTTCATGTTTTTTTTTTCTTCCAATTTACCAAAAACATTTTCCTTTTCTTTCTTTAAAGTAGAGAGGCAGGCTTTTGGAAATGGCAGTGGGGGTTCTATTGGTAGTTATAATAAACTAGTTGCAGAGCTAAATCCGCCTATAACCATTTCTGGTGACATAGCACTAGAGGAAGTTTGTACCTTGAAAGAGAGTAAGAAAGCACATTCTCCTGCGGTGGCTTTAGTATTCAAAGTGGAGAAATTCCTTTAAAGCCATGAGGAGGAGTTCCTTTGTCAATTGTGGGTGACTCTTTATGAGAAGTTGGCTAGAACTTCTCTTGATCCCATTTCTTCTCTCAAGGATGAGGTTATTCTTGTTCTTGAATCCATGAAACGCTTTGATTATGCTGATGTATTCCTTATAGAAGAGTTCTTAGAGACTTTATTTGCTAGGGCCACAACTTATGATGAGGTGAGATTTGTAGCAGCTGATATGCCTACTAAAGAGGTTCTTGCTCAATAGTTGAAAGACGCAGAGGGTTGGCTTTAAAAGGCCTTAAATAGGGAAGCTGAGGGAGCTAGGTGAGTTGAGCTTTCTGAAGTCAAATTGAAGACATTGAGGAGTAATTTGAGCTATTAACTAAATGATGACAGGAGGAATCTGCATCTCTTTTGTAGCAAAAACAATCCCTTGGAGAGGCAGTAGCAGAAGTTAGTAAGCTCCATGGGGAGATTATTGCCATACAGTCTATCGAGCCTTCAAATGGTGTGACTGCTAAGACTTTGCACATTGCTGAAGATAATTTAGTAGCTGCTAAAGATATGTTGGAAAGCTTAAATCCTGTTGCTTAGTTTTTCTAGGATTATTGCTTAGTTGCTAATAGTATTTTTTTTTATCAAGTATTTAGCTTTATCAATAATACATGCTTATTTTTCTCTTTTATTCCACAATTGCTTGCTTCTTTTATTTTGTTGATGGGTGTAAGCCCAAGACTAAGCATTTTGTGCCATGAATTAGAACACAACCTATCACAAATTTGGTGACTAAACTTAGATAATATCTAAGCTGCCTAGGTACCTATAAAATGGGATCAAATCATAATGTAGTTTAAAAAACTTTGAATTTGCGAGAGGTAGGGCCGCTCACAATTTATACTCTTGTGAGTTATGAGTAACTTATAGTTTAAACTCATGTGTTAAGGAGCATTTGAATTTGATTTGGGTTTATAGTTTTAAGTTCAGGTTAAGGAACTTTGTTTTAATTTGACAGTTTATACTCGTGTCAAGGAGTGACTTGATTGTTTCTTTTCTTTCTTCTTTTTAGCCCCTTTTTTAGTTTTTTTTAGTTTTTTTTTTGTTTTCCCTTTCTATTTTTTTGCTTTTTTTTCAAGAATAATACTTGTTCAAAAATTTCCCGTTGATTGGGCCAATTCTTACACCATCTTAGTTGACCAGCTTGTGGGCACCATTTGTATAAGCCTTTTTGATGACACATGGTTCGTCCCATTTAGAGGTGAACTTGTTCCCAATATGGTGAGTGATGATGATGAGTCTTCTTATGGCGAGCACCAAGTCTCTAACTTGGAAAGATTCAGTGTGTACTTTTTTGTTGAACGCTTTTGATAGGTAAACTTGATAGCACTTAAGCTTTTGCTCTGCATCTAACCTCTTATTGTCAAGTGCTTCTAATTCTTTGAGGTACAAGCGAGTATTGTCCTCCTCAGTCAATCCTTCTTGTATGGTAATTTGCACGGATGGAATTCGCTGCTTAAGCGGGACAATGGCCTCAATGCCATATACCAGCATGTAAGGTATCGCTTGCGTAGGAGTCCTGTAAGTGATTCAATAGGCCCATAAAGCTTGGTTGATCCTCTTGTGCCAATCTCACTTTGATTTTGACACCACTTTCTTTAGTAGGTGGCACAAGGTTCTGTTGAAAGCTTTTGCAAGACCATTTTCTGGGGCATGGTATATTGAAGACTTTCTCTACTTTAAGCCAAATTTCTAACATAGCTTGTTAATGGCACTATTGAAAAATACTTTTCCATTGTCAGTGATGATGTACCGAGGGACTCCATACCTATAAATGATGTTGACATGGATGAAGCCGATGGCATTTTCCTTCTTCACTTCTTTAAGCAGAATCGCCTCCGCCCACTTAGACAAGTAGTTAGTTGCAACGAGAATGTAGAGATGGCCAATAGATGACTTTGTTATGGTTCCAACGACATCCAAGCCCCAAGCATCGAATAGCTATGAAGCAACTATTGGGTGTAAGGGCTCGGGTGGTTGGTGAATGAAGTTGGCATGATACTGGCATGCTTGATATTTTTGGGCAAATTCTATGCAGTCTTTTACTATTGTTGGCTAGGAATATCCCATCCTTTTAACATAAAGTGAAGTTTTGGTCCAGACTGATGGGTACCACAAATCCCAGAGTATGCTTCCTCCATAGCTTGTATAGCTTCGTTAATGCCCAAACATTATAAGAACACTTCATCAAAAGACTGTCTATACCATGTGGCCTTGAAATAAATGAAGCAAGCTACTTAACATCGAATGTCGACTTTTCGGCGTAGGTCTTCCAACTGTTTCTCATATTTTAAGTAGTCCACAAATGGTTAGCGTCAATCTTCTTTTTCAAACTTCGAAGACTTCCACAAAACAATTCTCTTCTTTGTCTTCTTCATCCTCGAGTATTAGTGGCACTACCCATTTCTTTTATTTGGACACGTGATATTCTACTTCGAGCAAAGATATGGAGGAGGCAAGTTTGGCTAATGAATTTGCTTGCTTTTTTTCTCTTATTGGCACATGTTTAATCTTGACATCCTTAAGCCATCCCATGAGCATATTAGTGTAGTTATAATATGGAAACAATTTGGGCTTTCTAACTTCATATTCCCTTTGTTGTTAGTTGACAACCAACTTAGAGTCCCCGTAGACTTCAAGGTGCAGTTGTTTGATATTTACAACAATCTCAAGCCTAATGATCAAGGCTTGATATTCAGCCACGTTGTTGGAGCATCTTTCTGTTAGGGTGAATGAGTGAGGTAGGACCTTTCCTTTTGATGTCATAAACATACCCCTGCACCGGCTGACTCCCTATGAGAAGCTTCATTGAAGTACATCTTTTATGGAAAAGTGATTTCAACTATTAAGGCATCTTCATCATGCAAGTTATTAGAAAGATCCCATTCAATTGGAATAGGGTGGTTTGGCAAGAAGTCGACCAATGTTTGGCCCTTCACTACTCTTTGTGACATATATACAATTTCAAATTGCTGGAATTGGAAGTACTATCTTGCGAGCCTGTCAGAAAGAATAAGCCCAGTCATAACATATTTCAGTGGGTTGGCTTTGGACACCAAGCGAATCGTATGAGTTTGAAAGTAGTGTCTTAACATTTGGATGGCAAAGACAAGTGCTAAACAGATTTTCTCAATTAGTGAGTATTTTAATTCATTTGATGTCATCATCCTACTTAGATAATACAGGGCACCCTCGTTTCTTTCATCATTTTCTTGTGCCAATAGGGCTCCCACTAAACATTCTTGCTCAGCAATATATAGGATTGATGGACGGCCGATCACTGAGGCCACTAATATAGGAGGCTTGGTCAGGTAAGATTTAATGTTCTCAAAAGCCTTTCTGCATGATTTATTCCTTTCAAATGGCACACCCTTCTTCATGAGTTGGTTGAACGGCTGCCAATGGCAGATTCGAGATAAACTTTCTGATATATATTAATTTTTCCTGTAGGCTTTTGAGTTCATGAATATTCTAAGGTTCTTGCATCTTCTGATATATGTAAATTTTCCTTGAACACCAAAATTTACGTGTCTACAAAGTGAATTTTAAAAGTTTCATGGGTTGAATCAAAGACCATCCAGTATAGAAGGCACAACGAGTTTTATCAGGTATTGTCCAAGGTTGTCCTAAACCTTAGGCACCCAAAAAAAAAAAAAAGTCAAATGGAACTCTTTTTGGAGCTTCCCGTGTGAGGAATCAGTCACTAGCAACAAGAATAAAAGGAATAGCAAGTTTTTGGAGAGATTTGCTCCAAAAAAAAATTAAAATCGGGGACAAGGTCAGAAGGTGAAAAGAATGAGAGATGCATAAGTGAGGAGAGAGACACAAATTTTAGAGGAGAGAGAAAATTCAAAATAAAGACAGAGGATAGAGAACAAACCAGACAATGAGGAGAAAATTTTCTGGGAGAAATTTGTTCAGAGACTTCGCCACATCGGCTATATCTTAGAGAATAAACGAGGTTATGTTTGTTTATGCTTTTATGCATACGTGTTACTTTGGTGTATTTTTTAAAAATGTATGTAAAAATAAAAAAAAAAGATATAAAATTTAAAATATATAATAATTATAGTATATATTTTTAAATATCACGAATCAAAACAAATATAGAGAAATGGAAAAATGAAAACGAGTGTGCTATCCAATCGCACGCTGGCAGTCTGATTCTTGTAGAAAATTTACTTGTATCATATGGGTATACATGGATAGTTATTCTTTTTAACTCTTGTGTTGATAATAAAGTTGAACTCTTTATTTTAATTTCTCTTTTTTTTTTCTTGTCTTTTCTTTCTTCTATTCTTTTTAAGACATTTCTCGTTTCTTTTCCTTCAAATTTCTTTTGGTCGATATTTTAGTTTCTTATCTTATTCTTAAATATTATATTATGTTAATTGTTAAAGGCAAAATAATGTTACAATATATTTCAATTAAGTGAATTATACAATTTAAAAATAATTCTGCTGTAACGTCGACTAGTATTTGTCTAGCGCTGCTGCTCTAAAGCAAGCTGTCAGGGGCAGGACTTATTTGGTTTGATTTTTGTATTACACGCGTACCATATAAGAATTGAACGATGGAATATTATACAGGGGTATAATTAATTTTTAGAATATAAAAATATATATAATTGTAAACTTGACTTTATATATATTTGATTTTAAATAGATGAATTGATTGAATATATTTTTAAATTTTTCTGTTTGAATCGGGTTGCAGTATTTGAACATTAATTTTGATTGTTTTTAATGGATGCATCACAATGTTTGGTCGTTTAATTTTCTGATATTAGAAAACAAATACAAATATGCTATTCATAATCTTCTTTAAATTTTACATAATTTTTAAACTTTTAATATTACTTTTAAAGTAAGTATATTTTTCCATTTCATGACCATTACATTCAAATAAATATTAATTTCCAAAAATCAATATGAATGAATGTAACTTAAAATTAGTTTAATTAGAACGTGGCTCTGAAATGCAATATTGGTGAACATAAATAGAGGCACAGATGAATGAAGTTATTACACTGGATTTTTTAAATTCAATTTCATGTTTGGCTCAATATATTGATTTGGTGTTATTTCAGCACAGTCCCATCTCCAAAAATTCACTTCGTTCGGTGCCACTGTACGGCACAATCGATGACCGACCCTCAGATCCCAGAACCCGGCCACAAACCCTCTCCCAAAATCCCGTATCGTTAGTGATCAACTCCTCGCCTTTCCCATTGGGCTTGCTGGGGAAGCATCCAGCTTTCTTCACAGCTGAATCTGGTGCATCATCTGTGATTCCGATATTAATTATTTATCACTGACCCTGGGGCAGACTAGCAGGGTCATTCCCTGATGTCAAGAACCTTCCTGCTCACCACATGGTAGATTTGTGTCAACACTCAGGTGAAAGACTTCTTATTGGTCAAAGCTTCCAAACATGAAATTCTTCACCATCCCGGCTAGGAATGCCTTGCTCCTTCAGCCATTTTTTGCAATTTTCCAACGCCTAAAAATCGTGGGCTGAATGAATTTTGAACTTCCCGAAGAAGGGAACTGCCAAATGTCTTCGAGATCACTTGTCTTCCAGGTGTGTCGGCGGAGTGTGGATATTGCCGCAGCAGACTGTTAGGTGGACATTGGACATTACAACTTCTTTTGTAAACAATAGCGTGTGTGTTTGTACGTGAATGACAGAAATACTATAGACAAATATAATGACTGTGTGCATGACTTCGCCTCACCTATTCAATGTGACTGCGTCCGAAGCTTCAAGGGACTTAATATTGGTTCAACTGATTAACTGTCAAAATAAACAAGAAGACCGACATGGAAGTTGTGTATATATTTGTTAATTTAATAATTCGGTGAATTATGCATGGGATGCCCAGTTAGAAACTTGCGCAATTCTGACGCAAATCATCAAAAACTCATTGAGAACAATTTTCAACAAGCACTACTAGAAATCTGGCTTTTTGGCACGGCTTTTTGGCACGGCTTCTCTGTAAATGCCGTTCCAAATTTAATTTGGAACAATTTTGGAACGGTATTTTTTCCGTTCCAAAACGGCACGTTCCAAATTTTTTGGAACGGCTTTTTAAACCCGTTCCAAAAATTTGGAACGGCTTATAAATGCCGTTCCAAATTTGGCACGATTACAATAAGCCGTTCCAAATTTTTGGAACGGCTTATAAATGCCGTTCCAAGTTTGGCACGGTTACAATAAGCCGTTCCAAATACATACGTAGGCCACAGTAATTGGATCTGCATTGGATCGCATTTGGGACGGAAATTTGGAACGGTTTTTTTTTGGAACGGTTTAGGAACGGTTTTGATACGGAACTTTGGAACGGTTTTGGCACGATTTATTTTAGAACGACTTTGGTACGGTTATTTTTGGTACAGCTTTGGCACAGTTCATTTTGGAACCATTTTGGAACGGTTTTGTTTGGCACGATTCATTTTAGAATGGTTTTGATATAGCTATTTTGGAATGGCTTTAGAATGCATTTTTTACAAATGTATAATAATTGAGAAGGATCGTTTTGGACGTAGATTCAAATTGAATTTTGTATTTTTTGGCAAAAATTCTTTGGCAATAATTGTAAAAAATATTTTTCATATCTACTTTTGCGTTAACTAAAATATAAAAGCATACAATCATTATATTATCCCATTACTACAAAATAAAATTCAAACTATTCAATCAAAAAATATACAATGTATTGTAACAATAACATGACATAAGGAGGAAGATTCAAAATTCTAATTGACATGGCACATTAGTCAAGCTTCTCATTGAAAAAATGCTATTTAAGACTCAACCAAATTTCTGAAAATAAGAAAGAATATTACCTTGAAATGTAGTGTATATAGAATATTAGCTTACCATGAACCAAATATTAGCAAGATTCGGCTTCGATGACTTGACGATTTTCACGGTTTGGCAAGTTAGAGAGAATTTTGGGACGTTGAAATTTCTGAATTGAATGAAAATGAGGGTCTGTTTGGAGATATATTAAACATTTTGGAACGGATTTGGAACGTTAAGTGGAAAAATACCGTTCCAAATCGAAAAAGGACTCGGCGTTGCCACCGGCGTCGCAACGAGGGAAGGACGGCGCGCCGTCGGGCTCTCATCGTCGCGACGACGGAGGAGGACGGCAGTTCCAGAAATTTCTGGAACTGTCGTCCTCCTCCGTTGTCGCGACGGCAAGGACGACGACGCGCCGTCGTCCTCCGTCGTCGCGACGGGGGGAGGACGGCGCGTCGTCGCGCTCCCATCGTCGCGACGATGACAGCGACGGCAAGGAGAAAATTTATCTGTGACATTGGAACGGATTTGGAACGGCTTTCTATTGCCGTTCCAAATTTAAAATTTGAAATTTAAAATTTGAAATTTGAAATTTGAAATTTGGAACGGCATAGAAAGCCGTTCCAAATTCCTGAGTCAAATTTGGAACGGCAGTCAGAAGGCCGTTCCAGAATCTGTTCCAACATAATTTCCAAATTGGAACGGCTTTAAAAAAGCCGTTCCAAAGTTCGAATTTGAAATAGAGTTTGGAACGGCAATATAAAGCCGTTCCAATATTTGGAACGGTAAAATAAAGCCGTTCCAGAATCTGTTCCAACATAATTTCCAAATTTGAACGGCTTTAAAAAAGCCGTTCCAATGTTCGAATTTGAAATAGAGTTTGGAACGGCAATATAAAGCCGTTCCAATATTTGGAACGGTAAAATAAAGCCGTTCCAAAATTGGAACGGCAATGCTAAGCCGTTCCAAATGTTGGAACGGCAATATAAAGCCGTTCCAAAATTGGAACGGCAATGCTAAGCCGTTCCAAATGTTGGAACGGTAATGCTAAGCCGTTCCAATATTTGGAACGGCAATGCAAGCCGTTCCAAATTGGAACGGACTTGGAACAATTTATTAGACTGTTCCAGTTTGGAATGGATTTGGAACGGACTTTTTATATAATATCATAAATATTCCAAATTCGTGCCAAATTTGTGCCAGACAGGAACGATTTTTTGGAACGGCTGAAAAGCCGTTCCAATTAACTAGATTTCTAGTAGTGAAGGAATTCGTTAAAGAAAAAATCTTCATCCCGTTTACCTGACTTAATTAATGAGGATAATATACTCGAAATAAATTAATGGCTAATCAACAAAACTTTCCTCCATTTTATACAAACACGCTTGTATCTTTCACCGCAGCAGAATATCTACTGGCCAATCTGACGTGCCACCAACCATGCATGGATCTCTATACCTTAACTTCAGTTTCATAGGAAACAAAGTTCACATCCAAAATCCTTTGCAATTTGCTTTCAGTGGTCTTATACAAATTTCACAATTTTAATATTTTTCATTTTTCAAATATAATATTGTAATAAATGTGACAATCTTAAACGCCCAACGCCCATGCATCGTAGGAAAGACTTCTTTCAATATTATTGGAAAAATCAAATCGGTTTGCCTGGCCTCAAACATCGAGTTCTTATTCCCAACCCATGCCTCCACCAGACAGGCAACGTGTAAAGTGCACAAGGTAGCAGTTAAAAAGAAAACCCAATACGTGTTCGTACATGGGTTTGATGAAGTTTGTTTGTATTATGATGGTGGTTGTTGAATGTGATTGTTATCAGTGTCGTGTTTCATGCACAACACCTTACTACCACTGTACCACATACTTTCGTGAAGGAAAAAAGGAATTCTTTTGCGGTGAATCGGCGTTTTACAGTCACTCAACCCTCAAATCAATCGCTGGGAATCACAACAGTGTTCCTTTGACCCTTTTGCAAGTAAATTGTAAATGATTCTGAGCCACTGACCCCAACTTGGTTAGTCAACGCACTTGCATTAATTTTATTTCTTTATACGGTGTGTGTAATGTGTACAACCAGTAAGGGAACACGTTATTATTCGTAAGTGTTATTACACGGTGTATGCCCTATATTTTTGGTGATTTGCTGATCCAAACCACTACGTGTTAGGGTTTCGTTTTTACGAAAACTTCATGACACTCTGCATCTTTCTGGCAGTGTGATCTTCATCTGGACATGTCCCAAAATGTGTGTGTGTGTGTGTAGATAATTTTGTTGATTAAATAGGCCCAATATAAAAAATTACAACCTGATTTAACAAATTAGACTAAAACCTAGGATAATTAATTAAGGAGCATTCATGGATATAAAGCAAGCATCATAGGAGATTACATAATCGAGTATTGATAGATAAACATGTGCAAATTTATCAGTCATTGTCACATTTAAACCTGAGTTTACTTTGATCTGATGAAATTAAATGGTCTTACATAAAATTGGGTCCATAAAACATGCAATTCCCAACGATACAAACAGGATAATAACTATAGATGGCTGGCCAGAAATTCCGAAAGAGTTGACAATGAAAGTAATAGAAACACTCATGTGGCTTCTCTTCTGGCTTCAACCTTCCTCCCTTCTTTTAAATCTGTGAGACATGCATGCAACAAAATGTAAGTCGAATTAACAGTCAGTAGGACACTTCGGAAGCTCCGTAAAAATCCCACTTATCAATTAAGCAAAAAACTATTCAATGTCTCAAAAACCATAGGATTTCCATATGAATGGTAACATCATGAAATTCTACGTACTAGTAATTAAAGAAAAAATTTGTATTTAGTTAAAATTTATATGAACGGAAGAAATCCTGGACATAAATTTCAGTCTGGAATGCAAGATGCACGCAGCATGAGAAGACAAGGGTAAATGAAATGAGGTTACCAGATCAATGGCCCTGTCAAGGGTTGAAGGTGCGGCAGAGCGCGCCAGATAGTAGAAGGCTGCGTGCTGGAGAGGCTGATGCGTCACGCCCCACTCATTGGTCAGCACCGGTTGCCCCGACGACTGTACCAGCGCCGCGCCGTCTCCGAAAGCTTCCCTCACGTTGAACGGCCCCACTCCCACCTCGAAGCAGACGTCGTTGATAAACACCAATTTAGTGGGGCCCTGTTCGCCTACGCCTGCACCTAAACACATATCAAATCACATCACCATCTTCCTCCGTCCCCTTGTACCTTTTTTCCAACTTTTAGGGAGAGTTAAATTAAAGGAAGCAATAAACAGCAATTGTCCTTCCATGCAGACGTTCAAAGAACTGGGAACACGACTTACGTGCCAAAGACAAATTTTCTTTCGAACTATTGATATAATTATTGTTCATCCATAGCGTGTCAAATCCCAAAAAGCAAAACTATAAGGTGGGTAGTCGTCAATCACTTCCGTGAATGCATGCTTGCTCGTGCGGAGATATATGTGGAAGGAAACCATCCAACATATAGGCACATATACGCAAAATGAAAGCTAGAATGTTTTATAATTTGCTAACGAACCATACTATCTATTATTTCGTGTGAAGCCGCTGGGAAAACAGGAACCAATCCTGATAATTAATTGTATGAGGAGAGTAAGTACCTTGAAAATTTTCGTTAGTCGGAGATGGGACAGAGATAGATGAGGGAACAATGGATTGAGCAGCGCTGGGAGCGGCGAAATTAAGACACTGCTGTAGTTGCATCTTGTAATCTTCATCAAGTTTTGAAGGGATCTGGCTCATCATCATCATATCACGGAATTGTTCCCGGGGCGTGACAAGCAGCTCACTGAGTGGAAAGCCCGGGCTGTTCTCCGCACTCAGATCCGCGACGCCAGATAAGTCAGGAAAAGAAAGCCCTTGCGCTACACTTGGCCCACCAAAGTTCTGCTGAACCGGGACAAGAAAGGGTTCGGCCAAGTACTCGCTTGGAGTTTGAAGAAAGGGTTGGTTCACAGAAGCAGTTGGAGAATTCAACAACTCAATCACAGTGGTTGGAGCCACAGAAAGAGACTTTTCGTTTGAACTATTAGGAGATGATGATTTATCAGAAGAGGTAGAGAAAGATGGGGCAACGGTGGTGGCGATATTGGTCGTTACGGCAGCTGCCGGCGGAGGTTGAGTTTGAGATTTGGCGTTTTGAAGTTGGCGCTGCTTATGTTTGCTCCTTGATTTTCTGTTCTGAAACCAGTAGAAAACATTGGCATCTCCAACTTGGCCATACTCCTGCAACTGAGCCCTAATCCTTCTTATCTCATCCCTTGGAGGGTTCACCATTCCCGAATTAAAGATGGCTTCAAGTATGCGGATTTGCTCTGGTCTCGGGTTCCATCTCGGTTTCGGATCAGGAGTTCTCTCCTCACATCCAGGCCCTTACAACAAAGAGTGGACCATATCTTCAAATCAATTAGGTTTTTTATAAAAAATTTTCTTGCCCGCCGTAGAGAAGCAGCGATTCATGTTTTTAAATTCAACGCAAGATCTCTTGGATAACTAGAAACAATATAGAAATGCAATCTTGAAATCAGAATTGTGTAGGTATACGTACCTGACGTGTGTGGGCTTCTGTGGCAGCCAGTTAACACGAGAGAGGAGTTCACATCATGCTGCCATTGGTGATGGGTGGAGTTATTGCAGGGCTTGGATTTGAACATGCTTGGCCAGTGCCTGTTCGATGAAGCCATGATTGGGAAAATGATACCCCGAAATTACAGTCTCTTTTGTCGCAAGGGAATTAGTAACTGAATGACCGTAATTCTAAGCAGTGCTGTCACAACGTCTTCTATTGTAGCCTCTTCCACATATATCATCCCCTACTCCTGTTATCAGTTCTTGGCCAACAAATAAACTTGACTTATTTAAAGATAGTAAAAGATCCCAACCAAGGTTTTCAATTAAGAAAAAGCAACGTGAAGAATGAAAGAAAAAGGCAAAACCCACAAGAAGAACCACCTGCAAAGTCACAAACTAAAACGGAAACAGAAATAAATATAAAGTGAAAGATGACGAGTACTGCCCCATACCCGTCCTTACAAGTATGTATTAAAATCTAGAATACTTGTTCTTCACTCATTCAGACCACGAATGAGAAGCCAATAGAAAATTGGAAGGAGCACATGCCGGGGCTTATAGTAGAATCTTCATCACAGAAGACACAGAGAGCCCTTAATGCACGAGGCTGGTCTGTGTTGCAGAGCTGATGAGTTCCCACACACCTCTCTACGCACACAGAGAGACCAGAGATACAGAGATGAGATGTATCTGATCAATTTGCCTCCTTGTTTCAGATTATCTCTATCTTGTTTGTGTGCAGTTTTCAATGGAAAGGGTTTTTATTTTGGGCTTTGTCTCCAGAAGGTAGTGAATAATAAATGGAGGGAGAGAAGAAAGTTAAATGCACACAAGATTGCGTGTATAATATTAATGTAATCCTGAGGCAAAGAGGTTGTCGTTGCATTAAAAAAATAAATAAAATTAAGAGGGTGTTTAATGAAACTACGAGGGTTTCGAGAAGCTAACGCTGGATTTGTTTCATCCTAGCCAACATTGTATTTTCTAAAGCATTAATTTCCTGAATTAATTTGAAACAAGAAAAAAGTATTGTCAATAATCAGTTTGAATAATTGAAATGCAGATCATTATCACTGCCAAGTGAGACAATGAGCAAGAACCTCCTGATTAGGCATGAATATGGTGCCAATTAGAACCGGAAACCGGACCTGTGGGAACCGGAATCGCCTTCTAATTCTGGCTCTCAAAATATGAAACTGAAAAGTACCGATTCGAGTTCCGAACCATAAAAAATATATATATTTATATTAACTATATATTCATGTATATGTTCATATTAATATATATTAAAATAAGATAAAAATTAAAAACTAAATATATATAATATGTTATATAGTATTATACATACAAATATTTTTTAATACTAATTAACTAATATATTACATATATAAAGTATATATAATATAATTATTTTTTACTTTTTTTCTTCATGAATTAATAATAAATAAGAATATTTTTTCAATGTTCTGCGTTTTACCTTTATTTAAAAATTTTAAACGTATTGCCATATTATTTTTATATTAAAATTTATAGGAATAAGTAAATGAATATAATTATCATATAGAACCGTAATTAAGACTGTGTAACAGATAAAATTAAAACCCGAACCAGGCGGTCGGTTCCAATTCTCCGGTATTGACAGTTCCTGAACCGTGGCTACCTGCTCCTGACTAACATTTCAACCAAACAAGTAGTATGGAATTTCAACACTGCAGTAAATATACTCCACACGAATCCTTGCGAGGCAATTAAGGAAGATTATCGAAATCCGGAAAAACCCAACAGAATTTTCGAAATTTTTCTTAAGCTAGCATTCAATATTTCTTTCTTGGATTTGAATGTATTAACTACAGTTTTTGACTAGATGCATCAGTAAGGGGCATTATGGTTGGTGAGTTGGAAGGGCGATAGGGATTTTTACTGATTATACATATACGGCATTGGTTGGATTTTCCCAACTTTGAATTAGCTACTCGAGATGCCAATGCGAGTGGTGTTCCAGTCTTTACGTTACTAATTTGTAACTCCCCATGAAACTGAAAATTAATTAAGGAGAGTAAATGTTGGTTTTATTTGGTGTCCGACGTGCTCCCTAATCTTGAACATAATGAGCTCCACACTCCGTCATCACCTAAAATTCCTTTTTAATTTTATATTGTTAATAATAATTGTTATATGTTGTTCTCAATCAGAAGAAATCCGAATCACTTGATTCAAGAAGAAAAGTGATGAGAAAAGGAAAGAAGACCTAATAAGTCGTGCATATTATATATTGTTTTTAGAAAGAAGTTGACCCTTGATTTTTCTTTTATGTTTAATGGAAAAAGTATGTCAACAAGAATTAGGTGTTTTGGTTGTTGGAAAATACTGGTAATTATATAAAGCAAATTTAGTGATAGAATTTATATTTAATATGCTACATTATGTACACTTGATTAATTTTAAGGAAAAGTGAACAATGAGATCTTATTATTTGTATTTTAACAGTAAGATCGTAACTATAGGAAAAATTAAGAATTTAATAAGTAAGTAAATAAATAATGTAAATATATAGATACATATGTTGTAATGTTATGGAAACTAATAATAAGTAAATGAATAAATCATATAAACAAATATATACATATATAATTATAGAAAGACCTATATTTTGGATTTATATATAGAATAAATTAAAGTGTATATATACACGTGTGCGTAGTATAGGAAAAAATAAATTTTCGATTTGTGACCAATTAGCAAGATGATTATTACTACCATCATGGCCACCATGGATAACAAGACAAAATTTAGGAATTCATTGAGATTTATTCGTAAAAGGTCAACATACTACCAAAAATAAGAGATAGACTTAAAATATTAATCAAATAATACTATATACTATAAATATATCATAATTACGCATAATTATAATTAGAGTATGTGTTGATGCGACGCCCACTTCCTGAATAACTCCATCAAACCATTAATTCAAGTCCAAGAAGCAACCACTGCTTCCAATCCACTAAACTTCGTGTTTCCTAACCAAGAAGGCGGGGAATTATGTCTACGTACTCTGCTTTTGAATCTTGTTACTTAACATTACTTTAATAATGAATAATAGAGAAAGAATCTTCTGAAATATTGTTTTAATTTTTCTAATACTCTGTCAAAATTCTTTCACTGTTTTTATTGTATTCTACTAATATGTAGTGTATTTTTTAATTTGTAGGAGTAGGAGTAGGTGACTTTTCAATCGTTAACTTTAATTTATGGGGTTTGCTTATATAAATTTTAGGTATTGGTAATTTGGACATTAAGTTTAAATTTTATATAACATATATCATAAATATAAAATAATACAGGTTAAGGATTAGAAATAATTGTTTAAAATATTGAGCTAAGATGTTGAAGGGGGATTGGTTAGATTTAGTGGAAGAAGCGAGAAGTAAAGTTTATAGTAATCGATTACTGCATGGGTTTAACGAGTTTACAGTATATCAAGGCTGTACACTCGCGTTTGATGGTGTCGTAAGGAGTTGTTGGCTGAATCCTCGCGAAAACAAAATACCATCATGTTTTACGCAACTCATCTAACCCGTTTATCTTGAAAGAATTAATGAAACAAGTGATAGGGGAGACATTCTCGTGGCTTTTGTCAGGGCACACTACATCAACAACCTTTTCTAGTGTCCATCAATGATCGAGAAGATCCCAAAGCATGTCACTACAGGGTTCATCGAGTGTGTTTAAATGTGCCTTGATTGCACTAGAACTAATATTCCCGTCGATGCTATGCTAGATTGGCATAGAACTCCCTCACTAATAGAACGTTAGCATTGACCTCTAGTTATTTGGTGAATTAGGTCCATTGTCATCGTGCAATCATAGGAGATAAGATAAGGTCATTCCTCATTACATCAACCAAACCCCCTAAAACACGAATGCTCGATGTTTGGTAACATCCTCAGCATGGTTGAAAGCTTCTCATGATACATATTTCTGGTTGTAGGATAGGCATGCTTTTTTAGTTCTCAAGGTCATTTCACCGAAAGAATCCTACATGAAAATTGCAACAGTTATGTTAGGATGATCGGCCCAAAATCTGATACAAAATATTTAAGTAAAGCACCTTACTACAGTGGAATCATAGGAAAAACTCACAAAACAATTTAATGAAAAGCATGCCAACACATGTCAACATCCATTTCAACCAAAGAACAAGGAGCCATTTCATTAATGTGCATAATTCGTACCAATTGCAGCTAGATGAAGAACTCACTAATCAATTACTAAACATTTGAGTTTTAATAACATTCATTTGGGTAACACCTTCTTCATATTTTCACTACAAGTTTGTGAGTTCCATAGTATGTGCTTATTTTAACCAATGGCATGTGTATATTTGCATATAAAACAACAAACCAACACATTTCGTATAGAGACATTTTATCAAATAGTTCGTATGCATACATTTTATGGGCAATGGATTTCTAATGCTTTTCAATGTTCTTACCCAAATACAAGTTATGCAATATATTTCTATATTACAGACATAGTTGCTTCCAATTAGCACAATCCCATCAAGAAACACCCATCCAATCATGTTTATCAAGGAAAAACCAATAATGTTTATCAAAGTGCTAACAAAGAAATCATCAAGGAATTATTAAGACAATTTTTTGCGCCATATCTCTATTGCATATCAAATGCATTCATATCTTCTTTTAGATCCCTTAGTTCAGATTCACGTTCCACATGCAATTGTCATTGCAACTGTTCATTCTTAGCAATTACTTGTCTTGCATCCATTAAATCTGCTCTCTTTTGTTCATTGCCAGTTTTCATTTGTGTCCTTTTTCTTAAGGTCATATTAACCACCTTTCATCTCTAAATGTACCCTCTTAAGGTCACCATATGCGTATTACAACTTTGTGAGTTTTTATCTCAACATCCTATTTTCCAATTCACTCTTATCACATCCTTTTGGAATTTAATTATCATAGTTGCCATTTCTCCAAATTGGTTCAAAGTTGTGAAAAGAGAATGGTCATATCTCTTGTGAGTTTGTCATAGTCTCTATGTGAGCTCTCACCCACTAGTTTCGATGATTATTTATACAATAAGATAAATTTTAATTTTGTAATTTATTATTAATATTTTTGCAATATCTATAACTATATAATATTATTCAATCTCATGACGTATTTCCTCATGGTACACTTGCCTAAGATAACAACCTACATTTTGAAAACTGTACTTACTTTAGATCATAATTTTGACTCTAATACTACTTCTAGATGTCCTAAACTTCATGGAATGTCTCGCTCAATGTCGCAATCCCAACGTTGCAACATGCAGACTGCGGCTCTTTCCCAGCACCCAGGGTTGCACATTGTGCCCGACGTCACGATGACAAGCACGATGTGCAAACTTTATGTCACGTCTCACTCAATGTCGTAATCCTGAGTGCGACATGTAGACTCCAGCTGGCGCCCAATGCCTAAGGCTGCACGTCACGATAACGTGCCCACTGTGCATTAATCCACATGGAATTTTTGGGACAGCTTTGGTTTTTCTGTCCTAAAGCCGTCCCAAAATTCCAAAATGAAAATGTAAATTCTCTTCTTCCCCAGTTTTTCATTTTCACTCAAAATTTTACTCTCACTCCTTCGACTTCAGCTTAAAGTTTGCACCTCACGTTACCTTCAAGATTTAAGTACTTTCAACTCAACATTTTAGCTCTGCTCCAACAATATTGTGAAGTACACAATACTAGGTAAGTATTAAAGAATTTCTTTTTTGGTTATCCAAAACCGTTGAAGTTAAACTTAGAGTAAATTTGGGGTTTTTGTAAAAATCTTCATTTAGGTGAAATTTAGGGTTCTTGAGCAACGTGTTTGGGCTTTTTGTAGACGTTAACTCAAGTTGTAAAGTCATGTTTGGGGTTTCTATGTCCTAAATTTTTAGGTGAAATTTGCTGAATTATTATGGTGAAATTTGTTAGTGAATTTCATGTTAGTAACGTATTTTAATGCTTGGTGTTGCTTATTGGGTGGATTGAAGCCCTTTCATTTGGATAGTACTTGATTAAAAAAACTTATACATCTAGTGTTTGATAAAATACCGCTTAATCTCATTTTGGCTAACTTTTGAAGCAATACCTAAATGGTAGCTTTGTATATGTGCAAATTATTTAGTGATAAAATGGTTAGTGAATTAACTCAAAATAAGGTGCTCATAATTGGTTTCATTTGTTTAGTGGATTTTTGTACATCAAATTAGACAATTTAACTATTTATACTGATGTACGTAACATGTTTGACGAAATGTCATCGAAAAATGTTATTACAAATGGTTTGTTTGTATATGTCACCCGTCTCAAACCTCATTTCATATTCAACTTCCACCATAATGGCCTAAAGGATTATCTTTATTTATATGTACCATTTCTTTGCTTCTAACTTTCTTCCATATTTAACTGACTTGATTCGGCATGTATATAATTAATCACGTGCACCTATACACATAAAAAGAAAAATTAATTTAATACACATACATCTTATTGTCAATGCAATGCGTGGAAAGAAGTAACAGATTCGATTAAGTTCATCGAATTTGAACATTATAACAGATCATGGATCCATTACATTGACATCTCATTAGAATAAAAATAAGAATGGTTTCAACTTTCAAGGTATGAAATTCCCACCGTACAATAAGGAGTAATTTGGCACTTATCTAAACTATTTCCATTATATATATTCTAGTTAGAACTGTAAAGGCTAATTTGGTTTTCTACTATAACTTGAACCCATTCCACACATGTTCATAATCTTTGTACTTTTATATTGTCGTGTTTGTCTACAGAATGAATTTAATTGAGACCCGACAAATAACACGACAATACAACGTACCTTCAAGAAAAAATTGTTAAGTTAATATGGAAACAGTTGCACTAGGCAAGAGTTCCTAAAACAAAAGCTGATTGAATCTCAAAGGAAAAGTGGAATGAGATGTTGGACAAGCAGGTAGAGGATACAAATTAAGCAATACGTGAAAAGAACTGGGCTAACCTAGCAACTAATAATGCATTTGCATTCACTATCTATTGCGGAGGTTCAATTTCAATGACTACATACAGTGAAAAATGGTAAGCAAGAAATAACATATATTTCTGTACATGATTTTTTGTACTACTCTCCATTTTCAGTTCATTACCTTACAATTATTCTATACAATACAGGAAGCACAGCTTGGACAGTCACCGACTCCCCTTGAAGTTTACTCCCAAGTTTAGAAGAACGTAGCTGATGAATGGGTAAGCCTTCGTGCACAATTTTCGAGGGTAAGTATAATTATTTAAATATGTTCATATTGAATATAATGTCATGCAACTGCTAATTGATTTTCTATGTCTATAAGAGATAATGCAAAAATTACAACATGACCAAAAATGCCACTGAAGTTCTAGAGGCACAAAAGTTAGAGGGTGGTGGGACTTCATCTAGCTCAACCAAGAGTAACATGGTTGTCCTCAACGCACTTGGTGGCTTTAAAAAAGGCCTCCTGCCTAGGATGGGCTCAGAGTCTCAGTCTTTTAAACAACTGTCCCGTAGATCGACTAGCTCCACCACTTCCTCACTTAACCCAGAGTTACAAGTAATGCTAACTACACTAGAACATACTTAGCAGTAGCTACGGAAGAGATGTAAAATTAGATAACTAAAAGACCAAATTAGCCTAAACAGATGTGAGATTAAACAAATTTTTACGACTTCCTTCTAAGAAGCTCGACCTCAATTCCTTCGACGACGATGAAGGTGACAAAGATAATAAGAACCTCGATAGCTAGATGGAGATGTTGTTTGCCCAACAATTTTCATATGTTTCCTTCACTTTCGATAAAATGGGGTTGTATAACACTTTTAATATGGTTTTATTGTGTGTAAATAACTCCACCCCATTTGAGTGTATTATATTTAAAATTATTACATATTTTTATATTCATATAATTCTCCCAGAAATTCATGTATAGAATTTAATAATTAATTGTACAAGAATGACAGAAATTTAACACAAATTTAATAGAATTTTTCTTTCAAAATAATGGAAAAGTCATTCCAAATCTGTCCCAAATTGTTCAGCTTGAAGCCATCTCAAAGCCGTACCAAAATTACCATCCCAGAAGCATTGGGAAGGAAAGCCATCCCAAAGCAGTCCTAATAAGCCGTCCCAAAGCTGTGCAAAAAATCAATCCCAAAGCCATCCTAAAAAAGCCATCTTAGAGACGTGCCAAATAAAGCCGTCTCAAAATAATCGTCACAAAACCATTGTGAAGTCGTCTCAGATTTGAGACAGCTATGCTGAAAGCCATCCCCAATTTTAGCGATGGAATAAATAGAGACAGATGGAAAGCCATCCCAAATTTAATTTAGGACGGCTTTTGATATAAAATCCGTCCTAGAAACCGTCCCAAATCCTGAATTTTCTAGTAGTGCATTCTCACTCAAATAATCCAATGGCTAAATATATATATATATAAACATATGCACACATATTGAAATGCATTATAATGCACCTTATTTAATAAATAACTAAAGAAATATATTATAATAACTACAATGAAGGAAGATGAAGATTTTCTATAGTGATCATTGATTCGGCTAGTTTCATGCCTTCCCCCCTCTCAGTATAGATTAAAAATGATAGGAATAGAATTCGAAATTAGATATTTTATAATGTGTGATTAGTTAACACTCGATAGTAGTTCTTGGAGCTTTCAATTCATCTGGGTTAGATGTTTGAATTACTTTTTATTATAATAGGATATCAAGAACACAAAGGCCTAATTGAATTATTGAGAGTCGAATTTTAGTAAGTAGACTTTTCTTTCAATATCTTATTTGTATAGAGTAAGTTGGATTTTTCTTTCTTTTGTTTTTTGTATAAAATGATTTATTTTTTGTAAGTGGATTGATCCCTCTGTTTTATTTATAAGATAATTGTTGTTGTAAGTTGATTTATTTTTTTGTTACTTAGAAAGATAGTTTTATTGTTTAAATTAATATCTTTTTATAAATTATGAAGTGATATTGTGCTATATATAGGCGGTTCCTCTTTTTATAATAAAAATGATTTTATACATGGAATTTCATAATATATTTTATGATGAAAAATGTGGACAGGAGTATGCTATCCTTTATTATTCAAATTAAGTATATATTCTGTTTTTGTGCACCAACATGTTTAATATATATGTTAAAGTAAATTTGGACATAAAACTTCCATGCTTAAGTTGAAGATTGGTAGCTTTAATATCATTGACTAAACATGACTATTTGCTTTAATTTGAAGAGATACTTGAGTTCTAATAGTGTAGCTAGGAACATACATGTTCTATTTTAAATGGCTTTCATTTCTTGAATATAGAAAAAAAAAATTTTGTGGCCTTACATGCATTATAACTTGCTTGCTTTCAACAGAGGCATGAGTTAGCTTATCGGGCAAGTAATCAGTCATTCTTCTTACAATTTTTTTTACATGATTTTAGTTGACGGTAGACAATGATTACTGTTAAAGTGGTAGGTGCAACAAAGAGTTTAAATAGTAGAGGGCCTATTAGTTGTAATAAACTTTATTGAATCGTTTTGAAGGACAAATTTACGAATGATAGTTTGCATTTTGGTCTGACACTCGTGTTCGTCAATTTGAAAGTCTTGCTGTGTTGGTTTCAAATTTGAGACATGATATAAGTGGTATCAGAATCAGGAGCATGATCTTAATAAAGCACAGTTTTTAAAACATAGGCTGTAATTTTAGGTAAATGTACTGTGAGGAAATAGGTATGAGATTGAATAATATTATATAGTCATAGATGTTGTAAAAATATTAATACTAAATTATTAATTAAATTTTATCTTATCACGTAGATAATGGACGAAGCTAACGAGAGGTTACTCACATAAAGACTATAACAAACCCACGAGAGATCTAACGACTCTCTCTTCACAACTTTGATCTAATTTAGAGAAATGAAATCTACCATAATTGAATTTCAAAATGATGCAACAAAAGTGAATTGGAAAATATGATGTTTAGGTAAGATCTTACAAACTTGGAATAGGCGTATTATGACCTTAAGAAGGTACTCTTAGAGATGAAAGGTTATGCTGACCTTATGAAAAAGCATGTAGAGATGAAAGCTGATCATGAACAAAGGATAGCAAATTTAATGCATGTAAGTATCTCAACAAGTAAATACCATAATGGTTAAGAATGCAGAGTTTCAATGACAATTGCATGTGAAACATGAATGCAAACCTGAGAAGGACTCAGAGCAGGATCCTAAGAAAATATGAATGTACTTGGAGAAAACAATTGTCTTGATGACATTTAGGAGACTAAATAATTTAATTATTTGATGTTTGTTTTTTTAGAACTTTGATAAACATTGTCGGTTTTTACTATGAAAGCTAGTTCTTATTCTATCCATTGCATCCTTTTTTTGATTATACAAAATATGAGGATCCACTAATACCCTTTCTTTCAAATATTACATGTTCTAAAAATGTTATATTCTTTAGCCAGGTGTTTAACAAGTATGAGTTCTGGTAAGAGTATAACATTGTTAGAATATGTAATAATAAAGAAGGGATGAAACTGGATCCTTAGATTTTTTTTAATAAAAATAAGGACGTCGATGGATAGAATAGCCACTAGAATTCATAGCAAAAACCAATAAGGTTTATCAAAGTGCTAACGAAGAAATCATCAAGGAATTAGATTTTTCAGGATAGAAAACGTTATTAAGACAATTTTTTTTTGCTCCAAATCTCTCTTCGATGTCAAATGCATTCATATCTTCTTTTAGGTCCTTCTTTAGTTCAGATTCACGTTCCACATGCAATTGTCATTGCAACTGTTCATTCTCAGCCATTACTTGTTGGGTTAACATGTGTCTTGCATCCATTAAATCTACCATCT
Organism: Avicennia marina; assembly: GCA_019155195.1. Classification (NCBI taxonomy): domain Eukaryota; kingdom Viridiplantae; phylum Streptophyta; class Magnoliopsida; order Lamiales; family Acanthaceae; genus Avicennia; species Avicennia marina. The sequence continues at coordinate 16,128,921 of CM032754.1, read as the reverse complement.
TTTGTTCATTGCCAGTTTTCATCTCTACGTGCTTTTTCTCAAGGTCATCGTAACTACCTTTCATCTCTAAATGTACCCTCTTAAGGTCGCCATATGCGTGTTCCAACTTTGTGAGTTTTTGCCTCAACATCCTATTTTCCGATTCACTCTTGTCACATCCTTTTGGAATTTAATTATGGTAGTTGCCACTTCTCCAAATTGGCTCAAAGTCCTGAAAAGAGAATGGTCATATCTCTTGTGAGTTTGTCATAGTCTCTATGTGAGCTCCCACCCACTAGTTTCGATGATTATTTATACAGTAAGATAAATTTTAATTTGTAATTTATTATTAATATTTTTGCAATATCTATAACTATATAATATTATTCAATCTCATGACGTATTGCCTCATGTTACAGTTGCCTAAGATAACAACCTACGTTTTGAAAACTGTAATTGCTTAAGATCATAATTTTGACTCTAATACCACTTCTAGATGTCCCAAATTTGGGACCAACACGGAAACAATTTCAACTCAAAGAACTCAAAAGTGTCACGCCAAAATGCAAACAAATTACATTCATAAATTTGTCCTTCAAAATGATTTGATCGAGTTGGCTGCAGCAAAAACAAAGATGAGTTAAACATAATGTTCAATATTTTCAAACTAAAATATTCACTTAACTTACAAAGCCCTCTACTATGTAAACTCTTTGTTACCTTGACCATACTAAAAATAGTCATTATCATGTCTATCAACTATATCGTCAGTAGAAGATTGTAAGAAGAATAAGCATTTATAAAAAAATTACAATTTTTGTCCTATAACTACACTCATTTAGCAAAATTGTCATTTAATTTTCAGGTCTAGCAAAAATGTCCTTACATTTTAAAATTTTGACAATTTCAGGACAATGTGCCCTAATTATGTTGGAAAAACGCATGACCCACACACGTGACAGTTGAATTTGAGGGTTTCTAGGCTTTGGACACACTGGCAAAGGGATGCCAGATGGAATAATGACGTGTAAAAAATGCCACTTGGACGTCCAATATGTAAAAAAAGAATTTCAATTTTGTGTTCTATATATATAGCCATTTGGCAAAAATGACCTTTAATTTTTATTATTGGCAAAAATTTACTAACGTTTTACACTTCAAAGTCAAGGTGGTATTTTTTTTATATGTCATCATTCAACCTGACATTCTTCTTGACAGCATGTAACGTGTTGTTAGAAATCCCCAAATTAGTGCATCATGTGCAAGCAAACTTATCCTTCTCTTGGAATGTGAGCAAGCTATAATGCACTCAAATCTACTAAGTATTTTTTCAGTAATTGTGAAATGAAAAACATTTAAAATAGAACATACGTCATGGGCTATAGGAAAGTACGTTCTTGTGATTTTTTCTTTAAAGGGAATAGTCATATTTAGTCAATAACATTAAAGCTACCATTCTTCAATTTAGGCACGGAAGTTTTTACATTCAAATTTACTTTAACATATATATTAAAGATGGTGGTGTATAAAGACATAATGTATACTTAATTTGCATGATAAAGGATAGCATACTCACGTCTATGTTTTTCATAACTATAGATATTTTGAATTCACATGTAGAAAATCATTTTTCTTATAGAAAGAGGAACCGCCTATGGCGCCAAGATAATTTCATAATTTATAAAAAGACATGTTAGTTTAAACAATAAAATTATTTTTTAAATAATAAAAAGATAAATCAACTTACAACAAAATAATAGAGAGATAAATCCACTTAAACAAAATAAATTATATTATAAAAAACAACAGAAAAAAAAACACTCACTTAGATAGAATTTGCGTGTGTAAAACAATGGAAAGAAGAGTCTATTTACTTGAATTCAACTCCAATAATCAATTCGGTCTTGGTTCGTGTCGTTAATATCCTAGTAAAATAAAAGGTCATTCATCACTTTCTGAACATCTAATCCATATAAATTGAAAGCTCAAATAACTACTATCTATTATTAACCCTCCACATTATTGTATAACATCTTATTGAATTTCTATTCCTATAGTTTAATCTATATAATAATATATTTTTAATCAGTCATTAATTATATATGCAAAATATATATATATATATATATATATATGCACATATAGAGAGAGAGTGGCATGAAAGTAACTGGATTCATGCTTCCAACAGAAAACCCTCATGTTCCTTTACTTTAACTACTATTATATATTTATCTAACTATTCATTAGATTTGTGATATTTTGCATGCAATCATATAAATTGATGTGGTATTTGGAGTAAAATGCTTTAATTATATGAAAATATGACTTACATTTTTGCAAAGTGATTAATTGTAGGTACAAAGTTAATTGGAACACAAAAACAAGGAAAAATTGGAAAAGTTGGAATCTTGACTGATCTAGAGAAAGTTTGTGATCAATCTAAATTGTGGGATTGTAGTGGATTGATCTTAGAATTGAGAGAATCAAAGTGACCATCTAAAAATGTTTCTAGATTTACGATCGCATGAATCAAGGTTGATCACCAACAATCGCACAAGCACCAGATCGACTAGCATGCAAAGGGATTGAGTGGACAGGTGGAAGACTTGAATGATTGCCTAGCAGCGGATCTCACCAAAAATGACCTAACGATTTGCGATAGATCCAAGATACAGCCAAATTGATCGCGATGATGATTTTGCAAAAAAATTAGGTTTTCAAGTGCCAAACAACCCAAACTCTTCAAATACTTCATAATGCCTCCAAAAACATGACCAGGGAGAGAAGAACTACTAAGAGAGAAAAAAATTTTAGAGAAAAATTTGTCTAAGCAACGGAAGACCAAGATGTTTTTGGAGACCAAATTCAAGGTGTTCATACTAGGCGTGCAGATCTACAATCCGAACTTTCACTAAGCTTTTCCTTTCTATTTTTCTCTTCTATTCCCAATTATTACATTTTTGATTTGATTTGTTATGGGATTAGTTGAGACTGTCTAGCTAAATATTCTAGTGCCGAGAAATCTTTCAAACAAATCTGAGCTATGATATGATTATTACAATTCACTTTTATTGCAATATTTTTCATCTAATTATTCCTGTGTTTAATTCCAATTATGCCTATGTGGTTGGATTATATATTACGCATGAATTTATAGACTCAAGAGAGCTAATTTTATATATTAAATTTAAGGTACACATGTTAGGGGAAATTTTAAGTCTAGAGATCAGTGAATCCTAATGAATCAATACGATGCGATTAAATGTATGTATTTAGAATGAGATGAGGTGGTGAGGAAATTCCTAGATAATTCATATAGATTTCTATTTAGCTCTTGAGAGGCCGAGAGGAAATTCTTAGTTAATTCATATGGATTTCCATTTGACACTCAAGAAAGATAATGGAAATATAATTGAAATCCATGATTAATAATTTGGATGGAATAAGCATTAAAATCTAGTTAATAATTGAAACTAGTGGAAGGAGTAAAATTGATTTCCTAGATGATTTTCTGACATTGATTAATTCCTTTTTGTTTTGTGTGCTTAGCCAAAAAAATATTTATTTCCTGATTATTTTTTTATTTTCTTTTCATTAGTATTATTGCCTTCGTTGAGATTGGTTGACTTGAATTTGGGATTAAGTAACAGTGGCTAGTATAATTTGATTTTTTATCCCTGTGGGATGATACTCGTGTTTACTAAGTACTATATATCGACACATTGCTCTTGCAATTATTTGCAAATTTTGTTTTCGCATGATCAAGTTTTTTGGCACTGTTGCTAGGGATTGAATTAATCATTCAGTGCCCCCATTATGAAATTTGCTAAACTTTAGACAAAGCCTATTAGGTTAGCAAATCACTTAGATAGGCGTTAGGCTATATTAGATTAGGTTAGAAGAACTTAGATTTTTGGATTCTTCATAGTTTCTGCGTCAAGCAGTAAGTTAGAATATATTGAGTTTGATCCTGAGATAGAATTTGTCGTAGGTTAAGGAATGAGACTAAGGTTAGGAAAAGCTTGAATTTTAAGATAGATGAAGATAATAATAATTTGAATCCAAATCTAAATCCAAATCTCATTGATTATGCACCTTTTCTAGTACCAAAAGCAACCAAAGTGCTTCAGAACTACTACTAGCCCGTTGTGCACCAAAATTTCTCAAACATTCAACAACAACCTATTCAAGCTAATAATTTTGAGTTGAAGCCATCTTTAATTAGCATGGTACAACAAAACCAATTTGGGGGCTCTCTCATGAGGATCGCAATATGCACTTAGCCAATAAACTAGAAATCTGTGAGACTGTAAAGATGAATGACATTTCTAAAGATACCATTTGCTTAGGGCTTTTCCCGTTCTCGTTCTGGGATAAAGCAAGAGAATGCTTGTGATCTTTGCAACTGGGTAGTATAAATTTTTATGAGGAATTAGCTCAAAAATTTCTAAATAAATTCTTTCGTCCTTCCAAACCTCTCAACTTTGTAATAAGATAGCACAGTTCCTCTAGTTGGAATATGAGCCTTTGTATAAGGCATGGGACTGTTTCAAAGACTTACTTCATAGATTCTCAAGATGGCTATTAAGATTGGTTCCAAATCCATCTGTTCTAGAACGGTCTTACAGAGAAAATTAGGATGATAGTTGATGCCACTGTAAGTAGTAGTGTGCTTAAAATGACAGTGGATGAAGCTTATTGTCTAGTTAAGGAGATGTTGGCCAATAACAACCATTGGCTAAATGGGGGGAACCAAACTAGGAGGGTTGCTGCAGGCATATTTGAAGTCAATCAATTGGCAGCCTTAAGTGCTCAAGTTTCTACCCTAAGCGACCAAATCACTCGACTGACTACCAAGGATTCTTCTAAAAAATCAATTGAAACCATGGTAAGCACTTCTAATATAGTGGTATAGGTGATGTAGAGCAAGCACATTACATAAATAATCGTGCTTTTGCTCTGCGCAATGATTTTGAAAATCAATACCATCTTAGGTTAAGAAATCTTGAGAGTTTCTTGTATGTAAATATGAGAAACATTCTCAATCCTCCACTTAGATATAATTAGCCATCTCCTGAAAAGAAGCTATCCTTGAAGGATTTAGTGACTTCTTTTGTCATGAAATCCAAAAAGAGGCATGAAAAATTTGAATCTAGGCTAGACAATCTAGAAACCCACATGGGAAATTTAGGAGTCTCTACAAACAACCTGAAAATTCAAGTAAAACAGCTAGCTAATCCTTTCAAAGAAAAACCATCCAAATTTTTTCCACTAATTCAAGAAATGGATTGGTCATCTAGCCACAAGAAAAAGTTTCTAAAGAACATGAAAAATCACCAGAAGATCAAAAGCCAATTGAACCTAAAAGGGAATGAAAAAGATAAAGAAAAACCAAGACATAATGGAATAACTTTTGTAGGTCCTCCTCCACCATTTGCTCAGCTCTTTTGTAAACAAAAAATGGAAAACAATTCTCAAAATTTCTAGAAACCTTTAAAAAGATCTGCATAAATATTCTCCTAGCTAAGCAACTTGAGCAGACGCTAAACTACAGGAAATCTTGTTCAAAAAAAAGACATGGACTAAAGAGGAGCCGTGAAATTATCTGAGAGATATAATGCCGTGGTCCTCCCTACAATTTCATAAAAGATGAAGGATCCAGGCAGCTTCACCATTCCATGTACAATTGGCAAGACTACATTTGAGAAAGTATTGTTCGATCTTAGGTCTAGTATCAAGTTGATACCTCAAGCCCATAATTAATTCCTTTTAAATGGTTGATCATTCATTGACTTTTTCTAAGGGGATAGTAGAAGACGTCTAGGTTAAAGTTGATAAATTCATTCTTCCTGTTGATTTCATGGTGCTAGATATGCAAGTAGATAAGAAGGTACCTCTGATTTTTAGTTGTTCATTCTTAGCCACTGGTAGGGCTATGATAGATGTTTAAAATGGTATCCTTACTCTACAAGTTAATGATGACAAAGCAAAATTTAACATCCACCATGCCCTAAAATTCCCTAAAGATACATCCGATTGCAATGGGTTAGATGTTATTAACTACTGTATGGAAAAATATGCACGGAATTCTTAGGAAAAAGTGATCTAGAACATAAGATAACTAACATTAACAAGGTAATGAAGCATATTCCCACTTTGAAATCTCACGATATTAATCTTGTTGATTCCATTAAGTAGGGTGCTCCTACAGAAAATCTTTCTAAAAATTTCCATTAAGATCCTAAGCCATCTCCCCCAAATCCTAAAGGGTTGACTCTAAAACCTCTCACAAACCATCTCCTGTATGCATTTTTAGGCAAGAACTTGACTCTTTTTGATATCATCTCTGCGTCTTTGGAGAATGAGCAAGTTGAAAAATTGTTTGCCACCTTGAGGCAACACAAAAGTGGAATAGGATGGTTCATTTCCAATCTAAAGGGAATTTCTCTAACTATTTGCATGCATAAAATTCCAATAGAAGATTCAACAAATCCCACTGTTGAACACCAAAGAAGGCTGAATCCTACCATGCAAGAGGTTATGAAAAGGAAGTACAAAAGTTACTCAAGGATGATATAATTTATTCAATTTCTAATAGTTTTAGATAAGCCTTATACAAGTGGCCCCAAAGAAGAGTGGAATGGCCATAGTTAAAACTAAAAATAATGAAGTCATATCCATGAACAACCACTGGGTGGCGGGTTTGTATTGCTTACCAAAAATTAAATCAGGCCACTTATAAAGAACACTTTTCTTTGCCATTTGTAGATCAAATGCGATAGGATAGTGGGGAATGAGTACTACTGTTTCCTCGATGGATAGTCAAGGTATAATCAAATTTCAATAGCACTCAAGGACTAGGAAAAAACCACTTTTAGTTGTCTATATCGCACATTTGCTTATCAGTTCATGCCATTTGGCCTCTATAATGCTCTAGCCACTTTCCAAAGATGTATGATGGCTATCTTCCATGATTTTGTAGAGGAAATTATAGAGGTATTCATAAATGATTTCTCTATCTTTGGGATGTCCTTTGATCATTGCCTCGAAAATCTTTCTAAGGTTCTCCAAAGATGTGAGGAGAAAAATCTTGTGCTCAAATGAGAAAAATGCCACTTCATAGTGAAGGAGAAGGCATAGTCCTTGGTCATCATATCTCTTCTTGGGATTGGAAGTTGATTGCACTAAAGTGGCTACAATTGAAAAACTTTCTCCTTCTACTTCTATGAAAGGAGTTTGTAATTTTTTAGGGCTTGCCAGTTTTTACACCTATTGTCATAGTTCCTAACTAGAGTCAGCCATTGAAAATAATGTGTGATGCTAGTGATTATGCTGTTGGGGTTGGTCTGGAATAGACAAGGGATCGAATATTTTGTGTGATCTATTACACTAGTAAAACCTTTAATGAGGCTTAAATCAATTATTCCACTACTAAAAAAAGATGCTAGCTATAGTGTTCACTTGTGAAAAATTTTGTCCATACATTTTGGGATCTAAAGTCACCATGTATACTGATCATGTAGCTCTTCTTTATCATTTTAAGAAGAAGATGCAAAGCCAGGACTGATTCTGTAGATTATTTTACTTCAAGAATTGGATTTAGAAATCAAAGATAAAAAAGGGAGCAAGAATTACATCATCGATCATCTTTCTTAGATGGAACAAATAAAAGAGGAAAAGCTTAACATTAAAGAGATGTTTATTGACGAACAACTCTTCGCAATTACTGAATCCCTCCCTTGGTATTCTAACATTGTGAATTACTTAGAAAGCAATCTATTGCCACATGATCTCTCCTAAAATCAAAAGAAAAAAAAAATTACATGATATCAAAAGTTACATGTGGGAAGATTCACTGCTTGTTAAGAGTTATGCCGATCAACTAGTTCATAGGTGCGTACCCAATTCTAAGTTCTAATCCATTCTAGAAGCTTGCCACAATGCACCATATGGGGGACATTTTTGGCCCACTCGAATGATTGCAAATGTATTATAGTCTAGGTTTTATTAGCCTTCATTATTTAAAGATTATTATACCTTTGTAAAAGCTTGCAATAGATGCCAAAGAGTTGGGAACATTTCTATGAAACAGGAATTACCCCCTCAACTTGATTTCTAAAGTCGAATTATTTGATGTCTTGGCTATGGATTTATGAGACCTTTCTCAAAATCCTTTGAATAGTAGTATATTTTACTAGTTGTCAATTATGTTTCCAAGTGAGTGAAAGCCATTGCTACCCTCACAAATGCTACCCTCACAAATGATGCTAAGGTTGTCCTCAAGTTTTTACACAAGTACATTTTTACCAAATTTGGCACACCTAAGGCCATTGTTAGTGATGGAGGCATACACTTTTTTAATAAACTATTTGAAGCAATGATAGCTAGGTATGATGTCAAACATTAAAAAAAAAAAAAAAAGCTCTACCTTATCACCCACAAGCAAATGGTTTAGCAGAGGTGTCTAATCAAAAAATTAAACAAATCCTTTAGAAGACTATCGGTACAAATAAGAAGAGTTTGGCACATAAGCTTGATGAAGCACTATGGAAATTTAAGATAGCTTATAAGACACTAAGTAGAATGTATCTGTTTCGATTGTTGTTGGTAAGCCATGTCATTTGCTTGTAAAACTAGAATATAAATCTCATAAGGCCATAAAAAGAAAAAAAAAAGAAGCTAATTATCAATTTTAAGAAGTTGGGGAATAAAAGCTATTGTCGTTGAATAGGCTTGAGGAGTTTCGGAATGAAGTCCATGAAAATGATATAATGTATAGGGATAAAACCAAAAAATAGCATGATTGGCACATTTTAAGTCGTGAATTCAAACCCGGTTAACAAGTACTCTTGTATATAATTCAAATCTTAAACTTTTCCCTGGTAAGCTAAAGTTTTTGTGGTCTGGTCTTTTCACAATCTCTCGTGTATTCCCATTTGGCGTCATTGAGATAATAGCAAAAGATAGCAAATTTCACATTAATGGGCTAAGGCTTAAACACTACTATGGAAAAAATGCTAAAGGAGCTAAAAAGGTTTGTGTGTCAAATGCCATAAGCTGAGCTTTACTGTGTCGAATTAGAGACAATAAATCAATCGCTAGTTGGGAGGCAACCAACATTTTATTAATTTTTCATGAGAATTAAGATCACCTTAAGTTTAGGACATTGATCCTTAGGCAAAAAAGAGAGAGAAAAAGAGTGAAAATTGTGTAAATGGTAGTCAGGATTGTAATTTGTAGGTCTAAGATCAATATCAATGTTGGGGGATTGTAAAAACCATAAGTTTGGAGGGCCCGATTGACATTATCCATTCTAAGATCGATCTCATTATGTGTGATCGCAAATCCAAGAGGTTTTGTCTTTCACGATCAACATAGAGAGTTTCTAAATCAATTGCACATGCATGCAACCGTTGATCTAAAACACACCCTCACTTACGATCAATAGACCCCTAAATGGATTGATCGCACCATGGTGCGATCATAAGTCTAGTGTGTCACTGGGCGCATCATGATCGATCACACTTAGTCCAAATCAATCACGAAGGCAGTCATAATAAAAATTAGGGATTCAATCACTCAATCCAAGCATCCCGAACACAAAATCTCCCTTCCTCCTTTTTCTCCACCACCTAGAGACCATTTTTTAGACTAATTAATGTTCAGAAATTTGGTGAAAACACAATCCCCATCATCTAAAATTCCCTTTCACCAATTTAAAACTTCAAAATTTGAAGGAATGGTTCTAAATCCCTAAATTCTTGCACTTTTGTTAATTGAAATTCAAGGGTGAAGATTTTGAGATATATCTTTGAATTCTTTATGAAATGTTACCTATTAATTGTCGAATAGAATGTGTTCTTATGGATTACATGGATTGGGGCTTGGCATTGCATTTGTTGTGGGATATTCTTCCTAGATTTCAAACATGCCCTAGAGATGTTGATAAAATTATTTGAGTCTAGAAAAGATATGTAAGTATTGATGCATGTTTAGAGTTTAGAGGGTGATATTCATGAACATTTATGTGTTCAAGATGAATGTTGGTTTGTTCATTTGTTTATAGGGCATGTGATGCTATTTATGTTTGGTCTATGTCTGCAACAAATTTTAATGGTTGCATCTATTGTGTTTATGTGTTGAAATATGCAATGAGTTGCATCTTGTGTGGAGGCTTGTATGCTATAGAATTGTGGTAGCCAACATGATAAAATAAGTGTGGGGGAGGCGTGGTCCAGTTGAAAATGGCATAGGGATAAATGGTCCTTGTTTTGTTGCTTTATTTTCAATCCCATCTCATACCATACACTTGCTTTGTAAATGTTGAGTATAAATGTATTTCTATGGCGTAGGTATGGTTGCTAGGAGACAAAGACAAAAACAACCCGCTCAGGAGGCTACCCCATAGATGCATTTTGATAGAAGGAAGTTTAGTTCGATGGCAGCTAACGAGAGGTTTGATACTTATAAGAACACCCATAGAAGGCTTCTTCCTTGGTGTGGGATGCTACACGTGTAGACTAGCATAATAATAAGTGGGTTGTAGATAGGATTTTGGCACGACAATGGCAAAAACTCTCAACTAACCCAAATGACACTTACATTAAATTTATTTATGAATTCTACGCGAATGTGCCTGATAGGGAGAATGGGTTAGTCAAGATTAGTAATAAAATGGTTGATATTCATCCTGAGGCTATTAATACATTCCTTGGTATAAACATTGAGGAACATGATTGTCAATTAACCACCTCCACCACATAGTTTCATCAAAGGTAGTGCTACAGGACTTGTGTGATAACCACCCTGAAACTAGTTGGAGAAGGTCTAATGGGAGACCTACTTTTTTTCTTGCACAACATTTAGAACAAGAGATGAAGGTATGGCACTTTTTTGTGTACTATAACATTAAGCCTATAGCATATAAGATAGATGTCTCTAAAGGTGTACATAGTTCAAGTAGTTTAATAATAAAAATTCTACCCAACTCAATATAGGTTGGTTAACAAAAATTTAAACCATGGTGGGTTATAAATTTTTTCAAGCCAAATGGCTTGTATCGGTCGGTTTAACACTATTTGGAAATCAGGTTCGCGGATTGGCGAGTTGCAAATTTTATGTTCATTATTTAAAAGTCAAGTTGAAGCATTTTAATTATGTAAAATATAATAATTTATTATTGACTAATATATTATGTAAAAGTAAAATTCTTATCAATTAACAAAACTGAAACTTATTTTATCTTGCATTCAATTTTACATCTCTTCTACAATCAATTCCACATATAAATTTTAAAATATTTTATAAATTCAATCGAAAATTTACATTGACAATAAAAAATTTAAAACTACTTGATTCTTTAAAACATTAACACTCAAATCAAATTATTAGAATAAAATCTAAATAAATTATATCAAAATTATAAAAAAAATTATTATATTAAAATATTATGAACATAAAGCATCAAATAATTAAGAATAAAAAATTAAAAATTGACTTAAATATAGTAAGAAATACATTTTGAATTAACCAACAAATTTGATAAATATACTATTAATTCCATCCAAATATATAAATCATAACTAAAAAATAAAAAAAGTGCAATTATAATTTAAACCAAAAAAAATAAACATAAAAGATAGAATTACATATTATTAAACTAATACAAGGGGTCAGGCTACAAGTTAGGCGAATTGTAATTATTAAGCCCACTACCCAACACAAAAGGGTGGGTTTTAATATTTATAAATTTCTATTATTTATTAAAAAATTAAAACTAGCGGTTTACGAGCAATTTGCGGGTGGTTTAAGTGGGTTGTCTGGGTCAAGTGGATTTATGTACTCCCCTATATGTCTCCCATGATGGGCTTATATTTTGTATGCTATCAAACACAATCATTACTTTGATTTGGAGGCAATGATATATAGAGGCATATTACACACAACCAACCACCCACATGTTAGATTGCCATACCTACTTTTAATCACTGATATGATTAGTGATAAAAGGGTTAGGTTGAGAGAAGGGACCTAGGAAGTAGCCACATCACTTTGTACAATTGCCATTGATTGCATTAAGACATGAGATTTTCACAGGCATAGTTGACAGCAGGCACTAGAAGAAGAAGATGATAATGATAAGGGAGAGGGTGTAAATGGACCAACACCTATGGAGCAAGGCCTAATAGCTGGTGAAGTGGAGGAGTAACCACCATAGTTGTAGTTTGACATGCCACAGCCGGTGCTACCATTGAAACCACAAAGATTATAGAGATAGATAAATGGGTTGGCTCAAGAGCAACACCAGCTATAGGATGATATGATGGCGAGGTTTGATGCCATTCAATTGGGTATGCAGAAGATGCAAATCAACATGATGATATTGGGAGAGGTGACACACTGCGACCCGAAGGCATTTCATGATCTATTATTTGGAGCTCCATAGCTATGCCACATGTTCCACCACTACCTTAGCCACCAATAGGTCCCGTAGATATTCCCTTCACATTTCAAAGACTTGTTCAATACAATACCACCACTGAAGAGAAGTAGGAAATGAGACAAACTCTCATCTTTCAAGTAAGCCTTTATTTTGTTTTTTTTTTTTTTTCCTCTTGATTTGATTGTATAGCACATTGGGAACAATGTGCATTTTAAGTGTGGGGAGAGGAAAAAATTTTGTTTACGTTGTATCTAGCTTGTTAGGTGAGATGGAGCATTTTCTTTTTACTTCTTACTTTGTATTTTTCATTTTAATGTATTTGCGAGATGGGAGGTGAGCTTGTGGCTTGTATAAGATCATATTTTTGTATCCTATGCCTAGACATGTAGTATGAATTTGGCTTATTGTAATGAAGGCTTTTGTTATCAATTGTGCTTATGTTGAAAATTGTTGATATTATGGTTGTTTTGGTCACTTGGTTGCCTATGATTGTTGTATCGTTTGATAGCAAATAACTTTTCAATGATAATAGATGTTGAACAACACGTAATTGGCTAGCATTCTTATTTTCATGATATCTTGCATCTTGGATTAAGCACATGGGGCTAGAAGTACATTGAGTCCCTATATTATTTTTATGCACAAAGGCCATTACTACTTTTCTTGATATAACTTTAGGAAGATGCGTGGATAATTAACCTTAAATATCTCACCAACCCTAGAATTTAATGAGAATACATTCTAAAGTGAATTCTTTATTGTGCATTAGATGAGAAATGATATAGGCTACTAGTTTACTAAATTCTTTCTTTTTTTCTTGTTGTTTGGAAAAATGCGTTGATGGTTCCCTTTTGTGTGCTTGGACGGTTGAATGAAAGGCGCACCCTTTAATACAATATCTTTTTTTCTAGAACCCATAGACTAGAGCTTGATTATGGTAAGAAGTGGAAAACAAAATAAGAAGAGAATATTTGATGAAAAAAGAGAAGGAAGAGCTGAAAAGAAAAAAAAAAAAGGAAAAAAGTATTGCATCTACTCCGCTTGTTGGAGTGGCTCAGTAATTGGAAGTACGCAAAGACCCCTATTCATTTTTGCGTAAAATGGTCACCTAATTATGAGTATATACAACATCTTAAGTAAGTTGAAGGTTAAGTAATCAGTGTGTACAGTTACCCTTATTCACTCTCGTGTAAAAAGGCTCCCAACAACTTAAGGAAAGTTTGAAGAAAGCACTTGAAGATGGGCAAGGGGGGAAGAGAGTGAGATGGATTGAGGATGGTCAAGTTCTATTCTTGTGATCTCTGTTGAAAGGATAAGTGCTTGTCATAATCATGTAGTCCTATTGATCTCTTTTTAATTCATGAGTTTATGATAGTGGAGGATGGTATAATCATTAAGCCTATGGGGTTGGTTAGCTTTGAATTCCATGAATGTTAGATGTTTATGAGAGTTGATGCCTATGTGCCTAAATTTGGTGATGTTGCTCTTACATGTAGTGGGCCATGTATGATAGAACTGTGGCTAAATTCAATGTTGTGAGTATTATGGAGTGAAGTGTTGGTTGATTATGTGCTTATGATATTTGAGAAAAGTCGTTTGCCCATTTGCCTCGATTGCATACATAGTTTTATTGCACCTACTTGCCCGGGGGCGAGCAAGGGTTAAGGGTGGAAGAGTTTGATAATTTGTGTGTAATCATCTAAATTGTGATCCATATGGAGTAGGTTTGTGATCGATACGGATTATGGGATCGTAGCAGATTGATCCTAGAGTTGAGAGAATCAAACCAATCATCCAAAAATGTTTCTGGATTTACAATCACTGGAATTGCAATCGATCACCTATGATCGCACAAGCATCAGATCAACCAGTGCACAAAAGGATTGAGTAGACTGGCGGAAGACTTGAACAATCGCCTAGCAGTGGATCGCACCAAAATGATATGATGAGTCACAATTGATCCAAGATACAACTAGATCAATTGTGACGACGATTTTTCAGAAAAAATAAAATTAAAAACTTAGGTTTTCTAGTCCCAAACATCCTAAACTTTTCAAGTACCATATAAAGCCTTCCAAAACAAGACCAGGGAATGAAGAGCCACTAGGAGAGATAGAAAAATTCTTGAGAAAAATTTGTCAATGCAACAATTGTACCAAGCTTGCAGATCTGCAATCCGGCTACTTTCACTGATATTTCCTCTCTGTTTTTCTTTTCTATACCCATTTATTAGATTCTTGATTTGACTTTTTTGGGATTAGTTGAGACTATGTCTAGCTAAATGTTCTAGTGCTAGGAATATTTCAAACTAATCTGAGTTATGTTTTGATTATTGCAATTCAATTCTAATGCAATATTTTTCTTCTGATTATGTGTGTTACTTGTGCTTAATTCCAATTAAATCTATATATTTGTTATGAATTTGTAAACTTGTCAAAGCCAATTTTATGCATTAGAATTGAGGTACATATGTCTGGTGAAATTTTGAGTTGAAAGATTGGTAAATCCTAATGAACTAATAAGGTGTGATCAAATGCATATGTATTAGAATGCATATTTACATAGCTTTCTATTTAGCACTCGAGAAAGGTAATGAAAATATAATTGAAAATATTGATTAATAATTTGGATACGATGAGCATTAAAATCTGGTTGAATAACTAAATTTAGTAAGGAGTGAAATTGATTTCTTAGGTGATTTTTTGACATTGATTAATTCCTAATTGTTTTGCATACTTGGTGAAAATAATATTTATTTCTTGATTAATTTTTTATTTGCTTTTTATTATTATTACTACCTTCATTGAGATTACTGGACTTAAATTTGAGATTAATTAGTAGTAGCTGATATAATTTGATTTTCGATCCCACTGTAACTTAACATCGTACACTTGTGGTTGTTTGCAAATTTTGTTTTCGCGCAACCAATATGCAACAATATAATGATTTCAATATGTGTGAATATATTTATATATATTCAGTTACTGGTTTATTAGAGTGATAATGGCAATAATAGACTTTTGCACTCTATTGACTCTCATTAATCTTCATACAGTGACCAGTTTCTGCGAACCTTGCTTCTCGCCTTTTCAACTAAACCTAACCAACTCCCATTCAACATCCAAGCCAAATAATTCGAACAACAATTTCTAATTATTACCCTATAATGTTTAATATATAAGATATCTATTATATAAAATTCAAACTTAATCTCCAAATTACCAATTCTTAAATTTATATAATCTATTCCCATATATCAAAATTAACGATTCTAAAGTTACCTCAATTGGTGGATTTATAATTTGTCGATCTCTAACACTTCCTATACATTAGAAAATACACTACATATTTGTAGAATACTAAAATAGTGAAAGAAATTTGAAGAGTTTTAGTACTACATATAGTTTAATGTGGTGGTTGTAGAGGTGGAGTCTCCTATTTATAGAGTTTCTCAACACATCCTTAAAGTACAATTATGCGTAATTGTGGTATATTTATAATATATGGTATTATTTGATTGACACTCTAAATATATCTCTTATTATTTGTAGAATTTTGGCTTTCAACCTTCTACAAAAATTTATTTTTAATTCTTCATACACACGCGCACACATACACTTAGCTTCTTCAATATATAAATCCAAAATCTAGCTCTTTTTATGATTAATAAGTCTATATATGTGTGAGTGTTTATATTACTTATTCATTCATTTTTCTAATTATTAGTTTCAAATTTCAATATCATGTCATTTGTATCTATATCTATATAAATATATATATATATATATATATACCTACATTTATATCATTTATTTATTTACTTATTAAATTGTAAATTTTCCATATCCTTGCAAATTAAAGATTGAGATTCAAATTTGTTCATCAATGACAAGTCAATTACTAGAATTCACATGTGCATGTGTGGGTTACTTTTATGTGTATGTCTTAATTTATACCATTATTTCAATATAATATTTATCAATTAAAGTGATTGATATTGATATGAAAAAATATTAACAACAAATAATTTGTGAATTGAAAGTGTTTGGTTGTCGTAAGGATGCAGGACACCAACCTCTGCAAATTTAATGGTCATAATCGCTAATATAATGCATGGGTTATTTGTCAACAAAAAAATAAATACACCTAACACTATTATCTATTGCTTAGAAATAAAGTGGTATACATATATTAATTTTCGAAGTGCTGACGTTAACTTCCTTTGGTAATTCTCTGTATCTGTTTTCCCTTTCATTGTACTCTAACTCGAAATAAATAACCAAATTTTTCTTTAAAAAGTAATCCAAAACAAAAGATCCTCGTGTTAAAATAAAAATATATATTTCTAAATTATTATCTAAATTTAGAACAATAATATAATATTGTGAATACAGAATTCAAAATATTTTCTAAATTAATAGTGATTATATGATTATTAAAAAAAATATTTTCAACTATTTGGGATAGAAAAGTAAGGAGCATTAGTATTTGTTTTTGGTAGGGTCAAAAGGTTAATCCTGCCATTGGGTCTTATTGGAACTCAGACAAGGAACTATCATCGAAAAGGGGCAAAAAGCACAATCCCATCACAAGTCTTTCTGTTCTGAGCAAACCCATGATGTATGCTGGATATGGTAGTGGTTAGTCCCACTTGATTGCTTCCTTCCTATTTAATTTCTTCCCCCTTGTTTTCTTACATAATTGACTTTAAAGCTGTTAATCCCAGTCCTCAGTCCTGCAGATCGAACGTGTGCATACAGCAGTTCAATTATGGCAGGGAAAGGGATATAAATCATAAAGGGGGTCTTGCTTGAGGTGATCTTTATTGAACCAGTTCGTATAATTTGTCAGCTTTTCCAATTCCATTGCCTTGCCCTCTTCCTTTTCTTCCAATCTGCCTGCTACATAAATGGAGGAGTAGGTTTTCATTCCATGCGTTTCTTTGAACTGATTGCTTACTGCCTTTTCACAGTTACTTGTTGAGTTGGGTCAAATTCTCTCACTTCTGCTCCAGCGTCTGTGTGGCAACCTACTTACTGTCCACGTTCGTCAAGGCCTTTAAAAATTACATGCATCGGAATTGACCCATTTTCCATTTTTTTCATTGTTCGAATAATTATTATCATTAATAATTGCAAATAACAACGAAGACTTAAATAATGGATTGGTGTTTATATATACGGGAATAGGTGTGTGTGTGAATCGTGAAATACGGCAACAGCGGCCCTCACTAAATGCAAACGTGCCATTAATTAGTAAATGCTCATTGCTAGTGTACAGTTTTAACCTACAGATTTGATTTAATGCCACTTTGCTTCGCATGCAGACTCGACAACACACACCATTAACTATCTAGTAGGCAACTTTTCAAACACAAAATGTAGGGTAGTATTTTTCTCATGAATTTCAATGTTAAAAGTCCTTGTGGGCTTCTCTTGTTTGAAGGTTTTTCCTTGGCTGAAACTACTGCATGCAACTCAAAATTCATTCTATTCTGTCTGTGTGTCGAAATAATGAAACACGGAAGCGACGTCTATTGATCGTTGGGGCAACAGTAAGTTAGATATGAATAAACAAAACAAGAAGTAAATGATCTGTACGTCATGATCCGCAAAACAGGGATCCATGATAATAATTTTCTTCCTGGGAAATTGAGGAGTTGAGGCGTGCAAAGAATTTTATTGTGCCATCCTGCAACTGGGATCAGATGCTTATCCGTTGTACTAATTAGGGTTTTCATTTTCTTACGGTTCCAACTCGTAGCAATGACCGATCCCACAGATAGGCAGTATTTAAGAATCTTCGGGCAAGTTTTTTATCCAGACCAACACGTGTTAGCGTGTGTGTGGGAACTGTCATCGTGCATGCATGCTTACTGGTGAGCAAATGTTTGTTGCAATACACTGTAATCAGCGTCGTAACAAATATACCAAATTGATTAGTATACTTGGGCACAACACTTCCCGAAGAGTGAAATTATAATCACTTTAGTTACAATTTAAAATGAGGAACAACTGTGCCTCAATAATTAACTATAACACATCTATTTAAGTCAGAGATGATCGCGGTAACTTCCTCCAAGTTAAAGGAGAAAGTTGCCTTCTCATATTGTATTTTAACTTACAATAGGATGAAAAAATAAATAAATATATTCTCAAAAATGCATTTGACATATGTAGGGTATTAGACAATAAGACATATTTAAATCAGAGATAATCATGGTAAGTGCCCGAAATAGAAGGAGAATGTCGTCTTCTGGTGCTACTATTTACCAGTCTTCATCTTATCGGATACTTTCGTATTTTAACTCAAACAAGGGTGGTGTGTGTGTAAAATAAATTCTCAAACATGCACTTGACATGTGTGGTATTCGAAAATTGGTATATGTTAGATGAAATGAAACACAAATTAATTTGACGAAGTAATTCTTCACTGGTTATAATAATATTTAATTTGGGAGGAAGTGGATAATACATTACATAAGGGAAATAGAATGACAAAATTTTAGTCAAAAGAAGACTAAATAGATGGAAACCGCTGTACCCACTGTCCAGTAACCCTTTCTGCATAAAATCCTAGATGAAATGTAATTTGTAGAAAATGGAAAATGATGCATAGTGGAGTATACATAAGCAAAAATTTTCTTGGATTTCAAAGGAGAGTGCATCTTCTGGACTTGAGCTGCTTTTCCTTCCCTTTTGGTGGTCTCAGGACGACTTTTATTACAGTATCAAACACTGCTTTCCCATTCTGGAAAGTAAATGCACATTAAAGAAAAATCTACAAATGCGGAAGAAGTTGTAACCCTTTGAGGAGATCGGGATTTTTGATTACCTGTTGCTTCTTGGCACTGCATTCTATATACGCCGCAGTACCAATCACTTTCTTCAATTGTTCACCCTGTTTAAAAATGTTTAAATTATTAGAGCTACTCAGGCTGCACATAGAATGGAATAATATGGTAAATACCCATTTTGCTTTTCTTGTTTTACCTGAATAAAGACATTAAAATTTAATTCAAAAAAGCTAGTGAATTGAATGTTCAAGCGTGAGGGTGTACCTGCGCAGTCGTTATAGGAACTGCACCAGGATGATCACTTAAAAATTGCTTATCTTCTCTCAAATCTGCTTTGTTGCATAGCACATAAAATTATACTTAGTATCATCTTTCTAAATATACAGTTTGATAGTTCTAACGGTGAAGCAATTAATCCGTAAATGCACTTTTATCAAAGGAAGAAAAGGAAATCTTGTGCTAATGATGAAACAGTAATGAGCAAATCTTGCCTAGTTTTGTCCCCACGAGTACAATTGGTACATTTGGAGAATGGTGCCTTAATTCTGGAATCCACTGTGGTTAGAAGAAAAAACAATTTGTCAGCAGGGTTGTCACCCTTGATTTTATTGACTAACAACAGACATATATGTGGGATACATGGAGAAACCAACCTTTTTATATATGTTGTCGTAACTGGCTTTGCTGATTAGAGAAAATGCTAATAGAAACACATCACCTCCTTTATAAATTAGAGGCCTTAACCTGTTGTAATCTTCTTGTCCTGTATCCAAGAACTTACACTAGGATAAGGCCCTCCTATGTATTTCATTAACAATTGCAAGACAGCCATTCATGAAAACGAAAAAAAAAAAAAAAGCAATAAAACTGATGTTGTGTAAAGAGACAGGATGACCTCCTGTATCTCGGAGGCCTAAGTTCACTGTGTTTCCATCCACAACCGGAGTGGCACTGAAGTTGTCGAATACAGTAGGAACATAATCCTACACGTAATTAAAAAGTCGACAAAATGGCAAATGTTGTTCATACATAGAACTAATTTCATGTAGATTTTATCAATCAGATGAGATATCGCATTGTACCATTGGGAAAGTGTTGCTAGTGTGTACACACTTGATAAACCTTGCAATAGTCATTTCGTTGGCCTGGTTTTTTAACATCTAGTCACTGTTTTTATATGTCACCATCTTGTTAAAATGACTACTTTGATCCATGATCTTCATCAGGATGGGATTTTGCAAACTCGACAACGTTTGATAAAAGGATTTCCTTTCCTTTGAGTTCAAGTACAGAGACAAAATGGTCTCAACAAATTAGTTAGGTGTGGTTGTGGCAGCAAGGGAGGGAAAAGGAATATCAAAAGTAGAGGATTGCTTGGTTTGTTACTAAGCTACTATGATTATCTTGTTTAATGATTTTAGAAATCTGTCTTTCCTCAATTTTGTAGCGTGATGATTAGAACTTTGTCTTGGACTTCACCATATTTTCACAAAACACTGGGCCCAATTCTAAAATCCACAAAGGACTGTGCGACGGTGGCCCAATTGTCACTTTTGAGTCCAATTAATTTTAAAATCAAATTTCACAGCGGAACTCAACAGCGGTCGATGAGTAATCTTTCACAGTGCAGTAAAAGCAATCAACGGTTAGATATAAATCTGTATTATATTATTTAAAAAGGAGACTCTTGGTAGTTAAAATCTATATTATATAATTCAATCTATATGTTTTCATTTTTCTTCTTATTTTCTTATTTTAGAATAGTTATGAAATAAGAAAATTTAAATTAAAATATAATTCTCTTCCAGTTATCTATTAATTTTTTCTCTCTTCTATAATTTATCGTTATTCTTTTTCTTGATTTTAAGTTCATATGTCTCTCACGCTATAATGTAATAAAATAATTTAAAGTATTATTTTGTAGAAATATGGAGAAGCATTTAAAATACATGGTCACACATTAAATGTACCAACCCTGCTAGTTAATGAAGTTGAGTAGTTTGTAATAGCCACTTTGTTGTCAATTATCTCCATTGACAAAAAAATACTGTATCTACCTTTTTCTTTTTACTTTTCTTCTCATCTCAAGTAACGGTTCATTTATTATTTTTCCTCCCTTTTTATTTAATTTTTTATTCTATTTCTCTCCTTTTTTTTTATAATTTTTTATGCAAATTTGAAAATTCAATAGGCTTTAAATTTCATTATTAATATTAGTAAACATATAGTAGCTTAGAAAAGTATAATATAATTACAAAAATTTCTAATTATTATTTGCCTATCAATTCAACCTTCAATATTCATTTTATCCCTTCTAACAGTAGTATCCATATCTTACATATAAAGGATATATGGACACCTTGGCTATAATAACGTGCAATTAATAGAATACCTATAATTTTTATATATTTCATTTTCACTTTACTTGCTTAATTTTTATTGATTTTATTCACTTCTCTCACTTTTTTTCATCCATTTTTTTTGTGTCATTATTTACATTTTTTTCGTTCTGAGTTTTTAATAGAGCTGCGTCTCTGCGAACTAGAGTATCAGGCTTTCCACCTTACCTGTTTGAGCTACGTCTGAACACCATTAAAATGATCATAAAATGACATTTATTTGTAGTGGGATTCTGTAAATTATATTACAATAATATCTTGTGTCAAAAAAGGCACAACAAACTCTCCAAATACTCACTGCCTAGAGGACACATCAGTGACTTCCATATGCATCATTTCCCCTTGATCTTCTCTGTGCAGGTTATTCAGTCACATTTAAGCCTTCTTTCATGGAATCAATGCCTTGTGAAGTGACAGACGATGGAATCATGGAACTGTGGTGACAAGAAAATCCATTGCCTTAGCCACTGTGTCAAGAGGGAATTATTCAGTTGCGTATTGGGGCCTCTCCACAGACATGACTTCTCTGCCTAAAAAACATATAGTAATAATACTAAAAAAATTTGAGCTAGAAGAGGTTACGTGATGCCCTACTGCTTAGATTCAGGCTTACTTTATCTGTAAGCAAGCAAATTTTTGTGTCCAATGAATTGCAACACATGGCAAAATATCAATCAAAAATTAATTATTTATATCTTAAGAATTTAATTGAATATAATGTATAAAATTAAATAATTAAATGAATTGATATTTCAATATTAGTATGGCCAACTAATTAAAATGTGACAAGTGTTAATATCGACCAATCAAATTGTAACAAATGTTAAAGCCAACCAACCAAAGCGCACTATGTGTTAAATCTTGCCAATTTGGCAGCCAAATCAAATCTTCACAAATTGTAGAATGCAAATATTGATGGTTTGACAACTTAAATCACGATCATGCAATTAAAAAAATGATGCAAAATCGAACTTTTCAACCAATTAAATATTGCCACGTCATTGTATAAACATGGCAAGAATGTCTCCTCCACCCCTATAAATAGGGTGACATTCACAATTTCAATGACAACACACACACACATTAAGTGAAGAAACCTTGAAAGAACATTTAAAGTGTTTTCCACCACTTCAAAGGAGTTCTTCTACGATCTTGGTGTTCTTCATAGAATTCTATCAAACTATAGCGTTTAATTCATATTTGGGGTGTTAAACCCATGAATTAATGCTATTTGGAATTTCAAAAAGCTTCTAAGAAGATCAAAACCCTAAAGCTCTTCTATATCTAGTTGTGTTTTTCAAGTGACTTTCAAGACGATCTTACAATATTCAAAGCACTCTTCACAAAGTTCATTAAATGTCAATGTTTGATTCGACATTATGTGTTAAATCAAGAAATTAACGTTTCTTGGAGGTTTGGCAAACTTTAAGGAAGATCCAATCCATCCACGCTTCAAGAAAATTGTAAGAACATTCAATATTTTTCAAATCTAAGCAAGAATCAGATAATTAAATTACAAATTGTACCCGTATAAATTTATTTGATTTAAATTTCAATTGTACTTGTAAAAATTTCATATTTATATAAATTAAAATACAAGAATTTTTGTCTACAAGTTTTCTGGTATGCCCAGTGGAACTATCTTTACCTCTCATCTCTTTTTTCATCAAGTTCAAGAATTTTCAAATAGCTGAAAGTAAAACTAAATCATCAAAAGTTGCTGCTTCAAGTTCCTCAAGGACTACCACCAAAAGTGTTGGTGTTTACAAGAAAATTGGCATATTCTAAGCTAACCCCCATTCCAGAAGCAATTCATAACCTACTTTACATAGGGGAAGCAAATGAGGATTGCAAGGACAGTTCGGTGCCCTCTAGTCCTTACTGCATCGTCTACCTCCAACATTACCCCAGTCATGATGACCCACATCTCAAGCTTGGAAGATCAAATTTGCATTAACTAAAGTCATTTAGGGTATTGCTAAGCATGTACAGGAGCAAGACTCTCAAATTTCAAGGCTGATAGAAAAGGTGGACAATGCTGTAGCCAATCATGTGGAAGACGAACCACATGAAGTTCTGATGAGGCTGAGACGTCAACGAGGCAGTAATCAAAAAAAGGCAAGAAGTCTACTTTTGAAGAGCTCCAAGTCTCTACTAATGGTTTCATCCTCATGGATCAACTAAAAAATTTCATTGAGAGAACCATGAAAGCAAGCTTGAAAGGACCACCAAATCGTTCTTGAGCTATGCTAAACCCTACTCTACAAGAATTGATAACCTGAAGATGCCAGCAGACTATCAACCTCCTAAATTCTAACAATTTGATAGAATGGAAAACTTAACGCAACACATAGCCCATTGAAACTTTCAATGACGTTGGAACCTACGATAACATCCTTGTCAAATAATTTGTCCGATCATTAAAAGAGCATTCCTTTGATTGGCATACTAACCTAGAACCTGAGTTCATTGATATTTGGGAACAATTGAAGTAAGAGTTCTTTAACTGTTTTTACAACACCCGTTGGACAATCAGTATGATTGAGATTACCAACACCTACCAATGGAAGGATGAACCTATCATCAAGTATATCAATTGTTGAAATGTGCATCCAAGGCACGTATTAGGAGTTGAAATACATCTTATAAGGGATCCAACACAAGAATTTCAAAGACCTAGTGACTTATGTCATGGTATGTATGACAGCTAATACGGTTTATGATTCACCTGTGCAGGAATTCCAAAAGTCCAAAAAAAAGTCAAAAGGGGCAAGCCATTCGCTAAGACCCCAAATAAAGAGTTTGCAGAAATAAGGAAAAGCTTGTTAAATAACAACAAAAGGAAAAGGTAGCTGATAGGAAGAAGCCCCCCAAGGCCGCAAAAACCAACCTAAAAGGAGATACATGTCAAGACCTCTTCCTTAAATCTACAATAGAGCAAGTTGGTTTAATAGGACAACACAGGTAGCAACGAGCAATTGATGTTTCCATGCTTTGCAAGGCAAGTGTAGGGTTTCTTATTATAAATATATGTGTTGCCATTGGCTAAAAATCATCAATTTAGCTTTTTCAAGCATTCAAAATGCACTATAGTAGCGAAGATGACTTTCAAGAAATAGGGAGATCATAACTTCTTAATAACCATTTTCAATATAGTTAAAATCCAAATAAGAGATACTCACCTGCTTACCTTATTAATAATTGATGTGGGCCCACGTCTATGATGTTTAACCAAGCCCATATCTATACATAAATTTGCACGTAAAAGGTCAATGTGTTCTTATATAGCTAATATTAAAAGCAGTAATGATACGTGTATGAACATATGTAAATCTACTTGTAGTAGTAATCTTACCTTGTAAGTGTGGATTTCCTTCGAATGCATGCAGCACATAACCCTCGGAAAAGACATGCTAAAGTTGCACTCCCCTAAGTCCACAATGGCTTACAATCCCAGCATAGCACATGAGATAAGGTGGACACAACTATCTAACCTAGGCTTGTGAGGAATCGGGGAATATAGTACTACCCACAATAAGCATAGCAAACCCACATGCCCATTACTCCACCTCTACCTGTGGGCTATTTGCATGTAGAGGGTGATCATGAAGCTGAATTTGAATACTTCTTAATGATATAGAGATCATCCTAAGACCTTTAAAGTGCCTAATATTCGGACGCTATCCTAGGTCTTACAATCGCTACCTGTCTTATGATTGGCAAGTGCCAGATGATCGTGGCATCCTTGAGGGTGATGGTTACCTCACCTTGTATGAATGGAACGTGTGTGTTTCTCGACACCATCTATCAATAAACACTATAACAAGATGATGATCCAATGGTAAGGTGCCCTATCTACAATCGTCGTACAAACCAATGTAGTGCAAAATATCTAATACACAACATCAACCGCAAGGAGCCCCACCCAATAACTATCTAGTGCAGTCAACATCACTATAGCATCAATCTATCCCATTCCCATGTCCTCTGAGCAATGCTTCAACTGCAAATAGAGCAATAATCAATCAATCAAGCTGGGTTGCATATGAGGGTCAATAGACATCCTAATAGTCAAATAATATTTATTTATGTTAGGTGAACTATTTGAATAATCACCAAATGTATAATAATAATAAATTGTCTAAGATTTATTTTTATATGCAATAATTAATCTACATTGTGGAAACGAGAGACCTAAAAAAGAAACAATGTCAACTTATACATATCGATTGGAATACATTAAATATCATAAATACAAATAATTATCCCAAATTACATAAATGAAATACATGAGATATTATACATAAATGTTCATACACTACCTCTAGTAACTGTTGAAAACAATAATACATCGACAATAAATGCAAAGAAAAGGCCTATCGATGCCGTGAACTCGATGCCTTAAGATCAATATATCCACGTTACACCCTCTGCCTAACTGGCACTTGACTACGATCTATCTCATTAGATATACATGTCATCAAATCCCATCCTCATTGTCACCACCATCGATGCTCTACATCGTACACCAGTGTAAATGGTGGAAGGTCCCAATACTCCTCACTCTACACAACCTGAAATTAGCTTGAATATATCGCCGCCCACTAGTCAACAAAGTAAAAAGGGCTCACAAGTTCCTTAGGATTCACTTTATAAATTCTACAAACATGCGCCACATGTGAGCATGCAATCCCATATGCACCCAACTTCCCACAGTTACACACCTAACGCCTAATACTCACAGAATATTCAGTCCTGCGATGACACCCCCCACCCCCGTACATCGTGTGCACACTTGCTAACAAGGTGCACCGATCAATCAACTAAATGTGCCTAATAGAAAATTGCTCTACATCCTAGTACATCTTAACTAGCCATATAGGCCAGTCTCGACTATCTGTCTACATGCCTATAGCCTTAGTCAACCAATCCAAAATGAATAAAACTACATGATCAAATGTGAGCTACACAATAGATGTAATTAGAAGCCACTGTACACCTTTTAACACTTCATTCAAGAACTTCAAGATGTTGGTTATTAGTATTCCTATTTGACATCCCCTATCATGTACAAGAGTCCACTCCTTACAGTTAATTACCATTAGCCAGTTATATGCAGTAGAATTTAAACTATTAATATTGGTCATGTACTTGTCAAACCTGATGAGCTTATGTGTGGAGTCTGCTCTCAAATACAAGTCCTTTAAAGACTGACTATCAAAGGTCTTAGGGAAATTGCTACACACGTGCCTTAAATAAAATTAGTTAACCTCATGAGGTGGCCAAAAGTCAAGAACACGATCTACAATAGCTAACAGACCAACAAGGCGATCAAATATCAGACAAGCTACGATCCTTCCTCACACAACACTTCAACAAAGTAACTAATGCTAGGAGTCTAAGCTTTCTTCATCAACAATGGCAAACGCCTAGGGTAACAACTTATGATTTGCTTCCAAAACTACTACAATAAACATCTTTTGCTGGTATTTCACATATAAATTTGTCTTATCAATGCTAATTAACTTTCATACATAGAATTAGAACAACTGAAACATAATAAGGCATGGAACAAATCAATTTTATCAAATAGTTAAACCATACCCTAATGCTCTTCCTTTTTCGGTCTTCTTTCACCAACCAAGAATGAATTAGAATAAAGCTATAAAAAGCATTCGAAAAATAGATGTTGATAAAGCAATCATGCATAATATATATATATATATATATACCACTTTTTTAATTAATAACAAATCACATACTTTTTTTATTCCAAACAAGCTATATTTTTCTTTACTTTAATAAATAAAATTTGGTACATCTAGGTCCAATTTGGAGCAATGCAAAACTTTACTTTTCCACACCAGTTAAACCATGAATAAACAGTTAATTCCAACATTTAGTCCCAATATTACAAGAAACAAATTTCTACCTAAATTCGAAAAAATTTCCAACCTAAAATATTGTAATTTAGGTTTATACATCAAGAATATTCAAACTTCTAGATGGACAATACTCAATGATACCAAACAAAACCATAATACCTTTACCATGAAACTAGGTTCTAAGAACTTGAAATATATGGAAACAAAAAATTTAGTGTACACACATGAAACCCAATATTCAAGCACAAAAAATTGCAAAAAATAAAAATAAGGGGAAACAAACCACAAAACTTGTTTACAGGCGTGATCGGAAGACTCTCCACGAAGGCCTGACCACGAAATGGACAATGCTTGGTTGCTCGATGGTTGTCCGATAGTGGATGTCGAAACTATGTGCAAAAATAGCGAGGAAATGGGACGAATACTGGGAGGAAGGAGAAGACATTGTTTGCCCTTTTTTTTGTTTTATTCACTCTATAATTGGGATCCCAGATCTCGATTTTAACTATTCACTTTTTTTTAATTTGCGTCTGAGGTCATACACATTTAATTAAACATTTTTTTTAAAAGAGCCTTAATTTTATTTTTTTTAAAGTGTCTACGACTGCGATCTTGAATCCCGACTTCATATATATATATATATATATTAGAAGCCAAAAATGCCAAAATCCTAATTTTCAGCAATAGAACAAATTTAAAAACAGCCAAAAATGGGTCATTTTTTAAAAATCTAAGTAAAAATGAATTTTTTTTAAAAAACCCTAAAAAGTAATGCCTTTTGGCTTAAAGAATATTGGAGCCATATACCAAAGGTCCATACAAAAAATCTTTGATAGTATGCTTTGCAAAAGTGTTGAGTGTTATATCGATGACCTAGTGCTTAAGTCAACAAAGAGAGAAGACCACCTAAATGATCCGAGGCAAGTCTTCAAACATTTGAGGAGATACTAATTGAAAATAAATCCACTAAATGTGCTTTTAGAGTTGCATTTGGGAAGTTCTTAGGATTCATTGTTCAACACTGAGACATTGAGATTAAACAAGTAAAAATTGAAGTAATCTTAAAAAATGCCAGAGCCTCGCAATATCTACGAACTTAAAAGTTTTCAAGGGAAGTTGCCATATGTTAGGTGATTCATCTTGAATTTGGCTGGATGGTATCAACCATGCAGTTGACTAATGAAGAAAGGTGTCCTGTTTGATTAGGATGAATCATGCAAAATGGCATTGAAAGTATAAAGTCATACTTGATGAAACCCCAGATATTGGTTGCACAATTCCTGGACACCCGTTGACTCCATACATTGTTGAAACAAGAATGCTAAGTTGGAGCTCTGTTAGAACAAGAAAATGAGCATAAAAAAAAGAATGCCCTATACTACTTAAGCAAAATGATGACACCAAACAAGTTGAAATACTCGCCAATCGAGAAAATGTGCATGACACGTATCTTTACCATTCAAAAGTTAAAACATTATTTTCAAGCACACACAATTTGCTTACTATCAAAGGCAAACCTACTAAAATATGTCATGACAAAGCTAGTTCACTCAGATAGGCTTGCGAGATGGTATCTCCAAATGCATTAGTTTGAGATTGTTTATGTCCCTCAAAAAATTATAAAAGGACAAGTCCTAGCTAACTTCTTGGTCGATCATCCAATTTCCACTAAATTGGACCTATCAGATGTCTTACCAAATGAACACATTCTCCTAGTTGAAGTCATTCCACCATGGAAAACGCAATTCAATGGAGCTTCGTGTGAGAGTGAAACCAATGCAAGATTGATATTTGTTATATATGATGGAGAAGTTCTACCACATTCCTTCGTCTTAGCTCAAAATTGCACCAACAATATTGTAGAGTATCAAACTTTGATTCTTAGGTTAGAAATGCCAATTAACATTAAATAGTTGCACCTCAAGGTTTACGATAACTTAAAGATGGCAATTAATCAACTACTCTGGATTTATGAAGTTAAGCAACCCATGTTACTTCGTTACTTAAAATATGCCAAAAGGCTTATGGAATAGCTTGGAGATGTGTCAATCAAGTATGTATTGAGAAAAGACTACAGGCAACCTAATACATTAGCTAAGCTTACTTTTGCATTGGCCATGTGTAAAAAAGAGTCTCATATAGTTGTTTGTCAAAGTTAGATAGTTCCCCTAATCTTTGAAGATGAAAATGAAGAAAGTAACTCTATTGAAGTCCTTAAAGTGGAAGAAAAAGGCTGGCATCAACCTTTCGTGGACTATCTAAAGCACAAAAAGTTGTCGGATAATCCACATCACTAAGTTGATGTTTGATAGCGTGTAGCCCGCTTCCTCTACTTTACACACTTGACAAGTGATCATATTATAGGGTCCTCTTGTGTTACTTAAACAACAATGAAGTAGCCCAAGCCATGGAGAAGGCCCATTTTGAAGTTTGTGGAGCATATCAACCTAGACCAAAACACCATCTTCACATAAAAAGGATGGAATATTACCAGCCAACTATGGTCAAAGATTACATGGAATTTTCTTAAAAATGCCAAGCATGTCAATTCCACACCAAATTCATCCATCAGTCACCAGAGCCATTGCACCCTATTATCACATCATGGCCTTTTAATAAATGAGACATGGATGTGGTCAGACTAACGACAAAGTCCTCTGCAAGACATCTATAAATCTTAGCTACCATAGAGTATTTTTGAAATAGGCCAGGGCAATTGCCTTTAAAGAGGTGAAAAAGGAAAATGTTACTACTGACTTCATCTACATCAACATCGTTTACAGCTATGGAATTTCTTGGTACATAATCATTGATACTAGAAAGTCATTCTCTAATAGCTTGATAGATAAACTTTACCAAAAGTTTGGTTTTAAATAGAGAAAGTTCTCAATGTATCATACTCCAGCAAATGGCCTTGCCAAAACTTTCTACAAGACACTTTGTAATTTGCTAAAGAAGATGGTCTTCAATTCTAAAAGAGACTGGCATGAAAGGATTGGAGAAACTTTATAAGCCTATCAAACCACCTATAGAAACCCTACACAAGCAACTTTATATGCCTTGGCGTATAGCATAGAAGCTGGTATCTAGCTTCAAGAACAAATTCCATCTACAAAAATACTTATGCAAGAGGGATTAACATAAAAAGACAATGCCTACTTGTGCCTCGAAGAACTCAAAGTTCTTGATAAGAAAAGATTAGAGGCACAACAAAAGTTAAAGTGCTATCAGGCTCGTTTGTCGATAGCTTTTAATAAAAATGATGCACTCTTACTCCTTTCAAGATGATGACTTAGAGCTTGCTATGTAGAGACCTATCATGGCCACCCACTGTACTAGAAACAAGTTTTCTCCAAAATGAAATGGTCCTTATGTGCTAAAAGAAGTGTATACCAATGGTACATACAGGTTGGTTGCTAAAGATAGAGTACAAATTGGCCCCATTAACACCAAGTTTCTAAAAAGATATTATCCATAAAGAAAAAAATAAAAAAAATTCTAGTAGGGTGGTGTAGAGGCAACTGGGTTTTTAATACCCAATGGCTTCCTTCTTCTTTTTTTCTTTTTTTTATCTGCTAGAGGTGGGGTGAGGTGGACCTATGTTGGTCAGCGGTTGGGTGATGGGAAAATCTAGACATGCGGTGAATTAGTGAGAGGAAGAGATGGCAGAGAAGGGCTATGTTCGGCTCATAATAAAAAAAAAAATTTGAGCAAAGGGCTTTGTTTGGCGAAGAAACGTGTGAGGGAGACAAATGAAGGACCTGTTTAGTTAGGGCACTTTTTTTTTTTAATGGAGTAATGAAGGGCATATTTGGGGAGAGTAGGTTTTGAGCCTAAACTATCTAGCCAAACCCAAAAAAAAAAAATGTTCCTTGACAAATAAGTTTAAGCTATAAGCCACTCCTGACCAACAAGAATATAAATTATGAATGCTTGAATCCTTTGCAAAATTGAAAATGTTTGAATTGCATGATGGATTTTGTCAGATTTGCCAATAAAAATCAAAACTTTTAACCACAAAAACATCATGCATGCATAGCGGAACATAAAGGAACAAATCCCACCTATTTTGTTGCAAAACACACAAGAAATCATACATACAAGTAGAGGTGTAAAGTTGTTGCCTTTGGAATGTTTCCAAACAGTTTTGAACATGATCCTTAAATTATGTCCTTCAAACTCCAACCTCTAAATTGTCCACACAGCCAGAATGATCATACGCTTCGTCTGTACTCCAAAAAATTCCTTTTGTGAAGCTCTAATTTAAACTACTTTAGTCAAGAAAGAATTTTGACAATAAAGAACGTGGAGAGGGTGGCTAGGGGGCTACTCTTTCTTATTTGAAATGGTTGCACAAATTTCTAAGATTTGAGTGTGTCTTGAACACTTCAAGTATCTCTTTAAATAATTGTGATACAAGGATTTAGCATATAGACTTCATAGGCCTTTCTACATGATCCTTTTAATTAAAACTAACTCATGAACTTTTATTTATTAATCTCATTAATAAATCAGTCTATATACCCTTTAATTATTAATCTCCATTAATAATTATATCCCTATTGTGTCTTATTAATTTAATTTAATTTAATTAATTAAATTCTCATTGTACTTGTAATTAATGATATCATCATTAATAAACATCATGCTAATTTATTTAGTCCAATTTGATTGCAATTAAATAAATTATTCCACGAGTCTTCTCAAGTCCCATATACAACCCGTCAATTTAACACTCAAAATACATCCTAACCTTATGTGTGACTCTTTAAATTCATTTTTAATTGACAATGAGCATATGAGTAATGTTTGACGTGTGGCCCATATCGTAGCCTAATTAAAATAAAGTGAGTCGAATCACTATAAACCTTTCCAATCATGACTACTATGTGATATAAATTTTTTATCTTACTTTATCCCAATCGAGAAAAAGTCAAATTTAGTCAAACTTGTAAATTTAATCTTATGACTATTCAACATTTTTTCATGAGACAAATGTTCCTATTGGAAGCTCCTTTCCAATCACACATTGCCTTACCAAAGACTTCTGTCTCGTAGAATACCAACTGCATAGGATAAATGTCTTATGTACAAGGAGATAAATCCCTGATTTAACACACACATGCCTCTATACACATTTGGGCAATGGCTAATTAGGCCCATGACCCTATCTCAAATAAGGACAGATATTAACTCTTAATGCCCTAATGACACATTGATCATTATGCGTACAAGACAACCATATTGTCTCAGGTTTAAGGTCATGCACTCTTAACATAATCACGAAGTAGGACATTAACAGCCTAAAATGAACTTCACGTGCTTGCTTTGTTCTGTGAATCATTGTCCAAATGGATTATTCTCTAATAGCACATTCACACATGTATTCTTAATATCTCATATTGAACAATCTGACACTCACAGTATAAATATAAGGTGTGCAAGTTCTACAGACTCTCAAATGCCCTTTAGAGTGTCTATGACTCACAGACGAGTTTTAGTGATTTAGTACTAAGATAGCTATATGTCCATGTTCATAACTCTTTATAAATAAGCTTACTCAATTCAAACACATAGACACATGCAATACTTTACACCAATCAAGATTTACATACATGAGAAACTTACTAAAAGATTGATATAAAATTAATATATTATTAATAACTGAATAAAAAATACATATACAATTAAATATCCTCTAGTATCCCTTATTTTTCATTGGCATTAAAGGGCATATCATTAACACTATATTATGACTTGATCCATTTATAAGGCACATAGGCAACTTGAAAGTTTTCCAAGTTCAATCATAAAATTGTGAAAGGATGTATTCTCAATGAATTGCTAAAAAAAGAAAAAAAAGAGGGACAATCATTATGCAATGGAAAGCAAATGGAGAAAAGGATATTTCATGACTAATGAAATTGATAGTTACAATGTTTAAGAAAAGGAAGCTTATACAAAGCTAATGAAAAGGCTTTAAATCCCTCAACTCCCTTTTAGCAGCTTCCACAAGTGTCTTCGAAGACTTAAAAGACTTAGTCATCTCACCATCCAACGAAGAAGTGTTAGCTATGGTAGCAACTTCCTATTCAATCTCTTCAATTTCAACTGTGATATTTTGAAAAGACTAAGTTAGTAGCTCTAAAAATTTGAGTAGCTTTAAAAAGTTGGACAACTTCCTCTGCTTATCCTTCAAAGCAGCAAGTTGCTCCTCAATATGCTCCAATTCTACCTCTACATGCTAAACCTACTCTACTCCGTTACCTTTTCTACTTAAAGCCTCTTACAAGTGATCTTTTGCCTTGTTAAGCTTGGCTTTTTAGATGCCTTAAATCTTGCATTGTCATAGGTTGTAGTCTTACCAAACAATGCTCCAAGTAAATCCTCTAAGTGGGAAATGTCATATTAGCTAAAACCCTTCATAAAATGAAGTAGTAGTCAAACATTAACCTCAATGGATGAAATAGACTCAATTAGGGTCTTTTCTTTCTTTTTATGGAGATTAACCCATAGCTTCTAAAGATACTCTTTTGGATAACTAAGGAGAAACTCTGCAACCTTAAAGATGAGCACTACAGTAGTAGGAAGTGATGCCTCTTTAGCCATCTCTAGGGCAAATGCATCTTTTACATTACATTGCCAACAGAAACTATATCCGACTAATGGGGTTCAAATGTCGACCATTGTGAACTTTCACTATTATTGCTTCTAAATACTTGCTTTGCTAACTGAAAAGGGAAAAGAAAGGAATTTAACAAGAGTAGAATTAAGAAAGAAAGGGGCTAAAGTTAGTGAAATACTTCTTTAGCATAGTCTGCCGTGGATTGTCCATTACTCGAAGTCTCGTCATCTTTTAGACGTGAAGAATTAGAATTCCTTTTAGTCATCTCTAATGAAGATCTATGTTGTTGCTGCTACTATTCCCCAAAATGTAAATGGTGTTCTTTCTCTTAAACACACCATAAGGATAAGACATAGCAACGAGCGCATGAAAGGAATCATGAATATTATTGGTAAATGGGCCATCCCCTTTGCCATGCTAGTCACCTTTAGATGAAGTTTTGCTATGTGTTGAGTCAAGGAGGCAAACACTATTTTCCTCAAAGAAGTCACCATGGACAAGGAACTACCACTTTTTGTAAGCTCCTGAAGAAAATCTCCATAGGCTAGGTAGACTATGAGGAAAGTGTGTTTTGGACATGGATTCAAACAAAAGGCATAAATGCTAATAGCATAGACCGTCCTCCAAAGAGCACAATCTAACATAAGATATAAGAGACCTAGGACATATTGAAAATAACTAAATTGATGACTAAATCAATGAGGACTATACGACTCTACATCAAAATGATCACCCTACCTTAGGGATAGGTAAGTCAAACAAATAGCTATGAAATGACCTCAGTCGAGTTCCAAGGTTATCATTGTCCTCATAAAGAAGGTTGATGCCTTTAAAAATCATGTTGTAGGTCTAGCAAGCAAATTCGCCTTTGTGCGTATGCGTATGAGCCTCACTCAGATCATACTACTCGACACATCCCTCACTCGAGTAAACCACCATCTGAGGGCCTTAAAGGCCCTTGAAAACCTAGAAGTGGGCCTTGAAAATAATGAGATATCAACCCATAGATGAAGTGGATAGGAAATTATGTGAACTCACAAGATGAGCGGGGAGAGTTAACAATCTTGTTCAAACTTCGATAAATAGATGTCTAAACTAAGATAGCAAGGATCACAACATGCCCAATGGCCATGATGCTAGTCATCCCAAAATGTACTAAGATGTATGAAACTAACCCTCCTCAACATAGAGAACAAAAGTACATAGCTAGCACAACAAAAATGCTACTAGATACGTCATCTCCCTCACACTTCCATTAATATTGAGGCTCACAAACAAGGCCTCCTCTAATGCAGACCATAGTTCATGCAGTTTAACATCCCCAGAAGTGTTATAAATGGATTTGGGAGGAACTGTCCTCTTTTCTTTGCGAACCAGAGGTGTTACGATACTTTATGCCCTTCTTATAGCAAAACTTCTCCCATTGGGCAATGAAAACTCATGGGGATTAGCCTACTAGGCCTTACTCGAGAGCCTATAAAAAGCATGAAATAGGTTTTTGTATGAGCAACTGACAAATTTGGCATCTTGGTAACAC
The DNA here is from genome assembly GCA_019155195.1 of Avicennia marina. Taxonomy (NCBI): domain Eukaryota; kingdom Viridiplantae; phylum Streptophyta; class Magnoliopsida; order Lamiales; family Acanthaceae; genus Avicennia; species Avicennia marina. The sequence goes on along the minus strand of CM032754.1, from coordinate 16,093,258 downwards.
CACTAAGTTTTCAAGCGCTCAGGATAACCTCATCATAAAATTTTCCCATAATGGAGAGTCCAGCCATTATATGCAAATCACAAAGAGAAATTGATAATTCTCTAAGTAAAGTCATAAGTGTGTTCATAAATAAACACCAAGCCTTATAAAATACTTTCATAATGTCTACATTGCAGTCATAAATGAAAAGTGATACACAGTGATAAAGATCTTAATAGCATTAGACTTGTGCTCACACGTACTGAGGACACCTTCAGCCCACTTTTAGTAACTTGGGGCCCATTTCTAGTAACTTGGGACACATTAAAATTCATTAGATAGATCGATAATATACGACGGCTTAATGAAGGCAACGAGATTACCTCATTGGAAGGATGATGGAGAGTTGACTACAAGGCCCACACCTAAAGGTCTTACCAAGTGAAATCACCCGAGAATATTTATCCATGTCGTGATAAACTATCAATTTTAGCCAAGGACTTGTAAGTTGGCCAATCAGAGGAGTATGCACTGGCAAAAAAGTGTCTTTGTCTAAGAAATAACTTTAATCATTAAAGGTAATCGAATGTTCTTCACCAGTTGATGAAACATGACTCTTAAAATACATCATGGTATCAACTACCAAGTAAAAGAAAAGTTCAATTAAATTAGAGTTCATTTACATTGAAGTATACGTAAGAAAATGGTAAAAAAAGAAAATATACTATGTGTTGCATGTAATTTTTTGAATAAATATGCAAATGAAAAAAAGGATTGAAAAAAGTAGGGTAAAAAAAGGATCATGTGTATGTTTCAGGCGGTTTTGGAATCATGCAAATAAAGGGGCCTTGTAAGATTGGAGAATAAAGTCCAAGATAAAGTTAAATTGTTGGGTCCAAAAAGAAACAATAAATGAAAGGGAGGACGCCCATTGGTCCAGTCATTTTGAGGCCCAAATGATTTTTGGAGGAGACAAGGGATGGGCTTATCACAGAACAAGGGCCGGCCCAGTCCTGTCCTTATTTTATCATTTCTTCACAAAACTCCCCCTCTCCAAACATGCCCTTCTTCACTCCATCAAAAAAAATCTGCCCCAACCAAACAGGCCTTTCAATTCGTCTCCTTCACAGTTTTCTTTACCAAACACAGCCCTCTGCTCAAATTTTTTTTTCTAACCCGAAGACAGCCCTCCCCTGTCGTCTCTTCCTCTCACTAATCCACCGCTCGTCCCGATTTTCCCATCGCCCAACCGCCGACCGACGCGGATCCAACTCACCGCTCCTCCAGCGGAAAAGCATTGCCGTGTTTATAAGAGGGAAAAGGGGAGGAAATCTGGGAGTGGCTGTGGTAAGAAGCTGCGAACAGGAGAAAAGGGGATACGGGAAATCGGTGTGCTTCCTTGTCTTGCGTGAACTTCTGGGATTTGCAAGAACAAATCCTCCTTTAACGTCATCTTCATTGAATGCAAGACTGATTTTTTCCCTGAACTAAGCTCCTGGAGCACGCAGAACGCCCAAAGAAAAAGGAATCTCGTCGCTTATCGTCGCTCGAATGCTGATAAGAGATATTGATGATAATTATCATATATCCCGTCCGCTGGATCATCTGAAGGTAAGAAAGTAAAATCGGTCCCAAATGACGTTGATTCTCCTTGTGCAGAAGGCTGGGCACTTGGTTTAGCCTCTGCGTTGGTGACCGATTCTGCTAATTGTCCTCTTGCACTTGTCATTGCTGACTCGAGAAATGGGCTGCTGTTGGGTAAACCCATACATGGAAGGCTCGCAAGGATAGTAGAATGGGCTCAACTGGGCAGACATTTGGGACTTGTTTGAAATGTAAGTGTGAGGATTCAGTTGGCTAAAAAAAATAAAGAAGGAAGTTGGGTCTTCGTTTCAATATAGACTAAGAATGAACTTGAACCCTTCTTTTTGAACAATCCAGAGTTGAAGGCCTGAAAATCAAAGAAGCCCAGGGCTTTCAAAGGAAAAAAAAAGGGACTCTATTAAGAAGAATTTTGAGATTTATTCACTCAAAAAAAATTACTTGCAAACAAATCTCGATGGGATATTTGTAAGTAAACAAATTTGTGTCCAATGAAATGATGACACATGACAAAACATCAATCACAAATCAATCATTTTTATCTTAGAAATTTAATTAAACATATTTTTTAAAATTAAATAATTAAATAAATTGATATTTCAATACAAATGACAAATCAATTAAATTGTGACAAATGTTAGAGTTGACTCATCAAATTGCGACAAATGTCAAAGTTAGTCAATCAAAATATATCATGTGTTGAATTTTGCAATTTTTGATAGTCAAATCAAATATTTTCAAAATATAGAAAACAAATATTAAACCTTCAATTAGACAGACTATCCATTCTTGCTTTTTTCATTTTTCTAAGAAATTTTTGCGGGAATATGCTCCAAGCATAGCTTTCTATAAAAAAATCTCACAATTTTTTTCTATTTTTCTCTCATGTGGTCTAACTTTCTCTCTCTCTTCTTGAGTTTTCACCACCACTCTCCACCATCCTCTATTCTCACTCTCTAACATATCAAACCATATTCATTCTAGTCTTTTAGACTATCATTCATCACCTACCAATAGTAGGCTGTCATCAGAATTTATCGTCATATTAACACCTACGTTGAGATCAACCAATTAAGACCCATTTTTGGCCATTGTTGTCGATATATCACTAAATTTGGCCTTCTATTCTATCATCCACAACTGGATGCTTGGTTCTAGCGGACCAACAGCCATGGGAAGTGGAGTTCCATGGAGACTTCCACACATCCCTTTCTTATTGTTAGCCATTATCTCCAACACCATTACTTTCTTTTATGGCAATGATGCTCTACCTTTGTTGACCATGGATTAGGGAATGGAGGTGATGAGCAAGTGATTGATAGTGGTGGTAGTGAAGACATGAGGTTTAGGGTGTGATGGTGCTTTTTTAGACAAATGATTATTCATTGGCTATGAAGAATTTTCAATAGTTATCAATAAAGTGTGAGGAGAAATAGTAACTGATTCATGTCTTAGCAAGACAGCCCTTGAAAAGGTTTATAACTATAGCAAGACTAGCCCCCGCCCCCCCCCCCCATCTCCTCCCTTCTATTGATCAAAGAATAACCATTTTGAGTCCCATACTAATAGGTTTGTGGTTGGATGAATTACTAGACGTTTGGGGCATGTGAAAGTAGTTTGTAGAGTGAGATTTTGTTTGCATCTTTACTTCTTTTGTTTTAGTTGTTTGAAAGGTTTGCGTTTCATGTTGCTAATATAATTTTAGATGTTGAAAATGATATGAGATGTGGGCTTTGTGATTTCATTTAAGGGTGTGTTTGGCCCTCTTTTTGAATTTATTTTTTGTGTATATATGTTTTCCCTATTTCAAAATGATGCGCATGTGTGCTTTTTTTAACTGTGGTTTTAATTTTGTTCAATTCTTGCAAAATATTGATCGATTTTTGAAGTATTATCTTAATTTGATTTTTGTAATATTTTCTTTGATTTATAGAAAAAAGGAAAATAGTTTGGAGAATTTTGACGGTGACGCGTGTGTTTTAGAGGGTTTTTCTCATCTCTTGGGTTATTATTATTGTGCTATTTTTTGGTTTTGTTGTACATGACTTCTAGATAAATATAATGAAAATGTATGTGTTGAGGGTTTTTCTTGTCTTTTAGATCTTATTATTGTGCCTTTTTTTTAAGTCATTCATGACTTTTGAAAGGATTTTGTAAACTGATTTTTAGTGAAAATGCTAGTTATTTTTCTTAAATTCCTTTAAAACTATGAAAAATATTTTTAACTTGAGTTTTTTTTTTTATCTAGATTAGATAAATTTTGCTTTATGGATTTTTTTCCTTTTTCTGTTGAATAATGAAATTCAATGACATTTATGTACTTTTAATCAAAGCAATTTCACTTTTTGGTCATCTATTTACTTTTCTTTATACAAATATAGTAATAATAATATCATTATTACGTAATTAACCACAAATATACAAATATAGATTATGATAATAGTGATGAAAGCATAAATACTACACTTATTAACTTTAATATTATTATTACTAGCAATTTTAGTACTTGCCACCCAATCAAAAATAGTCTTAATTACCATAATAATAATTATAATGGCAACAACAACTTCAACAACAAACACATATCATAATAACAACAACAATAATAACATTTGCAATACGATCAATCAATTAAATAATAACAATATTAAACATAATTAATATTTAACAATCACTACAAAATATTAATACATATACAAATAATTACTTATCACATCAATACTCGCTTTTTTTATAAATAATTATCTATTACATCATTGCAATTATAACATTATATCATAAATACAATCTATTCACAAAAAACCTCCTACTTTCTCATCTCATTTTTCCCAAAAATATTTTCTCACTTTTTTCTGAAAAAACTTTTCTCTAAAACAAGAGGTATATCCAATTGCAAGCTAATGATTTGGAAAATCAAACCATGATTTTTCAATTAAATAAAATAATATTAAATTAGATATTCTTAACCAATCAAATGCAACTACGTCACTGTACAAACATGGTTGGTATGTCTATAGAAGTGACATCTACAACTTTAACAACGACAACACACACACACACACACACACACATCAAGTGAAGAAGTTCTAAAAGAACTTTCAAAGTGCTCTCCACTACCCTTAAAAGTATTATTCGGTGTTCGTGGCGTTATTCGTAGAATTCCCTCAATTATAGCATTCGATTCATATTTGAAGTGTTAAACTAGTGAATTAACATTATTTAGAGTTTGTAATAGCTTCTGAGAAGATCAAACCCCTAAAGCTCTTTTATCTCAGCTTTGATATTCAAGTGACTTTCAAGACGTTTTTACAATATTCAAGGTGTTTTTCACAAAATTCATTAAATTTCAACATTTGATTTAAGATTGTGGTGTTAAATATAGAAATTAATGTTTTTTGGAGGTTTGACAAACTTTAAAAAAGATCAAATCCATCCACACTTCAAAAAATTTGTAAAAACATTGAATTCTTTTCAAGTCAAAGAAAAAATCAAAGGATTAATTTAGAAATTACACCCATAAAAATTTCTTTGATTCAAATTTTAATTGTAGTTGTACAAATTTCTTATTTATATAAATTCAAATATAAGAATTTTTGTCTATATTATCATCCTCTTCGTTGAGTGGTCAACAAGTACTAGATAAGTATGTACACACTGCAAACCATGCGTGGCAAAGATTGATGATACTTTCGTTGATTGTTTAGTATTACAATCATCCTATGTTAAACATTCAGGTCATGTTCACTTTTAAGCATAGGCTTAAGGTCCATTATGATTATTTTGTAGGATTAATTTATCACATATGCTATGTAAAATTAATTATTTACTATTTTAATTATTTTGTTCTGAGCTTACTTTTTATTAAGAGTTTTAATTCATCATAAAAAAACATGTAATTAAGCTTGATGAAATAATCTATCCCATTTAATCATTTGAAATGGACATGACTTGCAATGTATTGTAACTGTACATAGTGATGTCTAATGAAGTAGCAATTTTTGTAGTGTATTGTACAGGAAAAAAATTATGATACTTAATCCTGTGAATGTAGCCATACATGAATCTGAAAGAAAAGCCTGGTGAGAAGTGGTGACATGGTAAAAGAAGTCACTAGCTATCTAGCTGGAAGCAATCCTTCATCCAAGTTGCTGAGTAATCAAGCTAATAGCTTATATATTGCTGATATTGTGGAAAGTCAATTCGATGAATATAGGTCATGTTGTATCAAGTGATAAATATCATAATATTAATATTTATTTTTTTAAACATTTTTTAACATAAGATGTCACAATCTTAAATATTAGATATTTTTGAGAATATATCAATTATCCATGAATATTGGAGAGAATTACTGTGAAATACTTGTTTTTATGAAAATAAGTGGCTATTTAATCGCAGCTTATGTTTTTTCGTTCGAATAAATTTATTTTATGAAAAGCTTGCTAGCCATGTTTGGTAGGTGATTTTGATGAATTTAATACGCATAAAAGTTTACACAAATCTAACATATTACTCAACAAAATTTTCATCAAAAATTCTAATTTAAACTATTCATCTCTAAAATACATTTTTAAAAATTTCAAATTTCAGTTATTCCACACATGAACACTCAAATAAATTCTTATACACTAACATTTATATATATTTACACTTTAAAAATTAATCATTTTCCCTATTTATTATCACATTTATCAACCATTATCATAATTCAAAAATAAATTCAAATTTTCATCCATCAAAATTTTACAACCAAACACAATTTTCCTACATAACAAAATCTCCATCATCTTTATCCCTCGACAAAATTGTCAACCAAAAATCATCAACCAAACATAACCATTAAAATTGATAATCACGTACTTGATCATCTATTTTTGTATGACTAAGACAATTAATCTGTGTGCATTTTATGTGGTTCCTAAATGCTAGGCCCAATATTTACTAAGAACCGCAATTGTTGGAGCCGAAGAAGTGGACCCATCATGAAGAATGGACGTTGCACACAACCATAATCATTCAACGCTCTCCAATCTTTAAGATGGTCTACTTCTCAAGCACGTGCTGCTGGGGGGGGGGGGGGGGGCGTGGGGTCAATTGATAGCCACTATCCATTCGGACCGCGAAATTTTGGTACACTAAATTTATGTATGAAATATTAAATCGAATTTTTTAATTTAATGTATTATCAAATTAATTTAATATGTTATATTTAATACACTATATTTTATTTGTAAGATTTTTAAATAATGATAAATGATAAAAAAAATAGAAACAAACATAGCCGAATATTTCAACCCACTTCCACGTTAATAATAATAATAAATAGTTACAAAGAAAGATGTAAATAAAAGAGGAGGGACCATTTCCTTAAACGTTGCACTTTCTTTTCATCTCTGTTCATTGTGAGTGGACGGAGAGGCTCCAACTCACTCTGATCATCCCTTTTTGGAGGGTCGACTCACAGTAATGAGAGAGTCTGGTGTGGCATTCACAATTAGTCCGCTGGCCGCGTGTCGGTGTTTGAGTGTTTCCCTACATCCGAACCCACGACAACTATGGTCTTCACTTCTTTTCTTTCATTTCTCTGGTTAATTCTCACTGCACACATACGTTAATTTTCCTGCCATAATGAACAAGAAATTCTAGAAGCAATTGTCGGTTCTTTCTTTCGCTTCGTTCACACCTGGATGGATGAGATTATTGGTGTACGAAACAATAGTTGCCTAACTGTTGGTGTCGTCAAAACATGAGACCGGACATAACAGCACTTTCTGGTTTCTTGTGAACATCATGACATGAGTAAGAATTTCCCCAGCCTCCACAGTTAAATTGCAAAATTTGCATACATTCTCCGTAAGTCCCACAAATTGGCGATTGTGGCTGTCTCGGTGAACGTGTGTGTCTGTTTTGTAGACCTCATGAATTTGCTGATGGCTAGCTAGGAGATATCATTCTTGAAAATGCTGCTCTTACAGAATTGTAACCTTAAAAAACTGCTCGCATCGTGAGAGTGGGACGATTATCCCTTTTTTGTCCTATTAATTTTTTGCTTCCTCTTTGCCCTTTTTTCTTCCCACTTTTCATTTTTTCTTTGTAGTTTCTTTTTATATTTTGCTTTTTTTTTTCTGCATTTCCGTTCGATGTTTTAAATTATTTCTTTATTTTCTCTTCTATTTTCCTCCTTTTCTTCATGAAGTTTTTGGCCGACTTATTTAATAGTTGAAAAGCTAATATGTAATTGTGTATGTATATATATATATATACATATATATACATACAAATTTTCATGTATGCTTAAAGAAGCTTGATTTTTGGCTTTCAACCATGTTTTTATTGTTACTTCAATTCCATATTTCTTGAAATAACAAATTTGAAAAATAAAGAAATAATGCAAAAAGATGTAGAAAAAATGGGATAGAAAAAATGGGAAACAAAAATAAAAAGAAATAAAAAAATAGAGAGTATAAAGGGGGATATAATTACAGAAAGAAAACAATCCATAAAATTTTCTCTGCTTTTCATTAGCTCTATGTCTATCCCTATATCTGTATATAAAATACGTTATTAATTATTTTTGGGTGTCACAATGATAACCTCGTAAAATATACCTATTTTTATATTATTTTTCCTTTGGCCCTTTACTTCATTTAATCTTCTAGCTGTTTAATTATTATTTTCTTTCTTTTTCCTTTTTTGTAAAATTTTTAATGTCATAAGTGTGCGGTCCCCACAAATATCACAATATAAACTTTGCAAAATACCTTCCTTTTTCTATTATTTTCCTTTTCTCCCATTTTATTTTTTAAACCTTTTATCTCTTCAACGAACACCTTATTTATTTTTCCTTTATATTGAAATTTTTTTTGTAATTTTACAATTTGAGCACTGTTGTTTACGAATTAACTTTTAATACAACTAACTTATTTTTTTTGGAATTAATCACACGCAAAAATTGTGCCAAATTTACTGATCTTTCATATTAATAGTTGTGATTCTTAGAGTTTGAATTGGGTTGATATAAAGTAGAATTATTATTTAATCTTCAACACTAAACATAAATATAAATACAAGATGGATTAATGTGTGAAATACTCCTCCTTTTGAAAAAATAAGAAGAAGAGTGGAACAGTAATAAAAGTATATGGTGAAAAATGAGGAGAAAAAACTGGAATCTAAAATATATACCCTAATATGTATTATTTATAATTAGTTTAAATATTTAAGGTAGGTAATTATTTAACTTTAATAAATCTATACTATATATTAAGATTTTGGCCCCTAAATGGTTATATTTTTTTAAATATTTTTATTAACGAAAAATAATTTCACATGTATGCCCACCTTAAACTCAATAATGATAAAATTATATATTTTAATATTTCGATTTTTTCTTTTTATTTCTTCGCTGAATTATGATATTTTTGTTGTAGAAGTGTAAAATAAAAATTCAAACAAACTAAAATATACTACAAATAAAATAAAATAAATATTTAGTTTTAATTTTGTATTACACAAATTTAAGCATGTACAAAGGATGTGTCACCATCACTAGTTTAAGATGGTTGTTGAGCAACAATTAGACACTGCTGGCTTTGGACATATCTGTAGCAATATTAAGGTCACAAGCATCCTACTTACGACCATTCTCCAAGAATGTGGAGAAAGAAAAAAGATAAAATTTAAAAAATAATAATTAATACTTATGTTTGATTTTATAAGTAAGAAAACAAAGAAAGTTAAATATCTTACAGTGGTTGCTTAATTGGTTTCGCTTGTGTGATGTTCCAATGTTGGCAATTATGATTTATGAGTGAATTCTTGGTTATAAATAATAATACGCATTCGGCTTTATGAATCAATATTATGGTAAAAATGATTGCTTCAAAACTCTTCTTTTACAAAAAAGCTCCAATTGTCATCAATATGTACTTCTTATGTATAGTAATATGTACTTATTCAGATTGATTATTGATTTTTAAATATGTGGGAAGCCTCCTATTAATCACTTTCCTACCTAAATGATGTTAGTTGGCTTCTTCGTCCTTTTTTCTTGAGTCACAATTAAGGGTGGCGTTACATCAGATTCCATACTCTGTCAAGTAACTTTCTTTACTTCATTATGAGTAGTTAGATTCCAAAAAGGGTGGTTGAGACCCACAAACCATTTAGGGGGAGTTTGGCTCCCAACCATATCAAACCTCTACAACATGCAAAACCTCAAACAAACATGATTTTTTTTCCTTTCCTTTTACCGGTAACATATGTTATTATAACTAATTCTTTCTTTTTTTTTCTTTTGGGCAAATTAAGTAATGGGGACAAATTCACAAGCCTCACACATATTATAGAGCATTAGAGAGTAGAAGAAAAAGTCATTATAGATGATGGACTTTTTATTCTAAATAATTTCGTATAATACAATTGCAATAAAAAGGACTCCCAGAGACTAATAAGTCTACTATACATTATGTCAATTCATGCATTTAGACATAATTCAGTTTCTTCTCCAAATATTCAAAAATCAAGTTCAATAAATCTTAAGAAATTAAGGGCAACTCAGCATATGTATATATATATTTCACTTTGGACCTTTTGTCTCCACAACAGACAGGGCAGGCATTATGTAATTTCTAACAAGTGAGAACAAAAATGTCCTCTACAGTCAAGCTTTCTCCTGCTGGTTTTGTATGTTTCTTTCTGCTGTTTTTCTGTGCAAATAAACCTGCAGCCCGGAAACTTGGCGATGTAGAGGCAGAAAGGCGGCCAGTTTCTGCCATTCTCATTCTCGGAGACTCCACTGTTGATCCCGGAAACAATAACTACGTAACTACTCCCTTTAAGGGCAATTTTCCGCCTTACGGGAAAGATTTTGTGAACCAGACAGCAACTGGAAGATTTAGTAATGGACGGCTTGCAAGTGATATCATTGGTGAGTATTAAAGTGTAAGAACATCGTTTGTTCTTTCTGCTCTTCAATCTGCATTTATATATAGTTTACGCAAAAATAAATGTTGCAATTATGTGAGGAAGTATATAACATGTTCATAATTGCATGCAGCTAAAAATCTTGGCATCAAGGAGTACGTGCCTCCATATCTTGATCCATCACTCAGCACTGAGGAGCTCATGACTGGAGTCAGTTTTGCATCCGCAGGATCCGGATTCGACCCGCTTACCTCCACCATAAGCGTCTCTCTCACCCTCGGAACATTCCACTTTAATTTTGATTTAAACTGACGATCGTTTCCTTCATTAATTTCTTAAATCTTTGGGTGTTTCTGATGTGTGTATTTCAGAATGTGATCTCCCTGCCGGAGCAGCTGGAACGCCTGAAAGAGTATAAGAGGAAACTGGAGGCAGCCATTGGGAAGGAGAAGACGAAGGAGGTGATAGAGAATGCCTTGTTCATCGTCAGCGCTGGCACGAATGACTTCGTCATAAATTATTTCACACTGCCAATTCGACGCATGAGCTACACGATTCCAAGCTACATGGATTTCGTGATGCAAGAAGCCCGCCAAGTTTTGCAGGTTTGCCAGCTTATCATAGTTAATTCATCACTTACGTACAGATGTGGCCTAATCAACACCATACAAACAATTTTTTTCCTGTCCTAAAAAAATTAAAAAAAAAAAAAATCCCGACTGGTTTGACTAACTTTGAAATTCATGGTGCATTCGGGATTGTCGACTGTCATGCCCCCAGAGAAGATTTGATCGCTTATGATTGATGAATGGGTCGCTTGATCCAGCGAAAAATTGTATCATGGCAGGAAATGTTCGTCCTGTCTAGAACGCATAATATAAAGATCAATCTTTAATTCATTAAAAAAAAAAAAAAGATAAGCCTTTACTGCGAAACTTTGCCGTTGCAGGGGTTGTTGGATGCAGGAGCTCGTCGAATCGGAGTAGCAGGACTGCCGCCAATGGGCTGCTTGCCCATGATGATAACCCTTTACTCCGATAATCCAATTGGCAAACGTGGCTGCCAGGACAACTTCTCCTCCATATCTCGATATCACAACCAAATGCTCCAGAATGAACTGAACGCCATGCAACTCAAGTTACTCCCCTCTGGCTCTCGAGTTGCTTACCTGGATGTCCATGGTCCTATAGAGGACATGATCTCAGGCCACAAATATGGTGGGTGCACATGTCCAGAAAAACCCAGCTTCTCTCTGATTAGTTAGTTTACTTTCGTCACAGAGAATGATGTGTCGTGTATTGACGACATGAGGTGTTTGTGCAGAGTTTGAGGAGGTTAGCCATGGCTGTTGCGGGACGGGAATGCTGGAAGCATCGTTTCTGTGCAACTCAAAGTCTCCTGTTTGTGCAGATGCAAGTAAATATGTGTTCTGGGATTCCATTCACCCCACCGAAAGATCGTATGATCTTTTGGCTCGAGCCCTTCTGCCTGCAATCGATATCCTTCTCCAGAATTAAGGCACAGATTGTAACTACATCTATGGATGGGAATAACTTGTATGCTGGTTCACAGTTTTTGAGTTCAAATCCCGGAGAAAATTTGCATTTACTTGCGCATGAAAAAAGGATTGACTAAGTTCAGTGCCTCCTTTGCTGTCTGTAAGAAAATTGTGGGCTGGGTTTTCTTTTTTCTAAAATTTTTAGATGGCCAGAGCCATTTCTTTTGGTTTTGAACTTTAATTGTGAAATTGAAACTCCAAAAAAATATAAAAGTAACGGGCAAGGATTCGGAAATTTTCTGGTGGTTTAAGGAGATTATAGTGTATTTAAACATTTGCTACGATTGAATTTTTTTAATCTATTCACACTCCAATTTACACACCCATGACTTGCATCTAACACTTAGGAGTCTCATTAGAGTGTTGTCCCACATTCACATAGCCGTGGGTTCTACATCACGCAAGGCCATGCTGTATGAGTGTGGGGGCAACCCTGTAGACTGCACAAGTATAACTCTTTGATGTCTATTACTGGACAGTCCCCCAAGAGACTGCTGCCACAGAAAATTGCACGTTCTTGACTTGCATGTCAATAATTTAAGTTGAAAAGACTAATTTAGCGAACCGTCAGTCTATGATGTCAAGATTTAAACAACTTATGATGAGTACAATAACAAAAACTCTCAACAGAGTATAATCTAGCGAGTAACACTATTAGACTAACATTGAACATTTGAAGCTTAGAAATGGCGAAGTTATTCTAGCAATTCTGAACACTGTCCACACTGGCATCTATTATAAATTATGCATTTCTGGGAAAACAACAATTTCTATACTCAAAACGTATTATTATGGGAGAAATAAAAATAAATGATCATTGTTTCTCATTTTTCCTTGTCTTTTTACAGTTGCTGCTAATGGACCCTTTCATACAGTAACGCGGGTTCTTCATAGTACTGACTGTATAGGGAACAGCTCTCTTAAATCCTATATTATCCATTCCCTGTAAAGTGCCCAACTTCTTATCCTGGTTTCTTTTTTTTGTTTTTTTCATCTTTTGCATAATAGGTGTGTAGATGATTACACCAATCATAAAGAAAAATAAAAGAAAAGATCAATAAGCTGTAAAATTTTCATATTGAATTCCGTTTTCTTTTTCTTCTCAACTTCTATTTATTTCTCCACGTGGCTAACCTTATCTGTTTGTCGTTCTCACCTGCATAAAATATACTGCTGTTTGTGTCCACAAAACTATGGATGTTGATGGCAATTGCATGCTCGAGATTAGAGAGTAAATTCAGACATGTAAATTGCTCTATGTTTTACTGCTGAGAAAGGCGACAGCGCCCCTGATAGTAATTTTCAGTGAAATCATTCGTTCTCGTGCTTTGTATAATTGATGCATTCTTGAGAGTCTTGTTCAGATTCTTATGTTCTCACCAGGTTTGTGAGGTGGATTCATCGTGAATACTAACCAAAAGCCATCCATGCATGCGTCTTTCCCAGTTACAATCAATGTCTCTAACAAATCTGTTGAGCCAAGTGCCTCAGCTGCAATAATCTGTGATCACCATAGGCCATTCGGTGGTTATTTCTGTAAGTCTACGTTTTCAGAGATTTTGAATAATTTATTATTGTAGGCAGGAGCTTGCCTTTTGATTAGAGTGTAGTTTTCTTGTTGAGAACTGTGTAATTCAAAATTTTCATCGTACCTTGTTGTGTGGAAATAAAAATAGACAAATAAATTGCGTTTCAAGATTCGTCAGAGCGAGCTGTTCATCTAACGTAAATAAGACATGGCTGGAATTCGGGGAACAGTCGTGCGTAAGCATTTTTCTTTTTATTTGAATAAAATATTTTGACCACACGTGCCACGAATCCGTTGTGGTCTAGATGGTTAGGATACTCAACTCTCGCCCAAGATACCCGGGTTCGAGTCCTGGCGTCGGAAGGTTTTTGTTGTTTTTCCTAATTTCATTTATGTCAAATTGAGCCTCAGAGGATGCCGACTTTGTGCCCACTGACTGTCCAATGACGTCAGGATTCAAGACGAAGAAAACCACCTTTCGTTTGGCGGGCAAACGTGTTGCTAATTTTGTCGAAAGGAAAATCAAGAAGTAAAGATTAAAGAGAACTTTGTGCTCCTCATTAGGGTTTCAAATTGGAGGCAACAGAAATCACAAATCCCTCGCAGATGCTGAACGGGACGAAATTTGAAAACATGGATAGCCGCAGGAGAGTCGGAGGAGAAGGCGGCAATCGAGGAATGGAGGAGAACACGATGGCCATTCTTGACACCTACTGTTTCAGTAGCTCCAACATATCTCATCACCTGAACGACGATCGTACGCATAATGCTTAACGTCGTTTGTTTCGCTTTTTTAGTGCCAAGTATTTTACTATTGTTTTCTGTATCTTAGGGCTTGCTTTCCTGGAAGCTGTTCGAACTGCTTCTCTTCTGTCAGATAATGGATCCGCACCCACGCGGTACGCCGTTCTCTTGCTTTGTCCATTACGTGTTTGCGAGTTTTTGGGTTTCGAGTAGAATAGTTTCAGAATTTTTAGTCTCTAAAGCGTCCGGTTGGCTGAGTTCACGACATCTTCCCGATCTTAGTGTGATAGTCGAGAAATCAGCTTTGGAATCTTGTGATGAAGACTTTGACCAACACAAACACGTCACATACGGATCTTACCTACATAACTCTTGATGCTTGGACGTCGACGATATCCCTATATGCTTTTTGTCAGAATCAACTTCTGGGCAATTCAACTGGAAGTGAACGAATCATACCATATCTATTCTAATGTCTAATTATTTTATGGAATTATTTTCCCCAAACAATAAAATAAAAATCCATACGCAGCTGAAAATTAGTGAAAAGTTTTGGCTGGTGACTGGTCCCTGTACATGTAGAAGCACAACGGGAATAGGAGAGGAAGGAAAAGAGAATCATTTAATATGAGTTTTCCCTAAGTCTGCAGGACACATACAAACTGGTCTGGAATCTGTATCCTCCATTTATTTGTTTATGTAGTCTACCTGGTATATGTTAATTAACACCATTAAAATGGAAACTGCCACTAACCAAACCAACGTGACTCAGATGTTCTTATATGTGCCTGCATTGGGCTCAGGAAGACTCTTATCTGATTTGGTATAACAGGAAAATGTTCGAGGCCATTTTTCATATTATGAAGGATGCAGATTCACTTGATTTAATTATTGAAAGTTACCAGCTTCTCGTTGAACTAGATAAGGTACCTCATCTTTTCACTATGTATATGCACAATGCATTGGTTTCACATGGGCCATACTGGGGGCTCAAAAAAAAATTGTATGCGCTTTGGTTTTGATTAATGCTTTCTTTTATATGCAGCATTTTCCTCGAGTTTACTTATCCAAAGAAGAACAATCAGTTTCATCTTCACCTTCAAAAGTTCACTCCCAATTAGTTTTGGTTATAGAGGTGGTTCAACACTCTCATATTCAATGACCGTACTATTTTTGGTGCAAATTGTGACTTCAAGTTGCCATGTGAATGATGGTCAACTTTGTGCTTTGCTGTACCAGGCCTGGATACCATTTAATTTTGGGTTGGACGGCTACAATGACAAAGGGGATGCCACAAATCATTCTGGAAGTTCAGTGGATTCCTTGGTCAGTGAATTTCACAACTTTCTGTTTCTCCTTTATTTTCCAAATCTCTACTAGAGTAGAGATTAAAGCACTTCTTTGACAATCTGTTTCATGGTTAACTACTGAGAGTGGCATTGCACCTGGGCTTGATTCAACTGTTTCTGCTATTTTGAGCTTTACTTGTCAATTTCAGGGTTTCCATGCTCTTATACAAGATATTGCTAAAG
Organism: Avicennia marina; assembly: GCA_019155195.1. Classification (NCBI taxonomy): domain Eukaryota; kingdom Viridiplantae; phylum Streptophyta; class Magnoliopsida; order Lamiales; family Acanthaceae; genus Avicennia; species Avicennia marina. Next base: position 16,077,390 of record CM032754.1, on the reverse strand, counting down.
TGGCCAAAGATATAATTCCTGAAGCTGTAGAAACAATGGTGAGTTCAATCAAGTGCAGAGTGTTTGTGAATCAATTTCCAGTTCATCCTACACTTAGTTAGCACTGAGAAAATGGAGAACCTTTTTCTCTCCATACATGTGAGTTCATGGAAGATAACCAGTGATTTACTTAACCAGGAGATATTTGTGCTTTGGCCTTATAAGTTCTGAACAGGTTAAATGCCAGTCAATCTTGTGCATATTTATTGGTACCTGTTGGTTATTTAAATTATGGTGCATGACTTGGCAGTACTGTAGGCAAAAAAAAAAAAACTAATGCACATATATTGATTATCAGAAATTTTCTGGAGTCTTCATGAACTTGTGCTCAGTTTCTCTTCTCTTTTCTCATTTTTGTTTGCGATTGTTAATTCTAGTAAACGGTCTAGTTCTCACAAAAATGACCATTTTAACATGTGCTTGTCTTTCCTCACCTTTTGGCATGATGCTGATGTCATAAATAGCACATTTTTTTTATCCTGGGGTATTCTCTTTGCAGTTCTTGAAGAACATGCTGCTGCTTCAATATCTCATCACTGTTCTTGAAGGCGATTTTTTGCCCCGCAATTTTGCTTTTGAAGGTAATGTGTCACTTGTTCCTCATGGTGGTGTCTTTACAATTCAGTGGTTTAAAGCTCATGTTGTTGCAGAAAATATGAACTGGATCCCTTTGAGGGAGTCAATTCTGAACATGCTTCTGGTATGCTTTAGCAGATTTCTAATTTTTCATCTGTAATAAATTTTACATTTCATATATGTTCATGGTCAAGATACTCTTCTTTAAAGGTATCTGTATGCTATGACTTCTTTCTGGAGTCATTTTGCAGGGGTCAAGAAAAATAATCTACAAAGGATTAATGAAGGACTGTCTGTCCATGATTTGTGACCTGTCTCAGTGTTCTCTGTCTGAAGAAGCTAGCTACCACAAAAATAGCTCAGCGACGACACTAGTTTTACCTGAAGTAAAAAAGTCTACATGCATTGCCCTGAAGAAACTTTTTGTATTGGTGAATTCATTAGCCAATAGCTATTTGTTTGTGAGTATGTACTTAGAATTGATCTTTTGTTGATCTTGACCACAATTTCATCTACCATATAGATTATGGAGCTAGATTCATCACGCTGGATTGCTGATCACCAAGGCCTTACCACCAGAGCAGATGGTGTAAGGTATTCTTCAATTTTGTTTTTTTTAAAACATTATTAGCTGAAATTTTAAACTCAAGGAATACATTTTCAACTGATCTATTGCAGGACCCCAGTGGTGGAGATCATTTTGGATGAACTCATTTATGACAATGACATCCTTTGTTCTTTTCTTCAGGTGCTCTCTCTATCTCTCTCTCTCTCACACCCACTCTCTTGCGCACAGAGACATGCACACAGAAATATGAACATATGCATGGAGAAAAGCTGAACCTCATGTGTAGAGCACTCGTGCACATGTTTTCTGCATGATATTGTATCTTTAGTTAGTACTTCTTGGTGAACTTTGAGCTGAATAATTTGATAACAATTAAGGAAAATTAAATTTTATTTTACATCAAAATACATCTGGCCATGCATGTGAACTTTATATATACTGGAACTGTTATGAGGTATCTTAAGAATTGAAAATTGATTGGAAACATGCAAATGCTAGTGTGATATTTTACACCATGGGCTCATTTGTGCTAGGTGAGAAAAAACATGGTATATTCTGATCACCTTGGTTGTCTTTTAAGCTTCTCTTTTGTTCTTGTTCCAACTTATTTTTTCCACATTTCTGGTACACTCCATAATTCGCATTATGTAGATGTTCTAACCTGGTTTCTAAATCTAATTAGAATTTAGCTTACAAATTGTTTACAGGTATTTGATCCAAAATGGAAGCTTCAAATCATTGTTCAGTATTTCCAGAAGTACATTCCAAAGGTGTGGTGCCTCAGTTCCCTTTGGAATGGGGTCTATTATCAAGCGGTCTGCAGTCCTTAGGAATCTTCTAGTTTTTTCTTAGGAATCTTCTAACCTGATGTCTGTTCTTTAGCTCCGATACTTATGCTATTCTATTTTTACTATCATTTTTGTCTCTTGCTGGAAGTTTCATCAATTGTTAACCCACTTCTGTTAACTATCTTGTTTGTTAATAATCTGAACGATGTAAGGAATTTGTTTTCCTTCTCAATTTTGATAGGAATTCCTCTTGGGCAATTTGACTTGAACGAAGTGGTCAAAATTTGAGTGCCAGATGAGAGTGTTTTAGTAAAATTCATGGTTCATTATGTATTTTGATTTTCTTTCATTTTTTAGTTGGAAATGTTAAAACTTCTGTCTACTTGATTGGGCTGAATCCTGTATGAAGCATGTACAATCTTCACATTATTGAGGTCAGCTCTCAAGTTTATTGCACCAGCCTCAGAAGTCAATCCATGGGTTCTTTGGTATTGTGCGGCCAGAATCGACCTCTTGAAATAGTTTGATGATTCTGTGTATGTTGCAGTGTTCTGTGCAAACTAGGAGGTCAAGTGATATGATCAATACAGATAATCTTGGTGGAATTTTGAAGTGTTTGTCAAACAGAAACAGCACTAAAAGTATCGTGAAAAAGATTAGCCCAGAGGTGGTTCAATTGCTATTGGCCCATGCTTTCCAGGTGAGTACTTTTTTATCTCATGCAGATTACTTATTCCACTGAGGACAGCTAATATGTTATTTCAAATGAACATTTAAGCATTTACTTTGCCGGGCTGATGAGTTGCACAATAGAGCTCTAGGCACTGGCCTCAAGGGCGAAAGGTTTAATATTTGTTCAGTGAAAACATAGAACATTATCCTTTTAGTTTGAAATGCATCACACTATGATTTAATGTATCCCTTCTTTCCCCCTTCCAGAGAGAGAGAGAGAGAGAGAGAGAGAGTATGGTAATATAAGTCACAACCTCTGATCGATGTTCAAATATTGCTAATCTTTTCCAGGCATATTTGATCCTGTCAAATCAACATTTTTCTGAAGGCTTTTCTGATACAATGGAAGATGTTAAAAGCAATTCTGTTACTGAAGTCTGCAAAAACATGATGTCTGCTTTTACTTGTCTCAGACAAGGAGACCCGTAAGATTCGCTTCTTTATTGATTGTTCTCTTTAATTAGTTTTTGTTTTTAGCTGCGTGGCTTCTAGGTCTCATTGAGTGACTGTTAGATTCTCATCCTCTAAGTCTCCTGATGCACGATATTTTGCTAAATTGGCATGTGTAAATTGTGGGTCAGTTTTAGATATATTTAGAGACAGAATGGAAAACTTCATAAACCCGCGAACAATATTAATTGTGTTAATGTGAATGCATGCAGCATTCAACCCGCCATTATTTTCTTCAGTTGTCATAGATATAAACGTCTCTGATTTTCTCATTGACCAATTTTTGGCTTTGAATCGTGTAGAAGTGCATTTCCTTCCTATGTGCACTTACCCCAAAATTAAGGCCATGTTTGTTTGTTTTTCAAATGTGTTTTAAGAGTATTTTTTTCAAAAATTATGTAAGAATAAAAAAGAGAAAAATATTAAATATAAAAAGTATAATGACTACAGCATGTCTTTTATATTATAAATACGAAAGCAAACACAATAATTAATTCACACATTTATGCATACCTTGCAAACGGGAATGGATCGACTGCTTGTGCATATTTACACCTACTTGCAAAACATCAACCTACTGAGCCTTTGACATTCTATGAACCACTACTAAACAGCTACAAGCTACATGATCTGTTAATTGTCAATTGAAAAGAATGAGTGTGCCCTGAAATCTCTAACTTGTCAAAATTTGAGGAACAATTCAGTTTCTTTAAGAGCAAATGCCTGGCCATGTTTTCATTGTCATTTCTTTTACTATTTTGTAACCAGAATATTGTGGTGCAGGGGAACTCCGATTTTGTCCTTTGCCAAGGAAGCACTGTTTACAGCAGCTACTGTCCTCTTAACAAATTCGGAGGGATTTTAGTTATTAAGTCCCCCTGTTTATTAAAGGTCTCCGATGTTAACATAACTCGGAGCCGTCACTGTACTGATCTGACGCAGATGTAAAGAGAGCAGGATTCGTTTGTGGTGGTATCTTTTATCTTGCAAATGTATCCATCAGAATGTATTGTACATGAAGGACAATTAATGTCATCAACAATCTCTGCATCAAAGTTATTCTGGTCCTAAAATTATTGGCTACTGAACTAGTGTGTGTCGGGGACTTTTCAAGGCAGAAAAATATTGACGCCGCCACATTTAATGCGCAGCTCTTTCACTTGAAGAGCTGTTCGATTTTTGAGGGCAAGAATGTCTCCACATTGAAAGGAAAAGGTCAGAATCCCAGACAAAGGAGAAAGATGACCCACATCCTGGGTTTTGAGGTTCGCATCATAGCCACTTGTAGCATCTCAAGTTGTCTGTCATGTGCGCTTTACATGGATGGATTATTTTATCAACGTTAATTATATGTTTATTTTGATAAATAAATAAAAATCTGTGATATACGATTAATATATGCTAAAATAAAAAAAAGAATAATCACTTGCAATATCATAAATTAATTTTAAAAGATTTTCTTTATATCATTGAAAGTAAACTTTGAATATATATTCCTGCATTTGAAACCATGGCAGTTGCTCACAAGCCAAGCTAGCTGGTGAGGCTGGCTGGCTGGCTGGCTCTCTCGCAGTTTTATCAAGAAAGTTAGTCGCCAATTGAAACTCCTTTGTATGTAGGTGTGTGTGTATCTATATATTTCGTATTTATTATATTCGTTTCAAATTTTTGTGGGGATGGAAGTTTTACATTTTAGATGTTTTTGGGATAAGTATGGAAGTATAAGAAAGAGACGTGAAAAGATAACAAGGATTGTCGAAAAATTGTGAACAGGATGTGGTTCATTTTTCTAACGTTAGATTTAGGGATTTTTCTTTGAAAATATATTGTGAAATTTAAGTTTTTAACTAATTATATATATATATATATATATATGTATATTCCTTGCATAGTTAATATTCTATATTAATTTAATGTATGCATATTAATTTGGATATGTCACATAGGAGACTAGTATATACCATAATTTATATACTTTATTTTTATATATACTTAAGTAATAATTATGTTATTAATATGTGCATAATATGGATAATATTTAGAGTCAAAATTACGACGAAAGATCAGAACTGGTTCAAGTGAATTTTTAAAATTTAATACATGGTACGGATAAATATAAGGTCCACCAATAATTTAGTATTATATACAAGGAATATTTACAGGTGATTCCTAATTTTGAACACGCTATAATTCTGTTCAATTATCAATAGAACAACATAATAAATTATCAATAGAATAATCTAATAAAACACACGAACAAAGTTGACATGATTTATAAATTAGTTTAAAACGGGAGTCGTGCTATGATTGAATCTTTATTTCTTTCTATATTCATTTCCATAAAAATTGCACTTTTAAAACATATCACTTGTCAAAATAACTCATTTTTTTACTTGTATATTGTTTTGAAAATTCTGCATTAATTTTCATTCCAAATATACATACAAACACACCCTGGAATATCTAAAATATGTTTATACCAATAAAAAAAGTCTATACTATATTATTAGACATTAGACATTTATAGTAACTATTTTTGGTTATTTTAAAATATTTTTTATATTGAATTATAAAATAAAATATGATTGCATATTATTTAAAATATTTATACAATAAAAATATAATTTTACCTGTATATACAATATTAGCAAAATCCGTGCTGTCCCGCCACCACCTCTCTCCATAAACCTGGGCTCAGAAATCTCATATGCCCTCAGTCCTTGTTATTCTTGGTGAGTATTTGTATCCGTGCATTCATTCTTCCATTGCCCATATGTAATGCACTTAAATGAGCGTTTTGAGGGCGGAGAGAAAACGGAAACACTTTTCATCGGTTCAAATATATCAAATCTTTATCCTCAGTCTCGTATGTTACTCAACAAGACTAGGTGATGTAAGGCTAAATTTCATTTAAATAAGGATTCAATTTTTTATGGGTCCATTTTGAATGATGAGTTTCTCCTATTTCTTGGAAAGATGGGGCTATTTTACATTTTAGTCACCAAACGTTTGATGAAAGTATTCACTAAGTTTAATTGACCTGTCAAATTTTAAGCAGCTAGCTTTAGCTTATGTGCGGAAAAATGGAATCAAATTGTGCTCAAAGTTGCTTCTTTTTGTGGAATTCTGGATTGCATATTTTTTTTAATATGGGGAGGACAATTGTATATGTTTACTTTGATATGTTCTGCATATATTTTCTACAAGATTACAAATCTACTAGTTCTATATTCTTTAATGGGATATTTAAATTGATATATTGTAGAAATAGTACATTATGCTTCGTTTTGTATCCAAGGTCTCGAAGAAGGCGTTTGCTTCATTGCAAGCTCTTTGTCACAATGTTTCATGTTCTCCTGTGGTCACCAAGTGTTACTTTGGTACCATCTCAACTTTGCAAATAAAGTTTGAGAATAAACAAAAGATTGCAATTCCTAGCAATTTCTTGAAATGGAAATCGTTGTTGTTTTGTGGGACATTGAGTTTTGCATCCAGGTTTAGACCCTTGCTGCTAAGGCCTTTGGAGTCAATTATTGATATTGACAGAGCCCAAAATAAATCTCTTGAAGAACTTATTGAAATTTGGGATGATGTAAGTTTCTTTAAACGGAACTGATTGCTATTCTATTACACTTATTTTTCTGTCTTTATTTTCTGAACCTCTTCATGTATGCCTTATTCTGAAAAGGTGATAATTGCCATATAACCTGCTGAAATATTGAACCTTTAATATCCCTTGTTAATGTTCCCAGTAGAATCACTCCTCCACTCTTTGCTAATTTTCCTTGAAAGGAGTAGCTTGCAAATTCTTATTTGAGCTTTGGTTGACTTTTATTTGTGAATTATACTTGCTTGGTGTATTGTGCCTATCAACTTCATTAGTTAAATTGAAGATGACGAATCCTCTCTGTATTCAATGGGTTGATTAGGCTGTGAATGTAAGGAAATATAGAATCTAAACGTTGCTTGGGTTTTAGAATTTCAGTATGTTGTATAGATGGCATAATCTCCAAATTTAACTATTTGCAATCCATGTTCTATCCCACATGTGCCGTAGCAGATTTTCAGTTATTTATTATCAAACTTGAGTCCTTATATGGACTCTTTTCAGCTTTACTATTTTGTCGAATTTTTGAACATGCATTTGCTAGTTAGTCTGACTGAGTTATTGCTGTTTTCATAGGATCACTTGGGAAGGGGTCATATTGGTCTATCAATGAAAGCAAAATTGTACTATCTGTTAGAGAAAAGAGGTATGGTAGTACCCAATTCGATTTTATTTTTAGTTTTCATGCAAGGTTTCCTCATGAATAGACTTTTTTTTTTCTCTTTGTTTCCAGCTAGTATTTTGTGATTCCATCGTGGAAAGGAAGCAGGTATACAACAAGGTTTGTGTAAGGTTACCAAAATTTACTTTCTGTCTATTTTATGTTATGACATGCAATTTGTGTATTTCCAATACATTAAATGGCTTAACTTTAGCCTAATATAGGGAGGAATCTTGGGACTAATGGCTAATTGGAATCTTAGAAACTTCACAACATAATAATCTCAATTTTTGTGTAGGGGAAATGTCTGATATATGCTCGCAGTATTCTCAGTCACAGTGTCCATTGATGAATGCATGAGAAAACAAATATATAGCCTATTCCATCACAATGTGCTATAGTGCTTTCTAGCGGTCACACACATAGCTAATTGGTTACTCCTTCAAAAAGTGAGCACAATATGCCAAAACCTGATAGTTAGTTGTCTAACCTGTTTTGTCTTTCAATTCAGATGCCACATATGCTTTTCATGGGTCTTGAGGATTATAAGGCAAGAGGAACCCAAGCTGCTCCATACCTCGCTGCTTTATACTACAAAGAATTTGCAAATAGCAAAGACTTAGTGCTTTTAGAGACTAGAGACTGCACAATCTTTTTACTTGAATGATGTCAAGTATAAACTAGTCGAGCTTCTTAACAAGGAAACATTTGAATTTGAATTCAAAGATGTTTTGCAAGCAGTAGAGATGCCCATATCTTAGTCCACGTGGGGTAATGTTTTTGGAGCTACAACAAGATGCAGGTGAAAGATGAATAAAAGGATAGAACAGAGATATCTTATCATTAGTGGTTTCCAATCTTCTATATCATTTGATTTTATTTGGACATAGAGATGCACTTGTAACAATCGAAAGTTATCTTGGCAAGGGACTTCGCTCTACAATAATGGCGTAAATGAATCAAATTTGAGTTGTCGTTCGAGCTTGATAATTACTAAGACTTGATGTCATTAAATTTTATAAAGTTTGAACTCAAAATTAAGCAACAAATTCGAGTTCAAAAAATTTTAAAATTTAAGTTCTAGATTGAATTAATTTCAAATATTTTCAAATTTAATTGAATTTGAAAAGATAACTTTTTCTTTGCAGTGAGGACTTTCTATACGAGGAGTTAGAAGTAGAAGCTTGGTTAATCTACAAGATTTTTCAACAAGATACTGAAAATTCCTTGTTCAAATGGAAAATTCTAATTTTTGAATGTCACCCACAAGTCTTACTCTTTTTATTCGTGAGCTACCATTTCTTTTGTGCTTTACATTTTCTCTTATTCTTCTTGAAAGACAAACTTTCTATAAATTTATAAAAAGTAATATGTAACAAAATAGAGGGAAAAAAAGGTTTATACTGAAATTTCATGCAGGACATCAATTTCTTGATTTGCCATTGGATATGCCAAAATACATGCCTTCGTGTTGTTCAATCTTTGCTCTAAATTTGTCTTTAAAAAGTTGTTAATTGAGGAGAAATGCTGACATGGGATGAGAGTTATATTCTTTGCCTCTCAAATCCACGCATGTTCTTGTAAATACGTTTTATAACTTTCAATGCTAGCTCATTACAAGCACTCAAACATGTGTGGACTTACATTGCAATTCACATATATGTGCATGTGCCTATCTTTCTTCTAGGTCAATCACATAGGGTCCTTCACATATCATTGATACATAGGATCCGTTCTAATATTACAATTGTTATAGAATCTAGTTCGACCTTAGAAAACCAATATGAAGGAAGGCTAGTTTGATTTATAAATGGATTCAAATCAATTTTTGACGTGGGATAAGATCACACATGTGCCTATCACTCATTTAGGTTATTTACATAAAAGCCCTTGTTACATTTGCTTTGATATCACAAACATTATGTGCATTCCTCAAATACCAATTATTAAGAGGGAGAGTTCACCAATTCATAAGTTAATTTAAAATTTTTTCTTTGACATGAGATTAGAATCGCATTATATTTAGATTTCTAATAAAAATACCGAATGGATGTTGTAGGACAAAATCTTGCGTTTGGATTTCACTAACAAGAAATTTGTACAAATTGATTACAACTTGAATCAAATGAATTTTGGTGCGGGCTCCGTTCTCTGATTTAATCCTTTTGTTCTTCCTTTAAAATTGTGACTTTGACTTGGAGTGTCTTCAAGAAAAAGGGCTTGTGCTTGATCTTCCTTAAAACTTGTGGATTTCTTCAATTAACGTTGATCTTCGAGCTTAGCACCCTGATTTCGGATCAAACGTTGAATTTGAAGACCGTTGACGAAGAACGCCTTGAATTTGGAGATGAACTCTTTGAACTTGACGAAGAACGCTCTGAATGTTCTTGAGTGCCTTGAGAGGATTTGTGTCTTCCTTTCTTCTTCTCCTTGGTTTGTTGTCTTCATTCCTTTGTTGTCCCCTTCAATTAACGCTGATCTTCGGGCTTTTCGCTCTAATTTCGGATCGAATGCTGAATTCGAAGACCTTTGACGAAGAACGCCTTGAATTTGGAGATGAATTCTTTGAATTTGACGAAGAAGCCTTGAATGTTCTTGAGTATCATTGAGAGAATTTGTGTCTCTTCTTGCTTTTCCTTGCTGTGTCCTTTTCCCTTTTGTTGTGGAGTTTTGACCCTTATTTATAGTTATAGAAGAGATAGTGTAGCCACCTAACCCGCTGACGTGGAGCGTTCTCATTAGCTGGGGTTGTTGGCCCCTTACTGGACTGCGCCACTTGTCGCCTTTTGATTGGCCCTCTTGATCATTTATTGCCTCCTTACCGGATTGTGCCATTTGTTGCCTTTTGATTTGAACAGTTTTGATTGATTAATTATTTATTAAAAAAAGTATATTTGTTTTAAAATTCTAAAATAAAATTATTTAATTCATGTTTTAATTTCTTTATTTAATTTTATGTGATATTTATTTATTTATTTAATCATCATCATTATTATTATTTTATTATAGAAATTGTATTTGTTTAAAAATCTTGAAATAAATTACTTCATTTGTATTTTTAATTTCTTTTTTGTGGTATTTATTTAATTGTTATGCGTTTACAAAATACCCCCTCGAGACTTGTTCATGAAATTTTTTTTTAAATGAATGAGTCTCGATTTTATTTATTTATTTATTTATTTATATATACATAAATATATATATATATATATATTTTTTGACAAAATCCCTTTTTTTTTAAAAAAAAATATGTATATGTATTTAACAGTTCATTAATATTTATTAGTGTTTATTACTTCGCCTTGGGAAGTTGCGCGCGCCAATTCTGACGTTCTCTGCAATCCGTCGAGGCCACCGTTCTTCCATTTATGTCGGGTTCGTCCATCGTTGCTTGTCTAAGGCTTTCTGGAGAGGTAAGTCGCCGTTTCTTTATTCTCTCTTCTTCTTTTTATTTTTTTTTGTTTTTTTAATTTTTTGACGACATTGCGCTCCGGATTCCTTGTTCTGTGTTGTGGCTCAAGCGGGTGGCCCTGGCCCTGAGTTGCCTGCTGCTTGCCCCAGCTTCGATGGTTCCTGATTGTCGTTAGGTTTGGCTTCAGTGCTTCCGGCTTCAGCGTCTCGCAACTGCCATTCTTCCACGCAGTCTATCCACGCGGCGTGTTCCAGTAGGAGCTTGGGTGTCTTTCTGATCGAGAATCTTGCCTCCACGACAGGTGTTCCCATGTCACCGCCGCCTGTCACCTCTGAATTCAACCGCTTCGTCGGGAACAAAGGTGAGTCCCCATTTTCAGGTCTGCGTCGGCACTTGGGGACAATGACTTTCCTTTCCTCTGCGGCGGTTTAGCGCTCACGACGAAGCAGCTGGGCGATTCCAGCCTGAGTCCCATTGTTTCTCGCGGGTTTGTGCGGTGGCTTACGGCATCGTGGGATCGTGTCGGAGTACCATGGGGTGGCGCTGGTTCCTTGGCGTTGTGATCGCCGGCGGTGCTTTGGTAGTATCGATGGTGGTGCAGCGGAACGCGGGGTGAGGTGATATCACAGCGATGGTGTCTGACTCTGGTGGGGCGCTATGGATGGAGCAGGCAGCGATTACTTTAGTGGAGAAGAAGAACAGGAGGAACGCGTTTGGCGCAGTTCTTTTCAAAAATTAAGGCTGTGTTTGTCGCAGGAAATTTCAGAATTTCTTAAGGCTGTGTTTGGCGTTGGAGATTTTAGAATTTCTTAAGGTTGTGTTTGGGTGTGAGTTCGGCTTTGGGGCTAAGGCCCTGTTTGGCGTGACAAGTTTTTTTTTTTTTTAAGGACAAGGCTTGGTTTGGTGTAGATTTTGTATTTTGAAAAAACGGGGCTGCACTTAGTACTGATTCTAGGGAAGGCTATGTTTCAGGGTTTTTTTTTTCAAAAGTTTGATTTTGGCCCATGCGTACTAGCTGGGCTTGAACTTTTGGGCTTTTGAGTACCAGGCTTGATCTTTGCCCACCCGTACTGGCTAGGCTTGAACTTTTGGGCCTTTGAGTACCAGGCTTGATCTTAGCCCATGCGTACTGGCTAGGCTTGAACTTTTAGGCCTTTGAGTACCAGGCTTGATCTTTACCCACGTGTACCGGCTAGGCTTGAACTTTTTAGCCTTTGAGTACCAGGCTTGATCTTTGACGTACTGGCTAGACTGAACTTTTAGGCCTTTGAGTACCAGGCTTGATCTTTTAGCCCACGTGTACCGGCTAGGCTTGAACTTTTAGGCCTTTGAGTACCAGGCTAGATCTTAGCCCACGCGTACCAGCTAGGCTTGAACGTTTGGGCCTTTGAGTACCAGGCTTGATCTTTGCCCACGTGTACCGGCTAGGTTTGAACTTTTAGGCCTTTGAGTACCAGGCTTGATCTTAGTTCACGTGTACCAGCTAAGCTTGAACTTTTGGGCCTTTGAGTACCAACTTTGATCTAGCCCACGCATACCAGCTAAGCTTGAACTTTTAGGCCTTTGAGTACTAGGCTTGATCTTAGCCCACGTGTATCGGCTAGGCTTGAACTTTTGGACCTTCGAGTACTTGGCTTGATCTTTTAGCCCACGTGTACCAGCTAGACTTGAACTTTTGGGCCTTTAAGTACCAGGCTAGATCTTAGCCAACGCATACCGGCTAAGCTTGAACTTTTTGGCCTTTGAGTACCAGGCTTGATCTTTTAGCCCACGTGTACCGGCTAAGCTTGAACTTTTGAGCCTTTGAGTACCAGGCTTGATCTTATCCCACGTGTACTGGCTAGACTTGAATTTTTGGGCCTTTGAGTACTAGGCTTTATCTTGGCCCACGTGTACCAGCTAGGCCTAAATTTTTGGGCCTTTGAGTACCAGGTTTGATCTTAGCCTACGTTTACCGGCTAGGCTTAAACTTTTAGGTCTTTGAGTGCCAGGCTTGTTCTTAGCCCACGTGTACCGGTTAGGCTTGAACTTTTAGGCCTTCAAGTACCAGGCTTGATCTTTTAGCCCATCTGTTGAAGGATGCTGATAGCCGGCTTTGGGAGGCTCTAAACCAGGAAGCTAGGGGGGCCAAAGAGCTTGAGCACTTCGAGGCTGAGCTGAAGAGTGTGGAGGAATAGCTCGAGCTTTTGACGAAGCGGAAGCAAAATTCCCTCAACAGCGGTCGAAGTTGGAGAGATTCATAGGGAGGAAGTTACCCTACGATCCATGAAACCTTCAGATGAGGGGGCTACTGAGGTCTTGCGTGTTGCTGAGGAGGAGCTGGTGACGATGAAAGATGAGCTAGAAGGTTTGAACCCTTTTACTTAGCTTTTATCAAGATCATTTCTTTTTAATTCTCTGGACATTGATGTATTTCTTTGGTTAACATCTGGTCTTAGCAATAAAATGTGATTTTTGCTTTGCCGTTTGTTGTTTCTTTTTTTTGCAAATACCCCTAGTGGTGGCTACTAGAGCATGATTTGTTACAAATTTTGTGACTGAACTTAGAGGATGTCTAAGCTGCCTACGTACTCGAAAATGGGATTAAGTCATAACGTAATTCGAAACTTCTTAAATTTGCAAGAAGTAAAGGCCGTTCACAGTTTATACTCTTGCGGGCCAGGAGTGTCATCGTCTCCCAAACTTATTTCTCTTAACTCGTCTATTGTGGACATCGTGTCTGCTTCCATTTGAGGTGGTGTGACTTCAGCATCCTCTTCGATGGGTTCTCCTTCGTTCACAATTATATAGTTGGATGAACCCACACTTTCTCTATCACCGTCCATTTTAGTTTGAGCTTTGGTGAAGACAATTGTCTGGAATTTGCCTTTGAGGATTTTGTCACATGACACGACCAAGTCCGTCTTTCTTTTCATGTTGGAGGGGATTCGGCTGTGGAGCTTTTCCTCGTGCTTTGGTGCCTCAGCAGCTCTATTCTTTATTTTCCAACATTTTTGCTTCTGGGACGAGCCAGGTCTTTGGAAGACTGACACTCGCGCTGGCTTCTTTTCAACTTTTGAAGAGCAGTCCTCTGCTGTGGTGTTGTTAGTGGAAGCTCTTCTTATGTTGTTAGTAGAAGTTCTCCTTATGGCAATGCGCACAGGACCCTTTGGCTGTTCGTACCCGAGTCCGGCCCATGGGTTTTGATTCCCAGACTTTTGTGGGAGTTTTCCCAATGGCGACTCTTCTTGTGGATCGTATTCCGCCTTGACGAGGAGTTTGTATGCATTAGGGCTGAAACCTTTTGTAGTCCTCAGCTTTTGAGCCTCAAGGCATTCCTTTATGATGTCTTCAGGTGGTTGGGCAAGTGTGCTGCTGTCAATTTGAGTCACAGGCAGCGTCAAGCCCCTTAAAGCATCATGAATTTCTGGTGTCTTACTTGGACGGTTTTTGGGCCGTACTTTGTCGGCTTCATCTTTCTTTGCTAGAGCACCTCCCGTTTTGTCATTTTGCTAGGAGTTGCTAACCTCTGGACCCTTGTTTTTATCCAAGTAATATTTTGCGTCAGTAAAATGGGATTCAATTTCAGTGAATGGCTTACAATCACCCAGGACGCTTTTGACGATACCATTGCGGCAATATTTGAAGCATTGGTGCCAAGTGAAAGGGACTACCTCGTTTTCGTGGAGCCATGGCCGTCCGAGGAGTAGGTTGTATGATGTCCTAGTGTTGATGACGTGGAACAAAGTGGTCGACTCCATGTTATCTATGAGCAAGCTCAACCTTAGAGTGCGTAGGGCCCTTTGCCCCCCTTGATTGAACCCTTGGATCATTAAGTGGCTATTTGAAAGCTCATGGGTCGGGATTCCCAACTCTCTCAGTGTTCGTAGTGGCAGGATGTTAACTGCTGAGCCACCATTGATCAGCATCCTGTTAATCCTTTGCTCGTGAATGTAGCCAGTTACGAACAACGGTCTGTTATGGGGTTGGGATCCCAACATTAGATCTTCGTCTGTGAAGACCACTGTAATCATGCAATCTTTAGAAGGCTGGTCCCTCTTGTGGGAGTAGCCGGCTTTGTCTAGAGAGGGGTCAATTTCGTAAACTTCCTTCATTTGGTCATTAGAGACGATAGTGTTAACGTTTGCGCTATCGTCTTCCAATGTAATCTTTTCTTGATGGGCAAGGTCCATGATCTTCTCTTTGAATATGAAGCAATCGTGGATGGGATGCCCGACTAGACGATGATACTTGCAATATTTGGGATCGTCAGTCTTCCCGGCTTCTGTAGGCCTTTTCATCTCAGGGAGTTCAATAAGGTTCGCCTTCAGCAAGTCGTTGAAGATCCCGAGAACGTCTGAATCAAGGAAGGGATAGGATTTGGCTTGCATTTCTTTTAGCGTTGGCCTTCCTGGCTTTCGTAGGGTTTCTTTCTTTTCATCAGCCTTCTCTTTTCCTTTGACTGGGACGGACCTGGCGCGTATTGCCATGGACTCCCTTGTTGGAGCTTTAGGGGGAGGTTGGCCACATTTCCTTATTTCTTGTTCATTTTTCGCCTTGCGGAACTCTAAAACAGGTGGCGCGTCGATACCACTTGCAGCAATGCTTAGTTCCATATCGTGAGCTCGTGTGGCCAGTTCATCAAAAGTTTTAGGTTGGATCCCTTGAAGGATATACCGCAGCCCCCAATGCATTCCTTGTATGCATATTTCGATGCCCGAGGCCTCGGAAAGTCTATCTTTACAGTTTAGACTTAGGTTTCTCCACCGATTGATGTAGTCAATGACTGGCTCCTCTTTCCACTGACGGGCGTTGGTGAGCTCGATCATGCTGACTGTCCGCCTTATACTGTAGAAGCGGTTGAGGAACTTATACTCCAATTCTTCCCAGCTATCAATGGCCCTAGATTCAAGGTCAGTGTACCAGTCGAATGCGTTTTCTTTTAATGAGCGGACGAACTGTTTGACCAGAAGATCTCAGTATGTCCTAGCGTCATTGCATGTTTCTACAAAGTGCGCTACATGCTGTTTCGAGTTTCCTCTGCCATCGAATTGCTGGAATTTAGGAGGCTAATAGCCCGTTGGTATTTTTAGGCTATCGATCCTTGCCGAGTAAGGTTTTTAGCATATGTTAGAGTCGACTTAGTACTTCCTTTGAGCTTGCTCTTGATGGTACCTTCAATGCAGTTTTTAAGTTGATCGATAGGGATTGAGCCGTCCAAGGCTACTTGAAGCTCTTTGGCTACAAACTCCTTTTGGTCATTAGTTGGCCGTTTGGTAGATGCCTCAGCCTTGCTAGGGACTTCAAGTGCCTTTTCTGCCATTTGACTGGTTTCAGCATTGTCTATCTTGTCCATTACCCTTGAGATTCGGGAATCTTGCTTTTGGACATGCTTGGCCAGCCCTTCAATAGCCTTAGTTAGTGCGGCGATTTGGTCCTCTAGGCTCAAGGCATTAGTCGTCATGACTGGGCGTCATTGGAGGCAGATGAAGCGTTAGAGCGAGGGCTCGAAGATGCTGAGTTGTCCTCATTGTTTTTGCTCGTGAGGAGTAGGTTGTTGACATCTTCATGGAGGGGGGCTGGCTCTAAGCGTGCTGCTTTCCTTGCCAAGCTCCTTGTGATGATTCCGACATTCTTTGTGGCTGTTTCACTAGTGGCAGAAGTAGCAGTCTTGACAGCTTTTCCCTTGTTGCTGGCCATGATGACTTATTCAAAGCTTGCAGTCCACTTGAAAATCTAAGGAAGGAACAGATGAGAGATAGAGAGGTCTCACTGGGCGTGCCAGAAATTTGTAGGACAAAATCTTGCGTTTGGATTTCACTAACAAGAAATTTGTACAAATTGATTACAACTTGAATCAAATGAATTTTGGTGTGGGCTTCATTCTCTAATTTAATCCTCTTATTCTTCCTTCAAAATTGTGACTTTAACTTGGAGTGTTTTCAAGGAAAGGGCTTGTGTTTGATCTTTTTTGAAACTTGTGGATTTCTTCAAATAACGTTGATCTTCGAGCTTGGCACCCTGATTTCAGATCAAATGTTGAATTTGAAGACCGTTGACGAAGAACGCCTTGAATTTGGAGATGAACTCTTTGAACTTGACGAAAAACGCCTTGAATATTCTTGAGTGCCTTAAGAGGATTTGTGTCTTCCTTTCTTCTTCTCCTTGGCTTGTTGTCTTCGTTCCTTTGTTGTCCCCTTCAATTAACGCTGATGTTCGGGCTTTTCACTCTAATTTCGGATCGAACGTTGAATTTGAAAACCTTTGACGAAGAACGCCTTGAATTTGGAGATGAATTCTTTGAATTTGACGAAGAAGCCTTGAATGTTCTCGAGTATCATTGAGAGAATTTGTGTCTCTTCTTGCTCTTCCTTGCTATGTCCTCTTCCCTTTTGTTGTGAGTTTTGATCTCTATTTATAGTTATAGGAGAGATAGTGTAACAATCTAACCCGCTGACGTGGAGCGTTCTCATTAGTTGGGGTTGTTGGCCCTTACTGGACTGCGCTACTTGTCGCCTTCTGATTGGCCTTCTTGATCAGTTATTGTCTCTTTACCGGATTGTGCCATTTGTTGCTTTCTGATTTGGACAATTTTAATTGATTAATTATTTATTAAGAAAAGTATATTTGTTTTAAAATTCTGAAATAAAATTATTTAATTCATGTTTTAATTTCTTTATTTAATTTTATGTGATATTTATTTATTTATTTAATCATCATTATTGTTATTATTTTATTATAGAAATTGTATTTGTTTAAAAATCTTGAAATAAATTACTTCATTTGTATTTTTAATTTCTTTTTCATGGTATTTATTTAATTTTTATGCGTCTACATATGTTTAAGTATTTGTTTGCTCATTTTCGACAAACATAATTTGTGATGTCTGAAATTATTTATAAATTATATAAGTTTATTAAATATTATAAATGATGAAATTAATATATATTTAACAATAAAATAAAGTCATTTGAAAAAGTAAAGCATACTAAAAAATTTAAAAAGTTGAAAAGAAAAGAGTTGCAGGGGAGAAAAAATATGTAAGAGGTATAAATAAAGGAATAGATGATCGACAAAAAGAGAACAATACATGGACAGGACAAGTATTTTTTTTTTCCTCAATTTCATCTTGAAAACATTTTTTTTAAAAAAATATCCAAAACAAATGAAACTAAAAAAAATAATATAATAATAAATAGACGATGAGTAAAATGGAAGAGGGTTCGTCCTGGATTGAATTCGTCGGTGCCGCAAATCCCTGGCGCTATTGTAAGTCCGAGCCGAGTCAACTTAACCTTCTCTCAGTTCTCACCCATCACTACTCGCGCCCACGCGTACAGACAGCGATTCTGTATCCACCGGCAGACTTACACTCTCTTCGCCCGTAGGCTTGAGAGCAATGGCAGAGTTTTCCGACGATGCCAAGGACATCGAGAAGCTCTACGAGTATGGAGAACGCCTCAATGAAGCGAAAGAGAAGTCTCAGGTTTTTGATTCTTTAATTTGCCATCGATTTTTCTGATTTGCCCGTTTATAGGGTTTCAACCGTTGATATGCAATCGAATTGAGACACTCTTTGATTTGAAAGCACGCTGAAGATTATGAGAGCATAATAAAGGCGGCAAAGAGCAGCAGTGTGAAAGCAAGGCAATTAGCCGCGCAGCTAATCCCTAGGTTCTTCAAGTACTTTCCCAGTCTATCAGTTATTGCTGTGGATGCGCATCTCGATTTATGTGAAGCTGAAGAGCTTGGGGTTAGCGCTTTTTTTTTTCCCTTCACAGCAGCACTCGTTTTCCTTTGTCAATTTTCTGTTGGAAGCTCTAGTCTTCTGACATTTTTTTTTCCTCCTTCTTTTTGTGGACGAAATGAGATTTTAGATCGTGGTTCGAATTATTTTTTTTGCCGATTGTGTTTCGAAGTCAGTGTTTATAGGTACTAATCTAAGTTCTCTATGTAACGTTGCCAGATTAGGGTGCAAGCCATTCGTGGGCTTCCTCTTTTCTGCAAGGACACACCAGAGCATCTTTCTAAAATTGTCGACATTCTCGCACAACTCCTCACTGCTGGTACTATGTCCTCTTGAGTATCTCTTTAGAGTTTAGATTGTACATATTATAAGATTCAATTATTTTGTTACAGAATCTAAAACATTAATATTCTAGAAGCGTAATTTGTGAATTTGTTCCCTCTATGTTGTTTGTAGAGGAAAATGTGGAGCGTGATGCAGTACATAAAGCACTTTTGTCCTTATTGCGGCAGGATGTTCGTGGTAATTTTACCGTTCACTGACATACATGTTGTATAAGTGTGTCTATATGTACAAGTTGGAATCTTGAAAAGGCAGAATGAACCTGGGATGTGGGATCAGGTTATGACATCTTGCAGTAGCTCTCACATACACAACCCCAAAGATTGCTTGTGACACGAGTTTGTTAGGGTGTGAGTGTTGTTTATAACTAGCCTGCAGTACATGTCAATAAAATAGAAGACAGAATTGAATTAAGGATAATCAATATTAAATATATAAAATCTCTTTTCACCGTAGTGCATTTGCAAGGGTAGAAAAGAGAAAAAAAGAGACAATTGGTATATGATTGATGACAAGAAATTTAATCACAAGTTACACTCCTTGCACTAAAGTTGATATAAGATCAAGCTAATATCTGGTGAGACTAGGTTAGAGATTTGTTTATCTGGGAGTTTTAGTCTGCAACAATGCTCTTGATTTATGTTGGATTGCAGCTGTTATTTATAAATATTACCCCAATCTAAGAGTCATCTCATCATTTGTATGATATGATAGTAGAACTAATTTTGATATTAGTTAGGCTTGATGGCATCTCTAAGTTTTTGGTGCCATCCTCTTCATTGTGATTTAATCCTTCGGAAAGTCTCTTTTTGTATATTTGATAAAATATCCCTAAGAGGTGACAGTAATACTGACATTGGAGGTATTTTTCTGATCTTTTGCTGTTTCGTGCTGGTTTTCTAGGTTAAGTTACAGATTCTAGTCTGCATTAGATATAACTTACAGATACTGACTTTGTTGAAGTGGCAAGGATGGATGTAGTCAACTTTGTCATTACTTTATTTCCAAATCATGAATCAGTGTTGTAAGAATATTAAGATTGGGAAAAGTTGCTGGGGTCTTTCTGATTGTCTTACTAGGGCATATGATGCACCAAGGGATTATCCGTCACTGATTCACTGTGATGGAATTTATTCAATGGTTTAGATGGCTTGCAATGGATCTTTTGGGGCTTTGGAACTCCATTTCCAACTCTAAGGACTTGCTCAAAATATTGAAACTTAATTGAGAATGCATTTCTTCTTGGTTCTAATACTTGAGTTTATGTTTTTGTAGCTTCTTATGTTTCACTTTATTTTGTTAAGTAGAATGGAGAATTACATCATAACTTGGTAACTGGTAGGGTCTGGGCTGCATCTCCTTATAGGTGGTGCACAGTTTGGAAGACAGAAGTAGTTGGAGCTTACTGCCTTGCAAACAAGTTATAAAACACTGCCATGTGACTGTTTTGGTATGATCAATATATTGAACAGATACCCATTTAAGCTACATTCCTCTGGGTAAAATTTGTTTTTTTTGTTTTTCTTTCCACTGAAAACTTCATTAAAATCACCATACTGCATGATCAACTATAAATTTTAGTTCTGTGTTATTCTCTTAAATTATTTTGGGGGCATTTGGAATTAAACCTGGGGTTCTTTGATGAAATTAATACTTAATCAAACTTCTTGTTGTGTAATGTTGGGGACTCATACCATTTGTGGATTGTCTGCAGCTTCCTTAACAGCACTATTTAAGCATATTGAGAGTGTTGATGAGCAGATAACAGATGAAAACTTACGCGAGAGGACCCTAATTTTCATTAGGGACAAGGTAGGAAGACATATATCTGACTTCCTTGGAATTTTAACAGTGCATTAATTGTCTTTGTCCTTGAAGAACGATTTCACATTATTTCATGGTTTGTTCTAATGTTGGTCTTTGATTTAGGTCTTTCCACTTAAATCTGAGCTCTTAAAGCCCTCAGAGCAAATGGAAAGGCACATAACTGATTTGATTAAAAAGGTATGTCTAGGCTTTCCACTGTTCTTCTTGTCTAGGAGGTGACATTCAAAATTTTCTGAATGGTCCTCTCATCAAGGCAATGGAATGAGAAATAAGTTGGTTTCAATATGACAATCTCAAGTATGTATATGGCTGTTCAATAATAATATACGTGATTGTTTAAATTAAATTTGCAGAGCCTTCAAGATGTCACTGGAGCTGAATTTAAGATGTTTATGGATTTCTTAAAAAGCTTGAACATGTTTGGTGAGAATGCTCCTCCAGAGCGAATACAGGAACTTATTGAGATTATTGAAGGGCAAGCGGATCTGGATGCCCAATTTAATGTGAGTATCCTTTTTTCTGTGTTGATATGAGATGCTTTCACTAGTTTCAAGTTATCTGTGAGGAAGAGAGGTGTTTATTCTCTCAAATTAAAAGGACAAGGAAAATAAAAAAAAAGAACCATGGCCCTATCTTATTTTGATAAATGCTGGCATCCCTCGTACAATGTTGTCCAATACATCCCTCTAACTTTGTTTGATATTTGTCGATGAGTTGTACACTTGTAATGGGTTCAAGGCCTCTGAAGTCTTTGAAACCTAGAAATTGGGTTGATCATCAGTTACAATGCGGAGTATGTGTGTTTAATCCTTCCATCTGCTTTCCTAAGAGGGCCAAATTTTATCTTATTTTTTAATATGGGGTAATTGCAGGTTAACGATGGAGATCATATAGATCGGTTAATTTCATGCCTTTTCATGGCTTTGCCATTTTTTGAGGTCCGCATAATTTCTCATTATATATATTCTTGTTCATTGTTAGTCAGAATTTAATTTGATGTATTATTATCTAACATCCACATTCCTTGCAGAGGGGTGCATCTAATAGCAGGTTTTTCAACTATTTAAACAAGCACATTTTTCCAGTTTTTGATAAGGTACATATTTTATACCATACATCCAGTGACCTTTATATGTTGGTGTTTAGATTTCCACTTTGCTTCGTTAATTAGCAATTTTATATTCCCACGGTCCAACCAAAAAAGTTGAATGCATTTTGGGTTTTTTTTTTTGAGTACAATCCATCGCACTTGTACTGTGTGTACTTTTGTTATCATCTGAGTCTGTTTTTTTCATACTCTTTTTACATAAAATCTTTCTTGGACTATTTTGAGAGAGTTTGTTAACTTTCTAAGAGACATGGTAATTTCACTGAAAATATAAAAGCAGAAGAGCATGCTGAACTAACCTCCTTCTAGGCAGTGGTTTTGGCAGTATGGCTTGTGCTCTAGTTAGTGGGCTGCTTGTATCTTATGCAACCTATTGATGGAGGCAAATTTCACACGTTTAGTTGTGGGTCTATATATGGGAGTGTCTGTTTTTTTAGAAGATTTGGTATAATTTGTTTATCTTACACATCTTAATCCTTTTATTGTTGAAGCATGCACTGGATGTGTGCTTTGGGTTAATGGATGCTTAATTTTTGTAAAGAAGTGTATCTATTTGCTCAATTACATTTTATTGGATGGAACTTGCTATCAAGTGTTGATGGGTTCTAAACTAATCAGATATTTGATTAAAATACTTTGACTGCTCTTTGCTTGTCAGCTTCCTGAAGAACGAAAAGTGGACCTGCTTAAAAACCTGGCTGAGGGTTCACCTTACACCTCCCCACAAGACTCTAGACAAATTCTCCCGGCTATTGTTCTGCTTTTAAAGGCACGTTCATGAATCATATTTGATACGTTACCCATTATATCGAAATTTAGGTCTTAAAAGCTGAATGGTTTGGCTTTCACCCAACTGAGTGTGATGGCAAGTGAAAAAAGAATTTCTCCGTTTTGATTTTTTACTGGGATATTGTTCTTAGCTTTTCTTCAAGATCAACTTATTGGAAACATTCCCAACATCAGTTGCCTTGACTTGTATCTTCATCTACCTTTCTTTGTCATTCCCATGATGGAGTCAGAGTCTTGTACACGCTAATGCTTTAGATGTGCTAGGACTTTGTTCCTCATGGAATTTATATCTTGTTGTTTCAGAAGACAATGCCTCGAAGAAAAGCAGGAGAAGAGATGAACTTTACTTATGTTGAGTGCTTGCTTTATGCATTCAACCATTTAGCTCACAAGGTTATCAATGTTTCATTATCTTAACTTTTCCAAGTGTCATCTATCCAATTACATGTTGGCATGCTTCCATTGCTGAACAGGCACCAAATGCGACCAATAGCTTATGTGGTTACAAGATTGTGACAGGGCAACCCTCAGATAGGCTTGGGGAGGACTTCTCAGATCAATACAAGGATTTCTCAGAGCGGTGAGTTCTGAAAATTCTATCACTTGATGTTGAACCTTTTGTTCTTGTCATTACCTTTGAATTCTGTTGAAAGAAATTAATGGTGAAAAACATGTGCCCCTTGGCGCCTTTTCTAATTTCCATGGATATTATGATGAAATGTCTATTTCCTTTCATAATTTAGTTTGTTTTTCTTATTCTTTTGCATTATAATAGTCTCCATCCTCTGTTTGAGTTGAAAAATAATACATCTTAGTTGATTCAACAGATTGAATTGTGTGGAAGACCTAGCTCGGGTTGCCATGAAAAAGTTGACCCAAGGAATGGCAGAACATAATAAAGCACTGGCAGCTGCTTCATCTGACGAGGCAAAGGCTGGCATTGTGAGTTTATATTACAATAGACATCCTATTTTCTCCTTAGATTTGTTCTGTAGATGGACTTATGAATATATGATCTGCAGAAAACCCAAAAGCAGAACACCACTGCTGGGTTGCGGACTTGCAATAACATCTTGGCTATGACTCAAGTAAGTGGAAGTACCATAACTATTGTACACGTGAATTTTTCTTTAGCTGATTACCTTCATTATTTCACCCTTTTTTCATAATTCAGCCGCTGCACTCCAAGACACCTTCATTTATTGGAGACAAGAGAATTAATTTATCTTGGAAAGAAGCGGTGAAGCCTTCAGCAGCATCAACTGCTTCTAATACCAGGTATGTCCCTTCACTGGAAGTGAGATAATTTCCTAACCGAAGTTGTTTCTGTGGGCACTGGAAAATATATATATCTATATGTTATATACTATATAAAAAAGTGTAAATATTTTTGCTAAGTTCGAAAGGACATACATCTCCTTAGTTAAATGCTCAATGTATTATAATAAATAAAGTTATTTAGGTAAAAATCAAATTCTAAGTAAAATATATATATTTTTGTAGTACAAGATTAATAGAGTTCTAATATATTTAAACTACTTATGTAATTATTTTTAAAATTATTTAAAATAGAAATATTTTAGTAGTAGGAAACTCAAAATTTTGAATTATTTTTAAATTAAGTCATAATTTGTTCAAACCAGTTATGAACATAAATTCATAATAAATAATTTAATTAATTACATAATTGTATTTTTAAATAATAATGAATTTATTATAGAATGTTTCATAATTATATTGCATAATAAATAGAAAATAAATAAGTTGAAAATTTATAGATATAGATATTAAATAAGTTAATTAATTTGTGAATGATAAAACAAATAGTTGTAACAATGCACTGAAATTTTAAATAAATAATAAATTTTGTATAATACTTCTTTTTTTATTAGTGTTTATTTAATAGTTAATTATATTTAATAAATATTATAGAGAACAAATAGGAAGAACAATAGAGTTACAACAATGTGATAAAATTTTAAATAAATAAATTACATATATAAAAATTCAATACTATTATGGATTAATAATATGTTATAAAATATTTAAAACGGATAAATTTATGAATATCAACTTTATTAAATATGTTATTATTACATAATTATATTTTTGAAAATATAATAATAAATTTATTGGAACACATTGATGCCATGGATATGTTGCTTAATAAATATAAAATAAATTAATGTGTTAAAATTTATAAATATAATTATTAATTAAATTAAAGTATGAAAGAAGAAACAAATAACAACATAAACAAAGTTATAATAATGAACTAAAGCTTTGAAGAAATAAGTAAATTTTATATGTGTTACAAAATATTTAAAATGATTGAATATTTGACCATCAATTTTATTAGCTACATGATGAGCTAAAATTTCAAATAAAACGATTAATTTATTTTATAAAACACTGCTCTTGTAACAATATATTACAAAATATCGAAATGGATCAAATTTTAACCATCGATTTTATTAATTACGAGATAATTCTTTGAATATTATTATTTTTATTTCATATTTAATTATTTTTTTACAATACCATATAAAACAAATAGTAAAAACTTAATGTTACAATGATGTGCCAAAATTTTAAATAAATAAATAAACTATATATAAAATATCAATATTCTTATGAAAAGCAATATGTTATGAAAATAATTAAAACAAATGAGTTTATGACTCCATTTTGTATATATATTGCTTTTTATTATAAATTATTACTTTATTTTAAAGTTGGTAATTTGTAATATAATACCATAAATATAGGATAACAATAACAAGTATATTAACTTTAGATTGTAAAGATAAATACACTATTTGATTAAAAAATTATTTTCAGATTTATGTGAATATAATATTATTAAAATATAACATATAAATTTCCTATGCAAGAAAAACTTACTTGTTGAAAAAGGGCAATCCTTTGAAAAAGACAAATTGAAGAATAGTATAAATAATATTTTAATTAACAAAGAAAATATATAAGTAACTAATTTTAATGTATTATGAATAAAAACTAATAGTAAAAAATACAAAAGATGCTCATAATAATGTAAAAAATATGGTTACAAAAATAAAATAAACCTTAAATTAATAATAAATAAATATAAAGAATTATATAGGCATGGTAAGTATATAAATGGAAAAAATGATGGTATACTTTATTTTAATTGCTAATAGACTTAGTAAGCATAATGTATAACAAATATATAGTAAACAAATGAATTAAAAAAATATGAATAAATACCTAAAAATTTAAAAATAGTAAATAAATATAATTTAATAAAAAACCCTTCAACTAAATTGCGACAAAATTTGTCAAGTCAAAAATTATCTTGAACAAATACATTTGTATTAAGAACCTTTAATATAAAAATCATGAATTACAACAAGTAACATATTCATTATGAAAATTTAAGTCATAAAGATGAAAAATATGTGATAACATTGAAACCAAATTTAGTGATGTATAGACAAAAATTTTATTAAAAATTTTAAGTAGTTATACACAAAGAGGTGGTGAAATGATAGGTTAAGTAGTGGTGAATATTGGTGTAAATGGTTTTTATTCGAAATATATGCAAAACAATAGATATTTAGTACAAACAATTTAATTATAGAACTTCATAGTGCATCCTAAATTATTTTAATGTTAAGATTAATTTTAAGTTTGAACAAATATGTTCAAGCATTTAATAAAGTTTAGATTACAGTGTGTCAATTGTAAAAATAAAATATATTGATAAATAAAATTGAAAGGAAAAAAAGTGAAACTTAATGCTATAATAAGACAATTAAAAGATCATTTTCTATTAAGAGTTAAAAAACCAATTTTGATCCTTATGTAAAACTGCTTATCAAAGTCAAAGCGTTTTTAATACATTATTAAATTTTATTATTGTATTGATTATCTTTTATTATGTTATCCTAAAATCGAACAAGTAATAAGCACAAATACATGTTTGGATTAAATGGTCAATATACTAAACAATAAGAAAAAAATAGTTTTAATTTGATTCATATCACTACAATATTACATAAAACTTTAAACTAAATTATTTTGATTTAACCATCTCTTTGTCTACGTGAATTGAATCTTTTGAATATCAAGTAATGTTTTCAATACTAAACAATCTCATAATCTGTTTAATTATGTTTATCCAAAAATGGCTGGAAGAGAAACATATATATATTTGTGTGTGTATGTGGTGTATATATCAATCTATATTAAATTGCCAATATATAAAAATGACAAAATCCAATTTAATTGGATCAAATATGAATTTTCTGTATGTAAGAATTTAAAAACCTTTTTTTTTTTTTTTGAGATAGTAATCACTATCTAATAAATCAAAGGGTTTCAATATAAATGAGGAAAAGAATTGTATCATAATAAGATTTTAATCTGCTCATCTATTTGCAATAATTTGGGGGATTTACTTCAACGAATATGCTCTTAGGCATGGTTATACATAACATAGAAATCATACTTGAAAAAGGTGGACAGAAATGAGCTCAATTTCATATGTGGCTGTTACTAGAACCCTTGAATTTATTAGATAGTGATTACTATTAAAAAAAAAAAGCTATATATTCTTATCCAATGATTATAAAAACGTTTTTGATTTTTTAAAAATATAACAGAGTTTGTGTATAATAGTGCCATATCAAAGTTAGAATTAAAAGAAAGAAGTTAGATGGATATGAATTTATTTTAACCAATTATCATCAATTTGATCATTATATTTATAAGGTAAATTTTGTAAACATAAATATACATCAAAATGTGGGAGACATTAAGTCTAAAAAGTATGTTAGATCTCTAGCTTATAAATGTATTTTTCTCATTTATTTGTATAAGTTAAAATTTAAATAAATTTTCTTTATTAATTTTTTAACTTCACTCGGTGGTTTTATGACAAAATATATAATCAAATAGTATTCTTATCAATCAAAATTTAATTATAAAAATCATAATTTATATGACTTAATCAATATTGTTATTTAATTAAAAGATACTACTGAGAATTAATTTAATAATAAAACTCATGATGTCAAAAATCTAAATTTTAAATTTTTATCAACTTTTATTAAACTTATTAAACTATTCTTAAAAGTAAGAAAATAATATCCTCTGCCTTATGCTGAGCAGAAGAAAGAAAGTATATAATTTAATTTTTGAAAATAATCATGCTATGTAAATAAAAAATTAAAATGAATTAATATTAAAATTCTGAAATATGATATATTTGTATATTTTTTAATTTTAACACATATCCTATACGTGCAAAGCACATAATATTTTCTATAGTGTGTGTGTGTATTTGAGAAATGTCAATTTAATGCATATGGGATGCCGTAATAATAAGTGGGGTGGGTTTTTGTGGTAGATTTGAAGATATACTGAATGATAATTTGGATTATATATATTTTTTAGGTGAAGCTTGTAATACGACGAGCTTCAATTTTTGAATGAGATCTTTGTGGATTATTATTCACCAGTGTAATTGCATTCCAAACTGAATAGAACGTAGTGCTTTTGTTTGATTGAGCTCGTTATCATTGGGCAGTGATTATCTGTAGACCTTAATGACATTGCTGGTATTCATAGATCTATGATGAGAATCACCCCCTATACTTATAACAAATTAAAATTTTGACTCAAATTTTCATCTACAGCGGCAAGCGTCCGGGTGCACAGAACGGCGCTGGTAGTAACCCTTCAAAGAGAGGACGTGGGGGTGGCATCACACAGAACCAAGTCACTAATACTTCTGCCTTTGAAGATACATCATACGGAGGGGGAGGTGGTTTTAGGGGTAGGGGCCGGGGCCGGGGCCAGGGGTGGGGCTGGGGCCGAGGTGGACGCGGATGGGGAAGGGGAAGAGGAAGAGGACGAGGAAGGGTATTCTAATAGCTTTGTTTCTGCATCAGTGTAACATATACAATTGAGCTTTCAAGGAGTGACAGACCAGAGTGTACATGGCTTGAACGGGTTGAGTCCCAAGCGTATGGACGTGACCAATTTTGACAAGGGGAAGAGATATTGTGGAATTTTGTCATTTACTTAGACTGAGTTCGTGTATTCTGTTTCATTGGTTTCAAACTTTTGAGTTTTGATGCCAGACCGTTCCAATGTAACTTGAACTAATCGTGAGACAATCCTAGTTGTTTGTTACTGTTGACGATTGTTTTAATTTATTTTTACTTGTGTTTTCTCTCAAAGTTTTAATGTCTTTTTGATTTCTTTTAGTTTTTTATTTTTAAAATATCTTTTATAATTTTTTTTATTTAAACACAACTTTATGATTCATGAAGAACACAAGTTTAACTATTTGCAACATCAGATTGTGATTGTGAGTGTGAATATAATAAATTGGGCCAAAAGTTGCATTCAATGAAATATTTATTCATTTTAGAATAACATTATAACTAATTAATTTTGATTGATAGAATAATTTAGTATTTTAGCTAATCTTATAATCAAATCATTGATAACTATATGTAACTAATTTCTACTAATTAATTACATAGTTTGTAATCTTTATGCATGTACATATTTATATAAATGTGAGTGCGCGCGTGTATATATATGTGTGTGTACATGAGTTTTTATATGTACGTATCTATACGAGGGAATTCTGTACTTGCATGCATATATGTGTGTGTATTGATATTTATTTGTGCAACTGTGTTTGTATGTTAAGAGAGAAAGGGAGAGAGCGAGGCAGAAACCTTAAAAATTTAAATTGAGGGTATTATAGTTAGCATACGATTCAAATTTCCTGGTTTATTTTTTCTTTTCTAACGTACTTAGTAGCAGTAAGATATTTTCCACTAATTTTAATTATTTTTTTAATTGACAGGAAAAATAAATGATAGTTCTGACTATCATGTACGTAATTATACCTAAATTTTAAGGAGATAGTTGTAATTATCCTTATTTTAATTAGACAACTACGTAATCAGTAAACTTTATGCCGTCTTACTCCAAGCGAAGCACATTTAAAAGAACAATATCACTAATAAATTTATTACTTGGTGTAGTCCTGTAGAATCTTGATTGCAAGCGTGAAAAATATGATTTTGTTGTATATCATAAGTTTATAATAAATAAAGTTGATGGCCCCGCAAAGAATTTTATATTTTAAAGTCTAATTATCTATGACCGCTCTCGTACACCCATTAAATATTGGCCACTTGATTTATGACCGGTAAAACTTCGCCATGGTTTAATAGTGTTCGTAACAATAAACATGAAAAATGAGTTAAGCGTTCGATGAAAATTGCCTCCAACAGTTTGTTGATGCACTGAATCCATCCACTTGAAGAAAGGAACCAAGTCGCACATTTCATCATGCACTGTGACAGGGTTTGTCCACATGCAGACCAGCCACATATAGCTCCGTTGTCTGAACCAATCAAATCTCACAGCATTAGGAGATTCAAATTCAGCATGTTCAGCATGCAAAATTGAAGTCCTGTGCGTCCGAAGCAATTATTTTCACAAGGCTGCTGGCCGGCAGTGAAAGGAGAAGAAAAAGTTGATCTTCAAGCGCGGTTAACGTGGTCCGCATGCTGCCCGCGGCGGCTAATGAACAACACATGTCTAGAAAACTGTTTGCCCGCCAACTTGTTGTATAGGAAACGGCAGATTAGCCCGTCGGCCCACCCTTTTGACCCTGCGCTCGAAACACTGTTCGGGTGTTAAGAATGTGATAAATGTCACGTTCTGCTAATTTTTTTTTTTAAATTTTGGATTATTTTAATATATTGTTAAATATAACTAATGCACTTTTTATTTTAATTTTATAACAAATTTGAATTTTCTTTAGTCATTTTGTAACTTGACAATTGTATAAACACATAAAAACAAATTACAATAAATATAGAAATATTACAAGAGTATATTAAAATAAATTTTATTTTAATTTATTGTTATTTGTCAATAATTATAGTTAATTCATACTTATGGATAGTAGTCAAATATGTGATCTTATTGAATAAATAATTTTAATATACATTAACATTACCGAGGAAAAATGTTAAACTTTTTATATATGAATTTTGATAAGGTACTTTAATGTACGAGTTGGTAAAAAAAAACACGAATTAATTTGAATTAAAATCTTTAATTCATCATAATTAATTGAAAAAAAATAAAAAGTAAAAATAAATAAATAAAAAACAGAAATGTCAGTATACGACAAACCGCACCCGGAACACAGGGTCGAACAAACCAACCCCAAACCAGTGCCGCGTCATTATATCTCCTCTCCATAAATAGTTAAACAACACGTAGGCGCAGTATTGTATTTCCAAGACTATCATTGCCACGATGAAACGATCAGTTGTCTTTATATCTTTGCTTCTTCTTCTTCCGGCGAGCCATGTGGCTTACAGCCGTTCGATTAGGGAGGATTTGAGTCCGGAGGTTGGTTCCGAGGGCAAGCCGCCGGCTTTCGTTGAGTGGAGCTTGTCGGCTACGACGGAGACGTGTGAACCCACATATGGGTTCTTGCCATGCTCCACAAACGTCTGGGGGCTGCTGTTTCTCATCGTGGTGTATGAGATCTTGCTTTCCTTCGGAGGCAAGTATGTGGCGAAGGGGTCGGAGCTCTTCTTCCAAATTATCGGACCTGGTGTTGTTGGAAGCAGCTTGTTTCAGTTTCTTGGCACGATCCCACAGATTGTCTTGGTTCTTGGTGAGTCAGTTCTGTCGTTTATATTTTTTTATTGTTACTGCATATAGTTATGCAGACTTCTCATGATTGGTTTGCCCATTCACTCTTCAGACTTCTCATGATTGGTTTGCTAGCTCACTCTTGTTTCTTTGGGTTTTCCGACGGCGGGTTGCTTGTTAGAACTAAGAGGATATTTATCTCCTTGTTAAAATGTTCGGAAGATTATAAGTTCTTGAAAATATTCAATAAATATTTTATAAAAAATTTACAAATTTGATAAACTCATTTAAGATGAGTTTGCTTTTCCTAATTTAATTTAAAATATTTTATAAGTTAATTTCTTTTGTGTCTAACAAATGATACAATTATTCTAAATTACCTTATATTAATAATATTTAGCTTATTTTTATTGTTGTTACACCAAAAAATTATAATAATCTGTCATTATATATTTGATTAAAATCTTATAAGATTATTTTATTTATTTTAATTCAAACACTTATAAGATGTATATGGTCATGAGCACAAAAACATCTTACAAGATTAATAAACTATTAAAAATAAGTTTAGCCAAATATCATCTAAGAGAGTGTTTGGAGAGCTTATAAACTTTTCAAAATATCTTATAAAATGTTTAAAATCTTATAAACTCCATAGCATAAGTTAGTTTGCTCAATTTATTTTTAAATATCTTATATACTAATTTATTATATATAGAAAAACATGGTATAAATATTTTCATTTATATTATATTAATGATATTTAATTTATTGTTATCATTATCACTCCAAAAACTATAATTAATTGTAATTATAAATTTCAATAAAATCTTATAAGATGATATTATTATTCTTATCTAAATATTTTATTAACTTATTTTAAAAATAACATCGTAAAAGTAGAGGGGAGAAAAAAATAAAAAAAAAAGTTATTTTGACATTAGATATTTTTTCAAGAATTGATTTGGATGGATATAAATTTGCTTCCAAACATATAAGATTTTATGGGTGTCTTCTCACATAAAAACAATTTAGGTTCGTATTTAGAAAAAAATTAGTTATTCATCCGAGTCTTCAAGCCATTCGTAGTTGGAGGAGATAATAGCTGGAATTTCTGACCAAGCATCTCTCATTTTGAAAGGTTATCTTCACTTGGGAAAATAAAGCATATGGAGCCGATGAGATATCTCAAGGAATATAAAATCCCATAAAATTCTTTGTCCACTCTTTTGCTCTCTTTTTCTCGCTCATAAATGTATATAAACTCTAGGTGTAAGGGGACAAATGACAGACATTATTTAGGACAAAGGATTTTGTCTAAATAAAACCACCACAAGTGGTCAAGAAGGGCAGACTGCCTCCCTACGAAAGAATATTTCAAAGCTTTTGGAGAAAACTGTCAACGTGGACTAAAACAACAGGTTACTAGATACCCGACAAGCCGGTTAACGGCGAAATTGATCCAGAGCACCTGGACCACCTCTGAAAAATATCCATTAGTTTTCATGTCAATAATTTCAGACATGGGCGTGACGGCCTCTGTGCATTTGTGGGCTAGGTATTCAACCCACTCAAAGATCTCAATTGTATTTTTCAAAATTTGCGCTAATTACTGGATTAATGCTTAATCCTACTCCGGTACCTGTGAACTATTCTCCGACTTGGGATGACAAAACAGTAAATAGGGACACTGAAGCTTGAATGCAAACGTGGTTACAATTATGCCCATTTTTGAGGGTGTATATATTCACATCCGGTTAATTTATGCATTTTTCTTTCCTGCTAGCTCTTGTGTTTCCCGGCCACACTACTCATGCGTGTCTTGCATGTTTTGAAAACTGAGTAGCGAAAGGTTTTTGATCCTACTGTTATTGCAAAACATGCTTACAATTTACTGTAAAATTTTTATTGGTTGTAAATAATCTGGTCATACATGCCATTGTTTTCAATATAGCATCTGCTCTTTCGGGATCTGTCGAGGCCGCTCAACAAAGGGCCACGCTGGGCGTGGGATTGGTCGCAGGAACAACAGTTATGCTTCTGACATTGATATGGGGCGTTTCTGTGGTTCTTGGAAGCTATGACTTGTCAGAGGCTACCGTTATTGATAGGTCTGGACGCCACATAAAAACAAGAAAAGGTTCTAAATCTTAACTCTCTCCTTAACTTTCTTGACATGTAACAAATAGTGTGGATCTAGCAACTCATACGTAAGTGGTCTTCTTTAACAGGTTATGGGGTTGTTACGGACTATGAAACAAGCTACACGGCACGGATAATATTGATAACCTTGATTCCTTTCCTCATCATCTTGCTAGCAAAATGTTTCCAGTCATCAGCCGGGAAAAGAGTGATCATTCTTATTGCTCTCATTGTCACAGCTATTTTGCTGTTTGCTTACATCCTCTCTCAGGTAATTAATATGAGTCTCAAAGGCATTACGATAAAGAGATGAGTTTTTTCCATAAAGTTTTTAAAGGTGCCGAAATTCGATTTTACATAAAACTTGTGTATCATCTGAATAATCTTTGTTGCATTGAAACTTTCACATGGGATCTTTACATTTTTATGTTACTGTGACTAATACAGATATTCCAGCCATGGATTCGCAACCGGAGGTTTGAGTATTTGATGAATAAATATGCCAAAGATAAGCTACTGACGCTTTTGTCCAAAAATGGCAAGCCTGATCCTACAAAGATACAGCAGTAGGTTTTCTACCTTTATTTCTGTTAATTTCTGAATTTCTACTCCATCATTCTTGGTGAATAAATACAACATTATTTCCCATCACGTCAACAGTAGCCAAAGTTTTCGTTGCTTATAGATTTGCGTCTTCGCGTAATTTGCAGCCTGTTTGATAAAATCGACAAGAACAAAAATGGGTCCGTGTCTCCATCAGAACTCAGGGTTTTGCTCTTAGGGTTCAAGATAGAAGATGATGATTTGGGCACAGACAGGGACGTAGAAACCGTCCTGGAATCTTTTGATACCAATGGAGACGGAGTGATCCGTCAGAATGAATTCACCCAAGGCATGAGCAAATTAGTCACCGATCTGTCCGATCAGAATCCTGATCGCATTAAAATGGGTGGAGGTAGCAAACCTCAGGTAAAAATAAATTAATTCTCATCAAAACTCAATCTTAATAAGTTATATGTGTGTTGTTTTGTTGTGGCATTTCTGATCCTATAAAGTGTAATTGCAGAATAACAATCCATTACAGCAGAGCTTGGTGGGTAATGGAACTCCCATTACCCCTAACACAAAAGCAGGCCCAAGGCCTAACAGGCCAGGCAACTCCTGGTTGAATTACTTCTTGGCTGCATTCTACGTAATGATTGGGATTGTCATGTTATGCGCGCTTTCAGAGCCTCTGATCAAAAGCGTGGTGATGTTCTCTCAAGTTGCGAATTTGTCTTCCTTCTGCGTCTCGTACTTGGCTATACCCTTCGCCATGAACTACGGAGTTGCCGTTCAGTCAATCTTTTCCGCCAGAGAGAAGACACAGAAATCCATTTCTTTGACACTTTCCGCGGTAAGTACGTTCCTCCTTAGTATTGTAATAATGGCGAATAAAACACGTTGTCGAAAGGATATATTGAGAGGTTTGTTTTGTGTTATTGTTGTGCAGCTCTACGGTGGCGTCTACATGAACAATATTATAGGCCTGATAGTGTTCCTGGCGCCAGTTTATGCACGAAATTTGAAGGCAGATGCGTTCGCACCGATTCTGGTAGTTGTGATAATTTGTGTCCTCATGACGGTAGTTGCAAGCTTCAGGACAACGTTCTATCGCTGGATGGGCTATCTCGTGCTGTCATTGTACCCAATATCTCTGGCATTGATATATGTTGTTACTGCAGTTCTCGGATGGTCTTAAATGACCACCAAGAGACTATAGTCTAGCAAATGATGTCCTACTATTGTTTAAATGACCACCAAGAGACTATAGTCTAGCAAATGATGTACTACTTTGGTTTAAATGACCACCAAGAGACAATAATCTAGCAAATGATGTACTACTTTTGTTTAAATGACCACCAAGAGACTATAGTAGTCTAGCAAATGATGTTCTACTTTTGTTTAAATGACCACCAAGAGACTATAGTAGTCTAGCAAACGATGTACCACTGTTTGTTCTCTCTCTCACTCTATATTTCACAAAGAGGATGCCATGTAGCAAACGATGTACTCTATATCTGTTTAATCTGTCTTATTTATTACCGAGCTTAGTTTTTAAAAGTAGCTTAGTTGATTTAATCAATAGTCATTGTCAATGATTTAGAATACATTCATTTCCGTACTCACGTGCATTACTAATTGGCCTCCCGAAAGACATATTCAGTGAGATTTAATTAAATTGAAAAATAATTATGCGTGATTTACCATAGAACAATTGATTGATCTTTTTACTATACTTAATTAGCTCGATTAGTTTTGATTTTTAATCTTGTTTGGGATGCTTAACCATTTCTTTTTAAGTGTTGCATGTTCTGTTGTCTAAAAAATTAGTTAATTAACTTACATCTGTAATACTTATGCAAGGTGCTTTGAAAGTGAAAATTAAGATTTATTGAACAAAATAACCACAAAACTCGTTTGCTTATAGGATCGTGGTTGTAGAAGATGAATTCATGCCTATGGATGAGATAATCTTGCCAACGGAAATGGAAGCAACAAAAGACTTGGCATAGGTAGCTGTGCGACCACGAGGAAAAGAATTGCAATTGCGAGATCGAGAATAGAGCATTCTAGAATTTCTGTTGCTGAGGACCATGATTGTGGGGTTGGGTCTTGTGATAGCAAGAGTTGAAGTTGCAACCGCGAACGAGGAATACAAGGTATTCTGGAATTTTTACAGTTGAGAATCACAATAGTGAAGTATAAGGTCACACTCGCAAGAGGAGATGTCGCAGCTGCAGATCACAAATACCAATTTCATGTAATTACTATGCTCGGGTTCACGGTGACAGAGTTTGAAGTCGCAACCGCAGAAGTCGATGCTGTGGCTGCAAGACCTGCAACAATAGAAGTTTGAAATATTTTTGGTAGCATAACTTAACATGATTTTTGGACTCCTGTTCCTTTGTAGGACAAAATCTTGCGCTTGGATTTCCACTAATAAGAAATTTGTACAAATTCATTACAACTTGAATCAAATGAATTTTGGTGTGGGCTCTGTACTCTAATTTAGTCATCTGATTCTCCCTTCAAAGATGTGATTTTAACTTGAAGTGTCTTTAAGAAAAGTGCTTGTACTTGATTTTCCTTAAAACTTGTGGATTTCTTCAATTAATGTCGATCTTCGAGTTTGGGGTAATTTAGGGATAAATTCTTTGAACTTGACGAAGAATGCCCTGAATGTTCTTGAGTACCCTTGAGATAATTTGTGTCTTCCTTTCTTCTTCTCCCTCTTGTTGTTGTATCCATTTTGTGAGATTTTGACTCCTATTTATAATTATAGGAGATATAGTATAGCCACATAACCCGTTGACGTGAAGCGTTCTCATTGGCTACCAAGGTTGTTGGTCTCTTACTAGACTGCGCCACTTGTCGCCTTCTGATCGGCTCAGTGGATCATTTATTGTCTTTTTTTAGATTGTGTCATTTGTCGTTACTTGATTTTGTTAATTTTAAAGAATCTTAATTGATTATTTTTTTATTTTTTTTATTTTTTAATCATCACTATTATTATTTTATTTTAGAAATTGTATGTGTTTGAAAATCTAGAAATAAATTATTTAATTCGTATTTTAATTTCTTTTTCGTGGTATTTATTTAATTTTTATGTATCTACAAAATGTCCCCTCGAAACTCGTTCATGAGATTTTTTTTGAATGAATGAGTCTCAATTTTATTTATTTATTTATATTATTATTTATTTCACTTAATTGATTATTATTATATTTTTTTATCTTTTTTTTTTCGACATATATATGTATATATATGTATACATTTTTGCTTTCATTACTTGTTTTTATTTTATGGGCTTTTAATGAGCCTCATTAGTGTTCTGCACTGGAAATTGTGTGTCCCAATTTCCAACCTCATATAAGTCTGCTATATATGCCACTTTCGTTTAGTTTTTTTTTTGTCTGAAAATTTTGTTGGAGTGGTAAGTTGCGTCTCTTCCCTTTTCGTTTTTTTTTCCTTCTGTCACCTTTTTCTCATTTTTTTTTGTATCGTTGGCCAACTACTGCTTCCCCCGCCTCCGGCGAGTGGGGTGTTGGGCAGTTTCGGCGACGGGCTCGATAGTGATGGCGCGAAACAGCGGGGTAGAGGGCACAGCGGTGGTGTACGATGGCGGATGCTGAGGCCGCGAGTGCGTGCATGCGTGATGTAGCATTCTGCCCAATCGCGCGACATCTTGCTCCGTCAGCGTGGCGCTGTGTTGGGCGCAGTGCGGTGGTTGAGCGCTAGTGGTTGTGGCTCGAGGTTCAGTAGAAGATGGGCGTGCACGGTGTCACATCGCGTTCTGTGTGGGCGCGCGGCCCAGTCACGCCGCGCTCTGTCCGACTGTACGATACTGCGGTCGACGGGATGGAGGGATGCCGAGTCTACGGGCTCGCGCGTGCGTGGTCCTGTCACACGATGATGGAGGCTGCAGTGCGACAAGCTGCGGTGGTGGAGGAAGTGTCGGTGGGCAGGCGCAGCAACGTTGGGGATTAAGCTAAAACTTTTGGGTCTTTGAGTATCAGACTTTGATCTTAGCCCACGTGTATCGGCTAGACTTGAACTTTTGAGCCTTTGAGTACCAAGCTTGATCTTAGCCCGTATGTATCAATTGGGCTTAAACTTTTTGAGCCTTTGAGTACCAGGCTTTGATCTTAGCCTACGTGTACCGACTACGCTTGAACTTTTGAATCTTTGAGTACTAGGCTTGATCTTAGCCCATATGTATCTGCTAGGCTTGAACTTTTGGGCCTTCGAATACCAGGCTTGATTTTTAGCCCACGTGTACCGACTAGGCTTGAACTCCTTTTTTTTTTTACCCCTCCCTATTTATGAGAATCTAATTGACATTTTCTTGCATTTCTTTGCAGTTGTCATTATAGTGCATTTCAAGAGCAGCTTTTCCCCCTTAGGCATGCACGATTTGGTATCCTTGATGAAGAAGGCCACGCTCTAGAGAGGAGTACAGTCTTGGAGATTTATTCTCCACTTCTCCATTGCCCTTGACCCCGACTGGAAGCTGCTGATCAAGTGGATAATTGGACTCGGGATGTGCCTTTTAGCAAAAGTTCCAAGGCGTATACCTTGCGTTCATCTCATCATCATGCTGTTGTTAGGCCAGCCATTCTTCTAACTCTAGGACGCCGGATTGTGGAAGGGAAGGCCAAGTGGGGTGACGTACTTCCATATGCTGGGGAGTTTTGATTTACTGAAGGTTATTGGGAGTGGGCCGAGGACGTACTTAGTCGCCGTGAACATGATTTGAAGGCAGCACAGATTTACAACGCAGTGTATGCCTCGATGTTTACTTATGATCGGTGTTCCAACATCTTGCGAGCAATTTATGAGGTATGGTGTCCATCCACTAATACACTCTTTACCTCTTATGGTGAGGTATCCATATCTTTGCATGACCTACCGAGTCTGGCCAGACTCCCGATTTATGGGAGGTTCTACGATGAGTTAGTCCCGAGTGCAAAGGAGCTTATGAGCCTCAATGAGCAAAGCAAGAGGCACATTTCTCAATCTTGTCAATATTTGTTCCATGCTTATCGTCTTTTACGCAGCAGCTCAGGTGACACTCGGGCTTCTTCAGTTTCTATTAAGGACTAGATTAACTTTTGGTGTAAGAAAATGGCAAAGTATGCCGCACCTCCAGCTCGAAAAGAGAATAAGGCGGCTCACCTTACGTCTTCATGCAATCCATTTGGTGAGATTGGTGCGCATCAGTAGTGGTTTGTTGTGGATGAGGAGCCCTTTGTATGCCTTGATATCCATGATAATTTGAGAGTGGGGACCTATTTAGCGGCGTTTTTGGCTTGCTGGCTCAGTGTCTTCGTCCTTCCTTCTGAGGATGCTGGTTCCATGCGTTTGAGCACCTTTAAGATGGTGTGTGTTATGGCGACCAGGAGGGCAGTGAGTCCGGCAGTCCCTGTCCTTGTGAGCCTTTATCGAGGCTAGGGTAAGGTTGCACAGTTGCGGAGGCCTTTGCAGATACTTTCCTTGTTCCTGCTCCATTATGTTTATGCGTGGGCCGCACATTTTTTCAAGACCCATTATTTGATCCATAAGGATGTCGACAGTCCGAAGATGGTCACATATTTGAGTGAAGGCAGGGCGAGCTACTACGACCCACGGGAGGCGCACCGGAGGATCCACATAGGTGACCTTTTCAATTGGACCGATACTATGATCGCCAAGCAACAAGATATCTTGTACCTTGATGACGGTAGCCATAAGCGTCATGAGGATGAGTATTTTGCTGTGATCCGCTCGAGCTACCTTTCATTAAGGCAGGGCGATCGGTTTATTGTTGAACCTTATATCCCGCATCGGTTCAGCCATCATTTTGGTTTTTATCAAGAGGTTCTTGGGATTCTTACACGTGACATGGGTGAAGCTTCATTGGAGGAGGTCTATATTTCTGGCGGTTGTTGACTCTGTCCAGGTCAAAGGCCAAGGCATGTTTTCCTCGCATTCCAGCAGTCACAAGGAAATTTCATTCTAACAGTTACAAAGAATGGTGGACCACGGTTCATGAGAATTACCTCGAAGAGCATGCAGCAAAGTTATGCACCGCCTCATCTCAAAGTGATGTGCCTGCCGCAGGGGGTCCACATCCCGATGTTCGTGATCATTCTCGCAACCGTACTGCTCTGGTTGCTCCTGGAGGGAAGCGACTAGATTTGTAAGTTTTGGATGATAGTGTCAGCAGCAGCGGAGATTGCCATTGGAAAAAGGTTAGGAGAGATCCTTCCCCCTATGACCCGAAGGAAGGCGATGCTCCCAATCACCCAGAGTCGGTTAAAGACCTTGCTAAGGAGGTAGTTAGCCATAGTCCCTTACTGACGATCCCTTTTCTTTCTTGACTTGCCTAATTTTAATGTGCTTGTATATGTGCACCCATTTTCAGATAGAGAAGCAAGTGTTTGGAAGTGACAGTGGGGATTTCAGTAGTAGCCATAAGTCTGTTGCAGGATCTGGCCTAGCATCTGCTGTGGTAATTGGTGGTGTTGTGTTGGATGGAACTCGCTCTCTAGAGAGGTGTAAGGAAGTACCTCCTCCTGCAGCAATTTCAGTGTTCGAGGTAGAGAAATTCCTTCGGAGCCACGAGAGGGAGTTTCTTTATAAGCTATGGACGAGCCTTCGCGAGAGGTTAGCGGGCACCTCGCTTGACTCCGTTTCTTCTCTCAAGGATGAGGTCATGTTAGTTCTCAAGTCCATGAAGTGTTTTGAGCACGCTAATGTTTCATGCATAGAGGAGTTTTTGGAGACCTTGTTTGCCAGAGCTGCAGCGTACGATGAAGCAAGATCTGCTACATCTGAGGCACTCACCAAAGAGGTCCTTGCCTGTCAGTTGAAGGATACTGATAGTCGGCTTCAGGAGGCCCTAGACAAGGAAGCTAGGGGGACCAAAGAGCTTGAGCGCTCTGAAGCTGAGCTGAAAAGTGTGGAGGAACATCTCAAGGTTTTGATAAAGTGGAAGCAGGAGCTATCCTCGTCCCTTGTGCAGCAGAGGGAGTTCTTGCGAAAGGCAGCGGTCGAAGTTAGAGAAATTCATGGGGAGGTAGTTACCCTACGATCCATAGAGTCTTCAGATGAAGGAGCTACTGAGGCCTTGCGTGTTGCTAATGAGGAGCTGGTGATGGCCAAAGATGAGCTAAAGGGCTTGAACCCTTTTTCTTTGCTTTTATCAAGATCATTTTTTTTAATTTTCTGGACATTGATGTATTTCTTTGATTAACATCTAGTTTTATCAATAAAATGTGATTTTTTGCTCCACAGTTTATTGCTTCTTCTTTTTGCAAATGCCCCCAGTGGTGGCTACTAGAGCACGACCCTTTTATAAATTTTGTGACTAAACTTAGAGGACGTCTAAGCTGTCTACGTATCCGAAAATGGGATCAAGTCATAACGTAGATCGAACCTTCTTAAATTTGCAAGAAGTAAAGGCCATTCATAATTTATACTCTTGCGGGCCAAGAGTGTGTACAATTTGTGTGTTTTGTTTCAACATTTTTATGTCTTGCCTTCAGGCATAATACCTCTTTAGGAATTTTCCGTTGATTAGGTCAACTTTCACGCCATCCTGATCGACC
The DNA here is from genome assembly GCA_019155195.1 of Avicennia marina. Taxonomy (NCBI): domain Eukaryota; kingdom Viridiplantae; phylum Streptophyta; class Magnoliopsida; order Lamiales; family Acanthaceae; genus Avicennia; species Avicennia marina. Next base: position 16,035,806 of record CM032754.1, on the reverse strand, counting down.
AATTTGTAGGCGCCATTTGTGTAGACTTCTCGGACGACATACGGCCTGTCCCATTTTGCGATAAACTTCTTTCCAGTGCGATGAGTGATGATGATGGGCCTCCTTACCGCAAGCACCAAGTCTTCGATTTGAAGGGATCGTGTACGCACCTTTTTGTTGAAGGCTTTGGATAGGCGAGCCTGATAGCATTCAAGCCTCTGCTGCGTATCGAGCCTCTTCTCGTCCAACGCCTTAAGTTCTTCAAGACGCAAATGGACGTTTTCTTCTTCAGTTAGTCCCTTTTGTATAGCAACTCGCAATGATGGAATTTGTCGTTCCAATGGGATGACTGCTTCAACTCCATATACTAGCACATAAGGGGTTGCTTGTGTGGGTATCCTAAAAGTGGTTCAGTAGGCTCACAGAGCCTCCCCAATCCTCTCATGCCAATCCCTTTTAGACCTCGACACCACCTTTTTCAATAGGTTGCATAGAGTCTTATTGAATGTTTCTACAAGACCATTAGCTGAAGTATGGTACATTAAGGATTTCCTTTACTTGAAGCTGAACTTTTGGTATAACTTATCAATGGTACTGTTGACAAATGTTTCCCGTTGTCGGTGATGATGTACTGGGGAACCTCATATCTATGGATGATGTTAGCACGGATGAAGTCGGCAACGTTCTCCTTCCTTACTTCTTTTAAGGGGATTGCCTCCGCCCATTTGGAGAAGTAGTCAATGGTTGCCAAGATATAGAGATGGCCAGCGGATGACTTTGTCATGAGTCCAATGACATCCAATCCCCAGGTGTCGAATGGCCATGAAGCTACCATTGGGTGTAGTGGTTCGGGTGGTTGATGAATGAAGTTGGTGTGGTATTGACATGCTTGACACCAACGAGCGAACTCCATGCAATCTTTCACCATTATTGGCCAGTAGTATCCCATTCTCTTAATCCAGAAATGGAGTTTTAGCCTAAACTAGTGGGCACTGCAAATCCTAGAGTGTGCTTCCTCCATAGCTTGAATGATTTCGTCATTACTTAGGCAGCGTAAGAACACTCCATCGAATGAGCGTCCGTACAGGACACCCTTAAAGTAGATGAAGCGGGCTGCTCGACATCGAATGTCGACCTTTTGGCATGGATCATCTGGTAATTTCTTGTATTTCAGATAGTCCACAAATGGTTGGCACCAGTCCTCCTTTTCTATGTCGAATACTTCTACGGGGTAACTTTCTTCCCCTTCCTCATCCTTAAGTGTTGGTGGCGCCACCCATTTTTTGTATATGGGCATCTGTTATTTTGCGTCAGGCAGCAATAAGATGGAGGCAAGCTTAGCCACCGCGTTAGCTTGTTTTTTTCATTTCTTGGCACCTGTCTGATTATGACATACCTAAGCCAACCCATGATTTTATGGGCATAGTTATAGTATGGCAACAATTCGGACTTTTTGACCTCATATTCCCCTAGCAGCTGGTTGACCATCAGTCGGGAGTGCCCGACGACTTCAAGGTGTTGCTGCTTGATATTCATAGTGATCTCAAGTCTAAGGATTAAGGCTTGGTACTCAGCTACATTGTTGGAGCACTTTTCCTTAAGGGTGAACGAGTGGGGCAGGATTTCACCTTTGGATGTTACGAATACTACCCCAGCGCCGACTCCTTCCCTGTGAGAGGCTCTGTCAAAATACATTTTCCATGGAGGGGTGACTTCAACCAGCAGGGCATCCTCATCAGGGAGATCGTCAGAGAGATCCCATTTAGGTAGGATAGGGTGGTGTGCCAAGAAGTCCGCTAAAGCTTGTCCCTTCACTGTTTTTTATGGCACGTATATAATTTCAAATTGTTGGAGTTGGAGGTACCATCTTGTGAGCCTATCGGAGAGGACCGGCTTTGACATAACGTACTTTAATGGATTTGCCTTGGACACCAGATGAATCGTGTGAGTTTAGAAGTAGTGTCTCAATTATTAGATGACAAAGATGAGTACTAGACATATCTTTTCTATTGGTGAGTACTTCAGCTCATTTGGTGTTATCATTTTGCTGAGGTAGTACAAGGCATTCTCCTTCTTTTCATTGTTTTCTTGTGCTAGCAGAGCTCCCATCGAGCATTCCTGTGCGGCGATGTACAGGATCAACGGGCGGCCAATCACTGGAGCTGCCAACACCGGAGGCTTTGTTAGATAGGACTTTATGCTCTGAAGGGCCTTTCTACAGGACTCGTCCCATTCAAAAGGGACGACTTTCTTTATTGGCGGCTGAAGGGTTGACAGCGCCCTCCCAAGTTGGATATGAATCTCCAGATATAAGTTAATTTCCCTTGCAAGCTTTTGAGCTCGTGGATGTTTCGAGGCTCCAGCATCTTTAGGATGGCATCGATTTTTGCTCGTTCAATTTCGATGCCTTAGTGGCGAACAACAAAGTCCAGAAATTTACTAGAGGTGACCCCAAATGCGTATTTCAAGGGGTTCATTCTCAGTTGGTATCTTCTCAAACGTTCGAAAACATTTCTCAAGTCATGCAGATGGTCTTCTTGTTTCTTTAATTTTACTACGAGATCGTTGACATAGCATTCAACATTTTTGTGTAGCACGTCGTCGAATATTTCCTGTATGGCTCTTTGGTATGTTGCTCCAGTGTTTTTGAGGCCGAATGGCATAACCTTATAGCAGTATATGCCTTTGTGGGTGTGGAAGGCTGTGAGTTCTTCATTTTCGGGCGCCATTCGTATTTGATTGTACCCAAATGATCCGTCCATAAAAGACAGCACCTCGTGCCCTATGGTAGCATCGATCATGAGCTCCATGATGGGCAAAGAGAAGTCATTTTCGGGACATGTTTTGTTGAGATCTCTAAAATCGACACAGACTCAGATTTGCCTGTTCATCTTTCTTACCGGGACGATGCTGGAGATCTATGTAGGATATTTGACTTCTCGGTTGAATCCAGTTTCAATCAATTTGTTAACTTTAGCCTCGATTTGCAAGAGGAGCTTTGGTCGGAAATGGTGTTGTACTTGCTTGACAAGGTGAGCTCCTTTTTTTACGGCCAAGTGATGCACTGCTACTTTTGGGTCTAGGCTAGACATTTCTTAGTATGACCAGACAAAGACATCCTTAAACTCCTTTAACAGCCCTATGTATGCCCCGACCTCTTTGATTTTTAGTAGGGTACTAATGTAGATGGGGAGAGGGTCATTTTCGTCCCTCAGATTTATCTCTTAATTCGTCAATTGTGGACTTGGTGCCTGCTTCCATTTGAGGTAGTGCGGCTTTAGCATCCTCCTCAATAGGTTATCCTTCATTCACAGTGATATGGTTGGATGAACCCACACTTTTTCTATTACCGTCTTCTTCAATTTGAGCTTTAGTGAAGACGACTGTTCGAAATTTGGCTTTGAGGACTATGCCACATGACACGACCAAGTCTGTCTTCCTTTTTATGCAGGAGGGGATTTGGTCGTGAAGCTTTTCCTCCTACTTTGGTGCCTCAGCAGCTCTATTTTTTATCTTCCAGTATTTTTGCTTCTGGGGCAAGCCAAGTCTTTTGAAAGCTAATACTCGTGCTGGCTTCTTTTCAACTTTTGAAGAGCGGTCCTCTACCGTGGTGTTGTTAGTAGAAGTTCTTCTTATGGTGATACGCATAGGACCCCTTGGCTGTTCGTACCCGAGTCCGACCCGTGGGTTTTGATTCACAGGCTTTTATGGGAGTTTTCCCAATGGCGACTCTTCTTGCGGATTGTATCCCTTCTTAACGAGGAGTTTGTATGCCTTGGGATTGAAGCCTTTTATAGTCCTCAACTCTCGAGCATTAGGGCATTCCTTTACGATGTCTTCGGGCGGTTGGGCAAGTGTGCTACTGTCAACTTGAGTTACAGGCAATGTCAAGCCCCTTAAAGCATCATGAATTTCCAGTGCCTTACTTGGATGGTTCTTGGGATTCACTTTGTTGGCTTCGTCTTTCTTCGCCGGAGCACCTCCCGTCTTGTCATTTTGCTAGGAGTCGCTAGCCTTCAGATCCTTGGTTTTATCTAAGTAATATTTTGCATCGACAAAGTAGGATTCAGCTTCGGTGAATGGCTTGCAATCACCAAGGACACTTTTGACAATACCATTGCGGCAATATTTGAAGCATTTGTGCCAAGTGGAAGGGACTACCCCATTCTCGTGGAGCCACGGCTGACCGAGCAGTAGATTGTACAAAGTCTTAGCATCAATGACATGAAACAAAGTGGTTGATTCCATGTCATCTATGAGCAGGTTCAATCTCAGGGTGCCTAAGGCGTTTTACCCTCCTTGATTGAATTATTGAATCATTAGGTGGCTATTTGAAAGCTCATTCGTCGAGATCCCTATCTCTCTTAATGTTCATAGGGGTAGGATGTTAACTGCTGAGCCGTCGTCTATTAACATCCTATTGATTCTTTACTCGTGAATGTAGCCGGTTACAAATAGTGGTCTATTATGTGGTTAAGAACCCAACATTAGATCTTCATCTGTAAAGACCATCGCGGTTTGCAATCTTCAGAGAATTGGCCTTTCTCATAGAAGCGACCGGCTTTGTCCAAGGAGTGGTTGTTTCCATGGACTTCCTTCATTTGGTCATTAGAGGTGATAGCGTTAACATTTGCACTATTATCTTCCAATGTGATCTTTCCTTGGTGGGCAAGGTCCATGATTTTCTATTTGAATATGAAACAATCATGGATGGGATGTCTGACCAGGCGGTGGTACTTGCAATATTTGAGATCGTCAGTCTTCCCGACTTCTGCAGACCTTTTCATTTCTGGGAGTTCGATAAGGTTGGCCTTCAGCAAGTTGTCGAAGATTCTGGGAGCGTCTGAATTAAGGAAGGGATAGGATTTGGCCTGCATCTCTTTCAACGTTAACCTCCTTGGGTTTTGTGGGGCTTCTTTCCTTTCATCAGCATTTTCCTTTTCTTTGACTCGGACGGGCCTGGCGCGTACTGTCATGGATTCCCTTGTTGAAGCTTTGGGGGAAGGCTTGCCCCCTTTCCTTATTTCTTATTTGTCTTTTGTTTTGCAGAACTCTGAAATAGGTGGCGCGCCAATACCACTTGCAGCAATGCTCAGTTCCATATCGTGGGCTCGTGTGGCCAATTCTTCAAAAGTTTTAGATCGGATACCTTGGAGGATGTACCGCAACCCTCAATGCATTCTTTGTATGCACATTTCGATACCCAAAGCCTCCAAAAGTCTATCTTTGTAGTTTAGGCTTAGATTCCTCAACCGATTGATGTAGTTAATGACCGGCTCCTCTTTCCACTGGTGGGCATTGGTGAGTTCGATCATGCTGACTGTCTACCTTATACTGTAGAAGTGGTTGAGGAACTCATACTCTAATTCTTCCTAGCTATCAATGGCCTTGGATTCAAGGTCAGTGTATCAGTTGAATGCGTTTCCTTTTAATGAGCGGACGAACTTTTTGACCAGAAGATTTCCGTATGTCCCGGCATCATTGCATGTTTCTACGAAGTGTGCCACATGCTGTTTTGTGTTTCTTCTGCCATCAAATTGCTGGAATTTAAGAGGCTGATAACCCATTGGCATTTTCAAGCTGTCGATCCTTGCCGAGTAAAGCTTAGCGTATGTCAGAGTCGACTTAGTGCCTCCTCCGAGCTTGTTCTTAATGGTGCCTTCGATGAAGTCTTTGAGTTGATCAACAGGGATCAAGCTGTCTAAGGACATCTGAAGTTCTTTGGTTGCAGACTCCCCTTGGTCATTAGCTGGTTGTTTGTAGATGTCTCGGCCCCACCGGGGACTTCAAGTGCCTTTTCCGCCGTTCGACTAGTTTTGGCATTATCTATCTTGTCCATTACCCTAGAGATCCGGGAATCTTACTCTTGGACGTGCTTGGCCAACCCTTCAATGGCCTTAGTCAGTGCAGCGATTTGATCCTCCAGGTTCGAAGCGTTGGTCATCATGACTGAGGCGTCATTGGAGGCGGACGAAGCGTTAAAGCGAGGGTTCGAAGGTGCTGAGTCATCCTCATTGTTTTTGTTTATGAGGAGCGGGTTGTTGACATTTTCATGGAGGGGGTTGGTTTTGAGCGTGCTGCTCTCCTTGCCAAACTCCTAATGATGACTCCGATGTTTTTTGTGGTGGTTTCACTAGCAATTGAGGTAGTGGCTTTGATAGCTTTTCCCTTGTTGCTAGCCATGATGACTTGCTCGAAAGTTACAGTCCACTTGAAACTTGAGGAAGGAAGAGATGAGAGGTAGAGAGGTCTCACTGGGCGTGCTAGAAATTTGTAGGACAAAATCTTGCACTTGGATTTCTACTAACAAGAAATTTATGCAAATTAATTGCAACTTGAATGAAAATTTTGGTGTGGGCTTTGTTTTCTAATTTAGTCCTCTGATTATTCCTTCAAAGATATGACTTTAACTTGGAGTGTCTTCAAGGAAAGGGATTGTACTTGATCTTCCTTGAAACTTGTGAATTTTTTCAATTAATGCCGATCTTCGAGCTTGGTGCCCTAGTCTTGGATCAGATGCTAACTTTGAAGACCTTTCATGAAGAACGCCTTGAATTTGGGAATAAACTCTTTGAACTTAACAAATAATGCCTTGAATATTCTTAAGTGCCCTTGAGAGAATATGTGTCTTCCTTTCTTCTTCTCTTTCTTGTTGTTATGTTATGTCCATTTTGTGGGATTTTGGCTCATATTTATAGTTATAGGAGAGATAGTGTAGTCACCTAACCTACTGACATAGAGCGTTCTCATTGGCTATCGGGGTTGTTGGCCTCTTGCTAGACTGCGCCACTTGTCGCCTTCTGATCGGTCCAGTGGATCATTTATTGTCTTCTTTTAAATTGTGCCATTTGTCGTTCTTTGATTTGGTTAATTTTAAAGAATTTTAATTGATTATTTTTATTTTTTATTTTTTAATCATCAGTATTATTATTTTATTATAGAAATGTATTTGTTTAAAAATCTTGAAATAAATTATTTAATTCATATTTTAATTTCTTTTTTGTAGTATTTATTTAATTTTTATGTGTCTACACCCTTGCTCCAATAGTCACATATATAAGGCACATGAAAATTAAGTCTTGAGGAGTTTTTAGAGAGTTTTTGGTGATCTTGAAGGCAAAGAAACACATTGAAAAGGCAAGCATGAAGAAATTCACTCACTTTTGGAGATTTCATCATACACACATCAATTCAAGACTATAGATTAGGTTTTTCCTTACCTTTTTCTTTAGTTTTAGAATTGTGGATGATGACATTTAGTTTGATTTTGTTGACAATGATTATGAGTTGCTAAATTTTATTATAGGACCTTATGTTAGTAATTAACTATTAATGAATGTATGAATTTTTTATTTGCTTTCATTGTCTTTGCTATTTGTAATTATGATTTTAATGCTTTTGAAGACTTAACTACCCTTTAATTGATTTGTGACTATGTGAGAAATAAACTCATAGGTTATAACAATCGTTGCAAACGTTAATTTTGTGGGATTAACAAAAGCAAAACCATAAAATTGGTGTTAAATAAATTGTTAATCATAAAACATAATCTCAATTTAATTTGGTTGTGGGAACACATCTGATTTGATTTAAACTTTAGGAGAGTTTGGAGGGATATCCTGAAAATAATAAGATTAACAATCTATTTCAAGACAATTAAAATTCATTGTTAACGCAATTCATCATTCATTAAGAATCAACACTACACAAAGGACTAGACCTCTTCATAATTAAAATTTGTCTTTGGGTTTGTTGTGGTTCTATCATTAAGGCACTGGAATTTTTATTTCCTTCTACTATTCTCACTTTCATTCAATTGAGATGGCCCAACTAATATAGATTTAGTCACATTAATAGATACATCATTGCACCCTCTTTGTAAATGTGACTTCTGTGCTCATCTTGTACTACCTTTTTGTTATTCATTATGGTGGTGTGGGATGACATGCATCACATTTTTGGCGCCATTTTTGGGGAGAGTAATAAATGTTGTTGATTATTTTTAGTGTATGCTAGATTAGGCCATTTTTCTTCTTTTTATTATTCTTGTTTTATTTTTTTTTCTTGCTTTTAGTTTATTGTGATTTTTTTTTTTTATGCTAGGTGTTGAGATTTGTGGCACTCTCACATTCGCCATAGTCAGAACTTGGAATTGGTAAAATTTAATCCAAAAATTGAGAGAACGTTTTGTCGAAGAAGGGTTCTATGTAGATGACTGCAAGCGGAACTGAGACAAAGGATAATCAAGAACGACCCAACTCCCAACACCTAATTAAAGGGCTCTCCATGATTATGTACAACTAGTGATGAACTAGAACATGATGGAATAGTAAGATCACTAATGAATGCAAACAATTTTGAATTGAAGCCTAAATTAATCAACATAGTGCATATCAACCAATTTGAAGGAGGCCCACATGAAAATGCACACATACATTTGACAAACTTCCTAAAGTTGTGCGATATTGTTAAATTCAATAGAGTATCTAACGATACGGTCAAGTTCAGATTATTTTCCTTATCTATGTGGGATCGCATAAGACAATAGCTCCAACAATTACCACCAAGAAACATCATAACATGATAGGACATGATGACAAATTTCTTAACTAAGTTCTTCCTTCCTATCTAGATTGCTTAGTTACATCTTTAGATTGGAACCTTTAAACAATTGAACTCAAATATGCTCCCAAAGGCTTGGAAGACATTTAAGGAATTGCTTAAAAAGTGACAACAGCACGAATGTCAACTTTTGTTACAAATTCAAACATTCTACAATTGTACAGCATGGATTTAACAACAGTATTAGATGCTGTAACAGGCGACATATTGATAAATAAGTTACCCAAAAAAGCCTAGGATTTCATCCAAAGAGTAGCATCAAATACATATCAATGGCCTCCAGAGAGAACTACCACTCGTGGCAAGAGTTCATGATTTAAATGTTCAACAAATATATTGATATATTATTTATTTTAAATCCGTATTCTTAAATGAATATTCCATACGTGCGAAAACACGTTATACTTTTTAGTATGAAGGGAAGATAAAGAATCAGCAAGGCTTTGCAGTCTTCCTGCGTTCACGACCCTTGCTCTGAAACTGCCCAATCAGGAACCTGTCGCTGCGGCAGCCGTTATTCTCCTGTTTGGCTGCAAAAGTGCAGCTTTAACTAGAATGCACCCGTAAAGCGCTCCAAATGAAAAACAAATCTCCAACGACAAATCAAAGTTCAAACACCATTGTTCAGAAAATCTATATTACATAAATAGAATATTATGATATTTCCCAACCCGAAAGGGGCCTTGACCAAAGTCCAATCTAATATCTCCACTCCAGTCTCCATATTCTAGGAAAATGGAAGTCATCCTAGCCAGCAGACATCAATGCGAAAACAGTAGGGTTGTATACCCACTTGACAGTATAAAACCACACCGTGGAAGCAGATGAACATCTCTCCTCGCAGCACACAGACAACATCGAAAAGAATCGAATTGAATAACAAGTACCACAAAAACTTCACATGAATTGCAGCGAAAACACAACCGAAGCCAGAGTGACTATCAGCAGCAGAAACAAATCGCATATTTGACTCCCACTGTTAGTATCAGATTTTTCTGATTGCATAGATCCTGGAGGTAGTGCAGGGCATTCAAGCCCTGGCTTCCCTTCGCGGCACTCGCTAGAAAATAGACCTGGTGGATACTTCCCGTAGAGGTTAATATAGCTGAACATTGTTGAGGCGCAATCATTTGTTAAGTCATTCAAGTCCTCAGCAAACGGACAAGCAAATTCCTTCAAAGCTGAACAACACAACTTAGCTGGGTATGCGGGTCCCTTGCATTTGCTGGTGATGATAGTATAGTTCTGAAACTCAAAGTCCACCGAACATGCTGTTAACAAGGCAAATCAACAGTCAGTTCAAACTCGGAGAAAAAAATGGAATCAAAGATACCCTATAACTTTATATCATGAAAATGAAAATTAAAAGTTAAAAAGGAAATAGGTGCATGAAAATTACAGTCGTGTATATAGGACTACTCAGAGTTTACATAATTTTACCACTTCAGTCATTTAGAGATGGTGATCAGCATTGAATAGTGTTGGCAATACGCACTTTGCAATATGCAGACAGCCTAGACTATCTATCTTTTTTTTTTTTTTCAAAAGACACGCACTTTAATTATTACTCTTTTCAAATTTTCTCTCCTAATTTTTTACACAGTTCTCAAGAAAAACACAATTAAAAACTCACACTAAATAATAAAACAAACAAAGGTATTCAAGCAAGCACAACCAAATAGCAAAATGTCTTCTCCCTAGGAGTGGTGGGATAACCCAAGACAAGAAGCCACATGGAGTATTCTGTCCAGCACCCAAAACAACTGAGGCTCTGTAAGGGCTAAGGAATGGGCAATACAAGAATCCAACCAATAATTTACACAAAAGAACCCAAAATGAAACAAAGAAAAAACTTGTGCATATGAACTCCATGTTCCCCTAACATTTGAGCACCAGACAAATCAATTATTTGTAATATTCTATATGGGCATAAGTGTTAATGACATGTAACATTTATCAAACACTGCTAGTCACCCTCACGAGAAAAAGCTTAAAAATTTAATGACAATTCAGTAAGGTGTCGTCAGGTAAGTAAGGATGATTAGCAGAGAGCAATTATAGTAGCTGGAATTTAGAGTTCAACCGAGGCGTATCCGTGGTGGCGCAAAACCGCCCAAGCAAAATGAGGAGAACCAAGACTGCTACGGCATGCTAAATGCCAAAACTTTAGAAAGTAACTCCCCCAAAAATTACAGAAAAAGAAAAAGGAAATTGCAACGTTCACAAATTTGGAAAACAAGAACGCCTTTTCCTGCAGGATCTTCCAGCTCAACGCAGAAGATCACGGAAATTAGACTGAGAATTTTGCAGTTTTTTGTTGGCCTTCTGCAAAGGGATTTTGGATTTATCAAATTTTGTCAAATCCATGATATCAGATCAAAAGGGAAACCTAATAACTATCCCCAAAACAAGAAGCCTTTCCAAATCAAGATTAGATTGGCGTAAATAAAATAGTTGTTACACAAAAAGAACAATAATTAATATAAGAAGAAAACCGAGACACCTACGTTTCTTAGACTGAAGGAGCCTCCTCTCACTCAAAACTGAAGATCCAAATATACCATCTGCGTCAATTAAAAAGAACATGGCAAATAAAAAATCAGTACAGTGTTCATAAATGAAAACCAGTTAAACTCCAAAGCTAAGAAATAAAAGAAGTTTCACCCATACACCTGAAATGAAAATAGAAGCGGAGAGAGAGGTGAAAAGTGAGAAGCAGACAGCTAGAATCAAACAACGCTTAATCTGACCGAAACCCATAATTCTTCGTTCTTCCCGATCCAATAAATCAGTATCTATCTATCTATCTGCGTAAATCGATACAACTGTCGCCCCACAAAATGGCCTATAGAAGCCCAAGAAACTCTGGGAACAGCAGAACTCCTATACTTTCCTGCAGATCTCCTCTTTCTTAAACCTGTTTTCGAAATATGAATGCTACCGAGGCACTAAATGTAATATTTTGGAATATAATAATATATATATACATGTATGCAGATTGGCAGGTTGTCAGCCAGATGGAAAATGGGGAAGTTTTATGTCATTGAAGAGAACATCTCACGCCACTACTAGGGGCCCGGAAAATATTGGCACGAACACGAAACCGCGGAGGCCCAGACAGCCCACTGCCAGCCAATACCCTTTTCCTCCCGACCGTGTTGACTAGACATTTTCTTTTATTTTAATTGAATGTGGAGTGGTTCCAACCATAATTTTGCTGTGGTGAAATAAAATCTAGGGAGAAACAACTTACGTATTCGTCAAAAAATTTTACTCCCTAGTTTTCAATTTCACAGATTTAGGTGTCGATAGCTAAAGTCAGCACCTGTTGTTAGTTCGGTATTAAATGGACAATCAACAATCGGTTAAATAATAGGATAGTTTTAACAATATTTAGATGAAAATTCGTTTTAATGTTCACCTCACTAGAATGTAATTACTCAATTAATTGTACAATGTGAACACAAAAAATTATTTATGCATTTCAGTGTTAATTACACCAATATTTGCATAACTTTGTCTAGTAGAAATAAATTTACTAGAATCAAATGAGTTTATATAATTTACACAATTTAATTTGTACCTCACTCAAACAATTCACTTACCCACAAACTTTGGTTTACAACTAAGTGTAATTCTATATTTTTCATTTCATATAATAAAGACCTAATATCAAAAATTCTCATCCTTCTATCAAAGCGAGTAACATAGATAAAAAATACAATTCTAAGACTCAATTACAGAGGCTTTATCCAATGAACTCACAAGTTTCAATGATACATGAAAATTGCCCTCAAACTCACTAAGTTGGTTGGTAGACACTCTTTGAAACTTAGTGACGCATGTGTGGAAGAGTAAAAAATTAAACTATAGTGGCGTATGCTGAAATCCAATGGAATTTGTATGCGCAAATTGTGAAGAAAACCTAATGCAACGACTATTGATGAACTATAATGAGGAACACGACCACAACTAAAATGCCTTATTAGTTGATATGTCACGAATCAACTAAGAACACACTTAAAATATTTCGATTTGGATTTCATGAGAAATTGATATACTTAAATTCAAAAAAGAAAGAAAATTGCATTTAATATCAATCAGTCAAAGTTAAAGTTTTCAATAACATAACTAGGCTTTACTTATAATGTTAAGGAGCCTAATAACCCTGAAACTCACATGAAAATGAACTAAAGTAAAAGAAAAATACAAAAGGAAGTTTCCAACTATAATTTGGCTCTAAGACACCCGCATGCTCGATCTGCATGTTGATTACATGCCCTCGGATTGTAAAAACAATGTGTTAAGCCATCCTAGTATTTATGATCACACCTTGCGCAATCAAGTGCAATTCCAGTGATTGTAACTGCAGAATGTCACGGTGTTCAAAATTTTTGATCTTGCCCTACATGATCGAGCTTGAATCATCTGATTGCAAATGTAAAGAGTCTATTTTTGGTTCATTGTTGTTCACGTGTGCTCTGACTTGATTTGTCAGCTTCGTGATCTATCGACTAGTTGTTGGCCTCAATCTAAAAGGTACTTCAAGGCTTGTTTCGAGTTATCTTTGCATCAAGTTCACCTACGGAAGCTCTTCTTCCTTCTTGAGCTCCTCTAAACGTCATAAAGCCTCTAAAAACTCCTAAACGAGTGTTGTCATTACTTCCTTAAACTTTTTAGCATTAAGCCCTAATCAATAGGCCTTTGGTCATCCTTGGATACTCGATGCCAGCCTTGATGCTTGTGTCACTTAGGCAAATTTAGTATAATAATTCTTAAGGCTTAGATCAATCACTTCTCACATCTATATAAGTAGATCATTGTTTAATAACTCTCTATGAAGTTTAGAATCGTTTCAATATGACAAAATTTCCTTGATTCGATCAACTTAACAATTTTCATAAGCTGTCAGTTGCTTGTTACAATAGTTAGTTGACTTTCCATCTAACATGTGATTTTCAATCTCTCCATATATTTGAAATTTTTGAAACTCAATCTCTAGATCTTCCATTGATATGAATAGATGTATGTTGGTTGATTTTTTTGGCAAGATTTGGTCCAACTTCCCTTGATTTAATGATTCATCTATCCTTGGTTGGATGATCATAAAATTTTGCACAATCCTGCCAAATTTTTGAGATTACAAATTGGTTAGAAAAATTATCACAACATAATCTTCTAATTTTGGCAAATATAATCCAAGTATGTGCCACAGTAATGTCAACACATTATAATACCAACAAAATATCCCTTTTGGCATTATGTGGTGTAACTCCTAAATTTGTTATGAAAAGTCATCACACTTATCCAACTCATTGCTCAAAGTCCAAATTTAAAGTTTGGTGTAAAGAACATGTGAAAAATGACTTCTCATTATCCAAACCAAAAATGAAAAGGTTGCTTAAACAAAGATATCTCAAACATAAATAGTTTAACTGACCTAATTAATTTTACAACATCTATATGACAAACAAAAGCTAAAAATGCCAATAAGACTCCAACAAAATAGCCCAATGGAAACAATTGATACTACTTCATCAGAAAAGAACGTTAACAGGACTAATGAACCTAATAGCAGCAAAATCAATGAAAACAAAAGAAAACTTAAACTTCAGCAAGCAAACATTCATGGACTCCTCCTTAATCCAATCTTCCCAATCCTCATTAGTCAACAAACTAGCAAACTACCAAACCAACAAATAACTTCCCTCTACACCTAGTTACTACTATTCCTTTGAGGCACATAATGGCGAGGCAATTCAGTATAAAGAGGGAGACAAGTAATGATAGGCTTAGGAATGGGATGGCTAACCTCTTGGGCTAGTTAGTGGATGCTGTAATATCAATAAGGATGCCTTCTTTAGTGTGTGCGGCCAAGCTTGCATCAGGCTCTGGTTCGCGGGCTACTCAAATTCTTCTAGAGGAAAGTCCAACACATTTATCAAATTCACAATTTTTGTCCCTAAGGTAACTCTTTGCTCTTACAGGTAAATAATATAGAGTTAATTCCACAAACAAGTCTCTCAAGATAAGTTAGGGACTTTTCAAGTTTATTGCATGAGGATTTCATAGTCTGTTTCCTAACTGTTGCAACAGTGAGAGGTTGTCCACTTTTCTACTCTTCATGAACTTGTGGTTGAAGCTCACATCAATAATTTTTGTAGTTAGTCTAGCCTGATCAACAACAACCCATTATTTTACCTAGAGTTTGGATATTAAAGCTAAGTGTGGCAGATTTGTAAGTGTTGCCTTTGACTTTGCATGGTTGAGTGTAGTGTTAAGGATCAACCTTTCCTTATCTATTTCATGGCTTATTTCTAGGCAACGTAGTAACAATGCCATATCCTTGACAACATATATAATATTTGTAATGGGCAACAAATTATAAATTATGAATTTGAACTGTAGAAAATACTTTACTACAAATGAGGAAGATCATAGCCTAGAATCATATGGCCATGCACTTACCTTATTCCTATTGAGTGTCTTGGCTACTTCATTACAATCCACAAGGAAATCATCTTTGAATGGAGGCTCAAAGCTACTATGAGTTCTACCCAACCGCTCATTAATCACTCTGGGAGAGAATTCAAATTATTCCCCTCTTAGGTATACCTTTTCAAACTATAAAGAGTCAGGCACTCTGGTATCCTTTTTGCAAATTGGCATAGAATTCATACACTAATGTTGGGTGGAATCTCCTAAACTTTGTGATATATACACCGATATTTTTTAATACAGCAACAAAGCTGATATCCTCATACTTGGAAATTTTAAGTTGCCTTTTAGGTGCAAACTTCCTGGTAGTGTAGTATTGTGCTAAGACCTTAGCCTTTTTGATATTGAAATCCTAGTTATGTGCCTTCTTTACATCAATTCCAAACTTTATTAAGGATTTCTTCTAGCTACCTTGGCCAGGCAAAGTCTTGCTTCTCTTGGTAGGTGCTTTTGTTAATGGAGTCTGAATGGATGCTCTTCTTTTAGATCTCCTTATACCCTTTAAAACTAATGATCAAAGGGAGTTATCATCCTTTTTCTAGGTAGGCTGTCGTACAAGTGGCACAATAGTTGCTTCTTCTTCGACACTTATCTCTGTCTATTGACCAGCTATTGGAACAAGCTCCACTCTCGTAGTTTTTTGAACACCTGCATTAGCTTGTGAGGTCTTTGGTTTCAACAGGTTTTGTTCCCTAGTCTTTTCAGTGCCTATACTCCTTTGTTGGGTAAGGGTTGCAATAGTTATCACACCCACAGCCTCTACAATACCTGCATTAGGTTGTGGCTCCTCTATTCTATAAGGTTCAATCCCTATTTGCTTACCTAGTTCGTTCATAGTCTCTAAATTGAGGTTGTCACTACTTTCCTTTTCCTATTTATTTTCTCCTTCATCCTCAATCTCTTTCTCCTCATAATCATCTAGTTCTATCTTTAGGTTTGGAATGTACTCCGTTGAGGAATTGGAATTGTGATTAGAGAGCTTAGCCTCATCCTTTCCTCGTTAACAAGTTTAGCATGTATCATTTGCTCTTATATAGGGTGCTTTCAATGTTCCTTCATTGGTGTTTGCACCTATTCTTCCATAGGTCATTCTGATGGGTAGATGATATCAAAAGGTTTAGCATCTACAGCAACATCTAGTGGCACCGTGGCCAATGGTGCTTTAATGGTGGTTTTGCTTCTTGTTGTCCTTTGTCTCTAGTCTATTGCATAGTAGGGTGTTTCTCTTATTTCTAAGGTATTGGTGGGTTCTTAGATGACGCGTCTTCAATAGGAGGGTTTCCATCACTCCTTTTCTTGTCATGGGTTCATATGAGGGCTTAAGATCATAATTTTTTTAGGGTATTTGGGTGTGAGGCAGATGATGAGTTACCTATAATATTCAAGCACTTAACAAAACAAGCTTTGAATATAGGGGTAATGGAGGTTTTATGTTTTGGGATTTGTGGTGTGGTAGACAAGGACACGACAAATATTAAAAATAGTTGAAAAGTGGTCTTAAAAGATTTGGGAGATTACCAAGGAAAGAAGGACTGTGCTCACATACCATAAAGAAATCTCAACCTTTTTAGGCAAATGTATCAAGCGTGATTCTATAGGCTCCCTCCAATTTTTCCAGCTTCTCTTACCTTCCTTAGGCTGATGGATCTTCTAGAGGAATTAGTAAGCTAGACAAAGGCCAAGCTCTTTTCTTAAGGCTTCAAATCTCTTGCCCTCAAGTAGCTTTGTGAATATGTTTGTTGTTGCCGATGTGTAGCAACATATCGATATGTCAATTGCATTATGATATTTATGATGCATATATATCTTTAAATGCTTGCAATTCTCCATATTTTTAAATTTTCTATGAGTAAAGTTACCTCAATAAATCATGGTCACACTAAACCTAGTTATCATACTTTGTAAGTTGGTCTTTTGAATGAGGCTAAAAAATAAGTTGAGCTTATTATTGATTCTTTTAGAAGTAAATAAAAAAAAAATTGGGTTGTATAATAATGGTTGATGAATGGAGAGATTCTAGACAAAGGCCTTTAGTTAATTTCTTAGTTTATTGTAATAAAATCTCATTTATAAAGTCTATTAATCTATTTAGAATTGAAGCAAATGCTGAAAATTTGTGCAATGTTTTTGTTGAAATTGTGGAAATAATTGGCCCAAGTAATGTGATTCATATTTTCACGGATAATGCAAACAATTACAAGGTAGTTGGTGAATTACTTTCACACAGGTATCACACTATTTGTTGGTCACCTTATGCAACCCATTGTATTAATTTGATTATGAAAGACATTTATAAATAGCCTCACGTCGAAGATTTATCTATTCTTACTTCAAGAGTGACATGTTTTATTTATAATAACAAATGGCCTCTCAATTGGTTGGGAAAAAGACAAGAATGGAAAGAAATTATTCGACATGAAGATACTCGTTTTACGACTACTTTTATTGCACTAAAAAATTTAAATGATCATAAAGAGAACTTGTAAGCAATGGTAGTCTCTCCTGATTCCAAGAAATGTTTGAGAAAGGATGTTGTGAGACAAGTTAAGCAAATTGTTTTAAGTGAAACATTTTGAAATAATTCAATTATTGTTGTGGGAATTAGAGCTCCACTTTTACTTCTGCTGTGCATTTGTAATTCTGATAAGGAACCAATACTAGGTTATGTGTATGAAGGTTTGTATAGAGTAAGAAAGCATATTAAAGAATTATTTAAGAACAAAAAAACACTCTATCAACTATACATTGACATTATTAATAATGCAAGATAACATAAAATGTTGCAAAAAAATTTGCATGCTATCGCATTTTTTCAAACCCTACTTTTCAATACAAGAAAGAATCTTTTTGTACAAATTCAAAAATTATGAGTGGATTGTTAGACTACATTGATACAAGAGTTGATGGGAGAAAAATTGAGACATATAATGAAATATCATTATATCAAGACAGACTAAAGAGCTTTACTAGACCAACTTTGTTAAGCATTGCTAAATCTACTTGCCCTAATAAGTTTTAAAATGTAGAATTGTATCTTTTGTACTATAATTTGCATTAATTTTTTTATATTCTTATTTCTTAATAATTTTATCTTGTTAGATAATTAGTGGAAATTGTTTGGAATTGATGCTCCCCCATTTATAGAAGTTGGCAATTAGAATATTAAGTTAAACTACTTCTTCTTCTAGATATGAACGTAATTGGGGTGTCTTTGCATTTGCAAAATAGGTAAATATAAGTTTGTTATTCATTATACTATATTCTTCTATGCTTATAACAAATATGCTAATTTAGTGTTTCCTTTTTCCTTTTTTTCTTAACTTGTCCAACTATTTTGGGGTTAAATATAATAAAAGATTCTACGATCCCGTGGATTATGAGTGCATAGATAAAATAAAATTTTAGATTGTAGAAAAAAATTCTCCAAGTGAACTCGATTATAATGATTTAGAAAACATGCTTGAAGAAGAATTACAAAAAAATGGACAAGTGTTTAGCTCACAGACATTTACAAGTTTGGTTAAAACTAGTTGTCTTTCTTTTTCTTTTTGTAATTTTCATTTATAGTAATTTAATGTTGATTTCCTTTAATGTTAGGAGAAGCAAAAGATGCAACGACGATAGGAGGCATTAATGTAGAAAATTTTGATCCTTAAACAACATTTGATGATGATGATGATGGCAACTAGGATGGCATTGAAGAAGATGATTGGAATTAAATTTAAATTTATGATCGATTGTGGTTATGTTTTAGTAATTTGAATGACATTATTGCTTTAATTTTATATGGATATTTATCGCCATATAATGTGATTAGAATATACTTTTGTTGTTACTTTTTATTTTTCAATCAATTACTTCATACATAAAAAATTTATGTAAAAACATATTGTTGTACATGTGAACAAGTATCCACAGACACACACATATAGTCTAGGTCAACCAGTTTTTAAAAATAGGATGAATCAATCACCAATTTAGATTTGAAAACATTGAAAATGATATTGATCATCGAAGAACCAAAAAGAAGAAAAAAAAAAGGAAAACTCATGTGGAGTATTGAGAGGAAAAGTGAGCCACTGCGTAATCACATAACAATAAGAGTAAAAGCCAAAAGAAGTTGTGGCCAGGGGCATAAACAAGTATTGTTGTCAAGAGATGCTCTACTAGTTAAGTATCATTGAGTCGAGTAATATTAGTGTGTTGTAACAAGTGAGTTTATTATGTGAGAATTTGCTATAATAATTCCATCTTAGTGAAACTTTTACACTAGACAAAACCTCATAAACATAAGAGTCGTTAAGATCCCAAACTGTATAAATAATCTATGCATCTCCTTGATTGTTCTGCTTTCTATTGTCTGTGTGCCATACTTTAAGCCATACAACAATTATCTGTTGTGTTACAATATCCAGCCGGCGCTTGCAAAATCCATTCCGAATTTCTAATGTGTTTGGAACAATTTTGTTTGTTTTTCGTGAGACAAAAATATATAAGCGTCCACCGCGTTGAAGAACAAACCACAAACTTGTGGATTCTTCAGGCTAGGAAATATTATTCCAGCTTACTGAGTCTAATGCGCGCTCAAAATCGAGAACGATAAATAATTATGCCCGTATAAACTTTTCAATAACTCACACTGTTCAATGAGGCCGTTTAACCTGTCCTGCTCAGTACACTTTCCCCGGAGTGTAACGTAATGCAGGCATCTACATTGTTGGTATAGGGTTTCAACTTTTATTAGCATTAAAATACGACCGGGAACCAACTTATTCATAGGCTTTAAACAAAGACATCTTGGGATGGCATACTCCCACCATTCAAAGAAACCTTGCAACTATTGCACTTGCGATCGTCCCTGGGAGGATGGATATTTAGGGACTTGAGTTGATTGTCTACGTTCTGGTTTGGCTCTTTCGCCATCCTCCCTGCTGAACTGATTAGTATTTCTTTAGTCATATCAAGACCACACACACACACACACACACACACAAATATATATTGCCAGGGGCGGGACAGGATGGAGTGGGTTGGGGTGGGCGAGGCTAAAAGCTTGTTGGGGTTTTAACCCAAGGCCGTCTACTGTGGTCATTATACACAAGTCACACAGCCGTTGAACACTTGAGTGGAAACATGCAGCAGCAATTCTATAAGGATGAAATATGAGGTGCTGCATTGTAAACATATTTCTCTAATACAAAATCTCGACACTGCAAATGACTCATCTCATAGACCTGCATTTGCAGGTTCGTCCAATGATTGTCATGTGAGTGAAAATGCGGCCCTGGAGAAGTGATGGATCTGAATATTACTAAACGTCTCCAATTGTTGTGCACCTCTGATTTGGATTAAGTGGGGAAGGAGGTTGTGATTGGCTGTTTCAAAGTCTGCGCAGTAATTCGAATTTCTATTTATCTGAAACTTTTAACAGAAGAATCTTTGTCTCTGCAAAGAGAGTCAAAAACTACGTCAGCTCTTGATCTGTGCAACTGAAAACACGAGCATACCACGCACTCGTATACCTTAAATCAAAGCAATCAAATAAAAGTAACAAGAAAGGAAAACATAGATAGGTGGATCCAGAACAATTCCAGATAAATAACTATGGATATTGGGAGCCGAAATGGCTCAATGCAACAAACACTGTTGGCCGATTGACTTGCCTGGAATTTGGACTCCGCATATTTTTCCAGAAATTCAGCAATCTGAACCTGCTTTAGCACTGTGGCATGTAATACCTGGAGACATATAGATTAAATTTATATAGCTAAATTATAGCAATAAAACAAGCAAGTATGGTATATTCTTACCCTGTTTGTCTTCTGAAGGTCAAACTCAATGACCTTGATCCTGTCCAGAGATTGTTGAAGAATTTGATCCTTTTCCATGGGTATTTCAGCAGGTTTGTTATATAGTTCTTCCAACGAACTTTCTAGTCTCTGGAGACGCTGTACACAAGAACGAACCCTGTCTTCTTCAATAACAGCTTTTATAGGAATGGATGAATGGATGTTTGGTTCAAGGTCATTTCCCAAATTATTGGGTGGATAAGTGTTGGACTGTCTCCACCAATATTTAAGAGGTACATTTCGGATGAAAGCAAAAAGCTTGATCATAGATATTAATGTTCCTGACATATATTGGAAACTCCTTTTCACAATATTTTCCTGTATGGCATCCAACCGGAAAATAGAAAGAGTACCTGACAAAAAAATTTCCATTGTGCCCAATATATTGAATTTCGAAGAAAATCAGACCAATTTAATGTTTACTATTGTCTAAAATAGAAATTCTCAATTACTTTGCTTCGGAAGCGCCCATCTAAACAAATATGTTAACATTTACAAACAGTAATGCAGAGATTTTTTGTGAAGCATTTTTCCTTTGAATAGGAGGGCAAAAGGAAAGAAAATGGAGGCATAATCATGGCAACATCGGTGTCAAAAATGATTTCCAATTGTCTATCAGATAGTAAGAAGATGACCAAAAAGAAAGGAAACAGGCAATGTCCACAGGGGAAAAAACGAACAAGGAGAAAACAACAAACCTTCCCTTTTCGAGCTTGCATCAGCATTTGGATTTCTTGCAGTGATGATATCTAAAGACTCATTTTTCTCCTGTTGCTTGTCATTCTCATCTAGATCAGTTGGACTGAAGTGTTCATCACAACTATAATAGATACATTGATCTGATGTTGTGGCCTGAAAAGTTATGTTCTTCAATTGATAAACTACACCGCAACTGCTGCTTTACAAAAGTTCATGCACAAACACATGATGCTTATGCGTGTCCAAATCGGTACGGGCAGAGAGAGAGAATGGAGGGCGACAAGGGGAGAGTGAGAGATGGAAGAGGAAGACACATGGATGTTATATAAAACGGTAAGTCCATTCATTTATTGTGCCCTATTGAGAGATAATAACAATGATTTCCATGTTACCAGACTCACTTCTTCGTGAACGGGGGCCAGCCGAGAAACTATTGACTTATCCTGTCTCGTTGGAAAGCAGGGTTCATCAACATCTGACCCCGATTCAATTGTACATTTATCATTGCATTTCCCCTGATAATTGGATGTACCAAAAAGGTCATATATAACATGACTAATAATAACAAATACTATTCATATTCTACCTGCAATGACCAGATTTGAATATAAGAGTCTGTGGCTGTCTTAGCAGTCTGCCCGACATGAGCTGCTTCTGTGTTATACACAACCTGCACACAGATATTTTCCATTATACACTACCGACAAACGGGCAGATACTTGAACAACCTTGATATAATTTGCGAGTCCAAGGAAAAAAAGGGGTACTTGAGCCCTTGCTATCAGGTGTCTATCTACCTTCATTATTTCGGGATCATTCCATGGACCCTTATTAGACCTCAGGCAACCTCCTTCACTATTACAAGTACATGACCCACCCAAAAAGACAGGCAATTGACTGTAAATAAAACAAGTTGTTAGATGATAATTTATTGGAAAACCACATATGAGGTGATGCAAAAGAGAAACAAACCATGGATCTATAGCTTCAAGTAGCTTGCCCAAAGATTTGCTGTCCAAAACCTGCACAGTAGAGAGCACACTCAAGCAACTGGAATCAATGGACTAACAGAAATAGGGGCAAATTGGATGATGCATATCCTTACGTGGATTTTAGAAATGGTTTTTGCATCCAAAAACCTTTGTGCGGCAGGCCAGAGCACCTTTTTGAATCCAGGTCCAGCATTAACAATGTACATGCGATGGAGTGTCTGCATATACAAGTGGAAATATTTACAAGCATATGATCAATTGTGACATCAAAAATAGAATAATTGACAATTAGGAGAGAGAGAAAATGTCTTCAAAATGCAAACATAAAAAAAAATACCTCTGGGTAGTAACTGTTATCAATCTTTGCCATGGAAGCCAATAGATTAGCAGCAGTCTTAGTAA
Source organism: Avicennia marina (assembly GCA_019155195.1). Lineage (NCBI taxonomy): Eukaryota > Viridiplantae > Streptophyta > Magnoliopsida > Lamiales > Acanthaceae > Avicennia > Avicennia marina. The sequence continues at coordinate 16,012,765 of CM032754.1, read as the reverse complement.
AATTTTTAATCCCCTGCAATCACCATTCATCACAAGACTTTTACCGACAAAAATTTAATTTTGGTATTTATCAACATATATGGGAAGAAAGATTTTTAAACAAAACAATTTCTAATTTCTTGCCACTCAAGATTGAATAGAATTTTTTCTATAATAACAAATACTCCTGAATAAGCATTTGGAGCACAAACACAAGGATCAAGAAATCAATTATTTCAAAAACTGATGCAAAATGTCTATTTCCTTAACAGAGGTAACAAGAAATATTCAAAAATCAATTACCATACAAAGAATACTATTTTTAAGTTGTTGAAGACTTTATCTACTAACCAGGCCCTGTACATCCAGAATGGTGGTGGTCGAACAGATGCGCCTTTCTGTGGCAATGGAACAGGCTGGGAACTTCTCATGTAGTGCCTTCTCGAATTCCTGAACATGATATTTTAAGTACCTTTCGATGGAAGTGATGCGCATTAGTTTACTAGGGTGAGCTTTTCCAAGCCTTTCAACATAAACAGGTCTGCCTTCTCTATCAACTCCATGATATCCTTGTGGGTAATAGAGCAAGACTTCTTCCAGTTCCTCAAATTGAAAGCCCTGAAAATTGATGGTGAGCCAACAGTTTTGATTGCAAAAAGATTTAATCATGAACAATTATGAATTCCCACCCACGTACCCTTCCCAGTTACACAAACCCATACAGGTATGTAAATATATTTGCAAGCATTTGTGGCTTCCCCTGAGAATTGCTTTTTCTAGTTTATAGCATAAATACAGTTACCCCCAATATAGTGTCAGCTCCATACTCCCTCCTCCAATTAAGCATTTCTTCCCACATCTGGATGGTCTTGTCAACATTGAAGTCTCTTGCTTTCAAAAATCTAAATCACCAGTCAAAACCATATGAGTAAACCTCCCACAACAAAAAAGAGTGAAAAATATATGGCAAGTTAAAGTGTGAGAGCGGCCGGTCAGGGTCACTCCTGGCCTTCCCAACTCACCCTTAATTTCTGGACCTCCCCACAACTTTGAAAACTATTAAAAAAACAACTTGAAAAAAATAGTACCAGCAACCCCTAAATAATTTTTTAAATTTATATCAGTGAATTCACACTAAACAAGTGCCGAACTCACGCTTCTAACAATATGTGCGTGTTTTTGTGGGTTTCATTGCTTTCAAACTTCTTTTACATAATAATTATTCTCCTACAACACATTTGAGAAAGCCAAGAAGAATTTCATTTTGTTCCCACTGTGCCACACGCTTTGATGTATTAATTGTAATGGGAAGAGAACCTCAATACAGGACTGGCCAAAACACAAAACCAGAGAACAGCTTACCGCAACAAAGTATGGTAATCATCATGTCTATCAGGCAGCAATCTCATGTCAAGGAGTTTCTGACGCAGGTCAGAGACAATACTCTCCTCTCTTGCATCTCGAACATCCTCAATGGAAATGGAAGGCACTCTAAAATCAACCTTCTTTTTCCCTCTTTTCTTGAGTGAATGAGTGAACTTGTTTGAAGCATTTATCGCCTTTTTCCTTAAAACCCCTACTTTAGATCTCCTTATTTCATCTTCAGAGTTCTCATAATCTGATATCCTCTCCCTTGTTTCATCAAACATCTCTAGTCCTTCTAAGCCTAACATATAGAAAAATCATGTAAAAGAGAAATGAAATTAGATACCACTGGAGCTTGTTTTACCTTTGACAATGAATTAAGATCAAGAGAAAGAACAGCAGATAATAAATAAGCCACCACACCTGACATGTTAACCAGGTTCGGAATGAAAAGGTTAAAGGAGAAAATATTTGATCCTCAAAGTTCAAGGCAAGTGGTGTGCGAACGAAAACACATCGACACTGAAGTTGCGCTGCACAATAACGAAATAGACAGATTAGTATCACGTATAATTTATAACGCAACGCAACAAAGATTATTTAAGAAGAAGTGGCCTAAGCCATTCTCTAGTTATGTTTGGTTCACACAAGAAACAAATAAATTAATGTCCATCCGTGAAAGAACAAAAGAAAAGCCATTCTAATCCTCTAGCCTTCACCAAAACAGTTTTCGTAGTCTAGCACACAAAACTCCCTCCCACCTGGATGTATGTTTTATTTCTAAAAGAATCTCCTCCGCATCAAATATCTCTGATTAATTTTCAACGGCTTTTAAGAACAGACGTTATCTAGAATGCTGCAAATGCGATAACTTGACCTGGCTTTCACAATGTCACCGACTGTTTTATTGCCAATTATGACATCGAACTAGCGCGAGATGATAATTACACCGAATAGCGTGATCCCCACTGAATAGGTGAAGCTAATAACTGAAATAACTTAGTAGACAACAGGCTCAAATGTCTTCGTCACACCGTTCAACCGAAAAATCAAGATTTCTTTGATTAAAGCTTCGAATCTTAAGACTCCGGCAGCGTAAAATAGCAAAGCAGAAAAACTAGTAGGTTGAGTTGAACTATATAAAACAACATTCCTTATTCTAAATAAACTCTTCTTAAACTGAAAAATCCAACAACACCGTCGAAATTACCACTCAGATCTCGCTTCGCGTTCGATTCAAAAGCATATAAAGTTTCTCTTTAAAGAGCGAACAAATACATGCAGCCATATAATCTGTCACAGAGAGATACAGGAGTCCATAAATCATGAAGTACATACATAACGGTGATTCCAGGAAATGCTATGGAAAAACTTACACTAACACCAGAATCAGTAGCAGCTGGATCGCAGCCGCAGGAGCCTAGTGCATTTATTTTTGCCTGTTTTTCAATTCACAGGTCTATCCCATAATGCGCGCACACAAAAACAAGAATCCTGTGAAGTATGAAGTTCCTCGAAGGAATTTTCCCGAGAAGAAAACAAGAGTGAAAACGAAAGATCTGAAGACAATTCTATACTGTATTCTCCGCCATCGCTCTCGCGCACACACACACACGAATATATATGTGTGTGTGTGTGTGTGTGTGTGTGTGTGCTCTCACGTACGGGGCGTATGTGCGTTGTTTTACATCTCCGCCTCTTCTCAGTACTATTTTGCTTCATTTTCAGTTAAAGGGAGTTATTAATGGTATAATAACATTTTATTATTATTATTATTATTATTATCATTATTATTAAATAAAAGAGAAGGGAGAGAGGATAGAGCAACAGACTAAAAAAAAGTAAGGCGTGCCTTTGATTTTGCACTTTGGTTTTAACCGAGGCTTTGGCGTTGAGCTGCAAAGAGAGCAGATAATCAGAGCTGCCGGTTGCATGCTGCGTTTGAGATTAATTTACAGTTACGCAGGTTTGAATTCTATGACCGATATCTTGGGGGATGATTCCATACTACACTTCGGCGAAGGTTGTACAAGTACTTTTATACGGTATTCTATTTTATATGTAACAAATAGTTAATATTATTTTTCTTCATAAATTATTAAGAGATTAGAACTAATTATTTAAGGGAGTAAGGTAGCGTCGTTTCATGTATTATTCTTTTATTTTTTAAAAAAATTATTTAATAATAAATATTTACCAACTCTATTGATCTTAGTCATGCTTCAAATATAATAAAATAGTTCCAATTCATTTTCTTACTCAACCAATTTTAAGATTTCGGTTCGATTGGTAGAAAATAACGAAATTAATAAATGGTGAAATAAATTTAAACAGTAAGTCTTTCGGCTGAATTTGATTCCTTGACATCCTATTTTACGGAGTCTCCAATATTTCCATGATACGAGAGAAACGACTAAATATGGTCATTTCGCCAGGAAAGAATGGGAATACATTACATTTGGGTGTGTCTTAGTTAAATAAAAACTTTAATTAAATTATACACGATTATGTTATTTTTGCACTAGGAACATCATCAATTTCTTAATGAAACAAACAAGCAGGCAAACCAACAAATGAAAAAATTAAGAAAGGGACAGGAAAAGGCAAATGATGATTCGTCGAGGGTTTGAGGCACATTTAATGGGGTGCGTTTTTTTGTCGGGAGAAATTTGGTTGTTGAGTTGGTTGGGGTAGTTTTAGTAGCTGGAAAGAAAATAGTGAATTTTGTACCCCAAAAATAAATAAAAGAAAGTGGAAAATGAGAGAATCGAACATTTTTAGCGTGCAATGGACCCTCGAATCTTATGTGGAAACAATGGCAATTATTTATTGACGTGGGACTGCCATATGCCCCCACGCATTTTTATTTTTATTTTTTCTAATTATTCTTTATTTTTCTAATTGAGTTATTGAAAATTAAATATTGCATCTTACGGATTAATATTTTCATTTTAATTATGTAGTTTTTATTTTAGCAAACTAAATTTCCAATATTTATTTTTTTTTATTTTGAATTTAATTTAGTTTCTTTTATATTTTTATAATATTTTTTATTTTTTTGGAATTATAAAATTTCAATGTTACATTTAAAGCTTATCATTTGACTACTTAAAATCTATTTTGTAAAATTGATTAAATATTATTATGTGTAGATATAAATGTTATATATAATTTCAAAGAACTGATTTTTTTAAAAAAATAATTGATAACTCGTTGCCCAATTAGTTTCCTAAGTCAATGATCGATCAGGCTTTAAAAGCATTACTTGGGAGAATATGAATTACTTATAAAATAGTTACAAATTGCCTATAATCACTTTCACTACATTCAAACACGCATACAATTTGATGATGAGAAATAGCAAATTCATTTTTCAACAAATGTATACGCGAATATTAACTTTGAAGATGTGGAAGCACAATTTGTTGCCATTCAAGAAAGTGAGTGTCAGTAATTGACTTCACTGTATTAAGAAAAAAAAAAATCACTCCAAAAGATTTTGTGCAGCACAAAACCAGATTTTCTGTCTTAAAGCCACCCTAAAAATGCTTCTTCAAATCCTGATTAAAGTAGAACTGATCAATGCAGGGTTAGGCTGATCTTTCATAAAGTAGAGAACGCAAATTGACGCACTCAGAGAACATTAGGTTCACAGTCCCTATTTGACTACAAAAATTCACACTACAGCAGCAATCAAAGTAACTATACATTAAAGTATGTATTTTCTTGTATCTTGCTAAATTCTTTTTCCAATATATGTATATGCATGCATGTATGTATGTATGTATGCCGTGGAATGATTACGAAGCAGAAGCACGACTATGGCCCATTTTATGTCACGGCAGATCATCAGTAACTTCAATGGCTGTAGAAGAAATGAAAGCCGGAATGAGTACAAAAAGAAGAGAAAAAAGTTACTGTGTCATATTGTATTGGGAATATGGCCCATCTTTTTCTTCGAGGATCAGCATTTCCCACTCACATGGGAATCTGAAAGATCACAAATCCTTCACGTATATGGATTCAATCCACCAGAGGAAAAAAGGGTTGTTGCGAGAATAAAGGGCCCCGCCAGGATAGAACAGTGACCAAGAACACGACCCACGTTTGAAATGTCAAAAGTTGATTAAAAACAACGTGGCACCCATAATTACATTATTATTATGATCATCATTTGTTACTGCAGACCAGAACAAAAGAAAGGGGGGTGAAAGGAAAACACCAAGTGAGGAACTGCCAAAAACATTAAAGATCGTTGGAAACTAATAGGCCCTCACGACCCCGCACCCGGCCATATGCAGAGATATTTTGTCAGGTAGGAAAAGAAAAGAATCGGAAAAGTGGAGCTGTAGAGTGAGGAGTGAGGAGTGAGGACTGATGGCATCTCCCGCAAGGGGCAAAAGGTTAAGGTAATAAAGAAACGATATGAAGAACCGGAGAAGGCGACCCGACGGGGGAGACATCGGGCCGTCTGTGGACTAGTCGTTTTCGGACATGACAGACCCTCAGGCGTATCAGTGTGTAGTCACGCCTAACCCTACTCTCTTCTTGTCATCATTCTGGCGACGCTCCACACAGACAAACGCATGTGTGCGTGTCTGTGCGTGCGCTTGCAATATTGTAGTTTGTTGGGATCATCAATCATTGTTCCTGTTTAACTCCTCATCTCATGGTAACAAAGCATTGCCAGCTGCTGAGAGAGAGAGAAAGAGAGAGAGAACTTCTTTCAGACACGAGAAAGTGAGGGAATTGAAATGGATGGCCGTGTGTGGATGTGTATACATACGTATATCATTATGTATAATTGCCGAATTTAGAATAATTTTTGGAGAGTGTAACCGTTGCTGGTGGTCACAATGTGAAGTGGGGGGTGCAATAAATGAGGGGAAATAAAGGACAAAGCAAGTAAAGCTGTATGGACGGTTGATGGAAAGGAGAGTTTGGTGAGGGTGTGGGCATTAAAAGGAAGAGAATTGAATAGGATTGAGGCAAATAATTAGGAAATTATAATTAATGGCAAGACAATTAATGCTGGTACCACAAAGGGGAGGGGAGGGGGTGGATGAGTAGGGGTAAGAGTCAGACATCATCACTACAGAATCCACCCACGGAGGAGTCAAAGAAGAGGCAGAGGCCGACTAGTCTCCACTCCATTACCCTCTTATGGAAAGGGGGAATCCCCGGAACTCTGTCACCTGTTGCCCCTTTGTTATTAATTGTCATCATCAATTAATTTCGCCTTTTCACTATCATCATCAATTAATTTCGCCTTTTCACTATCATCATCATCATCATCATTACTATTCGTCGGGGTTTACGATTGACCAGTAACAAAAATATATTTTTCCCCAGGCGAATAAAGGGGAAGGCAAAAACAAGAACAGAATTCTTGGAATAACGGCTCGTTTTCCTTTCACACCAAAGACAATGTTTAACGAGGGGAAAAAGATGCGTCTAATTTAATTTTAAGCGGAGACCATAAATTAAATATTTCATTTTTGCCATTTTTATTTTGTGTAAATTTGTGCAATGAGTAATTTGCAGTGGAGCCAGGAATCAAGATTATTCAAGCGTTGGGATCCCTTTCTATATAGTCTGGAATGTACCAACTGAGCATGAAATATATGAGATGGCTTTCTGAAATCTCTTTAAGAGAGTATGTTATCGTTACAAAGATTAAGAGAGAGAGAGAGAAACAAATAGAACAACCAAATAATAGAACAGTCATTTCTTGGATTTATCCAATATGCCAGTGCTTCAAAAGAGACGTCTCAAGAAGACGCCTACCCTGTCCCCCCTGTTTTTTCTGCTTCCCCACAAATTGCCTGCAAGCGCGGGAGGACATATTCTGTTGGCAGCAAGGAGGACCACCTCATTAATGTTGTCTGGTGGGTGGAACAGCTTTTCGTGCAACTCTGGGTATCGGAACTCGTGACATTCAATACTCATATCATTTACAGGAAATTACGAACCGAAACAAGATTACCATCCTTTTTAACATGCCAATATGAAACTCTCCTTTCAACCCAGTGAAGGCCGAAAGGCAAAGGGCACACTCAACGGAAATTAAAAACCATTTAAACATCCCATAAAATTAACCTAACAAAGATGAGCTTCTCGCGGTTACGAGAAACCTCAAGCCAAGGATTTATATATATATATATATATACACGCGCGAGCGCGCTGATCTTCTTAACGAAGGAGTCCAATGGTCATTATTGCAAAGCCTCTCCTTGGGTCATGATGCAACACAAGCTCTTCTTCTTACAGTCCAACGCAGTGGCCCGGACATAAGCCTTGACTCACGGTCTGATGCGACCTCCACTGTAAACTAAATTGGAGAGAGCTCAACTCGGTTTGATTGGCAGCAGACCAGCCCATCACTTTGAGCCCATTCTCACTACACGAGACAAACTTGTGGCACTGGAATTTGGGCATCCAAATCTTACAAGAAGCAACATTGCCATCCTTTCATACATTTTTAACGCCAGATAACCCGCTTTAGCATGCCATTCATTCTTCTAACAACCACAACAGGTTCAAAATAACATTTTAATGGCTATCTCATCAATTCCCCAGTTTCAAATATTAAGCTCTCACACCATTTCGATATGTTGCATGGATACATAAGTTTTAGGTTAACGATCATCCAATAAAGCACGGCAGATCATAAATTACAGGTAGGCATTATCTTGTCCTCTTAGTAATCTCTATGGCCTCAAGTGGCATGCATTGTAATTTTGTCCATCTGCAAATTAGGACCTTCTACCCCATGGCGTACTTCTGGGTCCATGATCGAGCAGTGGACTCGTATTTAGCTCTATCACACTTGAACATGTGAGCAATCTCAGGCACAAGAGGATCATCCGGATTTGGATCAGTCAACAAAGAACATATGGAAAGCAGCACCTGCACATAATCCGTCATCAAAACATATGGCCATATATTTCAGTCGCAAGTAAAAGTTCCAAAACATATAGACCTCTCATCTAAACATAGCCAAATGTCAAATCATGACAGCCAAATTCACAATGCATTGAAGACTATCCAGAGATCCTCCGCATTTAAACCATCCACCAATATGATATAATTGAGCTGTCTCTTAGAACAAGTTCAAATCCTTCCAAAATCATTTTGGAGGCAACTTCTGTACCTCACTCTGCTTATTCTATTTATGGATGCGCTTAATGAAAAGGAGTAGGTCAATCGAGACCAAACAAAACCACTGAACATGTGGAGCTTGAGATCAAAACACAGGTACCTTTGATATTGTAAGAGCAGGGCTCCACTGCTCTTTCAGGATATCCAGACAAATACTACCATTGCTGTTGATATTTGGATGGAAAACCTTGGTTTTGAAAGATACCTGCTCAGATAACAAGTACATGGAAGTAAGAATCTATATTATTAAAAACAGGAAAAAATCATAATAATACAACAAGTTAGGGCAATTGAGTAGCAGCCAATGCTAAGAACATAAGCAAAGCCACCTGGTAGGAAAGGTTGTGCACATAATCTGTGTTTCCATAAGTTCAGTATGATTGAAGCCATAAACGAGAAACACCCATTCAGCATTCTGAATAAAAGAGCTTCACATGTCTAATCACATTAGACATCATTTCTTCATTTCAGATCTATAGAACAAGGTTCCACAACTAATACAAGCCCAATCTGAACAGCATACAACCAAACGATAATGTTGATCCATATTCAAATTCTGTTCAAGGGCATTCACTATGACCATACTGATTTGTTAGTTAATTTTAAGCAAAAGTTAATATTATTTTTGTATATAGCATCTAATAAGTGAGGACACCACTACAGTCCACATTCAAAGGGCAAACAGGCTTAAATTACCTTAGGTGGTTTGAATGGATAATCAGGTGGGAAATGAATGGTCACAAGAAACACTCCACCAGCAAATGGGCTCTCTGGAGGACCCATAATCGTAGCTTGCCAATGGAACATGTCTTCTCCAACAGGTCCTGCATGGAGATATACCTCAATGATGAGATTTAGGAGCAAAATAAATCCAAACTTATGCAATAAAGTTAAAAGGCCGTATGTCCTTTTATTGAATACAAATTTGTGCCAAATATGTTATGACCAAAAGAAATAGAAAAAGGAAACAAAAAGGTATTCAGATCAATTAGCACATTAGTGCTGTTTGGCATCAAGAAAATTTGAGGAGAAACAAAAGGACAGGTTAGTTAGCCCATTAACAAATTCTACAAGAAGAAAAATTAAGCCATAAATAACACAAACAACAATCCTTTCCCCTCTGACTTAAAAAGTGTTTGGATGAGTTTATAAACTCCTCAAAAGTGTTTGAAAAATTTTAAAATAAAACAGCTTAAAGATCCCACAATAAGATATTTATAAGTTATAAGCTCTTTAAAAATAAATGAGTTTTTTCTAACTTATTTTCAAGCATCTTATAAATGGCGTGATTATATATATTAAAAATGACATAAATATCTTCAATTATATTATATTAATAATATATAATTTATTTTTATCATTATTCCACCAAAAACATTATAATTAACTATAATTATAAATTTTGACAAAATCTTATAAAATGATCTTATCAAACACTTAATTAGTTTATTTTTAAAATGAGATCTATGAGCTTATAAGCTCTAAAAATATTTTATAAGCTATATAATTTTATAAACTAAAAAAACAATAATAAGCTTAGCAAAACACCCTCTTAATTTGAAAGGCCACAAATACGAGTTCAACTATCAAGCAGACAGTAACTGACACCGCAGGTTTATCATTTGAAAACTAAACAAGAGACCAACTTCAAACTTTCAATAGCAGAGTAACAGATAAGATTGATTTGAGATTACAACAGGGGCAAAAACACTTCTCCAAGGATATGTCCACAAACAGACACGCCAATATATAATGGAATATCAGTATAATACCTGCGCTGCAGGACACAGGAGGGTCCTTTTGCAAGTCTTTCAATTCCTTCTGAATTCTCTTAGAAGCCATCACGGTTTCTTCCTGTTGTGGAGCATTAAAACAAATCATTCATGAGAGAAAATAGTCAACAATCAATCAAGGGTAGTTATCGAACAAAAGTTCTACATTATCAAATTAATAAGGCAGAAGCAATCACCAGGCCTTCTAAGTAAGTATAATTTCTGTGTTAGAATACAGTCAAATCGGGTCCGGGAAATAAGAGTGAGTACAACTAGTGCACAATTTCAATACAATTACCGTTGTTAATTGTTAATTTAGCTGTGTAATACAAGCAAACTTACCCCTGTAAAGAATAATAATCTTTCAAAGCCATTAACATATTTACTGGCAGAAAAACAAATTTGCACCTGATCATAAAAGAACACAAAAGCAAAACATGTTTTCCATTTCCTATAACACTTAGAAATTAATAATGTGGGGAAACGGGGAGTGGCCCAAAAATAACGCCCAAAAAACAACACCGAGCAGCTTAATACACCCAAAGACATCCTCATAAAATCCATTTCAACCAACTTTATACAGAACGAACACCGGAGCAACACGCACTCACTATCCAGCCACTTTAATCATATAGTGAAATAATATAAAATAAAAAATAAAGAAAACGGAATCAAGCTGTTAATCAGAAATATACGTGCACGCGGATACACCACCACGCCAGAAGGCGACAAAACAACAAAAGAACTGAAAACCAAAAATCTCAGCGCAGCGCATCACGTAACCCTAGAAATCAAACAACAAAAACAGACGATCATATCCGCATCAAATAAAGTAGCACGAACATCACCCCACGATCGACCCAAAGAACCTAGCCCTAGAGAGGGAGAGGTGGAGAGAGAGAGAGAGAGTGGCGAACCTCCGGCGTAGCGGGCAGTAGGGAGAGAAGAGGATGAGAAGGAGGAGAGAGAGGTGTCGGCTGAGTAAGTAAATACAAATCTTCTCCGCCTGGCAGCAGTGAGGAATAGGATGCTGCCACCTTTATATGTGGACGGAGGAAAACAAAACAAAAAATGTTAAATAAATACATCGGTCTTCGCGGTGGGTGGAGTGGGAACCGCTGCTGTCCACACACGTGTCCCTCAACACCTTGTAATCATTATTAATCATGATCATTGACTACAGGCGATTCAAGAGGGATGTGGAATTTATTATTGGTAATGTTAATTTTTATTTAACACCAATTGTTTACGTCGACAATATTCTTGTTTTTTTTAAAAGATCATTTTAGACATCTTCAAATTTTTAAAAAATTTATTGTGAATAATGACTTAGTAATTTTCAAATCAAAAATGAAATTAATAAAAAATAAAATTAGATTTTTAGGTCACAAGGTCAAGAAAAAATTATTCTTATTAATAGAAGCATTCAATTTGTTGAAAAATTTCCAAATGAAATCACTAATAAAACACAATTACAAAGATTTTTCAGAAGTCTTAATTATATTGCTAATTATTATAAAAACTTGGCAAATGATATTACATGTCTATATGATATACTTAAGAAAAATCCACTCAGTCAAAAGAATAAAAAACAAAGTAAAATTTTTTCCATGCTTAATGCTTGCTAATCTCTAATGAAAAAAAATTGTTGAAACTGATACCTCAGAAATAAGATATGGAAGAATTTTAAAATAAAAATCTCCTAACCATGAAAAAGAATACTTGGTTAAATTTCATTCTGGTAAATGGAATAATAGTCAGAAAAATTATGCTACCATAGCAAAAGAAATACTTGCTATTATTAAATGTGTTTTAAAATTCCAGAATGATTTATACGATAAGAAATTTCTTATCAAAACAAATTGCCAAACTACAAAATATATGTTTAAGAAAAATTTTAAATATGATGTTTTTAAACAAATATTTGCCAGATGACAGGCCAATCTTGCGCCATTTAATTTTAATATCCAATATATCAAGAGTAATCATAATTCCTTGCCAGATTTTTTATCAAGGGAATATATTGATTAATTTCTTTTTCAGATATGTTTCCGAGCAAGGAAAGACCTCCCTCTAATTAGAGAAGTAGAGGATGAAAGTTTAGAGGAAATGAATCTTCTAGAATATTTGCTCAATTTAGAAACAAGAAATTAGTCCAAATGGACAAAAATATCCAAGTGGATGAATCACATCCAGCCTATGAGAAAATAAATCAAATTATTGCTGAAAGTAGTAATGAAACTACTTCTACTAACCAATCATATGCTAGTACATTGGAAAATGCAGATAAAATTGATCAATATCAACGATCAAAATATGAAGAAAAAATATGTCTCTTAGAAAATGAAGATAAACAGTGGATGGAAGATCCCTGATATCTGAGATAGAAATATTTGGACCATTTTATGGCTCCAATTCCAAATAGAAAAGATAGAATATATTATGAGAATATTCTCAAACTCACAGAATCATGTTAGATTGAACATTTCAAGGCAAATAATAGCCTTCAAATTATTTACAGTAAGATCTATATTAAAAAGATCATTACTACAAAAGAATGGGGAATATCAACCCATAGCAACAGAGAATTTACAAGAGGATCTAATGTGATCCAATTCAACTACTGGATTATATCTATGCCTTAAATAAGGTATTTTTGTATGAAAATGAGAAAAGGAAGCATTCCTGGTGGATTAAAATTAATTCAAAAATATTTGCAAAAAAGAAGTTTCCAAATTGGATCTTTAAATGGTGGCAAAATCATGGTGCTACAATGGAGATATTAGCAGACCCATATAAAGAATTATATACAGAATGGGTAAATAACACTCTATATATTTCAGCATATTCGAAAGAATATATTGAAGAAATAGCAATAATGTTTTTCTTCATGCAATTTGGCATCCCATGGATATGGAAATGGGGTCTCACAAGAGAACAGAATCAGTCAAACATCCCATGTTTAAAAAGAAAATTTTCTTCAAAATTCTGGCAGAAATTGCTAAAGACGGACAAGCAGACAGAAGCCCCCTTTGGTCAAGAATTAGAACAAATAATCCAACAGACAATTCAAAAGGACAAAGAATCCAAAATTCAGAAAGAAGACCGATCTTCTCCATTTTCGAAAGTTTTCCACAAAATTAAAAGGACAACCACTGCAAAATGCAGAAGAGATTGTTGCAGCTTATATTGAAGAAATGAAGAAAGAATTTATGCAACACTTCAAAAAAGATGTAGAGACAACATCAAATACGTTTCAATCTACAAACGAAAATACGTTCACATGCCTTGCAAAGGAATCACAGGACCTCAAAGAGACAATGATGGAAAAGGCAAGGAGAAAAAGGGAAAAAGAAAAGGTCAAAGACTATGGGAGAATCCCATAAAAAAGTCAAAAGAAGACAAAATAACTTTTGGTGGAATTTACCCCGTGACAGGAATCAACCTTACTTTACTTTAATAAAGTTGTCGGCAATAATTTTGCCACCGTAAATTCTTTGTAATTAATTTTTCTTTGACGTCCGCCTTGTATAGTTCTTTTCTTTTGACTATTTATAGCCCTTCCTTCTTTCTTTGTAGGGAGGCGTTTTGAGTACTCGCATAAAACTCAAACACTATAAAATTTCTTTGTTTTGCAGATTTTACATCTCGCCCTGGATAGTTTTTAAGTGTAAGAACTTTTCTTTTATTTTATCTTTTATTTTTATTTTAATAAATTTTATTTCTATGCAGATTAACATAATGACAGGCTAAGCTTCTTCATTTGTGATTTGCTATCTTCAAACATATACATGATTAGGTATGGTTACATAAAATAGACCAGTAATCTTTTCACTAGGACTAGTCATGATAGTAAGTTTTAAACACCTAGACCTCTTGTCGCACAGTAAGGCCCATTTTGAAGGCTTAGTTATGCCGCGTTATTTGGGCAGTAAGTCGTTGATTTCAGGTCCATGGTCTTTGTTTATTTTTCTGCATAAAATCCATTGACTCTGCCTGGTGTAAGATCCTGTTCTATGATGGTTGGTATATCAGCTAGAATACCTTGCGTGTTCATTAATTTCGACTAAAGCTTGCCTTCAAACGAAAGAACCGATAGGTTAACGACACCACGTACCACCGTCCTTGTGATGGTATCAGAGCCATGGATTGTTTTTGTTGATAGTAGATCACAGATGATATTTATTGTTTTTATATGAATCTGTTTAGAAATAATATTAAAAATGAAAAAAGGAAAAAATATGATGTCCCTAAGGATTTAGAATTATTGAATAAATAGAATATTCCTAGAATTGAACCTACGACAATTTATCAATTTGGAACATTTGAAAATATAGGTTTTAAAAATATTGTTAAGACTGTTGAAAAATTTGTGCCTATGGAAAATGATGAACTTTGCATGAAATTACTCTGCAAAAATGAAATTGATAGATATGCTTTAAATTACAAGTTTATGCATATTGGCTTGATACAAATTGCTTTGAAGCTTTTGACTTTAAATAAGTTACCTGAAAGCTTTATAGCTGTTCTTAGAGATGCTAGAAATCTCAATTGGAGACAATCTCTTATGGGTATTATGCAATCAAGTCTTGCTTATGGCCCAGTTTATTTTAATGTTCGCCCTAATTTGCAATTATCTTTGAGTGACAGAAATATTCTTGAAACTGTTACTTTATATGTGAAAACACATGGTTATAATTATATGCCAGGAACAGAAACTATTTGTATTTGTTATAGAATATATTTCAAAGTTTTGCATACTTTGAATCCAAATTGCAGAATCATGGATAATCCAGGTGAGACTATTATTATAGAATCAAACCTTGCTAGATCTCAAATTACGGCTAGAAGGATGATTAAATGGGAAGAACTAGAACTTCTAGAAACTTAGAAATTAGATAAGGTTGTTCCTAGCCAACCTAGAATAGAATCAGAAATGTCACAAATAGAACAGACACCAGAAGGTAATATTTACCTAGAATTTAGAAAACCTATGAGTAGATCTTTTTCATCACACTTGGCATTTAGCCAATGGAAAAATTCAAACTTCAATTTTTCCCCCTATGGAACCTTTTTTAATAAAAGAAGAATCTTCTGAAAGAATTCTTCAAGCAAATGCTTTTTTAAAACTTTTTGAAAATGAAACAATACAGATTTCTTTAAAACATATAGACTTGTTGATAAAACAGAGAAATTATAATAATACTTATTTGAATGTAGTCGGAGAAAATTTAATAGCCCTAAATAGTAGGATTACTGAGATAAATTCCAGAATAAATGAAATAATCAAGTCCAAGGAAAAAATTCAAATAGTTGAGAGACAACCAGGTCTTCAACCACCTCCTAATATAGAATGATTCCAGACTGAACCCATATCCCAATCAGAAAGGATTTTAGAAGAAAAGCTAAGAAAATTAAGTCTTAAAACGATCAATGAAGATAATGATGAGGACAATCAGCTTAATAAAATGAAAGATTATTCTAAAAATTTGTTGATAAACCTGTCCAAAGAATGTATTACTATTCTAGACCTACTCCACAGGATATTCTTTACGAAGAAGATGAATATGTTTAAAAAAATAACTATAATAACAGAACTATCTATGAATAGAATATAAATGACTTTACACATCATTAGGTATATAATACTTTACAAAGAATGTTAAGAATGCTGATATATTCTACTATTTATAAACAGCAAAATAATACTAACAAAAGAATTGCTCAGATGATAAGAGCAGAATTTATAGAATAGTTAAAAGGTCAGTGGGATAATTTTTTTAGTCAAAAATAAAAGAGTCAAATTATTGACAATGTCTAGAAAGAAAATAATCAGGTACATGAGAATGCAGTTTATACCTTAGCTATTACCATTTGTGATGTTATTGACTAAAAGAAATTCAATAAGAATACACTTCCTTTGTAGCAAATCTCTGCATTAGTCAATTTATCATTGACAATCAATCTTCCTCACCGCAGCGCATCACGTAACCCTAGAAATCAAACAACAAAAACAGACGATCATATCCGCATCAAATAAAGTAGCACGAACATCACCCCACGATCGACCCAAAGAACCTAGTCCTAGAGAGGGAGAGGTGGAGAGAGAGAGAGAGTGGCGAACCTCCGGCGTAGCGGGCAGTAGGGAGAGAAGAGGATGAGAAGGAGGAGAGCGAGGTGTCGGCTGAGTAAGTAAATACAAATCTTCTCCGCCTGGCAGCAGTGAGGAATAGGATGCTGCCACCTTTACACGTGGATGGAGGAAAACAAAACAAAAAATGTTAAATAAATAAATCACTGGGTGTCATCGGTCTTCGCGGTGGGTGGAGTGGGAACCGCTGCTGTCCACACACGTGTCCCTCAACACCTTGTAATCATTATTAATCATGATCATTGACTACAGGCGATTCAAGAGGGATGTGGAATTTATTATTGGTAATGTTAATTTTTATTTAGTCTTTTTGAATTTTGGATTCAAAATTTATAGAATTAAATCAATTAAAATACTGATTCGTAATGACTGATAAAAATTAAAATACAATATGCATTTTCTTTTTTTGTTTTTTTTGAATTTGTAAGTTTCTACCACATTTTGGTTAGAAATAAAGATTTTTTTATAGATCAGGGTCAAATTAAGTTCACCCCTTTTTTTACGTGAGTTGCTTCGATTACCCTTCCCACTAACAAATTTAGATTTTGTTCATTTTTTAATTTTAATGTGTATTTTAAGTATTTATATTTTAAAATTTGAGTAAAAATAAGAAAGAGAAAGAAATAAAATAAAATGATAATAATTTAATGTATATTTTTAAAATGTCCATAATTACAAAACAAACATGTCTCGTTCTGCAAGAATAATCATCACTAATGGTGTCCCTAATCCAGTTAAAAATATAATTTCACTTCGGCCTCCTGTTGTAAAGCTATACACGACTTTATCCCATCTACAACCAAATGTCAATTAAGTTAGCCCTAAGCTTTAATTTAACATAAATTTTATTCGATTCTTTTAGATCTTTTTATTTTATTCGATTTAGTTTATTATCATAAATATAGTATTTATTTAAAAATAGTTAAGACATTACAATTTCATATAAAAATAATAATAATATTTTATAAGTTAGCATCAATCAAAACTTGTTTAAAGAATGTTAAACACTCCCTAGACACACACAATATTATAAGTTATGCATTCGAGAAAGACCTTATGAGAGAGAAAGTAGACTGGCGCATGAGAGAGAGAGAGAGAGAGAGTATGTGTGCATGTGTTTATAATTATTAACATGTATAATAATTATTTTTTGGATTTTGACATTCATTTATTGAATTATATTTATGCATACATTGTTTCAATTGTGTTAATAATGCATTAAAACATTGTAATATTATGATTAAGTAATTTTTTTTAATTTTATTGTTTAAATTTTCTAATTTTCATAAAACAATAAAGACATATATGTTGGAACTTGGCATAAATTAATGATTCTAACAACAAATACATTTATTGAGCTCTACATAAATTAATGCTTTAAAACATTAATTTAATTGGTTCATTTTGAAAACATAAATGCATTTATATGGATATTACCTATACAATAATGTAGAAAAGCAAAATTTGCATCTAATAAAATAGTGACATGTGGCAAATATTATATTAAATATTAATTATAGATTAACTATTTATATTTTAAAAATTTAAATAAATATTATTCCTAAACTTAATTACTAAAAATAATTGGTATTTTAATATAGTCGATCAATTAGACCATGCCAATTGTTGAATACAGTCAATCAAATTGTATCAAACACCTTTTATTTGACAATTTCAAATCACACCTCTCAAATTAATGAACGGAGGAAAGTGACAATTAATGGCTAATTAAAGGGATGATGACCAATCCAAGCATTCCCTAAATATGGTGGAAGACCTCCCACATTCGTAAAACTATAGATGGATTTCACAATATATAGATAACAATTGACACATCAAAGAAGTAGAAGTTCAAAATAAACCACAAGACCTCTCCACAATTTCTAGGAGATTTTCAATGGATTTCACAAGATTTAGATAACAATTGACACTTCAAAGAAGTGGAAGTTCAAAAAAAACCATAAGACCTCTCCACAAGTTTTAGGAGATTTTACATGGTTCATCCCAAAATATACAAATCAATGCAGAGAAGACAATTTCAAGGGAATAGGGTGAAATCTTTAATAGCATTGTTTTGAGAATTCCCAAAATTGATGAAAGCTCAAGGAAATGCAAAGCTACTTCCCAAGATTTTAGTGAGCATTATTTCTCTGTACATACTTGTCAAATTTATGTTTGGCATTGGATACTAACCTTCTCAGCATGCCATAATTAATTGGTTTGATGCTAATCTTCTCAACATGACGTAAGTAATCACTTTGCGACAATAGATGAATGAATGGATAGATGGGTGAAATTGTTCTCTCATATAATTTGTGCATCATTCAGGGTTATCTATCAACTCCAAACATTTTTTCCTTTCATCTTTGCATATTATTTCCACGTTACCATTTTGAACAGATCGACTTGTATTTATAGTACCAACTTCTTTTCTAGTCCATGTTGATTTTATGTGTGCTTTGTTGGTGATATGTGGCACACATGTTGAGTTCATATTATCATAGATATGTCATATTCCAATGACGTCATAATTATTGAATAATTTTATATTTCCTTATTCATAACGATTTTTATCTAGATGAAGACTTGAAAATTATTTTGAATGATATGTGGAGAGATATGAAGATCACCACAAATATAGATAATTGGTTGGTAATGTAGAATTTTCATGAAGAAATGAAAATACATCTTTCTAAATTAAAGGATATAGATAGCATCAAATTTGGATAAAAATCTTATTGAGGAAGAAAAATCAACATTGGTATAGACTCAAATAAAACGATGTGCATATTTAGCATATCAAATAAATTTTGTGATGATTTGGAGCACCTTATTTCCACAAAAACAAGTTTAAAATATTGTTTATAAATTTTGAGGCTGAGAAGGCCCATATGAGCTTTCCATTTCCATTTGAAAGCCTATTTGGGAGCTTTTTTGGAAAGTGTTGTATAAACTTACATTATGTAAATCATCTATCTATCGTATGTTATCTTTTGTTTTGAGTGAGAAACAAGTTGTGTACTTATATTTACTTTTAGCGAGGAAATTCACTGTAATGAAAAATTAAGGCCTAAAGAAATTAGATCAAAGTATCATACAAGTGTGCTTGTTATAGTTGCTTCAACTAATTATGAACTCTAGGAAGTTGAGTAGCAAATTTTTTGAAGTGAGGTCTTTAAAATTTAGGAAATTACAACGTCTTGCTTTGAAATTTGGACTTTTCACAAATCAACCTATTGAGTATAAAAAATTATGTATGCCTCCCTTTGATCACATCTCCAACTAACAGTTAAATCTATCAGTGGCTCATTCATCAACTTCTAACTCATACTATATTTGAAATATCTCTATTGCAATAACATACATCTTATCTCACGTCTGGGTTGGCATAGCCTAAACACTTTTTATACATCTCATCAATTTTTACAGGCATTTTACCTTCTCTACTATGAATGTTACAACTGGAATGCATATACTTCTTGTGAATATTCTGAGCATAACTCAAAGCAAGGACACCAATGTCAATAATTGATCAATATACTATCCACTGCGTGGTATTAGTATTTCAAAATCAATACAATATAAATTGATCAAAGTGGTGTTGCAACACCATCCGGCCCCATCCAAACTGGCAGCCCGCCCACAAAAATCCTTAGAATGCTGATACTCATAAAACCAGTTTGCTGTCTTGACAGACGAGGATGGAAATGGTGTAATAGATCCACAAGAGCTGAAGCACTGCTTTCACAGGCTGGAGATCATTTCACTAACGAGGAGATTGATGATCTCTTTCAGACTTGTGATATAAATGAAGACGCAAGATATAAAATTCAATGAATTCATAGTTCTTATATGTATTCCTAGACTGTCAGAAATATATTGTTTATCTCTGATTCTTGTATCTGCTGTCATTTCCATCATTCTATGCCCTCGTTGATGCACTTCTTCACCAAGAATCTGTAAAGAAATAGAAGTTGAGGGTGGATCGGATGGAATGTCCAGCCTTCAAAATTGATCTAGTGTGATGTGATGAAATTGACATTTTAAAAGTAAATCATAAGAGATTATACGTGATTTGATGAGTTTTGTATTATAGATCGGGTAGGGTCATGTACACAAGTATAGGAGCTCCACAATCAATAATGGTGCGTGCAAACTTATCCCCTACCAAACGTGTTGCTTGTTCTGTTCCTTGATATTAATAGAGATCTCATCTGGAAATGCCAAATCCCGAGCCTGAGGGTACTTCCGAAACATTAGTTGATGCATCTGTGTTTTGGGACAAGAACAATAATGGTTGTGTAATAAAAAACGGGCTGGTTGACGCAAACAAAGGAGATTTCTTCAAGAGAACAACATATAAAATAACCAATAAGGTTCGATTCCTCAACTCGGCTGTACTTCTAGAGCCCACCTTTTGCCACGCTGGAGAAAATGCGAAGGCTATAATTAAAGCGGTCCAAGCGAGACTACCTAATCCTTGGGAATCCCATATTTGAACAAGCTGTTTTTCTTCACTGAAAATTGTGGGTGAATGAAATCCAGATCTACTGCCATGAAGCGGTCATTAAGGTCCAGTTTTCTCTCGAACCATTTGTGAATCACGGGTTTCTCTGTTCCAGGAGTAGATGGACTCAAGGAGGAAAGGAATTGTTCAATGCAAGGAGTTTCTTTTTGCTTTTGCACGTCGGGTTGTCATTTAAGTCGATACAAATAGTTGGAGACATTCTGCCAAACCTAATATACATTCTACTGTTGTTTTTCACATTGAACACAGAATGCCCCCGTGCAGCGTTGAGTGTGTTTCTAACAAAAGCTGAGCTATGGAATTTAGAAGAACACACAATAGTACTGCCCAGATCATTTTCGAGTCCGTGGTTATTGTAGCCCTCAAAGAAAAATCCACAGGACTTGTCCGCACCTGCCTGGCTTTTTTTCTTCTACAGGGCCATACATTCATATATATGCCAGAGCCACAATTCTCCACCCTGAGTGACACTTTAATCTCCACCCAACTGAAACAAAACATTAATGGAACACAAACCGGATGTTTCGTTGCAACATGGGCAGTATACACTGTCTTGCTACTGCCCTCAAGACTATATGACGCGCATGCATAGAGCAGAGCTAGTTATGGGGTGTGACATAGGTACAGCATGCATCTCGAAAGACAATCAAAACTACATGTTTATTCGTTTTCAATGCCATAACATGGATTCGCATTTAATAACATTACATGAAGCACAGGAAAAGAATGAACAATACTTGTGATCTACATAATGCAGAAGTTTTCAAACCATCTACACTCCGCATCAATTGGGCCCCATTTTAGCAAACACATCACATTTTACTTCTCACAAACTCCAATATCATCCGAAAACTCCCACCACAAGCTCACAATAAATGAATTAATATGACATTGGAGGGAGGGAGAATGCTCCCTGACCAAACTAACCAAGCAATATACTAAGCCAAACCTCTCACTAATAAGGAACCATTACTACAATATACCGCTACTAAATCTTCCACATGACATAACAAAAGCACACCTCATATCATATAGAGACTTGTTAGAACTGGCAATCGATAGTACCAGTGCCCCGATGGCAGTTAGAGGCATTGGCTGGCACAGCACTTGTTCTATGTGAACTGCTATCATAGAGACAGCAGTAATGCATAAGCTCCAAAACTCACCCCCTAGTTTTTGCTCTCTTCATTCCAAGGCTGTTGTTGAAGGGGGACAAAGAACCAGACATTTGGGAACCTTCTTCCCTAAGTGTCCCATTGAGCAGGGCCAATTCTCTTAGCTGCTGCTGCTTATAAAAATCTTGCGATTCATCCTGCATTTATAGAGTCAAAGAAGGCTAAAATTAGATGAGCTAGGAAAATAAATTATTAAAGTTGAAATGGAAAAAGAAATAGAATATGCTGCTAAAGAAAAGGTAATATGGATTTGCCAAAAGTTACCACAGGCTTTAGTAAATCTTCAAGTATCTCGCGTGCCTGCATTATACGAGCATCAATTATCTCAACTGGCAGTTCAGCCTCAACAAGTATGTGAAGAGGTTCGTTAAGGTGCTCATATCCTGGTTTTCCCCTCATGATCTCCTCCTTCAGATCAAATAGTAAAAGCTCAATACTTTAGCAAAATTCCCATGCCAAGAACACATTTCTTTTATTACCAATTTAAATACGTATAAACAATGATAATACGAAGGAAAACAACTAGGAAGAGAGACAGAGAGATATCTCAATCAAACATAGAGAATAAAATCAAAGAAGTCATTATGTAGGTAACTATTACAAGGAGTATCTACAGAAACACCAGGCACAGATTTGTCTATCTCATATCAGAAAGTTCACCAAGTCCCAGTTACTCTTTCAAAGTCAAAGAAGTAAATTAGATATAGTGTGTGTACTTCACAAATAATGCATTGCAGATGTTCCAATTTACTACTATCAATCATATTCCACAAATGACAGATGATATAACGTTTAAGAACTTCCACAAAGTCGCAGCTCTTTTCAGATGGATGCTATTTCATTGCAAAGTATCCAAAACAATGATAAAGGCCAAATTCAAATTACCCTAGATGGATCCTTGATACTGCCACGCCCTCTAATTAGAACACGGCAATCAGTAGTTGCTTCAACTCGTTTCAGAGAGTTCCCTCTAGGCCCAAGGAGACGCCCAACAAAATTATACTGTAATCATAATGTGTATGTGAAAAAGTTGGAAAAATCATACTAGAAAAACTGTATTTGGAGGAGAAATAGTACATTAGGATATTGATCAACTGGAATGTCAACCCTGAATGTTCGCTTGACTATGAGACCTGATGAACTACCTTGGGAACCAAGCCAGTTCTGTGCAGAAGAAGGTTGCATCAAACCAGACATCTGCATGTTATAATTTCATATCTTGTAAGAAGGGAAAACAGTAAGAACATTGGGAAGATTTCTTTCTTTTGTATGCATGTTTTCCACTTATAACATAAGTTGAAATATCTCTAGCATGAATGAAACTGAAAATGAAAAGGAAAAAGGAAAAAATCTCAAGCACCTTAAAAGATCTGGGAGCATAACTGCAAAAAAGAGACAATGCAGTCTATCCAATGAGTGACAATGCACAAGCCAAAAAGACAACTCCGAGACAACAAAAAACATGGAAGATCAGAAAACAGCATCTCATTGAAGTGCTGATTGTATTTCAACACTCAGAAAGTACAATGTTTTACACAAAATGAGGGCATTCAAGATACTTTGCTAGCAGGAGAATGAGCTAAGGAGTTTGTTAGAAGTCAATCAGAGACTCAATTAGCCAAAATATGATTAAAAAATAAAACATAAAGGGTCAATATTTTATTTTAGTCAAAGAGCAACATCCTCCCAACAAAACCAGGGTTGCACCACATTAAAACTGATCTCCCTGTAAATCTAACTGTAAGTAAAATTTAGCTTTGGCATGCTGCAGCTACTCTATGTATCATTAAATTGTTAGCTTCGAACAACCTGTTAAGAGAGAAGTGGAACCTAAAGTTAAAAGCACCAGAATGAAATTATAAAGTTGGATGAAAAGTAATATTTTGTTTGAGAGCTTGAGAAAACAGTAAAGAATTAGATCAAACAAAAGGTTCTGTTAATGGTCAGTATCCATACTTCTGATTGAAATGGTGAGGCCCATCTGTTCACGTTAGCTCCTCCATTTGAATATATTCTTCCTGAAGCCAGGGGGCTTGCATGTTCAAGCCCACTTTGTTCTAAAACTGATGCATTCCCCAACAGTGTAGTTACACGCAATATTTCTGCTTCAAAAAGGTCAATTTCCAAGAATAAGATGTACCAGTTAGCATTAATTACAAATTAGCGAGCAGTCACCACAATACGGACTGTTAACTGGTTAGTTAAATTTTTGAAAAAAGAAAGAGATCTGATAAAGTTAAAGACGTTTACCAGATAACAAAAAAGACTTTAGAAAAAAAATATTACTAAAATCCTTAATTCAACAAAACTATACATCTAGACACTGCAGTTAGCCACTGTACATGTCAACCAACAGGGGAAGAAAAGGACAGCAAGTGGAAGAGTTCTAGGCAAGTCCTCATCTAGTATTAGATTGCAATGAGTTGACAGTGCTATTTCCTCTGTAAGACACCAGAAAAACAAATAGGAGACATGTAATTCTAGACACAGTTGAAAACGCCCTGTATTGTCGATGTAAGAAAAAGAAAAGTAAAGGGAGGAATAATGGAAATTCAGTTCAGGCACATTTGATATAAAAAACTGAGCACAAAAACATCTAATAAGGCTGGTCCTTTGAGTAACTGTCCAAAACATAAAACTGAGAATTGATTAACGTTTAAAGATGAATTGCAACGCCATATTTGCTTCCTTAAACTTTTTAGGTATGTACCTTAAGTCATTCCTAACCAAGACCAGGCCAACAACTTAATAGAGACGAATGCTATTTACTATTCCATCTGCAAAATCTGACACCTCATTGGGAATGCATGAATGCTGGACATTGATGATACTGTGAACATAAACTCCTAAGAAGCTCATTCATGCTTCATGCAGATATCTGTTCAATACCAAATAATCACTCATTTTGTTCATTAAAAATATCAATCATGAAAGAAAACATGAACATAAACTCTTAGTATGCATTCACATCCATCTCAAAATTCCACTCTAGTGTAGTCAGAAGAAAAAATTTGGTAGTCATTAAAGGGTACTCAAAAAGAGCATTAGCATTTACAGGATCCACTTGTTTCGCTATCCTCCGCATAGGGGATAAATGCTGCATTAGAATGTTATCCCACTACAGAAGGTTCTTTATTTAGCGAACTTACATTGTTCTTACATGAAGCGGAGAAAGTAAAGATCATCACATAGCAGAAGTCCATGAGGATGTACTAAGGGTGTTGGCTGACCGAGCTACTCAACTCGGCTAGGTCGAGCGGCTAGGTCAAAGCTTGAACAAGGTTTAGGGAGGCTCAAGCTTGATCAAGTAGCTCAAGCTCAAGTCTCCCCTTTATCATTAACATTATTCCCCAACCAAACAGATCCTCCCCCAGCTCCCCTCAATTCGGACATTCGTCCTGACTCCTCGTCCAGTTTCCAAATCCAGAACACCCAAGAGTCGGATCCCCCATTCCAAAGCTAATTCCCCTTCTTCACCACTGAGCTAAGCCTGAGCTGTGAGCTGAGACCACAGTCAGAGTCCAGACTATGGCTTTACGCCTTTACCGAAACAAAACGCCCCCAAATCTCCAATCCCCCATTTCAAAACACCCTAAATCCCCAATCCCCCATTTCAAAACACCCCCAAATCTATTCTACAATCTGCATCTTTCCAAAACCCTTAGTCCCTTTTTCGCATTTTTACTTCTCAAATCTCACCTAATCTCGCCTTCCAACAAAGCAGCAAACTGGAAGAAAGAAGAGTGCACGACTGACTCAGTCAAACTGAGTGTTTGAGCAAAGAGACGAAGCGACAAGCTTTCAGCGGCACTAGCAACCATGGAAGAGCATGAGCATCACTAGATTGGCACTGGAGTCACTGGACTGTCATCACTGGGTAAGATCTCTAGAGTTCATGGTGGTAAGAATTTTATTTAAGCTTATTGTGTAAAGAATTTTGATTCCTTTTGGTTTTAGGTAAAAATTATTTGAGGACTACACTGCATATATGCACATACTGAATTACTGATACGGCATGCGGTTGATAAAAAATATGCAAAGGTAGGAAAGCCGAAAGCATGTATTAGAGTAATTCAGATTTGCAAGCAAAAAAAAGGCATAAACCCACCCGACCACCTCCAGCATCAAAAACTTTAGAAAGACCAGTATACATTAGAAACTGTCTCCTTAAAACATCTTGTTTAGTCATGGTGTGATTTAAACATATGAACATTATGACCATTAAATGAGAGCTCTACAGTGGAATCAACAATTAACCTTGCTGCCCCACCTAGCATTGTGAATAGCTAGATATGATCATTGATCAATTGAAAGACACGAAACAGATTATAAATGGGGATTCCACGAACATGATATATTAAATGCCTATGGTTCTGATATGTATTTTTAAAATCATATTCATATAAATTCACATGCTATTGGGAATAAAGCTTTGTAAATAATTTAATTGATGTAAATGACAAAACAATACATTTTCCATTTTCTTTTCCCATTCATCCGTAAGACGCACGTGTTTTTATTAATACATGGGAATTTTTACTGGTCTTGTATAGATGAGAATGAAATTATGCAATGTGAACCAATATGCCCAGAATAACATGTTTGCTATGCTCGTGAAAAGCTGATTTTTTCTCTTTTTTAAACCAAAAAAGTTTCCACTCACATTTTGTGGTGAAAAGACTGAAACCACTGAATTTGTCTCCTAATTGCTTATGTTGTGACAATAGAAAGTCTAAAATGGATTGTGTTGATTGTTGTTAATTTTTCCTTGTTTTTGTATTGTAGAAATGGATTATAATCCATTTGAGTATTGTAATGATTCACGTGCATACAATGAAAATATAGAAAGATGTGATGAAGATGATGGTGGAAATGATGGAGATGATGCAAAGCAAGGAGAAGATAAACATGAAGAACCTGAACTTCGTATTTCAAAACAAATAAAGAAATCGGAGGTATGGGAAGATTTCAAGAAAATTGAAGATGATGGGAAGTTTTATGGTACATGTTTGCATTGTGACACTAAAATAGCTTGAGGTCCAACAAGACAAACTTCAAGATAATTGTTCGATAAGAAATGCCAAAGTCTACAAATAGACACAACAAACAAATATTAATTTTCAGCCAATTGGTTCATCTTCCACACAAGTATCAACATTGCATGATGGTAAGCTTGATATGGAAAAAATGAGGGAAGCACCTACACATTGGATCTTAATGCATGAGCATCCCTTCACCATTATGGAGGAGGAGGGTTTCAACAACATGCAAAAGTGTGGAATGCCAGAATGGAAACTGCTATCCCACTATATGGCAAAGGATGACTGTGTCCGTTTGTATCATTTCCACAAGAAGAAATTGAAGAAGTTACTAAAGAATATCAACAAAATTAGTATTACGACTGATATGTGGAAATCAAAGAACGAAAAGATTGAGTACATGGTTGTAACTAGACATTGGATCGATTCAGAGTAAAGACTTCAGAAGAGGGTTCTTAACTTTATTCAAGTTCTACCACCACGTTGTGGAGTTGAGATAGCAGCCGAATTATTTAAGTGTGCAAATGAATGGCCATTGAACAAAAAATCCATTCAATTTCTATTGATAATGCCTCAAATAATAATGTAGCTATGAGAATTTTACGAGATGATCTTGCAAAAATAAGGAATTTTTTGGGTAGTGGCAACCTATTCCATGTCCGGTGTTGTGTAAATATATTGAACCTTATGGTTCAAGGTGGTTTGAGCGAGATTGGTGACATTTTTGATAATATGAAAGATAGTGTCGACTTTATCGCTTGCACTAAGAAGAGAGCCTTAAACTTTGCCAATATTGCTCAACGACTTCAAGTACCTGAAAAAAGTTGATACATAATTGCAAAACAAAATAGAATTCTAGTTATAAAATGCTAAGTTGTGCCTTGAAGTTTCGAGAGGTTTTTGACCAGTATGCAAACATGGAATCTAGTTATTATTTTTGTCTATCACGTAATGATTGGAGGAAAGTGGAAAATATATTATTTTGGAAATTTTCTATATAGCTATGCATGTCATTTTAGGGAGTGAATACCCAACAAGTAATTTGTTCCTTCTAGAGTTTTTTAAAGTGAGAATGACCTTGGAGGCCCGAAGAAATGATAAGGATGAGTTTGTTCAAAGAATGATGGCCAAAATGATCATGAAATTTGATAAATATTGGAAAGAATGTAATTTGTTAATGGGTGTTGCTACCTTCTTAGATCTAAGGCAGAAGATGAAAAGAGTGGAGTTTTCATTTGCGAAGGTGTACTCTTCATTTAAAGCAGAGGAGCACCTACTTAAAAATAATAAGGATGAGTTTGTTCAAGCTTCCAACATCAAACTCAACATCATGAAGAACAAAATATGTGAGTATTTCAATGGATAACTTATTTTGTTATTTTTGTTTTATTATATTATTTCATGAATAACATGAACACCTACTTACTTTCTAGGTTGTTGGGGTTGCTACATGTCTTAGTTTGGTTGGAGTGGAACTATGTTTTTATTGAAATGAGCTTGTTGAATTATGGTGATATTTTGAGTTGATGAAAATGAGCATTTATTTTTCTTCCAATATTTTGTTATGGTGTAATATTGGTTGTTGAAAATGAGTTCCTATAGGCCATATTGCAGTGTTGTTTTTGTTAATTATTGTAGTGTTGTCTTGCTTAAGTGTTGCAGTAATTCAAGTAAAGGATTGTGATGATGATGGATTGTAGTTACAATGCAATGGTGGACTCTGCTGATTTCTAGATGTGGCCAATTTAGATGTCTTAGTTTTATGGTTGAGTTTAATGTGCTTGTTTGATTGCATTTCTGGTGTCAAGTGCTAGTTTCAATGGAATATGTTGGCAGCTGAGGGAAAACTTGTGAAGCTACACATATTCAACTGTTTGTTGGTTGTTTTTACTTTAAGTTGAAGCCTGAAAGAATTGTGATTATTTAGTTCTATTATTTGTTTCTACTGTCGTTGAATTCTCCTATATATGTTCACAGTTATCATTACAAGATGATTAATCTATCTGCAGCAGTGCAGTGTTAATTTTGTTATGGGGATTAATCTATCCACAGCATTAATCTATTTTCAGCATTGTTGTTTCAATTAGCCAATTAGATTGTTATGAGAATTAAGAAAGATTATCATTCTATCTCAACTCAATGCCGTTAATTTTGACCAATGATGAGAATTATCATTTCAAGTTGATTATATTTAATTTTATATATTAAAAATGTGAAAGTGACCTTTTATATTCATTTTTATTCATATTTATTCCTTCTAGTATAACTTTTTAAATATTTTAAATTTTTAATAAAATTAATTTCATATAAAAGTAGATTTTGAAATCTTTCCAATCATATAATATATAAAATATTTCATGTAAGAGTTTATAAATATTTAGATAAAAAAAACTATACAAAATATAAACTTATAATAAAATAATTATATATAAATTTATAAGTAAAAATTATTTGATGTTAAGACATATTAAAATTATGTGTAAAATTGTACGTATCTAGATATATAGAGTTATATGTTGAATAAAATCAAATTTAAATAAAAATTTCTAAAATAAAATTAGTGTATAAAAAAATCAAACATAAGATAAAATTTTAGTTTATTTTAAAGTTAGAGAGTAAAGTTAAAATAATGCATTATTTATTTTGTATAAAAATAGTCACGAAAGGAATTTAAATATGTGTATATAATGCAGTTATATTATTTATAGAGTAACATTTTATTTTGATGTAGTTGACAATAATTGATAAATTCTTGTGGTATGTGGTTTTGTCATGTGTGCATTAAAATAGTGTGGATTTATTAAATAAATAAAATTTAAAAAATCAAACAGAACATAATTGATTGGCTCACTGATATTTCAACCAAAAGACTCACTCACCTTATTGCAAGGTCAAGAGTTCAAATCTGATGGAAATCGATAACTTTTTTAAACTGTACCACCTTGTGAGCTTGAGCTCAAGCTCGATCTTGGGCCCAAAATTGGGATCAACTGTCACGAGCTCAAGATCGAGTTCGGGCTCGATACTCGTCCAATCGAGCCTAATGAGCTTGAGTTAAATGATTTTACTTGAATTCGAGATCAACAACTCAACTCAAGCTCGAGCTCATCAAAATCTCTTTCAAGTCGAGCTTGAGTTGGCTCGATTCCGCCCCTAGGATGTACCACCAACAAAAGACAATAATGCACTCGTCTACAACTGCCAATTCTCTCTCTCTCTCTCAATTAATTTTAGCCCATCTCACAATACACAAAATATTCAATATGGAATATGATGGTTTCTGAATACGAAGGCAAATAGTTTAAAATTTACAAACATTAGATGCAATAATATTAGACAGGACCTAGTAGTTTATATCAAGGACTATCTCAATGTAGGGAAAAAGCAAAAGCTTCCATTTTTCACAACAAAGATACTTAATTTCTATACAGTAAAAGAAAAGATGTTGAATCATAAACTCACCCTGGTTCAGTAACCGATAGCTGTTTGGAAGCACGGCCATGAATGGACTAAGTTTGTTACGTTCTGCCAGCAGTTCTGCAAGATACCTGTTAGAATTGAAATAACACAGCTTTCTTATTTGCATAGAAGTTGATTCTTACTTAAATTTAGCATGTAACAGGAAAAGATAAGGAAAGAAAACAAAGATAATATAATAAATCAAATCTAACACTACTTGAGGTACACCATCAGAGTATAGATAAGGATAATTTGGTAAAGAATACGTTTTCCTGAGATTAAAAATGAAATCTGTGAACAAGAACCAAAGAGAACCTTTGATTTGCTCTATCCAGACTGCGTACAGTATATAATCAATCAAGACAAAGAAACCACTGATCCACAACAATTTCCATGTTACAGGAATTGCAGAGATCTATGGGTTTTAAGGGACGACATAATTCAAACAAAATCAATCCAACTTCACCGAATAAACACTACAGATCCAATCCAGGTTAAGGGGTGCGTACATAGGACATAATTTTTTCATGGCATACCATACAACTGAACTTTTTTTCATGTCAAAACAAGATTCCATATAACATAAATTTAAGTAAATAAATATCTAGTCATCGCTGGATAGAAGAAAAATTCACTGATTTAATCCCTTGCCAGAAACCACTGGAGCCCACAAGATCTACCCTTAAAATTTCAAGTATGGGAATAAAAAACAAATTACTTTTCTTGCTCGACGAGGGCAGAGGCGGCGCGGATGCCTCCTCCAGCGGCGGCGGCGGCGCCGATATGAAGCGAGTGAGGGGCGGAGGGAGATGGTGAGCAGGCCATATACCTTCCGGACGACATATTTCCGACAGCGATGGAAACCGCCGTCAGATCCAACGGCGACGATTAAATTATGGATGCAACTGAAGAACAAGTAAAAATAGGTGGCGAATTTATCAGCGATGGAAATAGAGGTGGTGCGTCGGTGGAGAAAAAGGCCAAGAAGACAGTAAAAAGGAAGGAAATGCCAAAGGCGGGCAGTGTATTTATGGAGCAATGAATGAGAGAGAGGGTTGGTCCAACCCACTAGTCGAGTCGAGAGCCTCGGCCACTTATATTTACTGTTCCTTGTTGATGTTGAGAACGACGGGAATTTATAGCTCTTGTCTTCCACCCCTAGTCTCTCTCCTCTGTCTCTCTCTCTCTCTCTCTCTGATTTACATTTACTCAATAATAATAATACCCAAATCCTAATTTGGAATGTGCCCCCAGACTCCAGAGCCTTTTTACTGCTGTCGTATAAAGCTCATCGGCGGTGGAATGGTTCAAAGGAAAATTTACTTCTGGGTGTGCATGCAGCGACGCCTCCGCTCCCTAAAGTGATCGTCAATCACCGTCGATTGCCCTCCAATCATAGGAGCTTCGTCCTCACTGCTGCCCAACTCTTTTCATTTTTCAAATCTAAACTTTCCTTTATTCTCATATTCATCATCCAACACACACACACACAAGCACTTAATCATTGGAGAAAATTACTCTTACTTTCTCACTTTATGTGTGCCAGCCCAAAGCACATGGCGCAGGATGAATATCAAGAGCAGAAGAGAAGGGTCGTTGGGATGTTGCTTTTGCCAGACTTCCCCGAGGGATCCCAATCACAGCCACAGCCCCAAAGCCACTCCCTCTTGTCTCCACATATTTGGGGAGGCTGGTTGAATTATCAACAATTTTATATTCGAAACGTCGGTTTCAAGGGTTCGCCATTTCCACGGACCTTTCATTAATTGATGCACTCAATTTTATTTTATTTTTTTTATAGGTCAATATTGAACAAAACGATGGTTAAAGTCTTTCTCAATCTCTATTCACGCCACACAATCGAATTAATTCTACATTTTTCTCATTGGAGTCTGGAAAGCAAGAACGTGACCCTATTTAATTTAATGCTATTTAAAACTAAGGTCGACTTACTCTTTTATTTTGGTTATTTTGAAATGGAGATCCTCTTGTCACAGTATATTGGCCTTTCGCATACGAAGAATTTAACTGAACATACGTTTGAGTTTAATTATTTACGTTTGAGAAGTGTATGCGAATCAAAATACAAAATAAAATATAAAATATTTATATCATCTATTCAAAGTTGAGGATTTTTTTTATTTGTTTCATTTTTAACTCACCTGTATTTTTCTTTCAATTTGTTCTCCTAATTTTTCATTAATTCTATTTTTTCCTTTCCTGCTCTCTCTTTTCTCGAGTTTATTTCACTCTAATTTTATAAATTATATATATATATTTTTTATATTTAACAAATATTGTTAATTTTGTTTATATAATTTCCACTGATGTCAAGTGTGCTTTTTATTGCTAGAACATTATTAATGGCGAAGCTCTAATAACAACTAAATTTTTATGATCAAATAACATTGACCAAAGTTGTACACTTTTTTTGCATTTAATTCCTCCTTTATTTATATTTCTTCTTCTTCTTCCCTTTCTACAGTGTAATTTATTCTATTTTTTTTATTTTTCTGCTCAAACTTTTAATATTCTATCTTATTTTAGATAAATTTTCTAATACAGTTTAAGTTTGAAATGATTTTATTTTTATTATTAAAAATTTTAAAGATAATTTTTATATTTTATTCTAATAATAAAATTACATATAAATTATGCCACTTTCACCAGTCTATACTAAATACAAAAGTGTGAATTCCTCCATATATATATTTATTACGTTACGAAAAGAGATATACGCCATTAATTACTCATATTATTAACAAATAAGGTTAGATAAATAAAAATAATATTGTATTTGAAATGAAAATTTTTTAGTGATAAAAAATGAATAGAATCTTAAATCATATAAGGTGCGTTTAGATTGATGGATTTATGCAAATAGATTTCAAATCAATAATAATCAATTCATTATATCTATTTAGATAACAATGAATTTCAAATGTGCATTTAGATTAATTGATTTGTATGGGTGGATTTCAAATTCATAATAATAAATTCATCATACTTGTTTGGATAATAATAAATTTAAAATCTTTAAATTCTCTTTTTAAATTATAACTTTGATCACATATTAATTATATATAATTTCTAGTATTAGTGTGTAATTTTTTAAATAAATATTTTTATGTATAATAAAAAATTTTAATAGTTAAAAATATTTTCTACACAACTATAATGATAAATTAATTAAAAAATAATTGTATTCTCTAATTAACATTCATTATGTGAAAACAAAAGTATGTAAAATAAAAGCAATTTCCTTATTTTACAAAAATTTAATGGATATATATATATATATATATATAGAGAGAGAGAGAGAGAGAGAGAGAGTAAATGTAAACATAATTGAAATATTTTTAAAGAATAAAGCTCCAATACTAAAAACCAAACAATTTCAGGCTTAGATTTTAGTAAATTTAAATTTTAACATCAAGACTGTAAATTTAAAAACAAATGTCAAATAACTATCAAAAAAATTACTCATCATTATTATTTAAATAATATTAAAAAGTATGGCCAACAATACTTTCTAATATAGAAGTGAATTATTTTTAAGAAAGTAAATTATATTTTTTAGTATATTTTACAAAATTATATTTGTATTTTTTTTCTAGTAGATGATACCATTTTTTAAAAGATGTGAATACTCAGGTATTCTTCTAACCTACCAATAATTAAAAAGAAAAAAGCTACTTACTAAAATTATTTAAAAGAAAATTTATTTATTAGCCTTTTTACACTAAACTTAATTTTATACATGAAAATAAGACATAGTATAAATATTATGAATTACACAAAGAATATGATATATACATATATATATATATATATACACACATTTATTAATGTTCATTGTTAAACAAGATATAGAATAAATCATAATTTAACATACCTACATGTTTTTCAAGTTGGTTGAATTTTGAGTAATAAATATATATTATGATAAATATTTAAGTTTTGAACTTTACATTACAATTTCAAGCCGGCAGACTTGTTGCTTTTTTAAGAAAGCATTTTAAAATAATAAATAAAATATAAGTAATAAAGGCATAATGTGTTTTTTTCAAAGAGCTCCTAAAAATAGATAAATAGTATTGACCCAGTAAACTATACTGGTAATTTAATTTATTATTACATTTAAGTGATTAAATATTTAAATATCATAGCTATAAAAAACTTAAAATCTTTCGTCAAATTGATTTAAGTAAACTAAAATGAAAAATTTAATTAGTCAAATATTCGTTTTTTTGTAAATTAAGATCCCAAAAATTTCAACTTTTAAGTTTAGCATTTGCATGTCTATGTATTTTTTTGAGTTCACAATAATTGAATTTAATCTTTTTAAAGTTCAATTAGTGTCTTTTTTTCAATGAAGCTTAAAAAATATACTCTAGTAAATTAAAGCTAATAAATCCATGGACATATACTGATATTTTTTTCAAACTATTAAAATAAAAACATTACCTTTTCTATTATATATAGATATATAGAATGCCCATTTATATTATAGTAAATTCATAAATAAGGAAATGAATTTACAAAATAAGACAATTTTTGTACGTTTATTACACCTCTACACACAATATAACATATACAAAGTTGTACATAAAATAACTTATTGAAAGTATCATTTTTTAGATATTAGTACAAAGGTTACGTTTTAAATTATGCTTTACCTTTTCACAATGTATTGTCAGTAAAAAAGAAATCAAATTAAATTGTATTTTCATCAGAGTTCATGATAACAATTGATTGGCAAAGGTAACTTTAAAATTCACTAAATTAATTTAACACGACTATTTAATCTTAAAATTATAATTATAGACTGATGTCCTCATCACTAAATTATAATATGATTGTTATTATGGTGTGTTTTGTTTTTAATAATATGTTTTAACTGTCAAATACTTTCATATTTATTTATACACATTAGACTTTTCCAATAATTATCTCAATCAAATAATGTGTTTTTCAGAATTCTAAAGATTAAGAAATAAAGAAATTTAATTTCTATTGACCAACACAACGATTTTAATTTATTTTAAAATTTTATATTTTATAAATTTAAGATTACTATCAAAATTAGTTTTATTATCCATGTATAAATAGATTGTAGTTTCTAAAAAATTAAATGAATTATATTAGATTTGCATATTAAAAATAAATTTATTCAAAAGTTGAACTTATATAGTTTGGTTTTCATTTTTGAAAAATTTTTAGTATGTATGAATTATTTAAATTGTAAATTTTGTAAATTTAAGATTTTTGTTAAAATTATTTTTATTAAGTATGCATGATAGATCATAGTTTTGGAAACATTAAATTACTCATATTAAATATTCATATTAGAAACAAATTTATTTTAAAATTGAACTTATAAACTACAAATTTTGATTTGTATTTTATAAAATAATTTATTGTGCATGACTTTTTATAATTATATATTTTCATTCAGCAAAATAACAACCGATTTATTTATTTTTCTGCATTTTTTTGTTTTTATGATGTATGTTTTTAATTACAATTTATTGTAATATTTGCTAATTCTTATTTTCTTTGTGAAATCTGCTTAGTAATTTACATATTTGCATTTAATGCTATTATATGTGAAACTAATATTCTTTTCAATCAAATATATCAAACTATTAACTTTTAAATTCACGTTTATTAGTATATATTAACCTTTTAAAAAATTACTTTAATCAAATAATGTGACGTTTAGAATCTCAAAAACTATTAAATAAAGAATTTTAATCTCTATTGACAAATTCAATGATTTTAACTTATTTAAAAATTATAAATTTTGTAAATTTAAGATTTTTGTCAAAATTAGTTTTGTTATATATGCATGGATAGACTATAGTTTTTAAAAAATTAAACAACTCATATTAACTTTGCATATCAAAGATAAATTTATTTAAAAATTGAACTTATATAGTTTCTTTCTCATTTTTTTTTTAAAAATTATAGTATGTATAAATTTTTTAAATTTAAGATTTCTATCAAAGTATGCATAGATAGATCGTAATTTTGAAAACATTTAATGGCTCATATTTTTCATAAATAAATTTATTTAAAATTGAACTTATATTATAATTTTTATTTTTAAAAATATTTTGTATGAGTTTTATTTTTTCATTCAATGAAATAACAAGCACCTTATTTGTTTTTTCTACATTCATTGTTCTTGTGATGTATATTTTTAAATTGCAATTTGTTGTAATGTTTCCTAATTTTTATTTGAAAAAGTTATGCATAAAAGAGTTTAGTTAACATGAACTTTTATTTCTTTTAACATTTATTTATGTATTTTTCAATTAAAAGGCTTATAAATATACAAATATTATGAAAATTAAATTTTAGTACAATAATTTAATTGAAAGCTGTAAGAGAAAATTAAAAAAGAAAATATATCTAAAAAATAAAAAGTATAAGTGAAAAAGTAAAGGACGAGGAAGATAATATAAGAATAAAAATAAATAATGAAAGCATGCAACATAGTAAATAAGTTTCTATTGTATATGTGAAGAATTAGAAATTAAATAATTCATATGAGTAAGAGATATATTTGAAAAGTTTTAAATATGCTAATGTTTCAATGTATGATTGATTGAGAAAAAAACCAATTATTAATGTATTTTTTTCTATTACTTTTACGTAAAGAGTTATTTTTCAAGTATTTTAAATAATTGCATTGATTAAGTTAGTAATATCTTTTATAATTTAATTAATAAAATATTTTAAAAATAAACAATAACTCAACAAAAATTTAAAGCTTGTTACGCTAAGATATGTTTGATAAATTGAATTATAATTTTAGGATTGTAAATTCTATCAAAGTAATTAGGAAGTAAATAATTTGTATGAATAATATATATAATTGGAAAAGTTTAAAATAAGATCATATTTAATTTATGATAGATTTAGAAAAAAAGAAATATCAATTATTATTGTATTTCTCTTTATTATTTTTATATAAATAGTTACTTTTCAAAATTTTTTAATAATAGATTTGACTACATCAGTAATACATTTTATATTTTAAATAATAAAATATTTTTAAAAATAAAAAAATAATTCAACCAAATTTAAACCCATTACACAAAGACATTTAATAATCTGAGTTATAATTTTAAAATAGTAATTTCTATCAACTATTATTTGAATACAAATTATAGTTATCTCTCTCTCTCTCTCTCTCTCTCCACACACACACACACACATATATATCTTTGTATGTTATATATGTATACATAGATAGATACTAATTAGACAATATTTAGCTTTAAAAGCTATAAAAGCATGTTTATTACTAAATTAATACTATATTTGATTATGAATAAAAAAATTAGAAAAATATTAAGTGCATCATTAATAGTCTAACCAAAAGAAAACTTTTAACATAATGAAAAAAACTCAAAATTCTAGAAAATCAAAATTGACCTCTAGTGAATTACAATCGGTCAAATGCATTCTTATCATTATATTGAAATGGGTATGGATGGATATAAATATTGATATGTATTATCCAATAAAATTATTTTTAAGAAAATTATATTTCTTCCAAACTTCTGAGATCTGAAAATTTAGTCAAAATTGCATAAATGAGTCAATAGGACACCTTTCCTATTATATATTATATATGATTTAAAATTGATTTTTTTAAATTTATCAATCTAAATGCACCCTAAGTTCTCTTTCTAAATTATAATTTTAGTCATTAGAGTGGATTTGAAATTCATTCCATTTGGAGTATAAGATAACTATATGATATACTAACTAAAAGGAAGGGTAATATTTCATAGCAAGCTGCACTAATATGAGAGTTTTTTTCAAAATCTAATCAGATTTTAATATAAGATGGCATTTGAGTGTCAAATTTTAAAATTTATTTATATGGATAAGATAATAAATCAAGCTCCAACATTGTAAAAATATGTTTAAAAATAATATTAATGTACTGCAGGATACTGACTTCACGACCGTAATTGCTAACATATATAAAAACGAATTAACGTGTTAAAAGTTAAAAAAAACTTCTAAAAATGGCAAGTTTGATAGGTGGGTGAAAATTTTTATAACTTATAAATTTATAGTAAGAAATTACAATAAAAAATAATATCATTTTAATTTTAAAAGCATATAAAAATTTAAAAAACAATATATAAATATATATATATATATATATTTATATATATACACTCACACACACACACACACACATATTTACGCAATGAGTGAATTGAGAGATATCGTAAATTTGAGAAATATATATATAATTAAATTAAAATATAATGAAAAAATAAAACTATATAATAATAAAGTAAGGGTATTATAGTAATTCAAAAATATGCAACCAAAATTTTACCTTTATAGTTAATATATAAATATAGACATAGATAGATAGAGAAGGTAAATGATTAAGGCTTGCAAAACAGCTTTTTAATTCTATTTTTTGACGCTATTAAGAGAAAAAATAATGGATAATTTTTAAAATGAATTAGATGACTAAATAGGAATCTCCTTATTTAAATATACTATAGATAAGAATCAGCTAAATAAAATCACAAAGATAAAACTAACCGCATAAATTATGCCACATTGATACCTTAAAAAAATAAATAAATGAATTGTATATAAATATAATTTTATGAAACAAACAGTATGATAAAATGAATGAACCTCTAACCATCAATTTTATTAAATATGTGATAGTATTTGTATATTACTTGTAATACAATACCATTGAGGTAAATTAGCATTTAGAATGACTTTAGATTGTAGAGATAAAATAAAATGTTTGATTCAAAATATCATTAACAGATACAGCTGAATATATAAAATCATAAATATTTATTAAAATATATAATATAAGTTTACAATACAAGATAGAAAATGACATGTTTAAAAAACGAAAGAAAAGACAATTCCTAAAAAATGTACCGAGTGAGAAGTTGCAAAAGAGTAAACAATAATATAATAGGCAACCAATTTTCTAAGGCTATATTTGTTTCCTTTTTTTTTATATAAATTATTCATCGTTATTGAATAATCTTACAACCAAAACATCTTACCATACAAATTTATTCAATTTTTTTTTTATTTTTTATAATTAACTAATAATTTTTCAATCACTATACCTATTCATAATCAAATCAAAATGCATTTTTATAATTTTTTTATTCAAATTTATTTTTTATTATCTTGTAAACCCATATAATATTATATCATTTAATCATTATTGTATATTAAATATATACAAAAATAATTTTTTCACGCATCCAAATCTTACAACAAAACAGAATTTTCATTCTTATTCAAATTACTTAAATTTTCTCTCCTTTCCTAAATAAGAAACAAACATAGCCTAAGTAATCAATTTCATTATTTTTTTTTTATGATTAAGGCACATGCAAAAGGATAAATCCTTCTTGCTAATTATAGAAGAACGATCTCTTATCATAAAAAGGGAATTGTATATTAAAATAAATAAGGTTGAAAGATAAAATCTAACCTTAAGAATTCTATTGTGCTGCCAGCCCACCCTCTACAAGAAGGAGAGAAAATTATTTCTAGCCACTTCTTGTTTTTTCTCAATTTATTCTCCCTACTCAAATAAAAGAATTTTGTAAGGAAGAAGGAGATTCTAGCGTCTTGCTTGTTCGTGTGGATAAATAAAGTTTTAAATTCTAATTTTGCAACCCAAGTCTAACAAAACCCAACATTGGTATTGAGTCAATGTTTTTCTCCCTACAAGTGTGCATTTTAATGACTGTTCTTGTAATTTGTTGTTAGTTTTTGTTAAAAAATTGCACACTTGTTTTTTAATACAAGTTTATTCTTGCAAAAATTTTTGCATGTTTTCCAATTATGGAAAATAAAACATATAAATGGCCGCTACTATTCAAGACTCGCATCTGTGAGTTAGTGACATCTCATATACCCATGAAGTCCAATTGCAATAGAATTTGGGATTTGCTACTTTCATGACTTGCAGTTGCATAGGGGCATTTGTGGCTTTGGAAATATTCTTGTGCTTGCATGGTTGGCCACATAACAATTCTTTTTTTTAATTTAATATTTTTTGAAAAGAGTTTTTCAAAAATGAAAATTAAGACATTAAAAGTGTAAATCATGAGAAGATCATGAAAGCAATATTTACATTTTTACATGTGAAGATGGATTGACTATGGGCTTAAGGCAGATGTGATTCATTTGTTCTTTGTTGATGTAATGGCATAAGTTAGATTTTTTATAAGTTGTCATTGGCACAAGCCTAATTTTATTTCATTTGTTTTGTAATTTCAATATTGTAAAAGAAATATGTAATTGAAGACCAATAGTTAGTGGCAATGCAAAGTCCTAAGCAAAGGTGAGCCCATTGAAGGAGCAGCATTATGCCAAGTCCAAGAGAAAATGATGTGAAGACCTTGTAATAGTTTAGTTCTTCACACTAGTATTAATCCTAATCATCTACGTCTTTTTATTTATATTTGTTTGCAATATATATATGATGTATGTGTGTAAATTGGATAATGTGCAGAGTGAGATCTAATAAATGAATCGAAAACTTCCTTAATTTCATATTACGTTTCAATGGTGAAACTATTCATAACGGCCCTCTACCAAGTTCAGAGTTCTTGACATATCTTTTGCATGCGATGTTATCACATTTGTGGAATTATATGTAAACAACATACTTTAATAGCTCTAGGGCACATAATGAGATATTCTAAGGATATTCTACTTCAAGAATTATATGTGTGAGTAGAATGATTCAAATCCAAAAGGTTGTTAGTCAATGAGTTTGATTTAAGTCGAGCCACAAAGACAAAAACTGTATGTGTGAAGATTTAATGAGTCATGAGTCAAATTAAAATGAAACCACATATGAGATGCTTTGATAAAAGTTGCCACTGATTAAGTTTAGTATACCAATATTTATATACATGTGATGTGTAGTGTGTTTAATGAGGACCTCAATCATCCGCTAGAACGGAATTTATTTATCCTACTTGAAAGAGTGTGAGATTACTTGATTTAAAGTTCAAAATCAAACGGTACTAGTGTTTACAATCAAGCTATTAATCTTTCTTATTTTGTGTGGTTAATTTATTAGTCTTGAATAATATCAAACCTATTCGTGAAATTACTTGAGACCATTATATTGGGTAGACCCAACTTGGTTGATTAGTTTTGAAATTTGATAATTATTCTTAATATTGAAAGAATCGACTGTGTGTTGGAAGCTGACATCCCACCCCCATGGATAGAGGTTGTTTTTGTTGCATCTAACATCTCATCTACTAAGACAAAGAAGAGCAAAATCAAGAAGAAGAAAACCTTTGTTCACAATGTTAGTGATATGCTCTATAATGTCAAAATATCAATATGGGATACTTGAGAGATATTGGTTGTAACTCTTACTTTTATTAATTAATAAAATATTGATGTTTGTTGTCTCAATATTTAGGTAGAATTTTTATGTATGTAAATCTTGAATAACATAAAGTATCGCATATGCCAATAAGATTGTGTTAAGAGACTTTATTTATATGGGTTATGAATATAGACATAAAACTATTTTAATACAAAATCACTAAAATAAGTTTGCGAGTCATAGACATTCTAAAGAATATTAAAAAGTCGATATAACAAGCACACCTTATATTTATACAGTGAGTGTCCTACCATTCAGTATAAAATGTTGAAAATACATATATGTGAATACTTTATTAGAGAATGAGCATTTGACCAATTACTCACAGAATGAATCAAATATATAGAATTTACTCTTTACTGTCAACGTCTTACTTCGTGATCGTGTTAAATGTACATGGATCTTAGACTTGAGATGATATGGTTGTCTTAAATGCATAACGGTTAGCATGTCATTAGAGCATTAAAGACCAATATCTATTTTAGTATGGGATAGGATCATTAGTCCAAAGTGCCGTTGTCTGGGTGTATATGAAAGCATTTGTGCGTTCAATAAGGGATTTGTCTCTTTATAAGTGAGTAAGACATTTGCTCAATGCAGTTGATATTCTATGAGATGAAAAGCCTTGGGCAAAGTAGTATGTAATTAAAAAGGAGTTTCAGATAGAAGCATTCGTTTCATGAGAAAACGTTAATTGCTTATATAATTAAGTTTTTGAATTTGACTAAATTTATGGCTTTTGCTTAATTATGATAAAGAAAGACAAAATGTCTATATCGTATGGTATTCATGATTGGAAAGGCTTATTATGATCCATTCACTTTATCTTAGATGGACAACGATATGAGCTACAAGTTAGGTGTTACCCATATCATTTGTGCTATATTCATTGTTAGTCAAGAATGAACTTAAATAGTTATACACATAAAAGCAAGGCAACAGTTTAAAGGCATTTGCAAAGTAGGGAGAACAAGGCTTGCGAAATATCATCGTAGAATTAATTTTGTCGCAATTGGATTAGACCAAATGAAATGATTTATTCCTTATTATATTTATTAATGATAAGATTATTAATTAGAAACATGATGCACCTTTAATTTAATTAATATAGATAATTAAATTAAAGAGACAAGATAAAAGAATTATTTTATACCTATTATGTTTGTTAATAATAAGGATTATTAACTAAAAATATAATCGATCTTTAATTTAATTAATGAGATTAATTAAATCGAAGGAAATAATTCAAATGGGTTTTAATTATTAATTAGATTAATAATTAAAGATAGATGGGCTAAAATTAATTTTAAAATCTATGTAAAAGTCCATAGAACCCATTCTACAAACTTTAGATATTCTAGTATATATAGGATTGTATCTTAGGAATACATCACTTGAAAAAGTTTTGAAAGAATGGCACTATTCACTTGAACAGTACTACCGCTATTGTTCACCATGGGTACCGTTCACTTGTGCACTTTGCATGTAATAGTCTAGCTTCCCTCTCATATTTTCTTTCAAAAAATTTTTCAAGTGCAAAGAGTTACGAGATTTCACGGAAGAGTTCATGAAGATTCATTAGAGAGTCCTAGCCAATGCTTTATTTGTGTGGATAAACTAAAGGCTGGGATTTTATTACGACTCTTGGATCATAGAAAAAAACTATATGAATTAGATTGCAGGTAATCTTCCATACAAATAGTTTATAATTTTGATTATGCATTTTATGCAATGAAAAAGCAAGTTGGGAATTTTTATTCTGTTGTGTTCTTTGGTTATTTTCTAATTAAATTTCGAAAATTTTACATCTTGAACCAGGTAAAGCACAACACAAAAGACTAGTGGGAGTGTTAAGAAATCTAATGCTCCTAATAACTAAGAAAAGTGTTTCCACTATGACACTGAGAGACATTGAAAGAGAAGTTGTGCCAAATAATTTAAGAATTTTAAGAATGTTAATCAAAATAAAGAACTATTTATTTGAAATATTTGGTTTCATTAGTTTATTTTCTATTCCTTGTATTTTAAGTCAAGGTGCATCTTTTCATATATGTATTTTGAATTGAGATCTGGTAAGAAGTAGATCATTTGGCATGCAGAAAGTGTCACCAAGGTCTATAGCAGAACAAGTGTTGCGGTCACTGTAGTTTGGACTACTTCTATCAGATTATGACTTGGTTATGTTCTAATTTTGAGAAACTATCTTTTATTCCATCATTTCAATACCTTTGTTGTTAAAAGAGAATTATGAATTTTTTCAAAGATAATATATGCTACAATTATTATTGTAGTAAATTGGCTTACATGGGCTCATTGATGAATGATCTCTATTACTTGAACATGGATGATAAAAATTGATGAATGCCATTTTTAACAAACACATTGCAGATCGACTCAATTCCAAACAATCGTAGCATGTTAGCCTTGATCATGTTAAAGAAATAAAAATAAGCAAATCAGAGAAAGATGGACTTATTAGACCATTGGGAGAGGGATCCTATCTGACTTGTGAACCTTTTAGACAAGATGGCCAAAAGTCTATTTCATGGACAAATAAGAGAGCCACCTTAATATTAGAGTTTGTCCACACTAGAGTTGGTGTGCCATTTAATGAAATGGTTTAGAGAGGTCTTCACTACTATGTAACCTTTACCGATAATTATTCTAAATATAGCTATGTGTATCTAACGAAGTATACGCATGAATCTTTTGAAG
The DNA here is from genome assembly GCA_019155195.1 of Avicennia marina. Taxonomy (NCBI): domain Eukaryota; kingdom Viridiplantae; phylum Streptophyta; class Magnoliopsida; order Lamiales; family Acanthaceae; genus Avicennia; species Avicennia marina. Next base: position 15,967,978 of record CM032754.1, on the reverse strand, counting down.
AATGCAAAGAATTCAAGGTAAAGTAGAAAGCAAATTGATAGTCATATAAAAGCACTATAATCAAATTGTAAAGGCGAAAACATAAGCATCAAGTTGTTCAATGAATTTCTCAAAGAAAATAGCATTGCACTACAACTTATACCACCAAAATCTCCTCAATTGAAAGGCGTGACCAAATGTAGGAATCAAACTTTATTGAACATGGTTCGATCCATTATTAATTTCACAATCTTCCTATTTCATTATGAAGACACCTCCTTAATGGGGCACCTATCTTAAATAGAATTTGCACCAAAAATCCATTTCAAAAACTCCACAAGAGATATGGAGTAGGAGATATCCAAGCTTAAAGCAAATTTAGATTTGGGGATATCTGGCTTGCATTAAGAAAAAGCAACACAGACAAGTTAGAAGTAAGAACTATAATGGGTCATTTTATTTGATATTCTAAGGATTTTGTAAGATATGAATTCTATATGCCTCATGACTAAAGGATCACTATTGGTTATCAAGTCAGCTTTCTCGAATAAGATATAATTAGATGATGCCACATACTTATATAGAAAATAATTTCAATAGATAATGTAATTGAACTACTCACCAAGTCTATGCCACAAGTACAACTAGATTGCCATCTTGAGAAGATAGATATTAAATACTAAAACAATTGGCACTAGAGATATTGGTATTAGAGTGAAAGTGGAAGATTGTTAGAGATATATCCTTTAACACCAAGTATTCATGTATTATATGGATATTGACTGCAAACATTAAGTCTTAGTAATAAAATATTTAACACCAAGTATTCATGTATTATATGGATATTGACTGCAAACATTAAGTCTTAGTAATAAAATATTGATATATTGTTTCATTAATAGATCGTAGTTTTGTTAGCACATGTGAATCTTGAATGGGCAAAAAGTATTGCTTGTGTCCATATAATTGTATTAAGAATTTTATTCATATGAGTTATGGATATAAATACAAGGCTTCTTGATACATAATCATTGAAACCTATTTGTGAGTTATAGAATTTCTAAATAGGTATTAGAGATATCAAAACCTTGTGTTTATATAATGAGTGTCATGACAATCTGTATCAAATACTAAAAACGCATGTGTGTGGATATATCTTTAGGAAATAATGTATCTAAATATAGACTTAAAAAATGAAGCAAATATATGGAATTTATTTTTTGTAGTAATGTTCTGCTTTGTGATTACATTAAGTGTAAATGGACCTTCAATTTAAGATGGCATAGTTACCTTGTGTACTTCATCATTGACATGTCATTAAAGCATTAAAAATTGTGTCTCCCTTTCTAGGGTCATGAGATCAATGTACCTCTGTTTGTATGTGTATGAAGATATATGTGCATTTCATAAGAGTTGTAAACAAGCAAGTTGTATATCCTCCACGTTTAATATCCCATGGTATGGACATCCTTGGACAAAGTCATGCATGTTAGGTTTCGACAAGTTTGAGGTCAAATTTTAAAATTTTAAAACCTTGAATTAATAATATAAATGCAGTGGAACAACATACCAAACTCGTTCCACATTTGCCATATAACACATATTAACTAAGAAGCGCCAAAGAAAACTAAAAAGAACATATCTTTGGAATCACATTACAATTGGTGCGCCTAACTTTTAGTTTGTGCACAACTCAAAAGATTGCAAATGTGCCCATTGAAATGTGATTCTAATCTCTAGTTTATCTACACAATTTTTGTGACGATGAATGACTTTTATATGTTGCAGACACCTTTTATAAAGCTCTAATGCAAACTCTTTTAGGGTAAGAAGCTTTTGGCGACAAGAATAAAAGAAGAGGATGGCTAGAATAATTTTTCTTCTTACTTGATGAGTGGCACACAAAAATTAACTGATTTCTTATGCTTATAACTCTTTTGAAACATGTATTTATATTGAACACACTAAGGCACATTAGTTTTGGATTTCATGGGCTTATTTTATGGACTTTTAGTAATTATTAGCTTATAGATCTTTTAATTATTAAACTATTTAATAATTGTAATCCATAACTCTTAATTATTAATCTCCATTAATAATTAAGTCACATGTGGCCTCTTAATTATTAATCTTTATTAATAATAAAGGTTTAGTTGAATTATATTCTTCAACTCAATTAATCTTATTAATTAAATTAAAGGCTATCATGTTTCTTGTTAATAATTACATTATTAACAATCATAATTGATATCAAATAATTTCGTCCATGTCTTGTGTCTTTAATTTAATTAATCCTATTAATTAAATTAAAGTTTTCAATTTGTTTCTAATTAATGATTTTATCATTCACAAATACCATGATAATTTATTTGGTTCAATCTATTTATAACCAAATAAACTATATTACCCACCAATTTAACACTCATCATACACAATAATTTTTTGTATGTGACTCTCTAAATTAATCCTTAATTAGTAACGAGCATAACTTGAAGGATATGGGTAGTGCTTAGTTTGTGGCCTATATTATAGCCAAATTAAAATGAAGTGAAACAGATTATAATGAACCTTTCCGATTGTGAATACCATGTGGTATAAATATTTTGTCTTACTTTGTCTCAATTGAATGAGAACCATTAATTTAGTTAAACTCACAAATTCGATCATATGACCAATTAACTTTTTTTCATGTGACTAATATTTCTATTAAAAACTCCTTTCCGATCACACACTACCTTGACTAATGATTTTTATCTCATAGAATATTAATTACATAGGATAAATCCCTTGTCAAATACACATATGCCTCCATATGCACTAAGGCAACAATACGTTGGGTTTATAATCCAATTTTATATTAGCATAGATATTGACTCTTAATAACCCAATGATACGTTAACTGTTGTGCGCACAAGACAACTATGTTGTCTTAGATCTAAGGTCCACGTACACTTAACATAATAACGAGGTAAGATATTGATAACCAAGAATGAACTTTATATATTTGCTTTGTTTTTCGAGTCATTGACATAACGCTCATTCTCTAATGATGCATCAATATGCAAGTATTCTTAGTATCTCATACTGAATAGCATGATATTCACCGTATAAATGCAAGGTCTGTAAGTTGTATCGATTCTGTAATGCCCTTTAAATTATCTGTGACTTGTGAGTTGGTTTTAACAATCGAGTATTAAGATAATCATGTGTCCATATTTATATATTCATAACTTTTTATGAATAATGCTTCTTAACTGAATTACATGAGCACATGTAATACTTTATACCATTCAAGATTTATATACATCAAAACTTGTCATAATATTGATATGAATAAATTAATATTTTATTAATTAATATAAAGGTGTATATATACAATTACAATATCCCTAGTATCTCTCATTTTGACATTAGAGGACATATCACTAATAATGTATGATCAAAAAAAAGTTTTTAATAAACATTAATCTCATAAAGTACTACTATTTGATCAAATGATCGAGGCATGATTGCCCACTCTATCTAAAAAAGAGAAAAATATTTCTAGGCTCTTTTTGTCTTTCTCTAACTTCATTCTCCCTGTTCAAACGAAAGAGCTTTGTGGAGAAGAAAGATGTTCTTTCCCGTTGACCGTGTGGACAAACTAAATGTCTAAATAAGTATTCTAGCTATGAGATCTCAAAGGAAGAATTTGTTAAAAGCACATTCCACAAGTAAAATTTATTCCTCTTTTCTGAATGATGATTACAAGTGCTATTTGAAAAAACTTACCGGGCTTAAGATTAATAATTTTCACTATGCATGTATGTTTTGTTAAAATTTTTAATTTAATTTGGTGCGCCAATTCAGGCGAAACTCAACATATTCACCCTCACTACATTTCTACAGTTACGTCACTTTTGTAATTTACTTTTTGCATGTATTTTGTCCTCTTAAAAGAATTGTATTCATAGATTTCTATTAAACTAATACTTTACAATGATATTCCATAAATTTAAGTACTATGAGCCAAAAATCAATTTACCATTCCATTATGTTAAACCAAAATGATAAAAACTCCATATATATTTTTTTTCTTCTTAGCAATTTTCTTGTTGCTAAATTTATTCTTGACATCATTGCAAATTTGACAAAAAAAAAATAAAAAATTAAACTATTATTGAAATTCTGACTAGTTTTAAGACAAGATAAAGCTTTTGTACATACATAGATTGTGAAAATTAGCAGTGAGTAAACACGGGAATTGTAAAACAATCCTCACCGAAATCACTTACAATCAAAACATTTCAATATGTATTACTTTTGCAGTTTCACTAGTCGAATAATAAGATAATGAAATTAATCTTGTTTGATAACAAATGTTAGCAACTTGAATAAAATAGAATAAACAAATCCGAGTTGACTCTTCCAGTTAGGCAAATAAAATTAGACAATCTAAACTAGCTGAATTGGCCACGTTAAGTTTACTCTATTCATATATCTCACACACACACACACGCACATATATGGCATGATTCCATGTGATGAAAGCCATATAAATGCACAATAAGAAGAGTCGTTATTACTGTAGTATGATCACTTTCATCAATGAAATATGCATAATGGGTCAATGTGAACACTGATGAGGGTGATTAGATGAACCACTCCATAGGGAATCCATGTGATGTAAGTAATGCGATTGTATATAATATGTAGTCATTTATATAAATATGATTGTAATTTAATGAGTGAAACACATGTACGATATACATATATAGTGTGGTTTCAATGTATTCGGGTTTCAATTTATCTGGACAAAGCTTACACTGTGATGATTATTAGGAATGCCAATTTCAATTTATTGAAAAGAAGTGAAATAATGAAAGAATGGCGTAGATGAAATATTTGTTGCTTTCAATCGATGATGAAAAAACATGATAGACGAAAAAGATTGGAAGGGGTCGTCGAGATACGTGGACAAAAAAGAAGGTGGAAGAAGAAGATGAGAAGAGGAAGATTAGAGATAGAGTTTCGTATTGTGAAGAATTTCTTATATATACGATATAAAATTAGAACATAGTTCTGTCAAAACAAAAATAAGTTTAATCTCTTGAGATTATGAATAGATAAACCCATGTGGATGTATGGAAATCACAAGACCAATATTTTCAGTGATGACGTGTCCTTTGGGAATGAGGACGCTCAGAACTAAAATTATACCAAGCATGGGTTTCAAATGGATTTGGAAATCCCAATTCTATTCCCCACTCTATATCTCCTTACCACTCATGCCCCAAGGATCATCTCTGTACACCCTTGTTCTAAACACAAGTATTAAAGTCCAATATTTCCAAATTTCTTAAACATCCATTAGTACTCTTCCTCAATGTTTAACATCTGTATCTCAGTTACTAATATATAGAACTAACTCTCCTAAGTCTAATCCCATACATAACCAATCGTTGAAATCATGAATCGAAGACATTAAAAACAAATAGACAGGTAATTGAATCAAGTACTGCATTAATGAATAGAGTTGAAAAAATAAACCATGGCTTCAACTATTTCATCAACCTCCAAAACTAAGAATTCGGATTGATCCATAAAAAACAATTTCAATGCTCCTTTTTGTTTTTCTGAGTTTATCCTATTTATTATGAAAAGTTAAGAAGGATAAAGGAACTGTGTGTTGGTTGTCTTCTAAAAGTAAGTTTTCTTCTTCCATTTGTCAAAGATGATAAATAAATCAATCCAATTTGGGGAGGCTTTGCAAAGTGCTTCTCTTGGAGTTAAACTCCCACATGTTCATATTTCAAGAAAGAGTATATATTGTTTTTTATTCCCATTCTCATTCGAATGAATGCTATGTTTCACATTTCGAATAAGCATAAATACAACATCTATAAGATAACTTCCATCTTGTAAGTTAGGTGGCATTTTTATAAGATAGCCCTAATTTCTCTTGATTGCTAATTCAATTTGCGACTCATATTTTGGAACATATCGCACGGATAGTTCATCATCAAACACATTACAATCAACAGAAAGACGAAAGAATAAAAACTCTAATCCACAGCCATTGAATCTTGCTCCTCATCCTTGATTGCATACCAAAGTTTGAAAAATCCCTTCTTCTTGTGGCCTTGAACGCCCTAAAAGTGTCTTCCAGAAGTTCCAAGTATGCCTTTTATATTGGTCTGGAATCCCCTTGGGAAAAGGATTCTAGTCACCTATGTACTTTTGTTTTCTGCCTTGTATCGTCCTAAATGATGTTAATCCTCCTTAGATCAATTGTGACAACATAGATCAATGGACATCAATCTTTCTTGTGCGATCAGTAAATGGTGGAATTTCTTCATGTTCTGCGAGCAATTGATCTGAACAATGTTGGATCAACAAAAGAACACATTTGCAACACTCCCTTGTCCATTCGCAATCAAATGGGATCGATCCTTTTGCTCAAGATCGATTAAAACAGGGATTGATAATGTTGGATTGATAACCCAGAAGCTTCACTTCTCAATTCAGATCAAATTCCCTTGCACGTAGATCCATCCTAGTTGATCCGTCTGTCATAAAATCAATCACAGCACCTTGAGATCAACTTTTCAGAGCTTTTTCCCCAATTCCTTCTATTTTGCACCATTTTTTTTTTTTTTTGCTCCTAGGCCTCGATTCCTCTCCAACTTGATGCTTTCTGCTGCATACCTAAATTTGTTATCAAATCAAATAAATAATGCATCGAAACAATGCAAAACTTGACCTTAGATCCATATAAACAATATCATCGTCACATGCTAAGCATCAGTAAAATTAGAGATTGCAAGGATAAAATATGCTTTTTTTTTCAAAAAAAAAAACAGCTTTCCTTATGTTTTGAACTTAAGCTACAAATGAAATATGATTCCAAAAAATTTCATTAGAGAATAAAATTAAGATCTTTTTGTGAAGCATTCAGAATGCAAAAAACCCAAGTCCCGTCTTCTCTAGTCAAAAAACAATTTAGAGACCTAGTAAAAAATAAAATCTTCAAAAAGAGGACGTTGAATTTCTTTAAAGAAGAATTTTATAAATAGAAAGGCAAAAATCAATAAAGGCATAAACACATAAAATACCTTTAATTGTTGGAAATGTAGCAAGCCAGGGGACAGACAAATAAATGTCCACTTGATCACAAAATCAATGAGTTATTTCAAAAAAATTGAATTAAAAGAAATACTTTCATCTTTATTAATTAATGAAGAAACCCTTAAAGATGAGTCTAATTCTTCCTCATTTTTAGATAATAATATAAATAACACATATAATTCAACAAAATAATATTCAAATTTATATCTAGATAATAATGAATGTTCTTGTCCTTTACCATTAATCTAATTATCCAAAAATCAAAATGAAAAAAGAAATCCTTTTGATCTAATTGGAAATTTTCAAATCCAGAAGACAAGAAAATAATATAAATTTAAAGAATATATTCTTGTTGAAGAAGGAAAAACACCAAAAATCATTGAACTATTTAAGATATCAAAATTGTTTGAAAAATATCCTTCAACCTCAATATGCAAGCCCTTGGCATCAAGACGTTTGCAGCAAGTGATTAGTGAATTAAAATTCAGGTAAAACAAATCTAAAATAAATTAGTATAATTGAAAACAATGGATTTACAAATAGAAGTAAAATTACCTTTATTTCAACAAATTAAAGAAGGACATTCACATATTCCTAAAGAGATAAAGAAGATTCGGAAAATAGCTTGAATAATTCTACAAATGAAAAAGTTATTCATCTAGTCGAAAGAATAAATTTTTAAAAATATTATTATTTTATCGCCTTAATAATGGAGGATTTTAAGATAGGTACTACTTGTTAGCAGGGTTGATTAAAATTGTATGAAAGAAGAATAAGTTCCATCAATATATTATGAAAAAACAAAGTAAACGCTAGTTGCTACAACAATTCAAATATAAATTATCCAAAGCTTATATATGCAATGAAGGGTATTGCTTCAAAAATAATTCATCCTTATAAAAATCTAAACCAAATATAATTCTACGCACTCCATTTCCACTTCTATACATCCTTTTGTGCATCAATAGCCAAATAATAATTGCAAAGATCGTTGGGTAAAAAATTTACATTTTTCTTTGTTTCTCCAATAAAAAAAATTAAATTTATTTGTTACAAGAGTCCTCAATTTATTAACAAATTAATTTGATAAAAAGTAAAAAGTTACATATTGAATTTTTATAAGAAGAATTAACTCATCTTAAAATAGAGCACATTGTCAGTCCCTCAATAAATAACAATATTAGATTCAGAAGAAGTGATAAAAAGAAAAAAGGAAATATGTGTTAATCTTTCCAGTGTATTTTGGAATTACAAAAAAAGCATGTTGTTTTCCTACCAAATATTAGAGAATTTGATGAAAGACAAATTCCGACAAAAGGTACACCTATCCAAATAAATCCCAAGCTTTTAGAAGCATGTAAAAATGAAATTCAAATGTTATTAGTAAAGAAATTGACAAGACCATCAAAATATGCTCGGTGTTGTGCTTCCATTTATGTAATGAAGAAAACATAACAAAAGGGAGTTTCAGGATTAGTAATTAATTATAAACTATTAAATAAAATCTTATAATGGATTAGAAATTCAATTCTAAATAAGAGAGATTTATTCAATATATCATATCAAGCAAAAATATTTAAAAAATCTTACATGAAATCATAATTATGGTGAATTCACACATTGTAGCTTTGGGATTGGAACTTTTCTACTTTTGTTTTTGCCAATTTATAATGGGGTGCAAGTACGATGAAGAATAAACAAAGAAAAATTAAATTGCAATGCTGCAACAACAATTTGTTATGCTTGATTTGTTTATGGGGGTAGGAAGAAGACAAAAAGTTGGTTTACAAAAACGTGATTTATAATAAATTAATCAAATACCGTACAAAGCACAAAATATGTGGCTTTTAAGGTAAAAGCATAGATATAGTATATTGGAATTTAAAATTGTATTTGTTCTTGGATGGTTCTCACGCTTACTTTCTTTAAATCATATTTACAACCTTTGTATATCATAATTGTTTCAAAATTTTGTGAGAGAATAACTGAAAATATTAAATAAATTTGAAGGCTAGTAATATTTTTTAGGACAATAGTGGCACATCCCATCGCTGTCGCAGACCCCGTAATGAGCCTGTCAGTGTGTGGTTCTAAATAAAGGTCAAGACTAGTAGCATATTCGACTCTGAAACCCCTCACTTTCTTTAATTCATATTTAGTGAGGACAAACTTAAAAATTAGATAAATTTTGTGGTTAATTATACTTTTCTAGGCCCGTGGGGCACGTGCACACATTGGCCTTTAAATAAATCTGCTAGTGGGGACGCCATGAGTGTTTTGAAAACCCATTGAACATTAAAAAGAATTATGAATTTACTCCTATTGACACAAATTTAATTGAACTAGTTCATAATTTTGATTCAAAAGACATGTCCAAAGTTGCATATTCGAAATTCTTTACTAAGAATATTCAAAAACCTTCCTTGCATTGAAAAATATTTTACAAAATCCTGTTAACCCTATAAGTTATAATTATCAGAATTATAACTTGAATGGCAAAGAATGAACATTCAAAAGATTATTTGATTTTTCACTTTTCATCCTAATTTTTTAATAGAATTTCCAATTTGGTTTATGGTTGGCGAAAAGACTTTACCTCTTGATGTTAAATGAGACTTCAACATTATTTCAAATTTGGTCAGATATAAGAAAAATATTGAAAAAACTAAATGGTGGACCATCTTTGTAGACAATACGCTAAAAAGTTCTTACAAAAAGAGAAAAAACTAATAAGGGGATGTCATGCATCCAAACAAACCATAATAGAACATAGGCAGCAATATATATAAGCTTGAATGGTCAGTGAATACAGCAAGGGAGAAAATATTATACAATCAATGGGTGATCAAATTATGAATATCCGAGTATAGGAGATAAATAATAACCGAAGCCACAGAATCCAGAGAAAGTCACCCAGTTGGATAACCGAAACCAAAAAATCTAGAGAAGGGCACCGTGTCAAAAATTGATGCAACCTTAAAGAATCAGAAACTCTCAAATCTTTCCATATGTATATAATAATAATAAGGAATTATATTACTTTTATATATAAAAGATAGTAGGTCAGAAACAACACTTGTCTTTCTGTTACTCAAATATTATGCATCATTTTTTCAGTAAAAACCCACTCAGAAGAAGATATACCTTCATCACGATTCGAGATTACAAAAAGTCAGCAAATAAAAAAGGTTCAACATAATTTGGGCGTGTTATCAAAAATTTGGTTCTAAAAGGGGAAGAGCAAGCCTCAGAGAACATTTTAATCGGAAGGGATTAGTTATCAAAGGCCTCCGGTGATCGGAGACGGCAACTTAAGGGTCGAAACCCTAACAGGTTGAGGAAAAGACATTTACGAAGGAGAACGTAATTGACAATGCTAGTTGTTTCCAACTTTTAATTCACCCTCATAATTACTAATTTACCATTTCACCCTTAACCCTAGCTATTCTTCTCAATTTTTCCATCAGTCCATTCCGTTATTACAAAAACCTTGGTCTAATTTTAGGTAACCCCTCCAGCTCTCAATAAATTATATCAAAACCCCATCCAAAACTTTCGGCTAACCAGATTGAATTAGTGAGCCCCAACCACCATTTGTGCTTCAGACATAAATAGCTTTCATTAACAAAATTTTTAGCCCATCTTTTTATACGGAAGCATCTCAAACTTCGGAGCCGTCTACTATTGTCAAAGATCAAAAGAAAGACAATGGCAAGTCCAAGAAGACTGGTAGAGGTAAAATTAATTCAAAATCGTATGTTATAGAAAAAAATCTAAAAATTTTCAAAAATTATCGTAGGTAGATAGATATTGCAAAAAAAAATACATACAATTTCTCTTAAAGACCTCCATAGAAGAGAGTCCATCATCAAAAGGCTCTAGTGCTGGGCCATTTGGAGGACCATGTGTACAAGACCTCTGTAAACTGTGATGGAGTGAAAAAAAAATGATCAATATTCACAAGGCATGACAACTACGAAAAAGTGACAAAAGTGTTTATAATTTAAAAGTTCGATCCAAGAGATGCTTGATAGGATAAGGAGAAATGCCCAAATAATTCGAAAGGGAAAGATTATCACGGGACATCAACAATTTATATGCAAATAATAGAGGGTGTTGTCAAGGACGATAATTTGAAGAGATTTCTTGATTGGAAATAGGAGTTGTCGAACCATTGGTAATCGAAAAAAAAAAAACAACCATCGTCGTTGTATATTAGAAATACAAATAAGAATTGGGAGAAAGGTTCACGAAAAAGAAAAAGAGCACATCATGGGTTTGCAAGACAATAGAATCATTTTCACCACACGAAAGGAAAAGGAATCAAACCCTTCTCTGGTATTCCTCAATGATCAAAAAAACTTGGATTCTTACTAAAAATTGCCACTTTCATTCAGTGTCTAATGGTCAAACTTTCGGTTTGTATGTGTCAAGCATATAGCCTAACTTGCATGATTGAGACCTGCATCGGTTGAACCTCGTGAATCGAGCATACTTCTTTCCAACCTTCCGTGGATGTTGCTTCTCTTATGAAATTATAGTATTCAGCTCCTATTTCTCATCATGAATTTCTTCCTTTAGCTCCTCAGTGTATAGTAACTTCTGCTCTACAATAGCACGCTCTACCTCTGTCCTAAGTTCGATCTTTTCAATCTTGAGGGGTACACAACTGCATTAGCGTACTATTTGAAGGTGTGGCAAGAGTGGCAAGAAATTAGATTCAAACGTATGGAATATCCAAAGAAAATTCAAATGTAAATGCAAGTTATGTAATTTAAATAGGGATAAGATGTTCGAAAGAATTCAAGTCAGTTTTCTAAGAATTAGTCACTCTAAAAATTTTTACTATAGACCTTATTCCTCTCATTAAATTTTGTCATATCACACTCGTCTTTCAACTAACTACATAAAAACTGTTAGATTTTTTTTAAAAAAAATCTTATGAAAAATATTGAATATTGGGAAGAAAAGTGTTGTTCCTTGACTAATTCAACTGATATTTATCATCTCAATTTCTTCACCGATGAAATCAGCATCTGGAATTCTACTATATTTGTGAAGGATCCAGAGAACAGTTAGTTATTTGACAATTTAAAGTCAGATTCATTCATTGCTGTTAAATATTATTCAACTGATGATATATTTTATCAAACACATGTAAGATTTTATTGTTATTTCTTTGTTAATTCTATTTTTAGTTTTTCAGAAATTCTTGAAATTTCTTTATTGTTACACAATCTTGTTCTTAGTGATGTTATACCCATTTAATAGTTATTTCTCACATAGAATCCATCATAGAAAATTATAGGAATTTTTTTTGTTTGATGTACATTTTGTTAAATAAATGTTGTTGGGATGTTGGTAAGCTTTAGAAATCCTTTGGTAAGTCCATAGTTGGTTCTCCTTCAGAGATAACAATTTTTGACATGTTTGAAAATAAGTTACGAAACCTAATATGAAAGTAACGAATTTATATTGAATATTCACAAATGTCTTTAAAATTATGTCGAATCCAATATACCCAAAAAAAGAGTTAAATCGAAGCCACACACGGGTTGACCCTTGAACCCCTATACAAATTTAAAATAATTCAATAAACATAAAAAATAATTTAATGAACTTATTCTTCTATTAATTATTTTATTCTATTTTTATCTTTTTCAAATACTTCTAATGCAGGAAATTCTAACTTTCTAACACTCACTGCCACGCCGCACATCGCGTTGCCTTCTTTTACACTTCACAATTGACAATATTCTTTTTCTACTATTAATGGTAGCTACTGAGCATTAGCAAAGGGTCAAGTATTTCAATACTTAATTTCCTTTACTTCAACGATCCTCCCATCTTTACTTCAACAGTCTCACATCTATTCACCTTACCAACCATTGCCATCGAAGTTTCACCACCCAAACAACCCAATACCCACATCTTTCTGCAATTAAATCTTCTTATGTTGCCTGCAATTTTCTTTACGGATTTGATGTGGCAAGTTTGGTGGGTGAAATTGTAAATTTTGTTGCTTGAGAAATCTACCCAACTCGTGTGCCCCTGATTCAATGCCTAAAAGAATTTTCACGTTATATTAGAGAAATCTACCTAACTTGTGTAGTGGGTTCATGGGTTAGATTTACGTGAAAAATTGCGTGTTAGGTTTAGGTCAAAAAATTAATTCGTAAAAATAAATGGATCAATTTGAATTAACATTTTATACGGAATAGTCATGTCCTCAACTCACCAACCCACACCATGGTCGTATTGCCACCCCTCTTCATGGTCATGTGTTTTCAGGGCTCCAGTTTAGTTGACAAATTTTACCTTCATCTAAAATATAGGAATAACAGTTTAACTGATGGCTTCTGAATTGAGAAAATTATTTATAGGTAATTCTAGTGCCAAATCCAGCTAAATGGTACAGTCTCAAAAACTTCACGTGGCTATAAATTATTTAAATTAGACTATTCTATAATGAAAAATAGAAACTATTTATCAAGTAATCTCATTTAACTTTAGAATAACATTTTCTATAAAAATTCATGAAGAAATTATGTCGATTCAATCAAAGTGTATCTTTATTATCAAATGTAGCTACACAAATATGTATTATGTTTGTTTTAATTTTTAGGTGTGTATATTTTTAGGTATATTTTTTTTGAAAATTGTATGAAAGTAAGAGAGATAAAGAGATAAAATTTTAAAAATGTAATGATTAAAGTATATATATTCTTTGAGATAGAAGCAAAACAAACATAGGGCTTAAGAGATTTAAATCATCTTCATTATCTATGATATAAGCACATGTCAATAATAACATGTATATTTCAATTGTGCCCTTAATTGTTCTGCAAATTTAGCAGATTTGTTGATAAATAGCTCTTTAATATTAAGTTTCATTTAAAGGAAGATAAATTTGAAAATCATTGAAAAATATTTTGCAATAATTTATCAAATCTATTTTAGATTAATGTCATCCCAATTAAATCCAAAATTACAAGTGATAACTTCTAATAATTAAAAAATAATTCTCCTTCATGCAAAAGCATATCTTCTATCCGTTTTTACCCCTAAAAGATAATGGAATGAGATTACTAATTTAATGAGTTTCTAATTGAAAATATCCAAACTCCAAGTAATATAATAGAGAAAAGAAGTTTCTCAAATAATAGAAGAACTAAATGGAAATGTTCTTCTAAAATTTAACTCTGTTCAAAGAATTGGCTTCTTAGAAACCAGTTATTCAAATTCCATCTAATGACAACATATCGAAAATACTCAGCCAAAATAAATTTTAAAACTCCTATTTCAAAAATAATTTATTCTCCGCCGCAATCTCCTACCACTTCTCAAATTCAACCAGGAATTAATATGATTACTAGATCCAAACTTCAAAAAGAATTTCTACTGGAAGAAGACTATAATAATGAGGAAAAATGAAGAAAGATGAAATTAGTTTAAACAATTCGATCCTTCAGTGAGAAGAAAATCAAAGAAAAATGGATAATTACAATGAAACAATTATTTGCGAACTTTTATTCCATTGATTGGTTTAGATTATAGGGCATAGGTAGCATTCAGGAATTGAATGAAATAGGAATCGAATGAATATAAGAATAGACTAAATATAGAAATAGAAAATTGTGTAAATTATTCTGTGGTTAGTATGTAATAGGAATGTGAAAGGAATAGAATTCTTATTCATAATTTCATTCTCATAATTGACAAATAGAAATAAATATATAAATATTATGAACTTATCGATAATGATAAAATTATCCTTAAATGATAAATTTTCTTACAATTGTGCGGTAAAAACTTAATTGATACTTATGAATACTTAAATTGGTTAAAAAAACAAGATCCACCAATTAAAAATGACTTCCACACAAAAACTCATTTCTTTATCTATCCAAAAGTATCAAAAAAATTTTTCTTATGGCATATAATTTCAATTTTTTATCGAGAAGTTGACATAAAATAGAGAATAAAGATGAAAAAGTTGTATCGTTCAAAACAAAGATAGAAAAAATTATGAATGTAAAGGAGAATGACGTGATTAGAAAATTATAATGGAAAATAATTGGGTAGTGAATGGTGTAATTGAACCCAAATCCGAAATCTCAAGGACGCAAACCATGCATCAAGCGCCCGACCCAACGTAGTAAAATTGGATTGAATCCGATGTAAATGGCCACAATCAGTACACTGGCACCTGATTGATACGTCATGAATCACTTGAACTACTCCGAAATGACTCGTTGTGGGAGTTGGAAATTCACAAGAAATTGAGGCAAACAATTTCAAGGAATAGGAATAAAATTTTAGAATTTAATTAAGTAGTTTGAATAATAATGAACCCTAATGCCATATTTATAGGTGGCATTGAGAACCTTAATCCTTCTAGGATTGTGTTTTTACTGGTCCTAGTTTATATAAAACTATATTTTTAATGGGCTTGTTTATCCGTGGCCCAATAATGAAATATTCTAAAATAAAATAGAATAAAAATAAATGATTAAGAGTCAATAGTACTATTGATCCTTTGCCTCTGAGTCTTCAGTCCAGTGCCAGATATTCACTCGGCACTCTTTTGTAGGTTTTATCCACGTATGTTATTTTTTTGAATTTCGTACACAAGCATGATAATTGCTTCTCTTCACACATGCTTTGGTTATTAGCCCAACTAGCATCTCCAAATGATCCTATTCTAGATGCGGGATGTCTCTGTCATTCCTCTTGTTTAGAGAAGGAATTGTCTTCAATTCAGCATCTTGTTCATCTCCTGCATTAAACAAACTCAAATCAAATACATTAAATGTTGTGCTAATCCCATACTTACTTAGGAGCTTTAATTTGTAAGCATTATCGTTAATCTTCTTTAACACTCTGAATGGTCCATCTCCTCAGAGCATCAATTTGGATTTTCTTTACTTGGGGAACCTCTCCTTCCTCGTATGAACCCAGAGTCAGTCTCCAGTTCAAACACTACATTCTTTCTTCCCTTATTTGCTTATTGTGCATACTGTTGGTTTCTTGTTTCAATGTTTTGCTTGACTTGCTCATGCATCCGCTTTACGTACTCTGCGCACTTCTTGCCTTCTAAACTCAAATGCTCATGGCTAGGCAATGGAAACAAATCTAATGGAGTTAGCAGATTAAAACCATAGACAATTTCAAATGGAGGCATGTCAGTAGCAGAATGAACAATCCTATTATACGCAAATTCCACATGTGGCAAACATTCTTTCCAACTTTTAACATTTTTCCTAATAATGGCACGCAATAATGTAGTGAGTGTCCTATTAACAGCCTTAGTTTGGCCATCCGTTTGAGGATGACAGGTTGTAGAAAATAGCAATTTAGTTCTCAATTTAGCCTATAGCGTTTTCTAGAAGTTATTTAAAAATTTAACATCACGATTAGACACTATGGTTCTAGGCACGGCATGTAGATGAACCACCTCTTTAAAGAATAAATCAGCTATGTGTGGCGCGTCACTTGTTTTGTGGCATGTAATAAAGTGAGCCATTTTAGAAAATCTATCTACGACAATAAACATGGTATCTTTACCATTCCTAGATCTAGGTAGACCCAAGACAAAATTTATAGAAATATCAGTCTAAGGAATATTAAGAACATGTAAAGGATGATACAAACCATGAGGTTGGTTATGAGATTTAGCTTATTTGCATTGCGTGCACTGTTGTACGACTCGCTCCACATTCCCTTTCAATCCCGGCCAATAGAAGTACTCCTGCAAAATTAATATTATCTTGGAGACACCGAAATGTCCCATTAACCCTCCACAGTGAGCCTCTCTAATAAGCAATTCTTGCAAAGAACACCGTGGAATGCATAATTTTTTAATAAAGAACAAATGACCATCACGCCTGAAATATTTTTTATGAGCACATTTCTCAATTAGTGCATATGCTTGGTCAAAATCAAGGTCTTGTTCATAGAGTTCTTTAATATGCTTAAACCATAATAATCTTGTACCTAATGTGCTCAACAAGGTGCATCTATGAGATAAAGCATTAGTAATTACATTTTTCATACCTTTCTTGTGCTTGATAACGTAGGGAAATGTGTCGATGAAAGATATCTACTTAGCATGTCATCTGCTGAGCTTGCTCTGGCCATTCAAATGCTTTAATGACTCATGATTAGTATGAACAACGAATTCCTTAGGCCTT
The DNA here is from genome assembly GCA_019155195.1 of Avicennia marina. Lineage (NCBI taxonomy): Eukaryota > Viridiplantae > Streptophyta > Magnoliopsida > Lamiales > Acanthaceae > Avicennia > Avicennia marina. The sequence continues at coordinate 15,950,699 of CM032754.1, read as the reverse complement.
AAATAGTGTTGCCAAATCTTTAGACTCGCACTAAGGAATACAATTCTTTATCATATGTAGGATAATTCAATGTAGCATCATTAAGCTTTTTGCTGAAGTACGTGATGAGCTTCTTCTCTTGCATCAAGATTGCTCTAATACCTATACGAGATACGTCACATTCAATCTCAAATACCTTACTAAAATCAGGTAAAAAAAGTAAAAGAGCATGTGTAAGCTTATGTTTTAGTGTTTCAAATGCTCGTTGTTGAGCTTCTTTCCACTTGAACTTCTCATTCTTTTTAAGTATGGCAGTAAGGGGTGCAACGATAGTGTTGAAGTCCTGGACAAAATGCCGGTAGAAACCAGTCAATCCATGGAAGCTCCTTACTTTAGATATTGACGTAGGATTGGCCACTCCTGGATAGCCTTTACCTTGTTCTTATCCACCTGTATTTCTTGTGCACTAACAACAAATCTTCAGAAGATATAGTGATCAGTATAAAAGATGTATTTCTTAATATTAGCATACAACCTTTCTTACTGTAGGACATCAAGCACATTGTGCATATGCTTAACATGTTCAGCTAACGTTTGGCCATATACTAGTATGTCATCAAAATAGATTACAAAAAATTTACCAATAAAAGCTCGTAAAACACGATTCATCAGCCACATAAATGTACTAAGAGTATTAGTAAGTCCAAATGGCATCACAAGTCATTCATATAGTCCAAATTTTCTTTTAAAAGTTGTTTTCCACTCATCTCCCTCACGCATTCTAATATGATGATATCTACTATTAAGATCTATTTTGTAAATATCGAAGCACCATGTAATTCATAAAGTAAGTCATCTAAGCGAGGTATGCGATGACGACATTTATCGTGATAGCGTTGACAGCTCTACAATCCACGCACATGCTCCATTACCCGTCTTTCTTCGGCATGAGCAATACTGGCACAACACAAGGACTCATGCTCTCTTGGACCCAACCCTTATTCATCAACTCCTCTACTTGTCACTGGATTTCTTGAGTTTTTTTCGAGTTGGTTTTACAAGCTGGCTTATCTGGTATGAAAGCCCCTGGAACAAAATTCATTTGGTGTTCTATTCTTCGAATCGGCGACAACCTACTGGAAATTTCTTCTAGAAACATGTAAGTATATTTCTACAAGACAGACACTACAACAGAGGGGAGGGAAGATGTGACATCATCAGATATATAATATATCTCCTTATACATTAAAAGTACAAGAGGCCTCTTAGCACTTAGTGCTAGTCTCACATCTCTCTTAGAAGCTAACATACACTCTTTCTTTTCTTTCCTCTCTTCTCTCTTTTTTGTTCCTTCTCTGTCAATCCCTTTGTCTTTCCTTTTTCCTCTCTAAATCTAACTCAAACTGTTTCTGCAAGTATGATTGATCCTTGTAGAGTTGCTTCGGAGTCAATAGAACTAAGGTGACCTTCTTGCCACGGAATAAAAAAGAGTACTGGTTGGTTAGCCAATTGTATATCACCTTTCGATTAAACTGCCAAGGCTTGCCAATCAAAATATGACAAGCCTGCATGAGCACTACGTTACATGTGACTTGATCTTTATACGTACCTATCTTAAAGCTCACCAATACTTGCTTCATCACCTTAACTTCTCCACTGTTATTAAGCCATTGCAGCTTATATGGCCTGAGATGATCATTCGTAGGCAGCGCCAACTTCTCAACCAACGTTGTGCTAGCCATATTCATACAACTTCTCCTATCGACTATCAAGCTACACGTCTTCCTACTAATCAAGCATCGAGCATAGAAGATATTCTCCCTTTGTGCCTCATCGATTTTTTCCTTTGCTTGAGTACTCAATGCTCCATCACTCCTAAATTAATTCCTCTTCCTCCACACAATTCTCCTTCATCAGATAGAACTTCCTTTAATGACGACATGTCATCTTTACTGTCATGTTCCTTATCAGTCACAATTTCTCCGGCCTCAGTCAGAAGCATAGTTCTTTTATTGGGACAATGTGTAGCAATGTGCCCCTACCCTGACACTTAAAGCACAATATATCCCTATTTCATGTACCAGATGAGGTAGAAGGGACGAGACCTGTTACCTTAGGTGCTTCCACTTTAGGTGCAGTCTTAGCCTTTCTAGCACTCGCCATGGGTATCTTGTCCTCCTTTATAGGGAAGGGTCTACCTGATGTATTAGGTTGGAATGTAGACTTATCCTACCTATTCAACTGCTTCTCTGCTTTAATCGCTTTTTGCACCATCTTTTCTAACTTCACGTAATGCTGCAATTCTACTACGTCAGCTATATCCTGGTTTAATCGACTACAAAAATGTGCCATGGTAGCATCACTCTCCTCCACAACTTTTGTTCAGATCATGGCCATCTCAAACTCCTTATAATAGTTCTCCACACTCTGATTGTCCTGTATCAACGTTTGCAATCATTGGTAAAGGTTTCAGTGGTAGTGACTAGGTACAAATCTCTTCCTTAAGTTTGTTTTTAACTCTGTCCATGTTCGTATCGGTTCCTCTCCCGCTCTCCTTCTACTAGTACACAGCTGATCTCACCATATAATGGCATAGTTGGTAAATTCTACAACTGATAACTTAATTTTTTGGCGCTTCGAGTAGTGGTGGTAGTAAAAAATTAGCTCTATCCTCCTTTCCCACTCAAGATAGGTGTCGGGATCAGATCGTCCTTAGAATGATGGTAGCTGCAGTTTCACCCCCTTAGGCACCTTATCATCCACATTATCTCTATATCGATGTCTCCTAGGCATCTTGTCATAATCATATCATTCGTCTTGTTTATTTGACCCATACTCCTCCTCATAACCATGTCGACCCTGTCTCATAGGTCTGGAAGGACGCCCATGCTTGTCCCTGGTTCGATCTTATCCTAGCACTGGGCTGTCCCTGTCTCGTGTTGTAGCCTGAGAGGCTTCCATATGCCCTATACAATCATGAAGCTTCTTCAACTCCTCATAAAGAGACTCTAACATAAATTTTATTTCGTCAAGGTTATTACCTTGACTTGAATACTGACTAGCCATTTAAATAATGGAACTAAGGCTAAGAAAATCAATAATTGAAAAAAAAAACCTCACCAATACCTCACTATGCTCACACCTCCCAAACATGAGCTCTCAGATATTCGTTTCTTACCTCTATTCGTGTATCACACACAATACTCAAAATAATCTCACGGATATCAATTTCTTGTGCTTTTCTTGTATGATTCAAAAGTAGTCTTGGTAACTTAAGTGACGTACGAACAAGCATACAATATTGAGAATATAGGACTACAATGAGTATGAACTGACTAACTACCCAACAATCGATGAAATGAACCAATATGAAGTTAAAGGAAAAAATATGCCCCTTTTTTTTCTAGGATTTATTTTTTTTATTCTTTTTTTCCACTACTTTTTTTTTTCTGTGGAGTTTTTTTCCTCTCTTCTATCCCCTCTCTCTCTCTTTGTTTTTTTTTTTTTCAGATTTCTTTGAACTCCTCCCTTTTTTTCTCTGCTCTTTTTTTTCTTTTTCTCTTTTTCTTTTTTTAAAAACAAAGAATCAAAAAAACACAAAAATGCACGGCTTGATTAGGTTGTTAGCCACGGCGAGACTGGAATTGGCCAGGTGACATCAATTGAGGCCCAAGGAGTGATGGTGGTGGCATCTGAGTGGCAGATTTCCAAGAGAAAAAAAGACCCGTGGTTGAGGACAATGTTTCCTTGCCTTTGGTGTTGGTTCTTCAATGGTTTTCGGTCGGAATCGTATGGGATTTGGGTAGCGACTCCAACCACGAAGGCCTCGCTATTCGATGGGGTGGACGATGCCGAATTTCATGAAGTTCTATAGTAGGTTCTGTCGTTCGCTTTTCCTTTTTTTGATTTTTTTCTCTATTTTTTTCTTTCAACAAGAAAGCATATCGAATTAGAATTCAATACTATCTTGCTTTGACACCAACTGATATAATTAGAAAATCAAAATGGAAAACAATAAGGTAGTGAACGGTGTAATCGAACCCAAATCCGAAATCCCAAGGATGTGAACCGTGTGTCAAGCGCCCAACCCAACGTAATAGAATTGAATTGAACTTGATGTAGATAGCCACAATCAATACACCAACACCTAATTGATACGTCATGAATCACTCAGACTACTCCAAAATGACTCGATTTGAGAGTTGAAAATTCATAAGAAATTGAGGCACACAATTTCAGAGAATAGGAATAAAATTTTAGAATTTAATTAGGCAATTTAAATTATAATGAACACTAATGCCATATTTATAGGTGGCATTAGGAAATCAAATCCTTCTAGGATTGTGTTTTTATTGGTCCTAATCTATATAAAACTGTGTTTTTAATGGGTTTGTTTATTCGTGGCCTAATAATAAAATACCCTAAAATAAAATAGAATAAAAATAAATGATTAAGATTCAATAATTATGACTCTTGATCCTTTGCCTTCGGGTCTTCAGTTCACATTGCACTCTTCTTTGGGCTCTTCAAATCTACGTCCACATATGCTATCTTCTTGAATTTTGTGAATAAGAATGTTAATTGCTTCCTTAATTCTCTTCGCACGTGTTCTGGTCGTTGGTCCAACTGGCATTTCCAAAAGATTCTCTTCTAGACGTGGGACGTCCCCCTCAGAGAAGATAATTGTGGTAAATATAAATTTTTGTGTTGGCATAGAATCTTTACCAAAAAATGTGTACTTAATTTTATAAATACTATTTTAAATTATTTATAAAATAAAATATAAAGAATAGAATTTAAAATATAAAAAATAGAATAAATTAAAATTGAAAGATGATATTGATCGAAAATATTATAAATAAAAATTTAAGGACACTTAGTGTCTATGCATATAAATAAAATAATAATAATTTTTAGATATAAAATTTATACCATTCATATAATTCATAAGATGATAAGGAAAAATAGAAAATATAGAATAAATATAAATTGAGAGAAGCAAACGAAATAAATAAAAATTTAAGGAGTGTAGTGGAAAAATAATATATAAATAATTAAGAATATTTTAGTAATTATATATTGTATAACTATAATATATTATAGAAAGGTGATTTTGGTACATAAATGTATAAGTTTATACATGAAAAATTATTAATACATAAACTTATGACAGTGAAAGGGAACAATGATTCACATATGATTTGGAATAATGATTCCCACCATTCTTGTATAAGAATTATAACAACCATATGATTTGTAACGGAATTAGAAATGCTCATTTCATTCTCAACTCATTCTCATATACTAATCATCCATGTTCTTTCAAACTTTGTATGGCCAATGTTTACTCTGTCTCAAATAAATGTGCAAACAAACTTGTATAAACAATGGCAATTAGCAAAATACTAAATCATTACATCTATACATAGCTCCTCACAAGCTATTAAAATACCAATTTCAAAGGGGGAGATCTTAACTTCTCCTTTTAGGCTATGTTTGGTTCAAAATAGTCGATTGATGAAGAAAACAGTAAGACAATCCACATATAATCTTTACATTAGTTCAATTTATGGACTGAATCAATTTATCTCTAATACGTGTTCATGGTATTGAAGAAGAAGTATATTTTGAGTTGAATTTAAACTTTGAAAATTATTGATGCACCAGATTTTAGTGAATTGTGTTAGGGTGGATTATGAATATAATTAATGCCTGAATGTTCTTGAGTTGTTTGCATATAAGCCTTTTTAAGTGATGCTTGCCATGTGTTTGATTCATTGTCTCTGACATATATATTAGTTGTATTCCTTGCTTCTAATGTGACAATAACTGTAAAATAGGGCAACTAATGTGAGAGTGCTTGTCTTCATTTCTGAACAGAAATTACAGCTATTTCTAAAGGAAAGCTAGAATTATAAACCAAGGAATGCATAGGCCATACAGAAATTCCAACAGGCTTTCGGAAAGGTTGAGGTCATTAGCTTTCAGATACATTTATTTAGAATAGTTACAATTGCCAAACAGCAATATTTCGGAACCACAAATATTTGGTATTTGCTAGTATCTGATACTTGGATTTGTTGTATTGTTGCATGTATTATGAACATACAACAATGATTCATAGAGCTAAGTAATAAACTTCTTAATGTGCACGTCAGATCCAGCCCGACGGGGAACATAACCATCTGTTCCAGTTTTACTTTAGGCATTTGACACCATTATTAAGCATTTATGGTTGCAAATGTTGACTTTTGTCCACCGATTGTTAATCATTGTTGGTAAATGGTCAGGAGCAAAAAAGACTTGCCACATGAATAATGATTTTTCGTTTTGTACATTTATGCCTTGTATTAACCGGCTTGTTAGTTTTATACATATGCTTACAGAATATAACTTAAACTTTTGTAAAAATCTGTTTCACTAATGTTTGATTAAACAACAGGGCTGCCATAATCATGCCCATTGTTTAGATATCATGGCTTAAATATTGGCCAACTAGGCTTTTGTGTGAGGAAATCGTTAATTAAATATTAATGTGATTGCTTGTTTTCATTTCCTGTATGCTTATTTAACACTCATGGTTTCTTGAAATTGTCTAGATGGATGTGGATGATCAAGAACAATGGAAAAATTGGGCAAATGGGCTGCTACTTGTGTTGTTGCTTATGCAACTTATGCTGTTTTTTAGCTTCGTTAATTTGAGGACCAAATTGCGTGGGTGAGGCTAATTTAAAAGAAGGGGACTGTGAAAGACAAAATTTAACCAGACATCTCACAAAATTAAATGATAAAGATTGTCATGATCAATTATGAATGAGAGAAGCTGCATTTGCAAATTTTGTATATATTCTTAAAGGAAGAGGTCTCCTTAGATACTAGTCATGGTAGTGTAGAAGAGCCAAGATTTCTCTATATAGTGGGTTATAACTTGAGAACTAGAAAAATTAAATTTGCATTTAGACGTTCTGGTGAAACCATAGCAGTTTAGAAGAGCAAGTGATGAGACTTCTCTATATAGTGGATCATAACTTGAGAAATAGAAAAATTAAATTTGCATTTAGACGTTCTGGTGAAACCATAAGTCAATAATTTAACCATGTGCTTCAAGTTATTATTTTTTTAGAAGATTTCTTGCTAAAGCAATCTGATGATAAAGAGTGCCCCTCAAAGATCAAAAATAGTTCAAAATACTATCTATACTTTAAGGTAAATTTATTTAATATTCATTAAAAATTTTTATTTATGTATACAGTACAGGATTGTCTACGTACTATCGATGGTTCTCATTTTGATGTTAAAGTGTCAAATTGTGATGCACTAATGTATCGAGGGCATAAATCACACCGCACTCAAAGTGTTCTTGCTGCATTAACATTTGATTTGAAGTTCACCTATGTCTTATGTGGTTGGGAAGTACCAGCCTCAGGTTCTAAAATTTTAAAAAATACTTTAGATAGAGAATATGATCGTTTGATTGTTCCACAAGGTGATCATTAATTATATTAGATAACAAATATGATCTCTTTATTTTCTTGCCATATTTTTTCAAAATCTTGATTAATGAATAATATTATAATCTAGGTAAATACCACTTGGTTAATGTAGGTTATCAACTAAAAATTGGGTTTCTTGCTCTTTATTGAGGTACTCGTTATTATTTGAAAGAGTATAGTCTTCATGTATCAAGAACTCACGAGAACTTTTCAATTTGCATCATGCTTCATTGAGGAATGCGATTGAGAGAGCTTTTCAAGTTCTGAAAAAGAAATTCCCAATTATACAAAGTGGTGCAGAGTCTCATTTCAATGCTGATACTCCGACTGATATTACCTTGGCATGTTGTAATATTCAAAATTACCTAGTGCGTGTTGATTGTGATGAAAAGATTATTGTGGAAGTTTATGAAGAGCTTAGAGAAAGACCCTGAAACTTACCCTAACTTTGATATATGAGTGTAGGGAAGGAGAGTTATTGAGAGAAAAAATTGCAAAAATTGTGTATGGAGATTACCGTTCAAATCGTTCATTGTAAATTTAGTGGCATCTTAAACACTCATGTTTGTTTGAAATAAATGTTTGCTGCTTGCTTTAGAAAATTTATTTTTGTCTCATTTTTTTTTTTTTTTGCAAATGAAAGTTTGTTTATATGCAATAAAAAGTAAAATGCATACATCTATTTTTTGTTAATTTTTTATTATGACATTTTAACTCAATTACAATAAGTGAATTTAATTATTGGATTGCATACATGATTAATTAATCATAGAATTGTCATGCACTTGTAGTCTAGGCATTTAGAAATTGTAGATCAGTTTTCTTGTTAAATATTTGGTTCAATGTCTCACAAATTTGACTACATGGGCTGCCATTTTTATTTACTTTTTGTTGCTTGTTGATGACTAGGGGTGGAATCGATTCGACTCGAGCTCGAGTAGTAATCTACTCGAGCTCGACTCGAGTTAATTTTTGATGAGCTCGAGTCAAGTTGTCGATCTCAAGCTCGAGAAGCTCGAGCTCAAGCAAAATTTTACAACTTGAGCTTAAGCTCGCTAGGCTTAGAGCTCGAGTTGAGTGCACTATAGAGTGTAAATTATGTTTGACAAAAATCGAAAAAAAAAAAAGAATCAAGCTCGAGCTACTCGATCGAGCTCGAGTATCCCCATGAAATACTCGAGCTCAACTTGATGACTGTATCGAGTCGAGCTTTGATCGAGTTGCTCGATCGAGTCAAGTCGAGCAAATTGGTAGACTAACACCCCTATTGATGACTATAGAGAAGTTCGTGTTCGATCTTTGAACCATATATCTTTATCAAGTTATATTGAATCACTTACAATATTAGGAGATTGAGAAATGGAAATGTGCCTTTGTTATGCATATTTATGTTGTCCCTTTCTTTAGTCTTAAAGAACTGAGTTCAGTTCAATGATTATATCATCGATTATAGATTATAACTTGCCATGTGCATTTGCATTAATTTAGATTGAAGATAATTTGAGGACTCAATCATTAATGATAAAAAGAATCTCAAGTGGTGTGTTGAAATGGATGAATATCTAGTTGATGCCCTCATGGAACAAAAGCTTAAGGGTTAAAAACTTAACGGTCTTTTCACAAATACAGCTTATAAGGCAGTAGTTGCAACAGAATCTTCTAAGTTTCATATTATTTGTGAGGTTGGATATGTAAAAAATTGGGTCAAGACATTGAAGAAATATTTAGCCTCTATGAAAGATATTCTATAAAGTGATAGTGGATTTGACTTTAATTACTCAACCAGACCAATTGAAGCGAAAGCAAGGTGTCTTATGATACCAAGTTCTAAAATGATGTGAGCCATGTTGATTACTACTTCTTATGCTAGTTTTTCCTTGGTCTAATATTTTTGTTGTTATCCAACTTTGTCATTAGTAGGCACTATGTTAAGTGATTATTTTTTTTTCTATAAATTTAGTTCTACATACACGTTAATTTTTTGAAATTTTATATGTCACACGTAAAACTAACTAAATTACACTTGCAGTAAACTCCAATTCCAAATTATGAAAATTTGGATGAAATTTTTGTGAAAGATCAAGCTACAGGTTGTCGAGCTGTTGGGCTAAAACAAAGGCAATTTGAATGGGTAAGGTACCAAAATATTTCTACAGAGGTAGATGCTTGGAATGATGCACAAAATAAGCGAGATAATGACATGACTCTTCTTTGTCTAAAGCTCCAACATGCTCCACAAAGACCAATGAAGAGCCTAAGAAAAAGAAGACAAGAATGATAGATGTTCCTTTCTCATGGCTAGTATAGGTAAAGTTGTTGCAGCAATTAAGCTTGAAAATCAAAGAAATTACACTGAAGAAGAATTGTTTGATGAGATTGCTTAAGTTGGAGGAATGACAAAGATATCTGAATTGACGATACATAAAAAAACTTACAGATGATGTAAGTGCAGCTCATGTTTTTTACAAACTATGTAAAAAAAATTGTGGCTGCTTGTGAAATTTGGTCAAAAGATTTTTGATGATTACTCAAAATATTCTAGTACATTTTAAAATGAAAGCGTCTTATAGATTTTGACTTGAATTCGAACTATGAACTAATTTCTTTTTGGTAATAGTAACAGTTGCGCTTTTACAAGCATTTCATCATTTTTAAAATTTTACATGGCACATACTTGAATCTTGTTAAGGTTGTGGGTAGTGAGAAAAATTACATGAAATCTTTTTTTTATGCCATATTTAATATTTTAAAAATTTTAATATTTACTCAAAAGTTGAATATAAAAAATACGTAATGGTGTACTTGATTTTATCATATTGTGGATTCATACACATACCAAATATATTTGGATAGCATTTGGTATATGTCCCTTGTTATTTTGTATTTTGTTTATAAAAATTAATAAAGTATTTAATTTAGTAGCAAGAGTAAACATTTATTAACAAAGATACAAACTATAAAAAATGAGCAAGTGTGCATATTTTTATTTTCTTTCGACATTTCCATGAGAACCAAATAGAAAAAAGAAAAGGTGTTTAACAAATATATTTTCCTTATCTATTTCTTTGGCAACCAAACAAACTAGAGATTTTGGGTTTCTTTCTATTTTCTTTTCCTTTTCTTTGCATTTTCCTTTCCCTCCCAAAATCCATGAACCAAATATAGCCTTAAAGAATGTGAGAGACGGAAATGATCACCTAACTTTAGAAGGTATCCAAAAAAACCATAGTAATATTCTTTTTATTTGTATTTGATTGAATTATTGATTTCTCTTGAATTTTTTTTTCACTGTTCATTTCTACACATGTCTTTTTTTCGGAGGTCTACAGCCATTATGTGGCATAGGGGTTACATCCCGTACAAAAGTTAATAGTATACCACTTCGACGAATAGCTTATAATGCTATGTTTCTTCTAAGACCAAGAACTTTTATTATCATGTTTAAGTTCTTTACAGGTACGAACAATTAGAGTTTTGACTATTTTTGATTTTTCTAAGAGCATATTTGGCACTAATTCTTTGATCATAGCAATAATAACGTTATTAATATGAGCATATTGATGATTACTAGTTCTTCTGATTCGAATACATATCAATTCTCGAGCCCCACTGCAAGTAATAGAAATACATGTCCTACTGACACAGAATTTGTAATTTGTTATCCTCTTGCCTAGTAGGAAAAGATTGACCTATGCGGAACGGATGATTCATTCGGATTGACATGAGAGTCCAAGTACATTGGAAAGGCTTATGGTGGATACCTAGCCGCCTAGAGACAAAGAAGGGCGTAGTAATCAACAAAATGCTTCTGGGAGTTGAAAATAAGCATAGATCCAAAGATTCCTGAATAAGACAATCTTTCAAACTGTTGTTGAATCCAAGGGGACCACAGATTTTTTGGTACATCATATCCATGCATTTACGATTCATTTCACGATTTTTTTGGTACATCATATCAAAACCATGAAAAGTGTTCTATTTGCTTGTAGCTCTCGTTTGATATTGGATAAAGTAAACCCATGTTTGAATTGAGATGCTGATATAAGTTCTTCCCTTCTGAATTAGATATATTCACAATTCAGTCCATATTTGGTGTGGGCGTTAGAGTATTGAGAGGACCTTTCTCTAGTGCGAAAGGATTGGGAAGGATGCACCTTTGGTGTATCAGTCATCGTGCTCACGATAAACGCTGGGTAGTTAAGTGCGGAGTAGGAAAACTCTATGAAAAGATGGTGGTTTGATTCAATAGTGTTTAAGAAGGAGTTAGAATGCAATTATGGGATAAAGAGATCAATGGGCAATCTTGGTCCTATTGAAAATACTAATGAAAGTGAGCAAGTCAGAAAGATTGAGAAATAGAACCATCTGATTTAATTTGTTCTCAATACCCATGAAATGATAATTTTAGGGTGATCCTTTTGTCAACATATGCTCCTATTACACTTATAGTCTTTGAAGGATGAGAACTAACTATGTAGCATCTACATTGAGATTGATGAAATTGATATTCAAATATTTTTCTTAGAACGTATTGATTTGACCCCAGGACCAAGCATGTTGTCGCTAGCAGCCCGAATTGCTTCTGGAGAATCTTTTAATTATTCCAGACCAACTAGAAAGAGATTCTTTAACAAGAAAGAATAAACCTTTAGGCTTGTTATCCAAAAACTTGTTCAAAAATATCGTAATGAAAGGAACATAGGAGTTTGTCATTAGGTATTTGACCAAATAGGATTGTCCAAGTACTATAGAACCTATCAGTAAAATCCCTCTAGAGGGGGATAAGGTTAAGTGGAGCGAAAAGGTTTTCCATGAGATGGGAAATGCAAAGTATTAGTCCTACACGAAATTTTTGAATAAGTGATTGTTTGATAATGAGCAAAGAATACTCGTCTTTTTGCCAAACAGGATGTATTGAACTCGTAATTCAATAGATATTTTTTAATGAATGTCAACTAAGTATTGTAAGTAAATTTCTCCCAGTTGTTCAAGATATTACTTATTGTAGCTAATGAGATTGAAAAGATAAGTACTGAATAAATTATCTTCTAGAATAGTGGCGCCTAGATTTCTTAATGATATTGCAAATCCTCACTTTAGCCCTAGAAGTACACCATGAGAGAAAAAAGATGATGTAAAGTTTCCTCCATCATGAAATTCAAGGAGAAATTACAAAGCCCTCCTTTAAAGTTTGAACTTTATACGGATTAGGTTCTCAAGTATGAAAGATTATAGGTATACATAATTTTTTGAGAGACTAATCTGTGTAAAGCCAACTCACCGAATGGATTTAAATGTTAGTCGGATATGTAATAGAGAAAAGATATGTGTAATTTCTTATACTTAAGGGGCAGATTTGTGTAAAGTATAAATCTTAGGAGGCACTATAATTTTTCAATTAGAAATGTAACTTTAAGCTTTTTAAACTTACCGCTTCACATTCGAAAAAGCAAAGAAAATAGAAAGGCCTAGTTAGATAGGAATCTTATCTTGTGTAAGATTATGTGTTTTGACAATAAATAAATTTAGAAAAATTCCAAATCACATAATAATCAAAAAAATTTGTCACCTCCCTTCCCAAGCAATAGAGGAAAGGTTTTCTAGTTTTCTCATCGTTTTCTCTCGTCCTAAAGCCTCCATACAAAAAAAAAAAAAAAAAAAGAGCTTGTGTTAGGTCCTTGCAAAAGAGTTTGTGGAGGATTTGGAGGGACTTGTTTACATTCTTGCTGTGTGGATGGAATAGAGGTCCTAGCTTAAGGATTACAGCTCATGGGTCATGTATATGCCTCACTTGGAAAAGGATCCCAATTGGTAATTTCACATGCTTTCGGATACATTCAATTGCTACGTGTTATATGAAAAATGTGGTTTGGGTTTAGTTTTATTATTCTGCTGCATTTTTATGATTACGTGATAGTTTTAAAATTAAAAATTTGTACCTTAAATCTAGTGAAACTCAATAGGCCTATAGTAAGTGCTCGAGGGTCATGTCAGGGAACTAGACTTCACGCCTTCTTATGTTGTCCCATTTGTCTCCTGACATGTCATTCTTTGTGGATTTTAACATCACTACCATTGCCAAGAAGGTAGTGAAGTTGGCCATGTAGAAGGAAAAGGAAAGGACTGATAACTTTGCAGCCAATCATGCAAAGAAAAAGGAAGGGATGAATAACTCTGTAGACAACCAGGGGTAAAAATGCCTCCACCATGTCATTGAGTAGACGCTGTAATGGAGTATTGGATCCATGGAGTCAATACCCTGTGTAATGCATGTGGCATGAGGTCTAAGTCAGGATAGATGGTGCTGTAGTAACATTCAGTGGTGAACTAGATGTTTGTCTTAACAAAGCATTCGAATCCACATTAGAAAGTTCTCAAATTGAGAAGCTAGAAAGAGTTGTTGCATGCCTAGCACTTGAAACAATGACGCATGCGTGGAAGCGTTAAAAAAATTGATAAAGGTGTAGTTCAAACACACGCAAATCTTGCTTGCATGAATTGTAGGATAAGACCCAAATGCAACAAATTTCGAGAATCTAAATAAATGATGGCCACAATCAACATGCCTACATTGGATAAGCTATTCATAAGAATTGAAAAACTCTTAAATTCGAGGAAAAGAACAATTTCATTAATCAAAGATGCAAATTTTGTTTGGCATAAACCAAGGCCCTATTTATAGCTAAAAAGTTTGATAAAGAAGCCTAAAAATCATGTTTAATATGTTGGGGAAAACCCTGATTAATTATGCTAAGGAATCTTATTAAAATACGAAAAACTTTCTTTCCACACTGTTGTTGTGATCAATCTAGTGATATTCCAGATTGATTGGATGTTCTTCGAATAGATCTCGGTCGACCTGTGCTCCATTAATGGTTGTAAATTTAGAAGGTGTGCATTCTATCCTATCAACCGAACCTCCTCGCGATTGATTCATGCAATTGCAATCGACATCAATGTCAATCCATACTATATTAGGTTGATCTACTCTGTTGGGTTGATCTGCCTCCTATTAGATCGCAATTTTAGAATGTGCGTCTAAGTGCTATCAATCCACAACGACTTGTGAGATCAATCCATCTCACATTTAATCCAACAAGGCTGGATCGATCTTAATGGTGCCAAAACTTTATTTTCTTTCTCGCATTATACCAAGTTGATCTACAAACACTCTTTTGACTCTCCAAACCTCTCTTTAAACATCCAAATTCTTTTTAAAAGTCTTTCACAAGTATTGCTATAAATTCGTTGAACTTCTTTGCCTTGGCTTGTGTGATTGATCCTTTAGTTAGCTTTAGGTATTCTTACTATGATAGGATACTTGCGTTAAATCCTAAACCCTAAATCTTGTATTAGGTTGATCAAGAGACTCTCTTTTAACTTTCCAACCCTCTCCAAACCTCTCTTTAGGCATCCAAATTTTTCTTGAAAGTCTTTCACAAGTGTTGCTATAAATTCGTTGAACTTCTTTGCCTTAGCTTGTGTGATTAATTCTTTAGTTAGTCTTAGGTATTCTTACTATGATAGGATACTTGCGTTGATTCCTAAACCCTAAATCTTGTATTAGGTTGATCTAGAGACTCTCTTTTGACTCTCCAACGCTCTCCCTAAGTATCTAAATTTTTGTTGATAGTCTTTCACAGGTGTACACCATAGATTTTTTGAGCATCTTTGTCATGACTTGTGTGATTGGTCTCTTGTTAGCCTTACGAATTCTTACTTTAATTGGATGCTTGCGTTAATCGGATACCAGCTATATCTCTGCCATCATAATGTGATTTATCCAATGCCGACGATTTAGCTTTGACATGAAAAGCTATCCCATCATGGGACATGACATACAATCAAATCCAATGATATTATTGGTCTATTAACAAATGGATGTTTAGTCATCAGCAATTATTTTACTGTCATTCAATTTTCTTCTTCTTGTCAGAGTCTAATGTCCAAACTTCCATGACCACCAGTCTGCCATCAACATACAGCGTGGAATGGAATCCCATGCTGGAGAGGATAACAACAGCAAATGCAGCGTTTTATTATTCTTGGACAATATTCCCATTGCACAGGCGTTGCAATCCCATTAAAAATTTTATTTCCACAAAGGATTGCAGATCTTAGTCAATGAGAAAGGTACATGGAAGAAGCAGAACACAAGCAGTGTTGCAAGCAAATTGACTACTAGATTTTGCATTGCAAAACTCCAGCGGCGACGGACGAATTTGGTAGGAAAACACGTTGACAGAATACATAACAGCAGTTCTTCCCCACCAGCAAAGCACAACACACGCTTCCCAGTTCCAAAACTTCAATGTCTCGCATAAATGCTTCCCTCCAGGAGCGTACCGGGCATAGCACTCACTAGTGGAACAAGTCTCACCATCCTCCCCATCAAATGCAGATATTTTGATTTCTTGTGTAGAATACAACAGTCGGACCGACAGAGCTTCATTCCTCCCGCACAATACTGGTCATTAGCCTAGCTAAGCTTCTTTCTGAAATCTCAAATTCCCATTCGTAAACCAAACTTTCATAATATGTGATCTGATGTCTACCTTCTCTTTACGCTTACGTCAGGGAATGCGCATTTGTCGCCGTTCCTGTGCCTGCTCTCTGTGGGCTTCATGAATTAAGCAGCACAAAGGACAAACCTGCAGCAAGGCAGCAGCAAACCTGTAAAACAAACAAGAAAAACGGTTAGTTTGTACTGAGAGCACCATGTGAGAGGCCTCCACTTGATCTCAACACTGGAGCTTTTCAGTTTCTTCCCACTCTGAGGCTCTTTGCTCAAATCAAAGCCGGCCCCCTTCATCCTCAACTCCTGGATGCACCGCGTCAGGGAACGCCCCTCACCCCGATCCCTCTGCAACTGCCGCTCCACTTTCCAGTACCTGCAAAGCTTCAGTTGAACAAGAAACGCAATAGCAAGAGAGGTGCAAGCGCACAGAACCAAGGGGATCCACCAATTTTTGCATTTATGTACGTCCCCTGAAGAAGATGTGAACAAGATTGTGAAAAACAGGCCCTGGAAAAGGAAGAAAAAGCAACAGAGTTGGAAGATTTCTCTTCCAATCACATCCTTTCTCGATTCCTTTCTGGACATTCTGCGACCAAAGAGTTCTTCTTCCCTTTGCCAGAGCTTGAGAAGAAGAAAATGGCCGGGGCTTTCAGATATTTCAGCCAATGGGTGGTGTTGGACTGCGGACATTAGTTTTTGCTGGTGCTCTTCGTCTACTGGGATTTCGACGATGTGGGCATCCTTGGTTTCCGCCATTGATGGAAATTATACTCAAAGAAATAACGAACACGGAAAAAATCAAATAAAACAAGTAGAATAAACAATAATTGGAAAGAATGCTAGAAGATGTGCCAGATAACGATGGGTTTGAGAATTAGAGAAATGGAAATCTTTGTTGACAGATATGGTGAGATAGGTGTTTCAGATATTTAAACGAGGAAACCCACCGGCTCACGGGTGGCAACGGTCACATTTTACCCGCAACGGTCGGATATTTTTTTTTTTTAAATGTTTTCAAGGCTATTAAAAGTAAAACAATTGGAGTGATCAATTTCAGCAGAATAAAATATATGAGAAATTCTAATTTCAATATGAGTTTGGCCAAACTCAACTTTTATAATTTTTTCTCATACTATAGAGTTTTAATATTTTTTTAAAAATCCGATGCATAATAAACAATAAAGATTGAAAAGTCGAGTTGTTGAAGAAGATGAAAGAAAGAAAAGGAAATCGTGACGAAGACCATAACTGTGCTGATTTTTTATTTTTTTGTGTTGGTATAGATATAAAAGACAGAGGTGTGCATGATAATATAAATACTATTTTGTATTATTTATAAAATGAAAGATAAAGAGAGAAATACAAGATAGCAAAAAGAATAGAATAAATTAAAACTACAAGAGAATATTTTAAAATATAATAAGTTAAAATTCCACGACATTCAATATCCATGCATGTAAATAAAATAACAATAAATTTTAAATATAAATTTTATACCATTCATAAAATTTATAAGTTGATAAAAGAAAGAAAGAAATCTAAGAAAAAAATAAAGAGATATAAATTAGGGAAAGTAAATGAAATAAATAAAAATAGAGGGAGTGTAGTGAAAAAATAAGGCATAAATAATTATGCAAGTTTTATTAATTATATATTGTGCTTCCATAGTTTAGATAGATTATAGAATATTAATTTTATTAAATAAAAGTATAAGTTTAATCCACGGTAATAAAAGAGAATTAGTATTCCCATACTTTTAGGAACCAAAGTATATAATAAACATAAATTATAAATAAAAAAATATTTACTTTTAAATTTATTCTCTAAAGAGAGTAGAAAATTTATTTTTTACCTATAAATTTTAAATTAAAAAATATAAATATAATTTTTTTTAAATTTTCTAAAAAATTAAAGATAAAGACTTCTACTTTCAAAAAATATAAAATTCAAAAACTGTAATATTTTTGAACCATGTTATTGGAAACATATTAAAAAAATATTTTATAAATTATAATTTATAACATAAAAATATAGATTTAATAAAATATAAAAATGACTAATTCAAATATCCTTCATGAAAGATATTATAAAATACTTTTAAAAATTAAATATTTCAAAACTTAAATTTTTAAAAATATTTGTAATTGCTAAAATATAAACTAAGAAATTAAAAATAATAAAATATTTTCATAAAATTAAATAAAAATTAAAATTGAAAGAATAATTTTTGGGTATGTAGAAAATAGAAAAATCAAAGAGTATAGAGAATTTATTTTCCAACCCAAAAAAATAAATTTCAAATTTCCTAAAAATAAAAATTTCTATTTTCTAAAATTATAAATTTAGAATTTTCTATTTATTCCAAACATATTACCTGAAAAATAAAATGTATATATTTTTAAGAATTATATGTTATAAAATAGAATTTTAAATTTAAAAACATTTAAAAAAATTAATTCAGAATAACTTCAAATAAATATATTATAATATATTTTCTGAAATATATAAAATATTTAAAAAATTTTATAAAAACATACAACAAATAAATATTTAGATTTTTAACATATAATCCAAAAAAATATAAAAGTTATACCTAAATATTTTCTCAAAACATATAAGAAATTTGGTAATAAGAAATGAAAATTTAGAAATTTAAATTTCCAGAAATTTTATATTTTAAAAAATTTAAAACATAATAATTATTATTACGTAAAATTTAAAATTTTTAACCTATATACTTTTTAGAAAATAAAAATATTTTTCGAAAATAATTTATAACTTAAATTCTGTTTCATATTTTATGTTTTATAATTTAGTAATTTTTTTTATTTAAGAGACTTCATTTAGAAAATATTATAAGTTATAAATTTTTATTTTTATTTTTCATATTATTAGAAAACGTAAATCTGTATTTATATTTTACATTTTATATTTTGTTTTAAAAGACAAGAGGGCTAAGATTCCATTTAAAAAATGAAATATTTTGGCCATTTTTTATTTTTAATCTTTTCTGGACCATTAGTAAAACGGTCATTTCATATAACATTGAGGAAATTCAGTCAATCTAGTCAATATGAGAGAGGTTTTTGTAATTTTTCAAATTTATAAGAATTTTATGTAATTAATTTAACTCTTAGTAAAAGACACTTTAATTATCCCAAACATAAAATTACATGACATACGCCAAAAGCTACCTCACTATATTTAGGTTTACACAAATTGCAACTTCTCATACTTTAATAATGTATTGATAGCAATTGCACTTTATTGACAATCTTACTACATATTCACATATTATATTAGCAGCAAACAGTAAAAGCAACATCAAATTTTTCTGGATGATATCTCAAGTTCGTAGCCAGCATTTTCTTTCAATACTAATAAAAACAATTAGTTACTTTAAAACATTTATAATATAAATTGTCTTGAATAATAGGAAAATCAATTTTCACAAATACTAAAGAAACTTATTGCTTCATGACTCATGTAAATTGCTAACAACTTTACATACCTAAACATGGTTGCTATCATATAAATATAAAACTAGTCTAGTTTTTAATTAAAGAATCCATTTCTAATGAAGGGTTCCATAGAGAGAGTTACACTAGTTTCAGTCAGTGTTGTCAATCAGTCAGTGTTGTCAAATTCCATGGTCAGTTTTTTGTGTTTAACATTCTAATACCTTTTTGGATAGCTTTTGATCATTTTTAAGTATCTGGGGCCTTTTTGGGGTAATCTGGATTAATTAAATTGTAAAAAATTTATTCATTATTTAAGAAGGAAAGTCTACAAACCCTAAACAATAGTTATTTAGCAATAAGGGAAAATGTAAACTTCTATGGAATTTAAAGTGAAAAGTGTAAAAGGAAAATGCAAAAAAATTATTTATTCTAAATTTAGGGAATAACATGTGCAATATGTAAATATGAAAAATTATAATGATTGATGTAAAATAAAAATTTTTCAAAGATTAATAACTAAATGATATACTATTTTACTTAAAATAAATTAAATGTAACCAAATTTCTTTGTATTTCTATATGAGCATGAAGTGATTTTTAAGGAAATAACTAAGATAATAGAAATTTAAGTAATTGATAGATAATGAGTGACCACTTCTATTTTTAACAGGAAAAGGTATATTTGCACAAATTAATAATTACATAATATGTTTAATTAAACCAAGTAATTTAAGAAACATTAAAAGTTCCAAAATTTTGAGAATTCAAAATTCCGTCAAGATTAAGATTGGATGGTCAACTGACCGGTGTGTTATTATATATTATATATGGTGTACGTATATGTGCTTATTAATATTTAACTTGATTTTTTTTAGGAATTTTTTAATTTAATTGATATTTTTATGGATTGGTGCACATTTAATTTATTACATATAATGCTTGATTAAATTCATTAGTTCAGATGTTTTTAAACATCATAAATTAAGAAACAATAAAGTTTGACTAAAAAAATTGCAAGATAATCAACTTTAATTTAGTGTCCTAATTAAAATCGTTAATTCAGGAAATCAACTCAAATGAAAAAAAAAAAAAACAGAAATAATCAAATTTTTTACTAAAATAAGATGTTATGTATTAATAAGATTCAATTTGACATGATTAAGTTTGCATAAATTAGGACATCACAAAACTTGAAATAGGAAGGTTATAAGCTAATAATTAAAGGAATGAGGTTCCAAATCTAAAGTTGGAAGCATTTGCATCTTAACAACATCTAATAACTAAGAATTTTATTTATAAATATATATTTAATAACAGTTTTTAACTTTGAAAATTTCATTGTGGCAATGTTTTAATTATTTTATAGTATGTGAAATTTCATTCAATATTCGTAAGTTTATATTTTATTTAATTTTCCTTTTTTAGATTTATGAGAGTTTTGGTCGTTCATTCTTTTGTTCACAGTTCATTTGCTTTTCGATATGTGATCATAATATTTGTGAGATTTTATCTATTTATTTTCATTTTAATACAATCTATTGATTGAGTTAAAATATTTAGAAGACTTTGGTTATC
This sequence comes from Avicennia marina, assembly GCA_019155195.1. Lineage (NCBI taxonomy): Eukaryota > Viridiplantae > Streptophyta > Magnoliopsida > Lamiales > Acanthaceae > Avicennia > Avicennia marina. Next base: position 15,929,673 of record CM032754.1, on the reverse strand, counting down.
GGAATTGTAACACCCTAGAAGTTTTGGACCACGATAGTAATATTCACAATTTATTAGTAAAGAATTTAATTTATAAATGATTTTATTTATTAATTTTCGGGTAAAATAGTGTTGCTGTATCAAGGTGTACGTACAAGACAATAAGTGCATAAAAATGTAAGGTAAAGCCTACCAAAAATATGAAAATTGGTGGACACTTGTTATCATGCTCTAATAGGATCAAATTTGGGCAACTGAAGCTGATTTTTAGACTAGAAAATACAGAAAATTTCGTGTAAAATAATTAGGGTAGTATTAAGTGTGTATAGAAAAGAATGTATATAAACATGCATGAGTTGAATCTTACCAAAACTAGAATGTTTGAGAATAAATAATTACCATGAGCATATGAGACCCAAATGGGAGGTTTAGGGGCTGATTGAGTACTGAAAATTTGCGGAAAATTCAAATTATGCCAAGCATAAATCCCTTAGCCTAAGTATAAATACACCAATTAACCTAGAATTACGGAAGGGGAAAAAAAAAGAGAATTATCCACATAAGAAAACTGCAAGGGTTGGCCATGGAGATTGGATAAGAGAGAAGGGAGTTTTCACGCAAACTTGAGGTAAAATTTCCTAAGTTCAAACCCCATAGTTTTAATGTATGTTTCTAGGAAATTCATATACATGCGTTTGGGCACTTGAATGTGGAATTTGTATGGGGACACATGTGGTTTAATTCCATGATGCATGAATATTTTGGGCTACACGTGGGATTAAATTTAGAACATGACAATGAAATCATGTTAGTATGAGCATGCATAAAATTTTTGATGAAAGACATGGTATAGGAAGAATAGATTAATTTTGAGAATTCATGTAATTTATTTTGAATTATTTTTGGGAAAGTCAAACAGATTGAGTTTTTATATTTTGAATATGATAAGAAGACCTTAAGAACCAATAAAACATGTTTTATTATCGAGTGGTATGATTAGAACTGAGTAGGTAGAAATTTGGAACCAAATAGTGCCTAGCACATAGACCAGGTGCCCGTTTTGCGATCAAGAGGATTAACCTTGCAGTTGCAGGGTGCTAGTCTGCGTGCACAAAGTGGTCTAGGGTGCGAAGTAGAACACACTGTAGCCGTCAGTGTGATTGTGAAGCCCAGTTATGAGAACAAATAGAATGGATCATGAGTGGACTTCTCGTAGTCATGAGGGCCGAGCGTGGTGATGTCCATAATGCACTTCGTCTCAAGGGTACAGAACCATTTTTCGATGTTGCGAGTTGTGTTCTCATAGTTGTAGAACCTGGAAAACAAGAGGAAACTTGATTTTATGCTTTTTTGGAACCAACTTTTAACCGTTTTAAGACTTAAACATGCATGGATAATTGGGATAAAACTTGACAGAATATAGAGAAAGCCAAATGAGTGAACTTGGATAAAAAAACCCAATCCGTAGGCAATTTGGAATCTAAAAGATAGTTAATATATGACACGTACGGTGCATCAGAAGCATGATAATGTAATTATCATGGGGATGGGAATTAAATAAAATTATTCTAGTTGAATAGGAATTCAAGAGACTTTAGCAAGCGAGAGTATTGAGCAAAAAAGCAAATATCAAGTAAGTGGATGCATTCTGCTAGGTTATACAAATGTTTTTGAAACTTCTTTTATGATACAACTAAAACTTTTACTGCATTTTTAAAATTATTTTTAAGTATTCTCTTGTTTTATGAGAGTCGAAATTTGTCATGATTAATTTTTGTGAAGATTGAAATGTTGCCTTCTTGAACGTTGGATGTGGGTATTTACAATTATTTTGAACTACTTTCAATACAAATGACATACGTGAAATAAATGAAGTGAATATGCCTCTTATGATTGGTAACCGATGATAGAGTAGGAATGAGTTTCGACTCTATTAATCAAATAATAAATTGGAATCCGCTTAATTGGGATAGAAGTGTTGGGGTCGGCAGTAGGCGAAACTAATACATGACTTTACTAATCAGGAGAATATAATGTGATACCGCCTAGTTGAGGTTGAAATGATAGAGCTCACGGTAGGTACAGTTGATAATTCACATGACTCTTCCTAATTGAAGGCATAGACTAATACCCTAATCAGTAAAAAAAGTACACGAAGTCTGTAACCTTTCAGTAAGTGAGTGAATATGTGAAATGATGTAATCTATAAAGTAATTATGAATATAAATTATGTTATGAAGTTTTACTTTCTGCTTTAAATGTAATAATTCACATGACTTTCCTTAATTTAAAGTATAGATTAATACCCTAATTAGTAGAAAGAGTACACAAGGTTTGTAACCTTTGAGTAAGTGAGTGAATATGGGAAATAATGTGATCTGTAAAGTAATTATGAATATAAACTACGTTATGATGTTTTACTTTTGCTTTAAATGTAAGACCCCAAATCTGGATGTTAGTTCAAATATTTTTAAGTGAATTACATTGCAATTATTATGCACATATTTTGTTTTGCTTGTGTTATTGATTGGGAATTTTGGGAAGTTATAGTGGGATTCTGCAATGGAATACGAATATTTAAGAATCATGGAAAGTTCATGAAAATTTTAAAGTATTGGTTGGAGAAATTTTAAGCCTTGGGGAGCAAAAAAAAAAAAAAGGGGCCTAAAATATAAGAAAATTGGACCAAAAATACAAGGGAAAATCAAAAAATAGAGGAATTGTGCATAAGGACTCGGAAACTTGTGTAATTGGACACCTAAGTCATTCAAATTAAGCCTGAGGTAAAAATAGCATTTTAAAGGGTTGAAAAACCCTATTCACATCTTACGAAAGAGTGACAGCAGCCAGAGAACTCTTGTGGATTTTTTTTTTGACTTCCAAACACACTATTTCGAAGTAATTTTTCATGTTAAATCCTTAATTATTCATGTACATGTGTAAGACGATTAACTCTACATGTTTAGGGACTTAATAGCATGATGTATGATGGATCAAATATGTTAAATAGTAGAGAACATGGTATAGTATAGGCATTGGCTATGTGAAAAGAATAGTAAAAATCATGTATTCGGACCAAAACATATCCTAAAACTTTCAAAATTGTGCAAACTTATAAGACATGAATTCCATGGGTTTTAATGAGTAAAATCATATCGAGGGACCATATGTGCAAAGTATTGGGGGTAAAATTAAATAAAGCATGTAATTCAAATGATGACATAAGCTAGGGAAAAATTACTAAAAAATGAACACATGAAAAACCATATGTGTAGAGCAAAAGCAATGCTCCATAGAGTTTGAAATAAAAATACTTTCTTTGGGGACAAAGTCATATGCCAAGGTAAAGGAAAGACTGAGGAAACAAATCTATAACATTGAACAACAAAATAAATTAAGAAACTTTTTTTGTTAAGATAAGGACATAAGCACAAAAAAAGCATACATCCCAAAAATTGAATATGAAAAAATATATGTATGTAGATTTGAAACAAAGGATTTCCATGAAATTTAGAATGAAATATATTTTGAAAGAAGACATGTAATAATAAACGAAGAGAAATGCAGATGACTACGAGAAGGGAAAATATTATATATCTTTGAGAAATGAATATTGTCCGAAAGTTCATACAATATTGGAGTAAAAGAGATTTTGTTGTGGTTGTTTTGATAGAGGATGAGAAATGAAACAAAATTTGTATTTTGAAATTAGGGTTTATTAAGGAAATAATGCTAATTTAGGGAAAAAGTTATTTAATTAATAAACGATTTATTAAAAAATATATCCCTAAATTTTGAGTTGAAAAAATTGAATAGGAGATCGTTTCATTTTAATTTGCTATATATATATATATATGCTTACTTAAATTAAATTAAATTGTAACAAATTTATTCATGATTTAAGAAGGAAAGTCTACAAACCTTAAAAAATAGTTATTTACTAACAGGAAATTCGGATTTTGGAGTGGCTTTGTGGGACAGATTTGGGATCAAAATCCATCCCAAATTTAATTTGGGACGGCTAATATTTTGTCTTCATTTACCCCATCGCTAAAATCTGGGATGGCCATAACGGAGCCATCTCACATCTGGAACAACTTATTTTGGGACGACCTTTTTGAGATGACGTTGAGACAGCTTTTTAGGGATGGCTTTGACATGGTCATGCTTGGCACGGCTTTAGGACAGTATTTTTAAGATAGCTTTAGGACAATTCAAATAGGGACGGCTCTGGGATGGTTATTTTGGGATGGTTTTGAGATGACTTTTTTGAGACAGCTTTGTGACAATTTGTTTGGGATGGTTTTCGCATGGAAGACATATTCTATTAAATTGATATTAAATTCTTTCCGTTCCTGTACAATTAATTACTAAATTTTATACATGATTTTTTGAAAAAAAATATACAAATACATAATGTAATAATTTCAAAACGGTGGAATTATTTACACACAATAAAGCCACAATTAAAAGTGTTATATAATTCCGTCTTTTTAGTGAAACAGAAAACATATGAATTGGGAAATGTTGGGCAAACAACATCTACATCTAGTTATCGAGGTCCTTATTATCTTCGTCACCTTCATTGTTATCGAGGGAGTTGAGGCCGAGCTTTTTAGAAGCAAGTGGCATAAATTTGTTTAATCTCGCTTTGTTTGGGCCAATTTGGTCTTGTAGTCATCTATTTATGCATCTCTCTCTCATAGCTGCTGTTAAGTATATTCCAATGTAGATTGCATTGCTTGTAACTCAAGGTTCAGTGAGAAAGTGGTGGAGCTAGTCGATCAACAAGACAACTATTTACAAGACTGAGACTTTGAGCCCATTTCTAACAAGCAGCCATTTTTAAAGCCACCAAGCGCGTTAAGGACAACCATATTGTTATTAGTTGAGCCAGATAAAGTCCTATCGCCCTCTAACTTTTGTGCCTTTAAGACTTCAGTGGTATTTTGGTCTTCCTGTAATTTTTTCATCATCTCTTATAGACATAGAAAATCAATTAGTAGTTACATGACATGGTAAAGTATATGAACATATTTAAGTAATTGCATTTACCTCCTGAGACTATGCACAAGGGCTTGCCCATTCGCTTGCTACGTTCTTCCAAACTTTAAAGTAAATTTCAAAGGGAGTCGACAACTGTCCTAGCTGTACTTTCTATATTGTATAGGATAATTGCAAGGTAATGAAATAAAGATAGAGAGTAGTACCAAAAGATCATGTATTGAAATAGATGTTCTTTCTTGCTTACCATTCTTTCACAATGTACGGTCATTGAAATCGAGCCACCACGATAGATGGTAGATGTAGATACGTTGTTAGTTGCCCAGTTGGCACCAGTTGGCACGGTTCTTTTTACATACTATTCAATATGTATTCTCTACTCACTTGCCCAACATCTCATTCTACTTTTCCTGTGGAATCCAATCACCTTTTGTTTTAGAAATTCTTATCCAATGCAAGTGTTTTCATATTAACTCAGCAACTTTTTTTTAAGGCGCGTTGTATTGCCGTGTTGTCTGTCGGGTCCCAACTAAATTCATTTTATGAACAAACATGACTACATAAAAGTATAAGAACTATGAATATGTGTGGAATGGGTTCAAGTTATAATAGAAAAACAAATTAGTATTTATAGTTCTAACTAGAATTTGTATAATGGAAAAAGCTTTGATAAGTGTCAAATCACTCCTTGTATAGTGGAGATTTCATACCTTGAAAGACGAAACCATTCTTATTTTTGTTCTCCACGGTCCATTATAATGTCCAAATACGATGGATTTAATCGAGTCTGTTACTTCTTTCCATGCATTACAATGATAAGTTAAAATGTAAGTATAGTGAATGAATTTTTCTTTTAATGTGTGTGGGTGCACATGATTAATTATATACACACCGAATGAGGTTTATACTCACTTAAATAGATGCGGTGTCACATGTTTTGTCCTGCCTGGCTGGGGTTAGGACGGTCTTCTGCAACAGTCGCTTGAGATGTAGCAGGTACAATATGAAATTCCCTCTCGCTATATGACTATAATGGTTCATTGGAGTTGTGTGCTGATATGGAAGGTATATCGCCTTGTGTTTGACTTGGAGGTTGGGTATTGTCATCGTCAATTAGAAGAGAAGATGAAATAAATGTAAAGATTGGTGTGTTCATATTTTGTTCACCTCCCCTTCCACATGGAGTGTTAACGCCACATTCTGCTTTGCCCACAGAATGGTCTCCTTAAGTCATTCTGAAACACGTAAACCAAATAAAAGTGCTATTAATTAATATATGATCTCACAATTAATACATATGACAAATGAATTGTTCAATTATTTAAAACTATGTCACTTAGTCATTAAGCTGATGGGGATGATGAAAAGTTAATGTTTGAATCATAAATAGTAGGAAAGTATATACACAAATGAGTTGGATAGGATGAAAAATCAATTTATGCAAGTGTTCTAATAAGTCGCAACCATTACTTACATAACTCATAAGAATAAACAAAATCAAAAAGAAGGGATACATCCATTACCAAATTATATGCTCGTCCATATTAGGCGGATAAATGTTGTCAAATCTATTAGCTATTTATCTTCACATAGAACAGGCATTTATTTTTCTCTCCCCATTTAAGATATGCACCCAACATTTAAGATATTGCCCATAATAACTTAATGACACCTAGATGCATGTCTTACCTATTTCAATTCAATGCATTGTCATCAACTCAACTAAAAAGCAACCATGCAATTTGGAATAAACATACGTAACAACATAACATTCATAACTCATGTAAGTACCAAATAATACTACATCATCAAACACTTGATATGCAAGTTCAACTTAATACTAGTATAATAAATGTAGAATGAAAAGAGCACCCATTAGATCATATAGAATGAAAAGAGCTTGTAGCGAATTTGTTCGAACTTGTTCAATATATGCTGTCAATTTGTCGGCTAAATATGGAAGAAAGTTAGAAGCAAATAAAGGGTACATGTAAGTAAAGATAATCCTTTTAGAGATAACTATGGAAGGTGAATATAAAATGAGGTTTGAGATGGGTAACATATACAAGCAAACCATTTGGAATAACATCTTCAATGGCATTTCATCAAACATGTTATGTGCATGAATATAATTTAATTTGTTTACATTTAACCATTTGAATATAATCAAGTGACATATTTACATTTGTTTAAAATTCTTTTCAATTTTTTTATCATCTATTTCACTTTTCTTTTTAACTTATTATTTTTACTTTTATTCTCTCTCATTTTTTTTCAAATTCTTTTGAATTTTTTTTAACTTTTTATTTTAATGTTTTTATAGTTTTAGTCTTATTATTTAAAAGAAAATAACTTTATAATTTATCAATGAACTTACATTGCATATTCAATATGCGATTTTTACTAGTTTGTATAATTTAAATACGTTATTGTGTATTGTTAAATTCAAATAACATTCTTAAATTGATAATCTCAAAATTTTAAAATTTTCTATGGTAAAACTAAAAGGTAAATCAATGTTTTCTCAATTTAAGAGAAAAAAAACCATATAGGCTATGTTTGTTTCTTAATTAGGACAGGGGAAGAAAATTTGCATGATTTGAACGAGGATAAAAATTATATTTAATTTATAAAATTTAGATAGATAGTAAAATTATTTATATATATTTAATATGTAATAATACTTGATTAATGTGATAATTTATAAATTTATAAGTTAATAAAAAAATAAATATAAATAAAAAATTATAAAAATAAGTGTTGATTTGATTGAAAATAGAATAAATAATTAAAAATTTATTAATTAATTATAAAATATAAAAGATGAAAAGTTTAAATATTTAAATATAAATTTTAATAAAATTTATATAATAAAATATTTAATTTATAAAATCTGTAAGCAGTGATGATTATAAAAAAAAACAAAAAACTGAAATTCATCTCCCAAGAATCAAAATTAAAAGAACATGTCAATATCTCTGTACACTGCCATCGTAGCCACGGCAGTGTTAGGTCAGCACCATGCGACAAGTCAAAAAGTTCGGCGGTTTAATATCACATACGTTTTCACCACAGCTGTGGTGTAGCATAAACGCGCCTTTCACATCCGTTGTTATCGTCCACTTAAAAGTCAACTAATTTTATCACTTTGTATTATTAACGGTTCGCTGACAGTCTATTTCACTCTTCTTTTCGTGCCCAAAAAGAAAGTAAAAACTACACCATAAATGCCAAGGCCTGGCTAAGATTTCACATATCGCTAAATCCCATTCTGCATATCTCGCGCTCCCGCTGCGAGGGTTTTCTTTTATCTTTCTCTGCCTTCTGCAATCGAATTCTCTGCTCAATGCATCTGTATAACGCGTGGTTGCCGCCCCCAGTGGCGGAGGAGACGAAGCGAGAGAAGGAGGCCTTCGCTGGAGTCGTTAAATCCGTTGTGGAATCCTACAAACCCGACGACCCTGAATCGGTTTACGCTACTCTTAAATGGGTCTCTGTTATTGATCTGTTAAGTCTATTCAATCTTAATTTCTAATCTTATTTTTCTCTTTTGTTTTATGCACTAACTGTGAACTTAGTTTGTAGTTCACTTGGTTTCGAATCAATCATTTTGAGCATCAACTTCCTTCAAATAATCAATTATACTAGAATTTTTGTGAATCAATTCGTCCTTTTTTTTTTCAGGAAAACTATAGGATAATTTTTGTTTTATATATCGGCTTCATTAGTTTCTAATTACTTGAGTTATTTTATTCTAGTTATTCGTATATATTCAAACATAATTTTATCAAAGATAAACTTATACTTATCTTGGCCTCTGTTTATTGGTTCAGAACTATCAAACATTTATTCAGTTAATATGTAATTTTTGAACTTCTGGTGACTGTAAGTATGCTGCTTTTTCTCAAGATAAAACGTGTCACTGCTTTCTGCCAGCAGTGTGATGATTACTGGGGGGAAGCGGATTCATTCATACTGTAACAACTTAAGCACCCAGAACGGTAAATAGCATAGAACATGTTAACATGAACGTGAAAATAAACTTCTACTGATCACTGTAAAACAAGGAAAAGAAAGACATAGTGAGAAAGATTGTATCGTTTCACAATTATTCACACTGAAAAAGCCAAAATGCAGCCTAAATGATCAAAGTCTTGATTAAAACAATCCAAAACAGAGAAAAAGGCACCAGGTATAAAATAAACGAGCTAGAACTCCCTATAACTACTCTCTGTTTCCTAGCTGTATGATATTACACATCTGCTCCCCCAGCTCTAACACATGCTCTTTGAGAATGTTCGAAAAATATCCAAGTGGTTTAATCCTAATGTGAAGTAGTAGTTTCAATTTTGATTAAATATTGAATTCTTATGTCACACGTCATGCATTCATTTGGATTACCAGTTAGTCCATATCCATTGATTTTTGTTACTGCCTAGTGGTGTGCATGAGTTATTTAATTGATAAAGGGCTTGCTCTTCATAATTGGTTGAGCAGTTTTGTGAAGGCAAAAAGTGATTTATCTGTTGATGATGTCACTTCCATTGTGAACGTTGGATTAGAGCTGTTCCAAAAATCAGAGAACAAGCTATATGCACAGGTGACCATTCTGTTTAGTCTTTTCCTGATGAAGTCACCTATTATGTGCTCTGAGTTTTTTGTGTGATTTGTTTAAATTAGGTTAGATGGGGAAATATTCTGGTGAAATTACTGAATAAATACAGGAAAAAGTTGTCCTTGAAAGTTCATTGGAGGCCTCTATATGATATTTTGATCCACTCACACTTTAGGAGGTGAGCTCCATATTTCTGACCTTGTTGCCTTTGTTCCTCATATCTTTATGCTTTATGTTGCAAGATAAAGGTCCTAAAGCTGGCTGTCTGCATCACATGAATCTAGTGCAGTTAAAACTGGGAGAATTCTCTAATTTGGTGCATATCTTGTGACCTTTCCCGTATTTGGTCACTGTAATCTAGTGTTCTGTGGCATGTCTTGTGACTTTTCCTGTATTTGGTAGATATGCTCATATGTTGGATTACAATTTATGACTCAGGAATACTGGCCCTGAAGGGTGGAGATTGAGACAACGGCATCTTGAAACAGTTACTTCTCTTGTTCGGTCTTGCCGGAGATTTTTTCCTCCTGGTTCTGCCTTTGAGATATGGTCTGAATTCAGGTATTTCTCATTTGGTTAAAAAGTTATTTATGGCTCTTTCAAGTGTAAACAAAGAAAAATAGTAAAATATTTAATCATAAATAATAGTGCCTTGTTGACCTTATTCCATGTTTTTGGGAGGTGATTGTTGTTTAGAATGGAACTGTATTAATATTATGGACTCATACTTACGTTTTACAGCTCGTCATGTAGCTTTCATCTTCTAGTTGTTAGAGAACTCATCAGGAAGGGGGAATAATGAAGGATGCAATTTAAAAGAGTAGAACACAATTGCTTCTGGAATAATATAAACTAATGTTGTTCTGGAGTAATCTGGCCAATGTGGAATAATACCAATTGTGGTACTAATTTTAAGGAATATTCTTCTTATACAAATACACAAAGTAGCTTTGCTAGATTCAAGGTGAAGAGAGGTTGATGGTAAAACAGGTGGAATTGAGCTCCATCTACTCACAGGACAATGAGCTCCTTGTGTCTTAGTTTAATTTGACAAGCCTGATGTCCAATTTCACCAGCCAAAAGGTGCTTAAATGAGAATTCTCACTTTGCCACTCCATTTTCAGTTCGGTACAATTATTCATATCAATTGCTATTTTTACCTTGGGGAAAGGTATATTGCAATGCTGATAATAAGGAAGCAGTGTCCAAGAGTTTATACATTATTGATTCATATCAATGATGAGAATGCATGAACTTCTCAGTTCCTTAATGTGGTACAAGTTTTCAGAGAGTATTGAATATAGTCAACATTCTTTCCAGCAGCCCCTACCATTGACACGTTTGCTGGTAGAGTAATTTGTTTTGATGATGGGCAATATGGAGTTTATGAAAGGCTGAGTGGAGAATCAGACAGACTGACTATTTCACAATGTCTGAGGGGCACAATAGGTAGTGGGTGTCATGATTCAGGAACCTTTAGCTCCATCAGTTGGTTTATATCAAGAACATTAGAGGCAACGTGGCTAACGAACACGGTGGGATATCATCATTTGGGTTAAGGAGGATAATAAAATAATTTTTGGGGCACGCTAAAAAGCATTTTGCTTTCTAAAAGATGTGCCAGCTCTGTGGCTCACCTATTTTGTGGCAGCTGATGCTCATATGTTTGTGGGAGGAAGTAAATTGTTTTAATACTAATGACTTTCCGAGATACATAAAGAAAAGGAAGCAGAAAGAGAATAACCATGTTTACATTGTGCTGCATTTTCATATGTGTAACTTGCCATGCTCTATGGCATCTAATGGGGATTTTGTTGCACCCATATACATAATACTTAATGTTATAGGGAATCTCATTATATGGTTGATATAAGTGACAGTTCCTGCTAACTATGAAATGTATAGAACTTAGCATTATATCAGCGTTTTGCAGTTTTCACTTGGTTAACATTTGGGGTAATTATTGTGTCAGAAAGATGTCTAAAACAATAGTTCTTTTATTTTATGACCCTTATTAGAAGAAAATAAGCAGCTGCACTCTTCTCATTTGCTGAAAAGCAGACATTATATTGGCAGCTTTTGTTCAGTTCTTAGCTTAGACACAGGGCTATCCTCTATCAGATATTTTGTGATTGTTAGAATATTTTTTATAGAATATTTGATAATATTTGGAGTTATATTTATCACCTAGTATAAGTGTTAGAATATTGTATTCCCTATTTTATAAAATTAGTATGATTTGTTTCCTTTTTCTATGGGAGTTGTGTTATCTTAAGTTTTTACCTTGCTTTGGTATCTTATGTAATTTATACCCAACCTTATAATACAAATTAAGGTGTGATATTCATCAATAAATTATGGTTTAATTCTTTTAATTCTCTAAATATAGTATCAAAGTGGGTTAGACCTCGTCTGTTTATATTGTCTCCCCAAGGAAGAAAAAAATTCTCTTGACCAAACTTATAGTTAAAGGAAAAAAAAAATGAAAATTGGCTGCCTACTCTAGAATCCCTCTCAAGGCTATCGCCTCTTGTTGTGAGAGGACTCTTACTACTCTTACTCCTTGAAGGCCCATCAATAAGCACCATCTCTCTTCTATTATGCTGCGTGCTGGTGCTTCCTTAGGCTCACCGTTGCTACACTTTAGCACCATTGTGCCACTTTGCAACTCTAGCTGCTGCTGGAAATAGTTACTCCTTGACACGAATATGTGCTGCTTTGCTGAACTAATCACTTGTCATCAATTGAGCACACCAGCGGTTCACACAATGCAAATTGCAGCAATTCTAAGGCCCATCCTTCACACAACCCACCACCTTCTTGCGCCCCTCAACAAAGCTCCTTAATCACTGTGTATGATAGCCCAAGCCAACGCACACCTGTTGCCTTCATCCTCTGCTAAAACCTTGAGCACCGCTATTGTACGTGTTGAAGGAAAAAGATATTATATTTGATATTTTATATATATTGTTATCTAGTTTAGTTTTAGGTATATTATGTTTCTTATTCTATAAGATTAATGTGATTTGTTTTCTTGTGTATAGGAATTATATTATATAAAGTCCGTATTAATATTTTAGGTAATTATTGTAATTGTAATCCAATCTCACACTATAAAATGAGATGGAATGTTTATGAATAAAGTGTGCACTAATTCTTTCAATTATTCTTTTATATGGTATCAGAGTCGATTTGATCCCGTCTATTAATATTTTATCCTCAGCTAAAAACTATTGAGTTGTTGTGGCTAACAAAGTATGTCTTGTCCCCGTGTAGTTTAATGTTTGTGACTAGCATGGCCAGCTTTCTATTGTCACAGATATTTATGTTAGTGGTATTATACGTGTTACTACTATTGTTACGCTAGTGTGGTGTAGTAAAAATTGTCTTTCCAATTGTGTGATACTTGTGTAGGTATCTTGAAAGACCTTTTTCAACTTTAGGTGCCTGTTGTCACTAATGACATTGATCTTCTGAAGTGTTAAGTCAAGACCATGCCTTGTAATCGTGCTAACAAAAAAAAAAAAGTGGTGGTAACGTGATCGACTAAAGATGGCCTTCCATGAACTATCAAGATGCATGAAGTGTGACTTCTGCATTAGTGTGTCATGGAAATTGCTTACCAAGTATTACGAGAAGCGTGATTTGTTTATTGGTGTCGAAGTGTGACTTCTTCATTTGTGTCTGCTGAATATAGTTAAAGTTGAACATTTTTTGAAAGTTAATTATGTTCAACTTGAGAGGGAGTGTTGAAGGAAAAAAATATTATATTTTATATTTTATATATATTGTTTCCTAGTTTAGTTTTAGGTATATTTTGTTTTCTATTTTATAGGATTAGTGTGATTTGTTTCTTAGTGTATAGGAATTATATTATGTAAAGTTTGTACCAAAATCTTAGATAATTGCTGTAATTGTAATTGTTGTAATCCAATCTCATATTATGAAATGAGGTGGGATGTTTATGAATAAAGTATGCACTAATTCTTCCAATTATTCTTTTACAGTGTGATCTGTTAAGAAGGAATGGAGTTGAAATTCTAGTGAGCTTGGATTCTCATGGCCACTATCTATGTTAGACTACCATTGTGTTGGGCTGAATATAATTTTGGGTCCTTCTCTATTTGGGTTGGAGCTAAGAAATATGGGCTTGGGATTTAAAGCCATTAACCTTTTTTTTTTCCTTTTGGTAGTGGGTTGAAAGGAAAAATGGGGGGCATCTCTTAAATCCCTTTTGCTTTGGTTCATTTGTTATTTTGGGCCTTGATTAATTGCTATATAAAGTTAGTCGACTAAAGACGGCTTTGTCAACCGTTAGTTAGTTGCCTAATTGCGTGGCGTTTGTTGTCGTTCTATTCTTTACTATCACCTTATGACCATCTGTTATGTGTCGCCCTTCAGACACTTGTCTACAAGTGTACAAGCGTCGCCTTACGATGTAACTACAAGCATTGTGTTACAATGTTTGTCTCAAATTGTCATCTTATGGACATCAATTCAATTGTAGCCTTGTGATGAGTTCCTACTTTTGGCTTATAAAAGTTTTTTGATTGTTGCCTTACTACAATTCACTCTTTTTAAGAAAGTCCAAGTTGAATATATTATCAAATTCCCTATGTTCAACTTAAGAGGGAGTGTTAGAATATTTGTCATAAAAATATTTGATAATATTTGGTTTTGTATTTGTTACGTAGTATGGGCATAAGAATATTTCGTTTTCTATTTCATAAGATTAGTATGATTCGTTTCCTTTTGTATAGGAGTTAAGTTTTTATCTTATTTTGGTATCTTTTGTAATTTGTACCAATCTCGTACTGTAAATTAAGGTGTGATTTTCATCAATAAATTACGGTCTAACGAAGAATAGCATTTTAGGCAGTTGGCTTGGTAGTGCATCTTTCATGCTTGTAGGAAGCATCAGTTTTTGGTCATTTTTGGTTGCTTTTATATGATCCTTTTCATGTTCTTCGAACATTTGACTGTATATTAACTTGTAAATATTGGCTTCCTTTAGTGAATGGGTCTGATGTGCTTAATTTGATATCTGTTACATATTTTTATGTCATTTCTTCCCCATGTATGCAATCTCTCACTTTGTTGTAATATTATTTCATCATGAAAATGCTTATCTCCTTTTGCCTATGAGTTAACCTTTGTAACGGTTTGCCATCTTATATGATCTTCTTAAGGGAGTGGCTCATTTACAGATTTTGCTAGTCAATTATATTCTTTCATTGTGGATATAACTAACAGCTAAAATGAAATTAATTTTCAGATCTCTAATGGAAAATCCGTGGCATAATGCTTCTTATGAAGGTGCTGGATTTGTGAGACTTTTCCTCCCTACGAATATTGAGAATCAGGATTTCTTTCAAAAGTAAGTAATGCCAATGTCTTCTGCAAATTATCTGATAAAATAGGCATGATTTCATCACTGCATTGTTATTTTATTTTATTTTATTTTTTGGTGGTCATTGCAGTGAATGGATTAGAACATGTTTAGATCTTTGGGGTGCAATTCCTAATTGCCAGTTTTGGAACAGCCAATGGGCCTCTGTCACTGCTCGTGTTGTAAAGAGCTATAATTTCATTGACTGGGAGAGTTTCTTGCCTGACCTGTTCAATGTTTACTTGAATATGTTTGAGGTTAGTTTAGTTTTATAGCTGTTGACTATATTTGTATGATACAATCCTTTAATATTCGCTACCATTCTAAGCTGAAAATTGCACAACCATTGATTGTCTATGGTTCCTAAGTTTTTTTTAACTTTGTGGAGAATTTTGTATATTACCACTGAATGAAACTGCCATGGTTATCAGCAAAGCGCTGGGTTGAATGATTGCATTTTCACTTTTTAAGAAGTAAAGAGTACCAATTGAACTTAAAAAATGTGTCCTCATCAGGTGATTGCAGGAGGCTTTCCTATTTACTACCTGAGTTCTGATGTTCCAATTTTTTGTTTTGATTCTTGGTTTTATATATAATATGGCTTTCATTTACAGAGATGTGGGGCTCACTCTCTTATTTCCATGACTACAATTCTCAATTTTGAAGAATAGCATTAATGCATTTAAAAAAATTTGTCTGCTCTCTGCTCTTGTAGTGAAAAATTGGTCATGGCTTATGTGGCATTGAACTTATACAGTGAGATCATGGTAGAAGTTTAATTCGAGAGTAATCATGTATGTTCATTGAATTCAAAAACATGGACTTTAGGTTCCAGGGGCTTTGGTTACAATTAAGTATGTGATATATGTACAGGTTCCTGTGGCTAATGGGAGTGGATCATACCCTTTCTCTATAGATGTTCCAAGAAACACAAGATTTTTGTTTTCGAATCGGACTGTAACCCCGTCAAAAGCCATTGCTAAATCAATTGTAAGATTTGCATTTACACCCTAGTAGGTGATCCACCAAAAATTCCTTGGACTATACTCAAAAGTTGGTTGCACTTCATCTTACCCCCAATGCAGGTGTATCTATTGAAACCTGGTGGCTCTGCACAGAAGCACTTTGAGAAATTGGCTAATCTCTTGGAGCAGTTAGTTTTCTAGATTTTTTTCCCACCAATTTCTTAGCTATAGTGTTGGTTTCAATATGAATTAAGGCTATCTGGTTTTTGTTACTGCAGATACTACCATCCTTCGAATGGTGGACGCTGGACCTACTCGTTGGAGCGTTTTTTGTTCCACATAGTGAATATCTTCCAGAAACGCTTGCAATGTGAGCAATTGTAAGAGATCTTCATGAAGGACTAAATAAAACCTCAATATGCTTGATATAATCTCTAAAAAACACACTGTTTCAGGAACAAAGATGTCAGTGACCAATCTGAATTATTCATGGCAGAGTCTGATAGGGTTGCTTTTGTGAATACCATACTAAAGTTAATTGACCGTGGCCAATATAGCAAAAATGACCAGCTCTCTGAAACTGTTGCTGCTGCGACATCTATTTTGTCTTATGTGGAGCCTTCTTTGGTTCTGCCATTTTTGGCATGTAGGTTCCAGATGGCTTTGGATACTGTAAGTTTCTTGCCAAAGGGATTTTTATGGAACTTTTGGTTCTCTTTGTTGCATTTTCCATTTCTGTATCTATTAAATTTTCTTTTCATGTCTTTTATTGTTTGGCATTTCTTTCATAAAATTGACTTGATGTATAATCAGATGACAGCAACCCACCAGTTGAAAAGTGCAGTGACATCTATGGCCTTTGCTGGAAGATCACTGTTTTTTGCCTCTTTGTCAGACTTGACTATCAATTCAACTAGTGTTAGTGAAGCTGATTCATTTGCTGATCTATTGACTATTTCTTTGTCCACTGCATTACTTGGTATGGATGCGAATGATCCACCCAAAACCTTGGCGACCATGCAACTAATTGGTTCCCTGTTCTCTAGTGTGAGGCTCTTTCTACAACTAGTATGCCTAATTAAGCATTATAATCTGCTATTGAGCTCATCATCTTTCATTTGCAGATGTCAATGTTGGATGATAATGTAAATGAGGGATCAGTAATCCCATCATTTTGCTTCTCAGAATGGCTCGATGAATTCTTTTGTCGACTATTTTCTTTACTT
The DNA here is from genome assembly GCA_019155195.1 of Avicennia marina. Classification (NCBI taxonomy): domain Eukaryota; kingdom Viridiplantae; phylum Streptophyta; class Magnoliopsida; order Lamiales; family Acanthaceae; genus Avicennia; species Avicennia marina. Next base: position 15,912,495 of record CM032754.1, on the reverse strand, counting down.
CAACACTTGGAACCTAGTAATATTCTGTAAGTGATCAGATATTTTGCTAGTAATATTCTGTAAGTGATCAGATATTTTGCTAGTAATATTCTGTAAGTGATCAGATATTTTGCCACTTTCTTGTGTGGCTGTCTTATACACACATTCACATGTTCATGCATACAATTTGGTAGCAATGTGCAACAGTTTCTTAGAGGTCATGAAACTGGGGATTAGTAATGAGCTATGCTGCAGGACTGAGGGCATTTCTTCACCAGCAACGTCAGGGACTTTCTTGGTGGAGGATGGTCCATACTACTTCTGTATGTTGGAAATATTGTTTGGGAGGCTATCAGACACACTCTACAAGCAGGTGACTGGGCTATGAATGAACCTATAATTCATTATAGTCAACTAAATCGTATATGAGATTGGTGTTGTGAACTCGTATATAATTTTAACAGGCATTGAGAAAGATTTGCAAGTTCGTTACAACAAATATTCTTCCTGGAGCAATTGCAGAGGTTGGACTGCTTTGTTGTGCATGTGTTCATACAAACCCACAGGAGGCAGTTGTTCAACTTATCAAACCAATGTTAGAGTCGGTTATTTCTTCTCTGAAAGCGACACCTACCACTGGATTTGGAACTAGAGCAACTTCTAATGTCTCAGCCTCACGAAAGGTTTCTCTCCTGTTAATGGCCATCATAGATTTAGTTCTTCCAGGACATTGTATCAGTTGGTTCTTGTTTTATTGTCTAGGAAAAATCCACACTATCTCCAGCACTTGAAACAGCCATTGGCTATCAGTTGAAAGTACTCTCAGTTGCAATTAGCTATGGTGGTCCAGCACTTCTGCACTACAAGGAGCAATTCAAAGAAGTTATTGGATCTGCTTTTGATTCAATGTCTTGGAAGGTTTCTTTCTGCTTCAGTTAACTTGATTATCCTTTCTAAAGTTCTGGTGCATATATGTGTCTATTTAGTGTGGTGGACACCTAGAAGTGTGTTATATGAAATTTTCATGTGGTATGATTCCTTTGGATCTAGTGTTATTCAGTGGCTTTATTTCTCCACTATGAGGCAGTGTCCTAGCCCTATACCTTCATATGGATGCTTAAACTGAAATCAGATTTGTCGAAGAATAGTCTTTTTTTCAAGTATCAAAGGGCGAGTATGCAAAGAAATTAAAAGAGTTATCATTTCATTATGTAAAATGATGTGTATGGCACACCTGATGCAGTGGTAGGTAGGGGGAAGTTTCATTGCTGCAGTTCTCTTTAGGCACCAGCCTATACATATCATGCAACAGATACAGTGGTCAGTAGGAGGAAAGTTTCATTGCTGCAGAGTTTACTATAGGCACCATCTAATGTAATGGATTGCTAATGCAATAATGTTGTTTTGCATTGATTTGTTTCTCCCAACACAAGTTCTTATTGGAGCTTTATAATAAAGGGTGCCCAGTTGATCCAAATGTCAATAGAGTTTGAGCTTTGCTCTTCTGTTTGATGTTTGAAGATGACTAAATTCCTGTCAAGGGTATAAATGGGAACTAATGATAAATTCAATTTAGCGAGTGGAGCTAATATTTTGGATATATAGCAATAGATGTGCTATTTGGATCCACATTGAGTTTGGTGCCATTGTTGGAGTGAATGCTAGTTAGATTAGTATAACTTAATTGAGATGTGCATTTGTTAGCTATCCCTTTGAGAAAACGAAAATCTCATAGCTTAGATGACATTTTGAACTATTCTTAGAATTTTACTATTCTAAGACTCCTCACAATTTTGCAGGTTAATGGGGCTGGTGATCACGTTCTACGTTCTCTTTTAGGAAGCCTTGTTCACTATTATCCTACTGATCAGTACAAGTATACCTAAATTTTACTGATATGCAACACAATTTCGATCGCATACTTTATGTTGCTTGTGCCTGTTATATATATTGATATGCATGCACGCACCCACAGCCACGTGAACCTTTCTAATGTGTGGCTAAATATCATGTCTTCTCAGGTGTGTTATGCATCATTCTTTTGGTGCTTCAATAGAGAAATGGATTGATACAAAAAATTTTTCACCTGATAAGCCAGTGATGGCACCAAAGTGGCATGTCCCTATAGAAGAGGAAGTTAGTTTCGCAAATGAGCTTCTAAAGTTACACTTTGAATCTGCACTAGAAGACCTGCTAACTATATGCCAATCCAAAATCCATTCTGATCCAGGTACAAGTTGATGCTTATATTTAACTATTATATTCTAAGTAAAGAACTTAACTTTTTCCTGGGGCTTGGATGAATATTTTTGATGGGGAGAGCATTTATTTCATTAAGTTATATTTACTATATAGTTCATAGAGACAGACTGACAGAAAGACTAACACAACCATTGGTGTGTCTGAAATTTTTATATATAAGGTTCTATTTGGTAAGTTGTCATTGTTTAGCATATTCCTGAAAGATTTCTTAAAAGTTCTGTCTCTTTTCTTATAGTTACTTACACAGAAAAGGACATAAGGGCATTACTTCATTATTTTTCTATTGATCAGTGAAAGATGTTTTAATTTCTTTACATCTTATTGACTGATAAATGTGCACTTTTAATGCCCAGGAGACGAGAAAGATCACTTAAAAGTGACTCTTCTGCGTGTTGACTCTTCGTTACAAGGTGTTTTGTCGTGTTTACCTGATTTCAGGCCATCCTCTGAGAATGGGATGGTTAAAGAGGTTGGCCATTCTCCTTTTCTGATTGCTGGGGCAACAGGTTCCTCTGTTGGTAGCTCAGAGTTAAGACAAAAAGCTGCAGATGTTATCCATGAAACTAGCAAGTAAACTTGGTTTGCGTTAATTGTTGTTTTACTCCTCCTAATCATGTTTGGTGGTAGCTTTGTTAAACTTACATTGCTATAATATTTCAGATATTTGTTGAAGGAGAAGTCTGATGATAGCATTCTATTACTACTTCTCGTTCGTGTAATGGATACATTAGGAAATTATGGTAAGGATACCTTACAGAGGTCATAACTTTTTGTTCTTGGGGCTTGATCTCCCAATATTTCTTTGGTATGATCTTGCAGGAAGTTCGGAATATGAAGAGTGGTCTAATCATAGGCAGGTCTGGAAACTGGAATCTGCTGCTATTGTGGAGCCTCCTATTAATTTTATTGTGTCATCTCACTCCAGAGGAAAAAGAAGGTAATTTATCCTTTATTTCTTTATTTTGATGTTTCTGTTACTCTGATGATGCTGAAGACGTTCTATTATAGGCCTCGGTGGGCACTTATAGACAAAGCTTATATGCATAATACTTGGAGATCATCACAATCATCATATCATTTGTTCCGTACAAGAGGGGATATAATTCCGTCAGACCGTGTGATTCTTTTAATGGATGATCTTCTTACTCTCTCTTTACATAGTTATGAAACAGTTCGAAGGTGAGTTCAACAATTTTCTTCATCTCATATACTTTTTACTACTGTGGTGTGGCCTAAGAATCTGATTCTTTTAGTGGCTATGTTTTCATGGAGCATGGAAGGAGACTTGATTCAAGTCTATTCGGTGCAATTGACGATGGCTGACTCTGATATTCTATCTTTTCCTTTATCTCGACAGTCAATATGTTTTCTTAACCAAAAAGATCTTGCTTCATGCTCTTATGGACTGGTTGTTTATGTATTAGTTGTTAAATATTGATTACACTTATTGTGCCCCATTGTTTTGCAGTTAAAAATCTTAGGTTGCTGTGACTATTTCTTATTTCTCATGAAAGTGTAATTATGTCTTTTTTTTGTTTGTTCTTATCTATTGTATGTGGGTGTTTTCAAGGGTCAGCAATTTTAAGTGTTAGTCAAACTCTGTTGTAGTGTGTGTACATGTGCAACATGAATATGTTTTTCATAACAATGCTGTCTTTTCCTTTAATGTTCATTGCTTACATTGCAAATTGTTTGTTTGTCTTCAGACTTGCTGCGAAGTGTCTCCTGAAGATGATGAAAAGATGGCCATCAACAATTTCAAAATTTGTGCAAACTCTTGGTGACAATTTGAAAAATCCAAGCTTGCCAGAAAATGCAGTCTTGGGTTCTTGTGCAGTTCTTCAATCCCAGACTGTCTTCAAGCGTTTAACAACGGTATCACTTTTAGCAAGTTGCTTACTTTAAATATTGTGAAGTGTGTCCTGCAATTCTGCTGACACTCCTTGTTCTCCTTCATATCCAGGACAGAAAGGCTCTTTCTTCATTCATTCTTGGAATTTTATTTAGGTATACAGCTTTTCCTTTCCCAAAGAGTCAGGCAAGTTAATAATAAGTTTGACTGATTAAGTTTTTCGTATTTGGAAGCTCCCATAATGAATCGCAAAAAGCTCAGAAAGCAATTACAGAGGTGAGCTACCTGATTCAGTTGTTTTATTTACCTCACTACCAATTGAATTATGCCAATTTTGTTTTGGAAACCTGAGTGTTCTGTCTTAGATCATCTATTACCTATGTGATAAATATATGGTATGATAACAGCTTTTTTTCAAGTACAATATTCATTTTGCGGGCTTGTCAAGAAGCATTTTTGGGGGACCAGGCAGTAATGCTGATGGGACTGATTTTGCTGATCTGGTTGCTGAAATTGGTTCTATGGACTTTGAAAGTACCAACTTGCATTGGCGGTACAAACAGTTTTTTGCTGCTTTTTGTACAATACTGTTTCTTTCATTTTTTGCTCATTGGATTTTGCTGGTTATCACTATAGACAGTCAGCAGCATTTAGATGCAAAAGTAATGTATTACATCATACCTCACAGGTGTATCCATAATTATATACTAGCCTTGCACCTCATGTGACATTTTGGGCATACTTTTAGATTGGCCTAAGCTCACTTTGGCTCCATTTTCAGGTACAATTTAATGGCTAATAGAGTTCTGCTATTGCTGGCTATGGCATCGAGAAATGATCCAAATGTACCCACAAAAGTTCTGAGTGAAATTGCTGGTCAGTAATTAGAGCTTATTTGATGCTATTGTTTCTGAATGTATTAATTAAAATATTTTTTTCTTTTGTGTTTGTACGTTTGTTTGTTATCTGTCTGTTTTCCAATTAGTACTAGTACAATTTGCATTGCCTATGTCTTAATATTTTGCCAATTTCAGGTCACTTTTTGAAGAATCTGAAAAGTCAACTTCCACAGACTAGAATACTAGCGATCTCTGCTCTAAACTCACTTCTGAAAGAGTCGCCTTACAAATTTTCAGCAGAGAACAATGCAAATAGTCATGGATATATGCAAGGAGGCACCAAGTCGTCTCTTGAAGGAGCTTTGACTGGTATTTTTCAGGAAGAAGGATTTTTTGCTGAGACGTTGAATAGTCTCTCTCATGTTCATATAATCACTGATGTGGATAATGCATCTTCCAGAGGACATCATGGAAGTTCTGGAATGCAGAGCTTTGCAGACAAATCAATAACTCGCTTCTATTTTGATTTTTCTGCTATGTGGCCTCGCACTCCTAGTTGGATAACTTTGTTTGGAAGTGATACTTTTTACTCAAACTTTGCACGGATTTTTAAAAGGTTAATTCAGGAATGTGGCGTGCCTGTCATACTGGCTTTGAGAAATGCTTTAGTGGAGTTGGTGGATGCTAAAGAGAGGCCGAAGCAATGTGTTGCTGCTGAGGCATTTGCGGGAGTGCTGCATTCTGATGTGTTTGGTGTCTCAGAAGCATGGGACAGCTGGATGCTGGTCCAGTTGCAGAACATTATTCATGCACCTTCTGTAGAATCTATTCCAGAGTGGGCTGCCAGTATTCGTTATGCTGCCACTGGGAAGGGAAAATCTGGAACTAGGGCTCCTCTTCTGAGACATAAAGTAATTGATTGCCTGATGAAACCTTTACCTCAAACAGTTACTACTTCTGTAGTTGCCAAACGTTATACTTTTCTTTCAGCTGCCCTTATAGAAGTATCACCTCCAAGGATGCCTGAATTTGAAATACTGGTTCATCATAATCTTCTGGAAGAGTTGCTTGGTAACATGAGTCACTCATCTGCACAGGTAAGCAAATTTATATGGAACAACACAGTTTGAGTGATAAATATGTTCTGTTTACTGATTTCACCATTTGGTTGTATGTGTATGCTCTAAATGTTCTTCGGCCATTTGCTTCATCTCTATAGCTTAGAACTTTATCATTGCTGATTTTTGGAACTTTATCATTAATGATTTTTGGACCTTATTAGACCAGCTTCTTGCGTATGAACTGGTCTTCTATTGAACCTGTTAGATTTGAATATCTTCATTTGGGAAGGTGCCAAATATATGTGAGAGTTGAGGAGTTGTCATTCAATTTGAACTTTTTTCTTTGTGAAAACCAGTGGTTAAGAATTCCTATGAATTAAACGATTGTTTCAAGGAAGGATGTATAAGTGAGAAAATTTCATGGTAGGAAGGCAGATCTTTTTTCTTTCCAGAAAACCCAAACATAGATTTCTTCTTTCCCTAAATGGAGTTAGTTTTTTCATGTCTTGCTTTAGTTTCCCAAAGGTGTTATGTCTAAATTATTGATGTGATATGCAGAGGCGATGAAAAAATAGACAACGTTGATAAGATGACCACAACTGACATGCTGAGTCGATTGATACGTCAATAACCCAATTCAAAGACTAAATTACATGACTCGATTTGGAATTACTCAAAATTAGGAATCAATTAACTATATTTACAAAACAACTAAAATAACTTTTTAATAAGAAAACTTTCAACAATATTGTCTTGTTAAGCACAATAACAAAGCATAATAGTGAAAAGGCCCAAAACCTAAAAATAGTGCATAAAAGTGAAATCTTTGTAAAATCGAACTTAGCGCATAGTCACGGTCCTGGGTGCGATCATGACAAATATTTTAGCTTGATCATGAATGCAAAATATCTATGCATCACAGAAAGCCATTACAGAGGTGCAGTCACAACAATGGTTTGTTTAGCCATAGCAGCGACCAAAATAGTGGTATATGCGGTTTTCATTCATTAGATGCCTTCTTCACCCAGTTTTGATCCTTGAGCCTCAAATCTTAAATTCGAAGCTTGATTGTCCCTATGGGCCCCCTGGAATCATATCATTCTGTTCCTGTTGAGCATCGAAACACTAGTCTTCGGAATTCTTTTGGCTTCTCACAATTTTTGCAAACCTTCAAAAATTAATCTATGCCAATTAATTGTGAATGTGGTTCAAAGGCAAGCTCTACATGATAGGAATCAAATTGAAATTCTTTGTCCTCATCATTGAAAACTCCTCATCTGATGAAAATTCGAAATCCTGCCAAGATAATTTACTAAAAGAAATCGGTGAAATATAAGAATACTTTCCTTTGTATATAAAGAATGAATTTCTCTCTTTAGCACAACTCTCACTCCCGTCCCTAAATTTTCTTTTCTCCTTTGTATTTCCTCTTAAATTTTTCATTGCCTAGGCATATACATTCTATTCTCCCTAGCAAACTCAAACTGGTAAAGGTGCAAGTGTAACTTATTAACCTCAAAATGGAAAGTATACTTATTGGTGGCGCCATCAAAGCTAACTCCATGATCATATTGTCATCGTTTCCCAAGCAACATATGCCACACATGCATTGGCGCAACATCACGCATAATTTCATCCACATAACTTACTCAAAAACTCACAAATACCCTTTTCTAGAAAAATTTGTGCTACTAGAACCAGATGATTGGAGAAGATCTAGAGACAAATCTTGATTACTTGTCGGTGGGCGCTCTCTTGGGTGGGTACTGCAGAAAAACAAATTCCGATCTAATTTATCGTTAACGATTAGTTAACATGTTGGTTATCCATACTCTGAAACCTGGAAAAAAAAAACCATTGGCTTATCAAATTATTTATCAAGTCATTGAAAAAAAATCATTATGTAAGGAATTACAAAAAGAAGTCCTTTCAAAGATGTGAATTTGGAAGGACTGGTGACAAAATATGAACCGAAGATTGAACCTTGATATACCCCTGAACAATACATTTTTGGTACCTTAAGACATATTAGAGGTTACAGACCATTTGATTGGACTCAAATTTGGAATAGGTACACTTGACTATATGAATCATTTGAAAAATAAGTACATTCGTTTTGTAGCAGGTCTTTTACAATATTAATTGAATTCTCTAGTTCATTTAGAAAACAAAATGGCATCATATCCATAGTTAGCGCATTCATCATAGTTAGCGATTCTAGCTCCGTGTCGAGGTCATGATCGATTTTGTCACTATCATTAATATTGTCACTAGCATCAATATCGATATCATTAATAAGAAAACGTTTAGACTTGTTATCTAAGAACTTGTTTAGAAATACCATAATAAAAAGAGCATAAGAGTTTATTGCTAGGTATTTGACCATAGCATGGTACTCTTTCTACCACTATGTTAAAATAGAGATGGTTTAAAAATGGATATTTTATCGATATAGAACACCCATCTTGATAAAATGATTTGAATTGCTTACTGTAAAGAAGAATATTCTCTCTCTTTTATCCAATGCTAAATCGATGACCCAGGCTTCAGTCTAAGCAAGAATAATTTTTTAGATTGGAAAAAAAGAATCAACTTTGTTTCCAATCCGTAATGGATATCCAACCATTGCAATTTATTAGGCTCCAGATGATCCAATAATGGCATAAATAATTGCTCCACCATAAGAGTAACTAGCCACTTTAGTGCACCTCCCACTATCAAAGGTAAGACTGCAAATCTTGTCTCTTGTGTCGTATCTCACCTGGAAAGTACACTTTCGTTGCTCATCCTCAACTACTAATATGCAGTTAATGACTTCAATGTTGCCAAATTAAATTCCTTAGAAGTCTCACGCTTACCCTCAAAAGGTGTATCATCACTATGTTCCTTACCAAAAACTATCTTTGCCTCCATTCCCCTCAAAAGGTGTACCAGCCTTCTTTTTGGATTGTTGAAAAGGATTGGAAGAATTGTAGCATGCTTTATTAATCGAGAATCATCGTAATTTATAATATAAAACAAGTACAAAGATACCAAAAATATAAAATAACCTAACATAAAAGTAATCATATAAATAAGGAAATAAAATATACTTATCCTTCTAATTAGGAAATAAAATATAAGGAATATCAAGCAAAATATTTCTAAATATTCTAACAGCATTCTCTAACACTGTCTTTTAAGTTGAATGTGGCATTGTTTTAAAATATTCATTTTGGAAGGACAAATTAAAACATACAATAACAGCAGTTAGAGATTACACCTTGTGTAACAAATAGAGTATCCAACAGTAAAAGTATCCAAAAGTAGACAATAGACAATAAAGCTATTAAGGTGAGCAATACTAAATAGATAACTACTAAGTAGGTAACATCAGATTAACATTAGTATGGTTGGAGACACCAAAAGATCATGCTTCAATAGTTAACAACACCAAAACTCACGAAAGTTCGTAATAGACAAGGTCGCGCTTGAAGTAGCACATGGTTGTAATAAATCATACCAATGACAGCTAGAATAATCAACTCATGATAGATAAGGTCGCGCTTGAAGTAGCACATGGTTGTAATAAATCACACTAATGACAGCTAGAATAATCAACAAATAGTGGGTAGTGGGCTAAAAAAATAAATTATATTTCAACCTAAGAATTTTACAAGAGCCTAAAAATTCAAATAGAGACCATAGTTGTTAATGGCACGTGCCATGGCGCATGGCGCAAATGGCATGGCCAATGTGCCATTTACCAAAAATGGCAACCACCTTCAATATTGTAGACTTATGGCGTGCCATGGTGCTATGGCGAGCGGCATATTGAAGATGGCTCTCTAGAATTTTTTTTCATCTCAAAATTCTTAAAGGAAAAAACATAAAACACAGAGTTTCACTTTGAATTTGGTGAATCTCATTTTTTGCCATAAACAAGTCATTTTGCTGCATTTTCTAGGATTTGTTGGTTTTCATTATTTACTTAAAACAAACTCTAAAACGATTTGACATTTATTTTTAACATGTTCTCCTTTTTTATCAATAACTTTTCAATAATTTAGGCATGTGTTGTTATGTTACTCCTCTTTTACCTTATTTCTTTTTCTTCTAGTTCTTTCTATCTCTTTTTATTTTTTTCTTTTTTTTTTTTAGTTGACTTTTATTCTTTTATTCTTTTCTTCTTCTTTGTTGCTTCAATAGGCTGGGCATGATTTAAATTTTAAAATTTTTTATAAATTATAGTTGGTTATTGTAGAAAATTCAAATTTCTACAAATTAAGTGGTTGAGCTTGCTTAAAATTTGAAATTTTTTCAAAATTAAATTGCTGAATATTGATGAAATTCTTAATTTTTATTCTTGAAATTCTGAAATTCTTAATTTTTTTTGACAAATTTAGTAGTTGGCTGTTCACTAATTCTTTGTTATTTGTTTTATTTTAAAAGTAAGAAGTTGAAAATTATTTGCAGTTATTATTTAATTTATAGAAGTAGTTTATCTTATATTTTTGTAAAAAGTTATTGGCAATATAAATATATTTCACATATTACGTAATGTTGTGCCATTCTTTACTAAGGTGTGTGTTGTGCTGTGTGGCATGGCTTTAAAAAGCCTTTGCGTTGTGCAGTACCATTCTTCACCAGCAACTATGATAGAGACATAAGCTTAAACATAGCCCCAAAAAGTTCAACCCAGATGAAAGAAAGCTGCAAAGAACCAAAAGCCCAAAATAACTCATGAGAATAGGACCAAAAAAATAATGATACCCCAGAGGTTTGAAGTCCAAAATTCATACAATCGAAGACGACTTATAATAAAGGTGGCTGAGTTCTTTTTTCAAAGAGTTTAGACGAGTGCAGAGGTTATGGTACATTGGGGGCTGCAAAGTGGTTCCTTCAGTTAACAGGGAAGCATGCTGCAGAGAGATGGAAACATAGGTGGCTGACAGTGGCACAACCAGAAGAAGTATTTGGGGTTATCATGCACAGCGTGGCAAAGATATGTAGTGGAGGTGGTGTGCGGCAGTAGAGTGGCGTAGACATTGGGCCCCAATTAGGGTTTGTTATCGTAGGAGCAGTGGCACTGCTAGGCATGTGTGGTGCAGTAGAACCTAGGGTTCAGGCAGAATTCTTTTTTTTTTTTTTGGAAAAAACAGAAAGTTGAGTTCAAAAATAAAAAAGGTTTGGCTAATTTTTTCACCGTGCATGGCAGAATGCTAAGGATTGCATTACTGCTCTGATGCTATGTTGGAAAACATTGGAAGAATTGTAGCATGTTTCATTAATTAAGAATGATCTAAATTTATAGTATAAGACAGGGACAAACATACCAAAAATATAAAATAACCTAACATAAAAGTCATCATATAAACAGGAAATAAAATATACTCTTAATTAGGAAACAAAACATGTAGAATATGAAGTAAATATTTCTAAATATTCTAATAATATTCTCTAACATGGGCACTAATCGCAATGTGTCCTTGTTATTAGCATTTACAACTTAGGTATGTCCACCTTCAGCGCAACTTATTCTTTCCTGAATGGTTTAGTTGATTATAATGATGTCTACCCTTCATCTTGAGCTATTACTTCACCTTTATCACCTTTTGGATCATGCCTTTAAGCTCCACATAATGATGCAACTCAATAGTGTTAGTTATGTCTTGATTAAGCCCACTGAGGATCTTCACCATATTCATCTTGATACTTTCCCACATCCGCTCTAAGGCAATTTCTATCTTATATTAATCTTTTATGATCCTATCTCTTTTTGTGAATGTCAATAGCTTTTGATGTAAATCTTTATGGTAGTGGCTTAGTACAAAGCTCTTCCTAATAGTTGGTCTAGGCTCACCCCAAGTTCGTATTATATAGGTTGCTCATCAACTTCTCCTACGAATACACAGTTGATCCCACCAAATAATGGCATAATTAGTAAACTCAAAGTTTTACCTTTTACACCTCGAAATGCTGATGGTAATAAAAAACTAGCTCAATTCATTGCTCCTGCTTTAGATATATGTCTAGATCTGTACGGCCTTGGGATGATAAAATCGTAAACTTCACCCCTCACAGTCACCCCTCGCAGTGCCTCATCATCTTGATGTGTCTTATGCTGCGTCCTAGGTACCTCATCAAACTTTTAATCATCGAACTAGAATAATTATCATCATACACATGCCTATCTTGCATAGCCTAACGTACTGGCCTATCTCATCTAAGCACTGATCTATCTCGACCCCGAGGTATTGAGCTTTGTCATATAACTACTTGTGATGCCTTGAGAGTATCTATCCTCTTATTAGTGCTGGCTGGTGTGTCGGTCAGCTGCTTTATATCGACTGATTATTACCTGCTGCAGGCATCCTATAAAATTTGTTATTGAAAATATATATGCGTATGCTCACCCACTCAACCTCATAAGATGTCACACTCGTGCATCACACCGAAAATATGCTCACTTTCAAATTCTTGCACCTCCTTGTTAAGTCAAATGTTGTCCAAGTGAATCAAGTGACACATAGTATATAGACGTGAGGTTGTGTGTGAAAACACAAGAAAAGACCCCAAAATAGTGTAAAAGCTTGTCTGAATGGTTCTAATGATCTTGGGTGATTGTGCCTACTGTTGGTTGCTGGAACTACTGCAGTCGTGGCTAAGCCTATCACAGTCTTGGAGATGTAGACCCAAACACTCACAACAAAAACTGGTTTGCATAAAAGAGAACTGCAACGTGTTCTGCTGCAGGATGAGCCTGGTTGTTAAAACACAAGTGTGATTGCAGATTTGTGGTAGCAGTTGTGCTCAAATCATGGCAACACTGAACAGATGTGAAAACAGCATAGGTAGAGAGAGAACAGGGAACTTCAAGAAAAATTCAGCTCAATTCAATCCCACAAATTTTGCTAATTTTCCCAAACTCAATAATGAAGAAAGATTTTTAAAAATGCTTAGGGATTAATCAAAATTTCACAAAATTTCAATTGAATCCCGAACAATAACCACCAACAATTTTTTATTTTTTATTTTTTATTTCAATTGACATGTCACAACTCAACTTGGATGACTTGATTTGGATTTGTTCACAAGAATTAGGAATCACTCAACTAATTTTAGGAAACAACTAAAATATTTTTGTATTAAGAAAAAATACAAAAGTGTCAACGCCTTAAGAACAATAAAGAAGCATTTGTAATAGTGTAAACCTAGGACTTAATGGGCTCACTGGTGCAATCGCGAAACTTATTGCAGCTCGACTGAGGTTGTGGAATGTCTATGCATGGTTGCAGAAAGCCAGTCTGGAGGGCACTGTCGCGACAATGGTTTGTGTCTGGTCGCGGCTGTGATTGGAGTAGTAGTAGTTGCGGTTTTGCTGCAACTCTTTTCCCTTGGAAATAGAATAGTTGTGTGATTTGTTCTGAATGTGCTTTTATTTATCTAAGTTTTTTACTTATCTTTCTTGTGAATCTCTAAAGCCTTCGACTGCATTACTTAGTACTGTCTTGCTATTTATTCGCTATTAGCTATCTTTAAATTCTTTGTATAATTCAACGCAGTTTGTATTATTCTTTTTACTCTGTTTTTCTTGTAAAATACTTCAATTTTCTCAAATGCATTTCTGAAACTCTGATCAGAGCTATCCTCAAATTCCTTTAGCTTCTAAACTATTACTACAATTACCTCAGATTTTCAGTTTCCAAAAGAATATATACATTTTCAATTGTTTTTGATTATTGTATCATATTTGAATGTGAATGTTTCATTTAGAAATTCAATATCAGGTGTTCCCTTGAGGAAACTTATGTGCTCACAAATGCGCTGTTGCCATCCATCAAATTATGTCTATTGTTTGAACAGGTGAGAGAAGCAATTGGTGTTACCCTTTCTGTGGTATGTTCAAACCTTCGACTTTATGCATCCTTTGGTAGTGATAACTTGCATAAGGGGGAATCCAGCAGCACATTTATGGAAACTGCAGGATGCTGGAATCAATTTCTAGTGAAACAGGCTCATGAACTGGTAACTAGGATACAGAACGTTAGTGCATCTGAAAATTCAGAGATTCTACCAGAGGAGATCACAGAAAATGGGACATCGAGCGATCATTCTCATGATGATATCAAATGGATGGAAACGGTATTTATTAATGTGTGTTGGGATAGTTACTTATTGATTGTTACTTGGCTTCCATAAAATGACTTCTTTTTTCTCCATGTGCAGTTATTCCATTTTATCATTTCATCTTTGAAATCTGGAAGGTCTTCAGCTTTGTTGGATGTCATTGTGGAACTTCTGTACCCTGTGATATCTTTAAAGGTAATTGGTCTGGTCTTTCATACTTTTATGTTGCTCTCTGTACTCATTTGTTGATATCCTGAAGGACTAATTTGATTTTTTTATCCTTGCAACAAGAATTCACTTTCATTTGCCAGTTGATCGTAACTTCATACTATTATCATATGACTTATTATTGATCTTGACTTGGGGCAGTTTTCTGGCCATATGGTCAAAGCTCAAAATATTTAAAAAGCATAGAAGAGAGAAAAAATGTTATTTCTATGTAGGTTTTAATTCATTCAAGTGCACCTAAATGTTAATGTGAAGATTTCTGTTTGATGTTTACGGAGTATTTTCTTTGGACCAAACATTTCTTTTCATAGGTCGCTTTTCTTGCTCAATTTATGCAAAATTTCAAGTATTTATCAAATAACATTAAAAATTCCAAGAAAAATCTTAACAAGTCATATTTTTTATAACAAAACATCCTTTATTAGGTTATTTGTCAGTAACAGAATATGGAATATATTTTAGGTTATGAATAGTACTTGATCTAAAACATACTTAAATTTGGAAGTACAGATAAAATGGTAAGAAGGAATTATATTTGAAACAAAACCGCAGTTTACAATCGCCATACTTTTTCATCATTGAGTTTCTTCTTGCATGTGCCTTGCGCACACATACTTTGTACTATTGTAATGAAATAAAATAGATTATCATTTGCTGAAAAATGTGGCTCAGAATTTTTCTCTGCTATCATGCTTATTTCACTGCCAGGATCTTTGTCTTGGGTATTAAGTCTAATTTTATGCATTAATTCTTATCTTTTTAAGGAAACATCGAACAAAGATCTGTCAAATTTGGCTAAGGCTGCTTTTGAATTGCTAAAGTGGATGGTGTCTGCAGAACCTCATCTACAGAAAGTTGTGTCCATTATTCTTTCTTTAGCCAATGATCCCAATTGGAGAACTCGATCAGCAACTTTAACATTTTTGCGGAGCTTCATGTATAGGTATCCTGGAATCCTAGTTGATTTCTCCTTGCTGTATTTCAAAGGTGTTGAATTTTTTTTTAGTTTATCTGTCATGTTATTTGCCCCAATCAATGGTATTTTAGTTTGAATTCTTCACTTTGATATGGTTTTCCAAATTGGTTGGCTTCTTGTCAACAACTGTTAAGTGTATGAGAGTGGACCAGTGTTTTACTGCTTTTGCTCTTGGTCACATATCAAATCATCATACTTTAGTTTTAGTGAATACTTTAGGCTTTATATGATGCTTAATTTGACAATTTGTCTAGTAACACTTTGAATCTTCCTGTAGGCACACTTTTGTCCTTTCCAGCATTGATAAACAACAAATCTGGCAAGCTATAGAGAAGCTTCTAACGGACAATCAAGTGGAGGCAAGTTTTTAGCAGATTAATGCCTTTTCTGCAGCTTTTAGCAAATTAACATATTTTATCCCTCTTATCTAGCTGATTAATACCTTTTCTGCTGCTTTTAACAAAAAAACACCTTTTCTCTCTCTTATCAAGGATAAGTCTCCTTCTGTAATATTATTTCTGGCACAAAGTGTTCATCATGAAAAAAATTGTTCAGGTAAGGGAGCATGCTGCTGCAGTCTTAGCAGGGTTGATGAAGAGTGGGGATGTTGACTTATTGGAAGATTTTCGCCGAAGAGCTTATGAGCAAGCAGATGCTATACTTAAGAAGAGGAGGCACAGGTTGTTTGATTCCATTGGTGTTTTATATGTTGTCTGCTTGTGCTTATTATTAGGAATATCAACAGACTTTGTGTAGAAAATTATGCTTGTGCATTTCTGACTGAATTTTCACTGCAAATGTCCTTTAGTGATGATCTATGCATATGCCAGCAACTCGATTCTTTGTTATATGCTTGTTCTTCTTTTTTCAACTGCAAAGTAGTATGGAAAATATTGAGCATGTCTGTTGCTATCCGCTCAGAAATCGGGTCTCCTTGTTTTTTGTGTATTTTTACATGTTTCTTTTAGCTCTTGTTTGCTGTTAATATGGACATACTGCTAACCAAAGAACCTAAAGAACTCTGAATGGTTAGCTAGAAGGAACATCTCATTTAAGTTAATTTGTAGTAGCTATGGAGCCTACTAACTATTTAGTTGTTCCTGAAGAATTTGTAGAGCAGACAACAGTGTTGTTCCTTCTCCCTTTCCCTTTGTGTATTTCCCTATCTGAAGAATCATTTAAACATGTACTAGCTTCTTTATCTGGTTGGTGGCTAAATCTTCACCATGAGCTCAAGATAATTAGGAGTGCTGAGATACTAATATGTGAAGTACCTCTTCTGCTTTTCTTAATGAGTTCAATCTGAAGTTAATTATACATTTTTGTGTTGACCATGCCAACTAAATGGTGGCTGTTAGAACTCGTTATTAGTGATCAGCAAATGGCTATCATAATAGATCTCTGGTCATTATGAGTCTAGTTAAATTATCATTCTATTTGTTATGATCTTCTAATGCTCGTTTGTTATCACAGAAGCATGGCCTCTGCAACGCCCATTGCATCCATACATGGCTCAATACTTTCTTTGGCAGCATGTGTATTATCAGTTCCTTATGATATGCCCAGGTACCTTAGACGTTTGAATATACATCACTTACAAATTAATCATGGTTAAGATTCTACATCAAAGGATGAGACAGAGAATTTAATTTGAATAAATATGTCCAAGTCCTGATTGTGAGTAATAGTCTTGATGCTGTGGCAGACTTTTTCCATGTGCACAGCAACCTGAGGAATTCAGGTTTGAACTTGTAAATGTAGTCTTTAACTTAGAAGTGTCTGGTGGTTGAAGGTGGTTTTTACATGACACTATGGCAAAGATGTATGTGGGCATAACAATAAATTTATGTTTTTGAAGACATTTAATGAAATAGTTAATAAGACTTTTTTCATCTGAATTTTGATATGTGGACAAATTCTAACTTGTGTAGCGAAATCCTTTAAATGCCTTTGTAACATTTAATTGCTTAAGAGAAGTTATTATAAAGTAGTTAAAACGTGGATTATCTAATGCTTTAAATTTTTCATAGTTCATTGTATAGGGTATGTCTGTTAATTTTTTTAAAAAAATTTAATGTTTAATTTTATTTTACCAATGAGATGAATGAATATTTGCTACAAATATAACTTGAATTAACAAAAATTTTCAGTGCATATAATTTGGAAGATAGAAATTTATCTATTTTTCATGAGCAATACCTTCACTACGAGTCAAACTATTATAACAATGTTCTGAGTTAAAAATTTTTATTATTTACCTGTATTTATTTCTGGTTTTTTATTTGTTTATTTTTTTAGGCTAAATTTATCTGTTTTTCATGAGCAATACTTTCACTACGATTCAAACTATTATAAACAATGTTCTGAGTTAAAATTTTTTATTATTTGCCTGTATTTATTTCTGGTTTATTTGTTTATTTTTTTAGGCTGTGGACCAATTCAATGAAGCAAAATTGTTTAGACTAGGGTTCTAGAACATTGTATAATCATTGTTGCATTTGTTCTTTATATCTTATATCTTGGACAACAATTTGCTCTGATCAAGCGTGCGACCTCAACTTACATGCTAAAGTGGTAGTGTTGTGTGTATATATATATATATATATATATATACATATGGTTTAGTTGTACCCTTTTGCTGATGCATGAACTTAAATTTGATCCAGGTGGTTGCCTGCGTATGTTACTTTATTAGCTCGTTTTGTGTCAGAAACATCTCCCTTGAAATCTACAGCTACAAAAGCGATTGCAGAATTCCGTCGCACCCATGCCGACACATGGAATCTTCACAAAGAATCATTCACTGAAGAGCAACTCGAGGTATGGTTCTATGAGTAAATTATTTTGATGATCGACTTGTTTGAACAAATGTGGAACATGACTTTCTAAGTAACTACTTTGTTGTGGATTTTCTTGCAGGTTCTAGCTGATACATCATCTTCGTCTTCATACTTCGCTTGATGTGTATTGTGTTTGATGCCCTACCCTGGCCCCCCCCCCCCCCCCCCCCAAGATCCAATAGGGATATGTGTATTTATTCTTGTAAATTTTTAATGATATACTCGTCCTATTTCCTAAATAATGTTGAATACAAGTTTTGTTATCTCGTCATATTTAATTTTAAACATAGTTTTGCTATTGAAACCTCCCTTAGACTCTAGGATTGATTAGATAATAACTAGATGGCAAATCCCATAGGCCGTATTCGTGGGTCATTTAAAAAATGTTACATTTCTACCCTAGAGTTTTGTCATTGTGTTTATCCTCAAATTTATCGTGTGAACATCCTTGTCGGTCCCCTGCAATGAATGTGCTTCATGTGCATGTATTTTGGCTTTATTGTTGCCAAAGAGGTGAAAGTCCACAGTGAAATTTTTGGTCAAATCATGAAGGAAAAGTGAAAAGGTCGTTTTCTTTGATGGGGTGTCAAGACATGTGCATTGGTGGAATATTTTCAATGGCTTCACCCTTGTTTCTTTGAAGTTCTTCATCTCTAGGTGTGGAGTTATGCCAAATTATTGTGATTTGAGGTTAATATGCCTTCCTTTTGAGGAGTTGAAGAAAATTTTTGTCTTTGTAGGGTTGCTTTAGACAAATTTTGGGAATTTTATTGCAGACGAATGGGTTTTGGGTGAGGTGAGACTGAAGCTTTCTTGGGAGATTGGATCAATTCTCAATCTTAAGAGCTTCTTGTTTATAGTATTTTTTTGCACTCATTTACTCAACAATCTAGTGGATTTGAACTTTCAACCTCTCTCTTGAGCTTAAGGGATTCAAATCATTAAGCTATACAAATACACATTCGAGCTTCTTGTTTAGTTTGGTGTTAAATGATTAGTGAGTAGTTTTTGTTTCTCAACAGTTCACAGGTACTTACAGACTAACTATTTGAAAAACAAGATCAGCAATTTATATAGTCATAGTGGCGATTTTTCACAATTTGATGGTTGTATTGTATTTAGTAATCATATAGTCAGTGGCGATTTTTCACAATTTGATGGTTGTATTGTATTTAGTAATCGCTATCAACTTAGGACACCCAAAAAAATTGAAATTCAAACACATAGAAGTAAGAAAATCCCAGGACATGGTGCATCATGTAGTAGAGATTGTGTGATGCTTAGGAGATTGGGGTTTTGAGATCGGTGTAATGAAGGGATGAATCTTTTGGTGGCATGAAGACACATGGCTAAGAAGATTAGGAATTATAGATACCATGACTTTAAAGTGCTAGTTTAGGTTTTTCCTTATTTTAGAGAGCCAGTGGTGGCTCAACAAGGATAGTACAACAATGATATTTCTAAAGTTAAGTTGGCAGTAGGATGGTGGGAAAAGTTAGGATTTGAGCATATGTTTTTGTCAATTGGGGTTTAAGGAATAGGGCTGAGCATGGTTGATTCAGGAATAAGGAATTTTTTATATTTTTTCTTTTTATATTTGTTTTGTGAGTAAAATATGAAAATATAAAATTTTACCTATCTTGGTATTGTGATTAAAAGATAAAAAAAATTGGACTATATTTTTTACTAAAAATTGTCCTTATGGCACATATATAAAAACATTACATATAATTTTAAATTTGATACTATTTCTATAGGAAAATAAAAAATTCCAAACATATAATCTAAATAGTAAAACATGTAAAAAATAACACCATACATTCTTAAACTCAAATATTCTAACATTAAGTTATAAGGGTTGATATTTAAAGATAAAAATGAGAAGCACAGGCAATAGCTGGGGATGGCAAGTTGGGGGGGGGGGGGGCGGCGGCTTACCCATCGCTTGTCTTATTTAGTGAGGTGGAGGAAGTCTCTCGGTCTCCATTGACATACCTAGTGATAGCTAAATGTGTAGCTTTAAGTTGTCAATAGCAAATTCATGCATCTCAAATTCACAACATTACTATCTTTTAGTTTAAGATGAATGAACATAATTGTATTAAAGTTGATTGGATTACTTATGGTTTTGAAAGATACACGCTATATTTGGAAGCTTGTGTTGAGAATGAGGCTCAATAAGTACAATGTTTGGCAATCTATTGTTGCACACAAATGGTTGGGATACCCACAAAACATTGAAACTCTTTCGAAGGATAGTACCTTCACATGGCCCTATATTTAGGACTCTTATGAAAAGGAGAGTTTGTCAATGCAACCATGCTCAACCTAAGTTGCTTGCTTTGGCTATGTTTATGGTTCAATGGCTAACTTTTAGTAAAAGGTTTGTTCTTTAGGACTAACCAATTCTTGAGGAGGTGTAGAAGATGTAAAAGGTTAGACAGGAGGACGAGAACAATCAAATTAGATGACACGTATAATCCATTTGTTTTGGGCTACACATAAGAAACTATTGCCTACTACAACCTAACGTGGGTTGTCATAAATATGGTGGGCTATCATGAATCACTTTTCCAAACATAAAGGTATGAAATACTCACCATTTAATCACAAGCTCCCAAACATTTAGACTAGCTCTAGCCTACAAAACATGGAGATGGCCTCCAAACATAGTCATGATGAGTTGATTGGAGTGTTGATAGAATTTAAATTATAACATGGGATGTAAAAGGTTAAGAAATGAAATTAGCAAGTATGGTAAACCTACCTTTTATGCAACTATATGAATCAAAGTAAAAGATAAATAAAGCTATTGAGGGAAATCATCCAAGGCCATACAACTTAATGTCTGCTTATTTGTGATTTGAAAAATATGAATATTAGTAGTCTATTAAAAACACATTATCACATGGAGGAATGCAATGATTTAGAGTGCATCACTGAGGGCATACTCTCAACACCATTTTTCAAAAAATTTTCATAGGTTTTTTATAGTTATCATTTGAAAAGGAATACATATGGGGTGTGCTGTTAGCTACTGTAGGCTTGGATAGATTTAATGGACTTTTTCTAATTGCCTATTGTTATTATACAATCTAGATATAAAAAGAGCTAGAATTTTTTCTACACATGATCAGTAATGTTCCTTGAAGATTTCATTGATTAATTTTCTTCTTTTTCTTCTTCTTCCCCTTCCCCTTATGAAATGTACGGTTTTTTTAAAATATCAGTGAGTTGGAGTCCAACTATTAATAGAAAGTGCTTCAAACACAATTATTCAAATTTTGGAGTGACATTTTTTGATTGCCACAAGATCCTTCAATGCACAAAATCATAATTTTGTCACGACAAACATATGGAAATCAAGTTAAAGCATATTATTGACTAATGAAAATCTTGGAAAGTATGTGAGAATTGGTTTGGGGATCTCTGGTGTTAATCGTCACTTTACTTGATAGTTCAAGAGCATGCTAATTGATATAGTACATAATAAAAGAGATTCAAGTGAAGAAATTTTGTGATATAAAATGTAAAAAAAAAAACTAAATTTGATCAAAGAAATGTCTGAATCAACATAGAATTATAATTGCTAGTGACAAAATTAAAAGTTCATGATCAAAACATTCATCCCGTTATTGATTAGAGGAGTTGGACAAGTGATTGCAATCTCTAAGATGTAATTGTGATGCCATGTAAGCATGTAATACTAGGAATTAATTGAGAGAGAGAGAGAGAGAGAGAGATGTATGCTTATTCAAGTTAATTTAAGGCAATGCTATTTGAAGACGTATAATCATTTGTTCGGTCCCTCCTAAATGATGTGCGACCCACATCAAATAAAAATAGCATTTGCAAGACCCATTGAAGGGTAAACCACGACAAAATTATTGTGTCGTTATTTATTACTTATATTTATTTATTGTTTATTTGTTTTTGCCCAACATACTATGGCTCTTTTACTCGACGGACTAGAGCTTACCTTTCTTTGATATTTCCAGTGTGCCATTATATTGGTAGGTATTTCAAGTTCTTTCAGCATTTGGTTTGATGCGGTATTTGGTAACAAGAATGGGCTTAACAAGTGGTATCAGAGCTTTATGTTTTGGTATATCAATGTTGATTGAAATGGATAAATCTACCTTCAATTTGGGCACCATGATTAAATTGACACCTACTAACTATACTATTTGGAAGCGACTTATGAAAGATCACCTTATTATCTGAGATATGTGGGATTCGATATTAGGTGATGATGTATAGTTAGAAGGCAATCTGATGCTGATTACAAAAGATGCATAGCAAGACAGTGTGACATATTCGTGCATGGATTGACCCAAGCATCTTCAACCATGTGTCTAAAGAAACTCGAGCTATCGTTTTTTGGAAGAAACTCAAGGTCATGTACTAACGCAACCATGGCTTGAACAAAGCCTCTTTATTCAAAAAGATCACCCGTCTTCAATATACAAAGGGATCAAACATTTCAGAATATTTAAATAAATTTCAAGGCCTAATCAATCATTGTATTACTTTAAAATTGAACTTGGACGAAGAAGTATGGGGATTGTCACTGTTTAGTTCTTTTTTGGATAGTTGAAAAATCCTTTTTATTGTAATAACAAATGCTGCAGCAAATGGTGTTTTGACACGTGATATAGTCAAAGAAGCCCTTCTTAATGAGGAGACAAGAAGAAAGGAGTTTGGAAAGATATTAAGACACAAGCTCTAGTCACAAAAAAGCATGAATCGAGGGAGAGAAGACACAATCGAAAACCAAACCAACAGAAGGGATATTCATGAGGAAAATCAATCAATAGAAGGGAGATAGAATGTTTTTCATTGCAAAAGAAAGGGGCATATCAAAAGTGAGTGCTGAGTTTGGAAAAAAGAGAAAGTCAAGGAGAAAGATAATTGGAAAAAGTAAGCCCAAGAGAAGGCAGACAGTGAAATTGCAACAGTGACAGCTGGAAATGAGATTCTGGTGCATCCTACCACATGACTCCATATAAGGAGTTATTCTCATCCTACAAACTTGTTGAATCTGGCCAAGTAAAATGAGAAATAATGGGGTTTACAAGATCATGGAGTAGGAGATATTTTTATGACAACAACTTTAGGCTGCCAATTAAAACTGAGGGATGTGAGATATGTTCCTAACTTAAGATTGAACCTCATCTCAATTGGCAAACTTGATGATGAGGGTACTCTAGTCATTTCTCAAATGGCATCTAGAAGCTCACCAAAGGAAACCTGGTGATTGCTAGAGGAATTAAGATAAATACTCTACACATCACATAAGCCAAAGTTAACAAAGGAGAAATCCATGTTGTCCAAGAGGCATCTACTAAATTATGGCATAAGAGACTCAGGCACACGAGTGAAAATGGCATGCAAGTGCTGGCAAAGAAGTAATACTTGCTAAACTTAAAAGATACAAATTTTCAAACTTGTGTTAACTACATTTTTAGTAAGCAACATCAAGCAGCTTCTAAACATTTTTCCTCATCTAGAAAAACTAAACCCCTTGAACTCATACACACTAAAGTTTGCTAATTGAGTGACAAAACCCTTAGAGGAGTCATGTATTTTGTAACCTTCATAGGTGATCACTCCATGAAGGTGTGGAGCTTTACCCTTAAAATAAATGACCAAGTCTTGAAAAACTTTAGAAATTTCCATATGAAAATTGAATGTGAAATTGGCCTAAAACTCAAATGTGTCTGTGCTAACAATGGAGGAGAATATAGAGGACTATTTAAAAAGTATTGCACTAGCTATGGAATCTGACTAGAGAAAACAGTACTAAAGACCTTGCAACATAATGGCATTGTGGAGAGGATGAATAGAACTATCACAAAAAGAATTAGAGCCAGATTGTCACACTCTATGTTACCTAAACTTTTCTAAGGTGAAGGCATGAGAAAAAAATAAGACAACATGTCTAAGTTAATCAAACCATCACCATCAATCCCACTAGATAGAGGTGTCCCTAAACGAGCATGGTCTAGTAAGAATGTTTCGTACTAGCATTTAAAAGTTTTTAGCTATATAGCTTTTGTTCATAGGCGCAAAGATGAAAGATCAAAACTTGATGTCAAAGCCAAAGAATGCATATTATTGGGATATGGACATGAAGAATTTGGATATAGACTCTAAAATCGTACTGAAAATAAACTTGTTAGAAGTAAAGATTACTTTTCCTAAAAAGTTGAACTATAAAATTAAATTCCTATGGGGCAACAGGAACAACTAGAACAAGCAGTGTTTGAACCACAAGAATTAGCATCACCTCAATTCTAACCAGAACAACAACTTAGAAGGTTAAAGAGAGTAAGGCAACTTTCCACAAAATATAGCTCGAATAAGTACACCACACTTGCTAAAGGGGGAGAGCCTAAGACTTTTGAAGAGGTCATTAAAGGTGACAAGAGCAAAGAATGAAAAAAGGCAATGGGATAAGAAATGCAATCATTCTATGACAATATGACTTATGAACTTATTGAGATACCATCTAAAAAGAAAGCCTTAAAAAACAAATGGGTGTACAAATTCAAGTTTGATGACAATAGCTTGCAACTAAGGTACAAGGCAATGCTGGTTGTGAAATGTTATGAAGAGAAGAAAGGTATGGGCTTTGAAGAAATATTTTCGCCAGTGGTAGAAATAACTTCAATCTAAGTTATTTTATAACTAGTTACAAGTTTGAACTTAGAAATTAAACAATTCGATGTAAAGATAACATTCCTGCTTGGAGATCTTCATGAAGAGATCTATATGGAGCAATAGGAGGGATTCAAGGAAAAAGGAAAAGAAAACTTGGTTTTCTGATTGAGAAAAGTCTTTATGGATTGAAGCAAGTGCCCCAACAATGGCACAAAAGGTTTGATTGTTTTATAAATACACGTGACTTTCATAAAACAAATACTGACCATTGTGTATTTGCTAAACATTTTGGAAACAATGATTTTTTGATACTGTTACTATATATTGATGATATCTTGATCGTCAGTCGAGATACCAACAAAATTGCCAAGTTGAAGGAGTTAAATAAATCCTTTGCCATGAAGGATTTAGGACCCGCAAATGAGATTTTTGAAATGCACATCTTTTGAGATACAAAAAATGGTAAGTTTTGGCTATCTCAAGAAAAATATATTGAAAAGATTCTTGATAGATTTGGCATGAGCAAGGCAAAGCCTGTATCTACACTAGTTGGACCTTTCAAACTTAGTGCATAACAATATCCTACAAGTGAAGAAGAGAAAAATCACATGAGTAAAGTTCCCTATTCCTTTGCTGTGGAAAGTCTCATGTATGCAATGGTGTACACTCGACTTGATTTAACTCATGCTATAGGACTTGTTAGTCGCTATCTCTCTAAGCTTAGCACAGAACAGTTAAGTGGATTTTCCAATGTCTCAGAGGTACTTCCAAGCTATGCCTATGTTACAGCACAAGTAAAGACAAAGTCAATGCTCGAAGGATATATAGATGCAAACATGGCTGGAGATGTTGATTTGAGGAAATCTACATTAGGGGTACGTAATGACTTTTGCAGGACAATAATATTTTAGCAAAGCCAACTCCAAAAGTGTATAACTTTATCCAGCACAGAGAATGAGTGCATAGTAATCACAAAAGCATATAGAGAACTTTTATGGCTAAGACAGTTTCTTTAGGAATTAGGCTAGACGTAATTTGACTATTCACTTTATTATGATAATTAAAGTGCTATTCATTTGTGTAAAAATCCAACCTTCCACTCTAGGTCGAAATACATTGATCTTTGCTATCATTGGACTCGAGGAGTACTTGATAAAAGATAATTTTCTTAGAGAAGATTCATATCAGTGACAATAGAGCTGATAAGTTGACAAAAATTCTTCCAAAAGATAAATTCAAATTTTGTCGACATGTATTAGGCTTCGTAATACCACCCATCTAGTCAGGAGGGGGAGATTTGTTTAACCTCACCTAGATGTGGTAGGACCCACATCAAAAAAAAAAAAAAAAAAGAGGATTACCAATGGAGTCGTTTAATGCTCCACGGCCAACCCCCCTACTCTATTTGTTTTGGAACAATTGAGGTACTGAGAGAAAAGGAGGCAAAAGACAACAAGCTAGTGTTGTAATAGCGTGATGTTATTTTGGTATTTGGGAAATTGTTAGAGTGAGGAGGAGATAAAAGGAAATTGTGAAAATTTCCTTGTAAATGACAAAATAGTAAAGATTTGTTTGGAGTATTTTTGGAAAACACTTGAGTGTTACTGTTTTGGAGAAGTCTTTCTCTTGTACTCCTACTAATTAGTAATAAAACAATTTTGGAGCTTGTCCCATGAACATAGCCCATTGAAGGATGAATCACATTAAAATTATTGTACCTTTATTTATTGTTTATATTTATTACTATCTATTTGTTTTTACCTGACGGACTGTGGCCCTTTTACCTGACGGACTGTGGCTTACTTTTATTTGATATTTCGACTGTGTAACTATTATTAACAGGTATTTCAAGTTCTATTAACATGTAGTTTGGTGGGTTATTTAGGGACAAGATTGAATATTGATTTTTGTCACTGGCAACGGGCCAAACATTATCCTGTACATTGTACAGTGCTCTTCCTTTAGTTTGATGTTGCGATTGAGCCTCGTTGTTTTTAACCTTTACAATGGACAATATTGTCCAAGAGACTAAACAAATATGAGGGAGGTTTATCATCATTAGGAGGTCCACAATTTTTAAATGGGGTAGATGTCGTGGTATTAACATTGATAGAGATTTTGTCAAATACGACCAAACCAAAGCAAAAGAAAAAGAACTGCAAGTGAAGCAACAAGTGTTACATTACCCATTCTAATGTGCCAGACACATGCGCGCGTACACACACACACATTCTCAATTCTAAAAGTTTTTATTATAAACTTGTAAATCTTTTTATTTAGGAAGACAATGGCGATATTCCTCTCGGCAATAATTCTTAGTTCATTAGAAAGTCACAACCTAGGTCTAGTTATCAAGCTATTTCTAGAGCCGTTGGGAAAACTGCTGGAAAAGGTGGTGTTGGAGACGTTGCAAATGAAAATATGAGATTTTTGATGATGATTTGTATGGTACAGTCGTGTAGAAAGCTCTTGTTGGTTGTGTTTGTTGATGTTGGTAGGTGCTAAAGAGGGTGATGGAGTAGGATTGAATTTGCCAAGGTTTTGACAGGAACATTAGGTTTTAATATTTCTTTCGTTTGAACTTTAGGTCTGAAGCAAGCACTCATTATTCTTTAAACTGGTTTTAGGAAATGCTATGGCGTTATTTGTTTTTTATACTGTTAGGAGATGTTTGAACATATTATTTTGGTTACTGCGTAAGATTTTGAAACCTAAATGGAGGTGTTAGAAGTTCGGAACCAGAGTTGGACATCATGAGTGATTAATGCATTCGAATTTCATGCTTCCAGTTTTTTGTTTTAGCCCTAATAAAAAAATTAGTTCGCATTTATGGACATAAATCCAGTTTCATAAGATGTGTAATTTCCAACGGATGATTTAGTAATTTATTAAATTTATTATACAAAATTATGTTGTATTATAGTTGATTGCAGTTAGATCCTCGAACGCCTTTTACATGCATAAGCGTAATTTAGTCCAACAAAATTAGTCAAACCCTAAATAAATCAAGCACAGGTAAATTTGATATATATATATATATATATATATATATATATATATAATTTTCATGATAACATCATCGACATACGATAATCTAAACATCTATTAAGGTTAATTATAAAAGTAAAGATATACCTCGAATGAGGTGGGCAAAGCCCCCCGAGTCACGTACAGTCTCGTGTTCACACTCATACTGAGGAGACAAAACTATAATTCTCTGAATTCAATTTTGAAGTAGCTATGTGGAATAGAAAAATGTTTTTTCCAATGACAACATAAACTTGTATAAGATCAACTTTGGAGGATCGTTGATCAATTCATCTTGGTGATTTTACCTGGCCAGTCGTAGGCAGCCTGTAACTTCATCCTCTAGCTGAACCTTTCTGTTGTCAGGCCTTTGATTGAGCCAACAAATGCGAACAATATCACAAGCAAGATGATGAAACAATATATCCGAAGAAGTATTGACTTGATCGTCCAAGACCCTACATTTTTCTGTGCCAGGTACGTCTCTACAGGGAAATACGCCATAATTGGCCAAAAGGTGATTGCTCCGGCTACCCCCACAACCTGGTTAAAGTACGGAGAGAGTATTGCAACCCCTGCAGTAAATCCAGCGTAAGCTGCGCGTTAACACAACCTCAGAAGATTCAGTCTCAGGGCTGGCATTTGCCAGGTCACCATGCACAAATCTACTGCTGGGAAATCTCTTTCTAAACCATTGCTCGATGCTTGCATAGAGCGGCTGAGTGTACACCTAATAATGTATAATCATAAGAAACAAACAACTGTTACTATCAGAAAAACTATCACTAAGAAAAGCAGGTGGTACAATTATGCGAGATGAATACCTGATATCCTCCAACAAGATGAAGAACAATACACTCAATAGCAAAATCAATGAGCCAGTGCGGCTCATAAAAGCCAAATCCTGTCAAGAGGTTTCCGGAAGTGGAGTTCCCAAAAGCAGCATAGCCCAATGCTCCACAGCACAAGTAAAAGAAAGTTATCATGCAGATTGCCATCACCGATGCCTTCTTCATGGTGACTTTTTCTGGCGGATTTGTCTTCAGAGTGTCCTTCACATATTATGAAGTTCAACGCTTTTGTCTATTAGCTCTTCATCATTGCTTAGTTCTGTTCAGAATTATAAGCTTTCATGGTACAAAATTGAACTTCCCTCACCATTATCTCCAGAAAAACAAGAGGAAAAGTGAAACCAAAGGCAACGTCCCCAAGTACTTGAGAACTTAACCATATTTTATTAGCAGCAGAAGTGGGACATCCTCCAATGCTACCTTCAATTTCTCCATTTTCCGCAGGTTTCAGGTTCAGTGGCAAAACTGAAGGGATGTGGCAGATATTACTTTGGCTAAGCCAAGTGCTGATCCGATGATAGAATATGTGAAAGACATGATTGCCGAAATGACAGAAAGCCATTCGGCATGCCGAAAATCAGGTATTTGAGAAACTACTACTTGAATAACTCCAAATACAAGCGTGTAATAAGTGATTTCAAATTCACAAGCAGCTGTATGCCCCTCACTGTGATAACAATTGGACCCTTGAATTGCTCTGCCTCATCCGGAAGGATTTGTAAGTAACATTATCACATGTTGTCACAAGGAAAGAGTAACATATATTCTTATCGAAATGTTGAATGCAACACAAAATGTGCCTAAAAATAGGTTGTCACATTCATACAGAACAACTGTAACTGCAAAGGAATTTAATTGACAGCGAAGTTTATTGCAGTATATCACTCCTGGAAACCAAAACTTCAATTTATTTTGCCTAACAAGACATCACCATGGAGGCAGTAACTTTACATCATGAACAGCTTGATCATTTGCTTTTTGCATCAGATTTTCAAATTTGTGCCTAAAGATTCTCTTCATCAACCGGATGAATATATATGTCTCACACACACGTAACATAATAAATTAGCAGAGCTGAGCCACTCAGTTTCACATTGTATTGTTGAAAGACGGCGTAACTTGGATATTTGACATAACACTCCATAACCTTTAATAGAGAACCGGAGATAGAAGCATATAGAATGGGGACCAGCGTAATAGTCATAAAATAATGTAATGAATTTTTAGTCTTTGGAAGAAGCTCATCGACATACCTCATGCTGATGGAGGATGTAATCATGTAGACAATACCTGTCTTGATGAAATTAATTTGAACAATAAAGCCACACACCCAAGCATGTTTCTTTCCTGAAATGCCAAGTGCAGAATGCATTGTAATATCAACCTTATAAATTCGTACAAAACGACTATTTATTTTAGTTCTTTTTCAATAAGAAAATCAATATACATAACACCCTTGCATGTGCCATACATTTCAACTGCACACTGTTAAGATGTTAAGTGCCATTTATAAAGAAACAGATTCCTCCAAGATGGGAAAGTCTTGATCATGGACTGGGTTTCGCTTTATTAATATAGAGCAATGTTTACAAGTAAAAGCACTTGATCATTACTCTGGGCTTAAAATTTTTAGTGTAAAATTAATAGGAAAATTGTAACTGAAATGATAGGAAAATAAAACTTAGCCTCAGGAACATAGTATCTCTACTTAACCTATTCCTATCATAATTCCCAATCTGCTTTCAGAAACTTGTGTTTTGGACTTTCGTACCAAAGATTGACAAAGGAAAAGCTTCTTGAACAAAATTTTATCTTACCTTGAAACTTCACTTTTAACTTTTGAGGCTGATCCTGAGCGTCGGAGAGAGCCCATGCATGAGCAATGAGTAAATGCTCAGTAAACAATTGAATTCAAGGGATAATTTCCTATATAATATCTAACCTTCATTTTTTTGGGGGTGTGCACGTGAGTGTGAATCTTGTCAAGTGAGAACACACATACAATATCTTTATTCTTTATACACTTTCATAAAGAAAAGTGACAAGGGCAAAATAGAAACAACGTTTTATGGAGGTGAACAAATATAACCCACTTCTTACCAAGAATTCTCCGAACAGCATCCAAGTAGGAGACATTTCTGTGCAGCAGGCCATTGTTTGAATCAGATGATACGTAGCAATTGCAGAGAAGAAATCCAGAAGTTAGGGCGACTGAAGCAAAGTTTAGAATGGTCAAAGGACCTCCAATCCATCCAAGCTGTGACAGGCTCCATGCTAGTGATAACACCCCTGAACCAATTGCTGCTGTTATTATATGCGCCAGAGCGGTCCATGTAGTCGCTGATCGCTCTGTTGGAGAAGCAAACATTTATTAACTAATTCTTAGTATTCCACCAAAAAAAGTAATATTCACTTTAGTAACGTACGAGAGGAGAACTGAATAATGGAAACATAAATATCTAACGAACTATCATGTGCACTACTTTCCTTCGCGGGTGAAGAAAGGTCAAGTGTGGTCAGTTGATGGCATTTGAAATTCCATTAATTATCTTCAGCATTATGAGCGCAATTGCAATAAATAAACCGCAAAGAATCAATTAAATTACAAGTTGAGAAGAGGACAAGTATTGATTCGCAATAATTGTGGCCAAATGGAGTTTGCCTTATTAATCATTGTAATATTAGCATAAAAATTGTTTATTTATTTGAGATTCCTAATTAGATTAAATTTTAACTAAAAGCTTGGACCGTTTTTGCATTAGCCGTTCAAGGCTGTTTTTTCTAATGCATTTAAACAGGGGATGGATGTTCTGAGCAAGAAGATGGAATTACGGAGAAGAAAGAACAAAATACCAGCGGCCTGTTGCTGAAAGAGCTAAACGTTTCCGGCTCAGATAAACCAGTGGTAATCCAGAAAACTCCATAAATGCAGAAAGACAATCAAAAGAACAGAAAATGAAAAACGAGGCACAGCAAAAGCACGTAAGAGGAAACTGGAAGTTTTGCAGCGTCTTTCCCTTTCTTTACCTTATCCAGTGTCAACCTTCCACGAAATTCAACAGCCAAAAATATAGGAAAATTGGGGAAAAGGAAAAAAACATGAAACAAATAACGAAAATAGAGAGCCGAAGACCGGAATCACTAGCCTCATCAAAATTTATCATTCGAAAGCCCACAATACAACACCATTTGCAAGAAAATGACGAGAGCAAAATTAATTGCTTTCTTCAACAAAAATAAACGAACGGAGGGGGGTGGAAACGCCGAATAGACAAAATTGGAGTACTGGGCTGACCTTCCTTAAGGGCGTGCTTCAACCCCGCCGATTTCCATGGCCACACAGCACGGCACAAGAGCAAGACAACAGTATTGAATCCAACAGTACTGCTGTAATTTACTATCCATTTTTTGTATTTATTCTTTTGACCATCTTGCTTGCATGTATATTAGAAATGATGACATGCACCGCCACGCTAGAAGTAAATATTATATTTAACAATTATATATCTTATGTTTTATTAATTGTTGTATAGAATTTTGAAAAATTAAGATATAATTAATTTAGTTTTAGATTTAGCAATGAATACATTGTTTTGATATATATATATATATATATATATATATATACACATATATATATTATGAAAAACATGTGCTTATTGTAGTATCAACTGTATCTTTAAAATTGGGTTATTTTCTTATCTTCAAGTTTAGTAATTATGACCCTTTACTTTGGCTATGTTTGTGGTGCTTCACTCTCAAAAATATATATACTTCATCGTTATATTTTTAAAATTTTATATTTTACATAGTTTTCAATAAAACACACTTAAAAATACACACTTAAAAACCAAAACAAGTTCTTTTATATATTGCCAACGTATTTACTTTATTGTATATATCATTTGATAAAATAAGATTAATATCTTATTTTTAAAAATTGATTAATTATTTAAATAAATATAAAAATTTTATAATTATAGATTTTAACGGTATGACTTACTATACTACTAATAGAAAAGTTTTCATAATCGGTTCTTTTAATTAAATAAAATAATGAATAAAGAAAAGCCTATTAAATTTTAATTTATATGAACGAATTTTAATCAATTAAAAACTTATATCTTTCTATAATCCATCTAAAAGGATTTTGATTAAGTTAAAAGTAATGAAAATGTTATTTGGATTTTGATTTATGCAAGTGAATGAAGAAAATAATTTTAAATTTGTTTTACAAGTGAGGAAAGTGAGATTATTTAGAATTCAATAATATTTTTATTTGAAAGTATATTTGTGCTTTCAAAATTCACATTTAGAAAACAATAACCCTATTAATGGTATTTACTAAAAATTAAACGCACACACATATCTAAATATATATATATGTATCTAATTATTTTTTAAAACTTTTTTTGCATTACAGTTTTCTATACAAATTTCATCACATTTTTCAAAGTAATTTTTTTTGGCATTGGTATTCAGAGTTTGTAGTTCATATATTTAAATAATCTTATATATTATTTTTGTCATATAAATTTAATTAAAATTACTTTCCCTTGTTACTTAGTATATATCTTTAAATCCAAATTTTCACATTTCTATTATAGCATAACAAGAAAATAACAATATCTAATGCTAATAGTGAATAAAAAATACAGCATATTAAATGAAAAACAATTAGTCTATAATTTGTTTATCATAGTTTCACGATAAATTTAGCATAAATTTTTGAATTATTTCTTCATATTCTTTATACTTCTATGTTTTGATATACTTTTGCAATAGGATTTATGTTTAAATTGATTAAATGTAAACTAAATATTTTTAAATTTCTTATTAATAATTTAATCCAAATTTGCAGGTCTTTATTAATGATATAATTGTATTTGATTTTATGTTGTTCCATAAATATGTTATTGCTATTACATTTTAATTGTTTTATATTGATGCTAAACATACTTATAACAATATAGTTTTTTTGACTTTCTATTTAATCATTTTTGTGCATAATATACAATAGCAACAAGGTCTATTGAGCTCAGTTCCGAGACTATTAACTTTGCTCAAAATTCTAAATCATCAAATTTTAAAAATTTTAAATTCTTTGAAAATATATCTTGTAGATATTTATTTTTTGACTACTTGAGACTAATTCTTGCTATTCGAAGTTCAAAAGAAAGAATTTCATAATTTAAGAAACTATGTATTAAAATATTTTTGGTAACAATACTATTATACTCTATTGTATCAATTCATTCCATATATATAGGTAAAATTACTTTCAATTATATCCAAAAGAAAATATTTCATAAATGAAGATATAATATGTGTGTGTGTGTGTGTTACAATATTTTGTTAAAATTATGTCTTTGAATATATAAAGATTCAACAAATAAATTCCTTCTGTAGATTTTAGTGAATTAAGACAATGTGTTTATAATTATTTTCAAGTTATCAAGTTTATGAACATATAATTGCTCATAAAACTTATGGTGCATTTTCTTAATGGTCCAGTTGAATTAATATTTTCTCAATTATTTTTATCTATGATTCACATATGAAATTATTTCTTTAAAATTGATAAAGCTACACATAAGATAATTTCATGTTAATCCTTATATATAGAAATACAATTTTTAATATAATTATATTTCATCAACACATTGCTAATTTTTACCTTCAATTTATTCTTAATGTTTTTCATAATATCTTATCATTATTAGTTTACTTATATTTTTTTATTAAATATGTATTCTTTATTCAAATTTTTATATTGCACTTATTACTTATTTAAACTTATAATAAGAGAAGTTCGTGTTAGTCTATCTATCTTTGTGTGCGTGTGTGTGTGCGTGCAATTTTTAATACAAAAATTTTTCTATATATATGTGTGTGTGTGTGTGTGCAATTTTCAATACAATAATTTTTATCTATGCATTACTGATTTTTACTTTTTTATTTATTTTCCTCACATAAGAAATATTTTTTTTGTCACATTAAGTTAATGTGAAAAGAAGTTTTGTCACAAACTCCTCACAAATAGAGTTTCATAGGAGCTTAATGTGACAAAAGAGAAAATTCTTCACAATTATACATTACACTATTGTGATGAAGCCAATTTCCTCACAAACAATAAACTAATGTGATGAAAAATCCTTACATAAAATGAACATTTTATCACATTAATTATTTTCTCACAATAATTTTCTAAAAGTGCCAATTTATTCATCACATTATGATATTATTCCTCATGATAGGATTGAAAAAATGTAACATTTTCCTCACAAAAATAATTAAAAATGACAGTTTTTATGTCACGACATAGTAGTACTCCACACAATAAGACTTTGAAAAATGCAACAAAATTTTCTTCATAAAAATAATTAATATTGACAATTAATGTCTTCACATTATATATTTTATTCATCATAAAAAGATGATTGAATGCAATAATATTTTCCTCACAAAAATAATTAAATGCAACAATTTGTTTTGTCGCATAATAATATTTAGTCATCTCAATAATACGGCCAAATGCAGTAACAATTCCCTCACATCTATAAATGTAGTCGTGAGGAAAATATTATCACAAAAATGTTACATTTATGCTAAGTAGTTTTTTTTAATGCATTGGTCATGAATATTTTCTTATATTTTATAATATATTTTAATAAATTTTTATAATAATTTTGATCTAATATATCACAAAAATAATTCATTTTTACAATTTACCTAACACGATAAGTTGTTTATTGTAAAAGTTTTAACTAACATGAATCCAATCAAAAAAAAAAAAAAAACATTTTATCTCATCAACAAGTCATGTTGATATCAAAATAACATATCTTTCTAATCAATATTAACAACCTATATAAAAAATATAACAAATTCGAATATTCACATTAACATTGCAACTCTCTGCAATAAGGTTCCATGTACAAAACTCTATGACAAAATAATTAGACATAAAGTATGCTTAATATTCAAAGACAGCACTTGAATCATGTTAGGCTAGAGAAAAAAGATACACTTTGAAGCATAGTGCTTTTCATTCTATTCAAAATATTTATATTCAAAATGACATAAGCATATCCTAGTCGTTGATGTGCCGAACAAAAACGTTGCCACCAACTTTGATATGTGTGAACTTTTAGGATCATCATCTTCAATAGAAAAATCTGTAAAAGAAATCCAAATAGAAAAATATAAATATAAATTCATAAAATATTAAAGACTGTTGTGGTTTTTGAGGCAGAAATTTAGACATGAAAATAAAGAAAGCAATTTACAATACATGCGCTAAAATAACAAACCAAGCAATCCATATCAACCATAACCAAATATTCATACTTATATTATCATACAAATACCAAACGTATATTATTCTTTTACATAATCACAATTTATACTAATTAGTGAATCAAACTGTCCACATCAACCCTAAACAAATATTTGAACTTATATCTTCATTGTTCTGCACATTACACAACGTCATATTTTATACTTGGATTCAATTCTTAAATATCAACAACTGTATATACCAACTAATACTATCAATTCAAGAGTCCTAATGAAAACATGGCAATATGTTGTTCTTTTATAGTCACAATTTGCACCAATTAATAAATCAACGTGGTCTAAATCAACCATAACCAAAGATTTAAGCTAATATGATTAGATGAACATAAACCATAAGAGAAAAAATATAAAATCTTAAATGAATAACAAGTTAAAATTATGGTTGTTTTCCCGAAACACACAACATAAGATTGTCCAATCAAGCTTATAATTCCAAGTAATCTTGTATTGAGCTTATGGGCAAGAGTATGTTGGGAAAATTGGACTCAAAGGAACAAAGAAATTTAATAAAAAAATGTGACACTTTGTATTTAAATATGTATAATACAAAAGAAAAGGATAATTACAAGGCTTGGAAAGAACTTTTACTCTTCAAAACAACCCTTACAAGGAAGTATCTCCTTAAGAATTTTGCACACACTTGCTCACTAAATTTTTGAGATTGAACTAATGCTAAAACATCTTCTATTATAGTTGAAATTCTTACATTCGATTGATTAAGTTTAGAGGCATCTATCCCTATTTTATTGCCTTTCCATCACTTGAGTGACTAGAAGGCACTAACAAAAAACGAGTTGTTGCCTAAGCGACAAAGTTGCCTACGGCTTTGCTTAGTTGATGTTGTAGGTGATGAGTTGGTGTGCCTACCTCCTTCCAACAACTTTTATGTATTTCAATTGGTTACAATTTGGTTTTCACTTGTTGATTGAAATGGACAATTCTTTGGTTTATAAATAGCCATAAATATTAACATTTCTCCCCTTTTATTGCTATTTATGGACTTTCTTATAGTCTAACAACTTCTTTGCCCTTGTTAGTCTTCTCTGCGATAGCTCTTTTGTTAATATGTCAGCTCTATTATCATCGATGTGAATCTTTTGCAAATTTACTTACTTTTCTTCCAAGGCTTGTCAAATCTAGTGATAACGAACATCAATGTTTTTGGACTGGGACTGAAATGTTAAATTCTTGTTTAAGTGAATCACATTTTAACTATCATAGTTGATGACATACTCCTCTTGACTCCAACTTAACTCTTAAAGGAATTTTTCGACCAAATTAACTCCTTGCATGCTTCGGTTAGTGCAATGTACTCCTCTTTTATGTTTGAAAGTGCAACAAACTTTTGGAGTTTACTTTACCAAAATATAGCAGCACCTGCAAAAGTTATTAGATAACCAAAAGTAGGTTTTCTTAAATTAACATCACCTGCCATGTTTGCATCAGAATATCCTTCTAGAACAGGCTTGTTTCTTCCTCGAATATAACAAAGTTCAAGTTTAATTGTTCCTTTTAAATATTTCAAAATCAATTTAACAGTCTTCCAATATTCCTTTTTAGGATTTGATATGTAACAGTTTACTTGTTAAACTGCATAAGCTAAGTTTGATTGGATACAAACCATCGCATACATTAAGCTCCTAATAGCTAAAGCATATGGAATTTTGCTCATATACTTTTTTTCATCTTCATTGCTTGGGCACTACTTCAAACTCTACTTGAATTGTCCACCCTGTGTAATTATCACTGGCTTTGTATTTTTCATTCCAATTTTTCTAATTATCTTTTTAATCTAGTTTTCTTGAAATAATTAAATCTTACCACTTGGCTTATCTCATAGAATATGCTTGCACAATGTTTTCTTTATTAGTCCTAAGTCTTTCACTTCAAAG
Organism: Avicennia marina; assembly: GCA_019155195.1. Taxonomy (NCBI): domain Eukaryota; kingdom Viridiplantae; phylum Streptophyta; class Magnoliopsida; order Lamiales; family Acanthaceae; genus Avicennia; species Avicennia marina. Next base: position 15,874,557 of record CM032754.1, on the reverse strand, counting down.
CGCTTATTCAAATCCTTCAATTTACTGATTTGGTTCAAATCATGGTCAATAATTAACAAATCAACATACAATAATAAAATTATAAAATCATCACAAAAATTTTTAATATATACCCGATGATCACGATTTGTTTTTCTAAAATTGTGTTTGGCCATGAAGGAGTCACATTTCTTATACCACTGCCTTGAAGTTTACTTTAGTCCACAAAGGCTTTTCTTAAGCCGATAAACTAAATTTTCCTTACCTTTCACTTTAAAACATTCTGGTAGTTTCATTAAAAAGTTTTCTTCAAGATCTTTATCTAAAAATGTTGTTTCACATCAAACTGTTATATTTTTAAATTCAAACTTGCAACCAATTTTAAAACAACTTGTATGGAATTCATTTTTACAGTAGGAGAAAAGATTTTATTAAAGTTATTACCAAATTTCTGTTCAAAGTCTTTAATAGAATAATTTTAAAATTTTAATTATATGATTATGGCATAATGTAGTTTATTATCAATTATCAATATACAATGACTATATAGCAGATAATTGATAATTGTAATACTTAGTTTAAATCATTTAAGATTTTATTAATTTTTTTAATTTTATTGAATTTATAAATAACTAGTAAAAGTCGTATATTCTATGCATGTGTAAATTTATTCACAAATTATAAATTTATTGTATTTTAAATAATAGAAATAAAATTATTAAATTAAAATTAAAATATTTAAAATAATTAGATATAGAATCATCAAAAGAATTTTAAAAAAAAAAGAAAAAATTGGGAAATAAACATAAATAAAAGGAAAATGGAGAAAGAAAAGAGTAGGAAAAATAAAAAAAAATTAATGAATATATATACCTATAATTTGGCATCGTGCAACCTAAAAGCTTTATTGACTTGATAATATAGATAATACAGATACAGATAATATAGATTATGTGAAGGGTTTAAATATTACATATTTCCATTAGTTCCCTACCATTTAAAGATCTTTATTCTAAATAGAATTTTATTTTATTTTATCTAATTAACTTTATATATTAATAAGTATGCTTAAATGATTAAGGATATAAGTATCTTTTTCCATATTGTGACAAAAACAAATAGAGAAGTACAAACATCTGTCCAAATTACATAGATTTATTAGACATTAACGTCTAAATGGTTGTGTTCGTTACGACACTTAGAGTTCCACGTCAGAGTTGAGCGTGATGAATTATTAATTCATTTGAATTCTTATTTTGGTATTCTATTATTAACCTGAACGAACAAAATTAATTCAAGTTTTCAGAACATAAATATAAGTTTCATATAATTGATAGTTTCCAACTACTACTTTAGCAATTTATTAAATTCGTTCCAGAAAATTACTTTGTATTTTTTATTAAACATAACTAGCTCCTCACATGGAAGTCACATACGTGAGACTGCGAGAGTATTTTAGCTCAAAAGAATTAATCAAATATAGAATAAATCAAACAAGGAATAAAATTGATTTTTTTATACAATTGTCAGTCAGCGGGCACTAGAACAGGTGTGTCACTTCACAAGTGGGGTCTCGCCTCATTCAGGCTAAAATAGAAAAGGACAATGGAATGATTCCTGATTTTAATTTTGAAGTAGCTGTCAACTAATTTAGAACCAATATTGCAGGAACAATGATCAATTCATCCAAACATTTTTGCCACTATTTATTGGCAACAGAGGGCTATTCTTCATTTCAGAGCACAGCAGCATCAGAAAGATAGACTTGCATGTTACAAGGCCAGAGGCTAATGATCCCATACCTCTGTGAGTTTATGCCTTGTGCATTACCTTCATGCTCAGAGGCAACAGCTGAACCTTGCTGCTATGAGGCCTTTGATTGAGCCAACAAATGCAAACAATATTACAAGCAAGTTGATGAAACAATATATCCGAAGAAGTATTGACTTGGTGGTCCGAGGCCCACTATTTTTCTGCGCCAAGTACATCTCCACGGGGAAATATACCACAATTGGCCAAAACGTGATCGCCCCGGCTACCCCGACTACTTGGTTAAAGAAGGGAAAGAGTATTGCAAATCCTGTGGTGAATCCAACATAAGCTGTGCGGAAACACAGCCTCAGAAGATTCAGTCTCGGAGCTGGCATTTGCTTTAGGTCACCATGCACAAATCTACTGCTGGGGAACTTCTTTGCAAACCATTTCTCAATGCTCGCATACAATGGCTGAACGAACATCTAATAATGTATATACAGAAGAAACAACACCAATTGTTATCAGAAAAATTATCACTGAAAGGCACAGGGCGGTGAAATTATGAAATGATAACCTGATATCCTCCGATAAGATGAACGACAACACATGCATTAGCAAAATCGACAAGCCAGAACGGCTCATAAAATCCGAATCCTGTCAAGAGGTTTCCAGGAGTGGAGTTCCCGAAAGCTGCATAGCCCAATCCTCCACAGCACAAGTAGAAGAAAGTTGTAATGCAGACTGCTGTCGTTGACGCCCTCTTCATGGTGACTTTTTCTGGTGGATTTGACTTCAGAGTATCCTTCACATGTTATAAAGTTCAACCCTTTCGCCTATCAGTTCTTTACCATTGCTTAGTTCTGATCAACATTTATATATATGTATATATATACATATCCATGGTACAAAAGTAAATTTCCCTCACCATTATCTCCAGAAAGATAAGAGAAAATGGGAAAGCAAAGGCAATGTCCCCTAGTGCTTGGGAAATTGACCATACTTTTTTAGCAGCGGTAGAAGTTGGAACTCCTCCAATGCTACCTTTTATTTCTCCATTTTCTGTGAATTCAAGTTCAGAGGTAAAACAGTTTGAGGAATGAGATATGACAGATCTTACCTAATTCCAAGATATTCTTGTTACCATCAATTTTCCAATTTGCATACCTATTACTCTGGCCAAGCCAAGTGCTGATCCAATGATAGCATATATGAAAGACATGATTGCCGCGATGACAGAGAGCCACTCAGTATTCCGAAATTCAGGTATTTGAGAAACTAATACTTGAACAATACCAAAAATAAGCGTGTAATAAGTGGTTTCATATTCACAAGCAGCTGTATGCCCTTCACTATGGTAACAATTGGATCTTTGAATTGCTCTGTCCCATTTGGAAGGATTTATGAATAACAGTTTAGCATGTTGTCACATGGGAAAAGGAAAAGAGTAACATAAATTCTTATTAAAAATGCTAAACGCAACTGCTGACAAAATGTAACTGCAAAGAAATTTAATTGGCAGCAAAGTTTCAGTATATTGCTTGTGGAAAATAGAACTTCAACTTATTCTTCCTAGCCAGACATTGCATTGGATGCAGGAACACTAAATCAGTGGACAGCTCATATTTGCATCTTGAATCAGATTTGCAAAATTTCATTGCATACAGATTCTCATCAGTGTCTAGATGTATATGCATCTTCAGAACATGTAACATAATCAATTTGCAGAACCAATTAAAATCATTGAAGTCCACTCAATTTGATTTTATATTGCCTAACGAGGGCATAACTTGGCCATTTGACGTACATTCCATAACCTTCACTTGTATACAGCAACAATGAATGAAGCAAGAAAAACCAGAACCATAATAATTGTAATAAAAGAATCTAATGCATTTCCAATCCCAGGAAGATCCTCTCAACATACCTCATGCTGATGGCGGCTGTAATCATGTAGACGATACTTGTCTTGATGTAATTAATATGAACAATAATGCCACACAGCCAAGCATTTTCCTTTCCTGAAATGACAAGTACAGAATGCTTTGTAACATCAGCTTTCTAAATTTGTTCAAATGTGAAAGTTATTTCTTTTTTAATTCACAAAATATACACAACATCTTTGTATGCATATAAGCATACAATTCAACTGCACGCTGTTTAGATATTGTAGCATAACTTATAAAAAAGGTAATATTACTCCAAGATAGGCAAGTCTAGATCCCAGAGCTAGGGTTTCACTCATTATTATGGTGCAAAATTTACAAGTACTTGAACATTAATATAGGGTAATGGGCTACTTGGAAGAAGAAAATATTTTAGGTTGTAGCTACATTTCTGGTGCTTGAGTCCCATCAAAATCATTAGAGCTCCCTTTTGAGGTTATTGAACATGAAAAGTTGTAACTGAGATGATGGGAACATAGGCCTACTTAGCCTCAGGAATGCAGTACCTCCAGTTAATATCTCCCATAGTGACTCTAAATCTACTTTCAGAAACTTGTGTTTTGGACTTTTGTTGCAAAGATTGACAGAGTAAGGAAAAAGCTTATTGAACCAAATTCTATATTGACTTTTAAACTTTTGGAAGAATTAGAATAGGACTCCAGATTAGGATTTTATGGATTATTAGGTATATACTATTTTGCTTTGTTATAGGATATCATCTATTCTATTACAGTATAGCTTATTATAGGAATATAATTTCATTATAGGGATCTTAATTTACGTACTTTCCTTTCCTAACTTAGATCCTTGTCTTGTGTATATATGCATGTACCCATTCTCAATGGAACACAAGAGAACATTTTTCTCATTTTCATGACATGGTATACAGAGCCAATTAGAATTATTATTTGAGAATCTCTCTCTTGTTTAAGTCTATCACATTACAGAACAACAGGGTTCAAATTTGGATTCCTCTTGAGAGTGTTTTGGTGATCAGAGTTGCAGCCTGCCAATCAGCTATTGTCTGGAGTCCTATGGCCATACACCGTGTGTGCAAGTCACACCTAACAATGCAAGAATCAGTGAGCTTCACCTTTTGCCGCCATGTGGAGGCAAGAATTACCTACAGTCACCTTTGTTGGCGTTGCCTTGAGATGTATAATACATCCTATGCTTTGTTTTGGTGCCCAATTTTATCTGGCTAATTATGTCTAAAAAAGTCTGATCAAAAGCCGGCAAGCTTCCATGTTATGAAATGAATTAATGGAAGAACTGGTTAAGAGGGCATTTTCAATATGATCAATCTTATGATTTTTTTCTTTTAAGAAGTAAATAGTAGGAAGTGTTTAATTGAGATTTTGAGGAAAAATGTTACGATGATGCTTTTGTAGAGTGTAATGATAGGTGTGTGATGTGATGAGTAGTTATGAATATTTTTAAAGTAAATGTGATATGTTTTTAAAATAAAACACAGTTAGTGATTGAGTACATACTTTTGTAGGTCTAGAATATTGTTGGTGTTTCATTATTGATATATAGTTTTTCTATTGTATTTTAACTTAGTTATTGTAAATGTTGTTCTGATTGTCATTGTTATGTTAGTTAATAACAATGGGAATTCTTATTTCAATACTTATGATAAAAGTAGTAGTAATAACAAGTCACATATGATATCGTTACGGTTATAATTATTATATTTATTCTTATCACTATTAAATTATTAGTATTAGTAAAAGTCACACTCTATAAATGTACAAATTTATTCATAAATTATAAAGTTATTTTATTTTAAATAACAAAAATAAAATATTTAAAATTTGAAGTAAAAAAACTTAAAATAATAAAATAAAGAAAGATCAAAAGAATTTGAAAAAGAGAAAAAAAATTTGAGAGAGGACTCAAAAGAAATTAAAAAGTTTAAAGAAAAGTGAGAGATTAAATGATTGAAAAATGAAAAGAATTTTAAATAAGGATAATCATGTAACTTAACTTTGTACAACCAAAATACCCTATTAACTAAACAATATAGTATAGATAATTAACAATATTATTATTTAGAAAATTTTCATTATTGTTAGTATTTTCAATTTAATTGTTAATATTGTCATTGATATTATACACAGTACGAACATGACATTTACAACACTGTCAATTGGTGTAATAAGAAACCAACAGTTCACACAAGCATTAAGAATCAAATTCTATTTCAGTGAATAAAATCAGTTTTATCATCTTGTCTAAAGCAGTCGGTTCCATATTCTTGTCCTAGATTCATGATAATCTAGATTGTCTAAATTTGGAGTCCTCAATAGTGCTTCTTCAATAAATATAGGAAGAAGTGGCCCCAGGAAAACTGATATTACTAGAAGTCCTTATTCTTGGAAGACAAAATATAGAACTAAAAGCATCACTTGATTGGAAGATGACGTAATGGGCAAGGTAGCATTGATATCTGCAGTGGAATCTGGAGACTGATTGTTAGATTGTCAAAATATTTCTAGTGCCCATAGATAAATCCCATGCAAAATTTCATAATAATGGTTGCTAATAACCGTTTTCAGATCTTCAACTAGCTTGTTTGCTTTACTCCCGTCGCCTTATCCCCAGTAGATCTATTGCCTCCTGTCACAACCTTGTTCCTCAACAAGTCTTGTTGTGCAGCACTTAGTTCGTTCACTGTCCCAACGATTAGTTAAGCCATCCTTTCCCTAGTCACTTTCCCAAAGTAACTTGTGCAAGTATATGGAGAAGTGGGTAATAACTTAGAAAGATGGAAAAGAACGCACAAAGGTTGGCAAGGAAAGAATGTTTGTATTAGAATGCTTTGAGTACAACTCTTGAACTTGATCGTTACAAACGAAATCTCTACAACTATTTATATCACTTAACCCCTCAACAAACAGTGGGATCATTTTGATCCGATAGCTAATATCAATTCACTAGAACACTCTACAAACTACTTTAACACTAAAACAATCTAATACAAATTCCAAAAGGTTATGGTGAATCCCCTATACTACTTTAGTCCCTCTTACAAAAGTTTAGAAAAATTCTAGCAAGCTACTAAGTACAAAATATGCTACAAAGACTTTAGTTAACCTTCAAGTCCCATGAAGCATGTAAAAGTGTACTCGTGGGTACTTGGAGTTCTTAGGGCATGACATCTTCCCATACCTAAATTCGGCGATGTCCTCATCGATATGTGTTGTTAGCTTTGCTTGCCTTACTATTTTCTCACTTGATTGCCCGACTTGCTTCCAGCTTAGATTGAAGCATTTCTTCTAGCTTGGCCTCACACCCTTGGTCATTGATGTCCTTTCCTTTGGGGTCATCTTGACACTTGTCGTTCTCTCAATAAGTTGCATAACTGAAAGTCTCATACGTTAGTTGTCTTTTAAGCAAGTTCATGGAAGGCACCATGCAAGACATCCCTTCTTCAAATATGCAAAAGTGAGTTGTAAAATGTTCACACTTACGTTATAGAAGAAGTCCATGCCAAGTGTTAAGAGATTGCATTGGATACTAATGACATAATTATAGGGATTAGATTGAAACCACTATCATGTAAATATAATATATAGCTAAATTTGTGAGATCGTAATTGTACAGTTTCCTCACTTAGGACCCTAGGCTAGTGTATATATATTAGTGTAATTACTCTCAAGAAAACAAGAAAAATTCATTCCAATTTCATTACATGGTATCAAAGCCCAATTAGATTTGGGAAGTGGGAAAATTTTTCTTGTTTGGGTTGAAAACAAAAAGCCTTAAGGTATCAATTTAGGTTAGATTTGAGTCACCACATTGCGTGGCCTTTTGGTCTACACTGCCTGTCTAGAAAGGATCACCGCCTACTAATCGGTGATTACCCGAAGTTCAGTGTCCATTGGTAGCATGTGTGCCTCACACATGCTAGTTAAAGATTGCGCAGCAATTCTGACTAGCAGCAATGAGGGCAGGTGAACCACGAGAACTGTCTCCAACAATCTTCGTCGGCATCCCCTCTATAAATATGGTATGTTCACGTATTCGGTTGTGTGGATTTCTAGTTTGTTTGTGATTGTTACATATGTCTGAGTATAAGCATGCCATTGTTTCTAATCTGATTCTTATGATGTTAAAAATCATGGAACACAAATTAAATAAATCCAATTATTTTGAGTGAAGTAAAACTATTAGGTTAGGTTTGAGTATTGATAAAGATAACCATATGACTAATAACCAACTGAAAGATAAGTCACGGCAGGCATAGCTTAAAGAGGATGCTTAATTATTTTTGTAAATAAGAAATTTATTGATAGCGAGGCGGTTAGTTTGATAAATCACTACGAATTTTTTAAAGAGCTAATAGAATATCTAGCGTTCCTCTAGCCTGGAAAAAGGAATGTATCTCATACATATGAAGTGTGTAAGGCATTTTACCATGTAAGAAGGCAGGAGAAGTCTCTCACAAGTTACTTTATAGAGTTTAAGAAAACGTACAAGGAACTCAATATGTTGTTGCCATTCAGTATTGATATAAAGGTCAAGAGCAATGAAAACAGATGGCAGTGATGAGTTTCTTAGCCAGTCTTCCAACAGAATTTGAGACAGTCAAATCTCAAATTCTCTAGTGATAAGATTGCATCATTACAGGATACACTTAGTAAGGTGCTTTTTATTGAAAACTCTTAGTCTTCTCAACCCATTTAAATGAATAATGACTTTAGTCAATCGAAAGAGTGGGTTTGAATCCAGAAAACTACAAAACAAAGGTGCTGGTGGAAGAGGCGCAGATACTAGTGGGCCGAACTCTGGAGATATTGTGTGCAACTATTGCTGAAGACCTAGTCATATGAAGCGTGATTGTAGGAAATTACAGTACAAAAATCAAGAAAATCATTCGGCACATGTTGGTAGTTTATGCGGACAATATTATCATTGCTGGAAGTGATTTCAAGAATATCTCATCACTCAAATCCTTCCTTAGCAGTCAGTTCTAAACCAAAGATTTAGGATAGTCGAAATATTGCCTGGGTATTAAAGTGATGAGAAGCAGGAAGGGAAGCTTTCTATTTTAGAGAACATATATATTAGATCTACCATCAGAGACAGGAAAGTTAGAGGCTAACTTGTGTAGTATACCAATGATTCCCAATTCTCAACTTAAAAGAGGGGGAACCGTTTAATGATCCTAAACAATAAAGGAGATTAGTTGGACAGTTGAGCTATCTGACGGTAACTTATCTAAACATTGCATATTTAGTTAGTGTGGTAAGTCAATACATGTCTTCCCCAATGGTAAACCACTGCACAGTTGTGGAGTAAATCTTTTACTACTTAAAAGGGGTTCCAAGTCATGGCATCTTGTATATGAATCATGGTCACTTGAGAATGGAATGCTTCTCCAATGCAGATTAGGTAGGATCCAAAGAAGATCAAAGATCTACCTCAAGATATTATATATTTGTTGGAGAAAAAATATTCACATGGAAGAGTAAGAAGCAAAATATGGTTTCACATTCTAGTGCTAAATTTGAATATAGAAGTATGGCATAATCAAAATGCGAGATACCTTGGATATACCAGCTTGTGACTTGAGCTCGACATTATGATATCGATACCTATGAAATTGTAGTGTAACAATCAGGTAGCTATTCACATTGCACCCAGTCCCGTTTTTCATAAACATACCAAGCATACTATGGTAGATTCACTTTGTTCATGAGAAGATACAACAAGGCCTAATCTCCACAGGAATTGTAACGATTATCAAGCAATTAGCAAATCTATTTACAAAAGCTCTAATGGGAATCGAGTTGATTATATTTGTAACAAGTTGGGCATGACAAGTATCTATGCTCTAGCTTGAGAGAGAGTGTTAGGATTGGATTAGATATTAATGACAAAATTATAGGAATTAGATTAGAATTAGTATCATGTAAATATAATAGATAATTAAATTAGTGAGATTATAATTGTATACCTTCCTAACTTAGGACCCTATGTTTGTGTATATATATTAGTGTAATCACTCTCAACAAAAATAACAAAAATTCATCCCAATTTTATTACACCAAGTGCCATCTCGCAGTCATTTATCGATGCCACCGTTAAGTCCACTTGGCCTTCCCAAGCTTCTAGGAGTAACTTTACCCTACGAGCTATGCTGCTAAGTGGTTATACCCTTACATTCACGAATTTTATCCTTGCATTACTTTTCTCTGCATAAAGTTTTAACTTTCTGGTGTCTCCATTGGACACAAAATTATGTGTGGCTCCAATGTCCACCAACACCTTAGTGGTCTTCCAATTAACTTGCGCCTCCATAAACATAAGCCCTTTGCTCAATGTCGTTAGGCACCGGTTTAGTCTCAATAGTGTTGAGGAGTTTTAAGCAACTCAACTTACCAATCTTATCCTCCTCAATGGGTGCAACATCTCGTTCTTCTTAAATTGCCAACAAGGACTTAAGCTTTGAGCATTTCTTCATCGCATGTAGCCCTTTACATATGAAGCATCTTCCCTTTGACATGAAGGAATGCTTCTTTTCTTCATATTACTTATGGCTTCGAGACTTGTGACGGCTTCCTTTAGAAGGAGGTCCCTCATGTTCCCGATTCTCTCCCCTACCTTTAGTCTGGTCACTCCTTTTTCTAAAGGAGCTAGCGTCACGTTAAAACTACGCGAGGGACTCAGCTGTGACAATAACCTCATCTACTATCACAATGTTGTGTTGCTGCAACTCTTTTCTTTGTCTACGTTTGAAGCCCATCAATAAAGAAGAAGAGAAGGTCCTCTTCTAACATGTTAGAAAGTTACAACAAAAGAGTAGTGAACTCATTTATATACTCTTGTATTGGCCCTTTATGTCGTAACACCCTTATCATCTTCTAAGCTTCACAAATGACATACTCTAGGTAGAGTGTTGTTTAAATTCCTATTTTAAGTCGTCTTAAGTATCAATTCTACAAGTCTCTCTCTCCATGTCGGTGTGCTTTCTATGCCATCAAAGCATAGTTGTGTCAATAAGGTCAAGGGAAGCATTACATGGCTTAATAACCCTGTGAGGGATGCCAACCCCCTAGAAGTACAACTGCATTTGCCATAGGAAGTTCTTAACTTCTTTAACATCCCGTTGGTCGATGAATACCTTTAGATTAGAGTATTCCACCCTTAAACTCACCCGACTTATGCTAGCACCACTCCTGCTAGCCATGACCCATTTCAACACGGCCACTTTTCCTTAAGCTTGGAGAGGGTTGCTTCAAACCTTCATATGGTAGCTGTGCTCTTGATCTTTTGTTGTATACAACGTTGTGTAGCAAGGTTGAGGCTTTCTTGCACATTAACTCAAATTGTCTCAATCTTCTCCTAGGTTGGGTCAAGTTAGCTGAGGACATATTCCTCCAATGTCTTGATAGTGTGCTCCACCCTCTTAAGCCCGTCATCCATCTCCCCTAGGGCAATTTCCCACAAGCTCGACTCCCTAACTTTACTTTAATCTTGTTTCTTCTTCCTTTTCCCTAACATAGGGACAGTCTCCTTACCATGCTCAATTGTGGTACTCAATGCAAATGTCTTGTTGCTTGCCATTTTGCTGGTTGATTCTTCGCACAAGCTTAACTTTAGTTCTAATACCTCCTACCACTACTTAATTTAGAAAGATGGCAAAGAATGCACAACGGTTAGTAAGGAAAAAATGCTTGTATTATGATGCTTTGAGTACAACTCTTAAACTTGATTGTTACAAATGAAATTTCTATGACTATTTATACTACTTTATTCCCTCAACGGACGATGGGGATTGTTTCAATCCGATGGCTAACATCCATTCACTAGAACACTCTAAAAACTACTATAACATTAGGACAATCCAGTACACGTTCCAAAAGGTTCCAATGAATTTCTTACACTACTTTAGTCCTTACTGCAAAGTTTCAAAAAATTCTAGCAAGCTACTAAGAACAAAATGTCCTACAAAGTGTACCCATCGGGAACATAGAGTTCTTGAGGCATGACATTCCGCTTCCAACGGGGTAAAACCAAGCTATAAATCACCTTAAAAATGGGGCAAAAAAAGATTCCAATTACATACTTGCATCCATTAGCAAAGAGAGTTCAACGGGAACTAAACGAAGGCCGAAAAAGCTTTGATCAATAGCAGAGCAAGGACAAGGTTAGGAGAGCAAGGATAAACAATTGACACAGAGTTCGATAAGAGATGCAGGAGTAAGATGAGTGTAGGCAGGCTAATCACTATTTGAGCTAAAGGATTTTCTCTTGAGAATTTCTCATAAATAACATAACTTGCATCAAATTTTCATAAAAAAATAGTGATGTATACAATTATTATGGGACTAGCAGGCCATCCAAGCATAGGAATAACGAGATCTCATGCTTTAGCGCATAGTCTAACTACAAAGCCATGCCGCAATCAATATAGGAAATCATGTAGATATATAAGCTTTCATCTAAAGTGGGATTTAAGACTTTTGTATCAACAAAATTGGGGTGTGATAACCAAACTCCCTTCATATTACCTCTAATTATATTCTTCATGAATGAACGAAGCACACTAAAGTAGATTTCCATTTTATCCATGAGAAAATAGAAAATTGTTTTTTGCCATAAGACTTGTGAAGATTGGAAAACAATTGTAAGATCACTTTATGAAAGCTTGAGTTAATTATCTGTGTCCAACTTGAAAGAGAGTGTCAACAGCTATCAATATTCTATTACTGTAAATAATGTAGCTCATCATAGGAATATGACTTAAATAATAAGGATCTTAATTTGTATATAATTCTAACTTAAATCTTCAGTCTAATGTGTACATATATATATATATATACATGTGCCTATTTTCAATAGAATACAAGAGAAAATTTCCCCATATTCATTACATGTTTCTATACTACTTTATTTTATCTCCATCTAATGAACCCTCTATAAATTGATTGCAAAGTCTTTTCAACTAATGAAAAAAAATTGATCTTACTTCTTAACATGATCTTAGAGCCAATTTTTGTTTCAAATTAATCTAATTTGAAATCCTGTAATTCGCAATTGAAACTTAGTCAAAAGGCAAAACAAACCTTGGGTCCCCAATAAACTTAGCCAAAGCATAGGAAATTCATTGTCAAACCTTTTTTCTCCACACCAATTGACACTAGAACTCACTACTGCATGTGCCTCCTCCTTTCCTGAAGTCACCACGCCAACAACACCAATCACTATAGGTTTTCGCTTCTCTTATTATTTGTTTATGGAATCGCCAAAAATTGCATGCCAAACCTTGACTATCATTGCCCTTGCTCACCTAACTATTCATGTTCTGATTGTACACAACTCCAATGCAACCACACATGAGGAAACTTAGGTGTACTAAATCTCTACCTCCTACCCTTGTACACCACACTCCTATGCAATACCAATGAGAGCGTACCCATTTAGTTCTATTGGACCTAGGATTCTACTAGGCTAGAGTTTATTAGTTTAGTTGCTTCTTCCACCTTTCATTTAAGTTGTATCTTGGCCTTTAAACGGTAAAGAAAAGTTTAGTGCTACTAAAATCATGTGTTTTGGTTCCACTAAAGTAATGTTGGAAATTTAGATGAGGTGTATTCTCAATAGAAAAGGCATCTCAAGTTTTTAAGTTGTATGAAAAATTGTTCTCCTTAAAATAAGGTGAACAATTAGAGACAAAACTATTTTGCCTCACTTAAAAGGAATTTTAGATAAAATTTAGTTGTACTATCTATTGTATTGTGATATTCAAACTCAAAAGACCAAATAGGAGGAATTTTTAGTGACAAAATTCTTGTTTTAACTTTAATCTTCCTTTAGTTTAGCTAAAGATTATTTATTAGCTAGGAGGGATAGTGTTCTTACATTGTCTAATACTTTATCAAGCATTCTTTGTGTCGCCATAGGCAATTCTAGACCCACTTCTACAGTTGTTGCTAAAAATTCTTCTTTGGAAATTAATGATCAAGGTTGTCAGAGGGGCAAAGGCTACAGTCATGGGAATAAGCTCGCTAAAGGTTTGGGCCACTATGAGCACTATGGTCGGAGCAATCGTATTTCTAAAAGTATAAATTTGGCAAACTTGAATGGGTTAATTATGTTTCTAGTGATGTAAAAACAACCAACCCTATGCTTAACTAAACTTCAAATATGATTTTCTTAACTTGTGAAGATTATGAGAAACTATTGCAATTTCCTGCTATAGGCAAACTCCGCCTCTTTATCTTCTATCTCTTCTTCACACAGTGTTCATACTGCTTGTTATTGCTTTGCTTACAGGGAGGATTATACAGGTGTGATCATTACACCTATTTCTATCTATTGCTTTTCTGATTGTCTAATTCTAGCTAGCTACCATGTCTAACAACTGATTCTTTTATCTACTATCTATTATTACAAAGAACCATGATTTTTGCTTGTCTGCATGTCAGGACATCACGTATGAGAACAAAATTAGAACAATAATTAGAACAAGACTCTTAAATAGGATTTTTATATTTCATAGGTATATACTACGATGGTTATAGATGAGTTTGTTAGTATTTTAGTTTATATTTAATACATTTCTATTTTTCCTCTATCTGATAACCCCACTTTACAAATTGAGCACAGAGCCTTTTAAAATAATGAGAAAATTCAATTTTTATTCTTAACATTAACTTCACTTTTAACTTTTGAGGCTGATCCCCTGCATCAAAAAGATCTCACTCATAAGGAGGGAGTCAATGATTTTGCTCAGTAAACAGCCAAATTAAAACTAGGGACAAATTGGTGTTTAACATTCTATCCTTACTCTTGGTGAGTAAGAACTTTATAACCACATTATCTTTACTCTTGCTCAACTTTAATAAAGAGAATATGCACAGTAAAAAAAAAAACAACGTTCAACAATTTAGGCAGGTTGAACATATAACTGACTTCTTACCTAGAATTCTCTGAACAGCATCCAAGTAGGAGACATTTCTGTGCGGTAGGCCATTCTTCAGATCAGATGATATGTAGCTATCACAGAGAAGAAAGGCAGAAGTAAGGGTGACTGATGAAAAAGCTAGCATGGTCAACGGACCTGCAACCCATCCAAGCTGTGACATGCTCCATGCTAATGATAGTACCCCAGAACCAACAGCTACTGTTATCATATGTGCTAAAGCAGTCCACATTGTCCCTGAACGCTCCGTCAAATGAACAAACATGTATTAACTAATTCTTAGTTATTCTAACCAAAAAATAGTATTCACCATAGTAAAATATAGGTGAAAAAGTGACTAATGGAAACATAAATATCTACATTCCACAAACTCTCCTGGTCACCAATCATTCACAAGAGAAGAAAGGTCAAGTGTATTACAGTTGATAGCATCAAAATAATTGGAGTTGCGCATGCTTTTTGAGATTGTCTTATTTATCTTCTACGTTATGAGCACTGTTACACTAAATTAACCTCAAAGAACCAATTATATGAGAAGAGGACAAGCATCATTTCAATAGTAATAGCAGACAAATAGAGTTAGCCTAACAAATCTTCATTGTCTTTGCATAAAATTGGCAAATTATGATTCCTTGTTAGAACGAACTTCAAACAAAAGCTTGGACCATTTCTCCATTAGCTGGCCTGTTCAAAATTGTTTTTCACTTCTATATTTAAACTTGGGATCATCCCCCCCCCCCCCCCCCATTTCTGATTGAAATTAAATATGCAGTAATGCAAACAGGCCCATAGAAGTTGAAAGACAATCAGACAATAAAAAAAAAAAAGGAAAAAAGAGAAACTGCAGAAAATGTCATGACAAAAAATAAAATATTAAAAATCAGTGAAGACGGGACTTTGGTAAATTTTTTTGCCCCTTCTTCAAATACACACACCAAGAACAAATCATAAACCAACATCATTTCAAATTAATTTTTCTTATGTACATAATTATGCATGTAAACTAATATTTAAAATTTAATTATTATATTTTCCATCAAACACAAGTTCATATATTTTGTACATAGAACTAATTATTAATTAACATTACTTAATCATTATATAACACAACCAACTCATGCACACTTGATGCATGCACATATAAAATTTAAAATATAATTTATGATGAATACATAAAGCTGTATTTTTATTATATAATATTTTAATCATATACATGTGCATTTTATTTCATTATTTATTATCTGATGAAAATCGTCTATTTTTAATATAATAAAATTGTTTAATTTAATGAAAATAAAATAAAAATGATTATGTTTCACAATGTGTTAAAAAATACATAAATGAAAGAATAAAAGAAGTTTAAAGAGAAACAAATTGTACACGAAGAAATAACATAAATAAAATTTAATTGAAAGTAATAAAAAAAATAAAAAAGAAGGAAAAAGGAAACAATAAATAAAAGAGAAGATCAATATAAATTTATTAATAGGAACGTTTAGAAAATATATTAAATGACGAAAATTAATTATTTTAAGCATCACCCATATTTATATATAAATATACAAAAATAGATAGACTAATATACACAGTTATTATTTTTATACAGCACATTCCTATTCACACCAAAAAAGCCCATTTTTCCCCCCTCAGAAATTATGACTGAAAAAAGCTTGGAACCTTTTGCCAAGTGCTTTTCCTTATCTGGTATTGGGCCTTCCACGGAATTCAAAGGCAAGAATTTGGGAAAAAGAATATGAACATTATCACACTATTCGCAAAAATTCGAGAAAGGAAAAGTAGTTGCTTTATATAAAAAAGACAAAACAAAAAGTGAGAGATGGAAATGGGAAACAGGGAAAATTGGACAGACCTCTCTTATGGGCAAACTTCATGATTTGATCAGATGGAGCAGGAAGGGAGTAAGTTGAGTTGGGTGGCAACAATAAGTCATCGTCTCCACCGATTTCCATAGCCACGGCACAGGACAGAAACAGAATTTAGTCAACTGGAATCATCAGCAGAGGCCTCCAGATAAGATTAGGCGGCCGGGCAGCCCAAAAACTAGGAGGAAGGCTGCGGGTGGATTCCGCAAAACTGCCCCACAAATATGAAAGATTGGGGGCTACTTATTGCTGATTGCCATTTTGAATTTTTTTATTCTTTCTTGGCATTTTTGAACCTAGGAAAGTAGATGTATTTTGCCCGAGCCCCAAGCCCCACGACATAGCCTACTGTCGCACTAACTTAGGCTTTGTGTTTGTAATTATGAATTTTTTTAAAAATATATATTTAATTATTATATTTTTTTATTTTTATATAATTTTTAAAATAAAAATATTTAAAAACACACCACATAATTACAAAACAAACAAAATCTTTAATTTTAATCACTTTCAAGCTACCATATTTTTAGATATAAAAAATTTACATCTATTCTACGCTTATTAAAATTTACACTATCGTTTAACAAAATAATTTTTATATCTTATTTTATTTATTTTTATATTATTATTAAGTTTTCATACTAACTTTTTTCTCTACCACAAATTACATCGAAATAAATAATTAAAAAAAAAACTAAAAGATAGAAATTTTGAACATAAAATTTAGTCTCTTAAAAATGTGATCTTCTTTATTTTCATAATTTATTTTTATATTTTGTTTTTTTTTTTTACTTCTACCTTTAAAATTCTAAAAGGTTTCCTTTTTACTGACATGAAAAAATAATTTATTCAAGTGTTAGATATGCCTGCTAAATAGACTTTTTTTTTATTTTATTTTTGTTGCAATTTCAATAGCCTATTTTTCTTTGTTCATATGACCAACACTTTATTCTTTATTTGTCTTCAATATATACTTGTAGATAAAACACTCAACTAAGAAAAAAAAAACGAATTAATTGTTCTGGGATGTATTCACATAGAATTTCACTATATAATTCTTCTTTTATTTTATTTATTTCCCTTTAATACAGCAGTTATAATATTTCAGTGCCTTGACAAGAAAATATTCAATAGAAAATTATAGTGTTTCTAACTCATGACGGTTTTTTTGCTTTTCATATTTGTAAATTTTTAATTATTGTATTGCTTAGTTTTATCTCAAACATTTTTTTATTTAAATTTCTTTTAATCTATGGAGAAACACGTATCTTTGTTACAATTTAATCATCAATACGCCCTTTTCATCTTCTTATAAAATACTAATTTATCCAAATTTTCAATACGTTATATTACAATCATAATATATTATGTTTCTTAAAAGCGATATAAGACTGAACTAACTATTAAAAATGTTTGCGATTTATTTATTACAGCATTTATATATTAGAAAAATCATATCCAACTATATTTTATTGTGTTGTACCCACCCATTACCAACTTTCATTTTATTTTTTTCTTTCCTTAAAAATTAAAAACCAGGCATGTCTAACAATATGCATTGTTTAATGTTATAATTATTTTGGTAAATTAATCAAAATAATTATCTTTATTATACTTATGACCCATTGAAAAAATAATTAATAGATGATTCATGAAAGCAGATACTAACATATTAAGTCCACTGAAATATAATAAACGAAATAATAGGCGTTTCATTATGTTTTAATATGACTTAATATATATATATATATATATATATAGAATTAATGAAAATTTTCTCTAATTTTTATATTATACACTTTTTTAAAAAAAATTCCAGTTACGTATTTTTTTAAAATAATTGTTTTTCATATAAACTGGATTAATTTAGTTAATAGCTAAATGGAAAAGGGTAAAATGTTCTGTTAATAAAATTATATATATAAACTAATATACAACATTTTATCCATGCCAAAAAAAAAACATTTTATCCATGATAAGGGTGCACACACTGGTTACTCACCAGAACATGTTTCTGGACTCACAAGGACTGTTTTCCATTCTTTTTCCCTGTGTGCGGTCAGTCAATCAAGTTTCAGACCCAATGGGCCAAAGAGTAATTTACAATATCCCAGTTTAAGCGAGACTTCAAGCTGAAAATTAAACCGAGCTTTTCTACGCGTATGGTGCACGGCAAGAAAGCCAGCCTTCCTTTGTGATTGGTTAGTCACCAACAATTATTGATGGGGAGAATTACACCGCTGTTTGGACTTTGTACAGATCAACTACACGTTCATCCACATTGGCAATTCAAACACGGCCTTAGCGAGATTTGACAGATCTTTGTTCGATATTTCCAACAGATAATAAGAATTCATGCATGAAATTAGACTTAATAGCCTAGACAAAGATCCTGGCAGTAAAACAAGCATGATAGCAGAGAAAAATTCCGAGCCAAGCTTTTCGGTGAATGATACTTAATCTATTTTATTTCACTACACTAGGAAAAAGCAGGTGTACGTGAAGCACATGCCAGAAGAAAATCAATGATGAAAATAATATGCTGAATGCAGATTTCAAACATAATTTCTTCTTACCATTTTTATCTGTACTTCGAAATTCAAGCATGTTTTAGATCGAGTACCATGCATAACCTAAAATATAAGCCATATCCTGCTATTGACAATTAACCTAATAAGGATGTTTTGTGATATAAAATATATGAACTTTTTAAGATTTTTCTTGGAATTTTAGGTGCTATTTGATAAATATTTCAAATTTTGGTTAAATTGAGCAAGAACAGAAATCCATAAAAAGAAACGTTTGTCCAAAGAAAATGCTCCATAGACAACAAGCAGAAATGTTCACATTGACATTCAGGTGCGGTTGAATGAATTAAAACCCGTATGGGAACATGTTTTTTTTCCTCTAGTATGCTTTTTAAATGTTTTGAGCTTAGACCATATGGGCACAAAACTGCCCCAAGTCAAGACCAATAAATAACATAATTGACAAATGAGGTTATGAACGGCTGTCAAATGAAAGTAAAATCTTGTTGCAGGGATGAAAAATCAAACTAGTCCCACAGGATATCAACAAATGAGTATAAAGAGCAACATAAAAGTGGGAAAGAGCAGACCAATTACCTTTACTGCTGCAAAACACGCAGCAATTCTCCTTCATGCAACCTAGTTTTTGTTGTGAGTGATTAGGTCTACATCAAATGATCTATGACAAAGTTGCCCTAGTATTACAATAACTTTGTCTATTTAATGTTACAATACCTAACTGATGGCTACAAGTAACGTAAGAAGCATGCCACTTTTTGTGACTTGATTAATAAGAAGATGAGATTTTGAACATCTTAGTTAGATCGTGAGCATAAAGGAACGAGCCCCACTCACCCATCTGCCTCCACTTGATGAGTCAAAATATCCCTACTAAAAATCTCGCATGAAAGCCTTCATTAAGTTAGCAGATGAAAAGCTTTTGAATTTCATCGTTATAGGATAGAGTTGCATGAGGCAATAGTTGAAATTACTGAGTTTTTAAATATGTTATAAATTGGATTGCTACAGAAAAATGGCAGTATTGGAGAATTATAAAGCCATTAATGCAATTTTGATTAGAGTTGATGAAGAGTGGTTTAAATTAATTTTAACGTGTGTAATGACAACGGAAACTTAGGACATACTGCAACACTATAGAGGGAGGGGAGGGGGGGGGGGTTTAAAGTGATTAGGGCCATTGTTGTGTGTATGGATCAAAATCAGTTTGCAAGGACAATAAGTGCAAACTTTAACAAGGATAATTGTTGGTGATGTACAAGTTGAAGTACAACAAGAGGATCGCTCTTTAAAATGAAAAGAATGATATGAAAAATGACATGGAGTAGCTCAGGCTAAAGAATGTTGAACTTGTACTATCATGTGAAAAATTAAAGGAGGAATGAGAAGAAGATTTGGCAAGGGCAAAATTTGCTAAAGCAACCTTAAAGAAGTTAAATTATAATAATGCAAAATTTGAATATATTCTCATTATGAAAAGATCTTTGAAGGATCACAATGGAGTAGGTTTGTCAAGAAACTCTAAACTCAGTCCAGGGACCATATAAGTGAAATTTGTAAAAGAATTACTAAACAATATCCCAACACCAAGTTTACTAAGAAAAATTACCATTAGATTAGTAAATGAAAATGGTAAAAACATATTTACAGGTTTATTGAGAACAATAACAATTAGAATAGTAAATGAAAATGGTAAAAACATGTCTATAGGGTTCAATATGAGTTGAGAGTATTGCTATAAACTTATACATCATCTATCTAATTGTTTCTCTTTTATAATGAGTCTCATGAATAAAAGGTAGGATAAAGCAAGATTTCCAAATAAAGTGAACGATAAGAAGCTGACAAAAAAAATTGAGATAAAGAAGTTAGACATAAGATGTCATACATTGCATACTACATTGAAGGTGTGTTATTTTGACATTGGATGTTTAAGACATGACTGGAGACAAAGAGAATCTCACAAATTACTAAAATTTCATTGGAGGATTTGTCATATTTGAAGATGGTTAGAAAGGAAGAGTCATTAGTAAAGGAGTTCTTAATACAAAAGGCATTCCGAGTCAAAAAGATGTTCTTCATGTTGAAGGAGTTAAGGTGAATTTACTCAACATTAGTTAGCTATGAGATTAGAGTATTTTTGTTAGATTTACAAAAGATTAATGTTATGTATATAATCAAAAGAACAATTGTGTACTAGTTGAAAAAGATCATCAAACTATTGCTATTTATTGGTTTATGCTCCAAAAGACACAGACAAAATGAAAGTGATATCTAGTATTTACGCCTTGGACATTTTAAGTACTATGATTTTGTAAAGATATCGAAAGATAGAGGAGACTTACTAGAACATTTTGAAGAGAAGGAAGGAGGTGTAAGCCTTGTCAACTTGTCAAATGGTGTAGAAATGTCATAAGAAGTAGCGTGTGTACACCTCTAGAATTCTAAAGTTGCTATATATACATTTAATGGGACCAACTAATGTTACAAATGCTGAAGGAAAAATGTTATATATACATTTATGTAGATGATTTTTCAAAATTTACTTGGGTTAATTTTCTCAAAGCAAAAGAACATACATTTAATACTTTTAAGAAGTTGTTTCTATAATTTCTTTTTGAAATGGGTCAGAGCAAAAGTCGCAAGGTTTAGAAGTAATATGGACAATAACTTGAAAATCAACATTTCACAAATTTTTGTCAAGAAAGTGGTATTATTTATGAAATTTCTTCCCCTAAAACACCACAACAAAATGGTGTTTTGGATAGGAAAAAATTTAAATGCTTTAGGAAATTGCTAGAATG
Source organism: Avicennia marina (assembly GCA_019155195.1). NCBI lineage: Eukaryota > Viridiplantae > Streptophyta > Magnoliopsida > Lamiales > Acanthaceae > Avicennia > Avicennia marina. The sequence goes on along the minus strand of CM032754.1, from coordinate 15,852,711 downwards.
ATAAATGCAAAAAGAAATCAATTTGAAGTGGTGGTTAGGTCCAGTTAATACATGTTACATTATCGATTACACATACTTGAGATCCATTCCCAAAAAGATGCCGTATGAGCTCTGGAAAAGAAGAAGAACAAATGTAAAGTATTTTCATAAGTTTGGTAGTAAGTGCTTTATAATACTCAAGGATTGAGAATATCTTCGTAAATTCAAATAAAAGAGTGATGAAGGAATTTTCTAAGTTATTCCTCCATGAGTCGAGCATATAGAATCTATAACAATTAAACGAAATTGTGATGAAGGAATTTTCTAAGTTATTCCTCCATGAGTCGAGCATATAGAATCTACAATAATCAAACTAAATCAATCATGAATCAATTAATGTGGTCGTCAATGATGATGAAAATGAGAGTGTTGACGCCTCAAAAGGATCTCAAAGAAGAATAAATATGATGTTGTGTTTAACAACTTGAATTCTATAGAAGTTTGCAGGGAGAAAAAAAAAGAATGCCAACATCTCAACAATAGAACACGAAGATCAGGATATTGACTCAACCATAGGAGAACAAATTATGGAAGAACCCTCATCTAGAATTAAGAAAAACCATCCTCCTGAAGCAATAATTGGGGGCTTGAATGAATAGAGGGCAAGAAATGTAGCCCATGTTAATAAAGATCAATTAGGATATTCTTGCTATCTACCAATGGTTGAATCTAAGAGTGTCATTGAAGCTTTAAAAGAGAAATATTGGCTGCAACAATACAAGAAGAATTCAATTAATTTTTAGAAAATAATGTGTGGACACTAATAGAAGACTTGATAATGTTATTATAATCAAAACTAAATGGGTCTTTAAAAATAAAATAGATGAACAAGGAGGCTTAAACTAAAACAAAGTAATGTTAGTTTCTCTTTCATTTACTTAAATAAGTTTAAAGTTTTTCAAAATATTAAATTAATGTAGTAAATGATTTTATGTTTATATTGTATATATACTTCAAGTGTATATGTAATTATATTATTGATTACGTGTAGTGCCTTATAAAAGGTGACGGATGCTATTAGATACATTATAACACATAATTATAATGGCTCCTAGATTCGCTAATCCAAAGCGCCAATGGAGACTCAAGAATTTTGGTTTAGAAAATTCAAGGCATTTCCCCAATCAATGCCCTAGCTTGTCTTTTTTTGCTTTGTTGGTGTGAAGAATTACTAAATGTCTAATTTTAATTTTCAAGAACAATTCACTTGAGATTTGACTAACGTGACAAAAACAAATCGAAAAGTCTTTCAAGAAGAAAGTAACTGAATTGTTTAAGAAGCACTTGCACTAGAAAAGCACTTCGAATAAGATATCGACTAGATTCCCATAAAGAAATGGGAGGAGATGTTGGCCTAATAGAAATAGATAATGCGTTCGGCAATATGTGAGAAAAAAAAAAACAAACAAAGAAAGCCAACCATTTTGTTGGCATCGTCTAAACTTGAACAATCTATCGGGGTAGATTTATATCAACGACAGCCCATGGTGATCAACTGATAAAATCATAATCTACACCTTTTCATATTTTCTTTTGTTTACATTATATATACATATGCTAATCAAGCATATTTCAACAAACAACATGAAATGACTTTTGCCAGACCTCTCACTCTCTTGGAGCTATATTCCAAGATTTGGAAAAATGAAATTAGAGAATAGGCTAGTCCATGTGTGCAAACCCAAGGTGTAAATGCAAGTTTTATATTGTTATTTATTAAATAACCTATATAAATATTATTTGTCTGATATAGAAAATTTAAGAAAACCTAACTTTGATGAGGCAGCAAGATCTAAAAGTGAGAGCATGTCTAATTCTAACAGCAACAATCTTATCCTATTTGTACTTAGAAGTTTCAAAAGGGAAAGGTTTTCAGGTATGAACTCTAAGGCAAAATCATTTAGGAGTCCATTATGTTTATTTGCTTCCTCCTCATCGTTCGTGTTATGTTATCTGCTTCCTTCTCATTATTTGTGAACCCTGAAATAAACCTGTTGTGTAAGAAGCTACATTAAAATCAACTTGAGCTATAGGATCCGAAGGATCAGTTGCAAGACACGAGGTTCAAGTTGAAGCACATTAAGGCTAACTTGAATGAATTTATTAGATTGGTTAATCTTCAGGGTGGCTTCAACATAGGTTCAATAAGCATCTCATGTCTTAGTGATGATGAGGAAAAGAGCAATGCTAACTAATGATTGATGTAGCTTTTTTATTCTCTTGTAGCAAATATTTCTACTTCAAAAGATTTTACATGTATGTTTGAACAAGGCCTTGTATTTCTATGTGTATTTGAACAATGCTTACATGTATTTCTATTTCCAAGCATGTGGGTTGGATGCCTTAATGAACAACACTCCATAGTGCTCCTAAAGCCATCCTTAAATTGTGATAACTTTGAAAAACCTGTTCTAAATCGGTTTCAAATGGCCTTTTTTAAGATAGCCAAAAACTTGTCCTTGGGCAATTTGGGATGGCTTCTAGGACAAAATCCATCTCAAAAAGCCATCTTAATCTGGCTAATTTCTAGTCGTATATCTCATTTAGATCATAAAATTCTAAGTAAAACATTTACTATGAAACCCTAGTTGCTTTCATAGTTAGCAGGAGATTGTTCAAGGTATTTTTGAGAAATTTAAATTATTATAGGATTGATTAAATGTTGATCTTTTAATATGTTAAGGGTAGGGATGGCAATTTCAAAGATGACATGAAAATACACATAAACTTAATATAAAATTAGTGAGTTTAGATTGATTTTTTGTAGACGTAAATCGATATTGAGTTGGACCCAATGAATTGAAAATAAAACAAGTTGACTTCAAGTTATTCGGGGGTTGACTTGCTTGATTTGATAAATATATAAATAATTTAATTATTTTTTATTTTTAAAATATTTTAGAAGCACTAAGCACTAACCTTCTAACACTTATTATTGCCGCATATGTCCCCTCTCTCACACTTCACAATTGATAGTCTTCTTCTACTCTCATTAGTCTCAGTTGGCCATCAACCATGGTGGGGGTTAAGTGCCTCGAATACTCTTTTCTCTAGTATCTAAGTGCAAGTTCATAATGTGTTGTTTAGCCTATCAACCACTATTAAAGTGTTACCATCGAAATGGTCTAGCGACACGACTTACTCTCTTGTGCCTCGCAGGTTGGTAGTAAGTTAGTTTTAAGTTACTTGAAAAAATTGTGAATTAGGTTTGAATAAAATAAGATTTATAAAAAATAAACAAATTGGATTTGTTTGAAGACTTGTACAAAATACTTATATCTTAACTTGAATCACTAACTCCGGACACAACCTAATTGCTACCCTTAGTTGAGGGGCGTCACTAACAAATATTGCTACATCGGACTAGTAATTTTGCACTTAGATAATGGTCTTAAAGATATGCTGAATACAAGCACTTGCATTATTATCAGAACTAGTAAAAATTGCATACTCCATATAAGTGCAAATTTATGTATAAATTATGAAATTATTGTATTTTAAATAATGGATATCAAAATTATTTTAAAAAGTAAAAAATTTTCAAAAAAAGAAATTTTGATAGAAAACACTAATAAAAATAATCTGGTAAAAATGATGAAGAAATAAAAGAATTTAAATAAAAGTAATTGTGTAATTTGTCATTATACTCCCTAAAAATCTTACTTTTTAATAATATAAATATAAGTTATAAGTAGAAAAAAATCAAAATAAAGAAAGATAAAAAATTTTGAAAAGAGAGAAACTTTGATAGTAAAATACAAATAAAAATAACTAGTTAATAGAAAAGAGAACGAAAAAAAGATAAAAAAAAGTTAAAGTATTTTAAAAAAAGATATTTAAATAATTTTATTCCGTGCAATCAAAACATATTATTTTAATAACACAGTATAGATTTCATCGACCACCAATAAAATGTACAGACAAACTGAAGCTGATAATTCTATATATTCAGGTGTTTTAAGTAGAATTCCCATATGACATTCCGTCCCCAACCTGAGTCTTGAATCATCTGTGCCTTGCCCAAATTCAATCTGAAAAATAGCTTCTCCTTTGATCATATCAACTCAACTTGTTACACCTTTGTGCCATTGATTGAAACAATTCAAAATGGCGATAAGATCTATAAGTTACCCTCCTCAAGACGTTCATGTCACGTCAATGGCCCATTTAATCCTAAACTCCTATCGTATCCTCTCTCTCTCTCTCTCTCTCTCGACCCATACAGACATGACACTGTCCTCACCATATGAGATGACTCATGCGAATAAGGACGCCTGAGAGAGGGCGAAGAACGACAAATAAGAAGAAAAATATTGCATATAGACAGAGAAAAGAACGGGTTAGCGTTTGGTCTTGTTTGACAAGTTTAATAGGACGCGTAAGGAACAGAAGATTATTTTTGAAGTACTCTAGCCGGCTTTGGAAATCGAATCCTGCAGACGATCCTCGATAACAATGATTCTTCACAGTTGGACGACCACATTCCAAAGGTACATCTCTTTCTCTGGAATCCGCAAGGCAAATGTCAAGAACCCAGATGCTTCTTCATATTCAAACTCCACTTCCTCGGCATCAACTTGGATTCTTTCGGGTCTAACAGTTGAATAGGCTCCAAATGGACCACAACCACGAACTTTCATGTGGACGGTTCCAGGATCGTACCTTAATTCCTTAATTGCTCCTCCAGAATTGAACATTTTGGTGAGACCTACTGAGGCAAATGCAATTCTGTTGGCCAACTTCTTCACAGGAATGACGGTGAAGACATCATATTCTCGTGCTTTCAGGGTGATAGGTAGAGATTCATCTTTTGCGAGATAAACCAAGTCTCCTGCAGACAAAATTATAAAGTTATATGTTAGCTAAATCGTCTACAACTTGAATTTCTTTACTTTTGGCTTCCGCCCTCAAATGAGAAATCATAATGAGTTACGATTTAGCCAAAAGTACCTTGGAGATGAGAGTAGACAACGACATCGCCCTTCCATTTATCATCTGCAACTCTTGGAAGATAAGCCACATCTTTAGCTCGGATAATTCCTGTAAGTATGCCAGGATGTTTGTCGTGGATGAGATTCTTCTTTCCAACTTTACACCAACCAGCTCCTTGGCAGTTGAAGGCCCCCACAACTCCATTATAATCATTTAGGTTCCAGATTTTTAGCAAACTGCAGAACGTCAGATAAATAAATAATTAAACAAATCTATATTGGAAAAGAATGCAGACATACGGGGTTCAATAAATGTCACCTCTTCCCATCTCTGGCAGGATCAGAAAACAGGCAATCTCGTGTTGGTCTTCCTGGAAGTTTGGCCCTTAGTATGGAGCCGTCAGGAAGCACAAGCTTCTTGAGAAGGTTAAAATCATGCTGCCCTGGCTTATCACTGCATGTGTTTATGTCCAGTGTAAGAACAAAATGCCCAGGAACAAATATTGTTCCATAATGAATAAGTCTCGCGTATATTTATTACACCTGACATATATGGCACACCCCCCCACGGCACGCGCTGCTCCATGATATTCAGCCATTTCATGCAAACTCTGCGATAGGATCAGCGTAATGGTTAGCATCTATATGCCTACCATCCACAACTTTCAATTGAATTAGAAAACAGTTGATAAGGTCATCGGCTTACATGGAACATATCCCAATCTGGCTGCATAAACTCCCCTAGAAAAACGGTGTTGTAAGCAACCGATGCAATGTGAATTGTGTGTGACGCTGGATCTCTCGGCCAAAAATCATCTGATGCTCTGATAACAGCTGAACGCTTTGCACTACAAAGATAGAATAAAGCACAAGTTGAAGCGGCACATCTAGAAAGTCGTATCGGATAATGATATCATAAGCCAAATATCCAAACGGAAAGCAAGAGAAAAAGAGCAATTCAGTAGGCGCACCTGTACAAACCATCTGTATTGTGACTCATGCAGGATATAATTCCATTATCAGGGAAATTCCTTGAGATAGAGGCCTCCAAAGCTCGGTGGTATTTCCTAGCAAGCTTCACTCTTCCACCATGGCCTGCCCCAACAGTTTCAAGGATGTTCTGGACATCTACCTTGACCCCATCCATACCAGCTGATGCAAGGTATGAATGTAGCTCGTTGTAGAAATTATAAACTTTCTCCGGATTAACTAGACCTAGGCCATTCTTAGTGATGCTATCTAAAGCATCATCCGGTCCATTTGACAAAACCCCAGGAGAGGAGACAGGATAAACCATCTTAGATTCATAATGTTCCATTCCGGCTACACCTGGTTTTACTCCGCCCCAATAACCCGTCAATGCGTGCCAGACATAAACATATCTACATGTTCAATAACAAGGCGTGAATAATTGACTTAAACATAATTACGACTTGTTAAAGTCATTAAATGTAGTATTTCATACTTCACAGAGTGTTGATCTTTAACTTCAGTAACAAGGTGCCTAATTCCCATTGCTGGATCCCCTATCCTCTGACCCTCTTTCCCGTCCTGAAATTTATGGTTCTCCTTGATATTAATTAACCTATTTGCAAAGCTGAACATGGCAAAGAGTGAAATCAACGTGAGAAAAGGACTCAAAGAACAAAAATAAAAATGAAATATATCTTGGACTCACTTGGCCGAGTTATCTGCTTTTGTTTCCTCTCCGGTCGGGTCTATCCCAACTGATTGCCATCCATCATCAATGATGACGAACTTCGGTGGAATCCCCCCTTTCTCCAAGCTGCACAGGATACATGCAGTATATTCTTAAACATGCTTTGGGGAAAGTCTCATATGCTAGCTCATACCCGAAGGCAACTAGGTTACCTCTCCAAACCCTGCTTCACTCCCTGGGCAGTGACATTAGTATAGAAAGCATCCCACGTGCACCATCCAAACCAGTTCAACATATCCGGCATCTGTATCATGATAGATCGCCAAATTTAGGACACTATCGGGCTTAAAATTTCCTTCCTAGAAAAAACTAAACTGGAAACAGAAGTTGGGAATGATTTTCCACCTTCTTTCTGTCTCGGTGACAGAAAGTTTGCAAATGGGCCTCCACAGTCCTGCATAAATTGGGAGCACGTTCTCAATACACAAGCTCCTAGCAAGTGCATAATAAATTTTAAAGTTATAGAGCACAGAGGAATAAAATTACCATCTCATACTGCTATATGTTACGTCCTATCCACTAATAAAGCAGAAGCATTTCTGATATTCTAGTTTGGAAGATGCTATCCATTTTAGATGTAAATAAATATTTTTGCAACAACATTGCTGCGCCTCGAGTTCAGAAATCATGTTATGGTTGATCTTTCATTCAGTCGTTGGCTAACTAGGAGGATTTCAATTGAACTGTGTTACTTAATTTAAAAACCAATGGAATAGCTTATGATCTCAACGAAAAAAAATAAAAGAGCTTCGTTAACTTATAAATCTAATGTCAGAAAGAGCCACTTGGAGAAATTTATAATAGAAACGCACTTGACTGCGTTTGTGATGACGTCAAATGGATCTGCTCCAGCTCCAACAAAAACTAGATGGCTCCCGTCGAACTTTTGCACAGCGGGATCCTCTGAAACGCTCAATTATTGATAAGTTAGAAAGGGAAAATAGAAAGAAATAGCAAAAGAAAGGGGAAATATAAAGAAAAATACTTCGCATACCACTTTCCAAACAAATTTCCAGCTCATTGTTCGCATTTCCCTGGAGAACGGCCCTAAAATCTCCTTCCAAAATGGGCAAGAAAACAACGTATAATGCTGATTCTTCTTCTCCGTTTCCACTAAAATGCGAACCGTCGCGTCCTTCAACAATCAAAAATTGGGTCTCGAAGGGTATGTCTTGGCCGCATGTACCCATCCTCTGAGTCATCCACCATAACTTGAAGCGGAAAACACACATAAACCTCAAATCCCTGGAAATCAATAGCTTAATTCAGTGATGCTGCCTTACATAAACTACGTATAGTACTCCTTCATAAATTATTATATCTACAGCATTACTGCAAAATTTGTTTCCCTAAAATTTCATAAAGAAAACAGCTCGTAATAAGTCACAACACGGAAGGGACGCAACTGGCAAGGGAAATATTTACGTGGTCAAAAACCCGGGAGAAAAAAGCGAAAAGAGCATCATTTCTAAAGGGTAGCAGTATCAAGCATGAATCCATGTCCTCATACCTCCTAATAAAACTGTTTATAAGCCGGACAATATGAAATTGAACATGACCAAAAAAGATTGGAGAGAAGAGAACTTGTAAATGACAAAGAAACTGACCGGAGTTTGCCGACCGGAAAGACCCGTCGGCTGCCAGTCTGATCAGATTGAACGCCAATGAAAGCTCCATTGGTCAATATTCCACCAGTTGCCGGTGTTACAATAACGTTCTCACGAACCTCAGTCAAAATAATCTTCCCCAACACATTCAACCTCCCACCACTTACAGAAATCCCAGCTCCCACCGTCATGTCTCTTCCCGATCCTCACGGAAAAACGAAAAGAAGTTCAAAGCATACTATGACAACCAAATCAACCAACCACCCCCAAAACGGAACAAGTACTTTCTGTATGAAGCAAAACCCCCCAAAAACCTTGAGCACACAACAATACTACAAGGCAACAGAAGGAGAATCAATATCTTTTGTTATACGACGTAGAATGATACCGAGTGTTGGGATGCCAACGGTACGTGGGGGTATTTATAGGAAATAATCAGGAGTGTCACGTGTTCTTCTGATGCCGCGTCGCCTCTCTCATCGCATAGGTATCATTATTTTATTTTATTTTTTTAATTCCAAGCTTTACAAAGTTTGCTGGATTTTACGTAATCCGGTCACGTAAATCTTGGCAAGTTTCCAAATTGTAGGGCTAATGTAGGACTATGTTTGGCAAAGGGATTCTTGTTAGATATAATATTTAGTAGGAATTATGTTGAGATATGTAAAATGTTTAGAAAGAATATTTTAATAAAATAAATAGTATAATTTATTTAAATATGTATATATAAAATATATAATAATGATTAGATAATGTAATAGTTTATACGAAAAATAATTATATTATAAAGTATAAGTAAAAATAAATGTGATTATATATATGATATATATTTATTGTTTTGATTATAAATAAATATAATAATTGAAAAATAATTAGTTAATAATATATAAGAGATAGAGAAAATTTGAATTTAAATAAAAATATTTTTGAATGGTATGTTTAATAGTGTAAAGTTTTGAGAAGTTGTTTTTGGATTGAAAGTTAGTGTCCAAACATAACCTAGGTATTAATACGATTATAAATTTTAACCGTATAGATCTTGTCAAATACATAATTTTGATAGCTTGAAATTCAAAATAAATAAATTATATGAATGAAAAAATAAATACATAATGCATTAAAAAAAAAAAATCTGCATGCACTTTCCCGTAGGCCCCCCAAACATAAAAGCAATGCGGAGACCGGATTAACAGATCCTTCATGGGAGCCAGGTGGTCCAATAGGGATAAATCTTAATTTCCGTTATTTGGTCACGAATAATGCATCAGATTTTGGCGATTATTAAGTTAAATAAAGGAATGTGGGTTATCGCAGCCGATTCAAAAGCCCAAAAGCCGCTGTGTTCTACCAAAAAAGCGAGTGGTCCACCTCAGCTGGTCAGGGGTAGGTTGTTGACATGAAATTACCAACAACTCCTCTTTCGTGCGATAAAGTAAAACAAGGAAAGTATGACTTGTAACATGCATGACACGACCAAAGTTTGAACATTTCCCCGTTAGAATTTTGGGTGCAAGTTTGAAAACCAATAAATAAAATCAACGAGTAAAGGAGAGGGATGGGAATTGGGATGGACGGCTGTGGTTGATCTGTACGGGAATGCTGAGTAGATAATGAGGTGTAGCTCGGAAATCAATGAGTGGAGTCAAACTACGCGTGGTTGAAGACACAATAGGGATTGGAAATTATGCGTGTAGTGGAGAAGGAAGACATTGTGGAGAAGCGGACAAGTACACGTATTCACAACTCGAATCCACATCATCCTGTTGGCTATGATGCAGACCCCGTTTCATTACCAGCAGGAGGCACTGGCCACACAAATTTCTTCTAGAATATGCATAATTACCAATATGGAGTCAGCCACATGAAAATCGATATATATATATATATATATATATATAAGCCCACTGCAGCCAAAATCAGAATGCGCAAAAAAATTTCAATTCACACTATTTTTAAAAAGCTTATATATATGTTGGTGTGGCGAATACAACATAACATTTGGAAAGACATTAAAGGCATGGAAGACAACGAAAATATTCTTTCTCCTCAGGTGGAGTGACTTCTAAGAACATCATGAGCTGTACAGAAGAGGGACGCCGCAGGCGTACTGATTCTTGGTTGTACCAACTCTCACGTTTGTGGGCCTATTCCCGTTTCTTCTTCCATTATCCAAAGATTTCATATGCGGACAACGACAAATCCTTATCCAGAAGCGGACAAGAACACGTATTTACAACTCGAATCCACATCATCCGATTGGCTATGATGCATAATAACTGCCGACACGAAAGATTGCTCCCCGCCAACAGTTACATCTCAAAGCGTGTGATTCTTACTAGGCTACAATGAGAAAATAACACCCCATGCCATTACCAGCACGAGGCACCAGCCCCACAAATTTCTTCTAGAATATGCATATATTACCGGTATCGAGTCAACCATATATATATATATATATATATATATATATTATTATTATTATTATTATTAGTTGATTTAGTTCATTATGCTATAAGTTGTAATGCATTACAAATTACTGCAAATTCACATATGGCAGAAAAGTAGGCAATAGGAATTTGTTCACTTATTTCGGAGACAACCATCCTATGCCTGCAGGGTCTCATCCATAAGGTTCCATAAAACACTTTTTAGGATATCTAGTCATCATCAGTACAAATCACTTACTAGTTAATACTAGTGACAATGACTAGTCTTACCAAAACTCCTTTTAGCATCAACTCATTAACACGTTTTTAACCTAACTTTCTAAAGTAGCAAGTCTCTTGACTTTTGCTTTGCTAAGACTTCCTATTAGCCCTAACTTCTAACATTGATCGGTGAAACTCCTCCATCTGAGGATGTTTTCTCCTCCTTTTAAGGACATTTCTTCACTTGTACACTTTAATAGGAGGTTGTGGACGGACTTGAATTCAGCAACTCAATCGGTCATCTTGCATTATTTTTTCTCAAGGATAAGTATAGTGAAAAACACTGAACTTTTGTATAGGATCACTTTCCTTAAAAGCTGTCCCAAGAGTTCTCCAAAGAATAAATGAACTCTCTTAATGTAATCTCTGGTTCGGCCTCATTAACTGACGTGATCAACGATCACGCCGGATACAACGGTGTAACCGGACCCAAATCCGATAATCCTAGGGACGCAAACTGGACGAAGAACGCCGACCTGGTGTGGTAGGATTGGATTGAACTCAATAAGAAACGACCACAATCAGCACACCGATTGCTGATTGATACGTTACGAATCACTCAGACCAATTCGGAATGACTCAATTTGGGATAAAAAAATTCACGAGAAATTGAAAGACTCAATTTTAGGGAATTGAGAAGAAACCTAATTGAATTAAAAACTCTCTGTCTGAAATCTGATGGTACACAATGAATTTATAGTATCAAAACCCTAGCCTAGTTGGGCTGTGGGCTCCTATTGGGCTTACTTTGACTAGGCCCAGAATTAAAATAAATTAAAGGAGAAATAAATAATTGAATTAATTATCCCACTTTATTCCTTCTCCTCCAAATCTTCCATCCATCTCAGGATGTTTACTTTGCGCTCTTTCTTAGGTTCCTCGAATTTGCATCCACGCATGACATCTTCTCGAATTTCGCACACCAAGACGTTAATGGCTTCTTTAAGTCTTTTTGCCCGTGCCCTGGTTATTGGTCCAGTTGGAATTGCCAGCGACTCCTCTTTATCATGTTGGATGTCCGCGTCATTCCCTTTCTCTTGAGAAGGAATCGCCCTCAATTCAGAATCCCGTTCATCACCTACATCAAATAAATTTAGGTCAGAAGCATTAAAAGTTGCACTAACTCCGAACTCACCTGGTAACTCCAGTCTGTAGGCGTTGTCGTTGATTCTTTCCAAGACTCGGAATGGCCCATCTCCTTGAGGCATCAATTTAGACTTTCGCTGCTTGGGAAACATCTCCTTTCGCATATGAACCCACACCCAATCTTCGAGTTCAAACACTACCCGCTTCCTGTCTTTGTTTGTCTGCTGGGCGTATTGCTAGTTCCTTTTCTTGATGTTTTGCTTGACCTGTTCATGCATTCGCTTGACATACTCGGCTTGCTTTTTGCCTTCTAAACTCAAATGCTCATTGCCAGGCAATGGCAACAAATCTAAAGGTGTTAGAGGATTAAAGCCATATACAATTTCAAATGGAGACATATTAGTAGTAGAGTGAACAGTTCGATTATAAGCAAATTCAATATGTGGCAAGCTCTCTTCCCAACTTTTAATATTTTTCCTAATAACAGCACGCAGTAATGTAGTGAGTGTTCGGTTAACAGCTTCAGTTTGTCCATCGGTTTGAGGGTGACAGGTTGTAGAAAATAGTAGTTTAGTCCCCAGCTTAGCCCATAGTGTTTTCCAAAAATAACTCAAAAATTTAACGTCACGATCGGACACTATAGTTTTGGGTATACCATGTAGACGGACCACTTCTTTAAAAAACAAGTCAGCCACATGCGATGCGTCACTAGTTTTATGGTAGGCAATAAAGTGAGTCATCTTAAAAAATCTATCTACGACCACAAAGATGGCATCTCTACCATTTTTAGACTTGGGTAACCCCAAAACAAAGTCCATAGATATGTCAGTGTAAGGGGTACTTGGGACAGGTAAAGGGTGATACATACCTTGGGGTTGGTTGCGGGATTTCGCTTCCTTACACCGTATGCATCTTTCTACAACTCGCTCCACATCCCCTTTTAGCCCTGGCCAGTAGAAGTGTTCCTACAAAATTAGCACAGTCTTGGTGACACCGAAGTGTCCCATCAGTCCTCCACAGTGAGCTTCTTGGATAAGCAATTCTCGGATAGAACACCGTGGAATACAAAATCTATTAATATAGAACAAATAACCCTCATGTCTAAAATACTTGTCATAAGCACATTTTTCAGTGAGCGCAAAAGCTTGACCGAAATCAGGGTCATTTAGGTAAATTTCCTTAATGTGCTCAAATCCTAGTAACCTTGTGCCTAGTGTGTTCAGTAAATTATACCTACAGGATAACGCATCAGTAACTATGTTTTCCATACCTTTTTTGTACTTGATGACGTAAGGGAATGTGTCAATGAACGACACCCACTTGGCATGCCGTTTGCTGAGCTTACTCTGACCCTTCAGGTGCTTCAGGGATTCGTGGTCAGTGTGAATCACAAACTCCTTCGGCCTCAAATAATGTTGCCATGTTTCCAGGGCCCGTACCAAAGAGTATAACTCCTTGTCATATGTGGGGTAATTCAGCGCGGCTCCATTAAGTTTCTCACTGAAGTATGCAATGGACTTCTTGTCTTACATTAGAACTGCTCCAATACCTACACCAGAAGCATCACACTCAATTTCAAATGCCTTATTAAAATCTGGTAAGGAAAGTACAGGAGCATGTGTAAGTCTATTCTTTAAGGTGTCAAACGCTTGTTGTTGGGCTTCTCCCCACTTTAACTTCTCATTCTTCTTAATTATGGCGGTGAGTGGGGTAGCAATGGTGCTGAAGTTCTGCACAAATCGTCTGTAGAAATCAGCCAACCCATGGAAACTTCTCACTTCAGATACTATCGTCGGGGTTGGCTATTCTTGTATGGCCTTTACTTTGCTTTCATCCACCTGTATTCCCTGTGCACCAACAACAAATCTTAGGAAGACATAGTGGCCAGTACAAAAAGTGCATTTCTTGACATTAGCATATAGCTTTTCTCGTCGTAGAATATCAAGTATGCTGCGTATGTGCTCAACATGCTCGACCATTGTGCGGCTATAAACCAGTATGTCATCAAAATACACTACAACAAACTTACCAATGAATGCACGCATAACATGGTTCATTAGGCGCATAAATGTGCTAGGAGCATTAGTGAGTCCAAATGGCATTACAAGCCATACATATAAGCCAAATTTAGTTTTAAAGGTTGTTTTCCATTCATCCCCATCACGCATTCTAATTTGATGGTATCTACTTTTAAGATTTATTTTAGAGAATATAGTAGCACCATGCAACTCATCAAGCAAATCATCTAGTCGAGGTATAGGGTAACGATACTTTACCGTAATAGCATTAACAGCTCTACAATCTACGCATATGCGCCATTGTCCGTCTTTCTACGGCACGGGTAGCACGGGGACGGCACACAGACTCATACTTTCTCGAACTCAACCTTTACTCATCAGCTCCTCCACTTGTCTTTGGATTTCTCGAGTTTCTTTAGGGTTAGTTCGATATGCTGGCTTGTTGGGTATGGATGCCCTTGAGATAAAGTTTATCTGATGTTCTATCCCTCGAACCGGCGGCAACCCCTTGGGGACCTCATCTGGGAACACATCAATGTATTCCTGCAAAACAGACACTATAACAGAGGGGAAGGGGGATGTGACATCATCAGATATGTAACAAGATTCTTTATACATCAACATCACAAGGGACCTCTTAGCACTCAATACCAACCTTACGTCCCTCATGGTTGCCATCATACACTCCTTTTTTTCCTTTCCCCTCTCATCTTTCCTTTGCTCTTTCTCTCTTAATCCCTCATTTCTTTTCTTCCTCTTCTCGATTTCCAGCTCAAACTGCCTCTTTATGTACGACTGGTCTTCGTATACTTGCTTTGGAGTTAAGGGAACCAATGTGACCTTCTTTCCATGGAATAAGAACGAATACCGATTAGTCAATCCGTTGTATATCACCTGTCGATCAAATTGCCACGATTTGCCAATCAGGACGTGACAAGCCTGCATAGGCACTACGTCACATGTCACTTGATCCTCATATGATCCTATTTTGAAGCTCACCATCACCTGCTTCGTCACTTTAACCTCACCACTATTATTAAGCCACTGTAACTTGTATGGCCTAGGGCGATCCTTCATTGGCAAGGCCAATTTCTCAACCAGCGTCGTACTCGCCACATTCGTACAGCTTCCTCCGTCTATTATCAAACTGCAAGTCTTACCATTAATCAGACAACACACATGGAATATATTCTCTCTTTGAGCCTCATCTATCTTCTCCTTCACTTGAGTGCTCAGTGCTCTCATTACTACTAACTTAATTCCCCCTTCTTCGCACAACATTTCCTCGTCGGATGGCACTTCCTCTAATGGCGGCATTTCTTCACTGCTGTCACACTCCTCATCAGTCACAATATCCCCATTTTCTGACAGCAGCATAGTTCTTTTATTGGGACACTGCGAAGCAATATGCCCTCTGCCCTGACACTTAAAACACAAAATATCCCGGTTTTGTGTGCTAGACGAGCCAGAGGGAGTAGGAGTTGTCACCTTAGGTGCCTCCACTTTAGGTGTAGTTTTAGCCCAAGTGGCACTCGTCATTGGTGCCTTATCCTCTCTTTTGGGGAAGAGTCTACTAGCGGCATTAGGTTGGGATGTGAACCTATCCCTCCTCTTCAGCTGCCTCTCTACCTTAACTGCCTTTTGCACCATCTCTTCTAACTCTACGTAATGCTGCAACTCCATTATGTTAGCTATGTCCCAGTGCCATCCACTCAAAAAACGTGCCATAGTGGCCTCCCTATCTTCCACAACATCTGCTCGGATCATAGCTATTTCGAACTCCTTATAATAGTCTTCCACACTCCGAGTTCCCTGCATTAATGTCTGTAGTCGTTGATACAGGTCTCGATGGTAATGGCTCGGCGCAAATCTTTTCCTCAGGACTGCCTTCAACTCTGTCCAAGTACGCACTGGCCCCTCTCCAGCTCTCCTCCTGTTAGTGCACAGCTGATCCCACCATATGATCGCATAATCCGTGAACTCTACTACAGCCAACTTAACCTTTTGGCTTTCTGAATAGCGATGACAGTCAAAAATTAATTCTACCTTCCTTTCCCACTCGAGGTAGGCGTCGAGATCAGATTGTCCCTGGAAGGATGGTAATTGTAACTTCAATCCCTTAGGTACCTCGTCTTCCACACTGTCCCTACGGCGATGTCTCTTAGGCTCATTGTCGTATGCATACTAGTCCTCGTCCTTGTTCGACCCATACTCCTCCTTATAATCATGTCGATCGAGTCTCACAAGTTTGACATGATACCCTAGCCTATCCCTAGTCCGAGCTCGGCCTGGCACGAGACTGCCTCTGCGTCCAGTTGGTCTGGACAGTGAACCGTCTCTTTCTAGGGTTGCAACTTGGGACGCTTATAATCGCCCTAACTGGTCTTGTATATCTGTCATACTCTTGGTAAGCTTTCTCAACTCATCACTAAGGGACTCAAATAAGAACTTAGTTTCACCAGGGCTGTTACCCTGTCTTGAATATTGGCTGGCCATCACTATGTCTGACGTATAAAATAAAAACACAATAATAGCAAAACATGGTTAGTAGTAAAAATCCTCACCAATCTCGCTACTCTCGCTTCTCTCAGGTGAAGGCTCTCTGGCACTCGTTTCTTACCTCTACTCGTGTATCACACACACTCAATTTAATTCTCACAAATTTCAATTTCTCGTGCCCTTCTCGTGTGATTCCAAAATGGTCTCAAGATTCAAGTAACGTAAGAACACAAGCACTCGGTAGGACTGATATGACGCTACAACGAATATGATATAACCAAATATCTCGATCCACTATAGACCCAAATACAACCCAAAAATTATAAATAAATAAATAAATTTCTCTCTCTCTCTCTTTTTTTTGGCCTTTTTTTTGCCTCTTTTTTTTTTAATATTTGGTCTCTCTTTTTTTTCTTTTTTTTTGGCTTCTTTTTTTTTTTTTTAAATCAGCAACTAAACAGGCTCTTAAGCGAAAACAGAAATTTTGAAACCAAACACGACCTTACCACGTCAGCACAGACGGTCCAGCCCAGTAGCAGCTTCCGGTCCAGCCCAATCTCTTCGGCCCACTGATTTTTTTTTTTAACTCAAGCCTGGCCCAATTACAATCTGGCTCAGATCCTGCTTCCAGCCCACTCGATACTCGGCCCAACTCTTGCCTCGGCCCAACAGGAATTTTTGGCCCAAATCAACCTCGGCCCAACAGATATTTTTTTTTTGGCCCAAACAACCCTCGGCCCAATAGATTTTTTTTTCCGGCCCAAACAACCCTCGGCCCAACAGAATTTTTTTTTTTACTTGACTTGGGCCCAGTCAGCAACTTGGCTCAAAATAATTTCTCCAGCCCAAATCAACCCTCGGCCTAACCGATTTTTTTTTTTTACGAAATCGGGCGGCGGCGGTGGCGAAAAAAAAAACGCTGATTTCGCCGGCGATCGTCCGCAGAATCTGCCGGCGTCGACTTCCCAAGCATCGACGAGCCCTGGACAGTCCTCAACGACAGCGGTGGACGGTGGAATCGAGCGGAATTTTTCAGGCGGTGGTCGCGCGGCTCGCGACGGTTCGCGGTGGAATTGCGGCTGATCCGCTCCTCCTCCAGCGACGATTTGCGGCGGGATAGAATGGGCTCACGGCGGCGGTGCTGTTGGTATGATTTTCGGGCAGAATTCGGCTGAAACGGCGGCGGATTTGCGGTTGCAAGCGGCAGCGGCGCGGCGGCGATTTCCCCTTTTTTTGATATAATTTTTTTGAAACTTCGGATTGTGTATCGAATTAGAATTCGACACAAGCTCACTCTGATACCAAACTGACGTGATCAACGATTGCGCCGGATACAACGGTGTAATCGGACCCGAATCCGATAATCCCAGGGACGCAAACCGGATGAAGAACGCCGACCCAACGTGGTAGGATTGGATTGAACCCGATAAGAAATGGCCATAATCAGCACACCGATTGCTGATTGATACGTTACGAATCACTCGGATCAATTCGTAATGACTCGATTTGGGATAAAAAATTCACGAGAAATTGAAAGACTCAATTTCAGGGAATTGAGAAGAAACCTGATTGAATTGAAAACTTTCTATCTGAAATCTGATGGTATACGATGAATTTATAGTGTCAAAACCCTAGCCTAGTTGGGCTGCAGGCTCCTATTGGGCTTACTTTGACTAGGCCCAGAATTAAAATAAATTAAAGGAAAAATAAATAATTGAATTAATCATCCCACTTTATTCCTTCGCCTCCAAGTCTTCCATCCATTTCAGGATGTTTACTTTGCGCTCTTCCTTGGGTTCCTCGAATTTGCATTCACGCGTGACATCTTCTCGAATTTCACACACCAAGACGTTAATGGCTTCTTTAAGTCTTTTTGCCTGTGCCCTGGTTATTGGTCCAACTGGAATTGCCAGCGACTCCTCTTTATCATGTTGGACATCCGCGTCATTAACTTTTGGAAAAACTAGTCAGTCTTGTCAACTTTTAAGGTTTGGAATCTATCTCCACAAAATCCAATTAACTCACTCAAAGATATTTGAAAATGATGCTTTCCATATTAGATCACATGTTGCATCATTTTCAAGATTGTTTCGTTCCTGGATATTCGGCAACTCCAACAACTTTTTATTATCATTTGGAAATGAAAATATTCTAGAGATCCTTCCATATGTGTTAGATTTAGTTGGATATTGAAAAAGAGAAGACATGGTCAACTTTGCAGATTCTCTCATATCTTCTAGATAAGGCAAATTAACTATATCCTAGCCACTTAATTAAAATGCGTCCAGATCTTCTTGAATTAGTTAAATCAACATACCATAATGTTAATTAGGAAGAAAAAAATCGGCTAATAGATATTTAAGAGTTTTGCATGATCTTGACATAAATCTTGTTGCAACAAATGTTGTGACATGTCACCAAATGTCTAGAAATTCCATAAGTTGTTCAATCTACTAAGTCAGTGTAATGTTTGGGGTTGTGCTAAGAATATTAACTCATCAAACATTGCTTATGTGACATAATGTGGCATTGACATTCTTCTCCTTTATCATTATAGGGCATACACCAATTTTGCCAGATGTGACATCCAAAGATAAGAAATAATAAGCCAAGAATTCCCCACGAATTACATATTTTCTTTATATTAATTGATAGAAAATTTGCTGCATTTCATAATGTTTCATGTAGTATAACGGAGAGAAGTCCAGTACATCAATCATTACTTCTGGACTTAGATGACCAAGAATACTAAGCAAAAGAAATCCTAGAACACACTTAGATGACCAAGAATGCTAAGCAAAAGAAATCCTAGAACACCGAGAAAAAAACCATGAAGTCCTAAATAGAAGCATATAATATCAAAGAAAATCGGAGAAAAAGTAAAAGTAGAGTAAAAGAAAAGCAAATAAGGTTGATAATAGTATAGCATAGTAAAACTCTCCATGGAAAGCTACTATCTGTAGAAAGCTACCGACTCAAAATTGTTGCTACCTTAACTATCCCCGACTAGCATGTTCTGGGCCACAAAATGACGAAAGGCACTAAGTGGAACATGGCCATCATTCTCAGAATTAGATTTTGGTGATGAAGGTTTAGGTGTGGTAAATCCAACCTTGGTGCTTGATGTTCTCGCCTCAAAGTCATAGGATTAAACCAATACAACAAGTGGTAAGGAAAAATGCAGAATCGTAATTTGTTCGTCAAGCTTGAACTTTTTTTTCCTGCAGTGCAATAATTTGAGATTCTAAGTCTAGAGATAGAGACAAGGGCATCTAATGTAGCTTCAATGGTCGACGTCATCTTAGGTCACTCTGGTGCTAGAGTGGGTAATTCAACTCTTTATTTTCCACCACTTGGTTTGAGATAATTAATCTTGTTAGTTCTAAGCAATTTAAATGTGTACCCTATTGAGGGAGAAGGTGAGGAGAGCTCATTTCATCAATTCTGAATCCTTTGCTCTCACAAAACCCCTATTGTCAACCTAGGATATAGCAAATACCCATACCTAGTTCTTACGCCAGCCTATGATACAACATTGTTGAAAATTAGATGCCTCGGGTTCACTTGTAGCCTTTGCCCAGAATAGAAGAGTAGTATCTTAGCTTCTGAGACTCTAGGTTCCTACTGCTTTATCTGATTCCTAGTAAAACCTTTCTTTTTCCTTCTATTATTGTTGGGAATGTTGAAACTTTTCATAGGTTTTCTTAATTCCATGGAAATTATTCTGGTGAGATAAGTAACCTCATCACTCCGTAAATGAAGTCCCAGTCATCATAATTTAGATGACAGTTGGAGGTGGGTGACTACAGTGTTATTTCTTTCTCTTTCTTTGCATGTGTGAAGTTCATTTCGTACACTTGTAGTGATCCCATCAGTTCATCCAACTACAATGATACAACATCTCGTACCTTTTCAATGGCAATGACCTTCGGGGCAAATCTTTCTAATATGGATCTCAACGTCTTTCGTACTAGCTTTGTCTCTAAGTATTTCCCCCTCAATTGGTAAGCTTAATTTGCTATATCACTTAATTTCAAGTTGAACACAGCCACTGACTCATCTTTAGTCAGGCTGAGGTTGTCGAACTGGAAGGCCAAAATTTGTTTTGACATGTATATTGAGTTTGTGCTGTCGTGCACATTTTGCAAAATGTCCCATGTCTCATTTGATATATCACATGTTACAGCAAGCTTGAACAACTCCTCATCAACACTTGTAAAAATGGCATTCATTACACAATTATTTCTGAGAGTGGCTCTCTCTTCATTAGGACTCCATGATTTAATGTCTTTCTTGACAAGTAGGCCGTCAACATTTTTCATGGGTGGTGTCTATCCTTCGGAGACAACCCTCTTCCACCTAGAGGGTTCCACTAATAATGATAAAATGTTTGTTAGGACAACTATTTACCACTAACACAAATCACTCACTGGTGAACACTAGTAACAATCACTTGCTTTACTCACCCTCCCTTTGGTATCAATTAATTGATGCATTTTTAGCCTAGCTCTCCTAAGTGGTAAGTCCCCTTACCTTTGCTTTACTAAGACTACTTTTTAGCCCCAACTCTTAGTATTGATCGATGAACCTCCTTCTCTAAGAACGTTTTCTCCTTCTTTCAAGAATATTTCTTCACTTGTACACTTTAGTGGGTAGTTGTGGATGGGCTTAAACTTAGCAACTTAATCCGCCATCTTGTATTATTTCTTCTCAAGGATAAGAATAGTAAAAACACTTGAACTCTTGTATGGGTTCACTTTAACATATGTTCTTCAAAAGCTATCCCAAGTTTTCTCAAAAGAATGAATGAAGTCTCTCAACGTAAACTTTGGTTTGCATTCTTCAACTCTTAGAGAATCATTTGTCCCATCAAATTTTAAGGTTTGGAAATTATCTCTACAAAATCCAACTAACTCTAAGATATCCAAAAATGATGATTTCCATATTGGATTGTCCATTGCATCATTTTCAGTATTGTTTCCTTCCTGGATTTCTGGCAACTCCAACAACCTTTCCTTGTCATTTAGAATTGAAAACATTCTAAAGATCCTTCCATATATGCCACATTTGATAGGATAGGAAAAGGGAAAATATAGTCAACTCTGCAGAGTCTTTCATATCTTCTAGATAAGGCAAGCCAATTATATCCTAACCACTTAATTAAAATCTGTCCAGATGTTCTTGAATTATTTAAATTAGCATACCATAATCTTCATTAGGGTTTAGGGAGGAATAAATTGGCTAATAGATATTTAGAAGATTTGCACAATCTTGATAGGAATCATGTTGCAAAACAACTTTAGTTCACATTATATAGTTAAAAAGCTTATATATGTGTATATATTGTTGGTGTGGCAAAAACAATACAAGATTTGGAAAGACATAGAAGGCATGTAGAACAATGAAATATTCTCTCAAGTGACTTTTAAGACCGTCGTAAGTTGTACAGAAGTGGTAGGCCGCAAGCGTAATGATTATTGGTTGTGCCTCCTCTCCTGATTGTGTGCCTATTCCTCTTTCTTCTATTATTGGAAGATTTCATACGCAGATGATGAAAAATCCTTATCTAGAAGGTTGACCAGAGATGGGACGCACTCATTAAAGTCAAACAACTAAACCAAGCCAACTATATCTATATCTTAGATGTGAATATATGCAACTAACATGTAATATACCGATATCGCTATCTATTTATATCATTAAATATAGAATAGTTGAAGTAATTACTTTTCATTACTTTAATTTACTATATTTGTCTTCATTTTTGATGTAATAAAATACACATAGATCATAATACTTCTTAAATTTATTTCTTATTCTATCTTCCTTTTATATAACAAAAAATATATTCCCAAAAGCATAAACAAACATAGCTTAGATCTTCCAAAATGCCTCTATATATAAATCTAAATCCGTACTATTTATTACAACTAATTACTATTGATACTTAAAGTCAAAAGACTTAAATCTCTCTCTTTTATTGTTAATTTTTTTTTCGTTTTCATATTTCCATTTTGATCCTTTGAAATTAAATTTCCTAAAATTTTATCTTTTGTCCTCATTTTCTATAAAATTTTAATACATTTTAAAAAATAACAATCTATATTTATTTTCTTTTCTTAGATGTAAAATTATAAAATAAATCATACATGCATGTAACATAAAATATTTATATAACAAATGAACAATTTTATGTGTAGACACAATACATTATATTTTAATGTACACGCAAACTAAATGCATTTAGAACGGTGTTACATTATCTGACAACATAAATTTTGAAAAATAGATTGCCGCACAGGGTGTGCACGACTTCGAAGTGCTACATTATGTAGCAACACATCAATTAATTAGTTAATTTTGCAGGATCACAGATTTTTGGAAATTTGAATATTGATGTTCATTGAATCAAAAATGAAACATTTGTTTCTTCAAATGTTTTAGCCACTACAAGAATTTCACCAAATTAGAATGACTTTTGGGAACATAATTTTCCTAAAAGGTTGTTCCTAATTAATTTGAAATGATTTACACTAGCCCCCCAGATACCACCAATGCAATTCATTTGGAGCAGCTTTTATAAGCCATTCCAACTAGTGTTGTTCCCATTTTTGGAAGGGTTATGTATGTCGGGCATGTAGTAAATGCAACTACAAGCTCTAATTAGACCTGTTAGACTAGTGAAGAAGGGTAACTAAATCAAAAGCATCACTTATGAACAACACCTTTTGGGTTAAAGGCGAAGCCCAATAAAACTGAGATGAATCATCCATGAGCTTGCGCATGAGTATGTATATAAATGAGTTTGACACAATATATAAACCTAAAACATTAAATTATACGTTATGGGTCAAGTATCTATTTATAACCCAAATTTTAAGCTTGCGCATGAGTATGTATATAAATGAATTTGACACAATATATAAACCTAAAACCTTGAATTATATGTTATGGGTCAAGTATCTATTTATATACAAGCCACATCTTCCTTCATCTTTCAACGTGGATTTCAACACTTATTTGTTTCTAACAATCTCTCCCTCAAATATGAGGTTTTTCAACTTTGTTCACCTCAATCAAAAACTTTCAAGTATCTCACGGTCTTACCAATTTACTTGTACATGCCCATCAATTCCATAAGTCTTCCTTCCACAAGATATGAGCCTCCCATGTGACTGCTAAGTACCATCTTTTATACTTGTCTCAAATTGAATCATCGACTCTAATATCACTTGTTAAGTGTGTGGTGGGCCAAACTACAAACTTTTACTTATTGGGCTAAGTAAAGAAGCTCAACCAAATTGGGAGCATCATTTATAAACAACACCTACTGGACTATAAGCGGAACCTAATGAAATAGAGGAGGACCATTCATGGGTCTGCGCAGAAATATGTACATTAGTGGACTGCACACTATGCATTACTTCAAAACCTTAAAGTTATAGGTTATAGATCAAGTATTTGTCTATATACAAACCACATCCTCCTTTTTCTTTCAATGCAAGATTTCTGCTCATATTTATTTCCAACAATGTAAGCTGTGCAAAATTTTGAAATGGCTTATGTAAGGCCGTTCTAAATTTTAGCACGACTTGGGTAGTTTGTTCCAATATAGAATATGGTGAACAGTGTTTAGGTTGAATTTGTGATGACTTAGGCATGAAAATTTGAAACGGCTTTGTTTGGGACGTATTTGGTATAACCTTTTGGCACCTCTTTGGAATGGTGTTGTCTAGAACCGATTTGGCATGAATATGTTTGGGAAGGAACTTTGGGACAATAATTTTAGAACAAATTTGGAACTTATGTTGTAATAGTTTTAGGGTGGTTGTTTTTGAGTCAAATTTGGCACAATTTATTTAGAATAGCTTTGGAATGGGTATTAACTTGGGTCAAGATTTACACGAATCAATTGGCACAGATTTGGGATGGCATTTCTAGAACCATTTTGAGATGGCTTTTTCTGGCATAGTTTAGGAAAGGTTTTTTTGCACGATTTTGGAGTGGACTGTTGTGTGGTTCTGGAACAAATCTAGGACTAAAACCAATAAAGTTTAGCATGCCTTTGGATTGGATCTAGGAAAAATTTTCAAATTTTTTTTTATAAATATCATGATTTTTTGACAAAACTAATTAACCTACTTTTGTAAGGCAACCAGTAACTTTAATCATAATCCAAAATCCAACCCAAACAGTGTTTCAAAATTAAATCATCACCATATTTAAAGAAGAAAAAAGGTGAAGTGTACTAAAGTGCTATGGGTACGTATTGTTCTTTACAAATTCAAAGATAGGAAGGTTGAACATGTCTAGTCATCCATGTCCAACCTTTCCTCATCATTTCATCATCACCATCATTGGCACCTTCCCCTGGGGTGTATGATGGCCTAACTGGATCCAAGGAATGAAGGCTGTGTATCCTACTAACTCAATTCATGATTTAGTCTAATTTTGCTTCAATAAACCTCTAGTTTTCTTCACCTGCCTTTAATATCTCCTCGATGAGGTATAGTTTTTGATCTATAACTTATAATTCTAGGGTAGGAGTAGAGGAATAGAAACTAAACCCTTGAGAAAACTGCCAACAACACTTTATTTCAGAGCCCATTCTTGGTAGTCTTTCTTATTGAACCCACTAAGAGTAGACAACACTATGTTGCTCAAATTGGAAGCTGTTGCCTATTGTGATTAGGAACATTTGGGTCTTGGGCATTTATCCCCTCCTACATCCTCGCTATTGTTTCCTATACATACACGTTTATAGTATGATTTCACATATATTTGGGGAATATGGGTCAGGAATTGCACACAACTATATTAATGGCAATACCCCTGCCGCCTACACACAAGGGTTGACCTATCCCCCTAAAGTAGTCTTCCAATCTTTGGAGTATAGTTCCAAAGTCGTAGTTTGCCCATCGATGCCTCCTATTAAGTAAAGAAAAGAAAAGGCATGAAACTGAGTAATAATCGATAGTCAAAATTCATAAACTAGATATATTTCAAGATGTTGCATGTCCAGTCCTCACCACACACTCACTATAGGTAGTCATGGAGATGGACCAACCACGATAAATGGTAGAGGCGGAGTTAGTGTCAGCTATTCTTGTCATAGGATTCTCCAACTCCTTGGGATTGATATCCTTATCAATAGACTAAAAGCTATAGTTAAGAATTGGATGGATGGCATGCCAACACACCATTGATGTCCCACACCTTGCTTTCCGGTTTCCTTTCTTTCAGGTTCGCAATGAAGTTCACATAGGCATCCCACACTTCAAATTCATGCTTCCTAACTATAAGTAGATGACACCTTACAGACTCCTCCATCACAATGCCAAGTGTATTCACAATATTGCAAATCACTTCATTCTTCCATTTCTAAGCTTATGACCTTTTCTTTTGCACCCTACTCAAAAACTTTGCCTTAAACCTATCAACCTAAGTCAAAATGGGCTTGCCTCTCTATTCTATCATCCAATGGTTGAAAGATTTAGAAATGTTTTTAGTCGCATGATCATTTTCACTTTGAGGTCAAAGACATGCCTACTCCAATGTTCAACAAGTATCTTTATTAACTAATTATACGCAATTGGTTTCAACTCTTTGATCTTGTACGTGGCAAAGTTGAAACCCACTGTTCGCATATATGTGCCTTGCACACCTTTTGTTAGTGGCATGTTGAACCAATTTATCAATGGCTTCCACTAATCTTACACAAATAAAGAAACTAACAAGTTAAGAGTATGTATGCAAGCATTAATAATACAAGCCATAAACTTTACCATAAACTAAGAAAACATATTTACGTACTTTCTGCTTATTCGTAATAAAATTCCAAGGCTTATCTAAAGAGAAACCAACAAGCAACCTTGCGAAATTTTCGAAGAAAAACACCAAATTGTCCTTATACTCTAACTCAATCATTCCAAATGCCAAAGGAAACGCATCATCATTGCCATCTAGACCTATGGTAGTAAGCATGACACCACCATACAATCCCTTAATATCACAACCATCAAAATCAACGAATTGGGAGCAACCTTCCGTGAAGCCATTTCTCAAGGCACCTATTCCCTAGAAAAACTTTTTGAATGTTGGAGTTGATGGGATGTTGGATTGGCTAAAGGATGCATTAAGCCAATTCCACTACTATGTAACAACACTAATTTTATTGCATAGACAAATCATTTTGTGTATTAAGTTAGCAAAGAAAGAAGCATGGCTACCCTCTAATTGCTCTACGGCCCTCTTTCGAGCTTTATATATTTGTATGTAATTGAGATGCACTCCCATCTTAGCAAACTTAGATCTAATCACGTTTAATTTGAGAGTTGCATATCTCCCAAATGTTAAGCAATTTGAAGCCATCCAATTGATATTGGTTCTCATGGTATAATCAAATCTCACACATGTATGTCTAGATCTATATGTTTTAATTTGGAAGGAAACACCATCTACCTGAAGAGATGCATGAATTCTCTAAGTGCGTTCGTTAACACTATAATGAGCAGTCACCCTTGTCGTCTCAATCTCCACCTTATAATAGAAAACCCTCCTAAATTGCATATTTTTCTAAGGTAGCCTTGAAATGATTCACATTAGTGAAGATAATGCCTTCTTCAAGCTCAACCTTTCTAGGCATAATGGTAGAAAATTGCTTAGCATCTCTATTGAGGTTGCCATTAAGTGGATCATCATGAAACTTATCAGACCAATTTTGAATTTTATAATGATCATTATATTCATAATTAGATTATACATCTAATGAACTACCTTTTATTGTGATGTTATCATCACCCTCCTCACTGATGAGGTCATACGAGGAGTTAAACATCTCATTAGTAGAGACCTCACATTCACTCTTAGATTCCTCATTTTATCCCTAAACTTTTCTCCACCCCCAAACTCACCATCTTCCCCAAACTGATTTGCACCATCATTATAATCTTTGTTACCACTATTCCCATGCCTAGCACCCTATGGGCATCAAACTCGTCAACACTATGATTTTTATTAAATATCTAAAAGACATCATCACCACCCTTAACGTCCATTAAAGAATATCCACAATCAATAACACTAATATTGGAGTTATTCCCCAATTCACAAACTAATTTAATATCATCCTTAAAGATAAAAAATGTTGTACCTATCTGGATCAATATTAGGAAACCTATGTTGTCAACCCAGATAATAAATAACAATAGTGAATATTTGTTTGACCATTCTTGTAACCAAAGGAACAAAAAACCTGATTGAGTTAAATGACAAATGCAAGTAAAAGTTGAAATTTTAAAATAATAAAGTCAAATAATGTCACATGCACCTCATACATCAAAATACACAAGAAAGTAGGAACTAAAATTTTGGAAAACAAACAAAACAAAAAACAATGTAACATGCAACTTATGCATCATCACATCTACTAACATGCAACAAACCCTAAGATGCATTTATTGTATTTAGGACAAGACCACAGTTGATATCAAAAACAACCAATGCAATTCCCAAACAGCCCAAACTAGTATTTTATAGAGATACAAAGCATATACACTTATTAAATCACATGCACCATTGCATGAACCCTCTTTCACAAAAGCCCACAACAATATAAAGTAATTGAATATGCATCAAGCACTTAAATACTACGTAACAAAGGAGAAAAGAAAAAGAAAAATAAGGAGAGGTTACATGTAGCTACAAACATTTGCAACTAAAAAAGGTCATATGCAAGCTGTCAACAAATATACAAAAGCCTATAATACAATATCATAGATGTGAAAACAACCATTTATTCCTAGGCAATACCCATTACATAGTATTGCATAAACTCTAATCCTGATTTTGGGGTTTTCTATGAAATTTAAGAAAAAAATCCTAAAATTCCAAAAATAAAAATATAAATTGGGTGATCAAAGAAGTTAATGCAAGTAACATTATGCCAAAGATTGAAAAAACCCTACATGATTTTTTTTAATGCATAGCCAAATAAAGGGGAAACAAATTAACAAACTACTATCAAACCATACAATAGAACATGCAATTATTTGTAATAACCAAGTCAATCAAACTTACAGAGAAAAACCATGCCCTAACACATAATGCATGCCTTTACATGTTCAAGTGACACTCAGACTAGCAAGAAATTTGTAGAAAAAGTTGTTTCCTAGCTTCGACACACTGTATTTAGGATTTTTGACCGTAATTAGTACTACTACTATTATAGTAGTAGCTACTAATTATTATTATTGTTATTGTCATTGTTGTTTGTTTGTTTGTCTCTTTTTGTAATATATGTAGTGCATTTATTAGTGATTTGCACTTCATTATTTTTCATGATTTTATAACTTTCATTCTTTTCAATAATTTAGTCTTTACATAATTTTTCTTTAATATTAATTTTCCATTCTATTTCAGTTTTGAAAATGTTTTAGAAGTAATTTTGAATACATAAATTTTTTTTGTTCTAAAAATTTCTTGTATAGTTTCCCACTTCATCAAAATTTTTTATGCTTTTTATTTTAGTTTATCTCTAATTTTTTCTTGGTTCATATAATATAATATAATTTTATTACCTGAATTAAAAGTAAAAAATTATGGCTTGAAATAATATTTTTTTTGTATCATTATCTTCTAAAATTCAACATGAATAGTCTTTATTGGTACCAGTAAAAGTGGAATATATTGTTTATGCACATTATTAAAAAAATTACATAATTTTACTGATATGGTAAAGTATAATTGTTGATCATTGATCATAAAATAAATTTACTTAAAAAATTTAAAAAATTTGTATAAAATGACATAGATTGTAAAAATTTTGAATAAAGAGAAAATAAAACAAATAAAATGAACTAAATATAAAAGGAAGGAGTAGAAAAATAAATATAATGAAGAAAGGAGTATTTTAGTGAATTAAATTTGAAAATAAAAATAATTACTTTAAATTTCTCCTTCTTAATATATGTAGTATAGATAGATAAGCGAGGCTTTTTTGAACGTTGAAGAATGAGAAAATCGAGAAAATTGCAGAGAAAAGATGGAGATAATTGATTACCAAGATTGGAGAAAAATTACACATTGTAAGTTGAATATACAAAACTAACCTATCACTAAAGGGAGGGTTATTTTAGGACATTCATTAAAAGACCAAAATCCCCTTCGCCTCGTTATTATAGTAGATACACACACTAATGGTAGATGATGCACACTCAACATGTATGCATATAAAATTTGAAATGTGATTTATTCCGTATATATATGTGTGTGTGTGTGTGTGTGTATTCTATTTATATTATGCAAAATTTTAAATTATTATATATATTTCTTATATTATAATTTATTATCTAGCGGAAATTGTTCACAATATGCATATAAGGCATAAAAATACCAAAAATTTGAAAGTGAATGTTAGTATATTTGAAAAAAATCAAAGCTGAACTCATTTGAAACTTGAGAAAATTTTACATGAATGGGGTGTTAAAATGGTAGGAGGTTAAACGTTGAGAAGGTTAGTGAAGGATATTCATTTATTAAACATAAATACGGGTATTTTTGTCATTGGATTATGAGATTAAAAGCTAAATTTTTTAGGTGCGTTATTAATACTGTGTGTATATAATATATATATATATATATATATCTAAACAAATAAATGAAATTATAATATTTTGACATTATAAAATAAATTATATTGTTGGATGACTATCTATCTGAAAAAGTTATCTTTTAAATGAGGTGTTCATTTAACCTTGTGTCATAGTCAGGCTAAATAAGGACTACTGATTCAAATCTAACAGAAATAATTAAAGATTAAATCATGCATCAGTACTCCGTCAATATAAACCTTTGAATAGTAAATGGTACATGACTTTTACTATTTAAGCTTCTAAATGATTTGATAATTTAAGATATATTATTACATTTGATTTTATGATTTCATGCAGGTATGCGATCAATGGCAACAAAGGAATACATCTTTGACAATTTATTATGGTTTTGTTTGGATGTCATTTTTTGTTGAAGATGATACATATATATTTTAGGCATGAAAATTTAGAAATAATGTAAAAATAAGAAAGATAAAATTATTTTTGATAAGTAGTGTATTTGAAATATGTATATTTTTATGGATTAAGAAAATGTAAAAACATAGAACAGAAACATAGTGTATAAAAAGGCATGCATTTAGACTTCTTCATCCTATGGTCCAATCCACATTTTTCACACGCCAACACCATAATGCTCCACGAACAATTCTTATCTGGATTGAATAATTTGAAAATTCTAGATTTTATTTTCACAATTACAAAGATAATATCATATTATAATAATTTTCAAATCTTTAATCATCTTCTTTGAATTGTTTTCTCTACAATCGCAGTGTTGGATTTTGAATATCCCACACAATATTGGGGTTATTCAAAATTCTCCACTCTAAATAAATGCATCTATCTTTTACGACATCATGGTTTCCACTCAGAAGATTATTAGTCGTCGATTTGTAGATTTCATTCGTGAATCCTATAAAGTACAAGTTAATCGAAGAAACCCATTTCCGGAAGTTTGGATAACTGCAACAACACAAATTCTGCTGAAAATTGGACATCATATTAGTGGCAAGAAATGGGAGGAAATTAAGGTGTAGCATCTCAGTACTGCCTGGATTTAGGAGATGCGCAAGAAATTGTAGTTCGATATAGTTACACCAGATTTTTTATCATGTAATATATGTCACATATTTTAATAATGATTAATTAATTTTTAAAAATCATGCCACGCCTGGTATGTAATAAAACATTGTGTTGTGTTGTTGTATTAGACGTAGCATTCCTCGGTAGGTGCACCTAGTGGATTGTGATCCCTACACTCATTTTATGGTAAGGTACACTTGCACACATAATATAAAATAGAGTATCCAATGCACAAGGCGACGTATAACATTTTATTGAACGAAAAATAATATACCAACTCAAAACACTAACTTAAATTCAAATAATAATTAAGTTTCAACTACTACTTAAATTTGACTTCACTGACTCAATTTTACAAAATTCAAATTCAAACTCGAATCTAGGTGATTTTGAATAAAAAAAAATTAAAATTCTGAGTTTGATATAAAGATAATTTTAAATCTAATTGAACTTGAATTGGAATGACTCATCGTCTACGCATTCTTAGGTCATTTGTCTAATCCCTCGGTAATGAATCGGTTTCCTCGTTAAACGTATCCGTTTTTTTTTTGTTTCTTTGTTACAGGTGATCTGCCTTTCAAATCGTGAACCCGCTGTCGGCAATCCAGCAAGACAAGACAAAACGCACTTTGTGCTATGCTACACTAGCCAACTCTTTTTAACGGTCAGTATTAGATTAGTCGCAGAAACTGGCGCTGTGCAGCTCGACTGAGATGTACTTTCGTATCTGTAGTAAAAGTTGAATACTTGGTGTTTATTACAGTGTTAAACTAAAAAGAGAGAGGAGAGATTGCTTGGAATTTTCTATTGATCGGATCTTGAAATGAGTAAAAATAATACCGAGACCCGAAGCAGGGAATGGGGGCAGTTGATATGTACAGGACAGAACGCAGCAATACCCTTCGGATAAAATGTGGAAAAGGTAGATACTACGGTCCGTATGTAGGTAGTTTAGAAAGCTGAAATAGGAGAACAATGGCTTACTCGGAGAAACACCTGTCGCATCCTCAAATTAAAGCTCGATTGTTAATGTCCATTGGTACAACTCCTCCTCTGGGACTCTCAAACTAAAAGTGACCAATCCAGATTCCTCTTCGTAATCAAATTCTTCCTCGGTCGTGTCATTTGCTATCCTTTTAGGCCTGACTGATGAGTACGCCCCAAGCACGCCGCGTCCAACAACTCTCACATCAACACGTCCAGCTTTCTCGGATTCGCAGTTTACTTGTTTCATTGCTCCTCCAGAGTCGAACATCTTGATAAGACCTATTGAAGCCAATGCAGCACCATTTGGAACATCTGTTGCCTGGACGACGCCAGAAATTGTTTCGGGCTGTTCATCGAGCACCATGTTCTTCATTGTAGCCCCACACCACGAAGCTCCTTGACAATTGAAAACCCCAACAACTCCTGTGAAGTCATTCATATTCCAAATTTTCAGAAGACTGCCACAAAGCTTCAAGGAGTAAAGCTAATTTCTCATTCTTGAATCGACAGAGCAAGAGCTTTCAGCGTAACCTAATCTTTGTAGGTAGTCAGCCATTCATACCTTTTTACCATCTTTGGTAGGATCACAAAACAAGCAATCTTTTGTTGGTCTTCCGGGAAGATTGGCTCTCAATGTAGAGCCGTCGGGAAGCACGAGCTTCTTTGAAACGTCGAAATCATGGTTCCCTGGTTTATCACTGCAAACCAAGGTGCACAGAAATAATGTGTAACATTAAAGCCTTGAAATGTGGCTTTTACAAGTATGAGCACGTCATCAAAAAATGCACCTAACATAAACCGGACAGCCTCCAACAGCACGAGCAGCCCCGTGGTAATTCAGCCATAGGATGCAAGCTCTGACAGACGAAGTAGAGAGAAATTAAACGCATATTACAACATGCTCAAAGTATGCCTCAGCACACACAGTGATATTGCATATTGCCTTGTGTTGGCCCAATATTATAAATCTAGGAAATACCGGTCAATATTTATCATAATTAAGGAGAAGGAAAAGCTTCCATTTTAGAAAGAAACCGCTCACATGAAACATATCCCAATCATGCTGCATAAATTCTCCTATGAAAATGCTGTTGTAAGCGACAGATGCTATGTGCATCGTGTGGGATGCAGGGTCTCTTGGAAAGAAATCATCCGATGCTCTGACAACAGCAGCGTTCTTTGCACTGCATAGTAATATTATCAAAACAAGAAAAAGGATAATTACCGTTCAGAAACTAATGAAGCCATGAGCCACTAGTTACGCAAGGCCAGGGGGAGATAAAAATGGAAGACTGTGTACCTCTACAATGCATCTGTGCTGTGATTCATGCAGGAAATAATTCCATTATTCTTGAAGTTTCCAGAGACAGATGCCTCGAGTGCTTCGTGGTATTTTCTAGCAAGTTTCACTCTTCCACCAAGGCCCTCCCCAAAAGTTTCAAGTATGCTTTGATTATCTACTTAACCCCATCAATGGACCAAGTACCATAGCATATGTACAAGAAAAACCAAACTTGACGCGTGAAATGGATGATGAGTTATTAGTTGAGCATATTAAGATTAAAGGTTTTGATAATTATTGTAATACCCTACATTTTTTTGAGACAATAATAAAAATAGTGATAATGATATTACTAGCAATTATGGTGGGAGATTTAATTTAATTATTTCTTCATTTATCATTTATTTATGAATTTTCGTTTGGAAAATTGGAGGCAATATTAAGATTGGTTTAGAAGGGAATGTGCTTTAATAGGGTGAGTTAAAGGTTATCATACCTTGAAATATTGTTGGGAGGACATTTACTAAGGATTTACCCTCTGATGCTAAATTATCATGAGAAATATGTTGAGGGATATTAATTGTAAATGTTATCATTATTATTTAATAAAAAATTAATAATTATTTTATCAATATTCTGACAGTGTTTTCATACATGTAAATCTTAAATTGCATAAAATATAGCATGTACATATGTGATTATATTAATAGGTCTTATTCATAAGAGATTATGAACATGAATACAAGGTTATTTTAGTACATAATCACTTAAATTAGTCCGCGAGTCGTAGACACTCTCAAGGGCATTAGAGAATAGATATGACTTGCACACCTTGTATTCGTATGGTAAGTGTTATGTTATTTGGTATGATATATTAAGAATACATGTGTATGGATGCATTATTGGAGAATGAGGATTCAGATATCAACTCACAGAATGAAATAGACACATGGAATTTATTCTTTACTGTTAATGTTTTACTTTGTGATTATGTCAAGAGTGCGTGGATCTTAAACTTAAGACGACATGGTTGTTTTGTGAATGTGTCAATCAATGCATTATTAGGGCATTAAAAACTAATATCTATTTTGATATGGGATAAAATCATGAGCCCAAAGTGCCACTATCTAGGTGCGTGTGGAGAAATGTGTGCATTCAATAAGTGATTTGTCTCTTTGTAAATGAGTAAGGTATTTATCCTATGCAGTTGATATTCTATAAGACGGAAATTATTGGCTAAGGTAATGTGTGATTAAAAAGGAGTTTGCGATTGAAACATTAATCTCATAAAGAAACATTAATGACCAAATTTATGAGTTTGATTAAATCCATAATTCTCACTTTGTTGGGATAAAGTAAGATGAAAGGTCTATATTGTATAATATTTATAATTAGGAGGGTTTGTCGTGATCTATTCACTTCATCTTGAATGGGCTACAACATGGGTCACAGGTTAAGTTTTATCCATATTTTTTGAGCTATACTCGTTGTTAGCCAAAGATGAACCTACAGAATCACACATATAAGAACAAGACGATGACTTGAGCCAATTGCAAGATGGTGATCACAAAGCTTAAGAACACTTGTGGATAAGGCTTGAGAAGTCTCATGGAGGATTTAATTTGGTTGCAATTGATTGGATCAAATTGGAATGATTTATTCCTCATTATATTTGTTAGTGATGAGATCATTAATTAGAAACATGATGAGCCTTTAATTTAATTAATTGGATTAATTAAATTAAAGAGACAAGGCACAAGAGAATTATTTTTGTACCTATTATGTTTGTTAATAATGGAAATTATTAATTGAAAGCACAATAGGTTTTTAATTTAATTAATAGGATTAATTAAATTGAAGGAAATAATCCAAATGAACTTTAATTATTAATTAGATTAATAATTAAATATGGATGGGTTGAATTAATTTTAAAGTCCATGTGAAAACGTATAAAGACCATTCCACAAGCTTTAGAAATTCAAGTATAAATAAGATTGTGTCTTGAGAATAAATCACTTGAAAGGGTTTCAAGAGAGAGACACTATTTACGTGAACACTACTGCTGCTACTGTTCATCCACAGGTACTATTCCCTTGAGCAATATTCATTATTTGCACGTGAGAGAAAATTAGTTTCTAGCCTCCCTTAATTTTTTCAAAAAAATTTTTCCAAGCACAAGAGTTGTGGGATTTCATGGAGTTTATTGAGTTTTGTTGGAAAACCATAAATAATGACTTGTTTGTGTGGACAAATTAGAGGTTAGGACTTTAATGCGACTTGTAGATTATAGACGGAAACTGTAGAATTTATTTTCAAGTAATTATCCAACTACTTTGAAATTTATATCTATGCGTTTTATGCAATGAAAGCGGACTAGGTTAGGATCTTATTTATCCTGCCAAGTTCTTTGATTATTTTGTGATCAAAATTTAAAAATTTGGCATCCCATACCCACTAAAACTCAACAACATTACCATGCACAAATAAGGGCCAAAGTTGGACATTTTGGGCCGCAAAACCATAGAAAATCAGTACGGGAATAAGGGTGAATTGTTTCCAAAAATTTGAGAGTCAATACTATCTTATATGCGCACTTTCTTTGGAGTTGTGGGGAATATTAAATAAATGTTATTGAAAAATCTTATGTGAGATTTGTTTATTAGATTTGTCCAGTTTAGTTGTCAATTTTCTTGTGAATTTTTATGTCAAAATTTTGAGGGGGCCAAAATTTCAAAATTGCCATAGTTACACCCTAACATAAATATACCATTTTAAAACCTAGGAGAAAATTTATTATCCAACCTAGAAAATGCCTAGCAGCCATCCAAGAGAAGGGAGGGGAGGAAGAAATAAATCATGAGTGGCAAACACATAGAACTCAAGGAAATATTCAAGTTCAAATCCTATAAAATTCATGCATAGTCATAAGAATTTATTTTACATATGTTTATTCACCAAAAGCATAAGAAATCATAGGCAACACATGAACAAGATTTAGCATATGATATTGGGAGTATATTGGTCAAATCATGCATAAGAGACCTAAACAAAAATGGTGTATAAGAAAAAGCATTTGGGCTTAATGAATTCTAGCATTTTCTTGAATAATATGGGACAGACTTTTCAAGACTAAATTTTTAACCTAAAAACATAACTTAGAGGGCCGGAGGAACCTTAAAATATATTCACGTATCAAGAAAAAGGATTACAATTGACTAGAAGAAGATTCGAAGCCAAACTCGACATTTGTGCATAGGTAGATTAGCATTGTGGTTGCCATGCACGATTATAGTGCGAGTCTATACAGTCACACGAGAGATTGTGGGCATCTCCAGAACACTCTATGGCTAGAGTTGTGAGCACAACATAGCTCACTATAGCTGCAGCTAGGTCCATCGTGGCCACAAGGCACAACCATGACGTAGGATGGAATGTTTCATGATCTATTCGCTAGCACGACCATATTTCCCACAGTTGTGGTAACATGTAAAATTATAGTATGGTTGTACCCCTTGTGTGTTTAAATTATAACATGCAGAAAATATATTGTTATGCATGAATTGTATTGAATATGATGATTTTGGAATAAAAAAATGTAGATGTGGGGTTAATTATTGATTGATTTTGTACATTTTTTAAACTTAAAATATGGTTTGATGTCTGTAGGTTAGTGTCGCAATTGCAAAAGGAATAGTCAAGACCGTGAAAAGAGGTGTTGCAACCATGAGATGAAGCTGTGGTGAGTTCTGGAATTACTACGGTTGTTAGCCATAATTATCGAGGAAAGGATCACAATCACGGGAGAATGAGGCGCATATCATATAGAACCGCATACAACATTGGAATTTTTGCAAACAAGAGTCACGATTGTGAGGTCTAGAGGAGCAATCGCAAGATGAGTTGGCATAACCACAAAAGACAGTTAGTTGACTTATGTGAATCTTCTGTTTGGGTGCATTAGCACGAAGGACAACACAATTGTGGAGCTTGGTGTCATGATTGTAGAAGCTAGTGCGACAGACTTTCTAACTTGAATTCTACATGATTTTGCAAGGGTTTTTTGCCTTTTACGCCAATTCACAAACCCTAGACACTCTTGAACCATAAATACATGTTCTCCATGTTTTAGAGAGGGGTTTTTTTAGTAAGTTTTTATCATAAAAACACTTAGAAAATGTAAAAGTAATCATTGAGAAGGTGAGGATGAAGGGATTTACACCATAGTTGGAGAGTGTTCGTTTGTTCATGCAACACACTAAAATTAGACTAAGTTTTCTCAAACTTTTTCTATAATTTTCATATTTGTTTGGATGATAAACAAATTAGCATTGGTTTTTATTGATCATAACATGAGTTGTTAATCTATATTCTAGTCTCTTAGGTTTGTGTTTAGTTCAATATGTATATATAAATTAATGATTAATTGTCTTTGCTTTCATTTTTGTAATTAGCCCTTTGAATGATAATTATATGACTCAATCAACCTTGTAATTAATTCTTGATTGTGTGAAGAATAGCAGGAGTGAAACCTACACGCTGGAGAATAATAGGAATTAATGTGGGAAAACATTGTTAATCATAGATCAAAATATTTCGACTTAATAAGGCTTGAGAAAACCTACTAAAATTTTGAGTTGAAGCTGTAAGCAGAATTCAAAAGAATATTCCACAGATTTTAAAATTAACAATCCATAAATGAACAATTAAACTAATAATTAACATAAATTAGTATACAATGAAAGCCATCACAACACAAGACGCTAGGTTCTTCAATTACCGGTACTTCACCACTACAAGACTATGATTTGCTTTCAAAAGTGTTCATTTTTTTATTTTTTTTGGTTATTTCTATTCTTGTTACATTCAAACAGCTTAACTAATAAAACCTTAGCTATATTAATAGACATACATCCTTCCTCATAGATACAATACTCATACTTACTCAATACTAGTTTTCATAAATTTAATTTTGATGTGTTAATAACACACCTCAAATTTTGGTGCAATTGCTTGGGGAGGCGACAAGTGATATCAAATACTCTAAGGGTCTTCTAAATTAAGCCTTTTTTTTTTCATTTA
This sequence comes from Avicennia marina, assembly GCA_019155195.1. Classification (NCBI taxonomy): domain Eukaryota; kingdom Viridiplantae; phylum Streptophyta; class Magnoliopsida; order Lamiales; family Acanthaceae; genus Avicennia; species Avicennia marina. The sequence continues at coordinate 15,814,059 of CM032754.1, read as the reverse complement.
GTGTATATTTTTGGTTGCTTCTTTTTTTTATTTCTGTTTTTTTTTTCATTTGGAATTTAGTCGGTTTGTGCTACACACTAGTATAATTTATCAATTTCTATCTTACACCTTATGTGTAGTGATCCCTTTTATCCCCATCTTGTGCATAGTTGCATAGGTCATATTTTCAATAGTTTTTTTCTAATTTTGGGTCCTAACATTAGTGTTCACTAGCTAATGATGATTGGGTTTAGTTGCAAGCTCAATATTATTCCTCAAATTGCACCTTAGATAATGTTCAAAGACAAATTGATCAATTGAGATGTCATGTTAACTCATCTGTTGTGTAGGTGTGCAGTTGGTGAGGTGATTGCACAATTCATCCTATTGTGATGGAGGAAATTTTTGACCATCCCAACGCATGGAGTATGAACCAAGGTTTAAGTCAATACACTCCATTTAGAAGCACACATGGTCAATGATTAAGGTATTACTTGAATACCTCTTGGGCGAATAATCAAGCCATCACCACAATAGCAATCAATAGAAGACATTATTACGAATTTCACGAAGTCTACCCAAAATTCCATGGCAAGGATGGATATCCTCATTAAAGAGCAACAAGTTACCTTAGTGCATTTGAAGAAGCAAACGGAGCAACTAACTAAAGTAGCATCTAGTTCAACTTGCGGTTCATTATTGAGCAATACTAAAGTGTATTAAGAAAAGCATCAAAGAATAAGTGGAGGATGGATCGGGATCAGTGAAGTGGAAGAATATATACACATACCTTAGAATGCCACAAAGGGTAGTGTAACACACCAAAACTTGAGGAAGACTAGGACTCAGATTTGAGCTATGTAGAATCAATTGTTGAAGGAAACACTGTGAAGAGGGTTGTTGTCTTTGGTGAGGCATGTCATCCATGTGAGCTTGAGGTACAAGAGAAACCAATCCTTATTGAGATGAGGCAGCCATTGGAAAGGGAGGATGAAACACAAGAAAGGGAATATTTATATCCTTGTACACCTTAGATGTTCCCTACTTTTATTTCCCCTACCCTAACAAATTATGTAAAAAAGTAAGAAATTCCTTCAACTAAGTGTTACTTTGACTAACTTGATATCTATTAACTCCTTTGTATAAGCATCAGCTCAGAAGCTGAAATTCACTATCATTTTAGAGGAAGTGCTCAATGGGGATAGGCATTTGAATGATAGTGACCTTGAGTGTCCTGTGAAAGTGTGTAGGTCATTGTAAATCAAGTTCTGGCAACCACAACTAAAGCCAGTAAGAGAACCTCAAAGGTATGGAGAAGCTATGCACGAGTTATGGAATGTAGCCATTTGTTATACTATGATTTTTTCTTTTCCTTATCAACTTAATTTTTCAATTTTCACGAAATTAGATAATGAATTCAAGTGGTCATTTATTTATGAAGATACTAATTTGAAAGCAAACGGAGGCCATTGTCTTGATGTAGGCATGGATGCCATGAAGAAGAGTAAAGTGCCAATGCAAATGTCTTTAGTGGCCATTGTGATGGATTGTTGGATCATCAACATTGACTGGTAGCTAAGATACAAACAATGTTGATATTAAAGTTGCACAAAATAGCTCAAATTTATCAATGTGTGCTAGATTGAAGAAAGTTACACCTTTTAGGTTGTAGACATTAAATACAATGATTCCTGGGAGACAATCCAAGTTATATTTTTATTGCTTCCAGTTTGTTTATTTTTTTTTTAAGTTGCTCTATTTTGTTTTGTGTTGTGTAGAGTTAATCCTTATTTTTGTCTTGGTGTAGGATTTTAAAAAAATGGAAGAAGGCAATTGTGCACGCAGAAGCTTGAAGAAAGAAGAAGAATAAGCTCCACCCTACTAGATTGTCTTGTTCCTTATCAACTTGTTTAACTAGTGATGATATGATTAATTGTGGTAGCAAGCTAAGTGTGGAGGTGGGCCAAGGTGTAGAAAATTTTGGAGTGGATAATGTCTTTGCATGTGATATGAGTGCTGCATTTTTATGCATACAATTGTGTGGTTTACATAGTTAAATTGATAACATGAGCATAACTTGAACTTGTGTTCACTGTATTTAATTTATGATGAATGCTTTACAAGGAATTATGGTTGTCTTGTTCTATGATTGTTTTTGAAATTAGCGTGCTAGACTTAGTGTTGAAGGCATGGTTCCTATTTGATTGAGCACACACTTTTCACTTTGGATTATTAAACTATTTGAGAAGTTTTATGGTAAGGATGAGATAATTGAGTTACAAATATAAATCTTAGCTTAGATGTTGGTGGATTGTACAACAAATGAGGGAAATTAACCAAAAAAAAATTGAGAAAAGAGAATGCGGATTAGAGAAAATTTGAATGAAAAAATCTCAAGAAAAAAAGAAAAAAAATGTGTGAACACGAGAAAAATCAGTTTACACTATTGATTGGTGCAACTGAGTAACCAAGATTGCATAAAAACTCCTGTTTATTCTTGTGTTAAAAGGTTGCTCAATTATGAGTATACAAAGTATCTTGAATTTGTTGAGCAATCGAGGGTGCATGATAACCCTTGTTCATCTTTATATAAAAAGATAAGTGTGAGGGAGAACGGGGAAAAAGAAAATGTTAGCCCACACAAGTCCTCTAGTTAGAAGTAATGCTGATTGAACCTACTCAAAAGAGAGTGAATTAATACCCAGAGTGAGCAATACTGATTTGATTGTCATAAAATTGCTATAAAATTATCAATTGGTTAAAGTGATAAGGGTTGAAGAGTACCACACATATACGGGAACTCATGTTGTAAACATTTAGATTGAAAGTGCAATGATCTTGAATGGAGATTGACTAAGTGATGTGTGTATATTTGATTTTTGAAATTAAGAAAAATGGCCAAGTTTATAATTTTATGTGTAAAATAATTAATTGAGAGGCAAAGTGTTTGCTTGAGGACAAGCAAACTAGTAAGTGTAGAGGGTGACAATATATAAAATGATAGTGTATTTGTATCCTTTGTGTGCTTAAATTATACATGCATGTAAGTTAAAATGAACAAAATATGTTATTATTATGCATGAATTGTACTGAATATGATGATTTTGGAGTAAAGAAGTTTAGATGTGGGGTTAATCATTGATTTATACATTTTCTATATTTAAAATATGATTTGATGTTTACAGGCAAGTGTCGTGACTGCAGAAGGAAGAGTCGAGCCCGCGAAAGGAGGCCTTGCAACTGTGAGATGAAATCGCAGTGAGTTCTGAAATTTCTTCGATCATTGGTTGTGATCGCAGAGGAAAAGATCACAATCATGGGAGGACGAGACACAATATCAGATAGAACCACAGACAACATTGGAATTTTTACAAATGGGAATTGAAATCATGAGGTCTAGAGAAGCAATTGCAAGATGGATTGGCACAATCATGAAACACAATTAGCAGACTTACATGAATCTTGTGCCCAAGTGTGCGAGCATGAAGATGGGCAACGTGATCACGAAGCTTGGTGTCATGATTGCAAAAGCTTGCGCGACAGAATTTTTAACTTTGACTTTGCATGACTTTTTTAGGGTTCTTTTTTCCTCTTCACACACATACATGAACCCTAGACAGTTTTAGACTATAAATATATATTCTCCATATCTTAGAGAGGGGGTTTTTAGTTAGTTTTTATCACAAAGAAAATATAAGAGCAATCATTAAGAAGGTGAAGAAAAAGGGATTTACACTATAGTTAAAGAGTGTTCATTTGTTCACACAACACATTGATATTAGACTAAGTTTTGTTAGACTTTTTCTATTATTTTTATGTTTACTTGGATGATGAACAAATTAGCATTAATTTTTATTGATCATAATCTGAGTTGCTATTTTATATTCTAGTCTCTTGAATTTGTGTTTGGTTTAATATGTATGCATGAATGAATGATTAATTGTCTTTGTTTTCGTAGTTTGCAATTAGCGCTTTGAATAGTAATTAGAATACTTGATCAACTCTATAATTATTTCATAGCTGTGTAGAGAATAACAGGAGTGAAACTTGCACGTTAGACAACTAATTGTGAATATTAATTTCATAAGAATAAAGGGAGTGAAATCATAGAATTTATACGGGTAAACATTGTTAATGATAGAACTAAATTTCTTGACTTGATAAGGCTTGGAAAAATCCACTGAAATCTTGAGTCAAAACTGTGGAAGAATTTAGAAAAATATCCTATAAACTTTAAAATTAACAATTCATAACTAACAATTAAATTAATAATTAATATAAATTAGCAGACATTGAAGACCATAACACAAGGGGTTAGGTTCTTCAATTACTAGTACTTCACAACTACAAGACTGTGATTTATTTTCAAAAGTGTTGATCTTTTGCTGGTTATTTCTATTCTCGTCACCATCAAACGACTTAACTAATAGAACCTTAATTATATTGATAGGCATACACCTCTTCTTGTGGATACAACACTCATACTTACACAGTATTGGTTCTTATAAATTTAATTTTGGTATGCTAACGACATGCATTACATCACAAGGTCAAGCGCGAACATGCACAAAATGTCCTATGACCCGTTTGGTGGTTGCAAAACCTATTTTCGCAGTTACAAACTACGTTTTCGCAAGGGCAAGACTTGGAAAAGGCTAGAATTCAATTTTCATGGTTTAAACATCCAATTTTATCATTTTTAACCCAAAAAAACGTTGAATTAGCTAGAATATTACCTCTTAGAATATAAGGAATTACAAATACAAAATTCTAGATAAGGGTCTCTTCTAGTAAATGAAGTTTTATTTTGAGACTAGTAGGAGTGAGCATAGAATCTATAGAGACCTAGAATTGCATCAAGAAACAAGTATGAATTAAACTCCTCACAAATTGTGCTCACCACGAAATTCAACATTTTAATTTCTCAATATTCTATCAAATTTAACATAATCAAACATATTATTCAATAAAATTTTTATTTAAATTCCAAATTTTCCATATCGTATATGTATAACTAAGTATTAGTCTTGAATCTTCAAATCATGTTATATATTCTTATCTATTTTATGTATATATTTAAAAAAATCAAAATTTTATTTTATTAAAATTTTACAATTATATATATATATATATCACTCATATTCAACTCTTACCAAAGAATGAGCGTGTGGACCCCACATTTGTGTCAGTGTGAGTCGCACGTGCTGAGTATATGCAGAGGCTCGGTCAGTGTCTGTGCTGGTATTTTCCCAGACACGGCCAGAACGATAAGATGACGAGGGCATTTGGCCCATTTTAGGAGATTATATTGCCATATAAAATTTATAAATTCATATATTTTATTTTTAAAATAAATTAATAAAATATTTAAATAAAAATATCTTATAAAATTTTATAAAAATTTATAATTATAGTTAATTATAATATTTTTAGTATAATAATAATATAATAAATTAAATATTATTAATATAATATAATTCAAGATATCTATGCATTTTTTTAATATATATATATATAAAGAGGCAATTTAGAAAATGTTTAGAAATAAGTTTGAAAAATCAATGTGTTTTTAAGTAACTTGTAAGTTGTAAACATCTTATTTTAAAAACTTATAAACTCTTTCACTTAATAATCAAATATTTTTAAGAAGCTTATAAGTTCTAAACATAATAATTTTTTTTATTTTCATGATATTATTAAATTTTCATATTTAAAATACACGGGTTTTTATCTTGTCCAAACACATCAAAATAAGTATCCATACATTACATAATTTTAGTCAAATTTCAGTTCATCACAAGCAAGTGTGTTAATTTTGGAGCCAGTAATTATTATATCATGATTTTAAACCAATTTTATTGATTTTAAATCAAGTTTATGAGTTCAAACTTGATTCACACTCCATCTAGGCATATATAAAACAATTAACATTCTTTCCATAATTCTTCAACAAACACTTTTATGTAGAAATTTACTCAAAAGGTGTTTGGTTAAGCTTACTTTTTATAACTTATAATATTACATAACCCATAAGATATTTTTAGAGTTTATAATTGCTTAAATCTTATTTTAAAAATGAGTCAATAAAAGTGTTTGTTAAGATAATAGAATAAGATTTTATTGAAATGTATAATTTTAGTTTATTATAATTTTATTCATTTAAAAATAATGAAAACAAATTCAATATTATCAATAAAATATAATTTAATAATACTTATGTTACTTTTAATATATAAAATAAAATATCTTATAAGATATTTGAAAATAAATTGAGAATTCTCAACTTATTTTTAAAGAACTTATAATTTCAAAATATCTTATTTTTAAAATCTTAACTTTATTAACAAAAATTACCAAATACTCATAGGAAGTTTATAAGTTCCCTCAAACACTCTTAAGTCATTCATTGAGTTGGTGACGTCATTAAAAAAATTAATATTAATACATTTGCACTTAGATCTACATTGTTTATTTAATTTTATAGACCAACTGTATTTATGAGTATCATAATTAATGAATGCTGTCAAAACTAATAATTATGAAAATAGTAGTCACACATACGGTGAAATTCTTTAATAATTTATATGACAAGTGTATACTTATTTTCTATGTGATTAATTTAATTAAACTAATTTGAGCTAAGTTTTAGTAATTTTGAGACTTTATTTTTAAATTATTAATTTTTTATATATTTTAAATTATTTATAAAATATTGGATATATTAAATTTATTATATAGTTAATATTATTTATTTTGCAAATGTGCTCTTTTCAAATTACTAATTTTTTTTATATTTCAATACATTAAATTATTTTTTAAATATCAAATATAGTTTATATGATTACAATTCTTTAAGTTTATAATAAATTATAAATTTATGGCGTTAGTTAAATTAATTTAATATATAAAAAATAATAAAATACATAATTATTTAATATATAATTTAAATAGCGTAGACTAAAAATATTTTGAAGTTTTTACTTGAAAAATGTTTATAATACGAAAATTTTATATGAATAAATATTTGAGATTTCATATTAAAATTTTTATATTGTGAACATAATTTATTTATTTATACATTACAAATTATTATGTCCACAGCCTTATATATTTACAGAATAAATATGTTCTTGCCTTAAAATATTTTCAAACGTTTCATCATATTAATTTTCTGTAGAAAAATATATTTTTTATTTATAAAAATATATTATGCATCTTGCACATATTTTTATAATATTCTATTCAAATTATGTGTAAAATTGGCATGGAGTGTATTATTTATGAAATAGTTAAATTAATTTAACTAATTCAAATAAATATCATAAACTTTTTATTAATTATTACTATAAAGAATTGTAACTATATAGCAAAGTAAGTATATTTCTATAAATAAATTAAATACAAAATTAATAATTTAAAAATAAATCATTCAAATTTATGAGGTTTACGCCTTTTTTAGTTCAACTAAACTAGTCACATAGTAATTCCCTGTCTACATTTGCCTAATACTTATTAAATTTTACAAAATGCGCAGATACTATTTCTAACTTATTATTTTTTAGTATTTATATGATCTACCTAGTTAATTATTATTGGTAATAATGTTTGTTAGCTCTGAATTTAGGACACAATATGGCAGTACTTTTTAGTTAAACCATTCAAAAGTACTAAAGCTAATATGTAGAGCATACTAAAATCTCATATAATATCATCTTCCCAAAATAAATTAAGTTTGTAACTACAACCAAAATAAAATAACTCAAATGCTTAAACATCTTTAAAATTCCTGCAATACGTCATTTTAGGATTTCACCGACAAGAAACTACTAACTACTAATTAAAGAACTTTTACCAACGTTGTAGAAGTCATACTATTCTTAGTAGTGATCGTCTCCATCTTCAACTAAGTTATTTGCAATAGTTAGTTGAGTGGTGAATGACTTTTCACCTAGAAAGTAGGTTTATCCTCCTACAAGATATGAATTTGTTGCAAAATAAATTACCTATAAAATAGTTAGTTCAAGATAGCAAAACAATTTTACTAAAATTACCTTTTCAGTAAATGTTATGAAATCATACACTTGTGATATCATATAATCAAATCAAATAATGCATGGATACATTTAATCTTTAACTTGAACATGCTCATAGGTTTCCAAACAATTAATGAGTATAACCACTTATTAGCGCTTTAATCTTTAAGTCTAACTAAAGAGGGTCTAAAGCAACTTTTAAACTTAAGAGTCTCAATTTTTAATCCAAATTCAGAAGGTCTAGAACAACTTTTATACTCACTTAAGGGTTAGAACTTGTTTCTTACCATTAGCTTTCGATCACTATGAGCATGAACAAACTCATCACTATATTTAAACAAAAAATGCACATGCTTATTATAAAAAAATGCATGCTTAGATAAACACAACAAATTCAAGCGTGATGACATCTACAATTTTTTTACTAAAAGATTATATTAATAAATCGATATGAAAATCATATTGAGGAAAAGAAATTACTTATGAAATAAAGTCATTTTTATAAAACATTAAAAAGGAGGATATACTTTTATAACAAAAATCGTTTGCATAAAATAATAGAAAGAAGAATCTACTAACAAAAAGGACAACAGAAAAATGAATCAAATAACAGATAGAAATAATAGAAGCACAAATCTACTTACTTGAATCTAACTCCAAATAATTTGATTGAAGGCTTGACTTTGGAATCCTATAACACAACAAATAATCATAATTTCCTATTAATGTCTAACAAGATAAGTTGAACAACCCCACAAGTTATTTCTTCATTAAGTCCAATTCCTAATCCTAAAATGTTAGAAAATCAATGCAGACCTTACCCTACCTGAGTTTTCATTGTTCCTTTTCTTGTCTAACTAATACCCTAACCAAATAAAGATATGCAAATGTATTTAAACAAAAACCGTGGCCTTTAATCTCTTTGCATTCAACTGTCAGATCGCCTCTTTATAGCCATTCCACCTTGTAATATTTATACCTTTCAAAATTGCAGAAATTTTCTATGCCTAAATGCGAATATTATAATACGTAATATAATACCTTCCCTTGTTCCCCTTTGTGCAACTCACGTGTGTGTATGTGTATTTACACTCAACACATGGGTAACAATACACTACATAAACCCTGCTATCCAATGTAATTTTATTCTATTTTTCCGGTTTCTTATGCATGTATCCTGATATAAAGAAGGCAGAACAGATCATGCACTAAAGAAGGCAGATCCTAATCTTCACTTCTTTTTTTTTTTTTTTTTTTCAAAAATTTATAGTTCCTAATTACACCACGCAGCAAATCTCCATCTCAAGATTTTCTTTTTCCTCGCTTAACATATTGGACTTGCACACACTAATAAATACCAAAATAGAACTGTATCTATTCACGGTTCCATTGGACATCTATATACTGCAGTAGTACAAACTCAACACACTAATACATACATACATACATACATACATATATATATATATATATATTTCTTTTTCAATAACGACAATTACTGTAAACAAATCTCAAGGAAAAATAAGTATTGTAAACATTACCTTATATGGATTAATGACTTGGAAGCTTTTGTGCGTCTCTCCAAGTCCTCTGTAAAATAGAGGTTTCAAGTTGTTCTATGGAATTTACCGAGAATTTGTATAAATAATTTGATAGAGCTTCATGGCACTTGTTTATATATAGTCACACATGGCAATTTAGAAGGTTTGGGAAACTTTAAAGGTAGTGATTGGATTGGATAAGGACACCAAAGGATAATGATTTTATCGGAGAAAGATAATTATAGATAGTTATTATATTAAGTCGGATTAATGAGACTTTTTTGATAAATTTAATTTCAACTTAATTGGGTGAGATGTTACATTCCCCCCCTTTACAATACATTTCATCCTCCATACTTGAGTAGACACAATCTGTTTTCCTCCACAATAATTCTTATTTCCTATGCATGGACATATGACTACCCTATTCTCACAATCTGCACGAGCAAAATTTTTTAGGCAACCCATCAATTACTTAAATCGCATCAAACTTATAGTATGTTCACATGTATCACCAAAACATGTAATAGCTCCATATACTAAGTATCCTTAATAGTTTATCCTCAAGAGTATTGTATGGTTAGTTATGTATTTCAAATTTATAAAAAATTTCATAACTATCGAAAAATGAGTAGTATCACAATCAAATAAAATGTGTTCAATGAAATTTATCAACAATGAAATTACCTATTGCTCCATCCTTTTATTTGTTTTTCTCTTCTGCTATAGTGAATACCCTAGCATTCTCCTTAGATTTGGGATTGGTATGTTTTGGATTAAGGATCGGGTATGCGAAAGCTTCAGGGTTTGTATCAGGGCACTCGGCAATTTAATGTTCTTGTTGGCCACACAGAAAGCAAGCTCCAAACATCCAATGACATGTACCTAGGTGTTTCTGGTGACATCGATTGCATTCCTTTAGTTGAGTTTGGTTTTGTGTATGGTCAGCCAAGTTCAATCTTTTGTTTTTTGGTGGGATAAGGGTTGTCCATTTCTAGTATCTGTTGTAGGTTTAGACCTTTTTAAATGATTTTTAGCCTCTCCCCTTTTGATATCTTCTTCAGCTCTAAGAGCAGCTGCCAATAGTTCATCAAAGCTCCTAGGTTCATAAATGACAAAGGTATGTGGCTTTTGAGTCCTCAACTAAACTTGTGCATCTTATGTAGATGATTAGCAATCACCGTAGGTTAATACTTTCTTAAGATATGAAATTTAGCACAATATTCAACTATTGACATATTAGTTTCTTGGGTAAGGGTATCAAACTTATCATCTTTTGTAGTCTTATGGTATTAGGAAAGCCACATTAAGAAACACAGTTTCAAAATGATACCAAGTTATATTTTCCTCATTTGTTAGCAATTAAAGACAAGATGGCACTCGATCAACATGAGCTCCCTGTTAGGGATTTTCTTGAGAAAGTTCTCCGTACCCTACCAATGAAATTTGATCATGTGGTAGCTGTAATCCAGGAGATGAAAGACTTGCACAATTTGAATATCGAAGATTTTTAGGATTCATTGATTTTGTATGAACAAAGAATTAATGGGAAGGTGGAAGATTCTCTAGAAAAGGATGTAATAGAGAATGTGCCGTAAACACAATTAAATTTAAGAGGAAGTGATGAAGTTAAGGAGTAAGGCAAATCTAATCAGAAGAACCCAGGCTACAACAACAAAAGTGGTCGTGGTTATAACAACTAAGCCAGAGGAGGTAAGTTAAATCTTGGACATAGCAGAGGTAATAATTTTAATTTTAGAGGTGGTCCTGGTAGAGGCAAAAGTAATTTTGATAGAGGAAATAATTTTAGTAAGAATAATCTTCAAAATAATTTTAGGTAGAGAATTCATTGCTATAATTGTGGAAATTTTGGCCATAGAAAATTTGAATGTAGATCTAGAGAAAATATAAATAGAAATTATCAGGCTAATGTTGCTAGCAGTCAGGCTCAGCAAAATAATCAAAAGTCAGAAACTTGATTGTTGGCTTGTAGTGCTGGTTAGTCACTATTGAATAATGGTTGGTGGACTGTCTTCTATTAAAAATCCTGATAGAGTTTGTGGTGTGTGTTTTAGGAAAGCAACATAGGGATTCCTTTTAGACAAGTAAATCTTGGAGGGTTGGAAGACCATTGGAGATTCTTCATTCAGATTTATGCACTGTGGAGGTTCCTTCCAATGGTGTTTGCAGGTATTTCGTGACTTTCATTAATGATTTTAGTAGAAAGGCCCGGGTATATTTGTTTAAGCTAAAATCTGAAGCCTATGACACTTTTAAGACTTTTAAGAATTTTGTTAAGACGAAAAGTGGGTGCCAAATTACAATTTTGAGGATGGATAGGAGTCAAGAATATTTAGGTTGTAATGATTTTCTTGGGAAAAATGGTATACAGCATCAGTTGTCTATCCGGTGCACTCAACAACAAAATAGAGTAGCAGAAAGAAAGAATAGGACCATCATGGATACTGTAAGGTGTATGCTGAAATTAAAAAATATGCCAAGGTCCATTTGGGCAAAGGCTGTGGCTTGTGTTGTATATATGTTGAATAAGTGTCCTACTAGAAGCATTCCTGATAAAACTTTTGAAGAAGTTTAGGCTAGTAGAAGACCATTTGTTGGCCATTTCAAATATATAGATGTATTGCTTATTCTCATGTTTCTGTCTAGTTAAGGAAGAAACTTGATGAATAGGGAGAAAAATGTGTCTTCATTGGTTACAGTAAAGTATCCCGAACTTACAAGTTGTATAATCCTATAGCACAAAAGGTGATAGTGAGTGGAGACATGACTTTTGATGCGAGAGGTGTTTGGGACTAATCTATTGGAGATCCTAAGATAGCAAATTTAACACTAAATCATCAGGAAAAGGAGTTAGAGGATGATGTCCAACCATCACTAGTTGCTTAGAATCTACAAGATGAGTTAATTAGGCTTCCATAGCTTCAAAGATAGATGCCAGCTTGTTTGCAAGATTATGTAATTACTCTAGATGATACTTCTGACGAAGATATTGTTATTTTTCCTTTGTTTGTAGACTATGGCCTAATAACATATGAGGAGGTAGACTATAATGATCGTTGGGTGAAAGCTATGCATGAAAAAATTCAGGCCATTGAGAAGAATGATATGTGGAAGCTTACTTCTCTTCGAATTGGAAAAAAATCCATTGGAGTGAAGTGGGTGTATATGAAAAAATTGAAGCTCAGTGGAGAAATTGACAAATACAAGACAAGATTGTGGTGTAAGGATATAAGCAGAATCTTGGAATTGATTATTTTGAAGTGTTTGCAGCTGTTGCCAAAGTTGACATAGTCTGTATGATTTCTCTAGCTGCTCAAAACAACTAGAGGATTTATCAAATGGATATCAAGTCAGCTTTTCTGAATGGAATTCTTAATGAAGAAGTGAATGTGGAGCAACCTGCAAGATTTGTCAGAAAAGGTTAGGAAAATAAGGTGTATAAGTTGAAGAAGGTCTTGTATGGATTGAAACAAGTCCCAAGAGTGTGGTACACAAGAATTGACTCCTATTTCATTGCCGTGGATTTTAGAGGAGTTCATACGAGCACGCTTTATATTAAGTTTTCTACCTATGGGGACATTCTTATTATGTGCTTGTACGTAGATGATTTAATTTTTACAAAAAATAATTCAAAGATGATTGCCAAATTCAAGGAGGCTATGATTGAGCAGTTTGAGATGACAGATATGAGACTCATGTCATATTTCTTGGGAATTGAAGTTTTTCAGTCTAATCATGGAATTCTTATATCTTAGAAGAAATATGCAAGTGACATTCTGAAGAAGCTCAAAATTGATGCAACTAATCCCATTTTAACTCCTGTTGAAGAGAAGTTGAAGTTGACTAAAGAAGGTAATGGTGGCTATGTGAATCCTACATACTTTAAGAGTTTGGTAAAGAGTTTGAATTACTTAACTTCTACGAGACCAGATATCAATTTTGTAGTTAACTTGATTAGCAAGTTCATGGAAAATCCTTGTTGTTCACATTTGCAGGTGGCTAAGAGAATCTTGAAGCATATTGGAGGTACTCGCAGTGATGGTATTTTTTATCAGGAAGTGATCCAGTTGAGTCATTTGGTTATATAGACAATGCCTGGGCATGTGATATAGTTGTGAGGAAGAGTACTTTAGGATATGCATTTTTCAGAAGCTCAAGGGTGTTTTCTTGGAGTTCTAAGAAGTAACAAGTAATAGCTTTGTCTACTACAAAGACGGAGTATATTGCAGGATCTAATTGTGCAACTCAGGCTTTGTGGTTGCATTGCGTGCTTGGTGTATTAAAACACAAACAAGTTAGCACTACAAAGATTTTTTGTGATAGTAAGTCGACGATTAAGTTGTCCAAGAATCCAATTCTCCATGGGCGTAGCAAGCACATTGATATCAAATATCAATTTATATGAGAGTTGGTTCATGACAAGGAGATTGAGATTAATTATTGCAAGATAGAGGACCAAGTAGTAGATATTTTCACAAATGCTTTGAAGATGGAGACATTCATGAAGTTAAAGAGGATGCTGGAAATACACAAATTTGAGGAGCTTGGTTTAAGGAAAGCACTGTAAAAAAATATTAAACCAAGTTCTAGTAGTTAGTTGTCCTATTTTATTAGCATAATGGGCCACAAAGGGCTATTAAACTAAGAAGAGTTTGACTTGAGTATAAAGTCTCTAGGGTTATATATATATATTATTCACAAACACACATACACATATAATAGTTGTAGCCTTTTTGTGGGTTGAAAACAAAAAAGTGTTTTATTTCCTCTACTTTAATTCAACATCTTACTTTTGAATTTTCTTGTGGGTTTATATTTGTTATTAATTTGGATCCATCACCGCTTTTGTCACGCTCCAAATTCGAAATGCAATATGGTAGTATTTTCAAGCCAAATAGCTCAAAAGTATCAAAACTAATGTATAAAACATACTAAAATTCCATAAAATTGTCATTCTAAAATAAATTGAATTTGTAATTACAGTGGAAATAAAATAAATAAAATAACTCAAATGCTTAAATATCTTTAAAATTCCTACTTTACTTCATTTCAAGATTTCACCAACAAGAAACTACAACCTACTAATTAGATAACTTCCACCTAACTCGTAGAGGTTTTACTGTCTTTAGTAGTAGTTATCTCTATTTTCAACTAAGTCATCTACAACAGTTAGTAGAGTGCTGAGCAACCAATTGCCCAGTAAGTAGGTTCATCCTTTTACTAGATGTGAGTATGTTACAAAATAAACTTCCAATAAAATAGTTCGTTCGAAATAGTAAATCGATTTTCCTAAAATTACCTTTTTAGTAAATTCCATGAAATTACATATTTGTAATACCATCTAATCAAATCAAACAATGCATGAACACATCTAATGTTTATCTTGAACATGCTCATAGGTTTCTAAACAACTAATTCGTATTACTACTAATTAAGGTTTTAATCTTTAACCCCAACTAAGAAAGCTCAAGAATGGGTTTTAAGTCTACTTAAAGGTCTCAATCCTTAATCCAAATTGAAAAGGTTCAAAACAGCTTTTATACTCATTTAAGGCTTCACTTATTTTATTTCAATCTTTAATCGTAATTAAGAGGGTTTAGAACAACTTTTGTACCGGTTTAAGGGTCAGAATTTGTTTCTTACCATTACCTTCCAATTACCACGAGCATGAATAAATTCATCACTATATTTAAACAAAAATGCACATGCTTATTATATATAATACATGCTTTTATAAACATAAGAGATTCAAGCGTGATGCTCACATCTACAATTTTCATACTAAAAGATTTTATTCAAAAATTAATTTGCAAATCATATTGACGAAACGAAATCATTTATGAAATAAAGTTGTTTTTATAAAACATTAAAAGGAGAATATACTTTTGTAACAAAGTCATTCGCAAAAAATAATAGAAAGAAGAATCTACTTACAAAAATGACAATAGAAAGATGAATCAACTTACAAAAAGAAATAATAGAAGGACAAATCTACTTACTAGAATCTAACTCTAAATAATTTGATTGAAGGCTCAACTTCAGAATTCTATAACAAAATAAATAATATTAATTTCCTATTAATGTCTTACAAGTTAAGTTGAATAACCCAAACAGTTATTTCTTAATTAAATCTAATTCCTAATCCTAAAATTTTAGAAAAAAAACAACTCAGACTTTACCTTACCATAGTTTTCATGGTTTCTTTTCTAGTCTGACTAATGCCCTAACCAAAAAAAGGATATGCAAATGAATTTAAACAAAGCCGAAGCCTTCCATCTCTTTTCATTCAACTGTTAGATTCTTTCTTAACACGCATTCCATATGATAATTTTTACACCTTTCAAAATTGCAGAAATTTTCTAAGCCCAGACGTGTATATTATAATACTTAATATACCAGCAATTTGTATAAATAATTTGATAGAGTTTGATGGCACTCATTTATATATAGTGACACGTGATAATTTAGAAGGTTTGGGAGACTTTAAAGATGGTGATTGGATTGGATAAGGTACCAAAGGATAATAATTTTGTAGGAGCAAGATAATTATAGATAGATATTATATTAAATTGGATTAATAAGACTTTTCTGATAAATTTAATTTCAATGTAATTGGATGGGATATTACAATGCTAGCACATCGTGAATAATAATTGAATTGATTAGGTTTTCCTAATTTATTAGACTCTACAATTTGACATATTGGGTAATGAGACTTGATAAACTCGGATAATGCATTTGAAGTGATGCAAAAAAGTTAGGGGAGTCAATGGAAATATCCCTCAAAGTCTAAAGATAAAGTGGATAAAGATAGTGAAAAGTTTAAATTGATCCAATCATATGTTTTATGTCAGTTGGTGACAAAATGCAAGATTAGAGAGGATTCACCGAACTTTTAGGTAAGAGGATATTTGAGAGAGGTTAGAGAGAATTCGAGATTCTACTTGAGTGTTAGTCTCTTAGCTTTTGGACATGAACTTCATTAATATTGTTTGTCTGAGTGAGTAAGGTGTGTGAGAGTCAAAACAGTGATTCACTTTGACAAGAATATTTAGTCTAAAGGGATTTAGGTTAGATACAATTGAATTTGTTATTGCTATGGTGTTCTAAACAATTTGGAAACCTTGACATTGGATAATGAATTAGGTGAGAGATTTGACCATTAATTCTTTACATTTGTAGTTTAGGGAAAAAGTTTTTATTCAGATAAATCCTGTAAATGTAAGAAACATTACTCTAAACTCTATTAAAACTCTGGTGCCTTATAGTTCACTTTGCTATTTGTTTGCGTAGTTATTTTAACCAAAATTACAGTTATTCAATCCAACTTCCAGTTATAAATGTTGTTTTCTAATTAGGATGAGGGAGGAAATTTTAAACCCTTTGAGTGGGAATAAAAATTATATTTAGTTTGTAAAATTTTGGTGGGTAAAAAAATTATTTTTATATATAATATTTAATAATAATTGAATAATGTGATAGCATATAGATTTATTGGGTAATAAAACAATGAATGCAAGTAAGAAAATTATAAGGATAAATGTTAATTTGATTGTTAGTAGGTATAATGATTAAAAAATTATTAATTAATAATAAAATATAAGAAAGAGAAAATTTTAAATTTAAACTTAAATAAAATTTATATAGTAAAAATATTTGATTTATAAAATTTTTAAACAGTGATATATGACATAGAATTTGGAAACAAACATAAACTATGCGCCCACAAAATTAAGTATACACGGCATTGTTCAATGGTTCATTCAAATATGCTTCAGGTGCATTTACATCAAATATTTAAAATTACGACATGTATTAAAAAGATTTTAAAAAATAATTAAATATTAAAATTATAACAAATATATTTACAGTAGGTACACATCAGACCTAATTTAAGCATCAGGTGCAGCATGAATAAGACCTTGTTTAATTAGCCAATCCACAGCATACACTGTGGAACTATAAATGCTGCAGGCCAACAAAATTAATTATGTGCAAATGCATTTACGCCTTTTATTTGATGATGTCGTCAACTTGGAGAGCTACTTTGTCAGATGCCCCAAAGGTATTTATTTGTCAAAAACAAAGTTAATTATTTTAAACCCCTGCCATCAATATCCATTAGCGGTTTTCAATAGAGTTTTAAAAATTAATCCAGTTATCAAATTAAATTTTTTACCAATTTCAGAGTTACTAATTCAATTTGTGTTAAAACCTTATTCAAACTAATGATATAATATTTATATTATAAATATTAATTAATATACTAAGAATACAAAAAATGTTAAATATGAAGAAAAATACTTGAACATAATTTTGAACATTTTAATTACTATTAATAATTAAATATATTGCAATTACAATACGAATACACAAAAATAAAAAGAATAAATATTAATTTAATAAATAAAATGTAAAAACATAAACAATATATATCTTGTTAAAATATTTGATCAAAATATAATGAAATCTGATTGAGGTCCTAGATATTTAATATATGTCTAAGTAATATATTCCGTGTATGTTTAAATAAAAAATTATTAAAAAATTCAATAGTCAATTCATTTGATTCATGACAATTTTTTTGTAACGGAGAAAAAATTGAAAATAAATTACAATAAAGGACACAAAATTTGAATTAAAAAGAAAAAAATTAAAGTTTAAAAGTCTATTTATTTATCAATTTAAACTATTCAATTTTTATAAACAGTGATCGATTCACTTGATTTAATAATTCAACCACAGTTTTAGTCGATTTTAGTGCAATTCCGATTTTTATATCCTACCTAATCCATTTTTTTTGATCCGTCGGTGCTCTTAACTGGTTAAATTGCCCAGTTCAAGTTAAGTTTTTTAAACAGTGGCTCTCGCTCTAGCTGACAAAGCTCTAATGGGCCTTTGGGGCTAATTTTATGATTGGAGACTGACCAGTACATATCATGTAGGGCCTCAACATATTTTGTAAATAAAGCTAATGAACAAGCCCAATCTACATTCAGATTGGAATTGGAACCAATTTTCATTTTCATTAGTGATACTAGTCAAGAATACATGTCTACAGTTGGGGACGTGAGAAAAGGATCTGCAAAAGACGAAACTAACAAATCCGTTTATAAATACTACAAAATAATAAATTATAATGACAAAAATATTAGTGTTAATCAAAGTATTGCCACCACCAAAAGTGTTTTTACTTTTTATAGTGACAATATTGTCACTACTGGTTGAAAATGGTAGTTCTTAGTGACAATATCATTTTTGGTCACTAATTAATGTCATTATATTGTTGGTGACATTTAAAATATTGGCAAAAAGTACAAATCGTCGAGCTAACTCTAGTTATATAGTGATAAAACTTGAAGTGGACACTAAGAATTTACAAAACGAAGCAATTAGTGTTAACAAAACATTCTTACTAAAACTTTATTATATTATTGACACAACATGTTGTCACAACAAGCAAATAATATCCCATTAATAAAATCTACATGAATGATACATTAATATTTTTAATGAATTAGATCATTTTTAGATCTCCATATGGTTGTCTATCTAACATAATACTGGTTATCTTAAATAACTCCAAAATATAATAAATTTATAATATATGTGCAGACACTTAAATGTTGTGTTCAATCAAATAGTGACGTGTGAAAAATGTTATTAAAATATTAATTAAATAAATTCAATTTATATATCAGAAATTTAAATAAACATAATTTTTAAAATAAATAAATAAATAATTGATATTTTAATTAGGTAATCAAATTGCACCAAATGTTAAAATCTCATCAAATCATGGAAATGATAATCTCTACAAGTTCGAGCCTATGATGTTAAATGCACTGATAAGTTCTAAATTGAAGTAGCCAATAGAGTTGCGCTACATTTGCGTGTTGATGTAGAAAATTATAACTTCTACAGTTATAAATAATAGCTAATTCCTTCGAAGATAAGACGATTGAAGCCCCCGTAAAGAATTAAAGTCTTACAAAGTGTTCGAAATTCTCTTTACAAATTCTCTCTTAAGTTTAAAGAAGATTCACAATGTTTAGTATCAAATTCAAGGCATTCTTCATAAAAAACTATCAAATTCTGCAATTCAATTTGCAATTGTGGTGCCAAGTCAACAATTTAACATTACTTGAAAATCCAACAAGATTCAGGAAAAGTCAAGCGCAAGCTCTTTTTTTTTTTTTTTAAGATTGTTTAAAGTTTTAGTTTTAGAAAGTTTAATATCCAACTCATGATTTGAAATACAAATAGATAAAAATGGTATACTTAATCTTTTATGCTCTCTCTCTCTCTCTCAAATTTTCCCTCTTAATTTATTTTTCAACTACTCTATCTAATTCTTAAGCAATTTTTTGTTCAATCTCTTCATCAATTTCTCTATTCTCTCTCCATCTCAATTCTTTTTTCATCCTTCCACCATTTCTCCACATATGTTCTATCATCTTTAGCTAATACCAACAGTGGAAGAACAAGCTAGATGTGATGAACTTTCAAGTAGAAAAGAATATTTATTCATAATCCTCTAATAACTAACTAGTCAGTCTTATTGTCATGGTCTCAAAGCAACACATGATTGGACTGTATAGAAACTGCATCACATATGACTTCATTCTTGTTTCTATGAATAAAGAATGAAATGATTACTCTATTCTTCACCTCAAAACCTTTACTATCATCCAACCACTACAAGGCATAAGGTTGGAGATAATCTAATAATGACAATGATAATTTATCAACAAGAATAGTGCTTGTCAAATTCATACAACCCTAACTATCAATAACCAAGCTACACATTTTGCCTCCTACTTCACAACTCGTTTGAAAAATACGATCTTGTTGGTCACAGGTGTTTGTTTTATTCAATGCCTCACAAAAGACTCATGCGCCAGTCAACACTCAAATAGCCCAAATGACTCGTGATGCACAATTTATAGCATGAAGTTAAGTATAGACAAGTATAGAATCAAGGAAAAAATTACTTAAAAAGAATGCAGAGATAAAAAGAAATTGAGCAAAAAGGAAAAAAAAAGTAGGAAATTCTAGGAATTTGATTCAACAATATTTCAACAATTTTCAAATTCTACAAATGAGTGGAATTAAACAATAATACTCATAAATTAATCAATAACGCACAAAAAGTTTAAATTGAATATCAAACAATAACAACCCACAATTGCCTTTTTTTTAATTTTGAATATACTGATGATGGAAGAAATATGATATAAATTAGAAAAATAAATAGATATGAAAAGAATTAGATATTAAATTAGAATTTAATACAGCCAACTCTAATATCACTTAATGTAAAACTGCAAAAGCAATGTAAAGATATGTGGCATTGATAAGACAATTAAAATCAACATTTCAAGTCGATTGACATATCACAAATCACTTAAGCATCTTACCTAAATAACTCTATTTGATTATTTTCAAGAGTTAGGAATCACCTAAATTAATTTAAAAAAACAATTAAAACTTTCATTCCAGAGAAAATTCAAAATATCAAAATTTAACTTATATTTTACAAATAAATAAAAAAATAATTATAATAAAATGTGTTAAACCCTAATCTTAAAGTACATATGGCTCAAAATATATAAAAGTCCAAATTTCCAATAAAATAAAAACTATATGAAAACTAGTTTATTTGGATCATATTAGCTTAGTTTTCCAAATCATCTTTCAAGATAAACTTCTAGTCACCCTTGATTCTCCAATCTCTATCGCATTCACCATGTCTCTTATGCATGATAGATACCCTAAGATGGTACTATGGGTTGAGAACAACCCATTTGAAGTAAAATGCCAAACTATCGTGTCTTAGATGTTAGTCTTCACTAAAGAATTTCTAGTATCTTTCCCGCATGTCAGTGCCAAACACTCTCAATTAGGTCTTCAATCTAGAATCCATTAGCCTGTTGTACTAATTTTGAGTTCTTAGGAAAAATTGGGAAGAAGACATGAATGCGTGGTATACATCGATCATCCCAAATATGCACTTGATATCTAGAGCCAATTTGCCATTTCAAGCCCCATAAAAGCAACTCATGGTATATCTATTTTGGCCTCCTAGAAAGAACAATTAGAAAAGTAATAAGCTTTTAAAACTAGACCCAGCTACCATGTGGATTCTAAACCAAGTGCCATGCTTGTTTGACTAGCATAACCTTATTAAAAATTCAAAAATCACGAAAACCCTGAAAACCCAATCCACCATCGACTTTCTTCTTATTAAGATAGCCAATGAATTTCCCTATCCTTTGGTTCAGCTATCACAAAACGGATATCCTTACATGAAGTGTATCTAGGATACGAAAGCAGCTCATTGCATAAAATGAGATGGCTTGAATTATTGCCTTAATCAAAATTTCCTCCCTTGCCTATGGGAGAACCTTTTCCTTCCAATCTATTAATTTTCTTCGAACCCTTTCTTTAATTGATCAAAAATTTCCTTCTTTGATTCACCTAGGCCTAAATGGAGCCCTAAATAGTTCCTAAAGGTTTGTCTCACTTGAACACCCAAAAGCTTTGCCTACGTGCTTTGAACTTCCAAGGGAGTAGTATTGCTAAATACCATGGTAGATTTTTGTGAATTGATAGTCTAGCTTGGAATAATTTGCAAGGTTATATTGAATGCATGCCATGGTTGTCATCATTGCTCAACCAATAATTAGTGCGTCATTTGCGAAAAAAAAGGTGGGGGACCTGTGGAGCACCTTTAGCTAGTACAATTCCAAAATGGCCGCTTGTTGCTTCTTTATCTTGAAGTAAGATTCTCAAAGTGTCAGCATGAAAAATGAAATAAATAGAGAAGAGGAAGTCTCCTTGCCGAATTCCTTGTCAAGGGAGAACTTACTAATAGCTCACCACTTAATATACATGAATGAAAAATGCATTATAGAAACACAAATCATTATGAGATGGACAAAAAGATCATGCAATCCCACTTTTAGCAAACTCTACCTTAAGAAATTCTGTTCAACATGCTCATATTTCTTGCTCATATCTAGTTTAATTGCTACATGGCCTAACCTGCTCTTCTCTTAGTCCTTAAGAAGTGATTAATATCATAAACTATGAGGGTAGTATCTGGTATAAGTCTTCTTGGAATGAAAGTCGATTAGGAGGGAAATATAACAATGTTTAGGATGGTTTTGAGCTTGTTAATGATATATTTAGAAACGAATTTTGTAGATCATATTGTAAAGATGGTTGGACAAAGTCATTACAAGTTGATTGGTTGTGCACCTTAGTGGAGTGAAATTGTTCTCTATCCAATTTTCTTTTATAATACTACCCATGACCTCATGCTTCAAATTCGATAAGCCATTTGGAGTTCTAAGTAGAAGTGTCTTAATGAGTATGAATGACCAAGGCTGCATGATTAAGAGTAAATAGAGCGGATGTGCTCCACAATCACATTAGGGAATCAATTTATCCATTAACTAGTGGCACAAGCACCATTCCATCTTTTTGTATAGTAAGGGCATGTTTACTTTCACAAGTAGGATTAAAGCCTATTAGTTTATTTTGAAGGATTATTTAATCACATTTAATGTGTGGGATTAATTATCCTCTACTTTACTTATTTTGTATTGAGTTTGGCATTAATTAAAAATTTTTATTTATCATAAAGAACATGTTATTAGACTATACGCATATCATTTTTACTATTACAAACAATGTAACAAATCAAAGTACTTAAATAAACCTTGCAACATATAAAGACAACGGAAATCACCTTATCAATATGCACATACAAGAAAAAAAAAAAGGAAACTTCAGACGATTTTTTTTGCCACAAATAAAAAACAATGAATTCTATGTGGTAGTCTATTTTAAGGTTTTTTTCTTTCTATTTTACACTTACCATGTCCACACACACTTAGTGATCAAGGAAGTTGAAATTTAAAACCTCTCATTTGAGACATTGAAACTAGAAATTGTTAGAGAGGAATGTCAAACTTAAATTGACAAACGAGCAACATAGCAAAAGCTAAATTCTTTTCCCTCAAATCAAATTAGTGAATTAATATGCGATATTAGGGATTACTCAAGTTGTATCCAATCAAATTACTAAAATCCATGGATACAAGAATTTTAGTGTGAACAACCTCATTCAGGAAAAACTACGAAGCTATATAACAATCTTAGAATCAATACCATCAATTATAATGAAAATAAAAAAATCTCCTTAGAACATCTAAGAATAAACCAGACCAATAGTGATACTTAAGATAAAACCTCTTGGAATACAAACAAAAATATTATTATAAATTTTGCACTAGCAAAGAATCAACAATATTTCATCAAATTCAACGAACTTGGATAACAAACGAGAGAAGTTTGGTTCCCACCAAATGGAGAAAGATTGAGGAACTCAGACATATAGATGTATAGATCTTTTAAGTAAATCATTTCTCTAAAATCTTGTAAAAAACAATACCACAAATTACTGTTGATCTCTTATCTTTTCCTCTTTGAACAAGCTATAATTTCTCTCATTTCTTTCTTTGTTTTTACTAGCTACTATACTGCAGCATTGATTGACTTGGGAGCTTGTGTTGTGAGTAAGGGTCAAATTGAGTCCAATTTGAGTTGAAGTAGTCATACAAATGTGAAAGCCTATTGTAAGATGTATTAAAGGTGTCGCTGGGCCAAGGAGCACCATATAAATGGGTTTAAGACATCCACAAGGAGTTGGGCCATGAAAGTTGGGCCACCAAACCTCAAGAGGAGCCTTGGAGATGAGTTTTAAAGTGGTAGAATTAAGTTAAGCCCCAATCCAATTATTCAATTTGTTCAAATGTATTAGGTCCCATTGGCCCATTAGAAATAGTATTCCTAGCGAAGGTCAAACAAGAGACACTCTTTCACTGCTTGAGTGATTTTAGACTACTGTCTTGTGAAATTTAGTTCTCCCAATTTAAGGGATTTTGAATTTTGCCTCTTATTCATAGTAATAATCAAAGTGATGTGGTGATTATTACCGTATTACTGAATTCTATTCATTTTTGTTATGGTAGGTCAATTTCATATTCAATTGGTTCGCACAATTGAGAATCAAATTAGGGTTCTTCATTTTTACACTAATTATGCCCCAATTTAGCTTCCACTCATGGCTACTCAAACTCTAATCAAACTTGGGCATTGATTAAAATAGAGGTTGCAACTCTTGAACATTAAACTTGTGACATAAACCATAATTTAGCATGTTGACCATCAAACCAAAGGGTAATTTAAGGTAATACTTTAGTTTAATTATAAGAAAGAGATAAGTAGTAAATATCCAAAAAGCCACCATCCTATATTCAATCTGTAGCCTCTTCAAATCATAAATACACTCTCGCCACCAAGTTAAGTGTTTTCTTGAGGCATATATCAACATGATTAATATTTATGTTACATTCAAGCTTGACTAGCTCGGGATTAATATTTATGTTACATTCAAGCTTGACTAGCTCGGCAAGTATTAAGTCCAAACAAGTCATGCTCAAACTTAATTCAAACTTGAGTAAACTCAAGTTTGAGTTAAATTTTATTTGAATTACTTAATTAAGTCGAGTAATTCAATTGACTGACTTATCTAGTTGGGAGTCCATTCCATCCAACAATCTTCGCTTAGTTGGGAATGTGTGCTTCTAATAAATGGTATTTGAGTAATGATTCAACTTAAAATAAATATGAATATGGTGTCTAATTAATCCTATGTTTGCCTTCCCAATTGAGGGCATGAAGAGGTTTGATATGCCCCTGCCAAAGAGGCCCTCGAGTTAGGTTAATACTCTTGGTGGGACCACATGCCTAGAAGAAGCTTTTGATTGGGGTAGAATAAGGTCAAATTTGACAGACTAATACTCGAAGGGATATTTATTGGAGAAAATGTAAGTATGAGTTGAACTATAACGAAGAAAGGAAAAAAAAATGATAAACAGTATATAATTGGTAGTAACCTAAAAATTTAATATATTATGGTTTTACTCTAAACTATGGCATCAAACCCAAGAATACATTTGTTCACTTTATTCAATGAATCATTGATTTACCTAGTGGATGTTGTTCTTAGTTCATTTGAGCTCTACTACCCAGTCTTACGGATATAATCACAATTTGAGATGGAACTCACACGATACACCAGAACTGATATGCATGCTAGATTTCAAAGTCCATTAACGTCATATTTATTCTTAATGATAACGTAGGATAAATTATTTAATCAAAGTTAATCAAGTCTTCTTTTTGTTTAATTAAAACTTTTGATATATTAATGGTCTGTTATAAACTTATAAAATTGTAGGATATATAATTCTGCTTAGAAAATGTGATAAAGTAATCAAAGTACTATGATTCTTTTATAAATAATTCAAAAATTTATTTTTAATATTATTTCATTAATTGAATTATTCGGTATAATAAGGTTATAATTAAATAACCGAACTTACTAAATATAATTATCAAGGATGAATAATTTTTTTTATCATTCAAATAATCTCTTGATATATATTCACTTTGAATGATAACGTAGGACATAGATTATTTTATCTAATTTAATCAAATATTCACTTTGATAAATTAAAGTATTTAATTAAATAACGATCCGGTGTGAAATTATAAAATTATAAAATAAATAATTCTAAATGATAACTATAATTAGATAATCAAAGTGTTATCAAGTACTTATATATCATTCAAATAACTATTTTAACCTTATATTATCAATTAAATTATTTTCATATTAAGATTATAATAGAAAAATAATTATAATCATTTTAAATAATCAAACATGCTAAACATGATTATTAAAGATCAATTCATATAAATATTTTTATTATTTAAAATAATCTTTTGAGTTATAATTCATCCAAAAGCGAGCAATGGCATAATATATTTCTATGGAGAAACGTCCTAAGTTAATGAACGTTATTTTCATATTTAGTGTTAACGTCAACGGTACAGCCGACTGTTAAGTGTTAACGACAACGACACACTCATCCTAGCATCATCCTCAATATTAATTTGCCGGAACTTGATTAGGTCAATGAGTGCATGTGATCCCACAGCCAACCAATCACTTCATCCCATCATTTCTTTTATCTTATACATTGCAGTCATAAATTAAATAAAGTATTTTATTAAATTTAATTATATATATATTATAATAAATAAAAAACTTTATTTAATATTAATATTTAATAATTAAAATAAAAAATAATTAATTTTATATATCAAATATAATTATCAAAATAATTCAAATTAATAGATACAGGGTAAACATAGGTAATAAATACTACTTTGAACGTTCGATTGTCAATGATTTATGCAAGCAAAGCACGAAACCTTTTCTTCTGTTTTTTTGACCGGCAGCTGTCATCTCCCAGTCGATGGTATTTGGATGCTATTAATGATAGCTTTTGGAGGAAGTAAAGATGACAAGGTGTACGGTCAACTGCCCCTGCCCTATGCCAGAGGAGCAGAGGCCCCATCACAGCTTTATTGCAGTTGTAACCCATCTTTAACTGTGAGTTCTTGCAGCAATGTTGCTTTTATCGTTGCCCTTTTTTTTGAGGGCCCATGACCGTGTGTCATGCGGAGGCACCATTGAACGATTTATTAGTGGTAGGAGTAGGGGTAGTATTCAAAAATCCTGAACTAAAATTATCGAGTTTCATGTTAAACTTGTATCAAAATCGTAAATTTAAAAAAATAAATGAGTTATTTTTAAATTGATCTGTGAATTTATAAATATTTATATAAATATAAAAAATTAATTAAATAGTAAAATTATAAATATTAAGACTTAATTTTAATTGAAAAAAATATTTTTTTTGTTAGCAAATTAGTGAATTAAATTCAAATAATTCGCAAAATAAGTGGATAGAATCAGTTCAAAAAATAATTAAATTAAATTTAAGTTAATAAATTAAATGTAATACTCAAGTTTCAACCTAGTTCACGGACCCAACCTGGTATAATTCCTACTAACACATTAGTCAAATTTGCCAGACAAACGATGCTCATGCAGTATGTTGGGTTGGCCATTTTAGGCTAGTGTTATCCCATTAAATATATCTTTTAACTATGCTAACTATTGCACATTAGTTTCTTCTTTCTTGCTCTCACACTCTATGCACCTTATTTCGTTTGATGCAAAAAAGTCATAAATTGAAAGTGTACAACTGGAGTAGAAGTAATTTAGAGATTGGAGAAGGGGCAGTACAAAGAGTGAGAATGCTTGGGTTTAAAAAATATTGTGCTTAAGTTAAGTGCTTAACTTAAGTTAATCAAAACATAAGGATTAAATAAATTAAACACTTAACAAGAAAGAATGAAAGGAAAAAAAATGACAAATAGAAGAACATTACAGTAAATTCAAATGCAGAAGAGGAAATGAATGATAACAAGTCATCTATAAAACATTAAACACAAATTTAACACGTGAAAAAAATTATTTTCAATCAATAAAATTATCAAATTTAATTTCTTATTTAAGGATATTAACTCCTTAATTCCTTTGTATATTTTAGCAAATTCTACTAAAGCTTTAATTAAATTAGTCAATATGAAATAATTTAATTACGACTAATATCTAATAGATTAATATTGATCCCTCACGGAACCTTCATTTTTACCATAAGTCCATAATTTACAATTGTGATCAATTCTTTAATTTGTAGATTCACTTCTACTATAACTACAAAATAAGTGAATAAGAGAAAACAAAAAAAGAAAAGAAAAAGAATGGGAGCATGCAGAAGAAATAGAAAAATTAATCACAATTAAATAAAAAAATACAATTAAATTTACTGATAACAAAAGTCCTTATACATTTATGCCCACTATGTCAATTCATCAAATACACGAAACAAAATAAGACAAGGACAATATGCTTATTGGTTGTCCTTCTTGTATCCATCCATGTGCTCGTCCTTGGCTTCCTTCCTAGATGCTTTACTTCTTCAATTCACCATAATCCTCTCCCAGCACTTGAATTTATCCAAGATTACGCTCAAGACTCTTCTCACTCTTATAAGGTTACTTAAAACAAATCTTGGATTCTCTTTACATGTCTGAGCACCCCTATTTATAGGAAAAAGTTTCCAACGCCCTACTTCCCTCACAGGTTGCCATTTTCGTCCATTTCTTCTCATTGGAGAGGCTCTTTCAAAGTGTAGAATTTGAATTATGACTTGTTGGGTCACTTAAGCAAGCCAGCAGGCAACAAATCTCGGCTAAACGGTTGCTTAGGCAACCTGCAAAAAATGAACTATCACTTGGCCGGTCGCTTAAGCAATCAGCTAGCCATAGCCAGTAGTTTTTCATTTTTGACTTTTTCATGGTCGCAGCAGGTGGGCTTAGGCAACTTAGGCGAGGTTAG
Organism: Avicennia marina; assembly: GCA_019155195.1. NCBI lineage: Eukaryota > Viridiplantae > Streptophyta > Magnoliopsida > Lamiales > Acanthaceae > Avicennia > Avicennia marina. Next base: position 15,785,095 of record CM032754.1, on the reverse strand, counting down.
GTTGCTCAAGTGATATTCTAAGCTAAAATCTTGACGTTAGCTCGATTTCGTGGCTCCAAATTGTCAATTTTTTTTCCTACAAATTCAATCTTATACATTATTTATAGAGGACTCAATTGCAAAACATGATTATTCACTGAGATTATGATGAAATTCTAAACTAATTTTCATGAATTAAATATAAATTTAATATAAAATAACTTCAATATTTTAGAGTTATCAAATACCTTTAGACTTTATTTCTTACTAGTTCTCAAGTTAGACTAAACAATATAATTAAGTAAAGTGAAATTTTGGATGACTATTATTTTGTAGAATTCTCTCAAGTAATGCTAGTTTCTAAATGTACAAATTTATGTTATCGCATTACCTTTATGTGACAATTCTCATGCGTGTGTCCATCAAGTATTCTCAACTTAAAAGAACTCATAAAAACTTATATTTTTCAATTACATCACATTGCTAGTTACTCACCAAGAAATTTCTTTTGTCCCTCTGTCTTTTTCTTAACTGGCACCTACAATAAATCTTCTTGGATTTAAGGGATCAGTTTTTTATTTTTCTTCTTTCTTCTCTCTCTACCTTTGTTCATTAAGAGTTTTTTTTTCTTTTCTTTTCTAGGCTATCAGATGCCTTTTTTTTGTGAAAGTAAATAAGACTCACTTATGCACCTCCACTTGTTAAATACATCACAAATTTAAAATTCTTTACATACTTATAATTTTTGTACCTTTTTACATAAAAGCAAATAAGAGTCTGTTTCTCACCCCTTACTACTTTGTGTCGTGTGGTATGTTGTGTACCTAGTTCATGCACCATGGTAGTGGCCAGTGATGATAGACTTGATATAATTAACTACCTCCTTCTAAGCACTAAAATTTTAACCAGAAAGTGTTGTATTTGAGGTAAGGTGCATCATATATGTTAGAACGTGAAACATAAAATCGATAAAAGATGAAATTAACGTGTACTTACTAAATTGTGTGCAGTGTGATGTGAACTAGCTCCTTAGCTAGCATAGGGCTATGTCTTGTTGTGTTCATGCTTAGAGTGTTAGGAATCATAATCCCTTCCCTCAGGCTAAATGAAGCTAATGGGTGGGTAGTGTGTGAAGTGGAAGAGGACAGGACATCATGCTGTGTTGGAGATGGCGGCTATATCTTGTCCTCGTCCATAGACTCATGTAGCCTAAGGTGCCAGCCGTGTGGAGTGTCCCTTACATTCCTGGCACCAGCCTACCCCCTTTTGAATGTGAGCTAGAAAATAAACCTTGTGTCGTGCTTAAAACCATCAAAAAAGTAAATGTCTAAGTTAGCATCCTCACATATTCCACCTAACCACTATGTACAAAGTTATGGTCAAATGAAATGATTCAAATTAGAACTCAATTCAGTTGCAAATGTTATCATGAGTCATTAGCAAATGAATTTCAGCTCATTGGCTACAACATGAATCCCATTCAATTTATAGGCACACAATTTCCATTTATTCAAACCATCTAAACCTCCATCCAATAAATTGATTCAATTTCAACATTATAGCCAAGCCATCCAATTTCAACCCATGGTAAACTTAGAACCAATTTCACTGCAATACTTGATTTCAACATCATGTTCAAGCCCCATTTATAATCTAAACTAGGGGTGAGATCAAGTCGAGTCGAGTTCGAGTAGTGGTATACTTGAGCTCAACTCGACAACGTAACGGTAGAGCTCGAGCTTGAGTCGAGCAGATGAGCTCAGCTCAAGCTCGAGCTCGAGACTGGATCGAGCTTTTGAGTAGGTGAAATCAATTAATCGAAAGTGTATCTGTAAAATAACAAATATCTAAAATGCCACGGGATGAAAACTTATTTACAAAACTGCCATCGAGTCGAGTTACTCAAAACTCGTCGAGTCGACATAGAGTCAACTCAAGCTCGACTCGATAAGCCACTCGAGTAGCTCGAGCTCGACAATGCTCGAGCTCGAACTGAGCTTTGAGTCGAGCTACTCGACAAGTTGATTCGAGTAGCTTGACTAACTCCCAGCCCTAATCTAAACAACAATATAGCATAGCCCATTCAGCATTTAATTGCTCACTCAAACACTTAGGTGACGACATTCAATTTCCCAATTACTATCATTCAATCACATAAAATTTTTACATTCAAATCATTCCCAATATATAGTGAAATTGTGAAGTAATAATTTATGTAACCCTCTATGAATTCAACAAACAACATACCCTCCCAAATAGAAGAATTACAAGAACCTTTGTTTTCTTCCCATACAATTGGACATCATAAAAGAAAAAATGAAATGGGAAAAAACATGTAAGATAGATTTCTAAATGCATTAATGAACCTAGAAATGCATTTTGTTGGAGAAATTGATGGTTGTGCTTAGACATTTCAAGTTGCACCTCTGTTGCCCTCGCTTGAGTCTCTGCATGCAAAAAATGAAATGGCTAAAAAAGTTAGGGATTTATGATGTTAAGTAATGTTGGGACGGATTTGCGATGGCCTCAGCCCCAAACTCGTCCCTAATTATGAAAAATTCAAATCGAGAGGCACATTGTTGAGTAGAATGTTGTGACGATATGTGCAACAAGAACACTTATAGTGCTATTGAGTTTCTCGTAGTCCTCATCATTGGGACGATAAGAGTAACTAGAAATCCAGAACGCATTAAATTTGTCATCATCTAGGATCGCTGTGATGCCCAACAAGACTATAAATCTAATGTGTTTCCATCATCAACCCATGTCACTTGTCACTTTCGACGTTGTGATGTCAAGCAAAACACATAAAAAAAAAAGAAAAATCGTCTGATTTGTCATGATGAGGCAAGGTAAAAAGGCTAAAATAGGATATTTACTTGCTATCAAGATGCTATTTCAAACCATAGCAACACATCAACTTTTGCAGCACCAAATTTGTAGTGAAGCTTATCTATTGATATCCCTTCTCACTCAAGTAAATGCTTAATCTAATTTATAAATTTGATATTACATTTGGTGACTATTGAATGGCCATAAAATCGCCTTTTCCCAATTTTGACGAGGGTTTTGAAATTGAGATTGTATGCTCATTCTATGTAATTATTAACTTGTTCAATCATGAATATTTGATTTGTTCAATGTTTGATGCATGAGATATGGGCACCAATGATTGTTGAGGGAAAATTGATGGTGTCTGGGATTTTGTGGATTATATTGCAAATGCTTGCATGCCAGATGCTTGATACATTGCCTAATTAAACATTTAGTCGGGAAAATGAGGAATGTGGTGATTGTATGAGGCATGTGCAATTGTATTGGTATTATTCATGTTCTTGTTTGTTGTGAGTGGGTTGTGGGATGATGGATTTTTTTCACATAAACTACAATTGAATATGTTGGGTGATAAAATTGCCTAACACACAAAGTTTTTCTCATTATTGCGTTAGGTTGTGAATGTTAAGTTTTTTGCACTTAGGAATGAAGATACACCTCCATTATGGGAATGCCATTGTTGGGTTGTGAATTTGCCTAAGAATGCTACCACTACTGCATTGGTATTGTTGGATTGTCATCACAGATGAGATTGGGGGAATTAATGATAAACGAATTATGGTGTAGGTTTAACACAATGGAAAGGACAAAATGAGAAACTCCATCATATGATCAACACAAATTTATGAGTGTGGAGGCAACTAACCGGCACGAGGAGACTATAAAACACCAATCTCTCATGTTGGAGCATGGGCTAATAAACATTATGCAAAAGAGCAACTAGATCGCTCTAACTATCGTCGATAGGGAATGTAACACTTTCACTTAGCATGTCACTAATGCAATTATTGAGCTCCTTGTTTGGGAGTTCTACACAAACTGAGGTGACGACACTAATGCAAATTGAGTATATATTCGAGGTCACAAAGTCTACATAACAATGTGGAAGATCAGCAAGCATCTAGGCACACCAAACTGCACTAACAATACTGGGTTTTTATTATTGATGGATAACCCTAAGATACTTCATGCTATGGCACACAAGGTTCACCTTGGGGCAAAGCACTTAAACATAACCTAGATATTAACACAATTTATTATTCCTTCAACTTAGTCAGCCTGGACAATATCAAAAAACGTGATGGTACTTTATTGTTGCACAATTAAGGCTTAGTATCCATAATGCCTCCATTAGTAGGGAGGGTGCAACGATCTTATATGCCATCTTGGAGGGGCTGCAATTTATTGTGGGAGGTTTATTCGGGATGGCTTGGAGTGTTGTGCCAACAACTCTCGCGATTCTCTTTGACACGTTCACTTGATCACATAGTTTTGCCTAACCGAAGGGGTCTAAGTAGAGACCACTAAGGTTGCTAACCCTAAGGTCTTTAGGATATTTTTTCAAACTCTCCAAAAGTTTTAATTTAAGATATCAATGGGTTTTCCCTAACCTAATCGAGTCAAGATATGAATTTTATGAATTCCTTTAATTGCAATTCAAAACTTCAATTGTAAATAACAAACACAATAACAATTAATCAAAAGAAAATTCAAGCATTTATTCATCTAACACAACCACAAGGTCCTAGAAAATAATTTAACAACTCATGAAATTATCAAAACAAACTAAAACTAAATCATCTTAAAAACTAAGAAAACAAGAAAATTCTTAACCTAAGAGATATTAGAATAAGATTTCTCTCAATCCTTGCGTCTTTGAAACCAAGAAAACTTAATGTTTCCCTCAGCAACTTGAGAGGATCCCTAGACCTGTTCTTTGTTCTTTGCGTCCCTAGATAGTCTTCTTTGTGAATTATGGCTTCTTTTTATATGTAAGGTTGAGTAGAGATAGAAAAGACAAATATGCCCTTGAAAAGCCATGTCTATTGCATTTTTTTGCCCTTCATTCTGCAATTAAGCCTCCAAGTCTTGCAATTACATTGCTCAATCCCATAAGTGCACCAACATTTCATGAGGAACAACATTTGTCCATGCTTATGATTTGCAATAGCACCCACTGCCTCCACAATTATGCTCCCTCATCTCACGACCATGAGCTCTAATTGTGGTAATTCTAGAATGCCTCACTTTTCTCCACGTAAGTGCAAAACTTCTCCTTGCAACTGTGAGGAGCCTCCTCACACACACGACAATTAAGTGTAGAACTAACTTGCGCACTTTCACTTCGCAATTACAATGCTGTTCTTCAGAAGCCTGACCTCCTTATTTGCAATTGCAACTTGCATATTCCGAAACTTATTTTAAGTGCATGAAATATTCTAAATTCAATTATTTTCACACGAAAACACTTAAAACACTAGCAAAACATTAGAATAACACTATTAATCATTTTTAATCAATTTCTCTTACAATTAATGCACAAAATAGGCAGGAAACTAACAAAGCATTGATAATACAGGGGAAAATGCTATAAATCTTGAAGTTATCACCTTTTTATAAAATGCTTTCTATTCTTCCTATATGGATGATCCTTTGGAAAAAATTGTTAATGACAATCAAAGTAACAAGCCTTACACTCATGTTGTAGGTAAAAAGCTCTATTGTAGTCCAAAAAAACTGACAACTCAAGGCTCTAACTGCACTTCATCCACAGAGTATCGATTAAGTAGGTAAATCATTAATTGTCAACATATATGCTGCCCACATTTTGAAATATGAAATTGTATAGGCATTATATGTTATTACACCTTACACCACAGATGCAACAACTTGTCAATAAGCAATTGAATGTACACATCTACCGATCTCTTCTTGTTTGTTGGACTGGAACTATTGTGAGGAACATATATGGCATTGTCATGCACATGCATTGTCATGCACATGCCTAGAGGCATGTTATATAGTGTCATGATTACAGGCTAACATGATTACGTCTGACTATATGACCCGAATGGTGTAAAGCCATCTACACAAAAGCTTTGATGTAGGTTATGTGGGTCAGCTATAAAATTTAGATATATGCTGTCCAAGTGTTTCCACGCCTCAACGTTCGAAGGGTGGCGCATAGAACCATTAGCAGTGTTGAGAAGCGCCTGCCATTTCATGTGCTCTACAGTTGCAATAGAGGTGTACAACCACCGCAGTCTAGGAATCACAGGCAAATAATGTAGTCTCAAATATGCAACCCGTTTCTCACGCTACAAACAACCGCGCCTTGTTTTGTACCTTACTTCTTTATAAAATTTGCAATTTACAATACCTTATCACATTTCCATCCGGCCCTACAACAATCTATTTTCACTACAAGAAGTCCCAACTTTTTGATCAACTACTTAGTGCTATAAAAATTTGTCGGCATTTTATTACTGCCTGGTAACGTCTCCCTAACCAAACTAAACATGTCATCATGGCAACTTAGCAATATGTTATGCTTTGCCTTAATATTTACTGATCTTGTCACTACCAAAAGCTAAGAGAATTTATCACATCTACTATATAATGGCTCATTCGCCGCCCAAAGAATATTAAAAAATTAGTCACTCAAGCCCACGACGCCTGGTCTTATACCCATTTGACCATCATCGTAGCTCAACTCTTGTACAATAGATGGTCCCACACCTCTTACCCTTGCCCAACTATGAAAGCTAATTACATCATACACCATATGATCTTCCCAATCCAACATTGCTTCTAGCATGCTTAAACTTGTGAATTAACTACTCGATTCCCCGGCTAAATCATTTACAATGGCTTTTCCATAGCTTGTCTAATTAAAATAATTGCTATAGAATCCCTTCCTAAACAAGTGAATTTTAATTTCGTTTGACTCCATAAATTTGCTACTCTTACGCCAAATGCATGGACATCTAATCTTACTCCTATCCATATAGTCATATTGTGCACTAGTCCAATCCACTCATACCATTGCCAAATTCTGGCCTCAAATTTCACCGTGCTGTCAAATTTTTTTGGCACATCACCCCCTATTTCACTAAGCATTTTTCCTCTCCTTGCAAACCTTCAACACCGACAATTTGCTAATTACAAAATGTAATATTTCAACTTCACAACATTCAATACATATAAATATCTAACAGTGTAAAAAAACATCATATATATTTTAATATATGTGTGTATATAAACATGTAAAACATAACAAATTGTGACTACAATACTATAATGCAAGCACTTAGACACTAGACCAACGATATCATTCTTCATCCCATCCTAATTATTGTTGCTTGTCATCCCACATATCCAAAAAACAAGTAACCAAAAATAACACTAATAATGGACAAAAATAATAATAATCTATTATACCTATGTGAGAGAAAACCTCTTTAATAGACCAAAACAAGTATAGATAGGATATATTGTGTTTTAAATGAAATGGACAGAAGGGTGGGGATTTGAACTTATTTCTTAGATTTGGGTAGCTAAACACTATCCCAAATCTATCCTAAACTAGGACAGCAACATATAAGCAATCTCAAAATTTGAGACCACTTTCTAAACCAATTCAATTTGAGACAACAAGACTATAACTATCCCTAAAGTTGGGATGGTTAAGTTAAATTGTCTTAATATCTAGCATAGCATAGGTAACAGTTTCAGATTAGGACAATATAATATTGACCGTCTCAGAATTTAAGAAGGTAAAATATAACCATTGCCAATAGAGATGACTTTTTTGGCCCATCTCAAGTTCTAAGACAGATTACATGAGCTGTCTTTATTAAGGATAGTTAAGGAAACATCGTCCTTAGATTTTGAGACGGACTATATACCCATCCCAATTTAAGATGGTAAATGTAATACCATCCAAAGTCTGTCTCTAATTTTATGATGATTATGTAACACCATCCCTAATAGGGACGAATTTGCAATAGTATTTCGGCATAACTAAGATGTTTATTTTAGCAATGTGTTTTAGGACAAATTTCGGAAGGTATTTAGAAACCATTTCAACTCTGTCTCAAATTTGTTCCAGATAGGGGTAGCTAAAAAACCATCCCTAAATGCTATCCCTATCTACCTACATTTTGGCAGTAAATATTTAATAAAAACTTCTTTGAAACACAATCTTACAAAATTCTGATGCTTTCCAATTCATCTCAATAAAACACACATTTCAAACATACGACTTTTTTCTTTTATATTTATTCCACATCTTGCCCCTAGTGCACCGAAATAAATAAAATTAAACACAGAATTGCCCCAAATAAGTATGGTCACAAAGATTTATAAGGCTATTAATCTTCTAACATCAGTGTTTGGATATCATTTTTACACTATTTATAAATTTTGGCTATGTTTGGGAGAGGGACTTTAGTTACAAATAATGTTTGATAGAAATTATGTTAAGATGAGTAGTATGTTTAAAACATATGTTTTGACGAGATGAATAATATAATTTGTTTGAATATATATGTATATAAAATATATAATAATGATTGAAGGATGTAATAATATATAAAGATAATGATTATATTTTAAAATATAAATAAAAAAAGATGTAAATATATGTGTGATATACATTAGTGTTAATTTAATTGTTAATACGTGTAACAATAGAAAGTAATTAGTTATATATATAAGAGGGAAATTTTGAATTTAAATCTGGATAGATGTTTTTTTGAATTGTGTGTTTTGGTAGTGTAAAGTATGAGATAATAATTTTGAATTGAAAATTAGATTCCAAACATAATCTTTACATATAAAATACAATTTTCATTTCATCACAGCTCTCGCAATTGGCATCAAAACATTGAAGTGTTTACATTGGCCCTCCCCTTCTCAAAAGATCATGAACACCTTCTAACCAGATCTTTTAATTCGAATTGTTCATTATTATTTCACTTATTCCAATTAACAAAAGTAAACTCTAGATTACGAGACTCTAAAATTATTAAGCTTGTATAGGCTACTAAAAATTGTTGAGTGTTTTTAATCAGAGACTATTTGGTTAAACTTGTTATCTCTTTAAGTAAAATGTGTTATAAATGTTTGAAAACTTATCATACCATATAGAGAGTGTTGTAAAACATTAAAGAAAAACCTTATAAGATCTTGATCACGTGTAGATTTTGAGGAGTATTTCTCGTCCAGCAAAATATAGAATTTAGCAAAATATAGAATTTCGATAATTTATTCTTACAACCATGAAGAGAAGTTGATGAAGGACGCACAACTCATTTTCATAAGAAATAAACTATCCGAGCTTATCCAACCATCGTTGCAACATATTAAGCAACAAATGAAACTTATTGGATTGTTGATTCCATGAGCATTTGGATTAACCTTGTTGGAGAAATTTTTGGCTAACAAACACGTGGAACAACACAATAAACAGAGGCCACATGGCGTAGGCTTAGGTGAGCCCTCAATACACAAGTGGGAGAGTTTTATAGTACCTATCACTTAATTGATTTCATGAGTTGTGTTTGTATCAATGTTTTACATAGAAAATTTACTATAAGGAAATATTGAAGTCTAAAAAGAGTTGAGTCACAAAACAAAAGAGGCTTGTATTTGTTGTGTCAATTAATCGTAAACTTAGAATATGAGTGGTGAACTACTCTCGTAAGGATTAATTGAAGTGTTTTGTCTAAATACTATTGTGACAGTGAAATAATTTTATTTCGCAAAGTTCCACAAATGTAGAAGGCTAACTCTCAAATTTTCTCTCCTTATTATTATTTTTTTTACAAATTCTTTATTTTATTTTTGTAAATATTTTTTATATCTTTTATTTAAATAAATTCTTTATATCATTTAAGATACAATAATTTTAAAATTTATAAAGAAATTTATAGTCCAACTTTTACTAGCATAAAATAATGTCTCAACCGTTACTGATAAAAAATAAACAAGAATTAGAGAGTGAACCTTGATATTCTTGAGAACCAATCTCTTTCCCAGCTTAAACAGCGCGAATTTATTAATGTCGTTACAAAGACAAGTCGATCCAATGGTCGTGCCTTGCTACCTACGGATACGAGGCCATTGGTCAGTAAAACAGAAAGGCTGGACTTCTACTTCCTGATCTCGTATGTGCCAACACAGGCACTTTTTTTTTCCCAATTGTTAATTATTAAATTAGATATCTTCAAAGCTTTAGATAAAAATTAAAATTGACCATTGCCCACCATTTGATAATGTGTGTGTGTGTGTGTGTTTAGTTCATTCGAACTTAATTTACTAATGGGCCAGAATATAATTGCATTAAAACTAATATCCTGAGATAACTGAATATGAAATAATCGTTTTGAAGACAAGTGCTGGCTCGAGAAAAATGCGTCTTTAATTGTCTAATCAGAGGCAATCAGACACTACTTTAAGACCAAAGTTTGCAATTAAAGGGATTTGAACGGTGGTACATCACTAATTATCTATTGAAAAATAATATTAAATTGGGATCAAATGTATATTAATCTCTTGGAAACAGTAAAATGAGTTATTCTATGAGGTTAAAAAATTTTCAACATTAAAGTTGAGTTGAAATATTTAGGGCTGCTAAGTTTCAAAAAAAAAAAAAAAAACAAGAAAGAAAGAAATATTTAGTGGTGCAAGGTATTTCCTGCACAAATTAAGCTACAAATCCATAGTTGGTTCTCTAACTGAACTTATTGTTATTGTTATGATTTATACATATTACATTTAAAAAAAAAAAAGAACAAAAAATGTCGCAGACTATTATACGGACAAATGGTAATGGCGCCCCAAGAAAGCAGTTGAATAATCTATACTTTATTATGGGGAGTTTTCTAAAATAATTAACTTGATTGTTGGTGTTATGCGTTGTTTTGTTGTTATTATGGATGCTTATTTTGTGGATGATTTGACAGATTTTATTACATGGAAGTAGTACCGAATGCTCACATATCTTGTATGAAAACTTTCCTTCGAATACTAACAATAGAGTAGGGACAGCATTGCTCTTCCATCGCCTACTTTGTGGCTAAATATTCTTCTTCTCTCCTGTTCCAATCGTCCGCGAGTGTCTCATTGGTGAAAGAAAAATATTTAATTTTATTTAAAAAATTAAATTTTAAAAAGAAAAATTTTTGATCTTACTTGTTTCTATTATTAAAATTGGGAGATATCACCTATTTTCACAAAAATAAGAAGCACCTTTCATAACTAATTTAGAAACATTAAAATATAGAAACAAACAATTTTCTTCATATTATAATGGTCAAACAATAGTTTAGATTAATTAATTTTCAAATTAATTACGTATAAAATAATATTCAAAATTAATCACTAAATATTGTACATAGCTAAATACTAGCTTACAATTATTCTAACTAATAAATTTCAGACACTATTTACATGTGCAAAATTATTTACAAATTATACTATTATTGAATTTTAAATAATAAAAATAGCATCATTTAATAATAACAAAGAAATATTAAAGAGTTTGTAAAGAGAGAAAATTAGAGAAAAAATAAAAATAAAAATAAATTAAAAGAGAAGGACAATGAAATATTAAAGAATAAACTAATGTAAAATTAAAATAATTACATAGCTTTATATTGTATAATTTATTTTCTAAAAAATACAAGTATAGAATCTATTATATATATATATAAAATTAAAGTTGGAGTCGGCAGGAGATAATCTAAAGTAGAGGGCTAAAAAATCCTACGACCCTTGCACCCCACCCCCCCCCCCTCCCCCCGGGGTGCCCCACCTCAACTCCAGCCTCATTTATACTGATTTGCTGGATAATTTATATAGTTAAATTAAATAATGATTATTAATTAATGGATGGAGATATGCAGTTAGTCTTTCTTATGTAATAGAATCCTAGAGATAGTAAATATTTTGAATTGAAAAAAATAGCAGTTTTTGAACTTGGTGAGACATGTTCCAAGATAAAAAATAACAGAAGCAGATTTCTTAAAGATATTTTGACAAAGTTGCTTGAAGGTTATTTTTGTTAGAAAGACTTATAAATATAAATAATATTGGATGAAACATTTTTAGTGAAATTTTAGTGAATGCTTTGAATTTGATAATCATCAACACCATCCAACAGTATTTTTCACATTTGCAGGGTAGGAGATTTGTAGTTAAGCTTTGAGTTATTGTCAAGATAAGTTTTGGTTAAAGCGAACGCAAGTAAATTTTATTGTCTAGAGAAGTGAGGGTAGAAATGCAGTAGCAAGATTGAAGTCACGAGGACTTTAGCTTAAACGATAACAATTTTAACTAGAAGATCTAACTTTGTATTTTGTAAAATACTTATAATAATAGAAAATATTTTGACGAGATCCATGGACGTTAGAGGTTTATCTCCAAAAGTTGGTTAGTTAATATATTTATTTCAAACGCTCCTTTAAAAAAATTTATATACTACTTATTACAACTAAACTCCTAATAGCTATCATTTGGTATTTAAAGTAGAGAAACTAAAAATATCACTTTTGTTTATTTTAGTTTATTTTTAATCTATTTTAGATTTTCCCTCATTATCATTTTCAATTAAATCTCATTTTATACACATTTTTAATACATTTTAAACATAATAAGTTATATTTTATTATCTTATTGTAATTAAGATAAATGATTTTTTAGATGATAAATTATGAAATAAAAGACTCATGCAAATAATTTAAAATATTTATATATAAAAATATATAATTTTATGCATAAACGTAGTAATTTTTATTTCAAGTTTTATAAACGCACGCATTAAGTGTAGGCATATATATAATGTAACAAAACTCAATGGGCCGAATAGGCTCAGCCCAAGATTATAAGGAGACTGGCATTGGGCTTTTGCCATTTAAAATGGTGGTCTGTCTTCTAGAACTCTGGAACCGAGGTAGTTTTGTAATACATGGAATCAACGGTCTAGATAACCTGGAGAATCGAGACGAAGGGTTGATGAGGAATTTCCTCTACTTAGGGCAATTAGATGGGCGCCTCTTCTCTTTAGAATCCTAATACGAGGGAGGGTTCCGTCTTTTTCTCGTGCACCGGCCCTATGAGTAGAGTGCCGATAGCCATGGGTGGTTTTATGTATGACGGGATCAGTCTTATCCTCTTACTGTCAACCTTGGTCTGAGTGACAATTTCTAGATAAGGACAAATGACAAATGCTGAGCACAAATCCACTTTGAATTTGATGGGGTCCTCGCCCTTCTTTCAAAAATGTGGGAACTTAAAATTTTACTTCATCGATTCATACATGTTTGACTATTCATTGACACGCAGTGATGACTGGATGAATCAAAAATGCGAAAAAAGACGCAAGTTGGAAGCCAACCTTCTAGAAGCCCGGCGGAATCGAAACCAATCCAATGTGCCATGTCAGCACACGGTAAGCGCACCCCCAGCAATACCGGTGGTCCCCACTCCTGGCTTCCCCAATCCGCCAATCGTCATCCCATATATTATTACAAGCCCTACTCCGCCACACCTGCACGATTCAATTCGCGACATTCGTATCAATCCGACCCTTTGGCAAGAATTCTCTCTTCAGTCCGATGCTGGGAGCCCTCTCTCTACCTTCTAAACTTTCTCTTCCCTTGCAACAATCCCTCAGCCGCAGAATGTCCGTGCGCGCCGCCACGGTCGAGGTGTCGCGCGCAGCCGACAGGCGGAGCCTCTACGAGGTCCTTCGGGTCAAGCAAAACGCCTCTCAGATGGAGATCAAGACTGCGTACAGGACGCTTGCCAAGCTCTATCATCCCGACGCAACCTCGCGGTTTATGGACTCCTCGATTGCTTCGTCTTCGGACGGACGAGATTTCATTGAGATCCGCGACGCGTATGCGACCCTATCGGATCCGGACGCCCGGGCGGTCTACGACTTCAATTTGACGGTTAATTCGAAGAGTCGGTGGAATACTGTTGTTGCACCCGGGCATCCAAACCCGGGTCGGGGGAGATTTTACCGGACCCAGAGGTGGGAAACGGATCAGTGTTGGTGACGTTCCTACTACCTGCGCTGCCTCTTTTTTTCTATAATTTGTATCAGGCGCCAATTGCTGGAACATTAGCAGAGAAAAATTAAGAAGAAACATTGTTATGTAAATTCTTAGCTCTCTTTTCTGGTTTTCCTTTCAATTTGAGGGGATAACTACTAGTTCAGGATTTTGTTACTTCTTTTTGTATTTCTTGTATAGAAAATTTAATGGTGAAGAGAAAGCTTGGGTTGTTGTGATATTGGCGATGTAGCAAAATCTGGTTGGACCTTGAGACATTTCTCGGGCAACTGAGTATTTTATGGCTCCAAGAAAGAATAAATCAACAATTCTTGTTTAATATCATCGGCCACTTGTGTGTCTACTTCTTCACAGTTTCATTGTCGAAGAAACATAAATTCTGTTGAGTTCTGGGTTATTTTTATTATGTAAGACATGCCTTCTTTTTACAGTTCGCATGACATAGATTGTTGGAACTGAGCAACTTTCAACGAATTTCCGATGTTAATAGCACTCAGCAAGCACATTAATCAAAGTCTTTATATTAAGCATCTACACAATTATTTCTGTTTGATGGATCGTTATCATTGCAGTAGGACGCCGTCAGTTTCTGGGAAGTTGGGTTGACAGTAAGAATTCTAGTCTAGGGACAGGAACAATGTTTGGCAAACAATTCACTGCATCCAAATAATTCAGATTTTGGCATTGCCAGATGCATTCTCGCATTTGAACACAACTCCAGAATTGAGACACAAAATTCTTCAGTGTTCCGTGTTACAAATATAGATAATATTTGTTTTATAATTATACACCTCTACAAATATACATTAAATTATTTTTGTTTTTTTTTTATTTTTAGATAATTAACAAAATAAAAATATTTAAAAATAAATATTGAAATTTAAAAATAAACAAGTCCTAAACCACACTCCAAAAAACAGAAGACGGTTCTGGTGGATGTCACTGGAAGCAACTCATCCGTAAAGTGACGTCGTACAGCATTCATACTTTTACCCAAGATGCAACATTTAGGCCCGTGGCTTGTTTAACATTGTCCAGGACGTCAATAGACCACAACCAAACAGACGCGTCCAGCCACGAGGAAATTTGCAAGTACCCAAACAAAATTGCAAACCTCTTTAAGATGAGCATTCCATAAATTCACAATACAAAATTGAAATTCGCCCAGACCTTTTCACATATTTCCACAGCTCTACATATCCTCCCTTCTGAGGACTCCTAGAATATTATCGGCATTATTCTTTCACATAAAAAAACATGTGAATCACTTAGAGCTCATAAGCATGGAATTGACGACGTGCATTATCAGGCGAGTGTTGGAAAGTTCAGCGCCACTTGTGATCGGAAGGTTGCGATGGTGATTCAGTATTTGATACACTTGTTCAAAGATTGGGCGTACATGCACTACAATTATTGGGTCGGTTGGATTTATGGCAGAGAGAACCTCCCTCGTCCACATTAATTTCCGAGGCGTATCTTTGCTGATATCACAGGCCAACTGCTGTAGGAGCGACAGGAGTACACCTTGGCTCAAAGGTAGGGGATTCATTGACAGAATTCCAGGAAAATCAACCTGGAAGAAGACAGACCCACAGACCCATTACTGATGTGCCATTGGAAATCCGTAGCATGCATAAATATTAGCTATTTGCAATGAAAAGTTGAGATGTAACTTTCATTTATGAAGATAAAACTGATTTTGCTTCCACAGTTAAAAAAGATACGAATTTGAATTAAGTAAGACAAGTTCTGCATGCCTGGTTGCGAGCCAACACAAGCTCCAAACGAATTCAAAGGAATGAAACAAAAAATGAATCTTTCAGTTATATTCACCTCAGAATACCATAACCATAGAACATAATTTTGAACAGTTCATCATGGTTCAATCATAAGCCTGTTGCTACTTAAGGTAACAAACCCTATTTACCGCTGATGATGTGCACTACCCTACTCATGTAAAATTCTTGTGGGAAGTTTCATTTCTTGAAGTGCATCAATTGCTGATTCTTAACATGATTATCCAAAACATATTGAATGGAACCAAGGCATATAACGGCCAAACAGACCATACCTGAGAGCACAGCCATGATACAATAGTAACATCACTCCTTTGCAGAGCAGTAGTAAAAGCCTCCTCAAATTTATGCTCAGCTATCAATCTGGATAGCTCTTTTGTTGGGTCAAGGGGTACCTCAAGCTAAAATAAAATGCTTCATTTCAGAATTAAAAGCTAGAATTGCAATAAACAAACTTATTTTTCCAGACGATATTGCCCATCAAACAAGTAGAAGAGCAAACCTTCTCGTGAAGACTGCCCAAAGGACCGTTACTTAGTTGACTAATCAATGGATTTGGTGCTTTAGGATTAGATCCTGCAACAGCTACAGCCAACAATTTTCTTTCACCATCAAGCAGCTCCCTGCCTAAAGTTTGAGTCATGGATGATGCAGAATTTAGGGCATCCTGAAAATAAGAAAATTAATGGGTCTGGTGGATCTCAAAGTACAAGAAGGAGAAGAGAGCGAGAGGGAGAAAGAGAGACAGAAACAGAGAGAGAGAGCCTATATAAGAAGAAATAAAGACCCATGATTTACCACCCTTGTCAGCAGTCCTTTAGATTAGCACTGGCATTTATAGAAACATTAAAAATATTTTATATTAAGATTTGATACCCTTAGTGCAAGTGCCAATGGCGTATGTGATGCCTCAAATTCTTGTTGAGCTGCTGTTGTATGTTCAAGCAGCCCTTTCTGAAATGAAGCCTCAACCTGGTCAAACATGGTCCTGCAGGACATCTCAAATGCAGGGATCACTGAAACTTCTAAACTACATTTCAAGGTCTCCTGCATCAGAAAAAAAAAGACAAATTTTCAGAATCGGTAGGGAAGGCAATATTAAAGGTGGAAGGAAGGCAGAGGCTAGCCTGTAAATAAGTCACCTCACAAAGATTTATTAAGTTGCAGAACTATTGAGCACAGAAGTGCAGTAGAAAAGTGATTTAAGAATTCAAGTTATAACACAGTTTAAGCAATTCAAATTCATCTTCCCAATTCTGATGATGCCAAATATTGATCTCACCCTCTTTTTACTGCGAAGCAAAGCAAATATAAACACTCCTTGCAACATATTGTTATTGCCACAAATTTGCTTCGGCAGTGCCAAATTGAGAGCTTTATTTCCAAAGTATTGTTAGCATTAAACTGTGGTTGCACAAAATGAAGGAAAAATGTAACTTAGAAAAAAGTGGCAAATATTTCTATTCATTGATTATTATCTCTGCATCATGCAATCAAGACCACAATAAAGGGAATATAAAATTTTGGGAGCCATCAATCATGAGTTATATAGGAAAACTTTGTTACATCAAAATGAAATGCAATTTTGTTTTACATAACTTTGAAATCCTTCCACAACAATGGAACAAAGAGTTTCTAGAGAAAAATTTTCTAAGGACTGGACTAAAAATTCCACGAGGCTGAAAAGAAGAAAAAAATGAAACTTGTTCTCTTGTTAGATACCTGAAGGGCTTGCTTTCCAGAAGTTTGCAATTGAGCCTGGATTTGCCTTGCTACCATGGCTTCAAGTCTGGAGCTGACTGATTTCTCCAGTTGATTTACAGCTTTATCTCCTACTCCTTTCTGATCACATAAATTAGGTGAGCCCAAGAACAAAATGAGATCACAATGCATGAGACAAAGATATCAAATGTTAACCTGGAAGCTCTCAGTGATGGAAGTTGATATTGTTTTCTCAATGGTTGGAGTAACCATCCGCGCCACAGATTGCCCAACTGCAGTCAATTCTCTCTTGAAATTTTTCTCTATAATAGCAGGTAAGTCCTTGTTTAAGCAAGTGCTGATCATATTTGTGAGTTGCTGCATACGCCCCCGTGCTGCCTTTTCTTGTTTTGCATTCTCTTCTTGAAAACGAGCCCACAGAGCATCAGAATTGGCTTTCACAGCCTTCTCCATGTTCCTTCCCAAAGCAGCCTCAAGTCTTTTCCCTTCTTTGGTAACTGGAACAGCAACCATCATTGCCATCTGCTTCTGCATTTCTTTTTGCATAGTTACAAGCTGGACAAAAGAGAGAAAGGGAAACAAAAATAGGGTGATTTAACTGTCTACAGAGAAAAAAATCAAAAATAACAATACTTGAATGCAACAGATATTTGCCAGTAGATAGAAAAATAATTCACGTATATTAAGAATTAGCCCCTAATCCTGGTGTTCACATTTGTCTTCTACTGGGATTCAGAGAAGAAGCACAACTTAAGGAAGTGAAAAGAAACTCCTGATAGATAATCAATTGGGTTGGAAAAATAGTACGAAATAAAATGAAAATCACAAGAAGTTTTCAATGTAAATCACCATTAACATTTGATGAGAACATTACGTTTTTTATTTTAATGCAAGCAGCCCTACCATATGAAGAGGTCATTACACTTTTCTTTCCTTGCATTGGATCGGTTTCATTGAGCAATAAAAGAAACCATAAAGGTAACTCAAAACTACAATCCACACAGACTCTTGCTGCAGTATTTGAGAGAAACACAAAAATCCTTTGTCTTTAGATTAAAGGAGCAAAACAAGAAAGTTCAGTAACCGATATGAAATCTATATTTCATATGAAAAAACAAAGGACTAAGAAAAATGACTAGGGAAGAAAAATCATGAAAGAGTCAGTACAATCACCAGGCAATTATATCAGTTCAAAGCTATCATATCATAATTATAAAAGTATAATAACCTGAATCAGTGTCTCTTGCATGGAAAAAATCTGAGAAACTGTAGCTTCTGCAGGAGTACTAGAGCTTCCCATTGGTTCAACAAAAGAATCAGTTGAATTGAAAGCACTGGGTGATGGCAAAGATGGACCTGATCCTTGAGCACTGTTTCCTTTTTGCATTTTAACTTTCTTATTTGGTGAAGGTTGTTGACCTTGCATGGGAGTTGAATTATCAACAACCTCAGAAATAGCCTTAGCAGAGTCATGCACTTCTTCTTCTACTATAGGTGAGGGTTGAATGTCTGCTTCAGTTCCAGCATTCCCACTAAACTGCCTAGCTTCCTCCACAATATAAGTTTCAGAAGATAAGGAACGACACTCTCTAGCCATCTCCATTCCAAGATAAGAGGCTAGGGAGCTTAAGGATGTCTCCTCGTTTTCTGACAAAGAAGTCTGAAGCTCTTCTCGAGACCCAATACCATTATTCTGACTGTGCCTTGTTTCATCCACAACTTTGACCTCTACAACATTCTTAGAATCATTGCTAATTCCAACATTTTGAATATTTTTTTCACTCGCATTCTGATGCTTATTTGAGTGGTTCACCTCAGAGGATGAACTGGCCATCAATATCTCAGCAGGAGTTACCAAATGAGTGGGATGCTTGAACTTAATATGATGATTACTGGCCATTGAAACATCATCCTGATCATTCCTTGAATTATCCTCTAATGAAGCAACATCTGAGAAGTTGGCATGAACCGTACCCATTGGCCTGTCAACTCTATACTCAACAATTTTCTGCTCAGTCCTACAATCATTAACCAAAGGACCATGTTCAGAGCTGCTTGATAGACTTCTAAAACTAGAAAGAGTTCTGGACAATCTGGGGCTCAAAGGCAAGGGAGGTGAAGTAGCAAAAGAAATATCATTGTCATTAATAACTGTGGTTAAATTAACTGGTTTGGTCTCCAAAATTGAGGAAGCAAACTCCTGCAGGGTTGGCAACTCGCTAGAAGCAACACTAACAGCGTATCTAACTGTAGTTGTGTTATCCAAGCCACTTTCATGTATGGATGCTTCAGGGGCCAAACTAGATATAGTTATATCTACTGGTTTGCTGCCATAAGACTCCACACTGGCAAGTCCTTCAGTAATTGCAGCATCTCGTGAAACACTAAAGTCTGACTTTTCAAGGACTACATTCTCCATTGGTGGTGGCAGACACTGCGACAAGTCCAAGGCATACTCCTGGATGGCCTGCGTCTGGACACAATATACCTGAACAGTTTGTTCACCAAGATGTAGAAATTCACTTGTACCTGTAAAACTCAGTATTGGCATAGTGACGGTAAATTCTGCTATGTAATCCAAGCGGGTTGAGGCAGGGTTAGGACCATACTCCAAATGCAAAGAATATATTGCATTCCTCTTGGCATTTGCCAATAAAAGAAGACCAGCTTGGGGCAAGGCTACTACTTGATTGAAGAAAGTTTCTTCCACTCGAGATTCTGAACTTTTTAATTCCAATGTCTGGGTACAATGCCATGATTCCGCATCAATAGGAAGCAACCAGCCTTCTTCACTAGCTGATATCCATATCTTTATTTCCCGGTTCAATGGGCCCTGCACACATCCGTCGAGAGTTGAGTGTAGTAATATAAGTTAAAAGCAAATTTAAAATCTAAGTGACCTTAAAGAGATCCTCAGTAATGCCGAATGTGTAATTTAAACTGAAGTGAAATCAATATCGAGAGATGCCATGGCAATATCGGATATTTCTTGTAATGTACCCCAGTCACAAGTATGATGTGATCAGGTTGGTGAGGAGCAGCCAACAAGGTAACAGAATTAACAGGTTGGCCATCATGTGGGTGAAGAACTGCAATTGGAGGTGACTTTTTATCCTCCCAAATCTTTATCTGCAATCACAGATATATATCAGGAAATGGCTAAGTAGTTGATTGCCAAAAACTTGAAACTTGAAAAATCACAATGGCTATGTTCGTTTTCAGATTATGAACCTCAAAAACACACACTCAATTATTACACTTTTAAATTTTCTCTCTCTCTCTCTCTCTCTCTCTCTCTTACTTTTAAAAACTTTTTGAGATAAATACACTTAAAAATCAAATTTTATCAAATATTAAACGAAATATTAATTTTTAAGAATACATAAAAAAAATCAATTTAAATAAAACATTAACTAAACTTATAAAAAAAAATTTCAAACAAAAAATATTAATCATAATTGCATATTAACACTCATAAAGCTTTGGTCTAAATAACCATGACTATTTTTGTAACGATCAGATTTAGAAAAAAAGTTAATATCACATCATTAAAAATACATATGGTATTAATAGATAGATATAGGGTATAAAAACCGATGACTATTAATGAGTTAGGATAAGACCCATACCCATACTTCTAATTACAATGAGTATAGGAATGTACTTGAATATTATATTTATATATCGGGTATCGGCTTGGATTTGGGTATTATTTTATGGGTATGGGTTGGGTAATACCCGACTCATTGACACCCCTACATATTCAAGTCAATATTGACAAAGCCTAGTATACAAGCTGAAAGTTTTGCAAGAAAAAGAAGGAAATAAAACATAGCATATTAGAACTTTTAACTCAAGTCAATACAGACAATGACATTCAGATAACATGGACAAATAAATTGATGACAAACAGTGCAACACTGGGAAATATGCAATAAAAAAAAGTAGTCCATTAAATTTCCTAATGATAAGTCAATACTAGCACATTCAGTATATAAAAGTTTATATAATCAATTAGATGAAAACAACAGCCAAATGCAAGAGAACCAGACATGAATTATAACATGTGCATGCTCAGCATTAATTCGCTGGGCTTCATGCAGCATCACAGTTGTCAGATTATGATTAGGATATCACAACTGTAGCAATTAAGTCCACCTCCAAGATTTCAGAATTTAATAGCACCTAAACAAGTAATCCCCCCACAATACAAAGTACAAGTTCTAGTATTTAAAACAAGACAAACTAGTTGGTGCATAAATCATTTTGACTTCAGAAAACTTTCTCTTTAATTATGCACAGGTAATATGATGCTCCAATCCAAAAAGGTTTCCTCAAGGAAGGAGTACACCAACCAGGCGTGGCATAAGCCATGGTAGTTCATCTATCTTTACCCATACAGTCAACCCTTTTTAACATGTTTTTCTTTCACATTGAAGACAGAATAGGACACAAGGCGTATCCATTGATTGGCAACTTCAAACTTGAAAGGTTGCAATTCTTAAGAAAAGGCCAAGGCTTCCAGTCCAACTACTTGTTTAGTGGATTTTTTAACATTAACCATAAAAATGTTTGCTCCATTTGGCCTTTTTTAGTACTTATTTGATAACTCATTTTTCCATTCACCTTTCTCTCCTCAAACATTTTTTCCCTCCAGTTCCCTATAGCTTGAACTGGCAAAAATGCGATCCATTCTTGACCAAAATCTTGTCCATCTTTTGAGACAATTTCCAGCCCTTTCTTCTCAATGGTGCTTTCATGAGGGCGATAGTGGAAAAGAATCTACTTCAAAAACTCTAGTGCAGTCCATTTAGATCAGGTGCGGGATCCATTCTTTTTGTTTGAGATTGTCTATAATACAAGTCTAACAGAATCAATATACAATGTGGTCACATCTTTAAAGCAATTGGTGAAGTTCCCCTTGCATCGAAAGCCTAATTGGTAGGCCTGTTTACTATGAAATTTCCATATATTGTAATTTCAGATTATGCAAAACAACCTGAATGATCCAAAAATAGATTAAATTTTGTATTAGCCAGTGTGTGTTATCTTAGAGAGAGAGAGAGAGAGAGAGAGAGAGACCCCTTATAATGAACGTATCAGTTATACAACCTTGGCCACATTATAACAGGAACAAGTAATAGCTACCAAAGAAGGGGGCATGTCATTATCATCTTGAATCTTTATTTGTACTCCAGAAGATTTTAAGGAAAAATGCTTTAGGAAAGAAAGAAGGTAAACTTATCGACAAACCGTTCCATCCACTGAAGCAGACACCAAGCGGGTGGTCATCCACTGGGACATAGACAAGTCAGTTATTTCTTCATCATGGCTGCCTACAAGTTGGAACCCATCAGTTAGTTTCCCAATAGGACATTTGAGGGGCTCCTCTGCTGAAAAGTTTTCGCCTTTTCCAACTTTTGTGGTGTCAATCTTCAAAACACGTCTCCCAATTCCCACTACAAGAATTTCCTGTAAGATGACAAGATCACTTGGTTAACCTAAATTTTGGATGTGAAGAAAAGTGTGAATATCGAAGGGGGTATACTTGTTTATGGCAATGCCAACAAACTCTAGGATGGACAGAATCCCCCTCCCCAATAATTTGAATGGCAATAACAATCCTCCCTGTAATTTGAGGCTTATCTTTTTCATCCTCACCTTCAGTAATCTTCCACACATATACCCGGCCATCCACACTTGCACTGCATGCAAGCAATATATATAAAAACAAGCCAAGAGTTGCAAAGCACAAGAAACAACTTACAAAGAGTCTACCTAGCCAAGAGGTGGACATCCTTAGCAAAGAACGACATGTCCGTGACCCTCTGAAAGAAAATACATTATTCAATAAATAAATCAAGGAATAAAAATAGATAATGAATGCTTGTTCAAGAATCCAGAAAATGAAAAATCATCTTCAAAATTTTGATATGATGATTTTCACTATCAATCATGCCACAGGATATCACAGAAAATAAATGTGTAAAGTTTAGGCGGCAAGGAAATAATTGTAAGGTTTATATAAACTTAGGCCCAGCCATCAAAACTAAAATAGCCGTTAATAACCTGTTGAAAACTGAATTACGTTGTTTCACATCCAAACATATACACACATATGCAATTCACATTATCGACAAGGCCCAAGCGCCCCTGTTTCACTAAATACACAGAAAACCAAGGCATGATAGTGAAGCCTTCCCATGAATTCAGAGAGCAAGCAATATTCGTAACTACACCTAATATTCATGTTAGCTATTAACCGATTTTAGCCATGTATGAAAACTAGACTCACAAGGCTTATCCAAATTAAACTAAATAAAGACACAACATGCCAGAAACAGCACCATATCATTAACCAAAAAATAATTTAAGGGTGCAGCACGGATGCAAGTAAAGCAAAGCACGAGACATAAATTTAGTTTGGTCAATAGAAAGTATGAGATCAACGTACATTCTAAAATGTCCATTCGGTAACGAAAAAATAAACAACATTAATCTGATTTTTTGAAGAATAACTATTCAATGAAAACAAACACCACAAGGAAAACAGTAACCAACCTGAGCTAGACCCTTGAGCAACGATCTCAGAGCAGTGTTAATATTAAGCACTCGGATAGCCCCCAACTTAAGCCCGTAGCATATGTACGTCTTGTTAACCGCAATTTGCCTACCCACAAGAAGTCCCGGATCAGACCCGTATTTTGTAATAGGTGTAACCTCAAGCTGAGGCTGCACCTCTCCAGGCATTCTAACATCTATATCGTAAACTAGATGATCCCCAATCAAATGCCGTCCCTTGGGGAGTTTACTACTGGGCATTCGCATCACAGGCCCCTGATGCGAAATAACTAAACCCGGACCCGAGGGCAAGATGTTCACATTCTGTGGGGCAGCAAAATCAGAGCTGGAAGAGGAAGTGGGGTGGATTTGAGGCTTTGCCATTATCGGCAGCTGGGGACTCTCCAGTGTAGTTGGCGGCGCACTCAGCAAAGCCATTATACGAGCCCCGGGGTGATTAGAGTTTGGGGGATTAGGTGAATTTTGAAAATTGTGATGTGTTTGCTCTTGGGGTTGGAGCGGTGGTGTGGGATAAGACAGGGACCTCTGAGGGTGCACGTTGGCAAATTCCTGGTTGGGCTGCGAAGGAGCGGAATAGCCGGTGTACACTGGATGGTAATGGAATGGGGATGTTTGGGGGGAATAGGAGTAGGGCCCAACGCCGGCACCGATGGGCGGAGGATAAGAGGCTGAAGGGGGTGGAAAAGGAGCAGAGACCAAATTAGGATTACTATTAGCCTTGCTAACATTACCGGCGAAGTTGTGATCGTTAGGGTTAGAAGCGGAAGTGGAGGTGGTGGGTAGTGTAGTGGTGGAAGGTCTGAATAATTTATGCATGTCGAAGGGAGTTCCGCCTGGGGGGTTCGGGCTGCCAGGAGACGCCATCTGTGTCAATTTATCCGTTGAAATAGCAACAGTCCAACAACCAGCGTACAGCTACCGTTGCTGATCTGGGTGTATATCCCGTTTATCTCGAGCTTCCACCGGGCCTGTAAAGGCATATGATGTTGACGCATAGATCAATGAGATTTGAGAAGTACGGCGTCGAGATCCGATGAGACCAGGGCCTAGACGCGGGGTGGAGAGCAGGGTGGGACTGTGGGTGACGACAGTGAAGAGGGACTTTTTGGAGACTAAACAAAGAAGACGATGAATGGAATCGTTGCGCGGATGAGTGGGACTTGCGATTAATGGCGAGTTTGATTTGACGAGAGGATCTTGTCGATTCGTGAATTGAGAAACTTGCCAAGACTCGTGTAATGCTACTTTGCTCCCATGAAGCCCCGTAAATTAAAACTTCATGGCTCGTGCGGGTTCCCAGTTCTCTGATGCCATAAATGCGAACTATTATATTATTGATAGAAGTCTTTGTTGGCGTGGCAAGTTGATACGGAGGATAATGTGACCATGAGATGGCGACAGCGTGGCACACTAGTAACGACGTGACATCAATATATTTGAAAAGATTGATATCTCATCTCATTGAAAAAGGTTTTAATGTAATTTTTCTTTCTTTTTTTTTTTTTGTAAATTTAGTTATAGTTTAATTAAGTGCTTGTATATAAATGAAAATCTAGTTTATGAACTTGGATAATCTGGCTAGAATGTGAGATTTCGTCCATGCTAAGTTTGATGGTAGTAAAATCTGCTTAAGAAGGAAAACATATCACTCAAGATGGAAAGTTGAATTGGTGTTAAAACACTAAATGCAAAGATTAGACAAGAAATAGCTGCAATTTGGATTTGACACTAATTTCTTGGTGATCATATATCCAAAACAAATAGAAACTGTTATACTTGAAGACTTAAAGGTTGGAGATTTCAGAGGATGACTTGGACTTCATCGATTTCATGAATTAAGAGCAATTAAGTCATATAATTGACCCTTCATGGTAAGGCTTAGTTTTTATGTCAAATTGAGTGAGAAAAATGAGTGAGCAAGTAAGAGAAAAGTGAAAACAGAGAGTTAGTTGATTATGCAATTAGGTATTATGGGTTACTTAAAGTGCAGGAGAAGTTAAAGTCAATCAGATTAACTGTGTAGAGTGTTACTCTTGAAGTTTGGGTGTATTCTTAACAAATTTGACATAGTAGGATCCTTTACTTAGGATAGTACCTTACAGATATAGGAGGTTGCCTCTAAATTGCATTAACAATTGTGATGTTCAACCTTGTAACTCTGTTTTTATTACTTGGTATTCCAACATAATTACATTCCAACAACACATAATGTTGCTACACTTAATCAAAATTATTATGTGGCATCAAAGCTACGTTACCCTTTTGTAACTTGCTTTTCAAGTAGGTGAGGTCCTAAAATTTTTGATTAAGCTAAGAGTATGAAAGAGGGAGGCTTAATTACTTGCCCACCCTTACTTGATAGGTTGAACTATTCATACTGGAAAGCTCACATGGGGCATTTACCAAATCCTGTTGATGAGAAAGCCTGTTATTCCATCACTAACAAATGGAGTCCACACACCTAGATGGTTGATGGAAAATTATATCTAAGGATGTCTAGGACTAGACCGCCCATGAAGAGCGAGCTACCTTAGGTGATCTAAAAGCCATTAACACTATCTTCATAAAAGTAGACGAGGACTAGTTTAAACTAATTTCAACTAATAAATCAACTAAAGAAACGTGAGACACACTGCAAAACGTTCATGAAAGAACGAGTAGTGTATATATGTCTCAGCTCCAAATTCTTACCTTCTAATTCAAGAGCTTTAGAATGGGAATAGAAGAAGATATAACCACGTTCAATGAAATACTAAGAGATATAGCCAATCAAGCGTATCAATTGGGGAAATAACATTTAGAAGCAAAGTTGCTACACAAACCTTAAGAACTTTATCAAAAAGATTTTCGACCAAAGTCACTACCATTGAAGAAGTAAGGAATGTGACAACAAAAGACTAGACAAGCTAATGAGTTCCTTGTAGACATGAGATAAATTGATTTCAAACCAAAAGGGATAAGAATATATGTTCTCAAAGTGAATTAAGTTGCTAGGGCAATGCATGTTGCAATGCTGAGGATAAAGTCATTACTAGTCACACAAGGACTAAAACAAACACTAAAGGAAGAAAAGAAGGGTACTCAAAACAAGGGTATTAATATACCTAGAAAGTCTAGAGATGATTGTTCAAGTAAGAACAATGAAGAAATGAAAACTAAACAAAAAGGGATCTAGTACCATGAGTGTGATAGTTTTGAAGATGTCCTTATTAAATGTGTAGACACCTTGAAGAAACAAGACAAGTTAATGGTGACTACATAGAGCGAAATAATTCTAACCAGGTTGAGGGAGAGGAACTTGTATTACATGTGTTGTTTAAAACCATAGAAAGAAGGAATCCCGCTTCTATAGCTTGTGTTGTGACATCGACAGAATTTGAGAGTAATAGTAATTGTGTGACTGTAAGCCTACAAAGGAACAAATAATGACTACCTATAATTATTTATATGATATGATGAAGGACCTGAAAAAGGATTACGGGGATTTGAAGCTCAAACATGAGAAATTAAAAGACATTATGATATTACAATTTCTAGAGCACAGGTTGCTGAAACAACACTAAAGAAGTTAAATTTAAGGAAGGCCAAGTTGAAAGACATTTTTAGCATGGGAAGGACACCAAAAGTCCACCATGGAGTTGGCTTATCTAAAAATTCAGAGAACGGCTTGGAGGTGAGTTCAAAGATCTAGGTTGTTAAAGAGGTATCAATTGATATTGCAACACCAATTCCTATAGATACTTCCCAAGAGAATGATTGTGTTAGTAAATCTACATTAGTGGATCAAAATATAGAAAAGAAGAAGAGAATAGTTGATGTTTAAGCTTCAGTTTAACAAGATCCTCCTCCCAACACAGTGCCAAAGAGGTTAGACCATGCTAACACACCTACTACAGTACATTAGAACACAGTGCCAGCTGGTATGATGTTGGAACATTAGAGGAAGAGAAGACCCCTAAGAAACTAATGTCTGTGAGTATTGTCAGACATCTCCTTCTACTTATTTTCCTTTCGTTAGAAACCTTATGAATGGGAGACATGATTGCACTAAGTTTCTAGCCAGGTTGAAAAGAAGAAAAATCATAAGAAGAATCTGGATAAGGAAAGTTGACTTGAGGTGTTATGCTTCTTGTACATCACTAAAAGCGTGTTCCAACACCATAAGGTATTTTTTTAACAATGGTTCAAGATAGTTGATCGGAGATAAGGCCAACGTGGCAAGTTATAGAAGCCTCAATAAAGGAATTGGAAATAATTAAAAAGGGCATGCAATTGATAAAAGAGCTCTGAAGACTACTGAAAAGCCATTTTGAAAAATGTGCCTTTTCTAAGGATTGGTGGAAAACAAACTCGATGCAGTGGAGTATGTTGTAATATCAGTACAACATAGAGACATCCTTAGAAAATTGTTGAACATAAGAGAAATTAGGGAACTGAGAAGAAAACTAGGCCTTTGGCTAATTTAAAATTTTAGCCATAAACCAAAAAATTAAATAGATAAA
Organism: Avicennia marina; assembly: GCA_019155195.1. Lineage (NCBI taxonomy): Eukaryota > Viridiplantae > Streptophyta > Magnoliopsida > Lamiales > Acanthaceae > Avicennia > Avicennia marina. Next base: position 15,756,598 of record CM032754.1, on the reverse strand, counting down.
GCAAAGAGGTGGAAAAGATTAAGAAGGAAAAATTCTTGAAGATCACAACTTATTCACATTCCTTGTTGATTGGAGTCTAAGTATATCGAACGTTCTCTTTCCTTAACATCAAAGACTCCAAAAGACCCTCAAATCTCTTTCTTTTCTTGTATAAATTTGCAAATGGGAAAATCAAGTCCTCTCCACCTTGATTGAATGAAGTCTCAACATTAGACCTAGAAGTTTCTTGCAATCTTCGAACACTCAATGAAATCCCAAAAAAAGAGAGCCCATGAAAGTTGCTTACAACTTAAAGGATGACAACTCAAACGAGACACTCATAGAGGGACTAGAGAAAGAGGAAATCAATAGGTTGATATTCCAGCACCAAATAGTGACTATAATGTTACCACTGGAGTCTTAGAAGGGACCCTCCTTGAGGATAAAGAAGAACCATCCTTCAGAAGCAATCATTGGAGGCATAGATGATCAAAGCTGTAATAAACATTTAGAAAGAATCAACTACCAAGACCTTATAGGATACCCTAACTTTTATCAACTTTGAACTGAAGAATGTAATTGAGTCCTTGAAGGACGAATTTTGATTGCTGCAACATAAATGGAGCTCAACTGGTTCACCAAAAATAATGTTTGGACACTGGTGGAACAATTACAAAATGTGAATGTGATATGCACCAAGTAGGTGTTCAAAAGCAAAATGGACAAGCATGGTGCTATAAAATGAAATGAGTCCAGATTAATTGCACAATGTTACATGTAAGTAGAAGAAGTTGATTTTGATGAAACCTTTATGCCTGTGGCATGCTTTGAAGTAATCAAATTGCTCGTATCAGTTGCTTATAGTCTCAACATCAAATTGTACCTGATGGATGTCAAAAGTGCATTTTTAAAGGGGATGTTGGAAGAAGAGGTTCACATAGAAAAACTTAAAGAGTTCAAGGACTCCACTAACCATGTTTATAAATATTATAAAGCTCTTTATGGTCTAAAATAGGTACCTAGGACATGGTACAAAAGGCTTATAAAGGACTTATTAAAAGAAGGATAGGTGACTAGGGAAGCTTATTGAAATTTTTTCATTCAGTTTTGCAACACCAACATCCTCATAGCACAAATCTATGTTGATAACTTTGTCTTTGGATCCATTTTGAATCTTGGTGTAATTATTTTCAATAACATAATGCAACATGTTGATAATATATAATTTTATAGTATATTTGTACTTCTTTTTGTATTTAATTTTTGCATGCATGTGAGCTAAAATGGTTAAAATATGTTTGCATGTGTGAATTATACTATTTGTAAAGATTCGAAATCATAGAAGTGTAGTTAGGGATTAATTGATTGATTTAGAACATTATCTACATTTAAAGATAAATTTAATCTGTATGAAAAGTTTGCAACTGTGAAGGGAAGAGCTATAGCAGTGGAAAAGGATGCCGCAATCGTGAGACTCAATCATAATGCAAACTAGAATTTCACAAAAGCATATTACAGCCACGTCAGAGAGGCTGCAAGTGTGAAGAGTGGAGTCACAACGGTGAGGAAGATCGTGTAATGCACTAGAAGATGAAGCAAAATACCTCATGGTTGGGTTTGTGAGTGTGGAAGAGCCTGGTGGACCACAAAAGAACTATCCGTAGCAACAAAATGGGGCATGGCCCTTACTAAACATGAGGTAGACCATGTTGTGATGAATCTTATGGCCGTGGGAAATGACACCACTATTACGACATGAAGTAGCGTGAGAGCAAGAATTGAGATCTAAAGGATATGCAAACCTCGCGGGTGCAGCAAAGGACTTATCAACCAAAAAAGTTGTTATTCCAATCACAAAGCATATCACATAGCACAGCCAAGTAGCCTACTTGCATGAAATTTTAAGAGCATTCTCATATTTTCTCTCAATTTACTCGAACCCTAGGCATTCCCCACATATATGTGTACATGCTCTACACGTGTTTAGATGTATCATAGGTTAGTTTCACATTAAAATCACATAGAATTCTTAGAGCACAAGATTTAAAGTGTGGAGAATGAGGAATCTTGGCCAAAGCATTTTCAATTATCCATGCACGTTAAGATATTTGAATAAGTTTTCATACTTTCTTTCTATTATTTTTACATTGTTTGGATGTTGAATATAATAGCAATGGTTGTCTTTGATAATATTATGGATTATTAGATTTTTCTCTAATCTCTTATGCTTAAGTTTGATTGAACATGTGTGCATGATTTTTATAATTGGTTGTCTTCACTTTAGTTATTTGTAATTAGTAAATTGATTAGTAATTATAGAGTTTAATCAACCTTATAATGAATTTGGGGCTATATGAGAAATAATGGAAGTGAAACTCATGTGCTAGATATACAATTACAAACATTAAGCTTGTGGAAATAATAGAAGTGAAACTATAAGATTAATACGAACATATGTTGTTAATCAAATGACTTAATAACTTGACTTGATTTGGCTTGGGAGTATTGGCTAAAATCTGGAGTTATAGTTATAAGAAAGTTTGGGAGAATATCATATAGAAAATAGGATTAGTAATCTGTAACAACATAATTAAATTAATAATCAATATAAATTGACACACATTGAAAATTAACACATCAAAAAGGACAAGGTTTTTCAATATTTGGTACTCCACTACTTGTTTTAGGTACTTTAGCTTTCCAGCTGCTCACTTTTGTTATTTAATTTCCATTTCATTACATTTCTAAGGTCTAACTAATAGAAGTTTAATTAAATTGATAGACATTTAATCTTTCTTTATGGATACGACACCCATACTCACCATAATACTGGTCTTAATAGAAATTTAATTTTAGTATGGTGACAAGCTTCATCACATGTAGAATTCCAAAACATGACTATGAACTTGACACATCCTAGGATGATTTCGAAAGTGTTGTTGAGGAGGCTAAAGATTGATCAATCAGAACCAAGCCTCAAGCTTGTGGCTATGTGTGTACAGTGGTCGTGTACTTTGCTTTGGAATTGTTAATGATCCAATTGTTATTCCAACACCACAACGAAAAGGTCCAAGCACACCCTAATCCATTAAGCAATGTCTTACTAAAGCATATTTAAAGACTCTTGGGCAAGGAATTGATGGGTAGGTAAATCAATTGCAACTACAACACCGTGAATTATACTAGAAACTTGCTATTTTAAAGTTTGTGTATGCTTCTATTCTAGATGATGATGTTCTAATATTAGGTCCACCTAGGACTAGACCTTCTCCCTCCTCATGCCCTATAGGCCCCTTCCTCCTTCTTAGAGCTTAACTTTGCTATTGTATATCTTAAGGGGAAAGTACATTGAAGGGAAGTTGAGGGAGAGCAAGAGATAAGGGGAGTGGATCGCAAATTCCTAGGGTTTGGCTGATTTATTAATTGCTTTATTAGTTAGTGATGTTGGAGCATAGCTGCTGTTGATGGTTTTCAAGTCAGTTGTTGTTTTGTTGTTTTATACTATTTGCTATTTGTTGGTCTTCTTAGTTTTTTGTTGTTACTTTAATGATGTTTATGTTCATGATATTTTTGGATTTTGTCTATTGTACTGATGATGTTGGTATATGGCTTTTTTTAATGATTTTGCTACTATTATAATAAAAGTATTTAAGATCCTTTTTAGAAATGATCTTAGTGTTAAAACCTTAGGCTACAAATTCTTCCACTATGACATGGTAAATCATGCCACTATTCTAATGATGTTGCAACATTAGAATAAAGGAGGTTGCCATTGGGGATTTTGTATCACCAAACATGGACATTTAAATATTTCTTTTTATAAAAAGATGTTGTGTCACACAATGCCAAAAAGAGAGATTGTTGGTGTAGCGATGATGTGGTAGATGACCTGGCAGCTAAAGTGACATGGTGTCAACGTTGCACATGAGTTGGTAACGATGTTGCACCAACATATTTCGAAAAATTCACTATGATATCTCATGCCATTTGGAAAGATTTTTATGTGATCTTCCTTCCATTTTTTTTTCCTGGATTTAGTTGTAATTGGGTTAAGAGTTTATATATGGATGAAAATCAAGTTTCTTGACTTGGATAATCTAAAAGGATTGTGTCATTTCATCCATGCCAAGTTCGTTGGTAACAAAATCTGCTTAAGAAGAAAAACATATTACCTAAGATGGAAAGTTGAGCTGGAGTTGTAACACTAGATGTAAAGATTCGACAAGAAATAACTATAGTTTAGTTTTGGCGTAAATTTTTCAATGATCACATGTCTAAAACAAATAGAAGTCATTGAACTGGAAGACTTTAAAGGCTTAAGACTTTAGAGGACAACCTGGACTACCCACTCTTCATGAATCGAGGGAAATTAAGTGATATTGTTGTCCTTTGTGGTGGTGATTAATTTTTATGTCAAATTCAATAGGAAAAAGAGTTATCAGGTGAGGGAAAAGTGAAAACATGTCTTATATAACTTAGATAGGACTAGTGGGGACTAGTTGAGTGTGCACTTAGATATTGTGGATTGCTTAAGATATATGGGAGGTTTTTTTTTTTTTAACAAAAAACCACCGAGGGGTGGGAGGAGCTTTTCGGGGTCTTCAACCCATCTTCATAAAGCAACAAACAAGAACAAGGAAAGTTTAAGGGAAATTACAAGAATTGTACCACTCCCAAACAGCACAAGGAACAATACTCCAAGATAAAATTAGTGAAATCTAAAGAAGGGGTAACCCATCGAATCAAGTTTGGTAATGCCCCGAAGTTTACACTGAATCTGCTCGTGAGTGATGAAATGAGAGCCCTATATGTCAATCGCCTGAGAGGCCAAGAGATCAGCTGCCTGATTTGCTTCCCTAAAGATGTGAGAAATTTTGGTTTCCAATTGGTTCAACATTGTCTTGATTCTGAGAATAGTATGATGGGAGAGCCAGTGACCAGTTCGGTTCGAGGTGAGAAGATAGATGATAGCCATGGCGTCAACTTCAATCCAGATGTTATGAATCCCATGTTGCAAACAAAGTTCCAGCCCAGTTTGCAAAGCTTGTAATTCGGCATTAGTGTTAGAAATGACTCCAAGGGACTTGTGGAAAGCCAAAATCACATCTCCTCCAAAGGGATTATTCGTGTGGAATGTTTTTCTTGAAACTTAGGTGTGTACTTTTAAAAAATTTGATATAATAGAATCCTTTACTTAGGTTGGTGTCCCATGAATGTTGAAGGTTGCCTTCAAACTGAGTTAACAATTGTGATGTTTTAGTTCTTTAATTTTTGTGTCTGTCACTTGATATTCCAATATAATTGCTTTCCAACAACATGTAGTATTGCAACACTCCATCAAAAGTATTAGTCCTATTGGTCTTTTAATAATTTTTAAAAAATATCATTCATTGCTAATTTAATTCATATCTACACCATCTACAATGTATATATTAGGGCTCTATTTCTATAAAAATATAACTTCAGTCACTTTAATCGAGCTTTTTTGAAATACTACTCTCTCAATAAATCTATTTATACTGTTTAATAACTAACTTTGGTCTCAAATATAAATGAACTAAAACACGTCTAGTTTTTTCCTTTCCTTCATTATCACTATTACATTAAATTATTTATCTCTTTTTAGTTAATATTTAGTTTCTTTATTTCTCATATTTCATATCACTCTAATTTTTTTTATATTTAAAACCACAATACAATCAATTAATTCTATTTTGTTATTGAATTATAAAAAAATATAATAACTTCATATTTTAATTTAATTAATGAAATTATACAATTTTTTTTATAAATATGCACACATATAATGTCTGCATGTTTTACTAGTTTTCCATATTTTTTGGATCTATTATTATTATTATTATTATTATTACCATCATTATGTTATAGAATTTCATTTATGAATGTAGTAATATGAAAGAATCAGCTATTAATTCCTTAAGCTTGAAAAATTATTTCAATCTTTTCCCTTTCAAGTGTGTTATGACAAATACTTTGGTTATGTTTGGAAGAGAAGTTTTGGTGGAGATGATGTTTGATGGAAATAATGTTGGAATGATAAGTATATTTGCTTGGAAGATTTCAACATTTTGAAAATTTTGATTTATTTGGACATATGTTTAAAATACGTAAGAATAATAAAATGATATGACAGTGTATAGAAGTGATGATTAGATTTTAAGATATAAATATATATAAATATAAGTGTATATATATAGATATAAATTAATTTGATTCTAAATAGATAATTATTAAAGAATAATTAATTAATTATATATGCAAGAGAAAAAAATTTTAAATTCAAATTTTGAATAAAATTTTTATTAATTTATATGTTCAATAGTATAAAGTTAAATAGCTTAATAAAGATGAGAAGATGGGAAACAAATATTTTAGAAGCCAATGTTATGGAGTGGAGTCATTGTGGAAATGACAACTTTATTTGGCTTAAGATGAACTATGATTATTGACATTTTGAGCCCTATTAAAGTTGCATTTATAATTTATTTAGTAGTTGCGAATAGCTCTTTCATGATCTTCTTTCATGATCGGAGATTTTAATTTGAAATTCTAATGATCATATTGCTTTATTGAAAATTTGTTCATACTTCTATAACATATTATTAGAGATCTAAGCTTGTTTCGATTGCATAATGCAAATTATTTTATTTTTCTTTTAATTCTTTCTCACTTTCTTTTGAACTTTTTTAATTTTTCAAAGTTCTCTCTCCCCCTCTCCTTCTTTTAATTTTTAATTATTTATTTTCATGAATTGTAGATAGAATGACAAGAAGGGTAGAAGTTATTAATCAATAGGGATTTTTTATTTTCTTATTCTAATTAAAATAACAAATTTACAAATCAAGCTTCTGAGGGTTTTAATTAAATGTCTTGAAATGACATAACGACGTCATCATACATTATTTCACCGTTTCAAGCAAACGGCGGGATGGCCAATTTTTAAAAAAAATGCAAAGCTTCTAAGGCAAATGAGAGAGGACTACAATGAGATGATGTCACTAGAAAACAAAAAAAAATTTAAGTGTTGCAGCAATGCATTAACTATATAAAAAAAATGTACACAACAAAAACTAACATGCATTATACCCATTAACCCAACAAAAACCTAACATTAACAACACAAACATAAAAACAAAAATTTGTATAAACATGCATTTTTATTATTCCTACACACTTCAACTTCATCATTCACTATCTATCATTCGTTCATCCTATATTCACTGCGAAAATAATATCAACTAATTGAAGCATCGTTAAGTGACACTTTTGAGGCAAAAAAGAGGAGAAAGGGGCTACAGTGAAGCAAAGTGCAACCAACCAAACTTCTAAGTAAGCAAAATTTTTTCAAACAACGTGCTATATATTTTTTTTTATAGAAATAGTGGAAATTATTTACATGTAAATGTCAAAAAATTTTTTGATATGCTAGAAACATGTAGAAAGTTCAGATCTAAAAAAACATGTTAATATCTATAAAAAAAATTGAAAATAGAAGAAAAATAAAAATTACAGAAAAATCTAGAAAATTAGAAAAATGGAGAAAAAATGCTGTAAAAACTGAAAAAATTCTAAAAAATATTGAAGATGATATTTAAGTGTCGAAAAAATAGGAGAATCTTTGGAAATTATATTAAACATGAAAAAATGAAGAAAAAGTTTGAGAAAAAGGGAAATGTGGGCGCTGTCATTGCTCCTCCGCCGTGAGCTTGGGCGGAGAAGTGAGTCGTGTCGAGTTTTGATATCGCCCATCTAGCCGGAGTTTGCCATTGAAGACATCGGAGTGGAATAAAAGAAAAAGCGGCAGTGAAGAAGGGTTTAGAACCGAAATTTTAGATGAAAGAAGGAGCGGTGGCGAACAACCGGTGGCGGGCCGGGATGGCACCGGCCATGTAGCAACCAACTACGCCACTGTTGTCTTAAGGAGATGCCATCGGCTGGTGTTGGGGCGAAGAAAAAGGGACAGACGCTGTGCAGATGCAAGGAGGAGGGGAGGGAAGGGGCGTGTTTGTTTGGAGGTTGGGGGCGGGGTTCGTTTGATTGGACTATAATTCTATAATAAATTAATTAAAATATATTAGTAATATGTGTATTAATTAAAATGTGTGAAATTAAGATATAATAATAATATCAAAATATTGTAGGCACAATTAAGAAAGTGTTCTCATTAATAATACTATGCTAAACAATATTAGTATATTAATAGTATTAGAATATATTAAATAAAATTTATTTGTGTATTTATTAAAATATGTATAATTTAAAAATAAAATTGTTGCTAGGTATATGAATTAAAGTATGTGCGATTAAGATATAATAATAGTAATACTAGGATATCTAGTATTTTCTATGTATAATTAAGTGTGGGCTTATAAATTAATTAAAAATATTAAAAAATTATTAAGAATACTATATGAAAAATATGAAACTGTTAATATATTAACAGAGCTAAAATATATTAAGTAAAATATAATAGTAATATGAGTATTAATGAAAATATATAAAATTAAATAATAATAATAGGTGTATTAATTTATTAATAATAGTAAAAAATAATAATTAAAATATACTGCTAATGTGCAACTAAAATTTAATAGCATTAACAATAATAATAGGCATACTAATTAGAATATACTACGCTTAATTAAGCATGGGCTTGTAAATTTAAATTTGCCATAAATGCATATTGTTTTAGTTTATGTGAGCTTACTTGTTTCATATGTATTTCCAATATTGAATATTCCAAAATTATAGAAAATTTGTTATATGTTTGTAATATTTTGCCTATACGAATATGCTGCACAATATGGTAATTTATTCAAATTATGTGAATTTAATTGAATATAGTGTCTATGAATGTTATGAGAATTTGCATATTATGTAATAGTGGTGTTAGCTTATATGTGACATATTCATAATGATTACATAAAATTTAATTGATCACGATGTGAAGAGATTGTTTTGTTCAAGACATGGTATTTGGAGGTGAAATTCAAATTGTGCTATACTAGATAGGTTTTGTTATGCAAAATTCAAACGATATTAGTTACAATATTGAGTTTCATTATTTGCAAAACATATCTCATGGTAGCACTTTTGTAGAGTTAGAGATAATGGCGTATGATTTGACTACAGTAAATCGAAATCGATTTGTTCTCTATTTAAAAATGAAGTTTGTGTTGAAAGTTGCATTTGAGGGATATAATGCTGTCCTACTACTAAATGAGAACGATATAAAATTACAGTTCTTATTGAATTTGATGAATCAGGTAAGGTATTTACATTTATATATTGAAATAGAACGGTGAGAATAAGACAATGTGCCATGTGTCCTACGTGTGAAGGGTGAAATAAGTCAAGTCTCCCACTAATTGTTCTTTGGACTTGAACAGTTGAATAGCGTGTATCTGGTCATTGAAGTATTGACTCATATGAGTATTCAAGAAGATGACTAATAACATGTAAAATAATAGGTATATTTGTATCCATATTATACTTAGTTTATGCATGCATGTGAGCAAAAATGAAGAAAATATGTTATCATGCATGAATTATATTAAATATTAGCATGCATATGTCTTAGAATGAGAATTGTTGTGCATGTATTTTGGAATGAGAGTTATCATGATTATAGGAAAGATTAAGCAATGACTTCAAAATTATGTCGCGTTTTGGTGGAATATTCAATTTATTTGAAACTTCAAGGAATAAAAGAAAAATAAATTGGCTTTCTTACGATGCAAAAATCAAGTCAATTGGACATAGGACGAAGAAGTTCTGTGCAAAAAAATGTCTACTACTAGACCAGTCAAACACACTGGAATTGTTGCGATCAAGGCTGCTATCACAGAAGGCAGAGCCACAATTGCGGGAAGGTGTTACATGATCGTGAAACTGGACTGTGACATGTTCTAGAAATACTGCAATTTCAAGTCACGATCGTGGCGTTTCGGCACTAGAAACATTCAGCTCTTGTTTTTCATAATTTTCAGGACTTTTTCGACTTCTACACTTCTTCAAGGGTTTCTTGGGTTATAAATAAGAGATCTATACATCTTAGAAGGAGGATTTTCTAGTTTTTTTTAGATTTTAGTTTCTCTTCCAACTTCTAGAACATAGAACATAAGATTAAAACTTGGAAAAGGAGGGATCCACGTTAAGAGTTTAAGATAATTTGTTTTTCCAAGCAAAACAAAGTCTTAGGAATAAGTTTTCATAACTTTTTCTATTATTTTGATGTTTGCTTGGATGAGAAACAATTTTGAACTTATTTTTATTGAATTTATTATGAATTTCTAAATTCTTCTCTCGCTTGTGTTTGTGTTTGACGTATGATGTGTGTATGAATTTCAATTAATTATCTTTACATGATTATTCATAATTATGGATTTAGATAGTAATTAGGAAGAACTGGCCACTTCTTTAATTATTTGTGGCAGTGCGAGGAAAAATGGGGGTGAAACTTGCACGTTAGACATATAATTTGTAAACACTAACTCCGTGAGAATAACGGGAGTGAAATCATAGAGTTAGTGTGGGAAACAATTGTTAATCACTAACTTGAACAATTATTACCTGCAAAAATTTGGAGTTGAAGTTATAGGAAAATTTGAGAGAATATCGTATAGACTTTAGGATTAACAATTTATAACCAATGCAATTAAATTGATAATTAATGTAATTTGACATGCATAGGAAACCAACACAACACAAGTGGCTAAATTTTCAGTTTTTGGCACTCCAATACTTTCATTTAGTGTACTTTGTTCTTGGTGTTTACTTTTAGTTTTATTTCTTTTCTTTTGCTCTGGTTTTGAGGCCTAACTAATAAGAACTTGATTAAATCAATAAACACACAAATCCTCCTTGTGGATATGACATTCATACTTACCTAGTACTAGTCATTATAAACTTAAATTTTGATCTGTTAAAAACATGCATCAGTGACATGTTGCTTGACCTTAACACCCAACCATCATATTTTGAATAGGAATATGGAGAGAGTTCATATGTTCTATCATAGCCTGCAGCAAATATTGGCACTGGAATAAAACCTTGCACAAATCATGCTCACAAGATAACTTTTAATGCTTATGAGAAACATCTATACAGATCAACATCTAACATCAATGATAAGGATTATGGAGACGAAGGTGATGATGAGAATGACGAAGAAGAGTATGTAGTTGATGTCAATTTGATGTAGTAGGTATTGACAATAATAGATGCCAGTCCATAGTCTCGAGATGTGGTGGAGCCATCAAGCACCATGTTATGGTATTCTTCAGCTATTCTAAAACCTAAACATGTGACAGAGTCATCAACTGTGCCATTGTATTCATTGTCTTTCCAGTACCTGAACATGTGATAAAGCTATCAATAGTGCATTATATGCATTTATGCCTTGCTTTTCATAACTGTATCTAGAAATAATTGCTGATAATATTTAAAACTCAAATGGTAGATAAAGCATGTGCCATGATGAACATGAAGGAGAGCTTGATTTGGACATGGTGTCTAATAACAAGTGCTCATGTAGTGGTGAAGGATCACTTTGTGACACATGAAAAGCGTAAGTACCACATGGTGAAGAGTAGGCTTAGTACATAGAAAGTTAAATGTAGGTAGAGTATAGTTGATAAACTTTGTGACTGGTATCTTAGTGTTTCTTTAAGGAAGAATATTAAGTTGTGGAAGATAACAAGCTATAGTGGAGACCACACATGTCCTTTAGGAGATCTGCATATGGATTACATAAATTTGGATAAAAACATGGCAGCTGCACTTTTTATAGGGTTAGTTTGTTAGAATCCTACTATTAAGATCAAAAATGTTGTTCAACTTGCTAAAGATCAGTATGGTTATAAGGTTAATTATGTAAAAAACTTAGTGTAACTTGAAACGAATGAGCAACTTCTTCATTGATTGCACCGCAAAAATGGAACCCGGGCACTATTATTGAGTAGAAACACATTGACATCAAGGTGTCAAATAGGATGATGCTATTTTATTTCTTTTGGCTGTTCAAATCTTACATTGATGGATATAGGCATTGTAGGCTAGGAATCAGTATGGACACCTATATATGAAGTATTGTTATAAGCTACTCATTGTAGTTATCATTGGTTCCCATTAACAAGTGTTGTCCCTTGCCTATGCTTTAAAGATGATGAAAACACAGAGTTATGGCGTTAGTTCCTATTGATGCTAGAGCAACACATTATCTATGGTAGAGAGTATATTTATCTCGTATCCAACAGATATCCAGGCGTTTTTTTTGCTATTGAGGATATTGATGCTTTCAAGATCTCATGAGGATGACACTGATTTTATATTCGGCACATGTGTGCAAACCTTTTAAAAGCTTTCAAGTCTCAACACGTTCATGACTAGTGCTGGAAAATAGGTGTAGAGAATCAGGAGAGAAAGTTTTTTCAAACTTTAGATCATATAAAGTAAATCGATTTGCAGGCTAATAACAACTTGCAAGAAATTGATAAGGCGAAGTGGACTCTCTTGTTTGACTAAGGTTGGAGGTATAGTGTGCTAACAACTAAGGTATTAAAATGCATTAATGGGGTAATGAAAAAAATATGACGATTACCGATATGCTTAATTATGCAGATAACGTTTGATTGACCCGTCGCCAAATTCAGGGAAAGAATAGCTAATAGTGAAGCCATGATGGGAGGGGAGGAATGAGTGGCGCACTTGCACTGCAAAGACATATACAAGGGCAGAACTCAAATCCATCTGGCATTTAATGTAGTTGTATGATCAAAATATATAGTCAGACTGAGTGATCACGGCACAAGATGGGCGAAAAGGTGAAGGGAATGCTTACACTGTGAAGATATGTAGTAGGGAGTGCACATCCAAGAAGTGGTTGTTGCGTAGTGTTCCACGCTCACACATAATTGTGGTTTATAGAAAAAAAGGTGTGAATCTTAAGAGGTTAGTAATGCCATACTTTTCTATTTGCAGTTATGTACACATGTATGTAAGGAGATTTAATCCTATTTAGACCGAGGATTGTTGAGATGATCTACTGTTCAAGTTGACCACAACCCTCATGGGTGTACAATTAGGCATGCTAGTAGGGATCTATCTTGCTAAATATAGAATGAAATGGATTGAGTGTAACATTAGGCTCAACAGCAATCATAGTGAGAGGTTTAACATCAATTACAGGATTTAGACATGCCTTAGTCTTCTACACGCTCTAGTTAGTTCCGATTATATCGCGAAATCTTATGTTTGCTAGCAATTCATATGCTTGATAAGATGAAAGTGACAAAAATTTGAATAAAATGGATTGCCCTCAGAATTTTTCTTTGTCTATTAGATCTTGTCATTTACCCTAGCTTTCTAAACATTTTCTTGTCAAGGTGCTCAAGCATTTAGATTTAGTTGTATCCAGAAAGTGTGCTGTTATGCAAACGAAAAACAATGTTCAAAAGTGGGCTTAATTGTGTATCTGTGTAATCACACTATGTGTTGTGCAATCACACTATGTGCTTAGAGTGCATGCATTTTAATTTTATTACCTACATTCACAATAATATATTTTCCATGTTTATGCACATTTTGTCATTAATTCAGCGTCTAATCAACCTTTTTTCTTATAGGATGTTTTCACGATAACTTTATGAGCTGATCTAAGCCCATTAGATTAGAGTCTACTTCACTTGTAGCATAACCACAGGTTAGAGAGTGTTTAGTTGAGAGACATAGACATAATGCTTTGCCCACAATGCTAAACCAGGGCACTAGCTAGGATTTTTGACTTGAATGATCGAGTTGTATTTTTGCTATACTAGCTAGGTTTTTATGGGATGTATAGGTGTGGACACGTAGTACTTGACTGGTGCTTGATCATAGCAATGGTCGAGAGGTGGTGTTGTGAACTCACATTTTTTATCTGGTGATTGGGGAGGCTACTATGATGTTGGAGGATGTGGTGTTGATTTAATAGTTGTTGGTGGAGGGTACCCTAGTTATAGGGGTCAATAATCGTTGGGATATTAATATTTGACAAGAGTACTGCATAGAGCATTTAGGGTTTGCACTAGTGAAAATGTATTTAGTAGCATTGCCATATCCCTTTCAATTTTAGCTAAGGAGGTCTGAAGTCGGACGCTCACTGCCAAAGTACAAATGTTGATATTGCCCTATACTCTTGTTGTTACACGTTTTTGTTATTAAATTGTAGGATTTTCCTTGATTTATTCATAGATAGAATAAAGCTACTATACCTGCACATATTGGAGGATATGAGTAGGTCTTGACCATATTGTTAGGGGGGAATGTTGTTAGCATACATGTATTAAGAGTTGTGCTTTGCGTGCATACGAGACAAACACATGATAGGTCGCCAACTAAAGTTCTTATAGATATGGACCTAGATTAGATCCTGGGGTTGGGACTACAGACTCATGATTGTAGCCTTTACACTGGCCTACTAACAGTAGTTTGTGATGTGTAATTGCTCGCTGAGCCCTTTAGAGCACTGTATGTTTCATTGAATTATATTCTTTGTTGTGCCATCATCATGCAAGTGTTATATTTAGCCTTAACGCATACTACTTGTATGATAAGTGATACATTAGATAGAAAAAAGAAGTGTCAGGTATGAGTAAATTACGTTAAATTAAATGTGTATCACAATTCATTTCGCAATGCATACCATCAATTCCATGTATATTACATATTTCATTTTAGTTTCAGTAGCGGTCTTACCCCAACGAGACATACGAGATGTTACTTAACCATTGTGGTGATAATTATGGGTATTCTACGGTCCACTCATTTGCTATGAGATCATTGAGATGCACCGCGTTGATTGGGTACTAAGGTAGTTTAGAATGCCGTAGGGAATTCTTACTGATATACCGTAGCATGAGGATGCATTTCATAGCGATGAGTGACACGGGCGGGCAGAGACTAACTAGGCTGAGGACCACGTTGCATATATTTGAGAGTGGGCTAGTGATGATCGTATCATAGGGGCTCCTGTCTTTCTGGATGCATTAGTGTCATGAGACTACTTGGAGTGGCACTATCGAGCCATGTGTCAATTCATCACGCTCAGACATGTATTCATGCACACTAGATATCAGCATGACCACGTCACTTATTTCTCTTACGTGGTACATCTCATGTTCCTACTACCAATACACTATAATAGTTAGTTTGTACCCTTACATATATATATATATATATGTGTGTGTGTGTGTGTGTGTGTGTGCGTGTGCGTGCGTGCGTGCATGTATATAAAACTCTATAACATGTAAAGGGTTGATTATAGGTACAACAAATGCAACAACTACATACTAGTGGATACAATTAACAGATTGTCAATGGGGTGGAGCGACAATCATAGCAGTGGGTCTAGTGAGATTTTCCACCATACTTTTAGACGAGACACATGACCTCCTCATTGCCTAGTTCAGGACCTAGCACATCATATTACTATGATATAGTAGGTCCTAGCACTGTATATCAAAGAGGACGTGTATGTGCCTTAGCCACTACATTGGGCACTTAGTCTCTATACATGCCACAAGTCAATTCTTTGTACACGATACTTCTTAAGTCCCTTTACACACTCTTTCAAGAGTACAATCCGCAAGAGCGATCTTTGCAGTATTGTTGATCCTCAATGTCATTCTAATAGGACTTAATGAGTATCAAAGCACAGTAGTACCATACTGTGTATGATCCTAAGGAGATCTAACACCTCGTGTTAGACAAGCCACACATTATGGCATCGGTAGTCACCTAGGAGATGGAGATAGCATATGGCATCTACTAGTTTCTCTTATATGTACTAGGTATTCTATTCAAAGTTATTGAATAATGTATTTTATTATTGTTACAATATATTTAGGTATGATTAATTATGAATGATCAAGCTATACAATATGTTCCAAAAAACTAGATTACGTGAAATTTTCATAAATATAAATTGACATTATCACTAATATCACATACGTCCCATTAGTAGTTTAGAAACAAAGTTCAATGAAATTATGGTATGTACATAGTGCCTACATATCCCATGGGAAGTTCATACCTAGTAGAAGTACAGTATAAGTTTATACATCAATATTTGTCATCTGACATCTCAACAATTAGATATGTACATTTGTTGCATACTGCATGCCCAATTGACATGTGCTTCTTCTTCGTTTCCATTAGCTGCACATTCACGAGCCATGATTTGGTAGTTGTTGCGCTACAGATGCATGGGCATTTGTTGTGTTTCTCTCGTATCCAATTCAAAGCTAGTGTTTTCTCCTCTAGCATTCCTCGTGACATAGTGACCACCTTCCAATGGGAACAATGCATTTCAACTTCTCAAATCTTCACAAAAATTTCATACTATTCTTACATTTGATATTATCACTTTGCTTCTGTTGTAGCAAGATAAGTAGGTGAATATATCTTATTTGAATCGAAAATGTTTTGGAAATGGTCATTAAGAAGCCATGATCTCCCCATAGTTAGGAAGATATCCTCACCAGTGTAGTACCATTTTGATGCTTGGAAATGCTCCATTAATGTTTTGTTTCCAATGACAACACATGTATATATAATAAAAAACTTAATACTTGTCTCCAATACATGATCATGTCACCTCAGCCATTGTTCGTGTTGTCCCATCAAATGCTTAATTGTAGGCTTGAAAGAGAGAGCTCAACTTCTTCAAGAATAAGGGTTGTAGGTATATTGATTGGCCATGAGGCCTACTGAATTGATTTATCATCATGGGCCATACAACCTTTTTTACTAAAGGGCACAAGGGCTATGACCCTATTCAATGCATGGTTCCTACCACTCAACTACTTCACCTCATCAATTGATGCATTGTCAATACTTAATGTGCCTTGTCATATCAATCGGCAAGCCATGGATAGTGATTCAATGCTTTTGTCCCACTAGACCAACCTGTATCATTGGAGGTTAGAATGAGATATTTCAACATGCTATATACATAAGGGCTTAAGGTGCATTGATGGCCATGAGGCCCACTGAATTGATTTATCACATGGGCTCTCAATTTTTCATGTCTCTTTCTTACAGCTTTTTTTACCTACAGGACACGAGGCCTATAACCTTATTTAATGCACGGCTCTTATCGCTCAACTACTTTATCCCATTAATCGATGTGTCATCAATACTCAATGTGCCTTATCATATTAGTCGTAAGCCATGGACAGTGGTTCAATGCATTTGTCCCACCAGACCAACCTGCTCTATTACAGGTTGGAATGAGATAATTCATTATGCTTAAGTACAAGGGCTTCAGGTGCATTGATTGAGCATGAGGCCCACTAAATTGATTTATTACATGGGCCCTCAAATTTTTATGTTTTTTCTTACAACTTTTCTATGAACAGGTCATGAGGATTGTGACCCTATTCAATGCACAAGTCCAATCACTTAACTATTTTACCTTATCAACTGATGCATCGTTAATGTTTACTACCTCATCATCTGAGTTAAAAAGTCATGTGACCCTATTCAATGCATTTGTCTCACCAAACCAATCTGCTCCATTGCGGGTTGGTACGAGACAGTTCATTATGCCTAGGCACAAGGGCTTCAGATATATTAAATATGCTTGCAATGTCTCATAATTTTCACATTTCCACACACATCTTCATTACATTGCTCCATGTTGTCACATAAATGCTTTTGCCTTCCATAAATTAGGTTCTATTTTATTATTTGCATTATACTCACTTTCTTACATGCAATTATAAATATTAACCTCATTTCAAGTCTAGTTTCACATAAAATTGTATAAATCCTTATCCAGAACTCTTTCTATTTTGTCCACAGGTATAAGAGATTATACAAATTCTAGGCACCAAGGGATGTGCTTTATTAAAGAAAGAGATGATGATTATAAATATCTTATTGATGATGATCCGGTAGAATACTATTGTGGTATAAGGATAGAATGAATACATAGAGTAAAGAAGTCTAAGACACAAGTTTGCAAATTCTAAGCCATGGCCTTTAAAATTCCAAAGCAAATTGTCATTTTCCATGCCCATAAATTCAGTAGAAACATATGAATTTTCCATCAAACAAATAAGACAAGAAAACAATCAAGTACTAGCATGTAGCTTCAGGCATCAAATGCTCCAATCAGTTGAAGAACTTGCATTTGCCTGAGGTCATAGACTATTATGTCGTGAAAGTTTAAATATTGTTAATTGTTCAGAGTACAAGTTATATTACTGCATGCTTGATGAAGATGAATAAATAACTCTCATCTCATGTTAACCATGTATAACTCCTCATATATTGTACTTACTTTTACTTCATTTTTTCTTATCAAACTACTACTGCTTTAACATATGTCATAATCAAATTACCCTCCAATTCCACTCCCAATTAGTACTGTAATTAATATTACAATATATCACAAATCTTGCTAATTATATTGAACTTCTAAGATTATTATTCTTCAAAGAATAACAACAAAAATATTAAATACTGTAAAGTTTTTCAAATAATTTCAAATGAAGAAATAAGGAAATATCAATAAAATTTGAAAAAAAAAAAGGAAATGTTTCCCAAAATATTCAAACCAACATGGCAAAAGACAAATGTATAAATATCAAATAGCACACAAATATATTAAATAAAAAATAATGAAATATCAAAAGAATTTACAAAATGATACAATTTGTAGATTACAAACATAATTTCTAGGTTGCTAAAAAATAGAAAAAAGTGTTAAACCATAATTGTAATTAACATAAGGGTAATTCACTTAATTTACTTTCTCCAACAAAGATTTATTATTAAAATAATATTGTAGTATATTATTTTAAAAAAGATATTTTCTATGTGAAACAAAATTTTGTCAACTAGATTTTATATTTACCATTTCCACATTATTAAACTTTATGTTCAATTTTATCAATTTTACTTGTGTTTATTAATTTCATTAAAATTATGTTTTACAATCTCACTAAAAAGTTATAACATAAAAACCCTTAACTTTTCATAAACCAATATATATTTCAAAAACAAATTCTATATCAAGAAGAAAAATATCACTTACTTCTATAAAAAAGCACTACTCTTTCATTTATATTCAACTATATCAATTTTGCAAAAATCTACTAGCTTCATTCAAATTATATTTTATTGCAGCAAAAATGTCAAAACATAAAAAGCCCCAAAACTATTATACAACACAATAATTTAGAACTCAATTTATTGAACTATTGGGTTTTTTATTTAAATAAAAATTTTTATTTTAATTCAATTTGTAATATAATTTTTGCCTCTATTTAAGGCTGATGGTGAGATAATGTTAAGGTATGGCCCCCATGTTTCATTCGAAATACAAGGCCAATTTTCTTTTTTTTTTTTTATAAAAAAGAAAAGACTATCTCACTGATTGAAACAACAACATAAGTTATATTTATAAACCCCCCCCCCACCCCACTAAGGTTACTTTGTCAAACTATAATTCTAATTAGGATAAAAATAAAAAATAAAAAAACCCTTGTGAATGGGCTGCCATGTGAGAATAGGTCCTGCTTGCGTATGCTAACACTGAAATTTATTTATTTATTTAACAAGAGAAAGACGCAACGAAAAAATGTTCCCATTGATCTACTAATCATCTGTATTTATCTCAATCAATAAAATGTTTATAAGTAGACACAAAATCAATTAAACGTATATTTTTTCAAATGGAATGAGCACCTATGAAGAGGAATCCAGCTGAGTGTGAAAAATGCAATTTTAGTCCACTAATTTTAGGGGTGGCATCCTCCTATATAATCCTATATAATAGTCAAGATTAAATAATTAAGATGCTGAGAATTACTTATATATTATTTGAATTTCTGTTTTAACCTTATATTATTAATTAAATAATTTTCATATTAAGGTTATAATGAAAAAATAAATAATTAACCTTACTAAATAAAATTTTTAAAGATGAATTAATCCATGTAAACTATTTTATTACTCAAAATAATCCTTGTTGATTCCATTAGTCACATTTGCACTTTTAGGGCATTTTTACTTTGAGTAATAATATAGGATATATTATTTTATCAGATTTAATTGAATGTTTACTTTGATTTATTAAAGTCATTTATTAAATAAGGACCTAGATAAAATTGTAAAATTGTTCATCTTCACTTTAGATGATAAAGTTGGATAAATTATTTTATTAAGTATAATCACATATTCGTTATGGTAGATAAAATCCTCGATAAAAGAATAAATTTGATATAACATGACTAAACCAATAGATAATTAAACTTGCACAACAAATATAATAAATTAATCCTTCAAAATAATCCCAATAAATTTTAATCCCATCCTTAAAGTAAATATAAATAAATAATCTTATATGAGAGTTATGATTAATCAAAATTTAGGAATTATATATATATATATATGTATATATATAACTATTTCAACATTATATAACTAATTGAATTATTTTATATTATGATTATAATTGAAAAATAAATATAATCATCGTAAATAGATAAACTTACCAAACATAATGGTTAAGAATTAATTGATCTATTAAACTTTTTTATCCTTCAAAATAATTATTTGGATTGTAATCCTATCAAACATAAAGAAGAAGTAATTTTTGTTAGTTTGTTGTATGCATTAGTTAAGTCAGTTATGCTGAATATTCTCTATTGATGTGAATAGCAGTTGACTTATGTATCTATAAAACCAATGCAATAGCACCCTTGCCAAACTGGGCAGTTTAGTTGATCAAATAAAATAACAAGCTCATTTTCTCTTCTATTATATCCCCAAATCACCCCGTATTATTACTCATAATTATTGTATTAATTATACACTATTAACCACTCGGAATTGTATGAAAACTGGGATGGAAGGTCATACAAAATAAGGAGAAAATGGGGAAGTGGAGAAATGCAAAAGAAATGACAAATAAAATGGGTCTTCTTCTTTAGTTGGAAGCCATTGTATCATTCTACACCATGAATAAAACACACTAAATATTTCTTCCATTGATGCAGGTGAATTGGCAAACTAGTTAAATTTGTGTTCTTTATTTTGTGTTCCTATGATTATTTTATATTTTTGCGTGATTCAAGGTAAAATTGGCACCCGAAAAATTTGGATCACTACGCTGGCATCATTTGTAGGAATCAAAATTACCCCAAACACGAACCGAGCATGGATTATCGGTGATGAAGAAAGTTTTAGGGGATAAAGATGAAAGAGATCAAGACTTGGTCTGGCCGTTTTCTTATTTCTTCCACAGTAAGTTCACTGAAGATAAGGAAAAGTGAAGATCTAATTAATGGTTTCAATTCCTTTAAAGATACCTTTCCTCAAACCTTGAGGAATTCCATTACTCCAACCCCAAGATTTTCCTTCGCGATTGCCTCCTCTAACGACTTTGAAATCGTAATTACAATTGTGCCGATTGGACTTGGTGCTCTACATAAAGCATGTCTCCACATCTGCACTAAATTCTATCCCAGCGATTTGAAACGTCGAGTCACCTCCCTCACTCTCTTTAAACCTCCCCGCTTATACACCAGATCAAGACTCTTTGATGAACGTGTAAAGCTAGATCCCTAGTCACAAGTCCTAATCTATTTTGGATCTGATATTTCTAGCAATTTGGAATAGTAGAGGTGCGGGAATCCTTTGCAATGGTGTGTAGACAAACCTTGAAAGCTTCTTAGTTTGCACAACACCCATGGTTCCATCATAATTCCTATCCAAGAGTGAGATGAAAAAGCTTAATAGGCTATGACACCAGTGCAAGAGAGACATAATAGGGTATTTTGTACCTTATGACCATTACATTGGTGATGATTGGAGTGCCTATGGTGCTTGAGTTCTCACATTTTCTAATGATGGCTAAAATCTAGTCTAATATTTTGTCCTTGCTTATCTACCGCCCAAATTTCCACCAATAATTCATTACTAAACTATTTGAAGGAACAGATAGATTCTGTAAGCAAGAGGATTATTTGTTTAGCAACTCATTCAATGAAAAGACTAAGAGGGAAAAGTCATCAAGGCAGGAGGGATGTTCCTTCGAGGAAGGACTACTCAAGCAAGATAACTTATGGCATCCAAATGAATAATTGGGTAATCTTTATTTCTGTACTTTGATCTAGCAAAGTAAGATGGAATTGTTTACAATAGTCGAGAAAAAATTGTATGTGGCTTTTAAAGATTTGTTTGGTTAATTTGAATGAATTATTGATGATCACTGTTCGACGGTGGAAGTCAGCTATCATCCTTGCAGGTTGATGAGAAAAAAGGGCAGTTACTCTACAAACTTAAGAGTTGCTTTCTTTTGTACTCTATTAGTAAAAGGAAAATACTATTTGGACAAGGGACATCCATCTTATTTTAGGACGAGGGAAAATTGGTTAATATTGTCATGTTAGGCAATTATTTTGTAGTACATGAAAAATGCTCATCAAATATCGGAGGTGCTATCAAAAAGATGATCTGATTGTGCAAACTTCATAGTGATTTGCACAGTGTTACCCAAGGATTGTAGGTTTTTTGATGCCTATTTCAATGAACTAACGACCATATGGGAGTTAAGATAGTACAAACTACCCCTTCATTGTAAGTGTGAAAGATGCAATCTAAGTTGGTTCCAAGATTATGTTAAGTTGTTGGACCTAGACAAGGTTTACTAGTTTTTTAATAAGTTGAGTGAGGCATACTCTACTAATAGATCTCAATTGCTTAGACAAAGGCCTTTCCCATCACTAGAGGTGGCATACAATGGCATAGTAGTTGAAGAATGATAGAGGAATGGCATGGGAAATCATCCTTCACGTAATGTTTCAGTGATGGCTTCATCTAGGGAAACGAAGGATGAAAAGAAAGAGAAGGTGTATTCCTATTAAAAAAAATAAGGGCATACAAGGAAAAAATGTTGCAAAATCATTGGCTTTCTAAGTGACTTCAAATTCAATAAGTCAAAAGGAAAAGGTTCACACTCAACTGCCAACTAGACCTCTAAGCAAGCCAATGGAATGAAAGACAAAAGACAAGGCAATGAGACTCTAATGTTGTCCTAAGAACAAATCATGGGGTTAATAAATCTACTAAACTCACAAGGCATCAACCAACCAAATGTAATATAGCTACACAAACATCATGAGTTGGTTGTTGTGTGGAACTAAGCTGAGTCGCATACTTCATATTCTAACTTTGCAACTATATACCTTTCCACTCATTTCTTGAAACCACACCATTTCTTTTTCACACCATACTCTTAGAAGCCTGATTTAATAAGAAAAAACTTCTAATCATCAGTTACACTAGAATGGATTATTAATGTAGGTGCATCAGAGCATACATGTTATTCTCTAGGAGCATGTTCACATTTTAGGATTAAGCTTGATAAATTAATTTGTTAAGGTTAGTCAAATGTTCACTTTAGGTGATAAAGGCTTATGAAAAAACATAGGCTTAGTATTATTTAACCAAATATTGGATAAGATAATCAAATCAAAAAAATGTGACAAAATAATCTAAATATATTGGCCTATTTGATATACTAATTATTAAGTTAATCTATATTCTAATTCATATTAATGAACATAATATTAAATTATCGTGTGATTAATTTATCCTTCAAAATAATCCTTAGGGCCTTAATCCTATCCATCAAAGTGAACAAGTCCTAAATCTCTTCCACTATTGCAAACTTGTTTTGTATGTTTTTGTGAACCTTCCCAACAGAACCAAAGTCTATCTAAAAAATATTAACACTGTAATAACATCAACAATGTACTTCATGTCCCATCATTTAACCTGAATCTTATATCAACTTGCAAACTTGCAATGTTTCATCAATGTTTCCTTATCTTTAATTCTAGTTCATGCTAGGTCCAAGGCCTTTCACACTGGATAAGGATGGAGTTGCTGATTCAAAGGTTATACATCCTACGGAAGAAAGTTTTAAGTGTCAATCCTCAATCCAATAATACTCAGAGTGATTTCATAACAAATGCATCACTCCATCTTGAGTTTGATGTTTGGCATTTTATGGGACACACCTCTCATTATATAGCTAATAGGTTACATTCTTGTTATCCCTTTATCAATGCAATGCATCACAAAAAATGGGAGACATGTTCTAAGGCAAAACAAAAGAGATTGCTTTTCTTTGTTCACAAAGTAGCTAGTAGGAAGCCATTTGAAATAATTCACGTTGATATATGGGGTTTGTGTTCAATTGCTTTTACAAATAGTCATCATTTTTTATTGACAATGGCTAAGGATTTACTCATTGCACTTGGACTTATTTTTTAGGTTGTCATTTTTCATTGCACCAGGAAATATTTGATACATAAAAGAGTAAAATATCACATATCGCACCTACACTTTACAAACTAATTCATACATAATTTTCCATTAAAATAAAAATGATACGATTAAATAATGCACCCAAATTTAACCTATCCTCTTATTTTGTTGATTATGTAGAGATGTATTGCTTTCTTGTTCTTAAACCCCTCAAACAAAATACCATTATAGAGGTAAAAACATCAACACCTGCTAGGGCCCTTTTGTTTCAAGCTTTATTGCCTAAGAAATTTTGGGGTGATGTCCTTTGTGCTAGTCACATCATCAATTGACTTCCAACTAAAGCTCTAATCTATCAATTACCACTTTAGGTTCTTTTGGGTAAGCCACTAGAATATCAATAACTTAGAGTCTTTTGATGTCATGCTTTTGCTTCTATGCTCAAGAGGGACGAAACTAAATTTAATTCAAGTGCTAGAGAATGCCATGAAAACATATAGATTATATGATCTCAACTCTCATTTAAAATTCATCTCAAGAGATGTTTTTCATGAACATATATTTTCTTTTGATAAGCACGCCCATAAGTCATTCAACATTTGTTGTGATTGCAACTTTCCTACTACTTCTAATCCGAATCTTCTTAATACTCCATATGATTTGATATCACCCGTACACAATATGAAAACTGTAGCAAGCAACAACTACCATACACAAATTTTTTCCCTTCTCAACATACTGATCAGACTATATATCAGAGTTTTGCAACCCAAACTATACCACAATACCTACCAATAGAAATAAGAAGCTCAAAAAGAGTAAAGAAGATACCCCAAATATCTTGATCACAGACTAAATAAACTAAGCCATCCAATGCAACCCTTAAGCACAAACCATCTTGTAGCTAATTACTTGAGTTCAGTTAAGATATTAAAAGATTATACCTGCTATCTATTAACCTTGAACAATATGCAAGAACATAACTTCTTTACTAAGGCTATCAATGAACCACAATGGAGGGAGGCTATCAAAGTAAGCTTTAGGTCTCGGAGGAAAACAACACATGAAATGTATTTGAGTTACCTCAACAACATCTTTTTGTTGGATGTAAATTGGTATAAAAAACAAAGCTTAAAGCTAATGGAATTATTAACTAGTTCAAAGTAAGAGATGTTGCAAAAGGATATAATCAAGTGGGAGGCTTTGACTATTAATAAACATTTAGTTCTAAGGCGCAGTTGATGCCAGTTAGATTGTTTTCTCCCTTGTTTTCAATGATTGGTTGTTGCAACAAATAGATACCCACAATGCATTTTAAAATGGTGACATTGATGAAAAAGTTTACATGACGTTATCACCAGGTTATGAGGTTAAGGGAGAGAAATCAAAAACCAAAAAAAGAGTAGTATGCAAATTGGGGAAGTCTCCACATGGACTCAAGATAAATTCAAGACTATGGCAAGTAAAATTCATCAATCTACTATGTGAATATGGCTTTAAACAATCAAGTTCAAATGATTTATTATACATAAAGGATGGGAAGCAAGATAACAAGGTAGCTCTATTGTGAGTATGGATGATGTGATCATGTGACATAATTGTTCGGCTGAAATAGAGAAGGCATTGAAGTATTTGGGATCAAAGTTTAAATTGAGGGATTTGGAGCCACTAAGACATTTTCTTGGTGTGAAAATTACAAGATTAAGGACCAGTTATGTGCCATTCTAGATTTGGTGGAGAGCTATGGGTTGCTAGGGGCTAAAGCTCTACACTCACTCCTATAGAAAGAAACCAAAAAATGATTAAGGAGGATCATAATTAGTTGAAGAATGCTACCTATTATAGACAACTAGTTGGCAAGTTAATCTATTTAACCTTCACTAGACTAGAAATCACTTTTGCTGTGTAGGTATTGTCCTTGTACATGAATAAGCCTATAAGAATTCTCTTAGGAGTAGTATTTAGGGTGTTGAGATATCTCAACTTAGCATTAGCGCGAGGGATCATTATGTCCAAAACATCAAATGGATACATAAAAGCCTATACAGACAGTGATTAGGTAGCTTATCTTAACATAATTATAGGCTTTTACGTGTTTTAAGGAGGATTATTGGTAAGTTGGAAGTCAAAAAATCAAACTGTAGTTGGAAGGAGCTCCAAAGAAGCTATGTATATAAGCCTAGCTTCTTATATATGTAAAGTTACGTGGACACGCAATTTGTCGAGGGAATTTGGAGTTAGATGTTAAGAGATAGGTCCAACGGTATGTCATGATCAAAGTGTCTTATAAATTAGGAAGAATCCAACATATTATGAAATAACAAAACACTTTAATCTAGATTTATCCTTTGAAAGAGAAAAAGTTTAATGAGTAATGATTGAAGTTGGACATGTAAAGACAAGTGAGCAACCAGTAGACTTGTTCACATAGCCTCTTTGCTCAGAGCAATTCAACAAGTTGATAAGAAGATGAGTGTGAAAAATACACACTCATATTGGGGGAGGTGTTAAACCGAATAAACACCTATTAAGAGGAATCCAACTAAACTTACAAATCTGTTGCCTAAACTAGGTTGCATTAGTCACAGTTGTACTTTTTTAGTTAGTTAGTTTTAGTCTTTGTCAATTCCCTATTGATGGGCATGACAGTCGGCCTATCTATCTATAAAACCAATGTAGTAGTACCCTGGCCAAGTTGAGCAACTTAGTTGATCAAATAACAAGCTCATTTCCCTTCCATTCCTTTTGCCAATTTTCTTCTATTAAGGAGATTGAACTTGTTTTCTTGCTTCTATTGTGATTAATACATTTAATTGTTGTTTTGATATATTTAAATACAAAATGAAAGTTATAAAATTATTAACTACGTAAAAAAATTGATCTTTTACAATGCAATATAATATTAATTATAGTTTTCAAATGATAAATATAAAAAAAAATGCTCCCTTTGAAGAAGCTAAAAGGAAGAACATTAAAGAATATATAGATAGTAGTACCAACTTAATAATTAAGATAAATATTTATTTATCGATTTCATTTTAAGTGTGGTAAATAGTTATTTATTTATATTTTATTTAATTTTTGAATAATAATAAAATGAAAGAACTATTGAATAGGAAGAGCAGACCCTGCTCATCTTTGGTGACCATGGTGTAAAATGAATGTTTCATTTGTTTATTTTTCTATCTATGTTTGGATGCTAATTTTATTGGGAGTGAAAAAGGAATATTTTAGTTTTATTACATAAAAAAATTTAGAAATAGTGAAAAAGAGATAGAGATTTATGCTGCGATTGAATGGATGCTCCATTTCCAAGGTATGATTTCTCAGAGGAAAAGTGAAAAAAAAAATTTCTCTGAAGAAATGAGATATAAAATTATTGTTATATATGTGAATAGTTAATGCTTGTGAGAAAAAATGTAATAGTTGTTGAGAAAATGGTTATTTTATTGAATGCATGTGCATGCAAGGCTTGTTCGAAAATGTATACAGTATAATGATTCTTTAAATATATATTAAAAATTGTATTTCTACCGCCACCCCCACCATGATACTACTACCGCTAATACTTTCCAACTATTGCTGTTGTTTTTTGTTGTTGTACAACAATGTATAACATTTGTATTTTAATTATGTATTTAATAATATAGAAGAAGAGTGCAAAAATAATTGAAAATAGGGGCATTTTTGGTTATTATATGTTAGGTAATAAAGAGTGAGGGCCTAATTTTTTTAATAAATATGAGTAACATGCATAATTTTATAATTGAATTGAAAATAGTTTTTGTAAACATTTATAATTAAAAAAAGAGAGAAAATCTTGAAAAATAAAATAAAATTAAAAATTGAAAAGAAATAATAAAATAAATAAAACTTGATGGGAAGAGAATGAAAAAAGACTACATATATAAAAAAGAAAGTGTGTATTTTAATAATTATATATTTGGTGACGAACTTCACCTTATATTATATTATAGAGTGTAGTGTTGTTAGTTTTGTGTTCACTTGGTAATACAAGGTAAAAATTGGTTTGGTGCACATGTTTCTGCCATATGTTCTATTTTCAAAAATAACACTCAATCTACAAAATTCCAAAATTTTTAAAATTTCTATAATGATGGTTTTCAAGTCTTTGAAGTTCTTAAAGTCCTAAAAGATTCCATAAACTTAATTGTAAAGTCTTGGAAGATTCAGGGTTGCCAAATTATAAGAATCCTTGATTGCTATTTACTACAGATATGGAGAAGTAACACTTTTGGTCCATATTTACATAAGATTCCACCAAAATAAGGAAAATAATCCAAGATATAATATAAGATACAATATGAAAGTATGGAGAACGTACAAATAGGATTTGTCGCAAGATTTGGAGGCTAAGATTAAGGGATTCGACTAGTTAAGATTCCCACAATAAATTGGTTTGACGTACATGTTATGTTATATATTTTTATTTTTGAAAATAGCACTAGAATCTCAACATTTCAAAAAATTCTAGTATAAAGTTTTCAAAAGTTCTTAGAATCTTACAAGATCACACAAACTTAAATATAAAGTTTTGGGAGATTTAGAGATGCAAAATTGTAATCCTTGATTGCTATTTATAACAAATATAATGATGTTACGCTTTTAGTACAAATTTGGATAATATTCCCACCACGGTGAGGAAAACAATCCAACATGTAACATAAGATACAACATCCAAATACATAGTATCTATAGCTAGGATTTATGGAAATATTTGAAGGAAAAATCTAGGGATTTTGTTGGAAATCAGCTCTTACTTGTTTGGCAAGTGTGCAAACACTCTCAAGAAACAAGGCATATTTGTAACCGTCACATGGATTAAGGATTAATTAGAAAATACATATGAAGAAGATCATCCCAACAACCACATGGCCTTTAATAAAATTAGTAGGAAAACAAAAAACTTTCATTGGGAATATTAGTCCACATGATCAATATCTAAACCGACACTAAAAGACACGTTTGAATACAGAAATAGTAGTGATGCTAAAATCAACAAAGAAGAGATGATGTTAACATACTAGATGTCGGTGGACAATTGGTGGTAGCGTGGGACAAAAATATAAAGGTCAAACAAGAATTAAAATCACTAAGGGTAGAAAAGGAAGAACTTAGGAATGAGGAGAAGATCATAGTATTTTGAAACATCATATCAAGTTGCACTGATAAAGGCAGAATAATCAAAGGGCACTGTAAAGAAACTTACAACTAGAATGGCTAAGCTTGAAGATATCATCATTAAGCAGTTATCATAAAATTGGATACAATAAAAAACTATGTACTAGTCAAGCTACTCACAAAAATGTAAAGTTCATCAAAGAAGCATCAAAGGATAATCTAAGTGAAGTTTCAAGTCAGTAAATGACATCAAACAAAAAGGTTCAAAAGGTTTATCTAATATATGTTATTGGTTTGTGATTAGATGCACTAAATCAAACTACTTTAAGCTGATGAATTATCTTGTGGAAGGAAGACATTGCATTATTAGTTAGGAATTCACTAAGGAAACTAGCAACAAAAGTTAGATCAAGAAAACCTAGGCAAGGAAATATGATTTGATTTTTCATGTAACTCACGCATTAGTTGAAGCATCTACTAGTATGTCTTAATATTGCAATTGTAAGTTCTCAAGATACATGATAGAAAATAAATACTAGATCGATATAGAATGTCATCATCTTTAGTGATGGGGTGGAGTGGTGGCTGGCAAATGAGTACCAAATGAGAATTAAATGGCCCAAACTAAAACATGTGCTACATGTGGAGTGGCTAAATGCAAATTTACTTTTTATTAGCTAATTTTGTGTTCAAAAGATGTTTGTGAGGTTTACTAGAGAAAAAATAACATTTTAATAACATCAAGGATAGCTGCAACTTTGATGGGATGAAGGTTTTTAAACAATGTTGTCTATTGGAAGACTCAAATAATGTTATTGACTACATTAAACAAATTCGAGAGTTAGTGACATTAAAAGTAGTGCTAACGTTGCATTCAACTAGCAACTCAAATTTATAAGTAGAGATGACAATAAGGTGGGTTTGGGTTGGGAGAATGCTTCTTCACCCCCACCCCATTCCCCCAGGAGGTGTCCATTTTAGGAGGAAAAATATTTAATTTTATTTGAAAAATTAAATTTTAAAAAGAAAAAAGATTGATCTTACTTATTTCTATTATCAAACTTAAGATATACTGGTTAGTTCCAAAAAAATAATAAACATGAGAAGTACCTTTCATAACTAATATAAAAAACATTAAATATAGAAATAAATAATTTTTTTATATTATAATGATTAAACAACAATTTAGATTAACTAAATTTTAAATTAAGCACATATAAAATAATATATAAAAGATTTAATTACACTAACATCCTCTATGAGTTAGTATAATAATAAGTTATTCCCTCTTCCTTTTTAAAATTACAAAATCTCCCTCCCATATTTGAAATATTCATATAATTCTTTTTCTATTAGAGTTTTATATGGAAATTGATCATATCAAAAAAATTTTAACTACTTTTTTCATTATCAACCCAATGGCTCTCTTTAGCTCTCTTTATATACTTATATGGTCACAACATGCTCATTTCCCATAGCCTTCCTCATAATTCTCACTCTCACTAGACAAATCTTTTCTCCTTTTCTTCTATCACTCTTGTGTTTTCACTCTTATTTTTTCTCTTTACTTTCTTGTTCACTCTTTTTTTGTCTCTCATTTTCTTTTCATTTTAAGTTGGTATATTTTTTTTTTGGGTAGGTGTACTTGATCCTTACGAACTTGTTGTGGTGTGCAAGTACAACAGTGACTTTTCTTTTAATGAAAGTGAAAGACTATCTATAGGTGAAGCCATCATACATTACCTACCTATCAAATTGTTATGGTTGCCCCAAAAATATAAGACTAGCTTACATTAGTACTACATTACATAACACTTCATTCTTGTATTTTACAATCTAGAAACTCATGAGGATTCTTTCGTTATTCTTCATCTCTTCATTGTTATTTACCATTGCATCTTTTATGGCCTAAGATGCTCCAACATCTGCAAAGCCAACTTCTCCACCAAAGCTATACTGGCGACATTAGTGTGATTCTCACCATATCTAATTTTATTGTACTTCTTTCGATTAATGTTACACTATCTATGATGATGTTCTACTACTGATCATCATCAATTTTGTCCTTAACTTACATGCTAAGAGCTCACAATGTCACCAAGTTAACTCGCTTGGCACCTTCATGCTCCTCTTCCTTGACGGTACATCTTCTAATAGTGGCATCTCCTTGTCATCACTTACCTCATCAAAAATAATCTCTTTGTTTGGGACACTAACTAGTAATGTGCCCTTGTCCTTGACGCTTAAAACATGTAATATCTTTAGTGCACAAATTAGATGGTTTAGTAGATGATGTTACGATAAATGATTCTACTTTTGGCATCACTATTATCTTTATTGCTCCCTGTTGCAAATTCTTCTGCTCCTTTTCATAAAGCTCCTACTCTAAGGGGTTGTTGTTTTGATAAAATACTTTGACCCTCTACTTTAGTTGTCTCTCTACTTTAACAACCTTCCACACTTATCCTTTAACTTCCTCTTGTCATAGCAATCTACATCTCTTTTATAATAATCTTTCACACTTCTTTGTGAAAGATTTTGTGACTTTTAATGTAGGGTTCAATGGTAATAACCTACATTTCATAACAATCTTCAACATCTCCTAAGTACGAATACGTTACTCTTAGTTCCTTTTTTAGTTAATAGTCAATTGACCTCATTAAGTTATAGCATAGTTTCTAAGTTCAATTACAACCAACTTTACCTTTTGAATCTTCGTGCATTGATGGCAATTTGAGTCTAGCTCAACATGGTGTCCGAACTCAAAGTATTTCTTTGTATTATAATTTCCTCAAAAGGAGGAATGTTCAACTTAATTCCCTTCAAAGAAGTATCATCCTTAATTATATTCCTCCTACGTGGCCTCCAATACATCTCTTGACACCATTCTTCATCATTAAAGTCACCAAACTCCACATATAGGTTTCTCTACATCCTACAATTTCTCTCTCTAATCCTCTTATACTTTGAGGTAATAGGATCTGGAGATTTAGCATAAGACATTTCCACCTTTTCTAGCCTTTCATGAATAGGCTTCAATGTTTGCCTTCCACATTCTCTTATTTTCATCCGTCAAAGCCTCCATCATTTCCAAGTAGCATTCCATATAGTCATCTCACTATTGCTTGAAGTTGTGGATATCTACTCTATTCTCTTAATCCCTTCACAAGTAAGGAGACACTCAACTCTTATGTTTCAATCGTTCTTTATGATAAACTTATCGCTCAAGATCTTGGCTACCTCTCAAAATGAATCAAGTATACTCCTTTGAACAGCTAAAGTGACAACTAACTAAATGTGAGAAAACTAAATTAGACACTACAAAATCAAACTAATGGCAACAAGATCAATTCAAAGAAGAAAAAGGACAAACGTGATCACTTGTGGCACTATAGTGATTTATCTCAAGAAAAGAATTCTCTCAAATGTCGATCACTGGGATTGGCAACAACTAGACAAAGATTAGACAAAGCTATGATCAATCTTGGGATAATCAAATCTATCTTGTTGAAAGTAGGGACTTTAGTAGAAGAGAAGCAATCGATATTAACATGGTGCATTGGGTGAGATTGATCACAAATTAAGGAGATTGATCTCATAAAATGGAACAATTCTCTATTTTTACAATCAATGGTTGTGATCAATGGTGTCAGAAAGAATCTTATAATATGGGTGATTCATCTCGTTATGAAAACAAGAATTTAGATTCTAATCAAATTCTAGCAAACTCCAAACTAAACATACCCAATTCAATCTAAATGTTTATAACCAAACACCCCCAATTCAATGAAAATGTTTATAGGACAACTTGGAGCACTTGTAATTGTCATTTTTCTTCTTTTTTGATTTTTTCCTTTTTCTTTGACTTTTATTTTCTGCATGCCCTTTCAATTATTGTGTGCTACGTCTCCAAGAATTCCATATATCAAAACCACCCAAAAAATAATTTAAAATTTACTCTGCATACACAAAAAAATAAAAAAAAAATGAAACATGAATACAAATAAATGAATGAAGAACCCAAAGAAGGGGCAAAAAAATTGATACTTGAGTCTAACTATCTGATTAAAACACTTAATTCTATTGGTTCTAATGCTAAACAAATGTGAAATTCAAAGGACCAATTGCATGTCTCAATCTAGCCATAGAACCCATGTGAAAGACCAATTTTTATCCTACATGCTATACTCAAATGAAGAATCAAGTAAGACGACCACAACTAATATATCATAATAGACTGGTACACGATGAGCAATTTAAGGATCAACTTGAACAACTCATTTTGCAATCAAGAACAAGAGATAAATTCACTCTAAAATTCAATGAAAAGAAGAAATTTATTGCTCGATAGTTAAATACTTAATACCATGTGTTCTAAATAAGAATCACTATATTTTAGTATTAAGAAATTTTAGTGTGACTCAAACATATGTG
Source organism: Avicennia marina (assembly GCA_019155195.1). Classification (NCBI taxonomy): domain Eukaryota; kingdom Viridiplantae; phylum Streptophyta; class Magnoliopsida; order Lamiales; family Acanthaceae; genus Avicennia; species Avicennia marina. Next base: position 15,722,698 of record CM032754.1, on the reverse strand, counting down.
CATTAGAAGATTGATACAAAAATAATATGTAGGTCCATAAAATAAAAATCTCTAATTCTATAGTCTACTATGCCATCATCATCTCTCTGCCAATTAGTGTGATCAATCACAGTACTACAATTAATTTGAATATATTGAAATTAATTTGAGATCCATGCTACTCTATCACAAAAAAAGGAAGATATTTGTATCTTTTGTGGAGATGTAGGCCATAAAAAGAAGCATTGCACCATCACTCTTGGCATACAAGGAAAGATATGCTTCTGAACTTTGTCTATTCCCAAGTTAATTTAACTTTACCTGGATACACTTCATGGATAGATTTTGGTGCAATAACTTACATCAGCGTGTCTATGTAGGGGTGCTTGAGATATCAAAAGCCTAATTAAGGTGAAAGACACATTTACATTGATGATGACAAGATGTAAAAGTTGAGGCAATAGAAAGTTTTAGATTATTACAAAACATTAGTCATTATTTAGATTTGAATGACTTTTTTTGTGCCATCATTCAAAATGAATTAATTTCTCTGTCTTGATGGACAAATTTGGTTATTCTTGTTCTTTTGATAATAGCCAGTTTAGTCTCTTTCATAATTTAAAACTGGTTCGAACTAGTTCTTTATTAGGATATGGTAATCAATATCCACTTGACATTATTACCTTCTTTATGAAACTTTGCGTGTTGATTCATGGGGAACCAAACATAAATTATCCAACGAGAATTCAACTTTTTGTAGCACGAATGGTTAGGTTATATCTCTAAAAGGATGATAGTAAGACTAATGTTCAATTGTGTTCTAGATCCCTCAGACTTTGTAGATCTTAATACATTTGTCAATTGCATTAAGTGGAACTTGACAAATATAATGAGATTAGGTGTGAATCGATTATTAGATGCCTTAGAACTTTTACATACAGATTTTGTAGGTAATTTCCTAGATCATCAAGGAATAGTCAAAAATATTTTATAATATTCATAGGCAAATACTAAAGAGATGGCTACCTTTATCTCATTGATGAAAAAACATAATTTTTGGATTAGTTAAAAAATTAAACAATTGAAGTTGAAAAGGTCAAATGATTAAATCTGTTAGGTCTCATCATGATATATGATGACTTAGGTCAACAATGTTAAGGACCATATTTTAAATTCCTAGAGGAACGTAATATTGTCCCACAGTACACCAATCTTGGTTCTCCTAGCATAAATGTTATAGCTGAAAGGCCAAACAGAATGCTTAAAGGCAAGGTAAGAGGTATGATTAGTCGTTCTATCTTGCTAAAGTCACATTAGGGAGAACCATTAAATATCACAACATATATAATCAATAGTATTCCTATAAAAGCAACTAACAAGACCCCTTATAAGATTTGAAGAAGAAAAATGTCTAGTTTGTAAATTTACATATTTAATATTTAAAAGTGTTCAGTTGAGGCAAGGTCCTATGAGCCACATGAAAATGAATGGGACTTGGGGATTGTTAGTTGTCATTTTGTTGGATATTCTAAAAGATCCAGGAGTTATAAGTCTTACGATCCTACTTTGAGGTCAATATTTGAAATGAATAATGCCCAGTTTTTTGAGGATATTGAGTTTGAAGGGAAGTAAGGATAAATTATAGTAGCAAGGAAAAATAATACTGTAATTTATTACTGACACTCAAATTGCTTTTGAGAATGATCAGGACCAGCACATGATACTTGGCATTACACACATAAAAAAGAAAAACCTTTAGATTAAGGCAAAGTCACAGATACTCTCGTGATTTAAGAAGCTCAAACTCTACAACCTTAAAAACTAATGTAATTAAAAAAGTCCACTAGAATAAGAAGAAGAGTGGTGCGATATGACAACATCGTATTTATCCATGAACATGGGTTTAACGTTGGAGTGGTGGACAATGATTTGATCAACCTCCTTCAAGCCATTGAAGCTCATTCATAAAAGTGGATTAATGTAATGTATGAAGAGATAAAATCCATAAAAGATAATGATGTATGGGATCTTGTCCTATTACCTAAATGTGAGAAACACATTGGTTGCAGAAAAAGGTATTGATTATAAAGAGAATTCTTGTCCAACTTCATTGGAAGACTTTTTTAGGCTTATAATGGCATTAGTGTCTCATTTTGATCATGAGTTACATTAGATGGATGTTGAAACTGCGTTACTCAATGTTGACATTAATGAAATAATTTATATGGTGAAATCGAAAAAATTTGTATTTGATGATGCTGTAAACACATGAAATTTATACTCAATCAAATAATGACACATGGATTTATTTATATTATATATCATTTAAATAATTTGGAAATTTAATCAAATAAAATTCTTGCAATAAATACGTGATAATTTAATATAAATATTCTCAGCCAATAACATCACACCAAGTGTTACATCTTGTTAATTTGGTAGTCAAATCAAATCTTTGAAAATTATGGAACACAAATAAATATTGGTGTTTTGACAAGTTAAATTGCATTAAATCTAATGTTAAAATTAAAGGAAACAAGTGTCAAGTCAACCAAGTGCAACCAATCAAATGGTGCCATTTCATTGAACGAATATGGCAAGGTTGTCTATTCCATGATCATAAATAGTGGTGCTCTCTACAATTCAAAACACAACTTGAAGAAAAGTGAAGGTGTTCAAGAAAGGAGATTCCAAAGTCTTTTCACAAATTCATGGAAGATTTACTGTGTTCTTAGCAAAATTTAAGGCATTCATCATGCTACTTCACCAAATTTGGTGTTTGGTCTAAAATTATGGTAACAAACCCTCCAATTAACGTTTATCAATAGCCAAGGTAGTTTTAAGGAGAATTAAGACATCAAATTCTTCTCAAAGTTGTTGAAGGCGTCTAAAGATTCCAAATTAAAGGAAGAATTAAAATATTGTACTAAAGTATATACCCACAATTTATTATAATTCATTTATATTGATCTTTGTACACATTTTCTTGTTTTTATATAGAAAATATGTCCATAGATTTCTGACACATGTAGTAGGACCTCTCTACCTCTTATCCATTCCTTCATCAAAGCCAAATTAGGTTACAATTGTTAGGAGCAAAGTGAAGTCACCTGAAGTCACCTATTCAAGTTACTTAAAGACTACTTCCAACGGTGTTGGCATTATTACATGCAGTGTGGCAAAGAAGCTAAAGCACTCTAAGTCGACCCGCATCCCCAAGGTTGCTGACAACTTGCTTCATGCAAGCAAGGAGAGGAAGCTTAAAAAGAAAGGTTTTGCACTCCTCTCTGTAGCACCTCATCTACCTTCAATACAGTCTTGATCATGATGACCAATGCCTTGAGTTTGATGAACCAAATTGCTACATTAAACAAAATCATTTCATGGATTTTTCAAGCATGTCCAAAAGCAAGATTCATAAATTTTAAGGCTGATGGGCAATGTGGACAATCTTTATTCCAGCCTTGTAGGGGAAAAGCCACATAAAGTCCATGATGAACCTAAGATCCCCGCAAAGAAGCAATGAGATGAGTGGAAAAGGCCTATGACCCAAGTGATCCAAATTTCCTTTAATGGCCTAATCTGTATTAACCAATTAAAGGACTTCATCAAGGGGACTATCAAGAACAAACTTAATAGAGGTGTGCAATCATATTTAACATATGCTAAGCCCTACACTATAAGGATTAATAGCTTAAAGATACTAGTAGGCTACCAACTTCCTAAGTTTTAGTTGTTTGATACCAAAAGGAATCCAAAGTAGCATATAGTTCATTTCATAGAGATGTGCAATGATGTTGGGACCAATGGAGACCACCTAGATAACCAATTTATCTGGTCATTAAACATCAATCCATTTAATGGTACACTGATCTGAAGCCTCAATCCATTAATGGCTTAGAGTAACTAGAGTAAGAGTTCTTCAACTACTTTTTACAGCATAAGACAAACAATTAGCGTTGCCAAGTTTATGAACACTTGTTAGTGGAAGTACGAGCTAGTCATCAACTACTAGAAGAACCTGAGTCTAAATTGTAAGACTTACTTTTTAAGGCTTTGAGCATCAGAATGAGAATACAAGGCATGCATTAGTGGTTGAGGTATATCCTTCAAAGGAATTCAACCCAAAACCTTGAGCTCACAAAATGAAGTTGAGCATGGTTACAAGCCCAATAGTCTACCTATCCAAGAGTTTTGGGAGTTAAAAAAAAGCTAAGAGGTGAAGAAAGGAGGCAAGTCTCCTACCAAATCTCGAAACAAAACATTCATGACAATACACACTAAACCCTTCCTAGTGCGAGGAAAGGAGAAAGTGATAAAGAAATAAAAAAAATCCTCCAATGTTAAAGAAGCGATAGGATAGGCATTACTAATCCCCTCCTTATCACCAAAGTGATGACCAGTGATAGGCAAAAATTAAGCCATTGCCTAGGCGTCACTTAAGTGACAAAGAGGCAATGGGCGGTAGATTTTGATTGGTTTACACCTACCCTCTCATTAGTGGTTCACTTAGGCAACAACTTCGGCACTTGGTCTTTGTTCAAGTAACATATTAGATCATGAACTTGTATTTCTTTTATTTGGTATCTCTAGACGAGTTTATTCCTCTTCCTTTTCACTTATTTTCATCCTACAGTTGTTGCAACACATAAGATAGGCAAATTCTTCTTTTCAATTGAAAATTTTGAACAAGATAACATAAATTGAGCACAAATTTATTCAAACAAAGTTTAGTTTTATTTAGGCTATCAATGGTGAGCGAAATTGATGGTGAGGTCAAATCCTTGTGCTAGAAGTGGTGTCTATTAGAGCTTTGTTCTAGTGGCTTTAATGGGAATCCTAATGGCAAAAACTAATGGTGGCTGAACTCATGGGTAATGCTAAAAAATGAAGTAAAGGAAAGAACAGAAAGATTTAAAAAAATAAAAGAAACAAAGAAAGGAGAAAGCATAGGAAATGTTATGTATATAAACTAGATTCATTAACAAAATATGTGTTGATAGAAACATTGTATTGACATGGTACATGAATGAGCTTTTATTCATATACTAGATTGAAGTATTGTGTTTTATGTCTTTTGGTTTTATCGATCAACTAAATAAAGAGGTAGGAACATTGTTGTTCAAGTACTAGAAAAGGGAATGTATGATATTAATTATTGCCAATGATTTTAAGATAGGAATATGATAGGAAAAACCATATATAGCGAAGTATTGTGGCCATTTGGTATCATTCCAAGTTCTATATAGAATTTCAAAATTTCTTCGGCCAGCCTCTATTTTGTTTTGCGAAGAAACTTTCAAAATTTTTTTACAAGAAACACGAAAAAGAACGATGGTAGCTTACCCTTTATTCTTGGAAGGCTACACATTGAATCCTTGTGACTTAAACCCATCTAATCCAAAATGGTGAAGAGGAAACACGAAGTGGTGTTGTGATTCTCGTCTTTGGGATCAAAGGGAAATGGAGATTAAGATGAGTAACAAAATCTCTAAAATAAATAGTGCATAAGGGAGTTGCCATCTTTAACCAATATCACCTTAATTTGGTAGAGATCGCGTGGAAAAAGAAGCTCATATAAAGCTCTGGGCAAACTAGATACCTTTAGATTTGGAGAGTGGTATGTTGTAATGTTGAGGAAGGGAAAGATTTTTGCGAGAATGTCACAACGTATTTATATAGAATAGGAGGGGAAATAAGATTCTAGTTTTCCGTAGCTGCATGCCCCCCATAAGGATTATATTTAGGTAGAAATAAAGAAATAGGTCATGAACAACTAAGAAGAAAGGACAAGAAAACCATTGCTAGTTATGGAAATGTTTTGCAAGGGAACATAATCGCCATATGGAAATTAACTTGTATGGATAGATTCTTGCACACATAATAATGGAAGTTCTTTGCATGGAAATTGTGGTTAGGGCTTGCAAGGAAGAGAAGATTGTGTACATGGAATCCTCATCTCGATGACAATTTTTTTTTGCACATTATATCATACATTTGCATAAACAAACAATAAAAGCTTATGTCCTGACCCTCTGTGATTGTGCACAAGGGCCCACCATTCTCCAACAATAATTTTCCAAACTTTAGAGTAAAGCTCAAGGGATGTTGATGGTTGCACCATTGTCGCCTTTTGCTATTATTTAGTGTCATTCACATCTCAAACAATATAATTCATAAATGATTAGGTGAAATACAAATTCATACAAAGAAAGGTTAGAGTAACATAAATAACAGAACACGTACAAACTTCTTACTCACCATTCGCTCACTGTGTGTAGTGATTAAAATGGAACCCTCGTGATAAATGATGGATGCGAAGTCATTGTCAAAGGTTCAGTTGGCTTAGTTTTTCTCACACATTGCTCAAAAGGTACCTTCAACCTACCTGGGCAACATTCGCTCTTACTTATCTAGTGCGATCCATTTGGGCTCTGTATTTGCGGCCCTCTCTCAGTGCAAAATGTTTTCTGGTTATTTTTAGCACCTTCTTATTAAAAGATTGTTGCATGGCTGTCTTGTTAAATGAGTCCCATGAGAATTCATTCTATTAAAACAAATGAAGGAGATTACATAAGATTATAAAGCTCAGGTGTGCATTTGTATAAACTGATATGAACACATGATAAAATACCTTGAACAATTGAAACCAATCTTGCTTGGTGTCTAAAGGAACCTTGTTATAACATATCCACGAGTTATTATAATGTCTAGTTATGATGGACTTTTTGTAATTTGTAACTCCTTTCCATACACTGAAATACAAAAATTACATGAGTGTAAACTTGGTGCAGACAAACATGCACGTACGTATGTAATTTATGTGGATGTAGAATTGAAATTTACTTATAAGAATGTTCATGGTGTTAGGTGTTTGGGTCCCCCATGCATTGCTAACTTTGTTCACCTACATTAGCTACTGATGCACCAATGACAACTGCTGTTTCCCTATGGCCAGATGATGATGGATGTTGGTTGGATTGTTGTGTTGATGTGGAAGGCTAATCATATGGTGTTTGGATGGGTGGTTATGCATCATCATCATTGTCGATATTACCCAATGTAAATCTAAGAATGTTGTCCCGTGGAGGGTCTACGTTGCATGAGAGACCTAAACCACAATGACCTCACCCCCTATAATAAACTCCACAAGTCATCCTCGAAGAGATTCAACAAATGAAACTAGGTTAGTAAGCAATAGGTGGTGTAGAATAAACCTTCAAATAAGGTTGAAGCATGAGTTATTTTTGATTAACTGTAATAGCATTCAAGCATGACTTATATATCATAGAACACATGTTAGATAACATTTTTGAAATAAAATGAAGTTATGCATTCTATACTCAAGCATGTCTTGTTATGCTTAACCACTCATGTGCTAGCTTTAGAGAAATGTTGTTTACATTCATTTTACAATTATTCGAGTTAAAGATTATCCATGAAGAGAAACAACCCACATCGCAAGATCTCATCTTCCTTAGTAATGGATTTTGATAGGCTAAATGTATGACTACAAAAAATAACCTTTTATCTTTTGATATTTTATAGATGTCTTTTCTAATTTGCTATCTTTAGAAGTGCGAAATATGTATACACATGTCATGTGTGCTTTAAGCACTTGTTAATGATTGAGTTGGTAATGGAACAATTTATGTTAGTCAATCATAGATTTCTTCTCCTTATGATTATTGCATATTTCTCTAGGTATAGAATGTCCAGATTTCTTCCTTGAATAATTTGCACTTTTTGTTTACTTTCCTTCAAGAAGAACATGTTGCTTCTTTCACTCTTTAGAATGGATTTATGAGGTCCAAGCAAATAATAGACTTGTGTTTTTATGTTGCAATTCATGTAACTAATACATTTTGTATTACTAATGTGCCTACATTTTCTATAAATTTTGGATATTAGGCTGATACGCCTCCTCAATTTGAATATCTTTTAAATTATATTATAAAGTATGACTAAAGCCATTGTTATGATGTGAACCTATTGAGCAATTTATATCTCTTAGTAATTTATGTCTCAACTAGGTTAAGCTAAAGAAAAATAGCTTGTTTTGTTAACAATGGATTACAGTTTTGATGAATTTCAAATATAACACCTAATTAAGATAACTATATTATTTAAAAGTTATGTTATGTTATATGTAATGTTTGTCACACAAGTAGCATCATAATTCTGAAATCTATTGAGGTCTGCTACATTCTAAAACCCTATTTTTTTCTTCCAAGTGTCAACTAAAATAAAATTTATCATTGAAAATATATACAAGATTTTTACATGTAAAACACAATTTATATCTTCATACAGAGCACAGCCTTAAACATTTAGAATTTCCAAAAATTAATCCCATAAATGTAAAAAATGGGCAAAATGTAATAACTAAACCCCAAACACATAGTTCCATGAAAATTGCCATGGATTCTAACGTGATAAAGTTCAAAACATTTGGTAGAATGGCACACCTTTGAACACGAGATATGGAATACATGTAGGGAGATTTTTAGCAAATTAGGTCACAAAAATTTTTGCTTGGAATGTTCTCTAGAAGCACTACAATCAAACACCCAAAACCCAAGTGGAATCAGCGACTGTCAGCTTGGACCTAAAGGGCATTGTCTACAATGAAGGGAGAAAGGAGGGATGCAAATGGTTTGTAGGTCATGTGTTTAATGAAATGCTCCACAGGGCTTTCGAAATTGTAGCATTCCTCAACATTACTCATTGCAAGTTCAAAACTATACATACATGGTAACTTATTGTTTGTTCTTAATAGGCTTTGAAGTGGAGTGATTTGCCTCCTTAATCATTCAATCAATATTGTTAGAGTCCTCATCCGTTGTTTTAGCTTTTGAAGGAACATGTTAATATTGAATGAGGTTGTTTCATGTTGTTGGTGTGTTTTGTTAAGTAAATGACTACATGCTGCACTTTATATGATTCTTCAAAAATATATATATGTGCTAAGAGGCTAATTGTTGATAGAAGACATCTTCAAGTTGATTAGTTGAAGGGCATAGGGTCGTAGACACTTATTAGTTTTGCTTTGATTTTTTTTTTTTTTGAAAGCTACCAACTGTGCTAAGGAGATTACTAAGCACCACGCACTTGTCCTTGAGAGGGGATTACTCGATGCCACGAGGAATGGCCAGAACTTTTCCCAATAATAGTGGTAAGGGAATGGGCGCATTTCACCTAACAGGCCCAAATGGATGTTGTGGAGCTAATAGTGCGAGAGTTCTACACAAACTTGGCTGAGGAGAGACTAGACTACATATCTGGGGTTTATATGTTAATATCAGCCCTTGAACAATCAATGCACACTTGCAAATACCTAATGAGCCTCACAGTGCTCAATTTCAGGAGCTGTTTTCTAGTCGTCGTGCTTTGAAGGTCATGGCTAATAGGATATGCCCCAACCAATAGGAATGAAATGTCTCCATCATCACACATTTTATCAACTCATTCAATATCGCAGATTTAACATAGTTAGTAAGGCATGGTGGTACTTCATTGCTGAAAGCATCTGGACAATCAACCATCATGCCACAATTACAAGGGAAAGAGTTGTATTAGTGTATCGTATTTTTGAGAAGAGTACTTCATTACGTTTGAAATTATTAACTAAAGGATGTAGTGATGTGCTCAAAACTCATGGGAATCTCTTTGGCACCCTAATCTAATAACCGAACTATGCGTTGTAGTCAAGGGGCAGTACAAGAGCACTAGGACACCTAAATTGTAATTTACTTTACCCTGCCACCTCTACTGCTAGATGCAGAGTAGGCCAATGCACATAAGGGTAATAATTTTTAGTCGATTGCAATGAATTTTTAATTTTTTGCTCTTTCATTACAACTTAAGATCCAATTTTTAATATGAGCATTGTATAATTAACTAAAAAAATCACTATATTTGTATAGTAAGAAATGCTGAGTATTTTCGTGCAAAAGTTTCATAAATAGTGTAAATTAATAAACTTGTGTGTTTATTTGATTTTTTATGTATTACATATAACATTATTCAATAATTGGACGTTGTAATCACACACTAGGGTAATAATTTTATTTTAAGGCATGAATATATAATAAGAGTGTGTGTGTTTGTGTATTTATATACAAAAGTAATAATTTGATATTAAATATGTGTACTGAGATAATGACACTAAACTTTAAACTTTCTTTTTGAGTTGGAATTTTGGTGAGACGGGCGAAATATTTACACCATTCAAATCGTCCATCTTTAGAGCTCCATTTCATAAAGCAGTTTCGGATGACGATTTGTGGATTAATCGTTTTGGGTTTGCCCTTCACCCTTTCCCTGCCGTTTTCTTGCTTCGTCAATAACCAACATGCCCAGCATTTGACGGGCTAAATTTGAATTCGAGTGTGGGAGGCCATTCTTGGGGTTGTAGGTAGATTTCATGTTGTTGGCAGACTAGCAGAGTGCTGAAGGTTGTTTACAGCCACAACTCGACGAAAACAGGAGTTGTGTGCTGATGACTAAGGATGACAAAGTTTCTCTCGCTCTTGTTGGTTTGGCCTTTTTATGTACAGGTTAGATGAAAGGGATTGTGTGCGTTTAACATTGTGTTAGTATGAAATTCTTTTTAGCTATTAAATTGCTTAATAAGTAAGCACAATTTCTTTGTTAGGAAATTTTGTTGGCTGGCTTTTTTATATTAATGATTGTAATAACAATGATAATAGTAAATAAGATATTATTAACAATAATTAACATTTTTTAAAAAACAATAATACTAAGAATAATGTAGTGATAATAATGATAATGTATATGCTAATATTAGTTACTTGAACGTAATGCCAAAAAAACAACTAGTAATACCAGAAAAAATATAAATGATTAAATATTAACACATATCTCAATCCATTAAAATTCACACACAAGTAATAGTGGCACACTCAATACGTGTACAAATTCTATATAAATTATACTATTTTATTCACTGTAACAAATTCCAATAAAAAGAATTTTGATTTAAATCAAGAGCATATGAAAATAAAAAAAAGATAGAAAGAGCACTAAAAGTTATAAAAAATACAAGAGAAAAATAGAGTTATATTAAAAGAAAATAGAGAAAAATATAAAAATATTTAAATAAAGATATTATAAGAATTTAACATCATACAATCAAAATTAATTCTCATGTCTTAATATATAACATATAATATAAAATAAATAGAAGAATCAAAAAAATTGAAAAAAAATTAAACTAAAGTGAATGCTATGAGTGAAAAATAAAAAAAAAATGTAATATGAAAAGAATTAAAGATATTTAAGTAATTTTATATTGTATAAGTAAATTTTCTCAGTAACTTAATATCCAACAACAACAACTCAACAATAATAAAATTAATAAGAAAATTATTAATAACAATAATCATCACGCATGTTCGACTCAAATATACTAATTTTGTGTCAGGTTGGAGTCATATTTTTAAATGCCAAACTACCAAAGAATTCATATCACCAAAGCCCTCCACAAGGAAGGTCCGTATGCAATTACTTTGGCTCCCGCTTTCCCATGCTTATCAAATTAAGACTTATGCAGAATTATAAGAAACCGTGCATCTATGGATAATGGTTTTTAGTACAACAGCAAGGATTCTACATTAAGGAAATCATAGCAGAAAATACTTAAACCAGCAAAGTCTCGTCCTCAAGCCAAAGCCACTGCCATAGCCAAACTCCTTAGTTTTCAATTGATTGTTAACACAGTGAGGAGACATTTCTGACAGTTCGTCAACGTGGACACTGGGAACCTACGACTTAATGGGGCAATAAGAATGACAGGGCAAATATGCCAGGACGTCAGCAGCATGCATTCACAGCTCCAACAGCTTTGCTGAACTGTTGCAGATCAACAAAGTTATAGCATCTGTCTCAGTCGTTCTGATCTCACAAGGCTCCAATTGTGAAGTTCTTCTAAAATTCGAATATAACCACGCCAGGATCTCCCTGGCGCTGCACTTCTGTATGTCTCGCGACCAAGCCTCAGAACTTCGCGTATGGACTGATCTACATCGTCACTACTGCTTCCAAATGTTTCCTCCACATGATTAAGATACAAGCCAAATATCCTATGGCTCTCATCTGTGTGGTCATTCTGCAATTTTAGTTCATTAGACAGATGGGCATAGTCAAGCACGAAAGAATTCGGTAAATTATGGGACATCGTCTGCACCATATCTTGCTTCCTCCCAACTTCGCGAATTTCTTCAGCTGGGGGGCAGCAGCGTTTGAACTTAAAGGTCCTGCATTCTCCCAGGGGAAATGGCTCATCAGGTTTCGATCCCGATCCCCTTTTATTTTCGTAGCCTGGGTAATCCTGAATCCTGAACTCATCTTCACCAATCAAACTTAATGAACACCAGGACGCGAGATCTTTGATTTGCCAATTGTTAAATGGAACAGTGATTTTATGATTAATGTGAATTTCACCGTCGGGCCGCAGCATGCTTCTTGCATTGCTTAAGAACCCACTGACAAGTTCCTGATGCATCCTGCACAAAACATAAACTCTATATGTTTGGTTGGAGAACAAAGAAAATGTTAAAGAAAATAATTTAAATTGTTTGGTTAAAAAGCCAAATTATATGGAAAAAAAAAATTGGAGCAAAATTATAATTTTGTGAAGGAAAATTTATTTTTCTCACAGATAAAAAATTATTTAAACTTTTTTTCTCCCTCCAAAAAGTTTATCAATTCTATTTTTATTTATTTATTTATTATTTTTCCTCAAATTATTACAAAAATTCTACTTTTAAGTTTGTGTTTGATTTTATTTCTATTTTTTCTTAAATTTTTTCTTTTTTGTTGAATTTTTTTTAAACCAAACACAGTATAGAATTTTAAATTTCTTCTATTTTTTTTTTCTTTCTCCACCTAAATTCTTAAAACCAAACATACTAAAAAGTGTAGTGGAAGTAGAAAAGGGAATACAAGTGATGCAAACGTTAAATCAAAAAGTTTCTGAACAAGGCAAACCATAAACCCTGTAAAATCAATTAGAGGAATACATCTTTTTCAACATAAAATAGAGCAAAAAACCTGAAGGAAAGACGACTTGAAGAAAAATTACAATTAAACAACCCATATACTGCACACATAGTGCATTGTCCCTGGAAAGAGCAAAGGCTGACCTAATAACCTCTGGATTATCTTCCCTGCCGACAAAGCCGGCATGGGGGAAGTTAAAGATAATCCGGTGAAATTTTCTCCACCGGAGATATCCAAGAACACTCATTTTGGTTGCGTCCACTCCATGTAACAGGAATGCCCCTCGGGCTTTTAACGTGGCCAAATTTTCTTTTGCATTCCGGTATTTCATTGTCAATTCATCTGGTTCAGTGAAAGTAACAACTCAACACTTAAGAATGAAAATAGAGAACACATGGCATAAGATGAATACGAAAATACATCCATGCATGAACTGCGACTATGACCTAGAAAAAAAGAAGAAAAAATAGCAATTCACATCCCGTAATTTGTGTTGCAGAAAACTCTAGACATATTAAGAGCAAAACCTGTGAATAAGTGTACATTGAATTCTTCAATTCGCAAGCTCTTGGCGTGAAAAAGATACTTTGTTTATTAAATTCAGGATTTTCAAATTGAGAGAGATATGAAGACATAGACCCGATTCTGTTCATTTGACCCCCAAATTTTGAGTTGAAAACAGGACCTTAAGTCATCTACAAGGAAGTCAGCGATCAAGAACGTGAAATAGACAATAGATATATGTCCACCAAGACTTCGATCATAAATCATGAAATTGAATGATTGGCGAAGCCCAAGGAAGGTTTTGCTATTTACACAGCTGCACAACACTAAAAAATCTAGAAAATTGTAGTGCAGAAGTCCGAACACCCAGAAAACTTCCAGGAATTTGTAGAAGGTCTGCGACGATGTGAAGATTCGAAGTCCAATAACTTCCCAGAAGCATAGCCGGTCTCAGTTGTCATATACAAAGAAAATCAATATCAATTATCAAAGAAAGAGGGTACCGTAAGAATCGAGTGAAGTTGCGACGATGTTAGCAGCGGAACCAAAAGCGAAGGCCAAACACTTGGAAAATGAGAAGTCGCCTTCGCCAACTAACAGTATATCATGGGCTGATGAATAGTGTTTTATCCGTCTCGTCTCTCTTCCCCATGAGTATGATCCTATCATCTCCATGGGAACAAGAATTATTGTGAAAGAGTGAACAGGCTTTTTTACTCTTCCATAGCAAAAAAGATCAAGTGAAAACGGTGCGAACGGCAGATGGGCCATAGGAAGAGGATCTGCTGTCGGACAATTCTGAGGGCAATCTCGGTTACTGGAGAGATTGATTGATTGATTGGTGGACGCCATTAACATGCGCCTGCCGGCCAATACGGCTTTAGCGTAGTTGAAACTTTTTTTTAAACAAAAGAATTTCACCAAAATCTAATTGTATGGACTAACATGAGAATTAACAGCGAGTGAAAATTATCAATAGAGTTCAGCCTATTAAAGTAATCGAATAAGCTTTAAAGATTTGAACTTTAATGTATCTAATTGTGTGTGGGCTTTATATGTATATAGTGATCCCTCATTATTTCCACTTTGATGGTAGGTTGAATAGAAAAAATAGGAGGTAATGGGCTTGGCCGCTCATATATGCAGTTTTGAAGGAGCATACAGCAAAAGTTTTCTTTTAAGACCTCAAGAAGAGGGTTGTTGATAACTTGTAATTTTATACCATTTTTTCACCCGAAGTATTCAATTTTTGTATGCATTTGGAGATAAAGTAGTTGCATGAGGTTTGCATGTGTGTAAAAATATCATTCACGATGAATTAGAGATGTTTGGATGCATTTATGGTGATATTTGATTGAATTTAGACAATATATAAACTTAAACAATTTTTGTGTCCAAGTTTTAGGAGTTGTAGCTACAAGGAAGGAGTTTGTAGCCACAAACGACGATGTTGCACCCGCACACGATGAAGGTGAGTGCATTTTAGATGTACTAGAATTTTCTGCAATTGGGAGTCACGATCATTGAACATGGCATCACAACTGCAAAGTGAAAACTCGTGACAGTGATAGCAAAAGTGATGGCATTTGAGGACTTTTTGAAAATTTTCATGGTCAGTGATTGTGGCTGCAAATGAAGGTGTCGCAACCACAAGATAAGGTGGTAGGGTTGCAGGACTTACATAGTGAGTCATGTAACATCTTGGGTTTGCAATGGTGGAAGAGGACGGGGTGACTGCGAAGCTATAGTTTGCAATCAGGAGTCGTAGTGCAAGCAATTGTTTGGATGTGTTTTTAAGGGTGTTTTCATCCTTTCTTCTTCATTGCTCAAACCCTAGCCATCACACCTATTAATACTTAGTTGTACACAGATTATAGGGGATCAAGCTTAGGCGACCATCACTTCCACACAAACCACCTATGTAGACTATGTTTTTCCAGACCTTTTTAGTAAGTTTTGAGTTGTTTGGATTATGAATAATTTAACTTTTATTTCTGTTGAATACCATAAGAGTTGCTAAATTTCTTTGTAGTTCCTTATGTTCGTGTTTGGAGAATAATAGATGAAGAAATTTATGCTTAATTGTCCCTGCACCTGTTATTTGCTATTGGTGATTTGTATTATGATTAAAAGACTTGATCAACTATCTAATTAATTTGTGGTTGTGCGGACAACAACAAAAATGAAACCTACACACTAAATTTCCATTTGTGAACAATAGCTTGCAAGAATAACGGGAGTGAAATCATAAAATTAGTGTGAAATATAACTTATTAATCATAGAAGGTAATTCCAAATTTGATTGGGATGTGGGAACACACTCAATTTTGAATTGAAGTGTTAGGAGAGTTTAGGAGGATGTGTTGACAATTTTAGGATTAATAATTCATAAAAAGACAATTAAATTGATAATTGATGTAATTTAGTGTACATTGGAAACTAGCCCAACACAAGTCTAGGCTCTTCAATATTGGTAGTTTTCTATCTTTTGCTTGCGACTTTGTTTCTAAAGTGTGCGTTTTTTATTATTTTCCTTCTTATCACTTTAAGATGGCTTAACAAATAGATACCTAGTTAGATTGATAGATATATATATATACCCTCCTCATGGATATGACACTCATGATTACTGAGTACTTCTCACATAAATTAAATTTTGTTGTACTGACAATTTACATCAAATTTTGGAGTTGTTGCTAGGGAGGGCAACGAGTTCTATCAAATTCTCTAAGGGTGTACTAGATTAAGCCATTATTTTCTTCTCTTTTTCACCTTTATTTTGCTTTTCTGGATTGAGATTGTTGTTGTGGGTTGATATTAAGACACTGTGGGAATCTTGCATGTGCTGAACCAAGAGCTTGGAGTTGGAGTTTGATTTAGGGATTAAAAGACCACTATATAGGAGATAGCCAAAGACAACATAGATGGAAGATAACCCACCTCTGTAGTCATAGGAACACTTTCCTCCACCTAATCAAAGGGCGATTCGAGGTTACATGTAGCCAGTGATTAATCTGTACATGACAAGAATAATTAGATCATTGGTGAATGCAAATAATTTTGAGTTGAAACTTGCAATGATTAGCATGGTGCATTCAATTTAGAGGAGCCTTACACAAAGATGCAAACACCCATCTAAAGAGCTTTCTTGAACTATGCAACACGCTAAACTTTAATGAGCTGTATGATGATGTGATTAAACTAAGACTATTTCTATTTTTTATTTCTCAAGGATTGTGCGAGGCAATGACTTCAATGATCACCCCCGGGTAGAATCATGACTTGGCAGGACATGATAAATAAGTTTCTTGCAAAATATTTCTCACTTGTCAAACTGCACAATTGTAATAAGAGATAGAAACTTTTAAACTATTGGAATCTGAGACATCACCAGAAGTGTAAGAGAGATTTAAAGAGTCACTAATGAAATGCCCATAGCATGGATACCCGCTTTGGGTGCAAGTTTAAACCTTTTATAGTGAAATTAGCGAGTAATGGAGAACTATTTTGGATGTAGCAACTGGAGGAGTTTTAATGAACAAACTATCAGAAGAAGCTTGGGATCTTATAGAGGAGATGGCCTCTAATACATATCAATGGTTGGCAGAGAGATCAATTACAAGAATAGTTGCTATAGTACATGACGTGGATATATTGACACCTCTTTCTGCTAAAATGGAGCTCTTGTTGTAGAAGATTGACAACATTATGGTTAACATTAATACATCTTCAATTTCAATGGTGCAGGCTTGTGATATATGTATGGATCTACATTCTACGCATGAGTGTCGTGCAGATGGGTTGAGTAGTGGCCAACCTTAAAAGGAGTAAATTTCATAAGAAATCAAGGTGGGAAAGCTAACAATCCTTACTTAGATACATATAATCCTAGATGGTGAAACCAACTAAACTTCTCATAAAGAAATCAACAAAATTTGCTTGGGTTCCAAGTACTAACGTAGTAAGAAAAGAAGTAGTCTTTTGAGGATGTTGTGAGCCACCTGATGAAGTCACACATGATATGATTAGGTAATTTAGCTAAAACTACCTAGGATTACTTGAATAGGATTGATACTTTACTATAAAATCAATAAGCTTCTCTAAGGAATTTGGATGTCCAAGTAGGCCATTTGGCTAAGGAAATGGGAAATAGACCTACTAGAACATTGTTAAGCGATGCTAAAAGTAATCTAATATAGCATGTGAAGGTAATAAGTGTGTAGGCAATAATGGACAAGAATGTACGAAAGTTAAAGTGCTGAGATTTGAGGAAAAGAAAAAGACAAAGGCAAGTGTTCCACAAACGTACAAGCAAAAAATTCCATATTCATTAAGGGTTTATCAATCTAAGGTAAATGAGTAGGTGGAGAAATTTTGAAGGGAATTTGAGAACCTAGATGTGAATGTTCCTTTAGTGGTAGAAGTGAAGAAATCCCTGACGTATTTAAAGTGCTTAAAAGAAGTGGTGTCTAGAAAAAGGAAATTGGAGGAGTTAGAGGAGGAGTATAGACAAGTGTCGCCCCCAAAGCTTAAAGATCCAGGGAGTTTGTCTATACTTTGTACTATAGGTAATATTTCTTTTGATAATATGTTGTAAGATCTAGATACAAGTGTAAATGCTATATCTTCTCCATTGTTTTGGCACTTGGCATAGGTTGATGAAGCCTACAAAAATGGTTTTGCAATTAGCCAATAGATCTATGAAGAGACCGCTAGGAGTTATGGAGAATGTGTTCATGAAAGTGGGAGATTTTATTATACCCATAGACTTTGTGATGCTGGACATGGAAGTAGAGAAAGGGTCACCATCGATTTTGGGCCATCTGCTCCTAGCTACCACCAAAACAATTATTGATATGAAGAGAAGTAGTTTGATCTAATACATTGCCCTTTATGAGGTAACATTTTTTTGCATACCCTACATCTTCCATTAATTCCCCACGTATGGAGAAAGAAGAGGTTACGATGTTGCAAGTGTCTACTTCTTCTACTAATGTCTCAATTGATGTATTAATTGTGAATGAAGCATTAGAGTAGGTAGGGGATATGGAGTTGATCAAAGAGGATAAATCAAGTGTGGTGGAATAGTCAAAAAAGCCACAATAGTTGATTGACAAAGAGGAAGAGAAGTTAAGGAATAGGAGAGCGAAGGAGAAGAAAAAGAGCAAGGAAATAGGAAGTTGCTGTAGCTCATGGGAGGCTATGAACTCGTAAGCATTCATTTGATCTAACCTAGCCCATGAGGATGTTGGGCTATAGCCATAAAATTCAGTGCTTCTTAAAAGGCAACCCTAACCCTTTTAATTGCTTTCAATGATATTAGTAGTGTTTAGGGTTTTTTTTTTTTTTTTGATTTTGTGATCACATAGGAAGAACTGTTATGTTTTGTGCCATTTGGGCAAGTGAAAGGACCGATTGTTGCATGTGTGAGCCACCATTGGGAGAAGAGGACTTGGCGATTTCCACTAACCCTAATAGGTGATACCTTTCTTTGTTTTATTTTGTAATCATATATATGACATTAGCAAAAATATAAGTGGGGGGGGAGGGGCTCAATATGATTGTGTTTATGCTTGTGAAAGTGTGTTGTGTGTGTTTGGAAAAATTTTTTTGGTTAAGATGATATCATGAAGTTAAAATGAAATTGTGTCCACGGGACTTAATTAATGACGAAATTTCATGTGAATTTTTTGTGAGCTAATTGGATGCAGAGTTCTTTATTTTTTCTTGAAAATACAATATTTGCCTAGTTCTGTAAAAGACAAGATTCCCATATAATTAAGCATACCACTCTGCACTTGACTACTTGATCACTTGAGAAGTTTTATTTTGAGAAAGTTGGTTTAGGGATGTAAAGCTTACTTTAAGGTGTTGACAAATTCTCTAGAGAATGAGTGAGATTAAAGGGAAATAGGGAACTTGGAAAAAAAAATTAAACATCGAGAAAAAGGAAGAAGAAGAAAAGAAGAAAAGTGAGGATGTGGAAAATTTTTCTACTCTGTTGGTTAGAGTGACTTTATAACCTAGATTGCATAGAAACTTTGCTTATTCTCACATAAAATGATTATTTAGCTATGAGTGTGCATAACATCTTGAATTAGTTATGAGTCGAATAATTGGGGGTGTTTGGTGATCCTTGTTTACCTTCGTGTAAAAAGACTCTCAAACTACTTAAGAGGAAAAAGCTCATAAAGGAAAGAGAAGAATAAACCGTGGAGAAGACTAGAAAAAAAAATTTGAACCTTATAGTAGAAGTCCTATGCATTCCTTTGTAGTCGAACTTGTTAGCAGGAGAGTGAGTTAACTCTTAGGGTGAGCTGTCCTTAAATCAAGTGTCTTTGACTTGTAATAGAATCATTAAAAAGCCGAAGTGATTGAGGTTTGAGGAGTGACACACACACACGGGAATCTATATAGATATAATAGGGTTGAAGGTTTTGGGTCCCTTAATGATATTTAACTATGTGACTCATTTGTGTTTTTGATTTTTGAAATCTAGATGTGTGGGCATTCTCATGAATCATAACATCATGGATCATTGGTTTGAAAATAACTTATGGAGTAAGGATTAGTTTGCTAGGGACTAGCAAATAAGAAAGTGTGAGAGTGTGATAACTTGTAATTTTGTAGCATATTTCCACCTTAGGGTAGTCAATTTTTGTATAAGCTAGAGATAAAGTGGTCATATAAGGCTTAAATGCATGTAAAATACCATTCATGGTGAATTGGAGAGGTTTGGGTGCGTTTCTGGTGATATTTGATTGAACTCAGACAATATCTACACTTAAACAATTTTTGTGTAGGAGTTTTAGGGGTCCCGACTACAAGATTGGAGTTTACGGCCGTAGAAGATGACATTGCACCTACACAGGATTAAGGTGAATGCATTCTAAACGTAATGGAATTTTACACGGTTGGGAGTTATAGCCACAAAGCATGGCATCACAACCAAGAAGGGAAAACACACAACAATAATGGTGAAAGCAATAGCGTTCTGGGACTTTCTAGAATATTTCGCAATTAGCGGTTGCGGCCATAAATGAAGGTGTCATGATTGTGCGTGAGGTAGCGCAGCTGCATGATTTACATATCAAGTCATGTAATGCTCATTCCTGGGTTTGCAATGGTGAAAGAGGACAGCATAGTTGCATAGTTATAGTTTGTGATTGTGAGTTGTAGTGCATCCAATAGTCAGGACATGTTTTTAGGGGTGTTTTCAACCTTTCTTCTTCATTACTCAAATCCTAGCCATTAAACCTCTAAATACTTAGTTGCACATAGTTTTTACGGAGCTCTAGGATAGTTTTTCATATTAGAACACCAAAAATCAAAGGATCAAGCTTAGAAGACCAAAGAAAGAGGAATCCACACCATGTTGCAAAGAATTCATCACTTTTACACAAACCATCTATCTAGACTAAGTTTTTCTAACTTTTCTGTTATTTTTGAGTTGTTTGGATGATGAATAATTTAGCTTTGATTTATATTGAATACCATATAGGTTGCTAAATTTCTTTATAGTTCCTTGTGTTTGTATTTGGTGAATACTGGAGGGATGAACTTATGCTTAATTCTTCTTGCACTTCTTTTTTGCAATTGGTGATTTGTATTGCAATTAAATGACTTGATCAATCCTTTAATTAATCCATAGTTGTGTGGGGAATAACTGGATGAAACTTGTGAGCTTAACTTCCAATGGTGAACATTAGTTGTGAAAATAACAGAAGTCAAATCATAAAACTAGTGTGGAATTTAACTTGTTAACCACAGATGTTAATTCTTAATTTGATTGAGATGTGGGAATGAGTTCGATTTTAAATTTCAGTGTTAGAAGAGTCCAAAAGGATATTTTGATAATCTTAGAATTAAGAATCTATAACAAGGCAATTAAATTGATAATTGATGTAGTTTAGTATACTTTGGAAGCCAACAATGCAAAATGCTAAGCTTTTCACTATTGGTACTTTGGTATCTTCTGCTTGTGACTTTGCTTCTGAAATGTGCGTTCTTTAATTATTTTCCTTCTCATCATCTTAGGATGTCTTAACTAATAAATACTTAATTAGATTGATAGACACATATAGACCTTTCTCATGGATACGACACTTGTACTTATTGAGTACTTCTCACATAAATTAAACTTTGGAGTGTTGACGACACGCATCATTTGTCACGAATGAAAAGGTTGAAACAAGCATACTTTTGGCAAATGCCTTTTTTAGAAGGTATATTGGAAAAGGAACCATTAGAGAATATATTATGTAAATATCTCACATTGCTTTAAAACTTAAAGAACTTAAGTTGGGTTTATGTAAAGACTTGTCAGTGCTTCTGGTTTTAATCTCTCTTTTAGCACAATTCAAACAATTCAAAGTTAGCTATAATTGTCTAAGGGATTCATGGTCCCTTAATATTCTCATTTTGTACTGTGTCCAAGAAGAGACAAGGTTGAAGCAACATAAGATAGAACGGGCTTATCTGGCATCCACCGTAAAACACCAAAAGGAATAATAGAAGAATTAAGCATAAAGAGGCTAGGGTTAGGCATCATAGCAAGAACATCACAAAAAAAAGGACGATGTTTGTATCTTTTGTGGTGATGTAGGCCATAAAAAGAAGCATTGCACCATCACTCTTTCCAAAAGAATCAATGTCGAGAGCCAAGCAACCATTGGAATTGATCTACAGTGATATTTGTAGACCCATTGAGCCAGAATCTTTGGGAAAAAACAGGTATTTTCTACTATTTATTGATGATTATAGTAAAAAAATATGGGTTTATTTTTTGAAACAGAAATCTGAAGCACTTTCAGCATTCAAAAAGTTCAAAGTTCTCGTAGAAAAGCAAAGTGAATTCAAAATCAAGTCAATGAGATCTGATCGTGGCGGAGAGTTCACTTCAAAAGAGTTCACAAAATTTTGTGAAGAGAATGGAATTCGGCGACCCTTGACTATCCCATACTCACCACAACAAAATGGGATAGCAGAAAGAAAGAATAGAACTATTTTAAATATAGTTCGAAGTATGTTGAAGAGCAAGAATTTGCCTAAAGAATTTTGGGCAGAGGCAGTAGACTGTGCTGCCTACTTATCAAATCGGTGTCCATCAAGAAGTGTGGAGAACGAGACGCCACAAGAAGCATGGAGTGGATACAAACCAAGTGTATCTCATTTAAAGGTGTTCGGAAGCACTGCTCATGTCCATGTCCCAGACCAACAAAGAAAGAAGATTGATGAAAGAAGTAAAATGTACATTTTCATTGGCTATGACCAACATTCCAAAGGATACAAGGTGTATGATCCTATTGGAAAGAAAGTCATAGTTAGTCGAGACGTTGTTATTGACGAGAAGAGTTCATGGGATTGGAGTTTGGAAGCCAAGGAGCAATTCACATTTTATCCAATAGAGGAGGAGAAAATTCAAACTCAAGAAGAAATAAAGCCTAAACTTCCTCTTCATCAACTCCACAATCAAGTTCGCAATCCGAATCAAGTTCAAGATGTTCCACAGCATCAGATGATGAAAATGCTATTAGACCACAAGGAACGAGGACTTGGGATGAAATCTATCAACTTAGCCAAAATCAGAACTTATTTTGTCTTTTTGCAGATTTTGAACCAATCAATTATGAAGAAGCATCAAAAGACAAAAAATGGAGAAAGGCTATGGATGAAGAAATCGAAGCTATAAAGAAGAATGAAAAATGGGAGGTGACCACTCTGCCAACAGGACATAGGCCCATCGGTGTAAAATGGGTTTACAAAATCAAGAGGAATGCAAAAGGAGAAATAGAAAGATACAAAGTAAGGCTTGTAGTAAAAGGATACAAGTAAAGAGTTGGAATCGACTATAATGACGTATTTGCTCCAGTAGCCCGACTTGAAACTATAAGATTCTTGATTGCATTAGCAGCTCAAATGAGGTGGAAGATTCACCAAATGGACGTAAAGTCTGCCTTTTTGAATGGATTTATTGAAGAAGAGGTGTATATTGAACAACCTAAAGGCTATATTGTTCGCGGGCATGAAAATAAAGTTCTTAAATTAAAGAAGGCGCTTTATGGTTTGAAGTAAGCACTAAGGACGTGGAACAGCCGGATTGATCAATATCTTCAAGAAAATGGATTCAAGAAGTGCCCTCATGAACATGCTCTCTACATCAACACAAGTAAGAATGGTGATATACTAATCATTTGTCTTTATGTTGATAACTTGATATTTGCAGGAAGCAACTCCAAGATGATTGATAATTTTAAAAGGGCAATGACCAAGGAGTTTGAGATGACTGACATTGGATTGATGGCTTACTACCTTGGAATTGAGGTAAAACAACAAGATGATGGCATTTTTATCTCTCAAGAGAATTATGCCAAAGAAATACAAAAGAAATTCAAAATGGAAGATTGCAAGTCCATTAGCACTCCAGTAGAAGTTGGTGTGAAGTTGTCAAAAGATGTTAACGGAGATCCAGTTAATTCCACCTTATTCAAAAGCTTGATTGGAAGCTTGAGGTACTTGACATGCATAAGGCCTGATATCCTTTATGCAGTTGGCCTTGTTTGTCGCTACATGGAGACTCCAACAAGTTACCACCTTTAAGTTGTAAAGAGGATACTTCGATATATCAAAGGAACTATTGAATATAGTGTGTTCTATCCTGCAACTGGAGACATGAAATTGAAGGGATACAGTGATAGTGATTGGGCTGGTGATCTTGACGATAGAAAGAGTACAAGTGGATTTATATTTTATTTTGGAGACACAGCATTCACTTGGATGTCAAAGAAACAATCAATTGTGACCTTAACAACGTGTGAAGCTGAGTATGTTGCGGCAACAGCAAGTGTCTGCCATGCATTGCGGTTGAGAAGTTTACTTAAAGAGCTTCACCTTGATGTGAAAGATGAGACTACAATATATGTCGACAACAAACAGCGATTGCTTTAGCGAAGAATCCTGTGTTCCATGATTGAAGTAAACACATTGACACGCGCTTTCACTTCATAAGAGAATGCATTGCAAGGAAGGAAGTGCAGGTAAAATATGTGAAGACTGATGAATAAGTTGCTGACATCTCTACAAAGCCCCTAAAAAGAGAAGTCTTTGAGAAGTTGTGGCATCAGCTCAGGATGAGAAAATCAAGCTTAAGGGGGCGTGTTAGAAATTAAGCTTAATTTTCTAGCATTTCTATAAAAATAAATTAGTTTTGTATTGAAAATTGTTTCTTCTAGAATGTGTATGTACAAATATTGAAATAATGTCTAGATACATAGAGTTGGTGATGTATTTAGACAATGTATGTGTCCACATTTATGTGGTTGATGAGTTAGGTGGGGATAGGTGAAAATGGTTAAGTGGTGATTAATTTGAACCATTAGATCTTCTTAATTACCACCGTCCATTCTTGATATAAAATAGTATAAATAGAAGAGTCTTACTAGTCATTTGTAATTCAAGAGAAGAAAAAAAGAAAATATAGAATTGTAGAAGAGAGAGTCCTTATAAAAGTGTTGATTGAACTGAAAAGTATAAAATTCTTGAGTATTTCGCTCTCCACTTTCTTCTCTTCTAATTTTGTTCTTATAAATTTGTTTTGTGAGCCCACCACACAACAGTGAGCACATAATAAAAAAAGAATAAAAATCAACTCTGGCTTACCGTAGCTGAGCATCGCGGGACAAATTTTTGAAAAATCCAGCAAATGGGAAGTTAAAAATTACGCGGTCAAACCTAAAATGTCCGAGCAACACATGTTTAGCCACTTCAGTGAAATCAATCCCATGCATGACCATGCCCGCCCTTGTCCTCAATTCCTCAAGGTTGGATGCAGCTTTCTGGTAAATTTTCTTCAGAAATTCTGAGAAAGATTGCACCATGCCCAGCAGGAATGCTCGAGTGAAGTATATATGAAGTAAGAGCGAAAAGGAAGGCATTGGACAACTTCCCAAGATTGAAATGTTAATTGTCTATTTAATAACAGTTTGTAACAATAAAATGATAGAAAGGACTCCCGCACCAGCTAGGAGGGAATAGTTTTATTGATATAGGAAATTGATTTTAAAGGATTCATGCATATACCTGCCTGGAACATATCTTTGCGGATGATTTTATGTTCTTAGTGATTGAACGGAAGTGAATGTGGTGCCGGGGGAAGAAAAAAAGACCAGAGACATGGTTCTGTTCCTTGGGAATCAAGAGAAGTTGCAATCATGTTGGAAGCGCAGCCAAAGGCCACAGCCAAACAAGCGGAGAAGGAGAAATCACCGTCACCCCGCAGCAGAATGCTTTGGCGGCTGCTATAATGCTTAATCCACCTCTCTTCATGAACCACCACCGTACTGTTCACCACCACCACCTCCTCCTCTTCTGCAGATGACTTCCCCACCATACTCTCTTCCGGCGAAGGGACCCTTTCTGGAGCAATTTCTTCTATAATAATTGCCGATTCGACTATCTCTTCGCTCGCGCTGGGGAGGGAAAGTGAGCATGTGAAGTCGCGTATGGATACTATCACCCAATCCATCTGGTCTCCGTCGGCTGTGCAGATTTCCTCGGGCCATTGCTGCGAAGACATAAAATCAACACTGTCGCACTGCAATTCCCGATCAACTTCTTCTAAATCAACTGTTGCAGCAGGCGAACTTTCGAGGGTTGAGCCAGCCGGGGAACCATTGCAAAAGGTGAAGAAATGACAAGGCCCTCAACCAATAAGGGGTCGTTGCTTATGCTTCTTGTTGGATTTCGAACAGGAAGAATTGGGTCGGCTGTCTTTCTCTGTCTCTCGAGCCCGAAGATGAAACGGACCTTGCGCCATAGGGACTTCACTCCTCTGTAAATTAAAGTATCAAGAAAGGGTAACATTCTAAATAGACGTTGCTGAGAGGATCTGTAGGGACGGTGGTACCAACTGGCTTCTGCCTAATATTTGTATTAATGTTGGTTTTTGTGCAAGGTATACATGAATATATGCATAAAAGCATATGGGGGGTTGTATTTATTACATGTACTTCGCAACATAGACACAATGCAACATCAGTTGCATCTGATTCCACCCTTGCAACACACCACGGATTTAGAAGTCTGATGTTGAACCACCAATTATACCTTGGGCTAATGATAAAAACTGAGATCTAAAACGGTGAGACAAGCAACACAGACATAATGGTAAAAAAGTGAGCAGATTTTACCTTATCAGCAAACCATCTATTAAAAAAGATCAAAATCAATGCAGTCCATCATCGGCAACGGATGAGTGATCATGCTAGTTCCGGCACCGCCGGCTGACTTGGATGAGGAAGTGCAGAGAACTGAGGTGGATTTAAATAGTGGGAATGGCTTCCTGCCTAAGACTAGTGAAATTTATGACTAAGCCAACTCGTTATCTCTTTCATTTTCAGGTATTTAATTTACCTTTGCTTAATTGAATGGTTTATAAATTTGGTCTTCCGTCTTTAAGATTTTTTTAAATACTATCAAATTTTTGAAAAAGTTGTATTTTCAAATCTCAAAAACCTACGAGGCCAGTGTGGCTGGTTAATTATTAAATTTTTCCTGAAAAACAATAGCATTTGAGGTCCCACTTGATAAAAGTGGGACTGAATTTTACTGTTACATATATAAATTCTTTAAAAGTTATCGTTGAACTTCTCTCTTTTTTTTCGGCGATAGTCAGTTAAAGCGTATTTTGGATTTTTTATTTTAGATATTCAATAAAATATGTATAATTTTTATTTTTTTCTTATTAAAATTACATATGTCTGTGACAGAGACTTGAATTTATACACGCACACGCACGCACGCACGCATGCGCACGCACAGGTAATATAGTTAATAACATTCAAATTTTAAAAAATTTTTAAAAGTTTCATGATGTGGAATTAAAATGGATAAAATCTTTATACTATGGTACTGTGAACCCTAATTTATCCTAATTTTCTCCTTCCAAATTTTGAAAGTAACTTGTCTTTTAACTAATGAAATTAGGATATTAAAACTGAAATTGCGAAATAAAAATTTGGTTTCTTTAAAAACTAAGTATGCTTAGTCGCCATGCCACTTTAACACCCACTAATTAAAAAACGAATTTGAGGAAAAGAATATTTGTAAAGAAAATAAACTAGATTATTGTAAGGATTGGATTGTACAACTCATCAAATTAAGTGAGTGCTTGAAATCCTATTAGTGTGAATACTTGACCGATGAGTTGTACAATCGGTCGAGCATTCACTAGATTATTGTATTTATTGGGTTATTGTGTTCAATAATCTTCGCAGTATGGATGCATGTCGACGAAACAACTCAGACGCGGATTACATGAGCTGCAAACAATTGTAATGCTTGACCTGATTATCCATCATTGGAACTGAGGTCACGCTGCATCACTCGACGACATCAACTTGAACACTTGCAACTTGGAACTATAAATAGGGGGACATGACTTCATGCCGACATGTCAAGCCATTCTCTTTAGGTTTTTTTTTTTGGTTTAGTTTCCATTAAATTGCATGGATTATAAATTCAGTGCCTCGTTTTATGAATTTTTAAAATAATATAAAATTTCAAAAAATATATACGTTTTAAATCTCAAATTTACCATCCTTCTATTTTCTAATGGGAACGTACGTAAATTTTCGTTGGCATTAATTTAGTGCGTCATTTTATTCTTTTTTAGAGTAGTTTTAATTTTTTTAAAAAAATCTATATTTTATATCTCAAAAGTTGAACATCCATTTCGTTCTTTTGGTCCTTACTATTTAAATTCTATCCGAGAAACAACAGTTACATTGCATTTTAAGCCCCACGTCATATTCGTCTTAGCAATTTTAGTATCATATTTCTTTAAACTTCTCTTAATTTGTGAATTTTCATGAAGCGAGCATCCAAACAAAGTTAGAATATCCAAAACTTTCAAGAAAACCAATGATGCTTTCCAAGTCTAGGAAGCTTAAGGAAGCCATTAAGTCGCTTATGAATGAATGTCAAAAGGATTTTGGACGTTTTGGAAAGGTTCATGAAGCTTGAAGAACATTCATAGATCAATTTAGTGTGAAATGAGCAAAAGAATAGCTTTGTGATAGAGTTTGGATCGATCACCACAGAATTTGGATCAATCCAAGATAGGGGTGGATCAAGATTAATTCATCTTTAATTATCAAAATACCAAAGTTATTTATGTCATCACCCACTTATTTAATAGCAAAAATACAATGTTAATTATAGTGTAATTTAATATTTATATTTAACCAAAAAATTATGACTTAAATTTCTTATTTTCATGTTAAGTTTGATGAAATTAATTTAGATATTTATATACTATTTGTCATAAATTACTATAAAAGTTTCATTATATTAATAATACTATTTTTATGTTAATTATTGCATACTTTATTATTGGTTAGTAATTATATTTGAAAGTGCTTGTTCCTTTTAATAAAGATAATGGTGCAAATTTATGAATTATGAGTAATATAGTAAATTCACTATTCAATCAAATTGACACCAAAATGTTAACAATATATACTAGTAAAAGTCACACACTTTATATGTACGCAAATTTATTTATAAATA
The DNA here is from genome assembly GCA_019155195.1 of Avicennia marina. Lineage (NCBI taxonomy): Eukaryota > Viridiplantae > Streptophyta > Magnoliopsida > Lamiales > Acanthaceae > Avicennia > Avicennia marina. Next base: position 15,693,625 of record CM032754.1, on the reverse strand, counting down.
ATAAAGTTAATTATTTTAAATAATAAATAATAAAAGCAATTAAAAGTATAAATAATATATAAATAGGAAAATAAAGAAAGTTTAAAAGAAATTGAAAAAGAAAAAAAATTGAGAGAAAACTCAAAAAAAATAATAAGTTAAAGGAAAAGTGGAAAATAGAAGGGTAGAAAATGAGAAGAATTTTAAGTAAGATTAGTAGTATAATTTGACTTTGTGCAACAAAAAAGCTTTATTAATTTAATAAATAGTATAGATAAGAAAATAAAAAAAAGTTCAAAATAATTTGAAAAGAGAAAAAAAAATTTGAGAGAAAACTCAAATAAAAATAATAAATTAATATAAAATTGGGAAATAAAAGGACAAAAATGCAAAGAATTTTAAATGAGAACAATAGTGTAATTTAATTTTGTACAACCAAGACACATATTAATGTAATACCCCAAAAATTTAGGGGCTTGATGGCAATATTTACAAAATGTTAATAAATAATATTAGTGAAGAAATTTATTTATAATTCCATGATTTTATTCAGGTATTTTCTTGTGAATTATTGGACAAAATATTGAAACAAGTATGGTAGAAAATAAGCATGATTTGGGCTCCTCAAATATTACCAAAAATTGAGGTGTTGATGGAGGAATGTTACCAAGCTTTAAGGAGGCTGAAATTAAGACGAAAAGACTGAAACATGGACGAGGAAATTCAGAAAATTTGTCTGTATTTTTTGACCAAAAATAAAAGAGCCTAAATTCCCATAAATAATCTATTTACAACTTAATATATATAGCCTTAAACACCAGACAAAAAAAATATTCTTCCCACCTCCAATAGTTGGGGAGTTGGCCAGAGGCAAGAGGAGAAGAGGAGGATTTGTGGCTTCAAAAGTGCGGAGAAAATTAAGGCGAGTTTTTAATATAAAACCTGTGGAATTCCTGCACGGCTCAAGAAATTCTAGTTCACAAGTTTCAGGCACACAAAACATAAAACTATAAGAAACACATGGATTAAAAAATTAGGTGTTAATATTGGAAATGTATTGGGCAAGCCATGTGTAGGAAATTCAAGAAATCGTGTATAGAAAAATATATTAAAACTTCAAAAAAAGCTCTTGATTTTCTATTGGCAAAATTTTGAAAAACACACCAAAATTGAATTTTTCATGTTTGAATATGATTAGATGGTCTTTGGAATCTAGAACACTCATAAGAAGGATTAAAGTTGAGTAGGAACAAATCTGACCCCAATCGGTGCCTTAACATGCATGCAAAGCCCTCCTCCCGATTAGGGGAAGCTATGAGTGCGAAGCGGGACTATAGCGCAGGATAGTATGCATCGCGATCTTGGTCGCAGAGTTCAATTTCACGATCGCTAAAGGATGATCACAAATGCGGAATCTGACAGCGAGAAAAATAGAATGCACTGCGGCTACAAACAAGGTTGTAGCTAAAGGTTTTGTGATCGCGAGAGGACCGTTCATGGTCACGACTACCAAACAAGAGCTCAACCAAGTGTACCGTGGCTCTTCTCACAGGCACAACACCATTTTTCGTAGTACAAGTTGTGTTTCCGCAGCCCTAGGACCTAAAAACGAAAAGAAATTTAATTTTACCTTTTGGAATCCATTTGTGATTTGTTAAAGCTAAAATGATATAAAAATGGAGAATAAAACCTAATAGGATATGGGAAAAATCACTGAACCTGGATAGGAAAACCCACTTTGTAGGCAGTTGAAGACTAAAAAGGAATTAAATTTAAGGCACATAGGTTCTAGCATGAGGACATAAGAATTGAATAGGAATTCAAGAAATAATAGTCAATTAGGTTTCAGAACAGCAATAGTCAATAAGGTTTCAGAACAGCAAGACTAATTACTGGTAAGTAGATCACACATTGCCAATTTTTAAAATGTCTTCGAACTTGCTTTCCAATTCAAAATGTGATTTCTACTATGTGTAAACTATTTTTGCAAATATTTCTGTACTACAAATACAGGTTTCCAATGTGATTATTTCTTATGAAAAGTATAAGTGTTTTGCTTCTTGAAACATGGATGTGGGTAGTTGCAAACTATTTTGAATTATTTTATGTGAATAAGATACATGTGATAAACGAAAATGATGCCTTTTATGATTGGTAACTAACGATAGTGTAAAATAAGTTTCACATTACTAATCGAGTAATAGAATGGGACTCGCCCAATTTAGGTAGAAGTATTGGGACTTGCAACGGACAAGGTTGATATGCGACTCTGCTTGTCAGTAGTATTAATCGAGATACCTTCTAGTTAGAGTTGAAGCACTGGGGTCTACAACAAGTACATCCAATGAGTTATGGGACTTTTTTTAATCAAGAGTGTAGACTAAAGTTCTGATAAAAAGATTACATGAAGTCTAGAGTGCATAAGCAAGCAACCAAACATGCAAAAAATGTGACACGTGAGATGTACAGTAATATGAAATATGTTATGGTATATGTTTTCACTTTCTGCTATAAAATTATATTTTATGCTTTTTACATCATTGTTTACATCATTGCTTACATCCTATGGAAAGAACAACGTAAGTGAATTCATTTATTGTATGACTTATCGCTCACCATTTTTCGTAACATTTCTGTATGCAAAAGAAGCAAGAGAGAGTGAAAGCGCTTAAGGATGGTAGAGGAAGCCTAGAAGCTCTAGAGATTTGACTTTATGTTGAGAAAATAAGACTTAGATTTATGATAGACCAGTTACTTAATTTGTTTTTTGATAGACAAGATTTGAACTTGTAATAGCATGTTTTACTCTATTTATTCATTGTGATGTAATAGATAGTTATGTTGCAATGAATGAATCAATGATTTAGCATGTTTTAATATTTTTGCTTTGGTATCTACTAAGATATCAATCTTGCGGGCACTGTCATATTGCTTTCTCAGATTTGAGGGCATGGCAATTAATTTAACCACACTATGTGTGTGTGTGCCCACACACATGACATACAAAAAAGTGGAGAATTAAGGTGGATTTGAATTTTACATATTGAGTTCTAGCACAGCTAGTTCACAGTGATGAAAAACATTAAAGGGCAAAAAATTATGGTGGGTATTGAATTGAAGCCATGAAGACCACTACAAGTACTACAAGGTATGGTTCACATCAATTATATTTACTGCGATATAATCTGGCTACTTATGTTTTATTACATAAATAATTGTATTATGAAAGGACAAAAGAAAAGCAAATGTTTTGATATAATGAAAATTTTTTTCTGATAAAAACGCGGTTTACTTAAACAAAAATATCATTTATAGTATAAAATATTTAATAAATAACAAAACCTGAAAAACTTTGTTGTGTTTGAAACGTATTACCAACTACTTATATAATACAAGCATGGAAAAGTAAATTAAATTTACAATACTTAAAAAACAACTTTTTCTCTCATATAGATACATAAATATTTAAAATTTGAACACTACTTTAGCTCAAAAATCAAATAATCACTTATATATTACATGTATGCACATTTATATAAATTTATATTCCGAAAAAAATTATTACTTATTTATACTATTTGATTATTTGATCTTTTTAAAGTATCATCTTTTGAAAAAAGATACACACTTATTATTTTTAAATTACTTATAAATATGTACTCCGAAACACTTTCATCCTAGAAAATTACTTTCAAACAAGATCAAAAAGCTTTAGTACAATCGATAACCTCTTCAAGGTATATATACATACAAAAATATATCTGGACACACATTCGTATATATCTATCTATACTCTTATAGAATGGGGGAAGTCTATTTGGTCTTTTAATTAAATTCCTAAGCACCCATCCAATTATAACTATTTTTCTAACACTCTATTTCTCTTTTTAACCTTGTTTTTTAACTTTGTTTCTTCTTCTCTCAATAAAAATTTGACACTTTTCCTCTTCTTTACACTCAACTTTAATTCATTTAATCTTTTTGAACATATTTTTAAATATTATTATTTGTATTACTAAAATTCTAAATACAATTTTGTGTTTAATAATACTACTACAACAACAACTACTATTAATAATAATAATTTATTAAATATTCACATATGTAGAGTGAGAATTTTTTTAATAACATATGTTAATGGGAGTGAGATTGTTGTAGTCTATATATCTAAGTTATAGAAGCTCGTGTTTCAAAAATCAAGTGATTGAGTCTAATTAACATAGCTAAGAGAAGTTACAATGCCAAATTCTAAATTAATATGTTATTTTTACTAGAATGTTCTAAAGTCTGATGATGTGTGACACTTGGGTTAAAGGTGGTATGATCGAGCGTGGATCAGTGGATCATCGTGAGGTAAAATTTGGTGTTCTAGTGTATCGATTTGAAGAGGGACAAATCGATCCAATGCGTTTGACATTGATCTAAGGTAAGCTAGATCAATAGCCGATCTCGAGCTTGATGATTCGGGGAGGGTGCATTGATTAGATCAATTTGACAAGGAACTAATTGATCCACGGCCTAGTTTGATTGAACTGACAGATGAATTTTCACAAGAATTAATATTTCAGTAGTTTATTTTGATTAGTATTCTTTCTAGAATTATCATTGATTATTTATATAAGTTTTAAAATCAGTTTTGGATGGAAAAAAATTAGTTACTTTGATATTATTAGGATTTGTTCAATGTTAGTATCCTACAAAATCCAAATCCTTGTAATTTAGATATAAATAGGGCATTAGGGTTTATTAGAATTATTTGATTGTTATTTTGGATGACTTTTGAGTATTTTTGTACATGTAGATTTGTGTGTTATTTCTTCATTTAAACCTTGTCTTTGTGTGATTTTAAATCAAGCGTGTTTCAATCTTTGTTCTTTCATGTGCTACACTAAATTTAATTTCATACCAAGCTTCTGTCCCGTTAGATGGTATTGAAATTGGCTTCTCCGACTCCTTTGTTAATCTCACAGCTACAACATACTTGGAGATCAAGTTTGTCACGATGACGGATCAATCCTTAACCAAGCTCTAACAAAACTAGATAATCAATGGTTTAACTCTTCCATATGAGATGCAGAGTCTCTAGTAAGGTTTTCCACTTGGTTTATGATGTTTTTTGACTTGAAAACCAAGTTTCAAGAAGAATTGTGGAGAAATAAGGTCTACCTAATAGAGAGGATCATTGTTTAATCTCTTTTAATATCAAAAAATATTTTCATGCATTAGTATGTGAAGTTATGGATATGATAACCACCAAATTATTCCAGTGTGTCCATGGAAACAAGACGTGCACACTACCTTATTTATAGGTGGGGATGCATGTAGGATAGTTAAATAAGGTGAGAAGTACATTCTAAGTCCTTCAAAAGGAGGCGCTCAATTTAGAGAGGTAAAGAAACCCAATGCTGTGAGACTGAATTCATGTTTCAAAATTCAAAAGGTGTGGCATGCTTATCGAGTAAAGAAGTCATACCAAAATTTATGCTTAGATGCTTCTTACATTCAAATGAGACTAAGTGTTATGGGGGCACAAAAGGAGTTTCAATTCAAACAATTAAAGGCAGCCATTACCATTCAAAGTCACTAGCTAAAATTCCTTATTCTTTTAAGATATATAAAACTGAAGAAAGAATCCCTCACCATCCCATGTTCATGGAGTTCAGCAAATGCATGCCATGAAATCTCATACGTTGACATCAATTACTTTCCAATTGTTGTATGTGGTATTATAATATTAAACAAGAAAATTGACATGCCAGCAATTGATTTTGTTATTCCCTTATACCTCTGCACGTCAATGGAATCTTTGTTGGATGACTTACTTTTCACATTGACAAAGATGGAACTATCGTGGTCACTTGGAGTACAAATGCATAGATAAATAAGCTTGTCAAAATAATGGATGGAAAAGACTTATGTTGTTTGGGGAGACCACCAGGAATTTTGGTGTAACAAATACCATTGGAGTTTTCCAAACATGCAAGTCAAAAAAAAAAAAAAGAAAATTACATATGGGACCCTACAATTGTTTTTGGCAGTTTAATCAGATCCTAACTTTTCATGAAACTTGAGGAGAGTTATTTTCGACGAAAGGAGGTCTAATGTGGAACATTTTGGTCAAAGAAATAGGTATGACTGAGAGTGGATTGGTGGGATTGATCGTGAGGCAAAAGTTGTTGTTCTGGAATATAGATTTGAAAAGGGCAAAGCGACCAAATGTAAATGAGATGAATCATAGGTAGGCCAGATCAATCTAATGTAGCATAACAATATTACAGGAGGTTTGGCCTGTCAATTGGAGAGGATGGATTGATCAAGATCAATTCGATAGAGATCAGATCAAATCAAGACCTCGTCAAATCGATCGGATGAACGAATTTTTATAGAAATTGTTATTTTAGTAGTTTGTTTTGATTAAAATTCTTTTTAGAACTATCGTTGATTATTTATATAAGTTTTATAGTTAGTTTTGGATATGAAAATTAGTTATTTTGATATTATGAGGATTTATTCAAAGATATTGTCCTAGTAAATTGTAACTCCTTGTAATTTGGATATAAATAGGCATTAGGTTATTAGAATTATTCGATCATTATTTTGGACAAATTTTGAGTTTTTCTTTTTTCTACACATGGATTTATGTATTAATTCTTCATTTAAACCTTGTGTTAGTGTGATTTTTAGATTGAACATATTTTAATGTTTGTTCTCTCATGTGCTACACTTAATTTAATCCCATATCATGCTTCCCTGCTGCATCATTTGAACACATAAAAATAAATAAACAAACAAACAAACAATTCTTTTGAAATTTTTATGGATTTTGTACGTAATAAACAATTATAATTGAGTTTCTCCTTTCTTGTTTATCGTTAGATTTGTCATTCACTGTACATATTAATACTTTTTTAATGTGTAACGTTAAAGATTATTACTTCCTTTTAGTATCACAGAAATTTTGAATGAAAAACGTACAATATCTTTTTGTTAAATTTTTATTTTTGATTTTTCTACTTTTAGTTTGAATCTTTTCATTGTGATACATTCCAAACTTTTTCTTGCTAAAAATTACCTATGTTTAGGCAAAATTTTAATATTTGTAAAATAATAGAGATCTGTCAAAAATTTTCTTGTGTCAATATGGCTCAATTTTAGTTGGTAACAACCCCCCGCTCCCCAGGAAAAAAGAAAATTATGCACACTTAACTATTATTGTGAATGTTAGTGTGTTCTTGTATGTATCTAATTATTGATACCATAAGAACTTTAAAATTAATAATACTATAATTTTTAAAATTTTGTAAAGTGTGAGGCTAATATATCTATTCTATAAGACTATTATTGCTAGTTTACAATTTTCTCTCAACAGATTTTGGAAGCAATTGTATCATGCTCGTTTTTATTAAAGGCTAATGAAAGAAGGACTTTTGAAATTAAGCTCATAGGTTTAGAAAACCCTACAATAGAATTAATCAATGCTAACAATATGTGAAAAAAAATGCATTAGGTTGAACGTAAGCAAAAAGAAGTTGTTTGTATTGTTATGAACATATGTTGGCAACACACTCACGTAACACCAAAACAATAAAGAAACAAAAAGTGAGACACACGATATGTTCACACTATTTAGAGCAACTCTCATACGTCTAGGAAGCTTTGTTCAAATAAAATTATTCTACCATCCCAAAAGCGTGTAAACAAAACATATCAATCAATTCTCACTGAAACAATTCATTATCCCACACTTCAGATTCATGACTAGTTGACACCACAAATGAAACCCCTCATATTTTTTGTCTTGACCTAAACTTCCTAAAGCCTCAACCATCAATCATAGTGAATTTTCTCTCCTAAATATGGCTACGAACATGACTCACTCAATCAAATAGGCCGGTAATGACAATGCATCTTCATTTTTCTCACTCTATAAAATCTCACTACTTATATATTGAAGGCTTACTAAAACCTATAGCACACTGCCTCTATTTATAGAGCAAAACTAAAAATTTGGTTGGCTAAACATCTCTCTAAAAACTTCACTACAAACGCCCGTGAAATCAACAGTTTTGAGCCTTCCAAATATGTTGCCAGCTATCTTGCAACAATATTTGAATATACATAAACTTTTTGATAATAATCGAAAAGTGTTGATTATTCACATATGATTCTTCACCGATCTTTCTAGCTCGTTCAACTCTTGATGGCCGTTTTATAAGCAGTAATGGATTAGCGCAAATTTTCGACTAAATATCCTGTGCACTTTCAAGAGCCTAAGAATGTAAGGAAACTTGTCAAAATATGCCATTATAATAACACATTAACATATCAAAACTAAGAATATGATTTAACCATTAGTTGTAACCATTAGTTGTCGTTGTAGCCTTAAGATTACTAAAAAGCCGACAATATCATAGCTTGCTAAAAATTTAAACTTTTCGACTAATTAATTAACTAGTGATATTCAGCATAACTTACATTTTGGACTGGGATTGACAAACAAAATTTTAAGATATTTTATTAAGAAATTATTTTATAAAGAGTTTCATATAGCAAATTATTTAATAAAAGCATAGCTTCTCAGACTGGCCAATATTTAATAAATTTTGCTGTTCTCGTGGAAAGACAGGTCCTTTCATCAATTTTGTTATTGTGTTATTGTTATTATTATTGGTAAATGGTGTTCAAAATATAATGTGTCATGTGCGCACACAGAATTTATATTTATTTTTTAATTTATCATTTAGCAAAAGTTGTATATTCTATATATGAGTATAATTATAAAATATGCATTATATAATTTCACTATATTAATAATTTTAAAAATAATAATACATTATTGAAATATTGAAAATGGATTAAAATTTTATATAAAATGAGAGAAAAACAAAGAAATTTACTGAAAAAGCGAAATAAATAAATTTTCAGTGTGGAAGTTTGGAAAAAGAAGAAATATAAAAAGAGAATAATAAAATATAAATAAATGCATGACCTCTTAGTATTGTTGGATCACAATCGACCTACTCGCTTGGCATAAGTGGACGATCTAACTTATTGAAGTGGCAGCAGTACGAAGAGACATGCAACGAAATTTATAAACGAAATGCGTACAAAACTCCAAAACTAAAAATAAATAGTATGATGTACTATTCATCATTTTCAATATAAATATCCCATGTATATCAATTTAGAGAGGCAGAAACCAACAACTAAAAATGAGAAGAACCATAGTCAACTCTCCGTAGCAATAATAATGGAGGTTTTCGTCCTACTCTTTTGTACATATATTTGCCCCAGAATTAAAGCATACAACATCTGTCTCATAGACATAGGCATCATTTAGCGAATCACGTCAAATTGTTTTCCTTATTTTCTTTTATCTATAGTTCATGAACGATTTAGATTAATCAACGAAATTCATCTTGAGTCGTATAATTTGGTGGTGTTTGTGGGAACAATGGATTTTTTATGGTGTTCACCGTGATTCTCTAGCCCAGCCTTGATGCTGGAAGATTTTGAACAATCGTGATATTGATGCTTCAATATCACACCAAAAGTAATGATAAGATAGTGTTGAAACAGATGCAAAAGTGTTATATTAGAAGAGCTCGTATTAAAAACAAGATGAAAGCCAAAGGAGTAGGATGAAACTAACTTAGATAGAAATTCCAATCGTGACTGAAAAGAATTTGAAACAGAAGTTCCCCTTTAATCCAATTTTGAAACAATAGTGAGGTCTCCTCCACATCGTTTCTCTCTAGCTACTAAGTCTTGCATCTAGGTCTTCCCCTAGTTGTGAATGTGTGGATATCAGTTTTGGGATATGGTCTACTTGTATCAAGGTCGATGGCTGGTCTAAGTGTTGCATTGATATGGATGGCCATTCAGTGGGACTCTATGTGAAAGGTTGAGTCTTCGAGTTGCCAGGTGAAATGCCCCCGCGAGACTTGAATTCTCATCCTGGGGCGGATCCTCTTTGTGAGCCTTGTCACCTTTGAGCCTTTTGTCCAACAAAGCAACCTGAGTCATTTTCAATGCACTATACAAATATTCATTTAGTACAATAATACAATTGACAATGGCAAATATCGAATCCAAGAATTAAGCATAATAGTGAAATATAACGTATAGTGACAAAATATAAGGTATGAAGTATATGCTATTCCTAAAAAGGTACGCTGAATTAAGATTTTTATCATTGAATTCAAGTAGTGGTTTGCTTATGGCAGCATTCAATTTGATAACATTCAAATTTCATTAGCCAATCCAACATATCTCTTCTGTCAACACTAATTTTAATTACTCAAAATCAAAATCTTGTATAACTAGATTTCGTATAAAAAATATTCACACTTCATCCTAACATTAAGCAACCATGTTTTGAACATATTATACTAAACAAACACCATTCTATCAATTTAAAGGATAAATAAAAATAGAGTAATAAGATATAGTACAAACAGACCCTAAAACTATGATAATATAACTATTTACTTTGTCATACCATTAACTACACTACCCAAGCATTCAATCATGAAACCCTCATAAAAAATAGAAGCAAAGGTTAAAAATGCATCTTATCTTGATTTTGAGAAGTGCCATGGTTTGAACAATATATCTTTAAATTTAATCAATAGAATTTGAATAGAAGATGAAGAAATGTCCCAGAGAAGGTGACATGCTAGCTTAATCCGCAGTTGGAGATAGTGAAGATTAGAGTTTACTTGAACTTGGGTGGGTTGAGAAGGGGAAAATAGGAGAATGAGGGTTTGCTGGAATTTGCGGGTGTGTGTGTGTGTATATGTGTGTGTGTGTGTGTGTGTGTGAATTAGGGACAACCTAGGGATGACTTTACAAAAGGTCATCTTAATTAAAAAAACTTGACTCCTCGTGTCTAGTGTTGTTGTTACAGTCACGATGACATGGACAACGAAGAAGGCAAAACTTTAACATGATGCATCTAGATCTACAGAGATAGCTATGAATAGGGAAATAAAAGAAAGACCACACCTAATGGGCCGATGATGATGAAGATGATGACATACATGATGAAGAAGGAGTTAAAGTTGATGCGATTTTAGAGACATTAGGACCTTAACATGACCGAAGGCAAGTCACAAGGTCCAAAGCATTGAATGTTCTCGCAACAATAGCTGGTGACAGAGTGTTCTACCCAACGATCCCATTATTTTCAAATATAAGTTTTGATGTAGAGTAAGAGTCAATGGACTTTCCTATGTGTCATGGGACTCAATTCGTCTTCAAAATACTAGTATTTTTAAAAGATGGGTAGCCCATACATAATTAATATATGATCATTTTCAAAGTTGATATTACTAGAGGTTCACACTCTCTAACACTCAAAACCCAAACATGTCCTTGTATGTGCATTGTGATCCCCTTGACATTTGCTTTTTTCAAGTACAAATATATGCATTGACTTCTTTCTTCAAGTCGCTACACAATGAATCACACTCGCATCAACCCCTTTCTCTGAGTTACTACATAAGGGTTCTCCCTTTTGGCACCAATGCATTGGTCAAGTTGTGATACCAAAAATGTCATAAATTCGATGCATCTCCAGAATACTGGTGTCTTAAAGGAGATTGGTAACTTGTATATGGTTAATATAAAATTATTCTCAAGATTGATATTGGCAGGAATTCATATTGTAGTTGATGAGGCAAGTTTTATAATTATCGAAAAGGAGTGCTCAAATCAAACATAGTTTTTAAGGATGAAAAACACCTATAGGTGGCAAGGAAGGATTACTCAGTTTGAATTGCGAAGTGTGAGTATCATGGTGTGAAAAGTGTGGCAACACTTTAGTCCATTACACGTAAGCATGGTACATTTTAAAAAAAGCTATTGATAACATATATGGTACTCGGGAAAGTTTAGATAAGAAGCTCCTACAATCGAGTGAAGACAATTCTCCACAAACATGCCAAACCAATATATGCTATACTATATATTTTAGATATTCAAACTGTATATAGATTAGGTACCAACACTATCGTAGAGTTATTTGCATTGACAAAATGCATCTATACTAGAAATTTTAATACAAGATTCCAATTGGCATTGCCTTGGATGTCATCGTTAGATTCTGCCCTTGGTTGAGACTTGATGGATGAGGAGACTTTTAAATTATGGTAATGATTTTTGAAAATGGTTAGTTGCACATTTTAAGAGGAGCACAGGGTAACAATTTGATCATGACTAACGTGTTAGAATCCGATTCGGTAGAACCAACATTTTAGCCATTTTTAAAATAAACGTTGACCTTGGAGTTTGTTTGGTTGAAGTGTCTATAGTCATGTAGTTTATAAAAAGTTTTTTGAGCTTGAAAGCTTATAGATTTTATTTTAAAAAAAACTAATAAATTGTTCAAATAAAAATAATAAGAAAATCTTATAAAATCTTATCTATAATTATAGATCATAATTATCTAGTGTAATATTCATATCAGTAAACTAAATATTATGAATATAATATAATATCCTTTTATCATTTTTATAAAATAAATGAAATAGATTGTGAGATGAATCAAAATAAGTTAGGGAGAACTAACTTATTTAAGGAACTTATAAACTTCCAAATACTTTATAAAATGTTTTGAGGATTTGAAAACTTCACCCAAACACCCTCTTACACTATGCCCGGTTTTAAGATTTTAGAGAGGAAAAGAAAATATTAGAGAAAAGGAAAATAAAATTAAAGAAATTCAAAATCTCACATGTTGTTTGGTTAAATGTTTTTCATGAAGAAAGGAAAATAATTAAAAATACAAAAATAAGATAAAAAACTCAATTTTAATAATTTTAGTTATTTAAGAGAAATAATATTAAGATAAAAGAGAAAAATAGAGACAATGAATTTTTTGCAGAAAAAGTGATAGTTAAAATAGTTTTCAGTCATTTTCCTAGCCATTTTATAAGGAAAACGATTTTTATGATTTTTCTTCTTCTAAACTATAATTTCCTCTACTTTTCTTTTTTTTCATTTTGTTTATCAACCAAGCTACTAAAATTAAGTATCGTGTTAGTAACTAAAGGAAGAACCAAAGATCGTGTTAGTATCTAAAGGAAGAAGTAGCCCAAAGCGAACTTTACACTGACCTTGCTTGACTATGCTCCTTCAATTTGAGGGCTTGCGGTGGTTCAGACCTCGTTATAAAACAAGTGAGAATACCATGGCCTATCTATATATCAAACATCACATGTTTAGACCTTAAAAACCTAAGATTCTAAAATAAACTAGTAAAATTGGCACATTTCAATGCATGTGCAAAATATCTATAAATTATAACATAATTATATTTTAGATGATAAAAATAATATTATTTAAAATTAAAAGTAGAAATAATATTTGAAATAAGAAATGAATGTACCAAAAATATAAAATATATTATAAAATAGAGAAATAAATGTTTGGATGCAGATTACCTACCTTCGAAATAAATATTTTCAGATATATCAACCATCAAAATAACACTTTTTATTTTTCTTTTCTTTTACTTTTACCCTCTTTCTAAGTTTCCTTGTTAAACTTTTTACTTGCAAAATTTACATACAAATATAGAGGTGTTTAAATTCACATTATGTAATTGAAGTAGGTGCAAAAACTTAACAATATAGTCTAGATTGAAAAGTTTTCAAAAGGCTTCTTAAATATGTAAGAAAATCCCGAATTTATCTTTCAAAAATTTATCACTCTCTTAATATTTCCTGTTCAAATTTTATGTTATTATTTTTAAAATGTTAAATGTTGCAATCTATATCATACTATTTATTTTTTAAGTTCTTGGAGCTCTAGTTTTGCTTATTTTTCAAATATAAAACTAGCATTTTATACCCCTCAGCACTATCTTGCTAAATCTTGAAACTTATTAAATATATGGAGTTAACAGATGTTCGTTCTATTTTATCCTATGCTATCCTTGCAATCTTTGCTTGTCCACAAAAATTGGTTAGTATAACTTCTTTACATTAAATTGATTGGTGTATTATCTTGTCCTCAACTTGGCGATGACAAAAACAGATATCACGATCCTAATCAAATAGTTATAAATTTGAGCCACGCCTGGTTGAGCTTTGTCATCACTTAGCCCACTCATCCTGGCTCCACATGCTTCATCCTAATCCAATGACCCTAAACTCTTACAGTGTTAGGTGTACGGATTTGAGTATGGAAAAGAAAAGAAATAAAAGGGAAAAGTATTTTGAATTTATGCATAGTAGAGGAAATACAAAATAAAGGAAAATAGAAAGAAAAATCTATTATTGTACGGAAAATAACTTTTCCGACCAAATAAAAATACATGAATTGCTCACTCTTCATGTTCTATATCTTTCTCCTCATCTTCATCAATTTATCCTCCCAATTACAAATTTTATAATTACTAAACAAAGGAAAAGTTCAGAAGTTTTGGTTTCTTGAAGTTTATTTTCCTTCGTCCTAGTGTTTTTTTCCTTTCCCGAGCAAAAATTATGAGCCAAAAAAGTGTTGGAACATCGCAAATGATTTTCCCAAGTACAGTCATTGTTTCTTAGACAGGACTTTCTTCTTTTCTCCCCAGAGTATCGAGCAGTACACACGTAGTCAATAACAATCCATTCATGGATGTAATGCGTACACACATCGGCAACACCAAACTCATTTAATATTAATCAAAATGCTTCCACGCTCGAGACCCAAAAACATTTTAGTACATTAGAATTTTTGGCAGCCATCTGCAATATAAGTGTACGTACCAGAAACAAGAGCTTTGAATTACCAGGCGAAGTACAGAACATACGACTCGAATTAGTTAAACAAATACATTCGAGATCCAGTACTCGAGTGCCTAATACTTGTATCCTTTCTCATACAAACTTTGAGAGGCCAAACCACCGCCGCTTCCGCCGGCGTACTTCCCAAGCGTGGCCTCCGAATTAGCCTTGCACCTCGCCAAGAACGCCGCCTGTGCTTTCTTCACATTCTCCTTCTTCCCCACCCATGTCTTGAGTGTACTCTGCTGGAGAGCGCGCCCGAATGAGAACGACAGTGTCCACGGCTTCAGCACGGCCAACTTGTTCGTGGCGTTCAGATTTACTGTGGCCTCTTCCTCGCTTTGTCCACCTGACAAGAACACAATTCCCGGCACCGCAGGCGGTACAGTACGACGCAGAGCCGCCACTGTGTACTCAGCAATCACTTCTGGAGCAACCTGCGCGCATTGAGTAGTTTCCAAGTGAAAAATTCATTTTGATTCTACGGCGGCAACATGAACGTATATATCATTTTGATTAATAACAAAAAGAAAAAAAAAAAAAAACAGAGAGAGGCTTTCCCTTTATTACCTTGGGGTTGTCAGAGCCGGGAGTGACCATGTTAGGTTTCAAGAGGGTCCCTTCGAGAAGGACGTGATGATCATTGAGCGCCTTGTAAACCGCCGCCAGCACAGTTTCAGTAACAGCAGCGCATTTTTTGATGTCATGGCTTCCGTCAGTCAGAACCTCCGGCTCCACGATGGGCACCAGCCCGTTCTCCTGACAGATGATGGCGTAACGAGCCAACCCCTGCGCGTTCTGCTGGATACTCAGTTCAGACGGCTTGTTGGGACCAATCTTGAGGACGGCGCGCCACTTGGCGAAACGGGCACCCGCCTTGTAGTATTGCTGGCAGCGGATGCCGAGGGAGTCGAACCCTTGAGTGGTGGTCTCCCCGTTGGTGCCGGCGATTTCGACGATGCCCTTGTCGACCTTGATTCCTGGAACGACGTTGTTTTCCTGGAGGACCTCGACGAAGGGCCTGCCATCGGAGGTTTTCTGGTAGAGGGTTTCCTCGAAGAGGATGATGCCGGAGAGGAAGGTAAGAGCGGAGGGAGATGTGACGAGAAGCTCGCGGAGGGCTTGGCGGTTGGACTCAATGTTCTCGACGTTAATGCTGGCCAGGCGTTTCCCGATGGTGCCCGTGCTCTCGTCGGCCGCCAATATGCCCTTGCCAGGCGTGGCTATGTACTTGGCGGTCTTGGTCAGTTCATCTACACACATGAATATATTCCCCCCAACCCGGATTATAATTATATCCAGCTGGAATGTGATTAATTAAATTACAGGTCCACGTCTATCCAATTCCCCGGAATTTTATCGTGGATGAGCATTAGTAGGCTATACAACAAAAATGCTAATAAATTTCCCGAGTGCAACCCATTCGTAGTTGTCCAGTCCCATAAGGCAGGCCCTTTAATTATACAACTTAGGGTGGGATTATTTGTTTCCTGAATAAAGTTAGAAACAGAAAAAAAAACACACACACACACACACACGTGTAGGCGTGTGTACATATAAGCCAGGACAATTTTGGGAAGGCAGCACAAAATGAATTATGAAATTGAAAAAAAGAAGTACCCGAGTGTGTGTGTGTGTGTGTGAACTTGAAGAGGCTTTTGGTCTTGTCTTATAATAATATCGTAGAGCAGAAATAGAAGTAGCCATGGCTTGCATGCATGCAGGAAACGAAGACAGAAACTGCAAGGCAGTACTTACCGGCGTACTTCCCTAAGAAGGCAGACATAGTTGGGGGTGGATAACGAGCGCACGAACGCGCATGCAATGTAAGGAGGGGCAGCAACTTATACACAAAACCCACGTAAGGAAAATTCAAGGTGATGACACGTGTAAGGAGAGTAGCCTAAGGAAGGTTATCGCCCTCGGATAGAGCTACGAGTGATCCCTCTCACCGCCAGATGGCATCGCCATGCCCATTATCCTAGTCTTGTGAAGAACCTTGCTCCACCCGAATCGCTATTCCCTCCCAAACGCACGCTCCTAGAAATATCATTTATTGCACCCAACACCACACTTAATATCCGCGCGCGCACACGTTGTAATTAAAAATATCCCGTTAGAACAGATAGTTTGGATCTTATTCACGTCTGATGACGTGATCGTGTAAAAATACATAATTAAATGAATAAAATGGCAAGGGATATCACGGGTTTACGTTCAATACACTTACCGCATGTATTGGTCTTTACTAGACATCTTGTATTAACATCGGTTACCCCTGCTTGAGGTTTATTAATTGAAGCCACTTCTCTCACGGAGCTAATGAGAACAACAAATTGTCTCCTAAAAGACTCCAGGAGTTTTGACTAATAAAATCAAAAACTGCTGTCAAGGGCAGATATGTACGTATTTCGGAATCAAGAAGTCTACACCGTTCAAAAAATTTAAAATTTTTGGCATTTCAGCTCACTACTAGTTATCCATATTGAGCCAATTTCATCTCAGTCGCAAAAATGAAATAATTCTGCAGTTACATTTGCAGCTCACATAAAAGGGATTGGGGCCCAGAGTCTGGTGTTCAATCATCATCTGTGCCAAAGTATCGGTCCCCAAATTCTCCCATTCCAGGGATCACCCGGAAGTCTTCATTCAAACCAATTTCTATCTCAGATGTCACTATCTTCACTCGAGGAAAACGTCTGCAGACCACATGTACTCCTTGAGGTGCCTGGATGAACAAGTGAATATGGAACTAAAGTTTCAAGAGAGAGAATAGGCTGGAAGAGACAAAGCAGAGGGCTTAAATTGAACTTACAGAAATTAGATTAAGGAATATGATGTTGGACTCAGGAACACCTTTCTTGATAAGTAAAGAAATAGCTTGAACAGCTGAATTTCCTGAAGAAGGTTCTCAGATTTACAATATAGAAAAGAAAAGCAGAAAAGGAGTCAAGACAACAATTGAATCTTATGCTTTGATCCACAAGATTAACAGTTACTGGTAAAAAAAGGGAGTAGGGAGGGATACCTTACCGCATGCTTCATTCTAACAGACAGATCAGTAAAAGAATATAAACTAATACAAGTTCAAAAGACGAATTTTTCCAGGATATACGAGGCAGACCTGTGCCCAGAATAGGGTCCAATAACAAGACATGTCTATCTGATATGTCGTTGGGCAGTTTTTCATAGATCAGCTGCATAAAATATGCGGCATTTTATCACAATAGAATGGAAGAGAACCCAAAGTCCTACAGAAAAAACATAGACATCATGCAGGAATAGGATCAGATTTTGCTTACCTGTTGACCATTATCACCTTCCCTGTGAATAAGAATTTTGCCAATTTTTATTCCTTTGCAGCATGCTCGCAAGGCATTCTCCATGCTTTCACCACTGCAAAAGTTCAAAAAAATTTCAAAAGTTAAAACCACAAAGTAGCAAATAGGATCTGTTGAGTGATTTTGGTTATTACCAGCAAGTACGAAGTGATAGGAAAAGAAAAAGTATTAGGGTGAAAAGATTGAAGAAAAATTATAGTAACAGCTTCACACCTTCTAATAACAGAGACACCACATAATCTCTTACAGAAATCTACTCCAGTATATACAGATCCTGCATTAACAGAGCAACATAATATATATATTATATAATTTGTGTTAGCACACTACATAAAAGGAAATAAACTGAGACCGTAACGTAGGATGGGTAGGTGTAACATAAAAATATGTATTCTCTGAAACATGCAAGAATACTGTGATGGATTTGCCATTCTATTAAGGTTCCTATTAAGCTTTGAAAGGTCACAAAAGTGACATTTGAGAAACAGCAATTCCTTTTACCACAAATTTTAACAAGTATTAAATAAAAATTTATATTATCTAAAACTTGTTTCCCTAAGGATAGAAATCACATTTAACAAGCCTTCTTAGTCAAGTTGCGTTATTTTCAATAGCAAACTCTAATAGTTATATTTGACTAAACAAGTAAATCTCTAAAAAGAGCAATGTGAAATTTGGAGAACAAAATACCCAGTAAAAATTTGAAAAATGGACTAGAGGGGGAGGGGGCAGAAAACATGCATAGAAACGTACTTGTTCTACAGCAGGAAAAGTTTTTTTTTTTGTTTTCCCCACCAGAAACTGCAAAAACCAGAAGCATTCTAGCTTGACCAAATAAAAAGACACCCAAGAGGTTCAAGACTACCTATCATTTTTACCAAAATCAGTAATGATCAAACTTTCTATCCACAAAATGATTCTTGAAGTCGTGATACCCATGTAAGAAACAAAGACTACAATTATAACTTTACACAAGACAATAAACCCTAGCGATTGCTGACACTGCCCTTACCAATTTCCACCACCAATGATAAAAAGTTCATGATTTTCTTATTTCCAATATGGTTAAACATTCAAGTAGAGATACCACTGAATTCTACACTGTAAAACGGATGCATAACATACTTTTCGGAATTTGATCCAAAGTGCTTTCATTTACTAAACCTTTCGAGGCAGAATACTGTAAAACTGAAGCAACACGTACTTTTCGGAATTTGATCCAGAGCGCGCTTTCATTTACTAAACCTTTTGAGGCAGAAAAGGTGTTCCTAAACTTACTATCAAAGAGGATAAATTTATTTTGAAAATGCATGAAGACAAATCTCAAAAAAACTAAGAACATAGGACAGACAATCAAGGATAGTGGCTTACCAGTAGGAGTGATCACCTGCTTTTCTGTAAATGGAAGATGTCCAAGACCATGTTCAACAACCTAATATAATTAAAATTATACAAAATAATCAAGTCGAGCCATGATGATTATCCCTATCAATAAACTGTGGCCCTGTGGCAGAAAGCTCTCAAAAATACATTAACCTACCAATCTGATCAACCGGTCAGAATAGAAGATGAAGTCATTTTTTTCTGTTTGAGCATCACGTATAAGAGTATGCATACCCCGTATCTGGATAAGACAGTCAACCAAAGGGGAAGCAAAGGATTACTGGCTGTCAATACAACCTTACTTTTGAGTTTCAATTAAGTCATAGAACCACAAGGATACTGCATCCAAAAAATTCATCTAACAAAATGTAGATGGTACACTAATTAAATAAGAAAGAAGGGAATAATACCTGAAACGTAGTTTGAATGACGTATAAATTAGGATATATTTTACAAAGATCATGCTGACCCAGTTTAGTCCGAATATGTTGGACAATCAAGTCAACAGCAACATGGTTGTCTCCTCCTCGAGGAATGATAATGTCTGCATACTTCTTTGTTGGAAGTATAAAATCATCAAAAGCAGGCTTTACAAATTTTGAGTACTGCATGCAGATATAACCCGATGATTAGTAAAGCAAAAGAATTGGATCATAATTGTATGAAAGTAGCAACTTCAGCTAAGCATCAACATAAAGATCCATATATTTATAAAAGGAAATTCAAAACTTCATATAATTTTAAAATATCATGTTGAAGAAAATCTAATGATTATAAAAATCAAGAAGAATAAATAAAACTAAACTTATATAGTGCAATCAACATTTACTATCTCATATAATACATATACCAAATAAACAATAATTGGTTTATGCTCGGCTACTATACTGAGGTTTGTCAACAAAGACAGTTTAGGTCCCATAATGATGTATAAATAAATATAGTTACACACACTTCCACAAAATCAATTGTATGGTAATTTTTTTGAATCACCCGAAGTAAACTATATTAGCAAGTTACTTTATAGAAATAAGGAATATTTCCTACCTGATCAAGTACCATGCCAATATCTCTGCCCTTTTCTCCTGTATCACGCCTTATTCTCCTTGCCAGGCGTACATCAGCATCTGAAATGGAAAGTGGATATCATGTGAAGCAAAAAAACAAGTACATAAGATAATGAACCATATATCAAAATTAATCGGAACAAGAACAAAAAAGCAAACAGAATAGGATAAAATAACGCTCACATCTAGTTATTTAACAAAGAGAAGTATCTAGCAAGCAACTGTATAAATATTCTCAAATTGCACTTACGGCAGTAAGTTATTCACCTAGAGTTTCATATTGATCAGATCACAAAGAGCTGATTATCCTCAGTTCAGCTAAACACTGTTCAGGAAATTCTCTGTTCATTTTGAAGTAAGTTCCTTTGCCTACTGCTAGCTGAATTGTGTCATTTATATACAGGGAAACCAAAAGGGAAAATAATAATTATGAGAATTTGGTACAGTAGAAGTTCAAATCAAAACTGAAACACTGTGAAGACTCTACTTATCCAACATAAATAATACAAATTCACATGCTAAATGCATATGGACAGATTCAATTAAAGGTGGAAAAGGAATAAAAATGACCTGTATCTACAAATATCTTCATATTCATAAAATCTCGGACACGTGGATCATGAAAGATAAGTATTCCTTCTAAAATAATGACATCTGATGGATTTACCTGCCAAATGTAATTAAACGAAATACGTTTCAAAATGAAAGAAAAAGATAGATATATTGAAAGAGAAAAGAAAGAAAATTACTCTTCGAGCAGGGAAGAAATCATTTTTATAACTCTTGAAATCGTATTTCGGAATATCTACGGCCTGACCATGTTTCAATCGGTCCATAACACTCAATAATTGTTCTGTATTGAACGCATCTGATCCAAAGAAGACAAACTTATTAACAAGAACGATAAAACTTCCGCAGTGATGTGACCCCCAGAAATGCAACTGATAAAATCTGGTAATGGATATTCACTGCCACAGTAAATTAATTAAAATTTGCATGGCACTTCATTGAATATTATTACTTCAAGGCTTTCCATTTCTCCTAGAATTGCTGTTATCTAAGCCAAAGACTTGTTACAATGAGGCACTGAAAGAAAGAAGAAGCTAAAATTTAAATAAAGATAAAAAAAAGACATCCTAGGAACAATATTCTGTGTAGCTTATCAGAAATATAACTGAGGAGAGATCACACATAATTGAAAACCAAAATGAAGATGGGATTGGAACATGAATGTGAAGAGAATGGAGAGGATCATAGGAATGCTGCAACACGAATGATCATAAATATAGATGACTTTGAAAGGCAAATGATGTGAGTTCAACAATCAAATTAAACTTTGAACAGCACACGGTATCCTCCTTACAATCAAAAATTGTATCAGAACACAATCCAAATTGCCAGAGATTCATCCCTAGCCATGCAAGACTAAAATTAACAGTTGGCTAAATTAAAATTGAAAAATGCTGATGAAAGGACAGAACTCTCAAATTTTGACGTAATGCCCACCAGGATGGTCAAAGTTGTACTCATGAACTTTTTTAAGTTCCTCCATTGTCAATTTGTGATAAAAGGAATCCTGCCAAAATTGTTTCACATAAAAGTATATTAGATAGAAAGACAATACGTTAAGAGCACCTAAAGCAAAGGCATTTAATAAAAATTCCTCAAATCCACGTTAGACTTATAATGCTGGCGTTCAGAAGCTGCAGAAAAGAAATAAGAATGAAATGAACAGACAACATAACCAACAACCAGTACTGTTTCTATTGTTATAAATTCAGGAAGGCCTGCTGAGATTTGATGCAGTGAAATACTACATTTAATAGATTTGAAAGGAAAGCATAGTACATGGGAAGAACGCTTTTATTAACTCCCAAATATATCAAGGTACGCAGCAATCATTGGATTACACTGACCAGAATTCACTGCAGAAATATTGGAAATGAAGACAAATAAAAAGTAATTAAATTAACCATGATAAATCCTTAGAATGACCTTAATTAAAAAAATAATTAAAGAGTATTTATAAAAAATATGTGTAATCTGATTAAAAAAAAATAGAATGGGAGAATGGGAGAATGGGATAAGATTAACAAGCTCAACAGCCACTTCATGTATTTCAGTATTTTGCATTTAAGAATGGGAAAAGAGACAGAAATACCTGGTTAACAAGTACAACACGCTGATCATGAAGCTGTTCTATAATCATATCACAAACTGTAGTCTTCCCAGATGCAGCACCTCCAGCAACTCCTAGTATATCCGGTGCATGTTTTTCATGATCATCAACATTAAGTACTCACAAATTACTGAAGAGAACTGCTAAACATAGCTAAAGGTATTTTACAGATAGCACAAGAGACGACTGGGGGCATAGTTACAGTTACATTTCAACAACTCAACACTAGAAAACCAGATATGAATGCCAATTAGAACAATTTATCACAGATTTCCTACGAGTTTCTAAAGAAATTAATAACAGTGAGCCTCAGCATTTTACAGCAGAGAACAATGGCCACCAATCCTTCTACTAGGTCATCCGTCACATGCAGAATTCAATCCCTTCGAACCAATACATCCAGACCTCATAACATAAGAGTTCAGTTGCCAAGGAATGCTAACACCCAGAAAATCATGACTTCAACTCTTTCCCTAATGCAAAACATCATTACGACCTCTAAATTGGACAATCCGAATTGTTGCTTATAGCTTCAGAGACTGATCTTTGTAAGGAAAATCAGAAACAGAAATTAGATAACAAGAAATGTAAAAACTGGTGGCACTTATTTAACAGTTCAAATAGCAAAGAATGCATGATTTTTTTAGTAGAGGCCTTCAGTTGCTTAAAAATTATCATTAATGTGTAGCCTTCAAGTGCCAGATCTTATAAGAATAGAAAACTGCAATCTTTTTGCATTCTGAAACATGCAGTTACATGTTGGCGCTACCTATGACAAAGGGCTGCTTGATATTTTCAGCAGAGGTGGTTGGCTGTTCGACGACTGCAGTACTTGAATCTGTATTTTCTAAATGAAATCCAGAAAAATGAACCCCAGAAGAAGCCTCTATCAAATCTTCAACCTTTGAACCCATATTCAGGCTTTGGACTGAAAAAAAATAACAGTAAAACGTAAAAAAGAAGAAGAAGAAGGTGCAGTATCATGAATAATTTCAATCCCTTTATATATACATACAGAGCATGAGAAGTGAAAAACATAGAAAAGAAAAGAAAAAGGGAGAGGATTTAAAGTGAAGAAGCTTTAATGGGAATCTTGAAAAGCAATGTTCTCTAGTAAATATTCACAAAGAGGGAAGTTTTTGTTTTAAGGTCTTGCTTTTCACTATCATGCGAATAGAGACAATATTTCTAAAGTATATGAATAAGCTGCAATTGCTACATGTATGATTACACAAACTGTGGGTCAAAAGGACATAGATGAAGAAAGGGAACGGGTTTGAAGTGAAGAAGCTTTAATGAGAACCTATAAGGTTTTGTTGGGAATATTCACCAAGAGAAAGTTTTAGTTTCAAGTTCATGCATCTCACAATCATGCACATGGAGACAGTATTTCTGAAGTATGAAAGGTACCGGACAAGCAAAAAGGGGGAAGTGTCATCATCAGGTGCCAATGGAAAAGCTTACAAACTACCTTTCATTGGCACTATAGATTTTTAGGAGCCCAATAAAATTGAAACCACTGCAACAAGTAAGCAATTACCAACCATGAATAGAAACTTGCACCAGAAGCAACAGATCAAATATATCAAGAACAGACACTATAAACATATCCACAAGCAATAACTAGGACCCTATAGATTTATCCTATCTGCTAATCACGGAACTTGATAAAGGAAACACCTCCGAAAGACAATTATAAGGAAAGAGAAAACAGAAAATACTATCAATCAATTCATCTTTCAACATTGCCGTATTTGCAGCAAGTCTACTGCCAGTTTAAATCAAATACCGAACACAGAGTGAGTAATCAATGTATATCCCACATCAGCTATCATTTGCCTTTGATTCTTTTTTTCTTAAATAAAAGAGAATAACTCAGGAATTAAAAAAGGAAAAGCGATCGAATAAGATGCAAAATTCACAAAACTCCCTAGCATATGCAAACTTCTTTAGAGCCATCTTAAAATCCATTCAAACAAATTACTGATTCTTACAAGGCGGAAAGCATAGTGATGTCTCAAGCAATGAAAACAATTAAGAATTTTTAAAGGAAATAAAAAAAAAAAAAAACATTGGCGTAAAAGAAGTTATAATACATAGAGACTACTCATCAATGCAGTTTCCAGATATACCTGATGAGTATAAACTAAGACGCTAAACTTCGAATAAATGCGGCGTCTACGAGGCAATTCTCGGATATTATCTGCAAGAAAGAGATAGATTTAAAAGTAACATGGTGGCTTCAGCCGAGGTCGGAGTGCGGATTACGGACAGACTACTTTTTGGGGCAGACGGGGTTTTAGGTTGGCCGTAGACGGGGCTTCAGATTTAGCGAAATTCCCGGGGGACCCATCCCCCGACCCGACTTTGAAAATCCTTGCGTACCTATTGTTTCGTTTGGTAATTGGTGGGTCGCCGCAGCGGGTGAAATAGGAGTCGGCAAGCGCCGAGTGAGTTCAGCGTCCCCGCCGACAGTGGGGCCCAATGCCAGCCTGTGAATGTTAAGGTGGGGTACCTGACACCCTCTATGGCACGATAGTATTTATGATTAAAATCAGCATATACTAAAATAATCTAATCCAACAATATCAATTACATTTATCTAAAAAAAACAATGTATTATATAATAACATTTGAACTCTAAGAAATAAAACAATCAATCTATTACATCAGATATTGTTCAAATAAATCATAATAACAATGGAATTAAATCTTCTTAATCAAAGTCATCATTCTCACCTTTACTAGCATCAAGTTTGTCTATCATCGTTGACATCCTCTATAAAACATCATCAAAAAACAGTGAAAGACGTGTCATGCAACAAATGATAATACCTGCCTCCTTCTTTTGTAAATAGATCTAAACAAGAAAGTTATAAACTTCACAAATATAATTTTTTGCAAATATAACAGATTGCATAAACAAATCACATTTACAAAGAACAATTTTACAAAATCCATCGACTTGTCATCCACATATTTCACATATTCTTATTTTCAACCAATTCAAGATGGTGCGTACTAGTACTTATTTCCACTTATTCAAGCATTAGTCCACACTTTGACTAAAGAGAGTCACATGCTAATAGCTTTGTTATCATCGGCTTAGAGTTTCAACCCCACTTGAAAGGTATTCTAATTTATTGTAACTTGATTGATAAGGCTATGTATCAGCTTTACTCGCTGTCGACTTCAATCTTCTACCCTAATTGGACAGGTCCCAATCTATTGTTCGATTGGTAGGGTAAAACTCATTTTTTATAATTGTAGGCATTACATGAATGGCTATTATATTTTATCACATATATTTCAATTTATAAGATGCCCATTGTAAAACCATTTTAATTTACAATTGACTCACATCTGGATTTCCAATAAAATCGTAAACAACATTTTAAAGTCACTTAGAAAATCAATATAGAAATTCGAGCTTTCATAAAACAATAAAAAAAGTATTTCGACAAGCAATTTGTTCATGAAATCAGAAACTCCTTTATATAGCCAAACATTTCAAAAAGAAATTTCAAAAGTTTGACTAAGTGTAACCACTTACCTATTAGTACAACTATTTGATGGTTTTCTCAACTATTGCCCCTTAAGTTCCTATTCAATCACACATAATTCCCATTTTAACACTTATTTTAATTGATAACTTATGTCTTGCAGTGTATCCTTGTGCTTCCTACATGATTATTCCTTCTCAGGTTCCTTTAATCATTATTTTCCTTGTTCCATACTTCTTAGGTAATATATTTTAGCCTATTCTAATCTCAAAATTGAAAATTTTGGCTTAAAGTATGCAAGGATCGAAATATGTCTAGTACCCATAGTCAGGCTCACTACTGCGAGATGTAGGTTCCTAATCGCGAGGCTTCAGTTCTTGCCTGCAACTACCAAGCAAGGTGCATTTTGGATTTTTCACACTTGGCCCTGCAACCACGAGGATTGAGTTCTCAATCGCGTCAAGCAATTGCGTGATGTTCAAGAATTCCTATGCCTGGCTTCTCGACCTTAATCAAGAAGATCGTGTCCACATGCCACAACCCTGCACCTGTGTAGTTCACTTGCCAACATTCTACCTTGCTCACAAATACGCTCCATAGGCAAAAACCTCCCCTCATGCCTATGCTATTGCGACCATGCCTCGGCACTAAGTCTGCACAAAGTGCTGATCAATCAAGTTTTCTTGCACTATTCTATTCTAATCACCAAAACACATTTATATAATCATTTTAGAGGTCCTTAGGCACGTTTTTATGAATCCCATCCAAAAGAATATGATTTAAATGTGTTGTCAAATTTTATTTCTTTTTTGGGAATATTTTGAGAAGATTTTGTGCAGTATTCATATACTCATTTTCTATGGTTTTCTACGCATAATGCACGAACTAAGCATTAACCATATGATTGAACCCAGATTTTAGTCTCCAAAACTCATATTTTCATGTGTCTAAACATGTGTGGTCCTTTATTCCGATGTGTATGCATGAAAGCAAATGTTTGGTGTAGAATTTTACCTTGAAACACCGTGTTAAAAGACAAGAAATTCCTTTGAAAATTTTTGGACAACTATCAAATGTTTTAGGCTCCAAAATAGGTTTTCTCTCCTATAATTATGGCATTTATACCCTAGGGTTTTATTGGAGTTTGGGTAAAATTGAAAATCTCTTAATTTATGAGTCCTTCCACTCCCATAACTCCTGTTTTTATTTTCTGCCAATTCCACCCCAATTTTAGTCTTTATTTTGTAATATTTTTAAGCTTCTAACATGGCATGATTTTAATAATAAAACATGTATTTATTTGACAATTTCTTAGTTACCATAAAACTCCTATATCTTACTTTGATCTCACATCTGTATGCATGGCTATTTCTACATGAAAAATAAAGTAAAAATAATGAAAAATACTTCTCATTATTATTCCAATATATATGTATGTCAACAAATAATTATTACTAATACCAAAAAATTTGGAGTATTACATCCTCCGTCCTTACAATAAGTTTCATGCTCGAAACTTGTATTACATCCTTAAGCAAATAGTTGGGGGTGTTGTCTCCTAGTATCCTCCTCTAGTTCCTAAATTGCTTTTTGTTTTATGTAATTCCAACCACTGAACCTTCACGTGCAGTATTGGTTGATTTCTTAATTTTGCTCCTCTTGATTAAGTATAAGGACTGGGTGCTTTTTGTAGGTTAGATTCTCATTCACTACCAAAGGTTCTAATTCCAACACGTAGCTTAGGTCAAGCACATATTTCCTCAACTGAGATACATGGAAGACGTCATGTATTCTTGCTAATTTTGAAGGTAATGCTAATCGGTACACTACCCCTCTGACCTTCTCTAAGATCTCAAATGGCCAAAAAAATTGCGAACTTGGCTTCCCTACTTTGTCGAATCGCATCACTTCATGAGTCAGAGAAATCTTCAAATACACATGTTCTCTAAGGTTTGAACTCCAAAGGCCTCCTCTTTATATTAGCCCAACTTTTCTGGCTATCTTGGACTTCCTTCATCTGTCTCCATATAGCAAGCACTTTATTAATTGTTAATTGAACTAATTCTAGACCAATTACTTTCTTTCACCCACTCCATCCCAGTAGATTAGGGAATGGGACTTCCTTCTGTAAAGTGTGTCATAAGAGGCCATTCCCATGCTTGCATGATAGTTATTGTTATAAGAACATTCTAACAAAGGCAAGTGATCACTCCAAGTTCCTTAAAAATCCAAGACACATGCTGTAAACATATTTGCCAACATTTGAATTGTTTGCTCAGATTGTCTATCTATTTGCAAATGGCGTGCTATGCTTAGTTCTGACCTCATACCCATAATCTCTTGGAAACTCTTTCAAAAACAAGACACAAATCAAAGGTCTCGGTCTAATACCATGCTCGATGGCACTTCATGCAACTTCACTATATTATCCATGTGCACTTTGAACAACCTATCCAAAGTGTACGTTGTCCATATGGGAAGGAGATATGCAAACTTGGTTAAGTAATCAACAAATGGCATCATGGCCTTGCTGGGTTCGTGGTAGTCCCACTATGAAGTCTATCGTGATGCAGTCCCACTTCCATTCGAGTATTTCAAGTGGATAGAGGAAACTTGTGGGATGCTAATGTTCCACCTTAATCTTTTGACATGTCATACACCTCATCACATGGTCCATTATATCCCTTTTCATCTCGCTCCACCAAAAGTTTCTCTTGAGATCCTTATACATCTTCGTACACCTGGGGTGTAAGCAATACTTCAATTGATGCTCCTCCAGCAAGATTTGGTCTCGTAACTTAATATTCTAGACACATAATCTCCTTCTCATGCATAGAATGTCATATGTCATCTTCCCTAGTTGGAAGTTTGAAATTTGCCCCTACTTAACTTTGTTCTTCAACACTACTATCCCCAAGTCTGAGACTTGAGACTTCTTAATCTCCTCGATTATCAATGATTCGTTGCTTAGAGTTGCTAGCACTTCATCAATCAATTCAATGATTCCCAAGTGTAGTGAGTTAATTTGCCTTGCCAACACAATTGCTATGACTTTGATTCTTTTCCTACTCAAAGCATCTACCACTCGTTTAACTTTTCCCAGGTTGTAACAGATGATGAAGTTGTAGTCCTTGAACAATTCTAACCACCAACTTTGTTTCACATTCAACTCTTTCTATGTAAAGAAGTATTTAAGGCTCTTATGGTCAGTATATATCTCGCATTTCTTGTTATAGAGATAGTGTCTCCATACCTCAAGAGTTAACATGACCGCCATTAGTTCTAGGTCATGTGTAGGGGCATTAAGACGTATCCTAGCCCACTCCTACTAGCGTCCTTGTAAATGGTGAATCCACCACTTTCCATTGGCTAAGCCAAAACTTGTGCTAAAGTTAGCTTCTCCTTTAAATTCATAACAGTCCTTTCACACTCTGAAGTCCATTCAAACTTCCTTCACTTCTGCAAGTGTTGAGTCAAATGGAGTTGCAATCTTAGTAAATCCTTCTATGAATTTTAAATAATACCTAGCGAGTCCTAGAAAACTTGTTGAATAGCAAATTACACAATTTATTTTTGTTAAATTCCTCAACTTTTTTGCCAAAATTGCTATTAAGTCTTGGATTTGCTTACCATTGGGGTTTTGCATTACCTTAAGAATCAAATTGAAGAAACAAGATAAAAAAGTGGTGAAAATCAATATTGCTAAAAGGCTACTACCTGTAAAGCGTGGGCACACCATCAATTGAAAATTGAAGAGTGGGCCTACAGGAAAAGTGTGTGGCAAGGAAGTCAAAATAGGCTTGGCTCTATTTGTGGATTTCATGGTATCTAGGATGTGGAAAAGATATCTTTCCATATATAAGGGAAGAGCTGGACATTTTGGAAAAAAATCTGCAGGATTTAGAGAATTCTTAGCTGGAAAATTTCGGACAAAGATCTTTTACCTGGAAAATTTTTTGTAGGTGGAAAAAGAATAAAAAGGCTCTCCATCCATCATTCTTCTACTTGGTTCTTCTTTTCATACTAGAGAATTTTTAGACTGTGAATATTTTCTTTTACGTGTTTTGCAACTTTACATGTGACACGGGTAATTTTTCTTTTCAAGCTGAAGGATATCAAGATGATTGTTCTTGTATGATTAAATAACTGACCACTATTTAATTGTTGAAATAATCTATCGCCACATATCCAATTTATTTGCGAGTGGATGAATTTGTCTTTGCATCAATAATCAGTTATTTAAACCAAAGTTGAGATTATTCCTTTGACTAGAAGTGTCTCTTTATTTGCATTATTCACACTTGCTTTTGCATTGATTAGATTTTAATCCTTTATTAATTTAATTTTCATCAAGTTTACATATCTAGTTTAATTTAAATTAATTTATTCTCCCCATTCGAATCACTCTTAATTCATTGGAAATAATTCCTCATTCCCTGAGGATACGACCATACTCACTATTATACTCAAATTATTTATATTTTGGAGTTAGAATTTATTTTTGCTGGTTTGACACCCAATAAAGCTTCTTACTTCGGTCATGTTGGTAGGCTTAGGCCATTGCGTGTTGATTTCAACTTGCTTGGGGTCCATAGATTCTTTTTCTTTAGATATCACTTGCCTTAAGAGCATTATGCTTTTAAACCAAAACTCACACTTATTGAATTTGGTGTATAGTTGTTTTTCTCTTAGAGTTTGCAGTACCATCCTCAAGTGCCCCTTGTGTACTTGCTCACTTAGTGAGTATACCAAGATGTCATCAATGAACACCACCACAAAGTTATCTAAATACAGTTTGAATACCCGATTCATCAGGTCCATGAAAGCTGTCAGGGCATTATGCAACACCAAAAGGCAGCACTATGAATTCATAGTGCTTGTACCTTATCCAGAAGGCCATCCTTGGTATGTTTTTGATCTTTATTTTCAATTGGTGGTATCCTGATCTTAGGTTAATTTCTGAGAACACTTTAGCCATTTTGAATTGATCAAGTAAGTTGTCGACGTTGGGCAAGGGTACTTGTTCTTAATAGTTACTTTATTGAGCTCTTTGTAATATATGCATAACCTTAGGCTTCCATCCTTTTTCTTAATAAATAGTATCGGGGCTCTCTAGAGTAATACACTTGGCTATATGGAACATCTTCAAGCTTCAATTCTTGCTCCTCGGTATCAATAATACACACAAAATAGGCTTCACACCCTTCCGTGACACTTTTTTCCCCACATTAAAGAGTTAAGTCGGCTATTCCTATCCTGATTACTCTCATGGAATTAGAAACCATCGCTTGAAGGTGGGTGAAAATTTACAACTTTATTCCTACAATTCACGTGAGCAAAACTTTTCACCAGCCAATATATTCCCAGAATTACATCAAATTCCTTCACATTAAGCCGAGTGATATCAGATTTCAATTCATAATTCTCTCCTAAGTCCACATCACAGTCTCTATAAACTAGGCAGGTTACCATTATTTTTCCTCCAGGATTAGCTACCCTATTGGGGTGCTCTATAATTTAGACTTTTGTTCTAAATACATAGCAAATTTCTTAGACACGAAAGAATGAGATGCACCACGATCAAATAGGGCATGTGCATCAAGTTGGTTAATAGTTATGTTACTTACAACATCGTCTTCCACATTGTCTACCTCTTCCTAAGTTATAACAAATACCCTTATGTTCCCCTTAGGTCATTAATTTGTCTAATTGTGCCAGAGATTATTTCCAATGTTTCCACCAATATCGTCACTAAGATTTATGCCGCCCTAATTGCCCCTATTGTTGTTGTTATTGTTATTATTTGTTGGAACTAGATTCCTGGTATTATTTAGGGATTTAGCAGCTCAGTAGCCGCGTTGATCGTAGTCGAAGCAAATGTTAGTAAGGTGTTGGCATATACCCATATGCTAGAATCCACACAAATTACATTCTGGTAATGGAGGCATCGATTTACCATTTCTCAATTGATTCAGCTTCTTATTGTTCAATCAGCCAATTGGTGGTCTTTATGGTCTTGTGTTAGCTCTCGTACTTAGTCTCAGCTGCTTAAGGCTATTCTTCGCTTCTTGTTTATTTATGTCCGCCTCTACTTGGATGGCAACTTCGAGCAGCTCACCGAAGGTGTGACCTTCATAAAGGGCTAAGGCAATCTATAGTTTGCTTTTAGTCCCTCTGGTAAACTTGTATATCTTTAGCCGAGGGTTCGACATTACCATAGGGGAATATTTGCCTAAAGTGTGGAATTTTACAAAATACTCTATCGCAAACATGTTAGGGCCTTGTACCATATTATCAAATTCCACCATCTTCTGAAGGTAGAGCACACTCAAGAAGAAGTGATTTATGAAGGCTTCTCTGAAACGAGTCCATGTGACTGGTCCTTCTTTGAGCATTGCTAATGAGATACCTTTTTACCACAAATTAGGTGCCTGTTGTTGAGTACTCATCACTTGAGCTACCACAGTTGCAACGACAGCTAAATCGTCCTACCTCAAATTCATTTGGCTTGCAGCCAGTTGCAGTTGATGTTGCACTAAGGTTGGAAGTGGGAGATATGCACGCACTTAATTGGTTAAGTCCTCCACAATGTCAATGAATGGTGAGTTTTGAGCAACATGATGAGGTCTGCAAACCACTTTCTTATATGGATAAGGTCTTTCATGCATTAGGTTAATCATATACATTATTTAAATATGCACAATAATAAGACAACAAATAGGGTGCTACGAAACTTAGATGCATATAATATAACAAGGAAAATTTTACAGCATAATCCATCTAGAACACAGCAAAGAATGAACGAAAAACGAATGAGGGAATGTATCTTAATAACATGAACTAATATCTCAAATACAGCAATTCTATCTAACACAGTCTTAATCTAATCTTCCTCTTCTTCTAGTGCATCCCCGTCTACTACTTCCTCTAGCTCTAGCTCTTGTGCTTCCTCTAGGTCCTCTTTTAGGATCCTCTTTTGGTTTTTCCTTCAGAAAATTATGTATTATGGGTCACAACTTGTCATTTTGGAATGCGAGCTCATTCACCTAGAGTACCAGTCCATGTCGCTCGTCTTGAAGTTCACCTATGTATCGCTCATATGTGGTCTTAGTGGTCTTTTATCTCTGTACAAGCTTTGAATATTGCACCACCACTTTGTCCTTCACTTAAGTATACCATTATGTTGGTGTACATCGACATTTATCTCCTTCAGTTCCCTATTCTCAATCTCTAAATTTAGCACAATGTCACTGAGCTTCTAGTAACTCGGTAGTGATGCTACCTAACTGTGTTAGTGCTGTACAAAGACAGTCCTTATCCTTTGGTGATAAGCCATTTCTCTCCAGGGTGAGTGCTCTCCAAGTTTGCCAGTCTTATCCATTCCCTATGTCAAGTTACAATTTTTGAGGCAAAATACAAATCAAGATGCTACATATGCATGCATGGTGTGAGCTACTAATTCCTAGGTCCTTATGATATGATTCCTGGGGTATTGTCTAAGTTATACACTCTAGGTTCTCATTATTGAAGCCTAAGTTCTAATACCACTTCTGTCACACCCTGATTCTAGAACTATAACACGGTAGTATTTATGAAGCACTTTAGCGAATGCCAAAGTCAATATGTACCAAAGCAATCTAATCCAACGACATCAATTACATTTATCTAAGAAAAACAATATAGCATCTTTAGTAACATTAGAGCTCTAATACGTAACGAAAATAAAACTACCTATCCATTACATTAGAAATTATCTTAATAAATCATAGTGACAATGGAATTAAATCATCTTAATCTAAGTCCTCATCCTCGCCTCTACCAACCCCACGTTTGGCATCATCATTGATATCCTCCGCAAAGCATAATCTAAAAACGATGAGTGACAAGTTGCCTAGTAAATGGTAACACCTACCTTTTTCTTTTGTAAATGGATGCAAGCAAGAAAGTAATAAACTTCACAAATATAATTTTAATAAATAGAATAGATTGCATAAATAAATCACAAATATAGAAAACAATTTCACAAAACCTATTGAAAATTCATTGACATATTCTACGTATTCTTATTTCCAGCCAACTC
Source organism: Avicennia marina (assembly GCA_019155195.1). Classification (NCBI taxonomy): domain Eukaryota; kingdom Viridiplantae; phylum Streptophyta; class Magnoliopsida; order Lamiales; family Acanthaceae; genus Avicennia; species Avicennia marina. The sequence goes on along the minus strand of CM032754.1, from coordinate 15,659,322 downwards.
AAGATGGTGTGTATTACATGTACTTATTTCCACTGATCAAGGCCTAAGTCTAAACTTCGATTAAGGAGGATCACATGTTATCAGCTTTGTTGTTGTGGCCCCAAGGCTTCAACCCAACCTAAAAGGTATCTCCATCTATTATAACTTGATTAGTAGGGCTATGTATCAGCTTCATCTGTTGTTAGTCCCAATCTTTTACTTTGATTGGAGGAGTCCAACCTACTACTCGATTGACAGAGTGTAACTCATTCCTCACGATTGTCAGCATCACATAAGTAGCTATTATATTTTATCACATGTATTTTAATTTACAAGATACCTAATGTAAAACCATGTTACTTCGTAATTGATTCACGTCTGAATTTCTAATAAAATTGTAAACATTTTAAGTCACTCAAAAAATCAACACAATAATTCAGGCTTTCATAAAACAGAAAAGGTATTTCAACAAGCAATTTGTTCACTTAATTAGGAACTCCTTCGTATCGCAAAACATTTTAGAAAATAGTTTTAAAAGTCTGGCTAGGTGTAACCATTTACCTATTACTAGTACTACTGCTTGACGATTTCTTTAGCTATTGCTCCTTGAGTTCTTATTCAATCACACATAATTCTTATTTCAATGCTCATTTCAATCGATAAGTTATGTCTTGTAGTGCATCCTTATTCTCCCTACATGCTTATTCATACCTAGGCTCCTTTAATCATTATTTTCCATATTCCCAATACTTCTTGAGTAATGTATTTTAGCCTATTCTAATCTCAAAATCAAAAAATTCAACTTAAAGTATGCAAGGTTTGACATTTATCCAATGCTTGCAGTCAAGCTCACAACTGCAAGATACAAATTTGCGATCATGGGGCTTTGGTCAGCACCCACGACCACCAACCACATTGTAGTTTAATTTTTCTGCACTTGGTCTCGTGACTGTGAGGCAACATTCCACAATTGTGAAGACTGAGTTTACTACCACGTCAAGCAACCGCAAGATGCTTTGGAATTCTCATGCTCGGTTCTGCGATTGCAATCAAGAAGACCACATCCGTGCGCTGTAGCTTTGCGCTTGCACCATTCACCTGTGGGCATTTTTCCTTGCTTGTAGACATGTTCCATTGACACAAAACCTCACCTCATGCCTACGTTGCCATCGCTGCACTGCGTTATGCGAAGGTGCTCTTTGATCAAGTTTTCATACCCTATTCCGTTCCAATTACCAAAACACATTTACATAATTATTTTAGAGGTTCTTAGACATGTTTTTCAGAATCCCAACTAAAAGAACATGATTTAAACATGTTGTCCAATTTTCTTTTGGAATATTCTGAGAAGATTTTGTAAATAAGTATAATGATTAAAAAATAATAAGTTAGTTATATGTATGAGAGAGAAAAAATTTGAATTTGAATTTGAATAAATATGTTGTTAAATAGTATATTTGGTAATATGAAATTTGAGAGGTTGTTTTGAGGTTGAAAGTTAGGTTCCAAACTTAACCTTTTTTGACTAGCAATCGTCTGCAAGAAAAATTACGTAGCATTTGGTAAGAGAGTATTAGAATTGGGAATTGAAATGAAGCCTGTGATTATTGTTTGGGTTATTACTATTGGATTCAAAATTTGAGAACTATATCCAAAATTTAGGATTTACCAAATCCTTAGTAAGGTGGAGGGTTTTGATAAAACCTAAGTTTGATTCCCATATATTTAATTTAAAATATATAAGTTATATTAATTTAATAAATATAGAATATATGCACTATCCATAATTAAAGATAATGCCTATGCTTTGCTGAATTAAAATGTGAAATTACTAAATTAGCCTTCTCAGGTTCTTTTTCGTTATTCTCCTTTTTTAATTTATTTTTTTATACATTTTTTCCTATATATTCCATTTAGCATATTAAATTACTCTTATGCTTATGTTTTAACCTTTTTTTATTTCTCTTCAATTTTCTAATATATTTTATTCACTTTTTATTATTTTTTCCTATCACTTGTTTGACTTATTTTATCATTGTTATTGATTTTTTTAAAGAATTTTTTGTCCAAACCATTTATATACTATTAAATTATGCTTTAGAGTTTTAAACTAACTATTTTTTCTTTTTTCTTATTTGTCTATTAATGTATAACAATTATTTTTCTTTGATATTCTCTTATCTATAAAATTTTAAGTTTATTAATTGAAATATAATAATTTTATAATATATTATAATTAATAAAAATATTAAATTTATAAATAATTTACATATGCAATTTTTATTTTTTAATTTATATAAATTAAGATTAAAATTAAAAGTTTTTCATATCTCATTGGAAAAAAGCATGCCTTCAACCAAACAAATGTATTGAAATGAATAACTCCATTCTAAATCCAAGATGAATGATTTTGAATCCAATTCCAATGTGTGAACCAAAAGTCACCTTAAATTATATTTTTGTAAATTTGTACCTATAATATATGAAATATAGAAAAATTAAATCATATTTATGTAAATGCGTACATATGATATATGAAATATTTAAAGCCTAATGAATATGATTAAAATTTTAAAATGTAATGAATTAATTTAAACCAAAAGTTTTTATAAAATAGGCATTAAAATAGTAGATGGGCATTGCGCGTGAAATGCATTCATGGATAAGAGAGAGGTGACGGTATCATGGGAAGTTGAGAACATGCATATTTCTCGAAGATGATGAGAGAGTGATGGGAAACCATATGAAGTGGGTATGAGCATGGGATGAGCTGCAAGGAAGTATTATGGTAGGAAGGATACAAAAGGACAACTATATCAACTTATTAAACTTGGAACCCTATAGATGGTACCCTTGGTTCATTTGTACCAAATGTTAAATGACAAGAAATTGATTATATCGTGGCTCGTGATGCTTTGCAAAATTCCAGTTGACCATGGTAGAGATGGCCTAACTCTTCACAGTTTAATCTTCAAACCTATCTTAAAAAATTTATGGTTACCTTTGCTTTGATTTTTAATTTTTTGTAAAGGCAATTGGTGTCTTTCAAAGCAAGATATAAATATATTCATTCATTACATTTATACATTATTCTTTCTTTTTTTACTTATAAATAATTTTTTAAAAAAATATCTTGAAACACACACAAAAAATAAAACAAACAAACCATGTATTTCTAATTCATGATTGTGTGATTAGAATGGATGGTTGTTTATTTTTGAATCTGTTATTTGCTGAGTTCATGGTCGGGAACTTAAATACAAATCTATGGTTAAAAAATAATTATGCCTAACAAGAAATTTATTGTTGAAATAGGTGACTTGCACCTTTAAAATAAAGTGATGTACATTCTTGCTTCTAAGAGAAAGTATTGCCCACCAACAACAGTGGGTATCAAATATTAGTAACCTTTGTGAGAATGATTTGTTGGGAAATAAATATAAGTTAGAGAAAGTGGCATATCACATTAGTAGAAAAAGAGAAAAAGAGAAAAAGTGACTTATATAAGTGGATACTTGACCTATAACTAATAGCCTTAAGGTTTTATATTAATATATAGTGTCAAGCCCACTTATATACGTGCCCACGTACAGGCCCATGAATGGTTCTCCCTGATTTCGTTAGGCTCCGCTCTAGGCCCAATAAATGTTATTCATGGGTGATGCTCTTAATTTGGTTAGACTTCTGCTCTGGCCTATCAAGGTCTAATCAGAGTTTATAGTTAAGCCGATCACACTCCCAAGAAAATGGTATCAGAGTCGAGGTTCTATCATTTTTTTAATTCAAGAAGCAATAGAGGAATCGACCGGCACCATAATCAAGTTGAATCCCAGCAACTATGCTATTTGGAAGCCTCAAATAGAGGACCACTTGATCATACGAGACTTGTGGGATCCAGTACTTGGAGACACTACAAAACACAAAGGTAAGTCCAATGTCGAGTGAGAAAGGATGCACAGAAAAATGGTAGGCCAAATTCGTGCTTGGATTGATCAAAGTGTTTTTAATCATGTTTCTAAAGAAACAGGGCTGATGTTTTGTGGAAAAAATTTGAAGCAATGTATGAAAGGAAACATGGTTTAAACAAAGCTTCACTGTTAAAGAAAATTACTCATCTTTGTTATAAGGAGGGCTTTAGTATGTTGGAGCATTTAAATAATTTTCAAGAGTTCATTAATCAATGTACAACTTTGAAATTAAAATTCGATGTTAAAGTTCAAGCTCTTTTGTTGTTTAGTTCATTGCCAAATAATTGGGAAACTTTGTTTGTTATTATTTCTAATTCTACTCTAAATAGAGTTTTGACCTTGGATATGATGAAAGAAGCCCTACTCAACGAAGAAACAAGGAGGAAAGAGTTTGGACAAGAAGTTGAAGGTCAGGCCTTGGTTTTTGAAAAATATGGAAGACGTGGACGAAGTTAAAATCGAGGACCAAATGGAAGAATAGGACATTCAAAAGGTAAGTCTGTTAATAGAAAAGAAGTTGAATACTTTTATTGTAAAAGAAAAAGCCATGTCAAAAGGGATTGTTGGAATTGGAAACAAGATTTTAACAAAGGAAAAGAGAAGCAAAAATAGCAAGAGAACATACTCAAAGAAACAACAACTACAGCTTCAAATGGATATGTGATAATTGTAAGTGATGAAAATTCCTTGAATTTTTCCTTTCAAGATTATTCTTGGGTGATTGACTTGGGAGCTTCCTGTCTATGTCGTATATTCAAATTCACTTATGCATGTTTCACTAAGCGTATCAGAGTTGACAATATCGAATTCTAATTCGATTCCAAGTTTTGACACACAACTCTTTTTGTGCCTATTTCTTCTAGTTGTCATCTTCTTTCCATCATTCAATAAATTATGGGTTGTTGTTTGGGATTTAAATCAAAAATTTTGTGAGCTGTTAATCAATTATTGGGGGATCTTGATTGACTTTTGTCATTTATTAGATTTAGAAATTGCTTGAAATCTTGTTGGATTAAATTTTGTATTCCCTATCATTTGTAGTATTGCCTTTTCTAACAAGAAGTTTAGTTTACACACTGTCGTTGTTGCATCATTGTGGTGGTTGCTTGTTCGTGACTATGAAAACATTAACACCATCATGTCCATGTCAATCCAACACTTGTCCTTGTCGTGTTTTGTAGTGGTTGCAATTCTTTTGTCGCAATTGACACCTAAGTCAAAAACATGATAGTTCATAAGCTAAAGTGCAACTACATTTGTGGCATTTTGTGCACAACAATTGTGTTTAGGGTGTTTTTGTTGATTTAATCTATAATTTTTTAGTTTTCACTTCCTTTTGAGTCTACTATATGCCTACACTCATTCCACACACATCTTCACAACATTATAGTATGTCACTTGACTCATTCAAAGGATTTGGTGTTAATGGATGCACGAGTAACTTATGAGGAATGATTACTAAAAATGAGTATAATGAAGCTATCATGAGGAGGAGACCAATAAACAATGAGATTGTGTTTTTTAGGCCAAATGTGAAGTCAAGGGTAAAATGTGCAACTTGGTATTTAAAAGTGGAAGTTGTGCGAATTTAAAGAGTACTATCCTTGTTTATATATTATCAATAGTGTTGTTGGATCATCCTAAACTATATTAGTTGCACTGATTGGATAGTAACAAGGGGTTTGAGGTGACCACGAAAGTTCTAGTTTCATTTTGTATTATTAGATACAGGGATGAAGTCATATATGATGTGGTTTGCATGCGATTTAGTCATGTGTCGCCTAAGATACCATGATAGTATGGGGTTACAACTAAATACTCTTTTCAATTTGAAGGTTGTCACATCAAACTTGTAGCATTGTCACCTTCAATAGCCAGAGAGGAGAGTATATTGAAAGACAATGAGAAAAAGAGAGATAAATTTATAAGAGAATGAGTGAGAAATTGTAAAAGAAATTGAGGGAGTGAATGAAACTGAAAATAGAAAATGAAATAAAAGAAAGTGAGCTAAAAGAAAAAGTGTTTGAGTGAAAAAACCAAACTAGGGAGAATTACCCATATGTTGAACCTTTTGACTGTTACTTGTACTCTAAATCTATTAATATTTCCATAGAATTCAATGTTGTACTAGTAAAGGAGTTTCTAATGATACATCCATGCAAGGCATTGGAAAATACATGTATCATTCTAGTGATCTATTATTGTTGGATCTAGGACACGATAAAGGAGTTTTAGACTCGTGCTTGATCCTAGGGGAAAGGGGAAAGAAACTATGGGGTACCTATAGGCTTTAAGATTAGTGTTTGCACCAAGTGGCTATGAACTCCAATTAAGAGCACTTCAGCCTCAAGAAAGGAGGGAGATGTTATCTCGCGAGAAAGCCCATGATTAATATTTTAGCTTGGGAATGAAGATTTGGAGTTTGAAGCTGTGAGACTAGTCAAAAATTGCATTTGGGGCATTTTTTGCGTGATTAGTAGTCATAATGTCACCACGATTCATTTTGTGGCCGTGGTTAGAGTTGTCATTACTGCAACAATGTAGAAGCATGACCGTGACTTTGTTTAGAACTGCGTACCTGTGATATGATATGTTTTACAATCAGTTTTTATTTTATGTGTTATTTTAGGATTTTGGCCTTTTTAGTACATTTCTAGGTTCATGTGGTAAATATTTCTTTTGTTCAATTGTAAGACAGAATTAAGTGAGTTGATATTTTGAATTTTGCTTGAATGAAAGTTCGATTGTTTCCTAAAATTAGTTCAGTGATTCCTAATTCTTATAAACAATCAAATTGAATAATTTAGGTAAGATGCTTAAGTGATTCATGGTGTATCAATCAACTCAGTGTGCTGATTGTCACTGTATCTACACTATCTATCCAAATTCATTTCCATGTATCACATTAAATAGCTTCAAACATAGCTTTCAAATCACTTGTGTTATCTTCAACTCCTTAGCCTCTTGGGTTGTTTGACATCCTATAAAGCCTTAAGATACATATATATATATATATAAGTGTGTGTGTGTGTGTGCATGTGTGTTATCCTCACGGGTTCATTGCTCAAACGTCACTGAGATAATACTCTTCATTCTTTTCTTACCTCCACTTATGCATATCACATCACTCAACAACAGGTTCACAATTCAAATTATTATGCCCTTGTCATGTGTTCAAGTGCAGTCCAAGTTTCAAGAAAAGTACTATCTAGAGCATAAAGATGTGTGGGAAAGTAGGAAAATAGGTTTCATGATCGATCAAGAATAACTAAGATGAATCTTGGGACAAGAAACAATTGATGCAATTGCTCTCAAACAAGATTGAGCATTCTCCAGCAGAGCAATTGTTTGTCACTACTCATGGTACACAATCAATTTATCTTGCACAAAATGTGTGATAGCTCATAGGATGAAAACACCAAATAGAAATATCAACTCAATTCCCACAGTCTTCGGATAAAATTTACACCCAACACATGATTTCTCTTTGTTCAGAACTTTGGATTGAAACTTTATGCCCTCTTCTTTTTTCCAACAAATTTTATTTTTCCCTCAAAATTCTTGTATTGTTTATACTCCTACAGGTGGCATTAAGTCGAGTTGGTGGGTTGGCAAGTTTGATCAAGATACATGTATTACACATAAACTACCAATATGAACTTGACCTGATTATGTTATAGGTCAATTTTTTTTACCCAAACCTAATTTGCTAATTTCACAGGTCACTTGAACTTAACCCACCAACCCGTGATAAAAAATAAATATTTTGATCAAAATAAAGTTAAAAATAGGTTTTTATAAACTGAAAATTTTCTTTTGATTTTAATACTATTGTTTAAAAATGTAATTGTAAATGAACTCAAAATTTGAAGTTTTCTACTTTCTTGTCATTTTAAATTTTAGTAGATTAAACTTCAGCAAAATATATATAATTAAGCAAATAAATAACAAAGAAAGAAATAAGAAGGAAACGGGATAAGGAAATCCCAATAAAGCTATAGAACTTGTTTGGGTGAGGGTGCAAAGTAAGGATGTCACATTGAGTTCTAATGCCCAAAATAAAAAATTGAGTTTGAGAATGTAAACATAAAGTTTAGTTTAATAAAACATTTAAGTTTGAGTTTTCACATAATTACTATTTAACAATTAAATTTATTTAATTAGTGTTCTATTTATATAATTAATAACTTAAGAAGATTACAAAATAAAAAATAATTAATAAAAATATTCATTAAATTATTTTAAATATATGAGCAGGTTTGCATGTCAACCTATCAAATAATCTAAAATTGACCCATTTTTCTTCTTGGGTTCACGGGTTCGACTCAATTTTGACCAAAAACTGGAATGCTTAACCCAAACTCCTTAATTTCATATTAAGTTCAGGACATGGTCTACATATTTGTGTTGATGGCTTAGCTATCTTGGGCAGTCCTCTTATAACTCTAGACTTTGATAATCTTACCAACTCTTTTTGGTTCATTTGGCCTAGTCTGTAGTGCCACTTCATTCCATCATCGTTGGCAGATTAGACATGATAGACTTTTGACAATATAGCTGTTGTCATCAGATCTACTGCCAATGAGAATGAACTTGTTTCGACCATTGTATACATGGCACTGATCCTTGGTAAATTTGACAAACAATTCTGATCACATAAGTAACTTATACTCAATAAGTTGGCTTTCAGTTTAACAACATGCGATACTCCTTGAAATTTAGTCATTCCATCTACTAGGAGTGATCCTTTACTAACTACCTGACATCATTGTCCATCCCCAAAGATTATGTGTCCTCCAGTGAAGGTCTTGTAATTAGTAAGGTTCTTTTGATTACCTGCCATGTATTTTGAACAGCCACTATCAAAGTACCAAGTTTCATTTGAACAAGCACGAAGAGAAGAAGTAATGAGGCTTTTAAGTTTAAACATTTTCACCCAAACCTTCTTTACAGAACCCCTTTTGCCTTTAGTGTTGGCAACGCTTAGTACAACACTGTTTCCTTTCAACATGTGATCAAGCAAGACAAATCATCTTCCAACTGGATGTCTCGGTTTCTTACAGAAAAAGAAAATATCTTTTACTTTTCTCTTCTTCCTTCTTTTCTTAGAATTTTTCCTAACTGGTTTTGGATCAAGCTTTAGTGAAGTAGTTTCTCTTACAAACTTAATTTCCTTTGATTGTTGTATACCAGTCTATCCATTCTCCACGAAGCCAAAACCTCTCTGATCTTTTACATTTTTTCCCATAGATAGAACATCCTCTAATTTAACTTTTCCAGAATTTAACTTTGTTAGAGCATGCTCAGCCTCATCAGCTTTATTATTAGCCTCTTAACACTTATCCTCAAGTCTCTTATTTTCAGTAATCAACTTATGATTTTCCTTAAACAAATTCTAAACTTCATTATTCAACTTACATACTTGAATCTTAACGTTGTCACTCTGAACTTGGAGTGATAGTAGTTTATCACAAGTCATCTGATAAGTATTGAGAATATCTTCTTTTGAATCACTACTACTGTAGTCTTAATGTTCTTTAGATATTGCATTAGATGTTGCAACATTGTAGGCTATATTCTGAGCTTTCCTACTAATAGAATTAAAGGTAACGTGATTACTTGTCTAATTCTTTTCCTCCTTAAATTCTTTAGATCCTTCTTCACTCCAGGTGGTGTTCATAAATTTTCCTTGTTTGTTACCACAAACCACCTGCAAGTGACCATAGCCACCACACTTAAAACACTATGGACATTTCTTCTATATATCAGCTTTATCATTCTTTATGAAGTTCTTAAGGTTTTCTTTTAGAAATTTCTTAGATGAATTTCCAGTCTTATTAGGTCTATTGAACTTCTTCTGTTGCAGGAATCTCTTCATCTTTTTGGATAAGTATGCCATATCAATAGCAATATTAGAGCTATCACTATCCGAATCACTAGAGTCTTCATTTTGAAAGGCAATATCCTTCTCCTTGTCCTTCTTAGCAAAATTCATATTCAACTCATATGTTTACAAAGATTCCATGAGTTCATCCAAATGCATGTTGTCCATGTCTTATGCCTTTGCTATAGCAGCTACTTTTGGGCTAAATTTCTCATACAAAGAGCGTAGAGTTTTCCTTGCTAGGTTTGCATTAGAATACTTTTTCCCTAACTGGAAAGCTTGATTTTCTATGTGACTCAACTTGTCATTAAAATTTGCAATTGTGTCATTTTCTCCCATTCTAAGATTCTCGAACTTAAAAGCTAGCTTCTATAACTTAAAACTTCTAATCACACTGGTTCTTTCATAAGTATTTTCAAGAATCTCCAAGGCCTTTTTTTCGGTAGACTCATAAGTAGAGATTAACTTAAACTGTTCTTCATCAACGCCTGTGAAAATTGCATTAATGGCTTTAGAATTACTTAAGGTAGAATGTCATTCATCAGCAATCTAAGCCTTCACATACTTCTTCACTTCTATGCCTTCGGTGTTCATTTCTGTTGGTGGATTCCATCCAAATTCAATGGCATTCCAAACTGCTTTATCTTGCGATCTAATGAAAGCATGCATCTGCACCTTCCAATATGGGTAATTAGATCCATTAAGTAGTGGGGGATGTGTAACGGAAGTTCTTTCCTTTCTGCTCATGTTTGTAGGTTCTCAAATGATACCAAGATCATACCTACTTCGAACCAAGCACTATGAGCAACTCGGCTCTAATACCATGTGTAAATCGCAATAAATCGCAGTGGAATTATAGGTAATATTTTAACAAAGGAGTTCAGTTTAGAAAAACTTGTAGAAACAAATTCACAAGCACATGCACACACCAATAATAAAAATAATATAAGAAACACCCAATTTATTAACACAGTTTTAAGGTTCTCTTCTACATCTGTGGGCACTAAGCTAGATTGATTTCACTATCACAACCAAAGTATAGTAAAAGATATGGTAAACAACTCTCAATCTTCAGCACATAAACCCTACACCTTCTCCCAAGGTGACTGATTAGTTGGTAACGCCAAAACACCTTTATTTTATATTTAACCTAACTACTTTTATGCTTAACTCTTAAATCATTTGGTTAGTTTGTGTATCAAAGGTTGGTCACACTCTCAAAGATTCATAAAGATAAGAATAACTCTAGCATTGTCATGGCCAGAAGAATGGAGTCTCTCTTCATTTTTTCCAATCTACTACACACCTTGGAGTGATCTGATATTTGTAGTGATAGAATGTGCAACCCTAGTTCATCTAGGTTTCATCCTTTGTTGATCGACTCCAAGTAGGTTTCTAATGTAGATAAGTTTATAGGATCTTCATTCCATCTTTGCATGAAAGTCTTGTTAAGTAAGTTGAAGTAGTTGATTGAAACTATTTATGTCACTCCTCAACATATCTTTAAATAGACTTCCAATTGATTATGAATTTGTCACTCTCTTGAATCCTACTCATTTTAGGTTTATAACTAGACTTTAAATATTGAGCATCCTCAGTTAAGTTGAATTTTGCATGATAGTGTTTGTGTCCAAATATGCAATATATATACAGTAACAACGTAAGGTGCTCAGATTCACTTGACCAGCAAGTGCAGATGACAAGATAAAAATTTCAGTAAACGTTTGCCTTTGGGTAAGGATTGAAATGAGTTCATCATCAGGAGGGAAATTTGAAGAAAAGAGAGAGCAAGGCAGGTGACGATCCCCCGTGGGGTGGCAGCGCCAAAGGGGAGATGGATTAAGCATTACAGTAGCTGTCAGCGGATACTGCTGGCGGGCGAGGGAGATTTTCCTTCTCCGCTTGTTTGGTGACAACTTTTGGTAGGGCACCCAACATGGTTGCGACATCATTGGATTCTCAAGGTAAGACCATTCTGCCCATGTCTCTGTTTTGTAAGGTAAGATTTGCCTCCGTTCTGCCCATGTGCTTGAGCTGTTGCTGCCTGTTTCCTCAGATTTTCTCGTGAAGAATTATTGGAATACAATACCCAACATAGTGGCATTAAGTGTTAGGAAGTGCAGAGTCCTGCACGAGATTGATGCAATTTAAATGGCCAGTAATGCCCTACTTGGAGTTAAATTTGACTGCATAGTTTCAACTTCCCATTTGCTGGATTTTTCAAGGAGTTGTCATACGAGGCTCAGCTAAGGTTTATTTTCCTACTTGACTTGTTCTATGATTTTTACGAAGTAAATCATTCTCACTACTTTATTATTTTTAATAGGAAATTATAGCACCCTCCCTTAAACTTGCTTTTTATATAAATCAACTTGTCAAATATTGAAAATTACATATATCTTCTATCAAATATATCCTTGATTAACATTTAAGTCTATCTGGGGGGTGGACTTTATATAGTTGAGTCATTTAAAAAATTATACATACCTCTCTAAAAGGAAGTATAAGTAGTTTTCCAGGAGCTGATCTATACAAATAACCAATCTCCAAAGAAGACACTATAATTATCCCTATTTTTAATGTGGAAGCATTCTGGTATCCTCATTCTTGGTGCGTGTAGATGTCACAGAGGACTTGCGAACCTGTTTATGAGGAATGCAAAAGAAATGACGAGTGAAAATGGCAAAATTCACATAACTCACAAGACCAATGCATTTCACAAGAAGTGGGAGTTGGAGTGCTTGGCTTCCATCCACGTCAGGCTGGCTGTTGATTTTAAACATCTTGAGTGTCAAGGTTACAAGCCCAAGTTTGGATTTGGTGGTAACATTAACTTCAATTGCTACCGAGCAAGACCTACAAATTTGCACTCAAATATTATGAAAGGGCCATCAGAAACGGAGCTGGTTGACAGCATATGCATATATTCCAACAAATGATGTTTGTGTTGTGTTGCCTTTTGCTTTCTGTTACAACTTCCTATTGTGTAGTCTTCTTAATGCAAGTGCTGATGTATTCAACACTTTGCTTTGCGTGTTTATGTATTTAATACCATTTGCTGGGGTATGGTACATTGAAGACTTCCTCTACTTGAAGCCAAACTTCTGACATAGCTTTTTAATGGTGCTATTAACAAATGGATTCTCATTATCGGTGATGATGTACCGGAAGACTTTGTATCTATAAATGATGTTGACACGGATGAAGTTAGTAACATTTTCCTTCTTCACTTCCTTGAGAAGAATTGGCTTTGTCCATTTGGAAAAGTAGTCGGTTGCAGCAAGAATGTAGATATGGCCAGTAGATAACTTTGTTATGAGTCTGACAATATCTATTCCCCATGCATTGAAAGGTCATGAGGAAACTATTGGATGTAATGACTTAGGTGGTTAATAAATGAAATTGGTATGGTATTAGTATGCCTGACAAATTTTATACAGTTTTTTAGCATTGTTGGCCAGTAATATATCATCCTTTTTAATGCGGAAGTGAAGTTTTGATCTAGGCTGATAGGCACCACAAATCCTAGAGTGTGCTTCCCCCATGGCTTGTGTAGCTTAGTTATCACCTAAACAGCGAAGGAACATTCCATCAAATGAACATTTATACAATATGCCCTTGAAATAGATGAAGCGGGCTGCTCGATGTCGAATGCCAACTTTTTAGTGCGGGTCTTTTGGAAGCTTATCATAATTTAAGTAGCCCACGAACAGTTGGCGCCAATTTCCTTTTCAACTTCGAAGACCTACATAGAGCAATTCTTCCCTTCTTCTTCTTCATCCTAAGTACTGGTGGTACCACCCTTTTCTTGCATATGGGCACGTGATATTCTACTTTAGGCAAAGACACAGAAGAGATGAGCTTGACTAATGCATCTGCTTACTTGTTTTCCTTTCTTGGCACATGTCTAATTGTAACATTTCAGAGCCACCCCATAAGCATGTTGGTGTAGTTATAATATAGAAGTAGTTTAGGCTTTTTAACTTCATATTCTTCTAGTAGTTAGTTGATGACCAACTTAGAATCCCCATAAACTTTAAGGTGTAGTTGCTTAATATCTATGGCAATCTCAAGCTTGAGGTCAAAGCTTGATATTCAGCTACATTGTAGGAGCTCTTTCTGCAAAGGTGAATGAGTGAGGTAAGACTTCACCTTGCAGTGTCATGAGCACCACCTTAGCGTTAGCTCTATCCCTATTAGAGGCTCTGTTAAAGTACAATTTTCATTTTCATTCATTTGGTGTTATAATCTTGCTTAGATAATATAGGATGTTTTTCTTCTTTTCATCATTTTCTTGTGCCAATAGGGCTTCCAGTAAACATTCTTATGCAATAATATATAAGATGAATAGACGGTTAGGCACTGAGGCCACCAATACTAGAGGCTTTGTTAGGTAAGACTTAATGTTCTCAAAAGCCTTTTTGTGGGATGCATCCCATTCAAATGGCACATCCTTCTTCATGAGTAAATTGAACAACTGACAATGGCCTATCAAATTTGAGATGAACCTTCTGATACATGCTAACTTTCCTTGTAGGCTTTTGAGCTTGTGAATATTCCAAGGTTTTGGCATCTTTAGGATGGGGTCAATCTTTGCTTACCCAATTTTGATGCCCCAGTAGCGAATAATGAAGCCCAAAAACTTACCAGAAGTGACCCTAAATGCACATCTCAATCAGTTTATCCTCAGCTAGTATCTTCTCAAGTGCTCGAAAATTTTTCTCAAGTCATGCAAATATTTTTCTCTCCTTTTTGACTTTACCATGAAGTCATCAACATAGCTTTCGACATTTTTGTAGAGTATATCATCGAAGATTTTCTACATGGATCTTTGGTATGTGACCCTAGCATTTTTAAGGATGAAAGGCATCACCTTGTGGCAATATATGTTTTTGGGTGCGCGAAAAGCTGTCAATTCCTCATCTTCAGGTGCCATGCATATTTAATTACACTTAGATGATCCATCCATGAATGAGAGCACTTCCTGTCCCGTAGTGGCGTCAATCATAAGTTCATTGATGGTTAAAGGGAACTCATCTTTAGGACATGTCTCATTGAGATCTCTGAAGTCAATACAAACTTGGATTTTCTCATTCTTCTTCCTCACTAAGACAATGCTAGGAATCTATGTGAGATATTTGACTTCCTTAATAAATCCAATCTTAATCAACTTATTGACTTCTGCTTCAATTTGAGAGGGGGAGTTTTGGTTGGAATCGACTTTGTGCTTACTTAATAGGACGAGCTCCGTTCTTCACAGCTAAGTGATGCACGACTACTTTCGGGTCCAAGCTAGGCATATCTTTGTATGAATAGGTGAATACATCCTTGAAATCCTTTAGCAACTCCATGTACAAGTCAGCCTCTTCACTAGTCAACAAAGCATTGATGTAGATAGAGCGAGAGTCATTGCTGTTCCCCAAGTTCACTTCTTTTAGCTTATCTGCAATAGATTTAGTTCTACTTCCATTTGGGGTGGCACAATCTCAGCATCTTATTCAATGTTTTCTCTTCTTTGTATAAGGTAATGTGGTTGGACAAGCCCACACTTTCTCTACCATTATCATCTTTGACTTGAGCTCTAGTGAAGATGATAGTCTAAAATTCAGCCTTGAGGACTTTCTCACATGATACCACCAAGTCTGTTTGTCACTGCATGCAAGAAAGGATTAAACTTTGAAGCTTCTCATCTTATCTTAGTGCTTTATTAACACCCTTTTTCCCCTCTAGTACTTTTGCTTTTTAAGCGAACCAAGTCTTTTGAAGACTGATACTTGTGCTAGGTTTTCCTCAGTTCTTAAAGGATAGTCTTCCTTATTGATGCTATTAGCAAAAGCTCTTCTTATAGCGATGTGACCAGACTTTTTGGCTACTCAAACCTAAGCCCTGCTCACGAGTTTTGACTCAAAGATTTTTGTGGAAGCTTTCTTAATGGTGATTGTTCCTGTGGGTTATCTCCAGCCGTGATGAGGGGTTTGTAGGCCTTAGGACTAAAACATTTTGCAATTCTTAGCTTTCGAGCCTTTAGTGTTCACTTACAACATCTTTAGGCAGTTAAGTAGGTGTTTCACTATTAATTGGAATTAGAGGTAGTATCAAATCTTGAAAAGGACCGCCAATCGCTATCTCTTTGCTAGGGTGACTTTTGAGGTGCACCTTTTCAACCTCATCTTTCTTTCCGGACCATCCTCTTGTTTCTCCTTCTCTTTGGAGCTATTAGCTTTGAAAGTCCTAACCTTGTTTAAGTAATAATTTGCATGGACAAAGTGGGACTCAGTTTTAGTAAAAGGTTTGCAATCCTCGAGCACTTCTTTCACAACACCATTGTAGTAGTATTTGAAGTACTAATGCCAAGTAAAAGGGACTACCCCATTCTCATGGAGCTATAACAGGTCGAGAAGTAGGTTGTATGATGTCTTGGCATTGATGATACGGAACATGGCATCTAATTCTATGTTGTTTATGGGCAGCTTCATTCTCATGGTGCCTAGAGCCCTTGGCCCCCTTGATTGAATTCTAGGATCATTAAGCGATTATTAAGAGCTAGTCAATTGGGATCCCCAATCCTCTTAATGTTTGTAAAGGCAAAATGTTGACTACCGAACCCCCATTGACTAATATTTTGTGAACCATTTGCTTATAAGCATAGCCGATGATGAATAACAGCTTGTTGTGGGGTTGAGACCCTAACATCAAGTATTCGTCTGTGAAGACCATCACAATCATGCAATCTTCGACGAGTTGTTGAATTTCTAATGGAAGTAGCTAGCTTCGTTGAGGGAGTTGCTGTTTTCATTAACTTCATTTATTTAATGATCGAGGATGATGGCATTGGCATTTGCACTATCATCCTCCAATGTGAATTTTCCTTGACGGGCAAGTTCTATGACCTTATCTTTGAATATGAAGTAGTTGTGGATTGGGGTTCCAACCAAGTGGTGGTACTCGCAATATTTGGGATCATCAATTTCCTTAGCTTCTATAGGTTGCTTCATTTTTGGTAACTTAATAAGGTTAGCCTTTAGCAAGTCATCAAAGATCTCAAGACATTTGCGTCTGGGAAAGGGTATGATCTAACTTGCATCTCCTTTGTTGTTGACCTTTTTGGCTTTTGAGGAGTTTCCTTCTTTTTGGCCACCTTTTCCTTTCCTTTAATTGGGACAGGTTTGACATGTACTACCATAGATTATTTGTTTGGAGTTTTGGTGAGAGGCTTGCCTCCTTTCTTTACTTATTGCTTGTTTTTTAACTTGCGAAACTCAAAAACAAGTGGTCTACCAATGCCACTTGCGACTATATTTAGCTTCATGTCACGAACTCACGTGGCTAATTTTTCAAAAGTCTTGGGCTGAATTTCTTGAAGGATGTATTGTAGCCCCCAGTGCATACCTTGTATGCACATCTTAATACCTAAAGCTTTAGAGAGTCTATCCTTGCAATTCAAATTTAGGTTCCTCTACCGATTGATATAATTGAAGACCAGCTCATCCTTTGATTGGTGGGTATTTGTGAGCTCGATCATGCTAACAATCCGCCTTTTACTATAAAAGCAATTGAGAAATCCGTGTTCCAACTTTTCCCAACTATTGATAGCTCAAAGTCAGTGTACCAATCAAATGCATTCCCTTTCAATGAGGCAATGAACTATTAACTAAATGATCTCCAAATGTCATGGCATTGTTGCATGTTTCCCTGAAGTGAGCCACAAGCTGCATAGGATTTCCCTTCCCATCAAACTGTTGGAATTTAGGGGGTTGATAGCCTACCGACATCTTCAAGTTTTCGTGTATTTCACGGTTGACTTGGCATCTCCATTAAGTTTGTTTTTGAGGGTTCCTTCTATGAAATCTTTTAGTTGATTGGCAGAGATCAAGCCATTAGAGGAAATTTGGAGCTCTCTAACTATAGACTTCTTTTGGTCTTCGATCGGTTGCTTAGCAGATGTCTCGGCCTCATCATGAACTTAAGGCGCCTTTTCCACTACTTAGCTGGCTTCTGCATTGTCTAGTTCATCCATCAACCTCGAGATTCTCAAGTTTTGCTCCTAGATATGCTTAGCTAACACTTTGATGACCTTAGTTAGTGCAGGAATTTGATCCTCCAAACTTGAGGCATTGGTCATCATAATCAATGCCATGTTGGAGGTAGATAAGGCATTAGAGCAAGGATTTGAAGGTGCAGAATTATCTTTGTTGCCTTAACTTACAAAAAGTTTGTCATTGACAATCTCAGGGAGAGGAGTTAGCTTGGAGTATACTAACCTTTTTGCCACAATTCAAGTGATAGCACTAATGCTCTTTGAAGCAGCCTCAACACTAGCAGCCTTAGAAGACTTTCCCTTGTTGATGGTTATGGTGACATGCTTAAAATTTGATGATATTTGCTTAGAAAGGAGAGATAAGAGATAAAGAGGTCCCACTAGGTGTACCAAAAATCTGTAGGACAAAATTCTTGTATAAAAAGAAAAATTGTATAAAGATAATAATTTGAATTAAAATAAATTTTATGGAGTCTATTCTTTAACTTCAATCCTCAGATTCTTTCTTCGAGAACGATTGCTTAAAATTTGAACAATCTTTAAGGAATGCTCTTGAGCTACTTGATCTTCTTTAAGGGTTATCGAATCTTTAGTAATATTGAGATTCAGGCTTAGCACCATGATTATGGATCAAACACTGAATTTGGAGAGTTTTGATGAAGAACGCCTTGAATTTGATGAAGAACACCTTGAATTTGAGAACGAGCTCCTTAAATTTGATGAAGAATACCTTGAATTTGATAAAAAACACCTTAAATGTTCTTGAAAATCCTAGAGAGAATTTGGAGAGGGATTCCACTGCTTCAAGTCTTCTGCTACTTCCACTTTGATTGCTGTGGTTTTCCCATGTCTTCTATAAGCTTTGGCTCCTATTTATAGTAAGAGGAAAGAAAGAGAGGCTGCATCATCTTACTGATATAGTGCAGTCCTATTGGCTATCACAACTTGAAGCCTATCTAGAACTCAATCGATAGGCTTAATCATGTAGAGTTTTCATTGCTCAAGTTTCTAATAGGATTTCACCACTTATCGCCATTTGATTTTTAATTAAAATATCAATTATTTATTTATTTATTTTAAGAATTATGTTTACTTAAATTCCCAAATAAATAAATAAATAAAATTGATTTAATTAATATTTTAATATCCTTTTTTTATATGTAGCATTATTTAATCGAGCACAAAATTTTAATGTATCTACACACTGTTTTGGCATCTCAACATTCTATAAAACTTTAAACAACAATTATGCTATTTAACAATATTTTTATCTAAATTTTAATTCAAAATTTCTGTCTATCTTAGATATAAATTACAAATTATTTTTCAATTGTTACAAGTATTCACAAATAAATCAATATATATATATATATAAACACACACACACACACACATATATGTGAAGTTGGGGTTGAATGTTGCAAAACAGATACAAATATTGTAATGTGGTTGGCAACACACATGCACAACCATGCAACAGATCAGTAAAGTATAGTGTGAGGCACAAAGATATTAACACAGTTTGGAACAATGTATCATACGTTTGTAGGGCCTTACCCCATTAAACGTAAAGAAACAATCAACAATCATCTTTTTTAATTTACTACCAGAATCTTAGGGTTACTGACCTATTGAAAACACAATCATAACACAAACTTGATTGTGTTTAACCTAATCCACTTTAGGTTCAATATTATATTATAGTGAATTACTCTTAAGAAATTTTGATTGCCATACTATTTAGACAAAAATACAAAGAATAATATGAAGAACAAACTCACACAAAGGCTACAAGATTTAAACGCTCAACCTCTCTCAAATTTTCTCTCTATGCCTTTGTCCAAAGCTCTTGATATTTGGTCCTTACGTATACTCTAAAAAAACATGATTTGTAAGGAAACATATACATGAATAATTTTTCAACAAATCTTGTAAAAGTCAGCTTGAAATCTTCCCATATTAGCATCACGTTGTAAACAACAATCATGACCTTTTTTTTTGTTTTTTTTTTTTATTGTGATATCTAAATCTGTAATACATGGTCAACTATCACAATATCTTCATAATTCACAAATAAAGAAATAACCAATCCAAACTATAAGACATGATATTCTTGACATCATGCTCAAATATGGCAAGGATAATATTCTTGAAATCTTCTAAAACTATGGCAAGCACCAATAATCTCTCTCTTTTGGCATTATGTGGCACAACACAAAGTTTTCTTACCATTTACAATAGATGGCCTACATTATCTAATTTTCTTACAAGTTGTCACCAAGAAAGATAAGTTCCTCTTAACATGAGAATTTTAATTTCTAGTAGACAATATGAACACCCGGCAAGAACTAACTCAGTATAGTTATAAGAAAGGCATCATCATCATCAATCTAAATCTTCTCAACATGCAAAAACATCAACAGTAGAGCACAAACAGAACCAGAACAAAACATGTAGATTCAAAACATACATCATTTATTGCTTGTATTCCCCTTTGGATTTGAAACTTTTACATCCCCTTTGTGCCACAACCTTGCCAAAGGGTAAGTAGAGTGGCAGGGGATGCTACCTTCCATCTTCAATGTTTGCACAAGTTGTAATAGGCTATAATTGTCAATCAAGGGACTGTTAGAAGCTACCAATAGATTTCAACAAAAATCCAAAGCAAAAGGGAAGAAGAGTTCTTGGTTACTTTGACCCTGGTAGAATTTTTTAAATTCTTAAACATTTTTTTCTCCCACGTTCTTTGCAATTTTTAAGGACTTTTTGACACTAGGCACAAGCCTAGTTCCCTCCATAAGTTTTCAAACCTCCTTGTATCTAGACCATTGGTAAAGATGTTTGCAAGTTGTTTGTCAGTTGTAACATGGTTGATAAAAATCACCTTCTTCTTTGCCGACTCATGAATAAGATAATGTCTCATATCAATGTGTTTTGTGCGTGAGTGTTGGACAAGATTCTTGGATAGATTTGTCACACTGTTGTTATCACACAATATGACTAATTCTTCAATTTTCACTCCATAATCCTTCAACATTTACCTTCTCTATAATATATGCACAACAACTTCCAACTGCAATATATTCAGCCTTAGTAGTTTAAAATGAAATAGAGTTTTATTTTTTACCATACCATAACACTTAATTGTTGCCAACAAGGAAACAACTGTCAATATTACTTTTTCCATCATCCATGCTTCCAGCCTAATTTGTATCGCTATAAAAAATCAATGAAATGTTAGAATTTTTAGAGTACCTTAATCCTAAGTTAGTTATACCATTTATGTGGCGAATGATTCTTTTAATGGTTATGAAATGACTCTCCTTTGGTGTGGCTTGATACCTTGCACAAAAGCATACATTGAAACAAATATTATGTCTACTTGTAGTTAGATATAGCAAAATTCCAATCATGCTCTTATAAAGACTTGCATCCATGGGTTTTCCTTTCTCAATCTAATTCAATTTTGCTAATGTTGGTAATGGTGTCGCAACATGTCTAAAACTTTCATGTCCAAAATTTTTAACCAAGTTATTCATAGGCTTAGTTTGTGAAAGAAATATTACATCTTCTATTTGCTTCACTTAGAGTCCTAAAAAAAGATTTCAACTCATGCACCATACTCATCTTGAATTCACTTTGCATATGTGAGATGAATTTATTAAGCATATACTAGGAGTTTGAATTTCAACTCATCCACCATACTCATCTCGAATTCACTTTGCATATGTGAGATGAATTTATTAAGCATATTTTAGGAGTTTAAGCTAAAAACTATGTAGTCAACATATACCTATGTCACCAGAATATCATTTTTGTGAACAATATTTTGTCTACTTTTCCTCAAATGTAACTCTCCTTAACAAGGAATATTGCCAACTGCTCATATCAAGCATGAGATGCTTGCTTTAAACCATTCAAAGCTTTCTTTAATCTATACACATGGTTTGGGTATTGAATATCCACAAATTCCTTGGGCTATTCAACGTAAACCTCCTTCAAGAATTCATTCAAATATGCACTTTTAATATCCATTTGGAATACCTTGAAATTTAGAGAACATGCCATAGCTAAAAGTAGTCATAGGGCTCTCCAAGGTGAGCTATCAATACGAATGTTTCTTCAAATCGATCCCTTCAACTATGTATGTCCCTGTGCTACCATTCTTACTTTATTTCTTATTATTCCACAGTTCTCATTTGTTTTGTTCTTGAAGACCTACTTGGTGCCAAATGTATTGCATCATTTGGTCTATCAACCAAAGTCCACATGTTATTCCTTTGGAATTGATTGAGTTCGTTTTGCATGGCCATCACCTAATATTCATCCTTGAAGGCTTCATCTACATTATTTAGGTTAACTGTAGAGATAAAACAAGTACAACAAGCTAAATCATGATAATTTGTTATAGGTAAATCTCTTGATCTCCATTGATCGATCTTTGGTGATAGCTTCTAATAGATTATTTTTATGGATTTTTTATAAAGGTTCATGGTCTAACATGGACTCCTACTGACGGTCTAAAAATCTTGTGTCTAATATTGTGACATTCTACTCCACATTCTATCCCTTGTTGCCAAAGGTTTGATCATTTTGATTATTGATGCTAGGATCATCATACTCTTCTTATTCTTTTTAGTTCACTGACTCTTCAAATACTACTTCTTCATCATCCACATCAATGTTTATAGTCTCCATCACACTCTTAGTTCTTAAGTAGTAAACACTATACTCTTTGCTAGCCTCAAAATCTAATTCTTTCGAACTTTCTTCACTTCAGGTAGAATTCATGAACTTCCTGACACTGCAGGCCTCTCTTTTCGAGCTCACTTTTTTTAACATTTCTTAAAATTTTCTACAAATTAGTAGAAGAGTTTTTGGATAAATAACCTAAATATTTGCTAAATTTGGCTTCCTCAGCAACTTCTTCAACTTCTTTGTAGTATAAGGTTTGTCGTCATCAATATCATAACAATCATCATCATCACTTTGTTTCTCATTGTAGAGACAACAAGCTCTTTCTCCTTCTTAACATTGTGTAGGTTTATCTCATAGGTCTATAGAGAACCCATAAGTTCATCCGAAAGAAGATTTTTTACATCTCGGGCTTATTCTATTATCGCCACTTTTGGGACAAATCTTTCAGGTAAAGATCTCAATATTTTCTTTACTACCTTTACCTCAGAATACTTATTTCCTAATTGAAAGCCTTAATTGGAAATATGTCATAAATTACCATTAAACATAGCAATGGTTTCATCCTTACTCATCCTCAATGTTTTGAACTATGTTGCTAACGTCTAGAGCTTTGAAAATCTAACAGCACCGGTCCCTTCGAGAACATTTTGAAGGATGTCCTAAGCATCTTTAGATATCTCATTTGTTGAAATCAACTAATGATTGCATTAATCACCTTGAAATTTCCTAATTTTGCTTTTTCATTTTCAGTACTCCACAATTTTACATCTTTAAGAACTTCAATTCCTTCATTGGTTCGGTTACTAGGGGTATGCCAACCATGCTCCATAGTAAACTAGGCTTTTTTGTCTTTCAATTTTTTAAATGCATGCATATGTGCCTTCCAATAAAAGTATTTGCTTCCATCAAGAATTGAAATTCATGAAACAAATGCTCCTTCTTTAGCATTTATTGTTCACTTTTTAGTATCTCACTTGCTTCAGCAAACCAAGTAAACTTGATGAACCAGGCTCTGGTACCACTTGCGAAGTTGGG
This sequence comes from Avicennia marina, assembly GCA_019155195.1. NCBI lineage: Eukaryota > Viridiplantae > Streptophyta > Magnoliopsida > Lamiales > Acanthaceae > Avicennia > Avicennia marina. The sequence goes on along the minus strand of CM032754.1, from coordinate 15,635,720 downwards.
GTTGAATGTCACAACACATCTAGAAATGTTACAACGAGGTTAGGAACATACACAACCATGTAATGGAACAATAATGTAAATAGTGTGAGGTAAAAAGTTGTTAATGTAGTTCGAAGTAATGTCTCCTACGTCTTCAAGACCTTGCTCAATTAAAAGCTTCCACTAAGCTCAAGAGGCAAAGAGAGATAACCAACAATCATGTCTTTTAATTTACTACCTCAATTCTAGGATTTTTGATTTGTTGAGAATACACTCACAACACAGACTCAATTGTGATTAACCAAAATCCATTTTAAGCTTAGCATTTCATCATATTGAATTATTTTCAAGGGATTTTGATCCTCACAACCAAAACCTATTTTTAGCATAGCATTTTGTCATATTGAATTACTTTCAAAGGATTTTGATCCTCACACTTTTTACACAAAAATACAAATAATAATATGAAGAACAAACTCCCACAAAGGCCATGGGAATTAAACACTCATCCTCTCTCTCAATTTTTTTCTCCATGCCTATGTCCAAAGCTCTTAACCATTTGTCCTCATTTATATTCTAAAAATACATAATTTCCAAGCCAAAATATGTATGAAAAATTTGTAACAAATCTCCTAAAAATCATATGCAAATCTTCCCATATCAACAACATGTAATCAACAGCATTCAAGACTTTCTTGTTACAATTGTGATATCCAAATCTTTAATATATGGTTGATTGTTACAATATCTTCATATCTACAACTAAGTAAAAACTAATCCACAAGATAAGGCATGATATTCTTGACATCATCTTCAAATATAGCAAGGAAAATATTCTTGAAGTCTTCCAAAACTTTGACCAGCATGATATTTTTTGAAATCTTTCACAAATATGGCAAATGTTTTGATGACATTACCAACCATGTATGTGCCATATAATTGCCAACACACCATAATGCCAACAATATATATTTATATCCTGAAAATTATATCATTATCTATATATGCTATCACATCATTCAATTATATATTTTATACCTATAATCATATAAATCAAAAGTTTTAAAATATCAAAATCTCAAAACCAAATATACTATTTACACTAACACATCTTCCACCAAATATTATCTCCTAACAAAAACCCTATTCGAACAAAGCCATAATATCTCACCACGTAACAATTCAATCGAAGACATAACATAGCGTATTGTTGTTAATTTGTTGAAAACAGGTACATACATAAATTTATTTAATACAACCAAAGTAGTTACATACTATTTTTAATACTAGTGATTAAAAACAAAATTGATGTGTATGCATAATTATATAAATAAATTATTTTCTTAAATATTAGTTTTATGTCATTTACAAAATAAGGAAAAAGAAATTAAAAATAACTAAAATAATTTAGATTTGAGAAAGTTAATTGGAAGAACAAATAAGTTAAAATTGAAGGAAGATAATGAAATAAATCAAAATTGGGGAGAAGAAATTTAAAATACACACACACACAATATATATATATATATAGATATAAAGAAATAAGGGTATTATTTTAATTTAATATTGTATAACCAAAAAATTGCCTTTATCATTATTATATAATATAGAATAGAATATGATGCACCTTAGAGCCAAACTAGAGTATTCGATAATTTCTAGAGGACTAGTGGCACGAGCTAATGCCAACAACTCAAAGAAGCCATCTCAATGCTCGTGAAGGAGTTCAAGGATGCTTTTAGAAATTTGGAAGGCCTTAGGGTGGAAGAGAAATGTTCGTGGGTTCATTTAGATCAAAATGAGCTTTGGAGCAGTCTCCAAATCAATCCTAGCTCTACCCTTATCTATTATAAGTAGTCCTAATCTATTCAATGTGCTAGTGATGACCAGCATTCCAAATCAAGTAGACATTGACAAGCCTAACACACGATGATGTTCCATTTTAATGATCTAGATGGCTTAATTGACACTTGAATCGATTCAACATGAAGTAAATTGATCACCCGTTAGCCAGATTGATCCAATTGTTAGCTAGAGCAAATTTTTGCTAAGAAATTGACTTTTTCATGCTATTTTTATTTTTGGCATTATTTTACAATATTTTTCAAGTTAGGGCCACCTAAACACTATAAAAAGAGGCCCTAGTTATTTTGCTAGGAACTTTTGACTCTTTATCTATTGCAATACAATTTTTTTCTTGCTTAGAATTTTTAGCGACTTAAATTTTTGTGAAATCCAAATTGAATTATTCCAAATTTTTGTTAGTTACCTTGTGATGCATCAACTAACCAGGCGTATTAGTTGTGGCTGTCATTCATCAAAATTCTTCGATTGTCGCTATGTTTTGGGTTGTTTCCTACATGGTTCACATAACTAGATTCTCATTAGGTTTAGGCATACGTCAAAATCTATCTAAATGCTTCCACACTCATCTCAGTGGGCATTAGAGTCGATCGTTTGGGATTCTAACTTAGACACTAGTTTAGGTACCAATCCTATCTTAGTTCTTTTGTGTTCTTCCTCTCCTATTTTCTTCCACCTTCTTCAAAGTTGACGGGACAAAAAAATAGGTTTTCGTGTAAAATTTCCATGAATTGATTACCAGTGCATAATTCCCAATTTGGTTGTTGATTTGGGAAAAAAAAAGAAGAAAGAGAAAGTTGTGTAGTGAACAAAAACAAGTTGCAGAAAATTTTAGTTGGGATCTTTAGTTGAAATTTTAAATTGAAGTGTTCCTTGATAAAAAAAGAACATTGAAAAATCAAAAGAATTGGAATTGGGAACAAATTGATTAAGTTTGAATCGTGCTGACCATGAAAATGCACCGACAGATTGATTGTGTGTCATCTTGTGTGCTACCCAAAATGATTGTGCAACCTTTTAGCTAATTGCTCCCTAGCTAGGTTTATCAGCCCTAATTTGTGCTAGGTCAATCCGTCTTGATCCTTGTGTTGATCGCCAACCCTTGTTTCAGCCAAGATCAATCTAATTGTGCTTCAATTGATTTAACATGTCATTTTCTCACCCCGAATTGATCCATTTACATCCATAATGATTCTAAATCCTCTAGTTTTCACCTTTTCACTCACTTACACATTGTCAAGGGTACTTTACTTGATGTTTTGAGAACTCTTGGAATTTTACGAGGTGGACATGGGAATTAAGCTGGTAAGAGTATTGTGTGAGTGAATATTTGTGTGATACATAGACAAGAGGTAAAATCAAAGTAAATTGCATCTTGTTAGGTGAGAGGAAACTTGCACACATTTTCACCTTCCTATTCTCTTTGTATTACATAATTTTACAAGATGTCTAAAGAATCAGCTGTTAGAGATAATACCTTCAATTTGAAGTAGCTTATAGACACACTGACTAGCATTAATTAGTGTTTGAAGAACTTAGAGGCATTATGGGCATCTACATGAGGAAGTCCAGCAGCTCGAAAGGAGTCGATGCCTAAGAAAGGACAATCTATGCAATAACCTCATAGGGGAATGTATGTTAGTGATGATGATTTTGGTTATCTTGATAAATTTAAGATTTTGGTAGTTTGAAAGGGTTTAATAGGCATAAATGGGAAAATGATGATGAGATTCCAAAGGAAGTAAAGCTCACTGTATTGGCCTTCCAAGGAAAATCAGATCCAGATGCCTACTTGGAGTGGGAGAGATGAGTCAAATTAGTTTTTGACTGGCGTTGCTACACTAAGGCACAAAAAGTAAGATTAGCTATAGTTTAATTTATCGATTGTGTAATTATTTGGTGGGATCGAGTTTGTACTACATGTAGGAGAAATGGTGAGCATTCTATTGATACTTTGCAAGATTTGAAAGTGTTGATGAGGAAAAAATTTGTGCTCGATCATTATCATTGGGACTTATATTGTTGGTTGCAAACATTGACACAAGGAAACAAAAGTGCCGATGATTGCTTTAAGGACACAAAGATGGCCTTAATGAGAGCATATATAGTTGAGGATAGAGAGGCGACTATAGCTATATTTATAGGTGGATTGAATAGAGATATTGTAAATTTACTTAAGCTACATCATTATAAAGAGATATGGAGAACTTGGAGGAGAAAGCCATCAAAATCAATAAGTAGCTGAAGAGAAGAAGTAGACAGTAGCAGCCATTGAATGCAACTACATGGCTACTTGCTAGGCATGAGAGAAGCAACTGGCTGCATCCAGTAGAGTCACTAAGCTGAAGGTTACATTGAAAGCTAAAACAACTAAGGTACCAAGTTAAAGTCCTAGCACTTCTAATATGTGTAATAAGAATATCATGTATTTTAAATGCCAAAGAAGAGGGAATATTGCTAATCAATGCCCGAATAGGAAAACTATGATTTTGACAGATAAAGGTGAAATAGTGACTGATGAAGAGGACAAAAATGGTGATGAGATGCTAACTTCGGAGAAGTTGTCATCTGAAAAGGAAGAGAGAGCTTATAGAGAGACAAGTAATGTGAGTTAGGTGCGTTCATAAAAAAATAGATTTAAGGAGTAGTGGAAAACATATTCCATGCAAGAAGGAAGTGCAAGAAGATCACCAATATTTGTAGCAACAATATGAGCTAAAGTCAGAAAAAGAAAAAAGAAAAAAGAGAGTGAGAGGAAGCTTGAACTTGGACGAGTGGAAAGGAAAAAGGAAAGGAAAGAAAAAGAGAAAGGGAAATGAAAGGAAAGACTGAATGCTAGCAAGGGTGAGAGATGTGAGGATAGCTTTAGGAAGTGAGAGAAGTGTTGTACTATCGTATAAAGAATCTTACTTTTTATTAGAAGAGGTCACATCTTCCATCACCAAGATTGTTGTGCCTATTTTGCAGAATTTTCAAGATGTACTACTGAAGAAATTACCCAGTAGATTGTTGCCAATTAGAGGGATTGAATATCAAATAAATTTTGTGCTAGGAACATCCATCCCAAACTGACCATTGTATCAAACAAATGTAGAAGAAACCAAGGAGATTCAAAGGCAAGTGGAGGAGTTAATTAGCAAAGGATGGGTGTGAGAGAGTATGAGCCCTTGTGCAGTCCCAGTGTTACTTGTGCTTAGGAAAGATTAACATGGAGAATGTATGTAGATTTGTAGAGTAGTGAATGCCATAGTAATAAAGTATCGCCATCCTATTCCTAGGTTAGATGATATGCTAGATGAATTACAAAGTTCTATTGTGTTTCCACAAATTGATCTTAAGAGTGGCTATCATCAAATACAAATGAAGGAGATGAATGGAAAACAACTTTCAAGACTATGTATGGTTTATATTAGTGGTTAGTTATGCCGTTTGGATTAACGAATGTATCGAGGACTTTTATGAGCCTTATGAATCATGTTTTACATGATTTCATAGATAAATTAGTTGTGGTGTACTTTGATGATATTCTTGTGTGTAGTAGGTCCATTAATGAGCATGTTAGATGTCTTAGGAATGTATTTGAGGCCCCATGGAAAGCATAGTTATATGTAATCCTAAGAACTATGCTTTTTGTTGGAATCATTGCATGTTTCTTGGCTTTGTTGTAAGTTCATAGGGTTTCCAAGTTGACAAGGACATGGTGAAGGCAACATGAGAGTGGTCAACCCCCACAACCATATCTGAGGTAAGGAGTATTCATGAACTCGCAAGTTTCAATAGGAAATTTGTGCGAAATTTCAGCACAATCACAGCACTATTGATAACAGTCATCAAGAAAAACAAAAGGTTTTTGTGGGAAGATGCACAAAAAAAAGCTCTTGATATACTTAAGGATAAGATTACCTATAACCCAGTATGATCTTTGTCTGATTTTAATAAGATTTTCAAACATAAATGTGATGCATCAGGTGTAGGTGTTAGAGCTATACTTATATGAAGAAAAAGCCAATTGTGCACTTTAGTGAGAAGTTAAATCACACAAAGTTTGAACTATCCGACATATGACAAGGAGATGTACGCACTGCTGAGAGCTTTGGAAACTTGACAATATTATTTACAACCTAAGAAATTTGTCATTCATATAGATTACGAGTCCTTAAAGTATCTCAAGAGCTAAGGTAAGTTAAGCTGTAGGCATATGAGATGAGTATCCTTTATCGACACTTTCTCTTATGTGATTAAATAGAGAAAAGGCATAAAGAATGTGATAGCTGATGCATTGTTTAGGAGATATTCAATGCTTACTATATTAAATACTAGATTGTTGGGATTTGGCCATGTTAAGAGATTACATGAAAAAGATAAGGATTTTAGGAGTGGATATGAATTGACTAAGGATAGGGCACATGATAAGTATTTTCAACATGATGGATATTTGTTTTATGTGGATAGGTTGTGTGTTCCTAGATGTTTCATACGAGAATTGCTAATTTGAGAGGCTCATGATGTAGGCCTAATGGGACACTATGGTGTCATCAAGACATTTTCTAAATTGCAGAAGCATTTTTATTGGCCATATTTGCGAAGGGATGTAGAGAGAATCATCAGCAAATGTATCAAGTGTAAGGAGGATGAATTGAGGGTCCAACCACATGGGTTGTACACATCGTTAATTGTTTTAGATATGCCATTGATGAATGTGCTCAAACAGGTAAGAATAGCATACTTATGTTTGTTGATAGGTTTTCTAAAATGGCACACATCATTACATGCAATAAAACTTATAATGCTACTCACATAGCTAATTTGTTCTTTAAAGAGGTAGTTAGGTTGCATAGAGTTCCAAAAACAATTGTGTTTGATAGAGATGTAAAATTTCTTAGCTACTTCTAGAAGATATTATGGTGTAAGTTAGGGACTAAATTATTATTTTCTATCACGAGTCATCTACAAACTGATGATTAGATTGAAGCAGTAAATAGGACACTAATTACCTTATTGAATTCTTAGATTAAAAAGAATAAAAAACGTGGGAAGAGTGTTTGTCACATATTGAATTTGCTTAAAATAGAAGTATACACTTTACCATACACACTTCGCTATTTGAGATTTTTTACGATTTTAATCTAGCAACCCCATTAGATTTACTTCCATTATCATATAATGTGCAAATAGTGCAAAGTTTGTAAAGCAACTGCATGAGTAAGTGCATCACAATATCAAAAGAAGGAATGAATAGTACTCACAGCAAGCTAACAATGGACGTAAGAAGATTGTCTTTGGGCTTAAAGATTGAGTCTGGGTTTATATGCGTAAGGAAAGGTTTCTAGAGCAAAGGAAATCAAAGTTGATGCCAAAAGGCAATGGTTCTTTCAAATCGTGGAGCACATAAATGTCAATGCTGATAAATTATAGTTTCCAAGTGAGGATGGTATAAGTGCTACTTTTAATGTATCTAATTTAAGTTTTTTTTTTTTTTATGTAAGCAATGAAAAGAACTTGGAATTAAGGTCAATTCCTTCTCAAGATATGGAGGATGATGCGGGTATCAGATTTCTAGAGGTCCAATGACGCGAACCAAGGCCAAAAGCCTTAAAGAAGCTATGTCGATGCTCGTGATGGAGTTCAAGGATTCTTTTAGACATTTGGAAGGACTTAGGGAGAAGAGGAATGTCTATGGGTTCATTTGGTTCGAAACGAGCCAGAAACAAACTTTCAAGCAATCTCTAGATCGATCCACAAGCATCGAAATGAGCTAGAAGCAAAATGTCTAAAATTTTGTTAGGAACTTTTGACTCTTTAGCTATTTCCAATAAAATTATTTTGTTCCTTAAAATTTTGAGTGACTCAAATTTTTATGAAATTCAAATCAAAAATTTCCAAGTTGTTCTTTGTTAGTTCGTGACATATCAACTAACTAGGTGTATTAGTTGTGGTCATCATTTGTCAAAATTCTCCAATTATCGTTGCATTTAGATTGTTTTCTACATGGTTCACACAAGAAAATTCTTGTTGGATTCACGCATACACCAAAATCTATCTAAACCTTTGGCACACGCGCCAGAATATAGACAGCTAAGAAAAATAAAATTCAAAAGAAATTAAAAAGAAAATAGATTGAGAGAAAAACCAAACAAAAACAATGAGTTAAAAGGAAAGGAAAACAATAGAAGGATAAAGGAATTTAAAAAAAGAATAAATAAGTAATTGAACAATGTGCAACTAAAAACTCTGATCCACACAATAATAAAGGTAACACACATATTATGTGCAATTACAAGTAGGGTGGGTTGGGCCACAAATAAACATTCTTGATCCATATTTCTTACTAGATAAAGATGAAAGTGCAAGTAAGAGAATATAAGGTTGTTATTGGATACACGATCATGTCTTATTTTTGTATTCTATACCTCATTTATTCCATAGACACGGTCTACTTAGATAATGTCTCTAGAAAAAGATCTCACTTTGGTGAGATTTGTGCATCCTTTTTTTGTTTCACTCTCCCGCATTCCTATCTCATTCCTACATGGTAGATCATGTTTTTGGAAAAAAATCTCACTTTAGTGAGATTTCTATGTCTCATTTTTAGCTCAGCCTTCCTCATTTCTATCTCACCCCTACACGACTGTCACTATACTCACCTTTCTCTCTCCCCTAAACCCACCCTCCTTTTTTCTCCTTATTTCTCTCTCACTGTTGCAGATGAAGGGAGGCGAGCCGCCCTCATTCCCATCCCTCCGTACCATCTTTGCTGTCAGAATCACCATTTTTCCTCTCCCATACCTAATGTACATTTTAACACCCATATTAAGAGGGTTTCAGGCGGGTTACAAGCTCAATTTTTTAGTACCGACCCCCCTTCACTCCGACTATGGATTCCGGTGACAATGTCCACTATAACCTATTGTCCCATGTCGAGTTTCAATATTGTTGAAGATTTGTGGGATGGGCAAGTTTTGAGGGTTAAGTGGCATGGTTTTCAACGGATTTGGAAGCCGATAGTTGTTGTCCGACTGTCCCTTAGCCTTGGTGGGTTTTTTTGAGGGTTAAGTTACATGGTTTCCTCCCTAGCTACTCCTCCCATTCCAATGCCAATGTCTGGCATGTGTAGCGATGTGCTACCTCTATTCCTATTGTACCTATGCTCTTTTGGTGTGATTTTTTCGATTTCTACATTTTGGCTATGATGTTCGGCACTTTAATAGTGAAAATGGTGGGGATGAGAGAGTTCATATTTTGGCTTGGCAATTGGAGGCAATTTGCAGCCATGGCCAATCACCCTCCCTGCTGTGTGCCGAAACCCACCACAGACCTAAGCTAAAACGGTTGTGTTGGTTTTGTCGTGTGTTGAATGAAAAATGTTTGATTTAAATTTGAAATGTTTTTTGGAGTTCGTGGATTTTTTTGCTATTATTTATTTCTATATGTTCTATTAGTCATGTTGTTTGAATGTCATTGCTGCTGATGGCAGTGGACTGATGGCCATGGCATTTGTCAGCCGTCGACAAGGCTAACGGCAATGACTTCATACTTCTGGGCTTCATTGCTACTATTTGGATTTTATTGCTACTGTTTGGATTTTATTGCTACTGATTCATTTGGTTACATCTTTAATTGTAACAGTTTATTATATTGCATTGATTAAGTGTTTTTATTAGTTTGGTTTGGTGGATGTGTTCTGTTTTAATTAAGTTAGTTTAAAGTTAATTATGTTATTTGGTTTTTACAGCAATTATTGAAATAGTAGCTATTTTGAATGTGTACAACTACAGGTACAGGATGGTAGATGGTGTGCAAGCTTTAACTAGATCGGGGGCCATGTGTGTTAGAACACATTGACAATGCATGCATTGTCAAATCAGATTTATACTGTTGTTTATTTGTATTGTAGTGTAAAATGATTGTAATAGTGTGTAGTGTAGCCTGTAAAATATAAAATATAGTCTGAAAGCTATACATAGTCAAATAGTGCCTGAAGTATTGTGATACAATATTTGGCAGGTTGGCAATTGATGTTATTATTATAAAGGCAGGCTTTCCCTCCCTTATTAGTTTGGAATATACTTTGCACTAGCCTCTTGAAGCGCGACTCTATTTTACTTTGAAGTTGTGATGTTAACTTCTTCAATTGACTTTGAAAGTATGTTTTTATGGTCGTCATGCTCATCTATCCAAACAAAGCAATGGTTGCCAGACTTACACATACATTGTTGTTTATATTTAAGTCTTTATTATTATTATGTATGTCATTTTGAAAATTTGTTGTTGTGTAGATGAGTTACAATTTTAGGATTTGTATATGATGTTTGTGTTCAATAGATGTATTTGTGAAATAATTTCAACGACATGTCATATTAAAATGTTATTTTATTTAGGTGTATGTAAATACTGTTCATTCTTTGTTAATACCTCATGTTTGAATTTTGTTGTATTATTGTTTGTCTCATTAGATCATAAATAAGCATAGTTAAGTTAAAATTCAAGCTTAATTATGACCCAAATTACTGGTGCTTCTTGTTAATTAAACAATAATAATTTTCTTGGTGAGTAGAGTTGCAAAACATTAGATTAGAATGGATAAATTAATGTGTTAAAAATAAAAATCATATAGGAGACACAAAATTATGGCATTGAAAGGAGGATTATATATTTAAGTATAAAATATGATTATATTTGAAATGAAACTTGTGCTGTACATAAAATCAGAAATGACTGTGACATAAAATTTGGTTTTCTACACAAATTATAAAAATGAAATGAATTAAAAGTTAAAAAAATATTATGATATTTTACTTAGAAAATTAATTAAAATAAGTTGATTAGATTTAATATACAAACTGAAATTGTATTAAATTTCAGCAGAAATTTAGTAGACTATATGTTAAAAATCATTATATATTATTAAAAAATAATTTCTGAAAATAATCAGAAAATTATGTGACAGTTAAATACAAAATTGAAAATTATAGTATGTTGGAGGAAAGACTGTTTCATACAAAAAGATATGCAGGTTGCATTCATGCAAAAAATATGAAGGTTGCCTTTTATATTTGTAAAATATTTCCTTTTACAATTGGCCATTAATTTGTGATGCAATATGAAAATTTAACTAACAATATTCGGAAATAAAATTTTAAAAATAAATCAATTTTTTTAAAAAAGTAATTGAAATACATGACTAAAAATGCATCCTTCAATTTGAAGTTTATTTAAAATTTAAGTAAGAATTTAAAATAAAGTATATTTACCAATTTGTTTGAGAAATACTCTTATTTTGTAATATGAACTAAATTATGTTCATTAGATAAGTAAAAATGCATTACTAATGTGGAAAATTACAAATATATATATATATATATAATGTGTTTTTAAGTAATAGGTAATCAAATCAGGTAAACATAATGTGATAACAAATAAATAAATTAATCATCCCATTAAAAACAAAAGAACAAATTGGTTAAAAATTGCAAAATTTTGTGATTAAAAATTATAGCAAAAGTAGAATACAAACTACCTGAAAGGTGACTATCTAATATAAATTATAAGCCATTTATAGATTAAATATAGCGTAGGGAATATTTTATTTTGAATAATATTGTGTAATTTAGGTAAATAACCGTACTGCATAAGTTTACAAAAACATGTTATTTATAATTAATGATGTAAAATTTTGCAATAAGTTGGAGAGTAATGTATTTCAATAGATTTTATATGTGCTACATTATTTACACTTCGTTATTCACTATAAAATATGGATTGTATAGTTAAATAAAAGAATGGATTAAAAAATTCAATTTGAAGAAGTGAAAAATTGTACTATGAAAATATCAAATAAACTAGATAACTATGCATCCATTGTAATTTATAATAAAAATATCTTATAATTAATGAGAAATGATTTGAGAATAAATAAATAAATGGAAAATTAATATAACGATAGTGCATATTAAAGAAAATAATACAATAAATGAAGTGGAAAATATGACGAAATAGACAATTAAGTAAAAAAAATAACTAAAAATATTTGGAAAATAAATGAATAGACAATAAAGTAAAAAATTAATTTTTTAATGCGTATTAGAGAAATAAGAAAAAACAATTAACAGAAGATTGAAAAGCATTTATATAGAGTAATATAAATTTCGTTACTAAAGAGGCTGAGCTACTTAAGTCTCTAGCGAAAAAGCATTTATATATATTTTTAGAGATTAATTAAGGTACGTCTGATGTATAAAATCATAACTTCAATAATTATGAGACTTTACAATATGAACCTAATGGTTGGTGTATCAGTGTTGGTTATAGATGTCATCATCTTAGCCATCTTACCCGGACTCAGCTAGTGCATCAAATGATGTGTACTGGCCTACTTCAAATACCAATGCATTTATTAATATTATATATAAGGGGCAATGTGCACCCCATCAAAGTGGACAAAGATAATGGTGAGATGCGGTCCACCTATTCTAGCCATAATTACATTGTTAAACTATTGCATGAAATATTTAATGGACTGAAAAGAAAATAAAAGAAATAATGTGACCCGCTGAATGTTGAGACTGGGTTCGGGTGGCATAGGTCTAGGGACATGGTGATAGAGACTTTTGAGGTTTGGGTGACATGGCTAGTGGTGATGATGTACCTTGTAGGATTAATGTATTCATCTTTGTTAGACTTCACATGACTTTTTGATACCTAACCCAAGTATATCAAAACTTTATAGGCAAACTACATTGACTGTCATATTTGGCCCACACACTGCCTTAAGCCGACACGTGCGATCATCTGCACAAGCTCTCCTAACCCCTTCTCCTCGTCGTAGTTGAGACGAGGAGTTTAAGGAAGTTAACATGAAAGATTTAACCCAAGATGATGTGTCGATGGCATTGCAACACCATTTACAATCATCTAATGGGCATATGTCCACCAATGGTACACCATCCTCATTGAGGAGAAAGAAACCTACATGAGCCCCAATTGTCTTGGTTTTGAGCTCATGGGAGCAGACAAACAATATGGTCACTGAATAGGCTATCCCAGTGCACCCACCACAATTGAAAGATGCATAAATATATTGGAGGATATGGAAGATCTAGCAAAAGAGATTTACTATAATACCATACTAAAGTTTGAAGATTCCACCCTCCTAGGACTTCTATCGCATAGAAGGCAAGAGTATTTGGATAGGCTAATGTAAGTTGGAGTTGTGGTTGGTTGGGGAAGTTATTGTATTTCTATATGATCAAACTATTATAATATTTTAAGTTGTCATATGTAGATGCATTAACTTGGTGGTGATGAACATTTTTGTGCTTCATATTCCATGTGGTGTTTTATCTTGCCACATTCACTGCATTCTTTAACACATATATTGTTTTTTCGCCAACCTGCATATAAATATGCAATGATTTTATATATTATATAAGCTTGTGTAATATTTTTTGATATAGACATAGAAATGGCTGGACAAGGAGATGATGGCCCATTTGATGAACTCGATGATGTTGTGGATGACGTGGGTGATGATGTCAATGGATCATCTAAACACGTGAGGAGACACCTCAATTGGAGCATGCAAAGTTTTATTTTTCTCTACGAGCACGGTGCACCTCGTTCATTTGCAAACATGTTTAAGTGACCATTTTGAAATTCAAGCTTTTAAGGTTTAGACTAGATTAATAAGTTACTCCAAAGACATGATGACAGGTTTTATGATGCTTTGTGCATAAAAAGCTGACATTCTAATTGCTTTGTGAGAACATTGTGCGAATGGGCTACTTCCGCAGCACGATCATGTTTATGTACTCTCTAAGGAGTCTGTTACAATCTTCATTAGGTGCATCACCATGTATCATCGCTAGTAGGATGTTACTGAGCGATTTCAGAACTCCCATAAGATGATCAACTGTCACATACGCATGGTTTGCAATGCTTTACGCGCCATGGCAGCAAAGTGCATTAGGCCTCTAGATATATTCGTGGTCCTTGAACAAATTTTAAATAACCCTAATTAGTACTCTTACTTTAAATTGAGTTCATTTTATCAAATTTATGATTTGATAGATTAAATTCTTAAGTAAACATGACCACCAAAAATTATGTGCAGGATTGTGTTAGAGCTATTGACGATAGTATTGTGCCTGCGTGAGTCCCAGTGACTACATCCCAGCATATCGGAGTCATAAGGCATAACTTAGTCAAAACATTATGGTATCATGCTAATTTGACCTAAAATTCACATTTGTAGTGTCTGAATGGGAAAGGAGTGCAGTTGATGCTAGAATTCTACAAGATGTAGTTTAGAATTTGGAGTAAAACTTCCCATGACTGCTACCAGGTTTTGTATAAAGTAGATAATTATCTTTGTGCTTATTGTCTACTTTTCTTGAACAAGTTCATCTCCTATGCTAGCAGGAAAATACTACGTGGTCAATGTTGGTATGCAAATGTGCCGAGGTTCCTAGCCCCATATAAGGTGCAACACTATCACAGTCTTGAATGGCATGGCCTTGGGCGATGCACCGTAAGTAAGCTGTTTAATAAACGCCTTTCAATGGTGAGGAACCACATTGAGCAATGATTTGGTGTCCTGAGAAACAAGTTCTCAATTTTGAGAGGACTGATGTCAAACTATAGTGTAGATGACTATGCAGACTTCATCATTGTAGTGTGTCATTCACAATTTCGTAATCACACATTGAGATTATGACCATTTCGTAATTATGAGGAAGGGGTACATATTATGACACTGCTTGACACACATTTTGACCGACCTTACTTACATATGATGCACAATCTTGAGATGTACCCCGTGTGTGAGGAGTTAGTTTGTTCGCCTATGACCAAGCTCAAGTGTGAGGTTACTCATTCCCCGGTCATGACTAAGTTGCGAAATCTACAAACTCGAATGCCACATATGAGTATTACTTATCTTTGTCGAGTATCAAATATGATCCCACCACGATATAGGTGACATTGGGGGACAAATTTTAAGAGGGAGCCATAGGATACGTGTTTGGTTGTGTAGATTAATGACATATATTATATATAATTCGTGTGTATAGTACACATTAATTCTTTATGCATATCATTATAGTTTGAACGCAGGAGATCCCTCGACGATGACACTTACACAATGAGAGGGACATATAATATATATGTTATATACTACAATATAACACTACAATATATATTAATATATACTACTTACAACACACACACAAACGTATGATATATATATGTTATATACACATTACAATATATATTGATATATATTACATATATATATATATATAATATAATATATAATATATCACACCAATACAAATTTTTATTTACCTATCACATTAATATAATTTTTTATTTATAATTACTTACATATTACTATAATTATTACATTATTTTGCAAACACCATCGTCTATATACAATATCCCATTTTCTTATTTCATGTTTTAAAAATATTTTATCTCATTTTCTCTCGTGGAACATCTTTTTCCGAAGATATGTCTAATCGAACCCTAAATAATTTATAATTAGCGGACTTTTCGTTTGTATGGAGCATGATGTGGTGGACTTTTCAACTGCCCAGGGGTACTATGGCAACTAATAAAAGAAGAAAGTAACTCGCCATCTCCACAGTCTCTCCCTCATCTTTTCGTTTTTAAGTCTTAGGCATCAAGTCTTTCTTCTGCACTATTTAAATCCATCTTTTGTGTTTTGAGGTATAATGAGACACACCTGAATTCTGAGCACCTTCATGGCTAAGGATCGGTAATCTGTTGCAGATGCAGACGATATCGGTCGATTGCGTTGGTGGTGGTTTTGCGGGGACCGCTGGTTACTTATAAGGTAAAGTATTCTTGCTTTCTGTAGCAGATATCAGCGTTCATACCAACTGCATTTCTACACACACACACAAACAAAAAGAAAAGAAAGAAAGAAAGAAAACAAAGTCTCGCGATCAGAAGCCGAATCAGAATCGCGAATCAAAACTACTAACTCCAAGAGAATGATGGGCAAGAAAAACCCGATTATGAGGCATTCGTTGAAATTTAGTTGACTTTCGAGTAGAAATGCGTGGTTGCGTAGATCGCGCGTAGAGTCGAGTCTTCACTCCCCTGTAGCGGATCGGAAACTGGATTATGACTATCTGAAGGAAGCTGAGGTTTTAGTCTACTGTCCGGACCATATATCATATAAATTCCACTGGGAGTGTAATTTACTGTTTTTCTGAGGCTCCTCTCATTGTTGTTCGAATGCAGATATTTAAACGGATAAATAATTATTAATTAATTAATTTTAATAATTATGTCTGGTAATCTGACATTAAAATAATCATTTTTGTTGTTCGAACAACATTTCTGAATTTACATAATTCAACTAGGGTTATGACCACTGGAATGGATGTATGTGTGTGTGTGTGTGTAAATTAAAAAGTTTCGTTGTTTTTATCATATCTATTTTTTTACCACAACCATTTATCCTACAAGTATAGCCTAATTATTTTTAACTGCAATGATAAATAATTTCGTCAATTTGAAAGGATAAAACTAAAGAATCTTTAGAGCCATCTTCATGAATGATTGGTGCGCGGATGGATCACTCTTTTTTTTAAAAAAAGAAATAACTAAATTTTTTCATAAATAATCGAATTTATGAGATTCATTAAGATAATCCATTAAAGTTTGCTTTGAACATGATAAAAGATTTTAGCATGACAGAGAAGTGCGTAATAAAATGTATTCTGAAGTTGGCACATAGAAATGATGCTCTAATTTTAAGTAAACCAAAAGGGGAAGACAAAAGACAACATAGAGACCCCCGGGAACTAGCATATAGTGAGATTCAACACGCAAGAGTCGTGTGTCGTCCTGCATTGTTTGTATCCTCGATAACTGTAAATATTATTACAGTAACTCCTGTAAAAGTGAAAACTCCTCTGCTGGCCAGAACCCATTCCCATGAAATGTTTTGAAGATCAAGACAAATGGGATTAGTCTTCCTGGGCGGTAAAGCAGAGGATGATAAAAGAAGGTGGAGGACCAAACCATCCATATAACATCCTTCAGCGGAGCAGAACCACCGTCCCTACAGATCCTCTCAGCAACGTCTATTCAAAATGTTACCCTTTCTTGGTAGTTTAATTTACAGAACGATAAAGTACCTATGGCGCATGGTCCGTTTCATCTTCTGGCTCGAGAGAAGAAAGATAGCCGACCCAATTCTTCCTGTTCGAAATCCAACAAGAAGCATAAGCAACGACCCTTTATTGGTTGAAGGCCTTCTCATTTCTTCACCTTGCAATGGTTCCCCGGCTGACTCAACCCTCGAAAGTTCGTCTGCTGCAATAGTTGATTTAGAAGAAGTTGATCGGGAATTGCAGTGCGACGGTGTTGATTTTATGTCTTCGCAGCAATGGCCCGAGGAAATCTGCACAGCCGACGGAGACCAGATGGATCGGGTGATAGTATCCATACCCGACTTCACATGCTCACTTTCCCTCCCCAGCGCGAGCGAAGAGATAGTGGAATCGGCAATTATTATAGAAGAAATTGCTCCAGAAAGGGTCCCTTCTACGGAAGAGAGTATGGTGGGGAAGTCATCTGCAGAAGAGGAGGAGGTGGTGGTGGTAAAGAGTACGGTGGTGGTTCATGAAGAGCGGAGGATTAAGCATTATAACAGCCGCCAACGCATTCTGCTGGTGGGTGACGGTGATTTCTCCTTCTCTGCTTGTTTGGCTGTGGCCTTTGGCTGCGCTTCCAACATGATTGCAACTTCTCTCGATTCCGAAGGTACAGAACCATATCTCTGGTCATTTTTTCTTCCCGCGGCACCACATTCAATCCCCTTCCATCACTAAGAACATAAAATTGTCTGCTAAGATATGTTCCAGACAGGTATATGCATGAATCGTTTAAAATCATTTTCCCATATCAATAAAACTATTGCCTCCTAGCTCGTGCGGGAGTCCTTTCTTTCATTTTATTGTTACATACTCTTATTAAATAGACAATTAACATTTCAATCTTGGGAAATTGGCCAATGCATTCCTTTTCGCTCTTACTTTATATATACTTCACTCGAGCATTCCTGCTGGGCATGGTGCAATCTTTCTCAGAATTTCTGAAGAAAAATTACAAGAAAGCTGCATCCAACCTTGAGGAATTGAGGACAAGGGCGGGCATGGTCATGCATGGGATTGATGCCACTGAAATGGCGAAACATGCGTTGCTCGGACATTTTAGGTTTGACCGCGTAATTTTTAACTTCCCATTTGCTGGATTTTTCAAAAATTTGTCCCGCGATGCTCAGCTACGGTAAGCCAGAGTTGATTTTTATTCTTTTTCATTATGTGCTTAAAGTTTCCATGCACGATAAAATCAACTTTCAGCTAATAAACTAATCTGTAAATATTCATATGGATGCTGCATGCAGACGTCACAGGACACTTGTGAGCCAGTTTCTGAAGAACGCGAAGGCGATGATTGATGAAAATGGTGAGATTCACATATCCCACAAGACCAACGGATTCCTTGCCGAATGGAAGCTGGAGGCAGTTGCTTCTTCCCACCGACTTAGGCTCATCGAGGCTGTCCCGTTTAATCATCTGGACTATCCCGGGTACCGCAGCAAGTATGGATTCGGCGGTGACAATAACTTCAATTGCAACCCAAGTAAAACCTACAAATTTGGACTTAGAAGTGCCTGTTATTAAGCTCTCTTTTTATTTGAGAGAACATTCTGATTTTGAACGTACTGTAATCTTTTCACGAATAACAAATGGTTTGACTATGGTGTGATTTTACGTTTAGTTATATATTATCCCACAGAATCATGATTAAGCTTTATTTAGTAGTCTCTTTAAGTAATGGAAATTGATCTAATTGGTCGGCGGTGCTATATCGCAAAACGATTTAAACTACAACTTCTACTTTTGAATTAAAAGAAGAATCATGATTATACAGATGCATATTAAATTAATTCACATGCCCTGAGTTGTACGGTAAATTAAAAGTATCCAGCAGAGGGGATTGCGGATTAATGGAACTCATGAACAAGTACTTTGTGAAAGCTCACTAATTCATTCAAGAACCGTATAGCAAGACCACATGATATGATCAACCGAAGAATGAAAGACTGGTGTGATGAATCAGATTCATTGAAAGAATCCAAATTTTTATTATTGATTCAGCAAGCACGAAAAACAGAAGTCTATAAAGAGACTTAAGAACTCTATATTATAGCAGTTACAAACTCTGTATATATATACACAAGGATCACGCATCAAAGAGACTATCAATAAAACTGCTGGATAGGAAAATAGCCAGAAATTGTCAAAACCGTCAATAACCAAAACTGGTTACTGTTCCATTGATCCACATAGTCGTCAGCTCAAATTCAAGTCAGTTTTGTTGCCATTATTAACTTCCTCTTCTTGACACCTCTCCTCAAGATGTGCATGAATGTTCTTCATGTTCATCTTGCCAATCAATTTGTCAAATTGTATCCTTGGAAGCCCTTTTGTCAAAGCATCTGCTGGTTGATCCTTGCTTGGTATATATTCCACAACCAAATCTCCCTTCTACACTCTCTCTCTTAGAAAATGGATGTCCAAATCAAAATGTTTTGTTCTTTCATGATGCATGGGATTTTTACATATCTGCATTGCACTTTTGTTGCACAGTAGATCACCACTGGACTGCTACATTCTTCTCTAATTTCCTTCAGCATGTTTGCAATCCAATTGACCTCACACACACATGAGGCAGCAGCTCTGTATTCAGCTTCAGCAGAATTTCTTGCCACTACTGATTGCTTCTTAAATTTCCAGCTGATCAGGTTTTTGCCTAGAAATATGCAAAAACTACTTAAAGATCTCCTAGTATCCAAGCAGCTTCCCCAATCACTATCAGCATAGCCTTTAATATGGTGCCCTTTATCTTTGTCCATCAGAACTCTATTCCCTGGGGTCCTTTTTAGGTACTTGAGTATCCTTATGCATTTTTCAAAAGTGGACTTCTTGGACAGCTCATGAACTGGGACAGAATCTGAATAGCATAAGAAATGTTTGGCCTTGGGAAAGTCAAATAAATCAATCTCCCAATCAACTTTCTATAGAAAGTTTGGTCCTTTAGTGGTTCTCCATCATCTTTGCTCAAGTGATGATTCATTTCAATTGGAGTGTCAATTCCTTTTGCTCCAAGCATTGCATACTCACTTAGTAAGTCTAAGCAGTACTTTCTTTGGCAAAGAACTATCCCTTTGTTGGATCATGCAATTTCAACACCTAGGAAGTATTTTGGTACTCCTTGATCTCTTATTTTGAATTTGCTTTCAAGGTATTTCACTGTTTCTTCTATCTCCTTTTGATCATTTGCCCCCACTAAGATATCATCCACGTACACAAGCAATGCAATTCTCTTCTTCCTCTCTCCCGTTTTCAAGATAAAGAACAATCACTTCTTGATTGAGTGAAACCATGATCTAGAAATGCTTGAGTGAGCTTGGAATTCCACTACCTTAAGGCTTGTTTTAAACCATAGATTGATTATCTCAATCTGTAGGCTAGCTTCTCTAAACTGCTGCATTTTAGTTCTACCTTTAAAGAATAACCCTATGGCAAGCTCATGAACACTACCTCTTCTAAATCACTATTTAAGAAAGCATTGTGAACATCCAATTGTCTCAATCCCCAATCATGTATTATAGCTAGACAAAAAAACAATCTCACAGTGGTTTGTTTCACCATTGGACTAAATGGCCATGATAATCAAATCCTTCAAGTTGACTGTAACCTTTTGCAACTAATATTGCCTTGTGCCTCTCAATTGATCCATTAGACTTTACCTTTACCTTATACACCCATTTGCAACCTATTATATGCTGGTTCTTTGAAACTTTCACCACATCCCATGTCTTATTTTCATCTAGTGCCCTGAGTTCATCAGGCATCGCCTTCCTCTAATGAATTTCATTCATAGCTTCACCATAAGTTGATGGTTTAATTATGTGATTTAGTTTAGTTAAGAAATAGATGTATTTTGATGATACTTGGTCTGTGCTTAGGTTGTTGGCAATGTGGTATTCAGGGGTTGTTTTTGATGAGTTTGGACAATGTAGGTTGTGTTGATAAGCCTCAAGATATTTAGGTATTTTTCTAACTCTTTATGATCTCCTGATCACTTTAGGTCTACTTTGTTGATTAAAAAGGGGTTTCTCATAGTGTAATGTCAAACTGTTAGTGTGTATGCCTGGTGTGTTTAAGACTGCAGCATCATCACATTGTGTCTTAGACTCCCATCTTGGTATGGTTGATCACATGACTTGATAGGGTCTGGATCATAGAAAGAAAATTAGGAGAATTGGATAAAGATTGATATTCCTTGGCATAAGAGAAAGCATGTTCAAAGAATACTATATCTCTTGACACAAGGACTTTATGAGTATCTAAATCATATAGTTTGAAGCCTTTAATTCCTACTGGATACCCTATGAATATGCACTTTCTAACACGTGTGTCAAATTTTGTTCTTCTTCTCTCCAATGTGGAAACAAAAACCAAACAACCAAACACCTTGAGCTGACTATAATCAGGAATTTTATCAAAGAGACACTAGAATGGGTTTGATAGTTCAGCGTTTGTGAAGGCATTCTGTTGATGAGGTGAGTAGTTGTGAGAACTACTTCACCACAGAACTTTATTGGCAAAGAAGCTTTAAACAAAAGAGCCCTTATAGTACTGAGTAAGTGTTGGTCTTTCCTCTCAACCATTACATTTTGTTAAGGAGTTTCAGGACAAGAGAAATGATGAATGATCCCATTCTCAGCAAAGAAAGAAGCCTGTTTGAATTCTGGTGCATTGTCTGATCTTATGATTTCTATTTTTTGTCGAATTGGTTGAGTACAGGTCTCTAAAAAGAGGGTACTAAGTGCAGGACATCATTCTTATGTTTCATTAGATAAGTCTAATTGCATCTTGTGAGATTCATCAACAATGGTCAAAAAATAATGAAAACCACCAATGGCAGCTTTAGAATAAGGGCCCCAAACATCAATAGGAATCAAATCAAAAGCTTTATTGCGGTTCTTTATGTGCGTAAGGAAAGGCAGCCTTTTTTTTCTTAGCCCTACGACATATTTCACAGATCTTGTTGGGCAGTACAAATATGGTAGAATTGAAATTTCAAATCCTTTTTACTAAGGTATGAGAAAGGTGTCCTAATCTATAGTGCCAAATGTCAAAAGAATTAGCTGAGTAAGCATGTGCATTCAGGTGTTTAGGATGTTTTTCTAAATCAACAAAAGGTTGGTTGGGTTCTTGGCTCAAGTATGGAAGCTTCTTTGCCTTTTGTTCCACGGTAAATAGTCCATCTTTTTGTCTAGCCAACCCAATCCTCATCTAGGGTGATTGAACTTGATTATGGCACATTTTGGAATAAAAAACCAAGCTGAGGTTTTGACTATTAACAAGATTACTTACTGATGACAAATTATGTTTGAAAGAGGGAACAAACAAGACACCATGCAACTCCATGGTATTTTATAAGTGTGCTGATCCTATGTGTGTCACTGAGGCTCGAGATCCATTTGGTAGTTTGACAAACATTCCAGTGACAAGTCTAAAAGAGCTAAGAAGACTAATGTTATGGCACATATGATCAGTCGCACCAGTATCAACAATCCAGGAGTGAGACTTATGTGATGATTTGCTACTAGGTTCTGTAGGTTTTTCAATCACAAGGTTAAAAGCTGAATGAACATCTATACTTACAAAGTTAGAGTATGGTTGTAACTGGTTGGTTGAGTTTGATTGGAAAAGGTCATTACCATGTTGACTCTCTGAAGTTCCTTCCATTGATTTAGATAAATCTTGTGAACTTAACATAGCCAGCAGCCTGTTAATCTGGTCTAGAGATAACTTTAGTCCCTTCTGTTCTTCCTTCACACCAATCCCATCAGTATTCTCATGAGTTGCATGATTAGCCAATAGTTGATTTCCTCTTCCTTTATTCTTAGTGAATCTGAAATCAAGAGGGAATCTAACAAGTCTGTAGCATTTCTCCTTGATATGCCTCTTTTCACTGCAATGTGTATATACCAGATTTGATCTCTTATCCTTCCTTCCAGAAGTTGCAACCATTCCAAACGCCTCCATCCAACTATGATGTGAATTCTCAATCCTCGTCTGACTTTCCTCCAATATGATGTAATTATATGCCTCATCAAGTGAAGGAAAAAGGCTCTGCATGAGAAGTTGTGATCTGTTGCCTACAAATGTTTCATTCAAGCCATTCAGGAACTTATATACTTTGTCTCTTTCCTGCTGACCCACATATTTTTGAAAGCGTTCTGTTTTGCATCTTCCACACACACAATGTGGTGGTGGTCTATAATATATCAACTCTTCCCATATCTTCATTAGCTCTGTGTAATAGGAATCAACCGACTTGGTCCCATGATTGATGTTGCATAGATTATTGTACAATTTGCACACCTTGCTATCATGTAGTTTTGAGAACCTTTTGTGTAGAATCTGCCAAATTTGAGAGGTATTTTTGATGTAGAACACTATCGACACCAATTGAGGGTTCATGGATCTCAGTAACTAAGAAACAATGAGATCATTACACTATGTCCAAGCTGCATATGTGGTGCTGCTCATATTCGGTTCTGGTATGCTTCCATCCACAAAGCCTAACTTGTTTTGGATTGATAAGGCAAGATTAAATGACCTACTCCAGGCCAGGTGATTGGTTCCATCAAGTTTTAGAGTAATCATAACTCGTGAATGATTATTTGCAGGATGAATGTAGAAAGGAGAAGTAGGATCATCCGCTGCTTGATTGAGACCAGGCTTATTAGCAAAGTTTCTTGATCTTGAAGCCATGATCTTGACCTCTAGTGATTAGACTACCTCCTAGAATCATTACCTAGGCTTTGATACCATGTGAAAGCTCATTGATTCATTCAATAACCATATAGCAAGACTGCATGATATGATCAACAGAAGAATGAAAGACTGGTGTGATAAATCAAACTCATTGAATGAATTTATATTTTTATTATTAATTCAGCAAGCTCAAAAACTACAAGTCTATCAAGGGAATTAAGAACTCTATATTATAGCAGTTACTAACTCTGTATATATATACATAAGAATCACGCATCAAAGAAATGTCAATAAAACTGTTGGATAGGAAAACAACCAGAAATTATCAAAACCGTCAATAACCAAAAATGGTTACTATTCCAATGATGCACATAGTCATCAGCTCAAATTGAAGTTAGTTGAGTTGCAATTATTAACTTTCCCTCCTTGACACCCTTTACTTAGTCAAAATGACCAATGTAGAGTAGGAAAAGGCTGTCATAATTGAGAAAGACTTGCCAGCTACATAGCTGTGAGACTTAGAAGTGATGATGGAAGTTCCAAGCCAGCAAGAGATGCTTAAGTGGATGCTTAACTAAGTCAATCCTTCTTTAATTCAACTTTGCTGTGAATCAGCTTCTTCAGCTTTTCCCTTTCATTTTCTTGTGCGCGACTGATAAAGTTGCTAATCATATGATGCATTTTAGATGGTTTCCAAGAGAATTAACATAGGCCAAATAATAATAATAATTATAATAATAAAAGAAAGAATGAAAGAAAGAAAAGAACGGGTACGAGCAACTCAAGCAAACACTTTATGTAATATTGTAACATTGATAAGTGTATGCTTTTGCTTGGGGTTTGTTTTTATATTTTCTAGGAAAGCTTCTCAACTAGTGAATTGGTCATGTGAGAATTTATCAAAGTTCTAAAATTCAAACTGATCTTGCTCAATCATGCAATATTAAAAATAACTACGAAAGCTAACTTGAATTCATAATTCTTGAATTTAGATCACAAATTGTGAAACCAATAAATCTTGAATAGATTTGAATGGAGCTTGAATGAGACTGAATATGCTAAGGATAGAAATTGAATGTTTAGGGAAGAAATATGAAAAGATTTGTGAGTTTTCATGATGGTATGTCCTCTCTTTTCTCTCTCAAATAGTGGGACACCATACATATTTTAAACTTTCAACTTAATGGGATGCCAAAGAACTAAACAACCATAAAATTTTCAACTTAATGTAAATTGAATATCCGTAAACTTAATAGTCAAAATAACCATTAATTTTATAATGAAATGACTATATCTATTGTCTTTATTATACAAGAATTCAAATTACTAACTCTCATTAAAACTATATATCTTGAAGCAATACAACCACAACTAGAATCATCGTAGATTGGGGTGTAAATTTAGGCCAACTTTAGGATATTCCAAATCTAGGACAACTTCGAGAAAACATATCCTAACTTTGTAGCTCATTCGTGAAATGTACATCTTGGCCTATGTGCAAATGTGTTTGCTCCGCATAAGTCATACAAGAAGGCATACTCATATTGGCCTATTGTGTTGACACCGTATAACCTACCTTTAGGTGTGTGCATGAAGTATCCCTATATGTTTCTAACACTACTTATTTCGAGCCCATCAAATCTAAGTAGGCTTATAAATGCTCATCGGTAATGTTATTTTAATATGTGCTTCACACTCCTGTGGACAATTACTTGCTAGCTTACTTAATGTTATAAAGGTGGAGTGCAGTTAGAGTGATGGAGTGTTTGATCTACCTGGATTTCAATTGAGCTTTTATCTTGGAATGATGTTATGTTGGTAACCCATGCACATTGTGAACTGTTGAGGGGCCTATACACAACATTTCAAACCCAATGCCACATACCTTAGCACTCAGTCCAAGCAATCGTGTTTGTAAGATACTTCATTAATGGTTTCAAATTTTAGACTATAAGTCGTGATTGATGTAGGTCAATGTACTGTGTCTGTACAATTGTGTATGACAATTGCTTTGATCAAAGATATAATCGAGCTTGATTACATAGCCTTACAATGCATGCACATCGTGTTGTTCAAATGTTAGTGGATGGAGCCTGTGAGAGATCAAAAGGTGAATCTCAATTATAAATAATAGAGGTCAACCATGCAAAAGTACACAATAAAAATGAGTCATTCATGCTAGACAAAAGGTTAAGCAGGTTTAGTATACTTATTGTCCTAACATGTGAAGGGATAGAAGGGAATGGTTGGCAGTATGTAGAACCAAAACTAGATCAACCATTGAGAAATGTTAGGAGGATGTTCCTTACCAACCTGATGAGGAGTCAATCTGCCCTCAGTGGGGAACTATATGTGACATGCATACACTACGAGATCCTACCAGAATACAATTGTACATTAACCTTAACAAAGTTATGGACTAAATAACACATGACGAGGCATTTTCCCTAAGAGCCCAATTCCCTTAAAAGTGAATCCCTAATGGATAATGACAACAATGACAAATGTAGTGACAATGACGCTTCCATATAGGTTGTAAGACATCTAGCTAAAATGATAGTTCAATTGTTGTACACTATGTTTAAAATGATTGTTGTGTTCAAATATGTAAATTTGTCAGCTTCTGTCGTATGGTACTATTGTAAAAGATTTATTAAGCATAGCATCCAATGCAAAAAATCTCAGGGCCATATTTAATTGAAGTACCAAAACGAATACAACGTATTTACATTCTACCAGAATGCTACCTTTCCACTGCCCTATCTACTTCCTATGTATTGCCCATCTACTGCCCATCATCATCTTGCTTATCTTGCCCTGTCAAATCATTGTCCATTGAGGGATCAGCATATGCTAATAAGTTGTCCTTGAGAAAATATATGGGCATCCAAGGGTCATCCAGTATAATGACCGCAAAAGGTGGAACTAAAATGGCCATATGATGCATGAGTCTACCTAGTGAAGAACCTTATGAGCTCATATAATTGGTTGGAAACACGTACCTGGCATCACTCCATGTAAACCATCAAATTGCATAGGCCTTTAATCTTAGCTAACACATCATCTCACAAAAGTTTCAATTGGGCCTGTAACTAGGGGGGAACATGCTACTTATCAAGCAATGGGGTAAGCTCGATAGGGTCCTTATGTGCATCAGCCTACTCTGCATCTAGTGGTGTATGTGGTAGGGTAAAGTAAATTACAATTGAGGTAACCCAGTGCTCTCATATTACACCTCGACTAAATCCATAGTTTAGTTATTAAATTAGGGTGCCAAAGAGATTCTTCTGAAACTTTCCCTTCATTTCATCCATATTGAAGTACCCTTCTCAAGAATGTAATACACTAATACAAGACTTTCCCTTGTGATTGTGGCATGATTGTTGATTGTCCAAATCCTTGCAATAATGAAGTACCTTCATCTCTTACTAACTATGTTAAATCCAGCGATCTTAAATAATTTGATGAAATGTGTGGTGATGGGGACATTTCGTTCCCATTGGTTGGGACATATCCTATCTGCCACGGCCTCCAATGCACGACGACTAGAAATTAAGTCTAGGAATCAAGCACTAAGAGGCTCACTATTCATTTGGAAGTGTTCATTGATTTTTCAAGGGTTGATATTAACATATACACCCCAGATATACACTCTATCATGTCTCTCCTAAGCCAAGTTTGTATAGAACCCTCGCATTATTAACAGCACAACGTCCATCTAGTGTTATTGGCTAAAGTGTTCCCATTCCCTTACTACAATTATTAAGGAGAAGTTTTGGCCATTCCTTATGGCATCAGCTAATCCACTCTCAAGGACAAGTGCACAGTGCTTAGTAATCTCCTTAGCACAGTAGGTAGCTTCCAAAGATACATGCTTCTCTTTGTTATAAGAAAGGCAAGCTCCCTCCACCTACATAAATGTACCAAGTGTGAATGACCAAAAAGAAAATCAAAGCAAAGCCAACAAGTGTCTATGACCTTATTCCCCTTCAACTAATCGACTTGAAGATGTCTTTTATCAACAATTAGCCTCTTAGCACACATATATGTTTTTTGAGGAATCATATAAAGTGCAGTATATAGTCATTTACTTAACAAAACACACCAACAACATGAAACAACCTCATTCAATATTAACAAGTTCCTTCAAGAAGCTAAAACATTGGATGAGGACTCCAACAATATTGATTGAATGATTAAGGAGGCAATTTACTCCACTTCAAAGCCTATTAAGAACAAAGAACAAGTTACCATGTATGTATTGTTTTGAACTTGCAATGAGTAATTTTGAGGAATGCTACAATATTGAAAGCCCTATGAAGCATTTCATTGAATGCATGAGCTACAAACCATTTTCATCCCTCTTTTCTCCCTTCGTTCCAGATAATGCCCTTTAGGTCCAAGCCAAGGGTCGCTAATTCCACCTGGATTTTTTGGTGTTTGATCATTGTGCTTCTAAAGAACATTCCCAGCAAAAAAGTTTGTGGCTTAATCAGCCAAACTCTCCTCACTTGTATTCCATATCTCGTGTTCAAAGGTGTGCCATTCTACCCAATGTTTTGGACTTTATCATATTAGAATCCATGACAATTTTCATGGAACTATGTGATTAGGGTTTTGTTATTACATTTTTCCTATTTTTGACATTTATGGGATTAATTTTGTTTGGAAATTCAAAGTGTTTAAGGCTATGCTCCATGTGAAGATAAAAATTGTGTTTTACATGTAACAATCTTGTATATATTTTCAATGATAAATCTTATCTAAGTTGACACTTGGAAGAAAAAAAAATGGAGTTTTAGAATGTAGCAGACCTCAATAGATTTCATAATTCTGGTGCTACTTGTGTGACACACATTTACGTATAACATAACATAAGTTTTGCAAAATATAGTTATCTTAATTAGGTGTCTTATTTGAAATTCATCAAAACTATAATCCATTGTTAACAAAACAGGCTATTTTACTTTGTCTTAACCTAGTTGAGGCATAAATTACTAAGAGATATAAATTGCTCAATAGATTCATGACATAGCAATGGCTTTAGTCATACTTTATAATATAATTTAAAAGATATTCAAATTGAGGAGGTGTATCAACCTAGTATCCAAAATTTATAGAAAATGTAGGCACATGGTAATACAAAATGTATCAATTACATGAATCGCAAAATAAAAATACAAGTCTATTACTTTCCTGGACTTCATAAATACATTCTAAAGAGCAAAAGAAGCAACATGTTCTTGATGAAGGAAAGTAAACAAAAAGCGCAAATTATTCAAGGCTAGAAATCTAGACATTCTATACCAAGAGAAGTATGGAATAATCATAAGGAAAAGAAATCGATGATCGACTAACATAAGTAACTTAGTCATTAACAAGTGATTAAAGCACTCATGACATGTGTACATGTAATTATATACATATTGCGAAGAGTTGAGTAAGGCTGACATGACATACACACTTCTAAAAATAAAAAATTAGAAAAGACATTTATAAAATATCAAAAGATAAAAGGTTATTTTTTTGTAATCATACATTTAGCCTAACAAAATCCCTTGCTAAGGAAGATGAGATTCGTTATATGGGTTGTTTCATTTCATGGATAATCTTCAACTCTAATAATTGTAAAATGAATGTAAACAACGTTCCTCTAAAGTTAGAATAAGAGTAGTTAAGCACAACAAGACATGCTTGACAATAGAATGCATAACTTCATTTCATTTCAAGAATGTTATCCAATGTGTGTTCTATGATATATAAGTCATGCTTGAACACTATTAAAGTTTATTAAACATAACTCATGCCTCAACCTTATTTGAAGGTTTATTCTGCATCACGTATTGCTTACTAACCTAGTTTCATTTGTCGAATCTTTTCGAGGATGACTCATGGACCTTATTCTAGGGGGCAAGGTCATTGTGATTTGGGTCTCTCATGCGACGTAGACCCTCCACGGGACAACACTCTTAAATTTACATTGGGCAGTAACGACAATGATGATAAGACACAACCATCCACCTAAATGCCATATGATTGGCCTTCCACATGAACACAGTAATCCAACCAACATCCATGATCATCGGGCCACCGAGAAGTAGTAGTTGTCACTGGTGCATTAGCAGCTAACACAGGTGAACAAAGTCAGCAATGTATGGGAGGCCCAAACAACTAACGCCATGAAAATTCTAATAAGTAAATTTCAATTCTACATCCACACAAATTACATGCATACATGTATGTTTGTCTGCACTAAGTTTACACTCATGTACTTTTTGTATTTCAGTGCATGGAAAGGAGTTACACATTGCAAAAAGTCCATCACAAATGGGCATTATAATGGTTTGTGGATATGTTATAACAAGGTGCCTTTAGACACCAAGAAGATTAGTTTCAATTGTTCAAGGTATATTATCATGTGTTCATATCGGTTCGTACAAACGTACATCTGAGCTTTATAATCTTACGTAATCTCCTTCATTTTTTTTAACCAAATGAATTCTCATGGGATCCATCCGATGACATAGCCATGCAGCAATATTTTAAGAAGAAGGTGCTAAAAATAATTAAAAAATGTTGCACCAAGTGAGGGCTAAAATTATGAAACCCAAATGGATCACACTAGATAAGTAGGAGCAAATGTTGCCCAGGTGGGTTGAAGGTACCTTTTGAACAATGTGTCAAAAAAAACTAAGCCAACCGAACCTCTGGCATTGCCTTTGCATCCACCATTTATTGCAACATTCCATTTTAATCACCACACATAGTTAGCAAATGGTGAGTAAGAAGTTTGTTAGTGTTTTATTATTTGTGTTACCCAACCTTTCTTTATATGAATTTGTATTTTCACCTAGTCATTTATGAATTGTATTGTTTGAGTCATGAATGACACTGAACAACGTAGGAGGCGACAATGGTGTAGCCATCAACACCCCTTGAGCTTTACTCTAGAGTTTGGAAACATGTTGCTAGAGAATGGGTGAGCCCTTGTGCACAGTAACAGTGGTAAGGGCATAAGCTATTATTGTTTGTTTATGCAAATGTATGATACAATGTGTGAAAATTTGTCATTAATGAGGATTCCATGTACAAAATCTTCTTTTCCTTGCATGCCCCAGCCACAATTTCCATGCAAAGAACTTCCATTATCATGCACGCAAGAATCTATCCATAAAAGTTAATTTACCTGCATGCTAATTACGTTCCCTTGCAAAACATTTCCATAACTAGTAATGGTTTGCTTGTCCTTCTTAGTTGTTCATGTCCTATTTCTTTATTCCTGCCTGAATCCGTTCCTTATAGGGGGCATGCAGCTATGGAAAACTAGAATTGTGTTTCACCTCCTATTCCATATATATACATCAGTGACATTCTAGCAAAAATCTTTCCCTTCAACATTACAAAAAATCACTCTCTAAATCTGAAGGCACTTGATTTGCTCAGAACTTTTTGTGAGCTTCCTTTTCCATGTGATCTCTGCCAAATTAAGGTAATATCAATTAAAGATGGCACTCCCTTAAGCACCACTTATTTTATGATAATAGAGGTTCCGTTACTCATCTTAATCTCCAATTGCCTCTGGTCCTAAAGACAAGAATCACAACTCCACTTCATGCTTGCTCTTCACCTTTGGATTATATGAGTTTGAGTCATGAGGATTCAATGTGCAGCCTTCCAAGAATAAAGGGTAAGTGCCATCATTCTTTTCCATGTTTCCTATTAGAAAATTTTTGAGAGTTTCTTCACAAAACAAAAGAGAGGCTAATGGAAGAAATTTTGAAATTATGTATAACACTTGGAATGCTTCGCTTTATAAAGGTTTTCCTAACACATTCCTATCTTGAAATCATTGGCAATAATTACTATCATACATTCCTTTTTCTAGTACATGAACAAAAATGTTCCTACACCTTTATTTAGTTGATCAATAACACCAAAAGACAAAAAAAAATGCAATGCTTCAGTCTAGTATGTGAATAAAACTACATTCATGTATCATGTCAATACAATGTTTTTGTCAACACATATTTTTGAATCTAATTTTAATCCATAACATTTCCTATGCTTTCTACTTTCTTTGTTTCTTTTTGTTTTTTTTATCTTTCTGTTCTTTTCTTTTTTACTTAATTTTTTGAAATTACCTACAAGTTCAGCCACCATTAGTTTTTGGCATTGGGATTTCTAGTACAACCGTTTGAACAAAGCTCTAATTGACACCATGTCGAGCACAAGGATTTGACCTCACCATCAATTTCGTTCACCATTGATAGCCTAAATAAACCAAACTTTATTTGAATAAATTTTTCCTCAATTTATGTTTACTTATTCAAAATTTTCAATCGAAAAGAAGAATCTGCCTATCTTATGTGTTGTAGCTACTATAGGATGAAAATATGCAAAAAAGAAGAGGAATAAACTCATTTGGAGGCACCAAACTAAAAAAATACAAGATCATGGCCTAATACGATGCTTGAATGAAGACTAATTGCCAAAATCATTACCTAAGTGAACCACCAACAAGAGGGTAGGTGAAAACCAATTAAAATCTATCACTTGTCACCTCTCTATCACCTAAGCGATGCCCAGGCGATGGCTTATAATGATAGTTGCTTCCTTCAAGAAGTGAATGTCATTTAACAGATGCTTCCTATTTAGCACTCATTGTTCAACCCTTTAAGATCTCAATTGTTTTGACAAACCTAGCAAACTTGCTGAATCAAGCTCTGGTACTACTAGAGTAGTTGGGGTTGAACGTCGTAACACATTCCTAAATTTTGCAATGAGGTTGGAAACTCACACAACCATGCAACAAAAAGTGAAGTAAATAGTGTGAAACACAAAGTTGATAGTGCAATTTGGAGCAATGTCTCCTGTGTATGTGAGACCTTACCTAATTAAAAGCATTCACTATTCAAAAAGTGAAGACACGATCAATAATCTTCTCTTCTAATTCACTAACTCAATTTTAAGGTTGTTAACTTGTTGAAAATATAATCACAACATAGACTTGATTGAGTTTAAATTAAACCCACTTTAAGCTCAACATTTCATTTTGGTGAATTACCCTCAAAAAATTTTGATTCTCACATTTTTTACACAAAAATATAAATGCTAATATGAAGAAAAAGTTTACACAAAGGCTATGAGAATTAAACAGTCGAACTCTCTCAATGTTTCTCTCCATGCCTATGTCTAAAGCTCTTGATCTTTGGTTGTTATTTATACTCTAAAAATACATAATTTCCAGCCTAAAATATATACAAAAAAATATGCAACAAACCTTCTAAAAATTAACTGCAAATCTTCCCATATTTGCAGCATGTTGTCAATAGCGATCAGGGCTTTTCTTTTCTTTTCTTTTTCTTTTTCTTTTTTATTATGATATCTAAATTTGTAATATATAGTTAACTGTCACTATATATTCATAATCCACAAATAAGAAAAAACTAATTTACACAATAAGACATGATATTCTGGATATCCTCGTCAAATATGATAAGATAATATTTTTAAAATATTCTACAAAGAAAATAAATATTTTCATGACATCACCAGCCATATATATGCCACGTCATT
Source organism: Avicennia marina (assembly GCA_019155195.1). Lineage (NCBI taxonomy): Eukaryota > Viridiplantae > Streptophyta > Magnoliopsida > Lamiales > Acanthaceae > Avicennia > Avicennia marina. Next base: position 15,602,409 of record CM032754.1, on the reverse strand, counting down.
GCCAACACGATATAATACCAACAATATATTCTTATATCTTAAAAATTAAATTATTATTGATATATTATTATACCATTCAATTATTATTATACATTTTATACTTGTAATCAAATAAAATACTAAACGTGTCAATTAAATAGATTTATTTTATCACACCTGATGAAATGAATTATTGATCTAATACAATACCTATATTTTAACATAACCGTTATTCTTCTAAGCGAATATTTAATTAGTATAAATAAAATAATTAATTAAGCCTAATCACGGAAAAAGCCCAGGTACAATGGCAACGGACAGAAGAAGGTAATTCGCCATTGCCATAGGCTCTGGGCCCTCGATTTATTTTTGAAGTCTTAGGCATGAAGTCATTCTTCTGCGCTTTTTAACTCCGCTTTTGTGTTTTGGGTGTAATCAGACACACCTTAATTCTGAGCACCTTTTAATTTTCCTTTTATCTTCTTTATCAATCTCTGGTGCTCACGGTGCTTGAACTAGATGCGCCTTCATCGCTAAGGATCGGTAAGTTAATCCATTCGATGGATTGCGTTGGTCGTGATTTTGCGGGAACTGCTGGTTGCTGATAAGGTAAAGGATTCTTGCTTTTTGTTGCAGATATCAGCGATCATATCAGTTGCACTTCTACACCCACCCACCCACCCACACACACACACACACACACACGACCAAAAAAAAAACAAAGAAAATTAATGGAAAGAAAGAAAGAACGAAAACAAAGTCTCGCGATCAGAAGCCGAATCAGAATCGCGAATCAAAGCTAATAACTCAAAGAGAATGATGGGCAAGAAAAACCCGATTATGAGGTCTTCGTTGAAATTTAGTTGACTTTTGAGTAGAAGTGCGTGGTTGCGTAGACTCGAGTCTTCACTCCCCTGTAGCGGATCAGAAACTGGATTATTATTATCTGAAGGAAGATGAGGTTTTAGTCTACAGCCTGGACCATGTATCATATAAATTCCGACGACATCAATACTGGGAGTGTAATTTATTGTTACATCTTATTTCCATAATAAGGACGTGGTAACATTAATGGGATTTACGATTTTTAAGGATGCAGCGCCCCAGTTGATTTTTTAGTACAAGAAATACGTCTTCTTGCATTTATGCTTGGTATTCAAGATTTTTCACAGTGTGGGCCCACTCAGTTACAAACTTCTGCAGCTGCCAGAGGATCAAACGACCCAAACCGGAACGGTCCAAAACATCGACTCCAAAATTTACAGGTTTTCTTAGACTCCTCTTGCTGAAGTTCGAATGCATATTTAAACAGATAAATAATTATTAATTAATTAATTTTTTCTTAGACTCCTGCATTGTTTGTATCCTTGATAACTGTAAATATTATTACAGTAAGGATCTCCTGTGAAAGCGAAAACTTCGTTCCAGAATCCATTAGATCAAGACAAACGGGATTACTCAGCATCGGCGGCTTCCTAGGCGGTAAAGCAGAGGATGATAAAAGAAGGTGGACGACCAAACCATCCATATAACATCCTTTAGCGGAGACAGAACCACCGTCCCTACAGATCCTCTCAGCAACGTATATTCAGAATGTTACCCTTTCTTGGTAGTTTAATTTACAAAGGGATAAAGTACCTATGGCGCAAGGTCCGTTTCATCTTCTGGTTCGAGAGACCAAGAAAGACGGCCGACCCAATTCTTCCTGTTCGAAATCCAACAAGAAGCATAAGCAACGACCCTTTATTGGTTGAAGGCCTTCTCATTTCTTCACCTTGCAATGGTTCCCCGGCTGACTCAACCCTCGAAAGTTCGTCTGCTGTAATAGTTGATTTAGAAGAAGTTGATCGGGAATTGCAGTGGGACAGTGTTGATTTTATGTCTTCGCAGCAATGGCCCGAGGAAATCTGCACAGCCGACGGAGACCAGATGGATCGGGTGATAGTATCCATACCCGACTTCACATGCTCACTTTCCCTCCCCAGCGCGAGCGAAGATATAGTGGAATCGGCAATTATTATAGAAGAAATTGCTCCAGAAAGGGTCCCTTCTCCGGAAGAGAGTATGGTGGGGAAGTCATCTGCAGAAGAGGACGAGGTGGTGGTGGTAAAGAGTACGGTGGTGGTTCATGAAGAGCATTGGATTAAGCATTATAGCAGCCGCCAACGCATTCTGCTGGTGGGTGACGGTGATTTCTCCTTCTCCGCTAGTTTGGCTGTGGCCTTTGGCTGCGCTGCCAACATGATTGCAACTTCTCTCGATTCCGAAGGTACAGAACCATATCTCTGGTCTTTTTTTCTTCCCGCGGCACCACATTCACTTCCCTTGCATCACTAAGAACATAAAATTATCTGCTAAGATATGTTTCAGACCGGTATATGCACGAATCCTTTAAAATCATTTTCCCATATCAATAAAACTATTGTCTCCTAGCTCGTGCGGGAGTCCTTTCTTTCATTTTATTGTTAAATACTGTTATTAAATTGACAATTAACATTTCAATCTTGGGAAATTGGCCAATGCATTCCTTTTCGCTCTTACTTTATATATACTTCACTCGAGCATTCCTGCTGGGCATGGTGCAATCTCTCAGAATTTCTGAAGAAAAATTACAAGAAAGTTGCATCCAACCTTGAGGAATTGAGGACAAGGTCGGGCATGGTCATGCATAGGGTTGATGCCACTGAAATGGCGAAACATGCGTTGCTCGGACATTTTAGGTTTGACCGCGTAATTTTTAACTTCCCATTTGCTGGATTTTTCAAAAATTTGTCCCGCGATGCTCAGCTACGGTAAGCCAGAGTTGATTTTTATTCTTTTTTCATTATGTGCTTACAGTTTTTATGCACGATAAAATCAACTTTGAACTAATAAACTAATCTGTAAATATTATTATGGATGCTGCATGCAGACATCACAGGACACTTGTGAGCCAGTTTCTGAAGAACGCGAAGGAGCTGATTCATGAAAATGGTGAGATTCACATATCCCACAAGACCAACGGATTCCATGCCGAATGGAAGCTGGAGGCAGTTGCTTCTTCCCACCGACTTAGGCTCATCGAGGCTGTCCCGTTTAATCATCTGGACTATCCCAGGTACCGCAGCAAGTATGGATTCGGCGGTGACAACAACTTCAATTGCAACCCAAGTAAAACCTACAAATTTGGACTTAGAAGGGCCTGTTATTAAGCTCTCTTTTTTTATTTGAGAGAACATTCTGATTTTGAACGTACTGTAATCTTTTCTTGAACAAAATGGTTTGACTATGGTGTGATTTTACGTTTAGTTATATATTATCCCATAGAATCATGATTAAGCTTTATTTAGTAGTCTCTTTATGTAATGGAAATTAATCTAATTGGTGGGCGGTGCTATATGGCAAAACGATTTAAACTACAACTTCTACTTTTGAATTAAAAGAAGAATCATGATTATACAGATGCATATTAAATTAAATCACATGCCCTGAGAAACGAGCAATGTAGAGCAGGAAAAGGCCGTCATAACTGAGAAAGACTTGCCAGCTGGATAGCTGTGAGGCTTAGAAGTCGTGATGGAAGTTCCAGGTCAGCAAGAGATGCTCAAGTGGATGGAACTGTTAGTTTAAGTTAGTTTGTAGTTCCTTTTGGTAGATATATTCGTCATAGTTAAACTTGGTAGTTGTGATTAGCAGTTTTGGCCCTTTTGTATACCAAGAGATTAGCTGAATCAATCCTTCTTCAATTCAACTTTGCTGTGAATCAGCTTTCTTCCGCTTTTCCCTTTCATTTTCTTGTGCGCGACTTATAAAGATGCCGATCATATTATGCTTTTTGGATGGTGTCTAAGAGAATTAACATAGGCCAAATAATAATAATAATAATAATAATAAACGAAAGAATGAAAGAAAGAAAAAGTAAAGGTAGGAGCAACTCGAGCAAACACTTTATGTAATATTATAACGTTGATAAGTGTATGCTTTAGCTTGGGGTTTGTTATTATATTTTCTCGCAAAAAATTCTCTACTATTGAATTGGTTGTGTGAGAATTTATCGAAGTTCTAAAATTTAGACTAATCTTGCTCAATCATTGAATTTTAAAAATAACACGAAAGCTAACTTGAATTCATAATTGTTGAATTTGGATCACAAATTGTGAATCCAATAAATCTTGAGTAGATTTGAATAGAGCTTGAATGAAACTGAATATACTAGGGATCAAAATTGAAAGTTTAGGGAAGAAATATGAAAAGATTGTGAGTTTTCATGATAGCATGTCCTCTCTTCTCCCTCTCAAATAGTGGGGCGCCATACATATTTTAAACTTTCAACTTAATGGGATCCCAAATAATTAAATAATCATAAAATTTTCAACTTAATTTAAATTGAATGTCCATAAACTTTATGGTCAAAATAACTATTAACTTTATAATGAAATGACTATATCTATTGTTTATATCATACAAGACATCAAATTACTAACTCTCACTAAAACTATACATCTTGAAGCAATACAAACACAACTAGAATCATCTTGGATTGGGATGGAAATTTAGGCCAACTTTAGGCCTTCACAAATCTGGGACGACTTAGATATGGTTTAGTTGGAAAATTGTGTTAAAGTTATCCCAAAATATGTATTTAAAAATAAATCTGTGCCAAAACCATGTCATATGGGACAACCTTCGTAAATTGTCCTTTTTGTTAGAATGGTCAAAATAATCATCTCAAATTTGTTGTAACTTTGGCATGAGTGCTTGGTTATATATAAAATCCATACCAAATCAGTCCCAAAATTGTAGAAGGGAAAATAGTAGTAGAAAATTGTCCAAAAGTCATCCCAAATTAAGAGGTGATTGTAATGTAACCACCTCTAAGTTTGGCATGGCTTTAGGACAGTTGATTCTTTACAGAGAAATATTGTCCCAAAACCGTCATAGAAAACTTAATAAAAATTTATTTAAAAAGAACTGTCTAAAATTGTCTCAAATCACAAAATATAATGAACCAATCTCCAACATTTGTAACCTATGAAATTTAAGTCCCTACCCAAATCCTCCCTTGGGAAAGGCTAAAGATGTAGGTCAGATGATGGATTTTCAATAGCATGGCATATTTTTTATTTATTTTATTACATATTTCTAATATACAATGTTGTTTCTTTTTGTTCTATATATACATATATATATATTTATCTTCATCTTGTTTTTGTGCCTCTTTTGCAGTTTGAATGCGAAGGAGAAGAGTGACATTCTTGTAAAATGTGTGTACTCTTAGTTCCATGTGTTGTTATTTTCTATCAAAACTATGAAGTATGTTATAGTTGTAATAATATTTGTATGAATTTGTTTAGAATTTTATTATTGGGATTAATGTGAGTTAATGTGCAACCTATTTGCATTAAAAATGTAGGTAAATATATTTTGTTTTGTTGTGTTAAATGCTTTGCTCGTCCTATGTGACCTTTTATGGAATAGAAGTATTAGGCATCCATATATTAGTCTTCGACATGAGAGGGAAAGTTCATTTCTTTTTTTATTTGCTTTCAGGTAATATTTATTGCAATATCAAATCGTAAATGTAGAATAAAAACTTGCTAGGCCATAAGGATTTGATATGAGAATTTAAAAATGGAGTTCATAAATTTGTTAACTGAGTGGTAAAACAGCATGAGTACATGGATGGAAGCAAAATTAGACGTTCATGCTCTTGTAGCAAGAACAAAAAAATTTTGGACCCCAATTAAGTTAAGGTCTACCCATTTAGGAAAGGCTTTATTCAAAATTATTACAATTAGATCAATCAAGATGAAGCCTGGTATTTCGAAAGTAGAGGATGTGAAGTGAGTAATGTAGTAGCCCTTCGACCTCAAAAAGCATTGTAACGATGTAAAATTTTTGGTGGGAGCACCATAAGCGATATAATGCATCTAGATATTATACAAGCTATACATTTAGGATGGCAAGCCCGTCATTGATAAGGGATGAGCAATATGGTGCATAAACTAAAGAAACCACCCAATTCTTGCTCTTGGTTATTCAAATATGGAGAAAGTTTTAGATAAATTTTTTGATATCTTGCATGCAATTGACCAACCATTCTATAGTAGTTATGAAAATTTCTCTCAACTGTCTACTATTGCATGATTGGTGAATACAAAAGTTGATCATAACATGTCATATAGTTGTTACGATGATGTTATCAAGCTTATTAATGAGAAGCTCCCATTTGATCATCATATGCATTTGCAGTTTTTATAGTATTAAAAGGTTGGTAAAAGACATAGGTCTTGTAGTTACGCATTAGGGTCCATGTTGTATTGGAAAGATAACAAAGAATTAGAATAGTGCAAATTCTGTGGGCAGCCAAGATATAAAGTGAAGAGAAATCCTTCAGTTCCTGGTTAAAAAGTTCCACGAACACATTTATGCTACTAGCCACTAATCCCAAGGCTTTAAAGATTATAGACATTGATTGTGACAATTGGGCATCTGACATAGCATGCAAGTCATAAGATAGAGGAGGGCGGCATGTGCTATCCCTCCAATGCTGAGGCATGGCAACAATTCAAGAAAACATATCCCAACTTTGCAACTGATACGTGAAATGTACATCTTAGACTATGTGCAGATGGATTTGCTCTGCGTGAGTCACACAGGAAGACACACTCATGTTGGCCTATTGTATTGACACTGTATAACCTACTTTTAGGTGTGTGCATGAAGTATCCCTATATGTTTCTAACATTAGTTATTTCAGGCCCGTCAAATCTGAGTAGGCGTATAGATGCTCATCAACAATGTTATTTCAATATGTGCATCACACTCTTGTGGACAATTATTTGCTAGCTTGCTTAATGTTATAAGGGTGGAGTGCAATTGGAGTGATGGGATGTTTGATTTGCTTGGATTTCTATCAAGCTTTTATCTCTGAATGATGTTATGTTGGTAACCTATGCACATTGTGAACAGGTGAGGGAGCCCGAACACAACATCTCAAACCTAATGCTACATAGCTTGGCACTCGTTTCGAGCAATCGTGTTTGTAGGATACTTTATTAATGGTTTCAAATTTCAGAGTATAAGTCATGATTGATGTAGGTCGATGTAAAATTAAAAACAATGTCTATTCAATTGCATATGACAATTGGTGTGATCAAAGATATAATCCAACTTGATTACATAACTTTAACGGGCATGCATGTTGGATTGTTCAAATGTCAGTAGGTGGATCATGTGAGAGATCAAAAGGTGAATCATAGATATAAATTAATAGGGGCCAACCACGCAAAAGTAAACAATAAAAATGAGCCGTTCATGTTGGACAATAGGTTAAGCAAGTTTAGTATACTTATTGTCCTAGCATTAGGAGATGGAAGTGAATGGTTGGCAGTATATAGAACCAAAAATAGATCAACTATCGAGAAAATGTTGGGAGAATGTTCCTTACCAACCTAATGAGGAGTCAATCTACCCTCAGTGGGGAACTATGTGTGATATGCCTACACTAAGAGATCCTATGGGAATATAATTATACATTGACCTTAACAAAGCGATGGACTAAACAACACATAACAAAGGCATTTTCCCCTGAGAGCCCAATTCTCTTGGAAGTGAATCCCTAGTGGATAGTGACAACAACAAGATCTGTAGTGACAATGATGCTTCCATATAGGTTGTTAGACATCTCGCTATGCTCTAGGACTTAAATGATAGTTCAACTGTTGCACACTGTGTTTAAAATGATTGTTGTGTTCAAATATGTAAATTTGTTAGCTTCTGTCATATGTACAATTGTAAAAGATTTATTAAGCATAGCATCCAATACAAAGAATCTCAGGGCCATATTTCATTAAAGTACTAAAATGAATACAAAGTATTTACATTCTACGTGAATACTACCTATCCACTGCCCTATTTACACCTTATGTACTGCCTATCTACTATCCATCATCATCTTGCTGTTCTTGCCCCATCAAATCATCGTCTATTAGGGGCTTAACAGGTGCTAATAAGTCGTCCTTGAGAAAATATGTGGGCATCCAAGGTCATCCAGTATGATGACCACTAGAGGCGGAACTAGAACGGCCATATGATGCATTAGTCCACCTAGTGAAGAACCTCATGGGCTTATATAATTGGTTGGAGACATGTGCCTGGCATCACTCCATGTGGGCCATCTAATTGCGCAGGCCCCTAATCTCAACCAACACATCATCTCACAAAAGTTGTAATTTGGCCAATAACTATTGGGGAGCATGTTGCTCATCAAGTAATGGTGAAATTTCGATAGGGTCATTATGTGTGTCAGGCTACTCCGCATCTAGTGAAATAGGTCGCAGGGTAAAGTAAATTACAATTTAGGCGACCCATTGCTCTCGTATTGCACCTCGGCTACAATGCATAGTTTGGTTATTAAATTAGGGTGCTAAAGAGATTCCTAAGTTTTGAGCACATCACCGCATCCCTTCATTAATTATTTCATTCGTAATGAAGTACTCTTCTCAAGAATGCAATACACTAATACAACACTTTCCTTTGTGATTGTGGCAAGATGGTTGATTGTCCACATCCTTGCAATAATGAAGTACCACCATGTCTTACTATGTTAAATCCAGCAATATTAAATGAGTTGGTGAAATGTATGATGATGAAGACATTTCGTTCGCATTGGTTGGGGCATATCCTATCTGCCATAACCACCAATGCACGATAACTAGAAATCAACTCTTGGAATCGGGTACTGTGAGGCTCACTAGGCATTTGGAAGTGTGCATTGCTTGGTCAAGGGCTGATATTAACATATACACCCCAAATATACACTCTATGATGTCTCTCCTCAACCAAATTTGTGTAGAACTCTCAAACTATTAGCACCACGACATCTATCTAAGGCTATTGGGTGAAGTGTTCCCATTCCCTTGCTACCATTATTAGGGCGAAGTTTTGGCCATTTCTTATGGCATCAACTCATCCTCTTTCAAGGACAAGTGCACAGTGCTTAGTAATCGCTTTAGCACAGTTGGTAGCTTCCAAAGATACATGCTTCTCTTTGTTATAAGAGGAGCAAGCTCTCTTCATTCTAGGAGTTGTTTACCTACATAAATGCACCAAGTGCAATGTATTTCATTCGTAATGATGCTAATGCACCAAGTGTGAATGACCAAAAAGAAAATCAAAGCATATCCAACAAGTGTTTATGACCCTATGCCCCTTCAACTAATCAACTTGAAAATGCCTTTTATCAACAATTAGCATCTTAACACAAAAATATTTTTTTTGAGGAATCATATAAAGCGCAGTATATAGTCATTTACTTAAAAAAACACACCAAAAACATGAAACAACCTCATTCAATATTAACAAGTTCCTTGAAGAAGCTAAAACAACAGATGAGGACTCCAACAATATTGATTGAATGATTAAGGAGGCAAATTACTCCACTTCAAAGCCTATTAAGAACAAACAATAAGTTACCATGTATGTACTGTTTTGAACTTGCAATGACTAATTTTGAGGATTGAAAGCCCTATGGAGCATTCATTGAACGCATGACCTACAAACCATTTTCATCCCTCTTTTCTCCCTTCATTGCAGGTGATGCCCTTTAGGTCCAAGCCGATGCTCCCCGATTCCACCTGGGTTTTTTGGTGTTTGATTGTAGTGCTTCTAGAGAACATTCCTAGCAAAAACGTTAGTGGCTTAATCAGCCAAAAATCTCATCACCTCTATTCCATATCACGTGTTCAAATGTGTGCCTATTCTACCCAATGTTTTAGACTTTATCACTTTAGAATCCATGGCAATTTTCATGGAACTATGTGTTTATGGTTTAGTTTTTACATTTTTGCCCATTTTTGACATTCATGGGATTAATTTAGTTTGGAAATTCAAAGTGTTTAAGGCTATGATTTATATGAAGGTAAAATTTGTGTTTTACATGTAAAAATCGTGTGTATGTTTTCAATGATAACTTTTATCTGAGCTGACACTTAGAAGAAAAAAAATGAGGATTTAGAATGTAGCAGACCTCAATAGATTTCATAATTTTGGTCCTACTTGTGTGACACACATTTACGTGTAACATAACATAACTTTTGCAAAATATAGTTATCTTAATTAGGTGTCTTATTTGAAATTTATCAAAACTCTAATCCATTGTTAACAAAACAGGCTATTTTACTTTGGCTTGACCTAGTTGAGGCATAAATTACTAAGAGATATAAATTTATCAATAAGTTCATGACATAACATGGCTTTAGTTATACTTTATAATATAATTGAAAATATATTCAAATTGAGGAGGTGTATCAGCCTAGTATCCAAAATTTATGGAAAATGTAGGCACATTAATAAGACAAAATGTACCGGTTACATGAATCACAACATAAAAATACAAGTCTATTATTTTCTTGGACCTCATAAATCCATTCTAAAGAACAAAAGAAGCAACATGTTCTTGTTGAAGGAAAGTAAACAAAAAGCACAAATTATTCAAGGAAAGAAATCTAGACATTCTATACCAAGAAAAGAATGCAAAAATCATAAGGAGAAGAAATCTATGATAGACTAACATAAGTTGTTCCATTACCAACTTAGTCATTAACAAGTTCTTAAAGCACACATGACATGTGTACATGTAATTATATACATATTGCAAAGAGTTGAGAAAGCCTGACACGAAATACACATTGCTAAAGAAAAAAAAATTAGAAAAGACATTGATAAAATATAAAAAGATGAAAGGTTATTTTTTGTAATCGTACATTTAGCCTAACAAAATCCATTACCAAAGAAGATGAGAACTTGTGATACGGGTTGTTTCACTTCATGGATAATCTTCAACTCTAATAATTGTAAAATGAATGTAAACAACATTCCCATAAAGCTAGTATAAGAGTGGTTAAGCACAACAAGACATGCATAACTTCATTTCATTTCAAGAATGTTATCCAACGTGTGTTCTATGATATATAAGTCATGCCTGAATGCTATTAAAGTTTATTAAGCATAACTCATGCTTCAACCTTATTTGAAAGTTTATTCTGCACCATGTATTGCTCACTAACCTAGTTTCATTTGTCGAATCCTTTCGAGGATGACTCGTGGAGCTTATTCTAGGGGGTGTGGTCATTGTGATTTGGGTCTCTCATGCAACATAGACACTCCACAGGACAACACTCTTAAATTTACATTGGACAGCAATGAAAATGATGATGAGGCACAACCACCCACCCAAACGCTATATGATTGACCTTCCACATCAACACAACAATCTGACCAACATCCATCATCATTGGGCCATTGGGAAGCGATAGTTGTCACTAATGCATTAGCAGCCAACGTAGATGAACGAAGTCAGCAATGTGGGAGGGGCCCAAACACTTGACGCCATGAAATTCTAATAAGTAAATTTCAATTCTACATCCGCACAAATTATATACATACATGCATGTTTGTCTACACTAAGTTTACACTCATGTACTTTTTGTATTTCAATGCATAGAGAGGAATTAATAATTGCAAAAAGTCCATCATAATTGGACATTACAATGGCTCATGGATATGTAATAGCAAGGTGTCTTTAGACACCAAGCAAGATTAGTCTCCATTGTTCAAGGTATTATATCATGTGTTCGTATCAGTTTATACAAATGTGTGTGTGAGCTTTATAATCTTACGTAATCTTCATGATGTGTTTTAACAGAATGAATTCTCATAGGACCCATCCAACAACATAGCCATGCAACAATCTTTTAAGAAGAAGGCGCTAAAAATAATTAGAAAACATTGCACCGAGTAAGGGCCACAAGTACGAAGCCTTAATGAATCGCACTAGATAAATAGGAGGGAGTGTTGTCTAGGTGGGTTGAAAGTACCTTCTGAGCAATGTGTGAGAAAAACTAAGCCAATCAAGCCTTTGACATTACCTCTGCATCTACCAATTATTTTAGGGTTACATTTTAGTCACCACACATAGCGAGTGAATGGTGAGAAAGAAGTTTGTACGTGTTTTATTATTTGTGTTAGTCTAACCTTTCTTTATATGAATTTGTATTTGCACCTAATCATTTATGAATTGTATTGTTTGAGTTGTGAATGACACTACACAATCTGGGAGGAGACAATGGTGCAATAGTCCACCCCTCTTGGGCTTTACTTCAAAGTTTGGACAAATGTTGTTAAAGAATAGGTGGGCCCTTGTGCACAATCACAGAGGATAAGGTCATTAGCTTTTATTGTTTGTTTATACAAATGTATGATACAATGTGCAAAAATTTATCATTAATGAGGATTCCACGTACACAAATCCTTTCTTCCTTACATGCTCCAGCCATAATTTCCATGCAAGGAACTTACATTATTATGCACACAAGAATTTAGCCATACAAGTTAATTTACATGCATGCTAATTATGTTCCCTTGCAAAACATTGCCATAACTAATAATGGTTTTCTTGTCTTTTCTTCTTAGTTGTTCATGACCTATTTCTTTATTCCCGCCTGAATCCATTCCTTGTGGGGGGCATGCAGCTATGGAAAACTAGAATTGTGTTTCCCCTCCTATTCCATATATATACGTCAGTGACATTCTAGAAAAATCTTTCCATTCCTCAACATTACAACAAATCACTCTCCTAATCTGTAAGTTTTTAGTCTACTCAGAGCTTTCTGTGAGCTTCCTTTTCCACACAATCTCTACCAAATTAAGTTGATATCGGTTAAAGATGGCAACTCCAATAAGCACCACTTATTTAATGATAATAGGGGTTCTGTTACTCATCTTAATCTCCATTTGCCTCTGGTCCCTAAGACAAGAATCACAACACCACTTTGTGCTCACTCTTCACTATTTTGGATTAGATGGATTTGAGTCATAAGGATTTAATGTGCAGCCTTCCAAGAATAAAGGGTAGTGCCATCATTCTTTTCCATGTTTCCTGTTAGAAAATTTTCGAGAGTTTCTTCACAAAACAAAAGAGAGGCTAGCAGAAGAAATTTTGAAATTCTGTATAACACTTGAAATGATACCAAACGGCCACAATACTTCACTATATATAGGTTTTCCTAACATATTCCTATCCTAAAATCGTTGGAAATAATTAATATCATACATTTCTTTTTCTAGTAAATGAACAACAATCTTCCTATCCCATTATTTAGTTGATCAATAACACCAAAAAACAAAAAAAAATACAATGCTTCAATCTAGTGTATGAATAAAACTACATTCATGTAGCATGTCAATATAATGTTTCTGTCAACACATACTTTGTTAATGAATTTAGTTTAAATACATAACATTTCTTATGATTTCTCCTTTCTTCTTTTCTTTTTTTTTTTTATCTTTCCATTCTTTTCTTTTTTAATTCATTTTCTAGAATTACCCACGAGTTCAACCACCATTAGTTTTTGCCATTGGGATTTCCATTACAACCACTAGAACAAAGCTTTGACAGACACCACTTCTAGCACAAGGATTTGACCTCACCATCAATTTCGCTCACCCCTGATAACCTAAATAAAACTAGACTTTATTTGAATAAATTTGTGCTCAATTTATGTTATCTTGTTCAAAATTTTCAATCAAAAAGAAGAAAAAAGAAGAGGAATAAACTCATCTAGAGGCACCAAACTAAAAAAAAAAAATACAAGTTCATGGCCTAATATGTTGCTTGAATGAAGACCAAGTGCCGAAATCGTTGCCTAAGCGAACCACCAATGAGAGGGTAAGTGAAAATCAATCAAAACCTGCCACCCATCACCTCTCTATCACCTAAGTGACGCCCAGGTGATGGCTTAATTTTAGCCTATCGCTTGGCCGTCGCTTAGGCGATAAGAAGGGGACCGAGAACGCCTATCTTGCAACTAAGGCAATGAAACAAGCAATAGTTCAATTTTTGCAGACCTAACCCTCGGAACAATGATGGAAAATGAATGAAAATTGCAACTGATCAAGGAGTTTTGGTGGTGGAACTTCAAACCTATAAAGGAAGGGGTGCTCTACAAACTAGAACAACCACCCATAACTTAGAATTCTCATAGGAATCATGAAGTATCATTGCAATATTTGTTTAGCATAAATAGAGGATTGAGAATGATTTTGGTGCTTTCACAAGACATAAGGCATGGCATGGAAGCAAGCAATCGTTATGGGAAGAAGGCTAAAAAGAAATATGAGTATTCTTTTATTTTTCCTTATTCCCAATATATGTGTATCATTGATCTAATCAAGTAAGGACTTTTATTTTATTATTTTCAATTAATTATCTTTTCTTATTTAGTTGTTACCTATTCTCTTATTATTTTTCTTCTTTTCTTCTTCTTCTTCTTCTTTAATTTTTTATTTTGTTATCTGACTTTTGGTTATAATGGAAGTGAATTTTTTAAGTTAGGCAAGTTGTTCACAATTATAAAAAGTAGATTTATAATGGAAGTGAAGGTCTTATATTCACAACAAAAATTGTATTCAACTTATTCTTTATTTTTGTTTTCCTTCGTCCTTACTTATGGATTCACTCACATTGTAACCATAAGTTAGAAAGAAGGAAAATAAAAATAACGGGAGCGAATTCAAACGTTACAATTGATCACAATTGTGAATCGTAGACTTGTAGACTTATAACAGGAGTGAAGATTTTATGTTCACAAGAGATCAATTATTAAAACATCATTTATATTCTCCATTGATTTAACTCCATAAATAATTTGATTAATTCAATTTAAGCCTTAGTATAATTTAAAAAAGTGTACTAAAGTCTTAAGAAATTAAATCTTGATAATTAATTAAATGATAATGAAAGTTTTACATATTTTTGCATGATAATTGTCATTAGCCTTTATTTGTGATTGCTACCATAGTCATCTCACTCCATCTATTTAGTTAAAGTTACTTTATTGTTTACTCCATTACTATTAAATTCATTTTTAAATTAATTTTACTTAATCAAAATACAATATTATTGAAAACAACACTTCTACTTCCTGTGGATACAACAACCCTTATTCCCCTATATTACTTGAAGCGACCATTGTACACTTGCAAAGTTAAACCTTTTGTAGATGAATAGTATAATCAATTAGTAGCTAGTTGTGAAGCGTCAATGAGTGTGACCGAAAATTTAATGAATTACCCTATCATTGATGCTAACACTGAAAAGGCTAAATTGGTGACAATAGAAATTCAAGAAGAAGGAAAGGGAAGTAAAACAATTTTGGAAGAAGTCCAAGTATCATCCTCATGTTTAGAATTAGTTGAATTAGTAAATGAGAACAATTTTAGGAAGAACAAGCCAACTAAAAAGTTATCCTAAGAATTAGAATTAGAATTAAAAAGTATTGAAGAAGATCAAAATTTAGCTTCCTTAGAAGTAAGAAAACTACGTGAAAATAATAAAAGGGAAAAAAAAGAAATTACCTTGTGATTTTATATTCAAAATTCCCTTTAATGATGACGAAGATGAAGATCTTTATTTCTATGGCATTTTTAAAGAACTAATCATTAATTCTCTTACCTTTGTCTTTCATATTCATTGCTATGGCTCACATCGAACTAATCATCATTTTTAGTTCATTGATTCCTTTGATATTTCTTATTCATCATCCACAACATTGTTTATAGTATCCATCATGCTTATAGTTCTTAGGTTATAAATTCTACACTCCTTGCTTGTGTTAGAGTATTCAAGACGAATCCTTGGTACACTTGTTGGCAAACTTATCAATATTGTCACGATTTCTTAGTATGTAATATATGAAACTCATGTCGTACACCATGTCGAGAAGAATATTCATCAAATTGTTGGTTCTCAAATTCTTTACCACGATCTGTTTAGATTCTCACAATTTTTCCTTTTTCATTTTTTCAAATTAAGTGCATGCTTTTTGAAAGCTTCAAATGTATTTGATTTCACCTTAAAAAATGCACCCAAGTAAATCTTGAATAATCATCAATATAAATAAAATTGTATTTTTTAGTCCAATGCTTGAAACTTCCATTAGATCTATGAAGTCCATATGAAGTAGTTCTAGAATCCTCGTTGTACTTAATTGTTATGATGCTCTATGTGGTTTCCTCCATAGATTTTCCATTTGGCATGGTCCACACACATTTGAGTTATGTTCTATCAATCTTAGCAACCCACAAACAACTCCAATTTTTTGATAGCTTCAACAACTTATGGTAGTTGATGTGTCCAAGTCCTGCCATTTCTCACTTTCCTCAATGATCAACTTCAGACATGTTGTATTGCTCAAGGTGTAATAGTTGTAATCTAACTTTTTATTGACAAGTACAAAATAATTATCTTTATTATACACTTGACATTGGTTTTTGAAGAACTTTACAAACAGATCTTAATCACAAAGTTGACTAATGCTAAGTAAATTAATTTTTAGTCCATCAACATGTAGGGTACTCCTCAACATTTAAGGTACATTATCCTATCACTTGACATTTTTTACTATCACCAACCGAGACATGCCCTCCAAAATTACTCTTGTAGTTGGAAATGTTCTCCTTGTCACCTACCATATACTTAGAACAATCACTATCAAAATACCAAAATTTTTTAAAACAAGCTCTCAACGAAGTATAGAATACAAAGCTTTTGATTTCTAACTTCTTGACCCATACTCATTTGATTGGATGGTTGTTCCTTTGAATATTGTTAACACAGTTGCCAATTTGTCCTCCATATAGCGTGTGCCTTAAAAGTGAAAAGCACCTAGCCATCTACTGACTAGTTTTCATGCAAAAGTTACAAATGGGATTCCTTTTGAGTTCCCTCTTCTATGTGATTAGTTCCATGTTGTTTGTTTGCTGGGAATAGTTGATGCGACTATAGGAATAGTTTCCTTAATAAACTTAATTTTCTTCTTCTTACAATTATGAACTATTGCATACTCAATATAAACAATTCTCATATGATCAGTTGCGGGTTTTCAATAGACAACGCATCTTCCAACTTCACTTTCCCATGTTCAATTTTTTCAAAGTAGACTTAACTTCATAACAATACTCATCAAGTTTCTTATATACTAGTCTCAATTTTGAACATTTATCATTTAAACATATGTTTAATTCTTTGAGAGATTTTAGCTCTTCCTTCAGGGTATTATTTTTAAATTAAAGTGCCAGCAACTTTCTTCAAACAAGTTGATAGATGGAATGAAGTTCCTTATCTATGTCACTATTGCTTCCATACTCTGATTGATCATCATAAGGTGTTGCAATATAGGTCACAACATTTTTCTATTTTGCACTTAGCGAATTGAAGGAAACTTAACTACTTGTGTGATTTGCATCATCAACTGATTCTTCATAATATTCTACATTCCAAATCAAATTCATGGACTTCCTTTGCTTCTTAAGTGTATTGGCAGACTCTGCCTACATATGACCGTAACCTTCATATTAATAGCACTACATGCCTCTCTTCACGGCTCACTTTTCTCCCATTTCTTAAAATTTTTCTTCTAATCAGTAGAAGAAGTTTTAGATAAATTACATGAATTTTTGCAAAAAATTGCCTTCCTTTTCTTCTATGGCTTCTTTGATTTCTTTGCAATATAATTTGTGTTGTCATTAATGTCATAACAATCATCATCATTATCATTTTGTTTTTCATTGTGCCAGTAAGTAGCAAGGAACTAAGGGACGGGGAGGTAATGTGTGATAACATCATAATGACAACAATCTATCACTCAGCTTGACAACCCTCCTCTCCTAATTAGGACGATTAGCTTAGTAGTAGATTGGGCGGTGATGGTAGACTATGATAGCTGGAATATCCTATAAATAGTGGCCTCTCATTGTTTGTAAACACACAAATTACAAGACATTTTTATTATTTTTGGAAATATTTACTATTCTTTGTAAAAATATTGCTTTCATTAGTTATTCTTAGATAATTACAAAGGTTTAGAAATGAACCCACATCAATATTTATAGGGATTATTTCTTCCTTGATAAGAGTCCAACTTACGTGATTGCCACTTAATCTACTACTGCTATCACCTAGTTATGTTTAGATCTGACAAGATTACTGCCTAGTCTAGGAGAAAAAAATCTTAGATGCATCTCTTTTGTCCTTTTTAATACACACACATATATTAGTTTATATGTTTAATATTTTAGTCCACATTAATGTATAATTTTAAATAATTGATTCTTAAGAAACGGTTTAACCAATTATACTACTGACTTAAAGATCTAATTAGTTTTGAACCATCTGATTTTAAAAATATTGATTGAAATGATCGACTCTTCTCAAACAAAGAAGCATTAGCATTGAAAGCATATTGGGGACAAAATACTTATCCCACTTAAATTATCAAATAATGTAAAATATGTATTGCGCATCACACGTTTCACAATAATTTGTATTAAATGCCATCTTTTAATTACAAAATAATTTACACTTTTTCATATTTTATTCATTTAAATTTATTCTATCTACAAAAATAAATAAGCCATATTATTTAAAAAGATGAATTACATCGCAACCTTCAAGTTTACATAAACTACATTACCTTTATGTTGTTCATGAAATTTGATTTTCTTCAATTGGAATAATGTTACAAAAGCTGCCAAAGTATATGAAATGATAGAATTGCCATCGCAAAACCATACAAGAAAAAGAGAGAGGTAGAGAATGATGGTCAATTCAGATTTGACAAAGTGCCCATATACTAGTATTAAGAGTTTGGTGCCCTCTTTGGAATAAAATGTTGCTCTCTTATTTGTTGTTATTGGAGATTGCCTCTACTGCAACTAACATTGTTGCATACTTTTTGAACTTAGATAAGTTTTTCTTCATTTTTTTAAAGACATTTTAATTAGAGTATGCCTAAGTTCCCAACATATGAACACCTTCTATTTATTGAACTGAGTTTATACAAAAATAAACCTTTTGAGACTTCAAAAAACATCCGATTAGCGAGGTAAAATATCATGTATCTGAAACTTTGAACTAAATTTATGCTATTTTGGCTATTCTTATTTTCAATCTTTTTTATCAAAAAGCATCGTGGTAACACCTATAGTATATGCTTGAAATCTAATGTCTAATGTCAGGTTTCGTGGTTTGCCTTTTTTTTTGTTCATTAAATTATTAAAATTTTCCAGTTCTTAGTTTGGGTTTAGTTCATTGTCAAGGTTTAATCTTGGGATTACAAATTTTATTATGTCATTTTAGGTATTGTGAACATGAATTTAAAAGATTGTTAAAAGTGTAATATGCATCATATATGGTTTATTCCATTATAGGTATCATGAATAGAAATTTCATGAATTTTTGCTATTCAATACTTGATTAATAATATAATGCAAATCTTTGTATCTTGTAGTGTTTGCAAGTCGGAACTCACTTGGAAGTACACGACCATTATTTCTTAGCCTGTTGTGATTAGAAATCTAGCTTTTTGTCTTTACGCACACTATGTAGAACAAAAAAGGAAGTTCTGCATCATCAATTACAGTATGCACACTCTCACAGATTTAGTGCTTGACATCAAACTATTACAAAAAAAAAAAAAAAAGAAAAAAGAGTAAATATTGATGAGAAATACAATAAACCATTATGGAAAAAAAACGTCCTTATTGATAGTTTTGTCCTTCGATGAGTAACTTTTAAGGGTCTTATTTTTAAGGGTTAATTTTAAAAAACTTCTATACGAAAATACATTCTTGGTAGTTCATATTGATTTCTATCAGAATAGATTATTTTTTTATTAGATTAAACCTCATAGGATCTAAATACAAATTTTCAAATGATGAAGAGGTAGCTATAATTTAAGTAAACTCTTGAGATTTAAATAAATTTTGCAAATTGTTGGTGTGGACAAATGACATCAACACTTGCTGTAGGTTAGATATTACACAAGACAATCAACAACTTGTTAAACAGTGGAATTTTAACAATAATCAGATGAAACCTCATTGCAATGTTCACTATAATTCACCAAGAAATTAACACTCAATTAATGAAGTAATTGTGAAAGATAAATATAAAGAATAGTTTACTCAATTTGGTGTAAGCCATGCCTATGTCTATGAGACCTCATTTAGTAGAAATGAGTCCATTAGAATCAAATGAATTTACATAACTTTCATAACTTAATTTGAACTTCACTCAAACAGTTCCATTTCCCTTCAAACTTAGGTTCATGATTAGGTGGTATTCTATTGACGCATGTGCGGAAGCGTAAAGATACGAATTAGCATATACTTGAATCCAACAAGAATATGCTTGCACGAATTGTGTAGGAAATGACCTAAACACAATGATAATTAATGGATTTTGATGAATGGCGGCCACAACTAACATGCCACGTTAATTGATACATCATGAATTACCCAAGAGCACTTGGAATAACGCGATTAGGAAAATTTCAACAATTTGAGAACACTTAAAATTCAAGCAAAAAGAAATATTTCATTAAGCAATCAAAAAGGTAAAAGTTGTAAATAAATGTCTAAGGTTCCCATTATATAGTGTTAAGCCTCCCAAAAGACATTAAAATTTATGTATAAAATCACCTAAAAATAAACTAAGCTTGAAAAGGTAAGAATCCTATCTAACTTGTACTTGAAACATGTCTTGGATCACTATCATGAGATTGATCTAGCCTTCTCAGGATGGATCCTGATGTGATTTGTAATCTTAGATCGCAAAAACAAAACATGGTTTAGCTATAGGCATGTCAATTGCACAACTTGCGATCGATCACGTAAGGTGTGATTGTACTTACTGAACCTCCAAAATCCTACACCTATCGATTAGCTATGGTACTAGATTGATTGGGGCTACTCTGGATCAACTGGTCCTAACTTTGGATCGATCCAAAGGTTGTTCCAAAGCTCATTTTGTGCTCGTTTTGAACCACAACGATCTACAAATGCTCTTTTTGCTCCCCAAAGCCTTCTAAATGTCCTAAAGCATGTCTAAAGTCCTTCATGAGCACCGTCCTAGGTTCCTTAAGTGTTTTAGCCTTGGATTACGTCATAGGTCCTTTAGAAATCCTTGAGTAATTCGGTTTGGCTTCGTCGCTCACATAATCTCCCTCTTCTAGAGAATGAATTAGCCTCTATTCCAATCCTTCTTCATCACCTACATTAAAAGGACTCAAATAGATACATTGAAAGTAGTGCTAATTCTGAACTCACCTAGCAATTACAATTTTTAGACGTCATCATTAATTCCCTCCAAAACTTGAAATGTTCCATCTCTCCTTGGCATTAATTTCAATCTCTTTTGTTTAAGAAACCTCTCCTTGCAAATGCGAACCTAAACCCAATCTCTAGGCTCTAAAAGATGACTTTTTACGCCATTTATTTTCTTGTTGTATGTATTCTCATTTCTCATTTCTTGCATAAGTATGCTCCAATAACTACACCAAATGCATCACACTCAAGTTCAAAAATTTTTACTAAAATTAGGCAAAGATAACATAGGACTATAGTAAGCTTATTCTTTAATTCATTAAAAGCTTGTTGTAGTGCTTTTTCCCAATAGAACTTCCTATTCTTCTTAATGACTATGGTTAGAGACACTACAATGGTGCTGAAATCTTGTCCAAACCTCTTGTAAAAACTTACAAATCTATGAAAATTCCTTACCTCAAAAATTGTTGTAGGGGTCAACTATTCTAGTATTGCCTTTGCCTTAGTTTTGTCAATTTGAATACCTTGTGCACTTACAACAAAACTAAGAAACAAGCAATGTTCCACACAAAAAGTGCACTTCTTTGGATTAGCATATAGTTGTTCTTTATGTAAGGCCTTAATACACATCTAAGATGCATGGCATGCTCATTAATGGACCTATTATAAATTAATATATCATCAAAAGACACCACAACAAACTTACCTATTAAAGCACATAAAACATGATTCATAAGTCTCATGAAATCACTAGGTAGATTTGTTGAACCAAACGGTATAACTAACCATTTATACAAATCATACTTAGGTTTAAATGTCGGTTTCCATTAATTCCCTTCTTTCATATGAATTTGGTGATAGGCACTCTTAAAATCTATTTATGTAAACATTATGTCACCTTGTAACTTATCTAACATGTCAACAAGTCTAGGAATAGGATGAAAATACTTTACCGTAATAGTATTCATTTCTCTATAATCCACATACATCCTTCATGATCCATCCTTTTTGGGCACAAGTAACACTAGACAACATAAAGGCTCATGTTTTCTCGAACTCATTCCTTTCTAATCAACTCATGTACTCATGTTTAGTTCTCTTTAGTTTTCTCTAGGTTTGTTTGATATGCCAAATGATTGAGAATGGCTACACTTGGCACAAAACCAATTTAGTGTTCAATCCCTTAAATTAGTGAGAATTCACTTAGGAATTCCTCTGGTAATATATCTTGAAAATCCTACAAAACCGAAACAACAATCTTAAGGTAGGAAAATGTGACTTCTCTAGATAAGAAGTAAATTTCTTTATACTTGTATACTATAATGTTTCTCTCGCTTCCTATAGCTACACTCACATCTATCATACTCACTAGCATATATTCTTGTCCCTTCTTTTCTTTCCTCTCCTTTTTTCTCTCCTCTTGTCCGCTCCACTCTCTTTCCATTTTTCTTTTTCTCCAGGTTTAGTTTGTATTGCTGTTGCAAGTACCTTTGATCCTCATGGACTTCCTTTGGAGTGAGTGGCACTAACGTGATTTTCTAACTATTGTGATAAAATATGTAACTGTTCATCTTGCCATTGAATGCAACATTCTTATCATACTGTTAAAGCAAGATATAGCTAGCTTGCATAGTTGCAACATCGTACAACACCTCCTTCTTATACTTCCTAATTTTCAATACAAATAAGACTTACCTTGTCACATTTAGTTCACCATTATTATTTAACCATTATAATTTATATGGTAGTACATGATCCATATTTGGTAGTACAAGCCTTTCTACTAACTTGGTACTAACAACATTTGTACAAGTCCTACCATCTATAATTAAATTGCATGCCTTACCTTTAATTTGATACCTTACATAAAAGATGTTCTCACATTGCTCTTCAAATCCTCTTTCCTTGGCTTGCACATTAAAAGTTCACATCACCACCAAACTCATATTTCCATATCTAGTACAAGACTCCCTTATCATTAGATGATGCTTCCTCTAAAGGCGGCATCTCATCCTTGCTACTGTTTGTCTCTTCATTTGTCACATCTCTCCTTTATTCATCAAAATCATAGTCCTCCTATTTGGGCCTTAGGTGGCAATATGCCCTCTTCTTTGACATTTAAAACATATAATATATCTATTACGTATAGCAAAAGTACTAGGGTTAGCATTAGGTACCTTAAATGTTTTTGGCCTTTGGCATCACTGTTGGTTTGACTACACTAGTAAGGTTGACTAGTGGCTTCTCCTCACACTTAAGAAACGGTCGTGTGTTGTTACTCGATGGCTACTAACTACCCCTCATCTTGAGCTATTTCTCAACTCTGATGGCTTGGTCCACTAAGTCCTCTATGTCCACATAATGGTGCAACTTAAGTATATCTGCAATATCCCCATTCAATCTTCCCATGAACCTAGCCATAGTGGCCTCCTTATCGTCCTTGACATCAACTCTCATTAAGGCCATCTCCATTTCCTTAAAGTAGTACTTAACATTCTTATTTCCTTGCGTCTTACTCTGTAATTTACAATGCAAGTCTCTACAGTAATGACTCAGCACAAATTGTCCTCATCAATACCTTTAAATCACTCCAAGTCTCAATAGTATGCTGGCTTACTCTCCTTCAACTAATACAAATTTGATCCCATTAGACAATAGCATAATTGAAAAATTCTACTATGGCTAATTTTACCTTTTGTGCTTTAGAGTACTAGTGCCAATAAAAAACAAGCTCTACCTGTCTCTCCCACACTACATTTGACTTTCCTTGGAATACAGGTGTGGTGAGCTTTACTCCTTTAAGGATTTCATCCTCCTTATCCTTCCTACACCTATCTAGCCCTATCTAGCCCTTAGGACTACCAAATTCTTCAAACTCATTAAGACAATCAAAATCATCATCATCATTAACATACCTTCCCCTACGAGGCAATTGCATAGAAAGTCCCCTCCTAGGCACAAACTCCTCTTGAGGTATAGGACTCCCTCATGTAGATGCCTTCAAGTTATCTAAATACTAGTTGATACTAGCCAACTTATTTATAAGCTGTTTCATGTTAAACGTATTGTCTCCAATAGCTAATTCTCCAAATATCCTATAACTATGTAATAAAATGACCAAAAGGAAAACATGTATCTGTGTGTAGGTGTCCTCTTCCCACACAAGATGTAATCACTCTTATTTTACCTATCACTCATGTATCACACAATTAACCACTAAATCATTGCACTTACCTACTCAAACCTCATGCTCATCTCATAAAATTCTAAGAATTCTCAAAAATTCAAGCAACATATCCCCCAATTAGTGTGCAAGTGTCTAAAAGGGTGAAAATTAGGGGTTCAAGATTAATTTGCATATAAATAGATCAATTCAAGGTGAAACAAAGTGTGATCAATCTAAGCACAATTAAGTTGATCTTAGGCAGAAAAGAAGGCTGGCAATCAATTTTAAAGCAAGTTGGATTGATCTAGAACAAAGCACAAGATCGCGATCGACTTAAGCAGGATTGCGATTGATTAAGCTTAGGGCATATCATTCAAGTAGTGCTCAAACATGACACACGATCGATTCGAGGTAACAGTGTGATTGATCTTGCATCAAATTTTTCGTCCAGCATGATTCAATCTCACTCAAATGGTTCTGAATTTCAAATTTTTTGGTTTTTTTTTTTTTATGTTCTCTATCAATCAAAGAACTCCCTCAAGCAAAATTTTAGGCAAAGTTCACAACTTTACTCACTTTTTTTTTAATTTTCTACAACTTTTCTTTCCCTTTTTTCACACCATTTTTTTTACTTTTTCAAAGACTATCAATCACAACCAAACAAGGAACAAAAGTATGCAGAATAATTCATGCAATTTCAAACACTAATATTTTTTGACTATAAAGAAGATGGAGAAGAATAGGATAGAAGAGCATGAAGAGAATGAAGATAGACTTGATACCTAGACCAATGACCATATTAACATCTGATATAACCAAATGTGATGCCAAATGATGTGTGTGCAAAAGTGTAAAGATACAAATTGACATATGTTGAATCTAACAAGAATCTGCTTGCGCAAACTGTGTAGAAAAAGACCCAAATATGACGATAATCCATGAATTTTGACAAATGATAACCACAACTAACATGCCACTTTAGTTGATTTGTCATGAATTACTAAAGAACACTTGGGATAATGTGATTTGAAAAATTCACAAGAATTTCAAAACACTTAAAATTCAAGGAAAAAGAAATGTTGCATTCAATAATCCAAGAGGCTAAAGTTCTAAATAAATGTTTAAATGTCCCTTTATATGGTTTAAGGCTACAAAAAGATGCTAAAAATATCACCCAATAATAAACTAAGCTTGAAAAGGTAAAAATACAATCCAACTTAGTCTTTAAACAAGCCTCAAATTGATCTAGAGCCACATGAGATTGATTTGGCCTTCTTAGGATCGATCTTGATGTTGATCTAGAATCTTGACCGTAAAAATAGAGCATAGTTCAGCTTCAAGCATGTTGATTACACAAATTGCAATTGATAACAAAGGCACAATCGTACTTAAAAAACCTCCAAAATCATGTACCTGTTGATTAACTATGGCACTAGATCAATCAAGGCAACTTTGGATCAATCGATCCTAAAACTAGATCGATCCAAAGGCTATTCTAAAGCTCATTTTGTGCTTATTTCGAACTGAAATGACCTACAAATTCTTGTCTAGCTCCCCAAAGCCATCCTTAAAGCATCTTTGAAATCCTTCACGAGAATCATCGTGGCTTGCTTAAGCTTTTTAGCCTTGGATCGCATCATAGGTCTTTCAGAAATCCCATGGTAGTTCGATTTGGTTTTGATGCTTATGTCATCTACACTTTTCACTTAGTAAAATAAAGACCTAACACGAAATATCCCTATCCTTCTGTCAAAATGAGCAACACGATAAAATACACAACTTTAGGACTAAATACAAAAGCCTTACATAAAGACTCGACACTTTCAATAATACACGGACATTTCACTCAAAAACACTAAGTTGGTTGGTGGATAATCTTCAAAACTTAGAAAAATTAAGCATAATTACTCTTAAGGCTTAGTTCAATCATTTCTTGTATTATTTGTATAAGTAGATTAAAGTTCAACAACTTTTCTTAAACTTTGGGATCATTTTAATACTTTGAGATCCCTTTGATTCAATCAACTCAACAGTTGCCACCATCTATTAGTTGTCTATTGCAACAAGTGCATTGGATTTCCTTCTTGCATGAGATTCTACTTTTTTTAATTTTAGGAACTCAATCTCTCAAGCTTCCATTGATTTATCAAACATGTGTTGGATGATTTTATGACTAAAATTGGTCTACCTTTCCTTTATCTAGCGATCTGCCTTTCTCTGGTTAGATGATCACAAAATATTTGTATACTTCTATCAAATCTTAAAGATTACAATTTTGTTAGAAAAATCATCACAACATAATCTTTTGATTTTCAACTAATATTTTATTGACTTGGAATCCACATGTGCACTACATAAGTGCTAATACACCATAATGTCAATACAAATAATAAAAAGTAACTACAATTTAAGCAAATTTCAGCCAAATAGATGTAACTCATTTTATTTAAAATTAAATTTCTATCGCAATAAACTTCCACATGTTTTGAAGTGATGTGCACATGTAGATTATGAAAAAAAAAAAAAAAGGACATTCTAATCTATTTTCTTGTATTGAAGCTTTTTTAACTATTTCTAGTGGTGGTTGGAAGTATAGCAAATGCAGAGTGAAATAATTATTGTTTGAAAGGGAAAAAAGTGGAGTGACAATAAGTAGAATAAAAGATACAAGCGAGGAAGAAAGTGAGAAAACAAAACTACTAATTTATTATTATTGTTGTTGTTATTGTTGTTTAAAATATTTAAAGAACTTAGGAAAGATATGAAAGTATGTAAAATGTTGTATTTTGTGTATTATGCAATAAATACTCAAATTGTGACGTGTGCACTAGTTTAATAAAAATAATATAGATCTATACACTTTACAACACAAATAATCATGCATAATTCACATAGTACAACATGCCCACTACCAAATAGAAATGGCCACAGTCACCTACCCTAGAAGAGGGCACCATCTCTCACCCCATCCATATCTATATCTATATTATATATGAAAATATGTATCATTTCAAGTATTTTTGGCCAATTATGAAAATACATTTATGTCCTTAATTATATACTCATATTTATTGAAAAAAAGGTTAGTTAAGTAAAAATAAAATTATATTTAAAGTAAAAATTTTTTAATAGTTGATTTAAAATATAAATCCTTTAGTAGTTGAATACCAATAGAATTCATATTTATCTAATTTCCTTACATGGTTATTTGTGAATTAATTTAAAATTAATAGAATTCTAAATTATCTAACTACTTGTATAGATATTATAATTATTAATTATCTATATTATATGTTAAGTGCTTAATTATTATTTTAATTAAATAATAATGAATTTGTTAGAGAACATTAACTTGCAATTATATCACTTAACAAATGAAAAATAAATTAATGTCTCAAAAATCATAAAAATAAATTTCAACCAAATAAAATTATAGAAGATAAAATAAATAGAAACACAAGTAATGTTACAATGAGTTAAGACTTCAAATATATAAATAAATAAATTATTGTCATAAACAACTATTGTTTTGAAATAAATAACATGTTATAAACAACTATAAATGTACAAAATTAGACTGCAAATTTAATTACATATATGATATTTATTTGTTACAAATTAATTTTATTCTAAGTTTTAATTATTTTCAATATATTAATATAGAAACAAAATAACCATTGTTAAGATATGGCACATTTTATTGTAAGGGTACAGTATACTATTTTTTGGAAAACTTACAAATATATTCATCCAAATAAAACATTATGGAAATAAATCTAAAAAAGAAAAATAAATTTATAGTATGAGAAATAAAATGATATGTTAAAAAATAAAAATTATGAAAAATGATATAAACATGAAAATGCATATATATGCAAAGAAGTACTGAAAAATAGTCAAATTTAATATATAAGTAATTCACTTTACTATTGTTATACATATGCTCTAATTTGGAATGTACAAAATTATAAAAAGTAACACAATAAAATTAATTTTAAAAAATTACTACAGACCTTAAAATTTTGAATTAAAATATGAAAGAACAATGTCTAATGATAAATTTATATGGGTAGATTTATGATAAGTCATATTATAATTGCATTAACCATTTTCTAAATATAAAATCCGAAAAATATAAAATAATTAATGTGCTGAAATATAAAATTAGAAGAATAATTATACTACAACAAAATAATGATCTATATTATAAATACAAATATTCATATGCAATCATAAAAATAAATTTTAATCAAATAAAATTATCAAAGATAAAATAAGTAGCAATATAAATAATGATACAAGTTAAGATTTTAGACAAATAAATAAATACATTATTATCATAAAAAACTATTGTTATGAAATAAGAATACATTGTGTACTACTTTAAATGTGCAAAATTTGACTATAAGTTTAACTAAATATGTGAGATTTATTTGATATGACTTAATTTTATTTTAAATTTTAATTATCTACAATATAATACTATAGGTGAAACAACAATTATTAAGATATGAAATAATTTATTCTAAGGATAATGTATACTATTTGTTTGAAAATTTGCAAATATATTCATTTGAATACAACGAAAATAAATTTAAAAGATGAAAATAATGTTATAGGATGATAAATAAAATGATATGTCAAGAAAAAAATATTTATGATAAACGTTATAAATATGAAAACACATAAACATGCAAGAAAGGTTGTAAAGAATAATCAAATTTAATATTTAAGTGATTCAATTTAATATATTATAAATATGCTCTAATTAAAAATGTAGAAAAATATAAAATAAAACATAATAAAATTAATATTACAAAATTAATACAAAAATTAAAAATTATAATAAAAATTGGAAAGAATGATGTTTAATAATAAATTTAGATAGATAGATTTACAAATACCAATCTTGTAAATATAACCATTGAAAAAATATGAAATAAACTAATGTGCTAAAATATAAAAAATAAATGAATAATTATATTACATAAAAGTAATGATCTATACCATAGACAAAGTATGTATTTAAGATTTAGAAAGTATATTTCTTTAAAAAATAAACTATAACTTGTAAAGGAAAATAGCAAATAAATATTAAATAATTAGATAATTAACTTGCAAGTGAATTGCGATAAATTCTGTCAAATTAAAATTATTTATGGAGAATCCAAAATACATGCATTCATATGGTAATTGTAATATGAATAAAGAATAATACACATTTAATAAAAAAATATTAGTAAATTCATAATGAGAAGATATTAGGAAAAATATTAACAATAAATCAAAAAGTTAGAAACATAAATGAAAATTATTATATTGAAAACTATATTTCTATATGCAAAACCAATACGAACTTGTCCTACATGTAGCTTTATCAATTTCAACTAAATAATTTAATATATGAATAATGGATAAAAAATAATTAAGAAATAATTATTGCTTCAAGATTGTTAAGAAAATGCATTGTGAATTTTGGGAGCAATTATATATTTATAAAGAGGATGACTCAAAAATAATTTAAAGCATGATTTCTTAATTCACTAAAATATATCGAAAATATTTATATGATGAATCATTGTATAATATTGTTATCTAAAACTTTTAAAGACATAATTTCGTCATGATATTGTAATAAACACACACACACACATTATTTCTTCATATTTGAAATATTTTTTTTTGAATATAATTGAAAGTAATTTTATATATAGTTTTTTAAATTACTCGATTCTTTCATTTTAACATTAAGTTGCATGAATTAATTTCAAACTAATAAATTTATTAAAATGTGGACTTTTGATTGAAAGGATAATATATTCTATATATTTGAAAACTAACTGATAATTCTATTTGGAAATAATATTATGAAAATGCATTTTAAATTTAAAAATAAATTTGTAGTATGAAAAATAAAATGATATGTTAAAAAATAATAAATTTATAAAATAATGTTATAAATATAAAAATCCATAAGCATGCAAAATATAAAATATAAAATACTAACATTAATGTTACAAAGTAAATAGAAAAGAATTCATTTTTGAATTTTTGAAGCATAATCACTCAAAACATACATTTTTTTAATCAATTGAAGGAATTCCTCAAAGTCATATATTTTCTCTCAATACAAGGCCTTTTGTTTTTCCACATTTAGCCTTCTAAAAATTATCCATCTTATTAGCATTAAAGATGGTAACAATTTCTTATGAACGTTTTTTAAGTATCTTCAAAATATCTGAATATGTTGATTTTCATGTTGGACAATAGTTGCAACATATTCAGATCCCCGTCTTTTCTTGAATTTCACCAAATCAACGACTTTCTTTGGTTGAATTATTGAAAAATCTTCTAAAGTAGACCCTTAATTGACTAGATAAGCTTGGAATGAGATATAGTCAACTAAAATATCTTTTCATATTTTTATAGATAAGGTAAGTCAATTTTATCCAATTCAAC
Organism: Avicennia marina; assembly: GCA_019155195.1. Lineage (NCBI taxonomy): Eukaryota > Viridiplantae > Streptophyta > Magnoliopsida > Lamiales > Acanthaceae > Avicennia > Avicennia marina. The sequence goes on along the minus strand of CM032754.1, from coordinate 15,571,661 downwards.
TAAATATAATCTCTTGTAATCTCTTCAAATCAGCAAGTCAACTGAATTTCATCATAATTTAGGAAGGTAAAATCTGGTAAAATCATCACAACAAATCTGGCAAATTCTAAGGTAGATCCTATTAGAACATTCCTTGGGACATTTTTTCATAATAGTAGAATTCCTATATAAATTTAATCTTCCATGTCAATCCGACATAATTCATTTGGGTTTGTGCCAAAATAATAACAATAAGAACCGTGCACGCCTAAAATTAACATTATCCTTTTTTGTCATTATGGGACACAACCCCGATGCTAGATAAGAAACCAAATAATAGCAACACAGTCATAAGAAATCCATTGTAAACTACCAATTTTTATTCATATCATCCAAAGAGAAAATTTGTTTTATCACATGTTGTAACATGTTTTGCAACTAACAAAAGTTCAATTATATCCTGTACTACTATTGGACTAAATTGACTAAACAAAATAGAACACCTAGAAAACCAAATGAGAAAATCAAGTATAAGAGAAATCATTTAGGTCAGGTAAATCGTAATAGTCACTAGCAATCATCAACAATAAGAAATATCAACAGCAGCAATAGCACTAAAAAGCCTCAAATTCCAAACCTTCCTCTACTAAACTCCCCTTAAATGAACACTTCCTTAATGCACTAGTTGATAAAGGACCAACTCCACCAATTTCAGTAGAACTCCCCCTTTAGGCCCCAAAATGACGAGGAGCGTTGAGAGGAACATCATCAAATTTAGTGTTGGATAGATCTAATGTAGAAAGGCCAAGGACCTAAAAGACCTACTTTGAAATCATATGTTTCAACATATATTAGAAAAAGAGGTAGGACTGAGTAAAGAATAGGGATTTGCTCATCAAGTGTAAACCTTTTTTTCTTAAAGCATCATGATTTGAGATTCCAATTCCTATGATAATGCGACCAAAGCATCTAAGGCAATTTCGACATCACTTGACTTAGGAGTAGGTTCAAATGTAAGAGTTGGTATTTCAGTAGTAGTGGCTCCTTTTAAGTCATTAATCTTGCTAGTCAATATTAAGATGGGTGCGGTAAAGAATATGAGTGTAATGGTGCAAGGAGAAACTTACCGAAAGTTGATGTATTGGTGAAAGGCAATTGCCATGACCAAGGGAGCTAAATTTGGGGGCCTAGGAGTGATTTAGGTCTAAGAATTCACAAAAATTCATGCAAAATTCACTCTAAAATTACAAGAGGTCCGAACTCCCATATATGTACATATATACATATATATAAGTATATTGCCTCCACCCAACGAAAATTTTATTCTCCCAACTAAAAATCTTGAGAGATGGCCAGAGGCAAGAGAGAAGAGGGAGAGATGTCCAAGCTTCAAGAATGAGTAGGATTAAGATGAGTTTTTAGTCTAAAGTTCGATACAATTCATGCATGCCTAGGAAATTCTATTTTGCGTGCTTTGGACACAAAAATCCTGTAAAACTTAAGGAAAAACAAGGATTAAAATTTAGACACACTATTGGGACTTTAATAGTTGCACCATGCATGAAAAATTCAAATAAGAATTGCATAGAGGAAAAACATGGTGTAGCTTTGCTAAACTCTTGATTCTTGGTTAGAAAATTTTAGAAACTCATCAATGTTGGATTTTACTACATTTGAATATGATTAAGTGGTTCTTGTAATCCATAGAACTCGGTTATTTGTAAAAAAAAAAAAAAGGATTAAAATTGAGTGGGGATCAAATTGGAACCAAGCAACACCTTAATGCACATGCAAGAAGCATGCTCACGAGCATAGAGACGGCTGCAGGAAAACAAAATGCATTGCAACTAAGGACATGATTGCGAAACACTCCCCCATTGACATGATAAGCATGGTTGTGATCGCAAGGCAAAACCACAAAATGAAGCAATAGCTACAGTGGTTAGTCTAATAGGACATGGGGAAAATTTCATGAGTAAACTCGGATAGGAAACTCAATCTATAGGCATTTGGAAATAAAGACAAAATTCAAATTTAAAGCACGAGGATGCATTAAAGGGCATTAGAATGCAAAAATTGAATGAGACTTTTTATTGAATAGGAATTCAAGAAACAGTAACTAGTGAGGTTTCAGAACACTAGGACGAGTAACAAATTAGTGAATTACACCTTGCCAATTTTTTTATAAATGTCTTCAAAACTGTTTTTCAATGCAAAAGGTAACTTCTAGTGTGTGTAAAATATTTTGCAACTAACTCTATATTGCAAATGCCTAATTTTCAGCATGATTATATCTTATTAAAAGTATAAAATGTTTTATTTCCTAGAATATGGATGTGAGTACCTGCAAACTATTTTGAGCTATTTTACATAAAAAAGATATAAATGATGAACGAAATTATACCTCTCATAATTAGTAACTGACGGTAGTATGGAACTAGTTCTACTCTACTAATGGGGTAATAAACTAGGGCTCGTCCAATTTAGGTAGAAATATTAGAGCCGGTAACGGGCGATTTTGATTTGTGATCCTACTAATCAAGAGTATAGATTAAAAATACCTCCCAGTCAGGGTTGAAGTACTAGAGCCCATAGTGCGCACAACCGATTACATGTAACCTTCTTTAGTTAGGAATGTAGACTAAGGCCCCAATCAGTAAAAAAATGACACAAAGTCTGTAACCTATGAGTAGGCAACCAGATATGTGAAATTATGTGACATGTGCAAAGTACTATGACATGATGTTTTACCTTCTGTTTAAAAATATGTTTTATGCAAATATATTTTATTCTATTGCTCACATCCTACAAAAAGAGCAAGGCAGTGAATTCCATTTACTAGGCAACTCGTCACTCACATTTTACTTCATGTCTTTTGCAGAGGACGCTAGCGAGAGCAAATGCTCCTATGGATTGTAGAGATAGGCGAATTAGAAGCTCTAGTAATTTTATTTAATTTTCCAGCAAATACAACATGGACTTGTACTATTAAGGTTTGGTTTACTTTACTCCCAAATAAGACAATGAAACTATAATAGATTGGCATTACTTTACTTTCTACTATGATGCACTAGACCGTTATATTGCAATAAATGGACTTTACAGTTTTGCATGTCTTGATATTTGGTCTTTGATATGTACTAATATGTTCATTTCGTAGGTATTGCCATGTTGGGTTTGAGAGCACAACAGAAAGTGGCATCAGAGCCAAGATTTATAATGTTAGGAACATAAGATGTGTAACTTAGACTAAATCATAGGGCCCATATCATGAAACTTAGAGTAGTTCACTTCGTACATGCATAAGTTACAAAATTAATTTTATCTTACCTTAGAAATAGGAAATGGACACGACTAGCAGTTTAAGTGAGTAGGCACCTTCTTGCTTAGCACTCTACCTGAGGAGGTCATGGACTGCCTTTTCATCATGATGACCTATTCAGGAGACATGGTTGCCGCATTGGCTAGAGCCCAGCATTAATGCGATATATTAGAGATCGAGAATAGGGCATAGAGAGAGCACCAGGATACACTAAAAAGGAAACAAGAGGAAATTGAAGTTGAGTGGCAAAAACTCGCTAAGTCAAATGAGCACATGTGTAGGAGCTACCAACCCTATATAGATGCATACCAGGAGGAGTGAGAGGAGCTACTTTGACAAGTGCATTACCACCATGGTCATCCCTCCTATTTGTGGAGAAGAGAAAGGTTCACTGACAATATCCCTTCATCCATTGCTTGACGATGATGAGCATCCCATGATTTTCTCCAAGAAATTGTTGAAGAACTTGAGGAGGAAGATAAGTTTTAATATGAAGTTTGAATGGCAATACATACCTTATTTTATGTTCGGTAGGTACAGGGTCTATTATAATAAAAAGTTGCAATGCCTACTGGCATAAATCTGAGGAATCATGTAGGATATGAAAAACCTTGATTTTGATTTGATTTTGGCAGTTGCAACACATTAGGTAATTATGGTAGTGGCTGATTCTTGAACTTTCCTTAAAGTTCAAATCTCCTCATACCACATAGCATCTATTACCATAACAACTCAACTAATCATCATATAATCACCTAAAGAATCTAATGCTTGCTAAAAATAAAGAATTTCCACAAAAAATAATAAGAGCATATTTATAGAAAATAAATATGTACAAGGTAATAAGTGAACTTAAAGTGATAGAATCGATGAAATAGGCATATGCCTATCACACTTTGTTGCATCTCAAACTTCGCTACATCAACGGATTTAGTAAACAAGTTGACATATTCATGATTTGTTGGAACATATTTTATCATAGTGATTTTCTTTTCCTTCAATTCATATATGAAATGGTTTCGACTGCAATGTGCTTCATTATATAGTGCCACACAAGATTTTTAGAGATGTTAATAGCACTCATATTATCACAAAATACCTTGAGTACATCTTGTTGTAACCCATAATTCATCATCATCAGCTTCATCCACAACAATTGTTAACAACAACTTTCAGCAAGAATATACTCCACTTTAGCTATTGATAATGAGACGTAACTTTGATTTTTGCTATATTGGGATACTAAGTTGTTGCGCATGAAGAAGCACCCTCCTATTATGTTGTTTTTGTTGTCAGCACAACCTGCCTAGTTTGCATCACTGTACTTAAGCAACGCAATATTGTAACATTTGTTGTAACATATCACATAGTCCACTATTCCACTGACAAAACATATTATATACTTAACTGCAAGCAAGTAGGACTCCTTTGCTGAGGCTTGATATTTTGCACACACACCGAGACTGTGAGAAATATCAAGCCTACTAGAAATCAAATACAAAAGCCCTCCTATCATACTTCAGTAGAACTCGAATCCACTGGCTTTCCTTTATCATTTTGGGTCAGCTTTCCATTTGTGATAAGTGTTCTTCTAACAGGTCATGTATACTTTAGTTCAAACTTCTTCAACAAGTTGCTTGCATACACAGACTGTGATACGAATATTCCATCCTTGAATTGCTAGACTTTAATACCAAAAAGTACTTGAGTTTTCCCCTATCAAAACTCACCTCCAACTCACTGTGCCTGTAAGACATGAAAGAATTAAGTAGGTTAGATGATGTAGACAAAAACTATATCATCCACATAAACTTGAGTCACAATAATGTGCTTAATCTTTTTTAAGTTAGGGTATTGTCTGCTCCATTTGTTGGTATACGTGTTGCAACAAATAGTTGGCTAATCTCTCGTGCCACATCTGAAAATCCTGCTTCAAGCCGTGTAAAATCTTCTTTAGTTTATACTCATGGTTTGGAAGATGTGAATCTTCAGACCCCTTTAGTTGCTTGAAAAGACCTCTTCATTGGGCAAAACCATTCAAGCAGGTCCTATTAACATCCATTTGGTATACTTTGATATCTAAGCCACAAACCATGGCAAGCAACAATCTCATAAATTCCAACCTTTCAATTGGTGTGACAGTCTCATTGAAGTCTACTCTTTCCACCTGGGTGTAGCCTTTGTAACAAGTCTAGCTTTGTTTTTTGAAATGTTCACACATTCGTAAATGTTGTTCTTATATACCCATTGTGTTCTAATCATATTGACACCTTTAGGTCTCTCCACTAATTCCCGTATGATGCAACCCAAAACATGCAATTTGAATCACACATTTAAACATATAAAACAATCCATGAAACTTAAGGATTTAACATGGTTCGACCAACTGGCCTACGTCCATGACAGAGATATGGAGTACATAAAAGAAGCAAGAAGGAAATGTGCCTAGCTGGCTCTCTTTTCCCTACCCTTAACTAATAAAACATAATTCTTAACTTCCCCCCACTCTCCATCTAATTAGACGTAGTTAATGGTGGACAATTAATAAAATAATTAAAGATATTAACAGGGGTCAAATATTGGGGATATATCACTAGTTCCCTAAAAAATTTAGATCAAGGAAGTGATCTAAAATTTACGTTTTCTTGAAGTGAGTCCCCTAGCCATGAGTATTCTTGGCTTGCAAAACATAATGATAAGAACTGTGCATAAAACAAGATAAACAATTATCATGTAGGAAAATATGATAGTGTTTGTTAAAATATAATGATGTTTTGTACTTAGCTTTTGTGTTCTTATGCATTTTTCCCATGATGTACATTAAGCTCATAGCCTGCATCCAACCCACGACATGCACCCATCTATGGAATGTATTAGTCCTTAGCATGCAGTCAACTCATGGTGTGCATCGTCACATGGCATATAGGCTGCCCATGGTGTACACCAATTTCATGATTTTTAGGTTTTGTCTTACTTTTTGAAAATATCAATTTTCTCTCCATTATAACATCCTATAAAATGCTATAATCACATAATATAAAATTATGCATAAAAAATTTTAAATCAGTGAGATGACTTCCCTTATGTATTTCTAGCCCCTTTGAGAAGTGAAAGCATGTCCCTGTGAACAACTTCGTGTTTCCGCATTGAACATTATCCCAAAGTCTCTTCCCTTGTGTTTATAAGCTCATAGTGCAGCACATTTTCTCTATACCTAAACAAACTCTGCCCATTGAATGTTTTATCAATATAAGCATGGTCGAATTTTCTCCATGCCTCCAAGAAAAAAGGGTTTTCTTCACCAAGGGCCCAGGATGGAGGTTTGGTTACAATGGCACCCAATTTCTTAAAAAGTATTGCTCTAACTATAACACAGAGTGAACATGTGGGAACAAGATTGTTAAGCCTTTCTACAAGATATCTTGGAATATATGGATTTTGCAAGAAGATCTACCACTTTAATGGAAAGCCCAAGAGTGGTATTGCCCAATGCCTTCAAACATTTCGTCATTTTCAAATTGAAAATTGAGTAATCTTTCCTATCAAGTAAACAAAATTAGTAATCCATCCTGGGGGACAATACATGCCTTGTTCTTGAGCAAGAAATGAATGGGCTAGGATGATAATTAGAAGCATTTGGCCCCTATTATGAACATTTAATTAGCCTCTATAAAAATGAATTTCAAATCTCCAATTCCTCATGACTTCTTTATTTCAAGTTTTGTGGTGATTAACCTTCACCAATTGACTCCTTTTAGCTATGCATTTAGGGCAAAGTTCTGCATGGGGAAGCCAAGATTCTAAATCTGGCTTTGATAATTCCAAATGTAGAGTCACAAGATAGTCCTCAAATACACATTCGACAAAACCTAAACTATGGAACAATTGAGATTTTCCCAACAAGATCTTGATTCGTCCTTAGGAGGATTCAAGTTAAACCAACTCACATCTGAATGTGAATAAAATGATCTTCTCACATAGAAGCGTTAGCAGACTAAGGATGTTAGAGAATCTCTCTCTCTCTCTCTCTCTCTCTCGCTCGTGCGTGCACATGTGTGTGTGTGTGTGTGTATTTGTCTTTGTTGAGTAACTACGTAAAAATGAGGTAGTTCATATACGTCACACGAATGATAAATATTTAGTAGTTGTTGCCACGCATATCATTTAGTAGTATGTGGAGCATGCTCATCAAACTTGTTGGTTGTTTTGTTCACATTTTTGTCAAGGAAAATAAGCAAATCCTAGGGGATGCATTTAATTTTCCCACACTCGTAGCTAACAACCATCATAACAACATTTTCCATTAGGTCGATAATGGATTTGAGCAATTCAAAATTTTGCTTGGTGCTATCATAGAGATTTGCCACCAAAACCTTTAATATTGCCAAGGGAAGAATCCCTAATCTATCAATGTGTAGAATCCCATCCAAAATTTCTCCAAGAGAATGTAAACAAAACTTTGCCCATTCAAGATTCCATGCACTTGTAGGACTTGAAGTTTGACTTCTAGGTGAATAGAAACAACCTATCATTATGCCAAAAAGGCCTTTACTTTCATTTCAACAGTAATGATGGGACTATCGGCCACTGTCTTCAGTGATGAAAATGTTGGTGCTTCAATGTAAACCTTCCAATTTCTTTCATCCACAATTTGTATGCTTAAGAATGATTTCTCTTCTCACAGACGACACTGAAGTGATGTGACCCAAAAATTGCAATGTCAATTTGTTTTGAATCACACGCTTAAACATATAAAATAATCAAGAAATATATCATGAAACACAAGGATTTAATGTGGTTCGGCCAACTAGCCTACATCCATGAGAGAGATATATGGAGTACTTAGAAGTAGGAAAAGGGAAACATACCTAGTTAGCTCTCTTTTCCCCACCCCTAAATAACAAACTATAATTATTAACTTCCCCTACTTTCTTCCCCCACTCTCCATCTAATTAGAGATAGTTAATAGTGAACAATTAATATAAGAATTAAAAAAATTAACGGGGGCTCAAATATTGGAGATATATCACTATACATCATTCCATTGGAATTAAGCTAATTCCTCCTGCATAGTTGCAACATAGAATTCATAATTTGACGCTTCACTAATATTTTTAGATTCAATAGAGGATGTGAAGCACAAATATCCAGTTGACTCCCTACAATTAACTCTATGGATATTCTAAGTCCTCCTTCCATCGACTATGCTCCCAATTATAGCTTTTGATAGATGATTTCATTTTGTAGGCCCTTCAGGAATGTCAATCTCAATTGTAGAATCCTCATTGGGTGTTCCATCATGTGTTGGAACATCTATTGACACATTTGTAGCAATTTTATTACTCTACACTATCTAATCTTCTCTCTCTACCTCTTTGGTTTGTTGAATTCTACATAGTGGGCTTCTTAGCTTCAACATCATCCACAATCATGTTAATGGACACCATTACAACATTGGTCCTTCTGTTGAACACACAGTAAGATTTATTCATAGTAAAACATTGCAAGAAAATACCTTCATTTGATTTGGTTGCAAACTTGACTAAGTAGTCATAGTCCTTCAAAATGTAACACCATGCTTCAAAAATGTGGAAATAGCTTACATTCTATTTTCTATCCTTCTAATGCTTGTAGGGTGTCTTCCCTATGCTTAGCCGAAGATTGATTGTACTGGTGATGTAACATACGACTACTTCAACCCACCATTTCAAATTCATGCCCTTAGTGTTTAGCATTTAGCATCACTTTAGACATTTCTTGCAACATCCCATTATTCCTTACTACCACTCCATTTTGTTGTGGATTTTTGAGAAGAAAAATTCATGCATAATCTCGAATGTGTCACAATAATCCACACACTCTTGATTTTATAACTCCTTCCCATAGTCTATTCTAATTTGAACAATTCCTCCAACATAAGCCTCTTCTATGAAGAGTCTAGTACAAAACTTTCAAAACACTCGAAAACATCATATTTATTTTTAAGAAATCCACCCTAGTATAACTTGAGTAATCGTCAATGCATAAAAAGATGTATTTGTTACCTATATAACTTACATTATTGAAAGGCCCAACTAGGTTTATGTGCAGGAGTTCAAGAATTCTTGATGTTCTCCCTTGATGCAACATTTTGTAGGATACATGCCTTTGCTTGCCCAACTGGCATGTACTAAAAGGTCTTCTATATTTTTCTACGCTTAAAACAAGTAATCCATGAGCTATGCTGAATCTGAATAGCTTTACTACATTATGTTAGTTGATATGTCTTAACTTCTAGTGCCACAAGCCTACTTCATCAACTTTAACTTTCATATAGGTGATAGAGTCTTCCAATAAATAACAATTTTCTCTTTATCTCATTCATTTCATAATGCATGAGTCACATATAAACATATAGGGTCTTCTTTGCTGAACTAACATCCAGGTTGCCATCATAGAGGTGGTTGATGCTAATGAGGTTTGTTTTAAGATTTTTCACATGTAGCACATTTCTTAGTCTTGGCAAACCCTTTACGTTCAATGTTCCTTTTTCAATCACCTTGCTTTTCTATCTATCGCCAAATGTTACTATGCCATCTGTAGAGAATCTATAGTTGCTCAAGTAATTTATGTTCCCTATCATGTGGCGAGAATAACCACAACATTTCAGTTGTCACATGCAATGGCACCTAGTAAGGTGTGGGCCAAAAGACAAAAGACACTTCTCTCAGTTTTTCTAACCCATACATGCTTGAAGAATGTTTCATTAGTTGGAACTGACCTTGCATCATATGCTTCAAAATCTTGTAATAAGAGAAAATTTAATGACCACCAAAATAACAAAAAGTACATATAGGACTTTTTTTTGGCCTTTTAGCCAACTGTTTTTGTTTCTTCAATCTAGGAAATGTAGGAAAGTTTGCATAAAGATGTTTAGTCAATGTTGGAACATTTATAGAAACTCATTTAGCCTACTTCATGAACTACACTTCTTTGTTTTTAGAATTACTCAAATTGGGTTGTCTAGTGTATCTAACCTATAATGATCTCTAAATGCCTTTTTCATGATTAAAATGCCCTCCAACTTTGTTTTTCTAATGTTCAACTAATTTAATGTCATTGCAGATTGTTCTGCTTCATGTTGTAACTTTCATAGGACATTTTTAGATTGTGAAAGTCTTCCAGCAACTTAGCATGTGAAGCACGTGCTACATTTCTCTCCTTTTGCAATGCCTTGATCTCCAACTTCAATTTTTTATTACTATTGCAGATTAATAGTTTCTCCCCCAACATTTAGTTCATCTTTACAAATTCTTCATAAGAAGCCTTATCCTCATTCCCACTTCCGTTTGAGATATTGCAATAGATGTTATAACATCAAATACAACAATACTCTTTTTATCCTATGAGATGGAGTTGTATACTTGATGATGTAATCATCATCTTCTTTATAGCTCACTTCAGAATTATCATCACTCCACATAGCCATCTGAGTTCTTCCATGTTTCTTTCAAGTGTTAGCACACTCTGACTAGATGCTCCCATAGCCTTCACATTTCCTGCATTTGATTCCTTTTTCTGCATATGGGGCTTCAGGTTGTTGCAACTTTCGTTGATTCTTAGTAAACCTTCCTTTTCCCTTTTATTATGATTGGAAATGTTGGAACTTTTTTTACTTATTCTCAACACTTTGGCAAATCTTCTAGTCAGATAGGTGATCTCATCCTCATTATCGTCTTGTTCATTGTCATGCTAGTCATGATTTTGGTTGGTGGTAGATGATTGCACCGCTATTCCTTTCTCTATTTTAGCTTATGTGAAGTTCATTTTATAGGTCTACAATGAACCCATCAGTTCATCCCACTACCTTGTTGTAACATCTCTTGCCTATTCAATGGTAGTAACCTTTGGGGGGCATATCATTCTAGTAGGGATCTTATTGTCTTGTCAATTTCATTTCTAAGTATTTCTTCTCCAACTGATATGCTTGATCGGAAATATCTCATAGCCTTGTAACAAACCCATTATCATTCATTCTAAGGTTTTTGAATTGGGATGTTAAGATTTACAATTTAGACATGTGCATTGAACTTGTACCCTCATGCACATTCTACAAAATCTAGACTTTGATATCACTTGTTGGCTTTATGGTTGATTAGTAAGTTAGGTTGGAACAAGTAGTACAAAAAACTCACACACATAGCAGAAAAGTAAAAGGGACAGCAAGAGTTTATTTATATAGTTTGAAGATAACTCTCTCACATCTGTAGGACCATGTGTAAAAATTTTCCTTTAACAAACAATACAACAATTGTTATGACAAACTAACTCTACTATACAAAAACCACTCACTTAAACCAAACTCTTTTTGGCCTTAGCTTATTGACATATGTGTAGCTAGGCTTCCTTAGCAGGAAGGCCTCTTGTTTTCGCTTGACCAAGATTCTTTCTTAGCCTAAACTACAACCATTGATCTGCAAGCTTTCTTTTCCAGATAATGTTTTTTCACTTAGTATCTTGACAAGTTTGTGAACATATGGAAACCTTAGCAAATCATTCATCCTCTTTACAATTTCTTTTTGAATATCTTGACATTGAATTCCTCTTTGAACTCTCGAAAGATAATTACTCAAAACAAATGTTTTTTAATCAATTTAACAAGTTCTCTCAAAATTGTGTATTTTCTCTCAATGCATTACTTTTTGTTTTTCACGCTGGGCCATCTGCAAATCATCCATCTCATCAATCATGAAGATGTAGTAGGGAAGAAATTCGGCTGAATATTTCAAGATATTTGCATATGTTATTTTTCATGTTGAGATAATGGTTGTAACATATTCGAAATTCTCTTCCTTCCATGATTTTTGCTAAATAAGCAACTTTCTTTGACTGAAATGATCTAACAATCTTCTCCAAATCATCCCTTAGTTGATCAGATAAGTTTAAATAAGATATGGTCCACTAGCATATTTTGCTATATCATTATAGATAAAGTAAGTCAACTTTTTCCAATTCAACTATATATTTATTTCTAGTAATATTTTCAAATTAGTAAGTCAATTACATATCACTATGATTTGGAAAGGGAAAATTCAGTAAAATTAATACAATAAATTGACAGATTTTGATGTAGATCCTATTACAACATTCTTTGAAATATTTTTTATAATACAAGAATTTTTATTAATAATTAATCTGTCATGTCAACGTCATATAATTTATTGAGTTTTGTGACAAAATAATGACAACAAGCTATACACATGTGGCACTAATAATAATGAATGAAAATTTGAATAGAGAAGTGAAAATAACAAGACAAAATGAAAATAAAGCATTCTAGTATTTATACTTTGAAAATCAAAGACGGTTAATCTAACGCTCTCACACCCTCTATGTACTAGTAATTGTGCACATTCTACATGAATGCAAAAATTAAATGAAAATTAAACAAAATAAAATTCTAATAGTAATTTAAGATAAATAATACTCAAACATCTAATTTATTATTTTTTTCAAACTATAATACAAGTACAAGTGTTTTACTTCTTGATTTTCTTTTATATAGATACAATATAAAATTACACAAAAATAATATTTTATTTTTTTTATCACACACTATGTGAATATTTATGAGAAAGATAAATAATTTTGATGTCCAAACAATGAAAAAAATAATTTAGCAAACACATTAAGAAAATTAATGTTACTTACTCTTTATTCAGATTTGAAATGAAAAATTATGAGTGAGTTGTTAATTTATTATGTAGGGCAGTTATTGAATTGAAACAGATAATTAAAGTATTATTAACAAGACATTAAAAGACAAAAAGTAATTATTACAAGGACAGAAGCTTAATAATATAGAAGTTTTTAATATATAAGAAAGTCAAAAAGTTAACACAAAAACTTTAGTGTATAATTGACAAGACATTATAAGATCAAACGTAGTTAAGATAGCAGAGTGAGATTTGATAATCTCTATTATGTATCATGGCTTAATCTTTCATAATAACTAATTTTAGTCTTTTATGTTTTGTTAATTTTACTTTTAATTATTTATTTTAACTTCATAACTAGCTCATATATTAAAAATTAACAACATACCCATCGTATTTTAAAAAAAAACAAAATTGAAGGGATAGTTAAAAATCTTAACAATGAAGTCATCGTATTTCTTTTCAAATTTGAATGGAAAGTTAAAAATTTTCAACTTTTTATTTCATGTTTATGTTCGAGACTTTAAAATTTTCTATCATGCATGCACATATTCACTCACATATTATATAATAAAAATATAAAATATTAGTGTAATTTTAAATGTGTGCTCAAATAAAAATTTATGATATAAGCTCTTTGTATTTATATTAAAGTTCGAATACAATATATTCGATATTTAAGTATTATCCATATTAAATCACTATTAGAATTTTATTTTATTCAATTAATTTTTATTTGCTCTTTCCCACACATGGTGTGAATACTGAATATTGCACTCTTAATATGTATGTAAAATTATGCATAAATTATATAATATAATATTATTGTATTTTTTATAATGAAAACAATGACATTGACAGAAAATTTTGTAAAATAATCAGTAATAAAATAAATAAAAGAAAGATGCAAATAAGATGCATGAAAGAGAGAAAATATAAGAAAAACAAAAATATGTTGACAAAGAAAACAGATAAACGAACCACACAAACAGAAAATAAATTAGAAGACATATACTACAAATATAGATGTTGTCCACTTTTTTTTTTTTTTTTTTTTGCACCTTTATAAGTGAAGCTATTGATAAATTGTGAAAAAGGAAAGAGAATAAACTCAGTTCGGGGCCGCCCCTTAGTGTAGGGTTTAGTATCCCTTCCAATCCTCCCAGAACCAATTATGGCATGCTTTCCTGGGAATTTCATCCATGGAAATGCAATCAAACTACAATACAGACACTTTCTGATTCCCTGGTCGGTAACCCTTTCATTCTCCAACGGAACAAGAATGACCATCAAGAGTTTTCATAAAAAACAAATTAATCTGGCGACTTTAATTTTTCATTTGTAGGGTAAAAAGGAACTGCAGCATAAGTGTCTGCGCAAAAGCGACAGATTATGGTAGCTCGTTCCCAGTGAAACACATACCCAAGAAATCTTTAAAGAACAAGGAGAAAGAAGCTGCTGCTTTGCCTGTCAATTGTTGTTCGGAAAAAACGCATAACGGACCGCAATTGAATTTCACCAGAGTCGATGTTCCCAAGAATTCAAGCGGCAGTTTTTTGGATACTGTGTTCAAGAATAATGATGCATGCCGTTTTTCTAGTCTAAATTATGAGTTAAATTTGGGTACGGTTCAATTACTTTAGCAATCTTATACGTGGAAAAGTTAGACCAAGAATATTTACTTGTTATATGGGATATCTCTAGGGGCGGAAGAAGAGACTGAGGGCGATTTCATGGCGGTGAATGAAGAACTCGTTGAAGAGCCTGAAGTGATGGTTGAGAATAGCTGTAAAAAATGCCGTGGATCTGATCACAGTCGGCAAGATGCGGAAAAATTGGCGATTGAGTTACTTGCTTCCAGGTTAAATTATTTTCTCAGATTTATCTTCGGTATTAATTTTTAATGCTCTGATATTCTGTCTCTAACTGGGCCTCCGATTTCACCCTTTGACGTATTGACATGGGTTTGGTTTCATTATATTGTTTGTTTAAATATTTTAGATAATGTATAATGTCATGGGCTCAAAGAAAATTTCAAGTTATAAACTTGTAGAAAATGAACTACACTTGGTTGAATTGATTCCCCAGGTAAGGATTATCGGTGATGGAAGAATTCGATGAGGACTTATTTATCAATTACTGTCTATCTATTATTTAGATCAGCGCTATCTAGATTAGGTTTAATATTCTTGTTGGTGTCAAATAAATTTTTTAGTTTTGTTCGGATTCTAGTTAATAGAGTTCTATGTTGTTTCTACCTCTTGTAACTGCACTTTATAGAGTGTTAGAATCTTTCAATCCACGAAAAAATCTTAACAAGGTCAGAGCAGTTATGCTTTGGGCATCTGTTGTGTCTATGTGCCAAATAATTTCTCACAATTCTAATCTAATCTAAAGAATCCCTTAAAGGCTTGTTCAAAGTGGAGAAAAAACAAACATTGGGAGTAACCCTAATCGTGCAACCCCAGCTTCTCTCCTTAGCGAATTGGAAGACCTAGGATGTAGAAGATCCTACCATGAGTGATTCGGTAGAATTGGATTCATATAGATATCCACCCATGCAGTACTTCATTGTACGATATATATATATAAGATCCATATACATATCCTCATCCAGAAAGCCATATCCTTAGCTTCTCTCCTTAGTGTTGCTTCTGCTTCTGCCGAATCGTGATCAGCATCTGGGCATTCATGAACCTCACAACCTTGATTTCGATTGCTTGTTTTGAGCACCTTCACTGGCCAGTGCTCGCAGCTGAAGTCTCCTCCTTGAGCAACGATTTGAAAGTCCAGATAACCCTTGCACCACTGCTACTGCCTCCTGTTTATCTTTAATCTCTGCCACTTGCTACACAGTTTGTGTACATGGAAGCCCAACTCCTCTGCTGTCGCCTGATCACCACTGCTCATCACTACTTAGAGTGCAGATTGCACACAAAATAGAAGAAAGAAGAAAAGAGGAAAGGGCAGAAATCCTAACCTACTGCACCGGCGGGCCATGCCTCCCATATCAGTCTTTTCTCTTTTGTTTCATCTGTGCCACCATGCCCTAATCTGAAACCCTAAAGGAACTGAAGCACTGAGGAGAAGACATTCTCCTAGGCCTAGTTGCTATGTGGGTTACTGGGTTAGGTTGAACTGCTTCTTCTTACTCTTACATTTAGTTTCTCTTGGACTCTTCTATGTTTTGGGCTAGGTATGACTAACAAGAGTTTAGGGCCTCTTCTAAGTATGACCTTTTTGGGTTGGTTTGGTTTGGTCTCTGCAATCTTGGGAGCACTGATTCATGCAAAGGAGATATGGCAATATTTATGCTTATATCTTGCCAGGGAATGTTACAATCAAATTGTATATCTGTTACAATGGGATCCAATCCTGTGATGAGGTCTTTTGATATGATATTTTTAGGTTTTGCTTTGTCATTGGTTACACTTTAAGTTTCAGATGCACCAATAAGGCTTGATGTTGCATTAGCTCTTAATTCTGTGCTAATACTAATAAGACCTACTATTTGGTGGTAACTGTCACCTTTCCTTCATGCCCTGTTTAGCGAAACAGCTATATATTGCTCAGTTTAAAAGATTTGTATGCCTATTTAAACTTATTTTTTGCAGTAGCTTGCTTGCTTTTGTTTGTTTGAGGCAAGTTGTACCATTGCAGAGCATTTACTGCTCTGGAGCTGAAGAAGAAATTACAAGGAAGGAGAGTTCCACTTGAAATTGTTGATGCTGTGATAGCTGACTTCAAGAGCAGGTGCATAGCCTAGAACCTGTGTTTTTCAATTCATAATGTTTTTGAGGTAATTCAAATAAAATTCCACTTGCAACTCTGGTAATCTGCTATTAGGATATGCAAGTTACATGCTAAGGCCTTTTATCTGGAAAACATTGCTTTCATATTACAAATACAGCATCATTTGTCTATCTTGACCTACTTCTTGATTTTTGGTTTATACTGTAGGGGTCTGATTAATGACTGCTTATATGCGGAAACATATACTCGATCCAGATGGTCCTCCCTAAGCTGGGGCCCTCGGCGAATCAGACAAGTAAATACAACTCTGCATTATGCTATGAACTAGTATCATAATTACCAGTATGTTATTGGCAAAATTTTCCTGTCATCCAGCTTCACTGTCAGGGATCATGTATAAAAATATCTTCACGGTTGTATATTCCGTGTGTGATTGTCCAGTGTGTTTATAGGGCAACGGGGAGGTAGCTTGTCTTTTGTTTTTATCTGAAGGTGCAGTATGCCTTTGTTGGTATTGAACAACTTTATTGCACTCTGTCTGTAGTTGATTCTAAGTTTTGCTATTAGACTGATGGAATCCTTTCCAGAAGAAGATAGGCTTATCCTTGGTGAGAAACTTTTGCCTAATCTCTCTGTGAGTAAAAGAGGATAATATATGGGGATTTTAAATTGCCATTTGAACCAACGGTAGGCAAATTTATATCTTTCATTAATGTTCTTTCATTAGAGCCTATAGTGATGCAGCAAAAACACGTGTAGGGGATTGTTGCATGAGCAAATCTCAAAATAACCTAGGGAAATAAATACATTCTATACCAACATGAAGTAATACACACATGAAACAAATTCTTATGCAAAATACACAAATCCAATGTCAAAATAGATAAAACTTCAAAAAATTTATTAATAATAATAAAAGTCATCCTTATGAAAGTCTAACCAACTTATTTATAGCCTAAGAGTCTAATTTTTAAGGAGTTGGTATCCTAATAACATCCTATTTTAAAACAATGTTAGCCATTTCTATATTAGGTGGAAGAATCTTGTCTCTTGACTCGGTTCAAAAGCGTGATAAAGATAGGATGTAAGAATAACATGAAAAACTAATGGATTGAAACACATTCAATCCCAAACACACACAAACCCAAGTATCCGCAAAGAACAAGCATGAATTTTCTCGCAAAATTAAGGAAAAATATCCAAAATTTGTGTAAAATTATATTAAATAATTAGCATAATTAGTTTTAGATGTCCTATTTATAGATATAGAGTCCCATTCTTAAGGAACTGGGTCCTTACTAATAAAAGAAAATTGAATCAATCCTAATTCTAGTAATTAATACCAAAATAAACAACGATAACTCTATTTAGAGTAATTATTATATCCTATCTAAATCAAAACCGTAGAAAATAGCCCTAAGCTGAATAAAGTTTAAATCAAGATAAATTAGAAAATAAAATCTGCGTAGGATTGATCCACATTTTTCTAGCTCGATCTTAGCCATGGTGCTGACTTGATCTCCATGCCAATTAAGTGGGCACTCAGTTTGCATCTGCCTTCTCTAATCCATGTTCCTCAATCCACATCAAACTCTCCCTCTTGAAAAAGAATTCGTCCTTGCATAAATGAAGGTACCATGGAACATCAAATGAAAGTAGAAAGTTGTATCTCAAGATTTCATATGCAACTTTCTTTGCTTTGTCACATGGGGAGGTGAACTACCCGAATCATCCATTCCCTTTTCATCCAGTATTCTACTAATATTTTTAAGCCAAGCACGTAGACTCCAAGGACACATAACAAAATTCCACTGTAATCAATAAGGAAAATAAATTCATGCACTGTTGACACAAGGTGGTCTAATGCTATAAATCTGGAGTGATCAATGTTGGAGGCTTTTTCGGATGCTTTGTATTTTTTCGGAGGTTCAAGAGATTCCAGAGGTTATTGAATTGGCACAGAATTTTCTTCCACATCCATAGTGATTGTTGTTCTTCAACTTCTTCAATTGATGCAGGATTTTGTCTTCTTCGTCTTTTTCATCATCAGTTTCTTCCTCTTATGAACAAAATAATTTCTTCGATGTTCTCCTTTTTCTTCTTGTATTCTTCCTTGTGTTCTTCAATTTCCTTAGCCATCTTCTTATTATCCTAAGAATCAACTTATTGTGGACTATGGGGATGTTGAAGAAACAAGTACCTATTGTAATCACATAGTACGAATTGCATTGTGAGAAGGCATCATTTTTCTTCATGAGTGCACAGGTTGTTTCCCTTGCAGGTGCTGATAATTATGCATTCACTTCTGCCAGTTAGTGCAGCTCACTTCAAGAGATTCTGTAGGTTATTGAATTGGCACAAAATTTTCTTCCAGTTAATTGCATTCACAAAATTGTTGTTCTTCAACTTCGTCAATTGGCGCAGGATGTCATCTTCATCGTCATTTTTGTCATCAGTTTCTTCTTCTTATGAACAAATAATATCTTCTATTTTCTCCTTTTTTTCCTCGTATTCTTCCTATTGTTCCTCAATTTCTTTAACCTACTCCTTATTTTCATAAGAATTAAGTTATTGTGGACTATGGGGATGTTGAAGAATCAAGTACCTTTTATAATCACATAGTAGGAATTGCATAGTGAGAAGGCATCATATTTGTCCATGAGTGCACAGGTTGTTTCCCTTGTAAGCGTCCCTACAACATGCAAGCAGCTCGGGACAATTGTTGGACAGATGCTTCACCTTCCCATAGCTATAGCACTCTAAATTTTTCATATGGATTAGGGGTTTTAGTTTTCTTGAGAGATTCTATAT
Source organism: Avicennia marina (assembly GCA_019155195.1). Taxonomy (NCBI): domain Eukaryota; kingdom Viridiplantae; phylum Streptophyta; class Magnoliopsida; order Lamiales; family Acanthaceae; genus Avicennia; species Avicennia marina. The sequence goes on along the minus strand of CM032754.1, from coordinate 15,552,101 downwards.
CCTCTTCCATTAGTTTCTTCTCAACCTAAATCTTCTTGTGTGCTCTGCTTTCAACTCAAACTCATTATAGCTTTTAGGCTAGGTTGTGTGATTTCTTTTTGCACATCCTACTTCAGTGTATTGAGAAATCTAGAGGCTGGTTGCACCTTGATTTCCATTGCATTGTTTTTTAAGGCCACAGCCGAAAAAAAAAAAACTCAGAATGATATGCAGAAGATATTCATAAACAACTCAGTTAGCTTGTGTGCAGTGTTGGAGTTGAAAGAACAAGCTTGTATTCTGGCTGTAGAAATTTGGCGAAGAGGAGGTGTTTCATCCTTAACCACATACTGATCGAATACATCCCTTGTGGGTGTCATTGAATTTGCAATTGCTCCAACCAAGAGGAAGCTCCCCGTGTTGAACATAAGCTGCCAATTTGACTTGGCACTCATCAGGGATCTCTATGTAATTGAAGAACCTCTCAATATTGACAATGTCTATTTAAAAAATTTTCCGTACTCAACTTACCATCAAAAGAAGGGGGCATCTACCTTTAATTTGAATTCTTCTGGCCCATTGTTAAAGTAAAAAACCCTTTTAATTTGGATGCTTGCATTCATGTCAAAGTCTCGCCATCTGATCAGTATTCTTCATGATGAGGTCTTCGCATCTCAGCATTGGTGGTCGTGGTCAATGGCTACTCTCTCATCTCCTCATCATTGTGATTTTACCTCTGTGGCTCCAACTCAACTTAGATATGAAACAAGGGTTGTCAATGTTTACTCTATCCAATTTATCCTTCTTCTTCAATCTTGAACGTCTGGTTTAGGTACAAAAGATCCTATTTCAGGTTCTTTCTGGCCATTTAGACTGCTCTGGAATAGGAGAAATCTACCTAAATACTTCTATACCACCTGACAAAGCAGAAGTGTGATGTGTAGGGCATTGTTGCATGAAGAACAAAGAGAAGGAAACATGTTCTATCCCAGCATAAAACACACACCCAAGAAATGAAATTTTTATGCAAAATACACAAATCCTTCTGCAAAAATAGAAAAACTCAACAAACATTTATTAATAATATTGAAACGCCTCCTTACAAAACCCTAACCAACATGTTTATAGTCTTAAGAGTCCAGATTTTAAGGAACTGAAGTTGCCGTCAAATCTCATGTTGAAACAACATGAATCCTTTCTATACTAGGTATAAGTGTCTTTATCTGTGCTATGGTAAGAATCTGAACTTGAAAAAGGAGTTGAATCAGCACAAACTAGGAAATAAATATCTGCTTATGCAGTTCCAATGTTGTCACAAGTGATCTCATGTTAATGTCATGAGCAATCTCCACTCTGGGAGATCTTATTGCTTGTGTCAGATTGCTCTTGCTGCTTGGACTAAGGCTTTTATTCTGCGGAATTTCTCTTGTTCTCCAACCCACGAGCAGTCATACTCTTCCCATGAGCAATCTTGCACAGGGCATGTTCCACATCAGATTTATTATTTAATTTTGCACTTGATTTCTGATATTCGTGGCCAGTTGGCGTGTTGCCCATAACTCTGGCCAAGTTGCCATAGGAAAGCAATTTTTTGCGTGGCGATTGTTGTTTGTTTTGTATGCAGAAAGGTCCTATAGGCCCTCCAAAAGTCATTTTCTGGGCGTTCATTAGCAGTATTTATCCTTGTGGTTTGGATTGTAAAATACATGTGATATTTGTTGCTGTCCAGGTTGGTTGGGGGTTGCATCCTTCAGTCAATATCTTACTGGGAAGTGTTGTAGTTAGATTTAAGAGTTAGCTGGCACATGATTAAGTCTATAGTTGAATCTAATGTTTAGTAAACCTCTTGTTTTTGACTGTTGGAATTGATGTCCATTAGTAAAGATGTGGGACAGTAATTATAAGGTTCCTGTGTGCACTTTTCTCTAAGAAATGTATTCTTAATTTTTTCCCCCTTCCTATCTTGCTTAGAGAAATAGGTTTCCAGTTACTGCTATTTGGATTATTAAAAAACTGGTGGATTGCGTGGATCATCTATTGCATCTTATCTGGATTTGGGTATAATCAATTCTTGCCATTTGGTTTATTACAATACTGTGGCATTGCTTTGATTGGTTATTGCCTGGTTATATCTTTTTAGTTATATTTTATCAGTTATCTATGTTATACTAATCTCAAACTCAGGGCTAAGAACTTTAGAGGACAATAACTTGAAGGGAATGTTTGCCTCTAATTGTATTATAATTTCTTAATCAGGCACTATCCAAGAAGGGCATAAGTGAAGTGGATGCAGATAAAGCGATAAAACTAGTTTTTGAGAATGAAGGTTGTGGACGTCAGGATTCAGAAATTGCTATGTCAAAGCTTTCTGTTGATCAGCTATATGTTCAGGCCTCAAAACAATGGCGGCGAAGTCACGGAGTGCCTCCAGAGACACGGAAATCAAGAATAGTCCGGTGGCTTCAATACCGGGGCTTCAATTGGAGTGTTATTAAACATGTATTAAAGAAGTTGGAATCCGAGAGCTCTTCCTAGATGATCCTGCGTAGAGATTATGCATTGTTGTCAATCTAACTGTCGCAGTCCGAATTAATTGATTGTGCCCTGAAAAACATGTAATGAATGATAGAAGTAACTATTGTGAGGCTGTGTGAAGGATCGCTGTCATTTATCTTCAGGCAAGACATTATAGGCGTTGGCATGGCATTTGTTTCAGTTGGTTACCTGTTCTCTGAATGAGAGTAATTTTCTTAGCATTTGCTCTCTCTCTCTCTCTCTCTCTCTCTCTCTCATTTTTTGATGATAAGGATCGGCATGTATACTGATTCGACCAGTAAATCGAGCACTGTAGTTTTGATATTTCTGGGTGGAAAAGTTGTCCAGAACCCCTCTTATTTCACCCGCTCTGATTGGTTGCTTGGAGATCAAAAATTTAACTAGGGAATTAACTGTTGTGAAATGGTATTCCCCGCATACCGTATTTTTTGCTTGAAACGATTCTTTAATGCTCAAAAGGTTTTCCTTCAGAAACAAATATAACCTATCTTTCTTGCAGTAAATTCCAAATGAAATAATACAGCAGTCAATCATTGCTATAGGCGTAGGCATCTCCTTTCTTGGGGCATCTCAAGTCACGTTACATTCTACAAAACTATTAACAGAAGTACAGCCTGTCCAGTGTCAAGTGAAACTACGGCATCCTCATTGAGATCACACCATTTTTGCTCAACTCAATTCTCCCGCGGAATATCCAAATAAAATGCATTTCTCTTGAAACCTTAATTAGACGGAATCATCGGAAAATGCAAAAGAGCAGCTAGATGACCCCCGCGAAACCACTTTCTTAGGCGTGGCTGATAAACTTCCCTCCAACAGGTCATTATTAGAACTCACAGGGTCCACGCACCGTATTTCTCTCAGCATGGCCACAACATCCTTCATCATCGGCCGATCATCAGCACGTGTGCTGAGGCACAGAAACGCCACAGCCAATGTCTGTAGCATTTCGTGCATTTGAGGGTCTGCCCTTCCCCTCAGCCTTGGGTCTAATACGTCAGCTGGGTCACGCTTGCTGTGCAAATGGTCGCGAACCCATTGAACCAAGTGCGCTCCCCCTGGCAACGTCGGGTCTAATGGGTGCCTCCCTGTCAGGACCTCTAGGAGTACTATCCCAAAACTGTAAACATCGCTCTTCTTTGTGATGCGCTGCATTGAAGCGTGTTCTGGGAAACAAAATAGACAGACATTTTTTTTTTACTCTTAACAATTGGACCTTATGAACCAATTATGATACTGATAAATCCAAACAGTGCGTTTACCTGGAGCCATGTAGCCATAAGAACCAGCAAGTTGAGGTCTTTGATTCTGCTTTGAAGTATCCATGTCATTTTCACTGTCGACGAGCCTTGCCAGGCCGAAGTCAGCAAGATATGGCTCCATGTGGGGTCCTAGTAGAACGTTCATGGCTTTGACGTCCCCATGCACGATGGCAGGAACGCAGTCGTGGTGCAAGTATGCCAGCGCATGTCCAATCCCCATGATAACCTCGTATCTGGATTCCCATTCTGCTCTTCCCTTGCCTGCTCCATGAAGAAGCGAGCTCAAGCTTCCATTAGGAAGATAATCATAGAACAGCAGCTTCAGCGTTTGGCTCGAACCCCAGCCTCGGAGTCTTACAATGTTCTTGTGTCTGATTGAACCCAGAGTTTGAATTTCGGAGCTGAATGCTTCTGATTCTTCCGATGACCACATCTTTTTAACAGCCATAGTCCCCCCATCTGGAACTGTGACCTTATACACGACTCCAGAGCTTCCAGTTCCAATGACATTCGATGATGTGAGTTCTCTCACTATTTCATCTACCGAGAATTCCGTCTTCTGATAGAGCATCATCTCCCAAGTATCAGATTCCACGAATTTCTGGTTGGCCACGCGGGTCTTGACTAAGACATAAACGCCAAGCAATACAAGTACTATACTTGTGCCGACAAGGATTGCCATTGCTAACTTCATGGTGGCCTTGGCATGGAAAGGAGGGTTGACGCTGTCGACTGGAGTTTTGACTCCACCAGAGATGTATAAAGCTTTGTTACCTGCAATGTCACTGAGGGGCAGCTTGTGAAAGAAAGGGGTGTCGGGCAACTCACCGGAGAACTCATTGAATGACACATTGAGGGAGACAAGGTTTTGAAGGCTTTTGAGAACGTCTAGTTTCCCAGATAGCTTGTTGTGGGAAAGATCAAGGACTCCCAGTTTGTCCAGACTCGAAAACTCAGTCGGAATCTCGCCCGTAAATTGATTACAGCTGAGGTTGAGAGAGATCCCAAGTGATGGAAGTTGGCCCAACTCTTTGGGTATGTCACCCGAAAAATCATTGTTTCCAAGATCCAACAACTGCAGCCAGCTGCAGGACACGATCTCTGGTGCAATTTTTCCAGAGAGCTGATTTTTGCCGAGATTAAGTTTGGTTAACTTTGCGAGGGAACCAATGCCAGAAATGAGAGGACCTGTAAGCCTGTTGTCCGAGATGTCAACGAACTGTAGACTTCTGGGCAGAGTATGAGGCAGAGGGCCTGTTAGTGCATTCGAGTGAAGATCAAGAAACTCAAGGTTTTCACATCCGGAAATTGAAAGAGGAATCCCTCCCACGAGGTGATTGTTGCCCATGTCGAGGAAATTTAGACTTTTCAACCTTCCAATTTCTGATGGAACAGTTCCCCCCAACTTGTTGTCACTAATCCTGAATCTGTACAAGTTTGTGCAGTTCCCGACGTCAGGTGGTATAAAACCTGTAAGATTGTTGGAAATCAGCAGCAATTTCGTAAGGTTTGTCAATGAAAAAATCTGCCTCGGGACTGGACCGAATAGCTCATTGTAGGAAAGATCAAGAGCTTGAAGATCTTTGCACTCGGATAAAGTCTCCGGGATGCTGCCCGTTAAGTTATTCTTCCAGGCAAAAAACAGAGTCAAGCTTGTTAATCTGCCAATCTGAAGTGGAATTTGCCCAGAAATATCATTGTTGTCGACTTCCAGATGAGTGAGAGCGGTGCAGTTAGTTATCTCCGAAGGTATGATACCTGATAATTGATTTACGCTCATCTGCAATTCCTCAAGCTTAGAAAGGCTTCCCAAACTTGTTGGAATGCTTCCCGTCAGGAGATTCTCTGATAAATCTATGACTTTTAGATCTGTGCAGCTTCCAAGCTCAGATGGAACCGTGCCGACCATGCTGTTCTGCCACAACAATAGTCTCCGAAGCTTTCTGAGTTCCCCTATTCTCCTTGGAATTGAACCCCTGATAGAATTCTGATACAGGTACAAGCTCTGCAACTCAGTGCAATCGCCTATCTCTTCCGGGATGGGACCGGATAGCAGAGCTGTATATATTGCTATAGTTTGAAGCCTTTTCAGCATCCCAATTGAAGACGGAAGGCTCCCCGAAATGCTGGTCTCGGCCAGGCCTAGCACAACCAAGTTGGTGCAGTTTCCAATCTCCCAAGGCAATTCGCCCTTGAGATTTTGATTCCCTCCAGCTCTTATTGCTTCAAGGTTGCTCAGTTTTCCTACACTCTTCGGAATCCCCCCGCTGAGCTGATTGTCGAACAGCATAAGATGCTTAAGACTGGTGAGATTTCCGATATCTGAAGGGATGCTCCCCTGGAGAGAATTTGTGTTAAGATACAAAGTTTGCAGCTTAGTAAGCCTGCATATTTCCACCGGAATCTGGCCGGAGATGGCATTACCGCCTATGTCGATAAAAACCAGGTCAAGGTAGTCTCCAAACTCTTTTGGAATGGTGCCTGTGAGGTTGGTTGACGAAAGAATAAGAGTGTTCAAGGACTTGAGGGATTGAAAATTTGAAGGCAACGGACCCTGCAGGTCTAGTGATTTCAAGCTTATCTTATGGACATGGCCATTGGAGTTGCAATATATCCCAATCCAACGGCAGGGAGTATGATCTGAAGGATTCCAAGAAACGAGAGCATCGGTGGAGGAGTTTAAGCTGTTCTTCCATGCTAACAGAGCTCGGCCTTGCTCATCAATGGAAGAGCAACTTTGGAAGAGAAGAGAGTTCAAGAAAAGATGTAGGGTGAAGGAGAAGATATTAAGGAAAGGGAGAGGGCTTCTTAGGGCTGCACGCATTGCTGCAGGCAATCAATCTTTTGGGATTGTTGAGGGGGGAACCCCATGTTTTGTTTATAGATGAAAAGGCAGAAGTTATGGATCCGAGGGTGATTTTTCTATTATTGTTGTATTTGGTGCGGGTATTTTGGGAAGATGGTGATGCTGATGGGCTCCTTTGTTTATTTTATTTGAGGCCATATAATAATTAATCTGGACTGGCTCTATTGGTCTCTCCGCATCTACTGTCAATGGCTGTACAGGTAAGTTTCTTGGATTTTAGCTTTTCGAATCCACATATTAATTATGTATTTGTGTTGTTTCATTACATCTCTCGGGTAGCTTTCACTGGCTGCAGAAAACTGGTGGCTACTAATTGGCCCATATTTTGCTCCTCTAGTATTTTAGTTTCACTGTGGATTGGATTGCTCTCATGTTACCGATCTGATTCACGTAACACCCTCTTCGATGTCCATTAATTCCAATGCTGTTAACAGAATATAACTCGTAGATTATAAGCCATATTATTGTTATGGGAAGTTAGCTCCCAAACTAGTAAAGTAAATGTCATTAATCCTGACATTTGAGGCCACGTTGTCAACCCATGTTGTGAACAGTTTTGCGTGTTTTATTATTATTATCCAAATGGACCACAAGTAGCCACCTAATGAATGTCAATTTTCTCCTCCTTTAGAGATTAATTAAGTGAAAAATACAGTCTTGTTCCTTCACTGAACCAACAAAAGAGATGGCATGGTGCAGGTCCCAGTGAGAGTGGTACTGCTGCTGACGACTCAGCCACATGTTGGGCTATAAATTCCATTTTAGAGACTTCTTATTTGAATGACAAGGTGGATACTGTTTTCCACCAATTTTAGAAGCTGTGTTTGAAAGAAGCTGCTTCTTCAATTCAATTTCCACAGGGCTGAAAATTCAGCTGCCCCGGCCTTCGCCTATTTCTCTGCCAATCCATATGCTTCCCAGTTTGGTGGTTGGATGAGATCTTAAAATTTTGAGGGCAAATGTGCACATCAGTTATTACCCCTCTAAATTAATCATCATAATAATACATTGCTGCAAAAAAAGATCAAATTGAACCATTTTCGAATTTTTCTTTTTCCAGACAATGGGAGCACAGCCCGGCATTTTCTTGCAACTGAGAGTTACCCATCTCAATGATTTTGTTGATTTATTAAGTTAGACATAATCTGAGCAGACTTGCTAAAGGAAAATTAAAGGACAAGGACTGACAAATAATCCTAATCATGGGGATCTGAATGAAGTCATTCCTAGAAGAATAAGGAGTGTTTCAAGGGAATATAATTAATGGAGAAGATGAACGGAGATCTAATTTGGGTTTTTTAAAGTATGGAATCTAATGGGCTAGTGAAGGGCACGTGACTTGAGGAGAAATTAAGCTAATTTTCACATTTTAATAATCTGCAAATCTTCCCAAGCTGTCGGAGACTGCCTTTCTGTAAAAGATTAAACTAAAAATTAAAAATATCAAATGTTGCATTGGTCAATAGACACTCTCACAAACACTTGGATTAGTTAAATAATTAAGCAAATCAATAAGATGGCCTTAGCAAACAAACAAAAACTAATGTATAATATATTACTCTTAAGATAAATCAATCCTGCCACAACAATTAACAATAATAATGTCACGGGCTTCTTTAATCCAAAGTTATACCACGCACTTTCATTATCGTTGTCTCGTTAAAACAAATACATGTTCAAGCATTCATTCTAGACTATTTAATTTCTAGGAGAGTGAAGTTACCAAGAATTTCAGACATGAAATAACAGTCCTGTTGCTTTCCTTTCAAGTTTGGATGGATCAAAATCTTTTAAACGTAGGAAATTCTTATTGGCTCCTGGTGTGCTTCGAGTTGCATGGAATGTTGGTTACACACACTCACACACACACACACTCATAGTACTTATATATCTATATTATATGTTATTGTTGTTGTTGTTGTTATTATACATAGAAAAAAAAAAAGAGAGTTTTGTAAAAAGTTTCTTACAATTTTTGAATTTTCTGATATGACCCTAATTTGACATTATAAAGTAATGAAAATATAGGGCATAATTGGAATTTAATAATATTTAATGTTTTACAACAAAAATGTTATTGTGAATTTTTACATTCAAATTTCTTCATTTTTTAAATATTTTGTTAAATTTTCATAAAAGTAGATTTTGAGATCTTCCTAATCACATATCATATGATATATAAAAGATTTCACCTGACATTTGCACAATTTTTAAAGTTCTCTCTATACAAATTATAAACTTGTGATAAAAATTAAATAATAAATCTATGAAAATAAATTAGTGAAGATGAAGATATGATTAAAGGTATATATAAAATTATGAAATTGAGATAATATTTTTTTCAAAGATGTCTAATTTCTTACAAATAAAATAAGGTAAAAATCGTATATCTCCAATTTAGTGAATTAAATAAAAATAATGCTTTATTTGTTTTGTATGAAAATGATCATAAATACAAATTGCAATATATATATATATATATAATAAAAATTATAATTTTTTATATGTAAAAGAAAATGATAAATAAGTATGATACAGCTTTACAAATTTATTTTTTATGCGTTCTCAAATTACTTTATATGTTATACTTGATGAGTTTAAAGTAACGTATGTTAAATACTAAATATACTACCAATCTAGGTACAATATATGTAAAAAAATAAAATATTATAAAAATATTTCCTAAACAAGATTAATATAGCTAAATATTCATTATGTCTATATTACATTTCAAATTTTAGTTATACATTTTTTAAATTAAATAACTTAATTCCCAGGTTTATATTATAAATTGATAGTAATTCAAGAATAATAGAGAATTTGAGATACACACACACACACATTAATATATGTGGGTGGGATGTGTAAATATGTTAATACATTAGAATGATTAAAATCAACTAAAGAGTTAACTTATTAAAAATTTCATTAAATATTTTGAACGTACAAGAAAATAAAGATCAACTTTATAATTTAAAGTTTTAAAGAAAAATTGTTTTTTTTGTTATTTTAATAAATTTCCTTTTTACATTGATAAGTTTTCCTATTATATAAAAGGATGCAAAGATACATTAAGTAATTAATTTAAAATAGAATTTGTAAAATTAATTGAAATTAAATAAAACTTTCTAACATTAATCTAATTTCTTAGAAGCGAATTAAGGTGAAATTACAATATATCTCAAAGTTTGTAAGTTAAATTAAAATAATGTATTGTTTATCTATATAAAAATAATCATGCAAAGAATTTCATTGTATAAAACAAATTGTGAAAATTTTAATTTTATATCTAAAATAAAATGATAACTGAGTATATTATGATAATACAAAATTTTTCTTATGCTGAGTATATCGTGTATTCCATATTTTAATTAATAAATATTTCATATTTCATAGTTTTTTTTAGGTAAGACGAATTAAATATATGTTATGTCTACATTAGATTTCAAATACATATGTTCATTTTATCTTTTAAACTTTTTATGAATATGAGTAAGGAGTAGAAAATACGAATTTATTATGAGTTCAGTTTCGATAAACTTATTAATTTGCCACTTTACTCCTTACTCATACTAAGAGATAAAATTCAAAATTACACCTTTCTAACACAACAATTTAAAATTAGGAAGCTTTTATCATTATTAAAAATTAATATATTTTATGGGGTAACAATGAATTATATATTGGGATATGTGTACCCTTAGTATAAATATTTTCAGGAAAGTAACACTATAATTCTTTTTTAATATAACTTAGAAAATTAAATAGGAATTAATTCTATATTATATAATTATATATGATTCATCTTATAACATTCAGAAAAAGAAAAAAACAATTTCAAACAAAAATGAATATATATATATATATATTATTTATCTATATATTAAAAGACATAGGGATTGCAGATATTATAAGTAATTTGTATTTTCATTTGAAATATTCATATATATTCAATTTAAAAGTATAGATCTGTAATAAACTGTGAATTAAGTTTAGTAATAAAAGAAAAAGAGAGCCCCTACTTTACTAAATCTCAATCGTTATCGAGATAAGTTTTTTGATATGTGAAAAGATTTATAACAAATATAAAATAAGTGTTTAATTTAAATTAGAGATTTTAGAATTAGTTGAGATTTAAATAAAACTTCCTAGCATTGATCTAATTTCTTCAAAAGCATAATTCAGATTGAATTGATCTGAATACTATTCTAATATTGCTAGTTTGCAATCCACGTTATGATTCCCATGCAAAAAAATGTACTGTCTGATTGTGCAGAGAAACTAGGTTGTTAGTTCTGAAAATAAATATAAATTTCAATCAAATAAATGTAAATAATTCACACGTAAATTTAGTGCAATTTACTAGTTTTAAATATTAAATTTTAGGAGATGATGAAGAGACTCTTGAAAGTTCTAGGAAAAAAAAAAAGTAATGACAAATAAACTAATAAAGGAAAAGGAGAGCCCCTACAAAAATCGAGGACGAAAACTAATTAAAAAAATATGTGATTTTATTTAGAACAAGTTTGTGTTTAACATTTTGAATAAATTTAATAATGAATTAGTACTAAGTTGAAATGCATATTTTATATTATAAGTAATTATCTTGATAAATCAAAATTTTACATTATTAAATAATTTAAATAAAATTCAAAAATCACATGCGCTTTACTATTATATTTAAAATTAGAAAATATTTCATACTTGTTTGATCATTGTATGAACTCTGGTTCCAAGCCTTCAATCAAAGAAAGCACAGCCAAGAGAAATAAAATAGTAAATTCATTCCACGTAAAAAAAAATCCATATCCTTGCACAAACTGTCTAAACTGAACTACTGAAGCAGACTTAACTCTGTCCTTTCTTTCATTAAGCAACTTTGCAGCACCAAGTAGCACAATATGATAAAACAAGAATCCATATAAAACAGGCACTTAGAAGAAACATATTCAAAAGTAAACTATCTGTTATCCCTAACAAAATATTGCACACAAAAATTCGAACTTTGATATCGAAAGAAAAATGTAGAAACTGAAAAAAAAAAAAAAATCCAAATTTTCATCCCAACTCACGTCAATAAGAAAAGATTCAGTTTACCATCCATTAAAGAAATGTAAAAAACAATCCAAAAGGGTACTCATAAGACATGAGGGGTTCATTGAGTTCGTTGAGGGGGAAATTAGGAGAATAGTTGTTGTATTTTACCATTACACAGAAGTCTCGATTTATAGTAGAAACAATAGTAATCATGCCAATGGCAGCTCGGTTCCGTCGCACATATAAAGAGCTGCGACAGCAGCGCATAGGATGGGGGCCCATGGTGGTAGTCTGGAATTCGATGGTGGTGCACCAAATTGACGCTATGGTTGTGGATGCGGCCATGCTGGTGCTAGCCACAACCAAGGCAAGAGCGCAGCAAAAGGTGGCACAGGGGTTTACACACACATAGAGCAGAGAGACGCACAGAGGAGTGCGGCTCACGGCGGTGTACAAACAAAGATCGGACCATTTTTTTTTTTTTTTTTTGTTTGACAATGCAATTTTATTTTGGGAACAGACATAACACATGATTTTTTTTGCAGCCATACACCACCACGCACAGCGACACCAGTAGCTGTTTGACACAAGACTTACTACTAAAGCAGATGTTTAGAAAAGAACACCATGTTAAAAGGAAATTAGAAGAATGACTGTTATATATCACTACTAAATAGAAGCCCTAATTTATAATAAGGATGACAACAATTCTACAAAAATAAATAAAAAGATAACTTAACGTAACATAATCCTATAAACTAGGAAACCAAATATTCATTTAACTTATGCTAGTGAATATAATAATATTAAATAAAATTAAATATTTTTTAAATATTCTTTAACAGAGTTGATTGCGAAAGAGGGCACTAGTGTTGAATTCTTCGAACTTGAGTTCTGGATTTTCATGATTTTCCTTCTTATTGACATTAACTAATCCTTTTCTTTGTGTACTAAGTTAAGAATCTGTTTTGCATGTTCTTGGTCACAACTTATACCTTCGATTACAATATAGATCGTACAAGTGATGAGTAGAAGCAAATTGGCATAAAAAGTGGGAATCTGAAAACACGATCCTCTTTGCCTGTGTCTTGTTCATTCACATTGCCTTGCAAAATAACGGGCACTTGGAAAAAATTTTAACGAACACAGTGTGAGTTGACTAGATGACTTCGAGTGTTCTGAGGTCATTCCAACAAAAGCTTTTCACCAGAAGTAATGAAGTATTATGATATAATATTACCAAACCACATTAATTTCTTCATCTGTTTCCGTCATTTGCGGAAATATTTGCCTTCTTTTTCATTGCCAACAAAATAATAGTCCAAAAATATACTGCCAATTTAGGCATCAACATAAGTCTCTCTCTCTCTCTCTCTTTTATCTCTTTTTCTTCAACATTATTTTTAGAATTTTACACAATGTATATAAAGCAAGGTTTCTTTAAAAAAAAAATACACAAATTTTTTGTTGACTTTAAAATTCTGAGAGATCAATACAATATTTTTAATTTTACTCAATCTAACTTTTTATCAAACAAAGTCTTTGGATCTGTAAGAGAATTTATTGTAAATATACAATAAATGTTCAATTTAAATTAGTAATTTTAGAATTAGTTGAGATTCAAATAAGTCTTCCCAACATTGATTAAATTTCTTCAAAAGCAAAATTCAGATGGAATTGATCCAAATAGATATTCAAGATTGTTGGTTTGAAATTCTCATCGTAATTCACATGCAAAAATGTGCATTTAACTGGTTGTGCAAAAAACTATATGCGTGTCTATATATATATATGTGTGTGTGTGTGTGTGTGTGTGTGTGAATTATATATGTACACATACATAAGAAGGCAAAACAAATAATGTTGATAAATAAAATACTAATACAAAAAGGATTTTCTTATACTCTTAAAATGTAGGAGATGTCAAAAATTTGAAGAATATATTTTGCTCTTTTTCCTACAATTTTTAATTTTCTTAAAATCAATTTTTATTGGCATACGGTATTTAGATTTCAGAAAAAAAATATGTTTTACTTGATATTTCGAAGTTGGCTTGAAATCAACGTCAGAATTCACATACTAATAATGTGAAAGTTATCAATTGTGTAAATATATATAAACATCTATGAATTATATATGTACACATACGTTTCACAAATCTAATTTTGGGACATGTTGATAAGTTTTAAAAAGAAAATTTTGAAATAAGATTATGAATAAAAATAAATATAAATAATTCACTTGTAAATTTAGGACAAATTATCAATTTTAAATATTAAAAATTTAAGTGATGATGGAGAGTTTCTTGAAGGTTTTATAATAATAAAAAAAAAAAAAGTAAACACAAATAAATCATAAAGGAATCGGAAAGCCCCTATCAAAATCAAGGAAGAAAACTAAAAAAAGAAAATGTGCTTTATTTGGAATAAGCTTGTGTTTGATATTTTGAATATATTTAATAATGTCATTGATGCTAAGTTGAAGTATATTGTATTATAAATAATTATTTTGATAAATTAAAATTTTACATTATTAAATAATTTAAATAAAATTCAAAAATCATTTGCAATCTTTACTAATCCTAAGAAAATCAAGAGTGGACCCCTGGCACAGACTTCATCTTAAGACGTGAAGCTGAAATATGTCCGTTCTTCCACATTTTTCCCATACAAGCAAAGTTAAACTTGCGTACGATTTGGCCTGTTTGGCAGATGGCTACTTGACATCACTTTTATCCGAGTTAGGCCCTGATCACTACTGAATGCTGCAATAAAGGGTTGGAAAGAAAGGGAAGCGGTAAGAAAAAGCAGATTCAAGAGCCTAAGCCAGACAAATAAAGGGACAACAGTCACACTAAAAGAAGAGACAATGACACCCGCTAATTGTATAATACTATATTCAAGTATAAATTTGTACAATCTCTCTTTCTCTCTCCACCTAAATTTTTTATTTTATTTTTTGGAAGAGGAAAATATCATATGAGATTTCAAAAAGGTCCCTTGTTCACCAAAACTTTTGCATCCTTTGCCCTTATTTTGCATCAAAAAAGATAACTTCACCTACCCTTTGGAAAGCTTGATTAGTTGCTTACTGATGGCGCTGCACTATTCTAGCAGAAATTCACAGTCTTGAAGCTGTGTCACATTTTCTGAAAGAATAGGAAGATCCTCACTTACATTATTCGCTTCAGTCTTGGATTAATTAATTCAGCAGTTAGTGATATTGAAAAAAACAATTACTAATTATCAGGACAAGTGCTACAAAAATTTCTGGTGCTTAATTTTGATCAATATTTTGACTGGAATCTCCATAAAAACGAATTTTGGAAACAGAGTAACATGCTTGCAAGATTGATGAAAATCTGGTCACATGACTGAACGTATAAATCGGCATCCATTGCTTGCCACTTGACATTTGGGTAAACAAAAATTTGATCCCTCTAAGGAAATTTTGGCACATGATGACAACGATTATCGAGTGGGTGATATTTATTTATTTATTTTTTTTCTGACCCTGTAAGACAAGCTATAAAAAATATTAAGACATTGGGAGATTGTGGGTGCGTTTAAAGATGAAAATTTTGGAAGACAATACTTTTAGAAACGTGCCATGTTATGACTCTTCATTTTTAGCCATGAAATTCAAATTGGCTCTTGCATACAGCAAGAGGGGTCACATGATCAAGGGTGATCGGGATCTTTCCCTATCTTTCTCTCTCTTAATTTAATCCTATATCTTTTATATATAGAAATTACTGAAAAGTGTAAAGTTGATCGAATTATTGAATACTAAGATGTAGGGAGAAGTTTATTTTAAGAAGACGAAAGTCATCATTTCTCTATCTAAAAACTTAAAATCATTATTATTGATTTCAAAAAGAAATCTTTACATTTGCATGAGCCACTTGTGAAAGTCTATTGATGCAAAAGCTTGGAGAACTTGTGGAATTTTTACATGAATAAATCTGGAAAATAGGAAATGATTGAAAACAAAAATTCAAGCAAAATACTTACATAAATTCAAGAAATCTTAAATAAATTGATAAAACAATATAACAAGGTTCTCCAAAGTGTCAAAAGTCAATAAGGAAACAAAAAAAAAAAAAATCTATTTATATGATTTAAGTAAACCAGAGATGCAATAATAATAGAATCCTAATCAAAATAGGTAATTAATTTAAAAATTGGCTGCACAGATTGAACCGAGATTATCTAGGATCAATTCGTAGTAGTCCAGATCCATCTGGATTGATTTGTGATCACTTGGATCATAACTTCCGAGAGTTTGCCTTTCAAGCATTTTCAATTGCCTACCTAACGATTGTTCGCACCACCTTCCTTTCGAAACTCTAGTCAATTGCGCCCTGCCACAGTCATGAACTCAAAATATGCAAGATTTTGCTCCTATTATATCACTTGCATTCCCAATTGATCCCTAAGAATGTGTCTAGTTTTTGCAATTTAGTGTGGAAAGAAAAATGATAGAAAAGGGAAAAAAAATTCAAAATTCTATATAGTGTTGGTTGAAAGAATTTAAATAAGAAAAGAAAAAATTAAAAAAAGAAATCAAATCAAATAAAAACTTAAAATTAAAATTATTTTTACTTTGAGAAAAAAATAATGAAAAATTAAATAAAAGAAATAAAATTAGTGAAATTTTTGGACAAAGAATAAGAATTAAAATAATTTTCTTTCCATTTTCTTCACCATTTTGTGAAAAAATGAATTTTTCTTTCTTAAACTATAATTTTTTTTCTAATTTTCCTTTCCATAGGATTTTCATTTTTAATCAAATAACCATTATCATTTTCCTTCACATTTTCTTTTTTTTTTCCTCCCTAAATACCAAGAAACAAACATAACATAAAGAACCAATCGACATGTCCTACCGTTGGATCAATCTAGCCACCTCTTAGACAATCTAGATGCCATGTTCAACCAAATTTGAGTGCTTTGAGGTTCCCACATCAAGCCCTCCTTAAGAACTCTAATTAATTGGATCTTTTGGATACAATGGCTCATCTTCTTGATGACATGAAGAAACGTCAAACACATTGAATATATTAGAGATCCCCATGAAACTCAACAAATGCACAGCATATGCATTGGGATTAATTTCTTCAAAATCTTGTACATTTGATTTTTAGCTTCAACAAGTTGTACAGTCCAACTAGGAATCTTTCCTTACATGGGAACACCATTACTTCATCTATCACTTTGAATTTAATGTGTTGGATTTTCTTATCCACTACTACCTTGTATTTTGCATTTATGGCCTCTAATTTTGCCTGAACCTCTACTTCCACATCTTGAGTTTCCTTGAGAATTTTATTGCAGCCACACTCACATCCGTTAAATTAGGTAGCTTTACCAAATCCATTGTATGGTTAGGAACCTTAACATAGATTACGGACAATGGTGATATACCTATAGAAATATGAACTATGCTATTAAATGCAAACTTTGCCTATGGTAATGTTTGATCCCAGTGCCTTGGCCTCAAACCACAAGCACTCTAAAACAAGATTCCCAATGTCTGATTAACCACTTATGTTTGCCCTTCCATTTGTGGATGTGTGGTGCTATTGAAATTTAATTTTGTGTCAAACGTCCTCCACAGGATCAATTAAAAGTGGCTCATAAATTTGGTGTCGTGGTTCAATGAAATGAACTTTAGCCACACGTATAAGTGCACTATCTCCTTGAAAAATAACCTCACCATGTGTTAAGCATCTGATGTTTTCCTACAAGGAATAAAATAAATCATCTTTGAAAACCTATCCACCACAACAAAGATTGAATCTACTCGACATTGCGTCCTTAACACCTAAGCACAAAATCCATGGACAGGTCCTTTTATATGTTTTCTAGCACTGGCAACGATATATATAACTTGCATTTTGTGCTTGTCCTTTTAATACAAGTCAAATGTAGCACTTGTGGATATATTTGCAAACATCCCTCCTTAGTTGTGGATAATAACATTGATTCTCCAAACTCCCAATCGTCTTTTCATGCCTTAGTGAATGCTTAATTTGATAACATGTAAAATTATAATATATTTATACCCCTTGTGTGCTTAAATTGTGCATGCATGTGAGATAAAATGGAGAAAATATGTTGTCAAGTATAAATTGTATTGAATATAATGATTATGAGGTAGAAAAGTGTAGATATGATTTGATGTTTGTAGGCCAGGGTCGCAGCTGTGGAAGGAAGAGCCACGCTACAAAAAGGAGGATTTGCAACTATGCATATCAACTGCGGAGAGTTCTGGAATTGCCATAATCAAAGGTTACGATTGCGAGGGCATTAGTCACAGTAGTAGAGAGAAGCATGGACGACACTGGAATTTATTCAGATGAGAGTTGGGATTATGAGGGTTGAAAGTGCGATGGCAAGATGGTTGGGCATAATAGTGGGAGCTGGTATGATAGAATTTCTAACTTCAAATTTGTATGATTTTTTAAGAGTCTTTTCATCTTTTAATGCACATACACAAACCCTAGGCATCTTGTAACTATAAATACATGTACTCCATGTCTTGCAAAGGAGATTATATTTAGTTTTCATTCTTTAAACAATTAGACACATAGGAAAATAAGATTGAAGAGTTGGAAAAGAAGAAATCCACACCAAGAGCTTGAAGAGTGTTCATTACCTACACAACATAAGATTATCAGACTAAGTTTTTCTTGTATTTTATGTTGTTTTGAATGATAAAGAAGATAGAGTTGGTTTTGTTGAAATTTAATATGAGTTTTAAAATTTCTTTCTAGTCGCTTATGTTTGTATCTAGTGAAATATGTGTGCATGAATTGTGATTAATTGTCCTCACATGGTTATTCACAATTGTTAAATCGGATAGTAATTATAGGAATTGGCCACTTCTCTAATTAGTCTATAGTTGTGTGAGGAATAATAGAAGTAAAACTTATACACTGGATATACAATTGTAAACATTAATTCCTCGATGATGAAGGGAGTGAAATCATAAAATTAACATAAGGATCCATTGTTAATCACTAAACTTGAACACTTGACTTGATTTAGTCTAAGAATACCTACTAAAATCTAGAGTTAAAGCAACAAGAGAATATCCTATAAACTTTAGGATTAACAATCCGTAACTAATGTAAGTAAACTGATAATTAACATAATTTGGCATATATAGGAAACCAACACAACACAAGTGGCTAGATGTTTAAACTAATGGTACTTTATTGTATTTGACTTGTGTGCTTTTTTCTAAGTACTTACTTTTAGTTAATATTTATTTTCCTTTTACTCTATTTTTGAGGCCTAATTAATAAGAACTCTGTTACATCAATAAACACAAATTCTCTCCTCACAGGAACAATACTTGTACTCACTACAGTATTAGGTTTAATTATAAATTTAATTTTAGAATGGTGATGACCCATAATCATAGTCCTCCAGTATGCAAATTACTAATTAGCTTTTCTTGTAGTGATACATATGGAATACACAACCGATTTCCCTTGAATAAAAAGTCATCATAAATGTACTAGTCTTCCCTCGCCACTATAGTTCAACATGTCTTCCAAGTCTCCTTAAAATCCACATCATCCACAAATAACTCCTTCAACGCTTCAAACCCTACTGCTTCATGGCTCATTGTCACTAACAAAGTTGCATGCTGGCTTAAAGCATTTGCCATGTTATTTTGTTTTTCCCTCCTTATGCTTCAGAATGAATGAAAATTATTGTAAGTATGCAATCCATCTTGCATGCATCTTGCTAATCTACTTTTAATTATTAATGCATTTCAATGCATAATGATCTATGTATAGCATGAACTAGTTTGATATCAAATAATGCTTCCAATGCCTCAATGCCCACACCACTGCAGAAAATTCTTGTTTGTATGTAGACCACTGTTGTTGTACCTTATTCAATTTCTCACTAAAAAATGAAATTAGATGACTTTCTTGTGATAATATGCTACATATCCCTAACACCACATGCATCACACTCTACTTCAAATAGCTCCTCAAAACTCAGGAGGGCTAAACATGGTGTGGTGGTCAACTTTTCTTTAAGCTCCATGAAGCCTCTTTCTTACACTAGCCCCTAACTAAATTTGCCCTTCATGCAATCTGTCAATGGGGCTTCAATAGCATGGAAATTCTAGATGAATCTATGATAAAATATAGCTAAGCTATGAAAACTATGCATTTTGACACATTTTTGGTGTCAACCACTCCTTGATTGCCTCAATTTTACTCTCATCCACCTGTATTTCTCTGACACTAACGACAAAGCCTAAGAAAACCAGGCTCATTGACATAAATGTGCATTTCTTTAGGTTAATGTATAGGTTGTGCTAACATAAAAGTCCCTAACACAAGGATTAATTGTCCGAAGTGATCTTTTGTGTTGGCGCTATACGCTAAAATACCATCAAAATAAAACACAACAAAATTTCCAATGAAATTTCATAGTACCTCATTCATCAATCTCCTAAAAGTGTTGGATGCATTTGATAACCTAAATGGCATGACTTGCCACTTGTGAAGCCCCTCCATCATAAACACTGTTTTCTACTCATCTCCAGGGTATATAAGAATTTGGTGATATCCACTCTACAAATCAATTTTAGAATAAATGCATGCACCAAAAAAACAATCAATCACATCCTTCAATTATCCATTTGGAAAATGATAACAGATCATTATTTTATTAATGGCACAACTATCCACACACATATGGCATGACCCATCCTCGTTTGGAGTGATTAATGCTGATGACCACTGCACAAATCAATTTTAGAATAAATGCATACACCAAACAAACAATCACTCACATCCTTCAATCATCCAATTGGAAAATGATAACATATCATTTTTTTATTAATGGCACAACTATCCATACACATATGGCATGACCAATCCTCATTTGGAGTGATTAACACTGGTATAACACGGACTTATGCTAGCTCAAATAACCCCTTTCCTCAGCAAATCCTCCACAATTTCCTATACTACCTTAGTTTCCTTTAGATTCATTCAATAATGTAGCAAATTCGATAGGCATGCCCTAAATACCAAGTCTTTAGCATGTTAATATCCTTTATCAGTGGCAAGTGCAACAAGTTCTCGTCAAGTATAACATCTGAATACTCCTCCACAATTTCCTAAACCTACTTAGGAAATTTAGGCCTTTTTTACTCTTTGCTTTCTTCACCTTTAACTACCAATGTATAAATCTCCCTCATCTCCTTAGCTTCTACTAACATCTCCTTCTCCATCACCATAGTAAGCATCTCCTCATTCTTCACAACCTTCCTCTTCTTTTTCCTTGGAGTGCTAGACATCTAAATTTGTTTCAATGGCAACAGCTTATACTCCAACCAAACCTTCTTAAACCTGTGTTTATTTTCTAAGCCTAACAAAGCAACATTCATATCAAATTACCAAGGTCTACCTAATAGAATATGACATTGAAAATATATTAACTGACGCTATTAGGAAATTTTACATTGGTATTCTACCATCACCAGCTCAACATCTTTTATCCAACCAATTTTTTACGTATCTAGGTGTTTTTTCATAGGCAATCCTAGTTTATCCATAGAATGACTAGAAAATATATTTTTTAAGATACCACTGTGAATAAGAACAACAAAAATCTTAGCAAAAATTGACTTGGTTATTGCATCTTTTGAGTAAACTTGTGTGATATATGAGCAAGAGGTAAAAGTAGAGTGAATACATCTTATTAGGTGAGAGGACATCTTCACACATAGATCATTTGCCTATTTCTCTTTATATTACATATACTTATAGGATGTCAAGAGAATTAGCTGTGGGAGAGAATGCCTTTGGCTTAAAGTAGCTTATAGACACACTGGCTATCATTAACTGACGCTTAAATAATCTCGAGGTATCATAGGCATCTACATGGGGTAGCCTAGTGCCTTAGGAGAAGTCGATGCCCAGAAGAGGACCACCTACACATCAACCGTGTGAAGGAAGGTATGTCAGTGATGAGAACTTTGATTATCTTGATGAATTTGAGGTTTTTAATAGTATAAGAAGACCCCATAGGCTTAGGCGAGATTAGAATGATGAGGTGCCAAAGGGTATCAAGTTGAACATATCGATATTCTAGGGAAAGTCTGACCTAGATGCATGTTTGGAGTGCAAACGATAGATGAAGTTAGCGTTTGATTGCCATAGGTATTCTAAAACCTAAAAGATAAAGCTGATAGTGATAGAATTTATAGACTATGCTATCTTATGATGGGATTGGGTATGCATTAGTTGTAGGAAAAATGGTAAACATCCTATTGAGACCTGGCAACAGTTAAAGACATTGATGAGAAAAAGGTTAGTGTTGAGTCATTACCACAAATATATATATATATATATATATATATAGATGACTACAAATAATGGTGTAGAGTGGTCGGAGTGTAAAGGACTACTACAAGGAAATATTGATGGTAATAATGAGGGCAAATGTCATGAAGGATAGAAAGGCAACTATGGTAAGGTTCATAGGGGGATTGAACCAAGAGATTGCCAATGTGTCAGAGCTACACCACTATGTAGAGATTGGAGACTTGGTGGAGTTAGCCATCAAGGTAGAAAAGTAGCTCAAAAGGAGGGATAGACAATAGCAGCCACTATATTGAACCATACAATAGTTTATCCACTGAGAGGAGGAGCAACCAATGAAGGCAATTAGGGTGCCTAAGTTCAAGGATGCATCCCGGGCTAATGCACCTAATGTAAAAAATCTAAACCCTAATACTTCTAACACACATAATTGAGATATTTTGTATTTTAAGTACCAAGGGAGGGAACACATTGCTACCTAATGCCTGAATAGGCGGACAATAATAATGACCAATAAAGGAAAGATAGTCACCGATGAGGGAGAAGATAGCAGTGGATATGAGATGCCACCATTGAAGGAGGTCCATTTGAAGTAGAGGAAGAAGTTTACAAGGAGACAAATAGTGTAAGTTTGATGGTTATGAGAGCACTAAATACACAAGTAAAGGAGGAAGGATTTGAGGAGCAACCAGAGAAAATCTTTCATGCTAAGTGTAAGGTTAAAGATAAGATATGCAGCCTATTATGAATAGAGAGAGCTGCACGAATATAGTTAGTATAATGTTAGTGGAGAGACTTACACTTTCACACCAACCTTACAAATTGTAGTTGTTGAATAACTGTGGTGAAGTAAAGGTGATAGAGCAAGAGTTGGTAGAGTTTGAGATAAGTAAGTACAAGAACAATATACTATGTGATGTGGTATCTATGCAGATGAGTCGTATCTTGTTGGAAAGGTCGTGGTGATTTGACCGAGATGTGGAGTTCTATGTTAAGGTGAATATGTATATATTCTATCATAACAACAACAAGGTGACACTTGTACCACTTACATTGAAAGATGTGTAAAAGGATTAGTGCTACCTAGAGTAACAAGATGAGTTAGACATCAAGAGAAAAAAGAAAGAGAGAGAGAGTGGGAATGAATTAGAGAGTGCATAAGTCAAGAGAAAGAGAGAGAGAGTAAGAAAGAAAAAGAAGTGAGCAAAAAGGAAAGTATGTTAGCAAAGATGAGAGATATGAAAATAGCTATAGGAAGCGAGCAAAAAGCGATATTACTTTTTTATAATGAAATTTATCTAACAAAAAAAGTCACATCTTCTCTCTCTAAAAGTGTTGTATTTGTTTTGTAGGAATTTCTGGATATCCTTCTAAAAGAGTTGCTATCGCCAGTCAAAGGGATTGAACATCAAATCAACTTCGTACCTAGAGTAGCCATTCCAAACCAACCAGCATATCGAATGAATTTGAAGGAGACTAAGGAGATTCAGTGACAAATGGAAGAATTGATTAGTAAAGGATGGATTAAAAAAAGCATGGACCCTTATGCAATACCTGTATTGCTAATACCAAAGAAGGATGGGTCTTAACGGATGTGCATAGATTGCCAAAGCTTAAATGCTATAATGATAAAACATCAACATCCCATTCCTAAGTTAAATGATATGTTTGCTCAATCACAATGAGCTAGTGTATTCTCTCAAATTGATCTTAAGAGTGGGTATCATCAAATCTATACGAAAGAAGGGGATGAGGGGAAAACAACCTTTAAAACGAAAGATGGATTATATGAGTAGTTAGTCATGCCATTTGGGTTAACAAATGTACCCAGAAAATTTATGAGGCCTATGAATCATGTCCTACGTGTTTTCATAGGTAGATTCGCTGTGGTGTACTCTAATGACATTTTTGTCTATAGTGAGTCTATTGATAAACATACTAGACACTTTAGGAAAGTATTTAAAGCCTTGCAAAAGAAACAATTGTATGCTAACCCTAAGAAGTGCACATTCTGTGTGGATCATTGCGTATTTCTTGGCTATATTGTAAGTCCACAGGGAATTTGTGTGGATGAGAATAAGGTTAAGGTGATACAAGAATGGCCAACACCCAAGATTGTGACTTAGGTAAGGAGTTTTCATGGTCTTATGAGCTTCCAGAGGAGGTGCATACGAGACTTCAGCACAATCACTACAAAGGCTGGCATTTATGTTGCTTAAGAAAAGGCTTACTAATCCACCTGTATTATCTTTGCCTAACTTTTCTAAAATATTTGTGCTTAAATGTGATGCTTTAGGAATAGGATTTGGAATAGTGTTGATGCAAGAGAAGAGACCAACTGCATATTTCGATGAGAAGTTAAATGGAGTGAAGCTAAACTACCCCACATACAACAAGGAGCTACCATTGGTAAGAGCCTTAGAGGTATGTTAATATTATCTAATACTTAGGGAATTTGTTGTCCATACGCATCACGGGTCTCAAAAGCATTTAAAGAGTCAAGGTAAGTTGAATCATAGATATATCAAACAGGTATCTTTCATAAACACTATCCTATATGTAATTAAGTATAAGAAATGTGTAGAGAATGTAGTAGTGGATGCATTATCTAATAGATATTCATTACTTACTACATTAAATACTAGACTTTTGGGATTTGAACTTATTTAAGCATTATATTCAAACGATGAAGATTTTGGTCAAGTGTTTGAATTGACTAAGGTATACATGATAAGTATTTTCGACATAAGGGATATTTGTTCTACGTAAATAGGTTGTGCATGCCTAATTGTTCCTTGCGTGAGTTACTAATCTGAGAAGTATGTGATGGTGGTCTGATGGGACATTATGGTGTCACCAAGATATTTACGGTTTTACAGGAACATTTCTTTTGGCAACATTTGCAAAGAGAAGTTAAAAGGATAGTTGATAAATGTTTTAAGTATAAGGAGCCTAAGTTGTGAGTTTGGCCACATAGATTGTATAAACCATTACTAGTTCCAGAGATAATGTAGACGAACATTTCAATAGACTTCGTGTTAGGTCTACTGCAAACTCTAACGGGTAAGAATAGTATTCTTTTGGTTGTGGATAGGTTTTCTAAAATGGCACACTTCATTGCATGCAATAAGATGGATGATGCTAGCTAACTTATTTTTTAAGGAAATAGTTAGATTGCATGGCATACTGAAAACCATTGTATGTAGTAGAGATGTTAAGTTCTTAAGTTACTTTTGGAAAACACTATAGTAGAAGCAAAGGACTAAGTTGTTCTCTACAAGTCATCCACAAACTAATGAACAAGCTGAGGTGGTGAATAGGACTTTAATTGCATTATTCCATTCATTAATTAAGAAGAATATAAGAACTTGGAAAGATTGTTAGCTACATGTCGAGTTTGCTTACAATAGGAGCATACACTTAACCACACACAAATCACGATTTGAAGTTGTTTATGGGTTTAACCCATTAACTACATTAGACTTGCAGCCATTATGGCATAATGAGCAAATTAGTACAGATACAGAGCATAAAGCAAAGTTTGTAAAACAGCTACACAAACATGTATGCCAAAATATTGAAAGAAGAAATAAATAATACACGTAGTAAGGAAACAAGGGCCACAAGAAAGTTATGTTTGAGCTAGAAGATTTGGTCTTGGTTCACATCAAAAAAGAAAGATTTCTAGATTAAAGAAAGTCAAAGCTAATGCTAAGGGGTGGAGGTCCATTTCAAGTGATAAAGCACATCAATGAAAATACTTACAAGTTGCAATTATCAGGTGAATTTAGAGTTAGTGCAATATTTAATGTCATTGATTTAAGTCCTTCTGATGCAAGGGATGAACGAGACTTGGAATTGAGGCCGATAACTTATTAAGAGGGGGGGGAGATGCATCAAGGCTGATGTTAAGTACTCAAGGACAACCGAATGTCCGTTGATGAGGGGCAAGTCTAAAAGGTTTAATGAAGCAATGACAACACTTGTGAAGGAGTTTTGAGAAGCTTTTAGGTGTTTGGAGGAGCTTAAGAAGGAAGAAGAGCTTTCTTAGGTGAACTAGATGCAAAGAGAACTCAAAACTTCCCATGGAGCATCCTCAAGATCGAGCCCAGTAGGTAGCCAATCTATCATGAAGCCGATGGATCGAGCCAGAGTACACACGATTAACAGTGGACTAAAAATGGACTCTCTGCATTTGCAATTAGATGAGTTGTGCTTAATTATGCATGGCATGATCGAAAATCATAAACACCACGACATCCTGCAGTTACAATTACTGGAGTTGCACTCAATCGCTCAAGGCGTGATCATAAATACTGGGATGACTTGACACATTTTTTTACAATAAGAGCTACAAGATCAATAGCTAGATTGAGTGTGCAGACCTCACAGAGGCAAATTTTGGTAGGAAACTTTCTTTTGTGTTATTTTTTTATTTTAGCCAATTTCCATACAAGTCATAAGGTTCCTAGGCTCCTTAACATTATAAATAAAGTCTAATTATGTGATTAAAAACAATCACTTTTGGATTATTGATATTAAATTCACTATTTCTTTCTTCTTTGAACTTAAAGTGCATTAACTTCTCGTGAAATCCAAATTGAATCATTCCAAGTGCGTTCTTTGTTCATTTGTGGCATATTAATTGACAATGCATATTAGTTATGGTCATCTTCTTCGCTAGAGTTTATTCAAGATTATTGCGTTTGGTCATTCTTCACAGTTTAAGCAAGTAGGTTTCATTGGGTTCCTACCAACGATGAGTTGGTATTAATAATATCTTAGATACTAAGTTCAAATAGAACTGCCAAGAAGTGGATTTCCCATAAGGAGAGAGAAAGTTTCTACACACATGTCATGTTCAGCACACTTTGCTAAATAACTTAGCTATGGGAGAAGCTATGAGCAAGCTTAGCATCATACAGCATCGTGCCCCCACGAATATGATCATGGGCCTAGTTTTTATCCTATAAAATGAAATGTACTGGTCTCGACAATATGGGCATATTGGACTGAAGGGCATAAGTGAGAGGTAGAGTGCTATAGGTTTGAGATGGGGTGTGGTTTGGGAGTAAGAAGTACTATGGAATGGAGGGATAGGTTGTCAAGGAAGGGGGTGAGAAAGAGTAAGGTATTTTGGATGAGGGGGCTAAGGTGGGAAGGTAGAAGGAGAAGAAGAGGTGGATGATACAACCACCAAAATAGGTGCAAAGTCCTCACCCTAGGGTGGGTTCCCCAATGAGACTAAGAAAGGTGAAGCTCAGGGGTGGGCAAAGGTTGGCAAGGCCTTAAGGAGAGATCAATGATGGGTGGAGGAAGGGGCAATCTTTTCTTCTTCCTCTTTCTCTTGCCCTTAACCTTGTAGCTATGGTAAGAGGCTACCAATAACTCCTTTATAATTTCACTTGCAAAACAATGAAAATAGATAAGTGAAAAAATTACCCTAAGTTAAATTAACAAAAGTACTTACCAACTTTGTCATAGAGATCCTCAGAGCAACAACTCAAGCTAAAATAAAACAAAACCCTAGGGATGATTACCACCTCTAAATTTATAAAATGATTATTTAAAGAAAAAACCTTCACTAAAATTTTAGGAACAAGGTTTTTTGGAAAGTTGGGGTGAAGAAGGATTGGGACGAAAGGTAACGAGAAGTCCCACAATTTGGGTCCCTTCAAAAAGAAGTATTTTAACTTCCAACCCTTGTTGCTATTATTATAAGATGCATCAAGCACTTTATGCTTAGCCATTGGACTAAAATAAAAAAAATCCCAAGCTTTGGACTTTTAAAAGTCCAAAGATAAATGAAAAACTCAGTGATGGATTCAACCAAGGCTTAATAGCACAAGATCAAAAACCCAGTGAGCCAATAGAAAGAGTTAGGGGTTAGTTATGTTAACATTATATTAATAGTCTTAGCCACTTCAAAATGAAAAAGGAAAGGGGAAATGAAATCCTATTCTAAGTGGGTGAATAAAAACTGAAATGTAACCTTTAGTAGGAAGCCTATGGGGCCAAGACGACTCATGGGGGCTTTTAGTCATTTCATAACAAGGTGTTTTTGAAGAGATGGTTACTAACCTTGAATTGAAGAAGAAGAAAACGACATGGGTTATAGATGAAGTATTGAAAAAAAAGCTTTTACATCGATAAAAAAAATGAAAGTGATTTTGTTTGAGAGATAAAGATTTATATGGAGTAACAGTCTCAATCCAAGCTACACAATTATAAAAGGATTATTATATAGAGTAATAGTTTCAATCTAAGCCGCACAAGTGTAAAATGATTATTATATAATAACAGTCTCAATCTAAGCTAGACAAGTGTAAAATGATTACAAAGCCTTAGGACAATAAAATGCCGCCAAAAGAGAGAAATCTTGCACGTGCATTTAATGAATAAGATTCTAATGAGACTGATGCCTCAAAATACACAAAGTTCCTGAAGAGGAAAGTAATAGATTTCCACTTTAGGAACTTGGAAAGTCAAAACCAACTTCACAAAAGGCATCATTGGTAAAGAACTCATAGGGTGAAAAGTATCAGCTCTAAAGGGATTTCTCCTGAGTAGAATCTCAAAAATTAAAAGGACTAAATGACTGAAGTCCTCATGATTTACCAACCATATCTTGGTACTCCCTACTCAGATAAAAATTCTCAGAAACAAACTTGCTTGGTAAAAGGAAATCAGGGGTCCTTTTCTCACATTATATGATATTTGTAACATAAAAACTTTAATATTTAGAACACAATACAAAAGGGGCATCATCTTTCTGTACGGTAAGGACATTAGTTTTACAAAGGTTTGCCAAAAATAGGGCACGGAAAAACATTCCTTAAAAATAGAGCCCCATCCTTTCAAGGAAAGGTGCCGATCACATGTGAGAGCTACTCAAAATATTCCTTAGTAGAAAAACCTCCACAGCTAACCTAATGCAACACTTCACGAAATTAATCCCAGCCATGGTTCCCCCCCGGCCTTTTACGTTAGGCACTTTCAGCAAGCCATCCAAAATGAGCTAGTTAAGACAATCATGAGAGCTGTACTAATATACCTATTGCATGTATTTGAGCATCAGGTCTTGAAAGCAAGAGAAGCATGATAATGTGGAAATTCATCCTTTTAGAAGTGCTGAAGGTATAGTTGCCTTTCAAGGCTCAACAAATATTTTGACACCTAACTTAATACCTCCTCCCTTGTTAGCTTAGAAAGATAGCCTATTATTGAACAGTTAACCTACTTGTAGTAGGAGGGTGATGATAGGCCATGGCAATTGATGTATTCTACAAATAGGAATCCCTTCTTATTAAATAAACACAAGTTACAAAAAACTTTTTATTATTTTTGGACACCTTTACTATTTTCAGTGGTCATTATTATAAGTAGTTGCTATTTTTAGATAAATATCAATATTTTAGGAAAAGAACCCACATCACTACCAACACCCAATGCCTTCATTCTCTCCTTGAGCTAACAGTTGTTTCTATTTTCCAAAAACTTGTACTCCTACTACTTGTTTGTTGCTTTTTGTTTTCTGATGCCAATGCACATTTTTCGAAGATTTGCAAGTTTGAGCAAATTTATCAACTTGGTGTCTCTATTTCCAACTCTAGAAACTTTGATTTGTGAGGTCTTAATGTAGGTGGCCACTAGCTTTGCAAGGCTACTGTATGGCAAAACCTTCTTCAAAAATTCAACCAGTCATTACTTTGATGGCCTTCTTATGATTGATGACATTCGTATCATTATTAACCATATGCTTGTGTATATAATTATTTTATAATTTTCAAGCATCATTTTTTTTCTTTTAATGTTCACAATAAATCTACTTTAATTTATTTTTCCTTTTGTTTTCTTTCTTATGCTAAAATGGATATTATTTGGATTTCAACTAATTGTAGGGCCTTCAAATTTGCAATAACATCATGAGGCACTATGTGAATGAGTCTTTGGAAATTCAACAAAATTTTCTTTTGTTTAGATACTTTTTTTTATTTGTCCATTATAGAATTATGATGTTACTTGTTTATATGTGATCAAATATTGTAGGGTAATGTTGTATTTATTAGCGATATATCCTCTAATAAATGAGTGATACTTTAGGGATAATGGTTGTAAATGTTATTATTATAAATTAATAACATACCAGTGATTATTTTGTCAATATTTTGAAAGTGTTTTCATGCATATAAATATTAAATGACGTAAAGTATTACATGTACCATTGTAATTGTGTTAAAAAGTTTTATTTATAAGGGGTTATGAATATGGATACAATAAATAATTTGAATCTTAAGCAATTGCAGCATCTTAGACTGGGCCATGCAATAGAGACTAGGATTAGCAAGTTAGAGAAAGATGGGCTTCTAGGCCTATTAAGAGAGGAGCTCTATTTGACTTGTGAATCTTACATCTTAAGCAAGATGGCTAAGAGTCCATTTGATCGGTACATTGAGAGAGCCACATCGGTATTGGAATTAGTTTACACTGATATTTGTAAGCCATTTAATGAAATGGTAAGGGAAGGATTTCACTACTTCATTACCTT
The DNA here is from genome assembly GCA_019155195.1 of Avicennia marina. Classification (NCBI taxonomy): domain Eukaryota; kingdom Viridiplantae; phylum Streptophyta; class Magnoliopsida; order Lamiales; family Acanthaceae; genus Avicennia; species Avicennia marina. Next base: position 15,521,490 of record CM032754.1, on the reverse strand, counting down.
TACTAATGATTTCTCTAGGCATGGGTATGTATATTTGATGAAGTACATGTATGAATCCTTTGAAAAGTTCAAAGAATTTAAGTCTAAAGTAGATAAACAAACTAGTAAACATATAAAAACACTACAATCAGATCATGGCAGTGAATACATAATTAATGAGTTAGTTGAATTCCTTAAGAAAAATAGAATTGTATCACAACTCACGCCACTAGCAACTCAGTGGAATCATGTAGCTAAGTAGAGGAATTGGACCTTATTGGACATTGTTCAATCCATAATAAGCTTTACTAACTTACCCATTTTTTGTGGGGACACACCCTCGTGACAACTACCCACATCTTGTATAGGATTCCCTCTAAGTCTATTCCTTTGATCTCACATGAGATGTAGAGTTGGAGGAAGCTCAAAGTATATTAGGATTTGAGGATGTTGGCTTACCTTAAGAAGAGTAAAGTAGATAAGTTAAAGGTAAAGGACATTTTAGGTCGCTTTGTAGGGTATCCCGAGGACTCTATGAGATACGAGTTCTACCTTCCTAATGACCAAAGGATTGTTGCTGGTTATCAAGCACATTTCCTAGAGGAAGAGTTCATCTGGGAAGGGGGTGCTAGAACAATTATTGTGCTCAAGGAAGTTGAACATGGAGGACAAAGTGAGGAACCCGTATGGTAGTTACCTATTCAAGAAACACCTTCTATGATACATCCATTGCAACGATCAAATAAAGTCTCTCATACACTAGAAAGATATGCTTATGTCTTAGAGAATGGACAAAAGTTCTTCTTTATAGGAGATAATGATTATGGAGATGATCTTTCTACATACGATCAAGCGATGGCAGAGAGGGACTATGCTAAGCGGTAGAAGGCTATGCAATCTGAGATGGATTCGATTGATTCGAATCAAGTTTGGACCTTAGTGGATTTGCCTGAGGGAATAGTTCTCATTGGATGCAAATAGATTTACAAAAAGAAGATTGGTTTAACTAATGAGGTGGAGACTTATAAAGCCAAGCTTGTAACAAAAGGCTATATAGTCAAAATGTGGTATTGACTATAAGGAGACCTTTTTGCCTATATCTATGATCAAATTTATTTATATACTTCTTATAATAGCCACCCACTTGGACTATGAGATTCAACAGATGGATATCAAAACTACTTTCCTTAATTGGTTTCTTGATTCGGATATCTATATGGTGCAACCACACTGTTTTGAGGTCTAAGGTGAATCTCATAAAGTATACAAGCTTAAAAGTTCTATTTATGGCCTTAAGCAGGCATCAAGGGCTTTGAATTTTCATTTTGAAGGCACAGTCAATTTGTTTAGCTTCATCAGAAATGAGAATGAGCCCTATGTCTACAAAAAAGTTAGTCGGAGTACAATCACAATCCTACTATTGTATGTAGATGACATACTTCTCATTAAGAATGATGTAGGGATGATGACTTCTATCAAAACATGGTTATTTAGTCGATTTTCCATGAACAACTTAAGAGAGGTGACCTATATCTTGCGAATTCATATCTATAGAAATAGAGTGAAGAGATTAATGGATCTCTCCTAAGCCTTGTACATAAACAAAATTCTAAAGAGGTTTAGAATGGAAGCCTCTAAGAGATGATTGTAACTGGTTAGGTGTGGCACCCATCCCTTAAAGACCATGCACCCATAGATGGACAATGAGAGAAGATCAATGGTTACCATTCCATATGCTTCAACAATTGGAAGCTTAATGTATGCAATGCTATATACAAGGTCAGATATTGCCTACATTGCAAGTTGTTATGAGCAGGTTCTAGACGAATCCAAGTAAATAGTGTTGGGATACCGTCAAGTGTATCTTTCAGTACTTGAGAACAACCAAAGATATAGACTTGTGTATAGAGATAAAGAACTGAAAATAGACGGCTATATGACTTTCAATCAGATGTTGAACGTAGAAAATCCACTTTTGGATACATTTTCACCCGTAAGGGAGAAGCAGTGAGTTAGAAAAGTTCCAAGTTGAGCACCAGTGCAGATTTCACCACAAAGGCTGAGTATATTGTAGCACACAATGCTACAAAGGAGGTTAATTTGGATTAAGAAGTTTATTTCTGAGCTTCAAGTGGTTCCAAGGACGGATCAACCGTTGCCACTTCATTGTGCAAACAATAGTGTGATTGCACAAGCAAAGAAACCTAAGTCTTATCTAAAATCCAAACATATTAAGAGGCGATTTCATATCATTCCAAAAATCATTAGAAGGGGCAATATTACCATGCAGAAGATAACTTCAGTAGATAATGTTACTAACCCACTCACCAAACTGATTACACAAGAATAGCTAGATAACCATCTTGAGAAGATGGGTATTAGATACCATAGTGATTGGTATTAATGCCAATAACATTAGAGTGCAAGTGGGATATTGTTAGTAATATGCTATCTAACGCTAAATTGTTAATGAGAGATACTTGAAGAATATTAGTTATAAATGTTATTATTATAAATTAATAAAACATTGATAATTATTTTGTCAATATTGTGACATTATTTTCATTCTTGTAAATCTTAAATGGCGTAAAGTATTGCATACACCTTCTTTATTCATAGGGGGTTTGAATATGGGTTCAAGGTTGTCTTTGTACACACTTACTAAAATTATTTCATAAGTCACAGATACTTTAAAGGACACTGGAGAATCAATACTATTTGCACTCCTTGTATTTGTACGAAGAGTGTCGTAACGTTTAATATGAGATACTGAGAATGCATGTGTGTAAATACATTACTAGAGAATGAGCATTCGAACATTGACTTGTAAAATGAAGCAAATGAATAAAGTTCACTCTTTGTTTTCAAGGACTTATTCCGTGATTGTATTAAGTGTGTGTAGACTTTAGATTTGAGATGATATGGTTGTCTTGTGTGCGTGACAATCAACGTGTCATCAGGGAATTAAGGACTAATATCTATCCTGATATGAGACAGGGTCATAAGTCTAAAGTGCTATTATGCAAATGCATATAGAGGCATATGTGCGTTTCATAAGGAATCTGTCTCCTTACAAGTGAGCAAGGCATTTGCCTTATGCAATTGATATTTTATAAGATAGAAATCCTTGGCCAATGTAGTGTGTGATCGAAAAAGGGTTTTCGATAAAAGCACTAGTCTTATGAGAAAATGTTAATTGATCATGTGACCGAACTTGTGAGTTTGACTAAATTTATGGTTTTACTCGATTGGTACAAAATAAGACAAAAGGTCTATATTGCATGGTATTTACCATCGAGAGGGTTTATTGTGATCCATTCACTTTATCTTGAATGGATTACGATATAGGCTATAGGTTAAGTGTTACCTATATCCTTCAAGCTATGCTCATTGCCATCGAAGGATAAACTTAGAGAGTCATACATAAGAACAAGATGAAGGCTTGAGACATTTGCAAAGCAGTGATCACAAGACATGAGAAGTCTCGTAGTGAATTTAATTTGGTTACAATTTGATTGAACCAAATTGGAATTATTTATTCCTCATCATACTTGCTAGTGATGAAATAAATAATTAAAAATATGATGAGCCTTTAATTTAACTAATAAGATTAATTAAATTAAAGAGACAAAGCACAAAAGGATTATTTTGTCCTATTATGTTTGTTAATAATGGGGATTATTACTTGGAAACATTTTAAGCCTTTATTTAATTAATGGGATTGATTAACTTGAAAGAAATAATTCAAACAGACTTCAATTATTAATTAAATTAATAATTAAATGTTGATGAGCTTGAATTAATTTTAAGGTTCCCAAAAAAGCCCATAGAACCCATTCTACAACCCTAAGAATCATAGTATAAATAAGCTTGTGTCTTGAGATGAAACATTAGAAGAGAAACACTATTCATAAATGAACAGTAGCCATTGGGCGCTGTTCATTAGGCACTATTCACTTTTACCTATTTCATGTCAGAGAAAATTAGTTGCTAGCCTCCCTCTTAGATTTTCTCTTAGGAAATTCTTTAAGCATAAAAGTTGTCGAATTTTACAAAAGAGTTTGCAAAGTTTTGTAGGAATACCATAGCTAATAACTTGTTTGTATGGACAAATTAGAGGTTGAAACTTTATCATGACTTATCAATTATGAACAAAAATTATAGTAATTGGATTCCAAGTAATTATCTATACAACTATCTTAGAGTTTATATTTATGTATTTTATGTGATGAAAGCTAATCGAATTGGGACTTTATTTTCCTTTACATTTTATGATGATTTTGTGATTAAAATTTGAAAAATTTTGCAGTCCATACCGAGTGAAACCTAACATTATTGACTTTGGTTTCCCTGTTCATTAATTTGTCTTTCCTTTTATATCAAATTCCACATTTTCAATATAATAACTAATTCTTCTCTCTTTTTCTTTTTAAAATCATTCTATTATTCTCTCTCCAATGTTCTTTTAGTCTCAATTACTTTTTAGTCATAAATATAATAAATTTATTGCCACAATTTATGTGTATGAAATGATAATTAATTTGGATTCAAGGTATATACTGAAGATTGATGAAAAACTCCTTGATCATCAGGTAATGACGTAGTAAAGGGCAAAAACAATCAAGAGGATTAAGAAAGGGGATGAATGGATTCTAACTATTCCACGTAAGAGATCTCACTATTCTTGATGAATAATTTCTTAGAATTACAAAACAAGAGGGTTGCAACTCAATATATTAGTTTCTGATCTAATAAAACAGTAGCTACTTTACAAAACTAATCAACTAAAGAAATTGTACATAGCTAACTACTAACAAATATTTACCATTGCTGAGGTGTTAACATGTCTCCAACTCATCTCCACATCAATTCCTTAGTTAGCTATTGTATTTTAACACCCCTTCCCTCTCAAGAGGTGCATGAATGTTTCTGATGCACATCTTCTCAAGTAATTTGTTGAATTGTGGATTGGATAGAGCTTTTGTTAGGTATACCTTAGTTAGCTATTGTATTTTAACACCCACTTCCCTCTCAAGAGGTGCATGAATGTTTCTCATGCACATCTTATCAAGTAATTTGTTGAACTGTGGATTGGATAGAGCTTTTGTTAGGATGTTTGCAACCTAGTCTTTGCTTGTAATGTACCTTATCATTACAATTTTCTCCTCCATTTCTCCTTAACAAAATGAATATCCAAATCAAAGTGTTTGATCATGTCATGATGTATAGGATCTTTGCTTATTTGTATGGCTTCCTAGTTGCCACACCACATTATCACAAGTTATGAATAGCTGATTGCAAAATCCCTCAATAGATTCTTGATCCACAAAACATCACAAATGCATAATCCCAAGGCTCTATATTCTGCTTTTGTTGAGTTTTGGTAACAACTAGCTTTTTCTTGCTCTTCCAATTGATTAGTGAAGCCATAAAGAGGATATAGTAGCCTATAAGTGTTTTTGTGGTGCAAGGGCATGATCTCCAATCACTATTGGACTGGCCCCTTAACCTGGGTTTGGAATGTGAGGGCATGAAAAGTCCTTTTCCTAAAGTTCCTTTTCAAATATCTGAGTAGCATTAAACCAATCTCCAAGTCTGATTTTCTTAACCCTGACATTTACCGTGACAGCACTTGTATTGAGTACGCAATATATGGTCTTATGAATGTTAGATTTATTAGCTTTCCTACCATTCTCCTGTACTAACTTACATCCACAAATTCATCTTTCTCATTAGGTTCAAACTGAAGATTCACTTCCGTAGGATTGGAAGCATTCTACATTCATCTAGTAAATGAAAGAGTGTATTTCCTCTAGCTCAAGATAGTCTTGGCTTGTGATCTTGCTATCTCAATACCTAAAAAGTATTTTGGAACTCCTAAGTTCCTCAGTTTAGATTACGATTGCAACTAATCCTCAAAATCTTCAATATGTGCTTGAGACTTGCACACTACTACCAAGTTATTTACATACAACAACACCACTATTTTGCTACCTAATCCCATTTCCTTGGTGAACAATGAGTAATCTCCCTTAGGTTGGATGAATCTATAGTTGCATAAAGCTTAAGTGGAACTTGTTGGTCCATTGCCTAAAGGCCTATTTAAGGATATAAAAGGCATTCTCCAACTTGCACGCCTTCTTTTTTGTACTTAGTTCTATTTCTCCATCCCTTAAGGCATATCTCTAAGGTAACTCAATGTAGATCTCCTCCTCTAAATAACCATTTAGAAAGGCATTATGGATATCAAGTTGCCACAAATTCCAATTCATGATTGCTGCAAAAGAAAAATAAAGCTTTACTGTGGAATGTTTGACAATTGGACTAAAAGTGTCATTATAATCAAAGGCTTCCACTTAGTTGTAGCCTTTGGATACCAACCTAGCTTTGAACCTCTCAATGGTGCCATTTGAATGGATTTTCAAATTATACACCCATTTATTCCTTATGGTAAGATAGCCCTTTGGTAGATTAAAACATCCTAAGTGTTGTTTTCTTCTAAAGCTTAAATCTTAGCTACCATAGTCTCTTTCCATCTTGAATCAAGTGTAGCCTCAGTAAAGAAACTTGGCTCTTTTATCTTATGTAATTTAGCTAGGAAAAAAAATATAATAACGAGATAGGTAGATGTGTTTAAGATATTGGCGATGGGATAGGCAGTAATGGATGCAGGTTCTAAAGGTGACCTAAGGTTATGTTAATATGATTCACAATACATAACTAGCTTTTTGTGTTTGAAGGATCTTCTTAAATATGGTTCTAGTTGAGGGTTAACTAGATCAATGAAGTTTAGCTAAGGGTTAGTAAGCCCATTGGTGTTAACATGATCTTGATCACTTTAGTGATAAAATGTTTTATTTATGTTAGAGGGCTAGTTATTATTAAGTGTTGGATTTAATTGAATTGCTTTAGAGGTGTTTGATCATATGAGAACAAAGGTTTAAAGGTGGATTCAGGTGTGTTAAGGTGAGTATAATGAGTCTTATCAAATGAAAAAATATGTTCATAGAAAATGGCATCCCTACACATAAACATCTCATGGCTGCTTAGGTCATAGAACTTGTGCCACTTTATCTCTATTGGATATCCTATAAAAATATACTTTCTTGATTGTGAATCAAACTTATTTTTCTCTCTTTTTAGTTAGCAAACAAAAGCTAAGCACCCAAATACCTTGAGCTACTAGTAAGAGGGAGGCTTCCCAAACAAAAGTTAATATGGTGAATTGTGACCTAGGACTATTATAGGAAGAATATTAATTAGGTAAGTTGTTTTTAGTATAGCATCTTCCCATAACTTAGTGGGAAAATTGGCTTGGAAAAGAAGTGCTCATGCAGTGGTTAATAGGTGTTGATGTTTCCTCTCCACCATTGCATTCTATTGTGTAGTTCTAACACATGATCTTTGACGAACAATTCCCTATTCTGATATAAAGGTGGTAAGATTGACTTCTAGTACATTTTTTAAGCGAATGGTTTTTCTTTTAGTGTTGAATTGTTGAGAAAAAGGTTATGAAAGGCCGGAAACCATGTGAAGCTTCATTTTTGTGTTGCAAGAGATAAATATATAAGCATCTTGTGTACTAATCAACAATGATAAGGAAGTAATGATGAGCACCAGTTGACACTATGGAATAAAGACCACAAATGTCAATAAAAGTTTTTTCAATACAATTTGTGTGAGTAGGAAAAGGCAGCCTTTTTTGCTTAGCCACAGGACATGTCACACAGATCTTGTTGCTCATACTACTAATAGATGGGCATATCTCCTTGATTTTTGTTATTACATCATATGATGGGTGTCGTAATCTAAAATGCTAGGTATTAAATGAGAAAGAGGAATTACAAAGATTTGTTTAGACTATTCATTATGTGTGGATGAGAGAGCAAAAGATTGACGACTCTTGAAAGTGTCAGTTGGATATTGTTTTTAATCCAGGATAAAGAGGCTATGTTCAAGCTCAGAAATGTCAGGCTTTATCCATGGTGACAAAACTTGAAGGAAACAAGAGTTTGAGGAAAAAACCAAGCAACATCCTAGTGTTTTTGTTGGCTTACTCATTGACATAAGGTTATATTTGAAATATGGCACAAATAAGACGTCAATGAGTGATAGGTGTTTAGAGATTATCACACTTCCTATATAGGTCATAGCTGTTTTTATCCCATTTGGTTGGTTAACAAATATATTTTCAATAGGTTGAGGTATTTGCAAGAGATCAAAATTGTTACACATATCATCAGTGGTCCCTATCTACAATCCAACAAGTATTATCAACATAAACAAAAAATCACTAATTCACATGAGGTTTGGTTGTTGTTTACAAAGTTATAGTTTCCTGGTTGATCTTTATTTGAGCTTTGTCCATGTTGAGGATAAACTTATCTCATGCTGGCCTTGGAAACAACTAAAGACTTAAGGAGTGAGATCAATCTCTTGACTTGCTCTTGTGATAGCATCGAGTCATCCTTCTCTTCATTACTATCCAACTCCTATCAATCTTCCACCTTAGCTTAATTTGCAAAGGTCCATTGTTTCTTTCCTCCTAATTTAGTAAATTTGAAGTTAGGCGGAAGGCCTATCAACATATAGCAATTCTCCTTGCCACGTCCTCTTTTCCTACAATGGTTACAGATCTAATCACTTTTCTTTCCCCTCTTTTTTGTTGCTGCTACCATTCTAGTTGCATCCATCCATGACTATTGGCTCATTCCATTAGCCCTTTCAACCTTCGCTACTTTGATTGCATTAAATGCTTCATCCAAGGTTGGAAAAGGTCTTTGCCCCTGAGTTGAGACCTGTTGGAGGAGTATGTTTCATTAAGACCACTTAAGAACTTGTAAACTTTGTCTTTCTCTTCCAGGTCAATATATTTTTGAAAGCAATCTGGATTGCTCCTCTCACAACCATAATAAGGTTGTGGTCTATCAAACTTTATTTCCGTCCACACTACTATAAGATCGAAATAGTACATATCCACATTCCTAGTTCCTTGAGTTATCCCACAGAGGTTACTTTGTGACTTGCACACTCTATAATCATTAGGTAGGAAAAATTGTTTCTTCAAGACTTCCCACAGTTGATGAGCATTCAAGAAGACTGTTGAAGTAATTTGGGGACAAATCCCCTATGGAACTAAGAAACAATTAGATCATTACACCTGGTCCTAGCCTAGTGCAATGGACGATCCTTTGCTGATTCAACTATTCTTCCATTAATGAAATCTAACTTGTTTCTAATTGATAAAACATGGTGAATGTCCTGCTCTAGGTTATGTACTTATTCTTATTAAAGCTCTCATGTGACAAGGACATTTGTATGGTTGTCTGATAGATGAATATAGTAAGGTGATATTAGATCCTCTAGTGAAGAGTTTATTGCTGTATGATGCATTGAATTCTCTTAACTGCTAGCCATTTGTTTTCTTAAGTGAGAAAATGGCAAAGATCAACTAAATAGAAGCAAACACCAAGAATGTGTATGAATCAAAACCACATGACTTTGATTCCATATTGAAGATTGATGGCAAACTATATGATCATCAGGCAATAAAGCAGTAAAGGGCACAAACAATTAAGAGGAACAAGAAAGGGGATGAATGGATTCTGACTATTCCACTCAAAGGATCTCGTTGTTCTTGATAAATAAAGTTCTTAGAATTACAAAACAAGAGGTGGTATTCAATATATTAGTTGCTTATCTAATAAAACAGTAACTACTTTACAAAACTAATTAACTAAAGAAGCTGTACACAGCTAACTACCAACAAATAACTACCATAGTTGAGGTGTTAAACATGTCTCTAATTCTTCTCCACTTCATTAGCTTAGTCGGTTGTTGCATTTTAATAGTATCTTTATCAAATTTGATTGGAAAAAAATTTTGTTGACTTTAGATCTAATAATAGCCTTGAATACAAATGTAGAACATAAAAATTTATTTTCTCTAACTAAAGATAGAAATTTAAGATATATTTATATAGATGTGTGCGTGTGTGTTGAATTTTTGAAGAAAAAATTGTAAAGGTTAGTGATAATGTGATATATATTATTTGACATGAAATATAATTAATGATGTTGTAACATTTTTTAAACATAGAGTAGTCAAGATATAAGATTTTTAAACTTTTGAAAAATTGTAGGGGTAGGTTTTGGAATAAGTAAAAAAATCAATGATGATTAAAATTTAAGAAATATTTTTAAGAGATAACAAATATTCACAAGTATTAGAAAAAATTATAAAATCAGATTTTTAAAATTAAGCAATCCATCCTATTACAATCATATATTTTAATATTTAAAAATATAGATAATAAGTTTATATTTTTTTAAGAGAAATAAGCATCTAGAGATATATGAGACAAAAAAATAGTAGAATAAAAACATGAAGCAAAAAAACCAAAAAACATGAAAGAGAAAATAGGATCATGATGTTGAAAGAGAGACAAGAGAATTAATTAATATATTAAAAGTGTGAGATCTAGTTGTTGGGACAAATGTCAACTTTAAATACTTGATACACAACAAAGTGTAGGGTTGAGAGAACCCACAGCAATAGCATTGTAAAAAACCTTTTTAATCTCACCACCTAATTAAGATTCTATACTAAAAGAATGGTCTACTGTGAGATTACATGTCAAGAGGTTGAATACATGTCCGTCCATGTGCTAATCTAATAACATATATCACTATAATTTTATTAAAGACAAAACCATTAAAATACAAATTATATTCAGTTTTTGATCATTAAATCCAACTCAACCAAACTGCATTCTTATAGAGACAATAGAAGTTTTTCTCTTGGATTACCTATAACTTAAATATTCAGGTGTGTGTGGATATATAATCTTTAATTTAAATCACTTAAAATTAACACATATCTTCCTCAACTTTGGTTACTAGCCTTACTCTTCTTCTTCCTTTTCAAACTTTGATGCTATAAATTTGAGGCATGGAGTCAACTTTGAAATAGTTAATTCCACTGCATTCCCATCTAAGGTGTTAGCTAATAAACACATATATTCTCCAATGACAATTAGTTCTCTCAATGTCTAGTTGAATAGGATGTTTAGCTACTTCTACTCCACCCATTTCAACCATAGAGCTGATGGTTAATATTATTCTATTACATATATTGTGTTACTTCTAAATTGAATTTATGATTTTATTCTTACATTACTTCATTATCTTAAGTCAAATGATAGGTTGTGTTGAGAGGCTACAAAGTGCTTTGTTCATGATCAATGAAATGGGTGGAAATGATTACATCTATTCAATTCTTCATGGAAAAAGCAATTCAAGAGTTAAGAAGCATAATGCCTAAAGTTGCCAACATTTTAGAGGCTAGCAAGGTAATTTTATTTGTAACTACTTAAAGTTTCTAGCTATAACATCTATCTATGAATTTTATATTTTATTAACACTCGCATTAAACAGCAATTGCGTATCTTGTAGAAAGTGATTAATTTAGGGTCCATAACAGTTGCAATTTATGAAATTTCCCCACTAGATATCTCTTGATTTCTCAAACAACTTTCCAAAGTAACTTATTTATAACCCATAATGAGAACCATTGCATGAAGTAGTTGAATGACATTACAGTATACCACAACGAATAATTGCCATCCACAAGCCCAAACAAGAGCAGCCTAATGCCATAATTGCTATGGAGATTACTACAATGCCTAACAATTTTGAATCCAAGTCGATACCCATCACGGTATGTTTGGCAACCAGTTTCTGTAAATTACCAAAATCATGCATGTTCTGTTAAGAATTTCTCAATCAAAAGATTTGATACCTGTATATCTAATGAATGAAGGATTTAAGCTACAAAGGGCATGCTATGAAATATAAGGAAAATATAATTAAACATGACAAGGATGTGTAGAGCTTAGGATGTTCTAGTTTGTGCAGATCTAAAAAGATACTTGAGTTGGAATGGTTTGCATTTAACTCAACAAGACTACAAGATCATGGTCACATGGTTGTTGCACATTATCTTCCCTCGACTTCATCATCATTTCTGGAGTGCAATAATTTTGAAACTATAGAATTAGCTATAGATTTGTTGATCTAAGAAATACTATCCTTCTTTTCCTACGTGAGATAGTAGTGATTTGGTTTGCATAATCAACTTTTTTTTAAAATGTTTGTCTTATGGTAATGATAATAGCTTTTGGTTCTACATTCTTTTTTAATGTAATGTGTTTTATGACTTTATTTATTTATTTTTCTTAACTTGTTAAAATAATTTTTACCAAAAAAACACTTACCACTTTTAAGACAATAATCATATGGATAATAAATAATACATATTTTAAAATTCATTTCTTTTATTTAAGTTTGCTTTTGTCAAAATGGAAGCAAAACAACACTTGAAATCATTGTATTGCCTTAAAATTATATTTTGGAATCCTACGCTAAAGAATTTGCAATTTCACTTAATTTGTAGATCTTTCTATGCCATCATTATTCATAAAGTGTGCATGCTGGCTCAATTAGTATGAAAGAACCATTTCAAAAACCATATATTTGAATTCTTATAAGAACTACTTAAAAACTGTATGTTTGAATTCCTAGGAGAACAATGATGATGAACAATTTGTAAGTTGTTTTATAAGCACAACCAATAGTATCAAGACAAAACCTACCATGTGACAATAACTAAAGTCAAAATTATCCAAACATTATTGCAAATAAAAAAGACATTGAATTTAGGAGATGATATTATTGAAAATTTTCAGAACATGACTCGAATTCAATAGTCTATGGCTAACTTATAAATCATTTTATCTTTATATGAAAATATTACATACATAATACACACACAATAAATTTATAGAGATCCAACATGAGTAAAACAAAGTTCATGTAGGTTATGGTGGATTACTATTGAATTGTGTATTTCGGAAAAGTAAAAATAATTTCATTTTGAAAATTACAGAAAGAACAAGTAAATAATAGTGGTTTTTTTAAAATAATTTTGTAGAATTTAAGCTGAACCTTATTATTATTTGTATCCATGCTTTTCTTAAAACAAGTAGTACAAGATAACACATAGAGGTCTAGTAAACTTAAAAGATCGTTGCATGAATAATTTTAAAATAAAAGAATTTAATGTGATTTTGAAAAGGGCTAACATAATTATTCTTAAAAATCATTAGACAGATTTTGTTGGAAGCTTAATCTAACAACACAAGCTAACTAAGAACCTTGATTCACAATTAAACCCAAAGTTCAAGATTAAAATTGATGAACCAAATAATGCCCAAATATTAATCCAACAATCAAATCTAACTAGGAATTTTAATCACCATCCAAGATCCAAAGTTAAGATATAAAGAGAGTCACAATCAACTTGCTATCTCTTCATTGATGCACCATAAATGATCAAAAGTATCCTCACTTTGAATTGCTCGATTTTAAGAGACAAAAAAAGTGCATGAATAGAGCACAAATTAATACATAATCAATCTATAACACGTACAACACGAAAACTAAATTTGCTTTCATGCTCAATCTACAATAATATCCATTCATTGGTCAAAAAACCTTTGTTAAGTTCCTAACATTTTAGAGACTGGGCGGACCTCTACTTGTCGTTGCGGATCTTTTTTCATTGTGTTTAAAACTATCAAATCATTGAATCATTTATATCTAATCATATACATGCTCCGAAAGACGATTTTGAAGTAATCAAAATGGTTCTTTAACCATCAAGTGTAATCGGGTTCTTAAAATAGGCCCAAAAGTGAAGACACGGCCTGCTTGGAGGCCCGACCTAGTTACTAGACCTGAGCCCAGCCCACGAACAACAGTATTTGAGCCCTTCATGTCTGAGCGGGGCCGAGAATATTGACTCATTAACCACCGTATTGAAGGACAATTTCAGGAGCCCGATTTAGTGTTCTATTTGAGCTGGTTGTCTAGGGTTTCCTTCGAAGCAGAGCTACCTTGCTGGATTTTTCACTTCTGTGATCCTTGTTCTTCGATTTTCTTTTGGTAAATTTGCCCCTCGATTTTTGAGATTTGTCAAATTAAAAAATACCGCTAGAATGGGGAGGCGAAAGGAGCGCCGACTCGCCGCCATAAGCGCCGCCGGTCGTAGAGTTAAACTCGATCTGTTCGCGGAACCCTCCGGTATGCTCAAATTTTATTACTCTTACGGTGGTTCAAGTTGTTGGGTTCATTACTCAAAATTTTTAAACTCCGTGGAACTTTACCTGCTAATTATTCTGTACATCAGATTTTTGCTAATCATTGAATGGTGAGACAAGCATTCTCATTTGACTTCTTTCTGAATATTTTTGTTTTAGGTCCCGGGGTTAGAAAAGAATGTTAATTGGATCGTTATTTCGGCGATATTTATAGAAAACATACGTGTATCTTAGGCCTCTATACCCGTGGCTTACTTTTTGTTTGGCATTAATTGTGTTTAGGAGATTTGGGCGGTTCCTCTGCCCAGGAAGAAGTCGGAGGAAATGGTGACTCCAGAACTCATGCCGAGTTACCAAGTTCACCTTCATCTTCAGGTGGGTTCCGTCAGTTTTCTTCAAAGGAATGCTCTTTGTAGAGAGGACATGATGTGACCGCATGATATTGGTGGAAATTATTGGGTTTTTTTGTACAAGAAATGTTATTTGTACACCTCGAAAATTTTGTTTCCAGACTGTAGGATGGCTGTGGTATTGGGATCAAACGGTCATCAGACTACATCTACCCCCTGCCACAGTGCATTATTGTGTAAACTTTCGACTTGTCTTACCCATTATTTGGCGGCATCGAGGGCGGTTTGAAGATCACAAGGAAATTTGCACAATTGGTTCGTATGTCTTTGGCTTTATTTTATTTTTGGTGATACTGATGGTTTGAAATTTATGCTACAGGTGTGATGGTCTCACTGAATGTTCTAAGCCCTGGGCCACTATGTTAAATTAGCCATTTAATGTTGTTTTAATGACTTTGCATTTTTTTGAGTTCAATTACAGCTAATTTGACACGCAATCAGTTATTTCTATATTTATGAGGTGTTTAACATTGTAGTGTTTTGTCAACAGGAAAGCAGCCACAAAATCCTCTCCTGCTGCTTGAGCAATATAGTGATGAAGAGTCGGATGATGGTTCAACTGAAGGACGTTATCATACTGTTTCTGATGATGCATCTATTGATACTGAGATGGAGGTGATTGTACAAATAAGTAACTATGTTGTTTAATCCTTTTAGGCTGATTCTGAGCTCAACTGTTCTATGACATGTTTTGGAAATAGAAGTAAAATCTTGCTCCAGAAAAATAATAGCTGAACCCAAGCTCGTTTGCTTTTTCTGTATAAGCACCTTTTACATTTTGATGAACTCTTAAATCAGATTATCTGTTAATTTCTCAGATATATGTCTTTTTCATCATTCTCTAATTACTTGTACAACATGGTTCTTTGTATAGATTCTTGGCACTCTTGGGTTATGTTTTACTCTTCACACTGTTTAACTCAAGCTTGTTACTGTCTTCTGAAGTTGTTGTGGTTTATTCAACTTCTACCTACCCATGTTGTGGTTTAATTTTTCTCTCTTGTGTCCTAAATTGGTCAAGGTGTTTTGTCTTCTCAGGCAAAGATTGCCGCTGGGAAAGAAACAGAAGATACCGAAAACAATGATGGTGAAAGGCATGCCATTCGAAATGCAGAACAGCTCCCAATGCACAATGCTTCTACTTCTATGGACTCTTCTCAGAAAAATGCAGAAGTGAGCATCTCAAATAATTATTCTGATGATCTGCAGAGACCAACAAATAAAATGGAAGAAGCTATATATAATACTTCTGTACCTCATAACCACTTTATTGGGGACGTGAGTTCAGGCTGGAGGATGGTCTTACATGAAGACAGTAATCAGTACTACTATTGGAATATTTTGACTGGGGAAACTTCATGGGAAGTTCCTGATGCTTTGATTCAGGACACCGTTGGGTCTGTAGAGAAAGCTGATGGTGATACCGAAGCAGAAATGAATGCTGTTACAGAGACATACAAATTGAATACATCTGTGGATATGAAAGAAGATTCTATCACCTCAAGAATAGTTAATGCTGAATCAAAGGTCAGTTGCCTGAACTATGAAAGTGCTGATCTAGGAACAATGATGGAAGCATCTCATGAAGGATATAAAGGTGATTCTACTGAAGATGAGGAAGGCCATAGAAATGCTAATCAAAGTAATGGAAATTCTTTGCTTGGTAGATTTTCTCTAGAAAATAGGAGAGGCACTGAACTTCCTTCTGAGCTGATAAAGCAATGTGGGAGCCTTTTAGAGAGGTTGAACACTGCAAAGGGGTACTATACTCGCCTCTACTTTTTGCAACTCAGTTCTTAAGCATTAATGCGTTCTTGTAAAATTGCATTTTAAACAACATAAGAGTTTTAGTATGTTCAATATGTAACATGTATGCTTATTCATAACACCTTCATGTCCCTGATTCTTCCTTTTCTCTACAATTCAGTTTGAACTGCTGTACTGAAGATCAAGATCTTAAATTGAAGTATGCATTGGAAATTGAGATCAGGCTTGGTGACATCAAGGCTTTAGCATCTCATGGGTCATCTCTGCTTGCGTTTTGGCTACATTCTGACAGTCAGCTAAAACGAGTTGAAGCTGCTATTGATGGAGCTATCAAGCACCATCATTCTGCTTCCCCAACTGGATATGAGGCAGTACTAGAACCACATGAAGGCATTGGTAATGATGCTGAAATAGGTTCAAGTGAAAAGAAGGCCTTTGCTGCTACAGAATTTCACTCTGAGCACATAGCCAAGTTGTCAAATTTTAAGGCACACAATGATGGCGCTGCTCCCACAGGACATGTACCCTTGTCATCCTATTCTAGCACCTGTCTTGCCGATGATGTTGGTGGAAAAAGTGAAATAACTGAAACTGAAAAGGAAAGTGAATTGAATACTCCTGGTCCCACTGTTCATTCTGGTGAAGATGTTGACATGGATGTGGACATGGAAGTTGAAGATACACCTGCAGTTAAGTCACCCAATGGTGGTCCATCTGGTGCTTATTCTGAGCTGTCCAATCTGCACAATACACTGACAGAGCAGGAATCAACAGTGTCAGGGAAAATTTTTAGTGTTCCTCCTCCTGTTGAAGACTGGATTCCCCCTCCACCTCCTGATGACGAACCTTTTCCTCCACCACCTCCTGATGACGAACCTTTTCCTCCGCCGCCACCTGGTGAGCCTCCAGGAACTTCGAATCCTCCATCTTCCCATTTGGGGTCTGTTCTGCCTTTTCCTTATTCCGAACAGTACACTCTAGCATACCCTGGTTCAAGTCTTGAATATTATGGGCAAACTAATCTTGAAGCTTCTGCCAGTACTCTCTATACACTTCCTGAGGGAGGGCAAGTAGCTGTTTCCCATGTACCGCATTATTATGAAGCAGTCTCAAATGTGTATGGTGTTACTCCTTTGGTAGTCAACCCTGTTGAATCTGCTGCCTATTATGACCTTCAGAATGAATCTCTAAATCCTGTACCATTAATTAGTGTTGCAGCTGAGGCTCCAGTTATTCAGAGTGAACCTGTTCCCAAAACTCTGGACTCTGGCCTAGGAAGACCTTCGGATTCCCTTGTGGAAGGGGGGTCCAATTTGTTAGCAAAGACCAGTCTTAATGTTGTTGAGTCAGGTCATGGCACTGCAAAGGCCCCTCCGGAGGCTGGCAATGCTCAACCCTCTATTGGAGTTCCAGCTTCTTCAGTGGCAAACAGTGGTTCTGTTCCATCATCTGACACAGCTGCTGCAGCTGCGGCGGCTGCAGCTGCTGCTGCTGCGGCTTCCAAGGCACAATCTAAGGGTAATAACTGAAAGATGCCTTATGTGAGTCTTGCTATTTTGCATGTCTTAACATTGACTATGAAACAAAGATGTTCTTACCTACTTATTATTAATGCCCTGCACTTGAGAAGCAACTAAATCTAAGTTTTGTTTATAGTTAATGTATATATCATTTTTTAGGCTGCAACTGACAAGCATCTGCTTTGTGGTTTGTTTTTCATTTTTGCAGTTTCACGTAGGAAGAAACGAACTGTAGCAGTGGTTTCCACATTGAGATCTAATAAGAAAGTTTCCGGTTTGGTGGACAAGGTTTTGGTCAATCAACATGTGATCGGAGAGGTGATTTGCATTTTTCTTCTTGACATGATTCTGACTATTGAATCTTTGTACTTCATCAGTGGAAAGCTGCTAAAGAGGAGTTGCAAGAAGAAGAAGAACCTGAAGATGCTTGTGAAATTTTGGAGAAAAAGAGACGAAGGGAAATAGAGGTTTGAGAATTTTTATTTATTTTTTTTGTGTGTGCATGCACTCATTTGTTACTTTCATTGTTATCACTCTTAACATACTTCCAATTCAGGAATGGCGAGCACACCAAATTGCCACTGGTGAGGCCAAAGATAATGCTAATTTTCAGCCATTGGGTGGTGATTGGTATTGATCTTTGCCTTTCGTAGCTCTAAATATAGTATTTGGTATTCTAAAATTGGTAATAACAATCTATAGGCAAATTCAATTTTCTAGAGATTTTCATATTTTCCTGTGGTTGGTGAAAAAATGCTCGTCTCTATGAATGAACTCCATATAAATGTGTGCTAAGATTATAGGACTTTATATGAAACTCCGCATAAGTGTGGGCAAGGATCATAGATGGTCAGTCCATGTGTGTGCAAAATTCCATGTTCCTGCCTCATCAATTGATGTGAGTGGTTTGTTATCATGCAGGCGAGAACGAGTGAAGCGCAAGAGAGCTGAAAGAATGAAAGAAACTGAACAAAGTTCATCAGACGTTGCTCCAGATGGAAACAAGCAGCCTGATCTAGTAGAGCTGTCCAAGGGTCTTCCATCTGGATGGCAGGTACTTTCGTAGTCCGATTCTTCTCGTTTGTATGGTGTGGGAAAATGTAGTATTGGATATGCATAGAATTTGACGATGCTTACAGAGGGGCGATTGAAGTTTTTCCTTCCCCGAGCCATATACACACACATATATCTATATCTCTGACATTAACAGTTTTTAAAATTTGTTCGAAGTAGAAGATTGTGAGCAAGTTACCTCCCTCTTCGTTTTTTCCATTTTTTCCCCCTCAGGTTTACTGGGACGAATCTTCGAAACAAGTCTACTACGGGAATATTTTGACGTCGGAAACCACCTGGGACAGGCCTGCGGGTTAGGACCAGAAAAGGGGGCGGGGGGAAGGAATCTGTCCAAATGAATACTCACTGTTTTTATTTCTTCTTCCTGGTACACTGAGTATCTTTGGTCGAACATGACTCTTAGACAGTGTTAGTTTGTTTCGCGTTTATAAATTTCTTCGGTCAGTGGGTGTTAAGGGTTTGAAAGTTAAAATCAAATCTGAGTTGGGAGCTGATAGCAACTCTATTGTTATATACTAGCAATTTTCATCTTACGCATGATGGTATCAATTTGTAAAATTATGTACTCAATAAAATATAATATAAGGAAAAGAACGCTTTATGACAGTTCTACTGAATTTATAGATACGGCTAAAATTTTTGCAAATTGATTTTTTCTTGAAAACCTCAAAATTCAACTATTTATTGTTTCTGAGGAATAACCATTACAATGTTAATGTGATCTAAACTATTGTAACTTTATTTTATTTAATTAATAATAAACTTTACTACACTTAAATGTATTGGTATGTATTTTAAGTGTATTATTTTTATAGGTTCAAATTAATTGCATTTTGAATTCATGTCTTAAACAAAGAAAAATAAAATATGACTGCATTTCAGAAAAACTATAGTCATTGAATAACAAAATCTAAGTTGATTGAACTTTAAATAAATTAAAAGATAGTCATTAGGCTAAATAATTACTCAAACAATGGCTTAAAATAAACATTAATTTTGAATTTTCTCCACTTGGAAAACACAAAATGGTAAATATATACCTTCAACTCTTCTTTACTCCCGTTAAATCTTCAAATCTTTGTTTCGATTGAAGTGATGCACGCATGTTATTTTGTGGTTCTACCGTACAATGTCATTTTCTACCTGCCCACACTTAGTTTCCGTACAAGTTAGGAGTGGTGGACTTCGACTCTTAATAATTAAATCATAGAGTAAAAACATTACTCCGATTTTATTTAAATCTAAAATTAGTATGTTTATTCCATTTTTTACAGAATTAAATGAGCATATTTTAAGTGTAAAAATTTAAAAATAAGAGTGAAAGAGACAAAATTATTGTCGATTGATAGCATATATTGGAGTGTGTTTTTTAGGGGTAAGATCTTGCCAAAACTGAAAATAAACATTAGCAATATCTTGTAGGATATTTGGAAACCTGTTGTGCATTTCAACCTCTAAATATTATGAATATATAAAATAAAATTCATCCTATCCTCTTTAAAAAATGGTCAATAAATATGAACGTTTCTTACACCAACATAGTTGAAAATTCAAGCTCTCTGAATTCCCTAGCACAATTGGCACATGCAACCATGAACTTTGTTAAATAAATAGAAATTTAAGATTAATATCAAACATAATAAGAACTATAGAATAATTTTTTAAAAAAACTAAAAAATAGTAAAAGGGAAAAAGGAGCTTATTGTATTTTGGTGTGCAAAATGAGTAAACTAACTTGTACATGCCTCTAAAACAAATTGAAGAAAAATAACCATTTTTTTTTATGAGTAATAATACATCAAATACATGTAGTATAATTCATAATGCACTAAAATTATTTTTAAAAAACCCCATAACTATACTGAAAGAGGCAGAAACGTCAGTCTTTAAGCATTAGATTCTCATATTAGACGAAGAAATTAATCAAGTGAAAAAAATTGAACAGGGGACATGAATACCCAACCTTGCCATTGCTCTTTGGAGTTCCACATAAAAAGTAGAAAATGATTTCGTGATTTTAGAGATATATACAGATTATTTATATCACCGTAATTTATTTTTTAAAGAATAGATAAATATAATTTTTACATGTGAAATATTAAAGTTTGGCTTGATAGTCGTAAAATTGATTCAAATACTAGAAATTAGCTATTTTGTAGTTTTTTTTTTTTTTAATCAAAGCATGACATGTAATATAGTAATAAATTGATGATTCGTGGAAATATCCTATCTTACCTGGAACTAAAGAGTATATTATATAGGATAATACAATGAATTTTCTAAAATTAATGAGCTAATTTAAAAAGGAAATAAACCGCTACATATTAATAATGATAAAAGAAAATAACGAATATATGTGGAAACATGTATATGTGATATTTGAATCCACGGTCAAAATGATTTGTTCATAATGATCAATAAAATAATATAGTTTGAATTTAATTAACGAGAAAATTTTCAGATAATAAAAAAGATTAAATTTTTAAGATTTTGTCATTTCGTCAAATTCAAATAATTGGAGAAAATGGCCTTTTGCTATATCATAGAAAATTGATTCAAACTGTATAATTTAAATATAACATAAAAGAAGATAGAAAACAACGTAGTTAATGATGATGATGAAGAATTAAAGAAATCCTTATTTTATTACATATAAATATAACATAAAAGATGATAGAAAAGAAAGGCATCTTCGAAAGAATAAGACAGTAGTTAATGATGATGATATATTCAAGAAACACCAGGAAATCCTTATTTTATTACATATAAATATAACACAAAAGATGATAGAAAAGAAAGACATCTTCCAAAGAATAAGAAGTAGTTAATGATGATGATGATGATGATGAATGAATGGAACACAAGGAAATCCTTATTTTATTACAAACATTATTTTTTGGATGGGACTCAATTTTGGAAGAAATTCAAAATGATTTGATAGTATTATACTATTTATGTTATGGCCTTTTTCATGTAAAAAATTAAAAATGCTATTTTAAATCTGTAAAAATTTCATTTTGACATCATTATTGGTAAATTAAGATAAATTTAATAAGCTATTTGTAATTAACTAATGCAAAACCTCAATTATGACATGGAGTATATTAATCCAATGAAAATAATTAAATTTTTGAAATTAATGATCCATTTTGAGAAAGAAATTGACGGAGAGAAAAGAGAGGAAATAAAAAGGGGAAAAGGAAAATTGGGGGAAGGGAGTGAGGCTAGAGGAAAAAAATGTTTTCATATGTACCTATTTCTTCTAGTGACTTATTTGGAGTTTACATTGGATGACGAGGATTCCTATGACGAAGAGTGGCAAATTCATTCTTATCTTGGATAGCTTGCAATTATGAGCTACGCTCATAATTGTCTGCAGACAAATTGACGTGTTTAATTGGATAAATACTATTTTATATTATTTATAAAATATAATATAAAGAATGAAATTTAAAATAGAAAAAAATAGAAAAAATTAAAATTGAAGGATGATATTGACAAAAAACAATACAATAAATTAAAATTTAAGGAAAGTCAATATCTATTCATATAAATAAAATAATAATAATTTTTAAATATAAATTTTATACCATTGTATAAGTCATAAGATGATTAAAAAAAAAAAGAAATTTGAGAAATAGAAAATGTAGAATAAATAAAAATTGAAGGAGTATAGTGAAAAATAATATAAGAATAATTAAAAATATTTTAATAATTATATATTGTACAACCATAATATATTATAGAAGAAAATTTTCATAAAGCAGAAATATATGCTTATTTTTAATAGATTAATAATACATAAACCTAGAGTACAGGAAATGACAATTCTCATATTTTTGGGCATCAGTGTTTTTTTTTCTTTTTTTGTGGAATGACTATTGTCATGTAAAAATTATACCATCATGTAATTTGAAAAAGAGTTGAAAATATTCATTCTATGACTATAAATTTGAACTTGCCACTCATTGAACCATGACCTATAAAATTTATGAAGAAATATGAACACAAAGAATATAACAAGAAAGACACTGAACTATAATGCCTAGAAATATTTAGGATTGATAAATGTATGTTTTTTCTAAAATTTCTTAAGAATTTTATAGACAAGAAAATTGTAAAAGTGTAATTTGAAATGAATCGAACAATTCTAATTTAATTATCTGATTATCACTTTACTTGAAGAATTTGAAAGCTTTAACAAAATTTAGAAAAATTTATATTTGATCTTCCTTAAAGTTTACTCGACATTTGGAAACCATAAATTTGTGGTTCAACACCTATAGCCTAGATTAAATACAAAATTTGATAGACTTTGTAAAGAATACTTTAAATATTGTAAGAACATCGTGGAATTTTCCTCAAAAACATAGGTAGGATTTAAGGGGCATTTGAGTTTTAATTCTTTAAAAGTTGGTTGAAATTTCAAACAACATTAATTCAATCGTAAATTATATGGTGGAATTTGATGAATTTTCATGAAGAAAGTAAGGAATTGCCGTAAAACTTCTTCGAAAACAATGGAGAGAACTTTCTTGAAGTTGTTACTTGAAGATTCCAAGTTATTATTGTGTGTTGTGTTCAAAGCGTACGAAGACCATACGTATTTATAGGAGTGAGGAATGCTTAGTTGCCATATTGCCATATTTAGTGGATAAATTGGCACTACATAATTGCCCACCATCCCATAATTTAGGCATTTGATTGCCAAATTTTCTCCTTTCCATAATTTGGAGTAGCTTAAATTAGGCGTGTATATTTAGTAAAATTGAATTAAATTGAACTAATTTTTCAATAAATTGAAATTTCAGTGAGTCAAATTTGTGTTTTAAATATCGAACCAATATTTTTTGTTCTATTTAGTAATTTACCAATTTTTTTTATATTAGGTTCAATATTTTTTAATATTGAATTTCAATTTAAAAATTTAAAAATAAATAAATTTATATTTAAAATTATAAATTTTAATTATATAACTTATAAATAAATCTTAGATACTTTTAATTGGCATTCAGTACCCACCAAAATTCCCATTTTGATCTAATTTGGTTAGTTTATCGAATAGTGAATATTCCTACTAAAATGCAACTAGGCAAATGAGGGTGCACGACACTTGGCAAAATTTGATTGGGGGGCTCTATTGGTCATTAAAATTTAACTAGTTAGCCATATTTGTATTGAAATATCAATTTATTTTATTATTTAATTTTAATAATTATATTTAATTGAATTCTTAAAATATATGTAATTGATTTTTAATTGATATTTAATACAAATTTGCCATGTGTCTTCATTTAATTGGACACAAAAATTGCTTATTTATAAATGTCTCCCTGATATTTGTTCACGAATAATTTATTTTGAGTGAATAAGTTTCAAAATTTCTTTTAAACTTGGAAGAAATGATATGTTGAATGTTTAGATTATGGTGGGCCTTTTCGATTAAACTATCCAAAATTCTTGAGTCATGAGCAGCCCAAACATCAAGATCCATGATTTTCTAGTTCAATCCACATTTTGCATGGATTAGGTTTCATTTTACTTTGGACTTTGTAAATTTGGACATTGAATTTATTATGTCCCAAATTCAACGATATGATTCTTTTTCTAGAAATGAAGTTTAAACTTGAACGATTTTCAAGTAGAAATTTATCTTTCTTGAAACTTGCTCGATTTTCAAATGACATTAATTCATTGGTTTAGCATTACAATTGCAAATGAAATGTAAAAGATTATTTGACTTTTTACAAAGAACGTTATAAATTTGGAGTTCAACATAGTAGATCTTTGATTTTTGAAGAAATTTTATGTAACTCCAATTTTTTACAAGACTTCAATTGTCTCTTTCTCCGTGAAGGAGGAAAGAGGATTTTTATGTATTATCATTTTCACATAGTACAATTCATTTGGTTTTTGTAATTTGGCGCTTATCACAAAATTTCATTTGATAAGCGTAAATTTGTCAGATCAGTGTCTACCATGATTTGAGAAAATTCGACTACTTGGTACAATTGGTGAAGAATATTTATATTGAAATGTCAATTATCTATTTAATTATTTTAAAAATTATATTTATTTAAATTCTCAAGATATGAATAGAAGTTATGAAATTGATATTTTGATGTTATATTAACATGCCGCAAATTTTGCATGTCTATAAATACACCATCAGGATTTGTTCATGAATAGTTTATTATTTGAATGAATAAATCTCAATATTTTTATTAGGCTCTTTGAAATGGCCCAACACTTAAAGCATCCAAATTTCTAGCTGGCCTCTTCAATTTCATCCCCCAAACTCCTTAGGCCATTTCAAAGAGGGCACCGCAAATCCCCCTTTTTAATGGGCTATCTACAAATTTGGGTGCCCAAAAATATTTTTCCTTCAATAGCACATAATAGAGTCAATTGATCCAACAAATTCATCTATAAGCCATGTCTTCTATTTAGTCATAGCCATCACAATTGTTAAATGGATTTCCATTTCCAATTGAAGGACAGCCTGGAGTTGGAAGCCAACGACAGAATTCATTACCTTCATACAACTTCTATATCTTTTGTGCCTTTCAAACCAATCAAAGTAGAAGTGTAGAATAATTAAAGTCGTTTGTGTTATTCTTCTACCCATCTCTTTGATTATCTAAGACGTAAGTATAGGTAACCATCAACATCCACCCTTATAAATTTCAAAAGAACCCAACAAAAATTTCAACTCTTTTTTCAACATCCATCCTTTTGTCATTATTCTACATACTAGCAGACAAATTAGTTGTAGTAGTTTTTTTTCATCTTTCTTTTTTGATCTAAAGTGAAGGGCTTGCATATTTGCTCTTCTTCCTCTTTATGAAATAATTATTCTTTCCAACCATAGCATCCCTTGTACTATTTATTTGTGAACTGTTTCTTTACACTATATTGACATGATTCAAGACAACTAATACAAGAAGTGCAATATGAAGCCAAGCATGCACCACAAGAAGCAATATCTCTTCAGCTTTTTGCTTTGCCTAATTACTATTCTTCCACACTCCGATCAAGTGCAAAGTTGCACCTATGAGTTTTTCTCACACAGGAAGTAGTGGCAAAGAACTAGGAAATCTAATCAGGCATGAGCCGCAAAGGAGAGAAAGGGAATTTAATTGATATGTGGTGTATGTTGACATCACCCCACCCCTTGATAAAGCCTATGAACTGGTTTGACAACCCCTTTATAGCTTGGGTGGTTAGGCTATAGGTCAAGCAGCTAACCTAATAGTAGATTGAGTGATGGTTATAGACTATAGCAGTTGATGTATTCTATAAACAGGTAACTTATTCATCAAAGCAACATAAGTTATAAATTAATGTTGTTGAAAAAAGAACCCACATCAGTGCTGCTGTTTGTGGAAACTTGTGTTCTAAAATATATATGAATAGTGAGAAAACAAGAATAAAATATAAGATATAATCATGGAATAGGGAGGAAACCATGAGGAGAGAGCATTCTCAACTATCGCGCCAACCCAGGCTTTACATTTCCTAAAGAAGCTAGTCACCATGGCCAACCCAACCTTGAACATCCCTTTAGATCAGTTGAACAAGGCAATCTTAGAAGCGGTCAATGTAGCTTTGGCCAAGATGGGGAAGACAACCTAGGGAATGAGTAGAGAAGTGACGCTCTGAGCTTTGAGCTTAGAAGTGGCAGACAATGATAAAAAAAATATAGGTGGGACAGAATGTGAGGAATAGAAGAAGGTATAGAAGTGTATCCTCCTTAAATATGGTGGAGAGGAGGTCAGCGGAGCTCCAGGAGAAATTGGAAAGGATGAAACGATAGAAGGAATGTAACTAAACAATGGAAGATTGTCCTTTTACTCTAGAAGTGTTGGCAGAGCCAATGCCCGATAACTTTAGGTAGCTCAGTATACCCGAGTATAATGGAGCTTCTGATGCAATGGAGCACTTGGCTAAATTTAAGTATCAGGCCTTACTACATCAATACCTTGATGGCATTAATGTAGGGTCTTCTTGATGACACTAGGTGGTTTGGCCCAGAGATGGTTTAACTAGCTACCAACTGCAGTCATTAGGAATTTTCTCAATTGTACAAGTTTGTTTCTTCACCAGTTTGTATGCTAAAAACGGTATAAGAAAACCCCAATGTATTTATTTAATAAGAGACAAGGAAATGATGAACCTCTTAGGGACTATGCCCATCACTTTTCAAGCTCGACTCTTGATGTTCCATCCATGACCTAAGAAGTATTAGCCAGTGCATTCGCACAAAAACTTAGGGAATGTGATTTTTTAGGCCACTGGCCAAAGGGCCTACAAAAGACTATGATGAAACTTTGTCCTAAGATAAAAAAAGAAAAACATATATTAGCATGGAAGAAGCATGGTTGGAAAAAATGATCAATTGTAGAGCAGCATGAGATGAGAAAAAGGAAGGCCGGTAATGCCCACAACAACCACTACAGTAAGGGAGAAGCCAATGGGAAGACTCACCCCTTTGAGGGTGAGCATGAAGCAAGTCCTTACAGCCTTATAGGACTCTGGCATGATTTAAGGACCTGGAGGTGCATCTTTACCTCCAAGGAACACTCGGAGTAACAAATATTGCAAATTTCACATTAAGTCCATGCATACAATCAAGGGATGTTTCAACCTTAAAAAGCAAATAGAGAACCTAATCTAAAAGGGGTTTTCTCTAAGAATTAGTCAATAAGTAAGGAATTTAAAAAGGATAGAAAAAAATATTAGAAGAAGACAAAAAAGAAAGATAGGTCATGCAAGGACTCCTATGCATGATATACAAAAGCTAATCTCATAGAGAGGAGAGAATAGTTTGCGTATCATAGCAAATATATAGAAAAGAATGAAGCTCACACAAGAGGAATAGGATGGAGTTGTCCTAACCTGTGGACCAGAAAACTTGTGAGGGATTGTAACCCCCACTCTGACGCATTAGTGATAACCATTGGCATAGCTAACTATGATGTAGAGCGATGCTTGATATATTGTAGAATCTCAATGGACATCCTAGCCTACTTAACATTTGGAAAAATAGGGATCAACAGAGAAAAATTAGAATTGATAAGCTAAACCTTATTTGGGTTCATTGGAGAAGCTGCCCAAACTTGGGGAAGATTGCCTTGCCTGTTACAATAGAATAGATAGGGGCGTCCAAAGCTAAGATCATATAGTTTTTTTATGGTAAAGATGGTGTTAGCTTATAATGTACTAATAGGATGGCCAGCCTTTGCTAAATTCCAAACAGTAACACTCCCATATCATTTAGCCATAAAGTTTTTAATAGGAGGCAAAGTTGGAGTCATAACTAGGGATCAAGTGGTATCACAAAAATGTTACATTGAAACAATGAAAAAAACTAAGAAGAAACCAACAAGGAAAATTAATTCGAATCACCCCTTCCAGATAGAGCTTGCAAAAGAATTGTTGCAAATAAGTTTAGGAGTGGATGTAGTTACCCAAATTAGAGGAAAAATGGAGGAACCTTGGAACTTATAGCTAGTGTCCTTATTAAAAACAAACACCAACAAATTTGTAGCATCAACAAAGGAATTGAGGGGAATTGACCTCAGGATGGTAGAGCACTGATTGAGTTTGGACTCAAGGGCTAGGCCCGTCAAGCAAAAGTTAAGATAATTCTACCCTGAAAAAACCACAGCCATATAAAAAGAAATCAAGAAATTATTGAATGCCAGACCTATCGAAGAAATACAATATTTGGAGTGGTCATCTAACGTGGTCGTCATTGAAAAAAAATGAGGAAAGTGAAGGATGTCTGTTGATTTTAGAGATGTAACTAAAGCCTATCCTAAGGATTGCTACTTGTTACTAAGGATAGACCAATTAGTTGATGCCATTGCAGGATTAGAATTACTTAGCATGATAGACGCTCATCAAGGGTACCATCAATTCCCACTAGCTGAAGATGATTGGAAACGGGTAACTTTTGCCACCCTCTTTGGGATGTATTATTTCAAGGTTATGCCATTTGGACTTAAAAATACTAGTGCCACCTACTAAAGGTTAATAGATAAGGCATTTGGGCACCAAATAAAAAGAAATATAAAAACTTACATGGATAATACGCTGGTTAGAGCAAAGCATAAGAAGGATCACATAAGAGACATTGAAGAGACTTTTGTAGCATTAAGGAAGTTTGGGCTCAAATTAAACCCAACTAAAAGTGCTTTTAGTATTAAGGGAGAGAAGTTTCTGGGGTATATGGAAACTAGAAAGGGAATTGAAGCCAATCTTAAAAAGATATAGGTTTTCTTAGAATTGCTAGTCCCCTGAATAATAAGGCATGTACAAAGGTTAAACGGAATGATGTCTACTTAACTTTAAATGTACAAAAGAATGTCAATAGTAGTACTCATCTAGTCAACCACTCTTGGCAAATCTAGAGAAAGAAGAAAGGTTGTATGTATGTTTGGTAATATCTATAAAGGCAGTTAGCATAGTCTTGATAAAGGAAAAGGAAGGGCACTAAGCTCCAATTTATCATATAAGTAGGACCTTGCAAAACACGGAACTGAAATGCACCAAGATGGAAAAGGTAATTTTAGCATTGGTTACTACTTCCAGGAAGCTTAGGCTTTACTTTCTCGTGAACTCCTTTACTATCTACACTTGGCACCCTTTGAAGGCAATAATAACCAAAGCAAAGGCCTCAAGAAGGGTAGTTAAGTGACTAGTAGAGTTAGGTGAATTTGACATTTCTTAGCATCTCAAGACAACCATTAAGGGTCAAAGCATTTGTTAATTTTATAGCAAAAATCACGAAAAGAACAACACCCAACCTTGGATGTTGCTTGTTAGTGGCCCATCAACTCATCATAGTAATGGAGTAGGCATTGTCCTGACTAATCGTAAAAATAGAGGAATTCGCATATGGACTATAGCTAACTTTTTGGGCTTCCAAGGATGAGGTAGAGTTTGAAGCACTACTATGGGGCATGATAATTGCCTTTTTACTAAAGGTCTCTAGGATAGTCGTATACTTGGACCTCTCACTTGTATCTAAATAGTATAATAGAGAGTTTACTATGCAAGAACAGGCCATGAAAAATTATGTGCAACAAATATGGAAATTGGCAAAAAAGCTTGAAGATTTCTAGTTCTACCAAATCTCCTAAGAAGAAAATAAAAAAGTAGATTCTCAAGCAAAATTGGCAGCAGCATTAAAACATGGTTATCTAGTCGATTCTCCATGAAAAACTTAAGAGAGGTGACCTATATCTTGCAAATTCATATCTATAGAGAGAGTGAAGAGATTAATGGATCTCTTCTAAACTTGTACATACAGAAAATTCTAAAAAGGTTTAGTATGGAAGCCTCTAAGAGATGATTGTTACTGGTTAGGCATGGCATCCATTCTTTAAAGTCCATGCACCCATAGATGGACAATGAGAAAAGATCAATGGTTACCATTCCATATGCTTCAACAATTAGAAATTTAATATATGCAATGCTATGTACAAGGCTAGATATTGCCTACATCGTAAGTTGTTATGAGTAGGTTTTAGGCGAATCCAAGTAAATAGTGTTGGGATACTATCAAGTGTATCTTTTAATACACCAACAATATGGACTTGTGTATGGAGATAAAGAATTGAAAATAGATGGCTATATGACTTTCAATCAGATGTTGAAGGTAGAAAATCCACTTTTGGATATATTTTAACCCTTAATGGAGAAGCAATGAGTTGGAAGAGTTCCAAGTTGAGCACCAGTGCAGATTCCACCACAGAGGCTAAGTATATTGCAGCACACGATGCTACAAAGGAGTTTAATTTAGATTAAGAAGTTCATTACTAAGTTTCAAGTGGTTCCAAGGATGGATCAACCATTGCCACTTCATTGTGCAAACAATGGTGTGATTGCACAAGTAAAGAAACCTAAGTCTCATCTAAAATCCAAACATATTAAGAGGCGATTTCATATCATTCTAGAAATCATTAAAAGGGGCAATATTACCATGCAAAAGATAACTTCAGCAAATAATGTTGCTAACCCACTCACCAAACTGATGACACAAGAATAGTTAGATCATCATCTTGAGAAAATGGGTATTAGAATTATAGTGATTAGCATTAAGGTTAATGACATTAGAGTGCAAGTGAGATAGTAATATGCTATCTAACGCTAAATTTTTAATGAGAGATACTTGAAGAATATTAGTTATAAATGTTATTATTATAAATTAATAAAATATTGATGATTATTTTGTCAATATTGTGGCAGTATTTTCAGTCTTGTAAATCTTAAATGACGCAAAGTATTACACATATCTTCTTTATTCATAAGGGGTTTGAATATGGGCTCAAGGTTGTCTTTGTACACAATTACTAAACCTATTTCATGAGTCACAGATACTTTAAAAGGCATTGGAGAATCGATACTACTTGCACACCTTGTATTTGTAAGATGAGTGTTGTGACGTTCAATATGAGATACTGAGAATGCATGTGTGTAAATGCATTACTAGAGA
The DNA here is from genome assembly GCA_019155195.1 of Avicennia marina. Taxonomy (NCBI): domain Eukaryota; kingdom Viridiplantae; phylum Streptophyta; class Magnoliopsida; order Lamiales; family Acanthaceae; genus Avicennia; species Avicennia marina. The sequence goes on along the minus strand of CM032754.1, from coordinate 15,490,080 downwards.
ATGAGTCTTCAAACATTGACTTATAGAATGAAGCAAATACATAAAGTTCACTCTTTGTTTTTAAGGATTTATTCCATGATTGTATTAAGTGTGCGTAGACTTTAGACCTGAAATGATATGGTTGTCTTGTGTGCATGACAATCAACATGTCATTAAGGAATTAAGGACTAATATCTATCCTGATATGTGACAGGATCATAAGCCTAAAGTGCTATTATGCGAATGTATATAGAGGCATGTGTGCGTTTTATAAGGAATCTATCTCCTTGCAAGTGAGCAAGGCATTTGCTCTATACAATTAATGTTCTATAAGACAGAAATCCTTGACTAATATAGTGTGTGATCGGAAAGGGTTTTTCGATAAAAGCACTAGTCTCATGAGAAAATATCAATTAATCATGTGACCGAATTTGTGAGTTTGACTAAATTTATGGCTTTGCTCGGTTGGTATAAAGTAAGATAAAAGGTTTACATTGCATGGTATTCACAATCGAGAGGATTCATTGTGATCCATTGACTTTACTTTGAATGGATTACGATATGGGCTATAGGTTAGGTATTACCCATATCCTTCAAGCTATGCTCACTACTATCGAAGGATAAATTTAGAGAGTCATACATATAAGAACAAGATAACGACTTGAAACATTTGCAAAGTAGTGATCACAAGTTGTGAGAAGTCTTGCAGTGAATTTAATTTGGTTACAATTTGATTGAACCAAATTGAAATGATTTATTCTTCATTATACTTGCTAGTTATGAAATCAATAATTAAAAATATGATGAGCCTTTAATTAACTAATGAGATTAATTAAATTAAAGAGATAATACACAAAATGATTATTTTGTCCTATTATGTTTGTTAATAATGGGGATTATTACTTAGAAACATTATAGACTTTTATTTAATTAATGGGATTAATTAACTTGAAAGAAATAACTCAAATAGACTTCAATTATTAATTAAATTAATAATTAAAGGTTGATGGGCTTGAATTAATTTTAAGGTTCGTATGAAAGCCCATAGAGCCCATTCTACAACCCTAGGAATCCTAGTATAAATAGGCTTATGTTCCAAGAATGAAGCATTAGAAGAGAAACACTATTCATACATGAACAGTAGCCATTGGGCTATTCATTAGGCACTATTCACTTTTACCTATTGCATGTTAGAGAAAATTAATTGCTAGCCTCCCTCTTAGATTTTCTTTTATGAAATTCTTTAACCATAAGAGTTGTCGAATTTTACAAAAGAGTTCGCAAAGTTTTGTTGGAAAACCATAGTTAATAACTTGTTTGTATAGACAACTTAGAGGTTGAAAATTTATCGCGACTTATCAATTATGAACAAAAATTATAGTAATTGGATTCCAAATAATTACCTATATAACTATCTTAAAGTTTATATTTATACATTTTATGTGATGAAAGCGAATCGAGTTGGGACTTTATTTTCCTTTACATTTTCTGGTGATTTTGTGATTAAAATTTAAAAAAATTTGCAATCCATACCTAGTGAAACCTAACATTGACATTGGTTTCCCTCATTAATTTGTCTTTCCTTTTATATCAAATTCCACATTTTCAACATAATAACTAATTCTTCTCTCTTTTTCTTTTTAAAATCATTCTATTATTCTCTCTCCAATGTTCTTTTAGTCTCAATTCCTTTTTAGTCATAAATATAATAAATTTATTGCCACAATTTATGTGTATGAAATGATAATTAATTTGGATTCAAGGTATATACTAAAGATTGATGAAAAACTCCATGATCATCAGGTAATGAAGTAGTAAAGGGCAAAAACAATAAAGAGGATTAAGAAAGGGGATGAATGGATTCTAACTATTCCACGTAAGAGATCTCACTATTCTTGATGAATAATTTCTTAGAATTACAAAACAAGAGGGTTGCTTCTCAATATATTAGTTTCTAATCTAATAAAACAGTAGCTACTTTACAAAACTAATCAACTAAAGAAATTGAACATAGCTAACTACCAACAAATAACTACCATCGCGTAGGTGAGGAAGTTGAACCACTTGATCCCTGGGACAACTACGTGAAAGACATTGCCTTTGATCCCATCCCTAGCAGTTGCACTTTTTGAACCCACCAAGTGCATTAAACACAATCATGTTAGTGTTGGTAGAGCTAGATGAAGTTTTGCCCTTTAACTTAACTCCCTCTAGGTTCTCAGTGTTGTGGTTTCCCATCATCTCGTACAGAATTGTGATTAATTAACGTGATAACAAGTTATCACATTATATTCTACATTGCATAATATTTTGTAAGTTTTGTCCTTACCCTTTGTAACTGCGCACGAGGACCGGACCATTCTGTAACAGTGTTCTTTCAACTTTAAAGTAAAGTTCAAGAGGGTTAGCGTCCTTCCTAGTGTCAAGTTTTGCATCATTAATGAAAATTCACAAATCAAACAAACTAATAAGTATTGCATGAATAAACCAACACATATAAATGGTGACTAAAAGCAAATGCGTAATCAACCACATCTAAAATTCTAACTCTTAATTTGTTCATTCTATGTGGTGACTAAAATCGAACTCCCTCAATAAATGGAGGCTACATAAGTGTTGTTAGCTTCTTGGTTAGCTTAGTTTTTCTTGCATATTGCTTGGAATATATATGTCGAGCCCACTTCTTGTGTTTTTTGGCGGGGTCCTATGAGAAATCTTTATATGGAGACATGTAAAAAAATTAAATAATTTGGTTATCCAAATCATACTAAACGTTTTCTGAATAGTAATAAAAGTAACGTTACTACCATTCATCTTGTGTGACCCACAACAAGTGTAGTAAGAGAATAAGTAATTGAAAAAATGCTTTTATAATCATAATCTCATCAGTAAAGCCGAAAACATCAAGTTTGATAATGTCAAACCATAAAAAGTTGAAACCATTCTTGCTTGATATTTAATGGCATCTTATTATAACAGATCTATGATCCATTATAATGTCTAGTTATGATAGACTTTATGAAATCCATGACTTCTTTTCATGTACTGTAATATATAAAATGTTTGTGTATAGGGAATAAAGACAAGAACATGCACATACATACTTTGTTTAGTAATAAAACTTAAATTTAATCAATGAAATGTTCATGGCGTCACATGTTTAGGGCCCCCTACATGCTACTAATTTCCTTCACTTGTAGTTGCCTTCGATGCAATTGGTACAATTAGTTCCTCCCTCTATCTAAATGAAAATGAATGTTGGCTGGAATGGTGTGTAGATGTTGATAACCTATCACGTTTTGTTTGTTTGGGGAGGAGGAGGGTTGCATCGCATTGTCATTAAGGATGGTGAACATGTGGGAAGATTGTCTCATAGAGGATCCATATCGTGTTGGCCTCCCCTACCATGTCGAGATTGCATCGCATCATCATCAAAGGATGATGAACGTGTGGAAAGATTGTCTCATGGAGGGCCTTGTCGCATTGCCTCCCCTACCATGTTGAGATCACCTTCCCCTCACCCCCCCCCCAACCCCTCTGGAATATGCTCCACAAGTTATCTTTAAACACATAAAGTAAATAAAAGTATAAGTTAATAAACCCAAGTTGGAAAATTGATATATTGAACAAATGCCATGTTTCTAGGAGGCCACCCCACAATTTGGGATGTTCATCATCCTGCTTGTTGCAAATTACACATCTATAGGCCTCTTTAGATTTGAAATATCTAGAATTACCATTGTTAAAAACATATATGCATATTTATATACATACCTAAAGGTAGGTTATATAGTATCGCTACAATAGAACAACATGAATTTGTCGTCCTATATGACATATAAGGGACAGATCCATCTGCACATAGACCATAACATAAGTTACGTGGATCGGCCACGAAATTAGGATATGTCCTCTCAAAGTGCTTCTATGCCTCAACATAAGAGGGATAGCACATGCATCCAACCTCTAACCTATGACTTGCATGCCATGTCTTATGCTTAGCTATCACAATCGATGCATATAATCTTTGTAGTTTTAGAATAAGTGCCAAGTAGCACAAACGTATCCATGGAATTTGTTTCTCATGTGCCAGGGGATTCCTTTTCACTTTGTACCTTGCTTCTTGTCAAAATTGGCAATGTTGTTATTCTTGATCCTCTTTTTAATACACATGCTTTGTAACTTGCAATAGTTCATTTTTACGACATGAAGACCTAAGTCTCTTATTAGCCTTTCAATACTATTGAAATTTGGAGATATTTGATGATCGTGTGGGAGCATCTTACCGATCAGTTTGCAAATATCATTGTGACAACTCTGCAATATGTTATAATCTGCCTTAATATTCACCAAATGTGTGATCGCAAAAAACTATGAGAACTTTTCAAAACCATTTTATTATGGTTGGTTAACTACACACAAAACTTCAAAAAACCTATTTGTCATCCCATCCACATTCCCTACATTACAATTTGCACCCCTAATAGATTGGGTAATGATGAAGTTAAGTTGACTATGGTACTTATCCCATACTGAGGAAGGACCTATCATCCTAATCGTAGTGCATGTACAATATTTGGATGCAACGTATACCATATAATGCTCCCAACTCAATTGTCCTAAGTCCAAAATATATTCTATGGTAGAAAGGGTAACATCACTTCTTACTCCGCATCCTATAGTCTCGTAATACACAGGTTCGTTGTGATTGATACAATTGAAGTAATTTTAAACAAAACCATTCCTAAATAGGTGCAACTTAACTTCATCCAATTCTAGAAATTTGGTGTTCTTATAACAAGAGTATGGAAATCTAATTTGTTTTCATCCATGTACTCATACTAATTTGTTGCCTAGTTTACAAATTCATTAACCCTATTTTCAAATTCTACTCTCAAGTCTGTATAACTTAGCTAGCTTTTAACTTTGTATTATACATTCATGATCTAACACTACGTAGCATCCCACCTGCAAACCACCAACAACTTTAGTACTCCATTTTGATTAAGTAATGCCTACCACCATTATATTGCATATAATATCACAAACCAGGTAGTACACACATTAAGAATACACATAAAATATTACTAATGAAAATTTTTCTGCAAACATAAAAAGTATGTACATTTTTTATTTGTTCAAGTGTGCATCCAAATTCATAACAAATCATCATACAATAATACTTCAACGCATAAGTTTGTATATAAAAATACCAAGACTTACTAATCAAATGACACCCATTCTACGAAAAAATCATGACCCATCTTTCACTTACTATCCCACAAAAAATCGCCCATTGCACCTAAAATAATGTTCACATATATATATTACAACCATACGAAGACTTCAATAAAATAAATTAGATAAAGATATAAAATAGATAGAATAACATAAATTCTTAAGACCACTTTGTCTCCTATGTCTCTGGCACCTCTACTATTATTGGAGTTGGCTAAAAACCTAAATTTGAAAGTATCTAAATGGTTAAGGATTAGTAGGGGTTTGGCAATATATTTTATGATTCAAGATGGCTTTGGAACGGGCTGCAAAAGACATCCTAGATCTTGGGATGGAAATGCTTAGCAATCCTAGAGTCTCAAATGGCAGCCAAAAGTCATCACACTTTTAGGACAACTGTGAGAGCCATCCTATAATCTAGAATGACTACACTTGTCTATCCTAGAATCTAGGACAGTTTACAATTATTATCCCTAATCTGGGATGGATTTTATGGTTGTACTAGATTCTGTGACGAACATAGACTCCCATCCTAAACTTTGGGATGGCAGCTATTGCTCGATTTAGATTTTGGGATGACTATGGTTGGCATGCCAAAGTGGGATAGATTTGGTATGTATTTATCATAGTATCAGATTTTAGGATAGTTTTGGGAGGCTATCGCACATTATTTTTTATTCCAATTTTTTACACAAATTTAGGATAGATTTGGAATAGTAAAAAGATTCCCACGCTAAGTCGTCCTAGATTTAGGATGGATTTTACACGTCCTAAATTTTTTGTCTCGAGTTAGGACTTTTCTTGCAGTGAAGGATGAGGAAGGCATGATGTTTAGTAAGACATTTCATCAAGGAACAAATGTGGGATTCTAAAATTTTGTCTAAGTAATTCACTTTGTCAACTTCACTATGGAAGATGTTTTACCAATTGATCTATTTCATTAGCTCCATTGAAGACAACGCTTAACCAAGTGGCCTACTTTGTAAGCTCTTTGTCAAAATGGACACTTCTTCAAGTGATTTGCAAATGCTTTCTCCTACTTATTTACTTTGTTTGGTTTGCCAAAGAAGATATTATTCCAAGTGATATATCTTGTTGGATGCTTTGCCGCATGGTCTAGCTTGTTGGATGCTCCATCAAGTCATCTACTTTGTTAGTTTCACTAATAGTGGTGCAATGATCTACTTCACTAGGCAACAGGCCTCCTTAGCAATTGACGAGTAACTTAGCATATGCTAACTTACTTCAGCAATTAAGGAGTAACCACAAGAAGTAATTTTAGCAACCATTGAACTACCTCAATGTGCGACTTCAACAAGCGATAAACAACTTCAATAAGCAACAAAAAAAAACTTCATCCATTGGCAAGGGACACTTCAACAATTGACAAGCGAATTCAAATGAGTGACACATGACATCTAAATGATCTAGAGGCCAACTTTAAAATGGAGTTGACAAGGAGTAAATGGAAGCAACTTCAAGATGGAATCCATGAATGCTAGCTTCAAGAGTGAATTCAAGACAAAGACCATGAACACTAATTTCAAGATGAAACCTATGAAAAGTCTATAAAAGCCACCTCAAGGGATTCAACGAAGAGTTCGTGAAGCTTCCAAGGATGTAACTTTAAGGTGGGTTTTCAATTTGAATTTAAGTATTTTTGATAGTTTATACTCGTATCAAGGAGCCCTTTTTTTTTTTGGATTTGTTAACATTTTATACTTGTATAAAGGAACATTTAATTTATTTGTGGATTTGTTTGATAGTTTATATTTATGTCAAGGAGATTAATTTGATTTTAATTTATTTGATAATTTAAGCTTGTATCAATGACCCTTCATCTCACTTTAATTTGTTAGATAGTTCATTGTCATATCAAAGAGATTTGATTTCAAATTTATTTGATAGACTATGATTGTATTAAGGAGCCTTCATTTAGTTTCAAATTTGTTTAGTTGTTTACACTCATTATTCTCTTGATTGCATGTATTAAATTAACAAAACCCTTCAGGAATTTATGGATGAACTTAAAAAAGAGCCAAGCTACCTATGTATCCCAATAGGGGGATCAAGTAAAACGTAGTTCAAGGCACTTAAAGTTTTGTGAAAAGGGGCCATTTACAATTTATACTTATATGGGTCAAGAGTAACATGTAGTTTAAGCTTATGCATCAAGGAGCATTTTGATTTAGTTAGACAATTTATCCTTATGTCAAGAAATATTTAACTCTGAATTTGGTTTGAAAATTTACATTCATGTTAGGGTGTTTTCGAATTTAAATTTAGTTTGATATCATGTCAGGGAGTCTTCGACTTTGAATTTGGTCTGATGTTTACCCTTATGGCAAGGAGTCTTCAACTTTGAATTTAGTTTGACAATTTATTTCCATGTGAATGAGTATTCAATTTTTAATTTGGTTAGACAGTTTATCCTTATGCCAAAAAGTCTTTGAAGTTGAAGTGTTCAGACAATTTTAATTCAAGTCAAGGAGTTCTTCAATTTGATTCAACCGTTTAATAATTTATACCTATATCAAGGGGTATTTGAATTTGAAAATTTGTAAATAATTTTAACTCATGTCAATAAATTCTAGAATTTGACAATTCATAGATAATTTTAACTTTTGTCAAGGAGTTCTTGATGGTACTTTAATTTGAAAATTTTATAAAGTTTATGCTCATATTTAAGGGAATTGCAAGGGGCTCTAGTTTGAAAATTATAGATAGTTTATGTTTATGTCTAGGAGAATCGGATGGGACTTTAATTTGAAAAGTTTAGGTAATTCATGCTCATATATAGGAGAATTTGAAGCGGGTTTAATATCTTTTATCTTTCTTCACAAGCAACATAGTTTCTTTTGCGCTTTCAATATTCCCTTTTATTAAGCCCTTGAATCTCTCATTTTAGTTGTTCCTCTTATATCAAGGCTAATGTGGACATGCGATCTTCGATAGTTGCATGAATTTTCACTTTACGATAGGAAGTTTCATTAGAGGGACCACCATGTTCATAGATGACTTCATCATTATTTTCTACGAGAACATTTAAGGACCCAAAGGCAAGTGACATGATTTTTGGTTACCTTAACTTCGTGCACCAATTACATGACTTTGTCTTTGAAAATAAAGTAATCATAAATTGGATGCCTTATCTGATGATGGTACTTGTTAGATTTTAGGTTATCAATCTTCCAATTTCTTCAAACTCCTCACTTGATGGATTTTAGTTAGATTAACCTTAAGCAAGCCAATATCCCAAAGACATCTATGTCAAGGAATGAATATTTCTTAGCTTGTATTTCCTTTAGTGTTAGTTTCTTTATTTTTTTTTTCTTAGAGAATCTCTTTTTTCTTAGTCTTGTCTTCCATAGTTCTACAGGCATTACATTCTCTACAATGATTCTCCACTTGAAGTTTGAGGGAAGGGCTTGCGTCTAGTGTTAAATTCTTCTTTGATGATTTGAGGCTCTTGGATAAGTGGACTATTGCCAGCACTTATGGCTAAGCTAAATTCTATGTTGTGTACTTGAGTGGCCAATTCTTTAAATGTTTTGTGGAAAATTCTTTGCAGGATGTATCTTATGTCTTAGTGCTTTCTTTAGATGCACATCTCAATAGTAGAAGCCTTAGAGAGTCTATCCTTGCAATTCAAACTAAAATTTCTCCAACGTGATATTGTCAATGACTAGCTCATTTTTCCATTAACAAATGTGGATCAATTCAATCATATTGACAATTTTTCAAGTGTTGTAGGACTATTTCAAAAACTCTTACTTCAATTGTTCCCAACAATCAATGAAGCTAGGCTCCAAGTTCATGTACCAGTTAAATGTATTTCCTTTCAATGATCACGCGAATTATTTAACAAAGTGATCACCATAAGTTCTAGCATCATCACATATCTTTATGAAGTGAGCAACATGTCAGGTTTTCCCTTATTGTCAAATTGTTGGAGTTTTGGAGATTGATAACCTATAGGCATCTTCAACTTATCAATCCTCTCAATATATGGCTTAACATAAGGGTAGGATGACTTAAAAGTGATTTCACATATGTCGTTAATGGTTTCCATGATGAATTTTTTTAGTTAATCAACTGGAATTAAACCATCATAAGATACTTTAAGCTATTTAAGTGGAAACTTCTTTTCTTACTCAATTTTATTTTGTAAAAGTCTCAACTTTATCGTGAGTTTCAACTTGTTTTTCCAGGACAAGTGTAAAGTTGGAACGGTTGAGTAACTTGATGCTGAATAAGAACTAGATGGGGTTGAGTCATTCTTGTAGCTTCCACTATCTTCAATTGACATTGTGAGATGCAATGGATCTTTTTTAGTAGTTTGTGGTAGAGGGGTCATCACAAGGTGTGTCTCTTGTGCCTTTTTTGACATATACCTAATTACACTTTTAATTACAGTACTTGAAGAACTCGAGGTATCAACTTTGGATGCCTTGGACTTGTTAGTGACCATTGTACCACTTCAAATTTTGTTGAAGAAATAAAATAAGACGTAGAGATGACCTACTAAATGCACCAAAAACTTGTTGGAAAATTTTTTGTATTTTCAATTTATTGAACAAAAATTTTGGTACAAAATGAATTCCAATAAAATCAATAGAATATGTGTGTACAAATTTCTAAATTCAACCCTCTAATTTTGCCCTTAAAAATAAAATTTAAAACTTGAACAAGGTTCAAATAAAAACTTATCTTTCTTGAAACTTACTTATCTTAAAATGATGTTAATTTGTTAATTTGTCGAGTTAGTGCCACAATTGCGAATCATATTGTTGAGATTCCACAAAGAATGTTTTGAATTTTGAGACAAACATCGTGGATCTTCTTTGAATTTTATGACAAATTTCTCTATCCCTTCCTTTCGTTAGAATGAAATCTATGATATGAAAAAGGTTCTTTCATCTTCATCAACCATCCCCGGCTCCATTCCTAGCTCCAATCAAGTGAGTCTTCAGCAACTGTGGCTCACGAATCCCCAACCAAACATCTTTGCCTGTAAGCACGAATCAAATTTAATCTTCGATTTACATTAATCATTGCAACCGGGGAAGGAAGAATGAAATACCCAATTACATTATCCTCTGGTGGGGCGACCGTTGTCGAGTCCAAACTGGCGCCTTGCCATCACAGTGACACGTTCGTCACGCCAGTCGAACGCTGCCGCTCGGCGTCTCTGTCTCTTTCCTGTTCGGAGGTGCCGACCTCGAAATGACGATTGAGCTGGATAATTGTCGTGTCGATGGTGGTTGTTAGTCAGTCAGTGTGAGGGAGAGCGATGGTATTGGGGGTGGCGTCCGAAGGAGAGAAGTTGCAGTAGGGGGAGGGGAGTGTTTGGCTGACGCGGGTTGGCAGTTTATATATCACACAAAACACGGATCCGAATTAATATTTGAATTAAATATTCTTATTTTATTTTGATAAAAATTATTTTTTTATCACAAATTAATTAAATTTATATAAAAAACCTGATTCGTGAAAATAAACAAAGCAGATTCAAGTTGTCAATTTGCCACGGGTCAATCCGACCGCTAACCCACCTTAGCTTGCCACCTCTAACTAAGTTTTTAATTTGATTCTAATTTTTTATTTATTTTTAACTTTGGGCCTTATGCACCTGTTGTGGCCTATTGACTGTTGGTTTGTTTTTCGGCCCTTGCTCTATCTTGTTATTGTATTTTTTTTTCAACTGGGCGACAGGAAATTGGGCTTCTGATTTTTTTCCCCGTCTAATTGGATTGAAAGAATTAGGGCCAATCTTCCCGATGGTGTTGTGTAATTGTGAAGGGCTAGTTTAAGGTCAACTGCGGGGGGCTTGGGCATGGTAGGATTTCTCACTCCCCAGAAAATTCCAAATCACGCATCATTCTTTTTTTTAATTTTTAGATTCCCTTTTTTTTCTCCTATTTATTTTTCTTTTTGAGAAAAAAATAATGGGCCCCTAAGCAGAACTTTAAAGGATCTGCTTTTGACCATCCTACTTGCAATCTAAAAGCTCGATATTAATTTTATTTTGGGTCTTTATCTTCTAACCCGTCGCCTTATTTGCGTGCTTCATTATTTAAAGACTTTCTCAAAGCGGATAGTGATATTTTCCAATGTCAATTATTTATAATGGATATTGATTGTATATGTAATTTTTTTATTAATTAATAGAATATTGATAATTTTTTTATCAAAATTATGACAATCTTATCATATGTAATTCTTATGCAGCGAAAAATTGTGTACCTGTGATTAAGAAGTGATATTTATAAGAATTAAACTTTATTTTTGAAACAAGGGGTAACATTCAACCAACAAAGCAAAGGTTCAGCAACATCGACTACATCGACACTCAGCATTTCTGGCCAGCTCAAGCACTTCCATGTTAGTATTTTGCCTAACAAATTAATAATCTGTACTAGCAAAATTCTGGCTACGCATCAGAATATCGTCTACAAGCACACTACTCATAGCCAACTCAAAGGACGCCCGACCCAACTTATTTATCAACACTAAACAATCTCAATCTCCTTTTAACACCTCTTCTTGCCATCCATGCATCACAGCCAGATCCACTGTGGCTTGAGCTGCCAAGCATTCGACCATGAACGGATTCACCACATGGTGGACACGCTCAGCAAAAGTTCCAACCATTTCCCCCTCTTTTGTCTGCCCAACACCACCAATTCTAGCACTACCCTGTTCCTTGAAAGTTGCACCATCAAAATGAATTTCTACTGCCCCTGCACTGCCAATACGCTAGTCATTCATTTCTGGCTCTGCTCCACTGTTCCCCTCGGTAGGCTGGTCAGACTCCCTCAGCATTGTCCCAGTGACAGCCAAATTGCGAATGGATAATTTCTGCTGGCCGTGTAATATATTGTTCCGTGCCTTCCAAATCGCCCACATACACATCATCGCTCTTCTAAATTGCTCATCATCTAGCCTCCTATACAACTAATGCAACCATCATATTGGCAGTTCCATCCATTCCCTGACAACCCTCCATGGCGCATCCGATAGAGCCCAAAGTTGTCGAGCAACATGCCTTTCCAAAATTACATATCGAGTATTCTCAGCTGCCACCCCACACAACACAGAAAGGCTGTCCACTTTACTTCCATGGCGCTGTAGATTCCATGCCGTAGGGAGGATGTCTTGTCACACCCTTCAAGCCATAAATTGAACCTTCCAAGGAACACGTGTCTTCCACAGAAAAACCCACGAAGCCTGTTCACCTACGCTGCTCTCAGCATATTCCAATGTCTTCTTCTGCTCAAAACCCCTCATTTAAATCCTTGAAGTTAAGGTAGATTTAGATTTTCTGTATTCTTTATGACTAGAACGATGTTGGAAATCCATGTAAAATACTTAACCTATCGAGTAAACCTAACTTCAAAGAGTTTGTTGAGTTCTAATTTGATCAAGAGGAGTAGTTCAAGCGGAAGCTGGTGTGGCATTGTTTAATAGAGCAAACCTCTTTCTTTAATGGCAAGTAATACACAACCAATTTTGGATCTATGTTAGGCATCTCTTTATATGACTAAGTGCACACATCTATAAAATACATAACAAGTCAACATATGTTTGTGTTTCTTCTCCAACCAACAAGGAACTAACATAAATTGGTCGGGGTTCATTTCATTTGCCAAGTCAATCTCCATTTTGATTCATCCATATTGGCCTTAACTCCTACTTTAGGAGAAATGTTAGCGTCTTCAGTAGACCTATAAATGGAAGGGAGTTTATTACCTAATCTCCAACCCAAACTCAAAATATACCCAAACTTGTTTATTGAAAAACCTAGAACCAAACCCAAACTCAAAACCCAAATAGATAGAAATCTTAGGTTGAACTCAAAAACCTAACTAGACTCAACCCGATCAATAGTTTTTTTTATTATTTTTGAAAATTGAACAATAGTTCATAAGTTGTTTTATATAAAAAAATAATAACTTACTATATAGTTTTTATGATCATTTCAAAATTTATTTGATTACCAATTATACACTCATATTTTATTTTAGGATCGCAAATTAAAACTTATTTTATCATTATTAAATTTTAATTAATAATTAATCAAATATCACAAAATGCATAATAGTAGCTCAACTATTGAAAAGCGAGGACAATGTCATTCATCTATCCCAAATTATTTTAAAGAAATATGTAATATAAGCTTGTCAAATAAATTTATAAAAAAGAAGTGATCATATTAATGTCTCTAAAAATTCTGTCTTTTTACATTTCACACTCTTTGGTGTCAAATCGTTATGAGTTTTTTTATCATATGCTTATCCAAAAACTTCAAAAAAACTCATCCTATCAAAACTTAAATATAATAATAAAATGCAAATTTGAGATATATATGTATATATGTCTGTCATCCATTTGTAAATCTGTGACCCATACCTGTAGTTCTTTTTATCACGATTGTTGCAGCCACTATTATAACAACAACAATTCTATCACAAAAAACATAAAGTAGCACATTGTCTCTCTTAATTAATAAAAGTAACTACTTTAATTAATCCAAAGATAATCAAGTTCTTCATCATCATCTTCATTATGCCTAGCATTCAAAACAAAAAATATATATATAGTGTTACAATATTGTATGATATAGAAATAAAATAATAATTATTTAACACACTTACCAATAACATCTATCATCATGATTGATCCACTTAAACTCCCAATGAACTAGCATCACTTACAACTGCAAAAACTAAAATGTGGTAAGAAAAATATATGTTAATATAATTTGAAATAATTGAAAAATAAGTAAAAGTACTTATATTTTTTAATCAGCCACTACTAATGCATCGACCATATCTGAAAGTAAAGATGCTCATGATTCATCAATAATATGACCTCCAATACTAAATGTTGCCTCTAATACAATTGCAGTAGCTAGCACAACTAAAATATCATGTGCTCTCTTCACCAAAACAGGGAACTTGAGACCATTTGTTTTCCTCAATTCCTAAAACACTAAAGTTATCACCTCTAGAAAATCTTATTTTATACTATCAATCAAAATCTAATAAACAACCTTGCATTTCATCGCTAGAACTACGTGGCATGATGGATTGGGTTATTGAAGAGACTAAACTACCCCTATATGCAATAAATAAATCAATGAATATATCACAAACCCTCCTAACATGCAAACTAACATTTAAATCATAAATTCTAGTATAAAATTACTTCACCAAAACCCTTTTGAACCTTGGATCAAACACAACAGCAATAACTAACACCAAACAATACTTGTCCCAATACTTGTCAAACTTCTTTTCTATAGGACTTGACGTCCTCCTAATAAAATTATACTCTCTATCTTTCCATTCAATCATCTTGAAATGAATTTTAGAGGTTGGATACTTATTATCACTAAAATGGCGAGTGGTATCATAGAAAACACTTAAACAATCAAGCACCACAGTAGTTGTTTCCCATTTCGAATTAGATGGATTGAACTAATAATGCCTATCTCTCCTTCGTAAACAATCTTCTTTGAAAGGCAATGCGGTCTCAAGTAAATGATATGTTGAGTGCCAATGATTTAGCACATCCATACCTACCCACTTTTTGTCATCTAAATTACATTGAGACAATGTAATGTGAAATCTTTTATTAGAAGAAGGAGACTTAGTAAGGTATCTCAGAGTTTCCTAAATTTTTTCAAGTAGCCCCCTTATTTCATTCAATTTATCGTGTACAATTAAGTTCAAGATATATGCACTACATCTCACATGCAATGAATTCACACTAAAAGAAATCAATGATTCCTTAAAACCGCATTCCTTTAACTTTTTGATCATCGAATCATTTGCAGAAACATTATCCAAACAACCACTGAAATAACTTCTTATCTAAATCCCACTCTAAAATATTTTCTTTAATGAAATTAAACTGTGAATCACCATCATGTAGATATGAAATCTTTCTAAATGTAAGAATTTTCTTTTGCAACACTCAATCATCATCAATAAAGTGCACAGTCACAGAATAATAAACGTGTGAATGGTTTGATGTCCAAATATCAGTTGTCAAAGACATTCTACTTCATACCCCGTGTAAAAACTTATAGAGTTTAACTTTTTCTTCTTTCATAAACACTAATAACATTAACTCTACTAGTGTTTCTACAAGTTTGAAATTCAAATTTAGACCATTCAAAAAGGCCTTGAAGTATTCATGTTCACTAATGTTAAATGGAAGCTTATGTTTTATACAAGCCACTACCAAATTCTGAGGACTTTTAAGTTGATTGAACTTAAATTCAATTCTTGGACTTTTATTTCTAGATTCTAAGGTGAAATGTGAAAAAGCACTTCTCTAACGTTTTCTCAAATGACTAGTCCCATTAACAACATTTCCGAGTAAAAACTTTTTTGTGATAGTTGCTTTTAGCTTGTGTTACACCATTTACAACTCTAATAAACTTGTATTTGTGCGCAATGTCTTGTATACAAGTTCAAAATATATCACATACAACTCTAATCAATTTCTTCTCTAATGTTAGTTTTATTTGTATTCAATAACTAACATTTAAAAATAGTTTTTCTTCTTTTTATTTTTTATTTTTTACTAAAATCCAAGAACTAAATGCACTTTTGATAATTTTGTATGTTTAATCATTATGCAGTCAACTCCAAGATGAAGCTAATTGTAAGAAATTTTTTTTCAAGATATTATAAACTTAGTAAATGTTTTTAAATTTAAAATATATGTGATTAATAAATACATTAAATTTTAATAAAAATTGTTGTACTTTTAAAATATATATCAACCATTTATGCATTTAACCTCACAAAAAGAAGAAAAATGCGAAAAATCCTAAACAACATGCTTTAAGAATTAATGACATTAACTTCAGCATGTAAATCCATTGCCATTCAAACAAAAATGGAAGTTCTAAAGCAATATACCAATCAAATCCCAATGAGAAAAATAAATCAACAATCAAGATTTCAAGATGTTCAATCACCGACCAATTCCACAATACAATTTCAATATCTGTTTATCCCTTTAAACGATCAAAGGGAGGATCTTGATTCTTCAAGATTGGTTGGCTCTTTAGATTTTTGGGTATGGGAAGTTGTCCACAACACTAAGAACTCAACAAAGAGAAAGAGAAAAATAGAAAAAGCTTTGAACTAATGACGACAAAGCAAAGTAGCGACTTGTGAAAGTCAGAACTCAAAAATCAAAATTGTGTTGTGCCAAGCATGGCAATGCCTTTGCCCTATGAGTTTAGGGAGTTGGGACCCAAAAGGTGAAAAGGCAAAAAAAAGGGGGGGAAACTAAGTTTGAGAAAGTTGGATTGTAGAGATGGGGACCCAAAATAAATTCCATTGGTATCAAAACCCAATGGGATTTTTAGGATTCAAACTAGATCTAAACCTAGATTTTATATTTTATGGGTCTAGTCTATGTTTGGATAATCTGTTTTGATTTATGGCCTAAGTTTGGGTAATACTCTCTCATTTACAAGCCAAATCTTTAGATTATAAATCCTCCTAATGTAAGGCTTTGCATAAACCAAGAACAATTTAGTGGTCCTTTCAATCTTACTCTTGATAGTTCCCTTAATAAAGTCTTTAAACTGATCAACAAGGATTAAACTTCAGAAGAGATTTAGTGATTTTCAACTATGGATTTCTCTCCTTTGTTTAACTAATGCCTTGTTGATATTTCAACCTCATTGTGGTCCTTAGGTGACTTCTCCATCACGTGGCTAGCATCATCATTATCAACCTTATCCATCAACTTTCACATCCATAAGTTTTTCTCCTAGACAAGTTTTTTGAGCCGCTCAATTACCTTGATTAATAATATAATTTGTTTCTAGAAACTAGTAATGTTAGTCACAATAACAAGTGCAATGAGGCTGATGAGTAGCCTAATGTTGTGTTAGGATTTAGTGGTGCAGAACTATCCTTGTGGCTTCCATGTTTTTTTTTTTTTTTTTTTGGCATTGAGAAAATTCCTTTCAATAGCTCTAGAAGAAATTGTTGACTCAAAGTATGCTGCTTTCTTGGCCACGCTCTGGATAACAAAACTAACGTCCTAGCTGGCCACATTTGAAGAGCTTAAGGTGATAACCTTTGATATCTTAGATCTGTCACTAGCCATTACAATTTGTTTTAGACTTGAGGGAGGAAGAGATGGGATGTAGAGTGATCCCACTTGGAGTTTTAGAAAACTTGTGGACAAAATTCTTATAATTGAATTTTATAAACAAAAAAAATTTATTAGTATAATTGAAATACATCAAACAAAATTTCTATGAGTAAGTCTCTAACTTTTGATTCTTCCTCAACTTGGAGAACTTGAAAGCTTTAACAAATTCTAGAAGAATTTATTAATCTTCCTTGAAGTCCACTTTGTATTTGAAAAATATTAATTTATGATTTAACACCATGATTCTAGATCAAATGCCAAAATTTTGATGGAGTTTGCAAAGAAAGCTTTAATTGTTGCAAGAACACCATGGAATTTTCTTTACGACCACATCCAGGATTTAATGAGATTTTAACCTTTAATCCTCCTTAAAGCTAGTGGAAACTTCATTGGTTTAGTACTACAAATGTGAATTAAATATTAAGATTTGATGAGCTTTCACAAAGAGTGCTATAAAACTTCTTCCAAGGCAGTGGAGAGAACTTCCTTAAACTCGTTTCTCCCAAACTCTTAAGTAATTGTCATGTGTGTTGTGTTCAAAGCCTGTGAAGATAGCACATATTTATAGGGGTGTGGGATGTTTTATTGTCGTATTTGGTGGATGATGTGGTAAGGTTTGATTGGCTGCCATCTCTTAATTAGGAATTAATTGGCAATTTTTTCGCTTTTCCAAAATTTAGAGTAGCTTGAATGTGGCTTGCCAAATGAGGGTTTGTGACACTTGGTGCAATTTAATTAGCTCTAACACTTGTCATGCACTTGTCACATTTAATTGGTTAGTTATGTTTGTATTAAAATATTAATTTATTTTATTATTTAATTCTAGAAATTATATTTAATTAAATAGCAAAAGTCCACGTGAAGTGAGGAAGACTTGAACTCGTCTAACAAAAACTAACCATGTTAATAATCATATGGCCTTCAACTTTGTTAGTAACAAAGGAAAGGATGTTATACATAATATTGCAGTATTCGTCACAATAGATGATGACCAGTCTAAGTATAATAATAGTGATATTGATGGCCCCACAATTGAAAAATAAAGCACTAAAAGAAGAATCAAATTTTTTAAAAGTGGTTATTGAGAAGCTGAAAAAAATCCTACGTCACTTTAAAAGAAAACTATTAAAAAATTTTGAAGGAATGTACCGTGAACATAGAGCATGGCTAATTACATAGAAACAGTGCTAGAAAGATTACATTTTGGAAAGGAAAAACTAGAAAATGTTCTATCCATATGCAAATCTTAAAAGAATTCTCTAGTTTGAGTTTTTTAGAACAACTTGAGACTGCCGAGTTGAATGGAAAAAAATAGAGTTCGTTAAAGAATCCTCCATGGATGCTGTCAATACAACTACAACATTAAATAAAAGAATAAAAAAAAGGAGACATAATTTCAAACTAACATGCACTTATTCCATAATTAGGCATCTTATGCAGAGATATTTCACTCTACTAAAGCACGCCTTACAAGAAAGACATGTTGGCAAAAATGTTACAACCAAATATAGCAACAACAGTACACGTCTAGATGAACACCAGAAAGTCGAGTTTGTCAAAGAATTTTTAACAAATGTTGGCAATAATGTTGCAACTTTTAGCAGTTCATCAAGTAAACAACAGCTAAAAGAGAATAATTTTAGGGTTGGCATATAAAGTTCTTAGCTATATTGTGACAAAGTTAGGGGGATAAGTGTTTATATTGTGATTGCCTTAGATTCTCAAACAATTAAAGAAGTTGGAATTACTCGAAGAAGTTTGTTAGTTGAAGAATTGCTAGACTAAGGGAGACAATTGATTGAGCATTGGCTGAGAATAAACTTTCTATAATTATAAAGGATAATGGTGATTGCTCAAAGGACAAAAAATCGTGCATTAAAGAAGAGACTCGGTGAATGTTAACAACAACCTAAAAAATGAACGATAGGACAGTTTCAAAGAAGATCCATTTGTTAATTTTTTGGAAGATTCTTTTGTTGATTGTGAGGAAGATTTTTGCATAGCATATCAAGGAGTCCTAACTATAGAGAAGGGCCAAGTAAAGTACGTTTGGCTGAGCCTTTAAGTAAGCTATATGAGAGAGGTCTCTTGTAATCATCCATCTATCTTTATTATGCTTTATGTTGAGTCAATATCAATTCTCATGTAGTAAATTCACAATGATATAAAGTCAAGCCTAGAGGGACTACATTTACACATAAAATAAGAGGGACTTGTATTTGTTAATTCAACTAGTCTAAAAACCTAATATTTGGAGACTAGAGCATTGAATTATCTTGAGAGAATTGTGTGGTGTGATTGGGTGTAGTAACTAATTCTTAAAATAGTTAAAAAAATTTATTTGAGTAAGGTTTTGTAGATATAGGAGAGGTACTTAGAATTACACAAACATGTAGCACACTTGATTCCTTTATGTGTTGGGGTGTGTGTGTATTAAAAATATGATCGCAACATTGTTCATTTTGCTCAAAACCTATGACCAACCGGTGGCTAAGTGCGTTCTCAATATTTAGCCCAACTTTACAAGTACTAAACTTCAACCTCTGACTTCTAACCAAAATAATAAATATTAAAGTAAATTAAATGAAATAAGTGAAAATTTTACCAAAAGTTAGTTCTCGTAATGTGAAATGTTGATCACAATGACGCTCAAAGGAAGATTAAATGGCCTTTGGTAGTGTGCCTTGCATGAGATTGTTTCATTTAATAACACAATTATAAGTAGTAATGGTAATAGAGTGAGTGATTGGACGTATCAAAAATGGAGAGAATATTGAGGCAGAGGGTGTGTGGGGGCAAAGTACTTTTTCTCTACAATAAAACAAAGCAAGGACTAGAAAATAACTCAATTACATCATAACACTAATTAAATAATATATGGATAAACAAATATAAAAATATATTTTGAATAAATTATAAGGTGTCAATTATTATGTGTAATATTAATTAATGGATTTAGTATAATATTTTATATTTGACTAATTTAGAAATTAGTCAATTATGTTCGTAGTTTGAATGCTTCATTATAAATTAAAAAAACCTTATAAAAATAATTAATAATCAAAAATATACATTTTATTACAAGGATAACATATTTCTCATAATTAAAAATTATAAAATATGATAAAATCCAAATCTAACTAATAAATAAAAGTTTAAAAAATATAGAATTTCCACTTTTTCTCTATTACAATTTTTTAATACGTCTTTGTTTCTTGGATATACTATTTTTTTAATTTTGATGTAGAAATTTGCTCTACTTTGAAATAAAAATTGTGTACTAGTGATATATTGCTTAATCAAGAAAAAGATGATAACTGGTATAAATTTAAATTGTCATTTAATTTTGACATCTCAAGTTATTTATTTTATTTAATTTTTGTCCATGTGATTATACTTTATTTGATTTTATATTTTTATTATGTAGATAACTTATCTAGAATATTGTTACTTATTATATCTATTTTTATGTGAATATATAAAATAAAATTATGTCTTTCTTCCTATGAATATTGATGACACATGTTCATATTGAACTTCAACCATGTCACTTGCTCAACAACTGCCTTGTTCCAGGGTTTAGAGTTTGGAGTTTTAGAGTAGCTTCCTTTGCATTTTTAGGCAAGCCCATACATACCATTTGTCAGTTTCTTCTCAATTTGTTGATGATACTAAAGCAAATTTCACTTCAATTGGTATTATGAATGTGGGAGTTGGAGTGGTAATTTTTTACACAATCCAAACCTAACACAAAATTAATAGAATTAAGTTAAGTCTTCGTGGGTATCGGTGAAATCAGTTCAAACCCATGAAATCGAAAAAATGGGTTAATTTTAGGTCACCTGATAGGTTGACCAGTAACCCTGCTTATATATTAAAAATAATTTAAAAATATTTTATTACTAATTTTTATTTTGTAATCTTCTTAAGTTATTAGCTATATCAATAGAAAACTAATTAAATAAACTTAATTTCTAAAATAGCAAATATGTGAAAATTCAAACATGAATATTATGTTAAACTAAATCCTATGTCTATGCTCAAACACAATTTTTTATTTTGCCCATCAAAATTCAAAGCACCATCCACACTCCACTCTCTACACCCTCAACCAAACAAGTTAAGACTACTTTGTTTGGATTTCGTTATTTCTTTCCCTTCTTATTTTGTTCTTTCTTTCTTGTTTGCATGATCATATATATTTTGTTAAAGTTTAATCTAATAAAATTTGAAATGATAATAAAGTAGAAAACTTCAATCTTTGAATCCATCTAGAATTATTTTTTTGAGCAGTAGTATTGAAAACAAAAGAAAAATTACAATATGTAAAAATCTATTTCTATCTTTAATTTGGTCAATATATGTATCGTCATAAGTTGACAGATTAGATTCAAGTGACCTGTAAAATTAGCTAGTCAAATTTGGGAAGAAAAACTAACCTGCAAAAATAAACGGTCTATGTTTAGATTAAGAGTTTACGTTTAATACTCGTATCTCTATCCAACCCACCAATCCAACTCATTGCCGCCCCTCAGTGGGAGGTAAGTTGAGGAAAGGTAAAACTCTTGGCTATCTAGCACCCTACATCCTTTGTTATTCAACGATCTTCTAGTAGTCTTAATTGGAATGAGAAGACATTTGATAGTAGAGATCCCCTATTATAATAACTAAGGGGAATTACACCACCTTCTGATAAAATTATGGGTATACAGAGTGATCTCTCCTCAATTAAGAGGAATTACAATTATCTCCTTTGAGTTATTTCTTTGACTAACAGTTTAGTCCATTTAGTTAGTGAGTAGTCAGAAAATGATAATGTCAATAAAAAAAATATGATTTTACCCTTAGTTAACTTTAGGACCGGCTATCAAAATTTTTCTAAAGAGATATTATATAAAAAAGCGCAAACCTCAGGGGAGAGCGTAATTATCTCATTTTAATTTCAAAAACTATATTTTTTATATTGTTTTGATAACATTGTTAACAAATATTATAAAATCTGAAGTTTTTATTTTTTAGAAAATATTAGTCTTTATCTTCAACCTTTTAGAAAAATTCAAAAATTTAAATTTATATTTTCAAATTTAAAATTTATAAAGTAGAATATAAATTTCTAAGAAATTAGACAATAAATTAAAAAATAAATATTTCAATATTTATAATTTATATTTTGTTAAAAAAATTTTACTTTTAAAAGTTTTACATATTTTAAATATTTTATAACAAAGGCATACCTCTAATATTTATTTTCACATAGTAAAATGATTTCTAATTTAAAATTAAAATAGAAAAATAATTTTTAAGGTTTATTTTATAAGAGCAAAAAAATTATCTTCTAACTCATAAAAATAAATTTACATTTTCAATTTTAAAATTTCATCAAAATGAAAAATAAAGATTTATATTTTATAAAATTTAAAAATTCGAAATTTTTTATTTATTCCAAATATATTATTTGAATAATAAAAATATATATTCTCAAAATTATATGTCATAAAATAAAATTTTAAATTTAATAAAATTTTGAAAATATTAATTTAGAGCATTTTCCAATTAAGATCTTATAATATATTTTTTGAAATATATAAATTATTTAAAAATAAGCTTTATAAAAAATATAAAAATAAATATTTACATTTTTGACATGTAAACTATAAAAATATAAAATATATACTTAAAAGGATAAATGAGTCATTTCACAATTTTTAAATTAGAGTTTTTTTATTACATTTTAGTCCTTTGGACTATGGACCTTTTGGTTTTTTTATCAATTTTTGTTGAAATTCGATTAATATAGTTAACACAAGAGAGGCATTTTGTAATCCTTTATGTCTGAAGGAAGTCGCCGTATATAACACTAACACTAGAGAAGAGCAGTCTAAGTGTTTTTTTTTTGTTATTATTATTATACTTTAGTTCTTTTGAATTAGGGTATTTTGATCATTTCATTAAGTTTTGTCAAATTGTAGCTAATATGATCAACATAAGGAAGGTTACTAAGTTGCAAATTTTAAAGAGAGGTATTTGTCTTTAATCCTAACGTCAACAAGGATGGTATAATTAACCCTAATAACTACGGGTAGAGTCTACAATGTGCTACATGTCCGCATGCAATGCCAAAACTCCATAAAATTTTCTCAATCTTAACGAATAAATATATGCTTTGTTATCTTTCATGTGTTCAATTATTTGCATCTTAATTATTATTTACCAATTACTTATAATAATATACAGGGTTTAGAATTGGTAGAGTTCAAAATTAAGACTTGGTAACATATTATTTCCAAATTATAAAACGTCATCCCTGTTGCAGCAACTTTATTTTTACTGATATAGATTATTTATCTCTGTTATCCACGCATGCAGATGAGAGAGAGAGAGAGAGAGAGAGAGTTACCATAAAACTTCTTATAACTTAATACATCACGTAATATATTTTTAGGTTCATAAAATATAAGACTTTATTTTAAACATAAGTTTATTATTTAAAAAAAATCAGATGATGAACTGATAAATAGTGTTATGATAGTAATCTTGTAACTAATTTAATCAAAACTAAATAAGCTAATTAAAATCTTAAAAACTAAGTCCTTACTTCTTGAAAGGCACTCTTCAACATTTAATAATAGATATCATTAAATATTTTACCAATCGTTTACATGATATGTAGACTTTCAAATATGTTGTAAGACGTCTTAAACCACTAATAAGTTTTAGCCAACAATGTCTTATTTTATAATACTTATGTCTCGTTATAAGGATATGTATTTAATTTAATAAACAATTGTGTTAAATTAATTTAAATAGTCGATACACTAAACAACATATTTGATTGTTTCTTTAAAGAAAAATGTTATTGGTACGAAACTCTGGGTAGCTACTTTTAAGCGAGCAAGTCCCCGTTGACCTCTATTTTATTTATTTATTTCTTCGTTTTGCTCTTTAGTTGAATAAGTGATACGTCATTTAATGTTTGATCATTATATATACTATTCATTTTGGCTCACGTATACTTAAATTAATATAATATAAAAATAAAAATAATTACTTAATTTATTTTATTTATAGCATAAATTAGTTTATTTAAATATTTATTTTATAATGATGCTAAAAATATTAAAATTAAAAAAAGAATAAAAAGAACAAATTATAATAATAATAACGAAAGATAATTTTGTCATTCTTAAGTTGAATAAGGATATATTTATAAATCTAATTAGTGTGCTCATGTTAAAATTAATTTTTTAATATTATAAATATAAACATAATGTAAATTAATTTGAAGAGACATATATAAGTAATTTTATTATATATATGTGTGTGTGTGTGTGTGTGTGTGTGTGTGTGTGTGTGAGTTTATGTACTTAAAACTTTGTAAATGAGGGAAGGGGGACGAAATGAAAATACGTTGTCGAGGGAAACAGATTCTGCAGATATCCTCCTGTAGGCAATGGAAGCAAACTCCAATGGATGGAATTCGATTGAGAAATGCAAGGATGCATTGTATTTGTACAACTGCGATGGACGTCATCCTGTCATTTGTTCGTGAAGACAATGACTGTACAGATATTACTTTACTGATGCTGTCCCAAATGATCATAACATTTTGATCAAAAGTTAAAAAGAATAAGGCACAGCTGCAACAATCCTATCTGCTGAAAAATCCTGGAGAGAAGACATTCAAGGACCCAAATACTGTTCATATATCGACATTTCGTCATTTACGTTCCTACTCCAAGTTGACAGGTCAAGGGCAGTGACAGTGGAGACGAAATTATTGTTCGTTAATAGAATTTGGGCAGTTAATGTGCATTAGAACTACTGGCCACAGATGCATAGATGGGAAAAGAAAGGAAATTTGATTAATCAAGAAAACATTCTGACCATGGCAGCAATGGAAAGATCTGGCGTGGGTGGTGGGGGAGCAGAGGCAGTGAACCGTTGCCGGCGGCGGTTTATGGCACATTGCTTACACCGTCTGGCTGGCCTGCTGTTTTGTTTGTTTCAAGAAGTTGCTATAGGAATAGTTAGTGTGTGGAACTAGAGAGATTTAAGAGTTTCCGGCAGATGGTTGTCTGTTAGCAAGTGTTGGGAATGAGGAGTCATTTACCCGCTCCGGATGTGATATGATTCAGCATTTGTGGCCACTAATTATTATTGATTATGTTTGTCACAAACAGCAGAAAATCCAGCGATAAACCAACAAGGAATTTTTTTGCAATAACTATTTGTGATGGACGTTTTCGTGCTAATTGTCGCCTAAACCCATTCCGTCACAGGAAAACTGAACACCGCAATCGCCCATCTATTTTGTCCCACAAAGAAACTGAAAGAAGCTTAAAGCTCTTGAAACTCAGCTGATCAAGAAGTTTCTTAACAGTAATTATTTGAAATTGTTGGTCAAGTATTACGCTGCCTCATTCATTGCTGATTGAACTTCTGATGTTGGTTAACAACTGAAACACTTAAAAACAAAACCGATTGAAGCAGATAATACAATAGGTGTGATAATAACAAAATGTACTCCCTCAGTAGAAGCCTCTGAAGTGTAATTACGAGCATATGAGCTGATACAACAATCAAAAAGCAAACATGTAAGAATTGGGAATGTATATCTCTACTCTAGATGGCGCATGTAGTTACTGCAAAGGCAAAATATACAACCGTATAGATTTGCAGAATTCATCAACTTTAATTCCCTTTTACCGTTTGTGGAAGGGATGGAAAAGGAATCAGGTAAGGAATACTATTGCAAAACCTATAGTACAAGATTTTCAAAATGTACGGCATTCTTATTTCTCTATCCCTTGCTTACAAAGAGGGCAGCAGGAGACAATCTTAAGCCATTGGTCCACGCACTTCAGGTGAAAAATATGGGTACATGGCAACCGCCTAAGTTCTTCCTTGTCCCTGTAATTGGCCAAACAAATGCAACATTCCTGCCCAAAACAAAGCAGAATTTCATTAGCCCTTGATTCCTTGTTGATAACATAAGAAGTCGTATTATGTCGTGGTTGTGGACAATTATGATTTATGGTGTTTCAAACCGTTGGCTCATAGTTGATACTTTGCATGACCTATCAGGTCTGGACTTCTGACGTATCAATTATAACCAGTTTTATTTTAAGGTCGTGTAATAAAAATTGAGCCAAAGTAATAGATGCCCAAGACTGGAGAATCAATAAGACACACCGCAACTTGGTGGCTCTCTGTGGAATTTCCAAGCTTCAAAATATTGCTAACGCCCTTGTACCTCCAGCTCGGTAGACTGGCAAGCTGTTCATCAGTTGCTCCTCGTTGGAGGGACGCCATGTTCATGTTGTACCCGAGGAGACTGCTGAGCAGCGGCACACAACAGCACAGCAACACAAACAATAAAAATGGTAAAGAGTAGCTCACAGCATTCCACGCCAGCAGGGAGATACAGAGGACATGGAGATTGGGGGCACGATGATATGAGCCAAAACGTGAGTCGAAAACCCACACATTACCCACCACAAACCATATTGCAAATAGTAACTCCACTGAAGTTCTGCACTTGTGCATGTACTGATAGCTTCTGATCATCACGTACCATATCAGAATACGTAAAAACCTTGTTACATAAAATATATAAATATATATATATATATATATATATATAAAGAATAGGTTTTACAGAATGTTAATTGCTACTGCTTTTGTACCTTGACCCTTGGCGGCGGTTTGTCTGCTGCTCAATATCAGGACTACTAGGATTCACATCAACTCGAGCAAGATGAAGTAGCCGATAGCGCCAGCCGAGCAGTGTAAGACTAAGGAAACATCCAAAAGCATAGCCAGATGCCCATATTCTCATGGGCCAGACGGGTCTCTCCTTTTGAGAAATGATCAGAGCACCTGCTGTGAGACTGATTTGAATAACCAAGGACATGAATTCCAGGAGCATCCAGTTCCCGGAATCGAATGGATTGGGCCCAAGGTGAGACCCTGATCCATTCTGGTAATGGAAAACTCTTCTCCAAAAACTGTACCACCTTGATCTTGATATTTTCATTGCTAATCTTACCAAGAAAGAAGGAGACGAAGTCGGAGTTGGTCTAGTGTGTGAATTCACAGCAATCCTCTGTTCTGCTGCTGCTGACGATGAAGAGGAAGCCACACCTCCCCCTACCCCAGAATTGCATAGAGACTCCTGTGTAAAAATATATCTCGTATTCATTGAAGATCACCGAATTTCCACCAGTCTAAAGAAAAGTTTATTTATTTATCTATTGATTCAGATAAAATCTCACGGAACTTTTCACGTGAACACCGGAAACTTCTTTGAGAATCAAAATTGGAAAAACAAGGGCTCTATAGAACTAAAGAAAACGACTTTATAAAAAGGGTTCAGAATCAGACAAAAAGTTCAGAGCAGAAGCTGAAGCGTTTCAATTAACAAGATCTAGGGAAGGGGAACTTTGGATTGGGATAGCGACGAAGACAAGAACCCAACAGCTTTGCTTTGAATTCAAGTGAGTTGAGAGGTTACTGCACAACGGTTGGCCTAACTCCCCCAGGTCTGTTGTTTTAACCAGCAAGCAAGTCGAGCAGAGAGCAGAAAGGTTATCCTGGTCGGCCGAAATTTTTCTCGCGTGTCTCCACGTCCCATTTAATCACTGTGGTGCAAAGGATAATGCTTCAAGCGTCGCAAGAGAATAAATTGTTCAACCAGTAGCAGTAGTTTAAATGATTTTGAAATCTGGCGGAAACTGTTGTCGGCCAGGCAATCTAACCAGCACGGACGACTTCCAGAACAATAATGTGGCGCCATTTAAATGGTCAGCCGCCGAAGGGCCGGCGGCCGGGGGGTAGTTCATATTCTTTACCCCTGTAACTGAAAATTCCAGGGATGACGTGAATCTACTTATTTTATAATCGTGGTTATTATATTTGTCTTTATTTTTTTAGCTCTGGAAAATCAACGTTGTGTTGTTTTCAACGCTACACGTGTAATCCAATACTTTGAGCCACTTGTTCTAGACGGGTTTTAATTGATCGGTGGAGAAAGAACAACGGTCATTTCTGGAAGCTGGACTTGGATTGCTTCTTACACTAAAATAATTCCAAATTGGCAGAGCTATGTTTGGGAGAGTGAATTTTATTGGATGCGACGTTGGGCAAGAGTTAAATTGATATAAGTAATATATTTTAAAAAATATTTTAATAAAATAAATAATATATTTTATTTAAATATATATATATAATATATAATAATATTAGATGATTTGATAGTTTATAAAGATAATTATTAAGTTATAAGATATAAACAAAAATAAATTAGTATATATGTATTGATTTATTATAAATAAGTATAATAATTGAAAAATAATTAATTAATTTTATATATATATATATATATATGTATGTATGTATGTATGCACGTACGTATGAATGAGAAAAAATTTAAATAAAAATATTATTAAAGTTAAAAGTGGATTTCCAAACATAACCAGCGCAATTAGCACTATTTTGATGTCAGCAACTGCAGTCTTTATTACGAACTGTTCATAGCGTAGTAGTCTGTCGAAAGAAAGGTTACCAAAAATCTCTTTATTTCTGCAACCCCAACATATAAAGCATAAGAACAGCATAAACTGCGATCGGACAACAACCTGTTTGTTTACCCAGACAAAAATGATGCCAGTTTTTAGGTAAGACAAAATTTTAAAAAAATTATAGTCTCTGTTTGTTTTGATTTTTGATCATTTGTTTTAAGTATATTTTTCTTGAGAGACGTGTCTAAATAGGAAAAAAAGAAATAAAATTTAAAAAATATAATAATTTTTTGATAAAAAAAATGAAAACAAACATAATTTTTCTCTTCCTCCACCCTTTTTGTAACTACATTAAATTTTTTTAAAAAAATCTACTACATTCATTGAACTACAAGACCGTCACTCTTAATATTTTATTACAACATATTACATTAATATTAAAAGAATATCACCGTAATGTTTTTTCTTACGAAATTCACCAAATCACACATAAGTTTCACTTATTTTTAACCTTAAAAAAAAATTTCCACTGCATTCTCATAGTGAGCAGCTGTCATTCAATTTTAATCTCACTTTTTCGATGAGAATAAGAATTAACATAATCTCCTTACATACAGAATTAAAATAAGAATAATAAACATGAAACTTAATATTATCTAGCTTGAGGCACACCCAAAGCCCGAAGCCAACATTTTATCTGCAAGCTTTCTCAACCATGAGATTATGTATGATTCAGGGAAAGTATTCCCCGGTGGTTTTCGTGGGTCCGCTCCCTCAATCCAGGCTCAGGAGAAGGATGCCTGTAAGTCAGCCATTTTACTGTGCTAAAAATGGAAATGTTGCCAGTCAGCTGTTCCGAAATTTAACTGATTGGTCGGTCATTAGTTTATAATCAATAACGTCGGCACACTCAATTTAAGTAAAATATTAACTTACGTTTCAAATTTTGTAAAATATAAGTTATGTTTTCTGGGGGTAGATTTTTTAGATTGGTTTTTAGGGTTTATATGTTAGATTTAATTTGTTGTGATAATTTTTAGGATGTTTAGTGTCAAAATTTGTGCGCCAATAGGAATTCACAACACAAGTAGAAATCAGATTAATGACTTATGTGGATTCTCGCATGAACTTATAATTTCACCTCTATTATTTCTACAAAATTCATGTTAAATTCAATGATAAATTGTCATGTCCAAAATTTAGGCTTAACATGGCAACAACTTCAAGATGGTTATCTCAAAAGTGCCTAAGCCAAAACAAAACATTTAAATTCATCAAAGAAGTTAACATCCGAAATAGGGGATTTTGTTTACAAAGTAGCAACAAGAAAAATCAAATCTTTTGGTATCATCAACATATTTCTCAAAGTCTCAACTAACAAAGTAAAAATAAAAATCAATTGAGTTTGGCTCCTCTGTCTCTTCGTATTCTCCATCCCCGAATGTGGTTCAAATTCTCACTCTCAATTATGTCATCTACAAAAGTGTTTCAATAAATTCGTAAGCAACTAATTTTTCAATGAGTAGATCTACTTACCTTATGGTTATGAGTATAACAAAAGGTTCTTTCAAATAAAATATCACTAAAGAAATATTGAAAACAATAGTGAAATATCATAATATAGATAGCATATCTAATCAATTCCATATTTTTGTTTATATGTTCATGAGTCTTTTAACATCTAATGCTCTTCACTGCTAATCATTACATTAGTCTTTAACCCCAGTTAAGGAAAGTTAGTACTCAATCTTTAATTCTGATTGAAAGGATCAGTGGTCAATCTTTATCCCTAATTGAGAAAGTCAAAGTGACTTTTACATCCTCTTAAGGTTTGAACCTTGTTCTTCTGTACTATTATTCAATTACTAGAGCATATACAACATGCAGTGTCATTCAACCTTTGTCAAAATATTTTTTGCTTGTAGTTAACGTGTGGCAGTTAAACATGGATACAAATAAATCTCACACTATGAAATCAAGTTCTTTTTCATTATCTAATTTAGTGATTTATATTCTTAACATTTTTATTTGTACGAATAACATAGTTTTCATAAGGCAATTATTCAATTAACAAGATAGTCCCACTTACTTGAATTTAGCTTCAACTAATTCAATTATTCTCTTGATCCCTATCCTTGGGATCTTATTACAATAAAGTAACTGTTATCCAATTTCTAATTTCAATAAATTGGATAAGCTATCCTCTCTTCTATTACGTTACCCCATTATTTCTCCCAGACCCTTAATTGTTCTATTTAGTTCTATGTCTTAATCCCTGGAAAATGAGGGTGGTCTTTTCTCGACATGAATCGTGATAATTCACGTGTAGCCCTAAGAGTTTAATGTAGGAATTGAGTTTTAAGTGCTCAGATTATGTATATTATGCTTTCTGCAAGTGCAAGGTGGTCTATTGTGAGTCTAAGGTGGATGGAAACACAAACGGATGAAAAGTATGAGAAAAAGTAGGCGTACGATTGATCTAGAGGACCTCAACGATCAATCCAAGCAATTTGTGAACAATCTAGATTGATCCAGGACAATCAATCCTAAGAGCTACTGGAATTACAATCTGGCTTAACCGCAATCAATCAAGGTTGATCATGATGGAAATCGATCTCTACTTGGCAGGGGAGTCGATCTAGAGGCCATTAGATTTATGATCGAGGTTGCTTGTGATTAATTAGCGTTGATCACACCACCAGGATCGATTGGGATTAATCTAAAATTAGTTAGATTGTCCTAATCGGCGGGAAACTCAAGAATAGTTGGCTTTTGAGCATCAAATTATCCCAATACCTATCTAAGACTAAATAAGACATGGAAAACTTATTATATATGCATATGTATATGTACAAATGGGTGTTTGTCTGATAAATATATTAAGAGGGAAATAATTGAAATTGGGAAAAATACATGGAAGGATCAATTATATGGGAGTCCACCATCGTTCACTTATATGTATGTGAATATTCATGCATATTCACATGTATGTTCATATGAAACTAAGGGTGTGTGTATGAAATCCATGTAAACACATCTATAATCAAAATTCATAGCATCACACGTAAGTTGAATCAAAGTTACAAGGTTCAGGCTTGCGGTTACCTCGATAATGGTGGCTAAATATCTTCTCTATTTCCCTCACCTTGTAGTTGTCCAATAGTAATTAGGGTGGGCAAAATATTTTGTACAGCCATTCAGAGGGGTTTAATTCTAGGGGTGCACTCATGTAATTATGTTAAATGACCTCTACTGCTATGGTAAGTTTTGTCTTGCAACTTACTTCCAAAATCAACCCTCAATTAGCCCTTATTTCACTCCACTCATACATGGTATCATGCATTGGTAAGACCAATCAAATCCCCAATGTTAAGACTATAGTTGACTGCATAAATAATATTCCCCCCTTCTATTATCATCATCATCAAGGATTTTGTTAGGGTATTACAAAATCATAGGTTTCACTTCTTTTGTTCCCCGACAATTACCACATCACACAAGAATTGGCAGAATCCTCATGCAATTCGTGTCAACTAAACCCAATTGCAAAAACAAAGACAATTTTTCAATACTCAAATGTAATACAAATCATACACGTCTAATATCTAGAATGAGTAAATTAAGTACTTACATACATTAATACAACCAATGTTTCAATAAATTTGATATAATCCCAAGAGGTCCATGGATGAGAATTTGGTTTTGGAATTATGATTTTAGGTTAAGAAATACAAAATTGGATGAAATGGCATTTTTTGGGCCAAAACAACAATTTCTATAGTTATGAGCACAGTTGTGGTTGAAGCATGTGTTACTTGACAATTGCATGTAAATGCATGGCATTTTGGGGCCATGAATAGGATAACTGTGGCTTTGATAACAAAATGAATGAGGTTTGATGTGTTTGTTTCCACTGTATGTTTTACATGTTTCTACATTTTTAAGTTTAAATTTTTATGTGTTAAACCCCAACGAAACCCAACAATGCTATCAAAGCCACCATTTTCCTTTCATAACCATAAAGTTTAATGATTTTTCTATGATTTACATTAATTTTCATGGTAAAATTAGTCAAACATGTCTTTGATACTTGTTTATACTTCCAAAAACATTTTTTAAGAGTTTGGAATTGAGAAAACATCATAAAAATTGAGTCTTTAATGTCAAGGTAGCGTCTTGCTGCCATTAGCGATTGGTGTTGCAATTGCGAGAACCAGTCTCGCGATCACGACAGCCAGCCTCATGATTGAACCATTGGAAGTGATAGTAATGCAAACCTCACTTCCAAAGTTTGCAATTGTGAGCGGCATGCTCATGATCATAACGTTGGGGAGAAATAGAGTTTTTTGTTGCAACCATCTTTGTGAGCACAGATTGGAGGCTCTCAACCCTATAGATAGAATTTTTACAATTTTTATAGTTTTTAAAAGTGTTTTTAAGAAACGAAAACAAATGCATGAGATACATAAGTCATAAAAGGGATCATTAGATAGAATTGTTTAGTTATACATGTGATGTATAAATATGTAGATGTATGTTTTGAATGGATTATCAACTTAAGAAACTTATGGGTAAATGTTTTTGTTCTGGATTGGTTTTTCATGGTTGTATTATTATTTTCAGGCATTGTAAGGGTGTAAGTCCAATTTTTTCTTTTTATATTATTACGTAGAATAGGAATTCTTTTGGTGTACCACATGTAAATGAAAACATGGAAGGTATCAAGGGGTTGATGTTCATACGAAGACTAAGAGTTAGTGCCGTTCGGAGTTCCATGGCGTGGTGAGCCCCATGAAGCCTTTAGGAACAATACAAAAGAAGACATTCAAGGATTTCCTATGTAATAGAATAGGATTCCACACATATGTGCACAATCTAATTGTTGACACAAGTTGAATCTTGAAGTCTATAAAACTTCATATCATTTTATTTACATATAATTTGTGATGCATGTATGAGATATATGCATATAACCAAATAATGTACAAGGTGAAACATAAAACTATATGAACTAAAAACTTTCTCAAACAATATTAAGTTGTAAATGGAAAATTGTTTTGTTGTGGCCTTCTAGTGAACTCGAAGTTCTTAGTGTAGCCTTAGTGTGTAAATCATCACATTCATGGCATCACATTATGATGGCATATTTGGAGCTTCTGATGCATTAGATGTGGCATTCAAAGGATATTTCACCTTATGAGCTTGATAGCCATGAGTGAGATTCAAATTTGGCGATTTGTCAATCGGGGAGTGCGACTTAAATGGACCCAATAAGCTAAAAACTGTATGTGCAAGGTTTCGTCAGGTCATAAGCTGAAGGAAAATATTGGACCATGCATGATATGTGTTGGCAAGAGTTGCCAATCATTGGACCTATTATGTTAAGAATTATATATGTGAGGTATATTCTATCCAAAGATAACTATAATCACGTACTAAGGAAATTTTACCAATGAAATTTTTATCCTCTATCCAAGAGAGTCTAAGGTTCAAAAAATTTAGTCGGAGGTCGTTTGATTTAAAGTTCATAATTATAATGGTAACACATATTACAACCATACGAACAAAATCTTACTTATTTTCTACAGTTTATTTTATTTCGAGTAATATCTATACCTCTTTCTAAATTACTAAAGACTAATATTTTAATTAGGTTCAACTATGTCGATTAGCTCTAAAATTTAAGAATTGTTCTTAATCTGAAGTGTATCAGTTATATATTTAAGTCTAATGTCCCTCTAGCCCCTTTTGAGATGACTAGTGGAGAGAAAAAAGCCACCCATAAAAGATGGGTAAAAGATGATCCGCAAGTTAAAAGCTATATGTTGACTGCTATAACCAATGATCTCCAAAGGACTTACGAAAGTATGGCAAGGGCTCAAGAGATCTTGTACCACCTACAAGAGTTGTATGTTGAGTAGAATTATACTGTTAGATATGATATATCAAAATAGTTGTTCAAAATGCTCAAGGCTGAGTGTGGTGACATTAGTGAGCGTGTTTTCAAGATGATTTCACTCATTGAGAGGCTTGAGTTGCTAGACTTCATCATGGATGCCAACTTACTTAATGATTTGATCTTTCAATTGCTTCCAAACTCCTCGTAGTTTATAATGAATTATCATTTGAATGATATTTAGTGCATACAAGTTGGGCTCCCCAACAAGCTACCGACTGTATAAACAACCATGAAGGAGAAAAGGAAATTAGATGGTTCTTGCTATATCTAACTCCTCAAAGTGAAAGAGGCTTACCATTCTAAAGGCTAGTGGGAGTATCAAGAAAGTGTAGTATTTTGATTGTTATTCTACAATATTTTAGTGTTGATATAAGTGTTGTATTGGTCAAAACAATAAATTTGGTAAAATATTTGTTGATTGGATTATGGTGTTAGGATTTGTTAGTTGATACAATATGATAGCATGAAATAGCTACAAATATTAGTATAAAGATTATAATTTTTTTTATAAATTTTAACAAGCTTATTAACATTAGTTAGAATTTATTTAGTTTGAGATTAAATTTAAAATAATAAATTATCAACATTATTGCTATTTTAAATAAAGAGTAGCAAAACAATGAATTTAAAATAAGTAGAAATCAAATCCTTTATACAAATTCATGTTAATCCAAACAAGGGATTTCAAAGTAAGTTAATTTAAAATCAGAAGAATTTTAAATTCATTCATTTTAAATCCTCGCACAAATCCAAATCCATCTATTTAAATAGGCCTACAGTCATTTGAAATCCCTTGTCAAATCTTTCTTTTTTTTTTTTTTTCATATTTGAATCTTTCAATCCAAATAGGGCACAAAAGAATTTCAAATCTGTACAATTGCTGTTACTATAGTGTAAAACGATGTACTAGGAATTTGAAATTCTTCAACATCTAAATAAGTGAAATTGATTCATTATTATGAATTTGAAATTCACTATTTTAAATTTTTTGGGCATTGTCGGTACGCATGAATGAAATAAAATAAGAATGGAATGAATATTAAAAAAAATAAATATAAGAATAAAATAAATAATGTATAAATTATTTCATAATAGGTATCTACAAAATGATACAAATGAAAAAAAAAGAGAAATAGATAATATAGAATAAATATAAATTTAGAGAGGTAAATAGAATAAATAAAAATTGTGGGAGTATAATAAAAAAAAATATATATATATATACACAAATAATTAAGAGTATTTTAATAATTATATATTTTACAATCATAACATATTGTAAAAGAATATTTTTTTTTAAAAAATATAAATTTATTTTTAATAAATTAATAATACGTATTTAATAGTAATTCTTATATTATTGGGAATTAGTAATCATATGAGAATAGTTATTATTGCGTAAAAATTATACCAAATTTAGGACAGACTTAGCAATGGTAATACTAATTCTATTCTCAACTCCTCTTAATCTAGATACTGTTAATTTATTTTAAGTTTTGTGGCATATCTTCTACCAATGGAATTTATATCCAACAAAGTCGTAGATATTTTTATATTTTAACAGTTCAGTTCGTGCCTAATGAGATCCGAGATGATTTCATTTCAGAGGGTAATGCTGTTTCCTCGGGGGGCTACCGCAAACCGCCCGTATTTAAGCAAAAATTAATGAAGCCAAATATGTAATCTGTACTCGGGCATCATCCCAACGGCGTCGTTTTGGCTTTTTGGTGCCCGCCCAAAAGGTGACGAAAACAGCACGAGGCTCCTGAACTTTTCTTTCTGCTTCTCGGTGACAAGTTCAAATGCGAGGCGAGTTCAAATCCTTGTTTTCTCAACGCTGAAATTTTGATTAGCTCTTCTAATCCCGTTTTATTGTTCTTAGCTCGAACTTTGGGCAACCTAGGGTTCCGACGGCAGCTAGACCTACGTGGGCTCCGGCGAAGGGTGGGAATGAACAAGGAGGCACTCGAATCTTCGGTCCATCAAAAAAGTATTCTTCGAGAGATATCGCTTCTCATACTACCTTAAAACCGAGGTTCGTTTTTTTAACGCTTTGTCGCCTTGTATTTTTTTTTTTTTTTCTTTTGGATATTTTGTTTAGTTGCATTATGAAATATTAGTGGTGTTAATTTTTCTTGTTAGTTTCGTGTCCTCTTTGTTGTTTTCCCTATCTGTTTTAAAGTGTTTAATTGAAAAGAACGGATGGCCCTGAAATCAATCTAAAGGTTTCTTAGCTGGTTGTTAATCTTTAATAATATTCTCTTTCATTTCCTGTAGCATTAGCTTCCTTGGGGAAATATTCTTGAAACTTCTTGTGTATAAGTAATATCTACTTTTGGTCTCAGCTGTTGTGTCTTACCTGGAGGCAGCCTGGGCTTGTAGATATTTTGCTGAAAATTCTCTGGAGGAATGACCTTCATTAGTCACTGGTTTTGTGAGTAGTTTAGAACGATGATCATATATGCAAGTTTCTTTTATGTCTGCACTGATTAAAAGTTTCACATATTTGGGTGTTTCTTATGAAAGTTTTATGGACCCATTCATACGTTCACAAAGATCTACTCTCAAGGAAATTTGAATCCCCTTATTTTATTATCTTGTTGCATTGCCACAGAAAGTAAGGATGAGACACCTAGGATAAGCTTCTAAGGAGAAATCCCTGGGAGAATTGGAGGGAGAGGAGGCATTTCTCATCGAAGGGTTTGTGTTTCCAGTCAAGGATAAAAATCCATATCCAATTTGTGCAATTGACTAAATTTAACTATTGTGGTACCCCACGCCTCTTCAAGTGATTATTTCATAAGTCCAATTGTTATGGAAATTTATATTTCGCAGAGGATAGGGATCGACAGAAGGGAGGTAATCTTCTTTTAGAAGGTAAATGGTGAATGATTGCTTGGTTAAAGTTGTATATATGGGAATTGAGGTCTAGGTTTTTACATATTGTTATTAATTAAGTGGCGACGAGACTCTATTTTCAGGACCTAGGAGAGAAGTTGAAGACCGTATAATTCCAAGAAGTGTAGATCCTATGATGCTGACGTGGATGCAAAGAGTGATGATGAGAGGTTTGTCATTTCCTCTGTTCCTTCTAATTTTATCAATTTCAGTGGTACTGGTACTCATTGTGGCTTAGCTGCTTTAGTGATGAAGGGTATTGTGTAATGATGCTATAATATCCTTTTTAATTTGTCAATCATTAGCTGACAGTAAGCTTACCCTTATCATTTATCACTATCTTTTGTGGTTATTTGACCTTTTGTTTGTTTATTTTAGCCAGTTTTGTAGAAAATATATGAAGGATCATATATTTGCGAGTCAAGCAGTGGTTGCTTACTGCAGTTGCAAGATCACTTGTATTTTTTTTATCAATATTGAGATTAAACATTTATTAGTTATGTTGATTTTATGTGATTTTTAATGATATTATTCCATATTTATTACGTATATTCACTTATATAAATATGTGGTCATTGTATGGCACATCATGATGCAAAAGTGTCGTGAAGCCATGGTGCATGGCACATGATGCAACATGCACCTTATTGAAATAAAAGAAACAGCAATTACCACACCAATTTTATTAATTAAGTAATATAACACAACATGTATTAGTAAAGTCAGCAAAAACAATTTAGAGCTTATTAAGAATTGTTTTAAACATTAAGAATTTTTTGGTTACAGATTGTGTATTATTTCAACAATGTTTTTAGTTTAGTAAATATCAGTCATTTTATGCTAATTCAATAATATATAATTTTCTGCCTAAAATTACAAAAAAAGGAATACACACACACATAGATAAAGGGAAGGAAAAGAAAAAAGGAAAGAATGACAAAAGAAATGACATACAAAATCCCAATAAAAAAGAAAAAAAGGGAAGAAAAAGACAACACAGAAGAAGAAAATATTTCCTGGAGAAAGAAAGAGGGGGGCGCTAGTGTTCTGCCATTTTTTTAATAAAGAAGTAAAGCTAGATTGTCATGGACCATTAAAAAAATTTATATTTTCATATTAGAAATACGCATATGTATAACATAAAAAAAAAAAAATGGACTGCCCTAATTTGTTCACTTTCATTAGCTGCTATTGCTCGAGCCCGAGCCCGTTTTTGGCCCCTGCTGCACAAGCCCTTCGGTGCCTGTTGCCGTTGCACCCACCGCTGCCACTAAAGAGAGGAAGTTGAGCAGTGCTTGGGCTCTTTCTCTTCTTTTTCTTTATTATTATTTTTTTGAAGGATTGCCATTGATGTGCATGTTGCTTTGGGAAAAGGCAGCAGGGGTGCAGTCAGGTCCATGCTTCTTGCAAAGGGAGCATCTTTATTGGAGAATGGCTCTTGACCTGCGTGCGCCTCACTTTTCTGTGTATGTAGACTTAATGGTTAGAGCATGCTGATCCTGCATTTGATCCTAGACAACTTTTGGGGTGTTGCTTTACAATAATTACTTGACTGTCGTCGTACGACAACCACCTAAATGTCATCTCATGACAATTGCCTTTGTTGCCTTATGATAGCTATCTAAATGTTGCCTCATGACAGTAGTGTTTGTCTCCTTATGACACGTCTATTTGTGCCTTAGGCTGACTGTCTGAATGTCTCCTTAGGACAGACGTCTTATGATAATCGCCCATTTTTCATTTTAGGACAACTAATTGTCATCTCAGGACATCTGCCTGTTTACATTGACCATCTTTAAGGTCTCAATAACCCAAGTTGGGCATTTCACGTGGATTTCTATATCCAACTTATGGGGATGTTGAGGATCAAGCAATGATTGTGCCATAATTATAAAATCACATACATTTTTTGTATCAATATTGTGATTAGATATTAATAAGTTATGTTGATTCGATTTGATTTTATATAATATTGTTCCTTATTTATCCCATGTATGAACCTATACAATTAGGTGGCCATTGCACTATCAAATTAAGAGAGAATAATATATGGTTTAGCCTTTGGTCATTTGTCTGTGATTGAAGGCCTAATGGCTGTTATGTTCCTATGCTAAATTGTCTCTCCACTTTTTGTAAATTCAACATCATTGAATTTGTGGTTGTCTTGTTATATTATCCTGATTTAACTAAAACTAGCGATTCATTGTAGTGAGGATGATGAAGATGATGATGGGGATGATGGAGAAGAACTTTTGGCTGATCTTGAATGTTTAAGGAAAGAGCAGAAAGAGTGAGATGTAAGCTGTTTTTCACCTTGTTCTTCAAAATTTGTGCTACTTGCCTGTTCTGCATCATGCATTTTCCACGTTTTGGAGTATTTGGAGTATAGATTCTCTTTTTTCCACCCAGAGCAAATATTGTTGGATTTGGACCTTGGCTATTCATTTGCACCGTAGATCCAAAATGAAATTGTTATCTTGAGAGATTTCAGCCAGGTGCAATTGATGGCCTGCCCCTGTAGCTAAGATATTGTCATCATTTTCTGGTCTTTGCCACTATTAAAGGAGAATTTCTTCTGGGCATCGTCATTACATGCATGGCTATTAAATGATATATGTAATTCATGGTGTTTGTTTTCCTTCTCTTGCATTGTGTCTGCTGCCAGTAAGATGAGGCAGGAAGGTGCCTATTTTTTTCTTCCGTTTTATGTGTAACTTCCATTGGACTCCCATATTAATGTCCTGATGCCCTGCTGCATGCCTCGGAAACTGTAGCTGCCTTGAAAATTTTATGGGGCATTGTTCTTCCAGTAGGAACGGCAAAGGCAAGAGGAGCTGAAAGCTAAAGACGAGCAACTGTTGCTTGGAAATCCTCTGCTAAATAATCCAATGTCCTTTAGTGTGAAGCGAAGGTCATATAAATTATTATTATCATTATCATTCATTTATTTACTTATTTATTTCTGGTTGGGGGGCAGTGGGATGGATGTCTTTCCTGTTTTTACTTTGTTTTTGATAGTGTTTTGATAATTGTTCTGTAAATTTCAACTTGTTCAGGTGGGTTGATGATGTAGTTTTCAAGAATCAAGCTGATGGTGAGATAAAGACGCCAAAGTGCTTTATTAACGACACCATCAGAAATGATTTCCATCGAAAATTCCTCCAAAAATACATGAAATAATAGTTTACTGACATTTTAGTGATTGGAGTCCGGCGTGATATTGAGTATGGTGTTGTAAACATAAATTGCCTGGATGGTTTTCTCGTTTACTCTTGTGATTACTGTCTTTGACATCCAGTTGCTATCTGGCTATTATTCTCAATAGGATAAGAAGTGCTTCGGCCATATGATGTCAATCCACTGGATTCTAGGACAAGCACGTGGGTGATCCTGGAGCTTCAACATGACGCCTTGCCTCGCAGTTATATTCCACGCACTGCCAATGGGTACGCGTTTGGTTTGGCAAATATGGCAAAGTGTACGGATTCACTTCGCCCTTGCTTGTGCTATAGAAACAATTCCATTTGGTGCTTAAAATTTGTTTGCTTGTAGTAAAACGAGACTGATGCGTGTTGACTCGCAGCGTTGAGAAAACCGAAGGGTTTTTCTTTTTTGGTTAAATTTTTTGAGGGGTTTACCCTCGCAGGGGCTGAGGCTGTTCGCACATTTGTACGTAGGTCATTAAATGACTCCTTGGTTTCGAGGACCACCACAAGCTTATATCATTAAGCCAAAAACGCAACATGAAAAATGTGGCGTTTTTATTCACAAGGACCATGTATGCGATCGAGCAGCTGAGGGAAAAAGAATTTTTTGTTTACAATCGACAACGGAATCAAACAACTTTCTATATCACGTCCACCGGTGTTACACGTAGGCTTCTCTAAAACTTCGATTCAATGGGCCTTCAAATGCACAATTTGGTGAATATGACAAGTCACAATCAGAAGGGTAACCGTTTTAATTGCAGGAGCAACACACACAGGAAACAGCTGCGCCACCGGAGCATCATCTTCCCCTGTCCTTGGGCCCATCCAAGACGAATTCCACATACAAATCCTTGAGGGCAATTACCACAGTCGTTATCAGTGGTCCCATTATCGCTCCCTGCAAAATAACACGGACAAAGTCATGCTATTTGACATACAGGTTTATCGTTATTTCTAAAAAGGCAATAAAGGCAGTAAACTTGATGCTAACGTTCTATGCATCTGGATATTAAAGTTAAAATTACATGTTCCCTAACATCACCTCAAGGAGTACTAAACTCCACTTCTGCTAATGATGTACAAAGAATGCCAAAAGTGGATGGATTTGAATATAAAACCAATTGGAAAATGATGACATGTAGCTAGCCGTATATTAGAGCAGAAAAAACCAAAGAAGGAAAATGAAGAGGCAGCAGGATCATCAGCAGCATTTACCTCAAAAGCAGAGGAGAACAATGTCATTCCACCAATGATGCTGAGACCTGTAAGATAAGCACTATAACCAGGAATATCCTCTTGAATTTCGGTAGTTCCATAATCCATAAGCACCAGATGAATAATTGACAAGCTGACAGCCAATATGTATCTGCCCTCCAGCACCAGTTGCAATGCTGTGGGAATTGTTGAGATCCACAGGGGAAAGAGAGGCAACAAAGAACTAATAAAAGCAAGCACGGTCGACATGTATAAGAAGTGTATCGAGAACAACCTAAAGAGAAGCCAAGTCATACATCCCTGAAAGAAAGCAATCTCGACAGTTGCCAGCAGAACCCCCGAGATGGCATTGTTGAGCACCTCAACGCATCGAGTTCTCGCGGAATGAGAAATGGGAAGCATGCACATTACCTGTTCTGT
Organism: Avicennia marina; assembly: GCA_019155195.1. Lineage (NCBI taxonomy): Eukaryota > Viridiplantae > Streptophyta > Magnoliopsida > Lamiales > Acanthaceae > Avicennia > Avicennia marina. The sequence continues at coordinate 15,447,451 of CM032754.1, read as the reverse complement.
AACTCCACCAGACTCCGTTGTTATTAGATAGTACAAAACCCAAAAGAAAACCATTGACTGTGAAAGAAAATCGAATAGTTCTGCAGCACCAGAGAGAACGGAATTCCCGACCAAGAACATGATCTTGGCACCGCCACCTACAACAGATTTACTACTGATCAACACTCTCTGCATCACATCCATTCCTTGAGAAGCAAAACCTTTCGCCTTCTCCACCAAATCCTGTCGGCTCTTGACCACTTCCCTGAAAATTGCATCTACTTCTGAGTATATTTGCCTCCATTCGCGTTCCCTAACTCTCTTCTTCAGGCTCAAAATCTTCTCAGCATAGGGGGAAGGGCTCATCAGAACTGGGGAACTGGAAGAAGAGTTCCCTGATGGGGTTATTACAAAATGCTTGATCCCAGTGACAAATTCGGTCATGTTGTATTGTATTGCCAAGCTATCAATCTGATCGGACACAGTGTCATAAAGCTTTGTAGAGTACATATCCACCATTCCGGGCACATCATTTTCGTCCATCCATTTCTTAACCCCAATCTTCTCAGCATAATTGCTCTCTTCCACGTGCGATTTGAGTGCGAAGACGGCATCTTTTCCCTCCACACCTATTTTATAGGAGAAGAAGATCACGCCAGCCAGCGACCCCACTATCATTGCAACAATCAAACCGATAGCCACAATAGTCTTCAATCTTTTCAGGATGGCTCTGGTGAAAAATGCACTCACGGGAAGCCTTCGAAAGCTCTTGCTCCTGAAAGTAGTAACTTTACTCATAGTTGACTCCACATCGGTAGTCGTAAACATAAGCCCCAGCACAAGAATTGAAATGGACCCCATGCTTCCAATCTGCTCGTAAGCCATTACAAACAACCAAAACGACACCAGCCACCGCAACAACTTATAAAACCCACTCTTTCTCCTCCTCAAAGGATTTGCCTTCTTCTGCCGAAGGACAATTCGCAAAACCGCATCTTTAATTTCACCAAGAGTTCCAACAAAGACTCTGAATATCGCAACGGGAACAGCTAGAGTTGTCTCCGTGAGGCCTAATTTCAACGGCTCAGACCAAAATCCAACAAGGGTCTGTTGAATTACTCTCAAAGGAATTGAGCACAGAACAGCCCACAAAATGGGCCTCAAGAAATCTTCAAGAAGTTTACAAACTCCATAGAGAGCGAAGATTGTAAAGGCAAGGCCCGTGTGCGCCAGGGCTATATAGAGAGCGAGGCGTACCTGAGGGTCGCCGGAGGGGGTATTCCTATTCTCATCGGCAGTTGAGGGCGGCGCTACCGCGGGGGCCTCAGGCGCTGTGTAAGTCTTCGGTTTTCTGGCGGAGGCGGATCGGAACATGTCCTGCCATGCTGGAGATTCTGATTTGGAGTCGGAATCGTATGGCACCAGCTCCATTTAATGTTTTCTTTTTCTTGGAGCAAAATAATAAGACAAAGAGAAAGTGAAAAGAAAGAAAGTGTTAAACCCTCCCTTTCTAATCTCTTTGAAAACTATCCGAAAAGGGGCTGTTCAAGCGTAAGATTGTTTCTCTATCCTTCTTTCAGAAGAAACAGCAGAAGTGGAGATATGATACCTTTGCAAGGCATACAAGAATAGAAACAAATAATTGGTTGCCGCTGGCCGTGGATCAGAGTTTGGGGTGGTATTCTGCTGTCAGTCACACGATGTGTTTTTTCCTCTATTCTTGTAATATCTTGATTGAGTCTCTTGATTGACTCCCTCGGCACAGAAAGGTGGTCGTAAATTCGTAATCATCGGCCATCTGTGCTGGCGTTGTCAATATTTTCAATCATACTGACGAAATTGCCCTTCCTCATTGTGCAAACTGCAGGCGCGGGGCCGCCCATTGCATCGAAGATGTCGGCACAATTGGGACGTATCCCAGGCCCAGGAGACTGCCACGTGGAGAGGCCCATCCACGTTCATTCGGTGAAGGCCCATTTTCGTTTCACGCCACCCCTGGCACCCCATTTTATACCTTAGGCTACGATGCAAGCAAGAATATACCGCTTCAAGTCCCATTTTATTTCATGATTAATGGAGAGTGTTGGCTAGAAATCGATAGAGAGAATTTGTGACACTCAGAGTGAGACAATTGAACCAAACATAAAAGGACGAAATTGGGCTTACTCCAGTAATTCTGATTCTGATAATACATTCTGTTTCTTGTACTGCCGTGACAGATAACCACTTTTATATAATGGTAATATTCTTAAAATATGACCGACCGGATGACATTGATTTTTTGGATTACTGATTGAACTAGTTCAATGGGACTTATAAAAAATCTATTAACCCGACTTATGTAACCTGTGAGTGTGATAATTAAATTAAAAATTAGAAAAATGTTAAATAATATATATATATATATATATGTATATATATTAAAATTACACAACTAATCACTGCAAAAATCATTCTAGTATTATTATAAGATTAAAAAGGTATGTACCTGATTATTTATTATCAAAGATTAAAGAAATTAAATAAATATTCACTTATGTAGTAATTATCAATGTTATGAAAATGCAAGATAGTATGATGCATATTTAGAAAAGGAATTATAATAGAAATAAATTTTCCCTTATTTATTTTTCCATTCTTTCTTGATTGGTTTCCTTTTTTTTTTTTCACATTTTCCAATTACATTTATTATTTATTGGTTTATTGATTCTTTCCAAACCTTTTCATTCCTTCCTTGAAAATTTTAAAAAATATGGAAAAGAAAAACAAAAAAATAAAACAGAAAATAGGAAAAATAAGAAGTGGCCAGCCGGCCAGATCGTGTTTGGCAACACTGTACAAGGGAAGCGATTACGCCTGCTGTTTGATGCTTTATTGCTCATCAGTTCACACCTGCTCCAAACAGTATGATCCCTACTCACATACTGTATTAATACAAAGTGAAAGCCAGAAATTAACGCATACCATTGCAGGACGAATTGAGCCAGAAAATACAGATGTCAAACAGCAAACCAATCTGAATGTAATAACGAGCCAGCTTTCAATAAGAGACCAGCATCAGTTCTTGAAAAATCTACTTGGCACAGGACAATCAACAGATTTGTGAGTTAAACTACTGTTGTTCTGTTGGATTTCGACAGGAGTAGGCCTAAGAGAACAGCCACCCTGCATGCCTGGATGAACTGAAGCTCATCATATTTTTCGCTCCATCCCTCTTTAAACCAGTAAAACGTGCATACTCTGTGTGTGTGCGTACTCAAAAAAAATAAAAATAAAAAATAAAAAATAAAAAATAAATATATATATATATATGATTTTATTAAACATAAAATGGTGAAGCTACCCGACTTCTTTTGGTGCTAAAAATGAAATTATTTATTATAAATAAAATATATATTTTAAAATTTTATTAATAGTTTATTTAGTTTCACATTTTTGCGAATTATCCCTTTTAATTGATACATTTAGAATTTTACTTCCAAAAGTAAAATAAAATTCAAATCTTGTTTAATATTGCTTTTTAATAACTATAAATTAAACTAAAATTTTTAAAATAAAAAAATATGTATTTTATTTAATTTTTTTCATAATTCTAATAGAATTTAATTATTAATTGGACAAATAATATTAAAGATGGATGTGTTTGAATTAATTTTTAATATTTACATAAAAGTCTATAAAGCTCATTCCATATGCCTTAGAAATCTTACTGTATATATATGATTGTATCTTAAGAATAAATTAATTGAAAGATCTCCAAAATTGTTGGCACTATTCTTTTTAGCAATACATAGACTACCGTTTGCAAGCCACTTTTTATACAAGAGAAAATATTCATTAGTTTTCCGCTCATATTTTCTCTTGCTAATTATCCAAAGCAAAATTTCATGAATGAGTTTGTGAAGATTTGGTGGACAAATTAGAGCTTAAGATTTTATCGCAACTTTGGATTATCGATAGAAATTATAGGAATTTGATTTTAGGTAATCATTCAAACAATCAAGTTGAATTTTAAGTTATACGAGTTAAGTGAAGAAAAGCGGATTAGGTGTGGATTTTTATTTTGATGCTTTTCTCTGGTAAAGTTTATGATTTTGCATCTCAAACCTAGTAAGAACTAATAGTGGTATCAAAGCCACCGTTGGGATACATTTGTTTTAAGATTTATGTTAGTTTTTGTTTAAAATTCATAAACTTGTATTTGAATACTTTTTTGTGATTGCACAAACGGTTTTTTCGATGGTTTTGAATGGTGGAAAAGCATAAAATTAATTTCTTGAATGTTAAGAAAAAGTTGCAAACCCACTTTGTAGCAGGTCTACTAGTCATGTGACTAGAATTTGATATTTTGAGCTTTGGAAGTGGGATTTACATAAATGTGCTACTAGCGTTGCAATTGCAAGATGAGATTTGTGACTGTAGGGAAGGCATTCGTGACCGCGATGCTGACTATGGCAGAGGATTATTCTTTATTGCAGTTTCGTTGTGCGAATGTGGTGGATTTGCTTGCAACCACCGGAACATCTCCTGCAAGCAACCATGGAGATATTGTGAGAACTGTTGCTTTTCACAAATTTAAAACTTGGGAAAGGAGTTTTTCCCAAATGAGAACTAAAGCATAAGATGTGTAAGTCATGAAATGATTTTTCAGATGAATTTTTTACTTCATACATGTGATGTGTGGATGTTGTATAGATGGATGGATGAGTTATGGATTTACGAGACATATGGATGGTTTTCTTTGTTTTGGTTTTGGTTTTTTTAGATGTATAATTAATTTGTCATAGGTTGTAAGAGTATAAGCCCTAAGGTTTTTTCCAAGTAGAATAGGAATTATATTTTTCATGTTGTGCCATAAAGTATATGAAATTCCAAGACCAATAATTGGTGATTACTTGGAGACCAAAAAGTTGGTGTTCATATAAGACTAAGAGTTGGTGATCACTTAGAGACTAAGGGTTGGTGTTCGTTCGGCACCTATAGTTGGAGTCTATTCGATGGTTCAAGCGTGATGAGCTCAAAATGAAAGGAGTCCAAGATAAAGAAAGAAAAATTTAAAGCCTTGTAATAGTATAGGGCTTTACACACATGTACATGATTTGATTGTCAGTTCTAATTGGATCTAGAAAGTTCATACTCGTCCATGCTATTTCCACTTTATATTTTACTATATGAATGCAAAATGGCTAATGTGCAAAGTGAAAGAATAATACGTAGATGGAAAACTTCCTTAATTAATATTAAGTTATAATGGTGAAATTATTTCATTGTGACCCTTCACTTAGCTTTGAGTTCTAGGTATAGTCTTAGTTTGTGACATTATCACATTCATGAAGTCACATTGTAATGGTGTATTTAGGGCTTCAGGTGCATTTGATGTGACATTTAAAGAATACTTTATTTAAGAACTGAAAGGATGATAGGTGGGGTTACAAATTTCGAGAGTTGTCAATTGATATGGATCCATGGAATCAAAAACTGTATATGTGAGGTTATAATGGGCTATAGGTTGAAGTGAAAGTTTTGAAGATGCATGAGATGTTTTGGCAAGAGTTCTCACTCATTGGGCCTATTATGTCAAGAACTATATGTGTAAAGTATACTATGCCTAATGAAAACTCCAATCACCTACTAAGAAATTTTTCTAATAAGATTTCCATTTTCTACCTGAGGGAGTGTAGGACTCGAAAAATTTAGTGGGAGGCCGTATGATTTAAAGTTCATAATCAATTAGTAACAACATTAATAGCCAAACTAATAATCTTGCTTATTTTCTACTATTATATTATTCTTAAATATGAAATTCTCTCTTGTAATATTTGTTGAGATCATCATGTAGATTGGGACCAAGATATCTAATTGGGGTAGAGGTTTGAGAAGAGTTCTCATTCCTCAAAGAATTGATGGGATCTTAGAAAAATATGGTACCATGTATTGGGAAGGAGGTTGTCTTTGAGGCATTTAGTCTCTTAATTAGTGAGATTAGAGAGGATAAGACTGAAAGAAGAAAACCTAACATTCCCAAGGATAGTGGTGGGAGCTTGGGATCCCATGCTCATGTTGTTAAAGGAAAGAATTTCCAATGAAATAAGGATGAGCATTATTAAAGGAGGAATTGCATGAGATGCCTCAATCACTTGAAAGATGGAATTGGAGGCGTGGAATTTTATATATATGAAATATCTTGTTATATTGGTGTGTTTTTATGTCTTAAATCTTAGATTTGGGTGCTTCTTCTCACATTTGCTCTTCGAATCAAGGTTTAATCAAGTGTAAATCACTTGAGAAGCGAGATAGTGACTAAGTCAATAGTGGGGCTAGTGTTGCATGCACTGTGATTGGCATTGCTTCAGTTAAGTTATCATCCAATCATATTTTGAGTCTAAAAAATTGTTTGTTGTTACCAAATAGGATGAGAAAATATTATCTCTATACCTTTATTGGTAAAAGAAGGTTATAAATTTCTTTTAAAAACAATAAGTACCAATTTATTATTGTAATAAATTGGTTGACACCACCTCCTTTGTAAGTGGCCTATACTATTTGAATCTAAATGATAAGCCTATGATAAATGCCATGACAAACAAACATACTAGGGAAATCCCAATTGTGGCATTTTAGATTAGGTTATGTTGTAGAGACTAGGATTAGTAAATTAGAGAAAGATGAGCTTATTGGCTTATTTGGAGAGGAGCTCCATTTGACTTGCGAACCTTGTATCTTAGGGAAAATGACCAAGAGTCTATTTGGATGGACATGTTGAGAGAGCTACATTGGTGTTAGAGATAGTCTACATTGACATTAGAAGGCCATTTAATGACATGGCAAGGGGAGGATTTTACTATTTCATAACCTTTATTGATGATTACTCAATGTATGGGTATGTATGCTTGATGAAGTACAAACATGAATCCATTAAAAGGTTTAAAGAATTTAAGGCTAAAATAGATAAACAATCTAGCAAGTATGTAAAAACACTATGATCAAATTGCAGTAAGGAGTACATGTATGCTGAGTTCATGTAATGCCTTTAGGAAAATGGCATTGTGTCACAAGTCACACCACTAATGACTCTTCAATTGAATGGTGTACCTAAGTGTAGGAATTGAACTTCGTTAGACATGGTTTTGATTGATGATGAGTCTCATCGATTCACCCATTCTTTTATGAGGACATGTCCTCCTTGCAACCACATGTCCTAAATGAATTTCCTAAGTCCTTTCCTTTAACTCCACATGAGATGTGGAGTAAGAGGAAGCCGAGCTTGAAGCATATCAAGATTTGGAATGTTTGACTGTCCTTAAGAAGAGTAAGTCAGATAAGTTAGAGGCCAAGGGCATTATAGGTTGTTTTATACGGTATCTCAAGGACTTCATGGGATATGAGCTCTACCTTTTTGATGACCAAATGATTGTTGTTAGTTATCAAGCATTCTTTCTCAAGGAAGAATTCATTTGAGAAGGTGGTCTTGGTAGGATTATTGTGCTTAAGGAAATTGAGCATAAGGGACAGAGTGAGGAACCCCGCATGATAGTTAACTATTCAAAAGACACCTTTTATGATGTAGCTGTTGTGACAATTGAGTAGAGTCTCTCATGTACCAGAGATAAATGATTATGTTCTGAAGAATAGATAAGAGTTGTTTATTATGAGAGATAAGGATTATGGAGATCATCCTTCTACATATGATCAAGTAATGGTGAATAAAGACTTTGACAAGTGGTAGGAGGTTATGCAATTTGAGATAGATTTAATGTATTTAAACTAAGTTTGAACCATAGTAGATCCACTTGAGGGAATAGTTTTTATTGGATGTAAGTGGGTTTATAAAAGAAAAATTAGTTCAACTAGCAAGGTGGAGACTTATAAAGCTAAGCTTGTGGCAAAAGACTATAGTCAAAAGAAGGACATTGACTATGAGGAGAACTTTTCACTTGTAGCTATGATCAAATTCATTCGAATACTTTTTATGTTAGCCACTTACTTGGATTATGAGATTTAGAAAATGAATGTCAAAACTGCTTTCCTCAATAGATTCATTGAGGAGAATATTTATATGGTGCAACCATGTGGTTTTGAAGTCCAAGGGGATTCTCATAAAGTATATAAACTTAGGAGGTCCATTTATAGTTTTAAGCAAGCTTTGAGGAGTTGGAATCTTTATTTGATCGTGTAGTCAAATTATTTGCTTTTATAAAAAACAAGGATGAGCCTTCTGTCTACAAGGTTAGTAAGAGCACTATAAAAGTCCTAGTGTTGTATGTAAATGACATACTTCTCATTGGGAATGATATTTGGATGATGACCTCGGTTAAAACATAGTTATCCAGTATGCTCTCTATGAAAGACTTGAGAGAAGTAATCTATATTTTGGGGATTTGTATTTATAAAGATAAAGCAAAGAGATTGATAGGTCTTTTTCAAGCTTTGTACATAGATAAGATCCTGAAGAGGTTTAGGATGAAAGACTCTAATAGGGGATTGTTGCCAGTCCAGCACGACATCTATCTCTCAAAGTCCATGTGCACACAAATGGATGATGAGAGAAGACCTATGTACACCAGTCTATATGCTTTGGCAATTGGAAGCTCGTTATACACAATGCTATGTATAAGGTTAGATATTGCCTATATCATAAATGTTATGAGCTAAGCGAATCCTGACAAATAACATTACTTTGCTGCCAAGTATATCTTTAAGTACTTGAGATGGACTAAGGATATGGTACTTGTGCATGAAGATGGAGAATTGAAAATCGATGGCTATATTGACTTTGGCTTCCAGTCAGATAATGATGATGGAAAGTCTACTTCTGGATACATTTTCACCCTCAATAAAGAAGTATTAAATTAGAAGAGTTCTAAATAGAATACCACTTCAAATTTCACTAATGAGGTTAAGTATATTATAGTATACAATGTTGCAAAGGAGTTTATTTAGATTAAGAAGTTCATCCTTGAGCTTTTAGTGGTTTTGAGAGTGGATCAGCCATAACCACTTCATTGTGATAATAAATGCACGTCGCATAGGCAAAGGAACCTAGGTCTCACAAAAAATCCAAACATATTGAGAGGTGTTATCACATCATTCGAGAGATCACTAGAAGAGGCAATATTACCATGTAGAAGATAGCTTCAACAAATAATGTTGTTGACCCACTCACTAAGCCAATGATGCAAGTATAGTTGGATCGCCATCTTGAGAAGATGGATATTAGATGCCAAAGTGATTGGTCTTAGGATCATTGGTGATAAAGCATAAGTGGAAGATTATTAGTGATATGTCCTTTGATATCAAATTATTAATGAAGGATACTTAAAGGATATTGCTTGTGAATATTACTATTCATTGATTAATTAAATATTTATGTTTATTTTATCAATATTATGGCTTTGTTTCTTTCACGTATGTAAAATTTGAATAGTGTAAAGTATTGCATGTGTGTATGTGATTGCATTAAAAGCCTTATACATAAGAGATTATGAATATGGACAAAAGGTTGATTTGGTACATAATCACTAAAACTTGTTTACGACTTACAGACCTTGTGTTTACATGGTGAGTATTATGCCGTTCAGTGTGAGATATTGAGAATATATGTGTGTAGATGTATCATTAGAGAATAAACATTCGAACAATGACTCAAGGAATAAGGTAGACACATGGGGTTGACTCTTTGATCCCAATGTCTTGTTTCGTAATCATACTAAGTGGATGTGGGTTTTATACCTAAGACAACATGGTAGTGTTGTGTGCGTAATAGCCAAGGTGTCATTAGGACATCAAAGACCTACATCTTTTTTTGGTATAAGATAAGATCATGAACCCAACATGTCGTTGCTTAGATGTATATGAAGGCATGTTTGTGATTAACAAGGGATTTCTACTTATAAGTGAGTAAGACATTTATCGTATGTGATCGATGTTTTATAAGACAAAAATCCTTGGCCTAGTGTGTGATTGAAAAAGAGTTTTCAATGGAAGCATTAGTCTTATGAGATAACATTGCTTTGGTTATATGATCAAATCAGTGAGTTTGACTAAATCTATAACTATTGCTCGTTCGGAACAAAGCAAGGCAAAAGGCCTCAAGATTAGGGGAGTTCATATTATCTATTTACTTCACATTAGATGGACTACAATATGAGTCATTGGTTAGGTGTTACCTACATTCTTCAAGCAATGCTCATTGTCAAATGAGGATGAACCTAAAGAATTACATATATAAGAATAAGGTAATAGTTTAAAGGCAAATGCAAAGTGGTAACAATGAGGTATGACGAGTCTCATGGACAAGACTTGAGAAGTCTCGTAGTGGAATTAATTTGGTCGCACTTGAATTGGACCAAATGGAATGATTTATCTTTTACTGTGTTTGTTAGTATTGAGATCATTAATTAGTAATATGATATGCCTTTATTTTAATTAATATTAGATTAAAGAGATAAGACCCAAAAGGAATTATTTTGTATCTATTATATTTGTTAGAAATGGAGATTATTAATTAGAAACATAACAAACCATTGATTTAATTAATAAAATTAATTAAGTTAAAGGATATAGTTCCAATGTATTTCAATTATTAATTGGATTAATAATTTAAGATAGATGTGCTTGAATTAATTTTTAAGGTTAATGTAAAAATTCACAAAGTTCATTTCTTATGTCCTAGGAATCTTAGTATATATAACATTATGTCTTGAGAATAAATTAATTGGAAGAGCTCCAAAATTATAGTCACTATTCATGTGAATAGTACCTGTGCAGCATTGTTCACAAAATCACTTTGCACAAGAGAAAAAAAATATTCAACAACCTCCCTCTCATATTTTCTCTCGGTAATACTCGAGGGATTTCACAAAGGTGTTGAAGATTTGTTGGAGAGATACTACGTGTTATGGGAGTACACAAGAATGGGTGAGGTATAGTGGTGAGTAAAGTGTCATATACATAGAGAAGGTATAATTTCGTGTCTATTGATATAATTGAGTGTCCATTAATTAGGCTTTCACAATTTGACGATTGTAAAAAGAATATAAAGTAATTATTCTAATGCCATAGAAAAAGGCAAGAACAATCAAAGAAACGATTATCAATATTGAAGAAGTTTAGTCTCTTGTGATGTGTTGATTCTCGATGAATAGTGATTTATGCCAACAATCACTTCAATCGCCTTATAATAAATTGCTAATTCTATGTTCTTTAGGATATCTTCCCAAACCCTATTAAAGCTTCAATTTCAAATGAGATGTTTTCTCATAGCCTAATCAAATGGAGATAAAATTTCATGATTAACAAGGTGTCTCACACCAATTCCACAATTTCACTTTTGTTATTCCCACAAAATTAATATTGGCAATGGACTATCTAACCTATGAGTTTACTTCTATTATTCCTTTGCGGTTACAAATCAATTAAAGGTTAGTTAGGCCTTTAAAAGCACTAAGCACACCAATTGAAAATAACAATGATAGCAAAAGTTGATCAAGAAATTATTCATCCATGAATCATCAAATACAATCACAAAGTCTAAGAAGAAATTTGTAGCAAGCCATAGAATAATGCATCAAAAACATGCCAAATTCAATCATCCAACAATGTTAAAAACCAAAGAAAAAGATGAAAGGATTCTTAGTTTAAAGTCTTGAATTGAGTAGCATTGGTTCTTCAAAGATTGATGCAAATTTATTCTTCTTGCTCCTTTAATGTCGTTTCTTGCTCCCAAGTTAATGAAAAACACCTAAAAGAACTCCCAAACCTCTTTTTCCACCTTCCTTTTATACTAGCCAGCTAGGGTGTGTAAAAAAAAAAAAAAACACCAATTTCGAACAAAAATACCCTTGGTAAAAATCCTATCAACGCCTTGTTGCTCATCTTGTGGCTGTGAATGTGCTTCTCATGGCAACGAATTAGCTTCTTGCACCTGCGATCCCAAGAGTGAATTTTATGTAAATCTCACTAAAAGAGCTCTACGGTTGCGACTCTATCTCCAGCAATCGCAACTCCTCATCCCATGGCCGCGCTCCTCAACAATGCACATAATATAATTCATGGTCCTCAACTGCAATAATTTCCAGATTGTCCTGTGTTTCTTGTTGTGGTTGCAAAATTCTCCCTTGCGGTTGCAACTCTAGATTTTGTGGCTATGGCATTAGCTGCATAGAATCATTTTTCGCGTCTCATCTTGCTGGCACGAATAGGGACTTTGTGGTCATAAGCTCCTTGTCTACGGTCGCGGTGCTAAAAGAAAAACATCAATGTTGAAATCAGGTTCAAAATCACTCATTTTTCATTCCAATCTCATCAAAATGTATTCCATGAGATATTCAATTGAAGGCTTTATCACACTTAATTTTGACGAATAAAACCTCAAATAATCATAAAATGACTCAAGTGAGAGGCTAAAATCACTATAAAATCATGTATTATCAAGAAGCCTAGCCTGTGCATTGTTTTTGTGGACAAACTAGACCCTAGAACTTTATCATGACTTTTGATCATAAATAAAAGCTACAAAAATTTGATTTCAAACAATCATCCATACAACCAAGATAAATTTTAATTTATACAAGTTATGCGAAGAAACATAAATTTTTAACGCACTTGAATCACCAAAATTTTCCTATCAACTCTAATAAGCAACCAAACATATACCCTGTAAGTTGTAAAGAAAATTCTGCTCACTCTTAGCACAACTCTTTCAAGTTCAGCTTTGCATTGATGTGCAACTCCTACAACTTTGCAGGGTTTATAGCCACGTTTGGAATAAACCTTAAGCTGGAAAATTAGTCCTTGAACTCTCTTAACTTTTCCATGGCCCTGTACCATTCTGATGTTAAGTGTTAACACAACCTTATTGATTCGACTTGAAGGTTGATGGACAGCTATAATAATTGTCATTCCTGCTGCTGCCTAGGGGGTTTCAGAAATGGAATCAGAAGAATTATCCAATCCATATCCCGTGTGGGTTCAATTTCTGGTTCTGGGAATCATTAAAAGGACAAATTAGTTGTTTTGAGAATGATTGTCATTATATAATTCCAGAATTAATTGATGGGAACAATTTTGTAGGATCACTGGATCAGTATAAATTATTGACTTCAAGACCTCGAAATATTTGAACTGTACTAGACAAATTGGTATCAAAACCTGAGGTTGGTTCATCAAGCTCAGCGGGGAAGGATCTATCAGAGTTTCATGCCCTTTACTATACTTCTTTTCCTTTCTCCTCCAGATATATATTCCTTTAACCAACCACCCTCCGATTCTTGTATGGTATCTAAATGGTTACCAAGTATGAACATTATAGTACTAGAAGGATTTGACAGAGTGGGTTATAGTATTTGAACTTTCCCGATCAAAATATCAGTAAGGCCGCAAACAATTTGAACCAAACTTTCAAGGGCTAATACCTCATTCTGTTAGGGAGTAAATACTGCAAAAGCAAATACTGTTTCTCCTACTGCAAATTAGAAAGGACATCATCTTATGTAGAAACCATTACTGTAAACCAGTCTTGACGAAAGATGAACATAACTAATAATGTAGCCTAGCCCATAAAATGAAAGTTTTTGCACTTCAGAAACGGCTTAGACGGTTTCATAAGATATTGTGCAGCAACCAACAGTGGTTCGGATGTACAAAAAAATGTTTTTTTTTTTTTAAATCTTCTTGCAATAACAATTGTCTGTAAGTCTCATGCCTAAAAATTGATTGTGAACCTCGATGGAAGTTTAATTTGGAGCTACCAAGCTGTGCCATATCCCATCAATTGTTCTAAGAGTTATTTTAGAAAATTTCTGTCTTGTTTACACCGTTTCTTTTTCATCTATTGAGAAACACGGCTTTTCTACCAAATTTTAATTCATCCTTAAAAATCAAAATAAACTAATACATATTATTCAATTGAAAAATACTGAATATAGTTAAATAATATGATATGCTATCATGGAAAAATTAAATATTGGTTTTAAAGCAAGTAAACATTTTAATATTTTTAAAGTATTGCACAATATAATTATTTTAAATTTTCAATATTATTATTCAATTAATTTTCATATAAACAAAATAAAGTTACTCCCAAGCTATCTTTATAGCATATTAAATATTATTAAATTTAATTGATCATGAAAAACACGAATATATGTAATATAGATATTAGATAAAGAATATCACAAAATCAATATTATTTTTCATTTAACATATAATTCTAATACTAATAACTAGTTTATTCTAAATTAATTAGATAGAAATATGATATTAATTGATAAAAAGAAAAGTAATAGTAATTAGTAAAACAAAAACGATGTTGAGTCGTTAAAAATAATTTGCCCGCTACATAAATATAACTATTTTAATGATAAAAAACATATTTGAATAAAAAATAATATTTTTGGTTGGAGTTGATAAATATCATAAATAGATTATATATATACTAATATATAAATATTTGTACTATATTATTAAGGGTTTGTGCCTATTTTGGTTGCATAAAGTAAAATTATATATTTACTCATTTTAATTACACAATATAAAATCACATATTTACTCTTATTTTAAATCTTCGTATGTTGTTTTTTCTTTAACTATCTTTATTTGTACAATTTCAGTAATATACACTCCAATTTCTTTGTCTTTTTATTTTAAATATTTTTATATTTTTTAACATTAAATATTATTATTTTTATTATTTAAAATGAATTTTTTATAATTTATAAATAATTTTATACATAGTGAAATTTAAGAATGTATGTGTATACAATATTGCCATATATATAACAATAATGAGGGGAAAAGTGGAATTGGGGAGCGAGGGGTTGGCAAAGTTATAATTAGGTTATATATCTATTGCAAATATAGATAACATTACCACATATATTATCATAATAACAAGGAATGTGGAGGTTAGAATGGTCAGGGCCTTAGTGGTCATGATCAAGTTCTGTGATAGTTCCATCAAAGAATGTCACTCTCACTCAGCCAGTATTTCATTCATTTGGAAGGCTTTTAACAAATAATGTAGTCTCAAGGGTTTTTTGTTATTCCATTCATTTGAATCATCTGGGAGGAACTAAAGAATTTATATAAAAACAACTATTTTGTAATGCACAACTAGCATATTTAAGACTTGAAAAACAATTATTTGAGATTGTATAGACCACTCCTATATTGCCAATGTGGAAGATGCAAGCACAAACTGTTTTGAAGACTTTTTTGAGATGCAAGCGAAAGATAAAATCTATAAGTTCCTTAGCAGATTAAATGATTCCTTTGCTGCCAATAGGTCTCAATTGTCAAGACAAAAACCTTTCCCAACCTTGGATGAACTAATAGTGGAGGAGAGATAGAATGGAAACTCAAGTTGCAGGTTATTTGGGGACTTATCTATAATAATATCAGATTCTTAGAAGAAAGAGGGAAGCAAGATGAGACTTGTTCACATTGTGGAAAGAAGGAACACAAGAAGGAAAGGTGCTATAGAATCATTAGGTTTCCACCAAGCTTCAAATTCACAAAAGGAAGGGGAAGAGGATCACAAATGATAGCGAATCAGGTGTCTTTAGATGGCAATGAGAACACTAATGTTAAGGCAGAATAAAGTGATAAAATGACATTCTCACAAGATCAAGTCAAGAAGTTGGTAAACTTGCTAGACTCTCGAGTCTGGATTCCATCAGGTGAGTCTCCTGCACAGAGGTCATAAGAAGAAAGGGAGTTGCAATGACACACTAAACCCCATTGTGCTTCATCTAACTTTGCTAGTATGTCTAATCCTTTTCACAAACATGTCAACTTAGAAGGCCTTAGAATTACTGATACCAATGATACATTTCCTTTCTCATTTACCACACTTGGTTAGTTTAATGATCCCTACAAACACAATAATTCACTGCATACCTCTATTAGATGGATTATTAATACAAGTGCATCACACCATATTTGTCATTCACGTAGCCTTTTTGAGACATATCATCCTATTATTGACCTGTTTTTTAGACCACCCAATAATTCAAATGTTCTAATAACTCACATAGGGACAATAACTATATTTGACACATTGATAATTCATGATGTCATACACATACATTTAGCTTTAACCTTTTGTTTACAAGCAAACTATCAAAGACATAATTACTACCTCATCTTGAACTCTAAATCATGCCAAATTCAAGCCCTTTTAGCAACAGCAAGGACTATACATCCTTCATAAAAAAGCAGTAAATATCACCCTTCAATCTTGTAAAATTCTGAATCATCCCTTTGTAAATCAAACACAAAGTGTTAGCTTTGATATATAGCATCATAGATTAGATCATATCTCATACCCTATAGTAGAAAAACTTAATACCTCTTACCCTTTTATCTATGTGATGAAGGAGAAAATTTGTGAGGTTTCCCATAAGGCCAAATGAAAGAGACTCCCTTTTTCTACTCATAAAATTAGTACTAAAAAAGACCATTTGAGCTTGTTCATATAGATGTGTGTGGACCCTACTCAATTCTTTGTTGGTGGAAATCATTTGTTTCTAACAAAAGTTGATGATTGCTCTAGATATTCTTGGGCATACCTATTAAAACAAAAGCATGAAGTTTTAGACATCATTCCATTTTTTTAATTAGTTAATCCTCACCCAATTTTATCAGAAAATTCAAGTCATTAGGATTGATAATGTACCTGAGTTCAATCTAACTTCCTTCTGTAATAGCCAAGGAATCATCCACCAACATTCAAGTGTTGAAACCCCACAGAAAAATGCCATAGTTGAAGGGAAGCATCAACACATCCTAAACATTGCTTGAGCACTTCTCTTTCAAGCCTTAATGCCTAAAAAATTTTGGGGTGATGCTGTGCTTTCTGCAACTCATATTATTAATAAAGTCCCTCCCAAGCTTTTGAAGTTTAAATCACCATATGAAATCCTTCTTAACAAGGCATTTGATTATTAAAACTTTAGAGTTTTTGAGTGTCTTGCTTTTACCTTATCACTCAAAAGAAATAGAACCAGGCTTGACTCTAAATCTAGAAAATGTGCATTCATAGGATATCCCAGTGGGATGAAAGATTATCAATTATACGACCTTGATAACTGTGAGGTATTTACTTCAAGGGATGTAATCTTCTATGAACATATCTTCCTATTCAATAAAGATTTCAACAAACATCTTAATGCACTAGACCAGAACTTGTCATTGCCTGTTGTTCCCTTCATTGATCATACTAACATCTTTTATGGTTTAAATGCACTTGAACAAGATCCAAACAAAGAGATAAGCAGTAGACGTCAACCTCTCAATCTAAACACTCGTCTACCTAGAAGAATCCTAAAGTATTTAGACATTTACCATCATAACCTAAACCATCTAAACTTGTAGTACAAGAATGCCAAACTAATCACCCCCATAGCAAATCACTTGAGTTGTGATAAACTCTCAACACCATATATATATTTCCTTTCATCCTTAAAGTATATACATGAACCTAGTTCTTTTGTTGATGCTTTGAGGAGCCACATTGGAGGAAGGCCATGATAGAGGAACTACAAGCATTGGAGGAAAATAGAACCTGGGAAATTGTAGAGTTGCCGATGGGACATTATACCATTGGATGTAAGTGAGTTTATAAGAGCAATCTTGGATCTGAGGGGAGCATTGAGAGGTTTAAGGCAAGGCTAGTTGCCAAAGGTTAAAATCAAATTGAAGGATTTGACTACCAAAAAATATTTAGCTCATTGGTGAAACAAGCTACTATCAGATTATTCTTTTTCATGGTGGCCATGAGGGATTGGACACTCTACTAATTAGACATTCATAATGCATTCCTAAACAAAGATTTGGTAGAAGAAGTTACATGATAGTGCCTTAAGGTTATTAGCTGAAGGGGGAGATGAAAGTGGATGGATAGAATTTGGTGTGTAGGTTAAGAAAGTCTTCATATAGATTTAAACAAGCTTGAAAGTAATGGAACATTAAGTATACCAATGCCTTATGTTAGTTAGGATTCACATAGGCCAAATTTGATCATTCATTGTTTGTTAAAGA
This sequence comes from Avicennia marina, assembly GCA_019155195.1. Lineage (NCBI taxonomy): Eukaryota > Viridiplantae > Streptophyta > Magnoliopsida > Lamiales > Acanthaceae > Avicennia > Avicennia marina. The sequence goes on along the minus strand of CM032754.1, from coordinate 15,429,433 downwards.
ATTAAAAGAAGGAAGGAAAGTGGCATTACTAGAATTGTTGATGATGTGATGATTGGAAGCATTGACAACAATGAGATAGATGAAGTGATAAAGTTTCTTAAGACTGAATTCAAGTTGAGCGACTTAGGAATTCCAAGATACTTTCTTGGGATTGAAATAGCTAGATCAAGCAAGGAAATTATGATGTGCCAACAAAAATATACTTCAGATTTGCTTGAAACTTTTGGTATGCTAGGATCAAAAGCTACCAAGACACCTACAGATACTTGTCATAAATTGAAAAGTACTCATCACGACCTCTTGACCAATGCAACATATTATAGACAATTGATTGGGAAACTTATATATCTCACCTTTACTAAACTGAAAATATTCTTTAAAATGCATGTTTTGTCACACATCCTGAGGCTGTATATAGGGTATGAAAGTACTTAAAATCAAGTTCAAGATAGGGGACAATGCTATCAAGGAAAATAACATGAGATTGACTACATTTTTAGATAGTGATTAGGGAAGATTCTAGGACATAAGAAAATTAGTGATAAGATTTTGTGTGTTCCTTGGAAGTTTAATGATCAATTGGAAGTTAAGGAAGCAAAGTGTGGTTGCTAGGAGCTCAATGGAAGCTAAGTATAAAGCTCTAGCTTCATGCATATGTGAAGTAATGTGGACACTTAATTTGCTTAAGAAACCGGAAGTGGATCATAAAGGAGCAGTTTCGATCTTTTGCGACAACTTGAGTGCCTATCAAATTACTAAGAACTCAACTTTCAATGAAAGAACAAAGCATTTTGACCTTGACCTACATTTTGTTAGGGAAAGGTTTAAAAGGAAATCATTGATATCAAACACATAAGAACTAAAGAGCAGGTTGTAGGATATACTAACTAAGGGGCTGTGCTTAATGTAGTTTGAAACACATTAGAACTAATGAGCAGGTTGCAGAATATACTAACTAAGGGGCTGTGCTTAATGTAGTTTGAAAATTTGATAGCCTAGATGAATGTGGAAGACATTCACACTCATCTTGAGGAGGAGTGTTGAGTTAACTGGATGTTGAGCTAAACAGAGAAAGAAACAATCTGGACAACTCAAGTTTAAGGGGTAGTTGATTCAGTTAGTTCAGAAGTAGTGGAACTGATGAGAAGCACGAATATTCACAATACAGTTTGTATAGTTAACTTTGTAGTTTGTTAGTGTAATCTATTGTTAGTTAAATAACTTCCCTCTACAATAGGATATTAGCAATAGTGATGTATAAATAGAAGTTAACTAGATGATTTACATACTCTTGAAGAATCAATCAATCAAAGTCTTTGATGCTGAGTTTTCTTCATTTACATCATTTTTCTTATCTTGATTCTTGTGATGATCCTGTGATCACCATTTCACACAAGCTTTATCAAAAGCACAAATGTAGGTATATTAAGCTTGTACACATTTTTTATGATAAAAAGACCTAAAGTTAATTGAATAGAAGAGGACATCATACGTTAACATTTACAATGACTAGACAAATAAATGCTATGAAAGATTGGCTTGATAAGTTTAAAGGTCTTTGAAGAGCAAAGAAAGTTAAAAAAGTCACAAAGTCACTCAAATTCATGTATCTTTGTTACATAAAAATAATATATATATATATATATATATATAGAAATATATAACCTTTCTTATAAATCATTATTATAGAGTTTTCCTAAGGAACGACTAAAATACATACTATTTCAAAATCCTATTTCATAGAGGACTACTGAAGCTTTATTAAACAAAGTTTATTAATAAAGCTCCATCTAAGTAAAAGTGTTCAAAATGTTTAATTTGTAAGTTTTATCAAAAATATATTTAAATCATTTTCTAATTAAGTCCAATTAAAGTTTAGATTAAATTAACTAGGTTGTATGAACCATCCAAAGCCTAAATGAGCCCTGAATAGTAACTTTTTTTTGTTCAAGATTTTAACTTGACCATGGTGTGCTTCCATCATCCTTTTAATTCTAGCTTAGGTTAGTGGACTTGTGACTATATCATTGTGGACCGTCAAGGAGCCATGAACCACCATATTGCATTTTACCTTGTACAGTTGCAACTTGTTTGATAGTTGAAATCTATTTTTTATATATTCGGCTTCATGCAAATATCTCTTTTTATACTTGTAGAGAAGGAAATTTATTATATTTGCTTGGAGTGATGACAAAATTTGAATAACCACTCATGAGTTTGAATTGGCATTTACTTCTATAATCGTGTTGGAAGATTTTCTCACATTTGGAGGATGAAACTCACTCAATATCATTGTCCAAATTCAAGACATCATCACCTGACTCAACAAACGAAGTGCTACAAGCATGGGCTTCAAACTAGTGGAAATTGAAGAAATCTTGCTGCTGATGTGCTTGAGCAAAGGAAGCTCATTTTAATAGTGTCTCTTAAGTGAAGTTGTAGTTGACGAGCTATCGCTTTTCATCTCACCTAAGTGACGTGATGAGTAACAACCAATTTTGGTCTGTCGCCTGGAGTTAGCCTAGGTGCACAAGAATGCTACAAGAAGTAACAAGTTTGGTAGTGATTTGCCACCTTGTTTAACTAATGAGAGTTGAATTTAGCGTCTATAAATATGAGTACCTCCATTATTGCATATTAAGCTACAAGAAGAAAGCTGGAAAAGAAGTTTTTTAGTGTAAGTGATTCTGTGATTCCACTAGAGATATTCTAGAGAGAAAATCAGTTATCCTCCATGTGATCTTGGAGAAAAGTTGTATTTCTTAGTTGTCTAGGAGAGTTTTAATCCTCTTGTGAAAGGTGCGAGATTTTGTTGCAATTTGTATTATATGGTTGTATTTTATAGAAGCTTTGTTATTCTTGCAACTTTCTTCTAAATTTTTAATCCTCTTGAAATTTTTAAAAATAGAATAAGTGACTTGACGCTAAGTAGGGACTGGATGGCGTAGAGTCATCCTTGCAAGTTTCTCTATTTTCCATGGCCACGATAATATTAGGTGAATCCTTCTCATCGTTTTCAAGTGGAAAGGTTTATTACTGATATGCCTTTAACGTTAATAGTTAATAAGGGATATTCGGAACATTATGGCTGCATGTGTACACTTTCACATTATTAATAAAATCTAGATTTATTCATATTAATATTATGGTAAGTTCCCATGCATCTAATTCTTGAATGGCGTAAAGTATTGCATGTGCCCATGTAATTGAGTTAAGAACATTTATTCATAAGGAATTATGAATATGGATATAATGCTATTTTAGTACTCAATTTCTAAAACTAGTTTACAAGCTACAAACACTCTAAAGAGCATTGAAAGTCAGTATAACTTACACATCTTATATTTGTAAAATAAGTGTCTAGTGTGTTTAGTATGAGATATTGAGAAGCATTAGTCTCATGAGATAACGTCAATTGGTCTTATGACCAAGTTTGTAATTTTGACTATCTTCATATCTCTTGCTTGGTTTGAAAAAAGTAAGACAAAAGATCTATATTCAATCAGAAGGGTTCATTGTGATTCGCTTCACTTCATCTTGATTGAGATATGATGTGGGTCGTGGGTTAGATGCTATCTATATCCTTTTGAACTATACTCGTTACTAATTAAGGATGAACCTAGAGAGTCCCATACAAAAAGTTGGAATGTATGATGAGTGTTAAATCGGTGGGACACGGACGAGTCTTAAGAAGATTTGTGAAGTATATATTTTGGTAGCAACTAAATTGAACCAAATAAATTAAAATGATGCTAGTTAATAATGGCATTATTAATTGGAAGCACAATGGAACTTTAATTAATGAAGATTAATTAAGGGGAGAAGAGACAGATGGAATTGTTTGGGTACCAATCATATTTATTAATAATATAATTATTAATTAAAAATATGACAATTTTTAATTTGATTAATGAGATTAATTAAGTTGAAGGATATAATTCCATTAAACCTCAATTATTAATAGAGATTAATAATTAAGATGTTAGATGGGCCTTAATTATTAATGGAGATTAACGTTTAAGAAGTATGGGCTGCAATTTTTAATAAGATTAATAATTAAAAGGTTCATGGGCTAAAAATTACTAAAAGTACATGTAGTAAGCCTATGAGGCCCATGACTTATGTGCCCTAATGACATAAGTATATATGCATGTTTAGAAGAGTTCAGTACATGTGGAAAAATTCATAAAAATTCATGTACCTCCCATCAAGTAAGAAGAAAGAAACTTTTAGTCACCCTTCAAATTTATTTTTTTTTTATCACCAAAAGCCTACTTAGTCAAAGAGTTTTGGAAAAGGGGTTTTGCAAGATGTAGAAGGTGTTCATCAACACTCTTATTGTATGGAGAAACTAGAGGTTGTGGTTCGATAGCCACGACTTAAAATATCACAAGCACATTCATTGGAATACAATTTCAAACGAACATCCCTTATCTTTTCGGCACTTCTTAGATAATTTGTTTTGTATGTTGAAAATGGAATGAGTTTGGTATGCCATTCTGCTATATATATGTTTTTATTTCATGGTTTTAAAATTTTAAAATTTGGCTCCAAACCTGTTGAAACCTAATAAGGCCATCTCTAGTGGTTTTTTCTTGACATATTCCTTATGACAACTAATATGCTCTTAAAAATGGTGTTGGAAGAGATTAATATAAAAATAACACTTCAAAATTTGTTGAAAGAATGAAATGAGAGGTAGAGAGGTCCAAGTTTCTTATATTTGAATTTTATAAAAAAGAAAAATTGTATAGATAAGTTTAAATTTGAATTAAATAAAAACTTGTAGGTACAATTTTCTAAATCCAACTATTTGATTATTCCTTGAGGAACGAGCTTTAGGACTTGAGCAATCTTCAATAAGAAACTTGAGATTTTATATTTTCTGAAGCTTCTTTGGTCTTCAAATAATATTAATTCGTTGACTTAGCACCATGATTATAAAGTGAATGTCAGTTGATGAGTCTTCACGAAGAATGACTTAAATTTAGGGATAAACATGGTGGATCTTCATTGATTTGTGGAGAAGCTTATAGAGAGAATCTGAGACCTTAGCATCCTTACCATATTCAATTAGCCAGATGGTGCAGTTTGATAATCCTTCATTATTTAACTTGACGTTTATTTCCTATAATTGCAAGATTTTACTTGATGCAAGTTGACTTGCTTAAATATCAATATTTAGCTTCCATATTTTGAGAAAATATGATTTAGTGGACATTTTAAAAGGGATTGTTTATATAGAGAGATGAATGCAGCTAATGGAGTTGATTCTGTAAAAGAGAGTGATGATTTGTGCTCGCATACTCATGCGGAATTAGTTTTGGATTCCTGATTTATGGATTCGAGTGCTTCATTCCATTGCACTTGTTGAAAAGGATTTGAAAAATGTAATCCTCACTAATGTTCATGAGCATGGGATAGTAGGAAAGAAGATAATTAAATTAAAGCTGAATGCTAGTGAAAATTGTTTCTACAAGATGTTTAACAAATATTGGGTTTCAAGAAAAAATTGATATTTGTAAGTAAGTTGGATAGCGAGTATTACCATTAGGGAGTGATGCAAAATTAGCAAAGGATTAGAGCTTGTAGGTTGGTCTCTCTCGCTCCAACAAATGGTCTAAGAGTAGATGATTTTGCATAAGAAGATTATCGAGATGGTGCTAGGTTGGTCCCATGGTTGGTTGTCTACAGTGGGCAAGAAAAGGGTTAAAGAGATATCTTGAATAGATCTATAGAATCGATGTGCTTGATAGAGTTTCAACATTTTGAAGAGGTACTCTAGGATTGACATGTCACAAGACTTTCAACATGCCCTTCTTCGTTTGATCAACCTAGACGGATTCCTTCCATCCTACAATTGACTTCTTCTTAGTATGATCCATCTATATTGATCCTTGGACTACGAGTCCGATCTTAATTCTACCAAGATTGATCTAGCTGAGCAACTTCTTCAATTTACCTTCGTTTCGTCCTGTAGGACGAAATCCTAGTAATTGAATTTTTATAAACAAGAATTTGGACAAATATAATTGTAATTCGAATCAAATGAACTTTGTGGGTATAATCTCTAACTTAATCCTCTAATTCTTCTTCCAACTTGTATGATTTGAATATTGATTGAAGAATCTGACTGAAATTGGGAGAGCTTTTGAGCTTTAAACCTCCTTAATATTGATTGGAGCCTTATAACGATAATCCACTAGTTTAGTACATTGAATGTGGATCAAATGTTAGGATTTGATAAATTTCTTAGGAAGAACGCCTTGTGTTGCTTCTTCAGTTGGTTGTTGTATATCCTCTGGTTGCTTGTTGTGCCTCCTTCTTTTCTTGTGTTGTCGTTGTATCGTTCCTTGAGCTATCAAAAGCTACTAATATTTATATTAGTAGCTTGACTATCTAGTGCATGAATTATGCCCTCTTGACTATCTAGTGCTTTTCTTGTGTTGTCGTTGTAGGGTGGGGAAGCCTGACTGCCGTATTTGGCGGGTAACGTGGCGCAACTTGATTGGTCGGGAATATTTGATTTGATATTACTTTTTTTAATTGGATGATTGCAAATTATTGTCGAATCAACAATATTCTCCTTCCAAACTTACAAAGTTTGACACGTGCCATGATATGACAGGCCCATCTCGACACTTGTCGCGATTTGATTTGTTGGCTAATTTTATAGTACAATACCAATTTATTTTATTATTCAAAAATTGTATCTAATTGAATTTCTATGATATTAATATTTGATACTTAATTACAAGAAAATGCCACATGGAGCACTCAATTGGTTGAAAATTTTACTCGCCTACAACTGTCCCCTCGAGACTTGCTCACGGAGCATTTGAGTTTGTAGTAAGTCTAAAAAAAAAATCATTTATTTTTCTTTTTCTCCCTTTTTTTTAACACAAACTTTACGCATATTGATAGCCCACCCCGTCTCTTTCTCACTAGCGGCGGAACATTGAGTCCAACTTGAATCAGCCCATCTAGTGCATGAATTATGCCCTCTTTTGGTTTTCTTCGGCCCATTAAGCTCTCCATGCCATGTTTCCTAGCACAATTTTGGTTGCTAACCAATCCACGCAGACTTCCCCACCATTGGCAGGTTTCCCTCCGAGGGAGATTTACGTATCGGACTATTAGTGGGAATGATTTCCGACGACCGATGTATATGGTAATATGAATCCTACAGGGCCTTTCCATTCCATTCATCAGCTTTTCTTTCTAACAATCTTATCGAACAAATTTCAATTTCCATATACAGAATCAAAGAAATCTTCCTGAATTTTTAGATGCACTCCTCTGCCATACAGATTTCCCACCGGCTAACAACTATTAAAAAAAGAGTGCTGCGATGATTTGAAGCCCAAACTTTTTGTCCTCGTAAAAGCAAATTTTTCCCAAACCATTATTTCAGTACTGCATTCGGGGAGAAGAGAGGTAAGATATCCATTTTTCTTTTCTTTTCTCTTCTTCTTCTTCCTGTTTTTTTTTCGCTACCACCAGATCCTACCATTACCGTTGAGGCGGTGTGTTTTCCAGTGGCGGTGTACACTCATGGTGCCCCCTCCATTTGTATTAGCCAGGGCGGAGGTGCGACAGGGTCCGGCTTGGCGATGCTAGTGCAGTGGGATGTTGAGGCGGCGCTGGGCTGGACGACGGCGGCGACTCTGGGCGAGCTGTGGTAGAAGCGTCGGCATCACTGGCTGGGTGAGCCGTGGCAGAAGCGTGGGCGTTGCTGCTGGCGGCGACGGCTGCGGTGTCGTTTCGACCATGGCTAGGGCGTTTTAGCTGAGACAGGCGGAGATGGCAGCGGGCTGGGCGAGCTGTGGCAGAAGCGTTCGCGTCGCTGGCTGGGTGAGCCACGGCGGAAGCATCGACGTTGCCGCTGGCGGCGACAGCTGCGGTATCGTTTTGAGCGTGGCTAGCGTGTTTCGGCAGAGACAGCGGAGAAGGCAATCGACTGGTTAATTCGAAAGAAAACGACGATCGAGAGAGAGTGGGGTTGATGATGATTTTTCGCTATGTTTGGTGCTTTTCCTTATGATTCAAGGCTGTGTTTGGTTTTTTTCCCCTCGCAGAAACTAAGGCCATGTTTGGTTGGGTGGTGGAAGGAAGAAACAAAACAAAGGGATGTTTGGTCCTGGAACTCTATTTTAAAAGATTTGACCAGACAGGGCCGTGTTTGGATGCTGCTCAAAATGGAGAAACAAGGCTGTGTTTGGCGCTTTTTTTTTTGCATAAAATATTTGTATACTCTTTTGAAACTTAGGCCTCGAGACTTGGGAAACTTTGAACGCTTTTGAACTCTTGGACTTGAACTTGGACTTGAATTTAGGCCTATTGGGATTCAGACTCTTGGACTCTGGTTCGGACCCATGGGATTTGGACTCTTGAACTTAGGTTTGGACCCATTGGAATTTGAACTCTTGGACTCGGGTTTGGATTTGTGGACTTAGACTGGAATCATAAACTTAGGCTTGATCCATGAACTTGGACTAGTCCCTTGGACTTGGGTTTGATCCATAGACTTAGGCTGGTCCCTCAGACTTAGGTTTAATCTAGGGATTTTGGTTGGTCTCTTGGATTTAGGCTTGATCCATGGACTTGGATTTGATTTATAGATTTGGGCTGGTTCTATGGACTTAGGCTTGATTCATAGACTTGGGTTTGTCCCATGGACTTGGACTTGATCCATTGACTTGGGTTGGTCCCATGGATTTGGGCTTAACCCATGAACTTGGGTTGGTCCTTCAGACTTGGGCTTGATTCATGGAATTGGGCTCGTTCCTTAAACTTGGGTTTGATCTATAGACTTGGGCTGGTCCCTCAAATTTGGGCTTGATTCATGGACTTAGGCTTGATCCATAGACTTGAGTTGGTTCCTTTTTAATTGCTCTGTATGGTTTTAGTCCTATTTCAACCCAACTGAGTCTAACACTCTCTTCTTTTCTATATGGTAGTTCTAATGATGGCACATTTCAAGAGTCATGTTGCACAATCTGGCGAAGAATGTTTGATCGTGCTTGATGATAGAAACCAACGGGTGGAGCGAGACACCTTTTTGGTTATACATGCCCCTTTGATTGGTAGCTTTGTGGTTTCTTAGCCCAGGTTGATTGTTTTTAGGCGTATTGATGGATGGTTGCAGCCTGCTTCTCTGGGGTAGTCCGGCAAGGCATGGGCCCGACAACTTAACTACCATCAACCCTCTAATGAAGTCGCTCATTTTCCCACACTTGGCCGTTGTATCGTTAATGGGGAGGCTAAGTAGGCTAGCCAGCTTGACTTGGCTAGCGAGTTTTGATACATCCTTAGATATTGGGAATGGACCGAAAATGTTTTCAGTAGGTGCAAGCCTATGTTGGATGCCGCTAGAATCTTTGACGTGGTGTACGCTCTGCTGTTCTCATACGATTGAAGCACAGAGATCATGAAGGAATTTCTTGAGGCCTGGTGCCATCTCACCAATACCTTGCTAACCTCACTTGAGGAAATGTCGATATCCCTTTATGATCTACGTTCGATGGCTGGGCTCTCTACTAGAGGAAAGTTTTATGACGAAGTAATCCCAAGTGCTAAGGAGCTTATTGGTGTTGATGGAACAAGTGCGAAGTTTGTTCCCCGCTTGAGTAAATATTTATTCTATGCTTTCTATAGACTTTTCGATAAGGTCCCCATGGGCCAACCTTAGAAAGTGCAGATCATTGAGTGGGTAAAGTTCTGGTACAGGAAGGCCACAAAATACTCCGTACCTCCTACCCGTAAGGAAAAGAGGACAGTACGCCCCCGATCCACATATAATGCGTCTGGAGATATTGATCCCTATGCACCTTGGTCAGCATCAAAAGAGTATCTGTTCGAGAGCTTTAACATTAGTGAGGGAACCAGGGAGGAGACGTATACGGCAGCGATTTTGTCATGTTGACTTTATGCCTTTGTTCTCCCCAACGAGGATATTGGGTTCATACGGCCAGGTATATTTAAAATGGTCGGGATTATGGCTACGAGACAATATGTGAGCCTTGCAGTCTCAGTTCTAACCTCCATTTATAGTGGTTTGAACAGAATTACCAACTCTTACCACCCATCCCGCGAACCTGTAGCATTCCTGGTGCATTATGTTTATGGGTGGATTTCACATTACTTTAGGACCCACTTTTAAGTCTTCAAGGGCATGCCAGACCTTGAGATGGAGGTGTATTTCAGATAGGGATGCACTAAGTTTTACGATATAAGCGAAGCTCGAAAGTGAATTCATAGGGGCATGCATGCTTGCTGGACTTGCAACATGGTTACCAAAGACAATGGCATCATTTACATAATAATGATGATGCTGGGGAGCTCGAGCGAGATCATTTTGTGGCTATTCGTTCAAGCTACCTAACCTTGATGCGAGGTGATCATTTTGATGTCGAACCTTATAGTCCTTATTGATTTAGTCACCAGTTTAGTTATTTTCAATAGGTGTCTAGGTCGCTTGTTCATGATGTGAGGCAATGCTCTTTGGAGGATGGCCTTCACTATTGGCGCCTATGCCTTTTACTTCGATCAATGACTAAGGCACGTTTCCCTCACAACCCCACTTTCATGCGGCGATATTTCTCGACCCCCTATAAGAAATGGTGGGCCTTTGTCTATGGCAATTTCTTGGAGGAACATGTTGCTCGCCTGGTTGATTCTTCACAAGGTGATGCTTCCCCAAGGGATAGCAATGCTGGTCTATTTGTTGGCGATGCCCAAGATACACGTCTTGCTCCATGTACCATGGCTGATCTGCTGGGCGCATCGAAGAGGAAAAAGGCCATTGAGATCTTGGAGGATAGTGGTAGTAGCATCGTTGACTGTCATTGGAAAAGAACCGAAAGGGATTCGGATTCTTTGGTTCCAAAAGACTGGAGTTTGGATCGTGGGCAGTCCACGAAGGAATATGCCAGAGAAGTATTTTCCAGCTCACATTTTTTATGCAATAACACTTTTATTAATAATGATAATTTAATTGTTATTCATTATTATTGTTATTTTCAGCTGGTGGAGCATATTTTTAGGAGAGATGCTAGTGAAGGTTCGCAGGGTCGCCTTGCGAACGTGATCCACTTCCGATTCACATGGTGACCCCGGTGGTGGCTCGACTTTGAGGGTAGTTGTCAAGCTACTCCTTCCACGGGGGTTTCTATCTTTGAGGTTGATAAATTTCTTCGTGATTATTAGAAGGAATATTTGATGAAATTGTGGGCCGACTTTCGTGAGCGGATAAAGAAGACCCGAACCGAGTTAATATCCTCCCTCAGTGACAGCGTTTCATTGGTCATTCAGTCAATGAAAAGCCTAGGCCAATTTGATATTTCTCACTTGGAGGCTTCACTAGGTGCATTGTTTATTAAGGCTACAGCTTATGACGATGCGAGGTCTCAGGCAATTGAGAAGCCAAAAAATGAGGTCCTTGCCTAGCAGCTTAGTGAGGCCCGAGGTCGTTTGCATAAAGCCCAAGCTGATGAGAGTAAAGAGGCTGAGCAAATTGACCGGACAAAGGCAGAGTTGAAGAATGTGGAAGCCCAACTTGCAGCTTTGAAAGAGAAGTGGGAGGAGCTTTTCCAAGTCTTTGGAGTTGCAGTTCGAAGCTCATGAAGGTGCTTGGCCGAAGTTAGAGAAATGAAGGAAGAGATCATGATCATAATCAAAACTCCTCCATTAGATGACGAGATGGCCAAGGTCTTGAAGTCTTCGAGGGCTTCCGTTGAGGCTTCCAAGTGGGAGTTGGATGATTTGAACCCTTCGACTAGACTTGCTTGCTTTCACCATCTGTATTCAAAGTGTTGTAATCATTTGATCTATGAATAAAATGTTTCTTTTACCCATTGTCAATGGATTGCTCTTTTTTTTGAAATGCGCCTGCCATTTTATAATTGAACTTGAAATTTATCATTTTTCTTCTTTTCAAGCTGCCTACGTACCTTACAAAGGGATCAAGTCATAACGTAGTTCAACCAATTGAATATGTCAAAAGATTTAGCCATTCACAGTTTATACTTTTGTGGGCTAATAGTAACTTACAGTTTAGACTCATGTGTTAAGGAGGGTTTCATTTAATGATTTTGATAGTTTAAACTCATATCAAGGAGTGTAATAACTTGAAATTTGATCAGACAATTTATACTCATATCAAAGAGGTTTTTTTTTCACTTCAAGGGCAATATTTTTTTAGAAATTTTTCATTAATCGGACCAACCTTTACACCATCTTGATCAACGAGTCTATAGACACTATTTGTATAAACCTCTCGAACGACATTAGAGATGAACTTGTTTCTAATGCAGTGAGTGATGATGATGGGCCTCTTCACAACAAGTACTAATTCCCCAACTTGGAAAGACCGGGCATGCACCATTTTGTTGAAGGCTTTGAATAGGCGGACTTGATAGCATTCGAGCTTTTGTTATGTGTCGAGCCTTTTTTCATCAAGTGCCTCCAATTCTTTAAGATGCAAGTGGGTGTTGTCTTTCTCAGTCAATCCCTCTTGCATAGTAACCCGTAGCGATAGAATTTATTGCTCAGGGGGGATGACAGCTGCAACCCCGTACACCAGTGCATAAGGAGTTGCTTGTGTAGATGTTCTGAAAGTGGTTCGGTGGGCCCATAAAGTTTCCCCAAACCTTTCATGTTAGTCCCTTTTTAACTTTGATACCACCACCTTCAATAGGTTGCACAAAGTTTTGTTGAAGGTTTCTGTGAGACCGTTGGCCGGAGCATGGTTCATCGAGGATTTTCTTTGCTTGAATTCAAACTTTTGACATAATTTATCAATGGTGTTGTTAACGAATGGCTTCCCATTTTTAGTGATGATGTATTGAGGAACTCCATATCTGTAGATAATGTTGGTGCAGATAAAATCAGTAACATTTTTCTTTTTTACTTCTGTGAGAGGGATTGCCTCTGTCTATTTGGAGAAGTAGTCAGTAGCAGCTAGGATGTAAAGGTGACTAACAAATAACTTCGTTATGGGTCCGACGACGTCCAATCCCCAAGCATTAAACGGCCATGAAGCTACTGTTGGGTGTAATGGCTTAGACAGTTGATGAATGAAGTTAGCATGATACTGACATGCTTGGCACCTTTGGGCGAACTCCATGCAATCTTTCACCATTATTGACTAGTAGTATTTCATTCTTTTGATCCGAAAGTGAAGTTTTGGTCCCGATTGATGGGCACCACAAATCCCAGAGTGTGCTTCCTCCATGACTTGAATAGTTTGATCATCGCCCAGACAGCTAGGAATACTTCATCAAATGAGTGTCTATATAGGATGCCCTCGAAGTAGATAAAGTGGGCTGCTCGACGTCGAATGTCGACCTTTTGACGTGGATTGTTTGGTAGTTTCTCGTATTTCAAGTAGTTTATGAATGGTTGGCACTAATCTTCTTTTTTCATGTTGAGGACTTCTATGGAGCAATTTTCTCCCTTTTCCCCATCCTCAAGTGTTGGCGGAACTACCCATTTCTTGTATATTGGGATGCGATATTTAGCATTAGGTAAGGACAAAGTAGAGGCAAGCTTAGCCAATGCATCTACCTGTTTGTTTTTGCCTCTCGGCACATGCTCAATTGTGACACATCCAAGCCATCCCATAAGTGTATTGGCGTAGCTATAGTACATATGCAATTTATACTTCTTGAATTCATACTCTCCCTGTAGCTGGTTGATCCCTAACTTGAAATCATCATAGACCTCGAGGTGGAGTTGTTTGATGTCTACAGCTATCTCCAGTTCGATGATCATGGCTTTATACTTAGCTACATTGTTGGAGCAATTTTCTGTGAGTTTGAATGAGTGAGGCAAGACTTCGCCTTCTGATGTCACAAACACTACTTTTGCACTGGCTTCGCCCTTATGAGAGGCTTCATCGAAATACATCTTCCATGGAGGAGTGATTTCAACTATTAGAGCATCTTCATTTGGCAAGTTATCAGAAAATCCCATTTAGCTGGAATAGGATGATCTGCTAGAAAGTCGACCAATGCTTGTCCCTTCACTACCTTTTGTGGTACATACACAATTTCAAATTATTGGAATTGCAAGTACCATCTTGCGAGCCTGTTAGAGAGAACGGGCTTTGTCTTGACGTACTTTAATGAGTTAGCCTTATACACTAAGCGAATTGTATGAGCTTAGGAGTGCTGTAATTTTTGGATGGCGAAGACAAGCGCCAAACAGATTTTCTCAATTGACAAGTACTTGAGCTCATTTGGCGTCATTATCCTGCTTAAGTAGTAGAGGGTGCTCTCCTTCCTTTCATCATTTTCTTGGGCTAATAGGGCTCCTACTGAGCATTCTTGGGTAATGATATACAAGATCAAAGGACGGTTGGGTATTGGGGCTACCAATACTGGGGGTTTTGTCAGGTTAGACTTGATATTTTGGAAGGCCTTCCTGCAATGTTCATCTCATTCGAATGGAACACCTTTCTTCATAAGTCTGCTGAATGGTTTACAGCGACCTATGAGATTTGAGATGAACCTCTGAATATATGCCAGTTTTCCTTGCAATCTTTTAAGCTCATGGATATTTCAAAGCTCTGGCATCTTTAAGATATCATCGATTTTTGCCTACTCAATCTCAATACCCCGATGGCAGACGATGAAGTCTAAGAACTTGTTAGAAGCAACCCTAAAGGTATATTTTAACGGGTTCATCATCAATTGGTACCTTTTGAGCGTTCGAAGACTTTCTTGAGATTGTCCAGATGGTTCAACTTCTTCTTTGACTGACCACAAGATCGTCGACGTAGCATGCGACATTCTTGTGGTGCATATCATCAAAGATCTTATGCATGGCCCTTTGGTATGTGGCTCCTGTATTTTTGAGGCCAAAAGATATCACCTTATAGTAGTATATGCCCTTGGGTGTACGAAAGACTGTTAATTGTTCATCCTTCGGTGCCTTGCAAATTTGGTTGTATCCGAACGATCCGTCCATGAATGAGAGAGCCCTATGCCCCATAGTAATATCATCATGAGCTCAGTGATGGGTAGAGGGAAATCATCTTTCGGGCATACTTCGTTAAGATTTCTGAAGTCAACACACATCTTTGAACTCTTTGAGAAGCCCCATATACATGTTAGCCTCTTCATTTGTTAGTAAAGACTAAGGTAAATAGGTCGAGGGTCGCTGTTATTACCCAGGTCCACTTCTTTTAATTCATCTACGGTGGACTTGGTTCCTGCCTTTATTTGGAGTGGCGCAACCTCATCATCTTCTTCGATGGCTTGTCTTTCTTCGCATAGTATAATGTGGTTGGACGAGCCCATACTTTCCTTATCATCATCCTCTGCCACTTGAGCTTTAATGAAGGTGACTGTCTGGAATCTAGCTTTAAAGACTTTGTCGCAAGATATCACAAAATCCGTTTCTCGCTACATGCGAGAAGGGATCAAGCTTCAAAACTTTTCATCCTACTTCGTGTCTTTTTGATGCCTCCTTTTGGCTTTCAGCACTTTTGTTTCTTGGTTGGACCAGGCCTTTCAAAGACCGACACCCGCACTGGCTTGCCCTCGACCTTTGAAGAGTGATCAGCTTTAGTGACATTGTTGGTGGTAGCTTTTCTTATAGTAATGCGGATAGGGCTTTTAAGTTATTATACCTAAGCCCTACTCGCGGAGTTTGACTTGAGGATTTTTGGGAAAGCTTAACGGAAATTGCTCTTGTAGGTTGTATCCAGCTTTGATGAGGAGCTTGTATGCCTTGGGACCGAAGCCTTTTGCAGTGCTTAGCTTCTAAGCCTCTTGGCATTACCCTAGAGCTTCTTTGAGTTGTGGAGCAGGTGTTTTGCTATTAATTTAGGTCAGCGGTAGGGTCAGACTTTTAAGAGCATCACTAATCACTAGACTTTTGCCTTGACGGCTTTTAGGAGGCACTTTACTGGCCTCATCTTTCTTTACTGGACCATTTTCTCGTTTGTCTTGGCTTTGGGAGCTACTAGTTTCAAGAGCTCCAACCTTATTCAAGTAATACTTGGCATCGGCGAAGTAGGATTCAACTTCAGTGAAGGGATTGCAATTGCCCAACACTTTCTTCACAGCACCGTTGCGGCAATACTTGAAACATTGATGGCAAGTTGAGGGGACTACTCCATTCTCATGAAGCCATGGCCATCTGAGAAGTAAGTTGTATAACGTCTTAGCATCAATGACATGGAATAGGACAGTTGACTCTATATTATCTATGTGCAGCTCCATCCTCATAGTGCCTAAAGCTCTCTGCCCCCTTTGGTTGAATCATTAAATCATCCAGCGGCTATTCGAGAGCTCGGTGGTCGGGATCCCCAACTCTTTTAGTGTCTTTAGGGGCAAAATATTGACTGTAGAGCCACTGTCAACCAAGATTCTATTAATCCTTTGTTCGTGGACATAGCCTATCATAATCAATGGCTTGTTGTGGGGTTGGGACCTCAGCATCAAGTAGCTGCATTGATTATGATAGGCTACTTCCAAAAGAAAATCCAAGTTGCCTTGACCGCCATTGACTCCTTGGCTAGTGCCTTAGCGGTGGTTATGCTAGAGAAGGACTTGCCCCACTTTTGTTTTTCCTTGGACTTCTGGGAGTCTTGTGTGTGTGGACCATATATTTCGCTGGCAGCTATGCTCAACTCAATATCTTCAGCACGAGTGGCCAACTCTTCGAAGGTTTTTTGTTGGATCCCTTGCAGGATGTATTTCAACCCCTAGTGTATTTCTTGAATACACATTTCAATGCCTGAAGCCTTTGAAAGCCTATCCTTACAATTCAGGCTCTTATTCCTCTAGTTATTAATGTATCCAATGATAGGCTCATCCTTCCACTAGTGAGTATTAGTAAGTTCAGTCATACTAACCGTTCGCCTGGTACTGTAGAAGCGGTTGAGAAATTCTTACTCTAACTGTCCCTAGCTGTCGATAGATTTTGGTTCCAAGTCAGTGTACCAGTCAAAGGCATTTCCTTTTAGAGACCGGACAAATTGCTTGACAAGAAGGTCCACATAAGTTCCAACGTCATTGCAAGTCTCGATGAAATGGACTATGTGCTACTTTGGATTTTCTATTTCATCAAATTGTTGGAATTTAGGGGGTTGATAACTTGCTGACATCTTTAGGCCATCAATCTGAGCTGTGTAGGGCTTTGCATGAGTTAGGGATGATTTGGTGGTCCCTTCAAATTTATTTTTGATGGCTCCTTTGATGAAATCTTTTAGTTGATCGAGAGGGATGAAGCCATCTACAAAGGGTTGCAACTTCTCAATAGTAGGCCTCTTTCCTTTGTTTGGTTGCTGCTTGGATGTTTTGGCCTCATCAGGAACTTCTTGAGGCTTTTCTTCGACTCGACTAGCCTCAGTAGGTTCTGCCTTTTCCGTTAACTTAGAGATTTTGGAGTTTTGTTATTGTGCATGCTTGGCAAGACTCTTAATTAACTTGGTCAATGCAGCTACTTGATCCTGTAGACTCGAGGTACTAGTCATAATTGCTGGAGTGGTGTTGAAGCCGAGTGGGGCAACTGGGCGAGGGTTGGAGGGCGATGAACCATTCTTATTACCCTCGCTCCCTTGGTTTTGGTAGTATGATTTATCAGTAGCCTCGGGGATAGCAATTGACTTGGAGTAAGTCAACTGCCTTGCTTGGCCTCTGGTGACAACATCTCTTTTAGGAGTAGCTCCTAAGGCATCTAAGGTAGTAGCTTTAGATGACTTCGCTTTTTCTCTGGCCATTTGAGATTCTTGAATTTGCTTTTTGTTGAGAGAAGAGATGAGAGGTAGAGAGGTACTACTAGGCGTACCAGAAACTGTAGGACGAAATCCTTATAATTGAATTTTTATAAACAAGAATTTGGATAAATACAATTGTAATTCGAATCAAATGAATTTTGTGGGTATAATCTCTAACTTAATCATCTGATTCTTCTTCCAACTTGTATGATTTGAATATTGATTAAAGAATCTGACTGAAACTGGGAGAGTTTTTGAGCTTTGATCCTCTTTAATATTGGCCGAAGCCTTTAATAATGTTAATCCACTAGTTTAGTACCTTCAATGTGAATCAAACGCTAGGATTTGATAAATTCTTAGGAAGAAGGCCTTGAATTTGATGACGAACTCCTTCGAACTTCTTGAAGTTGGTGGTGAGAATTTGAATTCTTGGAATGCTTCTTCACTTGAAGTCTTTTGTTGTTTTTCAATTGGTTGTTGTATTTCCTTTGATTGCTTGTTGTGCCTCCTTCTTTTCTTGTGTTGTCGTCGTATCGTCCTTTGAGCCATCAAAAGCTATCCGTATTTATTGGGGTGGGGAAGCCTGACTGCCGTATTTGGTAGCTGATGTGGCACAACCTGATTGATCGGGAATATTTAATTTGGCATTATTTCCTTTAATTAGATGATTACAAATTAATTGTCGAATCAATAATATTCTCCTTCCAAACTTACAGAGTTTGACACGTGGCATGCTATGACTGGCCTATCTTAACACTTGTCGCGATTTGATTAGTCAGCTAATTTTGTAGTACAATATTAATTTATTTTATTATTTAATTTCAATAATTTTATCTAATTGAATTTCTAAGATATTAATAATTGATACTTGATTATAAGAAAATGTCACATGGCGGCACTCAATTGGCTGAAAATTTTACTCGCCTACACGTCCCATTGCATATTAAGACTTATTCTTCATTCCAAGTGTGTTCCACCAGCAATCAACCGAGTTGCGTTGCATTAAGCTTGAAATGAATCGATATAATGCAAAATTTTCCTACAAACTAACGCAAATGATAAAGTTAAATGCTGTGGCCACCTTCTTGTCCATTATTTTTATTTTATAGATGATACGAAATTTTTATTTTATATTATAATCAACGGTCGCACAAAAACCTGCGGTCCCTGATGTAATAATAAAGGATATTTTGTTTAAATTGTGAAATGTAGGGTCTGCTGACCAGTTTTAACGTAACAAATTCGCGATTGGAGCTCTGTGGAGTTAAAGAATTAGCGGTCCTACGGTTCGCTGCAAACAACGACCCACACTGAGAAAGCTAAAGCAAAGTAAAGACGCAACTTTAGCAAGAAAGAAACGCGATTTTAATTGTAATAGGAACCGATCAGAGCGTTGAACAGGACCGTGTGGCGGAACCTCAGAAAGGAGTTAACCAGCACCGGCTAACAAAGTTGCAGTCCAAATCTTAAGCAAGAAACCCAGAAACCCTACGCGTCGCTCCTTTATTTTTTGTGAATTCAGACTCAGCTTTTCGATTTTTTTTACCGGATTAATTGGAAGTAATTGAGTCATGGGTGGTGAATCGCGGTACGAGATCCACCAGAACGCCTACATAAAGCTGGTCCTGCACGCCCTAAAGCATCGGACATCTGCCGTCAACGCCGTCCTCCTCGGTCGTTCCACTGGTGACGGTACATCCGTTGAGATCATCGAATCTGTTCCCCTCTTCCATGCCAAGATTGGCCTCCTTCCTCCCCTCGAAATTGCCCTCATTATGGTCAGTCAATTACTACTGAACATTATCCGCTGATTGCTTGTAAAGTAAATTATTATTATTATTATTTGAGTTGAAATCTGAACGTTTGGGAGTGGAAATCGATAGATAGAGGAGTATTATGTAGAGAAGGGCTTGAGCATCGTGGGCTATTTTCATGCTAATGAGAGGTATGATGATTTCGAGCTTGCCAACGTGGCCAAAAATATTGGGGATCACATAACTCGGTATTTTCCTCAGGCTGCCTTACTTTTGGTACGCTTTCCTTGGTTTAAATTTATTAGACAAGGCTTTAGAAGCCAGAAATTTCTTTCGTGAATAAATTCTTGATGCCTTAAATTTGCGAATATCAGATGGATAACAAAAAGCTCGAGTTTTTGCCAAAGAGAAAAGAGCGAAGTCCAGTGATGCAGGTAATTTGTGCATAATTCTTGTCTAACGCTGTGTTAATTTATGTCTACATTATTTAAACTGTTTGCTTATTACGTGATCCTTGCGCGGGCCATGTTACAATTGAGCGAATAAGTTTTATCATAACTGATTCATTGATTCTTTCACTTTAATTATGATTGACATCTAAAACTTTATCTATTCCTGCCAAAATAGTTGAAAATTCAAAAAAAAAAAAAAAAAGAAAAAAGAAAAAATCCACATTACAAGAAATTTTCATACACAGAATGTATTCGGGACTTATAACATAGACATATTAACTGGCTGCTTTTCTCATTCTACACCTGCTGGCACATCTTATCGTGCTTTTTAAAATTTTGCCTTTGTCAATTCGATTGTTCTGCATCAAAGTTCTGCTCTTAGTCTCAATTTGTTCTGTGACTCTTTGTCTCTGCCTTCCTCCCTCCCTCCCTCTCTTTCTGGAGGGGTAGAGCTAGTGTATCCGGAATCACTTAGAGAAACTGAATTTGTTTCCCACTCTATTGCTTAGCTTTATACAAAGGATGCATCTAGTAGTTGGAAGGTAGTTGGATCAGAGGGAGGCAACCAGCTTGCTTTGAAGGAGCCTTCTGCGAATATAGTGCTTTTGGATTACATCTCATCGGAGAAATGGAAGGACATAATAGATTTTGATGATCATCTCGATGACATCAGCAAGTAAGAATAATTTTGTCTATACTACTGATCAACATTAAAGATGCTGTTTTGTGGTTTGTCATATTGAAACTGATGTATGAAATTTACGATGCTCTTGTAGGGACTGGCTGAACTTGGAACTTTTTAAATGAGCTTCAAATACACTATTCGCAATCGGTTGATCTGATTATGACCTGGACTTTGTAAGAGTACTTCATAATCATGTTTGGATGGTTAAATTTTGTGAACTACCTGTTTCTTATGATTCACAGGATTCCTTGAAGGAGTGGAGACTTTGTAAAACTAGTTCATAATCATTTTGTTTTATCATTTCATAAGCTCTGGGGTTGTGTAGGTTGTCCATGATAAATTCATGTAGTTTGATTGATCACTAGTTGCATCTAAGATCATTGATTGTGAGGGACGCTATTTAATGGTACAAGCGAGTGTTGCGGGTGCTTCTGATGACAATGTGATATTCACAGGGGTTACTTTGAGAATCTTGGTTTTTGAGGGCTACCTGCTTAATTCTCATTTATCATTTTGACCATTATTGTGCCCTTGACGAACTGAAATTTCCTTTGAGAATCTTGGTTTTCGAGGTCGGCCTGCGTAATTCTCATTTATCATTTTCACCATTGTTGTGCTCTTACTTGACGAACTGAAATAAAATTTAGTGGTATCTTTACTAAAAGGACTCTGGAATTCGACACTTATTTGGTCTTTGCTGTTACAAAAAGGGTTTTGCGGCATCAATTACATCCCTAAAACCTTTGAAATTATCGGGTCCGTTGTTAAGGTTATTTGAAAATAATTGAAAGAATTAAATGGTGTTTTTTATTGATAAAAATCTACAACAATTTACATTAAGAGATTGGGTGACAATTACCAAAAAGCACAAATAGAATTTAAACTGAACATACTACCCTTCCTGTAAAGAAGGGAAAAATGAATTTAACACAAAAGTTACAGGATAGATACTAAATCAAATTAAGTAGTCTTAAATATTTTCTTCTACTGCCTTTTTCAACTGGAATATTGTAAATTTTCGTAAAGTGTTCAAATTGGGTTATTGAGACTTCGGTAGATATCAATGGAGAAATATACACTTAATGTGATATTTAGCCAGACAAGATCAATGGAGAAATATACACTTAATGTGATATTTAGGTAGACAAGATTAAACGTGATCCAATAAAACACCTTATACCATAGTGGATAGATTGATCCCGTTATCATCCCTTGTTTTCTTTGTTTGCTTAAGTAGGAGGTACAAGCTTGACATTCACAAGTTGGAAGGCAGTCCCTATTTGGAAAGACAAGGCTTTAACACATATATAAAAGTGTCACACAACGACACATAAGTCTTTTATTACATTTACATAAGTTTAACAATTTTACATTGAGTAACATCACATTAGTAATACTAATACCTATGGCAATATGCAATCAGCTACAAAAACTTAGAAAATGAACTACATGGTTACAAGACGCTTTTGTTACCCACGATAACCCAATAGTATTAGGATACTTGGGGGTTTAGTTACAATTTAATGCCAACCGAGAAAGATCCAAATCAAATATGCATAAGTCAACCCACAACAAAACCCAAATAGTTAGAGCCTGCAAAAGGCATGTTTTGAACTCAAACAGGATTATAAGAAGCCCAAAGAATTTTAGCCGAACAAAGTGCCAGCTGCAAAAATCAAAAAAGAATCACATTTAACCCAAAAATAACACAGGCGAACCCAAATGTTTTGAGGTCCAAAAAACCAAAGAAATGGTTAATTATGGCTTAGCCCTAAAAGAGAGTTTACAACCTAAAACGTAGTTAGATAAGGCAGTGGTAGCAACGACAAAGGTTGTAGATGAGCAATGCCGATTAGAAAGTTTTGGGCGCTATGTTGAGTAGAAGCAGTCTATGAGAATGGAGTGTGTGAATGGCTTGTGCAGATATTATGTATTTGTAGCTTCATTGAGGACTGTCAACGGCGATGATATAGAAAACTGATTTTGGATTCACAGTGGTAGCAGGCTACATAGGGTTTTGGCTATGGAAGACATTGATTTGGAACTAGGGTATTACGGTTAAGCGATTTCTAATGGGCTATGGCCAAAAGCTTAGGGTTTGAGCAATGGACCTTAACGCCAAAGGAGGAGTCGACTTTGAGTGGCACGTTAGTTCGTATGTCATGAAGGTGCACAGCAAGATTTTGGCAGACTAGGGCTTTGTTTGGGATTAAGGTCTTGTTTGCCCGGCTAGGGTTTTTGAAATTGATTTATCAGCACAGAGTTGGACCAACTTTTTTGAGGAGAAAATACAAAGAAGCAGAAACAGACTTGATCTTGTACCCCAATAATAATAACTAGAAGAATTGAATGGTGCTTTTATTGATGAAAATCCATTCAATTTATAATATGAGATTAGGTAACAATTAAAAAAGTTATCAAAATAAATGTCAAACTTAGCATACTACTATTCTTATAAATCATGAAACAAAAGATACCATCAGGTAACGCTATATATAATAAATCAAAATAAAAATTTTAGAATATTTTCTTCTAAAAGAACAAAAAAGAAGCATCGTTTGCATCTCCAAACAAGCCCCAATTCCTTGAACCCTAGATTGCGCTAGTCATCCACATGGCTTTTGGCACTCCTTTCGTAGTCGTGCTGTTGAAAATGCCCTGAAACCCTCACTAACCCCACCTTTCTGCTACTTATTCAGTCAGTGCCGCATTTCTGCCTCAATAACCCTAAATTGCACACTGTCCTTGTCCTTATTCTCCAGGCTGCGCAGAGCAAAATTTGCAGAATCATTGGTGTCCTAATCTCTTGCACTGTACTACTTTTTTCTCTCGTAATAGGCTTACCATAGTCATTGGAGTCGTCCTTGTTTGCACTCAAATCACCTTTTTTGTCCACTGAGCCATGCATGCGACAGAAAGCTCCTAGCAAACTCTACCATTGTGCAACCGAATGTGTTGTAAGCCACTGCACCCACAAATACCTTAAACTGCCACTCACATGCTTTGATTCCATAAAATGTGCCATTAGTCTTAATGTGGATCGTTGCTGTGTGTGGCAGAGGAAGAAGAAGATGAATGAAAAAGGCCCTAGTCTAGTATTTTGGTAATGGAAGTTAAGGTTGCTTCTTTGCTTGCGTTTCTCTGGGCCCTAAAGGTTTAGGCTTTTAAAATTTGTTGGAAATTGTTTTTTCTTTTGGGTCTCATGAATATGGCCAGCATATGAGGCTGACATCACTAAATTAAAATTGATTGGGTTTTTCTTGGGCTACCTTATTTTGCTGTGATTTAAGGAAAATACTTGGGTTCCCTCTTGTCTTGTTGGCTATTTAATGTTTTCATTGTTTACAACTCCAGTTATTAACTTGTAGTGGCTAACAAAAGCGAGTCTTTTTATAGCTGTCTCACTTTGTCTAGTGATTTTGTCATTATGCCTATGAAGGTGTGGTAAATGATCCATGTCCGTCCAAGTGTACATTAAGCCTCCTAAGGTATCATGAAAGACATTTTTCAAGATTAAGTTCTAGCCTACCGTTACTAATGATGCTATTGATCTACCAACTTGTTGATGCATGCTTGGAAGCACGAAGATATGAAGTTTGGTGTAAGCATGAACCCAACAATATTTTGCTTGCACGAACCATGCAGAAATGACCTAAACGCAATGAATTTGTAGAACTCTAGCAATGAATGGCTAGAACTAATATATTGAGTTAGTTGATATGTTACGGATCAATCTAAGAACACGTGGAAAAACTCGATTTGGAATTCTCAATAAAATTGAGCACACTTTCATTTTCTAGAAAAAAAGGAAAATTGTATTTCAATAACCAAAATATCGAAAGTTATGAAAAAAATATCTCAAGGTTCTTTTTTTACAGTGTTAGGGCCCTTAAAATCTCCCAAATTTGTCCACAAGGTATTAGGAAAATACTAAGAATTAAAATAGTAAGGAGTCTTAACTAAAATAGAATTCTTACGCTCCAAATGGTGTCGAGACTATTTAGAGCTCCAGGCAATCGATCTCGGGTTCCTCAGATTGATCGTGATGTCGATCGTGTTCCTTTGATCATAATTCCAAAACGCTAAGAAGTCACTAGATTTATGATCGCAAGTGTTGTGATTGATTGGCCTTTGGTGTGATCATAATTCTAGAAAACCCTAACTTATACTGCTGATTGCGGCTTGCATTGGATCAATCTTGTGTCTACTTGATTGATCTTGTCTTGACTTAGATCGATCCAAATCTTGCTCCAAAGCCATTTTCTTGCTTGTCTTGTACCAAATCTATAGGTGCCCTTCAAACTTCACAAACCTCTCCAGTTGTCTGAAGTCTTCTTGAAACTCTTTTACGAGCATCATCATTGCCTTTTTGTGCTACTTACCCTTGGAAC
This sequence comes from Avicennia marina, assembly GCA_019155195.1. Classification (NCBI taxonomy): domain Eukaryota; kingdom Viridiplantae; phylum Streptophyta; class Magnoliopsida; order Lamiales; family Acanthaceae; genus Avicennia; species Avicennia marina. Next base: position 15,404,423 of record CM032754.1, on the reverse strand, counting down.
GTGTCATTGACCCTCTGGAAAGCCTTGGATAGTCTGGATTTGCTTTAATGGTCACAATATCCTCCATGAGAAGGAGTTGCCCTCAATTCTAGTTCATGCTTATCTCCTGCATCAAAGGGACTTAAATCAGTAACATTAAATGTGGCACTAATCCAATACTCACCTGGTAGTTGTAGTTTGTAAGCAGTCATTGATTTTCTCTAAGATCTCAAATGGACCACTTCCTCTAGGCATAGGTTTTTGCTTCCTTTGCTCTAAGAACCTCTCTTTACACATATGAAACTAGTGTTAGTGATATGCCTCCTAACACCAATAGTTAATAAGGAATACTAGAGGACATTGTAATTGTATATGCATTCTTTCTTATAAATTGATAAAATATTAATTTATTTATATCAATATTATGGAAAAATTGATCATGTATGTAAATCTTAAATAGTGTAAAATATTACATGTGTCCTTGTGATTGAGTTAAGAAGCTTTATTCATAAGGGGTTATGAATATAGATATAAGATTTTCTTAATATACAATCACTAAAGTTTCGTCCATCAATCACAGATATTCCCAAAGGGCATTAGAGGGTTAGTATGACTTGCATACCTTATATTTGTACGCTGAGAGTCATGCCTTGAGATACTGAGAATACATGTGTATGGATGCTTCATTAAAGAATGAGCATTCGATGACTCGTAGAATGACATAGACACATGGACTTTACTCTTGGTTGTCAATGTCTTACTTCGTGATCGTGCTAAGTGGGCATGGATCTTATACCCGAGAAGACATATTTCTTTTGTATGCATGATGGTTAACTTGTTATTAAGGTATTAAAGACCAATATCTATTCTAGTATGAGATAGAGTTATGAGCCTAACTTATCATTTATTGGGTGCATATGGAGGCATGTGTGCATTCAACAAGGGATTAATCTCATTAGAAGTGACCAAGGTGTTTGTCCTATATAGTTGATGTTTCATAAGATAGAAATCATTGGTCAAAGTAGTGTGTAATCGGAAAAGAGTTTCTAATAGAAGCATTAGTCCAATGATGTAACATAGATTGGTTATATGATCAAATTTGTGAGTTTAATTAAATCTATAACTTTAGCTCAGTTGGGACAAACCAAGATAAAATGTCTATACTGTATGGTACTCACAATCGAGAGAGTTCGTTGTGATCCTTTTCACTTTGTCTTAATTGGGTTAAGATATAGGTTATAGGCTAGATGCAACCCATATCCTTTGAATTATATTCATTGCTAATTCAAGATGAATTTAGAGAGTTAAATACTAAGGGTTGGAATGTGTGATGAGTGTTAAATTAATGGGGAGTGAACATGGTTTGAGAAGTCTCATGGAGTAATTATTTACTGGCAATTAGATTGGATCAAATAAATTATCATGATGCTTGTTAATAATGAGATTGTTAATTGAAAGCAGAATATGGATTTAATTTAACTAATAAAGATTAATTAAATTAAAGGGACAAGGCAAAAATGAAATTGTTTGGGTGCCAACCATGTTGTTAATAATGTGATCATTAATTAGAAACATGATAGGATTTAATTTGATTAATGAGATTAATTAAGTTAAGGATATGTTCCATTAAGCCTCAATTATTAATAGAGATTAATAATTAAAAGAATAGGTGTTAATTATTAATGGAGATTAATAATTAAAAAATATGGGCTACAATTGTTAATGAGATTAAAAATTAAAATATCTATAGGCTAGAAATTACTAAAAGTCTAGTAGTAAGTCCATGGAGCCCATCACTTATGTGCTCTAGTGTCTTAAGTATAAATACATGTTTAGAAGAGTTCTAAGCATGAGGAAAACCTACAAATTTTGTGTGCTTCCCATCATGTGAGAAGAAAGAAACCTCTAGCCGTCCTTACACCTTTTTCTTGTTATCAAAAGCCTTCTAACCTAAAGGTGTTTGAGTTAGAGTTTTACAAAAGGATTTTTGTGATGTGTAGAAGGTGGCTATCAACATTTTAGTTGTGTGGATAAACTAGAAATTGTGGTTTGAGAGCCATGACATAAGGATTATAAGCACCTTAATTAGAATATGACTTCAAAACATGTCCCTTTAACACTTCTTAATTAGTGCGTGTTGTATGGCAGAAATGGAATAGGTTTGGTATGTTATTTTTCTATGTGTATGCTATTAATTTATGGTCTTAAAATTTTAAAATTCGACCTGAAACTCGTTGAAATCCAATAGTGGTATCAACGCTGCCTTTTATCTCATACAATCTCGAAATTTAGTGACATTTCTATGATTTATAATAGTTCTCTTTTAATAATTGGTTAGACATGTATTTGATACTTATTTATACTTGCAAAAATTGTTCTTGCATAATTTTGGATCATGGATAGAAGTTTGTGTAGCTGCCATTATGGCACAGTGCACGGACATGATGGGTGCATGCTCGATAGCACACCAGACTGTCACCTGTAGCATGCTACAGGCACATGATGCTTCACCTTGTGGGCTCTTGATGTAGGCTGCATGCCTAACAGTGTGTCGATTAGCATGCATTGCCACCCTATGCATATGGTATGTGCATTGTGCATATATGGTATTCTATAAAAAAAATTCTTATTTTAAAATTTGAAAAATGGTTTTCCACAGATAAGAACTAAGACATGAGATAAGTAAGGCATAGAAAAGGTCATTAAATAGATTTGTTGAACTATATATGTGATAGATAATCATTTGAATGTGTTGTGGATGGATTATGGACTTAATACATTTTTGAATGAATCTATTTCTTTCTAGATTGGTTTTCATTGTTATATAATTATTTTTTAAAGTTGTAAAGGCATAAGCTTAAGTTATTATTATTATTATTATGTAGAATAGGAATTTTTCATGGTATGCCTTGTGTATTTGTAAAACATGGAAGACATCAAAGAGTTGGTGTTTGTGTGGAGACCAAGGAGTTGGTGCCATTTGAGGTTGTATGACCTAGTGGGCCCCATTAAAGAATCCATGAAGACCATGAAAAAATAAGCATTCAAAAAATTCCTATGTAATAGTATACAATTTTATGCACATGTTCATAATCTAATTCTTAACTTAAATTAGATCTAGAAGTCCACAATCTACCATGTTAGCAGTTGGTGGGTGTAACTTAAGTGGACTTGTGATACCAAAAAACTGTATGTGTAAGGTTTCATCGGGCCATGGGCCGAAGGAAAGAGTTGGACCACACGAGATGCGTTAGCAAGAGTTGCCATTCATTGAACCTCACATGTTAATATGTATGTGTGAGACATGTTATATCTAATGATGACTCTAATCACCTACTAAAGAAATTTTGCAAATGGAATTTCCATTTTCTCCCTAAGAGAGTATAAGAATTGAAAAATCTAATGGGAGGTTGTTTTAATTTAAATTTCATAACCATAATGGTGACACATATGACAACCAAACTAACAAAGTCTTAACTATTTTCTATAGTAACTCATATCTCAAATAATGTACACCCTCTTAAATTTATTAATAATTGAGACCTTAATGTTGATTGGAGTTAAGATAGTTGATTGCTTACAAGATTTTAGAAGAGTTTTTATTTTTGAGAGAGTCAGTGATATTTTGGATATTGTTATCCCATTGTAAGGGAAAGGGGTTATTTTTGAGGAGTTTAGCCACTCGGTTAGTGGGACTAAAGAGTAAAAGACTAAGAGAAGGCAACTCACTATTCCCAAGACTACTAGGAGGGGTGTGAGATCCAATGCCCATGTTGCCAAAGGAATGAATTTTTGATGCAATAAGAAGGGGCATTAGAGGAGGAATTTTGTTAGGTGCCTCGATCACCTAGAAGGTGGTGCTAGAGGCATGGAACTTTATATTTGTGAAATATCTTGTTCCATTAGTGCATTCTCTACCTCTTAAATCTTAGATTCAAGTGTGTCTTTCCACATTTATATGTCAAATCAAGATTTGGTCAAGAGTAGATCACTTGAGAAGTGAGAAGTGGTATCTCTTGTTACCAAATAATCTAAAGAAATATTGTCTTTGTACCTTTTTTTTCGTAAAAGACGGTTATAAATTTTCTTTTAGAGACAATAAGTGCCAAATTTAATATCGTAATAAATTAGTTGGCACTACCTCACTAGTAAATGGCTTGTATTACTCTAATATGGATGATAAGCCTGTGATGAATGCTATGACAAACAAACACGCTAAGGATGGCCTAATCTCATGTAATTGTGGCATCTTAGATTGGACTATATTGTAGAGGCTACGATTAGCAGGTTGGAGAAAGATGGGCTTATTAGCCAACTAGGAGAAAAGCCCTATCCAACTTGTGAGCCTTATATCTTAGATAAGATGACTAAGAATCCATTTGATGGATACGTCTAGAGAGCCACATCAATGTTGGAGCTAGTCCATACCGATGTTTGTATGCCATTTAATGAGATGGCAAGAGAAGGTTTACACTACTTTATAACTTTTACTAATGATTATTCTAGGTATGGTTATGTGTACCTGATGAAGTATGAGCATGGATCTTTTGAAAATGTTCATAGAATTCAAGATTTAAGTAGAAAAACAAATTGGCAAGCATGTAAGGAAATTGCCGTGGGATCATAGTGGGGAGTACATAAGCGTCAAGTTTGTAGAGTTCCTTAAAGAGAATGACATTGTCTCACAACATCATCAACTCTTTAGTTGAATGGTGTAGTTAAGCATAGGATTCAAACTCCGTTGGACATGTTTCGATTTATGATGAGCTTTACTAATTTACCTATTTTTTATGAGGCGCCCATATCTTGAATAGGATTCTTTCTAAGTTAATTCCTTCAACCTCGCATGAGATGTGGAGTGGGAGAATGTTGAGCCTGAATCACATTAGGGATCTTATCTTAAAAAGAGTAAGAAGGATAAGTTAGAGCAAAGGTCATTATAGGCTACTTTGTTGGATATCCCAAGGACTCCATGGGATATGAGTTCTACCTACCCAAAGATAATAGGATTTTCATTGGCTAATTGACATGCCTTCTAGAAGAAGAGTTCATTTGAGAAAGTGGTACAAGTAGAATAATGGTGCTTAAAGAAGTTGAGCACAATCAACAAAGCGGTGAGCGCATATAACAAGTTCTTGTTCAAGAACAACCTTCTACAATACAACTATTGTGACGATCATGTGGAATCTCCTGTGCAATAGAGAATATGGTTATGTCCTAGATAAATGGCAAGATTTGTTTGTAATGGGAGATAATGATCATGGAGATAATTTTTCTACCTTTAATTAAGCAATGACAGATAAGGACTTCACTAAATGGCTAGAGACTATGCAATTAGAGATGGATTCTGTGCATGCAAGCCAAGTGTGGATTTTAGTGGATTGATTAGAGGGTATACTTCCCATTGAATTGAAGTAGGTCTATAAGAGGAAGATTCGTTCGATTGCTGAGGTAGAGACCTATAAGGTTAGACTTATAGCAAAGGGCTATAGTTAAAACGAGGGAATTAACTATGAGAAACCCTTTTCCTCGGTAGCCATGTTCAAATCTATTTAGATCTTGTTATCGATATCTACCCACTTAGATTATGAGATTCAGTAGATGTATCTTAAAATCGCTTTCCTCAATGGGATGCTTGAGGAGGATAGTTATATGGTGTAATCGTGTGGTTTTGAGGTCCATGAGTAATCTCATAAAGTGTGTAAGCTTAAAAGGTTCATCTATGGCCTTAAGTAAGTATTGATGATTTGAAATTTTCATTTTGGTAGTGTAGTGAATTATTTGACTTCATTAAGACTAAAGATTAGCCCTTTATCTACAAGAAGGTTAGTGGGAATGCCATTACATTTTTGGTATTGTATGTAGATGACATACTACTGATTAGGAATGAACTTGGGATGCTAAGCATAGTCAAGACATGGTTATCCAATACCTTCTCCATGAAAGACTTTAGAGAAGTAACCTACATAATGGGCAATCTCATCTATAGAGATATAATGAAAAGATTGTTTGGTATCTCACAAGCTTTGAATAAAGACAAGATACTAAAGAGACTCAAAATGGATGCCTTAAAGAGAGGACTACTACCATTTAGGCATAACATCCATCTCCCAAAATTTATGTGCCAAAAGACGGATGATGAGAGGAGGAGCATGAAATCTATTCCATATGCTTTGACTATAGGAATCTTGATGTACATAATGTTATGTACGAAGCTAGATATCGCCTATGCCATAAGTGTTACAAGTAGGTAAAGACAGACATTAGCTTTGCTCTGTTTAACTTCTCATTGAAATATAGAACAAACCTCTTGTCTTGCATAAGCACAGCTCCAATACCTACACTAAAAGTATGACATTCAAGTTGAAATGTCTTTAAAAAATTAGGTAAAGCTAAAACAAGAGCATTTAGTAAGCTTGTTCTTCAACACCTCAAAAGCTTACTATTGTGCTTCTCCCTATTGAAATTTCTAATTCTTCTTGATAACTATGGTAAGGGGTTTTGCAATGGGGTTGAAATTGCATATGAATCTCCTATAAAAACTTGGCTAGATTGTGAAAACTCCTTACCTCTCAGAAATAGAAGTGGGGGTTAGCATTCCTTTATTACCTTTACCTTGTTCTCATCAACTTGAATTCCTTGTGCACTTACAACAAATTTAAGAAATACGTAATGATTCACATAAAACGTGCACTTTTTTGAGTTAGCATTCAATTTTTTCCTATGCAGTCCCTTAAACACATGCTTGAAATGCATGGTATACTCTTCTATCGATTTCTTATACACCAAAATATCATTAAAATACACCACCACAAATTTCCCCATGAATGCATGCAAAACATGATTTACAATTTTCATAAATGTATAAGGTGTATTAGTTAGATCAAATGGCATTACCAACCATTCGTAAAAACCAAATTTCATCTTGAAAGTTATATTCCATTCATCACCCTTTTTCATGCAAATTTAATGATAACTACTCTTAAGATCTACTTGTGAAAATACAGTAGCACTATGAAATTCATCTAACATATCATCTAGCCTAGGATGGGATGTTGATACATTATTGTAATTGCATTCACAACATGGCAATCAGCACACATCCTTCAAGAACCATCCTTCTTAGGCACTTTTAGCACATGTACAACACATGGGCTCATGCTTTCTCGAATCCATCCTTTATTGATTAACTCCTCCACTTATCTTTGAATTTCCTTCGTTTCCTCCAAATTTGTTCAATAGGTCAATCCATTTAGGATTGCAACTCGTTGTGAAAAGGCAATTTGATGTTCTACCCACGAATTGGTGGCAAGTCACTTAAGAATTCCTCCAGCAATATGTCTTTAAAATCTTGTAAGATAGTCAAAACAGCTTACAGGAGGGAAGAAATAGCCTCTTAGATAGGAAATGGATTTCCTTATATATAATCAATGTAACTTTTTGCTCACTTCCTATTGCTACTCTCAAATCTCTTATGCTTGCTAGTATATGCTCTTTTTCCTGCTTTTCTTTCCTTTCTTTTCCTTTTATTTCTTTCCCACTCTCTTCTTTCTTTTCAACCTCTTGTTTTTTTTTTCTTTTTCTTTTAATCAAGCTTATATATTATTGTAGCAAGTATCTTTGTTCATCATGGACCTCATTTGGTATGAGTGGAACCACTGCGAAATTCTTGTTTTGCTAATAAAATGTGTATTTGTCTTCCCATTAAGTGCAACTCCCTTGTCATATTGCTAATATCTTCTTAGCAAAATGTGACTAGCTTGCATAGGCACTGTATCACACAACACTTCATCCTTGTATTTTCTAATTTCAAAAGCAATCAACACTTACTTTGTTACCTTCACTTCATCATTGTTATTCAACCACTATAGTTTGTATGACTTAGCATGGTCCCTCAAAGGCAATGCAAGTCTTTCTACCAACATAGAATTAACTACATCCATGCAACTTCCAACACATATAATAAACTGCATGTTTTATCCTTTATTTGGCACCTTGTGTGAAAGATACTTTCTATTTATTTTTCAAACTCCTTTCCCTTAGCTTAGGCATTTTGTGTGTGCATGACTACTAAATTAATTCCTCTAGCCCTTGCACAAACTTCATCACCGGTTGATACTTCTTCCAAGGGTGGTATTTTGCCTTCACTACTATTCTCTTCAACCATCACTAATTCATCCTTGTCTGTTAACACCAAGGTTCCTTTTATTCATTGCATGGCAATATATCCTTTAACTTGGCTTTTGAAGCATACGATATCCCTATTACGCATAGTAGAAAGACTAGGGTTAGAAATTTTCACCCTAGGTGCTTTGGCCTTTGGTGTCACCTTTGGTTTGACGGCTCCAATGGATGGTGTCTTATCCTCACTTCTAGGAAATGTTCTCATGGTAGTACATGGCTGTGGTGGTTATTTACTGCTCTTCTTAAGTTGCTTTACCACCTTGATGGCTCTCTCCATTAAATCCACCAAATCCACACCATGATGTAGCTCAAGTACATGAGCTATATCTTTATTTAATCTAGCCATAGATCTTGCTATAGTAGCCTCTGTATCTTTCATCACATCAACTCTTATTAACACCATCTCCTGTCCTTGTAAGAGTCCTCGATACTTCTACTCCCTTGCATCAAGGTTTGTAGTTTAAGATGTAAACCCTTGTGGTAGTAGATAAGGATAAATCTCTTCCTCATCAAGACCTTCAATTTGCCCTATGCATCAACGGGATGCTCACTGGCTATTCTTCTAGTTCACACTTAATCCAACTAAATAGTTGCATAGTTAGTAAATTCAACCACAACTAATTTCACTTTTTACACCTCTAAATATTGTTGGCAATCAAAAGCCAGTTCCATGCATCTTTCCCATTCTAAGTATGTGTTGGGATTTGAACCTGCTGGGAAGATAGGGATACTAAGCTTCACTCCTTTAGGAACTTCATCTTTCTCATCTCTTGTAGGGCTATTCGGTCTCCTTGCACTGCTAGAATCCTTAATTTTTTTAGGAAAATTTGAATTATCATCACTCATATACTTTCCCTTCTTGCTTGGCATGTAGAATGTCTTCCCCTAGATACTCACTCATTTTGAGGCATTGGACTACTACATGTAAACGCCTTGGACACCTCTAAATTCTATAGCTAAAAGTTAGTGATAGCCAAGGTATTTGTAAGTTGCTAAGGGGACTAATACAAGTAAAGGAAATAGCATAGAATTGTTCGATTCATAAGGATAGAAAAAAGGTTTTCCTATAACTATGAATTCTATTATACCTAGAAATGATACATTGGAAGAATTGGTTGAGTCTTGTAATATCAATAGATTGATTGTTTTGTTCTTCTATCTTCTAATAGGAAAAAAATCTTGAGAGTTGTTTCTTGAATTTGAAAGAGCGTACTTGGGTTCTCCAAATAACTAAAAAATGTAGCATGCTTGAATCTAATTAGGTTTTGGGGCAGTGGAGGAACTTGATTGGAAAAAGAAGGGATTATAGTTGAAAGGTATCTAATGAAACTATTGCTGGAATGGCTAAGTGATGCAACTCACATTAGGCCAAGTGTCCAAGTGGTTTGGCTAATAGTGGGCTAAGAAATGTTAAATGGTGATGGGGGCAGAGGTTTTCAAGGAATACAAATGACCTTTTTTTTTTTTTTGAGATTTGGCGAGCATTTATGGATAAAATAAATGTCCTTGCTTATTTTAATTATTCAATTATATTGGGAATTAGACAAGAAAATAAAATAACCAACACTTATCTCTCACTTCCGACCTTCTCACTATACCGATTATTAGTTTTCTATCCACATGTTTCGTCTTGAGATGGCACCAAACTTATTGTTAATTCCCTTACTTATACAAAAGTATACTACAATGATATCTAACAATATCTAAGTGAACTCTAAAGATAAATTGATGATTTTGTCTTGCAAGATAGCCCCTTATTTATAGGTGTAAGTCTCTACCATCTAAGGGCCTTGATTCATTGCCAATTTCCTTTTTTCTTCTCATTAGTCTGAGGCTTGTGGAGGTAAAATTTTTCCTGTGGCCTTCTCTATCACCTAGGCAGAGTTGTAGGCAACCATCCTATTGCCCACTTGTCACTTAAGCTATGCTAAAAGTTGAACTGTCACCTACTTCGTCACTTAGGCAACCGTTGACATTTTTTATTGGTCCTTGACATCTGTTCCTCATGGTTGGTGCACTTAAGTGACATGTTTTAGGGCCAAACTTTGCTTATGCGACCATGCAAGCCTTAAACTTGAATTTTCTTGGTTTGCTAACTCAGGCGAGTATATTTTTCTTCATTTTCACTTTTATTCAACATATAGTGTTTTCAACACAAAAGATAGTCATTTTCTGTATTATAAATGACTTCCTAAGAAAAATAACATAATTTTAAAGCATAAAATCATGATCATATTCACTTAAAATATTAGGGTTATCGCTCACCTAAGACGAAATTCCTTTGGCCCTCAATATCGTTGACACATTTCGAGCCTAACTTCTGTGGGTAACAAATCCTCTTATCTTAGCCTTGAAAACTCCGTCTTGGCCTCAACTCCAATATTAACTACAGGTTTGCTCTCTCAAGGATGTGGAAAAATCAATCCATATAACTTGAATGTGTGTTAGATAGATATCACTCTGAACAAATTGAACAAGGAGTTGTTTTCTCTTAAAAAGTAATGCCAAAAAAAATTCTTTTGAACACTTTTTGTGCTTTTCCACTATTGCTATACAAATTTGCTCCCCAAGTAGTGAAGCCTCATTCATTTTTGTGCTTTTCCACTATTGCTATACAAAATTTGCTCCTCAAGTAGTGAAGTCTCATCCACATTTAAAGGTTTTAATGATTGAAATAATCTCTAAGAAATGATGCTCACTCTTTCCAAAAAATCCAAAATTGCCACGTTCCATGGTGGGACACTTGCCTCATTGAATCCATGATCTTCAATTTTGTTAATCTAGAGGACTCTAGAATAAGCAGAATATCTTTCAACAAGGAAGATCAAACCGCATGTCCTTATTTGTTAGGAAATAATCTTTATCTAAATTAGCCATAACAATATCTTTAGATAATTATCAAGAAATCTAAAAAATCACCATAGTTCTGGCATCTAGATGTTAGGTTCCAATGGGTGTAGGGTGCAATTTTAAAATTTTTTAAACTATAAAATGATAGTGTACATGCAGTGGCATAACATATCAAACCTATTTCATTTTCACCATACAACACACATTAACTTAATTGCACCAAAAAGCATGTAAAGAATATACCTTTGGAATTTTATTCGAAGTTGAGCAAACTTGTGATTCTTAACTCGTAATCCTCCATTCCCAACCTGTATTCTGTCATATAATTGGAATACGACCAAGTGCCTCCTACACCTTAACATACTCCTTTGAAAGACTCTTAACTCAAAACTCTTTTGGACAAGGGTGTTTAGGACATGAAAGAGAAGTAAGAGGGTTGCTAGAGAATTTTTTTCTTTCTTACTTGGGAGGGTGGACAAATTTTCCTTGATGAACTTGGAATAGTTCTGATCTCTTTTTATTTAGAACTCTCCAAAATCTATTTGGTTTCAAGGCATAATATCCTACACTTGGTAAGATTTTTATTTCCATGTAAAGTACCTAGGGCATACATGGCATGAGCTACATGGGTCTCCTACATGGACCTTTAATTAGTATCAGCCCATGTATCATTTTATTATTAATCTCATTAATAGTTAAAGCCTATTTAACCTTTAATTATTAATCCCAATAATAATTAAGGTCTATTGAAATTATATCCTTCAATTTAATTAATTACATTAATAAAATCAAAGGTCCATCATATTTCTAGTTAATAATGACATTATTAACAAATATCATAGGAATCAAATAATTTCACTTGTGTCTTACCCTTTAATTTGATTAATGTCTTTTAATTAAACTAAAAGCCTATTGTGCTTCTAATTAAGAATCTCATTATTAACATGCACCATAGAAAATCCATTTAGTTCAATCCAATTACAACCAAATTAATTTTTCTACAAAACTTCTCAAGTCTCATTCACACCCTACTTATTTGCCACTTGTCTCACATTTAAACCTTTTGTGACTAACTCGCTAAATTCATCCTTAATTAGTAATAAGCATAATTCGAAGGATATGGATAGCGTCTAGCCTACGATCCATAATGTAGCTAAATTAAGATCAAGTGAATGGATTACATGAACCTTCTTGATTATGAATTCCATACGGTATGAGCCCTTTACCTTACTTTGCTCCAATTGAGCGAGAGACATGGATTTAGTCAAACTCACTAGCTCAATCATACAACTAATCAATGTTGCCTCATGAGACTAATGTTTCTATCGAAAACTTTTGATCACACAATATCTTGGTTAAGGATTTCTATCTCATGGAATATCAATTGCATAGGATAAATGCTTTGTTTACTTATAATGAGACAAATTTCTTATGGAACACACACATGCTTTCACATGCACTTGGGTAAAAGCATATGTGGCTGATGACCCTATCTGATACCAAGATAGATATTGGCCTTTGTTGTTCTAGTGACATGTTAACCATCATGCTCATAAAATAACCATGTCATCTTAGGTGTAAGGTCCATATGCACTTAACACGATCATGAAGTAGGACATTGACAGCCAAAAGTGAATTTCATGTGTCTGCTTCACTGTTTGAGTAAGTGTTTGAATGCTCATTCTTTAATGATGCATCCACACACGTGTTCTCAGTATTTCATGCTAAAAGGCTTGACACTCATCATACAAACATAGTCATATCAACTCTCTAATGCCCTTTAAAGTATTTGTGACTCATGAATTGGTTTGGGCAATTGTGTACTAAAACAAACTTCTATCCATATTCATAGCTCTTTATAAATAAGGCTTTTAACACTATCACATACGCACATGCAACACTTTAAGCCAAACAAGGTTTACATGCATGAAACACTTCCTATAAAATTGATATAAAGCAATTAATATTATATTAATACATGAGAGAATATATACATACAACCACTATGCCTCTAGTATCTCTCATTAACTATTGGCCTTAGAAGGCATGTCACTAATAAGCTCTCACATACACTCTACGATAAATAGTGCTCGTGTTAATCACTATAGTATCTAATATCCATCTTTTCAAAATGGCAATCTAACTAGACTTATGTTAGTGACTTTGTGAGTGGATTAACTACATTATCTGCTGAAGCTAATTTCTTTATGGCTACATTGCCTCTTCTAATGATTTCTTGAATAATGTGGTAACACCTCTCTATGTTTTAGATTTATGATAAGACCTCAGTTTCTTTTCTTGTATGAATGTGCATTGTTGCTAAAATAAAGTGGCAATAGTTGATCTATATTTGAAACCACTTGAAGTTCTATCATGAACTTTCTTATCCAAACAGCTTCTTTTGCAGCATCACATGCCACAATATACTCATCTTTTATAGTGGAATCTGTTGTGGTACTCTGTTTGAAACTCTTCTAATTCACTACACCACCACTGAGGGCAAAGATGTATGCAGAGATAGACTTTCTATTAACCTCATCAGATTCATCGACATATGATTAACAATCAAAATCAGTATATTCATCAGGATTTATCTGAAACTTGCTCAAAACCCTTATGGTATAGATAATATTTGGCCTCTTACATAACATTGTGTACATCAAGCATCTAATAGCTAAAGCATATGAAATGACTTCCATGCTCTTTCTCTCATCATTTGTTTATGGGCTTGTGGATTTTCAAGAGGTGGATCACTTAAATGGTAGCAATCCTTACTTAGAGGCTTTAATATTAAAGCTTTTTAATATATTGTCTATGTATAAAGCTTGGGAGAGGCCTATCAATTTTTTCTCCTTATGCAAATGCCCAAGACATAGGTCTCCACGTCCAACTCTTTTATGGAGAATGTACCAAATAATCATTTCTTGACTAAGGTTAACTTCCCAACATCATTTCCAACTAATAGTATGTCATCTACATACAATATTAGAAATGTATTGGTACTCTCAATAACATTCTTGTAGATGTATGGCTTATATTTGTTCTTAAAGAAGCTAAACGATTTGAGTACACCCTTAAAATAAATCTTTAAACTTCTTGATGCTTGCTTAAGGCCATAAATGAATCTCTTAAACTTGTATACTTTATGAGATTCCTCTTGGACTTTAAAACCGCAAGATTGCACTATATAAATGTCTTCCTAAAGTAACCCATTAAGGAAAGCTATTTTGACTTCCATCTACCAAATCCCAAAATCTAATTAAGTGGCTATCGCAAGAAGAATTTGAATGGATTTGTGTAAGGCTACATGCAGAAATGTCTCGTCATAGTTAACACCTTCCTTTTAAATATAGCCTTTTGCCATTAGCCTAGCCTTATGGGCTTTCACCTTGTCAATCAAACCAATCTTTCTTTTATAGACCTACTTCCATTTGATGGGAACTATTCCCTCAAGTGGATCAACTAAAGTCCAAACCTAGTTCGCATGGATTAAATCCATCTCGAATTGCACAGCCTCTAGCCACTTCGCGAAGTTCTTTTCTAACATTACTTGATTAAAGGTAGAAAGATCCTCTCCATGATCATTGTCTCCCACAATGAACAACTGTTGTTTGTTCTCTAGGGTAAAACCATATCTCTTCGATACACGAGAGATCCTAACTGATCATCGCAATGCTTACGTTGTAGAAGGCTGCCCTTGTATAGGAATTCATTATACAGGTTCGTAATTTTGTTGCTCATGGCCAACTTTCTTGAGCACAATTGTCCTACTTACACTATATTCTTTAATAAGCACATGTCTTCGAGAAAATGTGCTTAATAGTCGAAAACAATTCTATTGTCCTTGGGTTGGTGGAACTTATATCTCATGCAAATTGTACGATATCCAACAAAATGGCCCATGATAGCTCTTGCCTCTTACTTTTCCATCTTTCTCTTCTTAAGGTGAGCCAAATATCCTTATATCTGTGTATGCTTAAGGCTTGGCTTCCTCTTACTGAACATCTCATGTGGAGTTGAAGGAATAGACATAGAGGGAATTTTATTAAAGATGTGTAGTAGTAAGAAGGGCATGACCTTATGGTGGTATGAAAAGATTTGTGAAGTTAATCATGAAGCTAACCATGTCTAACAAGGTCTAATTCCGATGCTCAGCTACACAATTTAATTAAGGAGTTTCCAATGATGTTAAATGTCATATAGTGCCATTTTCCTTGAGGAACTTGATTGTAGTGCTTTCACATGTTTTCTAATTTGTTTATCTACATGGGCCTTGAATTCCTTAAACCTTTGAAAGGATTCATGCTTACACTTTATCAAGTATACATAACTATACCTAAAATAATCATTGGTAAAGCTTAGGTAACAGAAACCTTCTCTAGCCATTTCATCAAATGACCTAAAATATCAGTATGGATTAACTCCAACACCCTGTTGCCCTTTTGACATGCCCGTCCAATGAACTCTTAGCCATCTTGTTTAGGATGCAAGGTTCATAAGTCAAATAGGATTTTTTTTTCCTAATGGGCAATAAGCTCATCCATGCCTCTCTGTCATAGCCTAGTCTAAAATGCTGCAAATGCTTGGGATTTAAACCATCCTTGCACATTTATTTACCATGGCATTCATGACAAGATTATCATATAAATTCAAGTAGTACAGACCATTCAACAATGAGGTAGTGCTGACTAAGTTATTATGGTGATAAATTTGGCATTTGTTGCCTCTAAAAGAAAATTTATAACATTCTTTTACCAATAAAGGCACAATGAAAATATTTCTTAGCCTATTTGGTAATAAGAGACAATCTCTTAGGTCTAAAATATGACTGAATGATAGTTTAGCTAAAACAGTACCTATTGCAGTAGCTGAAACACTTTCCCCATTACTAACCTTAATCACCACTTCTCACTTTCAAGTGATATACTTTTGATAAATCTTGATTTGAAGTGCAAATATGAGAAGACGCACTCGAATTTGAGATCCAAGATATAGAAAACATACTAATGGAATAGGAAACTTCACAAAAATAAAGTTTGATGCTTCTAGTGCCATTATTTAGGCCATTGAGGCATCCGGCACAATTCCTTTTCCAATGCCCCTCTTTATTGCAACTAAAACTCTTTTATTTGCCAACATGAGCATTGAATCTCATGCCCCTTTCACTGGCCTTAGAACTTTTCTCGAATTCTGAAATGAAGAGATTATCTAGGTCTTAGTCAACATTACGATCTTAATTAATATGAAGATTGTATATGTTATTCAAGATAATTATAATCCACAAAAATAAGCAAGACTTGCTAGTTTAGTAGTAAATTGTGTTATTGCATTATTATGAACTTTAAATCAACATGGCCTCTCACTAGATATTTTGAGGCCTATACTCCCTGGGTAGAAGATGAAATTCCATTCGGAAAATTTCCTAGTGGGTGATTAGAGTCTTTATTTGACACAAAACATCTCACGCATACAATTCTGGGCATGCTAGGTCCAACGAATGATAACTCTTACTAATGCATCTCATAGACTGCCCAATCTTTTTCTCCGACCTATAGCTAGACAAAACCTCATATATACTATTCTTAGCATCGTGTGCTCATTTAAGTCACACCTAACTACTGAAAACTTGTTAGATTTGTAAGCCCACCCACGACCCTTTTAGTTCTTACAATGAAGTATCTTTTGAATATCATGTCAAATGTACCCGAAGCCCTAAATGTGCTTTCACAATGTGACCTTACAAATATGGTGATAACACACACTAAGAGTATACTTAGAACATTGAGCTTGGTGGAGAGATACAACGAAACAATATTTTCATTGCAACTCAATATTATACGAGGAAGTTTTGATTCATGTATTTTTACGTTCCACTTTACACATTATCAAAATTCATGAACTTAGTGTTGAGTTTCACTAGGTATGGGATGCATCATTTTTCAAATTTTAATTACAAAATAATCAAAAAGCAAAACTGAATAAATAATCCTAGCTCAATCCGCTTTTCATTGCATAAAATGCATAAATACAAATTCTAAAACAATTGCATGGATGAATACCTGAAGTCAAATTCCTGTTATTTTTGTCTATGATCTATAAGCTACGATAAGGTCCTGGTCTCTACTTTGTCCCCACAAACAAGGTATTGGGGATGGTTCTCAAATGAATCTCCATTAACACTTTCATGAAATTCTGCAACTCCTTGCGTTTGGATAATTTTTTGAGAGAAAATTTGATAGGGAGGCTAATAACTATTTACTTTTGCATGCAAGTGGCGAAAGTGAATAGTACTCATGTGAACAGCAGCTGTGGCACTGTTCACGAGAAAGTAACTCTGTCTTTCTCTATTTTTTTTTTAACTCTTCTAAGTGTGTTATTCTTAAGGTACAATCTTATATATATATATATATATATATATATATAATAAGATACCTACTGCTTATAAAATGGGTTCTATGGGCTTTCACATAAATTTTAAAATTAATTGAAGCCCAATCCATCTTTCATTATTAATCTAATTAATAATTAAAGCCCATTTGAACAACTTCCTTTAATTTAATTAATCCCATTAATTAAATTAAAGGCATATTACATTTCTAATTAATAATCACCATTATTAGCAAACATAATAGGTACAAAATAAATCTTTTGCTCCTTGTGCCTTTAATTTAATTATTCCTCATTTGTTAAATTAAAAGCTCATCATGTTTTTAATTAATAATCTCATTATCAACAAACATAATGAGAAATAAATCATTTCAATTTAGTCCAATCTAATTGCAACCAAATTAATTCCAGCATGAGGCTTCTCAAGCGTCATCCATAAGATTTTTCAAGCCTTATTATTACTACTTTGCAAGTGCCTTAAGCCATCGTCTTGTTCGTATGTATGTGACTCTCTAGATTTATCCTTATCTAGAAATGAGCAAAGCTTAAAAGATATGGATAACATCTAGACTACGTTCAAGTTGAAGTGAATGAATCACAATAAACCCTTCCGATTGCAAATACCATGTGGTATAAACCTTTTATCTTACTTTGTTTTAATCGATTGAGAGTCATAGATTTAGTTAAATTTACAAACTTAGTTATATGTCTAATTGATGTTTCCTCACGAGACTAATGTTTCTATGAAAAACTCCTTTTAATCAAATATTATTTTACCTAAGGATTTTTATCTCATAGAACATCAACTACATAAGAAATAAATTTTTTATTGTACACACACATGTCTCCACACGCATTTGGACAATGGCACTTTGGGCTTACAATTCTAACCATACCAAGATAGATATTTGTCCTTAATGTTTTAATGACATATTGACTGCTGTGCGCAGAAGACAACCATATCGTCTCAAGTCTAAGATCCATGTACACTTAACACAATCATAAATCAAGATATTGACAACAAAGAGTGAACTCCATGTGTTTGCTTCATTTTATGAGTCATTGTTCAAATACTCATTCTCTAATGACACTTCTAAACGCATGATTCTCAACATTTCATATTGAATAGCGTAACACTTATTGTATAAATACAAGGTGTGTAAATTCTCGAATGCCCTTTAGAGTGTCTGTGACTTGATTGATTTTAGTGATTCTTTACTTAGACAGTCTCATATCTATATTCATAACTCCTTATAAATAAGACCTCTTAATAGAATCACAAGGGCACATGCAACATTTTACGCCATATAAGATTTACTTACTTGAAAATACTATCCGAATATTGATAAAATAATTATCAATATTTTATTAATTAATTAGAATAACATTTACAACCAATATCCTTCAGTATCCCTTATTAATAATTTTGTGTTAGAGGGCATATCATTAATAATCTCCCACTTATACTCTAATATCAATGATTTTAATGCCAATTGTTATGGTATGTAATACCCATTTTCTGAAGATGGCGATTCAGTTGTTCTTATGTTATTGGCTTGATGAAGTGCCAACAACATTATCTGTTGAAGTTATCTTTTACATGGAAATATTGGCCTTTGTAATGATTTTTCGAATGATGTGATATCACCTCTCAATATGTTTGGATTTTTTATGAGACTTAGGTTTCTTTGCTTATGTGATCACCTCATTATTGTCACAATAAAGTGATAATAACTAATCTATCCCCAGAACAAGCTCAAGCTCAATAACGAACTTTTTAATCTAAATAGCCTTCTTTATAGCATAAAATGGCACAATATACTTAGCCTCAATGGTAGAATCTACAGTGATACTCAATTTGGAACTCTTCCAACGCATTGCTCCTCCATTATGAGTGAAAATGTATCTAGAATTGGATTTTCTATCATCAATATTCTACTGGAAGTCAGAGTTAGTATAACTATTTACTTTTAGTTTTTCATCTCTATAGACAAGTGCTATATCCTTAGTCCTTCTCAAGTACTTAAAGACACACTTGACAACATCCCAATGTTGTCTGCTAGAATTCGTCTGGAACCTGCTTGTAACACTTATGGCGTAAGTAATATCCAGCTTTGTATATAGCATTGCATATATTAGACTTTCAATTTCCGAGGCATATGGAATGGCAGCCATTAATATCCTTTCATCATTTGTCTATGGGAATATGGACTTGGAGAGATGGATGCCATCTTTAACTAGTAGCAATATTCTCTTAAACCTCTTTAGGATTTTTTTCTTTATATAAGGCTTGGGAGTGATCCATCAATCTCTTCACCCTATCTTTATAGACGTGAATCTCTAAGATATAGCTGCTTCTCCCAAATCTTTCATGTAAAACATACTAGATGAGTATGTCAAGGTAATCATCCCAACATCATTCCCCATGAGAAGTATGTCATCTACATACAACATTAGGAATGTGATTTCACTTCCATTGACCTTCTTGTAGACACAAGGCTCATCCTTGTTTCTAATGAAGCCAAACAATTTGACTGCACCATTAAAGCAAATATTCCAATTCTTTGATGTCTGCTTAAGGCCATAGATAAACCTCTTAAGCTTGCTTACCTTTTGAGACTCACCTTTGACTTCAAAATCGTGTGGCTGTACTACATAAATATCTTTCTCACTATTTGAATGGATTTGATTATTGCTACAGGCAAAGAGGTCTCCTCATAGTTAATACTCTCTTTTTGACTATAGTCTGTAGCCACAAGCCTAGCTTTATAGGTCTCTACTTTACTAGTCGAACCAATCTTTCTTTTATAGGCCCATTTCCATCCAATGGAAACTTTTTCCTTAGGTAGATCCACTAAGGTCCAAACTTCGTTCAAATACAATCGAATCCATCTTAAACTTCGTAGCCTTCTACCACTTGGCAGAGTCCCTATCTGCCATTACTTGATCATATGTAGATGGATCACCTCTATGATTATTATTCTCATAACGAACAACTCTTGTCTATTCTTTAAGACATAACCATATTTCTTTAGTGCATAAGAGACTCTACTCGATCATCACAATAGTTGCACCATGGTAGCTGTTTCTTGAACAGGTAACAACTGTGTGGGTTCCTCACTTGGTCCCTCATGCTCAATTTCCTTGAGCACAATAGTCCTTCTAATACCCCCTTCCCAGATGAAATTTTCCTCTGGGAAGCATACCTAATACCTAATAACAATCCTTTGGCCATTAGGTACGCAGAACTTGTATCTCATAACGTCCTTGTGATACCCACAAAGTGACCTAAAACGGCTTTGCCTCTAATTGATCCGTCTTACTCTTCTTAAGATAAGTCAGACATCCTTAAACTTTGATAGGCTTCAGGCTTGGCTTCCTCTCACTCCACACCTCATGTGGGGTTGAAGCATCAAACTTACAGGGAATCCTATTTAAGATGTGGGTGGCTGTCAGGAGGGCATGTCCCTAGAGAAATGGGTAAGTTGGTGAATCTCTTCATGGATTGGATTCAACCATGTCCAGTAAAGTTCAATTCTTGTGCTTAGATAAACCATTCAGTTAAGGAGTTTCTAGTGGTATGATTTGTGATACAATGCTATTTTCCTTGAGGAACTCTACAAACTTAGCACTGATGTATTCACCACCATGATCCGATTATAATGCCTTTACATGCTTGCCAGTCCTTTTCTCTACTTCTACCTTAAATTCCTTAAACTTTTCAAAGGACTCATGTTTGTACTTTAAGTATATATACCTATACCTAGAGAAACCATCGGTTAAGGTAATAAAGTAGTGAAAAGCTCCCCTCTCCATTTCATTAAATGGTACAAAAATGAAGGTGTGGACTAACTTCAATACCAACGTGGCTCTCTAGACATGCCCATCAAATGGATTCTTGGTCATTTTGCCTAAGATGCAAGGTTCACAAGTTAGATAGGGCTTCTCTCCTATTGGGCCTATATGCCCATCTTTCTCCAACCTACTAATCATAGTCTCTACAATATGGCCAAGTTTGAGATGCCTTAATTCCTTGGGATTTAAACTATCCCTAACACATTTGTTTGTTACGGCATTCATCATTGGCATATCATCTAAATTCAAATGATACAAGCCATTCACCAATGAGGCATTGGTGAGGCAGTGCTAATCAATTTATTATAATAATAAATTTAGCACTTATTCCCTCTAAACGAAAATTTATAATCTTCTTTTACCAACAATGGTATAGACACAATATTCTTAAGCCCATTTGATAACAAGAGACAATCTCTTAGACCTAAAATATGACCGGATGATAGCTTAATTGAAGTAGTGCCAATCATAGTGGTTGTGACACTTGCCTTACTACAGACTTTAATCACTATTTCTTGCTCTTGAAGCGACATACTCTTGGTCAAATCTTGCTTTGAGGTGCAGATATGGCAGGAAGCACCTGAATCCAAGAAGTGAGATGTAGAAAATACACCAATGGAACAAGATGTTTCACAAACATGAAGTTCCACACTTCTTTTGTCATTCTTTAAGTGATCAAGGCACTTAGCGCAATTTTTCCTCTAAAGCTCTTTATTGCATTGGAAACTCTTTCTTCTACCAATAGGAGCTTCGGACACCGTGCCCCTTTGGGAACTCTAAGTTTCCTTATTTTGGTCTTCCTTCCTTAGTCTTACTAATGAAGGGATTTGATACCTCAAGGATAACCTCTTTCCTAATGCTTGGTATGAAACTTCTAAGCTTCCACCACTTCCTTGAGGAATGAGAACTTTTCTCAAACCTCAAACCTAATTGGCTATCTTGGTGCTAATAAACATAATAGTCTTAAAAAAAATAATTATGAGAGCAAATATCATCATTCAAAGAGTTTGTAACTATAGAACATAAGTAAGATTATTAGTTTGGTTGTTAATGTTGTTACCGAATGATTATTGACTTTAAATCATGTGACATCCCACTAGATTTTTTGAATTCCAATTCCCTCAGGTAGGAAACGAAAATCTCATTGGAAAATTTCCTAGTGGGTGATTAGGGTCTTCATTGGACCTAGCACACTTCACACATACAGTTCTTGGCATGATAGGCCCATTGAGTGACGACTCTTGCCAACTCATCCAATCTTACACTTCGGCCTATGACCCGATGAAATCTCACACATACAATTCTTAGCATCGTGGGTTTATTTAAGTTATACCTACTGATTGACAACTCGCCAGATTTGTAATCTTAGTGGTGGCCATCTAGCTCTTAAGGTGAAGATTCTTTGAATGTCGCATCCAATGCATTTGACGCTCTAAATGTGCAATTGCAATGTGACCTCATGAACGTGATGATACACATGCCAAGACAACACCTAGAACTCCAAGCATAGTCAAAGACCATGATGAAACAATTTTGTTTTTACAACTGAATATTGATGAGGAAGCTTTTGTTCCATGTGTTATTCTTTCACTTTGTACTTAGCCATTTTACATACACATATCTCATATGTGTAGTAAACATAAGGTAGAGATAACATGGATGAATGTGGACTTTTTAGATCTAATTGGAAATATCAATTAATCGTGCACATGTGTGTGGAACCCTATATTATTACAAAGCTTTAATATTTTCTTTGTTGGTCTTGGATTCTTTGTTCTAGATGGGCTTACCATACTTGGACCGTTGAATAGACTGCAGCCCTTAGTCTTGAATGACCACTAACTCCTTGGCCTCCAAGTGATCACCAACTTCTAGTCTTTGGAATTACAATTACATTGTGGCATACTATGGAAAAATAATTCATATTCTACTTTAGAGAAGCTTGGGCTTATACTTTTCGAACCATAGAAAAATATTTTATACATCCAATAAAACCAAAACCAAAACAAAGAAAATCCAGCCACACGTGTTTTAAGTCCATAATTCATCTATACATTCATACAAAATTCATACATAACATGTATGAAGCAACAAAATATTTTGAACAATCATTTTATAACTTATGCATCTCATGCTTTAGTTTTTTTTTTTTAGAGAAAACTCCTTTTCTAATGTTTTGAATTCGAAAAACATGTAAATGGCATCTGCGATCCTTCGTGCAATTGTAGGAACAATTCCTATGGTTGAAGATTGCCTTAACGCAATTGCATGACTTGACGCGATAGTGAACACTTCTCTACACTATGGCCATTGCAATCATGAAAAGCTTTGGTATAGCTGCGTCATATTTTAGAACATGTCGTTGCCTCACTCATTACAGCAACAATTACATAACTCCTACTCTCGGCTTCGCCGCTCTGGCCACAAGGCCTAATAGTATTGCAGCACTGTTTCTTTGTTGTTCACCAAGATAATTTTTCTTACCTTTTCCCAATTCAAAACACCTATAAAACACTATTGTCAGTATCTAAGTTTCAAAAGCATGTTTACATAATTTTAAAACAAAGAACTACCATAAATCATAAAATGAGTATATCTGGATAGATACATATGAAGAAAATCGATAATTCTGATGCTACTATTGGGTTTCACCAAGTATGGAAAGCAAAATTTTTAAAATTGTAATCACAAAATAATCAAAAAAATGTAGTGGAATAAATAATCCCAACTCGGTTTGATATTTGTTGCATAAAACGCATAAATACAAATTCTAAAATAGTTACATGGATGAGTACTTAGAATCAAATTCTTGTTATTTCTATATGTGATCCACAAGTTATAATAAGGTCTCGGCCTCTACGTTGTCTATACAAACAAGGTGTTGGCTATGGCTCTCTAACAAATCTTCACAGATTCTTTTGTGAAATTCTGCAACTTCTTGTATTTGAAGAAATTTTTTTAGAGAAAATTTGAGATTGAGGCTAGCAACTATTTTCACTTGCGTGTAAGTAGTGAAAGTGAATGGTACCTATGTGAATAGTAGCAGTGGCATTGTTCATGTAAATAGTAAGTCTGTCTTTTTTTTAGAACTCTTATATATATGATTATGCCTTTAGAATAACACACTTGGAAGAGTTCCAAAAAATGAGTTCTATAGGCTTTCGTATGGACATTAAAATTAATTCAAGTTCATCAATTTTTAATTATTAATCTAATTAATAATATAAAGCCATTTGAACTATTTCTTTCTATTTAATTATTCCCATTAATTAAATTAAAGGCTTATTAGGCTTTCAATTAATAATTCCTATTATTAAAAAATACAATAGGTACAGAATAATTTTTTGTACCTTGTCTCTTTAATTTACTTTATCTCCATTAATTAAGTTAAAGGTCATCATGTTTCTAATTAATGATCTCATTACCAACAAACATAATAAGGAATATATAATTCTAATTAGGTTGCTCTAATCTAATTGCGACCAAATTAATTCTACCATGAAACTTTTCAAGCCTCATCCACAAGACATCTCAAGACTTGTGATCACCACTTTGCAAGTGTCTTAAGTTATCGCCTTGTTATTATGTGTATGATTCTCTAAGTTCATCCTTTGTTGGCAATTAGCATAGTTTGAAGAATATAAGTAATACATAATTTGTAGCCCATATTGTAACCTATCCAAGATAAACTGAATGGATCATAGTAAACCCTCCCAATCATGAATATCATGCAATATAGACTTTTTGTTTTATTTCATTCCAACCGAGCGAGAGTCATGAATTTAGTTAAATTCAAAAACTCGATCATATATCCAATTGATATTTTCTTATGAGGCTAATATCAATTAAACTCCTAGCAAGCGAGCAATGCTTTTGTAAATTAATTTAGTGTTAGAGGGCTTATTATTAACAAAATTCTCATACTTGCATCACTTACAACATGTAAATTAATAACATGGAAAATTATGAGCTTTTAGACCAATTAGAGCCAACAATTAGATTGTACCCATGTGTTTGAATTCCTACACTGTTACATTGGAAAACGAAAATGATCTTCTCTTTGTCTCAGTCTTCCATTGGCCCACCACACCATGGAACTTCAAACAGCACCAACTTTTGGAGTCCATGCGAGCATCAACTCTAGGATCTCTTTCATGTTACATATACATGTGGCATACCAAGGAAAATAATTTCTATTCTATGTAGAAAATAAAACTTGGTCCCAAGTCCTTACAACTCTTAAAAAACATTAATAAATCCACGACAAACTAATCCAAAATGAAAACATTTATCCAAAATTGTTCTAAGTCTATAATCTATCCATAGTATCTATGGAATAAATTATACATCGCATGTATAATTCAATGAATCCATTTAATGATATTTCCATAACTTGCACATCTCATGCTCAGTTCTCATTTGTGGAAAGCTCTTTTCCCAAGTTCTAAATTTGAGGAAAAGCAATTTTTCAACCTTTGCAAGTATTCTCACAACTATGGGAACCCTTCCTACAATTGTGAAGTTCTATGCGACAAAATCCACCATTCTATTGCAATCAGCCCGCTTTTGTAAACTCGCAATAACAAGCTGCCCCTTTGCTATTACAAGAACACTTCTTACAATGACAAGAAGATCCTACACAATCATGAGACACCTTCTTGCAATAGTGAGTTGATGTTTTGCAATTGGGAGCTTTGATAGTCGAGTGCTACAGATTTTTCTAGATGCTCAAGATTAGATTTTTAACACTTTCTCCTCAATTAAAAAACATGCATAAAATACTTCATACATGAAAAAGTATCAAATACATGTTTAAATTAATTTTCAAATGAGAACCACCATAAATCATAGTGAAATCATTATACTTCGTGTTTATATGAGAAAAAAGATGGCTATGATACCATTGTTGGGTTTCAAATGGTTTGGGGAGGAATTTTAAAATTTTAAAACTAAAAAATGATAGAGTACATTTAGAAAAATAATATACCAAACTTGTTCCATTTTTGCCATACAACATACATTAACTAAATAGCACCGAAAAGCATATAAATAATGTATATTTGGAATCATATTCCAAGTTGGGTAAAATTGTGATCCTCAAGTCATAGCACTCAACCCTAACCAATACGTTGTTCTCACAATTGGAACATGAACAAGTGCCATCTACACCTCTACAAACTTTGCAAGGCTCTAACTTAATACTTGTTTAGGCAAGAGGGGCTTTAGGATAAGAAAGAGAGGCAATGGGGTGGCTAAAAACTTTTTCTTTCTTACTTGGGAGGGTGGATAAATTTTCCTGGATGAACTAGGAATAATTTTGATCTCTTTTTATTTTGAATTCTTTCAAATCTATATTTTTCTAAGACAAAATATCCTATACTTGGTAGGATTTTTATTTCTATGTCAAGCACTTAAGGCAAACTTGGCATGAGCCAGGAGGACTTCCTACATGGTCCTTTAATTAATTTCAGCCATAAATCATTAATTATGAATTTCATTAATAATTAAAGCTCATTTTAACCTTTAATTATTCAACCCATTAACAATTAAGGCCCAATAGAATTATATCCTTCAATTTAATTAATCACATGAATTAAATCAAAGAACTATCATGATAATCATATTATTAACCAACATAACTAAATAATTTCACTTGTGCCTTTCTTTCTATTAATTAAATTAAAGGCGCATTGTACTTCTAATTAATAATCTCATTATAAATAAGCATAATGGGAAATCCATTTAGTTCAATCTGATCGTAGCCAAATTAATTTCTCTACAAGACTTCTCAAGCTTCATTTAGACCTAACCAATACCACTTGTCCTAAGTTCCAACTTTTTATGTGTGACTATCTAATTTCAAAGTAAATTGGCAACAAGAATAGCTTGATGGATATGGGTGGCATATAGTCTATGACCCTTATTATAGCTCATTTAAAATGAAGTGAATGGATCACATGAATCCTCTTGATTGTGAATACCATGGTATAGGCCCTTTGTTTAGCTTTGTCCTGACTAAGCAAAAGCTATAGATTTAATCAAATTCAATGATTTGGTTATATGGCCAATAAATGTTACCTTATAAGAATGATACTTCTATCAGAAACTCTTTTCTAATCACATAATATCTTAGTCAATGATTTTTGTTTCATAGAACATCAATTGTGTAGGACAAATGCCTTTTTCACTTATAAGGAGACAATTCCCTTATTGAATGCACATATGCCTTCATATGCACTTGGGCAATAGCACGTTGAGCTCATAGCCTTATCTTAGACCAAAACTATTGTTAGCCCTTAATGTATTAATGACATATTGACAATTATGTGCACAAGATAAATATGTCGTCTTAGGTTAGAGACCCATGTACACCTAGCATGACTACAAAGTAAGACATTGATAACATAGAGTGAACTCTATGTGTCTGCTTCATTATTCGAGTCAGTATTCGAATACTCATTCTCTAATGATATATTCACACACATGTGTTTTCAGTATTTCATACTAAATGGTATAATATTCACTGTACAAATATAAGATGTGCAAGTCATACCAACTCTTTAATGTTCTTTAAAGAATATATAACTTATGGAGAAGTCGACTTTATACTAAGATAGTCTAGTGTCCATATTCATAACTCTTGATAAACAAGACTTCTCAATGCAATTATATTGGCATATGCAATACTTTACACTATTCAAAATTTATATGTATGAAAGACTGTCATAATATTGATATAAAAGAAAATCCATATTAGGGGTGTACATAGTGGGGTTCAAGCGATTTAATAATAAAAAATCTACTCAACCTAATATAGATGGGTTAAGAAAGTTTAAATCATGGAAGATTATAAAATTTTTTCTAACTAAATGGTTTGGATCAGTTGGTTTGATATTATTTGGTAGTTGGATTAACAGATCGATGAGTTATAAATTTTATGTCTATTATTTAAAAATATAGTTGAAGTATTTTAACTCTATAAAACATAATAATTTATTATCGGCTAGTATATTATGTAAAAGTAAAATTCTTATCAATGAAATGAAACTATGACTTATTTTTATCTTGCATTCAATTTTATATCTCTTTTATAATCAATTCGTCATATAAATTTTAAAATGTTTCATAAATTCAATTAAATACTTATATTGACAATGAAATTTTTAAAACTAGTTGATTCTTTAAAAAATTTATATGTAAAGCAAATTATTAGAATAAAACCTAAATGCATTACATCAAAATTATAAAAATTTATTATATTAAAATATTAAGAAGACAAAGCATCAAATAATTCAGAATAAAAAATCAAAAATTGACTCAAATGTAGTAGCAAGTGCATTTTGAATTTACCAACAAATTTTATAAATATACTATTAATTTCATCCAAATATATAATTATAACTAGAAAATAAAAGTGCAGTTATCATTTAAACCAAAAGAAAAAAATATAAAAGGTACAAGTATATATTATTAAACTAATAGAAGTGTTTAGTTTGTGGATTACACGGATTATAATTATTGAGCTTACCACCCAACTCAAATGTGGCGGATTTTAATATTTATGAATTACTATTATTTATTAAAAAATTAAAATTAATGATTTATGGGTAGTTTAAGAGGGTTGGTCGGATCAAGCGAGTTTATGTACACCCATAATCAATATTTTATTAATATATAGAAAAATGTACATATACAATTAATATGTCTTCAATATTCTTTATTATCTATTGTCGTCAGATAGTATATTGCTAATAGTAGAATCTTTCCATAATTGGAAAGATCAATTAAGAAAGTTTTCATATAACATATGTTGCAGCATCTGTGAAATAGATTACCATATTTTAGAGAATTTCCAGAAAATAAAGTTTTCCAAATTGTCCATGAAGTAAGCATCTACATAACAAGTTTAATTTTTTAATTATTTTATAACTTAACAATTGTAGAAACAAATAAAAATAAAATATATTGTATTACAGGAGTATATTAAAATCACATTTTATTTTAATTTAATTTTTATTTGTTTACAATTGTTGCTAATTATTGCCAACACAAATTATGGTAGCCAAACATACGATCTTATTGAATAAATAATTTTGTTACACTAACTTTACTAATAAAGTAAAAAATTTTAGATTTTTATATATTAAATGAGAAAATACACTGTGAGTGCAGTAACCGGGAGAAACTAAAATGTCCGTCCATTTTTGTTCGAATTCTTATGGAAGCTCCAACTAAGCTTGAACAGTCGCATAAAAAAACTCGAAGAAGCAGTAGCTGCTGTGTGAGCATCAAAGCCGAGGCACGGAGTGTGAGAGAAGAAATTATGTCATTGTCAAATCACGTGCTTTTGAATACAATGGAGGCCGAAATTCCAATAAGGAGTGCAAGCAAGGAAAGTGTACCGACGACAAATATTGACAAAAGGAAGAATGTCAGTGTTGTCTGCGAATAGTCACGACCACGAGTGACAACCGAAGTGATTTGGCCCCAATAAAAAACAGGTGAAATAAACATTGAGCAAATTTTTCGTCTGACTTTTGGGGAGTTAACTGCCAATTGTGAACATACACTCTCACCCACTCTGTGCCTAGCAAATTTTGTCCTGTTTCTATCTATTTTCAATGACTTTTGCGTAGGATTTTTTATTTTTTTATTCTTATTTTTTTTATAATTTAACAAATTACCCCGAGGAATTTGTGAAATTAACCAATCTCACCATTCCAAATGGCGGGATGACGTCATCTAGCCGTTTGGAATGACGGGATACTCTTTTTTCAAAAAAAAAAAAATAATGTTTCGTTTGTATTCGTATTAATTATCTTGAAATACATCGTATCTCGCCATTCCAAACGGTGAGATAGAATCTGATGGATCAGTCCACGAGGCCCAAGTTCCCAAGTATATCTCACCGTTTGAAACAGCGAGATAGTCTCTGATTGGGCCAGCTTACGAGTCTCGTTGTTTGAAATGGCGAGATTGGGCCAAATTAACGATGGATTTCCCGCCATTTGAAACGGTGGGATAGCCTCTAATTGGTTCAGCTCATGAGTCTCGCCGTTTCAAACGGCGAGATAACTTTAATTTACACAAACATGCCCGATCGCTGTTCATCGTCTTCCCCGCGACGATTTCACATCCTCTCTTCCCCGGCGAATTCTTCCCTTCCCTGCGACGAATTTCTTCCCTTCCCAACGACGGCGATTACTTTGACAGTCGAACACGCCTGAACGGGTTTCTTCTCGACGGATTTTTGCTGAAGGTTGGCCGACCCGACGGATTTAACACTTACAACACATTCCAATCATATGTAACTCTCTGGGTTCATTTTTAATTGGCAATGAGCATAGCTTAAAAGACATGAGTAACGTCTAGTCTACAGCCCATATTGTAACCCAATTAATATGAAGTGATTCAAAACAAAATAAACCTTTTCGATCATGACTATCATTCCCTATAAATCTTTTGTCTTACTTTGTATTAATTGAGTAAGAGTCATGAATTTGGTCAAACTCACAAACTTGATCGTATGACTGATCGACGTTTCCCCATGAGATAAATGTTCCTATCAAAAACTCTCTTTCAATCACGAATTGTCTTGGCCAAGGGCTTTTGTCACATAGAACACAAATTGTATATGACAAAAGCCTCGCTCACTCGTAATGAGACAAATCTTTTATTGAATGCACTATACATACCTAGGCAATAGGACGTTGGGTTCACAACC
Organism: Avicennia marina; assembly: GCA_019155195.1. Classification (NCBI taxonomy): domain Eukaryota; kingdom Viridiplantae; phylum Streptophyta; class Magnoliopsida; order Lamiales; family Acanthaceae; genus Avicennia; species Avicennia marina. The sequence continues at coordinate 15,373,444 of CM032754.1, read as the reverse complement.
CTAGCATATACCAAAGTAGATATTGACCCTTAATACCTTAATAACATGTTGATCATCATGCACAGAAAACAACCATGTCATTTTAAGTCTAAGGTGCATATGCACTTAACACAATCATGAAACAAGGTGTTGATAGCGAAGAGTGAACTTTGTGCCTGCTTTATTCTGAAAGTCATTATCTAAATGCTCTATTCCTAATAGTGTATCCACACACATATATTCTCAGTGTATCATACTAAATGGCATGGCACTCGTTATATAAATACAAAGTGTACAAGTTGTACCGACTCTCTATTATCCTCTAGACTGTTTATGACTTACGGACTGACTTTAGTAATTGAGTACCAAGAGAGTCTTGTGTCGATATTTACAACTCTCTACAAATAAGACTTCTTAACTCAAACACATGGGCACACACAATACTTTATGCCAATTAAGATTTACATGCATGAAAACTTGATAGAATGTTGATATGAAAACCAATACTTTACTAAAATTTGAGTAAAAGTACATACACAACCAAATGCCTTTCTGGTATGCTTCATTTTCTGTTGGTATTAGAGGACATATCACTAACAATCTCCTACTTACACTCTATTGCCAATGCTTCTAATGCCAACTGCTATGGTATCTCATATACTTTTTAACATGGCAATCTATCTACACTTGTGCTATTTGCTTAGTAGGTAGGTCAGCCACATAATATACTAAAGCTATTACATTACCATTTCTAATGATTTTTCAAATAATATGGTAACACCTCTTTGTGTTTGGTTCTGATCGCGCCATTTATAATATAATAAAGTGGCATCGGCTAATCCATATGTTGAACCATTTGAAGTTTTGTTACAAACTTCCTTATCCAAACAACCTCCTTCACCATATAACATCTAACGATGTGCTCAGCCTTAGTGATGGAGTTTATAGTCATACTCTATTTAGAACTCTTCCATCTGATTACTCCTCTATTAAGCATAAATATAAAGTTGGAGATAGACTTTCTATCATCCATATTTAATAGGAAGTTAGAATTAGGATATCCCACTACTTTTAGATTACCATCTCCATACATAAGTACCACATCCTTAGTCTTTTTTTAAGTACTTAAGGATACACTTGACAATATTCTAATGCTCTCTACCAAAATTCGCTTGAAACCTACTCGTCAGTTTTATGGCATAGATGATACCTAGCTTTGTACATAGCATTGCGTACATTAGGCTCCTAATTGCCGAAGCATATATACTCATTTTTGTGCTTTTTCTTTCATTATCTATCTGTCTTTGGATACATAGATTTCAGGAGATGGATGCCATACCTAAATTGTAGCAACCTTGCTTAGAGGCCTCTACTCTAAACCTCCTTAGCACTGATGTATTCACCACCATGATCTGATCGTAGTGCCTTTACATGCTTGCTAGTTTTTTTCTCTACTTTTGCCTTAAATTTCTTAAACTTTTCAAAGGACTCATGTTTGTACTTCAAGTATATATACCTATACCTAGAGAAACCATCGGTTAAGGTAATGAAGTAGTGAAAAGCTCCCCCATTAAACGGTACACAAATGTAGGTGTGGACTAACTCCAACACCAACATGGCTCTCTAGACATGCCTATCAAATGGATTCTTGGCCATTTTGCCTCAGATGAAAGGTTCACAAGTTAGATAGGGCTTCTCTCCTATTGGGCCTATATGCCCATCTTTCTCCAACCTACTAATCCCAACCTCTACAACATGACCCTATTTGAGATGCCTTAATTGCTTGGGATTTAAACTATCCCTAACACATTTGTTTGTTATGGCATTCATCATAAACATATCATCTAAATTCAAGTGATACAAGCCATTCACCAATGAAGTAGTGCTAATCAATTTATTATGATAATCAATTTAGTACTTATTCCCTCTAAAAGAAAATTTATAATCTTCTTTTACCAACAATGGTATAGACACAATATTCTTAAGCCCATTTGATAACAAGAGACAATCTCTTAGACTTAAAACATGATCGAATGATAGCTTAATTGAAGTAGTGCCAATCATAGTGGTTGTGACACTTGCCCTACTACAGACTTTAATCACCATTTCTTGCTTTTGAAGCCACATACTTTTGGTCAAATCTTGATTTGAAGTGTAGATATGAGACGAAGCACCTGAATCCAAGAAGGAAGATGTAGAAAATACACAAATGGAACAATATGTTTCACAAACATGAAGTTCCATGCTTCTTTTGCCATTCTCCAAGTGATCGAGGCACTTAGCACAATTTCTCCTCTAAAGCTCTTCATTGCATTGGAAACTCTTTCTTTTACCAATAGGAGCTTCAGACACCTTGCCCCTTTGGGAACTCTAAGTTTCCTTATTTTGGTCTTCCTTGCTTAGTCTTACTAACGAAGGGAGTTGATGCCTCAAGGACAACCTCTTTCCTAATGCTTGGTATGAAACTTCTAACATTCCACCACTTCCTTGAGGAATCAGAACTTTTCTCAAACCTCAAACCTAATTGGCTATCTTGGTGCTAATAAACATAATGGTCTCAAAAACAATAATTATGAGAGCAAATATCATCATTTAAGGAGTTTGTAACTATAGAAATTAAGCAAGATTATTAGTTTGATTGTTAAAGTTATTACCAAATGATTATTGACTTTAAATCATATGACATCCCACTAGATTTTTCAAATTCCACATTCCCTTAGGTAAGAAACGGAAATCTCATTGGAAAATTTCCTAGTGGGCGATTAAGGTCTTCATTGGACCTAGCACACTTCACACATACAGTTTTTGGCATGATAGCCCATTGAGTGGCAACTCTTGCCAACTCATCCAATCTTACACTTTGGCCTATGGCCCGATGAAATCTCACACATACAATTCTTAGCACCATGGGTCTATTTAAGTTATACCTACTGATTGACAACTCGCCAAATTTGTAATTTTAGCGGTGGCCATCTTAAGGTGAAGTATTCTTTGAATTTCGCATCCAATGCACTTGAAGCTCTAAATGTGCCATTGCAATGTGACCTCATGAACGTGATGATATCACATGCCAAGACTACACCTAGAACTCCAAACTTAGTCAAAGGCCATGATCAAACAATTTCGTTGTTACAACTTAATATTGGTGAGGAAGCTTTTGTTCCATGTGTTATTCTTTCATTTTGTACATTAGCCATTTTACATATAGATATCTCATATATGTAGTAAAACATAAAGTAGAGATAACATGGATGAATATTGACTTTTTAGATCCAATTGGAACTATCGATCAATCGTGCACATGTGTGTGGAGCCCTATACTATTACAAAGCTTTAATATTTTCTTTGTTGGTCTTAGACTCTTTGTTGTTGATGGGCTTACCATGCTTGGACCATTGCATAGACAGCAACCCTTGGTCTTGAAAGACCACCAACTCCTTAGCTTTCAAGCGATCACTAACTGCTAGTCTTTAAAATTACAATTACATTGTGGCATACTATAGAAAAATAATTCATATTCTAATTTCGAGAAACTTGGGCTTATACCTTTTTGAACAATAGAAAAATATTTTATACATCCAATAAAACCAAAACCAAAACAAAGAAAATCCATCCACACGTGTTTTAAGTCCATAATTCATCCCTGCATTCATACAACATCCATACATCATATGTATGAAACAACAAAATACTTTGAACAATCATTTTATAACTTATGCATCTCATGCCTTAGTTCTCTTTCAGAAAAAAACTCCTTTTCTAATGTTTTGAATTCAAAAAACATGTAAATGGCATCTGCGATCCCTTATACAATTGTAGGAATAATTCCTATGGCTGAAGATTGCCTTAACGCAATTGCATTACTTGACACGATAGTTAACACTTCTCTACACTATGGCCATTGCAGCTGTAAAAAGCTTTGGCATAGCTGCGCGCCATATTATTGAATGACAGCATTATCCAACTCCTGAAAAAGCTTTAATAAATCCATGACAAACTAATCCAAAATGAAAACATTTATCCAAAAGTGTTTTAAGTTTATAATCCATCCATAGTATCTATAGAATAAATTATACATCGCATGTATAATTCAATGAATCCATTTAATGACTTTTCCATAACTTGCGCATCTCATGCTTAGTTCTCATTTGTGGAAAGCTCTTTCCCAAGTTCTAAGTTTGAGGAAAAGCAATTTTTCAACCTCCACAAGTATTCTCACAGCTATGGGAACCCTTCCTATAATTGTGAAGTTCTATGCGACAAAATCTACCATTCTATCACAATCAGCCCACTTTTGTGAACTTGCAATAACAAGCTGCCCCTTTGCTATTGCAAGAACACTTCTCACAATGGCCAGAAGATCCTGCACAATCATGAGACACCTTCTTGCAATAGTGAGTTGATGTTTTGCAATTGAAAGCTCTGATAGTCGACTGCAACAGATTTTTCTAGATGCTCAAGATTCGATTTTTAACACTTTTTCCTCAATTAAAAAACATGCATAAAATATTTCATACATAAAAAGTATCAAATACATGTTTAAATTAATTTTCAAATGAAAGCCACCATAAATCATAGTGAAATCATTATACTTCGTGTCTATATGAGAAAAATGGTGGCTATAATACCATTGTTGGGTTTCAAGTGGTTTGGGGTGGAATTTTAAATTTTTAAAACTAAAAATGGTAGAGTACATTTAGAGAAAAAACATACCAAACCTGTTCAATTTTTGCCATACAAAACACATTAACTAGATAGCACCGAAAAGCATATACATAATGTATCTTTGGAATCATATTCCAAGTTGGGCGAAATTGTGATTTTCAAGTCATAGTACTCAAACCCTGACCAATACATTATTCCCACAATTGGAACATGAACGAGTGCCTCCTACACCTCTACAAACTTTGCAAGGCTCTAACTTAAAACTTGTTTAGGCAAGAGGGACTTTAGGATAAGAAAGAGAAGCAATGGGGTGGCTAAAAAACTTTTTTTTTTCTTGCTTAGGAGGGTGGATGAATTTTCCTAGATGAACTAGGAATAATTTTGATCTCTTTTTATTTTGAATTCTTCCAAATCTATATTTTTCTAAGACATAATATCGTACACTTGGTAGGATTTTTATTTCTATGTCAAACACTTAGGGCACACATGGCATGGGCCCGAAGGACTTCCTACATGGTCCTTTAATTAATTTCAGCCCATAAATCATTAATTATTAATTTTATTAATAATTAAAGCTCATTTTAACCTTTAATTATTCAACCCATTAACAATTAAGGCCCAATAGAATTATATCCTTCAATTTAATTAATCAAACGAATCAAATCAAAGAACTATCATGATACTCATATTATTAACCAACATAACTAAATAATTCCACTTGTGTCTTGTCTCTCTATTAATTAAATCAAAGACTCATTGTACTTCTAATTAATAATCTCAGTATAAATAAGCACAATGGGAAATCCATTTAGTTCAATCCGATTGCAACCAAATTAATTTCTCTACAAGTCTTCTCAAGTTTCATTTAGATCTAATCAATTTACCACTTGTCCTACGTTCCAACTTTTTATGTGTGACTATCTAATTTCAAAGTAAATTGGCAACAAGAATAGCTTGATGGATATGGGTGCCATATAATTTATGACCTTTATTATAGCTCATTTAAAATGAAACGAATGGATTACATGAATCCTCTCGATTGTGAATACTATGTGGTATAAGCCTTTGTTTAGCTTTGTCCCGACTAAGTGAAAGTTATAGATTTAGTCAAACTCAATGATTTGGTTATATGGCCAATAAATGTTATCTTATAAGAATGATGCTTCTATCAGAAATTCTCTTCTAATCACATATTATCCTAGCCAATGATTTTTGTTTCATGGAATATCAATTGTGTAGGACAAATATCTTTTTCACTTATAAGGAGACAATTCCCTTATTGAATGCACATATGCCTTCATACGCACTTAGGCAATAGTACATTGAGCTCATAATCTTATTTCATACCAAAACTGATGTTAGCCCTTAATGTGCTAATGACATATTAACCATTATGTGCATAAGATAAATATGTCGTCTTAGGTTAGAGACCCATGTACACTTTGCTTGACTACAAAGTAAGAGAATGATAACATAGAGTGAACTTCATGTATCTGCTTCATTATTCAAGTCAGTATTCGAATACTCATTTTCCAATGATATATTTACACACATGTGTTTTCAGTATTTCATACTGAATGGTATAACACTCACTGTACAAATATAAGGTGTGCAAGTCATACCATCTCTTTAATATCCTTTAGAGAATATGTAACTTGTGGAGAAGTCTTGTGACTTTATATTAAGATAGTCTTGTGTTTATATTCATAACTCTTGATAAACAAGACTTCTCAATGCAATTACATTGGCATATGGAACACATTACACAATTCAAGATTTATATGCATGAAAGATTGTCATAATATTGATATAAAAAAAAATCCATATTAGGTGTGTACATAGTGGGGTTCAAGCGGTTTAATAATAAAAAATCTACTTGACCCAATATAGATGGGTTAAGAAAGTTTAAATCATGGAAGGTTATAAATTTTTTCAAACTAAATAGTTTGGGTCAGTTGGTTTGATATTATTTGGTAATTGGGTTAATAGATCGATGAGTTACAAATTTTATGTCCATTATTAAAAAATACAATTGAAGTATTTTAATTGTATAAAACATAATAATTTATTATCGACTAGTATATTTTGTAAATGTAAAATTCTTATCAATTAAATGTAACTATGACTTATTTTTGTCTTGCATTCAATTTTATATCTCTTCTATAATTAATTCGTCATATAAATTTTAAAATGTTTCATAAATGATATTAAATATTTACATTGACGATGAAAAATTTAAAACTAGTTGATTCTTTAAAAACTTTATACATAAATCAAATTATTAGAATAAAATGTAATTGCATTATATCAAAATTATAAAAATTTATTATATTAAAATATTATGAAGATAAAGCATCAAATAATTAAGAATAAAAAATTAAAAATCGAATTAAATGTAGTACCAAGTGCATTTTGAATTAACCAACAAATTTTATAAATATACTATTAATTTCATCCAAATATATAATTATAACTAGAAAATAAAAGTGCAGTTATCATTTAAACCAAAAGAAAAAAATATAAAAGGTACAAGTATATATTATTAAACTAATACAAGTGTTTAGGCTGTGGGTTACACGGATTATAATTATTGAGCTTACCACCCAACTCAAACGTGGCGGATTTTAATATTTAAAAATTACTATTATTTATTAAAAAATTAAAATTAATGATTTATGGGTAGTTTAAGAGGGTTGGTTGGATCAAGCGAGTTTATGTACACCCATAATCAATATTTTATTAATATATAGAAAAATGTACATATACGATTAATATGTCTTCAATATTCTTTATTATCTATTGTCGTCAGATAGTATATTGCTAATAGTAGAATCTTTTCATAGTTGAAAATCTCAATTAAGAAAGTTTTCATGTATTATATGTTGTAGCATCCTGTGTGAAATAGATTACCATATTTTAGAGAATTTTCAAAAATAAAGTTTTCCGAATTGTCCATGAAGTAAGCATCTACATAACAAGTTTAATTTTTTAATTATTTTATAACTTAACAATTGTAGAAACAAATAAAAATAAAATATATTGTATTACAGGAGTATATTAAAATCACATTTTATTTTAATTTAATTTTTATTTGTTAACAACTGTTGCTAATTATTGCCAACACAAATTATGGTAGCGAAACATATGATCTTATTGAATAAATAATTTTGGTACATTAACTTTACTAATAAAGTAAAAATTTTTAGATTTTTATATATTAATTGAAAAAATACACTGTGAGTGCAGTCACCGGGAGGAACTAAAACGTCTGTCCATTTTTGTTCGAATTCTTATGGAAGCTCCAACTAAGCTTGAACAGTCGCATAAAAAAACTCGAAGAAGCAGTAGCTGCTATGTGAGCATCAAAGCCGAGGCATGGAGTTTGAGAGAAGAAATTATGTCATGGTCAAGTCACGTGCTTTTGAATACAATGGAAGCCGAAATTCCAATATGGAGTGCAAGCAAGGAAAGTGCACCGATAACAAATATTGACAAAAGGAAGAATGTCAGTGTTGTTTGCGAATAGTCACGACCACGAGTGACAACCGAAGTGATTTGGCCCCAATAAAAAACTGGTGAACTAAACATTGAGCAAATTTTTCGTCTGACTTTTTGGGGAGTAAACTGCCAATTGTGAACATACACTCTCACCCACTCTCTGTCTAGCAAATTTTGTCCTGCTTCGATCTGTTTTCAATGACTTTTGCGTATTTACAAATCTCTCATTCCAGAATTAGTCTAGAGGAAGACTATCTCACAATAACATTTTAATTCAAAAAACATATATACATATATACGTATATATATGCTAAAATTTTATTTATGAAGAATATCAACCCACAATATAATTCGCACTTTAATTAAAATTATTTTTAATGTAATTGCTTACCCAGCATAACAAATATTATTTTTAGGAGTGGCTCGTTTAAAATAGCTCTTATTTTCCTCACAGCGCCTGCTTAACTAGATGATTATTTCGCAATCAATTTCCACCACAAATAATTGATGCGCCCACCGTTAAAAAATAAATGATCTGTAAATAAGTGAGTTTGGCGGAAAGAACAATACATATGAACATATCAATCCAATTATCAAGTTTCTTTTTTGCTCTATAAACATCAATAATTGAAATCTTAAAAGTTTAAAATGCTACATAAATCTCCACCGAACATAGCATAAAACTATTCTCTCAATGGGACACCCCAATTAACAAACAAAAGTTCTTAAAAAAATTCTAGCAACTTTGGTGATTTATCAGTGCTAAATAGAAATAATGACAATAAAAATTATTAGTTGGTTTGATTCATTATTGTTGCATGTTGTACTATATCATGTGTTATCACAAATCCACTCACACATAGCGGAAATGTAAAGATAGGCACCAAAAATTTGTTCACGCAATTCCAAAACTGCCCGCTTATATCTAGGAGGCCGTTGACAATGATACAACTATTGCTGGGACAATTGGTTAACACCAGTACACAAACATTTGCTTTACCCATACTCTTTTAGGTATCAATTCGGTAACATGTTTCTAACCCAACTACCTTGGGCAGCAAGTTCTCTTGTCTCTGCTTTAGCAAGATTTCCTCTTAGCCCCAATTTCCCAATTTTTCACATTGATCAATGAGTCTCCTCTCTTTAGGACACTTTCCCTACTTTGATCACTTGGTCATTTGTGGTGGATGAATGAACCTTAGCAATGCATTCAACCTTTGTAATATGCCCTCTAAAGGATGTGAATAATATAGAATACTTGAACTTTTGATCGAGAATCAGTTCAACTTCAGTTCTCCAAGTAAAACATAGAGTTTCTTCTTGAGTGAAGGTCTTTTCTCAATGCAATCCTCTTACTTAGCTTGCAAATGTATCTGTCCAATCAGCTTTTAAGTTTGGAAAACTATATCCAAGAAATCTAGCTGACAATCTTTGAAATATTCGAAATTATTATATTCCATATTAGATCATTAGTTCTGACAATTATGAGATTCTTTCCTACCTTAATTTTCAACAGCTCTAGCAATCTTTTCTCATCACAATGAATTGAAAATATTCTATAGATTATACCATATGTAATTGGATTGGATTGGATATGGGTAAGATGAAATATGGTCAACTTTAATATTCCGCCATATATGGATATTTTTGGCATGGCTACATTACCCTTTCTAATAATTTCTTGAATATTATTTGCCAGGCCTCTCTATGTGTTTGGATTTCTCGGGAGACGTCTATTCCTTCACTTGTGTGATTGCTTCATGGTTATCATAGTAAAGTACTAACGACTGATCCATATGTGGATTTAGCTGAAGTTTGCTACGAACTTCCTTTCTCTAAACAACTCTCTTCACAGTATCACATATAGTGATTTACTTAGCCTTCATCGTTAGAGTCCACAATCACACTCTATTTGGAACTTTTCCAACTAATTGTTCTTCCATTGAGTAGTTAAAATTCAAAGATAGACTTTCTATTATCCGTATTTGATTGGAAGTTAGAATTAGTCTAACTATCTGCTCGTAGCTTACAATCTCCATATACAAGTACCATATCTTTAGTGCTTTTCAAGTACTTAAGGATAAACTTGCCAAGACTTACCTAAAACCTACTCGTAGCACTTACAACGTAGGCAACATCTAGCCTCATACATAGGATTGTGCATGTCAAGCTTCAACATTAATCCTCTTTAGAATCTTGTCTATGTACAAGGCTTGAGAGAGACCTCTCAATCTCTACATTTAATCTCTATAGATGTGAATGTTCAAGAAATAGGTTGCTTCTTTTATGAAGAAGGTGCAAAATGATTATGTTTTGATTGACCTTAACGTCCTAATGTCATTCCTTATTTGTAATATGTCATCCACATACTACACTAGGAATGTGAACATGCTCCCACTTACTCATCTTTATTCTTGATGAAGCTAAACAATTTGACTACACCACGTAAACGTCTTCATCAAGTAATATGTTGGGGAAAGCAATTTTGACATCAACAAGCTAAATCTTATAATGTAAGTGGGTGCATATCATAAGTAAAATTTGAATGGATTTGAGCATCCCTATCAATGACAAAGTTTCCTCATAATCAATTTCCTCTCTTTGACTATAGCTTTTCATCATGACTGTAGCCTTATCGGTCTCTATCAATGATAAAGTTTCCTCATAATCAATTTCCTTTCCTTGAATATAGCTCTTCATCATGACCGTAGCCTTATAGGTCTCTATCTTTCCAAATGAACCAATCTTTCTCTCGTAGATCCCCTTGTGTCTGATGGGAACCATTCTCTTAGATAGATTTACCAAGGCCCACACTTAGTTTTCACGCATAAAATCCATCTTTGATTTCATAGCCTTATGCCACTTAACTAAGTCCTTATTCGCTATTGCTTGATCAAAGGTAGAAGGATCATCTTCATAATCGTTACCTCCAACTATGAACAACTCTTTTTCGTTCTCTAGGAGCTAACAATTTCTCTTTAGTGAATGAGAGATTCTACCTAATTATCACAATGATTGCATCATACAAAGTTCTTTTTGAATAGGAATTTGTCGTGTGGGCCACTGCTTTGTTCCTCGTGCTGAATAGGTAAGACTTGTTAGTTTGGTTATGATACGTGTTACCGTTATAATTATAAACTTTAAATCACAGCAGCCTCTTGCAAGATTTTTCAATCCCTATACTCCCTCAGGCAGAGAATGGAAATTCCATTAGTAAAATTTTCTTAGTGGGTGAATAGGGTCTTCATTGGACATAACACACCTCACGTAATTAAGTCTTGGCATGCTAGGCCCAATGAGTGACAACTCTTATTGACGCATCTCATGCGCATTCCAATCTTTCCTTCAGCCATGGCCTAATAATGCCTCACAAAATCAAGTCTTAGCATGTTAAGTCTATTTAAGTCACACACATCAACTAACAACTCATCGAATTTGAACTTCGCCCTTAGCTAAACGATCTTAAGGTGTAATATCCTCTGAATGTCATGTCTATTAAACTTGAGTCATAAATGCACCGTTACAGTGTGACCCCACTAATGTGATGATATCACATACTAAAGTTACATTTAAAGCTTTTAAGCTTGGTGGAGGGCCATGAAAAACAATTTAACATTATAACTTAATATTATGTGAGGAAGTTTTTGGTTTATGTAGATTTATGTTTTGCTTGCACATTATCCATTTTTTGTATCTCATATGTCCATCACGAACAATAAGCAGAATAAGGTAATGTAGAAGATTATGGACTTCTAGACTTAATTCAAGCTAAGAATTGGATCATGCACATATGTCTGAAATCCTATACTATTACAAAAGAATTTCTTGAATGCTTTCTTTTATCTTGGTCTCCATGGCTTTATGGGCCAACCATGTCATGGAACTCCAAATGACACCAACTTTTAATTCGTGCATGAATATCAACTTCTTGATGCCTTCCATGTTAATTTTGCAAAGCTCCACAGAACTTCAAAAGACACTAGCTCTTGCTCTCTGACAAACATCAACTCCTTGATACCTTCTATGTTATATTTACTTGTGGCATACCATGAAGAATCCCTGTTCTATGAAGTAAAAATAAAAGCTTAGGCTTATATCCTTACAACCCATGAAAAGATAATTATACAACCATGAAAACCAATCAAAAAGGAAAATACATTCATCTACAGGTGTCCTAAGTCTATAATTCATCCATAACATATATTCAAACAATTATACATCATATGTATAATTAAACAATTCCATTTAATGACTACTTCCATAGCTTACACATCTCATGCATTAATAATGATTTGTGAAAAACATTTTTACAATGTTGTAAATTTGAGAAAAAATAATTTTTCAGCCTCCATAAGCATTATATTGATTGTGGAAACCATTTCCTCATTTGCGAAGTGCTACATGCTAGAATCACCATTCTGTTGCAATTAGCTCTACAAGTGCAAGAGCCCTTTCCACAATTGTGGGCTGCCCTTATTGAACTTGCACCATTGCAATAGTGAGAAGGTTCTTTGCAATTGCGAATCACATACTCGCAAAAGCGATTGAATCATTAGTAATTGCATCAACTTTTGCAAAGCTTAGTAGATTTTCAATAGATGATGTTTTTTGGATTTTCTTCACTTTTCTTTGGTTTCAAACCCACAAAAATGTTTCTTTTACATATAAAAAGGTATCCAATATATGTTAAATGATTTCTAAATGAGAAACTAGCATAAACCATGGAAGGATCATTAAATTTCGTAGTTGTATTAGGAATACAATGGCTCTGATACCACTACTGGGTTTCAATGGGTTTGGGGTTGGATTTTAAAACTTTAAAATCCTAAATCAACAATATAAATGTAGTAGAATAATATACCAAACCCATTCCAATAGGGTTCCAATCGGTGGACTTGCGATCCTTAAGTTGTGACCTTGAAACTCTGGCCTCCAATTTGTCCACATAGTTGTTTTTATGACAAGTGCCTTCTACACCCGACAAAGCCCTTTTTATAAAGCTCTAATGCAAACTTGGTAGCAAGAAGAGATGGAGAGCATGACTAGAATAACTTGTCTTCTTGCTTGGAGGGCAGCACACAAAAAGTATCAAATTTTTCATGCTTAGAAGTCTTTTCAAACATGTATTTATATTAAGACACAAGGCCTTGCTAATTATGGGCTCCATGGGCTCACTAAATGGACTTTTCGTAATATTTGGCCCGTGTACATTTCAGTTATTAAACTCTTTAATAAGTGTAGCTCACAACATTTAATTATTAATTTTCATAATAATTAAGGCACACTTGGCCTCTCAATTATTAATCATATTATTAAATATGGCTTATTGGAATTATAACCTTTAACTTAATTAATCTCATTAATCAAATCAAAGACTATCATATTTCTAGTTAATAATATATTAACAAACATTATTGACTTCAAATAATTCCATTTGTCTCTTGTCTCTTTAATTTAATTAATTTAGTAATTAAATTAAAGTTCTCATTGTGCTTTTAATTAATGATTTCATCATTAACAAGTACTTTGATAATTTATTTGGTTCATTCTAATTGCCACCAAATAAATTATGCTACTCACCAATTTAACACTTCTCATACACAACCATTTTTTGTGTATGTCTCTCTAGGTTCATCTTTAATTTGTAATGAGCATAGCTTGAAGGATATGAGAAATGCCCAGCCTACAATTCATATTGTGGCCTAATTACAATGAAGTGAAATCGATTACAATCAACCCTTCCAATCGTGAATACGGTTCTGTATAAATCTTTTGTCATACTTTATCCCAAATGAGCAAGCATTATGGATTTAGTATAATTTACAAATTCAGTCATATAAACAACGAGTTTTGCCTCATAAGACTAATTTTCTATTGGAAACTCCTTTCTAATCACACACCACCTTAGCTAAGGAGTCTTGGTCACTTGCAAGGAGACAAATTCCTTAATGAATGAACACATTTCTCCATATGCACCCAAACAATGGCATGTTGGTTTATGACCCTATCCTATACCAAGATAGACATTAACCCCTAATCACTTAACAAGACATTGACTATGTTATATACAAGACAACCATGTCATCTCAAATCTAAAGTCCATACACATTTAACATGATCACGAAGCAAGATGTGGACAATAAAGAGTGAACTCTGTGCATCTACTTCATTCTATGAGTCATTGTTCGAATGTTCTATTTCCAATGGTGCATCTACATACATGTATTTTCAGTATCTCAAATCAAATGACATGGTACTCATCGTATACATACAAACTGACTCACTAATGTCCTTTGAAGTATTTGTGACTCGTGGACTAATTTTAGTGATTGAGTACCAAGAGAGGCTTGTGTCCATATTCGTAACTCCTTGTGAATAAGGTTTCTTAAATCAAACACATAGAAACATACAATACTTTGTGTGAATCAAGATTTACATACATGTAAACTTGCCAAAATATTGTTATAAAAATCAATATTTCATTAATTAGTGTGGAAAGAAAACATTTAACCAAATACCCTTCTCGTATCACTCAATTTTTTTTTGGAATTGGAGGGTATATCACTAATAGCAATTTGTTAGGTAATTATGGCGACTGTAGTTTTTCAAACTTGCTATATAATTCAAATCTCCCCCCTTCCACATTAGCTTATTTTACTACCATGCTTCATCTAATCATCATTAGGTTCTTTAAGAAATCCAACGACAGTGAATTTTTTCTATCTTCATTTGCCTTCCTTTTTTTTCTAATTTTTTCGAATATAAAAACTATTTACAAAAAAATATTATACTGAAAATGAATTGACCAGAGAAGACAACACTTTACTTAAGTAGATAGATGTTTACTGCACTGCTTAGCATTTCTATTTGTTTGTATATTGAATCATATTCTACTACAACCATTTTTTTATGTATGAAATAATCATATCTTGCCTGCTTTTGATGGTCAATCCTTTGAGTATCTTTCGTCCTCTACTTATTAGTTAAACTTTTAATAATAACTTCTGGAGGGTGATTCTGTCTAGCCTTGGATGAATATT
This sequence comes from Avicennia marina, assembly GCA_019155195.1. Classification (NCBI taxonomy): domain Eukaryota; kingdom Viridiplantae; phylum Streptophyta; class Magnoliopsida; order Lamiales; family Acanthaceae; genus Avicennia; species Avicennia marina. Next base: position 15,358,262 of record CM032754.1, on the reverse strand, counting down.
GAGGAATTTTGGTATCATCCTCGAAATCCTCAATAGTTGTTCCACTATGTGTTAGAACATTTGCTGGCTCAATTGGGCTTTCTTGCTTTGCAACTACTCTCACTAGTTTTTCATCTACCTTTGACTTCTTGACCTATATTCACCTAAAAAGGGTCTATTTGATAGGAGCCTATCTTCTTTACATCATGTGTCTTAGTAGCTTGTAAAAGGAAGAAATGTAGGGACCACTAAAGTGACAATAGTACAAGTAAGACCATTATATTGCCTTATAGTAGACTGTTTCTAGTTCTTTGCTCTAGTTAATGTTGGAACATGTGTAGGAGCAAGATGACGCCATGTTGGAACATTTTCTAGGACATGTTCCTGTTGGATTCCGTGGTGGTTTGGCCATAAAAATTAAAAATTTAGTATATAAAATCATCATGCACATGCAGTGGAACACAACAAAACAAACCCTATGTGTTTTTTGTTGTAAAATATGCAAGATATTAATTAAACAAGAAGATTGATAAAAAAATGTACCTTTGGAATGTTTCCAAGTTATTTAGGCCAGTCTAATTGCAATTAAATAAACTATGCAACTACCAATTTAATATTTACAATACATTCCAATCATATGTATGTTACTCTCCGAGTTCATTTTTAATTGTCAATGAGCATAGCTTAAATGACATGAGTAACGTCTAGTCTACAACCCATATTGTAACCTAATTAATACGAAGTGATTTAGAACAAAATAAACCTTTTCGATTATGATTATCATTCCCTATAAATCTTTTGTCTTACTTTGTATTAATTGAGTAAGAGTCATGATTTGGTTAAACTCACAAACTCGATCATATGACTAATCGACGTTTCCCCATGAGATAAATGTTCCTATCATAAACTCTCTTTCAATCACAAATTGTCTTAGCCAAGGGCTTTTGTCACATAGAACACAAATTGTATATGACAAATGCCTCGCTCACTCGTAATGAGACAAATCTCTTATTGAATGCATTATACACACCTAGGCAATAGGACGTTGGGTTCATAATCCTAGCATATACCCAAGTAGATATTGACCCTTAATACCTTAATAACATGTTAACCATCATGCATAGAAAACAATCATGTCATTTTAAGTCTAAGGTCCATGTGCACTTAACACAATCATGAACAAGGTATTGATAGTAAAAAGTAAACTCTGTGCTTGTCTAAATGCTCTATTCCTAATAGTGTATCCACATACATATATTCTCAGTGTATCATACTAAATGGCATGGTACTCATTATGTAAATACAAAGTGTACAAGTTGTACCGATTCTCTATTATCCTCTAGATTGTTTATGACTTGTGGATTGACTTTAGTAATTGAGTATCAAGACAGTCTTGTGTCAATATTTTCAACTCTTTACAAATAAGACTTTTTAACTCAAATACATGGGCACACACAATACTTTATGCTAATTAAGATTTACATGTATGAAAACTTGATAGAATACTGATATGAAAACCAATACTTTACTAAATTTTGAGTAAAAGTACATACACAACCAAATGCCTTTCTGGTATGCTTCATTTTCTGTTGGTATTAGAGGACATATCACTAACAATCTCCTACTTACACTCTATCACCAATGCTACTAATGCCAACTGCTATGGTATCTCATGTACTTCTTAACTTGGCAATCTATCTACACTTGTGCTATTTGCTTAGTAGGTAGGTCAGCAATATACTGAAGCTATTACATTACCATTTCTAATGATTTCTCAAATAATATGGTAACACCTCTTTGTGTTTGGTTCTGATCACGCCATTTTTGTTATAATAAAATGGCATCAGCTGATCCATATGTTGAACCATTTGAAGTTTTGTTACAAACTTCCTTATCCAAACCTCCTTCACTATATAACATCTAGCGATGTGCTCAGCATTAGTGATGGAGTTTATAGTCATACTCTATTTGGAACTCTTCTATCTGATCTATCATCCATATTTAATAGGAAGTTAGAAATAGGATATCCCACTACTTTTCGATTACCATCTCCATACATAAGTACCACATCCTTAGTCTTTTTTTAAGTACTTAAGGATACACTTGACAATATTCTAATGTTCTCTACTAAAATTCACTTGAAACCTACTCGTCAGTTTTATGGCATAGATTATACCTAACTTTGTACATAGCATTGCGTACATTAGGCTCCTAATTGCCGAAGCATATATACTCGTTTTTGTGCTTTTTCTTTTATTATCTATCTGTCTTTGGATACATAGATTTCAAGAGATGGATGCCATACCGAAATTGTAGCAACCTTGCTTAGAGGCCTCCACTCTAAACCTCCTTAGCATTGATGTGTTCACAACCATGATCCGATCGTAGTGCCTTTACATGCTTGCCAGTTTTTTTCTCTACTTCTGCCTTAAATTCCTTAAACTTTTCAAAGGACTCATGTTTGTACTTCAAGTATATATACCCATACCAAGAGAAACCATCGGTAAAGGTAATGAAGTAGTGAAAAGCTCCCCTCTCCATTTCATTAAAGGGTACACGAATGTAGGTGTGGACTAACTCTAACACCAACATGTCTCTCTAGACATGCCTATCAAATGGATTCTTGGCCATTTTGCCTTAGATGCAAGGTTCACAAGTTAGATAGGGCTTCTTGCCTATTGGGCCTATACCCATCTTTCTCCAACCAACTAATCCCAGCCTCTACAACATGGCAGAGTTTGAGATGCCTTAATTGCTTGGGATTTAAACTATCCCTAACACATTTGCTTGTTACGGCATTCATCATAGATATATCATCTAAATTCAAGTGATACAAGCCATTCACCAATGAGGCAGTGCCAATCAATTTATTATGATAATAAATTTAGCACTTATTCCCTCTAAAAGAAAATTTATAATCTTCTTTTACCAACAATGGTATATACACAATATTCTTAAGCCCATTTGATAATAAGAGACAATCTCTTAGACCTAAAACATGATCGGATGATAGCTTAATTGAAGTAGTGCCAATCACAACGGTTGTGACACTTGCCCTACTACAGACTTTAATCACTATTTCTTGCTTTTGAAGCGACATACTCTTGGTCAAATCTTGATTTGAAGTGTAGATATGAGAGGAAGCACTAAATCTAAGAAGTAGGATGTAAAACATACATCAATGGAACAAGATGTTTTACAAACATGAAGTTGCACGGTTCTTTTGCCATTCTCCAAGTGATGGAGGCACTTAGCACAATTTCTCCTCCAAAGCTCTTCATTGCATTGGAAACTGTTTCTTTTACCAATAGGAGCTTCAGACACCATGCACCATTGGGAACTCTAAGTTTCCTAATTTTGGTCTTCCTTCCTTAGTCTTACTAACGAAGGGAGTTGATGCCTCAAGGACAACCTCTTTCCTAATGCTTGGAATGAAACTTCTAACATTCCACCACTTCCTTGAGGAATTAGAACTTTTCTCAAACCTCAAACCTATTTGGTTATCCTGGTGCTAATAAATATAATGGTCTCAAAAACAATAATTATGAGAGCAAATATCATCATTTAAGGAGTTTGTAACTATAGAAAATAAGCAAGATTATTAGTTTGATTGTTAATGTTGTTACCAAATGATTATTGACTTTAAATCATATGACATCCCACTAGATTTTTCGAATTCCACATTACCTCAGGTAGGAAACGGAAATCTCATTGGAAAATTTCCTAGTGGGTGATTAGGGTCTTCATTGGACTTAGCACACTTCACACATATAGTTCTTGGCATCATAGGCCCATTGAGTGGCAACTCTTGCCAACTCATCCAATCTTACACTTCGGCCTATGGCCTGATGAAATCTCACACGTACAATTCTTAGCATCATGGGTCTATTTAAGTTATACCTACTGATTGACAACTCGCTAAATTTGTAATCTTAGCAGTGGCCATCTTAAGGTGAAGTGTTCTTTGAATTTCGCATCCAATGCACTTGAAGCTCTAAATGCGCCATTGCAATGTGACCTCATGAATGTGATGATATCACATGCCAAGACTACACCTAGAACTCCAATCTTAGTCAAAGGCCATGATGAAACAATTTCGTTGTTACAACTTAATATTGGTAAGGAAGCTTTTGTTCCATGTGTTATTCTTTCATTTTGTACATTAGCCATTTTACATACAGACATCTCATATATGTAGTAAAACTTAAGGTAGAGATAACATGGATGAATATGGACTTTTTAGATCCAATTGGAACTATCGATCAATCGTGCACATGTGTTTGGAGCCCTATACTATTGCAAAGCTTTAATATTTTCTTTGTAGGTCTTGGACTCTTTGTTCTCGATGGGCTTACCATGCTTGGACCATTGCATAGACAGTAACCCTTGGTCTTGAATGACCACCAACTCCTTAGCCTTCAAGCGATCACCAACTTCTAGTCTTTTGAATTACAATTACATTGTGGCATACTATGGAAAAATAATTCATATTCTACTTTAGAAAAAACTTAGGCTTTTACCTTTTCAAACTATAGAAAAATATTTTATACATCCAATAAAACCAAAACCAAAACAAAGAAAATCTATCCACACGTGTTTTAAGTCCATAATTTATCCCTACATTCATACAACATCCACACATCATATGTATGAAACAACAAAATACTTTGAACAATCATTTTATAACTTCTGCATCTCATGCCTTAGTTCTCTTTCAGAGAAAACTCCTTTTCTAATGTTTTGAATTCAAAAAACATGTAAATGGCATCTGCAATCCCTTATGCAATTGTAGTAACAATTCCTATGGTTGTAGATTGCCTTAACACAATTGCGTTACTTGACGCGATAGTGAACACTTCTCTAAACTATGGCCATTGCAGCTATAAAAAGCTTTGGCACAGCTTTGACACAGCTGGGCGCCATATTACAAAATGACAGCAGTATCCAACTGTTGAAAAAGCTTTAATAAATCCATGACAAACTAATCCAAAATGAAAACATTTATCCAAAAGTGTTCTAAATTTATAATCCATCCATAGTATCTATAGAATAAATTATACATCGCATGTATAATTCAATGAATCCATTTAATGACATTTCCATAACTTGCGCATCTCATGCTTAGTTCTCATTTGTGGAAAGGTCTTTTCCCAAGTTCTAAATTTGAGGAAAAGCAATTTTTCAACCTCCACAAGTATTCTCACAGCTATGGGAACCCTTCCTATAATTGTGAAGTTCTATGCGACAAAATCCACCATTCTATCGCAATCAGCCCACTTTTGTGAACTGGCAATAACAAGCTGCCCCTTTGCTATTGCAAGAACACTTCTCACAATGGCCAGAAGATCCTACACAATCATGAGACACCTTCTTGCAATAGTGAGTTGATGTTTTGCAATTGAGAGCTTTGATAGTCGACTGCAACAGATTTTTCTAGATGCTCAAGATTCGATTTTTAACACTTTTTCCTCAGTTAAAAAACATGCATAAAATATTTCATACATAAAAAAGTATCAAATACATGTTTAAATTAATTTTCAAATGAAAGCCACCATAAATCATAGTGAAATCATTATACTTCGTGTCTATATGAGAAAAATGGTGTCTATAATACCATTGTTGGGTTTCAAGTGGTTTGGGGTGGAATTTTAAATTTTTAAAACTAAAAAATGACATAGTACATTTAGAGAAAAAACATACCAAACCTATTCCATTTTTGCCATACAACACGCATTAACTAAGTAGCACTAAAAAGCATATACATAATGTATCTTTGGAATCATATTCCAAGTTGGGCGAAATTGTGATCCTTAAGTCATAGCACTCAAACCCTGACCAATACATTATTCCCACAATTGGAACATGAACAAGTGTCTCCTACACCTCTACAAACTTTGCAAGGTTCTAACTTAAAACTTGTTTAGGCAAGAGGGATTTTAGGATAAGAAAGAGAAGCAATGGGGTGGCTAAAAAACATTTTTTTGCTTGCTTGGGAGGGTAGATGAATTTTCCTGGATGAACTAGGAATAATTTTGATCTCTTTTTACTTTGAATTCTTCCAAATCTATATTTTTCTAAAACATAATATCCTACACTTGGTAGGATTTTTATTTCTATGTCAAGCACTTAGGGCACACATGGCATGGGCCCGAGGGCCTTCCTACATGGTCCTTTAATTAATTTCAGCCCATAAATCATAATTATTATTTTCATTAATAATTAAAGCTTATTTTAACCTTTAATTATTCAACCCATTAACAATTAAAGCCCAATAGAATTATATCCTTCAATTTAATTAATCAAACGAATCAAATCAAAGAACTATCATGATACTCATATTATTAACCAACATAATTAAATAATTCCACTGCGTCTTGTCTCTCTATTAATTAAATCAAAGAGTCATTGTACTTCTAATTAATAATCTCACTATAAATAAGCACAATGGGAAATCCATTTAGTTCAATCCGATTGCAACCAAATTAATTTCTCTATAAGACTTCTTAAGCTTCATTTAGACCTAATCAATTTACCACTTGTCCTATGTTCCAACTTTTTATGTGTGACTATCCAATTTCAAAGTAAATTGGCAACAAGAATACCTTGATGGATATGGGTGGCATATAGTTTATGACCTTTATTATAGCTCATTTAAAACGAAATGAATGGATTACATGAATCCTCTCGATTGTGAATACTATGTGGTATAAGCCTTTGTTTAGCTTTGTCCCGACTAAGTGAAAGTTATAGATTTAGTCAAACTCAATGATTTAGTTATATGGCCAATAAATGTTACCTTATAAGAATGATACTTCTATCAGAAATTCTTTTCTAATCACATATTATCTTAGCCAATGATTTTTGTTTCATGGAACATCAATTGTGTAGGACAAATATTTTTTTCACTTATAAGGAGACAATTTCCTTATTGAATGCACATATGCCTTCATACACACTTAGGCAATAGTACATTGAGCTCATAATCTTATTTCATACCAAAACTGATGTTAGCCCTTACTGTGCTAATGACATATTAACCATTATGTGCATAAGATAAATATGTCGTCTTAGGTTAGAGACCCATGTACACTTTGCATGACTACAAAGTAAGACAATGATAACATAGAGTGAACTTCATGTATCTGCTTCATTATTCGAGTCAGTATTCGAATACTCATTTTCCAATGATATATTTACACACATGTGTTTTCAGTATTTCATACTAAATGATATAACACTCACTGTACAAATATAAGGTGTGCAAGTCATACCATCTCTTTAATATCCTTTAGAAAATATGTAACTTGTGGAGAAGTCTTAGTGACTTTATACTAAGATAGTCTTGTGTTTGCATTTATAACTCTTGATAAACAAGGCTTCTTAATGTAATTACATTGGCATATGGAACACTTTACACAATTCAAGATTTATATGCATGAAAGATTGTCATAATATTGATATAAAAGAAAATCCATGTTAGGGGTGTACATAGTGGGGTTCAAGCGGTTTAATAATAAAAAATCTCCTTGACCCAATATAGATGGGTTAAGAAAGTTTAAATCATGGTAAGTTATAAATTTTTTCAAACTAAATAGTTTGGGTCAGTTGGTTTGATATTATTTGGTAGTTGGGTTAATAGATCGATGAGTTACAAATTTTATGTCCATTATTTAAAAATACAATTGAAGTATTTTAATTGTATAAAACATAATAATTTATTATTGACTAGTATATTATGTAAAAGTAAAATTCTTATTAATTAAATAAAACTATGACTTATTTTTATCTTGCATTCAATTTTATATCTCTTCTATAATCAATTCATCATATAAATTTTAAAATATTTCATAAATTCAATTAAATATTTACATTGACAATGAGAAATTTAAAACTAGTTGATTCTTTAAAAACTTTATACGTAAATCAAATTATTAGAATAAAATCTAAATACATTATATCAAAATTATAAAAATTTATTATATTAAAATATTATGAAGATAAAGCATCAAATAATTAAGAATAAAAAATTAAAATCGACTTAAATGTAGTAACAAGTGCATTTTGAATTAACCAACAAATTTTATAAATATACTATTAATTTCATCCAAATATATAATTATAACTCGAAAATAAAAAGTCCAGTTATCATTTAAACCCAAAGAAAAAAATATAAAAGGTACAAGTATATATTATTAAACTAATATAAGAGTTTGGGTTGCGGCTACAAGTATATATTATTAAACTAATACATGCGTTTGGGTTGCGGGTTACACGGATTGTAATTATTGAACCTACCATCCCACTCAAATGTGGCAGATTTTAATATTTATAAATTGTTATTATTTATTAAAAAAATTAAAATTAATACTTTATGGATAGATTAAGAGGGTTGGTTGCATCAAGCAACTTTATGTACATCCATAATTAATATTTTATTAATATATAAAAATATATATATATACAATTAATATGTCTTCAATATTCTTTATTATTTATTGTCGTCGGATAGTATATCACTAATAGTAGAATCTTTCCATAGTTGAAAATCCAAATTAGAAAAGTTTTCATATAACATATGTTGTAGCTTTTTGTGAAACAGATTACCATATTTTAGAGAATTTTCAAAAATAAAGTTTTCCGAATTGTCCATATGGTAAGCATCTACATAAAGCATTGGAAATTATACCAAAACTGACACTCAAGCAACACATGACACCAACACACTTTTCAAATCATCATTTTCCAAGTTAAATTTCTCTAATAAAATTTTCTAGTATTTTGTTGAAAACTAAAAAATTCTAGCGTCAAGTTGTTGCACTTGTAGCCCTAAATCTCTTATAGGACCCATATTAGTAGTAATCTCAATTTTAGACATACTTCTTAAAATCATTGGTTAAACAAAATAATTTCCAGTATAAATTAATTCATCTACTACTTGATATTGAGTAGTGCCTCATTTTCTTCTTCAATCTTAACACACAATTGCTTCAGTTGCACTCTTTTGGAATTCGTTTTTGATAACGTATTAATCAATCCTCTCATATCAAGTTCTGTGGGCTTGCTTTGACAGTAAACTGCCTTCATCAATGTGCAAACATTTATGTCTTCTTCTTCAACATTATATCCTGCAAGCTATTACACATGCACTTCTTTTTCCAAAAATTATTATTCGATTTTATAACAAGTTTAAATTTTTAATTATTTTATAGCTTAAAAATTGTACAAACAAATAAAAATAAAATATATTATATTACAAGAGTATATTAAAATCACATTTATTTTAATTTATTTTTTATTTGTTAACAATTGTTGCTAATTATTGTCAACACAAATTATGGTAGCCAAACATATGGTCTTATTGAATAAATAATTTTGGTACATTAACTTTTCTAACAAAGTAAAAATTCTTAGATTTTTATATATTAATTGAAAAAATACACTGTGAGTGCAGTCACCGCGAGGAACCAAAATGTGTGTCCATTTTTGTTCGAGTTTTTATGGAAGCTCCAACCAAGCTTGAACAGTCGCATAAAAAAACTCCAAGAAGCGGTAGCTGCTGTGGGAAGCATCAAAGTGGGAGGCATGGAGTTTGAGAGAAGAAATTATGTCATGGTCAAATCACGTGCTTTTGAATACAATGGAATCCGAAATTCCAATATGGAGTGCAAGCAACGAAAGTGTACCAATAACAAATATTGACAAAAGGAAAAATGTCAGTGTTGTTTGTGAATAGTCACGACCACGAGTGACAACCGAAGTGATTTGGCCCCAATAAAAAACTGGAGATAAACATTGAGCAAATTTGTCGTCTTGACTTTTTGGGGAGTTAACTGCCATTTGTGAACACTGTCACCTACTCTGTGCCTAGCAAATTTTGTCCTGTTTCTATCTGTTTTCAATGACTTTTGCGTATTTACAGATCTCTCATTCAGAATTATTCCTGAGGAAGACTGTCTCACAATAACGTATTTTCAATGATTATATTTGATTGAACTTAACGTCCTAATGTTCATTTGTAGTATATCATCCACGTGCTACACTAGAAATGTGATCACGCTCGCACTAACCTTCTTACAACCTTCTTACAAATACGTAACTCATCTTTTTTCTTGATGAAGCCAAACAATTTAACTACACCACGTAAACGTCTTCCTCTAGTAATTTGTTGAGGAAAGCAATTTTGACATTAACAAGCCAAACCTTATAATCTAAGTGGGTGGATATCATAAGTAAAAGTGGAATGGATTTGAGTATCCCTATCAATGAGAAAGTTTCCTCATAATCAATTTCCTCTCTTTGACTATAGCTCTTCTTCATGATCGTAGCCTTATAGGTCTCTATCTTTCCAAATGAACCAATCTTTCTCTCGTAGATCCACTTGTGTCTGATGGGAACCATTCTCTCGAATGGATTTACCAAGGCCTACGCTTAGTTTTCATGCATAAAATCCATCTTTGATTTCACAACCTCATGCCACTTAGCTAAGTCCTTATTCACTATTGCTGGATTAAAGGTATAAGGATCATCTTCATGATCGTTACCCTACTATGAACAACTATTTTTCGTTCTCTAGGAGATAACAACTATTTTTCGTGAATGAGAGATTCTACCTAATTGTCACAATGATTGCATCATACAAGGTTCTTTTTGAATAGAAATTTGTTGTGCGGGCCACTACTTTGTTCCTCGTGCTGAATAGGTAATACTTGTTAGTTTGGTTGTGATACGTGTTACCATTATAATTATAGACTTTAAATCACAGCAGCCTCTGGCTAGATTTTTCAATCCTTATACTCCCTCAGGTAGAGAATGGAAATTCCATCGGTAAAATTTCCTTAGTGGGTAAATAAGGTCTTCATTGGACATAACACACCTCACGTAATTGAAACTTAGCATGCTAGGCCCAATGAGTGGCAACTCTTATCGATGCATTTCATGTGCATTCCAATCTTTCCTTTAGCCATGGCCTAATAATGCCTCACATAATCAAGTCTTAGCAATGTTAAGCCTATTTTAGTCACACCCATCAACTAACAACTCATCGAATTTGAACTTCACCTTGGCTAAACGATCTTAAGATGTAATATCCTTTGAATGTCATGTCTATTGAACCTAAGTCATAAATGCGCTGTTGCAGTATGACCCTACTAATGTGATGATATCACATACTAAGGTTACGTTTAAGGCTTTTGAGCTTGGTGGAGGGCCATGAAAAACAATTTAACATTACAACTTAATATTATTTGAGGATGCTTTTAGTTCATGTAGATTTATGTTTCGCTTGTTCATTATCCATTTTTTGTATCTCATACGTCTGCCACGAACAATATGCAGAATAAGGTAATGTGGAAGATTATGGATTTCTCGACCTAATTTGAGCTAAGAATTAGATCTTGCACATATGTGTGAAATCCTATACTATTGCAAAAGAATTTCTTAAATGCTTTCTTTTATCTTGGTCTCCATGGCTTCATAGGTCCACCATGTCATGGAACTTCAAATAACACCAACTTTTAATTCATGCATGGACATCAACTTCTTGATGCCTTCCATGTTAATTTTGCACAGCACCATAGAACTTCAAATGACACTTGCGCTTGGTCTCTGACAAACTTCAACTCCTTGATACCTTCTATGTTATAGTTACTCGTGGCATACTATGAAGAATCCCTGTTCTACGAAGTAAAATAAAAGCTTGTGCTTATATCCTTACAACCCTTGAAAAAGTAATTATACAACCATGAAAACAAATCAAAAAGGAAAATACATTCATCTACAGGTGTCCTAAGTCCATAATCCATCCATAACATACATACAAATAATTATACATCATATGTATAATCAAACAATTCCATTTAATGACTACTTCCATGGCTTACGCATCTCATGCATTTATTATCATTTGTGGGAAACATTTTTACGATGTTGTAAATTTGAGAAAAAATAATTTTTCAGCCTCCATAAGCATTATCTCAATTGTGAAAACCATTTCCTCGTTTGCAAAGTGCTACGGGCTAGAATCACCATTCTGTCGCAATTAGCTCTACAAGTGCGAGAGCCCTTTCCAAAATTGTGGGCTACCCTTATTGAAATTGCACCATTGCAATAGTGAGAAGGTTCTTTACAATTGGGAATCACCTACTTGCAAAAGCGATTGAATCATTAGTAATTGCGCCAACTAGATTTTCAACAGATGATGTTTTTTAGGTTTTCTTCACTTTTCTTTGGTTGCAATCCCACAAAAATGTTTCTTTTACATATGAAAAGGTATCCAATACATGTTAAATGTTTTCTAAGTGAGAAACTAGCATAAACCATGGGAGAATCATTAAATTTCATAGTTGTATTAGGAATAAAATGGCTCTGATACGACTGCTAGGTTTCAATGTGTTTGGGGTTGGATTTTAAAACTTTAAAATCATAAATCAACAATATAAATGTAGTAGAATAATATACCAAATCCGTTCCAGTAGGGTTCCAATCGGTGGACTTACAATCCTTGAGTTGTGACCTTGAAACTCTGGCCTCCAATTTGTACACATAGTTGTTTTTATGACGAGTGCTTTCGACACCCTACAAAGCCCTTTTCATAAAGCTTTAACGCAAACTTGGCAGCAGGTAGAGATGCGAAGCTTGACTAGAATAAGTTGTCTTCTTGCTTGGAGGGTAGCACACAAAAATTATCAAATTTTTCATGCTTAGACGTCTTTTCAAACATGTATTTGTATTAAGACACAAGGCTTTTCTAATTAAGGGCTCCATGGGCTCACTACATGGACTTTTCGTAATGTTTAGCCTATGTACATTTCAATTATTAAACTCTTTAATAAATATAGCTCACAATACTTAATTATTAATTTTCATTAATAATTAAGGCACACTTGGCCTCTCAATTATTAATTATATTATTAATTATGGCTTATTGGATTTATAACCTTCAACTTAATTAATCTCATTAATCAAATCAAAGACTATCATATTTCTAGTTAATAATCTATTAACAAACATTATTGACTTCAAATAATTCCATTTGTATCTTGTCTCTTTAATTTAATTAATTTTAGTAATTAAATGAATGTTCTCATTGTGCTTTTAATTAATGATTTCATCATTAATAAGTATCATGATAATTTATTTGGTTCAATCTAATTACCACCAAATAAATTATGCTACTCACCAATTTAACACTTCTCATACACAACCACTTTTTGTGTGTGGCTCTTTAGGTTCATCTTTAATTGGTAATATGCATAGTTTGAAGGATATGAGTAATGCCTAGTGAGCAGCTCTTATTGTAGCCTAATTACAATGAAGTGAAATAGATTACAATGAACCCTTCCTATTGTTAATACCATTTTGTATAGATCTTTTGTCATAGTGTGTCCCAAATGAGCGAGCATTATGGATTTAGTCAAATTTACAAACTCAGCTCTATGAACAACGAGTTTTGCCTCATGAGATTAATTTTCTATTAGAAACTCCTTTCTAATCACACACCACCTTGGCCAAGGAGTTTTGCTTACTTGCAAGGAGACAAATTCCTTAATAAATGCTCACATGTCTCCATATGCACCCAAATGTAGGTTTATGACCTTATCCTATACCAAGATAGACATTAACCCTTAATGCCTTAATAACACATTGACTATCTTGTATATAAGACAACCATGTCATCTCAGGTCTAAGGTCCATACACACTTAACATGATCACAAAACAAGATGTGGACAATAAAAAGTAAACTCTGTGCATCTACTTCGTTGTATAAGTTATTGTCCGAATGCTCCATTTCCAATGGTGCATCTATATACATGTATTTTTAGTATCTCAAATCAAATGACATGTTGTACATATACCAACTGACTTCTAATATCCTTTGAAGTATTTGTGACTCGTAAACTAGTCTTAGTAATTGAGTTCTAAGAGAGGCTCGTGTTCATATTCATAACTCCTTATGAATAATGTGTCTTAAATCAAACACATAGAAACATATAATACTTTGTGTGAATCAAGATTTACATATATGTAAACTTGCCAAATTATTGTTATAAAAATCAATATTTCATTAATTAGTGTGAAAGAATATATTTAACAAATGCCCTTCTCGTATTCCTCATTTTTTGTTGGAATTGGAGGGTATATCATTAATAGCAATTTGTTAGGTAATTATGGCAACAATAGTTTTTCAAACTTGCTATATAATTCAAATCTCCCCCCTTCCACATCAGCTTATTTTACTGCCATGCTTCATCTAATCATCATTAGGTTCTTTAAGAAATCCAACGACAGTGAATTTTTTCTACTTTCATCTGCCTTCATTTTTTTTCTAATTTTTCGGAATATAAAAACTATTTACAGAAAAATATTATACTGAAAATGAATTGACCAAAGTAAACAACACTTCACTTAAGTAGGTAGATGTCTACTGCACTGCTCAGCATCTCTATTTGTTTGTATATTGAATCATATTCTACTACAACCATTTTTTGATGTATGAAATAATCATATCCTGCCTTCTTTCGATGGTCAATCCTTTGAGTATCTCTTATCCTCTGCTTATTAGTTAAACTTCTAATAATAACTTCTGGAGGGTGAATTTGTCTAAAGCTAGATGAATATTGAAGAATTTTGGTATCATCCTTGAAATCCTCAATAGTTGTTCCACTATGTGTTAGAACATTTGTTGGCTCAATTGGGCCTTCTTGCTTTGCTACTACTCTCACTAGTTTTTCGTCTAGCTTTGACTTCTTGACCTATACTCACCTGAAATGGGTCTATTTGGTAGGAGCCTACCTTCCTTACATCAGGTGTCTTTGTAACTTGTAAAAGAAAGAAATGTAAGGACCACTAAAGTAACAATAGCACAAGCAGGACCATTCTATTGCCTTATAGTAGACTGTTTCTAGTTCTTTGCTCTAGTTAATGTTGGAACATGTGTAGGAACAAGAAGACGCCATGTTGGAACATTTTCTAAGACATGTTCCTGTTGGATTCCGTGGGGGTTTGGCCATAAAAATTAAAAATTTAGCATATAATATCATCATGCACATGCAGTGGAACACAACAAAACAAACCCCATTTGTTTTTTGTTGTAAAATATGCAAGATATTAATTAAACAAGGAGATTGGTAAAAACTGTACCTTTGGAATGTTTCCAAGCCTTTTGTGTGTGATCCTTGGAATCGTAGTACATAAACCTCAACTTCTAGATTGTCTACATAATTAGGATACTTGTGAGCTCCTCCTACACTTCCACAAAACTCTTTTACGAAACTCTAATACTAACACCTTTGGGTTAGGAGGAACTTTTGACAAAAAAATGTTCAAAGAGGGTGGCTAGAGGGGGGGGGGGACTCTTTTGCTTCGTTAGGAGAAGTAAATTTAGGATTCAAAGTGTAAACTTTGAACTCCTCATGAACCCTATATATAGTTGAGATACTAGGGTTTGGGGTATAGTTTTCATGGGCCCTCCTACATAGAACTTTTTAATTACAATAACCTATAGTCTTTAATTTATTAATCTCATTATCAATCTATAAACTCTTTAATTATTCATCTCATTAATAATTAACACTCAAATGTGTCAAACTATTCTAATTTAATTGATCTCATTAAATAAATTAAATTCTCCATTATGCTTCTAATTTATGATTTCATTATTAACACGTGTCATGGCAAGTTATTTAGGCCAATCTATTTGCAATTAAATAAACTATGCAACTACCAATTTAACACTTACAACGCATTCCAATCATATGTATGTTACTCTTTGGGTTCATTTTCAATTGGCAATGAGCATAGCTTAAAAAACAAAAATAACATCTAGTCTACAACCTATATTGTAACCAAATTAATATGAAGTGATTTATTTAAATCACAATAAACCTTTTCGATCATGACTATCATTCCCTATAAATCTTTTGTTTTACTTTGTACTAATTGAGTAAGAGTCATGGATTTGGTCAAACTCACAAACTCGATCATATGACCAGTCGACGTTTACCCATAGATAAATGTTCCTATCAGAAACTCTCTTTTAATCACAAATTGTCTTGGCCAAGGGCTTTTGTCACATAGAACACAAATTGCATATGACAAATACCTCGCTCACTTGTAATGAGACAAATCTCTTATTGAATGTACCATACACACTTGGGAATTGGACGTTAGGTTCACAACAACCCTATCATATACCAAAGTAGATATTGACCCTTAATACCTGAATAATATGTTGACCATCATGCACAGAAAACAACCATGTCATTTTAAGTGTAAGGTCCATGTACACTTAGTACAATCATGAAACAAGGTGTTGATAGCAAAGAGTGAACTTTGTGCCTACTTCATTCTACAAGTCATTGTCTAAATGCTCTATTCCTAATAACGTATCCACACATATGTATTCTCAGTGTATCATACTCAATGGCATGGTACTCATTATATAAATACAAAGTGTACAAGTTGTACCAACTCTCTAATATCCTCTAGAATGTTGATATGAAAGCTAATACTTTACAAAGGGTGGCGGGGGGGGGGGGGGGGCGGGGGGGGGGGGGCGGGCTCTTTTGTTTGGTTGGGAGAAGTGAAATTAGGATTTATTTATTAATCTCATTAATTGATCAACCTATAGACTCTTTAATTATTAATCTCATTAATAATTAAAGCTCAAATGTGTCAAACTATTCTATTTTTATTAATCTCATTAAATAAATTGAATTCTTGATTATGCTTCTAGTCAATGATTTCATTATTAACAACTACCATGGCAAGTAATTTAGGCCAATCTAATTCCAATTAAATAAACTATGCAACTACCAATTTAGCACTTATAACACATTCCAATCATATGTATTTTACTGTCTAGGTTTATTTTTAATTGAAAATGAGCATAGCTTAAAAAACATGAGTAACGTCTAGCCTACAATCCATATTATAACCCAATTAATAAGAAGTGATTCAAATCATAATAAACCTTTTCGATCATGACTATCATTCCCTATAAATCTTTTGTCTTACTTTGTACTAATTGAGTAAGAGTTATGGATTTGGTAAAACTCACAAACTCGATCATATGACCAATTGACGTTTCCCCATAAGATAAATGTTCCTATCAGAAACTCTCTTTCAATCACAAATTGTCTTGGCCAAGGGCTTTTGTCACATAGAACACAAATTGCATATGACAAATGCCTCGCTCACTTGTAATGAGACATATTTCTTATTGAATGCACCATACACACCTGGGTAATAAGACGTTGGGTTCACAACCCTAGCAAATACCAAAGTAGATTTTGACTCTTAATACCCTAATAGCATGTTGACCATCATGCAAAGAAAACAACCATGTCATTTTAAGTCTAAGGTCCATGCGCACTTAACGTAATCATGAAACAAGGTGTTGATAGCGAAGAGTGAACTTTGTGCCTACTTCATTCTGCAAATCATTGTCTAAATGTTCTATTCCTAAAGGCATACCACACACATGTATTCTCAGTGTATCATACTAAATGGCATGGTACTC
This sequence comes from Avicennia marina, assembly GCA_019155195.1. Lineage (NCBI taxonomy): Eukaryota > Viridiplantae > Streptophyta > Magnoliopsida > Lamiales > Acanthaceae > Avicennia > Avicennia marina. Next base: position 15,340,764 of record CM032754.1, on the reverse strand, counting down.
ATTATATAAATACAAAGTGTACAAGCTGTACCGACTCTCTAATATCCTTTAGATTGTTTGTGACTTGCGGACTGACTTTAGTAATTGAGTACTAAGAGTCTTATGTCCATATTTACAACTCTCTACAAATAAGACTTCTTAACTCAAATACATGGGCACACATAATACTTTATGCCAATTAAGATTTACATGCATGAAAATTTGATAGAATGTTGATATGAAAACCAATACCTTACAAAATTTTGAGTAAAAGTACATACACAACCAAATGTCTTTTTGGTATGTTTCATTTTCTATCGGTATTAGAGGACATATCACTAACAATCTCTTACTTACACTCTAATGCCAATGCTACTAATGTCAACTGCTACGGTATCTCATGCCCTTCTTAACATGGCAATCTATCTACAGTTGTGCTATTTGCTTAGTAGGTAGGTCAACCACATATTATACTAAAGCTATTACGTTACCATTTTTAATGATTTTTCAAATAATATGGTAACACCTCTTTGTGTTTGGTTCTGATCGCGCCATTTATGTTATAATAAATTGGCATTGGCTGATCCATATGGTATAGGCCCTTTGTTTAGCTTTGTCATGACTAAGTGCAAGCTATAGATTTAGTCAAACTCAATGATTTAGTTATATGGCCAATAAATCTAACCTTATAAGAAAGATGCTTCTATCAGAAATTCTTTTCTAATCACATAGTATCTTAGCCAATGATTTTTATTTCATGGAACATCAATTGTGCAGGACAAATGCCTTTTTTACTTATAAGGAGACAATTTCGCTATTGAATGCACATATGCCTTTATACGCACTTGTACAATAGCACGTTGAGCTCATAACCTTATATTATACCAAAACTAATGTTAGCCTTCAATGTGCTAATGACATATTGACCATTATGTGCATAAGATCAATATGTCGTCTTAGGTTAGAGACCCATTTACACTTAGCATGATTGCAAAGTAAGACATTGATAACATAGAGTGAACTCCATATGTCTGCTTCATTATACGAATCAATATTTAAATACTCATTCTCCAATGATATATTCACATACATGTGTTTTCAATATTTCATACTAAATGATATAACACTTGCTGTACAAATATAAGATGTGCAAGTCATACCAACTCTTTAATGTCCTTTAGAGAATATGTAACTTGTGGAGAAGTCTTAGTAACTTTATACTAAGATAGTCTTGTGTCCATATTCATAACTCTTGATAAACAAGGCTTCTCAATGCAATTACATTCGCATATGCAACACTTTACACTATTCAAGATTTATACGTATGAAAGACTGCTATAATATTGATATAAAAGAAAATCCATATTAGGAGTGTACATAGTGGGGTTCAAGTGGTTTAATAATAAAAAATCTACTTGACCCAATATAGATGGGTTAAGAAAGTTAAAATCATGGAAGGTTATAAATTTTTTCAAACTAAATGGTTTGAGTCAGTTAGTTTGTTATTATTCAGTAGTTGGGTTAACAGATCAATGAGTTACAAATTTTATGTCCATTATTTAATATTCGGTAGTTGGGTTAACAGATCGATGAGTTACAAATTTTATGTCCATTATTTAAAAATACAGTTGAAGTATTTTAATTGTATAATATATAATAATTTTTTATCGACTAGTCTATTATGTAAAAGTAAAATTCTTATCCATTAAATGAAACTATGACTTATTTTGATCTTGCATTCAATTTTATATCTCTTTTACAATCAATTCGTCGTATAAATTTTAAAATGTTTCATAAATTCAATTAAATATTTACATTGATGATGAAAAATTTAAAACTAGTTGATTCTTTAAAAACTTTATACGTAAATCAAATTATTAAAATAAAATCTAAATGTATTATATCAAAATTATAAAAATTTATTATATTAAAATGTTATGAAGATAAAGCATCAAATAATTAAGAATAAAAAATTAAAAATCAACTTAAATGTAGTAACAAGTGCATTTTGAATTAACTAACAAATTTTATAAATATACTATTAATTTCATTCAAATATATAATTATAACTAGAAAATAAAAGTGCAGTTATCATGTAAACCAAAAGACAAAAATATAAAAGATACAAGTATAGATTATTAAACTAATACAAGTGTTTAGGTTGTGGGTTACACGGATTATAATTATTAAGCTTACCACCCAGCTCAAATGTGGCGGATTTTAATATTTATAAATTACTATTATTTATGAAAAAATTAAAATTAATGATTTATGGATAGTTTAAGAGGGTTGGTTGGATCAAGCGAGTTTATGTACACCCATAATCAATATTTTATTAATAAATAGAAAAATGTACATATACGGTTAATATGTCTTCAATATTGTTTATTATCGTCAGATAATAAGTTGTTAATAGTAGAATCTTTTCATAGTTGGAAATCTCAATTAAGAAAGTTTTCATATAACATATGTTGCAGCATCCCGTGGAATAGATTACCATATTTTAGAGAATTTCCAAAAAATAAAGTTTTTCGAAGTGTCCATGAAGTAAGCATCTACATAACAAGTTTAATTTTTTAATTATTTTATAACTTAACAATTGTAGAAACAAATAAAAATAAAATATATTATATTACAGGAGTATATTAAAATCACATTTTATTTTAATTTAATTTTTATTTGTTAACAACTGTTGCGAATTATTGCCAACACAAATTATGGTACCCAAACATATGATCGTATTGAATAAATAATTTTGATACATTAACTTTACTAATAAAGTAAAAATAACTTTACTAAGCTTGAACAGTCGCATAAAAAAACTCGAAGAAGCAGTAGCTGCTGTGTGAGCATCAAAGCCGAGGCATGGAGTTTGAGAGAAGAAATTATGTCATGGTCAAATCACGTGCTTTTGAATACAATGGAAGCCGAAATTCCAATATGGAGTGCAAGCAAGGAAAGTGTACCGATGACAAATATTGACAAAAGGAACAATGTCAGTGTTGTCTGTGAGTAGTCACGACCACGAGTGACAACCGAAGTGATTTGGCCCCAATAAAAAACTGGTGAAATAAACATTGTGCAAATTTTTCGACTGACTTTTTGGGGAGTTAAACTGCCAATTGTGAACATGCAGTCTCACCCACTCTGTGCCTAGCAAATTTTGTCCTGTTTCTATCCGTTTTCAATGACTTTTGCGTATTTACAAATCTCTCATTCCAGAATTATTCTAGAGGAAGACTGTCTCACAATAACATTTTAATTCAAAAAACATATATACATATATACATATATATATGCTAAAATTTTATTTATGAAGAATATCAACCTACAATATAATTCGCACTTTAATTAAAATTATTTTTAACGTAATTGCTTACCCAGCATCACCCATATTTTTTTTAGGAGTGGCCCGCTTAAAAAAGCTCATATTTTCCTCACAGCGCCTGCCTAATTAGATGATTATTTCCCAATCAATTTCCACCACAAATAATTAAATAAGTGAGTTTGACGGAAAGAACAATACATATGAACATATCAATCCATTTATCAAGTTTAAAAACATTCTTTTTTGCTCTATAAACATCAATAATTGAAATCTTAAAAGTTTAAAATGCTACATAAATCTCCACCAGACATATCATAAAACTATTCTCTCAATGGAACACCCCAATTAACAAACAAAAGTTCTTAAAAAAAATTCTAGCAACTTTGGTGATTTATCAGTGCTAAATAGAAATAATGACAATAAAAATTGTTAGTTGGTTTGATTCGTTATTGTTGCATGTTGTACTATATCATGTGTTATCACAAATCCACTAACAAATAGCGGAAATGTAAAGATAGGCACCATAAATTTGTTCATGCAATTCCAAAACAGCCCACTTATCTCTAGGAGGCCGTTGACAATAATACAACAATTATTGGGACAATTGGTTAACACCAGTACACAAACATTTGCTTTACCCATACTCATTTAGGTATTAATTCGATAACATGTTTCTAACCCAACTCCTTGGGCAGCAAGTTCTCTTGTTTCTGCTTTAGCAAGATTTCCTCTTAGCCCCAATTTCCCAATTTTTCGCATTGATCAATGAGTCTCTTCTCTTGAGGATACTTTCCCTACTTTGATCACTTGGTCATTTGTGGTGGATGAATGAACCTTAGCAATGCATTCAACCTTTGTAATATGCCCTCTAAAGGATGTGAACAATATAGAATACTTGAACTTTTGATCGAGAATCAATTCAACTTCAGTTCTCCAAGTAAGACATTGAGTTCCTTCTTGAGTGAAGGTCTTTTCTCAATGCAGTCCTTTTACTTAGCTTGCAAATGTATCTGTCCAATCAGCTTTTAAGTTTGGAAAACTATATCCAAGAAATCTAGCTGACAATCTTTGAAATATTCGAAATTGTTATATTCCATATTAGATCATTAGTTCTAACAATTATGAGATTCTTTCCTACCTTAATTTTCAACAGCTCTAGCAATCTTTTCTCATCACAATGAATTGAAAATATTCTCATAGATCATACCATATGTAACTGGATTGGATTGGATATGGGTAAGATGAAATATGGTCAACTTTAATATTCTGCCATATATGGATAATATAAGTCAACCATATCCAATTCAATTAGTTAAAATCCAATCAAATCAACTTAATTTGGTTAATTTTAGAAATGATAATCACAAATAGGAAGGAATCAATCGACTGACTAAGTTTTACAAATCTAAAAGATTCTATGATAGATCATGTTTGTTGGTAGGTCATAAAAAATCCAGAATTTTCTTATGAAATTTGATTTGCTATGTAAACACCGCATTGGATGTTATCATAAGCAAACTAAGATAAAATAATAAGATCATAAGAATTTTATCATAAATTGCCAATTTTTATCCACATCAGCTGAATGAAAAACTTTTCACAGTTCATGATATAGCAAGAGTTATAACTATTAGAAGTCTAGTTACATCAACCACTATTACCAGAGGTAGATTGGTAGTAACATAAAGAAGACCTAGAAAACTAAAAGAAATCCAAGAACTCCTAACAAATATGGGCATTGTTAGCACAACCCAATATAATATATGAGCGAAAGAGTATCAAAGTAAAGTAGCAAAATAAGGATTTAGTAATTAATGTTAGTAGTGCAATGTACTCTCCCTAAGAACAGCATCATCTAGAAAGCCTCATACTTTAAATCATCTTCATCTAGACTCCCCTTTTATGAACTCCCTTTAGGATGATAGATCAACTCCAACAACATTAGCAATACTAACAATTAATGTTAGTAGTGCAATGTACTCTCCCTACGAAGGGCACTTAGAAGGATGTTGTTAACATCCTTGTCATCTCACTTAGTTTACAAGGAACTAGGAGCAGTGAAACTAAGTTTGGTGCCAGAGGGGTTTACTTTAAAGTCATGATTCCAACAAATGTTAGAACATGGGGTAGGATAAGGTACATGATTGCTATCTACTCATTAAGCTTATAGTTCTTATCTTGTAGCAATAGTATTTGAGATTTCAAGTCCTAGGAAAGAGTGACTAGAGCATCTAGAGCAGCTTCAACATTCATTGCTTTTGGCGTTAGCTTAGAGGTAGGTTTTGGCATGTCAGGCCTTGCTTTAGATCATTAATTTTTCTAGTTTTAAATAGCTTTGAAGTATACCCCATAGAAGGACAAGAGATGGATAGCTCATTTTTCCAATTAGGGATGCCTTGGTCACTCAATACTTTAGTCCAAGGTGAGAAAAATACCCACCAATCGTTCTTGCCTTAGCATGTGATATAACATCATCAAACATAATGTACCTAATGTTGACATCTAAGAAGTTCGTAAATTACCATGGCTAACTTAGCCGTCCCCAGCTACATAGGTTCATCGACTACTTCAATTCTTGCATTATTGCTTGATGAAGAAGAGCCTCCTATGGTTTTCTCCAAGAATTGCTTCAAGAATTTGAGGAAAAAATTTTAAAAGTAAATTTGAAAATCATAGTACATATCTCCATATATAACTGTGTAGCATAAGTCTATCACAAGAAAAGTTGTATCATAGCTTGATTCAGAGTGTCATGAATCAACAATTCGATGGAAAGAAGTGATTCTGAATTAATTTTGGATGTAACAATTGTTGAGTTTCAATGGGTTTGGGGTCAGATTTTAAAACCTTATAGCCATAAACAATAATATAAACATAACAAAATAACATACCAAACCTGTTTCATATTTGCCATATGACACACATCAACTAAGAAGTGTTGAAGATAACTAAAAAGAGCATACCTTTAGAATCACATTCCAATGGGTGTGTTTGCAATCCTTAAGTCGTGGCCCTCAAACTTCGATCTCTAGTTTGTCTACACTATTATTGTGATTACAGGTGCCTTCCAAACTTTGCAAAGCCCTTTTTGTAAGGCTCTAATGTAAACTCTTTTAGGTTAAAAGACTTTCGGCGACAAGAAGAGATGGAGAGGGTGGCCAGAATAACATCACTTCTTGCTAAAGAGGGTGGCACACGAAAATTATCAGATTTTTCATACTTAGAACTCATTTAAAACATGTATTTATATCAAAACACTATGACATACTAATTATGGGTTCTATGGATTAACTACAATGACCTTTAGTAATTTCTGGCCTATCTACCTTTCAATTGTTAAACTCTTTAATAATTGTAGCCCACAATTCTTAATTATTAATATCCATTAATAATTAAGGTTCATCTAGCCTCTTCATTATTAATCATATTACTAATTAAGGCTCAATAGAATTATTAATTAAAGCAAAGACTATCATATTTCTAGTTAATAATCTCATTATTAACAAAAATGATTGACTTCAAATAATTCTATTCGTGTCTTATCTCTTTAATTTAATTAATTTCATTAATAAATCAAAGTTCCTATTGTGCTTCTTATTAATGATCTCATCATTAATAAATACAATGGTAATTTATTTGGTTCAATCCAGCTACCACGAAATAAATTATGCTACCTATTAATTTAACACTCATCATACACAATAATCTTTTGTATGCGGCTCTTTAGGTTCATCCTTAATTGGTAATAAATATAACTTGAAGGATATAGGTAATGACTAGCCAGCAACCCATATCGTAGCCCAATTAAGACAAAGTAAGGTAGATCATAATGAACTCTTCTGATCATGAATACCAAATAGTATAGACCTTTTGTCTTAATTTGTCCTAACTGAGCGAGAATCATGAATTTAGTCAAACTCACAAACTTAGTCATACGGCTAATTATTGTTGCCTTATAAAACTAACTTTTCTATTATAAACTTTTTTCTAATCATACACCACCTTGGCCAAGGATTTCCATCAAATAAAACACCAACTACATATAACAAATGCCTTACTTTTAAGGAGACAAATTCTTTATTGAATACCTATATACCTCTATATGCACTAGGTTAACAGCACATTGGGCTTAAAACCTTATCCTTATCAGAATGGATATTAGCCCTTAATACTTTAATGACATGTTGACCATCATGTGCACAAGACAATCATATCATCTTAAGTGTAAAGTCTACACACATTTATTCATCTTCCAATGGTGTATCCATACATAAGTAGTCTTAATATCTCAGCCTAAACAGCATGGCACTCACTGTATAAATATAAGGTGTGTAAGTTGTACCAACTCTTTAAAGCCTTTTAGAGTATTTGTGACTTGTGAACTGGTTTTAGTGATGGAGTATTAAGAGAGCTTTGGGTCCATATTCATAACTCCTTATGAATAAAGCTTATTAACTCAAATACATGGACATGTGTAATACTTTACACCAATCAAAATTTAAATGCATGAAAACTTACTTGAATATTGATACAAAGATCAATATTTTATTAATTAGTGTGATCAAATAGCATTTGTGTTACTAGCTTAGCAGGTTGGTTAGCCATATTATGTGTTGAAGCTATTTTTGGCATGGCTACATTACCCTTTCTAATAATTTCTTGAATATTATTTGCCAGGCCTCTCTATGTGTTTGGATTTCTCGGGAGACGTCTATTCCTTCACTTGTGTGATTGATTCATGGTTATCATAGTAAAGTACTAACGACTGATCCATATGTGGATTTAGCTGAAGTTTGCTACGAACTTCCTTTCTCTAAACAACTCTCTTCACAGTATCTCATATAGTGATTTACTTAGCCTTCATCGGTAGAGTCCACAATCACACTCTATTTGGAACTTTTCCAACTAATTGTTCTTCCATTGAGTAGTTAAAATTCAAAGATAGACTTTCTATTATCCGTATTTGATTGGAAGTTAGAATTAGTCTAACTATCTGCTCGTAGCTTACAATTTCCATATACAAGTACCATATCTTTAGTGCTTTTCAAGTACTTAAGGATACACTTGCCAAGACTCACCTGAAACCTACTCGTTGCACTTACAATGTAGGCAACATCTAGCCTCATACATAGGATTGTGCATGTCAAGCTTCAACACTAATCCTATTTAGAATCTTGTCTATGTACAAGGCTTGAGAGAGGCTTGAGAGAGACCTCCCAATCTCTACATTTAATCTCTATAGATGTGAATGCTCAAGAGATAGGTTGCTTCTTTTATGAAGAAAGTGCAAAATGATTATGTTTTGATTGAGCTTAACGTTCTAATGTCATTCCTTATTTGTAGTATGTCATCTACATACTACACTAGGAATGTGATCACGCTCTCACTAACCTTCTTACAAATGCATAACTCATCTTTATTCTTGATGAAGCCAAACAATTTAACTATACCACGTAAACGTCTTCATCAAGTAATATGTTGGGGAAAGCAATTTTGACATCAACAAGCCAAATCTTATAATGTAAGTGGGTGGATATCATAAGTAAAATTTGAATGGATTTGAGCATCCCCATGACAAAGTTTCCTCATAATCAATTTCCTCTCTTTGACTATAGCTTTTCATCATGACTATAGCCTTATAGGTCTCTATCAATGACAAAGTTTCCTCATAATCAATTTCCTCTCTTTGACTATAGCTCTTCATCATGACTGTAGCCTTATAGGTCTCTATCTTTCTAAATGAACCAATCTTTCTCTTGTAGATCCACCTGTGTCTGACGGGAACCATTCTCTCGGATGGATTTACCAAGGCCCACACTTAGTTTTCATCCATAAAATCCATCTTTGATTTCACAGCCTCATGCCACTTAGTTAAGTCTTTATTCGCTATTGCTTGATCAAAGGTAGAAGGATCATCTTCATAATCGTTACCTCCTACTATGAACAACTCTTTTTCGTTCTCTAAGAGATAACAATATCTCTTTAGTGAATGAGAGATTCTACCTAATTGTCACAATGATTGCATCATACAAGGTTCTTTTTGAATAGGAATTTGTCGTGTGGGCCACTGCTTTGTTACTCGTGCTGAATAGGTAAGACTTGTTAGTTTGGTTATGATACGTGTTACCGTTATAATTATAGACTTTAAATCACAGCAGCCTCTCGCAAGATTTTTCAATCCCTATACTCCCTCAGGCAGAGAATGGAAATTCCATTAGTAAAATTTTCTTAGTGGGTGAATAGGGTCTTCATTGAACATAACACACCTCACGTAATTGAGTCTTGGCATGCTAAGCCCAATGAGTGGCAACTCTTATCGATGCATCTCATGCACATTCCAATCTTTTCTTCAGCCATGGCCTAATAATTCCTCACAAAATCAAGTCTTAGTATGTTAAGTCTATTTAAGTCACACACATCAACTAACAACTCATCGAATTTGAATTTCGCCCTTAGCTAAACGATCTTAAGGTGTAATATCCTTTGAATGTCATGTTATTAAACTTGAGTCATAAATGCACCGTTGCAGTGTGACCCCACTAATGTGATGATATCACATACTAAAGTTACATTTAAAGCTTTTAAGCTTGGTGGAGGGCCATGAAAAACAATTTAACATTATAACTTATTATTATGTGAGGAAGTTTTTGGTTCATGTAGATTTTTGTTTTGCTTGCACATTATTCATTTTTTGTATCTCATACGTCCATCACGAACAATAAGCAGAATAAGGTAATGTGGAAGATTACGGACTTCTAGACCTAATTTGAGCTAAGAATTGGATCATGCACATATGTCTGAAATCCTATACTATTACAAAAGAATTTCTTGAATGCTTTCTTTTATCTTGGTCTCCATGGCTTTATGGGCCCACCATGTCATGGAACTCCAAATGACACCAACTTTTAATTCGTGCATGAATATCAACTTCTTGATGCCTTCCATGTTAATTTTGCAAAGCTCCACAAAACTTCAAATGACACTGGCTCTTGCTCTCTGACAAACATCAACTCCTTGATACCTTCTACGTTATATTTAATTTTGGCATACCATGAAGAATCCCTATTCTATGAAGTAAAAATAAAAGCTTGGGCTTATATCCTTACAACCCATGAAAAAATAATTATAAAACCATGAAAACCAATCAAGAAGGAAAATACATTCATCTACAGGTGTCCTAAGTCCATAATTCATCCATAACATACATTCAAACAATTATACATCATATGTATAATCAAACAATTCCATTTAATGACTACTTCCATAGCTTACAAATCTCAAGCATTAATAATGATTTGTGAAAAACAATTTACAATGTTGTAAATTTGAGAAAAAATAATTTTTCAGCCTCCATAAGCATTATCTTGATTGTGGAAACCATTTCCTCATTTGCGAAGTGCTACGGGCTAGAATCACCATTCTGTTGCAATTAGCTCTACAAGTGCAAGAGCCCTTTCCACAATTGTGGGCTGCCCTTATTGAACTCGCACCATTGCAATAGTGAGAAGGTTCTTTGCAATTGCGAATCACCTACTCGCAAAAGCGATTGAATCATTAGTAATTGCATCAACTTTTGCAAAGCCTAATAGATTTTTAATAGATGATGTTTTTTGGGTTTTCTTCACTTTTCTTTGGTTTTGAACCCACAAAAATGTTTCTTTTACATATAAAAAGGTATCCAATACATGTTAAATGATTTCTAAATGAGAAACTAGCATAAATCATGGAAGGATCATTAAATTTCGTAGTTGTATTAGGAATACAATAGCTCTGATACCACTACTGGGTTTCAATGGGTTTGGGGTTGGATTTTAAAACTTTAAAATCCTAAATCAACAATATAAATGTAGTAGAATAATATACCAAACCCATTCCAATAGGGTTCCAATCGGTGAACTTGCGATCCTTAGTTGTGACCTTGAAACTCTGGCCTCCAATTTGTCCGCATAGTTGTTTTTATGACAAGTGCCTTCTACACCCTACAAAGCCCTTTTTATAAAGCTCTAATGCAAACTTGGTAGCAAGAAGAGATGAAGAGCATGACTAGAATAACTTGTCTTCTTGCTTGGAGGGTAGCACAAAAAAAGTATCAAATTTTTCATGCTTAGAAGTCTTTTCAAACATGTATTTGTATCAAGACACAAGGCCTTGCTAATTATGGGCTCCATGGGCTCACTACATGGACTTTTCGTAATATTTGGCCCGTGTACATTTCAATTATTAAACTCTTTAATAAGTGTAGCTCACAACATTTAATTATTAATTTTCATAATAATTAAGGCACACTTGGCCTCTCAATTATTAATCATATTATTAGATATGGCTTATTGGAATTATAACCTTCAACTTAATTAATCTCATTAATCAAATCAAATACTATCATATTTCTAGTTAATAATATATTAACAAACATTATTGGCTTCAAATAATTCTATTTGTATCTTATCTCTTTAATTTAATTAATTTAGTAATTAAATTAAAGTTTTCATTGTGCTTTTAATTAATGATTTCATCATTAACAAGTACTATGATAATTTATTTGGTTCATTCTAATTGCCACCAAATAAATTATGCTACTCACCAACGTAACACTTCTCATACACAACCACTTTTTGTGTATGGCTTTCTAGGTTCATCTTTAATTGGTAACGAGCATAGCTTGAAGGATATGAGTAATGCCGAGCCTACAGTTCATATTGTGGCCTAATTACAATGAAGTGAAATCAATTACAATCAACCCTTCCAATCGTGAATACCGTTCTGTATAGATCTTTTGTCATACTTTGTCCCAAATGAGCAAGCATTATGGATTTAGTATAATTTACAAATTCAATCATATAAACAACGAGTTTTGCCTCATGACACTAATTTTCTATTGGAAACTCCTTTTTAATCACACACCACCTTAGCTAAGGAGTCTTGGTCACTTGCAAGGAGACAAATTCCTTAATGAATGAACACATTTCTCCATATGCACCCAAACAATGGCATGTTGGTTTATGACCCTATCCTATACCAAGATAGACATTGACCCCTAATGATTTGACAAGACATTGACTATCTTATATACAAGACAGCCATGTCATCTCTAATCTAAAGTCCATACACACTTAACATGATCACGAAGCAAGATGTGGACAATAAAGAGTGAACTCTGTGCATCTACTTCATTTTATGAGTCATTGTTCGAATGCTCTATTTCCAATGGTGCATCTACATACATGTATTTCGAATATCTCAAATCAAATGACATGGTACTCATCGTATACATACAACTGACTCTCTAATGTCCTTTGAAGTATTTGTGACTCGTGGACTAATTTTAGTGATTGAGTACCAGGAGAGGCTTGTGTCCATATTCGTAACTCCTTGTGAATAAGGTTTCTTAAATCAAACACATAGAAACATACAATACTTTGTGTGAATCAAGATTTACATACATGTAAACTTGCCAAAATATTGTTATAAAAAATCAATATTTCATTAATTAGTGTGGAAAGAATACATTTAACCAAATGCCCTTCTCGTATCGCTCATTTTTTTTTCTAGAACTGGAGGGTATATCACTAATAGCAATTTGTTAGGTAATTATGGCAACTGTAGTTTTTCAAACTTGCTATATAATTCAAATCTCCCCCCTTCCACATTAGCTTATTTTACTACCATGCTTCATCTAATCATCATCAGGTTCTTTAAGAAATCCAACGACAGTGAATTTTTTCTATCTTCATCTGCCTTCCTTTTTTTTCTAATTTTTTCGAATATAAAAACTATTTACAGAAAAATATTATACTGAAAATGAATTGACCAAAGAAGACAACACTTCACTTAAGTAGGTAGATGCCTACTGCACCGCTTAGCATCTCTATTTGTTTGAATATTGAATCATATTCTAGTACAACCATTTTTTTATGTATGAAATAATCATATCTTGCTTGCTTTCGATGGTCAATCCTTTGAGTATCTTTCATCCTCTGCTTATTAGTTAAACTTCTAATAATATCTTCTGGAGGGTGATTCTGTCTAACCTTGGATGAATATTGAGGAATTTTGGTATCATCCTTGAAATCCTCAATAGTTGTTCCACTATGTGTTAGAACATTTGTTGGCTCAATTGGGCTTTCTTGCTTTGCAACTACTCCCACTAGTTTTTCATCTACCTTTGACTTCTTGACCTATATTCACCTAAAAAGGGTCTATTTGATAGGAGCCTACCTTCCTTACATCATGTGTCTTAGTAGCTTGTAAAAGGAAGAAATGTAGGGACCACTAAAGTGACAATAGTACAAGTAGGGCCATTCTATTGCCTTATAGTAGACTGTTTCTAGTTCTTTGCTCTAGTTAATGTTGGAACATGTGTAGGAGCAAGATGACGCCATGTTGGAACATTTTCTAGGACAAGTTCCTGTTGGATTCCGTGGTGGTTTGGCCATAAAAATTAAAAATTTAGCATATAAAATCATCATGCACATGCAGTGGAACACAACAAAACAAACCCTATGTGTTTTTTGTTGTAAAATATGCAAGATATTAATTAAACAAGAAGATTGATAAAAAATGTACCTTTGGAATGTTTCCAAGTTATTTAAGCCAATCTAATTGCAATTAAATAAACTATGCAACTACCAATTTAACACTTACAACACATTCCAATCATACGTATGTTACTCTCTGAGTTCATTTTTAATTGTCAATGAGCATAGCTTAAATGACATGAGTAACGTTTAGTTTACAGCCCATATTGTAACCCAATTAATACGAAGTGATTCAAAACAAAATAAACCTTTTCGATCATGACTATCATTCCCTATAAATCTTTTGTCTTACTTTGTACTAATTGAGTAAGAGTTATGGATTTGGTCAAACTCATAAACTCGATCAGATGACTAATCGACGTTTCCCCATGAGATAAATGTTCCTATCATAAACTCTCTTTCAATCACAAATTGTCTTAACCAAGGGCTTTTGTCACATAGAACACGAATTGTATATGACAAATGCCTCGCTCACTCGTAATGAGACAAATCTCTTATTGAATGCACTATACGCACCTGAGTAATAGGACGTTAGGTTCACAACCCTAGCATATACCCAAGTAGTTATTGACCTTTAATACCTTAATTGTTAACCATCATGCACAGAAAACAACCATGTCATTTTAAGTCTAAGGTCCATGTGCACTTAACACAATCATGAAACAAGGTATTGATAGCGAAAAGTGGACTCTGTGCTTGTCTAAATGCTCTATTCCTAATAGTGTATCCACATACATATATTCTCAGTGTATCATACTAAATGGCATGGTACTCATTATGTAAATACAAAGTATACAAGTTGTACCGACTCTCTATTATCCTCTAGATTGTTTATGACTTGTGGACTGACTTTAGTAATTGAGTATCAAGAGAGTCTGGTGTCAATATTTACAACTCTCTATAAATAAGACTTCTTAACTCAAATACATGGGCACACACAATACTTTATGCCAATAAAGATTTACATGTATGAAAACTTGATAGAATATTGATATGAAAACCAATACTTTACTAAATTTTGAGTAAAAGTACATACACAACCAAATGCCTTTCTGGTATGCTTCATTTTCTGTTGGTATTAGAGGACATATCATTAAAAATCTCCTACTTACACTCTATTACCAATGCTACCAATGCCAACTACTATAGTATCTCATGTACTTCTTAACTTGGCAATCTATCTACACTTTTGCTATTTGCTTAGTAGGTAGGTCAGCTATATAATATACTGAAGCTATTGCATTACCATTTCTAATGATTTCTCAAATAATATGGTAACACCTCTTTGTGTTTAGTTCTGATCGCGCCATTTATGTTATAATAAAGTGGCATCAGTTGATCCATATGTTGAACCATTTGAAGTTTTGTTACAAACTTCCTTATCCAAACCTCCTTCATTATATAACATCTAGCGATGTGCTCAGCCTTAGTGATGGAGTTTATAGTCATACTCTATTTGGAACTCTTCTATCTGATTGCTCCTCTATTAAGCATAAATATGAAGCTAGAGATAGACTTTCTATCATCCATATTTAATAGGAAGTTAGAATTAGGATATCCCACTACTTTTCGATTACCATCTCCATACATAAGTACCACATCCTTAGTCTTTTTTTTAAGTACTTAAGGATACACTTGATAATATTCTAATGCTCTCTACCAAAATTCACTTGAAACCTACTCGTCAGTTTTATGGCATAGATTATACCTAACTTAGTACATAGCATTGCGTACATTAGGCTTTTAATTGCCGAAGTATATATACTCATTTTTGTGCTTTTGCTTTTATTATCTATCTGTCTTTGGATACATAGATTTCGAGAGATGGATGCCATACCTAAATTATAGCAACCTTGCTTAGAGGCCTTCGCTCCAAACCTCCTTAGCACTGATGGATTCACCACCATGATCCGATCGTAGTGCCTTTACATGCTTGGCAATTTTTTTCTCTACTTCTGCCTTAAATTCCTTAAACTTTTTAAAGGACTCATGTTTGTACTTCAAGTATATATACCCATACCTAGAGAAACCATCGGTAAAGGTAATGAAGTAGTGAAAAGCTCCCCTCTCAATTTCATTAAACGGTACATGAATGTAGGTGTGGACTAACTCTAACACCAACATGGCTCTCTAGACATGCCTATCAAATGGATTCTTAGCCATTTTGCCTTAGATGCAAGGTTCACAAGTTAGATAGGGCTTCTTGCCTATTGGGCCTATATGCCCATCTTTCTCCAACCTACTAATCCCAGCCTCTACAACATGGCCCAGTTTGAGATGCCTTAATTGCTTGGGATTTAAACTATCCCTAACACATTTTCTTGTTACGGCATTCATCATAGACATATCATCTAAATTCAAGTGATACAAGCCATTCACCAATGAGGCAGTGCCGATCAATTTATTATGATAATAAATTTAGCACTTATTCCCTCTAAAAGAAAATTTATAATCTTCTTTTACCAACAATGGTATATACACAATATTCTTAAGCCCATTTGATAACAAGAGACAATCTCTTAGACCTAAAACATGATCGGATGATAGCTTAATTGAAGTAGTGCCAATCATAATGGTTGTGACACTAGCCCTACTACAGACTTTAATCACTATTTCTTGCTTTTGAAGCGACATACTCTTGGTCAAATCTTGATTTGAAGTGTAGATATGAGAGGAAGCACTGAATCCAAGAAGTAAGATGTAAAAAATACACCAATGGAACAAGATGTTTTACAAACATGAAGTTGCACGGTTCTTTTGCCATTCTCCAAGTGATGGAGGCACTTAGCACAATTTCTCCT
This sequence comes from Avicennia marina, assembly GCA_019155195.1. Classification (NCBI taxonomy): domain Eukaryota; kingdom Viridiplantae; phylum Streptophyta; class Magnoliopsida; order Lamiales; family Acanthaceae; genus Avicennia; species Avicennia marina. The sequence continues at coordinate 15,324,121 of CM032754.1, read as the reverse complement.
CCAAAGCTCTTCATTGCATTGGAAACTCTTTCTTTTACCAATAGGAGCTTCAGACACCATGCACCTTTGGGAACTCTAAGTTTCCTAATTTTGGTCTTCCTTTCTTAGTCTTGCTAACAAAGGGAGTTGATGCCTCAAGGACAACCTTTTCCTAATGCTTGGTATGAAACTTTTAACATTCCACCACTTCCTTGAGGAATTAGAACTTTTCTCAAACCTCAAACCTAATTGGCTATCTTGGTGCTAATAAATATAATGGCCTCAAAAACAATAATTATGAGAGCAAATATCATCATTTAAGGAGTTTGTAACTATAGAAAATAAGCAATATTATTAGTTTGATTGTTAATGTTATTACCAAATGATTATTGACTTTAAATCATATGACATCCCACTAGATTTTTCGAATTCCACATTCCCTCAGGTAGGAAATGGAAATCTCATTGAAAAATTTCCTAGTGGGTGATTAAGTTCTTCATTGGACCTAGCACACTTCACACATACAGTTCTTGGCATGATAGGTCCATTGAGTGGCAACTCTTGCCAACTCATCCAATCTTACACTTCGGCCTATGGCCCGATGAAATCTCACACATTTAATTCTTAGCATCGTGGGTCTATTTAAGTTATACCTATTGATTGACAACTCACCAAATTTGTAATCTTAGCGGTGGCCATCTTAAGGTGAAGTATTCTTTGAATTTTGCATCCAATGCACTTGAAGCTCTAAATGTGCCATTACAATGTGACTTCATGAATGTGATGATATCACATGCCAAAACTACACCTAGAACTCCAAACTTAGTCAATGGCCATGATGAAACAATTTTGTTGTTACAACTTAATATTCGTAAGGAAGCTTTTGTTCCATCTGTTATTCTTTCATTTTGTACATTAGCCATTTTACATATAGACATCTCATATATGTAGTAAAACATAAGGTAGAGATAACATGCATGAATATGGACTTTTTAGATCCAATTGGAACTATCGATCAATCGTGCACATGTGTGTGGAGCCTTATACTATTGCAAAGCTTTAATATTTTCTTTGTTGGTCTTGGACTCTTTGTTCTTGATGGGCTTACCATGCTTGGACCATCGCATAGACAGCAACCCTTGGTCTTGAATGACCACCAACTCCTTAGCCTTCAAGCGATCACCAACTTTTAGTCTTTTGAATTACAATTACATTGTGGCATACTATGGAAAAATAATTCATATTCTACTTTAGAAAAACTTGGGCTTATACCTTTTCAAACTATAGAAAAATATTTTATACATCCAATAAAACCAAAACCAAAACAAAGAAAATCCATCCATACATGTTTTAAGTCCATAATTCATCCCTACATTCATACAACATCCATACATCATATGTATGAAACAACAAAATACTTTGAACAATCATTTTATAACTTATGCATCTTATGCCTTAGTTCTCTTTCAGAGAAAACTCCTTTTCTAATGTTTTGAATTCAAAAAACATGTAAATGGCATCTGCGATCCCTTGTGTAATTGTAGGAACAATTCCTATGGCTGTAGATTGCCTTAACACAATTGCATTACTTGACGCGATAGTGAACACTCTTTACACTATGGCCATTGCAGCTGTAAAAAGCTTTGGCATAGCTGCGCGCCATATTACAAAATGACAGCATTATCCAACTCTTGAAAAAGCTTTAATAAATCCATGACAAACTAATCCAAAATGAAAACATTTATCCAAAAGTGTTCTAAATTTATAATCCATCCATAGTATCTATAGAATAAATTGTACATCACATGTATAATTCAATGAATCCATTTAATGACATTTCCATAACTTGCGCATCTCATGCTTAGTTCTCATTCGTGGAAAGGTCTTTTCCCAAGTTCTAAATTTGAGGAAAAGCAATTTTTCAACCTCCGTAAGTATTCTCACAGCTATGGGAACCCTTTCTATAATTGTGAAGTTCTATGCGACAAAATCCACCATTCTATCGCAATCAACCCACTTTTGTGAACTGGCAATAACAAGCTGCCCCTTTGCTATTGCAAGAACACTTCTCACAATGGCCAGAAGATCCTACACAATCATGAGACACCTTCTTGCAATAGTGAGTTGGTATTTTGCAATTGAGAGCTTTGATAGTCGACTGCAACAGATTTTTCTAGATGCTCAAGATTCGATTTTTAAGACTTTTTCCTCAGTTAAAAAACATGCATAAAATATTTCATACATAAAAAAGTATCAAATACATGTTTAAATTAATTTTCAAATGAAAGCCAACATAAATCATAGTGAAATCATTATACTTCGTGTCTATATGAGAAAAATGGTGGCAATAATACCATTGTTGGGTTTCAAGTGGTTTGGGGTGGAATTTTAAATTTTTAAAACTAAAAAATGACATAGTACATTTAGAGAAAAAACATACCAAACCTGTTCCATTTTTGCCATACAATACGCATTAACTAAATAGCACTGAAAAGCATATACATAATGTATATTTGGAATCATATTCCAAGTTGGGCAAAATTGTGATCCTTAAGTCATGGCACTCAAACGCTGACCAATACATTATTCCCACAATTGGAACATGAACAAGTGTCTCCTACACCTCTACAAACTTTGCAAGGTTCTAACTTAAAACTTGTTTAGGCAAGAGGGACTTTAGGATAAGAAAGAGAAGCAATGGGGTGGCTAAAAAACTTTTTTTTGTTTGCTTGGGAGGGTGGACGAATTTTCCTGGATGAACTAGGAATAATTTTGATCTCTTTTTACTTTGAATTCTTCCAAATCTATATTTTTCTAAAACATAACATCCTACACTTGGTAAGATTTTTATTTCTTTGTCAAGCACTTACGGCACACATGGCATGGGCACATATGCCTTCATACGCACTTAGGCAATAGTACATTGAGCCCATAACCTTATTTCATACCAAAACTGATGTTAGCCTTTAATGTGCTAATGACATATTAACCATTATGTGCATAAGATAAATATGTCGTCTTAGGTTAGAGACCCATGTACACTTTGCATGACTACAAAGTAAGACAATGATAACATAGAGTGAAATTCATGTATCTGCTTCATTATTCGAGTTAGTATTCGAATATTCATTCTCCAATGATATATTTTCACACATGTGTTTTCATTATTTCATACTGAATGGTATAACACTCACTGTACAAATATAAGATGTGCAAGTCATACCATCTCTTTAATATCTTTTAGAAAATATGTAACTTGTGGAGAAGTCTTAATGACTTTATATTAAGATAGTCTTGTGTTCGTATTCATAACTCTTGATAAACAAGACTTCTTAATGTAATTACATTGCCATATGGAACACTTTACACAATTCAAGATTTATATGCATGAAAGATTGTCATAATATTGATATAAAAGAAAATCCATGTATGGGGTGTACATAGTGGGGTTCAAGCGGTTTAATAATAAAAAATCTACTTGACCCAATATAGATGGGTTAAGAAAGTTTAAATCATGGAAGGTTATAAATTTTTTCAAACTAAATGGTTTGGGTCAGTTGGTTTGATATTATTTGGTAGTTGGGTTAATAGATCGATGAGTTACAAATTTTATGTTCATTATTTAAAAATACAATTGAAGTATTTTAATTGTATAAAATATAATAATTTATTATCGACTAGTATATTATGTAAAAGTAAAATTCTTATCAATTAAATGAAACTATGACTTATTTTTATCTTGCATTCAATTTTATATCTCTTCTATAATCAATTCATCATATAAATTTTAAAATGTTTCATAAATTCAATTAAATATTCACATTGACAATGAAAAATTTAAAACTAGTTGATTCTTTAAAAACTTTGTACGTAAATCAAATTATTAGAATAAAATCTAAATACATTATATCAAAATTATAAAAATTTATTATATTAAAATATTATGAAGGTAAAGCATCAAATAATTAAGAATAAACAATTAAAAATCGACTTAAATGTAGTAACAAGTGCATTTTGAATTAACCAACAAATTTTATAAATATACTATTAATTTCATCCAAATATATAATTATAACTAGAAAATAAAAAGTGCAGTTATCATTTAAACCCAAAGAAAAAAATATAAAAGGTTAAAGTATATATTATTAAACTAATATAAGCGTTTGGGTTGCGGCTACAAGTATATATTATTAAACTAATACATGCGTTTGGGTTGCGGGTTACACGGATTATAATTATTGAACCTACCACCCACTCAAATGTGGCAGATTTTAATATTTATAAATTATTATTATTTATTAAAAAATTAAAATTAATGATTTATGGGTAATTTAAGAAGGTTGGTTGGATCAAGCAAGTTTATGTACACCCAAAATTAATATTTTATTAATATATTAAAAAATGTATATATACAATTAGTTTGTCTTCAATATTCTTTATTATCTATTGTCGTCGTCGGATAGTATATCACTAATAGTAGAATCTTTCCATAGTTGAAAATCTAAATTAAGAAAGTTTTCATATAACATATATTGCAGCGTCCTGTTTATTATTTCAACATTATATCCTGCAAGCTATTACACATACACTTCTTTTTCCAAAAATTATTATTTGATCTAATAACAAGTTTAAATTTTTAATTATTTTATAGCTTAAAAATTGTACAAACAAATAAAAATAAAATATATTATATTACAAGAGTATATTAAAATCATATTTTATTTTAATTTATTTTTTATTTGTTAACAATTGTTGCTAATTATTGTCAACACAAATTATGGTAGCCAAACATATGGTCTTATTGAATAAATAATTTTGGTACATTAACTTTTCTAACAAAGTAAAAATTCTTAGATTTTTATATATTAATTGAAAAAATACACTGTGAGTGCAGTCACCGCGAGGAACCAAAATGTGTGTCCATTTTTGTTCGAGTTTTTATGGAAGCTCCAACCAAGCTTGAACAGTCGCATAAAAAAACTCCAAGAAGCGGTAGCTGCTGTGGGAAGCATCAAAGTGGGAGGCATGGAGTTTGAGAGAAGAAATTATGTCATGGTCAAATCACGTGCTTTTGAATACAATGGAATCCGAAATTCCAATATGGAGTGCAAGCAACGAAAGTGTACCAATAACAAATATTGACAAAAGGAAAAATGTCAGTGTTGTTTGTGAATAGTCACGACCACGAGTGACAACCGAAGTGATTTGGCCCCAACAAAAAACTGGAGATAAACATTGAGCAAATTTGTCGTCTTGACTTTTTGGGGAGTTAACTGCCATTTGTGAACACTGTCACCTACTCTGTGCCTAGCAAATTTTGTCCTGTTTCTATCTGTTTTCAATGACTTTTGCGTATTTACAGATCTCTCATTCAGAATTATTCTTGAGGAAGACTGTCTCACAATAACATTTTAATTCAAAAAACATATATACATATATACATATATATATATGCTAAAATTTTATGTATGAAGAATATCAACCCACAATATAATTCGCACTTTAATTAAAATTATTTTTACGTAATTGCTTACCCAGCATAACAAATATTATTTTTGGGAGTGGCTCGCTTAAAATAGCTCATATTTTCCTCACAACGCCTGCCTAATTAGGTGATTATTTCCCAATCAGTTTCCACCACAAATAATTGATGCGCCCACCGTTAAAAATAAATGATCTTTAAATAAGTGAGTTTGACCGAAAGAACAAAACATATGAACATATCAATCCAAATATCAAGTTTAAAAACATTCTTTTTTGCTATATAAACATCAATAATTGAAATCTTAAAAGTTTAAAATGCTACATAAATCTCCACCAAACGTAGCATAAAACTATTATCTCAATGGGGCACCACAATTAACAAACAAAAGTTCTTAAAAAAAATTCTAGCAACTTTGGTGCTTTATCAGTGCAAAATAGAAATAATGACAATAAAAATTATTAGTTGGTTTGGTTCATTATTGTTGGAAATTGTAATATATCATGTGTTATCACAAATTCACTCACATATAGCGGAAATGTAAAGATAGACACCAAAAATTTGTTCATGCAATTCAAAAACAACCCCCTTATCTCTACGAGGCCATTGACAATGATACAATAATTGCTGGGACAACTGGTTAACACCAATACACAAACACTTGCTTTACCCATACTCTTTTAGGTATTAATTCGTTAACGTGTTTCTAACCCAACTCCCTTGGGCAGCAAGTTCTCTTATCTCTGCTTCAGCATGATTTCCTCTTAGTCCCAATTCCCCAATTTTTAGCATTGATCAATGAGTCTCCTCTCTTGAGGATACTTTCCCTACTTTGATCACTTGATCGTTTGTGGTGGATGAATGAACCTTAGCAATGCATTCAACCTTTGCAATATGTCCTCTAAAGGGTGTGAACAATACAGAATACTAGAACTCTTGATCGAGAATCAATTAAACTTCAATTCTCCAAGTAAAACATAGATTTCCTTCTTAAGTGAAGGTCTTTTCTCAATGCAATCCTCTCACATAGCTTGCAAATGTATCTGTCCAGTCAGCTTTTAAGTTTGGAAAACTATACCCAAGAAATCTAGCTGACAATCTTCAAAATATTCGAAATTGTTGTATTCCATATTAGATCATTTGTTCTGACAATTATGAGATTCTTTCCTACCTTAATTTTCAACAGCTCTAGCAGTCTTTTCTCATCACAATGAATTGAAAATATTCTATAGATCATATCATATGTAACTGGATTGGATTGGATTGGATATGGGTAAGACGAAATATGGTCAACTTTAACATTCTGCCATATATGGATAATGTAAGTCAACCATATCCAATTCAATTAGTTAAAATCCAATCAAATCAACTTAATTTGGTTAATTTTATAAATGATAATCAAAAATAGGAAGGAATCAATTGACTGACTAAGTTTTACAAATCTAGCAGATTCTATGATAGATCATTTTTGTTGGTAGGTCATCAAAAATCCTAAATTTTCTTATGAAATTTGATTTGCTATGTAAACACCACATTGGATGTTATCATAAGCAAACCAAGATAAAATGATAAGATCATAAGAATTCTATCATAAATTGCCAACTTTTATCCATATCAGCTGAATGAAAAACTTGTCACAGTTCATGATATAGCAAGAGTTACAACTATTAGAAGTCAAGTTACATCAACCACTATTACTAGAGGTAGATTGGTAGTAACATAAAGAAGACCTAGAAAACTAAAAGAAATCCAAGAACTCCTAACAAATATGGGCATTGTTAGCACAACCCAATATAATATTTGATCGAAAGAGTATCAAAGTAAAGTAGCAAAATAAGGATTTAGTAATTAATGTTAGTAGTGCAATGTACTCTCCCTAAGAATAGCATCATCTAGAAAGCCTCACACTCTGAATCATCTTCATCTAAACTCCCCCTTTATGAACTCCCTTTGGGATGATGGATCAACTCCAACAACATCAGCAATACCACTCCCCCTTTGGGCCCAAAATGACGAAGGGCACTTAGAAGGATGTTGTTAACATCGTTGTCATCACACTTAGTCTGCAAGGAACTAAGAGCAGTGAAACTAAGTTTGGTGCTAGAGGGGTTTACTTTAAAGTCATGATTCCAACAAATGTTGAAACATGGGGTAGGATAAGGTACAAGATTGCTATTTACTCATTAAACCTATAGTTCTCTGAACAACTCCCTTCACAGCATCTCATATGGTTATCTACTTAGTCTTCACCAGTGGAGTCCACAATCACACTCTATTTGGAACTTTTCCAACTAATTGTTCTTCCATTGAGTAGTTAAAATTCAAAGATAGATTTTCTATTATCCGCATTTGATTGGAAGTTGGAAATGGTCTAACTATCTGCTCGTAGCTTACAATTTCCATATATAAGTACCATATCCTTAGTGCTTGTGAAGTACTTAAGGATACACTTGCCAAGACTCACCCGAAACCTACTCATAACACTTACAACGTAGGCGACATCTAGGCTCATGCATAGGATTGCACATGTCAGGCTTCTACACTAATCCTCTTTAGAATCTTGTCTATGTACAGGGCTTGAGAGAGGCTTGAGAGAGACCTCTCAATCTCTACATTTAATCTCTACATTTAATCTCTATAGATGTGAATACTTAAGACGTAGGTCGCTTCTTTTATAGAGAAGGTGCAAAATGATTATGTTTTGATTGAGCTTAATGTCCTAATATCATTCCTTATTTGTAGTATGTCATCCACATACTACACTGGGAATGTGATCACGCTCCCACTAACCTTCTTATAAATACATAACTCATCTTTATTTTTGATGAGGCCAAACAATTTGACTACACAAAGTAAACGTCTTCCTCGAGTAATTTGTTGAGGAAAGCAATTTTTGACATCAACAAGCCAAATCTTATAATGTAAGTGGGTGGATATCATAAGTAAAATCTAAATGGATTTGAGCATCCCCGTCAATGAGAAAGTTTTCTCATGACTGTAGCTTTATAGGTCTCTATCTTTCCAAATGAACTAATCTTTCTCTCGTAGATCCACTTTTGTTTGATGGGAACCATTCTCTCAGATGGATTTACCAAGGCCCACACTTAGTTTTCATGCATAAAATCCATCTTTGATTTTACAGCCTCATGCCACTTAGCTAAGTCCTTATTCGCTATTGCTTGATCAAAGGTAGAAGGATCACCTTCATGATCATTACCTTTTACTATGAACAACTCTTTTTCGTTCTCTAGAAGATAACCATTTTTTTTTAGTGAGTGAGAGATTCTACCTAATTGTTACAATGATTGCATCATACAAGGTCCTTTTTGAATAGGAATTTTTCATGTGGGCCACTGCTTTGTTCCTCGTGCTGAACAGGTAAGACTTGTTAGTTTGATTGTGAAACGTGTTATTGTTATAATTATAGACTTTAAATCACAGCAGCCTCTCACTAGATTTTTTAGTCCCTATACTCCCTCAGGTAGAGAATGGAAATTCCATCTTAGTGGGTAAATAGGGTCTTCATTGAACATAACACACCTCACGTAATTGAGTCTTGGCATGCTAGACCAAATGAGTGGCAACTCTTATCGATGCATCTCATGCACATTCTAATCTTTCCTTCAGCCATGGCCTAATAATGCCTCGCATAGTCAAGCCTTAGCATTTTAAGTCTATTTAAGTAACACCTATCAATTAACAACTCATCGAATTTGAACTTCACCCTTGGCTAAACGATCTTAAGGTGTAATATCCTTTGAATGTCATGTCTATTGAACCTGAGTCATAAATGTGCTGTTGTAGTGTGACCCAACTAATGTGATGATATCACATATTAAGGTTACATTTAAGGCTTTTGAGCTTAGTGAAGGGCCATGACAAACAATTTAACATTACAACTTAATATTATTTAAGGAAGTTTTTGGTTCATGTAGATTTATGTTTCGCTTGCACATTATCCATTTTTTGTATCTCATACATCCATCATGAACAATATGCAGAATAAGGTAATGTGGAAGATTATGGACTTCTAGACCTAATTTGAGCAAAGAATTGGATCATGCACATATGTGTGAAATCCTATACTATTACTAAAGAATTTCTTGAATGCTTTCTTTTATCTTGATCTCCATGGCTTTATGGGCCCACCATGTCGTGGAACTCTAAATGACACCAACTTTTAATTCGTGCACGAGCATTAACTTCTTGATGCTTTCTATGTTAATTTTACATAGCTCCACAAAACTTCAAATGACACTAGCTCTTGGTCTCTAACAAACATAAACTCCTTGATACCTTCCATGTTATATTTACTCATGCCATAGCATGAAGAATCCCTGTTATACGAAGTAAAAATAAAAGCTTGAGCTTATATCCTTACAACCCATGAAAAAATAATTATACAATCATGAAAATCAATCAAAAAGGAAAATACATTTATCTATAGATGTCCTAAGTCCATAATCTATCCATAACATACATTCAAACAATTATACATCATATGTATAATCAAACAATTCCATTTAATGACCACTTCCATGGCTTACACATCTCATGCATTAATTATCATTTGTGGGAAACATTTTTACAATGTTGTAAATTTGAGAAAAAATAATTTTTCAGCCTCCATAAGCATTATCTCGATTGTGGAAACCATTTCCTCATTTGCAAAGTGCTACGGGCTAGAATCACTGTTCTGTCACAATTAGCTCTACAAGTGTGAGAGCCCTTTCCACAATTGTGGGCTGCCCTTATTGAAATTACACCATTGCAATAGTTAGAAGGTTCTTTACAATTGCGAATCACCTACTCACAAAAGTGACTTAATCATTAGCAATTGCGCCAACTTTTGCAAAGCTTAGCAGATTTTCAACAGATGATGTTTTTTAGGTTTTCTTCACTTTTCTTTGGTTTCAAACCCATAAAAATGTTTCTTTTACATATAAAAAGGTATCCAATACATGTTAAATGATTTCTAAATGAGAAACTAGCATAAACCATGGAAGGATCATTAAATTTCGTAGTTGTATTAGGAATACAGTGGCTCTGATACCACTGCTGGGTTTCAATGGGTTTGAGGTTGGATTTTAAAACTTTAAAATCATAAATCAACAATATAAATGTAGTAGAATAATATACCAAACCCGTTCCAATAGGGTTCCAATCGGTGGACTTGCGATCCTTAAGTTGTGACCTTGAAACTCTGGCCTCTAATTTGTCTACATAGTTGTTTTTATGACAAGTGCCTTCTACACCCTACAAAGCCCTTTTTAGAAAGCTCTAATGCAAACTTGGCATCAAGAAGAGATGGAGAGCATGACTAGAATAACTTGTCTTCTTGCTTGGAGGGTAGCATACAAAAATAATCAAAATTTTCATGCTTAGAAGTCTTTTCAAACATGTATTTATATTAAGAAACAAGGCCTTGCTAATTATTGGCTCCATGGGCTCACTACATGAACTTTTCATAATATCTGGCCTATGTACATTTCAATTATTAAACTCTTTAATAATTGTAGCTCACAACACTTAATTATTAATTTTCATTAATAATTAAGGCACACTTGGCCTCTCAATCATTAATCATATCATTAATTATGGCTTATTGGAATTGTAACCTTCAACTTAATTAATCTCATTGATCAAATCAAAGACTATCATATTTCTAGTTAATAATCTATTAACAAACATTATTGACTTCAAATAATACCATTTATGTCTTGTCTCTTTAATTAAATTAATTTTAGTAATTTAATTAAAGTTCTCATTGTGCTTTTAATTAATGATCTCATTATTAACAAGTATCATGATAATTTATTTGGTTCAACCTAATTACCACCAAATAAATTATGCTACTCATTAATATAACACTTCTCATACACAACCACTTTTTGTATGTGGTTCTCTAGGTTCATCTTTAATTGGTAATTAGCATAGCTTAAAGAATATGAGTAATGCCTAGCCTGCAGCTCATATTGTAATCTAATTACAATGAAGTGAAATAGATTACAATGAACCCTTCCAATTGTGAATACCATTCTGTATAGATCTTTTGTCATACTTTATCCCAAATGAGCAAGCATTATGGATTTAGTCAAATTTACAAATTCAATCATATGAACAATGAGTTTTGCCTCATGAGACTAATTTTCTATTAGAAACTCCTTTCTAATCACACACCACCTTGGCCAAGGACCTTGCACACTTGCAAAGAGATTAATGAATGCACACATGTCTCCACATGCATCCAAACAATGGCATGTTGGTTTATGACCCTATCCTATACCAAGATAGACATTGACCCTTAATGGCTTAATAACACATTAACTATCTTGTATACAAGACAATTATGTCATCTCAGGTCCAAGGTCTATACACATTTAACATGATCACGAAACAAGATGTGGACAATAAAGAGTGAACTCTATACATCTACTTCGTTCTATGAGTCATTGTCCGAATGCTCCATTCCCAATGGTGCATCTACATACATGTATTTTTAGTATCTTAAATCAAATAATATGGTACTCATCGTGCACATACAAACTGACTCTCTAATATCATTTGAAGTATTTGTGACTCGTAGACTAGTTTTAGTGATTGAGTACCAAGAGAGGCTTGTGTCTATATTTATAACTTCTTATGAATAAGGTTTCTTAAATCAAACACATAGAAACATACAATACTTTGTGTGAATCAACATTTACATGCATGTAAACTTGCCAAAATATTGTTATAAAAATCAATATTTCATTAATTAGTGTGAAAAGAATATATTTAACCAAATGGCCTTCTAGTATCCCTCATTTTTTGTTGGAATTGGAGGGCATATCACTAATAGTAATTTGTTAGGTAATTATGGCAACTGTAGTTTCTCAAACTTACTATATAATTCAAATCTCCCCCTTCCACATCAGTTTATTTAACCTCAATGCTTCATCTAATCATCATCAGGTTCTTTAAGAAATCCAACGACAGTGAATTTTTTCAACTTTCATCCGCCTTCCTTTTTTTTTCTAATTTTTTGGAATATAAAAACTATTTATAGAAAAATATTATACTGAAAATGAATTGACCAAAGAAGACAACACTTCACTTAAGTAGATGCCTACTGCACTGCTTAGCATCTCTATTTGTTTGTATATTGAATCATATTCTACTACAACCATTTTTTTATGTATGAAATAATCATATCTTGCCTGCTTTCGATGGTCATTCCTTTAAATATCTCTCGTCCTCTGCTTATTAGTTAAACTTTTAATAATAACTTCTCAAGGATTAATCTGTCTAACCCTGGATGAATATTGAAGAATTTTTGTGTCATCCTTGAAATCCTCAATAGTTGTTTCATTATGTGTTAGAACATTTGCTAGCTCAATTGGGCCTTCTTGCTTTGCTACTACTCTCACTAGTTTTTCATCTACCTTTGACTTCTTGACCTATATTCACTTGAAAAGGGTCTATTTGGTAGGAGCCTACCTTCCTTACATCATGTGTCTTAGTAACTTGTAAAAAGAAGAAATGTAAGGACCACTAAAGTAGCAATAGTACAAGTAGGACCATTCTATTGCCTTATAGTAGATTGTTTCTAGTTCTTTGCTCTAGTTATTGTTGGAACATGTGTAGGTACAAGATGACGCCATGTTGGAACATTTTCTAGGACATGTTCCTGTTGGATTCCATGGGGGTTTGGCCATAAAAATTAAAATTTAGCATATAAAATTATCATGCACATGTAGTGGAACACAACAAAACAAACCCCATTTGTTTTTTGTTGTAAAACATGCAAGATATTAATTAAACAAGAAGATTGGTAAAAATTGTACCTTTGGAATGTTTCCAAGTCTTTTGTGCGTGATCCTTGGAATCGTGGTACAAAAACCTCAACTTTTAGATTGTCTACATAATTAGGATGCTTGTGAGCTCCTCCTACACTTACACAAAACTCTTTTACAAAACTCTAACACTAACACCTTTAGGTTAGGAGGAACTTTTGATAAAAAAGTGTTCAAAGAGGATGGCTGGGGGGGGGGGGGGGGGACTCTTTTGCTTAGTTGGGAGAAGTAAAATTAGGATTCAAAGTGTAAACATTGAACTCCTCATGAACCCTATATATAGTTGAGACACTAGGGTTTGGGGTATGGTCTCCATGGGCCCTCCTACATAGAACTTTTTAATTACAACAACCTACAGACTTTTATTTATTAATTTCATTAATTGATCAACCTATAAACTCTTTAATTATTAATCTCATTAATAATTAAAGCTCAAATGTGTTAAACTATTCTTATTTAATTAATCTCATTAAATAAATTGAATTCTCCATTATACTTCTAGTCAATGATTTCATTATTAACAAGTGCCATGGCAAGTTATTTAGGCCAATCTATTTGCAATTAAATAAACTATGCAACTAACAATTTAACACTTACAATACATTCCAATCATATGTATGGTCCTCTCTAGGTTCATTTTCAATTGACAATGAGCATAACTTAAAAAACATGAGTAACGTCTAGTCTACAGCCCAAATTGTAACCCAATTAATATGAAGTGATTCAAATCATAAAAAACCTTTTCGATCATGACTATCATTCCCTATAAATCTTTTGTCTTACTTTGTACTAATTGAGTAAGAGTCATAGATTTGATTAAACTCACAAACTCGATCATATAACCAATTGACGTTTCCCCATGAGATAAATGTTCCTATCAGAAACTCTCTTTCAATCACAAATTGTCTTGGCCAAGGGCTTTTGTCACATAGAACCCAAATTGCATATGACAAATGCCTTGCTCTCTTGTAATGAGACAAATCTCTTATTGAATGCACCATACACACTTGGGCAATAAGACGTTAGGTTCACAACCCTAGCATATACCAAAGTAAATATTGACCCTTAATACCCTAATAACATGTTGACCACATGCACAAAAAACAACCATACCATTTTAAATCTAAGGTCCATGCGCACTTAACACAATCATGAAATAAAGTGGTAATAGCGAAGAGTGAACTTTGTGCCTGCTTCATTTTGCAAGTCATTATCTAAATGCTCTATTCTTAATAGCGTATCCACACACATGGATTCTCAGTGTATCATACTAAATGGCATGGTACTCATTATATAAATACAAAGTGTACAAGCTATACCGACTCTTTAATATCCTCTAGATTGTTTCTGACTTGCAGACTAACTTTAGTAATTGAGTATCAAGAGAGTCTTGTATCCATATTTACAACTCTCTCTAAATAAGACTTCTTAACTCAAATATATGGGCACACACAATACTTTATGCCAATTAAGATTTACATGTATGAAAACTTGATAAAATGCTAATATGAAAACCAATACTTCATAAAATTTTGAGTAAAAGTACATACACAACCAAATGCCTTTCTGATATGTTTCATTTTCTGTTGGTATTAGAGGACATATCACTAACAATCTTCTACTTACACTCTAATGCCAACTGCTATGGTATCTCATGCCCTTCTTAACATGGCAATCTATCTACACTTGTGCTATTTGCTTAGTAGGTAGGTCAGCCACATAATATACTGAAGCTATTACATTGCCCCTTCAATGATTTCTCAAACAATATAGTAACACCTCTTTGTGTTTGTTTTCGATTGTGCCATTTATGTTATGATAAAGTGGCATTGGCTAATCTATATTTGGAACCATTTGAAGTTCTGTTACAAACTTTCTTATCCAAACAACCTCCTTCATTGTATAACATGTAGCGATGTACTTAGCCTTAGTGGTGGAGTTTATAGTCATACTCTATTTGGAACTCTTCCATCTAATTGCTCTTCTATTAAGCATAAATATGAAACTGGAGATAGACTTTCTATCATCCACATTTAATAGGAAGTTAGAATTAGGATATCCCTCTACTCTTAGATTACTATCTCCATACACAAGTATCGCATCCTTAGTCTTTTTTTAAGTACTTAAGGATGCACTTGACAATATTCTAATGCTCTCTACCAAAATTTTCTTAAAACCTACTTGTAACACTTACGGCATAGATGATAACTAGCTTTGTACATAGCATTGCGTACATTAGGCTCCTAATTGCCGAAGCATATATACCCATTTTTGTGCTTTTTCTTTCATTATCTATCTGTCTTTAGATACATAGATTTCGAGAGATGGATGCTATACCTGAATTGGAGCAACCTCGCTTAGAGGCCACCACACTAAACCTCCTTAATACTTTGTCTATGTGTAAGGCTTGGGAGAGACCTAACAGTTTTTAACCTCTATTTCTATAAATGCGAATGCCCAAGATGTAAGTCGTTTTTGCCAAATCCTTCATGGAGAAAGTACTAGATAATTGTGTCTTATTTGAGCTTAATATCCCAACATCATTCTCCATCAGTAGTATGTCATCCACATACTATACAAGGAATGTTATTGTGCTCTCACTAACCTTTTTATAGACGCAGGGCTTATCTTTGTTCTTGATAAAGCTAAACGATTTGATTGCACCATCAAAATAAAGATTCCAACTCCTTGATACTTACTTAAGGCTACAAATGTACATTCTAAGATTGCATATTTTATGAGATTCATTTTGGCATTCAAAACTACGTGGTTGCACCATATGATTGTCCTCCTTAAGCATGTCATTAAGGAAAGTAGTTTTGACATCCATTTTCTTAATTTGACAATCCAAGCAGGTGGCTATTTTAAGTAGAATCTAAATAAATTTCAACACGACTACTAGAGAGAAGGTTCCTCATAATCAATCCCTTTCTTTGGACTATAGCCTTCACCACCAACCTGGCCTTATAGATCTCCACCTTTCCAGTCAAACCAATCTTTCTTTTATATACCCACTTACATTTAATGGGAACAATTCCCTTAAGTGGATCCGCTGAAGTCCATACTTGGTTAACATGTATTAAATGTGGTGAAGTCCTTATTTATCATTGTTTGACCACAGGCAAAATGATCATCTCCATGATCATTATCTCCCTTTACAAACAACTTGTGTTCGTTCTTTAGGAGATAACAATATCTCTTTGCTGCCCGAGAGATCTTAACTGTTCATGGCAATGGTGGCATCTTAGAAGGTTCCTTTTGAATAGGAATGTGCATCATGGGTTGACTTCTTTGTTCCTTGTGTTTAACTTTTCTAAGCACTATGGTTCCACCAGTGCCACTTTCTCAAAGAAACTTTTCTTTAAGAAAACATATATGATATCTAATGACAATCCTATTATCGTCAGGAATGCAGAACTTTTATTAGAGTCTTTGGGATATCCTACAAAGTAGCCCATAATAGCTCTTGACTTTAACTTGTCTATCTTAGTCTTTCTAAAATAAGCCAAACATCCCCAAATCCTTAAATGCTTAAGGCCAGGTTTTCTTCCATACCACATCTCATGCGTGGTGGAGGGAACGAACTAGAGGGGGTGTCCTATTCAAAACATATGTTGTGATAAGTAGGGCATGTCTCCATAAGGATATGGACAAATCGGTGAAGCTTGTCATAAATCAAACCATGTTTGACAAAGTTCAATTCCTGCATTCACTTACACCATTTAATTGAGAATTTTTCGTGTTAATTTTGATATGATACCATTCTTCTTAAGGAATACAGCAAACTTAATACTTATATATTCACCCCCTCGATCAGATCGTAGTACTTTGATATGCTTACCAATTTGTTTCTCTACCTGTACTTTAAATTCCTTGAACTTTTCAAAGGATTCATCTTTGTACTTCATCAAGTACATAGGATTTAAACTATCCCTTAGACATTTTTTGAAATAGTATTCATCATTGGTCTGTCATCCAAATTCAAGTAGTACTGGCCATTTACAAATGAAGTGGAGCCAACCAAATTAGTACAACAATAAATTTAGCAACTATTGTCCCTAAAAGATAATTCATAACCATCTTTCACCAATAGAGACAGAGATAATATTCTTAGGCCCATTTGGTAACAAGAGACAATCTCTTAGGCCGAAAACATGATCGGATGACAACTTGACCGAAGCAATGCTAATTGTGGTAGATGCAACACTTTCCCCTACTGCCAATCTTGATTAGCACTTCTCACTTTTCAAGTGATCAACTCTTGTTTTAATCTTGAGTTGAAGTGCAAATGTGTGAAGAAGCACCCAAATCCAAGATCTAATACATAGAGAATACACCAATGGAACAAGAAGTTTCATAAATAAAGAGTTCCACACCTACAATTCCATCCCCATGGCCATTGAGGCATCTAGTGTAATTCCTCCTTCAATATCCCTCTTTGTTACATTGGAAACTCTTTCCTTTGCTAACATGGACATTGGATTTCATGACCCTTCCATTAGCCTTGGGAATTACTGTTTCCTTCCCCTTAGTCTTGTTCTTCTATGTCTCACTAATGGAGAGTCCAAACCCCTCAAGGGCAACCCCTTTCCCTCGCATTAGGATGTTAGTATTCAAGATATCACTGACTCTCTTAAGAATGAGAACTTTTCTCAAATCGTGAATCTAGTTTACCATCTTAGCTCTAGTTAACATTAAGGCTTATATCATTATTAAAAGTTAGAATTATTTGAGATAATAACAAATTGTAGAAAATAAGTATGATTTGTTAATTTGGTTTTTATATGTGTTACTGTTATGATTATGGACTTTAAATCAAAATGGTGTCTGACTAGAGTTCTCGAATCCTACACTTCCTTGGGTAGAGAAAGGAAATTCCATTGATAAAATTTCCTTAGTGGGGATTAGGGTCTTCATTGGACATAACACACCTCATGAAATTGAATCTTGGTATGCTAAGCCTAATGAGTAGTTACTCTTACCAACGTATCTTATGAGTGGTCCAATCTTTCCTTCAGTCCATGGCTTAACAATACTTCACATAATCAGGTCTTAACGTGTTAGGTCCATTAAAGTTACACCTACTGATTACCAACTCGTTGGATTTCAACTTCGCCTATGGCAAACCGCTCCTAAGGCATAGTATCCTTTGAATGTCACATTCAATGCACTAGAAGTTATAAATATGTCATTATAATGTGACCCAATTAATACAATGATATCACACACTAGGGCTATACCTAAGGCTCTGAGCTTGGTAAAACGCCACAACAAACACTTTGCTAGTACAACTTAATATTTTTTTAAAGAAATTTCAGGGTCTATGTAGATTTAGTTCACTTTGCAAATTATCCGTTTTCATATATCTCATACATCCATCACAACAAATATATAAAAATAAAAGTAAAGGATTATGGGCTTCTTGATCTAACTCAAACAAAGGTTGAATTGTGCACAAGTGTGTGAAATCCTATACTATTACATAAGGATTTCTTAAATACCTTCATCTTGGTCTTCATCGCTTCACGAGGTCCACCACATCTTGGAACCTCAAACAACACCAACTTTTGGCTTATGCACAAACATCAACTTTTAGTGTCTTCTATATTTATTTACAAATACAGGTGACATACCATAGAGAATCCTATTCTACGTAACATAAAATAAAATTGGGCTTATGCCCTTATAGCCTATGAAAATTTTAATCATACAACTCATCCGAAACTAAAATTGAAAGTAAGTGCATTCATCCATATTTGTCCTAAGTTTATAATCAACCACAAAATCCATCTAAACAATTTTATGTCACAGGTATAATTAAATAATTCCATTTAATGACTATTTCCATGGCCTATGCATCTCATGCCTTAGTTTTCGTTCCTTGAAAAACAAATTTTCAAAATTAAAATTGGAAAATAGGTTTCTATGCACTCAATGCTCACAATCGTGGGAACCTTTCATGCAATCTTGGGCTTCTTGCCCGTAACGATGGAAGCTAGTCACGACAGAAACCTTAGGGTTTTGTCATTGCGTCTCTTGCGATCATGAGACATACCGTTGCAACTAAAGGACTCCTCCTATATTTGCGAAATAGGATCATGGGGTTGTAGTGGTAAGGGTGCAATCATGTGACTCATCTTTGCGATTCTGAGAACATTTCTTGCGATTATAAGTGACAAATGTAGAATGCTGTAGACTTTATATAATTGTGATTTTCGATTCAAATCAATGTTGTTCCAATTTTTTCAGTTCCACTCACTTCCAAAACACTTTTAAAAGGTTTTCATGCATCATAAACATGTTTAAAAGAATTTAAACATGAAAAATAATGCAGAACATGGATAAATCATTGAACTTTGCAGTTTTGTAAGAAAAATGACGACTTTAATACCATTGCTGGATTTCGTAGGGGTTTGGCTATAAAAATTAAAATTTTAGCACATAAAATTATCATGCACATGCAATGGAACACAATGGAACAAATTAAATCATTTTTGTTGTAAATGCAAGATATTAATTAAATAAGAAGATCAATAAAAACTATACCTTTGGAATATTTCTAAGCCTTTCATGCATGATCTTTGGAGTTGTGAGCCTTAAACCCCATAATTTTGATTGTCCATATGATTTTGATACTTGTGACCTCTTCCTACACTTCCACAAAACTCTTTTGTGAAGCTTTAATGTAAACACCTTTAGATTAGGAGGAAGTTTTGAAAAAAGGGTACTAAAAAAAAGGAGGTTAGGGGCTACACTGTTTTGCTTAGTTAGAGGCACGAAAATTAGGATTCAAAGTGTGTTCCTTGAATTCTTAAAGACCCCTATATATAGTTGAGACACCAGGTTTAGGGTGTGGGCTCCATGAACCCTTTTAATTAAAATATCCTATGGAATTACTTTTATTAATTTCATTAATAGATTAGCCCATAAACTTTTTAATTATTAATCTCATTAATAATTAAATCTGAAATGTGTCCACTAATTTTAATTTAATTAATCTCATTAATTAAATTAAATTCTTATTGTACTTCTAATTAATGATCGCACTAGTAATGAGCACTATGACAATTTATTTAACCCAATTCAATTGCAACTTGATCATGTAAAATTAGAGTTTGCAATTAACTGCAAGCATACAGTTTCAAGTTATAGTACATAGTAAAAATGATTATTGTCCCATGGAGATTGAAAACCAGATTGTACTAGCTATTATTACTTATTCTCAAATTCAAGTTAAGCAATTGTAACAAAGTTAGCAAAATTAAGACTGAAGGCAAAATAAAAGTAAGCAAGAAACAATTGAGTAGATATTTTGTTCACCAAGCATGCAAGAAATCAGGAAATAATCAATGTTAAGAAATCACTTAGGAAATCAATCTCTCTCCTCCTCACAAGATCTAATTACCCTACGAAATTTTAATGCTCATCCCATCCAAATTTTTAACTAAGGCTTTTGAATATAATTTCATTACCTCTCTCAAGCATCGAATGAAAATCTATGAGAATTAATAAGAAATCTCCGCTTGGTCTCATCCTGTTCTAAACATGTATATTTAGGTACTTTATTGATTCATTAGGATTCACTGGTGTCTCAACTTAAAGCTTTACCTAACTTGCGTTCCCCGGTTCTAAGCATAGAATTGGTTCTCTCAAGTTTAAAAATCCATGCATAATAAATAGTCCAAATACATAGATATACTTGGAATGTAGCATAGGAAACACAAATAATTAGTTGAGAAATATTGCATTAAAATCAAATTGAAATAATTAAAACCTAGCTTAGATTCATTTGAAAGATTTCTAGGCATTAGAGAAATTAGCCAGACATTGTCTCAACTAATCTCAACATGAATTAATAATCAACTAATCGATTGAGAAAAGTAAAGAAAAACTGGAAAAAGAAAACTCAGTCAAAATCTCCAAATCGCAAATCTAGTGCTCCATGTGATTAGATCCCAAATGTTGTTCCTAACAGCTTCCTAGATCTCTCAATAGCTTTGATGAAATTTTTCTAGGGTGATTTCGGTGTTTCAGATGGCTCTCTCTCTTGAATGATGCATTGGAATCCTTATTTATTGCTACCTAAGTTTAGCATTGTTGGGGATTTTAGAGTTCTAATTTTTTAGAAATTCTGCCAACATGCTCAATCTTAGCTAGACTTGTAATCGTGTGCAATCCAGGTGATCATGCAATGCTACTAAGATGGCTCTCTTCTCTTTTTTTTCTTCTTTTTTTCTTTTCTTTTTTCTTTTTTTTTTTTTGAATTTTTTTTCAGGCACTAGCAAGAGGATAACATTGTATTTAATTGATAGCCTATATCATTTCTCATTCAATTAATGCAATAAGATAAAAATTTGCTTTAAAGGGCATCATCGTTAAGTTCTGGGGTTGGTGAGGTATCTAAGGTCAATTGCCCACGCACCATCCTAAGGTAATGTCAAGAGAGGTATTCATAGATTTTATTGCACAATAAAATATGGGGACTTAGTGTACTTCTAGCCTTATGTGTCTAATTCAAAGTTCAAGGTGTCATAGAGTAAAACTATTAGCCAATTATGCACTAGCTATCATCTACTTTCATTTGAAAAGTTAATTGCAAAAATAACTTAACAATTAAAGCACACAAGAAAAATTACCGTCCTTATTAACTTTCCAGGTTCAATTACAAAGGATAGGAATCAATCACAAAGTAGGGCTAAGCATTCCTCGAAAATAAAATTTCCCTCTTCCCCACATTTCAAGTGCACGTTGTCCTCAATGTGCCATGTAATGAAAGTAAAATGGACAAGGGAAAATAAAAAAACAACAACTGCTTACTAGGGAGACGAAAGTATGTCTCGTCTTCTACTCCATCTCTGTAGTGGTGTTGTCCTATGCAGGGCTATAGGATGTGGAAAGAATATCTACGGGATCAACTGTCTACGAATGCACTACTGGAGAGTTGGGTGGTGGTCGTAAAGCTAGACAGGTGGACCCGAAAGTTAAATAATGGAATGCCCAGAGGTCGTATTATATTGCCTGGCCTAAGATGAGCATTTTAATGTGCATAGTTTGTGAACCCAATTGAATAGCATTGAGCCTCCCTATCACATCATCATGAAGCTAACACTACTGTTGAGCTAACTCATGAATCAGGAGGTGTAACCTTGGTCTTGGTGACTGCACCCATTGAGGCTTGTCTTACTGGGCTTGTGGTTAATGCTCCTCCTCAGCTTCGGATGTTGGATCCAGTTCCACAGCTGCCAGAGCATCTGCTCCCTCAACCTCATCATCTTCTTCCTCATCTACTAGTGCTTGCTGTGCTGCGGCTGCCTGTTTCACTAACGAAAATCACCAGCCCGAACGTGGTCTATAGTAGTTGTGGAGAAAGGTTTAGCAAGTTTCTAAATCTCTCCACTCAACTAAACCCCCTTAGCACTAATCATGCTCTTAATCAAATATCCATAATGGAGTTCGACCTATAGGTGATCAACAGCATGCAGATTCCCTTTGTGTATCACTGGCCCCAAATCAAAGTATAGGCCATGCTTAATTATATCTAGACTGTAAGCTTGTTCCTGAGAAACGTCTGCTCTATGTGCTACAGGTGCAATGTTGTAGCATGTAAAAAGGTGCTAGACCTTCATGTGCCTAGATAAATGCGCATCTAGGTTATCTAAGAACTTTTGCCATTGTTGTGCCACACCCTGTTTGCCACCCACCTACCACTGTGCTAACCTATGGTTATAGGAAACCCATGCTACAAAAGAAACACTTGATGATTTTGTTCATACCTTTGATACCTTTGTTAGTCCTCTACTAAACTAAATTGTCTCCTATCAACCTACATTAGGGTGCCTCCGTAGGTTTTAGTTGTCTTTCTTAAAGTCTCCTAGTTGCCATGCCTATACTAAAAAGGAAAACAACTCTCGTAGTAATGGAAGCAGTTGGGTAAATTGGCCAAGATGGAGTAAAGACAAAGCAATCAGCATAATCATAGCCATCCCTTCCCCACACGTCATTCATCCAATTTAAAGCAACAGTCACAACCATTAGCAGACCCACATTATACATGCACCAAGAGAAATATTTTAAATAAAATATGGTGACATAAGAATGTAGTTCAAATGCTATGTGTTTGCCCAACAAAGATGTGCACACTAGACATTCAATTAATCCATATAGTGCATCACAACAAGACCCCCAACGAGCATGTTAATCAACATTATTCATCATGGCTCCCCTACATCAAACTCAACCAACACAACATAATCCATTCATAAAGTGTAGATACACAAATCATAAGCATAATCACGCTATGCATTTACTAGGCACATAGTCATTTATAAGCATATTTACCCCCCCCCCCTAAAGCATCACATGACCTAAGCATCCGTAATGTAAAAAAAATAGGTACCAAAAATCATAAAATAACTCCCTAAAATCCATCCATGGTGTGTAGGTTCAACTATTATAACTGTCAAAGAGTTGGGAATTTGCCTTTGGATTTTAAGGTTTTAAGTTGGTGAAATCACATTTTAGGGGCTAAGCAATTTGTCTTTGAGTGCCCTAGAGTGTTTAATTAAGCCAAAACTTAGTTTCCAAGTGTTGGAGAAGAAAGGGACAAGAGTGATTGTGCTCGGGGGTCGATGGATCAAGTGTATGAGCCCTTTAAACAAATTACACTCGCACTTGATTGCACCCTTAGCTAGATTGATCATGATGCAAGGTGTGGTGCTCTGGGCTTTTTATCATGCGGAGGTGAGCTTGATCATAAGACCCCCTCTGTCAAGCATAGATCTAGTTGGTTTTTGAATTTATGATTGTAAAGGGCCATGCTCAATCTCCAGACCTCATTTTTAATCATAGAGCTAGGTGACTTTTTGATTTTATGATCACACAGAGGTGCGCTCTGCCGTGAGACCCCCTTATCGATTGTAGATTTGGTCAGGTTCTAAATTTGCGATTGCAAGAATGCAATCGATCAGACCTTCCCAATTTATGATCTCCACCCCTTTTTTTTTAAACAAACTTCAAAACTTAAATTTATTCTTGTATTCCCTAGACAAGCAAGAATTCTTAAAAATATTATTGAGTTGTCTCCTAATCAGTGCTTGATTTAATGTCCCTAAATAGACACTGTGAGATTTAATTTTTAATATTTGAAATGCAGAACTTCTCAACTGCTTGGTCCTTTTCTCCATAATAGTGCTGAAGCATTTGCTCATTGATGTGAAATTTACTATCATCTTTTACAGTTAATTCAATAATGTCAAATGGGAATATTCAAGAAATTGTAAAGGGACTAAACCACCTCAATTTTAACTTACTAGAGGCATGAAATATACAAGAGGATTTGTTGACCGAGTTTGAATTCATGCCGTAGAATATGCCTATCATGCCATTTATTAATTTTGTCCCTATAGATCAAGATATTTTAAAAGGCTTTGTTTCTAAATTTCTCCAATTTGTTCAACTGGAGAAGCCTATGCCCCTCAACATTTTTAAAATCCATGTTGAACTTTTTTATGTCCTAATAAGCCTTATGTTCCAGCTCAACGAGTAAATGATATGGCTTCCCAAAACACCAACTGAAACAGCAAGATTCCAATCAGAGTTGTATAAGCTGTCTTGTATGCCCACAATGCATCATCAAGCTTTCGTGCCCAACCTTTCTAGTTCGTTGCTACTATCTTTTGAAGGATTTATTTACTTTTTCAATTGGACACTTTGGCTAACCCATTTGCTTGGGGATGTTGGGGTAAGGCCTTTTTATGTCTTACATCATACCTAGCCATCATTTCTTCAAAGGATTGGTTACAGAAGTGTGAACCTCTATTGCTAATAATGGCTCTAGGAGTGCCAAAATGGGTGAAGATTTATTTATGAAGGAACTTGAGGATTATCCTAGCATCATTCATAGGGCTAGCAATGGCTTCCACCCATTTGGGGGCATAGTTGACAGCTAGTAAGATGTACTGCAGTCCAAAAGATTTTAGGAAACGTCCCATGAAATCTATATTCCAGATGTCAAACAATTCTACTTCAATGATCGGGTTCAGGGGTAACTCATGCTTTCTTGAGACATTGGCGGTTCTTTGGTATATGTCACAGGCTTTTACAAAGACATGGCAATCTTTGAATAATGTTGGCTAATAAAAATCCAAATTGAGAAACCTTTGCTATCACATGTGTGGGCTGAAATAACCACCATAGAGCGAATTATGATATGCCTCTAGGATGGATTGGAACTCAATATCTAGCACGCTCCTATGAACCACTTGGTCAGCACAAGTCTTAAAAAGTAGTAGATCCTCCCACATGAAAATTTTAACATTATGTAGAAACTTTTTTTTATTATTATAAGAGAGATCCTGATGGTAATAGCATGATATTGAAGTACCAAGGGAGGGTTTAGAGATCGTAAAGAGTTGTTCATTAGGGAGCATCCCCTCAATGTTATTCTTTCATCCTTGATTTGTTCCATCCTAGAGAGATGGTTGGCACTGTGGTTCTCACTCCCCTTTTTGTCTTGAATTTCTAGATCAAACTCTTGGAGTAAGAGAATCCACCGAATTAGTCTTAACTTCATATCCTTCTTTTCAAAAAGATACCAAATAGCCACATGATCCATATACATAGTGACCTTAGAACCTAACATATATGAGCAGAACTTATCATAGGTGAACACTGCTAGCTTTCCTTCTCAGTTGTGGAATAATCAATGTGAGTGTCATTAAAAGTTTTTCTAAAATAATAGATCACACAGAGTTTTCGATCCCTCTGCTGTGACATAATCATTAACATTTTACATGATTTCAAAGCGCTGGCCCAGTAAGGGACTATGATGACAGGTGTCAAAATAAGTTTTTGCTTGATCAGTTCAAATGACATGACACAAGCCTCATTAAACTTGAAGGGTAGATCTTTTTCCAATAAAGTGCATAAGGGCTTAGCAATTTTAGAGAAATCTTTTATAAATCTCTAGCAAAATCCAGCATGCCTCAGAAAGCTACAAACAACCCCTTCATGAAGGTAAGAGGAAGGAGTTTTTCAATTGTAGCCACTTTAGCGTGACCTACACCAATCCTTGAGAAGGGACATAATGGCTAAGAACTATGCATTTTTTGACCATTAAATGGCATTTTTCTTGATTAAGTACAAGATTTTTCTCTTCTCATCTTTGGAGAACCTTAGACAGATTTTCAAGACAGTGGTTGAAGGACATATCAAAGATAGAGAAATTGTCCATAAATACCTCCATAATGTTCTCTACAAAATCATGGAAGAAAGTCATTGTACAACTTTGAAATGTGGCTAGAGAATTATAGAGGCCAAATGGCATATGCCGGAAGGTGAATGTTCCGAACGAACAGTAAAAGTAATCTCTCCTTGATCCTCAAGTGCTATTGGAATTTGGTTATAACTAGAATAACCATTGAGAAAATAGTAATACTCATGCTCTGCTATCTTGTCAAGCATTTGATCTACAATAGGCAAAGGGAAGTGGTCCTTATGAGTGGCTTTATTTAGTTTTCGATAGTTTATGCAAACTCGCCACCCAATTATGGTTCATGTGGATATAACTTCATCCTTGTTAGTTTTAACTACAGTCATTCTACCTTTTTTTAGAACCACTTGTATAGGATTTACCCATGAGTTGGCAAAAATAGGATAAATTATGCCAGCCTTGCGTAGTTTTTGAACTTCTATTTTTACCTCCACCTGCATGGTAGGATTCAACCGTCTTTGATGTTTAGTGGTAGGCATAGTTGATTCCCTAAGAAATTTTGTGTGTGCAAATGGACGGATAAATTCCTTTAAATTGGAGATAAACCATCCTATTGCACTTTTATGTTGCTTAAGGGTAGCAAGTAGTTTTTCAACTGGCTCTTTTCCAAGGGAGGCAAAAATGATAACAAATAGAGTTGAATTTTTTCCTAAAAATGCATAGATAAGATGGTCTGGGAGAGGTTTAAGAATTAACTCTTCAAAATTCGAGGGAGTCGACTCAGAGTCTTGTTAGGACTTTTCAAAAGAATTTCTTAGAGGGACACCCTATTCGACGAAATTGATGAGATCCGCATTTTGGAAATTTAAAGCGGGCAGGTGCTTCATTACCTTAATAGAATTCGCTATCCCATACTATAATTTATCTTTTGCTAAGAATTCTCCCACCTATTCTTCCATATAGGTTTTGAGTACATCTACCCTATTGCAATCAGAAATATCATTAGGAAATTTCAAGAAACGATAGATGTTGAATTTGACTTTGTCATCATTGTCCCGTAGAGTAAGGGTACTATATTGAACATCTATTATAACCCTTCCAGTGGCTAAGAATGGACAATCAAAAATAATAAGTACTTGGTTGTTTACTTCCATGTCTAACACTCCGAAGTTAACAGAAAGAATGTATTTGTCAACTTTGACTAAGACATCTTCCACTATCCCCCCAGGGAAGGTCAAAGAACAATTAGCCATTTGAAGAGAGATTTTCGTGGGCTTGATCTCTCCAATTGTTAGTTTTTTAAAAATTGAGTGAGGCATCAGAATAATACTAAATCCTAGATCACACCATGTCTTCTCAAAAGTAATTTTACCAATTTTAGAGGGAATGGTGAAGCTACCTGAATCCTTCATCTTTTGAGCAATTGTGGGAAGACCATGGCACTACATTTTTTAGATAACTTAACTGTTTGCTCTCTAGTCCATTTCCTTTTCTTGGACATGATCTCCTTCATAAGTTTCCTATAGTTGGGCATCAATTCAAGTGCCTCAGCTAAAGGAATGTTTATGTGATCTTTTTGAAGATTTCAAGGAATTTAGAGAATTGTTCATCCAATTTTTTCTTATGGAAGCACTAACGAGAAAATGGAGGAGGACAAGGAGAAAGATAACCTACAAAAGTTATTCCATTCCATCTTGGTTCCTCTTGATCTTTTTCATCATCTTGTTTGGATTCTACTAGCTTTTTGTCTTCAGCGAATTTTTGCATTTCCTTAGGCTAAATTACCTATTCACTTCTCATTGTTATTGAGTGACACAAATTTCATGGATTCGGTTCAATGTCAAATGGTGGAAAAGATGAAGAGGGCTTTTCTTTTAAGGCATTAGCTAGCTATCCTACTTGAATTTCCTAGTTTTTCATAGAGGCTTGTAGATTGCCCATGTGAGTTTCCAAATAGTCCAACTTGGATTCAAATTTTTCATGCCTCTTTTTGGATTTAGTGAAAAACAAAGTCACCATATCCTCTAAGGATGGCTTCCTTTTAGGACGGCATGATTGATCTAAGTGGTAGATTGAGAACGTTTCTCATATTTGCATAGAAAAGTACTCATAATTTCCTAACCTAAGATGGTATTAGTTTTGAAAGTTGTTACATGGATGATTATTTATGTAATGTGCTTACTCAACATCCCTTACACCATCCACTGCAGAAGTGCTTGCCATAGTTTCAATAAATTTTTGGGAAGAGTCCTTAGTGGTGAGTTGAGTGATCTAATTGCTTAGGGTAGAAACTTGAGCACTTAAGGCTGTTAATTGATCAACCTCAAACATGCTCATTACAACCATCCTTGTTTAGTTCTTTTCAATTGGCCAATTATTATTATTGGTCAACATTTCCTCTAGTAGGTGATATACCTCGTTCACCATCATTCTTAAGATACTACACCTACAGCAACATCCACTATTGTCCTATTTTGCTTGGTAAGCCCTTTATAGAATAGTTAGATTTAGAACCAATCTTGATAGCTATGTCGAGGACGTCTACGGAGCAGGTCCTTGAACTATTCCCGTGCCTCATTTAAAGGCTCGTAATCTAACTGGCAAAACTGTGTGATTTCACTATGGAGCTGGGAGGTCTTAGAAAGAGGAAAGAATTTATTTAAGAATTTTAAGGCTAGTTCCTCTCAAGAATTAATGCTACCCAGCTACAAAGAATGCAACCACTTTCTCACCTTATCCTGAAGTGAGAAAGAGAAATGCCTTAAATGGATGGTTAAAGACACTATTCATCTTTATAGTGTCACAAATTCCTGGAAAAGTATCTAAATGTAGATTTGGATCTTCACGAGAAAGGCCCCTAAATTGATTTTTTTGCACCATATTTATTAGCAAAGGCTTTAAGTTAAGTTAATAGCTTAAATAAGTTGACGTTGAATGCTAGAAAAGTTCTGGTGCACAATGAGCAAGTAGCAATCCCAAAGTGCTCTCAATGCATTTTGCATTAGAGGGTGTGCCTTTCAATAAGATTTGGGTTCAAATTTAGGTCTTCGTCCCTTCTAAAATTTAAGTTTCTCCTAACCCTAGTCTCTTTTTGAAGTCTATAATAGGTTCTTTCTATCTCCACCAAACTCTAGGTCTTTTAATCCCATAGTTCGATGCCTAAACAATGGAAAACCTGATATCTAAGTTCATTAACCTAAGGTAAACTAACTAAAAAAAATGTAACCTAGAAAGCAAATAATCAGCTTCCTAACTAGGCTTGGTCTAGATTTTAGTAGATTTCGCAATAGTAGCACTAGTTAATTTATTTAATCCCTAAAAACTATGCTAGAAAACTTGATCACACGAAATTAGAGTTTTCAATTAACCACAAGTGCATGGTGTCAAGTAATAGTACTTAGTGAGCACAAATATCATCCCATTGAGATTGAAAACTAGATTGTACTAGCTACTATTACTTATTTTTGAATTCAAGTCAAGCAATTGTAACAAAGTTGGCAAAATTAAGACTGAAAGCAAAATAAAAGTAAGCAGGAAACAATTATGTAGATATTTTTGTTCACCAAGCGCGCAAGAAATTAGGAAATAATCAATATCTAGAAATCACCTAAGAAATTAATCTCACTCCTCCTTGCTATCTTTAATTACCCAACCAGATTTTGATGCTTATCCCATCTAAATTATTAATTAAGGTTTTCAAATATAATTTCATTACCGCTCTTGAGCGTCGAATGAAAATCTATGTGAATTAACTAAAAATCTCCTCTCGGTCTCATCTTATTTTAAACACATGCATTCAGGTATACCTTATTAATTCATTTGGATTTATTGATCTCTCAACACAAAACTTCTCCTAACTTGTGTTCCTTACTTCTAAGCATAGAATTGACTCTCTCAAGTCTACAAAACCATGTATAACAAATAGTCCAAATACATAGGCATACTTGGAATTTAGCATAGGAAACATAAATAATTGGTTGAGAAGTATTGCATTAGAACCAAATTTAAAATTAAAACTTAGTTTAGATTCATTTGAAAGATTCCTAGGCATTAGAGAAATTAGCTAGACATTGTCTCAACTAATGTCAACATGAATTAATAATCAAACTAATCGATTTAGAAAAGTAAAGAAAAACTAGAAAAATGAAACTCAGTCAAAATCTCTAGATCGTAGATCTGATGCCTGGTGTGA
The DNA here is from genome assembly GCA_019155195.1 of Avicennia marina. Lineage (NCBI taxonomy): Eukaryota > Viridiplantae > Streptophyta > Magnoliopsida > Lamiales > Acanthaceae > Avicennia > Avicennia marina. The sequence goes on along the minus strand of CM032754.1, from coordinate 15,293,423 downwards.
TTAGATCGCGAATGCCATTACTAGCAGCTTCTCAAATCTCCCAATAGCTTTGGTGAAATTTTTCTAGGGTGATTTAGGTGTTTCTAACGAGTTTCTCTTTTGAATAACTCCTTAGGATCCTGATTTATAGTTACCCAAGAGTTTGGCATTGTTTGGGATTTTAGAGTTCTAATTTTTCAAAAATTTTGTCAACACACTTAATCCAAACTGGGCTTGCGATCCTCTGCAATCTTGGTGATCGTGTGATGTTGCTCATACCTTGGTCCTTGCCTAGATTGTTTGCGTACCTAGGTCAATCCTTGGCTTGAGATCAATAAGCATGATTGCAAAGACAAATTCTTATATCGATTGCTCCACTTCTTTATTCTCTATAGATTGATTACCTCACAATCCTTTAGCCGTGCTTGATCCCCAAACTCTCTCCAAATCAAATGGACTCCTTTTTTTTGTTAATTTTTTGCTTCTTTTAGCTCATTTTTGTGCTTCAATCATTCTTATACTTATAATTAAACACTTAGCACACATATAAGCCATAAATTTACTTTATTCACACACTTTGAGATGAATTACCGCACCAAATTGTATCATTACATGCAAATTATCACAACTAAATATATTATGTAACCCACTAATTTAACACCCAAAACACATCCTAATCTTATGTGTGATACTCTGAATTCATTCTTAATTGGCATCGTCATAGCTTGAAGGATATAGGTAATGTCTAGCCCATGACCTACATCATAGCCTAATTAAGATGAAGTGGTTTAGATCACAATGAACCTTTCTAATCATGACTACCATATTGTATAGACCTTTTGTCTTACTTTGTCCCAATCAAACGAGAGTTATGGAACTAGTTAAACTCACAAACTCAATAATATGACCAATTGGCGTTTTCTCATGAGATAAATGTTCTTCTCGAAAACTATCTTTCAATCACGTATTGCCTTAGCTAAGGGTTTCTATCTCATGGAACACCAATCGCATAAGACAAACATCTTGCTTACTTGATGAGAGACAAATTCCTTATTGAACACTCGCACGTTGAACTCATGACCCTATCTTATACTAGAATCGCTATTAGTCTTTAATGCCCTAATAACACATTATCCGTCATGCACACAAGACAACTATGTTGTATTAGATCTAAGGTCCACGAACAATTAACATAATCATGAAGTAGGACGCTAACAGCTAAGAGTGAACTCCATATGTCTACTTTACTTTGCAAGTCATTATTTGAATGCTCCATTCTTTAATAGCACATCCACACACATATATTCTCAGTATCTCGTACTGAATGGCATAGCCACATACAATCAAAGTGTGCCAACACTCGAGAGAAGTAAAGAAAATTCCTACGCACTACATTGAGTGATGTTGAATTTGAAGAAAGCTATGAAAAGGATGATGAGCACCTTAGTAACCACTTGGCATTCAACCTAGTCTCATAGAAAAATAAGGGTATTGTTATATCTAATGCTATAATATCTTTAGTGTTTTTGATTATAATAGCAACGATCTTGATGAGATAACCCGATGAGGAACTATTGAAACTGAATTAGTTATTAGTTTTAAAGTTGTCTATTGCTTGTAGCAATGACAAAAGTTAAAGTTGGAAATCAAATCAGTGCAGAAGGAGAGAGATGAAGCATGTGCCTCACATGATAAGTTGGTGAAAGATTTTCAAAGTCTAGAGATGTCCTATGAAAACTTACAACATTAGGTAGAACAATCTATTGTAGCCCTCAGCAAGTTGAATAGTGAAAAGGCAAATTAAAAGAAATCCTAACCATGGGTTATGTCTCCAGAGATCATCATAAGCTTGAATACACTAGACAATCTAGTTTGAGTAGCTCTAGAAGAAAGGAAGTGTGGTTCGTGAAAGAGATTGTTAGCAATATATCCTCTAGCATCAATAGAAAATGAGGGATATTAGAAGGGCAATTAGTTGTGTATGTACTTCTAATTTGTATTTAATAAAGTATTGAATTTTATATCAATATTTTTATGTATGTAAATCTTAATTAGTATAAAGTATTACATGTGTCCATGTGTTTAAGTCAAGAAACCTTATTCATAAGGAGTTATAAATATAGATACAAGGTTCTTTTGGTACTCAATCTCTAAAATCCATTCATGAGTCACAAACGCTCTAAAGGACGTTAGAGAGTTGATATGACTTATATACCTTGTATTAGTACGCCTTTTTTAGCCTCTAGGACTTCAGGTTCCTACTGCGTCCTTTGATTCTTGGTGAACCTTCCTTTTTTTTTTGTTATTATTGGAAATGTTGGAACCTGTCTTGCATTCTTAGCACCTTAGCTAGTCTTCTAGGCAGATAAGAAACCTTCACTTCTCCTTTAATGAAATCCTCATCCTCATCATCATGGTGGCAGTTACTGGTTGATGGCTACAGTGTCATTTCTTTCTCTTTTTAAGCCTATTTGAAGTTCCAACATCTCGTGCTTCTTCGATGGCAACGACCTTTAGGGCAAACTGTTTTGGCAGTAATTTTAATCTCTTTCTCACAAACTTCATATCTAAATATTTCTTCCCCATTTAGTAGGCCTAATTGGCTACATCCCTTAACTTTATGTTAAATATGGCCATTGTCTCGTCGTCATTCATACAAAGGTTTTCAAATTGGAATGACAAGATTTGTAGTTTGAACATGCACACTGAGCTTGTGTTTTCGTGCACATTCTACAAAATTTTCCATGCCTTCTTTGCTGTATCACATGTTGCAATCGTCAACACTTGTAAAAATAGCATTTATAACATAAAAATTTCTAACTGTTGCTCTTTCTTCACTGTGGCTCTATAATTTTGCATCTTTCCTAATAGTTTTGTTGTTAACTTCATCCATAGGTGGTGTCCCTCCTTCCACAATTGTCCATGCGTTTTTGCTTGAAGATTTGATGAAGGCTCTCATCTTGGCCCTCTAATAGTGGTAGTTCGACTCATTTGACAAGGGTCGGCGTAAAAAGGATACTCCTTCCTTTGTGCTCATCTTGTCAACTAACTATTCTGGATCTGACTTACCCAACCTGCCTGGGTAGCATGGTCTGATGCCACTTGTTAGTTGGTTTTGTTTGTTATTGTTGTTATCACAAACCTACACAAAATGAAAATGTAAGGATAGGCACTAAAAATTTATTCACACATTTTGGAGACAACCCTCTTACATTTGTTGGGCCATGCTTAGAAAATTTTACTAATAATAATACAATAATTATTAAGACAGCTGATCAACACTAGTCCCCTTGTCTTCACTTTACGAAGACTACCTCTTTGTTCCAACTTTTAGCATTGATTGGTGAGTCTCCTTTCCCAAGGGTGACTTCTTCACTTTGATCACTGAGTGGTTTTGTGGTGGATAGATGAACATTAGCAATGCATTTGGCCTCTTTGCGACATGTCTTCTCAAGGAAGTGAAAAATGCAAAATACTTGAACCCTTGAATGAGAATCAGTAAAACATTAGTTCTCCCAATAAAACATATAGCTCCTTCTTATGTAAACGTATTCCCTCAATGCAAACCTCTCACTCAACCTACAAATGCATTCATCTAGTTAGCCTTTAAGGCTAAAAAACTATCTCCAAGAAATCCAGGTGACAATCTTCAAAATATCCGAGATTGTTACTTTCCATGTGGAATCATCAATTGCAACAATCTTGAGATTCTTTTCGTTTTTAATTTCTAGTAGCTCTAGTAGTCTTTCCTCATCACAATGAAAGAAAAATATTCTTTAGATCATACCATATATGGTTGGATTGAATTCAATATTGTTAAGATATGGCCAACTCCAAGATTCTACCATAAGCCAACTATCTCCAATCTAATTAGTTAAAATCCAATCAAATCACCTTAATTTAGCTAAGTCAATAAATTATAATCACAAATAGGAAGAAATAAATTGGCTGACTAAGCCTTGTAAACCTGACATATTTTGTGATAGATCATGTTATATCATCCATTGAGGCACGTCATCGAAATTCCAGAATTTTCTTTTGAAATTCAGTCTACCATGCTAATGCCACGTTGAAGGTTGGACCAAGAATAATGTCAACTCATCAAATTCTACATATGCGACACCTAAGTGGCATTAACATTCCTTAGTGTGATATTAACAAAAATATTAGCTACTTGTCCTTCTACAGAATTTTATAGATATCAACTAAAAACACTTCACTGTCAAGAAACTTTTTCACGTAATGCAAAACCAATTTTATTAATCTAATCGTTTGTCCCTCGGGGATAAAATAATATGGGAATTTACAAAGAATATTCAAGCAAGGTACAAAATGCCAAATAGAAACCCATTGTTTAAAATTGTAATAGTGCTCCAATCACAATACTTCAATTTCTTTTCTAGTTTGGCTAGTAACATCTTTAATTCTTGATTAATGCATGCAGCATATTAAATCACACACATACACAAACACACACATATACGTATTCCAAATTTGCACAAAGATCTAAAGTTTCAATATGTCATTATTCATAATCATTCATCTTTCTTTCTTCTTTTCATTTGTTGTTCTATTGCCCATGTTAGACACAAAAAATATGCATAAAAATGGCTATGTTCATAGTCATGTAAATGATTTTTCGAAGTAATTGATTGTGATAGATAGGAAAGAAAAATAAAACTGTGTGTGGAAGCGCAAAAAACTAAATGATGCTTGTTTGCGTTCTTTTGTTGATGTTGATTCATTAATTAGTTTTATAAAGCATATCCGTTTTTCCTTCTCCAATTTTCTGTAAATTTTCGTCAGCTTTTGACAAAGAAGGCACGACCATCACTATTTACTAGACTAGGGTCAACAATCAAAACAATTATCACACTTCAAGTTTCAATATACTCCATGTCATTTGGCTCTAGTATTAGATAGACATATAGCTCAATTTTGGATTAATTTCGAAGGTTCAATTTCATATGGCTCAGTTTGTGTTATTAGTTTTCATGACATAATTCAACAAAATAATTAATGGATAATTTTGGGTTTTCTTTCACAGCGTAAATAGTCCTAATTAATGTAACATACCCCCCACGAGCACAACTCATTTATTGTAATTTAGTATGGTCTGAAATCTTGATGTGTAACGTTGCAACGTCATTATTTCTTTGCACGTTTTTTAATTAATTTCTTAAATTGCTATATAAAAGATGGTGGTTTAAATATTTGATTTGATCTATGTGTACATTAGTCAATATTGTCATTCAGCGTAGAGATAGCTACTAATTTACGAAAGTAAACCAAAGGATAGGATCCTTGAAATCTGCTGATCAATTTCATCATTATCCTCTTGACAAAAAGCAGATTGCTTGGCACAGCTTTTCTTAACATTAGAAATAGTGGTTCCAAAATTATATATTACAGTTATCCGTTCATCCCTACGGGCAAAGTCACAAGAAGTTATTCATAAAAAAGTTAAGGAAGAAAAAGGGTCACCATAAGGCAATGCGACCGCCAACATCTAGCAGATGCCACCCAGTTGATCAACCCATGACAAACATTGTTCAAGCGCGATGCAAATCAATACATTCCCATCCCAGCATGATATTATCAAGCAGCATGTCCTTCCAGCCTATGCAAGAAAAAGATGTTATCCTATGATGCAAAGTAAAAAATTTTAGGTTTAAAAATTGCAAAATAAGAAGAAAAAAAAAGGTTACAGCATGAGATGAGCCTATAGGTACTTGGCTAAAGATTTTGGGCACTAGTTTGGTACAATTTTTGGACGACCTTTTTAAATTCTTTTGCTAATTTATTATATTGATTGTGTATATTGTTCCTGTCTCATTTATACATACAACCAATATCAAATTAGCCTATTTGCGAAGGATCTAATAAAAAATGGTAATTCCACTAATGATTAACATGAATATACCCATTTGTACCAAGCCTATCAATATCCTCGTTGTCATCCTCACCTTCATCCTCATGCAATGACTCGATATCCAACTGGCTGCAAGTCACATAAATTTGTTTAATTTCACTTGTGTTTATGCTAGTTCATGATGTGTACGCTCCAATCACTCTTGCATCACTCTACACTCAAGGTTAGGCAAGGAAGTTGAGTTGTTGGATTCTCAAGACAATTGCTTGAATGACATAGCCTCCAATCTCATCCTAGGCAATCAACCCTTTTTGAAGCCACCAAGCATATTGACGACCATTATGTTGCTGTTGGTAGAGCTAGATGTAGTCTTGCCCTCTAGCTTGCTCTCGCTCCTTAATGTTGTGATCTTATTGCATTTTTTCTATTATCTCCTACATGTTTGTGACAAAACAATGTGATGACAAATAACCACATTATATCCTACATTCGCATAAATAATTAAGAAGTCAAATGTCCTTATCCCTTGTGACTGTGCATGAGGGCCTGCCCATTCTTCAACAGCATTTTTCCAAACTCTGTAGTAAAGCTCTAGAAGGGTCGGCAGCCATCCCATAGTCAACTCCTACATCATTTAGGAACATTCACAAGTCAGAAGAAATAATTAATGCATAATTTCTATAAGAACAAACTTATACAAATAGGGGTTGAACTTGAATGTATAATAAAATATATACAAAGTTTTGACTCACCATGTGCTCACTATGTACGATGACCAAAATTGAACCCTACAATAAATGATGGATGCAGAGATGTTGTCAAAGGCTAGTTTGGTTTGGGTTTTCTCGCACATTGCTCAGTACGGATCTTTAGCCCACTTGGGCAACATTTGATCCCACTTATCTTGTGGGATCTAATCAAGCTTTGTATTCATAGCCCTCGCTCGGTACAAATGTTTTCTAATTAATTCCATAGCTTTTTTCTTAAAACCTCACTGCATGGTTGTGTTATCAGTAGGGTCCTATGTGTATTCGTTTTGTCAAACCATGAAATAGTGGCAAGACATTAAAGCAAGATTATATATAAATCACATATGTTTATATGAATTGGTGCAATCATGAAATAACAAACCTTGAAATATTGAAACCAATCTTGGTTCACCCTTAATGGCACCTCACTAAAATAGATCCACGAGCCATTATAAAGTCTAGTTATGATGTCCTTTATACAATCCGTCACTTCTTTCCTAGAACTAAAATACATAACATAAATGTGTTTATATTGTACAAATGTGAACATACATGTATGCAATTTGTTTAGCAGTAAAATTCATGTAAACACACTGAAATGTTTGTGGTGTTAATTGTTGAGGCCCCTACAGGGTGTTAACTTTGTCTCCACTATTAGCTTCTAATGTAGTCAATACAATCAAGGCTTCCCTATGGCTGATGAAGATGGATTTTATTTGAATCGCTATTATGATGTTGACAAGTGATTATATTATGTTTGCGTGAGGGGATGAGTCTCATTATCGTCATCATTAATGCCCAGTGTAAATCTACAAGTGTTATCCCATGGAGGGTCTATCTCATTGAAGAGACCCCGACCATGTTAAGATCGTCCCCTAGAATTTGCTCCACAAGTCATCCTTGAAATATTAAATAAATAAAAAATTAGGTTAGTCAGCCTAATCTGTAGAATAAAACATTGACAATGTTCAAGTTATATCCAACAATGGCATGTGTTAATTGAAATGCTCTAAATTGTGATTCACTACATGCATAATAACCAAATATCTTATGAAAAGCAAGATTTTGAAATGTTCAAGTTCACAAATCATATTTGCACGTATATAATGATCCTCACAAGCTATACAAGCTTGCTATAATCCATACTTGAGTTCACAATTCATTGAGCGACAAACAAACCAAAATGTCATCCTCATCTCCCTCGTCTTCAATTTATGAACCCAAACATGCATCTCATCACATGTAGCATCTCCCACAACACATTGAATCCACCCTGTAAACAAGAAAAAACACAAGGAAACCCATGACATCTAGAGTAGTACCCTACATTGAACTCTATTTTAAAGGGTGCAGTACTCCTTATTTCATTCTTGCTTTGTAAAATTTGTAGGTACTTCTTCTTGTTTATTTATATGTAGGTTAGGGGTTTTGCCTTAACCCTCATCCCTTGTGGTGTTTTAGGCAAAAAATAATGGGACACCCAAGACATCTAGAGTAAAAAACACATAAACCATAGCTCATTGAATCCACCTCACCAATTCCTTTCCCATTTAGACACCCATAAATGTATCAATACTAATTGACAATGCCCATAAATTGATAAAACACATAAAATATTGAATCATTCATGATGACTAACATAACTACAGCAACAACCGACACGCCAACACAAAGAAATTTTATGCTTCATTAAATAAAAAACGGGCAATGCATAAATAATTATAGATACCCATCACAGTAGATGACTAATCAAATGATATAATGAAAAACCATCTCATATATAGCTTGATATTGGAGATAATAATTACAAAAACATGTCAAGTAAATTATAATGTCAATAAAATTCCACTCTTATAAATAAGGAAACCAAAGATACCTAATCATATAACATAAGAAACAAAACATATTAAAGATGCTAATTGTAATAATTTCGAAGTCGTTCAAATTTAATTAGGGAAAAAACAGCACAAAAACATCTAATTTGTATTTTCCATCTTAACCATAGATTGCCTTGCAAAGGAAAAAGAAAAGGGGAAGGGAAAGGGAGGGGGAAGAAGAATCTGACAAAAAACCATTATTTCCTGGCTTGTCATAGGTATCTTTAATGAAACCCTCCCCTTCATAATCTGAATGTGTCAATACCAAAGATTTTTACTACAATTTGATTTAAAAGAACACATCATTTAGAATTTGAGACCTAAAAGTAAAATTGACAAAACACATAAAATTGTCAATGCCCCATAATATATAAATGTGTCAAAAAATACTTAATTTTCAAATTTTCTTCCACCACAACATAGAACTCATTATTGTATGCATGAAATTGTGGGTGAAATAATGTTTAGGTAGTGGGAGGCTCAAAAATTACAAAAAGGGAGGCATACCATTCACATTGGTTCCACGTATGGTCGAAAGGAGATGTTTTCACCCCAATACTACTCAAAAATTCACCTTAAGTGCAGAAGAAATTGAGAACTTCATCGTCAAAGATAGTGGAGGGATAAATGGATGGTTTTGCCTGTAGCGTTTGCAAGAAAATGGGGAATGAGGACTTAGAGAATGAAAATGATGTGGGGAAGGAGGGTTTTAAATTTTAGAAAATTTGGGATGGCCTTAGGATGAGTAGAAATAAAAACCCATCATAAATCATAATGTATGAAGACACTAATGTGTCTCCATCTTTCCTAGAGTCTTGACGTCATGGATAACGTATGTGATGCAGACATCGTTTAGGTGATCATCACGACATCTCTCACAACCTACAGACTGAGAATATCTTAGTTCATAGTTGTTGTGATGATAAGGGCAACGAGACTCTCTGTCCTCATGTTGGCTTTGTCATCACAATGAACTAGGGAATGAAGCTCTTTGTTTGCATGTCATCATCATCATCATCATGACGACCTTAGCGATAAGTAGACAGTGAGTTTGCTTGTCCGGGCTTGTCACAACATGGAGAAAGATGTGAAAACAAAAAGTCACATCATCTCCTCTCATCTTGACTTTAAGGATGATGGATTATTTAAACATGCATCGTCGACTACTTCGTTCTAATGACAAGATTGACAACCACCCTATAAAATCAAATCTCACACCATTCTCTGCCATTTCAATCACACCAATTCAATTAGGAAGCCAATAATCCACCTCACCAACATTTGTGTTCACTCCATCCACCAAGTAAGTGCAATAACTCAACCTAATAGATTCAAGTAGTTAGGCTAATTGCAGCAATAGGTTGTAATGAGATGTAACTTTCGTATGCCTGTAAGTGAGTTAGAGGTTTACCTAATTTTTGACCGTTACTCCTAGCCTAACTCTAGATAATGGGATTGTTATTCCATTATCAAGCATTTACATGAGTTTGGCCATTTAATTGTGTAGTTATTGCGTGGATAGGTGATGTTTTCATTGTATTATACATAATGTGAATATGTGAATGTTGGAAAAATTATGTACATTGTTGGATGATTGGATGAAGATGATTCTTGTGGTTGGGAAGTTTGGAGTAATATCCAAAATTTGTATTTCATTGATTGTTGTCAAATGGAGCATATATGAACATACTTGAGTTAAAATAGTTGGTGATGAAAATTTTTCATGGAACATGTTCGTTACAATGCCACATAGTAACAAGACATTTTGTGTGGTCTTCCAAATTGCACTTCTCATTCTCCCAATGTCATGATATTACATTGCATGGTTGGCCTGGCTTATAGCAACGTAGAATTTCTATATAAGGATTGAATTTCCTTTTTTACTCTTTAAAGTGAATTTGATCTTGAATGAATATAGTTTGTTTGCCAATGATCCAAGTAGCACATGCCATTCTTCCCATGTTTCGTGAAAGCATTACATGATTGGATATGCTCTTAGCATTTTGGAATTTGTGTGGATGCATTAAATAGAAGCTAACTCCTAAGTTGGTGTTTTCTCCATTTGTCCAATGTGCACAATCTATTGAGCTCAATGTCATTGCACTTGTGTAGGTGTAAAAGCTCTTAGAACAAAGAAAGCATCCCCTTTTATGACCATCATAAATATGCATCATTTAAAGCTTCTGATTGTGCTAAAAAGGTGACTAAGGACTTGGCACTTATACTTGAGAGGGGATTGGTTGAGGAATGGCCTAAACTTAGCCCCGACCATTGCAGGAAGGAAATGGAACCTCTTCACTCTATAGCTACGGACAAACGTTGTGGTGCTAATTGTTAGAAAGTTCTATTCAAACTTGGTAGAGGTGAGACAAGATAGAGTTTATGTTTAGGGTTTATATGTCGATATCAAACCCTCAACAATCAATGCACATTTTTGTATGCATTTAGCTTGATTCTAGGAGCTCATCTCCATTCGACAGGCACTCAAGGCCATGGTGAAATGGGTATGCCCTAACTAATAGGAATGGAATGCCTCTGTTGTCACTCGATTCATCAATTCATTCAACATATTTAGGTTAGACTTATTGTGAAGCACTTGGTGGTACTTCACAACTACAAGGATCCACCAAGTTAATCATCATGCCACCATCACAAGAGAAGGTGCTGTGATGTATTGCATAATTAAAGATGAGTACTTTAATGTGGGAGAAATAATTCATCAAGGGATGTGTGATATACTTAGAACTTGAGGGAGTCTCTTTGGCACACTTATCTTATAATGGAGTTATGCATTGCAGCCAGTATGTAGTAAGAGGGCACTAAGGAGCACTAGGACACCCAAACTACTATTTACTTTACTATACCACCTTGAGCTCCAAATGCTAAGCAGGTAGAGGTAGAGGCACATGACAATCTTGTGGAGCCAACCCTAGTTGTTGATGAACAATAGTTCCACCCTCAGTTTTAAGCCTAGCTACAACAATTGCGAGATGATATTAAGCTTGAATTTGGTGAGTGATGTTGTCATATATATATTGCATGGAGTGATAGCAGGCAAACGTGGCTAACTTGTTGCTTGAGTTCATGATGTTCTTCACTGGATGGGCCAAGGCATCATACAACCATGCTTCTGGTACCGCTAAAGGTCACCATTCTAGCATGCACTCATGTATGGCCACACATTTTTTTGAGGACCACCCATTGACACCTGCAAACCATCCCCTATTGATGATGATGCAATGCGGCCAGATCTACACAAAGATGATAGACAATAGATAAGTAGTAGATAGGTTGCAAATGACACTTTTACAATAGATTGTACATATGTTAAGTTTGTTTAGGTACTTTAATGAAATATGGCATAGGTATTTTTCATATTGTCTTCTCTCTTGATTTTACCATGCACAATAGTGATACAACATAAGCTAGCTAAAAGGCATGATTTTAACAATGTATATATTGAACGTAGTGTATGTGATACAACACACTTTTAAGTACTAGTACATTACTAAATGGCTAACAAACTATATGAAATCATCTTCATCATTATATGTCTCACTTTCCTCACCATCCACTAAGGATTCACTTTCACTAAAGCTAGGCTTTGAGGGATGACTGCCTGTGTCACATGGCCTACATGCCATCACTTTGTTGAGGTCGACATACAATTGTATTCCTATTGGATCTTCTAGTGAAAACACATCAGATGTGGTTTCCCCCCAAGGCCAACCGAACTCCTCATCCAATTGGGAGGGAGCATCTTCCTAACGCTTCTTAATTGCTGACCTAGCTTTTGTTCTATACATTGCCAACCATTCATTAATGACCCTCCACATGCTAAGACAATTAATATAATGAGCCTGTTCAACCTATTGTGGTAGCATAAGGAGCTCATTTTTATAGTATACTTTTTCATGGTTAACTTCCACTAATTTATACCTTGGGTGCATCTTTTGACTTATAGCAGGATCTACCTGCTAATATTTGAGCAGGATGACATACATGATTGGTAAGGCCATGTAATCAAATCAGATTATTTCCGCAATTACACTATAGAAGTCATACTCAGAGTTGTCATAAGCCACTGTATAAACACACACTCAATAATTTTGTGTCGTCCCATACCAACTATAAGTTATGGTGTCGAATTTAAAACTATTGACAAAGTATCCTCTAGAAGTTGTAACATGATTGCTTTAACCAGGTGCTAAGCATTGTATCATTGAGTTTGAAATGTTGTGTATGAGGTCAACCACTTGTTCGCTATGTGCAAGGGTTATAGAAATGCAACCAACAAAAGAAAAAAAACATATATAAAAAATATGATAAATGCACATAATCGTATTATTCCATGAACATCATGATCAAAAAGAATAATGTTTGTGTTAGGAATTTATGCAAAACATGTCAGGTTCATTACAAAGAATGAACTATATAACTACCAAGTTAAATGTAAAAATGAAACCTATATAATGGCTAGACATCTGGACAATTTAAGAGAACAAATGTTTATCCTACATGTTATTCCTTAGTTTTGACGAATCTCGTCTAACATCCACAAGATGGTTGGATGGTTAAATATTGAGACCGCGGCCATTACTGTGCCTTCCACATGATTTCTTTATAGCCTCGTCCACATGGATGCCACATTTAGTTTAAAATAGTAAGAGGTGAGCATACTTAAATGCTCCATAAAGTCAAAGAATGAAGAAGAAAATATCTTATCTAAATTGGAAAAAAATATATCTTATCTAAATTGTACATTATCAATACTACTTTCTCCTTTTCCAAAAGAATACCGATATGGAGGACATGCGTACATAGCTATTAAAATAGCAAGCTAATCTCTACAACTGCACTTCACACAAATTCTAGGTGCAAGTCTTTAAATGCAACAGGCAGAAGCCTCTCCATGAATAAGTGACAATCATAATACTTCAAACCATATAGTTTAAACTCAATCATGTCAACACACTATTCTATGTTTGAAGCATAATCATTAGGAAATTGCAGTCCTTTAAGCCATTCACAAAGATATTGTCTTTGTTGTCCATTAAGAGTGCAGGAAACTTTCACCTTAAGACAATCGCTATCCAATGGCACAACAATCCCGGGATGGTTACATATGCTGCCCACATCTTTCTATAAATTAATATTGTTTTTAGACTTCCCTTTCACTTCCATAATCATGTTGATAATATTATCTAGCATATTCTTCTTTATATGAATGACATCTAAATTATGTCATATCAAGTTTGATCTCCAGTAGCACAGATCCTATAGTATAGTTTTTTTGTCCATTTGTCCTCTAGTAGTGTAGACCCAAATGTCTTATTGTGTGGGTCATCGACCACCCATAGTATGTTTTTGAACACACCCTTAAATCTAGTCACCAGTCTCTAGAGGCATAACATTCTTCTCAATTAACCCTTTGGTAAAAATTTTTCTATTCCTCTGACATAGATGATTAACTTGTCGGAATTGATGATAAAAATGAAGTAACAAGCTTTTCTAACATCCATGTCTTTATAGGTGGTGAAGAACCTCTCCAACCTAGACTCTTCTATCTCCAACCAAATGTGTAGATCCTTGTGCAACTTCCACATGTTGGCAATCAGCTGCGTGCCTTTTTGAACATTGTAACGTCCCAGATTACAGTCTTGGCTGAATTCTCGTAGGCCACTTAAGGGTGCAGTAGGGTATAATCTTAGAGTTTCTTTAACAATCTCTTTAAGGTATACTAGGTTTCCAATGTCTAACTTGTTAACTCACCTCTCTCTCCCAATGTGGAGGTTCAATTCTTTTTAAGCTTTCTTGAGCACATTCCAGTTGTTCAGTAACAAGGAAATCGACCATACTAGTATGACTATGGCAATATCACTAGCTCTAGACATCAAATTCTAACAACTCTAGAGTTAGACAAATGTGAAGCCAATGATATTACTTTTTTTGTTTTTTGAAAATATAATAAGTTAGGCAAACTACGCAATTTTTCTTTGAAACAAAATGTACTTTCAAGATTGATATGTACAGCTATTTTTAGTCATAGATAAGGATGAAGTGAGCTGAAGTTTTTTTGTCGAACATAAATAAAATAACCAAAATACTTGTCAAAGCAAATGTAATAATTGACCAACTCCCAAGTAGTTGATGTACAAATTATCATGAAGATTATTCTTTAGTATTATTTTCTCTTAGTAGACCATTCATTCATGGTAATTCCTTGATTTTTTTTAAAAAATAATAAAGTATTGTGGAAATCGGAGAATATCATGATGGATTTTATGGTAGGATTGCATCGAACCCTAAAAAATCATGATGCTGTATGGGTAATTATCAACAGATTAACTAAATCGGCTCACTTCATTCCAACCAAGACCACGCATAGCTTAGATAAGATGGCTAAGGCATACATGGACAACACTATGAGTTACATGAGACCTTAGCTAGTATTATCTCAGACTAGGATCCTTAATTTGTGTCACAATTTTGGGGAAGCTTCCAAAAGGCCATGGCTACAATAATAGATTTAAGTACAACTTGTTAGCTCCAGACTAATGGACAATTAGAAAGAATAATCCAAACACTTGAGGACATGTTGAGGGCATGTGTATTGGATTTCAAAGGAAATTGGAGTGAGTGCTTACCTCTAGTGGAGTTCACCTATAATAATGGTCACCACAGCAAAGTGGGGATGGCACTATATGAAGCATTGTACGAACAAAAGTCTCGTTCACCCATTTACTTGGACGAAGTGTGAGAAAAATGAGAGGCAAGACTTAAATTAGTCCAAGTAACAGTTCAGAAAGCAGTAGTCATGCGAAAGAGACTTAAAGAAGATTAGGAAGGCAAAAGAGCTAGGCAGAGGAATTGGAGCAGTGCTAATGCAAAAGAAGAGGCCAATTGCGTATTTTAGTGAAAAGCTGAATGGAGCAACATTAAATTATCCAACATATGACCAGGAGCTATACTCATTGGTGAGGAATTTGGAGACTTGGTAGCAATATTTGTGGCCTAAGGAGTTCGTCATTCACAAGGATCACAAATCCTTCAAACATCTCAAGAGTCAAGGTAACTTGAGTTGAAAGCATATCAAATAGGTATCCTTTGTAGATTCTTTTTCATATGTGATCAAATATAAAAAGAGTGTAGAGAATGTGGTAGTGGATGCATTGTCTATGAGATATTTATTGCTTACTGCATTAAATGCTAGGCTACTAGGATTTAAACATGTCAAGGAATTAAATGTAAATGATGAAGATTTTAGGAATGTGTATGAGATGACTAAGGAAGGAGTCTATGACAAATATTTTCAGCATGATGGTTAGTTATTTTATGTAGATAGATTGTGTATTTCAAGATGTTCCTTGTGGGAATTACTAATTTGAGAGGCTCATAATGGAGATCTAATGGAACGCTATGGTGTCACCAAGACATTTGCAATTTTGCAAGAACATTTCTTTAGACCACACTTGTGGAGAGTTGTAGAGAGGGTGTTGATAAATGCATCAAGTGTAAGGAGGCTAAGTCGAGAATTCAATTGCATGGATTGAACATACCATTGCCAGTTTTAGATGTACCATGGACAAACATTTTAGTGGACTTTGTACTGGGCTTACCGCATACTCGGATTGGTAAAGATAGTATATTTGTAGTTTTCAATAGGTTTTCTAAAATAGCACATTTTATTGTGTGTAACAAAACTGATAATGTAACATATATAGCTAATTTGTTTTTCAAGAAAAAAATTAAGTTACATGATGTGCCAAGGACAATAGTGTTTGACAAGGATGTCCAATTCTTGAGCTACTTTTAGAAAACATTGTGGTGTAAGTTAAGTACGAAGTTATTATTTTCTACCATGATTCATCCATAGACTGACGGTAAAACTAAGGTAGTAACTATGACTTTAATTACCTTATAGCATGCATTGATTAAAAGAAATATCAAAACTTGGGAAGAGTGTTTCCCATATCTTGAATTTGTTTACTAAAGAAGTGTGCATTCTACCACACAAAAGTTGCTGTTGAAGGTTGTTTATGGTTTTAATCCACCAATTCCATTGAATTTATTTCCATTACCACATACTAAGCAAGTTACTGCAAATGGAGAGCACAAGGTGAAGTTTGTGAAGCAATTACATGACCGTGTATGCCAAAACATTAATAGGAGGAATAAGCAATATGCATAACAAGCAAATAAAAGAGGTAAGAAAATCATTTTTAAGCCCAGGGATTAGGTCTGGATTCACATGCAGAAAGAGAAGTTCTTCGATGAATGAAAATCAAAATTGATGCTACAAAGAGATGGGCCAGTTCAAGTGATTGAGTGCATAAATGACAATGCCTACAAATTAGAGTTACTGGGTGAGTTCAGTATTTGTTTGACTTTTAATGTTTCTGACTTAAGTCCTTTTGATGCAGGTGATGAAAAAGATGTGGAATTGAGGCCGATTCCTTTTTAAGAGAAGGGGTTGACGTGGGCATCAAACTTAAGATTAGATATCTAAGAGTTTCGAGAGGACATGATGAGAGCTTAAGCTAAATGACTCAAGAAAGCAATGATGAAATTCATGAAGGAGTTTGGAGAGGTTTTTAGATGTTTGGAAGAGTTTAAGGAGGAAGAAAATTTTTCTTAGGTGCATTTTGTGCAAAGAGAGCTTGAAACAAGTTTTGGAATAGCCTCTAAATCAATCTCAGCAGCAACCCGATTAACCACAAGCATGCCAGATTGATCCCACAACCAAGCGATTGTTAGCATGTCAATTGCCAACATTCTATCTTTACGATCGAAGGAGAAGTGCTCGATCGTGACTTGTGTGATTATAAACCATGCAAATGAGAAGGTTTTGGTCTTTACAATCGGGAGATCATCTGCTCGATCACACTCCTAAGCGATTGTAAATCCTAGGAGCCACGAACGTTCTATTTTAAATGATTCGAATACCTGAATCAATATCTGAATGAAGCGTGACGTTAGAATAGTGCCATAATTAGTTAGGAATTTATCTTTTCATGTCTTTTAATTTTGATAAATTATTTACACAATTTTTAGGTTTACAAAGGCTCTTTAAACATTATAAATGGACCTTAATTTTTTGGAGAAGGATCTTTTGACACTTTAGTTATTGAACACAATTTTTTTTTTCTTAGAAAGTTCAAGTGCTTCAATTTTTTTGTGAAAATGAAGTCAACTTATTCCAAATCTCCTTAGTTGATTCGTGACATATTAACTAACTAGGTTTGTTAGTTGTGGCCATATTTTTGCTTGAATTCATCAAAGATTGTTGTGTTGGATCATTCTTCACGGTTTACGTAAGCAAGTTTTGTTAGGTTCCAGCATACGTCGCCAATTTTGTATCTTTTACGTTTTCGCACACGCGTCACGTTTTTGTGTAGGTATAGAATTTTTAAGAAAGGCAAATGTGTGCTTGATTGTATAAATACTATTTTACATTATTTATAAAATAAAAGATAAATAATGACATTTAAATAGGAAAAAGTAGATAAATTATAATTTAAGGAAAATATTGACCAAAAATATCATCAATTGAAATTCAAGGACACTTAATATGTATGCATATAAATAAAATAATAACAATTTTTAAATATAAATTTTATACCATTCATTTAATTCGTAAGATGATAAAATTGAAAGAAATTTGAGAAATTGAAAATATAAAACAAATATAAATTGGGAGAACTAAATGAAATAAATAAAAATTGAAGAAGAATATTTAAAAAATTAAAGATATTTTGGTAATTATATATTGTATAACCAAATTATATTATAGAAGTATAAATATATTCCTAAAAGATTATCTACACATAAGCCTATAGTACTAAAAGAGAATAACTATTTTTATACTGCTGAGAATCAGCATTTCTTTTAGATTTGGTTATTCCCATAAAAAAGTTTTACCAACCATATATTTTGGATATATCAACTATGCCTTATGAGTAGCTGGACTATTCTTTATTAGTGCCATTAATTGCAATATCCTTTTTCGAGTTAAAAGTTTAGTTCTAGTGAATTATTTTTAATTTGCCCTACATGATAATTTGCCCAATCATCTTTATATTCAATCTTAATTGAAATTTCTAGTCATTTTAACGGAAGTGTATATAGTTTGAGTCAATATTTTTAAAATTGAACTGGTAATTGAACCATATGATTCACTGGCTCATTGGTCATCACTTTAATCAATTTGACCGACCTTTCAAAAGCTAGTTAACTCTGTGTGTGTATTCAAATATATATAAATAAAACAAATAGCGAGCATCGTTATTGTAATACTAGCCAATTGGCACACTTTACGTGTGTGTTAATAATAAATACATGGTATTTATGAATGGGTTAAATTTAGAAAATTAATTAAAAAATCAAATCTTTCACCCTAGCGTGAATCATTTAATAGATACACAGTATCAATAATGAATGAGGTATTGATAAGGACTATAAAAGAAATACAGATTGTATCAAAGAAAACTTTAACTTTAGGGTTTGGACACTGTATATATTGTATGGTTATATATTGCTTGTATAAATATATTTATAATTTCAAATTAACCATTCAAATGAAAATTTTAAATAATAAATTAATGTGGTATTTTAATATATGCAAGTAATACTTGTACAAATGCATTTAAAAGTTTAAAGTCTACCCACTAGTAGATAATTACTTTTTTCAAAGGTCAATAAAATTTATTTATTGTTTAGGTATTCTCCACACAAACATATTTATTGTTTAATTGGAATATAAAAAGCTTAAAAACATTTTTATTAATTACAATTCAGTCAACTAATAGATTTTGATCAGCCAAAGATTTTCACTCTTATGGGTTTAACTAATCAATTTTCACTCCTGTTGAATCCAGCTTCAAGCTATTTTGTTGTTAAACTGATTTTCACTCCTGTTGAATCCAGCTTCAACCTATTTTGTTGTTAACTGGCCTGATTGACCAATTGGATATGAAAACACTAGTTTGAGTAAAAATAAATCAAATCTGATTTTTGAAAAAACAGTGACGCTGCCCTTCCCTAACGTTAGAGTATATACAATGACTTCCCTCAAATAAAAAAAATTACAAAGACCTTCCTCTGTTGACCATGTTAATCGAATTCTTGTGAAAATTAATGAAAAAATAGAAATACCATAGTTAAACAGACTAAAGTGTAGTATAAAAAACCAAAATTCAAAAATTGTGAAGTAACTCTTTTACCCTTTTAAGTATATATTTTATATTTTTATAGCAAAGTTTTTCAACAGTTCAACGCAAAATAAAGTTTAAAATTTTGATGGAGATAAAAATTTAATTTTTTTTGAATTGGATAATTTATATACATAATATATATAATAATGATTATATAATGTGATACTTTGTATAATTTAAAAGATATAAGTATATATTAATGTATGTATATACACATATATTTATTTAATTATAGATAAATATGATAATTAAATACTAAATATTTGTGCATTTACATATATAAATAAGAGAATAAAAATTTAAAAGTGAATTTAAATAAATCTGTAAAAAAATATATATTGAACCAAAGGAATCCACAATGGCGGCTACGAATATCTGTATGTCTGTTACTATTTTCCAATGAGGCTAGCTAAATTGTCAGACCACGAAACTATTTATATATTTGCTGTCAATTTATGAACTTAAAAACAATATATTTAATTATCATATTTTAAAATTTTTATTTCTTTTTTATTTTATTTTTATATAATTTTTATACAATTTTTAAACAAAACATTTTAGAAATACGTTCCAAAATTGGAAAACATACAAAGTTAGCTGCAATTATTTTAGAACCACTATTTCCAATAATTTGAACCCCACAAAGGTTCAAACATATATCGTCATAAGATAGTGGCAGCTGTGAATATCCGTACATCTGGAACTGATTTTCAATGGGAGTAGCTAATTTGTCAAATACGTGGCTATGACAATAAATCTAAACTATCCTAAATTCACAATATAAAGGCACGGTACTTTGAGGCATAATTTGCTGGCCCAGAAAAAACCTCAAGTATCTAGTAAAGAAAGCACCCATGGAATTGCGTGACCTTGTTGGACCTGTCATACTCTTCTCCTTCTTCCTTTTCTATTATGTATTTTCTTGTAGGTTTGTTAATCCAAAAGCTAGTATGAAGAACTCACCACCAGAAGCAGGTGGCGCATGGCCCTTCATAGGCCATCTCCTCCTCTTGAGTCGGGGCTCCTCTAGGAAGCTTCCCCACTTCAGTTTAGCAGACATGGCCGATAAGTACGGTTCGATTTTCACCATTCGGCTGGGCACACACCGTGCCCTTGTGGTGAGTAACTGGAAATTGATCAAAGAATTGTTCACCACAAGCGACGTGGTCGTGTCTTCCCGTCCAAGATCGATGGCAGCCGTCCTCTTGGGCTACAACATGGCCATGTTCGGTTTCAGTCCGTACGACACGTACTGGAAGGAACTGCGCAAGGTGATCTCCGTTGAGCTCCTCTCGAGCCGTAGGGTAGAGCTGCAGAAGCACGTGCTCCTGTCAGAGACCACGCAGTCTATTAAAGAACTGTACGGCCTGTGGGAGGAGAAGAAAGACGCCTCGGGTCGTGCTTTGGTGGAGATGAAGGAGTGGTTCGGGGATTTAAATTTGAACGTGGTGCTGAGGATGGTGGTTGGGAAGAGATGTTTCGGTTCGAGCGGTGATAGTAACGAGGCGAGGAAGTGTCGGGAGGTGATGAGGGATTTCTTCCACTTGGCGGGGATGTTTACAATGGGCGATGCCCTGCCATATCTTCGGTGGTTGGACATCGGCGCGTACAAGAAGAAGATGAAGCTGACATCAAAGGAGTTGGATGCACTTGTTGGCCAGTGGTTGCAGGAACACCGAGACAAGGGAGATTATAAAGTAGAGGGGAAGCAACGAGATTTCATGGACGTGATGCTTTCAGTTGTACAAAGTGCAAAGCTTCAAAGTGAGGTCGACGACGACACCATAATCAAATCGACGTGCGCGGTATGTGATGCACTTTACTCCTCAGTTCCTACGCTTATTTCTTTAGATATACATACCGCCAAATAGAATTAAAAAAAAAAATTCAATGTAAATATGAGTTTGCTAGGGTTGTTTGTTAAATAATAAATACTTTTACTTTGTTGCACTAAACTTTTTAAATAAACCCGTTATTAATTAAAGATGGTAAAGGGTAAAAGTATTCATTTAGAAGATTAGTTGTCTTGAGACTGTTTAATTCATAAGCTAAGGTTTGGGAGGGATTATTAGCTTTTTAAAACATCTTGCAATATGTTTGAGAGTTTAAGTTTTTCAAAAATATTTGATAAATTTTTTAATAAAAAAACTTATAATGTCATTGGCTTAATACATGTCTCTCTGGAGTTGGCAGAATTTGATGTCTGGAGCCAGTGATACTACCACAATCATGTTAGTATGGTCACTTTGCTTGTTACTGAACAACCGGAACGTTCTCAAGAAAGCTCAAGAAGAATTGGACCACCACGTTGGGAGAGAGAGGCGAGTTAACGAGTCAGACATTGGAAATTTGGTATACCTTAAAGCGATTGCTAAGGAGACTCTGAGATTATACCCGGCTGGACCCTTAAGTGGCTTGCGGGAATTCAACCAAGACAGCAATCTGGGAGGTTACAACGTCCAAAAAGGCACATGGCTGATTGTCAACATGTGGAAGTTGCACAGGGATCCGCACATTTGGTCGGAGGCAGAGGAGTTTAGGCCGGAACGGTTCTTCACCACCCACAAAGACATCGATGTCAAAGGCCAAGATTTTGAGTTGATCCCATTCGGGGCGGGCCGCAGGATGTGCCCTGGACTTCATTTTGGCATACGAATGATGCACCTGGTCCTGGCCAATCTACTGCACTCCTTTGACTTTTCAACTCCATCGGATGCATTAGTTGACATGACTGAGACTGGTGGCATGACAAACAGCAAAGCCACCCCACTTCAGGTTCATGTCGCCCCAAGACTCCCCGCCTGTCTTTATTAGCCAAGTATTTTTATATACATGTAAAATAAACGGTACTTGTACGCCGTTGTATCACGATGTCAGAACTCATAGTAATTTCTACCCGTGGCTGGTATGATATAAAAATACATATATATAAAATAAATGATGCTTGTGTGCTATTGTATCACGATGTCAGAACTTGCACTAATTTCTACCCGTTGCCGTTATGATGTTGTATCACGATGTAAGAACTCATAATAATTTCTACCACAGTGACTTGTAAAAACTCGTAATAGTTTCTACCACAGTGGCTTTTATGATATTGTATCACGATGTGAGAAATCTTAATAATTTCTACCATATATTCCGGATGTCGAAAACCTGCTTGAGTGCTTCTTCTCTAAGAAATTATTTGCGCATAATGGTATAACGGTACTACATTCCATCCCTTTTGGGGGTTTTACATTTTATGGGATCTTTTATAATATGTAGTTTAGCAATGGGAAGGTCATACGGCAAAAAGAAGGTTCCACTTTTGCATTTAATGATCGGGTTTAGATATGAGAAATTACAAAAATCTTCACTCATAAATTACATGGACCTCTTCTTAAATAATTTATATTTTGTTAAATAATTTTGTATTTTTAAAATTTTTATATATTTTAAACATCTTGTCACAAAAGCATACCTCTAACATTTATTTTTGCATAATAAAATTATTTCTAATTTATAGTTAAAATAGAAAAATAATTTTTCTAATTTATTTTATAAGAGAAAAAAATCATTTGCAAACTCGTAAAAATTAATTTATAATTTCCAAAAAATGAAAAATAAGGATTTATAATTTATAAAAATTAATAAATTCAAAATTTCTTACTTATTCTTAATATATTATTTGAAAATAAAAATATATATTTTAAGAATTATATGCCACAAAATAAAATTTAAATTTAATAAAATTTAGAAAATATTAATTTAGAATATCTTTCAATTAAGATATTGTAATATATTTTTTGAAATATATGAAGTATTTAAAAATAAATTTTATAATATATAAATAAATATTTGTATTTTTGACATGTAAACCATAAAAATATAAAATATAAACTTAAAAAGGTAAAAAAGTCATTCAACAATTTTTGAATTTTGATTTTTTTATTACATTTTAGTATTTTTAACTGTGTGCATTTCAGTCTTTCATTAATTTTCACCAAAATTCCATCGATATGGTTAATACTGGGGAAATCTTTGTGATTCTTCATATAGAAGAGAAAATCGTTGTATACACCTCTAAGTTTAAGAGAGTGTTGTAATTTTCTAATGATCTAAGTCAATCTAGTTTTACTCAAGCTAGTGTTTTCAGATCTAGTTTGTTAATTAAGCCAGTTTAATCACAAACCGGCTTGAAGTCCGATCCAATAAGAGTGAAAATCAATAACTCAACAAAATCGATTAGTTAAATGAATTGTAATTAATAAAAATGTTCTTAAATTTTTTGTATTCCAGTTAAACAATAAATATGTTTGTGCGGAGAATACCTAAACAATAAATAAATTTTATTGACCTCTACAAAAATTAATTATCTAACATTGAGTAGACTTTAAACTTTTAAATGCATTTATACAAGTATTACTTACATATATAAAAATAATACATTTATTTATTATTTTAAATTTTTATTTTCATGGTCAATTTGAAAATAAAAAT
The DNA here is from genome assembly GCA_019155195.1 of Avicennia marina. Lineage (NCBI taxonomy): Eukaryota > Viridiplantae > Streptophyta > Magnoliopsida > Lamiales > Acanthaceae > Avicennia > Avicennia marina. Next base: position 15,269,251 of record CM032754.1, on the reverse strand, counting down.
ATATTTATAGAGGTATTACATATCTATACTATATATAAAGTATCCCTGGAGTTAAAGTGTCCCAATTGGCTAGTATTACAACAATGACATATATGTGTGTGTGTGTGTGTGTGTGCGCGTGCGCTTGTTATTTGTCTTATTTATTTATATTTGAATATACACGTACACATGGTTAACTAGTTTTTTTAAGATTGGTCAAATCTATTGAAGCACTAAGTGATTCAGTGAATCATATGGTTTGATCGCCAGATCGATTTTAAAAACATTGACACAAACTATATACGCTTCCATTAAAATGACTAGAAATTTCAAATTAAGATTCAATATTAAAATGATTGGGTAGATTATTGTGCAGGGCAAATCCAAAATAATTCCCTAGAATTCAACTTGAAACTAGAAAAATGAGATTACAATTATTGACCTCTAAGTGTAATCACCCTCTTAAGAAACAATAGTCCAATTACTCATGAGGCATAGCTAGTATATCCAAATCATATGGTTCATATACTTTTTACATGAAAATTGCCAAGTTTAAAGACATGATGATTCTCAATATTATTGTAATCATTACTCTTTTAACATTATGAGTTTATGTATTATTAATATATTAAGAATAAAGTTATACTTCTATAATATAATATGGTTATACAATATATAATTACTAAAATACCTTTAATTTTTTATATATTCTTTTTTCACTATACTCCCCCAATTTTTATTTATTTCATTTATGTCTCCCAATTTATATTTATTATAGCATTGTTTTGGATTCTTGCTCGATTCGGATACCAATCTAGGTGTCTAGATCATAAAAACAGAATTTTCATGGCTCCCAAGATTTATAATTGCTCAGGGTGTTATTGAAAGCGGACTATACTGCAATCGTAAAGATAGAAACCTTCTCATCTACAAGGTTTACAATTGTGCAGATCACGATCAAGCACTCCTCCTCTATTTGTAAAGATAGAATGTTGGCAACTGGAGATCACAAATGTCATCATTGCTTCTGTGAGCCTTTCAGCTCTGGCTCATGTCATCGGTCCTCTAAAGACTCTTATATGTTCAATCTTAGCTTTAATGCATGCATCATCCTCCCTCTAAAGTAGGAATTAGCCTCAATTCCAAATCCTTATCATCATTTGCATCAAAAGGACCTAAGTTAGAAATACTGAAAGTCACACTAATACCAAACTCACCTGATAACAACAATTTATAAGTATTGTCATTTATGCGCACAATCACTTGAAATGGCCCCCATGCCCTTTTGTTATTAATTTTGATTTCCTTTGATCCAAGAACCTCTCTTTTTGCACGTGAACCTAAACCTAATCTTTGGGCTCAAAAACAACTTTCTTTCGTCCTTTATTCACAATTGTGCATATTGCTCATTCCTCCTCTCCATGTTTGGGCATACACGCTCGTGTAATTGCTTTACAAACTTCACCTTGCATTCTCCATCTACACTAACTTGTTCATTACATGGTAATGGCCATAAATCTAATAGATTTAGTGGATTATAATCATAAACAACCTCAAATGTGGTAGGCACTCTTCCCAAATTTTGATATTTCTTTTAAGTAATAGATGCAATAAGGTAATTACGATCCTATTTACTACCTTGATTTGACCATCAATTTGTGGATAACTCGAAGTAGAAAATAACAACTTCATGCCTAATGTTCACCATAATGATTTCAAGTAACTTCGGAATTTGATATCCCTTTTAGACACTATAATCCTTGGCACACCATGCAACCTAACTATTTCCTTGAAGAACAAATTAGCTACATGTGTTGCATCATAAGTTCTGTTACACACAACAAAATGTACTATTTTAGAAAACCTATCAACAACCACAAATATATTGTCCTTACCTATCCAGTACGCAGTAAGCTTAGTATAAAGTCCATTGAAATGTCTATCCATGGCATATCTGAAATGGACAATAGTGTGTACAACCCATGTGGTTAAACTCTCGACTTAGCCTCCTTACATTTGATGCATTTTTCAATATGCTCTATACATCTCTCCACAACAATGGCCCAAAGAAATGTTCCAGCAAAATTGCAAATGTCTTGGTGACACCATATCATGAGCCTCTCGAATTAGTAATACGTGTAAGGAACATCTCGTAATATACAACCTATATAAATAAAATAAGAACCATCATGCTAAAAATATGTGTCATGCACTCCTTCTTTAGTCAACTCATCCACATTCCCAAAATCTTTATCATTTACATACAATTCTTTAACATGCTCAAATGCTAGAAGTCTAGCATTCAATGTAATAAGCAATGAATATAAACAATGCATCTACTACCACTTTCTCAATACCATTTTTATATTTGATCACATATGGAAAACTATCTACAAAGGATACCCATTTGATATGCCCACGACTTAACTTACCTTGACTTTTGACATATTTCAAAGATTCATGATTCATGTGAATGATGAACTCCTTAAGCCGCAAATAATACTACTAAGTCTCCAAAGCCCACACGAATGAGTATAGCTCCTTGTCATATGTTTGATAATCCAACTTCGCTCCATTTAGCTTCTCACTGAAATACATAATTAGCCTCTTCTCTTGCATTAGTACTACTCCAATTCCTTCGCTTAACTCTTTTGTGTATCCTGATCTTCTTTAAGTCTCTTTGAAATGACTACTACTTTCTCAACTATTACTTAGACCAATTAAAGTCCTGCCTCCCATTTTCTCAAACTTCATCCCAACAAACGGGTGAATGATACTTACGTCCATACAATGCTTCATATGGCGCCATCCCTATGCTACTTTAGTGACATCATTGTAGGTGAACACCACTAGAGGTAAGTACTCACTGTAATTTCCTTCGAAATCCAATACACATGCCCTCAAGAAGTCCTCAACTATCTGGATTATTCTTTCTATTGTCCACCAGTTTGGAGATGACTCAAATCTACTTTTGTACCCATGGCCTTTTGGAAGCTTCCCCAAAACTGTGACACAAATCAAGCATCCTAATCTAACACAATACTGGCTGAGGTCCCATGTAATCTCATAATGTTGGCTATGTATACCTTAGCAATTTATCTAAGGTATACATGGTCTCAATTAAAATGAAGTGACCAGATTTAGTTAATTTGTCAACAATTACCCATGCAGCATCATGACTTTGTGCGGTTCAAGGCAATCCTATCACAAAATCCATTTTGATGGTCTTCCATTTCCACTCCGATATCTCTAAGGGTAGAAGATAACCTCCCAATATTTGGTTATCGACCTTAATCCTCTAACATGTCATACACCTAGCTACAAAGTCAGCCACATCTCTTTTCATTCTATTCCTTTAGAAATTTCTCTTTAAATCCTGATACATCTTCGTACTTCATGGATGGACTAGGTATTTGGATTGGTATGCTTCTTGCATAATTTTGTTCCCATCTCCATCACCATGGGAACACTCAACCTACATCTCCGATACAAAACATCATTCTCACCTACTTGAAACTCATGCAGATGCCTTAGTTTATTTTATTAAGAGATTTAAGTTTTGAATCCAATCTAGAGACTATTTTATTTCCTCATAAATTGGAGGTTCGACGCTTAAAGTAGCTAACACCATATCTATTGATTGTACAAATTTAAGGTGCAGTGACTTAAGTTGCCTTGCCAACATAGCTACTATCATGGCTATTCCCTTCCTACTCAAGGCATCTACTACTCATTTTTCCCTACCTAGGTGGTAATAGATGACTAGATCATAGTTCTTTATCAAGCCTAACCATCGTCTTTGCCTCATGTTCAACTCTTTTTAAGTGGACTAATACTTAAGGCTCAAAAGATCTGTAAATACTTCACATTGCACTCTATTAGGTAATATCTGCAAATCTTTAAAGCAAACACCACAACTGCTAATTCCAGATCATGTCTAGGATAATTTAGCTTACATAGCTTCAATTTTCTTAAATCGTAAGCTATTACCTTACCGTGCTGCAATAGGGCACACCCTAGACCATTCTTATTTATATCACTATATATGGAAAAGCATTCTTCACAACAAGGCAAGGCTAATAAAGACATCAAGGTTAACCTTTCCTTAGGCTCCATGAAGCTCCTTTCATATTTAGGGCTCCACTCCAGCTTTTTTCTTTTTTGAGTAAGTTGTTGCCTAAGCAAAACATTTGAGAAACTTCTTATAATATCATTCCAAACCTAAGAAACTCCTAACTCTTGTCACAATTGTGGGCCTTAGCCAACTTGAAATAGCATCTACATTTTTCAGATCTACTAACACTCATTTAGAGATGACGTGCCATAAAAATGCCACCCTCTTTAGCCAAAATTCATATTTATTAAATTTGACAGATCATTGCCTCTCCCTAAGCTTTTGTAACATAATCCTTTAAGTGTTTCTCATGTTATTCATTGTTAGGGGAACACCCTAGTGCATAATCTATGAATACCACCACAAAATGTCTAGATAGGGCATAAACACCCTATTCCTAAGATCCATAAAGGTTGTTGTGGCATTAGTTATCATAAATGGTAGCATTAGGAATTCATAGTGCCCATACCTTGTTCTAAATGTCAACTTAGGTATATACTCTCCTTGATTTTCAACTGATGATATCTCGGCCTTAGATCAATATTTGAAAATACTCTAGCCCCTTTTCATTAGTCAAAGATGTCATCTATCCTAGGTAGAGAATATTTGTTCTTGACTTTAATTTTGTTAAATTCCCTATAATCAATACACATCCTCAGACTCTCATCCTTTTTATTTACAAATAATGCAAGGGCTCCCTAGGGCGACATGCTAAGTTGAATTTGTTTCTTGTCTAATAGCTCTTGTAGTTAGACCTTCAACTTCTTTAATTCTACAGGAGCCATGCTATAAGGGCCTTTGATAATGGTGCTACTTTTGATACCAAGTTAATTTCAAATTCGATATCTTTGTTTAAGGGAGGTTCGAGTAAATCATTAGGGACCACACATCAAGGAGCTCCCTGACTACTAGTATATCCTTTAGCTTTATTACCTTTCTCAATTGTCAACCACATAAACTAAGTACACCTCACACCTTTTTAATGGCTTTCTCTGCTTGAGCTACAAAGATGATAGGGTTGGCTTGGTTAATCCGATCCCTTACATTTCCTTCGAAACAAAACTTCTTTCTCGTGGGTGGAAGGAGGTTGCCTATATGACTTCTACAGTAAACATGAGCATAGTTCTTTGCTGGTCAATCCATAACTAATATCGTGTTAAAGTCAGCTATGTTGAGTCTAATTAAGTCAGCTCTTAATTCATGGCTTCTACCTAAATGTGTCACCTAATCATTATATACTAAGTTAGATGTCAATGTCTCATCTCTTGGTATGGCTACCTTATATGATTGATCTATAGTCAAAACCTTACCCCCTAAGTTGTTCACAAACCTCTTAGACACAAATGAGTGGGGGGCACTACAATCAAATAAGGCATAAGCTAGGGAGTTGTTGATATAAATGTTACTTGCCACTATATCCTTAGGATTATCGGCCTCCTCTTGAGTTAGTGCAAATACCTTGGCTTCTCCATTTATTTCCTATTTTCCAAATCTGTTCTTGGATTTTTACCACTACCATTCTAACCTCCATTGCTATTACTGATATTATTGTCGTGGTTAATGATAACTACTTTGGTTGCACTGTTAAGATAGTCAATCGCCTAGTGTCCCTACTGGCCACATCTAAAGCACGCTCCTATTAACTTGTGACATGTCTCATTGTGCCTCTTATGGCACACGTTACACTCTAGTAGGGATTGAGTTGACACCCCATTATTACCAAAGTGATTGGGCCTTTCGTTTCTTGAGGTCTCAATTTATCATCATTGCTATTTTCCAATTAAACTACTACTTATCGTAGGCTGTTTAAGCTTTTCTCTGATTTATTTCCACTTCTACCTTGATGGCCATACCCAACAGTTCATTGAAAGTTATAGCTTTGTGTAGGGCCAATGCAATCTGAAGTCGACTCCTAAATCCTCTCATGAACTTGTGAATTTTCAATGCAAGGTTAGCCATTATTTTGGACAAGTGCTTTCCTAAAATGTCAAACTTAGCAGAGTATTCTACCACTAACATATTTGACCCTTGTTTTAAGTTGTTAAATTCAACCATCTTTTACAATTGTATCACATTCGAGAAGAAGTGATTTAAGAATACTTCCCTTAACCATTCCCATGTTATCCATCCTTCTTCCAATAAGGCGGGTGACACACTTTCTCACCATAAAGCTAATTCTCCAACTAAGAATAGCACTACTACTCTAGACCATACATGGCTGAAACTTTCATGAGTTCAAAGTTGTCTTGTATCTCTTTAAGCCACTTCTAGACTATCTCTAGGTCGTGAAACCTACAAATGTAGGTACATGGGCTCTTCCAAGAGCCTCATAGTGGGCTTTAATACCCCTATTTAGGTAACTTAGGTTAGAGCTAGGTTCTGTTGTTGTTACTAAGCCCTAATCACTTGATCCACTATTATGGCTATAGTCACCAGATTCTTCTATTGTAGTCCAAATTGGCCTTGAGGCGGTTGTGGTTGTGATTGAGCAGGAGGTGGTAGTGGTGGATAGTTTACGTGTGTTCAATATTGTTGTTATCTAATAGTGTGGTATGAAAAGGGTTTTGAGTTTAACATCTTGGTCTTCCATCCATTTTCGAACATTAGGGGTTTCTTATTCTTAGCAACATGCATCAAGGTATTAAACTACTACATAAGGTAATAATTACTAGGACAGTGGCCAAATAAAATTAAAGTAAAATAATTATCATTAATATTACAATGCCTAATCAACATAGATTGTCATGAAATCAAATTTGAACATCAATTACAATCATTAAAACCCATGAAATTTATTCAAAATCCTATAAATTATTCATCTCTCTTCCTAACTCTAATTCCTACTCTACATTGGAGCCTGGGTCCTCTTCCTCCAGATCCTCTTCTAGGTCTTCTTTCGGCTCTTCATTATTAGCAGATGTTGGCATAGGGACATGGATCATCTCACGTAGTTCATCATTCTCAGCATCGAGATGTTGTACCTACTACTTTAACATCATGATTAGGTCTTGTATCTTAACTTTGTATCCACATATTTCTTACAGGTGCACCTATTCTTGATGTCTTGTTATACTTGTTTCCTCTTAAGCTCATTATGTTATTCCTTGATGCCAGACAACTCTCCTCTATGTGTTCTGCACTACTTATAGCATCTCTGGGTGTTATATGATGTTGCAGCCATCTCTCCCTTCCACTTTAGAGCCACTAGTAGTCTCTTGACAATATCTTTAGATGGGGTATTTCCACTAGAGGGTGCATCCTTTCCTAAACCACTTGCTCTATCTATTTGCTATGTGACAAAATGAACTAAGTTAATGGTCTGTCATAATAATGTCAATGTATGCGTAAAAAGTAGTGTACTACTGTTTCTGTAACTTATGTTCAATTAGCTTTGTGTCTTATGTTTTCTAAAAATCCAAAATACTTTAATTCTATAGGGCATTCTTAAATATTAAATCCTATATCTGATGTCTAACCTACGATCCTTACATTTTGAAAATTAAGCCTAAGTTTTGATACCACTTTTTGTCACGCTCCCAAACCAAGTACACAATATGGCAGTACCTTTAAGATGTTCACCTCAAGGATACCACCTCAAGGATACTTAAGCCAATGTACATCAGAATATCTATGCCAACACTTGAATATTTATCCATCAACTAGCAGAAAATCCATCACTTATATAATATTATGATAATACAAATCTGAAATACATTTATTACAACGGAAATCCTATGATTTTATCATTTATTCCTTGATAAATAAAATGAAACTAGGATCTTTAATTCCCAAGTGTGGCATCTACTAACCACATGTATAATCCTTGCTAGCTTTGTCTTTTGCAAAATAATTGATTTCCACTTGTGAGTGATAAATCACCAAGTCAGAGGTCTATTTATTCTTGTACGGGATGTATACAAGATAAAATATTTTTTCAAAATTGTGATAAATTCATTTTCATAAATCAGGCATGTACATAACAAACATCATTTCAACCATTCAGTAACACACCATATTAATCTGCTCATGGAACAGACATTCGTGTAACTATTCTATTTGAGTTGTATTGTGACAGTGACTTAGTGGGATAATGGAGACTAAAGTACTTTGGGAATAGTAGAAAATATTATAAGTTATAATTAAGGAATTTTAATACTTGAATTAAAGAAACTCTCCGTAAATTAGGCGATTAAGTTCATCTTTATGGGAGACACATGAATTGATTGTAAGTATTTCTAAGCCACCCATTGTAATAATATCATTGGATTATTTTTTTTCAAGATAAAACATATTATGGATTTTAAGTATATTTTAGTATTTTAATTTTTTTTCGAACTTCTCATTACACATCTACTATTAACTTCATTAATACAGGAATTGTTCATCTTGTTTTGATCTTCATTCTCTTCTCTGAAGTTCCCAAAATTTTTCCATTCAATATCTGAAAATACAAGTGCATTCAGTGAGAAAAATGTTGAACAGATAAGAAAGTGACAAACTATTATATATTTTAGCAAATAATGAAAAAGAGCCTTGTTGTGCATCAAGTAAAAATAATCAAAAATATTATTTGTAGGAAAAAGAAGTATCTTTCCTTTTTCTGAAGTAATTCTATTTCTACTTTGAATGATAGAAATGGTTATACACTGTTGCTTTATTTATGTCAATATTTGACGACAGTTCATTGCAACAAAAATTAAACCATCAAGTTTTACTACGAACAAAACCTAATAGTCAGCACATAATGCTATTAAAATGGATAAATGCGCATGCTTTGAGAAAATGATACTGATAACATATCTATATGTAGTCTATTATGAAGAAAATAATTTTTATTACACAATGTAAAATTGCATCATAACCTATATTTTTATTTTCAGCATGATGGTTAGTATTTTATGTAAATAGATTGTGTATTTTAAGATATTCCTTAAGGGAATTATTAATTTGAGAGGCTCATAATGGAGACCTAATGGAACACTATGGTGTCGCCAAGACATTTGCAATTTTGCAAGAACACTTTTTTAGACCACACTTGTGGAGAATTGTAAAGAGGGTGTTGATAAATGCATCAAGTGTAAGGAGACTAAGTAGAGATTTCAACTATATGGATTGTACACACCATTGCATGTTTTAGATGTACCATGGACAAACATTTTAGTCAACTTTGTACTGGGCTTACCGCATACTCGGATTGGTAAAGATAGTATATTTTTAATTTTCAATAGGTTTTCTAAAATGGCATATTTTATTGTGTGTAACAAAACTGATAATGCAACATATATAGCTAATTTTTTTTCAAGAAAATAGTTAGGTTACATGAAGTGCCAAAGACAATAGTGTTTGATAAGGATGTCCAATTCTTGAGTTACTTTTATAAAATATTGTGGTGTAAGTTAGGTACGAAGTTATTATTTGCTACCATGATTCATCCATAGACTGATGGTAAAACTAAGGTAGCAAATATGACTTTAATCACCTTATAGCATGCATTGATTAAAAGAAATATCAAAACTTGGGAAGAGTGTCTACCACATCTTGAATTTGTTTACAAAAGGTGTGTGCATTCTACCATACAAATGTCACCATTTGAGGTTGTTTATGGTTTTAACCTACCACTTCATTGAATTTATTACCATTACCACATACTGAGCAAGTTAGTGCAAATGGAGAACACAATGTGAAGTTTGTGAAACAATTACATGAGCATATACACCAAAACATTAATAAGAGGAATAACCAATATGCACAACAAGCAAATAAAGGATGTAAGAAAATTGTTTTTAAGCCTAGGGTTTAGGTTTGGATTCACATGCAAAATGAGAAGTTCTTAGATGAAAGAAAATCAAAATTGATGCTACAAAGAGCCAGGCTAGTTCAAGTGATTGAGTGCATAAATGACAATGCCTACAAATTAGAGTGACTAGGTGAGTTTGGTATTAGTTTGACTTTAAATGTTTCTGACTTAAGTCTTTTTGATGCAGGTGATGAAAAAGATTTGGAATTGAGGCCAATTCCTTTTTAAGAGGAGGGGTTGACGTGGGCATCAAAGTTAAGATTAGATATCTAAGAGTTTTGAGAGGACATGGAATCAACTTTAAGGTGTAGTGACTCAAGTTATCTTGGTAAATAAAATGAAACTAGGATCTTCAATTCCCAAGTGTGGCATCTACTAACCCCATATATAATCCTTGCTAGCTTTGTCTTTTGCAAAATAATTGATTTCCACTTGTGAGTGATAAAGACTTATATTTTCTAACAAAATATCAAATTCAAATTTTATAATATTTCTCAACGACGTTATCAAAACAATATAAAAAATATATTTTATAAAATTATAATGAGATAATTATAATACCTTCCCTTAAAGTTCGAACTTATAACATTCCTTTAAAAAATTTTGATCAATCACCTCTAAAGTGAATTAAAAGTAAAATTAGATTTCACATGATATTTTTGCAAACGTAATTACTTACTCTTCATATGGACTAAATCATTGGTTAGAGAACTAATTTAGGAAACATTCCCATAATTCCTTGTAACTGATGTGAGATCACTAAATGCAAAAGTGGAACCTACTTTTAGGCATATGGCCATCCCATTGGTAAACCACATGACATAAAGATCCCTTAAAATACAAAACCCCGAGAAGGGGTGGAATGTGGTATCATTTCTCTCTTATGCACAAATAATTTCTTAGAGAAAGAGCACTCAAACAGGTTTTCCACATCCAAAACTAATAGTAGAAATTATTAAGAGTTCTTACATCGTGACAATACAAGCCACTGTGGCAGAAACTATTACGAGTTCTTCTTCCATCATGATACAATATCATAGCCAACGTAGGGGTATAAATTATTACGAGTTCTCACATCGTGATACAACAGCATACAAGCCATAATTTATTTTATATATATGTATGTATGCAACTTCCACATGTTAACAATCAGCCATGTGCCTTTTTGGACATTGTAACCTCTCAGATTCCAGTCTGGGATGAATTCCCACTGGCCACTTAAGGGTGCAGCGTGTCAAAAATGAGATATCAGATGTGGCAGTGGAGGCTAGGAGTCAGCAATGAAGTTTGACAACTAGAAGGCTCATAGCTGGCACATTCTGTTAAGGACAGTTATTCAGGTGATTGGATTGATTCCAATGGATGTGACTTGGCACCGTGTTGTAGCTGATTTAAACTAGAATAAGATGGTGTGATTAGTTTAGGAGGACATGAAGCATGTGATGTGTAAGCCAATGGAACAATAACCGCGTAGTGCAGAGGTTCTGCATCTGTGATAGGGAAATAGTGGCTTCTTCCAACTATCCCCTTGCTGTGCGTTTTTGATTTTTGAATGATGAACAATTCTGAAAACTCAGTACTTCATGCTTGAAAGATCAACATAATTCAAGACAGCGGAGTATAATCTCAGAGCCTCCAACAATCGCTTTTAAGGTATATCAGGTTTACGATATCTGATTCATCAACTCGCCTCTCTCTCCTGACGTGGAGGTCCAATTCTTCTTGAGCTTTCTTGAGCACATTTTCGGTAACAAGGAAAGTGACCATAGTGGCATGATTGTGGTAGTGTCATTGGCTCCAGACATCAATTTCTGACAACTCCAGAGTCCAACATATGTGAAGCCAATTGACATTAATTTTTCTTTTTTCTCAAAAAGGAAAAAGTCAAGCAAACTACCCTATTTGTCTTTGAAATAAAATGCACTTACAAGATTGATATCAACTGCTTCTTTGAAAGTCGGCTGAAGTTTTCAAACATAAAGACAATCCACACAATTGTTGTCGAAGTTTTTCGTCAAACGTAAAGAAAATCAACGAAATACTTGTCAAAGCAATTGTAATGTATAACTGACCAGCTCCCAAGCGCTTGGTGCGCAGATTATCTTGAAGATTATTCTTCAATATTATTTTCCTTTAGTGAACCATCCATTCATGGTAATCTCTCTTTTTTTTTAAAAAAAAAAAAACTAAACTACTTGAATTAAACAATTATATAGGAGGACATTATTTTAGATTTGAATGAACGAAACATAACAACATCAACAACAATAATAACAATAACAATAATAAAAGAAGAAGAAAAGGCAGAATAAGAATGGCACTAGCAATAGCAATAATAATAATAAAATACGCAATAATTAGAAATCCAAAATTTGCAGTAGACATTTAGCATCACCAATGATCAAATTATCATTCATACAGTAAACTAGTATATTATGTTTGTCAAGGATAATTTCTTATCCTTAAAAATCAATTATTTTTAAGGAGCTTATAAAGTTAAAATATCTTATCTTAAAATTTATAATTGTTTTCATTAAAAAAATAATCAAATACTTTTGACAAACTTAAAAGTTTTATAAAATCTTATAAGATGTTTTAAATAGCCTATAAAACCATCCAAACACCATTTTAGTTCATGAGCTAAACAGTCTCAAGACAAAACTAATCTGCTAAATAAATATTTTTTACCGTTACCATCTTTAATTAATAATAGCTTTATTTAAAAGTTCAGTGCAACATCGTAAAGTTATTTATTATTTAGCAAAGAACCCTAACAGTCTCATATATACATTGAATTTTATTTTTTTCTTCTTGACGGTATCTATAGTTAAATAAGCAGGTCCTGCGTTGTAATGATATGAATAATTGCAGGTAAAGTGCATCGCATACTGAACACGTCGATTTAATTATGGGGTCGTCGTAAATTATGAACTAATGTCCAAAAATTTAGCATAGAATATGCATTAGGTGGACATTGTCATTACGAATTAGGGGACCCAAGACACTCCGGTATTTATTTATTAGGAGATCCTACCAGCTTTTAGACCCATTGCATGATTAATTTGACTATATGAAAACAGAATCATTTATGATAGATCATTATTCACACTAGACAGCTTGACACATAGCGCAAATTAAAGTTTAAAATTTTGATGAGGATAAAAATTTGATTTTTTTTGAATTGGATAATTTATATACATAATACATATAAAAATGAGTTTATAATGTGATATTTTGAAGAATTTATAAGGTATAAATATATATTAATGTATATATATACACATATATTTATTTGATTATAGATAAATGTAATAATTAAATATTAAAAATTTATATATATATATATATAAGAGATTAAAAATTTAAAAGTGAATTTAAATAAATCGGTAAAAAAATATATATTGAACCAAAGGAATCCACAATGCGGCTACGAATATCTGTATGTCTGTTACTATTTTCCAACGGGGCTAGCTACGTGTCGGACCGCGAAACTATTTATATATTTGCTGTCTATTTATGAACCTAAAAAAAATATATTTAATTATTATATTTTAAAATCTTTATTTCTTTTTTATTGTATTTTTATATAATTTTTAAACAAAACACTTAAAAATAATTTTAAATTTTATCTAGTTCTTTAAAATTTTTATACAATTTTTAAACAAAACATTTTAAAAATACGTTCCAAATTTGGAAAACATACAAAGTTAGCAGCAATTATTTTAGTTCCAATAATTTGAACCCCATAAAGGGTCAAACCATATATCATTGTCATAAGACGGTGGCGGCTGTGAATATCTGTACATCTAGCACTAGTTTTCAATGGGACTAGCTACTTTGTCAAACACGTGGCTATCACAATAAATCTAAACTATCCTAAATTCACAATATAAAGGGACGGTACTTCGAGGCATAATTTGCTGGCCCAGAAAAAACCCCAAGTATCTGGTAAAGAAAGCACCCATGGAATTGCGTGACCTTGTTGGACCTGTCATACTCTTCTCCTTCTTCCTTTTCTATTATGCATTTTCTTGCAGGTTTGCTAATCCAAAAGCTAGTATGAAAAACTCACCACCAGAAGCAGGTGGCGCATGGCCCTTCATAGGCCATCTCCTCGTCTTGAGTCGGGGCTCCTCTAGGAAGCTTCCCCACTTCAGTTTAGCAGACATGGCCGATAAGTACGGTCCGATTTTCACCATTCGGCTGGGCACACACCGTGCCCTTGTGGTGAGTAACTGGAAATTGATCAAAGAATTGTTCACCACAAGCGACGTGGTCGTGTCTTCCCGTCCAAGATCGATGGCAGCCGTCCTCTTGGGCTACAACATGGCCATGTTCGGTTTCAGTCCGTACGACACGTACTGGAAGGAACTGCGCAAGGTGATCTCCGTTGAGCTCCTCTCGAGCCGTAGGGTAGAGCTGCAGAAGCACGTGCTCCTGTCAGAGACCACGCAGTCTATTAAAGAACTGTACGGCCTGTGGGAGGAGAAGAAAGACGCCTCGGGTCGTGCTTTGGTGGAGATGAAGGAGTGGTTCGGGGATTTAAATTTGAACGTGGTGCTGAGGATGGTGGTTGGGAAGAGATGTTTCGGTTCGAGCGGTGATAGTAACGAGGCGAGGAAGTGTCGGGAGGTGATGAGGGATTTCTTCCACTTGGCGGGGCAGTTTACAATGGGCGATGCCCTGCCATATCTTCGGTGGTTGGACATCGGCGCGTACGAGAAGAAGATGAAGCAGACATCAAAGGAGTTGGATGCACTTGTTGGCCAGTGGTTGCAGGAACATCGAGACAAGGGAGATTATAAAGTAGAGGGGAAGCAACGAGATTTCATGGACGTGATGCTTTCAGTTGTACAAAGTGCAAAGCTTCAAAGTGAGGTCGACGACGACACCATAATCAAATCGACGTGCGCGGTATGTGATGCACTTTACTCCTCAGTTCCTACGCTTATTTCTTTAGATATACATACCGTCAAATAGAATAAAAAAATAAAATTCAATGTAAATATGAGTTTGCTAGGGTTGTTTGTTAAATAATAAATACTTTACTTTGTTGCACTAAACTTTTTAAATAAACCCATTATTAATTAAAGATGGTAAAGGGTAAAAGTATTCATTTAGAAGATTAGTTGTCTTGGGAGGGATTATTATCTTTTTAAAACATCTTGCAGTATTTTTGAGAGTTTAAGTTTTTCAAAAATATTTGATAAATTTTTTAATAAAAAAACTTATAATGTCATTGGCTTAATATATGTCTCTCTGGAGTTGGCAGAATTTGATGTCTGGAGCCAGTGATACTACCACAATCATGTTAGTATGGTCACTTTGCTTGTTACTGAACAACCGGAACGTTCTCAAGAAAGCTCAAGAAGAATTGGACCGCCACGTTGGGAGAGAGAGGCGAGTTAACGAGTCAGACATTGGAAATTTGGTATACCTTAAAGCGATTGCTAAGGAGACTCTGAGATTATACCCGGCTGCACCCTTAAGTGGCCTGCGGCAATTCAGTCAAGACAGCAATCTGGGAGGTTACAATGTCCAAAAAGGCACATGGCTGATTGTCAACATGTGGAAGTTGCACAGGGATCCGCACATTTGGTCGGAGGCAGAGGAGTTTAGGCCGGAACGGTTCTTCACCACCCACAAAGACATGGATGTCAAAGGCCAAGATTTTGAGTTGATCCCATTCGGGGCGGGCCGGAGGATCTGCCCTGGACTTCATTTTGGCATACGAATGATGCATCTGGTCTTGGCCAATCTACTGCACGCCTTTGACTTTTCAACTCCATCGGATGCATTAGTTGACATGACTGAGAGTGGTGGCATGACAAACAGCAAAGCCACCCCACTTCAGGTTCATGTGGCCCCAAGACTCCCCGCCAGTCTTTATTAGCCAAGTATTTTTATATACATATATGTAAAATAAACGATACTTGTATGCCGTTGTATCACGATGTCAGAACTCATAGTAATTTCTACCCGTGGCTGGTATGATATAAAAATACAAATATATAAAATAAATGATGCTTGTGTGCTATTGTATCACGATGTAAGAACTCATAATAATTTCTACCACAGTGACTTGTAAAAACTCGTAATAGTTTTTACCACAATTGCTTTTATGATATTGTATCACGATGTGAGAAATCTTAATAATTTCTACCATATGTTCCGGATGTCGAAAACCTGCTTGAATGTTTCTTCTCTAAGAAATTATTTGCGCATAAGAGTATAACGGCACTACATTCCATCCCTTTTTGGGGGTTTTACATTTTAAGGGATCTTTTATAATATGTAGTTTACCAATGGGAAGGTCATACGGCTAAAAGAAGGTTCCACTTTTGCATTTAATGATCGTGTTTAGATATGAGAAATTACAAAAATCTTCTGTCGGGTCTGAGAAATTACAGGATCTCTCCTTGAACAATTTATATTTTGTTAAATAATTTTGTACTTTTAAAATTTTTAGATATTTTAAACATTTTGTCAAAAAAGCATACCTCTAACATTTATTTTCGTATAGTAAAATTATTTCTAATTTATAGTTAAAACAGAAAAATAATTTTTCTAATTTATTTTATAAGGGAAAAAATCATTTGCGAACTCATAAAAATTAATTTATAATTTCCTAAAAATGAAAAATAAAGATTTATGTTTTATAAAAATTAATAAATTCAAAATTTGTTCTTATTCCTAATATATTATTTGAAAAAAAATATATTTTTTAAGAATTATATGCCACAAAACAAATTATAAATTTAATAAAATTTAGAAAATATTAATTTAGAATATCTTCCAATTAAGATATTATAGTATATTTTTTCAAATATATGAAGTTTTTAAAAATAAGTTTTATAATATATAAATAAATATTTATATTTTTGACATGTAAACCACAAAAATATAAAATATAGACCTAAAAAGGTAAAAACGTCATTTGACAATTTTTGAATTTTGATTTTTTTATAACATTTTAGTCTTTTTGATTATGTACATTTCAGTCTTTCGTCATTTTTCACCAAAATTCCATCGATATGGTTAATGGAAATCTTTGTAATTCTTTATATATGAGAAAAAACCATTGTATACACCTCTAATTTTAAGAGAGTGTTGTAATTGTCTAATGATCTAAGTCAATCTAGTTTTACTCAAACTAGTGTTTTCAGATCAAGCTGGTCAATTAAGCCAGTTTAATCACAAACCAACTTGAAGTATGATCCAATAAGAGTGAAAATCAGTAACTCAACAAAATCGATTAGTTAAATGAATTGTAATTAATAAAAATGTTCTTAAACTTTTTGTATTCCAGTTAAACAATAAATATGTTTGTGCGGAGAATACCTAAACAATAAATAAATTTTATTGACCTCTACAAAAATTAATTATCTCACAGTGAGTAGACTTTAAACTTTTAAATGCATTTAATGCATTTGTCAATATGCTCTATACAAAAAATGCATTTATACATGGTGTGTACAACCCATGTGGTTAAACTCTAGACTTAGTTTCTTTACATTTGATGCATTTGTCAATATGCTCTGCACATCTCTCCACAACTATGGCCCAAAGAAATGTTCCAGAAAAATTGCAAATGTCTTGGTGACACCATATCATGAGCCTCTCAAATTAGTAATACGTGTAAGGAACATCTTGCAATATACAACTTATATACATAAAATAAATAACCATCATGCTCAAAATATGTGTCATGCACTCCTTCCTTAGTCAACTCATACACATTCCCAAAATCTTCATCATTTACATACAATTCCTTAACATGCTCCAATGCTAGAAGTCTAACATTCAATGTAATAAGCAATGAATACCTCCTAAACAATGCATCTGCTACCACTTTCTCTACACCATTTTTTATATTTGATCACATATGGAGAACTATCTACACAGGATACCCATTTGATATGCCCATGACTTAACTTACCTTGACTTTTGAAATGTTTCAAAGATTCATGATTCATGTGAATGACGAACTCCTTAAGCTGCAAATAATGCTACTATGTCTCCAAAGCCCACACCAATGAGTATAGCTCTTTGTCATATGTTTGATAATCCAACTTCGCTCCGTTCAGCTTCTCACTGAAATACGCAATTGGCATCTTCTCTTGCATTAGCACTGCTCCAATTCTTTCGCTTAATCTTCTTTAAGTCTCTTTCAAATGACCACTACTTTCTCAACTATTACTTGAACCAATTAAAGTCCTGCCTCCCATTTTCTTAAACTTCATCCCAACAAATGGGTGAACGACACTTACACCCATATAATGCTTTATATGGCACCATCCCTATGTTACTTTAGTGACTATCATTGTAGGTGAACTCCACTAGAGGTAAGTAGTCACTCTAATTTCCTTCGAAATCTAATACACATGCCCTCGACAAAGTCCTCAACTATCTAGATTATTCTTTCTATTGTCCATCAGTTTGGAGATGACTCAAATCTACTTTTGTACCCATGGCCTTTTGGAAGCTTCCCCAAAACTGTGACATAAATCAAGTATCCTAATCTAACATAATTCTGGCTGTGGTCCCATGTAATCTCACAATGTTGTCTATGTATACCTTAGCAATTCATCCAAGGTATACGTGGTCTCTATTAGAATGAAGTGACCTGATTTAATTAATTTGTCAACAATTACCCATGCAGCATCATGACTTTGTGTGGTTCAAGGCAATCTTATCACAAAATCCATTGTGATGGTCTTCCATTTCCACTTCGGTATCTCTAAAGGTCGAAGATAACCTCCCAATCTTAGTGATTGGCCTTAATCCTCTAACATGTCATACACCTAGCTACAAAGTTAGCCACATCTCTTTTCATTCTATTCCTTTAGAAATTTCTCTTTAAATCTTGAAACATCTTCGTACTTCATAGATGGACTAGGTATTTGGACTGGTATGCTTCTTGCGTAATTTTGTTCCCTATCTCCATCACCATGGGAACACTCAACCTACCTCTCATATACAAAACATCATTCTCACCTACTTGAAACTCTTGCAGATGCCTTAGTTGTTTTTTATTAAGTGATTTAAGTTCTGAATCCAATCTAGAGACTATTTTATTTCCTCATAAATTGGAGGTTTGACGCTTAAAGTAGCCAACACCATTTCTATTGATTGTACAACTTTAAGGTGTAGTGACTCAAGTTGTCTTGCCAACATAGCTACTATCATGGCTATTCCCTTCCTACTCAAGGCATTTACTACTCATTTTGCCCTACCTAGGTGATAATTGATGACTAGATCATAGTTCTTTATCAAGCATAACCATCGTCTTTGCCTCATGTTCAAGTCTTTTTAAGTGGACAAATACTTAAGGCTCAAAAGATCCGTAAATACTTCACATTGCACTCTATTAGGTAATACCTCTAAATCTTTAAACCAAACACCACAACTGCTAATTCCAGATCATGTGTAGGATAATTTAGCTTATATGGCTTCAATTTTCTTGAGTCGTAAGCTATTACCTTACCGTGCTGCAACAGGGCACACCCTAGACCATTCTTACTAGCATCACTATATATGGAAAAGCATTTTTCACAATTAGGCAAGGCTAATAAAGACGTCAAGGTTAACCTTTCCTCAAGGTCCATGAAGCTCCTTTCATATTTAGGGCTCCACTCTAACTTCTTTCTTTTTTGATTAAGTTGTTATCTTAGCAAAACATTTGAGAAACTTCTTATATATCATTCCAAACCCAAGAAACTCCTAACTCCTGTCACAATTGTGGGTCTTAGCCAACTTGAAATAGCATTTACATTTTTCAGATCTACTAACACTCATTTAGAGATGACGTGCCATAAAAATACCACCCTCTTTAGCCAAAATTCATATTTATTAAATTTGACAGATCGTTGCCTCTCCCTAAGCTTTTGTAACATAATCCTTTAAGTGTTTCTCATGTTCTTCATTGTTAGGGGAACACCCTAGTGCATAATCTATGAATACCACCACAAACTGTCTAGATAGGGCATAAACACCCTATTCCTAAGATCCATAAAGGCTGTTGTGGCATTAGTTATCATAAATGGTAGCATTAGGAATTCATAGTGCCCATACCTTGTTCTAAATGTCAACTTATGTATATACTCTCCTTGATTTTCAACTGATGATATCTCGGCCTTAGATCAATATTTGAAAATACTCTAGCCCCTTTTCATTAGTCAAAGATGTCATCTCTCTTAGGTGGAGAATATTTGTTCCTGACTGTAATTTTGTTGAATTCCCTATAATCAGTACACATCCTCAAACTTCCATCCTTTTTCTTTACAAATAATGCAAGGGCTCCCTAGGGCGACATGCTAAGTTGAATTTGTTTCTTGTCTAATAGCTCTTGTAGTTGGACCTTCAACTCCATTAATTCTGCAGGAGCCATCCTATAAGGGCCTTTGATAACGGTGCAACTCTTGATACCAAGTTAATTTCAAATTCAATATCTCTGTTTAGGGGAGGTCTGAGCAACTCATTAGGAACCACGCATCACGGAGCTCCCTGACTACTAGTATATCCTTTGGCTTTATTCCTTTTTTCGATTGTCAACCACACAAACTAAGTACACCTCACACCTTTTTAATAGCTTTCTTTGCTTGAGCTACAAAGATGATAGGGTTGGCTTGGTTATCCTGATCCTTTACATTTCCATTGAAACAAAACTTCTCTCTCGTAGGTGGATGGAAGTTGCCTGTATGACTTTTATAGTAAACATGAGCATAGTTCTTCGCTGGTCAATCCATTCCTAATATCATGTTAAAGTCAGCTATGTTGAGTTTAATTAGGTCAACCCTTGATTCATGGCCTTTACCTAAATGTATCACCTAATCCTTATATACTAAGTTAGGTGTTAATGTCTCATCTCTTGGTATGGCTACCTTATATGATTGATCATAGTCATAGGCTTACCCTTTAAGTTCTTCACAAACCTCTCAAACACAAATGAGTGGGTGGCACTGCAATCAAATAAGGCATAAGCTAAGGAGTTGTTGATATAGATGTTACTTGCCACTATATCCTTAGGATTATCGGCCTCCTCTTGAGTTAGTGCAAATATCTTGCCATTCCTCATCTATTTCCTATTTTCCAAATCTGTTCTTGGATTTTTGCCACTACCATTCTAACCTCCATTGCTATTACCGATATTATTGTCGTGGTTAACGATAGCTACTCTAGTTGCACTATTAGGATAGTCAACCGCCTAGTGTCCTTACTGGCCACATCTAAAGCACGCTCCTATTAACTTGTGACATGTCTCATTGTACCTCTTATGGCACACGTTACACTCTAGCGAGGATTGAGTTGGCATCCCATTATTACCAAAGTGATTGGGCATTTCATTGCTTGCGGTTTCAATTTATCATCACTGCTGTTTTCCAATTAAACTATTACTTATCCTAGGCTGTTTAAGCCTTTGTTTGATTTATTTCCACTTCTACCTTGATGGCCATACCCAACAGTTCATTGAAAGTTATAGCCTTGTATAGGACTAATGCAATCTGAAGTTAACTCCTTAATCCTCTTGTGAACTTTTGAATTTTCAATGCAAAGTTAGCCATTATTGTGGGCAAGTGCTTTCCCAAAGTGTCGAACTTAGCAGAGTATTCTACCATTAACATATTTGGCCCTTGTTTTAGGTTGTTAAATTCAACCACCTTTTACAATTGTATCACATTCGAGAAGAAGTGATTTAAGAACACTTCCCTAAACCGTTACCATGTTATCTGTCCTTCTTCTAGTAAGGCAGGTAACACACCTTCCCACCATTGAGCCGATTCTCCGACTAAGAATAGCACTACTACTCTAGACCATACTTGGCTAAAACTTTCATGAGTTCAAAGTTGTATTGTATCTCTTTGAGCCACTTCTGGACTATCTCTAGGTCATGAGACCCACAAATGTAGGTACATAGGCTCTTCTAAGAACCTCATAGTGGGCTTTAGTACCCCTATTCAGTTAAACTTAGGTTAGAGCTAGGTTTTGTTGTTGTTGCTGAGCTCTAATCACTTGGGCCACTATCATGGCTATAGCCACCAGATTCTTCTATTGTAGTCCAGATTGACCTTGAGGAGGTTGTGGTTGCGATTGAGCAGGGGGTGGTGCTGGTGGATAGTTAACGTGTGTTCGATATTGTTGTTATCTAATAGTGTGGCATGAAAAGGGTTTTGAGTTGAACATCTTGGTCTTCCATCAATTTTTGAACATTAGGGGTTTCTTATTCTTAGCAACATGCATTAAGGTATTAAAATACTAAATAAGGTAATAATTACTAGGAAAATGGCCAAATAAAATAAAAGTAAAATAATTATCATTAATATTACAATGCCTAATCAACATAGATTGTCATGAAATCAAATTTGAACATCAATTACAATCATTAAAACCCATGAAATTTATTCAAAATCCTATAAATTATTCGTCTCTCTTCCTAACTCTAATTCCTACTCTACATCGGAGCCTGGGTCCTCTTCCTCCATATCCTCTTCCAACTCTTCTTTTGGCTCTTCATTATTAGCAGGTGTTGGCATAGGGACATGGATCATCTCACGTAGTTCATCATTATCAGAATCGAGATGTTATATCTACTACTCTAACATCATGATTAGGTCTTGTATCATAGCTTTGTATCCACGTATTTCTTACAAGTGCGCCTATTCTTGATGTCCTGTTATACATGTTTCCTCTTAAGCTCATTATGTTATTCTTTGATGCCAAACAACTCTCCTCTATGTGTTCTGCACTTGTATTCAACATACTTGCAGCATCTCTGGGTGTTATATGATGTTGCAGCCATCTTTCCCTTCCCCTTCAGAGCCACTAGTAGTCACTTGACAATATCTCTAGATGGGGTATTGCCAGTAGAGGGTGCACCTTTCCTAAACCACTTGCTCTATCTATTTGCCATGAGACAAAATGAACTAAGTCAATGGTCCGTCGTAATAATATCAATGTATGCGTAAAAAGTAGTGTACTACTATTTCTGTAACTTACGTTCCATTAGCTTTATGTCTTATGTCTTCTAAAAGTCCAAAATACTTTAATTCTGTAGGGCATTCTTAAATATTAAATCTTATATCTGATGTCTAACCTACAATCCTTAAATTTTGAAGATTAAGCCTAAGCTTTGATACCACTTTTTGTCACGCTCCCAAACCAAGTACACAATATGGTAATACCTTTAAGATGTTCACCTCAAGGATACTTATGCCCACGTACATCAGAATATCTAAGCCAACACTTGAATATTTATTCCATTATCTAGCAGAAAATGCATCACTTACATAATATTATGATAATACAAATCTGAAATACATTTATTACAATGGAAATCCTATGATTTTATCATTTATTCCTTGATAAATAAAATGAAACTATGATCTTTAATTCCCAAGTCTGGCATCTACTAACCCATGTATAATCCTTGCTAGCTTTGTCTTTTGCAAAATAATTGATTTCCACTTGTGAGTGATAAATCACCAAGTAAGAGGTCTATTTATTCTTGTACGGAATATATACAAATAAAATATTTTTTCAAAATTGTGATAAATTCATTTTCATAAATCAGGCATGTACATAACAAACATCATTTTAACCATTCAGTAACACACCATATTAATCTGCTCATGGAACAGACATTCGTGTACCATTCTATTGATCAAGACCATAATTTATACTCCCAACTAAGGATAGTCATATGAATTATCAATTATACCCCCATGAGCCTACCTTAATCCTAACTAAGCGATATCCCAATTTATACTCCTGATTGGTAGGGTCATGTGGATTTATTGGCTACACCTATTGTGAACCCCATTACTTCAACTCTAACAGGGCAGTATCCTAATCAATATTGTTAATTGATAAAGTCATGTGAATTATCTGTTGCTCCCACCGTGAGCTTCTATACTTCAACCTTGGCTAGACGGTATCCTAATCTATGCTCCCGGTTGGTAGGGTTACAAGATTAATTGGTTGCGCCAGTAGTGAGCCGAGTACATAAACCCTAATTAGGTAATTTCCCAATCTATATTCCTAATTGGTAGTGATGGAAGTGGTGAATGTTCTCAATGAGCATAAACTTTTTATAAACTTTAAGTTCAAAAGTATTTCCGTACAATGCATGATCTTTATCTAGTTAACACCTAAAACTAAGCAATGAAGTTGTTCAAGTTGGTATAAATATAGTTTTAGTATAAAAGTAGTAATACTTTGAGAGTACATAAACATTTTCAATGATTAGTCATGAAAAATAAAAAAACATAATTTCAAAATAGTTATGTAAAACTTTCAGGTAAACCACTTACTCGGAATTAAGTCTTTAGTATAGTAGGTCCTTCGATTTCAATTTCTCATTCTCCTATCAAATCAAAGTAATTCTAATTTAATTCGAACTTAATAGAAATTTACATTCCCACATATTTCCTAATTGTTTAATCGTGAGTCAATCATTTTCCTATACATTTTAGTTCTAAATTATAATAATCTTAGATTAAATTCACCGATTTGAAAAATTTCTATCCTAAACTCATTTTCAAATGTAGAGCATTGCCCTACGATCGTTGGATATTGGAATGGATTTGAAAAACTTAGTGAAAACATAGTTTCTATTTGCTTTCCCAAGTCTGCAACCGTGAGAGTCTCTTTTGCAATTGCAGAAGAAAATTCTACTATCACGAAGGAAAGCTACAGAGTATTCTAATCTTTTTGGCAATCAATTCTTGTGATTGTGACAAGGGATTCTACAACTGGAAGTGATCCTTATAATATTGCAAATCGGGATGTGGAGCTATTTGAAATTGTCCGCAATTCTTTCTACAATCGTGCAAAGGCCCATCGCAACAACACTACTGCCCTTCACGGGAACAAGGCCAATCATTGTGGACACTAGAGTGCTTGAGGTTAATTCGTAAGTGCGAGATAGTGCATCATGAGTGTGATACATAGCGCAAGGCTAGTCTACAAGTCTAATTTTTTAAGCGTTCTTGTTATAACTTTCAATCTTCACCTAATTCTCACTAAAGGCCTAATCCTAAACATGTTCAAGGTCTTTCTATGCATTGATTATATCATTTCCTAAGTTCCTATGAAGTCAAGTATACATGAAATGATCTTTCTAATGTCGTCATGGCTACTTTTGTGTGTTTACTTCTACATGTGTGTGTGTGTGTGTGTGTGCATACATGATCTTGTGTTCTATCCCATAACATTTTTCGATCTTTGAAAATGTCAATCTACACATGTGCTACTAACATGCTTCAAATTTTCTTTACAAAACCAAATTGCATGGTTGAGTTCTTGACCAAATTACCTTAAGAAGGACTTGCTAGGTTTTTTTCTTCTCCATCCTCACGGCACGCAGTTTTAACAAAATGTGTGATTACTTCCTTATCTTATTGTTTCAAGTCATTCCCAATAGCCCTTCAATTTTCTCTACTCTCTCTCTCTCTCTCTTCTCTTGTGATTTAAGGAATAGAGGTAGCAATGGAGTGAAAGGTGTATGTTTATTGTTCTTGCTCCTAATGAGAATCCTTTCATACCTCCTCATTAATCTGGCATTTATTCCTTCAACCTTGGTTATCTACATTCATAATTTCTTGGTGGACTTCTTAGGAAAGTGCCCCTTTGACCCTTGATTACACAAGTTGGTTGATGTCCCTTGAGGTGATCCCCTTGGTGACAGTAGCTCCAAACAGTCCCTAAATATATATATATATATATATATATATATATTGGCTATTACATCCTCCTACACTTCTAAGAAGTTTCATCTTCTTAACTCACTGCTTCTTACTCATCAAACAGATGGGGGTAATGATTTTGCATGTCCTATTCAAATTCCCAAATGACCTCCTATTCAACATGATTAGATGACTCAATTTTTACATAAAGGATGGCTCTAGCCCTTAGAACTTGTGCTTTTTAGCCTACTATCTTCACAAGGACTTCTGGATAACTCAAATCTTCTCTTATAGCCAAACGTTCAACTTTCAATACATGATTAGGGTCTAGTACGTACTTCTATAGGTGAGACACAAGGAATACGTTGTGCACTCTGGCTAATGTTGTGGGTAAGGCAAGATAATAAGCTACTTCACCCACTTTTCACAATATCTCAAAGGGTCCCATGACTTAACTTTCTGGTCTTCCTAAAATGCACCACTCCATGGGTTGGCAACACTTTGAGATATACCTTCTCTCTTGGATGAAATTGTATCGGTATTCATTTCACATTTACCTAGTTGTTTTGTCTATCCTGAGCCTTTTTAAGTCTCTTTTGGATGACTACTACTTTGTCAGCCATTACGAGGGCTAATTCAAGTCCTATCACATATTCTTCTCTCACTTCATCCTAGCAAATGGGTGAACGGAACTTACATCCATACAATGCTTCATAGGGCACCATCTCTATGTTGCTGTTGTGACTTTTATTGCAGGACAATTCCCCTAGAGATAAGTACTCACTCCAATCTCCTTTGAAATCCAATACACATGCTCTTAACATGTCCTTAGGTGTCTAAATTGTTCTTGCTGACTGTCTATTAGTCTGCGAATGATAGGCCATGCTCAAATTTAATTTTATGCCCTAGCTTGTTAGATTCTTCCTAAAGACCATGGCACAAATCGAGGATCCCAATCTGACACAATACTAGCCGAGGCCTCATGTAGCCTCACAATGTTGTGTATGTATACTTTTGTCAACTTATCCAATGTATATATGGTCTTAATAGGAATGAAGTAAGTCGATTTAGTTAATCTGTCAACAATTACTCATATAGCATTATGACTGGGTGAGTTCAAGGCAATCTTATCACAAAATCCATCACAATGTTCTCCCATTTCTACAATACTTTAGGTTTTTTTAAAAAAAAACAACGAGTTTCCCTAAATGTATGGTTTACTAAGAGAAAATAATATTGAAGAATAATCTTCAAGATAATTTGCACATCAACTGCTTGGGAGTTGGCCAATTATTACATTTGCTTTGACAAGTATTTTGTAGATTATCTTTTTATCTAACAAAAAAAACTTCAACTTGCTTCATCCTTATCTATGACTAAAAAAGCATTATATATCAATCTTGAAAGTACATTTTGTTTCAAAGTAAAACTTGGTAGTTTGCTTAAGATTTTTTCTAAGAAAAAGAAAAAAATAAAAATTAATGCCACTAGCTTTATATATGTCTGACTCTAAAGTTGGCAAAATTTGATGTCTGGAGCCAACAATACTCCCGTAGTCATGTTAGTATGGTCACTTTCCTTATTACTGAACAACAAAGATGTGCTCAAGAAAGCTCAAGAAGAATTGGACCACCATGTTGGAAGAGAAATAGAGAGAGGCGAGTTAATGAGTCAAACATTGAAAACTTGGTATACCTTAAAGCGATTGTCAAAGAGACTCTGAGATTATACCCCGCTGCACCCTTAAGTGACCTACAGGAATTCAGCTAAGAGTGCAATATGGGAAGTTACAACATCCAAAAAGGCACGTGGTAGATTGTCAACATATGGAAGTTGCACAAGGATTTGCACATTTGGGCGGAGATGGAGGAGTTTAGGCCGGAAAGGTTCTTCACCACCTACAAAGATGGCGATGTCAAAGGCTAAGACTTTAAGTTAATCCATTTGGTACTAGCTAGAGGATTTACCCTAGAGTTTGTTTTGGCATATGAATGATGCATTTGGTCCTGGCCAATCTACCACACTCCTTGGACTTGTCAACTACATTAGATGGATTAGTTGACATTACTCAGAGTGGTGGGATGACATACAGCAAAGCCACCCTACTTGAGGTTCATGTAGCCCCAAGACTCCCCGCCAGTCTTTATTAGCCTAGAATTTTACATTTATTTTACATACATACAAACATATATAAAATATTGATGGCTTTTATGAAATTGTATTATGATATATACTATGAGACATCGTAATAATTTCAATGGCCGATCTGATATTGTATAATGATGTAAGAGCTTGTAATAATTTCTATCGCTGTGAGTTGTATGATATTGTATTACGATGGGAGAACTCTTAATAATTTCTATCAGGTGTTTTGGATGCCTAAACCTCCATCTCTAAGAAATTATTTGCCCACAAGAGGAAAACAATGCTACATTCCATCCTTTTTTGGGGGTTTTATATTTTCAAGGATCAAGTTAGGCTAGTTTAACCACAAATTGGCTTAGAGCCCGATCTTGTAAGAGTGAAAACCGGTAGCTCATTAAAATCGATTGGTTAAATCAATTGTGATTAAATTTTTTTAAAATTTTTTATATTCCAATTATTTTTACTCTTTATATATATGAATAATTAATTATTTTTCAATTATTACTCCTATTAACAATTAAATCTATATATATCACACATATACTTACATGTCTTTTTATTTACACCCTAAAGCACAATCATTATTTCTATATACTATTACATCATTCAATTATTATTATATATTTTAAATATATATTCAAATAAATCATGTTATTCATCTCACCAAAACATCCTTATATATGTATATATATATGGAACCAAAGTAATCATCAATGGAGGCTATGAATATTTGTACGTTTACAACTATTTTTCAGTTGGGATAGCTAAACTTTCAACATTGACAAACAAAGCTATCCATCATAAACTCACTGCCATAATTTTAGAATGACTATTTCTAATAAATTGAACCAAACAAAGTCTCAACTTCATTGTAATAAGATAATGGTGGTTATGAATATCAGTACGTCTATAACTATTTTCAATGGGACTAGCTAATTTATCAAATACGTTGCTATTAAAATAAATCTAAACCATCCTAAATTCACAATATAAAGGCATGGGACTCGAAGGCATAATTTACAGGTCCAAAACAACCTCAGGTAGCCAGTGAAGGAAGCAGCCATGGAGTTGCGTGACATTGTTAGTCCAATCATACTCTTGTCCTTCTTCCTTATCTATTATGTATTTTCTTGAAGGTTTGTTGGAAATGGATTACCTTACCTACAAGACAGAGCTTGTGCAGATGGCCCTACAAAAGTCTATTATGATTGAAACTCTTGTTCTTCATACTTTAGAAGGTGCTAAATGATAGCCTAAGATGTTGATTCACTCTTAAAACCATTTGGCTTGATAATTCATCAAAATCAGGCAAGCCAGTATCTCTGTCAGTAGGACTACCAGCAGTGATGCGATCACATTTCTCGCTTGGTGTCTTGCTGGTTGTTCTTTCTTTTTTGCACATTTTTTTGTGTGTTAGTTCTTGAGTCAGTTAAGGAGTTGAATGTAGACTGTTCTAAAAGAAGAAGCACATTTAAAGGCCAAGTGTCTAGTTGGGAATTCAATGAAATAGTAACCTTGCCATTTCTGTAGACTAAAGTTTCTGAATAGCCTTCCATCTTTTATTTTACTCTTTGGTTAACCCTTATAGGAGGCACAAAACTTCACATGGTATCAGAGCATAGGTTGAATGAAGGTTGAAGCCTAAACCATCTTTGATCCAAGGTAGAAAGCTCGGCATCCATCCGGAACTAGCACAACATGGCTACAGAAAGGATTTACAATTTGTCTGTCCAACTAGTCTTTTCAGAATTGACAGTGGGGATAATCTAATGACTGTATTGATCTAAGACCTCTTCACCGCTGAGAATTATGTTGTATGGGTGAGAAGTGTAAGGAGAATGCTTAGAGCTAAGAACAAACTCGAATTCATCACTAGACTTATTGGAAAGCCACCAAAAGCTGATGCAAGATTGTTGGATACATGGGAGAGGTGTAATGATATGGTAGTCTCATGGATCCTTAACTCTATAACTCCTACAATTAAATTTAGTTTGCTATTTATAGACATTGCTTGTGAACTTTATACTGAATTAAGTGATATAATGTCACTACATAATGGACCTAGAGTGTACCAGTTGAAGAAAATTTTAGGTGTATTGATTCAGGGAGATGATCTAGTAGTTACTTACTATGGAAGACTTAAGGCCATACGGGATGAGTTATCAGTATATGATGATATGCTACAATGCACCTGTGGACAACTAAAAACATTGATGCATAGAAACCAAAGAGACATTATCATGCAGTTTCTAATGTAGTTGAATGACACCTATAGTCACATAAGGGATCAGATTTTGTTGCTTGATCCACTACCTCCTGTAAACAAAGTTTTTGCTATGATTTAGCAACAAGAGAAGCAACACCAAATCTTAGGCATAGAGCATGGATCAGAAGCCATGGCCATAATTGTATAGAGGAGCAATAATGTTTTTAAGACTGTAGGAAGGAAAGATAAACTGTATTGTACACATTATAAGATTTCATGCCATAGCCTTGAGAATTTCTTCAAAGCTAGAAATGCACAACCTCTGATCTGCACACACTGCAACATAAGAGGGCATTATGTTGAAAAATGCTACAAGCTTAAAGGCTATCCACCTGACCACATGTTCTCCTAAAAAGGCAACAAATGACAGGCTATGCTAACTTAGTGCAAAGTTTGTAGTAGGAAGCTGGAGATGCTTCCTGTGGAGATGATGGAAGGATGACACTAACTAGGATCAATATGATGAGTTAATGGTTCTCTTGGCTAGTGCAAAGATAGCAGCTAACAAACTTAACAAAGAAAAACAACCTTTAAACCTCACTGTAGCAAATGTTGCCAGTTCTAACTCCATTACCTATAATGCCAATTCCTTGAATATGAATGGTAATTTGATAAGTTCAAGGACCCCAAGCCTTAAACCAATGAAACCAAAAGGGTGTTCCTAGGTAATGGATACTGGAGCCACAGACCACATGATTTGTGATACAAACATCTTCACATCTGTGCCTGAAAAAGATTTCTAAGCAAATCAAATTGCCTAATGGCTCATATATTATAGCTACTCACATAGGAGTAGTAAAATTGACCAAGCTTATTACCTTACAAGATGTTTTATGCATTCCATCCTTCACTATGAATCTCTTATTTGTTAAGAAGTTGACTGATTCTACTTCCTACTGTTTGGTTTTCTTTTCTTCCTATTGTCTTTTGTAGGACCTTGCTACCTAGACCACGATTGGAAGAGGTGAGGTGAGAGATGGACTGTACCATTTTCAAAAAGGAAAAGTCTGGCATCAAGCTATCTTTACAGAACTAGCAAATCACAGCAAACTAATCTCATTTAACACCCCATATGTTGTAAGCTCTGTAAGTTCTACAAACTTATGGCACTGTAAACGTTGACATCCATATAGCAATGTGTTAGAACTCTTGCAAGAAGTTTTGATAAATGTGAACACTTCCAATTTGAATAAACTACCTTGTCCTATTTGTCCTATTGCCAAAATGCACAGATTATAATTTGAACACAGTCATCATAGAGCTTTACACCTTTTTGACATATTGCACTGTGATCTTTGGGCCCTTATGAGTGAGATAACACATGATGGAAGCAAATACTTCCTAACACTGGTGGATGATTGTACTAGGACAACCTGGACTTATTTGCTCAAAAATAAATTAGATACAAGAAATTTCATAAAGTCTTTTCAAACTTCATCTTAAACTAGTTTGGAGCTAAAATAAAAGTGATAGAAAGTGATAATGGCTCTGAATTTAGGCTTAAAGATTTCTATCAAGATAAAGGTATAGTGCATTAGAAGAGTTATGTAGAAACCACTCAGTAAAATAGTGTGGTAGAGAGAAAACATCAACATCTACTGAATATTGCTAGAGCACTAAGGTTTAAATCTGGTTTGCCTTTAAAGTATTAGAGTGAATCAATTTTAACAACTTATTTGGTTAATAAAAACCCTGGTAGCTTCTTAAACAACAAGACACCTTATGAGATGCTATTTAAGGTCATGCCGTCTTACCAACATTTAAGAATTTTAGGTGTTTATGTTATACCTCAACCTTAAAACAAGGAAGAAAAAAATTTAATGCTAGGGGAGAAGAGTGTGTGTTCTTAGGTTACCCTTATGGAGTGAAGGGATATAAGCTACTTGAACTTAAGACAAAGAAAGTTTTTTTTTAAGAGATGTGATTTTCTATGAAAATGTGTTCCCTTTTAAGATGATCAACCACAATACAGTTTTTGATTTGACTACATTCACACTGTTCATTAGTGACATTGTAGATCCTTTCCTTGTCTCTTTTGCTCTCAACCAACCTTAATCTTGGTCCCAAACTCCTTCATAACCTAAAACTAACAACTATAAACCTGCAGATCCCTTCAAGACCAACATATCACAGAATCTAATGTGAGTCATACCCTTAAGCCAAGATGGCCAAACACTATTGCATTGAACCAACAACCTATAGTTGTCTTAAGGAGGTCGAGCAGAGTTAGAAAACCACCCAAGTACCTTTAGGATTACTTCTGTCAGTCAGCCAACTCTCCCTCACTTCTTACAAGTGGACAAGATCATCAAACTTCTACTAAACATCCACTTGAGAATGTCTTAGGGAATCAGAAATTCTCCCCTCATTACCAGAGTTTTTTGGCTGTTATTTCTACCTAGAATGAACCAAAGACTTATGGAGAAGCTTCAGTAGATAGTAACTTATCTACCTATTAAGAAGGAGCCAATAGGTTGCCCTAGAACAAAACAACACATGGATAGTAACTAATCTACCTGTTGGGAAGGAGCCAATAGGTTGCAAGTTCGTATACAAAATTAAACACAAATTAGATGGAAGTATAGAAAGATATAAAGCCATGTTGGTCGCAAAGGGATTCATGCAAAGGGAAGGAATAGACTTTTAAGAAACCTTCTCTCTTGTAGCTAAGATGACCACTATTAAATGCTTTCTAACAATAGCTATAGTGAAAAGATGGATGTTGCACCAACTTGATGTCAATAATGCCTTCCTGCATGGGTGAATTAGATGAAGAAATCTACACAAGGAAGCCTTCAGGATACCATAAGGGAAAATCAAAATAAGTTTACAAATCAAACAAGAGCCTGTATGTCTAAAACTGGCTTCAAGGCAGTGGAATGCTACTTTGACCAATGCTTTGACAGAATATAGTTTTAAGTAGTGCAAAGCTTATTTTATCCTCTTTATGGTGAGAAAAGAGATTCATTCATGGCCCTATTGGTCTGTGTGGATGACATAATTATTGGAAGTGATTCAAAGGCCATGGCCATAGATGTAAAGAAGTTCCTGAATAAAAGGTTCCAGATCAAAGACTTGGGAAGTTTGAAGTATTTTCCTGGCATTGAGGTTGCTAGAGGTGTAAGTGGAATTTATATCAATCAAAGGAAGTACACCCTAGGCATACTTTCAGATAGTGGCATGCTGGGAAGCAAGCCAAGCAAGTGCCCAATGCAACAAAACTCAAAACTGAGCAAGGATCAAGGAACTTTACTGGAGGATCCATTGATCTATAGATAGCTCATTGGAATACTGCTTTATTTAACTATTACTAGGCTTGATATTTCTTATTCTGTTCAAACCCTAAGTCAATACATGCAAGCACCTACTAATCTACACCTGAAGGCAGCTCACAAGGTGCTACACTATATTATGGCTACACTGGGACTAGGATTGTTTTTAGCATCAGAAAATGATCATAAGTTGAATGCTTTTAGTGATTCAGATTGCGGTTCATGTCATGACACCCGTAGATCCATCATAGGATACTATCTTCATTAGGAGGTCCTTGGTGTCATGGAGGACCAAAAAGCAAGCAATTTTGTCAAGATCTTTAACTGAAGCTGAGTACCAAGCTATGACAGCCACATGTAGTGAACTAACTTGGTTGAGCTATATCCTTGTAGCACTTGGAATTAAACATCCTGAACCTATTTTATTGCATTGTAACAATCAGGCAACACTTCACAAAGCTACTAACGGGTCTTTCATGAAAGAAGTGAGCACATTGAGATAGATTGTCATATTGTTAGGGATCAAGTGCAGGCAGGGATGATTAAGACATGCCATGTGTCCACTAGAGGGCAAATTGCTGACACAATGACTAAGGCACTAGGAGTTCAACAATTAAGGAGCTCTATTGATAAGATGGGAATCATAAATTACCACTCCACATCTTGAGGGGGGCTATTGGAAATGGACAACCTTACCTACAGGACAGAGCTTGTGTAGATGGCCCTACAGAAGTGCATTGTGATTGAATCTCTTGTTCTTACTTTAGAAGGTGCTAAATGATAGCCTAAGATGTTGACTCACTCCTAAAACCATTCAACTTGACAATTTATCAAAATTGGAAAAGTCAGCATCTCAGCCACTAGGACTGCTAGCAGTGATGTAGTCACATTTCTTGCTTGGTGTTTTTCAGGCTATGTTTTCTTTTGTGCAAATTTTTTTTATATTAATTTTTGAGTCAATTAAAGAGTTGAATCTAGACTATTTTAGAAGAAGAAACACGTTTAAAGGCCTAGTGGTCAGTTGGGAACTCAATGAAACAGTAACCTTGCCATTTCTGTAGACCAAAGTTTCTGAACAGCCTTTCATCTTTTATTTTACTCTTTAGTTAACACCTATAGGAGGCAAAAAACACCACAAGGTTTGCTAACCAAAATGCTAGCGTGAAAAACTTACCACCAGAAGTAGGCATGGCCCTTTATAGGCCATCTTCTCCTTATGAATCGAGGCTCCTCTAGAAAGCTTCCCCACTTCAGTTTAGCAAACATGGTTAATAAGTACAGTCCAATTTTCACCATTCAGCTAGGCATACACCACCTTCTAGTGAGTAACTAGAACTTGATCAAAGAATTGTTCACCAAAGGCAATGTGGTCGTGTCTTCTTGTCCAAGATTGATGGCAGCCCTCTGCTTGGGCTACAAAATAGCCACGTTTGGTTTTAGTCCGTACAACACATACTGGAGGGAACTGTGCAAAGTGATCTCCACTGAGCTCCTCTCAAGCCAGAGGCTAGAGCTGCACAAGCATGTGCTCTTGTCAGAGACCATGCAGTCTATTAGGGAACTTTTCAAGTTGTGGGAGGAGAAGAAAGACACCTTAGGTCGTGTTTTGGTTGAGATGGAGTGGTTTGGGGATTTAAATTTGAACATGGTGCAGGATGGTGGTTGGGAAGAGATGTTCATGTGGGATTGATTGTTAAGCATTATTTGAGAAGTAATTGCCGAGGTATCTTGCTTTGCTAATAACGTGAGATGTGCCTTGTTGGTAACGCAATTGCTTGCTACACTTAGTTATTTGGCTTTTGCCCTTGCTCCACTGTGCAACAATTTTCAAACTAAACGGCCCTAAGACCAACTTCAATAAAACTCTTCTACCTAGGTAGTCAGACTAATACTAGTAGTTTGAACAAAAAGGGTAAAATTAGATATTTTTGAATTTCCCAATTACGCTATTATTTAATAAGTGTTGTAATAACCAAAACTTTGTACACTTCAAATTTTTCCTACATTAATTTAATCTGTCGTATGGATTGTAGACGAGATGAGGATTTCATGCTTTTCTGTGATGACATCTCCCAGTATCATACGTAAAAAATTTCATGCACGTATGTTGATATAATAATTAGAGTACTGTAACTTACACACACACACACACATATAAATAGAAGTACTATTCATATTATTAATTAGTTTAAATTATTATTTAACACAAAATTTGCAATAGGTAATAATAATAATTATAATAATAAAGTAGTGCACAAAGTTGAACCATGTGATAACCGTAGCCTATACATTATTAGCAATAAGTATTGATTATGAGCATTAAGGAGTCAATCTGCCCTTAAGACTGATGGGATATATATTGAGAATTGAATATATGGATAAAGAAAGGTTGATGAAAAGCAACCATTGGTCAAAGACATTAAAATGGCATAGGAGATTTGGGGTCGCTGGTCTGGGAAGGATGTAATGTTAATGGAGAAGGTTAACTGGTCAAAACAAATACATTTAGATTGAGGAAATTTTAGGTGCTATATTAAGTGGGCTATAAAGGTTGTTTATGTTACAACTGTGTGGGGGTTATTAACGTATAATGGATAAGGAAAACACATTTAAAAATCCAGAAAAGGATCATTTGACAAGGGAAATTCTGATAAACGAGTTACACTCCCTCACTCCAATACTTTGGTTGGTCAAGGCACAAGGAGAAGGAAGAATCCACTCCAAACTTTCAAACAATTCAACCGATTGCTGCACAAGGGAAAGATGAGTAGGACATTCACTCACTTTTGAGGTAAATTCTCTACACTAAATAGCCAACATTTCAATACAATTATGTAGAAAAGGTTAGAATTTTAATATGTATGGTAATCTTACACAATTTTTTGATGCATATATGTTAAGTTTCAAGGATAGAAATTAGGAGTACATGCATATTAAAGTATAGAAATTAGGAGTATATGCATAAAATGTAGATTTAGGTGAGATTATACATAAAAATTCTTGAAAATAGGCAGATACATGCTAAAACAACATAGATTGTTGGAAATCAAATCGTATGTGCATGATTCCAGTGAAGTTTTGATAAAGCTTAGAGGTTTATAGAGGATAGACATGAAAATGATTGATCCATTTATAAAAAGGGATTTTAAACAAGCTTAAGATAAACAACAACCAAGGAATAGGGAAAAACGGAGCAAGAAAGACCAAACAAGCCTTACTATGTATGCGAAAGGTGTTCTACGCTGCGATTCGTGATCATAAAGCCCTGGCGTGCTATTACAATGCACCTCTTCATGGTCATGAAACCAACTGTGAACTTCTCTAGTGTGTTATGCAATTAGTCTTGTAGTTATGAAGCATGGTATCGAGGTCGCAATGAATTACTGCATGCTCATGTGTTTAAACCACAGACATTTTTAGTGTATCCTATGGTTAATGGCATGCCTATGGGATTATGTTTGACAATCGCTTCAAGAACACTCATAGTCACAAACCTAAATGGCGAGAAGTTCCAATTTATGCTGTGGTTGATTTTTGCAGTCACAAAATTTCCTTTCATGACCACAACCCTATCTTCATGGTTGCGAGTCCTAACTGCAACAATAGCCAATAGACAAATTTTCATAATAAAAAAAAAATTCGATCGATTAATGTTTTTAATTACAGTAAACCATTAATATGTATTCTAGACTTATAGGAATTATCTTTTACATGAATCAAAAATAGGAAAACCATCAAAGAGGTGAAATTCAAGTTGAATTAAATAAGAATTGGAATAAGACCATGTAGGGAAGGATTATATTGCGATTCAAAGCCTTAAGTTACATGTCATAATGCATATGAAGTTAAGTTTGTTAATTTACAATTAAATCAAAGATTATTTTGATTGAATAAGGTTCTAAGCAACGTAAACTTGTTAACTATCAATTCAAGTGAGTTAACTTCAAGTAAGTGGGTTACTTAAAAATTCATACTTTTGCCTGTGAAATTATGTTTTTCTATGCACTTTGATTCTCCAAAGGAAATTTCTTAAGTTTTCTATTTTTTTGTTCTCAAGTAAAATTGACATCTGTTAATTCAAACTGTTTCTATTATGAAAATTTTTGGTTGTAAACATGTACGCTAAACTGAATTTTCTATTGAGTTTCTTTCTGAACAAACCAAATTACGAAAATTATGTTTTGATACTCATTGAAATGAATGTTACTATATAAGGACTAGTTCTGACCCTTTTGAGTGGGATAAAAGTTTAGGACTCTTTAATTAGAATTAAGCTAATCTTCTCAATTGGGGTTAAAGAGTGAGATAGCAAACAAGATGCACATGACCCTTTCAATTAAGGTTAAAGATTGAGCCCATGTAACCCTCTCAATTAAGGTTAAAAATTGAGAGTATATAGGATACTGGTCCGAACTTAATCAAAAGAGGCTTTCAAATTAAACTCTAACCCTTAGGATATATGAAGATATAAGTCAACTAGCCATTAGATTAATGATTAATATACCTCTTGGACATTAGTTTAGTTAGATACTAATTTAGTATAACTTGAGATCTCGATCATGGACAAAGCTAATGGATTAAGGATTTGTATGTCATCAACAATAACAATCTCCCTTAAGAGATTTTGGACCATTTTCTTAATGCCTTAAACTAATTAGGGGAAGTAGCCCCTACATTAGTCAAGTTAAAGAGGCACTGAGACAAGGCAGAGAGTAAGTGTAGGGCACTCAGAGAAGACTTAGCTAGTCTAAATAAGGAACACAACAAGCTTAAAAGGAAGCATGCAAATGAGGTGATCGAGCATAGGAAGCTCAGAAGGAAGCATGTAGACATAAAGCTACAATACTAGTGTTGGATTGCTGAATTGGAAGAAACATGGGGTACACTGACTTAGCAAGTGCATACTTTTAACACTATAAATGATGAATTGCATAAGATGATTCACATCCCTATACCGGCACTAGCAAAAGAGGAGGAACTCGAGAAAGACCCAAAGGAGGACTTGTTAGAGAATTCAGAAGAAAAGGGTTAGGCCTCTAGTGTAGAATAAGAAAATTAGAATTAGGAGAGAGGAATGGATAAAATTATATTTTGTTAATAGTTGTGTGATTGGAATAAAGAAAAAGCATGTTAGTGTAATCATATGTGAATGAATAATAATAAATTGCCTTTTATGAGATATCTATCTAATTTTTTAATTGCTTTTCATTTGTTGCACAATCATGGAACAATTGATATTATGTATCACTAAAATTAAAGAAACTGTAAAATGTAAGAAATGGCTGGAAGACCTTAATGCACCACCCAAAACATGAGATATGCTACACCCATAGATAACAAGTAATACCCATTCAACTACCCACCACCTCCACCCTCAATACAACCACAACCACAACCTCCTCAAGGCCAAACTAGACTAAGATAGGAAGATCTCATGGCTATAGCCACAGTGGTAGCTCAAGTAAAAGGAGCTCAACAACAAGCCCTAACTCCAACCTTTGATCAAACCAATAGAGGCAATATAACCCACTATGAGACTCTTAGCAGAGCTTATGTGCCTACATTCGATGGATCACATGACCCTAAAGAAGATCAAAAATAGTTAAAGAAGATCAAAGATAACTTTGAGAGATGGAGGTTTCAGCTAAGGTGGGACCAAGGTTGTAGTGCCCTTCTTAGTAGGTGAAAAGGCATTATGGTGGGAAGGAGTTTCACCCACACTATTAGAAGAAGGGCAAATCACATGGGAACAATTCCAAGAATTATTTCTCAACCACTTTTTCCCTAATACAATAACCAGATGGT
The DNA here is from genome assembly GCA_019155195.1 of Avicennia marina. Taxonomy (NCBI): domain Eukaryota; kingdom Viridiplantae; phylum Streptophyta; class Magnoliopsida; order Lamiales; family Acanthaceae; genus Avicennia; species Avicennia marina. The sequence continues at coordinate 15,230,190 of CM032754.1, read as the reverse complement.
CAAATTTGACAATTTGATCCAAGGGCTCAATATGTCCATGGCAGAATATTCAGCTAAACTCCACACCTTGGGAAAGTATTAGCCTATAATAATAGTGAACCTGATTCTGAAGATACACCAATTTACTAGGGGTTTGAAGAACTAACTACAGGGTACACTAGCCTTATATGAGGCCAAAACTTTTAATGAGTTACTGGCTGCTGCCATTGAGGCAAAGGGGGACGTAAATAGGAAAGACACGTGTGCTATAGAAAGCACAATCGAATGTGTCATATGTTAATGGGTGCTTGTTTCAAATGTGTCTAGCAGGGTTACTGAGCTGAGATTATCTTAATAGAGCCACTAGACTGACCACTGGTACCAACAACAACAATGACAACTACAATCGCGACAGTTAGAACAATAATAACAATGACCCTAGACCAAATCAGGTGAACATGAAATAGAAAGGCAATCCTAGAGTGTTCACATTGACCAAAGAAGAGGCTATCAACGCAGAAGATATGATGGCAGGTAACATCATTGTCAAGGATCTCCTTGCTTACGCATTATTTCACTATAGTGCAACACACTCATTTGTGTCTAAAAGATTTGCCAAGAATTTAAGAAGTAAGCCAACAACTCTAGATTAGCTGTATAGGGTAGCCACACTAGAAGGTGAAACCTTAGTGTCCAACTTGGTATATAAGGGTTGTGTGGTATAACGAAGTAAGGATAGAGAATTAAGAACTGATCTAATATGGCTTAATATAATTGACTTTCATGTAATATTTGGGATGGATTGGTTAGTGCCAAGCTTTGCCAACGTTGACTATCAAAATAAGATGTTCAACTTTCATCTACCCACTAACAAGGAATTTTATTTTTGTGGGAACGTGAGGGACTATGCCAATGAAGTCAGCCTAATAATCTCTACAGGTCAACTAAAGAAGGCTATTAAGAAAAGAGTGTGAATCATAATTGGTGCGTGTGTTTGACACTCGAAAAAAGAAAACAAAGCTAAAAGATATGCTAGTGGTTAGGGAGTTTCTTGATGTATTTCCAAATGAATTACCTAAACCATCTTCGGATAAGGAGATTGAGTTCAAAATTAATACAATACCAAGAGCTACACCTACATTGAAAGCACCTTATAGGAAGGCCCTTATAGAACTCAGAAAGGTGAAGGTCCAGTTGCAAGAATTACTAGACAAGAAGCAAATCAAACCCAGTGTTTCATCTTAGGGAGTCACTATAATATTTGTGAAGAAAAAGGATGAGAGTTTATGATTGTGCATTGACTAACTACATAGAGCTCAACAAAATCACAATAAAGAAAAACTATTAGTTGCCAAGGATAGATGACCTTTTCAATCAACTAAAAGAGGCTAAGTTGTTTTCCAAGATCAATTTAAGGTCGGAGTGTCACTAGTTAAAAATTAAGGTGGAAGATGTTCCCAAAACAATGCTTAGAATAAGATATGGGCACCATAAGGTCCTAGTTGCCCATTTGGATTAACAAATGTCCCATCAGCCTTCATGGATCTCATGAATAGGATATTTAGACCATATTTGGATAGCTTCATGGCAGTCTTTATTGATGACATTTTGGTCTACTGATGTGGGTCATCACCATATCAAAAGTGAATTTCTGTTAGGACTAATACCGTAGTGAGTACAGGTATAGTTCCCATGAGGGATTTTGTGTCTATTGATTTAACTAAAGTTTTTTTAGTTAGGCCTTAAGACTGCAGCAATGAAATGAATAAAATAAATAAAACAAGCACCTGAAAACAAATTCACAGACTTGAATGGGTAAAGTATCAAGAATTAAAAACTCTAGCCCCTTATTTTGTATTGATTTCCTACGTATGCCAATTTATGTTGATTCTCCTTTTAATTACTTAGTTACGAGTTATTATTCCTGTTGTCTCAAAGATTTCTTTCCAAACCCTCCTACAGCTTCAATTCAAGGTGTAGTGGGTTTTCTCAAGCGTTACCAAGTCTAGTAATTAATTCTGTGAATGGCAACATTCTCTCAACACTAATCTTATGGTTTTACTCTCGTTATTTCCACAGGTTTAATGTTCAGAATTGTATATCTAGCACATAAGTTTTACTTTGTTATTCCCTGCATAGTCCCAAATTAATTAAAGAAGTAGCCAATTCCCCTAATTACTATTCAATCCAACAATTGTGAAGAACAAAAGCAAAGACGATCACCAACCTATGCACACGCATTCAATCAATTACAAACACAAGAGACTAGATAAATATTTAGTTATGATATTATTAATAAAAAATCATTACCAAAATATTCAACATCCTAAACAAAATAAAAAAAATAACAATACAAAAACTTATGGTGATACCTTTGCATTGCATGGACACTTGAAACCTTCACAAGACTTAGCGCAGATTCCTCTTTCTCCACTTCTTCAAGGTGTGTGAAATTTTTGTTTCTAAGTGATTTAGAAAATAAAACTTAGCTTAAGATGTCCTATGAACCATGGAGAACACATATTTATAGTTAGAGAGCCCAAGGTTGGCATTTAAATGCTCGAAAAGATGAAACAACCCTCAAAATTTCATGTTGGAACGTAACTCAATCATTTGTTGTGTTGCCACCTGTGGCTGCAGCATTTAGTTCCCCACTGTCACATCTTCTAAAACTATGGTCATGGCTGTCACTTGCAAAAATTCTAGAATACTTTGCTTTGGCTTCCTACAACCCTATCCTTCGCCCTCGCGACTGTGACCAACGAATGTGAAAATTCCAAAATGCTTCACATATGAATCTTGCAATTGCATCACTACTTTTTGTATTTTGAATGTAGAGAATGTCTAAAATTACTAATTAATTCCACATCTGCACTTTTACATGTCCAAATCATCATGCTTAATATATTTCAAGCACGATAACATATTTTTTCTATTGTACTTCATATGCATGTACAAATTAAGTACACAAGGAGTATAGATAAGTTATAAATTTACATGTTGTCACACCCCTACACTTACCCATTTACTTGTCCTCGAGCAAATACTTTCTCTCTCACTTATTTTATTGATGCACAAAATCATGAACCTGGTCACTTTTCTTAATTTCAAAAGTCATATATACACAAATCACTTAGTTCAAAGTTTATTCAAAATCATACTACTTTTGACCTAAATGCTTACAACATGAATTCTGTGTATGGTACTCTTTAACTCTCAACTCCTTCAACTATTTGATGTTCCTATGTCAATTCAAAGATAATCAAATCTAAGATCACTCACTTTGAGTATAAACTTACCCTCTTTTAAACATGTTCAAATAACGTCAATTCTAAATAGAGGACTCGTGTGGGCTAATAAGTTTTCTCTTTCTCCCTCACACTTATTTTTCACATTCATCCACAAGCTTCAATTTCAAGTAGTTGGGAGTTTTTCTACGCAAGGGGGAACAAGGGTCTTCGAGCACCCCTAGATGCTCAATTCACAACAAACTTAAAATGCTTTGTATACTCGTAATTTGGCAGCATTTTTATGCAAGATTAAACAAGGGTTTTTATGTAATCCTAGTTACTCCATTACTCCAATTAATAGAGTAGAACTAATTTTTCACATTCTTCTTTTTCTAAGTCATCACTCTATCATCAACACTCAAGGTAAAACTTATGTCGCTAACTGATATCATCTCATCCTTACTACAGAACTTCTCACATAATCCAGAAATCAAAATTGATGAGTATGTGCTCAATAAAATAAGAATCTTATAAACAAAACTAGGCTAGTATGCTACTCTCTTAAAGAATTAATGAACAAAGCAACAAAATTCTCTTGCAAGACATTCATTATAAATTAAGTACAGTGGCCACTAAGTTAATGCTATCAATATGATCATATAAACTGCATAATTGCATGCATAATTTTAAGCAACAACTCTCACATGCAAACACATTATTTCATCTCCAAATTTTTCCACACTTTTGTTCACTCCTACATTTATCTTTCGGCCTATATCAATCATATTATTGCAAGTAAAATAAGGTAACAAAGAATGAGACAACCTCATGGGGTGGTGTCTTTTTTTCTTCATTTGTTCCTTGTCCACTATGTGGTCACTTATATTATCTTCAAGTTCTCTCAAATCTTGCACTAGTTTAGAGCACAAAATAATTTCCACGCAACACAAAACAAGCAAAAACACTTAACACAAACAACTAAAAGCAAATAAAAAGCTTGGGTTGCTTCCCAAGCAGTGTTGTATTTATTGTTTGTAGCCTAACAAGACACTCATGGCCCAAGGTGGTTCAATAGAAGCCTTGGGGATCTACAACAACCCATGAGCTAAAGTTTCCCTTTCCTTTTCTTCCTTATTCTCTTCCTTGTCTTTCTTGCTTCCTTTCTTATACTCATCTCATCTTCTACTTGCCTTGGAGACTCCTCCCCCCGCACTTGTCTTTGGCCTTCCATCTTACACTTGCACTTCATTCTTCCTTGCTTTCACCACACCATTAAACTCTTCAAAACTTAGATAACCATATGCATCATGGCTATATTCTATTCTATCTTTTGTGTTCATGTGGTGGACGGTATAGAATACATATGAAAAGTTACCTCTTTCGGGCCTACAAGCAATGTGAGGCTACTCATCTCCATCTCAATCACATATTTAGTAGTAGCCAACAAGGTTTGGCCCAAAATTAAGAATTGTGTCTTCTCACCTTCCATATCTAATATGATAAAGTCCATAGATACTATGAAGTCGCTTACCTTAATCAACACATTGTCCACCACTTCTAGCAGTCTCTTCATGGATCTATCTACCAACTTCACTTGCACTTGAGTGGGCTTCACCAATTCAATTTCTAGTGCATAAAGGGTAGCATAAGACATTACATTGACACTTACATAGCACACTATCAAAAGATAGGTTCCAATAGTGCAGGGTACAATAAAAATGCTTAGGTTATCTAACTTAGGAGGCCATACTTTTCCATCATCCAACATATCTTCCACGTCCTCCAACTTTCATTTCCTGCTTTCTACCTCTTTTAAGCATTTTATGTATGTGGGTGATTTCTCGACCACATTTACTAAAGAAGCATTAACTTCTAATTTTTCAAATGCATTTAACAATTTACTCATTTGCTCCCTTACCTTTATAGAATAGGGTCTCTAAGGATACATGATTTTTAGCTTGTATGGTGGTGGGCTTATCCTCTTCTCTTCTTCCTTAGCTATGGGCTACATGTATTCCTCCTTTTCTCCATTGCTAGCACTTCTTTATCCTCCATTACCTACACACTTCTTACATTTTCAATTGGATTAGTCTCAATTATGCTAGGTAATGTACCTGTAGGTCTATTATCCATCTCTTTTGCTAATTGTCCCACTTGCACCTCAACTTTCAAATTGAGGATTGTCAATTCTATGAAAGAGTGTCAGTACTATTCATATAATCTTGTGTAATATTTGCTAAGTTACCTTTAATCTCGTTGGTCAACTTCACAAGATTCCCTACAATTTCTTCCAATGACTGCCTTTTCTCTTGCTATTGTTGGTGAGGTGCTTAAAAGCCTAGCAAATTTCGAGGGTTTCTCAAAGAAAGGTTCAGATGGTTCTACCAGCCTGGGTTGTGTGCATTTGCACAGGGATTGTTGCTTTGTACTCCTACATTTACCTATATAATTACTTGCTCATTTGGCACATTGCTTCTCCCTTCTCCTCTACACTCATATGTAGGATATAGCCCTATACACATATCACAAATATAAATCATAGAAACTAGAGAAAGCTGAGAATTGCTTACCAGGACACTATTAATCTTTTTGGATAAGAGCTCCAATTTAGCAACAATGCCATCATTATATGTACTTTATGCACGTCGATGAACCTGTGTGTTGTGGACCATTCATTGATGAGCATTGGATGCCATCTCCTTTATCAAATCCCAATCATCCTCAAGTAATTTATTCATAAGTGTACCCTTTCAACTACATCAAGAATAGTATGTAATGGTATAAATATACCACTATAAAATTATTATACCTACATCCAAAGTGGATATCTATACTGTTGGCAATTCTTGGAAAGCTCTTTAAATCTTTCCCACACCTCTGGTAAGGTCTCAGACTCTAGTTGCTTGAACAACCCAATCTCTAGTCTAAGTTGTGTAGTTTTCGCTAGTGGGAAGTATTTTGCCAAGAACTTGTTCCCAATGTCTGGTAGGTGATTATGCTTCTAAGTGGTTGTGATTGTAGCCATTGTCTAGCTCTGTCTTTGAGAGAAAAGAAAAAAGATTCCTAATTTAATAGCATTATCTGAAACTCCATTATATTTTACAATATTACAAAGCTCAAGAAAAGAAGCTACATGAGTGTTAGGATATTCATGTGGGGCATCACTAAATTGATTTGGCAACACCATGTTAATTAGTACAGGTTTTAGCTCGAAGTTATTGTTATTCACTGGTAGTCTCATAATGCTGTAATATTTAAATCCATCACCGATTTCACAATCTCTAATGGCTTGCTGGTTTGATGGAGGTGGAAGTTGCTCATGTTGCTCCTATTGTAAATTGTTTGCAGTCGTCTCTACCTCTTGCTCTTGTTGGAAGAAAGCTCTATGCCTTCCGTGGAGTGTTCACTAAATCTCAGGATCAAAGTCAATATCACACTTTTACTTCCACTCATATACAATATCTCCCAAACACAAGTATGCAACCTACAAGAACAAATAATTATATCTAGAAAAGAAAAAGAGAACTAGAAGGAGAAGAAGTAAAGAGAGAAAAACAAAAAACAACAAAAGAAATTGAAATGGCCTAATCTAGGAGTCTCTCAGAGTATTCAATAGTGCTCATTGCGCTCTCCAACAATGGTGCCAAAATTTGATTTGGGTCATCACCATACTAAAATTAAATTTCTATCAGGACCAGTACCGAGATGAGTACAGGTATCATTCACATAAGGAGGGGTTTTATGTCTATTAATTTAAACAAGTTTCTATTAGTTAGACCTCAGAACTATAGCAATAAATGAAATAAAATAAAATAAGACAAGTACTTAAAACCAACTCATGACTTGAATGGGTGAAGTACAATTGAAATGTTTAGCCCTTATGTTGTATTGATTTCCTAAGCAGCCAATTGAAGTTAATTCTCACTTTAATTGCTTTGTCACCAATTATTATTCCAAGTGCCTCCAAGATATGTACCCAAACTCTCCTAGAACTTAAACTCAAGACATAGCGGGTTTTCATAAATGTTACCAAGTCGAGTAATTAGTTTTGTAAATAACAATGTTCTCTCCGCACTAATCCTTTAGTTTCACTCTTGTTATTCCCACAAGTTTAATGTTCACAATTGTATATGTAACACATAAGTTTTACTTATATTATTCCTCATGTAGCCCAAAATTAATTAGAGAAGTGGCCATTTCCCCTAATTACTATTCAATTCCACAATTGTGAATAACAAAATCAAAGTAAATTCATCACCAAACCATGCATACATGTGCTGTTTTGTGTTTAGTGTGAGGTGATAACAGGCATGTGAGGACGAGAGGCAGGAAAAAAACAAATGATCTTATTCTCTAGAAATCTGAGCTGCAGAATAATGACTAAGGTTACTGTTCCATTAAATTCCTATCTAACCACCAAGCCTTTAAACGTGCTATTATTTTTGGAATCATCTAAACTCAAGCTCCTAACTAACTCAAGAAAAAAAAGCAAAAATTGTGCACCAAAAAAGAAAGAATATAGTCAGCCAAAGTAAAGGGCAAAGAATGTGATCTGATCCCTGTTGGCAGCGTAGGTAGTTAAGTTGCTAAACTGTCTAATCTTGATGACTTGTCAAGGTAAGATAGTTAGTTTCAAATAGCCCCCCTCAAGATGCGCAGTGGTAATTTACTATTCCCATCTTGTTCAAAAAATTCCTTAGCTACTGAATTCACAGTGCTTTAGTCATTATGTCAGCAATTTGCCTTCCGGTGGGCACATGATAGGTTCTAATCTTGCCTTCCTACACTCGATCTCTAACAATATGATAGTCTATATCAATGTGCTTGCTCCTTTCATGGAAAACTGGGTTGGCAGCTATGTGAAGTGTTGCTTGATTGTCACAAAGCAATAATACAGGTCCAAGGTGTTCAATTCCAAGTGCTGCTAGAATATCTCAACCAAGTGTGTTCACTACATGTGGCTACCATGGCTTTGTACTTAGCTTATACTGAGGATCTTGACACAACAGCCTGCTTCTTGGACCTCCATGATATCAAGGATTTACCAATGAAGATGCAGTACCTTCTGATGGACCTACGGGTGTCTACACAGGAGCCCCAATCTGAGTCATAGAAGGCATTTAACTCAAGATCACTTTCTGATGCAAAAACAGTCCTTGTCCTAATGCAGCTTTAATATAGAGTAGGACCTTGTGTGCCACTTATAAGTGTAGATCAAGTAGAGCAATTTTCCAATGAGCTTTCTGTAGACTAATGGATTTTCCTATGGAGTTCCTTAATCCTTGCTCAATTTAGAGTTTTGTTGCATTAGACACTTGCTTGGTTTGCTTCCTAGCATACCACTATCTGAAAGAATGTACAAGGCATATTTCCTTTGATTAATATAAATTCCATTTGCACCTCTGGCAAGCTCAATGCTAAGGAAATACTTGAGACTACCCAAGTCCTTGATCTTGAACCTCTTATCCAAAAACTCCTTTACATCTGTGACCATTGCTTCTAAATCACTTTCGACAATTATATCTTCCACATATACTAATAGAGCCATGAATGAACTGTTTCTTCTCATGATAAAGAGGCTATAATCAGCTTAGCACTGCTCAAAACCATATTCTGTCAATGCACCGGTCAGAGTAGCATTCCATTGCCTTGATGCTTGTTTAAGGCCATACAGTCTCTTATTCAACTTGCAAACTTGATCTGGTCTTCCCTCACAATAACCCTAAGGCTTTCTCATGTAGATTTCTTCTTCTAATTCTCTATGTAAGAAGGCATTGTTGACATCAAGATGATACAACTTTTAGCCCTTTACTGCAGCTACTGTCAAAAGATATCTAATGGTGGTCATCTTGGCAACTGGGGAAAATGTTTCTTGGAAGTCTATTCCTTTCTTTTATGTGAAGCCCGTTACCACCAACCTAGCTTTGTATCTTTCTACACTCCCATCAAATTTGTGTTTGATTTTGTACACAAACTTGCAGCCTATTGGCACCTTACCAGTTGACAGATCAATCACTGTCCATGTATTGTTTTGTTCTAAAGCCTTCAATTCTATCTCTATAGCTTCCACTCATTTGGGATCTGCTAAAGCCTCTCCATAGGTCTTGGGTTCATCCTGAATGGAAATAGCAGCCAAAAACGCTAGTAATGTGGGGAGAAGTTCTAATTCCCTAAGACACTCTCAATGGGATGTTTAGTAGAGGTTTGGTGCCCTTGTCCACTTAGCAGAAGTGAGGGAGAAAAGGCCAATTGTTAACAATAATCTTGAAGGTATTTGGGTGGTTTTCTAACTCTATTTGACTTTCTCAAAGTCTGCCACAGGTTGTTGGTTTAATGTAACACTGTCAAGCCACCCTGGCTCAAGTTCTTGGCTCATAACAGGTTCAGTGATGTGTTGATCTTGGAGAGGTTCGACTGGTTTACGGCTTTCTGTTTCAAGTGATGAAGGAGCTTGGGCCTAAGAACAGGGTTGAGTAGGACTAGATAAGGCATAGAATGGATCAGCAAAGTCATCGTTAAGTAGTGTGTATGAGGTTAAGTCAGAGGTTGCATTGTGGTTAACCATTTTAAAAAAGAACACAGTTGCATAGAAAATCACATCTCTTGAAGCAAACACTTTATTTGTTTTGAGTTCTAGTAGTTTATATCCCTTCACTCCATAAGGGTAGCCTAAGAACACACACCTTTCTCCTCTAGCATCAATTTTTTTTCTTCCTTGCTGTAAGGTTGAGACATAACACAAACAACCAAAGCTTCTTAGATGTTGGTAAGATGGTTTAACTCTAAATAACATTTCAAAAGGTGTTTTTTCATTTAATGAGCTACTTGGTGTTCTATTAACCATATAGGTAGCTGTTAAGATGGACTCATTCCAATACTTTAAAGGTAAACTGAATTAGAACCTTAGTGCTCTAGCTAGATTTAATAGGTGTTGGTGTTTTCTTTCCACCACTCTATTTTGTTGAAGGGTTTCAACACGACCTTTCTGGTGTATTATGCCTTTGTCTGGATAGAAATCTTTAAGCCAAAATTCTATCACTTCTAATTATTTTTATTTTTGCTCCATACTAGTTTAGAATGAGGTTAGCAAAGGCTTTAAGCAAGCTTCTTGTATCTGATTCATTTTTGAGTAGATAAGTCTAAGTTGTTCTAGTATAGTCATCCACTAGTGTAAGGAAGTATTTGCTTTCATCATGTGCTATTTCACTTATAGGTTCCTAAAGATCACAATGTAATATGTCAAAAGAGTGTGAGGCTTTATGAAAACTGTGTTTGAAAGACAATCTGTGCATTTTGGAAATAGGACAAATAAGACAAGGCAGTTTATTCAAGTTGGAAGCATTTACATTATTCAAATCTTCTTGCTAGAGTCCTAACACTTTGCCAGAGGGATGTCCAAGTCGATAATGCCATAAGTCTGCAGAACTTATAGAGCTTAAAGCATGTGAATTCTCACATGGAGCTGCTTTGTTATGATCTATCATGTCAAAAGATTTAGCTTGATGCCACCCTTTTCCTTCTTGAAAACGGTATAGGCCATTTCTCACCTTACCTCTCTCAATCATGGTCCAAGTGGCAAGGTCCTGCACAAGACAATATGAAGGAAAGAATACTAGACAACATGAAGCAGAATTAGATAGCTTCCTCACAAACATTAGATTTATAGTGAAGGAAGGAACACATAAGACATTCTATAAAGTGATAAGTTCAGTCAATTTTACTACCTTATGTGAGTGGCTATAGCCTGTGAGCCATTAGGCAACTTGATTGGCTTAGAAATATTTTTAGGCATGGATGTGAAAAAGCTTGGATCATAGACTATGTGATCATTGGCTCCAATATCCATTACCCAAGAACAGGCTTTTGGCTTGATTGGTCTCAGGCTTGAGGTTTTTTGGATTTTTCAAATTACCATTCATATGGAAAGAATTGGTGTTATAAGTGGTAAAGTTGGACATGGCAACATTAGAGCCAGTATGGTTTTGAGGTTGCTTTTCTTGGTTGAGTTTGTTGGCTTCTATCTTCCCTGTGCCTAAGAGAGCCATCAACTCATGGTATTGAGTCCAGGTCAGCATCACTTTTCCTTCATCTCCATATGAATCATCTCCTCCTTCTTCTTACAGATTCTGGACCAGGTTAGCATGGCCTGTCATCTTGTTGCCTTTCTGGAAAAATCTGTGCCCTGGTGGATAACCTTTGAGCTTGTAACATTTTTCAACAAGAAGTCCTCTCATGTTGCAATGTGTACAGATCAAAGCTTGTGCATTTCCAACCTTGAAACAATTCTCAAGGTTATGTCCTGGAATTTTGCAGTGTATACAATACAACTTATCTTTCCTGGTGTAAGTTTAAGCACATTACTGCTCTTTTGTGTAACCATGGCCACACCCTCCGAACTATGCAATGTCCCTAAGATCTGATGTTGCTTCTCTTGTTGCTGGATCATAGCAAAGACTTTGTTCACTTGAGGTAATAGATCAAGCAATAGAATCTGGTCCCTAACATGACTATAGGTGTCATTCAATCCCATCAGGAACTATATGACCGTGTCTCTTTGGTCTTGATCTAACAGAGGTTTCAATTGTCCACAAGTGCATTAAGGCATATTGTCATATATTGACAATTCATTCCATAAAGCCTTCAGTTTACCATAATAGGTAACAACCAAATCATCTCCGTGAGTTAGTGCACCTAAAGTCTTTTTCAGTTAATACACTCTAGGTCCATTGTGTTATAACATCCAATCGCTTAACTCAGTCTAAAGCTCCCAAGCATTATTTATAAATAGCAAACTAGATTTAACTGTAGGAGTAATAGAGTTTAGGATCCATGAGACTACCATGTTATTGCACCTTTCCCATGCATCTAATAGTCATGCTTCAGTTTCTGTAGCTATGTAGCGTTGGTTCTGGATGCATGCCTAGCTTTCTATTATAGATCTGGTATGGTTTAGGCTCGGTTTCACATTCAACACTACTCTGATACCATGTGTAGTTTTATGTTTAGTGTGAGGTGACAATAGGCGTGTGAGGAAGGAAGGAAGGAAAAAAATAGATGATCTTATTCTTTGGAAATCTGAGCTACAGAATAATGACCAAGCTTATTGTTCCATTAAATTCCTATCGAACCACCAAGCCTTTAAACGTGCTATTACTTCTGGAATCATCTACACTCAATCTCCCAACTAAATCAAGAAAAAGAACAAAAAACGTGCACAAAAAAAAAATACAGTCATCCAAAGCAGAGGGCAAAGAACGTGATCCAATCCTTGTTGGTAGTGTAGGTAGTTTAAGCTGCTGAACTATCTGATCTTGATGACTTGTCAAGGTGAGATAGTTAGTTTCCAACAATACATATTCAATCACAACAAACACAAGAGACAAGATAAATTTTTAATAATTGATGATATTATTAATAAAAATTATTTCCAAAATATTCAACATTCCAAACAACATTAAAATAATTGCAACAATATGAAACTTATACTAATATCTTTGCGTTGCATGGACACTTGAAAGCTTCGTAAGACTTGTCGCTGATTCCTCGTTCTTCATTTATTCAAGGTGTGTGAAATTTTTAGTTCTAAGCATTTTAGAAAATAAAACTAAGCCTAAGATGTCTTATGGACTATGAAGAACACATATTTATAGTAAGACAGCCTAGGGTTAGCGTGTAAATGCTCGAAAAGATGAACCAACCCTTAAAATTTCATGCTGGAATATAACTCAATCATCTGTCTCATTATCACTCACAATTCCGATGTTTAGCTCTCTGCGGTCTCAATTTTTTCCTACAAAAGTTCCAAAATACTTCACTCACCCATTTTGCTATTGTAACAAGGCTTCCCACAACCTCGACTTCATCTTTCCAAATGTGACTTGCAAATGTGAAAATTTTAGAATGCTTCACAATTGAATCTTGCCATTGCACCACTAATTTTTATGATTGCAACTCTTCCTATTACTACTACGAAGCTGACCTGCAAGCATGAAATTGCATTTTAAGTGTAGAAAATGTTCAAACTTAATAATTAACTCCACATCTACACTTTACATGTCCAAATCATCATGCTTAATATATTTCATATATGATAACATATTTTCTCTATTTTACTTTACGTGCATGCACAAATTAAGAACACAAGAGGTACAAATAAGCTATAAATTCACACGTTATCATCTATTCCCCTAATGAAGAGGAGTATGAAAGGCACTTGAAGATAGTTTTATAGTTGCATGGGAAGAAACAGTTGTACACCAAATTTAAAAAAATGCGAATTTTGGCTAAGGAGCATAGTGTTTTTGAGGCACGTCATCTTTGAAGAATGAGTGTTAGTGGTCTAAAGAAAATAGAAGCTATTGTATAGTGGCCAAGACCTATGATTGTGATAGAGGTTAGAAATTCTTAGGCCTTGTTGGGTATTACAAAAAGTTTGCAAAGGTTACACAATGATAGTAATACCTTTGACTAAACTTACTCAAAAGAGGAAGAAGTTTAAGTGGAGCCCTGAATGTGAAAGAAGCTTCATGGAGTTAAAAGGAAGGCTGACCTCAGTGCCCATATTAGCTTTACCCAATGTAGAGGGAGAATTCACCATTTATAGTAATGCTAGTAAGAATGGATCAGGGTGTGTTTTGATGCAAAATGGTCAAGTAATAGCTTGCGCATTGCAACAATTGAAGCCGTAGGAGCTCAATTACCTACTAATAATTTATATCTGGTAGCAATGGTTTTCAACTTGAAAATCTAAAGGCATTATCTATATAGAGTAAGATGTGAGGTGTTTACTGATCATAAAAGTTTCAAGTATCTATTCACTTAAAAAGAGTTGAACATGAGGATGAGACAGTAGTTAGAACTAATTAAAGATTACTATCTAGTCATCAATTACCACCAACGCAAAGCAAACTGGGCCGCTAATGCCTGAAGTAGAAAGGGAATGACAGGATGGCAACTATGTTGGCAAGACAATTTGAATCACTACACCTTGAGATTGTGGAGTTAATGGAAACAGTACTTGCTACCTTAACTGCTAAGCCTCCAATTTATGAAGAAGTCAAAAGGTCCCAAGATATGGATTCTTAATTAAAATCGTTTAAGGAGAATGCCAAAGAAGAAAAGTTGCAAGAGTTCCAAGTAGGAGGTGATGGTGTTTTGATATGTGAGGTAGATTGTTTGTTCCAAAGGTTATGGAGATCAGAAACAAAATTATGCAGAAGGCACATCAATCTAAGTATTTGGTCCATCTAAAAAGTATAAAGATGTACAAATATTTGAAAAACAAACTTTTGGTGAACTAGGATGAAGAGAGATGTGGCCAACTTTGTAGCAAGATGTATGACATATAAGAAAATTAAGGCTGAACATTAAAGACTGAAAGGTTATCTCCAACCTTTGGAGATACCTAAATAGAAATAGGAGAATATTACAATGGATTTTATGGTATGACTAGTGCAAACTCCACAAAGCTGCGATGCCATATGGGTGGTTGTCACAGGTCAACTCACTTTCTCCCAATCCAGTCAACATACACCTTAGATGAGGTGGCCAAGGTGTACACCAATAACATTGTGAGACTATATGGAACTTCAACGAGCATTGTGTCAAATCTGGACTATCATTTTGTGTCACAATTTTGGGGAAGTTTTCAAAAGGCCATGGGAACAAGAATAAATTTAAGCACAATTTATCAACTTCAAATGGAAGGACAATCTAAACACATAAAGATATGTTGAAAGCTTGTATTTTGGATTTCAAGGCAACCTAGAATGATATATTTGCTATTAGTTGAATATTCTTACAACAGTAGCTACCATAGTAACATAGGGATGGCATCCTATGAAGTGTTGTATGGGCAAAAGTGTCACTCGCTTATTTGTTCGAATAAAGTGGGTGAGAAAAGCCTAACAGGACCTAAATTGGTCCAAGTAACCATTCAAAAAGTGGTGGTAATTTGAAAAAAACTTGAGGCTCAAGATAGACAAGAGAATTAAAAAGATTTGAAATAGAGACCTCTACAATTCCAACTAGGAAAGAAGGTATATCTCAAAGTATCTCCATTGTGTGGAGTAGTACACTTTGGAAGGGTTGGGAAGTTGAATCGACACTTTGTGGAACCTTTCGAAAATATTAGAGAAAAAGTGACAATTCACCTAACTTTATCACCAGAACTATCCAAAATGCATGACATCTTTCACGTGTCTCAACATAGACAATACGTGCCAAATCCAAACAACATATTGGAGACCAAACCGTTGACTATAAAGGAGGATTTGAGTTATGTGAGATTCCAGTGAAGAGAGTAGACTGAAAGGAACAAGTCCTAGCCACATGGTAATTAGAGGAGAACATTCAAAGTCTACACCCTTAATTTTTTTCTGAGTATGGAATACTAAGTTTCAAAGATGAATCTTTTCATAAGTGGGAAGATGTAATAGTCGAAACTTGTACACTTCAAATTTTTCATATTTTAATTTAATCTGCCGTATATATTGCAGGCAAAATGAAGTTTTCACACTTGAAAAAATCTATAATGACATCTACAAGTATTATATGCAAAAAATTTCATGCACGTATGTTAACATAACAACTAGGGTGCTGTAACTTATACACACAAAAACACACACACACACACATATATATATATAAATAGAATTACTATTCATATTATTAATTATATTAATATATTTTTTAAACACAAAAGTTGCAATAGATAATAATTATTATAATCATAAAGTAGTGCACTAAGATGAACCATGTGATAACCGTAGCCTATACATTATTAGCCATAACTATTGATTATGAGCAATAAAAAGGAGCCAATCTGCCCTTTAGACCGATCGGATATTCAAAATTGAATATATAAATAAAGAAGGGCCGATGAAATGCAATGGTTGATCAAGGACAATAAAATAGTAGAGAAGATTTAGGGATGCTGGTCTGGAAAGGATGTACTGTTGACGGAGTTGGTTAACTGGTCAAAACAAATACAATAAGATTGAGGAAATTTAGGGTGCTGTATTAAGTGGGCTATAAAGGCTGTTTATGTTACAATTGTGAGGGGATATTAACATCAATTGGATAAGGAAACCCTACCGTAAAACCAAGAAAAGGATCGATTGACAAGGGAGATTCTGATAAACAAGTTGCACTTCCTTACTCCAACACTTTGGTTGATCGAAGAACAAAGAGAAGGAAAAACCCATTCCAAAGCTGCAGCACAAGGGGAAGAAGAGTAGGACCTTCACTCTCCATTGAGGTGAACTCTCTACACTAAAAAGCCAACGTTTCAATACGATTATGTAGAAAAGGTTAGAATTTTAATCTACATGGTAATCTTACACATTTTTTACACATATATGTTAAGTTTTGTGAATAGAAATTAGGAGTATATACATAAACAATAGATTTAGGTGAGATTATATGTAGAAAATTCTTGATAATAGGCAAACACATGTGAAAACAACATAAGTTGTTGGAAATCAACCATATATCCTTGATCTTGGTGAAGTTTTGATCCAAAAAAAAAAAAAAAACTTTGAGGTTTATAGAGGATGGATATGAACATGATTGATCCATTCATAAAAAGGGATTTTATACATGTTTGGGATTAAAAATTACTAAGAAAAAGGGGGGAATGGAGCAAGAAAGACCAAACAAGCCTTACTACGCATGCGGAAGGCGTTTTGCAATGCACCTCCATGCAGTCGAAAGATCAACCACAAACATCTCCATTGTGTGATGCAGTAATTCATATGGTCAAAAAGCATGGCATCACAGTTGTGATGAATTATTGTGCACTTGTGAGTTCAAGCTAGAGACATTATTGTGCCTGCGGGATTATGTCTCACAAGCGCTTCAAGCACACTCGTGGTCACAAACTTCAACATTTCTAGTTTATGCTATGGTCGAATTTTGTGGTCACGATATTCCCTCTTGTGACTACGACTCCTATCTTCATGACCACAAGTCATGACTAAGACAATACCTAGTAGGCAAATCTCATAATAAAAAAAAATTCAACCAATTAGTGTTTTTAATCATGGTAAACCATTAATATCTATTCGAGACTTATAAGAATTATCCTTTACACAAATCAAAAATTGGAAAACCCATCGAATATGTGAAATTCAAATTAAATTAAATAAGAATTTGTACAAGGCTATGTAAGGAAGGATTAGATCGTTATTCAAAGCCTTGAAGAATGAGTAGGAAGTAAAGTTTTATTGATTTGGGATTAAATCAAGGATTATGTTGTTTGAACAGGATTCCAAGAAACTAAGATCAATGAACCATCAATTCAAGCGAGTTAAGGCCAAGTAAGTGGGCTACCCGAAAATTCATACTTTTGCCTATAAAATTAAGTATTTATATGCACTGTGATTCTCCAAAGGAAATTTCTTGACTATACTAAAAAAAAAAAATTCTCAAGTGAAATTGGCTTGTGTTAATTCAAATTGTTAACATTACGAAAATTTTTACATGTGAACAAGTATGCTAAACTGAATTTTCTATTAAGTTTTTCTCTGGAAAAATCAAATTACAAAAATTATGTTCTAATGCTCATTGGAATGAACGTCAGTGTATAGAACCTAGTTCCAACCTTCGCAAGTGGAGTAGAAGTTTTGGGCTTTTAGCCAAGGTTAAGTTGACTTTTTCAATTAGAGTTAAAGATTAAAATTACTATACATAGCCATCTCAATTAGGGTTAAAGATTAAGCCTAAGTGACCCTCTCAATTGGGGTTAAAGATTGAGATAGCCAGCACATGACCCTTTGTAGTCAGGGTTAAAAATTGAGGTTCAGAGCAATAGATTTGATATACAAAATATCTGAGGCCATGAGCAACATAATAGAAAATTAAAAGAAGATTTACATTGATTGTTTTACTAAAGTCTATCACTATTACAAATTATTATACAAATTTTATAGATTATGAAATTTTTTATTATGTTCACATCTTTAAAGAAGGTAAACTCCTTACTAAGTGATTAATCGCTCACAAGAAAGAAATTCCTTTTTGCAAATGATGAAGTTGAAACCAAATACACTTGGGGTTTGTGAGATGTTGATAAAGGAATTGAGGACCTTGATTTAAATGTTAAAATTGTCTATTAGGCAAAAATGTTGTAATTAAATAAATTTTCTACTACAAGTGATGTAATTCTTGAATTATTTTGAGGAACGATCACCTATGTAACAAATCTTAATGTTATGCAATGATTTTCATTTATTGATTTAGATGCTCTAATGAATTGGGCTTTGGTGTCCTCTAAAATAACTATCTCAAAGGAATTGCCATATTACGTTTTTAGATTAAGGGTGTGACAGGAGTATGCATTAGTACAAGACGTATAAGGAGAGAGGCATTTATGGATGTAGTTTAAAATGCTAGAAATATTAAATTCTAAATACATTTTAATTCTATCACTTATATATAACTTTTTTTCATAATATACATAAATGTATGCTTCCAATTTATTTGTGTAAATTCCAATTCAAATAACATTTTTTATTAATTTTCTAACTATACTTAAAGGATTTAAGATGAAATTTATGACCAAATAACTTTCTTATCATTCAAAATTTAATTATAAAAATTAAATTTAAATAACATTGACACATGTGCAGAAATGTAAAAAGACAAAGATAGCAGCATGTGCTAGAACCTAACGAAATCTACTTATGGAATCGTGAAGAACGACACTGCGCACAATCTTTGGTAAACTCTAGAGAGAAGACAACGACAACTAACACACCTTGTTAGTGGATACGCCATGAATTAACCCAAGAGACACTTACAATAACTCAATTTAGAATTTGGATTTACAAGAAGTGAGGCAGACTCAAATCAAGAGAAAACCAAATAAGGAATTTTATTTATCAAATTACCAAAAGATTTCTTCTAATAAAATAGCCAAGGGTCCTTTATATAGTGTTAGGTATCCTTAAAAACCTTCTAAAGTTGCCCATATGTGTTTTAGGAAGATTAGGAACAAGAATTGGAAAGAAATTCTAACTAGAATACAATTCATGGACTCCAAGCTGTGGTCAGGCTCGATTTAGACATTATGGGCTCCATCTAACATCCTTTGGCTCCACCTAGGGTGATCTGGAACTATTCCAATCATAATTCTTGTATGTTGAATTTACGATCCTAGGTGTTTGCAATCGAGCACGGCCCTGTGTAATTGTAATTATAGAAATCTGAAATCACATCTAAGTTGATCTACTTTAACTTAGGATCAATCCGAACTCCTTGGGATCAATTGGGATCTTTTTAAGATCAAGTTAATGCCATTCCAAAGCTATTTTCATCATCTTTTTGTACCAAAATGATCCATAAGCTCCATTTTCACCTCTAAGACTTCTCAAAACATTCAAAAGCAAGCTCTTTGAAACTCATGTTCAAGGTTCTTCTTGGCTTCTTAGAGCTCATAGACTTTAACTTGCATCGATAGGTCGATAGATATGCTTTATTCCAACACAGCACTCACGTCATTCCCCTCCTCTTAAAGACAAATTGTCCTCAATTTGTTAGGATTCATGTTACCTACAAAACAAAACTTCAAATAAGAATTAATATCATATAACACTAATAATATTCCTTCCTTATACTCCTGTCTTGCAACTCGATTTTGTTGTAAACGTGTAAACACACGCAACCCTCCACAACTTGCTAGCTTAGGAAAATTTCCTTCAAATTGTAACTCAATTCCTAGATCAAATATAGTGATGTGGAATGTTCATTTAGTAGTTTTAAAGAAAATCAACCTTCCACCAAAATCATATAACCTGTTGAGACATGTCTTCACCTACGCTTATAAACAATTCATGAAATTCCCTTAGGTTTCTTCCTTATAGAAGTAATTCCAACTTCCTCAAGGCAATCCTCCTATAAAATTATCCTTTCTTTGGTAGCACTTGTGTGTTCCAATGGATTAGCACTAGTGTATTCCAGCAATCTAATTGCACCAACACAATTATAACATGAAATCAACTCATGACAATGCACAATAAATAATGAATAATCAATTAGAATAACACACATCTTCATGCTATCTCCAATCAAATATACATGCAAGTGATAACATAGTTCTCTAGTATTTCCTATTATTCCATACACATCACAATTCATGCACTTATGCACAATGTGCGTAAAACCTATACTACCTTGCTCTTATGTGTATGCGTGAGTAGAATTCAATAGCATGATAAGCCTTATATTTGAGCATGACACACATGGAAAGTCCAACGCATCCATGTTTTAAACCATGATTAAACACAAGAATCATAAATTCCATTGGCCTAAGATGATCTTGCCAATATTTCAACATTTTCATAATATGCAACCAACAATATAAATACTGTGACCATCCAACATCATGAACATTGTGGATATTCAATGCATCACCAAAAAAATGAAATTCATTATGCTCGAATTCATCGAATGACACTATTATAGCATAGTTATAACATGCATTCCTAAATTCCAATTGTGGAAACTCTTTGTATGATCTTAAAATACTTATTGTGTATGTACCATGCTCTACGGGTAACTCTAGATATCTCAACACAGTCTACAAATTTTCATCAAATATTTAGGAATTTTAATTGTCCTCTTTTGGGGTCACAAACACACATGATGAAGGCAATTTTCCAATGTCAAACCAATATCATGCAAGTCACCAAGAATTTCAGATATAAGATTCTCAATTCCATTAATTCCCATAGGCTAACCATTGAATGCTAAACCCATTAAATAAAAATCATCCTTAAAACTAAAAGTTGCTAACAATCCAACACTAGGCACCCCATGTAAATGGTAATGTAAAAAATTGTTAGAAATAAGATTGTTGACCTCTTTCCATGGCTTCAATTCATATGGATTCACCAACTCCTTTGCTCGTGAATCTTCATCAACTTCAACTGAGAACACTATGGTTAACTGCTCTCTAATATCTTTGTGCTCCTGCAAGAGATTATCAACAAAAGATATAGAACAATATAAGGGTTTTGTGTAAATAATCCTCTCATCACAAACCCCTAAATCTCTATTAACTCTAAAGCACTCTCCTCATCTTTTGTCATTGTGAAGTCAGTCTCTTTTCTCTCATATTCTTTTTTTTCCTTCTTAGTCTTTTTTCCTTTTCTTTCCTTTCGTTTTCTCCTACCTCATGTTCTCTCTCCAACTCTAGCCCACATTGATTTTGATCATATAGTGGATTATCAAATACAAGTCCTAGAGAAGTGTAAAGTGCAAGAGTTTCATCAACAAAATTGTAATCATTCTCTCCCATGGATGCTATAAATGTTTTCTCATCTAATGCTTCTTCTTCATGCTTAATCATTGTAACTTCTTTGATAATCTCACTACTAGTCTCATCTTCTAAATCTAACTTATCCTCAATTTTGAAAATTTCTTCTTCAAAGACTTCATCAATAGCCTCTTCTCTATTACCATTACATGCCTCTATCATGGGCAAATCCAACCTCGACTCATCCCTCTTAAGGGCTGCAAAATTGCTAACACTACAATTATTAAATTGAAAATATCTACAACTCACCTCCTTCATTGCCATAAATGCAACATTATTAATATCGTCTTAAGATCTCTTCTAAATATCCCGGCAAGTGTTAATTTAGATATATCCCTTAACAACATCTTTTTGAAGGTCATATCGCATAAACTTTCCAGTAACATCTCTAGAAAAGTCTTTCCTCGTTAACTTTCTGGCACCCCTCTTCCTAAGCTTACACTTAATACAGATGGCCCTCTCTACCATGTCCTTAATGCCCTCATAGCTATGACGTTCCACAATCTCCACAATGTCGTCATCTAATCTATTGAGAAATCTATTCATTGTTTCTCAACACTCTCATTTACATTAGCTCTCTTAATAGCTTAATTCAACTAATCATAATATTTCTCTACACTTAATCCATCTTAAGTTAAATTATCTAATTTATCACACAACTCATGCTACATGGAATAGGGAACAGATTGATTTCTCATCACCCTCTTTAATCCCTTCCATGTAATGATTCTACTTCCTTTACAACTCCTTTTACTATCAGCAAATTCATATCACTAATATTTTTTTAGTACATTCTCCAAAAGATTGAGTGGCTAAATGTACCTGACATGTCTCTGAGCACAATTAAAAATCAAATACCTCTTTCACCTTCCTCTCCCATACCAAATATGCATTAGAATCAGTTTGTTCCAAAAACGGTGGAATATTGAATTTAGTCCTCTTTGTTGACTCACCATTCTCCTCATGATGCCTCCAAGTACTCGTCCTAAGAAAGTCATCAACTCCACAACTACCACTGAATTCATTATAACCTACATACCTTCGTTGCCTCTCTCGATGTGTAGCACCATTCAGTGTAGTCCTCGTCTCCTCCTTACTCCAACTCCTATGAGATGGACTACTTCGTGCAGTAGTATATAAGTCCCCCAAACTATCCAACCTCCTACTTGTGCTTGCTAATGTCTTCAAAAACCATCTCACACAAAATGCATTCTCTTCTGCAATCCAATTAGGTAATATAAAGAGCAGGGAAATGTGCAATGTGTGTGTAGGTGTCCTCTTACCTCACAAGATATAATTCACTCATTTCTTATCTCTCACTTGTGTATCACACAAATAATGCAGTCAACAATGCACTCTTGGAATTCCAAGCAATCTCTGAAATTCAAGTGTTGTGTCCCCTATTAGTGTGTAAGTGTTTGTGAGGATAAAAAATTAGGGTACAAGATCAATTCAGATACAATTAGATCAATCTAAGGCTAAAAAAATGGGCTGGTGGGTCATCCAGACACAAAGGGATCGATCCTAGCAAAAGAGATAAGGTCGCAATCGATCCTAGGGAAAAGACATTGATCTAATATAGAGACAGCTATGCAAAACCTAGGAGATAGACATGATCAAGCATGAAAGGGCAATCGTTCTGGGTTTTTGCACAAAAACATGTGATTGATCCCATGATTGAAACTCATGATTTTAAACAATGTAACTCCTAGAAATTCACTCCAATTCAGTTTCTTTCAAGTTTGCAACATTCCTTAACACTAAAGGATCAATTTGGAGTCTAATCTCAATTAAAAATCACAACTTTTTTTTCTTTTTTTTTCAAATTTCTGCACAAGTTTTATTGTTTTTTTTTTCTTGCCATACATTTTTTCTTTTTTTCTTTTGAAGTTTTAGAAATCAAACTCCAATAAAAAACAAGCTAACCCAATGAATAACAATTTCTTTTTACTATGGAAGATGACACGAACAATAGGATACAAAGACATGAAGAATAGAAATAACGAAATGAAAGGAAATGAGATAAACTAATACCTGAACCTATACCTGGATAAGAATCTGAAACAACCGAGCCCTGCTACCACCTAATTCGTGTGCGGACGTATAGAAAGATAAAGATAGCAGCGTGTGCCAGAACCTAACAAAATCTACTTATGGGAATCATAAAGTACGACTTAACACAATGATCTTCGGTGGACTCTAATAAGTAAAGGACTACAACTAACATGCCTCATTATTTGATGCCCATGAATTAATCTAAGAAATGCTTAGAATAACTCAATTTGGAATTTGGATTCACAAGAAGTGAGGCACTATCAAATCAAGAGAAAAATAAAGAAACAATTTTATTTATCAAATTACCAAAAGAGTTCCTCTAATAAAATAGCCAAAGGTCCTTTATATAGCATTAGTAACCCTTAAAAACCTTCTAAAGTCATGCCATAAGTGTTTTAGGAAGATTAGGAAGGAAAATTGGAAAGAAATCCTAACTAAAATACAAATTTTAGGCTCCCAGCCATAGTGTGGAGGGCCACGTACTGAGCAGACCCTCTTGACACAAAGTAGGCCCTACTGCTAGGGGTGGCCCTGAGTCGAGCTACTCGATGAGTCGAGTTAAGTAGCTCGACTCAAAACTCGGTTCGAGCTTGAGCATTATCAAGCTTAAGTCGATCGTGAGCTACTCGAGACACATAACGAGTTGAGCTCGAGTTGTCTCTATGTCGACTCGACGAGTTTCAAGTAACTCAAAATTGGTGGCAGTTTTGTAATTATTTCTTTTTGGTTGTGGCATTTTGGACAAAGATCTTCCTCAATGCTTGATACTCGAGCTCGTGAAGCTCAAATTTTGGGTTTAAGTTTCACGAGCTTGAGCTCGAGCTCGATTACTTGAGGTCGTGAAGCTCAAATTCTAGGTTCGAGTTTCATGAGCTTGAGCTCAAGCTTTCTTTTTCACCCTCGAGCTCGAGCTCGAGCTGAGCTCATCTACTCGACTCAAGCTCGAGCTCCAATTTTTGTTGTCGAGTCAAGCTTGAGTATACTAATACTCGAGCTTAACTAGACTTGAACTCAACCCTACCTACTGCAGGCCTATGCGAATGAGATATCACCCGTTGCTGCTAGGTCAGGGCTTTGCATATACTTGTAAATATTTCTAATTTTTTTATATTTATTTTTAGATATGCTTCCTCGGCGTTTTAATGTCTTCTGCTATCACTTGACTTTTTTTTTGACAACCTTATTATAGGAGGGCAAGGTGTTAATGAAGCTTTACATAGTCATCGTGTTGTTGCCATGTAGCCTACAATTGTTAGGGTGGCCCCCCTCTCTAGCCATCGCCTAATGTAAATTGAGCTTTTAATCAATGCAAGCAAATTTCTCGCACAAATCGTGTACACAGCTACTACTTTCTTTACGTTCTATTAGAATTGTTGGGATAGTGCCTTGAGCCAATGCACAATCAATCAGTGTGTGGGTTCAAGTGGACATAATCGGTTACGGAACGACTACTAGCCGCACGGTGCCCCTTTCTCCCTATCCTCAGAAGGAGCCCTATGGCATTTGGTATCAGAGCCTCGGTTTTGATTGGGGCCGAGGCGTAGGATCACAGACAATACTGCATCAGCGAATGTGTCGGAGGGCAATGAGGTAGAAGCCCCACCGCATAAGAATCTCACAACTAAACAGCGATTGGAAGCTCTAAAGGAGCAGGGTTCCTGGATGGATTATGTAGCAATGACCTTGAAGGAGAAAGTCGAGAGTCTGGAGGCCGAAGTTGCAAACCTCCAAGCCCAACTAGCCGAGAGTCGGGAATTATGTCAGGAACTGGTCGAGAATTAAGGAGCTAGTACTGTTCGAGAGTACTATTCGAGAGCTTTAAAGAGTGATGGAACAGATGTCCATCCAAATTGGACTACTCCAGTGAGTAGTCAGCAATGCCTCAACAATCACCTAGAACTTGAACCGAGAATTTGAGTCCCCGAGCCGCAACCCTACGTGATAGTCTACAACCTCAGATGAATGCAACTTCTTCAACTAAGCAAAGCATTTGATACCTGAAGTGGCATGCTAGCATCTGATTGTTTTCTTCTCTTATTTGTCGAACGAAATCTTCATATATTTCTACTGAATTTCTGGGCTTAGGGAACGACCATCACTTTGGAACTTTCATGACCAAAGCTCGAAGATCGCAAACCAATGCCTCAGACTCCTCTATTTTGTGTGCACATTATTTCCATAAACACAATAGTATTCAATTAGGTCGTCATTAATAAGAGTTATATAATTGTCACCTCTTTCTATAATCAACCACACCCCTTGCAACCTAGAGTTTAGATAATCTCCCATTCCTGTCAACAAAACACAATAACTTTGGAATAAGGATGTATATTATTCTATGTGAGAATTGGATTTCAAATGGAGGTAGATATTTATAATTGCACGTAAGATAATGAGTACAATCAAATAAAATAAACCGCAATATGTAGAAGGCAAGGGTACTAATTGAACTACATGGAGCAATGTGATAGAGCTACATGTGGAAGTGTAAAAGTATAACACGCTACAAAAATATAGACGCATCGTAGTCTGATATAATGAGACACTGAAAACTGAGGGCCCATCTAAGTGATGAGATAAATCAATTAATGGTAAGGCTCGTCAATTAAAAATCAAGCAGACCCCATCTATTTATGTCAATAAAGCTGTAATAAGGGTGACATGCTTCAAATGGGTATTGACATTGATGGGATAAGATAATGTATAGAGGTAGGGTTCATCATTCAATACATTGAATAGAGTCACATGCTTTGCAATCTGATATGATGAAACATTAGAAGTTAGTTAATGGTAGGGCTCGTCAATTGAAAATCAAGTAATCCCCATTTATCAATGTTAATATAGCTATAATAAGGGTGATATACTAGAAATGGATACTGATATTGATGGGATAAAACAATATATAGAGTTAGAGCTCGTTATTCAATGCATTGAATAGTATCACATGCCTCACAGTGTAATCTAACGAAACATTAAAAGTCAAGGACCATCTAGGATAAATAAGTTCGATGGTAGGGATTGTAAGGCAAAAATTAAGTAGCCCGCATGGCCCATAATCAGTAAAGCTATAATAATAGTGAAATGCTACAAAGGGGTACTACTATTGATTGGATAACACAAGTTAGAGGTAGGGTGTGTCATTCAATGTACTAAACAAGGTCACATGCCACGCAGTTTAATATGACGAGACAATTAAAAGTTGTAAACCCATCTAATGATGGGATAAATCAGTCAGTAGTAGGGCTCATCAATCAACGTACCTAAAGCTTTTAAGCCAGAACCACATGAACTATCTCATTCTTTCCCATAATTGAGTAAGCTAGTTTGATAGGACAACACAAGCAGTAGTGAGCAGTTGGTGTGATAACACAATCCAAGCAAATGATGGTCTTGTGAATATAAATACATGTGTGTTCGATGGCAAAGAAATCATCAACAGAGACTTTCCGAGTATCCAAAATGCACTACACTGGCAAGGATATCTTTTAAGCAATAAGGAAATCGTGGCTTCTCGATGACCATTTCCAATATAATTCAAATCCAAGTAAGAGGTACTCACCTATATATCCAATATAATGGAGGTAGAATGGCATTATTGATTATGGGAACAGCATTGAATTCTAGTAGAGATAAAAGGAGGAATTCGTTGTCCCCATCTAAAGGCGATGACTATGTCACAAGACACGCCTGAAGAGAAGACATTAGCTTTGAATCAGATACAAGAGAGAAATAACAAAATGTGTCACGCTACAATTTTGGGACCATGACACAACAGTATTTTTGAACAATCTAAGTGAATACCAAAGCTAACATGTATCATAGTAGATTGATCCAACAATAAATTCCATAATAATCCAAAGGAAAAAAAAAAGTAATATCTATCATATTATCCAAAATCCAGTGTGCAGTGGAATAAAAAAGTCCTAATTATTACATCAAAAAGTGTCTTGATAAATAATAATATTGTCAATAAGACTATAGTAATATAAACTAGGTTCTCATCCTCATATCTACCAACCCCACATTTGATCCTCTTTGTTGTTTACCTCTATAAAGACATTAACTAAAAATAGTGAGCGACAAGTCACTCAATAAATAGTACATTCTATTTTTTTTCTTTTTCAACAGATGTAAGCAAGATAAAATAACACAATTGAATAAAGCACAGTTTGTCGTAGAAATCATAAATTAGGATTTGCATAACACAAATTTTCTAGAACAAGTAGTAGAAATCATCTTTGAAGCAATTTACAGAAATTCATGACATTCTAGAGGTATTTCAAACCATCTTGCTATTCATATAGTTCACATGTTCATTTTCTATACCTATGCCTGCTCCTAGAGCTATGTACTTCATGTACTTGTTTCCACTAATCTCAACTAAAGAGCGTCAAAATTCCAACCTACAACCGTAGCTGAGTGGGTCAAAATCCCACTTATAATACCAGTTGAGTAGGTTAGAATCTCACCTATAGCCCTAACTGAGTGGATCAAAATTAGCTTCTTATACTATTGTCGGCCATACATGAGAGCTTTTTATACTTATTACGTGTATTTCATTTATCCCAAGTAGTCCTTTTCATAAAATCAGCTTGCAAATAACTCACATTAGAGGTTTCAAGAAACACTAAATGAGTTCAATTTTTGCTACAGTTAACATGCCAAAACCATGCTTTCATAAAATAGGAATAATGTTCAAAAGTAATTTTTTAAACAAGTAGTGAGATTTTAGGTGTCACATAAGTAACCTCTTACCTATCTCTTAATTTTGCAGCTTAACAGGTTCCTCGGCTATGGACATTGGATTTCGTAATCAATCATGGAATTTCTCATTTAATGCTAAATTCATGTAAATCCTATACTTTCAAATACCTCATGTGTATCTTACATGTCTTAAGTCATGACCCATTTGATATCTGGTTACTATTTTAATCATTCCTATTCAGATTCTCTTAGTGACTATCCCGCATGCATTATTATATTTTAGACAGTGAGTTAAGGCCTAATTTAATTTCAAAATCAAAAAATTCAACTCAAATTGTGCAAAACATGAAATATGTCCAATTTTCATAGGTCAAACCGTGACAACAAGAGTCAGTCTCACAACCACAAAGCTTTACTCCACAACCATAACCAACAACTATGGAACATTCTGTAATTTCTGCACTCGGTTCCGTGATCGCATGTGAGAGGGCTACAACTGCGCTTCACGATTCTGCACACACAAGGCATAACACTAGGGCGTACTGTTTTTCCCATGGTCTACTCCGTAAGTGCGCATTCTAGCCTTATGCTAGTGTTGTCACCTTTCCCAGATGCAATGGCAACCGTGACATGTCTTGTTTGGTCAAAATTTTTCATTCTGCAATATCCTAATCACCAAAAATCAAGTTTATCATGGCTTGTAAGGTCTCTAGGGATGTTTTATGCATTTAAATCCATGAAAATCATAAGCAAGATATTTTCACCCATTTTTACAAGTTATAGGATATTCTTTAGATGTTCATACAGCATGTCAATACATGTTCCTACGACTCCTACTGATGTATACACATCCCACACTCCTTCCTATGTGTTAAACATATTATGAAAGCTCCTAAAAATTCATATTTTCAAGTGCCTATATGAAAATAATTCATGTTCCTACACATATGCATGATAAACAAATGATTTGGCCTAGGAATTATCTTGAATTGTGATGTTTGGATGCAAGAAATTTATCCCACCCCCTCTAGTGAGTCGTTGCTCTTCCTCCAGGTCAAAGGTGGGGTTTTCACTTCAATTATGTGTATTGATACCTTTACGTTTACAAGAGTTTTAAAGGGTATCAATTTCCTAATTTTTATGGCTTTAAAATTGTATACATAATTTCCTAGTTTCCCATGGAGTCTCACACTAATTTTGCTGGTCTTATTTTCCAAATTTTTTCTCTCCCACTCATGGCGAACTCTTTCCATAACATTTATATTTTTTTGGCTGAATTTTGGTTGCCTTATAATTCTCGTATTTGTTCTCATACTTACTTGACTTATTTCCCAAACATTGCACACGAAACT
Source organism: Avicennia marina (assembly GCA_019155195.1). Lineage (NCBI taxonomy): Eukaryota > Viridiplantae > Streptophyta > Magnoliopsida > Lamiales > Acanthaceae > Avicennia > Avicennia marina. The sequence goes on along the minus strand of CM032754.1, from coordinate 15,200,554 downwards.
TCACAATAAATAATAAGGTGAAGGTTTAAGTCATGCCTTACGCATTTAGCATTAAAACATTAATTAAAAATCGATTATGTGGTTCCCAAAATTGGGGTAAGAGTTGACTAGACTTATAGTGTGTACCTTACCTTCCATGTGCACTTAATATTATCCTAATAAATTCAAACGTAAATAATTGAATAATTAGGCTAATAATTTAATAAATCATCCACCAAAATTATTTCTATAAACATTATTATATCTCAAAAATCCAAAGTAGTGCATCCTCCACCCTTACAAAAATTTTCGTTCTCGAAACTTGAATTCACCTATTTCGGTATTTAGTCAGGGTACCAATTTCACAATACCTCATCTCCTCATAGAGTGGTTATCCCATAGGGTTACCTTAGCATTTCAGGCTTATGCTCCATTTCCTTACATAGGCAAACATAAAATAATTTAATCAAACAAGCATACAAACTAATGATTGGTTATATCATTTATCCTACATAGGGGACATCCACCCTTAGCTGTGTTCCATTTGAATTTCTCATCCTTTACACTCAACCTAAAACTTCCAACTTTTCTTTTTTTATGAATAGGGTAAGGCCTTGCCATGCTTCCCTGCACTACTCTGATTTTTCTATCTTTGTACTCCTAGTTCCCATTTCATCTTTCACCTAGTGTGGCCACACCACTCTATAAGATTGCCCTACTTTCTAACTTATGCCCAAATTGTCTAGCAAGAGTCTTGGGAACATAGGAATGCAAACAAGGTATAAGCATGAAACTGGTTAACAATTATGTTATCTATGACCATGTTCTTGGCATTATCAGCCTCCATCTAGGTTAAAGCAAACACCCATGCATTCTCATTGGGCTTATGGTTTAACTAGTTAGGGCCATCCCTGTTAGTGTTAGTGGTGATGTTTGGTCTAGTAACACCTCGTAGACACTCAGCTACTCAGTGGCCCTATTAATTGCATTAGAAGCATGCTCTCGTCTTTAGTCAGCATTCTCCCGCATGTCGATTGTGGCAGATATTACACTTAGGTATTGGACACAAGTTTTGACCATTCTTACCTTTATTAGCTCTCTTGTTGATCGTTGGCCTAAACGAAGATCCTAACTGGTGGTTTCTAAGACACAGACTCAGTTTGGGTCTCTTCAAATTGTTCTTAGCCTCCCAAAGATTAATGTTGGCTTCAACCCTTATTGTGGCTTCCAACAAATCATCAAAATTTTTTGCATTGTACAGTGTAAGAGCCATTTGCAGTAGGCTTTCAACCCCTCAGTGAACTTGTGCATTTTGAGGGCTAGGTTAGCCATCACCATCGGTGAATATATACCTAAGGCATGAAATTTCATCGAGTACTCCACCGATATATTGAGGCCCTGCACCAAGTTATCAAACTCCATCATTTTCTAGAGACAAAGTGCGCTTTAAAAGAAGTTGTTTAAAAAGCCCTCCTTGAATCTAGCCTAAGTAATTGGTCCCTCTTTTAGCACTGTTGGTGAGATGCCTTCCAACTATAAGGTGGCTTCTCTGACCAAGAATGGAATCACCACTCTTGGGCATACGTCCATAAGTATTTCTATTGGCTCAAAGTTATCTTCTATTTCCTTCACCCACTTTTTCACAATTTTAAGGTCGTGCAAGAGCCTTAGTGCCGCCATTGGGTGGGGTTTGAGGTAGTGCCAAAGTTTATTGCTAGGCCTCGATCACCTGGGGTGGAGGTAGGGGATTTGTGTACACATGTTTAGTCTGGTCCCCCATTGGACTAGTAAAAGGTAGGTTTTGAGTGACGTGATGAGGCCTCCCAACCATTTTCCTACATTAGAAGAAGTTATTTGTAAATTGGGTAAATCGAGTGAGTTGGAATGCACATAAATATGTGCAAAACATAATGGAAATCAAATAATGAATAAGACAAGGCATGAAATGACGACATTATTGTTACTCAAAATTCACAAATCATGATGAATGTGTTGGTCTTATCTTCATAGCAATCTTTCTATAGCTCTTAATCTAAAAAACATCTTCTACAACTATTCCCTTAGTCTAAAATAACTCATCTATAACTATTCCACTTTCATCCGACTCTCCCTCATCAACCATCTCCTCAGGCTCTTCCTCAGACTCCTCTTTGGGCACAAAGTCCTCAGCCTGATGGGGGGTCAGTACACGAAACTGATCATTCTAGTGATTGAGATGCTACACCTACCACACAAGCTTCTCTCACTCCTTCCATGCTGCACCCATGTGATACTGGAAGCTCTTTCGCATGTGCTTATTCGCCCTTGCCAACTTTTGTTGTGTCTCCACTGAATCCTCCAACTTCCTCTTAAGGGTGTCCTAATGGCCCCTTAATACTCTATTCTTAGCCTCGAGTCTATCACGCTATCACTAAGCCTCGGGTAACACAAGAGATGCATCCCCCAACTGGGTCATATGGTAAGGAGACAATCCATAATCTCTTAGGTAAGGTGCTGCAACTTGAGGGGTTTGCCCACTTAAACCACTAGTCCTATCCATCTCTTATATCAATGTGTGTTCTAAGGCAAAATAAATCCAATTCTATAACTTATGCATGCATGAAGTGAGCAAGTGAATTCTAAGTTCTCAAAATATAATTTCTATAGTTCCATCTAAGTCATGTGTTCTAATTTCATAAAGCCAAAACCTAAACTACAATCAGCATTTTACGCGTTAAAAATCAAAATCTAGGTTCTAGTAAGCATCTTATTCATCTAGAATCAAAATCTATGTTTTGATACCACTTTTGTCATGCCCTTAACCTAAGACCATGATAGCAAATACCAAAGCCAACATGTATAATAGTAGAGTACTCCAACAATAAATACCATAATAATGTAATGGAAAAAACAACATAGCATCCATCATATTATCCAGAATCCCATATACAATGAAATAAAAATGTCTTAATTATTACATCAGAAAGTGTCTTAATAAATAACAATAATGTCAATGAAACTATAGCAACATAAACTAGGTCCTCATCCTCGTATCTACCAACCCCACATTTGATCCTCTTCATTGGTTACCTCTACAAAGATAATAACTAAAAGTGGCCAGTGATGAGTTGCTCAATAAATGACACCCCTTACCATTTTTTGTTTTCAATGGATGTGAGCAAGATAAAGTAGTACAATTGAATAAAGCACAGTTTGTAGTAGAAATCATAAATTAGGATTTACATAACACAAAATTTCAACAAGTAGCAAAAATCATCTTTGAAGCAGTTCACAAAAATTTATGACATTCCAGAGGTATTCCAAACCAAATTCATATACTTTACATGTTCATTTCCTATACGTGTGCTTGATCATGGAGCTACGTACATCGTGTACTTATTTCCATTAATCAGGGTCTCAATCTATAATCCAGCCTAAGAAAGGTCAAAATCTCAACCAACAACCCTAATTAAATGAGTCAAAATCTTGCTTATAGCCCCAGCGAGTGGACTAAAATCTCACCTATAATCTTAATTGTGTAGGTCCAAATCTTGCCTATAACCTTAGCCAAGTAGGTCAGACTTAGCTCTTACCCTACCATCATCATCACATGAAAAGCTTTTATACTTACTACATGTATTTCATTTTTCCCAAATAGTTATTTCCATAAAATTGACTTGCAAATAACTCACATCTGGGTTTTCCAAAAGAATGAGTTCAATTTTCGCAATAGTTAACATGCCAAAACCATGCTGTCATAAAACAAGAATAATATTCAAAAGTAATCTTTTTAAAAATGTAGTAAGATTTCAATTGTCACGTAAGCAATTTAGAAAGCATTTTATAAAAGTTGGTAAGGAGTAACCATTTACCTGTATCTTAATTCTGTAGCTTAACGAGTTCCATGACTATTAGCTCCTGATTTCCTAATCAATCATGTAATTTCTCATTTAATGCTTAATTCATGTAAACCTTAAGCTTTCAAATGTCTCGTGTAACTTAAAAGTTTTGATTCATGATCCATTCGGTATACGATTACTATCTTAGTAATCGTTCTTATTCGGATTCTCTCAATGACAATTCCCCATGCATTATTATGTCTTGATAGTGAGTTTAGGCCTAATTTAGTCCCAAAATCAGAACTTTTGGCTCAAAAAATGCAAAACATGAAATTTTTCCAATTTTCACAGGCTGAATTGTGATTGCAAAGCTCTACTCCCCTATCATGACCAAAAACTGTGGAACATTCTGTAATTTCTGAACTTCGTTCCACAATCATGTGTGAGAGGGTAGTGACCACGCTTCACAATGTTGCGCCAACAAGGCACTACTATGGGACGTACTATTTTTCCAATAGTTCGCTCTCTAAGTGTGCATCTTGGCCTTGCACCCGCGTCGTCGCCTTTCACGGTTGAGATAGCGACAGCAACAAATCTGCCACCTGCGTGATAAGTCTTGTTTAGTCAAAATTTTTCATTCAACAACATCCTAATTGCCAAAACCCGAGTTTATCATGGTTTCTAAGGTCTCTAGCATGTTTTTATGTATTTAGATCCATGAAAATCATAACCAAGATAATTTCACCTATTTTAAAAAATTTTAGGATACTTCGCAGATTTTCATAAAGCATGTCAATGCATGTTCCTATGACTCCTACACATATATACACATCCCACACTCCTTCCTATGTGTTAAACACATATAAAAGGTCCTAAAAATTCATATTTTCAAGTGCCTATACGTGGAAAATTCATGGTCCTACACTTATGCATGACAAACAACGGATTTAGCCTAGGAATTACCTTGAATTGTGATGCAAGAATTTTATCCAACCCTCTCTAGTTGGCTACTACTCGTCCTCTATGGCAATGATGGGGTTTGCACTTCAATATATGTATTTATACCTTAGGGTTTATAAGAGTCTAAAGGGTATCAATTTCCTAATTTTTAAAGCCTTAAAAATTTTATACAAATTTCTTGGTTTTCAATGGAGTCTCACACGAATTTTCTGGTCTTATTTTCCAAATTTTTGGTCTCCCATCAAGGCAAACCCTTCCCATAATATTTATATTTTTTTGGCTGAATTTTGGTTGTCCCATGATTCCCTTGTCTCTTCCATACTTGCCTTATTTCCCAAAAATTGCACACGAAAATTCACAATAAATAATAAGGTGAATTTTTAAGTCATTTCCTTAAGCACTTAGTAGTAAAACATTAATTAAAAATTGATTAAGTGGTTACCAAAATTTTGTAAGATTTGACTAGTCTCATTGTATGTACCTTACTTTCCTTGTGTACTTAATATTATCCCAATAAATTCAAAAATAAATAATTAAATAATTAGGCTAGTAATTTAATAAATCATCTACCAAAATTATTTATATAACCATTATTGTGTCCTAAAAATTCAAGGTATTATAGACTATTCCTGTGTCTACAACCCACTAGCTTCCAAATCATGACTCGTGAATGTACAGCTCATGAAGAGAAAGAAGAAGCATAAGCAAATTAGGCACTGAGCATGTGTCCAATGTATATATCCAACGTTGAGATATTAGATGATGAGTAGTGATGTGTTTTCAATATGTTGGTTGTGTAGATGTTGTGTGTGTGGTTGTTTAGTTTTCTTGACAAAGACTAAATAAGTCCAAAAGTTTGTGTTAGACTTCTACTAGATATAGAGATCATGTGGGACATGTAGGCACCATATGTAAATTTATTCACTTTTGAACTATGTCTGTTTACCACTCATCGAATGTCTATCAAATTAGTTATAATTTCAATTTATCTTTATGATAGTTTTACGTAATCAAATTTTAACATGTCACTCTCGATATCAAATACTTTGATAGCTGAAGAAGTTGCATTTGCTTGAGTCACAGACTATCATGTAATGAAATTTTGAATCTTATCAGTCGTCTAGAGTATAAGTCGAACTATTACATGTTTGATGAATATGAATACATTTCTCTCAATTGTTGTTAGTTATGTATGACTCCTATTATGTTCTAATTATTATCAAGTTATGGTTTTTATTATTATCTATCATCAACAAATGTATGCATCACAGTATTAGTTATGAGTAATATGCATAATAAATTTGTTATGGGTAATAAATTTCACAAAATATATTAATACCAAAAAATTTTTTTACACAATGAAGAATTGGATAAGAAATCCTCAAAAACTAAAAAACCCTAATTGAAACGTATATATCAAAAAATATGCAACTTAAAGGAGATGACCCCTTCACCCACGCAGAAAGGCATGCATTAATTGATGAGGTCTTGGAGGGGGCTGGTCACCATCGTGTATGTCATCTACATTTTGTTAGGGTTTCTGAAACTGTGCAATGGGCCTTCATCTTGCTGCCTTGAGTCTGAGACCTCATACTCCCATAAGATAAGCAACATATCGAATGTCCATGTGTAGGACTCCTACATACTTTAATGCTGCAATGATGAGACCACGCTGTCTTCCTTAGCCTATACACTCTGCACTCTATATGACAACGAATTGGTGAGTATGACTATGGGACTTAAGGCAAAGGAATGTAGACGTTGTCTAAAGTTAGGTGGTACAAGGAGGATGCCATGTCCTATGTAAGCGACAATAGTCCTGGCAAGCTCATTGATGCTTGCTAATACCCATGTGAGCTCGAGTCTAAGGGCAGAGTATCTACTTGGGTGTACTAACTGAATGATCTAGTCATGCGGTCCTCGCCAAGTCTGATGACCTCATCTACTACAATCCAATCCTGTGATAGCCTGGCATTTTGCAACCAATGGACCAATAGTAATGGTAAAATATCAAGAACCATTGCCTTTTATTATACATATGAAATAAAAAGAGAAATGGAATGAATAGGCATATACCACGTACTCAGTCCAATCCCGATCTCTGTGTTAAAAACCACAACAAACATGTAGAGCATAAGGATTGATGATGCATTCAGTGACACAATGATACTACTCAAGGTACTCATGAGCCACATGGGGCACACAATCCTAATGGATCCCCTTAATAATCCTCACTTGACCCCTCCACATAGCAATGTAGTTGTGATTGTACGTCCCCTAATCTCTACCTCCAGTGCCTCTATAGTCAATTGTGTGCAGATTGTCCTCCTAAATATGGGGAACATATGTGATGGTCTGCAGCATTTCGAACTAACACAAAACACTCTATCTAGGTGATGCAGCTCAATCGTATTGTAAAATATTAATGGACTTCAATACGTCCACACTCACCCCTGGAAAACGATGCTAATAATGCATATATCTCAAAGTTGTAGAGCTACCACTCAAACTATATAATTACATATTGTGAAAATATTAGACAAAAAGTGTAACACATGTAGTGTTTAATGATAATTAAACAAAATTACTAACATACTTAAGCCCAGGCCTTGAAGTCTAAAATTTCTTAAACTATGCATATGATGCTACTCACAATCTTCATTAACTGCTGCCTATGGCTCATCTACCTTCTAATGGGATAATAGTGTAGTCATGAATAGAAATGCATAAAAATTATTGAGATTAAAAATTAGTAACTAAAACATTTGCATGAAGTTACTTATATGAAACCATAAGCAGCGGTTATAGGGTAACATCTTAGTGCATCTTTAATGGCCCTGTGTCCAAACTCTATACTAGAAGAGATAACCAAGCCCATATCTGTGTTAGATTTTGTAGGAGTTTGGCCATAAAAATTTAAACTTTATCACATAAAATAATGGCATACATGTAGTAAAGCATAAGGAAGTAATCCTCCATTTTTATTGCAAAACACATAATATATTAATCAACCAAGCACAAGCATAAGAAATACCCCTTGAAAATGTTTCTAAGCTTTTTGTGGATGATCCTTAGAGTCATAGTCCTTGAACCTGGACCTTTAAATTGTCTACACAATTGAGATGCTTGTGAGCTCCTCTTGCACTCTACAAAACTCTTCTTGTAAAGCTCTGATACAAACACTTTTAGGTGAAGAACTTTTTGACAAAAAAGAGACATGAGAGGGTGGCTAGGATTTCTTCTCTCTTTTGCTTGGGGGTGCACAAATTTTTGTGTTTTGAATGATCCCTTGAACTCTTGGAGATTCTAATTTATAGTTTAAACACTAGGGTTTTGTACATGGGTTCCCTTATTGAACCCGTGCTTAATTACAAGGACACAAATCCCTTATTGAACACACATATGTCTCCATATACACCTAGACAACGGCACATTGGACTCATAACCTTATCCCATATTAAGATAAATATTGGCTCTTCATGCCCTAATAACACATTGACAATCATGCATATAAGAAAACCAAATTGTCTCAATTCTAAGGTTCACACAAACTTAACATGATCACAAAGTAGAATGTTGACAGTTAAGAGTGAACTCCATATGTCTACTTCATTTTTTAAATTATCGTCTGAATGCTCCCATTCCTCAATGGCGTATCCAAGTACATATATTTTTAGTATCTCACACCAAACAGCATAGCACTCACTATGCAAATATTGGGTTTGCAAGTCGTATCGACTCTCTAATGCCCTTTAGAGTGTCTATGACTTGTAGACAAGTTTTAGTGATTGAATACCAAGAAAACCTTGTGTCCATACTCATAACTCATTAATAAGACTTTTTAACTCAAGCACATTGGCATACGTAATACTTTACGCCAATTAAGATTCACATGCATAAAAACTTACCATAATACTAATATTGAAATCAATATTTTTATTAATTAGTATGAAAAGTACATATACAACTAAATACCCTTCTACTATCCCTTATTTTTTTTATTGATGTTAAAGAGCATATCACTAGTAATCTCCCACTTGCACTTTAATGTCAATACTTCTAATGCTAGTCACTATAGTATCTAATACCCATCTTCTTAAGATAGAGATCCAGCTATAATTGAGTTATTGACTTGGTGAGTAGGTCAGCCAAAGTATCAACTAAAGCTATTTTCTGCATAACTACATCTCCCCTTCCAATGACTTTTCGAATAATATTATAAGGCCTTTCTCTATGTTTGGATTTCTGATGAGACCTTAGTTCCTTTACTTGTGCAATCACGCCAGTGTTGTCACAATAAAGTAACAATAGCCAATTCATATCTGGAGTCACCTAAAGTTCTATCACAAATTTCTTTAACTAAACAACCTTATTCGCTTCATAAAATGTGGTGATGTACTCATTCTCAATGGTGGAGTCTACAGTTGTACTTTGTTTGGAACTCTTACAAATAACTGCTCCTCTATTTAGAGTGAATCTGAATTTAGAGATGAACTTTCTATCATGCACATCTAACTAGAAGTATGAGTCAATATATCCATCCACTCTTAGATTATCATCTCTATACATAAATACAATATCCTTAATCCTTTTCAAGAACTTAAGCATACACTTGACAATATTCCAATACTCGTTGCTAGGATTCATCTAGAACCAACTCATAATTCTTATGGCATAAGCAATATCTGGCCTTATATATAGCATTGCATACATCAAAGTCTGAAAAGTCAAACCATACGGAATGGCTTCCATACTTCTCCTTTCATCATCCGTCTTTAGGTATATAAATTTTGAGAGATGGATGTCGTGCCTAAATGGTAGCAATCGTCTCTTAGAGGCCTCCATACTAAACCTTTTAAGCACTTTGTCTATGTACAAGGCTTAGAAAAGATCTAACAATCTTTACTCTATCTCTATAAATGCGAATGCCTAAGATGTAGGTCGGTTCTCCCAAGTCTTTCATGGAGAATATTGTGGATAACTAGGACTTGATTGAGTTTAACATCTAACTTCATTCTCTATCAATAATATGTGATCCACATACAATATAAGGAATGTTCTAGAGCCCCCACTAATGTTGTTATAAACGCAAGGCTTATCTTCATTCTAGATGAAGCCAAATAATTTGACTACAACATCTAAATGTCCTCCTCAAGCATTCCATTGAGGAAAGCTATTTTGACATCTATCTACCACATCTCATAGTCCAAGTGGACGGCTATTGCAAGTAGAGGTGAACACAATCGAGTCGGGCGGTTTAATAACAAAAATTCTACCCAATCCAATATAAGTGAATTAAAAAAAGTTTAAACCATGGCAAATTATAATGTTTTTCAAATTGAACAGTTTGGGTTAGTCAATTTGATACTATTTAGAGCTTAGGTTGACAGATTAACAGGCTACAAATTTTATGTCCAGTATTTAAAAGTAAAGTTGAATTTTTTGAATTGTGTGAAACATATTAATTTTTTATCGACTAGTATATTATATAAAAGTAAAATCATTATCAATTAAAAAAAACTATAACTTATTTTTATCTATCTTACATTTAATTTTATATCTCTTCCACAATCAAATCCACATATAAATTTTAAAATATTTCATAAATTCAATCAAACATTTACATCAACAATGAAATTTTTTAAAACTACTTGATTCTTTAAAACATTTAAACATAAATCAAATTATTAGAATAAATCTAAATGCATTATATCAAAATTATAAAAAAGTTATGATATTAAAATATTATGAACATAAAGCATCAAATAGTTAAGAATAAAAAATTGAAAAATTACTTAAATATAGGAACAAGTGCATTTTGAATTAACCAAAAAATTTGATAAATGTATTATTAATTTCATCCAAATATTTAAATCAAAACTAAAAGATAAAAAAAAAGTGCAGTCATAGTTTAAACCAAAAATAAAAATAAAAATAAAAGGTACAAATGCATACTATTAAACTAATACAAGTGGTTAAGTTGTGGGTTAGACAGATTGTAATTACTAAATCCACCACCTGACCTGAATGTGACGGGTTTTAATATTTATAAACCACTATTATTTATTAAAAAAATTAAAATCTACAGTTTATGGGTGATTTGCTAGTGGTTTAAACGAGTTGGTCATATCAAATGGGTTTATGTACACCCTTAATTACAAGTAAAATCCGAATAGGCTTCAGCATGGTTGCTAATGAGAAGGTTTGCTCATAGTCAATTCCCCCTTTTTGACTATAGTCCTTCACTGCCAACCTAGCCTTATAGGTCTCCACCTTACAAGTCAAACCAATATTTCTCTTATAGATCACTTATATTTGATGAGAACAATTCCCATAGGTGGATCCACTAGAGTCCATACTTAGTTCGCCTACATTGAATCTATTTTAGATTTCATAGCCTCTAACCACTTGGTAAAGTCTTTGTCTGTCATTACTTAATCATAAGTAAAAGGATCATTTCCATGATTATTATCTCCCATTACGAATAATTCTTTTTTATTCTCTAGAACATAACCATATCTCTCTGGTGCTTAAGAGATCCTACTCGATCATCTCAACAGTTACGTCTTAGAAGGTTCCATTCGAATAGTATCATGCATTATGGGCTCGTTACTTTGTTTCTTATGCTCAACTTCCTTGAGGACTACGGTTCTACTAACACTACTTTGTTCCTCATGCTTAAACTTATCTCCCTAGTGCTCGAGAGATCCTACCCGGTCATTGCAACGATTGCATCTTAAAAAGCTACTTTTGAGCAGGAACATATGTTGTGGGCTCACTACTTTATTCCTCGTACTCAACTTCTTTAAACATTATAATTTTACTAGCACCATTTTCTTGAATGAGTTCTTCCTTAAGAAAGCGTGTATGATACACAATGATAATCCTATTGTCTTTAAATATGTAGAGCTCATTCCCCATGGAATCTGTAGGATATCCAATAAAACCTCCCATAACACCATAACAATCCTCGCCTCCAACAAAGTGGCCTATAACAACTAAGCAAAAGTCATGGATTTAGTTAAACTCATAAGCTCAATCATATGTCCAATCGGTGTTTCCTCATGAGACAAATATTCCTATTGGAAACTCTTTTCCAATCACATATTACCTTAGCCAAGAGTTTCAATCTCATAGAATATCAACTGCTTAGGATAACGCCTTACTCACTTGCAAGGAGACAAATCTCTTATTAAACGCACACATACCTTCATATACACATTAGCAATTGTATGTTGGGCTCTTGACCCTATCTCATATTAGAATAGATATTGGTTCTTAATGCCCTAATGACACGTTGACTATCATGTGCATAAGATAACTAAGTCATCTCAAGTATAAGATTCATGTGCACTTAACACAATCATGAAACAGGACGTTGACAACTAATAGTAATCTCCACACATCTGCTTGATTCTACAAGCCATTATCTGAATGCCCCATTCCCCAATGGTACATCCACACATATATATTTTCAGTATCTTATATCAAATAGTATGGCACTCACCGTATAAATACAAGATGTGTAAGACATGCTAACTCTCTAATGCCCTTTAGAGTGTTTATAACTAGTAGATAGGTTTTCATGATTGAAACTAAGAAAGACTTGCATCTATATTCGTAACTCCTTATAAATAAGGCTTTTTAACTTAAGCGTATGGACACGTGCAATACTTTACGTCAATCAAGATTCACATGCATAAAAACTTGCCATAATATTGACATGGAAATCAATATTTCATTAATCAGTATGAAAAGTGCATATACAACAGAATGCCCTTTTATTGTCCCTCATTTTCTAATGGCGTTAAAAGGTATATCACTAACAATCTACATATAAATTTGTACGTAGAATTTTAATATATCTTTATATAAATGATGTTAAAAGTAGTAATGATATGGATATGATCATATGTAAATCTACCTACAGTAGTAAAACTGGCCCCGTAAGTGTGGATCTCCTTTTCATGTATATAGCACATAACGCTTTGTAAAGACATGCTAAGGCTGCACTCCAACAACTTTACAATGGCGAGCAATCCTAGCGCATAAGATGGTGTAGATACATAAGTTGACCCAGACTGTGACAGATTGGGGAACATAGTGCCAACTAAAATAAGAATATCAAACCCACATGCTCACTGCTCCAACTCTACCTATGAGCTATCTGCATATAGAGGACGATCATAACGGTAAATGTAAATCTTCCTCATTGATATAGAAGCGCCCCTAAAGTGTTAAACATCCAAACGCCATCCTCAGGCCTCCTAGCACATATCCTGCCACCTCTAATTGTGTGCCTGTCAATAGCTCCCTGATGATTAGCAAGTGCTAAATAACTGCGACATCCTCGAGAATAACGGTCACTTCATCTAATATGAAATGGAATGTGTGCATCTCTTGACGCTATCTCTCCACAACAGCTGTAATGGGATGATGATCCAATGGTATGGCCATATCCATAAACGCCATATAAGCTGAAGCAGCGCATAATGTCTAATACATGGAAGTCAACTACTGAAAGCCCCATCCAATAACCATCAAGTGCTATTGGTGGTACTATGGCATCAATCTATCCTGCCCACACATCTTATGAGCAGTGCTCCGACTGCAAGTGGAGCAACAATCCATCAATTAGGCTAGGGTCCATCAATGGTGTTTGTTTATATTAGGCAATAAAGTAAATTGTTCGAATAATAGCCAAATGTATGGCAAGAATAATGGATAGCATGTGAAGGAATTCTTATGTTAAATGTTTAAGCTAAAAGCAGTTCTTATGTCGAATTAATTGACTCTGTGAATAATAGAGAGCTAAGAAAGAAACCATGCTAACTTACATGTATCAAGTGGAATATATGAAATATCATAAATAAAAATAATTATCCCAACTTACATAAATGAAATACATGAGATATCATACATAAACATTCATACATTAACTCTAGCAAATAAAAATAACAATACTCCTTTTAATGCTGTGAACTCGATGCCCCCAAATCAATATCTCCACACTACACCCTTTGCCTTGCCTGCACTTGACCAAGATCCATCTCATTAGACATATGTGCTATTTGGTCTCATCCTCGTTGATGGAGGTATGCTCTATGTTATGCACCAATGCAAATAGTGAAGGGTCTCAATACCCCTCACTCTACGTGACTTTGAATTGTCCTAAATATGTAGCTACCTATCGATCAACACGGTAATAGGGGCTTAAAATATCCTTAGGATTTATATTATACAACAAATGTGCACCACATGTGAGTATGAAATCTTATATGTACCCAACTTCTCACCGTTGCATTTTTACTGCATAATATTCACAAAATAGTTAGTCCCACGACAAATCTCTTTGTACACCATGCGCACATCTGTTGACAAGGTACACTAATCAATCAACTACAATGTGTGCATAACAAACTCTTGCTTTGCATCCCTTTACATCTTAACCAACCATGTGTGCTGGTCCCAACAATCTACCTGCATACCTGTGGCCTCAATCAACTTATCTAGGAAGAATGCAACGACACGCTCAAATGTAAACTACATAATAGATGTAATTAGGAGCTACGATGCACCTTTCAACACTTCATTTATAGACTCTAAGATGTTGGTCATTTGTATTCCACATCGATGCCCCCTATCATGTACAAAAGCTCACTTTTCATGGTCAATCACTATTAGGATTTAAAGTGTTAATCTTAGCAATACACCTGTCAAACCTATTGTGCTCATGTATGGAGCTTATCTTATAATATAAGTCCTTCAAAGCCTGACTATTAAAGGTCTTAGCAAAATTGACACACAAGTGCCTAAACAAAATCAGTTAACCCCGTTAGGAGGCCGAAAGCCAAGAACACATCCTACAGCAACTAGCAGACTAGTATGGGGATTGGATATCAAACAAGCTAGAGTCCTTTCTCACACCACATACCAGCTTAACAAAGTAATAAACTAGTGCCAAGAATTTGAACTCTCCTCATCAACAATAGCGAACGCTAGGGGCAACATCTTATGGTTCACATCTAAGGCCACTATTATGAGAATCTTGTTCTAGTATTTCGCATATAAATGTGTCCCATCAATGCTAATGATATTATGGTAGTGTTGTAACCCATCCACGAATGGTTTAAAGGCCCAAAATGCATACCTTAATACTAGCTCTATGTGCGACTTTTGATGTGTCACTATAAATCATCTCCAAAGTTCACCTCAACCCATGCTAAGCCCTAGCATAGGTACATTCAAACACATACCTATCTTTCACTGTCAGCATTATAAGTTTAATCCCCGTATGGGTCTCATTGCACCATCCCCACAATTAGCCATACTATTGTGTTCATGTCCAAATTTCTATGATTCGTTGATATGGATTTAGGAAAATAAATATATGGACCCTTGTACTTGGTAATCCTCTAAATAACCAATGTTGGTTTCAATATAACCCGCAATCCCCACTTACAATGTCCATCACCCATGCTATGGTGGCACTTCACTTTTCATATTTTAGAAGTGCTCTTTACAACTTGGTACCCACACTGTACCACACTGAATGAGTAATCCTCAATGGCTACAATAAGATACTCTTTATTCTAGAAGTTCATCCTCGCAGCTTATTCTCTACTATCCTCCTCTTAGAATAGATCTCATGTGCCTAGTGGAATATTTATAGTATCTTAATTACAGTCACCAGTTGCGTGTTGTAAAAACTCATTTGATGGGTATCATAATGGCATGGTACTACTCTACATGATCGGCTAACTAGACAAGCTTGTTTCATCTTGTCATGTACATGATCCTAGCAATGCTGCGGCAACCGCATCCTTATATCCTTAGTCTTATTACCATCTCCAACGTCACTGCTCGGAGAGGTATCTGAGACTCTCCAATTTAAGTTAAAACTATACCCATATACACCCAATGGTTCAACCTGTAATGTCGGTTCAAACTATTGCTTTGTCTCTACATCCCCTACCTCATTTCTCACAATCGACTAAGCATAAAAGTTAGGTCTTACACTACATTCTGATGCCTCTTACATTGTCCTAGACCCCAATTGTTGCAAATGTTTCTGTCACTACAAATAATTCATTAATATCCTCTTTTTGATTTCCATCTACCACATTAAAAAGACTTTAATGCCCTTAGTTATTTGTCAAAGCCTCAAACTCCACAAACAACTATATGATGTGTAATCCATTAATGGCTCCTTGTCGAGTTTTATTAAAACCATTTTCTGAAGCCCATGTTCATGTCTAAGCACAAATAGAGTGTGCACTATCAGTCCATACTAATAACAATCAACACCACATAGTTCATGCACCTTACAAGCAGTTGCGGTAGACTTAAGTTCCAATTGATAATATCAAATACTCATAGTTGTCGATCATATCTAAACAAATTTCCATCCTGCAATATATAATTGACCCAATACAAGATTAGCTATACGTAATCTCCCGCAATCTATATATCTTTGCAAATAATTATCAAGTTAAATAGTTGACCTAAAATATTATAATTTGAAATAGAATAATTATGAGTTCAAAATTGATATAAATTGCGTGCAAGCATGGACTTAAGTATAAATTAAATGTATAATTTGAAGTATCATTTTTAAATATTTATATACAATTTTTATAAATACTTTGCATACAATTTTTTTCTTTTGTATTCCTGATGGATATTCTTATTATTTCTTTAATTGTTGGAAATTATTATATTAACTAATAACTAATTGTTCCTATCAAAATTAATTGAAATATATTTTAATTTTCCTAAACAATATTTTTATTTAATATAGTATAATACAATAAAATTATTTTTGGTATATTTAATCAAATCAAACTATTAATAATATTTTGTAATATTCAATAAATATTAATTGTTAATACTTACATGTAACTAATTAATGTGTCATATATCATACAAATTATTTGAAATATGTTTTAGTTCTCCGGAGGAATTTTTTATTTTACATTTGTTTATTAATGATAAGAGATTAATTAATATATAATAAAATATTTTAGGTATATTTAATTTCTAAATTTATATTCTATAACGAAACCCTTTTGATATTTAATTATATCTACTAACTATTTTTTTATGATTAACGATTTTTACCAATTCATATTAATGCCTAATTTATAGTCTATGTGCAATCAGAGTATAACAATTTAACATGGAATATTCTAAGTCATGATTGAACAAAAAAAATAATTTCATAAAACATTGCAATAGAATAAACACATATAATATAATTATATTAACCTGTCATTCATAACATAATATAAATATAAATATGAACAAACGCATATATTTAAAAGAATAAATGCAACATAATAATGCATGAAGTAATCATATTTCTCCACTAATTAAACCATACTTTAATGTTCGATTTATTCAAAAGAATATGGTGCCCTTCAATGAAACAACAATGGGAATGAAACTGTAATTAAAATTGAACAAATCAATCATAAGAATGGGAATGAAATTGCAAATATTATTGAACAATACAAACCATACATGGATCTTGTCACAACTCACAAACAAGAACTTTTAAATATTTTACAAATTTATTTAAATAGGTATTTTAACTCATTCATTTTATTTTAATTTTTTAAAAAAAGTAATTTGTCTATTCGTTAACTACATCCACGTAAAACTTTAAAACATCCCAGTGAATAAATATATCATAATTTAATATTTTTATATTTTTTTAATATATATATATATATATATATCATAATTTTAAATACTCGATACAAATACATTAGATAACCATTTTCATATTTGAATAGACCGAGCTTTTAACACCTGGTGCATCATTAAATACACGAAGGTGAAGCATCAATAATTTCAATATTTTATCCAATAAATGCCAATAATAATTAGGACCATGATGTGCCCATGAGCAGAACAAGATAAACTCAGGCAAATACGTAGAGGGAAGGACAAAACAAGCCATTACCATGTTAGTTGCAGTATGGGAAATTGAATATCAACTTCAAACGCGAGGGACAGGTTGGAGCATTAGGAGGCCCATATGTGGATTCACACTCTTGTATTAAATTTATTGAACACGTAGAGCTTTACGTTGCAGTACCCCTCCTTCGATCCACACACACACACACACACACACTCTTATTTACAATATTGTTTATTTCTCTCCCTCTCTCTCTCAACAATATTATTGTTATTAATTAATTAATCTACTAATAGCATACATCGCTTTTGCTATGGCCCACGGAGCCGTCAGTCACCAACCCAACTCCCTCTTTTTTCTTTCTCAAAACCTTTTTCTTTTCTTTTCTTTTCTTTTCTTTTCTTGATCTTACGTTCCACACATTACTGGAAGATGAAAGAGGAGGCGACGGTAGGAGTGTTAATGAGAATAATAAATCGAGTTTGATAATTATTTAAACATTATTTATTTTATTTTTAAAAAAAATTAAAATTCTGTTGAAGTTTAAAATATTGTCAGACTTAATCGATCGCGTCAAGTAACGAGGTGTGGCACTCTCTTCTTTTATCTGTATCGACAGTGGGGTGCCGTTCTTTCTCATTTTCTTTCCTCCATTGTTGCATTGATAAAACCTGTACACCCTAAAGTTCTGATCCTTTCTTTGTGACTTGGGGCTACCACTTTTTGTGTGGACTGCTTTTCTTGCTTTACTTCTGAACTGGCCAGCGGATTACTAGGTGGGTTTCTCTTTTCTATGCCCCTCTGGGATTATTTTTTCGCGCATTATGAGTTTATGTGGGGTTTAAGGTTTTCACCGTGAAGACGTCGGTCACTGTTCAAGATCCGTGCTTTTCATGGACGCTAAACTCTTTTCGAGTTGATTTTTATCCAAAATTTGTGCTTGTCTTTTGCTCTGTGGTAATGCTCGACTATGAAAAAGTTTCAGAGGGACTGCATTTAGCTTAGCAGTTTCTTTCAGTCTCACTTATTGCATTTTTCTGCTGATTTGAAGCAATGAATTATTTTCTAATTAGCGATACTTATTCTCGAGGTGAACATGGTTGCATTTTGAGGTAAAAAGAAAAAAAATGGCGCTGCTTCCGTGGGGGATTGGATACCCTATTCCTTTTCTGTCTATTGTATTAATCTGAACATGCACCTAGATCCTCCCTGTCGGTGCGCGCATTTTCGTTTTTCCTTTCAGAGAAGAGGAAATTGTGTCTGATTTATATATATATATATATTATTCCTATGTCACTCCAGCGGTGATTTTTTGTTGTGTGTGTGTGATCTATTTGGTAGTTATGAGGACTCTGCTCCTTTCCTTTTATCCATTCTTGGAGATCTTGTCATCCAACGATGAACCTTGTCTGAGCTAATTATTATGCCTTCATCTGATTATTTGGTCTCATTGGTGATAATTTGGTCATTTACGTGCTCAATTTTGGACTAACCTGCCAATGTGGATGCAGTTGCAGATGATGATGCTTCATTTTGTCACTGAGGAGGCACATATTTCATATTTGGGTCCTGTGTTATGGTGTTGTGCATTCTGATAAATTTATAGAGTCTATATACATTCCAATGGCATCAGAATCTTGTACCAAGGTGTCCTCAGGAAAGCAGAGCAGAAATCATGGAGGCCAAGCATACAAAACTGGAAAATTGGACCCTGCTATGAAAGAGGTACCTGGGAATGTTGAAAATGCTAGCTCTAAGAAAATTACATCAGAAGCTACAAAAGAAACAAAAATACACAATTGTCTGCAAAAGGGAGCAGTTAGTTCTTTGACAGATAAAATGGATTCACGCTTACATCTGGGTAATTCAAAACAAGCTGCTACATTTGACCATACTACTGGTCCGGGAAAGAAAACATTAGATGAAAGAAATTGCAAAGAGAGCTCACCATCTGCAAAAGTTAGTGATGGAACAGACGGCCTTAAAAAGACTACTGGAAGTGCCAAGATTAGTGATCAGGTTGATTTTGTTGAGAGTGGCAAGAGCAGTTTGTGTAGAGGTAGCACAAGTACGGATGTTAGTGATGAAAGTAATTGCAGCAGCTTGAGTACCAGTGTTAACAAGCCACATAAAGCAAATGACCTTAGATGGGAAGCAATACAGGCAGTCTGCACAAAGGATGGGGTCTTAGATCTGAGGCATTTTAGACTACTGAAGAAGTTGGGCTGTGGCGATATTGGAAGTGTCTATCTGTCAGAATTATGTGGTACAAAGTGTTACTTTGCTATAAAGGTTATGGATAAAGCTTCACTAGCAAGTCAGAAGAAGCTTTTGCGTGCCCAGACAGAAAGAGAAATATTGCAGTCTCTAGATCATCCTTTCCTTCCAACTCTATACACTCATTTTGAAACAGAAAAATTTTCTTGTTTAGTGATGGAGTTCTGTCCCGGAGGTGACTTGCATATGCTTCAACAGAGGCAACTGGGCAAGCATTTTTCTGAGCAAGCAGTGAAGTATGACGCTTTCTTAACTCCTAGTTTCTGTATGGTTGTTGTCTATCATTGAGATGCATCAATTTCTAATACACTTAATATTTTGGGCACCAATATTACCATTCAATACTTTGGAAGTTAGTTCTTTGATCTTTCTGGTTCTGGATTTTGATTTAACAAGTGATTGAAGAAATATTTGGACTAAAAAATTGAAGAACTATCATTCAGAATCAAACTTTCAGAGTTTTAACAGTTATGTCGAAATTAATATTTGTCTGATAAATATGCTGATGGCATTAGTATTCTTAATTAAACCACTGACGATTAATGGCTTTCAAATTCTTGACTAAACAGCTAAGATGACTTACAGTGGTTTGTTGATGCATTGTCTTCAAGTCTATTTCAGGAGTAAGCTGAGATAAATCCTAAAAGTTGCACAGCTTTTGATTCTTTTTGTCCTTTTACCTTCCAAGAACTCATCGTTGTAGAGAAAAGGTCAAGTATGGTATCTATATTTAGATATATGTGGATAGTTATCAAACTAAATCAATTCCATGCTAGTTGTTTGTAACTGACTTCTTATTATGTGGTAAAATCAAGCCCTCAGTTTTGAAGGTTTTTCACTGAGCTCCTAGGCCATTGTGTTATAAATGGCGAGACCCACAGTTGCCGGTTCACATATGAGAGAAGTTAATTTCTTTCACATTTATTTTTTCTGTTCCATTTGCTCTTTTAGTTAGGCATTTTACTTCCCTGGCATTCTTTTCTCACAAAGGAAAAAACACAATAAGTAGTCAATATGAAGAATTACTGGCTTAATTAGCATTCTTACTTTTGCAGCTTGTCTTGAGTACCACCAACCAGATTTGATCCATTTGCTTTCTCATTTTCTGTCTTTGACACTTTTTAATTCTCATATACCACATTATACGTGTTTCTTTTGCTGTCTTGTTTTTATCCTTTGAGGTGTTATTGCCACACCAGGTGCGAGTCACATATTCCACTTGTTGTTTCGTCCAGTATAATGTCATGCCTCTCTGTGGTATCTGATATAAATAAATGAGTTGGAAATACAGTAGTCATCTCATTCTTGAACCTATTCTTTATTCCTTATTTACAAATTCCATTCCAAGGCACACTTATTTCCTTAAAAATCATCACTGCCATAAATTTGTTCTCATGCCTTCCATTTGACTGGTATTGCCTTTCCATTACACAAGGGAATGAATTCCATACTTTACATAATCGGTATACTCTCAAATCTAAAAGCAACAATTTACTCTCATTTAGTTCCTTGTGACTAACCTCCATAACACCACTGCCCTCCCTGGCCCACTTGCACATTAATAAACAAGGAAGACTCACATGGTGAATTTCCTACGTAGAGCTAATTCAGATGTTTGAATGGCCTTTTTTCTTTTTCGGCCATTTTAAATAATATTTGGTAGTAGCATGTGTAATATATATTAATGCATACATGGAAAATAATAATGAATTATGGAAAGCTTCATAATACTGATTAATTGGAGCTATTGCTTGAATGATGATTAAACTTATTTTAGTAATTGAGTCTATGAATTTTAGTTAATAAATGAAAAATAAATTAAGTACATAAATTTGACAAGATCATCATGCCTCACTTATTCGTATTGCTGCCTTTGGTCATGTTGTGATTGTTTAAAAAGCTTTCTCAATCATTTTATCTTTTAATCTTTGTGTCTTGGCAAATTAAATTTATATCTTGGTCAGCTTAAAGAACACTACTCATGAAAGATAAAATGGAAAGAAAGAGCAGTGCAATGTTTCAATCCACTTAGCTTTCACTGAAACATTTTTTTCTTGCTCATTTTTCATTTTAACCGTTTCATCTTGTTGGATGCAAAATATTTTGCCTATAAATTTTTATTTTTTCATTAATCTATTAAAAAAGTTCAGCTTTGTTGCTGTTGCTTCATGTATAAAGAAGCTCTTCAGTGGTTGTGGGTCCTTTTAAATTATTTGAAGTTCCCTCTTGGATTGAAGGATTTGGAGCTGCAGATTTCAAATTCATCACTTTCTTGGATAATTTTTACCATGAGTGTCAAATTCTCTGGTATTCTTTGAAATCACCTATTTTTGTGGATTTTAAGTTCACTTAATATTGGCGTTATTAAGTCTAGTTGTTGAATGATCACCTCTCATCTAAAGTTGGTATAGAAGTGTATCAAAAGACCCTGCACATGCAGGCGCAGTATTCTTTTTTCACTACTTAGTACATAGAATATATTTTCATAAATGCATGGCACTTGAGTGAACTCAACTCTTTTTATTTGGTGTGACTTCACTATATATGTTGAATGACTATCTCATCTAAAAGTATAAGCTAGTAGGAAGGTATATTGTTTAATTTTTAGTTGGTTTTAATTGCTTCAACACAAGTACTCTATTTTTCTCTTCCAAATCCAGGTCCTTCAATCGAATTGCAGCCTTACTAATTAGATGCACACTTCAACAATCTAGTTTTATGTTGTGCTTTTACATTAGGATCTGCTTTTAGTGGCATGATATTTACTTGTCAATAATATACTTCCTTTGGATCACTTGCAGATTTTATGTTGCAGAGGTCCTTCTCGCTTTAGAATACGTTCACATGCTTGGCATTGTCTACCGTGACCTCAAGCCCGAAAATGTGCTAGTCAGGGAGGATGGGCATATAATGCTATCGGATTTTGACCTTTCACTTCGTTGCACTGTAAGCCCAACTCTGATAAAGTCCTCATCTGTTGAGGCAGATCCCTTACAGAAAAGCACAGTTTATTGCATCCAACCCACTTGCATAGAGCCATCTTGTATCCAACCGTCATGTATGGTCCCCACAACATGCTTTGCTCCTCGCCTCTTTTCAAGTAAATCCAGGAAAGCGCGCAAACCCAAACATGAAATAGGAAACCAAGTCAGCCCATTCCCGGAGCTTATTGCTGAGCCGACAGATGCCCGGTCAATGTCATTTGTGGGGACCCATGAGTACTTGGCGCCTGAAATCATCAAAGGGGAAGGGCATGGCAGTGCAGTGGACTGGTGGACTTTTGGCATTTTCCTCTATGAGTTGTTGTTCGGTAAGACACCATTTAAGGGATCAGGAAACCGGGCTACCCTTTTCAATGTTGTGGGCCAGCCCCTGCGATTTCCAGAGTCACCGGTTGTTAGTTTTGCAGCTAGAGATCTTATCAGAGGTTTATTGGTGAAAGAGCCACAGCATAGGTTGGCATATAAACGTGGAGCAACTGAAATTAAGCAGCATCCATTCTTTGAAGGAGTGAATTGGGCACTCATACGCTGTGCGAGCCCACCCGAAGTCCGCCGACCGGTAGACTTTGAGAGAATTCCTGCGCCTCCTCCAGCATCAACTAGTCTTAAAGTTGCCCCTGCAGGTGTCTCCACTCCCCACAATTCTGATAATTATCTGGAATTTGATTTCTTTTAGTAGTTTCGTTGTTTGAGCTGCTACCTTTTGTCACTGAACGGGATATATATGGACTTTTCCGGACACTAAGAGGGCCATAAGGAAGTTCAGTGCTGCATGTGCTGGTAGTGTTTGATTGTGTTTGGACAGTTGAAGATGTGTTATAATGCAAAAGTCGCCATACTTTTGGTATAAATCCATAATGTTTATGATACATGATCTTGGCCTTTAAGGAATTTTAGAGAAGCTTCTGATTGTGTTTCTGCTGTAATAACATAATATTCTGGGACAGATTTTTCTTGGCAGGAAAAGACAACCAGGTGCATCCAGGTCCGTATCTTTCCCCCTTATTTAATGGCTTGCTTAATTTGCATTGCACCATTATGATTTTTTTTTTCCTTTATTTTATTGAATTTTGCAGAGAAAGAAACATGTGTGGGAAGAAAGAAGGGGAAAACAGAGAAAGCCTCCAAAACCCAGGGAAT
Source organism: Avicennia marina (assembly GCA_019155195.1). Lineage (NCBI taxonomy): Eukaryota > Viridiplantae > Streptophyta > Magnoliopsida > Lamiales > Acanthaceae > Avicennia > Avicennia marina. Next base: position 15,176,456 of record CM032754.1, on the reverse strand, counting down.
TTGAGAAAAAAAAATGTAGTTGGAAGTGAGGATTAATGCACAGATGAAAACATAAAGTAGTCCACCCTTTCACTTTGGTTATTAAAAAAAATTGCAAATTAATGGATCATAAATCGAAGTCATCAACGGGCACAAAATAAGTAGCAAAAGAGGCTTGTGAGCAATGGCTGTTCATAGCAACTGCTTTTCATCACTGGAATGTCATTTCCTTTCGCCAGCCCAGTCTAATGGAACTATTTCACCCATGGCTTTTCTATTTGCTATTATCATTTTCAGAATATGCTAAACACTGAACCCAGGCTAGAACACTGAAATTGTTGCAATTCACTTTGCAGTGATATTAATAGGTCTTTTTTTTTTATTTTCTCTTTTTTACGTTTTTGTTTGCTTTTCTTCCCACTGTGTTTATATGCCTATTTATCTGTTTATTTATTTATTTCAAGAGGTAGTGCTGTACGCTTCACATTACTTCATAAACTTCCTTGCACGAATCCCTTTAGGAGCTTATTGTACATTAAAAAAATCGAAGGAATATGCATCTTCTAATATGTAAAGAGACAGATCAAAAATGTCAACTTCGCAGTATTTGACTCTCCACTTAGGTATCTATATGCACAAAATATACGTTTTCCATCGTGATACTTCAATATTTGGCAATCCAAGACTCAAACTCATTTGCCATTTCAATCAAATGTGGAAAATATTCTTATAAGTCAATGTGTGTGTGTGTGTGTGTGTACATATTGTAGTATCTAAAAATAGTCACTTTATTTGTTTAAACACACAAGTCAGCGCTTACGTTCTACTTAAATTATCAAGACATTTTTCTAAAAAAATTTAAAGTCATTAAATTTTCTAGCCTTAGTATTAGTCATGTTAGTTAATATATGCCATTATTAACACCTACATTAAATTTAATTTGTCAATTGCAGGAAGCGAGCTAGGAGGAAGGTTTTAAGTTTTTATTCCCCAATCTTGATTATGCTAAGTAAATTATCAGTACAAGCATGTGAATGCCTAAACTAGTTTAATTGAGTCCTAAACTCGTAGATCTACAACCGGTTGGCATTAATTATTTATGCGATTAATTAATCTTCCCCGCGTCTCTTGGCTGCTTTAACACTCACTCTTACGTTATATTTTATCATAAGATCAGCTATGAAAAATTTATCCAGAAGTCATAATAAATGTTCGAACCTTTCAAATAAATGAAATTTTTTTAAATATAAATTTTACAGTATTTATAAATTAGATAAAATAAAGTTGAGAAAAGAGAAAAACACGAGCATTAAAATTTGGTGAGGTGGTTTAAATAAAAAATATAATAGATTAAAATTGAGGAAAGAGACCAAAATAAATGAAATTTGTGGGAGGAAAATGAAAAATAAAAACATAAAGTAATAAATGCAATTTAGTAACTAACATTTGGCAAGTAAAAATATTTTCTACAACTTTAAATTATACAATACTAATGAGATAGACCCACCTGCACAAGTATATAAATGAAGTAATAAATAATATTTTCAAATATATTTTATGCCAGTTATTGAATAAAAAATAACCTCAAGAAAGTTAAAAAAATATTATAAATTATAATTGAAATAAAATATAAAAATTAAGAACATTTTAGCAATTACGCATTATATAATCCATATAAAAGCCTTCAACTTTAATACATGGTGTATATAATGAAAACAACAATAAATCACAAAGGCTTACTTAGATGGATGTGTATAATTATATAATGAATTGATATAGTTTGTATCATTTATCAAATAAAAGAAAAATAAAGAACCTTTGAAATTTTAATACTTGGAAGTTAGTTTAATTATCCAAGGGAAAGAGGGCTATAGATTATAAGTAGGTGCACCAAGAAGAAGCCCACATGTAGGAGAAAAGAACGGAACAAAAGTTCAAGGACACTTAGTGGCAAAAGAGTACTTAAAGAGGACTTATAGAGGAAGGGAATGTATTATGATCAGGTATTCTCTCTCATGGTTAGGCATACTTTCATGGAGGCAATGTTGGCATTACTAGCTCATTTCAACATGTTCCTAAAGCTAACAGATGTGAAAACAACTTTTTTGCATGACAACTTGGATCAGGAAATATATATAGAGCAACCAAAGTAGTTTAGGCAGACTGGACAGGAACATTTAGCTTGCTAACGCCAATAATCACTTGTTGGGTTGAAGCAGTTCCCAAGCCAATGGTATAAAAGGTTTGAATTTTACGTGCCTTGAATTAGCTACAAAATATTTGAGTATGATTTTGGTTTGCAAGTTACAAGTCTTGAAGATGGTTCATATATTTTCTAGTTACTACATGATGATAAGCTTATTGCTTGGAAAAATATACATGATGTAAATGAATTGAAAACTCTACATGAGAAAGAGTTTCACATGAAAGACTTGGTTGCTACAAACAAAATAATTGGGATGAAAATTCGTAGGGATAGAAGGTCTAGGAAGATGTGATTGTTTTAAAAAGACTATGTTGAGAAGGCAATGCACAAGTTTAGAATAACGAATGCAAAGCTTCTCGATACTTCTTTAGTAAATCATTTCATACTTTCTCATGATATGTGTCCACAGATAGATAAAGAAATCAAAGGTATATCATAAAGTCCTTATGCTAATGTAGTGGATTGTCTAATAAATGCTATAGCTTGTGTTAGACTAAATATAGCACATATTATCAATCTAGTTAGTAAATACATGTTTAAGCAAGGGAGACAGCATTGAGAAGTAGTAAAATGAATATTTCGATATTTGAAAGGTACTTTGGACTTTGGGATTTTCTTCAGTAGTTGAAAACAAAATCCATTAGTTACGGATCTTGTAAATTTAGACTTTTCAAGTGATCTGGATGACAAGAGATCTACTTTTGGGTATGTATTTACACTTGCAGAGGTGACCTATTTATAGGAAATAGTCAATTCAATTTATGGTTACCTTTCCACAACTGAAGCTAAATATATGGCTATTGCTTGAGCTACCAAAAAGGCATTTTGGGTTGTCAATTTTGTAAGAGAGATGGACATTAACCAAGGTAAAGTTTGAGTGCATTCTAATAGTTAGAGTGCTATTTATTTAGCTAAGAACCAAGTTTCCCATGCTAGAACTAAGCACATATGGCAATATTTTACAAGATTAAAGAGTTTAGTTCATTAGTTGAAGTATTGTTGAAAAAGGTGCACACTTCAAAGAATGCGGCAGATATATTAACTAAGTCAGTCGTTATGGACAAGTTCAAGTATTGCCTGGACTTGTTAAATGTCTCGAAGTGTTGATGAAATTGGCACCTAACCCATTACTCAATCATTTATCAAGGTAGATATTGTTGCATGTGGTAGCTCATGACCAAAGTTGTTTCACCACAAACAAGTTCACTATCACAAGGAGAAGAGTCGCAACCATTGGGTGCAAGAATGCGATCATGGGAATGTTTGCAAGCAAGGTGAGCTCTTTGTCATTATGGAGCACACGGTTGTGAGGAGTGAAGTCATGACCACAAGGGGGAGTGCCACAGACATAAGGAAGATCATAGCAGAATTTAGCTTACTATCTCAAGCAAGGTCACAACCATGAGAAGGCATGTCACAATCTCAAGGAGGAAGTCTACAACAACACCACTAGAAGCATGAATTACATACTGGTCTACTATCGAGGTTTGCAATCGCTAGAAGTAGCCCTACAAGCGTAAGAGGGAACACCACAAGCGTGAATCGGGTTGCAGGACACGCGAAGCTAGTTTTAATCCACTAGGGGACACAGGTTAGGTTACATATGTATAAATAAATCATTGTATTTGTAACTCAAGACACTTCTAAAGAAAAGTTTATCACTGTTGGCACTTTTGAGGATGTTGGCCTTCTTTGTCAAATCTCATCAAATTCTTGTGCTCATGTTCTTGCTTTCCTTGTCCTTAATTGTGTGTGGTCCAAACAAACGCTTGGGTAGGGATGTTCTTTACTGAGGTCTTATCTAGTTTATACAGGATTATCACCCAATCTAGCCGATGGCACGTCGTTCATCGCTTCCCCTTCAAGGATAGGCTCTCCAGTAGGTAAAAATGTACCAATCAGTTTCTCCTTATCATATGGGAAGAATGCATATTTCGTTGTTCGATGCCAACAGTAGACTTTAGTTATGTATCATGGATTGCAATCCGGTTACGGGTTTGCGCCATAGAAATGGAACAGATGGCTTAAATAAGGTCGATGTTAATTCTGGAAAAGAATGCATACATTGATTTCACGAACTTGGGGTGGCATTGGTAATTAGATTTTCTTCCTTTTCTCAATGAATCCTTAGTAATTTCCTAAAACATACCCTTTTGCTGATATGAAGACAAGTTTCTAGAGGTTGATATTTTCGTTTGCACGGCACCAATTCGAAACTAGAGCCGCCATCAATGGCGATAAGCACTGGTCATGTCCTATGATTATCCACTCAAAAAACTGAGCATTTACCTATCAGATGATGAGGGTTCTAAACTAACATTCTATGCTCTCTTGAAGGCCGAGGTCCCCAGAAGTCTACTTTACTGAGTGTTGAATTACACGATTCCAATTTCACCCAAGAACAAACAAATGTGAAAGTGCTACAAAAGTAGAAATGGGCAATGGTTGGCATGACTACATACTAATTAGACAAATCCCTTTAATTTTGTGTCTTGCTTTCTAGATAGAATAGTTATCGTAATCCTACTAAAATGTCACATGCTGTAAGTTTGATCAACTGGCTTTGTTTCAAGAACTGTATTAAGATATGAAATGCCGGACTAACATTGCTGTAGCGAAAGGTTGCATTCCAAAAGAAATTCGGGATCAACATAAAGGCTTCTTGGAATGGAACTCTAGGATCACAAAGCAGGATCACAGATCAATTGTTTAGATGATCCCCACTAACTATGATTCAGAAATCACTTCATCATTAATGATAAAGACAAACCAAAATTTTTAATATTATTTTTTCAGATTTTGATAGATGGACAGAATCTTGAGGCAGATGATATTGAGGGAAATATATTATCAAGACTGGTGTATTTGTCCCAAGAGGAGACCAGGATGGCCTCATGCTTCAAAGCTGGATCAATGAAGCACTGGTAATCAAGTTTTTAATAAATGTTTCTGTTGCATGTTACTTTCTTTGTTTTCCACCCAAACTTAAAATTACTTACAAAAAGTATAGCTCATCCTAATCATGTCAAGTCATTTGAGAGAATCACCAAATAAAAACCATATGTGCAGATAAGAGTGTGCACAAATCAGCAAAGCACCATTCATTCTAAATGTGGACTGTAATATGTACTCAAATGATCCGGATGCGATACGAGATGCATTGTGCTTCTTTTTAGTCGATAAGTAGGGGCAGCAGACATCCTATGTGCAATATCCTCAGTACTATAATAACACTACCAAGGATGATATTTATGCAAATATAAACTTAGCAGTCAATAGAGTACGTTCTGCCATCATTTGTTAGAATATTTTGAATGCTATGTCTCATACACTTGTTCAATATCCCAGACTTGGACTGTGAAATTGAAGCTTAAACTCTAGATTCAATCTAATTCTAAAAAAAACTATAATTTCTTGAAACCGTAATTAATCTTTGCACTTGCTTATGAAGCTCGAGCTTAGTCGCGTAGATGGTTTCGATGGGGCTCTGTATATTGGTACTGGACGTTTCCATAGGAGGGAAAACCAGTCTGAAAAGTATTCTGAGAGTCACTACACTAAATGCAAGGATGTCAAAGATACCAAAAAGTGTAAATCCGTTGAAAAACTGGAGGAGGTCTCAAAAGGTTTTAGCAGATTTAGCTATGAGAAGGGTACACCATAGGGAAAGGAGGTTTGTTGCTCTTCCTAATAAGCAACATGACATAGCATTCGGACACTGATACCCTATTGATTGTGCTGATTTTAATGCGTGCAGATGGGGTTGGTATACGGATGTCTTGTGGAGGACATAGTCACAGGCTTCACGAACCAGTGCAGGGGATGGAAACCAGTGTGCTACAATCCAAGCAAGTATGGCTTTCTGGGTTGCTCCGACAACCTTAGATGTGTCCCTTATCTAGTTCAAGAGATGGTCTGAGGGCAAGTTTCAGGTTTTCTTTTCCAACTACTGCACTTTCATCTATGGCCATGGTAAAATAAAATTTGGTGCCCAAATGGGATATTGCATCTACCTTCTATGGCCTCCAGTTTCATTGCCTATGCTTTGTTATGTGGCCATTTCTTCTCTTTCTTTACTCCATGATGTGGCCTTGTTTCTTGAGGTATGTATGCACGAAGGCCTTTTCATTATACTAAGTAATTTAGAAATATCTCAGTTCATCTATTTTTGTACTTTAAGCTTGCACTAGGTGTAATGTTCCAAAATTTCGGGTATTAGTGACTTATTATCTTAAGAAAACTAAACTATCTTGGAATTATGAGAGATTATTTTGAATCTTATATTATTTTCATATGGAACTTATGGGAAATTAAATGTGAAGACATGGGACAATACATGGTTATCTAAGGCTAATGAAATTTCATCACATTATTAAGGTAAACATTGGGAGAAATTATCCATGCCTAGGGACAAGTAAAGGAAGGCCAAATTTATTAAAAAATTCGGGAGAAAATAGAGGGCAAATTTGAAAAGGTAGAAATTACGCGCAAGGACCCAAAAAATTGTGAAATTTGATACCTAGGTTATTCCCATTAAGCATAAGGTATAAATAGCATTTTAAAGGGTTGAAAAACCCTATTCACATTTGTGAATAGGTGATGGCGACATTTAGCTCTTTCAACACAACATTCTCAAGGTAATTTCAACACCGAATCATACGTTATTCATGCATGTACATGGGATAATTCATCCTACACCAATAGAAGTGTAAAACATGTGGGTTTTGATAGTTTAAAATGGGTTGAATGATGGAGAATTGATCAGAGGTCGTGTAGTTGCATAGAAATTATAAGGACCAAGTATTAATGCATTATGTGTTACTTCACGATTTATCCTGAGACTTTCAAAATCACATAAAACTTACAAGAGATGACTTTCATAGTTTTACATAAGTAGAATCGCACATAAGGACCTTGGAAAATCATAGCAAATTAGGCTTAATGGATTGAATTTGTGTACAAATCGTAAAAACCACGTTACAACAAACTAGTAAATACTATCGCGCCCCTGTGTTATCGAGCATGGTCCCCCACAATAGTAAATGCAAAGTCCGAGAAAATACGATCGCGACCCTGCATGATTAAGCGTGACAGTCAACGATCGTAAATGCAGAACCCGATAATCGATAGTGTGGCTGTGGGATCAATCCGAAAGGCCTAAGATTGATCGCCTAACCCTCAGGCTCAATCCTAAGCCATCCCAAACCTAGTTTTTCATTCTTTTTGTGCCAAATTCACCCACAAATGTTTTTCTTAAACCTTCCCAAACGTCTAAGAGTCTCTAAGAATACCTATGTATGCATTGTCATTATTTCTTAAATAATGTGAGGTAAGGATTAATCGGAACTATCTAAGTTGGAACCCAAATAGGTATGAACTTACTAACATATAACTAAATGCAAGACACAAAGAAAGGGAATTGAGTAAGCTCAAATGTATAGGGCACAACACGAAACATGCATAGGCATGAAACGTTAGATAAATAAAATATTAAATGAAGTTTTGCCTATGTGAATCATCAGGTGATCTTAGGACTATAACCAAGGAGACCCAAAATTAAAGCAAGCCAAGTAACTAAAAGTGGAGACCCTACAACCCTCTTTGTAACTATTTTCTCAAAAATGATCTATTTCATAAATGGTATTAATCCTTAGTTGTTCAAGAATTTCCACTACATAAGTGGGATACCATGTCGATTTTCCAATTGCTTTCTAACTTGTTTTACTTCTGTAACTGTCCTTTTAAATGATTTTATCTCTGTTAAATTAGTGGCTGTATCTTGTCAATGGTTTCCAACTGTTTTGAAATTATGATCCACTACAACTAGTTTCCTACCATTTGCAAATGGGATTTTACCTTGTAACTGCAAAGCATGAGTATTTTTCCTACTTGAAAATCGGATGTGAGTTCTTTGTGAAATAACTACTCTTACTACAAATGTTGTGGAATTGCATAAGTATTATGAATGAGAATAAATACAAATCGTAATGCTAATAAATGTGAGGAACGAGTTTCATCCTACCAATCAGGTAATAGATTGGAACCCATCCAATCAAGGTAGAAGATTAGGATCGATAGTGGATGAGAGCTGGCATTTAACCCTAGTTAGGTAACAATAGATAGGGACACTTTCCAAACGGGGTTGAAGCCCTAGTGCCACAACAGCATAGCTAAAGATTCGACGTACCCACTTTAGCCAGGGGAAGATAGACTAAGGCTCTAATCGGTGGAAGCACACACCATGAATATGATTATGAGCTAGCTGTAAAATGAAAAGAGAACAAAAAGAAAGATGAGAGGACTGTGTGTATAATGAATGATCTGTCAAGTTCTATTTACTCTTTTAAATAATTTTTAAATATCTTCAAATGCTTTGGTGTTTATTTTTCTCTTTTAAAATGCTTGTTTTATGCAAAACTTAATTTTTAACCATTACTGCTCACATCCACTTGGTAAGTAAAGGCAAGGATTTTTCATTTACTGGGTAAGCTATCATTGACAACTTTACTCAATGTACTTTGCAGAGGATGCTAGCAGACATGACTAGACTTGGAGATAGTAGTGACAAAAGCATGGACGCTAGGCTAGGACTTGGGACTTGATTTCATGATAGTTGGAGACTACTCTCTTATGTAATAGAAAGGCCATTATTTTATTTTCCACTACAAGTGATTTTGATTTTTACAATTATTATGGTAATTTGAATGGATTTATTTGGTTTAGAATGCTCCGTGATACATTTGGCTTTAGTATTTGCCAAGTTGGTTCGTGAGTATTATCATGTCATAATCCTAGGTTTTGAGTCGTGACAAAAGTGGTATCAAAGCCTAGGTTTTTAATGCTAGGGATCCATAGTGTATAACCTAGATTGAATCTTAGGGACCACATTACAAGGACCTGGGAAAACAACAACACATGTCATACAAATGTACGTTATATTTGATCTTGTTTATCTTAGATGTTGTAACTTGATATAGGAAATAGATGGAAGCAACGACTCAGGTGATCGTACACCCAAGGAGCAAAAGAGAAAGTTGGATGATGTAGAGACTCACCACGTTAAACTCGTGAACTTATAAGGCTTTTAGGGAAGCATATAAGCGATGCATAGGTGAGCTTCAAGATGAGTGTCATGGATTAGTACTTTAGGTTAATCAGTTAGCATTTCAAAATAACGAGCTGTGGGGCATGATACTAGATTTTTTGGAGGAAGAGCCGAAAGAAGACCTTAAAAAGCAACCTGAAGAAGAACCCGAGCCAGCACTAGAACGGAAGCCAAAGGAGGTAGTGATGGATGTAGATGCACTTGGGGAAGGAGAAGACTTAGATTCAAAGTAGATGGGCTAGATAGAACTATACGATTAAACTCTTAGATTACAACACTAAAGTATATGATAGTTCTTGTGATTATTTTATTTGTTTCCACGAAACTTGAAATGCCATATTATGAAAATTCTTCCTTGCATAATATGATATGCGTATTTTTCTCCTCATCCCTTTTCATTTTCTTTCAGTACATTATTTGATAGCAATAAATATGAAAGGCCTAACAAGTAAAGACCATTTCTATATAGGAGAATGGTAGGCACACCGTGACGTGCTACACAAACCCCACCTCATGCTACCCTTGTAGAGGACTTGGTAGGATGAATGCCTACCTACCATCCACCTTCACGCCCGGCGCAACCCACAACCCTAATCGGTGGACAGGTAAACCAGTTTGAGAAAGGAGGACCTGATTGCCATTGTGATAGTAATAGCACATGTAATGGGCACATAGCAACAGCCAACTACTCAACCGGCAACCCAACACAATAAAGGGACTAAGACGCACTGCGAGGCACTTAGTCGAGCATGTGCCAACTTTCAATGGGTCGCATGATCCTAAGACTGTGCAGAAGTGGCTTAAGGAGGTTGCAGGCAACTTGGAGCTTATGAAGGTACCAATGGATGTGTGGCCTCAAGTGATTATTCCATTTTTGGTCGAAGATATTGCATTATGGTGGGAAGGAGTCTCACCGGCTATGTTAGAGGAAAGGTCAATTATGTGGGCTTGCTTTAGGAAAGCATTCTTGAATCACTTCTTCTCGAACACACTCCACTTGTAGAAAATGGTAGAGCTTAACAAGTTGGTCTAAGGGCCAAGTATGACAGTGGTCAAATACTACTCTGAGTTTTATACCTTAAAAAAATACTCTCCCTTGATAATAGCAAACCCTTAATTAAAGATGCAAAAATTTATGAGGGGCTTAAGGAATAAACTATAGACGACTTTGGCCCTCTATGAGGCATGAATCTTCGATGAGTTACTTAGAGCTGCTACTATCCAAGGCAAAGCTAACATTAACCAAAGGGAAGTGGAAAGCAACCTCAAGTGGCTGAGGCCAAGATCCAACTTAACAAGCAACAAAGGGCACCCACTTGTCAACCTAGCAACAAGAGACTAAACCAAAGGAGAACCAGTAGAGTGCTACCTTTTTCACCAGACTATAACACATGTGAACGTCAACATGCCAGTGTATGAAGATGCTTTACTGGCATATGCTTTATATATGGACAACACACGCCTATGGTTGTTAAGTGCCCCAATAATATAAGAACTCCGGCCACAGTTAATAATCACCAAGGTAACCAAGGTAGACAACGTAGTATAACCACCAACAGTGGACCCCATAGTGGCAATGGCAACAACCTTCGACAAAGCTAAGCACACCAGAGACCTAGAGAAAATGCAAAGGTGTTTGCTATGACTTAAGACAAGACGAACAATACCAAAGATATGGTGACAGGTAACATCACTATGAACTAATTAGATACTTATGCATTGTTTAACTATAGTGCATCGCATTCTTTTATATCTAAGAGGTTGCTAAATGCTTAGATCACAAGCTTGAATTATTGTACCACCCATATAGAAAAGCTACTCTTAAAGGCAAGACATTAGTAACTAGCATAGTTTATAAGGACTGTGATTTTAATTTGGGTAGGTTTGGCAAGTTTAAGGCCAACCTTCTTTAGCTTAATATAAGGGAGTTTGATGTGATCTTAGGGATGGATTGGCTAGCCAAGAGCTTCACTCATGTGGATTGTAGGAGTAAGGTCGTTAACTTTTAACCTCCGATGGGCTACGTGTACTCTTTTAATAGAAGGGGCCAATGCAAGGCCAGCCCATTCAATTCCTTCATCTCCACAACTAGTGCAAGGAAGGCTATCCAAAGAGGGTGCAAGGCATACCTCGCATGTGTCGTGGAGACAGAGGAGCCAAAGTTGAGATTGGAGGAAATCCTAGTAATGAATGAATTCCTTGATGTGCTCTCGGATGACCTACTCGGACCGCCTACGGATAGAGAGATTGAGTTTGAGATAAATTTGGTCTTGGAGACTATACACATTTCAAAGGCCCTTTACCAAATGGCTTTGGCATAGTTAAAGTAGCTACAAGTGCAATTGTAAAAGTTGTTGGATAAGGGACAAATACAACCGAGTGCATCACCCTAAGGAGCTCCAGTACTTTTCTTCAAAAAAAAGGATGGACGTTTACGACTATGTATCAATTACTAAGAGCTCAACAAGGTGACCATCAAGAATAAATACCCTCTTCCTCGAATCAATGACCTATTCAACTAAAAGGAGGGAGGGCATTCTTGAAGATTGATCTAAGGTCGAGGTATCACCAACTAAAGATAAAGGCCAAGGACATACCCAAGACAACCTTTTGAATTAGATACTAACATTATAAGTTCTTAGTACTACCATTCAAACTAACTAATGCTCCTTCGACCTTCATGGATTTAATGAACTACGTATTTAGGCCGTTCCTAGATGATTTTTTCATGGTGTTCATTGACAACATTTTAGTGAATTCGCCAAATGATAAAGCGCATGAAGAACACTTGAGGGTAGTACTAGAATGCTAAGGGAGAAGCAAGTATATGCCAAATTCAATAAATATGAATTTTGGCTTAGGAGTGTGGCATTCCTCGAGTATGTGATCTCTGAAGCAAAAGTATCTGTGGACCTTAAGAAGTCAAAGCCATCCTAGAGTGGCCAAGACCCACTAATGTGACGAAGGTGAGAAGCTTCTTCAGACTTTTCGGATACTATTTTGTAGAGGGATTTTCTAAGATTGCCACCCCAATGAGTCAATTATTGTAGAAAAAGAGAAAGTTCGAATAAACCCCGAATTGCGAAAGGAGCTTCATGGAATTGATGGCAAAATTGACCTCCATCCTAGTCCTTACCCTACTAACTAAAAGTGGTAGGTTTATTATTTATAGTGACACCAGCAAGAATGGACTTGGATGTGTTTTGATGCAGCACGAAAAAGTCATCGCTTATTCATTAAGATAGCTAAGGCCATATAAGTTAAATTACCCAACTTATGACTTGGAGCTAACGGTGGTAGTATTCACCCTTAAAATATGGAAACACTATCCATATGGCAAGAAGTGTGGGATATACACGAACCATAAGAGCCTTAAGTACTTCTTTACACAAAAGAAATTAAATATGAGGTAAAGGCGATGGTTGAAGTTAATCAAGGAATACAATAAACTAACATCTAGGGAAGGTAAATCGAGTGGTCGATGCTCTAAGTAGGAGTAGAGTTGATGCTATGGTAGCTACATTAGCCAATCAACTTCACTCCTTACAATTAGAAATGTCAAGTCGATCGAGGGAACACTAGCTAATCTTAGTAACAAGCCCTCAATCATAGAGTAGGTCAAAAGGTCTCAAAAAGCTGACCCAACTAGCACAAAACTAAGGAGCAAAATTGAGAACGAGTGACTCTTAAACTTTTAGTTGGGAGAAGGTAGAACTGTATACCTAAAGGGAAGATTATATGTCCCGATTGATAAAAAGATAAGGGACAAAATTATGTGGGAAGCTCATCAGTTGAGATATTAGATGCACTTGGAAAGTACCAAGATATACAAAGACCTCAAAAGGAACTTCTAGTGGAATGGCATAAAACGGAACATTGCGGATTATATGATGAGGTGCAGAACCTGCCAGAAAGTTAAGGCAGAACATCAGTGACCTGGAGGCTTCCTACAATTAGTTAAGATACCTGAATAGAAATGGGACTGCATTACTATAGACTTTGTGGTAGGTTTACCTCGAACACCACAAAGAAATGATGCAATTTGGGTAAATGTAAACTGACTAACCAAATTTGCCTACTTCCTCTCGATATGGTGTTATACACCCTAAATAAGTTGGCTAAAGTGTATATAGAAAATGTCATGAGATTACATGAGGTACCCACGAGTATAATATCTAATTGAGAATTACGATTTATGTCTCGCTTTTGGAAGAGTTTCCAAGAGGCTATGGGTATGAGGTTGGACCTAAATACTGCTTATCATCCGCAAATGAATGGACAGTTGAAAAGGACTATCTAGACATTGGAAGACACACTTAGGGCTTGTATATTAGATTTCAAAGGGACTTGGAGTGACCACTTGCTGTTGGTAGAGTTTTCCTGCAATAATAACTACCATGTAAGCATATGAATGACCCCATATGAAACTCTGTATGGTCGAAAATGTAGATCCCTAACTTGTTGGAACAAAGTGGGTTAGAAAAAGGTGATTGGATCCGAGTTGATACAACTAACCATTGAGAAGATCGACACATTACGCATGCAATTGAAGGAAGCTCAAAAACCAACAAAAGAGTTGGGCTAACCTAAAGCAAAGACTGCTAGAATTCTCATAAGGTGAACAAGCATACTTGAAAATTTGTTAGATCCATGGAGTGATGTGGTTCGACAAGGCAAGGAAGTTGAATATGTGCTTTGTAGGACCCTTTGAGATACTCAAGGAAGTGGGAGAGGTGGCATATCACCTCACCTTACCCCTGCAACTACTAAGAATACACAATGTATTTCACGCAGCTTAGTTGCGGAAGTATATGCCAAACCCTAGCCATAAATTAGAACTGGAACCTTTGACAATAAAGGGAAACTTTCCGTATGAGGAAAACCTAATCAAATAATTGGGAAACAAGAGCATAATCTAAGGAATCGATCTATAGCATATGTGAAGGTCTAGTAATCAAACCACTCAGAGCAGGAAGTGACTTGGGAATTTGAAGACGAAACGAGGAAACAATAACCTTAACAATTTGATAAATTAGATCCAAGTTTCAAGAACAAAACTTAATGTAAGGGGCGAGGCTATAATGCCCCAAAATTTTAGGTATTGGTGACTTATTATCTTGAAGAAACCAAACTATCTTAGAATTATGAAGGAAATTATTTTGAGTCTTATGTTATTTTCGTGTAAAAATTGTGGGAAATTAAATAAGAAGACATGCAATGGTACATGATTATTTAAGGCTAATGAAATTTCATCACGTTATTAAGGTAAAAATTGGGAGAAATTATCCATGCCCCGGGACAAGAAAAGGCAGGCCAAATTTATTGCAAAATTCGAGTGAAAATAAAGGTCAAATCTGAAAAGGTAGAAATCACATGCAAGGACCTGGGAAATTGCAAAATTAGATACCTGGATCATTTCCATTAAGCCTAAGGTATAAATAGCATTTTAAAGGGTTCAAAAACCCTATTACGTTTGAGAACAGAGTAATAGCTCCCCTGCACATTTGGCTCTTTTAACGCAGCATTCTCAAGGTAATTTCAATGCTAAATTGTACATTATTCATGCATGTACATGGGTTAATTCATCCTACATGAATTGGCACATAAAACACATGGGTTTTGATGGCTTAAAATGGGTTGAATGATGGAGAATTGGTCAGGAGTCATGTAGTTGCGTATAAACATTAAGGATTACATATTAACATATTATGTGTTGATTCAAAATTTATCCTGAGACTTTCATAATTGCATAAAACATATAGGATATAACTTTCACATGTTTAAATGGGTAAAATCAAACCTAGCGATCTTGGGAAAACCATAGGAAATTGGGTTTAATGGATTAAATGTGTGCATGAATTGTAAAAACCACATCACGAAAAACTAGAGAATATAATCGAGCCCCTACACAATCGTAAATGTAGAATCCCAACAAATACAATCACGACCCTGCACGGTCAAGCCCAACGGTCAAGGATCACAAATGCAAAAATCCTACAATTGATGGCGTGGCTGCAAGATCGATCCAACGGGCGTGAGATTGATCACTTGACCATTGGGCTCAATCCTGAGGCTGTCCCAAGGTTCATTTTGCATTTTTTTTTTAATGCCAAATTCACCCATGAACGTTTTTCTTACTTCTTGACCCCTCCCATTCATCTAAGAGTCTCTAAGAATTGCTATGCGTACATTGTAATTATTTCTTAAATTATGTGAGGTGAGGATTAATCAAAACTATCCAAGTTGGAACCCAAATGGGTATGAACTTACTAAGGTATAACTAAATGCATGATACAAAGAATCGGAATTAGGTAAGCTCAAACATCTATGTCACAGCACAAACGGTGCATAGGCATGTAACGTCAGACGAATAGAGTATAGAATGAGAATTTGCCTATGTGAATCATCAAGTGATCTCAAGACTATAGCTGAGGTGACTTGAAATTGAAACAAGCCAAGTAACTGTAAGTGGAGACCCCGCAACCCTCTTTGTAACTATTTTTTTGAAAATGATCTTGCTTGATAAATGGAATTAATCCTTAGTTCTTCATGAATTTTCACTATGTAAGTAGGATACCATGCCGATTTACCAACTACTTTCTAACTTGTTTTGCTTTTATAACTACCTTTTTAAATGATTTTATCTCTGTTATATCAGTGGTTGTATCTTGTCAATGGTTTCCAACTATTTTGAAATGATGATCCATTATAATTGTTTTCCTACTGCTTGTGAGTTCTTTGTGAAATAACTACTCTTACTGCGAATGTTCTAGAATTGCATAAGTGTTATGAATGAGAATAAATACAAACATGCCACTCATGTAATGCTAATAAGCTTGAGGAACGAGTTCCGTTTTACCAATTGGGTAATAGATTAGAACTTATCCAATCTGGGTAGAAGATTAGGACCGACAACAGGTGAGAGCTGGTATTTGGCCCTCTCCATTGGGTAACAATAGATTAGGATACCTTTTAAATAAGATTGAAGCCCAAGGACCATAGCAGCATAGCCGAAGATTCGATGTACCCACCTTAGTCGGGGGAAGATAAACTAAGGCCCTAAGTAGTGGTAACACACACTATAAATATGACTATGAGTTGGCTATAGAATGAAATGAAAAGAAAAGAAAAGAAAGATGAGAGGACTGCGTGTATAATGAATGATCTGTCAAGTGCTATTTACTCTTTTAAATGATTTTTGAATGTCTTCAAATGCTTTGGTATTTATGTATCTCTTTTAAAATACTTATTTTATGCAAAGCTCATTTTTCAACTGTTAGTACTCACATCCACTTGGTAAGTAAAGGCGAGTCCATTTATTAGATGAGCTATCACTCACCACTTTTAGTCAGCATATTTTGCAGAGGATGCTAACAGACATAAACAGATTTAGGGATGGTAAAGACAAAAGCATGGACGCTAAGCTAGAACTTGGGACCTAATTTCATGCTATTTGGAAACTACTCTCTTATATAATAGTTAAGCCATTATTTTATTTTTCGTTGTAAGAGACTTTGATTATTGCAATTATTATGGCAATTTGAATGGATTTATTTGGTTGAGAACGTGATACGTTTGGTTTTAGTATTCGCTAAATTAGTTCGCGAGTATTACTGTATCATAATCTCAACTTTCTGGGCGTGACACTAAGAGCCACTGTTTATACTTTCTCCTGAACGTAGAATCTTCAATTGTACCAATTCTGGGTGTCTAGCTAGTGGTTCCTACCTTCCGCATACTTCTTTGCTGCGAAAACTGCTTATACCTTGGTTGAAGACCTAATACTTGGCAATACATCGAGGGGATGGTGGTACTTGCAAAGAATGTTTCTCATCCGGTAGACAACTGCTTACTTCTTGGCCTTCATAGACACAATAATCAGGCAGTTAGGCCTCTCGAAAACATCATTTGCGCCCACGGCAAAAGTTGTGATCGAGGAAGCACAAAAAAGGTACCAGAAAGGAATCGTCGATTTCGGAGGCTCGTCTGTCGTGTCAATGTTCATGGCAACAGCTGCACTGCTCAACCTGTTCAGCTTAGGATGGGGTATCAAGAAAGCTTTGTTTACTGCACCAGAGGAGATTGGGAAGTTTACACCCCAACTGACCATTTGTGGGACAATGGTTGCGTTGAATTTGCCAATTTATGAAGCCCTTTTCTTGCGAAGGGATGAGGGGAGCATACCATCATTGGTTACCTTCAAGTCCATTGTCATTGCGTCAATAGCATGCTTGATCCCTGTTTACTAGACAGGCTCAAAAGATTGATTTCTATTGCTGCTGGGCTCAATCAAATTTCATTGTATATTTTAATTTGCGATTTATTAATTTCTTACACCCTCTTATTGATTATGTTGATTGATTATGCTTTTAACATTCATTTTTGCGCATATGCTTTTGGTTGCCCGAATTGGCCTGGAAATTTTTCAGTATGTATTTTTTTCTTCTTTATTTTTCTCCCCAAAATATATTTTATTTTACTGCGATAGGTCTATTAATTGCCCTTAACATGTTAATCTTTCACAATAACTTTTGTTGTTCATCTTTTATATGGCAAGGTATGCATCATAACTCAACTATATGATGGAGTAAAAGGGGCTGAAGGCTGATTATGGCCATATGAGGTATGATTAACATTTATTTTTTAATTGCATTATTTTTTCTATTTTAGCTACTAAATTTATCTTCTTTTACAATGATAGGTTAGTTTTTTTACTTTTTCTTTGTTGCTGTTAGTGAGATAATCAGGCCCCAAATCAATCTAAACTATGATGCAACAATTTTTTTGATAAAAATTTGAAACATGAAAATTCTATAAAGAAGAAAAAGAACATTAGGGAAAAAGTTGGAGACAGATCTGGTTGCTACCATTATAGATTATAAGTAGGTCTAATTTAATTTCATTCAGTTGATATAAATTTAGTGAAGTGCTTAATTCTTGGCTTGCCATTTTTCTGGAAAACATTAGGGAAAAAATTGGAGACGGATCGATTGCTAACATTATGGATCATGAGTAGTCTAATTTAATTTCATTTAGTTGAAATAAATTTATTGAAGTACTTGATTCCTGACTTTTTCTTCTGTCCAATATTGCACTTATTGGCTGCGTTTTGTATTATGCATGTTCAATTTTCTTTTGCACAAAGTGTGCTCAGGTTGATAAGATGCACAAGTTAATTTTTTTAATTTCATTCATTATGTTATGTCATTGTATCTATTATATACACACAGGGACACACACACAGAAAGACGTATGAGCTCAATTTTTTTTATTTATTTATTTTTTTTGGCACAGACATAAACTGTGCACCAATTGCTAATAGTTATAGTGAGTTGCATTTGTTTTGATGAACATTGAAATATACTCTTTAAAAACTAACTGTCTTGGTAGCCAAAAGTTTATTTACAAAAATAGACTTAGTTTTCGAATGTAGATAAACAAAAATAGGGTTTAATTAATAAAAGCACACCCTTTAAAGAAACTGTCCAAAAACCAGCCCTAAAACAGTTTTATTAAAACCGTGAAGAATCTGCAATTTAAAAGGTGTTTCCATGAAAACTCTTTGCTTTTAAAAGATAATCATTTTTAAAAGAAACCATGAATACTCAAATTTTATAAAACGTTCCACTTCTTTGTATTTATATCTTTCCATTTTTTGATACTTTTCTTTTTGTTCTATACTTATTATTTTTATTCTCATTTTTTCCTTTATATCTTATTTTATATTAATTTTCTAATATAATATAAAGTTTTGATAACGTATTATTATTATGACAATTTTAAAATATAACATATTTATGTTTTATTATCATTAATAGAAAATTATATAGACTCATAAAAATATGCAATTTTTCTAATTTTTAAAAAGAAATATATGAGTAATATATTCTAAAACATATATATAATATAAAATTAATATATCAAAAATATTATATTTTGAATTAAAATGCACACGCATAGAGATAGCTAGTATACTTATATATTCTCACAAATTTTATCATTTTTTAAATTCTTTTGACGTTTCGTCATTTCTCATTTTAATTATTTTTTTACCATGTAAAATCATATAATTTTCTTTCTTATTTTTTTTTATTTGTATTGTTTCTCAAACATATTGTTCGTTTTTAAATTCTCTTTTTATTTCTTTATTTTATTATTTTAAATATTCATTATACTTTTTAATATAAAAATTTATTTTTTTAATTAAAATATAATATTTTTTTAATTTATAAATTAATATGCACACGAATAAGTTGCGTAAATTTTACTAGTATATAGAATAATGATAGGACGGTGTGACCTGGATAAGGATAATGATTAAGTCTTATGGATTAAATATATATATATATATAGGTAAATGAGTATGTAAGTATAAATTAAATTAAGAATAGATATAAAATTAAATTTCGATTATTTTTGTTTATGTGTAAGAGATGAAATCATTTAAATAAAAATTTTATTGTGGAACATGTTTTGATTGTGAAATTTTCAAAACGATTAAGGCCCATGAAATTTGAGACCAAAACTTAGCAGTGATTTTGTTCCATTCCCAAGTTAGTTGAAATATCAATATGCATCTCAATTATTATAAATTCGATATGAGACCAAATCTGTAAAGAACGTCACAATTCATAAAAGTTAAATATTCGTGACTTTTGGTGACGTGGGTCCATTCAAATTTGAAGTGTTTAACTCCATTATATGTTGAATCTAATCGATTTTAATAGAACGGAATTTAAACTATCAAATTAAGGTTGATAAATTCTTTTAAAAGGAAACGGAATTTTTTAAATAAAGCAAATAATTCTTTCATCTATTATTTTATAAACTTATCTTTAATTATATTTTTTTGTTTTTAATAACAAAAAAATCGTTTTGTTCAATTTTAAAAGCATTTTTACGGTTTTTATACGTATTTTTATGTGAACTTCTAGTTTTATACACGAGTAATATGAGTTAGTGAGTTGGTTCAAAAAAATATCTAAATTTAGTTTGAGTTTATTACCAATAATTTTTATGATATTTGCCTTTGACTGAATTTAAACTCATTTTATGTAGCCTAGATGGCTACAATCAAATTTCTTTTGGTGTTTTGCATCAATATTTCCACTTGTCAAATTTTGAGATAACATTTTAATAACTTTCATCGAAATTAAAATGACATCAAATTTTATAAAGCTTCCATCAAGCTTACCATTTTATCTATGAGTGTGTTTTAGGATAGTGCGTTGCAGCACAAAAATGGGAAAGTCTGCGTATGGACAAATGTTTTTGTATACGAACAATTAAAACTATATAAAATAAATCTAAATTGAATCGAATGAAATTTGTGTATATGATTCTCTTATTACAATCTTCTCATTCTTCTTTTTAATTTGAAAATTTTGTACATCTTACAACTTGTAAAAAATATTGCTGCCTTGACATTCTGTTAAGCTAACTTGGCCAACGAACGTTAATTCGAAAGCTTGACGGTGCAATCACATATCAAATACTAAATTTGAGAAAATGTCACAATGTGTGCCTTGAATTTTTATCAAAAACGCAGCAATCTTCGTCTGATTTTGGAAAACAATTTAGAGCCTCTTTCGAATCCTTCTTGCATGGATCACTTGAATTATCTTCATGTTGTGTTGAATCGTGTTCTCTCAATGAACTCCATCCCTATTTATATTTATAGTTGTAGAAAATCATCTTTGCCATATTTTACTAGTGACATAGCACCCAAAGACATGGCTTAATTTGACTAACTTTTATTATGTGGCAGATTTGATATGATACAATTTAACTTGTCAAAATATTAATATTTGTCTTTTATAATTTGGGAAGATATGATCTAGTGGCCAAAACAATAGAATTTAACACTTGAAACCATTTTACTAGCCTAGAATATTTATATTAAAATATTAATTTCTTATTTTTAAAAAGTATAGTTAATTAAAACTAGAAACTTGTTTCCTTTTAAAAGAATCTAGCAATTATAGTTAATTTTCCCATACTTAGTCACCTATCATCTAAAAATCAAAATAAACTATGAAACAATACAACAAAAAAATATAAAATTCAAAATAAACTACTAAAACAATCTCATGAACATTTGAATGCAAAAGATGCATATTTAGTCTTAACATTCTTTCACAAAATTTAATGAAAAATAATTTTCACATAATAAATACATCATTCAAATACTCAAGACCAGATAAAATAATTAAATTAATCGGAAAGTAACAGCTTGAAGTTTAAGATTAAAAATTATATATTGTAATGGAATAAATTAGGCATTCTTGTGGTCAAAGTTATCATAATTCTATTAGCATCATGAAAAATTCATAAAATTAATTGTTTCAATGACAAAATAAATCCCATATTCCATAAAATCATCAAATTGAATTTCAACAAAATTGCATATAACATGAATTACAATATCAAGTATGCAATCAATTTATTCTACCCATATTTTTCTCATTGAAAACTAAAAATAAATGAGCATGCATGTCAAAATACATAAAAATATTTTTTTAATATTATTTGGATGAGATATGTACTTCCAATCCCAAGGGAAGAAGTTAAAAAAAAGTTGTAAACGCAACTCTTGTTGAATATTGCTTGAAGTTGTCAATTAGAAAGGTAAAATCCTACAGCCACTTTTATTATGTATGGGTTTTTTTTTTTTTTTTGGTGTATCCTAATTTACTTTATTTTATGGGTTATTATCTCTATCAATTTGTTAATAAAATGACTCTTGTTAAAAACACAAACCCAAAGAAGTGGCCCAATGAACGTATATCCAAAACAATATATTGATTTCAAGAGGCCCAATATAATGAAATTTTGAACTATAGAAATTATAAATGTTAGCCCAGATTTTTTGGCGGGTCCCACTTATATTTACAGCCTAAATTTTGGGGGCATAACATCCCCTCAACACAACACTTTCAAAATTAACTAAGCGATTTAACATAGTTTCAAATTTTCCTTTTCAATTTTGATCTTTCTCGTGGATATCATGAACAAACCAGCAAGCATTCGTGGCATCCATTGTTTAGAGAAAGCAATAGCAGGCTTCAAAGATTTTCATAAGGATTTCCTCATTTTTTATGTATCGGCAAATTTCCCTCCCCACATAGCGAAATGAGGCCTTTAATCCTTTCCTTAATTAAAGAAAAAAAATCCATCCCTACTTAGCATGACCTTAGTGTCCAATAATGCACATAATCTTACAGAATCCTTTCCTGTTTGGATGACCTTCAAGGATTGGAAACCTTCCTATTTACTCTTCTAACTTAAATTATAGTTGGCTTAATCAGAAATCCTCGTGTATAGCAGTGCCCCTTCCTCCCATCCATGTTTATTGATTGTAATTGGGCTATAGTTTTCTACTCTTTTTTGCAAGGCAAGGTTATTATGCTAATTTTGCGTCCTTAGCTCATGTCGGCCTTAGTAAATTTGCCAAACCAATCCTGCGTCTGACTTGTAGTTCATTGTTTCTTTTTTTCTCTCTCTTCTTTCATGGACCATTCTTCACTTAGTGTTTTAGAAACTCAACCGAGAGCCTTTAACTTATAAATTTCTGCACACACTTGTTAATCAAATTATTAGAGAATGACTTTTCATTTTTATAGTACACCCCTTAGTCATAAATGATGTTGACATAGATTAAGTTTGCAACATTTTCATTTTTATATCTCCTTAAGAGGATTCGCCTCGACCCATTTTAACTAGTCAACAGAGACACAATGTAGAGATATTTAGCAAAGGATTTTATTATAAGTCCAACCACATTTAAACCCCGTGCATCAAATGGCCATGAGGCTATGGTAGGGTGCCATGGTTCAAGTGGTTGGTTAGTGAAGTCAGCATGAAACTAGTGCTTCTAACATTTTTGAATGAATACCATGTAGTTCTTAACCATCTTCAACCAACACTATCCCCTTTCTTCTAATGATAAAGTGGAGCTTTATATTAGACATGCAAGCACTACAAAACTCAGGATAAAGTTCCTTGTTGGATTAGATAGCTTCATTATAGCTTAAAAAGCGTAGAAATAGTCTATTGAATGGACCCTTATAAAGTGTATCATTGTGGTAGATGAAGCAAGTTGCTCGACATTAGATGTCAAACCTTTGGCATGGATTACTTATCAATTTCTCATACTTCAATTAATTCATAAATGATTGGAACTAGTCTTCTTTTTACCTTCAAAGGCTCCCAAAGCATTGCTTTCCTCTTCTTTGCTATCGTCATCTTTTAACGCAAGCAACACCACCTATTTTCGCATATGAGTATGTGAGCTCCAACTTCATGCTAAGCCACAATGGAGTCAAGTTTAGCTAACACGTCTACTTGCTTAGTTTTTATTTAGTTTCTTTTGTGAAAGCATGCTTAAAACTATTATATATCCAAAGTTATCCAATCAATTTATTGGTAGAGTTATAGTTTGAAAATAGCTCAAATTTCTAAACATCTCTAAGATCACATCAATTTTTTCCCACTCTATCTTAGTGCCTTTATGTTAAATAATAAACTCTAAAAACTTTTTAAATGCAACGTTAAATACAGACTTCCGAGGGTTCACTTTCTATTTGTACTATCTCAAACACTTGAAAACCCTTCTTATATCTTGTAGATGCTTTACCACCAAATCATCAACATAGCACTTGATACTTTTACAAAGTATATCATCAAAAATCTTCTATGTGGTCCTTCAGTGTGTGGCCCCAATATTCTTGTAGCTAAATGGCTTTGTTTTGTAGTAGCATATGCCTCTTAGGAGAGTAACACTTCATCTTTATGCGTCATGTGTATTTGGTTATATATCCAAATGATCATTCCATGAAGGAGGGTGCTTCCTGTCTAGGGTTGGCATCAATCATCGATTTAGCAAAAGGGAAGGGAAATATCATCCATGAGACATGGTTTCAAAGTAGAAGTTCATGTAGACCGCAATTTGCCCATTCTTCATTCTCATGGGGACATTGTTGGAGGTCCATGTAAGGTACTTAACCTCTTGGACGAACTTATCTTCATTAAGTTTGCTGACTTCTACTTCAATTAGAGGGAGTAGTTCATGCCAATTTTGCATATGTTCATGGAATGGAAGAGTTGCGTATTTCGTATATGAAGAAGTGTAAAGTATAGAACATTTTAAAGTTTTTGTTAAAAAAGAAGATAAGCGAGGATGAAGAAACCTTCATGATAGTAGATATATATTCTTTTATTTTTTTTTATTTTTTTTTTGTAAACCGCCACCCCCACCAAATAAAAAGGAAACGGAAAAACTTCCTTGACTTTTCAAAATTCCCCTCGTGTATTATGAGTTACAAATAATTATAAAAGAAGCTTAATTGAGGAAGGATAAATGGGCCTAATAGCAATGGACTAGGGACATGACAGGTAACACTGGACGTGCAACAACCTAACTTTCGAAAACTTAGTGGTGTACTCAATTAAACATTCAATATCTAATATAGGTCCTAAAAATAGAAATGATGTTGGCCCAATCTGTAGAAAATCTAAATAAAGTTCAAAAATACTGTTGGCCTAACATGTGTATACTCGTCATGTAAAATTTGAAATATAATTAATTATGTGTACACATAAATTGTACTCATATTTCAAATATATTATGAATTATATGCATGTATATATTACTATGTAATCTGTAATTTAAAAATTATATATTTTCAATATAATAAAATTAAATAATTTTATTAACAATGATTGAACATAAATTATTATGTTTTAAAATGCATCAGAAATTCATAAGAAATGAGATAAGGAAAAGAAGAGTTTAAGAGAAAAATTAAATAGGAAGAAATAAATGAAATAAAATTCAACTAAAAAGATAAAAATTAATACATGAAAAAAGAGAGAAATAAATAAAAGAGAAGCATTGTATGCTTTCTAATTTCAACAAAAGGTAGTTGATTTAGAGGTTTATCTATAATAAAGGAAAAAATCTATTTATATTTATTTATTAATAGTGTATTTTAAAATTTTTATTAACATGACCGAAAACAGTTGACTTAAAAATCTCATAAATAACCAAAATAAGGCAAGACTGGAATCAAAATTGAAGAGGCCTGTCACTGGGCATGGAGCCAGCATCTCAGTGCAGCTGCTTGCCAGCCCTCGCATCTCTGATTTGCTTTTCTAGTTTCTACTCTCCCTCCAAATAATAACAACAATAAAGGCCATCCCACTAACTACTTTGAGATAATTTAATATTTAATAGTGATTATAAGAAAAATGAGAATCTAAAAATGAAAATAATATATAGATAATAAGATCTAGAGCTCAGACCGGGCAAGCAATGACGCGTGACCCTCTCTTCAATCACATTGAATAATACCACCATAGCCCCAATAATCAGCAATTTTGAGCGTTTGATGAAAGTAATCAACAACAATTTTCCCTTCCTTCGTCTCTGCCGATAACCTCCCACAAGTAGCATATTTTAAACATTCACAGCTTGCATACAGACCATCTATAAACGGGACATGTAACATAATTTCAGCCTCAAGCAACTAAGGACAGAAAAATAGATGTTGTGAGCAGGTTCAGCTGTTAAAAAAACACTTGAGGCACTAAGAAAACTCTAATGTCTGTGCAACACAGGATAAGGGGGCAGGCTTGCTCTGAACTTGAACTGCAAATGCAAAATCATTACAATTTATTGTTAAAAGCCAACAAATTATTCTTCTGGCATTTTGTGCAACTATATAGATTGTGAAGAAAGGAGAACCCCCTCACAACTCGTCTATAAATGCACCCCTTGCCCCAAAACACAGAAACAAGAAGGATGAACTAGGGTAGTCCCTGTGATTTCTTCCTCCCATCCCCGTTCATGGATATACTACAGAATGAAGCAAAACACTCAAGTCAGTTCTACTTTGCTCTATTGCAGCTACAGATGATTATGCCACCACCGTAAACAAATAGACTGAAGACAAATGGTTAGCACCCATGGCCAAGGGTGAACCTCTGAGGTACTAAGTTTACATATAATGAATGACTTACAGCTTTGGTGCCCAAAGATCCTGGCAGTAAACCAGCTGAAACATTAAATACTGGACTATACGTAAACAACATCAACTATTACAAGTATAAAATTTCAATCATCTAAGAAAATAATTGTTCTCCACTTCTCTTGAGCAATATATAGAAAGACAGACCTCTCAACTAGAGGTCCCTACTGATTCTTTTTTATCTTCAAATTGGAAGAGGAGGATGTGGAAGAAGCAGATCGATGAACTTGGTTAGAAGATCTAAGTACAAACAGAAGTGTCTCAACCAGCATAGCACCAACCAAACCAAGGATGCCTCCCGCAGCACTCTGATAAACAATGATTAGCCAAATCAATTGCCATTACAATAAATAATACAGTCAAAGATATACATTATTAGGTTTTAATTATGAAGGTTGGGATTCTTTAGCTTCTAAGTTGTTGGACAAAGAAACAAATATTATTTTGTTAAAAATGTTACCATAGCTGGACTGTGGCCAAATAATGCTCTGAATGCTGCATATCCAAGCAAGTAACCTGTGAACATTGTGACCACAACATGCAAGCCTGTACAATAATGAAGAATTTTATTTATTTCAAGCCCTTTGACAGAAATACAACACATCAATACTCCACCAAAATAAGAAGGAAATCTTTGAAGGAAAATTGACAGAAACATGCAAGCTTAAAACCTTCTATTTTTCCCAAACACCCTGGGTGGGAAGATTATTAATTTTAGAAAGTGTTCAGATTTGGAATATGTGGAAATAAAATATCCACCATCACCAATAATGAGAACTTGTATAAACAAATCCAAATGATAAAAACAATTCTCAGGTAATGAAGGAAACTCAAAATTGAAGTATTACACTCTTCACCTAATGGTGAAACTTAAACATCTTATATCCTTTTCTGAATTTAACTTCCATCCATATCTTTAGCCTGCCCAGAATTAATAATGTTCTCATACTTTTTCCCCTTTTTAGAACATCGCTCCTCTTGTATCTAGTTGTTGCTGTAGTGATCTAGAAAAGAATTGGCAGTGCCTACAATAGAATTGAAAATAGCAATTCATGTAACACAGCAACAAAGGATCTCATCATCAGAAGAATGATTGGTGTTGTGTCTCGATAGGCTAAAATTAGAACTCTAGTGATTTGTTTTATATTAATTTCACTCCTATGTAAAAGACGAGGTTTTACAAAGCTTCATGTGTACAGAAAAGAATATTCTGCTTTTCCACATTCATTCCATGCTTAATGTGCAGAGTGTCTAGCATAATTATCTTCTGCCATCCGTTTCCACAAAATTCCAATTTTCTTTAAGTTTATATATCACTTTCCAACAGCTTTCCACTCAATCAAACACTCATGTTTACACAATGGCAAACCCGGATTACTAAATGATGAATAACATTCAACCAACCAAAAGAAATTTTTTAATGCGAACCAAAGAATCATCATAACTTCCATCACTATTCTCTCTTTGTCACAGCTCTCTCCACTTCAACTGCTACCTGCCTAGCTTGCATAAAATGTCCACACTGATATAAATTTTTTATGGAATTGATAGCTTAAATGTCAAAAAGTGAAATTAACCTACCAAATCAAATCTATAAATTTTTCGTTGTACTTTGAGTTGGGATTGATGATTACATCAAACACTAATTCAGATCAATATTGTTTGTTCCTTACAAGAACTAAAAGCCATAGGGTTTGCAATCTATTTTGTTAATTTTGAAACAAAAAATCAAGTTCGGAGACAGGAGACAAAGTGCATATGAACATGACACAACAAAAATAAATCAAACATTATTTGATACCAACATCAAAAGAAGGAAACAGAAGCAAATGTTTACCAAAGCCTAACTGATCCTTGAAAGAAGAAAAAGGTTCCTCCACATCCTTTTTAGGAGTAATGTCCTTCACCAATTCTTCATATGCCTTCCTCTCAGCAGCCTCCTGTAGCTTTTTCAATCTCATTTTCAACTCCTCACTCTAGTTTAACAAACCACCATAGAATCTTAATTTGAAGAACCCAAAAACCAAAAACAGAAAATGCATAGGACCAAAAAGTTAGATTTTTACGACCCTAAGTGCAGATAGGAATATAGAATCCCTAAAACGTAATAGAATTTTTATTCTTACCTTTTCCCTAGGCTTAGGGCTAGTAAAGATGAAACTAGAACCAGCAAGAAGAGAATAAAAATCGGGTCGAGCTTCAGGCTTGGATCCCAACCAAATAGCTTTTAGGGATTTGTATGGTAGGCTCGAATCCATAATAAGCGAGGAGGAAAGGTCTCTGAGATCTTTGGATAGGTGAGAGTTAGTGGAGGCAGTGGTGAGGAACGAGCGGATGGCATCTGTAATTGATATGATCACACCATTACCAGTGATTGCTGTAGTGGCTGGCGGTGACCAGGTAGTTGACAGATCGGGTGCAATGAAATCTTTGGCCTTAGTGACCATTTTAGTTGATAATTACAAGCGACAATGACAGGACTGGGAAATTATTTTACAACAGGGAAGTCGAATTTGATCTTCAGACACTGCAGAAAGCGAAAATGAAGATCCATTACCAATGCAAGTCGCGTGAAATCAGGAACTTCAGACAGATGCAAAGTACCATAATATAAATAAAAATAATACAAAAACTGAAGGTTATATTCTCTTAGTCTTTTCTTGTTTTACCCAGCATAAACACCACATCAGCATTCCAAAAATGTAGCATTCACAGTTATTACATCTGAAGAATGTATAGCTATTCTACGAAGAATGACCTTCCAAAAATCTTAGACCCCCAAAATAGTTCTCCAGATTCGGTGAACCAGATTTCCGACACAAACCATCATTCTTGCAACCCAAAAGCAACCTTATGATGTCAAACTGATATCCATAAACAAAGACAAATCTCTCCAAATAAAGTTGAAAGAACAATAATTGTAAAATAAAATTTCCACAGAGATTGGACCCTCAGAAATACAGAGAGTATTTACAATTCAAGGAAAGTCATTCCCTGCCAAGAAAATACAACACTACACTACCGAAATAAAGTGAATCCATTAAAATTCACACTATGCATCTCGTTTCAAAGAAATTAAGAAACAATATAGACCGAGGGTTGAAGCCCAACAATAATTCAACTGACCACTTCAATTGTCCTTCGCTTCAACTTGGGGAGAATCAGAAGATTGAAATTTATCGAAATTGGAATAGGGCTTGCAGAGAGTGGTCTTCTCAGGGCAGACTGGCGATCGTCGAGAGGTGAAAATTTACACAGACGATACGGTATTATGGTGTCCTTCAATTTTTGTATTCAGAACTATAACAAAACAATAGCTGCTGGTGCGGGATGCGTGTTCTATTTTCATCGTGTACTAAACAAATATTATAAATATTTTATTTTATAATTTATAAAATTGTACACTATGTGTGCATACTTGTGAATTATATAATTCTATTATTATAGTAATTTTAATAATAGAAATGAATCATATTACAAGATCTATATAAAATGAGAGTTAGAAAAGGAATTTAAAAAATAAAACGAGAAAACATTAGTTAAAAATAAGAATAATAAAAATGTATAAAAAAAGGAAATAAAATGTAAGCAACAAGGTACATTTTAATCAGTTAACACTTGATACATTGGGCACCTGCTATCCATGGCACGTGTGTGTGTATGTATATGCACACACTTTGTATTACTGTGAAACATAAAGTTTTTAATTATACAATATAAATTTATAAAATTATACTTATTTTAAATTCTTATTTTTTCTATATTCTCCTTTCTCCCTTTTCTTTAAACTATTATCTATATTATCTCTCTAATATCTCACCTTTCAAATTCTTTATATCTTTCTCCATTTTCATATTTTAAATATTTTTACAATTAAAATTACACAATTTTCATTATTTTAAATCTTTTCTATATCTATCTTTCTCTCTTTTCATTAACTTATTATTTTTATTTGCATTTTCACTAAAGTTTTCTCTTTTTTAAATTCTCTTTGTCTTTTTTATTTAAAATATTTTTATACTTTTTTATTTTTTAGATTATTAAAAATGCATTAACTTGAGTATGTTTGTTTTGGTTTTTAAGTGTATTTTTCTTAAAAATTGTATAAAAATAAAAAAAAATAAAAAAATAAAAATTTAAAAAATATAATAATTGAAGTGCATGTATTTTTTAAATGTGAAACAAAACAAACATAGCCCTTATATCTTTCAAGTAAATTTGTATTCGCCTGTAGTGTGCAACTTTAACTAACTATACATTAAGCAAATAAAGAAATTTAAATACCTTAATTTCTTTTTATAATATATTTTAACTTTATTTTTTAATTTTCATTTATTCATCTACTTCCTAACTTTATTTTTTATTTTTATTTATTTCAGAACGGCAAGAGATAAAAGATTTATAAAGGAGTTAATTTATTGAATTAAAAAATTAATTAGAATAAAAAATATAAAAAAAACTCTAGTTGTAGCACCTCACCATCACTACCCATTCCTAGTGCCTCAATCTTATTTTGTTTTATTTGTTTCAACTTAAGGTTAAATCAACTAAAAATGAAAATTGGAAATTTCTGAAAAATTTTAGTATGTGATTTACCTTTTCTTATTTATTTATTTACTTCTTGTGGGTTGGGTCGAGTATGGAATTGGAGAAATCTTTTTCCCAAATATGAACAGGCAATAAATACAGGAAGCATGTATTAGAAATAATATGCACTGTATTCTACTATTAGACAATTAAAAAACGTGTCCAAAAGTCCCTGTTTTTTAATTTATTAAGGCTTTAATGATTGGAATTTTGACAATTTGATAAAAAGAAATAGCAATAATAACAAACTTACAGCCCGTGTATACTCGTCATGTAAAATTTAAAATATAATTAATTATGTGTAAACATAAATTGTACTCTTATTTTAAATATATTATGAATTATACGCATGTATATATTATTATGTAATTTATAATTTAAAAATTATATATTTTCAATATAATAAAATTAAATAACTTTATTAACGATGATTAAACATAAATTATTATGTTTTAAAATGCATCAGAAATTCATAAGAAATGAGATAAGGAAAAGAAGAGTTTAAGAGAAAAATTAAATAGGAAGAAATAACTGAAATAAAATTCAACTAAAAAAGATAAAAATAATACATGAAGAAAGAGAGAAATAAATAAAAGAGAAGCATTTTATGCTTTCTAATTTCAACAAAAGGTAGTTAATTTAGAGGTTTATCTATGATAAAGGATAAAATCTATTTATATTTATTTATTAATAGTGTATTTTAAAATTTTTATTAACATGACCGAAAGCAGTTGACTTAAAAATCTCGTAAATGACCAAAATAAGGCAAGACTGGAATCAAAATTGAAGAGGCCTGTCCCTCGGCATGGAGCCAGCCTCTCAGTGCAGCTGCTTGCCCAGCCCTCGCATCTCTGATTTGCTTTTCTAGTTTCCACTCTCCCTCCAAATAATAACAATAACAAAGGCCATCCCACTAACTACTTTGAGATAATTTAATATTTAATAGTGATTATGAGAAAAATGAGAATCTAAAAATGAAAGTGATATACAGAAAATAAGATCTAGAGCTCAGACAGGGCAAGCAATGACGCGTGACCCTTTCTTCAATCACATTGAATAATACCACCATAGCCCCAATAATCAGCAATTTTGAGCTTTTGATGAAAGTAATCAACAACAATTTTCCCTTCCTTCGTCTTTGCCGATAACCTCCCAAAAGTAGTATATTTTAAGCATTCCCAGCTTGCATACAGACCATCCATAAACGGGACATGTAACATAATTTCAGCCTCAAGCAACTAAGGACAGAAAAATAGATGATGTTAGCACGTTCAGCTGTTCCAAAAACACTCGAGTCTATAAGAAAACTCTAAAGTCGGAGAACACAGGATAAGGGGGCAGGCTTGCTCTGAACCTGAACTGCAAATGCAAAATCATAACAATTTATTGTTAAAAGCCAACAAATTATTCTTCTGCATTTTATGCAACTATATAGATTGTGAAGAAAGAAGACCTCCTTCACGACTCGTCTATAAATGCGCCCCTTCCCCAAAAACATAGAAATAAGGAGGATGAACTAGGGTAGACCCTGTGATTTCTTCCTCCCATCACCGTTCATGGATATACTACAGAATGAAGCAAAACACTCAAGTCAGTTCTAATTTGCTCTATTGCAGCTACAGATGATTATGCCACCACCGTAAACAAATAGACTGAAGACAAATGGTTAGAACCCATGCCCAAGGGTGAACCTGAGGTACTAACTTTACATATAATGAATGACTTACAGCTTTGGTGCGCAAAGATCCTGGCAGTAAACCAGCTGAAACATTAAATACTGGACTATACGTAAACAACATCAACTATTACAAGTATAAAAGTTCAATCATCTAAGAAAATAATTGTTCTCCACTTCTCTTCAGCAATATATAGAAAGACAGACCTCTCAACTAGAGGTCCCTACTGATTCTTTTTTATCTTCAAATTGGAAGAGGAGGATGTGGAAGAAGCAGATCGATGAACTTGGTTAGAAGATCTAAGTACAAACAGAAGTGTCTCAACCAGCATAGCACCAACCAAACCAAGGATGCCTCCCGCAGCACTCTGATAAACAATGATTAGCCAAATCAATTGCCATTATAATAAATAATACAGTCAAAGATATACATTATTAGCTTTTAATTATGAAGGTTGGGATTCTTTAGCTTCTAAGTTGTTGGACAAAGAAACGAATATTATTTTGTTAAAAATGTTACCATAGCTGGACTGTGGCCAAATAATGCTCTGAATGCTGCATATCCAAGCAAGTAACCTGAGAACATTGTGACCACAACATGCAAGCCTGTACAATAATGAAGAATTTTATTTATTTCAAGCCGTTTGACAGAAATACAACACATCAATACTCCACCAAAATAAGAAGGAAATCTTTGAAGGAAAATTGACAGAACCATGCAAGCTTAAAACCTTCTATTTTTCCCGAACACCCTGGGGGGGAAGATTATTAATTTTAGAAAGTGTTCAGATTAGGAATATGTGGAAATAAAATATCCACCATCACCAACAATGAGAACTTGTATAAACAAATCCAAATGAAAAAATAATTCTTAGGTAATGAAGGAAACTCAAAATTGAAGTATTACACTCTTCACCTAATGGTGAAACTTAAACATCTTATATCCTTTTCTGAATTTAACTTCCATCCGTATCTTTAGCCAGCCCAGAATTAATAATGTTCTCATGCTTTTTCCCCTTTTTAGAACATCGCTCCTCTTGTATCTAGTTGTTGCTGTAGTGATTTAGAAAAGAATTGGCAGTGCCTACAATAGAATTGAAAATAACAATTCATGTAATACAGCAAAAAAGGATCTCATCATCAGAAGAATGATTGGTGTTGTGTCTCGATAGGCTAAAATTAGAACTCTAGTGATTTGTTTTATATTGATTTCACTCCTATGTAAAAGACGAGGTTTTACAAAGCTTCATGTGTACAGAAAAGAATATTCTGCTTTTCCACATTCATTCCATGCTTAATGTGCAAAGTGTCTAGCATAATTATCTTCTGCCAGCCGTTTCCACAAAATTCCAATTTTCTTTAAGTTTATATATCACTTTCCCAACAGCTTTCCACTCAATCGAGCACTCATCTTTACACAATGGCAAACCCGGATTACTAAATGATGAATAACATTAAAATCCATCTAAAAGAAATTTTTTAATGCGAACCAAAGAATCATCATAACTTCCATCACTATTCTCTCTTGTCACAGTCCTCTCCACTTCAACTGCTACCTGCCTAGCTTGCATAAAATGTCCACACTGATATAAATTTTTTTATGGAATTGATAGCTTAAATGTCAAAGAGTGAAATTAACCTACCAAATCAAATCTATAAAGTTTTCGTTGTACTTTGAGTTGGGATTGATGATTACATCAAACACTAATTCAGATCAATATTGTTTGTTCCTTACAAGAACTAAAAGCCATAGGGTTTGCAATCTATTTTGTTAATTTTGAAACAAAAACTCAAGTTCGGAGATAGGAGACAAAGTGCATATGAACATGACACAACAAAAATAAATCAAACATTATATGATACAAACATCAAAAGAAGGAAACAGAAGCAAATGTTTACCAAAGCCTAACTGATCCTTGAAAGAAGAAAAAGGTTCCTCCACACCCTTTTTAGGAGTAATGTCCTTCACCAATTCTGCATATGCCTTCCTCTCAGCAGCCCCCTGTAGCTTTTTCAATCTCATTTTCAACTCCTCACTCTAGTTTAACAAACCACCATAGAATCTTAATTTGAAGAACCCAAAAACCAAAAACAGAAAATGCATAGGACCAAAAAGTTAGATTTTTACAACCCTAAGTGCAGATAGGAATACAGAATCCCTAAAATGTAATAGCCTTTTTATTCTTACCTTTTCCCTAGGCTTAGGGCTAGTAAAGATGAAACTAGAACCAGCAAGAAGAGAATAAAAATCGGGTCGAGCTTCAGGCTTGGATCCCAACCAAATAGCTTTTAGGGATTTGTATGGTAGGCTCGAATGCATAATAAGCGAGGAGGAAAGGTCTCTGAGATCTTTGGATAGATGAGAGTTAGTGGAGGCAGTGGTGAGGAACGAGCGGATGGCATCTGTAATTGATATGATCACACCATTACCAGTGATTG
The DNA here is from genome assembly GCA_019155195.1 of Avicennia marina. Lineage (NCBI taxonomy): Eukaryota > Viridiplantae > Streptophyta > Magnoliopsida > Lamiales > Acanthaceae > Avicennia > Avicennia marina. Next base: position 15,141,438 of record CM032754.1, on the reverse strand, counting down.
CTGTAGTGGCTGGCGGCGACCAGGTAGTTGATAGATCGGGTGCAATGAAATCTTTGGCCTTAGTGACCATTTTAGTTGATAATTACAAACGACAATAACAGGACTGGGAAATTATTTTACAGCAGCGAAGTCGAATTTGATCTCCAGACACTGCAGAAAGCAAAAATGAAGATCCATTACCAATGCAAGTCGCGTGAAATCAGGAATTTCAGACAGATGCAAAGTACCATAATATAAATAAAAATAATACAAAAACTGAAGGTTATATTCTCTTAGTCTTTTCTTGTTTTACCCAGCATAAATACCACATCAGCATTCCAAAAATGTAGCACTCACAGTTATTACATCTATAGCTATTCTACGAAGAATGCCCTTCCAAAAATCTAACCCCTGAAACAATAGCTGCTGGTGTGCCATTAGTACTAGCCGACCTAAACTATGCTCTCTTATGGGAGAAAATTAAGCAAAATAGACACTTTCACTCAAGATTAAGCAAAAGAAAATAACTTTATCAGACAAAAGGTCAAAGTAATTTGTGTTTCGGCGCGCCCTCAAAAGCACTTCGGGCAACGACGGGCACCGAGCTAGGCTAACTCGGGTAGCCAAATCAAGTGGTCTCGAACTTGGCCGTGCTGACCCGAAAAAAAAAAACTAGGTCTAAAGACCAAGCCGAGCGGGTAGCCGATCTGCAACGGCGGAGTTCCTCCAACGACCGAGGGAACCTGATGATTTGCTAAGCCCTTCTAGCGAGCAAGCCAAGTGGACAGTCAATCTAAGGAATATGCGACGGATGCCCGACCCGGGAACACCTGGAGCAAATTCCTTCGACAACCGACCTCAATTGATCGGAAGGGAAAGATGGCAAGCTGCGGTGGGGGCGACCAAACTGAAACGAACTTCTTCAGTGACACGAGCGTTGGCAGGAAAGAGTGGCAAGCTATAGTGCGGGCAATCGAGCCGGAGCGAATTTTTTCAATGAACGAGGAAATGATGGTGGGTATAAGACGATCGACCTAAAGTGCTTTGTGTTTGTCTCTGAATTGGGCTGAGGATGTTCGGACGAGGCTATTTGGATTTAGCCCACACATGGGGCTGACTTAAATTTGGAGGCGGCTTTTTGGATTCAGCCCAGAAAATGGTCTGGGCTGAATTAAATGCGACAACCAACCTAAACTGCTATGGGGCTCTGAACAGTGTAGGGCATGTTTGGCGTTGAGACAGGATGAGCATGAAGAAGCATCACTCGTTCTCTTATAAATAGGCAAAAATCAAATCATGGTTATGGGATATTGATGGTAGAATTGGTGGAAGAACAGTTGTGTAGTTTTTACAAATCACACATGCCGTAATTATTATCTTAGTCGGTATTGTATAAGGAAACATGCAAGAAAAGATCACAGGAATAACCTATTAGTTAGTGGTATGATTTTTTTAAATTTTCTCTAGGATTTGTGGTATAATAACAACCGCAACCCTACTTTAAATGTACATGATTTTGAAGTAGAAGGACAGACAAAAAAAGAGTGACAAGAACTAACTCAATATTAGTATTGATTTAAAAAAATTATACCAAAAATACTTCATTTTTACTACATTGAATTCAAGTACAGTTGTTGTGTTAATAGTTGTTTTCGTTCTGAAAATATAATATTGGCTGAGTGATTAATTTCAGATAAAAATCATCAATGAGATAAATTTTGAGAAATCAATTATATCATTGGTTGATTTCCTATGTAATAAAAAAACACAGAATCATGGGCTAGAAAAATGTAACCCTAAATTGCTCTTATAAGACCTAATTAATATTTCAAAAAACTAAGCTGTGTAGAAATCCAATATGCTTTGAAATTTTTTTTCTCGGTGTTAGTAAATAATTAATAGAAAAATGACATAAGTCAAAATAAATTAAAAATATTGTCATATATATTTTGCTCAATCATTGCATTGACCTTTATGTCAAATGTTTCTTTTTGTACATTTTGCAGGCAATCATGAACTTTTGTTTTTTTTATTAAATTTACATTGTGTTTTTTGTTGAAAACTGGGCATAAATGAGCAAAAATGGACATTAACAAGTTCTTGTTAATAACAACATTTTTTATCATGTATGTAATCACAGAAATGAACAACGAACAAGTGGGTGTGTGTTTTATAATAATGCTCCATTTCTCTTTTCGTATGTTAAATAAAATTGTGAACTTTTATTTTGTTAGTATTAGTTATGCATTTTCCTTTTATTGCAAAGATGTTAAACTGAAAATAATTAATTAATTAAAATCAACAATTCATATTAATTTAAAAATGAATAATCTAAATAATATTATTAAGAATTTTAACCCACTTTGATCACACATTATGAATTCACTAATATTCTTTTATTTTTTTCCCATCCTTTATTTGTCTATTTTTTAAATAAATTTTGTATTTGTATTTGTATTTGTATTTACTCTTAAATTCTGTCACTTTTCAATTTCTTTCTATTTTCTTCATTTCTTATTTCAAATGTCATTTATACATTCAAATTTAAACAATATTTTTTATTATTTAAAATGTAACAATTTTATAATTAATAAATAATTTTGAACAAACATACAATGTATCAATTTTACTAGTTAAAATTATGATTTTTGCATGAGTTTTACACTAATTGTTAACAAAAAAACACATAACAAATATCGCCGTTGTGTTTTGGTTGATGTGTGTCATCTTAATATCTTATTCTCTTGGACAAAATATAAGTCTTTAAACTTTAATTAATCGAACAATCACATATATGCTATTTCAGATATTTTGTCACATTCATGCTGATTTAATGAAATTATTAACAGTCCATTTATTTGGAGATGAATGTTAAAAGAATATATATAAAAATATATGAGATTAGTTGTACATATGTCAAATTCTTACTGGCTAGGACTGGCAAAGCATGTCACAGGTAATTAAATTAGCCCCGTTGATGCACCGTCGACCCCTTTCCAACAGCGTCTTTGCTAGAAAGCGTCGCGTGGATCATCGATCATAGCAGTAAACAAAGGTCTGCTTCGTTTTCTCTTTCTCCATGATTAACAGTTGTTGGTAGAATTGCTCATCTTTGGTTATCTTTTTCTTTGTATACACGCGTATTTTTATTTATCTTTTCATTGTAACATTATTTGTAAAAAAATCTAGATGGGGCGATCGATTGCAATCGGGGATCTTGGATAGGTCTTGGTAGGTTTTAGGGTTTTTACCATTACTCAGTTAACGTATTCTGCCCTACCTCGGGGACGTCTTCATATTTTTTCCTTAATTAAATCTCCTTACGTTTGGCTGAAAAAAAATAAAATAATTTTGTTGTAAGGTAGGGAAGAGGCTTAGGGCTAGTAAAGATGAAACTAGAACCAGCAAGAAGAGAATACAAATCGGGTCGAGTTTCAGGTTTGGATCCCAACCAAATAGCTTTTAGGGATTTGTATGGTAGGCTCGAATGCATAATAAGCGAGGAAAGGTCTCGCACTCTGTGGGGACTCTAAAGTGTATGGGAGTAGCGGTTGCTGTCCAGTGACGATCTCAAAAGGGCTCCAATTGATAGTGGAAGTATTCCTAACTTTAAGGGCGCCGAGGGCATCGCCATCTTAAGTGGGGGAGAATGTGGAGGGCCGTCTACCCAACAGGCACTCCTGATACTATGCTGGCCTGCCGCAGCCCTGTGCCGAACGAGACATCACCCGTTGCTGCTAGGTCTAGGGCTTTGTACATATTTGTAAATACTTGTAATTATTTTGTATTTATTTTTAGATGTGCTTCCTCGGCTTTTTAATGTCTACTGCTGTCACTTGGCTTTTTTTTGCCAAGCCTATTATAGGGGGGCAAGGTATTACTGAAGCTGAGATTAGTCGTCGTGTAGCCTGCGATTGTTAGAGTGGCCCCCCTCTCTAACCGTCGCCCATTGTAATTCGATTCTTTGTGAAATGTAAGCAAGTTTCTCTCACACACCGTGTACATATTTACTGCTTTCTTTACGTACTGTCGGAATTATCGGGATTGTGTCATGGGGCAGTACACAATTGGTTTTGCATGCGGATTTAGGCGGACGTAGTCGATTGCTGAACGACTACTAGCTGTACAGTACACTTTTGTCCCTATCCTCGAAAGGAGCCCCGTGACGGTCGTCACTGTTGTAGATAGTTATGGTAATGTATATGACGTTGACAGCAATCACTTTTGGGTGTCACAAGATACATTTATTAAAATACCTTTTATTTTCCTTTGTATAAATTTATACTATATATCATGCACTTGTAAGCGTCACACTATGAACTTCTCAAACTATCCCCATTCATCTATTATTTTTCTTTTATCTCTTTTTATTTTTTTAATCTTTTTATGATGTGGACTAAAATATTAAATATATAAAATTATATGCGTGTCTGTATTAAAGAAGACAAAAGATGCATCTAAAAATTCTCTCTTTTAGATTAGGTGATAATCTTGTCAAGTTAGTAGTAATAGTAGATTAGGGGACAATCACATGTCTGAAACGCATATTGACAAAAGAATGGTTCCTATAATCTAGTTAAGTTAGCAGTATTAGACTGAGCAGCAATTACATGTCTAGGACCATCAGGAAAAGAATGATCCCTATAAATATATATTTAGAAAGTAGAAAAAAAAATCTTTATCACTAGAAGAACTCACTGTCACTAAAGCAATATTAATGGAAATTTTCTTCCTACCTTCTTGTACATAGATTTGTATTACAAATAGAGCATATAAGATTTCTTTTATAGATGTAGGCATCAATTGGACAAACCACGTTAAATTGTGCTCTCTTGTGTTCTTTTATTTATATTTTGATCTTCGATTTCAAGTCAATTTGCAAAATTAATCTTGAGTCGCATTATTGGCATTGTCTGTGGGAATCGGCTATTTTGTCCCGATTCTACAACTCAGGTTGAGGACAAAAGGCACTTGCAAATTAAAGTAGGAGGTGGACTTTACACACAAAATGGGGGTCCGAAAATAACAACGAATGACCTATTCCAGATGTAGGTGATGGGCTCCAACAATGCATAAGGTCGGACCAAGTTTGAGGTGGCCTCATTATGCTCGCGGTTTCAGTGGCAATGTTGCATGTTCTTCAATTCCTGAGGAGAAATTAACCTCAAGCTATAGATTATCAAGCTTGGACTTCTCCAATTAAAAGGTGTGGATGCATAGGCTCTCCAATTTGTCTTGACACCAGCCTCAATATATTGGCTCACTAGGGCATGGGGCAAAACATTTCATGGTTATATTGGGTTGTCTGGTCAGGTCGCTACACAATTAGAGGACTGGTAGAACACACCAAATCTTGATCTCTTCAACTGAAGGAAAGGGTGGCAACTTAGAACAAATTAGAATACAGCAGAAATGTAATGGCTTTTCAGATTCAGTCGAGTCAAATGAAAACGTGGCAATACAATTTGTTCTCAATGTGGAGAAGAGCTCAGCTCGGGCTATTGTTAGTTTTCTGTATAATCCCAAGTTATGGAGAATAGAACCAAAGCACAGGTTGAATCATCTGGGGAACAATCTAATTTTCTATGTCGAGACGACGCCTTGGGCTTACGGCCACCCGAGCTAACGACATCCCAAAGATAAGTCAGTTGTCAGCAAGCTTGGAACGAGCTAAATTTTTCTACCAACACGATGCCCCGAGCCAACGGCAATCCGAGCTGGTGGCATCCCAAAGATAAGTCAGTTTTCATCTTGGTACGATCTAATTTGCCTTTTTTTACCATATGTGCATGGCCCAAGCTGCTCTCGTGGGACGATGACAATAATCTGGGGCAACAAATCCAGCAAGGGAATAAACAATTACCTACGGCCCTAAAGTAAAGGACAAAAGTCAGACTTCGAATCACACCATTTCTAAAGTCGTAGTAAAGAGACAACAGTGAAGCATTGACAATGGCAAAGAGACAGATCCTGCACCAGAGCCCCTGCTTAATCGGAGAATGGCCTATGATGGAGCCTTAGCTGCTGGAAAGTAAAACTGGTGGCAAGCTCAGGACAACCATGATGTGATCAGAGGCGTAGTCAGAATAAATATATTTTCGCACCTTGTCTTTAAAATTTAAAGTGGATGTAATCAGCCACATTAAAATTACCTTCTGCATAGGTCCGTTTGATATTCAAAAACTGCTCAACAACAGTCAGACAAGTAAAGAATGTTGGGACGAACCAGAAAAGATGAATAGAGTCCCAAAAATAACAAGAGATACGAAACAGTAGTCTGATTACGCCTATTCCTAATCCTAAATCGAATAGAACGGAACAAGGATCCGTATGTAAACATAGTATTTATTTAGATACACTCTAATGACCCCTTTTTCAATGAATAAAATGAAAATCAAAAGGTTGTCTTATTCAAAACCCCAATTATGACTTCCCTTCTCTCCCACTTCACACCTTAGAATTGCATGCATGGACAAAACTTTGAGTCAAATCATTTTCTCTTGAGCCGTACAAGGAGGAAATTTCCTATATGGTTCTAGCAAAAACAAAACTGGATTGTCAGCACATAAGACAACCATAATCAATATACTATGGTCAATTGATATATTACTGTTCAAAAAATTTCTCAATTGAATCAATTTGGGTAGTTCACAAGAATTTGGAATCATTCAACAAATTCAAAGAATTCAAAAGATATTTCGTTTATCTCAATTGTAAAATGACAACACTCTAAATCTTGAAAAGACATGAAACAATTTTTATACTAACCCTAACTCTGAGCCTATATGACCCAAATTATATTAAAAGTCTAAACAAGTTAAAAGTCCAAAACAATGAAATTAAAAAAATAACATAAAATAATATGAGTAGTCTTAGACCCACTATCAGCTCCAACCCACAATTGCGCCATTCTCCTTCTCTTGAGGAGAATTATCCTCAATTCTCAATCGCTCAAATCAAATGCAAGTCTGTGAAACTCCTTCAACCTGTCGCAATCCTTAGTCCCCTCATCCAATGTCTCTTTTCTTCTCTTTACTTCTTCCCTCTTCCTCACTTCATCCTCCCACTACCTCACCACATATAGTTAATCCTCTTGAGCTATAGTTGGCAACAACGGCACAAGTGTGATGAGGCAATCGTCAAATGGAAATGACTATCTATTTGAAGCCCCTTCATATTTAACGTGTCGATTATATTACCATAGTCTCCCAAGTAGTATGTGGCTAAAATGTATCGGGATCACATTGTACATAATCTCATCCACATAGCTGCTAACATTAAAACTCACAAGTACTCTCTGTATCGCATCTACCCCATGATGACAATCAAATCACTACAATCGATAGGGCTTAGGATGATTCAACAATAGCAATGCAATCTATCAACCAACAATGTACTCACCTCAATAATACAACTTCCACTATTAATGATCAAGTTACAAACTTTGCCCATTAGCACCTACCTTGGAAGATGCAATCACACTGCTCATCACCCAACTCGTCTCCCACATGTGCAAATAAAGCTTTGCATAAAACCAAGTTAAGATTTTCGATCTCCTCACAAACCTCCTTTTCCTAAGGAGTATCTTCACCAAGCTCCTCATCTGAATCAACCTCTCCTTTGTCTATAACGGTAACCACTTGCTTGTTCGAACACTAGCTGGCTACATGTCCCCTATCCTAACATCTAAAATACAAAATATCACGGCTACGACTAGAAGATGCAGTGGCAAGTGTTACCTTAGGTGTGCCCACCTTTTGTGTTGACTTACTCTAGCCACAAAAGTGATCTACTTATTGTTATCATGATCACGATTAAGTCCACTGAGGAAGCATGTCATGGTGGCCTCTCGATCCTCGACTACATCAGCTCTCATCATGGTAATCTCCATCTCCTTGTAGTAGTCTTCCACACTTTACTCACCCTGTGTCAACGTCTGCAGCCTCTAGTTCAAATCTCGATAGTAATGGGTAGGCATAAACCTCTTACACATCACAACCTTCAACTCTCCCCAAGTTCGTATAGGCCTCTCTTTAGCTCTTCTCTGGTTGACACATAATTGATCCCACCAAATAATTGCATAGTAGTAAATTCAACAACTGCTAATTTTACCTTTTCTAACTTAGTGTAGTAGTGGCAATCAAATACGAGCTCCATCTGGCGCTCCCACTCCAAGTATGCATCTAGATCCAATCGTCCTTGAAATGCTGGAATGGTCAAGTTTACCCCTCTTAATGCATCATCATCTCCATCATGTCTTCGATGCAGTCTCCTCGAGGCCTCATCATAGTTGTATTCATTATCATCATTCGAGTCATAACCCTTTACATACTAATATCAGTCCCGCCTTATCTACCTCTAGGATGCACATGTTTATCCCTGAGTCTTCCTTTACGCTCATCACACCTGGGCATTAAGCTATCTCTATCTCAAGAAGAAGCCTAAGATGCTTCCATGCAATCCAATCTTTCTTGTATGCTCTCCACGACTCTAGTAATCTTCTTCAATTTCCCAATGAAACAATCATATACATGTTTAGTATCATCAAGATTTTTATCTAGATCTACATGATGACTAGCTTTAATAGGATAGAAATACTACTTAACCTCACTCACTCACTCACTCTCTCTCTCTCTCTCTCTCTATATATATATATATATTTTTTTTTTCCTCCTAATTATTTTTTTCACTCTTTTTTTTGACTCTTTTTTTTCTATTTTTCTGTTCTATTTTTCCTTACTCAATTTTTTTTTTTGCCCCTCAAAACCTAGCAAGCAAACAAGGCCCTAATTCTAGCAAAATAGGGTAGCCAAACAAAGCCTTAACAAGATAGAAAACTCAGCACCTAAACAAAGTTTATCAAGTCCAACAAATAATCAACCCAAGAAAGAAAGAAATAATCTAACCAGCAATGGCTTTAAAGTCTTCTGCCCAACTGAAGCCTTTTTTTTTTTTTTAATTTCTGATTCTGGCCCAAATTAGCAATTGGTCTAGCAACTATACTTAGTCCAGCTAGTCTCAGCCCAACAACCTTCTTGGATATGCTGGTCCACAGCTCAACCCAGAAAGCACTTTGGGCCAGATTTGTGCAGCCAAATAACGGCCTAGAAAGGGCTTTAGCTAAGCACCCTTTCTTCTCCAACCAATTAGGGTTTCTAGTTTGTAGGTGGCTGTGGTGGGTCGGGCTAGGTTTTTCTCCAAACTACTAGCAAAGATGATACGAGGTATTGCTTGGGGAGGCGTCAACGACGACTAACAAAGCAATTTTGGTAGCACAATGGTGTTAAAAAGGACAGAAAAAGACCTAGCAACATGTGGCAGTTTGGCCTAAAATCCTACTACCTCCGGTGCCTCTAGCTACAATAGATAGTGGCAGCGAGCTGGGCTTCAAACAGCAATCCTTGTTGTGAAGAGTCCGGCCTAGGAACGACTAACGATGGTGGATTTAGCAGCGGTTGCAACAGTTGCATGCCGTCCTCTTGCTACAATTTTTTTTCAAATATTTTTTACTTTTTTTTTCAAAATTTTTTCTATTTTTTATTTTCCTTCTTTTTTATTTTTGATTTTTTTTCAATCTAGACCATATATCAAGTTAAATTTCAATACGGCCGACTCTGACGCTAGTTAACGTGATTAGAGGTATTATAAGTAACAAAATTGGATAATCGGTGTGATGGGATTATCACAATCAACATGTTAGGGTCGATTGATACATCACGATTCAAAGAATCTCTCAATTGAATTGATTTTAGTAGTTCACAAGAATTTGGAATTGCTCAACCAATTCAAGGAATTCAAAAGAAATTTTATTAATCTCAACTGTAAAATGGCAACACTCTAAGTCTTGGGAAGATATAAAACAATATTTATACTAACCCTAACTCATTTAGTCCATATGACCTAAATTATATGAAAAGACTAAACATATTAAAAGTCTAAAATAATGAAATAAAAAAATAACATAAAATAATATGAGTAGTCTTAGGTCCACTATCAGCTCTAACCCACGATCGTGTCAACGCAAGTAGGTCAAACTTGGGACGTAGACCACATAGTCGCATCACCTCGTATCCAATCCTTTCCCTATAATAAGCCACTTTGTAGTGGTGGTGAAGATTATGAACCTCCAAACCGACTGAGTCCAACATCTCTCCACCACTATCCTCGTCTTAAAGCTATAATTTGACACCAAGATCAATACCTTCAACAAGAGTTCTCTCAACTCTCGAGTAAGCTTCCTTAGACTACTCTAGAATGAATCCAAGTATTCAGAGCTTTTTAGAGCTTTCGAGAAGCTTTCGAGGAATCCCAAGAACCTCACGATCTGATTTATCGGGAGCTAAAAGGGCTCTATGGAGGAAGTCATGACTCAAATAACATCTAGCTCAAATATGGGAATACTTGCTAGATTTAGGCCTGACATGTTTTCCACTGCCATGATTGATGTGGTTTACGAGTTTCAGGCATTGAGTTACATTTTCTTTAGTTCGACGACTCCCAAGCTTTTGTTCTATCTCCAAAGCTTTAGAAACTATTAGAGAAAGGATCTCAAGAAGTACGTGCAACTAGATGCTTTGATATCTATCCTGACTTACATTAATCTAGCCCTTACAAGAGTGTAGCCTTTTGTGATTTCGGTGATGAAGATGAGTTACTCAATTGTGCAAGAAAGTTCAAGAAGAACAAGGAAATTATTGTAAACACCTTTCGAAACTCAAGCCTTGCATAGCTGCTACACTTTCCTAGGATGAGAAACTCCCACCAATTTTCCTTGTTCGACTAATACTTTAGTCTGGGGGAGAAGGCACTAACCACGTCAAAAAGAAATAGGTGGAGATCATCAAATGACTTGACGAACAACACAATTCTTTTATTATGTTCCTTTGCTTTGGCAATGGCGAGTGTTTTAAGGGTGTTCAAGTGAGGAAGATCACCAAGGTGTTGATATGTGGCCCGACTCGGAGCTGTTGGGCTACAAGTCCATTATTTGGAGCTCAATATCAAACTTGGAGTGCTAAATAGTGCTTCTCCTAAGAGGAACATAATGTTTTGAAGGATCATCTACTAATCTGATAAGAGAAGTTATTGTTGTGACTCCACCCACTGATACAACACTCAGAGTAAACTCTTGATTTGTTATAGCCCGTCTTCAAAAGTGTTGAAATTATCTTTTCTTATATTATTTTCCTAAAGAAACAAGGTGTTGCATTCTACTCACAAATATATATATATATATATATATATATAAATTGCTACCAAATATTAAGTAAAACAATAAAATGAAATAGAAAAATCCCCTTGGCTGGTGAGGAAGACAATGAATATTAGATTGGAGAGACAAGGAAAACTCATGCCCCATTTGCCTTATACATACACCTATATATATATAAACTATAACATTTTCAATTCAAGGAATGATTGGTGTGTGTGCGCTTAACTACATGGCCATATTTGGTCTATAACACTACTCCCCTAACTTGGGATCAGGTCGATATAAGAGCTGATCTTATGTTGTCTTCTAACTTACTTTAGTCTCTTACTAGGTTGGATAGCAAAACAAATTAACTATTAACCTTGAGATGACAAGCATGAAAGCTATAGGCAAATATCATAATTGCAGGTAAAAGAAAAATCCATAAGTTGGCAGATACGTCGAGCTAAAGGATATAAACAACCCCAACACACACTATAAATGTGTACTGTAATAGAAGCTGCCTTGCAAACCTTAACTACCAAGGTCAGTCATAAGGACTTGATGATAATCATAAAGATAATAAAGAAGATACTCTGACCTGTAATAAATAATTAATTTATTAGGTCGATTATAAAGACATATTGACTTACAATAATTAAATAATTTAACAAATCTGTCATGAAGATCTACCGACTTGAAGTTCAGAGTAAGTAAATTTGGCTTATTCTTAAATAATTTAAATAATTTTTAGCTCGATGTAAGGCAATGTTTTGCCTTATTAAGTGAATAAATTTGATTAAATTCTTAAATATTTTAAATAATTTTTAATTCGAGTTGTCCAAGTACTGAGGGTGGGACCGGCTTTCAGTTCTTTTGGAGTGCACTGATCAAGCATCACCCCTGAGCTGCTTTTTGCTTAAGCTGAAACTAGCTTTTTAGTCAGGGTGTGCTAACCAAGCATCGTCCGTGGTCGCCCAAGCTACCCTTCAATGGCTCCATCACCCTTAGGCCAATCCGAAGCTATGCTCTAGACACTTCAACATTAATACCTGATCACTGATTCTCATAGAAAATGAGTCCACTTAATTTAAAACTTTGTAAACAAGGGCATCTGCATGGGCTGAGCTCCTTTTGTTATTGAATTATACCATAAGTAAGAGCAAATGGATATAAACATTTAATTCATGGACATATATTAATAATTCGAAGGACACAAGTAACCAAATAAAAAGCACAGATGTTGAAACTCCCAGCCATGTAGCACGTGAGAAATGCCCACACTCCCCAGCGGCCGCGGAGTAAATTAAAACCTCACGGCAGCATAGCCGCTGCACTACCGTTTCAGATGTCAAATTTGCCAAATATAGGCGGACGCCGGTGTGCGACCTTAACGGACAATAAGGATCTCATTTTGGGCCACTTTCCATTCCAGTAATTTCCTATTCTAGCCGCGGTTCCTCCGTTCATTGTTCCCAGCGACCATCGCCCCACCTCGTAGAGGCTATCAAAAGCCACCTGGTCCATCATCTACCCACAAAGACCTTATACTTTGGCCAGTCCTTACAAAAGAAACCCCGGCTAGCCGATCCACACCATGTCGAAGGTTAAGCACCGGAAATGCCCTAAATTTTCGACACTCCACAACCAAATTTCAGCTCAAAGAAGTAGGAAAACTACAAAAGAGAAACCCGAGTCCTTGCAAGAATCCACTTTTTTCCAAGTCCATCTCATCCTCTTAGAATTAGTAAAGCGTTGCATGCGAGTTGATGGATCGCTGGCCAAAGACAAGTGATGGGCTCCCGTGGTAAGTTTGGTTGGGAGAAAAACCTATGAAAGTTGAAACCAACCTCTTCTACTTTTCTCTAAACCAACTTCTCAGATACTTTCTTTTTCCTTATATATTCCCGCTTTGCTTAACTGCCTCAAATCTGTAGTCGTTCCATTCAGATTTGCTATCCCTTCGGAAAAGAGAGGCTTCTAATCGGGAGCGAAAACTCATCAACAGCATCAGGGGAGCCAATATTGTGAAGAACTAATTCTTTGTAGAGAATTTTTGGGCTTAGGATGGTAGATTTGGGAAATCGATCATTAAAAATCGACGGTTAAATTTGATGAAGTATTTAGGAAAAATCAGAGCACAAAACCCTCGATTTCTCTTGATTTATTTGTTCAAAACTTCTACACTTGCCAGTATCTGTGGAAGAAACCAAACCAAACCTTTCTTCCTCTTAGTCTCAAAATTCAGCTTCTCTTCATCCATCGATCGCAGGCCCAAGTTGAGTGTGTGGTAGGTGATCTCTTTCCTACAGATGGTGTCGACTGCTACCAAACATTAAGTAAGCAACCGAATGAAACAGAAAAATCCCCTTGGCTGCGTGAGGAAGACAAGGAATACTTGAGAGGAGAGAGAAGGAAAACTGATGGCCCCTACCTTATCAATACAACAATATATATGTATGTAAAGTATAACATATTTTTATTCAAGGAACAAGTGTTGTGTGTGTTTGACACACAACACAAGGCAAGTGGCCCACTTCGCCTATTTAATGCAAAACACGTCACCAATGTTTTCAGACTTGAAACAGATTAATAAATATTATTATTATATATATATATATATTATTTTAATACAAAAAATTTTAAAATATATTATTAATATTTTTAAATTATATAACTAATTTGTATATTAATTAATGTATAATTATTATTTGAATAAAAATATATAATTAATTAATTATTTTTAAAAGTCAAACAAATTAAATATATAATAATTGATTTATTAATTCTTAATTAATAACTTATTTATTATGTATAAATTAAGTGTATAATCATATAGAAAGATAAAAAATAATAAATACTTATTTAAATAATTTTTATGATATAATATTATTTATTTATTTATTATTGTAGACACATAAAATAAATAAATGGATAAATAAATAATATCACATAAAATTGAATAAAGAAATTAAAATACGAATTAAATAAATTTTATTTCAAAATTTTAAAATAAATACACTTTTCTTAATAAATAATTAATCAATCAAAATTGTCCAAATCAAATGGCGACAAATGGCACAATCTGGTAAGAAAGCAATAAATAATGAGGAGGGCCAATCAGAAGACGACAAGTGGCGCGATCCAGTGAGGGGTCAACAACCCCCGCCAATGAGAGCACTCCACGTCAGCAGGTTAGGTGGCTGCGTTATCTATAAATAAGGGTCAAAACCCCACAACAAAAAGGACAACAACAAGCCAAGGAGAAGAAGAGAAGACACAAAATCCTCTCAAGGCGTTCTTCATCAAGTTTAAAGGGTTCATCTCCAAATTCAAGGCGTTCTTCGTCAACGATCTTCAAATTCAACGTTCGATCCGACATCAGGGCGCCAAGTTCGAAGATCAGCGTTAATTGGAGAAATCAACAAATTCCAAGGAAGATCAAGCACAAGCCCTTCTCTTGAAGATACTCCAAATTAAAGCCACGGCTTCGATCCTAAACCCAAATTCAAGGCATTCTTCGTCAACGATCTTCAAATTCAACGTTCGATCCGACATCAGGGCGCCAAGCTCGAAGATCAGCGTCAATTGAAGAAATTTACGAGTTTCAAGGAAGATCAAACATAAGCCATTTCCTTGAAGACACGTCAAGTTGAAGTCACATCTTTGGAGGAAGAATCAGAGGACTAAATTAGAGAACAGAGCCCGCATCAAATTCATTTGATTCAAGTTGTAATCGATTTGTACGAATTTCTTGTTAGTGGAATCCGAGAGCAAGATTTTGTCCTACAATTATATTTCAATCTAATTATTTATTTTTTTATTTTTCTATGTTTCCTTTATTTCCTTTTTCTCCTGGCCTTCTTCTTCCTCTTTTTCCTCTATTTTTTTCTTTCTTTTTCTCAGAAAAAAAAAACGAAAACAGAAAACCAAAAAAAATTCAACCCACCGACCACTCGGATCGGCCGGCCGGGTCGGACTGGCCGGGCCGGTCTAGTTTAACAACATTGCACGTCACTGGTCGGAGAAGTGGAAAAAGCATGCTGTTGACGGTTCCCATAATACAACCCATGTGCCATATAGTTGCCTATGGCTCACTAGAGAAATGGGTGTCTTAGTATTGATTATTTTCCCGGTGGAAGGCGGGCATTCCTATATCCTGAACTATTGCATGGCCTGCGTCGGAGACTCATCTTCAAACACTTCTGTATGGCTCTGCACTAAGTTTCCTGCGTGTAAGGCGCATGCACCAGCATCTCTATTTCCTAAAATATACCAAAGGAGAAGGAAAGATTAAAATATTTGTGGAACACATGCTGCATCCCAAATGATAAAATTGTGGTGAGCTATAAGTTGCTTAATACACTTTTTGAGTTATAAGTTTCTTTTTGCACTACAAGTTATTCAATACTTTTGAGCTATAAGTTATTTATTAAGATATAAGTTGCCTCGTACTTTTTGAATTACAAATTGTCCACTGGATTACAACTTACCCAATATGTTGAATTGTTTGAATCATTTAATTATCACTAGATTGTATGGATCATGGCTACTCTGCCAACATGCTCAATCCTGCTTCTAAACATCATTTGATTTGTGATCATGATTTTGATAACGAATTCATGTTACTAACTCAAATCAAAATAAAGTTAAAAGCAAGTTGAAAGACAACTTAAAATTAATTTTCGTTTAACCTGATCTCAAACTAATAAGAGGAGTAGTGATGTAGACTAAAATATTAAACATATAAAATAATATGTCTAAGATTTCTCTCTTCTAGACTAGGCGGCGATCTTGTTAGGCTAACAATAATAGATTGGGTGACAATCACATGTCAAAGACTGATATCATTGAAGGAATTATTCTATAATCTTGTTAGGCTAGTAGCGATAAACTGGGCGTCATGTAAACTGGGCGTCAATTACATGTTTGAGGCCCACGTCAAGCCCACATGAAGGAGGGAATTATTCCTATAAAGATATATTCAAAAAGTGGAAAAAATCATAATCAGTAGAAGAACTCAAGATATACATAGGAATATTAATGGAGACCTGCCACAACCTTCTTATATATGTATTCATCTCAAAAATAGAGCATACAAAATCCTTTTTGTGGATATAGGCATCAATTGGTCAAACCTAGATAAATTGTGCTCTTTTCTTTTCTTTTATTTATATTTTGATGTGTAATTTTAAGTTAATCTACAAAATTAATCTTAAGTCGCATCGCTTTATATCTTTAATAATTATCTTTTTTTTTTGTTTTTATAAAAAATTAATGTCATTTTAAATTTTGAGTAATATTATTTGGGAACTAACATTTTCGTAAAATTATATAATTAATTTATTTCTATATTGTATATATTAAGTGTGAAACCATGTAATATATATATATAATGTAAACTTCATAAAATTATCCATATTATACTATGTTTTATTTTCTCAATTTCAATTTTTTTTAATTTTTTATCTCTTTAATAACTATATTATTTCTTTCTCCTTTTAATAAAATTTCAATTTTTTAGTAATATTTTGACAATTAACTTTTAATAAAATTATATAATTTGTTAAAATTATGTGAGGCGTGCAAAGTTCACTTGTATATATTAAGGATATAATTGTGTTTGGTCACACAGCACGTAGTTATAAAACCACCCTTATTCTTTAGGTATTGTATTTTCACTCCACTCCTTCAATTTCATATATTTGATTCATTTCACTTAATTTTATTCTACTTTTTCTTTTTCTTTATCTAGTTCTTTAATTTATTTATTATATCACATACTATATATCAACGCTAAGTGCTTGATTTTAGTTGTAATGCATTAGGTTATTATAACGCCTTTGTTTTAATATCTTGTATTTTTCTTTATTTCTCTATTCTCTTTTAATCATTTTGTGCTATTATCTTTCATAATTTCAATATATTTCAGTTTTTATTTTCTAATATAGTTCTAATTTTAAATTAATTTAATTTTTTTAGTCTATAAAAAAATTTGCACGGACCTTGAATATATAACAATTACTAGTATACTATTAAGGATATATTCATTTTGGTTACACATCAGGAAATTAAACAATTACTCTTAGTTTAAATTCTTTAATTTTTATCAATTCTTTCTTCAGTTCATTTAAGTTAGTTTTATTTATTTATTTCTCAAATTTTATCTTTTTTATTTATTTTAATCTTTCTTTATTTTTTGTGTTAAATATTTTTCATGCTCTTAATTTTGAATTATTTTATTCCTATTATTTCAAATAAAATAAAATTCATGAATAATTTTGCAACTCGCTTATAGAATTCAAAACTTTATTAATTATACTATTAAAGATAAAAGCTCATTTTAATTGTACAATATAAAATTGCACAGCTATTTTTAGTTCAAATTCTCTTTTCTATCTATCATTTCTTTCTCTCTTTTCTTACAAGAACTAGCTATCTTTCTATTTTATTATTTTTCTACTTCTTTGAATCTCCATCTATTTTTTATTTTAAATATTTTTCTATTTTAAATTTTAAATAATCTTATTTTCATTATTGAAAATATAATATAAAATTTTTTTGGGCATGAATGAAGTGTTTAAATTTTACTAGTTTTAATGCAATAGCAGAGATATACTTTGAAAGTGGTATAAATGAGAAGGAAATCAAAAAAATAAGGATAATGGATACTTTGTATACATGTGTAACAATTATTTATAAACTTTACACGACTCGCACTTGATTAAATAGTATAGATTTGATAGTTGAAAAGAGATTTTTAGAATAAAAGTAATAAAAGTTATATCAATAGAGATGAAATTCAAATTTTCTCCATACATACGATAAATTACCAAAATTACTCTTGCGTGGCCATGCATTACGTTAAAAAACACCACAACAAAAATTTAACTATTATAAGCTAAATCCATTTTTGTACTATTCTTACAGACAAGATCATCACAAATGTGCAGACTCACACTTACCTCCCCAAACATTTAAAAATCATTATCTCGTTTTTTTTTTTTTTTTGTTTTTTGAATAATAAATAGATCACTAATCATTTACTTGGCCATCAGTTCATACTTTTAAACCTCAGTTAAGCTTTACGGTTTAAGTCTAATAAAGGCATAACATTTGACAAATGCTTATTTTGGAATTTGAACAGAATAATTTTCTTCATTTAATTTAATTATTATATACCCTTAACATTAAAACGTTGAAAATTTTATTTATAATGGCTACGACGTACTAAAAAAAGAATATAGGGAAAAAACGTTCGGTCTTTCTTTTCCACTTAGTTTTGATTATTTTGTTTAATTTCCATTATTATTTTGGTCCCAAATTCTAAATATTAAATTATTTATAACGCCATAATATTTACCCGTCAATAGCATTTTAGTTCATAAACTTAAAAGAGAATTTTAATTTAATATCATACGTCAAATTGAATGTAATGGCTGACCAGCCACATTTACGTGTTTAACAGAAGTTCAATGCAAAGGTGACACATAGTCCAGCAAGCATGCTCCAGGTGGCGCTGATTCATCCAAACGGTTATAGAAGCTGGTGCATTGATGATCTAACTAGCTTAATTAGATTCGCTTATGTGAACATACATTTAATTAACTGCTTAAGTAGTTTACGGCGGTTGCTTGGAGCATTCAGAGTGCAAACCAAAGGAACAGTAGCTATAAAAGCAGGTTTGAGTGCTGAGTGAGAAGATGAACTTTCCGATAAATGAATCCTTTCTTCAATTCTCGATTCTCTCCCATCCGTTTCTTAATTTTTTTCTTGTTGCTTTTGAACTCGTCATTCAATCCTTGATGATGTTGTTTCAAGAGATTGTCGTGTTTTTGCTGCATTTCAACATGGCATCGGAGCCATCGATTCATTCCTTCGCTTCTCGATCTTGCTCTTGTTAACCTCATGGAGTTTTCTTCAAGATCAATCAACTATATCACATGCAACACTTCCAATATGTTAGTAGAATTTCAAAATTCTCCTTGTTTCATGCACTTGAGTGATAATCACAATGCCATTATTACAACCAGAATTCACAGGGTCCAATTTTGTGACCTTGAGGTGTTCCTTCACTTTAGCTCAGTCCATCAGAGACAAGATGTAATTTGTTGATGGAAGTATTAGGGAGTCTCCTTCAAATGACTCCATGCATCAAGCATGGATCCGCTATAATGACTTGATAGTAATGTGACTCCTGAAATCCATGAACCTTTCACTTTCTACAATTGTGTTTTTACTTAAAGTATGCACATCAGATTTGGTGGACTTGATGCAAGAGATTTCACTACCTGATGACAACAGAGCGTGTCAGTTACAAGGTGATTTACATAACATAAACCAAGGTACCAGATTACTGGATGTATACTCCATTGAATTAATGATCGTGTGGGAGGAGTTGAAGTAATATAGACCACTTTCACAAGACAAGTGTGGAAGTTGCAATGACAAATGTTTCCAAGAGTACATAGGTATGCAAGAAAGGGATAGGGTATATAAATTTCTCAACAGACTAAATGATTCATACTCTACAAACATGTCTCAAATTGTTGAGACAATGGCCTTTCCTATCTTTAGATGAGGTCTACAATGCAATAGTTGTGGAAGAGAGATGAAGATCTATTAACAATAGCAAGAGTTTGAATGATGTCTTAGCATTGATATACAATAAAAAGGGCCATACAAAGGTGAGATGCTATAGAATCAGGCTTCCCTTCAAATTTAAAGTTTACAAGAAGTAAAGGAAAAGGGATACAAGCAATGCATATGGTTGCAAATCGGGTCTCCATTGAAGTTAGTGTTATTGCTGGGATAGATAGAACGATGATAATCTGATACTGCTCGGGAATAGATAAAGAGAAAGTTTGTTGGACTCTCACAACATGGTTCAATCCAAAAGTACCAATCTGTAGAATCATTGGGAGCTAACTAGTCCACATAAACCATCTGAGTCTCATCTTTTCGACTTTAATTGTGCAGGTAAACCACGACTCTTTCTTCCAAATGACATGGATCACATTTTTCTGACAACATTTACTATGAAGGCCTAACCTGTAAATAGGGATAAGTCATCATTAGTTTCTATTCACTGGATTGTGGATAGTGAAGCATCAGATCACATATTCTATTCCATTGATTTGTTTTAGTTGTATAAAAGTCTTAGGCTTATTTGCAAACCTTCCAAACAAATCCAAAATTCCTATCACCAACAACTACTATCACAAAATCTCTTCTCATAAGAAATGTGCTACATGTTCCAGCCTTTAATACAATTTAATTTTGTTAGCCAACTAACCAAATTACATCATTGATCTCTAGTTTTTAATTCTAACTCATGTCATATCCAAGTTCACTTACCATGAATGAAGATTGAATTGCTAGACAATGTCAAGGGTTATATGTCTGACACCAGAGAGCAGTCAAATCTGATCCATAGCTCACCATGAGCTTTGCTCCCCGAAGGCATCACCTTACCATGACTTTGACATTTGGAACTTTGGACTAGGTTACGCATCACATCATGTTGCTAAAATCTTACATTACAATCACCCCTTTATTAGTGTAATGCCTCACAAACTTTGTGAACCTTGTCCACAAGTTAAGCAAAAGAGAATTTCCTATCCTTTACACACTAAAGTCTTTGGTAAACCTTTGAACTTGTTTGTACATGTGGATATATGGGGTCCTTACTCCACAACATCAATAAATGAATATCATTTCTTCTTAACCATTGCAGGTGACTTTTCTTAGTATACATAAACATGCCTCATGAATCATAAGAATGAGGTTCCCTATATAGTGCATTTCTTCTACAATCTTGTCCATACTCAATTTGACAACAAAATATTGATCATGAGTATTGACAATGCACTTAAATTCCATCTTAACTCCTCTAAACATTGCATAACCCATCAATTTTCTTGTATTGAAACCCCTACAATAGAATGCCATTGTTGAAAAAAAACATCAGTATATTATTTCTACTACAAAAGCCCTTTGTTCCAAGCCTCAATGCCTAAGAAATTTTGAGGTGATGCTATTTTGTGTGCAACACTCATCATTAGCAAGCTTCTAACAAAGATTCTTAATTAAAAATCACCATATGAGATGTTTAGCAAACCTCCTGATTGTCACCTCTTGAGAGTTTTTGGCTACTTGGTCTTCACATCTACTCTTGGGAGAAATAGAACTAAATTTTACTTAAGGGTTACGGAGTGTGTCTTCATAGGTTATCCTATTGGCATGAAAGCATATATGCTATTTGATTTGACAATCAAGATACATTCTTTTCTAGAGATGTCATCTTCCATGAGGAGATCTTTCATTTTAATAAACATTATTAGAAATCCTTTAATGTTCAACTCATACACATGACTCTCTTGTCATTCTTACCATCCCTAAACACATATTCACTAATCAACAAATTGATCTATCACCATCTGAACACAATTCATTAAGTGAAGTTGATGATGCCCATCATGAATAGACTATAACATCTATTGAACTAATTGATCCACCTACACAATCTTTACGACAACACCAACCTCCTATCGAGCCTCAAGTAAAACAACCTAGGAGATTAGAAAGATTAAGAAAATTGCCTAAGTATCTTGATATTTACTACCATAACCTAAAAGAGCTAATCAAAGACTTAGCACATCACATCTTATTACCAACTTCCTCATCACAACTAGATTGTTTAAGAACTATACTTACTACCTAGCATCCCTAAAAAATGTGCAAGAACTTAGCTCCTCTATTGATCAAGAAAGCAAGGCACATTGGAGGAAAGCCTTGTCATAGGAACTTTAGGTCTTGAAAGACAATACATGGGAGTTAGTGAAGCACTAAAGAAGGCCTTCTATGGACTTAAGAAGGCCTCAAGACAATATAATATGAAGTTTACTAAGTCTTTTTATCAGTATGGATTCAAGCAATCAGGGTCAAACTCCTCACTATTCATAAAAGGATCAAAAGGAAAGAATAAGATGGCACCTTTGTGATGTGTTAATTGGCTACAAGAATCTAGCTGAGATAAATAATGAGTTATCTAAGTACAAGGTTCAAGCTAAGAGGCCTTGGAACACTAAGATATTTTCTTATCATAAAGATTGCTAGATCAAATGAGGGGTTGTTTCTATGCTAAAGGAATTATGTATTGGATATTTTCGAGACATATGAGATGATGGGGCCAAACTAGTTTGCACATGGATGGACCATAATCAGAAACTAAGCAAGGAGGATCATGAGTTGCTAAAGGATACAACTCACTATAGGGAACTAGTTCGAAAGCTAATGTACTTTGCTTTCACTAGATCTAACATCACTTATGCTGTATAAGCATTGTCACAGTTTATTAATCATTATGGAAGGACTCATTTACAAGTAGCTTTTAGAGTGTTAAAGTATCTTAAGTCTTCACCTGTAAGAGGAATATTCATGAAGAGAGCAACAAGAACACAATTAGTAACATATTCAGATTGTGATGGAGGCCCATGCTATAATATTAGTAGATCTGTCACTAGTTATTGTGTAATGCTTGGTGGATCTAAGATAAGCTAAAAATCCGAGAAGCAAAATGTGATGGCAAGAAGTTCTATTAAGGTAGAGTAAAGGGCACTATCCTTCTCCAGATCTGAAGTGTTGTAGATCCAATATCTACTGAAGGAATTGAATGTCACATGTCAAACACCTGTTTCAATCTATTATGATAATCAAAGTACTCTCCAAATAAGTAAAAATCCAACATACAATAAGAGAACTAAATATTTTGATCTTGATCTATACTTTGTCAGAGAAAAAGGTTCAAAATGGAGTGATCAAAATGAGACACATCAAGAAAAGTAAGCAACCTACAAACTTACTTACAAAACGCCTTTGCTCAAATCAATTTATTAAATTATCAGCCAAGATGAGTGTGGAAAACATACACTCATCTTGAGGGGGTGTCAAATTAAATGTAAAGATTAATCAGCCACACATAAATGATGGACAGGAGTTCAATGTAGAGGTGACACATAGTCTACCAATCAAGCAATAGGTGGAGTTAAATCATTCAAACAATTATAGAAGCTGGTGTCTATAGTTAATTAATTGCTTAAGTAGTTTAGGATGGTTCCTTGGAGGATTCAGGGAGTAAACCAATGGAACATTAGCGATAAAACTAGGTTTGAGTGCTGACTAAGTTGATGAACTTTCTGATAAGTGAGTCCTTCCTTCAATTCTTGATCGTCTCCCATTTGTTTTCTTGATTTTCTTGTTGTTGCTCTTGAATTCATTGTCATTCAATCTGTGATAATGTTGTTTCAAGAGATTTCTATCTTTCTACCACATTTCAACATCATATGACCTCTTGTTATTGCAAGAAAGAGGAAAGAATTAGCACTAGTAGAAAGGAAAAACAAAAAGTGAGAATTTGCAAATTTATGCATTACAATCTTAGTCAGGGCCTTGGCAACGTCAATTTATGTTAACTAATAAAAATTACACATTTTATGTGTGTGTAAACTTGTATATAAATTTTAAAGCTATTGTATTTTAAATAATAGTTATAACATTATTTAAAGAAGCACAATTTCTTTTCTAGATTAAAACATAAAAAAATCAAGGAGAACAAATAAAACAACAAGCAAAAGAAAAGGAAGAAAAGATAGCGGTAAAAATAAAAAAAATTAAATAAAGTTAATTGTGTAATTTTTTTATAGTGCAATCTAAAAGTCTTATGTTGTAAATAATATAGTATAAATATAGGTCAAAAGTATAAAAAATAACAACTAAAGAAAAATAAAATAATTTGAAAAGAGATAAATTTGATAGTAAAGCACAAATAAAAATAATTAATTAGTAGAAAAAAACAAAAGAGATATAGAAAAAGATAAAAAAAAAAGTAAAAGAATTTAAAATAAAAGATATTTGAGTAATTTTATATTGAACAACCAAAACATTTTATTAAGATAATGATATAGTATAGATAAATGAATAAATATTGACCTTGTGTAAAAATAAGAAAAAGAAAATGTAAAAATATAAAGATTAAAATGTGCTTTTTATTTTGCAAAAGATGAACCAAACATAGCCTTACCAACAAATTTATTGTCACTTTAACAGAATTCACTCCTTAGGAGGCTTTCACCAGGAAAAGTAGATTACCCATAAGACAAAAATTAAAAAGCACATGAAAACAACAAAAAGTTACCATTCAACGTCATTGAGCCATATCTAATCTCTAATGCCTATCACCGAAAAAGGACCTCCTAAAGTGAATCCTCCAACACACAAAGCAAGTATGAAACTAGAGCGAACATACATGGAGATTTATCATAACCAAATAAGCAAACCATTAATTTGTCTAACCTATAAGATTATGATATACAAATGTGTGCACAATAACAAACAAAACAAAGGATGAAATGTTATCACTGGGAATCGGGATTTATATAGGCATGACTTGATTACAAATGCCAAACCCAAGCAAAAACAACTTTAACCCCTTCAACCTTGAGGGGAGCAAGAACACGGCGATTGAGTAATTACCATCTTGAAAAGAATAAAAGCTCTGGAAACCATGGATTTGGTAAGTATCTCCTCACTCCCATTTCACATCACTTATGGGAGGCCTATTAGAAGGACAAAACAAAGCCTCCCTGAGTGCCTAAAATCCTTACAATTAGATATAGCCATTAGTGGTGACTTCCACACCTTGCTTTTTCAAAATCATCATGAAGGTTAACGTTACGACGCTTCTAAGATGCTTGTTGATAGTAAGATGAAAACATGAAACTATGAAAGTGAGACAGAGGCAAT
Source organism: Avicennia marina (assembly GCA_019155195.1). Classification (NCBI taxonomy): domain Eukaryota; kingdom Viridiplantae; phylum Streptophyta; class Magnoliopsida; order Lamiales; family Acanthaceae; genus Avicennia; species Avicennia marina. Next base: position 15,116,465 of record CM032754.1, on the reverse strand, counting down.
TGGTTGTTAGAATCTTGATGAAGGTCTCAAGGGATTTTAATTGAACTATTTTGATATGGTTTCCTACAAAAATAGATTTCTCTGTAGAACTCATCACAATTTTTCCTAGGTCAATGTCACTAAGTCTTTTGTCACAATCCTTAGTTATTTCAAAAACTAAATTTTGAACCGTGGCTATGATTTGTGAAATGGAGATTTTCTATCACTGGATTGATAGAGAGAAAGTGCAGATCATTTGTTGGTAGGAGTAAGCCCAAGACTATCAGATTCTAGGAAAAGACGCTTTCCAACTTCAAGTTTTGTGTGCTTCTTTCCTGATGCTTGTTACCTAGGCTTCTCTATCCACAACTCATGGGGCACTTGTGAAGCCATGTGGCCCATTTCTAGTTAAGTTGACTCAGACTACTTGTTCAAGTATTTGTAAACAGCCTTATTGTTCAATTGTTTCTATTTGTTCTAAATTGGGGTAAAACGGAAACTTGACCTCAAAGTCACTTTATCATAATCTAAAAAATATTTCTTGATAATTTCTAAATTTGATACAAATTCTGAAATGTTTCATTGTGTGCCTCTTTAATCATATCAACATTAAACTCACCACTCCAATTTACTTCAACTCTAATAGCAAATTGACCATGTGTTTCTTTATTAATAACTAGGTGGTTCATAGCTCCCATTCCTAGGCATCCGATTCTATGGTTTCCCTGTGCATTCTTCATCCTGTCTTTCTTTTTTAGTAAACAAAAAATGGCAAGAATTTTTAGCATTATAGCTTTATGGTACATAATCTTTTTATCTTGACTCTCTTTATCTTGCATTTCATTCTTTCTTATTGTTACACACCATGATATCCCTAAGTTCCACAGAATTAATAGCATTAGTAGCAAAATTAAGATTGTGAACTTCAACGTTGCTGCATTTCAACGACTTGAACTAATTAGAGCTTCTTTGCAAATCCACATTTGTTTGAAGAAACCAAGTACTATTCGAAACCCAAAAAAACATGCTTGAGAGGCAAATACTCGGAAAGGTGATATGAGTGTGATTTTTGCTTGACCTGGCATCATTAAAAGCACGATAGAAGGCGTTACACTGATAAATCTAAATTAAAATTAATAACAAATTAGAGTAAATTTCCAGTTGCATGTCTAAGAACTGGAGCAAACAATAATAAAAGAACTTACCATTAATACATTAACAATGATACTTCCAAACTCTAGGAAACAATTCAAATGCATCATTTGAAGCTCTCCTAAAATGAAGAAGTAATTCTGATCACCTTTCATTACATTAGAGCTATTTTGAAACTTTTTAACTGGATCCTTGCTTTTTAGCTTTATTGCATGCACCAGGAAATAGATTGCAATATACTGTTACTTCCATCAAGACACAATTTATAACAAAAATTAGTATTCTTCATAACTATTGCACTTAAAAAATGACAAAAAAGAAATCTGATCCATGCAAGTGAAGCTTCATCACATCCAATAAAAGCTTCATTATGTGATTTTGCTATATTACTAATAGTTGCTTGGCGATCTGAGTTCAAACAAATAGGGGCAGTATTTCCTTATCGTCTTGCCCATTTCAATAAAAATTGGTCAAAATTATGATATTTAAGTTAGATCATGTGTTTAGGGAAGTGGATTTTACATAAAGATGGAAATTCCACTTAACTTCTTACAAAGATAGTATTGCAACTATGTTGCATTTGAACAAAACAACCGTGTTTATTTCCATTCATGAACAGGAAAACCTAAAGACTATAATTGAACTAATAAATAAATTAATAAACAAAATAAATTGATATCTATTCTAGATGCATTGCGTTGGTGCAACATTTACAGTCTAGCTCACCATAAGCAATCCACTGGTGTTCTTCTTAGAATCACATAAAAATCATAAAAAACAATACACAGAAATATTTCTCAGAAACACTAGATTACCATGAAGTTACAATTTTTATAGGAAAAAGCAATTATTGTGCAAATAAGATGTAATTTTTGTAGAAACTCAAACCAAATAGCAAGGCACAAAACTAAATAAAATGAAGACCAAAAATCAAACAAAGCAAAATTAGAGGGATAACCAGAGTACTAACTCTTGAACTTCTTTGCGGTGACGTCCAAAGATATGCGAATGATGAGGCGGGTGCCCAAATTTGTCTCAATAAAGACTGGTTTTGCAACATTGGAGTAATTCATTGAAAGAATTACATGGAAATAGATTCTCCAGTCTCTACTATTCACTACCTTTAGACTCGACCCCTAATCTCCAAAATTCCCTGCCATAAATTTTGTTATTTCTATATTATCAATACTACATGCTATGTTTAGGAGGGTGATTTTATTACAAGCTATGATGAATAGTATGTTTTGAGGAGTTATGCTATAATGAAAAGTATGTTTAGAAAGAAAATTTTTAATATAATGAATAGTATGATTTATTTACACTAGCAATTTTTGCACACTCATTGCATGTGCAATTAAAAAACATTTTATAGATAGAATTATGTGAATTACTATGTTATATTAATTAGTGTAATGTAATTATATTATTTTTTTGAAAATTTGCATCAAACTAAGAAATTAATAATTAATCACGAACTATTTTTAATAATAAGATAAATAAAATTATTTAAAAGCACGGTTATATAAAAACTTGTGAAAAAGATAAAGGTTAGGAGAGAAATCTATTACAAAAACAAATAAATATACATTAGAAATGATTCAAAAACTTGAATAGCATATAGTAGTAGCACAAAGAGATAGCTTGAGGTGAAGTCATAGTTTGACAAAAAAACCTGTAACCTTTTGTTTTCAATGTTAAACCAACAATGGTTTAAGTGATGTTAGTGCCGTCCCAAATTTGGGATGACTTTAGAATAAGTTTGGGACATCAAAAGGAATCTATCCCAAAGTCATTACAATGGCATGATTGTTCGTGACTTAGAAAAACCATCCTAAAGCTTCTAGATAGTTGTTCTAAATTGGGATGGCTTTTTGTAAGTTGTCCCTAGTTGGGAGGAGCTTGAAAAGCTATCCCATTTGAATGGCTTGTTATGAGAGTCTCAAAGCCATCCCAATTCAAGAATTTTAAAGAAAGTTAAGTACAATCCTATTTTATTTGATAACCTATTTTTCTTTCCACAAGTTCCAAAATTACATCAAAGTTGATCGAAAACTCCATAAAGTTAGTGAGATTCAAGTCATTGTTATTTTCAAGGTAATATTATTGGTTATGTTTGTGTTCATTTATCACCTCAAAAACATACATTACAATTATTATACTTTTAAAATTTTGTTTCTATCTTTCTCTTACTTCTACTTACTTTTTAAGAAAAATATATTTAAAACTAGACATTACAAAATCAAAACAAACATAACCATTGCTTTTATTTATATATTATTATGTGGCTGCAATAGTTTTTTTGTTTCATGGATGTATATAATGGCAATGTAAGTTCTTTGGAGTTGCAATTGATAATTTAGCTCCATAACCAGGAGATTTAAGAGCAACTTGAAAAGTTTTCGTATAGTTTTGATGAATTATTTTAGAAGCAACAAATTAAATACATATATATACATGTTTTATGCTTCATGGAATAATGTTGGTCTCTCTTAGTCTTTTTTATTTTCCAATCTTAAAAATTTTATACTTTGCATGAGCTTGAGTTGTCATTTGTTTTATGTATACATATTAAATTGAATTATGAATGAGTATGAATGTGTAATCTTAAATTACTCTGTGTGTTTGTTTTAGTGAAGGATGTTTAAGGATATTAGATCTTGAATGTGTAATCAAAACCTTTCTTAAAGTTGTGGATTATCAAAAGAATTCAAGAATGGGGTTAATGATTTCGTATAGTAGGCTAGTAAGCAATATGATTTCATAAATGGCAATAGGATTAGGTATCCTAGTTTGTAGTCTAAGAACAACGACTTTGTAAATCTCAATAAGGTGAATGTGTACTTATTTAAAAAGGGATTTGTAAAGAACTACTATGATTGGATAAGTCACGGCAAAACTGAGTACTTTGACAGTGATGTAGAGGTGAGAAGTGATGATAAGGTTGGTTTTAGCACTATTGGAATTGATAATGAGTGTGATATTTCGTGGGTTCAACAAATGATGTATGATGTAGTTGGGTACCATAGAGCAATGTTTATGGACGAAGTAGGTCCAAGTAACACAAAAGGACTCAATGATCAAGACACTCGTCCTCATGAGCGACAAAGTAATAATATGAACTGTGTGGAACAATTTTTAGAAAGATTTTTTTTTAACGTTTTACATATGATGGAGCAACATCTATATGATGAATATGAAAATTTCTCGCAACCATTGACTATTGCACGACTGATAAGCATAAAAATAGAGCATGGTATGTTATAGAATTGTTATGATGACATTTTGAGGTTGATTGGTGAGATATTACCATGTGACCATTGAATGCCAACAGTAGATAAAGGATTTGGGTTTTCTTATGGTGAAAATTGACTGTTCTAAGGTTGGTTGCATACTATATTGGAAAGAGAATGAAGCCCTTAGCAACTGACTTTTGTGGCCAACCGAGGTGCAAATATTGAATGAGCAATAGTTGTAGTAAAAGAAATGTCCCATAAGTGAGGTTGTTAACTACCATTAATTTCAAGATTGTGAAGATTATATGCTTTGATTAAAATAGTACAACACGTGACATGGCATGCTAGTCACTCTATGAAGTAAGGGTTTATATGTCATCCATCTTACTAAGACTTGAAAATACTTTGATAGGACATAACTTTACTTTATTTCTAAGCTAGAAAATGTAAGGCTTGGCTTTGCGCGATTGGGTTTACTCGACACGAATCCTTTGGGGAAACATACTAATGTTGGCAAGTTGTGACATTATACAATCTTTCACCTAAGATGTGCTTGAAGAATCTATACATATTTCTATTCTTTGTGGTTTTGGGACCATCTAACCTAAAGAAATTAATTGATGTATGCCTGCAGCTTCTGATTGATGAGTTAGTTTTGTTATAGGATGCTAAAGACATGGTATGTGATTTATTTAGACAAATTTATTTTAATATGAGAAGTGTTTTATTGTGGACTATTTATGACTTGCTTGCATATTCGATGATATCATGGTGGAGCATAGCAAGTGTGATGAGTTGTTTAATATGTATAGATTATACCAGAGTAATTTATCTTCACCATTTTAGGAAGGTGAGTTACTTTGATTGTTATTGTTAATTCCTTCCAGTAAACCATACATACATGAGAAATAGAAAAATTTTTACCAATGGATGGGTGGAAACATGTGTCATGCCTCTTAGGGAGACTGGCAAACAAATATGACATTGTATCAGGGGATTGGACTAAATTACAGACAATTCGCATGGTCAAACAGCAATTATGAGAGTGTCTATAATGGATAAAGCGAAGCATATTTTTGGACCTACCTTATTAGAAGACAAACTTGCTCCATCACAATCTCCATGTCGTGTACATTAAGAAAAATGTGTTTGATAGCATCTTTAACACGGTCATGGATGTTAAAGCACAGATAAAGGACAACTTAAATGCTTAAAAAGATGTCAAGATCATATGTAATCCTCTTGATATTCCTATGGAACTGGATAATGAATGACCCAAACTTAAAGCTATATATACACTTAATAAGGATCTAGAATGGGCGATATGCAAGTAACTAAAATGGTTGAGATTTCCAGATGGATATACATCAAACATCGGGCGGTGTGTCGACTTGAATAAATTGAGACTAAATGGTATGAAGAGTCATGATTGTCACATGTTCATGGAGATGCTTCTTCCAATTGCGTTGGGAGAGATGTTGCCAAAATTTGTGAGGAATGCATTGATGGAGATTTGTTTTCTATTTCATCATATTTGCATGCCCATGTTGAATTTAAGTTAAATTCAAATGTCGAAGGAAAATGTAGTGTTACTTGTTTGCAATTTGAAAAAGATATTTCTATCAACATTCTTTAACTTAATGGAGCATTTCATTGTACATCTACCATATGAGGTATGGATTTGAGGACCTACACAATATAGGTGGATGTAGTCCTTCAACAAGTTACATGTTCTCTCACTTTATTAGTGTGTTACATTAAACTACCTGTGTTCCATTATTTATGTTGTTGCACATGTTATAAGTTCCTCCACACTTTAATGAAAAAGATTATAAATAAGTCATGTGTGGAGGCTTTGATATATGAAGACTATAGTGAAGGAGAAAGCCACACTTGCCACATACCATTTCAAGTCCCATGTTCCTAGCAAGAGAATAAGACTTGCGTGAAATGCTCTAAGGCCCAGAGTTGTACCATGCCATCTGTAGTTCATTTTCAATTATCTCGATATGGCATCTAACTAACAATTTACTCGATTTACTACCACTTTCGAGTGACATGCAGTAGAGATGTACATTTTACTCAACTGTTTTGAAGTTGAACCCTTTTACAGGTTACTTGTATACAGTAGTTATCTCATTAAATGTTGCTTATATTTACATAATATGATTACCCACTCAAAGGAATGACAATGTTGTGTAGGATTTTTGTGAGTCAAGATGATGAGGAAGACTCCCACATGGATAAGATTGTGGCTCAGTATTTCCAACCATGGTTTAAATTATATGTAAATGAGTAGTTGATTCCCTTGAGATGTAAAGAGTTAGTCTCGCAGTTCAAGTGAAACTATGTCATTTTCATAGGTTTTGAATCTACTTAACATGTGTGATCTGCTAATGAAGGTTTTGGCCTGGAGTCCAAGTAATCGAGTTATAGTATTATCTAAATATTTTGTCAACGAATATAAGTTTTAGGATGGATTGGGGAAATGACTATGAATTCTGGAGTTTGCGTATATTCGTTGTGCTACAATAGCTCCAAGTATGTTTTTTTTAGGTGCTCGAAGAGATACTACAATTTAACTATCCAAGTGTGCCTAATATGTATATTATATTATTCAAATGCAAGTGGGTTGACCCAATTTTTGGTTAAAAGATGCATCCCAAATATTAGCTCATTGATGTTAACCACTTAAGATTATATAGAACAAACGAGCCATTTATTTTGGTCTAGTGAATAGTCTAGGTGTATTATGCTAACTATCTAAGCACAAAACAGGAGGTAGTTTGTAAGACCAAAGTTAAAGGCTTAGTTGAAGTACGGTGGGATGAGGTCCCTTACTAGCTAGATAATAACTACATTAGTCTAGCATGGATGATATCATTCAATGTCCCAATATTACATGACCCTAAAAGTATACACATATTCGTTGACCTCAATGAGGCTATGCAAGGTGTGTATCGTGACACAAATTCTGACTCTAGTTGGGGAGAGAGTTCTAAAGAACATAGCTCGTCTAATGGGAGCGAAGACGAAGATAGCAAGGTAGAGGATGATAGTATTGTAAGTCAGTGCATAAAACATTTCATGCTCAACTGATTTGACAACATGGAATAATAACATGGTTACAAAGATAGACATGTTGAGAATATTTCTAAAATATTTTTTATTACTAACTCATAATACCAAAGTCTGGAAAGTATATGCAAATAACATAACAAGAGATACTATGACTACTTAATCACATGCCATGATGCCCATCATCATCTAGCAATAGGGCATCATTATTTGGTTGCATCCCTTCGTCTCATGCATCCTCTTCTTGTAATGGGGATGGCTAGTGCGATGGATACAGAACTATCGGGGTCATGTGGGCATGGGGTCAAAACTTATAGTAATCATATATGGTTTTGTCCCTCCCAATGGCCATTACTAGTACTCTTTTTCCTGCCTGTTGTAATGTATTTATCAAGCTGCTATATCAGTTAACTAGGCTATTGTACGGTCTATGTGTGCATCCTAGCACTGCTTATGTGCATCCATGGACTTTATGTAGTTGAGTAGTTGCCTCATTCTATCCATTAGATCCATAATCACTGCTCCATATGTCTCAGACCATGATGAGTAGGGGGTAGGGTTGATGTAGGATGCTTAAGCGCTGCATCACCTGATGGCTTGTTGCCCTCATCACTAAGCAAGGGAAATTAATCTCCTTTGCAGTTGGGATCGGTTCTTGCTGTACCTCAAACTTCACACCAACATCTCAGCATAAACTGTTGATGAGGTGGGGGTGCAACAATGTCTCACGCAAAGTCTACGCGTATCTAAATTCCATACATGATGATCTCTCCCACATTGAAAAATATATACTAATGGATGCAATACATCAACACTGTTTGCTTCTTACTTAAGGTGGAATGGTAGCCCAAAGGATATAATCATACTACTACAAAGTGCAACCACATCCTAGGCACATTTTCAAGCCCAATGCTACAAAAAGCCAATTAGACATGATTGTCCATCCACATAACTCCGTTAGGGCACATCCAGTACTGCATGCCTTATCTCCCACGTCAAACTATAAGCTACTTGGCCTCTTTAGTGCCTGGTAAGTTGGTTTATGGTACTTGGCTCAAAAATAATAGTCACCCCTCACACCTAAGAGTTGAGCACCCATAAGATTGACATGTTTGCATAAAACTCTCACACAATGGGTTTGATTGCAGCATACTCCAATTCTTGTGCATTCCATCTCCACTCAAATGCATCAATCATTGATTGGTGTAGGCCATGTTACCTCATGTCCTAGCATGAACCATGCTCAGCTATTGCATTTTGGTTTACTACAATGTTGTTCATCTTATCTTGACATGCTAAGGACCAACACTAGGTATTGTCATACAAGGGAACCTTTCATGATCTTTTGGGAGACATTGCTGACAACAGCTTATTGTGTTAAATAGCCATATGTTGTCCAAAGGAATTAATATAACCATATGTTAAATGTAGATGATAAAGAGATCCAAAATAGACATATTTGCCAAGATATATGTTGCAATTCTATCCTTCAACAAATTTGTAATAAGAACAAAGACCATACTTTATACTTTAAAGCAATAGTTCTATTATCATTCAATAAGCAAGTTACTTGCAATACATATTATAACTAATCAAACAATTTTGAAATTTTGGTTCAACCTACCTAAAACTATCACGTTTACCAACCCTTAATGCTCACACACACACATATATAAAGACACAACATATACATAGACTAAATAACTGTGAAAGCCTCAAGAATATAGAAAATTAATTCAATGAAAACTACATAATTATGCTGAAAATTATGTAAATGCAAGACAAAAAGGCATGCTTACATGTTTTTTGGAAGAAATGGAGGTGTTGATGAATGAAGAGCACAATTGGATGATAATTGAGATTATTTTTGTGTGGGATTTTCAGCCATGGCATAAGGCATATATATATTTGGCCATTGTCAATTCATCGAGACGACAAGCTCAACGACACCCTTTTTGTTAGCCATCTTGATGGCTAGCTTAATGGCCACTCCATTAGATACTAGATTGGACTTCGAGCTAGCCATTCAGACATCCTTGCTAGATGTCCTCTCATTGAGCCCTCCGTCTTGTGAGTACCTCGACGACGGCTCTGGTATATTTTGGAGCGAATGTTGAGATTGAAAGTGAGACGACTTGTCTAGTAGGTTCTAAAGTGGTTGTTGTGCTTGCCATCGAGACACTAATGCTTGTCGGCCACTCATCATGCTTGTCGTCAAGATCACAAGCTCAATAGCCACTCTAGTGATTCTAGAGTGGACGTTAAGCTGGCTATTGAGATGGCAAGCTCAACGGTCCTTCCAGTAGGTTCTTTAGTGGTTGTTGAGATTGTCATTGATATGTGATGACCACTTATTATGTTGGACGTTGAGACAACGAGCTCAATGGATAGTCTAATAGGTTTTGGAATGTCAATCGAGCATGCTGTTGAGATGATTGGGTTTGAAAAATAGTCCAATAGGTTCTTGAGTGGCCGCCAAGCTTGAAATTGATACAGCGATGCTTGATGGCCACTCGTCACGCAAGTTGTCTAGACAATGAGGTCGACATCCAGTCTAGTAGGTTTTGGAGTGGTCATTGAGTTGATTGTCAAAACATTCAAGCTCAACAACCAATCTAAAATCCAGAATTTGGGCTATCAAGCTCGTCATCTACGTAAGCATGATCAATAGCACAACTAAGAACTTGAAAATTTTAATTTGGGATGGCATTTTTTAAAAACCTATCCCAAAATCATCCCAAAGCACTATATATTTTCAAAAACCCTTCTTTTCCTTCATCATCTTCGTCACTTCGCAACAAAAAAAATTATCTCCCTCAAGCTATAACTCAATATCATTTTAAATCATTAAAATTTTTGCACCATTCTACTTAGTTCACAACATCCTTCAATTTAATCGAGGTATTTTGTAGAAAAAGGGTTCATTTATGCAAGAAGATAAATGTACACAATATTGTAACTTCTTTTTTTTTTTTAAATCTAATTACATTTTTATCATCATCCTTGTGAATTTCATTTTAATATAATTGTTATTTATTTATGTTGATAATTTTGGTTTTGGTTTTGGTTTGGGATTGGGATTGGGATTGATGTATTTATATTTAATGGATTGAAATTTCCCCATACCCCATCATGTTCATCTGAATATTTTTCATAAAATTCATATTGTTTTACTATTCTAAATACCTTTTCTTGTGCCATAGTAGTTGTGAAATTTATACGGTGTTTTAGCTTAAATTTGTCATGGTGGTTTAGTTTGTTTATCAGAAGGTGGTTTAGCTTAATTTGTTGCAATTTTTTTATAAATTGTTGTCAATTGGATAACACCTAACACAACATATCATATTTATACTTGTTGAGAATGACTTGAGGAATATTTAGTGAGGTAAGCGGGGGTAGGACACCTAGAGGAATGGGTGTTCAACGGAGGCATATGGGTATGAATTGCATGCCCATCTCACCATAATATGACAAGGAGCAACAGCACAAGAATGCAAATCAATCAAATGCACCATCAACATCAACATCAACACACACACACACACAACATACAAACCATCTTTGTTGATATTATCCACACAAACTCCTTCCACTTCATCCAAGGGCGATGATAATCCATTAGTACCTACCTCATCAGATGTGCCCATGTCATAAGAGTCATACTGATGAACTGGATGCCCTATCCACTTGACTCCTCATTCATTTTAGTAAATTAAAATTTTAAGATGGCTTTTTCTAGAAAATCCGCTCCAATCTGGCAAATTTCTATTTATAATAGGTATTGATTTAATTATAAATAGGATTAATAATTAAAAAATAATTAGTTAGTTATATAGGTAAGATATGGAAATTTGAATTTTAATTTAGATAAAAATTTTGTAATGTAAGATGTTTAGCTCTATGAAATTTGACAAGATGGAGAAAGATGAAAAGATGGGTAACAAACATAGCCATGGTTTTTTTGTTAAACAATATAAATTACATAATTGTCCTTATTTGAATATATTTTATTATTTATATCATTTTCTTTTTCCCTTTCCTTGTTCTCTTCTCTTTTAATTTATCTATACTTATTATGTTATGAAGTTAACAAAGATTGTTGATTACACAATATCAAATTACACAATTATCTTTATTTTAATTTTTTTATTTTTCTTTCATTTCATTTCTCCGTTTTCCTCATCACTTTTTCTTTAACTTATTGTTTTTATTTATGTTTTCTCTCAAATTTTCTCTTTTTATTTTCAATTTCTTTTGGTCATTCTTTATTTTATTATTTTAGATATTTTAATTTAAATAATGTTATTTCTATTATTTAAAATATAATAAGTTTATATTTTATAAATAAATTTATACATGCATAGAGTATACGATTTTTACTAGTATATTATTATTTCAATGAACCATCTTGTTATTCAAAGTAAAATTACACAAATATCCTTTATTTTAAATTCTTTTGAATTTTTATCCTTGTTTTCTCTTTTCACTAACTAATTATTTTTATTTTTATTTTACTATCAAATTATCTCTATTATTCTATTTTTTTTATCTTTCTTTATTGCATTACTATTTTTGCTTTAACTTATTTTTTATCATATTATTCGAAAATAAGATTTTAGGATATACAATGAGAAATTACATGATTACCTTTATTCAAATTCTTTTACTTTCCATCTTTTTCATTTACCTTATGATTTTCATTTGTGTTTTCCTTTTTCAAATTCTTTTAATTTTTTATTTATTATTTAGAAAATATCTTTATACTTTTTAAAATAATTTTATATCTATTATTTAAAATAAAATAACTTTATAATTTATATACAAATTTGCACATGCATAACGTGTCCAGTTTTTATTAGTTTCATGTAAAGTTACTTGCTTGTGTGTATATATAAATAAATTTCATGTAAAGTTACTTGCTTGTGTGTATATATAAATAAAGTTACGTTCAAGCCTCTTAATATTTGCCTAAATTATGTCCAACTTCTTTTAATTCGAAGAACTATCACTTCCCCATGAATAAATGAAAGGCCTTACGATGGAACCTTTGTAGAGTTTTGGTGAAATTTTGAGTGGAATGTCAAAAATGCCCTTAGTTGTGCATGTTGAAAATGTGAATGCATTCATGGAACAAAATACGGTTTTTTTAATTTTTTTAATTCTAATTAATTTTTCCATTTAACAAATTAACCTGTTTTTGAAATTATTATTAATCTAACCAATCTCACCATGATACATTTTTTCTTTAAAAAAAATGTTTCATATTTTTTTTCATATTGCAGGTTGATTGGCACAAAATACAACCACATATCTTGATGTTTCAAATGGTTAAATAGCTTTGATTGACACAAAATACGATGACGTATTTCGCCGTTTCAAACGGCAAGATAGTTTTGAATTTACATGAAATTTCTAAGGAAGCACACAAACACGCCCTTATTGCTGTCGTTATCTTCTTCCTATTTGAAATGCCATTTCTGCGGGCAAGCCTTCTTCCCTTACGCACACATGGACGCGCTTCTTCCTAACGCACACACGTCCTTCTTCCCGATGCATGGACGTAGAGATCAGAAGTTTTGAGTTCAGATCGAAAGCCCCCTGCAACAAATTTTTTTTTAGATCGAAATGATTCTTCTCTATGTTTCCCGACCCGTTTTTAGATCCGAAGTTTTGGATTTTTGATTCTTCTATTCACAAACGGTGCATCTTGATCGATTTTTTGATTTTGCCCAGCCTTAATTTTTCCCAATCCGTTGTTCAGTCTGTATTTTTTCATTTTCTAGCCTTAAATTTCGAAGCCCATTTTTCAATTTGGGTGTTTTGATTTTTTAGCCTTAATTTTCGCAGTCCATTTTTTCAGTTTGAGTGTTTTGATTTTTTAGCCTTAATTGTTAACAAATGTGTTTGTATATTGCAATAAACAAAATTTATGGAAACAAACACGATGTTGCCGCTATCAAAATTTGGAGCAACAAATGGGCTTATCACTGTCAGAATTTGAAGAAACAGACATAGCATAATTGCAATAAAAAATTGGGCAAACATACACGGCTTATTATCAGAATTTATTTTCTGAGGTAAGTGTTCATATTTTGTTATATCTAGATTTTAAACAAAATTCTTGTGTTGTGGTTGGAGTTGTATTTAGTCTTTAGTTGCTAATTTTTCCTGCCGTATTAGTTGTAGTGTAAATAAGGACAACCAAATAAATTTGAGAAATCTCATTTAATATTAGATGAATAAAAAAATTACATAATTAAATATTTAATACATAAAATTTAAGAATTTTAAAAGAATGAAAAATATGGACTTAAATATTTAATACATAAAATTCAAGAACATTAGACGAATGAAAAGAATGAAGGGTTTTTTATTTTTTTAATTCTAATTCATTTTCTAATTTAACAAATTTAACCCACCTATAAATCTTTTATCAATTTAACCAATTTATCAAATAAGAATATTAGATCAATGAAAAAATATTTACTTAAAATACATAAAATATTCTTAAATTTTTAATATATAAAATTTGGAAAACTTTAGATGAAAAATATTTACTTAAATATATAATTCTTTTAGAAGTTTGAAAGATAAATTTTTTGTATCATATTATAGGTGTGACGCTTATATTTACTATATTTGTATATACTATATTATGGATGTGATACTTATATTTTATTGTATCATGCATGTAAACTGTTTGTTTTGAAGATATGACATTTGAGGGTGATATTCATATTATACTATATTGGGGGGTTCTAATGTGCAAAATTCGAATGCCATAAATTACAACATTGAGCCTCGTTATTTGTAAAACATACATTGCAGTACCAATTTTGTTGAGTTGGAGACGATGATGTATGATTTAACTGGACTGGATCAGAATCATTATATCATTCATTTGAAAAAAAAGTTTGTGTTAAGAGATACATTTGGAGAACATGATGTGATCCTCCTAGTGATTCAGAATGACATAAATTTACAGTTTTTGTTTAATTCGATCAATCAAGTCATATATTTAGATATGTACATCGAAATAGAATAAAGAGATTATGAAAATTAGAATAGTGTGTCATGTGTGGAGGGGTAAATAGGTCAAACCACCGATCATTCTTTGGAACTCAACAGAGCAGTAGCGTGCTCTTGGTCACTGAAGCGTTGACTCATATGGGCATTTAGGAAGGTGACATGTTACCTGACCTTAATACACATGCATTATATTTTAGATTGGAATATAGATGTAAGTCTCGTATTTCATCACAGCCTACAGCAAATATTGGCATAGGAGTAGTGGCTTACATGGATGATGATAGCGAGATGCTTTGTAATGCCCATGAGCAACATGTATATCGATCAACATCTAACATCAATAATAGAGATTATGGAAATGAGGGAGATGATGAGGATGAAGGAGATGAGGATGCAATCGACATCAATTCGATGCAGCAGGTATTTACAGCATCAGATACCGGCCCATCAGCCAATGCATACCCTCAACATGTGCTAAAGCGAGAGAGCACTATCCCTATACACTCTTCAACTATCCTTGAACATGAATATGTGATAGAGCCATCAATCGTGCCTTTGTGTTCAATAGCCTTTCCAGTACCTGGATATGTGACAAAATCACCGATAGTGCCATTGTATCCATCTATGCCCTTCTTCTCACAAGTAGGGCTAGAAATAACAGCTGACAGTATTGAAAATCTCAACAGTGGATGGAGCACGTACTATAACGAGCACAAAGAAGAGCTTCATTTGGACATGGTGTTTGAGGACAATGGTTGTGTCCAAGCAGTTATGAAGGATTACTCCGTGACCCATGTAAAGCGAGAGTACCGTGTGGTGAAGAGCACGCCTAGTACGTGGAAGGTTAAATATTGACATACTACAGTTGATGAACCTTATGACTGGTACCTTAGGGCTTCTTTAAAGCAGAAAATGGGATTGTGGAAGATAACTAGATATGGCGAAGCCCACACTTGTCTCCCGAGGAACCCAAGGATAGATCACACAAATTTGAATAAAAACATGGTAGCTACAATTCTCATAGGGTTGGTTCGTCAAAACCCTACTATTGTGATAAAAAATATTGTGCAACTGGTCAAAGATCGGTACAGTTATGAGATTAATTATGCAAAGGCATGGTATAGCTTGAAATGAGCCATTGAGAATTTGTATGGTATGTGGGAAGACTCAGTGAAGAAGTTGCCTGCTTACATGAGAGCAGTACAAAAATAGAACCCAAGCACTGTTATCAAGTAGAGACAAATTGACACTCGGATGCCAAATAGTATGATGTTATGTTATTTATTTTAGGCTTTCAAATCTTGCATCGACGGATACCAACATTGCAGGCCAGTGATTAGTGCAGATGGTACGCACCTATACATGAAATATTGTCATAAGTTACTCATTGCAGTTACTATTAATGCCAATCAACAAGTGTTGCTTCTTGCCTATGCCTTGGTAGATGAAGAAAACATACAGTTATAGGGTTGGTTTTTGCAGATACTGGAGCGACATATTATATGTGACAAAGCATATAATTGTCTTATATCCGATAGACATCTTAGTCTTCTTTCTGCCGTCGAGGACATCAATGGTTCAAGGCCTCGAGAGGACAATATCGATTTATTCTCGACACGTGTGTGCAAACATCTTAAAAGCTTTCAAGTTTTGACATCTGTGTGATCAATGCTGGAGAGTAGGTGTTGAGAACCAAGAGAAATTTTTTTTTAGACCTTAGACTATATAAAGCAGATTAATTTGGAGGTCTACAACTACTTGTAGAAAATTGATAAAGAGAAATGGGTTGTATCCTTTGATGGAGGCTAGAGACATGGTGTACTAACAACTAATATATTAGAAAGTATTGATTGGGTAATAATGGGAATACGGCGGTTGCCAATATGTTCAATTGTGCAAATGACATTTGATCGGACCGTTGCTAAATTCAGGAAGAGATTAATGGTTGGTGAAGCTAAGATGGCAAGGGGGATGAGTGGCCCACTTGGCCTGTAACGACGTATGAAAGGACAGAGCACAAATTCGTCCGACATTTAGTGCAGCTGTATGATTGAAATGCACAGTAGACGAGTGATCACAACACAGAATTAGGGAAGAGGTGGAGGGAATGCACATGCTGTAGAGCTATGTAGTAGGGATTATATATACAAGAAGTGGTTATTGTGTGGAGTTCCATACTCACACGCAATAGCTATCAGTAGAAAATATGGTGTTAATCCTAAGAGATTAGTGATGCCATATTTTTCCATTGGTAGCTAAGTGCACACATATAAAGGGAGATTCAATCCTATTTGGGCTGAGGATTATTGGGATGATACACCGTTCGAGTTGATCCACAACCCTCACAGGTGTATGATTAGGCATGTTGGGAGAGACTCATCGCGCTGAATACTGAATGAAATGGACAGGCCGCAATATCGGGCTTGACAGCAATCGCGGCAAGAGGCTTAACATTAATTGCAAGATTTAGACATGCTTTAATCCTCTAGCCGCCCTTATTAGTTCACATGTGTGTATAAATTTTATGTTTTTTAGTAGCTCAACACGAAAGTATGTGCAATATATAGTGAATTATTAGCATGTGATGTTTTCTTTCGACTATGGATTTTTTAAGTGTTTCAACATACGATTACTTATTTTGAAGTGAAATATGGTGTCAATGGAAAATGTTTAAGTTTAGTCATTATGGTCTGAAATTCATCAATTCATTTCATGTCATCTCATTTGTTTGTACAGGAGTAACATATGCATTTCCACAATTATGGACTTAAGCATTATCACCTAAAAAGTTAATCAGTTCTCAACATAAAATATAATGATATTTTATTGGAAACCGAATATGTCACAAAACTGGAGTTTGAGCAGTAATCCCCAGAGCCATATAAATTATGTATTACTTTTTATAATAATTGCAAGATCCAATATTGTTATTTTTGTATGTGTGTAAATGTTATGTGTGTAAATGTTATTTTTGCAAGTTGTGTGATTACATATTTTGTATGTGTGTAAATGTTATTTTTCATGTTTATGTACACATTACTGTTAATTCGGCATTTGATTAATGCACAATTCATCATACAAGACTTTTTCACGATGGTTATGAGAGCTAATCCAAACCCATTTGATTCGAATTTGCCATACCTACAGCATAACTACAGGTTGGAGGCTGTTTGGTTAGGAGACATAGACACTACGCTTTGACCACGGCACCAGACTAGGGTACTAGCTAGGATTCCTAATTTTGATGATTGTGTCATACTTTTGTTGCATCAACTAGGTTTCTATGAAGTATATAATTGTGGACATGTAACACTTGATTGGCACCTGATCACAGCGATAGTTAAAAGGTGGAGTCGTGAGACTCACACCTTTCATCTTGTGACTGGCAAGACTACCATTACGTTAAAAGATGTAGCATCGATATAACAGCTCCTAGTGAAGGGTGCCCCAATTATAAGGGTTGGCGAGCATTGGGCCATTAGTGTTTAGTAAGAGTACTGTTTGGAGTATTTAGGGTTTGCATCCTCCACAAATGTATTCAATGGTGCTACCATACCCCTCTCAGTCTTACTTCGATAGGTCCAACACAGGACCCTTACTGCTGATAATATAGAGGATGACTTGGCTTAACACACTCGCTGTTACGTGTTACTATTATTGGGTTGCAGGATTTTTCCTGATTCATCTGGGGATCGAGTGAAGCTATTATACCTTCTCATGTTAGAAGATGTGAGTAGGGCTCAACCATACATTGGTGGAGTGTGACATTGGCATATTTATATTGAGAGTTGTGCTCCACGTGCATATGAGGTAGGCAGACAATAGCTGGTCCACTGGGGCTTTTACAGATATGGACCTGGATTAGGATCCCGGGGTTGGGCCCACTCACCTGTGATCGTGGCCTTTACACTGGCCCACTAATTGTGCTTGGTGACGTGCAATTACCGGCTGCACCCTTCGGAGCATGATATGTCTTATCAAATTACATGCCTTGTTATGCTATTGTGCAACTATTATATTTAGTTTTCTTAATTATTTTCTTATGCATACAGTTGGATCAGGGAAAGGAGGAGTAACACGTCAAATGCATCTCACTCTATCCGCATGATATGTGATACATTAGACAGACATGCAGAGTCTTAGGTACGAGTAATTTTTGTCACATTAAATATGCACAGCATCTAATATATATATATATATATATATATATATATTGCATCTTATATACCATCAACAGATTGTCGATAGTGTCGAACAACTATCACAGTAGCGAGTCCAGTGAGATTTTCTACCATACTTCTAGATGGATGACATTGTCTCTACACATCCTAATCTAGGACGTAGCATACCTTATCACCCCGATATAGCAACTTCTAGTACATCATATCAGCATGAGGTATCAAGTTCTAGCACTGTAGATCTGGAGGATGTATATGTATTTCAGCCACTGCATCAAAGTATTCACTCTTTATATACACCACAGGCTGATTCCCTATACACGGTACTTTCAAAGTCTTCTTACAACCCCCTTCATGCGTACACTCCACAGGAGCAGCCTCGACAGTACCATGAATTCCCAGTACCACTCCAATAGAACTCTATAAATATGGAAATACAACAATCCCATACTCTGTATCATTTTTAAGGAGATCTAGTACCATGGAGAGGACATCGTGATAGATGACCCACACACTGTAGCACTGGTAGTTACCTAAAGGATGAGGATGACGTATAGTATTTTGTATTTCCTCTTGTATGTATTCAAAATTTTCAATTTTATTGACATTTATATTAATTTTGTTATAATAACATCATACAATCTCATTTAAAAGTTATAATGCACATCGTTTAACCTATTATATAACAATATTTATAAGAAAAATATCACTTATTTTTATAAAACAACCTACATTTCTTGTTTTTTTTTTTTTGCAAATTGTATTTTTTTGGAACGTAGATGTTAAAATATAAAAAAAAATCCAAAAAGTATTATACAAGACTATAATTTAAAACTCGATTTATTGAAAAAAAAAGGTTCTTTTTACGTAAATCAATTTTTTAATTTTAAATAAAAACATAATAATTTCAAATTCTAATAAATTATTGTTGCAATGTAAATGTCTAAACATAAAACACCCAAAAAGTATTATACAAAACTTAAAACTCAATTTATTGAAAAAAAAAATTTCTTTTAGTTAAATAAACTTCCTTATTTTAAACAAAAATATAATAATTTAAAATTATTATAATTTATTACAACGTCTTCTCACCATTTTAAATAATTTTTTGCATTTTAAATAAAATTATAATAATTTTAAATTTCAATAAATTATTATTACAACGTAATTGTCAAAATATAAAAAAATTTAAAAATATTATACAAGATTATAATTTAAAACTCAATTTATTGAAAAAAAATTCTTTTATTTAAATAAAATTTCTTATTTTAAACAAAAATATAATAATTTACAATTATTATAACTTATTATTATACCATCTCGCCATTTCAAACAGTGAGATGACGTCATCCGTATTTCTCCTGCAATACGAAAAGAAATACAAGACATTTTATTTATTTATTTTAACAAAAATGTATCTTGTTGTTCAAAATGGTAATGCGAGATTGGTTACATTAATGATTTGATTATAAGTGGGTTAATTTGTTAAATGAAAATTTTAATTAGAATAAAAAAATAAAAAACCCAACAGAATACTCTTTGGTTTAATTGTAATATGACGTAAATACTTGAATAACCTATATACGATATATGTAATAAAATTTTTTCTTTTTTCAGTTTCTTTTTTTTATCAATTTTTAATTTCTAAATATAATAATAACTAAATAGCTTTAATTACAAGTAATATTATTTTCATTGTTAAAATATAAAGCCTAGTAATTTATAAATAATTATGCGAACATAAAAAGAGTGAAATTTTTACTATTTTTATACATTAATCGTAAGTATTTTCTTCTCAAAATCTAAGAGATAAAGTTAAATTACTACAATAGCTATTGTTTTATATCTCATTTTTCTTCTAATATTTTTTGTTAACTTATTTCTATTTTTTAACCCTTTCATTTTTTTAAAACTCTAATTTTTCATAGCTCTCATTCCTTTTAAATATTTAATCTTTTTCAAAATTTAAATAAATTTATTTTATTATATTACAAACAGTCTACTCCCTACTCAGATTACGAAGGTAAAACCATTGAACAAATTAAACAAGAAACAAAATAATCAGCTATGTTAGCAAACGCACAATTATTGACAACAAAAATTCAAATAGAAAACAATATGCTCCTATATTTGTTGGCCAATTGACAAGGTTGAACCAAGTCGCAAATATGTAATATACACCAAAGATTCAAGGCAAAAGCTCAAAAAGATTAATACTGATAGACCTAGATATCTAAACTCTAATGGTAAAAGCAAATAATGACCTGCAAATCATACATATATCAAGAGAGACACAAAATATTGGCCTATAGTGCAGCTATTATGCTCTATTACTCCTTCAAGGTGCTGAAGGGTGTGCTTGTGGTCGTCGAGGGGGCTTGAATGGGTGGCAATGGTGCATATTTGGCTAGATGCTCTACCTATGCTCAATTGGGATCATAGATTTGTGGGCATATTTTCATTTTATTGCCAAAGGTGGCTGAAAGGTTGGAGAGATGACGGTGGCTATGAAGGAATATAGGAGGAGCGTGCGGCAACACGAGAGGAAAATAAAGGGCAGCAACATCAGCATAAGAGTACTAACTCTTGAACTTCTTTGCGGTGATGTCCAAAGAAATGCGGATGATGAGGCGGCCGCCCAAATTTGTCTCAATAAAGACTGGTTTAGCAACATTGGAGTAACTCATTGAAAGAATTACATGGAAATAGATTCTCTAATCTCTACTATCCACTACCTTTAGACTTGACCCCTAATCTCCAAAATTTCCTGCCCTAAATTTTGTTATTTCCATATTATCAATACTACATGCTATGTTTGAGAGGGGGATTTTGTTACAAGCTATGATAAATAGTATGTTTTGAGGACTTGTGCTATAATGAATAGTATGTTTAGAAAGAAAATTTTTGCTGTAATGAATAGTATGATTTATTTACTTTAGTAATTTTTGCATATTTATTGCATGTAAAATTAAAAAACATTTTATAGATAGAATTATGTGAATAAAAACTATGTTATATTAATTAGTGTAATTTAATTATATTATTTGATTGAAAATTTGCATCAAACTAATAAATTAATAATTAATCACAAACTATTTTTAATAATAAGATAAGTAAAATTATTTAAAAGCAAGGTTATATAAAAACTTGTGAAAAAGATAAAGGTTAGGAGAGAAATCCATTACAAAAACAAATAAATATACATTAGAATTGATTCAAAAACTTGAATAGCATATAGTAGTAGCACAAAGAGAGTGTTTGAGGTGAAATCATAGTCTGACAACCGAAAAACCTATAACTGTTTGTTTTCAATGTTAGACCAACAATGGTTTGAGTGATGTTAGTGCCGTCTTAAATTTGAAACGACTTTAGAATAGGTTTGGGACGTCAAAAGGAATCTGTCCCTAAGTCATTATAATGGCATGATTGTTTGTGACTCAGAAAACCATACCAAAGCTTCTAGAAAGTTGTTCTACGTTGGGATCGCTTTTTGTAGGTTGTCCCTGGATGGGAGGAGCTTAAAAAGCTGTCCCATTTGAATGGCTTTTTATGAGAGTCTCAAAGCCATCCCAATTTAAGAGTTTTAAAAGAAAATTAAGTACAATCCTATTTTATTTGATAACCTAATTTTTCTTTCCACAAGTTCCAAAATTACATCAAAGTTGATTGGAAACTCCATAAAGTTGGTGAGATTCAAGTCATTGTTATTTTCAAGGTAATATTATTAGCTATGTTTGTTTTCATTTTCTCAACCACAAAAACATATACTAAAATTATTACACTTTCTAAGTTTTGTTTTTATCTTTCTCTTACTTTGATATACTTTCTAAGAAAATTATACCTAAAAACAAACACCAAAATCAAAACAAACATAACCATTGCTCTTATTTGTATATTATTATGTGACTACAATTGTTTTTTTTGTTTTATGGATGTGTATAATGGCAATGTAAGTTTTTTGGAGTTGTAATTGATAATTTAGCTCTATAACCATAAGATTCAAGAGCAACTTGAAAAGTTTTTGTATAGTTTTGATGAATTATTTTAGAAGCAACAAATTAAATACATATATATATATATATATATACATGTTTTATACTTCATGGAATAATGTCGGACTCTCCTAGTATTTTTTATTTTCCAATCTTAAAAATTTTATACTTTGCATGAGCTTGAGTTGTCATTTGTTTTATGTATACATATTAAATTGAATTATGTATTTGAATGAGTATAAATGAGTAGTCTTAAATTATTCTGTGTGTTTGTTTTAGTGAAGGGTGTTTAAGCATATTAGATCTTGAATGTATAATCAAAACCTTTTTGGGAGTTGTGGATTGTCAAAAGAATTCAAGAATGGGGTTAATGATTTCGTATAGTAGACTAGTAAGCAGTATAATTTCATAGATGGCAATAGGATCAGGTATCCTACTTTTTAGTCTAAGAACAATGACTTGGTAAATCTCAATAAAGTGAATGTTTACTTATTCAAAAAGAGATTTGTAAAGAACTACTATGATTGGACAAGTCATGACAAAACTGAGTACTTTGATAGTGATATGGGGGTGAAAAGTGACGATAAGGTTAGTTTTAGCACTGTTGGAATTGATAATGAGTGTGATATTTCGTGGGTTCAATGAATGATATATGATGTAGTTGGGTACCGTGAAGCAATGTTTATAGACAAAGTAGGTCCAAGTAACACAAAAGGACTCGATGATCAAGACACTCATCCTCATGAGAGATAAAGTAATAATATGAACTATGTTGAACAATTATCAGAAAGATTTCTTTTAACGTTTTACATGTGATGGAGCAACATCTATATGATGTATATGAAAATTTCTCTCAAGCATCGACTATTGCACGATTGATTAGTATAAAAGGAGAGCATGGTATGTCATATACTTGGTATGATGACATCTTGAGGTTGATTGGTGAGATATTATCATGTGATCATTGAATGCCAATGGTAGATAAAGGATTTGGGTTTTCTTGTGGTGAAAATTGACTGTTCTAAAGTTGGTTGTATACTATATTCGAAAGAAAATGAAACCCTTAGCAATTGCAACTTGGTGGCCAACCGAGGTTCAAATATTGAATGAGCAGTAATTGTACTAAAAAAAATGTCCCATAGGTGAGGTTGTTACCTACCATCAATTCTAAGATTGTAAAGGTTATATGTTTTGATTGAAATAGTAAAACACATAACATGACATGCTAATCACTCTATGAAGTAAGGGTTTATATGTCATCCATCTTATTAAGATTTGAAAATATTTTGGTAGGACATAATTTTACTTTGTTTCTAAGCTAGGAAATGTAAGGCTTGGCTTTTGCGTGGTTGGGTTTACCCGACACGAATCCTTTGGGGAAACATACTGATGTTGGCAAGTTGTTGTGACATTATACAATTTTTTACCTAAGATGTGCTTGAAGAATCCATACATATTTCTATCTTTAGTGGTTTTGGGACCATCTAACCTAAAGAAATTAATTGATGTATGCTTGCAGCCTCTGATCAATGAGTTAGTTTTGTTATAGGATGCTGAAGTCATGGTATATGACTTATTTAGACAAATTTATTTTAATATGAGAAGTATTTCATTGTGGACTATTTACAACTTGCTTACATATTCGATGATATCATGGTATTCAAGCGTGTGCTTGTGGTGGTTGAGGGGGCTTGAATGGGTGGCAATGGTGCATACTTGGCTAGATGCCCTACCTATGCTCAATTGCGTTCATAGATTTGTGGACATATTTTCATTTTACTGCCAAAGGTGGCTGAAAGGGTGGAGAGATGAGAATGGCTATGAAGGAATATAGGAGCAGCGTGAGGGCAGCAGGAGAGGAAAAATAAAAAGCAGCAACGTCAGGATAGAGGGAATGAAAGAATAAAACAATGCCGGTGAAGGAGGAGGAACACAACAACTGATTTCAAAGAAAATAGAAAGAAGGGAGAGATTAAAAAAGTAAAAACAATATAGAAGAACAAAAAATTGAGTAAAAAATGATATTGGATGAAAGCACAACAGGCCAGAATGTAATAGGTAAATCTAAGGGATTTAAATGTAATTCATTCTTTTATGTCAAGAGAGATATTTTGATAGTATCTTTTTCTATTGAAAAAATGTAAAGTTATGGACGTTTTTTGTTTACTTCAACAATTAAATGTTAAGACTTCTCATATTTCTAAAAAGTGTATATAAGAATGAGTGGTAGCAAACACTTTATCTCAAGTGAGAGGTTAAGAGTTTAAACCCCATTTGTAGCATGTGAGTATGGTGAAAAAAAAGTTCTAGAAAAAAATGATAAATTTTCAAATTAAAGGAAAGTAAATGTAATTGAGGCAAACTTTAGAGGGTTCCAATGTCATCACCTCCGTATATATTACACTACTTTTTTTCTTTTCCTTCTCATTCTATTTTATTATTTTATATCACACACACTAAAATATAATAACAAAGATAAATAACATTTTTTACTATTGACATTATGTCTCTCACTTATAAATAAATTAGTTGCATTTCAATCTTAAATTTAAGACACTCAAAGCAATCTGCTTTCAAGTAAATTTTGAGACGAGATTAACAAGTAATGTTTCAAAAATTTTAAAGATTTATTTTCATCATTTTTCATTTTAAAAAATTTAATATTTTCATCATATTTTATTATTCATATTCATTTAATCGCGAACCATCAACCATGTTTTCAATTATTAACTACAGTAGAAAAATATTATGAAGACATTTTGCTTAAGCTGTCGATAAAAGAAAATAAAATACAAAGCTAACAGCAAACAAGAAATTTTCAATGAAATTTCATCTAAACTAGTGAATGAAATACTACAACCATAATAAATGTAGTGGAAAGTTTTGTTATTGGAAGTACTGTTCAAAATTTTAAATGCAGCTGCAACCATTACATAAATATAACAATTAATTACTGAATTTTTCACAAATTTGCAACATAAAATAATTATTTATTGTGTAGTTAGGATTGAGAAAAAGCGAAACAAGGCGGGAGATGGAAAAGCACAATAGTAAAAATTGAGTAAAATATAGTTAGGGATCAAAGCGTTATAGCTTCCATAAATTTAAGGAGAAAAATGCAATTATGTTACTTTTAAGTGAAAAATGTGCTAAAATGATAAGTTCAAGGCTGAAATGCTATTTCGTAATAATAACAGCGATACCTCTTTTGCTCTTTTGTGTTTCAGATTTTATATGGTTTTCGCCGGATTCTCTTGCAAGTGCTAGTTTCTGATTGATTAACGATGGAGGCAGCTTCTCTTTCCCGCGTTTACTCTTCCTTCTCCATCTCCCACAATACTAATGCAGTTTCAATTTCAAATCTTTCAGTGAGAGTGGTGTATTCTACTGCGCTTCCCCTCGTGTCTTCTGCTTCTGTACCGGCGGTGGCGCATAAAAAAGAGAGAACTTCAAGCAACCACTCGTCTGGAACTTCCTATCCTGGAAGTAAAGCAGGTACAATGATTGGTTTTCTCGTAATCCAAGAAATAAACTGAATTCCTGGATTCTCTCTTTCTCTGTTTTTTTAAACTGGGTGTGGGTGGCTCTTAGCATGATTAGAGTTCAATAATATTGCCCCTTTTTTGGATCAAAATTTTCCCTTTCTCGGATAAATTAATATATCATCGTGTTGCACGTCATGCACTGACATTCACTGCTGGGAGTAGCGCAGGTTCTTTTAGCTTGCTTATCTGAGTCAGAGTTTCTGTTTTCTGTGCGTGTTTCTTTTACGCTAATGATAAACGGTACAATTTCTTTCGTGATTAAATTGATATCATATCAGCAAAGGGTCATGGTTCAAGCAATACACAGAGGCTGAATTTGGAAGTATCGCCTCATAGAGCAGGTATCCTATTTTGCCATTTTTTTAAGGCGTTTCTAGCTCAGGATTGAATTTTTTAGTGCATTTTTTCTTAAATTAAAGTTTTCATTTAAGAAGATGAAGCCAGCACTTTCTCTGGAAATTGGATTAAATTATAACTACGGTGCAAGTCATGAGCATATATGTAGTCAAAGACACATAACGCATGTTGCTCAAGGGGTTAGTTACATGAGACTAGGGATATCTCTCTGTGATTCATTCGATAGTGTATGCTTTATCTATTATGGACCTCCAGGAAACAAAATGATCATCATTGAACAGATTTCTGGGACGTGAAACTGCACAGATATCATAATTTAATATCAAAAACCACAGCAATCTCACAAAATTATTCTTTAACACCTGACATACCACTAATTGAGAATTAAAATTAGAAGTTATGCTATATTAATTAAAAGTTCTAACCTTGTCATGTCTTCACTCTTTTTCCCGGCTTAAATAGTGGCTGCTGTGAGGTTGATGCGCATTCAACTTGGTGGAGCATTTGCTGATCTGTTGAATGAGCAGGGCAAAGGTTCAAGAGACAATGGGATGGGATATGTTGAGAGAACCCTTGGTTTCCGTACTCGTGTTTTGGATGATAGAGACCTTCGACTGGTTTCTCTCACTTAACTATTCTTGTATTTAGTGTGAAAACCCTGTCAATGGAAGATTGCCAATTTTAAGATTGCACCAAAAATGAAATCAAGTATTCTCAGATTGATGTTATTCATGTTGTAGATAACAGAAATTGTGGGGGGTACCATCAGGTGGAGAAGATATCTAGATTATTTGATTCTTTCACTATGTTATGATGAGAATACTTTCAGAAGCTTGGAACCTCTTCTATTGCAGGTCAAATGACTGCCATTTTCTTATTTTGGATCATTAAGTAATATTATAGTTTCACTGGCCAGAAGACTGCTAGTGTGTCTCTCTGCTTTAAAGCTTACCCATTTTGTTTCAGATTCTTCGCATTGGTTTTTATGAGCTTGTCAAGCTTGAAATGCCTACATATGCAGTTGTTGATGAGGTAAGTGAATGCATGAAATTTCCAAACTAGAGCTTTCTTGTTTTCCATAGTTTTATCTAAATCAATAATCATGAAGCTATTTGCTTGGAAAGTTCTGCTTTAACATGCCAACTAGCCAACGGAGAGGAAATTTCCCTAGTTCAGGGATAAAGTTGATCCTTGACTATGATGGTAGCGCTTATATCCTGTCATTTGTTATCTATAAACCTATGTTAAATGATGACTTCTGGTTGTGCTATTGTCACATTTAAACTGTGTGCAGCTGTGGTGTTCTCCATATCCTTATGTTTGCACTTCTAAAATTTCTTTTTGTCTCTGTCAGTCCATCAGCAAAATAATATTTTCTGAATACACTTCTCCATATCTAAATATATCTTGTAGGTAAAATACTAAGAAGCTTTAATATTTACGTATATTACTATTGTTGTGTAGTGGTGCTTGAGATTCCCTCATTTCTTTTCTTATTTATGCTTCTTTTATTTGACCTTGACAGAATGTAAAGCTTGCTAAGGCTGCACTAAGACTTGGTGCTGGTAATATGGTCAATGCAATTTTGAGGAAGCTAGTGTGGCTTAAGGTTAACCATTTCTATTCAATTATTCTCTTGGGTTAATTTTTAGCTATGATATTCTGCTGATTTTCCTTTGTTTTGAGTGTCTGCAGGAAAGTGACTTGCTCCCTGCTCCAAAAGTTGATGGTGATGACCGGCAGCAAGCACGTGCTCTAGCCACTATCCATTCCCATCCTGTTGTAAGTTTTTCTTTCAACTTTTACTTTCTTAGTGGTTTTAGACAACTTATTCACTTGTTATTTGTGAAAGTGTTTCTCGCCCATTGTAAAGACCACAACCATTTTTCTTTATCTATATTGCTGCTGCACTTTAGTTTTTTGATTCTGAAAGTTCCAAAGTCTACTGATAATCTATTAATACTTGATAAAACATTTTTTAAATGTTTTCAATTGTCCTTTCACCTTTTTTTGGGCAAGTGTTGATTTTTTAGCCCTAGGAGTGAGTGGTGAAGTTCAATTTGAGTTTAAAAGCACTTCAATTTATGCAACTGTAAGTGCCGCAACCTGTCTAGGTATAAAGGACTACATATTAAAATTTTCTGACTGCATACAAGATTTTTAAATTGTAAAATAATTTGGATTCCCTTTGATTTGCTTCCTATCTCTAGGATTCTCCTATGCCTTAAAATATCACTTATGCCCTATTTTGTTTACTTGTCATCTAGTGGATGGTGAGGCGATGGACTATTTACTTTGGTCTAGAAGAAGCTATCAAGTTAATGACATGGAATAACACAGATCCTTGTTTCGGCCTCAGGTTTATTTTTCTTAGAACTCTATCTTCTATATTTGAAAAGCAGATATCGTCTGTTGCTCACCGTATCTTTTAATAAAAATTTCAGAGCAAACAAAAGTAAAGGATACACAAGGGCAGATCTAGTTAAAGAACTTGAAATTCTAAAGGTCATCATTTAAGTTTTCAGCTCTCTCTCTCTCTCAACACAGCCGCACACCCACACACCCCCGACCAAACACCCAAATACTGAGTTACTAATTAAGTGCTCGCTGAATATTGTTATTTTGTCTGACTTTTGGGGTCCATAAAGCTTTCCGTGGTATTTGCGCCACCCATTGTTTTTTAGCATATAGATCTTATTTCGAAATATACCTGGCACGGGGAATTACTGCATTAACATGTCGATGTTGACATCTTCGTTCTTATCCCCTGAACTTTAGGTTCCATATGAACTTTCTCAGCACTTGGATGATTTTGTCAGAATAAGAACGGGAATGCAGGTGCAATCATTTCTCTGCACCAACCATGACATATTTCAACTCGTATTTTTATTGAGTGATTGATTTTCAGCAGCCTTTTGGCCATAGTAGGGATGAAATGAACAGTAATGTTGCATAATTAATTTTTCTTGTGATTGTATGTGTTATGAATGATTTAAGCAGAATTTGGTGCCTATTTTGTGTTCTTTTGCAACTAGTTTCTTGTTGATTTTAATTGATTGGAAACTCCTAAAAAAACTTGTGAATGATAAGAATTGTGGGTGAGAATTAACACATGATGTAAATAGTATAGCAATGGATATATCCTCCTAGTGATTGTTTGGCCAGTGATCTGCAACTGAAGCACCTTTCTGAGTCCTGATTATTTAATTTTTGATTCTCAGTTTGTTTTACAAGCTGGATTGCTAAGAAAAGGTCTCTGTTCAGTCCAGGATGAAAGTGCAGGTAATCTCTCCCCTGCCTCACAACTTCATTTTAGAGTGAACAAATGTGGTATAGAATTGACTTAAAACTGTTAAGGCATTGCCTAATTTCTGCTTCTTCCTTTTGCTTTGTGCGCACAAAATAAATAAATAAATTAAATGAAATAAAAGTTCTAACGCCAAAAACTTGTGAACCACAAAAGCACATGATTCAAACAGACTCAAGGATAACTGGGGTGGCCCAAATCCAGTTGTAGAACCCACGTGACGAAATAATTGACCTAACACAAACACCCAAATGATGAATCAAATGAAAATACCCACAATTGATACACCATGGTATGTCACTGACTATTTAATGATGATCATGAAGTTAAGCTGAGTTGCTAACGAAGAGCAAGGGAATTGTGCCCTCAATTCTATGAGAAAATAGAGAAATTTTATTAAACAAAAGACAATAATGTTTTAACAACAAATAACCCTATTCCTATGTAAAGTTAGCCACTTCCACTTAAGTCCATAATATATCTTACTCTAATTTCTGTCATCCCTATCAATTGGACAAACTTAGCACAATTGCTAGACCTACAATTGATCATATGATCGATTGGTTTGCTACAAAACTTGACCTTTTGATCCTGTAGAAACCTGTCCTTGATCCAATTATTGTAACCAGTTGTTGTAAGATCAATAATCCGGTAAGTCCAAGGGCATTTCTTTAGCTGGTTTAACTTGTTCCAAGCTCCACTGAACCATATTGACCCATTTTTAGGTTCTAGCTCTTCAATTTTCAAGCGAAGCTACGTCTTCCTTTGGATACCTTGTGTATATGCACTCAATGCTCCCTTAGACCTCTTGAATTGTGATCTTGTGTCTGGTTCAGCCTGCATTTCCAATGCTACTTGGTTCCTGGATTGCATAGCCTCATCAAGTTCTATACTGCACTAGAATTGTTTTGCAAAATCTTCTATATACCGGGTACCTGATAATATTTCTGTAACTTTCATCATCAAACCTGGTGGTGCGTTGGCCACATTGTTATTGTGGATCGACCAATGAGAACATGTGGTGCAGGATTGGTGGTTATGGTCGTGGATCCAAGGCCTGGGGAGAGTATTATTGACTGTTGTGCAGCACCAGGTGGAAAGACTCTTTTCATGGCTTCATGCCTGAATGGCCAAGGTACATAATAGCTGAATGTGGTTACCACTTTTCCATTGAGGGCTGTTAAAGAATAGTGTTTATCAAGTTCAAGAAGGATTTCAGCTCTTAGGAAATGAAAGGGATATTCAGATTACTAGAAACATGAAGTACTTTTAAGTATATTTACAACCACAGAAATCCCTAAATCATTTCCTCTTTCTGGAAACTTTTGTCTCTATAGCATATGATTTCTTTTATAGTAACTTTGCCTATGATCTTATGATTACCTAAATTTACAGATTTCTTGTGGGAAAAAAACTGAAGCATTTTTGCAAAGCAAAAAATATTGAAATATCATTTCATTATATAATTCGACCTAACTCCTGCGGTGAAGACTACAGTGGCGATGTTATGTCAACGTTAAAATTTCTTCCTTATCAGGAAACATATGTGCAATTGACATAAACAAGGGCCGACTGAGAATCCTCAGAGAGACAGCCAAGCTGCATGAAGTTAATCATATTATTACTACTACTCATGCTGATCTTCGTGCAGTTGCTGTAAGGAATTTTCTCACTTAATCAAGTAGAGTTATTTTTAAGAAGAGAGAATTAAATTAAGTTTCCTTGTGCTGAATATAATTAGGACAATAATAGCGTGAAGGCTGATAAAGTTTTGCTGGATGCTCCGTGTTCTGGATTGGGTGTTCTCTCTAAGGTATATATATGTTCAAATAAGATGCCCATCCTAAAAAATGTGTTGTTTTTTGTTTGCCTGACTAATGTTTAATGCTTCATCTAATCTTTTGGTTATTTTTAATTACTTTTCCTGTATTTTCTGTGACTTCTTTTGATAGTGATTTTAAATAACTATTGAAGTATTTTATCATACAGAGAGCAGACTTGCGTTGGAATAGAAGATTGGAAGACATGGAACAACTTAAAAATTTACAAGATGCACTTCTTAATTCAGCTTCCACGTGAGTCTGAACAGTTTCTTCGATTACATAGCTAGCTTATTGATTCCAGTTAAAACAGCAAAAGCAATGAATTTGTTGGCTTAGAAAATAAATATGCTTGCCTCCGTATTTTGTTATGATATGTGATACAATAAGAAATATGGAAGCTAAATACTACATGCTACTTGAATTTGTTTCCTTGCTGAAGTTGACTATCTTTACCTTATTTTCTCTTGGAGCTTTGGACATCTGAGGTTGAGATTTGAGAATTTATGTAAATATTTTTCTCTAAGAAGGAGATGCCCAGCAATTTATTCGGCTTGTATTTTCAATATTCATTTGCTTTGCATCTACAGCTTGGTAAAGCCTGGTGGGGTACTGATATATAGCACCTGTTCAATTGATCCTGAGGAGAATGAAGAAAGAATATCTGCTTTTCTTCAGAGACATCCAGTAACTTCCTGATTCCATTGATTAGCTCTTTATTTCAGCTACTTTAGTGAAATAATAGTCTCTGTTTCTTCCATTTAAGAGGGTGTTTGAGTGAGTTTATAAGCTCTTCACGAGTGGTTGATAATTTTTTCATAAACGAGCTTATAAGCTCTAAAAAAATAAGATGTTTGGTTTTTAAAAATAAGTTGGTTATTCCCAACTAATTTTTAAACATTTTATTAACTACTTTATTTTATATATAAAAAATAACATAAATATTTTTAAATTACATTTTATAAATAGTATCTAAATTATTTTCATTATTATTACATCAAAAAAATTATAACTACTTATAATTATAAATTTCAATAAGATCTCATAAGAGAATTTTATCAACCAAATTTAACTTATTTTTAAAATAAGATTTATGAACTTAAAAACTCTAAAAACATTTATAAGTTATATGTTTTATAAGCTCTTAAAAATAAGTTTAGCCAAACACCCTCTAAGTCTATTTGCCTCCTTTAAGTGAATTTAAGAGGATAAATGTTTGCACTATATTTTGTCCATGTATTGGCATGATGCCAACAAAACGTGAACGTATATACTTGCAGTTAAAAGATCATCACATTTGGGCATCAAAGTTGTGTATATTTGAATTTGTTTATTTTGATCTAATTCCTATGAAGCTTGATTTTCCTGGATCAAAGCACTAAGCGTGCCTGTCAAGAATTAAAAAATTTAAATTGTAATTGTGAAGAGAGAAACTACAAGCACAATATCTATGGTTAAATTATTTTGTTCTTCGCTAATTAGATACAACAAAGATAATGAGACTTTTGTACGGGTAAGTTCATGTGAACAAAAGACATTGCATGAAATGCACAAATCGAATAGATCACAGTAACTAATTAGGTATATTATTGTCGTCTTACAATATTTTCAATTTTTAACAGTGTTGATAGAATTTGCAGATGCTCGTTGCTTCACAGTAACAGAAAATTTTGAATAATTCTATTTGCAGGAATTCTGTTTAGATCCTGTAGACAAATATGTACCATCATGTTTTGTGACGGTAGATGGATTTTATAGCTCTAGTCCTGTCAAGCACTCACTTGATGGAGCTTTCGCCGCTCGCCTCTTACGATCTAAATGAGCTAAGTTGCGGGTAAGTGGATTTGTGCCATTGATTGAACGGCTTTTCTTAATGCAGTTTGTCATATAAATCATTTGCATTAGTTGTTTCCATGCTATGCTCTTCGTTGCTTTTATTCTCCTCAAGTAGAATTCCTTTCCAGGCTCTACTGTGATAATATTTCACTGGCTGAGACGAATTTTAGTAGTTAATAGGTCCATCATGTTCCCATGAAGAAATTAAAATTTAGGCTTGTATAAAGTGGTTTGAGAAGAGAGAAATTGGGAAGGGAAGAAGAGCTCAACGAGGACGACACCATGGGAAATGATGATGAATCTTAAATACAGCAGAGGGGTTGTATTTTCAGACCTGATGCTGCTGCAGTCACAAGATCATAACTTCATCCGTCAAAATTTATGAGAGCAATCACCCCAGCACCAAAAGCTACACTAGAAGTATGGCCTAAGCCCACACAGGCACCCCGTTTCCTCTTCCAAACTGCACTCTCCTGGAACCTTAATTAATTTGCCAAAACATTGAAAACACGAGAGTAAACGACTGCTACAAAGTTGCACGCTCTATGTGCATCAATTAATTGTTATGAAGTTATGCATTTTTTAAATGATAGAAACAAAAGTATTTAAAATAAGAAAATAACAAAGATCAATAAGAATTCAGAAAGAGAGAATTTTCGGAAGAAAATATAAATATGCATAATAAATTAAAAGAAAAGGATGGAAAAAATTAAAAACGTTAAAGTAGTAAAGATAATTTTGTAATTTTATATGGTATAGTCCAAAACACTTTCTTAACTTAATATTATGGAAAAAACATAAGATGGATAATGTAGGGGATCGAATCAGTAACAAATATTCCCAAGAAAATGATTGTCGTGACCAAGTTTGTTTATTCTTTTATTTATTTTAAAGCGTGCATTATGTGGAGAAGGAATGCGGGCAAAGTAGGAAGATGATATAATAATCGAGGCAAAATAATGAACCTAAGCTAAGATGAAGGAAAATGAAAATGAAAATGGCAGCATACATGGAAGCGGTTGAGGAAAGAGAAGAATAAACTGGTTCGCTTTTTAGGATTGTTACTTATCTGCTGGTTAAGATTTTGGATTTATTCTTAAAAATTTTTAGAGTTCCTATTCTGATTTTTTTTGCTTTTTCTGGCATGAGCTAATAAAACCTTATGTCTTCATCTTGTATGATACGTGCAATGTTAAGTGTCCTTTTCCCCTGCAATTAAGTAAGTAGTGGATGGTGAAGAAGGTGAAGGAGTTGGGGAAGTGAGATCAAAAAAGGTTTCGCCATTACTAATGACCAATCCATTTTAATGACCGCTATTACTAATACGCTGTAAACTATTTTAAATGTACTTTGACTATTGAGTTTAATTAAATATATATTTATTTGATATGACTTAATTTTATTTGAAATTTAATTATCTATATAATAGAAGTGGAATAACAATTATTAAGATATGAAATACTTTATCGGTGGGATAAATTATACCATATGTTTGAAATTTTACAAATATATTCTTTTGATATAATATTATGAAAATTAATTTTTAAAACATAATTTTATAGGACGAGAAATAAAATGATATGTTAAAAAGAAATATTCATGAAAAATGTTATAAAAATAACAATGCATAAACATGCAAGAAAAGTTGTAAAGAATAATCAAATTTAATATTTAAGTAATTCACCTTAATATATCATAAATATGCTCGAATTAAAAATGTAGAAAAATGTAAAATATAACACAATAAAATTGCTACAAAATTAATACAACACCTAATAATTAGTATAAAAGTATGAAAGAATGATGTTTAATAATAAATTTTGATAGGTGGATTTATGGTAACTCATTATAACTGCATATCAATTTTGTAAATCTAATATTGAAAATTATAAAAAAAAATTAATGTGCTAAAATATAAAAAATAAATGAATCATTATATTACATAAAAGTAATGATCTACATAATAGATACATATACATATTTAAGATATTTAAACAGAAAGTACATTTCTTTAATATATAACCTATAGTTTGAAAACAAAAATATCAAATAAATATTAAATAATTAGATAATTAACTTTAAAGTAAATGGCTATAAGTTTTGTCAAATTAAAATTATTTATGAAGAATTTAAAATCAATGTATTGTGTTATATTTTATATTTTGCATTCCTATGAATTTTCATATTTATAACATTATTTGATAAATTTATCATTTTTTAACATATCATTTTATTTTTCATAGCATAAATTTATCTTTTAATTACACATGCATTTTCATAATATTATATTCAAATAGAACTATTAGTAAGTTTTCAAACAAATAGTATACATTATCCTTCAAATAAAAAGTCAATATTTTAGTTACTTTATTAGCTTGAAACTAATTCATGCAACTTAACACTGAAGGAAAGTATTTGACAACTTAAAAAACTATATATAAAATTATTTTTAGTCACATTCAAAAGAAAATATTTCAAAAACGAAGAAATAATGTGTGTGTGTGTGTGTTTATTACAATATTTTGACAAAATTATGTCTTCAAAAATTTTACACAATAATATTATACAATGATTCATCATATAAATTTTTCATTAGATTTTGGTGAATTAAGAAATTATGCTTTAAATTATTTTCAAGACATCCTGCTTATAAATATATAATTGCTCCTAAAATTCATAATCCATTTTCTTTACTATTTACTTGAAATAATTTTTTCTTAATTATTTTTTAAGCATTATTCATATATTAAATTATTTAGTTGAAACTGATAAAGCTAAACATAGGACCAATTCAGATTAGTTTTGTATGTAGAAATATAGGCTATGTTTGTTTTGCTTTACACCCAAAAAATACTTACATTTCAGTCATTACACTTTTTAAATTTTTATCTTTTTATCTTTTTTATTTTTATACAAATTTTGAGAAAAATACATCTAAAAACCAAAACAAACATAACCATAATTTTTTATATAGTGACTTTTCATTTATGCATTTCTGACTCTTTAATTTATTGTTAACATTTTTCCTAATATCTTCTCATTACGAATTTACTAATATTTTTTATTAAATGTGTATTGTTCTTTATTCAAATTCTTATATTGCACATTTTACTTAATTAAATTTATAATAATTGTATTACAACCCAATGGTTGGAGTCCATTACCTCATTCGTGAGAACTTGAATTCAAAGCTGGAAGGATGCATAAGTAAAAAATAATAATAATAAATTAGTGTTTTAAAAGAATTTGAAAATTATTATTATAAATAAGAGTATATAATATCAATATAAAACCATTGAAATGTAGTATGAGCAATGCATCTATAGAACTTAAAATCATATACGGTTATATTAGTATCAAGAACTTTTTATTTTAATTAATTTACCAATAAAATAATTTAAAAATTTTTAGTGTAAATTTAAATATAAAAGCTATTGGAAAAGTAAATTAGAAAATAGAAGTATAATACAATAAGAATAATATTAAAATAATAATTCAAAGTTCTATGTTGAATTTCTCATAGAACTAAGACGAACATATTATAGATTAATTACTTTTAATTTTATATACAATATTGTCTATGTATTTTAATTTCTAGATATAGATTATTTTTTCATTACCTCTATCCGTGTTTATCATGATGGTCAATTGGATTGTGTCGAGTCTATTTTTCAACTTGGAGGACAAGGCTGATTTAAGAGGGACGTAGTAATCTTATGACCAAGTCAATAAAAATGAATGTAGAGGGAGTTAGGGAAATGTTAAGCAGTTGGCAAAGATAAAGAAAGAGGGAAATCGCAACACGAGAGCCATACTCATGGAAAGGGTTTAGGAAAGTGAAGAAACAATTTGTTCCCACTAACACTCCTTATTCTTGTTTATTTATTTTGAGCATTTTGAATTATGTGTTGATTAAGATTTCTGATCTCTTTTATGAATTTTTTTTTCTTATATGCACTTTCTGTTTTAGATTATCATCTTAATTTTTGAATGAAATCCTTGTTTTCATTGTTCCATACGAGTAATAGTGCATATTTGATGAGTGTGCGAAAATTAAATTAAAAATTCATTTATTAATATAATAGAATTTAAATAGTAATTTATGATTAATAATATACAAATATCAAGTTTAATTTATTCAAGTTTTATTATAAATGTAAAAAATATATATATATATGTCATGATTTTTTGTTTAAATATAAACAAAAAAGTTGCACTATTTACCATTATATTTTTATTATATAAATGTGTGTGAGAACAATAATTTTTTTATAACTAAAATGAACTAGCATGATATTAAAAATAAAAGTTATTGAATCATGATTCAAATTTTTTAAAAAAATATGATAAGCTGATTGATATTAATTAATTAATTCAAATAATATGGGTATAACTACTAAAATATTAAGAGAATAATGTGTTAGAAAAATATTGAGTATTTCAAAAGATTTTATCTCGCATATTGAAAAATCAAGAAAATTTCAAATATTTTTATTGAATTATTTTTGACATTAAAATGTTTCTTCTCAAAACAGCGGTCCCTATTCTAATTGTTGTACTTTTACCATCCGAAGATTGTACTTTTTTTAACTGGTCATCTTTTTCAAGGGTCACACCTTTTCAAACTCGTCAAACTGTTTCAAACTCTTCATCTTATCCAAAACCCATACCTTTTTGTGTTTTTCGAAATCTATAAATAGAAAAGCATTCTTCTGTCTCATTCATTTCGTTTGCCTGTTTTTATTCACTTCAATACTGCTGAGTGGATGATTTTTGAGTTATTTCTTTCTTTGGAAAAGATAAAGATTTATTTGATCTGAAAAAATATCTCTAACCATTAAAATAATTTTTAAAGTTAGTGCAAATTATTGTATAATTCAAGCCGTGATTTTTTACCAATTTGGTATTTTTTCGCAATACAATGATATTTAGTATAGGAGTAAAGTAGTTATGAATGGTGTTTTAGAAAAATTATGAAAAAACCAATGGAGATTTTAATAATAATATAATAGTATAGATAAGTTACACACACACGCCTACGCATATATATTGGAAGCTTGTTTGACACCTAAGGTTTGTTTAATCTTATTAAACATGAGCCTTTGAATAACTTCAAGGATTTCCAATGTTTACCTTCCAACTTTTGTTATCATTTTTTTAATATTAACAATCTTCCTATAGGAATTAAATATAGAGTTTGAAGAAGTAGATCTATAGAGAATAAAATTCATTTCCCTAATACTCATGCTTTTGATTTTGGAATAACTCACAACTCTAAATCTTTCAATGTGTGATTCACTACCATTCACTAGACTTACTACCCCAGACAATTTGAAGCATAAAACACTCAGTTATTCTTAGATCTCAACACAAATATCAGAGATTTAGACAATAAACACTATAAACATTATCGTCCTTGTGGCTCTAATATCGAGGGACTACACGATCGGTAGGGAGATATGTTTGATACCACAAGAAGATTATAGAAAATTTGCAATAATGAAAAACAAAAATTAAATTTGTAAGCAATAAATAGATAAATAATAAATAAATAAATATAGAATTGAATGTAAATAAATGCAGTGGAATTTAAATTTATATGCAGTAATTGGACATCAGGTGGTTATGCCGACCATATAGTTTGAACAAGATAAAATAATTGTTACGTGGTTGAATCGATCAAATAATTGCAAAAAGAAATGAAAGTTTTTAATATACAAACCTTTTGTATTAAAAATAAAAATTAAGACAATTATTTATATGAGATATTATCTCAAATTTTATATAATGGAGAGTTTTGGATAATAGAGTACTTACAGGAGAAGGAGTTTTGAAAAGGATTCATTGTTGTGATCTTTTCACTCTATTACAAATTTTGAAAGAAAGAGAGAGAGAGCTCCTCTATAAGCTTCCAAAGTTTCTCCAAAAGCTTCTCAAAGCTTGTACAAGAGATAGGGAGATGTCTCCTTTTATAGACCTCTGGGATGGCATCTTCGTAGTTTTTTGAATAGTGCTGAGTAGTGTCCTGCTTGATTGAATAGTGTTTGTATAGTACTTCGCGTGTTTGAATAGTGTTCGCATGATTGAACAGTATTGAACAGTAATGCATAGTGTTTTGAACAGTAATCTTTTTTCTTTTTTTTTTTCCTTTTTTTCTTTTGTTTTTTCTTTCTCTCTCGCTCTCTCTCTCTCTCTTTTTGTAATAGAAGCCTTTAGAATCCACTGTTACCAAAGACTTCAATGTCTTCAATATTGATTGAATTTTCGGAGCTTATGAGCAAGTCTTTCTTTTGTGCTATGGAGGTAAAGGATTTTGTGAGAATTTGTCCAACTTCATCCGGGGTTTTTCCGTTGCCAACATTGCTAAAATTTGTGGTTTTTGTGCTAAGAATTCTGTTTGTTGAGGAGTTTGGACTTTTGGAATTTGTTTTTATCTGTTGCTTTGGTGGATCCATTCTTTCATGTTTCTCAGATAAAGGTTCTTGTTGATACTACTTTTGTCCCACCATTTTATCATGAATCTCTGTCTGAGTACTGGAGTTTTGTGTTCTGAAAGAACAAAATACCATGCGAATACCCATGGGAAATAGAATTTTGTGCTAAAGACTGCAAAGGAATTAAACCCGCATTCTTCATTTGTGGGGTTGTATTTGGTTTTGAAAATTTGAAAGGATTTCAGGACTGTTAGGTTTTGATATGTGGGATTGAACCAAAGTTTTCCCACCCCCGAATCGAGCTTGATGCCTAGTTGGGATTATTACGTTGGATTGATTAGCGAGTAGCAAACTCTTTTGACGGACGGATTTCACATGGAAACGTGACTTGCTATGCTGGTCGAGGCTCAAAACTGAGCGTTGTAGTCCATGGACTTTGACTCTGGGGAAGCTCATTTAGTTATGGAATGCGTGGGACTACCATGATGGAAATTTTGAAATATCAATTTTTTTTATAAATTAGGAAGGAAAAGCCAAGAGTGATTGTCCTTTTAATTTTGTATCAAAAATGAATTATACGAGGCTTGCTGATATTCCCAATAATTAAAATATGTTTGAAAAAATGGGTGATCTTTGTAACATTCTGGAAATGCAATTGGCTCAAAGGGTCTGTTGTACCAGTTTGTAGGGACAATAATTTTGTGAATTTTGCAAGTTGCCTATATTGGATCCAAATCGTTTTTTTGGAGGTAGAAGTAATTCAGTGCATTTAAGGATAATTTGGTAATAGAATGGAGTTTTTTGTAAGTCAAAGAGTTTGTACAACCATCTTTTTCCGAAACAGTTTTGGGTAAGTTGTAGAGAGTTTTCATGGAAATAACTTTTTTCTACGGTAATGATATTTTGGTATGTAACTTTGGTGAAATATTCAAACTTTGGTTGGGTTGTTTGCGTAGGTTGTATTTGTGTATTTGTGAACTGGAGGTTGGTTGTGAAAGGATTGAGAAGGTATTTGAGGTTGAAAGAAAGGGGTTTTCTAGTTTTATAATAGTTTCTAGTTTTGTGCTTTCTTGGGGACTGTTAGATTTTTAGGATTGGGCTTTTTGGACCTTTGGTGATTCCAAAAATACAAGAAATAGGTTTTGTGCTTTAGAGTTATTTGTGAAGTCTAGATTTGCGGTGATTTTCGGCTTTGTAGGTTTCAACTGAGTTGTGTCATTCAACTGTTCTTTTTTTTTTTTTTATTAACTCTGTCATACCATTTCTGTGATTTTAGGGTATTTGTATTTGTGGTTTTCCCTCTGCAGGCTGATGGTTTAGATGGCATCACTCTTGTTTTATAGAAACTTACGGCTTAGGAAATCGAATAAAGAGTTTTTATCTCCTTTGATAAACTCAATATAAAAAAAAAAAACTCAATAATACTTGCCATCGTAAAAAAATTTGTTTTAATGTAAGATTTTGAACATCTTTTTATAAAACTTTTTTCGCACTTTTGTAATTGATACGAAGTAAGAATTTTTGATTTATCAAATCACTTTGAAATTTTTGTATCCATAGAACAATGTTTAAAATTTCCTTTTTAATTGTAGAATAATTCTTATGGATATCATTTCAATTGGTTGAGGTGAACTGGACAATAAGCTTTTTCTAACTTTTCTTTTTGTTTAAGAATCCCACTATACCCAATAATCGAGGCAACGGTGTCTACGATTTTTGAGAAACTTTCTTGGAAAGATATAATGAGCTAGAAATCTAATTTGAGTTTGGAAAAAAATCATTTTGGATTTAGAGTTGACTAAGCCAATTTTTTTTATAACATAAAGAAAAGTCTTGAGATGTTTGAAATGTTCATTTATGATTTTTGAGAAAATAAAGACGTCATCAATTTAGACAATACAAAATTTGTGGTAATTATTGAATGTCATTTATAATTCTTTGAAATTCTGAAGGAGTATTTTTGAGACCAAATAGCATTATATTTCGTTCATGTTGACCAAATGGGATTGTAAAAGATGTTTCGTACATATCTTTTTCAGTTATTTTTATTTTTCGAAATCCTAATTTCATGTCGAAATCCTAATTTCATGTCAAATTTTTAAAATATGAGGGCATTTGAAGTTTTTGGAGTAAATCTCTTTTGTGCTTATGATAATTTGCAGTATGACTTTACTCCTATAACATTTTATGTTTTTAAAGAATTCTTGATGTTTTATGTCCTTTTTATAATTTTTGTGATGAGGTTTTTTTATAGTATTTTTCTTGTTGAGTAGGAGTGAGATAGAAATCCTACCATCCTTTGAGTTAACTAGAAAAGCCTGCTATAAGGAGTTCTGCAATGGTTCTATTTTGAGCACCATTTTGGGTCCTTAAGGTGTTTGTGGCCATAGTTATTTGTTGGAGTATGTTCAGGATTTGATGTTCATTCATACTATTTAAATTCCAATTATAGAGAGATAGAACATTGAAACGATTTTTGGACAATATGTTTGGAATAGTATCAGGATGAATTATTTGTAAGGGTTGCAAGTTCCATTTAAAATTATTTACTTGTGATTTTGGTGTTGGTGATTGCTCAAAGATTTCAGATTTATAATCTAAGGCATTAACATGATATTGGGAAGTTAGAGTTTTTGGAGCAATATAATTATTATTTGGATTTGGGTTTGAGTTACTGAAAGTCATACCTATTTTG
Organism: Avicennia marina; assembly: GCA_019155195.1. NCBI lineage: Eukaryota > Viridiplantae > Streptophyta > Magnoliopsida > Lamiales > Acanthaceae > Avicennia > Avicennia marina. Next base: position 15,073,830 of record CM032754.1, on the reverse strand, counting down.
GACAATTGACTTTAAATTTCTTTAATAAATTTAGTTTTGTTAATTTAAATATTTTTTACACTTCTTTGAGAAACTTCATATAATTTAAAAATGGGTTTTTTGAGAGGTATTTCAATTCCATCTAACTGTTTTTCTATGGTATTTAGATTAATGTTAGTATAATTATTTTGATTTATTAAATTTTTTATATTTTTCTTATTATCTTTTCCTAGGTTTTGAAGAGGTGTAATTTCTATTAGTTGGTTTTGGACAGTAATTCTTATTTCTTGTAGAAGAGGATGATTTGATTGAAATTTTTTAGAGTCAGTGATTGTTTTCCACTCAGGTTTTTTGTTCCTAAAAAGTAATTGAGTTTAAAATTTTTGGAAAAGGATAATTTATTGAGTTTTGTGAAGTATAGATTTCAAACCAATCAAACAACAAAAAATGAGTTTTGTTATTATTCATAAATTCATAATATTTTCTTCGATCAGTTTTCTGGTATCTAAGCAATTTTTGAAAAACCATTCTCTTTTTAGAATTTTCTTGAAAATAAGTCATTGTGAAGAAGGGTTTTGTTAATGTGAAACTCTCTTTTTAAAACACTTAATTTATTTATGTTTTCAGTAATAGTAGAAAAAGTTGGACTAAAGGAATCTTGTTTAGTTTTTTGATTAACAGGATTTGTATAAACTGATTTTGAAATATTTGAAATGTAATCAGCATTTGGATTTGGAATATCAGATGTTAAATATCGGGGTTTTGTAGAAATATCAATAACAGAAGGGATTTGTGAAATTCTTCTTTAATCTATTCTATTTGAATTAGAGTTTTCAGATCTGAAAGATCTAGAACTATTGATTGAATTTCTATGGAAAGAAAGTTTAACTTTTCCATTCATTGATTGGGTAATTGATTTGAGATGTAAATTTGGTTTTATTGGCTAAATAGATTCTGGTTGGATAGCTTTTTCAAGAATCCATTCTTCTGAAAGAGATATGCCTTTCCATTGAATAGATCTAGAAATTACAGCATTTGATTTTGTAATATCTATTTGTAATATGAGGGTTTCTCTTTTTTACTACGAAATCTAATCTTAGTTGCAAAGACTCAAAAGACTACTTTATAATAGATTCAAAAAACTATTGCTACTGGAATTGATTCTTCAAACATTTTGTAGTTATGAGTCTTGATTTGTAAAATAAGAGATTTCAAAATATTTTTATCTCTTAAAGAATTTGTAAGATTTTGATGACAATCAAAAGATATTACACTTGTGTAAAGACTGGATTCAACAGAACTAAGTAAGGAATTTTCGAAATTTGTAAATTTAGCATATCTAAGTATAGTAAGGATTGCCATGTCTAATTCTTCTTTGGTTAAAGGTTTAATACCTAATTACACTAACACTATGTGGATGTATTTACTTTCTTTGTTCTATGTTTTTCTAAAGATGATTTAGAAAGAATAGGTATTGTTTCAAACGGTTTTGTTAGTTGTATATGTCTTTCTTTAGTTTTGATGGCTAGATCTGTGTTGAAAGATAGAATTTTAAAGGTTTTATACATCTGATCTTTGGAAATTTTTGGAATTTTTCAATTTTTTATGGATTTGTTGAAATTTTCTATTATCATTTCTTTAATATTAACAATCTTCCTAAAGGAATCTGAGGAACTAGATACAGAGTTTGAAGAGGTAGATCTATAGAGAATAGAATCCATTTCTCTAACATTCATGCTTTTAATGTTAGAATAATTTACAACCCTACGCCTTTGAACGTGGGATTAACTGTCACTCATTGGATTTACTAACCTGAACAATCTTGGGCATAAAACACTCGCCTATTCCTAAATCTAAACACAAATATTAGAGATTTGACAATAAAAACTATAAACACTACTTTCCCTATGGCTCTGATACCAAGGGACTGCAGGACCAACAGGGAGTTATATTTGATATCAGAAGAAAGAGATTATAGAAGATTTGCAATAATTAAAAACAGAAATTAAATTTGTAAGCGATAAATAAATGCAGAATTTGAATGTAAATAAATGTAGCAGAATTTAAATTTCTATGCAATAATTGAACATTAGGCGGCTTAATTTGAACAAGATAAAATAATTGTTAGGTGGTTGAATCGACCATATAATTGAAATAAGAAATGAAAGTTTGTAATACACAAACTTTTTGTATCAATAATAAAAATTAAGACAATTATTTATATGAAATAATATCTCAAGTTAATGTTTAGATAATAGAGCATTTATAGGATAGGAGGTTTTGAAGAGGATTCCTTCTAGTAAATACCTACTTCCAATTTTTTGGAATTATGCTCTTTATAGTGTTTGTAAAAGGAGAGCTTCTCCTTTTTTTGCTATGAAATCTACCTTGGTGACAAAGGTTGAAAGGATTGCTTTGTAGTAGATTCAGAAAACTATTGCTGATCCTTCAATTATTTTGTAATTATGAGTTTTGATTTATAAAACAAGAGATTTTAAAATATTTTTATCTTGAAGAAATTGTAAGATTTGGATAACAATCAAAAGATATTGGACTTGTGTACAGACTATATTCAACAGAACTAAGTAAATAATTTTCAAAATTTGTAAATCTGACATATCTATGTATAGCAAGGATTCAGGTGTCTATACCTTCTTTGGTTAATGGTTTAATACTTTTTTGTATTAATCTTTTATGGTTGTATTTATTTCCTTTGTTTCATGTTTTAGTAAAGATGTTTCAAAAAGAAGAGGAATGTTGTTCACATCCCGAAGAAGAAGCTGTCTAACTTAATATTCTAATAGTTAACTTTGCAAGTGAGGAGCATCGATTCTAAACAATTTCCACCAATCATCTCCGAATTTAATCATTAAATAAGAAATATCAAACAAATAATATGATATAAAAATAAATGCAAAAAACAATTGAAAATTATGGTTTACCTGATCGAGTTGATCAGCAATGTTCAATGCAGTAGGTCTAGCAAAACCTTTTTATCTATCCCTATAAAGGTATGTTTCATTATATGCTTTTGTTCCTTCATCATTGCCTATTTCGTTATCAATATAATCTAATAATTTTTTAAAAACCTCGGGCTTTGTACAAAAAGATTCTTTATCATAAAGAAAAGTAAGGTTCAAATAATATGCAGCAGCATGCAAACTTTTCTTCAACATCTTATCCTATCTAACATCAATAATATCAATATATTGCTGATACAATTTTTTTTTATTCTTAAACAACTCTTTGATTTCCCTCATTGCTTTGTACATGCCTTCATATATATAGCCCAAAGTTAGTTTTTCATCAAATTCATAAATCCTCAATAAATATATGAGTGGAGCTACAATCCTCATAATAATTATATTATTATTCCAGAAATTCTCATTCAAAATAATTTTTTTCACTTCTCTTGCAATATTCCTCTTCAAACATATTTTGAAATCATGAGATGTTACTATTGCTTGCAAATCCTCTTCATAATTACTTAAATTTTTAAGTGCAATAAAAGTTGTGACAAATTGAGTATCTTTAAGTCTGATAATTTCTATCCACCCCTCTTTTCCTCAACCAATTAAGTGGCCACTTGTTATTGTAAACATAACAAGTCACTCTAGACGTAAGAATAGTTAAATCATTAGCATGAGGCAATTCAGTAATATCTTTCAAAATTAAATTAACACAATGAGCAACACAAGGTAATCAACAAATGGTTTGATACTTATCTGAAAGTAATTGACCAGCTGTTTTGTAATTGCTTGCATTACCCGTGACAATATGAACAACATTGTTTGCACCAACCATTTCCACAATTTTGGCAAACAAGTTGCACAAATTTTGTGCATTTGCATCAATATCAGATAAATCAACCAACTTGATAAATGAGATTCCAGAGACACAATAAAGTAAGAAATTAATCAATGGTCTTTGTTTAGAATCTCTCTAACCATCATCTATTATTGGACAATCAGTTTCTATCCATTTACTTTTAAAGGAATCAACAATCAATTTAATCTGTTTTTTAGCATTTTTCAAAAGATTAACATGTAAGGCATGATAGTTAGGTTTAGTATAATCATGTCCCATCGAAGCAATTTTACTCATAGCAACTTAGAAGTAATTACAAGCATTTAATGGTATATATACATCATAAAACCATAATACAATTGCCATATCAGTATCATCCCATTTTCTTTACTTTGTAGAGAAGCTTTTATAGTAGGTTGAGAGAAATCATGAATATCACTTTTGAAATAAGTTTACAATTCAACTGTGGCTTTTCTCTTGCTTGATGATATGCTTATTCCTCCATGAATAAATATTTTTTGAGATGATGGGGTGAAAATTTCTTGAATGTCATAATCACTACCTTCACCAAATATAGCCTCATGAATATTTAAATTGCCTTATTTTTCTTTTGCTTTTTCACTATTTTCTTGCATAGATCATTAAATTATAAACTAAACTTTAGGTAGAACTTTTTTACAACTTGCAACATTCCCTTTAATCCCAGCAAGATACTTCATGCAATTAATCCCTACACCTCTAAAAGATGATAAGTAAAATTCATAAGTAAAAATCTTTCTTCCTTGAGCATTTGTGCTCTTGGTGATATACTTTCATGCTAAATATATATATATATATATATATATGTGGATTACTTCCACTTCCACTTCCACATGATTGTTGTACTGCTCCACTAGTAGAATGAGAACTCGTACCTTCCATTAAACTGTAAAATAAAAATTCATATATTTAATGGACACTATAAAATTTGTAAACACAATCTTAAATTTAATGAACATTTGAAGAACTTACACACATTTGGGTGTTATTTTTGCAGTGTTATTCTTTTATGTTTACAATTCTCATAACTTTTTCAAACTTGAAACTCACATTTCTATAAAAATGGCATTCAAACATAACCTTTACATTTTCACTAGCGAAAAAGCATCCATGAAAATATTGTCGGCCATGAAACTCACATTTCTATCAAAATGGCATTCAAACATAGCCTTTACATTTTCCCTAGCAAAAAAGCATCCAAACAAACTTTGTTAGTCATGAAACTCACATTATCATTTATCAAAATGGCATTCAAACATAGCCTTTACATTTTCACTAGCAAAAAAGCACCAATAAAACATTGTCAGTCGTGAATCCATAATACAAAACATGTGCTCAACAGTGATTTCTAGTATAGCAGTGAGCTTAATTTTTTGGTATCTCCTAAGAAGAAAAGAAGAGTAGCAAACAACACTACAATAGAAACAAATGATACAACCATGCATGCAACAGCTACCTAGGAAGGCAACTTGATTTTTAGCCCAAGAAACAAAATCCCTACAGCAACCAGGATGGAAGCTGTCCGTGTTTCTTGATTTTATTTTCAGTTTTCAGTAGAAAATTGAAACTTATCCACCACAATTATCACATTTAACCAAAAAATCAATGAGCTAATTACAGTGGCCATATCCTGCTAATCCTAAACACCTTCACGACTTCACAAGAAATTCACACATTTATTCACAATCTTGAATCAAGAATCATTCATGGACTTCATTTCAAAAAATTCCAACACCAAAAATAAACTATTTGTTAGCAAATAAATCAAATAAACGAATTCATTCGGTAATAAAACTCTATAATCCTAAACTTACCTATGATTTGTGAATGTGATAAACACCTGAAAAAGTTCAAGACTAAAGAGAATAGATTCGACAAAAGACGGACACCCGGAGTCTTAGACAAAAAACAGACACAAGCACAATGGTTGGAGACTTAGCAGTTTAGCACGATGGGCACTGGGCAATCGGCAACTCCGTGCGAAGATGAAGACAAAAGAGAGGAGATTCAACTTTGGCTTTAGCAGCCAGTAGATTGGGTTTTGTCATTCGATTTTGGCAGAGAAATTAGGTTTGGGGTTTGTTCGTTCGTAGTGCCTGTTTGGCTATGGCAGTATGGCAAATTTGGTTTTTTTGTTGTTTTCAACTTTTTTTTTATTGACCCGCTTAAAACTGGTCTAACTGAATCACTAATTTTTCTGGTTTCAGTCGGGTCATGTCAGTTTGACCACACAGGAGATTTTGTGTAGTAACTAGCCTAGACACATGGTTGGTTCTTAGTTGAACTAGCCGGTTCAGGCTAGTTCTGAAACCACAAACTATAGTTCTTGTTCACCTTAACATAAATTGCTCTATGATGATAGGAGCAATAGACATGGAGTGCAACTGACAACACAACCATCGAGAAGGCATTCAATAAAAAGGTGATTGATCTAATTCAAAAGAACTTCTACCAAGTTAGGGCATCCAAGAAGAAGGTTAATTGGGTAGCACAAGAGCGGTGGAACAAAATGCTAACAAAGTGGGCTGATGATACATTTAAAGTTGTCAGCAATAAGAATAGGATGAATTCGTTAGCTGATGATGCCTCAGCTTCCACCATCTACCAAGGTAGTTTCATATCAGTTAATGCGCACGTGACCTCCTCATAAGTTCATGTTAACCCTAAATTTACAATATACTTTTTCTTTGGGGGGAAAACATAATGAGTTTTTCTAATGTTTCCTAGGAATTGAATTTGAGTAGACCTCTCACCTCTTTTGAGTTGTACTTAAGAATTTAAAGAACGTAGCTGGAAAGTGGGCATGTCCTCAAGCACAAACATAAAGGGGACGTGCTTCCTTCTAGTTAAATTAATTTGTCTAATATAATTTTAATTATGATATGTGTAATACATAGTATTAAGGAAAGTGTTTTAAGTAGGAGATGTTGCTAAAAAGGCAACAAAACCACAATGCCATGGAATAAGACTGCCTTTACTAAGAAGGTGGAAACGTTTCAAGCTCTTGCAGTAATAGCAATATGATCCTCACCGCCTTCAATGGCTTCAAAAAAGGGCAGCTTTCATTAATGGGATCAAAGGTAAGAGCATATTAGCAATTGCTCTAAAGTTCTCTTTCTTCATCATCATAGTCAGCAGAGCTGGCCAAAGTAAAGGATGAGTTGCAACATACTCAAGACGAGCTAAAGACCATAGAAAGGGAGTTTAATGATTATAGAAAGAAGTTGAAAAAGATATAGTTCAAGTTGAATCATATTATGAGTGCCATTGGTACACGGCTTAGCATCTCCCAGTATTTCTCTAATGATGATGAGGATAGCAAGTACAATGCTGGGGATGACAAGAGGCTAGACATTTATGAGTAGGTTCCATTTATTAGTAGCCTCTTTAATGGGATGATAATTGCAAAAAAAAATATTGACATATATTCATGATATTTATTACTATTCAATCTAGTTGTGCAATGCTCAAATTAATGTTTTTGCAATTTTCCATGGTTCTAGGTGGATCATATGAATGTTACAAAGCAATGTGAATATAATTTCTTTACAAATTACCAAAAAACTAGGGAAAATATATATATATATATATATATAGATAGATAGATAGATAACAAAAAAATGATCTCAAATCCATCGCAAATCTATCTCTAAACCATCTCAAATATGTGTCCAATGAACCTCAGCTCTATCATAGAGCCATTCAAAAATAAATTGTCCCAAAACCATGCTAATATTTGTCCTTCCAAAATTGTGCCGAAGCATGTGGTCTCAAATTCGTCTCAAAATTGGAGATGGGTGATAACATGTGATTTTATAGGATATTTTCACCCTAGTGCAGTCTAATTTTGCATTCAGTTTGAGTTAAAATGGTTGCAGTAGGTGTACATGCAGGTAGAAGTGTTAATTTTGGTGATTTCAAGATGTTTGGCTGTATTTTACAAGACATTCAGGTGAGTTGGGCATTTTCTATACCTAATTATTATTTATGTTTGAATTACAGGTCCCACAACTGCAAGGAAGGAACTTGCGGCCTTGGAAGGTGGGTTTGTGCCCACATAGATCAAAAGCAGCACATTCTGAAGTTTCCCACAGTTAGAGCTCACGCTATAGGAATGGATGTCGCAACCATGAGAACAATGTTCGCAAGCTCAAATTAGGTCACAATGCATTTTGATGAGCTCATGGTTGAAGCTTTTAGCCATAGAAATAAAGCTTCTGACTGCGAGACCATTGTTCACAAGGGCAAGATGAACAACATACACTAGACAAGTTCGTAGTTGATGACCACAATCACAAAGGAGGACATTGCAAGCGCAACATGGCGTGATCGCTAGATTGACATAGCAAGAACTACTTAAATTTCTCGCCTAGGATCACGAGCATGGACAAAGGTGGCGTGACCATGAAGCTGTAGCTTGTGACCGTGAAGTGCAGTGTGGTAGAAATTTTGCACGCAATCTTACGGGTTGTTTGGACTTTTCACACTCTTTGGACAAACCTTAGCCCCATGCACCTATTGGTACACATGCTACACATCTAGAGATGAGCCTTTTGTTAGTGTTTCACATCAGACACTTAGAAAACATAGGAAGCCAACGCTGAAGAGGCGGAGAAGAAAGGATTCACATTATAGTGGAGAGTGTTCATTACTCCACGCAACATATTAGACTAAATTTTCTCAAACTTTTTTTGTTATTTTCATGTTTGTTTGGAATATGAATATATTAGCTTTTGTTTTTGTTACTTTCGTGATGAGTTGCTAATTTATTCCTTAGTCTCTTTTGTGTGTTTTAGGTGGAGTATGTATGCAAAATATTGTGATTAATTATCTTTACTTTTGTTATTCACAATTGGTGAATTGAATAGTAATTAGACAACTTAATCAACCCTTTAATTAATTTGTAGTTATATGAGGAATAATGAAAGTTAAAACTGCATAAGAAACATACAATTGTGAACATTATTTCAATGAAAATAACAGAAATAAAATTATAAGATTAGTGCCAAAAAAAACATTTTTACTTACGGAATTTATCTCGATTGAATTTGGCTTGGGAAAATCTATCGAAATCTTGAGTCGAAATTTTAGAAAAGTTTAAGAAGATATCTTAAAAATTTTAGAATTAACAATATATAATCAAAGTATTAAATTGATAATTAACATAAATTAACACGCATTAGAATCCAACATCATATAAAGGGCTAGGCTTTCCAATACTGGTAGTTCACCACTTATTGCTTGTGACTTTGTTTTTCGAAGTATTCATCTTTCTGTATTCTTATTCTTATTCTCACCACCTTGGTGCAGCTTAGCTAATAGAAATTTAGTGACATTAATGGACATAGACACCTCTCTTCGTGGATACAACACTAGTGCTCACTTAGTACTAGTTCACTTTAATTTAATTTTGGTTTGTTGACAGTATGCATCAATGGACTGACAAAAGTTAAATTTTTGGGATGGCTTCATCAATTCATTACTACATTTAACATGAGACTGTCTGACCGTCAAAATCTTATATGATAGTTCACACCTATCATCTTAGAATTTGGGATGGCATTCTTTGAAATGGTCATCGCAATTATGCAATGAGGTGATTCAAAATGGATTTGAAGCCATCACAAATTGAATTCTGATGGGTTTTTGGCAAAAAGCCATCCTTGATGGTTGTCTGTATCCAGCTACATTCTTGTAGTCTATGATTAATTCAACAAGAAATCAAAATGGCCTCTTCGGAAAATTCGAGATTTGGTAAGGGAGTTGAAATGACATACTTGATGAATGGAGGTGTTAAGTCAAAAGTTCAATTTAATTATGAATTGAGTACAAGTCTTGGGCACCCTCTAGAGTTATGGATTTGAGATGATCAAATTACACACTGTCAGGGGTCAGGTTGGGTTGAGGATCTCTAATGTTAAGAATTCTGCTTCCTTAGTATTATGCCATGGAGGTTAAGAAGTCAATTTAAAATTCTAGCACCTTTGAGGTTGAGGAAGTAATTTTTATAAATTTACCTTAAGATAAAGTTCTCGAATCTTTATATATGTACATGTTCCTAAAAGGACAAAGGAAGAAGTATGAATAAAAATAAGCAAGCAATAGAAAAATAGATTCTGTTATTTTTGTGAAATTTACACAAAGAAAAAGAGATAGGGGAAAGGATAGGAAAAAAAGGCCAAAGAAGAAAATCATCAATTTTGAGTCATTGGGCAAGTAGGGGCCTTTCTAGAAATTAGCTAACTGCTTGTCCCGCTTCTACTCAACCAAGAATGCCTTTAACTTCTAATATTCAAACAAACACATTTTTCACATGGAATTAAGTAATGTCTACCCTCTGGTGGTGCATTGTAAACTTGTAATAAGAGATTTAGGAGACATCCTTGATCTACTAAAACTCACCTCACCCGAGTTATGTAGCCAATTAACTTGGGCATAAAGACTACATAATCACATGTCAGCTCATCCAACAGCCCCTCCAACTATCAACAAAATTGTCGATGTTTTTTAGCAAGTTTGTTCAAGCTTCTTGCAGGTTGATTGCAACTCTTAGAAAGAAGGGATAAGTACACTTTGAGGTTATAAGTCTCCTCTAGAAGGATCGTTGTCCATGGTCAAAGAGTATTGGAAACAAGTCAATTCAAAAGAACAAAAAGAGATAAATACTCCTGGCAAGTCTTTATGGAGAATAGAATGTGGTCATATTTTATAGACAAAAATTTAAACCCTTTTAGCTACCTTGCCTTTCAAAAGGATTCAAAACATAATGACCCCGCCGATTTCTCTTGATGGTTACGGAAAAGGCAACACTATAAGTTAAGCTGGGAGTATGAAAGCATCAGTGTTACTCATATTGAACTTGGAGGGAGTAGTGACATGGCCCAAGGTTTACCTCTCCAACGAAACTGGCTTGCCCTACCCAACTAGACTTGGCACTTAGGTCAAGAATTGGTTGGATTCTGAGTCGAGATATGAAAGGCATTTGAGTTCTCTAGCCCTTTTCCCTTGATGAGCATGAGCAAAGATACCTAGCACTTTTTGTGTATAAGTGGCTTGGGGCTGTGGTAGTTCCCAACAATCTCGTTAGTGACAAAATGTGGGAAAATGAGTGCTTAAAATTGAAATCATGGTGCATTAATTGTAAGAGGATGAGGTTGAAGACCTCATGTAAATAGGGGGTGTCATGGTGCATTAATTGTAAGAGGATGAGGTTGAAGACCTCATGTAAATAGGGGGTGTTAGCGAGGAAAAAGACGGTACTCTTCCTTTTTTGCCAAAAAACTCCTACAATAAAATACTTTCCCTTCTATAAATGTAAGGTGAATTGGCTGAGCCACATGATCTCTCTTTAGTTTCCAATTATTTCTTGAGTGGCTTAAGAATCTCAATTTTTAAGATCACATCACCGATCAGTTAAAAGTTCAAACTTGTTACCTTATGATAAAGATATTAACTATTTTGCATATACATTGTACAAATATATTGTGCATTTCTTATCATACATGATAAAATATTAATAGAAATATATAACAACAAAATAAAATATATCTCATATTTTTAAATTATGATTTATTATATATTGTATATCAAATTTTTATACAAAAATGTATTATTGTTATTATTATTAGAAAAATAGGTTTTAGATTTAATCTCTATAAATCATAATTAGATGAGTTTTTAAATGAATTTTGGCTATAAAATATATTTTTTTCATATTCATAATGTTTATTTTTTGCATATAAAATCAAGCAAAGATATCATTCAATTCTTTTCTCATTCTATTTGTACACCGATCATGAAATATCTTATATCATTCATTTTATATTTTTACTTCATTTCTGAATTTATTCCAATCCTATTTCATCCAATTTAGTAAAAGCACACTTAGACAAAATTATTTATAAATTATAAAATTATTATAGTTTAAATAATTCAAATGATATCATTTAAAATTTAAAATACAAAACATGTGGAATGTATGATTAAAAATATTCAAATAAATTGAAAAGAGAGAAAATATAAATAAAAATAACTTTAAAATATAGAAGAAAATGATAAAAAATTGACACAAGGATAATTGTATAGGTTCATATCATGCAATAAATGAAACTATATCCTCAATAATATAATATAGACTGGCAAAAGTCACAAACCCTACTCATGTAAATTCAAAAATTATAAAATCATTGTATTTTAAATAATAAAAATAAAATTATTTGAAATTAACGTAAATAAATAAGGAAATATCAAAAAAATTAGAAAAGAGAGAAAATTTCAGAGAAACGACCATTAACATAAGTTAAAAGAAAATGTAGACATATATTGCACAAAAGTAAATAAATTTAAAATGGAGGTAACTAAGTTCACATTATATTATCAAAATGAAATTATATCTTCAATGATATAATATACTAGTAAAAGTTGGCACTCTATATAATATTAACTATAAATTATAAAATTATTATATTTTAAATAATAAAATAAAATCATTCAAACTTGAAAATAGAAGAAACATTTAAAATAAGTAAATAGAGGAAGTTGAATCCCTAACCTCTCATTTGAAAATAGAGGCTTAGACCATCCACCCACACACACGCACCCCTAATAATTGTCATACTTAACAAGGCATCCTCCCATCAAATATAGAAAATTCAAAATTCATGCAATTTTAGGATGAGAAGCCATGAGATAAACCACAAAACATATCTAATTTAAAGAAACGTGCAACTAAAACATAATATGGACAATTAATACATCACCCAAAGTCTTAAACTCTACCGCATCTCCCAGTTTCCTACCAGGTGGACTGAGTGCACCATATACCAAAAAAGCTAGTCTCAGACCCACACTTTCACCATAAGAAAATCTAGCAACAAGAAAGTTGCATCCAGTCCTACTGAAAATATTTACACAGCTAAATCACAAACAGTTCATCTTTTACGTCTGCTATTGTGCTTTCTTGCCTTTGTTCGCTTCCAAGAAAACCCACTGTCAAAGGTATCTTCATTTGTCCTCTTAAGCAAGCCATTGCTAAGAGAAGATGCTTCAAATTCCCATGAAGAACTTCCATATTCCATAAGGTTTGTAATGATCGCATGGACAGTAGCTTCACTTTTGGGAACCAAATTGGATCTCCTCTCCACAACTGCCATCTGTCCGCAACATGGCTCCTCTATGGCTTGCTCTTTTAGGTTCCAAATGATGGAATCCTTATCTTCCTCGAAACAGTCTGTTGAAATCTGAAGATAATAATCATTCATTAGCACTTGTTCACCAAAGGATATAATGAGAAGCCAAATGCAATTTAAGTATGTGTAAGGTGCAATTCAATTATCCATCTGAGACAAACTGTAAAAGAACATGATTTGATTTGAAACATGCAGAACAGGAATTTGGCTCCCATCTAGCAACTTACTCCCCATCCTTTTAAAAACCATCTTAAGTAAATTTATAAAAACTAGAAAAAGTAGCACAGCTATGTGTGGGCAAACTTGTTTATAAATTATAGGATTAGTGCATTTTAACTAATATAAATAAAATTATTTAAAAACTAAGAGTATAAAAAATATTTACAATAAAAAAATAAATATTGAAAGAATAAATAAACATTGAAAGAATTTGAAATGAGAAGAAATTTGAGAGAAAATATAAATAAAAATGGTGAGTTTAAAGAGAAGAGAGAGAGAAAATAATTGATGAAATAAAATAATTTAAAATAACGACAGTCATACAAATTTACATCATGCAACCACAAATTCTTATTACCCGAATATATAGTATAGATTATTATTGTTAATATAAGCGGATAGCAAGAGGGCAACCTAAGACTACCTAAATAAGAATTCTAAGAGTAATCAGAGGTTTCAATATTAAAATTAGAGCTGTGCCATTGCTCGAACTCGACCAGCACGGTCGTGTCAAAAATTACCACTCATAATAAAACTTTATCAAATATAAGAAAAATACTATAAATTAACATCAATAAATTTTTTTATTTTTGTAAATAGGGAAAAATACTTGAAATAATGGAATATATATGTGTGTGTGATTTGGTTTTATTAATTTTAATTCATAAGACTTTTGCATAAAGATAAATAAATTTACAAATACATAAAGAATATTCTTAAATATATTTATACAAATATTTTATCCATTTGTTAAGTATAAAATTTTAATAAATATGAACTTGTATGTTCAGTAATTTTTCTGGGAAGGCGTATTCTCACCTCAAAATCAACTGGGATCTTCAGCTCAGTATATGAACACTTGCAACCAGCACTGAAGTTCAATTTCACAAAAATATCAAAAGGTTTTGTGCTCCTAGCAGTCCTCCTGATAATCACCATGAAATTATTATCCAGTAAACGAAAACATGAACATACCGTACAGCTATACCTACTACTCTCAGAAGCAAAGGCATTCAGGCACTTAATCAATCTCTCTGAAATGCACGCTTAGAGGTTACCCATGAATAATGACAATTTCACCAAAAGGAAATCTCTCCTTAGCAATAAATTTATCAGAGGTCAATGGAAGGATGAGGGAGAGTTATTTTCCACAAGAAAGAACTTTTAAGTTATTTCTACATGGAAAAAAACCATGCCAATTATATCGTTTAAAAAATCAGAACTAAGGGAAATACCTTTTCAGTTGAAGAGGTTGGTCATGTAGAATGGCTGCCTTCATGTTTAAACTTTCAGAGAAGGAGACCTATATTTCAGAATGCAACATAAAGTTAAAAAATACGAGGGATATCATTGGAAATGAAGGATGACACTAAAAGTCAAATCACATGGTCCAAATATAGTTGTTAATGGCGTGTGGCACCATCATGTCACAAAATATTTCTGAAACCATGGTTTGGGGTGCACCTTATTGAAGGTCGGTGCAAATTATATAAATAAACAAAATATGTTTGCATTATAAACAATTTCTAAAAAATAAGAGAAACAAAAATTCTACTTTTATAAAAAAACATAAACAACATATTAGGCTCTATTTATAAAAAGTTAAAAAATTATTAAATAAAAAACGTGTTCATACAACATCTTAAAAAATTAAAAGAAAAACTTTCATGTATTTTGATAGTATTGTCATTCAAAAAGTTGTAGCCGTAAATATTAGGCAAGAATCACTATGATCAGATTTTTTTACTATAAAGATTCATGCATCATAATTGTATATACATTAAATAATCAAAGAAGAAATGTAAAGAAACAAGGAATTCAGTAGAAGGGAAAAGAGGAAAAAAGAATAAAATTTTTTAAAATCACATCTAAAATTGGAGAAAACCAAAGGAAATCCAGTGGATAAAAGAAAACATGAAAGAAACAAAGGAAAATTCTTACATAGAGTTAGAACAAGAAGACATTGGAGAATAATAAAGAAAAAAACTTACTGAAAAATGAAGAAAGAAAAAAAATAAATTAACCAAGAATAAAAAAAAATAGAACAAAGAAGATATGAAGTCACAGTGACAATTTTCAGTTTTTTGCTTCCTTAAAAAAATTATTCGTAGCACAAGAATTGTGAAGGTGCAAGTGGCACATCCCTTGCAGCAGAGCACTAGCACCGAGCACATGGCATAAACAACTATAACTCCACATGAAACTAATTTTCAACATATATTTCAGTCAATGAAAACGTCAATTACATGAGCATAGAATGCACAAACCATACACATCAAGTAAAGCCTCCAGTCAGCACAGCAAATAGACTTGATTATAACCACAAAAATTGAGTAATTAAATATCAAAATATTACATCAGTTATTTTGCTCATAGAAAAAGCACAATTATTACATGGATAAATTGTTTTATTTTGTTATTGAGTTGCAAATCAAGAGATCTATAACTCTATAATTCATTAGCAATGCATAGAACTCCACGTATTTAGCTGCAAAATTCATGAACTGACCTCAACAGATTTTACGAAAGGCAATGGAGCTTGCTTCCCATGCAAACTTGCTATACTGAGGGTCCAGTTCACATATTTTTTATCTGAGAAACAGGTGAACAAACACTATCAAGCAGCAGTTACATACAATATTTGTGAGCATTCCATGCTGAATGAATTTGCATGTTGGTAATAAAAATGTGATGGGGTAATATAAATCAAATGAAACTTCTAATGAGTGGTCTGCAGGCAGCACTGTAATATGGGTGCTGAGTGCGGAGGCATGATCTTATAGAGAATCTACAGTGAAGAAAGATTTTTATTAAAAAGAAAAGTTAGATTCATATATTCCAAACACAAACCTCCTAATATCAAAAAACAAATGAAATTCTACACATCCCTGATGTCCTTTTTCTCAATAAAACTAGTGCCTACAAAATAAAATAACCGAAAAAACACCTTTCAACACACAGAATTGAATGTAAGCTGGAATTTCCTTTCGGAGCACGTATAAAACCACAAATTAAGAACTTGGAATTTGTAATGAGAAATTAGAGCAAAGAAATATAAAAGGAGATAGAGAATCAGCAAAACTAAAGAGAAATTACCTAGACTTAATGCCTGAGTTAAAATGATCTGAAAAAGATCAATCCTAACAAACGGACGGATACACACATTGAGTATGTTCATAACTCCTGTAATCACCTGTTAAAGGTCATTTTAGCCAGAAACTACAAATAGAGGCAAAGAAACCATTTATTGCCTTACAAAATAAAGCTACTCAATGGAAAATGCTACAACAGAAGCATCAAATGGAGATAGCTTAGCAACAAAAACATTTTCTGTACAAGAATGCAATTTCATAAATTGAAATATGGAGCCACATGAAGGATCTTTCGAGGTTAAAGAGAATAATCATATCGAGTTTGTGGGTTCTTAATTTTGTTTCAGTGGGTGATGCCAGGCACCTTCAGACCTGTTTTTTTCTTTTATTTGGCTGAAGCCCAAGGGTGACACATTAATCCAGTGTATGGATTTGTCAAAGCTCCATAATAGATTGATGTGGGTGACATAAAGAACTAATAACACAAAAGTTTAAATATTGTCATTAAAATAACTGCTTTTATGCATTTTTACTATTGATATTTAAGCCCAGAATCTGATTTTTGAGTCCCACACAGATTTTCACTATGCATTGGCAGAATGTTCTAGCTGTTTTATTTTCATTTATTCTCTTTACCAACCTTTTTATAACTTCAATTATCTTTTGTCTGTTCCCCATAAAAGTTTAAGGCTTTCTCTTGAATGCAAACTTAACAAACAGAATTCATCAGTGGAGCAATTCACCTTGTCTACACATCCATGTATCACCAAACTCGCTTTCTTGTCCTTGGGGGTTTTCTGCAAACATAGAAAACATATCTTGACCTAAGAATTTCATCTTATCCACATGTTACATAAACAAGTTTCAAATGCATTATAAGTGTGTGCTGCAATCAATTACTCTTCAGCAGGAAAAAATTTTAGCTGAAAAATTATAATATGGATGCTCAGAGGAAAGCAAATTACCTGAAGATTCACAATCACAATTTTTCCACCACCCTTCAGACATTTTAGGGGCAAATTGCATGCTGGAGTAATCTGCAAACTGCATAGTAGCATCTCTCAAAATCTTGAAGTGCACAAGCAGGTGCGATTACAACATTAATCTTGGAATTTTTAACACCAAGACAAGATGAAGAAGGAAGAAATGAGGAAGTGAGGAACTGACTTCAGGTAAGGGAAAAATTATCAATGACAGTGAAATGCAAACACTACCATAAGCAAGTGAATCATGAAATTGTTATCTAGTTGCTCTTACTCTATGTTTTACTGGTGCGAAATTTTGACTCCATCGCATAAAATTAAATGGTTTACCTTTTATCATCCTAACAACTTCCAGATCCATGTAGAAGTCAACTTCAAAAAGACATGATGTCAACTAGTAACTAGTTGTACCGAAAAACTAAAGTATTGTTACCAGTCACATTTGCATCTCCTGATTCAACTTTGAAATAGAAAGCAAATTTCACACATAGTATCTTGACCAATTGTGTGTTCATAATATTGACCTCATCAATGGAAGTCACCTAGGAAAGAAACATATATCGCTTGTTATCTGTCCTTATGACTTCTATCTCAAGAAACAGAAAGTAGGAACACATTCATACACAGGTCTCAGTACCTACCTTGTCCCTAGACATAACACAACATCAGCCATTTTGCACTGCTTTTCTGCAGGATTCATCTCCTTGGGTGGCAAAGCATCCTTAGAGACAGAGAGAGAGAGCAGAGAGAACATCAGCCCTGGCACTTGAAAAGTGATGATTGAACCTGGCCTTTGGCCCATTCCAATAAACAATACCACATCAAGTGATAACATTTTAAACATATCAGTAAAAATTTAAGCATTGCATTGGTTATACGCTTTAGATCATGCGCCTCTTAATGCATAAAACTTCAACCTATTGTTACAACTAGGGTGTTCAGATAAGCATTTAAGAACATGTTCTCATTTCTGCATGTGTTCCATTTCACTGTAAAGAATAGCTTATAAGATTCCTTGCCATCTATTGTTAGTTTTTTCATTCACTGAATTGCAAAATTGAGTATCCACACAACAAGATAGTCAAAAGTAGAAGCTTTGAGTATCTGAAGAAGAGTCAATAACCAAATATATGGGTGCACAAGCAAAGCATGCTCTTGCACAATTGTTGCAGAAGTCAAAGGCACAGCAGTTTTTCCTTTCGCAGAAAGGAAATAGGAGACATCTATTTATGTTTCATAAAGAACTCAAAACTAACAAATCTTCCGAATGAAGAACCTGTACCTCCCAGTCAAGAACAGTGTCCCTCAATTTTGTACCACAACTTGTCTTGGAGCAACGACGTGCAGTCTCCTTCAATCCAATAGTCTCAATTTCGAAGTCCCTCAAATATCTTCACAGGAATTAGCTATTAGAGTAAAGCATGACCAAACTCCATAGCTAACATTCCACATACGCTGAATCAAGCAAACACCTATAGACCAAAACAATATCAATGACAATACTTACTCAGCTCCACAGGACGGGCAGAATTCCATGAAGGAGTTTCCATGTAATTCAGCAAGTTTTTCCCTTGGTATTCCAGAACGAAGATGGAGGCCATCAACATTCTAGCACATTCAGACAAGTGACCACAAATTAACAGAGTCAAAACCTCCCAAAAGTACATGAGTAAGATTTTAGAATTTAAGCTATCAATAATTCAAACATATAGTAAATGGTGCAGTCTGAGTCACATGGAGTGATAATAGTATCCATCCTGAGTAAATTCTGCATAATATTGATAAAGCAAAGAACAAAAAAAAGTAACTAAAAATTTAAAGTTTACATTCCTTAAAATGCAAAGAGAAAAAAAGACGCGAAGGAATAAATTATAAATAGAAGATAACTTCCAAGATATTCCGCTGTATATAGGAGGCCAATAGTAATGCCCTACCTGACTAATCAAGAACTTTAGGATTCCAGCCTTCTCAAGTTCAACCAATGCCATATGAGTAGCGCTTGGCATCGCACGATGGAAAGGTAAAGATGCTTCTGGTAATGCTTTACCTTGACGCTGTAAATCAGTGAGGATAAGAATTAGATGGGGAAAACGGATTGGCTGTCTCTAGGTTATCAGGTTTCAAGACAATATATCATATTCAGCCCTTCTTAAGTTGGTTGAATGAATCAATCCTATGGCTTGCTCTCTTTTTAAATGTTGGCTAAAAAGGAAAAATCGTTACCATTATACAGTAAAAATTTCAAAAATATTATTCATTTATTCTGACCCAACCAGTCTTTACAAATCAAATCTCATCTGATACTTTCAAAATTTTCACTCTAAAAAGGACATCTTAGCCAATGCGATAGTGAATGAAACGCATTATACACTATCCATTATGTTGTTCTAACAATAATGATAACCACCGTGCAAACAGTACTGACAAATGTTTTGGATACTAATTGTCATTATTTCCATCTTCATATATAAAAACATTTATAGGATGCATTGAATGGTGGAGGCATTGGTTAAAGCGTGCTGAAAACTTCTCCTAGAATTCCAGTTTCATGGAAGATTTACAATCATCACCTGAAGCGTCCAGATGCCTTTAGGGCCACGAAAGTCAGGTATACCACAAGAAGTAGATATTCCTGCCCCAGTAAATACCACCAAGTGTTTGCTCTGCATGAACAAACAATGATCTAGAGTATAGTTGAGAGAATCAAACTGGTTGTATATAAATCATCATTGTCATGTCAGACCTTTTGTATCATCATGGCGAGTTGTCCAACCTGCAAATGAAGACAAAGGCAAGAAGCTCACTGTCATAAGCCATCAAAATATCAAACAATGTTACTCATCATATCAACAGTTAAGCTGATCTAGCTCCCAAACAGGGTTAGAACAACTACAATATGTAGACCGACTGACTAAATTAGCTTCAACCAAATCCATTGAATTTGCTACTCAACATTTCATCCATAAGGCATTTAGTTCAAAACAATATATTGGAGTGTAGGTGAGCAGATGGCGAGTGGAGGAAAAAAATGAATGCATCTAAGAGTTCACCCTCCCACCTGAGATGAAAATGTTGATACTTCAACCATGATTCATAACTTAGTAATGATTTTGACACGGTAAAACTTTGGTCTCGATTGGTTTGGATGAGAACTCTCTGCCAACTGAACACAAAGACGGCTTTCGGGAATAAAGTTTCCAAATTAGAAGAGCCATTGCCCTGTTTATTAAAAAATTCCACACTTTTGGTGTGAATGCACTCTTCGAGCATAAGTACAGCTTAAGTGCCTAGAAACCAGTCTTATATCTGATTAACAGCCCATGAAGCCAAACCGCATTTAATTTCATATATCCGGAAGACGGAAAACTAGGTGCCCTGAATACCTTTTGAACCCAACAATCACTCAAAAAGACAATGTAACACTATTGCGGACATATGCAATTCCACGAGGAAACAGATCCCATCACGGAAGCACAGAGAATAGTTTCAGAGCATCAGCTAAGGCCACCAAGTACAGAATGGCAATTATAAGCCCAAAGATAAGCAAAAATACCCAATTAATACACGCAACAGATAAAGGGGGGCAAGGAATTATCGTAAAAGCATAAAACAGGCACCCAAAAAGAAAAAGGCATTACCAACGGGCATTCAAAAGCATTAATCATAGAAACGTAACCGAGAAATAGAGTAGAATAAAGGGAACGGGGAAAACTCTTTACTTTTTCCTGCAAAACATGCGGTGGGTCAAAAAACTCGGTCATTCCGACGCTGCCCACATCTTCAATGACGGAAAGCCTCTCAGCGTAACCCAGAGACATGGCTAGTATTTTGGGATTTCTACCTTTTGCTTTTCTGGTGGATGATTTTCCTGGGCCTCGAGGGAATACTTTGGATTCAGTTCTTTTTTTTCTTGATCTGTGAAACCTCCGATCAAGTAAAATGGGAATGGAGACGGGGACCGGAGGGACTCTCTTAATACTGAGAGATGTACTAAGAAAAAATTCAAGTGCTCGGTTCTTTTAAGGAGACACCAAAATCCAAATGTTTTATTCGTGAACTGACTGTTTTGCCCCGGCTTTTCTGGTGATAATTTATTACTAATATAATCTATATAATACACACACACACATATATATTATTTTTTTTGGGAATTTGATCATTGAAGATATTAAACAATAAGAAATGAAAAATGGAAGAGAATACCACAGACTGATCTCTTGAGATATTTCTCTTGATTACAGCCATATGAGTTGTCATTATTTGTGTTTTATATGCTTAATGATATTACACTAACTAAACACACTATAAATTTTATTTAAAATATAATGTCCACAAAGCAGTATATTACAGATAATTTGAACTAAATTTAATAAAATAAACTCTAAATAATACCACACAAAAAACACGACTGTTGCAAAAGATGTGTTTAGGAGAACTTTGTTGACTATAATGTTTGGTGAGAATTGTGTTTGGTGAGAATTGTGTGAGAGATAGTATATTTAGAATAAATTTTTTGATAGATGAATAATATTTTTATTTTTTATTCATATATTAATAAAATATACAATAATAATAATATGACGTGATAATATATAAAAATAATAATTAATTTTCATAATATAAATATATATGTGATTACAAATGTGTATATACAAATACCTTGACTTTTCTAGAGTAAGTTAGATTCAAATAACAATGATATAAATGTATATATACAAATACCCAGACTTTTTTAGAATAAGTATGAGTTAAATAACAATGATTCAAAGTACTTTTTATATGAATTTTATTGTAAATGAATGTAATTATTCAAAATAATTAATTAATTATATGTAATAAATAAAAATTTGGAATTTAAATTTAAATAAAAAGTTTGATAGTTTTAAATTTGATAACTTGTGTAAAATTCCCTAATTGAGTTACAAACATAGGCTAAGTCTCTTCACTACAAAAGGATACGCCACACCACATTTAATGATATTGGTGGGGTTGGTTTTTAAACGTAGCCGTGTATTTTTATATACAATTTTTTTAAAACAGTCAAAAAGTAAGAAAAAGAATTTAAAAATGTAATAATTGTAATATGTGTTTTTATTTTGAAAGTTTGAAAATAAAAAAAACATGTATTATTTCAAGCCTTCGCTGCAAAAAAAATTCCCACCATGTCACTTTTAAAGATACTTTTTTCTACTAATAAGAAAAAGTGTAATTACTAAGTTGGTTTGGTGATTTTGTAGATCGATGAAAATGAGTAAAATATTAAAAAAGATAAAAGTTTTGATTTGTTTGAATTTGTGTATTTATATAAATATATAATATATTATATTAATTGGATATAAAAATAATGATTAGTTTGTAAAGTCTAAATATATATATTTGAATTAAGTGTATAAGTGTAATGATTTAATTTTAAATATTTGTGTACATATATAAAAGAAATATAATAATTTTAATTTAAAATTTAACTAAAAATTTTGTTTTGTGATACATTTAAATTGAATAAATTTTAATGTTAGGTTAGGGTATTCGTTCACAAATGAATGTTGACGATTTATAAAAATAAGAACTAGAAAAAATGAATGCACAATATTTACTTCTACTTAAGCTCCTCTCTTCATTTACTTATTTATTTTTTGTTAGGACCCTCATCTTGAGTATCAATAAAATTTTCTTTTTTAGATTGACTAATTACTTATGGAATCCCAAATATTTGTCATATTTGTTTGTGATCTAAACTCCAACGGCGAGCAAAGTGATCGTATTAATAACGTTTTTATGAGAAGTACTTTTCTATTTATCATTGTTGTTCATGTTATAATTTATGTTACTATTAATTTTTTACTATTATTGCTAGCATTGCCATCCATCACTACTATAGTTATGCAATAATATTGTTAGTAATAACAATAATAACACTAATATTGTGGAGAAATGGAGCCGGTAACAATCATCACTACATGAAGCCACTCACATGGCCATGCAAAGTGTGATTGTACGGAAGGCCAAACTATCAAACCACACATACACTCGTCATTCTTTGTCGCCACCATCAACCAATCACTATTGTGCGAACAACATAGGCCGGGCAATGTATGGACAAGTTTGACCATCCATTGCCAACAATCATTAGCAACATCTCAACATAAACTATGGTGCAACACTCATGACAAAATGTGGCACATGATACAACAATTGGAATGGAAGAAAATCCTAACCATCACACTATCTGGAAAGTTGAAGAACATGGAATATCCAAATCACAATGCCACCATGATGGTCACGCCGCCACCCTCCCCCACTGCAATCCACTACAACCACCACTAACAAAGTCCATAGAAGGCCTAACCACCAATCACCCCACACATCAACCACAAATCTACAACATGATGATGACAAAGTGAGATTGCCTCATGTCTGCAAACAATGATGCCCAAACCGATGACAAATGAGGTTCCTAAGCACACAACAAATGATGGCGCTAGATTTTGGAATAAAAGCAACACCACCATCAAAAATTAGTGCAAAACTGGGAAAAGACAACTAGACACAAGAAACATAGCTTCTCCACCACGAACCACAACATGGAGACCCCCACGCCCTTAATCGCTACAAAACCTACTCTTGCCCATTGTCATACCTACTAACCAAAACTTAAGAACAGCCAAATTGAAGCCCTCTTCCACTACATCTAACACATAAAGGCGAAAATGCCACAAATGTAGAAATATGGCTAGAACAAACAAGGGTCTTGACGATCCATTTGTCGGGTTGTGATATCATTCATCTAAAATGGGAGGAATTAGAGCTCATTTTAAGGATCTTTGACTCTAGATGAAATAGACAGAAGAGAGAGAAGACAGTGGTTAGGGGTTACAGGGGAGAGAGAGAGACAGAGACAGAGATGAGTAGGACAAAAATTAAGGGAAGAAAGATTTTCAATGTTTTCCAGTGAACATGTGACTTTCAAGAAAAAACAATGCCCAAGCCTATAGTTGAGAGAAGAAGTGGTCATCTATAGTGAAACAATCTGTAAAAGAAACATAAAACTGGGATCCCTTAGTGTTTAATATTTTATTTCTCCTTTTTGGTAAGAAAATTTCTCAACATATGGACATGTGTTAATTTATTTCATAGATTTTTTCATAGTAACAAAAAATTCCTATTTTTCTACATTTTATTTCCCATCTCTCGTTATCCTATTCTTTATTGACGTTTCTCTACATTCCCTCCCCTTTCTCTCCTCTCTACATGCTACTTGACCTCTTTTCCCATCCATTTTTTCTACCATTTTCTACCCTTTTCTTTGAGTTTTTTTCCTTTGCTCTTTGTTTCGGTCTTTAGTAAATCTCCACAACTAGTATTTCATTTAGAATTCCATTTTCTTGAATTTGTTTTTGAAGATTAATGATACAAAGATTAAAATTGCTTTGCATCATTCGCCCACCGACTGCCAGACATGTGGCACTAGTGAACACATGACGAAGTACTCCCTCTAATCACACTTTTTTCTTTTTCTGCAGCTTAGCAAGTGTTTAATTTATTTATTTACTCATACTATTGAGATTATCTGATAAAAAAACTCCTTGCAAACCACAGATGATGTCCCCTAACAATTAGGAGACAAGCTATCCAATAGTTTCTTACATAATATTTGCACGTTGTTTTTTTCTTGGAATGGCTATTGTTTCAAGTAGGCAAAGGGACTCCATTGCTGAGCATTGACTTAATTATACTATGTGATTAATAATTTGTATATTCCGTTTTAAATGGTACATTCATTGTCTATGTATTTAGAAGAATATGTAACACGTATCCTCGTAATATTTGTTAATTATTTGCAAAGTCAATTGAAGTTTGCCCCATTATATTATGCACTGTTAAAAAAACGCCCTTCCATATTGTTACTCCTTGATGTGATACCTTCAACCATTTATGATTTTTTAGTTGCGAATTTTCCATAAATGTAAAACAACTATAAATGTAAAAAATAAAAAAGGAAAAAATTCTCACTTTCTCCTTTTTCTTCCCTTAATTATTCATCAATTGAAAAAATGAACATAAATGAACATATTTCTTCGTATGCATGTTTGGATTAATAATTTTAGGGGTATTTATACTTACTACCCTTAACCTATGACAAAATTATAAATACTCCCCCATTTGTTAAGAATTACCTTTATGTCCCAATTCTTAGAAAACATTACGAGGGCATGCCAGAGCTTGCAAAATGCTATAATTGTCCTTAGGTTTTGCACTAGGAAAAGTCAAGATTTAGAAGAAAAATTGATATTGAGAGAGAGAGAGAGAGGTAGAATTGAATTCGGAGAAATAAAACCCATAAAAATCATAGTCAAAATTACTAATAATAGAGAAAGTTATGTGAAATTGACTTACGATAAATAAAGCTTATGAAAAACCGACTAGATATGGGGATGTTTCTAGTGGTAAACACCACCGACAATAGCCGAAAATTAAAATATTAAGGTTTTATGATTTATATAAAATCTTAAATTTTACAATTTTTAAAAAGAAGTCATTATGACAGAAGAAATATTACTTATGATAGAGACAGAGCTTGCGAAATTGACATGGAGAAATAAAACCCATAAAAATCCAACAGGGCTATTGCGAGTGGCGAACACCACTAATAATGAATAGATCAAAAAAAAGATTGTTACAATTTTTTTTGATATGTTACAATAAGATCTCTTATATGTATATTATATTATAAGTAGGCACTTTTGGCAATAAATAGAGGGATATTTTCAATATTTCTATGTTCTTTTGCTTGGAATCGTATAGGTGGACCACCGTCGTACTGTTTTTAAAAAATAAGAAGAATAATAGTAATTCATTAAAAAAAGGAGATATTTGTCATTTTACTATAAATCGAAAATGGTGATTGTAAATATTCCATAATTCTAAGTAAAAGTTATTTCACAAGTTATACATAATTCTGCGGAATACATGAACTTGATTATTTGAAACTAAGACTATACAAACTTGATTATTTGAAACTGAGAATATACTTTATTAGGTGACTACATCTAGACCTCTTAAGGTTTGACTAAGTTATATCCAACTCCTTCAATTTGCGAAACTACCGAAACTCCTTTGCACAATTGACTGATGCTATGATGGGACTCCCTTTTAGGATTCTGGTGAAAAGTTTGAATAAAATACTAAAAATGCACCGTAGTCAAACTAGTTGACAAAATTTATGGACCATAATGCCTTTAGATTTAATTGTCTTATAATGTAAATAGTAGGACCTCTGTGTAGTATGTAATAAAATTTTTTAATTTTGGCAATTTTTTTTCTTTTTTTTAATATCTTGTCATCAATTTTTTATTTTTGAATATAATAATAAGTAAATATCTTTAATTAAAAATAATCTTATTTTTATTATTAAAATGCAAAACTTTATAATTTATAAATGATTATGTGAACATGTATATTGTTAAATTTTTAATATTTTTATACATTAACCATGAGTATTTACTTCCCAATTTATAAGTGATAAAGTTAATTTACTATAACGGCCATTTCTTTTATATCTCATTTTTCTTCTAATATTTTTTATTAACTTATTTCTATTTTTTTAAGTCTCTTCCATTTTTTTAAACTCTAATTTTTTACTATATTGGGTTGGGTATTTTGGTAACATAAATTTTGATTTAAAATTAAAAAATAATAAAAATAAACAAATTTACATTTAAGCTTGTAAGTTTTAATTATATAGCTTAGAAATTAATATTAAATATTTTTAATTTAATATTTCATTATTTTAATTTATATTTTTTAAATATAAAAATTATATTTATAATAATAAAATATCATTGTTCAAAAAATATAAGAACAACATAAAATTTTGAAAAGTTAAATAATAATTAGAAAATTAAATCATAAATATATAATAACTTAAGAAAAAAACTAAAAATGTGATTAATGTTAAAAATAAAAAATAAAAGCTGTTATTTAATTTGATATGGCATATTGAACCAAAATATCAAAGTTGAATTGAAAATCAAAATTTTAAAAATTATTATAGGAGCGATTAAAAAAGTGTGAACAATATTTGAGGACATTAAATGATTAAAGTAGGGGAAACCATAGGGGGTTTGGATGCAATTAGGTAAGCCTTAGGGGTCTTCATGTAATTTACCCTTTTTTATGACAAGATTAAGGAATTTTTTAGTAATCTACTCTGAATATCCCTCCCTGTCTTTTTTCCCAAGCCCCCCCTCCGCCCTTACTGACAATCCCTCTCTTAAAGTAAAAGAGTTCTCCCCAAATGGCTACTTCCCTCTCTACAAAAAGAAGAAAATTGTCCTACTCTTTCCCTACCAGTGACTCTTCCCTCTCTAAACAAAAAAGAAAAGCTCTCCCCTCTCTTAGCAAAGTCCCCCACGAGCCATTCTTTTTCTTCACTTTGTTAGTAGTATTCTCGTGTGTAGGCAAGCTAAAGAAGGTTTTCATGTTACTCATTCACTTCTTTGATTATATTTAAAGATATGCATTTCTTTTTTGAATAATTAGTTTTTATAATGTTTCATTCTGTCCTTTGAAAGGGCAAAATTATTTAGATGTGAAAAAAAATGGATTGAAGACTCATATAGAAAATTTGAGAAATTTAGGGTCAAATTTTGCTATTATTAAAAGTTTACGGTAGAAGTTAGAAATGTTGAAAACGTTTATGATAAAATTCACAATTATTGAAGAGTCTAGGGTATAATTTATAAATATTAAAAATTTTGATGTAGAGTTAACAATTATTGAAAAGTTTAGGGTGCACTTTGGAAATATTAAAAATTTAGGGTAGAATTCATAATTATTGAAAAGTTAGGGTAGAATTCATAATTATTGAGAATTTTAGGGTAGAATTAACAAATATTGAAAAGTTTAAGGTAAAATTTAAAATTATTAAAAAATTTAGGGTATAATTTAAAATTATTGAAAATTTAGGGTAGAATCACAAATGTTATAAATTTTAGAGTAGAGTTCACAATTATTAAAAATTTTAAGGTAGAACTCACAATTATAAAAGAGTTTAAGGTAAAACTCACAATTATTGAAAAATTCAGGATATAATTTATTGTAGAATTTTCAAAATGAAACGTGTTTGTTCTTATTTTATATATTATTCATTCATTCACTAATACTATATTAGTGTGCTACATTTTGTTGATTGTGCATTACATTTTGCTTAGTATGTGTTACATTTATTTGTTAGTTTAATTTCAAGTAATGGTGTAAGAATTTGATTTAATATATTGAATTATGATTTAATATATTTTTATATTATTGATATAGGTTACATTTTGTGAACATTATATAAATGCGTCACATATCTAGTTGATTGTGCATTACATTTGATTGTTAGTTTAATTTTATTTATTGTTGTAAAGTTTTATTTTAGTGTATAGCATATGATTTAGTATGTTTTCATAATGTTGACATAGATAGTATTTTTTTAATATTTTATAAGTGCATTACATATCTTGTAAATTATGCCTTATATTTAATTGTTAGTTTAATTTCATTTATCATTGTAAGATTTTTATTTAGTATATAGCATTATGATTTAATATGTTTTTTGTAGTAGTAACATAGATTCCATTTTGTTAATATTTTATTAATACATTATATCTTGTTGATTGAATGTTATATTCGTTAGTTGATTTAATTTAATCTATTATTGTAGGATTTTGATTTAATATATTGTATTAGGAGAAATTTAATTTATTATTTTCATTCTATTGACATAGATTTTGTCTGCACATAAAGAGCTTTGTGCCTCATCTCAATGAGGATGTGGGACAATCTCTGGTGCATTCGAGTTATTATAGATAAATTGAAGTCTAATTTTATTTCGAGTTCAAATCACATAGTACATCCTTTTATTGATTATACTTATTCCACGTTTGGCATAGATTTGGGCATGGACCTAGGTACTAGACTTATGCCATCGCTTAGACCACACATGGAGGGACCCATGGTTGCTGCGGCTAGATAATGGTTGAGTGCTTCCTACTACCCCATTTAGTGCATGATACGATGATCTACATATGAAAATATTGATTTTGACATATATGGTGTTAATTTATTATACAATTTAATGCATTCAGACAATTTTCTTGTTAGATGTACACTAGGGTTAACCACTAGTTGCATGAGATTGCCGCCCACTCCTTGCACGTTATTCATGATATTCTTGACTTCGAAGCCCAAAATAAGTTTGCATTAATATATTCTTTAATTAATGGTGTATGTAATAGTTATTTGGTTTTTATTATATGAAACTCATATAGTAGTCCTATCATGAGTAGGATATACTTAGGTCCTCTAATCTTGTACGAGATACTTGAGTTTTGCTACTCAGAGAGAGTGATTAAGCAATTTGAGGCAGTATGATCTATCTTAACGGACCTCAATAAAAGTCTTTATCCATGCATCACATTACCTAGCGATCAAATGTGGCTAAAGATTGGGCCATTGAGCATGCGAAACACATGGGTAATGGTGGGATTCATCTCGTGTGTATCACTTTGCTGCATATCCCTATGAC
Source organism: Avicennia marina (assembly GCA_019155195.1). Lineage (NCBI taxonomy): Eukaryota > Viridiplantae > Streptophyta > Magnoliopsida > Lamiales > Acanthaceae > Avicennia > Avicennia marina. The sequence continues at coordinate 15,043,955 of CM032754.1, read as the reverse complement.
TTGTTTTGCATTGAGAAGGGATATTAGGACTGGTATTAGTGAGTCACACGGTGTACTATCAATTCCTCGCAGTACTATGTTCATGGGAGATACCAGTTAGGCCACACAAAGTTTTTGCACACATGATATGATATCCTCAATCTTCTTGTATTGTCTATACATACCTTACTAAATCAAATAATGTGTGTATATTAATTCATTCATAATTGTCAACATTTCGTTCTAGACTTAGCAGATGTAGCAGATGCTCTAGATAGGATATGACGCGACAGTGTTTGAATGTCTTGAGACCATAGCCTCACAGCAATTTACTCGAGATTCCGAGTTGTATTGCCATATCCCTTCTTATCATCCAAACATGCTGGGGCCGTCACACCCACCTCTTCATTTGGATGTGCCTAAGCTATTGCACCTACCTCCTCATCTGAACATGCCTGAGCATTCTTGATATGCTTTCACATTTAATGAGGTGTCGGACATAAGGCTATCGATCGACATTGGATTTGGAAGGGACTGCTACATAGTGACACCACCACTATGCATACCTAATGTGATAAGCATTCCTGGTATTACTTGTATATACCAATACCATGTTTAAATGAAACTAATTATTTTTTCATTATATTTTGTGTTATGCATTGTTAGTCCTTAATTGTGGCTTCATTATAAATTAATGATTAATCATGCAGTAAAAACATTTTATATTAACTAAATAAACAAATTATTGATAATATGGAACAAAGTATATTGAGGTAAAAAGAATAACTTACAAGCCTATTGGCAAAGTTTTTGATTAAGACCTTGAAAAATGTGGGTGTAGATTTGGGCTTCCTAGACATTGTTTAATTTTAGAGAGGTAGAAGAAAACGTATGTATTGAATTTTTTCAACTATTTGTAGGTCAAGGGAAAATTAATTGTTTCATGGTATTGTTCCATTAAAAATGTACAATGTGAGACTTTGACATGATTATTTCTAAACAGTAATATACGGAAAATTTCGAACAAGACTAAAGTGTGGATGTCAGAGATTCTCTTTCTAATACAACATATACTATTTGGACATAACCAAACTATACAGGCTTTGGATTCCCTCCGGCGAATGCCTTCAATAGTTGATCACAACATTGTTTATAAAATATTAACATGAAATGACAAACTTTAACAAAAAATAATGCATAATTTTCCTTCTAACAAAATCTTAATCAATTTGTTAATTATAATATTTTTTCAAAAAAATTAATGATTATTACAAAAACATAAATACACAAATCTAGTTCAAATACCATTTAAATATTTAAAATATTAAATGATCAAAAACCCTAAAGCATAAAAAACCCCGAAACAAACAAAAACCCTAACGCATCATTACTTAATCATGATGCTTCTAATTATAATGTCATAATTAAATGTTTCTATGGTAGATCAGGCAATTCTGTCATTTGATACGGCAAAATGCCTATTTTTTTTAATTAATCAGCTCCAATGCTGACAAAATTGGACATTCAATAAAAAGCCTTTACAAATTATCATTTTGAAAAATAAAAAAAAAGAATATTTAATTAAAAATCTTGTAATTCACTCTAACTTTATTTTTAAAAATTGTGGAATTAATTTCATAGAATTTTAAGAGAAGTAAGATTTTCTAATCCTTTTTTCTGTAATTGCAATTGTAGTCAAGGTATGTTTTGTGGCTTATACTTCGTAGCAATAACGTCAATATCTACACTAATTTTTAATGTCATTAATAAAATATAAATTTATCAATTTTAATAATTTCCAATACATTATATAATAACAACATAAACACTTCTAATTTTACCATGCAAATACACTAATAATACGTTTAGTTCACAATAATAAATTTAGCTCCATATAACTATTGTTTATAAATACAGGTCAAATTAATACATCTCTGCACAAATAACAACTTGTCACATTACTTTAATCATTGTGTATTATGTTTTACATATCATTCATTCACATATAAAGCACCATGTTCATACACACACATACGCATGCACGGGTGGATGCACACACACACACACACACACCATATTTTAGGAATATTTTTATTTTCCTTTTTCTCATAAACCCCCTATATTCGAAATAAAGATAAATTTAATTGTTGCCTAAGGTTAGGGTAGCTCTTGATATTCCATTTCTCCTTTTCCTAAGAGTTTTCCCAGGATATGGATGCATATTAATTTATTTCATAAAATTTTTCATAGTAAAACCTTTTCCTATTATTTATTGATTTATTTATTTCTTGTTATTTCTCTTCCCTCTCTAGATTATTCTCCACTGCTTTTTCTATTGCCCCTCTCTTCTCTCTCTCTCTCTCTCTCCCCCCCCCCCCCCCCCCCCCCCCCCCCACATCTCTTCTTCGTTTTCTCTTCCATTTCTGAACAACTATTTTCCCTCTTTTGTCTAAGTTTTATTGCTTTACTTTTGGCCTCGAGTAAATCTCCACAACATAGAGATAACGCTATGTTTGTTTTGCTTCATATCACCCATAATACCATCTTTACAAATTTTAAATTTTATCTCTTTCTTTCTTTCATGATTACACACTTTTCAAAAAAAAAAAACACTAAAAAACATATACCTAAAAATATAAACAAACATAATTTCTAATTATATTTGGAGATTAATAATGATGCAAAAATTAAATATATCTTCTCTTGTTAGCGCGTTGATTATTCAACCTATAGACAAGTGACGAAGTACGCCCTATAATCACATGGTAATTATTATGAATTAATATTGTTATCGATATTCATAATAATTCAACTACTACTATGACTTTAGCAATGTCCCTAAATATTTTTTATTGATGATATTTTCATAGAGAAAAGAAATATGCGACAATGTTGCAATCATAAAAAAGAAAATTATGCATAGTCATGCAAATAGTAGTGCATTTCTTAGAAAAGTCAATAGATATAAATAATACAGTCACAGCAGCACACTCATACAGCCAGCCATTTGAGCACCCACATGCCATCAGCGGTGTCGGCTTCAGCAACTGTGGCGCATCCCTCCAGTCCACCCATAGCAGGCTTCAGTCATACCTACGCCACACATAACACCTTTTGCACCTGTATACAGGACCTCATCAATATTATCAAATCCATTTCAGGGAAACAAAGCAATCCAAACTTGCAACAGTGGCATCGTAGGTGGCAATATGTGCTGGAGTTCGTGGTGAATGGTCAAATCAGAAAGCTAATTGCATTAGAAGCTACACTGCTAGAAGCCTGGGAGAGGTGCAATGATATGGTGATCTTTTGGATCCTCAATTCTGTGAATTCATTGGTTAAGTCTAGTTTATTATTTGTTGATGATGCATTTGAATTGTGGAGTGAGTTGAATGAGAGGATGTCTTAGCACAAGGGCCCTCGGATCTATCAATTAAAGAGAGCACTAGCCACTTTGATGTAGAGAGATGATCCAGTGGTGACATACTATGGACAATTGAAAGAGATTTGGGATGAACTCTCAATATATGATAATATGCATGAGTGTACATGTGGGCAATTGAAGATTCTAATAGAAAGGCATTAAAGAGATTCAGCAATGCAGTTCCTGATGGGCTTGAACGAGGCTTATGCATATGTGAATGATCAGATTTTGATGTTCGATCTACTGCCTCCCATCAACAAGGTGTTCTCTATGGTGAAATTGTAGGAGAAACAACACCAAATCCTTGGTGCAATGTAGGGTTCAGAATCCATGGCTATGGCAACACAGAAAGGTCCCTTGAACTCAAAAGCTATTAGTAAGAAAGATAGGTTGTTGTGCTCTCATTGTAGGATCTAGGATATTCTCTTGAGAATTGCTTCAAAGCAAGCAATGCAGAATGCCTATATGCTCACATTGCAATATAAAGGGTCATATTATGAAAAAATGTTACAAGTTAAAGGGTTATTCACCTAGACATAAGCTGTACCAAAACAACAGAGAAACTACTACAGCTAATATGGTTCAGATTTTCTTGGGCCTAGAAGAGAGTTCAAAACTAAATGATGAAAGGATGATGCTAACAAAGACTCAGTATAATGAATTGATGGAAATCATAGCTAACAAGAAGTCACCAACCACTAAGCTTGATGAAAGGAATCCAGCCACTACTGCAGCAAACACTACAGCCCTAACAGCTACATCCAAAACCACCAACCCCATGACCATGAATGGTAATCCTATAATCAATTGGACCTCAAACCTAGAACATTCAATCAACCAATTAACACTCGGGCAACATATTACATGATCTGCCACCCTTTTTTTTTTTTCCATCATAGCCCTAGTGTCTAAGCATGTCAAGCACCCTATGGTTCTAATACTTATGCTACTCATATAGGAATAGTAAAACTCAATGACACTCTCACTTTGCATGATGTTTTGTGTGTGCATGCATTTGCAATCAGTAAGGAAACTAACATAGTTCCTTCCTCGTTGTTTTCTATTCCACTCCTCTTTTTGTATTGTGCAAGACCTTACTTTGTGGACTTCGATTGGGAAGGGTGAGCTCAGGGATGGCTTGTACAAATTTGTTAAGAAAGAAAAAGGTCCCCAACTGATCTTTGCAGATTTATCTAGTACTAGTAAACAAGCTAATTCCACAACCTTTATTGCTGTAACCTTTAAACCCTTTGATGACTTATGGCATTACCGCATTAGATACCTCTTTGATAGAGTTCTAAAACTCGTAGATTACCCTATTGTAAACATAAACTCATCTGAGTCTAATAAAATTCCATGTTCAATTTGTCCACTTACCAAAATGCATAAGAAGCCATTCTCTCACGGCATTCATAGAACATCATATCTTTTAGAATTGTTGCATTGTGATCTATGGGGACCCTTTTTAGAGGTATCATATGATGAGAGTAGGTATTTTTTAACCTTAATAGATGACTACACTAGAACTACTAGTGTATATCTACATAAGACCCAAACTGAAACAAGGGAATGTATCATGCCCTTTCACAACCTGGTGCAAAACCAATTTGGAATGGATTTTTACTCAAAGTAAGATCATAATGAGCAATTTGTAGAACTAAATTAAGATCATAAGGACTGATAATGGGAATGAATTTTTACTCAAAGTTTTTTACAAAGAAAAAAGAATTATACATCAACGAACTTGTGTAGAAAGACCCCAAAAAAATGGCATTACAAAAAAGAAACATCAACATCTTTTGAATGTGGCCAGAGCTCTTAGGTTCGAATCCAAATTGCCACTAAAATTCTGGAATGATTGTGTTTTAATAGCCACGTACCTGATAAATAGAACTCCAAGCATCAGTCTAAACAATAAGATCCCTTATGAAATGTTATTTGGAACTAAACCATCCTATGAGCACTTAAGGGTATTTGGTTGCCTATGCTATGCCTCATCACTTAGTCAAGGAATGAAGAAATTTGACCTTAGAAGTAGACAATGTGTTTTTCTATGATATTCATATGCGGTTAAAGAATAAAAAAATGCTTGAATTAAGGACTAAAAATGTGTTCATTTCGAGGGATGTGAAATTCTATGAAGATATCTTGCCATTCAAGACTGAAAACAATCTCAAGAATGTATCCCATCTTGAAGCAGGACATATGATACCTTTTCTTTCTATTGACCCTTAAGAAAAATGAATCCTTCACTTCCTTGCTCATGTATGTAGATGATATTGTTGTAGGTGGCAATTCATAAGCAACAATCACAAAAATAAAAGAGTTCTTAGATTAAGATTTCAAGATAAAGGATTTAGGACAACTAAAATATTTTCTGGACATAGAAGTTGCTCGAGGTGCTAAAGGAATATACATCAACCAAAAGAAGTACGCCCTAGACATCCTTGAAGATAGCAAGCTATTAAAAGACAGACCAAGTAAAATTCCAATGGAGCAAAACATCAAGATCAGTAAGGATGTTGGAAAGCCACTGTCTGATCTATGAACTTACAAAAGAATGGTTGGAAGATTGTCTTACCTAACTATCACCAAACTAGACATAGCATATAGTGAGCAGACATTAAGTTAACACACGCAAGAATCCACAGATTTATACATGAAATCAGCATATAATGTTCTGCATTACATCAAGGCTAGCCCAGGACAAAGACTTTTACTATCAACAAACAATGATCTCGAGCTGAAAGCCTTTAGTGACTCAGATTTAGGGGCATGTTTGGATAGTCGCAGATCAATAACAGGGTATTGCATATTCCTTGGGAAGTCCTTAGTATCATAAAAGTTGAAGAAACAAACCATAGTCTCAAGATCCTCACTAGAAGGTGAGTATAAAGCAATGGCAAGAACTTGTGGAGAACTAAGTTGGTTGAGGTATATTCTCACTGCATTGGGTGGATCATTCAGAACTTGCTATGCTCTATTGTGACAACTAGGCCGCAATTCACATAGCTGCAAATCTTGTCTTTCATGAAAGAAGCTAATATATTGAGATAGATTGTCATGTGGTTAGGGATCAACTGCAAAATGGACTCATCAATACTTGTCATCTGTCAATTAAGAATCAACTTGCTGATATCATGACAAAATCGTTGGGGATTTAGCTATTTAAAACTCATTTGAACAAGAAGGGAATGGTAGATTACCACTCTCCATCTTGAGGGGACTATCAAGATCCACATCAAAGGAACAAAGCAATCCAAGCTTGCAGTGGTGGCATCTTAAGTGGCAGTATGTGTTGGAGTTTGTTGTGTTTTAGTTGAAGGAATATTTATTGTTTTAAAGGGTATTTTTTTTTTGGTTAGTATTAGCTGTTTGTGTTAGCTCCAAAATAGTCTATAGTTCATTATAAGAATCACCTCCACGAATGAATAATGCAATGTAATAGTAACTTTGCCAATGCAACTCTACTTATGCAACCTTCATTGCTTCTTCTTTGATTCTTAACCTTAGAAACCATGAATGAATTAACCATTATAGACAAATACAATGATCTGTCCAACCGCCACAAGTGAAAAAGCAAATTGATCACATGGTAATGACACATTACTTGAACTAGAATAATAAGCCCAACAAAATGGTGCACAAACTTAATTAAAGAAAATGATTAACTAAAAAAGCATGTGATTAAAGAGACAAGAATTTATATGTATCTATTTATGTGTTAGGATTTGGCATTAATTTATATGTGTAATTAGGAAATATGATATAGACATAAGAAAATATATACAGGTGTGTGTGTGTGTACATGTGTTAAAATATATTAGTAAATCATCAAAGATTTTGGACGAAAAACAACGAAAAAAATAATAGAAAGGAGAAAAGTGCACATAGAGAACCAAAGGAATCAGCCAATTCCATGACTATTTACATCTACAATTTTACAAGATATACGCGTGTGGATCATAGGAAACAAACCGCTGAGATAATGGAAAAGGCCTACATGAGCAGTCCTAAAACTGGGTCTAATAATTCCTGTGTGTGAGTTTATATCTATGTGTGTGTGTGTGTGCTTATGATGAACCTAATGGTATTATATATGTAGTGATTAATGAGGAGACTGATGAGGGGGTTCTGGGTGTATTAGTTTCTGAAGTTCAATTTCTATATCCATAAATTTATATATACGTATAATATAATTGATGGAGGATTAAGAAAATATTTTAATATAAATATTAATAATAAAATCTAATTCTTATGCATATAATCAATTGTTAATAAATAGGTAAAAACACTATTAATAAATTATGATTAGCAGGTGATACGAAGGATTACCAATCGTATGTGACGGATTAGAAATTAGCATAATTGAGAATTTATAAATTAAGGTTTTACTTTTAGATGTCACAATTATGTCACATTATAAATTAATAATTAGAAATAATTGTTTAAGCTATTCTTTCATTTGGGTTAGATGTGGAATAAGAATGATCTTTATAGAATCTCAAGAATACAAAACATGTTTTAAACTGAATTATTTGGAGTGGAGTTCGGGTAATTGGATTAATCTGTCTTTTATTTGAAAGTGTTATCTGAAAAAAATTATTTCTTTCATATTAAGCCAATCTTTTTTCTTATGCTTTGTACAAAATAAATTCAATGGTTTAAATTATTTTTCTCTCTATCAAAATTACTATTCTATTTGCAAAATTTACAAAAACTTTTAATACGAAATCGTGGATGTGAGTATATGAATATAACTGCCTTTAACGTATTCTATGCAAGATTTAGTATTATGATAGTATAAGAGTAGCAACAAATTCATGCTCTCAGAAATTAGAACAAATGTAACAGAATGAATTCCTATCTTTAAGTAGGTATAAAAGTTGTACTAAACTATCTCAATTAAAGTTAAAGATTGAATACCAAAACTTCTTAATCGTAATTGAAGGTTGAGCACAAGTCCCTCGTTAATTAAAGTTAAAGACTAAAATCTTGATTATCAGTAGTAGACATTGTTGCCTAATATTTTATGAGCGTGTTATAGAATGGATGAAATAAATATCATATATTTAGGTACTTAGAAAGTTGATATGCATGTTTATAGTAGTAAAGTGTTTTTATTCATTCAAAAAGTTATTTTAAAATGACTTTTTATTGTTACATCTAACATTAAAGAGGTGAATCTGTTCATTAGGTGATGAGATGCTCATCACTTCATAAACTCTTGTAGATGACTTTATAGAAGATAGAGATGAATATTACTAGTGGGGATGATAGTATCACAAAAGAATAAGAACGAAGTTTATTTAGTTATTAGTGGTAGATTGTTTTTGGGATAAAATCCTAAACAAGATTGGATTAGGAAGTAGAGATGTTCAAACACTACAGTCATATTAATTTTTTTGAAAACAAGATTTCAAATTATTTTGAAATGACATTATCTATGAATTTAGTATTATTGCATGCATTGGATATAGTACTTTTGAATATTTAAATATAAAAGTACCATTGTATTATGACTTAAGTTTGAAATGTGATCGAAAAAATTTTAGATAAATTTTTAGATATGTTAAGTAATCAAAGGGTTAAGAAGAAAAATGACATAAGAGAGGGAGAGAAACTCCCACGAAAATTCCTGTAAACAAGAGAGGGAGAGAAAGATTCGGAGAAATTTCTAAAGATATGATCAAAAAATTTTCTCCAAGAAAAATGGAGAATAGGAACAAGGTCTGCATCCAATCACTACATAAGTCTCTCTTTCCCCATAGCTCCACGTGCCTACCCCACTTCATTTAAATCTTCCAAAACATCTCCTCCATCCATTAGATTATATACATATCACATCAATACTAGAAATGTCATTGTTATGTTCTTCTCACAGAACTCATCTCATAACAAATAAACTCTAACTATTTGGAAGAAAATAATAATTGGGAAGCTTTATATTTAATTGAAAAGCCATATTAAATATACGATGCCTTTTCAAGTTGAAATAATTAATGTTCAGTTTTGTGAAGAGATATACAAGGATGTCATTTTCTTATTTTATTATTATATATTTATCTCTGTATACTATAAAATAAAAAAAAAAAGTGGAAATGGCGGATGGTAAACCGCCTTACCCTCAAAGTTAATTTATGAAAACGTCCTTTTTAAATTTTTTTCAGTTTTCAATATTTTTTATTTTCATTTTTTACTTATTGTTTTGTCATCTCCTCAGCCTTTTTCTTTCTCTCATATCATAAAAAAGTATCTAATATAATTTTTATTTTTGACAACTTATTGTTATTGTTAAAACTTTTAAAAATTTAATAAATTTAAGTCTTATTATCATTATTTTAATTTTTTATTATTCACTTTTATTATTAAATTTTAAAAATGAGATTAATTTGACTATTATCATTAAATAAAAAATTATGTATATTTATAAAATGAATAATTTTTACTAAATAATAAATTATAAAAGAAAATGTATATGTAATGATTTTAATTTATTTATACAATCAATAGAGAATTTTATTTGTGATATAGTATTTTATTTTTAATTAAGATGATTAATACTTACACGCAACAAGTGTGCCATTGAAGCTAATATAAATAAAATGAGCTAACAATTACTTCAATTAGCAAACAACACAAAATAAAAACAAAAGATATTTGTTAGTGCCATGTGTTCATGAGTGATTAATATTTTTAGCACAACCTACTAATGTGGGGTTGACATTGTGGATTAATTACACAAGAAAATTCTGCATTGTCAATAACAAGTGACAAGAGACATTGCAACACTTTTTAGCGCAATATCTGCCAATCTTGTAAGATCATTTAGAAAATTTCTTCCTTCTGAATAGAGATTATTTTGTGTTGACTTTGCTTAATTAAAATGATCTAAAAATATTTAATTATATCAAGTTGGATTTAATCAACTTACCTTATCAAGAAGATATGAAGAATTCGCAAAGTTAACCAAATCTTAACTTCATTCTATCAAATCATATTTAGCTATTTTGGGTGTATTACCTAGAAGATTTTCAGTTCCTTATGATTAGATAAGGCTTCTAAAAATCGCCAGATAATTAGGAAGAAAAAATCCTGAAAATGTCGAATGACACCTTGCAACATGGAAAGAGACATTTTCAAATTTTTTCATTTTTGTTAGCTAGATTTCTTAGAGGAAGTTTCCCAACTTTAAATGTTGACCTAGATGGATGTTATGAGTGAGAAGAAAATGGAAAAGGCCAACGGAGCAAGGATTGAGCGAGATACATTTTGAGTGACTCTTTTCATTCAAGTAAGAATTCCATGGATTGCTAAGAAGAATTTATGTTCACTTGATTTTCATACAAAAAGTTCAAAGTGACTTGCATAGTTCGCCTCTCTAATAGAAGAAAGCATGAAGGCTTAATGCAATTCAAGTTCTATTTGTCTCATTGATCCACTAAACAAAATCATTAAAGCATCCTTGGGAGGAGGATAAATGAAGAATACCCTTGGCAAGAGAAGACTTGCTGATCAATATTAAAAGTTGGGGCTAAAAGGGAGTTTTGGCAAAGTAAAGGTAAGGGTGCTTGTTGTCTAGGGGAGCTAAGTTGGAAACATGTTAATTCGTTAATATCAAAGGGCATTTGGGTAAGGCAAATGCATTTTTGTTTTAGTGTAAACCACTTGCTATAACATTGGTTGTAACAAATTATAGTGAATTTTTCTAGATGAGGCCTTGCAGACGTAGGAGGTTATATCTGAATTGTGTAAGCAAATCTTAGTGTTTGCTTTAATTTCCGTTGTGTGTGTGAATTTGTGTTCTCGTGTGTTACAATACAACTTATAACATTACCATACAAATCAACTAACAATATTAGAGCCTGGTCACCCCGACAAGGTTTGTATTTTAGGCAGGTGAGATCTGAATAGTTGGTTGACAATATGAACACTAAAGAAGGAGTGCCTTACCTTTTTCGATGGGTAAAATTACCCATACTAGAAGGCTGGAATGAGAGCTTTCACAAAGTTTTTGGATAAAAAGGCATGGACAGCAGTGGAAAAAGGATGGACACACTTTATAGAAGAAGTTGATGCCGAGTAGTAGAGAAAGACTCAAAGTTATGGAGTGCCAGCAAAGACAGGGCATCACTTGGAAATTCATGTGCTTTGAATGCCATCTTTACTGGTGTTGATAAGGAATATTTCAAACTTGTTGCAACATATACTGTAACAAAGGAGACGCGGGAGATTTTACAGAATGTGCATAAAGGCACAAGTTCAGTACACATGTCAAAGTTGCAAATCTTGACTTCCTAGTTCGAGAATCTTCACAGGAATGAAGATGAGATATTCACTGTATTTAACTTGAAATTAAAAGATATAGCTAATTAGGCTCAATAATTGGGGAAGAAGTACTCAGAGATGAAGCTAGTGTGAAAGATGTTGAGATCACTGCAAGAAAGGTTTGCCCACCAGTCACTACCATCAAGAAGGCACAAGATGTTGCAACACTTTGATTGGATGAAATGATGGGGTCACTGTAGGCCTACAAAATGAACTTCATATATGCTAAAAAAGAGAAAGAAATGGCATTTTGTAGTCATTAATGACCAACTAACACCAAAATGATAAGGACTGGGATTTCATTAAAGGAGAAGATAAAGTTTCTTATTTGTTGAGAAGGGTAACCAAAGTACTAAGGAGACACAAGGCAGGTTTCAACATTCCCAGCAACAATAAAGGAAAAAGGGAGAGTTTCAACAAGAATTAATAGAAGCAACAAAAAATTGACGCTCTAGAAGTAGGAGAAGGTATAACAATATAGGGAATGTGAAGGACATGGACACATATAGTCAAATTGTGCTAACACCCGAAAGAAACAAGAGAAGTCATTGAAAACCATGTAGAGTGACGATGGGTTTGAGGCGAGCAGTGAGGATAAGGATGGTCATACTAGCAATCACGTGGCACTCAACTCCACCTTAGTGAAATATAAGGGTCATGTTACAACTGATGTGATATCACATCCCGTAACATCTTATGCTTCTGATTTCAGTAGCAGTGATGATGAGGATATTTCCTATTATGAGTTATTGAGCATGAACTAAACATTAGTGGACAAGCTAACAGTTAGCCACAATAGCAATAAAAAATTGAAGATGGAAAATGAGTTGTCGATGAAAGAGAGAGGTGAAGCACGTGCGTCATATGATAAGATGGTGGAAGAATTTCAAGCTTTGTAGTTTGCATATGAGATGTTACAATATAAGGCAAAACAATCTGCTATTGCACTAAAAAGTTGAACATTGGAAAGGCTAAACTAGAGGACATCCTAACCATGGGCAAAGCATCTAGAGATCATCATGGGATTAGATACACTAGAGAATGTAGTGTGAGGAGTTCAAAAGATGAACAAAGGTGTTTTGTGAAGGAGATATTGCATAACTTAGAGGCTGTTACTGCAAATGTTCCAACATGGCATAGACTTGACCCTGCACATGTTACAACATTTCCTCAAATAAAAGTAGAAACTATAGCTTAAAAGGAGACAATCTTAATGTACTTATTTTCATTTATATGGTCACTGTATCTCTTCATGTTATAAGTTGTTGAGGCACATGATGGAAGGAAGGTGAGTTCCCACCAAGCAATCCTTTTATAGATGTATCTGGTTAAGAAAAGGTGAAGAAAAGTGCCAGGTGGTGAATTCTTCAATGTGTGTTACATCAGGTGATTATTGGTACTTTGACAGTGGTTGCTTAATGCATATCACTGGAAACAAGGCGTATTATTTTAAATACAAGCTATGTTTAGAAGGGATGGTTCAATTTAGTGATGGTGAGAAAAGCCAAGTCCTTGGTAAAGGCATGCTAAATGTTGCTGGTTTGCCGAGATTAAGGAATGTGCTTCATGTAGAAAAGCTCAAGGTAAACCTCATAGCATCAACCAGTTGTATGGCAACAACCTAGATGTGCATTCAATAAAGAGGAGTGCCATATGTTTAAAGGAGATACACGTGTCATGAAAGGAAGGTGATTTGTCAATAATTACTATTCTCTGGAAGAGTTAGACACTTTTATAAGGATCAGAGTGGATGAAGCTGACTTGTGGCACCAGAAGTTAGGACATACCAAGTAACACAATTTGGTAAAAATATCTAGAATTAGAGTAGTGCAAGGGCTACTCGTCTTAAGTAAGGAAAAACATAGGAGTTCTTGTGGAGCATGCTAGTATGGAAAACAAAAATGGATGTGACATAATATGTGGCAACATGTGGGTAATTCCAGAATCGTTGAGCTCTTATACATCGATCTCATAAGACCAACTAACCACATGAGCCGTGGAGGTAACTGTTACATATTTGTATGCATTGACAATTACTCTCATTATATTGGTAAACTTTATCAAACCTAATTCTGATGCTTTTCGAGTATTCCAAAAGTTGTGTACAAGACTAAGCACAGAAAAAGCTCACATTGGAGGAGTGACCCAAATTAAAATTGATCATGGAAAGGAGTTTCAAAATCAAAAGTTTGCTAACTTTTGCAAGTAATTTGGAATAAAACATGAATTTTTGACTCCAAAGAATCCATAGAAAAATGAGTGGTGAAAAGAAAGAACAGGACACTCTAGGAAATGACAAGGGTGATGCTACATGTAAAGGATCTACATTTAAAGTGGTGGGCTAAAGTTGTGAACATGGCATGCTATATCATCAATAGAGTCAACCTTTGACTAATGTTTGGAAGGACACCCCATGAGTTGTGGAGGGGTAGAAAACCAAATGTAAGTTATTTTTGTGTCTTTGATGTAGGGGAAGATCCTTACATCATGAATAATGTAAGGATCTTCCCATACATTGACAAATTCTTAAAGGATCATGATCACATTGGCAAATTTGCATCCAAGCTAGATGAAGGGATCTTATTGGGATATTTAGTCACAAGTAGAGCTTGCCATGTTTTTAATAAGGGAATAGATGCTATGATAGAATCCATAAATGGGAATGTGGATAATGTTGAACTTGAAAGGAAGCCTACATAGGTTGAGCTAGAACAACAAGCAAATGAGAAGGAACAACTGGAGTAGAAAGCTGAACCAGATGGAGCGAATACAAAAAATATTACAACACGTGGTGCAACAAATAGTGATGATTTTGGTGATGAACTTGAAATACCTAAAGGATTGAGAATAGTTAGATGAAATCATCTAACTAAAGTAGTAATTGGTAGCATAGCTAAAGAAAGAAGAACAAGGAGCCTTCCTAGAATAAACTATAGGGAGTTAGCTGAATATCTTTTCTTTACTTCCTCTATTGAACCTAAAAATATTAATGAGATTTTAAATGATGAGTTTTGGGTAGCAGCTATGTAGAAAGACTTAGCCCAATATCAACACAATGATGTATGGGAATTGGTGGAGAGACCCAAAGAAGTGAATGTAATCAGGACCAAATGGGTTTACAAGAATAAAACTAATGAATGTGGTAACATTTCCAAAACTAAGTGAAACTTGTAGCCTAGGAGTACACCTAAGTGGAAGGAGTTGACTATGATATGACTTTTGCACTTATTATAAGACGAGAATCTATAAGAATGCTGCTAGTATTTGCTTGTAGTATGGACTTTAAGGTGTACCAAATGGACATAAAGAGTGCCTTCTTAAATGGTTTCTTAATAAAGAAGTGCACGTGAAACAACCCAAGGGATTTAAAGGTCCATACTTTCCAAATCTTGTTTACAGTTTGAAAAAAGGCGTTGTATGGGCTAAAGCAGGCTCTTCAAGCATGGTATGAAAGATTGTCATAATACTTGTTGCAACATGGCTACCAATAGGAAGGAAATATTGTTGCTCAAGTCCATGTGCATGACATAGTTTGGTTCTACCTCAAAAACTTTACTTAATGACTTTGTGTCTTGCATGCAAAGTGAGTTTAAGATGAGCATGGAGGGCAAACTTAAGTATTTTTTAGGATTGCAGGTTTAAAAATTCAAGGAGGCAATATTTATCTTGTAGCCCAAATATGCAAGGAACCTAGTGAAGATGTTCGAATTGGAGAACTCATGACATGTTAAAACATTGCTTGTCGTAAATGGCAAATTAACTAGGGATGATGCAAGAAAACTTATAGATCCAAGCATCTATCACAACATGATTGGTCGACTTCTTCATTTGACTATAAGTAGACCCAATATTTGTCATAGCCCAAGACATCTCATATGCTAGCAGTGAAATGAATTATTGGATTTGTGAATGAAACTCTAGATTATAGAATATGTTACAATAGATATTGCAATATTATATTGATAGGTTACAGCAATGTTGACGGGCAAGTAGTGCTGATGATAGAAAGAGCACCAATGCAAGCTTTTTCTTCATGGGAAGCAATTTAGTCTCGTGGTACAGTAAAAAGAAGTAGAATTGTATTTCATTGGCAACAATTGAGGTAGGATATATATATATGCTGGGAGTTGTTGTTCACAATTGCAAGGGATAAAATAGATGATGATGGATTATGGGTTGGAGTAAAATGAGCTAAAGGTTTTACATGACAATATGAGTACTATAAACATCTCCAAAAACCCAATGTAGCACTCGAGGACGAAGCATGTTGATATTTGTTAACACTTTATTCAAGATCTAGTGGAGAAAGGAGTTATTGGAATAAAATATGTTGTGAAATATTGTTAGTATGCGGATATATTCACAAAAGATCTTGATGCACCAAGGTTTGAAATGATGCGAAGTGCCATAGGTGTATGCCTACCCCAATGAATCGGATTTCCTCAATTTTTACATATTGTACATATTGTATACATATATATTTTTATTTATGTTGGTTCCTTTTTTTAATTACTGGGGGATGAAGAAAAAATATTCTAGCCATTAGATGTTCTTAAACACTATGATGATTAGATGATGCAATAGGCAATTACACAAGCTAACATGGTAAAGGAAATCTTGTTCTCCAAGAAAAATTTGAATTTTTGCAATTACCATCATTATCTAACGAATGGCAAAAAACCAGAATCTTTTAGAATCTTACCTTTCCATTATCTTGGTGATTCCTAAGATTTGTGACAAGATAAGATACAACTTTCTTTGTAACAAATTTGTATTAAATGGCTATAAATATGGAGATACTCTCAATTTTTTTCAATCTTATATTTAAACTCATTATCACTTTCAAAATCTCAAAGAAGTTTTTGGAGAAAGTTATGGGAAGCTCTTCATCCTATAATGGAGAGCGGGATAAGGAGGTTAACATTCCTTTATCACTAAGATCAGTAAGGCTTCCAAAGGTTGTATACTAGCTGTTGATTGGAACACCACCATTAGGCATTCTACCACTCGATGCTCCTCAACCTGAGATGTCGTTAGGTGAGGGTTCACAAGGACAAGATGAGGCTATGGAAGCAGGACAACTAAAACTCGATAAAATTAGTGTAGATCATGTAAGATCATTCAAATTCTATAATAAATGGCAAAACGAAGGTGGGATAGTATCAAACAAAGATCCTTGGCACTTGAAAGAAAGGTAGATAGGAACATCTTCATAGAAATTGACTTCACTGCTGTGCTGGAATAAATTAGTTTACAATGTGTTACAACATGCATTGCAACATACAATAGAGATCTCGTGGATAAATTCTAGAGTAATCTTGATGAGACCATAGTGGATTTTAGCTCTCCATTCCACTATTGTGTATATGTTTGTGGGCAAGTTGTCGAATTCTCTATTGCAATGATTAATGACCTGCTTGGTTTGGCCAATCTTGAATTTCTTGAGATATACCTACCTCAGTTCACTCCAGATCTTAATGAGATAACACATGTTGTAAGAGGTGGTCTTTGTGTGGAATGGCTAAAGGGTATGTCATTGTCATCTACTGCTCTCTTTGTGAAATACTATTTGCTCTTTCAGTTTGTAACATAGAATCTTCTACAATCTTAAAATTACTCGGTTGTCCCTAAGGATGTTAGAATTCTAGTTTTTTTTGCCTTGGCAGGCACTTGCTTGCAAATATTAGGTGTCTGGTTTTTGACAATATTACAACACATGCTAGAGCAACTAGGTTAGTTGGAAATTTGCCCCATCCTAAGCTAAGTACAAGGCTACTGCGAGAACAAGGGCTGACCAAGAGGAAAAGTTCAATTGATTTACATTATCCTTTTATGGGTAACCCTTCAAAAATCTTCAAGACCAGAAAAGTAAATGATCACAAGGAACCACTTGATTATCTAACTTCTTCAGCTCCATCATCACTTCCAACATTGCCTATTGAAGTTCCTGTTGATGCTCTTGTCACACTCTCCTAAAATTGAGTCCTAGATCCATCAACTACAAGAAAAAAAGTTCAAACTTGATAAATAGATTGTTATTCTCCATTCTTCTCTACTACATGTTACAACACCTCGATCCCATGAATTTGAAGCAAGACCGTCTAACGCCAAATTTGGCTTTCCATTCCTCTACATTCTGATTATAAATATGGTGATGATGTTTCATTAAGTTCCCTGCCTCATTTGGGGCCCAAAGGGAGGTACGAGCGCTTATGTTCCTAGGGGAAGTATGAGTACTAAAGATGATGTTCCTAATGGTGCTCCAATTGACCCTACCTCTATTGCCCACGTCAACAAAGAAGGTGATATGAACTTTGAATCTAAAACTTTTTACGGGGAGTTCCTATTGCTAAGGGGGAGTTTCTTGCTACATGCTGCATTTACTATCTAGCTACCTATGGTTATTGCCTGCCTTTGTTCTAATTGCTGTGTTTTCTTTAGGACTTCTTTTGAATACTACCACTTTAGAATCTAGAAGTAGAGACTGATGTGATTGGACTTTTGTTAGTTGTGACACATATTATAACATACAATGCAACTCATTTTCCTACAACTATTATGAATAAAACTTGGGAGTTCATGATAGAATTCATCTTATTATTGTTATTTTGGAGTTCACGTTCGGCAATTTTAGATTTCACAACTAACATTGGTGTTGTGCCCTATTGTAATAGAAGGGGGGAATGTTAGTACCACATTGTGCTATGTGTTTATAAGTTGTTATTATTTTTGGCACAACCTATTAATGTGGCATTGACATGACAGATTAATGACACAAGAAAATTTTGCATTTTTGGTAACCACTGACAAAGGACGCTGCAACACTTTCTGTCACAATATCCGCTAAATCCTGTTAGATCATTTAAACAATTTCTTTCTTCTAAATAAAGATTATTTTGTATTGACTTTACTCAATTAAAATGATCTAGAAAGATTTAATTAGATCATATTGGATTTAATCTACTTACCTTATCAGAAAGAGATGGAGAATCTGCAGAGTTGACCAAATCTTAACTTCATTATATCAAATCATATCTGGTTAATTTTTGTGCACTATCGAGAAGATTTTAGTTTCTTATGATTAGGAAAGGCTTTTGAAGATCACCTGATAATTAGGAAAGAAGAATCCTGAAAATGTTGAATGGGATGTTGCAACATGGAAAGAGAAATTTTCAGATATTTTCTTTTTTGTCAGTTAGATTTCTTCGAGGAAGTTTCCCAACTTTAAAGGCTGATCTAGACAGATATTTTGAGTAAGAAGAAAAGGAAAAAGGCCAATGAAGAAAGGATTGAACAAGATACATTTTAAGTGACTCTCTTCATTCAAATGAAAACTTCATGGATTACTAAGAAGAACTTATGTTCACTTAATTTTCATACAGGGAGTTCAAAGTGACTTACACAGTTCACATCTTTAAGAGAAAAAAGAAAGAAGGCCTAATGCAATTCAAATTCCATTTGTCTTATTGGTCCACTAAACCAAATAATTGAAGAACATCCTAAAGAGGAGGATAAGTGAAGAATACTCTTGAGAGGAGAAGACTTGCTAATTAATATTAAGAGTTGCGGCCAAAAGGGAATCTTTGCAAAGCGGAAGTAAGAGAACTTGCTGCTATACGAGTTAAGTTAAAAACGCATCAACAAGTTGATATCAAAGAGAATTTGGGTAAGGCGAGTGCATTTTTGTATTGGCATTGACCAGTTGTTATAACATAAATTGTAACAAGTTATAATGGATTTTTCTAAGTAAGGCCTTATAAATGTTGGAAGGTTATCTCCGAACTATGTGAACAAATTTTAGTGTTGTCTTAATTTCATTTCTGTGTGTGAGTTTGTGTCACCATGTATTACAACTCAGCTTGCAACATAATTAAACAAACGAACTAACAAATCACACCTAAAAAAAGTTATTTTTGCTGATATAAAATTAGATTAAACTATTTTATGAAAATTTTATCAATTAGACTATTATAAAATAATTAATACCGATAAAATTTGTATATTCTATGCGTGTACGAATTTATTTATAAAATATAAACTAAAGAAATCTCAACAGAATTAAAGAAG
This sequence comes from Avicennia marina, assembly GCA_019155195.1. Taxonomy (NCBI): domain Eukaryota; kingdom Viridiplantae; phylum Streptophyta; class Magnoliopsida; order Lamiales; family Acanthaceae; genus Avicennia; species Avicennia marina. Next base: position 15,024,157 of record CM032754.1, on the reverse strand, counting down.
AGAGAATTTGGAAGAAAAACACAAATAAAAAAGTTAAAAGAAAAATAAAATAATACAAATTAAAATAAGAAAACTATTGATTTTTACGTTGTGTAAAAAAATTTAAAATAAAAAATTATAAAGAATGAAAAGAATTTAAAAATGATAAAATTTGAAATAATATATAAATATAAATTATAAATTGAACAGAAAAACAGAAGAAAAAGATTGAAAGAATAATATGTAACGTAAAGATAGTTTCATAAATTTACTTCGTACAACTAAACTTTTTTATTAAAATATTATCATAGCATGAATGCCCACACACATGCACCCATGGGCCTAATTTACGATGATTTTAAATACTCAACCTAATGGCTCTCGGTTGAAAATGTCGCGAATCTGAAACATGAATTTAAACTCGTTACGGTTTGTCCGTAACATAAGTTGTCAAAACAGGAGCTACCAGAGCAAATGTCTATTACGTAACATCCCCAAAAGGATGGTAATAAATCTCTTGAAAGAGTCGAACCGCATACTTTCACATCCACACGGAGTGAGGTGGTGTTTGGCTTAACTTATTTAAAGTACCTTATAAACTAATTTATATTCTAACATGGCCCTTTTAGTTGATAAAATTATAGTAATAATAATTTTGTAAAACGTTTGATCGAAAAATAAAATTGCTAGTTAATATATAATATATCAGAAGTTACAATGCCAGGCTCGGTGTGTGTAAAAGTTTTCATAAATTATAGAATTTTATTTAATATAACAAATTAAAATAAAAATAAAATCTGTTTAAAATTAAAAGTACACTAAAAATAAGTGTATCTGTCCCTGTTTAAGTCTTTGAGGTTCCAATTGAGTAGTTTATCCATTTAAAATGTGTTTCCAGAGAAATTTTGCCCAAAATTTAAAATATTTGAAATATCTGAAAAACTTTTCTCTCATATTAATTTTTGTTTTTCAAAGTTCCATTCTCTCCCTAAATTTGAAATTGAAAGAGATATCCAATAATAGTCTTAAGTGGATTTAGCAAGCGGGTTTTGGAGTTGGAAATTGGGAATTGGAATGAAACTTATATTTATTATTTGGATAACTCTTATTGGAATTGAGAATTGAAATTCGTAGTTAAAAATTTTGATACCCCAAATCCCTTCTAAGGTGTTTAGGCAAAAACTCAAGCTTGATTCCCATAAAATTTATCTAAAATATGTAAATCATGTTGGTTTGATAAATATATACTATATTATTATTTTATTAAGGTTTTTTGGTTGCTTAGGGTAAAATTACTAAATACCCTTTATTTTAAAATTTTCTACCTTTTTTTTTATTTCTTTTTTGCTTCTCGTTTTCATTAGCTATTTACTTTTATTTGCATTAACTATCAATTTTCCCGCTTTCTAAATTTTTTTATCTTTCTTTATTTTGTTATTAGTTCTGTTTTTAACTAATGTTTTAACTTCTTGTTTTATTCGTGTGTTTCTCTCAATTGTTCTCATCTTTCAAATTCTTTTATTTTTTTATTTTTAGTTAGAAGATTTTTTTATTATTTTAAATAATGTAATTTTTACATAGAGTGTAAAATTTTTATTAGTATGTAATATATTACACAAACTATATAATTAAATATAAGGCCTACGGTTTGTTTATCCAAATGTAAAATTACTAAATTAGTCTTATTTGAAAAGCCTTGTGTTTTTTTCTCCTCCTTTAAATATATTTTCTTCTTTTGTCCCTTTCATTATTTCCTCTCCCTTCCATTCGGCTTATTAGACTACCCTTATTTTATTTTCTTAGCATGTTCTTGTTTCATCTATATCTTTTAATATATTTTGTTTTCTTTTTTTTTTTTCTCTACCTACCATCGGTCTTCTTTATATTTATCTTTGTAATTTTTTCCTTTTTTTTTTTTTAAATCTAAACTGTTTATATATTGTTAAATTATGCTTGAGGGGTTTACACTAATTAATTTTTTCTTCTTTTTTTTTTCTTCTCAACCTTCCATTAATTTATAGTATTTATTTTTACTTGATATTTTCTTTTTAAAAAATTTTTATATTTATTTTTATTTTATGGTATTATTTAATTCTAAAAATTTTATTTTATTTTTATAATATAATAATTTTATAATATATCATAATTGATGAAATGTAAAATTTATAAATATTATATAGAAGTAAAGTTTCTTTTGAAATTTTATTTTTTATTTTATATGGATCAATATTAATATTAAAAATTTATAATATCTCATTTTGAAAGAATCAACATGTTAAACATCGGTCATTGTAATGATATACATATCAGGTATTAAACTAAACAAATATTTTGAAATGAATAGCCTTACTCCAAATTCAAGGTAAATGATTTGAATTCTAATCTAATTTTAAGTTGTGAACCAAACCCCTCATTAATATTTCCATTAATATATTATAATTTATATATATTATTACATTCAATAGGGTTTTTGTTTTCCCAACGTGAATTTTCAAGAGTACCCTTAATTTTAATACCTTTATTCTTTGTTAACATTTTCTTCTATCCTTTTATCTTACTTACAATTTATATCTATATGTTCTCTTAAACTTTGTCATATTTTTAAATACTTTTAATCTTTCATCATTTTTTATTTTAAACATTTTTACACAATGTAAAATCACAGAATTTTCTTATTTTTATTTTCTAAATAACAGAATGTAAATTTTTTATTTATATTTTCTCCTCAATTTTTTTTACAAATTCTTTTTATATTTTAAGTTTTATGATTTAAAAAAATTCTTTATACTTTTTAATATAAATATATATATTTTTTATTGATTAAAACCCAAGTTTAGCTGGATCCAAATAGGTGGGAAAGCGTAGCCGTTTGAAATTGTGGGCAAGAGCCGCATTGCGGGACTCGAACCTGCGTTGCCCACACGCAAAGGCTTTCTTACGCAATCGGATATGTTACACGGACGCCATATTGGCATAATCAAACTAACGCTACGTCACGATATTCAACGTGTTGTCTGTCTGTACGCCGACGGAGCATGTTTCTCGCTTTGCTCACCCAACTCAATTGTGTGAATAAATTCTGAGAGCTATTGCTTCAAAGGGCACTCCCACTTGCTAATTCTTCTCTGAATGCTCCAGTCACTCGATTTGGGAGGTTTAGCGTTCTTTGTTTTTGCATTCGGACAATTGATTTTGCATGTGGTTCTTATTATTGTCCTTTGCACTGTGTTTTTGACTCCTTTTCGAATCAAGCAGGATATACAAGATTGTTATTCATGTGAAAACTCTTCGTTTAATAAGCAGAATTCGAGAGAATTTACATTACGGATTTCTTTTGAGTTTCGTTCATGTGATTACAATCTGTATCTATGAGTAAATTTTTCTGTATGTTTTATCAAGCATATTAATCGTGATTAATTTTAGTTTCTTGATCACAACTCGGGTTGATTCTTGCATTTAGGTGTTCTGCCGCCTAATGGATCAAACAATTTTTGTAAATGGAGTTCAAGAGGCTCCGCTGCTTCCTTCTTGTGATGACGACCATGGAGGTGTCATAGTGGAAATGCAGGAGGCTATGGATCCCAATGATTTTAGCTCGATTCTCAAATGTTCACTTACACAGTGGAAGCATCAGGTACATATATGGCATTGATCTCCATCCTCCCTTGGCATCGCTTTAGCCACGCTGTACTTGAGTGCCTTGGGAGAGCTGAGAAAGCTTCAGAGAGCTCCCTAACTTTGCACTGATTATGTAAAAAGTGTTATGAGTTATATATGTGCAGTTTGATTATAAGAAGCCTGAATTGAGGTGTTCAGGTTTTCCGGTCCCACGCTTTTATGTCATCTTGACCTAGCACGCAGCATCATGCATAAATTCTTCTTTGCCTCTCCTTCGCCTTAGACAATAATACAACCTTAAAGCAACTAACTCAGCCTCTAAATTTTGCACCAACAGCAATTGATGTTTAATGAATATGTTTGCCTGCAACTTTCTGTTGAATACTGTTTATTTCTACTGGACGAGAGTGTCAAATGAGACAGGATTTTGCAGACACATGTACATACACATACGTATATGCCCATATATTGATATGTGTTATTGCAGGGAAAGAAAGGAGTGTGGATCAAGTTACCAACCGAACTTGTCAATCTTGTTGAAACAGCAGTTAAGGTAATTTTTCCTCTCATTAATGGAACTTTATGGGGTTTTGTTGTCTTCAAGTGTCTGTGTTTTGATAATTCAGAATTCATTTTTGTTTCAACCATTTCTGTGCTTTAATTCTGTCATTCTAGGGTCCAGAGCATGACAAACATGATGTGTTGGTACTCTATTTGGAATATACATATTGTCAAATATTGGGCCTAAAGACTATCCAAAAAGTTCCCATTTCGTGAAATTATTGGCATTGCCTATGGTTATTATAATTTACTGGATGTGCTTTTTCAATAAATGGAAATCTGCCGCTGTGGAGTGGTGGAATAAAGGTGCGGATTCTATCTGTTTATTGATTTAAAGGAAAGTGGCTTGGGGGGGAAGAAGAGTGCTAGGCTGATCTCCAGGAGTTTCAACAAATAGGAGACGAGAAGAAATTCAATGCATACTATTTCCTTTAAATCAAACTCTAGAAATCTATAAGGCATTGCAGGGTAGTGGATGTGAATTGCCAAAATTACCAGCAGTTTTGAAAATGGTCCAATTTTCATTTGGAGAAATTTTACAAAGATGATTTTCTTTCTTGCCTTTAGTTGAGCAGAGATCCATCATAAAAGGTCTGTCCATCTTGAGTCATTCTAGACTTTTAACTTCTATATGATTCATTAATTTATGATTTCATCAGAAAAATTATGTGGCCGTTGAATTTAGCCTCAGAAAATGAATATTCAATGATACAGGAAGGATTTTGGTATCACCATGCTGAGCCTCACTATTTGATGCTTGTTTACTGGATTCCTGAAACTCCTAGCACCATCCCAGCAAATGCAACACACCAACTTCGCATTGGTGCTGTAATTATGAACAAAAAAAGAGAGGTACTTTGATATCATTCTACTTGTACTTTTTATTATGTACATTACTACATTCATATCCGAACAGTTCCCCTTAGAACTTGATGACTGGAGCTTTTGTTTTCGCCTTGTATTGAAGTATTTGCCCACTTTTCAGCAATGCTCTAGTGTTTCCACACTTTTATTTTTGTTTGGAATGTTGCTATTTTCACAATCCCCCGTGTTTATAAATTTTCTCAAAGAAGTGTTTCACTAAAAATCCTCATTCCTTTGAGGTTGATCATGCACTAAACTTCAGTTGACTTGATGTCCACCTTTTAGCTTTATGTTAGAAAACTGACTTCAAGTCATGTAAATGCAAATGATTGTCAATACTAATGGAACTGTTGAGTTCCTATCCTATTTGTGACTCCCGCAACTCTTTTGCACAGTTGCTTGTTGTTCGGGAAAAGCATGGCAGGTTTCATGAAACTGGTATTTGGAAGATCCCTACAGGAATTCTTGAAGAGGTCTGCGCTTAAACTGAAGTTACAGTTCAGAGTGCATATGTTCAATCTCTTGACATGTATATTGCTTCGTAAATTCCAGGGGGAGGATATTTTTTCAGGTGCAAGAAGAGAAGTGCAAGAGGAAACAGGAGTAAGCAATTGCTAAATGGTGAATAATTTGATACATGTAGCATCCCTTTCTGCTGTTGGCACTGTTTCTGAGAGTGATGTTATTTGATATGGCAGATTGATACAGAATTCATGGATGTTCTGGCGTTCAGGTAAAGTTTTGCATAAAATGAGATTTAAAAAACAAATGCAGCCTAGTCATATCTGAAAATTGACTGGTGACTCGGATTATAAGTGCTGTTCTGATAGATCACCGAGATGGCAAAATTTCTCCACTAGTCTCCTTTCTAGGAGCCCTGTCATTTCAATATCTCATGACTAATTTAAATTCTACTCTGTATTATCAGAAACATAAGACAGTTAAAGATCAAATATGCCAGCTTAAAATTTCCTTAGGTTATATGTATGCTCCATCCAGATTGGTTACAGTGGCCTTAAACAGAAATAATAGGAGGTGCCTCCTCTTATGTATCTGGATATGAGTATTGCGACAACAATTAGCATTTATAGTTGAACATTTTGGAGATTAGATATTGTATTTCAAGGGTTTCCAGGCTTATGGACATGCATATTTTCAATGACAGGCAAATGCACAAATCCTTTTTCGAGAAGTCGGATCTATTTTTTCTGTGTATGCTGCGGCCTTTATCCTTTGACATCCAAAAGCAAGACTCAGAGATTGAGGCAGCCCAAGTACCTTAGATTGATTGATGTTATTGTTTAACATTGCCTGTTAAGTATCTAATGGAGGTCTCTGACAAATTTTAGCGTTTCATTGCACGTAGTGGATGCCAGTTGCTGAATATGCTGCACAACCTTTTGTTGAGGAGCGGTCGATTTTGAAGTATGCCGCTGATGTCTGCCTAGCAAAGGTTGACAAAGGGTATACTGGATTCACTCCTCTCCCAATAACATCAGTTTTAAATGATGAGATTAGCTACCTATACGTTAACAAGGAGGATCTGGACCTCTGATATTCCCAACTTGTCTCTGAAGTGGGGGGTCAATACAGGAAATTTCTGGGAACACTATTTGTTGGATTCGTCAATTTCTAGTAATTTGTCTGTATGGCTAGTTAATCATACATATAAGTACGAACTGATTCAACTTTGGTTTGTCTTTAGTTACACTATCATTTGCTTGTATTCTTCTTCAGTTCTTCTTTAGTGGAGTTTGATTTGACAGAGTAATATCCTACCTAGAATTTACTATTACCGTAGCTTATGTCCTTTTGTAGTTTGAATAGAACATTATGTTTTGTAACTTTGGATATGAAGATAAGCAATAAAATGTCTATGTTCTATAATTGTAAGAAATGCTTTATCCTGTAAATTACGGACATTTCAATATTCGTCATAAGTAGATGCCATAATTGGAGAAGTAGCTTATAGTTTATTTTTTTTAATTGCATATTTATGAATTTTCTCTCTTCTCCATGACACCACGAACTATAGTCAATGGACAATGAGTTAAAAAGTGATAAGTGATTCCAGCAAAATTCACTGGGCGGGGGCTGGCTGCACTTTAGCTTATTAGGTTCAAAATCGTTTTTTTGTAGCACTTTAAGACTATTGACTAGAAGGAATTAACTTAGTAACTTCAAGTGTTACTAACTCGTGATAATATGTAAAATAATAGACGTATTTGTATCTATTTTGTGTTTAATCTATGCATGCATATTAGTAAAAATGAAGAAAATATATTATTATGTATGAATTACATTACATATTATCATGCATTTACCTTAAAATGAGAATTGTCATACATATACGTGTTTTAAAATGAGAGTTATTATAGTTGTATGAAAGATTAAGTAATAACTTTAAAACGGCGTTGCATTTTGGTGGAATATTCAATTGAGTTGAAACTTTAAGGAATAAAAAAAAAATGAATTAGATTTCTAACGGCACAAAAATCAAGTCAATTTGACATCAGATGAAGACATTACACAAAAGAATGTACATCGCCAGAGCAATCAAATGCTGAAATTTTCGTGATCAAGGTTGCGATCACGAGAAGGTGTTTCGCGACCTGGACTGGAATTTTCGTAGTTTTGAGTAGGGATCGTGAGATTTTGAGCTAGGATTGGGGTCCTTGGTGGTGCGATCGCGGCATGGCGGTGCCAGAAACATTCAACTCTCGTTTTTTCATAATTTTCAAGGGTTTTTTCGACTTTTCACACTTCGACGCATCTCCTAAGGTTTCTTGAGCTATAAATAAGAGATCCATGCATCTAAGAAGGGGGGATTTTCTAGTTTCTTTAGGTTTTTGTTTCTTTTCCAACTCCTAAAACATAGGAATGTAAGAACAAAGCTTGGGGAAGGAGGGATCCACGCCAAGAGTTGAAGAAAATTCGTTTCCATTCAAAGCAAAGTCTTAGGAATAAGTTTTCATAGCGTTTTCTATTATTTTGATATTTGCTTAGATGGTAAACGGTTTAGAATATGTTTTTATTGAATATACTATGAATTTCTAAATCCTTCTCTGGTCACTTGTGTTTGTGTTTAGTATATGATATGTGTATGAATTCCAATTAATTATCTTTGTATGGTTATTCACAACTGTGAATTTGGATAGTAATTGGAAAAGATTGGTCACTTCTCAAATTGTTTGTGGCAGTGCGAGAAATAATGGAAGTGAAACTTGAAGTCATACAATTTGTGAACATTAATTCTATGAGAATAGTGGGAGTGAAATTGTAGAGTTAGTGTAAGAAACCATTGTTAATCGTCAACTTGACACTTGACTCAATTTAGCTTGGGAATACCCATTACAATTTGGAGTTAAAGTTAGAGGAAAATTAGGGAGAATATCTTGTAAACTTTAGGATTAACAATCTATAACCACTGTAATTAAATTGATAATTAATGTAATTTGACATGCATAGAAAACCAACATAACACAAGTGGCTAGATTCTTCATTTTTTGACACTTCAATATTTTCATTTGGTGTACTTTATTCTTAATGTTCTCTTTTAGTTTTATTTCTTTTCTTTCGCTCTAGTCTTGAGACCTAACTAATAAGAACTCGATTAAATCAATAGACACATAAACTCTTCTTGTGTATATGACACTCGTACTTACCTAATACTGGTCATTATAGATTTAAATTTTGGTGTGTTAATGACTCGCATCAAATTTTAACACAGTTTTCGGGGAGGGTGACGAGTGCCATTGAATACTCTGAGGGATTGTTAGATTAGGCCGTCTTTATTTTATTATTATTTTTACTTCTTGCCTTGTACTTTCTTTCTGCCGTTATCTTTCTTGCTCTTTCTGATTATCTTTGGTTTCTATAAGTCATAGTATTATCTATTGAATTTAATTCTTATTGGTCAGTACAATTGCATGTGTAGGAATAAGAGTATTAATTTTGAGCTTGACTTAGAAATTAAATAAACACTGCATAGATGTCAAACTCTTTTTCTGCAAGAACAAGAGATAGCTAAAAATGACCCACTACAAGAACTTCCTCCTCCACCACATCAACGAGTAATAAGAGACTACGTGCAACTGGTGATGAACCCAAACATGACAAGAACTGTGAGACCACCGGGGAACATGAATAATTTTGAATTGAAAGCTGCATTAATCAATATGGTACAGTTAAACCAATTTAGTGGAGTCCCACAAGAAGTCCTGAATACACACTTAGCACCTTTTTTTGAACTATGAGACACTGTAAAATTTAATTGAGTTTTAGATGATGCTATTAAATTAAGATTATTTCTGTTTTCTCTTAGGGACAGGTCTGATAATGCCTACAATCCTTACTACCTGGGAGCATAGTCACTTGGCAAGATATAGTGAATAAATTTTAGGCTAAATACTTCCCACTAGCAAAACCTGCACAACTTAGACTGGAAATTGGATCATTCAAGCATATAGAGTCCGAGTCACTGCCAGATGCCAAAAGTGTGGGAACGATTCAAGGAACTACTCAAGAAATGTCCCCAGTATGGATATCCACTTTGGATGCAAGTATAAATATTTTATAGTGGGATATCTGGTCAATTATATGAGGTGGTTGATGTAACTGCAGGGGGGCCCTTATGAATAAAATATCTGAGGATGCTTGGGAATTGGTTGAAGTGATGGTAGCCAATGAGTACCAATGGGCAACAGAGAGATCCACAACTCGAAGGGTCGTCAGCATGCATGAGCTAGATGCAGTAATGGCCCTAGTAGCGAAAGTGGAACTCCTTTCCAAAAAGATTAATAGTGTCTTGGTAAGCTACCCTTAGCGCTCATCATTTTCGTCAAATCCTATATGTGATGTGTGTAGGATCCTATCCTACACATGAGTGTAGAAGTGAAGGAACAAGCACCGGGCAATAAGAGTAAGTAAATTATGTAGGTAATGTGGGGACTCAAGGCAACAATTCATATACAAATACCTACAATTTAGGTTAGACAAATCATCTAAATTTTTCTTGGAAAATTCTCAAAACCTACCGGGCTTCCAAGCACTATACCAACAGTAAGAGAAAAAATGGTCTTTATAGGACATGACTGGCAATCTTGCAAAGTCTACCCATGAAATGATAAGTAATCTTACAAAGACTCAATAAGATTTTATGCACCAATTGGCACGCTTTTGTAGAACCAACCATCATCTATTACAACTTTGGAGATGTAATTCGGGCAACTAGCAAGAGATGATAAACAGGCCAGCAGGTATGTTACCTATCACTATTGAGACTAATCCACTAGAGCATGCGAAAAGTGTGCAAGTGGTAGAGAGTGGAGAGAACAAAGAGAATCCACCCATTGATGCCTAAGAAGAAGAGAAAAAGGAGGTCAAGGTATAAGTCGAGGAACTAAAAGAAGTGAGCGTTCCACCTTCTTACAAGCCAAGAATTGCATACCCACAAAAATTCATTCCCATTGAGCTAAAGGAGCAGGTTCATAAATTTCTGAATAATTTTGAAATGTTAAATGTAAATGCTCCATTAGTTGCAAAAATTAAAGAGAACCCAAGTGTGGTGAAGTGCCTGAGGGACGTAATTAGTGGAAAAAGAAAGTTTAGAGAATAGGAGGATGACTTGGAAGAGGAGAATATTTTTCCATCGAAACTAAAAGACCTTGGGAGTTTCTTCATCTCTTGCACAATAGAAAACACCTTTTTTGATAATATCTTATGTGATTTGGGTGGTAGTATTAATGTAATGTCATTCTCCACTTTCTAGGCACTCGGTATAGAGTTAGTGAAGCCCACGCGCATGAAAATCAAGCCAGCGAATCGATCAATGACAAGGCCACTCGACTTGTGGAAGATGTTGTAGTGAAGGTGAGTGATTTTGTTGTCCCTATGGACTTCATCGTAATCGATATAGAGAGCAAAAAGGGGAAATGTATCATCTTTGGCCACTCTTTCTTAGCTACCACAAAGCTAATAATAGACATGGAGCAGGGTAGCTTGACCTTACACATTGGAGCTAAAAAGGTGACATTTTTCATATATCCCAACCCCTTGATCACTCAACCGTAAATGAAAAATGTAGAGGACGTGTTATTGATTAAGTGTAATAACCCCTCTAATAAGTCTGCAAAGAAAACTCTAGCTAGCGAATAAGAAGCACAAGGGTCGGAAGAGGTACAATAGCCAGGTGTGGGGGAAGAACTACATGAATGGCCTTAGAAAAAGGAGGAAGTGAATTATGGAAGAAAGGTAAGGAAGAGGAGAAATAGGATGCTGAAAAGGAAGGAGAGAGTTGTAATTCATGGGGGGTTGTAGAAACCTAAGTCTTTAATTAAACCACCTTAGCCCACGAGTACCTTATTGGGCTATAAACATTAAATACAACACTACTTGGGAAGCAACCCAAGCTTTCTTTTCCTACTTTCAGTTCTTTTAGTTTGTTTAGTTTGTTTTGATTTGCGTTATATGGAGATCACATATTTTTTTGAGTTGGTGTAGGATTCCGAAAAATTGAAAGAATGAGGATGCATGAAGAAGTCCAAAAGAAGAAGGAAGATGAATGAACACCACCCCACTAGGTTCTCTTATTCCTTGTTGTCTTGCTTTATATGTAATGAATGTGTTTAATTGTGGCAACAAGTTGAATGTGAGGGTGGCAAGGACGAAAAAAAATTGAGTGTGAAAGGTGTCATTGCATGCCCTAGAATTGCTAGATTTTTATGCATGCAAACATATGGTATTATGGTCACATTGATAACATGAACATTGTATGAAATTATGGTCGCTATACTTAATTTATGATAAATGCTTGCAAGAAATTTCTGTTGCTTTGTTCTATCAGTATTCTCAACATTAGCATATTAGACTTGGTGTTGAATGCATAGTTCCTATTTCATTGAGCACACACTCTTTACTTTTGATCATTAGATTGTCTGAGAAGTTCTATGGTGAGGATGAGATAATTTAGTTGAGGGTGTAAGCCTTACTTTAGGTGTTGGCGCATTCTCTAATGAACGAGGAAGATTAACTAAGAAAATTAGAAAGCAGGGACTTCGAAAAATTCAAGAAAATATATGTGAGTGTGAAAAATTGGTCTACTCCACTAATTGGAGCAGCTAAGTAACCGAGATTACGCAAAAACTCCTGTTCATTCTTGTATAAAAATGTTGAGTAAATTATGAGTATGCAAAGCATCTTAAGTTAGTTGTGAGTTGAGTAACCGGAGGTGTGCAACGACCCTTATTCACTTTTGTGTAAAAAGACTCCCAACTACTTAAGAAAGAAGTTAAAGCTCACAGAAAATAATAAAAAACAAGTGTGGGAGGAGAATGACGAAGAAATTACTAACCTACACAAGTTTTCTGGTGAGAAGTAATGTGATTGACCTTGTTCAAAAAAGAGTGAATTAATACTCTGAGTGAGCAGTTTTAGATTTAGTTGTCTTGGAATTGCTAGGATTATCAAAGAGTTGAAGTAGTTGAAAGTTGAACAGTGATACACACACACGAGAACTCATGTTGTAAACATTTAAGTTGAAAGTGCTATGATCTTGGATGATGGTAGACTAAATACTAAGGGCTTATATATCTAACTTTTAAAATTAAGAGAAGCGGCCAAGTTCATTATTTTTATGCATCAATGACTCCTTTGAAAGAGAAGTGTTTACTTGAGGACAAGCAAATGAGTAAATGTGGAGGTGTGATAACATATGAAATAATAGGCATATTTGTACCCATTTTGTACTTAATTTATGCATGCATATGAGTAAAAATGAAGAAAATACATTATTATGCATGAATTACATTAAATATTATCATGCATGTGTCTTAGAATGAGAATTGCCATGCATATACATGTTTTAAAATGATAGTTATTATGATTGTAGGAAAGATTAAACAGTGAATTTGAAATGATGGAAAATTTTGGTGGAACATTTAATTGAGCTGAAACTTTGAGGAATAAAGTAAATATGAACTGGCTTTCCAACGCATAAACATCAGTTTAATCCGACATCCGAGGAAGAAGTTATACACAAAAGAATGAACACCGCCAGAGTAGTCAGGTGCTAGAATTTCTGCAATCAAGGCCTCGATCGTGGAAGTTGGAGCCGCGATCGCAGGAAGGTGTTTCGCGACTTTGAACTGGACCGTGACCTGTTCTAAAATTTCCATGGTTTTGAGTCGGGATTGCGAGATTTTAAGCCTTGATCATGGTCCTCGGTGGTGTGATCGCGGTGTGCCTGCGTCAAAAACATTCAGCTCTTGTTTTTTCATAATTTTCAGGGTTTTTTTTGACTTTTTATACTTCTACACGTCTCATAGGGTTTCTTAGATTATAAATAAGAGATCCATGCATTTGAGGAGGGATTTTTCTAGTTTTTTTAGGTTTTTGTTTCTTTCTAACTTCTAGAACATAGGAATATAAGATTAAAACTTGGAGAAGGAGGGATCCACGCCAAGAATTGAAGAAAATTCATTTCCATGCAAAGCAAAGTCTTAGGAATAAGTTTTCATAGCATTTTCTATTATTTTAATGTTTTCTTGGATGATAAACGGTTTAGAACTTGTTATTATTGAATTTACTATGAATTTTTAAATCCTTATCTGGTCACTTGTGTTTGTGTTTAGTGTATGATGTATGCATAAATTTTAATTAATTATCTTTGCATGGTTATTCACAATTGTAGGTTTGAATAGTAATTGTGGGAGATTGGCCACTTCTCTAATTGTTTGTGGTAGTGCGAGAAATAATGGAACTGAAACTTATGCGTTAGATACATAATTTGTGAATACTAATTCCGTGAGAATAATGGGAGTGAAATCGTAGAGTTAGTGCAAGAAACTATTGTTAATTGTCAACTTGAATACTTGACTCGATTTAACCTGGGAATACCCATTAAAATCTGGAGTACTTTGTTTTTGATGTTCTCTTTTAGTTTTATTTCTTTTCTTTTGCCTAGTCTTGAGGTCTAATTAATAAGAATTCTATTAAATCAATAAACACACAAATTTTCTTCGTGTATATGACACTTGTACTTATCTAGTATTAGTTATTATAAATTTTAAATTTTAGTGTGTTAACGACGCATAAAAACTCAGCATCAACTCCCAAAGAAAAGAGGGAAGAAGAAGGAAGGAACAGGGATTGACGGAAAGAGACTGGAGTTTTGTTGATATTACTCCCTATTCTCATTACTTTATATATAGTCATTCATCACTTAACAGCTCACTCAATCGGTTACATCACTGCCGCACTATTTGGTCCTTACAAAAGAATTGGTAGGCTTCCTTTAAATGTTCCTAAAATAATGCTAATACAAAATCCCTCAAATATTGCGGTGTCCTGCGTTTCTCTTGACTTCATCAATTACAGGTGTAACATTGCCTCTCTCGTGGATGGCAGCCTTGCCTTGCCTTCAAGGCTGAAATCAGTAAAGTTGTGACCAAAATTGTTGCGGGTCTTCCAAGTGGCTTCAAGAGGAGTTGAAATTTGCCCAGTGAATTAAACCCATTTAACATATTTGTCTTCTGTCTGTCGTGATACAATGACAAGATAATGCCTTAATTGGAATATCTTGGCGGCGGATTGATGCAAAGTGTGGCTAAATCCTGCTTGAGTAGAATTTGGACACAACTTCGAAAATTAAAACATGGAACACAGAATGAATAAGTGAATCATGGGGGCCGGCTTATATTCCACCCTACCAATTTGGAAGGGGTCCATAAAATTGTTTAGCTCATCTAGAACTTGGACAATAGACTAGCATGTTGTCTGGGTTCTAAATTAACATAGACCCACTTTTCCATTGGAAATTCTTTTTCCTGGCGATTTTGGTGGGCATAAAAGCTATTGTGAGCTTGGGCACACTCTAAGTTAAGAGTATTCACAATTCGACAAACTAATCAAATCAAATCGAAATTAAAATTTTTATATGTACCGAATACCGAATCAAAATTTCAATTTGGTTGGTTGGGTATTCGGTATGAAAATTTTTCAAATTTTAGTTTTCGGTTTGGTTTCTGTATGTAGGTTTGGTATACCGTACCGAACTATATACCAAATTTTATTTTTATTTTTTAATATTTTTACTTTTTTTCTTAAAATTTTTTATAGTTGTGATTTAATATTCTAATTTTTATATTATTTTTTAAAAATTTTATACTATTATCTTATAATTTTCAATTTTTTTTATTATAATGGATATATTTTTTATTCAAAAAATCTAAACTAAAATAGTAAAATATTAAAATTAAAATATTTAATATTTACATATAAGATATACAATTAAAATTTAAAATTTTAAATATAAAATCATTCATTTTTATTATTTTTAAAATTTTGTAAAGTAAAATTTGGTATACCAAAAAGTTAAACCGAATATACCAAAAAAATTTGGTACATTACCAAACCAAAGTGAAAGTTTTAGTTCGGTATTCAATACCCAATTTTAGAATATCAAATTTTTAGTACTAAAAATTTGATATTCTAAAATTGGGTATTGAATACTGAAAATTTGATTCGGTAAAGTGGTGCATGAGAGAAGCCAACAAGGTTTCATGATCTCGTTTGTCCTTTTTTTAAGTGTTAATGGTGTTGAGAAATTTTAAATGGAATAAATGATTATAAGACAAGAATAAGAATACAAGAATTTTATCAACTTTCTAATTATACTCAAACAAAATTGTATAACTTACAAATAATAATGTTACAAACGGATTCTTTACAAAAGGAACTTTTTACTCTTCCAAAACACTCTCAGAAGACGCACTATAACTCTTTTAGAATTCATAAATCTTAAACTCTATCTTACAGTTCTAACTGGATTAGAACACATGAACTAAGCCCCTTTTGTACTAACTTACTTAAGGAATCAACAATTTAGATTAAAAATATCAAATGGTTGATGTTGATTGTTACCAACCTCCACCTAACCTCTCACCTACTTCAGGAATCTAGACAAACTTGTTAACTAGTTCGTTCATTCACAACATTTAAGTAATTGGACTTTTGGGTTTTTAAGTGGGCTTGGGCTTAGGCTTCTTTGGCAATGTTTTAGTCAACTTGTCAACTCCATAGTTATGATATTCATTTTCTCCAAAGATGCTTCATTTGCCTCCAATGTTTGTTCGGACGTTGAATGGAATGTGGAATTCTTACCTAGATGGATGGCACTCTGGCTGTGGAAAATAAATTTTTTTGATTCCACCTCAGTTTCTGAAGCAACTTCTTCAACCATAGAAGTTCTTTACATACCTCAGTAGGTGTCATGTATTCTGTGCTTACTCTGCTAAGATACAATAGCTTCAACAAATGCCATCCAGAATCCAAAAGTTGATTTTCTTGAATCGATGTCACCTGTCATGTTTGCGTTAGAATATTCCTCAAGTACTAGCTTGTTTCTTTCGCAAATGTAGCATAATCCCAACTTTGTTGTTCCTTTTAAATATCTTACAATTCACTTAACAACGTTCTAATATTCTTTCCCCAAATTTAACAAATACCAACTTACTTGAGCAATTGCAAAAGCTATGTTTAGCCGAGTGCAAGCCATTGTATCTTCAAACTTCCTACTATTGAAGCATATGACACGTTATTCATATACTTCTTTTCTTTTTCATTACTTGGACATTGATTTTAATTAAGTTTAAAATGACCACCAAGAGGAGTTGAGATATTTCCATTTGAAACCTGTCAATTACTTTCTTAATGTAACTTTTTTGAGATCTTCATATTTTAGCATTTGGCTTATCTCTAAGAATGTGCTTGCCAAGTATGATCTTGATAAGTTCTAAGCCATTTATTTCAAAGGACTTATTCGACTCCTTTAACTTAGTAATTTTCTTTATGTATTGGCTAACAATCAACATATTATCAAGATATAAAAGTAAAATTATGAAGTCATTTTCAAAATGTTTAAAGTATACATAGTGGTTAGCATTAGTCTTTGTAAAACCATGTTCAATCATGAATAAATCAAACCTTCTGCACCATTATTGTGGTGCTTGTTTGAGTCTATAAAGATTCTTCTTCACTCGGTAGACCTAGTCTTTGTCTTTTTCTTTGAATCCCTCGAGTTGTTCCATTAAGGTCTCACTTCAAGATCTCTGGTTAAGAATACTGTCTTGACATCTAATTGTTCTACTTTAAGTTTAGACTTGCAGCTGGACCAAGAACAACTTGGATAGATGTCATTTCTACCACCAAAGAAAATATTTCTTCAAAATCAATACCTTGTTCTTGTTTAAAGCCTTTAACAATTAACTTGGCTTTATACTTTAGTTTTGAACTTCCTGCAATTGCCTTTAACTTAAACACCCACTTGTTCTTTATGGTCTTCCTTCTAGGGGGTAGCTTCACCAGCTCGTAGGCCTGATTGTAATGTAGGCCTGATTGTAATGTATGGACTTTATTTCCTTTTCCATAACCTTCCACCACTCTTCACAATTTTTATGATTGACTACTTCCTTAAATGTCTCAAGTTCTTCTTCAGTTGGTATCAAGTAGTTAGCTAGATTATACTTTGTTGATGGCCTCTTTTCTCTTTAAGATCTTCTAAGTATTTGAGGTGGAGTTGGAGCAAGTTCTTCTTACTATTGGTTCTCAAAGTATTGTGGAACTTCAACTTTTTGTTGACTTGTTTTAGTTGGAGGATGTTTCTCTAGGATCTCAAGAGATGGTCTCAAACTTGTTACCTTTTTTAATGTCGTCAATTGTTTGATCTTCGAAAAAGGCAATGTCTTTACTTCTCATTAACTTCTTTTTGTCAGGGCCTAAAGACTATATCCCAACTCCTCGTGTTCATATCCTAAAAAAAATGCATTCCCTTAATTTGAATTCAAGCTTAGTTCTCTCATCATTTGGGATATGTACAAATGCTCTACAACCAAAAACTCTTAAGTGTTGTAAAGGAATATTGTTACTAGACCAAACCCTTTCAAGAACATCTTCATCCAGTAGGAGTGATGGTGGCAAGTTGATTAAGTTAATTACTATCTTCATTAACTCTCCCCAAAAAGGGTTTAGCAATTTCTCATGTGAAAGCATGGATCTTATTCTTTTTGTGATTGTTCTATTTATCCTTTTAACAACTCCATTATGTTGAGAAGTTTTTGGAACATTTTTCTCTAGTCGGATTTCATAATTTCCGCAATACTCCTCAAATGGTCCTTAATACTTGCCACCATTGTCAACTTGGACACACTTCAACTTGAGTCTTTTTTTTTAAAAAAATTCTTGAAAAGATTTAAAACTTGGTGTTTTGTTTTCAATACATAGGACCAAACTTTTTTATAAAAATCATCTATGAAGCTACAAAATACAAAGTACCACAAGGCTATTTAAACTCATTTGACATACATTAGTGTGTACAAGCTTACTGGTTTTTCTTTTCATTTAAGAGGATATCTGTTAAAGGCCACTTTGTATTGTTGTTCCTTTATTACAATCAATACAAAGTGGAAGATTTACATTATCAAATTTTGGTAAATACTCCTTTTTAGCCAAAATATGCATACCTTTTTCAATCATGTGACCAAGTTTTTTGTGCCACAACTTCATTGGAGAACCTTGAACCATATAGTCTTCCTAGTCAATCTTGGCCCCAGTAACGTAATGAGTATTGATTTTCTTACATTTGGCTATCACTAAATTGTGTTTGGTAAGCTTCTAAATGCCTTCAGTAAAATGGCTCAAAAATTCTTTATCATCAAGCTTTCTAGTTGAGATGAGATTATGCCTTTGGTCTGGTACATATCTTACACCTTTCAGTTTCAATTTACAATCTAAAGTTGTAAGAAAAATGCCTCCAATGGCATAAATATTGTAAACTTTACCCATTCCTTTCTTATATAACCGATTTCAATTGATGTGTACAAAGGAATCACATGATAAGAAGTTCCAGAATCTACCACCGAGCTAAAATTTTGAGAAATTAATGTTGATTCATCACCTTACAATAATTACATCAAAGGCCATGGTAGTAGTTTCTTTGGCCTTGTTTTCTTGTTTCTTCCAATCCTCATTTTCCTTAGCCATGTATATTTTCCGAATCGACATTCACTTCTAATGTGTCCTTTCCTTTTGCAATGGAAAATTCAACTTCCTTTTGATTGATGGACCTCCCCCTTGAGCCACCCCTCCAACGATTTGGACCTCACTTGCAGCTTCTTCCTTGTGACTCATGCCTTTAAAAAACTAGGGCTTGAGTTTCAACATCATATCCTAACTTTTTTTTTTCTCCTCATTTCTTTATTGAGTTTTAGCATCAAAATTAACTTCGAATTTGTTGCCAATAACTGGATCCTGTAAGTGTCTTATGATCAAATGGTCCTTCAAACATGGCTTCCAAATTGCATAGTTGTTGGGGGTTAACTTGATCATGGTACTGGTCGATTTCTCCATTACTTCTCAAATCAAAATATTAAAATAGTGGCTCTAGTATTACTTGTTGAGAAATTCTAAATGAAATAAATGATAATAAAACAAGAATAAAATTACAAGAATTTTATCAGCTTTCAAACTATACTTAAATAAAATTGTATAGCTTATGAATAATAATGTTGCAAATGAATTCTTCTTATGAAGAACTTTTTACTCTCCCAAAACACTTTTAGAGGGCATTACAACTCTTCTAGAATTTATAGGTCTCTCAAACTCTCTTAATCTTACAATTCTAACTTCTACAAATCCACTATTGATTCAAATTTCCTTCAGAAATTTACAATTAAGATTAAAAATATCTAACTGTTAAGGTTGATTATTACCAACCTCCACTTAAACTTTCTCCTACTCAATGAGCCTGGACAAGCTTGCTAATTAGGTTTGTTCACCTACCATGTTCAAGTAATTGGACTTATAGGCTTTCAAGTAGGCTTAGGCCTTTTCAAGTTGACTACAATAATACTCTTCCAAATGGGTTGCTCTAGATTTCATCAAGTGTGAGATGCCAAATTTTATAAATTTTAATTACAAAATAACTCAAGAATGCAACGAAATAAATAAAATCCTAATCCAATTTGCTTTCATCACATAAAATGCATAAATATAAATTTTACGATAATTGTATGAAATATTACCTAAAAATAAATTTTGTAGCTTTTGATAAAGTATTGGACTTTAGTTTGTCCATACAAATAAGTCATTGGTTATGGTTCTTCAACAAAACTTTAAGAACTTCTTCGTGAAATCTTGCAACTCTTGCACATGGAGAATTCTTGGAAGAAAATTGAGGAAGATTAGAAACTAATTTTTCCTTGCGTACAAGTGGTGAATAGTGCCCGAGTGAACAATATCTACCACAATGTTCACATGAATAGCTCTCTTTGGAACTCTTTCAATTAATTCATTCTCAAGATACAATCCTATTATATTAGGATTTGTAGGGCTTGTAGAATGAGCTTCATGGGCTTCCACATAGACTTTAAAATTATCCTAAACCCATCAACCTTTAATTATTAATCTAATTAATAATTAAAACCCATTTGAATTATTTCCTTCAATTTAATTAATTCCATTAATTAAATTAAAGGCCTATTATGCTTCTAATTAATAATCTTCATTATTAACAAATATAATAGGTACAAAATAATTTTCTTGTGCCTTGTCCCTTTAATTTAATTAATTCCATTAATTAAATTAAAGGGTCATCATATTTCTAATTATTGTTCTCATCACTAACAAATATAATGAGGAATAAATCATTTGATTTTGGTTTGATCCAATTGCATTTAAACTAAATCCACCATGAGATTTCTCAAGCCTCATTCCCAAGGCTTCTCAAGCTTTGTGATCACTAGGTTGCAAATGCCTTAAGCCGTCATTTTGTTCTTATATGCGTGATTCTCAGGGTTTATCCTTGGCTGGCATTGAGCATAGTTCAAAAGATATGAGAATGATCACTAGTTTGCAAATGCCTTAAGCTGTCGTCTTGTTCCTATATGTTTGACTCTCTAGGTTCATCCTTGGCTGGCAATGAGCATAGCTTGAAAGATATGAGAAACACCTAAAGTGTGGTCTATATATTAGCACATCCAAGGTGAAGTCATTGATCATAATGAATCTATCTGATTGTGAGTACCATGTGGTGTAATCCTTTTATCTTGCTTATACCCAATCTAGTGAGAGTTATAGATTTAATCAAATTCACAAACTCAATCATATTACCAATTGACATTTTCTTATAAGACTAATGTTTCTATCGAAAACTTTTTTCGATCACACACTACCTTGGCTAAGGATTTTTGTCTCACACACTATCTTCGGGCTCATGACCCTATCCCTATATTGGGATAGATATTGGTCCTTAATGCATTAATAATACATTGATCATCATATGCACAACACAACAATATCATCTCTCGTCTAAGGTCCATGCGCACTTAACACCATCACGAAGCAAAATGTTGACAGTATGATTCATTCTATGAGTTAATGTCTGAATGTTCATTCTCCACTAACACATTCACACATATATATTCTCAGTATCTCATATCAAATGACATGGCTCTTACTGTACAAATATAAGGTGTGCAACTCATATCGACTCTTTAATACCCTTTAGAGTGTTTGTGACTATCAGATTGGTTTTAGTGATTGTGTACTAAGACAACCTTTTGTTCATATTTACAACCCCTTATGAATAATACCTTTTAACATAATCACATAAGCACATGCAACACTTTACACTATTCAAGATTTACATGCATGAAAATATTGCTAGAATATTGATAAAATAATCATCAATATTTTATTAAATAATAATATAACATTTACAACCAATATCCCCCAATGTATCCCTCATTGATAATTTGGCGTCAAAGGATATATCACTAATAATCTTTCATTTGCACTCTGTGGACAATGACTCTAATGTCAATTGCTATGGTATTTGATACCCATCTTCTCAAGGTAGAGATCTAGTTGTTCTTCTGTCATCAGTTTGGTGAGTAAGTCAGCAACATTATCTGCTGAAGCTATCTTCTACATGATAATATCGCCCCTTCTAGTGATTTCTCAAATGACATGATATCACCTCTCAATATGTTTGGATTATTGATGAAAGCTTGGTTCCTTTGCTTATGCCATTGCACCATTATTTTCATAATGAAGTAGCAATGGCTACTCCATCCCTGGAACAGCTTAAATCTCAATAATGAACTTCTTAATCCCAATAGCCTTTTTTGTAGCATCACATGCCACAATATACTTATCCTTAGTGGTGGAACCTGCAGTGATGCTCTATTTGAAATTCGTCCAACTCATTACCCCTCCATTAAGATGAAAATGTGTTTAAGTAGATTTTCTATCATCAATGTTTGACTGAAAATTAGAGTTAGTATAGTCATATACTTTCAGTTCCTTATCTCTGTACATAAGTACTATATCTTTAATCCTTTTCAAGTACTTAAGGATACACTTGACAGTATCCTAATGCTATTTGCTAGATTCACCTAGAACTTGGTCGTAACATTTATAGCGTAGGTGGTATCTGGCGTCGTGCATAGCATTGCATATATTAGCCTTCTAATTGTTGAAGCATATGGAATGGTAGCCATTAACCTCAACTCATCATTTATTTGTGGGCACATGGACTTTGAGATATGGATGCCATACCTAACTAGTAGCAATCCTTTCTTAGAAGCTTAAATCCTAATCCTTTTCAGAATCTTATATATGTACAAGGTTTGGGAAAGACACATTTATCTTTTCACTCTATCTCTACAGATGTGAATCCCCAAGATATAGGCTACTTCTCCCAAGTGTTTTATGGAGAATGTCCTAGATAACCATGTTTTAAGCATTGTCATAATCTCAACATCATTCCTAATGAGAACTATGTCATCCTTCTCCTAACTCTATCTCTATACATGCTGATTGCACTCCTACTGACATTCTTGTAAATGCAGGACTCAATCTCATTTTTGATAAAGCCACATGATTTGACTATATCGTCAAAATGAAAATTCCAACTCCTTGATGCCTTCTTAAGGCTATAAATGGACCTCTTAAGGTTGCATACTTTATAAGACTCACCTTAGACCTCAAAACCATATGGCTACACTATATAGATATCCTCCTTAAGGAACCTGCTGAAGAAAGTAGTTTTGAAATTCATTTGCCAAATCTCATATTCCAAATAGGTGGCCATTGTTAGAAGTATCCGAATGGATTTAATCATAGCTATAGGTGAAAAAGTCTCCTCATAGTTAATACCCTCTTTTTATCTATAACCTTTCGCCACAAGCCTAGCCTTATAGGTCTCCACCTTGCTAGTCAAACCAATCTTCTTATTATAGATCCACTAAGGTCTAAACTTGGTTCGAATATATAAAATCCATCTCAAACTACAAAGCCTCTTGTCACTTGGCGGAGTCCATATCATATCTGCTGTTATTTGATCATATGTAGAAAGATCATCCCTATGATTATTATCTCTCACAACGAACAACTTTTGTTCATTCTTTAGGATATAACCATATCTCTTTGATGCATGAGAGACTCTACTCAATCATCGCAATGGTTGCATCATAGAAGGTGTTTCTTAAATAGGTAACTGCTATATAGGTTCCTTGCTTCGTTCTTCATGCTCAATTTCCTTGAGCACAGAAGTCCTTACAGCACCCCCTTTCCAAACAAACTCTTCCTCCCAGAAGTGTGCTTGATAACCAACAATAATCCTATGATAAAAAAAGAGGTAGAACTCGTATCCTATAGAGTCTTTGGAAAACACTACAAGCGATCTAAAATGGCCTTTGCCTTTAACTTATTCACCTTGCTCTTCTTAAGGTAATTTGAACATCCTCAAACTTTAATATGCTTTAAGCTCGACTTCCTCCCACTCCACATCTCATGTGGGATCGAAGGAATGGATTTTATTCAAGATGTAGGTAGCTATCAAGAAGGTGTGTCCCCATAGAAAAATAGGTAAATTAGTGAAGTTCATCATGGGTTGAACCATGTTCAACAAGGTCCGATTCCTACACCCACTGTACTATTCAACTGAGGAGTTGTGAGTGGCGTGAGTTGTGATACAATACCATTTTTTTTGAGGAATTTCACAAACTCAGCTCTCATGTATTCCCCACCATGATCGAATTGTAGTGCCTTGATATGCTTGCCAATTTGTTTCTCTACTTCAGCTTTGAATTACTTGAACTTTTCAAAGGATTTATATTTGTACTTCATCAAGTACACATACTTATACCTAGAGAAATCATTGGTAAATGTAATGAAGTAGTAAAATCCTCTCCTCACCATTTCATTGAATGGCTCACAAACATCAACATGCACTAGCTCCAACATCGACGTCGCTCTCTCAATGTCCCCATCAAATGGGCTCTTAGCCATCTTACTTAGGATATAAGGTTTGCAAGTAGGATAGGACTTCTCTCCCAATAGACTTATAAGCCTAACTTTCTCTGACTTGTTAATCCTAGCCTCTACAGTATAGCCCAGTCTAAAATGTCACAATTTCTTGGGATTTAAACCATCCCCTATTTATTTCTTACAGCATTCATCACAAGCTTATCATTTAAATTCAAGTAGTACAAGCCATTTATCAATGAGGCAGTGCCAACTAATTTATTATGATAATAAATTTGGTACTTATTGTCTCTCACAAAATTCATAACCTTCTTTTACCAGCAATAGCATAGAGACAATATTCTTGAACCCATTTGGTAACAAGAGACAATTTCTTAGGCCTCGAACATGACTAGATTATAACTTAATCGAAACAGTACCAATCACAGTGGTTGCAACACTTATCCCACTACCAACTCTAATCACTACTTCTCACTTTTAAAGAGACCTACTCTTGGCCAAGTCCTGACTCGAGGTGCAAATGTAGGAAGAATCACCTAAATCTAAGATTCAAGTTGTAGAGAGAACACCAATGGAAGAGGATGTTTCATAAACATAAAGTTCCATGTATCCTTTGCCATCTTGCAAGTTATCGAGGCTCTCAGCATAATTCCTCCTCCAATGCTCTTCTTTGTTGCATTGGAAACTCTTTCCTTTGCTAACATGACATGAGATGCTACATGTCTCCTAGTGGCCTTGGGAACACTAGGTTTCCTTCTATTGGTCTTGCCCTATTTAATCTCACTAACTGAGGGACTCAACACATCAAGGGCTACCTCTTTCCTAATGCTTGGGATGACAACTTCTAAGATCCCACCGATTCCTTGGAGAATCAAAACTTTTCTCAAACCTCAAACCCAAATAGCTATCTTAGTGCCAATAAACATGATGGCCTCAACTATAATAATTATGAGAGCAAATATCATCATTCAAGAATAATGTAACTGTAGAAAACAAGCAAGATTATTAGTTTGGTTGTTAATGTTATTATTGAAAGATTATGGACTTTAAATCATATAGCCTCCCACTAGAATTTTTGAATCCCACACTCCTCCAAGTAGGAAATGAAAATCTCATTGGAAAAATCTCCTAGCAGGTGATTGGGATCTTGAATGGATTAAGCATACCCCACACATACAGTTTTTGGCATGATATGCCTAATGAATAGAAACTCTTACCAACACGTCTCATGTGTTGTTCAAACTTACACTTCGGCCCATGGCCTAACGAAACCTCACACATATAGTTTTTGGTAGTGTGGGTCCATTTAAATCACACCCACTGATTGAAAACTTATCAAATTTGTAACCCCACTAGCGGCTATAAAGCTCTTAAGGTAAAGTATCTTTTCAATATCACATCAAATGTGCTTGAAGCTCACATGTGTTGTCGCAATGTAACCCTATGAATGTGATGATATCAAATGCTTAGACAATACTAAGAACTCTAAGTTCAGTGAATAGCCATGACAAAATAATTTCGTTGTTACAACTTAATATTAATGAGGAAGTTTTTGGTCCATGTGTTTTTATTTCACTTTGGACATTAACCATTTTACATACATATATCTCATACATGCAATAAAACAAAAGATAGAAATAATATCAATGAGTATGGACTTTATAGATCTAATCTGAGCCTACAATTGTATTGTGCACACATGTGTGAAGCCTTATGCTATTATAAGGCTTTTTAAAATTTTTCTTCATTAGTCATGGACTCATTCTTGTTCATGGGCTCACCATTGAACAAACTCCAACTCTTAGCCCTGACCAACCAGCAACTCTTTAGCTTCCAAATGATCACCAACTCCTGGTCTCAAAATTACAATTACATTGTGGCATATCACAAAAAAATAATTCGTATTCTATTTTAGAAAAACTTAGGCTTATGCTATTATAACCCATGGAAAAATAATTTATACATATAGAAAAACCAAAACCAAAACAATAAAAATCCATCCACATGTACCGTAGGTCCATGGTTCATCCACACATCCACACAACATCCATACATTGCATGTATGAAACAATAAAATACTTGAAACAATCATTTTATGGCTTATGCATTTCATGCCTTAGTTCTTGTTAGTGGAAACCCCTTTTCCCAATGTTTTAAATTTGAAAAGCATAAAATCAGCAACTACAGGCCCCTTACATGGTTCCCTTGGCCGTAGATGGCCTTAGTCCAACTACATGGCTTGACGTGGTAGAGAACACGTCTCTGCTATAGTGGTCATTGTGGCTGCAACAGTATTTGGCACGGCTGCAACTGTAGCTTTGTCCTAAGGCTATGAAGCTGAGCACAGGGATTACATAACTCCTACTCTTAGGGTTGCAGTTGCAAATGGCCGCACCATTTCGTAGCCATGACTAACATAAATAATAAAATGAGTGTATCTGGATACGCTTATACGAAGAAAAGTAGTGGCTCTAATACCACTATTGGGTTTCATTGGGTTATGATGCCAAATTTTACAAATTTTAATCACAAAACAATCCAAGAATGCAATAAAATAAATAAAATCCCAACTCGATCTTCTTTCATTGTGTAAAATGCATAAACATAAATTTAAGGATAATTGCATAGATGATTATTTAAGAATAAAGCTTGTAGCTTTTGTTTATGACCCACAAGCTACGATAAAGTCTCGACTTTTAGTTTGTTCATATGACCAAGTCGTTAGCTATGGTTCTCCAACAAAACTCCATAAATCTCTTCATGAAATCCTATAAAACTCTTGGAGAATTCCTAAGAGAAAATTGAAGGAAACTATAAATTAATTTTCTCATGTGCAAGTGCTAAATACTGCCCGAATGAACAATACCAGCTACTATTGTTCATGTGAATAGTACTCTTTGGGACTCTTCTTACTGATTCATTTTCAAGACAAGTCTATTTATTCTAGAATTCCTAGAGCTTTTGGAATGAGCTGCATGAGCTTTCACGTGGACCTTAAAATTATCCCATGTCTTTCCATTTTTAATTATTAATCTTATTACTAATTAAAGCTCCTATGAATTATTTTCTTCAATTTAATTAATTCCATTAATTAAATCAAAGGCCTGTTATACCTTCAATTAATAATCCTCATTATGAACAAACATAATAGATATAAAATAATTCTCTTGTGCATTGTCTCTTTAATTTAATTAATCCCATTAATTAAATTAACGGCTCATTATGTTTCTAATTAATGATCTCATTACTAACAAACATAATAAAAAATGAATCATTCTAATTTGGTCCAATCCAATTGCAACTAAATTAAATCCACCATGAGATTTCTCAAGTCTCATCTACAAGACTTCTCAAGCCTTGTGATCTCTACTTTGCAAATGTCTTAAGCCCTTGCCTTGTTCTTATATGTGTAATTCTCTAGGTTTATTCTTAGTTGGAGACAAGTATAGCTCGAACAATACTAATAACACTTAGCCTACGACTCATATCATAGCCCATCTAGGATGAAGTGAATGGATCACAATGAACCTTCCAATTGTGAGTACCATGCAGTATAGACATTTTATCTTGTTTTATTCCAATCGAGCGAGAATCATGGATTTAGTCAAACTTACAAACTTAGTCACTTGATCAATTGATATTTCCCCATGAGACTAATGTTTCTATCGAAAATTGTTTTCTAATCACAAACTACCATGGCCAAGGAATTCTGTCTCATAGAATGTTTATTACATAGGATAAATATTTTGCTTACTTTAAAGGAGATAAATTCCTTATTAAATGCACACATGTCTCCATACGCACCCTCACAATAGCACTTTAGGCTTATTACCCAATCCCTTACCTGGATAGATATTGGTCCTCAATTCTCTAATGATACATTAACCATCATGCATATCAAACAATTGTCATATGTGGTCTAAGGTTCACGTGCATTTAATACGATCACGGAATAAAATGTTGATAGCAAAGAGTGAACTCCATGTGTTTGTTTCTTTCTATGAGTCAATGTTTGAATGTTTCTTCTCCAATTACGCATCCACACACATGTATTCTCAATATCTTATACTTAATGGCATGACACTTGCTGTACAAATACAAGATGTGTAAATTTTGTCGATTCTCTAAGGCCTTTTAGAATGTCTATGACTCGCGAACTGATTTTAGTGATTTTATACTAAGACAACCTTATGTCCATATTCATAACTTTTTATAAATAAGATCTTTTAACACAATTACATTATCACAGACAACACCTTATGCCATTCAAGATTTATATATATGAAAACACCATCAGAATATTGATAAAATAATCATCAATATTTTCTTAAATAATAATGATATCATTTACAACCAATATCCTTTAATGTATCTCTCATTGATAATTTGGCATCAGAAGTTATATCACTAATAGTTGCAACCTAATAAATAGAAGAATTATCAGCGGCATATCTAGTGAGTGATGGGGGAAGTCGACTTTGCATTAGTATGAACAAAGTACGTCTAGGAAAAGAATGGAACAATGTATTATACTAGTACTTAGCCGATAATAATGCTGTTGTTCACTTAGGAGAATGGTCTCTAGCAAAAGCTCTTAAACAAGTGTCTAGACTTTAATTGACAACTTCGGTTTGCTCATCCAATTAGGAATGATAAGAGCTACTTGCATACAAAGATTTTTCATGGAGCCTTAACTATTAATGCCAAAGGTGGCTAATGAAGAAAGAGTCCTTGTTAGATATAATGGAGCAAGAGAATCCATGGAAGTGTACATAATTCACAAATAAAGTACATGACTAGCATTAGTGTGGTAACACGATTTGGTGGAGTGTAAAAATAAATGTACTTCAATAGATGGTAAAATAACACTAATTACATTCTTTCAGTTGATGGACGTAATCTAGTAATGAAATATATGGAAATGTCTTTCCAAACCTTAAAGGAATTGGAAGTGGTTGCAGAAGTCCCTTTGGGCCACCACACTTTGGCTTCAGCTACTGGCATATAGTACCATAAGCTACAAATCAAGAAACCTCTTGATAAAGCTATGGCTAATAAAAAAGTGGAGGAGATATGGTTAAAGGTTTTTCTCCTCTAACTGTCCACCAACCATGAAGCTATGGAACTTATTTAGAAGGCTTTAATAGAAGTCATCAACATCCAAAACATAGATCTTCCCATTGAAAAATGGCAGATTATCAAAAAAGGAAAATGAAACGGTTGGAGCGCTGTATTTTCTAATTTTCTTCATAATTGATGGAAAGAATGGGTCTAGGGGTGAAGCTCTCCTAATTTCATTCAATAAAATATAGAACACCATGGAAAAAGTTTATGATTGCCCTTGAACTTCCTTTTTCCATCTTGAGAGTGAATCTAGTCTCAAATTCCAATGGCTTGCCTTATAAAAAACATTTGAAATCAAAGGCTAGAAGCCTTAAAATGTTCAAGTGTTGAATAGTTCGAGCAAACAACATTTTAAAGCTTTGGTGATCGATGACAATGGTAGAGGGGTAACCCAAGAAAAAGGTCACCATTGTCACATAATAGAAGTTATAGAAAACATTTAATGGCTATAAACTAAAATCAAACTCGTAGTTGGGATAACTTCTTGATATAGTTCTAAGAAAGAATAATGTTGATGACAAGGGAAGAGGAATCTGTTTCCACTGTGAATGATTGGTTAAAATCAGAAAGGGTGGAGACAAGACTTAGGTTAAGGTTTGTTTAAGGTTTTTAAAGGCATGGAATATTATTCCAACAATAGCAACCTTCTTAAGCAGTTTAGCTACAACAATATCCATGTTAGGTCTAAAACCCATGAACAGTTGTTGAATTTGATGCTGTAGACCATTCTAATACTGCCATACACTTGCTGGGATCCATGCTAGTTCCTTGTGCAAATACTAAATGCCCTAGATATTCAATTTGAGGTTGCCTAAAAAAACCATTAAGACATCTCAACAAAAAGTTGATGAGTAACCATGGTATCAAATACTTCCCAATGATGGGAAATATAATTTGCCATAGTCTTACTATATACTAAAATATCATAAAAAAAACTAGGACAAATTTCCTTTAAAATGGTTCAAAAACAGACTTCATGGTGGCTTTGGATGTTGGTAGTGCATTGGATAGTTTGAAAGGCATAAAAAAAACTCGTTATGGCCTTCAGTGTTTAAAAATATGTAGAGTGGATGGATTTGAATTTGAAAAATACCTAAGATGCAAGCTTTTGGATCCTAGAGCATTTCTTGAACAAGCTTTTTAATTTTATTTTCTTTTAGGGTAAGGGCAACAGTAAGGCTTAATATTTATTAGCCTAGAATTTAGAATCATATTAATCTTGTGGTCTAATTAACATGTTGGTAGTAGACCCTTTGGTTTGTCAAATAAGCTTTCAAAGAACTCGTAAGGAAGGGTGTGTCTTAGGTTTTGGGTTTCTAAGTTGTTGGGCTGATGTTGATATTTTCCGCCTCAAGCTTTAAGTGTTGGGCATTGCAACTATGGATTGGAAACACTTAAGTTGGCTAGTGAAGGACCAACAGAGCTAGTACTTACTAGCTTACCAGGTTGGCCTTGGTAGTGGGTTTTGAATAATTAAATAGGACTCAATAATCTTGATTATTTATTTTGATTTGGTTTAATATTTCAGTACCTTTTGACTATACTATTTAGATGGATAGAATTCTAATTGATAGGGTTTCTCTTTTTAGTTACACTTCACAAATAGAGTGTTGGGATGCTTTGATTACTGGGAAAAATAAATTTAGTTTAGTTATCAATATGGAATCGAAGTCATAATGCTACATATGAGTCAAAATTCCCCCAAGTCCAAATCTAGTCCATAATAGATCGAAAAATTTTACTTAAACACATACATAAAAAAAAAAAAGGCTCAAACCCTAACTTCCCAATCAAAAAGGGTTTTCTTAACTCTTTTATTCAAAAAATATTAACCAATTTACATTTTGACCCTATTGTGGGGGTTTTGACAAAATGAACCATCTCGACATTTAAAACGTCAAGATACGGCATGTAAAAAGAAAAGAAAAAGAAAAATTGGCCTGTATTGGAAGGAAATATGGAACCAGTCTAGATGATGCCATCTCAACATTTTAAATGTCGAGATAGCATCAGTAGCGGTAAGGTTTTAGCAAGGATATGTCTTAATTTCAGTTAAAGTCATCTCAACTTCTGAGACATTAAGATGACATCAGCCTAAACTAGGGTTTCTCAAACACTTTTATATGGTTTAGGGTTTCAAATTCTATTTTTGTATGTTGTAATGAAATACAGTGTAAATAAAATTAATAAATTTTAACATAAATGGAAAAATAGTCCTTTTAATAGAATAAGTAATACTATTTATTATGTAGAATACTAAATTTAGTAGGCATAACATAGAGTGTCTAAAGTAAATTTTAATTGTAATAACATTGAATAATAAATTGTAGTTCACCAAGTTTTTGATATTACAAAAATAAATATTACTATAAATATAAACTATAATGGTGATATAGATTGTGATAGTTTTAGTGATAATAAGATGGACGCACAAGACAAAAAATTTAAAACATTACATGTTCAACGCAACTCATCATCTGATAAGTTAACATCAGATGAGTATGTTGGACTTACCTACCCAGCTTGTGCTTATTATTTATATCTAGTAGATACATTATATTAGCTGAGCTTAGAGAAAACAATTTTTTTGCAAGTCATGTGGTCAACTTGAATTTGTTACACGTTTATTATAAGTAACAATGTGACCACTAAGGTAGCTATGTTGCAAAGGCTTCCAATACATTGAATGGCAAACCTTACTTTTAACTTGTGTTATCTCATTTATAGCAGTAGTCCTCAACTTCATGCGAACTATCAAGACATGATGTGGTTTACTTATTGGTATTTTAGGGTAGTTGATTTAGGCACAACTTTATTGAATATACCCATGAAACCCTTAATATAGTTGTGATTCATAAAAGCCACTGTGCACAGATTGACCTGCCAGATCAATCACGTGTGCCATAATTTTGCACTTCCATATGCAACTCTATTATAATGGTTTGTCCAACCTCCTTTGTATTTAAACTATTTCACTTCCACACAAAACTTTATTACACTACTCCAAGTGACCTAAAAATTATATGGCACAGTCAAACGAATACCCCTAATCTCTACATAGATCCAAATCATTGATGTTGTGTTTATCTTCTTACATGCCCTCTTCAAAAACCATTTCACATACAGAAGGATATACATTCCTACTTAGAACTCATTGTATTTTGTTGTTAGGTATGAACGATTACCTAAATTCCAGGGTATAAGGGGTGTGATGGATTACAAAATGAAATGAGGATTATGCCTCTTTAATTTAGAATAACCCAATTGTGTATTATTATGTTATAAAGTGAGAATGGGCACATAGAGTAGAGGAGCCTGAGGTATTGGTCTGTGATCTCCAAAACGTAAGGGTGAAGGTTCTAAAACAACATTCTTTGTCTATGCCCAAAAATCCAGTGGAGACATATGAACTTGTCATGTGACAAATAAGACAGGAAAACTATTGGATGCTAGCTCGCTGCTATAGGTATCAAATGCTTTAGTTAGTTTAAGAAGTTGCATTAGCCAAAGATCACATATTAACACACCATGAAGTTTTGATTATTGTCAGTCGTCTAGAGTGTAAGTCAGACTATGACAAGTCTAATAAAGATAAATAAATTGCTCTCAGCTGATGTTGCTTATGTATGCTTTCGACTATGTTGAGATCACCCTTTTGTTTCTTTAATGAACGGTACACGTGACAAGTTTTACTGTATTTCAATCAATCATTTTGAAGATGATATTGTAAGAATACATTACAAAATTTAGAAAGAGTAGATTCTATGATATACCAAAAAATTACATGCTATGAAATTTATTTACATTGTATTTTGATTATTCATTAACCATATATTGCATATATTTTCTTGTTCAATTTCATTGTTAAATTTGTAATTTAATGTACCACAAGAATTAATACAATTCATCTCATTACAATATTTATTTAAAAGACTATTAATATATTTAGTTGTGTATGGTGAAGATTTTGATTTGTTCTATTTAGAAAATTGATACTATGATTATGTGAAAATATATTGACGTTTCAAAAACTGTTACTACGATTATGTGAAAGTTTATGCACATGTGCCCAAAACAAAACCGATGCACTCTTCATAGGGCCTTGAAAGCATTGAGGTTGTGGATAGCAGCAAGGAGGCCTAGATGTTGGTCAAATATTAGGCAATTACCTTGCTTGCCACAAATAATGTGTTTATCATTCATCTTAAGGAACCAAGGCTAGGATTCATAATTTTCATCATTTACTAAGGCGTATGCAAAAGGCAATACCTACTGATTTGCATCAATGATAACTATAAGCAATAGCTTATGATGATGTTTCATGTACAAGTGCATGTCATCCACGCTGATCCTTGGTCGAAAGTTCTTGTATCCATCTATACAAGGTTTGAATACCCAGAAAACATAAAACAACATCATCCTATTTCATACCCTATGTTAATGTGCCTTCACTCAACAGTAATGCCCGAATTCCAGTTTTACAATGCTATCATGTAGATGAGTAACCTCTTCATAGAGTTTTTTTATGTACCATACACATTCTCAATGGCTTATTTTAAGCTATACCACACATTTGCTTAATTAATCTCGAAATCGTATTGATCCTCCACAATTTGGATAACGTTTTTATCTCAATCATAAAGGTTTCAATGAACCAACTCTAATAGAAGTGTGGTGACTATGTTTTTATCTAAGTTTGCATGATCTATGTGCAATTCCCCTCAGAGGCATGTGTGCACTCTAGCATCGCTAGTAATCTTTCACAATCCCATTTTCCACTCTAATTCAGCCCTTAGGTTCCAACTACAAAGGTAAGTGTCTATATTATGTTTGCATTTGACCTTCCACATATTTGGTGTGCTCTTAACCATGTGGTATTCATGATTTGCATGTGACACAAAATAACCCTTTACAACTACCTACACATGACTCTTGTCCTTGAACATCATATCAAAATGTAGCTTTACTCTTTGCTCATCATAGTGGGTGTCACATATATCACTAAGGTTGTCCAAATTGTCTTAGTATATTTCGAATGCAATTGTGAGAAGAAAAGCACCGATGGATTCAAAAGCATGGTGGTAGATGGCCCTGCCTAATGTTGAGGCATTGTAGTGGATGATGGACTAACTTCGCTGGTTGCCAAAACCTCTTACACGGCCTTAATATTGACAGAATCCTCAGCATCATCATTTTCCTCATCTCTATGATCTTTATCATTAATGCAAGATGCTAACCAGAATACATGTTTCTCATGATCATCACAATACTCTACATGCGCATTATTCGAGATAGCCCCTTCTCCCACATTAATATTTGGTTTGAGTTGTGGATGAACATAAGAATTTACATTGTATCCATGTTTAAAGCATGATGCTTGGGCAACAAGGTCGAGTAATGCTCCACCCTCCTAAATTCCCATATGAGCGAGAGCTTCAGTGATTAAAGGCACACTGTTCACTTATTTTAGTCTAGAGAACGCTTCACAGGAGGTTTGATTTTTGGGACATATGGCTCATCATCCACTCTTGTTGTTATGTCTAGATGTACAGCTCCAAGTAGGTTACTTAATTCACAGTATTTAGCAAGAACTACAAATACGAGTCACCTTTAATCAGTAGTAGGATGACTTTTTGTCCCTCAAATGAATCTTCAATACAAAGTTCGTATATAAATGGGGCACAAATTGAGTCCAATCAAATCTAGTAAAATTATACACAGTCATCACTAACTATGCAAAAGTAGCAATGCAAGATATGTTGGAGAGATAAGGAGGTCCAATGTTGAAATTGATAGTGTTCAACTCCTACAAGACAATGCCCCCAATACAGCACAATATGTATCTCGCCTCCAAATAACATATCTTGAACTAAAGAATCCATTGATGACCATGATGCAATACATTATATTTAATTAGTCTTCCTATCTCCTACGTAAGCTAACATATCTACTACATAATAATAAAATTCTCATAATATTCAAACATAGGCACCACATTCAATTCAATTGACATAAATTAGATTACGACATTCCACACCGTATTGTTAGAGGCACATATAACAAAATTTATATAACTACGAGACATATAATATTGGAAATATATAACAAACAAGCAGACCATAAAGATAAAGATGTGCATATACCAAAACAAAATTTATATATATCAAACATAATTTCACAAAATTAATTGTAGCTTACTAGTAGATATTTATACTGAATTTAATGTTTCATTTACTTTCGTGTTTAAATTTTGTCTTTCAATATTACATATTATTTTATTTAACCTTACATATTTTATTTGATTTTATTTTAAGATTGATGTAATAAATTTTACATTTTCTAAAATTTTAAATATTCTAATATGATTCATTTTAATTTAATCATACCTAAATATTTTGCTAAAATTATTTTTTTTAATATTATATATTTAAAAATTTATTTAGTCGTACATATTTGAACTAAATTTAATTTTAAATTACACATAAGTGATCTTACAATTCAATAATATTCCAAATAATCTTATATAACTAATATTAAGTTAATCCTACCTTGTTACTATACTTGTTTAATTATATTTAAATATTTTTAAAATTAGGTATTAAAATTTTTAAACATTTCAATTTTGTTATATTTAATGTTATACAATACTGAACTTGATGCTAACCTTGTAATAAAGGGACTCACACCAAAATTATGTATTGATTTATTTTCTTGCTCTTTTTGTGATAATAATAATAACAACAACAACAATAATAGGATTATAAATAATAAATGAGGAGCATTAGAGTGATTTGCATGGGGTATGGTAGGGAGAAAGGATGGTGGCTGGTCAAACATGCTTTGAAGGCTGGCTATGGGCAATGAAAAGCATTAAGTGGTTGCATGAATTGGGGAAGAATAAAGATGAAGGGAATAAATTTGGGGGGCTAGTGATTCAGATGGTATTGGATGGATGGATGGGTTTTAAATGAGTCAGCAACATTTTGAAGGCAATGTTTGAGGCTGATTAGGGGGGATATATTGTGAGTAATTTGACACTCCATGATTGCATGAGAGAGTTTGAAGGAAATGACGGTAGCCTGAAATGGGCGGCAACATTTGGTCAAAAAAAGGGCATTCTAAGGTTGCATGGATAAGGAGAAGAGTTGAGCTGGTCAAAATATTTCATAGAGAGCTGGAGGAAATTTAATGTTAATTGTGAGTGGCATTTTATGGCTAAATGACAGGGAATTGGCAATTTAATCAACCCCCCATTCCTAGAAAAACCCATCCTCTGTTATTTTTTTTTTTACTTTTGCTTTTCCTTCTAAATTTTGCCTTTCTAAATTAGAATTCTTTGCGTGAAGAGGTTGCTGAAGTTGTTTTGGAGATTCTTGCCATGTTGGAGTAAAAGCTTGAATTTGAAGGAATTTGTTTTGAAGATTGAGAGAGGAGTCAGAGACGAAGAATAATCCAACGCCACTCTGCAACATCGTCCACCATAAAATTAAAGGGCTATTTTAGACTATATAAAACCAGCGATGAATAAGAACAAGACTGGTGTAGTACAACCATTGGTGAATGTGAACAACTTTGAATTAAAGCATGAACCGATTAATATGGTATAATTGAATCAATTTGGAGGAGTATTGCATGAGTATGCCAATACTTCCTTGGCAAGATTCTTTCGAACTTAGTGATATGGTGAAGTTTAATGAGATATCTAAAGATGCAATATAATTTAGGCTATTCCCATTTTCCTTGTGTGACCTTGTGAGATTGTGACTTCAAGGATTGCCACATGGGAGTACAGTGATGAGACAAGACATGGCTAATAAATTTCTAGCTAAGTTTTTTCGCCTACTAAGATAGCACAACTACATTTGAAAATTGGTACTTTCAAGCAATTAGGCTTAGAAAAGCTCCCTAAGGCATAGGAGAGATTTAAAGCGTTGCTCAAGAAATGACCTTAGTATGAATACCTGCTACAGTTTCAATTTAGACATACTACATTGGTATTAGTGGGCAATTGAGAACAATTTTGCATGCCACAACTATAGGCACTCTCATGAAAAAGTCACCTAAGGAAGCATGTGATCTCATTAAGATGATGACCTTAAATGTGTACCAATCGCCCTCAGAGAGATCTACCACTTGAAGAGTACCTAGATTTCATAGCATAGATGATTTTATCTCCTTATCAACTAAATTTTAATTACTTTTAAAAAAATTGACAATATGAATTCAAATTCTTATGCTTGTTTTTTTTGTTTTATAAGTGTGTGATATGTGTATGGGTCCACACCCTACACTTGAGTGGCAAGTCAAAAGCACAAGTGGTGGTCAAGTAGATTTGGAGCAAGTGCATCATGAATAATCAAGAGAGGCTGTGGAATAACCCATAATATAATACTTACAGTTTGGTGTAGAGAAATCACCCCAACTTTTCATGGAGAAATCAAGTGGTTCAAGTAAGCCCACCTGGAGTACACACCCTAATTCAATAGAAAAGAATTAGTCCTTGGAAGATATTGAGTGTAATTAGGCAAAGTCCACTTAAGAAATGATGGGAAGCTAGCTAAAATCAACAAAGATTACATGAATTACATAGATACAATTTTTCAAAACTAGCTAGCTTCCTTCAAGAATTTTGAGCAACAAGTGGACCAACTTGCAAATGAGATGTCACAAAGGCCAAGTCATTCGCTAACAAGCAATATAGAGAACAACCTCATTGAGCATGCCAAAGTTGTGAGCGTTAGAATAGTGGAGGAGAGCACTATAGAAGTTCATGAGCCAATAGATGATGGTAATGAGGAGGAGAATAAGAAAGCACCTTCTTCAAAGCCATATAAGCCACCCATGTTGTACCTATAAAAGCCTCAATAGCTAAAGGCGAAGGATCAATTTGCTAAATTCCTGAAGGTGTTTGAGAAATTAACTATCAACCTCCCTTTGATTAAAGTTTTGAAGAACTCTCCTAGTCTTATAATGTATTTGAGGGAAATTTTTTCCAAGAAGAAGAGGAAATTTGAAAAGTTAGAGGAGTGCAACCTAGTGAATGAATACATCCTACCTCCAAAATTAAAAGACCATGGGAGTTTTTCTATGCATTTCACTATTGGTGATTTTTCTTGATAAAACGCTTTGTGATTTTGGGTGCAAATGTTAATGTCACGTTATTTCTACTTTTCAAAATTGAGGCTTGGGCTAGTACAACCCATCAAGATTGTAGTGCAATTGGCAAACCAATCCACTAGACAACCAATGGAAATTGTGGATACTATATTGGTAAAGGTAAGGGATTTTATTCTCTAAATGGATTTGGAGTAATGGGCATGAACGACAAAGAGGAATATTCCCTTATACTCGGGCGTCCATTTCTAGAAATTTCAAGGGTCATGATTGACATGGAACTTGCCATAAAGAAAAGCATTATAAATGGACCAATCTTGATTATTAAACAATGAGAACAATATAGAGATAGATTAAGGTGAGGAACTGGAGACAGTATTTCAAAATAGTCTACTATGTAAATTTCGGTGAAACCTTTGGTAACAACACGGGTCTTGTGTAAGTTCATAGTCCCATTAGCTTTGTGCTTAGTACTGAAGATCCATTGACAAGCAGCTATATCAGCATTCTCAGAGGCAAGAATCAACTCCCAAGTTCCATGTAAGATAGGTGTTGACATCTCCTTGTCTATAGCCATCTTCTATTTAGGATGTTGGAGTGCCCCATGGTAAGACCTAAGTAAGAATGTGGGACAAAGAATAAGAGAATATGAAATAACCACAACTAAGATGCCAAAGGGAATATAGTTAGACAAAGGATGCAAAGTACATGACCTAGTACCTTTGTAAGGTGCAACTGGATGATCAGGCGTTGGTTAGGTAGGACGTATAAGATAACGAGAGCTTAGTGGTCATCAATGGTGCACAATCTTGTTATATCCAATGTGTATACACTTTGGCTAAGTGGGATTAGAATCTACATAAGGCAATGAAGATGGAACACATAATGGAAGAGATGCATCAGTGGTTTGAGATGGTTTTCCTTTAAGTAACAACACTGAGACTTAAACAATGTGACATTAGTAGAAGTAAGTATCAGCGAATCATCAGGTCATAAAATTGATATCTCTTCAACGTACATGAATATCTAAAAAATATACACTTAACATATTTAGGAGACAATTTACCATGACCATAGAATGAACAATGAACGAAAAAAACACATCCCTAAAAACATGTGAAAGAATTTTAAATAAAGGGTTGTCGGGATAAAGACAAGAGAAAGTAATGGTCCCACATAGAATGCTAGATGTAAAGCAATTTATAAGAGAGCATACACTTAAAATAGCATCTCCCCAAAAATACTTAGGCACATGCAAGTCATCAAGGATTTAGTGATTGTGCCCTAGGCTAATCATGTAAACATCGTCATTAGATTTAGAAGAATTTATTATTATAAAGTTTGTATGTTGACTTTATAATAATGTCCATGAAAAATTATAAATATTATTCTAAATGTCCTTAGTCGCTTATTATTGTGAGAACAAAAATGAACCAAAACTAATACAAGGTTTGATAGATGGTTATGAGGTAATCATGTGTATGGAGATACAAATTAGACTCATAGGTATGTGTTAGAGAACAAGATATTGGGCCAACCCACTATAAGGTCATTATTTGGATTAATATCATAAGTGAAACTCATAATAGTTATGTCACTGAATCCTCAAACCTAAAGCCACCGTAGTTTCCTACATATGAAACACTATATTTTAATATAATGAAACATTGTCTTTAATTGGATGACTAAAAAGATTGTTGTTGAATATAATAAAAATCATGTAGAGAGAGATGAGTAATTGGGATGGAATTTATCCCTCTCATTATGAGAGAGATATCTTTGAATCTCTCGATAAGTGAGATTGAAAAATGCATGGCAATACTCAAATTATTTGATAGACAATTTAATTTCATATGTTATATCAATGTACTTGGTAATCGGGATACTATGATTAACATTTTCTATGCTTTATATTCAATCTAGAGATTATGAGATAAAAGGATTATGTCATAAGTTATATGTTAGGTTAGTAGTCATAATATCTTGCTAGAGGCCACTAATGACTTGTGGTCTCAAAATGAGAATTAGGTCCAATGCCAATGCAAATGAACCTACAAGTCACACACTTAAATCAAGTTAAGACAGACTTAAAGCTAATTTTGAATCCAGATTTGTTGAATAAAAAAATTAACCTAATTATCTCTCTAAAATTTTATTTAATATTTAGATTTAAATTTGATTTAATTTTGAAAAAAATAATTAATT
The DNA here is from genome assembly GCA_019155195.1 of Avicennia marina. Taxonomy (NCBI): domain Eukaryota; kingdom Viridiplantae; phylum Streptophyta; class Magnoliopsida; order Lamiales; family Acanthaceae; genus Avicennia; species Avicennia marina. Next base: position 14,983,369 of record CM032754.1, on the reverse strand, counting down.
TGAATTATGTGATAATAACAAAAATCTGAATTTTAAGGGGAAAATTGAATTTTGGTTAGTAACCAAAATTCCAAAGTTTTGAAGATCCTTAAATAAATAAAATTTGGTCTATATTTATAGAGTCAATAGAATTTTAGTATAGAAATTTAGTTTTAATATATCTTCTAGTAGTCAAATTTGGATTTGTGGGAGGAATTTCAGAAATCCTTAATTGTTAAGGATTTTTTCTTAAAGTGATAGAATCTCTATCCCATAAAATTCAGTTTTCCGCAGATTTTAGTTCATCTAGAAAGCCCAATCGTGCAGATACCGTAGAGGGCATTCCTTCTTGAAGCAATGCTTGGAATTTGAAATAATAAGAACTAGGATTTTGTGAAAAACAGGTTAGTTTCTCTCTATTTTTCTTCAATTTTTGTTGGACCATAGGGATCCGTTAAGGGATTTTGGGAATTTTAATTTCTGTTGTGTTTTAAATGTAATTTTTTGTCCCAAAATTCCCAATAGTGGTATCGAGCAACATCTAAAATGTAGTGATGTTTTCGTTCGGCCACACCATTTTGTTGGGAGGTATAAAGGCGAGGTTTGATGTATTATCGTTTGACTCTTTGCAAAATTGAGACATTTTTTTGAGAAAATTACAAGGCATTATTAATGTGAAGGGTCAGGAAGAAGTAGAAAATTGCCTCTTAACTTCATTGTAAAACAGAACATGATATGCAAAACCTGTGGTCTATCTTTGTGAAGGTATATTCAAGTTACTTCGAAATAATATCAATAAAAATGATAAAATAATGAAACTATCCGAACTGACCCAACCAGGTTCCCAAATACCATGATGCATTGAAAGGAGACAAATTATAGCTTTGACTTCTAGATGGACAATGACGTTTGTCTAACTCACAAGACTCATATTCCGACTTAGAATATTTTAAGAGGAGAAGTTGTTTAAGCTTTTGTTAAGAAGGACGTCTAAGTTGATAGTGCCATTGGAAGGGAGAGTACATGCTAAAAGAGCGTCTACAGGAGTGAACCCACCAAGATAGTACAACCTATCTTGCATATGACCACCACCAAGCTTCCTTCTAGTTTGCAAATCTTGGATTACACAATATGAGGAAAAGAAAGTGATTGCGTTGTTGTGGGATTGTGTTGGCAACTTATTTAATAAAAGGCTGTAACAAAAAATGAGTATATAGTACATTATTAAGGATAAGAGTTTGAGTAATGTAATCTGTACCAAAGCTACAAATAGGAAAATATGTACCATCAACACTTACGTACTGGGGATAGTAAATGAGAAAAATATAGATTTGTTACCTTTAATGTGAGTAGTAACTCCAGAGTCTAATAACTAGTATTTATCATAAGTCTTACTAGATGCACCTGAACATGAATCAGGAGCCAGTATTGTCCACAGCACACCATGGCGCAAGGCGATGCAAGGTGCAGTCCCAGGCTATTTTTGTGCCCAGGCGCTGGGCTTGTAGGAGGCGTGCCCATGCCACACCCCTGGGCACATTTAGCCCCTCTAGCATGCCCCAATGAGGGTTTTATTTATTAATTATTTAAATAAAAATAGAAAGAAAAGGCCAAGAAGAGTTTGAGATGGACTTTCCTTCTCCACCATGCCCCCATATTGTATTACCTTTAATTTTACATATTTTTTAATAAAAAAGGAAATAAAATCAAGAGTTTAACATGGACATGGGTTTTTCAAGTACAAATTTCCTGTGTGACACAATCTTTTAAAAACCGGACCGGTGCCTGAATCGGAAAATCTACTGGATCACTGGATTACTGGCTCGACCAGTTGAATCGTTGAAAAAATCAGTTATTTTAATTATATAATATTATATATATTACTGTAAAAATAATTTACAAAATAAATGTAATCCAAAATAACAATAGACTATAAATAAGTTTTAAATGTAATCTTAAAACTTAAATAATTTAACTAAAATAAAAATTTATTACACAAATTAAAAAACATATTAAATTCAAAATGATTAAAAGTATAAAATTGGAAAAATAGTTTTGAAAATAAACAGATTAATTAATATAACCCATTTTAATTTTAAGATACAATAATTCAATTTTCAAAATATTGATTAGAAAAATAAAAGGATAAAAATTACTAAAAACAAAAGTCAAAATAAAAATTGTATATTTAACTAATATTAAGGAGTTGTAAATGTAAAAAAATTTTTGAAAAAAGTCTGAAAAATTTATTTTGTAATTTTTCCAAAAAAAATTGCTCAAAATTTCTTTTTTTTTTAATTTTTTATATAAAACCAGTTTAATCGGTATTTTATCAGTTTTAACCGGTTCACACCGGTTTTGACTGGCTTTCACTGGTTATTTACATTTTTTATTTTTATACCAATCAAATCGAAAAACCAACCGGTTTCCGATCTAACCGATTGAACCAGCTGGTTCGGTCCGATTTTTTAAAACATGCTTCTCAGCGAGAATCTTCTATTCTTTCTACCAACAGGTTTTGTTGTTTGAAGTTTGGACTTTGGTTTGTTTTGTTTTGTCTTTTCGTTCCTTTCTTCGTGTCTTTTTCGTTCTTTTGTTTCGAAAAGAGACGATGCAGAATAATCCATGTGTCAACATAATTGTAATGACGCGTTTTCTTTATTTTCTATTAGATGAGTTGATCGTGGCACTGCAAATAGACTGTTCACGTTTACTATTCTCCAAAGTTTCAACAGCCCACGTTGCATAAACGAGAGAAAATATTTGTTAGCTCTCTTGCATTTTTTCTTGTCAAAATTCTCTAAATACAAAAGAGTTTTTGAGATTTTAAAAAATTTTTAGAAGTCCGTTGGAGAAGCATTACCTATGCCTAGTTCATGTGGCAATCCAAAGGCTATGGCTTAAGTTTCACGATCTATGAATCACAAATAGAAATTGTTAGAAATTTGATTTTAGGTAATAATCTATACAACTTTCTCATATTAAATCTAAATAAGTTAAACGAAAAAAAAAAGTTGACCACATTGAAATTTTCGTTTTTGTTGCGTTTTCTCTTAAATTTGGTGATTTTAAATTAAAATTTTGCATTCCTAACTCAATGAAATGCAACACTTTTCATGCAAACTTTAGTATGGATTAAAACACGTAGCCGTGTGAATTTGCAATTAGTTGTATTGTTAATCAGCACACATCACCTTCTATTTAAGATATGCATGCAATTTTGACAGTTGATAATTCAAAATTTCATTAATTATCAACTGTAAACAAGATTCAAGTACAGAGATTAATGTACCTTGTCAGCTTGTCCAAGGTCGTAATTGCATATTAGAAACAAATTTAATTGTTGTTTACTTTTAATGTTGGAAAGAAAAACAAAAATTTTTGTCTTTAAGATCATTCAAAGGCTAAGCCACTTATTATACGTAATCAATTTACTATGTTACTAGTAGTATAAAGATGAAATCTTGAAATCAAAAAATTTAAAAATATTCACATGCATTACATATTAATTATTTTTGTAAAATATTGATTTATAATTTCTTATGATATTCTAATTTATTTTCATTTGTGTTTTGTTGAATAGCAAATTATGCAATTTATTTTTGTTAAAATCCTCACTATTTTTGCCGAAATTGTTACTAAGTCTTGGATTTGGCTTATCATTGGTGTTTCACATTGCTTTAGAAGTCAAATTGAAAAAACAAGTAAAAAAGTGATGAAAATCAATATTTCCACTACAACTTGTAAGCGTAGGCGCACCATAGAGAATCAAATTAGTTGAAAACTTAAGATTGGGTCTGTGGGATTTGGCAAGGAAGTCAAAATAGGTTCAAACCTATTTGTGGAGTTGATGGTATCTAGGATGTGGAAGAGAAATCTTTCTTTATAGAACAGAAGGGCTAGGACATTTTTGGAAGAAAAATCCGCAGGATTTGGGAAATTTTAGGCTGGATAGATTTGGGGGGAAAAGGGAAATTTTCGGCTGATATTTTTCTATTAGAGGAAAAAGAATGAAAAGGCTCTCCATTCATCTTTCTTCTATTTTGTTCTTTTGAATTAGAGAGAATTTTGGAGACTTTGAATTTTTATCTTTTGGATGTTTCGCAATTCAACATATGGTGTGGCTAATTTCTCTTTTATAGTTGAAGGATAATCGACGCTTTAGTTTATCAAGACTATGAGATCTAATTAGTTTTTATTATTTCATCTTTTCGTAAGTATTTATATATTTTATGTGTTTTATCTAGATGATTGTTCTTACATGATTAAATAATTGGCTACTATTTAATTGTGAAAATAATCTATTGCCATATACGATGTTAAATCGATAATTGTTTGTTGGTTTTTGTATTTGTGACAAGTGATATAATTAGATTGTAAAAGAAACTTTCAAATTATAGTAGTCTTTCTAGTAATTAATGCTATCGATAGATTAAATCCTAAGAGTCTGTTGTGGTTATCGAAATAGTAAGAAGAGGTAGGTTGGTAGAGTTTGTTAACAACCATAACCAATTTATTTACAAATAGATGAATTTATCTTTACATCAATGATCAGTGCATTAAACTAAAGTTGAGATTACTCTTTTAACTAGAAGCATCTCTTTTATTTGAGTTATTCATATTTGATTTTGCATTGATTATATTTTAATCCTTCATTAATTTAATTTCACCAAGTTTACATATCTAGTTTGGCTTAGATCAATTTATTCCCCCATTTAAATCATTCTCGATTTATAGGAAATAATTCTCCAGTCTCTGACGATACGAACCTACTCACTATTATATTCAAATTTTTTATATTTTGAAGTAGGTATTTATTTTTGCTAGTTTGACATGCAACAAAATTTGGCTCCATTGTCGGGTACTTGTGCTATCATCGATTTATTTTTTATGAATATTTATTTTTATTATCCTGTTCATTTGTTTTTAGTTTATGCCTTGATCTTCTCATACAAGTAAAATGTAATATGATCCTGAAATAGAGAAGATAGCCCAGAGATTGAGGAAAGAAACTAGAGAATGATTTGCTCAAGTTTCTACATCTCCTGAATTACCTCTGGTGACTAAGTTGATAGATTCTTTAAGTTCTTCCAGTGATTTCGAGGAGGTAGAAGTTGAAAAAATGGCTAACTAGTGAACATTAATAGAACTTGCCGCACCTGATTTGAATTAAAAACCTCTCTGCATAACTTATCCTATTTTAGATGCTCCTTTTGAATTAAAATTTGGTCTGATTCACTTACTTCCTTCTTTTCATGGTCTCCTAAGTGAAGATTCTCATAAGCATCTCAAGGAGTTTCATGTGCTCTGCTCAAGTATGAAGCCACAAGGAATAACTAGGGAGAAAATAAAATTTAGAGCCTTGCCTTTCTCTTTGACTGATAAAGCTAAAAATTGGCTATACTATGTGCCCCCAGGTTTAATCCCTACATGGGATGACATGAAGAAGCAATTTCTTGACAAATTTTTTCCTACCTCTTGGGTAGCAAACATCAAAAAAGAAATTTGAGGGATCGAATAGTTTGATGGAGAGACATTGCATAAGTATTAGGAAAGATTCACGCAATTGTGTGTAAAGTGTCATTACCACCAAATCTTAGACCAACTATTGATCCAATATTTCTATGAAGGACTCTCACATATTGATCAAAAACTGATAGGTGCGGTATGTGGAGGAGCCTTGGTGAATAAAACAACAACTAAAGCTCAAAATTTGATCTCAAGCACGGCTGCAAATGCTCAACAATTTGAAGAAAGGTAGGATTTCCCCACTAATAGAGTTAATGTGGTAAGTGCTTCTTCAATTGAAACAAATTTAGATGCAATGACATCTTTGGTTGAAAAGTTTTTTGAAGGTCAAGTACAACAGATTCAAACTTGTGGAATTTGCTATGTTCTTGGTCATCTAATGGATAGGTGCCCCACACAAGATGACCAAAATGAGTATGCAAATGCCATAGGAGGAATTCTAGGTCCACCCTAGAAGTGATATGATCCTTACAGAAACACGTATAACCTAGGGTTGAGAGATATTCCGAATTTTAGTTATGCAATAAAGCTTCCTAATTTCTAGTGGCAACCATATTAGCATAGGCCACCACCTCCGCCTCCACAACAGTCATTTTCTAAATCAGGTATGTCTTTTAAGGATATTGTTAAATCATTGGCTACTAACACACAACAATTTCAACAATAGATAAGGACTCGTATTCAGAACCTAGAGAACCAAGTGAGTCAATTAACATCTGCAGTGAATAGATTAGAATCTGAAGGTTTGGAAAAATTTCCCTCTCGAACGATTGTTAATCCGAAACAAAATATCAGTGCCATTACCTTAAGAAGTGGAAAGAACTACTTGAGCCTAGCAAAAAGGATTCTAAGCAATCGAGTGGGAAGGAAATTGAAGAGGAAGTAGTAGTTCGACCTTCATCATCTAGATAGTAGAAGACTAATGGAGAGCCTGTAGCAATAGTGGTACCTCCTCCATTTCCTAGTAAATTTGCAAAATCTAAGAAAGATGAGCAACATCAAGAAATTCTTGATATGTTTCGTAAGGTCAAGATAAACATTCCTCTTCTTGACGCTATTAAACAAATATCTCAATATGCTAAATTTCTTAAAGAATTATGTACCAATAAGAAAAAGTTGAAGGGTATTGTGAAGGTCCATATCAGAGAAAATATCTCTGTTGTGTTACAGAAAAAATTGCCTCCAAAATGTAAGGACCCAGTATGTTCTCTGTTCCTTGCAAGATACGACATTCTAGGATTGAAAAGAACATGTTGGATTTGGGCACTTCTATAATTGTTATGACCCGTTCTATATAAGACTCATTGAAAATTGGTTCATTAAAAGAAACAAGTGTAATTATACAACTTGCTAATCTGTCTAATGCATAGCCTAATGCGGCATTGGAAGATATTTTAGTTCAGGTTGATAATTTGATTTTTCCCACAGATTTTTATATATTAGTTATAGATGATAATAATTCTTCTAATCTACCTCCAATTTTGTTACGTAAACCTTTCATGAGTATAGCTCAAACCAAAATTGATATTAGTAAAGGTACTTTTACGATGGAGTTTGATGGGAAGATAGTTCATTTTAATATTTTTGATGCTATGAAGAATCCTTCTAATTCTACTCTGTGTTTGCTGTGAGAGCAATTAACCTAGGAGTGCATAAAAAGTTGCAATTGCAAGAATGAGAGGAAATCATGAAAATTTTTTGAATTGTAAGGGGAAGAATAAGGCGTTTCAAAGAATCTCCAGAAAAACTTTTGAAGTTGTGCAAAAAGTTCTTCTCTACCATTCCAGATTAAAGCTTTTTCTAGGCAAGTTATGCTTTCATTGGATTGGTCCCTTTGTTATTACTAATGTTTTCCATTATGGTGCAGTGGAAATTCAAAGCTTGAAGATAGATAAGAAGTTTTTTATGAATTGGCATCATCTTAAACCTTATTATGAACGATTTGAAGTGGAAGACATAAAGATGATTCACCCTGAAAATCCTATTTATACTATTTGAGAAGATACAGGAATGTTTAGCCAAAGACGTTAAAGAAAAGCACTACTTTAGAGGCAACCCAAGGATTTTTATTTTTTTTAGTGTTTGTTATTTTTTTTATTTTTAATTTATGCCTTTTTATGATATGCAAGATAGTTCCATTTGTTTTTTTGCAGGAGACTTCACATAAGCCCGAGTGTGCCTTGTAATGAGTTAAAATAAGATGCTTTGACTTGGGTGGATTTTGGTGACCAGCAGACTTTGGTCTAAAAGGCATGCCTAGACATTATTTCCTTGAGTAATATAATGGGGGTCAGATGTAAGACTTGCAAACTTGGGTTTCTAAGGTGTTCCCACGCCTTGTGTTGTTGAAGAATGTGAAGGAGTTGAATGTTTGATTAGAAAATTTGGGTTTCTAAAGCATACCCATGCCTTGTAATAGAGTCCAATCACTCTCTAACCTAACCAAACACTCCCTAAACTAGCCCAACACTGCTTACACAAACTAAACAGTCTTCTCTGTACCCATTTAAAAGATGCCCATGCAAACCAAACAAGCTTTCATCTACCCCATACAAACTCGAAGTTGTCGCCCTTGCTACACTACCACCACTGTCTCCCTTCCCCTAAAAATAGACGCCACCGTCCACCCTCCACCAAAGCTTGTCCTTTGTTCACCCATAATCTCCTGGGGATTAATACCTTTTAAGGAAGTTTCCTTGTCCCTCTTTGCTTTTATTTTGCACTTTAATTCTTATATTGGAGACAATGTTAAGTTTAAGTATGGGGGAGGGGATATTTTTTCTAAAAATTTGAGAACTTTTGTGGCAATTTTCTATAGTTGTTAATGTTATTTTTTTTAGGCTATGATGATCAATACAATTGAGACATAAGCATGAGTAGTGTAATTGTGCTAAATGGGTACCTTACTTTTCTCTTTTTGTTGAGTGGTTATCACACATTGATATCATTTTAGAATTTGTTTTTTTATGCGTGTCAAGACCACATTTATATTGAATTTGATGGATTAAAATGACGAGGGCACTTAGGATTAACCATTCTCTTTTTGACTTTCTTAAAAACCAACCTTTATTTTATTTTCCATTAGCGAACCATTTTGACCCTTGACCCTTTTTTTGTTAAATAACTGCAATTGATACCTATGGCTTTCCTTTTTATTAATTAGACTTTCTTTGATGAACCCTATGTTAAGAGATTTCTAAACTTCGTGTATGAGGATTTTCCATACCATTGTAGGGTAATGGTTAGACTGGCAAGTGCAGGCAAGTTAAATTGTTTATAGTCTTTGTTTCTGAAAAAAAAAAAAAAGAAATGAAAATGGGGGGGGGGGATTGAAAATGAAAAAAAAAAGGGAAATGAAAAAAAAAGAAAAAAAAAGAGGAAAGAAAAGAGAAGAAGACGTGTCTTCTAAAGTGCCTTTGTGTGTGTTTGTCATATTGTGGTAGTGGGCAAGAGTTTGAATATGCTTGCACTTGTTGGTGTTATAGGAAAGGGTTAATAGCTCTTAAAATAAGGAATTGATGATATGAAAGGCAATTGAACTCGTATTCTAAATTTTGTACATTCTCTTTGATATATTTATACCTAAATAGTCCTTTTATCCTACCATTTACCTAAGCCCCGTTTCAAACCTATTTAAGATCAGTCGATTATTGCATTGAATTCGCTACAAGTGGTGGAGATGTGACATGTTAGCAAGTCTATGGTAATGCCATTCATTATGTTGATATGAGAGTTGAATTTTACCCTATACACAATTGAGTGATGAGTGCTTATATCCAATTTCGTGTGAAGATTATTGAGTCTTTTATGTTTTTGAATTCTATGAAGTTGTTGGGAGAGTGAAGTGGCCATGCTCATTTGATCAAATAGAAAGTACTCATTGTCTTGGTTGTACTTTCTTAGTTATGAAATGCTTGAGGATAAGCATTGACTAGGTGTTGGGAAATTCGTTGAATAGCAAATTATGCAAAGTCCTCACCATTTTTGCCAAAATTATTACTAAGTCTTAGATTTTGTTTACCATTGGTGCTTCACATTGTTTTAGGAATCAAATTGAGGAAACAAGTAAAAATTTGGTTAAATCAATATTGATTGGTAGTTTTAGTATTTGTGGCAAATGATATAATTTGATTGTAAAAGAGGCTTTCGAATTATGTTGCGGGAATATATAATCTAATTTAAATAAATTAAGTCAATGAATTTACTGATTAGAATTGGCAGTCTTTCTAGTAATTAATGCAATTAATGGATTAAATCCTAAGAGTCTGTTTAGGGTTGTCTAATTAATAAGAGAAATAATCACATAGCCTGTTGTGGTTATCGAATCAGTAAGGCGAGATAGGTTTTCAGAGCCTGTTGAGAACCATAACTTATTTATTTGCAAGTAGATGAATTTATCTTTACATCAATGATCAGTGCATTGAACCAAAGTGGAAATTATTCCTTTGATTAGAAGTATCTCTTTTATTTGAGTTATTCACATTTGATTTTGCATAGATCATATTTTAATCCTTCACTAATTTAATTTCTATCAAGTCTACATATCTTGTTTAGTTTAAATTAATTTATTCCCCCATTCAAATCATTCTTGATTCATAGGAAATTATTCCTCAATCTCTAAGGATACGGCCTAGCTCACCATTATAGTCAAATTATTTATATTTTGGTTTAGGAATTTATTTTTACTGGTTTAACACCCAGCATGGTTGAAGATAATTTGTTTTTTAGTTTGATCATGAAGTAATGTCATCTTTTGATGCTTCATCATTGATGGATTGTGGGTGAAAATATGCTAGTTTGCCTAATCCCAAAAATATGAATAGTGTTAAATATATTTTCTATTCAACAATATTGAAAGGGAATTATAAGGCACAAACAACACCTTGTTGTAGGTATTTGAAATATAAAAGCTAGCACGAAATGTCTCGAGCTTGTTAAAGTAGAGCTGAATGGATTGATGGAAAAAGAAAAAAGAGTTCAAGAATCAAATAGAAACAATTCCTCATTTGTCAAGTAAATCTGGATGACGGGAAGGCCTCAAGTCATGGCAAGCACATTTTTGATTCTTCTCCTGTGCCATCAAATTTGCAAACTAAAAAGCCAAAACAAATGGGTTGACTTATACTTTCAATAAGATGCTGCTAAAGTTGTGTAGCAAAGGAAGGGGAAAAATTATAAAATTTAACAAGGCTATAAAGATAAAGAGCAGCTATGCAGTTAAAGAATTACATGATGGATGTATGATGTTAATATTACTTTTCATGCCATGAAGTATGACAGCTTTAGGCCAATGATAGAGCCTCTTGGGCAATATGGCTCCCTCAGGTGTGAAACTGCCAACATATAATAAAGTGAGAGTCACTTATTTAAAAGAGGAAGTAGAACACACAATCATGATTTTAAAGAACCATGAAGAGGATTGATGGATGTCGTCAACACACTAAAACTAAATTAGAGTGAACTAGTACTATGGTGATGTGGATGTCATATCTATCAGAGGGGATGTATGTATCTATCAATTTAACAAATGTTCTATTAGTTAAGCCATACTAAGATGACAAGAATGAGAATGAGAATGAAAAGACAATCACTTTCAAAAACAAAGTTGCAAACTTAAATTACTGAAGTACAAGTAGTGGAAAGTCTAGCCCCTTGTATTGTACTGATTTCTAATGCAAATTATCAATTTAATTGTTTGTTATGGATTGTTAATCCTAATGTATATAGAATTTCCTCTCGAACTCTCTTACAGTTTCGACTCAAGATTTGAGTATGTTTCCCTAAGTGAAATTAAGTCAAGTTATTAATTCTATAATTAACAATATATTGTCTACACTAATTTTATGGTTTCACTTTTATTATTTTCACAAAATTAGTGTTTATAATTGACTTTTTTAGCACACATGTTTCACTTCTATTATTCTCCACATAGCTGCAAATTAATTGTAAGATCAATCAAGTCTTATAATTGCAATTCAAAACATCAATTGCAAATAACAAAAGTAAGGACAATTAATCATAAAATTATGCATGCATTTTTCACCATACATGAACACAAAGGACTAGATAAAAATTTATCAACTCATCATGAAATCAATAAGAACTAATACTAAATTGCTCATCTTCACAACAAAGATAAAATTAATAGAAAAATTCTAAAAACTTAGTCTATAAATCTTTGTGTTGCCTGGAAGAATGAATGCTCTTCAATCTTGGTGTGAATTCCTTCTTCTTCATCTCTTGAATCTTTGTAACTCATGTTTTCTGGGTGTTTGAATGTGAAAAACTAACCAAAGACTCCTCAAAACTGTGGAGAATATGTATAAATTGGTACCTAGGGCTAGGGTTTGAGTAAATAGTGGGAAAAGATGAAAATAGCTCCTGAAATTGTGTCCACATGGTTTCTCGCTTTGTGATCCATGGTCACAAACTGTAGTGCCATGGTCATGAGCCTCCTTCTTGCGATAGTGAACCCAGCCGCAAGCTTTACATAGCTTGTATGTAAACTTTTCTGTAGCACCATTACCTTCCGTGCTCACAAAGCCTCCACTTGTGGTCGCACCTTTCCTTGTCGTGGTCGTGAATTTGACCACGATAGAACCTACACTTCAGTCAATCTCTTGCAACCAGGAACTCCTCTTTAACTGTCGTGTAGAGCTATCAATGGGTTGGTTTTATCTAAATGTAAACTCATAAATTAAAATTATACCTATTAAATAAAATAAATTAGGTCTAGGTTGGGTCAGACATTACAAGACCCAATAAGTTTAAATACCTATAATTTTAATTTGCGTAAAAAAAATAGACCCAATTGAGACAAAGTACTCATTCTTAGTCTCTCACGACTCATGACTCATGGTCTCCCGAAGTATATCCTATATAATTCATTGAGAGAGAACAAATAGTTGAGGCATAATGTCAATCATAAATTTCGCTTGAATTCAATAGTACATCACAATGACCCTTTGTTTGATTATCTCATCTATACTCAACCAACAACTAGTGCCCACCACATCTAAGAATAAAAATCCAGTTCAAGTTCTTTATACGCAGGAAAGATCAAAAAAAATTTCTTTTTTTTCTTTTTTTAATATCAAACCCCTTATGGTGCTAAAGAAATCTTCATGGGTTTTTGCATCTGGCTTGATTTGTGAACTTCTAGTGAGATTTGTCTTTTAGGTATGTTGGGTTTGCTCATATTATGCAATTGGAATTTCATTTGCCTTTTTAATGTATTTCAGTTTATTTTCTTTGGTGTTGCCTTAGTTTTGAGCTCATTCTTTTTATTATTTTTTTCCATGGCGATGACTTTCATTTCATTTCATCTATTCTTTTCATAAGTTTTGAGATCACTGAATTGCCACAATTTTTTATCGTTTATGAGTGAAATATGTAAAATTTAATAAAAATAAAACAAAATGTAAATCATCTGTAATAAAATAAATTATAAGTGATTATATTAATTAAAACAATTTATTAAATAGTGTTAAATTATTTAAAAAAAGAAAAAAAATTATTGATCGCGTCAGGTCTAAACCTAACTCAATATTAGGTTTGTGAGTTTGACCCTATATTTTTACCCATTGGATTTTGGGTTTGAGTTTGGGTATGGGTCTCATAATTAAATGATATGGTTACATTTCGGGTCTAAGTCTGGGTTTGAGTAAAACCCAACTATTGATAGGTCTAAGGTTGTGAGCCTTAGTTTTGCAATTGCTGGCCCCCTCACGACAGAATATTCGGACTTTGCTATCTTTGTTTTTGTGGGTGCCAAACATCTCATGGCCATGGATGACCTATGACCTCCTTGAGGACGCGAGACCAGCAACTCAGACAAAGTTTTTTTTAAGTAAAGATATAGCCTAAATTCACACAATTGTCACCAAAACTACACCCAAACATCCCAAAATCATCACAAACTAACATCTTTTCATACATGCACACATAATATAACCATTTTCCAAAATGCATCCAAAGTTAAACTTCAATGGGATGAAAATATGTTACAAATTCATGACTTAATATACCCTCACATTTACTCATTTGCTTATCCTCAAGCAAACTACTTTCATTCTACATGAATTTATACTCAAGTAATGATGCATGAAGCTATAAAGTCATGAGATTGGCCACCCACCTTAATTTTAGAAATCAAGAATATGTGCATCACATGGTTCAAAATCACAACACCCTTAACCCATTTATCTCCAACGTGGATTCCTCTATGTGTGTGCCACTCTTTAACTCTTAACTACCTTAATCTCTTGAGGATCCTATTGCAATTTAAAGATATTCAACTCTGAATTTACTCTCCTTTGAACAAGTTCAACCAACCATAAATATTATTTAGAGGACTATAGTGTGGCACCAAAATGTTTTTCTTCTTTTTCTCTCCCACACCTTCTCTTTTCATTCTTTTGTGAGCTTCACAATTTTCTTAAATAGTTGGAGTCTTTTTATATAAAGTTAAACAAAGGTCACCACGTACCCCCAGTTACTCAACTTACAACAAACTTAAGATACTCTGCATACTCATAATTGGGCAACCATTTTACGTAAGAATGAACAAGAGTCTTTGAGCAATCCCATTTACTAAGTCGCACCAATCAACAAAGTGGACCAATTTTCACATGCTCACTTCTCTTCTTCTTCTTTTTTTTTTTTCAGATTTTTAAAATTTTTTCTTGGGGCCTCTTTTTTTATTTTTCCAATCAATCTCACTCATTCTCTAAAGAATTCGTCAACACTCAAAGTAAGACTTATATCCCTAAATCAACTATCTTCTCCTCATAACAGAACTTCTCAAATAATCTAGAAACTAAGTGTGAAGAGTGTTGTGCATAATAAAGTGAGAAGCATGTTTTTGACAACCTAGGCTAAGGAATGATATTCTTGGAACAATCAAAGGCTATACAATAAAAAATTTGACAAAATATATCATCATGAATCAAGCCTAGTGGCTACATATTGAAATTTCTTCATGCCATTAAATTATTCATGTAATTCATAAACATGCATGCAAAATTTTCAGCAATTTACACACATGCACTACACCTATTTCCACATATGCAATTATTTTCCCATGCACACACATGCCCTATGTCACACTTATTTTTCTACATAAATCCTTCTCATGATCACATTAAAAAGCTAGGTAACAAGAAAAAAGACAACCTGGTGGGGTTGGTGAAACTCCTTAACTTTTTTCTTCTACTGCTAGCTCAAGTATGCACATCCACTTGCCTCTTCAATCTTACACCAAATTGGAACATAAAATGATAATTCCATGCAACTCAAAAAACTCACAAAAACAAAATATCAAAAGTAATTAAAATTCTTGGGTTGCTCACAAGAAGTGTTGTATTTAATGTCAGTAGCCTGACATAGTCCTCACAGCTAGGGTAAATTAATTGAGATTTTGAGGTCATTGAATTCTCCTCCTTAACCTCTTGTGTAGACTTACTAGGAGATGTAAAGTTCATATGGAATGTTACCTCACTAGTGCCAATGTGTAGGGCTAGACAACAATTCTTTATGTCAATGGGTGCTTTGGAGGTAGCTAAAAATGGATGGCCCAAGATAACAGAAGACTCCTTCTCCCCCACTATGTTTAGCACAACAAAGTCCATTAGCACTATAAAATCATTCACCTTTACTTGTATGCTCTCTACTAATCCAAGTAGTCTTTTGTCAACCTATCAACCAACTTGACCACCATTCTTGTAGACTTCACCAATTCTATGCCAAGTGCCTGAAAAGTTGTAAACGACGTTACATTGAAACTTTCACCTACGTCACATAAGATGTTATTAAAAGAAAGATTGCCAACAGTACAAGGAATGGAGAAACTCTCTAGAACATTCATTTTAGTTTTTTTTAATAGTGTAAGGTACAGAGAAACTCCCTAGATCATTCAATTTGGTTGTGAGTATGCATCCATCCTCTAAGTTGTCTCCTTCCTTTTCTTAGATGCTACTTCTTGCAAACACTTTGCATAGATAAGGGACCTATTAACTTCTTCAATTAAAGGAACATTTACACCTAATTTTTCAAAATTACTAAAACCTTACTCACTTGCTGCTTTACTTTGGCTTGATAAAGCCTCTATGAATACAAAATCTTTAGCTTGTTAGGTGGTGGTGTACTTACTTTCGTTTTCTTGTTCTCGTCCATCTGTAGTGTAGGCTATCTTTCTATCCTTTTTTCCTCCACTACTTGCACACTTTTGACATGTTCCACAATATTATTTTTAGTAGTATTAGGTGGCGTGCCTACAGGTCTATTAGCCATCTCTATGGTAAGCTACTTAATTTGCACCTCCAAATTCCTCAAAGTGGACTATTGATTCTGCAATAAAGCATCAGTTCTATGCATGCATTGTTGTATAGTCTTAGTTAGATTTCCTATCATCTCATGTGTAGACTTTGCAAGGTTGCTCACGACATTCTCTAAGGATTGCTCTCTCTCTCTCTCTCTCTTGTTGCATAGGTACTTGGAATCCAAGCAAATTTTTTTTATTTTTCCAAAAGAAGTTAGGGTGACTCTGCGACCCAAAGTTGTACATGCTTACATAGGAATGTTTTCTTAGCAACCTTGATTCCCTACACAATTTACTTGCTCTCTTTGTTCATTACTTAGTCCTTCTCCTCGGCATTCATGACTAGGATATAGCCGTGCACACAAATCATAACTTGAATCATGGAAACTAATGAAGTGTTTCACAATATTATCAATCTTTTTCAACAAGAGATCCACTTTTGTCAAGAGCCACTATCAATGCATCCATGTCATGTACGCTAATGACCCTTCTTGTTGTGGACCTCTAAGTAGACAATTGGTATGCATTTGTGGCCATCTCTTTTCTTAAAATCTATGATTCTTTTAGTAGCTTGTTTATTAATGCTCCTCGTGCAGCTACATCTACAACTGTATGTAATTGACCGATAATCCCACCATAGACAATTTATAACTGCATCCAAAGTGAATAGCAATGCTATTGGCACTTTTTGAGTTGTTCTTTGAATACCTCCCTCACTTTTGGCAAGGTGTTGAACTCTAGCTACTTAAATGTGCCAATCTCGAGCCTCAATTGTGCAATCTTGACAGGTGGAAAATATTTTGCCAAGAACTTGTTCACCATATCCTGCTAAGTTACAATGCTCCCTGGTGGTAGAGATTTTAGCCATTATCTTGCCTTGTCCCTAAAAGAAAAAGGAAAAAGTCAAACCTTAATTGCATCATTACAAACAGCATTAAATTTAACAATATCACAAAGTTCTAAGAAGCTAGCAAGATGAGTATTTGCATCCTCATGTGGTTCCACCAAATTGGCTTACCAGCACTATATTAATGAGTGTAGGCTTTAGCTGAAAATTATTCGCATTCATAGGTGGTCTAATGATGCCTATCATGTAAGGATTTATCATTGGCTATACATGATCTCAAATGGCTCTTTGGTTTGGAGAAAGAAGCTGCTCTTATGGCTGTGGGGGTGGGTTATCCTCCATTGTTGCTTCCTATTCATGCCTAATAAAAGCTCTTCTCCTATATAGTGTTCTTTTAATTTTTGAATCAAATTGTAACTCCTAGCTCTGACTCCTGTCCATACACAATGGTTTAAAAAACCAAGATTAACCCACAATAGTTAAATCTCAAAACAATTCAGCACAAATAGAAAATAAAATAGAAGAAATAGAGAAGGATAAGAAAAATAAAATAAAAAGAAAGGTCTAATATATGAGTCCCTCAGAGTGTTTAATTGCAATCATCATCCTCCTAAAAACAGCATCAAAATTTGATGCATGTAGTCAACACATCAAAATTAAATTAAAGTAAACCAATATTGTTGTAAGTACGAGTGTCATATCCACAAGGAGGGATGTATTTGTCTATCAATTTAACTAAGATTCCATTAGTTAAGCCGCACTATGGTGAATATGCTACTTTGTTCATCATCTAAACAAACATAAAAATAATAGAAAAGGTCTAAAAAGCTTAGTCTAAAAATCCTTGTGTTGCATGGAACAATGAATACTCTCCAATCTTGGCACGAATTCCATTTTCTTCACCTCTTAAATCTTTTCAACTCGTCTTTTCTAGGTGTTAGAATGTGAAAAACTAACCAAAGACCACTTAAGAACCATGGAGAACATGTATCCATGGAGTATGGGTTTGAGTAAACAATGGGAGAAGATGAAAACAACCCTTGAAATTACATCCAGATGGTTTCTTGCTCTACAATTTGTGGTCGCAAACTATAGCGCCAGCATCACGAGCCTCCTTCTTATGGTAGGGAGCCCAGCCACGAGCTTTACATAGCTTGCTATGTAAACTTGGTTGCCTCTTCATTGTGTCTTGCCCCCACGAAGCCTTCTCTCATAGTCGTGCCCTTCCTCGTTGTAGTTGCAAACCTAACCGCGACAAAACCTACACTGCACTATTCAATCTCTCATAGTTGTGAATTCCTCTCTTACATTCGTGGGCCCCCTCACAGCAAAATATTTAGACTTTGCTATTTTTGTTTCCACAAGCACCAAACTTCTTCTCACAGTCGTGGATGACCTCTTCGCAGGCATGAGACCTGCAACTCAAACAAAAACCTTGTTTGAGTGTAGATACAACCCACATTCCAATTATCAGCAAAACTATACTTAAGCATCCCTAAATCATCACAATTAACATCTTTTCACGCATGCACAAATAATATAATCATTTTATTTCCAAAATACATGCAAAATTAGACTTCAATGAGTAAAAATATGCTACAAATTTGTGACTTATCGAGGATGAAGCTAAATATGGTTGTTCACTAATGGTGGATGGTTGGATAGATAAGAAAAATAGAACATTGACCAATTTCTTGGTGAATCAACTGAGGGGTAGTAGATTCATAGAAGTTGTCAATGTGTTAGCATATTCATATATAGGTGAAAACTTGTTTGAACTGTAGGAGAAGTTTGCTTAAAATGTTGGAGAGAGAAAAAGTGTTGCAAGAAATTACAGATAGTACAAGTTCAAATGTTTCATCTATTCGGTTTCACTGGGTTTAGGATGCAAGATCGTTATAATTAATCATGAAAATTGCCAAAGAAATATAACGGAATTAAAATTCCCAACCTGGTCTACTTTTCTTCATATAACACATAGAAATTAAAGTTCAGTTTGGTTGTATGGATGATTTCTTGGAAGAAAATTCTTTTAGCTTTTGTTTATGATTCAAAGCTGGACGCAATAAAGTCCCAACTTCTAGTTTCTCCGCACAAATAATGCGCTGGGAAGCTCTCTCCAACAAATCTTCATGAACTCCTTTGTGAAATGATAAATTCTTTGCGCTTGGAAAATTTATAAAGAGAAAAATATGTGAGGGAGACTAGTGTATATTATCTCTCACATTCAAAGTGATGGAGGAATAGTGATGTGCAATGAATAGAGTCATGGTATTATTCACATGAATAGTGCCCTTTCTTACTTTGAAACTCTTCCAATTGATTTATTCTTAAAACATAATCTTATATATAATTGGATACCTAGAGTATATGGAATGGGCTTTTACATGGACCTTAACATTAATTCAAGCCCATCTATCTTTAATTTTCAATCCAATTAATAATTAAAGCACATTAAAATTATATCATTTAATATAATTAATCTCATTAATTAACTCAAAAGCCCACTATGTTTCTAGTTAATAATTTCCATTATTAACAAACATAATAGGTGCTAATAATTCCTTTTGCGTCTTACCACCCTTAATTTAATTAATCCCCATTAATTAAATTAAAAACCCATCATGTTTCTTGTTAACGATCTCATCTTTAACAAACATATGACAAATAAATCATTGTGACCAAATTAATTCCAGCACGAGATTTCTCAAACCTCGTTATCACTACTATGCGAATTCCTCTTAAGCTATCGCCTTATTCTTATGTGTGTGACTTTCTAGGTTCATCTTTTAACTAATAACAAGTGTAACTCTAAAGGATATGGGCAATACCTAACGTGTGGCCTATACCGTAGTCCATCTAAGGAAAAGAAAATGAATTACATGAACTCTCCCGATTGTTAATACCATATAGTATAGGTCTTTTATCTTACTTTATTTCGATTAAGAACTATAGATTTAGTCAAACTCATTAGCTCAATCATACAACCAGATCAATATTATCTTATGAGACTAATGCTTCTATCGAAAACTTCTTTTGATCAGACACTACCTTGACTAGGGATTTCCATCTTATAAAACATCAATTATATAGAACAAACACCTTGTTTACTAGCAAGGAGACAAATCCCTTATCAATCACATACATGCCTCAATACATAATTTGGCAACGGCATGTTAGGCTCGTGGCCCTATCCCATACCAAGATGGATGTTAGTATTAATGCCCTAACAGTATGTTGACTATTATGCACACAAGATAACTATGTCATTTTAAATCTATGGCCTACGTGTACTTAATACAATCAATAAGCAAAACATTGATAGCAAATAGTGAATTCCATATGTTTGCTTTATTTCTTAAGTCATTGTTCAAATATTCATTCTCTAATGATGCATCTATGCACATGTGTTTTTAATATTTTATATAGAATAATATGACACTCATCATACAAACATAAAGTGTACAAGTCATACTACATCTCTAATGCCCTTTAAAAAGTCTACAACTCGTAAATAAGTTTTAGTGATTATGTACTAAGACAGTTTTATATTTATATTCATAATCCCTTATGAATAAAGCTTCTTAATGTAATCACATAGGTATATGCAACACTTTATGCCATTCGAGATTAACATATATGAAAGAAATATTACCATAATATCAATAAAATAAACATCAATATTTAATTAATCAATGTATAATTACATTTACAACCAACATCCCTCAAATGTCCCTTATCGATAATTTGGCATCAAGAGGCATACACTAATAGCAACATGTGAGAAAATAATTTAATTTATAATTTCTTGATTATATTATTATAGTATTTATTTTGAAAATTACTTATGGATTTTGTGAATGAATAGGAAAACTTCTAGAGAGGAGATATCCAAACTTATATTGGTCACCAATATTTGAAGATGTATTCAAATTTTCAAATTTAAAGAAGGCATATGTGTGAGTAGTGATAAAAAATGGTTCTATTTATAATAGACCTCAACTCTTAGGCATGATGAGAGAATTCATGTGCCAAAGAGGAATTATTTGAGTTGGAAAGACCTTCTTTACAATTACCTTTTCAATTACGAAGAGATTTCAAGTTTAGTAGGCAAATTTAAAAAATAAAATAAAATGATCATTTATGAGAGTGGGCCAAGAGCAAGTATGCAAAATAAGCTCAGAGTAAACTAGGGCAAGTGTGATATTAATGCCTTCATTTTGAAACCAAAATCTTTCTACAACTAAACTAGCTAGTCCATTAGTTAAGGTGTATTGATTGGTGGATGGTGAGGGGAAAAAAAAACCTTCTATGGACTACATATATAAGGCAAGGGGAAAATCTAAAGAAGTAATAATGGCCTCATTTTCCAACAATAAAGAGAAGTATATGGATATTTTCAAAATAATTAATAAAAGATGGTAAATACAACTTCATCGGTCTTTCCATGCAATCAGATAATATTTAAACCTAGAGTTTTACTATATAAATCCTAACGTAGAGGAGGAAGTGGTTAGGAGGAATTTACACAAATGCATAGACAGGTTGGTTCTCAATTTCTAAATAATAAGATAAGATTTATGTGGAGCTCCCATTCTATATGGAGGTCGAAGGTCTTTTCAAAGTGCCTCCCACCATCAAATAGAGAACTTCAAAAGCATTGGGCATTTAATATTTTTGAATAATTTTTTTTATTATTTAATAAAATTATTTTTGTCTTAATATGTTAACTTCTTGTCAATTACTAGTCGAATGGTGGGCTTCTTTTCGACATTCAACTCCTAACCTACAAAAATTCACAATTAAAGTACTTAGTCTTACTTGTAGCACATGTGGTTGTTAAAGAAATTAGAGTGTATTCGAAAATATAAATATATTATTTATATAAGAAATTATGAACATGAATTGCTAATTATGACAAATTTAAATTACAAGTTTTAAGTTCTAAATCAAGTATCTATTAATTACTTTATAATTTTTTGCAACTTCACTTCAAGAAAAAAATACACTTGAGCAATCACGCTTAAATAGCTTGTTTATGTGAAGTATAAGAAGGGTTTGAAATGCGATGTGTTTTACGGGATAAGATTGACCCTATTTGTTTGGAATATATGGATGAGAGTAATGAATGGATGCTAGGGACATTTGGTGGAGAAAGTGATGAAGAGAATGCTCTCATGTACCAAAGGAATGATTTAATGTTGGGCAACGTTGCAAGTGCAGCTGAAATTGAAGAACCAACTTGTGACATTGGATCTCGGGCGACCAAGGACACTGGATCAGGTTAGAAAGAATTCACTTCAAAGATAATCTGGCTCATCCAAATCTACTACACATTGTCAGCAAGAAAGCAATTTTGATTTTACTAATGATGAGGAGAATGAAAATTATAAAAATGATGAATATAAAGATGATGATGTTGCTACAGAAGAAAATGAAGATGAATTTACAAATGTAGATGATTAGAAAATAGAATAAAATTTAGGATTTTTTATTTTATTTATTTAGCTTTGTTACGTTGTTCAATTAATTTGATTGAAACCTATTATTTTAAGATTAATTAGTTATTTGTTATATGCTATTTTACAAACTTAAAGTTGAAAGTTACTTATATTTGTTATTATCGTGTAAAATTTGCATGTGGCTTTCTCATTTTTGAAAATTACTCATATTTCAAATATATTTCAATTATTTATACAATTTTTCTGCTGTGCTTTAAAAAGGAATGAGCCATGACTGTGGCAAAACCTTGCGCTATGGAACACCATGTGCTACTAGCAACCATGGGTAGTAGCAACTTTGAGTTGGACAAGACACACCTCATGGTCATGTGAAACAACTGTCATATAATTTTAGTTCAAGAAGATTTTCAGGGAGAAACAAACAAGATAGACCTTCTCGAATAACCAAAGTCCAAAAAAGTAAGCCACCAATAAAAGAAAGCCAACCCCAATCAACCAACCTAGCTAACTCTTTCAGGAGCTCAATAAATCCTGCCTATAACATCTAACCAATTGATCAAGCCCAACACTCTTTGAACTAAACAACGCACTTGCCCGTTACGCTTAACTATTTTAGATTAGGGCTTGCACAGCAGTTTGCGGCGTTGTGTGGATGATTGGGCGCATGGTGGCGCACTCGGTCGCGACTTGGCCAGTGTCAGTTTTGTCCGGAGATGCGCCAGGTCCATAGTGACACGTATTATTCAGGCCAACTATGAAGACGAAGCACAAAATGGACTAAGCTAGGGTTTTGGTATCTCTGGAATGGAATGGACAAAATACAGGGCTTTTATTTCGTGCACAAGAGGCGACGCAGTATCACAGTCGATGAGCATGCTTGATTTAAGGTTTTTGGGAGTTAATGTCGATAGGAGAGATACGTTTTGAGCTCGACGGTGTTGGGTAGCGAGTTGGAATCGGTAGCGGCGGCAGTTGCCATGTTAGGATCGCGTAGAGCGGAAGGTTAGATTTGTTGAATAAAGGTGTATTTGGTTTGCGAAGTGCAGCTTTTTTTTCTAAATTTATTTTTGTATTGGCTGAACTAAAAAAATCTTAAAAGGAGAAGGAGGAAGAGGAGGTGAGTTTGAAATCTGATTAAACCTGCCATGTTAAGATAAAGTAGTATATATTAATAGAACAATCACACTCCCAGCAATGTGTGAAGTGGGAGGAGTAACGTACGAAATTTGTCTATAATCTTCCTCCATAAATGGAATAATCAAAGTCAATCTAAAACAATTACACAAAGAAAGGCGTATAAACTTAGTAAAGAACTAAGGCTATGTTTGTTTCCTCCTTCTTCTTTATTAGTTATCACTATTTAAAAATCTTATAAATCAAACATCTTACCATACACATTTTATTTAAATTCAAATTTTTTTCTCTTTTATCTTTTATAATTGATTAATAATTTTTCAATCATTATTTCTATTTACAATCAAATCAAAATCTATCCTTATAATTTTTCTATTCACATTCATCTTTTATTACCCTATAAATTTGTATACTATCATATCATCCAATCATTATTATACATTAAATCTATACTATAAGTCTGTATCCTTTCAAGTGTTTTTGACCAATCGTGAAAGTACATTTACATCCTTAATTATATACTGATATTTATTAAAAATAAAATTAGTCAAGTAAAAATAAAATTCTATTTAAAATATAATTCTTTTCGTAGTTGAATACCACTAGAATTTCAATTTATCTAAATTAGTTGTATGGTTATTTAGGATTAATTTAAAAAATTAATAGAATTCAAAATTATCTAACTACTTGTATAGTTATTATAAATATTAATTACCTATATTATATATTAAGGTCTTAATTATTTTTTAATTAAATAATAATTAATTTGATAGAGGACACTAACCTACAATTATATCACTTAAAAATTTAAAAAAAATTAGTGAGTTATAAATCATAAAAATAAATTTCAACCAAATAAAATTATAGAAGATGAAATATGTAGCAACACAAATAATGTTACAATGAATCAAGATTTTAAAATATATAACTAAATAATTAGTATCATAAGAAACTATTGTTATGAAATAAAAAATATGTTATAAACAACTTTAAACGTGCAAAATTTAACTACAAATTCAATTAAATATATGATATTAATTTGATATAAGTTAAAATGATTTTAAATTTTAATTATTTGCCATATAATAATATAGAGGTAGAATAATAATTATTAAGACATGATACATTTTATTGAGAGGACAAAACATACTATTTTTTATAAATCTAAAAATACATATACATGCAAAAAAAAAAAAAGTTGTAGAAATAGTCGAATTTAAACATAAGTAATTCACTTTCAATTTTTTCAACACGAACATAAATATCATTCAAAACAATGAAGCAACAGTTTAGAGACATCGACTACAAGCACACTTTCCACTCCTTGCTAGTTCATGCGCCTCTATGTTACAACCACACCTAACAAGCAAATAGTCTACACTAGAAAAACAATGGCTATGTACCAAACTACCTTTTACTAAGACACTACTCGTAGTGAACTCGCAACACGGTCGACACAACTTATTTATCAGCACTGGACAATCTCCCTTTAACACCACGTCTCGCCATTCATGCAGCACAGCCAAATCCAAAGCTGCTCTAGCTATCAATCACTCAGCAGCAAACGAATCCACCACATGATGGACATACTTGACTAATCTTCCAACAACTTCCCCCTCCTTTGTTCACATCACGGCTCCAATTCCTACACTACCAGTATCCTTGAAGGTAGCACCATCAAAATAAATCTCCACCACATCTATTAGCAAGCATGCGCTTCTAGCTTTGCCTGCTCTTTCCCCAAGGCCAGCTAGTCAAATTCCCTCGGCATCATTCTAGTAAATTTGGCTAAACCTTGTATCAGAGCCAAGACATCAGAAAAGAGGAAGAAGAAAACAGTAAACATAAGGGTGAAGTTTGATTGCCTAGCTGGAAGAAGACATTTGAGTTGGCAACCTTTTCATCTTCTCTTATTGTGCTTAAACAAACAAGTTAGGTAGTTAAATAACTACATAAAGAGCTGTTCTAACTAAAAATATAACCATAAGTTAACTTCCAACTTTCATATAAGAACAAGGCAATGGAACAATACCAATAGATAGTTCCCTCCCTCTTCTAGTTCACAGATTTTTTCATTCTCAATTTTTCAATTCTTGCTGAGTTTACTTTCATCATGTTTTTTGATTGAATTGAGCATGGAATCAGAGCTAAGTTTAATCAAGTAAATCTGATTGGAGTTTTTTTTTCTCATTGATTTTCTTAGGCACCTTTCACTCGACCATAGAGTCTTCTTCAAAGTTTGTGAATCACATAAATCAAGGTGCATCAATACACTTTGTAGAGGATCCTAATTCTCCTTACTATATGCATCCCAGTGACAATCAGAACACTCATATTGCTCAACTTGAACTAACAAGAAGCAACTATCATACTTGGAGCTCTTCCTTCAGTCTTGGACTCTCCATACACAACAAGATTGGATCCATCGATGGCTTAATCCAAGAACCAGTAGGCAATGATCCTTTATATCTTGTATGGAAAAGATGCAATGATTTAATTTTTGCATGACTTTGAAATCAATAACACCATCCCTGGTCGCTACAATCTTTTACATCAAAAGAGCTTCAAAAATTTGGGAAGTTCTATCCAAAAGGTTTTCACTCATAGATGACAACCGTGTATGTAAACTTCAAAAATAACTTCACAATGCAGTACAGGGATCAAGAATGGTAGATGAATACTACATGAAACTTGTTACAATTTGGGAAGAGTTAAGGGAGTACAGGCCTGTTCCACACTGCAAGTGTGGAAGCTGCACTGTGTCCTGCTTCCAATCCTTTGTTGAGGTGTAAGATAAGGATAAGGTATACAAGTTCCTCAATGGCTTGGATGATTTATACTCATCCAATGGATCTCAATTTTTAAGGTAGAAGCCATTTCCCAGCTTGGAGGAGGCCTAAAATGCCATTATGATGAAGGAAGTTTAAAGGTCAAGAGATAAGATAGGAGGATTACATCTAAATGAAATAGTAGCCCTCAGCACTGTGTTTAAAAAGAGAGACAAAAGGCAGTGATTTGTTCACACTATGGAAAGAAAGGGCACAAAAGGGAAAAGGGAAGACGGCTATTGCAAACCAGGTGAATGTTCAATCTAATTCAACTAATGCAGAGAAATCAAATTCAAATGGAATTTTTGTCTCTAGAACAGTTGAGCAAGTTGATTGGACTACAAAATCTCCAAGAGAAGCCCCAATCTGATATGGCTGGTGAGCAAAGTCAAGGTGGAGAGGGATTGCACAGGATAAGGCTGAACACTCTACCTTTTATTCAAACTTTGCAGGTATATCTCCTTTGATATCTTTACTCCCAAATGATCTAATGCCTTCTAAGAAAGAGCCTAAAAATTTTACAAACCTTGTCCACCACAATCAACACAAATTAATTGAGCATAGCATGTCACATGAGAAATCATGATTGAATTTATTGGAGTGGACACTGGACACTGGTGCTTCTGATCATGTGTTGCTGCCTTGATCTATTCACCACTTACAGACCTCTTCAAAACTATTATGTTGGACTCCCTAACAAATCCAAGACAATGGTTACTCATATTGGATCAGTAACTATTTCTGATAACCTAGTATTACACAATGTCTTACATGTTCATTCTTTCAAGCTCAATCTGATTTCTACAACCAAACTCACAAAAGCCTTGAATTGTTACCTTATTTTTAGCTTAAGTTTATGCTATATCCAGGGTTTCTCACCATGGAGGAGGATTGAAATGGCTGAACAAGCTCAAGGACTTTATGTTCTAAGGCAGAAGATTTCAACCAACATAATGCATCCTAAGTGTAATAGTATAAGATCTAATCTTGATACCAATTTGATCTGTAGAGGATTTGATGTTTGGCACTATAGATTAGAACATTTAGCTCATCTTGTAGCTGAAAAGATACATAAGAATAGTCCTACTATTACAGTAATGAAAGACAAAATTTGTGAGACTTGTTATCAAGTAAAACAAAGAAGACTACCATTTGCTACTCAAAAATTAGTACACAATGTCCTTTTGATATCATTCACATTGATGTATGAGGTCTCTACTTAGAAAATGCTCTTGGTGGATACAAATATTTTTGGATTATAGTTGATGACTTTTCACGTTGCACCTGGACTTACTTGAAGAAACACAAGTGAGGCTCAAGATATAATACCAACATATCATAATCTAATCCTCACTCAATTCAATGCTAAAATCAAGATTGTTAAGAGTGAAAATGCACCAGAGCGAAGGCTAACATCTTTTTTGGCTGAAAAGGGGATCATACATTAGTGGTCTTTTGTTGAGACACCACAACGAAATGCAATTGTTAAGAGGAAACATCAACATATATTAAACACTACTGGATCCTTATTAATACAAGCCTCATTGCCCAAAAGGTTCTAGGGAGATGCAGTTTTGATAGCTACTTACATTGTTAACAGAATTCCATCCAAAGTTCTAAATTTTAAGACACCATTAGAGATTTTGCTAAAGAAACCACTTAAATATGAACATTAAGGGTGTTTAGATGTCTGACTTTTGCACTGACTCTGAAAAGAAATAGAACAAAGTTTGATACCAAGGCTATTAAGTGTATATTCATAGAGTATCCTAACGGAATGAAAGCATATAAGCTATATGATCTAAACTCTCATGATGTCTTTTGCTCAAGGGATGTAATTTTTTAGGAGCATGTGTTCCCTTTCCACAAGGATCATTCAAATTTTTGAATGCACCAAAGATGCACCAAAGTTTTCCTAATTTGGAAAAAATTCTCATTATAACTTTCCTTTTGATTCTGATCACAACCTACTTTGCCTACTTTCAATGCACCTCAAACAATCTAGATGAAATTAATGATGATGACTTGGAGCATGACATTCAACATCCCTTGATTTATGACAACACATACACAAACACTACCCATTCCTCAATCAGAGAACATACCACACAGATTGAACCTAGAAGAACAGATAGAGTTAGAAGAATTCCAAAATACCTTGACATTTATGAACATAACCTTTCACAACCAAGTTGCCACATTCAACAACCTTCTACCCAACAAGCTGACATGCTATCATTCGATTACAAATGGGTATACCCAACGAGCTAACGAGCAACCTTTCTATAGCAAATCACCTCTGCACGACTAGACTATCATCCAATTACAAATGCTACATGTCAGCCTTAAGTAAGGTGTAGGAACCTAGTTCATACAGTGATGCTGCAAGCTGTCCACATTGGAAAAAGGCCATGTTCAAGGAGCTAAAGGCTTTCGAAGACAATAACACATGAGACAAAGTGGAACAACCTAAAGGACAACACACTGTGGAATGCAAATTGGAGTATAAGACTAAACTAAGGGTCTTCGTGTGGCCTTATTCCCGAAGAAGCCATCGTTCTGCTTCCTTCTAATGATCAGCGGTACATGGTCTGAATAAATTGACTGTAGGTGTTGGACAATCACACCTGGGAATGCATCACACCACTTCCTATTAGCACGTGCACGATCCAGTCGCTTCCGGATTGTATGCGGCCCCAAATTTCCAATCAAACCCACAACCTGCAGCACTTCCCTAAATCCCTTCACTTGCCAATACTGTACTTGCGAACCCCCAATTTTTTCCTCTGGAAACAGTATAGCATTGTAGACTGCGGAACACAGCCACGACAGCTGGGACTGATTACCAAGCCATCGAATTAACTCCCACGTTTCAGACCTTCTAGCCACCTCTGAAAAAATACACACACCCATAAATTGCTGTTTCAACCCACTCGGTACATCATCTACCACAGCATCAATAAAATTCGCCAAATTAATGCACGTTTCGTGGTTTTCGGCGGTGTTGCGTCGCAGCGCCACCATTTGAAAGGATGAGTCACTGGAATTAGCAAGTCTGGGACTTCATGCCTTTCCCCGACGCGGATCTGCTACAGTTTCGCCGCCTGGTGTTTAGAGGACGTCCCTGTTAGAGGTCTCTACCTCAGTCGACCTCTAGGTCTTTTATGAGCCTTGATGATTGGCCACAAATTGAAAGGGTCAGACCCTAGTTGGACTTCCTTCTCCCATTTAAAATAGTTAGGCCTCTCCTCTACTGCTCCATTAATCCCGGCCCAATTACTTATGTATGTATTTTGAATTTGGGGATCTAGCACCTTGGCCGATCCTGAACGTCAGCACCCTTCACATGCATTAATTTGGTATTCACCCCCACACAATTCGGATCATGTAAGAAAAGCATAAATCAATATATGTTTACACAGACGATTAGAAATCGTCCCAGAAAAATTGAAAAATTACTACAGTAAAAGAACATGTATATATATACACAGCAAAACATGACTTTGGGAATGTAAACACGACTTTGGAAATGTAAACACGACTTTGAGAATGTAAACACGACTTTGGGAATGAATAAAAATGGCAACGGTCATATTTTCAACACCCTCCCTCAAGATGGAGGTGATAAATTGATCACTCTCATCTTGTCGAGGTGATTCTTCATTACTCCTGCTGGTAAGGACTTCGTGAATATGTCTGCCACCTGAGATTGGCTTCCAACATGTTTAGTCTCAATCCTTTTGGCTTGAACTAAATCTCGTACAAGGTGACAATCTAGCTCAATATGCTTCGTTCTTTCATGGAAAACAGGATTAGAGGCGATATATAGCACTGCTTGACTATCCAAAACAAATTTAATCCAAATTAGTTCAGTGCAAAGTGTGGCAATGGACCTGTATTCCGCCTCCGCAGAAGATTTTGAAACCAATGACTGTTTCTTGGATCTCCAAGAGATCAAGGATTTACCGAACATAACGTAATAACCTGTTACAGATCTTCGCGTGTTAGGGCATGAACCCCAATCTGCATCACAAAAGCCTGTTAGTTGAAAATCAGAGTCTGCGAACAAGTGAATACCTTGTCCCATTGTCAGTTTCAAGTATTGTAGGACTTTGTAGGCAGCTTTTAGATGTATATCAGTAGGAGCTTCCATGAATTAACTTAATGTATGCACTGGGAAAGCGATATCAGGTCTAGTAATCGTTAGGTATAATAATCTTCCAATTAACCTTCGATACACAGAGGGATCAATTATGGGTTCTCTATCATATTTGCTTAACTTAATGTTTTGTTCCATTGGAACCTTAGATGTTTTACAATGTGTCATTTCACAATCAGCTAGTATGTTTAGGATGTAATTCCTTTGCGACAGATGTATTCCTTCCTGAGTTTTAATCAATTCAATTCCTAAAAAATACAATAGATTCCCAATATCCTTTATTTTGAAGACATCATTCAGGTAAGTTTTTAATTTCTTAATAACAGTAGAATTATTCCTAGTAACAATAATGTCATCAACATAGACCACAATAGCAGTAAAAGAGTTTGATTTGTTCATTGTAAAAAAACTATAATCAGCCTTACTTTGATCAAAGCCAAAATTCTTAACCGCAGCACAAAAGGTTTGGTTCCATTGTCTAAAGGCTTGTTTGAGTCCATAAATACTTTTGTTCAGTTTACAAACTTGATGTTTTCTTCCTTTGTTGTACCTTGGAGGCTTTATCATGTAGATATCTTCTTCTAAGTTTCCGTGCAAGAATGCATTGTTTACATCTAATTGTTCTAAATACCAATTCATCTTAACAGCAATTGCTAATATTATTCGAACTGTGGTAATTTTGGCTACAGGAGAAAAGGTCTCTTGATAATCCAACCCATATTCTTGGGTGTATCCTTTTGCCACCAATCTAGCTTTAAATCTGTCAATGGATCCATCCGGTTTGTATTTAATTTTATAAACATACTTACATCCTATAGCCTTCTTTCCTGACGGTAAATCAGTAATAATACAAGTCTTATTTTCCTCTAAGGCTTTTAATTCTTCGTTCATGGCTTCACACTATTCTGAGACTTGGGAAGCATCATTATAATTGTTTGGCTCTTGAATAATTTTATTCCCAGAATTAGAGCCAGAAACTTGTTGGCAACAGTAATCATTTAGATATTTGGGTAGATTTTTCTTCCTAGTTGACCTTTTTGGTTCTGGTGAAGTTTCTCCAAGTGATGTCTCACTTGTCAATTCACCTTGTTTATCATCGGGTTCTGCTTTTGCAGGTGATAGATTCGATTCGTTGTGATTTTCTGGAGTGAGGAATAAAGTGATTTCATCCTCACGAATGGTTTCTGATGTTGGAGGAGTGTTCTCATAGCCTTTAAAGAAGCTGTGTTATTAGAATCGAGATTCTTGTTGATCTCCTCATAAGGAAAGATATCTTCATAGAAGATTACATTTCTTGACACAATTATTTGATTGGTTTCTAGTTCGAGCAACTTGTAGCCTTTTATGCCAAAGGGATATCCCAAGAAAATGCACCTTTTTGCTTTAGGATCAAATTTGTTTCTTCCTTCCTTGAGCATGGCGCAAAAGCATAAGCAACCAAAAACTTTCATGTGATCATAGGAGGGTTTAGTTTGAAAGAGAATTTCAAAAGGAGTTTTGTTGTTAAGGACAGGAGTAGGTAACCTATTGATAATGTAGGCAGCAATCAATATGCACTCACTCCAGTACTCAATGGGTAAGTACGATTGGAATTTCAGTGCCCTAGCTACATTGAGTAGGTGTTGATGTTTTCTTTCAACAACTCCATTTTGTTGTGGGGTTTGAACACAAGATTTTTGATGAATAATTCCATTTTGTTGATAGAAAAGGTTAAGGTTGAATTCAGTACCGTGATCAGTTCTAATCATTTTAATGTTGCAACAAAATTGATTAAGAATCATTTTATAAAAGTTTTCAAAAATGCTAGGAACTTCGGTTTTGTATTTTAAAATGTAAACCCAAGTGCATCTAGAAAAATTATCAACTATGGTTAGGAAATATCTGCTGCCATGATGCGAGGCTTCACTGTAAGGCCCCCATAGGTCACAGTGCACTAACTCAAAAAGCTTTGAAGTGCAATGTGAACTGTCTTGGAAGGGAAGCCTATGTTGTTTGGCAAGGTGACAGGTGGTGCAAGGATTTGACTTGCAACCAGAAAAAGAAGGGAAATTTTGAGTTTTATGCATTTGTATCAACTTATCATTAGATGGATGACCTAATCTATGATGCCAAAGAGTGAAAGAATTTGTCGTTTGTGCTGCCATGGAACAAGTGGTGTTCCTTGGGCAGTCATTATTGTGGTTTGGTTTTTGATGGAAGCAATAAAGGCCCTTTCTTACCTTTCCCTCACCAAGTGTCTTCCAAGAAACTTGGTCCTAAATGAAACACGTGTCAGTCATGAAAACTACGCGACAATTAATATCAATCATTAATTTTCTAACCGACACCAAGTTAAAATGAAAGGAGGGTAAGAAAAGAACGTTTTTAAGTAAAATATCTTTGGACAAACGAACACTGCCTATTGTAGTGGCATTTACAGTTTGTCCATTTGGCAAAGTAACCCTATACATACATGGGATCCAGTCATCACTAAAAAGCGATTTATCACAAGTCATATGATTCGTGGCACCAGTGTCTAATACCCATAAACAATTCTCTTTCTTATTTATATTCTCAAAATCATGTTCCAAATTAGAATACTTACCCGAAACATTGAGGCAGTGTGTAGACTCGTTGGGTTTATCACCCTGGGGTTCCTTAAGCCTCTCTCTAGTCTTTTCACCGTTGAACCACTGGAATAGCTCTTGGATTTGCCCCTTGGTGAAAGGACATTAATCTTCTCGACTGTCCTCGGGTACCTATGCTGAAACATTAGAGGCAATAATGTTATCAGTAGTGGTTTTATGATAAAATTTGTGTCCTGGGGGAAAACCTTTGAGCTTGTAGCATTTATCTATAGTATGTCCATTCATGTTGCAATGGGTGCACTTCATGGCTTGTGCATTCCCTGCCTTGAAACATCTGCTCAATGAGTATCCCGAGATTTTGCAGTGGGAACAGAAGGGCTTGTCCTTCCTTGCTGCCTGCTTCTGATTAACCTTGACCTTTTGAAGTGCCATAGCCATCAAATCTCCTTTGGGATTACCATTTGCAACAAAGTGTTGCTTTTCTTGTTGTTGAATCATCCCAAAAACCCTGTTCACCGAGGGAACGGGATCCATCATGAGGATTTGATCTCTAGCAGGTGAATACACATCATTCAGCCCCATTAGAAACTGCATCATGCAGTCTCTTTGATATCTTTCTCCGAGAATGCGTAGTTGCCCACAAGTGCATTTTGGCTATTCGTCATAAACTAATAGCTCATCCCAGATGCTCTTCAGCTTGCCATAATAAATCATGACTGTGTCTGCTCCTTGCTTCAGGCTTGCCAACTCTTTCCTCAATTGAAAGATACAAGTGGCATTGTGTTGAGATAGTCGACTGTTCAACTCATCCCACAGTTCTCTTGCATTGTCAACAAACATCATATTGGCTTTGATGGAAGGTGATATTGAATTTAATAACCATGATATGACCATGTCATTACATCTTTCCCACAGATCATATGCAGGGTCAACAACTGAACTTGGTTTGGGAATTTGACCTGTGATGAATCTCAATTTATTCTTGGCTCGGAGAGCCCGCTTAACATTCCTTGACCAGCAAACATAATTTTCAGTGGTCAGTGTATCAGTCACCAGTGTCATCATGGGACTGTCACTGCTTTCGATCCTATAAGGATTCAAAGGATCCATAGGATTGAATGTAATATCTGTCGTGGGACCAGACATTGATCCATCTAATCCCGAAGTGGATGTAACGTCTTGCATCAGGAATAAAGTGTAGAAAACCCCGAAACTACAAGGTTCTTCTTTAAAGGATAGGCCTGATGGCCAGAAAACAAACAGTCAATAAGAGATATAAACGTTCAACAATGGCCCGATAACCGAAGCCAACAATCTGCCGAGACAAGGTGACGGACAAGAACACCGCCGAACAGAAAGGGAACAGATTACACGGTAAGTCAGAGGTCTAAACCTCGATAATGAACGTGAACGAACGATCCAAC
The DNA here is from genome assembly GCA_019155195.1 of Avicennia marina. NCBI lineage: Eukaryota > Viridiplantae > Streptophyta > Magnoliopsida > Lamiales > Acanthaceae > Avicennia > Avicennia marina. Next base: position 14,949,122 of record CM032754.1, on the reverse strand, counting down.
AAGAATCGACGCCCAACACGGTAAGTTAGAGGTCTAAGCCTCGACAATGAGCGTGGACGAATGATCTAACAAGAATTGACGCCCAAACCGAAACCAACAGTTCTGCCGAGACAAGGTGACACGACAGGAACACCCCCGAACAGAAAGGGAACCGATTACACGGTAAAACAGAGGTCTAAGCCTCAATAATGAGTGTGGACGAACAATCTAACAAGAATCGACACCCAAACCCCAAATAACGAAATCTGCCGAAACTTCATCAAAAGAAAAGAACACCGAAAACTCGCTCTGATACCATGTAAGAAAAGCATAAATCAATATATGTTTACACAGATGATTAGAAATCGTCCTAGAAAAATTGAAAAATTACTACAGTAAAAGAACATGTATATATACACACAGCAAAACACGACTTCGAGAATGTAAACACGACTTTGGGAATGTAAACACGACTTCGGGAATGTAAACACGACTTTGGGAATGTAAATAGGATTTCGGGAATGTAAACACGACTTTGAGAATGTAAACACGACTTTGGGAATGAATAAAAATGGCAACGGTCATATTTTCAACAGATCAGAATCTCCCTGATGATAACCACCCAAACTGCTCCTCTTGCCAACTAATGCATTTCGTGGAGTCCTCTGTTCCCCAGCGTCTGTGTCTTTATCGCACTCATCACCCACGGAACCCATTCCCACACCTGGGAGATGCATGCTAGAGGAATCTGTACTCACACTTGTGCTACAGTTCCTGTCAACTGAAGCTTTGGAAGCACGGCAATCAAAGATACGGAATCCAGGCTGCCCCTTACTCGTAAATCACAACTGCGTACATTGCCATCTACCATATACACTGTCAGAATTTGCTGCATGAACTGAGACACTGTTATGTAAATAACGTGCCGAGTTATTGTATTGTTCTCGTAACCACGAGCCTTATGGAGTGTTTAACCCCGATCAACAAACTTCTCATCATATGATAAGGAACACACCCTTTGAATATGTCCCAACCTACCGCGTAAGTAACAGAAATTTGGCAAACGACCATGTGTAAAGCACACAACATATTCCTCCCCAGCAGCCGTTTTAATTTTTAGGCATCTCCGCAGTCGTTCCTCTACATTTAGTCCGACCCGCAACTGAATTGATGCATTTATTCGAGCCCCTTGTTGTCGGTCACTCCATCCTAGAAGAACCCCAATACTATTTCCAATATTCTTAGTAACACATTCATTCATACTCAAAAACGGTAACTCATGCACAAAAACATCGAAATCACACCAATCCAAACAAACATCTTGTAATCGTTGTCCTTCTGGTACTCTGTTTAGAATTAAAAGATTTCTGTCATAAATGCAAGGGCTACCTTCAAGGGCTCGTTGTTTGTCCCGAATATAACACAAGATTTGCATCATCAAGTTTCTGAAGTTCCATTCCCTGGACTGGAGTCAGTACTTTCGATAGAAACATCCTCAGCCCCTCCATATTTGTCCCGCAATGCGATAATACTTTCCCAACAAGTAGAAGATGAGGCTGTAACTCCCCCGCTTGCCAATCATCCTGTGGAATGATATAACCATTCTCCTCTTCCACCGTCCAGACTAATGTTTTGCTGAACATCAATGAATCCTCCTTCCTTAATAAGATCAGAACCCACACACACACACACACCAAGCATTTTCGGATGACACAGCCTCCAGAGAGAACGACAACACCTTCAAGCGCGAGAAAACCTAACTTTATTTATAAGTACTAGTGCAAAGTAGCAATTCACTTTAATATATATTATAAATATGCTCTAATTAGCAACGTCTAAAACATAAAATATAATACAGTAAATTTAATTTTACAAAATTACTACAAACCTTAAAAATTCACATTAAAATATTAAAAAACAATATTTAATGATAACTTAATATGAGTAAATGTATGATAAGCCACATTATAATTGCATATATACCAATTTTCTAGATATGAAATGTGTAAATATAAAATAAATTAATGTACTGCAATATCAAAATAAATGAATAATTATACAACATAAAAATAATGATCTATATTACAAATACAAATACTCATATGCAATCATAAAAATAAATTTCAATCAAATTAAATTATAGAAGATAAAATAATTAGATATATAAATAATGTTACAGTAAGTTAAAATTTTAAACAAATCAATAAATAAATTATTATTATAAATAACTATTGTTATGAAATGAGCTATACGTTTGTAAATGATTTTAAATATGTAAAATTTGACTATAAGTTTAATTAAATATATGATGACATTTATTTGATATAATTTAATTTTATTTTAAAGTTTAATTACCTATAATATAATGCTATAGAGATAAAACACAAATAATGAAGATACGAGATATTTTATTGTAAAGATAAAGTTTACTATTTGTTTAAAATAAATTTAAAAATAAGATAGGTGTGGAGACTCTGATAGTTGTTCAAACAAATTAAGTCAACTGTGTCGGTGAAGGAATCTTTGAATTGGAACTTCAGAAAGGATTAATGCTTATTCACCTAACGTCGTCAGTGTTTCTTCTTTGGAAAAGGCTCAAAACCCATAGGCCATCTACTCCATTGGGTATTGCCCCATTAGATTTTCACCCATTACGGAACGTAATATTATGAAAATAAATTTAAAAAAGAAAATAATTTTATAGGATGAGAAATAAAAATGACATGTTAAAAAACATGAAAAATTTCACAAAATAATCAAATTTAATGTTTAAGTAATTCACTTTAATATATTATAAATATTCTCTAATTAAAAATGTAGAAAAATATAAAATATAACACAATAAAATTAATGTTACAAAATTGATACAAAACTTAAAAATTAGCATAAAAATACGAAAGAATGGTGTTTAATAATAAATTTAGATGGATAGATTTATGTAAGTCATTATAACTGCATACTAGTTTTGTAAAAATAATCATTGAAAAAATATAAAATAAACTAATGTGTTGAAATACAAAAAATAAATGAATAAACATAAAAGTAACAATCTATATTATAGATACAAATACTTATTTAAAATAACTAAACAAAAGTATATTTCTTTAAGAAATAAATTATAGTTTGAAAAGAAATAGCAAATAAATATGAAATAATTAAATAATTAACTTGCAACTAATTTGCTATAAATTTTGTCAAATTGAAATTATTTATGATGAATCCAAAATGAATGCATTCATATGGTAATTGCAATAAAATATTATAAATTTAAATAAGTAAAATGTGCAATATGAGAATTTGAATTAAGAACAATCACTTTTAATTAAAAATATTGGTAAATTCATAATGAGAGGATATTTGGAAAATATTAACAATAAATGAAAAAGTTAGAAAAGCATAAATGAAATATTATTTCATTTTAAAAAATGTAATGATTGAAGTGTATATGAATTTTTTAGGTGTGAAGCAAAACAAACATAGGTTATATTTTTAGATGCAAAACCAACACAAACTTGTTCTATATGTAGCTTTATCAATTTTAACTGAATAATTTAAAATATGAATAATGTATAAAAATAATTAACAAAAAATTATTTCAACTAGATAGTTAAGAAAATGCATTATGAATTTTAATAAGGGGTGTTAATAGAAAAAATTAGTGTTTTAAAAAAATTGAAAATTTATATTGTTATAAATAAATGAAGTTAATATCAATATTCAACTATTAAAATGTAATACGAACAATATATCTATAAAAACATAAAATCATAAGCAATTATATTAGTAGCAAGAACATTTTATTTGGATCAATTTACCAATAAAATAATTTTAAAATATTTAGTTAAAGAAATCTTAAGTGTCTCATAGAACTAAGAAGAAAAAATTATAAACTAATTAATTTTAATTTAATATACAATATTTTCTATGTATTTTAATTACTGGATTTTTTATTATTATTATGTCATAGCATATGTGTAAAATTTTTTATTGAAAGGTATATACTAAGTAACAAACAAAAGTAATTTTAATTCAAAAATAGTATATTAAGTTATTTAAAATACAAAAAGCAATAAAAATAATTCAAAAAAATATAATGAAATTTTCATATGAGAGCGTAATGCAAAAAGTTTTAAAAAATAATTAGATATACATACATAAGTAAAATTAATTTTAAGTAAATACTATTAATTGTGTCATTGTTTTCTAAAGCTGAATTTTGAAAACAAAATATTCTTTGAAGTTGAAAAAATTATTAAATTCTACAAAAACAACTCACTTTTCCCACATATAAAATAAATTTGAAATTTTGTACATGCATTTGTATAAATCAAAATTTAAACAATCTTTTGTCACTTTTTTAACTTAACCACGTAGATTCAAGATTGAAGATGAAACTATATAACTCTATTTTATTATCAAAATTCATTCATATAAATTGAAATTTAATAGGTATTTTCCTTATTCATTATTTTACTTATCTAGAAGATGCAATTAAAAACAATTTCTTGTAGTTAATGTAGTGGTGTAAGTAAGTCCAACTGTTAAAAATTAAAACTATAATATCTTTTATATTTATTTACATAATTACTCTATTTTTAAAGGTAAGATGTTAATATTATTTGTGACGTGATAAATATTAAAGTATAAATAAATAACCCAATATTTAAAAGAACTATGCCATAAAAATAAAAAAGTTGAAAGGACATAAATAATAAATTTGAAGATAAGAAAATAATTCAATTTTAAAGAAAAAGCAATATAATGTATATCAAAATAATCACATGTTGTTTAAAAGATATTTATATATATAGATAGATGGATAGATAGATAGATTTCAAAGTAATATATTAATTGATAAATGTTTCTTCACTTAAAGTCCTTTTCTTCAAAGAATTTTTGTTGTTGCTGTCGCTGGTTGCTTGTTGTTCTTTCTTCAGCTCTTGTTGTTCTTCATTGCTTGGTTGTTGGTCGCTCTTTCTTCAACTTTGTTGTTCTTCGTTGCTTGGTTGCTTTGTTCTTGTTGTTGTCGTCCTTCTCCTTTTTTTTTTTATGCCACCCCTATTTATAGGGTTGGAGAAGGCTTAACTACCATATTTGGCGAGCAACGTGGCGAAGTCTGATTGGTCGGAAATATTTGATTTGGTATTGTTTCCTTTAATTGGATGATTGCAAATTAATTGCCAAATCAACAATATTCCCCTTCCAAATTTACAAAACTTGACACGTGGCGTGACATAATTAGTCCACTTGTCGTGATTTAAACAGATGATAAAAATATTAATTTATTCATTATTTAATTTTAAGAATTATGTTTATTTAACTCCTAAAATATAAACAATTAAATAAATTAATCGTTTAAGATCACGTGGCGACATTTAATTGAACAAATTTATTTTAATTGTCTACAAATGCCCCCTCGAGACTTGTCTACGGAGAATTTAATTTCAACGTGGATAAATCTCGAAATTTATTTATTCTCTTCTCCTTCTCTCTCTCTCTCTTTTTTTTTTTTTTTTGGTGATTGGACCACAACAGGTCGGCCCATTCCTTTTCTATTTGGGCCTAAATAAACTAGCCAAATTTTCCTTTTAGCACTTGGGCCAAGCAGGTCGGCCCATTTCTTTTTGTTTGGGCCTAAAATAAACTATCCCAATTCTCTTTTCTTTCTTCTCTCTCTCTCTCTTTTATATTTTATATTTTTTTTTATTTTTTTTATTTTTTTATTTTTACAGAAAATGCCGGATTCGTTCGTCGCCGGATTTTCAGCGTTCCTTCCATCGACCGAGATTACGATTCCAGAAGCTCTGCCAATAATTCAGCCACGAGGATCACCGGTCGAGATTCCCACCGTATTCGTTTCTGATTTCTTTACTTATTCCTCCTCAACTCTTGGCTATAAAAATCAATATCTTCCCGATTGTCTCCCGACTACCAAGAACACTAACTCGGTACCCTACTCCCGTCAATTCTTTAAGGTGATTTTGACAACAATCCCCATAGTTCTTTTTTTTTTAAGTAACAAGAAAGGAAGAAAATGCATCGGGCACCGGGCTGAGCGAGCCGCGGCAGAAGTTGGCGTTGCTGCTGGCGCGACGGCTGCGGCGGCCGTGCGCGGCTGGCGGCGGCGCTGGGCTCCAGCGCGCGAGCGATGCTCTACCGCGCAGCGAGGCGGCGCTGCGCTCCCTGTCGCGGTGGCTTGGCGTTGGGTGCTGGAGAGGCGCGGACGGCGGTGGCGGTGCGTTAGCAACGGCGCTGGGCATCGCGGTGGTGCAGGGCTGTTCGCGCACGACGCTCGACGGCGCAGCGAGGCCGCAGTGCCGTACGCGCGGTACTGCGCTGCCCCGTTGTGCTTCGCGTCGTGGCAACATTGGGCTGCGTCGCGGTGGCTTGGCGGTGCGTTAGCAGTGGCGCTGGGCATCGCTGTGGTGCTGGGCTGCGCGCGCAACGAGGCCGCGGTGCCGTACGCGCGGTCTTGCGCTGCCGCGTTGCGCTTCGCGTCGTGGCGGCGCTGGGAAGCGGCGCGCGCTGCTGGAGCGGTGACGGCGACGGCGGGACTGATTCTGGGTGAGAGAGAGGGAGCGGAGGCGAGAGAGAAGACGAGAGAGAGAGCGGAGGAGAGAGAGAGAGAGAGCTATGTTTGGGTGTGTCGGCGTGTTTGGGAAAAAGAAAACACAGGCCACCTGATATTTTAAGGCTGTGTTTGGCGGTTTTTTTTTTTTTGGGCAGCTAAGGCCATGTTTGGCTGATCAATTTTAGTAAAAGGGCAAGGCCCTGTTTGGCCGTGCAGAAACCCCCTTTTTTAAACTTGACAACTTTGTAATTGGGCCTTCAAACTCTTGAACTCGGATTTGAATTTGGACCCATTTGGGCTTTGAACTCATAGACTTGGGTTTAGACCCATTTGGGCTCTGGACTCATCAAGTTGGGTTTGGACCCGTTTGGGCTATGGACTCGCCAGACTTGGGTTTGGACCCTTTAGGCTCTGGACTCACAGGCTTGGGTTTGACCTTTGGGCTGGATCACCCTTTGGGCTCTGGACTTTGGGTTGGACCTTTGGGCTTCGACTCACCAACTTGGGTTTGGACCCTTTGGCTCTGAACTTGCCAACTTGGGTTTGGACTCTTTGGGCTTTGGACTCACAGCTGGGTTTGGCTTTGGGCTCTGGACTCACAGGCTTGGGTTTGGACCCGTTTGGGCTCTGGACTCCAGGCTTGGGTTTGGACTTTGGGCTTGGACCACAGCTTGGGTTTAGACCCTTTGGGCTCTGGACTCACAGGCTTGGGTTTGGACCCTTAGGGCTTTCGACTCACAGGCTTGGGTTTGGATCCTTTGGGCTCTGGACTCGCCAACTTGGGTTTGGACCCTTTGGGCTCTGGATTCGTCAACTTGGGTTTGGACCCTTTTGGCTCTAGACTCACGAGCTTGGCCACTTCTTATTTGCTATGTATGGTTTTAGACTTATTTCAATTCAATTGGATCTAACTCTTCTTTTCAACATGGCAGTTCCAAGATGGCACATTTCAAGAGTCATGTAGCACAATCTGGCGAGGAATGTTTAATTGTGCTTGATGATAGAAACCAGCAAGTGGAGCGGGGCACGTCTTTGGTTGTACATGCCCCTTTGATTGGTCGTTTTACGACTCCCTGGCCTAGATTGACTGTTTCTAGACGTGTGGATGAATGGTCACAATCCGCTTCTTTTGGACGGTCTGGGAAGGCATGGACACTACAGCCCAACCATCATCAACCCTCTGATGAGGTTGTTACATTGCCCACACTCGGTCGTCGTATTATCAGTTGAGAGGCTAAGTGGGATAGCCAACTCGATTTGACTGGTGAATTTCGATACATCCCTGGGTACTGGGAATGGACTGAAGATGTTCTCAGCAAATGTAAACCCAAGCTGGATGCCGCTAGAATCTTTGATGCGGTGTATGCTTCATTGTTTTCGTATGATCGAAGCACAGAAGTTATAAAGGCCTTTCTCGAAGCCTGGTGCCCCCTCACCAATAGCTTGTTAACCTCACTTGGGGAGATGTCAATATCCCTTTACGACCTGCGTTCAATGGCCGGGCTCCCTATTAGGGGAAAACTTTACGACGAGGTCGTCCCTGGTGCTAAGGAATTGGTTGGCGTTGACGGAACAGGGGCAAAGTTTGTTCCCTGCTCCTGTAAATACCTATTCCATGCTTTCCACAGGCTTTGTGGCAAGGTCCCCGGGGGTCAACCTCGGAAAGTGCCAATCGTTGAGTGGCTGAAGTTTTAGTCCAAAAGGGCCTCAAAGTACTTTGCACCTCCTGCCCGCAGAGAAAAGAGGACAGTACGTCCTCGGTCCACATATAATCCTTCTGGGGATATTGATCCTCAAGTCCCTTGGTCAACATCAGAAGAGTCCCTGTTCGGGAGCCTAAACGTTAGTGAGGGGGTTAGGGAGGAGATATATTTGGCAGCCTTTTGTCATGTTGGCTTTGTGCCTTTGTTCTCCCCAACGAGAATGTCGGATTCATACGGCCAGGTACATTTAAAATGGTGGGGATCCTGGCTACGGGGCAATACGTGAGTCTGGCAGTCCCAATTTTGACCTCTATTTACAGTGGTTTGAACAGAATGGGCAACTCTCGTCGCCCATCCCAGGAACCTGCAACATTTCCAGTGCATTATGTTTATGCATGGATCTCTCACTACTTTAGGACCCATTTTCAGGTCTTCAAAGGTATGCTGAACCCTAAGATGGTGGTGTACTCCGGCGAAGGATGTGCTAAGTTTTATGACTCAAGCGAGGCCCGGAGGCGTATCCACAAAGGCGAGCCGGCTTGCTGGACTTGTAACATGGTGACCAAAGGCGATGACATCATTTATATAGATAATGATGATGCTGGGGAACTTGAACGAGATCATTTTGTGGCCATTCGTTCAAGTTATCTAACCTTGAGGCAGGGTGACCATTTTGATGTTGAACCTTACAGTCCTCATCGATTCAGTCGCCAATTTGGTTATCTTCAAGAAGTACCTGGGTCGCTTGTGCATGACATAAGGCAATGCTCTTTGGAGGATGGCCTTCGCTATTGGTGCCTATGCCTATTGCTCCGATTGATGGCTAAGGCGCGCTTTCCTCACAACCCCACCTTTACGCGGCGATACTTCTCGGCGGCCTACAAGAAATGGTGGGCGGTTGTCTATGGCGATTTTTTGGAGGAACATGCCTCTCGCTTGGTTGACCTTTCACTTGGTGATGCTTCCCGGAGGGATATCAGTGCTGGTCGAACTGTTGGTAATGTTCCAGATACACATCCCGCTCCCACTATCATGGCTGATCTGCCAGGCACATCCAAAAGGAAAAAAGACGTCAGGATCTTAGAGGATAGCGGTAGCAGTACTGCCGACCGTCATTGGAAGCGAACCAAGAGGGATTCAGATTCTTCAGTCCCAAAAGACAAGGATCTGGACCATGGACAGTCAACTGAAGAATATGCCAAAGAGGTATTTTCCAGCTTGCATTCTTTTCATGCAATAACATTTTTATTAATAATGATAACTTAATTGTTACTCATCATTAGTGTTATTTTCAGCTGGTGGAACACGTTTTTGGGAGCGACACTAGCGAAGGTTCGCAGGGATCAGCCCACGAACATGACCCACTTTTGACTCCCGTTGGCGACCTGGGTGGCTCAACTTCGAGAGCGGTTGCCAAGGCTACTCCTTCCACTGGGGTTTCTGTCTTCAAGGCCGACAAATTCCTTCATGATTATCAGAAGGAATATTTGGAAAAGTTATGGGCCGGTCTTCATGAGCAAATAATGAAGACTCCAGTCGAGTCAATCTCTTCCCTTAGTGACAGCGTCTCACTGGTCATCGAGTCAATGAAGAGCCTTGGCCAATTTGACATTTCCCATTTAGAAGCTTCGTTAGGCGCGTTGTTTGCTAAAGCCACGGCTTACGACGATACAAAGTCTCAGGCATCCGAGAAGCCAACGAAGGAGGTCCTTGCCCAACGGCTGAGTAAGGCCCAAGATCGCTTGCATAAAGCCCAAGCTAACGAGAGCAAGGGAGCTGAGCAGATTGACCAGACGAAAGCAGAGTTAAAGGATGTGGAAGCCCAACTTGCAGCTTTGAAGGAGAAGCGGGAGGAGCTTTCCAAGTCCTTGGCGTTACAGCTCGAAGCCCATGAAGGCACTTTGGCTGAAGTCAAAGAAATGGAGGAGGAGGTCAAGATCATAAACAAGACTCCTCCCTTAGACGGCGAAGCGGCGAAGACCTTGAAGTCTTTGAGGGGTTCTGTTGAAGCTGCCAAGAGGGGGTTAGATGATTTAAAACCCTTTGGTTAAGCTTGTTTGCCATCGATCTATGAATAAAATGTTTCTTTTACTCATTGTCAATGAATTGTTCTCTCCCTTTTTCTTTGAAATGTATCTGTCATTTGAGGCCTGAACTTGGAATTTATCATTTATCATTTATCATTTTTTTTTATTTTTTTTAGTTGCCCAACTTTCTTACAAAGGGATCAAGTCATAACAAGGTTCGACTCACTGAATATGCCCAAAAGATTTAGCCGTTCATAGTTTATACTCTTGCGGGCCAGGAGTAACTTACAGTTTAAACCATGTGATGAGAAGGATTTCATTTATCAATTTTGACAGTTTAAACTCATATCAAGGAGTGTAGTAACTTGAAATTTGATCAGATAGTTTATACTTGTATCAAGGAGTTTTTTTTTTTTTAAGGATAATATTTTTTTAGGAATTTTCCATTGATCGGACCAACCCTTACACCATTTTGATCAACGAGTTTGTAGGCACCATTTGGATAAACCTCTCGAATGACGTATGGTCCGTCCCACTTAGAAGTAAACTTGTTTCCAGTGCGGTGAGTGATGATGATAGGCCTTCTCACGGCGAGTACTAATTCTCCAACTTGGAAAGACCGGGCCCGCACCCTTTTGTTGAAGGCTTTCGATAAGCGGGCTTGATAGCACTCGAGCCTTTGTTGTGCATCGAGCCTCTTTTCATCAAGCGCCTCCAATTCTTCAAGACGCAACCGGACGTTGTCTTCCTCAGTCAATCCCTCTTGCATGGCAATCCGCAACGATGGAATCTGTTGTTCCAAGGGGACAACAGCTTCAACCCCATACACCAGCACATAAGGAGTTGCTTGCATAGGTGTCCTGAAAGTGGTTCTATAGGCCCACAATACTTCTCCAATTCTTTCATGCCAATCTCTTTTTGTCTTTGACACCACCTTCTTCAACAGGTTGCACAAAGTCTTGTTGAAGGCTTCGGCGAGACCGTTGGTCGAAGCATGGTACATCGAGGATTTCCTTTGCTTAAACCCAAACCTTTGACATAATTTGTCAATGGTGCTATTGACGAACGGCTTCCCATTGTCGGTGATGATGTATCGAGGCACTCCATATCTGTAGATAATGTTGGTGCGGATAAAGTCAGCAACATTTTCTTTCTTTACTTCCTTGAGAGGAGTTGCCTCTGCCCATTTAGAGAAGTAGTCAGTAGCAGCCAAGATGTAAAGGTGACCAGCAGATGACTTGGTCATGGGTCCAACGATATCCAATCCCCAAGCGTCGAACGGCCATGAAGCTACTGTTGGGTGTAATAGCTCAGGTGGTTGATGAATGAAGTTAGCATGGTACTGACATGCTTGGCACCTTTGGGCGAACTCCATGCAATCTCTAACCATCGTCGGCCAGTAGTATCCCATCCTTTTAATCCGAAAATGAAGTTTTAGTCCAGACTGATGGGCACCACAGATCCCAGAGTGTGCTTCCTCCATAGCTCGAGTGGTTTCATCATCGCCCAGACAGCGTAGGAATACTCCATCAAAAGAGCGTCTATACAAGACGCCCTTGAAGTAGATGAAGCGGGCTGCTCGACGTCGAATATCGACTTTTTGACGTGGATCATCTGGCAACTTCTCGTATTTTAAGTAGTCTACAAATGGTTGGCGCCAATCTTCTTTTTCCACGTAGAGGACTTCCACGGAGTAATTTTCCCCTTCTTCCTCGTCCTCAAGTGTTGGGGGTACTACCCATCTCTTGCATATGGAGATATGACATTCAGCGTCGGGTAAGGACAAAGCAGAGGCAAGCTTAGCCAATGCATCTGCCTGCTTGTTTTCGTTTCTCGGTACATGCTGAATCGTGGCATATCTAAGCCATCCCATAAGTGTATTGGCGTAGTTGTAGTACGGAAGTAATTCAGGCTTCTTGACTTCATATTCTCCTTGTAGCTGGTTGATCACCAATTTGGAATCACCATAGACCTCGAGGTGGAGTTGTTTGATGTCTACAGCTATCTCGAGTCCGATGATTAGGGCTTGGTACTCGGCTACATTATTGGTGCAGTTTTCAGTGAGAGTAAATGCGTGTGGCAGGACTTCACCTTCTGATGTCACAAACACTATCCCAGCACCGGCTCCGCCCTTATAGGAGGCTCCATCGAAGTACATCTTCCATGGAGGAGTGATTTCGACGATCAGAGCATCTTCATCTGTCAGGTCGTCAGACAAGTCCCATTCGGCTGGGATGGGATGATCTGCTAGAAAGTCAGCCAATGCTTGTCCTTTTACCGCCTTTTGTGGTACATACACAATTTCAAATTGTTGGAATTGCAGGTACCATCTTGCAAGCCTATTGGAGAGAACAGGCTTTGTCATGACATACTTTAAAAGGTTAGCCTTGGACACCAAGCGAATTGTATGAGCTTAGAAGTAGTGCCTTAATTTTTGAATGGCGAAGACCAGCGCCAAACATATTTTCTCAATTGGCAAGTACTTGAGCTCATTCGGCGTCATCATTCTACTTAAGTAGTAGAGGGCGCTCTCCTTCTTCTCATTATTTTCTTGAGCCAATAGGGCCCTCACTGAGCATTCTTGGGCAGCGATATATAAGATCAAAGGACGATCAGGTACCGGGGCTACCAGCACTGGGGGATTTGTCAAGTAAGACTTGATATTTTGGAAGGCCTTCCTGCAGTGTTCATCCCATTCGAATGGGACGCCCTTCTTCATAAGTCTACTGAATGGTTGACAGCGACCTGCGAGATTTGAGATGAACCTGCGAATATACGCCAGTTTTCCTTGCAAGCTTTTGAGCTCATGGATATTCCGAGGCTCTGGCATTTTCAAGATGGCATTGATTTTTGCTTGCTCGATCTCAATGCCCCGATGGCGGACGATGAAGCCTAGGAACTTACCAGAAGCAACCCCAAAGGTGCATTTCAAGGGGTTCATCTTCAGCTGGAACCTCCTGAGGCGCTCGAAGACCTTTTTGAGATCGTCCAGGTGGTCCAACTTCCTTTTTGACTTGACCACAAGGTCGTCAACATAGCATTCGACATTCTTGTGGAGCATATCATCGAAGATCTTCTGCATGGCCCTTTGGTATGTGGCTCCTGCATTTTTAAGGCCGAAAGGCATCACTTTATAGCAGTATATGCCCTTAGGTGTGCGAAAGGCCGTCAATTCCTCATCCTCTGGTGCCATGCGAATTTGGTTGTACCCAGATGATTCATCCATGAATGAAAGAGCCTCATGCCCTATAGTAACATCGATCATGAGCTCGGTGATGGGTAGAGGAAAATCATCTTTCGGGCATGCCTCGTTGAGATTTCTGAAGTCAACGCATACCCGAATTTGTCCATTCTTCTTCCTAACCGGGACAATACTAGAGATCCACGTAGGGTATTTAACTTCCCGAATGAATCCAGCCTCGATTAGTTTATTGACCTCGGCTTCGATTTGGGGAAGCAATTCTGGTCGGAATCGGCGTTGCGCTTGTTTAATAGGCCGAATTCCTTTCTTTACGGACAAATGATGAACGGCCACTTTTGGGTCTAAGCCTGGCATTTCCTTGTATGACCAAGCGAATACATCTTTGAATTCTTTGAGAAGCTTAGTATACATGTCTGCTTCTTCATTTGTCAGCAGAGCGCTAAGGTAAATAGGTCGGGGGTCGTTGCCATTGCCTAAATCCACCTCTTTCAATTCATCTATTGTAGATTTAGTTCCTGCCTCCATTTGGAGTGGTGCGACCTCAGCATCTTCCTCGATGACTTGTCTTTCTTCGCATAGTGTAATGTGGTTAGACGAGCCCACACTTTCCTTATCATCATCCTCGGCTACTTGAGCTTTAGTGAAGATGACTGTTTGGAAACTGGCTTTAAGGACTCTGTCGCAAGATACCACTAAATTTGTTTGTCTCTGCATGCGAGAAGGAATCAAGCTTCGAAGTTTTTCATACTGCTTCGGCGTCCTTTTGATGCCCCATTTTGCCTTCCAGCACTTTTGTTTTTTGGGTGGGCCAAGTCTTTCGAAGACTGACACCCGTGCTGGCTTACCCTCAACCTTTGAAGAGCGGTCAGCTTCTGTGACATTATTAGTGGTAGCCCTTTTTATAGCAATACGGACAGGGCTTTTGGGTTTTTCATACCCCAACCCCGCTCGCGGAGTTTGACTTGAGGATTTTTGGAGAAGCTTCCCCAATGGCGATTGCTCCTGCGGGTTGTATCCAGCCTTAGTGAGGAGTTTATACGCCTTGGGACCGAAGCCTTTTGCAGTCCTCAACTCTCGAGCCTCTGGGCATTCCCTTTCAACTTCTTTTGGTTGTGGGGTAGGAGCTTCGCTGTTAATTTGGGTCAACGGTAAGGTCAGACCTGTAAGAGCATTATCCATTACCAGGCTTTTGCCTTGGCAAACTTTGGGATGCGCCTTACTGACCTCACTCTTCTTTATCGGACCATTTTCTTGCTTCTCTTGGCTTTGAGAGTTACTAGTTTTAGGAGCTTCGACCTTGTTCAAGTAATACTTGGCATCGGCAAAGTGAGATTCAGCTTCAGTGAAGGGTCTGCAATCTCCCAACACTTTCTTCACAAGACCGTTGCGGCAATACTTGAAACATTGATGCCAAGTAGAAGGGACTACTCCATTTTCATGAAGCCATGGCCGTCCGAGGAGTAAGTTGTATGACGTTTTTGCATCAATGACATGGAACAGGACAGTTAACTCCATCTCATCTATGAACAGCTCCATTCTTATAGAGCCCAAAGCTCTCTGCCCCCCTTGGTTAAATCCTTGAATCATCAGGCGGCTATTTAAAAGTTCAGCAGTCGGGATCCCCAATTCTCTTAATGTCTTCAAGGGCAATATATTGACTGCAGAGCCACCGTCAACCAGGATTCTGTTAATCCTTTGCTCGTGGACATAGCCTGTCACGAACAATGGTCTATTGTGGGGTTGGGATCCCAGCATCAAATCTTCATCCGTGAAGACCATTGCATTCGTAAAGTCTTCAACGGACTCTTGGCTTTTCTTTTGGAAGCAGCCAACTTCATTAGGAGAGTTGCTTATCTCATCAACTCTATTTTTTTGGTCATCGAGGGTGATGGTGTTAACATTGACACTATCATCCTCTAATATAATTTTTCCTTGGCGAGTTAATTCCATAACTTTATCCTTGAATACAAAACAGTCATGGATGGGATGCCCGACCAAGCGGTGGTACTTGCAGTACTTGGGATCGTCAGTCTTCCCGGCTTCTGCGGGCCGCTTCATCTCCGGTAGGTCAATGAGTTTGGCCTTTAGTAAGTCATCGAAAATCCCAGGGACGTTTGTGTCCAAGAAGGGGTATGACTTGGCCTGCATCTCTTTCAAGGTTGGCCTCTTTGGCGGTGGAACCTCTTTCTTTTCAGCAGGTCTTTCTCTTGCCACCGGTTTAGCAGGCTTTGCCTTGACTACCATTGACTCTTTGGCTGGTGCTTTGACCGCCATTGACTCCTTGGATGATACCTTAGTGGCGGGTTTGCTAGAAAAGAGCTTGCCCCCTTTTTGCTTCTCCTTAGCCTTTTGGGAGTCTTGTGTGGGTGGACCATAGACTCCGCTGGCCGCCATGCTCAACTCCATGTCGTGGGCACGAGTGGCCAATTCTTCAAAAGTTTTGGGTTGGATCCCTTGCAGGATGTATTTCAACCCCCAATGCATTCCTTGAATGCACATTTCAATGCCCGAGGCCTCTGAAAGCCTATCCTTGCAGTTCAGGCTCTTATTCCTCTAGCGATTGATGTATCCAATGACAGGCTCATCTTTCCACTGGCAAGTGTTAGTAAGTTCAATCATGCTAACTATTCGCCTAGTACTGTAGAAGCGGTTGAGAAATTCTTGCTCCAGCTGTTCCCATCTATCGATGGATTTTGGCTCCAAGTCAGTATACCAGTCAAAGGCATTTCCTTTTAAAGACCGAACAAATTGCTTGACAAGGAGGTCACCGTATGTTCCAGCATCATTGCAAGTCTCGATGAAATGAGCAGTATGCTGCTTTGGATTTCCCATTCCATCGAATTGTTGGAACTTGGGGGGTTGATAACCTGCTGGCATCTTCAAGCCATCAATGCGAGCTGTGTAAGGCTTTGCATAAGTTAGGGACGATTTGGTAGTCCCTTCAAGTTTGGTTTTAATGGTCCCTTCGATGAAGTCTTTTAGTTGATCAAAGGGGATGGAACCATCTGCAGAGGGTTGGAATGCCTCAATAGCAGGCCTCTTTTCTTTGTCTAGCTGCTTGGATGTCTCAGCCTCATCATGAACTTCTTGAGGCTTTTCTTCGAATCGACTAGTCTCAGCAGGTTCCGCCCTATCCATTAACTTGGAGATTTTAGCGTCTTGTTCTTGTACATGCTTGGCAAGACCCTCAATCAATCTAGTCAATGCGGCGACTTGGTCTTCTAAACTCGAGGCACCAGTCATCATTGCTGGAGCAGTGTTGAAGCCGGGTGAGGTAACTTGGCGAGGGCTGGAAGGAAATGAACCATTCTTATTGCCTTCGCTTCCTTAGCCTTGGTGGTATGATTCTTCAGCAGCCTCTAGAATGGCAACTGGCTCAGAGTAAGTCAACTGCCTTGCTCGTCCCCTAGTGACAATTCCCCTTTCAGGAGCAGCTTCAGAGGCATCTGAGGCGGTAGTTTTAGATGACTTTACTTTGTCTCCGGCCATTTGATATTCTTGAATTAGTTTTTTTTTTGTTGAGAGAAGAGATGAGAGGTAGAGAAGTCCCACTGGGCGTGCCAGAAATTGTAGGACAAAATTCTTGCAATTGAATTTCTATTAACAAGAATTTTGTACGAGTACAATTGTAACTTGAATCAAATGAATTTTGTGGGTACAATCTCTAACTTGATCCTCTGATTCTTCTCTCAAGAACTCTTGGCTTGAATGTTTAATTGAAAAACCCAGTTGAAACTGAGGGAGCTTTGAGCTTTGATCCTCCTTGATGTTGTTCGGAGCTTTCAATAACGTTAATCCACTGGTTTAGCACCTTGAATGTGGATCAAACGCCAAAATTTGATGGGTTTTTGCGAAGAACGCCTTGGATTTGATGACGAACTTCTTTGAATTTCTTGAAGTTGGTGAAGAGAATTTGAATTCCTCCTTGAATGTTTCTTCACTTGAAGTCCTTTTCTTCAAAGAATTTTTGTTGTTGCTGTCGCTGGTTGCTTGTTGTTCTTTCTTCAGCTCTTGTTGTTCTTCGTTGCTTGGTTGTTGGTTGCTCTTTCTTCAACTTTGTTGTTCTTCATTGCTTGGTTGCTTTGTTCTTGTTGTTGTCGTCCTTCTCCTTTTTTTTTTGATGCCACCCCTATTTATAGGGTTGGAGAAGGCTTAACTACCATATTTGGCGAGCAACGTGGCGAAGTCTGATTGGTCGGAAATATTTGATTTGGTATTGTTTCCTTTAATTGGATGATTGCAAATTAATTGCCAAATCAACAATATTCCCCTTCCAAATTTACAAAACTTGACACGTGGCGTGACATAATTGGTCCACTTGTCGTGATTTAAACGGATGATAAAAATATTAATTTATTCATTATTTAATTTTAGGAATTATGTTTATTTAACTCCTAAAATATAAACAATTAAATAAATTAATCGTTTAATATCACGTGGCGACATTTAATTGAACAAATTTATTTTAATTGTCTACAGTGTAAAAATAAAAGAGAGATAAAGATAATATTTAAAAAATATAATAATTACAGTGCGTATTTTAAGGGTATAAAAATTTAAAAAAAAACATAGCCTGCATAACGTTTTTAGAACAAAAAAATAAAATTTGTTAAATTTGTTCAATTATCGTCGGGAACTAATGGTGCATCGCAGATTTTTCTCTTAAAAGACGTGTATCAATCAAATAATTCAATGACATTAGACCACAGTTGTTCGATGTCTAAAGCTCTGAATTCCAATCCCATTCCGACATTGATTTGCATTTTTCGGCAGAAACATTGCCATGCGGATTGTTTCAAGAGCAATGACCCTGCTTGTATGGATCTGGACACCATTCCCTTTCATCATCCCAAGAGAGTACTGATGAAGTCGTGTCTTGGCCTCATTCAGCCAAGTCGTGGCATGAAAGGAGATACTGCATTGGAAGGGAGTCAGGGCTTGAACTGGCTCTACTTCAGCTCATAATATGATACCATCGTACAAAATGCAGTTAAAATGAAAATTACTCAATGGCACACACACCCAGCAGTGTTCTGACGGCTAACGTTTCCGTCGCACAACATTTCAGTTCGGGGAAAACAAGGGTTTGCTAGATGCTTGCTTCACAAAATCATCAGTAAAGCGCAGGAAAACTTCTTAATCAACTACAATTTTGTGGTTACATTGAGAGAAAAAAAGGAGAATCTTGACAATGCTCATTTCGTCGTCGATAAAGCCAACAGGCTTCTCAGTAAACTGGAGAGAATTCCCAATCGGCCAAACCAAAATTGCTCATTGCGACATAATTTAGCCACTTTAACTAGTGAAGTTGTTACCCAGCAGAATTCAAGGCCATCACAGCAGTGCAGTGGTCACCCTGATTGCAACAACTCGCCGTTGCTTATATAAAGATAACAGCAAATTACGGCTTACAACCAACTCTCTGAGCTCTGGTTAGGAATTCCAGTGCATCAGTTCATTGAATTGAGGACCTTAATGGATACTTCTCATACGCAGAGCACTCAGTTAAATGTTTGCCAACCTAGAGAATTCAACAAGGAACAGCAAATTCAAATTTGGATGATTCCTGTCCACTAAGAACGAATTGCATAATTTTGGCAGCCATCAAGTAAAGAAGCATTGTCAAGAAACTTGATGTGCCTCGTTGTTAGGAGAAATGGACTCTAAAAAAAGAAAAGAGCTTTTAAAAACGTGGCACTTTATATTTGAATGTGTATAGTACACAAAAGAAAGAAAACAAACAACAAACGTAAGGCAGGAATTTGAACTCTTCAAAAAGCAATCTCACAAGAAACATTCTTTTACATACACTCACACGTTCAATTCTTGAACTTGAACTAATGCAAAAGCTTGCCAAAACTTTCTCTATTTATAGTTGAAAGTTTTGCACCTAATTGGGAACGTTTGGAGGCACCTACCCCTGCACCTAATTAGCTAAGTTTAGAGGTATCTACCCCTGAACCCGGTTGGTCATGTTTGGAGACACCTACCCCTGTATCCGATTGGTCACAATCTTTGGTTTATTCTTATTGGTTGAAATGGGCGGTTCTTGGTGTATAAATAGCCACAAACCTTAACATTCCTCCCCCTTTATTACTATTTATAAACTTTCTCGTAACTCAGCAATTTCTTTACACATGTTAGTCTATCTAGGCAACGCCATAGTTAGCATGTCTGCTGCATTATCATCTATATGGATCTTTTGTAAATTTACTTCCTTTTCTTCCAAGGTTTATCGAATCCAATGATAACGGACAACATGCTGGGACCAGGAATGAAATGTTGAATTCTTGCTTCAGTGGATCGCACTCTGATTGTCACAGTTAGTGGCATACTTCTCTTGGCTCCATCTTAACTCTTGAAAGAACTTCTTTAACCAAATTAGTTCTTTGCACGCCTCGGTTAGTGCAATGTATTCTGCCTCTATGCTTGAAAATACAATTCATTTCTGAAGTTTACTTTGTCAAGACATAGTAGCACCTATAAAGGATATTAAATAATTAGAAGTAGATTTTCTTGAATCAACATCACATTTCATGTCTACATCAGAATATCCTTTCATAATAGGTTTATTCCTTCCTTGAGTATAGCAAAGTCTAAGTTTGATTATTCCTATTAAGTATATCAAAATTCACTTGACAGCATTCCAATATTTCTTTCCAGGATTTGACATGTAACGACTTGTCCAACATAAGTTAGGTCTGGTTAGGTGCAAACCATTACATACAACAAGCTTCCAACAGATGAGGTATATGGTATCTTACTTATATATTTCTTTCCATTTTCACTGCTTGGACATTGCTTCGAACTTAACTTGAACTATCTGCCCAACAGAGTTGTCACCGGCTTTGCATTTTTCATCCCAAACTTTTCCTATCATCTTTTTGATGTAACTTTCTTAAGATAGACAAATCTTACCATTTAACCTATCTCGTAAAGTCCTTCATTTCAAAGGACTAATTCAACTCCCTTTTCAACTTGTTGATCTTGTTTAGATCATAGCTAATAATAAGCTTATCATCAACATACAACAAAAGAATAATAAAATCATTATCAAAATTCTTAATGTATACACAATGATCACCACTTATTTTTCTAAAACTGTGATTGATTATGAAGGAGTCAAATTTTTTGTACCACTGTCTCAGGGTTGCTTTAGTCAATAAAGACTTTCTAAAGCCAACAGATTAAATTTTCTTTACCTTTCACCTAGAAGCCTTCTGGTTGCTCTATAAAAATTTCTTCTTCAAGTTTTCCATTAAAGAATGTTGTTTTCACATCAAACTATTCTATTTCCAAGTCCAGACTTGCAACTAATTCAAGAACAATTCGAATAGAATTCATTTTCACAACAGGAGAGAAGATTTCATCAAAATTAATGCCAGATTTTTGTTCAAAGTCTTCAACTACTAACCTTGCCCTGTACCTTAGTTGAGAATTCCCTCCAATCATCTTTAACTTAAATACCCATTTGTTTTTGAGTGCCTTTCTTCCTAGAGGTAGACTTATCAAGTCATAAGTCTAATTTTCATGAATCGACTTCATTTCTTCTTCTATCACCTTTCACTATTCTTTGCTATATTTATCATCCATTACTTCTTCAAGAGACTCCGGTTTATCATCTTCTATCAGCATTAGGCATTCAGCTAGATTATATCTTGTTGACAGTCACCTTTTCGTTCAAATCTCCTCGTAGGCTGAAGTGGAGTTGGAGCAGTTTCAACTTCATGCCTTTCATTTGTATTTTCCTGTGGGACTTCAACTCCTTGTTGAACTTGTTGGAACGGAGGATCCTTTACTGCAATTTCTTCAGTAGTCATGTTCTTATTTTCTTTCTTAACATCTTTAATAGTTTTATTTTTTAAAAAAATAACATCTTAGCTTCTTATTATTTTCTTTTCATTAGAGTCCCACAGTCTATATCCAAATTCTTTGTGCCTATATCCCAAAAAGATGCAATCCTTTATTTAGAATCAAGTTTATTCGTTTCATCCTTTGGGATATGAACAAATGCTCGATATCTAAAAACTTTTAAATGCTGCAAATTGATAGACTTACCGGACCATACATTTTCTGGAACATCTTTATTCAGAGGAACTGAAGGCAAAAGATTGATCAAATCAACATCTGTTCTCATAGGCTCCCTCAAAACGGATTTGATAACTTTACATGGGATAACATAGCTCAAATCTTTTCAGTAATGGTCCGATTCATTCTTTCAACAATGCCGTTTTGCTGTGGGGTCTTTGGAACAGTCTTCTCCAATCAGATCCATGACTGTTACAATGTTCTTCGAATGGTCCCCAGTATTTTCCACTACATTTTAATTTAAGGTCCATTTCTCGTTTAATCCTTTTATGAAAATTTTTGAAAGATTACAAAACTTGATATTTTGATTTTAATGCATAGGACCAAATTTTTTTAGAAAAATCATCAATAAAAGTCACCAAATACAAAGCACCACCAAGAGTTCTTTTATTCATTTGACAAACATCAGTGTATATAAGATCAAAAGGTTTTTTTTTCCTTGTAGGGGGATAATTTTTGAAAACAATTCTTTATTGTTTCCCTTTTATACAGTCAGTATAAGGTATGAAATCTAATTTTTCAAATTTTGACAAAAAATTATTTTTAGCCAAAATTTACATACCTTTTTTCATTCATATGCCCCAGCCTTTTATGCCACGGTTCTATTGATGATTCCACCACTGCACAAGTATTACTATTAATTTTTGCATCAGTAATGTAAAAGTGTATTTACCTTTCTTTTTTTGGCAATAATCAAATTGCCTTTTGTTAACTTCTAAATTCCACCAGTAACATAACTGGAGAACCCTTCATCACCAAACTTTTCTGTAGAAATTAAATTTAACCTCAAGTCTGGTATGTCTCACATCTTTCAACTTTAATTTGCACCCAAGGTAATAATTATCAAAATATCATCAAAATCATGAATTTTATAGGTGTCACTATCACCTATTTTTACAAAGTCATTTTCTACAGGATGATAAGAAGAAAAGAACTCCTTATGTAGAGTAACATGGTAAGAAACCCCCGAGTCAATAACCCAAAAGTAATCTTGAAAGTTAAAATTCAAGGAATTTTCATCACTTACAATTATTACATCTCCATCTGAAGCTGTGGCTGTTGTTTCATCGAGCATGTTCTCTTGCTTCTTTTGCTCCTCTTTTCCTTTGTTAAAATCTCGTTTCCAATTCCAACAATCTATTTTGATGTGGCATTTCCTTCTACGGTAAAAAGTATTCAACTTCTTTTTTATTAATAGACTTACTCCTTGGGTATCCTCTTCCTCAATTTGGTCCTCAACTTTTGCTTTATCCACGTCTTTCATATCTTTCAAAAACCAAGGCTTGACTTTCAACTTCTTGTCCAAGCTCTTTCGTCTTTGTCTTTTTATTGAGTAAGGCCTCTTTCACTATATCCAATGTCAAAACTCTATTTAGAATAGAGTTAGAAATAGTCACAAATAAGATTTCTCAATTATCGGACAATGAACTAAACAACAAAAGAGCTTGAACCTCATCATCTAAATTTAATTTCAAGGTTGTACAATGATTAACTAACCCTTGAAAATCATTTAAATGCTTCAACATACTATAGCCCTCCTTATAACGAAGACGAGTAATTTTCTTAAACAATAAAGCTTTATTTTAAACCATGTTTCCTTTCATACATTACTTTAAGTTTCTTCTACAAAACATTAGCCCTTGTTTCTTTAGAAACATGGTTAAAAACACTTTGATCAATCCAAACACTAATTTGGCCTACCATTTTTCTGTGCATCCTTTTCCATTTGACATTGAACTTACCTTCAGGTTTTGCAGCGTCTCCCAGCACTGAATCCCACAGATCTTGTATGATCAAATGGTCCTCCTTGCGAGACTTCCAAATAGTATAGTTAATAGGATTAACTTGATCATGGTGCCAGTTGCTTCCTCCATTGCTCTTTAAATTAAAAAAATAACAGAATTTCGGCTCTAATACCACTTTGTTAGGAGAAATGGACTCTAAAAATAGAAAGAAGCTTTTAAAAGCGTGACACTTTATACTTGAGTATGTATAATACACAAAAGAAAGAAAACAAACAATAAAGGTTAAGGAGGAACTTGAACTTTCCAAAAAGCCACCTCACAAGGAACATTCTTTTATACACACTCACACACTCAATTCTTGAACTTAAACTAATACAGAAGCTTACCAAAACTTCCTTTATTTATAGTTGAAAGTTCTGCATCAAATTGACCACGTTTGGAGGCACATACCCCTACACCTGATTGGTCAAGAATGAAGGCACCTACTTCTGCACATGATTGACTAAGTTTGCAGGCACCTACTCCTGTACTCGATTGGTCATATTTGGAGGCACTTACCCCTGCATCCGATTGATCACAATCTTTGGCTTATTCTTGTTAGTTTAAATGTGCAGCTCTTGATATATAAATAACCACAAACTTTAACACTCGTTGACCTTTCAAATACCCTAAATTGCTACATAAATGGGGTACATCCACGTCTTAAGTTACAAATCTACCCCCCAAATTAACAATTTTCATCCGTCCGAAACGCAACAAAATGATTATTTTTATGCATTCATGTCACGTGCTTTTATACTGTCACCATAATTTGCATTCAAACAGCCATAATTATTAGGATATGATACAACTGAAATCAATGATTTCATCACTGAAAATTTCTAGCTCAGCATACTATTTTGTTCAGATTTAAATATGTTATCCGTGATTATCATATTGAGAGCTCATAGGACTCGCCTATCAGCAGCCTCAGCAACAGGGGGCAATCTTGGAAGTTCACCAAACAAACAAGAAGACGAACCATAGGTCAAGCAAACCAAGAGGAACAGAAACACAGTGCTGTCAAATCTCATCATCAGCCCCTAGCCTATCCCATCTCTAGGATTAGAAGTCCTCTCCAGAAGGTCAGGAAATATCAAAAGCACGTCAAGAACTATAGCCTGCATAGCATTGAACCTCACATACATACTGAAGTTGGAATTCCTCACTACAACAAAGTAAAGTGTCAAGAAAACCAAAAACCCCTCAAAGGGAAAGCTCTGAAAGACTCTAATAGCTGGAAACAGTGGTTGAATGACGGCCTGAAATGGAGAAAACTGCGCGATGACATATTTTCCATTCGGAACGCCGTCAAAGAAGGGGAAGAAGTAAGCAATGGCAGAGATTAAGCGGTCGGGCGCATCGGAAGAATGACCGTCCTTGGACTGTGCTATGATTATGGATCTCCTGGTAATCCCAGGATTTCTTGAGGGCAGAGTTGGGAGGTGGACAAGTGTTGCTGGAGAGTACCTGAGCTTTGGTTAGAACGTGTAAAGCCGTCGGTTATTTGGTACAGTTCAGGCGATGGACAAAAGACAGCTCACGGCCATCCCCGAGGAGAGTGATCTTGAATTGGGGGTGGGACGAGAGGGGGTTCCCGAATTTTTTTATTTTTTCTTATTTTTGTTTTTACTTTTTCTCTAAATAACAATTTTGTTAATATATATTTAAATGATACATTAATATGCTCTTTTATAGTAATTATTTTATAGATGATTTTATCTACATGTATATACAATGTTTTAAAGATTGCTTTGAGTAAATATATTTTAAAATTTTTAAATATAAATTTCTTTATAAATTTTTGAAAATATTTAAAATTTTAGTTTAATTTTTAAAAAATGTAAGAAAGTATATTAAAATATGTATAAATTTCAAATGAAATTTAGATATTACAGATTAATATAATTGTGCATCTTTTATTAACATATTGTGTATAATATTTCATTTATAAGTGAATAAGATGTGAGTTTTTAATTTTTATATGTGTCTTAGAAAAACAATTTATAAAATTTTCATTTAAAATTTGGAATGTTCGTAATATTGTATATGCATAAATGATAAATAATTCAAATAAACTATAAATTTTAGGAATGAATACAATTATACAAACGATTGTTTTCTTAAGGAAACCCCAATTATTATAAAGAACTAGAGTATAACTCATGTTATGTATGAATTAATCATATTTAATTTCTATTATTATTTTGCATTTTTTAAATAAATGTCTTTATAATTATAATAAAATTTGTTATTGGTTAAAGAATATTTTTTTACAGAACTACAATGAAACTTAATATAAACAATAAAATTTTCAAAATTAAATTCATTATATACAGACAAATGCATGTAAAGCAAAAATGGGATTTCTTCATTTAACAAAAATTTGATGAATATATATATATATGTATGTATGTATGTATTAAATGTAAACATAATTGAAATATTTTTGAAAAATTAAGTACAAATACTAAAAGCGAACCAATTTCATATTTAGGTTTCAATAAATTAAAGTTTTTTAACATCAAAACTGTAAACAACAAATTAAAAATATCAAATAACTATCAAAATAAAGATTACAAGTCATTATTATTTAAATAATGTTAAAAATATGACCAATATTACTTTGTAATATAAAAGTAAAAGAATTTTCTCATAGTGCTTTAACTTTTACGTATCTTCATGTTTATTACTGCATATTAATTTTTTCAAAGAATTATATCAATTAAATTATGTGTCATTTAGAATTATAATGAATATTAAACAAAGAAATTTAATCTGTATTAATGAATCCAATAATTTTAGCAACATTGATTTTGATTGCTTGCACTTGATTCTGATCGATCACGTGTCAGTTGTCCAACTTGAGATCAATCCATTCTGGTCTAAATCAATTTCCCCCACTCTTTTTTAGCCTCCAATAGATCCTTTAGCACGTAAATCAATTTATTAATCCATTTTTTAACCTCAAATTGATCCAAATATGTCCACATAGATCCCACATCCCAAATATTCATCATCTCACGCACTTACAGTCTGTTGGGCGATACATTACTTGAATTTTCAATGGCTTTGGAACTTCATGAGGTGACATAAGATTTGAGTTAGTACGTGCCTTTATTTGAGTACTTTATTATGTGATACACGAATGAAAGGTAAAACAAAACTGATTTATATCTTCTAAGATGAAACGGCACTTTTTCATTACTTTATATTACACATACTTTCAGGATATTTGGAGAATCAACTATTGGAGATAACACATTAATATAAAGCAATTCATAGACACTTTGGCCAGCATGAACTGCCAACTAGAGAACTTGGAGGCGTTCTAGGCACCTACAATAGGTAGTCCAATACCTCGAGGGAATTAGTACCAAGAAAAAGGACATTCTACATGCCAAGCTAGAAGGGGATGATATATGAGTGATGATAATTCAAATTTCCCTAATGAATTTGAGGATTTTGATGGTCCTAAGAAGCCGAATAGACTAAGAAAAGCTAAGAAGGAGAAGATTCCTAAAGGACTGAAGCTCACTATTCCAACCTTCCAAGGAAAATCGGATCTTAATGCATACTTGGAGTGGGAGAGACATGCAGAGCTTGTTTTTTATTGCCACTAATATTCAGAGGTGCAAAAGATAAAGTAAGTTATTAGTTTACCAATTACAAGATTATTTGGTAGGATCATGTGTGTACTAGTAGAAAAAAAGCCAATGAGCGCCCTGTTGGCTCATGGTGCAAATTGAAGACCTTGATGAGGAAAAGATTTATCCTTAGTACTACCATAGGGACTTGCATAGCAAGTTGCAAGCCTTGATGCGAGGGATTAAGAGTTTTGAGGACTATTATAAAGACGTGGAGATGGCGTTGATTGGAGCTAATGTATTAGAAGAGAGAGAGAAACAACTATGGCTAAATTAAATTAGGGCATAACCAATGTACTTGAGTTGGACCATTATGTGAACTTGGAGGACTTCATAGAGTAAGCCATCAAGGTGAAGAAGTAGTTCAAAAGGAGGGGTAGACAGCAACCACAACCGATCACTATCTCTAGGACGTTCCCCAGGTAAAAGGAGAAGTCTATATTCACTAAACTGACAAACTAAAGGTGACACCAAAAGTCAAAGTACCTAAAGTACAAAATTCTAACCCTAGTCCTTCTACTACATATAATTAAAATATTATGTATTTCAAATACCAAGGTAGAGGAAAAATTGCCACGTAATGTTTGAATAGAAGGACAATAGTATTGACAGGTAAGGGGGAAATAGTGACGCATGAAGTAAATAGTAGTGGAAATTAGTGTTAGTGATTTACTCGCTAATGCCAATAATTAATAAGGAATGCTAGAGGGCATTGTGGTTGTATATGATCCTTTTCACAATAATTAATAAAATTTGGATTTATTTATATCAATGTTTTAGTACGTTTGATCATGCATGTAAATTTTGAATAGTATAAATTATTATATGTGTCCATGTAAATGAGTTAAGAGATGTTATCATAAGGTGTTATGAACATAGGCATAAGACTGTCATATTACGAAATTACTAAAACCAGTTCGTGAGTTTTAGACACTCTAAAATGTATTAGAGAGTCGATACGATTTGCACACTTTATATTTATGCAGTAAGTATTATGTCATTCAATATGAGATACTGAGACTATATACATGTGGATGCATCATTAGAAGATGGGCATTAGGATAATGAGTTGTAAAACAAAGTAGACACATGAAATTCACTTTTGGTTGTCAATATTTTACTTCGTGCTCATGTAAGTGCATGTGGACCTTAAACCTAAATCAACATAGTTGTCTTATACGTGTGATAGTCAACATGTTATTAACGTATTCAAGGCCTATATCATTCTTGGTATGGGATAGGGTCATGAGCCTAATATGCTATTGCCCAAATATGTATGGAGGTGTGTGTGCATTCAATAAAAGATTTATCTGCTTACAAGTGAGCAAGATATTTGTCCTATATAGTTTATTTTTAATGAGACAAAAGCCCTTGGGCAAGACAGTGTGCAATCAGAAAGGAGTTTCCAATAAAAATATTACTCTCATGAGATTACATCGACTGATAATGTGACTGAGTTTGTGAGTTTGACTAAATCCATGACTCTCGCTCAATTGGGACAAATTAAGACAAAAGATATATACCGCATGATACTCACAATCGGAAGGATTCATTGTGATCTATTTCACTTAGTCTCACTTAGGATATGATATAGGTTATAGGCTAGGTGTTACCTATATCTTTTGAGTTATGCTCATTATCATTGACAATAAATCTAAAGAGTTATATACAAAAAGTTGAAATGCATGGTTAGAGTTAAATTAGTGGGTTGCAAATGAGATTTGAGAAGATTCATGAAATAATTTACTTAGTTACAATTAGATTGGGTAAAATAAATTGCTATGATATTTGTTAATGATGGGATCATTAATTGGTAGTACAATTGAGTCTCTAATTTAATTAATGATGATTAATTAAATTAAACAAATGGGTCTTAATTATTGATAAAGATTAATAATTAAGGAAGACACATGGGCTACAAATTATTAATGAGATTAATAATTAAAAAGTCCATGGGTTAAGAAATAACGAAAGTTCCATGTAGGAGAGCCCATGGGGCTCATGTTTTAAAACCCTAGTGCTCTAACTATTTAAGCAAGTTTAGAAGAGTTCTAAACACACTTCAATACTCAAAAAATTCGTGCACCCTCTAAGTAAGAGAAGAAAAATACTCTAGCCACCCTCTCTCCCTTTTTTCTTATCAAGAAAAACCTTCTCACTATAGTGTTTGTATTAGAGCCTTGTAAAAGGGGTTTTGCAAGATGTAGAAGCTGCTCATCATCATTCCAACTATATGTACAGACAAAAGGTTGGAGTTAGAGGCCCACAACTCAACGATTACAAAGTATGCTCATTGGATAACATTTCCAAGGAGGTATATCATATGTATTCTTGTTCATGCGATATCTTGCATGATTTATCGCAAACATGGATAGGGTTTGTTGTGTTATAGTCGACTACATTTTAACTATGTTTTTATGTTTTAAATTTTCAATTTTCGTGCTTCAAAGCCTAACAAAACCCAACAGTAGTTTCAAAGCCACCATTTTCCTTAGAAAATCATAAAGTTTAATAATTCTTCTATGATTTGCATTAGTTTTCATATTAAATTTCATTAAACATGTATTTGATATGTGTAAATACTTGCAAAAATGTTTTGTACATGTTTAGGATTGAGAAAATATTCATAAAAATTGATCTTGATCATCAAGGTAGTAATCTACTATGATTCTTGATTAGTGTCATGATTGCAAAAGACGTTCTCCTGATTGAAACAAGCAGTCGCGCGACCACGTTGTTGTTAGTAAAGGTTAAGTAACTTTCGCTACCTAAGCTTGTGCAATCTACTTGCAATTACAAGAAAGAGTTTTGAGACCACGAGTGGTGCTGTGATAGAAATAGGGCTTTCTATCATAATCAATGTTCGTGACCACAAATCTAGAGCTCACGGTTGTGGGAAGTGTTCCTACAATTGCATTGGAAGGGAGTCGGGGCTTGAACTGGCTCTACTTCAGCTCATAATATGATACCATCGTACAAAATGTAGTGAAAATGAAAATTACTTAATGGCGCACACACCCAGCAGTGTTCTGACGGCTAACATTTCCGTCGCACAACATTTCAGTTCGGGGAAAACAAGGGTTTGCTAGATGCTTGCTTCACAAAATCATCAGTAAAGCGCAGGAAAACTTCTTAATCAACTACAATTTTGTGGTTACATTGAGAGAAAAAAAGGAGAATCTTGACAATGCTCATTTCGTCGTTGATAGAGCCAACAGGCTTCTCAGTAAACTGGAGAGAATTCCCAAACGGCCAAACCAAAATTGCTCATTGCGACATAATTTAACCACTTTAACTAGTGAAGTTGTTACCCAGTAGAATTCAAGGCCATCACAGCAGTGCAGTGGTCACCCTGATTGCAATAACTCGCCGTTGCTTATATAAAGATAACAGCAAATTACGGCTTACAACCAACTCTCTGAGCTCTGGTTAGGAATTCCAGTGCATCAGTTCGTTGAATTGAGGACCTTAATGGATACTTCTCATACGCAGAGCACTCAGTTAAATGTTGGCCAACCTAGAGAATTCAACAAGGAACAGCAAATTCAAATTTGGATGATTCCTGTCCACTAAGAACGAATTGCACAATTTTGGTAGCCATCAAGTAAAGAAGCATTGTCAAGAAACTTGATGTGCCTCGTTGTTAGGAGAAATGAACTCTAAAAAAAGAAATTAGCTTTTAAAAACGTGGCACTTTATATTTGAATGTGTATAGTATACAAAAAAAAGAAAACAAACAACAAACGTAAGGCAGGAATTTGAACTCTTCAAAAAGCAATCTCACAAGAAACATTCTTTTACATACACTCACACGTTCAATTCTTGAACTTGAACTAATGCAAAAGCTTGCCAAAACTTCCTCTATTTATAGTTGAAAGTTTTGCACCTAATTGGGAACATTTGGAGGCACCTACCCCTGCATTCGATTTGTCACAATCTTTGGCTTATTCTTGTTGGTTGAAGTGGGTGGCTCTTGGTGTATAAATAGCCACAAACCTTAACATTCCTCTCTCTTTATTGCTATTTATAAACTTTCTCGTAACTCAACAATTTTTTTACACATGTTAGTCTATCTGGGCAACGCCATAGTTAGCATGTCTGCTACATTATCATCTGTATGGATCTTTTGCAAATTTACTTCCTTTTCTTTGCAAGGTTTATCGAATCTAATGATAACGGACAACAACATGTTGGGACCAGGAATGAAATGTTGAATTCTTACTTCAGTGGATCGCACTCTGATTGTCACAGTTGGTGGCATACTTTCCTTGGCTCCATCTTAACTCTTGAAAGAACTTCTTTAACCAAATTAATTCTTTGCACGCCTCGGTTAGTGTAATGTATTCTGCCTCTATGCTTGAAAATGCAATTCATTTCTAAAGTTTACTTTGTCAAGACATAGTAGCACCTGCAAAGGTTATTAAATAATTAGAAGTAGATTTTCTTGAATTAACATCACATTCCATATCTACATCAGAATATCCTTTCATAATAGGCTTATTCCTTCCTCGAGTATAGCAAAGTCTAAGTTTGATTATTCCTATTAAGTATATCAAAATCCACTTGACAGCATTCCAATGTTTCTTTTTAGGATTTGACATGTAACGACTTACTTGTCCAACATAAGTTAGGTCTGGTTGGGTGCAAATCATTACATACAACAAGCTTCCAACAGATGAGGCATATGGTATCTTACTCATATACTTCTTTTCATTTTCACTACTTGGACATTGCTTCGAACTTAACTTGAACTGTCTGCCTAATAGAGTTGTCACCGTCTTTGCATTTTTCATCCCAAACTTTCCATTATCTTTTTGATGTAGCTTTCTTAAAATAGCCAAATCTTACCATTTAGCCTATCTCGTAAAGTCCTTCATTTCAAAGAACTAATTCAACTCCCTTCAACTTGTTGATCTTGTTTAGATCATGGCTAATAATAAGCTTGTCATCAACATACAACAAAAGAATAATAAAATCATTATCAAAATTCTTAATGTATACACAATGATCACTACTTGTTTTTCTATAACTATGATTGGTTATGAAGGAGTCAAATTTTTTGTACCACTGTCTCAGGGCTTGCTTTAGTCAATAAAGACTTTCTAAAGCCGACAGATTAAATTTTCTTTACTTTTCACCTAAAAGCCTTCTAGTTGCTCCATAAAAATTTCTTCTTCAAGTTTTCTATTTAAGAATGTTGTTTTCACATCAAACTATTCTATTTTCAAGTCCAGACTTGCAACTAATTCAAGAACAGCTCGAATAGAATTCATTTTCACAACAGGAGAGAAGATTTCATCAAAATCAATGCCAGATTTTTGTTCAAAGTCTTTAACTACTAACCTTGCCCTGTACCTTAGTTGAGAACTCCCTCCAATCATCTTTAACTTAAATACCCATTTGTTTATGAGTGCCTTTCTTCTTAGAGGTAGACTTATTAAATCATAAATCTGATTTTCATGGATCGACTTCATTTCTTCTTCCATCACCTTTCACTATTCTTTGCTATATTTATCATCCATTACTTCTTCAAGAGACTCCGGTTTATCATCTTCTATCAGCATTAAGTATTCAGCTAGATTATATCTTGTTAACAGTCTCCTTTTTCGTTCAAATCTCCTTACAGGCTAAAGTGGAGTTGGAACAGTTTCAACTTCATGCCTTTCATCTGTATTTTCCTATGGGACTTCAACTCCTTGTCGAACTTCTTGGAAGGGGGGATCCTTTACTGTAATTTCTTCAGTAGTCATGTTCTTATTTTCTTTCTTCACATCTTTAATAGTTTGATTTTTAAAGAAAATAACATCTTAGCTTCTTATTATTTTCTTTTCATTAGAGTCCCACAATCTATATCCAAATTCTTTGTGCCTATATCCCAGAAAGATGCAATCCTTTATTTAGAATCAAGTTTATTCGTTTCATCCTTTGGAATATGAACAAATGCCCGACACCTAAAAACTTTTAAATGCTGCAAATTGATAGACTTACCGGACCATACATTTTCTGGAAAATCTTCATTCAGAGGAACTAAAGGAGAAAGATTGATCAAATCAACATCTGTTCTCATAGCCTCCCCCAAAACGGATTTGATAGCTTTACATGTGATAACATAGCTCAAATCTTTTCAGTAATGGTCCGATTCATTCTTTCAACAATGTCGTTTTGCTGTGGGGTCTTTGGAACAGTCTTCTCCAATCGGATCCATGACTGTTACAATATTCTTCAAACGGTCCTCAGTATTCTCCGCTATTATCAGCTAGAACACATTTTAATTTAAGGTTCATTTCTCGTTTAATCCTTTTATGAAAATTTTTGAAAGATTCCAAAACTTGATCTTTTGATTTTAATGCATAGGACCAATTTTTTTTTAGAAAAATCATCAATAAAAGTCACCAAATACAAAGCACCACCAAGAGTTCTTTTATTCATTTGACAAACATCAGTGTGTACAAGCTTAAGAGGTTTTTCTTTCCTTGTAGGCGGATAATTTTTGAAAAAAATTCTTTATTGTTTCCTTTTTATACAGTCAGTACAAGGTATGAAATCTAATTTTTCAAATTTTGACAAAAAATTATTTTTAGCCAAAATTGACATACTTTTTTTCATTCATATGCCCCAGCCTTTTATGCCACGGTTCTATTGATGATTCCACCACTGCACAAGCATTACTATTAATTTTTGCATCAGTAATGTAAAAGGGTATTTACCTTTCTCCTTTTGGCAATAATCAAATTGCCTTTTATTAACTTCCAAATTCCACCAGTAACATAACTGGAGAACCCTTCATCGCCAAACCTTTTTGTAGAAATTAAATTCATCCTTAAGTCTAGTATGTCTCACATCTTTCAACTTTAATTTGCACCCAAGGTAATAATTATCAAAATATCATCAAAATCATGAATTTTATAGGTGTCACTATCACCTATTCTTACAAAGTCATTTTCTACAGGATGGTAAGAAGAAAAGAACTCCTTATGTGGAGTAACATGGTAAGAAACCCCCAAGTCAATCACCCAAAAGTAATCTTGAAAGTTAAAATTCAAGGAATTTTCATCACTTACAATTATCACGTCTCCATATGAAGGTGTGGCTATTGTTTCATCGAGCATGTTCTTTTGATTCTTTTGCTCCTCTTTTCCTTTCTTAAAATCTCGTTTCCAATTCCAACAATCTATTTTGATGTGGCATTTCCTTCTACAGTAAAAAGTATTCAACTTCTTTTTTATTAACAGACTTACTCCTTGAGTACTCTTCCTCAATTTGGTCCTCAACTTTGGCTTTATCCACATCTTTCATATCTTTCAAAAACCAAGGCTTGACTTTCAACTTCTTGTCCAAGCTCTTTCCTCCTTATCTGTTCATTGAGTAAGGCCTCTTTCACTATATCCAATGTCAAAACTCTATTTAGAATAGAGTTAGAAATAGTCACAAATAAGATTTCTCAATTATCGGACAATGAACTAAACAACAAAAGAGCTTGAACCTCATCATCTAAATTTAATTTCAAGGTTGTACAATGATTAATTAACCTTTTGAAAATCATTTAAATGCTTTAACATACTATAGCCCTCCTTATAACGAAGACGAGTAATTTTCTTAAATAATAAAGCTTTATTTTAAACCATGTTTCCTTTTATACATTACTTCAAGTTTCTTCTACAAAACATCAGCCCTTGTTTCTTTAGAAACATGATTAAAAACACTTTGATCAATCCAAGCACGAATTTGGCCTACCATTTTTCTATACATCCTTTTCCACTTGACATCGAACTTACCTTCAGGTTTTGCAGCGTCTCCCAGCACTGAATCCCCTAGATCTTGTATGATCAAGTGGTCTTCCAGTCGAAACTTCCAAATAGTATAGTTAACAGGATTAACTTGATCTGCTCCTTAAATTAAAAAAATAATAGAACCTCGACTCTAATACCACTTTGTTAGGAGAAATGGACTCTAAAAATAGAAAGGAACTTTTAAAAGCGTGACACTTTATATTTGAGTATGTATAATACACAAAAGAAAGAAAACAAAAAACAAAGGTTAAGGAAGAACTTGAACTTTCCAAAAAGCCACCTCACAAGGAACATTCTTTTATACACACTCACACACTCAATTCTTGAACTTAAACTAATGCAGAAGCTTACCAAAACTTCCTTTATTTATAGTTGAAAGTTCTGCACCAAATTGACCACATTTGAAGGCACATACCCCTACATCTAATTGGTTAAGAATGAAGGCACCTACTTCTGCACATGATTGGTTAAGTTTGGAGGCACCTACTCCTGTACTCGATTGGTCATATTTGAAGGCACCTACCCCTGCATCCGATTGATCACAATCTTTGGCTTATTCTTGTTAGTTTAAATGTGCAACTCTTAATATATAAATAGTCATAAACTTTAACACTCGTTAACCTTTCAAATACCCTAAACTGTTACATAAATGGTATACATCCACCTCTTAAGTTACAAATCTACCCCCCAAATTAACAATTTTCATCCGTCCGAAACGCAACAAAATGATTAATTTTTGTCCATTCATGTCACTTGCTTTTACACTGTCACCATAATTTGCATTCAAACAGCCATAATTATTAGGATATGATACAACTGAAATCAATGATTTCATCACTGAAAATTTCTAGCTCAGCATACTATTTTGTTCAGATTTAAATATGTTATAAACAACAAATAAGTAGAAGCGTGATTATCATATTGAGAGCTCATAGGACTCGCCTATCAGCAGCCTCAGCAACAGGGGGCAATCTTGGAAGTTCACCAAACAAACAAGACGACGAACCATAGGTCAAGCAAACCAAGAGGAACAGAAACACAGTGCTGTCAAAGCTCATCATCAGCCCCTAGACTACCCCATCTCTTGGATTAGAAGTCCTCTCCAGAAGGTCAGGAAATATCAAAAGCACGTCAAGAACTATAGCCTGCATAGCATTGAACCTCACATACATACTGAAGTTGGAATTCCTCACTACAACGAAGTAAAGTGTCAAGAAAACCAAAAACCCCTCAAAGGGAAAGCTCTGAAAGACTCTAATAGCTGGAAACAATGGTTGAATGAAGGCCTGAAATGGAGAAAACTGCGCGATGACATATTTTCCATACTGAACGCCGTCAAAGAAGGGGAAGAAGTAAGCAATGGCAGAGATTAAGCGGTCGGGCGCATCGGCAGAATGGCCGTCCTTGGACTGTGCTATGATTATGGATCTCCTGGTAATCCCAGGATTTCTTGAGGGCAGAGTTGGGAGGTGGACAAGTGTTGCTGGAGAGTACCTGAGCTTTGGTTAGAACGTGTAAAGCCGTCGGTTATTTGGTACAGTTCAGGCGATGGACAAAAGACAGCTCACGGCCATCCCCGAGGAGAGTGATCTTGAATTGGGGGTGGGACGAGAGGGGGTTCCCGAATTTTTTTATTTTTTCTTATTTTTATTTTTACTTTTTCTATAAATAACAATTTTGTTAATATATATTTAAATGATACATTTAATTAGTAGTAATATGCTCTTTTATAGTAATTATTTTATAGATAATTTTATCTACACGTATATACAATGTTTTAAAGATTGTTTTGAGAAAATATATTTTAAAATTTTTAAATATAAAATTCTTTATAAATTTTTGAAAATATTCAAAATTTTAGTTTAATTTTAAAAAAATGTAAGAAAGTATATTAAAATATGTATAAATTTCAAATGAAATTTAGATATAATTGTGCATCTTTTATTAACATATTGTGTATAATATTTCACTTATAAGTGAATAAGATGTGAGTTTTTAATTTTTATATGTGTCTTAGAAAAACAATTTATAAAATTTTCATTTAAAATTTGGAATGTTCGTAATATTGTATATGCATAAATGATAAATAATTCAAATAAACTATAAATTTTAGAAATGAATACAGTTATACATCTTTAATATTATTTTGCTATATAGGAATTGTTATACATATGCATATATATAATACATTAAATTTTAATTTTGATGAAATTTTATGTAAAAAATTGAAAACTTTTAAATTTTTAATTCATATGCTATGTATTACTGAATCAAATAATTCTTTTTATTTTTTTCTTAATTTTAAACTATTTTTAAATTTTCACACCAAATTTTTTACCAGCACAATTTGCACAAGCCACCCTTTCCCAAACATCTTTCATTGACATATTGTAAAAACTCCAAACGATTGTTTTCTTAAGAAAACCCCAATTATTATAATGAACTAGAGTATAACTCATATTATGTATGAATTAATCATATTTAATTTCTATTATTATTTTGCATTTTTTAAATAAATGTCTTTATAATTATAATAAAATTTGTTATTGGTTAAAGAATATTTTTTTACAGAACTAAAATGAAAATTAATATAAACAATAAAATTTTCAAAATTAAATTCATTATATACAAACAAATGCATGTAAAGCAAAAATGGGATTTCTTCATTTTACAAAAATTTGATGAATATATATATATATGTATGTATGTATGTATTAAATGTAAACATAATTGAAATATTTTTGAAAAATTAAGTATAAATACTAAAAGCGAACCAATTTCATATTTAGGTTTCAATAAATTAAAGTTTTTTAACATCAAAACTGTAAACAACAAATTAAAAATATCAAATAACTATCAAAATAAAGATTGCAAGTCATTATTATTTAAATAATGTTAAAAATATGACCAATATTACTTTGTAATATAAAAGTGAAAGAATTTTTTCATAGTGCTTTAACTTTTACGTATCTTCACGTTTATTACTGCATATTAATTTTTTCAAAGAATTATATCAATTAAATTATGTGTCATTTAGAATTATAATGAATATTAAACAAAGAAATTTAATCTGTATTAATGAATCCAATAATTTTAGCAACATTAATTTTGATTGCTTGCACTTGATTCTGATCGATCACGTGTCAGTTGTCCAACTTGAGATCAATCCATTCTGGTCTAAATCAATTTCCCCCACTCTTTTTTAGCCTGCAATAGATCCTTTAGCACTTAAATCAATTTATTAATCCATTTTTTAACCTCAAATTGATCCAAATATGTCCACATAGATCCCACTTCCCAAATATTCATCATCTCGCGCACTTACAGTCTGTTGGGGGATACATTACTTGAATTTTCAATGGCTTTGGAACTTCATGAGGTGACATAAGATTTTAGTTAGTACGTGCCTTTATTTGAGTACTTTATTATGTGATACACGAGTGAGAGGTAAAACAAAATTGATTTATATCTTCTAAGATGAAACGACACTTTTTCATTGCTTTATATTACACATACTTTCAGGAAATTTAGAGAATCAACTATGGGAGATAATACATTAATATAAAGCAATTTATAGACACTTTGGCCAGCACGAACTGCCAACTAGAGAACTTGGAGGCATTCTAGGCACCTACAATAGGTAGTCCAATACCTCAAGGGAATTAGTACCAAGAAAAAGGACATTCTACATACCAAGCTAGAAGGGGATGATATATGAGTGATGATAATTCAAATTTCCCTAATGAATTTGAGGATTTTGATGGTCCTAAGAAGCCGAATAGACTAAGAAAAGCTAAGAAGGAGAAGATTCCTAAAGGACTGAAGCTCACTATTCCAACCTTCCAAGGAAAATCGGATCTTAATGCATACTTGGAGTGGGAGAGACATGCAGAGCTTGTTTTTTATTGCCACTAATATTCAGAGGTGCAAAAGGTAAAGTAAGTTATTGAGTTTACCAATTACAAGATTATTTGGTAGGATTATGTGTGTACTAGTAGAAGAAGAGCCGATGAGCGCCCTATTGGCTCATGGTGCAAATTGAAGACCTTGATGAGGAAAAGATTTATCCTTAGTACTACCATAGGGACTTGCATCGCAAGTTGCAAACCTTGATGCAAGGGATTAAGAGTTTTGAGGACTATTATAAAGACATGGAGATGGCGTTGATTGAAGCTAATGTATTAGAAGAGAGAGAGAAACAACTATGCCAGAATTAAATTAGGGCATAACCAATGTACTTGAGTTAGACCATTATGTGAACTTGGAGAACTTCATGGAGTAAGCCATCAAGGTGAAGAAGTAGTTCAAAAGGAGGAGTAGACAGCAACCACAACCGATCACTATCTCTAGGACGTTCCCCAGGTGAAAGGAGAAGTCTATATCCACTGAACTGTCAAACTAAAGGTGACACCAAAAGTCAAAGTACCTAAACTACAAAATTCAAACCCTAGTCCTTCTACTACATATAATTGAAATATTATGTATTTCAAATACCAAGGTAGAGGAAAAATTGCCACGTAATGTCTGAATAGAAGGACAATAGTGTTGACAAGTAAGGGGGAAATAGTGACGCATGAAGTAAATAGTAGTGGAAATTAGTGTTAGTGATTTACTCGCCAATGCCAATAATTAATAAGGAATGCTAGAGGGCACTATGGTTGTATATGATCCTTTTCACAATAATTAATAAAATTTGGATTTATTTAATCAATGTTTTAGTACGTTTGATCATGCATGTAAATTTTGAATAGTATAAATTATTATATGTGTCCATGTAAATGAGTTAAGAGATGTTATCATAAGGTGTTATGAACATAGGCATAAGACTGTCATATTACGAAATTACTAAAACCAGTTCGTGAGTTTTAGACACTCTAAAATGTATTAGAGAGTCGATACGATTTGCACACTTTATATTTATGCAGTAAGTATTATGTCATTCAATATGAGATACTGAGACTATATACATGTGGATGCATCATTAGAAGATGGGCATTAGGATAATGAGTTGTAAAACAAAGTAGACACATGAAATTCACTTTTGGTTGTCAATATTTTACTTCGTGCTCATGTAAGTGCATGTGGACCTTAAACCTAAATCAACATAGTTGTCTTATACGTGTGATAGTCAACATGTTATTAACGTATTCAAGGCCTATATCATTCTTGGTATGGGATAGGGTCATGAGCCTAATATGCTATTGCCCAAATATGTATGGAGGTGTGTGTGCGTTCAATAAAAGATTTATCTGCTTACAAGTGAGCAAGATATTTGTCCTATATAGTTTATTTTTAATGAGACAAAAGCCCTTGGGCAAGACAGTGTGCAATCAGAAAGGAGTTTCCAATAAAAATATTACTCTCATGAGATTACATCGACTGATAATGTGACTGAGTTTGTGAGTTTGACTAAATCCATGACTCTCGCTCAATTGGGACAAATTAAGACAAAAGATATATACCGCATGATACTCACAATCGGAAGGATTCATTGTGATCTATTTCACTTAGTCTCACTTAGGATATGATATAGGTTATAGGCTAGGTGTTACCTATATCTTTTGAGTTATGTACATTATCATTGACAATGAACCTAAAGAGTTATATACAAAAAGTTGAGATGCATGGTTAAAGTTAAATTAGTGGGTTGCAAACGAGACTTGAGAAGATTCATGACATAATTTACTTAGTTACAATTAGATTGGATAAAATAAATTGCTATGATATTTGTTAATGATGGGATCATTAATTGATAGTACAATTGAGTCTCTAATTTAATTAATGATGATTAATTAAAATTAATGATGATTAATTAAATTAAACAAATGGGTCTTAATTATTGATAAAGATTAATAATTAAGGAAGACACATCGGCTACAAATTACTAAAGAGATTAATAATTAAAAAGTCATTGTTTAAGAAATAATGAAAGTTCCATGTAGGAGAGCCCATGGGGCTCATGTTTTGAAACTCTAGTGCTCTAACTATTTAAGCAAGTTTAGAAGAGTTCTAAACATACTTCAATACTCAAAAAATTCGTGCACCCTCTAAGTAAGGGAAGAAAAATACTCTAGCCACCCTCTTTCCCTTTTTTCTTATCAAGAAAAACCTTCTAACTAAAGTATTTGTATAAGAGCCTTGTAAAAGGGGTTTTGCAAGATGTTGAAGCTACTCATCATCATTCCAACTGTATGTACAGACAAAAGGTTGGAGTTAGAGGCCCACAACTCAAGGATTACAAAGTATGCCCATTGGATAACATTTCCAAGGAGGTATATCATATGTATTCTTGTTCATGCGATATCTTGCATGATTTATCACAAACATGGATAGGGTTTGTTGTGTTATAGTCGGCTACATTTTAACTATGTTTTTATGTTTTAAAGTTTCAATTTTCGTGCATCAAAGCCTAACAAAACCCAACAGTAGTTTCAAAGCCACCATTTTCCTTAGAAAATCATAAAGTTTAATAATTCTTTTATGATTTGCATTAGTTTTCATATTAAATTTCATTAAACATATATTTGATATGTGTAAGTACTTGCAAAAATGTTTTGTACATGTTTAGGATTGAGAAAATATTCATAAAAATTGAGTCTTGATTATCAAGGTAGTAATCTACTATGATTCTTGATTGGGGTCATGATTGCGAAAGATGTTCTCCTGATTGAAACAAGCAATCTCGCGACCACGTCGTTGTTAGTAAAGGTTAAGTAACTTTCGCTACCTAAGCTTGTGCAATCTGCTTGCAATTACAAGAAAGAGTTTTGAGACCACGAGTGGTGCTGCGATAGAAATAGGGGTTTCTATCATAATCAATGTTCGTGACCACAAATCTAGAGCTCACGGTTGTGGGAAGTGTTGCCACAATCGCGAGTCCTATTTTCAAGAAAAAAATTTCTCAATTTAATTTTTGAAAATAATTTATTATAGAACGAAAACTAAAGTATGAGATGCTTAGGTTATGAAAACTATCATTAAATTGAATTATTTAATTATACATGTAATGTATAATTTTTGGATGTGTGTTGTGGTTGCATTATGAATTTAGAACACTTGTGGATGAATGCATTTTCTTTTGCATTGGTTTTCATGCGTTGTTTAATTAATTTTTCATGGGTTGTAAGAGTATGGGCCAAAATTTTATTATTATTACATATAATAGGGATTCTTCATGACATGCCACGTATATTTGTAAAACATGGAAGACATCAACGAGTTGGTGCCGTTCGGGATTTCATGACATAGTGGGCCCCATGCACGAAGACTAAGATGAAAGAGGCATTCAAAAAATTTTTATGTAATAGCATAGAATTTCATGTACATGTGCACAATCTAATTTTTAACTTAAATTAGATCTAGAAATGCATAATCCTCGATGTTAATATTTGCATATTTTTTGTGATTGATATATGAAATACACGAAAACGGATCATGTGCAAAGTGAAACATAAAACTAATGGACCAAAAACTTTCTCAAATAATATTAAAGTTGTAAACAACAAAATTGTTTGTTATGTCCCTCCACTGAGCTCGGAGTTCTAAGTGTATCTGTAGTATGTGATATCATCACATTCATGGGGTCACATTGTGACGGTGCATTTACCAATTCGAGTGCAGTACATGCAACATTCAAAAGATATTTCAACTTAATAGGATATGGCCGTAGGTGGGATTTAAATCCATTGTGTTCTTAGTCAATGGGTTTGACTTACCTCAAATGGCTTCTATAAGTTCAGGGAGATAACACGGGTCTAGTGGTCATGACCATCTTTAATCTCTTAAAGGCGACTTGTCACTCTGATGACCACTTCCATTTTTCTACTTTCTTCGTAAGATCAATGAGTAGCCTAACTATCTCAGAGTTTCTTTTCACAAATCTCCAGTAATAGTTGGTCAATCCAAGGAATGACCATAACTCATGAATATGCCTAGGAGGTTACCACTCTTCAATAGCTTGCACCTTCTTTGGGTCCATTTAAATTCTCCCATATTTAATAACATGACTCAAAAAGTGGATGGTCTCTTAGGCAAAGGAACACTTCAATGGCTTTACATATAACTCATGCTCTCGGACTTGAATGAGGACATTCCTCAAGTGTGCCAAATGTTCCTCCAAGGTCTCACTAAATACGACAATGTCATCTAAGTACACCGCCACAAATTCATCGAGAAACTCATGGAGTACTTGATTCATCAAGGTGTAGAAGGACGCTGGTGCATTGTTAAACCAAATGGCATAACCAAGAACTCATAAGCACCATATCTAGTCACTATAGTAGTCTTTGCCTCATCACCATCTTTGATTTAGACTTGCCAGTATCCTGACCTCAAATCAATTTTAGAGAAGTATTTTGCCCGACTTAACTTGTCAAAGCAATTAGTAATCAGTGGTATCGGGTATTTGTTCTTCACTGTGATCTTGTTCAAGACTCGATAGTCACAACACATCCTTAGAGTGCATAAGTAGGATGGCTAATTGTGCTTGCATCTCTTTTCAAATTAGATAGCCGACAAGCTCTTCTCTTCAAGTTGGCCAGAAATGATGGGAACAATGTAGGGTTTGTTTTCTATCATCATTAGTGCTTCCTCACATGGCAAGACCATCACTCTTGCCTCTCTTAGGAAATTAAGCCCAAGGATAAGCTTGAAGTCATCCATTTGAACAAAAAAAAGGTTAATTTTTCTCTCGAATGGCCCAGCCTTTATCTTTACCCCTTTGGCCACACCGGTATTAGGCTAGGTTACTGAATTGTTGGCTTTAACCCATCCAACTGTCTTCTCCAATGCTAATCCGAATCTCTCCAACTCTGTGGTGGCCAAGTAATTATGAGTAGCACTTGTGTCGATCATGCCACTAATGGACTTGCCATTTACCCTCACATCAACGTACATCAATCCATTCTTTTTACAGCCTTTAGAGCTTCTCTCGCTGGTAAGATTCTTTACTAGTGTTGGGGTAGTTCATCCAGTTGGTCCGACTCCAAACTTTTCCTTTCGATTTGCTGCTACTTGGTAAGAAATGGTCCCACAATGATGGGAGATGGCACCAAGATTATTTGCCTCAGCATCTGACTCACTTTCATCTAATTCTGGCATGGGAGTGGAGCTTATTTTGATGGCCCTACATTTTTAGGCTTGATAAAGCATTCACTAGTTTTCTCTTCAAGTAGTCCCGAAGCATGTGTGGCCCATCACAAAGAAAACACTTAGTCTTTCTTAGCACAGTACTTTGCTTGTTGTCGGCAGGTTTATTCTTAGCAAACTTTCTAGGAAAAGTGAAGAGTTTGTCCTTCTCATACATGTCCCGAATATCCAACATGAGCACCGATAATGACTTCACATAGTCCCGCACACTCCTTGACTACCTTAGTTCTTGCAATGCCCTCCTGGCATTGTATTCTACATTTTCTAGGAAGAACTAGTCTTGAATAGTATCTCGCAATTGCTTCCATGCATTCAAGCGCACTTGGTTGGCCTAAGTGTCAGCATATTT
This sequence comes from Avicennia marina, assembly GCA_019155195.1. Lineage (NCBI taxonomy): Eukaryota > Viridiplantae > Streptophyta > Magnoliopsida > Lamiales > Acanthaceae > Avicennia > Avicennia marina. Next base: position 14,904,835 of record CM032754.1, on the reverse strand, counting down.
GGTGCGCCACCATAGCTTGGTATGCCTACCAAATATATAGTAGCGGTGGTGACCTTCTTGGCCTCATCAACAATATTGGTCACCAGGAAATATTGTTCCATGTTAAAGAGGAAATTCTTTACCTTTTTAACGTATCGATTACCTTCATAAGGTTGCGGCTTAAGGACTTAAATTCTTGGCCCAAGGTCTTGGGTGACTGTTGGGGCATTGCTGACTGCCTGCTAGACAGTCCAATTTTGATGAACATCTCTTCCATTTCTCTTCGGAGCTCTCAAATAGCACCAACTCCTTGATTCTTGACCAGTTCCTAACATAATTCCCGATTCTCAGCTGGTTAGGCTTGGAGGTCTACAACTTTAGCCTCCAAATTTTCGACCTTCTCCTCCGAGGTTGTTACTAGATAATCCATCTAGGAACCCTACTCCTCTAGGGCTTTCAATCGCTGTTTGGTCGTGAGATTCTTACGTGGCAAGGCTTGTACCTCATTGCCCTCCAACACATTCGCTGATGCAATAGCATCTATGATCTTATACCTCAGCCCCAATCAAAATTGAGGCTCTGATACCAACTATCACAGGGCTCCTTCCGAGAACAGGGATGAAGGGGCACTGTGCAGCTAGTAGTCGTTCTGCAACCAACTACATCCACCTAAACCTGCACACTGACTAATTGTGCACCACCTCAGGGCATAATCTCGACAATTCCGACAGAATGTAAAGAAAGTAGTGGTTATGTACACGATTTGCAAGAGACAATTGCTTGCATTGATTAAAAGTTCAATTTACATTAGGCGATGACTAGAGAGAGGGGCCACTTTAACAATTGTAGACTACACGGCGATAAGACGACGACAACATAATAATTACTCGAAGTTTCATTAACACCTTGCCCCTTATAATAGGCTTGGCAAAAAAAAAAGTCAAGTGGTAGCAAAAGACATTAAAAAGTCGAGAAAACATATATAAAAATAAATATAAAATAATTATAAATATTTACAAGTATGTACAAAATCTCTAGACCTAGCATCATGGGCGATGTCTTGTTTGGTACAGAGTTGCAGTAGGGCCAACATTGAATCAAGAGAGTCTGTTGGGTTAGCGGCCCACCACACTATATCTAGCTCCTCTAATATAACCAAAAAGGAGAAGACAAAGAAGAATAGATCTTCTATTTCCAAGGCCAATAGGAGTATCAAGAAGGTCAAAGCTTTTATTAAGAAAGAAAAGTATGTCTACTGCGACAACGATGGGTACTTGAAGGGAAACTGTGCCGAGTACTTTAGTAGCTTAAAGAAGGCCCAATTATTGCAAGAATGAGACCCATATGGCTAATACTGGCCCCAGACACTTCAAATATAGAAAAGATGCTCTTTTGCAAAAATTTTAGCACATGCTTAGACTCATTATTATGAAAGGTATGTTCTCTGACGCCAACAGATGGTGAGGGATATTAGTTGTATATGAATACTTGTCACATGTTAATAAAATATTAAATTATTTTACGTATATATTATGACAGCCTTTCATGTAAGTAAATCTTTTTTGGCATAAAGTTTTGTATGTATTTATATGATTGTGTTAACAAGCTTTATTCAAAAGAGATAATGAATATGAACATAAGGTTGTCTTTGTACATGATCACTAAAACTTATTCGTAAATTACAGACCTTCTAAAGAGTATAGCAGAATCGGTACTACTTACACACCTTGTGTTTGTATGGCGGGTGTCATGCTATGCAGTATGAGATATTAAGAATATAAGTGCGTAGATGTGTTATTAGAAAATGAGTATTCGAACACTAACTCAAAGAATACAACAGATACATGGAGTTTGCTCTTTTTTGTTAATGTTTTACTTTATGAATGTGTTAAGTGTGCATATACCATATACCTAAGCAACATGGTTATCTTGAGCATATGATAGTCGGCATTAAAGATCACAATTTATTTTGGTATGAAATAAGGTCATAAATCCAACGTGTCGTTGCTTAAGTGTATATGAAGTCATGCATGTGTTCAATAAGGGATTTGCCTCCTTCTAAATGAGCAAGGTATTTCTCTTATCCAATTGATGCTCTATGAGACCAAAATCCTTGATTAAGATAGTGTATGTTCAGAAAGGAGTTTTTGATGGGACATTAGTCTCATAAGGGAACGTTGATTGCTCATATGATAGAACAAGTGGGTTTGACTAAATTTATAACTCTCACTAGATTAAGGTAAAACAAAGAAAAAAACCTATATTGCATGGCATTTACAATTGGGAGGATTCATATGACTTATTCGCTTTGTCTTAATTAAGCTATGATGTAGATTGTAGGTTAGGTGATGCTCATATCTTTCAAATCTTATTTTCAATTAAAGATGAACCTTAACAGTCATATACAAAAAGTTAGAAAAATGGACAAGTAGTAAATCAATTAGTATGTGAACAAGACTTAAAACTCATGGATAGGATTTGGGATATCTCGTAGAAAAATTAATTTAGTTGCAATTAAATTAAATTTTCCATCGTACTTATTAGTAATGAAACTATTAATTAGAAGTTTAGTGAGCCTTTAATTTAATTAATGAGAATATTTCACTCAATTCAGTAATTTTACTACCATTTTAATCAATTTTTAAAGTAAAATAATTTTATTATAGTTCTAATGTTTTGGATTTTATTCAAAATTTTAAATTAACTAATTGGCGGTTAACGTTTGTTTCTAGTCAATTTTTAGAGCATCCTTTCGCATCATACACGCAAAAGTATGTACACAATAAAAATACAAATGAAATATTTCACGTGTTCTCTTTGTGATGAAAAAATATAAACTATAAATGTTAAATTAATAATATATTAAAGAATCAGTTAAAATTTTCAATAATTTGAAAATCTATGATCAATAATTACGCAGAATCACGAAATATATTCTCATAATTAACAATCCACGAAAAGTAGAGTTACAAAATTAGACAAAATGCAGCAGTCCGTCGTACGGACCAAAAAAGACTACGTTGAAGATTAGTAAAACACACAATTGGCCACCAACCGCTAATATCCCAATTCCATCCACCACTCACACCTTTCCGTTACATCACTATATGCATCGCTGTAACAACAAATTCCAGATTAGGGTTTCACCGATTCAGAAAAGCCTAGGAGAGAGGACCAACCTCTGGTACAGTCTTCCACAACTCAATCTATCTCTTTCTGTTTTCACTATAATACTCTCAAGTTTCTGATTTTCTACTTGCAATTGAAGAATTTTAAGGACAATTACCTAACCCTAGGTTTTGAGTGTTGTGTCAAGTCATGGAAGAGAATGAAGCTGGGGGTGGTGGACACGGAGATCCAACCGAGCAGTTCCATAGGAACGAAGCTATATCTGCCGTCGCTGACGAGGGTTTCCTCGGAGAGGAGGACGATGACTATGACGATCTCTACAATGACGTGAACGTCGGCGAGAACTTTCTGCATTCACTTCGTAGGAATGAGGATAACTTAGGGCAAAGGAATGGGGAAGGGAACGGGGACAAAGTGAACCCTAACCCACCTCCTTCAGCCCCGTCGCAGCCGCAACCGGTACTGGAGAGTGGAGGTGTAGCTTTGATAGATGAAGGGGCTTCATCTAGTGTTCCGGGTAGAGTAGAGGGGTATCAGAATGTGGGATTTAGAGGGAGTAGCGGTACGAATGATTTTGGAGCTTCTAGAGCAGTTGGACCACCAGGTGGTGGTGGTAGTGGCTTTAGGGTAGAGCTGGGGCAGTCATCAAATGAAGTAGCTGATGTAGGAGAGCGAACAGTCAGCAACACTCTCCCTGGTAGCCAACAAATGGTTCATCATCACCAGCCACATTTGGCCAATGTAGGAAGTGCGTTGAATGCCAGAAATGTGGGGAATGTGAATGGGACTAGTGTAAATATGTATGCAGGAGATGGTGGGGGTGGGGGGCCTGGTGGTGGAGGTGGGGGTGGGGTTGGAGGTGGAGGTGGAGGGACAATTCTCTTTGTTGGGGACCTCCATTGGTGGACAACAGATGCTGAGCTAGAGTCCGAACTACACAAGTATGGGCCAGTAAAGGAGGTAAAGTTCTTTGATGAGAGAGCTAGTGGGAAGTCAAAAGGGTACTGTCAGGTTGAGTTTTATGATCCTGCAGCTGCCACTGGATGCAAGGAAGGGATGAATGGACATATATTTAATGGACGAGCCTGTGTAGTCGCATATGCATCTCCCTATACCGTTAAAAGAATGGGTGAAGCCCAGGTTAATAGAAACCAACAGCACATGGGCCAAGCAACTGCTAATCAACCACGGAGAGGGCCTGGGGATTTGCCTAATAAGACTGGTGGGGTTGGTGGCAATGTAAATGCTTCTGGGAATCATCAGGGAGGTGGTGATAATAATGGCAGAGGCTTTGGGAGAGGAAATTGGGGTAGAGGCAATTCTCAAGGAGGGATGGGGAGTAGAGGGCCAGTTGGCCCAGTGAGAAATCGAGCTAGTGGAATGGGTGCTCGTGGATTAACTGGTAATGGTAATGGATTTGGACGGGGGATTGGTGCTGCCCCTCCAATGATGCATCCCCAGGCAATGATGGGCCAAGGTTTTGATCCTGCCTTTGGGGGCCCAATGGGAAGAATGGGTGGTTATGGAGGATTTCCTGTTGCTCCTGCAGCACCCCTTTCAGGAATTTTATCTTCATTTGGACCTGTTGGAAATGTTGGTTTGCCTGGTGTAGCACCACATGTTAATCCTGCATTCTTTGGTAGGGGAATGCCCTTGAATGGCATGGGTATGATGCCTGCTCCTGGAGTTGAGGGCCCTAATATGTGGGCAGATGCTAATATGGGAGGATGGCCAGGTGATGAACATGGAGGGAGAGCTGGAGAGTCTAGCTATGGAGAAGAAGCTGCATCAGAGCATCAGTATGGGGAAGGGAGTCAAGAGAGGGGGGCTGGGCCAAATGCCATGAAGGAAAAAGATAGAGGATCGGAAAGAGACTGGTCTGGCTCTTCTGAGAGAAGGCACAGAGATGATAGAGATGTTACTAGAGATAAGGATGTGGGACGTGATAATGATTGGTCTGAAAGGCGATATCGAGATGCAAAAGATACCGGAAGACACAGGGAAAGGGGGCGAGACCGTGACCGTGAGCATTCCTTAGCCCGTGAACGTGAACATGAGCGGGATCGCCACAGGGATGATAGAGACAGATATGCTGATCATCATAGACATAGGAATCGTGAATCTGAATATGATGATGAATTTGATAGGGGAAGATTATCAAGGACTCACAGCAAGCCAAGGGTATCTCATGATGAGGATTATAGATCAAGATCAAGGGATGCTGATTATGGGAAAAGGCTACGCCTCACCACTGAGTAACTCAAATACGCCCACAGATTGTTCTAAGATTTAGTTCTGAAAGAAAATGAGCAGACACTAAATAAAGGGTGTTCCCCATGATCCCTCAGATTCTATTACTAGTTGCTGTATTGGATGCCTGACGTAATTTTGTGATAACTTTGATGACTAGAGTTTTCTGATGACACCTTTGAAGACACTGCGTTTCCTCTAGCATGATTCCTGTAAGTTGTTCCCCTTCATTATTTACTTCAAGATTATGCATGTGATAATGTTTGAAATTTGTAACTATTTACTGGTTTCCCTTGCTGTCTTCTACTAGTAGTAATTTAATTCAATGTTCTTACAGTTGGGAGTCATAGTCTTAACAATGATTTTGAATTTGTTGAGCTTTAGTATTTGTTCAGCAGTTTATCAGCCCTTTGTCTTCTTTTTTCTATTTTCCGTGGGTGAATCTCGTCGCGTACCAATAACTTGTAAGGTTTCGGTCCTGCCTATCTGTTGGTTCCCTTTTTTACTTGAAGGTCAAGAAATTCTGGATTGATTTAATTTTGCAGGCTTAGAGAGTTAAAATATGTGACTTCTGGTAAGTCCTTAATAAATCTGTCCCAGATCAAATCATCAAAGATCACTGGTTAGATAAAGATTGAGCTGTATTGGAGTGCTGCATAATTCAAACTGTTTGTTACGTATTGGATCTGTCTGGATTTAGCATCCGTGAATTTTTTAATTTCTTATAAATGCTATGTCTGTCAGAGTTGCTGAGTTGGCTATACTAGTGCAAGCGGAGATCATACTACTTTCTGCTATTGGCTATAGGAACTTGATAACTGGCTTGTAGTTATTTAGATCTTCAAATTGTCATCTTAATTAGTAGTTCTGTGTGTATTATTGCTCCTCCGCGACCATCAAAATATGCATTTCATGCCTGTAAATTTTATTGAGCAAATGTATAAACTTTCCTGACAAGAAGTTGACAAATGAATCTAGGTTATGCATGGGATGTCCATAATCTCTCTCTCTCTCTCTTGCTCTCACTATCATGTTTGGAAAACCATAGAAGTTTATAATACATATATTAGACTCTGATTTCTGAGGGAACTCCAACTAAGCACAGCTGAAGTGTAGGTGAATACTTACCAGTTTCTGTAACATGAAGGGAAGTGAGCATAAGGGAAAGGGAACCACACAGCTTTTCTTTTTTCTTTGGTTGGAAAATAGGCCTAAGATAGTAAATTAAGCTCAGTTGATATTGTGGACCACAGGAAAACCATATGGTATAACATGAAGTTAGTACTACCTTTTCTAAAAGGTCTTACTGGGATTAATTTCTTTATGTTTTTTTTTTAAATTCTTTTCCTGTGTTTTCCCACTTTTACATGATTTATGTGGCCAACTAGGAAAAATATGTCATAAAATCAAAATTTGACTTTCTTTGTAACCCAATATCCTGTGTATCTACAAATTGGTGCCGCTGTTGCCGTAGTGACAATGCTACTTCGGTATGTTGCTTACCTGCGGAATATCACACAACCACTAGGTCATCGGGTGTGATGGGGTGTGTGTGTTGTTTTGTTGGAGAGGGGGGGGGGGGGTTGGCTGGCAATGTGGAAAATGTTATACAGAATTTTAATATCAATCACATCTTCAACCATATACTCCTTTTCTTATTATGATGCGACAGGCATTGTTATCTGACTTGAGTGCTGATGCAAGTAGTCATCTGGAAGAATTCCACAAATGGTTCAAAATTTTTATCTTGAAGCTCATGGAGCTTCTTTACCACTAATTGGCAATCAACAACCACTGCTCTCATACCTCGCAGGATGATTACTTACCTAGGAATTACAGGGTCGGGATGATGAAGTTGTTTATGGGATTGTTTGGGTTTAAAAGATTGACCTACATTTTGATGGGCCTGAATTTACCATACAGTTTGGAAGCAGTGAATGATGGATTTGCATTCATGAAAAGGGTGATTTCTGATATATGTTTGGTGGTTGAATTTTGAAATTACAGAGGTCACAGTGAATCTTCAATGCTGGTTTCACTAATGATTTTTCTTGTAAGAGGGAGATATGTTTTAGTGAGGGGCGGTGAAAATAATTGAAGATCATGGAACAAGTAAATTATCTTTTCGTAGAATGTGGATTGGCATAAGCATGTTTTGGTGAGGTGGGTAGAACTGTAGAAGCAAAAACTGAACATGTGATTAACCAATATTTTGAGACATTGAAGTTAAAAAAGGCTGCAAAACTTTAGAATTGGAGGCAGTAGAAATTTAACCTTTTTTGGGTTCTCTTCCCACATGTCCGTGCAAAGTATAAAAAAAACTTACTTGGGTGGAGTGTTGAATTGCTCATCTTTCTATAAGCTATATTATTGTTAAGCGTAAATGCTTAAAATAAAATATTTGGCTAAACAATGAAAAGATAGGAGCGCTACTTTCTGCATCTATAATTTACTGTTGTACCCTATTCTAAGTTTCTTCTCATGTGTTTTTTTCACTGAATGGGATTTTTGCTCTGAAATCTGGCTTCCCCTCTCCCACTTTGGATATATTTAGGAATCCTTGATCTGAAACATCTTGTATATGCAATATATATGGTCACAACTCTGAACCATCATCTGTATGTACAAATGACTTCTGTTTGGCATTTGATTAATCAATATGATACTCAATTTGTAAAATTGCTTGCTAATGTAATGTTGATTGGTGTTATCTACCATTGGTGTGACCATAATATATAATTGACTCATGTCATAATGTGAATGTGTCTCACATGTTTCTTTCGATGGTAGCTGGACAAGTATCTTTTTAATCTTGAAGATATTCTGCTGAGCCTGGATTCTTGCAAAATGTATGGGACATAAAGCTTCTAGTTGAGACTGGACGAGATGGCATGGTGATACCCGTAGCATTTGTTAGTGGAACCTTATATTTCAGTTGTCAGACAATTCATATATGTTAAAGTTTTAATATGGCTTTTGACAAACCTCTATCGTGGATGATGGGTTGAAATGGTCGAAGGCTGAGATCTGGTGGATGTTTAAGGATGCGTACTGTGTGAATATGATGTATTAGATTAAAGACAGGATATTTCCATTTTTTTCCCTCTTTTTGTTTTGAATTTTTGTAGTTATTAACCCCCTGTTTTTTTTGGGTTCATGTTTAATTGCATTTATTTTTTCATGTTTTACTCATTTTGCAATGATAACGTAGAATGCTAACTATTTTTCAGCTAGTAAAAGTCCAGGATTTCAGTTTTTTGTGTAAATCCAGGGTTTGTATGTAGAAATCACTTGTGTAGTACTTAGAAATTATTGGCTTGTACATTGATATGTAAACCATTCTTTGATATATTAATGGCTTTGTAATTTGATTTATTTATTTTTCATGGGCATTTGCACTTCTGTGCAGGGTTAAATTTTGACTTTAATAAGTTTGAAATTGATTGAAAGTTCCCAAGATGAAAGGGAGTATGAACTATAATTGAACCTTCTGGTTTTGTGCAAAGTCTAGTCAGATGTGATTTTTATTGCATACACCTCATTATTTGTTTTATCTCGCATATCATCTATTGGCAAATCTGAATACCATAGTACAGGTATAATATTATACTCCATTGACTATCTATTTGTACCTGAGTTCTTGTTCAAAAACTCCCAATGTCTGCTTTAATATTTTGGTCATTTGGATCAGGCATGCGTCGGAGGTACTTGGATTTTGATTTTTGATGGACGCTAACAAATCTCGTGTGGTCAGCCTTCATTATAGAGCATTCTTTTGGCTCAAGTAGAACTGAGAATTCATCAATACATATGCTGAAGGATATGAAAAGGTAGGTAGGTGGAGATGTGGCCAAGCATTGAATCCTCCTCCCAAAGTTGCTTTGGTTGTTTATCCCTTTCCGGTCTTCTAGTGGTCTGGTTTGGTTGGTTGATCGATAATAAATGTTACTAGTGGAACATTCATCTGGGTAGCCTTCTGTGATGCATCTCAATCCCAACTGCCCATTTCCACATCATTTACTCTGTGCAGAGCTGAGGATTATTGGAATTCAAATAAGCCCATCTGTTATTTGTTTTTGGAATACGTTCTTAGTATCCCACTTCTACAAAGACGTAGAAAAGGATTAGGAACATCGTTTTCTACAGAAACCAGGCATTTAGACTGCGCTTGTTCCTCAGGTAAACTATATAGGAACTGTTCCCATTAAACTTCTGTGGGAAAACAGGGCAGTTTTTGGCCACATTTCGCTCCACGTGGTCTACCCACCTCCCCTAGAATTTTCTTTCAGTTCTGAAAACCTGTCTAGTGAGATTTAGAAATGAGTTCTAATTTGCGCTACTCTTTTGAAAACTATACCATTCATTAAATCAAAAAAAGTTATTCATTTAATTAGTGGTTTAATTGTGATTGAATTGATGATATAATATTTATATTATAATGAATATTAAGAAAAAAAATACTTGAATCTAATTTGAAATATTTTTAATTACTATTAATAGTTATATTTATTGCACTAATACAATAAAAATACTAAAAATATAAAAGCAATAAATATTAATTCTACAAATAAATATAAAGATATAGAAATAAACATATGTTATTAAAATATTTAAGCGAAATATAATAGAATTTTATGTGTTATATATATTTAATATATGTTTAAGTCAAAAATTATTGAATATTTTGAAAGATAATTTATTTGATTTATGAAACATTCTATATAAAGAAGAACAAATTGAAAATAAATTATGATAAAAAATGAAAATTAAATTGAAAAAAAGGTAAATTAAGATGCAAAAGTTTATTTATTTATTAATTTGGACTGTTCAGTTTTCATGACCTATAATTAGTTCATTTGATTTAACAATTTAATTGCAATTTTAGCTAGTTTTACGTAATTTTATTACATTTTAATTTTTAAATTCTATTCAAGCTGTTTTTTAAATTAGTCCATAGTCTAATCGATTTAACCACTCCATTCAGGCTTTTAAAACACTAGTTTGCACCCACATTGCAACAATGAAAAAAATTTTAAAAATCTAATTCCACCCACGTCACGGAACGCACACAAAAAAAAAAAAAAACAAAAAATTTAGTTTTGTAACAGTAATGGCCTTTTTCTAATTTTTAAAATTTGTCTAAAGCCTGCCACCGCCAATCTTTAGAGAACCGTGATGGGGGTAAACCACTTGCATGTTAAAAAATTAAAAATTTAAGAAAACTAAAAGGTTATGAAATTTCGTGAAGTGCTGTCTCCGAATTGAATCCAATTCAAAAAAAAAAAAAAAAATGAAAGTAATGGAATTGATTAATATTAAAAGAAAAAAATAAAAGAAAATGGAAGCAATTCTATAACAGTGTGGAATTGCATAATATTAAGGAAAGAATGAGGAGCAATATTGCTAACACTGTGTGCAGCATTGCCAATTAAAAAGAAAAACATAATCAAAGCATTTTCGTGTACACTGTAATAGCAAAAAATTGAGTCGTACGTGGACGGTTCAATTTTTTTGTCTGCAAAGCTTGACATATGCTAGGCTTTGCACAAGCAAATGGCAGAAGACCGCAAATTTTGCAAAGTTGAAGCAAGCATTTAAGTGTAATTCGATCAATAATATGGAAGAATTAAATTTGTTAAACATATAATTAGTAGTTAAGATAATTAATTTTAAATATAATGTATTATATTTCAGTAGATGGTGACCTGCAACGCCACATGAAATTTCTTTCGTACTTTTGAGCTATTTTGCTCAAGCAATGCTTCTTCTTCCATCAATCACCAAACAATCTAAAAATTTAATTCATCATCCATCAAGTTATGGCTTGAAGTTGGTTGTTCAAGTGGGCAAAAATGCTTATTAATTCAGAACCTTACTTTTTGAGATTTTGTGAAATTAGTCCAACTTTGATTAAGATTCTCAATTTGAGGTCAATTTTTGATACAGATGGTCTTGTAAGAAGTCCAACATTAGAAACACATGGCAAATTTGAAAAAAAAACTCATGCATGCTCACGCGCCATTAATTTCAATATTGGAGACCACTCCTTTTGGGACAAAAAACGAAAGTATTATTGTAAATAAAATATTTATTTTAAAATGGTTTTTCATATATTTATATTTATATTTTTTTCATTTTATAAAGTTATATTAATATTTTATTTTTTAATATTTTTGCGTATTTTTCCCATTTAATTGATATTTTATTAGAATTTTATTTTCAAAAGTAAAATTTTAATATTGCTTTTTAAACTGAAATTAAACAAAAAATTTAGGAATAAAACAGAAGGTTAAAAATATATATTTTTATTTAATGTTTTTAATAATTTCAAATTTTGTCTCAATGAATTAGACTTAAGTGTACTTCTTGATAACTCAATTTTTTTTTCAAAGTTTCTTTAAATTCATCAAAAACTAACAAAAATTTTATTCCCCAAAAACATATAATGAGAAAATTCATTAATTAAAAATATGGATTATAAATGAAAAAATTTGTAATATATTTTATAAAATTAATTAAATAAAAATATGGATTGAAATTAATTTTTTTATATATAATTATAAACTACAACCCGAAATATTTTTTTTGTATTTTAATTATTATATTTAATCAATTTAAGAAAAAACCTGAAGTCTTAAATTTTGGTTTGAACATGATGTATAAACGAATAGCACATATTGATTATGTAAAAGATTTTACTCAAACACTAATATTTTCTTTTAATTTTAGAAATTATTGAAATAATTATATTGAATTTCATAGAAATTTATAGCAATAACTTCACATTGATTTAAAAACCATTATTTTATTTTTTAAAAATGAAAATTTTATCTATTAAAAATAATTTTAATTAATTTATGTTTTCTCATGTAAAATGTCATATTAAATTAAGTTACTTTAAAAGTGCTATTTCTATATAAGAATGACAACAACAAGTTAAAATTAATAAAAATTAAACCAAAAAACTATTTCCATTTTACAGTTTTTATTAATGTTTATATTTAGATTAAATTTTTTTATATGAATTTCCTATTAAAAATAGAGAATTAATTTTGAAAGAATGTAATTTATATTATATATTTTTATTTTCACAAGATATTTCTATTTTAGTATCCTTATTATTTTTAATTTTTTATATATTAAATAACATTTTTGTAGTAATTTAATTTTAAAAATAGAATACAATTTCAAGTTTATTAAACATTAATTTCATATTATAAAAAATAATTAAACATTCAAAATATATAAAAATAAATTAAAATTTTGGTTTTGGTCCCATAAGTACTTTTTGATTCGCAAAGATTACATGCAAAGTGTGATGTACTAGAGGCGACACTATCTTGTTGGATGCAAATTTTGTAATATACGACTACGAGCCACATGTAGTGGATATTATCATGCGTAGTATGAGTTTGATGTTGCCTTTAAAAAGATTGTATCAATTGAGTGGTGTTGATAGTAATCGATTTGAATTGAGAGTTTGTATGCTATTCATACTGAGTCATGGACGTGTGCTAGAGAGGACAATCTTGGGATCATCATAGAGTGACACCACATTGAAAGTGGGCTTAGAGTTAGTACACTTTGAGATATGTTTTTTGGGCCTTTAAACCATGTGTAGATAGGTACCAGCATCGTTGATAATACTTACTTTTATAGTGATTTTGGCCCTCCACTTGAGTGATTCAGTGCTTAATTGTGGTCATAAGTACTTAAAATTTCATGTGAAAGTTCTTAGTTAAAAATTAGGTGTTAGAGTGTGAATTGATGAATTTGGAGTGAAAAACATGGGCTATGTTCATTTTGAAATTTTTGTATGTGTTTTAAAATGCTTTTGTCTTGAGAATTCTATAAAAGTAATAGAGAGAAAGAGATAAAATTTTAAAAAAATTATAATTAAATGTGTATTTTTAGTGGCCAAAATTGCAAAACAAACAAAGCCATATGATTGTTTAGACATAATTCAGCAAAAATCCATTTTGCTTGCAAGATTAGAGCAACAGAAGTGAAGATCATGCCTGCAAATGAGGTAGTTGCATTGGCAGAAATGGATGCAACAAAAGAATTAACGCAAGAAGCCTTGCGATTGAGAAGGCCAGAGATGTGACTGCAAGAAAAAGGATGGCGACCACGAGTTGGACCATGGAGCATTCTAGAATTCCTATTGTTGCAAATTGTGATCACAAGGTTAAGTCTCATGACAGCAAGAGTTGAAGTTGTGAGCGCAAACAAGGCATGCAAGGTGTTCTAGAATTTCCGCAGTCGATACTCACGATAGCTAAATACAAGGTTGCATCTACAAATCACAAAAATGAGTTTTAAGTAATTATTGAACTTGGGTTCATGGTGGTGGAATTTGACTTCGTGATCGTGGAAGTTGATATCGCGGCTATGAGATTGACAACATAGGACTTTGAATTATTTTTGGTATCATATTTCACATGTTTTTGGACTCCTTTTCCATGCCCTAGCCATCTATTATATAAGGAACATGAAATTAAAGCTTTAGAGAGTTTTTGGTGTTCTTGGAGGTAAAGAAACGAATTGAGAAGGCAAGCAAGAAGTAATTCACTCAGGTTTGAAAACTTCATCCTACGTGCAACTATTCAAGACTTTAAAATAAGCTTTCCTTTGTCTTTTTCTTTAATTTTAGAATTGTGGATGATGAAATTTAGTTTAATTTTGTTGGCAATTATTATGAGTTGCTAAATTTTATTCTAAAACTTAGCATGAGTGATTGACTACTGATGAATTAATGAAATTTGATAAGCTTTTTTTGTTCTTGTTATTTGCAATTATGAATTTAATATTTTTAAAGGATCAGCTACATCCTTTAATTGATTTGTGATTGTGTGAGGAATAATGAGAGTGAAATTTATAAGTTAGACATCAATTGCAAATACTAATTTTGTAGGATTAGTGAAAACAAAACCATAAAATTGGTGTGGAATAATTTGTTAATCATCAAACATAATCTCAATTTAATTGGATTGTAGGAACACATACTATTTGAATTGAAGCTTTAAGAGAGTTTGGGAAGTTATCAAAAAGACAATAGAATTAGCAATCCATTTTAAGAAAATTAAATTGATTGTTTATGTGATTCCCCATTCACAAAGGACTAGACCTTTTCATAATTGAGACTCATCTTTAAAATTATTGTTACCTTTGAGGCGTTAGATTTACAATTTCTTATTATTATTTTCTCTTTCATTCAATTGAGATGTCCTAACTAATATAAATTAAATCACATTAGTAGACACACAATAGCACCCTCTTTGTGGATACAACTTCTGTGCTTATCTCGTACTATCTTTTTGTTATTATTACATTCATGTAGGATGACGTGCATCATGTTTTTAGTGCCATTGTCAGGGAGGATAATGAGTGCTATTGAATATTCTTAATGTGTGCTAGATTAGGCCATTTTCTTCTTCTTTTTTATTTTAGTTTTATTGTTTTCTTTTCTTTTAGTTTATTTTTCTCTTTTGTTTGCTAGGTGTTGAAAGTGGTGGCACACTTGTATGTGCTATACTCAAACCTTGGAATTGATAGAATTTGATTTAGAAATTGAGAGAACGTTTTTCAAAGAAGGGCTCTACAAAGACAACTGCAGAGGAAATAGAGATAGAGGATAATAAACAATCACCTTTGAAGCTCCCAGCACCCAATTAGAGGGCCCTTTGTGATTATGTTTAGCCGGTGATGAATCAAAACATGACAGGAATTATGAGACCACCAGTAAGTGAAAACAACTTTGAGTTGAAACCTATATTGATTAACATGGTGCAACTCAATCAATACAAAAGAAGCCTACATGAAGGTGTAAACACACATTTGCCAAGCTTCCCGGAGTTGTGCGTACTGTTAAATTTAATGGAGTATTTGATGATGTGGCCAAGTTTAGATTATTCCCCTTTTCTTTATAGGTTTGCACAAGATAGTGGCTCCGAAGACTACCACCAGAGAGGATTACCACATGGCAAGACATGGCAACTAAATTTCTAGCCAAGTTCTTCCCTCCTTCCAGGACTACTCAATTGCATCTTGAGGTTGGGACTTTCAAGTAATTGGACTCAAAGACACTCCAAGAAGCTTGGGAGAGATTTAAAGAGCTCATTTGGAAGAGTCCACAACACATATACCCTCTATGCTTGCAAATTCAAACATTCTACAGTGGTATTAGCGGGAATTTAAGAGTAGTGTCACATGTCACTACTAGTAGCACATTGATGAATAAGCTACCAAAGGAGGCCTAGTATCTAATCAAAGAAATGTTATCAAACGTGTGTCAATGGCCTTCAAAGAAAGCTACCACTCTTTGAGTGGTAGGAGTTCATGACATTGATGCTTTTATTGCTTTAATTACTAAAGTTGATTTATTGTCTAAATAAGTTAATAACTTAAATGTGAACTCTAATGCTTCTCCTTCTTCTTTTATGTTTGTTTGTGACATGTGTGCTGGTCCACACCCAACCACTAAATGCCAAGTGAGAAGCACACGTGGTAGCCAATTGGATGTGGAGTAGATGAAATATGTGAATAACTAAGGGAGAAACCAAAAAGATTCATATTCCAAAACTTACAATTTGGAATGGAGAAATCACCCCAACTTTTCATGGAAAAACCAAGCAGGTGCTTCAAAACCCTCGGTTTTTCAAGCATAAAGACTAGCAGCCCCAGTTCTTCCATATCAGACGTAGGAAAAGAAGCAATCTTTAGAGTACATTGTACGTAACTTGGTGAAGTCTACATAGGAAATCATCAGCTAAGTCTACATAGGAAATCATAGGTAACCTAGCCAATACTACACAAGACTATATGAATAAGACTAGTTTAGTGCTTTAGAACCAAAAAGCTTTGTTGAGAAACTCAGAGCAACAAAGTTAATTGACAAAAGATGTTATAAGTAAACCTCAAGGAACCCTGCCCAGTAACATGAAGCCCAATCTAAGAGAACATTGCAAGGTAGTCATCTTGATGAGTGGCAAGCAACTAAAAGAAGGGCCATCGAGAGTAGACTATAAAAAGAAAGGGGATAAAGTGAAGGATCAAAGTAATTAAGATGACCAAGAAAAGAACAAAGAAGAAGAATAGAGGATAGAACCACCAATCAAGCGTTACAAACCACCTATTCCCTACTTGAAGAGATTAAAAGCTTCACAAGAAGATAAGAATTTTATTAAGTTTTTATATGTATTTAAAAAGCTTCATATTAATATTCCTTTTTGTAGAGGCTTTAGCTCAAAAGCCTAGTTATACGAAATTCCTAAAAGAAATTTTGTTAAAGAAAAGGAAACTTGAGGGTCGTGAGATAGTTGCTAACAGAGGAATGCAATGCAGTATTCTAAAATAAATTACATTTGAAATTAAAAGATTCGAGGAGTTTTACTAGTCCCTGCGATGTTGGCAATGTTGAATTTAGTAAAGCTTTATGTGATTTAGGTGCCAACATTAATCTAAATACCCACTTGATGTTGACACTTGTATAAAACTTGAGCACATTAATGACTACACACTTGAATTGCTTGGGGAGAATATTATTCGTACTTGAAATTGGAGCAATTGATGGAGACAATTGACAAAGAGCAAGGAAAGAAATATGATGAGGTGGTGCAGGTTATACAACCCTTAGTCAAATCAATAAATCCACCAAAAATATTTTTGGAGAAGCCCCTAAAACTTGAGCTAAAACAACTTCCTTCCCATTTAAGGTATGCTTTTTTAAGTGAGTCTTCTACATTTACTTTAATTATTTTAGTATATTTAAATAAGGAGGAATAAGATAGGTTGTTGAGGGTACTAAGAGATCACATATGAGCAATTGGGTGGTTTATAGTCGACTTGAGAGGTATAAGTCTATCATAATGCAAGCATAAAATCTTGTTAGAAAGGGGATATCAACCTATAAGGAAACTTCAAAGAAGACTAAAGCCACACATGCAAGAGGTAGTTAAAAAAGGAAGTGATGAAGTTGTTAGACACAGGAATAATTTATCCAATCTCTGATAGTGAGTGGGTAAGCTCGACACAAGTAGTTCCAAAGAAAGGAAGAATGTAGTGATCCAAAATGTGCAAAATAAATTAATTCCTTCTAAGGTGGTGACGGGATGATGAGTATGCATAGATTATAGAAAACTTAATAATGCCACCCTGAAGGATTAGTTCCCTTTGCCTTTTGGACTAGATGTTAGAGAGACTAGTAGGGCACCCACATTACTACTTTTTAAATGGTTATTCGAGATATAATCAGATTCCTATTGTGCTATAGGATTAAGAGAAAACAACATTTGACATGCTCTTATGGCACATTTGCATATACACGGATGCCCTTTAGCCAATGTAATGCACTAACTACTTTTCAAAGGTGTAAGATTGCCATCTTTTCTGATTTAGTTGAAAATATTATTAAATTTTTTATGGATGATTTTTGTGGTTAGTGATTCCTTTGATAACTATTTACATAACCTTTCCCTAGCTTGTAGAGATGTGAAGACATTAACCTTGTTTTAAACAAGGAAAAATGTCATTTTATGGTATAAAAAGGGATCGTGTTAGGACATAGGATTTTAGCGAAGGGCATTGAGGTGGAGAAATAAAAAATCAATGACATTGCCAACCCACCACCACCAACCAATGTGAAGGGTGTCTGGAGCTTCTTGGGGCATGTTTTGTTTTATAGGCGCTTTATAAAGGATTTTCCAAAGATTTCTAAACCCTTTTCTAATTTGCTTGTTAAATATGTGCTCTTTAATTTTATTGATGAATGCTTGTCTGCTTTTAATAGGTTGAAGGAGGTGCTAATAAGTGCACCAATCATTACTCCTTCTAACTGGTCCTTGCCCTTTGAGCTAATATGTGATGCCAGTGATCATTCAATTAGAGTAGTTTTAGGGTAAAGGAAGGAGAAAAAGCTCCATGTAATTTATTATGCCAGTCACACACTAAATGATGCAAAATTAAATTATGCAACTATAGACAAGTAAATTTTTTGACCAATTGAGTTTCGCCATGTGGCATTTTGTTGTAATAAAATATTAATTGTTGATTATTTATGTTTTAGGAATTAAATTAAAAAAAATTCCTAAAATTAAATAATAAAATAAATTGGTATTGTACTACAAAATTGGCCAACAAATCAAACTGTGACACTTGTCAAGACCAACCAGTTCAATCGTGCCACGTGTCAAATCTTATAAACTTGGAAGGAGAATATTGTTTATTCGGCAATTACTTCGTAATCATTCAATTAAAGGAAGTAATGCCAAATCAAATATTCTTGGCCAATCAGGTGATGCCACGTCATCAACCATATATGGCAGTAGAGCTTTCTCCATTCCTATAAATAGGGGTGGCCTTCACAAATCAAAAGGGGACAAGATCAACATAAGATGAAGATACCAAGCAAAGAACACCAAGAAGACAGAGAAGAAGAACAGAAGCTACATCAAGCAACAGCTGATCTAGAGAGCTCAAGGAATCCTCTCCCCAAGCTCAAGGTTGTTCTTCCAACATTCGAGGCGTTCTTTGCAGAAGCTCATCAAATTACGCTGTTTGATCCACATCCAAGGTGCTAAACTAGGGGATCAATGTTATTAAATGCTCTAGTTAACATCAAGGAGGATCAAAGTTCAAAAGCTCGCCCAGTTTCAGTCGGATTCTTCGATCAACATTCAAATCATATAAGTTGGAAGAAGAATCAGAGGACCAAGTTAGAGGATAGGACATACAAAATTTCATTCGATTCAAATTGTAATCGATTTGTGCAAATTTCTTGTTAATAGAAATCCAATTGCAAGAATTTTGTCCTGTAGTTTCTGGCATATCCAGTAGGACCTCTCCACCTCTCATCTCTTCTCTCAATGAAAAGAAAATTCAAGAATCTCAAATGGTTGGAGAAAAAATTAAGTCATCCAAAGCTGCCACCTCAAATGCCTCAAGAGCTACTCTTGAAAGATGTGTTGTCACAAGAGGCCTAGCAAGGCAGTTGATTTTACTTTGAGTCAATTGCCGTCCTCGAGACTACTGATGAACAATACTACTCAGGCCAAGGGAAAAAGGACAACAAGAATGGTTCATTACCCTCTAGCCCTTGCCTTGTCTCCCCAGCCGCTCCAACACCGCTCTAGTAATGATGTCAAGTGCCTTGAATCTAGAGGATCACATCGCTGCATTAACCAAGGCGATTAAGGGACTTGCCAAGCAAGTACAAGAATAGAATTCCAAGATCTCTAAGTTGATGGAAAGGTAGAGCCAGCTGAGGCTAGTCGTGTGGAAGAGGAGCCTCAAGAAGTCCATGATGAGGCTGAGACATCCATGAAGCAGTAGCCAAACAAAGGGAAAAGGCCCATTGATAGTTGGGAACAGTTGGAGTAAGAATTCCTCAATTATTTCTACAACACAAGGTGAACAGTTAGTATGATTGAACTCACTAACACCCGTCAGTGGAAGGATGAGCCTATCATCGAATACATTAATCGCTGGAGGAATAAGAGCCTGAATTGCAAAGACAGGCTTTCTGAGGCTTCAGGCATCGAAATGTGCATTCAAAGGATGCATTGAGGGTTGAAATATATCCTGCAAGAGATTAACCAAGGACCTTTAAAGAGTTAGCCACCTATGCTCATGATATGGAGTTGAGTATGACAACCAGCAGAGTCTACGATCCACCCATAAAAGATTCCCAAAAGTTCAAGGAGAAGTAAAAATGGGGCAAGCCCTTCTCTAGAAAAACCTACTACTAAAGCACTAACCAAGGAGTAAATGGCAGTTAAGGTGAAGCTCGTCAAACCACCAGTAAAGGAAAGACCGGCTGAAAAGAAAGAAACAAGCAATTCCCTTAATGAAGTTAGCTGCTTTCAAAAGAAAAGCCAAAACCTCGTTGAAGACTTTATGGCTATAATGGTATTCACGAATGAAGATTAGATGCTAGTGTCTCAACCCCACAACAGGCCATTATTCGTTATGGTCTATGTCCATGAATAAAGGGTCAATAGAATGCTGGTTGACGGTGGCTCTGCAGTCAATATCTTGCCCCTAAAAACGCTAAGAGAGCTGGGGATCCCGATCAGTGAGCTCTCAAATAGCCTCCTAATGGTTCAAAGATCCAAAGGGGTAGAGAGCTTTGGGCACCATGAGGATGAATTTGTTCATAGATGATATGGAGTCAACTATCTTGTTCCATGTCATTGATGCTAAGATGTCATACAACTTGCTTCTTGGACCGCCGTGGCTCTATGAGAACAGAGTAGTAGTCCCCTCTACCTAGCATCAATGTTACAAGTATTACGATGATGGTGCTGTGAAGAAAGTGTTGGGCGATTGCAAGACTTTTACTGAAGCTAAATCCCATTTCTCCAATACCAAGTATTACTTGAATAAGATCGAAGCTCTTGAAACTAGTAGCTCTCAAAACCAAGAAAAACAAGATGGTGATCCGAGAAAGAAAAATGAAGTCGGTAGGGCGCATCCCAAAAGTCAGCAGGGTAAAAGCCTGTGATTGACGATGCTCTTAAAGGTTTGACACTCCCGTTGACTTAAGTTAATAGCAAAGCACCGGCCCCACCATCCAAAGAAGCTATAGGGGAATGCCAAGAGGTTCGGGAGCTAAGGACTGCAAAAGATTTTGGTCCCAAGGTGTACAGACTCCTCATTAAGGTTGGATGCAACCTACAGAAGCAGTCGTCGCTGGGAAAGCTTCCACAAAAATCCTCAAGTGAAAATCCACGGGTAGGGCTTAGGTACGAACAGTCTAAAGGCCTTGTCCACATTTGCCATAAGAAGGGCTACCACTAACAATATTACTGAGAGGGATCGCTCTTCAAAAGTCGAGGGCAAGGCAGCACGGGTGTCGGTCTTCGAAAGACTTGGTCCACCCAAGAGACAAAAGTACTGAAAGGTAAAAGAGGGCATTAGAAATGTGCCAAAGTAAGATAAAATGCTTCGAAGCTTGATCCCTTCTCGCATGTGGCGACAAATGGATTTGGTGGTATCCTTTGACAAGTCCTTAAAGCCAAATTTCAGATAGTTGTCTTCACTAAAGCTTAAGTGGCAGAGGATGATGATAAGGAAAGTGTGGCCTCGTCCAACCACATTAGGCTATGCGAAGAAGGACAAGCCATCAGGAAGATGCTGAGATTACACCACTCCAGATAGAGATGGGAACCAAGTTCACTATAGATGAATTAAAAGAAGTAGACCTGGGACATAACAGTGATCCTCGATCCATCTACATTAGTGCCTTGCTAACAGACGAAGAGGTTGACATGTATATGGAGTTGCTGAAAGAGTTTAGGGATGTGTTTGCATGGTCATATAAGGAAATGCCAGGTCTAGACCCAAAGGTTGCCTTACATCACCTGTCCGTAAAGAAAGGAACTCGGCCCATTAAACAAGTACAACGTCAGTTCCGACTAGAATTGCGTCCCCAAATTGAAGCAGAGGTCAACAAACTGATCGAGGCTAGATTAATTCGGGAAGTTAAATACCCCAAATGGATCTCCAGCATTGTCTTAGTTAGGAAAAAGAACAGACAAATCCGGTTGTGTGTTGACTTCAAAGATTTCAACAAGGCATGCCTAAAAGATGAATTCCCTCTACCCATCATCGAGCTCATGATCGATGTTACTATGAGACGTGAGGTTCTCTCATTCATAGACGGATCGTCTAGGTACAACCAAATTCGCATGGCACCAAAAGATGAAGATTTGACAGCCTTTTGCACAACCAAGGGCATATACTACTATAAGGTGATGTCTTTTGGCCTCAAAAATGCAGGAGCCACGTACCAGAGATCCATGCAAAAGATCTTCGATGGTATGCTCCACAAGAACGTCGAATGCTACGTCGACGATCTTGTGGTCAAGTCAAAAAGAAGGCAGACCATCTAGATGATCATAGGAAAGTCTTCAAACGCCTTAAAAGATACTAGCTATAGATGGACCCATTGAAATGAGCCTTTGGGGTTGGTTCTAGCAAGTTCTTAGGCTTTATCATCTACCATTAAGGTATCGAGGTTAAGCAGGCAAAGATTGACGCCATCTTAAAGATACCAAAGCCTCGAAATATCCACGAGCTCAAAAGCTTGCAAGAAAGATTGACATATATTTGGAGATGACTCGAATCTCGCGGGTTGCTGTCAACTATTTAGCAGACTTATGAAAAAGGGCGTTCCATTCAAATGGGATGAATACTGCAGGAAGGCCCTCGAAAATGTCAAGTCCTACCTGACAAGACCCCTAGTGTTGGTAGCCCCAGTGCCCGACTATCCTCTGATCCTATATATTGCTGCATAAGAATGCTCAGTGGGAGCCCTCTACTACCTAAGTAGAATGATGACACCAAATGAGTTGAAGCACTTACCGATTGAGAAAATTTGTTTGGCGCTTGTTTTCACCATCCAAAAATTAAGGCACTGCTTCTAGGCTCATACAATTAGCTTGGTGTCTAAGGCTAACCTATTAAAGTACGTCATGACGAAGCCCGTTCTCTTTGACAGGCCCACAAGATGGTACTTATAATTCTAACAATTTGAAATCGTGTATATGCCACAAAAGGCAGTAAAGGGACAAGCGTTAGCTGGCTTTTTGGTAAATCATCCTATTCCAGCCGAATGGGATCTATTTGACGACTTGCCAGATGAAGATGCCTTGACAGTCGAAATTACTCCTCCATGGAAGATGTACTTTATTGGAGCCTCCCATAGGAGTGGAGCCAATGCAGGGATAGTATTTGTGGCACTGGAAGACGAAGTCTTGCCTCACTCGTTCACTCTCACAGAAAATTGCTCTAATAATGTGGCTGAGTACCAAGCCCTGATCATCGGACTAGAGATAGCCGTGGATATCAAACAACTCCTCCTCGAAGTCTATGGTGATTCCAAGTTGGTGATCAACTAGTTTTAGGGGGAGTATGAAGTCAAGAAACCTGAGTTACTTTCATACTATAACTATGCCAACATGCTCATGGGATGATTTGGAGGTGTCATAATTGAGCATGTGTCGAGAAGTGAAAACAAGCAGGCAGATGCATTGGCTAAGTTTGCCTCCACTTTGTCCTTACCCGAAGCTGGATATCTTGTGCCTATATGTAAGAAGTGAGTAGTGTCAGCAACATTTGAGGATGAAGGAGGGGAAAAAAAATTACTCCATAGAAGTCATCGACGTGGAAAAAGAAAACTGGCACTAACCATTCATAGACTACCTAAAATACGAGAAATTGCTAGACAATCCATGTCAAAAGGTCGTTATTTGACGTCGAGCTGCCCATTTTATCTACTTCAAGGGCATTTTGTATAGACACTTATTCGATGGAGTATTCCTACACTGCCTAGGAGATGATGAAATCGTTCAAGCCATGGAGGAAGCACATTCTGGGATATGTTATGCCCATCAATCTAGACTAAAACTTCACTTTTGAAACAAAAGAATGGGATACTGCTGGTCAAAAATGGTGAAAGATTGCATGGAGTTCACCCGAAGGTGCCAAGCATGTCAGTACTATGCCAACTTCATTCATTAACCACTCAAACTATTACACCCAACAGTAGTTTCATGGCCGTTTAATGCTTGGGGACTGGATGTCGTTGGACCCATAATAAAATTATTTGCTAGTCACCTTTACATTCTGGCTGCTACTGACTACTTCTCCAAATGGGTGAGGCAATCCTCTCAGGGAAGTGAAAAAGGAAAATGTTGCTGACTTTATCCGCGTCAACATTATCTATAGGTACAGAGTTCCTTGGCGCATCAACACTGACAATGGGAAGCCATTTGTCAACAACATCATTAACAAATTATGCCAAAGGTTTGGTTTCAAGTAAAAGAAACCCTCAATGTACCATGCTTCGACCAACAGTCTTACAGAAGCCTTCAACAAAACTTTGTGTAACCTGTTGAAAAAGGTGGCGTCAAAGTCATAAAGGGATAGGCATGAAAGGATTGGGGAAGCTCTATGGGCCTATCGAACCACTTTCACGAATCCTACGCAAGCAACTCCTTATGTGTTGGTATACGGGGTTGAAGCTATCGTCCCACTTGAACAGCAAATTCCATTGCTGTGAGTTGCCATGTAGGAAGGGTTGACCAAGGAAGATAACGCTTGCTTGTGTCTTGAAGAATTGGAGGCACTTGATGAAAAAAAGGCTCTATGCACAGCAAAGGTTCGAATGCTATCAAGCTCGCCTATCCAAAGCCTTCAACAAAAAGGTGTGCCCCGGTCCTTTCAAGTAGGGGAATTAGTGCTCGCCGTGAGAAGACCCATCATCATCACTCATTGCACCGGAAACAAGTTCACCTCTAAGTGGGATAGGCCATATGTCATTCGAAAAGTTTATACAAATGGTGTCTATAGACTCGTCGATTAAAACGGTGTAAGAGTTGGCCCAATTAATAGAAAATTCCTGAAGAAATACAATACTTGAAAGAAAAGATGAAGGCCAAAGGATAAATATTCCTTGACACAAGTATAAATTATCATAATTCAAATTAAAAAAAATCCTTGACACGAACCTAAACTGTCAGCTAAAATCAAATGAAACACTCCTCAACACACGATCCTAAATTGTATGTCACTCTTGGTCCATATGAGTTCAAATTGTGAATGACTAAATCATTCAACAAATGTTAAATACTTGAACTATGCTATGACTTGATCCCTTTATAAGGTACGTAAGCAGCTTGAAAAAAAATCAAAAAAATGAAAAAATGAAAAAAAAAATAAAAAAATAAAAAATGATGAATTTCAAGTTCAGTTATAAAATGGTAGAAGCATTCATTTCAGATAAGTTGCAAATGGAAGGCAATCCATTGACAAGGGGTAAAAGAAATACTTTATTCATAGGTCAATAATTACAACACTTCGAATACAGAAGATGAAAGCAAAGTAAGTTTAGTCAAAGGGCTTCAAATCATCCAACTCCCTCTTGGTAGCTTCAACAAAGGCTCTCAAAAACTTCAAGGCCTTAGCCATCTCGCTATCTAATAAAGGAGTATTGGTTATGATCGTGACCTCTTCCTCTATTTCTCTAACTTCGGCTGAAACGCCTTCGTGAGCTTGGAGTTACAATTTCAAAGACTTAGAAAGCTCATCTTGCTTCTCTTTCAAAATAGAAAGCTGGCCTTCAACACTCTTCAGCTCAGCCTTTATCTGGTCAATTTGCTCGGCCCCCTTACTTTTATCAACTTGAGCTTTATGCAAGCAACCCTGGGTTTCACTAAGCTACTGGGTGAAAACCTCCTTCATTGGTCTCTTAGATTTTTGGGACCTCGCATCGTCATAAGCTGTAGCTTTAGTGAATAATGTGTTCAGTAAGGCCTCCAAGTGAGAAATATCGAACTGGCCTAAGACTTTCATCGATTAAATGACTAATGAAATGCTGTCACTGAGGGAGGAGATTGACTCGACTGAAGTCTTCCTTATCCTCTCGCAAAGGTCGGCTCACAATTTCTCGAGATATTCTTTCTAATAATCATGGAGGAATTTGTCAGCCTCAAAAATAGAAACTGCCATAAAAGGAGTAGCCCGAGCAACTATCCCCGAAGTCGAGCCATCCCGGCCGCCAACAGAAGCTGGAAGCCAATCATGTTCACGAGTTAACTCCTGCGAACCTTCAATTGTCTCGCTCTTTAATACATGCTTCACCAACTGAAAATAACAATAATGATAAATAACAATTAAGTTATCCTTGTTAGCAAAGGTGTTGCAGCATAAAAGTATGAGCTAATAAAATACCTTTCTAGCATATTCCTCCATGGACTGCCCACAGTCCGAACCCCCATCTTTTGGAACCAGAGAACCCGAATCCCTTTCGGTTCTCTTCTAATGGTGGTCTGCAATGTTGCTACCGCTATCCTCCAAAATCTTGATGGCATTTTTCCTATTCAGTGCACCAAGCGAACCAACCATCATAATAAACACAAGAAGTGTGTCTTAGGCATTGTCGGTAAGTAGACCAGCATCACTATCCCCTAGAGAAGCATCATCTTGTGAAGGGTCAATCAAGTGAGTAACATGTTCCTCCGAGAAATTGCCATGGATAAAGGGTCACCATTTCTTATAAGCAGTTAAGAAGTATCGCCGCACGAATGTGAGTTTGTGAGGGAAACACGCCTTAGCCATGGACCAAAGCAAAAGGGATAGGCGCCAATAACAAAGGTCGTCATCTAAAGAGCATTACCTCACATCCTGGATAAGCGACCCAGGCTCCTTTTGGAAATAACCGAACTGGCAAATGAATCGATGTGGACTATAAAGTTCTACATCAAAATGACCACCTCACCTCAAAATTAGGTAACTCGGATGAATAGCCATGAAATGATCTTGCTCGAGCTCTCTGGCATCGTCATTATCTATGTAAATGATATCATTACCTTTGGTAACCATGTTGCAAGTCTAACAGGCCTATTTGCCCTTATGAATTCACTTTCAGGCCTCACTTGGGTCATAAAATTTGGTGCATCCCTCTCTAGAATACACCACCATCTTAGGGTCTGACACACCCTTGAAAATTTGAAAATGGGTTCTAAAATAATGTGAGGTCCATCTGTAAATATAGTGCACTGGGAATGCTACAAGCTCGTGGGATAGGTGGCAAGAGTTGGCAATTCTATTCAGGCCACTGTAAATGGATGTCAGAACTAGGACTACGAGGCTTACATATTGCCCAGTAGCCATAATCCCAACCATTTTAAATGTATCCAGCTGTATGAACCCAACATCTTCATTAGGGAGAACAAAGACACAAAGCCAATATGACAAAAATGCTGCCGTATATGTCTCCCCTTGCCTGTCCCACAGATGCTTAGACTTGCAAACAGGTCTCTTCTAATACGGACTAAGGTACATGGGGATCCATATCCTTAGATGGATTGTATGTAAATTAAGGGCGTACTATTTTCTTTTCATTATGGGCAGGTGGCGCGAAATCTTTTGTAGCCCTCTTACACTAGAACTTCTCCCACTCAACAATCGGCACTTTCCGAGGTTGGCCCATGGGGACCCTGTGACAAAGTCTAGGGAAAGCATGGAGTAGATATTTACACGAACGGGGAACAAACTTTACACCTATTCCATCAACACCAACCAGCTCCTTAGCACTTGGTTTGGCCTTATTATAAAGCTTTTCTCTAATAGGGAGCCCTTCCATTGAACGTAGGTCATAAAGGGATATTAATATCTCCCCAATCGAATTCAACAAGGTATTAGTGAGAGGGCACCAAGCCTCGAAAATTGCCTTCATGACCTTCGTGCTTCCATCATATGAAAACAGCGTGTCAAAGATTCTGGTGGTATCTAGCTTAGGTTTGCACCTACTGAGAACATTCTTAGTCCACTCCCAATATCCAGGGATGTATCAAAACTCGCCAGTCAAGTCAAGATAGCTAGCCTAATTAGCCTCCCCATTAATGATACGACGATCGAGTGTAGACAAAGGCACAACTTCATTAAAGGATTGATGGTGGCTTGGTTGAAGGGTCCATGTCTTGGTGGACCAGCTAAGAGAAGCAGGCTGCAACCATTCATGAATACGCCTAGAAACAGTCAGCAAAGCTACCAATCAAGGGGGCATGCACAATCAAAAAGATGCCTCGCTCCACCCGCTAATTCTTATCATCAAGGATGATTAAGCATTCTTTGTTGGATAATGCAACATAACTCTTGAAATATGCCATCTTCTAAACTGCCACATAGAAGAAAAGTAGAGCGTTAGACTCAAGTAGGTTGAAATAGGGCTAAAATCATACATGATACCTAAAATGGACTAGCCCAAGTCCATGGATCAAGCTTAAGTCCAAGGAACCAACCCAAGTCTAAAGGTCCAACCTAAGTCTAAAGGTCCAACCCAAATCCATGGATCAAGTCCAAGTCCAAGGGATCAACCTAAGTCCATGGATCAAGTCCAAGTCCAAAGGTCCGACCTAAGTCAATGGGTTAAGCTCAAGTCCAAAGGTCTAGCCCAAGTCCATGGATTAAGTCCAAGTTTAAGGGACCAGCCTAAGTCCATTGATCAAACCCAAGTCTAAAGGTCCAGCCTAAGTCCATGGGTCAAGCCTAAGTCTAAAGGTCCAGCCTAAATCCATGGATCAAGGCCCAATCTGAAGGTCCAGGCCAAGTCCATGGATCAAGCCCAAGTCCAAAAGACCAGCCTAAGTCCATTGATCAAGCCCAAGTCCAAAGGTCTAGGCTAAGTTCATGGGTTAAGCCCAAGTCCAAAGGTCCAGAAATCTATGGATCAAACCTAAGTCTAAAGGTCCAGCCTAAGTCTATGGATAAAGCCCAAGTCCAAGGGTCCAACCCAAGTTCATGCATAAGCCCAAGTCTAAAGGTCTGGCCTAAGTCCATGGATCAAGTCCAAGTCTAAAGGTCCAACCCAAGTCTATGGATCTAACCCAAGTTCATGGGTCAAACCCAAGCTCAAATGTCCAATCTCAAAGACCCAAATTCAAAGGTTCAAGTTTAAAGACTTGAGTTCAAAGGTCCAAGTTTAAAGGCCTAAGCCCAAAACAAAAAAAAATCTGCACGCCCAAACACGGCCTTGCTCTTTTATTTCCCTTCTTCAAAACCAGCCTAGTTTAACATGCCCTTAAGTCGACCCCTTAAATCAAAAATCTACACAACCAAATAGCCCTTTATCTTTTCCTTTCTTCCTTAAAACTACATCGCCAAACATAGCCTTATTCTCCTTCAAACAAAGAGCTAAACATAGTTTGTTTCCCCTGAAACAAAAGACCAAACATGGCCTCACATGTGCATAGCGCCTGTCGCCCATCGACCGCGCCCAGTGCCCAGCTCCCATCGCCCGCGTGCACTGCTCGGCACCCATCACCCGTCGATCGTGGTCAGCGCACCAGTTGCTTCGTTCAACATGCTGGTGCCATTCTCTCCCTCGATAGTTAAAAAAAAAAAAAAACAAAATAGAGAAATCTACAAACACGGGCTGTCAGACCTTAATTCCCATTGAAAAATGAATTCGGCTCTATAAAGGTTGCTAGAATTTCCGTCGAGGTGTTTAATAGGGAAAGAATCCCAATGTATAAATCCAAGAAGCACTGCCTAGATATGGAAACACTATCAGGACATTAAGAAATGTTGATTTTGAATGTTAGATTAAATCGGCAAGTAAGCGAGGATCTGGCACAGGAATCATCCACATCCATGAGTCGAGATGGATAAGGGTAGGTTTTGATTGAAATAAATCAAGTCTGCATTCATAGTAATATAGGCTAGGTTCTTTTAACAGGCCAGAAACTCTCAGTGCAGGTCAATTCTTGCTAGGCCAGGCTTATAGGATGTGAAATACATGTCATATGGGTTAATTTGTTTGTGTACTGTTCTGAAGTAAAAGCCCATATCTATCTTGTACCATACTCAAGCCCATGGACCATTTGGCTTAGTTAAAAAAAGAACAGAAAGAGAGAGAGAGAAGAAAATAAAGAAATCAAAAAAGAAAAAGAAACCAAGATTTTTCGAGACTTATTCACTTTAAACTCAAATTCTTTGCTTGAGTGTCGTCATGTGGCATTTTTTGGTAATAAAATATTAATTTTTGATTATTTATGTTTTAAGAATTAAATTAAAAACAATTTCTGAAATTAAATAATAAAATAAATTGGTATTGTATTACAAAATTAGCCGACAAATGAAACTACAACACGTGTCAAGATCGACCAATTTAATCGTGCCATGTGTCAAATCTTATAAGTTTGGAAGGAGAATATTATTGATTCGGCAATTAATTTGAAATTATCCAATTAAAAGAAGTAACGACAAATTAAATATTCTCGATCAATCCGGTGATGCCGCATCATCAATCATATATGGCAGCAGAGCCTTCTCCACTCTTATAAATAGGGGTGGCCTCCACAAATCAAATGGGGACAAGATCAACTCAAGATAAGGATACCAAGCAAAGAATACCAAAAAGACGAAGAAGAAGAATAGAAGCTGCATCAAGCAACAGGCGATCCAGAGAGCTCAACGAATCCTCTCCCCAAGCTCAAGGCCGTTCTTCCAACATTCGAGGCGTTCTTTGCAGAAGCCCATTAAATTATGGCATTTGATCCACATCCAAGGTGCTAAACCAGTGGATTAACGTTATTAAAGGTTTCAGTCAACATCAAAGAGGATCAAAGCTCAAAAGCTCCTTTAGTTTCAGCCAGATTCTTCGATCGACGTTCAAATCATATAAGTTGGAAGAAGAATCGAGGACCAAGTTAGAGAATAGGACCCACAAGATTTTGTTCTATTCAAATTGTAATTGATTTGTATAAATTTCTTATTAATAAAAATCCAATTGCAAGAATTTTGTCCTACAGCAACCAAAGAAAAGGAGCATTTAGCAATGGTTTTTACATTTGAAAAATTTAGACCATATTTGACATGAGCCAAAACTATTGTATATACTAATCATTTGACCGTAAGATACTTGTTTGATCAAAAGGATGCTAAGCTTTGATTGATTTGTTAGATTTTGCTGTTGTAAAAATTTGACATTGAGATTAAAGATAAGAAGGGTTTAGACAATGTGGTGGCTGACCATTTCTCTAGATTGGAAAATAGGGGTTCAACCAAGGGACAAGAAATTAATGAAGAGTTTCCAAACAAACACTAGTTTGCTTTATTTTCTACCATCACTCCTTGGTTTGCTGATTTTGTCAATTATTTAGCTTGTTGTATTCTGTCCCTTGACCTATCTTTTTAGTAGAAAAGAAGTTTTTATCTAATGTTAAACATTACTTTTGGGATGAGCCTTACTTGTATAAGATTTGTGTTGACCAAGTTATTTGTAGGTGTGCCTCAAAAGAGGAAATGGAGGATAGATTGCACCATTGTCATGCACTCAATTGTGGGGGATCATTTTGGAGCTACTCGTACGACATATAAGGTACTTCAATTTGGTTTTTACTGGCCTATTTTATATAAGGATACCTATATGTTTGATAAAAAGTGCGTTACGTGGTAGAGGTTGAAGAATATCTCTAAAAGAAATGAGATATCTCTCACGAACATCCTTAAGGTAGAATTATTTGATGTATGAGGTATTGATTTAATGGGTCCTTTTCCCCGTTCCCTTGGCAATAAATATATTTTTGGTTGCAATTGACCATATGTCTAAATGGGTAGAAGCTATTGCACTTCCTATTAATGAATCCAAATATATTTTGAAATTTTTGTAGAAGAATGTGTTCACTGGGTTTGGGGTCCCTAGAACAATCATTAATGATGGGAGTTCTCACTTTTGCAATTGGTGGATGGAGCCCTTACTTAAAAAATATGGTGTATCCCATCATGTTGCAACCCCTTATATCTTCTAAACAAGTAATCAAGTTGAAGTGTTCAATAGAGAGTTAAAGCAAATTTTAGAGACCATTACGGATTAGAGTAGGATGAATTGGGTTAGGAAGCTAGATGATGTATTGTTGGTGTATAGAACAACATTCAAAATACTCATAGGTATGTCTCCCTACAAATTGGTCTTTGGCAAAGCATGTCACCTCTGGATATTAATGTAAAATG
Source organism: Avicennia marina (assembly GCA_019155195.1). Lineage (NCBI taxonomy): Eukaryota > Viridiplantae > Streptophyta > Magnoliopsida > Lamiales > Acanthaceae > Avicennia > Avicennia marina. The sequence goes on along the minus strand of CM032754.1, from coordinate 14,872,963 downwards.
CAACACTTTTTGGGAGGTAACACATGTTTTATTCTCTTTTGTTTGGCTTAGTTTTATCTTTCTATTGGTATTTTGTTGTTTCTAGCTTGAATTTACATGTTTGGGAATCAATTGGGCTTATTTTTTCAATTTTTCGAATTTTTTTGTGTAAAACAATGCTGTAGGGCAAATGGCACTCACAAAGACATGGACCACAGTAGCGACACAATTATCCGTGCACATGGAATCAATCACAAAGTTCATTGGGATTTTCGTTGTCCATTATTGTGATTGCAACATTTGAATCTATGACCATGAATGAAAACATTGTGATTACGCCCACAACCACATGATATTCTAGAAATTTTATTTTTAGGGGTCGCAATCCCAGGATTACAATATGGGGTTAAGAAAAGCTAAGTTGCAAGCACAAGAACAAGTGCACGCCACACTTCTAGTACCACACTTCTTTTCACCCTTGCATCTTTGCCACCCGGCTCTCTTGAGTCATGGTCTCACGATCGCAAGCAACGCATGCGAATGACACCAAGGAGCATGCATGAGGAGTAGGAATGTTGGAGGTGTTAGTTCCTTTGGGGCACCATAAGCTCTACCAACAGTAGTCTACGACACCATACAGTTCATGTTTGAGGACGCATAGGACCATTATAAGAATGATGTGATCCATAGGAAGGCGGTGGCTAAAAGAGGCCTTACTGAGGCCAACAATATCGAACTGAATGTCACTCAGCTTATGGCCTAACAAGAATAGAGGACTGCTATTGCACACCTGAAGAGTTGGTCTTTAAAAGAGTTGTTACACGAATTCTTGCAAATGTGACCTACCAGGAGGATAACTCAGTCACTATCAAAGGTGTGTAAGTTTCGTTTGGGCTAAATGATGACATGACGAGGTTGAACACTTGGTGGAGTCCACATAGTTCAAGGAGGGGTTGGTGCATGACCATTGCGATCGTGAGTCCAATCATCATAATAGCATGTACAATCATGACACAGAGGTAAGTTTTCACCTTCATTCCCCGCAACTGCAAGTCTTGCACTCACGGTTGCGGTTCTTTTCTTGCAAGTGTGAATTGTGGCGTGACCAGACCTTTGCACTCTCTGCAAAAAGGCTCATGTATGGGGCTTGTAAGCTCGCGGTTGTGAGAAGCACTTCTATGATTGCTAGACCAATGTGAGAACAAATAACTTGTTCTTTATTTATTTATTTTTTCTTCACTTAATAAATTTAAAATAACATATATGATCAAATAATTTTCTTATAACTAAAAATTTATTATAAAAATTAAAATTTAAATGACATTTTCCTTAAATATTATTTTTATTTAATTAAAAGATACAATTAAAAATTAGTTTATCTTTGAAACTTGTAATGTTAAAATCTAAAAACTTAAAATTTTTATTAGTTTTAATTTAACTTATTAAAATTTTTTAAAAGTAACACAATAGTATTATTTTTCGTATAATTAACACAATAAAGTAAATACATGAACTCAGATTCAAAAAAATAACTAAGCTAGATAAATAAAAGAATTATAATGAATGCTATACTTTTATATTATATGATTTTAACACATATTTTATACTTATACGTCCAAAGCACAAAAAGTTTTTTAGTTATTTTATAATTAGTAATAAGAAAAAACAAAAGAATAAATTTTTGGGTCAAAAATAAAAGCCACGAGATGGCAGTAATTCTTTAAATAGATCAAATACAAAATTTTCGTATTTATTCAAAACTTGGGAGGGTGATTAAAGTGGAAATGTAAATAAGAAGCAAAAGAATTAGAGGGTGTTTGGCTAATTTTTTTTTTTTTTTACATTATAAGATCATGTAGATTGTAAGATGTTTTTAGAGTTTTATAAGTTTATAAATCTTATTTTTAAAATAAGTTAATAAAATATTTGGTAAGGTCATCTTATAAAATTTTATTAAAATTTATAATTATAGTTAATTATAATTTTTTGATATATTAATGATAAAAATATATTTTATATTACTAATATAATATAATTAAAGATATTTACTTTAATTTTAATATAGGACAAAGGAAGGGACGAAGTGGGAACACAAATTTCTTTAAACATCTTTTTATCTCATCGTCCATCCTGCCAACAAAAAAGACTTTCTATTTCATCAAATTCATCTTTCCTTAGTCCAATGTCTTGCCGCCATGAATAAACAGCTTGGGGCTTACCACTATATAAATAATTATTATAGTCCTATTAGCTACAATGTAATATAACTTTGTGCAGTTGCAGAAGAAAAGAGAGAATAGGTGACAACCAGACGTGAGCATTTTTTTTTGTCCAGTTAATTATAAGATGTTGAAACAATCATTACAATTACAAAATAGTCACTTTGTCGAACATATAAATTTTCAAAACAGTTATGTTTGATTTGAAATTTTGTCGAGGGATAAATGTATGTGTACGCTAAATGTAGTTTTAGAATAATAATTAATTAAACAATGTGATAATAATTAATTTTTAGAATATATATATTTGTAAATGTATGTGTATGTAAATGTATTAAGTTAACTGTGAATTGATATAACAATTAAATTTTAAAAAATAAGAAATATTTGAATTTGAAATTTAAATAAAATTTTTGAAAAGAATGTGTGTTGGAATTGTGACAATTTAGAAATAATAAAAACGCTTCTGAATTTCAAATTTAACATAGCTTGAATAAGGTTTCTATAGAGAAATAGTTTAATTAGAATTACTACAACTTGGTCAGACAAGGCAACTAAACATAAATCAAGACAAAATTAACCATCAAATTCAAAGGAGGCTGCATCGAGATGTCCCGTGCATCAAATTAAATGTAATTTCGGTTGTTCTTCATCGATAAAGGAAGGTGATTATTTATTAGGCACTGATTAGTTGATTGCTCTGGAAAAGAATTGATCTGAACCGGGCTTTGTTGATGTGAGTCACACATCATGAAAATTAAGATTGAGAGACGTTTAAAAGTCTAGGGTTGAGAGTCTGTGAACATATCAATTACTAGTCTTAACAAGTCCTGCCATGTAATAAAAGTTCACTTTTCTTCGTTTCTGCAACAAGATGAATCTGACTTCTGAAGATAATTACTTGCATACGAATTAAAGTAACTGTAAAGAAGGTAGTCTAGGCAAGTAAAATTTTAGCCCAATCAGGCTGCCGCCATGTGGCAATTTGTTGTAATAAAATATCAACTATTAATTATTTATATTTTAAAAATCAAATTAAATATAATTCCCGGAAGTAAATAATAAACATAGGTTGATATATTACTACAAATATAGTGGTCCAACCAAATTGCGACACATGTTAAGGTTGGCCAATTAAACCATGCAATTTGTCAAATTCTGCAAATCAGGAAAGAGGATGTTATTGATTTAACAATTAATTCACAATCATTCAATTAAAAGAAATGATGTCATATCAAATATCCGCAACCAATCAGATGTTGCCAGGATATCAAACATTTATAGTAGCAAAACTTTCACTACCCCTATAAATAGAGGCTTCTACACTACAAGAAAAAAAAAAAAGGATATGTATCAAGCAAAAAGTAGTTTTGGAAGAAGATCAGACTCTCTCCACAAGTTAAAAACAGTTCTTGCACCATTCAAAGTATTCTTTATTGAGGTTTACCAAATTCCAGCGTTTGATCCATAGTTAAAATGTTAAACTAGTGAACTAATATTATTTGAAGCTCCAACTAAAATTTAGAAACTCCTTCAGTTCCAGCCACATTCTTTAAATAACATTCAAGGCGTTCTTGCAAGATTCAAAGCATTCTTCAATGAGTTCATTAAACCTTAGCATTCGATTCGGAATTGTTGTGTCCAACTAAGAAATTAACATTTCCTGAAGGTTCAACGAACTTCAAAGAAGATTAAATTCACAAACGCTTTAATGAATTGCAAGAATATTCAAGTCTTTCAAGTTAAAAGAAGAATCAGAGGATCAAGATAAAGAATAGAACCCACAAAAATTCATTTGATTCAAATTGTAACTACACTTATACAAATTTACAATTAATAGAAATTCAATTGCAAGATTTTTGTCTATGAGTTTATGGCATGCCTAGTGGAACTTCTCTCCTTCTCATCTATTCTTTCGTCTAAGTTATCCAAACCTGCTGCTTTTAGTGCCTTAAAGGTTATACCTAGAACAGGCGTTGTCATAATGGGCTTAGTTAGGCAATTTACTTACTTTAAGCCAACATCCATCCCCGAAGTTGTTAACAATCGACCTTACACAGGCCGAGAAAAGGGAGATAACAAGAATGGTTTGATGGCCTCTGGACCTTGCTCAATCACCTCGTCTAGCGCTAATACTGCTCTAGTTATGATGACCAACACTTCAAACTTAGAGGATCAAATTGCAGCTCTAACCAAAGTCGTTGAGGGCCTTGTTAAACATGTACGTGACCAAGACTCTCGCATCTCTAAGTTAATTAGAAAGGTAGATAATGCTGAGGCTAGCTGGGCGGAAGAAAGCCTCATAAGGGTTATGATTAAGCTAAGACATTAGTGAGGCAACAATTGGACAAAGGCAAAACGCCCACTGTGGAAGATCTTCAAGTCTTCGCTGATGGTTTTATCCCCCTAAATCAACTTAAAATTTCATCGAGGGCACTGTCAAGTGCAAGATCAAAGTGACTACCAAATCATCCCTCCCTTATGCTAAGCCTTAAATGTCGAGAATTGATAACCTAAAGATACCAGCCAGCTATCAGCCTCTCAAGTTCCAACAATTTGATCGGATGAGAAACCTAAAGCAACACATAGCCCATTTCATCAAAACTTACAATGATGATGGCAAAACCTATGGTGACCTTCTTGTCAAATAGTTCAATCGATCATTAAGAGGAAACAACTTCGATTGGTACATCGACTTGGAGCTTGGGTCTATTGGTAGTTGGGACCAATTGGAGCTAGAGTTCTTCAACGACTTTTATGTCACCAGGAGAACGATTAGCATGGTTGAACTCACTAACACTCGCCAATAGAAGGACGAGCCAATCATTGAATATATCAACTGCTAAAGAAACAAAAGTTTGAACTGCAAGGATAGACTATCTAAGGCTTCCAGCATTAAAATGTGCATTAAAGGGATACACTAAACGTTGAAATACATCTTGCAAGGAATTCAATCCAAATATTTTGAAGAGTTGGCCACACGTGCCTATGATATGGAGTTGAGCATCGTGGCTAGTGGAGTTTATGGTCCGCCTATGCATGACTCCCAAAGATTCAAAGATAAGCAAAAAAGGGGCAAGGCCTCCATTAGCAAGCTTGCTACTAAAACCCTAAATAGGGCGTCCATGAAAGTCAAGGTAATGGCCATAAAGGTAAAGCTTATCAAGTTACCCACAAAGAAAAAGTCGGTTAAAAAGAAGGAGGCTCCTCCACCAAAGCCAAAAAGGTTAACCCTAAAAGAAATGCAGGTCAAATCATACCCATTCTTGACTCTGATGTTTCGAGTATATTCGATGACTTACTCAAAACAAACTTCATCAAGTTTGCCACTAAATCATTGCACCCTATTGTCGTATCATGGCCTTTCGATGCTTGGGGCATGAATGTAGTTGGACTAATGACAAAACCCTCCGCCAAACACCTTTATATTCTGACAACCACTAATTATTTTTCTAGCTAGGCCGAGACAGTTTCCCTCAAAGAAGTCAAGAAGGAGAATGTGGCTGACTTCGTTCTCCTCAACATCAGTTACTACTATAGGGTTCTTTGGTACATAATCACAAATAATGGGAAGTTATTCTTTTACAGTCTTATCAATAAGTTGTGCCAAAAGTTTGGCTCCAAATAAAAGAAGTCCTCAATGTACTATACTCTAGTCAACGGCCTAACTAAAGCATTCAACAAAACACTATGCAATCTTCTAAAGAAGGTAGTCTCCAAATCTAAGAGAGACTGGCATGAAAGAATTGGAAAGGCTGTATGGGCATATCGAACCACTTACAGAACTCCCACATAAGCAACTTCATAGGCTTTGGTTTATAGCATTGAGGCTGTTGTCCCTCTTGAACAACAAATCCCATATTTAAGGATAGTTATACAAATGGGACTAATAGAGAAAGATAGTGCCCGATTACGCCTCCAAGAATTGGAAGACCTTGATGAGAAAAGGTTGGAGGCGTAGCAGAAGTTGGAGTGTTACCAGGCTTGGTTGTCCAAAGCTTTCAATAAAAGGATACGCTCTTGGTCTTTTCAAGTTGGTGACTTAGTGTTTGCAGTGAAGAGGCCCATCATCATTACTCATCTCACGAGAAATGAATTTTCACTAAAATGGGATGGACCATATGTAGTTAGAGAGGTATATACCAATAACGCATACAAGTTGGTCATTAAAGACAAGCTTCAAATTAGTCCTATTAATGGAAAATTCTTGAAAAGATATTATCCATAAAAAAAAATAAAATAAATGCAAAAGCAAAAAGATAAAAAAAACCACCTCGATATGAGTATAAACTGTTTAATTAGGTTTGAAGTTATTACACTCCTCGATATGAGTTTAAACTATAAGTTACTCCTGGCCCATAAGAGTATAAACTGTGAACGGCTAAATCCTTTAACAATTTTAATTATTTGAACTATGTTATGACTTGATCTCCTCATAGAGTATGTAGGTAACTTGAAAATTCTTTCAAGTTCAATCATGAAATGACAAAAGGATGTACTTTGATGAATTGTATAATACAAGGCGGTGCACTGATAGCTAATGAAAGAAACGTTTTATTCATAAGTAAATGATTATAATGTTTCAAGTACAAAAGACGAGAGCCTTCGAGGACTTTAAAACTTTAGCCACCTCAGTATCCAATAGAGGAGTATTGATTATGGCATTAATTTCTTCCTCTGCCTCTCTAACTTTAATTGAGGCATTCTGGTGAGTTTGGATTTGTAACTCTAGGGACTTGGAAAGTTCCTTATGCTTCCCCTTCAAAGCAATAAGATATACTTCAACACTTTTGAGCTCTACCTTCACTCACTCAATCTACTTGGCCTTTTTACTTTTCCCGACTTGAGCCTTTTCTAGGCGATCTTTCGCTTCACCAAGGCGCTGAACTAAAACTTCTTTCCGATGCTTAGGATCTCACGTCGTCACAAGATGTGCCTTTGTCAAATAGGGCACTTGGGATGACCTCTTAATAAAATTTTCCTCTGACAAGAAGTCCTACTATAATGCATATATCATAAAGAGAGATAGACATCTTTCCAAGCGAAGTTAGTAGTGTGGTTGTCAAAGAACACCAGACATAGAACGCCTTCATAATGTCCACGTTCTAGTCACAAGTAAAGAGTGAGGCATAAACAGTGTCAAAGACTCTAGCAACCTCCAACTTAGGCTTACACCTACTGAAAACATCTTTAGTCTATTCCTAATAACTTGAGACATACTGAAATTTGCCAACCAAATCAAGGTGACTCCTTCATCTAGTTTCTCCCCTCAACAATGCAATGACTAAATATTAGCAATGGGATAGCTTCACTCAAAATCTAGTAATGACTCGATTGTAAAGTCCACCCCTTGGAAGACTTACCAAGAGAAATAGGCTGGGACCATTCATCTATGCAGTGGAGAGCAGACAACCTGGGCAAAGCAACTACAAGGCGACCAACCAAAGGAATATGCATAGTCAGAGGTGCCTCCATGTGGTGATTTTTATCGTCGAGGATGACCAACTGTTCTTCTCCATATAATGAAGCGTGACCCTTGAAATATGTCATGCCTTGATTTACCACACAAAAGAAAGTTGTATTAGATTCACTATGTGAAGAAGGTCTAAACCCAAAGTCATGAGTTCAAAGCCTAAGTACATAGCTTAAAACTCAAGTTCAAGAGTCCAAAATCCAAATGCATTGGTCCAAACTAAGTCCATGAACCCAGAGCCCAAATGTATGGGGTCCAAACCTAAGTTCAAGAGTCTAGAGTCCAAGTTCATGGGTCTAAACCCAAATCCCAAATCCATGAACCTAGAGCCCAAATGTGTAGGGTCCAGGTCCAATTCCAAGAGTCCAAAGCCCAAGTGTATGGGTCTAAACCCAAGCCTAAAAGTTTAGAGACCAAGCATATGAGTTCAAACCAAAGTCCAAGAGTCTAGAATCCAAACCCAAATCCATGAACCCAGAGCCCAAATGCATAAGCTCTAAGCCTATGTCCAAGACTTTAAAACTCAAGAGTATAGGTCCAAATCAAAATCCATGAGTTAAAGGCCAAATGCATGGGGTCCAGAACCAAGTCCAAGAGCTTAGAGCCCAAGTGCATGGGTCAAAACCTAAATCTGCAACTTATAGCCCAAACCTAAATCTAAAAGTTCAAAGTCTAAGTGCATGGATTTAAACCTAAATCCAAGAGTTTAGAATTTGAATGTATGGTTCAAATCCAAATTTATGAACATAAAGCTCAAGTGTATGGGTCGAAACCCAAATCAATAAATTTGGATCCAAACCCAAATTTATTAATCCATAATAAACTCAAAGGTCCATGAGCTCAAAGACTTATAAACTCAAAGGTCCAAAGTTAAAGTCCCTCAGTTATAGGGCCTAAGTTTCATTAAAAAAAAAAAGGGTAAATGAAAAAATAAATGAAAAAACTAGTCAAAATTATTTTATTTTTGGTTGTTAAAGAAAAGAAAAGAAAAAAACTATTTTATTTCGTGCCATTAAAAAAAGATAAAAGAAAAGAAAAACTATTTATTTCATGCTGTTAAAAAAAGAGAAAAGAAAAGAAACGAAAAAAAAACTATTTTATTTCATGCCATTAAAAAAAAAAGAAAAAAAAGAAAAGAAAATTAAAGGTGGGCAATGGCAGCTGGGCTGGATTAGCCCAACAACCCATATTGATATATTTTTCTAAACACTCAACCAAACATGGCTTTGTCTTCCCCAAATATAGGACCAAACATAGCCTTACATTATCAACTCCTGTCAGAAAAAAATAAAAAATAAAAATGAACAAACAAACAAAACAAAACTAAGAGAAGATGGCCCAGGCTTTGTTGGCTCTGTCCCTCACTAAACACAACCTTCCTCTTTGAATTTCACAGCGGCCAAACAAGACCCCATTTCATCCGCCGACCTTCCAATTTTTATTGTCCCTCTCACTCGCCACAACACCTCGCACACCACCACGGCCAGCAAAGAAAGTCGGCACTAGAGTTGAGGAACAATCGGACGACCCTTAGTTTTGTGTATATAAAAGGACCCTCAAGTAATGTTTTCACCCATGCTTACATTATAAAATGATAGGGGATTTTGGGCAACAATGGACATAGCTGGATGGAGGATGGTGATCGACGGGCCAAGCTTTTTTTTTCTTCTATAGGGTAATTCCTTAGCGCAGGAAAGGAAAAAATGAAGAAATCCGCCTCCAGATTTTGGATTCGGCATTCGTCTGAGGTATTGAGAGTAAACTTGGAAGTTTTGGAGATAATCATTGGCACGATTTTCTTGTTGCAAAAACTGGCTCCCTGTCCAACACTGGAGATATTAAGATCAAAGAAAAATCCCATAAAGAAGGAAGGTTGCAATCCGAATCTGCCTTCTATTAATTTGAGACCCGTGCTGAGAGGATCACGAGCAAGCAAATCTTCTCGAAAATTGTTGGCCCAAATTGTAAATTGGGCTTGGTATGTAGGCCTATCGGCGTGGTACGATGCGCTTTACTTAATAAGGCCTGACATGTTATTTTAGACTAGTATAAAAGGTAGAAAAAGGAAATAGCTTTTGAGACTTATTCATTCAAAAATTAAATTTTTCGTGAGCAAGTTTCGAAGAGACAATTGTAGGCAAGTAAAATTCTAGCTCAATCAAACGCCGCCATGTGGTAATTTGTTATAATAAAATATCATCTATTAACTATTTATATTTTAAGAATCAAATTAAATATAATTCCTAGAATTTAATAACAAAATAAGTTGATATTTTACTACAAATACGGTGGTCCAGTCAAATTGCGACATGTGTTAAGATCTGCCAATTAAACCATGTCGTGTGTCAAATTCTACAAATCTGAAAGGAGAATATTATTGATTGAACAATTAATTTGTAATTATTCAATTAAAGAAAATGATCTTAAATCAAATATCTTCAATCAATCACATGTTGCCACGTCATCAAACATTTATAACAGCAGAACTTTTCCCACCCCTATAAATATCATCAAGTAAGAAGTAGTTTTGGAAGAAGTTTAGACTCTGTTTACAAATTGAAAACTGTTTTTGTAGCATTCAAGGTATTTTTTATAAAAGTCTACCAAATTTCAATATTTGATTCACAATTGAGGTGTTAAACTAATGGAGTAATGTTATTTGAAATTCCAACCAACATCGAAGAAATTGAAGTTTAGAAACTCCTTTACTTTCAACTGCGATCTTCAAACAACATTTAAGTTGTTCTTGCAACATTTGAAGCATTCTTTAATAAGTTCATTAAATCTTGGCGTTTGGTTCGAAATCATGGTGTCAAATTAAGAAATTAATGTTTCTCGAAGGCCTAGTAAACTTCAAAGAAAATCAAATCCATGAACGCTTCAATGAATTGCAAGAATATTCAAGTTTTTTAAGTTGAAAGAAGAATTAGAGAATCAAGATAAATAATAGAACCCACATAAATTCATTTGATTCAAATTATAATTGTACTTGTACAAATTTCTATTAATAGAAATTCAATTGAAAGATTTTTTTCTACAAGTAGATTATACATGATTTGAGTACCTGTCGGGGACTACACTCATGGTGGCTGAGGCATCGGGGTAGAACACAATATTATTGAAAACGCTACTCTTACTTTCTGTGGATATGACAATACTTACTCCCTTGTATTACGTGATGTAATCGTTGCACACTTGCAACGTTAAATTTCCCTACATCAAGTTTTTGGCATCATTGTCAGAGAGTAACGAGTGTTGTAATAAAATAAATTTGTGTTTTAAATTAAGTACTTATAGTAAATACTTTCTAATTCTCAATTTTCTTTTCTTTTGTATTTTTCTTAATTTATGCTTTTAATTTCACATTTGTGTGCTTCATTGAAATTATACCATTAGTCTAGTATGAACAATTTCTATTTGACCTTCTCTTAGTGCATATTGTTAAATTCTAATTATTGGATAAAATGGCTTACAATTATGATTGGACTTCTAATTATTGCATGCCTAAATTGGGAAATGAAATTAATGTTGATTATTCTTGAGATTCTTCTCAAGTAAGAAATTATTTGTTAAATTAAGGTATGAGTGGTTCCTTTTATAATTCTTATTCATATAATTCATACTCTGATTTGTGTAATTCTAATTCTCTAGGAAATAATATTGAAGAATTGTTGTTAGAGGTGATTTAAGCTACTTCACACTATACAATCAGGTTAGATAATTTATTAAAAGAACAAAATGAAAAGGTAAAGGAAAATTTAAGGGAAATGCTAAACAATTAGTTATCTTAGCCATTAGGAAAACTTTCTATAGAAGAATTGTATAATCTATTAGTGACTAGTCATGAAGCTTCAATAGTCATGACTGAAATTTTAATAAATTACTCTATCTGTGATGCTAACACTAGAAGGGCAAAATGAATGATACTAAAAGGGCACTGGGATTTTGAGTTCTTCTAATGTACTAAGGCCTTTGACTTAAACACTTCACACTCTTCACTAGTTCTAACTTGTGATGGTTGCTCATAGAATGAGATTTTGCAGCTTAAATTTCATGTCTTGGTGTCTTGATGTTATGAATGTGATTGCTTGATTTGAATACCCAATTCGAAGTTAATCGGATGTATATGATGCTAACAGTAGTACAGAGGTATGGTTTTGTGGCCACCAAACTCAATTTGTGACGAAAGGAGTATGTTATTTTGATACATATTGTGTAACTGTCAGTGTGGTTATTTAATCATTATTGGATATGACATTTCGAAGATTATTCAGTGGAAATGGGAATCCCATATTTTTTATGCATACCATCCCTATTCCAATATTATTTAGTAGCTTGACAATTGCTAATTCTATAGAAAGGGTGATGATTTGTAGGTGTAGGGCTTACCCTAAGGAGTTTATCATGAGTAAGAATGGGGGTGAAATGGGAAATAGTGTAGGCTACAGAGAGGAAATAAAATTTGAAGATAAAAAAGAATTTGAAAAATAATAAAAATATTGGTGAACTGGAAAATTTTTCTACTACATTGGTTAAGGTAACTTAGCAATTAGGATTGTGTAGAGACCTTGTTCATTCTCTCATAAAAATGTCACTTGACTTTGAGTATGTAAATCAGCTCAAATGTGTTGTGAACTGACTAACCAAGAATGTGTAGTAACCCTTATTCATCTTTATGTAAAAAGATTCCCAACAACTTGAAAAAACCTATTAAATAGCTCACATGGACGAGGAAAAAATGTGGGGGAGAAGAAGAAAAACAAAGAGAGAGAAAATAGAGAGGAGAGGTGAAACAGGAGAGGTGAAACAGATGATACTATATCCCTTTAACCCCACACTGGACCAATAAATCTCCACTTGTTCAAACTTATGTGAAGATGGGTAAGTAGACTTATTGAGGTCAGCCACTTGTGAATTAGTTACCTTGCACAGGTAGTATCACCATCAAGTAACTATAGTGATGGGGGGATGGGAGTGGTTCAACACTTACACGGGAAATCATGTTGAAATTGGGTGATTTAAGGGTGTCATGTTCTTGAATGAATCTTAGACCTAGTTTAGTGAGATTTTTCTGAATCATATTGCTATGCATCTTGATCATGATTGCATCGAATTACATCTATTCCTTGGTTAGAATTGATGCTTGGGACTAGCAATCCTTAAGTGTGGGGGTATGATACCACTTGATTTTATAGCAAATTTTAGCCTTGCAATTGAGAATTTGTGTGCTTTTTTGTGAACTTTAATGTTAAAACAATACGAGAAAGTGTCATAGTTACAACATTGCATGTTCGCATGTGAATTGGGCAAAGTTGAGTAAATTGTTGGATTTATTAGACAAAAAATCAACAAAGTGCTAATTTTGTAGGAACACCGTGACCACAGAAGATGAAGGTGCAATCGTGAGATGGAACTAGGCGATTGGAAGGATGGATTCTAGGGTGCATTGGAATTTCCATGAGTGAGTCTCATGATCGTATGAGTGAAATCCATGACAGCGCCTAAAAGGGTAGAGATCTTAGTGCATTCAGGAATTTTCATAAGCAAGTAGCAACATCACAAGATGTAATTCACGATTGTAGAGATGTAAGGGGTGATCATGGAACACAATTTCATGTGTTACGTAATTTTTGCATTTGGGAGTGCAATGGCGGTGGAACAATTTGCGATCGTGGAAAGGTAGTTTGTGATCACGATCGATTGGCGGTAGCAGTATATCATTATTTTTGGAAACATGATTTTACTCAGATTTGCCTTCTTTTTCACACCCTAGCACCTCCATATATATATATATATATATATATATATATATTACACATGAAAATAATTAAAAGGGAGTTCTTTAGCTGATTTTAGAGAGCAAGGACGGGTAGCTACGTAAAAGAGAGGAAGAGTAGAAGGAATTACCAGTATTGAAGATTACATCCTATACGCACTTGTTCAAGACTTTAGAATTAGACTTTTTTTTTATCTTTTTCTTTGGTTTTTAAATAGTGGATGATGAACTTTAGCATAGAATTTTTGACTATCATTATAACTTACTAAATTTTTGTCCTAGAACCTTGTGTTAGTGTTTGATTTTTTATGAATGCATGAATTTGAGTTGCTTTCTTTGTCCTTGTTATTTGGAATTGTGAGATTAATGCTGTTAAAGGCTTAGCTACAATTTGATTAATTTTTAATCGCTTGGGGAATAATAGGAGTGCAACTCATGTGCTAAACTTCAATTACAAAACATAAATTTTGTGTGATTAATGGGACTGAAACCAGGGAATTTGTGTGGAATTAATTGTTAATTATTAATTACATTCATAATTCAATAGGATTGTGGGAACACATGAAAGGTGGGTCAAACCTTTAAGAGCATCTAAGAGGATATTTTGAAGACTACAAGATTAACACTCCATAGTAGGACACTTAAAATTGATTACGAATGATTCCAACATTCATTGGATCTCAACACTGTCCAAGGGACTAGATATCATCACTATTGAACTCATCATCAATTTGTGCTTGGTTTGCTTGCTAGCTTTCAAGTTTCAGCTCCTTTTATTTCTTTCATTCCCATTTGTTTGGAATGACCTAACTAATATACCCTCAGTCACATCAATATACAGCAACTACACCTTTTCTGTGGACAAGACACTTTATTCATTGCTGTACATCCTTTTAATTTTTGCGCACTCACGACACACCACCTCATATTGGCCTAGAAAAGGTAACATTCCTCATATATACACCATCTTCAGTTGATGTTACACCACCTATTGATGATAAAAAGTACACTGACTTAAATTTGAGAGATACTAATACTAATACTATGCATAAAGTGTTTGTTGTGAGTAAGCAAGACAAGCTGGAGTCTGATCGGCAAGTCAAAGCAAAAGAGGATGAACAAGCTTCTAGTGAATTCAAAAATTCCCCATAGTTGGTTAATGAAGCTAAAATTCATGCAGTGAATGGGAACTGCAAAAAGATGAGAAGGCGGAAAAGAAGAAGAAATAATACAATTGCTCTTAAGCGGTCTTGGATCCTAAAAGAAAAATCAATTGACCAACTCATGAGGCATTTGGCTACCGACAAAATATGCAGTATTGCTTGGGAGGCAACCTATGTTTTTAATTCGTTTTAGATATTTTCTTTTACCCTTGAATTTTTAGAGTTTTTTGCCACTGACAAAATATGCAGTATTGCTTGGGAGGCAACCCATGTTTTTAATTCGTTTTAGATATTTTCTTTTACCCTTGAATTTTTAGAGTTTTTTGCATGAATTTTTAGTTGTCTTAAAGTCTTGAAAATGTTTGGAATGGATTGAAAATAGTTTGAATTTGTTTGTGCAGGAAGTGGCCATTCGCACTTGGCCTTGGAGATGCGAAAATTAGTATTGCGGGTGTGAAAAATGGGTATGTGAGTGTAGAGATGACTATGGACCAGAGGCAAAGCACTTACGCCCTAATCCCTAATGGTGGACATCACCATCTCGATCACGAGTCCAATCATCACAATAGCATGTACAATCACGACACAAAGGTAATTTTTCTCCTTCAATTCTCATAATTGCGAGTCTTGTACTCACGGTTGCAGACTCTTTTTCTGCAAGTGTGAATCGTGATGCAACCAAACCCTTTCACTCTTTGTGAAAAGGCTCACATTTGCGGCTTGTAAGCTTGTGGTTGTGATGAGCACTTTTTGTGATTGTGAGACCAGAACAAATAACTTGCTCTTTATTTATTTATTTTAATTCACTTAATAAATTTAAATTGACATATATGATCAAATGATTTTCTTATAGCTAAAAATTTATTATGAAAATCAAAATTTAAATGACATTTCCCTTAATTATTATTTATATTTAATTAAAAGATACTATTAAAAATTAGTTTATCTTTGAAACTTGTGGTGTTAAATTCTAAAAACTTTAAATTTTTATTTGTTTTTATTTAGCTTATTAAATTTTTTTAAAAGTAACACAATGGTATTATTTTTCGTATAATAAACACAATAGAGTAAATACATGAACTCAAATTCAAAAAAATAACTAAGCTATATAAATAAAAAAAATTATAATGAATGCTTTACTTTTATATTATATGATTTTAACACATATTTTATACTTACACGTCCAAAGCAAATAAATTTTTCATTTATTTTAAAATCACTAATATTAATTAAAGAATAAACTTTTGGGTCAAAAATAATAGCCACGAGATGGTGGTAATTCTTTAAATAGATCAAATATAATATTTTCATATTCATTCAAAACTTGGGAGGGTGATTAGCTTATTTTTGTTTAATTTATAAGATCATGTAGATTATAAGATGATTTTAGAGCTTATAAGTTCATAAATCTTATTTTAAAAATAAAATCATATAAATTATGAGATGCTTTTAGGGCTTATAAGTTCATAAATTTTATTTTAAAAATAAGTTAATAAAGTATTTGGTAAGGTCATCTTATAAGATTTTGTTAAAATTTATAATTATAGTTAATTTTAACTTTTTTGGTATATTACTGATAAAAATGTATTATCTATTACTTATATAATGTAATTAAAGATATTTATGTTATTTTTAATATATACAATGAAGTAACTTATAAGATGTTTGAAAATAAGTTAGAAAAATCGAACTTATTTTTAAGGAGCTTATAAGATCCAAATATTTTATTTGGAAGCTTATGAGTTATTTTTACAATAGCTTATAAGTTCCTCAAGAGGATTTCATAATTTTTTAAAGAAAAAAGTTTATATACTTAAAAAATATGATATTTAAAACTTATAAGCACTTTAGAAAAGTGCAAGCTATTCCCCACTTATTTTTCTCATTTTATAAACTATGTCTTTTTATATATTGAAATTAACATAAATGTTATTAAATTATGTTTTACTAATAATATTTAATTTATTATTATTATTATTATTATTATATCAAAAATTATAATCAATTACAGTTATAAATTTTAATAAAATTTTATAAGATAATATTACTAATTTTCAAGTCAAGATGAATGATCTTGAGTGAGAATCTTCATGCAACTGTAGCATATTCCCCTGGCAATACTCCAATCAAAATATGTAAATCCAACGTACCACACGTCGTCTCGTTTGAGTATCTTAACGTGCACAGGTTGTACCATATTATCGCCTACTTTGTATAGGAGCATGTATTTGGAAGATCAGCGGTAGCATTTTGTACACACTCCACTCTATATTCTGGTATGGAAATTTACCAATGGTTCTTACTCAGAGAATCCTTGGCTTAGCTTATGATTTTTTATTGAATCATCACGGTTCTAGTATGAATAATTCCTGTTTGTTATTTCTAAAGTCATAACAAAAAGAAAGGGTGATGAGAAGATTTGTCCTATATGTGGCCATGCAATTTTGGATACTTGAATGGCCGATTCCTTTTTTTTTTTTTTTTTTTCCTTAACTTCCCTTTTTCCAAATGAAAACTGCAGAATGCCTGATTAGTCATAAGTCATTAACGAATTCCAAAATGAGTGAATGCGACGGGAGTCGGTAAGGACAACATGTACCCCCACCTCTGGTTGACCATCCTAACCAATTAATTTTCAACTAATAAAAGTCTGCCCACTCTAAAATTATATATAAACTAGTTGTTAATTATCAAGTAGACTTGTTCAAACTGTGCCCCCACCTCTTGTTGCTGCGTTTTCTTTAACGTGCTTGCTCGTTCGTAAGTTGTCCCTTTAACACGTTTGGATCACATTGCTCTAAACTGTTGTCCGAATTCTCTCCTTCGACTTCGGGGAGCCATGACGATGCCACTTGGCCCATGGTAGCATATATAAAGGAAATTGAGTTGGAAGAGAGAATTGTGGAGCATGGGACACTGCGCACGAGATCCTCTATTAATTATCTATCCCTTTGTCCTGTCCATTCAATGGCTGACAAGTCTAACGTGGATCAGAGCTACAATGAACAAATAATCAAGCCAAAAACTCAGCTCAATCCAAAAAAGACGTTCAACCCTCCTTCATTAACCTAAATTCAAAAAATGGGTTAGATAGTCTCTTCTGTCAAAAAAAGAAAAAAAAAGGAAAAACCATTTTCCTCTTTCATCACCGTTCTGCCATTTTTAGATCATTATGTTTCTCCACTGTTAGTACCCGCTGCAAGTGCAACTTCAAGCTTAAACCACAAAAGGTATCGCATATATTGTTGTTGGTCCCCGTTGATCTTCTCTTTGAAATGTGCATATTTTTATAGAGGCAACTAGCCCTGTAATGTTCTTTGTGATTCAATAGATTGATGCCATAAAAATCATAATTTTAAATTGTACATGCACAAGTAATTGTATTCAAGGAAATTCGCACAAATTAGTGGTTTTCCTATCCTTTAGTTATCTGATTAGGTTTGCTGTTTTGATTAATTGTCCTAATTAAATTGCTTTTCTATATCACGAGTGCTTTATTGGTGCACATGAAATCAACTTCTTGGGGATGTGGCAGATGTGAATAAGTTTTCCTATCGATGATTAATCTTTATGAGGAAAAAATTCAAAAGGATTAATACTTGTTAAATGTTATAATGAATTGTTTGGCCATCAAGTATCTTTCTAACTAATTTTTTGTATTAACAAAAGGAATTATTCATTACTATAAGGAGTGTGGGTGGACGAGTTTGTTGAACTTAAAATAGGAAAATAACAATTTTTTTGTTTCAGTTACCATAGACAGATTTATAAACTATTTCAAGACAAAAGGTGATGTCACTAGTGCCGGGGAATTCTTCAAGTTCATGAAGAGGACAAATTGTGTTGGTAGCCATGTATAAATCATTACTTAAGACTTACGTGGTTGCTGAAACAATGCCGCATAACACGGGTGAGAGGATTGAGTGGGATAGGATTAAAGTAAGCAATGAGGTTGAGCATTTGCTTGTAAGTGTGAATGATAATGACAGTAGAAGAGGAAACTTTTGGGGTCTTTGCCAACTGTGGGAAAGACTTTAACTAAATGTTGGATTGGATGTCTTTTTCATCCATAACTTTAATAGTTGAAAGGAGCGTGATATTTTTTTAGAAAATCCAAAAGTCTTAGATCTTTCATAGAATGGAATAGTTGCTACATACTAATATATAGAATTGTGCCAAATGTTGTTATTGAGTTGGTGTTTCAAGTTGTAACCTTATTGTATATTTGAAACTAGATTTAGATTATCATGTCAATATCATGTATTGCAACTTAAAAAAAGCAACAAGAAACAATCTCTTGAGTGTCCAAATAATTTAGTTTCAATTTTTCGCTTAACTAATAATGCAAGCTCAAATTGCCTAATAAGCTATAAGAAACAAGTAGGAATGCCCTGAAACTGGATTGAATGATGGGTAACTAAAGTCATATTAGAAAAGAAGACTATAAAAATCATTGTATCAAGGCCCGTGCAACTTTGCGTACAAAAAGAAACAGAAACCAAAAAGGAAAAAAAGGAAAAAAATTGAATCAAATTATAGAAATTAGGACAACAAAGCATTAGTGTGCATAGGAAGTGAGAGAGCTGAGCCATAAAGGTCTAGATGAATAAGAATCCACAGATGATGAAGCCACATGAGCAAAATGCTCTATGAGAAGCTTTTACTCTCTAATAAGACCGGTGCTTCATTGATAGAAGCCAGATGCTACTCTGAAGGGCTATAGTATAACATGTATTAAAGTCCTTGTTTTAAGGTCACTTTTATGATCCCTATGAACATTTTAGGTTGATAATGCTCATTGGTATTTGTTTCTTCAATTTCCAGAAATCCATAAAACGAAAAAATGCTTTTGATGTGAAGTTTTTAAATTTTTGTTATGAGAACAAGGTTGAAGAGCAAGCAAGTTCCATTAGCAGAGGTAATAATGCAATTATAGTTAAATAATTAGTAAGTACATACTATGCCTTGCTAAATTCATCAGAACTTTATGAGAACCATCCTTCAAAGTTCCACAATTATTAGGCCTTTTGAGGCAGCCTTTTTAGGCATTTATTGTCCGGTAACATCATATATTTGTTAACATTCACAATGCAGGAATAGAAAATGCCAAATCTACCCTATCAAAAAAATCTAACTAGATACTGAAAAAACATTTTGTGCATCTAAGTATAAGGTATGCAGTCATCGTTTGTTATTCTTTAAAAAAAAAAGAAACACTTGAACTAGTATAGAAAATCAAAGTGAATCGCAAGGTAGGAGACTTGAAAACTAACTATTCATACTACAAGAGGAGAATTTTACTTAAAATACTTTCCAAATGTTGTCAATTTTAAGAAATATGTCTGCATCGGTCCTCCCAAGTACAATGAAACATTTCCTCTCGTGCAAACAACCAATAATCATCTTAGTCTATAAGCAAGATACAAGGAACAATTCAAGTCACGGACACACATCAATTCACATAAAAGAACAAGAAACATATTTCACGAGAAGAAATTATTTGTGGGACAAAGCATGAATCTAACATAAATTTAATGTTTTTTCTTATCCATTTACATTTTTCTCTCAAAGGTGATAATGCAACACTTAGTTGATACTCAAAAAAATGTAAAATGAATTCAAAATTAAGGTGTGGGGCAAAAGCTATATAGTAAATATAGGAGTGTTCTTGAGATTAAGAAGGGTTTTGTGTAAATTTAGTCCGAAGTGCAATTTGCAGACAAATTTGTAATGGTATTTAGGACTAAGCTTCCCACTCCTATCATAATACCTCTACAACTTTTCATTATCTTTATATAGAATTTTTTATTAATTTTTATGTTCTTTAAAATGTACATCAAACACATGATCAGTGATGAAGTGTACTTTGCCAATGATATTGGATTTTGGTTCGATAAGGTTCTATCAAATTCGATGTTTCCAATTTTTCTACCCAAAATACACACTATAATTATTTTGTATTTAAAACTTTATTCTCTCTCCGTCTCTCATTATACAATTATCAACCAAAAAACACCTAGAAATAGATACTCAAAATTAAAACAAACAATTTATTTGAAAATTTCAAGTGAGATGAATTGTGTAATGGTGGGGCTATGGGATAGATTGTCCATTCAACTGAGTAATGCTTGGCAGATTGAGAGCATTGCTCTCCAAACTCACAATACTCCACATTCTTGAGGTAAAAATAAAAATAGTGATAATGATATTATTAGCAATTATGGTGGAAGATTTAATTTAATTATTCCTTCATTAATTTATGAATTTTTGTAGGAAAAATTGGTGGCAATATCAAGATGAATTTGGAAAGGAATATGCCTATGATAGTGCAAGGTTATCATACTTTAGTAGGTTGTAGGGAAGACATTACCATGCATAATTAGGGAACAAATAGGAAGGATTAACGTTGATTTTGGTCTGGAAACATTAGAAAATTTCATGTGCAATAGTGGCCTAAATATTAATGCATGTACATTAAGACTAAGCCTATATTGTGCTAGTCAAACATTACCAAAAATTGGATAAAAAGGTTCTAAATAATTTGAAAAAACCTATTAAATAGCTCACATGAATGAGGAAAAAAAAGTGCGGTTGAAGAAGAAAAAAAAAAGAGACAAAAGAGAGAGGCGAGGTGAAAAAGATGATGTTGTACCCCCTTAACTCCACAAGGGACCAGTAGATTTCCGCTTGTTCAAATTTATGTAAAGATGAGTAAGTAGACTCATTGAAATCAGTCACTTATGAATTAGTCACCTTTGACAGGTAGTAGCATCACCAAGTAATTATGGTCATGGAAGGATGGGAGTGGCTCACACATTTACATAGGGAATCATGTTGAAATAGGAAGATTTAGGGGTGTCATGTTCTTGAATGAATCTGCAACCATGACGTGACCCATGATTGCATCGAACTATATCTATTCCTTGGTGAGAATTGCTGCTTGGGACTAGCAACCCTCGATTGTGGGAGTATGATACCACTTGATTTTATTGCAAATTTTCGCCTTGCGCTTGAGAATTTGTATGCTTTTTTGTGAACTTTAATGTTAAAACAGTATAAGAAAGTGGTATAGCTGCAAAATTGCATCTTGGCATGGGAATTATGCAAAACTGAGTGAATTGTTGGATTTATAGGGCAAAAATCAACAAAGTGCTAATTTTGTAGGAAAACCACCACCGTGGAAGATGAAGGTGTGATCGTGAGATGGAACTAGGCGATCACGAGGATGGATTGTAGGGTGCACTAGAATTTCCATAAGTGAGTATTGCAGTTGTAGGATTAAAATCTGCAATAGCACCCAAGAGGGTAGAGTTCATGGTGCATTCAGGAATTTTTGCAAGCAAGCAACAACATCGCGAGATGCAATTCTGCGGTCGTAGAGATGTAAGGAGTGATCACGGAATCCAATTTCAAGTGTTATATAATTTTTGATGGCGTTGGAACAATTTGCGATTGCATAATGGTAGTTTGTGATCGTGATCAGTTGGTGGTAGTAGCATCTCATTGTTTTTGCAAACATGATTTTACTCGGATGTGCCTTCTCTTTCACATCCTAGAGCCTCCATATATATATATATATATATATATATATATCACATGAAAATAATTAAAAGAGAGTTTTTTTGCTGATTTTGGAGAGAAGGGACGGGTTGGTACACAAAAGAAAGGAAGAGTAGAAGGAATTCACTAGTATTGAAGATTACATCCTGCACGCACATGTTCAAGACTTTTTTTATCTTTTTGTTTGATTTTTGAATAGCGGGTGATGAACTTTAGCATAGAATTTTTTACTATCATTATAACATGCTAAATTTCTGTTTTAGGACCTTGTGTTAGTGTCTGAGTTTTTATGACTGCATTAATTTGAGTTGCTTTCTTTGTCCTTGTTATTTGTAATTGTGAGATTAATGTTGTTAAAGGTTTAGCTACCCTTTAATTAATTTGTAATCATTTGAGGAATAATAAGAGTGAAATTATGGGTTAGACTTCAATAGTAAACATAAATTTTATGTGATTAACGAAATTAAAAGAAATTTGTGTGGAATTAATTGTTAATCACTAATTACATTCACAATTCAACAAGGTTGTGGGAACACATCAAAGGTAGGTTGAAGCTTTGGGAGAATCTGGGAGGATATTAATAGAAGACCAAAAGATTAACACTCCATAATAGGACAATTAAAATTGATTGCGAACAATTTCATCATTCATTGGATCTTAACAGTGCCCAAGGCACTAGATATCTATACTACCGAACTCATCTTCAATTTGTGCTTTGTTTGCTTGCTAGCTCTCAGGTTTCGGTTCCTATTTATTACTTTCATTCTCATTTGCTTGTAAAGGTCTAACTAATATACCCTTAGTCACATCAATAGACAACAACTATACCTTTTTTGTGGACACAACACTCTAGTCATAGCTGTACATCCATTTTAATTTTTGCACACTCACAACACACCACCACATATTGATTCAGAAGAGGTAACATTCTTCATGTATACACCGTCTTGAGTCGATGTTACACCACCTGTTGATGATAAAAAGTACACTGATTTAAATTTGAGAGATACTAATACTAATACTATCCATGAAGTATCTGTTGTGAGTGAGCAGGATAAGTTAGAGTCCAATGAGCAAGTCAGAGTAAAAGAGGACTCACAAGCTTCTAGTGAATTGAAAAATTCCCCATAGCAGGTTAATGAAGCAAAAATTTGTGCAGCAAAAAGGAAATGCATAAAGATAAGAAAAAGGAAAAGAAGAAGAAATAATACAATTGCCCTTGAGGGGTCTTGGATCCCAAAAGAAAACTAAATTGACCAACTCATGAAGTGTCTAGCTGCTAACAAAAAATGTAGTATTACTTGATAGGCAACCCATGTTTTTAATTTGTTTTAGATATTTTCTTTTACTCTTGAATTTTCAAAGTTTTTTTGGCGTGCGTTGTTAGTTGTTTCAGAGTCTTGGAGATGTTTGGAATGGATTGAAAATGGTTTGAACTTGTTTGTCTAGGAAGTGGTCGTTTGCACTTGGCTTCGCAGTTGCGAAAATTAGTATCCCAGGAGTGAAAAGCACGTATGTGAGTGCAGAGACGATTGAAGACCAGAGGCAGAACACCCTATGCCCCTGATCCCTAATTGCAGACATCATCATTGCGATCGTGAGTCCAATCGTGTGTGTGGCTTGTAAGCTCGTGGTTGTGACAAGCACTTTTTGCGATTGCGAGACTAGTGTGAGAACAAATAACTAGTTCTTTATTTATTTATTTTTACTTCACTTAATAAATTTAAAATGATATATATGATCAAATAATTTTTTTATAACTAAAAATTTATTATAAAAATCCAAATTTTAATGACATTTTCCTTAATTATTATTTTTATTTAATTAAAAGATGCTACTAAAAATTAGTGTATCTTTTAAACTTGTGATGTTAAAATTTAAGAACTTTAAATTTTTATTAGTTTTAATTTAACTTATTAATTTTTTTTAAAAGTAACAAAATAGTTTTATTTGTCTTATAATTAACACAATAAAGTAAATACATGAACTAAAATTCAAAAAAAATAACTAAGCTAGATAAATAAAAAAATAATAATGAATGCTACACTTTTGTATTATATGATTTGAAAACATATTTTATACTTATACGTCCAAAGCACAAAATGTTTTTTAGTTAATGTAAAATTAGTAATAAGAAAAAACAAAGAATAAATTTTTGGGTCAAAAATAATAGCCACGAGGTGGTAGTAATTCTTTAAATAGATCAAATATAATATTTTCTTATTCATTCAAAACTTGGGAGGGTGATTAAAGTGGAAAGATAAATAAGAAGCAAAAGACTTAGAGGTGTTTGTTTGGCTAAGCTTATTTTTTTTAGCATATAAGATCATGTAGATTATAAGATACTTTTAGAACTTATAAGTTCATATATCTTATTTTAAAAATAAGCTAATAAAGTATTTGACAAGGTCATCTTATAAGATTTTGTTAAAATTTATAATTATAATTAATTATAATTTTTTTAGTATATTAATGATAAAAATATATTATATATTACTAATATAATTTAATTAAAGATATTTATGTTATTTTTAATATATACAATGAAGTAACTTATAAAATGTTTGAAAATAAGTTGTATAATGTAATTAAAAATATTTATCTTGTTTTTAATATGTACAGTGAAATAACTTATAAGATGTTTGAAAATAAATTAGAAAAACAAACTTATTTTTAAACAACTTATAAGTTTCAAATATCGTATTTTTGGAGCTCATAAGCTCTTTACTTTTAAAATTTACCAAAACATTTTTGAAGATCGAATAAGATGTTTATAGTAGCTTATAAAGATCTCAAGAGTATTTGATAATTTTTTAAAGAAAAGAGCTTATAAATTTCGAAAATAAAATATTTAAATCTTATAAGCTCTTTAGAAATAAGTGCAGGCTATTCCCCACATATTTTTCTAATTTTATAAATTGCTTCATTTTATATAGTAAAATTAACATAAATATCATTAAATAACGTTTTACTAATAGTATTTAATTTATTATTATTATTATTATATCAATCGTTATAACCAATTCAATTATAAATTTTAATAAAATATTATAAGATGATATTGCCAAGTATTTTATTAGTTTATTAAATAAAATTTATAAATTTATAAACTTTAAAAATATTTTATAAGGTATCCAATCTTATAAGTTATAAAATATAAGCTAAGCCAATAACTATATATGTGTTTTAGTCCCTAGCAACAATGTCCTAATTATATCCATGCCATTCTTTTTAACACTATTTTTTTTTTTTTTTTTATAGTTGATCTCTTAATCTCCAACACATGCCATGCATGTGGTTAGGTCATCACAACGTTCTATACAAATGTAATAGGTGTAATATTTTTCAAATGTCACAACTTTAATATTTAAAGTTTGCTACATTATTTAATGTAAAATTGTGATATTTGTGATAATATGTGTTTTTTTTTTTCAATGGACAGAGTGATGGGGTATTTTTTTTCCTAGATGATAGATAGGGAGTCTCCCAAGGAAATTAAAAAGAAAAATGGAATTAGAAAAAGTAGCGTCAGAAGTGGATAGTTGGGCCTTGAAATCAAAGGACCTTAAGATATTCAATAAAGAGAGAAAAAGAGAAGCAGAGAGAAGGTGAAATAGGAAAAATAATAGAGGAAAGGGATAAAGAATCCAACAAATGAAAATGAAAAAGGGAAAACATTTCCAAGCCATACCCGTCTTTTACTGCAGGTATATAATTTCTTCCCAACTCGTTAATTTTTCTTCTTTGGACTGATGCTGTCTTTTTCGAGAATAGACCAAGTATATGTATAGGTGTGGCTACAGCTTTTATTGGGAGAGATTTAATTTAATATGTTATCGCATGATGAAGAGCATAGCGAGAGGAGATGACATGGGACAAAATAGTCACTTTGTCGATGATATAAATTTGCGAAACCCTGTTTGTCGCTATGTTTGATTTGAAATTTTGTGGGGGGATAAACGCAAAGGGAATTTTTTGGTTTAAAAATAATATTTAATTGTAAAATTTGGATTAAACATAATTTTTAATTTGTTTGAATATGTATAGTTCTACAATATATATGTATATATATAATAATTATATATATGATAATACATAATAATAATAATAAATTTTTAGAATATACATATTTATAAATGTACGTGCACGTAAATGTATTAAATTAATTTTGTATTGATATAATAATTAAATTTTGAAACCTCATAAATGACTTAAATTTGAAATTTAAATAAAAATTTTGAAAAGGATGTACGTTTGAATTGTGACAATTTAGAAATAATAAAAACGCTTTTGAATTTCAAACTTAACATAGCTTGAATAAGGTTTTTAAGGAGCAATAGTTTAATTAGAATTACTACAACTTGGCAAGACAAGGCAACTAAACATAAATCGACACAAAATTAACCATCAGTCCCATCCACTCAATGACTGCCATGTGTAACATGGATCAGAGCTGATCAGCCAATAATCAAGTCAAAAACCCAGCTCAAGTTAGCCGAATTAGCCGTTCAACCCTCTTTCATTAACCTAAATTCAAAACAAGGGCTAGATTGTCTCTTCTGCAAATTTTTTTTCTCCTTTTGTCACCGTTCTACCCTTTTTATCTCGTTATATTTCTCCACCGTAAGTCCCCACAGGTGTTACTTCAAGTTTGAACCACAAAAGGTACCGCATATTTTTTTCTTGATCTTTGGTGATCTTCTCTTTGAAATGTACATAGTTTATGGAGGCAACTGGCCTTGTAATATTCTTTGCAATTCAATAAATTGATGCCATAAAAACCATAATTTTAAATTACACATGCAAAAGTAATTGTATTCAAGGAAATTCATACAAATTAGTGGTTTTCCTATCCTTTAGTTATCTGATTGGGTTTGTTGTTCTAATTAATTGTCCTAATTAAATTGCTTTTCTATCTTACAAGTTCTTTGTTGGTGCACATGAAACCAACTTCTTGAAGATGTGGCGGATGTGAATAAGTTTTCCTATAAATGACTAATTTTTATTAGGAAGAAATTCAGAAGGACTAACACCTGTTAAATGTTATAATGAATTGTTAGACCACCAAGTATTTTTCTAACTAATTTTTTGTATTAACGAAAGGAATTATTCATTACTATAAGGAGTGCGGGTGGACGAGTTTATTGAATTTAAAATAGGAAAATAACAATTTTTTGTGTTACTACATTTTATTAGTTGTTCGAATCAGACCATCCTTATTAATACCTTGTGGTCAGTGTGGCAGTTTTGAAAGCCACCAAGCACTAAAAGCATGTTTATAGTGACAAATAAGAGTTATATTTTAATGCTTCGCGTGCTTACCAATCTGAATGACACAAGTGGGTAGAGAAATGCCATGAGGAGTAGGAGTCTGTTTGCCTTAGTTATAACATTAGGTTGGCCAGTACTGATAACTATGCATTCTTGACACCTGGCATTCCTTTAAACTACAATTGATAGATGAAACGTGTCTATCTTCAATGCATGGGAAATGTCCATGATTTTCTTTCTTTAAAACAACCATATAAAGCAAGCCTTGCTGATCCTGGAAATTCTTGTGCCCATGACTATGGTGTCTTAAATCAGATACTATAGACAGATTTTTGAACTATTTCAAGACAAAAAGTGATGTTGCTAGTGCTGAGGAATTATTCAAGTTCATGAAGAGGACAAATTGTGCTGATAGCCATGTATAAATCATTACTTCAGACTTATGTGGTTGCTAGAACAATGCCACATAACACGTGTGACAGGTTTGAACGGGATAGGATTGAAGTAAGCAATGAGCTTAAGCATTTGCTTGTAAGTGTGAATGATAATGAATGTAGAAGAGCAATGATTTTGGGTTTTTGCCAACTGTGGGAAGTACTTTGACTAAAATTTTATGTTGCTATAAAGATTACTAAGCAAAAAATTACAGGATGTCTTTTTCAACTAAAACTTCAATAGTTGAAAGGAGTGTAATATTTTTGTATCCTATATTTTTTTCACAAAATCCAAAAGTTTTAGATCTTTAACAAAATGGAACATTTGCTACGTACTAATATAAAGATTACGAAGTAGAAAATTACATGAAGTCTTTTTCAACTATAACTTCAATAGTTGAAAGGAGTGATAAATTTTTTTCTTGTATTTTTTTCACAAATCCCAAAGTTTTAGATCTTTAACAAAATGGAACATTTGCTGCATACTAATATGTAGAATTATGCCAAATGTTGGTATTGAGTTGGTGTTCAAGTTTTAACCTTATTCAATATTTGAAAAGAGATTTTGGATTATTATGTTAATATCATGTATGGTAACTTAAGTATAACTACCAAAAACTACCAAAAACAATCTCTTGAGTGTCCAAATAATTTAGTTTCTGTTTTTTGCTTAAGTAGTGCAAGCTAAAATTGCCTAGTAAGCTATGAGAAACAAGTACAAATGCCTTGAAAATGGATTGAATGATGGGTAACTAAAGCCACATTAGAAAAGAAGACTAAAAAATTCTTTTTATCAAGGTTAGTGCAACTTTGCGTACAAAAAGAAACAGAAACCAAAAAGGAAAAAATGGAAACAATTGAATCAAAGTATACAAATTATAAAAATTAGGAAAATAAAGACTTTGTATGCAAGAGAAGTGAGAGAGCTAAGCCCTAAAAGTCTAGATGAACAAGAATCCACAAATGATGAAACCACATGAGAATGCTCAATCATGAGAAGCTTTTACTCTAGTAAGATTTGTGCTTCATTGAAAGAAACTAGTTGCTACTTGGAAGGACTAGAGCATAATATTTATTAAGGTCTTTGTTTTAAGGTCACTTTTGTGATCCCTATGAACGTTTTAGGTCAAAATGCTCATTGGTTTTTGTCTCTTCAATTTCCTGAAATCCATAACACAAAATAATACTTTTAATGTGAAGTTTTTAAATTTTTGTTATGATGATAGGTTGAAGAGCAAGCAGGTTGCATCAGTAGAGCTAATAATGCAATTATAGTTAAATAATTAGTAAGTGCATACCATGACTCACAAAATTCATTAGAACTTCATAAGAACCATCCTTCAAAGCTCCATAGTTATTAGGCCTTTCGAGTCGTCTATTGCTTAGTAACAATATATATTTGTTAACATTCGCAATGCAAGAACTAAATATGTCAAATCCATATCAAAGAGATTTAACCAGATACCCAAAAAACATTTTGTGCATCTAACTGTAAGGTTTACAGTCATTGTTTGTTATTCTTTCAAAAAACAAAAAAAAACTTGCACTAGTAGAGAAAATCAAAGTGAATTGCAAGGTAGGAGACTTAGGAACATCCTATTCGCACCACAAGAGGAGAATTTTACTTCACATACTTTCCAAGTGTTGTCAATTGCAAGAAACATGTCTTCGTCAGTGCTCTTAGGTACAGTGAAACATTTCTTCTTTCGCTAAGGACCAATAATCATCTCAGTCTATAAGCAAAGGAACACTTCAAGTCATGGACGCACATCAATATATATTCACATAAAAGAACAAGAAATCCTATTTGACGAGAAGAAATTATTTACAACATAAAGCATGAACCCAACATAAATTTAATGTTTTTTCTTATATATTTACATTTTTCTCTGAAAGGAGATAATACAACATGTAGTTGAAAACTCAAACAAATATAAAATGAAATAAAAATTCTTTAGCGGTAGAGAAGGACAAAAAAGCATATGGTTTGCGCAAGAAAAGGAGGGGCAAAATCTGAAATTGAATCCAGTGCTAATAAATCAATGTTTAACACAAGACCAATATGTAGAATACACACACTCGACAATGCTTAAGAATCATGAGAAAAATGAAACTTGACTATTAATTTAATGGTACTTTGGGAATAAATACTTGATGAAATCAACAAAGATATTGAAATCAAGTGGGGTATTATAGAAATAACACCTACTGTTGGAACCAATGATGGAGAAACATACTGAGCTAAACAGGGTAGAATGCCAATGAAAGAGAAAAATGTTTTTTTTTTTTTTTGGCAAAAGAGACGATCTGAGCCCGCCTTTTGAATTTAGGGATATGAAGGAGGGTTGAACGGCTTCTTTGGCTAACTTGAACTGAGTTTATGGCATGATTATTAGCTCATTAGCTCTGATCCATATGGAATAATTAATACACTTTGCAGCCATTGAGTGGATAGGATAGAGGGATAAATAATTAATCAAGACAGAGGATAGTGGGTACTTGTGTTGGGGCAAAAGTTATAGTAAATATAGGTGTGATTTTGAGTTTAAGAAGGGTTTTGTGTAAATTTAGTTTGCAATGCAATTTGCACACATAGAAAAAGGGACCAAATTTTGACCATTTCGAGACGTAAAAAGGGACCAAATTTTGACCATTTTGAGACTTAAAATACAAGTATTCGGGATTAAAAAAAAACTAACAAGATATAGAGGAAGCTAAATGAATGAACCTTGATAGAAAAACTCAGTTTATGGGCAATTTTGAATTTTAGAGAAAAATAATTTAAGACATTAGGATTGTACCAACACCATGTAGAGACTAACTCCTATTGTTTTGAGAATTAAAATTAGAAAATTGTTCTGATTGAATAGAGATTAAAAAAACTCAAGCCATTGAGCTTTAAGACCAATAGGTGGGAGTCAGGTAAGTAGTTATGTACAAGTTTTCATAACTATTCTTTTTAAATGAATTTTTTCCTAGAAATTGATATTTTCTCTAAATTTTTCTTAAACCATTTTTGAAAATTTTATATTTTGTTGAGACTTACTCTGAAATAATTTTTGGGAAATGTCATTATTTTATTTACACAAATTGTCATGTTCTTGCTTAAAAATGTCTTACCTAGAAGTATTTTGGATGTGAACAAGTACCAACTAAGTTGTATTTTTAAACTGCTTTAAACATGTTAATTGTGTATATTGGGATATTGTGATGCAATGCCCATGGGGACTAACTGTTAATTCCACCCACTTGCTGAGCAACAGGTGAGATATGTGACTATCTTAATCGAGATAATAGATTGAGATCACATGACCCACTTAATTAAGATTATAAGTTAAACATGTGATCCTCTCATTTAGGTTCATAAAATGAGACTGTTGTGAAGGTTGCATCTGACCTTCCTTAATCAATGTTATAAACTAAAGTTCCAACCAGTGAAAATAGTATACAAACTGCTTAAGTTCCTAGACATTGAAAATGAAATTGTGGTACATTGCATGTGAAATTTTTAACTGCTTACTTTCTTGCAAATTCCAAATATGTATTTTGATTTTGAAATTATTTAACTATGCTCACATTCCAACAAAAAGGTCAAAAACCTCTTATTGGGCCAATAGTCGCTCACCTTTTTTAAACACTCCTTTTGCAATGGACCTCAGTGAGGATGAATAAACATGGAGGTGGTAAAAGACTCGAGAAATGAAACGTTTAGCTCTAACATGCTTAAGGAATAAGATCGTGATGTAATGACATAGATTTATGTGCTTTCTACTGCAATAGAATAGTCTAATTTCATATTAATTTACATTGCAAGAAATGAAATGGATCTTATTTTGCAATAAGTTCAATTTATGGTTGTTTTGATATTTTGGGTTTTGGTATTCGTTGAAATTGTTTGTAAGTATTGCTATGTTGCAATCTTGGTTTAGAGCTGTGATAGAAATGGTATCAGAGCATATGTTTTAACCCTAAATACATAAGAACCTTATCGGAGCTAAAGCTTGATCTTAAGGACATAGGGGGTCTAAACTTAGACTTTGACCACAAGACTTATACTATTAAGATCCTAATGTATAAGCTTGACTATGTGACCTTAAGTGTATATAAGGTATTAATTTGAACTTATGCATGGAAGACATTTGAACTGATATTGGACATGGGAATAAAGATTTAAGTCATTGGGATATTAGATCACTATTGCATGTACCTCTAAATTATTAGCTTGCTTAATAACTAATTTAGACTAACCTTGTGAAATAGATTATGAAAAGGACAAAAGTCTTGATCCTGACACATAAGACATGTGAACCCCGGGCCTTGGCCACAAAAAACCTAAACCATTAGGCATGAACAATAAAGCTAGGAAATCAAGAGCTCATGTGTACATAAGACATTAGGAATGGTGGAATCAATTGGACACTAACTTAACGTTTTTGGCCTAGATAATGGAAGGAGCTAACGACTCAGGAAAGCATACACCCTCATGTAATGGCGTCCTAACTAATAGCATCCTGAACCTCCATTTTATTTCCCTAGGTCTATTTGGGGAGACGGCCATGGTGATACTTGAGTTACAAAGGTGTTGTGAGACGGTAAGGTTGAAAACAAAATGTTAAGAGAAGAATCAAGCAATCTCATAGAGGCGTACAACGAGCTTAAGAGGAAGTGGATAAAGGTAGAGACTGAACACAAACACAAGGAAGAAACTAAGAAATATCTAAAAAGGCTAAGCCCAGGCCCTCCCTCTAGAGGAATACAACCTGAACACCAACATATGCCACTGATCAATAAGAGGTCAAACTAAGTTGAAAATGATGAGACCTAACCTCAACCACCTAAATATGCTATATGCCACCATAAGCATGAGGGTAGATGCCATAAACTAATGGACACCTATTTTCATTGCGGCCAATAGGGCCTTAAATGGTGGAATACCTGAACAAGTCCATAAAGCCTGCCATAGACAACAAAAATAACAGCAGGTCCAATCAAGTGAAGCACAAATAGTAGGGATTTTAAAAGGGAATTATTGGATCATAGGAAATGTTGCGAAGTGAATAGGACCAACTCATTCCTTGCTATCAACTATATTGCATTATAATAATAATAAAGCTACTTTTTCATGCAATAATCGCATGCTTTGTCATATTATTCCTCATCCTATTATTCTATGCATAGTTAACAGATACACATAATTAATTAACCCTCGAGCAATTCCCTTGATGTAGGAAATGGCTGAAAGACCTTGTTGCTTTACTCGAAATCTACAATACGTTACCCCTATAGATAACTCGAATGAGCAAACATATGTTTATTCTCTGCCTCCACTCCTTATGCAACCACAACCATAGCCGATTGTGGTCCAAATGAATATAAGGCAAAAGGATCTGGTGGCCACAGCGACTATGATGACCTAAGTGATAGGGTCCCAACAACCGGCCCCTACGGCAACTCAGGTCCAACCCAATGGGGGTGCCAAAGCTCATTATGAAGCATTGAGAAGAGCTTACGTACCCATGTTCAATGGCTTACACAACCCTGAAGTTATCCAAAAGTGGTTGAAGGAGATGGAAGATCATTTCAAACTGATGGTAGTGCCACTAGAAGTACGACTTAGGGTTGTAATACCCTTCCTAGTAAGTGAGGTTGCCTTATGGTGGGAACCCATCTCTTAGCATTATTAGAAAAAGGACTTATTACTTGGGCCGTTTCTGCGAAGTTTTTCTAGATCATTTCTTTCCTAATGCAATCTGCCTACAAAAGATGGTGCAGTTCTACAATTTAGTGTAGGCACTAAACATGACCATGGTGGAGTACTTTACTAAGTTCCACATGTTGGGGAACTATTCGCCGATAGTGATAGCCAACCCTGCCTTGAAGATGCACAAGTTTACAAGGGGATTTAAGAGCTGAATATAAACGACACTACCCTTGTATGAAGGCAGCAATTTGATGATCTATTGGGAGCCGATATAAGGGCAAAAATGATATTAGTGGAAGTGATATCAAACATAGAGAGGCTAAAACCAACCTAAAGAGGCTTCAACCCAACCTAAGTTCTCAGAAAAGGTAGATTGGACCCTCGACTGAGCCACTGATCAAAAAAAGGGCTAATAACACTGGTATAGTTAGCCTCCAACTTCACTACCAAAGTGTAACGTGTGCTACAACCCACAAACTAAAGTATGTTGGATGATAACCAACACATGCTTTTGATGTGACTAGTAAGGTCACTATGGCGCAGAATGCCTAAACAATGCTTCTCATTTAGCAGCTCTCAACACTAATAATAGGAATGACATTAATGGTAGTAATAACTTCTACGCCTAATCAGCCCAATGCTAGGATGAAAGGAAATGTCAAAATGTTTGCTAGGACCCAAGAGGAAACTATTGAAACTAAGGGCATAATTGCAAGTAACATTATTGTTAACCAACCTTGTGTAAGTTTCTTTTTCAACTAGGATGCCTTGCATACTTCTGCTTTTAAAAGTCTCACTGGACACTTAGAGCATAGGCCTAAAACATTAAAATAACCTTATAGAGTAGTCACACTGGGAGGAAAATTTAAGGTAGCCACAATATATATATATATATATATATATATAGGAATTGTGACTTAGACCTCCGCGGGAATAGAGATTGGAAGCTAATCTGATACCCTGGGGGAAGGTTCAGTGGTGTAGCTACGTTGAACAAGGGGTAACATGGGAACTAGAGGAAGATAGGAGGAACTAACACCCCCACCTGTTTCAGAGTTGGATAGTTCAAGTTTCAAGGACAAAACATTTTATGAGGGGGAGAATGTAATACCCCACATTTTTTTGGGAAAAAATAAAAATAGTGATAATGATATTATCAGTAATTATGGTTGTAGATTTAATTTAATTATTCTTTCGTTTATTTACGAATTTTTATGGGAAAATTTGGTGGCAATATCAAGACGAATTTGAAAGGAAATATGCCCACAATCATGCCAATCAAAGGTTACCACACTGTAGTAGGTCAATGGAGGACATTACCATGCACAATTAGGGACCAAAAAGGAAAGATTAAGGATGATTTTGGTCTTGAAATATTGGGAAATTTCGTATGAAATAGTGCCTTAAAGATTAATGCATGTATGGTAAAGAATAAACCTGAATTGTGCTAATCAAACATTAATAAAATTTGGGACATTAATGAGATACACTTACCACCTTAAGAGGGATCAAATTTAGAGGGATTGAGGTTGATTTTTGGCTTGAAAATATGGAAAATTCATGTATACAGGAATTTTTGAATTTTCTGCCAAAATACAGCGGTCCTTTTTTCCCATAATTATCCAAAACACACCCTAGTATATATATGACACCTAAAACCCTTGGAGAAAATTTAGCTTCCACCTCTAAAAAACTCAAGGAGCCATACTAGTGAGAAGAGGAAGGAATGAATTTTGGGTGCCAAATGCGTAGGACTAGAGGGGAGTTTTCGGTACAAATCTTGTAGAATTCAAGCAAGCGTCTAGCAATTTTATTTTCTCACTTAGGAACTTGATGCATGAGATTTCTATGGGCAACTCATGACTTAAAATTTGGGACTGTATTGGATAAGCTATGCATAGAAGTCAAAGCAAAAAATCACGTATATGAAACATATAAGGATTTTTGTGAATTCTTGGATAGACTTTCAAGAAATTGTGAAAATTTTTCCAAGATTTAATCTTTATGCCGGGGATATGATTGGAAGCTCCTTAAGACCCTTAGAACATGTTTGCATATCGAATAAGAGGATTGAATCGGGTACCAACGAGTTTGAAACCTAACAGGGACTGGGTGCGTAGGCTAAACATCCTACAGTTCTCTCTATGGGCATGGACAAACCTTTCACAGCTTCACTGTCAATGCTTGTAGTCACAGGCTATAGTGTGGACGTGTCCAGAACGTCTGATGGATCATCTTGCGAGCATGGAACCTTTTTTTGCAATCACAAATCATGTTTTCATAGTCGTAGAACTAAGAAATGAGAGGAAATTTTGATTTTGTGTTTTGGAATCCAATTTTGACCATTTTAAGACTTAAATGCATAAATATTTGAGATAAAAAAAAAAAAACCCTGACAAGATATAAAGAAAGCTAAATGAGTGAACTTAGATAGAAATACCCAGTTTGTAGGAAATTTAAAATCTGAGAGAGAATTGTTCCAAGATACTAGGATTCCACCAATAATACATAGAGCCTAACTCCTGTTGTTTTGGGAATTAAAATAAGAAAATTGCTCTGATTGAATAGAGGATCAAGAAACCTAAGCTAGTGAGCTTCATGACTAATAGATAGGAGTTGGGGTGGCAATAGGTCGGGTCGAATTGGATCGAGATTTAGGTATTACACCTAACCCGTTAACCTAAACCCAACCTATTTATATTCACAAGTTAGAAAATTTGATACGAACCCAACTTAGTGCACCATAGCAATCATCATTTCTCTATATGAACATGTGCAACAATCCATAAAAAAATTAACCTGCGTGCATATATATTGTTATCATGAAGTATTTAAATGTGTATTAAATGAAAAATGAATGCAAAGTTAAATAAATACACAATGTTGGTGTTCATAATCATTTATCCAAATTCTTTTAGCATTTGCTATTTTGAGTGATTTTGATGTTGTAAATGTTGATGAATGTATAGAGGATATCAACCTTTTCTGACTTCATCTCCAAGATACCTATTAAAAATAAAGGAAACATATTATTAAATAATTTAACTTAAAAATTATGTTGAGATCTTGTACTCATATGCAAATTTTGATACCAAGTATGTAGATGGTCTATATAATATATTTCGTGGTTGACATATAACTTGCTAAATTGGTGTGATCTCGCCAGACTTGTTATAGAAAAATGTCTATAAATAAAAAATAAATAAACAAATTTTTGTAAAGTAAATATGTAATATTTACCTTCTACAACAATGACCACAATTTCGCAGGCCAAAAAACAAAATATTAATATCTTCCAAGCCTTTAATTAATGTGTCACCCTCAAAAAAATCAAATTGTCATGTAAAATCATCCTTATAAATGTCATATCAACATCCATGAACCACGTTACAAAAATGATTAGTGAGTAAGCAACCATCCTAAGAATATCTTCAAAGAAACAGTATTTAGTTATATACCACCAAAAATTCGTTACATTTAGAAGGGAAACAAAAGAAAAAGAAAATACCTCTACTTCAAATATCTTCTAAAAATTTCTATCTTTAACATGATGATATGATTGAAACATTCCATTTTTAACATCACAAAAATTAAGTATATCTTAATCTAAGAAGTAAAAATGAAGGATTATAAATATTTCAAAACTTTCCTTTTCAACTAGAAAAAAAAATTTTAAAACGACATGTGAATGGAAGTTATTTATTTTAAAATTATGACGAGTTAAATATATTTAAAAGTATTAAATTTTGTACAACTAAATTAACACACCAAATTAAAAAATTTAATGAAATAATTTTAAAAAATTGAAGAATCCTGAAATTTTAAAATTTAAGAATTTGCTCAAGACCATACATTTTTGGTCAACCCACTCCTTCAAACAATATTGCGAGTGTGTGTATAGATATAGATATTATATCTAATTTTGCAAAAATAAAATAAAATCGAAGAATATTTTGATTTATGGAGGAAAACGCAAAAGTTACTTATAAAAAATACTCACACATAACTTTGAGGAGGTTTATACGTAGAATATTAAATCATTCCATTTTTAACATGATAATATGATTGAAAAATTCCATTTTCTATAAAATGAAGTTGTATAAGTAACACACAAACTAAAATATTTAATGAAATAATATAAAAGGGTAAAAATTTAAAAATTCTCACTTGTAGAAATTGCATAGATTGGAACAACTAAAATGCCATTCCAAAAACCTATCATACTTTGGAACTGTTTTGGCGTAGATTTGAGATGTAAACTTTGATTTACAGAAAACCCATTCCAAATCCATTCTAAACTAGCATTTGTGTAGCAACCTATTAACTATTCCAAAATTAGAATGTCTTATAAAATACAATTCCAAATTTGGAACAATTACAAATTATTGTTCCAGATTTGGAACGGCATTTAGGAAGCCGATCTAGAATTTGGTGCAGCTTTCATAGACCATTCCACATTTGGAACAATTCATAAAAGTTGTTCTAGATTTTTGGAACAGTTAAAAATGCCATTCCAAATTTTGGAATGATTTCAAAAAGTCATTCTAGATTTGAAATAGTTTCGGATACCATTCCAAAGTCGTCCAAATTTTGAAGATTTAAAATTGACCTTAAGGCTCACCCATCGCATTTTTAGGGATTCTTTCATGTAAATCACCCCAAAAGGGTCCCAAAATGGACGTTGATGTAGTGAACATATTATGCAAGGTATGATGATAATTTTTGAGGTAGCTTTGCTACATTTTTTATATTGGTGTGTTGTTGGGGATAAACACTAAATGAGAGAATGTGTATATACGTATATGGTGATTGTTTCTCTTCGTCTAAATCTTGTCTACTTTTGAGAGCTAATTTATTATGTGAAACCCAATGATTTGTTTGGGTGTGGAGTGGGGATTTTTGGCTGGTTGCGTATACTAAATAATTGTATTTTGAACAGTAGCAGTGGCACTATTAATGTGAATAATACTCTCAGAAATCTTCCAATTGATTTATTCTTAAAACACAATTCTATTTATATTAGGATTTCTAGGGCTTGTAGAATGAGCTCTATAGGCTTTCACATAAACCTTAAATCCACTTTTAATTATTAATCTAATTAATAATTAATCAGGATTTGAATTATTTCGCTTAATTTAATTAATTTCATTAATTAAATTAAAGGCCTATCATATTTCTAATTAATAATTTCTATTATTAACAAATATAATAGGTACAAAATAATTCTATTATCCTTGTCTCTTCAATTTAATTAATCTCGTTAATTAAATTAAAGGCTTATTACGTTTCTAATCAATGATCTCATCACTAACAAAAATATAAGAAATAAATCATTCCAATTTAGTTCAATCCAATTGCAACCAATTCTTAAGCCTCATCTACAAGTCTTCCCAAGCCTTGTGATCACTACTTTGCAATGGCCTGAAGCCATTGTCTTGTTCTTATGTGTGTAACACCTTAAGTTCATCTTTGACTAGCAACGAACATAGCTCGAAAGATATAGATAACATCTAACCTATTATCAAACCAATGACATAAGAACAACTGGGCGGCCCTGAGTTATCGAAGGATATAGATAACATCTAACCTGTTATCAAACCATCTCTAGCACATTTGTTTAATACAACGTTTATTATAAGTTTATCATCCAAATTCAAGCAGTAAAAGCCATTTACCAACGAGGTAGCGCCAACCAATTTGGTATAATAATAAATTTGGCACTTTTTATCTTTGAAAGAAATTCATAACAATCTTTTACTAGTAATGGTATAGAGATAATATTGTTAAGCCCATTTCGTAACAAAAAACAATTTCTTAGGCCCAAAACATGGCCGGATGATGAATAATTAAGATACAATAATTTAAATTTTCAAAATATTGATTAGAAAATTAAAAGGATAAAAATTACTAAAAAAAAGTCAAAATAAAAATTGTATATTTAACTAATATTGAGGAGTTGTAAATGTAAGAAATTTTGAGAAAAGAGTGAAAATTTATTTAGTAATTTTTTCAAAAAAATTGCTAAAATTTCTATTTGTTTTTTAAATTTTTTAGATAAAACATGTTTGACCAGTTTTTTAGCAAGTTTTTTACCGGTTTTAACCAGTTCACACTGGTTTTTGACTGATTTTATGTATTTCTGATTTTTATATCTTAACTGAACTGGAAAACCAACTAGTTCCTGGTCAAACCAATTGAACCGGCCAGTCCGATTTGATTTTTAAAACAATGCTTGGCAGATGGAACATGGTATTAGCATTTAATGTCCAAAAAAGAAATTTGAATGCTGCATTGTCACTACAAAGTTGGTCGAAGGGAAATTTCACGATGTGCATATTCCTTCTATGCAAAGGGGCAAACACATTTATTTATTTATTTTTCATATAAAAAAGTAAAAAAATAAAAAATAAAATAGTTAATCTAAGAAAATAAAAAATAATTCAAATCGTGAAGTGGTTCATGGTTCCCTAAAGCCTAGCAATATTGGGCTTTAAAGAAATCTAAAATTTTTATAAAAGGCCATTTCTACTTGGAGGGTCAATAATTCTGTTAACGCCCTTCATAGTGTATTTTTATGATAATTTTTCGTGTGTTTTTTGATGGGGTGACCACACAATTGTTTAATTTCATGTTCCCACACCAATGAATTAGTTTTTTTTTAATTTTTTAATTAGTACAATATGGATGCGATGTGGGCTCGCATACCCATAGGCTTACACCACGACATTAATAGGACTCATTTTCAAATCTTTCTTTAAGTAAGATAGGTTGTTAAGAGAGTTAAAAATGAAGGCCGTTTGGTGGAAGGACCCATCTCTCGCATCTCCTGTCGTCTCCTCACCCAGTCTTGTTGTGCTCCGGACTTGAGACCATGACGTAATAGTATTTACAAACTCATCAGCGAATACTAAAGCCAAATATATCACAAAGCAATCTAATCCAAACATCTCAACTAAATTTCCAAAAAAGGTAATTTAACATCCAACCTTAACTTGCTACGGAAATAAAAGGGTCATATCTACTACATTCATGAGTAGTCTTAGAGAAACAAAACAAAATCTAATATTTTAGTCTAGCATCTCTATTCTCGTCTCTACCATCCCCATGTCAAGTTAAGTTCACTAGTGTCTTCTACAAAACACGTCGACTAACAGTGGTGAGTGACACTTTGATAAGTAAATGGAAATATCTACCTTTTTTCATAACAAAAGATGTGAGTACCAATAGTTTAAAACAATTATTCACAAAATGAGCTTTCAATAAACTAAATAGCAATATGAGTGAAGAAATTCAAATAATAGCTGAAACAACAGTTAACAATTATCACATTTAGCTCATCCTTCTCATGATTCTTTCATTTCTCTTCTTCACAGCCAAGTTATACTCTCGTGTACTATGTGTGTTTTTCAACTAATCAAGACTTTAGTCTATCTTTCTTCAACGAAGGAGGGTGTGTCAAATCTTGGAAATGCTTACATGACCCCAAGGCTTCAACTCTGTCTGGAAGGTATCCCAATGTACTGTTATCCAACCAGTAAGGCCAAATGCCAGGTTCACTTGTTGCCAGTTCTAATCTTCTATCCCGATTGGACGGATCTCAATCTATTAGCCGATGGGTAGGGTGGAACTTGATCCTCATTCTTGCTAGCATTACATGAGTGGGTTATTCATATTAATTTCATTCATAGCACATATACAATTCTTAAACATTCGTTGCCAAATTAGATATTTCACAAAGGACTTACATTTGATTTTCATATAGGAATTGCAATTTTCATAAAAGTATACATTAAATCCATGTTTTGTGGTTGAAAAGTGGTTAATATCTCATTTGCAGGTAGTAGCAAGGAAATCAATTGCATTGAAAATGAGTCAAAGTAGTTGAAAACATTTACAGGATGTAACCACTTACTATCACTTAGCTTGCTTAATTATTGGCCTCCTCAGCTAAAGTCTCATGATCACCTGGTAAGTCACATATGCAAGTTCCAATTTTACATAATTTGCATTTAATATCTTATATCTTGCAATGTTCATGTGTGCCCTTTTCTTATGTGTTTGCCTCAATCCCTCTTTCATTATTGCCTTTAACGTCCCATCGCATCTCACACAATATGTTCACGCCTAATTTTGCCTCAAAATTAGAATAATAGGTCTTAATTTTCACAATCATATAAGCTATCCAATGACAATACTTGCGATCATGAAGTTCAGTCTTACAACCGTGGGGTGTTCCATGTTTGTGATTGCTAATCACAGGATGTACTGAAATTTCTACCGTTTGTCCTATGATCTCAGTGGCAAGGTTCACAATTACATGAATAGGGTCTTTCTTACCCCTTTAGTTATGTATTTATTCCTTGGTTTAATAAGGGTGGCTTAAGTATCCAATTACACGATTTTGGGTCCTTACATGCAATTTCCCCATATTATGAATTTTCCACAAAATTTTGGTGTATTTCTTATATTTTTAAGCCTTAGTTTGCTCTCTCCAATGCATGGAAATTCTCTACAGTAAATACTTCAAAAATATAATGAAATTTCCATTAACACATGCCATCTCAAGCCTTCACATTTAATTCCCCAAAAATCCATATGAAAATCAAAAAGTAGAATAAAATGAATTTGTCATGATTTCAACATATTTCTCCTCAAAATAATGTGTACTAATACCTAAGTAGAATAATGTGTTCTATTGTTGTAGGAGAATTCTACCAGTAGTACGTGAACATTCCAAGTCCCCTTGAAGTCCAAAATGCACACTCTAAGCATATCTTCTAGTGTTTGGATGGTTTTCTTTGACTACCCATCCGTTTATGGGTGATAGGCTGTGCTTAAGTCTGGCCTTGTACCCATGGCCTATTGGAAGTTCTTCTAGAAGTAGGATACAAATCGTAGGTCTTGGTCAGATATTATACTTGTGGGTACACCATGCAACCTTATGATGTTATCTACGTACATCTTAGCTGATTTATCTAGGTTATAAGTCATTCATATAGGGAGAAAGTGTGTAGACTTGGTTAGATGGTTCACAATTACCCAAATTGAGTCGCAATCTTGTGGTTTCCTTGGTAGGCCTGCTATAAAGTTCATGGTAATATGATCCATTTCCACTTAGGTATGTTGAGTGGTTGTAGGTGAACTCCATGACACTAGTGTTACGCCATAATCTTATGGCAAGTCATGTGTCTCATCACATAATCAGCAATGTCCTTCTTCATTCCATTCCACTAGAAGTTTCTCTTAAGGTCCTTTTCCATTTTAATGCTTGCCAAGTGCATTAAGCATTTTGACTAGTTTGCGCTTCCCACAAAATTTAGTCTCGTGTCCCCTTGACATCTAAAACACATAATGTTCCCTTTATGTATACAATTCCATCTCCTTCTACTTGGAAATCTAAGAGTTGCCCTTGCCTGATTTTGTTCATTAATTCTATGATAGCTAAGTCAGTTGTTTGAATCTTCTTAATCTCCTTAATAATTGAGGGCTCGACATTGAAATTCGCCAGTGTCTCATCAATTGACTCAATAATCTCTAGATATAGTGAATCAAGTTGGCTAGCTAACATTGTCGCCATAGCATTAGCTCTTTTCGTACTTAGAGCATCGGCCACTCGATTGGCTTTTTTGGGGTGATAGTTTATAACCAGGTCATAATCTTTAATTAATTCCAACTCTACCTCATATTCAATTCCTTTTGTCTAAAGAATTACTTGAGGTTTTTATGATCCATGCATATCTAGCACTTCTTACCATATGGGTAATGTCTTCATATCTTAAAGGCAAACATCAGTGCTACCAGCTGAAGATCATAGGTCGAGTAGCCCAACTCATATTGCTTTAGCTGTCTTGACGCGTAAGTGATAGCCTTGTCATTTTGTATTAAGATGCATCCAAGCCCACTTTTGTTGGCATTGTTGTAGATAGTAAGCCTACCGCCTTTAGTAGGTAGGGCAAGGACCGAGGTTGTGGTTAATTTCTTCTTCAACTTCACGAAACTTCATTCGTAGTTTGGGGTCACTTAAATTTCCTTCACTCTTGCAGCAACTAGGTTAATAGAGTAGCAATCTTGGCAAATCCTTCCACAAACTTTATAATATCTTGCAAGTCCAAGGAAACTTCGCACCTTACAGACATTAGTAGGTTTGGGCTAATTTAAAATGGTTCCTCCTTCTTTGGGTCCACCAACAATCCATCATCCGATATCACGTGGCCCAAGAATGCTACACTCCTAAGCCAAAATTCACATCTATTAAATTTGGCGTATTGTTGTTTTTTCCTTAGCGTTTACAAGACTATGCTCAAATGTTCCTTATGTGCCTTGTCGCACAGTGAGTAAACTAGAATATCATTAATGAAAACCACCACGAAATTGTTTAAGTGTGGCTTGAACACCATATTCATCAAGTCCATGAAGGTTGTAGGGGTGTTAGTTAATTCGAAAGGTAGCACGAGGATCACGTAGTTCTAAATATTTTGTTCAAAAGGCTGTATTCAGTATGTCTTCAACATTTATCTTCTGTTAGTGGTGTCTAGATCTCAAGTCTACTTTTCAAAAGACCTTAACCCCTTTTAATCGGCTGAATAAGTCATCGATCTAAGATAGAGAGTA
The DNA here is from genome assembly GCA_019155195.1 of Avicennia marina. NCBI lineage: Eukaryota > Viridiplantae > Streptophyta > Magnoliopsida > Lamiales > Acanthaceae > Avicennia > Avicennia marina. The sequence continues at coordinate 14,828,776 of CM032754.1, read as the reverse complement.
CTTGTTCTTAATGGTCATCTTATTAAGCTCATAGTAATCAATACATAGTAGCAAACTGCCATTGTTCTTCTTAAGAAAAAGTACCGAGGCTTCCTAAAGTGACACACTTGGCCAAATCTGCTTCTTATCCAATAGTTCCTGTAGTTGTACTTTCAGCTCTCTTGACTCGGTTGGAGCTATCTTGTTTAGGGCCTTTGAGAAGGGGGCAGTCCTGGAAGTCAAGTTTATCTCAAACTCAATCTCCTTTTTAGGGGGTGATTCGAGTAGGTTATTTGGGAATACATCGAAGAATTCACTCACCACTGGAATGTCCTGTATTCTCAACTCTGGCTCCTTTGCATCAACATCATATAGGAGGTAAGCCTTGCATCCTTCTTGGATAGCTTTCTCTATAGTAGTTGTGGAGATGAGGCAGTTAAGTCGATTGGCCTTGCTTTGAACTTCTCCATGGAAGTAGAACCCATCACTCATTAGAGCTAAAAGTTGATGGCCTTATTCCTACAAATCACATGAGCAAAGCTCTTGGCTAGTTAGTCTATTCCTAAAATCACGTTGAACTCTCTCATGATAAGTTGAATAAGGTCGACCTTAAACTCGCAATCCTTACCAAGATTTAGGTCACAACCTTTATAGATTAAGCTAGTCACTAAAGCCATACTTCAGGAGTAGCTACTCTATATGAGTGGTCTAATAATTTAAATTTGTGATCTAAGCATTTAGCAAATCTCTTAGATATCAAAGCATGTGATATGCCATAGTCAAATAATGCATAGGCATCAAACTAATTTATAGTGATGTCACCTACCACAACATCCTTAGCATTCTCACCTCCTCCTAAGTTATGGTGAACACTCTTATATTTTCTCTTGGCCTTTAGTTGGTATGGCCTTGATGGGGATTTTTGTTGTTACCCTTATGGGGTCCGCCATTAGGGTTTGCACCACCCTATTTAACTTAGTTGACTCCACCACCACCATTTTGTTTATTGGTTAAGGTAGAATTCTTAGTGTTGTTGGGGCATTCAACAGCCTTATGTCCATGTTTCCCACATATAAAATATGTGCCAGTAAGGCATTAGTATGTTAGCATCCACAAGTGTTGTACTCAAGTGAACTGGGCATTGATCCATTGGTTTTTCCTTGGTTTGGGCTTTTATTACTGTTGTGTCAATCGACGAATGTCCCCTGACGCTTGTTGGGGTTGCATCCTACCTCAGTCACTTATGATTGTTTTCTACTTCTTGTTGATTAATATTAGCCTTAGCTCGGATGGTGGCTCCAAGTAACTTAACAAAGTTACGTGCCTCATAAAGAGTTAGGGCTATCTACAGCCTACTCTTGAATCCCCTAGTAAATTTGTGTATCTTCAATCGAGGATTTAGCATCATTATAAGCTAGTATTTGCCTAATTTAGCTAAATACTCAACCATTGACATGGTGGGGCCCTAAACCAGGTTATCAAACTCTATCATTTTTTTATAGGCAAAGGGTAGTTGAGAACAAATGATTCGGAAATGCTTCCTTACCCCATGTGGCTGACCCCTCCTCAAGCATAGCTAGTAAGACTCCTTCCCACTATAATGTGACTTCACTAATTGAAAGTGGGCACATACGCATGCCTTAATGCCTTAGAGTGCACCTTGGTCCCTCCATTATGTTGTACTGCAAACTGAGTAGTTTGTTGTTGATGTGTAGCCATTACTTGTGCTACCACTGTCGATTGCGATTACGGTTGCACCAGGGATGGAGGTAGACGATAGGCATACATTTGCCGAGTAGGTTCCTCTATAGGTGTAGCGTAAGGGGGGTTTTGTGCTACACAATGCTATCTACCTACAATTTTCTAATATGGAAAGAGATTCTTTGTTCATCAGTTTAATTGCACATATTATTCAATTACGTATAAAAGTAAGGTAGTATAAGGGAAACCATGAAATCTAGATGACACTGTAGTATAGAAAAGGAAGTGTTAATATATAATCGGTCTTATTTATAATAAAGAATATTTCAAATAAAATAATCACATGGAATGTAGTCTTATGAGCATAGCTCAATATCCTAAGACATAAGTTCTTAAATCTAGCTCATAGTCCTATCCTGCTCATATTCCTAATCTAGCTTCCTTGTTCTAATGCATCCTCGTCTGTCACTATCTTCTTCAGCACCAGTTCCTATGCTAGCTCTGGTGCTTCTATAGAATCCTCTTTTGAATCCTCTTCCAATTCCTCCTCCAAAAAGTTATGTATCATAGCTTGCAGTTCGTCATTTTGAAATGCGAGCTCATTCACTTAGAGCACCAATCCATAAAGCTCATGCTAAAGCTTATCTATATTTCACTTGTACGCTTCCCTAGAAGCCTTATGTGTTCTCGCAAACTTCACATACTATGTCACCTCATCATCCAGCTTCCCATTCAATATGCCATTATGCTAATTCACCAAAGCTGCTACTTCTGTCTGTTTTCTACGCCAAGTCACCTTGCTAAGGAAACACAAAACAAATACTACATATGCACACAAATGTGAGTCACTGATATCTTAGGTCCTCGTGATGTGATCCCTAAAGTACAGTCTAAGTTATATGGCCTAGGAAACCTTTGTTAAAACTTAGGCTCTAATACAACTCATGTGACACCCTGAATATAGGACCATGACACAGAACTATTTGTGAACTCACTCAGCAAATACCAAATCCAAACATAACACAGAGCAGTTTAATCTAAACATCTCAATTAAATTTTCCTAGAAAAGTAATTTAACATCCAACCTTAACTTGTAGCGCAAATAAAAGTATCCTCTCTAATACATCCACGAGTAGTCATAACAAAACATGACAAAATCCAGCATCCTAGTCTAGCATCTCTACTTTCACCTCTACCACCCCCATGCTTGGTTAGGCTCCCTAATGTCTTCTACAAAACACATCGACTAATAGCGGTGAGCTATACTTCACCCAATAAATGAAAACATCTACCCTTTTCTTAATAAAAGATGTGAGTACCAACAGCTTAAAACAATTATTCACAAAATAAGCTTTCAAGAAAGTAAATAGTAGTACGTGTAAAGAAATTCAAATAACAATTGAAACAACAGTTAACAACTATGACATTTGTATCATCCTTCTCACGATTCTTTTGTTTCTCTTCTTCATAGCCAACTCATACTTTTGCGTACTGCACATGCTTTTCCAATGATTAAGGCCTTAGTTTATCTTCCTCTGACTAGGGAGGGTATGTCGAATCTTAACAATGCCACCGTGGCCCTAAGGTTTCAACACCGCTTACAAGGTATTCCAATCTATTATTACTTGACTGGTAGGGCCAAATTCTAACTTTGCCTGTTGCTGGTTCCAATCTTCTAGCCTGTTTCGAAGAATCCCAATCTATTAATTGATTGGGGAAGGAACTTGTTACTCATGCTCATTTGTATTATATGAGTGGCTTATATTAATTTCATTCATAGAACATATACAATTCCAAAACACTCATTGCAAAAGTAGATATTTTACAAAGGATTCACATCTGATTTTCAAATAGGAATTGCAATTTTCATACAAGCACACATTAAATTAATGCTTTGTAGTAGAAAAGCGTTTCATTTGCAAGTAGTACCTAAGAAATTAGTTGCATTGAAAACGAGTTAAAGTAATTGCAAACATTTAACAGGATGTAACCACTTACTGTCACTTAGCTTGCTTCATTATTGGCCTCCTTGACTAAAGTTTTGTGATCACCTAGTGAGTCACATATGAAAGTCCTAATTTAACACTCTATGTGACCAATATCTTATATCTTGCAATGTTCATGTGGATTTTGTGCCTACATGTTTGCTACAATCCCTTTTTTATTACCACCTTTAACATCCTATTATGGCTCACACAATATGTTCACGCCAAATTTGGTCTCAAAATTAGAATATCCAGCTTAATTTTCACAATCACATAAGTTATCCAGTGACTATGAATAGTACTCGAAATCCCAAAGGCCAGTCTTGTAATCACAAGCTTCCTCTTTGTGTTCACGACTGCCAATCGGGGGACATTTTGGAATTTTCACCGTCCATCCTACGGTCGTGGTTGTGAGGCTCGCAATGGCAATAGATGATCTCACGATCATTGCTGCGGGGCTCGTGATCATGATATTTAACATGAGGTGCACCAGAAATCCTGCAATCAATTCTAGCAATTGATGCTTCTTGTCCTGCTTTAGCATCTACATGGCCTGCGATGGTACTTGTGACCGTAGCACAACACACACTCGCGCCAGCTACTATTTTCTTCAAAGTTTTCATGCAAAATCAATTTTCATGCAAAAGCAATTTCCAACTTATCCAATTAAATTCTCTACTTGTTTTCATGATATCTAGGCATGTTTTTACAAATTAAAATCCATGAAAGTCATGTCTTACAAGCTTATACAATTTTCAAAGTTTTAGGTTACATTTTGGTTCAAATGCATACCACATTAACACTCGATTCCTACGGTTCTTTCACATAACCACGCATCCACAACTACGTTCCTTATAATTTAACATGTTTAATCCATCCCAAAGTCATGTTGTTGAGCACCTAATAACGTGAAGTTAACCTTCTTGTATGTGTACATGGGTAACGAAGGATTCAATATTGAAATTACTTCGAAATAACGTGTTAGAAGAGCTAAAAATCCATGAAAGCACTCTGGATGCTATCAGCTATTTCTAGATGTGAATAAGGTTTTTCTTGGTCCTTTAATTACTTATTTATACCCTGGTTTAATGAGGTGGCTTAAGTATTCAATTACATGATTTCGGGTACTTACGCACCCATATTCTAAATTTTCCATGGATCGTTGGCCAAATTTTTTTATATTGTTAAGCCTGAGTTTGCTCTCTTCAAGTCATGGAAATTTTATCCAATAAATACTTCAATAATATAACAAAATTTCCATTCATCTTAAATGTCCACATACCATCTTAGCCCTTCATATTTAATTCTCAAAAATTCCAAAAAAAAATAAAAAAAATACAATAAAATGAATTTGTCATGATTTCAACATATTTCACCTTGAAATAATGTGTACTAATACGCAAAATCTTAGATATTACAATTCCTCGTCCCCCATTCTCTCTCTCTAATAAGTTCTCCCTATCATCTCCTAAGCAATTTGGTAACCACTTGGACTGTTAGTCTTCCTTGTTGTAATCCCTGACTTATTGGATGTTGATCGAGCTCTATATAGAGCTCTGATTGCTATGCATTTCTTTCTTCGTTGAGTGTTTAGATATGTGATGTGGTGGCAGGCATCCTGTTTAGACCTAAGCCGAGGGTGGCCGGCGGGGCGGGAGGCTGAGATCTAAGATGTCCACGGTGGCTGCAGCAGACCCTACTTAGAAACACTACCAGACTCGCCTGAGTTACAACCAGACTCAATGAAGATTCCTCCTCCAACTTCTACACAATACAAGAGCCACACACAAAACAAGAGTAAAATTTTTGGAAAACAAATAGGTATGAGACTCACGACTGAAGGCTGTCGCCACCACAACCGCCAAGAATTCCAATGGAGAAGAAGAAGTCGAGGCTCCTTTGAAAATGGTGGTGGATCCCTCTTCCTTGCTTTGCTAACTAGGTTGAAGCTCCAAAAGTCATTGGCATGAATAAGAATGTAAATGAGTTGTTGAGTCGAGCGTCTATTTTCTTGTGCTCGAGCTTAAATTTGATTCAATTTATATAATTTTTTAAAATTTTAATATTAATGAATTTAATTATTTTATAACTTATAATAAAAACAATATTTACAATAATTTGATTAATAAGAAATATTAAAATATTTAAAAATATATCCATTCAATTAAGTTTAACTAAACAGATAAATTTAAAATAAATTTTGAGAATGAAACATTATTTTAAAAAAATACGAAAAATAAATATTGATAATTTATTTTGAAATATAACTTAAAATTTACAAAATAGCTCATTAATTTTGAAAATTATTTGTTTAAGGTTCTTAATCACATATTTGAAATATTTTGATAACTAGATAAAAATAATTTTTTGGATTCTGCATAAACTATTCAACAATATCATAAGTTTAATTTATTTAAATTGTTTACAAAATTTAGATGATATTTTATAAATAATAAATATTTATTATTTTGATAAGACTTTGGTAAGGTTTGGCTATTATTTTCATTGAGTTATATTGATTTTTGTTATTTTAATTAGAAATTTTGAAATATATTTTAATTGTATTATTTGATTGAGTAGCTGTATCTATATCATACATATGAATTAAAAATTTAAAATTTCTCAAATTTTTTACCTAAAATTTCATTAAATATAAAATAAAATTCATTCGTCAAAACTAAAATTTAATGTATTATATAAATGTATATGTGAAACAATTATTATACAATATAATAATACTAAGATTGTGTAATTGTATTAATTTATAATATCTAAATTTTTATTTAAATTATTTATCATTTTATGCATATACATGATTCTAGACATTCCAGATTTTATATGAAAATTTTATAAATTTGTATTTCTAAAACACAAGTAAAAATTAAATTCTAACATCTCATTTATTTATAAATGAAATTATTATACATGAATATATTAATAAAATATTCACAATTATATTAATCTTCAATATCCAAATTTTGTATAAAACTAAACTAAAATTTTGAAAGAATTTTATAATTTAAAATTTTAAAATATACTTATTCAAGCCTAACTTTAAAGCATTGTATATAGATGTATAAATCATATATAAAATAATTACCATAAATTACCAGATTGCTACCAGTTAATGTTTCATCTGAATTTATATATTTATAAATTATTATATATAGAAAAAATAAAAACTACAAACAATAAGAAAAAAGACTTGTGAGCTTTCGAACAGACAATAAGTTCAAGACAATCTTTAATCGAAATGAACTGTGAGACTTGTGAGTTGATTCGAGTCATCTTGCAAGTAAGGCATGAAACAGCATTCATTTTCAGTGTTTGGTTTTCTTTTGAGAAGACCACTGTCTGGTTTTTGTTGCAGATGAATAAAGAATTGCAGAAAAGGAAAACCATGTAGGAAGGACAGAGACTGGCTTTAATAGTTCCCCTCCCACACTTTGCATATGGTATTGATATCAATAAGAAAGGGAATATCCATTGCAGGCTTCATTTCAACCATTACTTATTATTTTCAGTGATTAAACTCTTTTTCTTTTGAATGCTTAAGAGCGTTTGTGATGGAACTTCTTCTCTGTAATCGCTTTAGGCACACACACACACATATATATAAATAGATAAAGGAAGAAATGGAACGACAGAGGTGAGTTGAATAATGGTTCTGCTTTGTTTGGACTGTTTGTAGCTTCCTATGAAATAGACTGATTGTGACTCGAAGTGGCCATAAACTACGCTGAATTTAATAATGATAAAATTATCATTTTTTCTAACTATAATATTTTGATATAGGTATGATTAAATAAATTTTTAAACAAACTAATATATACTATAAATAAAATAAAACAAATAAATATTTTTAATTTTATATTATATAAATTTATGCTCACGTAGGGCGTGCCAATTATTAGTTATTATTATATTATCCATCTATGTACATTATCTATTTATCTATCTATTCTATATTATTTTGGATAAGCACCGATTGATAACTACCACAATGTTTAAGTATATAATTATCCTTACTCAAGAAATAAAAAATATTGATATATGGGTAAAAACATATTTTACTGTTAAAGAGTCAAAAATTATCTCTTTTTCTTATATCTTTGCACGCTTAGGTGTTTTCTTCTTAAATTTCAGAATTTTTGGATTTTTTACTTTTTTATATTAATTTATTAAATATTTTAGTCTGTGTGTTACTTCTTATATTAAGATATAATTAATTTTTCATTATATTGAAAATGGAATTTTTCAACCATACCATCATGTTAAAAATAGAATTCTTTAATCTTCTACATCAAATCCGCCTCAAATTTAGGTACAATTATTTTTTGTAATTATCTTTTACGTTTTCCTCCTTAAATTAATATATTCTTTGATTTTTTTTAAAATCTGATATCTCTCTCTATATATACATATACATTATTGTTTGATAAAGTGGGTTGACCAAAAGTGCATAGTTTTGAGCAAATTCTTAAATTTCCGGATTTTTCGTTTCTTCAACTTATTTTATTTAATTTTTTAATTAATTGTGTTAATTTATTCGTACCAAATTTAATAATTTTAAATATCATTAGCTCATCATAATTTTGAAATAAATAACTTCCATTCACGCATTGTTCTTTGGAATTCTATTCAAGTTGAAAAGGAAACTTTTCAAGCACGGCTAAATATTTGTACTTCTTACATGTTTTACTTCTTCGATTAAGATATATTTAATTTTCTGTTAAATTAAAAATGTAATTTTTCAATCATATCATCAAGTTAAAAATAAAAATTTTTAATCTTCCACGTACAATTCTCCTTGAATTTATGTGCAATCATTTTTGATAATTTCCTTTTATGTTTTCCTCCTTAAATATATGCTCATGATGGAAAAGAAAGTTTTCAAACTTTGATAAAAAATTATGTTTTTTATATTTTCAAACATTTCAAATTAAAAGCCTTTTTTTTTCAGTGATTTGTTTCTTCTATTGCACTTCCTTTTTCAAAAAACATCTTTGCGATTCCCTTATGTTCCTTCTGTCTTTCGAAATTGAGAAAATTTATTCGAATTTTGTAGAATTTTAAATTTGACATATTTCTTCTACAATATTTCAATATTTTCAAAACGAGTGTTCCCGCTCTACTTCGAAAGGTACACCATATTACTACCAAAATGTCTAAAAAATTATTTACATATATGTGTTTAACCTATCATATTAAATGCTTAATTATATTCATTTGTATTAGCTGCTGTAAATTAAGATACTATATAAGAAATTATGAGATAAAAAGAAAAAAAGGCATGATTTTGGATATAATTTAGAATATTAGATTTTCTAAGAAAAATCATTAGCAAAATTCAAGGTGACTGACATAAAAAAGGAACATGAAATTTTGAGTTAAATTAAAATATTAGTAATGCATTTCTATGTTATACACGATATTGTTAATTGCTGAAAATATTAGTAATGCATTTCTATGTTATACACGATATTGTTAATTGCTGAAAATATACTTATTTAACAAAAAAATAAAATATGATATTTTGTACTCTAAAATAGTGTTTAAAGTAGTGGATGTAGAAAAAAAAAAAAGAAATGAATGAATATAGGAACAAACACTTTGAGCAAATTGTCTTGATACAAATTTAGAGGAATAAGAAAGGAAAAAAGGACAGGAATAAAATGTGAAAATAAGAAGGTTTTAGCATATAAATTTGATCAAAGAAGAATCAAGTTTCAACAATTAACTTCTTCAAAATTTATGAGTTTTATTAAATTAAAAATAAATAAAATTTGAGTGAATATCTTTATTTTAGTGAAAAGTACTAGTAAAAGGATAGAACTAAAAACATATTAAATAAGAATAAAAAATCTTAAATAGAATGAAGGAAATTCCACTATAGACAAATAAACGAGATAATCGTTAAAACATTAGGAAAAATATTAAAGAAAATGACATATGGAGATTTTATTTTAATCTTTATTCTTGGATGAATGCAATCAAAAAAAATGGAAAAATTATGAAATGAGAAAATAGTTATACAAAAAGTGGGTAACATGATAACAAATTTAAAATAATTTTGAAATCATTGTGTGTTTCTACGAGTGCTTGCCAGGCACTTCATTGTCTGATTCTTTCATCATCTTTCCATTTCATTCTAATAATTTGAGTTGGCTTAACTAATAAACGCTTAGTTATATCAATAGACACAAATTCATTCCCTTTGAATATGACATCTATGCTTACTCAGTGCTACTCACTTGTTTATTAATGCGTTAGCGTGAGATAACACACATTCACGTTTCGGCACTGTTGTCAGGAAAGAGTGACGAATGTTATTGAATACCCTTAGTGTTTGCTAGATTAGGCAAAGCATTCTTTTTCTTTTTAATTGCTTTATTTTACTACATATTTTTCTTTTGATCTCATTCTGGGTGTTGGTTTTTGTTGAGGATTGTGAAACTCTAAATGCATGGTAGCCAAGGTTCTAATTTAGAGTACAATTCGTGATAAAGTGAACACTTTGATGAAGAAGAGCCTTGCAGTGCTAACAGCGAAGAGAGTTAGACATTGAAGGTGAACATAATCAACCACCACCTCCACAACTTCCACCACCAAATCAAAGGCCAAATAGACATTGCATTCAATCGGTGATGGATTAAACTATGACAAGAATTATTCGGCCACTGGTGAATTCAAATAATATTGAATCAAAACCCACCCTAATTAACATGGTTGAACTAAACCAATTAGGTGAAGCACCACACAAGGACGCTAATCTACACCTGGCAAGTTTTTTAGAGTTATGTGATATAGTAAAGTTCAATGGTGTATCAGTGAAATTAAGGTTGTTTCCCTTCTCTTTGAAGACCTAGCAAAACAATGGTTACAAGGATTGCCACCAGGTAGCATTACTACTTGGCTAGATATGGTGAACAAGTTTCGACCCTAGTACTTTTTGCTTACTAAGGCAGCACAACTTTGGTTAAAGATAGGGACATTCAACCAACTAGAGTTAAGACACTTCTAGAGGTGTGGGAGGGATTTAAGAAGCCATGGAGAAAGCGCCCCCAGCATGGATACCCCTTGTAGATGCAGGTATAAACTTTCTATAGTACTATTAATAGGCAAATGCGAACTATGTTAGGTGTAATATCAGGAGGAGCACTAATGGACAAGATGCCAAAAGAAGCTTGGGATCTCATTGAGGAAATGACCTTGAAGGCCTACCAATGGCCATGTGAAAGATCCACCACATAAAGGGTAGCTGGGGGTGCATGGTCTTGATGAGTTGACTGCTCTAGCTACAAAAGTGGAGCAACTGTCAAGAAAGATTGGTAATATGAATGTAAGTTCTCGTACTCCATCTTTTGTAGTTGTAATGCTAGTTTGTGACATGTGTGGAGGGTACCATCTCATATGCGAGTGTTAAGTTAGGAGCATGAGTGGGCATGCAATGGATTTTGAGCAAGTAAATTATGTGAATAACTAAGGAAGGCTGTAGAACAATCCCTACTACAATACATTTAATCCAAGACAGTAAAATCACCTAAATTTCTCTTGAAAACACCGAAATTCTGAGATGCTACCTCCTGGATTCCAATCCCAGTCCCAACTACAAAATCAAGACCCTCCACAACTAGAAAAGAAGTTGCCATTAGAGGGCTTGATCGAAAGTCCTTCAAAGTCTACACAAGAGTACATGAATAGCACAGACTCTATCTTGCAAAATCAATTGGCCTCCCTAAAAAGTTTAAAGTATTAAGTTAGGGAAATTGCCAAGGAAATATCATAAAGGTCCAGTGGTTCCCTTTAGAGCAATACTAAGAATAATCGAATTGATCATATCAAGGAAATAAATGTGGGGGGCAATTGAGGAGAAAATTTATATAGATAGTGGATCAAAGGCTAAAGAAAAAGGAAAAAAGGAAGTGAAGGTACCTCCAATGAAGCAGTATATACCACTAATTTCTTATTAATAGCAACTGAAACAAACCATAAAGATGAGCAATTTGCTAGGTTTATAAAGGTATTCAACAAATTGGAAGTCAATTTGCCCTTACTCGAAGTCTTGAACAACTCCTACACGTACTTGAGGTATTTAAAAGATATTTTATCAAGAAAAAGGAAGCTGAAAGATGTGGAGGAGTGCAAAGATGAGAACGATCAAATCCTACATCCCAAGTTAAAAGATCTTGGGAGTTTCTCGATCCCTTACACCATTGCATATAAGACTTTTGATAAAACATTATGCCATATTAGTGCTAGTGTTAATATAATATCATTTCTTACTTTTAGACTTTAGGGATTGGAATAGTGAAGCCGACGAAGTTGGTGATGATATAGCTAGCAAATAGATCCACGAGGACGCCAATAGGAGTCATAGAAAACTTGTCAAGATTGGTGAGTTCATCATTCCCATGAAGTTCATTGTGTTTCCTCTAATTTTAAAGTGCCCATTTGTAACAATTGCAAAGACTGTTATTGACATGGAGAAAAGTAGTCTCACCTTATGTATAGGCCCAAAGGAGGTAATATTTTCATCTATACACTGTCTTTTGTTATTTTGATAAAGCCTACGAATCACAAATGAACAATCTTAAGTTGAAATTGAATAGTGTTAATTATAATGCCATGCATGAGGTTTTTTGTATGAACCAGTAGGATGATCCAAAGGTTGATGCATAGTGGAAGGAAAGAATTGATGCACAAGCTCCAAGTGGACTCCAAAATTCCCTATGGTTGAGCAATAAAGCATAAATTCGTGCTGTAATGGGGAAGTGCAAAGAAAGGAGGCGAAGAAAGCAAAGAAGGAGTACTACAACTTCTCATGAAGGGTCATGGATCCGTAAATGAAAATAAAATGACTAGCTCAAGAGATGACAAGCTGTTGATGAAAAATGCAGCACAACTTGGGAGACAACCCAAGTTTCAATTCATTTTATATGTTTTTTTGTTATTTCTTAAAGTTTTTCAATGTGTTTGGGAGACAACCCAAGTTTCAATTCATTGTATATGTTTTTTGTTATTTGTTAAAGTTTTTTAATGTGTTTTTTGCATGCATTTTTAGTTATTTTTGATTCTTGGAGATGCCTAGAATAGATTGACTTCATTTTGAACTTTTTGCACAAGAATTGGTAGCTCACAATCGACCTCATAATTGTGGAAGATGAAGTCGTGAGTGCAAGAGCAAAAACGTGACCGCAAAGACAACAGCAAGGCAAGATAGAATCTATTGTGACCCGACTTGCGACCATAGAAAATGTCTTTGCGATTACGAGAAGGAATTTTGTGATAGCGGTAGTAGTCACAATAGAGAGCTAAGGTTTCACACTTGCAGTACTCGCGATAGCGACAATGCTTTACTCAATTTCAAATTAGATTGTGATGAAAACATGTTTCTGTCATAAGAGGCCTCGCAAGTGCAGAACTCATCATCCCAATCATGGCTAATATCACCATGATTGCGAGAATAAATCTGAGAATTAATGCTCGCCTCTATCTTCACTTTCTTTCTCCCCCTTCTTCTTCCCACACACATAGCTAACACGTAACCTCCCAGCCCTTTCCCCACCCCCTTTTCTTACTGCTATACGATGCACAATCCACACACACAACACATTATCTTCAAAGCTCCCATATTTCTTCAAGTTTTAGTTCCAAGCTCGTTTGTCCTATCCCCTATACATGGCAGGTATGTCTCATGATTTTTGACTCTTTTCTACATATTTTAGCAAGATATATACCTACATTGTTGATTCATGGTAGCAAGTTTCAATATTGAGGCATGCATGTGAGTATGGGGTTCCTTTTATATTTGATATGAGGTTGTGAGAATAGCTGCAATTTACTTGGTTTTTTGTGCAATATTTTTTTGAAATTTTTCATGTGAATTGTTGGGACTTGACGCTACTGCGTGGTGATTTTGGATGCATTAGCTATATTTTAATTGCATTCCACACTATCTTTGTACCATGTATGCTAGGTGTTCATGAAACTACCTAAGTGACTTTCTTGGCTATTGAAACTTCCTATGGGTGTGTTGTTGTAACTGCCTAGTTGCTTGGTTGAGCATGGCTTCTTGTGAAATTTAATTAACTATATTCCTTTTTTTATTTTTTATTTTTTGCATTCGAAGGTACTCATTTGAGTAAAGGAGCAAGCATACAACTAACTGATCCCCAGTTGTGATTAATTAAGATAAGAAGAGATATATGTAGGTAGAGGCATGAGAAAGATATAGAATGGATATGGTACACCACTGATATATGGTTGAGAGGAGCATTGGTGAGGAGGATGATCCTTATCCACAGTTCAACAATTTAGTGAACATGAAAGGGTAGGCAAATCCTATATGTCACCCAACTAGGCGATCTTCCTTGAATTTGATGAGGGACTTCTATGCAAATGTGTTAAACAAAAGGAGTGCACAGTGAGAATTATAGAAGTACCGATGCGTTTTGGTTCATAAGACATTAATGCGCCATATGGCTTGGACCTAGTAGATATGGAGGAATTTGATCACACGGAGCACACTAGTGACCTGATGAGAACATGATAGCTGGGATGTGCTCCACTGGGGTTAGATGGATTAAGTGTAACCACTTATTCCACACAAAACCCATGAGTATCCAAGCCAAGATGTGGTTATATTTTACCTGAGGGAAGCTTAGTCCATCCAAAAACTCTATCACTTGCTCCACTCTGGTGACCATCCTCCCTTATGCACTTTTCACTAGTGTCCTAATAAAATTTTGCCATATTATTGCCTTGATAGCAGCAACAAATTGGTTCTTTACCATCTTACAAAAGTTTCAATGCATTATGGTGTTTGTGATTTACTCTTAAGTAGATATAACCAAGTGGTCCTAGTGAGATCATTCACAATGCTTAAGGAGTATTTACTTCCATCATGTGAAGTGACGCTACAAGGCCCTAACAATCACAGTGAACAACATCAAATGGTTTCAGAGCTTTGTGTATACTATCCTAAAAAGGCAATCTATACTACTTAGCTAGAGGGAATCTGCTACAAGGTGTTTCTTTTACAAAATGTAGATCAGCTTGAATGCAAGGGTCATCAATCGAAGAACTTTTGTAATTCCTCACATAAGGATTCAACAAATGAAAGCAAAGGATATGGAATCTTAAAACAACCATGAACTATAACCCCCAGAAAACTAGTCGAACATGATGGATCATTTATAGAGATATTAACAATATTTGAGTTGGAGGACGAACTAGTTTGGGCTACCAACACACAGGTGGAGTTTCCATTGACTCCAAACTCTTTGTCCCCAAGGAACTTAGTAAGCTTTATCGCACTAGAGAATTGATATAGACCATCCTCAACTCCACCCTTCCCAATCGTTTCTAAGTGGAAAGGGCTCAAATTAGGCAATATAAGGGTAGGAACGTAAAATAACAAGTTAGTGTGAATATAAGGTTAAACGTAAAGGAAGGAGCACATAATTTCTCATGTAGGGTGACAGTGTTAAATAGCTTTATATCCCAAATATGAGTTGGCAATACTTCTATTCCATTTTAAAAATTGACCAAGCTAGTGATTTGAGTTTAAATAAGGCAAAAAAAAAAAAAAAACATTTGTGACAAACCACATGATCTGAGGCACCTGTGCCAAGTAATGTTCCCAAGGATGTAGCATTTATGAGTTGCTGATGAGAGGCATGTTTGGTTACCTATTATGTTGCAATGGCTTGTTGTAGCTACTTTCACCTTTTGTGTGTTTGATGAACTTGAATTTAAGCCTCCATCCATTTTGCTAAACATGTTTATCAATTATTGAAATTGAGCTTACCCTGGGAGAGAATTCAAATTGATCAATAAAAATCAATTTCAATGCCTTTTTTTTTTCTGAGTTTATCCAATTTATCATGAACATTTGGTTGACTAGAGGCAACGATTCCATGCCTCTCCGAAAGAATCCTCAAAAAATCCACAAGTGCAATTAGGCGTTCTGTCATATATGGAGAGTTCATCTCAAATCACCATCAATCTACCATAGTAAGTCATGATAGAATAATTCCCTTGTACCATTACAGATAGTGATTTCTTGAGTTGAAATATTCTTGGCTTGTTTTGTTGAGACATCTACTCAAGAAGTTTATTGCAAAGCTTGTGAGCATTATCCATAAATAATCAAACTTACTGACAACTAATGTGATGGAATTTAATAACTAGGACAATACCATATCATTGCAACATTCCTAGAGTTCCATTAGAGGCTTATTTTCTTATACTAGTTTGGAGGTCTCACCTATGACAAATCCAAGCTTATTCTTTGCCCTTAGATCTCTCTTGATATTCCTAAACCATGGCACAAAGTTCTTTGTTGTCAATGGCTCTATGACTAGTGTAATCATTGGGTTGTTTCCATTATCTATCTTATAGGGGTTTGTTGGATCATTAAGGTTGAGATACGTAGCATTTGCCATATTGTTTGTTGCAGCCATGTTTTGAGACCATGCAAAAGCACTAGCAGCCATTTATCTTAAGGATGTGTTAACCTAGAGCTCTGGTACCTTGTCTAACTTCATTCATCATTTTGCATCAATTCAACATTGATCACATTAGAAACTAATCAAGAGGAGAAAATAGAATGCAGCCAACTTCCCCTTAACAAATCAGAAACAAAAGCTTGAAGGAAGTAATGAATGACTGAATTCTCTTCATTGCTGTGAACTAGAGCTATCAGAGAATTATTTGAATGATTTCTTAATTGCTGTTCAGTTAGTGACTTCAAAAAAACAGTTAAGAGTATGAGCAACTAGAAAAGAGGAGTTGAACTGTTTAGTTCACCAACTGAAAGCTAAGGCCAATATCTAGCCATGCATCAACCGGCCTGGGGGACTTACTGATATAACAACTAACATAACTACTTTGAGAAAAGTTTAACAAATGCCCCTCTTATCATCTTTTATAAGCCTATATAGATTTTCTCTACTTGATAAAGGGACACTTACATTATATTGTTATGAATGTCCTGATTGATAAGTATCCATATCTTCAACATCGCAAATTACTTTATCAAAATATTTGTTAGTTTCAAAATATATCCTACAACATTCTACCACTCTTAACAAATTTTTCATATTTCGTCCAACCTATTTTATAGGATTCAGGATGTCTTTGAACTTCAAATTTTATTATTCTACAATTTGTTTTGAAATTACAAGATGAAAACTACTAGTATCAATAACTAAATTAAAGACCTTATTGAAAATACAACACCTTATTTGGAAGAGTTGATGTCTGTGTCTCATCTTCTTATTTGGGTGATAATCTTTTAACATTGAAGATCGATTACTCAAGATTGACTGTGGATTGGTTAAGGGCCACTTTCTCATTCCAATTACCTTGTTTGTTCTTGCTATGTTTGTTTCCATTTTAAGCACTACTCATTCCCAACTAAAAAATCTTACAAATCAAACATCTTATCATATAAATTTTATTAAGATTCAAATTCAAATTTTCTCTTTTCACCTTTTATAAATAATTAATAATTTTTTAATTATTATATTCATTCACAAATCAACACCTATTCTAATAATTTTCTACTCACATTCATTTTTTATTATTCTATAAATCTATATTCTATCATATCATTTAATCATTATTACATATTAAATATATATAAAAATAATTTTCCTGCCTATTCAAATTTTACAAATCAAAAATAATTTTTATCTCTACTCAAATCATCTAAAATTTTATTTTTCATCGTAATTAATTTGAAAACAAACGTAGCCTCTAGCTTTACATCTATTACAAACGGCATGCTTCAAACACTTCATGCACTCGCCTATGATATATGCATTTGATTTGTGGCTTAAAGGTCCATCACATGATTTGTCTGTTAGCATTCTTTCATGACTTAATTAGAGAATGCAAACTTTTAATATCAACTGATTCAAAATTATATAGACAAGAATTGTTTTATGGTTTATTCTCAAGATTATCGATTTATAGTTAGGAGGGGGGGGGGGGGGTTGGGGGGAGTGGCGGGCTCACAATAGATTAATTTCATGAGGAAAGTGGGAAGATTAAGATAATGTGAATAGTATTCTTAAACTCATTTGATTAGTTTGCCTACTAATGTGATGTACATCTATACCATCCATCTCTAAAAATGAATGGCAGAAATTGAAAATATTAATGGTTAAGGAGCTTTGCGCTTGCCATTTTACCTATTTAACTTAGCATATGTATGTAAACATATTCTTTTTCTAAATATATTACTTACTATATTAAAATAGTCACACATTCAAACTTTCCTTTTTAGTGTGCTACCCACCACATTAATTAAAAAGGGAAAACAAAATTTCAATAAAAATCTTTCCCCCTCCAAACCTTGGCATGATTCATTACGTCCGTATACATTTTTTCGAGGTTTTTCACCCACTCGTGTACAGACGTTTTGAAAACGAGTTTGAATGCAACACTCTAGGAATGAAATCTTGGAATTCAAGCATTTGGAGTGTCTTCTAAGGGATTCGTTTTGTCCATATACTTATGAGCTGGACATTTCACAATTCACATCACATGCCTCTATATATTTTTTTTTCCCCACAATGTCACAGCAATAATAGAAACAATGTGTGAGTTGTAAAGAAACAAGTTAGAGAGAGAGACAGGAAAAACAACTCATACTACGAATCGTCAAAATCTCGTAAAACATACTCAATGAGCACGCATATAAATTCGAAACATAATTTATCATGCGAAGGCATAGATCTTATATGATTTTGTCATATGAAAATTTTTAAATGTATTATATATCTGTTTTATTTTGTAATTAAATAATATTATGCATGTGTCTTATTTTATAATTTTTCATCAAGTAAACAATTGTCCATTTCTTATAGGCGAATAATTGCTAAGAACTTATATTATGTTTTAATTATAACAAAGTATTATTTATTATTTTTAATACTAAAATAAATTATAATAAATAAAAATATATAAAAAGTTATACAAAATGAGAGAAGAGAAAGTTTATGAGAAATGAAAAAATTAGAATAATAAAATAAATTAAAATTTATTGAAGGAGAAGAGAGACAACGGGAAAGGAAAAGGGAAAAGTAATACATTAAGGGAGTATTTTGTTCTTTTTAGCTGTGCACAAAGTCACAAAGGCCATGACACTTCCCATTTGAGTTTTTTGGACAGAAGTTTGGCTGACTTTGCATCCAGTTGCCACAGTAAATTTGGACGGGTTGATAATGTATGTCGCCTGAAAAAGTATTGCATATTGTTCACTAATGTCGTGGAAACTGATGTAACAGATCAATTTTCCATACAACTCCTTGGCAAATGGATTTTGCAGCATATTGTCGTGTTTATTGGTCTCTGTTTAAGAGATTTTATGCCAGAATAGGCAACTCTGTGAAGTCAGGAACGCTGAGCAGTGGCCAGAACCGGAGATCAATTATTTCATTTGGACTTGCACGAGGATCAAGAAATGCAGTTTTTTCGATTGGAGTTTCAACGAATCGAGAAAACTTAAAGAGAACTCTCTAACAAAGTCAATAATAGTTTTTGACCCTGAAAAGTGTTACAGTCGTGTATCGTGCTCGCTCTGTCTCTTGACCGGCCAGCTGCTTTTCGGTCCCATGAGACATGAAAATCAAAAATTTTTTATACTGGCACGATTTGGTGAAGACTGGCTAATATTTGGTCAAACCTATTTTGACTCAAAAATTTTAAATAAAAACAAGATAAAAAATTTCAAATTATATAATATGATATAGTTTAAAATAATTAATTTTTTTTAAACGGTTCAATTGTTCGAATCACCAATCCAGTAGCCTAGTTAGTTCTCTGATTCATCTAGTTTGGAAAATATTGATCTTTTCTCTTCTTACTCTTTACTTTCTCAGGCAATAAATATTCATAGTTTAAGGAGACTTAAACAAGAAAATTCAATTGTTTAAATTCTAAGAATTGTAAAATTAAAAAAAAATACAAAATATTAATTTAAAATCTATACTGTATTATTAAAAAATTTGTGACTCATTTGGTGAATTTATAATATTATCTTTAATTAATAAATTTACATTATTTTTCTTATTTAAAAAGGCCAATTGACTAAAATATAATAGCTGATTTAGTATTAATTTTTTTTCTATACTTGTATCATTATGGATGAAGGGTTTTTAGCAACACATTGTAAAATTAAACAACTATTCTTAATTAATTTTTTGTCTGTTTTTCTCTTGAAATTTCTTTCATTTCAATTTTATCGTTCTGTATTTTCTTATGTTAAATGTTCTTTAAAATTTTAACCATATTTATTCCCTATTATTATAGAAGTAAGTTTTGTATATAAATAAAGAGTATAGGCATTGATCATCGGAGGAAGACAATTACACCAATGAACGACACAGTGAGGATGAGAAAACACACGAACAGGGAGAGGTCCTTGTCAGCCACTAGATCCCTTCCCCCATCCCATTGGGCAATAGACAATTCGTTCGAGCCGACCACGTGCCAGATGCTAAATCGATGGCTGAGATCCTTCCACTCATACCAATCGAACGGCAGGCAATTCGTCTCAGTGAGCCCATAGTTATCGACATGCAACGGTCCATAATCTTCCACGTGTTTCATACGACGGCGTTCTTATAGCATTTGATCCAACGGAACTCACATTCTCCCCCCGCACCCGCCACTCCAGACTCCGCCTCTTTACCAGTAATTCGATTTTTCGTCGGAGGAATTCCAAGCCTCTTCTTGCATATAACGCTACAAATTTTTCTCTTCTTTTTGTCTTCCTATATTTATGGAATCCCGACAGTTGTAATAGTCAAAGACGAAAACTCTCAATTCATCTGCGGAGTTATTCCAATTTCACATCGTTTTTGTGCCGAGTCTCTGAAGGTGCAGCGTCTACATTTTCTCCCTTCTGGGGAAACCAGATTTTTGTTTTATACTGTCGTGAATTTTTGAACTGAACGTAGAGTAAAAGAATTCCAAACCTTTTGATCTTCAACCTTTATGGTTATTCTGTTCTAAATTTCTGTTTATTTCCCCCTTTTGGGTTCTGTCTAAACCCGAAATTTCTACTGGAAATTGGAAAACTGTAATCTCGCTGAGCCCTTCATTCCTAATCTCGATCTATATTTTCTGAATCTTGAACGGTCCCTTTCCTACAAATAGTAGAGGAAATCGTCATCCATACGACACCCCCGATCCATATGGCAGACTCAGATAATGAATCGGGAGGGAATCGGGACCACAACTCCCACAGCGAAAACTCCCCTCGAGAGCAAGACAGGTTCCTTCCCATCGCCAACGTCAGTAGAATCATGAAGAAAGCGCTGCCCGCAAACGCCAAGATATCAAAGGACGCAAAAGAAACGGTGCAAGAATGCGTTTCGGAGTTCATCAGCTTCATCACTGGCGAGGCATCCGACAAGTGCCAGCGCGAGAAGAGAAAGACGATCAACGGTGACGATTTGCTGTGGGCGATGACCACTCTAGGGTTCGAGGAGTACGTGGAGCCGCTGAAGATCTATTTGCAGAGGTTCAGGGACATAGAAGGGGAGAAGAGCACCATGGCGGGGAAAGGAGAGAAGGAGGGCGGCGGAGGGAATGGCGGGGTGGTGAACGCCGGGGGTAGTTTTGAGGGGATGTATGGTATGCACATGATGGGTTGTCCTGGAGGACCCGTCTATGGCTACGGGCAGATGGCCGGAGCCGGATCTGGGAAGGTCGGGTCGGGTTACCTCATGGGTTCCGGGTCGAGTGCTGATAGTGGGAAGCCGAGGTAGCTTGGCTAGACTTGCCCGCGGCGCTGTGGGGACTTCACTTTTATACATACATACATACATACATATATATATATATTCAAATATTACTTGTGAACTGAACTCTCATAAATATTAGATTGCTTTTATGTGTGTATTCGTGTACGCGTTTGTCAGAGTTTTTTAGGCCGCCTTGTCAAGTTTCATATATATATATATATATATTTAGGAAAGTGTTTCCAAGTGGATTGTGATATACTATCTCGTTGAAAAAGCTTACTTGTAATCTACTTTGTAACTGGTTTGTTTTGTTTTTCTTTTTCTGTTATGACGTGAGACGATGCTCCCGCGGGCCCCGCCACTCCCTCACCATGACATCTGAATGTTTGTCAAGGAATAAATCAGCAGAGTATATAACTCAAAAATAATTTTTCTTAAATTTATTAATGAGCAACAATGCTAGGTCGGCTGGTGATTATGTGCAACATCCACTACGTCTACTTCCAAGTTTTATAGACACGTCTACTCTCACTGGATATAATTTATTTTTTCTTTAGGGCATTAAACTAGTGGCTGCTTCTCTTATAATTGCTTTTAACAATTAAAAATATATATGTATGGCAGTCCAACCACAAGTGGCCACTGGCAAGATGATCTGAAAACAAGATTTTAATCTAATATCAAATTAATAAATTTAAATTGAATTTTTGCAAGTGGGATGAAATTAGGTTGAACCCAATTTATCTGAAAAAAAATGAGTTAATTTAAATTAATCAACATGTTGCGTGCAAACCTATTTATATATTTAAAATAATTTAAAAATATTTTCATTAACTAATTTTTTAATTTTCTAGAGTTATTAGTTATATAAGTAGTAAACTAATTAACTAAAACTAAAGGTTAAAATAGTAAATATGTAAAAATTTAAATCTAAATGTTAAACTAAACCTTAAATGTGAAAAGGGGTTAACTGGTTCATGCATAAATTTTCACATAAAAAAAGTCAATTCTTCTATTTGTGCTAATTGAGTAATACAAAGTTTAACATAATATGTTCTTAGGAAATATTCCATTGACTAACCAACTAAATGTTATCATTAATAATAGCAGCCTGGCATTACTTGATGGTAATTGCATGAAGATAGAGGATTACATTGATCTAAGATTTAGTACCATCATAGTTGCAACTATATGATGTTATGCTTATACTTTTTAATGGCTTGTAATTATATGAATTTGGATTATAATTGGATTTAGTAATTGATTGTTTGAATTCTACATAAGAGCATAAAACTTATCTCTAGGTTCTCTCTCTCTCTTTTCTTTTTTTTGTCAGAATAAATGGTTTTTTTTATCATGGATTGACATGTTAGATTCAGTGACTTACGAAATTAACGGGTTAGATTCAATTTTAAAAAAAAAAAAAAAGACCCACGAAACTAATGGGTTAGATTTGAGTTGATGTTTTGTGTAATATATCAGTATCTCTGTAAACACATAAAATAAATATAAATAAATAAATAAATAAGTATCACATAAATTAAATAAAGAAATTAAAATACGAATTAAATAATTTTATTCCAAAATTTTAAAATAAATACACTTTTCTTAATAAATAATTAATCAATCAAAATTGTCCAAATCAAATGGCGACAAATGGCACAATCCGGTAAGAAAGCAATAAATAATGAAGAAGGCCAATCAGAAGGCGACAAGTGGCGCAGTCTAGCAAGAGGCCAACAACCCCAGCCAATCCGAATGCTCCACGTCAGCAGGTTAGATGGCTACATCATCTCTCCTACAACTATAAATAGGGGTCAGAACCTCACAACAAAAAAAAAAAAGACAAAAACAACAAGCCAAGGAGAAGAAGAGAAGACACAAAATCCTCTCAAGGCGTTCAAGAACATTCAAGGCGTTCTTCGTCAAGTTTAAAGAGTTCATCCCCAAATTCAAGGCGTTCTTCGTCAACGGTCTTCAAATTCAACGTTCGATCCGAAGTCAGAGCGCTAAGTTCGAAAATCAACGTTAATTGGAGAAATCAACAAATTTCAAGGAAGATCAAGCACAAACCCTTCTCTTGAAGATACTCCAAATTAAAGCCACAGCTTCGATCCTAAACCCAAATTCAAGGCGTTCTTCGTCAACGATCTTCAAATTCAACGTTCGATCCGACATCAGGGCGCCAAGCTCGAAGATCAGCGTTAATTGAAGAAATTTACAAGTTTCAAGGAAGATCAAGCACAAGCCCTTTCCTTGAAGACACTTCAAATTGAAATCACATCTTTGGAGGAAGAATCAGAGTACTAAGTTAGAGAACAGAGCCCGCATCAAATTCATTTGATTCAAGTTGTAATCGATTTGTACGAATTTCTTGTTAGTGGAATCCAAGAGCAAAGATTTTGTCCTACAAATTTTTGGCACGCCCAGTAGGACCTCTCTACCTCTCATCTCTTCCTTCCTCAGAGTTTCAAGTGGACTACAAGCTTCGAACAAATCATCATGGCCAGCAACAAGGGAAAAGCTGTCAAAGCCGCTACCTCAGCCGCCAGTGAAACCGCCACAAAGAACGTCGGGGTCATCACTAGGAGTTTGGCAAGGAAAGCAACACGCTTAGAACCAGCCCCCCTCCATGACGATGTCAACAACCCACTCCTCACAAACAAAAGTAATGAGGACGACTCAGCACCTTCGAGCCCTCGCTCTGACGCTTCATCCGCCTCCAATGACGCCCCAGTCATGACGACTAATGCCTCGAGCTTGGAGGACCAAATCGCCGCACTGACTAAAGTCATTGAAGGGCTAGCCAAACATGTCCAAGAGCAAGATGCTCGGATCTCAAGGGTGATGGACAAAGTGGACAAAGCCGAAACCAGTCAAATGGCAGAAAAGGCGCTCGAAGTTCCTGACGGAGTTGAAGCATCTACCAAGCAACCAGCCAATGACCATCAGGAGTCTGTAGCCAAAGAGCTTCAACTATCCTCGGACGGCTCGATTCCTATTGATCAACTTAAAGACTTCATCGAAGGTACCATCAAGAACAAGCTAGAAGGAGGCACTAAGTCGACTCTGGTATATGCCAAGCCATACTCGACAAGGATTGACGGCCTGAAAATGCCAACCGGCTATCAGCCTCCTAAATTCCAGCAATTCGACGACAAAGGAAACCCGAAACAGCATGTGGCACACTTCATAGAAACATGCAATGACGCTGGAACATATGGAGATCTTCTGGTCAAACAGTTCGTCCGCTCGTTAAAGGGAAATGCGTTCGACTGGTACACTGACCTCGAACCCAGATCCATCGATAGCTGGGAAGAAATGGAGTATGAGTTCCTCAACCGCTTCTACAGCACAAGGCGAACCGTCAGCATGATTGAGCTTACCAACGCTCGCCAATGGAAAGAGGAGCCGGTCATTGACTACATCAACCGATGGAGGAATCTAAGTCTAAACTGCAAAGATAGACTTTCTGAGGCTTCAGGCATCGAAATGTGCATACAAGGAATGCATTGGGGACTGCGATACATTCTCCAAGGGATTCGGCCTAAAACTTTTGAAGAATTGGCCACGCGAGCCCATGATATGGAGCTAAGCATTGCCGCGAGTGGCAGTGGCGCGCCACCTATTTCAGAATTCCGCAAGGCGAAGGATAGACAAGAAGTGAGAAGAGGGGGCAAGCCTCTCCCTAAAACTCCAACAAGAGAATCCATGGCGGTACGCGCCAGGCCCATTCCAGTCAAAGGAAAGGAGAAGGCTGATGAAAAGAAAGAAGCCTCACAAAAACCAAAAAGACCAACGCTAAAAGAAATGCAGGCCAAATCTTATCCCTTCCTTGATTCAGACGTGCCTGGGATCTTCGACGACTTGCTAAAGGCCAACCTCATTGAGCTCCCCGAGATGAAAAGGCCTGCGGAAGCCGGAAAGACTGACGATCCCAAATACTGCAAATACCACCGTGGCACCCTATTCATGACTGCTTCATATTTAAAGAGAAAATCATGGAGCTTGCCCACCAGGGAAAAATCACATTGGAAGATGAGAGTGCGAACGTCAACGCTACCACCTCCAACGACCAAATGAAGGAAGCCCCTAGAAACAACCACTCCCTGGACAAAATCAATTGTCTCCGTGAGAAAAGCCAACCCTCTGAAGGTTGCATGACCGCAATGGTCTTTACAGACGAAGATCTAATATTAGGATCTCAACCCCACAACAGACCCTTGTTCGTAACCGGCTACATCCTTGAGCAAAGAATCAACCGGATGCTAGTTGACGGTGGCTCGGCAGTAAATATCCTACCACTACGAACACTAAGAGAATTAGGGATCCCGACAGATGAGCTTTCAAACAGCCACCTGATGATCTAGGGATTCAATCAAGGGGGGCAGAGAGCCTTAGGCACCCTAAGGTTGAACTTGCTCATAGATGACATGGAATCAACCACCTTGTTTCATGTCATTGACGCTAGGACTTCGTACAATTTACTACTCGGTCGGCCATGGCTCCACGAGAACGGGGTAGTCCCCTCTACCTGGCACCAATGCTTCAAATATTGTCGCAATGGTGTCGTCAAAAGCATCCTGGGTGATTGCAAGCCATTCACCGAAGCTGAATCCCATTTTGCTGATGCAAACTATTACTTGAATAAAACTAAGGCTCCAGAGGTTAGTAACTCCCAGCAAAATGACAAGACGGGAGGTGTTCCGGCACAGAAAGACGAAGGCGACAACATGCGCCCCAAGAACCATCCAAATGAGACGCCAGAAATTCATGATGCTTTAAAGGGCTTGACACTGCCTATAACTCAAATTGACGGCAGCATACTTGCCCAACCACCTGAAGGGATTATAAAGGAACGTCCTGAGGCTCAAGAATTGAGGACTGCAAAAGGTTTCGGCCCCAAAGCATACAAACTCCTCGTCAAAGCAGGGTACAATCCGCAAGAAGAGTCACCATTGGGAAAGCTCCCGCAAAGGTCCGAGGGTCAAAACCCACGAGCCGGACTCGGATATAAACAGCCACAGGGCCCTGTGCGCATTGCCATAAGAAGAGCCATTACCAACAACGTAAGGAGAGCTTCCACTAACAACACCACAGTGGAAGACCGCTCCTCAAAATTTGAAAAGAAGCCAGTGCGAGTGTCAGTCTTCAAAAGACTCGGCTCGTCCCAGAAGCAAAAATGCTGGAAAGTGAAGAATAGAGCCGCTGAAGCACCAAAGCACGAGGAAAAGCTCCACAGTCGAATTCCCTCCCGCATGAAAAGAAAGACAGACTTGGTCATATCATGTGACAGGGTCCTCAAAGCTAAATTTCAAACGATCATCTTCACCAAGGCCCAAACTGAAGAAGACGGTGACAGGGAAAGTGTTGGCTCATCCAACCATATAACTGTGAACGAAGGAGAACCCATTGAGGAGGACGCCGAAATCGCACCACCTCAGATGGAAGCAGGCACAAAGTCCACGATGGATGAGTTAAGGGAAATAAGTTTGGGAGACGATGACACTCCTCGCCCCATCTACATCAGTGCCCTGCTAGGAAATGAAGAGGCTTGTGCATACGTAGAATTGCTACGTGAATTCAGGGATGTCTTTGCCTGGTCATATAAGGAAATGCCTGGCTTAGACCCGAAGGTAGCAGTACACCACTTGGCCGTTAAAAAGGTAGCTCGCCCCGTTAAGCAAGCACAGCGCCGTTTTCGACCCGAACTCCTCCCACAAATTGAGGCTGAAGTCAACAAATTGATTGAAGCTGGGTTCATCCGAGAAGTCAAGTACCCCACATGGATCTCTAGCATCGTCCACGTAAGAAAGAAGAATGGGCAAATCCGTTAGAGATCTCAATGAAGCATGGCCTAAGGATGACTTCCCTCTGCCCATCACGGAACTCATGATCGATGCCACCACAGGGCATGAGGCGCTGTCTTTCATGGACGGGTCATCCGGGTACAACCAAATACGAATGGCACCTGAAGATGAAGAACTCACGGCTTTTCGCACCCCTAAAGGCATATGCTGCTACAAGGTTATGCCATTTGGTCTCAAGAACACCGGAGCAACATACCAAAGGGCCATGCAGAAAATATTTGACGATATGCTGCATAAGAACGTTGAGTGCTACGTCGACGACCTCGTAGTAAAATCAAAGAGACGAGAAGATCATTTGCACGACCTGAGAAAAGTCTTCGAACGCTTGAGAAAGTACCAACTGAGGATGAACCCCTTGAAATGTGCATTCGGGGTCACCTCTGGTAAATTCCTAGGCTTTGTTGTTCATCATCGTGGCATCGAGATTGAACAAGCAAAAATCGACGCCATCTTGAAGATGCCAAAGCCTCGAAACATCCACGAGCTCAAAAGCTTACAAGGAAAATTGGCTTATATCCGGAGATTCATCTCTAACTTAGCTGGGCGCTGCCAACCTTTTAGTCACCTCATGAAGAAAGACATCCCTTTTAAATGGGATGAGTCTTGTAGAAAGGCCCTGCAAAACATCAAGTCCTATCTAACAAGACCTCCAGTGTTGGCAGCCCCAGTGATCGGCCGCCCGTTGATCCTATACATCGCCGCACAGGAATGCTCGGTGGGAGCTCTGCTAGCACAAGAGAACAACGAAAAGAAAGAAAACGCTTTGTATTACCTCAGCAAAATGATGACACCAAATGAGCTGAAGTACTGACCAATAGAAAAGATATGTCTGGCACTCGTCTTTGCCATCCAAAAGTTGAGACACTACTTCCAAGCTCACACAATTCATCTGGTGTCTAAAGCAAATCCATTAAAATATGTTATGTCAAGGCCTGTCCTCTCTGATAGACTCGCAAGGTGGTACCTCCAATTTCAACAATTTGAGATTATCTACATACCACAAAAGGCAGTGAAAGGACAAGCCCTAGCAGACTTCTTGGCAGACCACCCTATCCCAGCTGAGTGGGACCTTTCTGATGACCTACCGGACGAGCACGCCCTGCTGGTAGAAGTCACTCCTCCATGGAAGATGTACTTTGATGGAGCTTCCCACAAAGAAGGAGCCGGCGCCAGGGTAGTATTCGTAACATCTGAAGGCGAAATCCTGCCCCATTCATTTACCCTTGTGGAAAAATGCTCAAACAACGTGGCTGAATACCAAGCTTTAATCCTCGGACTCGAGATCGCTATGGATATCAAGCAGCTACACCTTGAAGTCTTTGGAGATTCTCGATTAGTGGTCAACCAACTGCTAGGGGAATATGAAGTTAAAAAACCCGAATTGCTTCCATACCACAACTATGCAAGCAAAATCATGAGCTGGCTCGGGGACGTCACAATCAAACACATACCAAGGAGTGAAAACAAACAAGCTGACGCACTGGCTAAGCTTGCCTCCACCCTCTCGTTGCCTGACGCAAAATACCAGGTGACTATATGCAAAAAATGGGTGGCGCCGCCAACATTCGAAGATGACGAAGGGGTGGAAAGTTGCCTCGTAGAAGTCTTTGACATAGAAAAGGAAGACTGGCGCCAGCCATTTGTGGATTATCTGAAATACGAAAAATTACCAGATGATCCACGCCAAAAAGTCGACGTCCGACGCCGAGCAGGCCGCTTCATCTACTTTAAGGGTGTCCTATATAGACGCTCGTTTGATGGAGTGTTCCTACGTTGCTTAGGCAATGATGAAATGACTCAAGCCATGGAAGAGGCGCACTCCGGCATATGCGGCGCTCATCAGTCCGGACCAAAACTCCATTTCTGAATCAAGAGAATGGGATACTACTGGCCAACAATGGTGAATGATTGCATGGAGTTCGCTCGCCGATGCCAAGCATGTCAATACCACGCCAACTTCATTCACCAACCACCCGAGCCGCTACACCCGACGGTAGCTTCATGGCCATTCAACGCCTGGGGATTAGATGTCGTAGGACCCATGACAAAATCATCCGCTGGCCATCTTTACATTTTGGCAGCCACTGACTACTTCTCCAAATGGGCAGAGGCGGTTCCCTTAAAGGAAGTAAAAAAGGAGAACGTTGCCAACTTCATCCGCGCTAACATCATTTACAGGTATGGGGTCCCCCGGTATATCATCACTGACAACGGGAAACCATTTGTCAACAGCACCATAGACAAGTTATGCCAAAAGTTTGGCTTCAAGCAAAGAAAATCCTCGATGTACCACGCTCCGGCCAATGGTCTTGCAGAAGCCTTCAATAAGACTCTAGGCAACTTGTTGAAGAAGGTTGTATCAAAGTCTAAGAAGGATTGGCACGAGAGAATTGGGGAGGCCCTGTGGGCTTACCGGACTACGTTCAGGACACCCACGCAAGCAACCCCTTATGCTTTAGTGTACGGAGTCGAAGCAATCGTCCCGCTCGAACAACAAATCCCATCGCTACGAGTTGCTATACAGGAGGGACTAACTGAAGAGGAAAACGCCCGCCTGCGTCTTGAAGAATTGGAGGCACTGGATGAAAAGAGGCTTGATGCTCAGCAGAGGCTCGAGTGTTATCAAGCCCGGCTACCCAAGGCTTTCAACAAAAGGGTGCGTATGCGATCCTTCCAAATTGGAGATTTGGTGCTTGCAGTAAGGAGACCTATCATTATCACCCATCGCACTGGAAAAAAGTTTACCCCAAAATGGGATGGGCCGTACGTTGTCCGAGAAGTCTACACAAATGGCGCCTACAAGCTGGGCGATCAGGATGGTGTGACTGTTGGCCCGATCAACGGCAAATTCCTCAAGAAATATTATACTTAAAGGCAAGGCAAAAAAAAAAAGAAAAGCGTTAAAACAAAATACACAAATTGTAAACACTCCTGGCCCGCAAGAGTATAAACTGTGAACGGCATTTACTTCTTGCAAATTTAAGAAGTTCTGAACTACGTTCTGACTTGATCCCATTCTTTTGGGTACGTAGGCAACTTAGATATTCTCTAAGTTCAGTCTCAAATTTGTAACAAATCATGCTTTGATAGCCACCATCGGAGCACTCGCAGAAAGAAGAAAGAGCAACAAATGAGGAAATAAAGAATGGCATTTTATTGATAAATCCAGTTGTTGGCAAAAGAAATAACATCAGAATCCAAGAAAAGGGAAAATACAATTCTGATTAAAGGCTAAGAAAAAGGGTTCAAGCCCTCTAGCTCGTCTTTGGCCATCACCAACTCTGCCTCAGCAACGCGCAAGGCCTCGACAGCTCTCTCGTCCGAAGGCTCCATAGATCGCAAGGTAACCAGCTCCCCATGAATCTCCCCAACCTCAGTCGCGGCCTCCCGCAAAGACTCTTTTTGCTGCACAAGGGATGAGGAAAGCTCCTGCTTCCGCTTTGTCAATAGCTCAAGCTGCTCCTCCACATTCTTCAGCTCAGCCTCAGAACACTCAACCTCTTTAACTCCCTCAGCTTCCTTGTCTAACGCCTCTCGAAGCCGGTCATCAACGTCCTTCAACTGGCGGGCGAGGGCCTCCTTGGTAAGTGCATCTGATGTAGCAGATCGTGCTTCGTCATACGCCGCGGCCCTGGCGAACAAGCTCTCCAAGAATTCCTCGATGCATGAAATGTTGGCATGTTCAAAACGCTTCATGGACTCAAGGACTAACATGACCTCGTCCTTGAGGGAGGAAACAGCGTCAAGCGAGGTGCCCATTAATCTCTCACGAAGGCCCGTCCACAGCTTACAAAGAAACTCCCTCTCGTGGCTCCGAAGGAATTTTTCTGCCTCGAACACTGAAACTGCTGCAGGAAGAAGAGTGTCCTTCTGCTTCTCTGAGGGGCGAGGTCGATCCAGCACAACATCACCAGGCACGACAGCAGATGCTGCGCCAGATCTTCCTAAAGACTTGCGACTACCACTGAAATCCCCGCCATCACTCCCAAACACTTGCTTCTCTATCTGAAAATGAGCATATACATAAGCACATTAAAATCAGGCAAGTCAGAAAGAAAAAAAAAAGAAAAGAGATCACCAGTTATAGCTAATCACCTCCTTGGCAAGGACCTCAACTGACTCATGGTGGCTGGAAGCAGCATCTTCTTTCGGACCACAGGGGGCAGGATCCTGTTTAGCCCTCTTCCAATGACGGTCCCCGTTGCTGCTAGCACTGTCATCCAAAACTGGAAGAGCCAGTCGCTTTCTTTCAGGGGCGATCGGGGCAGCATGGTCGTCAGGACGATCAGGGATGTTGGGAGATGGACCTTCTGCTTCAGGCACATCACTTTTAGACGAGCTGGCACACAACTTCACTGCATGCGTTTCAAGGTAATCCCCATGAACTGCGGTCCACCATTCTTTGTAGCCCTTAGAGTGAAATTTCCTTACAACCGCTGGAATGCGAGGGAAAAATGCCTTAGCCTTCGACCCAGACAGAGTCAGCAATCGCCAGAAGTAGAGACCCTCATCCAAGGAAGTTTCGCGCACATCACGTGTAAGAATCCCAGGAGCCTCCTGATAAAAACCGAACTGACGGCTGAATCGGTGCGGGCTGTAAGGCTCAACAATACACTGAGCGCCCTGCCTCAATGAAAGATAGCCCGAGCGAATCGCAGCAAAATAATCATCCTCATGACGCCTATGGCTACCATCATCAAGATAGAAGATATCCTGTTGTTTAGTAATCATGGTGTCAGTCCAGCCAAAAAGGTCGCCTTTGTGAATTCTCCGGCGCGCCTCCCGTGGGTCATAATACCTCGCTCCGCCTTCACCTGAATAGACAACCATCTTCGGACTATCGATGTCTTTATGGATTAAATAGTGAGTCTTGAAGAAGTGTGCAACCCACGCATAAATATAATGAAGCGGGAACGGGGAGAGGATCCGTGAAGGCCTCCGTGATTGCGCAATCCTTCCCAAACCACGATAGAGGCTTGTAAGGACAGGGATCGCCAGACTCACTGCCCTCCAGTCGCCATAACACATGCCATCTTGAAAGTGCTAGGACGTACAGAACCAGCACTCTCGATGGGAAGGACGAAGACGCTGAGCCAGCAAGCTAGAAATGCCGCTAAATAAGTCCCCACTCTCAAATTATCAGGGACACCGAGGCGTACAAAGGGCTCTTCGTCTACAACAGACCAGGGCTGATGCACACCAATCTCACCAGATGGGTTGCAAGAAGATTTAGGGCGAGCCGACTTCTTCTCTTTTCGGGCAGGAGGTGCAACATACTTCGCCTTTCTCCTGCACCAGAAGCTAATCCAGTCTTTGATGGAGACCGAGGAAGCCCGAGCATCAGTTGAGTTGCTGCGCAAAAATCGATAAGCGTGAAACAAATATTGACAAGACTGGGGAAGATGCCTCTTGCCTTGATCATTGAGACCCACAAGCTCCTTCGCGCTCGGGACCACCTCGTCATAAAACCTCCCATAAATCGGGAGTCCAGCTAAACTCCATAGGTCATGCAGTGAAATAGACACCTCGCCATAAGAGGTGAAGAGTGTGTTAGTGGATGGACATCACGCCTCATAAATCGCCCGCAGAATGTTAGAGCATCGATCGTAGGTAAACATCGAGGCATACACGGCATCGTAAATTTGGGCTGCCCTCAAGTCACGCTCGCAACGGCTAAGCACATCCTCGGCCCACTCCCAATAGCCTTCGATAAAACGAAACTCCCCAACACATGGAAGAACATCACCCCACTTAGCTTTTCCTTCCACAATCTGACGCCCTAGAGTCAGAAGAAGGACCGGCCTGACAGCAGCGTGATGATGAGACGACCGCAAGGTATATGCCTTGGAGGTCTTACTAAAAGGCACCTCCCGGGTCCAACTGTCCATCCGATCAGCAGCTTCCAGCCGAGGCCAAGGACGATGGAGAAGTGGAGGATACACATCCAAAATCGTGCTCCTCTCAAGAGGATGACCTTCTTCATCAAGGATGACCAAATGCTCCACGCCTGAAGGAGAAAAGCTGCCCTTGAAATGCACCATAATGAGAACTGCAAAAGAAACGCAAGAAAAGGTTAGACAGATTCGCAAAAAAAAAAACAAAAAAAAAAAAGAGAGAGAGAGAGAGAGAAAGATTGAAGAGGTCAGTAAAACGTGGCAAAATCAAACCCGTAACAGGCCCAAATCGAAGCCCTAGTAGTACACGTGGGCTAAATCAAGCCCGGTACTCGAAGGCCCAAATCGAAGCCAGTTGCCCAAATTGAAGCCTAGTCGGTACACGTGGGCTTAAAGTCAAAGCCTAGTACTCAAGGCCCAAAAGGGAAGCCTCGTCGGACGGTGGGCTAAATCAAGCCTGGTACTCAAAGACCCAAAATTGAAGCCTAGTCAGTACACGTGGGCTAAAATCAAGCTCGGTACTCAAAGGCCCAAATTGAAGCCTAGTCGGTACGCGTTGGCTAAAATCAAGCCTGGTGCTCAAAGGCCCAAATTGAAGCCTAGTCGGTACACGTGGGCTAAGATTAAGCCTGGTACTCAAAGGCCTAAATTCAAGCCTAACCTGTACACGTGGGCTAAGATTAAGCCTGGTACTCAAAGGCCCAAATTCAAGTCTAACCGGTACACGTGGGCTAAGATTAAGCCTGGTACTCAAAGACCCAAAAGTCGAGCCTAACGTGGGCTAAAAATCAAATTTGATCCTAAAAAAAAAAAAAAACAAACAAACCCTGAAACACAGCCTTCTTTGGAATCAGTACCAAGTGCAGCCCCATTTTCCGAAACACAAAATTCACACCAAACCAAGAAAAATCGGGTCAAGCCAAACAGGGCCTTAGCCCCAAAAGCCAGGTTCATGCCCAAACATGGCCTTGCCCCGGGAAATGAGCCAGCACTAAATTTTGCTCATTTCCCAGGTGTGGGAGGCCGGACAATCAGCACCGCGAAGCCAAGCGACGCCCAGCCTCCCAACACAGTCGTGGCACCTTCTCCTTCCCCAGTCGCCGCCGCGCCAACCGCATCGGCATGTCCTCCTCCGAGCGCCGCCACTGCCACACCAGGCCCAACCACCGCACAGCCGAGCAACGTCAAGGCTGCAGCCCTTCTCCTCAATGCAACATCGCCACAACACTCACCCGCCAACGCCGCACCACTGCAAGCTCAGCCACGCCACCGCTGCCCGAAGTCTCTGCCACTTGGAAGCCCCCCAGCGCAGCCGCCAACGGGAACGTGTTACGCCGTGTCCGCAACCCTTCCGCCTCAGCGCCATTACGCCTGCCCACGCCACTGCAAGCCCTGCCGCAACCAGCGCAGGGAGCAACGCCGTGTGGACACCCCCACGACCGGCGCAGGACCCCGCGAAGCAAGGCAACGTGCAGGGGAACGGTGCCTACAGCACTGCGCATGCACCTCCGTGACACAGCAGCCACCGCCATCGCCACTCCAGACGCCACCACACGCGGCCCTTTTCGTGGGCTCTCAAATCAGCATCAAATGCCACCCGCTTCCCCATCCGTGAAAGTCTGCATCAGACAATTCCCCACGCATGAAAATCTGCACTAAACGCCGTCCGCTGCACCGGCGTCTCCTCCACTGGTCAGCAACACCGCCGCCGAACCCCGCTGCGCCTGCTCGCCAGTGCCTTCGTCCGCCGCGCCTGCAATGTCCACTCTGCTCGTCACCTCATCCTCCGCCACCACGGCCTGGCCACAGCACCGCTGCATCTGCACCCCCTCCGCTTCAACGCCACACGGACCGCGCACCCACAGGAACAGCGCCTCGCGCCTCCGCCATCGACCTCAACCTCCGCTGCCACCCGATGCAGCCGCCACCTAGCGCCACCCCGCGCGCAAACATCCGTGCCGGACGCGGTTCTCCTCTCTCTCCAAGCATCGCCGCAGCACCAGCTCCCACGCCCGCACCACCGCGCACCCGCGACCTCAGCATCCACCGCCGCACGCCACCGCTGTGCCATCCGCCCCGCTGCCTCGCGCCGTCACCTCCGGACTCGCCATCGAATTTACACGACGTCCCAGTGGCCGACGTCGCGTGGAGGCAGCGGATGGAATGATCGGCCAACGATTCCAAAAAAAAAAAATAAATAATAATAATAATAATAATAATATAAAAAAAATTAAAAAAAAACAATAATAATAATAATAAAATAATCAATAAATAAATAAAAAAAATATATATAAATGATAATAATGAAAAAAGTAAGTAGTAATAATAATAGTTAAAGTATATATATATAATAAAATATATATGTATGTATATACGTGTGTGTGCATGCGTGTATATAGACATAAAAAAAAAAAGGAAAAGAACAAACAAAAAGAGGACAAACTCACCGCTTCAGCTCAGCAAACAAAAGAAAAGAGAAATAGAAATCTCGTAGCTACATAAAGGAAAATTTGCGGGAGTTAGAAATCGGCATGCACGATTTCCAGTACAGGATATTAATGAATATTATTAAACTGGAGTTGGAAATCGGCGTGCACGATTTTCAGTACAAGATGAATTTTATTAAATATTTACAGATAAATATATATACGTGTACGCCTATATACGTCAAGAAAAGTGGTCAAAAGTATATATAAAGTATAAGTGAAATAGAATAAATAAAGTAAAACAAAAAACAAAAAAAAAACAAAAAAAACAACAAAAACAAAAAAACAAAAAAACAAAAAAAACAAAAAACAAAAACAAAAACAAAAAAATATATATATATATATAAATATATATATATATATGTATATATCTAAATATATAAATAAAATCGAGACTCATTCATTCAAAATAAATAAATAAATAATAATTTTTATTCATGAACAAGTCTCGAGGGGGCATTTTGTAGACATATAAAATAAATAAATAAATAAATAAGTATCACATAAAATTAAATAAAGAAATTAAAATACGAATTAAATAATTTTATTCCAAAATTTTAAAATAAATACACTTTTCTTAATAAATAATTAATCAATCAAAATTATCCAAATCAAATGGCGACAAATGGCACAATCCGGTAAGAAAGCAATAAATAATGAAGAAGGCCAATCAGAAGGCGACAAGTGGCGCAGTCTAGCAAGAGGCCAACAACCCCAGCCAATCCGAATGCTCCTCGTCAGCAGGTTAGGTGGCTACATCATCTCTCCTACAACTATAAATAGGGGTCAAAACCTCACAACAAAAAAAAAAAGACAAAAACAACAAGCCAAGGAGAAGAAGAGAAGACACAAAATCCTCTCAAGGCGTTCAAGAACATTCAAGGCGTTCTTCGTCAAGTTTAAAGAGTTCATCCCCAAATTCAAGGCGTTCTTCGTCAACGGTCTTCAAATTCAACGTTCGATCCGAAGTCAGAGCGCTAAGTTCGAAAATCAACGTTAATTGGAGAAATCAACAAATTTCAAGGAAGATCAAGCACAAACCCTTCTCTTGAAGATACTCCAAATTAAAGCCACAGCTTCGATCCTAAACCCAAATTCAAGGCGTTCTTCGTCAACGATCTTCAAATTCAACGTTCGATCCGACATCAGGGCGCCAAGCTCGAAGATCAGCGTTAATTGAAGAAATTTACAAGTTTCAAGGAAGATCAAGCACAAGCCCTTTCCTTGAAGACACTTCAAATTGAAATCACATCTTTGGAGGAAGAATCAGAGGACTAAGTTAGAGAACAGAGCCCGCATCAAATTCATTTGATTCAAGTTGTAATCGATTTGTACGAATTTCTTGTTAGTGGAATCCAAGAGCAAAGATTTTGTCCTACAATCTCAACTCGATTCGCCAACCCATAACCTGACCTAGTTAGCAACACTTCTAACATTTAATGGTGGAGCTTTCTATTTATTTATTTTTTGTCTAAGTAAAGTTTGATTAAATTCAAAGACAAGTAAACTCAAATGAATAATCAATTATATAATAACATAACTAAAATTATTGTTTTTGGAAAATTTTGACCTTGCTGTCCATTTGTAGATTTGAACACGTTACACAATTCTTTATTGAAACACTAAATGTCATTTTCCCTTTAAAGAAGGGGATTGACAACATATTTGGAAAACATGCACGAACTGTGCAAATTGGAGAGGAGAAAAAATCACAACGCATTTTCACAAGTTGTCCATAAACTCTAGTCCAATTATATAGCCTTGCCTTAAAATTAGTATATCAAGCTCAAAACAAGTGATAGACTGATTACTAGTCGGGGACTTTTATGGCAAAATGTCCCAATTGGGAAACATTTTGCCAAAATGATTCGTTTTCAAGATCATAGTAAAACAGTCTTTTCCACCATCTCAGACGACAGAAAAATTAAATTCACCTTTTGAGAGGGCAAAATTGTAACCGTTATGTACAAAATTAGCCGAATAGCAAACACGCAAGCATTTTGTTTACACTCCAATAGTAAGCCACTAACATATTTTTTTTTTCGATTGCAACATATTTATTTACACAACATATCCAAGATCTTAATTTTTAATTCACCAACTGATATGACTTGAATATGATGTTCCATTTCCGATCCCTCGAGATGACACATGCACTACAAATAAAGGACAAATACATGATTTAGGTAGGCAAGGTTCCTAGGATTCAACCTAAAGCATGGACCTTGAGTTTTAACTCAACCAAGGATGGGGTGGCATGGGCTGTGAACCCTAGTTCAACGAGCAAGAAGGTACTTGAGGGTCTCAACCATAAGACAACCCAATATTGCAAGGGACCACTATTTGATAGATATGGCTTGCAGTTGCTATAGTTACATTAGTGGGAACACAGCCTTGAGTGCTAAACGTGCAACAACATGAAGATAATTGTTAGGCCAATCCACGGGCATACAAGGATGCAATGTTAGGCAAAGGAAACACGTATCTTGAAAGATTAAATATCCATTGTTATGTATCTTGTACATATCTCCACCATCCAAAATAATATAATTCTCCCTCCCTCTCTTTCTCTCTCTCTCTCTCTCTCTCTCTCTCTCTTAGCTATATTCTTACTTTTGAGTTATAAATTTTTGGATCATAAGATTGCCGCCATCTATGGGAAACAATATTCAATCACACCGAGGTTGTTTTTAGTTAGGAAATGGAAGGCAATAGTCCTTTGCCCATAGTTACACCTCTATTACTCCTTACCATTGTTCAAGTACAAGCCATAATCTATAATGTAGTACTGGATACATTAGCTCATATTTCTCCACCCTTGCCTCTAAGGGGAAAGGTTGCCAGGACAATTCCACCACACAAACACCCAATGGACCAGGAGGGAGTGAGTAGGGGTTTTTGCCATAATAATAATTCTAAAAGTAAAGTACCCAAGCTAGCAAGGAAAGGGGCTTGAATATGGTTCACAAAAGAATAGTCCATGTGAATCATTATCTTTTAGTGACAAAGTCTTAAATGACTCGCTCTCTAATAACTTTAGAGGGGTCACCATTCCTGAGTAAAATGGTGCTTTAGATCCCATAGTGCACCTTTCAAGCATTAGGCCTTGCTTCCCTAATATTCTAACGGTGTTAAGTGCCATGTCATTCTTACAACACTTTAGTGGTATTGTGCAGAGATGGCTTAGCCATCTTCCTACAAGAGTAATTCAAAGTTTTAAGGAATTTGCCTCTAGTTTTACATTATTTTCTAGTAGCCAACAATATGAATGAATGCCTTTGTCACAGTGAAGTTAAATCTTTAAAGGAATGTGTGAAAGGTTGGAGTAGTCTTGAAACACCTGCAACTACCCAACAAGTTCTTTCTAGTGTGTTTTGCAAGGATTACGTGACAAGGAATCATCTAGCCAAAATGCTAGCAAGAGATTTTGCTGAATCCTTGGCACATGTTGAAAAGTATATTAATGTGGAAAAGACCTGAAGAAAATGAGTGAAAGATAGAGCTCAATTAAGACCCAACAAAAAAGCCCGACAAGGCAATCCAGGAACGAGCTTCCTTCAAAACGCAAACAAGTGTAAGAATAAGGTTTCATTGGTAGCCAAGCTAAAAGTGTCTGTGGAGCAAGTATGCAAATTCTATTAGGATTCCCATGTACATAAATTTTATTAGGATTCTAATGTATTTCACTTTTTCCCATGGTCCTCTAAGCTGAACAAGGTAGATAAATGCCCTCTTAAGGAAAGGATACTTTCAAGAATTTACCTAACACCATTTAAGGGGTGAATAGGTCAATAAGGCCAAGGAGGTCGAGAATCTTACCAAGAAAGATCATTTAAAAAAGGGTATATCCACATGATAATGGGTGGTTTGGTAGGGTTACATCTAATTTTTGCCAGAAAATTATATGTGAGGAAGGTAATGTCCGTTGATTTCATATGCTGAACTATTTTTAACACAACAATATCTTACTGTCCCAAAACCACCCAGCCCCTAATCACCCACTAATGAAAGAAATTCCTTTTCCCAACCCAAAGGACAATAAGAAAGGGCAGGACACGATAATTAAGAGAAGCATAAGGAAGAGGTAGGAAGAGAACAGAAGAGAATTTGACATAATGGTACAAATGCATAACATTTACTTTAGTTAGCAGGTGCATATAACCAAAAATAAATTTGAAAGGAATCATAAAACCTTTGATACTCTTTGGATCGATCAATGAACTCTTTTGCAATATCACGACCTTGATACAAAGCTAGAACAGCTCTAATATCGGTTGGTCGGTGTTTGGCAACATCTGCACTCAAACAAGGTGACCCTCATATTGAGACAGGATAAAAGTAAAGGATAAATCTGAAAAGCATTATGCAGATCCTGAGAGCTCCAACATTGAATTCAAGATAAATGCTTACATTCCAGGAATGGAATAAGATCTAAAAGAGCAGTGTCTTCGGCATCCCCTTGCCATGCTTTTATTGGCACACAATTTTCAGTCTGAAGGCAACATTCCTGACCATGACCACTAATATAAAGGACCTTTGCAGGATCCCTACTCAGCTTCTAAAGGTCCTGTGGCAGGAGTCACATATTTAAAAGATGATTTAACCCACACATCAAGAATTCCTATAAATGCAAAGCAGCAACCAAAATAAAGAAATATGCAAACATTAGGCATACTCAGCATCCTAAGTGATGAGAAAGGTTGTGAAAAAACAACAGCCGGTGACAAGACACAAGTGGAATTATTTCAAGTCAATGATACTTGTTAATAATGAGACTATTAATTAGGAACATGAAAGCCTTTGATTTAATTAATGAAATTAATTAAGTTAAAGGTTATAATTCCATTAAGCCTTAATTATTAATATGATTGATAATTGAAAGACTAGATAGGTCTTAATTATTAATAGAAATTAATAATTAAGAGTTTTGGGTTGCAATTATTAAAAA
Source organism: Avicennia marina (assembly GCA_019155195.1). Taxonomy (NCBI): domain Eukaryota; kingdom Viridiplantae; phylum Streptophyta; class Magnoliopsida; order Lamiales; family Acanthaceae; genus Avicennia; species Avicennia marina. The sequence goes on along the minus strand of CM032754.1, from coordinate 14,788,151 downwards.
GTTTAATGATTGAAAAGTACATGAGCCAAAAATTATTAAAGGTTCATGTAGTAAGGCCATGGAGTGCATGAATAGTATGCCCTAGTATCTCAATATAAATATATATTTTAGAAGAATTCTAAGCATGAAAAAAAATCTGAAAAACTCGTGTGCCACCCTCCGAGCAAGAAAAGAAGTCTTTCTAACCACCCTGTCCATGTCTTCTTGTCATCAAAGGCCTTTTAGCCAAAAAGAGTTCGTGTTAGAGCCTTGAGAAAGGTGTTTTGTGAGGTGTAGTAGGTGCTCATCATTACAATAGCTATGTGAGCAATCTAGAGGTTACGGTTTGAGGGCCACGACCCAAGGATCACAAGTACACCGATTGGAATGTAATTCCAAAGTGATGTTCTTTTTAGTTATCTTCGATGCTTCTTAATTGATGCGTGTTGTATGGCGAATGCAAAACAGGTTTGGTATATTATTCCAATACATTTATATTATTGTTTCATGATTTAAAAGTTTTAAAATCTGTCCCCAAACCTATTGAAACTCAACAAGTACCCTATATGTTATGTTAGTAAGATGCTGTAAGGGCTGAGCTTAAGTAGCAAGAGATGGAGAAAATGGCATTGGTCCTATTGTTTATTGCTTAAAGACTTTATCCCTACTTCTTCACCAATCCCATCTTGGTTTTGACAAAGGACCCACTAATATAGATATTAGGAGGGTAGAATTCTTCGGAAGATTACTCAAGTGGGCTATTGAATTCAATGAGAATGACATTTCCTATTCTTCTCAACTATCAATTAAAGCTCATACACTAGAAAATTTTCTAATGTAAACATCCTATGTGCACACTGATTCTAGATAGATCATGTATGTGAATGGTTCCTCTTCCCAAGTAGGAAGCAAAATCAAAGTCATTCAAATCTCTCCTTAGGGAGATGTTCTGGATTATGCATTTTTGCCCCCAAGTAGTGTCTCAAATAATGAAGTAGAGTATTAAGCTCTTTTTTGGGGCTTAACAACAATGACGACTTTGGGCACAAGATGAGTGGTTGCTTATACTAATTCACAACTAGTAGCAAAACAATTTCATGGGAATTATAATGTAAGAGAATTGCAATTCTAGTCATACTTGGAAAAAAATCAAGGGCTTGGTTAATTAGCTAGAAGACTTCCATTTAATGCAAATCAAGAGTGCAAACAATGAGAAAGGTGATTCTTTTGCAAAACTGGCTACTACCTTTCTAAGTGGAGATCACAAGTGAATTACTGTTCTCCTTGCTCGTGATACTACAGAAGAAAGTTTAGCTTTATTAGTCAAAGATAATGATTGGAGAGGACCAATCTCCATTTTCTAGAAGGGGAAATAGTAGATAGGAAGACTTTGGAAATGAGCTTCTAGGTTCCTAGTCGTCGGTGATGTTCTATACAAGAAAGGGATCTTAGAACACCTCTTACAGTGTTTAGCTTTGGAAAAAGCTACCTAAATTCTCAAGAAGGAGCATGAAAGAAGTTTGGGGCACATAGGAGGCAAGATATTGGTCTCGAAGATTTTGAAAGTTGGGAATTTCTGGCTAGCCCATAATTAAAGCTAATTCCCTGGCCTATGCAAGGTAGTGCCCCTAATGTCAAGTGCACAGCAATGTCCCTCGGGTCTCTTATAAAGAAATACAGTTATTAAGCATGCTAGTCCCTTTTACTTGATAGGAGTTTGACATCATTAGTCCTTTCCCTGAAGCTATTAACTAAAGAAAATTTGTTATCGTTGAATATTTTGACAAATGGGTCAAGGTTGAGCCTCTAGCTAAAATCACTAAAGTAGCGCTCATTGGATTCCTATGGAAAAATATACTATATCAGTTTGGAATCCCAATGGAGCTAGTATCTGACAACAGGAGGCAATTCTAGGGCAAGAAAATCAAAGAATTGTGTTAGCAATTGGGGATAGTCTAATTGTTTACTTCAATTTCTCATTTGCAAACAAATAGACAAGTTGAGGTAACTAATTAAACTATAATTAAAGGGATAAAGACTAAGGTAGACAAAGTAGACAACAATGTCCCTCAGCTCTCTTCTAAAGAAATAGAGTTATTGAGCAAACCAATCCTTTTTACTTGATGGGGTGTTGATATCATTGGTCCTTTCCCCGAAGTTATTGGCCAAAGAAAAATTTGTTAGTGTAGTGGTTGAATATTTCAACAAGTGGGTTGAGGTTGATCCTTTAGCTAAAATCACTAAAGTAGAGCTCATTGGATTCCTATGGAAAAATATATTATATCAGTTTGGAATTACTACAGAGCTAGTATTTGACAATAGGAGGTAATTCTAGGGTAAGAATATCAAAGAATTATGTTAGCAATTGGGGGTAGTCTAATTGTTTACTTTAGTTTCTCATCTAAAAAGAAATTGGTAGGCTGAGGTAACCAATTGAACTATAATTGAAGGGATAAAAACTAAGATAGACAAAGTAGACAACACTTAGGTGGACATTCTCCCAAAAGTGTTGTGTTCATACCAAACCACATTCCATGCTATGGCCGGCATGACCTTATTTTCCCTAGTATATAAGATTGAAGAAGTAAATTCCAATAGATGTAGAGGAAATTTCTCATAGGATAGCTCAATAAAATAAAGGTGAGAATTAGAAAAAAGGCTGACCTTGTTGAAGAAAGAAGGGAATTCGCTTGACTCTAGAACATCAAGTACATGCAAATGATCGCTGTGCAATATAATCAAAGGGTTCATCCTAGATCATTTAATAAAGGAGAATTACTGCTCAAAAACATGGAACTAGTCCTGAATCTGGGTAAATTGAGACCCACCTTAGAAAGGTCCAATATCATGGAGGAAGTCCTACTTAGGGGAGCTTATAAGTTGGAAGACTTGGAAGAAAGCATCTTTGAGCGACTTCAGAATATTTAAAGTTTGAAAAAATATTAAGTGTAAACAACATCAACGAAATGTCTATTTCCTTGTATTGTTAGTGTTTGAAAGATGATTAAGCTAAATCATGAAAATTACTGAGACATTAGCTCTAAGGAACCCAATGATGTGGATATCCTAGAACGAGATCCCCTTAAGTTGCCACCCGAACCCATCACAAGAGCAAGAGCTCTCCTATTCAAGAATGCCCTTGCCCACTTAATGCTTAATTGGAGGTTTGATGATCATTCATGCATGTTGGAAGGGTCCAAAGATGGGTTGTGGCACCTAATTTTAACTTCGGAAGCTTAAGAAATTCTAAGGAACTGTGCAAGCATGATCCAGACTAGGACAGATCAAGCCAGGCCCTTTAGAGCAACATTGAAGAGCTCATGATCAAGTCGGGAGGGGCGTGATCATTTGCCAGGAAATGAGCTTTCTATGATTTCGATTGACTAGGAGTGCAATCGACTTGGAAGGAACACGATCGTCTGCCAGAAGAAGAGCTCTCTGAATTTACAATCACCCAAGGACGTGATCGATTGTGAGGAGCTGCAATCGTAACTACAGAATGTATGTTAGCTATGCACTAAATCTAACACAACTAGCACTCGATCACACAATAGGCAGAAAGTCTCATTTTGACCCTGTTTTGAAATTGACCATGTGCAGCCAAATTTTCAGGGATATTTTTGTCTTTTCAGCCTCTCCCAACTGTGGCTTGTACTCCCATTAAATACTTTCAATGCTTAATTGTAAACATAACACAAGTTCATTTAATACAAGTTTGTCCTCTTTTCTTCCATTACTTGTTCTTTGTTAATGTGTGAGTAAATTCAATACTTCAAAGCTCAAGTCAAATCGGGTCATTCGAGTATATTCCTGTGGTTCGTGGCTAACATTTGCCAGTATGGTGTTTGGTCTTCCAATTACATAATCTTGATTTATTGCAAGAGTTTACCTCATGTGAGATACATTCATAATTGGTTAACTATTGTGCAAACTTGTCGATTATCCCTTTAGTTTTCTTGTTATCTTCCTTACTTTCATTTTTCATAAAATTTCTCAAATTTTCCCAACCATTTTCAATCTTTACTTCCGCCAGTTCACATCAAAGTTTTCCCAGAGGCAACTCAATCGAGTTCCTAAACCCAGTTAGTTAGTTGGATTCCATTTTTTTTGTTTCTATATTTCATACTTCCCTTTTTCCTTAAAATCCCAAAAGTAAAAAAAAAAAATTCTTGGAGAGTAGCTTGTTTAGACTAGTTTGGATTTTTGGTGGCGTTAGAAATCTGCGGCATTTGTAGTATCGATTGAGTATTTAAGGTGCTGAAAAATGATATCATCATTTAAATATTCTTGTTGAAAAGTTATTGGTGAATATTGTTGTTGGAATATTGTGCTGTTGAGGATTTGTGATTGAAAGAAGAAAAGAACAATATAAAGGAAGAAAAAGAAACAAAAAGTTGAAGAAAATCATACAAAATTGTGGAATTTTGTTTTTGGGAGTTGTTTGGAACAAGTTTTTGCCCAATTTTGGTTGTTGAAACTATCCTGAGGAGCTCAGATCAAGTGCGACACAAGATCCTTCCCAACTTTGTAGCAATTTAAGCCTCGTAATCAAACACACACTCGCCATGCGCGATCGTGTGCTTGACTTACCTAATTGATCGCCCTACACCTCCAAATCAATTACCTAGTCATTCTTTCATCCCTAATCAATCCTTTTGCATTGAAATCAATTCCATAACCTAATTTCCCTAATTACACACCATTTTACTTGCATTTGTTGGATTGTTGAACTTAGGAAACATTTTGAACCATCCGAGACAACTTGATTTGGATTGGTAAGATTTCTCAAGTGTTTTTTATTTCTATTATATCGCATATGTATACACTTGCACGCACGCACGCACGCACACTTTATTCCACCCTTCTTCTTTCAAAATGTCCAATACTCAAGCAAGTTTAGCCGGAGAAAACTATGACATGAAATTGATGCTTGAGGCCATTCGAGGTGAGATGTAATAGATATCCGAGACAGTTGAAGGAATGTATGACCGATTGGAAAGAGTTGTGGAATCTCAAACCACAAGGACAATAAATAACCCATCACCATATAGTGGTCAGGTTAGGGATCGAGAGCGTGGCCTAAGAGCTAAACGGAGGTCACCAGACAATCATTCGAATTTTAATCATGATATGTTTGATGAGCCACCACAACCACAATGAAGGAGACCGGCACATGATAATAAGGTTGAGCTGAAGGGAGTTAAGCTCAAGGCACCACCATTCTAAGGAAAATCCAACATGAAGCTTTATCTTAAATAAGAAATGGCATATTTTGTTTTAAGGTACCCAAAGGGCATAACCAACCAACCATAATAGTCCATATTTTGTTTTAAGAACTATTTTCTACTCATCTCCCTATTTCATGTGTATTAGATGATAAACACTTTTTAGATCAATTCATGAAAATACACTAGCTCCTTATAATTCATCATGCATATCATCTAGCACAAGAATAGGATGGTGATACTTTACTATTATAGCATTTACTACTCTAAAATCCACGCATATCCTCTAAAATCCATATTTCTTTGGCACGAGTAACACTAAATCCGAGCATGGATTTATACTCTCTAAGGCTCATCCTTTATTAATCAACTCTTCCATTTGCTTTTGGATCTCCTTAATCACCTTCGGATTCGAACAATAAGTCAAACAATTCAGGATGGTTGCTCTAGACACAAAATCAAATTGATGTTCAATCCCCCTAATAAGTGGCAATCCACTTGGTAGCTCCTCTAGTAGCACATTTTGGAAATCCTACAAAATAGACAAAACTTTAGAGAGGAAAATGTGACCTCTTATAATAAATAGTAGGATTCTCTATACATAAGTAATACAACTCTTTTCACTTCCTATAACTATCCTCTCTTCTCTCTCTCTCATCTCTCACTCTCGCTAACATACACTCTTTTCCTCCCTTTTCTTTTCTATATTTTTCTTTCTTTCCTTTCTTTCCTATCTACCCGTTCACTCTCTAATTCTTTCTCACTCTCTTTTTTTCTTCTTTTTCCTCTCCACATCTAATTCATATTATTGCTACAAGTAGTGTTGATCTTAATGCACTTCCTTGGTGTAAGTGGTACAAAAGTTACCATCCAATCATTGTGATAAAAGATATAATTATTAACTTACCATGAAGCACAACATTCTTATCAAATTGCCAAGGCCTTTCTAGCAAAATGTGACTAGCCTACATGGGTAACACATCACATTACACATTTTCTTTATATTTGCCAATCTCAAACTCTACTAGGACTTGCTTTATAACCTTCACTTCAACACTCTTATTGTAACTTTTATAGTCGTGATGCAAGTCTCTCTACTAATATTGTATTAGCAACATTCGTATAACTCCAACCATCTATAACAAGACTACATGTTTTACCTTTTGTCCTATACCTTGCATGGAAGATATTTTATCGGTGCTCTTTAAAGCCCTCTTCTTGTACCACGCATTCAATGTCTGCAGATGTTACCCAAAATTATAGTTAATTATGGCATTATATTTAACAAGTTTGGTGATATATATTACACATGATAACGTTAAATTGTGTAAAATGGACGTTGTGTCAAACAAATCTTAGGATGGAAGAAAAATTCTTAAATTGCGCATGAATTATATTAAACACTATCATGCATGTATCTTTGAATAAATTAAATTAAATATTATGATGCATGTGTTTTAGAATGAGGGTTATTATAGTTGCAGGGATTAAGTAGAGGCTTTGAAAAGATTCCGTGTTTTAGTGGAACATTCAATTGATCTCAAACTTTGATGAATAAAAGAAAAATGAATTGGCTTTCCAATGGTGTAAAACTCAGGTCAATTGAACATTAGACGAGAAAGTTACACTTAATAAAATGTACACCGCTAGAACAGTCGAAAACACTTGAATCGACACAGTCAGGGCCACGATCACGGATGGTTGAGCCGCGATGGCGAGGTGGAGGTCCGCAGCTGCAGTTGAAGATCGCACCATGCATTGGATCTATCACAATTGGAGCCGTGATCGTGGGAAAGAGAGCCACGATTGCGGTGTTCAAGTGCAAGGGATCTGTCTAAGCCGCAGTTGAGGAGGCCATGATTGTAGATGATGGCACGAGAGAACTGGATTTTTTGCCTATTTTCGTGGATCCTCTAGCTTCACTTATTTCTCTTATATATAAAGAAGAAACTTGGATGAAAAAATAGGGGGAAAGGTTAAAAACTTGGATTTCAAGGAGACTATGTCATTCAAGAATAATTGGGAAGAATCTTGCCTTGTTGAAGACATAATCCAGCACGCAATTGTTCAAGATTTTGGACTAAGATTTCCTTATCTTTTTCTTGTTTTCTTGAACAATACGATTATGAATTTTAGCATTGTTCTTGCTTTTATTTTTATAGATTTCTTGATTTCTACTCTAGGATCCTATGTAAATTAAGGATTTTTAATAAATACATATATGTAATTTGTTTTCCTTGTTCTTATTATTTACAATTGTGAGTTTATGTTTTTCAAGTGCTTGGCAACTCTTTGATTTAATAGTGACCACGTGGGGAATAACGGAAGTGAAACTCATGGGTTAAACACCAATTGCAACTGTAAATTTCATGGGAATAATGGAAGCGAAATCGAAGAATTTACGTGGAATAAGTGTTAATATTCATATTCTCAACCTAAGTTGGACATGGGGACATGCTTGTTTGGGTTGAGGTTTTAGGATAATTTGAGAGAATGTCTTGAAGAAAAAAAGATTAACATACCATAATAAGCCATTTGAATTTGATTGCAAATGCATTTGTTATTCATTAAATCTCCACACTACACAGGGGCCTAGGCCTTGTCACCACTGAATCTTCTTTAATTTGTATCTAGTTTGATTGATTCATTAAATATATGTTTTCTCATTTTCTCTCATTGCTTTTATTCTCTCTTGCTTAAGGTGATTTAACTAATACGTTCTCAATTATAGTAATAGACACAATTCACACTCTCTCTGTGAACACGACACTCATGCTTAACCAATTCTATTTATTAGAAATTTAATTTTGGTGTGTTACAATGACACGCATCATCTACATCACCACTAAACTCACATTACTTCTCTTCTTATAAACTCCCTCATCTTTTTCGGATGGCAGCACTTCCAATGGCAGTATCTCATCTCCACTGCTATCCTCTTCTTCATCCGTTACAATCTTTTAATATCATGGTTTGCCTATTCAGACATTGAGTTTTAATATGTCCTCTTCCTTGGCATTTAAAATATATGATATCTTGATTATGTGTAGTAGAAGTACTAGGATTTAGATTTTGTGCCTTAGATCTTTTTGCCTTTGGTGCAGCTTTTGGCTTGGCACCTCCACTTAATGTGGCCGATTACTTCTCCTCTCGCTAAGTAAATTGTCATGTGGTTGTGTGCGGCAACTACTACTACAACCCCTCCTTTTAAGCTACTTCTCATCCATGATGGCTCGCTTTACTAAGCCCTTTATGTCCACATAATAATGCAACTCAAGTATGTCTACAATATCCCTATTCAAGTCTCCGATAAACTTGGCCACGGTCGATTCCTTATCCTCCACCACTTTGTCCTCATTAATGCCATTTCTATCTCCTTATAATAATCTTCTACACTCTAGTTTCCTTATATTAATATTTTTAATCTATGATTGACACCTCTATGATAGTGCTAGGTATGAATCGTTTTCACATTAAAACATTCAAATCATGTCAAATATCAATAGGATGTTTACCACTCCTCCTACGACTAGTACATATGTCGTCCCATTACATGGCAGCACAATCAGTGAACTTTACTATTGCCACCTTCACCTTTTGTGTCTCAATATAATGGTGGCAATCAAAAACCAACTCTACCTATTGCTTCCATTCTAAATAAGCATCTGGATTAGATTTATCTTGGAACGCTAGTATAGTCAACTTGACCCCCTTGGGACCTCATCATCCTTTTCCCACTTGCGCCTATTAGACCTCCTAAGGCTACCAAAATCCTCAAAGTCATTAGCATAACCAAATCCATCATCACTAACATACCTTTTCCTATAAAGCTAGCACATAGAATGTCCTTCTTAGGCATAAACTCCTCCTGAGATGCTAGGCTCCCTCATGTGGATGACTATAAAGCCTCTAAATTCTCCAAACACCAATTCATACTAGCCACTATGTTTGTAGGCTGCTTCATATTGAAAGTGTTGTCTCTAAAAGCCAATTCTCTGGACATCCTATAAAGTGTATAATATAGAGAAAGGAATAGGAACATTTAGTGTTTGCCAGTGTCCTTTTACCTGACCCGATGTAAACCACTATGCTTTTACCTCTTGCTAGTGTATCACATAGAAATCACTCAAATAATGTACTCACCAACTTAATTTATTGTGTCCACCCAGTAAAATTTCAAGGACTCAAAAATTCAAGCAACCCACCCCTACGTGATGTGTAAATGTGTGAAAAGATGAAAACTAGGGGTTTGGAATCCATTTAGATATACATGGAACAATTTGGGCAACAAAAATGACATGGTGGCTTGATCTAAACTCAATTAAATTGATCTTGACATGTAAGTGTGTGAAAAGATAAAAACTAAGGATTTGGAATCCATTGAGATACAAATGGATCGATTTAGGTGAGAAAAATGACATGGTGGTTGATCTGAACTTAATTAAATTGATCTTGGATGAAAAATAAAGACCCCGATTGATACAAGTGAATCGATCTAGAGCAAGAGACGAAAATGCAATTGGCTTGGAAAACAATACGATCAATCGGATACAATATGATCAACATAGAAACCAATGATAGGAGGCGCGATCGATTGAATAGAATGGCCCTATCAATCCCTTGTCTGGGTTTGAAGAGTCTAATCAATCCAACTCCCCAAAAATCAATCTCAATCTAACTTTTTCACTTTTCCAATGTTCTCCCACAACCAAGGGTTAGTTTGGTGTCACAATTCAATCAAATTCACAACTTGGAGCATGTGGTTTAATTCGATGCAAAGCGAAGAACCTTACTAGGGCTTGACATGCCACGAATCCTCTTGAAAGAGGGGTGCCTTCGAGAACACAGACATAGGTGCTCTTTGCATTTCTTTCTAATTCAAAATTCTGTAATTTTTTTTAAACAGCACATTCTTCTCTCTTTTTTTTGTGTAAACCTATAAAATCACAACCAAATGGAGATCACATGGAGGGCAAAATAACAAGAACCCAAACTATCAAATGTTTGCTTTTTTACTAGAATAAGAGACAAGAAATAGAGTACAAGAAACACAAAAGGAAAAACTAGATAGAATTGGTACCTAGACTCATGCTCAAATTAAAATCCCAACCAACTAGCTCTAATTCTAACTAACGTGTGAGTAGAAGTGCAAAAGATAAGAATTTGACATATTCAAGAACCCAACAACCTGCTTCTATGAACCATGAAGAATGCCTTGAGACACAATAATTAACAAAGAAATCTAGCAATCGACAACTACAATTAACATGCCGTGTTAGTTAATATGTCACGAATCAACTAAGAAAGACTCAAGATAATTCAATCAGAAATTTCACAAGAAAATTGAATCACTCAAATTTTCCAAGGAAAAGGAAAATTTGCATTTTAATGCCAAATAGTCAAAAGATCCTTCACAAAATAATTAAGGTTCTATTTATGGTGTCTAAGAGCCTTGTAAACCCTAAAACTCATATAAGTGTTGCCAAAAATAAAGAAATTATGATAACACAATTTCCTATCTAAATCTAGCTTTACTCGCACTTGAGATTGATCTGGCTATCCATGGGATCAATCTCCTACACTTGCAATCAATCCGAATGTTGATCTTGGTCACCCAGATAATAAAAACAAAAAACTTTTAAGTTGTTGGAATTACGATAGCACTAGGCACAATTGATCAAGTAGCATGTGATCATAAAAATAGAGGATGTGTGATATAGTTTGCTAATGATTGCCTAGGTGTTGGATCGATTTGCCTAGCTTACGATCAATCAAAGCATGGCTGAGATCAATTCTGATCATGCCTCCAAGCTTGTTCAAGCTAGTTTCACACTAAATGCAGCCACAAACATTCTTCTTCTTTGTTAAGCCCTTCCAAATACCAAAAGGCATCTTCAAAAATCCTTCATAAGCATCAACATAACTTCCTTAAGTCTTTTAGCCTGAGCTCTCGTCATTGATCCTCTAGAAATCCTTGAATATTTAATCTCAATTTTAATTCCCATGTCATGATGGCCTTTCCCTAGGTTGAGATTAAAAAAAAAAGCTTTTGTCTTAAGAGTTGATTACAAAAGTAAGAAAAAACAAATTTAGCCCAGGTTCTATCCCTATTTGATGGCATAAAATAATGAAAGCTACCAAGGTTTTGAAAGAGTTAGGAGCAAGTTATAAGAGGTAGATCTTGTACCTTCTTGCCACAAATTCAGTGAGGCTAGACAAAGCGAAGGACAAGCCAAATTGCAACTGTTGAATAAAAATTGTAATGTATCTAGAAGGGGGCTTATCCAAGTAGACCCCGAGATCAAGACGGTTGATGGTGTGATCCTCATAGATGACAAAAAGCTCCCTAATTTGAGGAATAGGCATGCCTAACCCATTGAATGTCCTAAGATAAAATGATGGGTGGGGGTAGCATCTATCAAAAAGAAAAGAGTAACTAAACTAGTTGGGCAAAAGGGAAATCTTAGAAAAAGTTAAAGAAAACCCCTAATCCTTAAAGAAGCAGATACATCTGGATATGTGAAACGTTGCTGGTGTGCAAAAATGGATTTTGTCAAGTAATCAAAAAGTTCTATGGGATGAGCAAGAATCTCATTCGTCCATTGAGTAGAATCGAGGTAATTTGTATCTTCTAACATGAAAGTAAAAGGACTTTTGGAAAATGTTTAATGTCTTTCTATGGGGAGCTATAAGTAGTATAAATGGAACAATAATCATCATGTAGAGTCTTCCTAAGGCCAAAGTACTCACCTATTAAAGGATGGTCAATTGAGAAGACATAATGGTGTGATCAATATATTTTATGTTGCTATTCTTAGGATCATGAGAGCCCTTAACTCATGTGGATAATATTGGGATAATTATATATGCAGTATGTAAAGGAAAGTGCATAAGTCCTTATACAAAGACACTAGAAATAACTATAACTTCATTAAATAATTAGAATGTGCAATTGCTAGTCGTTTAAGGTACAACACTTTTAGCTATGAAGTGGGACAAAAGAGAAAAAAGGAAAGAGTAGGAGGAGGACAAGGACAACGATGGGGAAAAGATCATGAATCACCACCCTCAAAAGAACTGGTAGTCAAATTGCTTCTCAAGAATCTAGGGTTCATCTTGTTCTATACTCTTTTCCATGAACTGCTAGAGAAGTCAACATCCCATTTGATCTGTGCACCTAATCCAAGTCTCATAGAAGTCTTGACAAAACCTATTCCTAATCCTAACAATTTCCTCTACCATGAAGCCCTCAGAATTGTGGTACTTGGATATCTTCCTTTCCCTAATCTAGAAGTTCTCTCCCTCTAGTCAAACCTTACATAATAGTAAGAAGAGAATTGGGAGTTCTTTGAGAACCTCTTAAGCTCCCCTTACCTAACTTATTTAATTGCCAAACCTATGAGACCAATTCGTCTTGGTCGCAACAAAGCTCCTCCACTATTTCCTCTAATCTCTAGTAATAGTACACTATTCCTCAAAATGGTACTGAGCATGCCTTGCCTCCTCTCAAAGAAATTCTATTTTGTAGACTAGAGGCTCCCAGAGTTTATGATCTTCATTTCATTCAAAAGTTAGATATTTTCTATTTTCAACTCTAAAACTTTGTCCAAAGTTTTCTATATGTGCCCACCATGTTGAGCAAGGGATTCCACTAGATTTTTAGGGCCAAAGGGGTTTAGGCTTGAAAAAGGTTGGTTCTCCATTGATTTGTAACTAGTATGATGCTAAGCATAGAGAAATTTGAAATAAGAGGGAAGCAACTAATAATGCTTGGCATGAAATTGTATCAATGAGCCACCTATTTATAGATATGTAATAAAGGCTCCTTTAGAAATCCTTGGATAAAGGAAACAAATTTTGAGTATCACACTAATTATTGATTATGATTACTAAAAAGTATATTTTGCAAGCCTAGCTAGTCATAAATCCTTCAGTGTTATCCTCATTAAAGTTGGGTGAGTAGTGATATAACTTGAATATGACGTTCCTTTTCCAATCCCCTAAGATGACACATGGACTAGAAATAAAAGGTGGATGAAAGACTTGGTAGGTAAGGTTTCTGGGATTTAGCCTGAATGATGGACTTCAGATCTTGACTCACCCAAGGATTAGTTAAGGTGGGCCGTGAGCCTTGATTGATTGAGTACGAAGGTACTCGGGGTCCAGACTATAAGACAACCCATTGTCACGAGGGACAACCATCTTGCTTGTCAACTTAGTTTTGTAACATTAGTGGGAACGTGGTCTTGAGTGTGTGGTGTGATATGGTGATAACTACTAGGCCAATCCACTTGTATATAAAGATGCTATGTTAGGCAACAAAAACACAAACCATAGAACATCAAATATCCATTGTTTACATATCTTGTACATGTCTCCATCATCCAAATTAATATAACTCTCTGTCACTCTCTCTTTTTCTCTAACTCTTGGACGTAGGGTTATTCAATTGAACCACCATGTAAATTCTATTGTCTCTTAGCTATTTTCTTACGTTTGTGTGATCCAAAAATTTACATTAATTTTTAAATCATAATATTGAGGTGCAAGATGAGAAGAAAAAGTAAGGTGTGGGGAGATTTTATCAAGACATACTAATATTAGGTACAAAACCGATTGGAGGGACTAAAGACGGGAGCGTGGTTTCAAGTTTTGATGTGGCAAGCCAAAGAGGTTTAAAGAGCTACTGGAATTATGATCTCAAGCTAACTTGATCGATCGGGTTGCTATCTATTCATAATTCCAGTGAATATGACCTTGTCTGAGATGCCCTTGTTTCATTGGTTTTGCCATATAGTGATTGAAGTTTGAGCTCACTGGAATTACGATCGGATAGCACACCGACTGATCTGATTAACCTGGATCGCAATTCTAGTAACTTTCTGAACCTCTTTGGCTTGCCAAATCAAGACTCAAAACTATGCTCCATCTTTTGTCTCCAATCAATTCCGGATCCCATTATGTGTTGTCCCTCAATTTAATTAGTCCCCATTAATTAAATTAAAGGTTCATTATATTTCTACTCAATGATCTCATCATTAACAAACATAATGAGAAATAAATCATTCTCTTTAGTCTAATCTAATTGCGACCAAATTAATTCTACCATTTTAGTCTTAGTTTCATTGATCAACTAGGCACCATCCTACAAGGCCTCAAGGAGATTATGCTTGTGCGAGAGTCTATGGAGACTATTTCCCATGGTATTGTAGCATCAAAGCAACAAAACAAAAGAGGACCATGATAGTGCAGAACTTAATTCAAGTATTGCCATAAATGTTTTCATGTTTTTATTAAATACTTTTTTCTCTTTAAGGACTTTATAGATGGGAGAGACATTGATCCTAAATTTAATCAAAGAACCAAAAGATGATACAAAAATGTATGGATCAAAAAGTTAGATGTGTGTTGTCACACCATAGAAACTATGCACAATGGTGCTCCCACATCACTTGGAACATTGACGAAGGTGGTTCAAGGCATGGGACTATAGACAAGGTGATTTAACCAATCATAATAGCTTTTCTAGAAGATTTGCCACCATTAGAAAAGGACAAAAGACATGTAACAATAAGTAAAGGGCCTCATAGGCCAATGAAATGCTCATACCTATAAATGGTGTGTGTGGATTATACCAATAAGAAAAACAATTGAAAAAGTCACATTAGATGTTGCATCACCAACACACTTCCAAAGTATTGAACTTGCACATATATAATTAAAAGACCCTAGTAACATAACCAGTTTTGGAGTTCAAATAAAAAGGCAGAGTATGACTAATAAGATGGTCAAATTTGAAGATATGTAGAAATTTATTGAAGATGACAACAAGGAACAAAGGACCCCTATGGTTGCAATATCATCACAATGTGCAAACACAGTAAGCAGAACTTTGAACCAAAGGAGATCTAAGGCCTTGAGAAAAAAGCTGGGCTTATGCCTAACCCAGAGTCTAACCTAGGACACCCAATATCAAGGGGGGAAAAGAAAAAAAATGAAGGCCGATTTCCTAGATTCTTATATAATCATATTACTATAATTATTTGGATTCTCGAAAATCTTATTTCTTTCTCCCTAAGGACAGAAACCCTCCATGCTTGTCGTTATTTGATATCTTCATCACTTTTTCTCATTTGCACTATGTTTGTTGGTTAAAGGATTTCATCATGAAGAAGAAATTTAATTGAGATTAAGCTATTCGTGGGAGAATCAAAAGAAATCCAGCACCACTACTAGCTTTGTAAGAGTATACTTCCACTCCACTAAAGTATAATCCTACAAGAATCCTTGTGCCACCAAAACCTCTACCTAACGAGACTTTGTCACAGAAGGTAGAAACACTTGAGTCCAAATAGCGAGGGGGAGTTTTAATGACCAAAATCTGTAAAGTTCCTCGAGAAAGCTTAAGTCCCTTTGAGAATGAATTAAGCATCATTGATAAACGAGTTTGAGGAGAATCTAAGTTGAGGGGAAATACTTTGTGGATTTTTGGCTTCTTGTCTTTAGAGGAAGCCCTTTCACAGATTGCTTGGTAGAATCTATTGATAATGTTCTATACTTTTCTACTACTAATTTTTTGCCTACACTATCCTTTACATGGAAATATTGTCCACTACAATGCTAATGTCTCAACTCCAAAGCAACTTTACTAAAGATTAACCTTATTGAAAAATATTTTGATCTTACCATGTTGTATCCATTGTACCTAAACTAGGAGTTCCTGTTGCTATTATTGTTTTGATGCTCCAACTCCAAGAGCTGATAAAACTTGAAATGTAATTTAGCATTCACTACTAGTTCTACTGGTAGTTATGAATATCTTATCCTAGAGTTTGGCTACTATTTAGACTGAGTTACTCATGATGTTCTAACATTGGTACGTGATGAGCAAATTGAGAGATGACTTCACTAGTTGGAACTTATGATTACCATTTTACATTTCAGTTCTCCAATATTTCGAGTTTTCTTCGGCATTTTGTGTCAAAAAGAGAAAGACAAAATAAAGGCCTACAACAATTTGGTGTCTATTGATGATACCAATAAACTGATGCTACTCTAGTATGATGTAGTTAAATGCTAGATTGCATGTCCTAATGTTATAACTCCTTCAAGGATATATTCTTTTGTCAAGATTCATAGTTTTATGGTTGTGCCACACAATGTCAAAGAGAGAGATTGTTGGCACTTTGTATAAGTTGGTACTTACGTGTCACAAATTAAAAAATAGAAAATATTGCTAAAAAATCTTGACAAAAATTGGAAGGAATGGACTTCAAGTATTTCTATATTGTGGAGGTCAAAGAATCTAGTTCAATATGAGAATATTGAACTTTAACATTGTCATATTTATTAAAAAGGTCCAAAAGAAGATGAAGGTCATACCAAAATAGGTCGAAAGTTAACCAAAAATTGGCTACAAAATTGTGTGGATTACTTTCATGTCATGGAATAATATGTTTCCAAAGTCTAAAGATTTGCATCTTACCACAGAAGGAAAGTCAACACTAGAATTGCAACACCAACATAGAAAGATAAGGCAATTGGAGAGTTGGCATATCAAACAAATTTTATACCAAGAAAGGGTAGACGAGTTGACCAAACCAAGTTAGATCATCAATATGTAAGCACAGAGCTGGAAGCCTAGATTATAAAAGTAGATCAACATGATTTAAAAAGGAATCCCACTGGAATAGGATACTTTCACTTAGAGCTCCAATACTAGACAGCTAATTGGAACAGAATCTATACAATAATTTCAACCCAATAATTAGTGATATTTTGGACCTAACTTTCAAGAATTTTTTGGCCGAAGTACAAGTATAAATATTGAAGCGGCATCGAAGGGATTGGGTGTGTCTTCCATGAAAGTTTAGTCAGCTTAAAGAGAGACAAGACCCACTTACACGCACATGATACTTTTGTATTAAGTTTTTACAAGTCTTTGTAAGTTGAACACTTCATATCGATGATGATGTTGAGGTCAAAGGGGAGTTTAACTTGTTACCTAACCAAGGGAGAGTGTTATAGTGCACAAACTAATTGAGATCAAGTGTGGACTCGAGGTTGTCACCACACCATAATTTAAAGTTATAATACAACCTCATACTGTGGTGGATATAGGTACCATTCCCTCGAGAAGGGGTTTTGTCCCTATTGATATAATTGAGTTCTTATTAGTTAGGCCATTAAAAGGTAGTTAGAAAAGAAAGAACACTTTTGAAAGCAAAATCACGATCTTGAAGTGGTCAAGTATAAATAATTGAATAGCTAACCCTTTGTGTTGCGTTGATTTTCAATGCGTGATAATTGATATTAATTATCAATTTAATTGCCTTATTATAGTCTATTAATCCTAGAGTTTATAAATTATTCTCCCGAATTCTCCCATAACTTCAACTCAAGATTTCAGCAGGTTTTTCTAAGCCTTATCGAGTCAAAAAACTTAGTTCTATGATTAACAATGTTCTTCCCATACTAATTCTACGATTTTACTCCTATTATTCTAATAGAATTAATGTTCACAACTAGTTGTCTAGTGTGTTGGTTTCACTCTCATTTTTTTCATCACAGTCACGAATTAATTAAAGAGTTGATCATGTTCTATAATTACCATTCAAATCGCAAACTGCAAATAACAAGGGCAAAGACAATTAATCATTTATTCGTGCATATATCCAACCACACACAAATACAAAAAACTAGAAAATAAATTAGCAACTCATCTTATGACCAACATAAATTAATACAAATTTATTCATCATCCAAACAAACATCGAAATGGTAGAAAAAGTTTTGAGAAAGCTTAATCTAATACCCATGTTTTACATTGCCAAATGAAGTCTCTTCAAAAATGGTGTGAATCCCTTCTTCTTCATTTTTTCAATAATTGTTCTTGCATATCCTAAGTGTTGTTATGATAAAAACTACTAAAGAGAGAACTTGAATTTATAAGCTAAAGGTCCCTAGTGTTCATGTATATGCATGAAAAGTCAAAAAATGCCCTTAATAATATTCCAAATTTCTGCGCCGTCTTCTCGCAATCATGACATCAAACTTCCTGATTGCACCCTGCATCTTTGAACTCACGCTCTTAGCGACACATTTTATATAATGCTAATAATTGTGTTCTGCGATTGCACCAGGGTCTATCACGATCGCGCATCCTTTATAGTATCACCCTTGTTCATGTAAATTCTAGTGCACTCTACAACCAATCTCCACAACAGTGCCATAGCATCCTGCAATCATGCGCCTTGATTCTACAATCACAACTATTTCTAGAAAAATTCCAAAACACATCGCAACTTTGTTTCATGATTGCAACACCTTATTTTGTAGTCGCGACTCTTCCTTCGGTGAGGGTGACACTTACCTATAAACATCAAATCATATTTTAAGTGTAGAAAATGTACAAAATTAATAATTAAACTCAATATTTACACTTTTTCACTCCAAAAATCAATATAGTCAGTGCAATTCGTGAATCACAACATATTTTTCTTCATTTTAACTCACATGCATGCATATTTTAAGCACACAAGGGTACCAATGCACTATAATTTTACATGTTGTATGACCCCCACACTACCAAGCAAACACTTTCTCTTCTAATCAAGTCATTGACGCAAAAAATTATAAACCTAGCCACTCTTCTTAATTTCAAAAATCAACTATATGGACACATCACTTAATCCATCATCATTCAAAATTATAACACTTTCAACCTAAATGTTTATAATATGAGTTCCCATGTGTGTGTGACACTTTGCAACCCCCACTTACTTCAACCATTTTATAATCCTATTGCAATTCCAAGACAATTAAATCTGGGACCGCCCAATTGAGGCTTTATTTTACTCTCTTTTGAACAAGTTTAATCAATATCAACTCTAACCAAAGGATGTGTGGGCTATTAGTCTCTTTTCTTTTCATCGCTCTCTCCCACACTAGTTTTTTGCCATTTTTCGTGAGCTTTAATTTCTTTCCTAAATAGTTGGGAGTCTTTTTACAGGAAAGTGAATGAGGGTCATTGCACACCCCCAGTTACTCAACTCACAACTAGCTCAATATGCTTTGCATACTCAAAATTGGGCAACCTTTTTACAAGAGAATGAATAGATGTCTCTTAGTAATCCCTACTCAATTGCTCTAATTAGCAGAGTAGACTGATTTTTCTCATGCTCTCATATTTTTTTTTCAAGATTTTTTGTCAATCATCACTCTCTCACTCCTTTTTTTTTCAGTTAATTTCCCTCATTTGCTAGAGAATTCACCAATACCTAAAGTAAGACTTATGTTCATAATTTAATCATCTCATCCTCACCATAAAACTTCTCCAACAATCTAATAATTAAGAGTAACGAGTGTGTGCTCAATTAATTAGGAACCATACCTTCAATACTAAATCTAGCATGCTAACCTCAAGAACAATAATAAAATAAAGCAACAATTATTTCTTGCAAAGCATTCATCATGAATTAAGTATCATGCTATCAATTTAACTGTGTAAACCAACTAGTGGAATGCATAATAGTAATCAATCATATACTATGCAATGACTAAATTCTCATTCAAACCACCTACACTTTGGCCCATAATTAATCATATGACCATAAGTAAACTAAGGTAACAAAGAGCAAGACATCTTGGTAGGGTGGCACCTCTTCTTCTTCTTCTTCTTTCTTCTTTGCCCTTCTTCTTGCATACTCCATCTTTCCTCTAAAATCCTACACTAAAATCAAAAAATAGATTATGTCCATACAACACAAAACAGAACAAACTCCAAAACAAAATAAAAGAACTGAAAGCAATAAAAAAAAATAGCTTAGGTTGCCTCCTAGAAAGCGTTATATTTAATGCTTGCAACTCGACATGATACTCATGGTGTAGGGTGGCGTAGTTGATGCCTTGGGGATCCACAACCCCTATAAACTGCAATTCTCTCCTTTCTTTATCACATTCTCCTTCTCTCTCTTGGCTTTCTTTTAAAATTCACCTCCTCCTCTTGCCATTGGCATTTATGGGACTCTTCTCCCACGCTTGGCTTTTGTCCACTATCTAGCCCTTGCATTTCTTCTTCAATTGCCATTGTTTCCTTATTAAACTTGTCAGTACAATTATTAAATTCAAACAATAACACATCTTGTTCCTTTTTCTTTTGTGGGTAAGTGATCAAAGGAGTGGGATACACAAAGAATATAACCATTTCCGTAAGGTCTTATTCCATCTCTATTAATACCTTTGTGATAGCTGAGAAAGGGAAGCCAAGTGTAATACCTTACCCTTTTTCATTCTCCATGTCTATTACAACAAAATCCATGGGGACTATAAAATCACTCACATTTACCAAAACGTCTTCCACTACCCCAGGTGGCCTCATCATTAATTGGTCTACCAGTTTTATCCTTATGTGTGTGGGCTTCACAAGTTCCTAGAACGTAGTAAAAGATATTACATTAATTCTAGCACTTAAATCACATAAAATATTATCAAATGAGGTGCTTCCTATAATGTAATAGATGGAATAACTACCAAGGTCTTTTAGTTTTAGTGGTAGGGCATTTTCCTCTTGCAAGTTATCTTCCAATTCTCCTAACTTCCTTTTCTGACTCAGCACATCTTTCAGTTACTTTACCACACTTGGATTATTTTTAAGTTTTTTAACTAACGAAGCATTTACATCTAACTTTTCAAATCATTGAGAAATTTACTTACCTTTTCCTTAGCTTAGCTAGAATAAGCCTCCATGGGTATGGAATTTTTGGCTTGTAAGGTGGTAGAATTCTTACTTCTTTCATTTCTTTAGTTTGCGCCTTGCTCTTCTTTTTCTCTTCTTCTTGGGCATCAGTAGGTGGATCATCCTTTTTCTTTTTGCTTTCTATTATCTATATACATTTCACATGCACTATCGGATTAGTTTCAATAGTGCTAGATAACATACCTATTAGCCTATTTGTCATCTCCTTTTCTAATTGCCTAAGTTGAACCTCCAAATTTTTTATGGATGATTATTAGTTCTGCAAGAGGGCATTAGTTCTATACATATAATCTTGATAGGTCTTTGCAAGGTTACCTATTATTTCTTGAGTTGAATTTGCAAGATTTTCCACAAATTAATCCAATGACTACTTTTTCTCTTGCTATAGATATGGTGCTTGAAAACCTCACAGGTTTTAAAGGTATCTTCAAGAAAAATTAGGATGATTTCTGTAGCCTAGATTGTTGGTGTTTGCATAGGGTTTATTACCTTGTGCTCCTGCATTAACTACACAGTTTACCTATTCTTTTTGGTCTGGTGCTTGTTCCTTTGCCTCTACATTCATATGTAAGATGGAGTGTTGCACACATATCACAAGTATGACTTGAAGAAAATAAAGAAGGCTGGGGGCTACTTACCAAGACACTATTAATTTCTTGGACAAGAGTTCAACTATTACTGCGAGAATTGTTACTAAGTCTACTTCATGCATGCCCGTGACCTTTTGTGTTGTAGATCTCTCATATGGCCATTGGTAAACATTTGATGCCATCTCTTTTATCATATCCCAAGCATCCTCAAGCAATTTGTTCACAAGGGCTCCCCCTGCAACTGCATAACAAACAATACGTAATTGACCAAATATACTATTATAGAAAGTTTGTACCAACATCTAAAGTGGATATCCATGTTGGAGGCATTTTCTAAGAAGCTCCTTAAACCTTTCCCAATCTTCTAACAAGGTCTCAGACTCTACTTGTTTGAATATTCTGATTTCTAGTTTTAAGTTGTGAAGTTTTTGCTAGTGGAAAGTATTTAACCAAGAATTTATTTACCATATCTTGCTAGGTTACTATGCTCCTAGGTGGTAAGGATTGTAACCATTGTCTAGCCCTGTCCCTCAAAGAAAAAGGAAACAATCTTAGTTTAATAGCATTGTCAAAAACACCATTGAATTTAATAGTATCACATAATTCAAGAAAAAATGCTAAATGTGTGTTCGGGTCTTCATAGAGCTCCACCAAATTGGTTTGATTACACTATATTAATTAGTACAGGTTTCAGTTCAAAATTATTTACATTCACTGGTGGTCTCACAATTCCGATCATATTTAAGTTCATCACCAATTGTACATAGTCTCTAATAGCCCACCAATTTGGTGGAGGAAGAAATTCTAATGGTGGTATGTTACTTTCAGTTATTCCTGTTCACATTGGAAAAGAGCTCTACGCCCATACAGGGTTCATTTAATTTTAGGATCAAGTTTAAAATCCATGCTCTTATTCTTACACATTCAATTGTGTCCACCAACAAAAATTTAAGCCACACAACAATAATGTAACTAGAAAAGTAAGAAGATGATCAGAGAAAGCAGAAAAAAACAAGAGAAATATAGAAAAACAAAAACTAAAGTAAATAGCTAAATCTAGCAACCTCTCAGAGTATTCAATAACACTCATCGCCTTCCCTGACAACGGCGCTAAAATTTGATTGAGGGTTGTCACCACACTAAAATTTAAATTTATGTTAGAACCTAATATTTTGGTGGGTACAGGTATCATTCCTACCATGACATGTTTTGTATCTATTGATATAACTAAGTTCTTATCAGTTAGGTCATCAAAAGGTAGTGAGAAAAGCAAGAACTATTTTGAAAATATATTCACAATCTTTGTAGTAGTGAAGTGCCAATAATTGAAGAACCTAGCCCCTTGTGTTGATTTTCAATATATGCTAATTGATGTTAATTATTCATTTAATTGCCTCGTTACGAATTGTTTATCCGAAAGTCTATAGGATATTCTCCCGAATTCTCCCATGGCTTTGACTCAAGTCAAAATAAAAGCTTAGCTATGTGATTAGCAATGTTTTACTCACACTAATTCTATGATTTTACTCTCGTTATTCTCAGAAAATTAATGTTCACAACTGGTTGTCTAGTGCATAGGTTTTACTCCCATTCTCCCCACATAACTATGAATTAATTATAGAGTTGATTAAATTCTCTAAGTAACATTCAAATCACCAATTACAAATAACTAGAGTAAAGACAATTAATCATTCATTCCTGCATACATATCCAACCAAACACAAACACAAGAGACTAGAAAATAAATTCATAACTTACATTATGATTAACACAAATCAAAACTAATTTGCTCATCATCCAAACTAACATTAAGATAGTAGAAAAAGTCTAAGAAAACTTAGTCTAATATTCGTGTTTTTCACAGCCAAAACACTCTTCAAAAATGAGGTGAATTCCTTCTTGTTCACTTCTTCAATAGTTGTTCTTGCATTTCCTAAGTGTTGTTATGATAAAAATTAACTAGAGACTCTTTCTAATACGTGGAGAACTTGTATTTATAAGCCAAAGGTCCCTAGGGTTCGTCTATATGTGTGAAAACTTGGAAAGCCCTTAAAAATATTCAAATTTGAAGTCTGATATCATCCTTCGTCGTCTTTCTGCGATCGTGGCATCAAGCTTTGCGATTGCACCCTGCACCTTCACACTCACACTCCCAGCTGCACATTTTACATAATGCTAAAAATCGCATTTTGCGGTCGCACCAGGATCTATCGCGATCACGCATCCTTTCTTCTCAGTCACATCCTCGTCGGCATAAATTCCAATGCAATCCGCAACCAATCTCCACAACCGCGCCGTAGCATCCCGTGATTGCACTCCTTGATTCTACAATCACGTCCTATTTTTGCAAAAATTCCATAACACTCTACGACTTTGTTTCGCAATTGCAACACCTTATTTTGTAGTCGTGGCTCTTCCTTCCACATGTGCAACACTTATCTGCAGCCATCAAATCATATTTTAAATGTAGAAAATGTACAAAATTAATAATTAAACTTAACATCTACACTTTTTCACTCCAAAATCAACATATTCAATGCAATTCATGCATGACGACATATTTTCTTCATTTTAACTCACATGCATGCACATTTTAAGCACACAAGGGATATGAATATACTATATTTTGCTTGTTATCAAGTGTGAACTTGATGTTAGAGAAACAAAAGTCTTGTTCAAGGTATGTTGCACCATGTTTCAATTTGAACTGTGAATTGTTTGATTTGGGCAAGTGTCTAACAGACATAGAAGTTTATCTCTAAACTACAGGAACAAATTCTGTATCCCTGTGTAAACTTTTGTTTTACATTTTATGTGTGGTGCGTTACAAGATTAACTTAAAAATTACCCAGTAGATTGGAAACATCTTTGAGTTAAATTTAATTTGGAATTACAACACCTGGTCTAATTTAACCTACAAATTACATTTTATTATGTATTTAATTTATTTTCATTATTGTTACATCAAAAAAATTATAATTAACTATAATTATAAATTTTAATAGAATCTTATAAACTAATCATACCACACACTTTATTAACTTATTTTTAAAATAAGATTTTTGAACTTATAAGTTTTCAAAACATTTTATATGTTATACGATCTTACAAGTTACGAAACATAAGCTTAGCCAAACACCCAATTAGATTACTCAAAATTTTAATCAAAAGTGGTAGTGGTATGTGGGATAAGCCAGATTGTGTGATGCCTTAAAATCTATTATTATGCCCAAATGTAGAAACAGTGGGACGACCCTTCCTTCTTTTTCAATATAGCGAGAAAATTCATCAAAGTGATTGCTCTATTCTACACGGCATTAAACATCTAAGAGTCAGCCAAGCAACAAGAAAGGTTTAGCAGACCAAAATTCATTATTTTGGGCGGTCCATTCAACCCTACACCCGAAACAGTGTTTCAAGTGTGCAGAACGGGACATTTATTTTTTTTAATTTCTATTGTTTTCTTCATTGTGTTGTCAAATATGATTAGTATAATTACTTTTTTTAATTATATAATTAATTACACCTATTGTTTTAATTTTATAACAAGTTTAAATTTTTTTAATTATTTTGTAACTTAACAATTTTATAAATGCATAAAAACAAAATTATAATAAATATGAAATATTACAACAGTATATTTAAAATTTTATTTTATTTTACTTTATTTTTTTTATTTTTTAACAATTGTGTTTAATTAATATCCACACACATGAATGTGAGTCAAACATATGATCTTATTGAATAAATACTTTTTTGTACATTAATCTTACCATTGAAGTAAAACTTTTAGGTTTTTATATATTAATTGAGATAATACACTTCAATATATATAAGGAAAAAATTGGTTAAAAAAATACACTAATTAAGCAACTCCAAATTGAAACTTTTAAAAAAATTAAAATAATAGTTAAAATTAATTAAAAATAAACTAAAATAAAATTTTAAATTAAAATCTTCAATTAATTATAATTAACAATTTATTAATGAAAAAAGAAAAAAAGTAGAAATCAAAAGGGTGTATTAATTATATCATTAAAAACAGTAATTACTTTAATCATACCAGATAATATAACGAGAAAAAACAAAAATTAACCAAAAAAAAAAAACATAGCATTTTAAAGCACCTAGAAAAGTGTTTCGAGTGCAAGGTCGAACAAAAAATTTTGGGCAAGTTATTATTTGGGATTTTTTTTCTAATAAATATCGTACATTATTAAACAATATTAAAAAATAACCCACCTAGTAGGATTTTTGAGTATGAGTCCCAACACTAGAATTTGAGTTTCTAAGGTCTCAAATTTGACTCAATACTGAAAACTCAAATTCTAGTTTTAAGCAAAAATATTCTGGCATAAAGTCAAAATCTGGGATTTTCGCTTTACGCACAAATCTTGGTCCCAGATTTTGGCTTTATGCCAACATCAAAAAAATAAATAAATAAACCTGTCTTACCATAAAGGATTTAAAAAAAAAAACAAAATATTGAAATCAGAATCTAAGGTTGTGGTTTCGTGCATCAATTCAAAAAAAAATTGAAACCAAAATATGGGGTTCTAGTTTAATGTTGGATTAAATTCAAAAGCTCAAATTCCGGTTTTAATTAAACAAAACAAAAAAAAATGTATTTAGGGTTTGGTGTGTGCATGTTTGTGTATTAAAGTTTTGTGGTGATTATATATATTGATGTAGGGTTTTTAAAGTTTAGCCACTTATAGTATTCTATATAATAGTCTCAGGTTAGTTAAATTTAATTATATTTTTTGTAAAAGAAATTTTATGTTTTTTAAATTTCATGTAATACCAAAAAATAATAATAATAATTGATTAGCATGATTTGATGAGTTACTAAATATTTAGTCATCCTCACACCGTTTGGACAATATATATATATGGGAGCCATGCATGATGAAATTATTGATATAGTAATATATTCGAAGGCAATTTACTTCTCATATAAATACCTATGTGCATGTCATTGAAACTTCAAAGGATGGGGCCTTTTCAAGCTGTGAGAAGGCAGAACACAGACGGATATATCTTCCGCTTAATGGGGTAAAGCTAGCATCCTGAAGATGACTATTGGTCCAATCTTGATTCTAATCAAAGATACTCAACTACATACCTAACTATAACGGACTGAGAATGGCAACACTATTTACAAGAATAACATGAACTCATCATTGAGAGTTGAGAGCTTAGGATACTTTGACCAAACAAAAAGCTATTACTATAGAGCATGTTACACTAACTCAGAAGACCATAGCACTAAATCGAATACATGAAGAGAACAACAAGATGACTAGGTATATACATCACAGAGGGCACTAAGAAATGGGTTATGATTATACAACCGGTGGACATGAACGCGAAGCATGCACTAATTAAGAGCTAAGTGTTACTTATCTGATGTTAACTTGTCTGACGAAGAGTAACGATGTAATATGAATTGATAATATGCTATATAGTAAGCTGTGTAGGTGTTGTACATTTGTCTTGTAGCAAAATGGAAGAGGGTTTGTGTAAAGGTCTGTATCATGTTTATTGGTATAAGGTTTTTTGTAGGGTTTTGTGTTAGGGCTTTATGTTGTAGTTTTGCATTTTGTGTTAGGGATCTAATATGTAATCTACCTAATGTTATAAAATATATTTGTGGTCCATGGACCAGTGTGTAGTAGAAGACATGGAATAAGAATAAATTTCTTTAATAAACATTACTAATGTGACACATCAATCAATTATCACCATTGTGCATGATAATTACATTAAGGGTCACTTGTAGCCTATTAAATATTGGTACACATTTACTTCAAGTAAAAAAATGATGATTCAGGCAGCTATCTTGCAGGGGCTTCCAATGCATTAAATGATGAACTCTACTTTTAACTTATGTTATCCATTTAATAGCAGTAGTCTAACCTAAGTGCCACCCTTAGTATAGCTAGTTCTTGGGGGAAGTTGATTTTAGCAAAGCTTTATTGAACATAGTCATGTGAATAACTATGGTACACAAAAGTCACCAAGCACTAATGGGTCCTTAACTTTTAATGTGTCATCATATCAGATTGTCAAGCATGTGAACTTACTTAATGCATTGAATGACAAACCTCAACTCTAACATGTGCTATCCTATCAATACCAATAGCTTTCTGTAATGTCTCACCTTTACTAAAACTTTATTGACAAAAAGTCATGTAGGCTATTCACTTTTGTCCACATTTATAACTATTAGCAATGTGACCATTAGGGCAATTACAAATACCAACCTTCATTCGAAATCCAATTCGCTCATCCTTACTCAAAAGTCATTGTGTTTTGTAGATAGGTGTGGGTAATTATCCAATTTTTAGGGTGCGAGGGATGTGACTGATTACACAAAGAGATAACAATTATGCATCTCTTATTGATGATGACCCAGTTGAGTATTATTATGGTATAAGGAGAGAATGAGCACATAGTGTAGAGGAGTTTAAGGCATTGGTCTATGATCTATGAGCTATGGCCGTGAAGGTTCCAAAATGACAGTTGTTTCTATGCCAAGAAATTCGTTATCAACGTACGTTCAACAAATAAGGCAAGAAAATAATTAGATGCTAGCGCACTGCTCTCAGTATTAAATGCTTTGATTAATAGAAAAAGTTGCATTTACTCGAAGTCATAGATTATCACACTATGAAATTTTGAATGTTATCAGCCAACCAAAGTATAAGTTAGACTATTATATATCTAACGAAAATGAATAAATTTCTCTCAGCTGATGATAGTTATGTATGGCTCCTATTATGTTCTGATTACTTTTAACGAAGATGTTATCATCAAATTATATATGTTTTCACACATTTTATGATTACATTGCCTTCTGGTCTCTCTCTCTCTCAATTACAAATGAAATTAATATGACAAAGCATCACAAATCTAGTAAAGTTATATTATGGTATTTGTTATTATCTATCATCGACAAACGTATACATCACAATATGTATTTTATGACGACAGAATTAGGTATCAATAATATGAATAATAAATATGTTATGAGTAGTAAATTTTATGAAATATATTGATGCGTAAGTTATGTTTTACACACTGAAAAATTGGATAAAAAATCCTCAGAAACTAAGAAACCCTAACTATAATATATGCATGACAAAATATAAAGCTCAAGAGAGATAACCCCCCTATCCCAAACCCATAGGGGCACACTACTTGATAACATCTCAGTGGAGGGTGGTCACCCACGTGTATATGATCTACATTATGCTAGTGTGCTTGAAACTGTGCGAACGGGCCATCATCTTACATCCCTAAATTTGATACCTCGCACTCTCATGGGACTCACAAAGTATCAAAGGCCTATGTATAGGACTCTTGCATACCCCAATGCTTCATCAGTGAGACCGCACTATCTCCCTAAGCATATGTACTCTACATCGTATATCCATGTGGCGTATGTGATAAGTATGACTATAGGTTTTAAAGTGCAGGAACGAAGACATCTTCTTGAGTTGGACAATGCAAGGAGGACAACATGTCCTGTGCAAGTGATGATGGTCCTAGCATCCACATCGATGCTTGTTCATGCCCATGCTAGCTTAAGTCTAAGGGCAGAGCATCAACCTGGGCGTACTAACCAAATGACCTAATCATACAGTCCTCGCTAAGTTTGAGGACCTCGTCTACCATGCTCCAATCCTGTGACAGCCTGGCATCTTGCAATCTACAGACTTACAATAATGGTAAAATATAAAAAATCATTACTTGTTATTATACATATGAAATAAAATGAGTAATAGAATAAATAAGCACGTACCACATAGTCTAATCCCGATCTTCATGCTGAGAACCACTGCAAGCATGCAAAGTATGAGGACTAATGATGTATAATGATGTGTCGAGTGACGCAATGATACCACTCAAGGTATCCATGAACAATGTGGGGCATATGATCATCATAACGGATTCTCCAAATAATCCTCACTCGACCCCTCTACATAGCAACGTGATCATAGCAATATGTCCCCCAATCCCTACCTTGGCCACCCTTACATTCAATTGCATGCAAACTATCCTCCTAAATTTAAAGATCATTTGGGATGGTCTATAGTATCCCAAACTAGAGTAGCACCTGATCTATATGATGCATCTCAACCACATCGCATCTTGTGCTCGGAAAATGGTGGTAAGGATGCATATACTTCATCTATGTTGCTACACAAATTACGTAATTACAAATTGTGAAAATATTAGACAAGAAGTATACAACACATATAGTGTTGAATGATAGTTAAGCAAAATTACTAATATAACTAATCCCAAGTCTCAAGGTCTAAAATCTCCTAGAATATGTGTACACTATTACTCTCAATCTCCATCAACTGCCGGCCATGGCTCCACTTGCGAATAGAGAAATAGTGCAATCATGAACACAAATGTATCAAAATTATTGAAATTAAAAATTAGTAGCTAAAATATATGCATGGAATGGCATACATGAAGCTATAAGGTGCGGCTAGTAATACTAGCCCTTCATGCACCTCCAAGGGCCTTAAGTCGAAATATTATACCAATAGATATGGGCCCTTGCTTAGTATGCGTGACTAAGCTCATATTTACATATAAATTTGCACATACAATTTCGACATGTTCTTACATAGATGAGGTTAAAAATAGTAACGATGTGTGTATAATTGTATGCAAATCTACCTGTAATAGTAAAACTAACCTTGTAAGTGCGGATCTCTCTCACATGCTGCAACATATTGCCCTTAATAAAGACATGTTAAGGCTTCAATCTACTAACTCCAAAATGGCACGTAATCCTAATGCATAAGATGTAGCAAGTATAACAAGCTTACCCAAGCCTGTGATGAATCGGAGAATACAGCATCACCCAAAATAAATATAGCAAACCCCCGTGCTCACTGCTCCACTTCTACATGCAAGCTAGTTGTATGTAGAGGGTGATCACTAAGGTGAAAGAAAATCCTCCTCAAGCTTATAACGGCACCTCTGAAATGCTGAACATTTGAACACCATCCCAAGTGCTCCTGGCACATATCCTAGTAGTCTGCGTGTGTGCCCCCTAACTCGATGATCAACAAGTGCCAAATAATTGCTACATCCTCAAGAATAATGGTCTCCTCACCCGATATAAAATAGAATGTGTGTGTCTCCTGATGCCATCTCTCGACAAGAATTGTAACAAGGTGATATTCCAATAGTATGGTCCCACATCTATAGACACCGTACGTACCAATACAGTGCAGAATGTCTAATACACGATTGCCAGTCGCTACAAATCTTCTCTAATAACCATCAGGTGCAGCCGGCTCCACTGGGGCATCAATCTATTCTGCCTACACATCCCTTGAGCAGTGCTCCAATTATAAGTAAAGCAACAATTCATCAATCAAGTCAAGGTGCACATGGGGTCAGTGGACATCCTGATAGTAGAATAATATTTATTTAGCTTGGACAATATAGTGAACTATTTGAATATTAGTTAAATGTATAGCAAGAGCAAATTATCCAATCATGTAATGTATAGTCCCAACTAACAAGCTTGAAGGAATTATTGTTATATGTACTAATTATTGTTATCTATAGGAATTATTTTCATTTACGCTTGAGGGAATTTTCTTGAAGGAATTGTTGGTATGTGTTGGATTTACTGTTATTTGTAGGAATTATTATGTTTGTTTAGATATTTTCATTTCAAAAAACACATATTATAATCATTATACTTTTTAAATTTTTTCTCTCTCTTACTTTTATGCAATTATCAATAAAAGTACACCTAAAAATACACACTTAAAAACCAAAACAAAAATAACCATTGTTATTTTATTTATTCCCATCAAAATTAATTGAAATATATTTTACTTTTCCTAAACGTTATTTTTATTTTATTTTCCATTGTTAATTACTTAATGATAAAGAGATTACTAAAATATCATAAAATATTTTAGGTATATTTAATATTTTGTAATTATTTTGAATAATGAATATATTGTTGATATTTATTATATCTAGTAATTATTTACTTATGTGACGATTTTTGCTCATTAATATTAAAGCCTGATTTAAAGTCTACATATTACATAAAATTTATAGTAACAAATTTATACTTACAAAATCAACCTATTAATAGCGTTTAATTACATAAAATAATCACATATTTACATAGAACAATCATCACTTATTGTTTAATATACAATAAATATTAATTATACTTAATGCTTGCATGTAACTAATTAATAAATTATTATTAAAAATTTGTCTAAAATATTTTGAATATTTTTAACTTTTAAATAAACTTATGCTCCAAATTATATTATAGTCTTAATTATTTTATAAGCTATCATCCAAATTATTTGAAACATATTTTGGTTTTTCTAAACATTTTTTAAATTTTTTATGCTTTATCTCTTAATGATAAAAAGATTATTTGTAATGTTTTGTCTCTTAATGCCTGATTTATAGTCTACATACAATTATTTATAACTAATTATTAATTACAAAATTCAAAATTCTTTTATCTTCTATTAATTGTTACTATCATTTGTTATTTACACAAAACTAAATCAAAGCTATTGACAAACTAATTCAAATAATATAACAATTAACACACAATATTCTAAATCAATTAGACTGAAGCATAAATAAGTTAGAAAAACACTACAAGAGAAAACCATGTGTAACATAATTATATAAACATATCATTCATAGCATAATTAAAACAATGACGGCATAATAATGTAAAACAATACTCAATTTTATCAAATAGTTAAATCATACATTAAGATAGTTAAATCACCAATGAAGTAGATGAATAGATGGTGAATTATGATAATGCTATCATGCATAATATATAAACCATTTTTTTATTCATAACAACTTATATTTTACTTTAATTAATAAAATTTTGTACATCTAAATTCAATTTGGGACAATACAAAACCACATTTTCTCACACCAATTAAACCAAGAGCCAACAATTATTCCCAAAAAAAGCCTAAATTCG
The DNA here is from genome assembly GCA_019155195.1 of Avicennia marina. Lineage (NCBI taxonomy): Eukaryota > Viridiplantae > Streptophyta > Magnoliopsida > Lamiales > Acanthaceae > Avicennia > Avicennia marina. Next base: position 14,755,580 of record CM032754.1, on the reverse strand, counting down.
GCTATAACCATACAACCAACAATATACACATACAAATTTCTACCTAAATTAAAGAAAAATGGAATTCCACCTGAAATACACAATCTAACCTAACCTCACATGTCATAAAATGAGTAACCAAAAATAAGGAAAACATGAACATTCTGCAAAATGGATGCAAACAACATTAATATATTTTCGATAATAGGAATGAATTAAAATGTCTCACTAGGTGGGACAATTGTTTAATTTGATTTAAAAAAGAGGACTTTCTATTAAAAAATCTGCGGCGTCTTTCTGCTCAGTTGACGGTATTAACAACTTCGGGGGAGTAACCTGTGATTGGTCCACCAGATAAAACTCGCATTATTTGTTATTGGTTTCCTACATGAGCTGCTCTTCCTGCAATTGCTATTTATCATGACTAAATCAGGGGTAGTGTTAAAATATATATTTAGCTGATTTCCCAGTTAGTACTAATTTACATAAGCTATGTTTGTTTCTTAATTTGAATGGAATAAAAACTTTGGAGTCATTTGAATAAAAATAAAGATTATGTTTAATTTGCAAGATTTGTAGATAAATTATTTTTATATATATGTTATAATAATTGAACCAAAAAATTATTGATTTACATAGATTATGTTTGTTTCTTAAATACGATGGGCAAAGAAAATTTAAGCAATTTGAATAGATAAAATTATGTCTGATTTATAAAATTTAAATGCATAAAAAATTTATTTTTATATATATTTTAATATGTAATAATGATTAAATCATATAAAAATATATAAATTTATAACGTGGTGAAAAATTGAATGCAAATGAAAATATTATTTAAATTATTATTGATTTGATAGTGAATAAATATATTAATTTAAAAATTATTAATTAAAAAATAAAAGAGAATTTTTAATTTGAATTTACATTAATAAAATTTTTATTTGCAATATTTTTAATTAACGCCAAATAAATTTGAAAACAAACAAAGTCATAAATCTAAAAAGATCAAATCCCAAAAAGAGAAGGACACTCCAGAGGGTATGTTAATTTCTATTTATTTGGTAGAAACAAAAATTTAAAGGTCGTTCTTCTGTAATCATACAGTCCCACAACCCAGAATAAAAAAAAGCCCCACATTTCCTCAAAACACACACGCAATATATATATATATATATGCGTGTTTAAATAACATTAGACCTGTAAAATAAAAATTGAATTATTTGAGCGAAGTTGCACCTTGTGCCTCTGCAAACAATAGTCATAACTGAATCTGTGAAGAGTTCATCAGATATTAGAGCAGAATAAAGAAGGTATCAATGCATAGTGCCACAATGGCCGGGGCAATACAAACCATGGGGAAGAGGAGGATGAATGCAGCCCATGGCCGGACGGGGATGCCTGGTCATCTTCCAGTGACAGAAAGCTGTTTTTCAGAGATTCCAGTGTCCCCCCAATCCTCCAAGCTTTTAGCTTGTGAAGTTAGTTGCAAACTTTCATTCACAATCATAGCAGACCCATGTTGAATCGAACTGCTTCTCTGAAAGGATGAAAGGATGTTAGCAGAACCGAAAAGAAAGATGATGAACTTTCAACAATCATTTACTGTATCAAATTTTCTGTGCCAGGTAACTAAAACAATCTGCCCTACAGCTTCAGCAAAATTCACAAGCACATTGGCCCCTCCCGGGGGATTCTGTGGCATACATAATATTGCAGTTTATTGATATAATGTGATTAGATTCCAAAGAAGGTAAGTTGATAAAACAGGGCTAACACGTCAAATGAGTGCTGCAATCTCAACTTCTCAACCCTACATAAAAATACGAGAGACTCACAGAACACCCCACTACAGACGGGAGGGGGGAATGGGGAAGATACTATAAATTGCATCTGGCACGCCTGAGGTTTGGCTAGATTATAGGGACCTCCCCACTGTTAGTGAAATCACTTCTAGACCCCCACAATGTTTAATCCGACTAACGAATAACTGATTTGGGTGCAAAATTGCCTACTGTTAAAAGTGCCCCTGGATTTTGAGGCTGGCCTCCTATAGACGCAAATACCCCTAGGGATTGCACTGCATCTTGGAACGCCTGAGGATTGGTTCAATTACAGGAACATCCTCATTGTTAATGAAATTACATCTAGACCCCATGAGCTTTAATCTGACAAGCATACCCCCCATTCAGGTAAGATATTGTTGTGAGTTGTACAAACTGTCCCACCATGGTCTATACATGGTAATTTAAATTCGACTAAATTTGATTATATTCTAGGGACACAAATATCCCTGGGGATTCACACGTCACAATCAATATTACCAACAGGGACCTATTTATAAACTTTTCCTTCGTTAATGGGGGGTGTCATGATTTTTCTATAAATTAATTCAACAAGCTCTTTACAGCCATTGATTTTATGTTTTCTGTAAATATCTTATCAATTCCTTTGCATTATACCCCTATTTGTCTTCCATTCTATTTCCCTAGATTACTCGTTGAGTGATGATGTGCGATAGGGGAAACACGAAAAACAAAAATTAATAATGATCTCACTACATTTTTGTTTGCTACAAGTTATAAAGAAGAAGCTCATCTTTTTGTGTAAAATTCATTTACTTTGCACTTTTTCACTTTTTTTTCACATAGAACTACTTATACGTCATTATGTACAGGACATGAAACCGTGTATCAATAGGCATATTCTACACTCTAAAAGAAAGTATCATTCTGGCGATTGGTGGAACGTACAGGGCCCAAGTCAAGAGCCACATTCTGAGTACAGTGAACAGGTGAAGAGAAAGTTGTAGCTACAAATGCGTTTTTAATCTGCAAAATAAGGCCTGCTACAGAATATATTTTAATGAAAATGCAGCACACCAATTTCTATTACTACTTCAGCGTTTTTGTAAAAGTCAGACATTTTGCCTTCTATTTTTCAGATATTAGTGAGGGTACTTTCATCATGTTATTGTTTTCCAAACCTGAGGAATCTAGATGTAATTTTTCAAATAGGACTATAGTTTAGGCAAACGTTAAGGGTGTTAATATAACCCTCTGAATTTATTTTTTAAAATTACGAAAGTTATTTTGAGCAAAGCCAAAATAACATTTTCTTTTATATATTTTTCTTGTCAGATGCTAATAGCTCGAGGATATTTTTTCATTTCACAGGCCCCAAAAAAAATTAATGATTTTCAATCCAAAAAGAGTTTAGACTTTTCATAAACAGAACAGAATTATTGGAAGACTTGAGCTGTATTTCATTGGTGAAAATCCAATCTCTTTTATATCGTGAGTTTGGGGAAAACTTGCAATAAGTACCAAACATAGGTTTAAAATTATCATCAACACTAATCCTAAAAAATGAACACATCAATACTAATCAGATAATATAAGAAACACGATATGTTAAAAATATATGATAAGATATTTGTCCTAACACTCCTCTCAAACTAAATTAAATATGATAAATCTTCTCAAAATGTTTAACTTGGACCATCAAGGCTTCACCAACTACCAAACGCTAGCGAGTAGAGATAAAAAACCATGCACAACAACAACTAATGATTGCCACCAGTAATAATCTTTATTGTCCGCAACTTTGCAGAAACAGAAACACGCTTAACAAGCATAACCAATAATCTTTATTGTCCACGACTTTGCGAGAAACAGGCTTAACAAACATAACCAATAATCTTCATTGTCCACGACTTTGCGAGAAACAGGCTTAACAAGCATAAGTCGACAGACAGACAGCATCATTGGTGATAGCAGGCTTAATTATAAAAGGCATCTTTCATGATACTTACATAGGTATTACACTTTCTTGGAAAGACACAAGTCTTTTACGATGCCCACACAAGCATAAAAATAGTAACATCAATACCCATAACTATAAGCAACCAGCCACACAAGTCACTAAAAGCTAAAAGAGAATTCACAACGTAATAGTAGAGAGAATTTAAAACTCAATTTCCCACAAAGAAAGCAAGGCCTAAATCAAACTAAAACTAAACTTAGACATTACAGAAATTTAAAGGAGCCTAAACTTCAACCACTAACCCATTTATTAAGTTAAAGTAAGAAAGCCAATTAAACTTCCAACATTAGGCCCACTCCCAACACTGTCCAGAGGCCTTAGCCTAACCCAAACACAATCAAAGAAACAGCCCAAAAACAAAACACAAACCCAAACAAAACTAGCTTAAAACACATACACAAAATTAAGGTTTTTTTCCTTACATCCACACACATGCCGATGCTGCCATCAGAAGACAAGTGGTACATCTTCATGGCACAAGGGGAGCATGCAATACTGGACACGTCTTACAGTGGTGAGAATTCTATGCAGAGAATGAATACATAACTCATAGTGATCAGATTTGGGCAATGATAGTCAATGGTTGATTTCAGCGATGGCACAGCAGGTTTCCTTGGTGATTGTTGCAGCGGTTTAGAGTTCAAAGGTGGGTCACAATTTGTGCAGCATCGTTGACTCTGGTTGGGTTGTTGGGAGGCAGAAAATAAAGGAACAAGAAGTCGGCAGTAGTTTTTTGGCCTGGAGGCAACACTGATTTGAGATGCTGGTGGGCAGCGGCTTGAAACATTAGATAAGGGTTAAGATCAGATGAAACAGACATGGGACTGATTTTCTTGAATTAGGGTTTTGTGGGAGGCACAATAAGGGTTTGCTGATTTGGGGGTAAGGGCATGCTTGGAAGCAAAGAAAATGCGAAGGCTGAATTGAGGATCTTATGATTTTCCATTCCTTTTTTCTTTCGTTGACTGAAGGTTTGCGCTGATGGCAGTAGGGTACTTGATGAAAGTATGAACCAAACTAGGATTTTTAGTTAAAAATTTGCTCTAATACCATATTAAAGAATAATTAGAAGACTTGAACCGTGTTCCATTAATAAAAATTTCATCTCAATTTATAATATGAGATTGGTAAAGAATAGCAGCAATTACCAAATATAGTTCAAAGTTATCATAAATTTTAATCCTAAGAAAAGGAAACAAATCAATGCTAATCCTATAATATAGGAAGCACAATATTTGAAACAAAATACGATAAGATATTTCATCTAATAGTAAATAATGAGGAAACAACTATAATCTAAGTAAGTCCCATGGTGTAAATGTAATTTACCCAGAAAATATGTAGAAAAATAAATTAAAGGTATTTGGACATTTCAAGGCTTAAAAAACTGAGAGTTGATTGTTGTAATGTGGCATGTGGAATTGCATAAACATAATGATGAAACATCATAGACAAATAATGTAGAAGATGTATCCTTTTAAGGGACCATACTGGACAGACTACATATTTTAGACTGCTTTGATCTCAAGAGGAAAATACTTTCAGGAGTTAACTAAATCTAGTTTCTCAAACAAAGGCAAATTTCTAGGGAAAAACTGTTCCTCATTGTACTGAATGATGACAACATTCAACAGGCATATTACTCACATCTTCATATTGTACTCGTCCACCACAAATCAGAAGGAAGAAATAAACTCTTAAGTTCAAAAACCATTGACAAAAGGGTTAGAGAACTTCAAAACTCACCAGATAGAAGTCAATCTTCGGCGAATTACATAATTTATTTATAAGAACATTTACTTGGCTCCAGTCAGTCCTACATTAGGCCAATGTTTCCCATTCAAAAGCTTCATATCTGGGAGTAAAGAAGCAAGTGCCGTAAATGTCTCGTGACTAAAAATGTTTTCCAACTTTAACGGATTTAAGGCACCCGTTTCATTACAAATATAGTGACAAAAGGAAGGAGAAAAAAAGAAATGAAAAATCTGTGTTTAAAGGTTTCTACCGAGTAAACTGTATATGTTAATAAATTAAAATTCTCACCAGCACTGAGGCCAAGGAAATCCAATCCAAAAGCTGAAGGTGTCAAGTGATGCTGGGACAAATACTGGGCATTGTAAAACTTACTCAGGTGCCTCATCCCACTATCGCATAAAATTGTAACAATTGTATGACCAGGGCCCAATTGTTGAGCCAATTTCACAGCTCCAACACAGTTCATTGCCGAAGAACTGCCAAGAAAGAGGCCATCATTCTTCAATAAATACCTGAAGGACAAGCATTGAGTTAAACTACTATCAAATTTCAAATAAAAACATACCTACAGTGTTTAGATAGATTACTATGCTTCAAAATTTAAACTATAATTGAATACAGTTGTTTCAATACACACTTTAAGTCAATGACGTTAGCCAGAAAACCTTAGGGACTAAATTCACAAACACGGCCGCATTATAAAACAAAACTCAACAAGACAAGAGACAAACTATAATCAAGAAAGGGCTTAGCCATTCAACTATGTATGTGCCAACAGTAAAACAAAAAGCATATGTTGGTACTCTTATCTTAATTATGATGAGGCATGCCCAATGATAGTAAAAATCTGTCGATGTTAAACTGACAATTTCATAAGCACTACCAGTTCTAAAAGAACAAGCAGATGTAGGACTGCCACTGCAGACAGCACAATGCCTTCCACCTACTCTTAAAGCTTCAATTAGTATAGACTTCCAGTCATGATGTTCTAAAAGGCAACTGCATTATCAAAAAAGACAACCATCCTAGAGGACCACCTGAATACCAGGTGATTTCAAGAATCTAGTAAGCATACTTTCTCCAACACTGTGCGTCACTAAAGACCAGAAAATGGTGCTAAGTTCCAATATTACCTCCAAAGCCACGAACAGAAGGAAAACGTTTTGACAATTATCTTGTGTTAACCTCCATACAAGAGTTCAAGTTGCAAAGGGGGGAATGAGAATTAGCATTTGTCTATCGGGCTATCGATTGGTCATATAACCAAGCTTTGTGCATCACTATGACACCACAAAAAGTTCCAATGAAATATATTAGACCAACCTTGACATTTCAACAGCCTCCATATCAGAGCCTCGAAAAGCCCCATCAAGCGTAACCATTTTAAAATTTTCTGTCAGTCTGTTGATTCCAATTCCTTCAGTGATTGTATCAAAAGGGTTTTTCAACCGACATCCTTCAGCCTCCTCTCTGGTGTACATCACTCCTCTTGTCACTTTGTTGAACAAACCAGAGCCAGGTGGATCTATTAAGAAGCACTTAACAGATGATTTCTTCTCCTATTGGGTATGTGGAAAAAGAGGTTATCTAACTATATCAGTAATGTTAAATGTTTTGTAGTTAGGCAGAGCCAACCTTTAAAAATCGAGAAACTCCAGCTACAGTACCTCCTGTGCCAGCAGCTGCAACAAATGCATCCAATTTCCCACCAATTTGATCCCAAATCTCAGGTCCAGTACCTTCATAGTGAGCCCTAAAATTGGCAAGGTTCTCAAATTGATCAGCAAAGAAACCACCTTTGCAGTTGATATGCTGATTTATATGATTGCTAGTTTGGCCGGTATCATGGTGCTTTGATGCTAATTCATTCGCTTCCAATGCCCGTCTCCTGGCAATATTCACAAAGTGTTCTTTGTGCGTGATTGAAACAGGTCTAACTCTTTCCACGGTGGCACCAAGAGCTTCCAGAATTTGAGACTGCAACCCATAAAGAAAAATGTAAACTGGAAAGTTCACTGGAAGAGTAAACTCAAAAACAATTGCAATAACTCTGTGAATGCATGTCCAGAAAATTTTCTGTGATTGTAGAATGAATAGGTAGCAGTGAACGTTTTGTCTTAAGAAGAACAAGACACTAGAGATTAACAAAACAAAACCACCTTTTACAAAAAAATGACTATTTATACCTTCTCAATAGCAGCATCATCAGGGATAACAACATGGCACCTACATCCGTAAGCTGGAGCCACTGTTGCAAGACTGATGGCCGTGCTTCCTGCACTTCCTTCTGTAACTACTCCCCCAGGAGCTAGAGCTCCAGATTCCAAAGCCTGTCAAGTGTTCTCGCAAAAACAAATATAAGGAATGCTGACAGACCACTAAGATTAAAGATGAAAATAAAATATAAGTTAGTCAGCAGAAAAAATTATGTAGAATGGTCATACGTGAAGCAATCCGTAGATAGGCCAGTGTTTATTTTTTATTTTGTTTTGGGCTTTAGTATATTTTGGCCCATAAGAGATTTAGAGTTAGAGTTTTAGCATATTTTAGTATAAATATTCATTTTATCCACTTGGTAAAACGGATTTTAGAGATTTTGAAATTATGGAGTTTTAAGTTTTTACTAAGAATAAATTCTCCTTTTGAGTTCTTTTAATTTGTAAGTGATTCCAAATTCATTAAATAATTTTAAATTGGTTTATTTAAGAGCAATTCTTGTTGAATCATGACGTGTATGATGTGTTAATCAACTACGGCGTGTCAACTATAGCCATCCTATCTCGCCATTTATCCAATTCGTCGAGTTTTATTTTAATTCTACCATGTTGGGCTGGACACTTGATGCATAGTTCCCATCCCTAGAATTCGAGATTGATTTCAAATCATTTTCTTGCCTTAGCTAGGTATGTCTAATCACATTAGTTGGTGTCAAAGTTGGCTATTCTGAATTCTAATTCGATACCTGATCTAGAAGTTTAACTTTTGAAAAAAAGGAAGAAAATAAACAAAGAAAGAAATTTGGATGGGGCAGGACATGTTGACCCTAGGAAGGAAAACAGTTGGGCCGACTACTTGCTGAGAGACAAGTTTATGGGCCAGAAATATTAGAAAAGAAGACAAAGAATAAGAAGAAGAAGAAGAAATCTGCAGGGCCTAGGAGTTCTTTGGGCTGAAGGACTGTTGGGCTAGATCCGTGGACCATGTCAGATTCAATAGGGCCAGACTTATTATTTTACTTGGGCAAATTTTTATTTGGGTCAGAACTATTGCTGTTTCGATTTTATTAATTTGTTGATTAGGCCAGAGATTTTACTCTTGCAGGCTGAACTGGGCCACTTCAGGTCAGGGATATCATTGTTCGAGGTGCATTTTTTTATTTGGGCTCCTATTTTCAGTTTGAAAATCAGTATTTTTTGGTTAAAAAAAAAAGAAAAAAAAGAGTACAATTAAAAAGGAAAAAAAAAGAAGCAAAAAACAGAAAGACCGGAAAAAAAGTGAAAAAGAAAAAAAAATCGAGAGTTGTGGGGTTAGTATTCTTTGCTTTGCTAGTAATTTATATAGATAGCCAATCATCATATGGGACAAGGTGAGGACACTATGGACACAAACTTTATGTTTGAGGTATTGACTAAAAAGCTTAGAAGGATTCCCAAAATTTGGATAACATTTAGAATCATTTGAAGAAGGTGGCGTCCCAAATAGTAGCTACAGACAATCTTGTACCAAGACGTAAGAGATCGAGAAATAAGACATACGCCACCTCCAAGGCACTCCTATGACAAGGATTTTGGATCGAGATCAAACGAGAAAGAGTATGACAAGACATCCAGGGTATCATGTTCAGCCTTACATGCAAAATCTATCTTTGTTATACTTGAATTGATTTCAGCATAGACATACTATAAATGAATGTTTAAATGAGGAATTGCAAGTTCATTATAGTATTAGCAAAACTATGATAGTTAAGAAAAGTCCACCAATAGAGATGTTTCTTTTTATTAAAAAGAAGACTATAGAGGAAATGCCATTTAAGGACACATAACAAGAGGATAACATGAGTCCTAGCAAGGATTTGGAGATTGAGGAAGAAGATGGATAAGAAGAGATAAATGACGTTGAAGGTGAAGGAGAAGAAATTGAGTGATCCATCAAAAGCACAGGTGGTCATACATATATTAACCCTTTTAACTATTCAATATATTCTTTTACCTGTTTGTGCTACACAAGAGTTCAAGATTTTCCTAACTATTGAGACTACATATTCACATCCAGACGAGACACTGGTGATTTCATATCCTTTACGTGATTTGTTATAGGTATTTTAGTGCTAGATTTATAAAAAGATTAAACTAAAGTTTGAGCCAAATGATGAAGAGTTAAAGAGACTTTTGTTGATTAATATTTGATTTAGATACACACAAATTCAAATTGAGGACATTTGCGCTCAAAAGGAGGGGAATGGCGCGATCCGTAGATAAGCGATTCCTATTTTTATTTTGTTTTGGGCTCTAGTGTATTTTAAGCCATATGAGCTTCAGAGTTAGAGTTTCAACATATTTTAGTATAAATATTCATTTTATTCACTTAAAATAATAGATTTTAGAGATTTAGGAATCATAAAGTTTTGAGTTTTTTCTGAAAATAAAATTCTCTTATTTAATTCTTTGAATTTATGAGTGATTCCAATTTTAAATCGATTCATTCAATAAATATTCGTGTTGAATCATAAAGTATCAATCGACTATGACGTGTTGACTATAACTATCCTATCACATCATTTATCCAATCATTGAGCTCTATTTCGATTATAGCTCGTTAGGTCAGGCACTTGATAGATGGTTCAGGTCTTAGAATTCAAAATTGAGTTCAGTTCATTTTATTGCTTCCACTAGTGCCTCTAATCACAAAAATACATTATCTAGCAATTGAACACCATCTATGAGAAACGGTATAATTATTTTACACAGATTCTCTAGCCATAGATTCAGAACGACGGCTCCAAGTATTTTAAAAACTAAAGGTTCAATTGTCAAAGTTTCATGGACAAGAAGTAGAAACAGCAAGAAAAAACCCCGTCAGTAGATCGCAATCAGTATACTGTTAAACCGAAAGAAGTGGGGAGTGGGAGCTTGAAACAGAAGAAACGTGAGAAGCAATTATAACAGTTTGGTGAGGCGATAGATTCACGAAAAGGCCCAGCAAGAAAGAACTGCCTGTGTTGACAAAAAGAATAAGTGCTAAGGAAAAGAAACAAGTCAACCAACCCACCTCTTCAATAATTTTGACTGCCACTCTATCTTTCACGCTCCCCCCAGGATTCAAGAACTCAGCTTTCCCCAGAATCTGCCGGCCAAATAATAATGAGCACAAAAGACACGAAAGGAAGAGAGAAAGAAAATTGAAGGAAATAAAACGAATAATTACCTCGCATCCGGTGGCGTCGGAGAGGCTGTTGATCCGGATGAGAGGAGTGTTGCCAACGGCGGCGAGTAGTCCACTTCTGGGCTTTTTAAGCGTGGCCTTTCTGCTCGAAGATTTTGAACGAGACCTATCGCGGCTTAGTATGATGTAAGAGAGTACGGCGATTACAGAAAGTGCAGTCACGGCGGCCCTGCCTGGCAGCGCCATCCCTCAAACCGCCCAAGGAGGGTGGCGAATCATTTAAAGTCGGCCACGAATTGTAAGCTGGGCTGGACAAATATTTTACGTGGCTATTGTGACTTCACGGGAGGTAAGGTCTGCTGGAAGCCATCCACATGTCAGTTGGATTGGGCCTTGTAAACCTGTTGATGGGCTTGCATCATAATTTATATATTTCACTAAAAAAATTCTAAATTCTCTTTTTACTTGACCAAGAATTCTAACAGCTATAAGATCAACCAATAATTTTCAAAGTCAACTGATTGAGAAAAAAAAAACAAGTTGGTAGAAACAAACCAAAACATGCAAGAAATAGAAATTGATCGCCCTTATTTACTTTATTTGAAGGCTAAAAATAGTTTTGAACCATAATTAAAATGTATAAAAACTAGAAGCACAAAAGAATAGATAGAATTATTTAGAACATCAATAACGATAATCAAAATTCAAGATTTGTGAAATCAAATAAGAGATTAATAAGGTTCGAAACTTGAATAAAGACTCTTAATTGATTTATCCTACGTATCTCTGAGTCATACTTGTTAAAAAAGACATGGAGATAACATATACTAAAGTGACATTTTTACAACCCTTCTTCTTTTATTATATTAAACAAAAAGGTGAATTGGAATAAATTGAAAAACTCAAACAGATGATAAGGGCTCAAACCTGAATCCAAATGGATCATGCACAAGTCATGGAATGGCAGGATTGGGCACGACAAATATGAATAACTCAAGCACTTGATAACCTCAACCAACCCTCCTTTTTAATTGACATTTCACAAATAGCTTCATGGATGACCTAAAATAACTTAATTTGAAAGTAGATTTATGGGAATTTAAATACAGTCACAAATTCAAGGAACAAGGAATATATATATCTTTATTGCTCAACAACTAATGAACAATGTCTTACAAAAAAATGCTGCCATAATGTTAAAATAACATAAAATTGTGCCAAAAACTACCTGGAATGAATTGGGCCCAAATGGATAAGAATAAGCCCAAGAAAAGCCCTAAAGACTAAACTCCACGGCAACACAATTGATATGACTATTGGGAGATCAATTAAGTGCTTGCAGTCGATGTGGCACAGTGCAAGATAGAACCTAACGAGTTTGTCCACCTTCTACACCATCAATCACAATGAGACAAAAACAATCTAACATTAAAAGATCATTATTCCAAATTTTTGGGTCAAGCATATTTTCTCAACAATCAATGGCAAGTGCTAAATTTGACCATTTTCAATTCTTCACGGTAATAAATTGATCTATGTACTTTGTCTTCAACAACTTGTCCACTCACCCAATCTCTACAAGAATTTCTTGGACTAAACCAGCCAAAGCTTCCTTCATTTTTTTAGCCCCAGCCTTAGTCATTAGTTCATTCGAGATCTCTCATTGGCCTAACCTCAAAAGCTTAGCACTTGTATTTTTCCTCTCTTCTCGAAAGGAATTCTCCTCTGTCTTCCATTCATTCTTTAATTGGGAAGTTTTTTATGACAATTTTCTTCTCTTATCTTCCATTCATCTCCTTTTTTTGGGCTATCCACCCTTCTAGAGTTTGAGACTAGTAGCCTAAATATTATTTGAAAATTCTCATTTGATTAGCTCAATCGATGGCTTGAATGTCTATTCGCAAGTGACAGCAAAACACTTGGGACTTTGCTATCTCACATGTGCAAGACAAAGGTGAGTGGAACTCTTCTATGTTTTAAATTAACCCAGCAAGTAAGGGGCTGAGGCAAGCGAAACTCCCGCACTATCCAAGACCAACCTCGCACACATAGGAGAGTTGCTAGCGAAACTCCCCCTTGCCCTGGATGGCTCATGGTTGCCAAATAGATGTGAGCTAGTTCAATGAGCTCCTTTACTTCAACTTTCTCCCTTAGACTTTCTATAAGTCTTTCTTCATTTCTTTAATCTCCATTTTATTTCTAAAATTCCCAAACACAATCCAACTATGTGAAAGCATAAATTTTGCATAAAATTAGCTTAAAGTCACATAACTAAAATGAACATATGATAGAACTTACACATAGCAAAAATAGACATAACAACACAAAAACTCTAAGTACAAGCATCTTTCATGCCTAAAAAGAGACCAAAATAACTCTACTATTGTACAGTTATTATTTATGACATGCAATAAAATAGGTCATTTTTGAAAATCGGTCAATAACAACAAACATGCAAGCTTTTTCTAGTCTTAATCCTAGGCAATCCTAAAACAAGATCTATCAATATGTCAATCCAAGATACATTAGGAATGGGTAATAGAGGATATAAATTAAGGGTTTACTCTGCATTTCATTAAAAGTACTCTTGCAAAATCATCAATGTTCTGGTGACATTGTAGTGTTCTATCAATCTATTACCATGAGCCTCGTTTAAGCAAAACAACGAGGCATACTCAACTTATTGATATAAAATAAATATCCATCATATTGAAAATATTTTTTTCAAACACTCCCTTCCTAGTTAACTAAAGAGTTTACCAAAATCATTGTCTATGGCATTCAATTCCCCAATGTTAAAATCCCAACAGTTTAGTGTTCAATGTATTAGTCAAAGTATATCGACACAAGAATGTATTAGTGGCAATATTATCCACACCGTTTTGACTTTTTATCACATAGAAAAATGTATCTATAAATGAAACCCGTGAGTGTGCTTCTTATTCAACTTATCTTCGCTATTAATGTGCTTAAGAGACTTGTGATCGATGTAAATCACAAACTCTTTAGGCTTAAGATACAGTTGTAATGTTTTTAAGACCCTCCCCAGAAAATATAGCTTCTTGTCATAAGTACAATAGTTGAGCATAGTCATATTAAGCTTTTCACTGGTATAGGTTTTAGGCTTCTTCTCCTAAGTAAAAACTGTGGAAATACCTATACCAAAAACATCACTAAAAAGTTCATAAGTTTTACTGAAATTAGGTAAAGAAAACAAAGATGCATGAGTAAGCTTATTCCTCTGGTGTTGAATACTCTCTATTGAACTTTTCTTGTATGGAAATTCTCATTTTTATTTTTATTTTTTTATCACTAGTGTGAGTGGTGTTGCAATGATACTAAAGTCTCGCATAAATCTCAAATAGAAACTTCTAGTTTGTAGAAACTTCTCACCTCTACTACCAATGTTTGAATGGACCAATCTTGAATAGCCTTCACTTTATTGTTATCTATTGAATTCCTTGTGCACTTGCAATAAATCTTTTGAACATAGAATGATCAACACAGAAAATGAAGTTTTAAAGTTTAGCATATATCTTCTCTTCACACAATGCTTTTAGCACACTATAAAGGTTCTTAGCATGTTCACTTAAGGATTTGTTGTAAACCAAAATATTATCAAAGTAAATAATAACAAACTTAATAATATATGCAAATGACCCATGATTCATCAAGTGCATAAAAATTATTAGGCACGTGAGTAAAGTCGAATGGCATATCAAGCTACTCATACAAGCCAAATTTAGTTTTGAAAGAGATTTTCTTTTCATCTCTTTCATTTTAATTAGGTGGTTCCCATTGTTCAAATCAATTTATGAGAAAATTACCAAAATATATAGCCCATCAAATATGTCAACTAATCTAGGTATAGGGTTCCTATATTTTTTCGTGATTACATAGACAACTCGATAGTCAATGAGCATGGATCGTGTCTCATCTTTGTTACCACCAACACTAAAACAATATGTGGGCTCATGCTTTCTTAGATGCAACCTTTGTTTATCAACTATTCTAGTTAGCACTAAAATTCCTTAGTCTCTTTTAAGTTAGTTTGTTAAGCTAGCTTATTTAGAATGAATGTTCTAGGCAAGAAAATCAATTTAGTACTCAATCTCTTCCACCAATGACAAACCACCAAGTATCTAATCCGAAAGTACATTATGATAGTCATGCTAAACAAAAACAACAATCTTGGAGAGCAAAGAGGTAACTTCTTTAGAAATAAAATAG
Source organism: Avicennia marina (assembly GCA_019155195.1). NCBI lineage: Eukaryota > Viridiplantae > Streptophyta > Magnoliopsida > Lamiales > Acanthaceae > Avicennia > Avicennia marina. The sequence continues at coordinate 14,740,409 of CM032754.1, read as the reverse complement.
GATCCGAGTTTTTCAATGACACTAAAGATTTCTCACTCACTATGACTAATCTCATATCCCTCATTGTGGAAAGTGTACATGGTTTTCCTTCTTTCTTTACTCCTTTTTCTTTTTATTGTTTGCCATTATCACTTCTCTAGTCACTTTCTCTCTCTTTTTTCTTTTTTCTCTAACTTCACCTTGAAATTCTATTGTAGATGAACTTGGTCTTTAGAAACTTGTTGAGGTGATGGTGGGCACTAATATGACTTTTTTTTTTTTGCAAAAATAAAAGGTGTGTCAATTAATCACTCCATCAAAAGTCACATTCCTATCACATTGCCTAAGTTGACCTAAGGGAATATGACTTGCCTATGTGGACACTACATCATAGAAAACTTTCATCCTTAAATTTACCTATCAGCAAGCCTACTAATAATTGTTTTGTCACCTTAACTTCTTTCACTATTATTAAGCCATTTAAGCTTGTATAAATTTGGGTGATCCCTCGTTAGCATGGACAACCTATCCATAAGCCACATTTGTACTGCTAGCTCTATTAATCATCAAGTTACAAGTCTTCCCCTTTACGTGGCAATGTGCATGGAAAATATTTTCCCACTATTCCTTGTGCATGTCCTCCTTTGTTTGTGTACTCATGGCCCTCATCTCAATTAGATTAATTCCTCTATACCTACGCACAACTCCTCCTCCACCGATGATTCATCTTCTATTGGTATTATCTCTTCCTCACTTGCATCTTCATCATTGGTGATAATTTCTCCATTTCCATCATGATCATAGTCTTATTATTGGGGTACTGTGTAGCAATATTCCCCATTCTTTAGCACTTGCAATACATGATATCTTAGTTATGAATGTTAGAAAAGTTAGGATTAAAAGAAACCTTAATCGTTTCCCCTGTGGTACCATTTTGCTCTAGAAGTGTCGGTGGGCTATGCTTTGTCCTCAGTTTTGAGAAAGGATCAAATGTCATGGTACTTGACTAAATGGTGCCTCACCCTTTCTCTTGAGCTGCTTCTTACTTTTATGGATTTTTTTAACTATATGATGGTGTAGCTCTATAATATTGGCAATATCTTGATTGAGCCTACTCAAGAATCTTGCTATCACAGCCTCCCTATCTTCCACAACAATTGCTCACATTAATGTTGCTTCAATCTCCTTTATAACAATACTCCACATTACAATTATCATGCGTCAACTCTATAATCTTTGAAATAAGTTAACAATAATGGCTTGGGATAAATCTCTTTCATTTAATGACTTTCTATTCATTCCAAGTTCTAATGGGTCTCTCGCAAGCTTTTCTTATACTAATGTACAACTAATCTCACTAAACAATGGCAAAATCAGTAAACTCTACAACTGTCAACCTCACATTTTGCAATTCTAAATAGTGGTTACAATCAAATACCCACTCAATCCTCCACTTTCATTCCAGATAGGCATCTAGATTAGATCTCTCTTAGAATGATAAGATTTTAAGCTTGACTCCCTCTAATGCTTCCTCATCATTATCAAGATTCCTTTGACAATGTCTTCTAAGTTCATCATCAAAATCATCATCATTTGAACTAGAAAAATCATAGTATGCTTGTTTGGTTGAGGGGTTATTGATTCTTGCCTCCATCATGCTTGGGCATTGGACTCAATATTGCTTGTTGAGAAAATAATTTTTTGAATGAAAAAATTTTAAATTATCATCTAAACTATTTTGGAGACTTTTCAATTATTAAATGTTTAATTTAATTTTCTAATTTTATTATTTTTTATCTAAATTGTTTTAAAATATTAGTCTTTTTGAAGAATATGTTTTAGTTTAATTTTAAAATTTTATTTCATTAAATGATAAAAATATTATTTAATACATATATATAATTATTTTAGTTATATTTATTTTTGGAATAAATATTTTTAAAAAAATTTTAGTTATCTTTTATTTTTGAAAAAGTATTTTATGTTAGACATAATTTTTTTTATCTTTTAAAATTTTCTTTAATCTTTCAAGTTGGCATCTGACTTGGCATGCCACGGTGTTTGCAATATCAAAATATTTCTATTTAAATGGCAAACTCAGCATTTTTGACAAGCATGAAAAAACTACATGGTGTTAGTTTTTTTGTTTTTTGTTTTTTTGAAAAAAGCACTAAAATGTTGTTCCCATGAAGCATGGGGCTAAAAATGAACTAGACAGTTTCTATGGGACCAAAAAGGAAATTTTGCCCAAGCTCATCACTACATCAATAATCTTTTTCATACTTTTATCGGTTAAAATAATTACCACTTGACATGTTGCAACTCATTTCTCTCATCATAATAGTATGTCATACTTGCAAGGAAGAGGCTAAAGAAACATTCATTCTCATGCATTTGTGTTTTGGATTTGAAAATATACTTCGTTATATCCCCAATTACTAGTCCTTAACTGGGCTCCTTATTATATCTATTGTGGATAGTTTCTAATGTGTGAATGTGAGAGAAGAGAGAGTAGTGATAAGGATATTACTTTCCTACAAGCAATCATCAATTCGATAAGTGTTGTGACTTTATATTGGTACAATATTTTCACAATTTTGATAATTTATTGAATTGATAAGGATACTTGAAATCATTCATACATTTAGTATATCATAAACACAAATCACATAATTATCAAAATATTTTCTTAAAGGATGAATTAAAAGAAATGTGGTGACATTCATATTTGTATGTGATTTAATATTTTGCATTGTGTGTGGGTATTCAAATTAGTGATTTCAATTGAATTCATAAAAAAATAAAATAGTACACAAATAATTACAATGTCAAAATAATTATATCAAGATAATTATTTCTTGTGAAATCGTCTTTTGAATGTATGTCATATGCTTGATATAAACTAGAAGATGAAATTGAATATTAAATAAGAGGCTTTGAGATGGAAATTTACATCACGAACTAGTATAGAGACTGGATTCTTTATTGTCGTGGAGGTTAACAGTCACAATTTCACTATTATGACTAGAGACCTTATGAACATGGTTTAATAAGTTGGAACAACCCATATTGTCCAACTCATTGTGTAGCATTATATTAAGGGGTGTACGCGAGATATCTCATTCCTATCTCTAAAGTGAAGTGTAATGAAAAATGTAATGTTAGGTTGGGTTTTGTCCTCAATAAGATCAAAGTAAAATTTCTGTTAGGTATGGATCACAAATGCCTCTGGAGGACTTACTTAAGAGATTATTGTTATGGATTTTAGCTATGGTTTTGGGGTAATCTCAAAGACCTCTCAATAATCGAAATAGAGCACAAGTTTGTAACGCTTTGACCCATTATAGCCATGTTCTAAAATCAATATTTTATCAAAGGTGATTGAAGTTTGGCTTAAAAGACCTAGTTCGAGGTTTAGTTCATCATGTGTCTTTCAAACGAATATTGCTAACGTTAAATTTATATTTAATCCCAAAAGGTGCATGTACCAATTGCAAGGCATATTGTCACTATTTTCATTAATTTTGTAATTTCAAAAATTTTAAATCTTATGGGAGATTTTTAAGATAAGACTTAAAATTTTTTTTCAAGTGCTAAAATTATTTCTAGCATTTTAAACCCAATTAATATGTCTTTTAGTTTGTTATTTAGAGGATAGCAGTAAGCTTATAAATTCTTCAAAATATTATATATGATGTTGGAGAGTTTATATATATTGGGTTTCCATGGGTTTGAGGTGGAATATTTCAAACTTTAAAACATTCATCAAACATAAAATATGCAGCAGAAAACATAATCCAAATCCATTCTATTTTTTGCAATATAACACGCACAAAACAATATAAGTATGAAAGCGTATAAATTATACCTCTTGGAATCATATTTCAATTTGAAGCGAACTCGTGATCTTTAAACTTATAGCCCTCAAACCCCAATCTCTAGTATTGTACACACACTTGAAACGTTAACAAACACCTTCGACACCTTTGCAAACTTCTTCGTAAGACTCTAACTCGAAATGCTTTAGGGTATGGAAACTTTAGGATAAGAGAGAGTAGTAAAAAATGGCTAAAAACTTTTTCTCTCTCATGCATGAAAGGGGATGGGCATATTTTGTTATTTATCTAATTGTTGTGTGATTTAAAATTCTTCCAAATTTATTTATTTTCTAAACACAACCTCCTACACTTGATAAGATTCTTATTTCTATATATGATATATAAAGCACACATGGCATGGGCTCTATAGGCTTCCTTTATGGAATTTTAATTATTTTAGCCTTAGATTATTTAATTATTAATTCAATTAAAAATTAAAGCCATTCTATATCTTATCCTTTAATTTAATTAATTCTATTAATTAAATTAAAGATTCACTGTGTTTTCAATTAATAATTTCGTTATTAACGAGTATAATGATAAAACGAGACATTAACAATAAAGAATGAACTCTATGAGTCTGTTTTATTCTTCGAGTCAGTATTTGAATACTTATTCTCTAATGTGTATTCACACACAAGCTTCTCAATATTTTATATTGATTGACATGACATTCACCATATAAACATAAAGTTTGCAAGTCATATCAATTGTCTTGTGCCCACTTAGAGGGTATGTGATTTGCGAATAATTTTCAGTGATTGTGTACTATGATAATCTTATTTTTAAATTTATAGATTTTTATGAATAAAACTTATTAATACAATCATATGGAAATACGCAAAAGTTCACACCATTCAAGATTTATATATATAAAAGACTGTCATAATATTGATACAAAAGAAATTAATATTTTATTAGTATGTGAAAAGTATGCATATACAACAAACATTCCTCTTTATCTATTGGCGTGAAATGGCATATTACTAATAATATAGTCTAAAAATAAGATATTTGAGAGTTTATGTACTCCAAAATTAAAACATTTAAAGCTTATAATATTCTTAAAAATAAGTGAGCTCTTTCCAATTTATTTCGAAACATTTTATAAGCTTTCTCATTTTATATATTAAATATGAAATAAATATTTTTTAATTGTATTATGTGGTTAACATTTAGTTTATTGTTATCATTGTTTATATAAGAAATTATAATAATATATTCTTATAAAGTTTAATAAGGTCTTATAAAATGATTTTATTATTTTTAAAACATCTTACTAGTTTATTTTTAAAAATATAATCTACAAGGTTGTAAGCTCTGAATGTATGTTAGATGCTACCACAGCATGTTATTCTTAAAAATAAGTTTGGTGAACGCCCTCTTATTTAAGGTTAATGATCTATAATTGTAATAATTTTATAATATTTCATAAGTATTTATTGATACTTCTATATTTATGTGATTGTTATATTTTCATATTGATAGTTTTTATTATCAATATTTGTAATGTTTATCACATTTGTAACGATTTGTAGATTTTAAATCCTATTATAACATAAAGGGTCTTAAACTTCTTTGTTCAACACTGTTAAGAGGCTTGTGATAATGTATTGTACTTCCCACAAGGTTTTGAGTGTCTGGTGAAATGTTGAGCAACCATTGTTTTACGACAATCACAAATGTCGTGACTCTTTGTTAATACCATTTTTTCAATTTCACCAAACTATATCTTTTATTTCATACTTCCATGCTTTGTGATAAGTTTATTTATTTAATCATATTAAATATGCTGAAAATTATTCAATCATTTATTATATTACAAATATATATTATTCTTGGCAGTGATTACTAACCTTTAGTTCTATAATAGAATTTGCATATGGGCATATATTGTTTTATTTTAACTAATAATTATAATTTATTATACTTAAACGAATGCATTTGTAATTTTTTTAAATAATATGTATTTACAATATGGATATAGTTATAGTATTTATACTCTGTTTTAAGAATATGTGAGAATTTTTAATTACTAAAACACTCCTAGTTAATTATATACTTTCTTTTTTTATTTTACTTCCTCAATTTTCACTTAGTTTATTCACTTACTTTAATTTTAATTTTTTTATGCATTTCTTTTAATGTTTTTTCAAATTACTCCCTTTTTTTTTATCATTTTATGAATGATATAATATATTATATTTATTTATATAATTATGTACAACCAAAGAGTATACCTTTTATTATTAGTCTACATTAAGGCTAAATGCCTTATTTTTGTTGTACAATATTAAATTGTTATAATATCTGTATTTTTATATTTGTATTTTTATGACTTTCTTCATTCTCATCTGTATTTCAAGTCTACGCTTTTTACACCTCTGATTTTTCTTCCCTTCGGTGTGCTCTTTTTATCTTCTCTTGCATTTTTTCAAATAACATTTAAATTCTAATTTTTTTTTATGATTATCAATTATAATGAATAAATTTTTTTAATTTATAAAAAATCTCATAGATAATTGTGCCACTATTACTGACGATGATAGTCTATATTATACATAAGGGTTAATTTTTGTTTTTAATATTAAATTATCAACACTATGTTGGGAGAGGGGTTTTTGTTGAAAATAATGTTTGGTGAAAGTTGTGATAGAAATATTTGGGATGAATAGTATGTTTGGTTATCAGATTTTGATGAGGTAAAAATTTAATTTATTTAAATATTGGAATAAAATATATAAGAATGATTTGATGATATGATAATATATAATGATAATAATTAATTTTTAGGATATAAATGAATATAATTGTGAGTACATGTGTGATATTATATATATATTGATTTAATTTGAATAAATGTAATGATTAAGTAATTGTGAGTGTATGTGAGATATTATAAATGTAATTTGAATTTTAATTTGAATAAAAATTTTGTTAAATTGTGTATTTGATAGTATGAAATTTGATAAGAAGTGAAAAGATTACAAATATGGTTCCAAACATAAGTTATTTTTATTTTGTTTATCTTTTTAATCTTACTTCTTAGTTTTTCTTTTTTTTTTTTTTGCAACTAAAATTTATTTGTGTTTCCTCTTCTTCACTCTCCCCACAAATTTCTTTTATTTTTTTCTTGTAAACTTTTTTAAATATAGAATAGCACAGTGTCTATATTTCTTTTTTTTTTTTCAATTTATGCAAAAGTGATGGCTATTTTGTTTCTAAATTTACTATTAATTATCACTACTTAAAAAGTTTACAAACTAAATATTTTACTATATAATTTTTATTAAAATTCAAATTTAAAATTTTATCACTTTTACCTTTTATACTAATTAATAATTTTTTGAATTATTATACTTATTCATAGTCAAATTAATACATATTTTCTATAATTTTATTTACATTCAATTTCTCTTATTTTATAAATTTATATACTATCATATCATTTAACTATTATTATATTTAAATATATATAAAAATAATTTTTTTCCATAAATCTTACATGCCAAACAAAATTTTCATTCCTAGTCAAATAATCCAAAATTTTCTCCAATCATAATTAGAAACTAAGGTTTTTAAACCTAGATTGGTTTAATTTGGGACCAATCGAATGGTCTGAGTGGTTAATGGTTTGAAATTTTTATTGTTTATTTGTAGAAAACAAGAAGGAAAATGGAGTAAGAGGAGGAGGAAGCATAATAGAGCAAAGAAAAGGAAAAGGAAGGGATAAAAAGGAATTTGAGAAGGAATATAAAAAATAGAAATGAATAATTAGATTGAAATATAATAAAAATAAATAAATTAAAATGTATAAAAAGAAAAATATTATATCATAACTATTGTTTAAATGAATATTTATTATTTTTTTGTTATTGTATATGATTATATAATTAATTTGTATATAATAAATAAGTTATTAAAAACTAATAAATCTATTATTATATATTTAATTTGTTTGGATTTTAAAAATAATTAATTATCAATTATATATTTTTATTCAAATAATAATTCTACATTAATTGGTATACAAATTAATTATACAAGTTTAAAATATTTTTAACTTATTTTTTAATTTTTTTAAAAATAATATATAATAATTAATATTATTAAAATTAATTGATCAGTTTTTAGATTCATCGGGCCACCGTCAATCAGCGTGACATCCGACTTATCTCTGGTCTATTTGAAACAAACATAGCCGAAGCCGTTCCGCCAAAAACATTCCCCATTACATTTTCTTGGATTAATCGAAGTTCCGTCGCCTCTATAAGTATCACGAATTTCGTTGCCATTTGAAACTGATACATCTCAGGAGATGGAGGGAAAGCATAGCAGTCCCCGTTGGTACTTCGACTTGCTGAAGAAAATCGGAGGTGGTGTTAGCAATTTATGATTTCAGTATTAATATCAGCTCACGCTATAATCGATATAACTATATACAAATCAACCAAAGATATATAATTTTTTCTTAATTTTTTTTTTCTCCTGTAGAGCTAACGCGATCAATTATTGAAGATCTGTGTAACGGCAGATCGCCAACCTTGTACATCGATCAATACAGTTCCTATTGCACCGACGCTTCTGAAAACTGGTTAGATGTTTTCATATACTGGAACTTTTTTTTTCCTCTTTTGAAGCTGTTGATTTCCTCAATGTCTTTATTTACTTATTTTTTTGCGTTTGTGTCACGTGACTGCATCTCGTGGTTCTTATAGCGAACAAGAAATTTTGGATTATAAACTATCGTGGGGTTTTTTTATTGCTTTTGTCCAGCTGTTGCAATTATGATTTACCGAAAGGAAAGGAAATTCTGACGCTGCAGAGAGAAAGTCAAGCACGTAGGTTGGGTGAGAAACGCATCCTGTTAATAAAGTGTTTGATGGAAGGACGTAGACGACAGGAGATTCTTTCTTGAAAAATATTCTATCGTGTTGATCTTCCATAATTTCTGCAAGTCTATGGCTAACTTTGACACGGTCCGTTCTGCTTTCTAGATGTATTGCTAAGAGTATTGCTAATAGTTCAGCAACTCCTCCAAGGTAACAAGCATGCCTCGAAGAGAGATATTTATTACATGCACCCTTCAGTTTTTAAAGGTGATTTATACAACAAAATCTTTACATTTGTAACTTATCATCTGAATATGAGAGATATCATCCCCGCTTAATGTCTTAATCAAGCCCATAGCTACCTGAGATCATCAAATAAATCGTATCGTGAAATTTTTTGAATAAGCTATCAAGATTCTTTGTTCTTTTGTGATCTCATTTAATTTTTCCCTCAAATGCAATGCAGAACCATCTGTTGTTGACCAGGCTATAAATGACATTTCCATCCTTCTGAATTGCAGTCGCCACAACTTGAATGTGGTATGTTGTTAGGACTCAACAGTTTTTCACACTCCTCTATAAGCATTCGTGCACGCAAACATAATATATGTACACTTATGCATATCCGAGGAGAATATGTTTTGTACATAGGAATGCTGAAGTATTAAGATTTGAAATAAGTATTGTGCGCTTGCAGCATCCACCATCAGGGCCACTCCCATTATAAGCACCTATAATAAGGCTTGGTCAAGTCTTTGCAGCAACTTCTTGTGCAATTTACTTTCTAGGATATTAGATTTCTGGAAGGATTGCTAACCAAGCTTACATGTAGGTACAAGGGCTCTACAAGTTTCCTTAATGTTCATGTGACTCAGAAAAAAATAGGCTCTTGTTAGTTTTACTTTTCAGAAAATAAAAACACATACTTCAATTATTACACTTTTAAAATTTTATCTCTTTATCTCTCTTACTTTGTGCAATTCTAAAAAAAATTACATCTAAAAACACACATTTAAATTCAAAAAACAAGCATAAACTTGGAATCTCACCATGGGACTACTGTTCATGTTCTTTACAAACAAACATTTTGCCCATTCAAAGCATTTCGATGCATGGGCTATTATTCTCTTTGGATATGACTATGAAACCGCTGTTTCTAGTGCTATGTTTGCAACATTTGTTGCTTTTGTAAATGACTTGGGAATCTGCTAGCTTTGCCCCATTAAATGATTAGAATGTTTGATAATTTTATTTTAATACAAGTCATATGCTAGCTCTCTGCTTTATAGATTTTCCTTTAATAGATAATATTTCATACGATCAGTGCATCTTGTCTGATGGGTTTTTAGTCTTGGGTGCTATATTAGCTTCTTTTTGTGTATTGTTGGAAGTATAGGTGAGATTAGCCATGCATAAGTATTTAAAAGTGGTAATCTGAATTAAGTTACCTACTTTGAAGGTAGCTTCTGATTTTTTATGTCCATGTCATCCTTTTGCAGGTATCTGTTGGAAAGGGGTAGGTACAAAGTAAGGAGCTAATCAAAAATTCATGGAGATTGCGATTATAATATCACTGGGGGTTTTTTTATCATTTCAAATGGAAATTCTTTATTTGTTAACTGAATAAAAATAGCTCCCAGTAGAATTTATAAATAAGCAATTCGATTGTGAGAAACCGGCTAGGATGCTTTTGTCTTTTTTTGGTTTGGGATGGTGGTTGGCATAGTCAAAACTTTCATTTGAAGACGGCATAGTCAACACATGGTGCTTTTCATGCATGTCATGTGCAGAGGAACACCGCTGAAAAACTGGCCTACAATAAACATGGAACTGAATCGATTTCTATTTAATAACTTCTAAGGATTCTTCATTAAGTGTCTCTATCTCGCTATTATGTGCTGCTCTGCTAATTTCTTTGCACAACCAACATCCTTGGAAGCTTTCTGTTTTATTGCTTCATGTTTAGCGGCTATCTGCTTCTGTTTTTTGTGATTTTTAATGGTTATATTGCTCATTATTGCCCATGCCAAATCTCCAACCATGCATCAGGTTGGTAATGGGCTGGTTGAAATTTGCTGAGGCCGGGAGGAAATTTGACTGCATCAACTCTCCTAACACAGTATGAAAAGTAACTGAAATTGCTGATGACAATGTATGTATCTCAACTATGTAATTCTAGTTAACTGTGTCTGCAGGCACACCATATTCCTGTCCATGTAGAAGATGTGGAAGGTATCAAGGTGGCTTTTTTGCAATTCCTTTCTTGAATTCGATTGATGTTTCTGCTAACATTGACCAGTAAGACTGGTTTGATCTTAGTGGTGTTGAAGTTAAATTCATAGCAATAAATTGACCTGAAAAAGGATTTCCTTTTACTGGAGTATTAGGTTTATTGAAATTGTGACATGCTAGTTTTAGATTATAATGTTAATTTTTTGTGAATACTCATGGATGTTCACATTGCCTAATACTTTTACTAGATATAGTCAGTTTGTCTGAGTACATCTTAATTGTGGAGAAAGAATCAGGTATGAACCTCTTTACCGATTTCTCATATGATTCATCACCCACAGTCTTACTGTTCTGAAATTAAAAAGGTCATTTTGGTTTGGACTGTACTATCCAGTGTTTCAGCGGCTGGCAAATGATCAGTTCTGTAGGCAAAACCGCTGCATCATTATCACTGTATGGGCAGATTTGTATAATTTTTTGTTACTGTTTTGTACCAAAAGAAATTCTAGTAAATATCTTTTCATAGGGAAGAGGATACCCCGATGTTCCAACAAGAAGGTAATAGTTTGTTTTATCATATATTTGCTAAGTCGACTAATTTGTTTTCACATGCTAATTTGTGCATGGATTGATATCTGTTCAGATTTTTGCGCCTTCTTATTGAGAAATTGCACTTGCCTGTCTATTGCTTGATAGATTGCGATCCTTACGGTATTGATATCTTGACAACATTTCGGTTTGGTTCTATGGTAAGACTTATCTGCTATACAGGGAGCAACCGAAATATTACATGGATCCCTTCTGTTGTTTTGACTATGATTTTGTTATGTTTCTTTCTTTTTTAACATATTCAAGCAAATGGCTTATGATGCCAAATCTCTTCGTCTCCCTGAAATTCGTTGGGTTGGAGCTTTTGTATCCGACTGTGAAAAGTATCGACTCCCAGACAAGTGTCTCCTACCTTTAACCACAGAAGGCAAGATACATAGCAAAGGGTATGTTGTTCTCCCATAAAATTAAATGTGTTCCAACTAAAGTTTGAATGACTTGTATCAGATAAGCATAAAGCTGAAGGCATGTTACATAGATGTTATATGGAACGAGAAGTCCCGTCTTGGAGGTTAACTTTTTGTGTTTTATGGTTCATTTGGAGTTTTTCTGATTTTAAGACATAACTGAAAGTTTGATCTAACAGTCTTATACATAATAATCGCATTGAAGGTCCGAACTCCAACTGATGCTGGATAGAGGAGTCAAATTCGAGATCGAAGCATTATCGGCACAGTCGCTCACATTCTTGTCAGAGAATTATCTACCATCCAAGATCGAAGATGGGGCGTACATCTAACTTAAATGGCTCTTTTACAGCTAATGCACATTGCTTAGTTCGTTTAATGTGCTCGTATAGTGGCGACAAATAAAACCTTATTGGCAATATGGAGTTTAATATACATTGTCTTACAGAACAATTTCCACTGCTGGCTATAGGTATTAGTGCCACTTGCCTTTATAAGTGTCTTTCTAATTAAACAGGCACGACAGAAATTGTTCTGGCTTTAACAAATGAAACCATATGTTAATTAATAATCCAATGACGTAGCTAACTAACTAGTTGCATTAGTGATCAAATTTGTCATAACCTTCCCAGTAGGCAACTGTAAATTACAAGATAAGGAAGACATGACACTGATAAAAGAAATGTGTGGTCATATTGATGATCTCTGCTGCCGGGCACGCTCCGAATGCCTCTTTGTCATGATACAATTTTATCAACCGACACCAAAATTGACAGCAATAATTGATCTAAAGCTTCCCAGGTAACTGTGGATATCACCTTTTTAAATATTACAACATGTTTGACTGTAATCCTTTAATCCTACTTGTATTGCGTTTTGTGTTTTATCTTATACTTGAACATCAAAGTGTATCCACTCCAGACACAAAAGATATTCTAAGGAATAATTAACATCTATATGTGATAAAAAAATATGATAAACGCAAAGCTCAAGTAGAGGATCAAAACTAAAAAGACGTAGTAGGCATTATAAATTTGGAGGGAAGGTCAAGTAATTTAAAAAATGAGGGTATTGTCGTTGATTATGCTAACCTATATAAAGTACTTATAATTAAACCTAAGCTTATTACATATAAATGTAGTTTTACACCTCCATTTTATTAGGTGTGAACTAAGAATACAAACAAATGTTTAGTAGGATTTGAGCACTCGTGAAATTATATTATATAACAAAAATTTAATACAAACTTTAGAATATAAATCTTAAATTTTTAAAGTTGTAAACCAAACATGACTTTAAATAAAATTTGAAAAAGTAAATTTAATTTCAAACCAAACATTTTCAAGCTCTCTATTCTTAAAATTTAAATTGATATCACATCAAATACAACTTTAAACAGTAAATTTAATCAATTAAGCAATAATTTATTTTAACTAAATATAATTTTAAATTATTAAATAATTGAACAAATTTTTAATTTAATTTAAAATTAGTGCATAAGAATAATTATCTAATAATATCTAAACATTTATGTACTAAACACAATCTTATACATATAATTTAAAAACACAAATAAAATTATGCATCTTAACTATTAAAATTAATTTATAAATTTACGAAAATAGAAAAAAGAAAGAGATTAAGTAAATGAAAGAAACAAACCAATCAATTACTACTACAAATTGAAGAATGTCAATCAATGTTGTTGATGTGCTCTACAACTGCAAATTTATCAAATAATATTTAAATATTTATATAATAAATACAATATTAAACATATAATTTAAATACATAAATAAAATTATGTAGTTTAACTATGAAAATTAAATTACAAATTTATAGAAATAAAAAAGAGATTAAATAAATGAAAGAAACATATCGATTAATTGTCATTGCAAATCATATAACAATGATTCGTTATTGAAAGAAACAAACCGATTAATATAGGGAGAAGGATTTTTGGAGAAATTGAAAGGATTTTTAAAGGATTTTGTCAAAAAGATAAAAAGAAAGAAGAGGAAGAAATCATCATTGAGTGTCAACTGAGGAAAAAAGGAAGAAAGGGGCGTCCGAGAAGTAAAAAAGAAATTACAGAGTCGGAGAAGTGAGGTAAAAAAATAAATGTAATGGTCAAAGGCCGAGTAAGGAGCTGACATTTGCACTGATAATTCCGCAATTTGAAATCACAAAAATATGATTTTGTAAACTTAAATCGCGAAATTGATTTCTTTTAAAGGTAATTCCATGATTTAAAATCTCGAAAATGTCTCGATTGAGGCGATTTCTGTTATTCAAAATAACATAATTCAATTTTTTATTTTTTTTTAATTTCTGTGAGGTTGAATCACGAAAATTTCCCCCAATTAAGACAATTCCACGATTTAAAATCACAAAATTGACTTTTTCAAATATATTTAACCAATTTTATAATTTCTTACTACGGAATTAGTTTATTTTTACAAACCCATTGAAATTAAATTATTTTGACACATACTTTTTTTTAAGTTTATTCTGTCAAAAAACCCAATGATCCACTTTGTCTAGTAAATTTTATAATGTTTTGTTAATTCAGGTCAATGTCTTTGAAAGTTGTCTCATATCAAATGTATTATCTCCAGATGTCCTGTAAAAGTATGTAAATACAAATATATGTGTACATGTCTCAACCAGTCACTCTTTTTTTACCTAGTAAGAAATAAAATCCAATTAAATGTTAGTCTAAATAGAACAAAAATCAGCCTAAAGAAAAACTCAAGAAAAATAAATAGCCGATAGAATCCAACTAATTCTGGCCCAAATAGAAACCAATCAACAAGGCACTAAACCCAACAACAAAAGCCCAAATGATAATCAAACCCCAAAGTAAAAAAACCCAACCCAACTCTCAACGCCCCAGAGAAAGGACCAAATCAAATCTAACCCAAATAGGAAAAAAAGCCCATTTGTTTTTAAGATTTTGCTCCGTCTCACGCTGGGCCTTCTGTGGCGACGGTGGTGTTTGAGGGACTGTGGCCGGCTGAGCAATCGATAGCGACGGTTTGGGTGAGCCGGTTTCGCTGTCGATGGAGACGACAGTGGCTGCGGTGACTTCGGGTTCTTTATCGGCGGGGCCTGGCGCTGAACCTCGAGCGGCGGCGGTGCTGGCTTCAAACAGAGTGGTCGGAGATGGCGCGGACTCTCCCTTCGACCTTCTACGGGTTTTTTTGTTTATCGTTGCGCTAGGCACTACAGGCGTTGGACGGCGGCGCTATTAGCAAACAATCTGGCAACTCCGATTCTGCTGACACTGGCGGCGCTGGAAGCGGATTTCAGAGCGGTGGAAGGTAGCGGCCGTGTTGCTGAACTCCGGCTCTGGCACGGCGGTGGCTGGAGGAACTAAGTGTCGTCCGATTTTCTGCTCCAGTTTTTCCCTTTA
Organism: Avicennia marina; assembly: GCA_019155195.1. Classification (NCBI taxonomy): domain Eukaryota; kingdom Viridiplantae; phylum Streptophyta; class Magnoliopsida; order Lamiales; family Acanthaceae; genus Avicennia; species Avicennia marina. The sequence continues at coordinate 14,725,057 of CM032754.1, read as the reverse complement.
TTGATTTTTTCTTCTTTTTCTGATTTTCTATTTTCTTTTCTTTTTCTGATTTTCTATTTTCTTTTCTTTTTCTGATATTTGAATAAAAACCAAAAACATGGAAGAAATAAATTGGCTAAAGTTTAGACATGAGAGGAGACAGTCTGCTTTCATGTCACTTGACGCGACTTGCCGAAGGAGACGGGGACAACACAGGATGTTTTTACAAATAATCTAAGAAAAATATTTATCAAAATACTCCGATCATCAAACGATTTGCGAAAATAGCCCAATTTTGTAAAATAAAATTACGAAATTTAGCTTCGCAATTTTATTTCATAGAATAGAACATTTTCGTTATATAAAATTACAAAAATTCTTTTTTTAATCATAATCACGTTAATAACTTTTCTTTAAAAATTTAAATAAACGGTACGAACTTATATGATGAGAACTTGATCAAAATAAGCTATAACTCTTGTTAACCTATTTTAATAGGTTAGGGATGTATTTTAACAGATTACTAAAACTATATACGTACCGTATTAGTAGAGTGAACATACTCTTATTTAAATTATTTTTATGTTTAAATAAATAAATAATTTTAATAATTTAATTTTATATTTTTTTATATTTTTAAATAAATTTAATTTTATATTTTATAAATTTGAGTATATAATTATTATTATACGTAGAGAATAAATAAAAAATAATGGTAATAATTTAAAAAAATTTAATTTTTATTTTGAAATTAAAATTAATACAAAAAATAAAATTAATAACTATAAAATTATAAGAAAATTACACGTGAATAATTATGGTTTAATATTGCTATCTATTTTTAAACCACTAATATAAGTTTTAATTACAATCATATGTACATTACTAATTTATAATTAATTATACTTGAATAGTAGGTAATAATATTAAATGTCACAAATATGTGTGAATAATAAATAATAAAACATGAAAATTTGAAAATTATTCAAACAAATATATTTTTCTAAATAATTTCTAATAAAATGTTAATATAGAGTACAATATAATTCTATTTAAATGTCCTACGTCCTCAAATGTCACATTTAGGAGCGCGTTGATCTCTACGAGGTTTTAACATAGAATCATCATTCTCGTACTGTGATGTATCATCATGTATCGAAGTAGTGAAATGATCGAATGTATCGTCTTACTACACTCCCCATACGATTGGTAGTTACTCTATGAAACATGTGATGTATGAAAAGTATGTTTATAGTTATCTGGAACTCCAAAGTATTACGTGGATGGATCTGGTGAATAATAAAGAGCCTGCATCACTAGCACTTAGTATGGATTGTATATGGATAGATCTGGTTGAGTAGGTATATAAACATCGTCATGTCGTTATAATGCAGTAGGCATGTAAGAGACTTATACTGTACCGTAAGTCGAAGTGGATGGGCCTACGTCAAGGTTCGAAGGGACTGTAGTACGAGAAACAGAACGACGTCCACTGCGCTGCTCTACCATAGGCTTGCTTATGGACATGCGATCTCTACAGACTCCTCGTGTGTCGTAGGGATGACATCTACCTCAGTATAGGTATGTAATCTTCTGGCTTGCTTCACATGACAACGTGACAGAACCCGCGTACAATGACTGATATCCCCATAAAAAAAAAAACTGCTCAAACTTATGGACCTAAAAATAGATAAGTGTTTCAGTAAACATTAAATTTTATTGTCATATACACAAAAGTAGACAATAAATATTATTTGTGATTATGTACCATATAATCAGTCCATGAATCATCTCCGGGTTCAAATCCAAACTCTACGAAAGTGGTTAGTGGAGTAATCGTGCGGCAAGTGATCCGATAATACCAATCAATGTACCCACTCACTACTTGGGGCACATAGCGTGGTGTCTCTGTCTACATACAACCACTGTTAAATTTCGTCAATGATCCATGTATGCTTGATGATATACCACCCAATCTATCGCCGAGCCCCCTCCATGACAATCAATGGTGTGTAAATGATCTTTATCGAGTCGGGGAGTAGGTGGAATGTTCTACACCATCATAAACTACCATAAAACTCGCTCTGGCCAGTGCATCTCCACAATGTCGTAGAGGATGAGTGGATTTGAATACGTCCACATATGATGCTCAGATCTCGTTGGTAATGTAGTATACCACTTAAGAGTATATAGTCGCCAGTTAAACTATATATTGTTTGCAACAAATATTTTATGATGATTATTTCGATCAAACATTGTACTAATAATATAATATAATGTATACTCTAATAACAAACCTGTGTGTATGCCTTAGAATCTAAAATCACTCTAAAAATTCGTACACTGTGGCTACTGGTTTCAATAATCTGTTTCCATGTACAAGACCATCTGTATATTTATGAAGAAAAAGTAAATGCAAAAGAAACATATTTGACATTTCTAGAGCAAGTAATTAAAAAATTAACGAAAGTATGTCTGGATCATATGTGGTACCATACGGCGTTGCCAAAAGCAATTCACTATTAGGTAAAGTAAATGGACCTATGTCAGAATGGTGACCTATAATCTGGGGTGCAAATCCTAGTATTTGAGACCGTGCTCATATCTACATCATTAGCAATTGAATTACCGTCACAATCTAATTCATGTTTAGAGTAAATCCTATTATGTGAACATAAGGTGTGTAAAACATATCTGTAAAAGAGGCAATAAGTCAGAAATGGATGAGCGCCCCTTTGGCAAACAACACAAAGATTCCCGTACAGGCATGCTAAAACTATATTACCCTAACTGTATTTATCAGCACTATCTAAGTTAATGATCAAGTTAAGGTAGAGCAACCTAACTCGATTGTTGGAAGAGTCAAGGAACAAACTGTCACCTAATAGTAATAAAATAAAGTCACGAGTCTACTGTTGTACATTTAGTTGTGTACTACCTGCATGCAATGGGTACACCTCCATATACTATGCGATCTGTGCAAGGGGAATGCGGTAACTTTTGAAATCCTAATTTCTCGGTGTCCAACCTAATGCCTCGATGGCAACCTACATCCACTATGCATGTGTCAGTCGAGGTTTTGTGCCAATGACTGGGTCGCCTTCACCGGTATATGCCATATCTATGCCTTGTCCTTTAGCATAACGATGGCCTTTCCGGGCACGAAATAAAATGTGTGTGCCTTTGGACGCCATCTCTCAACTCAACGCTTTGATTAAGTAGCAATCTAACTGCAACGCCCCACATCTATATATGCCGTACAAGCTGATGCGGAGAAGGATATGAAGTACTCTAGGGTCCACGTCCTCAAAGTACAGCCAATAGCTATCAGGGACCTATGGGGTAAGACATCTATCCAGGGCGCTAACCCTAACGTCTTCGGAGCAGTGATTCTCCTATAGACACAATACTAAGCTGTCAATAGAATCAGAGTGAGTGAAGGTATCTACTAACATCCTATAAAAAACTCAAAAGCAAGTGTTAATTTAAAAATACATTTTTAAATATTTCAAGTGAATTAAATAAAACAAAAATGACAGAAAATATATAACTAAAAATAAGAATACTTGAAATTATTGGCTACCCTATGATTTCAAATACATAAATGTTTTTGTTACACTCACCTATAAGTGAAAAGTGATTAAATCAAGTGCTTGTGTATGCAAATAAAAATATAGACATATTGAGACATTTATATTAAATAGAAGTTAAATAGGTATTCGATCATTTGTATTACAGAACCAAATTACATACCTATATATTTTCAATTAAACATACGTATTTTAGTAAACAATATATTAAAATACGTGGTATCACTACTGACTATCTAAATTCTTCTATACAAACTTTTTGCATCTGCACATCTAATAGACTACCTTGCATGTACTTGCCCACGATCTATCTCATTTGTAATGTGAGTCATTTAGTCCCGTCCTCAGTGCTAAACTTGTCAACGTTCTACATTATGTACTACTTGAAATGATGCAGGATGCTAATAGTCTTCGGACCACACTACTTGAAATTCACCATAGTAGGTCCTCATTCATGCATTAATTGAGTAATGGACGTTGACAAGCTCCTTTGGGTTTACACGATATCGACAGCACACATGGATAGCATGGGAGTATGGAATCCCACTTGAAGTCCATTTGCCACAACTGCACTCGTGTTGCATGAGACAAACAACGTTATTAGTCCCACGACGCCCATTATGGTACATGGTTCAAACGTTAGTGAAAAGCACATGCTTGTTAATCAATTGAGATGTGTGCCTAATAGATTCCCTCTTTGTATCTCGGTATTTGTTTATAGGTCACGTTGGCTAATTGTAACCATCTGCTTTCATGTTTGTCACATTTGTAAGTCCATCTAAAAAGAACTCAACAACACGATCAAATATAAGTTGAACAATTGAGGTTATTGGAATCCGCCTTGCAACTTTCAAAACTCCATTAAGGGGCTCTAAAATATTTGTTGTCAGGATCCCTCTATGCCATCCTCCATCATATACTAGTGCCCACTTCACTTAGTTAATTGCCATAAGCTAGTTCCATCCATCAGGATTGATTCTATATATCTCGTCCATACACCTATTAAACTTTTGTAGCTTGTGCTTAGACCCTGCCTTTCAACATAGATCTTTTAGAGCTTAGCTCCTAAATACCTTGTTGAAGTTCGAGCAAAGATGCCTCAAACAATAGACACATTCCACGTGGTTTTTGAAAGGCAGGAACCCTTTTCACATCTACGAGTAAGCCCGCATGATGATCAGAGATAAGACAGGTATGCTCCCTATCGAGCCTAACATAACGGCTGATCAAATCCAAAAACTATTGTTATGACTCTGTATTCTCCTCATCCACAATAACAAAATCTAATAGAAATACTTTGTGGTTCACATCTAGTGTCACAGCGATCAACATTTTATGCTTGTACTTCGAATACAAGTGTGTCCCATCCACACTAATTACGTTGTGGTAGTGTTGGCACCCATCAAGATACGGTTTGAAAGCCCAAAAAACATACCAAAATGTGTATTGACTCCAAGCACAACTCCTAATGTGGCACTACTCCATAATAGTTCCAGAGTTATACTTTTGCAGGGTGGCTATATATATGGGTAACTTCTGAACTGAACTCTCCCACGTGCCATACACCATATCAACAACCCGTCTTAAATCATGTAATACCTTAGTACAGCTAACTTCAAACCCATACTTGTCGTTTACTGTCTGAATGATAAATTTGACCTCGTACGATAGGTTTTGATGAACCATACCTAGAAGCAATCGAGCTATAGTGTTCTTGTCTAGGTTTTTGTGATCCATTGACATCATGCTCGAGAAGCAAATGTGCGGACCTTCATATTTTGTAATTTGCTAGAAACTCAACTTTAGCTATAGAATAGCCCTTAAACCCCACTTACAGCTTTCTTCATCTTGCTTGCATTTTACGTTCTACAGAATTGATGTGTTCTTGACCACTTTGTATTTATGTTGTGTAACGCTGAATGAGTATTCTTTAATGACCGAAATTACATGATTTTTATCATTAAAATTTATACCCGCGAGCAATTCTACATTATCCTCTTCATAATATATGCCCCACATAGGAGGAGGAATATTCTGAGAATCTTGGTCATAATCATCAAGAATGGTTTGCAAAAATTCAGTGGATGGGTAAGTATGTTGCCTCGAATCTAAATCTGACTGCATGTAAGGTTGAGTTAATGTGCCAACGTACCCTTAGCTAATTCGTTTCTCTGCCGGTTTCATTGTACTCACATATGCAAATCCCTCATCATCATCTTCCTCTATGTCATCATTTGACAGTATATCTGTAGCACTCCAATCTTATCTAAAAGTATTGCCAAATACCCCTGACACATCATCATGCAATTCTGTTTCTAGGTCATCTTCCTCATTCAATGTATTATTTAGTTGCGAAGCCACATATGAAAGTCCCTCATCATAATTATTCTCTTTGGAACTTTCGTGAACCATTATTTGTGTCAAACTTTCTGTGATATGCGGTAGCTGGCTCAATTACTCATTTGTGGGACACAGGTGAAAAGCATGATCTGATTGAGGATGTAGGGTCTCATGCAACTTCAAATAACACTCTAAAAAATAGAATCCATTAATAAGGGTTAGGAAGAAATGTAGATTGTCGTTGATGTTAAAGTTAATTACAGTAGCTCTATTATGTCCATGTCCATGGCTTAGCACAAATGGCATGTAAACTCTCAATTCAAATCTATTATTATCAACACCACTCAATTGATACAATCTTGCGAAAAGCTGCATTAAATTTGTGTCGTGAGAGATGGTATCTAAGGTGCATGGCTCGTTGTCATATCGAACAAAATTTACATCTCCTAAAATAATGTCACCCCAATACATCACGATTTGTACATAATCTCCACCAATCGACATATCTTTATAAAATCAAATGACAAAGAAAAATATTATCAACTCCATGCATTATCCAATTATATATTTAAACTATTAAATTATTTTTCATATACTTCTAATTATATCAAATTATTAAATGGATAATTTAATTGTTATAAGACGATATCAAACTCCATATCAAACATCATACATATCAAATAGTAAAGCAGCTAAGTAAAAAAAAATCAATTGCAACAACCAACTAAATTATTAAATTAATTCAAAAATATTTTCTCACTAAAGCAGCATATTCACATATTCAACATGTATAAATATCTTAATATTTCTATATATACCAAAAATCATACACAAATAATTGCCAAATATATCTATATATTATATAACAAAATATGTATACATACCTTATGAATTTCAAATCAAACGTTGCCTTAAATCACACCAACCAAACTTTGTCTGACATTAAAAAGCAAACACGGTCTTAAATCTCAAAGCTGACCAATTTTTGTTTGTCCACATTTAAACCATATAGATGTATTACACTCTAAAATATAATATATGATATGTAAATAGATATTTAAAATATACTCTAATTATTCGTTATATATTTAATTAAATATATATTAAAATTATTAAAATAAATTACAAAGAATGTATAATTTTTGTAAAGTATACACATATAAATCTATCAAATCTAAAACAAATTTTTAATTATATTGTTAAACTATTAAAATTTTAAATTAATTCAAATACATTTCTTCACTAAAATAACATACTCACCACTCTCAATTTATATGAATATCATAACATTTCCAAAAATATTAAAAATATAAACATATAATAAAAAATTTGAAATTATATTATATGACAAAAATTTAATACAAACTTTAGAATATATTACATAATTTTTAAAGTTGTAAACCAAATGTGACTTTAAATAAAATTTGAAAACGTAAATTTAATTTCAAACCAAATATTTTCATGCTCCCTAATCTTAAAATTTAAATTGATATTACATCAAATACAATTTTAAACAGTAAATTTAATCAATTAAGCAATAATTTATTTTAACTAAATATAATTTTTAAATTATTAAATAATTGAATTAGTTTTTAATTTAATTAAAAATTAGTTTATAAGAAAAATTATCAAATAATATCTAAACATTTATATACTAAATATATTTTTAAGCATATAATTTAAAAACATAAATAAAATTATGCATCTTAACTATAAAAATTAATTTATAAATTTACGAAAATAAAAAAAAGAAAGAGATTAAGTAAATGAAAGAAACAAACCAATCAATTATTGCTGCAAATGGAAGAATGCCAATGTTGTTGATGTGCTCCTAGGTTGCAAATTTATCAAATTAATATTTTAACATTTATGTAGTAAACACAATATTAAACATATAATTTACATACATAAATAAAATTATGTAGTTTAACTATGAAAATTAAATTATGAATTTATATAAATAAAACAAGAGATTAAATAAATGAAAGAAATATACTGATTAACTCTTACTATAAATTGAAGAATAATGATTCGTTATTGAAAAAAATAAACTTATTATTATAGGGAGAAGGATTTTTGGAGGAATAAGAAGGATTTTTGCAGGATTTAGTCGGAGAGATTGAGAGAAAGAGAAGGATGAAATCATCACTCCGTTGATTGTGGTGAGGAAGAAAGGAGATCATCGGGGAAGAAGGAGGAGGAAAAAAATAAATGCAACGATCAAAAGCTAACATTGCATCGACAATTCCGTGATTCGAGATCATAGAATCACATTTCCGTGAACTCGAATCGCGAAATTGGATTTTTTTTAATTTAAAAAGCCAATTCTATGATTCAAAATCACGGAATTACCTCGATCCAAGTGATTTTTGTGATTCTAAATCACAAAATTTAATTTTTATTTTATTTTTAGTTCTGTGATTCAAAATCACAGAAATTACCCAATTTTTTGATTTTGAATCACGGAATTGGGTTTTTCTTAATTATATTTAACCAATTCCATAATTGTATATAATAGAATTATTCACAAACCCACTAAGATCTGGTTATTTTAACAAATGCATTTTTTTTTATCGGGTTATTCTGACAAAAAACCCAAACAACACACTAGGTACATCATAATTAAATTGAATCGATTTGAAATTACTTTAAAAATTAAGAATCACTTTAATAATTTTAAGATATAATTAAATCAAAATTTTATTAAAAACCACTCACTAAATAACATGATTGTCTTGACAAATAACATAAAATAATATTTAGACTAAAATAAAACTAAACTCAACCTACAACATATAGAAAGGCTAAAATATTAATTTCCAGGTGTAAAGCGTGTCTCCAAGGCCAATCTTAAAATCCGAACTCAACTGTGTCAAAGAGTTAGACATCAATAATAATAATAATAATAATAATGATAATAATAATAAATAACATAATAAGCATAAAACAGATAGCACATGGTCAATATGATCAAAACTAAGACTAAGCTACTTAAGCAAGATTCATGAATTTGATTTTTAGTGGACTTATTCACTATGTTTGGAAGCACGTTATGGATTCAGCCTCAACGTTTGGCACCACTCACTCACAATGTCAACAAGTCATAATGTTCAACCAAACATTATTGTAGTCTGCAGGGAGTACCACTAATACCATTTCTATTTTCTTGTAATAATTCTCTACACACTGACTATCTTGTACCAACATTTGCAGTCATTTATATACATCTATATGGTTATGATTTGGCACAAATCTCTTTGTCATTAACACCTTTAACTCCTACCAGATTCTAATAGGATGTTCACCATTGCTCCTACGACTAATGTATGCCTGGTCCCACATAAGATGGCGTAGTTTGTGAATTTTACCAATGCCACCTTTACCTTTTGGGTTTTCGAATACCTATGGTAGTCAAACACTAACTCTACCTTGTTGTTCTTACTCCAAATACATATTTAGGTTAGACTTGCCTTAGAACGTTGGTAGTTTCAATCTGACACCCTTTAACAGCTCATTAACCTTGTCTCACCTATGTTTATGGGGTTTTCTCTAACTACCTCACATTCGTTAGGATAATCAAAGTCCTCATCACTAACATACATTCTCCCTACGAGGTTGACACGTAACTAGTCCTTTTCTGGGCATTAACTCCTCTTGAGGCATCAGGCTATCTGTGTAGACGCTTGTGATACCTAGAGATTATCCAAACGTTAGTTAATGCTAGCTAGCATGTATATAAGTTACTTCAAGATAAAAGCATTATCTCCCATAATTGACTCTTCCGACATCCTGTAAGTACATATAATACGAAGAGAATAAGCAAGTGACATGTGTGTATAGATATCCTATCACCTCACAAAATGTATTCACTATGCTTTTACTTCTCACTCTTGTATCTCACAAGTTCACTTAAAGATGCATTTACCAAATCAATTTCTTGTGCCCTCCTTGCAAAATCCTAAGAAGTTGTGACATAACTCTTAAGTACGTGTAAGTGCGTGAAAAGGTGAACTTTAGGGTTGTGGGATCAATCCAAACACAATTAGATCAACCTAAAATGGAAAAGCAGGCTAGTAGATCAATCTAGACACAAAGAGATAGATCAAAGTTGAAGGGACACAGTGCGATCGATCCTAGAGCAAGAGGTGTCGATCTAGAGCAAAAATAGCTGTATGATCGACCTAGAAAAATAGGCATGATTGAGGGCGAAGAAGGTGATCGACCTGGGTTTTTGGTACAAACATGTGCGGTCAATCCAGTTTCAATGGCGTGATCAATCTTGCGATGAAAACTCATGATTTTAATCAATTTAAACTCCCAGAACTTCACTTCACTTCAATTTCTTTTAAGTCCCTAGTGTTCTCCAATTAATAATGAACAAATTAGGATGTTAATTCAAGCAAGATTACGACTTTCTGCAATGTTCAATTTTTTTTTTTTTTTTGGATTCAATGTAAACTTTCTCTTTTTTCTCTTTTTTTTGGATTTTTAGAAAACAAACTCCTAAAAAAACACGTAAATCAAACAGGCAATGGATTTTTTTTACACTATAGAAGAAGACATAGATGGTAGGATACGAAGAGCACAATGAATAGAAAGCACGAAATGAAAAGACACAAACTAAATTGGTACCTAGACCAACGCCTAGATAAGAATCTAAAATAGCCAACTCTAATGCCAACTGATGTGTGTGCATAAGTGTAAAAGTAAAAGATAGTGGTATAGGTTGGAACCCAACAAAACCTGTTTGCGCAAATCGTGAAGAACAATCTAATGCAATGATTTTTAATGAATTCTAGCAGAGAAGACGATCACAATTAACATGCTTAGTTAGTTGATACTCCATGAATTAACTAAGAACACACTAGGAATAATTCAATTTTGGATTTCACGAGAAAGTGATGCACTCAAGTTCAAGAAAGAAAAGCAATATTGTATTCAATATCAATAATGCAAAGTAATGTTGCTAATAACATAATCAAGCTCTATTTATAATATAAAGGAGCTTAGGAATCCAAAAACTTGAATGGAAATTAACTAAAATAAAACAAAAATAACACCAAAGAAAGTTTCCAACTATAATCTAGATCCGTGACGTCCGCGCACTTGATTCGAGTGTTGATCCCATGCCTCCACATTATAAAAATAGTGTGTTAAGTTCTCCCAACGCGATTGAGCATGACTCAAGCAATTGTAACTACATAATGTCATGATGTTCAGGAGCGTAACTTGTCTAATTGCAAATGCAGAGAGCCCCTCCTTTTTTTATCCATTGTCTATCGTGTGTACCCTAACACGATCCGTTAGCTTTGTGATCGATCGACTAGCTATTGGGCTCAATCTAGAGGGTACTCTTAGGCTTATTTTAAGTTCTCTTTGCATTAAGTTCATCCATGGAACCTTTTCTTCTTTCTCAAGCTCCTCCAAACGTCAAAAAGCCTCTCAAAACTCTTTCACAACCATTGTCATTGCCTCTTTAAGCTTTCTAGCCTTAGCCCTCGTTAATGAACCTCAAGTTATCTTTGGGTACTTACTCTCAACCTTGATGCTCACTTCAATATTCCTATTGAACCCACTTAAAAATCTTTCCATAGTTGCTTCTTGATCCTTTACAACATTGTTATCAATGCCATCTTTACATCTTTATAGCATTCCTCTACACTTCTATTATCTTGTGTTAAGGTTTGTAACTTTTAGTATAAGTCCCTATGAGAGTCGCTCGACACAAACCTCTTTTGCATGGTTAACTTTAATTCACCCCATGTGTGGATTGGCCTCTGATAGATACATTTCCTATTGATACGCAATTAATCCCACCAAACGATAGCATAATTAATAAATTTAGCTACAGCTAATTTTACCTTATGTGCCTCTGAATTCTAATGATAGTCTAACACTAAGTCCACTGTTCTCTCTTATTCCAAATACACATTAGGGTCCAAGAGACCTTGGAATGATTGAATAATGAGTTTAACCCCCTTCAATGTCTAATCATTGTCACGGCAATGCCTCAACTGTCTCCAAGGCTATTATCATCTTCAATTCATTAGCAAAATTAAAAAAATCATCATCAACACAGATGCCCTCCTAGCCTGGCATACGGTTTATCTCACCTAGGTGCTAACTCCTCTCTACTCCATTCTCTAACCTACATCCTATGGTTGCATGGGATGCCTCCAAGTTCTACAACATTTGGTTAATGCTTGAGAGGGTATTCGTCAACTACTTTATGTTGAATGCATTGTCTTCCACACCTGATTCTCCAAATATCCTGAGAGTATAGTGTAATAGAGAAAAAACATGCGATGTGTGCAATATGATCCTCCCATGTCATAAGATGTAATTCATTCATTTCTTATTTCTCACTCATATGTTAAACATAAAACACTCAAAGTAATAGTCTCACCTACTCAATTCTCATGTTCGCCTCATGGGATTCCAATTAGTCCCCGAATTTTAGATGAGTACCACTCTAGGACATGAAACCATGTGAAAAATGTAACAATTTAAGGTTCAAGATTGATTTTGAACAAGAAAGATTGATTTGGAGGCTGAAAATGAGCTACGTGATTGATTTGAAAGCAAAAAGATTGACTTGGAGCTGAATAAGTGTGAATCAATTTCGAGCAAGCAAGATTAACTTTAGGCTAAAGAAATAGGAGTGATCAATCGAGTGAACAAGCGATCAATTTGACTAGGTCATGCTAGGATCGTTCTCAATGTGATCACAATCGACCATTGATCCAGAATGAGGTACAATCGACCATAGTGGCAGTTCCCAACAAAAAATCAACTTTTTCCACCAAATTCAATCCAATTTTATTTTACTTTAATTCCAACCTCCAGAACTTCAATCAATATTTTTGTGGACCACTCTTTCGATGTAATTTTTTTTCCCAAGCTTTGAACATTTTTTTTTACTTACTCAACAAAATTCAGAGAATCAAGCTAACGAAAGTGAGAAGAAATTCGCTAGACACACAGAACATAATCAACCAATATGTATGTGTGTGTGTATTTTTTTTTTCAAATCGATGAAGAAGATGAAGAACAGGAAAGGAACAGAAAAGATGTGAATTGGTATCTGGATTAGATATTGAATTAGAATCTACTATAATAAACTTTGATGTTAACTGACGTGTGCATAAAAGTAAAGGATAGATTTCATAGAGGCATAAGAATTTTGCTTGTGTGAACTATAGAAAATGACCAAAATGCAATGAATTCCAAGAACTCAAGCAAAAACAGCTACAATCAACATGCATACATTGATTAACACGTTACAAATTTTTTAAGGGGCGCTAAGGAACGACTTAATTTGCATAGGAAATTCACAAGAATTGAGTTGCACTCAATTGCAAGAAGAATTAATTTTATTTATCAAAGTAGCAAAATTTGTTTAATATAGGCTAATGACCCTATTTATGGTACCAAAGTCTGATAATAAACACCTAAAAATAAAGTAGAATTACTTAGAAAAAGTCCTACTTAATTTTGTCAAGGAATCCTGTCTAAATAAGGAAAATTTTCTCTTCACACAACTATCGCTATTGATTTAGATGCCTTCCCATTCAATTGGCCATCATTTGGATCAATTCGTTACCTGCTTGCGGTTATAATTACAAAAGATGTATCTCAACTCTGTGGATTGCTCTTTCATGTGATTGATCTTTCTTACTTTGATCAACATCAATGTCAATCCGTCCTTCGTCTTGAATTCCAAGTGATTCTCAATGTTTACCACACTTCTGTTTTTAAAATTTGCTTGTTAGATGTTCTCTAAATAATTAGGGTGGATGGATGTACCCGATACACTTTAATCTAGATTGATGAGGGCTTCAAGCTTGGTATCATTGATCAGTAATATTTGTTGATTTTGGAAATGCCATTTTGGTAAATATTTTATCTTCGTTTCTCCTTTCTTTTTGAGCACCAAAGCCTTTATGTTTCTGATATCTACAATTAAATTTGAATTAATGTCAAATTAAAAACAAAACATTACAGTCAAAAGCATAACTCGCATACGTTCTATAGAGAATTACAATAAATATGCATAACATCAATAATCAATCATCATATACTATATATACATTTATACAAAAAGTTCAGCTAAGCAAACATGACATCTTCAATAATTTTCTTTCTCAAATATGCACAAAACAAAATAAATCAAAAGCCCAATAAATTTTTTTTACCCTATTCATAATTACAGCACACAACAACAAAAAAATAAGGCGATTATAGGTTACTATTGGATGGATATCTCGCTTCAAGATATTATATTTAAGAGATAAAATGAGAAAAAATGAGACAGAATCACTTCTAGGAAATGAGATATAAACTTCTTGTTATGTGTGTGATTGGATAGAATTTACCAAAAAGAAATTAACAATTATGCTTCTGATGTGAAAGGTTGACTTTTGCATACATTTTTATTATACTTTTATATTTATATGAACTATATATACACACATATAAATATGATAATGATTTAAAATTTAGTCGTATTATTAGTGTATTTGTTTGGTGATATTATGAATTGTATTGTTATTGTGGTAATAATTATCATTATCTCTATCCTTTTTATTTGATTATTATGTTTGGTAGGCCTCAACAAACAATACCCAAACATATTCACCATAAGCCGAAAAATAAAACAAATAATAAACATTCATTATTTTATTTTCATAATGTTTTCTTTCCTTTTCCCTTTTTCTCCTCTCATTTTGTTCTCTGTGTTTTTTTTTTCTTCTCCATGTCTTATGGTTTTTTTTCTTCCTTCGTCTTTTCTTATGTTTTTGAATCCAACATTTGTTGTGAGTTTTGTTTTCTAGGGTTTTGGAAGACCGTTGGTCTTTATGCGATGGAGGCAACAACTCAAAAATAACTATCGCTGCTATTTTCTGGCGATTGCAAGTACCGACAACAGGCAGCACCTGTCCCGCCTACACAAATCATCTGTCCATGACATGACAAGCTTAAGCTGAAATCCTTAGCTCCTGTACCAACGACAACAGGGCAATTGCGTCCCCTAATTCTTCTCCACATTCCATGTCTCCCCCAAAAATGCCCTGCCCAAAACCCTAAGGCCCCGAGAAAAACCGATTATGTCCGCAGTAATCCGATCTCGCTCGATCATCTCGAAGAATAGTCGCCGATTTTTCTCCAACATAACCAAAGAACCCCCGAAAGAAACCATCATTTCCTCCTCGATCCTCGATAATCAACCGCCGCCACGTGGCGCGCCTCCTCCACCACCGGCATCGGAGCCGGAGAAGAATTCATGGGGCTTTCTCAAGTACGCCCTTATCGCCTCCTTGACTGGTGGTGTTGCCACCGCAGGCTATGCTACATACGGTGGGTGTTTTTCTGCATTTTCAGTTTTGGATTGCCTTATCAAATTGATGTCTCTGGTTTTGTTTTCGTTTGTTTTTGTGTTTTTTTTTTCCTCAAGAGAGTAAGAAAAACTGCTTCTTGAGAGTTTACATTTTTATGCTATTTCATTTCATGAAATAGAGAATAGTTGCTAGTGTAAACACGTACACGCAAGCTAGTTATCATTTGTTGACCCCTCGAGATGATGAAAATGACCGCCCTTGATCATATTTTAGTTCCTGGAGTATCTGCTTCAGTCAAATATATGCTTGTCTGATCCTCAATGCTGTAGGATTAATTGAACAAATTCTTATAAATTTTTGCGTGTTTTGCTTTACTGTATCTTTTTATAATTTATAGATCTTTGAGGTGTTTTTGGGTGTGACAAAATCATGCAATTTATGATTGGAGTGTTATCGAATGATAGTGCTTCTTTTCATGTGGTGAATTAGATGACCTGGATGCAGATGCAATCATAAGTATTGGTTCTTTGTGTTTTTTCTTTTCTCTCTTTTTTGTTTTGTTGAATTTTTTGAGATATAATTTTTTTCATACTTCCTTACATTTGATGCATTAGTATCCTAAATAGAATTAGCCGCCAATTTGATGTGTCTGTATATAAAATAGAGTTAGATGTCAACAGGTTTTAATATTAAGATGTTCGTGTTTCTGTGCTTTGTTACAACATGTTTCTTTTTATTCTTTTATTTAGCCTTTTTGTTAGGTATATATACGTCCAAAGTGTAGTTGGGTCACTACCCTTGGATGATGTACTTGAGTGGATTTTTTAATTTCAATTTGGTAATAGTTCTTCTTATTCATTAGAATCTTAACTGTATCTAACATATATTTTCAAAGCGCTGTGTAGTGTTGTATTCTGGGTGTGTTTAAGTTGAACTTTTGGTTGAATGGGAGCTGATGTATGTCATTATTTGCAGCATACTCACTGGATGAGATTGATCAAAAGACTAAGGCTATCCGTACATCTGCAAATTACACCGTTGAGGATGATGCATCTTCTTTTGATGTGCGTGTGACAGAATCTTTTTACTTAGCTATCATGTGTATGTTAGCTCTCATGGTTCATTCTAAATTGACATTATTTCATGTTGATATTGCCTTTTTCTTTTTTCTCTTTTTTTTTGTAAATTTCTCCACTGTTAGTTACATTTTCACTAGCTCAACTTTATTTCTATTTTACTCGTGTGTTGGAGGCTCCATGGTAAGGGCTGGGACAATAGAGGTGGTCTGATAACCCATGGAAAGTAAATAATCTATGTTACAAAATGCTTGGGACAAAATTAGTGACTAGTACATTATGGGAGTGAGAGTGGACGTTCTTTGATGGGGTTGGGTTGTGTAGGTGTAGACTTGAACCTTTGATGTCAAGTCATATCTTTTACCTGTCCAAAATCAAGTTTCTTTTGACTGGATGTACATGTGCAACAATTCAGTTAGTACATAGTGGGTTGACAGTTTTTAGATCTGATTTATGAGGTAGTAATGATCATATGTATTTTATGCAGAAATTTAAAGCTTATATGGATGCTGCTGCAATGACAGGTGAAGTTCCTTCCTTTGTTATTTGGAGATTGCCCCCCCACACTTCTTTGGAAGAAGAATTACAGTTCTTTCATGCTCTCTTCGCATATGAATATTCTGCTGTATGCCCAGGACATTTCTCTCATTTCCCCACATGAGTTTCTACCATTTTTTTTTGTTGCAGTGCCTGCTAAATTAGTTGAAGTGTATCTTGATTTGAGGAGGTCCATTGAAGAACAAGTTCGGGTTAGCAACTACATGCATTTTCAGCTGTTAGATTCTTTGCCTAAGATGCTTAGGCTATGTTTGGAATCCCCTTTCCAAATTCCATGTAACCCATCGAAATTTACACTAATTAAAATACAATTCAACAAAATTTTTATCTAAATTTGAATTCAAATTTTTCCTCTCTTACATCTAACTATTCTTCCATCGTTGTGTCTGTTCATAGCCAAATCAATATTTATATATATATACATATGCTTACATTTATATATATTTATACCCTAAAAACTAATTATTATTTTTATATACTATCAAATCATTTAATCATTATTATATATTTTAACCATATGTAAATACACAAATTCAAATTAATAATACTATTTATTCTATCAAATCATTTCTTTCAAACTTACCACTCTTCCCAATACACTTCTCACCAAACATCGTTCCCATCAAAGTCCCTCTCCCGAACATTGCTTTAATATTTGTCATCTCTTATTCACATGTGAAGTTCTTTTAAATCTTGTTGCTTCATCTCAGGGTTTCACTGAACCAACATCAGATAAGCTCCTGCCAGATTTGCATCCTTTGGAGCAGCATGTTTTTACCCTTGTTCTTGATCTTAACGAGACATTGATATATTCTGATTGGAAGGTATCTGTGATGATCTGATCTGCTTATTTCGATTACGTTGGTATATTGGATTTGTGCTTAGGTATTCTTCATGTGATACTCTACTTCTTTGTAGATTGTAGGATCTCTCTGTACATATGCATGTTTCTTTTCAGTCCCCTATCTCTTCTTTGTGCAGGTTCATATCAGCTTAAGTTTAACTCTGTGTTTTCCCTTTTTTCCTCCTTTTGTAGCGTGAAAGAGGATGGAGAACATTCAAAAGGCCTGGTGTAGATGCTTTTCTGGAGCATTTAGCTCAATTTTATGAGATTGTGTTATACTCTGACCAATTAAACATGGTGAGTACTGAAATTTCAGAGGGAAAAAAATGGGGTGGTGAATTTTTCATTTTTTCTCTTTCTTAATTTCATTAGTTTCCTCTCTCTCTCTCTCTCATGTTTCTGAAATATTTTTGTGTCTATCTTGCAATTACAGTATGTTGATCCTGTTGTTGAAAGATTGGACCCAAAGAACTGTATTCGTTTTCGGCTTTCAAGGGGGGCAACAAGATACATGGGTGGAAAGCACTATAGGGTACGTCAGTTCACCTGATTACTAAATTCTTTCTGCTATTTTATTTTTCATATTTCTCATGTGACGAATCTTGCCTTATTTTACCCCCAACAAAGTGAATCTTGAAGAAGAGATTGTTAGAATAATCATATTAAGGTTTTAAGTTTTGACATTATCTTGTTTTTTGATACGACAATGCTCCACCGGGATGCGGACAAATAATGACTCCACTTTAATTAACAGTAGATTTATTTATAGCCTAGAAAATATACAATTTTAAGCATATGTCTCCGATGCCCTGTTCAGTGTAGTGGCTAAACTGGAAAGTTTCCTTATTTGAGGGAAACACACATGGTGAAGGTTTTATTGGATACTTAACTCGAAGTATTTTTGGACAAGGTGGAGAATAACCCTTTTCATAATCTAGCTAATTAACATTTTTATTTGTTTTATTAGCCCTGTTAAAATGCAATGCTATGATCACTATTTGTTGGTCGTGCCCTTGCATAAAGTGTAAACTTATCTTTGCTTTTTGAATATTAAGCTTGTGGATTGGCAGCCCAATCAAGGCATAAAGTGTAAACTTATCTTTGCTTTTTGAATATTAAGCATGTGGATTGGCAGCCCAATCAAGAAAATTCCATCAAAGTACTTTCTGGATTGGAAATTAATCCCGTTTAAGCAGTGGAGATAAGTTGTCTCAAGCTTGTGTAGAGATATGGTATGATGAGAACATAGCACCGGCTGTAGTTTTTTCACAACCTTTCTCATTACTTAGGATGCTGAGTATGCCTAATGTTTGCATATTTCTTTATTTTGGTTGCTGCTTTGCATTTCTAGGAATTCTTGATGTGTGGGTTAAAACACTCCTGCCACAGGACCTTTCGAAGCTGAACAGGGATCCTGCAAAGGTCCTTTATATTAGTGGTCATGGTCCGGAATGTTGCCTTCAGACTGAAAATTGTGTGCCAATAAAAGCATGGCAAGGGGATGCTGAAGATACTGCTCTTTTAGATCTTATTCCATTCCTGGAATGTAAGCATTTATCTTGAATTCAGTGCTGGAGCTCTCAGGAGCTGCATAATGCTTTTCAGATTTATCCTCTACTTTTATCCTGTCTCAATATGAGGGTCACCTTGTTTGAGTGCAGATGTTGCCAAACACCGACCAGCCGATATTAGAAGTGTTCTAGCTTCGTATCAAGGTTGTGATATTGCAAAAGAGTTCATTGAACGATCCAAAGAGCATCAAAGGTTTTATGATTCCTTTCAAATTTATTTTTGGTTATATGCACCTGCCAATTAAAGTAAATGTTATGCGTACCATTATGTCAAATTCTCTTATGTTCTCTTCCTACTTCGTCCTTGTGCTTTTCTTAATTATCGTGTCCTGCCCTTTCTTATTGCCTTTTTGGTTGGGAAAAGGAATTTCTTTCAGCAGTGGGTGATTGGGGGCTGGGTGGTTCTGGGATAGTAAGATATTGTTGTGTTAAAAATAGTTCAGCATATGAATAAAGAAATGGCTTTGCTTGTATCTGAACTATTTTGATTGCTACGCAGGTTTTACCTGTATCTCATTATGTGAGGCTTTTGTATTGTGGTCATCTTCATACATATTTTCTTATGATGCACTGCTTTTACTCTACTATTGTTTTTGTACATGTGTGTGTGTGTGTTTTAGTTTATGTTTTTTTCCACTGCTTTCACAGCAAATTTTTGGCGAATTCTGCACTGATTGGTGTAGAAGTACATTTTCTGAAATTTTTGATTCTTTGTTGAACACCATTGAGCTGTTCCTTTGTATGCTTGAGTTCAGAGAACAATTTTTTGTGATGCAGGAGGATGCAAGAGCAAAAGCAGCATGGTCGACTCTGGAGACGCTAGACATATATGAATCTCATTTGAAGAAGCAGATGGATTATTAAGTTGCCATTCTTCTTTAAGGTTTTCTCATATTGGACAGTGACTCCGTTAACTCAAATTCCTTCTTTCATTGTTATCAAAGAAACTTTTCCCCTTCATTTAGCAATATTCCTTGTGAGACGTCTTTCCGCTGACAATGGTAGCTATAAACTTCTTGGAACTCTTAATTATTTTAATCGTTAAATTTGGCTAGTCAAAATGCAACAAGAAACGATGATATTTTAATTGTTTAAAGTGGCCAACATCTGTCATTGGCTTGGCTTCTGATGTTGCAGATGCCTCCGAAACAATTCAAGTCAATTGATGGCTCTGGGTTTTAGTGTTGTCGATAATATATGGGTGGGGTTTTTCTAATTGCTTAATTGTGATTGTTTCTTTCTGCGTGAATCTAACCATGCCGTCGGAATGTGGCACAGCGTAGAGTATCTGCGCGACCATGCTCTTTTTGTGTTGCTTAATACATGGGTGGGGGTTTTCTATGAAATTACTTCGTCTCGTGACATATGAAATAATGAATAATAAATTGAAATATTTTGTAAACTTAATTTAATATTGCTATATATGTATATTATATAATTTATTTATTTTTTTAAATGCTTCAATCAGTAAGATCATTAATCCAATATTCAATCAATTCTCTAACTCAAACATCGGTTTAATTTTACAAACATTGGTACATGAGTAGATTGTGCCGGGAGGTAGGTTCAAGGAGCCGTAGGGGAGATTCAGGTCAATGTAATACTGTCGGAATTTGTATCTAGTAAAGGCCAGGCCAGGCCAAGCCAAGCCCATGAGCAGCACGAGATGAGCCTAAATCCACTTCCAGACCAACTAAGCGATCGCTAGCGGGGGTCCTTGACCACGTCCGGACAAGATTGGGCAAGTGTGCGTGCAGCATAAGGAGATCTAGCATTGGGATGCTCGTACGAGTCGGGGGAGCGGTCATGACATTCCTATGAATTGCAGGAAATGACAGATCAATTGTGTCACAGTTGCGTCTACTATGACTGACTAGATTTTAGGGATTTTCACTGGCATATTTTATGCTAATCAAGCCCGATTTGTTCAGACATGAATTCTAGGCGTAAATTTTGTCATTTTATTAGTATAAATATGCTTGCACAAGACACATTGACACATTTTAGCTATACAATTGAATTATTTTATTATTCTTTAAAATTTGAATGTTATCTCAAATTCTCATTATTTAATTTCGAAATCTATTCGCTTTCAGTTGTCCATAATGAATTTGTGACATATCATTAGAATAGCCCTGTCGGTTATGGCTATCCATAACTTGACTTTTGCATATTTGTTGCTTTTGAATTGTGTCATTTCATGGTTCGTGCATTAGGGTTTGCTCGGATTTGATCATGCATTGTTATCCATCATTCAAGTAGTTTGTTTCTTGTTGCTTTTGTGTTCATTTTGGTTGGCATTAGAGTTAAATGTATTGGATTTTTTAATCATTCAAGTATTGATTTTCATTTCTTTTCTATCATTTTTTTCCCCTTCAATTCTTTTTGTTCTGATGTGAATATAGAAGCAATGCGAAAGATAGTGATGATAATAAGATGACTATAATTGATACATTAATAGATTGATGTGTCACGAATCATTTTAGCTTCTCATTGGAATAATTTGATTTGATTTTCTCATAAGGATTTAAAATCACTTAACAAATTCTAAGAAATAAAGAAAAACTCTCATTAAGAGAAAATCACTTAAGTATTACAAGCCAACTAAACAAAATATTTATAATGAAACATACCAAAACCCTAATCCCAAAGTCCACATGGGACCAAAATACAAAAAAAAAATCCTAAAAATGCATTGAAAAAAAATTTTGGCAAGAAATTAATCTTGTTGCGCAATTGCAATTAAGAGATGTGGCTATAATCATTATCGGATTCTTATCGCAGTCGTGACATTGCATTATGACATGCTTGTGGGCATGGGATGCCATATTCATGACCACGAATGCGGCACAAACCAACAAAGGGCATTATTTTCACAAATATCCATCGTTCTTGTCCTATTCGCCTCTCCAAGCCCACAATTTTCAGTCCCAAACTCAATTCATGTTCATGAGCTCTCTGGAAAAAGAGATTGAGTGAAAAAAAATGATAGTGGAGAGGATTACATATAAGCTAATAAATTTGATTATTCTTTTTCTTCTTTATTTGTTTATTGCTCATAAGATTTAATGGTAAATGAGTTTCTATGCCAGGATCTGAGTCACTAGTGGATCCACATACCCTTCTATGCATTTCATCATCGGTACTTCATTGTTAGATCTATGAGAAGAGAATGTTTTGGCAAAATCATTTAGTGCTAACGGAGTTTGGGAGGATTATGTTTGATCCAGGCTTAAGCGCCCTAGATGACGAAGTTATCTTTCTTCCTGCTTTCTACTAAGTAAATTTTCATTAATAATTAAATTATTATTATTAGATAAGTTTATTTTTGATGTTACTTTCTTTGTTGTGAATTTGATATTTTTGCTCCAAATGGGGCGCTGGCTTGATAATTGATGACAATTTCCCTCCAAGATGAGGGGATGATGTGATAATTGGCCATTTAGAGTGGTGACCAAAGTAAGCGACAATACCCACACGCTAAAATTACAAGGTGACTATGGTGCCATTGCTATATTTAATATTACTACTGATTTGTGTCCTTTCAATGTACGTGACAAATAGGGTAATGAATTAATGATAATTTCTTTTTAAGAGGAGAAAGATTAAGCGAGCATTTAAGTCCATGAAATTGGAGCCTTTGGAGGTTTCGGTTGGGTTGGTGACTAGCTCCTACACCAAGAAAATAAAATAGGCAATGCGACCCCTATTAACGAAGTACACGAGGAGATTGTGCGTAGGAGCCAGTTCAATTCAAGTCGAGCTCGAGTAACTTGTTACTTGAACTCAGCTCATAAGAAAACTTAGGATCTTAATTCGAGCTTGATCATCAATTTTTTTTTTTAAAAACAGTTTGCTCCGTTTAAAGGCTGAACTTGTAACCATCTAAATAGAGCACACTCTTACCATTGAACAAAATGCCACATCAAATATTTTTTTCAAATTTTTATTAAATAGATGAGAAATAAATTTTCAAAAAAAGCATTACCCAAATTTTGAACCTATGACCTTCTTTTATTACTATAATACTACCGACTGTCGGGCTAAATGCTCAACATGGTGCACAGTCAAATATAAATATATATTTATATGCTCAAACTTGACTAACTTGACAAGCCTCGGACTTACTCACACAAGCTCAGCTTGACTTTGATTTTGACTGAGTTCAAGTTGAATTTTAACCAAGTTATTCTACTAAACTACCCAGTCACACCCCTAATTGCGCATGAAGAAGGTTCCCGAAGCCTAAAAAGGAGATCTAAGTTAACA
Organism: Avicennia marina; assembly: GCA_019155195.1. NCBI lineage: Eukaryota > Viridiplantae > Streptophyta > Magnoliopsida > Lamiales > Acanthaceae > Avicennia > Avicennia marina. The sequence continues at coordinate 14,701,492 of CM032754.1, read as the reverse complement.
TGATGTGGCAGGAGTTTGCACCCAGTGAAGGCCCAAGTGGAGCCCATGAAAGGGTGCCTGAGGTAGCCCAAGTTTGCCTACAAATAGCTACAGTTTCATGTTAGCTGCTGAGTGATTGCACAACAGAGGCAATGACTGTGCAGATCGGCGTGGGCGAGCATGCACAGCTTGAGGAGACCCAACATTGAAATTGCTTTTATGAGTTAGGAGATCAATTGCGACATCATGATCGATCACAAAAAATGACCCAACAATGGTGCCATTTGTGATAGATTAGATTTGAGGGCTTTTCAGGGGTCTATCTTAAGCAAATTAAGCACAATTTGCTTAGACATGATTCTAGGCATAGTTTTTGTCATTTTATCAGTATAAATATGCTTGTACAAGACATCATTGACACACATTTGATCAATACAATCGAATTATTTCCTTGTTCTTTGAATTTTGAGTGTTAACTGTCTTGAACTAATATTTAAATTGGTTCATTTCGAGTTGCCCCTAATTGGTTCATCTTGATTGTGACCATCTATTGCATGAGATTAACATGTTAGTTGCGTTTCAATCGTGTCGTTCCATAGTTCACGGATCACATTATTTTGAATTCAAATGCTACCCTTCATTCGAGTTGTCCACTTAGTTCTATCACCTCCATGTTTGCTTCACACCTTCCATGTTAATTTGTGTACCACCTTCCATGCACGCAATATTTTATATTTTATTACAATTAATATTAATTAGTATAGTTAAAAAGAGAAAACATATATTTATGAATTGAAATATTTGATTAACTATAATTGATAAGAAATTAAAAATAAAAAAATACATAAATGCGTAAAAGTAAATTAAAATAAAATATGAGTAAATGCATAAATATAAATCATTATGAAATATAAATTTTCAAATATAAATTAAGATCCTATTTATTTATTATTTTTAATATATTAATAATTATGATTAATTATATCTATATTTAAGTTTTAGAACAAGTTTCAATTTTCTTTAATTATAATATAACTTAACAATAATAGGCATAATTAATAAAAATCTTGGTTAAATATAATTTATAAAAAATTAAAAATAAAAAATACATAAACACCTAATAATTTATGGATAAACCGTATAAAAATGTAAAAGTAAATTATAATAAATATAAAATATTGCGTATGTATTTTAAAATTTTGTTTACTTTATTATTTTTGAATTTGTGGTCAAGTGTAGTTCATTAGTTAGAAGTGGTGTAGTTAATTAATAAAGTAGTTTAACAAACAAAGTGCCACTTCTCACCATTTGGTAAAGAAGGGCATGGACTCAGACCCAATATGACAAAAAGAAACTGACAATACTTAAATCACTTCATGACAAAGGCGTTCACCTGTTTTGAAAGTTCCCGCCTTTTACTCTTGCCCCTAGATGTACGGACAGTTCGGTAATACTTTGTTTGCCTAGATCCTTTTTGTCCTAATTCGTGAAGTCTACCCCTGTATTTATAATGCATTGGTAGTAGGGATAAGTACAAGGATTTCTTTTTTAAGTTTGAACGTTTTACGTAATTCTCCTTTAGATATTACATAAACCCCACGTTAGTTAACCAAATTGACAGATTTCTGACAAACCGCATGAAATCTTTGTCCTTCCCATAGACCAAAGGATGCAAAAGAAAGAAAAAAGGCTAAAATATCTAATTTTTTAAAAGTCTTATTTACCGTATTTCATCCAAAAACACTTGAAGAGTTCTTTGAAAATATTTTGAAAAAAATATCAAATAGAATTTAAAATTTAATTTATTTCCAAAAAATATAGAATATTTTGCATTCTCTAAAAGTATGTAGCTTAAAAATTTAACCTTTATATAGTAATAAATTTTTATATTTTACATTTTTTAAAATATAATTTTTTTTGAAATTTAAATTTCTAAATTTGTATTTCTTATTATCAAATCTCTTATATTTTTTGAGAAAATATTTAGGTATGTAATATCTTTAATGGAAGTTATTCTAAATTAATATTTTCTGAATTTTATTAAAATTAAAATTTTATTTTATTACAGATAATTCTCAAAATATATATTTTTATTTTCAAATAAATTTTCTATGCTTTTTTAGAATAAATTTTGAAATTTATTTTTGTGGCTTAGAAAATAAACTTTCTATGCTCTAATAAATTTTCAAAATTGTTTTTATGTTTCAATTATATATTAGAAAATATTTTATTATTTGAAAAAAAGGTCAGCGGCATGCCTTTATTATAAAAATTATAAAATATATAAAAAATTCTAAATACAAAATTATTTAATAAAATATACTTTATAAACAAAGAAATATTTTTTAATTTATTCTCTAAAGAGCATAGAAAATTTATTTTCTACCGTATAAATTATAAATTTTAAATTTTCTTAAAAATATTAGCTAAAAACTTATATTTTGTAAAAAATATAAAATTCAAAATTTATAATAATTTCCAACCAAGTTATTAGAACAATATAAAAAATTATTTTATGAATGATAATTTATTATATTTCAAATTTCAAATTTCAAAAAAAAAAAGTTGGATACAGTTATAAAGTTTAAAATATCTTACTCATATTTTTTTATAATTATTATGCAAACTTGTCTTTAACTTTTATTTACATTGCAGTGATAACCCCATGTACATGGAAAACATGCATTTTTGTTAAAAAATATTCGTCAACTGTTCTAGAAGTCAATTAAGGATAAATTATATTTTTATTTAACTTTTTTTGTTGATGTTATCAATTTTTTGCAATGTTTTTAAAATTAGACTAGTCACTGAACCGATTAACTTATTAGTTTACTGAATCAATGGTTCGATTAGTTTAATTATTTTTAAAAAATCGATTAACCTATAGATAGATATGTATTTATATACACACACATATATCTATGGGTATATCTTGACTATAAAAAAGTATAGATGTATATATTTATGCATAATTTTCTATACATAAATTAATTAAATAAATAATAGGTTGTAAATTAAAGAAACCATCAAATATAGTATAAAAAATATTTTTTTATAAAAATATTGTAGAATAATTTAAGGATTACTCTATGAGTATTTAAATACAAAAATTAAATGCGCAAATAAAGTCATTTTTAATATTTATATAATTTCATCACTAATTCATTCAGATTATTCAAGAGAAAATCTAGTATAACATAATCATATTTTTAACTATGGGTTGAAGATGATTAACAACCAAATAAACCTTTTGAAAAGAGTAACTAAATTATATATTTTAAATGTTAATGCGTATAAGAAAATTTTCGGACATAAAACAGAGAGCAATTCTTAAAGATTGTATTTCCTTTTCATTATAGTTTTCTTATTTCTTGATCTTTGTAAAAGTTTTGGAATGATATTACTTTAAAAAATATTACACTAAAATTTTGAAAATGGGTTAGCATTACACATAGACTCATTACAAGGTCTTAGCATTTAAAATAATGATTAATGTATATAAATAATAATAACCCGCAATAATTATAAACAAATTAGGTAAAAGTAAAAGTCCCATCAATTTTCTCTTTTCTTTCTTTCTTTCACAACCAAAATCCTATAAGATTGGAACAACTTTAGGATGGCATACTACTACCTACAATGTGATAACTACTACATGCTACTAAAAATTATTTATAAAAGAGGTCTATATTTAGAATAGTTCAACAAAACGTATGTTTTTCTACATGTTACTCAAGAGTGGTGACAAAGTGAAGCTGCCGTTGGTGAGATGCCTTGCTGGGATGATTCAAAATCGACCACAAATGGCATGGTTTGGTTTTGGGCCATGAGGCATTGTGCACTAGTCTTGTTCTTCTATTAGGGGCGTGGGACTTAAAACAGTACGAGACAAATCTGGCTATCCCCCTTCCCCAATATAAGTTTCACATATTGAAACCTTCACATGTGCTTTATTTATAATCTTTTTCTTTAATGTATCAAGAAACCTAAACACAAGCAACAAAGTCACGGATGGCACATGAGTATGCTAATGTAACACAAACTTAGTGAACAAACCACTAACATCTCAAATCAGTACATTCACCTGTATTATATAGGACCTTTGATCCTCACTTCATATGGAAAATATACAATAAAATGCTTCATTGAGTCAAAAAATGTTAACAGAAATATCTTCTTTAAATTGCAAACAAGCAACATTATATTTTTCTTCAACAGTTGAATTTAACTTAAATTTAACACAAGCATACAAAGATGTTGAAATAGCAAACTAATTTTATTAATGTATTCCACACAAATTCTAGCAACATTTCCTTGAATGCAATTAGAAGGAGCATCTCCATGAACACATGACAATTGTGACTCTTTATATCATTTAGTTTAAACTCATTCATATCCACACATCACCTAATGTTTGATGTATACCTATATGGAAATCTCAGCTGTTTTAGCCACTCACAGATCATTCGTTTTTAATTCCTATTCAATGTATATGCAACTTTAGATTCAAGTCCTTCACTATCAGATGTTATAATAAGTTCATGATTGTTGCATATGATTCCAAAATCTTTCTGAGCTTTTAGGTTCTCATTTGTTTTCCCTTTCACATCCATGATCGTGTTAACGATGTTGTGGAATATATATTTCTCAATGTGTACAGCATTCAAATTGTAATGGAACAAGTTGGTCTTCCAATAGAGTAGGTCCCAAATATATTTCGCTTTGTCCACGTATAGATACTTCCATAATTGTGGATCACACAATGTGGATTGTCTGTAATTCAATCTAGTCTCTTAACTTGATTCCATATTAGTTCACTAGTCTTCCTCAAAGACATGAGACACTTCTCCACCCGTTTCTTGGTAAAATTTTTCCTGTTTCTCCTATATGGATGGTTTTTCAGAAGGAATTGATGATGACAATCGAATTAACTCACGTTCCTACCATGTTGAAGATATATTGCTCTATTCTAATTTATACATATTGGAAAACCCATTAAACTAGTCGAGTTCTACCCCGATATCATTAAATATGCGAGTAAGTCACGAATTGTTCACAGTGCTGCTCTTATATTTAAATAAATTTGTTTAGATAAATCATATGTAATGACACTAGCATTCCACAACATAATTAGCTCCTCAATTAGATGCTACAAGTACATATCAATCAATTTCTTTGGGTTATATAGTCTCGAAATCACTAGAGATAAAAACATGTTTGAATTTTTCAAGCACATCACAGGTGGAAGATAGTAATATCATCACAACTAGCCAACATGAATATGTTTTCTCATAAAATTTGTGTGGGGCGAACCTATCGACACACAAGCCAAGCCGTACGTTTCTAGGCTCAGTAGCAAACTCAGGGTGTGTCTTGTCAAAGTGCTTCTAAACTTTGACATAGGGTGAATGGTTCATAGAACCCTCCTTAGTAGCATGATTGGCATGGCATTATTGGGTTCCACCAGGTATGGGTTGCAATTTTTTTCAAATTTTAATTACAAAATAATCAGAGAATGTAACAAAATAACGATTCCCAACCTTGTTCATTTTTTATCGCATAAAACCTATAAACAAGAATTCTAGCATAGTTGTGTGGATGATTACTTGGAATCGAATTTCTGTAGTCTTTGTTTATGATCCAAAAGTTGCAATAAGGTTTCAATATCTAGTTTTTCAACACAAACAAGATGTTGGCTATGGTTCTATGAACTCCTTCATAAAATTCTACGACTTCTTGCATTAGAGAATTTTCTAGAGAAAATTTTAGAGAGAACCTAGTAACTATTTTCTCTAGCATATATAGTGGTGAATAGTGCCGAGTGAACAATGCCGTTGTGTATTGTTTACATGAATAGTGTTTTTGGTTTTGGAACACTTTCAAGTGATTTATTCTTAAGATATAATCCTATACATACTATGATACTTAAAACTTGTGGAATGGGCTCTACGAGCTTTCACATTAATCTAAAAATTAATTCAATCCCATCCATCTTTAATTATTAATCTAATTAATAATTAAAGTCTATTTGAATACTTTCCTTTAATTTAATTAATATCATTAATTACATTAAAGACCTATTATGTTTCTTATTAATAATCCTTATTGGTAAAAAATATAATAAGTATAAAATAATTTTTTTGTATCTTGTCTCTTTAATGTAATTAATCCCTATTAATTAAATTAAAGGCTTATCATATTTCTAATTAATGATCTCATCACTTACGAACATATTAAGTAATGAATCATTTCAATTTGGTCCAATCCAATTGTGGCCTAATCAATTCTACCATGAGACTTCTCAAGCCTCATTTACAAGATTTCTCAAGCATTGAGTTTACCATTTTGCAAATGTCTTAGGCCATTACCTTGTTCTTATGTGTGTGATTCTTTAAATTTATCCTTAACAGGCAACGAGTATAGCTCAAAGAATATGAGTAATGCATAGCCTGTAGCCCATATCATAACCCACCTAAGGTAAAGTAAATTGATCATAATGAATCCTTTCGAACGCGATTACCATGCGATATAGATTTTTTATTTTATTTTGTCCCAATCAAGCGAGATAATAAATTTAGTCAAACTCACAAACTCAACCATATGACCAATTGATGTTTCCTTATAAAACTAATGTTTCTATTGTAAACTTCCTTTCGATCACACACTAACTTCGCTAAAGATTTCTGTCTCATAGAACATTAACGGCCTTAAACAAACACTTTCCTTACTTGCAAGGAGACAGATTCCTTATCAAACGCATACATGCCTCTATATGTATCTAGACAATAGCATTTTGAGCTCATGACCTTATCCTATATTAGGATAAATATTAGTTCTTAATGCTCTAATGACACATTGATGTCGTGCGCACAAGACAACCATGTAATCTCAAGTTTAAGATCTTTGTGCAGTTAACACGATAAAAATGTAAGACATTGACAACAAAGAATGAACTTCATGTGACTACTTTATTTTGCAAGTCATTGTTTGAATACTTATTCTCTAATGATGTATTCACACATATGTATTTTCAATATTTGATTTTGAACACATCACTCACTATATAAATACCAAGTGTACTAGTCGTACCAACAATCCAATGCCTTTTAGACTATCTATGACCCATAAATTAGTTTTAATGATTGTGTACTAAGATAGCTTTATATCCATATTTATAAATCCTTATGAATAAGGTCTCTTAACACAATTACATGGACACATGTAATACTTTAAGCTACTCAAAATTTACATGCATGAAACTACTGTTAGAATATTAATAAAATAATCATCAATATTTAATTAGTTAATAAGAATTACATTTACAACCAATATCCATCATTCATAATTTGGTGTTCAAGGGCATGTCACTAACATTCTCTCACTTGTATTCTAAAACCAATGACCCTAATGCCAATTGTTATGGTGTCTAATATCCATCTTCTCAAGATGGCAATCTAATGGTTCTTGCATTATCATCTTGATAAGTGGGGTAGCAACATTTTCTACTGAAGCTATCTTCTGCATGGTAATATCGCCCCTTCCTGATTTCTCGAATTATATGATATCACCTCTCAATATTTCTAGAAATTTTATGAGACATTAGTTCCTTTGCTTGTGCGATCGTGTCGCTATTGTGACAATGAAGTGGCAGCGATTGATCCATCCTCGAAACCACTTGAAGCTCATTAATCAACTTCTTAATCTAAATAGCCTCATTTGTAGCATCGTTTGCCGCAAGATACTTGGCTTCAGTGGTGAAATTTGTAGTGGTATTCTATTTGGAACTCTTCCAACTCGCTACTTCTTCATTGAGAGTGAAAATGTATCTAGAAGTAGATTTTTTAGCATTGATGTTTGACTGAAAGTTAGAGTTAGAATAGCCATCTACTTTCAATTCTCCACTCCATGCACAATTATCATATCTTTAGTCCTACTCAAGTACTTAATGATACATTTGACAGCATCCCAATGATGTTTGTTAGGATTTGTTTGGAATCTAGTTGTAACACTTATAGCATAAGTGATATCTAGCCTAGTACATAACATTGCATACATTAGGCTACCTATTGTCGAAACATATTAAATGGAAACTGTTGATCTCTCATCATCCATCCATAGGTGCATGGACTTTGAAAGATGGATGCCATGCCTAACCGGTTGCAATCCTTTCTTAGAGACTTCCATCTTGAACATTTTTAGGATTTTGTCTACGTGCAAAGCTTGGGAGAGACCTATTAATCTCCTCGCTCAATCTCTATAGATGTGAATTCCTAAGATATAGGTTACTTCTCCAAAGTCTTTCATGGAGAACGTACTGGATAATCATGTTTTAATCGAGTCATCATTCCAACATCATTTCTAATGAGAAATATCTTACCTACATATAACATTAGGAATTTGATTGTGTTCTCATTGACATTCTTCTAGACATAGGGCTTATCCTCATTTTTAGTGAAGCCAAATGACTTGATTACACTATAAAAGAAAAGATTTCAACTCCTAAATACTTTCTTAAGACCATAAATGGACTTATTAAGCTTGTATATTTTAAGAGACTCACCTTGGACCTCAAAACCGCGTGGCTACACCATATAGATATCCTGCTTAAGAAACCTGTTGACAAAAGTGATTTTAACATCTATACGCCTAATCTCATAGTCCAAGTGGGTAGTTATTGTGATAAGTGTCTGAATCGATGGATTTGATTATAGCTATAGGCGAAAGGGTGTCCTCATAGTCAATTTCCTTCTTTTGACTATAGCCTTTTACCACAAGCTTGGCTTTATAGGTCTCCACTTTGTTAGTTGAACTAATTTTTCTCTTATGGACCCACTGACATGCAGTGAGAACTATTCTCTTGGGTGGATCAACTAAGGTCCAAACTTGATTTAAATCCATCTTGGATTGCACAGTCTCCTGCCACTTGGCGAAGTCTTTATCTGCCATTACTTAATCATATGATGTGAACACGGCGAAAGCAAGGATCAAACGTGGTTGAGAAAATGAAACTACAAATAAAATGGATAGCTAACGAGAATGCACAAAATAAAACCAACAAACTAACCGTACTTTGAATTAACCCTTTCAACAAGTTGGATTTTAGCAACCAAAGGACCAAGCACCACATCGGAAAAATGTTGGCCATGAACCACTGGAATACAACCTAAATGACCTAATATGTACTTGAACTTGGTGCAATAAATTCACACTTAAAACAAAAAGTATGGGAAATAGAGAATCTTTTTACATTCAATAAACTAAAAAGTTCTTACAACATGGGCAAATGAATGTATTTATAATTACAACTCTTTGTCCTAAGGTTAAAGCATGGGAAATGATGAAAATACCTCTCAAAAGTGGCTCCAATAGTCAAAATTTTGAACATCAAGTCAAAATTCGGTTTCCTGCCGACTCTCAATCAATCAGACTGTAAGTCAGATCGGTCGCACCTTTACCAGATCAATTCTATGTGATTTGGTCTCCGTGCGATTGCTTTTCCATGAACCTCCCAGTGCGATCACGGCCTCTAAGGTCAATTGTGCCTATTTGCGATCGTAATTCTAGTATCCCATCTCTAATTGCCTAGGTCAATCGCACATGTCCTGATCAATCGGGCTCCTATCCAATCATAAAGTTAGAATGGCCTTCTGTAGATTTGGCTTGCCTGGATCTATCTAGACAAGTTTGGATCGTAATTTCAAACTCCCTTAATGAATTTTGGAGCTCTCAAGTTAGGATTTGATGCCACGTTTCATCTTTTGGTTCCCCAATTAAGTCCAAAGGTCCTTCAAACTCCCAATCAAGTATAAAACTTGAGAAAGCCTCTTTGAACTTACGTGCTCAGGATCGTGTGATGGGCTTAGGAGGTAATTAGAAGGGGTCTCGATTTCTAATGTCCACATCATTTCCATCTCTTGGAAAGGTTGTTTCATAAACCTCAAATCCCTCTCATTACTTGCAACAAAAGGGGCTTAGTTAAAGACATTAAATTTAGCACTGACATCATACTCATCCGGTAGTTCAATCTTGTAAGCATTATCTCTGATTTTTTCCAGCACTTTAAATTGGCTAGTTCCCTTAAGATGTAGCTTGTTCTTCTTTTGATGGGGGAATCTCTTCTTCTTATATGAACCCACACCTAATCACTAAGTTCAAAATGGACCTTCTTGTGCCCCTTATTGGCTTGTTGCTCACATTGTTAGTTCTTTTTGCCCAAGTTTTGGTATACCTTGTCATATAAGTACTTCAAAAATTCAACCTTCTACTTTCCATTTTCATTAACTTACTGACTACTAGGTAATGGCAACAAATCCATAGGAGTTACGAGATTAAATCCATACCTAATTTCAAATGGTGAAAATTGTGTGGTAATGTGTTTGCTCCTATTATATGCAAATTCAACATGTAGCAATCATTCTTCCCAAGATTTCAAATTCTTTTTAAGAATAGCACATAAAAATGTTCCCAAAGTCCTATTGACCACCTTAGTTTGGCCATTGGTTTAGAGATGACTAACTATAGAAAAAAGCAATTTTGTGTCCAACTTAGACCAAAGGGTTTTTCAAAAAATAACTAAGAAAGTTAACATCACGATCTGACACAATGGCCCAAGGGATGCAATGCAAGCATACAATTTCTCAAAAGAACAAATTATCTATGTGGCTTGCATCATTAGTTTTGTGCACAAGGAATGAAACAAGCCATTTTGAAAAATCTATCAACAACAACATATATAACATCATGTTCATTCCCACTCTTAGGCAACCTTAATACAAAATCCATAAATATATTAGTCTAAAGGGCTTGGGGTATAGGTAAAAAAGTATACAAACCATATAGATGTGTGCGGTGCTTGGCCTCTCGATATTTCAAGCACTAATTAAAGATTTGAGCTATGTCCCTCCTTAAGTAAGGCTACTGAAAATGTTTCTACAAAATGCTAACAATCTTGGTAACACCAAAGTGTCCTATCAATCCATTATTATGAGTTTTCCTCTCCAATAATTCACACAATGAACATTTTGGCACACACAACTTCCCAACAAAAGACAAATAACCATAATCTTGAAAAAATCTTTCATGTGGTGTAGTGTGTGTTAAAGCATACATAGCACTAAAATCATCAATATTTTCTTACGTTTCATGAATATATTCAAACCCCAACATTTTTATGCTCAAGGTAGAAATCAAAATGTACCTATGTGATGAAGTATTGGCAACAGCATTGTCCTTTCCTTTCTTATACTTAATCATGTAAGGAAACGTATCAATAAAAGCAACTTACCTTACATGTCTTTTGCTCAAATTACCTTGGCTCTTAAGATACTTTAAGTTCTCATAGTTGGTGTGGATCATGAACTACCCGAGCCTTAGGTAGTGCTACTAAGTATGCAATGTCTAAACTAAGGAATATATCTCCTTATCATATATGAGATAGTTGAGAGTGGTTCTACTCAACTTCTCGCAAAGTAAGCAATAGCCTTCTGTCTTGCCTTAAAATGGAGCCTATCCCAACACCTAGAGCATCACATTTAATTTCAAAAGTTTTACTAAAATTGGGTAAACTAAGAACGGTGCACATATGATCTTTTGTTTCAGAATGTCAAAAGCATCCTGTTATGCTTGGCCTAATTTGAATTTTTCATTCCTCTTGATCACAGCTATTAATAGGGTAGCTAGGGAGCTAAAGTCTTCCACAAATCAGTAGTAGAAGCTCGCTAAACCATGGAAGCTTCTAACATCTTCAATGGATTGAGGTGTTGGCCACTTTTGAATGGCCTTTATCTTCTCTTTATCAACATGTATACACCGTGAACTAACACTAAAGTCCAGAAACATTCAATGGTTCACACAAAATACGCACTTTTTTATGTTAGCATACAATTGCTCTTGCCTTTAAGTAATTAACACTTGACGCACATGCTCAATATGCTCACCCATGTTTCTACTATAGATCAAAAAATCATTAAAACACATAACAAATTTACCAATGTAAGTATGTAGGACATGGTTCATCAACCTCATAAATATAAAAAGGGCATTTATAAGACCAAATGGCGTCATAGTCCACTTATACCATCCAAATTTGGTTTTAAATCCTGTTTTTCATTTGTCTATTTCCCTCATTCAAATTTTATGGTACCCACATTTTAAATTAATCTTTGAAGATATGTTAGCACCATGCAGTTCATCTAATATGTTATCTAATCGAGGAATGGAATAAAGATATTTTACCATGATGGTGTTTATGGCCCTACAATCAACACACATATGCCACTCACTATTCTTCTTTGGCACAAGTTGAACTGATACGGCACATGGGCTCATACTCGCTTGAACCTACCTCGTTGACAACAATTCTTCTAATTGACATTATATTTCTTTGGCATCTACTAAGTTCACTTTGTATGCAAGGCAGTTTGGAATGAAAGCTTCGGGCACCAAATCAATTTAGTGCTTAATTCCACAAATGGGTGCCAACCCACTAGGCAACTCCTAAGAGAACACATCTTCAAATTCCTACAAGAGTAGAATAATAAATTTGGGGAGGGCAGATATGAGATTATTGGTGATAATCAAGTTTTCTTTGTTTATCAATAGCACTATAGGACTCTTTTCTTCACACATCTCGTCACATTCTTTGCTCTTGCTAGCATACACCCTTTTGCTCCATCTTGAACACTCTCTTTCTTTTTCTCACCAAGTCCCTCACTAGCCCCCTTTTTTCCCTCTTATCTTCTTTTTCTATTCTTTTTTGGCTCCAACTTGTATTGCCTTTGCATGTATACTTGGTATTCGTGAACTTATTTAAGAGACAAAGGTGCTAAGGTGACTTTTTTCCACCAAAATGGAAGGTGTATGGGGTCAGTGGCTCCATCATGAGACACTCGTTGATTAAATTGCCATGTTCATCCCAAAAGAATGTGGCAAGCTTGCATTAGAACTATATCACACAAGACCTCATCCAAGTATTCTCCAATCTTGAAAGGTATTGATACTTGCTTAGTGACCTTAACCTCATCACTATTGTTTAACCATTAAAGGCAATAAAGCTTAATAAGGACAATAGTAGGCAAATTTAACTTCTCAACCAACGTATTTCTAGCAACGTTGGTACAACTTCCACCATCCATAATCAAGCTATATGTTTTACCTCGTATTTAGCACAGGATGTGGAAAATGTTCTTCCTTTACTCATCATTCAAGTCTTCCTTATCTTGCATGTTATGAGCCCTCATAGTCACTAAATTTATGCCTCCTTCATCTACTTTCTTAGTTTCATCAAAATTACCATCAAGCTCATCAACTTTATCATTCTCTTCGCTTTCATTGATGATGATTTCTCCCATGTTACACAAAATCATGGTCTTCTTGTTTGGGTATTAATTAGAAAAATGCCCTCGACCCTGACACTTGAAATACATAAGATCTCTATTATGTGAAGTACTAGTTAAAGTGTGAGGGTGAGATACAATTGATGTTCATTCTTTGGAAGTATCCTTTACCTTAGGTGTAATAGCCCAAGGTAGTCAGTCATCCTTTCTAAGAAAAGTCCCAAGATCCCAAGTGCTCGTTGATGATCCTTCCCAACCTCTCCTCTTAAGTTGCTTCTTAATGTTGATGGCCTTTTGTATTATATCTTAGTCTACATAATATTGCAACTCAATAATGTTGGCTATGTCATAATGCAACACACTAAAAAACCTAGCCATGGTGGATTCCCAATTCTCTACCATATCAGCACTCATCATCAATAACTCTATCTCATTGTAATAGTCTTCCACACTTCAAGGTCCTTGTGTCTAGCTTTGCAATCTTTGGTCCCTATAATAATGTGATGGAATGAATCTCCTCATCATGACCATTTTGAACTCCATCCATGTTTGTATTGGTCCCTCACTAGATCTTCTTCAATGTGTGTCTTGATAGATCAGCCTCCTACAGACCGTAAAGTTAGAATGGCCTCTTGTTGATTTGACAAGATCGATCTGGAGTGGTTCGAATCGCAATTTCAAACTCCCTTGGTGAATTTTGGACCTCTCAAGTTAAATTTTGATGTCACGTTCTATCTTTTAGCTCTCCAATTGTGTCCAAGAGTTCTTCAACCTCCTAATTAAGCACAAAACTTGTGAGAGTCTCTTTGAATTTACATGACTAGGATCAAGTGATGGGTCCAAGAGGCAACTAAAGGGAGTCTAAGTTCCTGATGTCCATATCATCATAAATAAAAGGATCATCTCCATGATCATTATCTCCCATAATGAACAATTCTTGACTATTCTTTAGAACATAACCATATCTCTCTGGTGCATGTGTGATACTACTTAATTGTCACAATAGCTGTGTCACAGAAGGTGTTTCTTAAGTAGGAAACTGTTGTGTAGGTTCCTTGGTTTGTCCTTTATGTTCAACTTCCTTGAGCACAACGACCTTACCAGCACTACCTTGTTAGATGAACTCTTCCTCTAAGAAGCATGCTTAATAACCAACAACAATCTTTTAGTCATTAGGCAGGTAGAGCTCGTATTCCATAGAGTCCTTCAGAAGCCCTACAAAGCGACCTAAAATGGATTTTTCCTCTTAACTTATTCGCCTTAGTCTTCTTGAGGTAAGCTGAACATCCCCAAATCCTAATATGCTTCAAGCTTGGCTTCGTCCCATTCCACATGTCCTGTAGGGTCAAAGGAATAGACTTAGAGAGAATCCTATTTAAGATGTGGACGACTGCTAGCAGGGCATGTCACCATGAGGAAATGGATAAGTCGGTGAAGCTCATCATGGATAGGACCATGTCCCAAAAAAGTTTGATTTCTATGCTTGACTACACCATTCAGTTGAGTAGTTGTTGGTGGTGTGAGTTGTGACACAATGCTATTTTCCTTGAGGAACTCCACAAACTCGGTGCTCATGTATTTGCCACCACGATCTGATCATAGTGTCTATATGCTTACCAATTTGTTTCTCTACTTCAACCTTGAATTCTTTGAACTTTTCAAAGAATTCATACTTGTATTGTATCAAATACACATAAACATACCTTGAGAAATCATCAAAAAAGGTTATGGTATGATATCCTCCCCTTGTCATTTCATTAAATGATGCTCAAATGTTAGTGTGGACTAATTACAACACCAATATAGCTCTCTTGTAAAGGTGGCAATTTTTGACTCGACTCAAAAATTCAACTCAAAATTAGTGGGTTTGGGTTAAGCCATCACAGGTTTAGGTCAAATTGGGTTGGACTCATGAACTTAAAAAAATAAATGGGTTAATTTTAGGTTACCTAATAGGTTAACTTGCGAATTCGTGAATATATTTTAAAAAAATTAATAAATATTTATATAAATATAAAAAAACTAATTAAATCTAATTAAATAAAATGATTGATAATGCTTTCCTAATCTTCAATGATGAAAGTTGGAACTTTTCATTAATCAAACTTTGATATACAAAATATTTTTTGATAACCTACAAAATTGGCGGGTTGAGTTCGAGTTAGAAAATCTGACCCACAAAAATAATTAGGTCAACGAGTCACATGTAATATTTAGGTCTCAACCTGACCCACCAACCTACCAACTCAACCTGTTACCACTTCTATCTCTTGACATGTCCATCAAATGGACTCTTAGTAATTTTACTTAGGATGTAAGGTTCACAAGTTAAATAGGGCTTTTCTCTTAATGGGTCAATAAGGCCATCTTTCTCCAACCTACTAATCTTAGCCTCTGCAGCATGGCCCAGCCTAGTATACCACAATTGCTTTGGATTCTAACTATCCCTCACATGTTTGTTTTTTATGGCATGCATCATAGGCTTATTATTCAAATTTAAGTTTTATAAGTAATTTACTAATGAGGCAGTGCTAACCAATCTATTATGATAATAAATTTGGAACTTATTGTTTTCAAAAGAAAATTTATAACTCTCTTTTACTAGTAATGGTATAGAGACTATATTCTTTAGCCTGTTCAATAACAATACACAATCTCTTAGACCTAAAAGATGATGGATGATAACTTAATTGAAGTAGTGTCAATCACAGTAGTTGCAATACTGGCCTCACTATCGACTTTAATCGCTACTTCTTGCTTCTAAAACGACCTACTCTTAGCCAAATCTTGATTCAAAGTGCAAATGTGAGAAGAAGTGCTTTAATCTAAGATCTAAGATCTAAGATGTAGAGGACACACTTATAGAACATTATGTTTCTTAAATATAAAGCTCCATGCCTCCTTTGCCATTTTCTAGGTGATCAAGGCACTCAGCACAATTCCTCCTTTAATATTTTTCCTTGTTACATTAGAAACTCTTTCCTTTGCCAATACAAGCATTAGATGCCATGGCCCTCTCATTAGCCTTGGAAACGTTGGGTTTTTTTCTTTTGATCTTGCCCTCCTTAGTCTCACTAACTGAGAGAGTCAATGTCTCAAGGACAAATTCATTCCCAATACTTGGGATGAGAACTTTCAAAATCCCACCGATTCCTAGAAGAATGAAACCTCTTCTCAGTCCTCAAACCCAATCAACTGTCTTAGTACCAACAAACATGATGGTCTTAACAACGATAATTATGAGAGGGAAAATCATCATTTGAGAACAATGTAACTATAGAAAATAAGCAAGATTATTTGTTTAGTTGTTAATTTTGTTACTGAATGATCATAGAATTTGAATAATACAACCTTTTATTAGATTTTTTAAATCTCACACTCCCTTAGGTAGGAAATAGAATTCTCATTAAAAAAATTTCTAAGCAGGTGATTAGGGTCTTCATTAGGCATAGCATACCTTACACATATGATTTTTTGTATGATAGGTCTAATGAGTGGCAACTCTCACCAACACATCTCATACACAGTCTAATCTTACACTTTGGCTCATAGCCCAATGAAACCTTACACATATAGTTCTTGGCATCGTGGGTCTATTTAAGTTGCACTACCAATAGACAACTCATCGAATTTGTAACCCCATTAGTGGCCATCAAGCTTTTAAGGTGAAGGATTCTTTGAATGCCACATCTAATGCATTTAAAGCTCTAAAGGTGTCGTTGCAATGTGACCCCACGAATGTGATAATATCACATGCTAAGATTACACCCAGAACTCCAAGTTTAATGGAGGGCCACGACAGGCCACAACAAAACAATTTCGCCATTACAACTTAATATTATTGAGATGTTTTCAATTCATGTGTTATTTTTTCACTTTGCACATTAGCCATTTTGCATACATGTATCTCATATATGCAATAAAGCATAAGATAGAAATAACATGGATGAATATAGATTTTGTAGATCTAATTGGAGCTATCAATTAGATTATGCACAAGTGTGAAGCCCTATACTATGACAATGCTTTAACATTTTCTTTGTTGATCTTGGATTCCTCGTTCTTCACAAGCTCACCATGCTTGGACTATTGGAAAAACTCCAACTCTTAGTCTCGAACAACCACCAATTCCTTACCCTCAAGGCAATCACCAACTCTTAGTTTTTAGAATTATAATTACATTATGGCATGCCATGGAAAAATAATTCCTATTCTACTTTAGAAGAAACTTAGGCTTATGTCTTTACAACCTATGAGAAATAATTTATATATCTAAAAAAACCAAAACCAAAACAATGAAAATCCATTAACATGTGTCATAAATCCATATATCCATACATCACATGTATGGTACAATAAAATACTTTGAACAATCATTTTATGACTTATGCATCTTGTGCCTTAGTTATTGTTTGTGGAAAACCCTTTTTTCTAATGTTTTTAATTTCAAAAAGCTAGGAAATAGCATCTACAACCCTCATGTGCCTGCAGGAATAGTTTCTACAGCCATTGACTACCTTGTCCACCCACACGGATTGACATAGTAGAGAACGCTTCTCTACCACAGCGGCCATCGCAACTGCAAAAAGCTTTAGCCACAAGAATAGTTCCTGTGGCTGTACATTACCTTGTGTGGTCACACAACTTGAAGTGGCAGAGAACGCTTCTCAGCTGCAATAGCTATCGTAGCTACGAAAAGCTTTGGTGCGGCCACAAGATGTAATCTGACAGCTGCATGCCCTTGTCCTGCAGCCATGAAGTTTGGTAGCGAGAAGTGCATAACTCCCGTTACCGCTTTGCAGCTATGAGCCCTAACAGTGATGTGGCATTGTTTCTTGTTCACCAAGACATGATTTTTTTTTGCCTTTTGTCAATCCAAAACACTTTTGCAGGTATATAAAAGTTTCAAAAACATGTTTATATAATTTTCAAATGAAAAACTACCATAAATCATAAAACGAGTGTATCTAGATACATTTTTATGAAGAAAAGCGACGGTTCTAATACCACTGTTGAGCTCATCAGGTATAGGATGCAAAATTTTCAAATTTTCATCGCAAAATAACCAAAGAATGTAGAGGAATAAAGGTTTCCAACCTAGTTCGCTTTTTAAGGCATAAAACACATAAACAAGAATTCTAAAATAGTTGCATGGATAATTAATTGGAATCTAATTCTTACAGTCTTTGTCTATAATTTAAAACCTACAATAAGGTCTTAGGCTCTAGTTTGTCTACACAAACAAGATGTTGGCTATGGATCTCCAACATTTTTTTTTTCACAAATTCCTTTGTAAAATCCCATAACTTCTTGTATTTAGAAAATTTCTTGAGAGAAAATTCTAAGAGAGAAGCTAGTAAATATTTTCTCTCGTTTGCAAAGTAGTGAGTAGTGCCCAAGTGATTTTTGATTTTGGAACTCTTCCATGTGACTTATTCTCAAGACACAATCCTATACATACTAGGATACCTAGGGCTTATAGAATAGGCTTTATAAGCTTTTATATGGACCTTAAATTTATTCAAGCCCATCCACCTGTGATTATTAATCTAATTAATAATTAAAGTCCATTTTAATTATTTCTTTCAAATTTATTAATCCCATTAATTAAATTAAATGCCTATTATATTTCTAATTAATAAATTTCATTATTAACAAACATAAAAATATACAAAATAATTCTTTTATGCCTTGTCTCTTTAATTTAATTAATCTCATTAATTAAATTAAATGCTCGTCATGTTTCTAATTAATGATCTCATCACTAACAAACATAAATGAGAAATAAATTATTCCAATTTGTCTATTTTAGTTGCAACCAAATTAAATCTACCATGAAACTTCTCAAGCCTCATCCATAAGACTTATCAAACCTTGTGATTATTTCTTTGCAAATGTCTCAAACCATCACATTGCTATGTGTATAATTCTAGGTTCATCTTTGGTTGGCAATGAGTATAGCTCAAACAATATGAGTAATACCTAGTCTGTAGCTCATATTGTAGCCCACCAAATGTGAAGTGAATGTATCAGAATGAACCCTCTCAATCATGAGTATCATGTAGTGTAAACCTTTAGTCTTGCTTTATCTCAACTGAGTGAGTGTTATTGATTTAATTAAACTTACAAACTTGGTTATATTTCTAATTGTTGTTTCTTCATGAGATCCTCATGAGACTAATGCTTCTATCAAAAACTTCTTTCCGACCACACACTATCTTGGTTAAGGATTTTCATCTCATAGAATATCAACTATATTAAACAAAAGCTTTGCTCACTTCAAAGGAAACAAATCATTTATTAAACATACACATGC
The DNA here is from genome assembly GCA_019155195.1 of Avicennia marina. NCBI lineage: Eukaryota > Viridiplantae > Streptophyta > Magnoliopsida > Lamiales > Acanthaceae > Avicennia > Avicennia marina. The sequence continues at coordinate 14,681,863 of CM032754.1, read as the reverse complement.
ATCCATACACACTCGGGCAATGGCACTTAGAGCTCAAGACCCTATCTCATATCAGAATAGAGATTGGTTTTTAATGCTTTAATGACACATTAACTATTGTGCAGACAAGACAACCACGTCATCTCAGGTCCAAGGTCTATGTCCACTGAATAAGATCACGAAGCCAGATATTAACAGCAAAGAGTGAATTCCATGTATCTGCTTCATTCTCTGAGTTATTGTCTAAATGTTCATTCTTTAATGACGCATCCACACACATCTATTCTCTATATCTCATATTGAATGCCATAATACTCACCATATGAATATAATGTGTGCAAGTCATACTAACTCTCTAATAACCTTTAGAGTGTTTATGACTCACGGACTAGTTTTAGTGTTTGTGTACTATGATAACCTTGTGTCAATATTCATAAGCCCTTTATAATAAGGTCTCTTAATACAATCACATAGGCAAATGCAATACTTTATACCATTTAATATTTCCAGGCATAAAAATACTGTTAGAATATTGATAAAATAATCGTCAATATTTTATTAATTAATAAGAATAACATCAACAATCAATATCCTTCATTGATGATTTAGCATTAGAGAACATAACACTAATAGCCGTGTCATGTGTTCTACTATTTTAGCCGAAGTATATAATTTCTATAATTTTAGAATTAATGGCAAGTACTGCAACCTCACATATGGGATGTCTCTCTTACCATGACTACTGCTCCTTCGTGGTCTGGACCTATGTTGCCTACAGAATTTGCAGTTTCAGAGTCCTTCATCATCCTTCCAATATAGTATGCAACTAGTCTTGCAATAGTTAATCTTCACCATTGACAATCCCAAGTCCTTTATCAATTACTTTGTGTTGTAATAGTTTTTAGGCATATGATGGTCATGTGAAAATATCTCACAAATCAATCTCGAGATGTCATCATAGCAACTTTGTGATGACCCGTGCTTTGCTCTTATACTCATAGGTTGCTCAATGATTGATTGTTGAGAAAATTTTCAAATCCATCATATAGAAGTTGGTCTACTACACATAAAACTTCAAAAATTCTTTCTGATAATCATTCTACATAATTGCAGCATTGCTTTGTCTCCCATGAGGACGATTATCTTCATCTTCGGATCCTATTATGTTACTTAGACTTGTTTCATCCATAAATGTTTTTGTTTGTGGCCTAACTGCATCATACACCTTCTCTTGTCTACAGCAATTCCCTATTATTATCATAATCCACTATGCTTCGTGAAGGCCTATCCTCACTACGCCTCCCCATAGCACTGTCAAGGTATTCTATCTCACCTTGACTAATTTAGTTATAGTAGTTATTTACAAATCTCTCTCTAAACTGTCAAGGTATTCTATCTCACCTTGACTAATTTAGTTATAGTAGTTATTTACAAATCTCTCTCTAAATAAGTGTATCTTTAACTTATTGGGATGTAAAAACTTATTGTTCTTATAGCATGTACAGGGACTCCTGACCCTATTGCTATTTATGAAATCATTTTGCTTATAAGCCCACTTTACAGATTCACTAACCTCATTTTCGAACTCTTTTGAGTCCATCAACGATGCCCAAAAAGGTTTTTGTTGTACATTCGAGATCTAATGTGTCTCAACATCCTTTACTACAACAACCACACAAAACAATATATTCAAGACTATCCAATCATAGTCAATAAACTTCATAATTTAATTCAATTAAGGTATGCATGTAACAAATGACAACTCAAACTTGTGAAAAATATATGTCATTCTAATCTACATAAATTTCCTAACATGGCAAAAAAAGGGTTGGGTTTTGTCTCTAAAACATGCAATTATTTCATCAAAATTACATAAAATCATTATGTATTGATCTTCAATCCCACAGGTATGGACCAGAATTATGGATTATACCTCTAAAAACTTAGATTATCAGTGTAAATAACTATGAAACAAAAAAACAATCAAAGTCATATCATAATAGAAATAAGAGCAAAAATATTACCTTAAAATAAAAACAACTTAAATCTCACCAACTTTATGGAGTTTTAGGCCAAATTTGATATAATTTTGGTAACGGTGGAGAAAAAAATTAGGAATTCAAACGAAAGAGGGTCGCACTTAATTTTTTTTTTTAAACTCACAAATTAAGATAGTTTTAGGACAGTTTCGTAAAGCTATTCCTAATGTTGGAATGGCCACAGATGGCTGTATCAAGTCTAATATTGGGACAGATTATGAATGGTTTTATAGAGCTGTCTGAGCTTGGCACAGCTTCCTACTTTCGTTCGAATCCGTGTAATTTTTACTAATGTTTCTTCCTCCATTTTAGGTCCTAACGTCTATCTCTTTCATCTTCCATTCTACTTTCTTACTGTCACTGTTTCTTGTTCCATTCTACTCTCTTTCTTTCATCATTTCTTCTTCCATTTTGCTTTCTTTCTTTTCTTTCACTGTATGTACATAAACTAATAAACTCTCACGTCACCTACACCAATTTCTCTATTTTATGCATATTATCTATTTACAGGGATATCAGATTTTTCTTCTTAATTTTGTGTTTCATCTCAAAAATCTTTCTTCTATTTCTCATCTTGTCTTGGAGGAGAGAGAGCAAAAAAGTCAAAAGAGAAAAGGCATTGCATTGGGGAAGATCACCATGGAACGGTTGGAATGTTCCTTTTTTCTCTCTTTTCCCCGTTGAACCACCTGAACCAGTTTAACCGTCAGTGTTTACTAATTTTGGCCAATTTTTTTCCAATGCCTTGTTATTACAAGCATCAAAAGCGGAATTGGGTTTGGTTCCCTGTTGAGCTAGTCGAAACACTGATTTCTTGCATCCTATTAAATGGATATACCAAACTGATAATCGAAGATATGAATAAAGAGAAGTACACATAATTTTTCATACGTGGAGGAGAGTTTTGTGAAAAGTTCAAATTTGAGCTGAGAGTACTCTAATTTCTTTTGTAATACAGTAATACTAAGGCTGAAGCTTTATAGGAGGAAACTCTTTCTGTTGGAAAAATACGACGGAGTCACTTAAACGCGTACACGCTAAGTCGAAACTTTGAAAATTCCTAGTTATCCTATTTCTCGTAGTTGACGTGGTTTTAGTGCACAGTTAAAGAGACAGTGATGGGCCTGTGTTGTCTTCTATCAAGTTTTGATTAATTATTAAGCTGTAGGATTAATTTTTCTTGCCATTAACTACGAGATAGAGACGCAAAACTAATCTATGTAATGCTTCAAAATGGCATTGAGCCAACTGTGGTCATCGTGACTCCTGGAAAAAAGCACTTAAAGAAGATTTATTATTATTATTATTATTATTATTATTTTCACACGCGCACTCAGATTTGAACCCTTCTCTTCATAAACGAAATGACATCACATAGAGGACAGCAGTCGACAAAGATTAGGAATACAGTATCATTGTTTTAATTAGGAAGAAAAATTATAGTCTAAGAAAGAAAAAGTTGAGTCATAAATTTGATACAGAAAGTGTTGTTACTTCAATGGTTAGATCCCTTTGGCCAATGAAAGCTGAAGGAATGTAATGCTTCACGGACTCGCCGAATCTATTCCAATATTTATTCGTCCTTTGGGTTGTTTGTACTACACACGGAGACAGTGGTGAGTGGTGACCATCGTTTGGAAAATTGGCAGTACACAGACGCACTCCTTCTTAACCCAGGCCATTATTGTATGTGCTCCAATTAATCCCTCCCTGTCTTGTCCGACAATTGAGTTGACCCGCGTTCTCTCCAACAATACCTCAGAATGTATAAGCCCAAAACCGTGAACATACAATGATCCCAGGATCTCACACTCCATGGCTCGTTCGCTTCTGTTACTCGCTCTCCTCCTCCTCGTACACTCCGCCTCTGCCCACGGCGGCGGTTCTGACCCTGATTCCGATTCGCAGGCGGAGAAACCCAACCTCAGATCTCGGCCCCTGATACTGGTGAAGATATGGTGCCTGATACTTGTGTTTGTGGGGACTTTTGCCGGTGGGATGTCCCCGTACTTCATGAAGTGGAACGAGGGTTTCTTGATACTTGGAACGCAGTTCGCCGGAGGGGTTTTTCTGGGGACTGCTTTGATGCATTTCTTGAGCGATTCCAACGAGACTTTTGGGGACTTGACCGGCATAGAGTACCCGTTCGCTTTCATGCTTGCCAGCGCTGGGTATTTGCTAACTATGTTGGCTGATTGCATCGTTTCTCATGTTTATGGAAAGCAGCATGGCTGTGCTTCCGCTCGTGGCGACCTTGAGCATCAAGGTATATTTATTTATGAGCAAGTTCAGTGCTTGGAGATATTTTAAACGTGGGGAACTTGGAATATATTTTCTGTTATTTAATTCAGAAACTTGACTCGGGTGGATCCTTTGTTTCGATTGTTAGCCACTTTTTGGCTTGGATTTTTGGTTCCTTTGTCTTGACTGATTATATTATGTCGCCCTTCGATCCGTCCATTTGGCTTGTTCGGCTGCTTTGATGGAGATGTAATTTTTGGAAAGAATTGAAAAACTCCAGTGTTTGGCCTCTAAGTGCAGACATAATCTGAAAGTATTTAGGAAACACGGGCTTAATTGCAAACTGCTGTGTTGTCTAATGATTCGTCAATATTGATAAGATCTCCTCCTTTTCCCCAACAAAATTGAAGATTGGAGGCCTTAATAAGACAGGGTTCGAACGTATATAAGCTGGTGATCCTCTGCCTTGGTTTCTGTGGTTAACTTGTTCAAATAGCAACAGGATACTTTTTCATGTGTGCTAATCTTTCTGCCATTATGCTACACCTGTATCGATCCTGGACAATTTTCCGTATGTTTACTCGTTTCTTTTCGATGCAGCAACTGGCAACACTAATGCAACGGGCAACACTAGTGGACAAGCTTCAGATTCGAAGTTACTGGTAGATTAAATGCATAAGTGTATCCTTACACATAAGTTTGTCCCCCTTTGAGTATGCCCCTCCCCATTTCTTTTTATTGGGCTAATATGTCAGCTGCTTTGTTATCTTAGGAAAATCCTGCGGAAAATCATTTTGCAAAAGCTTCACTTGCATCTGCTACTTCACTTGGGGATAGCATCTTGTTGATTGCTGCCCTATGCTTTCATTCGGTGTTCGAGGGAATTGCTATTGGGGTGGCAAAGACGGAAGCAGATGCTTGGAGGGCTCTCTGGACCGTCTGTTTACACAAAATATTTGCTGCCATAGCCATGGGAATATCTCTTCTCAGAATGATACCCGATAGACCCCTCTTGTCTTGTGCGGCATATGCTTTTGCATTTGCCATATCTAGTCCAGTTGGCGTGGCCATTGGCATTGTGATTGACTCCGTAACACAGGGCGCCGTGGCAGACTGGATTTTTGCAATATCTATGGGCCTGGCTTGTGGGGTGTTCATATATGTTTCAATTAATCATCTGCTCTCCAAGGGCTATAAGACTAAGAAGATGGTTTCAATCGACACACCAAGCTATAAGTTTTTGGCTGTGGTTTTGGGCGTCGGGGTAATTGCAGTTGTCATGATCTGGGATGCATAGCTCTATTGTGCTCTTCTTCTGGAACCTCGTGCTTTTCGAGTTCCCTCTTCCTATCCATGTTTTTCCGTTTTCCTCTGGTTTTTTTTCATTCGACTGAATATGCACTAGTAGGCTCGGTATGCGCGCAGCTCAAGCAGTAACTGAGCTATATTTAGACTCTCGCTGATGAAACGCAATGCTTATGCTACGGGCAACCTTAAATATCAAGTGGCGGGTACCTTCTTTTGTATGGTATAGAAACATTTGAATTCATCTGGTGATCCATGTATGTTATATGGCTTTGTTTGGTTTGTTGAGGTTTTGATGGAGGATGAAAATGATTGGAATTTTGTTAAAGATAAAAATTATATTTGGTTATAAAATTTTTATAGGATAAAGGTTTTGATTTGTTTGGACTTGTGTAATTATATATATAATATAATAATGGGTGAATGATTTGACAGTATATAGAATTAATATTTAGCTTTTAAGATAGTTTATAAAGTGTATATTTGAGTGTGTCTATGTGTGTATAAGTGTGGCGATTGAATTTTAAATGATTGTGGATGTGTAAATGATCGGATTAGTCGAACAACAAAAGCAAAAATTGGATAGTTGACAAAGTAGGACAATTATAATCAACACATCATACATGGACATGTAGATTGATTCGTCGTGATTTAAAAGAAATCTCTCTCAATTAAATTGATTGAGTTAATTCACAAGAATTTAAAATCACTTAACAAATTTAAGAAATTCAAAATTTTTTTGTTAATTTCAAACTGAAAAAAAATGCCAATCACTTTTTGTCTAATGAAAAATAGAACAATATGTATACTAAAATTATGTTAAACCCTAATTTCAATGCTCATAAGATTCAAAATATATGAAAGTTTAAATATACGAAAAACCCAAAAATAAATAAATAAAAATAAAATAATATTTGTAGTCCTCAGTCCAATAACTACTTCAATCCATAATCGTGGAAATCAAAATCTTACAAAGATAATTCATTGGAATGAACTGGTGACATATAAGAAACCTTTATGCATTAATAATAATTCCTTTCATGCAACACAATCTCCACTCTCCTCTTCTATTTTCTCCTTTTCTTTCTTTATTTCTCTTCTCTTTATTTTCTTCATCTCATCCCCAGCTACATCTCCACATACAATTGATCTTCTCAAGCTACAACTAGTGACAATGGCACAAGTATGATGTGGTGATTCCCAAATGAAAAAGAATATATATATTTGTGGCCCTATCATAACTGACACATTGATCATACCACAATGTCCTCTCGAGCAGGATATGACTAGAATGCATTAGGATTACATCACACATGACCTCCTCATCATAGCAATCAATACTGAAATTCACAAGTACTCTTTTTTATCATTCCTAACATATGATGACTATCTAACTACTATAGTTGGTAGGGTTTAGGATGATCCAACAATGACATTAACAATTTGTCAACCAACATCGTACTTGCTATGTTCATGCAACTCTTGCTATCAATAATCAAACTAGAAACTTTGTATATCACTTTACACTTTATTTGGAAAATATAATCATATTGCTTATCACCCAACTTATCTCCCACATCTATAGATAATGCCATACATGAGACCAAGTTAAAATTCTCAATCACCTTACATACTTGTCCCTACAAAGGCGTGTCATTACCATGCTCCTCAGTTGAATTAACAACTCCTTTGTCTGTTATGATAACCACCCACTTGTTCAGACACTGACTCACACATGTCCTCAACCTTAGCATATAGAACATAAACTATCACTCCTACAACTAGAAGATATAATGGTTGGAGTTTCCTTAGGTGTGTCTACCTTTAGTGTTAGCTTACTCCTAACTACGAAAGGGTTCGACTAGTTGTCATAATGATCTTTATCTCATGAGGTTGCTTCATTTGCTTCTATATGCTTTAATCTATCTTGTGTATTTTTTATTTTTATCATATATGCTCTCCATTGTCTTGGCTATTACTCCTTAGTGAGAGATCCTCAAGGTTATCACCCTAACCTCTGTGACAACTAGCCATAGCAAAATGAAAATAATAATACTAATAACCTCACAATTTTTCAATTTTTTTCTCTCGATTTTTTCCACTCTTTTATCACTTTTTTCACTCTCCTTTTCCACTTCTTTTTTTTTGGCCCTTTTTCTTTTCTATTCTTTTGCTCTCTTTTTCTCCCCTTTTTTTCTTCCAATAAACAAAACGGGCTAAGAATTAAAATGAGCGCAATCAATATGACCCAAATTCAAAATGAAACCTAGTTCAAAATCCTAATCCAATTAGCTAAAGCCCACAACTATTCTAACCCAATTAATTCTTAGCCCAAAATGATCTAAAATAAATCAAGCTGAAAACTTGATCTAAAAATGTTAAGGCCAAAAGATATAAAGCTTTGACCTCCTGTCCAATTATTTTTAGCTGAAGTGCAATTTTTTACTAATAAGACTAGGCGACCCAGCTTTCCTTGGCCTAAGTTTTTTTTTTTTTTAAGTTTTTGTCAACTAGCTAGGGTTTTTACCAAGGGGTGATAGTGACGCTTGGGATTTCTAAAGTCTCAGCAGCAATGAATGGTGTGGGCTTCCAATTGCGCGAGGGTGGTATAAGGTTTTCCGAGCTCTTGCATTGCTCAAAAATTGTGGCGTGTTGAGTTTGCGTGATGATGAAGGATGAACGATGATAGTGACACAATCTGGGATTGTTAGGTTAAAATTGGCGTTGTTCTAGTGATCTAACTTTCGATTGACAATGGCTCTGGGGTTGGTGAGGGATGACAACCACAATTTGCTCCTTTTTTTGTTTTTTATTATATATTATTTTCTTTTTCAAAAACGAAATGTTTAGGTCAAGTATCGTATTTGAATTTAATATAATTGGCCTAATACATGATAAGAGGCATTGACGAAAATGAAAACTGATATCACCTGATGTGAATGGAAATAAAAATTGAATAGCTAGTGTGACTAGACGGTCATAATTGACATGCTATGCTTAAGTGATACATTTTAAATCAAAAGGAATATTGATAAACTTAAGGAATCTAGAAAAATTTTATTAATCTCAAATTGAAAAATGCCAACAACTTTTGATCCATTAAAACATAAAATAATATTTTTACTAAAATTGTGTTAAATCCTAACTTTAAGGTTCAACCCAAAATATATGAAAAACTCAAATATATGAAATGCTCAAAGATAAATAAGTAAAAATAAAACAATGTATGTAATCCTAAGCCTAATAACTACTCTAGCCCATAAGAACAAAAATAATTTAAAATTAAAATTTACATAAAAATTTTAGTACATTATCTGCTTGAGTAGAGTAATTTCTCATGGGGCTAAAAGGGATTGAAATTGTGAAATAGATATTGACTACACTACTATCACTAGCAATTCGACCTACAACTTATCTCCATGGGCACCATGTGGACTATTAATTAAAATATATGATAAAATTTAGATTTAAAAAATGAAAAAATTGAACTATGGATCGATGTGATGTGGGGGTTGTGTGTTTGTGGGCTGATATAGAAAAAGGGGACTTTTAAGAATACAAGATAAAATTTAGAGCAAAATAAACAAGTGGAAAAAAATTATTTCCACAAATAAGAAGAGAGATTTCAATCAAATTAGTTGTTTTAAATTACCTAATTCTCTAATAGGGAGATTAAATTTACAATCTCATATTTCTTGTAGGGCTCTTCTAATTAGACTACATTTGTTAGCATGGCTTGAATTATAGAAAAGCCAAAAAGAGGGAAAACAGGGTATTGAGAAAATATCGAGTATTTCAATTTTTTTTTTAAATACTTGTGGCATGTGAAAATTACTTTATCATAAAATTATTATTTCATTTTAATGCAAACATTAAAAGTAGGGAATGTTTAGCTTGAACATTTATTCCAAAGATTTTGTTTTCTCTATACCTTCTTAATGCTCACAACAAGTATTCTCTTACCAACATTTAAAAAAGTTAATGTTTTTTTTCCCAAAACAAGTATTCTCTTACCAACATGTAAAAAGGTTAATGCTTTTTTCCCAATGTTTCTCTTCAACAAGTATATGAATAATAGTCTTCTCCTTCAGTATGGACATTGAAACATCCCTTCTTCTATAGAGTCTCCTTCTTCCTTTCTTCATTTCTTCTTATTTTGAAACCCTCCTACCATCGGTGGTTCACAATTTGTTGATTTTTGGGTCTTTTTTCCCTTAAAAAAGATGAAGGCTAGTATAATTATAAATATTCTATTATCTCCCAAGAAATAATGAATTATCTTAATTATAAGAAAGGGGATAAAGGATTTAATACCACAAAATTGACCTTACAAAAGCCTATGAACAAATGGAATGGCCATTGTTAATCCAAATTTTAAAAAATTGTGGATTTGCAAATTGATTTATTCGCTAGATCCATCAATGTATCTCAAGACTAGGTTTTTCTTTCCTTATAATGGATCTCCTTGAGGTTTCTTTCACCTTATTTGAGGAATTTAACAAAATAAAAGACGTCTTGCTCTATTGGGATGCAATTTGTCAACCTAAAGAAACAGGTGGGCTTGGGATTAGGAAAGTATATGAATTTAACTTGGTTTTATTGAAATGGCATGGAACATGTGTAACCCTAAAAGGCATATGCGCAACTTCTTTTTTAGATGAAAGGAGGTGCCCTTTAAGGAGCTTCATGAATTTGGCAAGAGGTTGTCAATAGAAGTTTTTATTACCACATTATTGCAAATTCCACTACGTCAATATGGGAAGATCCATGGATTCCCACTCTTTAAACATTCAGGTTAGTGCATAGAGTTAAATGTGCTTCATGTCTAAATGAAATCATGTATGTTCAAGACTTGATAGATGACTGCTACAAAATAATGGAATTTACAAGTGTTGAACTAAGTTGTTCCCGAGCAATTGCTAAAGGAAATACTCAAAATTCAAATTTTGAATGAATTAAAACCTAAGAAAATGTTTTGGGCACTCTCTAAGACAAGTGCTTTCATCACAAGATCCACACATGCCAATCTCCATTCCTAGAATTGGCAAACTTATAAGGAATCTCAAAGTTTACATTAGGTAAAAACTCAAACTTTAGAGAGTTTTGAGGGATCTACTCACTACAAAAGTTTGGCTGAACTAAAATTTTCAAGTGAATGATCAGCCAAAGAAATCAGTCTAAACGGAAAGAAAAATCAAGAATTAGATTCTACAAGTAAATGGAAATAGGAAGAACAATCAAGAATCAGATTCTACAAATACATAGAAACAGGTTCAAGGCCCCACACCAAGAAAGTTTATTCCTTTCAATAAAGAGTGTTTCTATAGAACTAAAGAATAACATGCAGCAATTTTATACCACAATGGTGGAAGTTACTGTAAATTAACTAACTAAAAGGTAGTTGATAACTACTTAAGAAACTAAGCTGCTATTACATTAAATCTCAACTAATGTAGTGAGGCTAAGATGCTGAGTTGTTGTTGAGCTGGTGTTAATATGTTAACTTTGCTGATTTGGTAAGTTGAGCTATTATTTCTTCATCCCCCTTCAAGTTGAAGCTTGGTGGAAGTCAACCAAAGGCAATTCACAAGCAAATTTATTACATGTAAGAGCAAGCAATGATTTGGTGAAGATGTCTACTAGCTGAAATTGAGCTGAGATGTGTTGTGGGAGAATAAATCCTTGTACTTTTTCTAACAATGCAATGTTACTTGGTTGTCGCACCAAAGGAAGATAGTGTAATGATGCAATCATGTTGAAGTCTTTGAGGAAGTAGGATATCCATTGTAGCTCATAAATAGTGGTGGTTATATCCCATACTCTACATCAGTTGAGGATTTGGATATTTTGGTTTGCTTTTGTGTTTTCTATGATATGATTGAAGAGCTAAGAAACATATAATACCCTATAATCAATTTCCTAGTTAGACTATGAGATGCCCAATTTGCATCACAACATGCCTCCATTTTGAGACTGTTGTTTGCTGGAAAGAATAAAACCTTGTAAGGTGTTCCTTTCAGATATTTCGCTAGATGTATGACTGTTTCCCAACACCTTTAACAAGGGATTGCATGAATTAGCTTAATTGCTGAATAGGAAAAGCTACGTCTAGTTTGGAGAAACTCAGATAAAGTAACTATCCAATTAATCTTCTATAGACATCAACATGCTGAATAGAAGGTCCAAGATTTGCCTGAGACTTGGAAGGCTTGGGAAATAGTGTTGTTGTAGGTTTTTAACCAATGAGTCCCATGTCCTCAACAATATCTAGCACATGCTTTCTTTGATTAAGATGGATGCCTTATTCTAACCTTGCAATCTCCACCCTAAGGAAGTATTTAGTGTATCCCAAATCCTTGATTGTAAATTATTGTCTAGGTACTTCTTCACATCCTCTATAGCATCCTCTAATTTCCTAGTTATTAGTACATCCTCCATATAAACCAAGAGACCTAGAAACCTACATTAATCCTTTTCAGTGAAAAGGCAATTATCATTACCTGACTAAACCATTCCATAAGCTGCAACTACTTAGTTAGCTCTTGGTTCCATTGCCTGAAAACTTGTTTAAGTCCATATAAAGACCTTTTGAGCTTGTAAACCTGTCCTTTACTCATAACCAGCTAGTGGTTCCATGTTGATATCCTCTTTTATATATCCATGCAAGAATGCATTATTGATGTCAAGTTGATGTGTAGGTCATACATTACAACTAGCAATGGAGAAGAAAATCCTAATTGTCACAACTTTGGCAATAGGCAAAAAGTCTTAATATAATCCACTTCTATTTGATTGTACCTTTTAGTAACTAATCTTTCTTTGTACATGTCTACTTCACCATTTGGTTTGAGCTTAACTTTGTACACCCATTTGTAACAAATTGTTCTTTTACCATTTGGCAAAGTTGTAAGGTCTCATATATCATTCCTTTCCCCTACATCCAACTCACTCCTTGCATCAACCTAATCCTTGCACTTCTTAGCTTGACTATAAGAGGTAGACTTTTGGATACTAGACACATTTGCTAGAAAGGACATGTATGTAGAAAAAAATAGTGGTGATTGAATATAAGGAAAAGTGATAGGTGTACAATCAATGTGTGACCTTAAGACTTGAACCTTCTTGGCATAAGGGAAGATCTCTTCTGTTAATTTATGGAACACAAAATCATTCAACCATTATAGTCTGTGTTTGATTCTGGTACTATGTTTAAGTTGGATAAGTTGTTTTGTTTTGTGATTTTTAGCGGTGATTTCTGTTATTTATGGATCAACAAGAGATGTATCAGATTGATCATTGTAAGGCATAGGAGGTTAGCTTGGATTAATGGGTTCTGTGGTAAAGTCTATTTCATTGGGCATATTTGTGACTAAAGGTAGGTGTGTAGTAGAATTAGTGGCTTTTCTATGCCTAGAAATGCATAGGTTCTTGAAATGGGAAGTGATCTTCATAAAAGATCACATATCCATAGATAAAAATCTTTTGAGAGGTTAAGTTGTAGAGTTTATAGCCTTTTTACCCTCGAGTGTAGCCAATGAATACACATTTGTTGGCCATAGACTCCAATTTATTTTCCCTAGGTTTTGTGTTGACAGAAAAACTTATGCAACCAAATACTTTGAGATTGTTATAATCTGGCGATTTACCAAATAAAAATTCATAAGGTGACTTCCAGTTAAGGATAGTAGTTGGCATTTTGTTGATTAATATGTGGCTGTTAACATGCAATCTCCTCGAAAACACTTAGGTAAAGAAGCTTGAAACATTGATACTCTAGCTACTTGAAGTAAATGTTTGTGGTTTCTTTCAACATGCCATTTTGTTGTGGTGTGTAAACACAACTTTTCTAATGCAAAATACCAAGTTCTAAGAAAAGAAGTTTACATTGTCGACTTAAGAATTCTATGCAATTATTAGATCTTATGCTCAAAACATTTACATCAAATTGGCTTTTAATCATTTTAAAAAAGCTATTTAAAATATGCATAGTTTGAGATTTGTCCTTCATTTAAAAAATCCAGGTTGTCCTGCTGAAATCATATACTAAAGTGAGGAAATAATATGCTCCTAAAATAGATGTTACCTTATATGGCCTCTATATATTTGTGTAGACCAGTTCAAGAATTTGTGAGAAGTGTCTGTCACTAATAGGAAATGGCATTCTTTCTCCCTTCGAGAAATGGCAAACATCATAGATTTATTTTTTAAACTAGAATCATCTGATACAAAGTTAATTGTCTCATGACTTTGCTAGACACATGTTTTAACCTATTGTTCTATAAAATGAGTGAAGCATGATCTTTATTGTTCCTACACTAATTGCTATAAGTGACCTAGAGTGACATACACACTTTAAAATTGGGACATAAGCCTTTGTGATCTTAGGCTTAAGGTGAGTATAAAAGTTTACAGTGGTAAATGACTCTTATTCCAACACTAATAATCCATTGCTCATCTTCCCTACTACCAAGAGGCTTTCATCTTTTAGGTCCTATATGAGATAACAATTGAGTAAAATGTCAACTGAATTTGTGAATGTTAAACAAGTTTGCTGACTAAAAGGAGGTTAAGTTTAAAGGTAAAATGAAGACAGGTTATCAAGAAGAGGTCATCATTGAGGGATACATCTCCAATGGAGTGCACCCTCTATGTTGATCCATCCGGTAAGAAAACATACATTCTTCTATTTAAAGGTCTTATATTATGCATGAGGTAAGCATCTATATACATGCGATTAGTAGCTCCAGTATCTATAATCCAAAAGCCCTTTCTTAACGTATGGAGAGTTTGGTTTGCTATGGTACCTGTAAAGTTTGTTGTATATGATGTATTAGCTACATCTGCCTTTAAAATTTTTGAGGCCACCTCTCTTCATTAGTCTTGACAATTCTTTTTTAGTTATCTCTATCAAGTTGGGATGCCAATTCACTTCTTCATTAGTTGTGTCAAAATGTGAATCTGTCAGGTTAGCATGTGACTTGTCCTACTTCTTTCCTTTCTGTTACTTTAGCTCTTTGTACCAGATTACTGCTCAATGTAGTTTGGAACATGTTTATTTTATGTGTCCTATGTAACCACAGCATTCACAACTCAAGGTTCCTTTCCTGCAAATGTCTTCCTTCATTGTTTGCCTCTTTATGATTAATAGATGTTATACTTTGTGCTTTGGCTATCAGAGGACTACTGGTAATGGCGTCAGCAATCCTTACATGAATCTCTCTTTGTTTTTCAACGCTCAATATCATTAGGTAAGCCTTATGATCCCCTTCAAAAGGAAAGAACAATCAATAATCAAATTTTACAATTAAGTGAAATCAAGGCTCAGTAGTAATAAAGTTTATTTCTTTTTGTAAAAAGTGTTTCTATACAACTAAGGAACAACTTGCAATACTTTTATACTGCAATAGTGGAAGTTACTATAAATTAACTAATGAAATGGCAGTTGATAACTAATCAAGAAACTAAGTTACTGTTACATTGAAACCTAATGATGCAAAGAGGCTGAGATGCTGAGCTAGTGTTGAGTTGATGCTGACCTGTTGACTTATTGATCTGGTAAGTTGAGTTGTTTTTTTCTTCATTTGCTTTGGACCTTCTGCAAGGCTGAAATTGAAGATTGTGTTCACTTCTTCATTTGACGTCCCTACTAATGTTTTAAAACCCGGACTGTTTGTCAAACCAGAAAATCAACCGGTTTAAGGGTCACTTGTAGAATCGCTGGTTCAACCACGGTCGAACCACTGACATCATAATTATATTAAAAATATAAATTATTATGCTTAGAATTAATTAAATAATAAGTTTTAAAATAATACTTAAATTTACTTTTTTATGCATTTCATTTATTGCTAATGATAATTAAAAACAATATATTAATAATACAACAAAACATTGCAAACAATAGATATTATCTAACACATTAAAATATACAATGAAACAAATGATATTTCAACTAAATATATAGTCAAGGTACCATGAAATATGCATAATCAAATCAAGAAACATCCAACACACTAAACATTTTAAGTCAACTCATAAAGCCAAAATAAATAACCAACATTGTCTAATGCTTAATCCATAGTCCATACAAAAGCATAAGAATTTAAAATCATGGGATTCATTGACTTCAAATCATTTTTGATCAATGCTCTTCATCTTCATGCATAACACCATTGGTACTAGCTCCAACTCTATCACCAATCATGACATCATGCAAGTTATCGTCGATGTTGAAATATTCAAAAGATGAAAAGTTAATATCATCATTAGCTTCCACCAGTTCAATATCTTCAACATCATCACCATCATCTACATTTATGTAACAAATAAATGTATTACATCTCATATTAAATTATATATATTTTCATGACCATAAATTTTATACATACCTTCTCGAGGGCGTCTTCATTGGCTTTCCATTCTTGAAGGATCTAATTGTTCATAAAGCATATTGTCAATTTCCTCATAATTGAGAAATTCCTCCTCCTCATCTTCTGAAAGCCAAACATCATTCTTGTCAATACTCTCGTAATCTATTGGATCAAAACTTTCAGATTTCATAAACCATCTAAAGTTTCACAAAACAAGAATATTAACTTAACAATTATGATAAAAAAAACTAAATAAAATATAAAAAGTATGAAAGTGAATTACTATTACCTATCTTTTAGCTTTAGGTTATAATGAACATAAACCAAGTTATTTAACCTTTTATGTTCAAGTCTATTTCTCTTGTTAGTATGTATACGTTCAAAAACACTCCAATTTCTTTCACATCCAGATGAGGTACTTGTCTGTCCAAGAATTCGAATGGCTAACCATTGAAGATTGGGTGCACTTCCACCAAATAATTTCCACCATTCATCTAAGACAAAAATGAAAAGAAGTATTAATAAAATAAAGACTAAAGAAATATATTATCATAATAAAAAATCATAATAAGTTAACACTTACTAGGTTGAGTGTTCTTGCAAGTCTCAATAGCAAGTTCTAACTCTAAGCTCTCCATGCGATTTCAAAACAATCTAGTCTCGTGCAATAACTTTGACTTTCTACCAATTTCTTTAGAAATAATCATTTCAAGAACGCCATTCATCACCTTTAGTTTATGAGAAAATGATGTTTGATCATACTGAAAGGCCGGATTAAGCCAATAAGCTGTAGCATATATGTCTTTCCGCAATTGCCTATCCCAACGGCTTTTGATGATGTTTGTATATGGCTTGTACAATCTCTTTTTGTTCTTAAATAAATTCTTAATACCTTTCCGTGCTCTATGCATCCCCTCATAACCATATGCTATAGAAGGCTTCTTATCTCCATCAACAATTTTCAAAAGGCACATCAAAGGTTCCAAAATCTTCACAATGATCAAACAATCATTCCAAAATTTATTATCCAATAAAATTGCAACAATTTCTTTTGTCTTCCTCTCTCTAGTTAATTTAGAATCAACTAATTCTTTACAAGTTACCAAAGCTTTTAAATTATGCATGTGATGGTATATATTATAAAGAGCAATAAAAGTAATACCAAACCTTGTATCACCTGGACGAAGAATTTCTGTGCAATCTTTTCTTTTTCTTAACCAAGCTAAGCAATAAACATGATTGTTAACAAATCTGGTAACCTGGGATGCTTTACTCGCAATTTCAACAATGTAGTCTATTTTTGCAATATCTTTCAAAATCAAATTCCAGCAATGCGCTGCACAAGGAGACCAACTAATAGATTTATAATGATCTTGTATCATTCTACTTGCTGCAACATAATTTGATCCATTATCAATAACAATATGAACCATATTGCTTGAACCTACCCATTCAACAACTTCTTTGAACAAGTTAAAAAGTGCTTCTGCATCTTTCACAATGTCAGAGGCATCCATAGATTTCCAAAATACAGTTCCACAAGGACAACATACAAGAAAGTTAATTAATGTTCGACCAACATTATCTGTCCAACCATCACCCATAATGGTGCATCCAAACTCTGACCAAAGACTTCAAATATTATCAACCCACAATTGAACTTCTTTTTTTGAATTCATTAATAAAGAAAGTCTAAGATCATGATATGTAGGAATCTTAAATCCTGGCCTTATTGCAATTACAGCATCGAACATACACTGAAAGTATCTCAAATTACATGCATTAATGGGAATGCATGTATCATAAAAGAACTTGGCAATTTCCATACGAGCTTTTTCAATTGCTTCTTTACCTACAAGAACACTTTTGATCGTAGGTTGAGATTCAGGAGTGATCCTTGGAGCAAAATAATTACCAATGTTGCTCGAAGATCTAACTTTGGCACCTTTATTTACAGGTGTTTTTTCTTTTTCCACACTAGGTTGTATAGTTTTACCTCTTCATTCTTATGTATGCAATTCTTCAATTTCATCATATTCATCAATATCATCTCTTTCGACAATACAAGGACTATAAGGATTCTCAACAACATCTCTCTCGTGACTTTCTTTCTTTTTTTCAACAATTTCTTTTAGTGATTGCTCCATCTGATATCTAATATCTGCAGGTACTTTAGAACGTACTCTAATTTCACCTTTCTTCCCTACAAGATGTTATTTTATCCTATATATTCTACCACCAATCGACACTTCCACAATACAAACAACAAATAGCCTTTTTTTTTCTATCAATAACCTTTTCAACCACGTGGTTCTATGTTATATCAGTTTTCCGCAATGTGATGGAGCTGATGCAGGACTGGAGCTGCTTGTGTCTGTGTTTTGTTTACTAGATGACGTTTTACTATTGCATATAAATAAAGAAAAGACATATTTAGAATATAACTAGATGACACTTTACTATATTTTGTCCACTAGATGCATAACTAGAAAGGAGAACCTAAGCTAAAGCTTGATTTCAAAAGCTTATGTTTCACAAGAAATTCAATAAAAACGAACATGCCATGTCGACACAAAATATACCAAAATGAACAAAGTTGGGAATTAAAGAATGAAATGACAATTTGTGATGGAATTTAAGATGTGAAAACAGTCTCTCGGCCCATGCAACATTTGAAAGAAATGGCGTCCCAACAATTTTGATGTGATATTCAATCTTATTCACAGGCCATAACAGAAGAAACCATAAACTTAATAACTGAACAAAATTAGTTTAATTGATCAATGTCATCCCAAATGTTCCTTAAATCTTTGCCTTTACTTTAACATCTCCATTCAGTAGCGTGTTTTGTGATTGTGCAGATCGTTGGGTCTCCTGCATAAATTATCAATGGTTTAGCATATACAGGACGAACACCCACATAAATTGATATTCAATCTTACAATAATAACATGGATTTGGGGTTTTGGAGATGGTTTTCATCCTAGATGGGTGACACTCGTGCACTCCACAGTGTGTGGGTAGCTTATGTTCCAATCTAATCAAATTCCAATAAGTAAACTGATCTATGTACGTAAACACACTACTGAGAAAACTCTCAGATAAATTGTAGATTGGTCTACCACAACATATGTCATATTCCCATTGCTTTTCAGCAGCCAAATACATTGCTATTAAAGCAGTCTAGCCCTAAGCTTTTTAGTGAATTAGACCCCTATAGGACATTGGATCCATTAAATGAGTTCACTTACACAGAAATTGTGATTCGATATTTGCAAGTAATATCCTTTCAGATTTTCCAAGAATCAAATGTATCTTGTTTGAATACTCTTCAAGTTATAATTACAATAAAATGCTGATGACAATAAAACAAAATCACACAAAAAGATCAGATGAAAGACTCGACCTAATGAGATGTAGCAAAATCATGCATGTGTAATATGTCCATCAGAATCTGGAGAAAAGGAAGCAAAGGGAAAGCAAATTTAGATGTTACTCACAGCTGCAGATGCTGCACGTATCTCCCTATAGGCTTCAACTTCACTAGGAAATGCCGACTCCAGTTCCTCAAGCAAATGCTACACCAGAAGAGTTTCAAGCATCAACAATACCAAAAGTTGGCCGTTCAAACGATATTTCTCCTTTTTTCATTTCTGTTTTCAATAATTGAAGGATTTTCTTTTCATCTATAGCTAAAATAAAGAACTAGAAAACAAGAAACGATCACCAAAATCTAAAAGGGAGGGAGACTTTTTCCAAGTTGCAAATCTCACAGAGGAAATAAGAAAACAATGCGAGGCCTCTTTTCCATGCTTTGTAGCTGCTTCAATTCACGATCAAAGCTCAGTCAATTCACGATGCCCAAACGCGATGCTCTTTGAGAGTGACCACTAGAGCTAAACCCAACGCCGACTGAAGTGCTTACTGCTTAGGGCTTACTAGATTAGAGACGCGAGAATGTTCTGACGTTTATCGATTTATGATACAAGGCAACCTCTTTGCGATGCTCAGTCAATTCACCATACCAGCCCAACGCGATGCTCTTCGTGAGTCATCAGACCAAAGCTCCAAACCCGACACTAACTGAAGTGCATAATTACTAGATCAGAGCCAAACCCAATGCGATATTCTATGTGAGACTGTGAGTGAGTCAATTCACTACTTATTGGTTAGGGATTTCATGTGCCAACTGTCCGGTTCCAGTAATTCCTGAGTGGTTGAACCGGTTCACCAATTGACCCACGATTTTTTCCAGTTTTCTTTAAAAGAGGTGGTTTTTGGTAAAATCAGGTTTTTGTGTCACTGTAGACTGGTTTGACCACCTGTTGATAGTCGAACTAGTTAGACCACCCGGTTTGGGTTGGTTTTCACAACCCTGGTCCTTACACAAAGTAGCTTTAGTTCACTTCAAAATGGAACTTTAAAACTCAAGCATTTCAAGATCTCAATATAAAGCAGTGGCTTTTGGCAATCCTTAAGAATAGCAATGACATTTTTTGAACAGTGATACCTATAAAGAATTCATATTATACTAGATTATCCACAATAAACTTATTTGGAAGAATCACGGTAATATTATCCATGGATTTGAAATAATGCAAGGTTTCAACTTCAACAAATTGATTGATCAAATGGCTTTGGAACATAGGTAAGACCAGATCCTTAGGTTATGTTTATATTCAAATTTTGGTGCATATTTTTAGATATTTTTATGTCGAGAATTGTATAAAAAAGAGAAATATATAAAATTTAAAAAGTATAATGATTAAGTATGTATTTTTGGGTCCCAAAATTGAAACAAATGTAGCCTTAGAAACTTCAAGTTTAAAAATTAAATTGTTCCAATATCATGGACTCTACTGCTAAGCTAGTAGATTGTAAACACTGATGTTGCCTTCAAAGATTGAAAAACTTAGGCATCTTTGCTGTTGGAAGTCATGAAAATGCTATTGTGTTTGCTCAAGTGGAGCGAACATGGTCATTCAACCTCGTTGGTGCAATAGCTTTGGCAATTGAGGTTGCTTTCAAACTTTTGGATGAGACTAGGATTGACAAGATTATTTTTTAGAGTGACTTAGTCCTTGCTATGCGGCGGATTCATGGGAAGAGTTGGTAGTGACTACCATAATTGTAAAATTTGCAGTACTATATTTTAAATAAAATCATATAAATAAACTATAATTGTATTGATTAATGTTATTAATTATGTTGGTTGATTGAAAAATTTACATGAAATTTGAAAAAAAAAAACAATTAATAGCAATGTAAACTATTTTTAATATAGAGTTAAGTTATTGAAATTTAAAACTACATGAAAATTTTGAAAAGAAAGAAACAAATAAAGAGAGGTCAAAGGAAGGTTAGAGAACAGACAAAAAAATAGTTAGAATTAAAAGAGTAATAAGTCATAAAATAAAAATATATTAAAAGAAAATAAATTTAAAATGCAAAATTAAAATAAGAAACAATAAAATTATAAAAAGTAAATATAATGAATTAAAATTGATGGAAGACAACAATAATGAAGGTTTGACAAGGATAATGAGAATACATGCATACATATAGGATTGTGATGAATATTAAAGTTAAGGGGAAACAATATAAAACATATATATAAAAGAAAGTTTTGGGAGGAAAATGAAATTTTGGATAAATGTGATGGGAAAACTCGAGTAATTTCCTCACAAACTAGCAATATATAACAAACCTGACAAATTGAACAAATATTGCAATTAAATACAAAATAAAATAATTCAAAATTAAAGGAAAGAACATACTAGAATTTATGAAATTCAACAATTTGCCTCTATTCTTGGGGCACCTCTATAACATCATTCTACTATCTTCAAAGATTTTATAATTAAGGTAATTATAAAAATTACCTTCAACTAGAAAATCCTAATTAAAAGACTTCTAAAATAATAAACTATGAGAAGAAGAATATTTTTTTTGGGATGATTATAAATAACAAAGGGATCACTTATTTGTTGTATCCAAAGCTAAAGGCTTTGTAATTCAAAAGCAATGTGGGACAAAAACAAGCCATAATTAACAAATCTCTACCTTGGTTGGTTTTGTTCTCCCACGTAACCTCTCTACTTCCTATGTCTTCAAAATTTTGAAATATTCTATTGTTGTGCCTCCAACTTCACCAAAAAGTACCATATACCTAATGATGTTCAAATTTGCAAGAAATTGATTAAGTCCAAATAATGTTTGAACTTAATTGCTGTCATCACCTTGGTTATCATATCCGTCGGATTTTATATCCTGCACAAAGTAATATTGAATATCGATATGTTTAGTTCTTACATGATAGACTTAGTTCTTTGCTAAACAGATGGCACTACGACTATTACAATGTACTATGATGTGCTTTAGATCAATTCCTAAGTCTTCTAGCATTCCATGAAGCCAATTTGCCTCCTTGGCGGCCTCTATCACTACCAAATACTCCGTTTCTATGGCAGATAAAGTAACTGTTGATTGCAAAGTAGACTTCCAATTTATTAGTGCCTTAGCAAAAAGTGAACAAGTAGCTAGTTGTTGATTGACGCTTGTCCAAATCTCCAGAAAAATTAGAATCACAATAACCAATTATATGTTGACTTATATCATCATCTTGTTAAAAAACTAAACTAATATCTACGGTATTTTGAGTGTGCTGTAGAATCTATTTCACGGCTTACTAATGTCCTTTTTCGGGGATTATGCATGTACCTACTCACCACACCTATTGCCTATGAACTATCAAGTTTTGTACATATTATTACATACATCAAGCTACCCACTACATTGGCATACGAAATGGTCACCATATGCTCTCATTCTTCATCCTTCTGAGAAGATATCTGGGAGATTAATTTCAAAGGTTGAGGAATTGGAGTATTGACAAGTTTTCATTTATATCAAAACATTGCAATACCTTTTTCAAGTATTGCTTCTAGGTTAAACAATGCTTCCCCTTCACTCTATCCCTATATATCTTCATTTCGAGGATCTTCTTTGCTTCACCTAAATATTTCATCTCAAACTCTTAATTCAATTGAGCCTTCGCTTTCTCTATCTCTACTAAGCTTTTTAATGCAACTAGCATATCATCGACATATAATAGTAGATAGATGAAAGATCCATCTTGGCACTTTCACAAATATATACATTGGTCATATTTGCTCCTACTGTATTGTAGCCCTGCCATAAAGCTATCAAATCATTTGTACTACTACCTTGGTGATTATTTTAATCCATACAATGATTTGTTCAGTTTACAAACCTACTTTTCTTTTCTGGCAACCTTAAATCCTTTTGGTTGAGTCATGTAAATTTCCTCTTTTAGTTCGTCATGTAAGAATACTATCTTTACATCAAGTTGAGCAAGCTCTAAATTCAATTGTGCGACTAAGGCTAACAATATTCAATGAAAGAATGTTTAACAACTAAAGAGAATATTTCATTATAATCAACAGCCTCCTTCTAAATGTAACCTTTAGGTACCAATCTTGCCTTGTAGTGAACATGATTTTTGTTAGAAAATTCCTCTTTCTTCCTATATTACCTATCTACACCAAATTGCCATTTTGTCCTTTGGTAGTTGTAACAATTTCCAAGTATTATGCTTCTAAAGTGAATGCATCTCGTCCATGGCATTCTTATATTTGTTACTCTCAAGACTTTGTGATGCTTCTTAGAAATTGAAAGGAGTGTCTTCATTTACAACTGGAAGTGCATAGGCCACCATGTCAGCAAATCGAGTAGTTCTATGAATTTCTCATCTTGGCCTTCTTGCTACAATCAAATCTTGTTGCTAAAAGGGTTCTTAGATTAGAACCTTCACTATCTCTGATTCCTTTTTTTTTAAGAGAATCATGTTCATCTATTATTTCAATTATTGGGCTTATTGTTATTTACTCAAACATTCTCTTTTTCGAAGCACTCTCTTCTTTCTATAATATAACATCGCTATGAGCATCTTTCTCAGTTATACATTTTAATATTAAAGGTTCATCGAAAGTCACATCTCTATTAAAAATGATCTTCTTTATTTTGGGACACCATAGATCAAATCCCTTTGTTCCAGGGGTGACTACCATAAACAACACCTTCTTAGCTTTTAAGTCCATTGACTCATTAACATGATAGTATGCAGTTGCATCAAATACATTTAATGTATCATAATCAGTAACAGGCTTTCCAAATCATGCTTCTAAATGTGTTTTTCCATCAATAGCAGATGATGGCAAGCGATTAATGAGATGACTTGCATATGGCACAGCTTCAGCCCTAAATTTCTTATCCAACCCAACATTGGACAACATACATCACAGTTTCTCGACCAAAGTTCAATTTATACACTTTACCATCCAATTCTATTGCAGTATATCTATCACTGTGAAATCTCAAATAATCCCATGCTCATTGCATACTTTGAAGAATGGGTTGCTCTTATATTCACCACCATCGTCTGTTCTTAGTCATTTGATCTTCCACCCATGTAGTTCTCCACTATATTTTTCCATCTAAGAAAAATTTCGAGTACTTCATCCTTAGTTTTCATGGTGTACACCTAGGTTCTTCTTGAATCAACAAATGTTATGAAATAACGTTTATTTCCCAATGGAAGTGTCTTGGAAGGTCCCTATACATCTGAGTGAACATAGGCTAAAATATCTTTTGTATTACAGATAACGATGCCGAATTTCACTCTTTTTTGCTTTCCAATTACACAATACTTACAAATTTCTAATTTTCAAGACTTTGCACCTTTCACAATCCTTGTTTTGTTAGTATTTACAAGGATTTTTTACTAGCATGTCCCAAACGAATATGCCACAACTAAATTGTATTCATTTCTTCATCATTTCCTAAAGTTGTTGCTGTGGTTCCAATAGTTCTACTACCTTAATAGTAATACAAGTCATTTCTTCTAATGCCTTTATTACCACTAGTTATCCTAATGTGGCTTTCAAAATTCCATATTTCATAGTCACAAACAAGATTTTGGACTCTAAAGCTCCTAAAAAGATGAGATTTTTCTTCAAACTTGGTACATATGTACCTTTGTTAGAATCTTAGTTGATCTATCATGATTCTTCAGTCGATTGATCTTATCCCAACTATTGTGCAGGCAATGGCGTTGCACATATAAACAACTTTACTATTCAATTATTTAACGTTAAAGAATCATTCTTTATTTGGAGACATATGATAGGTACACCCTAAATTCAATATCCATTCATTTGAAAGGGTTGTCAAAGGTAAAATGTCTAATGATAGCTCTTCATCAGCATTATCTCTAGCTACATTAACATCTGAAGCAATATTGTCATTCTTTGTTAGCTTCAGACAATCTTTCTTCCAATGACCTTCTATATGAAAGAAGGTGCACTCATTTTTTCTAAGTGTAGCTCTCAAACAAGATCTTCCTCTCCTTGTCGGCTTTTGATTTTGCTAACGGCCTCTAGCTACCAATGTATCTATTGCTGTCTACTTACTTCTCTTTCATTTTTTCTTCTCAACTGATAACTATACGAAGCACCACATACTTTATCAAGTGAAAGTTTATCTTTCCCATTAAGTGGAGTAGTCTTTAGAAAATCGAACTCGTTAGGAAGAGATGATAACAATGTCAGGGCCAAATCTTCATCTTTGAAGGTCTTATCAAGTTCCATCAAGTCTACCACTAATTGATTAAAAGTGGTGATGTGGTCATTCATAGAGATCCTTGGTCGATAATTGAATCGAATAGTTTCTTCTTCATGTGAATTCAATTTTGACTATTATTCTTTAAAAATTTGTTCTCTAATACCTTCCACAGTTTACATGCAGCAGTCTTATGTTTAGAAGTTTACTTATGTTCTCTAGACATGCATGAGCATATTATTCCACACACCAAACAATTGATTGTGTTTCACTCCTTCTCATCTACGTTGTGTGGCTTCTTCTTCTCCATGGCAATATGCAGGCTTTGTTAGAAAAAGTTATTTTAGGACTTCACCTTGTCACATACCAAAGTAACTAATACCATTGATTAGCTCCATCAAGAATTTTGAATTTGATATCACAGTCCTTGCTAGTATAGAGAAAGAATTTGACGTTGTGGCTTTATCTCCATTCTTCAATTTTGCTGCTTTCATGGACATATTGAAGCAACAGAGATGTATCCAATTGCAACAATAAAAAGAGAAAGCCAAGGATGAACCTACGAGTCTGATACCACTAGTTGCGAAAAAGTAATTTTTCCCACAAACTAACAACCAATATAATATAACACATCTGACAAATAAAAAAGATTTTGCAATTGAATATATAATAAAATAATAGAACAAAATTAAAGAAAGGAACACATTAAAATTTTTGAGGTTCAATAATTTGCCTTTGTACTCAAGGCACCATCGTAATATCATTCCATTATCTTAAAAAATTTTACAACCTAGGTGATTATAATAATTACCTTCAATTAGGAAATCTTAATTAAAGAATTCCCAAAATAACAAACTATAGGAAGAAGAATATTTTTTTTTTGGGATGATTATAAATTACAAAGGGGCCACTTATTTATAGTACTCAAAACCTATAACTTTTTAATTCAAAAGTAATGTGGGACAAAAACAAGCCACAATTAACAAAATGAACTAAAATAAATATATGTTAAGAGCATTTGCGTTATTAAATTTTAAAGATTATAGTTAATTACTCTTAACATCCTTGATTGTCACAATTACACTTAATCTTTTTATATTTTTTCATTTACTCTATTCCATAATATCCATTAATTATATTTTTTAATCTCCCTTAATTTTGATTTATTTTATTTTTATTTTTTCTATTTTTCATAGGTTTGGAAATTTTTTTGGATCCCCTGTAACATGAAGGAAATAAGTCAAGAAAAGTAAAAAGATGAGAAGAAAAATATGCAAATATTGATAGAAGAAACAAAATTCACAAAATGAGAATAATTAGGATAAAAGTACATAATAAATATACAATTATTATCATTTTGATATTTTAATAAAAATAAAATGATACAAAATTTTAACTATATTAGAAAATTTATAAAATGAAGAATTAGAAATTAAAAAAAAAAAAAAAACAAAGGAGAATGGGAAAAAAAGTCAAACCAGTAGAGGAGAAAATTGAAAGGAAAAGATGTAATACTATTAAAGTAAGAAAACATGGCTATGTTTGGGAAAGGGTTTTCCATGTGAGTAATGTTTATGTGAGTTGTATTGAGATTAATAACATATTTGTAACGAAGCTTCTTCTTCTTCTTCTTTTTCTTTTTTTTTTTTTTATGTTGTGAATGATGTTATTTATTTCAATTTCTTCATATATATATATATATTAAATATATAATAATAATTAGATGATGTAATGATATATAAGAATAATGATTAATTTTTAATTTATAAATACATATAAATGTGAATATATGTATGTGCATATATAAAGATTGGTTCAATTGTATATAATTGTAATGATTAAAAAAATTAATTATATATATATATATATAGAGAGAGAGAGAGAGAGAGGAGAAAGAGGAGGAGGAAGAGGAAGAAGAGGAGGAAAAAATTAAATTTAAATTTATATAAAAATTTTATTAAATAATATATTTAGTAATGTAAATTTTAATTGGATGTATGATGTTTGAAAAGGGGCTCCGAACATAGCCCTGAGCATGGACACTTGCTTTATAATAATTAATGAATATTCCACACTTTACGCCTATCCATAAAATTATTTATAATTATTATATTTTTTTAATTATAATATATCATAAAAATATTATATTTTGAATTTTGAAAAAAAATTATTCAAAACTAAAATCATAATAGCAAATAAAAAATAAAAGGTTTAAATAAAGAAATTGAAGGAGAGGTAAAACATATGAGAAAAAATAAATATTTTATAATAATAATAAAAAGAGGAAACAGGGAGATAAAATATAAAATAATCATATTATAATAATTCTACATTTGAAAATCAAAATTAATTATTTTAAAATCCCAATTCTTGATATAATTATACAGATGATAATTTTAAATGAAAAAATATAAGAAGAAGCCGTATAGAATTTAGGGAAAAACGAAAAAAAGGAAACACTTATTAAGAGATGGAGAAGGAATTATAGATAATAAAAATAAAATAATAATAATTTAATTATTGTACATTTGGCGACCATTAAACGAAACCTACATACAGAGTTGTACTACAAACAATAAACAAGCAGCACACAATAGTAGGTCACAACCTTTTTTATTTATCAAAATAACACACTCTATATATATATATATATATATATATATCAAATCTAGGAAATAATTTTTAACTTATTTTTACATTATTTATAACATTTCAAAATTAAAACACATATTATTTTCATTCCATCAAAACCCAAAAAAATTTATATCCAAACGTTACGTCAATATGTTGCACCCTTTTTGTTCTCATGGGCAGCATTACGTCACATAGCGTTTGAGTACCAAACTCGAAATCGTTGAAGCTATCTCAGCGGCGTAGCACCTGAGTGTTCACGCTCTAAGTTGCCGTTTAGCAATAAATCCATTTGATATTGCCGTTTTCTTCTCTACCGTCTACCTGCCCGGTTACCCACGAGTTCTCTTCCTCCATAGGGTGCAGATATGTAAGTCTGACGCTCTGCAACCTTCTTTTAACCTTTCCAACTATTTTGCTCAACTGTCCTTCCTTTTTCAACGGCTCGTTCCTCCAACCTTTCTCTTACTAGCCTTTTCCTTTCGGGGCGAAAGGTAGAGAACAGAACATGACCTTGAGCTTTTCTATTTCCAATTTCCTGGGCCAAATCACCGAGTTATTTTAACTGAAAAGCATGCTCAAGACCACCTTTTACGTTATTTTTAGTTTATTTTTTTCTCTTTTGGTAGATTCCCATTTGGACTCCAGATGACATCTTTTTGTGATACTATGATAAGCCGTGTGGGGTTTTGAGACTTCAGAGCCCTCACCTGTTCTATGTGGCCTGGTTTTTGTAATCAATAAGCAGATATAAAGCCGCAGCATTATGTGAGTTTTCATGTCTTGAATTTGGTTATCCTGGAGACGTTCCCAGGTAGTCAAACTTTGCCTATTGATTTTGTAGAATTTTGGTTTTTTTGTTGAATTTCTCCAAGATTGTGATTCTTGGGCTATCCATTTAATTGTGTAAGGTGGCGAGTTTAGTTTCCCAGATTCGTATGGACGTGCCATTAAGTTTCCCAAATAGGGTTTCAATAGGACTTTGATGGCTTTTAAAGTTTAGTACCTGTAAAGTTTTCTTTTTTAATCAACTATGGCTGCCAATGAGCACTATTTTGTGGATTGGAAAGAACAGTACGTATCTAAAGAGAGGGGCAACCGTGTAGTTCACTATTTCTTGAAGGGTAATTCTGGGGAGTCAGTTCTTGCAGTCGTGGGTACTGAGAGGAGTGTTAGGCACATGTTTTATGTTGTATCTGAGGAGTTTTTAAAAGCCTATGGGGATGATAACTCAGTCCATCCCGGATTCAGATGGAGATCAAGAAGAGAGGTAGTGAACTGGCTTACTTCCAGGTTGTCAAAACAACAGAGGCAAGGAGATTATGAAAGTAAGTTTTTTTTTTCTTTTTGTATTTGTATCATTGTTTTTGGCACTCTTATACTGTTTCTGTTGTTATTGCTCCTTTTTTTTTTTTTTAAATTTTATTGCTGTGATCTTTAGAATTCTAACTGCCGATTATGGTATTCATTGGATTTGAGTTTATTCCATCAAGTTCACTATTTTGCCGCACAACATTTCTCTTTCTTTTTGTCTTTTTTAATGTATGTGGTGAAGGATTTCTAAATTTGCAATTTGTTGAATAACTTTCCTTCATCTATGGTTCTGAATATTATTTTAGGTTTGGCATTTTTATTTTCCAAAAACTGATCAAATTGTAGTTGAATATGTCTGACTTGATATACTGTATTTTCATGGCCCATTCGCCTTCCTCCGAATGCCGTGTGCTATCATTCTGTCACTTGGGACTGATGAGTTATTTGAAGTTCAAAAATTACAGATACGATGCCTTCCCCCAAATATCATTGATGTTGAAATCAAGTTTGACTGTTTGGTGACGTCCTACATTGATAGTATACGTGGTTTTAGCTAGTCATTTGAACAAATGGCCAATATCTTTAGAGATTGGCTTCTGAAAACATGAGTTTTAATCTTAATAGCCACTTCTATAATGAATCATGTTTTGTTTCTGGTGCTGTTCTTTATCGCAAATACTGCCAGACTAAAACTTTTGCATTATATACACACAGGAATCATAGTAGCAGCTTGAAGTGGCATTTTCACTCATCAGTTTGCCATGCTGAAAGCATGAACTATAATCTTGATAGCTGCTTCTATAATGAATCATGTCTTGTTTCTAGTGCTATTCCTTGTGGCAATAACTAGCAGACTGATATGTTGTAACAGTACAAATAGTCATAGTAGAAGCTTGATTTTGGTTTTGCTTTCTTGTCTTGTCACAGTGTCACCTAAAGATGACCCTATTCCCGACGTAAATGCTCTACAGAACCATATACCACCTCATAAGGTGCATGCTTATTTCAAATTTATTGTATTTTACCATGTTTGTTGAACCATTCAAGCCTTGTTTATTTACATATCATATGTTTGTTGGCCCATTCAAGTCTTATTTATTGACATATTATCCTACTTTCATGTCAGGGCCGTTTCGCAAGGAACTCTAAGGGCCATCATTTAGGTATATCGTGGTCAGGTACTGCATGGGCTTGTGGCAAACAGCTGAAGCATTATCCAGCATTTAGCAGGAATGGGATTTCAATAGCGGTAAGCATATTTAACCCCATTTTGGAGGGACATTTTTCAAGCTTACCTCGCATCAGTATTCAACCAAAACGCTGCCTAGTAAGGGGATTTGAGAACAACCTGATTGGGTTAACTATTATAAGGAGTCGTAGAAGAATTTTACTTTATTTTATGCGAGGCATAGAAATCATTTATTTTAGGCAACTTATTGAGTTTCTTGCTTTAAAAGAGGAATTGAAGTTATTGAATAACAAGTTGCTTACTACAAGATCATGGTGGCTCCCTTGAACTAGTCTGGTCCTGCTGTGTCCATTAGATGTATGCTCAAAATGGATCCTTTGTGCTTCGTATTTTGAAATTGAAACGTTGTATGAAAACAGTGATTTCAATTTCCATGTATTTTTAAAATTCATAGAGTATCCCGAAACTGTCCCTTACTATTTTTTTACTCCTAAACATGGGAGAATTTGTTTTTTAATTATTCTGGAATCCGGAGTAATTTTATGAATCTCAGGACTCTGATTTTACCCTTCCCTGCTGTGCAGGTACAGTCTTTTGTCTTTGTAATGGCTGAAAAGGAGAACCGCTATATTGCATATTTGGAAGATATGTATGAAGACAGAAAAGGCCAGAAAAAGGTTAAAGTGAGATGGTTTCATCTTAATAAAGAAGTCAAGGCAGCTGTTTCTTTACGGAATCCTCATCCTAAAGAGGTGTTCATCACTCCGTATGTCCAAGTAATCAGTGCAGAATGTGTTGATGGTCTTGCCATAGTATTAACTCGTGAACACTTTGAGAATTGTCTGGCAGTTTTTCCCCAAGACTTGTTAGCAGGAGTTCATTTTTGTTTCAGACAATTCAGAAGTAACAGAGTAAAGCCTTTCAAATTAAGTAAATTGCGTGGGTATTTCGATCAACCAATTTTCTCATGCTTTAGCCCAGATTTTTTGGAGGAAGAAGAATTTAGTTCAGAGCATGATGTAAAAGTGGGGGCTAAAAGGAACAGAAATCTCAGAGAGCATCACATGTTGATGCATGATCTATCCTACAAGAAACATGGTCTTCTGAGCAGAGAGCCCAGTTTCCTAAAGCATGTTGAAGGCCGCCTGCAGCACACCCCAGTTTTTGCTCTAGATGAAAAGGTCGAATTTCTTTGTCAAGATAGTGGTATTCGTGGCTGTTGGTTCAGATGCAGAGTCTTAGAGGTCTCCAGGAGACAGATAAAAATTCTGTATGATGATCTAAAGGATGAAGATAGTTGTGCCAACCTGGAGGTACATCCTTCAATTCCCTCTAGTACTTAGAAAGGAAGAGCAAGTTGTACTCGTCTTTGCATGAATCATGATCACATTTTCAAGCCAATTTGAAATATTGTTGTAGTTGTTTCCTTTCAGTGGATGGTAAGAGAGCTCTTTTGAATCCAAAACTTAGTGTATGGAGTAATCATTACGTCTTTACATTGTTGTAGTGCATTAATTCTGCTGGAGCTACGTTATGCCAAAGAAGCTCTTTTGCTATTATGTGTGAGATCACAAGCCTTCTACCTTTTTTAACCAGTTTCTGATGTGGTGAATTATATCTGATGAAAATATTTACCAGCCAACGATTTGGTTATTTGAATCTCTCCGATGTAACTGTTGATGATTAAAGATTGGTTTCAGGAATTGAATTTTGAATTTAGTCAAATAGCTAAAGTGCCAATATAATGTTTGAAGTTGATGATGGAAGGTTTTAATCAAGCATCTAATTAGCATTGATGCTTTGGTGGTGGATTAAACATGGTTTTTGTGCATTCTCTTTAATTATGCTTGTCTAGTCGAGTTTCAGCATATCATGTACTTTTGTGAATTTTGTAGAGCAGTTTGTGCAAACATTTTATTTCTTCTGCACATGAACTAGATGTTTTCTATCAGAAATGTTTTTTAATGATCAGAAACCACTTTCCTTGTAACCTGTAGGAATGGATACCCACGTACAGAGTGGCCAATGTTGATGAACTGGGGATGAGGCATGCTGGACGCCCAACTGTCAGGCCTGCCTATCCTAGTAATGAAAGGTGCCTAACCTTTGAGGTTGGAGATCCAGCTGATGCCTGGTGGAGTGATGGTTGGTGGGAAGGGGTCATCTCTGGCCCTTCCAACCCTAAAAATGGAACCTATCAGATTTACATTCCAGGTTTATACCTCATAGCAACTTGTAAAGAGTTTTCATCTACATCATGGTTTGTGCTTGTCCATTTAGCTTGCTGTATCATTCCCTACTCCAAAGGCATATACCACATCAACTCTTTAAATATTAGCATGCTTTTCTAATAAAATGTTTTTTTCTTTCTTCGGTGATAATCAGGTGAAAATTTACATTTGAATATTGAGCTGAAAGACCTAAGAGTTTCGAAAGATTGGGTTCGTGATCGGTGGGTTGATGTTGAGCCAAATCCTAATATTCTCTCTGGCATATCTGCAATTGTTATGGATACCAAGCACTCAGCATCATCAGCTGTTTCCAAGGAAGCCAAATCTGATAATTCCCCAACTTCCTGTCACAAAGTTGTTAACAATCACAAACTCAGTGCTGTGGAAGATGAGCTTGATGACTTAGCTGGCGTGACACTGACAAATGTCCCTCTGAAAGATGAGTGCATTGATAATGCTCAAGAGCAAGTACTTGAAGCTGAAGAAAGGAAATGCTGTTTTAACCATGTTAATGAAGGGAAGAATGAGAATGCAGACTATGAGTTAAGCGGTGCTAATCTCCTAAGCAGTTCCATTCTTAATGGCAACGATGACATTGATAAGAGAAACAACATTGATGATGACAATGAAGATAACAACTTGGTGGAGTGTGAGATTGCCGAGCTGGATTGTGAAGTAGAAACAATGGAAATGTTGAGCAAGTGTTGACATATAATTTCTCCTCGCATGTTGGAACTTCGAAAGGGGGTTGAATTTATTTAGGTGGTAGAATAGTTGTACATGAGTCTAAGTAGCTGCGTAAGTTTGCCACTGTACTCTCTAGA
Source organism: Avicennia marina (assembly GCA_019155195.1). Classification (NCBI taxonomy): domain Eukaryota; kingdom Viridiplantae; phylum Streptophyta; class Magnoliopsida; order Lamiales; family Acanthaceae; genus Avicennia; species Avicennia marina. The sequence continues at coordinate 14,648,101 of CM032754.1, read as the reverse complement.
CGTACAGGAATGCGGTTGAAGATCTTCAAATTAAACCATTCAGCTAATTATGAATTTAGCAATTAAGGAACAACCCATGGCTAGATTCCACTCTGGATTGTAGGTCCCTCTCCCTTTGCAGTCTCACAGTGTGTTGTATTGTGCATCTTTATGCGCTTGTCCGCTATACAATTCCTCTAATTCTCAGTTGATTGATTAGTTCCTTCCTGACCATCTAACTACTTTATTGTCGCTTCTGTTATGTGCTGAGTCTACTGAGGTATTGGTATGGGCTAATAATCAAGAAATGGTGTATCTGTTGACGGAACAGATGGCATGGGGGTACATTTAACTTAGTCGGAGCATTCTGCCTTTCGGACTACATTGAACTAAAACACCTGTTGAAAGTGACGTCATGCAAGTCGGTTGCGTGAAATCGTGCCATGGGCAAGCCAACTCTGTATGACGGCCATTTTATGATAGTTGGCCAACCCTTATCAGTGGAAAATTATGAGAGTTCCTCGTATAAAATTAGAATCGACTCTAGAGATATGTAGAAGGCAAAAATTTCACGAGGAAGCAAATTTGCGTGTTTGTTTTGAGCATGTGAACCACTACTCCAGCCTTAGCCACTGCTCCCCACTTATGAATGTTGTATCCAGATATGGTCTTGCTTCGTAAGAATTCAGGGCTTTGGACCACCGCACCCTTCTGCTCCTGTCTGCTCCTCTGCCGCTGCATTCGTATTCCCCGAACACCACAGTCCTGAACGCAAAGCAAAGGTGAGAGAAGAAAATTACAGGGATTTCGAAGAGGAGAGGTGCTATTCGTACTTGCGTCTGGATGGAACCCTCCAGTCCTCCCACCCCTGCGGTCTTACGTCGATGTCAAATTCACAGTATGAATAAATTATTCGCGAGTGGCTTCCCCAGGCTCTCCCCAAGTAAACATTTCCGGTCCCACTGACCGTACAATTCACGAAAGAGAACCCCGTTTCATCAGTAGCGGAGCTCCGATGTTGAGCCGCTATTGCGAACCCGTCAGCCGCCACAGAGATGGCACAGTCCTGTTTTTGTACCAACCATTTGTTCAGTTCAGTTATTCCGGAACCGGAAACAAAGTGGGAGGGATACCTGATACAGTGATCTAGCATTGCCAAATATGAAATCGATTGAGCCTTGAATTAGACACTGGAAAAAGTAGTGCGACCCAATTTCATCCAAAAGCGTATCCTGCCATCCCAGAAATCGAGCCTTGTAAAACATTGCTCTTTCTCCTGCGATCCTCAATGCCACGGCTTGGAACCCAGTAACGCCGCCACTTGCTGCTATCACCGTATTCTGCCATACAAGCGTAAATCTTGTTATATCAAGAAATTCAAAATTTGATGACGTCATCCAACTCGTTACCTCAAAGGTGACCCCTGATGCGCAAAAGTAGTCGGATTCTACCGTGACGGTTGCCGAGTTCCAAGTGCCCAAAAACTCACCATTCCAGAGCTTGTCAGAAGCTTTGTCATGCCAGGTTATTACTGTTTCGGATGCTTTTTCTTCATCTCCAATAAATGAAATATATGCCTTATTTGCAGGAACACGAACCTTCTCTCTGCATTTAAGATATAAGGCTCAGACGAGGAGGATGGTGACTGTCAAGCACAAAGATGCCCAAGAACGGTGGATAGATGACAAAAAGAATTCATGAGGGGGAAGTTGCACTCGAGCCAGCCATCAAAACTAACACAGAGAGAGAGAGAGAGAGAGAGAGAGAGAGAGAGCCCACTACCAGTGCATGTAACTTCCTCACTACCCCACTCCCAAAAGTATCAGTTCCCACCAACCAAACACACATACAACTGCATGCAAGAAAAGTCAAGTCTGCAGCCCCACAATAAAATGAAGTGAAGGGGACAATCTATGCTAAATGAAGAAGACAAACCCGAAAAACAGAGAAACAGAAAAAGAAGGGATTAATTCGAACCTGTAAACTCCGGGGAGAATATGAATCTTCACTCTTTCTGCATTATTTTCCGGCACCATATCGACTGCACCTTGAACTGTGACCGAATCCCCCCCTCCGTTCTTATCAACCACGATCACTCTATTCCGATTGACTACATCTCTCAAAGGCAATCTGCGACCATCCATTTTCAAGTCGTTCCAAGTAATATAATTTATCCCGTTTCGTGCAAGCCCGACTTTAGCTTCGCCCCAGAACAGCAAAAGAAGCGAAAAGCAAGTCCAGAATACTGAAACTTCCATTGCACAGAAAGATCTGAGTACAATCAGGTAAGAGAAGAAGCTATTGGATCAGACGGACGAGTAAACGAGAAACAACTGAAGGCAATAAATACGGGAGCGTGGGGCGGCACCACGCCTAATCTTATTTATTTTGATGCAGCTCTCATTGTAGATAGAATGTTGCATGGAGTTTCATGTGCCGTTGGAGCAGTAACGGTACAGAGATTGGGTGGCGGGTGGAAGCCATGAGTAGAAGAGGAAAGATTTATCGCTATTTGTTGAAGAATTAAACTAATGAAACGCAAAGATGGGCTGTGCTTAATTAAATGGCGGGTTTGCGAGGGGATAAACGATTTGAAAAAGGATAAGTCACGAAGTTCTTGCTTTGATTAAGTTCAATTTATGGAGGGAATATGCTTTCAGAGAGAAAAGATGGATTGTTAAGCAGTGGTTGGCTCTTGGCTGTGATATATGTGACAGCCGAAGCAGAATTCTTCACCGCATTGGAGACTTAAACATTATAATAATTTTTAAAGCCCAACTCAAGTGTAGCGGTTTACAATCTCTCCCACGTTTCCATCTATTGATGAAACTGGGAGTTTTTATCTGATCTTTCCAGCTTTACGGGTAGGAGATTTAACACTTCTAACTCCATGTAGGGACAATAATCAATATCTATATAATGACATATATATCCTTAGTAATTATATCAAATTAGATTAATTAGATAAAAATAAAATTCTGTCTAATCTATACATCTATCTATCTTTTCATAATAGCAAACTATTAGAATTTAAATTAGTATATACCTTTTAATGGTAGAAGACAGACAGAATCCCAAGATATGTAAGAGTTAGAAATGAAGTAGGAATAGAATGACGATTCTCATATCATTCTTATTCCTATGATTGATATGATTAGATACTAATGAATTAGCATTCTCTTGGAAATTAGTATTCTAAAAAAAAAAAAAGAACATCCATTTTCTCTCCACCCCCACGGGTTTAGGGGAATGGCTTATATTTTATATTATTAAAATAATTTCATTAACTTTTAGAATTACAAAATTGATATTAACAAATATTATACATTATTAATAAATAAATTAAATATAAAAATGTCATATGTGAAAAATATTAATATATATATATATATATATTATACAAGTATACTTAAAATTAAATATAAACATATTTATTAATAATATATATTATCTTATTTTTATGTATAATAAATTAAGATATATTCTAAACATGTAAAATACATTCCTATTTATGCATCCAATAAAATTACTAAATTAATCTTTAGCAATAATACAAATGATTTTTAAATATAGTATATGTTGGTATACTTAATAAATGAACATAATATAATGGAAATATGTATATATATGCATATGATAAATGTTTAGTATGTATATATATATATATATATATATGATAAATGTTTAGTATATTGTTCATAAAGATAGCTAGTATAATAATATCAGTTGAATATTTACCTTATTCATATAATGAATATCTATATAATGTTAAAAATAAAACTACATAAATATTTTTATTACAATAAACAAATTAAAGATCAATTATATAAATATATAATTTTTTGCATGCAATATAAATATTGCATAGTTGCATAAATATTAAATATTTATTATATATTTAAACATATATATATAGTCATATAACAAAGATATGATAATTAATTAAATATTTTCAAATAATGTCCTTTTCATTAAAAAATATTTATCTTTAATTCATCATATTTATTTTTAATTATTATTCTTAAATATAAAATAAAATGATGAAATGACAATTTCATTCAGCTCTTAAATTCATTCTGTTCGTAAATTATATAAAATAGAAATCTTTTAGTTCCACAAACCAAATGGAATTTTAAATTATTTATAAAGTAATCATATTAATAAAATTAATATAAAATAAATTTTTAAACAAATTATAAACCTAATTCACAACAAACTAAAATCTAATTGCATAATCGATTTTTTAAAAATATTTTTGAAAATCTAGCAATTTTATTAACACAAGAAAACCAAAAAAAATAATGAATAGCTAATGTACCATCTCCAAGATGATGCCATATTGAATCTTACATGGTACCCGAGTTTTCCAAATGAATCTCCATGACTCCACCATTCTACAACTTTCCGACCTCCATCATTCTTTCTCCATTAGCCGCAGTTGGTTTCCCATGTGATATGGCGAACACACTATGTACAACCCTTTTTTGGTAGAGTAGTGCCAAGCAATAGTGCCATTCCCACTATATCTCTCTAAAGGAATTTGGAGAATCACCTCGGCATCCTTTGGTTTGAATATGGTAGAGACCTTCTCAATATCCCACAACGAAGTGTCATCCTTTATCAACTCAGAAACTTTCATTTCCTATGTTCCTCGGGACAAGGAGTAATGGGTCTAAATGTTCAAGGTCTAGGAATCCATCTATCCTACCTCTTTGAACAGTCTTTGGGCCCTCTCCGTTCGACCATGTAAACTTTAATGCAGTAAACCCAATATCGATCAATTCAGCATTTTGAATAGCCTCTCTAAAGCCTTTCATCCGCCAATACTACACTTGTGACCCTCCAGATTTTTCCTCTAGAAATAAAATAGCCTTAAAGTCTCCACAACATAGCCATGGTAGTTGATATTGTCTACTAAGTAAGTAAATTAAATTCCAGCTCTCCTTTCTACGAGACGTCTTCGAGTACCCATAAAAGCTTGTAAATTGTCATCTTAAATCTCGTGGATCATCTTCCAAAATTGTGTCAACAAATGGTGACATGCTAACCACTGCCAACTAGGTAGACTTGTCCCATAATAACGCCGATCCACTGGATCTTCCTGTAGCTCCTACCCGTGCACCATGCAAATTAAATCATCGCTTTAGTGAATTAATTGAAGACAAAGATAATTTCGTTTTTGAGAGAAAGATAATGGAGGGGAGGTGTTCTCAGTTAATATCACCGAGATGCCGAACTGACCAGGGGCTACCCAACCCCTAGCAGTTCCAAGCTAGGCTGGTGGATGACACGCAATCCATAGGAAGCCTAGGACTTTTAGTGGCCTCCGTCCCCATGCTCGATGACACCATTTGGAGCTCTTTGTTCATAGTCGCTAGAGCAGTCCTCGTCTCTGAGCAACCCTATGGTCGCTTTTGGGCTTCGATGATTGGATTGAGATTAAAAGGATTAGATCAAACTTGAAGGTCATCCAAGCATCCTGGGTTTGTCTGCCCACCATCCTCTAGTTCTTTATGTTGGGCCTTGGGCTCCTTGTGCGAATTGAACTCAAAGGCCACGGATGACTTGGATCGAGTGCATGTAGTTCGGTGTGCTCGGGGAGGCGACACCATTCCACTACACATCTCAATGTTTGAGAGGCTCTTTAGGCATGCTTCATGCACAGAATCCCCTCCTAAATCCTTATCGTATATGTGAAGTAAGATTCGTTGTGGGCCATCACACTTGCCAGTCTCTTAACTCCTTAAAGCAATTGTCTGCAAGTGCCTTCCTATCTCTCAGTTGTTGATTGAGAGAATTCCTATTGCCCATGCCACTTGTTGTTCTGGACGCTGGAGTTCGATGAACTTTCCAAGCGAAGATATTCATCCCTCTCTCATCCTGAGAATTGACATTCAAACATCGAGCATTAGACAGATAGACGTACAGTCCCTCAGAATTATTGCAACTCTCCAGTGATGAATTTCATCTAAAATTCGTCGTTTGATTATACGACTCCTGCAGCCAGTGGGGTGTTCGGAATTTTCTTCATATGGTAATGGACAAACTCGTTGGATATGACCAAGCCTACCACTCAAACAACAAAAGTTAAGCAATCTTCCACAAGTAAAATGAAACAGATGCTCATCCCCGACAACTGTCCTAATTTTTAGCACCTGCCACAACCTTTCCTTGACATTAAGTTTTCACCCGTAATTGTGTAGCTGCATTCCATCGTGCCCTCAACATATTCCCCTTCCATTTGACAAATATCCCTATACTATTACCAATATGCTGGGCAATATTTTCTTTCATATTGTTGAAAGGTAAATCGTGTACAAAAACATCAAACTCGCACCAATCCAGGCAAACATCCTAAAGTCGCTGCCCTTCTCGGACAGTATTCAATATGAGCATATTACGGTCAAATATCCAAGGGCTTCCATCAATCACACGTTGCTTGTCTCAAAGGTGATTAAAGCACGACATAAATTTCTCCTCATTGAGGCTTTGGGATTGCACCCCTCAAACAGGATTCAACACCCTTAGTAAGGACATCATAAGGCCCTCAAAATTGATTCTTCAATGGGATTGCACCTTCCCAATGAGTAGTAGATGTGAAGGGGGTTCACCCGATTGCCAATCCTAATGCGGGATAATACCATCATTCTCTTCTTCTTCCGTCAACACCAATGTCCGGTTGAACAGTAGTGAACCTTCATCCATAGCAAGAAATCCTTCACGGCTTACTAGCTCTCAAATGAGAGAACCACACACTCGTGCGAGAGAAGAGAATTCACTTCGTTTGGTGGCAATTAGTTTCGCCATTGTAATTATGTACTGTTTTTTAAAAATAATTACAAATTAGTTGGTGAGCGTGGCTTTCATAACTATATTGTCTAATAAATGAAATATTATGAAAATTTTGAAGATAGACATTAAATAAATTATGAATGATAAAAAATTAGCAATATAGATAAAGCTCTAAAAATGTGCTAAAATTTTACATATATAAATAAATTTCATATATGAAAAAATCATTATTATTATAGTAATATATTATAAAATATCTAAAACAAGTGAAATTCTAACTATCAAATTTATAAAAAGTGTGATAATTCATTGTAAGTTATTATTTTATTTAATAGTTAATTAGTTTTAATACAATAGTATGGGGAAAAGATACCAAAAAAAATAGAGTTACAACAATGTGTTAAAATTTTAAATAAGTAAATAAATAAACTATATATATATATTTATAAATATATATGTATATTTAACAATAAATTTTAAGAGCACTATTCTTGCAACATTTTATTACAAAATAATTAAAGCGAGTCGATCTCTGACTATTAATTTTATCAAATATGAGATAATTTTTTGTATATTATTATTTTTATTCCTCAATTAATTATATTTTTATACAATACCATATAAAACAAACAATAAAAAATGATATTACAATAATATAATAAAATTTTAAATAAATAATTACACATAAGTTAATATTCTTATGAAAAACTATATTTTGTGAAATAATTAAAACTAATGAGCTTATGACTATTAACTTTATTGAGTTCACCACAATTTTAGTAAATTAATATTTCTATTTTAAAATTAATAATTTTTAATATAATACCATAAAAAAAATAACAACTACATTAACTTTAGATTCTAAAGACAAACATATACTGTTTGATTAAAAAGTACAAATAGATTTATGTGAATATAATATTATTAAAATACTAAATATAAATTTTCAATACAAGAAGGAAAATTATAAGATAAAAAAGAAACTATTTGAAAAGATAATTTAAGGAAATTTTAAGCATTTTTTAATTAATAAAGAAATTATATGGGCAGTTAATGACATAGATAGAGACTAATAAATAAAATACAAAAAGTATAAACTATAATGTAATAAGAATATTGTTACAAAACTTAAACAATAATAAATAAATATTACAATAATATTTGATGGTAGGTATATAAACAGGCAAATTGATAGTAAACTTTATTACAATCACAAACTAATTTAGTAAGCAAGATGTATAATAATAAATAGTAAATGAATTTGCTAAAAATATAAATAAATATCTAAAATGTGTACTTCTGAGAGAAATGTACCGAAGTTCAAAAATAGTAAATGAATATTATTTAATAAACACAAAGCCTGTGAAATAAAATACTACAAACTTTGTCAAGTCAAAATTGTTTATAAAATATATAGAACAAATATATTCATATTAACAATTTTTATATAAATATCACGAATTATAATAAATAGCATATACATTATGAAAACTTAAATTATGAGGTCAAGAAATATTTAATAAAAGTATTAATTAAAACAATATTGATGGAATCTTTTTTGTATAAATTAAGAAATCAAATGCAAAAAAGAAATATAAAATTAAATTTAGTAATGCATAGACAAAAAATTGTATTAAAAATTTAAAATATATATATGCAAGAAAGTGATGAAATGATAAGTTAAAAATCAATTCAAATAATACTACTTAAATAACTATGTTTATAATCTACACATAACAGTAGAATTCAATATAAATAATTTAATTTTTGAACTTCACAATATAAAATAAAGTATTTTAATATTAGGACAATATTTTCACTTGAATAAATCTATTTAGACAATTAACAAATTTTAGTTTACATGTATCAATTTAACAATAACATATATTGGTAAATAAAATTAAAAAATAAATCATAATGCTAAAAATAAATTCATTAAAAGATCATTCTTTGCCAATAGTTAGAAGAAGTATGTTGATTTTTTATTAAATTTACTTGCCAAACTGAACTAAGTTTATCTTAACATAGAGTGTTTTTTTATATATATATTTATCAATTTTTAATATTGTATAAATTATATTTTTTATGCAACAATAGAGTATATCAAGTAATAAGTACAATATACATATTTGAATTAAAAATTTCGTATATTAAGTAAAAAAGAATAGTTTTGATTCAATCTATTTCACCAAAATATTGTTGTTAGAAAATAAGCTACAAATTCTTATACAATAATTATAAAAATTTCTCTTCTTCAACAAATATAATGAAGTTCATATACTGTGGTGAAATATGAAAAGTTAAAATTAAAAATTAATTTGATGGATATAAATTTATTTCAATTGAATATCATTAGTTTGATCATTATATTTAAAAGGTACATTTTATAAACATAAATGTATTTTAAAAGGCAAGACATGTTGGATTAATATTTCAATTCTCTCACTTATATATAATCGTGTTAATTATAAATAAAGATGTATTTTTTTTAATTTGTTTGGATACATCAAAATTCAAAAAAAAGTTTCTCTATTAATATTTTGTATTTGCTCAATGGATTTAAGATGAAATATATGATCAAATAATCTTCTTATCATTAAAAATTTAATTATATAAATTAAAATCTAAATGCAATTATCTTTAATCATTAATTTAACATTAACAATAAATACTACCAAAAATTAATTTATTATTAAAACTCTTAATGCTGAAATTTAAAATCCAAACTTTTGTTAGCTTTTAGTCAACTTACGGGTTATTCTTAAAAGTAAGACATTAATATTATTTATCATATTATAAACACAACAAAGTAAATATATTACTCAATTTAAAAAATAACTATACTATACAAATAAAAAATTGAAATGAATAAATATTAAAATTAATGTAATTAATATAATTATATATCATTTGTACTTACCATTTATCATATATGTGCAAAGCACATAATTCTTTGTAGTACAATAAAGAAAGGAAATAAATTATTTAATTTCCTAATAATTGCTGTGCCAGTTCTCTATTTTTGGCTGAAAATGAAATGTTATATTAATTTTCATTGGTTACCCTCAGAATGTGATTACTTTTCAAGATAATTGTTAGTAAGTTGATTAAGAGTTTGCACTGTTCGGATGAGTTTAGACATACACTGTTGGGATAGCATATTATTACAAGTCAGAAATCCAGAATTTGGGTAGTGACGTTAGTGAGGGATTATTATATGTTTTATGTCTTTACTTCTTTTGCTTAGTAGAATTATTTTTATTGGGTTAGCTTGCACAGACATAGAAGTGATTGTTTCAAACTGCGTTAATAATTTCATGGTTCTTTTGTTTTCTGTCTTGTTATGTGTGTGTTCCCAACATTCATACAACACTCCTAGTAGTATTGTTAACAATAAATCCAACCTAACAATAATGTTATATAATTAATAATTTCTTGTATAGTAGTTTGTAATTTTCGTATTAAATTGATCTGAGGGAAAGCTAGCAGGACAATGGGGATCATTGTTACCAGAGAAAAATGCGTTTTATGCTCGCTAATTATGACCTCTTCAAGTTCTGACGACTAACTTGGTCCTTTAGTGAAAGAAGACATTACTAACTTTTGAATTTTTTGCGTCTAGAGGACTTTTAGCCCTAACTTTTGAATTTTTTGCGTCTAGAGGACCTTTAGCCCCAAAAAGGGATTAAATTGTCAAAAAACTCACGTGACATTTTTAATTTAATGATACCTGCTGGTGTGGCGTGGCACCTCTGTATTTTAAGGATACTAAGAAGGAGCGAACAAAGAGGAGAATAAGCCAAAAAAATGCTGACTAAAAGTTTTTTGAAAAAAAACACATAAAATACAAAAAATAATAATTTTCTCTTTCCCATTAATAAAATGTTTAAAAATTAAAAAGAAAGTAGAATATTTAGAATAGTAATAAATATAAAAATGAAAAAAAAAACATAGGCAATGTTTGTTTTAGTTTTTAGGTGTATTTTTCTTAAAAATTATGTAAAAGTAAAAGAAAGAAAAAGATAATTTTTAAAAAATGTAATAATTCTAATATGTGTTTTTTGGGTAAAAAAACTGAAAACAAACATTGCCGTAATGAATGAATGAAAAATGAACAATAAGATACAAAACATTTTTAAAATATTTATTGAAAAAATAAAAAAATACTTTTCATGACATATTAAATAATGTGAAAATAATTCTAAATAATACTAATATTACTTTGAAAATCATTTTATATTACATATTTCTATGTTTATGTTTTATAAAATATTTATATTATTTATTAAATAATATGTTTATAACTAAAAAATCAAAACTTGGAATTAAAATCAAATAATATATTTAAATAATAAAATAAATTAGAAATAATCTGAGAAAAAGATTATGGAATAATAAAAATTTGAAAACGTAAAATAAAAAATTGTATTAAAGTAGTTTATATCACATTTTCATTTATTTTTTTCAATTTTAAAAAGTCATTATTCTATAAATTATGTAAAAAAAAATAATTAAAACCAAAATAAAAATATAAATTTTGACAGAAATATTTTTTACTAATTTAAAGTATTTATAATTTTTTGTATTTTGGCTTTTAAAATATTTTAGGATAAATGTTTAATTAGAAATAATAGATCTGTTAATTAAGTAAAAAGGATAATATATAATAAAGTTGCATGAATAAATTTATAAATATTTTTCAAAAATTTTTATTTTTATAAATACTTATTTGAATTATATGTTCATAATAAATTTAGAATAGGTATTTTAAATATGTCTCTAGTCAAAACATTTTAAATACCAGATACGTTAAATCTTAAATATTTTTAATTATATCTTCCTACATATTTCAAAATATAATATATGTTAAATTATTATTTTTTATATATGTTGATAAATATTTTTATCCTCATTAAAGTGGATGAATAGGCGTTTCTAAAATTAATTTAATTTTATTGTATTTCTCCTTACGTCTATGGTAACAATGAAATAATAAAATATTTTCTCCAAACCTTTTTCAATGAAGTACAATTTTTAAAGAATCTGTTAAAATTTCTTTTTATTATTATGATATTCCAATTATATTAATAATAAATATAAATTTTAAATTAAATGTATAGAATAAAGTATTTAAAATTATATATAAAATCGAAAATATTTTGAAAATATTTTTATGCATTTCTAAAGATTTCATTATTTTCAAAAGTATTTTCAAAATATTTTTTAAAAATATGCAACTTTTCTATTTTTTCTATTTTTATTTCATTGTATTGTACTTTACATTATTTTTAGAATAATGTATTTAAATTTGGTAAAAAGGAAATAGATTAAATCATTATTTTAGTTATTCAATACTTAACAATAATTATTTTAGATTTATTTTTCTTTTCTAATAGATATTTTTAGAATACTCTATAAATTATTTCTTATTTTTTATGAAAATATAATATTTTTTGTCATTATATTTTTTATTCATTTTTATTTTTTTGGTAAGGAAATGTAAAAATTATATTTTTCTGACGATTTTCAACCAATAATATTCCGCCACGTGGCTTTAAAAAATTCAATTGGAACTTTTTTTGGCTTATTCTCCTTCCCATCCTCCATGTCAGCGTCCTTGCTGCACGTGGGCAACACGTTGGCTCTACGTCAATAGTCACTATTAATCAATCAATTAAAGGCGACAGGTGGCGTGCACGTGACTCATTACGACGACTTAATCACTTTCGGGTGCATGAAGTCCTATAATCGAGAAAAATTCAGAAGTTGACATCCTTTTTGCCACATGAGCATCCTTATTTAATTAAAGATGACACGTAACGCACACATAACTGTTTACGGCAGCTTAACCACTTTTTGGTGCTGGAAGTCCTCTAAACACTAAAAATTCAAAAGTCGTCGTTTTTTGCTATGGGTGCAAGTTATGTCATTAGAATCCAAACAGGCCATAGTTACAAGCATACAACGCAATTTTCCCTTAGTGGCTGTAGATTCTTGCCAAAACAAAAAGAGAGAGAGCCTACTTCGCAAGATAGTATGTTTATAACCCTTCATTTTTAAGATTTTCATCTCACAAAACCACACTCTCTAAACATTTTATTTGTCAAAATAACTAATGAACTCTTTTTCTCTCTCTTATTTTTGTACTATTATAAACATTTTTATCAATTTCTAACTCAACACAAACATCCCTAAACTCTAAACATTCAAACAGAGTATCTCATTTTCTTTGCCTCTCTCCCTTTTTTTCTTTTCATCCTCCCCTCTCTTTAAATATAGGGAAAATGCCATTTTTATCTCATATATAGTCCAAATGGTGTTTTTGTCTTTTATTTCTCTAGGGTGGCAAAATTATCTTAATTTTTTTAAAATTTTGACATTTTCAAGACTCTTTATTCTAATTTCACAGGATTTTATCACATGCCTTATATCACATGCTTGAGATGTACGATAGAAATTTTGGGCTTTTTAGGTTGTCTTTCACACGTTGTGAAGACCCTCCAATTTGTTGTAGGACAAGACAATTATTCTTACTTAGTTAAAGAGAGTAAATGGGAAAGAGCGAGAGAATGTGAAATCGAAGTTAAAAGAAAAAAAAAAGGTGTATAAGATCGTTTCTTTTAATGCCTTGAGTTTGTTTACACTTTTATAAATTTTTGAAATTTGATTACAGTCACATGAATTTTAAGAGCCTTGAAATTGAAAGGTTAAAGATGATTTCATGATCTATTGGTAGGATGAGCTTGGAATTACGTGAAAGTATTTCAGTCCATTTCTTGGATTTATTTAGTTTTAGCTAATGGTGGTGTTTGTTAGAGTTTGAAAAGTTTGTAATTAGTAGCCAATGTTGGTAAAGTAATGTTTTATGTGCATAATGATGTAGAATTTAATGTTGTATTAGAACGCAAGGTATATTTTCATGAGCATGTCATGTGTTTTTGATATAATGTTTAGTTTATATTGGAATTCAATTGATATGCAAATGCTTATAAGTAATTGAACAAGAAATATGTAAGTTACAGGTAAGAGTATCAAGTTATGATAAACTAAGCGACAAATATATCATTTATAAGTAGGCGTGCCTTCTAAATTCCAACTAACGTCCCTATTGCACATAATATAAGATACAATTTTCATCAAAAACATAAAACTTGTATGACATAAGGTCATTAAGTATGGTACAATACACGTATGCCACAAAAACCAAAACTACATAAAAAACCTTCATCCATTTCTAGTTTTAACAAGAAAAAAGAAAATGTGTACCATCATTTACCAAACACGAACTATCCATCCTTTTACATCTAAAATCCTTTTAGCAATATCCTAACTCTTATCCTTGTTAGACTTCCCACTTGACTTAGATGGTTGGGAATTGAGTGTTGATAGGCAATCAAATTTTTGTTCTTCAAACTGGATAGGTCTTAATTTGGTTTGACTGAAGGATGAACCTTTGGTGTTTGACTTATGGTTGAGAAACAAGAAACAAAATTAGGTCCTCTAATTGGTGAAGGTGTTATGATCTACACCATGTGTTGTATGATAGTTTGTTAGAGGTTTGTTGCCAGAGTTTTCTTAGACATTTATAGATGGTGGTACATGAAGGACTGAGTTTTTTAGGCAAATCTTCCTAAGTAGGCCTATAAATGAGTAAGGTAACACCTAACCTAGACCCATACCCTAAGTTACGCATTACTCAAACCTATACTTTTACTCAAAGCTATTCCAATGATAGGTCGGATATTCACACCCAACCCAAAAGTTTAAGATGAATTCAAACCCAACCCAAAACCTACCTTAAACTTTTTTCTATTTTTTCATTTTATTTATTTTTGTGGGGGAAGACTAAGTTTAAGTTGGGTATTAACCATTTCTAACATAAAGGAAGATTTATCCTTTTTTATAGATCAATTTTCTTTTCAACTTTTTTTTCCAAATTAAGGTGTATGAAAATGATTGCATACATAAAAATATTTGACATAACTCATGTAATTAATATCAATATTAGTTAGTGTGATTGATATCTCTTTGTTTGGAGTGGAAGAGAAAAGAATTACAAGATGCTAAGTGAAATTTAAGTATTTGTTGATTTACCTAACTAAACGATAGAGAAAATTAATGTAGACACAATCTATAAAGGACTTTCAAATGTAAAATGGTTTTCCCTCACTCCCTTTCTTCAATAAATTGGTTGGCCCACTCATACTCTCAGCTAACCTCCAAGAATGATATCAACATTGGACACTTCAATTATTATGACAATCTTAACTTTTTCCTAATATGGGCATAGAGATTCAGACATAGGCCTAGTATGAATGCTGTTGCTTGAGTATATATTTTGATAATCTTAGATTTTAGGTTTTTGTATTATAACAATGGTAAAAGTCATTGCTTGTGCCACAATAGCCGTATTAGTTGCAGCACTAGAAGCATATAAAAAAACATTTCACTTAAAAAATTAACATTTGAAGTAATGGTCAAATGGACTTTTCTCACACTAAGCTATGGTTGGGTGGTGTTGGTGGTGATGATGACGACAAATAGACAACAATCAGTGGTAAAAAGTGGTTTGGGGAAGGTAAAGTGTGAGAGAAGTGATGTGGCCTATGGGATTAGGGGATTGAGAATGTTGATAAAGGCTTAGGGTTTATGTTTTTGTGGGTATTCTGACGCAGTAAATACCTATAGGTATTATTGGGTTAAAGACCCTAGCCAAACCCATACTTTTCAATTTAATGGGTACAAATCTAGGTATGGATGAGATATTTCACATTGGATATGGGTTTGGGTATTAAACATAAATTATAGGTCTAGGTTGGGTAATACTCTACCTAATGAACGGCCTACTTTTTAATGAAAGTGATAGATGATTGAATCATGATTGGTGTTGAAATTGCTAGAAGTGTCACATCATCACCTTCAATACTTTGGCTAAAAGGTGGCAACAATGTCGGTGGATCTTATTTCTCCATCTGAAGGTAACACACACACACACGCACATTATAGGATTTGAACTTGTGGTATTATAGATTTTGTTTTGGCTTCCATTATCCAATTGAGTTAAAGCAACCTTTTTTTTTTTTACCTTTTTTTTCCCCGAAGATTATTAAGAAATGAGTAGTGATAAAGAAAAATTGTTCAATTAGAGACCAAAATTCGCAAAGTACAGAAGACACTCACACTTGTTTCTATGGCAAAGACAAGGGCCAGGGCTACATGATTGCTTTATTTGTCTTTTTTCCTTAATAGAAACTTTAAATATATTTTCAATAATATTTAACATTTAACAATGGACATACAAAAGGAATGGGAAATAACTTATACCTATATTAATTACAAATTTACACAATTGGGACAAGTGTCGAGAAAAAACCCAGGCCATCATTATGTGCTCTTGGCCATTTCCTGATAGGCCTCAACTACAAGGCATTAATCAGATGGTATGTAACCGTGAATAACACAAAGCTAATGTACTCATATATTAACTTTCACACTCTTTAGGCTAGAGTCTATCATACCAAAGTCTTGTATTGGCATGTTGCCCTTCTTACTCAACTGAGATTAAGTTCTTGATGATTTTTATTGTTCAATGAATAGTTGAAACACTTTAGTAAATGATTAAAACTTATAGTCCTAAGATAATTGACCATGCCATGGGTAGGAGGTTGTTTTGATTATCTCCTGTCCAAGCCTCCTCACATATCATCATTAAGAGATGAAATCAAATATTAAAACTTAACATTCTAGGAGTTCTAAAGGTAGATAGGGGGCTTCTTTTCAGGATGGAGATTTGGTTGGGGTTGTGGTCCAAGCATCTTATCATTGGTTGTTTTCTTTTAATCCTTAGTTGAAATCATACGGAAGTTCAATGCATTATAAACTTTAGTGGCAAATGATACAAATATTTAAATGTATAACTAAACTTACAATCCTTGGCCAATTTTCAGGCTCAAGAGCTAATGCTAAAGTTGTATTTTTGGATTATGCATTGACTAGGACTTCAACTTAAATTGCTGTGCATATTTTGGGTCAGGAATACTTGAGATGGAGCTACTTGGGTTGGATCTTCTTTGGATAGAGTTAGGGATCCTTGGGATGAATTTCATAGATTTTTCTTTTTTTTTCATTTCTTTATTACCCAAAATCATGAATGAGATTAATAATTAGCTGAAATCATATCAAAGTTTAATGCATTGTGCACTTTTGTGGAAAATGAATTACACAAAAAGTAAATGGAAGATTAATTCCTACACCCCTTATTGAAGAATCCATTATGCCAACTGCCATTGAGGCTGATGGGTTTCTCACAATAGCTTTTCTTTATACATAACAAGAATCCCAAATAATTTAACCTTTATAAACTAAGGTGATGACATATTAAAACATGGATTCAATATCATTTGTAATCATAAGGACTTTCTTTTTGGACTTGCATTGTTCAAATTCCAAAACCACAGAATTATCTAACACTAAAGAATATAATTGAATTGTATCCAAGCCTTGTGGTTCATTGCCTTCTTTTCATGGACATCTAGTTGTATTATGGCCACCTTCACCATAAAACCTATATGACACAATAGTTTGTTGTTATTTTATCTTTATTTTTGTTTCTTTTCTCCTATTTTTTTTTGTAGACTCATTAGATTCACTTCTTCTTGCCTTTGAAGGTTTCCCTACACTCCTTTGAAAATTTGGAGGCCATGGTGGAATTAATGAAGTTTGATCCCACAACAGATCACTAATGACCCCTTTAATGATAGGTGCATACACTTTGTTGTATGCCTTAATTGTGTAACACTCATTAACATAGTCCTCCACTTGGATTTTCTTATTCGAGATTGTAGTAGTTGAATACTTGCAAGGATTGCCGATCAGTAGCCACTTCCTACATGTGCAAGTCATTAACTCTAGATCAACACATAATTGCTCCCATCAAAGCATGGAATCTGGTAATGCCTATCATTACCTTTGATAAGCAAATAATTTGCAACCCTATCAACATTTTTCTAGATTATTTTCTTGATCTTTGGACAATATTTGTCCTTTCACTTAACTCGTGCCTTGTTAGTTTGCTTGAAGTTTCTTCATGAAGATCTCACATATCCACTTAAGCAGTGTAGAGATAAGCTCCTCTCTTGCCTCCAAAATATTATAATTAAAAGTCTAACACACATTGTTAAGAAACATGCCACACTTTCTTTGACTTGATGGTTTGTCATTAAACTATTCAAAGGCGTGTACATTAATCTTTTTTAATTTCTAGCACCTTTAATCTAAATTGACCAATTATACTAATCTTGGCTACCTTCACAGTGCATTTTTGAAAGCCAATCCCTAAAAGGCAATATTTTTAAAGTTCATGTGAAAATGTCTTATACAAAATCTATTTTCTCAACCACAGAGCACTTCTCAACATGGCTAGATGAGCCCCTTCTATTTGTCAGACATGAAAGTGATCTCATTTTCTCTAACAATATTTATACCTAGTTTCAAGACTATGAAAAAACCTTTCCCAAGTTTTCCTACTACTTTCTCTACAACCTATTGTATAAGCAATTAAAAGTAAATCGTTAATAAGATCAATCCTTACAATTGTCTAGAAAATCCCTCCATGTGGGCCTTCTAAATGGTATTCGTCTATCCTAATAATAGGTCTAAACATTCCTTGAACCCTTCCTTCGATGCAATAAAACATACATAGCACTTGCTAGATGCATGCTCACACGCATGCTCACAATCTTAATCTTCTTCAATTCCTAATGTAATTATTGAGCTAGGGTTTGTTTTCCTAAGCTCATTACCATAATCCTATAGTCTAGTATACAGGTAGGAAGGGTTACGCTCAAGCATTTTCAAGGATCTCCTCATTACTCTATGGGCTTGACTTTTAGAGATATTATAACTTAACTCATCAATAGCCTCAACTCTAAAGTCTTTCACACATCTTTTAGGATTAGACTCGAACATTTGAATATATTTCTCACTTAACCATTTCTTTTTTACATTTTTCACATTAAATGTTTGTGCACAAGAATGATGAAAGGATTGAAAAGGTTGATTTGGAATGTGCGAATATACCTTCTATTTAAATGCCTCATATGCACATATAAATACACTCTGATTGTGTCAATTTTAGTAAATTCAGTGTTTCCATTTTTCAGATAACTTGATATTGAACTACTATCATACATTTGTGTTTGATTAAATGTATGATAACTACAATAATACATTTGAGTTGGATTAAATGTACAATAACTGTGACCCTTCATTTCCTCCCCATTTGACAATTAGCATCCATCCAACTTTTCATCACTCTCTACAACTGCATATCTTCTTCAAAATCATTATCAAGAGGCTAAGTGGATTGAACATCACTTTGTTCCGTCTCCTAATAATCTTCCATTTCAGTCTTTGGTTCACATGTTCTTCAAAGATCGCATTATCATCCCCGTTACTGTCATTCTTAAAGTTAAAATCATTGTACAAGAAATTTTCGTCACTAAATTCTAGGTAAGTATCTTCAACATTTTATCCATTTGTTTCTCTTCCCATAGTTTCCACATCAACATCACAGTACAACAAAAGGCCCAATTTAAGATGGAAATTTAGGGATGGGCAAAATCCATTCCAAATTTGGGACGACTCTAGCATGAAAATTTGCCTTTGGTGCAAAATCCATCCTAGAAAATGGTAAAAGAAATAGAAAATAACTATCTTAAAACTATCCAAAAGTTTGGCACTATTTCTTTACCATCCTAAAGCCATCCCAATTTGGCACGACAACCATGGTCATCCTAAAATATGAAACGGACAATAGTTGTTGTGCCAAACTCTAGGACAGCTTCTTTTGTCCATCCTAGATTCTCCAATGTATGTAAAATCCATCCCAGATTAGGGACAGTAATTGTGAACCCTCCCAGACTCTAGGACGGGCATGATTAGTCATCCCAAATTATGAGATGGGCAAGAGAGGTCATCCTAAGTCCTAAGATGGCTTTACTTCACCATCCCTAATTTAGGACGAATTTTGCAGCTTGTCCCAAACCCATCTTAAATCATGAAATACATACTCACGCCCTTACTAATTCCTACCATTTAGGTAGCTCAAAATTTACATTTTTGAAGTTTCTAGCCAACCCAAACAATAGTAGAGTTGCAGCGTCATAGGTGATGAAGTGGTTCTTAAGAATATACATGGCTTTCTCTATTTATATCTTTAACTAATTTATTTTATTAAAATCTTTAAAATTTTCTAATATATAAAGGAATATTGTTGGGTGTAATGGTTATTTTTTGTTGGGCAGTAAGTGAAGGGTGGAGCATAGTTTGTTAGTAGAATGGGTGTAGTCTTGGTATTTTCATATTCAACCTAATGCATTGAAATATAGTTGTGCTGTGATTTGTTATGAAATCTATTGCCAACTTAGATGAATAAAATAAAGTACATACTTTTTATGTTAGGGGAAAATTTGTTATTAGCAATTTTTTTGTTTATATTTTTATTGCCGAGTAAAGTGTATGTAAATATGTGGTTTAGGATATTGTATGAAATACAGGCATAGTAGGAATCATATGATTAGAATGGAGTACTAAAATTGTTGATATTTTGCAGGTCACATGCAATGTAGTATTAGATTGTAGATGTATAATAAAAACTTACTAGGTCATAGGGACTTGATAGTAGAATTCAAAAATGGGCTTAATGAATTTGTAAATTGGGTAGTAAACCAACATGAGTATATGGATGGGAACAAAATTAGATGTCTATGCTCTCATTGTAAGAATAGACAAATTTTGAAACTAGACAGAGTTAAGGTGCACCTACTCAGCGAGGGTTTTGTTTAGAATTACTTCAATGGGATCAATTATGATGAACTTGTGTATAGCGAGACCATAGAGTGGAGAGTAAAAAGTGACGTTACCCCTTGCATCGTAGAAAATATCTTGGAGTCGAAGCAATTGAGTTGGGAGCACCTAATCTATTTTGGGTGTAACTTATGATGTAAGGGATGTTGATAGGTTAGTAGACAATTTTTTTGAAGTTTTGCAGTAGCTGACTAACCATTATACAATGGTTGTGACAATTTCTCACAACTCTCTATGATCACATGATTAGTGAATATTAAGGTAGATCACAACATGTTCCAAAGTTGTTACAATGACATTTGCAAATTGATTGGTAAGATGCTTCCATACAATCATCGGATGCCCCTTAATTTCTACAGTACTAAAAGGCTAATAAGAGACTTGGGTCTATCTATTATGAAAATTGATTGTAGTTGAGATCCACGTTGTAATGCAAAAGAGATTAAGAATTATAACATTGTAAATTTTGTAGAGATGCAAGATACAACGTGAAGAGGAATCACTTAGCACATGAAACATAGATTTCACAGATGCGTTTACGGTACTTGCCACTCATTCTAAGACTATGGAGGTTATATCAATTGATTGTGATAGCTGAGCATATGACATTACATGCGAGTTATAAGATAGAAGTTAGTTACATATGACATCCCTCTGATGTAGAGGTGTGTAAGCACTTTGATTGAAAATATCTTAATTTTGTGGTTGAACTGTGTAGTATACATCTTGGTCTATGCACAGTTAGATTCGCCTTTCATGGGTAATACGGGAAGACATGTTCATGTTGGCCTGTTGTGGTCACACCATATAACCTATCTTCAGGTATGTGCATGAAGTATTTATATATGCTTTTGACAATGGTAATTCCAAATCTATCAAATTCAAAGAGGTTTGTAGATGTATACCTCTAACCACTTATTAAGAAGTAACTACAGTTGTGGTTGGTGGGTGTAGACTAAAATGATGCTTGCCAGTAATGCTAGTTTAATATGCGAATTGCAGGCCTTTAAACAATTAATGACTTTCCAACGTATTTCATGTTGACTAGGTGGTAAGTAATTGCAGTAATGGGAAATTTGATCTACCTTGATTTTAGCAGACTTTTTACTTGTGTCATAGTAGGAAGGTTTGTTATTTCGATTATAATCGCAAATCTCTGCAACCTAATCATTTGTATTAGAGGAATCAAAAAATTTCATGAAAAGATAGGTTGAGAAGCAAGTTATACCTCCAAAAGGGATGGGCGACTAGATTTGGAAGTGTTTTAAACATGGCCCGAGTTGTAAATGACCAGCATGGTAAGACATTGGGATTTTGGGTTGATCACAAGTAGATAAAAAGACAAATATTTTGGGATTTGTCTTGTTGGAAGACAAACCTCCTACAACACAATTTTGATATTAATCATATAAAGAATAATGTGTTTGATTACATTATAAACACCATCATGGAAGTTAGAGGAAAGTCAAAAGACAATGTTAATGCATGAAAGCATGTGGGCATCATATGTAATTATCCTAAGATAGCCGTGGCATGGGATAGTGAAGGTCCTATGTCCAAAGCAGCATGCACCCTTACCCGAAAACAAAAACCAAAGCTTTGTGAGTGGTTGACGGGACTAATGTTTCTCAACGAATGTGCTTCTAACATACGGTGGTGTGTTAACATGACTAAGTGGAAGCTACATGGTTTGAAGTCCTACAACTGTCATGTTTTCATAGAAAGGTTTCTATCCATAGCATTGAAAGGCTTATTGCTAGAATTTGTGTAGAGTGTATTGGTAGAGGTAAGTTATCTATTTCAGCCGCATTACATGCTAGTCCTACATACCAATATGCTATTGGAAATGAAGGATAAAGCGGCACTTATAGTATTCTATTTGAAGGATATATCTCCTCCCTCTTTCTTTGATTCCATGTAGCACATGATAGTACATCTCTTATTTAAGGCGAGGATAGGGGATCCCCTCTAAAATAGATGGATGTGCCCTTTTGAGAGGTGTGTCCATGTTATATCTTTTCTTTATTATAATGAGGTGAAATAGTTGGTGTATGACATGTGCTTGTTCACGTAGGTTCCTAAATTGTTTGAAAAAGAAGGTAAAAAAAAAAGCCCACGTTGAGACGTCAATTGTTGAAGCTGATATAGTAGAGAAGATAAGCTTTAACCAGGCCACCCTCTTGTGGACAGTCCACAAGATACCTTATGAGTGAGGAATGACACTACACAATCTTATGTGCTCCTAAACTATTCGGAAATGGAGCCACTATACAGGTTTTTAAAACTTAGTTTATACTAAATTCATATTTTTCATTTTGTAGGGTTCCTATACAATTTTCATATAATTTTGATGACACAAATTGAATTCACAGTTGTCAAGATTTATGTGAAGCAATATGATGATTCTCATGTTGATGTCAATGTTATTATCACAAGGTTCAACGAATACGTGAATCCACTTTTGATTGCACTTAAGTTTATTTCTTGCTGCGGTGACCTTTTCGATAAGATTTGCACATTGGCAACAAGTGTTGGACCTAACCACCAACATTTTGGGCACAATGTTACGTAGCTTGGCATAGGGTCCTCGTAATCGTGTTACAACTTACTTAGGATACTTCAAAAACAGGTTCAAGTTCCACACTATAAGTCATGGTTGGAGTAGACTAACACAGAATTATGGAGATTGTGTTCGTACTTTATAATATGACAATTTCAAGTACAACTTTTATGGTGTCATTTCGAAATAATTTAGCTTGATTACATATACTTATCTAACATGCACATAGTCATGTTCAAATGTTAGTTGATGGATTCTGTCAGAGGTCAAAAGGTGAACTTGAGTTTTAACTTGCTCGAGGTTAACCATGCTAAAGTTTACAAGAAAAATAAGCCCTTCATCCTAGCACAACAAGTTGAATAGGTTTATTATATTAATTGTCCTAGCATAAGAAGGTAGAGAGGACTAAAAGGATAGAAGTATGCAAAATCAAAGCTAGATTAGTAGTGGAAAAATGGTGGGAGGACATTCTGTACCAACCAGATGAGGAGTCCACCTGCCCTCCTTAGGGAACTATATTTGATGTACCGACACCACATGATCCTATAGGTATATAGTTAGACATTGATCTCGCAAAAATGATGGGGAAAGGGTGATATAACTTTTCCAATGTCCCCTCAAAGCCTAGCTCTAGTGGGAGTGAATCTTTAGTGGCCAATGATGAGAATGACAGAGATAGTGACAATGATGATATTATTTAAATATAAAGCCATTTATGTATGTATCACTCTTGTAGGCAATCCTTTATAAGGATTTTCATTAAAGTACACTACATATTAATTACTTGAAATTTTATTGTTTTCAAATTGTGATTGTTAGTAATTTCACTACACTTAAGCCATGACCAAATAATTCAAAACTCTAGGTCAAGTGGGTAAAAGTAAGTTGAAATTAATTAAGTGAATATAATTAACATAATGTATAAACATGATTGCAAAAAAGTATTATCATTTCACCAACTAGCTACCTACTGCCTGTGGTTGTCCTACTTATCTTGCTGTATGGCATTGTCCTCACCAATAGTGCCTACACATCCCAATGGGGCATCCTTAGGAAATACAGTAAGAGTTCGGCGGGTGGTCCAATATGCCACCCTCCAGAGGTGGAAGCAACAAGTGGGAATGAGAGTGGGAACTAGTCACGTACCCCATAAACTGAAGTAACTAGCCCATAACATGCATTTGTTAACTCTCCACGTGGTCCATCGATTATGTAGGTCATAAAACTCAGCCATGACATTGTCGCGCAACTATTGTAGTTGAGCCTCAAACTAAAGGTCAAAGTGATGATCATCAATAACTATGGTCAGCTCAATTGGCTCATCACATGCTTCTTGCTACTCTGGTATGCATTTGTGTTGGATTAAATGTAAGATGACTGTGACCCTTTGTTTCCTTTCCATCTAATAATTTGCATCCATCTAACTTTTCATCAGAATCTACAGTTGCATATCTACTCCACAAACATTATCAAGAGGCTAAGTGGATTGAACATCATTGTGTTCCTCCTCCTAATAATCTTCCATTTCAATCTTTGGCTCATATGTTCTTTAAAGATCACATCATCATCCCCACTACTGTTATTCTTAAAATCAATATTATTGTACGAGAAACTGTCATCACTAGCTTCTAGGTAAGTATCATCAACATTTTTCCCTTGGTTTCCCTTCCCATAGTTACCACATCAACATCACACTACAACAAAAGCCTCAATTTAGGATGGAAATTTAGGGACAGGCAAACTCTGTCCTAAATTTGAGATGACTCTAGCACAAAAATTTGCCTTCGGGGCAAAAACCATCCCAAAAAATGGTTAAAAAAATAGAAAATGATTGTCTCAAAACTATTCCAAAGTCTGGCACTATTTCATTTCCATCCTAAAGCCTTCCCAATTTGGCACGACAACCATGGTCATACTAAAATATGAAACGGACAATAGTTGTTGTGCCAAACTTTATGACGGCTTCTCTTGTCCATCCTAAATTCTACGATGGATGTAAAATCCATCCTAGATTAGCGACGGTAATTGTGAACCGTCCCAAACTTTGGGACGGGCACAATAAGTCATCCCAGATTTTGAGATGGGCAAGAGAGGTCATCCCAAGTCCTGAGATGACTTTACTTCACCATCCCTAATTTAGGACAGATTGTGCAGCTTGTCCTAAACCCATCTCAAATCATGAAATATATATACTCACACCCTTTTTAATTCTTAACCATTTAGGCAGCTCAAAATTTAAGTATGTGAAGTTTCTAGCCAACCCAAACAATAGTAGAGTTGTGGTGGCACAGGTGATGAAGTGGTTCTTAAGAAGATACATGGCTTTCTCTATTTTATATCTTTGACTAATTTATTTTATTAAAATCTTTAAAATTTTCTAATATATAAAGGAATATTGTTTTAGGTGTAATGGGTGATTTTTTGTTGGGCGGTAAGTGAAGGGTGGAACATAGTTTGTTAATAAAATGGGTGTAGTCTTGGTATTTTCATATTCAACCTAATGCATTGAAGTATAGTTGTGCAGTGATTTGTTATGAAATCTGTTGCCAACATAGATGAGTAAAATAAAGTGCATACTTTTTATGTTTGGGGGAAATTTGTTATTAGCAATTTTGCTGTGTATATTTTTATTTCCGACTAAAGTGTACGTAAATATGTAGTCCATGATATTGTACATAATATAGGCATATTAGGAATCATATGATTAGAATGGAATACTGAAATTGTTGATATTTTGCAGGTCACATGCAATGTAGTATTAGATTGTACATGTATAATAAAAACTTGCCAGGTTATAGAGACTTGATAGTAGAATTCAAAAATGGGGTTATGAATTTGTAAATTGGGTAGTAAACCAACATGAGAATATGGATGGGAACAAAATTAGATGTCTATGCTCTTATTATAAGAATAGTAAAATTTTAAAACTAGACAAAGTTAAGGTGCACTTTTTCAAGGACGGTTTTGTTTAGAATTACTTCAATGGGATCAATCACGATGAACTTGTGTATAGTGAGAGCATAGAGTGGGGACTAAAAAGTGATGTTACCCTTTGAACCGTAGAAAATATCATGGAGTCGAAGCAATTGAGTTGGCAGCATCGCATACCTTATGATGCATCTAGATATTATATCCACACTATGATTGGGACAGAGGGCCCTTCCTTTGTAGGGAATGAGTAGCACAGTCAACCAAATTTTTGCAGCAGCTAATCTATTTTGGTTGCAACTTACGATGTAGGGGATGTTAATGGGTTAGCAGAAAAATTCTTTGAGGTTTTGTGCGTAGCTAACCATCCATTATACAATGGTTGTGACAATTTCTCACAACTCTCTATGATCACATGATTAGTGAATATTAAGGTAGATCACAATAGGTTGCAAAGTTGTTACGATGATATTTGCAAATTAATTGGTGATATGCTCCCATACAATCATCAAGTGCCCCTTAATTTCTACAGTATTAAAAGGCTAATAAGAGACTCGGGTTTGCCCTGTCATGAAAATTGATTGTAGTTGAGATCCATGTTGTATTGCAAAAGAGATAAAGAATTATAACATTGTAAATTTTGTAGAGATGCAAGATACAAAGCAAAGAGGAATCACTTGGCACATGAAACATAAATTTCACAGATACGTTTATGGTACTTGCCACTCATTCTAAGACTATGGAGGTTATATACATTGATTGTGATAGTTGAGCACATGATATGGCATGCGAGTCACATGATAGAAGTTAGTTGCATATGACACCCCTCTAATGTAGAGGCATGGAAGCACTTTGATTGAACATATCTTGATTTTGTGTTTGAACTGTGTAGCACACATCTTGGTCTATGCACAGTTAGATTTGCTTTTCATGGGTAATATGGGAAGGCATATTTATGTTGACCTGTTGTGGTCACACCATATAACCTATCTCCAGGTATGTGCATGAAGTATTTATACATGCTTTTGACAATGATAATTCCAAGTCTGTCAAATTTGAAGAGGCTTTTAGATGTATACCTCAAACCACTTATTAAGAAGAAAGTACAGTTGTGGTTGGTGGGCGTAGTCATAAATGATGCTTGCCAGTAATGCTAGTTTAATATGCAAACTGCTCTCCTTTAAACAATTCATGACTTTCCAACATATTCCATGTTGACTGGGTTGTCAATAATTGCAGCAGTGGGATATTTGATTTGTCTTGATTTTAGCTGAGCTTTTTACTTATGTCATGATAGGAAGGTTTTTTATTTCGATTATAATTGCCAATCTCTTCAACATAATCATTTGTATTAGAGGAATTAAAAATATTTCATGAAAGGATAGGTTGAGAAGCAAGTTATACCTCCAAGAGGGATGAGTGACTAGATTTGGCAATGTATTAAACACGTCCCGAGTTGTGAATGACCGGCACGGTAAGATATTAGGATTTAGGGTTGATCACAAGTAGATAAAAAGAAATGTATTTTAGGATTTCTCTTATTGGAAGACAAACCTCCTACAACACTATTTTGATATCATGCATATAGAGAATAATTGTAAACACAGTTATGGATGTTAGAGGAAAGTCAAAAGACAACCTCAATGCATGGAAGGATGTGGGCATCATATGTGATTATCTTGAGATAGGCCATGGCATGGGATAGTGAAGGTCTTATGTTCAATGCAGCATACACCCTTACTCGAAAACAAAAACAAAAGCTTTGCAAATAGTTGAAGGGACTAATGTTTCCCAGTAGTTATGTTTCCAACATAGGGCAATGTGTTGACATGACTGAGTGGAAGCTACATGGTTTGAAGTCCCTCAATTGTCATGTTTTCATAGAGAGGTTTCTACACATAGAATTAAAAGACTTGTTGCCAGAATTTGTGTGGAGTGTGTTGGTAGAGGTAAGTTAGCTATTTCACTAGCATTTCATGACTATCCTGCATACCAATACGCTACTGGAAATGGATGATAAAGCGGCACCTATAATATTCAATTTGAAGGAGATATCTTGTCCCTCTTTCTTTGATTCTATGGAGCACGTGATAGTACATCTCCCATTTAAGGTGAGCATAGCGGATCCCCGCTAATATAGATAGATGTACCCTTTTGAGAGGTGTGTCCATGTTATATCTTTTCTTTATTATAATAAGGTGGAATAGTTAACGTATGACATGTGCTTGTTCACGTTGGTTCCTACATTGTTTGAAAAAAAGGTAAAAAACAAAGCCCACGTTGAGGATTCAATTGTTGAAGTCGATATAGTAGAGGAGATAGGCTTTAACCAGGCAACCCTCTGTAGACAGTCCACAAGATACATTATGAGTGAGGAATGACATGCTATACAAACTTATGTGCTCCTAAACTATCCGCAAATGGAGCCATTATACAGGTTTTTAAAACTTAGTTTATACTAAATTCATAGTTTTCATTTTGTTAGGTTCCTATACAATTTTTATATAATTTCGATGACACAAATTGAATTCATATTTGTCAAGATGTTCGTGGATCTATATGATGATTCTCATGTTGATGTTGTTGATGTTATTATCACAAGGTTCAAAGAATACGTGAATCCACTTTTGATTGCACTTAAATTTGATTCTTGCTACAGTGACCTTTCTAATAAGATTTGCACATTAGCAACAGGTGTTGGAACCAACCACCAACATTTTGGATCCGATGTTATGTAGCTTGGCATGGGGTCCTCGTAATCGTGTTACAACTTACCTAGGATACTTCATGAATAGGTTCAAGTTCCACACTATAATTTACAGTTGGAGTAGACTAACACTAAATTATGGAGTTTGTTTCTGTACTTCGTGTTATGACAAGTTCAAGTACGACTTTTATGGTGTCATTGAGAAATAATTTAGCTTGATTACATATACTTATCTAACATGCACATAGTCATGTTCAAATGTTAGTCGCTGCATTCTTCAGAGGCAAAAGGTGAACTTGAGGTTTAACTTGCTCGAGGAAGATCAATTGCAAGTCTTTTCCTTGAAGATTACTTAAATTTTAAATCTTATTCTTAAAGGAAGAATCAGTGGATTATAATTAGAGAGTTGAGTCAACGAAAGTTTGTTTTGATCTAAATTATTTAATATTGTATAATTTTTCTTGTTATTATATATGAATTTTATTTATAGATTTTTAGCTCACGTAGTGGGATTTCTCTATCTCTCATCTCTTCCTTCCTTAAATTCCAAACAAGTTACAATGGCCAGCAACAAAGCTAAGTCATCTAAAGCTATAACCTCAAGTGCCTCAGAAGCTGTTGTGAGAGGTGCTAGTATTGTTATTTGAATTGTGGCAAGGAGGCTAGCGTACTATGAGCCAACACCTATCCCCTAGGTTGTCAACAACTCGCTTTTTGTAAATGAGGGTGATAAGCTCACAAGGATGATTCCTCAGCTTTTAGCCTTCGCTCCAATGCCTCGTTCACCAGAATTGATAGCTTGAAGATACTAGCAAGCTACCAACCTTCCAAGTTCTAATAGTTCAATGGCAAAGAGAACCCAAAGTAGCACGTGGTCCACTTCATAGAAACGTGCAACAATGCTAGGACCTATGGAGATCATCTGGTTAAACAGTTCGTCTGGTCATTGAAAAGGAATGCCATTAACTAATACATAGACTTAGAATTAGCATCCATTGGCAATTTGGGAGGAGCTGGATCACAAGTTCTAAACCGCTTCTATAGCATCAGGCAAACTATCAGCATGATTGAGCTCACAAATACCCGCTAGTAGAAAAAAGAGCTTGTCATTGACTACATCAATCATTAGAGGAACTAAAGCCTAAACTGCAAGGACCTACTCTCTGAGGCTTTGGGCATTGAAATATCTATACAAGGTATGCGATAGGGATTACAATATATGAGGAGCTAGCTACACAAGTTCACAACATGGAGTTAAGTATAGCAGTAAGTGGTATAAGTGGTCCACCTTTTTAGAGTTCTACAAGCTAAAAGACAAACAAGAAATGAAGAAAGAGCGCAAGCCTCCTTCCAATTCTCTAAGTAAAGAATCTATGGTGGTACGTGCTAAACTTTTCCAAGTTCAAGGAAAGAAATGTTAATGATATGCCTCTAACCTCAATTAAAAAGGAGGAACACTAGAGGACATTTGGTTGTCTTTGTACTTTTATTCAATTATTAATAAAATATTAATTTCCATATCAATTTTCTACCAAGTTTTTATGCATGTGAATCTTGATTGGCATAAAGTATTACATATGCCTATGTGTGTGAGTTAAGAAGCCTTATTTATAAGAATTTATGAATATGAATACAAGCTTGTCTAGGCACTCAATCTCTAAAACCTATTCGCAAGTCACAAATAGTTTAAAGGGCATTAGAGTGTCAATATGATTTGCACATCTTGTATTTGTACTGTGAGTCTTATGTCGTTATGAGATACTAAGATACATGTGTGTGGATGTGCTATTAGGGGATAGGGCATTCAGACAATGACTCGCAAAACGAGGCAGACACTTAGAGTTCACTCTTAGCTACAAATGTCTTACTTTATGATCGTGCTAAGTGTGTGTAGACCTTCAACTTGGGACAACATGGTTGTCTTTTACGCATGACGGTCAATGTGTCATTAGGGCATTAAGGACTAATACCTATCCTAGTATGGGATAAGGTCAAGAACCCAACATGCCGTTGCCTGAATGCATATGGAGGCATGTGTGTTCAATAAGGGATTTGTCTACTTGTAAGTGAACTTGGCAGTTGTCATATGCAGTTGGTGTTTTATAAGACAAAAAACCTTGGCTAAGGCAACGTATGATTGGAAAGGAGTTTTCGATAGGAGCATTTGTCTTATAAGAAAACATTGATTAGTTAGATAATCAAGTTTGTAAGTTTGACTAAATTCATGACTCTCGCTCGGTTTGGACAAAGATAAAAGGTCTATAAGGCATGTTAGTCACGATCAGAAAGGTATATTGTGATCCAACTCACTTCATCTTAATTAGGTTACTGTATGAGCTGTAGGTTAGATATTATCCATATCATTCGAGCTATACTAGTTGCTAATTAAAAATGAACCTCTAGAGTCACATACATAAGATTGGGATGTATTGTGAGTTTTAAATTGATAGGTTGTATAATTTATTCAGTTGCAATTGGATTGGACTAAATTAATAGAGATCAATAACTAAAGGGTATATGGGTTGATTTATTAATGAGATTAATGAATTAAACTCCATGGGCCATTTTAATTAAAAGGGTCTGTGTAGGAAGGTCCATAGATCCCATACCTCAAACCCTGTATTATAACTATTTAAAAGATTGCTTGAAGAGTTCAAAACACACCTTTAGCCCTAGAATTCTTGCACGCCAATCAAGCAATAGAGAGTAGCCCCTAGCCACCCTCTTTTGCACTTTCTTGTCAAAAATTCCTCCTACCTCAAAGAGTTTGCGTTTGAACTTCATAGAAGTAATTTTTTTGGAATGTAGGAGGAGTTCATGTACATCCTTATCATGTGGATAAACTAGAAGTTAAGATTTAAGGGCTACAAGTCCAAGGATCATGTACAAACCATTTGAAAACATTCTAAAGGTACAAGCTTGCGCCTTTATCATGTTTTCTTTATATCTTGCATGTTTTGCAAATAATAATAATAATAATAATAAATAGGATTTGTTTCTATTGCTTCTAATGTAATTGTATAATGTTTTTTTGTTCTAAAATTTTAATTTTTATGGGCAAATCCAATAAAAATTCAACAATGGTATCAGAGCTATTTTTCTTTCAAAACTATAAAGTTTATTGATTCTTCCATATTCTACTTTAGTTTTTGTTAGATTCCTTTATACATGTATATAATGTGTAAGAAACCATTCAAAAATGTTTTGGAGGTGATTGTAATCAAAATAATTGAAAAGAAATGGACTAGAATAAAAAACCTGAAGCTGTAGAAAGTCTGCAGTGTCTCATGACTAGTAGTCTTAGTTGTAAGGAGAGTTTCCGTGGTTGTGATGCAAGATTGCATGGTCATGCCTTCATCATAGGGTTACATGAACCATGCAGTCCCATTCTATAATTGTGGGAGCTTTCCTGTGATCGCAATCGGCCTTCTCACCATTGTAAGAGGTGCTACAACAAGAACTGTAGGGTTGTATCATAGTCAACCTCTGCAATTGTGGTCAGGCAGCTCACTACCATGGCAACATCTCCCACAACAAAAAATGAATTTCGCTAAGAATTTTCTTTTTCAATTTTAATTTTGAAAAATTATTTTTCAAGGAACGAAAACTAATGTATGAGATGCATAGGTCATGGAATTTGTCATTAAATAGAATTATTTAATTATACATGTGATGTATAATTATTTTTATGGATGTTATGGTTGGATTAAAGACTTAGGGCACTTGTGAATGAACACATTTACTTTGCTTTGACTTTTTGTGGGTTGTATAATTAATTTTTCATGGGTTATAAGGGCATAAGCCTAGTTTCTATTTTAAATTATGTAGAATAGGATTCTCTATAATATGCCATGTATACTAGTAAAGTATAGAAGATATCAAAAGTTGGTGCTCGTGTGGAGACCAAGAGTTGGTGTCGTTTGAGGCTTTAAGATGTGGTGGATCGATAAAGCCATAAAGACTAAGACTAAGGCATTCAAGTAATCTATATGTAATAATATAAGATTTCATGCACTTGTGCAAAATCTAATCTTGGATGCCTACTAAGGAGATCCTTGCCCAACAATTAGTGGATGCAATGGGTTGTCGGCACCATTCATGTAAACCTTTTTGACAATATATGGTCCATCCTATTTAGAAATAAATTTATTATGCGATGGGTAATGATGTTCGACCTTCCTATAGCAAGCACCACTTCCCTAACTTGAAAAAATCGAGCACACACCTTTTTGTTGAATGCTTTGGATAGGCGAGCTTGATAGCACTCAAGCTTTTGTTGTACATCTAGCCTCTTCTCATTAAGTGCTTCCATTCTTCAAGGCGTAAGCAAGCATTATCCTCCTCAGTCAACCTTTCTTATATAGTAATTTGCAAGGCTGGAATTCGCTAGTTAAGCAAGACAATGGCCTCAACACCATACACCAATACATAAGGAGTTACTTACGTAGGAGCCCTATAAGTGGTTCGTTAAGCCCACAAAGCATCTCCGATCCTTTCATGCTAATCTCTCTTTGATTTTTTCACCAATTTCTTCAACAAGTTACATAAGGTCTTGTTGAAAACTTCTGCAAAACTGTTGGCTGGGGCATGGAACATTAAAGACTTCCTCTGCTTGAAGCCAAACTTCTAGCATAGCTTATTAATGGTGTATTATTAGTGATGATGTACAAAGAGACTCCATGCCTATAGATGATGTTGACACGGATGAAATTCGTAACATTTTCCCTTTTCACTTCATTAAGAGGAATTGCCTCCACCAATTTGAAAAAGTTGTCAGTTGCAATAAGAATGTAGAGATGGTCAGCAAATAACTTTGTTGTAGGTCCAACAGTATCCAAACCCCAAGCAGCACAAGGCTATGAGGCAACTGCTGAGTACAATGGCTTGGGTGGTTGATGATTGAAGTTGGTATGGCACTGGCATGTTTGTCACTTTTGGGCAAACTCCATATAGTCTTTCACCATCGTCTGCTAATAATAACCATCATTTTAATTCAAAAGTGAAGTTTTGGTCTAAACTGTTAGGCACCACAAATCTTGAAGTGTGCTTCCTCTATAACTTGTACAACTTTTTCATCTCGCAGGCAACACAGTAGCATTGCATCAAATAAACATTTATACAAGGTGCCCTTGAAGTAAATAAAGTAGATTGCTCGATGTCAAATGTCGCATTTTCGGCATAGGTCATCCAACAACTTCTCATACTTTAAGTAGCCCAAAAATGTTTGATGCCAGTCTTCTTTTCCACATCGAGGACTTCTACAGAGCAATTTTCTTCTTCTTCTTCTTCTTCATCCTTGAGCACTAGCAGCACCACCCACTTCTTGTATATGCACACATGATATTTTGCTTCAAGTAAGGACAAAGTGGAGGCAAGTTAGGCTACTGCATCTGCTTGCTTATTTTCCTTTCATGGCACATGCTCTATTGTGATGTCTCTAAGCCACCTCATGAGCATAGTAGCATAGTGTACGGAAGCAGCTCGGGCTTTTTAACTTTATATTCCTCTAACGATTAGTTGACCATTAACCTAAAATCCCCATAGACTTCAAGTGTAGTTATTTGATATCCACAGCAATTTCAAGCCCGATGATCAAGGCTTGATACTCAATGACATAGTTGGAGCATTTTTCTGCAAGAGTGAATGAGTGAGGCAGGACTTCATCTTTTGATGTCATGAACACCATTCCAACACCAGCTCCTTTATAGGAGACTCCGTTAAAGTACATCTTCCACAGAGGAGTTATTTCAACTAATAGAGCTTCCTCATCAAATAAGTCATCAGAGAGATCCCCACTCGACTAAGATTGGATGGTTCGCCAAGAACTCAGCCAACGCTTGCCCTTTCACTGCCTTTTGTGTTACATAGATACATTGCAAACCTATCAGAGATAACAGGCTTTCTCATAACATACTTCAGTGGTTTAACTTTAGATAGTAAACAAACTGTGTAAGCTTAGAAGTAGTGTCTTTACTTCTGGATGGTGAAAACAAGTTTCAAATAGATTTTCTCAATCGATGAGTATTTTAATTCATTCAGTCTCATCATCCTACTTGGATAATATAAGGCACTCTCTTTATTTTAATCATTTTCTTGTTTCAATAAGACTTCCACTGAGCATTCTTGTGCAGCAATACATAAGATCAATGGACACCAAGCATCGGGGCCACTAATACTGAAGGCTTTGTCAAGTAAGACTTAATGTTCTCAAAAGCCTTTCAGCATGATTCATCCTATTCAAATGGAACACCCTTCTTCATGAGTTGACTAAATAGCTAACAATGGCTTACTTGATTTGAGATGAACCTTCGAATGTATGCCAAATTTCCTTGTAGACTTTTGAGCTTGTGAATATTACGAGGCTTCAACATCTTTAGGATGACGTCAATCTTTGCTTGCTCGATTTTAATGCCTTAGTGATGGATAATGAAGCCCTAAAACTTACCAGAGGCAACGGTTTCATCCTCAACTATTATCTTCTCAAGCGCTCGAAAACTTTTCTCAAGTCATACAAATGGTCTTCTTTTGTATTTAACTTTACCATGTGGTCATCAACATAGCATTCATCATTTTTGTAGAGCATATCATTGAAGATCTTTTGCATGACTCTTTGGTATGTGGCCTCAAACTTTTTAAGGCCGAAGTGCATCATGCTTTAGCACTATACACCTTTGAAATGTGTGGAAGGCTGTCAATTCTTCATCCTCAAGGACTATACATATTTGATTATACCTAGATTCCCCATCCATAAATGAGATCTCTAAAGTTAACACGAACTTGAATCTATCCATTCTTATTTCTTTCTCACTAGGACAATGCTAGAGATCCATGTGGGATATTTGATCTCTTGAATGAATCTAACTTCAATTAGTTTGTTGACTTTTGCTTCGCTTTGACTGAGGAGTTCGCATCAGAACCAACGTTGTGCTTGTTTGACAGATTGAGCTCCTTTCTTTACAAATAAGTGGTGCACAGTCACTTTTGGGTCTAAGTTGGGCATTTCTTTGTATGAACAAGTGAACATATCACTAAACTCCTTCAGTAGCTCCATGTATATGTTAGTCTTTTCACTTGTCAGTAAGGCACTGATATAGATGGGTCGAGGATCACTGCTATCCCCTAGGTTCACTTCTTTTAACTCGTTCACTGCAGACTTAGTTCTTAATTCCATTTGAGGTGGTGCAATCCTTACATCTTCTTCAATGGATTCTCCTTCCTCATGTAGGGTAATATGGTTAGAAGAGCCTATAATTTCCCTGTTATTGTCTTTTTTAACTTAAGCTTTAGTGAAAACGATAGTCTAAAACTTGGCCTTGAGCACTTAATCACAAGATACCAACTCTATTTCCCACTGCATAGAAGAAGGGATTAAGCTTTGGAGCTTCTTATCCTGCTTTGGTGCTTTGGAGATGCCCTTTTTTTTTTTTTCTCTCTAGCACTTCTACCTTTTAAGTGAGCCGAATCTTTCAAAGACTGATACTCACATTGGCTTCTTCTCAATTGTTGAAAAGCATTCCTCCTCGGTGATGTTAGTGGAAGCTCTTTTTATGGTGATCCAGAGTAGACCTCTCAGCTATTCATACCTAAGCCCTACTCACGAATTTTGACTTGAAGATTTTTATAGAAACTTTCTCAGTGGCAATTGCTCTTGTGAGTTGTTTCCAACTTTGATGAAGAGTTTGTATGCCTTAGGACTAAAACCTTTTGCAATCCTTGGTTCTTGTGCCTCTTGATGTTCTTTAATGGCCTCTTTGGGTGGCTCAGCAAGTGCTTTATCGCCAATTTGAGTCGAAGGCAGTGTGTAATCTTTGAGAGTATCATTAGTCACTAGTTCTTTTCTTAGGCAATTTTTAGGGGGATGCGTCTTTCTGCCTCATCTCTCTTTGCCTAGCTATCCTCTTATTTCTCCTTCACTTGGGAGCTGCTAGTTTCTGAAGTCCCAAATTTATCTAAGTAATACTTTGCATCAGCAAAGTGGGACTCAACTTCAGTGATAGGTTTGTAATCACACAACACTTTTATCATAACACCATTAAGGTAATATTTAAAGCATTGATGCCAAGTAGAAAGGACTACCTCATTCTCATGGAGCCACGGCTAGTTGAGAAGTAGATTAGATAATGTCTTGGCATTAATGACGTGGAACAAGATAGCTAATTCCATGTCATCTATGAGCAACTTCATTCTCATGGTGCCGAGGGCCTTTTACCCCCCTTGATTGAATCTTTAGATCATTAACAGACTGTTTGAGAGCTCATCAATCGAGACCCCAACTCTTTCCATGTTTGTAAGGGAAAAATATTGGCCGCTGAGCTACCATCGACTAATGTTCTGTTGACTTTTTACTCAAGGGCATAACTAAGGACAAATAGTGGCCTATTGTGGGGTTGAGACTTCAACATCAAACATCAAATCTTTGTACATGAAGACTATTGCAATCATGCAATCCTCGATGAACAATAAGCTTTCCTTGTGGAAACAGCCATCTTCGTTTAGAGAGTTGTTGATTTGATGAACTCCCTTCATCTGGTTTTTGAGAGTGGCAATGTTAACATTTTCACTATCATCTTTCAATGCGATTTTTCCTTATCGGGCAAGCTTCATGGCCTTATCCTTGAATATGAAGCAATCGTAGATGAGTTGTCCAACCAAGTAGTGGTATTTGTAGTATTTGGGATCATTAATCTTCCAAACTTCTATAGGTTGCTTCATTTTTGATAACTTAATGAGACTAGCCTTTAGCAAGTTGTCAATCTCTAAGACATTTAAGTCTAAGAAAGGGTACGATTTGGTTTACATCTTCTTTAGAGTTGACCTTTTTAGCTTCTAGGGAGTTGCTTCTTTTTAGCCACCTTCTCCTTTCCTCAAGTTTGCACAAGCTTGGCACGTATTGTCATAAACTCTTTAGATGGAGTTTTGGTCGGAGGCCTAGCCCTTTTGTTTATTGCTTGCTTATCTTTTAATTTGCAGAACTCTGAAACATGTGGTCCACTGACACCACTTGCACGTATGGTTAGCTCCATGCCATGTGTCCACATGGTCAACTCTTCGAAAGTTTTGGGTTGAAACTCTTGAAGGATGTACCATAACCCTTAGTGCATACCTTGTATGCACATCTCAATGCCTGAAGCTTTAGAGAGTTTGTTTTTACAATTCAAGCTTAGGTTTCTCCACCGGTTGATGTAGTCAATAATCAACTTGTCTTTCCATGGGTGGGTTTTTGTGAGCTCAATCATGCTAACAGTCCACCTTGTGCTATAAAAGCATTTGAGAACTCGTGTTCCTGCTGCTCACAACCATCGATGGACTCAGGCTTAAGATTGTTGTACTAGTCAAAACATTTCTTTTCAATGACCAAACAAACTACTTAACCAAATGATCTCCATATGTCCCGGCACTATTACACGTCTCTGTGAAGTGAGCTATGTGCTGTGTGGAGTTTTCCTTCCCATTAAACTATTGTAATTTAGGGAGTTGATAGTCCACTAGCATCTTTAAGTTGTCAATTCTTACCGAATAAGGCCTGATGTATTTTAGGGTAGACTTGGCGCGTCCATCAAATTTGTTCTTAATGGTGCTTTCAATGAAGTCTTTTAGTTGATTGATGGGAATCAAGCCATCAGTGGAAATTTGGAGCTCTTTGACTGCAAACTTCTTTCGATCATTAGCTGACTACTTAACAAATGTCTCAAGCTCATCATAGACTTCAGGCGTCTTTTCCACTATCCAACTGGCTTTAGCACTGTCTATCTTGTCCATCAACATCGAGATTCATGAGTCTTGCTCTGGACATGCTTGGCCAACCTTTCGATGACCTTGGTTAGTGCAACTATTTGGTCATCCAGATTTGAGGCATTGGTCATCATGACTGATGCCATGTTGGAGACAGATGAAGCATTGGAGTGGGGGCTTGAAAGTATAAAATCATCCTTGTTACATTCATTTGCAAAGAGTAGATTGTTAACAGCTTCACGGAGACGAGTTAGCTTAAAGTATGCCAACCTTTTTGCCATGCTCCTAGAGACAGAAACAATGCTCCTTGCAATAGCCTCAGCAGCAATTGAGGTAGAAACCTTGGAAGACTTCCACTTGTTGCTAGCCATGGTGACTTATTTGAAGTTTGATTAAAATTGTTTGTAAGGAAGATATGAGAGGTAGAGAGATGTACTACTTGGCATCCCAGAAATCTATAGAACAAAATTCTTATATAATAAGAAAATTTGCACAAATTGAATAAATTTAGATCAAACTAAACTTTTTTGGGTTTTATTCTCTAATTTCAATCCACCGATTTTTCTTTCAAGAATGCTTACTTGAAATTTAAACAATTTTTAAGGAAAAAACTTGTATTTATCTTCCTTGAAGATTGTTGGAGCTTCAACTAACGTTGATCTTCAAGTTTGGCATCACCATTTTGAATTGAATGCCAAGTTTAGAGACTTTTGACGAAGAGCGTCTCGAATTTAGTGTCGAATTCTTTAAATTTGATAAAGAACACATTAAATTTTCATAGGAATCCCAAAGAGAATTTAGATAGAGTTTTCACAATTTCAAGTCTGTGCCAGCTTCAACTTTGTCTTCTATTGTTTCTTTTTTCGGGGGTTCATATTTATAGTTGTAGTAGCTATAGTGCTGTTGTATTTTCTTGCTAACGTGGCGTCATCTCATTAACCATCACAACTTGAAGCCTATCTAAGAATTTAACTAATAGATTTCATCTTGTAGAGTTTTTATCTATTAAACTTTCAACAAGATTTCATCACTTGGCACCATTTGACTATTTGATTAAAATATTAATTTTTTATTTATTTATGTTATAAATTATATTTATTTAAATTCTCAAAATATAAATAGGAATTGTTTAATTAATCTTTTGACGTCATATTTTTCATGTGGCTTAATTTGATTAACCACAAAATTTTATATGTCTACAACAACTTTCATTGATTCTAGAATTCTACGGTTGAGCAATTATAACCTTTCAGTTTAATATTATGGGAAGGGGAAGTTTTTGTTGTTCTTTAACGCCTACAATTGAACATTATGGCTGCTTCTCAAAATGAAAAAAAAAAAAAAAGAAAACTCTTCTCTCTTTTCAAGTGAGTATTTTACAAAGGTTAACGATACTGTATGTATAATATGGGGGGAGACTATAGTAACAATCTACATAGTACCATGTATATTTACCAAACTACCGCTATTTTAACTCTGTATTTATCTGTAATATATTATCAGTATATTAATATGTTTTCTCAACTTTTTCTTCCATTTAATTGTCTTTCTCTATCTCTCTTTTTATTTTGATACATTTTTATTTCGTGAATATCTTTATTATTATTGTAAAAAATACAGTTACTTTATGGATTATTCCAATTTGGAAAAAAAAAAAAAAACTCACATGAAAATGTGTAGGACATCTTATGTAAAATTTCCAACGCAATTTCAATTTTGAAATTATTTTATCATATTATCAAAATATTAAAAACGATATTTTGTTAAGACTAACAAAAATATATATTTTGTTAATTATGCACATACATAGTGTGTGCCATTTTAATAGCTTTACGATTAATTCTTTCATTGTATTATACACACACACACACACACACACACACATATATATAAGATGTCAAAAGTTGTTTTAAATATAAAAATTATTAATATATTTACACATAATGAATCATGCGCGTAATTTATGAGTTTTAGTAATAACAATCTTGCATGGACCTGATTGGGGATATACGTTGATGCCTTGCCGTTTTAATCTTGTACAAGTTTGGACTAGACACTTTCTGTTTATCGTATAAAAATGGTAAGTCTTACATGGAATTTATAAACTAAATCAAACGCCGCCCCCTAAACCTTAATTCGTGCCTCACTTATTTACTTTTGAATCTAATGAATTACATCATTAATAAGTCAAAATAACACAAGCGTGGAATGCAGACAAGATAGGAATGCAAAAAAATTGAATAAAGAAAATAGCGAGTGGGGAGTGCGTAAAGAAGAAGTAAAAGGCGGCACGTAAGAAGACAGATGAAGACGCTATGGATTCAATCGACAGCGCGTCATCGCATTCGTAATTCGCTCAGGTGAAGTCCGTCTTACCCTTCTCCTTCGTCTTCTTTGTGTCGCTTGCTCTCATCCCATTGGCCCCTTTCAATGAAAGATTGAGCATGGACCCGTGGATGGTGATGAAAGAGAACAGATATGTAAAGGCAACTTTCAAATTTCAACAATGAAAAGGACAAATCCTACAGTCCCAAAATTAATATATATATTTTTTCCTTTATTTTCCTATCTAACTACTTTGTTTCGACTCAACTTTTTAGTTGTTCAATGACTTTAATGGAAATCAAGAAAGAGGCTGCCAAAGTTTTAGAAGCCAGACTGGCTATCAAATTAGAAGAGTTAATGGTTTAATCATTAAACTTGATAATGTAATTGTAGACACATTAAAACTTTAAGTCCAATAAAAAAATGCCACGTAAAAAATACGGCATTAAAATATTAATTTTTATGTATTTATTTATTCAAGAATTTAAAAAAATATAATTTTTAAAATAAATGAATAAATAAATTGATATTTTAATCGATCAATCAAATGATAACAAATGGTGCAATTTTATTAGAAGCATATAAGATAAGAATTCTGCAAGATTGACCCTATTAGTTAAGTTTCTTGGATAAGCACTAAGCAGTAATAGCCAATGAAATCGCACCACATCAGCGGATTGATGCAGTCACACTATCTCTCCTACAACTATAAATAGGAATCAAATTCCATAGTTGAAAATGGCAGAATATAGAGTTGAAGCAGCTGAAGATTTGAAATAGTGAAAACTCTCTCCAAATTCTCTTTAGAATTTCTAAGAATATTTAAAGTTTTTTTTGTCAAATTCAAGACGTTTATCACCAAATTCAAAACATTCTTCATTAAAAGTCTCCAAATCTAGCATTTGATTCAAAATCGTAGGGTTAAGCCCAAAGATCAACGTTATTAAAGATCTAATAACTTTCAAAGAAGATCAAGTATAAACCCTTCTCTTGAAGATTGCTTAAATATTCTAGTAACCATTTTTAAAAGAAGAATCTGATAATTGATAATTAGATAATATAACTCACAAAAGTTCAATTTGATTCAATTTCATTCAATCTTGTATTAAGTTTTTTGTTATTCAAGAATTTTGTCCTACAGTAATATTTATAATTAATATATTAAAAATATATAAATAGTGAATATTAAAGAAATATTTGAATCTAATTTTAAGCATTTTTAATTACTATTAATAATAGTTAAATTTATTGTACTGACATAATAAAAATATCGCAAATAAAAAAATAACAAATATTAATTCAACAAATAAATGTATAAAAATAGAAAAAAATATCTTATTATAATATTTAATCAAAATATAATAAAATTTTAATAACATGTTATAAATTTAATATGTGTTTAAGTCAAAAATTGTTAGATATCTTGAAAAATAATTTATTTAATTCATGAAATTTTCTTTATAAAGGAGAACAATCAAAGATAAATTAAGAAAAAAACAAAACTAAATTAAAAAGAAGAAAATTAAAATTTAAAAGTCTATTTATTTATCAATGTGAACAGTTTAGTTTTTATGAACCGTTATTAATTCATCTGATGTAGTAATTCAATCATGATTTTACTTGGTTATACTCAATTTTATTGCATTCTAATTTTTAGAATCTATTCAACTATTTTTTTAATTGATCGGCAGTTCAACCGATTCAATTGTCAAATTTGAATAGACTTCTAAAACACTGGACGGTGCCGAAGAAGTTAAAGCGGTGAATTGTGTTATTGTTAGGCTACCAACAATTATTAAGAGGAAACATGTCACGATTACTTTTAAGAGTTTATTGGAACCCACGAAAGTCGGAATTATATACCCTCACACGAAGTCAATTTTCTTGTTAAGAAATTAGACACATACGCGCGCATGCATTGTGAGAAATGTCATAGTAAATAATATTAAAAAAGAAGCTTATTTTATCTTTAAATTTGTTGAATAATAATAAATATATTACGTGTAAGTCAGTGAAATGAAAGGAGTGTAGTTCCTCATCCATTAGCTCCAGTTTCTACAATAAATAAAAAGGAATTTTTCTTTAGAGAGAGAGAGTACGGTGCACTGTTCCCGTTTTAGCAGCCCCAAAAACTTATATAAGGTCGTGGTTATATTCTGTTAGTGATTTTATTAAGGGATAAAATTATAGAGATTTTATTAGTATGAAAATTATATTTAGTTATAAAATTATAATGGATTAAAGATTTAGATTTATTGTATATTTATAATATATATATATATATATATATAATAATCGATTGTTGTAATAGCATATAGGGATAATTATTAGTTTTAGAGTGTATATATATATATATATATATATATATAAAGTATGAGTTTATATATGTGTACATATGTGCATTAAGTTGATTGTTAATAAATACAATAAATGAATTTTAAATGTTTGAGTATATTTAAGGGATGGAATAATTTAAATAAAAAATTTTATTGCGTATTATATTTAGTTTATAGAAATTTTGATGATGTAAAAAACCATCAAAATTATTAAACGAACGTAGTCCATGCAATCGGATGTTATGTTACAAGAAAATAATTAAATGAATTTGTGATTAATCATATAATTAATACTAGAGAAATAACTATTTATACATAGATAACATTTGCTTACGGCAGTCAACATGACTTAATTTGGGGTTTTTTTTTTCCAAATTAACCTAAAAAAAATTTGATTTGTCAAAATAATTTGACTCTAGCAAGGTTTAACAAAATAACCCAGTTTTATGATATAAAATCACAAAAATAATTTTAGTGATTTCATATCATAGCATTGGTCATTTCCAATTCCCACATTGTTCATTTCCGCGGAAATGCTATATCACGGAAATACTTCATTTCCGTGATATCGTATCACAGTGATATCACGGAAATGAGCATAATGTTTTTTTTTAATTTTATATTTTATAAATTTGACATTATAAACTAAATAAATAATTTAAATTTTATATTTATAAATTTGTGTACATAATTACTATTACACATAGAGAATAAATAAAAAAATTAATGGTACAAATTAAAAAAATAGAATTTTTAT
Source organism: Avicennia marina (assembly GCA_019155195.1). Lineage (NCBI taxonomy): Eukaryota > Viridiplantae > Streptophyta > Magnoliopsida > Lamiales > Acanthaceae > Avicennia > Avicennia marina. The sequence continues at coordinate 14,604,119 of CM032754.1, read as the reverse complement.
TTTGAAATTAAAATTAATACAAAAAATAAAATTAATTAACATATAATTATAAGAAAATTACATACGTAAATAATTATGGTTTAACACTGTTATCTATTTTTAAGCGATTAATGTATATTTTAATTACAATCATATGTACATTACTAATTTATATTAATTATACCTGGATAGTAAGTAAAACATTTATATCTTAATAGTATGTACATTACTATTTTTAAAATAACACTTATATTTGATGTTCTATTGAATTTAAAACATGGTGTTATTTTGATTATCTAATTAATTTTTTGGCTAATAATTTCTAGTTGAATATGTACATATCTATTTTTTACAATTCAACATATAGAAAAATATGTGTGTATGGGTCAATTAGTTTTTTCAAAATATTTAAATCAGTCAAATCGATGATCTATTTAAAATAGTAAGTTGACCTATTTGATAATCAATCTAATTTTAAAAACGTTAGAGGTGAAAATATTTTTTTTCACCACTTTAAATGAGGGAAGGGATCAGAAAGCATCTCCCACCTTATCTCTATATTATTCAAATAATATATATATATATATATATATATGCATATAACATTCTAACTGTAATATATTTACAAAAAATAAATTATACAACATGAAACTATATGTCTATTTTATATTCTTTTATTTTTCTATCTTCCTTTCTTCGTTTTTATTTAGCTTATATTTATTTTTAACATTTTTTATTTACACATTTTAAAAATTTTATAATTTCAATTTTAAATAATTTTACTATAATCTTTTAAAGTATAATAATTTTTAATTTGTAAATAATTGTACACACATATAGAATATGCAAGTTTTACTAGTAGAATAAATTACAAACTAATATTTAGTTATGAATAATGTCTAACAATTAATTTTGTACATAGTTTTATACTTGATTAATTCTAGAATTTGTCAATCTAAAATATTTGATTATGATAAAACAAAAAATTGAATGCTCCTATACTTTAGTGGTTTTTTTTTTTTTTTCGGTTGTGATTACCCTCTCTATTACCTTTTTATTTTTAACAAATTAGTTGATTTCTTAAACTTTTGTTAATTTATGTGAAGACAAGTCAATTTATGGCAAACATGAGATTTTGTACAGTGCAACTTTCGCATATTTACACATCTACCTATGTTGGAACTATATACATTTAGGAATTTCAATCCAATCAACTACTCACACAACTTAGGTTTTTTCTTGTTTATCTCGATTAAGCGTGTAAGCAACCTTCAAGTTCGGTCCATCACTATTAGCTGCCACAACTAACTCAAACTGATCACATATGATCCCAAGGTCTTTACAAGCATAAACATTATCGAACACATTCTTCTCTATATTCATGGCATCTAAGTTGTGTCGAGTTAATAAGTCCCAAAATATGCTACTTTTTAGTCCACTTATACTCAAGCTTATAACCAAAAATCTATGCATGCGGGTTGTCAATCTTGCAGTCAATATGGCTAACACATTGTATCTACTCACCTAACTCCTTTGGAGGCACAACTCACCTCCCAATGCAACTTTTTGTGAAATTTTTCTTATTCATCCAATATGGATGGTCTCCTAATAGAAATTGTCAATAGCAATCAAAATAACAAGCATTAGGCCGATGTTGTAGGCAAATGCTCTGCTGTAGTCCAAGCATATTGGACAACTTAAAGCTCTAGCTACACTCTATCTATCAAGCATCGAATTAGCTGGCAAGTCATTGACTGTCCACATAAGCGCTTGATGGGTGTCGTTTTACCACACTAAAATTAATTTTTAATTACTAGTACCGATTAAGTACGAGTGTCGTGTCCACAAAGAAGGTATGAATTGTGTTTATCGCTGTGACTATGAACATATCAATTAAACCACCTTAAGCGAGAGAGAGAGTAAGAGCAACAAGAGAAAATCAAGAAAACATATATTTCCTAAGGCAATCAAGATAGTTGCGGATTAATAAAGATTCAATGGTGAGAGGGCCTAAGCCCCTATGCAATGTGGAAATTGAATGAATAATAGATGCGTTCACAATCAAATACAATTGGCTTATTATGGCGCATTAATTTTTAAATTTTCGAGACATTCTCTTGAATTATCCCCAAGCTTCAACCCAACAAGCGTGTTCCCACATCCCACTTAAGTTGAGAATATGAATATTAACACTTATTCTATGTAAATTCCTAGTTCCACTTCCGTTATTCCCTCGAAATTTATGTTTAGCAATTGTTGCCTAACCCATGAGTTTTACTCTCGTTATTCCCCACGTGATCACAGTTAAATCAAGAACCACCAAGCGCTTGAAAACATGAATTCACAATTGTAATTAATAAGAATAATGAAAACAAATCATATGCACATATCCGTTAAAAATTCTCAACTGACACAAAGTCCTAGAGTAGAAATCTAGCAATCCATAAAAATAAAAACAAGCAAAACAATCAATTTTATAATCCTATTATTCAAGAAAATAAGAAAATGATAAGAAAATCTTAATCTGAGATCTTGACCAATTGGCTGGATTATGTCTTCAACACCGCAAGAATTCTTCTAATTTGCTCTTGAATGAAGTAGCTCTTTGAAGTCCAAGTTTCTAGCTTTTTTCCTCAACCGCCACCCTCCAATTTTCATCTAAAAATCTTCTTTATATATGGGGGAACTAGATCAAGCCGATGGGTGCACGAAAAATGGTAAGAAAATCCAATTTCCAATAAGTATCTGCTTGCGCCGTCTTTCGTGATTGTGGCCCATCTTCCCATGATCACGGCCTCTTCAACCATGGCCGCAACTCCGACCGTAGTAACTCCAGCGAATGTCGCAATCTACACCCACGATCACGGAACATTCTCTCATGATCGCGGCCTCTTCAACCGCAGTTGTGGCTCTGACTACAGTAATTCCAATGAATGCTGCAATCTTCACCTGCAATCGTAGAACTCCTTCTCATGATCATGGCCTCTACAACCGCGGTCGTGGCTCTGACCGCAATAATTCTAGTGAATGCTGCGGTCTTCACTATGGTCATAGAACACCTTCTTATGGTCGCAAATCCGACTCCTGCGATCACAGCCCTGACCGCGCCCATTGAAAGTTTCCGACTATTTTGGTGGTGTTCATACTTTTTCATGTAACTCCCTCGTCCGATGTCCGATCGACCTAATTTTTACTCCGTTGGAGAACCAATTCATTTTTCCTATATTCCTCATAATTTAAGATCAAATAAATATTCTGTCTCAACTCAACATCCTTCCAAATTTGATGCTCGATCCTTGTAACTATGAAAACTTTCACAAGCATCATGCTATTCAATGTCATTCATGCTAATATATATTCATGACAACATTTAATGTAATTCATGTGCAATTTAAGCATTTTCTTCCATCATAAGGTTTGATTGACACAACGTCCATTTTATGCAATTTTAACGTGACCATGCACAATATACGTCACCAACCCTGTTTAATATACGCAATGAGTAACTATAATTTTAGGCAACATCACGCCCCCACACTTGAGGGTTTCTAGTCCGTAGCAACATTTCCTAACACACATGGATATGACTCAACTATTGATGACTCAGATGTTTAGAGGGCTTGGGTGGCCACCATCTTAATCTCAGTTTACTTACCTCAAGTCAAGGGACAATTGCACACTCATTGACAACCCAACTCTTCTAAATCTTTCCGTTTCCACATGACGCCTAGTGAATGTGTGAATGTACTACTCCCATCGCCTAATTCCCAAGCATCCTGATGTTTCTACCACCTATCAACAGTAAGTAGTCTGCATGCTGCTCACCTCAAGGAACCCACACCCCATCTCCCCATAGGTTCAAACATAAAGGAACATAAGAACTTGTGCACTATGCGATATCAAGAGCAAATTACATCGTTTTGTCTTCTTCTCTTTTTTTTTTTTGTTTTTCTCAATTTCTTGGAGAACTTTTTTACACAAGAATGAACAAGGGTCACTTGCACATCCCTGATGACTCAGTTCTCAACACAATTGAGCTACTTTGCATACTCATGATCGAGTAACTTTTTTATGTGATTATGGATAAGGGTCTCTTCACAATCCCGGTTACTCAATCACTCAACCAGTAGAGTAGAAAGTTCTATCCCCTTCTCATGTCAAAATGAGACATCCAACGTGGTAGTAAAAGTTAGGAATTAGCAATGAGGTTCGTTAGCAACAAAGGCTTATAGTTGGCACATTCTGTTGAAAGCAATTTTTCAGGTAATTGGAGTGGTCCCAATGGATGTGACTTGGCATGTTTATGTAGCTAATTCAAAGTAGTATAATGTGGTGTGATTGGTTTAGGAGAAAGTGGAGTGTTTGGGGCATGAGTCAAAGGAACAGTAACCGGTTTAGGCAAAGCAGCAAGCTTCTATGATAGGGAAATAATGCTGAGTGATTCTCTCTGGCTTTTTCTCTTTCACTTGAATGATGAATGACCCTACAAGCCTAGCCTTTTATGCCTAAATTTTTAAACACAATTCAGCATTGAATTAGAGATTGAAGGATCCATTTGAAGCTATCACTTTAGGCATAGTTAGTTTGACTCAAGCTCAGTTTATTCATCTTTCTCCTTCATCTGTTCTTAGTTCCTCTAGCTAATGGAGTCTTCATCGAGATCGGTTAATCCTGTCAATTGACCACACTCCAATGTTTCTATGAAGGATTCTAATTTAGCATACTACATTCATCCAACCGATAATCAAAACACCTTGATTATGCATCCAGAACTGAATTGCAGCAACTATGCCACTTGGAGCAGATCTTTTAAGCTGGCGCTCTCAATCCAAAACAAAGTTGGATTTGTGGATGGAAGCATTGTTGAACTAGTTGAGGATGATCCTCTCCACCATTCCTGGGAGAAATGCAATAATCTGATCGTGGCATGGCTACTGAAATCAGTGAATCTATCACTTGTAGCTACTGTGTTTTACATGAAACATGCAAATTAGATTTGGAATGTGTTATCTAGATGGTTCTCTCTTTGCCTGATGATAATAGAGTATGCAAACTACAAAGAGATCTGCACAATATTAGCTAAGGAACACAGTTTGTAGATGCTTATTACATGGAATTGTGGGAATAGGGGAGGAATTGAGGATGTACCAGCCATCACCACATTGTGTGGTAGGTGCAATATTGCATGCTTCTAGTCCTTTGCTGACTCCTAGCAGAAAGACAAAGTGTATAAGTTCTTGAATGGACTTAATGAGATATATTCAGATAATAGATCCCAACTATTAAGGCAGAGGCAGTTTTCATCTCTTGATGAAGCCTATAATGCCATAGCAATGGACCAAGTGCAGAAAGCTAGTGCAAGGGAGAGATCATTGGCTAATAGTTCAACCTTAGTATCTGCTTCAAACAATAAGGAAAGGAAAGTAGACATAGTGTGCTCACATTGTGAAAAAAAGAGGCTATACCAAGGAGAAATGTTATAGGCAAGACAGGACAGGCTGCTGTGGTGAATCCAGTAAGGACTGAGTCAACTAAGGAGCTTGAAGGATTCATTGAAGGTGAACACTTAAGATTGACACAGGTGCAGGTGAGGAAGCTTGTGAACTTGCTAAACTCATAAGGCATGCATGAATCCATTGTGCACAATCTTCAAAAACAGCATGACTTAGAGGCTTAATCAAGATCCACAGATTTTTCTGTGACAGAATCTAGTTTGCAGGTAACCAAAACACTTTTGAACCTTTTTTTGATGATCCTAGATCTATCACTACCTGTTCGGTATATTTGAACCTATGCAGTAGCAAACTATCACCATTAGACCAATCTCTTAGATAATAGACTCAAAGGCGACAGATCACATGTGTCACTCACTTTGCTCATTTCAGTTCTATGAACCGGTTAGGAATGTGTTTGTTTGCCTTCATAATAAAACAAGAATTCAAGTGTCAAACATAGGATCTATTAGATTATCCAATTCACTCATAGTCAGTGATGTTCTACATGTTTCCTTATTCAAATATAGCCTGATCTCAATCAGCAAACTTACAAAGTCACACAACTGCTCTCTTATGTTTGAATCTGACTCTTTCTACATCCAGGGCACATCACCAAGGATGAGGATTGGAGTGGCTAGAGTCTTAGTGGGCTATATATGTTAGAGCAAACCACCACCAAATTAACTCCAACAGTCAATGCACTTCACAAATGTTCATTTACCCGAATAGAGTCTCATAGGGGAAAAGATGTATGGCATCTTAGATTAGGACATCCCTCACATCCATTTGCTAAAAAACTTCAAAGAATAAATCCTTGTATTGGATTAATAGGCAATAAGGTTTGTGATGTCTACGACAAGGCAAAGCAGAAACAATTATCCTTTTGAATTAATACATGTAGATGTTTGGGGTCCATATTCTATACCTGCCATCAATGGTTTCCATCACTTCCTAACCATTGTGGATGACTTCAATAGATGTACTTAGACTTATTTGATGAGACACAAGTCAGAAGTGACCTGTGTCTTGCCATGTTTCTATCGAATGGTCCAAACACAATTCAATACAAAGATATAAGTCATAAGAATAGACAATGCAGCTAAACTTAGGATGCCTACCTTCTTTGATGAATTTGGTATCATCCATCAATATTCCTATGTTGAAACCCCACAGTAAAATGCAATGATGGAAAAAAAATACCAACACATTTTGTCTACAACCAGAGCAATCCTTTTCCAAGCCTCCATGCCAAATAAATTTTAGGGTGAGGTTGTGCTCAGTGCAACTCATTTGATTAACAGGCTTCCTCCTAGAATTCTGGCTAATAAACATCTTATGAGGTCCTGTTTGGAACTACACCAAACTACTCCAACCTAAGGGTCTTTGGTTGTCTTGTGTTTGTGTCCACTCTAAAAACGGGAAGAACTAAATTTGACATAAAAGCTAGGAAGGCTATCTTCATAGGATATTCAAGTGGAATGAAAGCTTATAAACTTTATAACTTAGAAACTAATGAAATCTTCATCTCAAGAGACGTGGTATTCCATGAAAATGTCTTTCCCTTTTCAAGGTCCAATCAATCACTCACAAATACACACAGCACACAATCTGTCCCATCAGTTGTTCCCATTCAAAATGAGTACAATCATTGTGCTCCACAATGGAGAAAACAAACCTGTGAACTTGGTCGAAGAGAGGAATTAAGTACTACCTTGCCTATAAGAGATGACACTACTGTAGCACCTCCACCAAATAACCTTCAACAGCCTAGTCTAGAGTACCCTCAATTCAAAAGGTCAAGCAGAATCAGAAAGCTACCTAAATACCTTGAACTTTACCAATATAACATGACTGAGCCACACCAGCAAACCTGTAACTCCACCACCAGCCATCCCATAGCTAATAGCCTTAGTACTAACCGGCTGTCCCAGGACTATAAAGCCTTTTTGTCTACATTGAATGAAGCAAGAGAACTCGAGTCCTATGTTGAAACTGTCAGGTTGTCACATTAGAGGCAGGCTATGCTAGAAGAGTTAAAGGCATTAGAAGAAAATGAGACATGGGAACTTGTAAGTTTACCTAAGGGTTGCCACACTATAGGCAATAAATGGGTCTACAAGACCAAGCTGAAATCAGATGGATCTCTTGGAGGTACAAAGCAAGGCTTGTAGATAAAGGATACAACCAAATAGCAAGCTTTAACTACCAAGAAACTTTCAGCCCAATGGTGAAACAAACAACAGTAAGGCTTTTCTTGACATTGGTAGCAAGTGATGATCTGAAACTGAGGCAATTGGACATCCATAATGCCTGCTCCAATAGAGACTTGAATGAGGAAGTTTATATGGACATACCACGAGGATATGAAATGAAGGGGAAGCAGAAGTGCCTAAAGACAGACCTGGCATGCAAGATGAAGAAATCTCTCTATAGGTTGAAACAAGCCTCAAGGTAGTGGAATGAGAAGTTAATAGAGGCACTTTTTCAATATAGTTTCAGCCAATCAAAAGCTAACTGCTCACTCTTTGTAAAAAGGGCAGAAGAAGGAACCAGAATTGTGCTATTGGTTTATGTTGATGATGTACTGGTTAGCCCTAAAGATGAGAAAAATGTTAATGGCCTATTCACATACTTGAGGACAAGATTCAAGATAAGAGACTTTGGGACTCCAAGATACTTTTCTTGGAGTGGAGTTGATAAGATCACAAAGTGGCATATTCATATGCCAAAGGAAGTACACTCTAGACATGCTGACCACTTATGGATTGCTTGGTGCCAAGGCTGCCATGACACCTATAGAAGAAAGTAAAAAACTAACCAAGGAAGATAAGGAGCCATTTAAAGAAGCGACATACTATAGATGGCTGGTTGGAAAGCTCATTACCTGACCTTTATCAAACTAGACATATCTTTTGTTGTACAAACACTCACAATTCATTAATTGTCCAGGAAAGACTCATTTGAATGCAGCTTTTAAAGTGTTGAGTTACCTAAAGACTGCACCAGGAAAGGAGTCATCATGAGAAGAATAAATGCCAACAATCTGCAGGCCTAGTCAGATAGTAACTGGGGTGCGGTCACAAGGTTTTGTGTTGCTCTAGGTGACTCTTTGATAAGCTGGAAATCAAAGAAGCAAAATGTGGTGGCAAGGAGCTCAACAGAGGCTGAATATAAGGCAATAGCATCCTGCCTTTGTGAGGTAATGTGGATATAAAACTTGCTTATAGAACTTGGCAGGAAACTTAGCTAACCTGTTAGATTATACTATGATAACAAAAGTGCACTTTACATCTCTAAAAACCCCACTTATCACGAGAGGACCAAGCATTTTGATCTTGATCTTTCGTTCCTTTGAGAAAAAGTATAAGAAGGCATGGAAGAGGTATGACATTTGGACTCAAAAGATCAACTAGCCAATGTTCTCACTTAGGGATTAAGTTCAAAGCAGTTTAACCGGTTGTTGAACAAGATGAAGGTGGAGAATATACACACTCATCTTGAGGTGGAGTGTCAAAATGAGACATCAAACATGGCAGTAAAAGCTAGGAATCAACAACGAAGTTTGACAGCAGCAAAGGCTTACAGCTGGCACATTCTGTTGAAGCAGTTTTTCAGGTAGTTAGAGTGGTCCCAATGGATATAACTTAGCATGTTTTTATAGTTGATTCAAAGTAGTATAAGGTGGTTGATTAGTTTAGGAGAAAGTAGAGTGTGTAAGGCGTGGGTCAATAGAACTGTAACTGGTTTAGGCAGAGCAGCAAGCTTCTATGATAGGGAAATAGTGCTAAGTGATTCTCTGATTTTTTCTCTTTCACTTAAATGATAAATGACCCTGCAGGCCTAGCATTTTATGTCTGAAGTTTTAAACACAATTTAGCATCTCACCTTCTTTCTATTTTTTTTTTTCATTGTCCATAGTCCATACCTACAGTTCAATGGCCTATAAATTGCTCACGGTGAGACAGACGCCCACAAACCCTTACCCTTTCCAAAGTACTAACACTTCTCAAGCTACCAAAAACTTGGGGACAGGGCGGCATGCAATAAAATTTGGGCCACATGTACACAAAGAGATCGTTGGAAAGGCCAGAACTATGAATGATTAAACAACCATCATACACAACACAGATTTAAAAAAAAAATGTTTCTATCATCATAGGTTAAGTTCGGTGGCCACAAAACCATACCTTTGCTCTTTCGATAGCATCTTGAGCACCCTGTTTAATTCAGATTTGATATATTTCACGTAATCATACACATAGCATAAATAATTGAGCAATTACTATCCCATGAAAGTGTAGTGAGTTCAGTGTTTAAAATTACAGACTTCGAAGTGAGAATAAAAATAAACGAAAAACAACATCCTACACAAATCCTTCCCCCACACTTGAACAAAGTAGTGTCCCTACTGTAATAAGCATACAGGTGGAAGATAAACATATAACAAAAAAAACAAAACAACCTGAACACGAGGGGCGAGAAGTGGCTGCATCACTCATGTGGGCTACCTGAATCATCATCTCACTCATAAGCCGCATAGTGGGCAGCAAACGACTCAACCTAATGGGATGGCTCACGGCAGGGCTGGTAAGGAAAGTGAAATGGGGTCGAGTGTCCCACTAGTGAGGGAAAGGGCACGTTAGGATACAACTGTTAAAAATATGCGGCAATGTCGGCCTAGAAAGAGTGAATGGACTAGTGAAGGCTGTCCAGGCAAGCATCGACATGTTGTGCCCGCCTTTGGAAATTTTCACGCACCTCAACCCAAAACTCCTGGCCTACATAATCACACTCACGGCGCTAAGGGTGTTGCTGCAGCCCCAACCCACCTTTAGGAGCCGCTTGCTGGATTGGTGCTCTTGGTGGGTTGATCGGTGCCACTAGGGCCACATTTAGAGGGAAATCCACCAAGGTCACGCTCGCTCGGCGGCAGAGCTTAATGGTGACAATAGGATGGGCCATGCCAACTCTTCAACTATTTGCAATTTTGATGATATTATCATAAATTAACTGACATAAGTTCTAGGGTATACCTGTGTATATAGCATATGAGATCAGAAACTACTTGGTACTAATTGTAGTTTGGTGCTGATTGGGTTAGATCTGTTCACAGGTGAACGCCTACCATGGGCGTACCCTCTAAGGCAGGCTATAGAAGTGGAAGTTGTAATGCCAGCCATCCTCCCACTAGATGCCCTCAAGTCACCCAACTCGTGAAACCGTTTCATATCAACTAGGCTCAACCAAAACACCGTATTTTTGTGTCGTGTCCCAAATGAAATTGGCACCCTACGAATGTAGCTCATGTCATCCTTGTGGTCTCAGACATTAGCATAGAATTCACACAACTCCTAGGAGACCCATTGTGTAGGATGGCAAATGGTCGTCCCCCATTTTCTGTGGGCGACAAGCTAGGCAAAGTTGGGGTAACGGTCAGCGATATCCCTAAACTCGCACTAAGTGCTCGATAAGCAACGTCAATCCTATAACGATGTTGGGCATCCTCCGTTATGAATTGGGAAACGTCATACTGGCAAGGGCAGCAGGTAAAGGCGGTGGTGTGCATACGGAGCTCGCTCCTCCTGGGGTATGACTATGTTTTCGAGCACTTGACATCTTAGCCTAAAAACAAGAAGGAAGAAAATGAGGGACAGAGTGAGAATAGCCAACTGCGGTGTCCATACCGCGGTTGTGGTCCAATTGCCATGGTGGGTGTGACCGTAGTGCATTGGTGTGTGCAGTGCATGCAGTTTCCACACGAGTGTGGTGCCGTGTGTGTTATGTCTAAGTGCATGCATGTGTTGCTGTGTTGCGGTATGTGCATGCATTTTATTCAAAAGTGCCCGACCGTAATCGCCTCCCTCGATCACAGGTGAATTCTCCACAATTGTGGTGGAGCATAGTGCGATCACGAATAAAAGAGTAGCTATTCCAATGCAAGCTGCGATCAAGCTCATGATCACGGCCCCCTATTCCACAATCGTGGTAAAGCACATGAGAAAAACAGTAGCACCTGTGCTCCTACCCGCAGCCGCATCAATAATCTATGATCGCGGCCTTTCCAATGAATTTTTTTATTTTTCCTATTTTTTTAAATTTTTTAAAAGAAATGATGAAGAATAAAAAGGGCCAGAAACAAAGAAGTAAAGTGCAAAAAATGGAAAGGGCAAAAAAAGTGAAAGAAAGCAAGTAAAGCACGAGCAGCCTCCCACGAAGCACTATATTTTACATCGACAGCCAGACCACTTCTAGCTCAACACGATAGTTCCGCTAAGATCCATGCATCTATGGCATGAACTTTCCCCTTGAGATAGTGTTTAAGTCGGTTCCCATTTACCTTAAAAGTTGATCACCACTGCGCAATTGAACAATACCTTGATCAAACATATTAGCAATTTCAAAAAGGCTCAACCAGCGAGACCGCAACTTACATGGGGATAATTTTAGGCATGAATTAAACAAGAGAAACTTATCCCCGACTCTGGAATCTTGGGCCACAATACAATGATTGTGCCACCTCTTCATGTGCTCCTTGTACAATTTAGCATTTTCATACACATTGTGGTAGAATTCTTCCAATTCAATTAACTGCAATAGCCTGTTTTCTCCTACTTCTTGTGAATCAAAATTTAAAAATTTTATAGCCCAATATGCTTTATGTTCAGTTTCAACAAGGAGGTGACAAGCTTTAACAAAAACTAGATAGTATGGGGACATGCCAAATAGGCTTTTAAATACAGTTCTATATGCCCACAGTGCATCATCTAGATTTCTAGTCCAATCTTTCCTACTATGATTCACGGTGGTCTTTAGAATTTGTTTTAACTTTCTATTAGATACATCTACCTGACCACTCGTTTGGGAGTGATATGGGGTCACGACATGATGGGACACACTGCATTTGTTTAGTAGAGACTCCACCCATCGATTGTAGAAGTGCAAGCCCACATCACTGATAATTGTCCTAAGGACCCCAAACTAGTGAAAATGTATTTTTGCAAGAATTTTAAGACAAGTTTCAACTCGTCACTAGGAAGTGCAACTACGTCTATCTATTTTGAAACATAGTATACTGCAACTATTATATATTTGTTATCATGTGAAAGTAGGAAGGGCCCCATAAAATCGATTTCCCATATGTCAAACAACTCTACCTTTATTATATTTGTTAGTGGCATTTCATTTCTCTTAGGGAGTTTCCCCAACCTCTGGCACCTATCACATCTTTTCACATATGCATAGGTGTCCTTGTAAAGTGTTAGCCAATAAAACCCAAACTAAAGTACCTTGTACGTAGTGCGACTGGCACCAAAGTGTCCTCCATAGTTGAGCTCATGGCAATGATGCAAGATGTCCTTTGTCTCTTCCTCTAGGATGCACCTACGAATAACTTGATTAGCACAAATTTTATATAGGTAAGGATCGTCCCAGAAGTAAGGTTTAACATTAGACAAAAATTTTCCTTTTTTGTTGGTAAGACATATTAAAAGGTAAAACATCACAGGCTAAATAGTTCACATGATCTGCAACCAACGAGTTAAGGTAGTAAATAGGTCAAAGATGTGTTCATCTAGAAATTCTTTAGTGATGCCTTGTCCCTCTATGTTGCCCTTGTTATCCAATTTAGAGAGATGATCAGCCACCACATTTTCCAGTCCCTTTTTGTCTTTGATTTCCATGTTGAATTCTTGCAATGGTAAAATCCACTAGATTACTTTTCAAACAAGTATTTAATGGTAGCATGATCTGTATAAGCAATTGTTTTGGTTCCAATTAGATAGGGTTGAAATTTCTCAAATGCGAATACTATCGCGAGGAGCTCCTTCTCTATTGTTGCAAAATTCAATTAAGCATCATTGAGGGTGCGACTAGCATAGTAGATCACAAGGAGCCTCTTGTCCTTACATTATTCCAGAACCGCTTCAATCGAGTGGTCATAGGCGTCACACATCAATTCAAATGGTTATGACCAAGTCGGAAGGGTGCACCCGTTAATTCCTATTTTAACCTATTAAACGCAGCTAAACATTGATTATTAAAATCAAATTGTGCATCTTTAACTAATAGGTTAGAAAAGGGTTTTGAAATCTTGGAAAAATCTTTTATAAAGTGTCTATAGACCTTGGCATGCCAGAGAAAGCTACAAATTCCTTTCACATTTGACGGTGCAAGTAAGTTGGCAATAACATCAATTTTGGGTTTGTCTACCTCGATGCCATTTTGTGAAATTTTGTGCCCTAGAACAATCCCTTCTTACACCATAAAATGACACTTTTTACAGTTCAAAACTATGTTAATGTCTTCACATCTCTTCAAAACTTGAGATATACTATATAAAGAATTATCAAAAGAGTTACCTATAACAGAGAAATCATCCATAAAAATCTCAATTATCTTCTCGATCAAGTCAAAAAAAATCACCATCATACATCTTTGAAATATTGCTGGTGCATTGCATAACCCAAATGGCATCCTCTTATAGGCAAATGTACCATAAAGGACAGGTGCAGGTGGTTTTCTCCTGATCTTTTGGAGTAATTGAAATTTGGTTATAGCCAGAGTACCCATCTGAAAAATAGTAGTATGGATGGCCCGATAGCCTTTCTAGCATTTGATCTACAAAAGGTAATGGGAAGTGATCCTTATGGGTGGCACTATTAAGTCAGCTATAGTCAATGCAAATGTGCCAACCTGTTACAACCCTAGATCGAATTGCTTCATTTTAGTTGTTCTTGACTACTGTCATACCCTTCTTTTAAGTACTACTTAGGTTAGACTTACCCACTTACTATCTGGTATAGAGTAGATTATACCTACATCTAATAGCTTCATTGCCTCTTTCTTAACGACTTCTTGCATGTGTGGGTTTAGCCAAGGGTTAAGGTTGCCTCACAAGTTTATAGTTATTATCAAGCAAATTTTTATGCATGCAATAAGAGGGGCTTGTACCTTTCAAATATACTATGGCCCATCATATGGAACTTATGTGATTTTTCAAAACTTGTAGCAATTGTTCTTCTTCTTCCTGATTCAAATGTGCAGAAATTATCACAGGGAGCGTAGAGGACTTACCGAGAAAAGCATACCTTAAGTGTGTTAGCAATTTTTTAACTCGAGAGTTGGCAGTTCTCCACTGATGTCTTTGTTGGGTGTAATGATTTCACCAAGGGTCACATTGTTGGAACCACCTTGTTCTCCTTGCTACCATCCTCTATTTCTATCTTGGCTAGTAGTTCTTTTAGCTCTGGCTCTAACTCGTACATGTTCCTGAAAACCTCACGTGTGCAATCGTCAATGTGCTCTAGATGGAGATAGGTATCAACATCCATAGGAAATGGTGAAGCATCAAACACATTAAATATGAGTTCCTCACCCCCTACCTTCAGGATTAACTTACCTTGGTGCACATCAATTAATGCCCTACCTGTTGCTAGGAATGGTCGCCCTGATATAAGTGGCACTTATCTGTCTTCTTCCATATCTAAAACAACAAAATCGACAGGGAATATAAATTTATCTACCTTTACCAAGACATCCTCAATTAGCTCGAGTGGGACCTTTATAAATTTGTCTGCTAGCTGAATAGACAACCTGGTTGGTTTGACTTCTCCTAGTCCGAGTTTCTTGAAAAGAGTATATGGCATTAGATTGATACTAGCACCTAAGTTACATAAGGCCTTACTGAACTCTACATTACTGACATTGCATAGAATAGTGAAACTTCCTAGGTCCTTCAATTTAGGGGGAAGTTTATTTTGAATGATGGCATTGCACTCCTCAGTCAGCAACACTATCTCCTAATCATCCACCTTCTTCTTTTTGGACAAGATTTCCTTTAAAGCTTCGCATAGCTTGGCATCTGTGCTAGTGCTTCTGTAAATGAAATATTAATGTGAAGTTTCTTGAATACATCTAAGAATTTAAGGAAGTTTTTATCCTCTTATGAAGCCTTTAATCTCTGCGAATACGGGAGGGGTGGTCTGTAGGGTTTAATAAGTGATTCAGTTTTTTTCTTCAACATCCTTACACCCTTTATCAACCTATTCATTGGACCTTTCCTCCAATTCGTCTTCGTCTTGGCTATCTATTCAGTAGGTCAACCCTTGTAGCTGTTTCCCATTCCTCAAGGTGACTACCTTGCATTGCTCGCTTGGGTTGGCCTCTGTATTGCTGGGCAATGTTCCTTGCAATCGTGTTGCTACATCTTTCACCAATTACCCAATTTGCTGCCCCAAGTTGTGCAGGGATGCCTATTGATTTTGAAGTGCCAAGTCAGTTCTGGTCATGTAATCCTGAATCGTTTTAGCCAAGTTACCAATTATTTCTTAGGTGGATTTGGCTAGGTTACCCACTCTGTCTTATAGTGATTGTTTCTTCCCTAGTGTTTGATATGGAGGGTTTGATGCTGTCGATCTTTATATGCCTGAGGGATTGGACACACCCGCTTGGTTTCTCTATGAGAAGTTTGGGTGGTTCTTCCACCCTAAGTTGTATGTATTAAAGTAAAGATTGTTCTATGTCCGATTCTAGCTGTTCACATAGTTCATCTATTCATTCTCTAATTGATTTCTTCCAGTACTGCCTACCTGGCACTCATTGGTTGGGTGCAAGTAGGAGCACATGCCACAGACCTATATAAAGGGAATAGATAGATCAGTATTAGTGTTTAAGCCGTCAATTTTACATGTAAGCAAATCAACTTTAGTAGTTAAATCAGTAAAGGCATCTATATTGTGAACTCTTGCCACTCATTGAGTGGTAAATCTCTCAGAAGGCCATTGGTAGGCGTTCGACACTATCTCTTCGATGAGGTCCCAAGCTTCTCCTAGCCTTTTGTTCATTAGGGTGCTACCAACTACGGCATCCAACACAGTTTGCAAGTTCGCACTGATACTGCTATAAAACTTTTGAATTTGAAGCCATATTAGGGCTGTGGGCACTTTCTCAATAGTTCTTTAAATCTCTCCCAAGCTTCAAAGAGTGTTTTGGAGTCTATCTGCTTGAAGGTACCTATTTCAAGACATAATTATGTAATTCTAACTGCTGGAAAAAATTTAGACAAAAATTTATTAACCATTTCCTACCAAGTTGTAATGCTCCCTATGGGTAGGCCTTGGAGCCATTGTCTAGTGCGGTCTCATAGAGAGAAAGGAAATAATCGAAGTTTGATCGCGTCTTCAAATACTTCGTTAAACTTTACCGTATTGCACAATTTCAAGAAGCTTGCTAGGTGTGTGTTTGCATCCTCTTAAGGGCTTCCCCTGAACTGATTTAACTATACCATTATAATTAAAATAGGTTTAAGTTCGAAATTGTTAGTGTTTATCGGCAGTCTAACTATTCCCATCATGTTTTGTGTCATCACCAGTTGGGCATAATCTCGGAGGGCCCTCTGATTTGGTGCTAGAAGGTTTGGTGGTATGTGCTAATGGTCTTCCATATCTAACTGTTCATGTAGTTGTCTTTTCATGGATCTGTTGTGACGGAGCATTCATTTGATCTCTAGATCAAAATCCACCAACTCTACTTGTTGACTTCGGCGCATGCAATAGCGAGGTCCCTTCCATGCCTACAATGTTAAATACCAATTAATAAATAAAAAATAAATTTAAATGAAAAAGAACAATACAAAGAAATGGGTGGTCTATTCTAGTACGCCCTAAGAATATGTAATAGCACTCGTTACACTCCCTGGCAATAATGCCAAAATTTGATGTGTATCGTTATAACATATCAAAATTAAATTTTTAATTACTATTACCGATTAAGTATGAGTGTCCTGTCCATCGAGACGGTATGAATTGTGTCTATCGCTATGACTAAGAACATATCAATTAAATTATCTTAAGCGAGAGAGAGAGAAAATAAGAGCAACGAGAGAAAAACTAAGAAAACATATATTTCCTAAGGCAATCAAGATAGTTGCGAATTAAAGAAGATTTAATGGTGAGAGGGTCTAGGCCCCTGTGCAGTGTGGAAATTCATCAAATAGCAAATACATTCGTAATCAAATTTAATTGGCTTATTATGGTGCATTAATCTTTTAATTTTTGAGACATTCTCCAAAATTATCCCCAAGCTTCAACCCAACAAGCATGTTTCCACGTCCCACTTAAGTTGAGAATATGAATATTAATACTAGTCCCATGTAAATTCCTCGGTTTCACTTCCGCCATTCCCTCAAAATTTATGTTTTGCAATTGTTGTCTAACCTACGAATTTTACTCCCGTTATTCCCCACGTGGTCACAATTAAATCAAGAACCACCAAGCATTTGAAAACATGAATTCACAATTGCAATTAATATGAACAATGAAACAAATCACATACATATATCCGTTAAAAGTCCTCAACTAACACAGGATCTTAGAGTATAAATCTAGCAATCCATAAAAATAAAAGCAAGCATAACAATCAAATTTATAATCCTATTATTCAAGAAAGTAAGAAAAAGATAAAATTATCTTAATCCGAGGTCTTAAACAATTGGTTGGATTTTGTTTTCAACACCACAAGAATTCTTCCAATTTGCTCTTGAATGATGTAGCTCTTTGAAGTCCAAGTTTCCAGTCTTTTTCCTCAGCCCCCACCCTCCAATTTTTGTCTAAAAATATTCTTTATATATAGGAGAGCTAGATCAAGCTAACAGGTGCACAAAAAATGGTAAAGAAATCCAATTTCCAGAAATATGTATCTGCTCATGCCATCTCTCATGATTGTGGACCTTCTTCTCGCTATCGCGGCCTCTTCAATCGCAGTCGCAACTTCGACCACAGTAATTCCAGTGAACACCGTGGTCTTCACCCATGGTCGTGGAACTCCTTCTCGCGAGCACAGCCTTTTCAACTGCAGTCACAGCTCCAACCACAATAATTCCAATGAACACTGCGATCTTCAACCGTGGTCGCGGTGTGGCCTCTTCAACTGCAGTCACACCTCTAACCACAATAATTCCAATGAACACTGCGGTCACGCATCTGACTTCTACGATCGCAGCCCTGATTGCACTTATTGAAAGTTTCTGGCTATTCTAGCGATGTTCATACTTTTCCATGTAACTCCCCCATCTGATGTCTAATCGACTCGATTTTTACTCCATTGGAGAACCAATTCATTTTTCATATATTCCTCACAGTGTTAGATCAAACAAATATTCCACCTCAACTCAGCATCCTTCCAAAGTTGCTGCTTGATCCTTGCACCCATGAAAACTTTCACAAGCATCATGCTATGTAATGTCATTCACTCTAAGATATATTCATGACAATATTTAATGTAATTCATGCACAATTTAAGCATTTTCTTCCATCATAAGTTTGTTTTAACACAATGTCCATTTTAACGAATTTTAGCATTACCATGAGCAACATACGTCACCAACCTTGTTAAATATATGCCATGAGTAACTATAATTTTAGGCAACCTCAGCACCACCCACATTCTAACGTATGTGTTACTGTGAGTATCATATGCCATAACCTCCTCATATCGCAGTTGCAATAACTCATCAATAAGTGGTTGAAGGTATATATCTATCTGTTGTTTATGGTTTACAAGACCAAGAGTCACCAATGTGAGAAACATGTGTCGAGTTGTCATACACATTCTTAGAACAGGTTATATGGTGTCATGATCATAGGCCAACAAAAGTAGGTCCAACTATATAATCTTAATGGTGTAAATCTGTTTGCACAAAGACCTAGACACAGGTTATGTGGTTCAGTTGTGAAATTTTGATTTGTCCTATCAAAGTATTTTCATGCCTTTGCGTTTGACAAGAGGCACAAAGAACCCTCAACAATGTTGTGATGCATATGCCAAGTTATGTGCTTTGCTGTCATGGTAGAGGTGTATAACTACTGTAATTGAGGATTCAAAAGCAAAGAATGCAGTCATGAGTATGGAACCTGTTTCTCACATGACAAATAACCTCACATTATTTTATATCTTACTTCTCTACAAAATTTGCAATTCTTAAGACCCTTATCACATTTCCAAAATCAAATGCATTTAGATTTGTAGCAATCAATTTTCACTATAGAAAGTCCCAATTCCTTGTTCAACTACTTAATGTTATAGAAATTCAACAGCATCCTATTGCCACTTGAGAGCATCTCCCCATAAGTTTACATATATCACCATAGCAACTCTACAAGATGTTATAATTTACCTTAATATTCACTAACCTTGTGACTTTCAATAGGGTAAAGAATCTTTTACGTTTGCTAACAAAGGTTCATTTGCCATTTGAAGAACATCAAAGAATTGGTCCCTTAAGCTTGTGACATCTAGGACCCGTGTTCTTGAACCTCCCTAACCATCACTATATCTCAATTCTTGTATGCATGATGGACTTGCACCTCCCACACCTACCCCACCATGACAACAAACAATGTTCCCAAATTAACACTACATCTTGAGTGCTTAAGGTTGCGAAATGACTACTCGATTCTTCTACTAATGAATCGTAAAGAGGGGCTTCGCCATGGTTTGTTCAATTGAAATAATTACAATAGAATCCCTTCTTGAACAAGTGAACCTTCGTTTATTTTGGTTCCAAAAACTTACTATTCTTACATTGAATACACAAACATCTAATATTACTTCTATCCATGCAGTCATATTTCACATTGGCCTAATCTATAAACTCATTCATGCCATTCTCGAATTTCGGTCTCAAATCCTAACGCCTAATCAATGTAGACTAGTAGCATGTACAATTGAAGAAATTACCTTATATATATTATCTATATATGAAATTACGAAGCACTCACACACTAAGTCAAAAAATAGTACTTTTCATCCCCTCCTAGCTAAGTTGTCATAGCCCAACATACCAAATGGAGTATATATTAAGGCTTCATATACATTTGTATATATAATATACAAAAAAAACCAAATAAATAAGCAAAAATAATATAAATAATAGACAAAAACAAAAATAACCCACTATATAAATGTGAGAAAAGGCCTTCTAGACGCATTGGAATGAGTATGTGAAGATATGTTGTATTTTTAATGGAATAAATGAATGGGTAGGGATTTAAAAGGAGACGGCCATTTCCTCATCTCGAAGCCATCCCAAAATAGGACAATTGTCCATAAGCTGTCTCAAATTTTGGTACAAGATGACAGATCATCTTAATTTGGGACAACTTTGTCTAAATCATCCCTAAAGCTGTGATGGTTAAGAACACCTGTCTGAAAAGTTGGGATGATTAGCAACAACCATCACAATTTGGGATTACATATTAGTCCCTTTCCCAAAGTTGGCAATGGTCTTCCTTAACCGTCCTACCATCCTAAGTAGGGACGGCTTTAGTCAATCCATCTCAAACTTTAGGAAAGGTCAACTAAGCTCATTCTATTAGAGAAGGCTTAAAGGCAGTCGTCCCTAAATTCTGGTTTGGATATAAATTACCATGTCTATTTGAGACAATAACTAAGAAGCCGTCGCATATTAGGGGACAACCAAGAGAACCCTTCTCAAATTGTGATGGCATTTATGTACTGTTCCAAATTCTACGACAGCTAAAGCATTAGGGTCCCTAATAGAAATGGCTTTGAGATTTCACCAAGATTAAGAATTCTAACTTTGTGACATGATTCAAGACATTTTTGGGACAACCTTAATTTACTATTACAACTTTATTCCAAAGTCATCCTAATTTAAGATGATTTTTTTTTCATCTCGAATTGTCGTCCTTATCTGATAACACTCTTGATATGGATTCTTCTTAGTTCCTCTTGTTATTTGCCCCCTTATAACACAAGGCTGGTATTTATAGTAAAGACACGACTTTACTACTATCCTTAGGCCCATGTGCAGAGCCACCATAGCCTTAGGTTAGCCACCCATCCTAGTAGTAGCCACCTAATCTATACATCAGCTAATCATCAACTAACTACCTTTTTCTCAATTTATGTCAGCATAATAATGTAGGGTCACATCACTACCCCTTATATAAGGCAAACATTGTTATTCCAGTTAACCTTCAACCAAGAATATTGCCCTCAAAGCCCATGCTAAGGAAGGCCAAAGCAGAAGCTCAAAATCAATCTCACCAATTAGTTGATCTAAACTTTATGACAACAACTTAATGTTGAATGCAAAAGGTTAGTGAATCAGGTCAACGTTTTGAGTGAGACTTTCACAGCCAAGATTGAGGCAACTCGAGAGGAAGGTAAAAAGCCTGCCATAGAAAAATTTCCTCAAACAAAAAAGGCCAAGAAATTACTAAATGTCTATTGGGATGAGAGTCTTAAAAAACATGAATCATAGAAAGAATATCTAACTAAGCTTGCCCGTCGACAAACCAAGTACTATGATCATGCCTTTGCTTTACATTGGGATCATAAGGTGGAGCTCGACTTCATGAAGAAGGGGGTACATCTTTCATCTCTTGACACCAAGGTTAGCTTACAGTATTCTAGAAGGAGGGTTCCCATATTCGAGTGAAGAGGAAGCCAGTGATGATAAGACAAGTGATGTCAGTGATGGGGAAGGTGGTACCAAATAATTTTATTTGAATGAGCCTTTTATACTATAAACTTTTCTTAATGGACCGATTTCACCATTTGATGTTTGTAGTATTTGAAATTTCTATGTTTGTTGATTTTAATGATGTTGAAATTCTAAAAATGTTAGTTTGATTGAATACCTTTGAACCCCATACCTTTGCTAAGTATTATTAGTTAGAATGTTTTGGGATTAGTAGCTCAGAGCTTGGGTGTCTAAGGACCCTTAGCTTAAATAAGCATAATCGCTTAGAGATTAGGTTTGTTAAACCCTTAGCCTTGATGAGCTTAGTAGCTCGGAGCTTGGATTTTTTAGACCTTTGGCTTTGATGAGCTTAGCAGTTCAATGCTCGGGTTTTTTAGACCCTTGGCCTCAATGATCTTAGTAGCTCAGTGCTCGAGTTATTCAATAGTAAAATCTTTTAAGACAACATATATATCTCATGCCGAGGGTAGATCTTTGCCTTCTATGTTTATTAACCTATAACTACCTCTTGAGATCACTTCCTTTATTTTATACAGTCTATCCCACTTAGCTTTTAACTTTCCCATGAGGCGAACAGGCTGGAGCTTCTTTAGCACCAACTTACCTTCCTTAAATTTATGTTCCCACTTTTTTTCTTAAATCGGGTAGATATCATCTTCTTGTATTTTAAATTCTTTAAATAGGCCTGATGTCTCTGTTCTTCGATCATCACCAATTCATCCTTCATCAATTGCTCATTTTGCTCAGAGTTGTAAAATAAGACACGATTTGACTCTTCTCCAATTTAGCTAAAATTACCTATGTCTACTTCAATTTCTCCAATTTCTTCTTCAATTGTTGTTGTGGGTGTTATTCGATAAGCCCATAAAATTCCTTCAACTTAGTTTCCTCTGGCACCTTTTGGCTTAATTTTGAGCCGCTTTACTATGATTCAATTAATTACTTCAATCTACCCATTAGTTTGGGGATGATAAACCAAACTAAACTTCTAGTTGATTTTCACTACCTTACACCAATCCTGTATCTTTTTTCCTTGAAATTGTCTTTCATTATCCATGATTAGTTCCCTAAGTAGCCCAAATTTGAATACAATGTTCTTCCATAGAAACTCCATTACGTCTTTCTTAGTGATCTTAGTTATCGCTTCTGCTCTGTCCATTTTGTGAAATAATATACAACTACTAAAAGAAATTTCTTTGTCCTATTGCCGAAAGGAAAGACCTCACTATGTTTACCCCAATATGGCAAATGGTATAGTTGAGACCATCCTCCCTACTTCCAAAGTTGGGACATTTGCATAGTCTGCATGCTTTTTGCATTTTTCACATTTTCATACCATTTTCATAGTGTCTACCTTCATTGTGGGCTAAAAATATCGTGTCCATACTATTTTCCTTACCAAATTAATACCCTCTATGTTTGATCCACAACATCCTTCATGTATTTCATGCAGTACATAGTCATCCTCATGCCTTCCTAGAGGTTTTAGCAAAGGTTGCCCATAAGATCTCTTGTACAAACTATTCCCCAAAGTGACAAACTTGATGCCCTTTGTTGCACTTTTTTGTCTATTTCTTCTTCTCATATTGCTTTAAGAATTAGTGTTCACTAGTCACTTCCTCCAAAATCATACCTATAAAGGCCTCATTTGCTTTTTGTAATGTGATCTTCTATGGGATTTCCAATTTGAACATAGTTGCTAACTTGGCAAAGGAATCTGCCTTGGTATTTTTCCTATCGAGCAATTTAGCATCGGTGGAATTCATTAGCAATTTGGCATAGCAAGAATTCATCAAACCCTTAGGCCATTTCCCTTACTTAATCCAGGTATCTTTTCATTGCTTACTCTCTTACATCATACTCACAGTTGTATTGCTAAGTGACTAGTTGTGAATCTGAATAGACCACTATTTTACAAAAGCGTAATGTGTGGGCCATCGTTAGTCCCCATAAAAGTGCTTCATATTCAGCCTCATTGTTTTATGCACCAAACACTAGTTGCAACCCTTGTTCTAACTCCTCCCCTTCAGGATTTATTAACACTATCCCCACTTCACTTCCATTGTGGGATGAGGACCCATCCATATGCAACATTCAAGGCAAGCAATCTTTATCCTCATACATTTCCACCATAAAATCTACTAGTGCTTGTGCTTTGATAATAGTATGTGGTTCATAGATGATGTCAAACTCACCAAGCTCCATAGCCCATTTGACTATCCTTTTGATACTTCAGTCTTAATCAAAATGGTCGTTAGTAGGTGGTGCATGAGGACAATTATGAGGTGTGATAAGAAATATGGTCGAAGCTTTCTAGCTATGATAACCAATGCTAAGGTTAGCTTCTCTATCTCGATGTACCTCATCTCAGTGCCTCATAGTACTTTACTTATATAATAGACTAGAATTTGGTTTCCTTCCTTCTTAACAATGACTAAACTAAGGGTTACCTCTAAAACAACTAGATATATAAATAGTCTTTCCCCCACACAAGGCTTTGAAAGTAAAGATGGGCTAGCCAAGTACAATTTTAGTTGCTCAAAAGCTTTCTAACACTCATCTATCCATTTGAAATCTTTTATCTTCTTCAATAATCAAAAAATTAGGGGACCTTTATCATCGACACAAGAGATGAATTGGCTTACCACTATTATCATTCGTTTTCAACTTTTGCACCTGATTGATGAGCAAGCATTTTCTATGTAGCTTTTTTTTTTTTTCTCAATTCTTCTCCCAGTTACCAAATATCGTAGAAACTTCTTTTCTTTAATTCGAAAAGTGCATTTGGCAGGGTTTAGCCTTAACTCATAATGCCTCAATGCAATGAACATTTCCTCAAGGTCTTTAACATGGTCCTCCTTCTAGCAGCTTCGTATTATCATGTCATCCACATATACTTTCATATTTTACCCTATCTCTTGTCAAAAAATTTTGCCCACTAGCCTTTGATATGTTGTCTCTACATTTTTTAGTTAAAATGGCATGACATTATAACAAAACAAGCCATAGGGTGTGACAAGAGTTACCTTCCATTGATCCTCCTTAGCAAGTGGGATTTGGTGATATCTTGGTATGCATCCATCATGCTTAACAATTCTGATTCAACCGTGGTATCGACTAACTAATCTATCTATGGGAGTGAGTAACAGTCTTTAAGACAGGCCTTCTTTGCATCTTTGAAATCCACACATACTCTCTATTTTCCTCCTACCTTCGGTACCACTATCAAGTTTGACAATCATTTTGGATATTGAATTTCTTCTAATTGTTATGCCTTCAACAAGTTTTCAATTTTTTCCTTGATAACAGCATTATTTTCTAGGCTAAATCTTCTTAATTTCTTTTTTACAGATTTAGCAAGTGGATCCATGTTTAGTAGTGTTCAAAGACTTCTGTATTTATTCCTTCTAATTCCTAATCAGAAGATGCAAATATGCCTTCATTTCCTTAAGGAATGTGATCGGTTAAGTCTTCCATGGTTATTGAAATTCTAACCCAATTTGTATAGTTATTCATAGTGGCAAAGCGACGCATTTCAATTCTTTTACAAGTTTTATTTGGAACTAGTTTCCGCGATTTGCTTCCATTAGGAGTTTCATATCTTTTTTAATCACCTCCACATAGCATTTCCAAGTAGCCCATTGCTCTCCCTTGACCATGCCCACCTCCCTTCCTATTGAAAACTTTATGGTCAAATGATATAGGAATGCCACTACCTGGAATTCCACCAATACAAGCCTTCCCAATATCATGTTGTATGCAGATGTCGTTTGTACGACAAAGAAATGTATATTTTTGGTGGTAACCCTTCCTACTTATCCGACGGTGACTAGAAGCACTATCCTTCTCTTTGGTTGCATCGCGTTCCTGTGAAACCAAATAAGGCATGATTTACTAGTTCTAGTTGGTCTATCCTAATTCCTTTTCTTTTGAATGCCGACATTGCCAAGATGTTTACTGAACTCCCACTAACCACCAGACATCGACCTACATCATATACATTAATGGTAGTAGTTATCACTAGGGCATTTGTATAAGGAACTATTATCCCCTCGAGGTCTTATGGCCTAAATGATATGGCTGGGCTCAGTTGCTTAGTTCATCTCATCCTTTTTCCTATTGTAGTGATGGCTCACTTGTCATTTCTTTCTTCCTGCTAAACCATCCTCATTATATCATACTTATGAATCCTCTTGGCTAATGTCTTTGTTCAGTCCCTGCACTTGCTTATGTCCTTACTACTCCTTCACTGCATGCTTCCTCTTTGCCAATGTAGTCCTATAATAACCCTGTTATTATTAAGTTTTCTATTTGCTTCCATAGATTGACACAATTTTCTATATCATGACAATATTCATTATGGAATTTACAAAATCATGCTTCCTTTAGGTTTTAGGGAAGTTTCAATGCTCCTCTTGGCCATCTTATTAAGTTTGTTCCCCTTAAAGTCATTAGTATCTATTCTCTACTTGCCCGCAATAGGGTGATCTTGTGCATACATTTTTCCACCACTACTATTACTAAGGATGACATCACTTATTTTCCCTTCCTGTAATCCCAAATTACTCTTTGTTCCATCATCCATTCACACCATGCTTCCTTCATATTTATATATTTTTCGACCCTTGATAAAGATTTGTCAAAATCCCTAATTGGCTTTTTGGCTAATGAACTAAAAAAATCTCCCTCTCTTAGCCCTTGTGAAAATTTGCTTGCTAGCACTTTTTAAGTAATTGAGGGGTATCCAAAATTGCTCTTGAGAATCTCTTCAAGTAGTCCTTTAGTAATTTTTTTTCCTTACCTCGTATTGAATAAAGATATTGAAGTTTTCTTATACCTTTTATAACTTACAAATTGGTAAAGAAAAATGGTCATGAAATAGTCAAAATTTCTAGTTGTTCTTGGTGGTAGGTTGTTGAACCATCCTTATGCCGATCCCCCCAAAGTTATCAGAAAAACCTTACACTTGATTCCTTCGAAATATTGATGAAGAAGCACTTGATGTCTAAATTTAGCTAGATGTTCAGTTGAATCCAAGGCCCTATTTTATTTAGGCATACTAATTTGCTTGAAGTTTTTAGTGACAAAATCAGCTAGTACCCTAATCGTAAAAGTAAGTTTATCCTTAGGTTGTTCTAGTTTTGTTTGGTTCCTCATTTCTTCCAGTTCTTGTAGTAGTATTGCCAACCTTTGCTTTAGATCATTAGATAAGGATCCATTCTCTGCCCCACCTCCCCCTTCCTTACCTCCCCCTTCCTTCATTTGCCTAACCCTTTTAACATCATTTTTGTCAATTCCTAAGGCTTGGGGTCAAGCAATCTCCATAACACCTTTATCCCAACCTACCTCTCTTCTTTTCAGGCAGTGTCTAGTGCTTCAACCACAGTCTTGGTAAATTGCTCCAATGAATTATGGATGATCTAATTACCAAACAAAGCTAAGTCATTTGAGAATTGCAATGCCTATACTGGCGGCACTGCTGGGAAAGCTCTCTTCTATTGGTCTTGTCCTTCCCTTGTCTCCATATAAACACATGCATATATTCTATCTCAGATCCAAGTATTCCTACATATAGCACTAATTATGATATGGATTCTTCTTAGTTCCTCTAGCTATTTGTCCACTTACAACACAAGGCTAGTATTTTTGGCAAAGAGAGGGCCTTAGTATTGTCCTTAAGCCCATGTGCTAAGCCATCAAAGCCGGCTAGTTGTCCAATCTACACATAAGCTAATCATAGAATAACCGCCATTTTATCAGTTTATTTCAATACAATAATGTATAGTCACATCAATTCTAGTAATATCAAAAATCATAGTAAATTGAGCGAAAAATGTTGGCAATGACTAGAGATTAGTTTCAATCTCATCTCTTATTGTGGCAATATTTATTTATTATTTGAATATTCGACATGTAATTTTGAAAGAGCGTCTATACCACTACCTTTATGTGAGCCCCTGGTAGAAGAGTGATGCGACAACAAAAACAAATGCCAAGACTAGAATGGGTCTACACAATTCAACACCAAGAAAGAAAACAGCTTTTTGCTTTGTCCAGCCTCCACACGAATGAAAAGGAAAGACAGGATGCCGTGAGAACACTAATTTGTGCAGAAAGGGTTAAGTAGAGATGATAAGTGATGGCGCAGTGATAGCCATGCACGACGTTTTGATGCTTTTAAAAAATGTAAGTAGGAAAAGCCACTTGAAGCAAACGGAACGCATTAAAGAACCTCCAATGGGGATTAAAATATTTTGAATTAATTATTACGTATGGATTTATTAATTCACCTGTAAATACAACTTTCATAGGTTCTAGAATTCTACGTGTGAGCAATTATAACCTTTCAATTTAATATTCTGGGAAGGAAAAGTTTTCGTCGTTCTATAACGCCTATAATTGAACATCACAGGAAGACTGACATGTTGAAATCATTAGTGGAATGTTTGTTTTCAAATTTTAGAGTTAGAAGACAAATTTAATCATTACATTTTATTAATTTAATTTTTTTTATTTTTACACAATTGTTTAAATAAAAATATTTAATTTTAATCTCTTTCTTTCTTATTTTTACATAATTTTTCAAACAAAAATATTTTAAAATACAACTAAAATTTAAAAACAAACATATCCTAAGCTTAATTCGTTAGATCTACGGCAATTATTCTGTCTTAAGTGAGTATTTTACAAAGGTTATCTATACTGTATATTATACGGAGAGATAGTAACTATCTTAGTAGTACAATGTATATTTACCAAACTATCCCTATCTTAACTCTTTATTATCCCTTATTTATCATCAGTATATTAATATATTCTCTCGTCTTTTCTCTTCCCTTTATTTATCTTTCTTTTATCTCTCTTTTTATTTTTTAAATATTTTTATTTTGTGAATATCTTTATTATTATTATGATTGCAGAAAATACGGCTATTTTACATATATAGTAATTTTATAAGATGTCAAAAGTTGTTTTGAATATAAATTATTATTAATATACATATATATATATATTACATATAATAAATCATGCCCGTAATTTTATAAGATGCCTCACTCATTCACTTCTGAAGTTTCCTGAATCTTTTGCCAATGAATTACATCATTAAGAAGTAAAAATAACAGGGAGTGTAGAGATGAATAAGAACAGAAGAAAAGGTAATGATGAAAATAGCGTTGGGTGAGCGTGCGAAGAAGTGAAAGGCACCGCGTCAAAAATGCAGATGAAGGCGCTGCGGACAGCACGTCATCGCATTCGTAATCCTCTCAGGTCAAATCCTTTTTCTCTTCTTCTTCGTATCACTTGCTCTTTATCTCTATCTGGTTGGCCCCTTTTCAATGAAAAGTTGAGCGTGAGCTCGTAAATGACGAAGACAGCTGATACGAAAAGGCACACCTTTCAGATTTCAATAATTGTTGATTTCTCTTTGAAAAGGTCATGTCCGACCCTCCCAAATTAATAGTTTTTTTTTTTTTTTTTAATTTTACTATTTAACTACTTTGTTTCAACTTAACTTTTTAGTTGTTCAATGACTTTACTCGAAATTAGGAAAAAAGGGTGCTGCGGACTAGGCAGTGCATATTTCGGTATACAGACTATACGATATGGAAATCGAAATTTTGTTATTTATCAAATATCGAATTTAATTTTCGGTTATATGTTTGGTATATTATTTTTTAAAAATTTATTTTTTGATCCGGTATTAATATATCGATTACTATTTTTTTTTATTTTTAAATTTTTTAATATATTTTTTACTTATTTTTTAATATATTTTTTAATTTTTTAATATATTTTTTAAATTATAAAGAATTTATTTTTAAATTTTTTTAATTTTTTTTGTTAAAATTCGATTCATCAAAATCAATCAAAAAAAAATTCGATACGTATTGAATCAAATCAAAAATTCGGTTTGATTTTTGGTACCTGATTTTGGCGAATCAAGATTTGGATACACTGAAATTTCACTTTGATTCAATTCGATCTTACCCATTGGACAGTCCTGCATCAACAGCAACAGACGTGAAAGCAGCAGAAGGGACTAAGCTTTCATTACACGACATACAAGTCCAGTGAATGGAGGCCTAAGGCACCAGTTGGTTCAATCAGATTAATTGGAAACTATCCCGGAATCCGAATTCAGTACTAAGAAGAACCAAATAATATAAAAAACCAGAAATTATCATTATCGATTTCATCTGTTCAAAGTGTTTAAAACTTGAAAGAGAAATATTTATTTACTTATAATAAATTGAGGGCTCAAAATTTAAATACATTGATTTATGACCATAAATGCTTTGACTATAATTAATACTATTTTGTATTTTTTAACGATAGGTAATGCATATGTTCATGCGCTTGTTATTATCGGATAAAATAACATCTTATTGTATTTTTATTTCATGTCAGTTTAATGAAGAATTTTATTACTTTTATTTGATGAAGCATTTTTCAATGTTTTATTTCCCAAGAGTTTTTTGAAAGCAAAAGAATCAGAAAATATAGCAATAGAAAAATAAAAATTTTAAACATTATTGTTTTGTGTCCTAGAGTTAAATTGTTATGAGACTAAATAGCATTTAAAATACTCAATTTAATTTCATTTTCAAGATTCTTTTAATTTCTAATTAAGTTTAACCGTTAGAAAATCAAAATATATCTATGTTACAAGAAATTAATTAAATAAATTGTGACTAATAATATAAATACTAGAGAAATAACTATTTATACATAGACAACATTTGCTTAGGGCACTCAACATGATTCAACTGTTAAATTATACATGCATGTTAATAGTGTGTGGTTTTTGCATGGTTCCATTTTTCAAAATAACATATTTATATTTGATGATCTATTTAATCTAAAACTTGCTTTGTTTGCTTTTTTTTAATTAATTCGTTAATTAATACTTTATGTTTGAATATATATATATATATATATATATTACAATTTAACAAATGGAAAAATAAACGTGTGTGTGTATTCACGGTCAACTAAACTTTTTGAAAATGATTGAACAAGCTCAAATAGTAACCTATTCAACTAATAAATTTACTGGTCCAATCACCATTTTAAAAACATTAGGGCTATGTTTGGAAGCAGAGTTTTGTTGGAAGATATTTAGTGAATTGTATTGAAATGAGTATTATATTTAAAAAATATATTTTAATGTGATAAATAATATAATTTATTTGAATTTATATATTTAAATATTTATAAAATATATAATAATAATTGAATAATATAATAATATATAGAAATAATGATTATTTTTTAAGGTATACATAACTATAAATATGAGAGTAAATATATATATATATATAGAGGTATTAATTTGATTAAAAATATGTATAATGATTAAAAATAATTAGTTAATTATATATAAAAAAAATTAAATTTAAATTTAAAAAAAATTGTAACGTAGATTATTTGAATATACCGCGTCGATGGATGAATGGAGGTGAAACATAGCTAACAAACATAGCCTAGGGGGTGGTGTGGGGATTCTTTTCACTTTAAATGAGGGGAGGAGGGGAGGGATGGGAGAGTATCACACACCGTATTATTTAAATAATACACACACATATACAACATTCTAACTTTATGATATTTTTTAAAAAATAAATTGTAAAACATAAAATTATATAATTATATTTATTTTATATTCTTTTATTTTTTCTATCTTTTCTTTCTTCTGTTTTATTTAACTTATTTATATTTGTACTTTTTCCGAATTTTCTATTTTCCAAGTCTTTTAATATTCCCTGTTTTCATCTTTTAAATATAAATATGATTTTAATTTCAAATAATATCATTATTTAAATAATTTTACTGCTAATTTTTCTATTTAGAATAAATTACAAACTAATATTTAATTATGGTTAATGTTTAATAATTAATTTTGTAGATAATGTTATACTTGATTATTGCAAGGATTAGTCAATTTAAACTATTTATTTATGGTAATACAAAAAATAATAATTGAATGCTCCTATACTTTAGTGTTATTATTATTATTATTTTTTATCATCAGTTGTGATTTTCACGTGTATTACTTTTTCAAATTAGTTGATATCTTGAATTTTTTTTAATTTACCTGAAGACGGAACCGGAAGTTTATTTATTTATTTTTAAATAATTTATATAATAAATATTAAATATTTATTCTTCTCAAACACGGAACCGGAAGGGCGGAGCGGGCCATCCTGTCAACACTCCTCAGTCAGCCTCGTAATCCTGTCGACACTGTCGCTACAGAAAGGCTTGCTATTATTTTTTCACTTCACGAAAGCTCAGGCTCTGTCCCCATCCTCATCTGACCCTCTATATAGCTCTTCGCGCCAGACCGCATTTTCTTGCGCCTCTCATTTCAATGCCCACAAAAAGTTTTCTTGGATCGCCATTTGTACTCCTGAAGCCCCTTTACAAGCCATTCAATCACTCAGCTGTCACCATGGCCACTTGTGTACACTCTTCCCGAACTGAAGCTCCTCCTCAAACCGTTACACAAATCGATGACCGTGTGTTCAATAATTATGTGAAATATTGCAGACCCAATTTCCCCGATTTTGTTTTTTGCGCACCTCCCGCAGAGAAAAAATCAAAGACCCTCCGCAAGCAGACGTGCACTGGCATCGACCTTAACGAGAAGGGCGCTGATCTCTGGCTGCGGATGAAGGATGAGGCCAGGTCAGATGTTGATCAGGAACCCGTACTTTTCAGTTTTTATTTTAGCTCAATCTTGTCCCACGATTCCATGGAGAGTGCTCTAGCTAATTTTCTCTCGATGAAACTGAGCAATTCTATCCTGCCCAGTGGCACCCTCTACGATATTTTCTTGGGGGTTCTCACAGAGGACCAAGAAATTGTGAGGGCAGTCTCTGATGATCTGAGGGCAATTAAGGAGAGGGACCCTGCTTGTATTAGTCACGTGCACTGTTTCCTGAATTTCAAAGGATTCTTGGCATGCCAGGCTCATAGGATGGCACATAGTTTGTGGTCCAAAGGCAGGAAAATATTGGCGCTGTTGATACAAAATAGGGTGTCTGAAGTTTTTGCGGTGGATATTCATCCGGGGGCAAAAGTTGGGAGAGGGACTTTGCTTGATCACGCAACGGGAGTGGTGGTTGGAGAGACTGCCGTAATTGGGAATAATGTGTCCATTTTGCACAATGTGACGTTGGGGGGCACTGGTAAGGTCTCCGGTGATCGACATCCGAAGATTGGCGATGGTGTTTTGATTGGGGCAGGAACGTCTGTGTTGGGCAACATCCGAATTGAAGACGGAGCTAAGGTTGGAGCGGGGTCTGTGGTGCTAAAGCAGGTGCCGGCTCGAACAACTGCCGTGGGGAACCCAGCCAGATTGCTTGGAGGGAAGGAGAATCCGCTTAAGCTGGATAGGATTACAAGCTTCAAAATGGACCACACGTCGCTCATGTCTGATTGGTCTGACTATGTTATCTAGAGTGCCGATTTTAACGCTTTTTCCCCGTTTATTAATGATGGTAAATAGAGTGTAGGGCCATACTTGTGAGAGAGAACATGAGTTCTGCTGCTAGCGCGGTTTGTTCTTCTTCACTTTACGTGTTCTTCTCAAATAAAGCCTCCTAGGGGCTCCTGAGTTGTGTATCTGTTGTTCCGTTCTCTGTGATGAGTGGATGTGTAATAGTTGAAAGACATAGTTTGGATCAAATTTAAAATCAGAAGTAGAGTTAATCATTGAATAAGAGGGCCACCTCTGTTAATATACATATATATATATACTCTGAACGGGTCATATCCAGAAAGGTCCTCAGGCTGTTTGTATGTAAATTTTGAACGCAGGTAGTTTAGCAGTAAAAAGAGGATAGAGAATGGAAAGAACCTGGAAAAATGTTTTACGAAGTATCCGAAAGGGAACATCTGCTTGCATGGGGTCGAGCGTTCACAGGGGACCCTAGTTCTCACCCGTTTGTTGTGTTTCATCCTAAGATGCTTCTCCCAACAGCCCTCAAAACACCTAAAAAAAATGAAAAAAGAGTGTGCGTCTTGTCAGCAAAAACAAGTATTCATCTTTCACTTGGGGTGCATTTGGGTATAAGAATTTCGAATCCATAATCTGATTTACTTTTTTGAATTATACTTCAAGTAACTGTGGTGGGTTTGAAATTTGTAGTTTCCTCCTACTCAAAATCCTTCAATCCAATCCATATGCGACCCTAACGTAAGAGGTTGATGGGGTTCTAGCTCTCATCCATGTAAATTCTAGTTTCCTTTTCTTAACTCATTTTTGTACTTGTGAAAATTAGAGAACAAATCGAAAACCAAAAAAATATAAGATATTATATAGGTGGGAGAATCATCAACCGAGGATGACACGAAAGTCAACAGATGGGCAGAGGGAGAGTTGCCAGTACAAAATTGTGATAAATTGTGATACTCTGAACAAATAGTGTGATGCCATTTTGGCGTATTTAAAAATTATTAAAATGAGGGAGAGTGATGCCATTTTGACGTATTAAAAAATTGTCAAAGTGAGGGACAGATGAAAAAAAAAATAATAGTGATAAAATAATGAGAATTTGTTAAGAATAATTTTAAAAATTACTTAAATGTCATTATTGTAGTTTTAACTTATTTATTGTGTTGTTTTTATAAGGTTTATTGAGAATCCCTTTTTTTGGTACTCCTGCCTTTTAAATGTAAAACAACTTTGAAATCTGTATAGGTGGCATAGTCCATTGAGAAGTGAACCACGTTAAAATTGTATTATTAATCATTACTTGTATTTCTTTTGTTATTCTTGTGCTTCTTGTCCGACAATCAGTATCTCTTTTACTTAGCACTAGTGGCTAACTTGCCTGACAAATTGTGGCTCTTTTGCTCAATAGATTATAACTTATGTTTTTTTGATGTTTCCACCATGGAGCTATTATTGATAAGTATTTCAATCTTTTTAGAGTTTTGCTTTGTTGGGGTATTTGATGATGAGAACAAAAATTAATATTTGTTACTAACGAAGGGCTCAATAACTAGTATCCAAGCCCTAGTATCTAGTTGAGAGCTATGGAAGTGAGAACAAGCAAAAATGATCAATTTGAACGGCACAAATTACCACGTGTGGATGAGTAAAATGAAGGAGATTCTGTAGGTAATGAAAATGCATTTACCAGCATTTATGCTGGTTAAGTAAAGGGCAAGTCAAACAAGGAGTGGAAATTTGAGCATGAGCAAAAATCTATGGTTTTATTCGATAATTTTTCGAGGATAATGTATATAACCACATTTGTAATAAGACTTAGGCATGGACTTTATGGAACAAGTTAGAGGAGCTGTATTCCTCCAAAACTAGCAATAATAAATTATTTTATTTGACAAAATTGGTCCACATGAAGTATCAGAATGATACATTGATGACAAACCACCTAAATGATTTGCAATGAATTGTGGAGCAGTTGTTAAAGATGGGCATATAGATTGATGATGACGTGTTTGCTTTGTTGATGCTAGCCTCCCTACTAGAGTCATGGGAGAGTCTGAAAATTTTGCTTATGAATTCTGCACCACATGATGTGGTAAGCATGGATTTGTCAAAAATGGAGTCCTGGACGAAGAAATAAGAAGAATATCACAAGGTGTTTCTTCATCATAGTAGGATGTCCTTGTAAATTTCAAGAGGATGTTAGTCTAGAAGTCCAGAACCAAAGGATAGGAGTAGAGGAAGATCAAACAAATATACTAAAGTTGAGTGCCATTACTGCAAGAAAAGGGTCATATACAAACATTTTATTAGAAATTCAAAAAGTGACTAGAAGAAATGGAGGTTAAGATAATAACAGTGATGGTGAACAAATCAGTG
The DNA here is from genome assembly GCA_019155195.1 of Avicennia marina. NCBI lineage: Eukaryota > Viridiplantae > Streptophyta > Magnoliopsida > Lamiales > Acanthaceae > Avicennia > Avicennia marina. Next base: position 14,568,304 of record CM032754.1, on the reverse strand, counting down.
TTGCCAATGGATTCAACTTGTCTCTAATGATGATGTTGTTAATCTTGCTTCTCAAGAGACGAGTTGGGTGATTGACAGTGGTACTACCGTTCACACAAAATCTCAAAAGGTGTTCTTCTCATTATATACACTTAGGGATTTTGGTATTGTGAAGATGGGAAATGAGAGTTTTTCAAAAGTTATAAATATAAGAGATGTGTGTTTGAAAATGGAGAATGGTACGTGATTAGTCCCGAAGGATTTTAGACATATTCTAGACATGCACCTAAATTTGTTTTTGACAAGTAAGTTAGATGATGAAAGTTTCTGCAACACCTTCTTTCATGACCAATGGAAGCTCACTAAAGGATCGATACTGGTGGTTAAAGGGAAAAGGTACATGAAGTTACACCTTATGTATGCTAAACTCTCCCAAGATGCAATGAATGTAGTGCAGAATGACAGTGCTTTCGAGTTGTAGCACAAACGATTCGATCACATGAGTGAGAAGAGCATGGCTCGTTAGTGATAGGCCTATAATTGATTCCACCAACAATGGCATAGAGACAAGTTGAAAATGATGTTTGAGTAGTTCAGCTAGAAATGGGAGATTGAGATGTTCTCGTATCAGAGGAATTTGATAATGGTGGTGTTCATAATCAACAGCTAGCTCAAGGGGATTCACCAGTGATAAGGTCTATTAGAATTTGACAATGCTTTACCAGATATCTTGAAAATCAGTATATGTTATTGACTAAAGGGGGAGGACTAAGAAGCTTTGAAGACGTTTCAATATATGAACACCACGAAAGCAATGCAAGAAGTTCTTGTATAAAGAATTTTGAGCTAATAAAGTTACTAAAGGGCAAGATAGTTTTGATGAATAAGTAGATGTTCAAGTGGGATGAACATAGTTTCCCACCACAGTTTAAAGTTAGGAAAGTTATCAATAGATTTGGTCAAAGGAAAAGAACATGCTTCGACTAGATTTTCTCAACGATGGTGAAGATGATATGCAATTGAACAATGCTAAGAGTTAGCAACATCATTGATGTGTCCCATTTGTCAAGAGGGAGAGATTTGACATGGGTTTCTCCAAATAGGGTCGACATCATTAAAAATTGAAAAAAATATAAAATATTATATGGGCGGTGGAGATGATTCCACCACTTCAAACCTTATATAAATAAAGGATGAGATGCAAGGTATTAGATGGGTTAAGGGAGAGTTGCTAGAGCAAAATTGTGATGCTTTGAAGAAATAGCGTAATGCTAAAGTAATTATTAGAGTGATGAGGAGTTAAAAAGAAATTTGTGAGAATTTCCTTGTGAATAACAAAATAGTGAAGATTTGTTTGAGATATTTTTGAGAAATACTTGAGTGCCACTATTTTGGTTTTAACTTCTTTGTTGTATTGCCTTTAAAAGGTTTATAGAGAAGCCTGTCTTTTGTAGTCCTACTTGTTAAGTAGTAGAAAAATTTTAAAGCTTGCCCTGTGGATGTAGCGCATTGAATGGTGAATCAAATTAAAATTATTAAGCCATTATTTATTACTCATATTTATTTATTGTTTATTTGCTTCTTGTCCAGCGGTCACTGGCTTTTTTGCTCGATGCTCTATAGCTAATCTACCTAACGAATTGTGGCTCTTTTGCCTAAGGGATTGTGACTTACCTTTCTTTGATATTTTTGTTGTGTAATTATTATTGATAAGTATCTCAATTTTTTTTAGAGTTTAACTTTATCGGGAGTATTTGGTGATAAGATGGAATATTGATATTTGTTACCAAATACGGGACCAAGAGTGACTTAGCCCTGAAACACAAACACCTAATGGCAGATGCACGTTCAACTTGGTCAAGTTTCAGCTGTTGGTTCCTTGGCTGATATGGCCAAAGAAGTCATGGAAAACTCTGTGATACAATCTATGCTTCTAGACCTGCTAAGCTTTGGTGAGTATAATAAGGAGCAAGAAACTTTCAAATCTACTAGTAAAAAATGAACACATGCTTATTGAACAATTAATTAACTTTATCTTATTATAATAAATTTAAAATATTATATATTTTACAACTTAAATAATCAAAATCAAAATTATTTAAAAATTAAAACTATATTTGAAATTTTTATAAAAGAGAAAGAAAAGAAACTAAAAGTGACAGTAGAAAAACGGAGAAGATAAATTTTTATTAAGAAGCAAACAAAAGGTCTAAAAATAAAATTAAAGAGATAAAATAAATTAAAGAAAACAAGAATAATTTAATAATTTAACTATGTTTAATATAAAAAAATTAGTTGGCTGCTAAACTAGAGTAGTATATCTGCTGTGTATCCTTCCATTAAATTGCGACCTCGAATCAGTGGAGTGAAACCTAAACTTGACTCCTAGCTACAACAAGCATATATGATTCTTAATATCATCTTCAGTGAAAAGAGAGTAGTACAGGACCAAAACACAATCCTGTAGATGTTCAAGACACCTAACTTCGTAGGGGTGTAAACCACTAGGTTATGTCCTAAGTCAACCATGCTCGTATACACCTACAAATTTAAAATCTTTAACCTACTAAATACACACTATATCTAGGGTTTTTTAATTTAATATTCTTTTTTATTTTCATTTTTTCAAAATAATTGAGCTGAAAACCCTTCGACAGAATATACTATTCCGTCTTACCTATCAACAAAATTTAACGATTCCGTAATTTGGAAAGACAAAATCTAACCTTAAAAAAGAAAATTAAAAAAAAGGAATGCCAGGTTAGCATTGTATCATTCAACCTACATGATAACCTTATAATTAGAAACATCCATGCTGTTCTTTTTATGGTATCACGTCAACCACATTTGAATGCGAAAACATATGAGGCAGGTTTGAGCATGTCTAGATGAGAAGGTGATTGCGACAGTTTGGGCATTTCTGAATGATGAGGTGAGATCTAATTGTACAGTTGGAAATCCTGAGTAAGTCACTGGAAGACTACAGTCTCAAGATGTCTAAACATCGCCATGTCATACCATCTCGAGCACATCTGTTGAGCTTGTAACCAAATGTTAATACTCATGCATCACTATACATATATTATGTGATTTACTCAGAAAGTTAAGGATAGTATATCATATGTACGAAAACTCTAGTATCTCCTAGTTGCTATCCCCTAGTGGTACAAGGAATTGATGATACATCATGTGACTCGTTGGTAGTACTCCAAGTACCTCTCCCTAACGTAGGGCTAGCTGTTTGGATCCCACCTTGGGGTGACAATAAGTTAGGTTAGCGGGTTTGCGAGTCAAATTAAGTCTTGGGTATTACATACGACCTATTGACCTGAGCCTCATTTGATTATTTTTAGGGGTCAGAAAATCTAACATAAACCCAACTCGTCAATTACGCAAGTTACTCAAATCTGACCTGCCAACTAAAAAAATTTTTTTCCTTTAATGAAAATTAAGGCTTGATGTTTTAAATATTTAAAATTTTACCATTTAATTTTATTTAATTAGTTTTTTATATTATATAAATATTTATTAAATTATTTAAAATATATTCGCAAATTCAAGAGTTAACCTTTTGGGTAACTCAAAATTAACCCGTTGATCTTTTTAGGTTTGTATGATTAACCTGATTTTGACCTAAACCTGTCAAAGCTTGACCTGTACTTACTAATTTTGGGTGAGGTTTTCGGGTTAGATAAAAAATTGCCATATCTAAATTCCTACCACCGTTGCTCGTATACCGCATGCTTGGTGGCTAAATTCTTGCCTGCACTTGATCGTCGATCAATGCAATGTAGTGCATAAAGACGCTTGGTGAGGTCCACTAGTGTAGATTGTATTGCCTTGAATAGCCTAACCACTCTTTCAAGATAGTGATACTCAATTATCTCATACAAGATGAGGGACCCGAGTATGCCCAATAAGCACATAACCTCTCATTGGGCAATGACATAAAGTCTTGCTCTTTATAAGGCTACTATATGAATTGCATATAATGAAAACTATATTATTATAAGTGTATTGAATACACCATTAATTAAAGTAGATAGGTCTAGGCCTTGGAGTCCAAGATATCATGAATAATGTGCATGGCGTGGGCTACTGTCTCATGCAACTCATGACTGCAAGTAGTGTGCCTATAATAGGAAAAATTATCCGAATGTATAAAAATTTGTAATAAATTTATGCCACAATGCACAAATTAATACTCTTATATGTAGTTCACTGTACTGTGGACCGAATGAGGTAATTGGAAGAATTCAACTGTCATCTAGTGCCATTGGCTGTGTGTTCCTCCCTATGCGACCTATGTGGAAGCACATGCTTGGTATTCAGGATCACGCTCAAATTTGTATCAAACATGGATTAACTACCATCAATAAAAAGATGCACTATATGATTTGAACTTGAAATGTAATTAGACATAAGTTTTCTTGTAATACCCTACATGCTACATAGATATTCTCATGTACTTGTTGCGATAAGGTACAAAGTTATCTGTACATATGTGCGAGCACAACATTGCCCTAACTATACTCACATGTGCAATCGAGGTCCTTCAGGAGTGGACACAATAGTAGCTTGAACCTATTTGAGGAATTAGGCATCATTGTGCATAGCAGTATCAACAATACATATTCCCATGCGTATTGTGCGGCCTACTCAAGAGTGCTATGTGGCTATAATTAAGTCACATCTAAATGGTTAGACAAATTAAGGCTTAGGAGGGTGGAACCCTTAAACCGTCACTAGCCTAGGTGGAAACTTAAGTAATACCGGTCGTATGCCTGCCACTCCACTTAAGTCCATCTGACATCGACCCTTGTCACTAGATGGCCCATAATAGGCAGCTGCCATATCAATGTCACATCATTAAGAGTGATCGTGGCCTTTCTAGATGCCAAGTAAAAGTGTGGGTCTTTAGCCACCATCTCTCAACCTTAGTAATCAGTAAATGCCAATCTATTTGAAAGTGACCACTTATAAACTCTATATAGGCCGATTTGATGGAAAATAGCTACTGCTTTGTCATCTACTATGAGCTTCCACAACTAGGCATCTAAAGGTCAAGTCCAACTCTCCATCCCACACTTGGCTTGATCTATGACTATGTTGATCATGCAACAAAGTAGGATTATTCGGTCTAGGGTCCATCCTGCAACATGAAAGGGGATGATTTTAAAGTTTCTAAGTATTAGAAAATAGGAAAATTATATATGGTATTATTTGAGTGTTGAGAATTGGGAGTCTTGAAAATATTTGAAATTAGAGTTTTGTTGGGATAATTATGTAAGATGTGATTTAAGTGTTAGGAATTAGGGGTCTTGAGAATTTAGGATCTGTGGGAATAATTTTTTAGGGTATAATTTGAGTGTTGAGAATTTAGGATCTTGAGAATATTAGAAATTAGGATTTTGTAGGGATAATTCATCTAAGGTTTATGGTTTACGATTTTGCTTAGATAATTTTCTAGGCTTTAGAGGTTATGATGTTGAAGGGATTCTTTATCCAGGATGTGAGTATGATTAGGGTTTTTGAGTGTTGTGAATTAGGGTTTTATTGGGGTACTTAGGTTTGTACATTCATGCAGTAATAATAGTATAGATGTAAATATCTAACAAGATATACGATTTATAAGATAAAAGCATATAATACTTCATTACTAAAAGTGAAAGATACAAATGTCGACAACATGGCCTCAAACAAACACATAAAGTGTAAGAAAGATCAATAGCTATAATACTATCATTGTCATAGCTGTTTGAAGGATGATGTCATATTTTCATGTTGACAATGGAACTCCTGTTCACTTTCTCTTCGTGCTTGATGCCTTAGCCAATCTATCTCATGTGGAATCTTTATACTTAGATCTCCCTCTCTATGCCTGATGAATCACTGATGTGGATTGTGAACAAAGTAAATTGTGGTTGTTCCCAATAACTCTTAGACCAATTTAGGTAAAACTACCCGTGCACATGTTAACATAAGCTATAGTGGAGAAATAGACCTACACAAGAATCTTCGATTAAAGACTCCATTTCCTACCAACCTAAATTACATGGGAACAAGGAATACCGTGCAGTAGCCATTGCCCATAAGAGCATTGCCAGATTTTGATCGACATAGTTTGAACTTTCCCACCTCCACAATCCTGAGTGTTCACAGTAATGATTTGAACTGTTCTCTCACACCTATCAAACAGTTGCACAATTTGTTTGATTGAATTGACCTTCGTATCTGCATACATCGTGCTCAGCCATGTTGGTCTACTAATTTTAAGGTTGTAATGGAATGCAGCCACATAGAATGCTAGTGGGCATTCCATTTTTTTTAAAAAAAATTTGATGCCATCGTTTGAAACGACGGAATATGATATTTCAAAAATTACTTCTTAAGTTTGCCATTTCTGAAAAATAGAAATAAAAAAGAATATTATTAAAAAATCTACACTATATCCATTTGGTCTATTCCTATGCTTCGCCTATAAACACTACCTTATATGCTCAAATTTTATTTGCAAGTAGGGTAGAACTGGAGTAGAGTATTGACTCGACTCAATTTTTTTAGATTTATTTTCTTTTATTCATTTGATTCTTTTTCTCACTTTAACTTGAAACCTACCGTGCTTGATTTATAAGGTCGAATTTTGACTAAAATTAGTTAAACCCTATTTGTTTCTATATTTTTCACATCCATTGTCCATTTAAACTTTACATAAGCAAACATCTATTCAATAAAATTTTCATACAGATTTAAACTAAAATATATATATATATATATGATTAACTAATTATTTTTAATTATTAAAATTAAATCATGTACTTCATTAAAATTTTTAATAAACTATCCCACTTGGTGGATATTTAAAAATTAGCTCTGTTTTTGAAAACTGAATTTTCAAAAATACTGGGTTTCAAAATTGAGCCATAATAATAAAAAGTAAAATTGACACAAAAAACTTGGGCAGTCCTTGGGGAGTCTTTTAATTAAATATTTTAAATTTAAAAAATTTTATCAAAATGATCGAGCGGGAGAGGATTTTAAAAATTAAGTATTTTTGCGTTTGGAAGGGTGGAATTTAAGAATTCCACCCTCACAAACGGCGGAATTTTTAAAAGAAAATTTTTTAAAATGTTTTTCGCCCTCCATGAGAGTGGAAGATGTTTGCTATCACTTCTCCCAAACACAACCTTTTGGCTATCTCCCCAAAAACAACTTGGTTCCTTCACCATTTTTGCAAACCTTTACCATTTTCCCCAACACAATCTTCATCATTTTCACAATAAAAATCCAAAACCAAACACATTTGGTTAGAGGGCTTTTTAATCCAAACATTTCAGTGAAAAATCCTGCCAAATCGTCTCAAAAATTGTAAGGTACAAATTTTAAAATTCAAACTGAAATTTAGTTAAATAAGTATATTTTTGTTATTAATTTTGTGTATTATTAAAATTGTGTAGTAGAATGTTAAGAGAATGAATTTTCGGCATAAATTTGGTGCAGTGCATGGGGCACAGGTAGCTGTGGTAGGGTTGACTGTAAAAGAAAAAATGGGAAAGGAAGAGAGAGAGAGATTTAGGCGGCGTGCTCCGATGGTGGCAGTGCTTAGTAGCGGTGGGTGGGTGATTGGTGGTGTGGGAAGAAAAAAGAGAGGGAGAAGGAAAGACAAGAAGGGGAAAAAAAACAAGAAAGAAGGGGAGACTGCAAGAAAGAAGAAGAAGAAGAAGGGGGTAGGGGGTGGTCGTTGTTGGGAGTGGGAGAAGGGTGGGAGAAGAGGGGGAGAAGAAAAAAGGAGAAGGAGGTTAAAAAAAGAAAAGAAAGGAAGGAGAAAAGATTGTAATAATAGAAAAATATGTGGATATAATTGTAAAATTAATAAAAATAAGAGGAAAAAAAAATACGAAAAAAATAAAAATGTTCAATTGATATTTAGTTTTATTTAGTTGTTTAGAATTATGAATTAGGTAATTAAATTGAAATAAAATGTTTAAATTTTGATGATTAATATTTATTTATATGAATTAGTTGTGAAATTTTTTATATTAATTTATATAACTATTTAGGTAATTTTATTTATATAAATTAGTTGTGAAATTTATGTGTATTAATTTATACAAGCTTTTTGGAAATTAAAAAATCAGAGAAAAAGAAAAATAGGAAAAAAAATAAAAATGTTAAATTGATATTTAGTTTTATGTAGTTATTTAAAATTACAAAATAAGTAATTAAATTGTAATAGTACGTTTAAATTATGATAATTAGTGTTTATTTATATAAATTAGCTGTGAAATTTATGTAAATTAATTTATACAAGCTTTTAGGCAATGTTATTTATATAAATTAGTTGTGAAATTTATTTGACCAATTTATTTGATATTGATGCAATTGGTGAATTAATTTAAGTAATTTTTTTAATTTATACAGTACAATATTATACCAATTTATTTGATATTAATGCATTAATTATGGTTCATATGTCATTAGAATTATATAGAATATGACCGTGACCCATGTAAAATTGGTAGAATTACTCGTTACATAAAATTTGACCAATTTTTGGCAACGTTATATCATTTAATGGGGTTTGATAATAAATAAGTAACATTGAAAGTTTTTGGAAAGCATGTTTTGAGAGATATATTCGAGGACAGCAGTTTGTTTTACTGCCTATAGATGGTGATCAAAATTTGAGATTTTTGTTGGATCTGAGCAACTATATCTACTACTTAGAGTTATACATTGATATAATACATATTGAATGACCTTCACGCCAAGAGGACTCTCTACACAGAGTTAGTCATCGTGGTAGTAGGTTAGTAGATTAGTTTAGACATCATGCCGACTATATTACACAGTGAAAGAGATAGGAGAACTTAATTAGGAGAGAGCTTCACCATAACCGTGCACTTTACATAGTGTATGGGTATGTTGAGTGGTATGGGTGAGTTATGTATCGGTATATCGGTCCTGTTAGGAAATTTGTGGACAATGGCTATCAATCGGGCCAGAGTGACATTTTTCCATATATGGCATGCATTAAATTGCCTTTTGAATATTATTTTCACAAATTCTTTTATATTATATATATGTACATATTTATGTATTGATGTCTAGCCAATTAAATTTCATTTCAAGTAGATCAGAGATAGTGTCATTCAAAATATGCGAGCCCCGTGCGCATCATACATGACGAGGAACTTCACACCATATGAAATTGTTCCTAGTCCCTCGCCACCTACATCACATGTAGGAGATATAGGCATACGATACTCTACAACTTCATATCATATAAACATGTCTGGACCTTCCATTTTTTATCAAATAGAGACACCTGGCCCATCCACTTCATATCATCCATCAGAAAGCACTAATGTCTACATACAAGGTCCACCTGACACCACTTATAGCCAAATGCCAATTACACTTAGTTGGGCCGATTATGTTTCTCCAGTTAGCACCGATGTACCTACAGATTTTTAATTGAGATTTGGGTTTACACCATTTCAGTCTGGATATACACTCTCACTAGCATCTCACGACTTTAATGCATTACCCATACCATTCATAGATTTGTCACCTTCACCATCACAGGATAGTAGCGTGTTTTCGAGGATAGTACTGCATCTAAAGCAAATCAAGGACATCATGGATGACGCATAGTTAGACTGCCTTTGTGTGGTACTGGAGGTTTTCAAGGTTGTTAGGTTTGGAATTTAGTTTTGTGATATATTATCTTTGTCTGTGTATTGAATGGTATATATAAAATTAATATTATACATGTATTACACTTTTCTTAGAAAACTTTGATTTAATTTTTGAAGCAATATTTTTAAAACCAGATTGGTGATAGAATTGAAAACTTTGTCAACTCATTGGATCACTGGTTCGGTCTATTGAACCATTTAAATTAATTTACAAAATAAATTTAATTCAATTTAATAATATAGTAAATGATGAGTTTTAGATGTAATATTAAAAATTAAATAATTCAACTTATATAAAAATTCACTAAACAAATTAAAAAAATATATTAAATTCAAAATAATTAAAAGTATAAAATTGAGAAATTAGTTTCAAAAAATAAAGCATATTATTTAATATGAACAATTAGTCCAAATTCTAGTGAGAAAATTAATATAAAAAAACACATAAATATGAAAAATATGAAAAAAAAACAAATAAATATGAAAATAAAATACATTAATTTACTACAAAAAATAATTTTTGTGGGTGCAATTATAATGTCTTTTATTTTGGCTATTTCCGCCCTACACAATTGCTTAAAAAATAGTTGCTTCACGAAATGAAAAAAGTTAGGACCTAAGTGAAAAAGAATAACAAGCCCTTAGCCACCCTTGTTGAGATTGAACAACTTAATTATTATTTACTTTTGTATACTCGTCTTTTTCTATTCCACACACATTAACACTTGTAAAGTCAATATACAAAATACAAAAATGTCCATGAAGGGCGATAAGCACGTAATATGATACAGTGGCTTTAACTATAAAGACTTTTACATCGATAACATGTCTTGTGTACATTATTTTAATTTACAAATTTTACTATTATCAACATTGTGATCTTGTCTATGAATATACAAATAAATAAATAAAAGAATGGCATTAGACTAATCAGAGGCTGGGCCTCATTCCCCCTGCTTTCATTCGTGGAAAGCAGAAATTGATACTAACTATTTCTTCCCCCTCCCTGAGGGTGGAAAATTTTAAAAAACTTACAATTTCCACAGTTTGGAAGGGAGGATTTCTTAAATTCCACCATTGTAAATGGTAAAAATGCTTAATTTAGCTTTTCCTCCTATAATTAGTCATTTTGGTCAAAGATTTTTAATTTTGAATAATTAATTGAAAGACAAGGGCCTTTTAAATTTACTGTTATTTTATGCATTGAATATTATTGCAATTTACAAATTTACAAATTTAAAATTTATTTATAAAAATATAATTTTACATATAATAAACCTTAAAACTTTTAAAAATTTTAGTCACAAAACTTACTACTATATACAAAAAACTTAAACTACTGAATATATCATCCACCATAAACCATTGAATATAAACTATAAATTTCATACATAATATAATTTTGTATTATTTATAAAACAATTTATTATTTTGTATTATTAGTAGAACAAGAACATATATAATATTTTTTCAATTTGTTATAAATAAAATATATAAAAAAAACAAAATTGTTTAACAATAAACTTTTGGTTTTTCATTCCAATTCCGCCATCAAAGAAGTAAGTATATGTGTGTGTGTGTGTGTGTGTGTGTGTGTGTGTATTGTATTTCGCCCCCCATGAGGGTGGAATTCAAAAATATTTTTTCTTTTTTTATTTGAATTCAAAAATAATTTTTTTTCTTTTTAAAATTCCACCGTTCAAAACCGTCCGCTCAGTTATTTTGATAAAATTTTTTAAATTTAGTATATTTAATTAAGAGGCCCGTGCTTGGGTGACTCCCATTTAAACAATAAATGTGTTTAGCCATGTTTTCTCAAAGAAAAGGCCCAAACACAGGTTATTGTTGGAAATTTTGAGAGAAGCAATTGGCCAATCTCACTACTCCCTATTCCATGCGTGTAGGGTTATCATGGCATCAAGTGTCACCGCTCCCTTCTTCTTGTCAAATCTCCCAAAGCTTGTGTGACTCACGTGCCCCATTCTTTGAGAATGACGACGACGATGATAAGAGAAATGATGATGATAACATTAATAGTAAAAATAATGACGCCGACGAAAATATTATTTTATTTTATTTTTACATGACGACTTTCACACAACTAACAAAAATTTTTCATCACATCACACACGTCTTTATTTCCGACAAAATATTATCAAATCTATTACCATTTTTTTTTTTATATATCTGTGATTGCTATTGTCATAATTGTGCAACAAAGACAAATAGAATAAAATATCTCGTTTACAATAACCATCCTACAATATCAAAAACAAAAAAACAAAAAATCATTATAATAAATTTAATAATATTCTACATCCAAAATAATATAACAATGTATAATATTTTCACTATTTTACATATCAACCATCTATTATTTCAACGTTACATATTTTTCACAAATCTATTTAATCACATATAACTCTAGAAACTCTACACTTGCAAATATTATAAAATTATTTTTTAGGAAATGGATGGGTCATCACAGCCTCAGATTCTGCATTTGACACGCAACCAAACACGGCCACGTTCTCATTCTTTCGGACTAAACCCGCCCGCCTTTTCCTTCCCAGAACCAGGCGGTTTGATTGGGGCGAGGAACGGGGGAATGTGAGGAAGTCAGGTGGGCACATGAGCAAGTTTATGTGGAGAATTGAGAATTTCACCCGGTCGAAGGATCTTTTGGCTCTGCATCAGAAGTAAGAGGTTTCAAATGGGAAGCGGGAACTGTCGCCTTATTGTTTACCCCAGAAGTACGTTGGATAAAACAGCCAGGACGGGCATGGGCATTGTATTAGCCTTGCTTATTTTCATTTCTAACGCTACCCTTTTGTGGAAGGATGTCCTATTCGTCCTGCTGACCATCAACTTCACTAATTTCGTGCGTGCAATTCTGAATTTTCTAATTAAATTGTATTTAAACTATATTGAACAACATAAAAAATTAATAATTGGTAGCTGTTTTACGCCACAATTAGCTAAATACTAATTACCCGAAAGGTTTAGAGAGTTTGACCTTTTTTTTCGGCACCAGAAAACGGGGATTCAGTTTGGAGATACGGAGTATTAAATGCAACGATAATATGACAGTGGAGTTTGAGATTCATGTCTTTCCATTTTTTCCCCCTCTTACATATGTGGTGATTTGTTGATTGTAGTCGTTCTCCCTATTTCCATCAGTTGTCTTATCGAATGGATTTTAATAGCTGTAATGTCGTTTGACCCGATTGTGCCCAATAAACAGAGGATTGCCTGCGATGAAGTTATGTTATAATGTTTGGAATCTTAGTGCCTCATGAAATTCGTTTTCTCATTGTGCAAGTTGCTATAAGTTTGATCAATTCTGCCTTTCGAAATTTTAGTGCCTCAATGAAATTTATCTATAGACTCATGCTCTCCCCATGTTTGTTGTGTTGAATATGCTTATTAAGTTGATGGATTGGGCAATTTGCTAAATGATTCTAGGGCTTGGCATCTAAACAAATCCCAGCTAGTCATGGTGTCATTGCATTTTAGGTATCAGCATCTATTGGTAGGATTACGTACGAATTAACAGAGTGGCAAAATGGATGTAAGCATTCCTGTCGAATATATGTGCTTATTTTGTAAGTTGCTTTGACCTACCATAAAATTTGCTTTCATCAAACTTGGACTCCCCGCAACGGATATATGTGCTTATGCATGGATCCTGTCGAATAAGAGCATGAACTTACATGAAAATATCTTAAAAACTGGAAAATGTGGCCTTGTATATTCAAGAGCAAGTATAAAGATGGGCTCGTGTTGCTTAGGCATTCTTTGTTAAGTGAAAGTTTTTGGTTGCTTTTGAGGCCAATGGCTTTTCCTGGCACCACAATCCGTCATTTCACTTATGGAGAGCCATTTTAATACGTTGTCACACATGTCAATTAAAATGTAATCTTTTCAAAAATTTTGGGAATTAAAACTCAATCATATCAATCTCTAAAGTTCTCCTAGAGAACTCTGATGGGTGAACTAAAGCTAGCCAATAGATTTATTGTGAACTAGAACTTTTTCTCTGTGTGTTAATACATGTGCTGCCATTATCACTTGCTCACTTCTAACTGTTACATTGCCTATTTGGTGTCATGCTCATGCATTAACTCAGTAGCTTGTTCGTTAGATTTTAGCTTCGGAAGATGATCAAGATGTCCTGACAACTGATCCTGACGAACTTATTGATTTTAATGATGGTGAAGGTCTAAGTGGAGATGAAGACATCTCCAGAAATCCTTTATCCATGGGTGGGCTTCACCTTAGTTATGGAGATTATTCTTCTCAACCTGAGGTCACTTTAAGAGAAACTGCTCATGGATGTTGTAGCTATAGTTGGTTATCTCAATGATCCTTCAAAAGTGAAGTGGTTGCTCCTTCCTACAAAGATATTTAGTAGTAATGATGAAAAAAACATTAACAAGCATGACAAGTCTTGTCACCTTAGATTAGGCTACCCCTCCAACCAAACACTAGATGAGTTGCATCACAAATCAGCCTGTGAAATCTACCCACTAGCAAGGCAGAAGAGACCCCCTTTTCCTGACCATATAATAGATTACAGTGAACCATTTGAATTGATACACATTGATATATGGGGACCATATTCTTTTGCTGCAATAAATGATTATTATTTTTTCCTTACTATTGTTGACGATTTTAGCCGTTGAACTTGGACATACCTAATGAGATACAGAGGGGGAAGTCTGTTATAACTTACCAGCCTTCAACAAACTTGTTCACAATCAATTTGAATAAAAAAAAGACCATAAGATTTAATAATGCACTTGAACTACAAATGTCAGCCTTCTTTGATGAACATAGAATCTTACACCAATTCTCATGTGTTGAAACACTTCAGCAAATTGTTGTGGTAGAAAAGAAACACCAACACATTCTTACCATTGCTAGATCACCTTTTTGCCACACATCCACGCCCAAAATATTCTAAGGGGATGCCATATTATGTACAACACACATAGCCTACTGACTTCCGGCCAAACCACTCAACTTTAAGACACCTTAATGAACTACTTTTTCACAAAAATCTTGATTATCATCACCTTAGAACATTTTGATACCTTGCCTTTGCTTGTACTCTCAAAAGAAATAGAAGCAAATTTGATCCTAGAACTAGGAAATGTGTCTTCATTGGGTACTTTATTGGAATGAAAGGTTACAAATTGTTTAATTCAAACAACCATGAGACCTTTGTGTTTAGGGATGTCCAATTCAATAAGCACATCTTCCCATTCAAACAACTAGTACAAGTCAGTTATAGCTTTCCCAACCAAGAAAATCTTGATCTTGTTACCCCTTGTTACTCCTGCAATCTCTTAGCACCTCCTATCTAAATAGTCCTATGAGAAAATTGTAATTGATCAATGAATTAGTGGTGAGACTAATGAGGATTATGCAAGTAATCACACCAATCATGTTGATCAATCACATACAAATGAACCTTTAAACCTAATTCAACTTGAAAATATGCATAATCAAGTGAGAAGGTCAAATAGGATCAAATGACTTTCCAAATATTTAGACATCTATCGACACAATTTGAGAAACATCCCTATCCCAACAGAGCACCCTATAGCCACCTATCTAGGATCAACCAAGCTTTCCAAGAAATATTCCTATTACCTATCATTCCTAGGCAATATACATAAGCCAAATTCCTATCAAGAGATTGTGAAAGAGCCACACTGAAAAGAAGCCATATTGTAGGAACTTAAAGCACTAGAGGAAAACAATACATGGAACTTGGTGGAGCTACCAAATGGTTGTCATGCAATAGGGTATAAGTGGATCTACAAAACTAAGCTCAACTCAAACGGAACAATTGAAAGATTTAAGGCATAATGGGTTGTAGAAGGATTGACAATTAACATATTAACTCAGTAACACTTGTTCACAAATCCGAGTTTTTGACTTAAACTTTGAAATTTTTTATTATTATTATGACTTAATTCTAGAAATTGAGTTTTTAAAATTGAGCTAGACTTATTTCCAAAAATTGGTAGGACTACTTTTTAAATATCCCACCAGGATAGTTTTTTTAAAATATTAATAAAGTAGGTTAAATATTTAAAAAACACATTAAAAATTAATCACTATCTCTATATAATATTACACCATTTAATTATCATTATATATTTTATACATAAATATACAAATAAATAAAAATTTTCATCACATTAAAATATTATTAACAAATATACCACTTATGACAACTCAACTCCTTCAAATGTCTCCCAACAAAGCTCCTCTTCCAAACATAGCCTATCTATATCTATATATGTGTGTAAATAGAAACACACACACACACACACACTAGCAATAGTACACACTCTATGAATGTGAAAAAAACAAAATTATTTATTAATATAATAGAATTTTAATAGTGATTTATGATAAATAATACATAAATATGGAACATATTTTGTTCAAACATTGGTATAATTATAAGAAATTACATTGTGATTTATTGTTTAAATGCAAACGCAAAAATGGCAATATAATCAACATTATAATTTTATTATATAATATGTTTCAATGAGTGGAAATGATATATAACCTCAATATTTTATATTTAAAAAATGAATTAGCATTATATTAAAAAATCAAAGTTATTGCTTCTCATTTCAAATTTAAGAAGAAAATATGATAAGTTATTAGTATTAGTTAATTGATAGAGATAATATCGGATAATTGGTAGAACATTAAAAAATTTAAGGAGGTTATTATAGGTGTAGATTAATTACGAAGAGTATTTTAGAAAATCATTAAAATGTCAATGAGGGGCTCAGCAACAATATAAGAGTACAGATACTGAAATAGATATATATGTGGAAGAGGACTGTTAAGGCTCGTGAGATAGATTTTTAATTCCATTCTTCAGATGTGAGAAAAAAATGAAGGGTCTTCTTAGTGTATATTAAATGACCAAACAGGGTATCGCCAATTCTAAAATAGTATAGATATATATTGGTGAAAACGGTGAACGAAACACTCTAAACAATTTTTATATACCTAATATAATTATTTAATTCACTACTTTGTTAATTAGTATGTTATAATATTATAGTTTGCAATTTAATATTTTATACCTGTTATATTACTACATGTTCGTGTTTGATTAGTCTTAAAATTTGAATGAAATGGTTAAGATTTTTTCCTGCATTCGTGATTCAATTCTTACATACTCAGAAAACGCCTTTAAAATGAAGTTTCAATAGGTAATTTGTTAATTTATTGATTCATTTTGCTTAAGTTCTTCATAATACCCCACAACATGAATGATAATTTAGAATTAACACATTTTGTTTAAAAAACTGTGGAACTTAACTTTTTAAACTTTTTTTGTTTATTTTATAATATTTTGAAGAAACTACAACAAGTGAAACAAAGTGAAAAGAAATATTAATTTTCGTGGCTATACACATTATGCCAATTATTATATGGTAAATATATATATATATATATATATAGAAAAAGTGAACATGAAATAAATAGGTATGTACATAATGCCTATATTTTTTGTAAAAAATTTCAAATCATTCCTTTAAAAATCAAAATTAAATAATTATATTATGCATATACTTATAAAATTATTTAGAAGGCTACATTTGTTTAGAAATTTTGGACTTAAAAACACACACTCAATTATTATATTTTTTAAATATCTCTTTATCTTTCTTATTGTTACATAATTTTTGAAATAAAAATATTTAAAAATCGTGATAAAATTTGTAAACAAACATAGGTGTTTATAAATAAGAATGACAAGTCAAGTTCTAGACTGACCGACCCATTTTATTTACCTTTGCACATTGGGAACAATAGAAGCATTAAGCCCTCATGACCTAGGACAAAAATCTGCAACCCAATCTATACTATATCATTAATACTCAATCCTCTACAATAAACACATTGGTCTTTTAACATTGTTTAGTTAAACCCTCTATTGGCACTTTGTGTATAAGTTGGCACTTATATAACACAAGATACATGTAGAAAAATATTGTTGAAATAATTTGGATGATTGCAATTCTAGACTTTCCATAATCCATATATCAAAGAATCTTGCATAAGAAGGGAAAAGAGAAGGTTTTGACCATTCCTTAATTAATGGATTTGAAAAATAGATAGAAATCTCTCCAAAAGATCCGGACTTGACTTGGGTCCATATCTACATAAGACATGACAAATATTGAAAAGCTAAAAATTAGATGAGAATCCACATAAAAAGTTAAGTTTTCTAACTGGACAACGGAAACAGGCGTTTGGAACACTAACTCCAGCTTTCTGGTTGGACAAAATCTTAACCATAATCTCAACCAAATATTTTGGTGTAATTTGGAGCCGCGAACTACATGGATTCAATGGATGAAGAATAAAGTATAAAAGGGCAAAGTTGGGTATGGTTTGAGTGTGCTTTCCCTTGGCAGATTGGTGAACTTAGATTGAAAAAAGACCTACTTTCACACATATTTCATATTAATGTTGAGTTTTTACAAGTTTCTGTGTGTTGTACGTTTCATGTTAATGTGAAATTTGGGGTCAAAGGGATGTTTACTTGTCACTTCAGGAAGGATAGTGTGAGAGTACATCAACTAGTTACAATTAAGTGTGTAGATTTGATTTTGATGAAGTGTTAGGAAGCCAAGGAACTTATACTTGGTTTATTGGTTTGTAATTACTTTGATTAGTGGATTAATTCGATCTGGGTGAGTGCTTTACAGATGTAGGAGGTTGTTTTCAAACTGTTTAAACATATTGTGTGTCTCTTTATGTTTACTTTTATTTTATGAACAGTGTGTGTAGTGGTGTTACAACATCAGCTTGAGAATCATCAAATGGAATTGCAACATCATTGTGTTAAATTTAATTTAGAATTTCAACACTTAGTCTAACCTAACCTACAAGTGGCATCAAAACCACATCATTTGTTTCGGACTTAGTTGAAAGCAAGTGAGATCCTGAAACTTTAGATTCTATCATGAGTGCAAATGAAGGTGCTTTAGTCACACGACCCTTATTGTTAGATGAAACTGACTATCCCTACTGGAAGGCCCAGATGGCGGCTTCTCATCAAGTGACTTGATGAGAAGGTTTGGAGCTCCATCACCAAAGGATGAACTGCACCAATGACTAAGGTTGTTGGCATGGATGTTGTCAAGGATGAAAAGAATTGGACAGTTGAAAAGGAGAAGGCAACCATCGAAAAGTCCAAAGTTATCAACACCATATTCACAAAGTTGATTAAGAGTAATTCAAATTGATCTCCATTTGTGAAATAACAAAGGAAGGATAGGATATTTTACAAAATATCTATGAAGGTATGAGTACTATTTTTATTTCTAAATTATAAATGCTTGCTTTACTATTTGAAAATTTAAGAATGGGTGAGAATGAGACAATTGCTATCTTCAATAAGAAACTTTGTGACATAACGAACCAAGCATACCAACTTGAAAAAAGGTACTTAGAAGCTAAGCTAGTTTGGCAACACTATGATCACTCCCAGAATGGCTCCCTGTAAAAGTGGGTGCCATTGAAGAGGTCGAGATTTGGAGAAGATGAGGTTAGATGAATTTATGGGCTTGTTACAATTATTCTAAGTGATTATAGTTCACGCTAAAAGGGAGAAGGAGATGGTACAAAAAATTGAACGAAGTAAGATAGGAGAGGAGAACTCCAATATCAATGATGAAGTGGTTATCATAGCCAAGAAGTTCAAAAAGTTCACGAATAAAGAATGAAAGGTTCCTCCAACCAGAATGGCATTTCCAACAAAAGAATAGTAGGAGAAGGTAGTAACAAAAATATTAAGAAGGACTTCAAAAATGACTTACCAAAAGAAGGGCATCCAATGCATGAGTGCAGTGGTTATGGTCATATCCTTGCCAAGTGTTCAAACACCTTGAAGAAACATGACAAATCAATTACCACAACCTAGAGCAAAAATGATTGGAGAGTGTTGAAGAGGATGAGCTAACAAGTAACCACGTTACATTCCATGGTTTTGGGATAAAGATCGAAATTGTTCTTACCGATGTCGTAGTTCCAAAGATATAGTCAAACTGCAATAGTGATATCGAAAGTCATGCATGAGGAACTAATGTCTAGTTACAAAATAATGTATGATAAAATTTTGTCCCTTAAAAATGAAGTCAAGACTTTTCAAAAGAAGAGGAATTATTAGAGAAAATTTCATGGTGATAAAATAGAACCACAAGGTAGTCTTGGAATCTAAACAAAACAAGAGGACCTTAGAGAAATTAAACAAAGAAAAGGCAAAACTTGATGACTTTTTGACCATGGGAAAGACTCTGAAGGACCACTTTAAGTAGCCCTTAAGGAGATCCACTTTGCGTAAAATCTATTTAGGCAACCACACTTAGTATTATCGCACCAGAGAAGAAAAATAGAAGAAAATCTCAACATTATGAAACCCAATGTGGACATTGCCATAAATTTGATCATGTTTTTACTAAAAGCTTTACTCTTCTAAAGGGTTATTTAGATGGGAGCAACATTCACCCTAAATTTGACTCAAAAACTAAGAGGCGATATAAGATGGTGTGGATTAAGACTTCTGACTTATGTTGCTACACCACTTATACTGCTATATAGGTGTGCTCCAATACCACTTGTTATATTAATAGCAGATGCTTGTGACACATGACGAGGGACACCTCAAACTCATTTAAATATACAAGTTTTGCAAGAGATCATGTAACATTTGGTGACACATACAGAGGTCATGCAATAAAAAAGGGGGTTTTAGAAGTTGAAGGGTTGCCAAAGCTAAAAGACATCATGTTGAAGGATTGAAGGTCAACCTTCTTAGTCGCCTAGTTGTGCAACTAGAATCTTTATGGCCATTTTATGAGGTACAAATGTCATGCATATGATGAGAACAAAAATCAAGTGCTGACTAAGAGGAGGCAATCCAAGAATTCTTACATCTTAAATGATACAACAACATGCCTTATAATAGATGTGGATGAGAGTGAAATATGGCATGGGAGATGGTGGCACCTCAATTACCACAACCTCATGAAGATTTCTCGAGCTCGTGAAGTCAGGATGATACCTGCTCTTATAGATTGGAAGGAAGGTGTATGTGGTGCATGTTAATAGGGAAAACAATACAGAAAATGCTATCTAGTGTAATGACACCTGCATAACTCCAGATCCACGGAATTGTTACACAAGCAATTGATGGGGTTGGTTAATGTTGCAAGTCTGGAAGGTAAGAAATACATTTTTGTATGTGTTGATGACATCACATGTTATGCTTTAGTTGATTTTCTCAGAGAAAAGTTAGAAGTCTTTAATGCCTTCAACAAATTATTCCTTCAATTCCAAACTCAAAGAGAAAAAGGTTAGGGGAAGATGGCTGAAATACGAAGTAACGATGAACGTAAGTTTGAGAATCGAAATTTTTGAGAATTTTGTGTTGAAAATGGAATTGTGCACTAGGTTTCTACTCTAAAAATCCCACAACAAAAAGGGATTGTAGAAAGAAAAAATTAGCTCATACAAGAAATGGCACATGTAATGCTTATTGCCAAGAAGATGAGCCAAAGGTGATGGGTTGAGGTAGTGAATACGACATGCTACGTTATGAATTATATGCACGTTCACCCTAAGCTTGAAAATACTCCCTATGAACTATTGAGAAGTAGGAAGTCTAATGTCCACTACTTTTATGTCTTTGGAAGTTAGTGCTTTATCTTAAAAGATCATGAACCTTTTAGTAAGTTTGAATTTAAAAGTGATGAAGGTATGTTCATTGGCTACTCAACCACAAGCCACACCTATCAAGTTTATAAGTCTTGAACTAAATGTGTTATGAAATCTATTAGTGTGTTTGTTGATGATGAGGAAACCTATATGCAAAATTCTCTAGAGAAGGATGTAGGATAGGATGATAAAGTCCAACAAAATAAAGAAAAGGAGCCTATTAGATCTACCGGTGATAGAACCTCATAGCCATTAGATAGCCTTGATGATGTCATATTAGAACAATCTGGCAGCGATGATGATGGAGCCTTACGATAACTAGTCTAAGAATCATCATCAGGAGTTAAGAAGAATCGCCTACTTGATACAATAATTGGAAGACTTGATAACTAGTGAAAGACTATAAGTGTATAACATGTGAATTACTAAGACCTTGCTAGCCTTACTTGCTTTATATTTGTGAAGGAGTAAAAGAATGCTGCCAAAGCAATAAAATATGAATAGTGGATCATGACAATATGGGAGGAATTTTAGCAATTTATCCGCAATGATGTTTAGGAGTTGATGGAAAGGCCAAAGCATGGACATGTTATTGGCATAACATGGATTTTTAGAAACAAAATAGACGAACATGGGAACATCCCATGAAACAAGGCTAGGTTGGTCATCTAAGGGCATACACAAGTTGAGGGCATGGATTTTGACGAGATCTTTGCTTCGTGGCAAGGATAGAAGCTTTTAGGTTACTTATAGTTGTTGCTTCTAGCCATAACTTTTAAGTTATACCAAATAGATGTAAAAATAGTGTTCCTAAATGGCATTCTACATGAAGTGGTATATATTGAGCAACCTAAGGGCTTTGAGAACTTAAACTATCCCCATCATGCTTACAAGTTGAAGATAGTGCGATACAAGCTAAATCAAGTACCAAGAGTATGGGATGAAAGACTTGCAAAATATCTCTTGAAGGAAGGATATGTGAATAAGGTAGCAAAAAAAACTCTACTCTTGTAGTGTTCTAGCACCTGCATCTTAGTGGCTCAAATTTATGTAGGTAAGATGGTCTTCGGATTAAGTTCTCAACAACTTGTGGATAAATTTGTGGCCTATAAGCAAAGTGAATTTAAAATGAGTATGGTGGGAGAACTTAACCATATTCTTGGCTCGAAGGTTAAGCAATGCAGAGATGGTGTCTTTATATATCCCAAGGCAAGTGTGCTAAGGGATTTGCAAAGTGATTTTAGGCTAAAAAATTCCTGTGCTGTTGGAACACCATGTCTATCAACATCAAATTGTCGAAGGATGATTCCAGAGTTCGAATTGACCCTAACCTATACACAAGCATGATTAGCAGCCTACTTTATCTTACAACAAGCAAGCTAGATATTTGTTATAGTGTGGGAATGTGTGCTTGGTTCTATTCAGCCCCAAAGAAGAGCTTAGTGTTGCGGAAAGGATAATTCACTACATCAATTCAATCGTGGAACTTGGTTTGTAGTATTTTAAAAATTTTAATCTTAATTTAGTTGGTTTTAGTATGTTGATTAGGTAGGTAATGTGGATGATTGGAAAAGCACAACAAGAGGATCTTTTTTTTGCTGGGGTTAATCATATTTCCTAGTATTTCAAAAAGCAAAATTCAATATCATTATCTATGGCCGAGGTACATAACGGCCGATGCATGTTGTGCCAAGCTTCTTTGGATGAAGCAAATGTTACAAGATTATAGAGTTCATTGAGATGTGATCTTGGTTTTGTGTGATAATCAAAGTACTATAAACATCTCAAAGAATTTAGTGCAACATAGTGGGATAAACATATTAACATCAAACTTCACTTCATATGGTAGTTGCTAGAGATAAAGTGATTGTGAAGGACTATGTTGGAACACAATCACAACATGTAATCATTTCGACTAAAGACTTTGACCAAAAAGAATTTTGAGCCTTTAAGACTTAAGCTAGGCTTTTGTTGAGCTTAGCCCAGCTTAAAAGACCAAAAAATAGTAGAGGGAAGAAGTAGGAAAGAGCAAAAAATTAGAGGGAATCTCCTTGATCCACAAGCAACTAAATTCCATAATTACATGGATTCTTAGAGATAGTTTCCTTCTTCTCTAAAACTCTTAACATTTCTTAATCTTTAAATATATGTCATTATCAGAAGTTTTTTTTTTGCCAAAATTTGTGGCTACTTGACTTTGTAGTGTTGAAAGGTTTCACCACGAAAAGAAAAGTTGGTCATGGTCAAGGTACCTGTTTGTGTACTTGAAGAAACCTACCACCACCAAAATAGCTACCTAGTGAGATTCCTACACTTAAACCTATTTTGAAAAGTAGTACTACACTGTTGGAGTACCAACCTAGTTAGAATTTGGCAATTAAAAAGGAGACATGAGAATGTGCAAGAAGGGAGAATTTATAAGGTTGAGAGTACTAGAACTTAGCAAAATGTCCAAGAGGAAAAACAAGTTGAGATTCTTGAGCAAATCTAAAGGTATCCTATGAAACCAAATTCTATCAAATCTACTATTCAAATTATAGGGAACCAAGGTGAGAATGCGACCTTGACAATAAAACCTACTACAGAATAGGAACTCTCGTAATAAGATGAGATGAGGCAAGCAGAGGAGAAATGACCCATTTATTGAATCACCTAAGAAGTAAAAGAAAAAACTTTATGCGACTAAGCCCCACAACCTATAATACTTCACAAGGGCCAATCAATAAAAGTTAGGTATTTTACAAAAAAGTAAATTTATTGTTGAAAAACTTTTTGGATGTTAAGAAAGACAAGGAGTTGGGGTTTGTGGATGCTATGAAATAGTTAGGCTTACTTGATGCTTTAACTAGTTTAAAAGAGTACCATCTAAAATTAATGAAGGAATTTTACCATAATTTGATTGAAGGAATAACTAATAGTAAGTCTTCATGGTATCACAAAGTCTATATAAATAGGAACTTTGTCAACGTTAAATATCAACTTGGTGTTGGGGGTTCTTCCCAAAGACATGGAGGGAGCATATATAGAGGATTTTGTGGTAAATTATGATGAGATAGCCCATGTTCTCTCTTCCAATGGATTGCTGAATGGCCTATTATTACAAAAAAGTAAATTTATTGTTGAAAAACTTTTGGATGTTAAGAAAGACAAGGAGTTGGGGTTTGTGGATGCTATGAAATAGTTAGGCTTACTTGATGCTTTAACTAGTTTAAAAGAGTACCATCTAAAATTAATGAAGGAATTTTACCATAATTTGATTGAAGGAATAACTAATAGTAAGTCTTCATGGTATCACAAAGTCTATATAAATAGGAACTTTGTCAAAGTTAAATATCAACTTGGTGTTGGGGGTTCTTCCCAAAGACATGGAGGGAGCATATATAGAGGATTTTGTGGTAAATTATGATGAGATAGCCCATGTTCTCTCTTCCAATGGATTGCTGAATGGCCTATTATTACAAAAAAGTAAATTTATTGTTGAAAAACTTTTGGATGTTAAGAAAGACAAGGAGTTGGGGTTTGTGGATGCTATGAAATAGTTAGGCTTACTTGATGCTTTAACTAGTTTAAAAGAGTACCATCTAAAATTAATGAAGGAATTTTACCATAATTTGATTGAAGGAATAACTAATAGTAAGTCTTCATGGTATCACAAAGTCTATATAAATAGGAACTTTGTCAAAGTTAAATATCAACTTGGTGTTGGGGGTTCTTCCCAAAGACATGGAGGGAGCATATATAGAGGATTTTGTGGTAAATTATGATGAGATAGCCCATGTTCTCTCTTCCAATGGATTGCTGAATGGCCTATTATTACATCGATGCAATCGTCTGACCTCAAGTACTTTTTACTTTACAAGTTTCTAGCAATTAATTGGTTGCCTATAGCCACACTAAATGGGTCACAAAGGAAACCGCTACTATGCTTTACTATTTAGGCATGAAAAAGAAAGTTAATTTGGGTTCTAGTCTTTCAAAATATGATGACTTTTGTCGAGAGCATCTCCACCATAGGACATTTACCTTAACCTAGATTGATTCCACTACCAGACTATTGCTTCCCCTACTTCCACTACACGCGCAGGACTTGAGGGTAGCATATTGCATTTTGACACTCGATACAGGGTAATTGATGCTCAAATTAAATAGTTCTAGACTTAAAAATAGGAACTTGAGATTCATATTTCCACATTGTGCCCAAATTTTATGAATTTCCCTGTTTATATATGAGGTCATGCCACATAATGCCAAATGGGAGATTTCTAGCGCCTTGGGTATGAGTTGGCTCTTATATGGCACAAGTTATTTGTAGAAAAATGTTACTGAAATAATATTGACAAAATTTGGATAATTGCAATTCAAGAATTTCCATAATTTAAAGGTTAAAGGATCTTGCATAATATGGAAAGAAGAAGATTTGACCATTCCTTAATTACTGGAGTCCAAGAATAGATGAAAATCTCTCCAAAATCTCTAAGCTTGTGTTTGTTCAGTCAACATCTACACAAGATATGGAAAAGCTAAAAATTAGATGAGAATTCCCATAATAAGGAAAGTTTTCCCACTTGACAAGGAAATAACTGCTTAGAACTCTGTCACTAACTTGCTGACTGGACAAAATCTTAACCACAATCTCAACTAAAGATTTGGGATTATTTTAGAGTTGAGCTACACGAATTTCATGTGTACAAAATCAAGTATAAATAGGAGTTAGGTAAGGTTTGGGTGTGCCTTTCCTTGAGAGATTGGTAAGCACAAAGTGAGAAAACACCCACTCTCTATTTGTGTTGAATTTTTACAAGTCCTTGTGAACTATACATTTCATACCAATGTGTAAGTTGGGGTCAAAGCGATTTTGACTTGTCAATTCACCAATGGAGAGTGTGAAAGAGCACTAACTTATTGAAAGCAAGTGTAGACTTGATTTATATGAAGTGTTAGGAGGCAGGGGACTTGCACTTGGTTGATTAGTTTGTAATCCCTTTGATTTAGGTGAGTGCCCTATAAACATAAGAGGCTATCTCTGAATTACGTAAACATATAGAGTATCTTTTGTATTTATTTTTATTCTATGTTTTGTGTATGTGGTGATATTATAACATCAGCTTAAAAATTAGCCAGTGGTATCGAAACATTATTGTATTAAATTTAATTTCAACACCTAGTCTGATAGCAAGGAATACCCATCATTCTACTAAATAGGATGAATTGAACTCATAATTCAATATGAATTTTAACTAAGAATAAGTAAGTTGCTCCTAGTTGTTAAATCATTTAATAATTAGAGTCATTCTTTGACAAATGATCACTATGAGTTAGAGTCAAAAGAATTCGATCAATGCTTTTTTCTGTTGTTAAACCAGAGAATTGAACCAAAAATTATCTTTCTTTATTGTCAATCAAATCACTATTTGTGACCCAGGATTCTATTTTATCATCAATCCAATCCCCATTCACATTTTTTCCCTTTTCTTATCAATATATATATCTCTTTACTTGTGTGACTTTGATGTCTCATATCTTCAGTGGGGATTGATATTTTTGAATCCTTGTGTAAGGAAATATAAAAAATGTTCTTTCTATTAAAATGTGAATTATGAAGGATTGGTTGACGAAATATGATTCGAAGACTAAACCTCTGTATACCCCAAAACAATATATTTTTGTTAATTAGACTTATTGGTAGTTGCAGACCATTTGATTGGACTAAAATTTGGAATAGGTACACTTGACGATATGAATAATTTGAAAATAAGTGAATTCATTCTGTAGCGAATCTTGTATAGGAGCAATCTATTTTGGAATTAAGAAACCTCTTTGACATAGGGGTGGCCATGGTTCTAGAACTGTCAGTTTCAATTCCACCCAATTTCGGTTCTTGATAGTTTGGGTTCTAATGGTTCCAATTTTGGTTCTTAAATGGTTTCAATTCCACTTCTTACACGGTTTCAAATACGGTTTTGTTACGATGTAATTATATTGAATTACTAATTCTCATAAATTTTAATATGATAATAATGTGGCAATACATTTAAAATTTTTAACTCAATGTAAAACGCCAAAAATTGAAAAAATATTCTTATTTATTATTATGTCATGAAGGAAAAAAGTAAAAATATTATATTGTATATACTTTACATGTGTAATATACTTATTAGTATGTGAAATATATTAGTTAATTAGCATTATAAAATATTAGTATACATAATATCATATAATAGATTCTATATATATATATATAGTTTTTAATTTATATTTTATTTTAATATATATTAATATTATCAACTACATTAATATACATTCAATACACACACACACACACATTAATATTTATTTATATTTTTTTTACGGTTTTGAGGTTTCATTTTTTAAGAAGTAGAACCAGGACTGTTATTCACGGTTCTTGAGCAATTCTAGTTCTATACCTGTTCTGCCATGGTCCAGTCCGATTCTTGGCTCTAATTGGAACCATGACCATGCCTACTTAGACATCTCTTCACTTGAAAATAAAGGCACAAATTTTAGTAGATAGTGCTGCCATGGTTGTTGGTGAACTTTCTTTAGAGAAAAATGTATTAGTAGCTTATATACAAATTCTTTTCCTAACTGACAAAGAGATCTTAGCAAAATTACCACATATTAAATTGAGCATAATTTTATACTTAATATCAAGATGCAAAAATTATTTTTCACACATAATATAAAATTTTAAATTTAGTGTGATTTTATATTTGTGTTTAGATAAAAAAAATTGATATAAAACCTTTGTATTTATATTAAAATTTGAATAAAATAAATTCAATATATTAGTGTTAGAATTTTTTCCTATTAAATTAATTTTTATTCAATTTTTACAAATGCATAAAGTGTGCATAATTTCTAATATTTAATTTCTACCCAATAGCCAGTGGTAAATAGGTATGAAGACCTAAATAGGTATCATTGATACTGATCATTCTAGACCTGTGTATTTTATTTTAATAGGCTTAGAAATTTTAAGTATAGGAATGGATGTCATAAAAATTTATGGGACAACCCTTGTGAAAAGCAAGTGGTACTTTTATTGACTATGGTGCTCAAATTAACTCCTTCACACTACCATAATGTTTTAAGTATAGGAATGGATGTCATAAAAATTTATGGGACAACCCTTGTGAAAAGCAAGTGGTACTTTTATTGACTATGGTGCTCAAATTAACTCCTTCACACTACTATAATGTTTCTTCATCCATCTGCTCTTCAACTAATGCTGGCATCTCATTTTTTAACTGGTCACAATCTCATTGTTATCACTTATGATCAAAACTCTTCGATTTTGTAATATAATCTCTACTTAACACTTAGAACATAAGATGTGACAATTAACATTAGAAGATGTGATGAATAAGCTAACTCTTGGAGTTTTAACTTTAGACATTTTGTTCTTGGTTGCACTAGATTGCAATACCTTCCCTTCTGTCTCTAGCAATTTAAGTATTTCATTGGTGAAAACCTAAAATGCCCCTTCCCTTCAATGGCCTTTCTACTTTGACCATTTTATATACCTTTTCTTTGATCCACATAATGTTGTATCTCCTGTACATTCATAATTTTTATTTAAACCAGTCAAATATTTAGACATGGTAGCTTTTCTATCCTCAAGTACATCAGCCCTTTTCATGTCCATCTTCATCTATGTATGACAATCTTCAAAAAACTTGAGTTTGATTTTGAAACTTTTAATAAAAGTCTTTGTTATGGCTTGGCATTAATTAATGCTTCATTATTTACCTTCAACTCATTTTGAGCTCGAATTACTCATTCTCTAACCCTTCTACTTAAGTTTAATTGATGTACCAAATAGTAGCATAACAAACAAATTCAACAAGACGTTTTTATCTTTTGAGCATTCTAAGGTTAGGTTGAAGGTTGGGAGCACACACAAATGCTAGTTGTATGGAATGTTGTGAATAGAACAATGTTGTGACATTAGTTACACACACACACACACACAAACACAAACAAAAAAAAAAAAAATATCAAATGGGATACATCAATATGTTTTTGCAATTCCAAACACACTTTACATGTGTGGCACCTTGCTTAGATAAAAAAAATTAACTATTTTAAGAGTTAGTTATTGCCCTTAATCGCTAAACCAATCCTCCAACACAATTCATTATCTCAATACACTGAGTTCATAACTAGTTAACACAACAAATAAAAACTTATCTTGTTTTGTGCATTGACCAAACTCCTCTTAGACCTCAACCATTCGTCCTAGTGAATTCTCCATGTGAGGATTGACACTAACTCTACATAAATGTCAATGAGAAAAGATGGGTGATTTGCAAAGACACCTCTCTCACATAGCTCATTTAAATGGATGAAAGGGCTCACCCAAGCCTGCTTTATTTGACCCTTATTTGTTTTTATGACTCCTTGATAAGTTGGCCAAAGTCTTCCACAAAAATAGAAAATTTTTTTCCACAAAGTTAACAAATTGATTTTCTTTGCAACTACTTCGTGATTGTTAAGTTGTTGCCTATATTTGTCAAGACTTTTCTATGTTGCTTTATTCTTTCTCCTTCCAACTAGTTTTATCCACTATAAATGAGAAGAGTTCTCAGTCTAATCCTAAAAAATGAATCACTTTAATCAAAGTCCCCATAATGGTTTAGTACCAAAAAGGCAACAGGGAACAC
Organism: Avicennia marina; assembly: GCA_019155195.1. Lineage (NCBI taxonomy): Eukaryota > Viridiplantae > Streptophyta > Magnoliopsida > Lamiales > Acanthaceae > Avicennia > Avicennia marina. The sequence continues at coordinate 14,538,171 of CM032754.1, read as the reverse complement.
AAAATTTAACAACTTCACTTGTTGGCTAGCACAACTTTTAGTATTGGATCACTAAAAAGCATGATAAGAACAAACAAATGTTGCAATCATTTAGGGGACATTTTAACACAAATCAAAAAGAAACTAGCCAAATAAGTTTCAATCCATCAATAACCAAAACCAAGGACATAGACATATTCAATTAAAACATAAACTCTCTCTAAAACAACAAGCTTAAAACCAAACTTCCACACAGCAAAAGTAGACAATTCCCATCAAAACAAAAAAAATAGAAATCCATATAGCAACAACAAAAATGGCAAACAATTCCAACTAATTTCTCAACAATATTTTTTTACAACATATAACGCAAATAGACTTAACGAAGGCAAATATAAACTAACTGAAATTGACAGTAGACTTTAGAATCACTCCCGCTAAAAACCTTACTTCCCCTTAATAAAAGCACCATAAAGATTAACATGCCTTTAAATTTTTCTCCCCTTTTGTGCTACACATTTGCCAAAGATAATGCAAATGAGAGGGAAATATCACTAGCAAGAATCAAGAGCAGGAAGGCCTAGCATCTAGTAGAGTATAAGAAGCATTTTCAGGGGTTTCATCTTTAGATAGTAAAGCGATTATTATCCTTGATGTTGCAACATTAGATCTAACTGTTGCTTTTTCCTTGTACATGAAGCACCTTATTTACCTTAGGTATTCTTTCAATGTTTAAGAAACTTTCTCTATTGTACATCCCTTATAACCAACACCAAAGATCACTTATTCACCACAATTACTTTTGTAATTGGAGAGACAATCTTTATTTCAAGTTTAATGTTTGAGACACCCACTATTGAAGTACAAAATATCACTAAAAAAGTGTTTCCAATGATGTATGGGTCTCAAGACTTTTAATAACAAATTTTTTGATCAAGTTCTCTTTAATGGTCTCTTGTTCCTATCTACAGTTGTAACATCCTTCCTAACATTTCTTTCCTATAGTAGGTGTCTCAAGAGAACAAAACATCTAAAGAAAGGATGTCCAAATTTGGAAAAATTATTATGTAAAGATTTGGAATTACCTTTTTGTTTGCTTGATGAATTACGGGAAGCTACAACATTACTGCCAATATTCACTAAAGATTCCTTAATGAACTTCACCTCCTTACATTCAATTTAACTTGTACTATTAATGCCATCTTTAGACAATCTTGCCGACATGTCTTCTTTGAATGACGTACTTTAATAGAGCAAAGCATCTCAACATAGGATGCCCAATTCTAGAACAATAATTCCATGTTGGTCTAAATTTATACCTCTTATTATTTACTACTTTATTCAATGTTGCAACACCGTAGGGAACATTCGTCGAGAATTCTTTGACAAACTTCATTTCTCTCTTTCACTTTAAAAAAATCCAAATCTAAATGGTCCATAATAGATTTAACCAAGGATATTATTCTTTTCAAGGCTCCTTTTGCATAATATGCATTGTTTTATGCTTCATGGTAAAGCATTTCAAATTTTTGCCATTTTCCTTTTAGAATGAAATAGGCATTTTCCAGTCTCTCATTATCTTCTTTTAAAGATTTTACTTTTTCTTTAAGAAATTTAATTTTTGAGAACCAGATCATCAATTTATCACATACCTATTGATAAACGGATAGCATCTCTTCTTTGGTAACTATAGTGTTATGCTAATATTATAGTCAAATTGATCATTTGTTGCAACAACTACTACAACATGTTGTAAACCATCCTTCCCTTTGTTGTTAATAGAGTTGAGAGCATCATGATGCTTTTATAATTATCTTCATCCAACTCCTCGAATCCTTCTTCACTTTAGGTGACGCTTATAGACTTTTATGGTTTCTCGAATGTATTAGAACACTCAGTTTAACCATAATGACAGAATCTTCCATATTCATGACATTAAACTCCTTCATTTGTGCTTCAAACTTCTAGTCTCTCTTGAAGTTCTTTGTAGAATCACCTTCAGTTTGGTTAAAAGTGTTTCTAGATTTGTTTAACATTCCTATCTTACCTTTTTCATTAATCTTTTGAGCTCTTTATTCCAAATACAATGTTTTTATCTATTTTGTAACATTTGTCTTTATTGTTTTTCACTATTTAAAAGCCAATTTCTTCTCATTCTAAGCAAGATTTAGATTCATCTCATATGTTTGAAGAGAACTTATAAGCTCGTCCAATTGCACATACGTAACATCACATGCCTCTTCAATTGTAGCAACTTTTGCACTAAACTTTTCAAGTAGAGACCGCAATGTCTTCCTTACGAGCTTTGAATTCAAGTAATTCTTACCTTATTCAAATGCCTCGTTGGTTATTTGTTGCAACTTTCCATTGAACTCAGTATTGGTCTCATCTTCTTCCATTCTCAAGTTTTCAAATTTGGATGCCAACATCTAGAGTTTTGATGTTGTCACAAATATAGTTCATTCACATATATTTTAGAGATGTCACAAACTTCCTTAGTTGATTCACGCATAGAGATGAGTTTGAATTGTTCTTCATCAAAGGTGGTGAAAATAGCATTTATTATGTTTGAATTTCCAAGTCCAACTTTTATTTTCTCTAGTTCATGATTTAAGATCTTTAGGAATTTCTTCTCCATCAGCATTCTTCATGGCTAGTGGGTACCAACCATTCTTAATGGAATACCATGCCTTTTCATCTTATAGTTTGATGAAAGTTGGAGTTTTTGCCTTCAAATCAAATACTTACTTCCATTGAAAAGTGGTGATCATATTATGGATGCTTCTTCTTTCATATTTATAATTCAACCTTTTGAATGTTTAGGACCACATCTACCTGAAGAACTAAGTTACTATGGTAACCAATTCTCATGCCATTGAAGTTGGGTCTCATGATATATTTTTGTAGTGCAGAGCAAACTCTTTATCTTTGAGGCCCTATCGAAATCAAGCAGTCTCCACAATTTCAAGAGTTAGTGTTTATACCTAATCACATAAACTATCTTTTGACACAATTCACTACCCTAATACATTAGGTTCACAACTCGTAGATGCATAAAATACGAATGTCACTTGTTTTGTGCATTTACATAACTTTCTTTAGGTTTCAACATTTCATCATAATAAATTCACCACGTGAGGATTGATGCTAAACTTCATATATGATGACAACAAGAAAATATTGGAAATTTACAAAGATCTCTCTCATATGGCTCACTCAAATGGATGCAAAGGCTCACCTAAGTCTACTTTACTCAACCTTTATTTATAATTTGAAGTCATTGATAGGTTGATCAAAAATCTTCCTTAGAAACAACAAACAAGTTTTTCACGAAATTAGCTAACAAATCTTTGCTGCAACTATCTAATAGTTGTTGGGTTGTTGCCAACATATATTAGGACTTTTTGATGTTGTTAGATTCTCTCACCTTCAATTAACTTTATACACTATTATTGAGTAGAAGTTATCCTCAGCTAATGTCAAGTTGGCTGATCACTTAAGTACACCAAATTTTCAATTAACAAACTCTTTTGATTAATCTCAACTTTTATGATTGCTTGAGAATCCTTAACTACATAAAACACCAAGATTCCTATCAAATAAGGCAATCACAAGATAAATATTATCCTTTTTAACTTTGTGCCGCAATATAGTCAACCAGTTAATATGACATATCCACCAACCATCCATGTATTGATGGCAATAAAAAATCTACTCTACTCTTTGTTTGTACCTGAAGTAACCCTTATAATTATCTAGAAATGGTGGAAACTCTAAAATGAAGCCTTCACTACATTCTATCAAACTCTCCCTCATCATTAGCTTTTGAACGTTAATCATATAAATTCCTATCAAGACTTGGAGTCCTTTCCCTAACTCTTTTAGGTCTTAGCATTAGATGCTCATGCCTTAACTCTTAATAGTGTTTAATCTTATTTAAATGTTCTTGTAATCTATACGATGCCTCTATCTTAAGTTTAGCATCAAAACAGTTTATAGTGGCTTCACTTTTTACTATATGACATGCTTTCTCCTTTGAAAACCTACACTTCCAACTCTTAAACTCAAAAGGATAAAAGCATTTATTACTTGTGTTTCAAGACTTCTATTTCACATTACTACTTAATTAAGTCTCGTCACTCAAATGTTGGAGTAATAAAACACTACATGTAAATTACCAATTATAGGTGGACAAAGTGTGTAATGAACTTGGAACAAAGCAAGAAGATCTATCCCAAGGAGGATTAACTTCTCGTCATTTTGATTTGAGGAAGCTAAGATTAATTTGATGGATCCAAGGTGATCAAGATCAAGCATATACTATATTTGATGAGGTCAAATTAACATACATACAAAATAGAAAATTCATTTTTTCCAATTAAAACCCTAATAATAATTTTGTTTCAAAAACCCTAATCTTTTTTCCTTTACCTTGTCGTAAACAAAACCCTAATATTCCTTATTTTTTATAAGGTTCAACAGAATTTGTCTTTTTAAATGATGGAATCATCCTTGTTTTTTTAAGGGGCAATTCCATCAGTTCTCATGACGAAATTGGGCATTTCTTTTTCAAAATTTCAACCGGCTTGTTTGAAATGTTGGAATTGTCTATGGTTTTTTAAATTTGGGCAATTCTATCAATTCAAATGACTAAATTAGCCAACCACTAGGTTTTGTTGTCTAAAATGATAGAGCTCAACAAAAAGCAATTTTTGAATTAGATTCTAAAATGATAGAATCTTAGATTTAGTCATTTTGGAAGTCAGAAGAGGGCATAGAGGATGAGCACCTAGGGGATCATAATTTATGGGGAATAATTCTTTAGAAAACACTCTAGTGAATGTCAACTAGATTTTAGCCTAAGAAGCTATAAACCCTCTAGGATTTTAGCCTAAACCCTCTAGCAAATTCACATGCAATCAAGATAGAGCAACTACCTAACATGGGCGATTTCAAGGTTCCTAACAAGTGGGGATGTTCAATGCATTTTAGATGCCTTAATGCATTTTTCACACTAACCATACTTTAGTCTTGACTCATGGTTGTAAGTACAAGCTAATTCCTTATATTGAGTATTGGAATTAATGCAAGGTTGGTCTATATGTTGTTTTTTTTTTTCCCACTACATGGTTATGTTGTTTGGTTAATTGTTGGCACTTATTGGCATGGGAACACTATATTCACTCAAGCTAAACTATGAATATGAACTATGGTCAAAGTGAGAGAAGCTTACTAGTTTTTGTGGTGCATGTTTGGCTACCTAATGTTTCACCTCATGCCACTAGCCACTATCTTTGTTCTTAAGTCCTCAATAGGTATTATGACAATTCGTTAAGTTGGTTGAAAATTTGAATGATTATGGAATTGAGCATGAACTTAGGACAAGGCGAGTTCTAGCAAAGTTCTTAATAGAAGTGGTTGCGGATGAGCAAACATTGCATGTGAATGGATTAGCCACTTCGATAGGGAGTCAGGTCACAATCATGCTAAGTAATTTAGATGGAGAAAACTTCCAATTTGCTCTCCAATTTGACTTTAAAACCTTTAATAATGAAGTTAAATACAAGAATTAAAATGAGGAACATAGATGACTCATAAGTTTGAGGCCAAAAAGCCTATGATATACAATAACTCACAATTGGTTAGTAAACAATTTAGTGAAGAACATAAAATTAAAGAGTAAAACATGAGGGCACACTTTGAAAACTTGAAAAGGCTAAGCAAAGGAAAATTTTGAAGAAATTCAATTTTTTCAAATTCTAAAGAAGAGAACAACAAGGTAAAGTCTATTGCCACACTAGCTACAACAATGGAGAGTCATGCATGCCGACAAACTACAATATAATAAGTTAGTTTTTGTAGCTCAATTATGCAATGCTTCAAGGGTGAAGGAGTGGACAAGAAAATTCAAGCCTATCTGATCCCTTTTGTTCTATCAAAAGAAGAGTTGTATTAAAGGGCATTTTCCCAACTATTGTTATGATGTTTGGGAAGAGATGAAGGTGTCTATTTATTGAGAGAAATTTATTAAGGTTGCTATGGATCTCATCTAAAAGCTATGGCCATTTTCCCAAAGGAGGAATCTAATCATTATGGCCACAATGAAGGCTAATGCATTAGAGCTAGTGAGGTATTGTGAAAAAAGTCAGAAGTAAGCTAACTCATTGCATATGCTAGCAAGAAAACTAAATCTCTGAGTTCTTCCACACCATTTGCTCAATAGGGTATGATTTTGTTGAACCTTTTTCCATAGCTTTTCAACAAAGAAAGTTTTTGTTGTCAAAAACTGGATGCGTGAGCTTTTTAGTGTTTTATAGTCATTTGTGACAACACGTCAAATAGTTTTGGTGGAAGCCCCTATTAGTCTTATGTATGAGATGAAAGTCGTTATTCTTTCTAAGATAACAGTTGAAATGCATTGGTTCAACACTTTTATGTTGAGTTAAAGGAACAGGTAATGAGCTAGATGTGGTTGAAGAGAGTAAAAAGGCCAACTCATTGTAAAATCTCAAATAATGTGGTTGAAGAGAGTAAAAAGGCCAACTCATTGTAAAATCTCAAATATAAACGAAGCAACAATCTTGGGTCCAAATGTATTCTCAATTCTCTACAAAGAAGAGTAAGAGCACGGCATACTATTGGAAATTTAAAGGAGTGAGAGGAAGGCCCATATTAGATTGTTCAAGTCCTTCTTGGGGTTGTTTCAGTCTTGAAGATGGTCAAGAGGATATTTTGCCTCACCCATGGAATGATTCAAATCTAAGAAAATTTTATATATAAGCTTTGTATATGAAATTAGCATCTTTAAAAGGTGTGCTTGCACCTTTTTGCTCTTCCTTTCTTGCTTGTCCTTTTTTTTAGGTAACCTACCTTTTCAATTCATTTAAATTTACGTTCTACATGGTAGGAAAATTAAGTTTAAGTCCTATTTTCAAGATGCAAGATCTGGGAAATGGTTTAGCTTGAATCTTGGAATCTAAGGTTCTAGAATTGAGCCATATTAGAAAAAAACGAAAAAAAAACAAGCACAATTTAGTGATCTTGTATCCTAGAATTGTGCTAATGCATTAAACTCAACTTTGGGATCTGGGAGTCTAGATTTAAAGCAAATAAATAAAAAACTTAAAGTATTCTAACCATTGAACAACAGTCAGAATGAAATTGTTGAACCTTGCAATGTATAGTCATATCAATTGCACTTGTGTGTTTTTCCTTTAGTATAGTCATATCAATTGCATCTGTGTGTTTTTCCTTCAGTGGCAAAAGTCCAAAACATACACTAACCTCAGTGGCAAATTGGTAATTTAGATTGGTCACTACTGGCTGTATTCACTAGTTAGTTGGGATTGATAATATGGGCATATCACTTTAGATGCATTTGTTAATGTACCATGATGATGAGCTTTATTGCGGTGGTCCATGTAACTCCACATTTACCTTTACGATAATGGTTCATCTGACTTGTCACTATAATAGTACAGTCACATCAATCACGTGGGCTATGCCTTTTCAAATTCATTGCTGCTACATACATTAGTTAAAATGCCACTATAAATATCACCTTTACCTTTAACTTTCTTTCTTACAAAATATACAACCTAATCGAAAACTAGCTCACATTTTGTACTACATATGGTAAACTACCCAAATTCAAGGTGGTGAGGGGTATGGCTAATTACCTAAAGAAATGACGATTATGATCACTTATCTAGGACAACCTAATAGAATACTAATGTAGCCTAAGGAAAAAGTGGGCACACAAAGTTGAAGAGTTTGAGGTGTTATCCTCTTATCTCCAAGACCTAGGTGTGAAAGTTTCAAAACAAGAATATTTGTATATGCCCAAGAACTATAAGGATACATTTGTAGCTACCATTTAGTAGATAAACAGAAAAACAATTAGATGCTAGCCTCTTGATCTAGGTGTCAAATGCTACAGCTAGCTAAAGAAGTTGCATTTGCCTAGGGTCACTGATTAATATGTCGGGAAATTTTCATTGTAATCAAATGAAGAATAATCTATTTGTAATTGGCATTATCTATATGTTCTTTCTTTTTTTTCTTGTGCACTCTTCTGTAACCATGTTCCTAATTAGGCCAATTATTTTTGCATTTTTATCGTAATATTATGATCTATCTTTAATGTACCCTCCAATTGTACTCCCAAGGGTTTTCATCATTGCATGTCCAAGACGATACCTACAGAATAAACAATTACAATATAATCGTATACGAGCAAAATTAATAATAATTTTAATGATTAAAAAACTAAAAGCGCGTGCTATATTAATTATTATTTCTAAAAGAAATAAATATATTAACCATATACTACCAATCACTTGATCATTTTCATTGTATCAAAACAGTCACAATGGATTACTAATTTTAAATAATTGTCATAGAACAATTTATTATTACATATCATAACCATTAAATATTTAATTTCGTCAAAATGTATTATACTTTGTTATTTGTGCAAACAACATAATATATATTATTAGTTGTTTAGATAATATATTAAATTTCAGAAATTTAAAATTTCTTGTACAAATATATTACATTAATCAACCCTAAACTACTATATAAAATATTCTGAGTGATTAAACCTTAAAAACCCTACACTGTAAATAAACACCACAACCATAATAGCACAAAACCCAAACCTCAACTACTCAAAACCTTAATCCCCAACATGATTTTTTGATTTTTTCCACAAAATAGTCCAATCTTGGAATTGATTCTTTTTCAACTTTTTTAAATGGAGTCAATTCTGGGATCCCAGAACCCGAAATCAAGGATTTTTCATTTTCTAAAATAATGCCATTTTCACTTTTTTAGCCGATAATACCTCAATTCTGGGATCCAAGATTGAGTCTAATTCTTTTTCGGGATCTCAGATCCCCGAAATAGACCTAAAAAATGAAAGTAATATAAAGTAGGACTTCATCAGGAAATAGGATATCTTGAATGGGAAAAAAAATCTTCTCTGTCTTGCTTCAATTTCCGTCCTTTGAGAAGGTATGTTATAGAGTTATTCTACCACAATGTAACTTCAGACTGTGAAGAATTTACGACATCATTGCTGCATGAGGTTTTCCAAATTCTGGAGGCCTGCAACATTTCACCCCATACAAACAATAATACAAGAATTGAAGGTAAGATGATCAAACAAGATGAACAAGCCACGCTGAAAAGACGGCCTTATACTTCTTAATACGCAAAAATTGTAGCCAACGGTCGATAAATAGCTGTATTTAACATTCATAATTATCTTAGTAAACCGACTATTATTCATTCGAGGGGCAATGATTTTTAATGACTGGAACTACAAACCAATCTTTTTTCCTTCTGGCCGTCGCGCCAGATCCCCCAGTCATATCCAATTCTTCATGTAACATTCCGACAGGTAAATTCCAGTCAAAATGGTAGAGAAACATAGCAAGTTGCAGCTCAACATTAGCCAGTACAAAGGACATGCCCGGGCATACCCTCCTTCCAGCACCGAAAGGAATATATTCGGAATGATTGCCCATATAATCAATCAAACTCTCAAGGAATCTTTCGGGTTGAAAGCAGTCGAGGTCTTTCCAATATTTGGGGTCTCTGTTGATTATAGGGGTAATCATCCATAAGTTCTTGAGTGCGCTATTCGTCTACGAATCCATTCTCATCAAAAACCTTCCTTCAGCCTTTTCTAGAACCGCTGGATTTTTGAGCATTTCGGCCATTGCCCAATCTATTGTTGTGGCTGATGTCTTACTTCCTGCAGCCAACACGTTCTGCTTGGAATCAAATAAACTCGGACCAGACTATTTCGAGCCTTGTTTAAATCATCCAGAAAGGGAAATAGATTCTGCATATACCGATTTCTTGGTGAAGCATAAAATTACTATAGGCAGCCATAAACATATATGATTATTTCTCTCTAGCAAGCGTCACAGAATACATAAGATGCGAATAGCCACAAAAGAAACGAAGAAAACTGACCATTATTACGGATTTAATGTTGTCGGCGGTCAACGGAAGTTGAAGCCCATCATCAACATCTAATAGATCTTTCTACTTTTCACTCGTATCACTGGCTGCCGCTCTGTGCTCACGGATGATGCCTTCAAGTATTTCATCTGCTTCTTGGGGCAACCTCTGGAGCCTCTTCCTCAACCTCAAGCAATTTGATCGAAGGATACACGTCAACAATATCAAAGCCTCCTGCTAATTCAATTGCTTCTTTGATGATCTCCAGTGACTTCCCTTTTTCCTTGGTTTTCTTACCAAGCACCGCCCCGGAAGTGATAGCATGGGTTGAAGAGTAAAGCATCTGTGTGAGGTTGATAGGCGATCCCTCACTGGAAGCTATCCACCTGGCAAGATCCGAATACAGAAAACGCTTTTTCCCTGATTGATCGGAACTATTGAACTCGTTTCATGCTCAGAAGCTCAGTGCAAATCTTCATGAGGAGTTGGAAAATTATTTAGTATTTCAAAAGATATTTTCTCTGTACGAAAAGAGAGTAGATTTTTAAAATACTTTAAATTTAATTTGTTTGTTGGGCTGTATAAAGTTGAAAATGCCCAACCCTATTCATGGCTTCCTTTTTCTTAGATTTTTAGAATTATTTTAAATGCTGATTATCTCAATATACAAATGGTTCTTTTGACAAACCGTTGCCTTTAAATCTCAAGTTCTAAAACGTTTCTCCATCTTTAATGTCTTCAGCGTTTCCATTCATTGTTTTATAAATAATTAGACTTTGTTTGTTTTGTAATTATGCATCTTTTAAAAATACACGTACAATTATTATTATTATTATTATTATTATCTCTCTCCTTACTTTTACATAATTTTTGAAGTAAAAACACATTCCATAATTGCAAAACAAACAAAGCCTTAAACTTTCACAGAGAAGAACGTCACCTTCTAGATATATTTTCTTCCTTCTTCCTCTCTTCTTTTTTCCTTCCATGTAACTTTTTTTGTTGTTGATGGAATACATAATTATTCTTGAGTCATTATTTTAAATTGAAAAGATGAAGACTTGTTTACTCATGGGTATATCTCACGCTACCGAATAGTTTCTTGAGGACAGTGATGTGTTGCACAATTCAAGTCATTAATGTTTCGATGTATTGTATTGATTTTGTGTAGAATCCCCAACAATCTTAAAGAATTAGTCAATTTATGGATTTATTTAATTTATTCTATCATTTTTATTTGATTGGCTTGGAAATCAATAAAATGTCTCTGGTATCTTGATTGTAATTAAATCCAAACTAGTTTTTATCAATTTTTGATTTTCTAATTCATACACAAAATGTCGCCAATCATATAACCTTGCAAGAAATTTTCGAGAATTTAGTTTCAAAGTCTTCCATTGAAAATGAAAACCCTTGGCATTCCATTCATGAACAAAGGGTTCTGGTAGGAGCCTCCAAAGGTTTCAGTAAAGGGTTGAGTCGACTGTTTTCCTTATATCGATGAAGTGCCTCTGGCCAACAAGGCGACATAATTGTGGAAATATATATATACACATATATATATATATATATTTAGAGTAACTGGATTTAAGAAATTTTTAAAAGGATATTTGATTTTATGATTGGCAGAATAAATCTCAAACCAATCAAAGAAGAAAATATGAATTTTATTTTGAATAATAAAATCATAATATTCTTCCTAAATTTGCTAAACACAGAAAATAATTATAAGGAAATTGATATGTAGAAAATGCAGAAATTAAAAACAGATAAGTATGGAAGCAGTTATGCAGGCGGCTATGCCGACCATATGTATGTAATGTTTGCAGAGTATTTAAAGTAGGCGGTTGAATTGACCATATGCATGAAATGTTTGCAGTATTTAAAGTAGGCAAAGATAGACAAAAATATTTGATATATTTGCAGAATATTTGAAGATATAATGATTGATCAGGTTAAACCTGATACAAACCTTTTGAAGATAAATAAATTTGGAAAATTTGGCGATGGGAAAATCCCTTTGGATATTTGTTTCCTCTGTGAGGAAGTATGGATGTTTGGTAGATAGGGAAGAAGGGTTTTGGAATCCTGTCTATCCTATCTATTACAGGCTTTTGGATAGTTTGGATAGTTTGGAAGTTTGAAGTGAAGAGAAAGGATTACAAGGGTTTACAACCTCTACTGGGTCTTCTTCTCCCTTTTATCTCTCTATTTTCTCTTCCTTTTCTTCTTCAGAGGGCTCCTCCTTAAATAGATGTCTGGAAGGGCCTTTTTGCAAATTTGAAAATTTGAACAGTAACCGCACCCGTGTCTGCACAGTAAAAAGTGAACAGTGCTGCTACAGTGACGGTACTTTTTGTCTTCTGCTTTTTTACCGGAGGGGCTTTTGGAATCTTTGAACAGTACCTGCATAGTAAAGGACAATAATTTTGCTGCTCTTCTTATTTCTTTTGTAGTCTTTTGCATCTTTTTCTTTTTGCTTTTCTTTTCACTTGCTTTTTCTTTTTGCATTTTTTTTAGAATCCCGAATTTCCAAAGACTTCAAAGTCTGGAATGGCTTCTTCGTCTTCAGTGGAAGATTCAGCATCATTAGGCATTTTGGATGTCCCAACTTCTTCATTTCGAGGAGTGAACTGGGACAGGATTTTTGCAACTTCTTCAGGAGTTTTTGCTGCTGCAATCATGGACTGCATTTTAGATTTTTGTGCCAGGAACTCAACCTGTTTTTTGTCTTGGCTTTGTCTTGGTCCAAGAAAATTTTTCATTCCTTGTGGAGTAAGGTTTTCTTTTGGCTGAAATTTTTTCCACATACAAATTTTGAAGTATCTCTTGAGAAAAGAGATATTATTTTGTTTTTGAATATCAAAGTACTAGCATAGTACCCATGGAAGGTAAAATTTGGAACATAAGTTTGCTGTAGGAGGAAATCTTGTTTCATCTGTTGTTGGTTTGAAATGGGTTTTGAAAAGGTTAAAAGTTTCAAGGAGTGGTTCGGAAAGAATATCATCAGTTAGACCAAAATAGGTCCACCACGAATTCCACCAGTATGGAAAAGAAGCAATGAGTTCACTTTCTTTGAAGAAGATTAACCAAGTATGGTTGTATTTGGGGGTTTGGATAAGAAAGGCATTAAACCTGGCTTGCTGGTAGTCCCAATAATTGAAGGTTATTTTACTTTGCTCATTTTGTATATTTTGGTAGGTAAAAGAGATGAGTTTGATAAGGTTTTCATTGGGCCATTCTGATGGGGAGAGTACTCTATGTATTTTTGCCAAAGAATAGGATGGTATTGGAAGGTTTGAAAACTTATAATGATGAATGATGGTAACAGATCGTGTTACCTCAAGGATTGTTTGGCAATATTCTGGTGTTTTTGCCGGATCAGTAGGCACAAAGAGGTAGTTACCAAAGTATTTTTAGGCACATTCAAATGGGGTTTTGAAGGAGATCCCTTTTTCAAGAGGGATAATATTTTGGAAATTTGGTTTTGTAAAGTATTTGGCTCCATAAGAGGCTTGTGAAGAGTTTGTACTGGAAGTTTGCGGTAGTTGGACTGGTTTTGAAATGTTTGGTAAGTTTGCAGGCGGTTTTGAACTTTGGGAGCTTTCACCTGAATCACTCTTTTTGGAGAGGGCTTTTTGGAGTTCTGGAGATTGGCAAAATGCCATGAAGAGTTTTTGGATATTTTGGTCAAGGAACTCGGACTGTATAGTTTCCTCAGATTCTTTTGCATTTCCTCAGATTCTTTTGCATTTGTTTCTTTTTTGACAACGGCATCATACCATGTGAGGGGCTTTGCCGGAGTTTGTCTGGAGCTGGAGTCTTCCTGCTTTGCTACCTGTTTATCTTTGGCCATGTGTCTCTGTGGTAACTTGGGAGGCATCACTCCTGTTTTGCAGAAACTCACGTGTCAAGAAATCAGGCAGGGAATTTGTATCGCCTTTGATAAAGTCAATATCAAATTCAAAAATAGATAATATAGCTTGCCATCTGGCAAAAATTTGTTTTGATGCAAGGTTTTGAACATCTTTTTTCAAAACTTCTTTTGCAGATTTGCAATCAATGCGTAAAAGAAATTTTTGATTGAGTAAATCACATTGAAATTTTTGTATGCAGAGAACAATGCTCAAAATTTCTTTTTTGATGGTAGAGTAATTCATTTGTATTTGGTTCCAATGTCCTAAAGTAAACTGAACAATATGTTCTCTGTTGTTCTGGACCTGGAGAAGGATACCTTCGAACCCCAGTTCAGAAGCATCTGTTTGGACAACCTTTGGAAGTTTGGGGTTTGCTATATGTAAACATGGGAGATGAAGGACCTGACTCTTAATATGTTGAACTGTGGCTGTATGCATACTAGTCCAAGGGACAGAACTCTTTTTTAGTCTATCATGCAAGGGTTTTGCAATCCTATTGACATTTGGAAAGAAATCTAAGACATAATTCAGACATCTTAGAAATCTCTGGAGTTGTTTTTTGTCAAGAATTTGGTCAGGGAATTTTTGACCAAATTGAAGACATCTTTCAATAGGAGTAATGGTGCCTTGTGTGATATAATGTCCTAAAAATCTAATTTTTGTTTGGAAAATGGAAATCTTAGATTTTGAAACCACGATGCCATTTTTCTTTGAATGTAAAGAAATGTTTTCAAATGTTTGAAATGTTAATCAATGGTTTTTGAAAAAATGAGTACATCATCTATATAGATGATGCAGAATTTTGAATAAGCAGAAAAGATGTCATTCATGACTTTTTGGAATTCAGAAGGAGCATTTTTAAGACCAAAAGGCATTACATTCCATTCAAACTGACCAAATGGAACAGTAAAAGCCGTTTTGTATCTATCTTTTGGGGAAATCTGAATTTGCCAAAAACCAGATTTCATATCAAATTTTGAAAAGATAAGAGAATCATAGAGTTTTTGAAATAAATCTTTTTTGTTTGGAATTGGATATCGAATCCATTTGAGTGCATCATTGAGAGGCTTGTAATTGATGACGAGTCTTGGGACTCCTCTTTCAATTTCAGAGGCCTTGTTGACATAGAAGGCTGCACAACTCCATGGGGAGCGTGACTTTGAAATGAGTTTTTTGTCTAGAAGATCCTGTATTTCTTTCTTACAGTGTTCTTCTAGTTCATGATTCATTTGGATGGGACGAGTTTTGGTAGGAATTTGCTTATCAGAAAAGGAATCTTCATAAGGAAGATCAACAATATGTTGTTTCCTATTCCAAAAAGCATTTGGAAGGTCGGCACAAATTTGGTCTTCGATGGATTTTTGAAGATTTTTGATTTGTTTTTTGATAAAAGAGGTGTTGAGCTGTTCTTGGATTCTTTTGAAAGAAACATTTTTGCGTAATTCCTGAAGCTGAAAATCTTTTGCTTGAACCAGATTGTTCAAGGTATTTTTGTAAACAGAAAGAGCTTTTAGAAATCCAATATTTCTAGTTTTTGGTTTATCAAGAAAAGAGAATAGAAATTTTTTTTGGTTTATTTTGAAAGAAATGGAATCAGAATTGACTTTGTAGGGAGTTATGATGTTGATAAATGGTGTACCAAGAATCACTGAATGGTGTATGTCTTGGACGACCAAAAAGGCTGTTTTGAGGGAAATATCATTGTTAATGATATTTGCAAAAGTTTTTGACTGGATGGACAATTTTGCATTGTTTGTGGCAGAAAGTTTTTCATGGGATTTTTCAAGAAATTTGCTAGGAACCATGCCAGACTTAATGCAGTTTAAATCTGCACCAGTATCAAAAAGAGCAATGGTATCCAAGCGGTAATTTGGAGAAAATTCAAGGGTGACCTTGATCATGTATTTTCTGGTTGTAATTTCTCTAAGAATAAAGAGAAATTCATTTGGTGTTTGATGAAGTGTTTGAATATTTGACTCAATAGGATTTTCTTCTTCATTTGAAGAAGATTCTTCTTTTGAATCAATTTTGGAGAGGATATGCTTAATAGCTTCCTCATCCTGTTTTTGTTTTTGTTTGAGATCTCGCAAATCTTGCTTAACAATTCCAATCTCCTTTTGGAGGTCTTGGACTGTCGGATCTTTAGACTTACGTTTTTGCTTGTTAAGAATACTCGTGAGATCATAAGTATTCTTTGAGATAATAGGCTGAGAAGATGGTTTTGAACTACTTTCACAGGAAGTGAAAGTTTTGAGAAGTTTTTCAAGACATTCTTTCCTTAACTCAGGACTGTCAACCTGGTTAATAATGTCAAGAATTGTTTGCTGTTCTGAAGTTAAAACATGAACTGAAAGTCCAGTATCTTCTTCAGAAGAAGTATGAAGAATTGAAGAGGCTTTTGATGAAGTAATTTTATCGCATGCTTCATCAATTTGAAGACATTTTCGGTTTTCTTTTGAAATAGAGGAAAATTCTATTTTAGAATTTGGAGAATTATCAAGAGTACTGATAAGGAGGTTTGAAAGTTTGTTGAGAATTTCATCTCCAAGATTCAATTCATGAATCTTTCTGTTGAGTCTGCAGTATCTTGCAGTGTGTCCAAATTTCTGACATTTGAAACACTTGACATCCTTGAAGGATTTGGAAAAAGGGTTTGGCTGAGAAATTTTGGTCTTCTTAAGAGGTTTTTTGTAAAAATCCTCTTTAGAAGGTTTTTTGTAAGATTTGTAATTCTTCTTAAAGGGTTTCTTGTAACCTTTGGACTTGCCATGGTTACAATCTCATTGACAAGAAGAACCTGATTTTTTGAAAGGATTAATATCGAATTGTTGGCAGAAAGTACCCAACTCGATTTTGGTTTGTTTCATCTCTCTCTTGAGATGTTTTTGAAGTTTCAAATCCTGGCAGATTTTCAAGCCTTCATATTGGATAATACCAACAAGCTGGCCATAGGTATAATCATCATAAGGGATGATTTTCTTTTTGGAAGTTTCTTTTATATGGTTCCGAACCTTTTCACCAAGAAGTGTTCGTAATTCGGCAAGGAACTTTTCTTTCCAGAAAGGCTGATTAGAGTCTTCTCGGAGCATGACTCTAGTTAGGAAGATATTTTTATAGGACTGAAAATGGCTGAGTTTTTTGCAACGAAGGTTTGAAAGGAGTTCAGCATTTTTGTCCTTAATATGCGAAGGATCTCCAATAAAATGAAGAGAAATAGTAAGGATTAGAGTGGAGAGGGCATCTTGTTGAAGATTATATATATATATATATTACTTCCTTTTAGAGGAAGCAGAGATTCTAAGAGTATCACCCATCGCCAAAGATTTTAAATTTTTTTATCTTCAAAAGGTTTGTATCAAGCTTAGCCTAAAAATTGTATCTCCAAATATTCTGTAAAATATTATTCAAATATATTAGAGTGTTTCTTTTTGCCTACTCTTGCATATGGTCGGCATAGCTGTCTGCACAATTTTTTGCATACAGTGATTGGTATATCAGATAGAAACCTTACTGATCCTTGGGTCTGATAGGTGTAATAATGCCATGTACCAATTTCGCATACTTATTTTGTTTTCTACATTTTGCGCATATCAACTAGCTTATATTTATTTTCTTATTAATTTCCAAAGTGACTAGACCTTATCCCTGTCAAGTCCTAGCGTCCCTGGTATCAAAGCCAGAGGGGCTAGAGTTGTGAGACATTGTTTCTGTGTTTATGACAAAATCTTGTCGCAGATTGAGTCAGCCAGAGCCATTTCGTTACTTAAGTCGGATCTAGTGTGGTAAGTTCCAAAAAGTGATAGGGCAATAAATCCCATAAGAATAGCCTAGGGTCGTGGTATAGTTCATTACCTGTGCCATTATTGAGTCGTAGTCATGGAACCGGTATTCCATAGATCTACTACTTCTTCAAACTCTATGTCTAGTGCCTTCCAGAATTCTACTAAGAAAGCAATAAATATTGAGAAAATTATAATAGAAATTTTGATAAAGCAATTGATATTTGGAAAGTTCCAAAAGTCAAAAAGCATGAGATATATGAAAAATCAAACATTTTCAATTTCAAAAATGATTTTGTTATCAAAACTGAAGAAAGGGATATTCAGATCTCTAAAAGTTCTAAAACCATTCCTCTTCTTCCACAAAAGACTCTCCAAAAATATTCTAAAAAAGGTTTCAAATTCTCCATCTAAGTTTTGTCTAAGTTGGATTCAAACCATTAACCAGAAAAGACTTAAATACTTCAATGCTAGCAGCACTTTGAGACACTACGTTCACAAATTTTGCTGATTCTTTACTCAACTCAATAGAGACTAGTCCATGTCGAGGTCCAATATCATTTGATTGTTATGCGAATTTAACCATTTCCCTAAAGAATAAGAATATCCTTAAATCTCTAGTTTTTCAGATCCAAACTCATAATTAAAAAATGCTTGAGGGATCTATTCCAATTGCAATCATTTATCGTTTACATTTCAAAGTTATGTATTCAGCTTTTGCTTCAAAAATCCAAATGATCTCTTCAACAAAAGGAGAAACTCTTCTTTTGCAAATAGATCTGACCAAATCTAATGCCATTATCACCAAAACTATTCAATGGAAAGATGTAAGTCTTCTAGATGAATGGAATCTTGAGAATGCTATCCTAGCAAAACCTCTCGAGCCTACTCATCCAAATACTCAGGTTAAAAACATTCAACAGTTTGTTGATGGCCATGTTAAACTCTCTTTTTATAAGAACTCAATTTTTAGTTCCAAATTTGAAACATCTTTTGCAAAAAGTACTATTAATTTGGGAAGAATCACCTAAATCCCTTCTGTAATTGAAACAAAATTGAGGTTCTCCACTTCGGATCTTCCGAAAGATTTTCCTTCAATTTCAAACTTTAGAAATGCTGATTACAACACTCAAATTCTAAAACCAGTTTATATGCAAAATATTGAAAGACAACTCAAGTCTTCTTCTGAACAATCTAAGCCTATTAGTCCTGATTTTTTTGTTGTGATAGAAAATCTAATGGCTAATAAGCTTAATGTTGTTCTTGAAGTAGAATTTTTATTCAACAAGAAATTTTTGCGTAACGATTTTTATTCAAAAGAAAATTCTGAAAAAAAGATTTTGGTTTTTCAAAATCCTTGAATCCAGTCACCATGAGAAATAAAAATCCAGACTCTATAGAATGGCAAACCTTTGTAGGAACAAAAATTACTTCAAACCATCCTTCTTTGCAAAATGTCAAACTTACTGTTTCCAACAAAACTATGGAAGCAACTCCTTTTAAAACTCCAGGAGATGATAATTTGAAGAAAATTATCACTTAAAATAATTTCTCAAATATTCATCTTAGTACGATTGGGAAACCACTTGATTGTATTGAGAAATATATTCAAAAACAGCATATTCAACTTAGCAAAAAAGATTTGAAAAATCCTGTTTTTAAGTCTTATTTAGTTTCAAAGAGTTCTGTTAAAAATATTCAAGAGAGTAAGAGTGACTCTCAAAATCAATTTTCAAAAAAATTAGTTGGTGATTCGAATGTTTTCCTTAAGACACCGTCTACCAAGAAGTCTCCAGTCATCAATACTCTTTCCCAAAAGTCAGAAGCTGATGAAATTGTTGATCAATTCAAAAATCCTCAAGTCAATATGTTGCCTACAATGCTAACAGTCCTAGTGCCTGACATTGTTCCGTCAAAGCTAATTTCTTGATTTCATTTCAATGCATCTTTTGTTTATGAATGGAACATTGATAAGTTTTTTGAGTATCAAATTCTTTCAACTCTTCAGTAAATAACCATGGCTACAAATACTTATAGAACTCAAAACAATGTTTCTGACAGAGCAATTGCAGAAATCCTAATTGTAGGCTTTTTTGGTAAACTCAAAGGATAGTGGGATAATTATCTCACTCCTGACTAGTAAAATGAAATACTCAACGCATACAAAATAGGTGAAAAGGGAAATTTCATCCTTAATGATGATGATAATCCTCAAGAGGATGCCCTCTCGACTCTAATCCTTACTATTTCCTACCCTTTATTGGACATCCTTCAGATACTAAAGATACAAAATTGCCTTCACTGTTCCATTTAGACAATTCGAATGGAATGTTATGTCTTTCGATCTCAAAAATGCGCCCTCTAAATACCAAAGAATTATGAATGATATTTTCTTTGCTTATTCAAAATTTTGCATTGTCTACATTGATGATGTGCTTATCTTCTCAAAAACCGTTGATGAACACTTCAATGGTTTTAAAACATTTCTTTATATTTCTAAGAAAATGGTATTGTTGTTTCAAAATCAAAGAGTTCTCTTTTCCAACCAAAAATCAGATTCCTAGGGCATTACATCACCCAAGGAACAATTACTCTTATAGAAGGATGTTTGCAATTTGGTCAAAAATTTCTTGATCAAATTCTTGACAAAAAACAGTTTTAAATATTTATAGGATGTTTAAATTATATCTTAGATTTCTTGCCCAACATTAATAGGTTAGCAAAACCCTTATATGATCGTCTCAAAAAGAACCCAGTCCCTTGGACTAGTGAGAATACAGCTACTGTCCAACATATTAAAAGTCAAATCCTTCACCTTTCATGTTTGCATGTAGCAAATCCAAACCTCCCAAAGGTCATCAAAACAGATGCTTTTGAATTTGGATTCGGAGGTATTGTCCTCTAAGTTCAGGAAGGCAGAAAGTGTATTGTCTAGTTTACGTCAGGTCATTGGAGCCAAACACAAAAAAATTACTCCACTATTAAAAAAGAAATTTTGAGCATTGTTATATGCATACAAAAACTTCAAAGTGATTTACTCAATCAAAAATTTCTTTTATGCATTTATTGCAAATCTACAAAAGAAATTTTGAAAGAAGATGTTCAAAACCTAGCATCAAAACAAATCTTTGCTAGATGGTAAGCTATTCATAAAATCTTACCACCATCAACTTGGTCCGCTGAAAAACTTACCAAACATGTTTCCTTTGTCTACCAAAATTCGCAAAATAGGCAAGGCAAAATTACTTTCAATTATTGGGATAATCAACAAGTCTAGTACAAGGCCTTCCTTATCCAAAACCCTAAATATTCACATACCTAGTTACCTTTCTTTAAGAAAGTGAACCTATCGCCTCTTTTCCAAACTGGTAGAATTCTTGGTGGACCTATTTTGTGAACCTATTTCGGTTTAACCTAGGATGTCATCACAGGACAATTACTTGAAGCATACAACCTATTCAAAACCCATTACAAACCATCACCAAATGAAACAAAATTTCCTCCCTTGGCAAATCTCTGTTTCAAAAGATATCTCCCTTGGGTACTCTGTTGGTACTTTGACATCCAAAAGCAAAATAATACTTGTTTTTTTAGAAGATATTTCAAAATTTGGATGTGGAAAAAGTTCCAACTAGCAAGACACCTTACTCCAGAAGGAATGAAACATTTCTTTGGCCTTAACCAAAACCAGGACAAAAGACAGATAGAATTCCTCGCACAAAAATAAAAAATACAGTTCATGCAGCAATAAAAATTCCCAAGGAAGTTGCAAAAGTTGCAATAAAGAGAAAGACAAGAAAAAGAAGAAAAATTATTGTGCTTCACTATTCAAAAATACAGGTATTGTTCAAGGATATAGAAACTGTTCAAGCATGGAGCAAAATAACAAAAATAGTACAATCACTGTAGTAGAATAGTTCATTTTTTCACTGTGCAATCATAGATGCAATTACTGTTCAAATTTTTGAAAATTGCAAAAAGACCCTTCTAGGCATCTAAAAAAGGGGGAAGCCTCCTTCCATTCGAGGAGAGAGCTTGAAGAACTCCAAAAATCAAAAATAGCAAAATCTTCAAGAACCTCTAACTGCAAAAATTTCCAAAACCCCAAAATAGCCAAAAATCTTGTAATAGATAGGATAGGTAGGAACCCTATTCTTCCTCCCCTATCTTCCAAAAACCCTTTCACCATACTTCTTTTTAAAGGAAGTAAATACTCTATAGGTATCAACTATCGTCAAAGATTTCAAAATTTTTATCAGGCTTAGCCAAAAGATTGTATCTCCAAATATTTTGCAAAATATTATTCAAATATATTAAAATGTTTTATTTTTGTTTACTTACTTTCTGCCTACTCATGAATATGACTCTTGAAGCAGCTCTTAGGCTCACTTAAAGCTTTCCAAACCCATTTTAGCTTTCACCCAAAAATAGCCAAAAAAGCCTGTAATAGATAGGATGGGTAGGAACCCCATTCTTCCTCCCTTATCTTCCAAAAACCCTTACACTATACTTCCTTTTAGAGGAAGCAAATACCCTAAAAGTATCACCCATCACCAAAAATTTCAAAATTTTTTATCTTCAAAAGATTTGTATCAGGCTTAGCCTGAAGCTTATATCTCCAAAAATTATGCAAATTTAATTCAAATGTATTAAAGTGCTTCTTTTCACTTACTTACTTTCTACCTACTAATGCATATGGTCGGTACAGACGCCTAATTTAAATATTTCTACAAACATTTCATACATATAGCATAGCCTTTTGCATAATTTCTTGCATACATTGATTAGTATATCGGTTGGAAACCTTGCTAATCTTTGTATTTGATAGGTGTAACAACGCCACGTACCAATCTTGTATACTTATTTTGTTTTATGCATTTTCTGCATATCAACTGTCTTATATTTATTTTCTTGTTAATTTCCAAAGTGTCTAGACCCTGTCTCCATTCGATCCTTGCATCCAGTATCAAGGCCAAAGGGGGTAGAGTTGTGAGACAATGTTTCTGTATTTATGACAAAATCTTGTGGCAGGTTAAGTTAGCCAGAGCTGCTTTGTTACTTAGGCCGGATCTAGGGTAGTGAGTCCCGTAGAGTAATAGGGTAGTAAACTCCATAAGAATAGCCTAGAGTGGTGGTATAGTTAATTGCCTGTGCCATTGTTGAGTCATAGTCATGAAATCGGTGTTCCACATATCTACTTCTTCAAACTCTGTCTAGTGCTTGCCAGGATTCTACTAGGAGAGCAATAAACAACGAGGAAATTATAATAGAAAATTTTGATAAAGCAATTGATATTTGAAAATTTTCAAAAGTTAAAGAGCATGAGATTTATGAAAATCAAACATTTTTAGTTTCAAAAATGATTTTTCTATCAAAACTGAAGAAAGGGATATTTATATCTCAAAAAGTTCTAAAACCATTGCTCTTCTTTCAGAAAAGACTATCCAAAAATATTTTGAAAAGATTTCAAATTTGTCTATCTAAGTTTTGTCCAAGTTGGATTCAAACCATTAACCAGAGAAGGCCTAAATACTTCAATCCTAGCAGCACTTTGAGACAAGTTCAGAAATTTTGCTGATTCTTTACTCAACTCAATAGAGTCTAGTCTGTGTTGAGGTCCAATATCATTTGATTATTTTCCAAATTTAACATATCCCTAAAGGACAATAATATCCTCAAATCTCTAGTTCTTCAGATCCAAACTCATAATTACAAAATGCTTGAGAGATCTATCTTAATAGCAATCATTTGATATTTACATTTCAAAATTATGCATTATGCCTTTGCTTCAAAAATCAAAATGATCTCTTCGACAAAAGGAGAAACTATTCTTTTCCAAACAGATTTGACCAGATCTAATGCCTTTACCACCAAAACTATTCAATGGAAAGATATACGTCTTCTAGATGAATGGGATCTTGAGAATGATATCCCAGTACAACCTCTTGAGCCTACTCTTCTAAATACTGAGGTCAACAAAATACTGCAGTTTACTGATGGCCATGTCAAACTCTCTTTTCATAGGAACTCATTTTTCTACTTCTAGATTTGAAACATCTTCTGCAAAAAGTACCATTGATTTGGGAAGAATCCCTTAAATCCCTTCTGTAACAGAAACAAAATCGAGGTTTTCCACATAGCATCTTCCAAAAGATTTTCCTTCAACTTCAAACTTTAGAAATGTTGATTACAGCACTCAAATTCCAAAATCAGTTTATATGCAAAATAATGAAAGACAACTCAAGTCTCCTTCTGAACAATCTGAACCTGTTAGTCTTGATTGTTCTACTGTGACAGAAAATCTAATGGCTAATGAACTCAATGTTCTTGAAGAAGAATTTGTTGTCAACAAAAAATTTTTGCATAATGATTTTTTATTCAAAAGAAAATTCTGTAAAAAGGATTTTGGTCTTTCAAAAACTTTCCTAAAACAAAAAAGAAGATTCAAGAAGAATATTATGATTTTATTATTCAAAACAAAACTCATATTTTCTTCTTTGATTGGTTTGAAATTTATGCTACTAATAATGATTATCAAATATCCTTTCAAAAATTCCTTAAATCCAGTCACCATGAGATATTAAAATCCAGACTCTACAGAATGGGAAACCTTTGGAGGAACAAAAATTACTTCAAACCATCATCCTTTGCAAAATGTCAAGCTTACTATTTCTAACAAAGCTGTGAAAGCAACTCATTTTAAAACACCAGGAGATGATAATTTGAAGAAAATTATCACTCAATATAATTTCTCAAATATTCATCTTAGTACGATTGGGAAATAACTTGATCGTATTGAGAAACATATTCAAAAATAGCCTATTCAGCTCAGCATAAAGGATTTGAAAAATCCTATTTTTAAGCCTTATTTAGTTTCAAACAGTTCTGTTAAAAATATTCAAGAGAGTAAGAGTGACTCTTAAAATCAATTTCAAAAATATCAACTGTTGATTTGAATGTTGCCCTTGAGACACCAACGTCTATCAATAAGTCTTCAGTCATCAATACTCCTTCCCAAAAGTCAGAAGTTGATGAAATTGCTAATCAATTCAAAAATCCTCAAGTCAATATATTGCCTACAACGCCAATAGTTCCAATGCCTGACATTGTTCTGGCAAAGCCAATTTTGTCAGTTTTGTTTCAACGCTTCTTCTTTTTATGAATGGAACATTGATAACTTTTCTGAGTATCAAATTCTTTCGACTCTTCAGCAAATGACCATAGCTACAGATGCTTATAGAACTCAGAACAATATTTCTAACATAGCAATTGCAGAAATCCTAATTACAGGATTTTCTGGTCAACTCAAAGGATGGTGGGATTATTATCTCACTCTTGACTAGAAAAATGAAATGCTCAATGCATACAAAACAGACAGATGAAGAGGGAAATTTCATCCTTGATGAAGATGATAATCCTCAACAGGATGCCCTTTCGACTCTAATCCTTGCCATTTCTTTCCACTTTTTTGGAGATCCTTTGCATATCAAAGACAAAAATGTTGAACTCTTTTCAAACCTTCGTTGCAAAAAACTTAGCCATTTTCAATCATACAAAAATATCTTCCTAACTAGAGTTATGTTTTGAGAAGACTCTAATCAACTATTTTGGATAGAAAAATTCCTTACTGGACTTCCAACACTTCTTGGTGAGAAGGTCCGTAATTATATCAAAGAAACTTATCAAAAGAAAATCATTCCTTATGAAGATTATGTATATGGCCAGCTTGTTGGTATCATCCAACATGAAGGCTTAAGAATCTGTTAAGACTTGAAACTCCAAAAACATTTCAAAAGAGAGATGAAACAAACCAAGATCGAATTTGGTACATTCTGCCAACAATTCGATATTAATCCTTTCAAACAATCTCATTTTTCTTGTCAAGGAAATTGTGACCGTGGCAAGTCCAAAGGTTACAAAAAATCCTTTAGGAAGAATTAAAAATGCAATGAAAAACCTTCAAAAGAGGAATATTACAAAAGAAACCCCTTAAGAAGAATAAAAAATATCAGCCAAAGAATTTCTCAAAATCTTTGAAGGATGTCAAGTGCTTCAAATGTCAAAAGTTTGGACACACTGCAAAATATTGCAAGCTCAACAAAAAAGATTATGAATTGGATATAGGAGAATATGCCTCAATAAACTTTCGAACCTCCTTGTCAGCATTTCCAAAAATTCTTTAAACTCTGAAATAGAAGATTTCTCTGTTTCAAAAGAAAATAAAAAATGTCTTCAATTAGATGAAGCCGCCTCATCTAACCTCCAAACTTCTTCTCAAAAAAAGTTCTTCAAAAGACGATAATGGATTTTCAATCCATGTCTTAAATTCAGAACAGCAAACAATTATTGATATTATTAACTAGGTTGATAATCCTGACTTAAGGAAAGAATGTCATGAAAAACTCCTTAAAACCTTCACTGGCTGTGACAGGGAACCAAAATCATCCTCCCAACATTTGATATCAAAGAATACTTATGATCTTACAAGTATTCTTAGCAAAAAAAAAAAACACAAATCTAAATATTTAAATTTCCAAGACCTCCAGAAGGAAATTGAGATTGTTAAGCAAGATTTACAAAAGAGCTCTAACAAAAATAAAAGCAGGATGAGGAAGCTATTAAGCACATCTTTTCCAAAATTCAGTCCAATGAATTCAAGCCCTTCATGAAACACCAAAAGAATTTCTCTTCATTCTTAGAGAAATAACAACAAGAAAATACATGATCAAAATAACTCTTGAATTTTCTCCTAATTATTTGCTTGATACCATTGCCTTTTTTGACTCTGGTACAGATTTAAATTGCATTAAGTCTGGCATGGTTCTAAACAGATTTCATGAGAAATCTCAAGAAAAACTCTAAGTTGCAAACAATGCCACTAAAATCAAAACTTTTGCAAATATCATGAATAATGATATTTCTCTCAAAACAGCCTTCGTTGTTGTCCAAGACATACACTATTCAGTTATTCTTGGAACACCCTTCATCAACATCACAACTCCTTACAAAATCAAATCTGATTCTATTTCTTTTAGAATCAATCACAAAATGTTGTCATTTTTCTTTTCTTGACAAGCCAAAAACTCGAAATCTGGATTATTTAAAAGCTCTTTCTATTCATCGAAGTACTTTGAACAATCTTGTTCAAGAAAAATATTTTTAACTTCAAGATCTTCGCAAAAATATCTCTTTCAAGAGAATTCAGGAACAGCCAAATACTTCTTTTGTCAAAAAGTAAATAAAAAATCTTCAAAATTCAATTGAAAAACAAATTTGTGCTAATCTTCCAAATGCCTTTTGGAATGGGAAACAACATATTGTTGACCTTCCTTACAATGATTCTTTCACTGAAAAATAAATTCCTACCAAAGCCCGTCCTATTCAAATAAACCATGAACTAGAAAAACACTGTAAGAAAGAAATACAGGATCTTCTTGGCAAAAAACTCATTTCAAAGTCACGTTCCCCATGGCGTTGTGCAGCGTTCTATGTTAACAAAACCTTTGAGATTGAAAGAGGAGTCCCAAGACTCGTCATCAATTATAAATCTCTTAATGATGCCCTCAAATGGATTCAATATTCAATCCCTAAAAAAAAAGATTTGTTTCAAAAATTGTTTGATTCTTTTATCTTTTCAAAGTTTGATATGAAATCTAGTTTTTGGCAAATTCAAATTTCTCCAAACTATAGGTACAAAACTGATTTCATTATTCCATTTAGACAATTCGAATAGAATGTTATGCCTTTTAGTCTCAAAAATGCGCCTTTTGAATGCCAAAGAAATATGAATGATATTTTCTATGCTTATTCAAAATTTTACATTGTCTACATTGATGATGTGCTTATCTTCTCAAAAACTGTTGATGAACACTTTAAACTTTTAAAAACATTTCTTTATATTTCTAAGAAAAATGGTATTGTTGTTTCAAAATCAAAGATTTCTCTTTTCTAAACAAAAATTAGATTCCTAGGGCAATACATTACCTAAGGAACAATTACTCCTATAGAAAGATGTTTGCAATTTGGTCAAAAATTTCCTGATCAAATTCTTGACAATAAACAGTTTCAAAGATTTCTAGAATGTTTAAATTATGTTTTAGATTTCTTTCCCAACATTAATAGGTTAGCAAAGCAAAACCCTTGCATGATCGTTTCAAAAAGAACCTAGTCCCTTGGACTAGTGAGCATATATCTACTATCCAACATATTAAAAGTCAAATCCTTCACTTCCCTTGTTTGCATATAGCAAATCTGAACCTCCTAAAGGTCATCCAAATAGATACTTCTGAATTTAGATTTGGGGGTATCCTCCTCCAAGTTCAAGAAGGCAAATAGTGTATTGTTCAGTATACGTCAGGTCATTGGAGCCGAACACAAAAAAATTACTCCACTATTAAAATGAAATTTTGAGCATTGTTTTATGCATACAAAAATTTTAGAGTGATTTACTCAATCAAAAATTTCCTTTACGCATTGATTGCAAATCTACAAAAGAAATTTTGAAAAAAGATGTTCAAAATCTAGCATCAAAACAAATCTTTACTAGATGACAAGCTATTTTTATCTATTTCTGAATTTGATATTGAGTTATTGAAGGAGATATAAATTCCCTGCCTGATTTCTTGACCTGTAAGTTTCTACAAAATAGGAGCGATGCCTCTGAAATTACCACAGAAACCTATGGTTGAAGACAAATAGTTTTCAAAATAAGAAGATTTCAGCCAAAAGCAAACACAAGCAAGACCATAGATGTGGTATGATGCCGTGGTCAAAGAAGAAGAAGAAACAGAGGAGTTAAAAGATATAACACAGTCTAAATTTGTTAACCCAGAAATTCAAAAACTATTTATTACATTCTACCAATCACATGAGCCGCAAAAAGCCCTTTCAAAAAAGAGTGACTCTGATGAAAGTCTTGAAAAACCAAAAACCCCAGCAAAAATACCAAATATATTAAAACCAATTGTCAAAACAGAAACCCTAAGTTCCAGTTCCTCACAAAGATCCTACCAAGCCAAATATTTTACCAAATCAACTTTTCAAAATGTCATTCCTCTTGAAAAGGGAATCTCTTTTAGAACCCCTTTTGAATGTGCCAAAAAATATTTCAGAAAATATCTCTTTGTACAAACTGATTCAGCAAAGACAATAGAATACTGCCAAACCACTCTTGAGGTGACACAATCTGTTACTATTATTTATCACAAAAGAACTCCAGACTAACAAATGCCATCCTACTCCCTTGCAAAAAGTCATAAAGTCTTACCACCATCAGCTTGATCCGCTGAAAACCTTACTAAACCTATTTTCTTTATCTATCAAAATTTGCAAAATGAGCAAGGCAAAATTACTTTCAATTACTGGGATTATCAACAAGCCTAGTATAATGCCTTCCTTATCCAAAACCCCAAATATTTTTATACCTGGTTACTTTTCTTTAAAGAAAGTGAACCTATCACCTCTTTTCCAAACTAGTAGAATTCTTGGTGGACCTATCGGGGATGTCATCATAGGACTATTACTTGAAGCATACAACTTATTCAAAACCCATTACAAACCATCACCAGATGAAACAAGATTTCCTTCCATGGTAAATCTTTGTTCATAAAAATATCTCCCTTGGGGACTCTGTTGGTATTTTGACATTCAAAAGCAAAATAATACTTCTTTTCTTAGAAGATATTTCAAAATTCGGACGTGTGAATCCAACCAGTAGGACACCTTCCTCCACAAGGAATGAAACATTTTCTTGGCTTTAACCAAAACCAGGACAAAAGATAGACAAAATTCCTCACGTAAAAATAAAAAAATGTTGTCCATGATTGCAGTAGTAAAAACTATCGAGGAAGTTACAAAAATTCTCTCCTAGTTCACACCCAAAGGAGAAGTTAAGACATCAAAATCACCTGAAGCTATCGAATCCTCCACAAAAGAAAGGGATGAGACAGACCTAAACTTTGAAGTCTTCGAGAATTCAGGTTTTTAAAATAAAAGAAAATAAAATGGAAAGAAAATGACAAGAAAAAGACAAGGAAAAGAAGAAAAATTATTGTTCTTTACTATTCAAAAATATAGGTATTGTTCAAAGATATAGGAACTGTTCAAGCATGGAGCAAAAGGATAAAAATAGTACAGTTACTGTAGCGGAACTGTTCACTTTTTAATATGCAGTCATAGTTGTAGTTACTGTTCAAACTTTCTAAAATTGTGAAAAGGCCCTTCTAGGCATTTATAAAAAGGGGAGCCTTTTTCCATTTAAAGACAGAGCTAAAATGGGCTTGGAAAGCTTAGAGTGAGCTTAAGAGCTACTTGAAAAGCTATCAAAATAGCTCACACCCAAAAATAGCCAAAAAAGCTTTGTAATAGATAGGATAGGTAGAAACCGTATTCTTCCTCCCCTATCTTCCAAAAACCCTTTCACCATACTTCCTTTTAGAGAAAGCAAATACCCTAATGGTATCACCCATCGCTAAAGATTTCAAAATTTTTTATCTTCAAAAGGTTTGTTTCAAGCTTAGCGTAAAGATTGTATCTCCAAATATTCTACAAAACATTATTCAAATATATTAAATTGTTTCTTTTTGCATACTTACTTTCTGCTTACTCATGCATATGGTCGGCGTAGCTGCCTAGTTTAAATATTTCTACAAACATTTCATGCATATGGTCGGCATACCCACCTGTATAATTTCTTGCATAAATTGATTGGTATATCGCTAGAAACCTTGTTGTTCATTGGATCTAATAGGTGTATCAACGCTACGTACCAATTTGGCATACTTGTTTTAGTTTCTTCATTTTCCGTATATCAACTGTCTTATATTTATTTTCTTGTTAATTTTCAAAGTGTCTAGACCCTGCCCCCGTTCGGTCCTGGCATATATATTTATATATATAATTTGCCATGATAAAATTATTCATTGAATCATAATTAACGAGTCAACTTTGTGAAATTGGTAGATAAGAAGAATATAGGTTGGTCTGATTCGTGCTAGACTAACTTTTAATTAGATAAGCTAGTTGTTTTGGCTGAATATTACAACTGAACATTAAATATTTAATATGATTTCCAAATTGTTGTATTTATTGTAATAGTACCTGCAATATAGAAGAAAATTCTAGTATGGTTTTAGAATGTGGGTGTCACGTTCCTTCTTATACGATCTGAGGAATCGACTACCATGAGATGCTGTAAAACTATATCATAATGATGGTGTCCCATAACTGATAAGCCGATTAGAGGTGGGGATTAGATGTGAAAATTTACTTGTACTTATTTATGTTACAAATTTGTGGGATCAATAAATTTTTTTACATGTGATCATTGAAATTGTAAGAATTGTGAAGATATTTTTTGTTATTCTGAGTTAATACTATGTTATCTTGTTCCTCGAGTCTACAAACATGCAGAAATAGAATTTTCCAAATGAGAAATTTCAGACTTTAGCCTAGTAAGGCACGAAGGGGCAAATAATGATTTTCTTGTTGATATCATGTTTATGCAGCACATACAATGTTGAAGGTCCAAGAGTGAAGTTTGGACATGAAAGATAAGAAATTTATTTATTTTTTTGACATTATTAACATTATTGTGGAGATTCTAATTTGCACTTGTAGATGAACTTCAACTGAAAAAAAAAAAGAGTTCAATTTATATGAATTTATTGATATATTTATTTTTATGAAACTTCATTTGATATGCAGGTCATGCGCATGACATTGGTAAAGAAAAGATACTGATAATAAAAAATAGATTGCATTATGAAATATCAGAGAAGATGAAATATGCTTTAAGGGGCTAGCACCAAAACTAGCTAGTAATTATTGAGGGGATGTAAATAGTCTATAAAAGACTAGCGTCGAGGCTAAATCCTATATTATTTGAGGGATCAGCGCTAAGACTAGATCAGCGCTAAGACTAGATCCATATTGTTAAGAGAGATGGGCTACGCTCACATGAGAACCACCTCTAAGCAAAATATTTGAGAGTTGCCGTTTTGGTATCCTGTGTTGTAAATTTTTGTTGTATCAAAGAAATAGAGTGGTGTAAATTTGATTTCTAATCCAAAATAAGACAAAATTCACTAGTGATTAAAATTTGATGGAGGTGTAATGGCACGAAAATCAACCCAACAAATAATTGTTGTGAAATTAGAGTGCATAACTTTAGAGTAGGTTGATTTTGAGGCTAGTAAATGTCTCTCCTGGAACAATGATTGATGTTGCTGATTACTGATATTATATTAGAAAGCATACATCAATTGTAGGAAGTCAAAGTTAATATTCAATCGATCCTCTGACTAAACTTGTGGGAAGAATATTAATTATTCGAACCACAAAGGAAATGGGACTTAGGCTAACAAGAGGTCAATAGTGACGAAAACCTAACCTATATAATTGAAGATCTCTTGAAGTAGGTTCATATGGGTAAGAACAAAGTTGACATTGATCCTGAAGCACTCAATATATGAGTCCCAGTTGAGAAAAGTGCTTAAGTTGCAACTATATTTTGTGAGGCTGAGCTTTAAACTCTTAATGAATTCATAGTTTTTGTGGATGGTGTATATAAGGCAGCATACTCTTGATGAATTAACTATGTGAGAGTCAAGCGCAGCCGCTGCTATAAGATTTAGTTTAATTTTTAGAACTCTCATTAAAGGCCAAGTATGAACATGGCCAAAATGTGCAAAACAACGTTGAACAACAAATTTTTAAGTTCTCAATGTGATTAATTTAACCTCTTTCTTACAATAAAGAATTATTGGTTCATAGAATAGAGTTCTACCAATAATTTTGTAAGTCAAGTTTTTTTAGTCTAAATTTGGTTCATAGTTTGGCCAACACTAAACTTACTACATTGAGACCATATCCAACAACAAAACCTTTCTTTCAAATCTTTAGTAAAAAAAAAATTCTTTTGAATATGTGGGGGAATGTTGGCAAATTATAGAGTATTTCAAAAGACTTTTTCTCTACATGAAAATAAAGTAGTTTTTTTAGCATAGTTTAGATTTAATTTGTTTGTTGGACCTGTCGTAAGTTGAAAATGGCCTACTCTAATACATGACTTCCTTTTTCTTGGATTTATTAGAATTATTTTAAATGTTGATTATCTCAACATATAGAAACAATCTT
Organism: Avicennia marina; assembly: GCA_019155195.1. Taxonomy (NCBI): domain Eukaryota; kingdom Viridiplantae; phylum Streptophyta; class Magnoliopsida; order Lamiales; family Acanthaceae; genus Avicennia; species Avicennia marina. Next base: position 14,505,386 of record CM032754.1, on the reverse strand, counting down.
GTAACAAAACGTTTCCTTTAAATTTCAATGTTCTAAAACACTCTCCATTTTTAATATCTTCAATGGTTTTTATTCACTATTTTATAAATACTCAAAACCTTCATAGAGAAGAACGTCACCTCCTAGAAGATATGTTTTCTTCCTTCTTCCTCCTTTTTTTTTTCTTTCATGTTCTTTCATGTAACTTTTCTTGTTGTTGGTGGGATGCACAATTGCTGATTCCTAGGTCATCTTTTCAATGAAAAGATGAAGGCTCGTTTAATCTTGGGAGATATTTCGAGCTACTAGAATAATTCCTTGAAGATAGTGTTGTGTTGCACAACTTAAGCCATTAATTTTTGATGTTTTGTGTTGATTTTATGCAAAATGCCCAAGAGACACCATAAGTGATTAAGGAAATGCTAGTGCAACCATAACCCATGATCTCAATTGTTGAAATTGGAGGTCCTGAGGCAAAGTTTACATCATGAGTCCTCATCACTTGTCTTGTAGTGCTAGGCAACGAAACAGCAACTGTGGAAAGTTCACCTAGCTATAGATGAATCACCTGACCGTATTTAGGGCTAAGCTATACAATGCATGAAAGGGCACCTGACTAATGAGATTGTACATGTTTTTTATCAGAGGCAACTTCCATGGCCCTAGGGGAAGATTTGTAGTTGATCTTTTAGTGATCCTCTAGAACATCAACTTTGGTAATAAAAAGGAAACTAGTTTAATAAGTAATTGATCAAGTTGAAATAAATATAATTTTATTTTCAGTAAGTAGAAGTGTTATTTATATGCTCACAAAATGGGCACTTGGTAAGATTACATGCTAGCTATTGTAACATAAGCTTTGCTCATAGTACTATGCTCCAACTGAGACAATGCTATTGAGATTCAAGAGTTATGTGATTTTATGACATCCAAACACCTATTATGAAGAGAATTCTCATATTACTTGTGTCCATAAAGATCACATCAATTAATTTTACAATAACAGAATCATGTTCTTATGTATAAAGCCCTAACAATTCATGATAAATTAGAGGGAACTTTGCCATCACATGCTCAGTTTGCCCTTTTAGATAGGCTTGGAGCTCGCAAACCAGTGGACCTAAACTTAGTTGGGCCAAGCACAATAGTTTGTCCTAGGAGACCCGCTAGCAAGGAGGACCAAAGTTAGAGGAGTATTCAATTACACTTAGATGATGTGTTAGACCCTTTCAACCTTGGACCATTAATCCAACTTGAAAAACGGAGGAGGGGTCGACTAAGGAAAAAGGCCAGGCCTTCTATAAACAGCAATTTGCTGAGTCGTATTCAGAGGCTAATCTAATAAATAAAAGCCCATGCTTAGTTGTATGAGAGACAGATGGTGTCACCCTATAGACTGTTCAAATGGTAAAGGTTGTGTCATAACCCAATCGACAACCATGAAAAGCTAGTGTGGAACTGTCAAGGTTTGGAGAGCCTCTGGACAGTTCATCATCTCGAACAACTAGTTCAAGAACACTCCCCTACCATTATCTTTTTATCCAAGAAAAAAAAAAAACCTTGTAGCTTTTGTTGATACTTAAAAACTAAAACTTAATTATTATGGCTTTAGTGTAACTGCAACATGATGTTTAGGGGGTTTGGCGTAGTTATAGGATAAATCCATGATGCTAGATGTTTATGTGTTTTAAATATCTAGCATCACAGATTTATTAGGACCCAGGGCTTCAATCCCCTCCATTTGTTTAAGTCATTATCCTTGTGACGTGAATATAAACGCTATGTTTGTTTTCATTTTTTTGTATGTGTCTTTAGGTGTATTTTTCTTGAAAATTGTAAAAAAAGTAAAAGAGAGATAGAGAGAAAATTTAAAACATGTAATGACTACAGTGTGTGTGTGTGTGTTTAGGTGAATTTTTTTGTATTTGTAAATTATGTTATATGTGTGTTTATATCTATTCTAGTTGGATAGATGCCGTCCATAATGAAATAGATAACTTTCATCATAAGCTGCTTTTTACTAGAGACTATATACGGCATGTGCTCTATCTTATACTACAATATTTTTCACAATAAAGTAAATTGATAAATTGTGAAAGAAACATTAGTAAAGATGGTGCAAACATTAGTTCACCCAATCAAACTTTGTGTGAAGGACTGCCTACCCACTAAGTCCATTAACACGATATTGGTTTTGTTGTTGTCTTACATCGGCCTCGCACAATGCTTAGAGTTAAGGAGCCATCATTTAATGCAACTAGGTTTGGGTCATTTATTTCTCATTTTTCAATGTAAAATTTGTAAATATTTTGCAATTAGTTTTAGGTGTACTTCTTTAGACTTTTAATGCCTATTCCTATCAGTAGTCTCTTTTTGGCCAAACCTGTTATAGAGGGAAGAAGTCCACTCAAAGACATTATACTACTAACTTTTAGAATTGTTCCCCTACTCTTGCCATGCCCACTGTAATTGATCATTTAAATTAATGCAAGCAACTTTCTTTCGCAATTCATGTACCTATTTACTGCTTTCTTCACATTCTAATGAGCCTGTCGCAATAATGCGTGTGAGTTTAGGCGGACTAGCTAGTTGAGAAGCAACTACTTGTCACACAGTACCACTTGCTTGGATTCCTAACCTAGGCATGGAATCATAATTGCTATAACATCAGTAAATGTGCTGGAGGCAATGAGAATGAATCCCATGGTGAAACATAACCAATAAATAATGATAAGATGTGTTGGAAGAATAGAATACCAAGTATCATGATGACACTTGCTAACAAGTTTAAGTATTTGGAGGGTGAGAATGAGGACCTCTAAGCTTAGCCTGCTGACAATTGGGAGTTGTGTAAAGATCTAGCTAATAACTAAGAAGGCGATAGTGTGCATGAGCTCAAAATGGAAATTGAGTACATAGACATTTAGATTAGACTGCTCTAATGAGTAGTTAACAATGCTCTAATGGTTGTTCAGGACCTTATGCTAAAAATTTGAATTATTGATCCACAATCATACAGGTGTGCCCAAGAGACCAACGAGGTAGAGAACGTTTTCTTTGACTTGAAACTGTCTTTCATGGCAACAAACATTGTCATGAGGCCCAGAAGATTACTACTATCACCATGCACTTAACAGGCAATGCTAAATTATGATGGCGAACCTAGTATGTAGACATTTAAGACAACAAGGTACACCTGGATACTTGGGACCAGTTACAAGAAGCCATTCGACATTAGTTCTCAGAGAATGTGGAGTACAATGCCAAGAAGCATTGTAGGAATTGGAGCTACAGCTCCAGTAGGTAGCATACTTGAGTCAGATGATGGATGTTGTCTAGTTAGTTATAGGCTTTCATGATGAAGGCAAAAGGAAATGTTAGCTAGCCACACTAAAGACATTGGTGCTATGCATAACTATTTAGCTACCACTGAGGCAGAGAGATTTGGGCTTGCACTTGAAAAGAGGGTTAGTAGAGTAAAAGTAATCAATTCAATTGTCCAACCTATTTCCAGAGTAGTGAAAGGAGTTAAGATTAAGGTTAGTCCATTCGAGGGAAAGATAAACCTTTCTATGGTCTTGATGGTTGATTTCAAGCTTATCGTTAGGCTTGATTTCTTAATAGAGGAAGAACAATGGTCTTGTCATGTTGGGAAGTACTAATGATGGTTGAGAATAAGCCTTGCATTTTTCCCATCGTATCAGGCTGACTTAGTGAGAAGAGTTTGTTGATTATCCAGTTTGAGAAGAGACATAAGCGCAATGAAGCATCCTAACTCTGCCTCCTCTAATTTGAGGAAATGGAGACATCAGGGCCAATTCCTGATGTGGTAAAGAACCCCTTTAGTGAATTTGAGGATGTTATGCCCCATGAGCTTCATCACAAGTTGCCACCTAAGAGGATAATAAATCATGAGATCAAACTTCTGTCAGGTACCAAGCCCCTAGCTAAAACTCCTTATTAGATAACACGACCTAAGCTTGTAGAATTTAGGAAGAGACTGAAGGAAATGTTGGAGAGTGGGATCATTTCACTTTCGAAGTTACCATATGGGGTGTCAGTCTTGTTTTGGAAAAAGGCTGATGGATCCTTAAGAATATGTTATGGCTATCGGCCCTTAAAAAAATCATAGGGAAGAACAAGTATCCCATACTGTTGATCACTGCTTGCTTTGATAGACTTAGTCCGATAAAGTACTTCTCTAAAATTGATTTGATGTTGGGCTACTAAAAAGTCCAAATTAAAGAGGGTGATAAAGCAAAGAGAACAGTGATGACAAGGTATGGTGTTTATGAGTTCTTGGTTATATCATTTGGTCTATTAAATGCATTGACAACTTTTTACACCTTGATGAAACAAGTACTCCATGGCTTCCTTGATAAATTTGGTATAGTGTACTTGGATAATATTTTGGTGTATAGTGAGGCCTTAGAAGTCTATTTGGAGCTCTTGAGAAGGTTCTCACTCATCTCTAAGAACTTAAATTATATGTGAAACTATTGAAATGTTCATTTGATCAAGAGACCATCCACTTTCTAAGCCACATTCTCACATAAGAGATATTTTAAATGGACCTAAAGAAGGTGCAAACTATCCAAGAGTGGCAACTCCCTAAGAATGTGCATAAAATATGATCATTTCATGGATTGATCAACTATTATCAAAGATTTGTTTAAAGGTACTTTGAGATAGTCGAATCACTTATAGATCTTACAAAGAAGACAAAAAAAAAGGGTGTGGTCACCATAAGGGCAGATTGCTTTTGTGAGATTAAAGAAGACAATGCCCACAAGTCCTATACTAGTACTTTCAAGGTAGAGACTAACATCTCAAGTTATGTAACTGGGGGAGAGCTAGCTCAAGATGGGTATCTTATTACCTTTGAGAGTAGGAATCTAAAAGACTCTAAGAGGAACTACCTAGCAAACGAGAAAGAGCTATTAATAGTAGCCCAACCTAGCAAACGAGAAAGAGCTATTAATAATAGTCCACTACCTTAGACTATGGAGACATTATCTATTGAGTGTACAATCTGTGGTCTAAACTAATGATAGTGCTATTAGCCACTTCTTGTTCCAGCTAATGCTTAACTGAAAACAAGTCTACTAGAAAAAGTTATTGGCAAAGTTTAACTTTATGCTAGAGTTCTAGCAAGTTCCAACAACAATGCAGTGGATGCCTTTACTTAAAGGGTAGATTTAACGAAGTTAAGGATAGTTGCCACTTTGTCCTTGAGCAGGGTAGCCACCTCTGTAAAAGATCAAACACAAGAGTTGCTGAAGTAAAATCTACCAGCTGAGTGTATGATTTAACTTGTGGAACAGGGTAAGTCCAGATAGTTTTGGCTTGAAGATGGACAATTGAGGACCAAGAAAAAACCACCTATATGTTCCAAAATCCAAGGACTTAAGGAAATCACTAATTACCAAATGTCATAATACCCAATGGGTAGGTCATCTTGGAGGTAAGCATACATTAGCCCTAGTATAGAGGGTGTATTATTTGCTTCAAATGTAGGATGAAGTTGAGGTGTATGTTTAGTCCTACCAAATTTAACAACAAGATAAAGTGGACCATTTGAAGCCAAATAGCTTGTTAGTATCCCTTCCCATCCTATCTTGATCTTGGGAGAGTGTCTCAATGGATAACATCATTGGATTGCCTAAAGTGGGAGATTTAGGCAACATCGTCATGGAGGATAGAATTTCAAAGTATGCCACATTTGTTGTAATGCCTAAGCATGTGATGGTAGAGGTGATGGTGCATCTATTCGTTACTTACATTGTTAAATATTAGGTTCAATCAAATGATTCAATCAATGATTGAGACCCTCAGTTTGTTGGCATATTTTGGACTAAGTTCTTCAAACTTCTTGAGTCTAAATTGAGCATTTGACAGCTAGATGGAGCACTTCAATTCCATATTGGAGGAGTACCTTTGACACTTAGTGAGTGACAATCAAAAGAATTAGGTGAAGCTGTTAGTTGTTGTTCAGCTGTGTTTCAATGCTTAGAAGAGTTCGTTTACCAATTGCATACTTTTGAGATTGTCTTCAGGTAGCAACTGCTACTCCCACTCACTTTGTACTCCCCCCAAAGTGTGAGATCTCTCCTTGTATGAAGATTCACAGAAGGGTGGAAGAATAACCTTGAGATTATAAGGAACTACTTAGAAAAGGCCTATAAGTGAATGAAAAAGTAGGCAGACTAGAGACACCACTTTTTAGAGTTCAACATGGGGGATCTTAGGTTGGTCAAGGCACAAAATCCATTATTAACAATGTCAAAGGGAGAGGCCCTCGATTCTTCCAAAAATTCGTCGAATTGTGCCGAATCACAAAAATTAATGTGGAAGGTGGCCTACAAAGTTGACTTGCTCCGTTGGTAAAAGACATGTATTGTCTTTAAGATTAGTCAATTAAAATCTTTCACCGCAGACCTAGAGGATGTGGACTACAACAAGGAATCCACCGATGTTGGGCGTTCAAAGAAGTGCAAAAGTGAGTAGTCAGAGCTATCTTGGATCATCGAGTTGTGAGCATTGCTAAGTAGGAAATTGATGAGTACTTAGTGAAAAGGGAAAGCTGCTTTGAAGGGGAGAACACTTAGGAGCAGGTAATGAATCTCATGGTACTAAAACCCTTAATGGAAGCATTCCTAACTTCACAGCCACCGAGGGAGTCAAAGTCTTAAGTAGGGGACAATAAGGAGGGCTGCTTACCTACCGAGCCATCTCGACACAATGCTGGCCCTATTGTTGCCTTGCTCGACATATGCCCAACCCTTAGAGTTAAGGAGCCATCACTTATGGCAGCTAGGTCTAGGTCTTTTATTTCCTCCTTTTTTCATGTTAATGTTTTGTAATTAATTTTTATTTGGATTTTTAATGTTTACTTCTATCACCAGTTTTATTTTTCTACCAACCTTATTAAATGGGGAAGAAGTCCACTTAATAGTATTGTATTAGTGATTATTAGAGTTGCCCTCATTCTCTAGCTATTATCTGCTATAATTGAGCATTTGAATTACTGCAAATAAGCTTTCTTTTGCAATTCATTTACATATTTATTGGTTTCTTCGCTTATCTACCGAGACTGTCCTAATGAAGCATGTGAGATTAGGCAGAAATAGTTGGTCAAGAAATAACTATTAGCTACACAGTGCTCCTTGCCTTTTTTCTTGAAAGGAACCTCATGACACTTTGTAAAGGAATCAATATTCAAAATTCACAAATTGAAAGATGGAAGAATCTCTATTCATCTCTTTATCATCATCACCTCAAACTTCATACAAAATTACAAAGAAAACAATTTTAAGCATTCTAATAAAAATCATTATTTGAAAACCAACTATTAAATCTAATCAGCATCCTAACTACCTTATAATTACCATTGCAGTAACTAACTAATTTTAACTAACTATAGAAATTTATAGTTTCATCCTCCTATCACCCTTCCTCAAATTGAGCATGTATATCTTTCATGCTCATTTTGGACTACAATTTATAAAACACAAATAGCACTTTGGTAAGAACATATCATTATCGCTTTTTTGTATTAACATGCTTCACCACAATTATGTTGTTATGCACCTTCTCTCTTATAAAGTGTATATCTAGATCAAAATGCTTAGTCTTCTCATGGTGAGTAGGATTTTTATGGATTTGGACCACACTCTGATTATCACAAAATAATTGCACTTGTGCTTGATGATATATCCTAAAGTCATTCAATAGATTTTGGATCCTTAGTATGTCACATGCATATAAAACCAAAGCTTTATAGTTTGCCTCAATAGAACTCCTAGAAACCATGCTTTGCTTCTTGGATTCCAACTTTTTAATCTATCTCCAATAAAAATGCAATAGCCTGTCTTTGATTTCCTTATATTAGGATAGGACCCTCAATCACTATTAGAATAGCCTAGTAGCTCCATATTGGAACTTATTGGTAGAAATATTTCATTTCCTGGTGTAGTTTCAGGTATCTAAGTATCCTATTTGGTACTTTCAAGTGGCTTTTATAGGGCTCACTTAAAAATTGTGATAGAACTTGAACTCTATAATTGATGTCTAGTCTAGTCAATATGATGTATATCAACTTCCCAATCAATTGCCTATAGTAGGTTGCATCTTGTAGGAGTCATTGTCCAATAGTCTAAATCTGTGATTAGTTTCTATTAGTGTTCCTACAACCTTTGCTCTTAAAAGACCATAGCTTTCCAGCAAATCAAGCACATACTTTTTCTAACACATCACTATACTTGTCTTTGATTATGAAATTTCATTGCCATGGAAATATCTTGGTGTACCTAAGTCTTTTAGCTAGATTTTGTCCTCGGGTATTGTATACCTTATCTATTTCTTCTTGATTCTTGCATCCATAACAACATTATCCACATATACCAAAAGTGCCATCCTTTCTCCATCCTTATTCTCTTTAATGAATAATGAGTAATCAAATTTAGACAGATGATATTTGTATTCATATAATGCTTGAGTGAATTATGAATTCCATTATCTTGAGGCCTGTTTTAGGCCATAAATTGTCTTCCTCAACTTGCAAACCATTATTGTCTTAATGTCATACTTCTTTCTTGACATCTTGTAACCATAACATGTGGTCAAGTATACAGCCTCTTTTAGGTCCCCATTGAAGAAAACATTATTAATATCCAATCTCCCATTATTAGTTGTTGTTTTCATGGCATAGAACAATCTCACTATTGTTTGCTTCACTGTAGGGTTGAATTTCACTTGATAATCAAATCTTTTCACTTGTTTATAACCCTTGGCAACCAACTTGGATTTATGCCTCTCAACGCTTCTATTTAACTAGACCTTGGTCTTGTAAATCCATGTGCACCTAATCACATGTTGACCTTATAGAAATTGTGCAATATCCCATGTTTTATTTTGTTATGAAGCTTGTGGCTCATCAACCATAGCTTGTCTCCAATAAGGTTCGTCCACAGCCTCAGCAAAATTTTTTGGTTCATGCACATTATGAAAGGAAGACAAGAAATAAGCATAGTTTTAAGAAAGGTGTCTAGTGCTTAGATAGTTGGCTGTTAAGTAATTTTTGGAGCTACATTGGTAGCTTGGTTGAGGCTGGTTGTGCTGATATATGTTTAAGTAGAATAGAGAGTTTCTAGCTCTAGTTGACCTTCTGATGAGAACATGTGAGGATGTATTAGATTGTTGTGGTAAAGCTTGTACTTTTGTGGCATTTCAACATTATTGTCATCTCTTATAGTCATATTGTGTAGATTCTGATCAAATGTAATGCTATATTTATGGGTAACAAGTAAAGTGATGTTGGGATTGTGTGAGTTAAGTAATGTGTGATAGTCTTTGTGGAAAGAAAAGGCAAAGCTATAGAAAACTACATCTCTAAAGACAAGGAATTCATACTTGTCTATGTCATATATTTCATTGCCTTTTGCACTAGTAAGGTATCCCACAAATATGATCCTTTAGCCTTAAAGTCTAGCTTTTTTTTTCCTCCTTGTAAAGTGGAGGCAAATGCAAGGAAACCTAACACCTTTGGCTAATTATTGCTAGGTGGCTCCTTAAAGAGACACTCATAAGGATCTTTGAAAGTTAGGATCCTTTGGGGTAGTTTCTTTATAATGTGAGTGGCTGCTAAAATGGCTTATCCCCTAGAGTTTGGTTGGCAAAAAAGCTAGAAACAAAAGAGCTCATGTAGTGTACAATAAATGCTAATGATTTCTCTCCACAATAATCCATTATGGTGTACCGATGTAAGATAGTTGGTGAATGATTTCATTATTGATGAAAAAGGTTGTGAGGTTCAATTCTAAAGTATTTTTAGTCCTAATGACTTTAATTTTCTAATCAAATTGATTAAGAATGAGTTTATAAAAGGCAAAAATCAACTGGACAACTTCATTTTTATGTTTTGTAAGAAAAGTTCATGCATATCTAGTGTAATCATCTACAATGATTGGAAAGAATTAATAACCCCCAATAGCAAAGGTAGAGTTAGGACCCCAAATGTCAACATGTATGAGATCAAAGGGCTTAACACTGCCTTTATTATGGAGAGGAAAGATAAGCCTTTTTGGCCTAGCTTGGGGATAGATATCCCAGACTTTATCTAACATGAGGACTAGATGCTTGAATCTTTTTCAGCAACATAATTTGATGTATGTTTTAAGTCTAGAGCGCAATATATCAAAGGTTTGATTAGCATGTGGATGTTTAGAAGTTTCATTACAAGTATGAGACAGGTCTAAACAGTGATTACATGAGGGACTACGTTGGAATAGATAGTGAAATCACTTGAATTGGAATGTGAGCTAGCATACATCTCTAACACAGTCGGATGCTTTTATCTTTTAATGTAGGATGAACGATCCTTGACACTCCGTTGCTACTCCAAACCTCATAGGTGGTTAGAGGACCTAGATGTAGCATAAGTTTGCATAAAAAACTAAGCTACAATTTTGTGTTTAGGCTAATTTACTAACAAATAGGAGATTGAATCTAAAGGAAGGAACCATCAAGACATTATTCATGACTAAGGTCTTTAACATGGAAACTGTTCCAATGAGAGTTATAATGGCTTTGGAATTTTGGGGAAGGTTAACAAACAAGAAAGACATTGGGCTAGGAGATTTGAAAATGTTCACACAGCAGCGCAAATGATCTAAAGCCCTGTGCTAACTATCTAATGTGATGGAAATAATGATGATACGCCACACTTTGAGGTCAAATTGCATGACATTTGAATATAGGCTAGCTTTTTGTAAATGTTGAAAAGACTACAATTTTATTATGAAGTCAAGTATCTTGTGCTTTCACAAAGTTTGCTTGAGACAAAGATGTTCAACCACTGGATCAACCAAGCTTCTTACACTCCAACAAGGACAACAACCTTTTGATTTGATCTTGTGACAATGTGACTTCCTCCATATTTCTCTTGATTGTGGCATCATTTTCAATTTTCAGAAGATTGTATGTGTGCCTCTTCCTTTTGATTTACTAAATTTAAAATTCAATGGGGATCCAACAAGTAAAGCAGTTTTCTTTCACGTGCTCTTTCTTGCCATAATACGTACACATCATCAGTTCTTGGTTCTTGTTCCTCTTGTCTGTCATAATGGCCTTCATCCACGTCTGTGTTCATGATCCATTCAATTTTTGTGCCTCCTTTACTAGAATTGTATCATGCTTCATCTAGTGATGGAAAAGGTTTTTGCTTCAAGAGCTATGATCTCTTTGCTGAGTACATGCTGTTTAGCCCATTCAAGAATTTATATACCTTGTCTCTCTCTTATTGATCCACAAACTTTTGGAAACACTCTATATTGCACTTGCCACATGAACAATGAGGAGATGGCCTATAGTACCTAAGATCCTCCCATGTCACCATTAACTCTGTGTAGTACCCATCTACACTCCTAGAACCCTGCACCACACTACTTAGCTCCCTTTGAAACCTACAAACTCTACTGTCATTTAGTTGTGAAAATCTCCTTTGAAGAGTATCACAAATTTGATTGGCATATTTCATATAAAACACCACTAATGCCAATTGAGGATAGGGGTGGCAATTTCTAACCTAATTCGAAAACCGACCCAAACCTAATCAAAATCAGCGAGTTCGGTTCAAACTTTTGCTGGCTCAAGTCAAAATTGGGTTAAATACAAGATAAACGAGTCAATTTTGGGTGACTCTACAGGTTGATCTGTAAACTTGCGAACTCGCAAAATATATTTTAAATAATTTAATAAATATTTATATAAATATAAAAAATTAATTAAATAGAATTAAATGGTAAACTTATAAATATTTAAAACATTAAGCCTTAATTTTAATTAAAGAGAAATTAAATTTTTTTGTTGGTGGATTGGTGGGTCAAGTTTGACACAAATTTTTGATCAAAGAAAATAATTGAGTTGGTTTTAGGTCAATGGATCGAGTGTAATACCTGGGTCTTAATTCGACCCGTCAACCCAACTTGTTGCTACCCCTAATTGAGTATTCATTGGTTTCGAAAGCCAAGAAATAATCAAGTCATTACATCTTGCCCATGACGAATGCAGCTGATCAATCTCTCTTGGTTCCTTTATTTTTCCATCGATGAAACCAAACTTATTTTGAAACAAAAACGCCAAAGAAAGAGATCTGCTCCAAATTGGATAGTTCAGACCTGTAAGCTCTAGATCAGCAATCAGTCTTGTGATTGTCACTTGGATGAAAGAAAAAAGGTAAGCTAGTATCATCAATCCCAAATCCAACTCTTGTAGCTGACTCCATTGTTGTCTCTTCTCTAAATGATTAGAAAAACTAGAAAATTTTCTGAAATGGAAGGGAAAACTGAGTAATCGTGAGGATGATGGATCGAAGCCCTAATGCTCTATTATCGTCATAAATTTGGGAAAGAATCATTGTTGAAGTGGGGCAAACATCAATTCACCCAATCTGACTTTGGAAAGGAATAAATATTCAAAATTCACAAATCACAACCTTTCATGAATTTTTTAACCTTCTAACTCACACAGCTAATGGATAACCCAAATTTGAAAATTTGAGCAGCCATCACTAATCCACATACAGCCACCTAATCTGTCATGATTTAATTCCAATTTTCTTCTGAGTACTCTGTGACAAGCAATTTACATTGGGCTGAGATTGTTGGGATCATAATGCATGTGAAACCCACACTTCATGTAATATGCATAACTGAACTAATAAAAATATACACTTATATACGCAATATGTTCATAATACCCAATGTCCCCAGTGCACTTGGCCAAATGCGTGGGTTAAGAGTGTGGAATAAATAAATAGTAACAATAAATTGATCATAAAAATGAAAATGCTAAAAAAATGAGGTCCTAGATCAGGAAAGAAACCTTACACGTTATTTTAATAGAAATGGATAATCTAAGAACTAATTATAATAAGAGAGAATTTCCTTTGAGATACATTAATATAAATTAATGTAAAAATTTGAGGTAGATCGAGTTTGTGGGTGCAGTAGTAGAGTTTGTTGTTTGGTGTGTTGTAATACACATGCACAAAAATAAAATAAAGTAAGAAGGAAGCTCAAGTTCATATAACAGATCGATGTATACTGCAGCTACCTCTACAGGTCCACACCCAAAAAATTAATCTGCCATAACCATTCATTACAATGTGACATGATCACCTTGCATACACTTAACACAATACTAGATCCTCTAGTTAAAATAATTGCATTAATCAAAATAAAATTGTTTGCCCCAATTAGTTACTATGTTTATAATTTCAACAAGATTACATTGTCTCCGCCTAAACTAAGATTTCCTTTTGGTTATAACTTGCCTTGATGCAAGAACTTGGATGTTATTCTCATTCAATGCAATTCCTGCTGACTCCAAAGATCAATTAATTTTGTAATTAACATCCAATATATACGGCTTAAAGATTGTGATAAGTAATTAAGAAATTCAACTCTGATCTCGCATGGGATTTGTGCGTTTTTCTTGACATGTTGAAATATGATTTTATTTCTTAAAAAAATAAGAAAGATTCTTATCTAATATGGCATGTACAATTTTTGATGATCCGTATTTGTTACAAAACCAAGTAAATAAATAGAAATCATCTGAAAAAAAGACAGAAAGAACACAGAAACTCCGAATTTGCTTTGTCTCAAAAGTTAGAAATTTTCGAATACAAAGCAGAAGAGAGAGAGACCCCAAAAAAATCTTAAACAGTACCAACCGACTCTGCCTGCTCGTAACTCCACCTTATCTACCAATTAAGAGCATTAATCCGACAATTAAGCTTAATGACGCATTACACTGGCCCAAGTCAACGTTGTCTTTCAACAGTATTATAATGGTAAAACGTGTGCATATTTTCTACTTATCCTTGAGACTCACCGGTATTGTTCGAACAATCTGGCTCTACTAATTCTCACGTGATCTGGTCAATCTCAAAACAAGGTTAAAAAAATTGTAAGATTTGGTAACTTAAAAACGGAAAGTTTACACACAGTTGCTATTAAAATATGGTAATCAACTTTTAATTCCAGGTCAATTTCCAAATAAATCAATTTATTTTGTGTCAAATAATGCCAACTATAATACATTGACACTAACAGCAATTTTTTTAGAGCTGTAAAGTTTGTTATATTTAATACAACAAATAACTATATAAGTGAACAAGTGCTGATATTTATAAAATTCAAACCCATAAATTTTGTTTATAAAGTTTTTCATTTTGTTGATAGGACAAATCAAGTAACTTTATTATATTATTATTAACTAAGAAAAACAATAGCAATTTGAATCGCTTGCTTTGGTGGAAAACATTCACTGGGGGCTATTTGATTGGATGGAGAAATTTAACACTTTGTTTAAACGTTATTTTTATAAATCTCTTGGGTGTAATTTTCGAGATGTGAGTTTTCTATAAATAACACAAAAATAATAAATCATATTTTTGCATTTTTTTATTTTTACACCATTTGGGAGAACAAAAATTATCTTCAATGTCAAATATTTAAGGATTATTCTTTGGATTATTGAGTTTCGATCTATATATAATATTGTATCATAATTAAAATATATAATTTTATATATGAATAATGAGCAATTTTTAAGATGTATGCATGTGTGTTCATATATAAAATATATTTTAATTTTGAATAAAAATGATTTATAGTGTATATATGTAATAAGAGAATTAAGTTTAGAATCATTTTTATGTCAAAGTAATGATTTTTGACATGCATTTTTTGAAGGGCAATTGCATTGGGTAAAAAATGTTTTGTTTTTTTTTTCTTATGGATATTATTAGTGTAAAAGATATAATTATAAATGTTTGATATATTTGCTTTTGTGTGTTTGTATATATAATATTACATAATAATTAAATGATGTGCTAATATATTAAGAGGGTGTTTGGTTAAGCTTATAAGCTTTTCAAAACATCTTATAAGATGTCTGGGAACCTATAAGTTTCTTAAAAATAAATTAGTTGTTTCCAACTTATTTTCATATATATTATAAATTACTTCATTATATATTAAAAATAACATAAATATCTTCTATTACATTATATTGGTGATATTTAATTTATTTTTATCATTATTATATCCAAAAAATTATAATTATAAATGTCAACAAAATTTTATAAAATATTCTATCCAAACATTATATAAGCTTATTTGAAAGTAAGATGTATGAATTTATAAACTTAAAAAATATCTTATAAGTTACATATTTTTATAAACTATTTAAAATAGTCTTAGCCAAACACCCTTTAAAATGATAATCAATATTTTCTATATATTATATGCGTGCAGGAATGGGAATGAGTTGAGTAGCTCGACTCAAAACTCAACTCTAGTTATTAGATGCTCAAAACTCAGCTCTAGTTATTAGATGCATATAACGAGTCAAGCTCAAGTATTCCCAATGTCAACTCGACAAGTTTTGGATAATTTGAGTACGATGGCATTTCTGTAATTATTGCTTCTTACTTATGGCATTTTGGACGTTTTGCATTTAGCACAGCCACCTATCCTCTACTCCTCGTCGTCTCACTGTAATCAGTCGTCCTTTCTGTAGTTCTACCCTACCCCTCTTTGGCCACAATTTTGCCCGTGTCTACCCACCCCTAACCTTCTCCCTCACCCCTCAACGACTTAGCATCTCTAGCCCAGCGTGAGAAGATTGAAGTTAAGTCCTCCATTCCATCTGCTGCGAGTTTGCCATTGCAAGCTAGTCAAAAATTCACCGTCAAGTAACTTCTTGACTAGCACACAAAAATTATTCCAAGTTTGCAGCACGTAAATCTTGATACTGAATTTTATTGTTGGTGGGCATAGCTAAAGCACAATTTCAATTCTAATTTTATTTATTTTGCTTGATTTAATCTTTATTAGAGTTTAAGGGGTCACAATAGAATGCAGGAGAGGGGTTGAAATTTTTGGTATGTGTGGGTAAAGAGAAGGGGACGAGTTGAGAAGGAATTGAACCAGGCTTTGAGTTTTCTTGCTTCAAGTTTGAAAAAATGGAGGTTTCCTTTAGTTGGATATTTGGAATTTGGTTTGCATTGTTTTAGTTGGGATTTGAAAATAATGGTGAATTGGTAATACTCTATAGGAATAGCATACAAATTATAGAACTTTTAAACTTTAAGTCAATGCTAATGCCTTTTAGTGTCTGGTGGTGGAAAATTTTGTGTTGACCTCAGAATTGGGAAATATTTGTTTGAAAATTTGATTGTTAATTGTCGGCATTAAGATTGGTGATTATTGCAGTTCAGGTTATTGACTATGGGCACTTAGCTTGGTTATTAATGTAGTTCTAAATCACATCTTCCCATTCAGAAAATATTGTGCACGTTTGGATCTTCTTTGAAAGTTGTGATTTCTAAAAACATGTAAAACTGATATGAACTAAGGCACAATTAGTCTATGATAACATTGGTTTTGGCTAAATTGAATTGTTAAGAGACTAGTTAAAGACTTGTAAAGCTCATCATATATGTTATACCTACTAATGCTTGTCCTTTGTTTACTATTCATTGCCAATAAATACAATGTTTGTTCTTAGTTTTTTCTGTTGCTCAAGTTATGAAAGGCAATGATAATCATGGCTCACAAAGAATTGAAAGTTAGAACTTCTATTGTTGTTCTCTAAACATTTTACATTTTAATATCTTCAAATTTTTATATATGAAGACAATGGCATGCTTTTATAGTTATGATTTAGTGATCACATTTACATGTTTTTCTTATTTTAATTACCCATACTTTAATTACTTTGTTTGCATTTTGAAGTGAAGATAGAAAATTAACAAAAATTGTTGTTTTTCTATATTACAAGCATGCCGTCTAGTTCCAATCCACAAGAGTTACGTGGTAATTCATGTGCACTTACTGTAGATTCATTAAGTCCTGCATTTATGAGCAGTAGCGTGTCGAGTTAAATGTTGATACTTCGAAAAGTAGAGATGATTTTGTAGATGAAGATACATTACCAACTGAGTCTAGGGATATGGATGTGGATGAACAGTAAAAAGAAGAAGATGTTGGTATGAAACTTGATGTGGAACCTGAATTACATGTGTAAAAAAGAGGCAAGACATCTGAAGTCTAGAAACATTACGAGGAGATCATAGAGAATGGAGACTTATAATATGTAAATATTGTGGGGCTAAATTATCTTGAACCAAAACAAAGCAAACATCAAGCATGCTGAGGCATCTCAAAACATGCAGGGTTAGAAAAGCAAAGCTTAGAAGGGGAGCAAAGCAATCAGTAATCAACTTTTAACCTCAAAATTCCAATTCAACAAATGTTTCAATACTACATAAGGGGAAATAGAATATGGAGAAAGTGAGGTAATGTGCTACTCATTGGATTTTGATGCATGAGCATCCATTTTCTATATTGGAAGAAGAGGGATTCAACCTAATCATGAAGGAAGCTGCATATGAGTATAAGCCAATTTCTCGATTTAAGGAAAAGCTAATTGTGAGTGTTTTTATATCATGGAAAAGAAGAAAGTAAAGATTCTAATGAATAAAGTCAACAATGTGAGTCTCACAACTGACATGTGGAAATCAAAGAAGTAAAAAATTGAATATATAGTTGTCAGTGGACATTGGATTAATGCAAAGTGGAAGCTTCAAAAAAAAGTTCTCAACTTTGTGTAGATGTTACCACCTCGGCAAGGAGTTGACATAGCTTCAGCCATATTCAAGTGTGCAAAGGATGGGGCATTGAACAAAAGATTTACTTTATTTCTATTGATAATGCCTCAAAATCGATTGAAAATTGATTTTGGGAGAGCTAAAAAGCTGTTGGTTGAGGGCAAGTTGTTTCATGATCGTTGTTGTGCTCATGTGCTAAACCTCATAGTTCAAGATAGGCTAAGTGAGATTGTAGATATTTGTGAAAATATTAGGGATAGTGTGGACTACATTTGTCGCAATAATGGAAAGTTCTTAGTATTTGTTGAGATTGCTCGACGATGTGGTGTTCTAGGAAAAAAGTTGATTCATAATTATCGAACTAGGTGGAATTCGAATTACAAAATGATGAGTTATGCCTTAAAGTTTCAGGAAATCTTTGCACAATATGCAAAGCGGGATTCTAATTATGACATATGCTTGACTGAAGAAGATTAAGATAAAGTTGAAAAGGTTTGTGCTATATTGGCTACATTTTAAAATATCACACATGTTATTTCAAGGAGTAATTATCCGACTAGCAATTTATTTCTCCCGAAGGTTCTTAATGTGAGATTAGTCTTGGATGCTCAAGCCGATAATGAGGATAAGTTTATTAGAAGAATGGTGGCCAAAATGAAGCTTAAATGTGATAAGTATTAGAAGGGGTGCAACTTGTTGATGTGCATTGTAGCCATCTTAGATTTGAAACAGAAAATGAAAATAGTACAGCTTGCATTTTCCAATAGGTACCCTGAATTTGAGGCACAAGTACACTTAGCAGTAGTACAAAAGGTCATCTTTGACCTGTGTGAAAAATATGTGAAATTGTCTACGCCTGCAAGTGGTGAAGCTTCAACATGAATTTCGGGTCTATCTCATAGCCATAGTAATGAAAATAGTAGTGTGAGCTCAACACCAAATTATGGGATAAACTTAAGAAGTGGGAGTTTCCTAGAGGTAACACCAATGAGCCCTAAAGGTCTGAGTTGATGGACTATCTTGAAAAATCTCATGAGCAACCATCATCTGATCCAAAGACATTTGATTGTTTAAATTGGTGGATGAAGAATCAGACCTCATACCCAGTGTTATCTTGTTTGGCTGTAAATATATTGGCTGTTCCTATAACCATCGTAGCATCTGAGTCTACCTTCAATGCTGGAACGAGACTAATCAATTCTTTTTGAGCTTCACTAGCTCATGACACTGTTCAGATGCTTTTGTGTGTAGGTGATTGGTGTAGGCATTTGCATAGAGTGAAGAAGAAAATAAAAGTAAGTTTTATCCTTTTAATTTTATTATGAATATATAGTTTATATATTGTCATTATAAATTATATGGTGTATTAATTGTTATTATATTTGTTTGTTTGTATATGTAGAAAGAAAAAGCTCCCTATGAATATACGCTTCCCAATCCATATCCATAAATTTGTTTAGGCAGGTACTTGGTATTGATGGTTCATGTTTCTTTCCTTGGTTTATTTATAAAAAAATCTTGAATGAAAATAGCACAATTTTCAAACTATGTTGGATATGCTTTTTATGATCTAATAAATTAATTATTATAATTGATTTCTTTTTTTGTGTATGGTTTGTGCCTTTAATTTATATACTAATGCATCACCATCAATTTACAATTTTTTATTTAATTTTTTTTGTAGTTGTAGCTCTCCATACTTAGTTAAAAGACTTGTAATCTGGATAAGCTCATCACCATCAATCTCAGAAGTTGATTATTTGTTGAAAGATGGTTCCATTGTTGGAAGTTTATTTTTGTCCATATGATTTTTGTTATTTGGAATTTGGAAAACTTAATGTTATTTTGGGGATATTTGCAGAGACTTTCATTGTCTTTATTGAAAGAATTATTGTTTTGTTGGCCACTTATGTGTGGAATGGACAAGATAATGTGACTTCTTTATTTATGATGTGACATTAAGTCATTTGTTTTTTTTTTTTTCTAGTAGATGAAGGAATATTTAAGACTTTGCATTTAGATTATTTGGTATGAACCATATGATTATAGGTAGTATCTTTGTGTATTTCTTATATCTACTCACTTATATACATAGGTGGTGATTATTAAAGGGGAATTATATGTGTCGTGAGTTCTAGTTAGATTATATTCTTAATAGCATGCAAGAAAAGTGATCAAGATGGAATTGCCATTTGCCACATGTGCAGTGAACGATGTTATGATGTCAAATTGACTACAGTTGAGAATTTATTTTTCCAGGTCTTTACTGCCACAATTGAAAAATTACTGTTTTAAGTCTTTGTTCATATGTAACAAATTATCACATTATGCTTTATCAAAGTTTTCTCAAAAATTAAAATCTGCAATACTAGCATAGCTCATCCTTAAAGAAAAAAGATTGAATTAAAAAGGTTGCTTACATGTCTACAAGAATCAATTATATAAAATAACAATAAAGACAATTTAACTCAAGCAATGATTAATGACAATTTAGCTCAAGTAATGATTTTTCATAAATTAATTTGATACAATCTAAAAATTTACATGTGTAAATATTTTGATGATAAACATTCATAAAATTACAATATAACCTAACGGCGTAAACTATACACAAATTAAGCAAAGAAGTAAGGAGTTCAACACAATATCATTATAACCTTTTTTTTTTTTCCATTGCTCGAGCTCTATTATTTGAGTTCTTGAAGCTCGAATTCTAGATTTGAATTCCACAAGCTCAAGCTCTAATTTTTATTGTAGAGTTGAGTTTAACTCTATTCGATTTCAACCTTAAATTGCGTGTACGCGTTCTATTCGATTTCAACCCTAAATTGCGTGTATGCGTCAGAGTGTAAAGAGACAGGAGACTGAAAACGAAACAAAGCTCAAGTCATCATGCGCGTGCTTTCTGGGTAGCTTAACGGCGACAAATGAGCGCTGTTTTCAACACCGCGTGCTTGTAATTTCCACAAACAGACGAGAAGACATGACTCACTAACATCTAATTAAAAAATAAAGTTAAAAGTCTAAGGCTATGTTTGGAACAGGTGTTGTGATGTGGAGCGGTGGTTTGTGAGAATTAAGTGATGATGTGTAATATGTTTGGAGATAAACAGTGCAATTTATTAATTTTATGTTATTATATATATATATATATTTATTTTGATAGGATGAACTTTTATTTATTTAATTTTATGTTATTATATATATATAATATATATAATAAATAGTTGGATGATATAATGTTATTAGAGATTATAATTAGTTTTAAGATATAAATATATTTAAATGTGAGTGTGTCTTCTTTGTACTGCAGTTACATTTTGAGTCATTTCTATGCCACTTAATCAGTAAATCAAGCCTTTGGCAAGCCTTCCTAATCTTTCTCCCAATTTTCTCAGATTCTTTAAGGAATGTCTAATTAGGATAAGCAGTCGATCGAATTTATAATAAAATTTTAAACGATTTAATGTTGGTCGATTTATAAAAATTTTAAAACGTAGTGAATTTGATAAAACTTTTGATACCATTCAACTTGGGTTTGTTTGTTTATTGGCTTTTTAAAAAATTAATACTAATTATGAAATATAATTAACAACGACTTAAATCTTTATTACATTTTACCAATCAAGTTCAATTTACCTATAAAAATTTCAATTCGAGTGCTCTACATTGTCACAAAAATTAAAATTAAAATTTTCATAAATTAAACTAATATTATTTTCAAACACAACATGTACAAGTGAAAAATCAAAAAAATGAAGCAAACCAAACAAATTGCAGAAGTTACTTTCTTTTTCTTGACTTTTATAGTCATTTTAAATTGTGATTACTCTGAGTCGTATTTTTGTTATTAGTTATTATTGTTCTCCTTCTTTTCAATATTTGTTTTTGTTTTATTGTGTCAAATACATGCATGTAGAGTTTTCTTTGAATGAACTCAACTATTTTAGATTTATAAAACTAGAATAGATTTAAAATCTATTTATAAGTAATAGAAAATAGGTCAAATTTTATAGTAGACATTGTTCAATTTAACTATATTTTTAAAACTAATAAATTATTGAAAAATTGAAAATAAAAAATAATAACTCATGTGGGACAGAATTGCCGAATAAAAATTTATACTTGATTTTTTTCCTAAAATATATAATATTGAAAAAGAAAAAGTAATACACTCAAGCAAGATGCAAATTTGATTTTATAAACCTACAACCCCCTACGACCCGTATAAAAATAAACTACACATAAAATTAGTAGTTTCAAAACCCACGGCTTTGTTTGTTTTTAAATTTTTAAGTGTGTTTTTAAATATTTTTATTTTAAAAATTATATAAAAATAAAAAAAATTAAAAATATAATACTGAATGTATGATTTTAGATATATAATTTAAAAATAAATGTAGCCAAATTTGATTAGATCAAGTCAATTTTTGGGAGCAACTTGAGCGACTTTATGCTGGCGCCTAACACAAACTTATAGTTTGTCGTCCTTGCAGAGCACTCTTCCTTCAGTGGATGGCTATTGCTGTCCCCGCCACCCCACAGTATGGAAAAATAATAAATAAGTCGATCGGTTCGATCAACTTGCACAACTTTTTCACTTTACAGAAACTATTAAAAATTGACATTTCACATATGTATAATTTATATATAAATGATAAAGTATTATATTTTACATAATAAAACTAAATCAATTAAACTTAAAAGTGTAAAGAATATTTAAAATAAAAATAAAAATAAAAAGAATAAAAGAATTTAAAACAAGAATAATCATGCAGTATTATGTTGTGCAAAATATTTAAAATAAGAAAATAAAGAAAGATTAAAAGAATTTAAAAATAAAGAAAATTTGAGAGAAAATTTAAATAAAAATAATAAGTTAAAACAAAACAAAAAGGAAAGGGATATAAAAAAAATAAAAGAATTTAAGATAATGATAGTTATGTAATAATTTCATATTGTGCAATTAAAAATCCTTAATTTCGTAATCATACAGTACCATATAGTATGTATAAATAAATAAATAGTCTCCCAAACTACATTAATTTAAGGAATTTATTTGTAAAAGTTCTGTTGTCATTAATATCCAAGGACGTTTGGACTATAATAGAGCTCTAATTTGTTGGCATTGAATTTAAAGTCTTATCTATGTATAATTTCAGAGCGTGATTGTTATTCTTGTATTACCTTTACAATGATTGCATCGAATTTGTTAATATTATAATATTATCATTATTGTTAGTATTATTATTATTTGATGGACTCAAACCAACAACAAATATAAACCCACAATAAAATTCAAAAGAAAAATGATGTATTAAGGTAGAGAAAACAAAAAAACACTTTTCTGTTTTCACCCACCAAAATGACTATAGCTATTGTGTGTGTGTGTCAAACCCTTGAGACTCTATGCTCAAATTAAACTCTTCTTTTTTAATAGCCCTATACGGTCCATTATGTTAATAAAATAGAATAACTAACTATCAGAGTTGGTTTAATATTTTTCTACAATGCCTCCCTTAAACCGAGCTCCTCAAATTTGTACAATCCCAACATCTTTTTCAACTTCACAAATGTCTAGATCTTCAAAGCCTTTGTGAAAATATCTACTACTTGGTTCTCTATCATGCAATAATTTATCCCCAATCTCCTTGTCATGAATCAACTTTCGTATAAAATGATTTTTGATATCAATGTGCTTGCTATGCCCATGGAGAACTAGAATCTTGGGCAACTCAATTGCCGACTTACTATCACAAAAAATCTTTGTAGGGCCAACTTGTTCGTGTTTTAGTACACCAAGCATGCGACACAACCACAAAGCCTGAGTTGCATAATTAGATGCTGCGATGTACTGTGCCTTTGTAGTTGAGAAATCTATTACTTGTTGCTTCTTCAAACTCCAAGAAAACAAACCTAAGCCTATGAAAAATGCATGTCCTAAAGTACTCTTTCGTTCAACTGTATTACTTGCCTAATCACTGTTTGCATAGCCAAATAACTCAACTAGATCACCTCTTGAATAAAAAACACCATCACTGAGAGTACCTCTAATATACCTCAAGATTCTGTTGGCCGCCTACAAATGTGATTGGCGAGGATTTTCTATGAACTTGCTAATCAAGCCAACTGCAAAATTGATATCTAGTGTTGTAGAAGTCAAATATCTCAAACTACCTATCAAACTCTTAAAGTACATAGAATTCACATAGTCACCAATACCCTCTTTAGTCAACTTCAATTTCTCTTCAACAGGAGTTAAAATTGGATTAGCTGCATCCATTTTGAACTTCTTTAGAATGTCACCTACATATTTCCTCTAAGATATAAAAAGTCCACGATCAAACTGAAAAACTTCAATTCCTAGGAAATATGACATGAGTCCTATATCTATCATCTCAAACTACTCAATCATAGCTTCCATGAATTCTGCAATCATTTCGAATTATTTCTTGTAAAAATTAAATCATCTGCATACAAGCACACAACAAGAATGTCACCACGGGCAAAAGACTTAATATATAAGGTGTGCCCATATGAACTCCTTTTAAATCCACGAGTAATAAACTAGGAGTCAATTCTTGTGTACCACGCTCTCGAGACTTATTTCAATCCAGACAAATTCCTTTTCAACTTATACACCTTATTTTCCTAACCTTTTCTAACAAATGCTGCATGTTGCTCCATATACACTTCTTCATTAAGAACTCTATTCAGAAAAGTTGACTTAACATCTATTTGATAAATTCTCCAGTTGTCTTGAGTAGCTAAAGAAATCCTCATACGGACTATGTCAAGCTTGGAAACAAGTGCAAACACTTCAAAATAATCAATCTCAGGCTTTTGCTTGTATCCTTTCACCTCCAATCTTTCCTTGTACCTGTCAACTTCTCTATTGGGCTTCAATTTATTCTTGTACACCCACTTCACTCCAATAGATTTTTTTCCACTTCGAAGAGAAGTAAGTTCCCATATATCATTCTTCTCAATGGCCTAAATTTCTTCATGCATAGCATTCACCCAACAATTATTACAAGTTGCTTCCTCAAATGTTAATAGGTCACAATCTGGAAACAAAGAAAAACTAACAATATCTTCATTAGGAGTAACATTTAGAGTAATTACATAATCTCGTAAACAAGCTGGCATCTATCTTTGATTCTGTGGATGCTCAATTAACTCAGCTTGTGGATTTTAAGCAACTTGTGGTGGTTGGACATCATCATCTAGCTCCTCTTCTTAAAGATTTAGTGTCAACTTTACTGTCTTAGGATTTCCAACAGACTAGTCCTAAACACCTTTTTCCTCAAAAGTCACATCTCTACTTACTATCACCTTTTGTATCTCAGGATTATACAACTTGTAAGCTTAGGATACTTCACTATCACCAATGAAGACGCATTTTTCTCCCTTGCCATCAAGTTTCTTCCTCAACTAGTCAGGAACATGAGAATAAGCAATACATCCAAATATTTTGAAATGGCCAACAAATGGTCTTCTACCACTCTAAACTTCTTCAGGAGTTTTACTAGGAAGGCTTCTAGTAGGACACCTGTTCAACAAATATACAGCATAAACTATAGCCTCTGCCCCAAAAGGACTTTGGTATATTTTTCAATTTCAGCATACACCTTACAATATCCATGATAGTCCTGTTCTTTTTTTCCACTACTCTACTTTGTTGTGGAGTGTACTAGGCAGTCAACTAATATTGTATAACATTTTTCTCAAGTAAATCATTACAACCTGAATATTCTTGACCCCTATCTATCCTCAAAATTTTAATTTGGCACCCACTTAGCTTCTTAACAAAATTCTTAAAAATCATAAAAGTGTCACAGGCATTAGATTTTAACTTCAAAAATTACACCGTGGCCTTTCAATTAAAATCATTAATGAAGGTCATGAAATAGCTACATCCACCATTGGAAGGAACCTCCACAGTGCATAAATCTAAATGAATGATCTCCAATGGTCTTTTGGCCCTCCAAGATTTACCTAACTGAAAGGAATCCCTGTGTTGCTTTCCCAAAACACACATATCACAAACTCTATCAGAACTTTTAATAAAAGGTAGTACACTAACCATTCTTCTACTACCCAAACATCTCAAACTATCAAAGTTTAAACAACCAAATCCCATATGCCAAAGCCAATTATTATCCTTTATCACAATACTCAAACAAGAAAAATTTCCAGCATTCAAATTTAATGGAAATAAGCAATTTGGAGTCATTAGCACATTGCAATCATTCTAATATTTTTATCAAAAATACTACAAGTACCATTCCTGATGCTTTACCAACTGGCCCATACTCAACAAATTCTAATGCAACCTAGGAACATAGGAAACATCAGAAATAAAGCCAATAGATCCATTTCTAGGAAAATAGAGTTTTTTTCCCTAACAGTGTTATTTCCAAACTTCCACCACGGACATATTTATCACTTTCAACAAATAATTCCTTCTTGCCACACATATGATTAATGCAGCCCATATCCAAATATTATTTATTTTTATCAACTACAACACCAGCACTACAAGTCAACAATAAAGTTTTTGACTTTTGATTATTTTTCCTGAGCCTGGTTGTCAACAATATTAGCCTGAAAGTTTTGTTTATATTTTCTCCAGATCTACATTCAAATTGTCTATGGCTAAATTTTTCACAATTATAACATTGAATTCTCTGCCCAAAAATTATTTTGAAGATTATTCTAACTAAAATTATTTCCTCTACCAAACTTAACTCTGCCTCTACCAGGATCACCTCTAAAATTAAAATTATTACCTCTAGCCACGACCACTTTATTTGTTATAGCCACCTCTATTATTGTAGTCTGGGTTCTTCTAATTAGATTCATCTTGCTCGTTAACTTCATTATTACTTCTTAAATTTAATTACATTTGCAGTGCCTTCTCTATTACATCATTTTCAGTAGAATCTTCCACCTTCCCATTAATTTGTTTGTTCATGCAAAATCAATGACCTTTGCAATTTTTCAATACTCAAATGATCCAAGTCTTTCATCTCCTACATCAAAGCTACCACATGATCAAATTTCATTGGTAGGGTGTTGAGAACTTTCTCAACAAAATTCCTAATGGGGTGCTCATATTGATTGAATGCCATCTCATCTTTAATTGCTAACAAATGAAAAAAATATGATTCAATAGAATTAGACTTTTCCATCATGGCCAGTTCAAACTACCTCTTCAACGTCATCAAATTATTTTGTTGAACTTGGTCAATCCCTTTATATGTCTTTTCCAAAATATCCCAAGCATCCTTTGCCATATCAGTTATAACAATTTTTCCAAAAATTGACATGTCAATTGCCTGATGAATTTGTGACAGCACCAAACTCTACTTACTCCTTTCGTTTTCACTATCATCTTCAGCAAGTGTTGTTTCAAGATATCGATATAATTTATGTGCCTTGAGATGTGTTTTCATAAGTTTTTGCCAGAAATTAAACTCTGCCTTTGTTTTGAGTTTTGGGACAAAACAAACAATATTAGGGTTGAAATTTTTGCCTGCCATACTTCAACCAACCGTAGCTTTGATGGCACACTAATCGACCCAAATCAACAACATATATAAATCCACAAGAAAATTCAAAACAAAGATGATGTATTAAGGAAAAGGAAATAAAACACTTTTATATTTTCACCCACCAAAACAGCTGTAGCTATTATATGTGTATGTGTATATATATATATATGTATGTATGTATCTATATATATATATATATATATATATGAAAGCTCTAAAGACTCTATACTCAAGTCAAACCCTTCTTATTTTAATAGCCCTATGCAGTTCATTATGCTAATAAAATAGGACAACTAACTACTAGAGCTTGGTTTAATATTTTTTTACACCATTAATGCTAATAAAAACAATGATGATAGCACAAATTGATAGTTTTACTCCATATGGCATCAATTCTATTTAACTAAATCAACTTATATGGTAGATAATACTTCTTTCTTGACAACTACCCTTAAACAATTGAACTTATAGGGATTAGACTAAATTTAGAAGTAATGACGTATATTGAAAGCATGAAACTACATTAAATTTAGATTTGTTGAACCGATTCTATCTAATTTTCTTAAAGATGCATTTAGAACAATCTAAATTAATTGTTTTAGCTAAAACCTTTTAATATAACCATAATAAACAAGCTTCAAGTTTTGCAGGACTTAAACAACATTTTTCTATTTATTTCCTGGGAAAAAATTAACTACAATACAAACAATAAAGATAAAAAAAAAAGTCAAAATATTTATCTTACAATAGAATTACATAAATGAATTAATTGTTGAGGTTAGAAGTCTTACACAACTCATACCAAATATCATTTTTGAATAAAACAAAGCCCCCTTTTAGGCACAATACTAGTTGAAAAAATTGTGATAGAGTAAATGCACTTAATAATTATCAAATAAATTAAAAGTAAGTAGGAAAGCAGTTGCTGTTGCCATATTTATTGGCTATGTTTGGTAGCCCTGTCGAGGTTCTAATGTGTGCAAGGCCCATATGCCTCAAATGTTTGATACAAGTGATGAGTTGGAACTACAAAGGTGTCCACATGTTTGGAGGTCCAACACCAAATAGCCTACAACATCCTGCATAGGGCCCAATCTAGCCTAGTGTCCATTCACCAACGGCCACATGGTTGAGGATTTGAATCCCAGCTGAGGCGACCATGTAGCTTCTGCATGCGTCTCGAGGCCCACAGGCACTTCTAGTCAAATCCCAAGACATGGTGTCTATTCACCACCTCCCCACACACGAACCACTCTAGTCTTCAACCGCCAATGTCTCTCTGCACTCTAATTCCATCGTCCATTAGTAACTAGTTTAACTCAACACCAACAACCAAATAAATCAAGTATGGCAACTAGGCCCAAATAGAACCCTAACTCCCTTTCTACATGATAAAAGTTGCTGATGACTATAGACCCTGTGATTTCAAGGGACATACTGTTGGCATTCTTAGTTTTCTACTATATAGTTGGCCTCTTGTTCCCCTCTGTCATTCTGCCATCCTTTGTTCAATAGGAGGAAGAAGTATGCTAAGGTTGAAAATAAAAGCCCAAAAAGGGCACATAGCAAAGCAGCAACCATAGAACCATTGGAAGTTCGTGAACGCTAATGTTGAGAAGAAATTCAAGGGTGAGACCAAGAACTGCCATTGTATACTAGAGCAGGGGTTCAAACCAAAGAGGAGAAAGTGTATGAATGTACAAAGGTAGATCGAGGCTAAGGGTTGGGCCTATTTTTGCCACCTATTGAACCACTCATCACCTAAAATTGTGATGGAATTTTATAGCAACTCAAGGTGGGCACAAGGGGACCGCGTCTATGTGAGGGAGAAGTTGGTGGCACTGACACCTGCAGTAGTGAATGAGCTCCTACATATAATGACCCTCTTGAAGATGAGGTGTTGTTGAAGCTATAGACATGGATCTTAACAAGGTGGCAAAGGTTATCTATAGGGAGGAGTATGAGTGGCGGTTGGTTAAGAGGGTGTTATAGTACTAGCATTTCTCCCAACAAAAAAATATTGTCAAGGTCTCTAGGGAACAAGCATAGCTGCTATATGCTTTAGATAAGGGGATGACCATCAATTTCAAGGAGTGAATGGTCCAAGGAATTTAAGTTGCAAAGGACATCCAACAAATGGGGTTGCCATATCCATCCATCATCCTAGGGTTGTGTACTCATGCTAGCATGTCCATTAGTGAGGGCCACATGGATCCCACAAAGTCATTGCTAACAACATGCGTCATACTCCAAATTCTAAGGAGTGGTAGATAACATAGCAACAACACCCCTCATTTGATGATGCAGAGGCCTTAGCAACCAAGTCAGCAGGGCCTAGCACATCCCATCTAGCACGGTGTAAGATGTGTGAGGCAGTTATGGACAATAATTTTAAGTAATTGTAGGCAAAGGCTGAGCTCGTTCACTAGGAGATGGCATCCCTAAAGGACAAGGTGCAACAGTTGCAGGTGATGAAGGCAAGCGAACTATCATACCATGTGTACCACATTGAACAATGTCCTCCATAGGGATGAGGCAACAACTGTTGTTCATGGGGATGAGGCCTCGTCTATCTAGGTACACCTAAGAACTTGTTGGTTGCATTGTATTTGTTCTATTATTTTTAGATAATACACCCTACAACACACCTTCCCCTAGTAAGAGCCCACGTACCCTGTTCATCTCAGCCATAACTCGGCAAAGCAGTACCTACATGGATGGAGACTTGCAGCAGTGCCCCCACCTTCCTTTAGTGTTGTATTTTGCTTTTTAATCCCTAATTGCCCCATTACATTTTGTAGCTCCCTACTTCTTTTAACTACCATCTTATTTTTCGATTGTGCGACCTAGAACTTGAATTATTTCATTACTATTCAGTCATATGCAGTTTGTGAAGATATGAACAGTTAGACTGCATTTTATGCATCTGTTGGTCTAGGCTAATTTGCTTGCAATATTGTGCATGGGAATGTTTAACTTGCACTGTTTGCTTCAATCTCAAATGTGTACTATCAATAGTTTCGACAGTGACAAATATTCCAATGGCTACTATGCAATATCAGAGTTGTATGATTGTATCCCAAGATTTAAATTATATTACATATATATTTTTTTTTTATCCGGTTATATTTACATTTTAGAGGTTAGGGATGGTCTACATTTCAAATAGCCAATTTCATTGTTCCATTCACGTCAATAATTGATGAAATTGAGTTTGATATCTATGCAAGTATGATTAACATAATCAAGTCCTCTCCATCGTTATGCTAGACATATATTTAAAAATAAATATTAGAAAACAAGGTAGCACGAGCATGAGTAGAAGAGGTGCTTTTACTTGTCTTGGTTAGTTCTTTCTACATTGAAAAATTAAATTAAGAGAGATAGCTTCATATAGATGTGAATTGATAATGCATTATATAATTTATGAAGTTAGATTAAGACCTAACTTTCTATCAATTTATCACTCTTTTGTTCATTAATTTTTTTTATTGGAAAATCATCAACCACAGTAGGTTTAGTTGTTCTACAAAAAAAAAAATGTTTTGTAAATTGTTAGATAATATGTTAAAATTGTATTATTTACAAATTATGCAACATCACAAGTGTAATACAACCTACGAGGATGTAGATTTAACCTCGTATGGAGATATGCACAGTAGGTGGGTCACACTACAAGCATAAAGCGCCTTACAAAAATTGCAAAAGTGATGAGTAATCCTGCACCAAATGGTGCATGTTCGTTTGCAAATGGCATTCCACCAAAATAGCAAACTCAATAAGAAGTACAAGTATACCACCTTGTCTACCTCACTAGACGACCGCACCCACGTAGGTGGGATGTTGGGGCTTAACGTGTCAAAGCTACACTACAGTGGACAAGTCCATCACATTGCAAATCTATCACCTTGAAAGAGAAATACAAGGGAGGTGAGCAATCCCATTGCACTACAAATTTGTCACCTTGTTAGAGACAAAGGAGGGACTTGATTTAAGGGCACGATGTGTCCAAGCTATTGTGGCGGGCAAGTCCATCGCACTACAAATCTATCACCCTAGCAGAGAAATATGATGGAGTTGATGTAAGGGCTCTACATGTCCAAACTACTACGGTGGGCAAGTCTATTGCACTGCGAACCTATCACTGTGTCAAAGACATATGAGGAGCTCGACATGTCCAAGCCACTATGATAGGCAAGTTCATTGCACTGCGATTTTGTCACCCTAATAAAGAAATACAAGGGAGTTGATCAGAGGGCTCAATGTGTCCAAGCTATTGCGGCGGGACGAACCTGAACACATCCATCCCATTTACCTAAATGTTAGTATCTCATGACTTATTCCACAGTTTAGTTACTGCCGTTAGGTGGAGTAGATGCATCACCCACTAAGTGTTGCACCATCAATCAATAGACCAATTCTTTTTAGTACCCATGTGAACATGTATCAGAGTATGGAAAGGGTGCAAGAAAATGATGCTACAATTGTACTTGGTGCGGGGAAAGGGAATGAGGGATCACTTTGTATGGCATGGAGGAGAATATGGGAGTTATTAGTGTTGCCCTCCTAGCCGACATAGATGTATATGAACATCAAGTTGAAGTTGCAAATTGTGAGGCCGCACCTAAGAAGTGCTAGCACTCCCTACACTAGAGGATAGGGTGCTATCGCTTGTAGCCTGCACCGATAAACCTACAAGCCCACTCTCGATTGTATCTTTCTCCCACATTTGCATCAGTAGGTCATAGTGTGGGCACCCCATATTGAAAATTTACCTTGAATCTCTATTTTACTACATCCCAAAAATTAATTGTCAGGTGTTCATCCCCTATTGGGGTTAGTATACTACCATTGGAAAAGTGATGCACATTGTCACCACACAAAAATTAATTTAATGTAAATCAGTATTGTGGTGAATATAGGTATCATGTCCATGGAGAGAGGCTATGTGTCTATCAATTTTACTATAATTTTACTAGTTAGGCCACAAGAATGTAGTGAAAGTAAAGTAATTAAATAAAGAAACAAATGCTTAGAAAAAAAAGAACACAAAATCGAAGGTGTGAAGTACCAATGGTCAAAGCATCTAGCCACTTGTGATGCATGCCAATTACGTTAATTTTTACTTAATTGCATTGGTCTCGGATTGTTAATATGAAAGTCTACAGGATATTCTTTTGAACTCTCCTATAACTTTTACTCTAGATTTTCAAGGGTTCCCCCAGGCCAAATTGAGCCAAAGGTTCAAGTTTAGTGATTAATAATGATTACCCACACTAATTCTAAGGTTTCACTCTCATTATTTCCAGAATTAGTGTTTAAAATTATATGTCTAGTGCACGAGTTTCACTTCTGTTATTCCTTACATAGCCATAAATTAATTATTAGATTGGCCAATTCCCTTAATTATTATCCAATTCAACAATTGTAAATAACTTAAGTAAAAAAAATTAATCAAAACTCATACATACATATTTCGCCAATCATAAATACAATCGAGTAGAAAGAAACTTAGAACCCCATGTTAAATTCAATAAAAATTATAACTAAGTTGTTCATCATCTAAACCCACATAAAAT
This sequence comes from Avicennia marina, assembly GCA_019155195.1. Lineage (NCBI taxonomy): Eukaryota > Viridiplantae > Streptophyta > Magnoliopsida > Lamiales > Acanthaceae > Avicennia > Avicennia marina. Next base: position 14,472,591 of record CM032754.1, on the reverse strand, counting down.
CAATAGAAAATGTTAGAAAAACTTAGTCTAAAAGTCTGGTGCTGCATGAATGATGAATGTGCCCCAAGCTTTAGTGTGGATTCTTCCTCCTTCAACACACTTTAATCTTGTGTTTCTAGGTTTTCTAAGTGTTTGAAAGACAAAAATTAGCCAAAGATACTCTAAAAACCGTGTAGAAGGTGTATATATAGGTGTATGGGAGCTAGGACTTGAGTAGTGCATGAAAAAAGACCAAATAGCCCTTAAAATCACATGTTGGATTACAGCTCAGTGTTCCACACCTGCAAACATCAACTTTGTGGCCGCAACTCCTTTTTCCTCTCTTGCAAATTTGGATAGAAACCATTACATAACTCTCACTTAATGATTCCTGCACTACAAAAGCCACCCTAGTGGCTACAACTCTTTCTTTTGTGGCCGCAACCGGCAACAACAAAATTTTCCAGAATGGAATGCTCTTCTTCTAGCTCTCACCAAACCACTTCCCACGACCGCAAAACCTTACTTTCAAACAAAAATAGTATTTAAGTGTAAATAATACCCAAATTCATCAAATTATCATGAACACTACACTTTAACACTTACGTTCATTATGCTTAACAACTTTTCATGCATGAACACTTCATGTAAACATTTTAATTCATCATGTAAGCAAAAATTAAACACAAATGGGTTACATATATGTTATAACATCATGTATTATCACACCCCTCCTTACTTATTTGGTTGTCATCAAGCAAACACTTTTTCTTCCAACCAAATAAATGATGCATCAAACCATGAAAACCACAAAATTGGCCATCCTTCTTAATTTTAGAAATCAAAACGCACACAAGTCGCTATGCCCACAATCATTTAGGATCATAGCATTCCCAACCTAAGTGCTTTCAACTTAGATTCCCCATGTGTGTGTGCCATTCTTCAAATCTTGATCACTTTGTCCAATTGATGATGCTATGGCAATTTCAAGACAATTAACTCAAGGGTAGCTTACTCAGGCATCAGCTCACTCCCACTTAAACAAGTTCAATCAATATCACTAAACCTCAAGAGGACTAGTGCGGAGTCTAAATCTCTTTTTCTCTTTTCTTCCCCCACACTTATCTTTTTCTCCATTCTTTTGTGAGCTTCAAGTCTTTCTTAAGCAGTTGAGAGCCTTTTTACATGAAGGTAAACAAAGGCCACCACGCAACCTTGGTTACTCAACTCACAACTTAAAATGCTTTGTATACTTAAAATTAGGCACCCATTTTATGTGAGAATGAACAAAGGTTTCTGCACAATCCCAATTACTAAGTCACACCAATTAGTGGAGTAGATTTTTTTAACCTGCTCACATAATTTTTCAAGCATTTTTTCTTCTTTTTTTCATAATAATCCACATCCTCCTTTTTTTCAATCAATCTCCCTCATTTGCCAGATAATTCATCAACACTCAAGGTAAGGCTTATGTCCCCAATTCAACCATCCTATTCTCACCACAGGATTTCTCAAGCAATCTAGCAATCATAAGTGAGAAGTGTTGTGGATAAAACAATAGGAATCTTGTCTTCAACACCTAAGGTAGCATGACATCCTCAAGAACGATTAACGAACTAAGCAACAAAGATTCTGCACAAGACGTTCATCATAAATTAAGTATGAAGGCCACTAAATTCATGGTGCATTCATGCCATCAATTCTATCATGAACTCACAAATTTGTGTGCACAAAATTCCAACATTTCATTCCACATGCAAACACAATATTATCAAATTTTCCAACTCTTTCACCCCACCTCCACACTTATTTTGCTGCCCTTGTCACAAATATAATCTCATCAACAAAACAAGTGATGAGGAATGACATAACCTAGTGGCTATGATGCAGCTTCTTCTTCCTCTTTCACAACTTTTGCACCATGCACATTAGTCTCCTTCCTCAATCCTACACCAAAATTGACCATATGATAGTTCTCCACCTGACACACAAAAATAATAAAAAAACATAGAAACAAAATACCAAAAGTAATAAGAAGCTTAGGTTGCCTCTTACGAAGTGCTATATTTATTGTTTGCTGCTCGAAAAGGTACTTATGGATCAAGCTGGTCTAATTGAGGCTTTGGAGATCCACAACCCCCCATGAGCTGCAGCCTTCTCCTTCTTCCTCCATGCTCTCTTCTTTCTCTTTCTTACTCTCTTGTGCACACGATCATCTTCTTTGTCCACTTGCACTACGGTTTATTCAACTCGTTCCCCACACTTTCTCTTCCATTTAGTCCTTGCATCTACACTCCTTTTTCCTTGCACCAAACTCATTACTAAGTTTACTAGAATCACAATCAACCACATGCAACATGGATACATTCTTATTTTCTTCTACCTTTGGTACGTGGTTGTTTGAAGGTGTAGTGTAGATGAGAAACATTATCTCACTAGAACTTGCATGCAAAGTAAGGCTACCCTTTTTACCATGTATATTACTGCTTTCATAGTAACTGAAAATGGGTGTCCGAAGATAATCCCTTGCTATTTTTCACATTTCCTATCTAAAACAATAAAATCTATGGGTACAACAAAATCACTCACCTTAATCAGAACATTCTTTATGAGCCCAAGTGGCCTTGTCACTGACCAATCTATTAGCTTTATTCTCCTGAGAATGGGCTTCACGAACTCCATATTAAGTGACTAAAAAGTGGAAAAAGACATGACATTCATACTAGCACCTAAATAACATAATGCATTATTAAATTAGGTACTTCTATTATGCAAGAGATGGAAAAACTCCTTGGGTCTTCTAGCTTCGGTAGTAGCACATTCTGCTCATCCAGGCTGTCTCCCAACTCTCCAAATTTCCTTTTCCTTGATGTCGCATCTTACAAGTAATTGACCACTCTTGGGTTCTTTCCAATCTCTACAACTAAAGGAGAATTTACATTTAGTTTCTCAAAATCAGCAAGAAATCTACTCACTTGCTCCCTTATCTTTGTTGGCAGAAGCCTCTGAGGGTAGGGAATCTTCAATTTATACAATGTTGGCTTAAGTTCCTCCTCCTTCTTCTTGTTCTTATCTATGGGTTGCACACTTTCCTCTTTTTTCTCCACTGCTAGCATTGGCACTTCTTTATCCCTCACTATTTGCATAGTTTTTACATGTTCAATTGGTGCTAGGTAGTGTATTTATAGGTTAATTAGCCATCTACTTTGTTAATTGCCACACTTGCACTTCAAAATTTTTGATCGATGACGGCTAGTTATACAAGAGAATGTCAGTTTTATTCAAATAATCTTGTATAGTCTTAGCAAGGTTACCCATCATCTCGTTGGTTGACTTCGCAAGATTATCCATAATTTCTTTTGATGATTACCTCTTGTCTTGATGATGCTGGTAAGGTACCTAAAAGCTTGGAGAATTTTGAGGGTTTCTCCATGAAAGGTTCAGGTGGTTCCACCATTGTAGGTTATAGGTATTTACATATCAATTGTTACCTTATGCTCTTACATTACCAACATTGCTCCTTTATGCCATCGCTTATGCCTTCGCCTCTACATGTGGCCTTGCACACATACCATAAAGTGGGAATCATAGAAACTAGAGAAGCCTAAGAACCACTTACCAAAACACTATAAATCTTTTTAGAAAAGAGCTCTACTTTAGTCATAATTGGTATCACTGTATCTACTTCGAGCATGCTGGTGACCATGCGTATTGTGGACCTCTTAGATTGTCACCAATAAGCATTAGATGCCATTTCCTCTATTAACTCCTAGGTGTCCTCAGGTAATTTATTCATAAGAGCACCCCTTGCAATTACACCTAACACAATTGATAATTGTTTAGACATGCCACTATAAAATATTTGTACCTGCATGCAAAGTAGTTATCCATGCTATGGGCATTTTTCAAGGACCTCCTTAAATCATTCCCATACTTTAGGTATTGTCTCAGACTCTAGTTGTTTAAAAGTCCAAATCTTCGATTGCAGTTGGGCAAGTAAGTGGAAAGTATCTCACTAGGAATTTGTTTACCATATCTTGCCAGGTGATGATGCTCTCATGTGATAGTGATTGCAACCACTGTCTAGCTCAATTCCTAGGAGAAAGGTTAAAGTATCTTAATTTAATAGCATTATCTGACACTCTATTAAATTTTACCATGTCACATAGCTTAAGAAAAGAGACCAGATGAGTGTTAAGATTCTCATGTGGGACTCCACTAAATTGATTTAACTACACTATGTTAATGAATGTAGGCTTCAATTCAAAGTTGTTGGCGTTCACTAACAGTCTATCGATTCTAGCCATATGTGTGTTCATCATGGTAGAACATAGTGTCTAATAGCCTATTGGTTTGGTAGAGGAGGTAATTCCTATGCCTATGGTGGGGTGGATTGTTTTCTACCATCTCTTTTTGTTCGTGCATAAAAAGAGCTCTATGCTGGTGAAGAGTGCATTCAATCCAACTCTACGTTTTTACTCCTACACATACAATTATCTTCAAAAACAAGAATTCAACCCATGAAGTACTAATATATCCAAAAAGGCAAATAGAAAATTGGAGAGAAAAGAAAAAAGGAGAGAAATAAAGAAAAAAGATAAAAAGAAAACAAATTACCCTAATCTAGCAGTCCCTTAAAGTATTTGATGGCACTTGTCACTTTTCCCAGCAATAGCACCAAAATTTAATGCATGTCATTACCACACCAAAATTAATTCAATGAAAACCTATAGGTGCCCATGTCCACGAAGAGGGGATATGTATCAATCAATTTAACTAGAGTTGTATTAGTTAAATCACAAGAATGTAGTGAAAGTAACGTAACTAAATAAAGAAATAAGCGCTCAAAAAGTGTAAACATGAAATGCGCTTAAAGAGCGTAACATGAAATCAAAGGTGTGAAGTACCTATGGTCAAAACGTCTAGCCACTTGTGATGCACTGGTTTCCCATATATGCTAATTACGTTAATTATCACTTTAATTACATTAGTTACGAATTGTTAATTTTGAAGTTTACGGGATATTATTTAGAATTCTCTTATAGCTTTGACTCCAAATTCTTAGGGCTTTCCTCAAGCTAAATTGAGTCAAAGATTCAAGTTTAATGATTAATAATGATTATTCGCACTAACCTTACAGTTTCACTCCTTTTATTCCCATAGAATTAGTGTTCACAATTGTATGTCTAGCATATGAGTTTCACTTAAGTTATTCCTCACACAACCATAAATTAATTAGTATATTGGCCAATTTTCCTAATCACTATCCAATTCAACAATAGCGAATAATTCAAGCAAAGACAATTAATCAAAACTCATACATACATATTTCACTAATCATAAACATAATGATTAGAAAGGAACTTAGAGTCCCATGATAAATTTAATAAAAATTATAACTAAGCTAGTCATAGTATAAAACAACAACGTAAGCAACAAAAGAAGTTAGAAAACCTAGGTCTAAAAGACTAGCATTAGTCTAAAAGTCTGTTCGCCTCTAGCAATTGTGCTTTGCAGCTGCCACGACTTAGATGTTTCCGATGCGTACGCCTCCTGTTGCACATGACAAAAAGTGGTTATGGAAATTAAGTCAGTGGAAAGGAATGACGACCAAGGTAGCACCCCATACACAACCGCTGAAATCAACAACCCTGCGCAATCCTTAGGCCCACTTGCCTTAATGGCCACCTTTCTCTCCACGGAGACACCTAGAGGACTGGACGCCCGTTGGGGGATCTACCAAAGAGGGATAGTGCATTATCGTCCCTCCTAGATGACAATTGCAGTGTCTGAGGCCCCCGACGACGATGCTGTGATCATGGAGACCCACCTGCTCCCATCAGGGTCCTCCCCCACTTTTTGGCCCAAACAATTCCACTAAGCCACTCACCCCCCAATGTATATCCCTCCTTAAGAGAAGACGTCAATGGTTGCTAGCACTACACTTTCGTCTTCCGTGTGGATGGCCCAAATTGTTGGAAAACAAATATGACTTAGAAAAAGTGGAATCCCACATTAGTAGAAAAAGAGAAAAAGTGATTTGTATATAAAGTGGATACTTGACTCATAACTCACAGCCTTAAGGTTTTGGGTTAATACATGGTGTCAAGCCTAATTATATACATGCCCACGTATAAGCCCGTGAACGGTTCTCCCCGATTTTGTTAGGCTTCGCTCCAGGCCCAACATATGTTGTTCATGGGTGATGCTCCCAATTTGATTGGGCTTCTTTTCTGGCCCAATAAGGTTCAATCAGAGTTTGTAGTCGGGCCCGCCGCACTGCCAACAAGTGGTATCAGAGCTGATAGTTCAGCTTGAGACGTGTATGAAAAAACGGTTCTCGGTGATCGTATGGGAGGTTCATATCCCATTGAAGGCCCATGGAAGTGATGGGCATGCAAGTGTGCTCAGAGATCTCATGGAAAGCCCATACCCCTGGAAGGAAGGCCCATGGAATTGATGGGCATTGATGAGCAACTTGGTAAGACTGTGAGATATTCAAGAAATTTCTGATTGAGGGGGAGCAAGTGGAAGAAAATTTATGATTGAAGGAGAGTAAGTAGAAAAAACTCATATTTGAGGGGGAGATTGTTGGAAAATAAATATGACTTAGAAAAAGTGGAATCCCACATTGGTAGAAAAAGAGAAAAAGTGATTTATATATAAAGTAGATACTTGACTCATAACTCACAGCCTTAAGGTTTTGAGTTAATACATTGTGTCAAGCCCACTTATATACATGCCCACGTATAAGCCTGTGAACGGTTCTCCCCGATTTTTTTGGGCTCTACTCCAAGCCCAACATATGTTGTTCATGGGTGATGCTCCCAATTTGATTGGACTTCTCTTCTAGCCCAATAAGGTTCAGTCAGAGTTTGTAATTGGACCCGCCACACTCTCAAGACAAATTTGTACGCAGAGCTAATTGTAAGCCCCTAACCACCGCCGACAGAGTCTTTATCAAGGAATATATTTAAATTCTCCCTCAGAGTGACAAACAATGCTACCTTGAGAAGAGTAGCCCTACACATACAATTGTAGAAGGTGGAGGTTGTGCAGACAATCATAATGTTTGATTGAACCATTCCTTTGTTGGGCCTTTTAGAGGCCTAACATTCAAGGCATTGGGACCAAACACAGCCAAGTAGAAGTGAGTGAGAATATGTGGGATTAAATATTTGTTTTCACGCTTTGGAGTTGAGAGTGATGATGGCTGATGTCAATTAGGGCTATGAGTTAGTCGAGTTACTCGACTCGACTCGTCAAGTAGCTCGACTCAAAACTCGGTTCGAGCTCAAGCCGAGCTCGAGCTACTCGAGTGGTTTATCGAGTCGAACTCGAGTTAACTCTATGTCGACTCGACGAATTTCGAGTAACTCAACTCGATGGCAAGTTTGTAAATAAATCTTCATCCCGTGGCATTTTGGACATTTGTTATTTTATAAATACATTTCCGATTAATTAACTTCACCTACTCGAGCTCGAGAACTCGATCCAGTCTCGAGCTCGAGCTCCACCGTTATGTTGTCGAGTCGAGCTCGAATATACCACTACTCGAGCTCGACTCGACTCGATCTTACCCCTAATGTCAATTACTTGAGACACGTGAGCATTTTATTTGTCCCAAATGTTCATTTTACTAATGCGATAAGAATAAAATGTTAACTTCATTTAAATTTAATTATTATATATATAATAATAATTAGGTGATATCATATTATATAAAATTTTTAAGGTAAAGTTATGTATGTATTTATTATTTTTATTATTAAGGCTATGTTTGGAACCTAACTTTCAATCCTATTGCACTTTATCAAATTTCACACTTTCAAAAATATTATTCACCAAAATTTTCATCTAAATTTGAATTCAAAATTTTCCTCTCTTACATATATAATTAACTAATTATTTTTTAAATATTACATCTATTTACAATTAAATTTATATCTAAATATAACATGCATATTCAGACATTTATATTTATTTATACCGTAAAAACTAATCATTATATTTATATGCTATCACATCATCCAATCATATTTATATATTTTAATCATATATTCTAATAAATTAAACTTTTCATCCCAAAAAAATTTTGCAACCAAATATGTTATAAGCATTTCAGTATTAAAAAAGGATTTGGTTATATAAAATATATTTGCATAAATAATCTTATGTATATAATTTTAAACGGAGAAAATAATGTTAAAAAGCTATATTTATAAATGAATAACTTAAAGTTATTTTTAAGAACTGTTCCCCAACACGTTTTTTTTGGTGTGTTTTAAGGTTTATTTTTCTTGTGATTGTGTAAAAGTAAGAAAGATGAGAATATTTAAAAAATATAATGATTATAGTGTATATTTTTTATTCTAAATTAAATGTAATGTTAAATTTTAAATATTTTTGTATATATGTAAGATAGCGATAATTTGAATTTAATTAAAAAATTGTATAATTTCATATATGTTTTGTCAAAATTTTGATGAGATGAGCTCCAATCTCATGAAAATTTTGTTCCAAACAAAACCTATATTATATATATGCACATATACACAAAACAAGCCTACACACTTGTTAGTTGTTACCTTGCCATTATTCATAAAATGTTTTAAAAAAAATAAAAAGAGTTTTTTAGGGTATCTTCAAATGTGTGTTCGCCTACAAACGTCAAATTCTAAAATTGTCGAATATACTCTAGAGGCATTTTTCACTTGACAGAAACAAATAATATTAGAGGGATTTTATTTTATTGTAATTCAAATCACAGTGATCTTAGGAATTTGTTTGGCTAATTTGTTATAATTATGCTTTAATGTCAGATTTCAGTCAATTTATTATTTTTTTGTGTACAATCACAATGCTTGTCCAATAAGTTCCAAATGCATTTATTTTTGTTCACTATTCTCCTCTTCTTTTTTTATTTTTAAAATACAAAAGAAATATACGTGACACTTTCTAACATCACCTTAAAATGTTCTAAAACAAAAATAATATAAATCATCTACTATACATATTTAAAATCTAATCATTATTTTTATGTAAAAATATATCATTCAATAATCGTATGGTATCATGTTCGCATGGTTATAAGAAACTCATTAAAAATAGGATTTAACATTTCTACCATTTTTCTTCATCTCAAAATTAAAATTTTAATCCTAAACATTCAATTTTTATTTTAACCCCTCCTATCTTTAAAACATACATAAATCTAGTATACAAAATAATTCAATGTATTATTTATCAAATTGTTTAAAACAGCTTATTATTTTTAATTAAAATATTTAAAAATATTCAAAGACAAAAACGCTGATATGGCATTTCCAAACAGGGCATCGACAGTCGCGATTTTGTCTTTTTCTGCTTTTATTGCGCATAGTTAGGATCACAATTTCATATAAATCTCCCTCAATGGAACCTTCAACGTGTTGTTCTGTCCGTCAAAGTTGTATTGTTCCCCACGTTTCCTCCTCCCCAAGGAATTGACCCACCCGTGGGCTCGCTTGGAAAGACCAAAATTTATTTTTAATTTCACGGAATATGTTATTATTTCATTTCAAACTACATATAACACCCTTCTGCCAGCCGACTTTCGTCACTTGCCCTTGCACGCTTGACTGATGAGACAACAAAAATACTGTCGCACATCAAATCACTACAATAACATCCCGGGCCTTCCCAAGGAGCTGGGATTTCTTCGAAGGTCCTTCCACATGGGTATGTCTGTTTTGCTCTCCCGGAACCGCTCCGTTACCTTGCAAAGCACCTGGGGTGCTTTTTTCCTTAATCCAATTTCTCTCCGTTTCATAACCGCTTCGGTGCACCTAATCTTGTTGGCTATTGTATCAATTTCGTGGCTTTTCAAGAGATTTAGGAGCAGAGGGAGCGAAAGCCAGAAACACAATGTTATGCACACTAGTCTTTCGCATTACAAACCGACTCTGTTTTCCTGTTTGGGCTTTTCAGTCTTCCATCTCACTCTATGCCTGCTGAACCTCTTCTATTCGTATAGAAATGGTTGGTCTGATGAAAAAATCCTGACTTCATTGGATTTGGGGTTGAAAGCACTTGCTTGGTTTGCTGTCTATCTTTTCTTGCAAATTCGTTTCTCGAATTCGAGGTACCCACTTGCTTTGAGGCTCTGGTGGGGCCTTTTCTTCTCCTTTTCTTGTTATTGCCTCGTGGTAGACTTCCTTCATTACAAAAAATACCAAATTTCTTCCACTCTGTTTTGGGCCTCTGACATTGTTTCCGCGATAATGGGTCTAATCTTATCTTACATCGGATGTTTGGGTAAGAAAACGGTTGAAGATCGTATTTTGCGCGAACCTCTTTTAAATGGCGATGCTTCTGGCAGTACAGAGTCTAACAGGCCTTCCAAAGGGGATGAAACTGTGACCCCGTATGCTACGGCTGGTATTTTGAGCCTCTTCACTTTCTCTTGGATGAGTCCTTTGATCTCCCTTGGGTACAAGAAAACGTTGAACCTCGAGGACGTACCTCACCTTGCCGGTTCAGATACAGTTAGAGGGGCTTTTCCAATCTTGAACCGCAAGCTGGACTTGTATTGTCGACGTAGTAACTCTGTTACTACGATGATGCTGGTGAAAGGATTGATTATTACCGCGTGGAGGGAGATTGTACTATCTGCTTTCTATGTCCTTGTATGCACCTTGGCTTCGTATGTCGGTCCATACCTCATTGACACCTTTGTTCAATACTTAAACGGACAACGATCTTCCAAAAACGAGGGCTTGGTGTTGGTTTCTGCATTCTTCATTGCAAAGTTGTTCGAGTGTTTGGCACAGAGACATTGGTTTTTCAAGGTGCAGCAGGCTGGATACCGGGCCAGGGCGGCGTTGGTTGCCAAAATCTATAACAAGGGATTGACTATTTCGTGTCAGTCAATGAAAGTGCATACAACTGGGGAAATCATAAATTTCATGTCTGTTGATGCTGAGAGGATAGGCGACTTCGGTTGGTACATGCATGACCCATGGAAGGTCCTCATTCAGGTCGCCCTGGCGTTGGCTATCTTATATAAAGATCTTGGGCTGGCTTCATTGGCTGCATTCGTTGCTACTGTTTTGGTGATGTTAGTGAACGTTCCACTGGGGAGTTTGCAGGAGAAATTTCAGGATGGGCTGATGAAATCTAAAGACAAAAGGATGAAGGCGACTTCTGAAGTTTTGCGGAATATGAGAATTCTCAAACTCCAGGCTTGGGAGCCGAAGTTCCTCTCTAAAATTCTTGATCTTAGAAATGTCGAGACAGGATGGTTGAGAAAATATCTTTATACTTCCGCCATCACGGCATTTGTCTTCTGGGGTGCTCCTACGTTTGTGTCTGTGGTGACTTTTGGTGCTTGTATGCTACTGGGAATCCCACTTGAGTCGGGAAAGATACTGTCCGCGCTTGCAACCTTTGGAATTCTCCAAGAGCCTATTTATGATCTCCCCGATACGATATCCATGGTTATTCAGACTAAGGTCTCTCTTGATCGAATCGCGTCATTTTTGTCTCTTGATGACCTACAACCTGATGTGATAGAGAAGATTCCGGTCGGTAGCTCTGATACTTCTGTTGAGGTAATCAACGGGAACTTTTCTTGGGATGTGTCATCTCCTGGTCCTAGTCCTACATTGAAAGATATTAGCTTTAGAGTGTCTCGCGGCGCAAGGGTTGCGGTTTGTGGCACAGTTGGTTCTGGCAAGTCAAGCTTACTTTCCAGTATCTTGGGAGAAATACCCAAAACGTCTGGGGTTGTTAGGCTCTCTGGGACAAAGGCGTACGTACCCCAGTTTCCTTGGATACAAAGTGGAAGCATCCAAGACAACATACTCTTTGGTAAGAAGATGGACAGACAGTGGTACGATAGGGTCCTGGAAGCATGTTCCCTCAAGAAAGACCTGGAGATTCTCTCATTCGGTGATCAGACTGTTGTTGGGGAGAGGGGAATTAACTTGAGCGGTGGACAGAAGCAGAGGATACAGATTGCACGAGCTCTGTACCAAGATGCAGACATTTACCTGTTTGACGATCCATTTAGTGCTGTGGATGCACATACAGGAACTCATCTTTTCAATGTGAGCACCACATCTTTTGTTTCTGCTGTTTTGGATGACGTACTACTACTTGCTTCGCCCTTCGGCTAGCTGATTTTGTTCTCTGTTTCCCTGTACAATTTTGCTATCATGCTCTAAAACTGATTGTATCCAATGGCAGGAGTGCATTCTGGGGGTCCTGGACTCCAAAACCCTCATCTATGTTACACACCAAGTGGAGTTCCTTCCTGCTGCTGACCTGATTTTGGTGAGCTGTTAATCCCTAAATTGTTGCATTTGTCTTGTTCACCCGCTCCAGTGACACGTCCGATTCTTAATCATCAGGTTATGAAAGATGGAGAAATTAAACAGGCTGGAAGGTACAATGACATTCTCAAATCGGGAAGTGACTTCATGGAACTTGTTGGTGCACACAAGGAGGCTTTACACGCGCTTGATTCTATTGATGCGGTGGCAACATCAAGTGGTGGAGAAAGGAGTTCCGCAATTGCTAACTCTGTGTTGGAGAAACAGGAATCTCAAAAGGATAAAAACGACCAAGTAGACATTAGTGGGGGAGTGCAGCAGGGTCAGCTCGTCCAAGAGGAAGAACGAGAGAAAGGAAGCGTCGGGTTGTCAGTTTACTGGAAGTATATCACAACGGCATATGGAGGACTTCTGGTACCCTTTGCATTGCTTGCGCAGGTTCTGTTTCAGATGCTTCAAATTGGAAGCAATTATTGGATGGCTTGGGCGACTCCCGTGTCGGAGGATGTGGCCCCTCGTGTTAGTGGCTATACCCTCATCGTTGTTTATGTTGCTTTGTCAGTTGGAAGTTCCTTTTGCATTTTTGGCAGAGCCTTACTCGTTGCGACGATTGGCTACAAGACAGCAATTGTGCTCTTTAACAAAATGCATCTGTGCATATTTCGTGCTCCAATGTCATTCTTCGATTCCACGCCAAGTGGGAGAATTCTCAACAGGGTACGTGAATATGCTTCTTTTTTTTTTTTCTGGGGGAGGTTGTTTTCCCTTTGCTGATTCACTTTTTCAGTTTTAGTTTGTAATTTTCTTGATCATATTTGATTCTCTATTTAGTAACAAAAAATTTCTTGACCCAAGCTTTTGTTCTTTCACAGGCATCTACAGACCAAAGTACTGTGGATTTGAACTTGGCATCTTTAATTTCGATATTTGCTTTTGCCATAATACAGCTCATAGGAGTTATTTGCGTCATGTCGCTAGTTGTGTGGCAAGTCTTCATTATTTTTATTCCTGTGGTAGCAATTTGCGTATGGCTGCAGGTAAACTCCATCACCCCTGGGCCTCTCATCCTAATTGAATATTATTTTTCACCCTCGTCCTTTGGTGGAATCATACTTAATTATTTTGGAGAGCTACCTTCTTGCTGATCACTTTGTGTGTGGTTAACACGAGAGTGCATGTGTATCGATGGTTGGGTAACTTAATAATTTTATCTGCAGCAATATTACATAGCTGCAGCACGAGAACTTGCCCGACTATGCGGGGTGTGCAAAGCTCCAGTTATACAGCACTTCTCTGAGACGCTATCGGGATCAAGCACAATTAGAAGTTTTGATCAGGAACCCCGATTCCGTGACGTAAACATGAGACTAATAGATGGATATTCGCGACCAAAGTTTCACACTGCTGGGGCCAAGGAATGGCTTAGCATTCGTATGGATGTGTTGTCTCTTGTGACTTTTGCCTTCTCATTGATTTTCCTGATTTTGATTCCTGAAGGAACAATTGATCCAAGTGAGTTTTTGTTTTTTAGAAAAATACAACGTATTTGTGAACTGCTGCTTTTGCATGCCGAATTTGTTAGGTAAAGCTGCTGCTTCTCTCTGGAAATGTAGGTGTTGCTGGGTTAGCGGTGACCTATGGCCTTAACTTAAATATGTTACAAGCATGGGTTGTTTCGATTCTTTGCACAATGGAAAATAGAATCATATCAGTCGAAAGAATACTTCAGTACACTTGCATTCCTACGGAACCTCCTTTTGTTGTGGAGTCAAATAGGCCACAGAGTCACTGGCCGATACATGGAGAAATTACTATCCAAGATCTTCAGGTGATTTGTCAGTGGACTTGATCAGATAGCAAATTTAATCTGATGATCCTAGATTTTTGCCTGACCAAGAGGAGCCATGTATTGCTTTGTAGGTTCGGTATTCTCCTCACATGCCTTTTGTACTTCGAGGCCTTTCGTGTACTTTCTTTGGAGGGAAGAGGACGGGAATAGTGGGGAGGACAGGAAGTGGTAAATCAACTCTTATTCAGACCCTCTTCCGCATCGTTGAACCAACTGTTGGACAAATATTGATTGATGGTATAGATGTTTCATCAATCGGACTGCATGATTTACGATCTAGATTAAGTATAATCCCACAGGATCCAACCATGTTTGAGGGGAGTGTTCGAAGTAACCTGGATCCCCTTCAAGAGTACACCGATGAGCAAATATGGGAGGTGGGCTGTGGCTTTAGAAGCATTCGAAAGATTTCTTTTGGTTCAACTTACGTTGATTAATTTTTTTCTTTTTGCTTCAGGCTCTTGACAAATGCCAGCTTGGTGATGAGGTTCGGAAAAAGACCGGGAGGCTTGATTCTGCAGGTTTACCCTCATTCATCAAATCCCTTAATGGAACTTATTACAAACAATATGGTGGATATATACTCATTGAGTTCTACTTGTTGAAATTTAACCAACGTTTCAGTATCTGAAAATGGAGATAATTGGAGCGTTGGTCAAAGGCAGCTAGTTTGTCTTGGGCGTGTGCTATTAAAGAAAAGCAAGGTTCTGGTGCTCGATGAGGCGACGGCGTCGGTTGACACTGCAACTGATAATCTTATTCAACAAACCCTCAAGCACCATTTCACCGACTCAACAGTAATAACTATAGCTCACAGGATAACATCTGTAATCGACAGCAATATGGTTTTACTATTGGATAATGGTATGCCAACTCTGTTCGACTTTTAGCTTTCTTGATATTTCCTTCCGTCGCGGGCTGACCTGTTTGTTTCTATGGTGCAGGCCTCCTTAAGGAATATGATGCGCCCCAAAAGTTGTTGATGGACAAGTCATCTTCATTTGCAAAGCTAGTAGCAGAATACAGCTTGAGGTCAAGTTCTAGTTTTGATCACCTTTCAAATGCTTAAAGAGTGTAATATGTATGGTGCATTAGCTTTCCGAGGACATGGATGGCTGACCTGGCTAAAGTGTTGGTGCGTGCATTTCTGTTGTGGGGCGGGAGAATGTCAATAAGATGAAAATTTTGGAAGGGTCACAGTTGAGTCAAGGCTACTCGTGTTTCTTAGGGGAAATGGCAACACGATGCGGGTTAGTTCGGTGGGTGGAACCAAGGAGGCTTACGTTGCTCGGTCACCATGGGGACGAACTGGAACTATTGAAGTTGTTGGCTTGTGTATCAATGAATCCAAGTATGTGGCACAAATTGTTGACGTGATTTATGTATGTGCATGCCATCAACATAATATTATGTAATATGTAGTTTTCTTATTTTTGTGGAATCCATAATCATCCACGGAGATCGCACCAACTAGAAATTAATGAAGATTAAAGGCCGAATCAAATTAAAAATATCCACTCCTTAATTATGCGAATTTTGTAGTTTTAAATCTAGTAGAAGAATCCGTGGAACAACCAAAGATTGTCTAATGTTACAACACCTAAGAAATCACACATAGAATCTTGGGAAAAACAGGCACAAATAGACATAGAATATCTGCTGTCAAATTTCTAGAAGATGGTTAGAAAATACTTCCTACGTGTTTTAGATGTTACTAGGGCTTGGGCCAACCTTCCAAAAGAATTGATGAAAGTGCTAATCACCCGAGAATACACATTATCCTAATACATTTTTTGGGTGACACTGGATGACAGGTTGGTTACGAAGAAATTTTTGAAAGAAAAAGTAGAAAAAATTTTTAGAGGCAAAATAATAGATGTTTGGGTTTGTATGGATGAGTGGTGGTGAAAAAAAAACTAATGATCATATCATGAGGTAGGGTTTTGAAATTAATATTATGTATTAATGTAATAAAATAATATATTAGGTGTATATGTATGTGAATTAATTAATTAATTATAATTTTTGTTTAGACGTTATTTCAAACTTGAGCTCAACTCAATAAAACAAATCAAGCAGAAACAATGCCCATTAGTACTCGACAAGTGTCAAGTAACTTGACTCAATGCGATTTCAATAATTTTTTTCAGAATATAATCTTTATTTCCTAAGCTCCCTCAAGCCCCAATCCTCATTTTCCCAATTGACAAGCAAGTTTCAAATTTCATTTCCCCATTTCCCCTACTCGACCACTCCTCCCAAAGGTCTAAACACTCTCCCCGTGCAGCCATGCCTTGCAACGGGTTCCTAGGGATGGCATAACTAAAAATTCTCCTTGCCCCCACCCCAGTCTCTCGGGGTGTCCTGTTCGAGGAAAAAATATCTAATTTTTTTAAAATTAAATTTTAAAAAAGATAAAAATTTGATTCTCATTAAACATTATACATAATTAAATACTAATTTACTATTTATTCTAACTAATAAATTTCACATATTTTTTTATAAGCAAATGCATTCACGAATTATAAAGTTGTTGTATTTTTAATATTAAAAACATCATTGAATATTGAAATTATAATAATAAAGAAATATAAAAAGGATTTGTGAAGAGAGAATATTTAAACTAAAATACAAATAAAAACAAATTAAAAGATAAGGAGAAAAGAAAGATTAAAAATAGAAGAAAATAAAATTAAATAATTATATAACTTTACATTGCATATTTTATTTCCTAAACATATAGGAATCATATATACATGTACACACACACACACACCTGATTAAAGTGGGGGGATGGGGTGAGGGGGATGTTCCTCCATCCCCCACCCTACTTAAAGTGGAGGAAAAAAAACCGCATGTGCCCTGTACCTGCCTCTGTTGCCATCCTATTGATACCCCCATGAGGTGAGTGCCCTAGTCACTTGTTCCCATTGTTATCCCTATTCATTATTTTCTTCAATTTTTCAGTCAATTCTAACTACATCCATCATTTGTTTTCAGCAACCCTAAGTCTCCTTCACAATTGAATGTCACAGGCATAGGCAATGGTGACATGCAACTTAGGGCTTATGTAGTAAAACTTCATTTAGTTCTCCTCATTTCTTTCATCTATTTTGGGCATCTCTTTTAAGAGCATCCTCTTCCCATGATCCCAAGGTAAAGATTTTTTCCCAAAATTGAATGAACTTGCTTTGGTGATTGGCGGTTGGGATTATGTTGATACATGATGGTTTGGTAGTTTAATTCTTGGGCTTCAGTTTTCATGTTGATAATTTTCCATTCTATTGGTACTTGATAATTTTCCATTCTATTGGTACTTTAATTCTCGTAATAAATCTAAAATTAGCCACCAAGTTTAAAGTATGCATTCATCCAATTTTGGTATCTATCTAAATCTTGGTCTATAGTGTGTCCTTTAACAAATGTTGGCTTCTAGTTTAATTGAAGACCAAAGAAAGTTAAAAAGGATTGTTTATTCTTTCTGTGAGTTAGCTTAATATGCCATATTACCCATTTAGTAATTTTGTTCATTGAAGTTTGCTTGTTCTACTACAACAAATAGCCTAACCTCATTTAATAGAGGAATGTTTTGGGAAAAAAATTCAATTTTTTACAACTATGGTTTTAAGGGAACTTTCCCATAATATATATAGATGAATATAGATTAACATTTAGCATTAGACTACTGCTTTTTCAGTACACGTTTAATTACTTTTAATAGACTTGTGTCATGTAGATTATACAAGTTACAATATTAACATAACCTAAAATCTCCCTCTAAGAAACTTGCCTACAATGCCACCCTTTTTGGGTTGTCTTATGTAATTTCCTTTACTTGGGTGGTAATTGGTATAAAGTTGATAGAATAAGGAGAATTTAAGGCTCAATATGTGCTGCAAAAGTGAATGATGTCTAGTGATAGCGTATTCAGTTTCTATAAGCTGCTCTGATTCTACTATAATATTTGTATCCAGATGTTAATTGATAATAAGCATGATTGTTGTATGTTTGCGGATTTAATGTTTTATAGAAATTAATGGCTTTACTAGTCTTTAGAAGATTGTGGTTTCCCTACTTGCATTCCAGACATGGAAATATTTATCAAATACTATTGTCACATTTATGCTACATGCCTTTTTTATTCAGATATTAATGCTTTATAATGTTATCTAATAGTAATTGTGAAATTGACTAAGGTTTTTTATAAAGATCTATTTTTCTATATTACATGCATGTTAACAATAAAATTTTGTGGGGACTCACATCCATTTACTGTAGCTTCAACAACTCCAATACTCATACACTAATGACACAGATTGTGATGTCATGGCTTTACATAATGAAGATGATATAGATCCATTGACAAATAAGCTTAGGGATATAGAAATGGAATAAGAAGTTTGGAAAAACGGAGAAGAAAATCTTGAATTTCAATTATCTAAAAGAAAAAAAAAACATATAAAAGGAAGGTGTAAAAAATGGTGAACCTGCTTCCACATGCGAACTTTGTTAGAGGAAAATTTTACAAGGTAAAACTAATCAAACAAAAAGCATGAGTGGTGAACAAATCTAAACTTGCAAAGGAGTCAACACAAACAACATTAAATTTTTAGTCGACGGATTGCACTTCTACATCCACACTTCATATAGAGGTTGACATGCAAAGGTCAAAGGAGTTAGTAGCACAGTAGGTGATGCTGCACGAGTATCCTTTCACTATTTTTAAAGATGAGGGCTTTAAAATTTTCTTGAGGAGTCATGTGTTGGAGTGGAAAGTAATATGCCAATTTATAGTGAAGGAAATTGTGCCCATGTTTATGAAGTAGAGAAGAAAACGTTGAAGAACATATTGAAAGATGTTGAGAAAATAAGCATCACAACCAATTTGTGGAGATTAAAAACCTAAAATTTTAATTACATGTGTGAGACTAGGCTCTAGATAGACGTGGAGTGGAGCCTCCAAAAATAGGGTTCTTAACTTCGTTGAGATATTACCACTCCTTGTAGATAAGGGATTGTAGTTGCCATTTGCAAGTGTGCCAAGGAATGAAGCATCGAGTAGAAAATCTTCATAGTTTCTATTGACAATAGCTCAAATAATGATTCGGCTACAAGGATTTTGAAGGAGGGCCTTAGGAATGTCATAAATCTGTTGGGACATGGTGAGTTATTTCATGTCTGATGTAATGCTCATATCTTAAATCTTATAGTTTAAGATGAGCTAAGCGAGATCATTGAAATATGTGAAAAGATAAAAAAAAAAGTTTGGATTTTATTAATCGTATTGATAGGAGGGTAAGGCTTTTTGTTGAGACTACTCCACAATTATACAGTTCAAGAAAGTGATTAATGCATGATTGCCTAACTAGATAGAATTCAATCTATGAGATGTTAAGTTGTGCTTTAAAGTTTTGAAAAGTCTTCTCTTGATATAAAAAAATGCTACTCTAATTATAATCTTTGTCCATCAAATGAAGGGTGGGACAAAGTTCTAAAAGTTTGTGATCTTCTAGAGACTTTCTAGAAAGCTACACGAATTATTTCTAAAAGTGATTACCCAACTAACAACTTGTTCCTCCTAGAGATTTTTGAAGTGTAGAAGGCATAGGATGCTCAAGCAAATCATGAGATGATTTCATTTAGAGAATAGTAGCTAAAATAAAGTTTACGTTTGATAAATGCTAGAATGAATATAGCAGATTGATGTGTGTTGTTGCTCACTAGGATCCTTGATAAAAAAATGAAATTGATAAAATATGTGTTTTCTAAGATGTACCCACCTTTTGAAGCACAATATCAAAAAAAATAAATTACGAAAGGCTATTTATGACCTTTACGAAGAATATGGTGTGAATACTCAACGTTCTATGAACCTTCCAACTAAGATCCACTTCAACCACTATTAGATGATGAAGATTAGGATGATTTTTGATGCATATTTGAGGACATGCTTCTGATGCACCCTGGAGGATAGAGAAATCACACAGTTTCCCCAATTGGATTATGAGGCTTTTTACGAGGCATGAGAATAGTTTAAGAACTTGCTCCATAGATGTCCTCAACATGGCTACCAAAATTAGTTTCAAATCCAATGAATCTATAATAAGCTTACAAGGCAAAATAGGATGAAAGTTGATGCCACCACCAGTGGTGGTATGTTAAGAAGAACAATGGATGAGGCCTATCACCTACTAGAGGAAATGTCGACCAACAACTATCATTGGTCAAATGAGAGGAACCAAACAAGGAGGTTGCAGTGGGCATATTTGAGTTTGATGAATTAACAGTACTGAGTGCTCAAGTTTCTACCTTAAGCAACCAAATTGCTTAACTCAGCACCAACGACTCTTCCAAAAAATCTATTGAAATCATAGCATGCACATATGTTGTGGATGGTGTAGGGGATGTTGAGCAAGCATGTTACATAAATAATCACGCTTTTACTCTGTGTAACAACTTTCAAAACCAATACCATCCTGGGTTAAGAAATCATAAGAACTTTTCACATGCAAATACAAAAATGTTCTCAATCCACAACTAAGAGACAAGTAGCCAATTCTTGAGAAGAAGCTATCCTTAAAGGATTTAGTGACTTCATTTGTCATGGAATCCAAAAGAGGCACGAAAAAATTGAATCCAAGTTGGACAATTTGGAAACCCACATGGGCAATCTAAGATCTTTTATGAAAAACTTGAAAATTCAATTAAGGAAACTGGCTAATGCCATAAAAGAAAAGCCCTCTTCATCTTTTCCACCGACTGACATTGGATTAAATACATGAAATCAGTGCCACTCAATAAAAACAAGAAGTGATTGGCAATTCAACTTAAGGAAAAAGTCCGTAAGGAAACATAAAAATCCCCTGAAGACAAAAAGTCGATAGAAGCTAAACAAGACGATGAAAAAGATAAAGAGGAACCAAGATGAGATAAAATTACTTTTGTAGATCCTCCTCCACCTTTTCCTCAGTGCTTTCGTAATAAAAAATTGGATGAACAATTCCTTGAAATCTTAAAAAAGATCCACATAAACATTCCTTTAGCAGAGGCACTCAAATAAATGCCTAACTATGGGAAATTTTTGGAGGAGACCATGTCCAAGATAGGAAATGGCTTGGAGAGGGGACAATCAAGTTATCTGAAAGAAGTAGCACTATGGTCCCTCCCACAATCCCTTAAAAAATGAAGGATCCAGGCAACTTCACTACAATTGGCAAGATTACGTTTAAGAAGGCATTGTTCGATCTAGGGTCTAGTATTAATTTGATGCATCACTCAGTCTTTGAAAAACTAGGAATCAAAGAGATCAAGCCCACGAAAATCTCTCTTTAGATGGTTGATCATTCTTTGACCTTCCCCATAGGGATAATAGAAGGTTTTCTAGTGAAAGTTGACAAATTCGTTCTTCCTGTTGACTTTGTAGTATTAGACATGGAAATAGACAAAAAAATTACCTATTATTTTTAGTTGTCCATTCTTAGCCACTGGAAGAGCTATGATGGATGTTCAAAATGGTACCCTTGCTTTACAAGTCAATGATGACAAAGTCAAATTCAACATTTATCATGCCTTAAAATTCCCTAGTGATATTTCTGATTGCAATCGGGTAGATGTACTCAGATCCTATATGGAAAAATATGAGCAAGAATTCTTAGCAAAAGATGAATTAGAGTATGTGATAGCAAATTTTAATAAGATAGTGAAGCACCTTCCCACTTTAAATTTCCAAAATGTAAGTCTCGGTGATTCTGTTGAACAAGGTGCTCGTACAAGAAATTGTTTTGAAAAATCCCAACGAGATTCTGAGCCCACTCCCCGAATGCTAAAAAGTTAATTCTTAAACCTCTCCCAAATCATCTTATTTATGCATTTTTAGGAGAAAATTCAACTTTGCCTATTATCATTTCTGCCTTCCTTGAAAAGAAGCAAGTTGAGAAACTACTTGCTACTTTCAGGTGACATAAAAAAAGAATTTGACCATCCATTTACATGCATAAATTCTCATGGAGAAATTAGCCAAGCTTATTGTTGAACATTAAAGATGGTTGAATCCCACCATGACGAAGGTAGTAAAAAAGGAATTTCAAAAACTACTTAAGGCTGGTGTAATCTATCCTATTTCAGATAGCCCATGGGTAAGTCCTATACAAGTCATTCTGAAAAAGGGTGGAATGACTAGTTAAAACAAACAGGGATGAAGTCATATCTATATGAACCATAGAGGGGTGGTGAGTTTGCATAGACTATCAAAAACTAAATGAAGCCACTCGTAAAGACCACTTCCCTTTGCCCTTTATAGATCAAATACTTGACATGACAGCAGGACATGAGTATTACTATTTTCTTGATGGATATTCTGGCTATAATGAAATTCTAATAGCACTTGACGATCAAGAAAAGACCACTTTCATTTGTCCGTATGGCACATTTGCCTACTAGAGCATGCCATTAAGCCTTTGAAAGCTCTAGCCACATTTCAAAGCTTTATGATAGCCATCTTACATAATTTTACAGAGGACATTAAGAGGTACTTATGGACGACTTCTCCATCTTTGGTATGTCCTTCAACTAAAGTCTTGAAATCTCTCTATGGTTCTCCAAAGATGCGAAGAAAAAAATCTTGTGCTTAATTGGAAGAAATGCCATTTCATGATCAAATAAGGCTTAGTTCTTGGCCATCACGTCCCTTCTCGAGAACTGGAAGTAGAACATACTAAAGTGGCTGTAATTGAAAAACTCCCTTGTACTATCTCTGTGAAGGGTGTTTGTAGCTTTCCAAGGCATGCCAGATTATGCCGGAGATTTATAAAAATTTCTCTAAAATTGCTAAGCCCTTATGAACCTTGTTGGAAGAAGAACAACCCTTCAAGTTTGATGAGGCTTATGTCGAGGCATTTGAACTGATTAAGCAAAAACATATTTTAGCACTTGTCGTTATAGTCCCTAACTAGGGCTAGCCCTTTAAAATCATGTGCAATGCTAATGATTATGCAATGGGGGAAGTTTTAGGGCAAAGGAGGGACTGGACATTCCATGTGATCTATTAACTAGCAAAACTCTTAAAGATGCCCAGATCAATTATTCTACAATTGAGAAAGAGATGCTAGTAGTAGTATTCACCTATCACAAATTCTGTTCTTATATCTTAGGTCCTAAGGTCATTGTGTACACGAATCACATAGCCATTCGTTATCTTTTCGAAAAGAAGGATGCGAAGCCAAGACTGATTCGATGGATTCTCTTTCTCCAAGAGTTTGATCTAGAATTTTAAGACAAAAAGGGGAGTGACAATCACATTGCCGACCATCTTTCTATGATGGAATAACTCAAGGAGAAAAGAATTAACATTGAGGAGATGTTCCCTAATGAACAACTCTTCGCAATCTTTGAATCCCTTCCTTGGTACGCCAATATCATGAATTACTTAACAAGCAGCCTATTACCACTAGATTTCTCCTATAACTAAAAGAAAAAGTTTCTACGCGGTGTTAAAAGTTACATGTCGGAGGATTCACTACTTTTTAAGAGTTGTGTTAATCAAGTGGTCTGTAGGTATGTGCCAAATACTGAGTTCCAATCCATCCTAGAGGCAAGCCATAATTCACCCTATGGTAGTCATTTTGAGCCCACATGCATAGTTGCAAATGTTTTGCAATCTGGATTTTATTGGCCAACACTATTTAAAGATGGCCATGCCTTTGTAAAAGCTTGCGATAGATGCCAAAAAATTAGAAATATCTCTAGAAAGCAAGAGTTACCCTAAACCCAATCACTAAAGTAGAATTGTTTGACGTTTAGGGCATAGATTTCATGGGCTCTTTCTGAAATCTTTTGGACAGTAGTACATTTTACTAGTTGACTATGTCTCCAAGTAGGTGGAAACTATTGCTACCCACAAATGATGCCAGGGTAGTCCTCAAGTTTCTTCATAAATATATCTTCACCTATTTTGGCACAACTAGAGCCATTATTAGCAACAGAAGCACACACTTTTGTAACAAAATTTTTATGGCAATGATGGCTAGGTATGATGTCAAACATAAAAAGTCTTTACCCTATCATCCCTAAACAAATAGATTAGTCAAAGTGTCCAATAGGGAAATTAAACAAATCCTTCAGAAAACTGTAAGAACTACTAAGCAAGATTAGGCATGAAAGCTTGATGATGCACTATAGGCATACAGGATAACTTATAAAACTCTAATTGGAATGTCTCCATTTCAGCTGGTGTTTAGAAAACCATGCCATTTACCCGTTGGGCTAGAACATAAGTCTCATTAAGCCATAAAAAAGTTGAATATGAAATTTAAAGAAGTTGGGTAGCACAGGCTTCTACAATTAAATGAATTAGAAAAATTTAGAAACGAAGCCTTTGAACATGCCTTGATCTATAAGGACAAAACTAAGAAATGGCATGATAGGCATATTCTACGGCAAAGGCTCAAGTACTAGTAAGTAGAAAAGGACTGAGGAGCTAAAAAGCTTTACATTTCAGATATTAAAAATTAAATCTCAGTGCATCTAGCTAGGGATATTAAATCAAGTGTTGGTTGGGAGGAAAACCAATGATTTTCCCAAGAATTCATACTTTTCTAGGAAATATAGGAATAAATTTAATTTTTGAAGTTTGTTATAAAAAGAATAATAAGGGAAAATGAGTTAAGTTCGTCAACTAGGGAAGGCTCAATCAATCGTATCCTTGTGATCATAAAATCAAAAAGTGAACCAGATATGTGATCGACAAGGGGGCCTCACGATTGAGCATGCCTCAATGCAATTGTGAAATAAAAAAGTCACCCAGCTCTGCAATCAATAGTAAGGTCTTCAAATTGAGCGTGGATCCTTGCAATTGTAAATTCAAAAGCTAACCAGATTTATGAACGAAAAGGGGGCCTCACAATCGAGTGTGTCTATGTGCAATCAAAAGCCCAAAGTGCCGAGCCCTACGTCAAGATCAATCTAGCCGAGGGTGTGATCGAGCGTGAGTTTAATTATTTTAAACACAAGGCCCATACACTCAATCCATCAACACAATTTCTCTCACCCCTCTCTTCCCCAACGCCTGGCAAATAGATATTTGGCCTCATTAAACACTCCAAAGCACTCAAAGACAAATTCCCTAGTCCATAAAACATTATCTCACTAATTTAAAATCTTAAAATCCAAAGGTAAGCCCCCAGTTCTTTAACATTTATAAGACTGGAATCTCTACTCCATGGATGGATTTTAGGGAGTTAATTTTATGATTCTTAGTACCTATTTGATTGCATCATGAATGCTTGGGCCTTGTGATGCTTTAGGGGTAAATATGCTTATAAATGATTACGTGCTCAGTAAATACATAGCATGACTATGCTTATGCTTTGTGCATCAATTCTTTATGCATGTATTATGTTATGTTGGTTGAGTTTGATGCATGGGAAGCTCTGATAAATAATGTTGGTTATCATGCTAGTTAGAGGTCCTGTTGTGATGCGCCGTGTGGATTAGTTGAATGCCTGATATGTACATTTTTGTTGGGGAAACATGGTGCACTTGAACTACATTCTTGTATCACCACATGTTGGTTAACATATCTTGCTTGGTACATGTATAATGTGGATCGGCTAAGGGTTGTGACTGTTGCTTTGAATTGGATGAATGACAAGTATGGGGAGGGATGGCTAAGCGTAGCTGTTGGGAATATTAACAATGTTCCCATTACTTCATATTCTGGATGAATGATCTAGTTTTTTGTTACTATAAGAATTGTTTTTCTTTTAATATAGGCATGGTTACTAAGAGACGTCAGGAAACATAACCCAAACTCGAGGAGGCACCCAGTGCAGGTTGATAGAAGATAGTTTAGTTCAATAAAGGCCTAACAAAGGTATGAAGGGTATAAACACAATCATCAAGCACTTTTTTTTCAGCATGGGATGCCCGTAACTGCAGGCCAGTGCAACAATAGGTGGGTAGCAAATCAGATCGTGGCCCATAACAGTAGTTTGGCATATAAGAAGTTTGCGTATGAATTTTATGCGAACGTGCCGGATAAGAGGAATGGATTAGTTAAGATTCGGAACAAAACCATTAACATTCAGCTACCAACTATAAATGAATTTTTTAGAAATTAACACAGAATGGCAAGAATGTCAATTGGCTCATCTCTACGAGCATATACCACCGAAGCTGTGAATGCAAGACTTATGTGATAATCACCTTAAGGCCAGATGAAGAGTATCTGATAGTAGGCCTACATTTTTTCAGCATGCATTTATCTAGGCACGTGGAGGTCTGGCATCTTTTTGCTTGTATAACATTGTACCTAGAGCACATAAGGTGGATGTTTCCTATGAACGAGCTTACATTCTATATCCAATTAAGTATGTGCTATATTTTGACCTAGTGGTAGTGATACACAAAGGGATTTTACATGCTGTTGATCACCCATTGGTCAAGCTCCCTTATGGGCATTTGATTACGAGTATGATTAATGCTAAGGAGGTTTAGTTGATTGGAGAGACTTAAAAACCAACTAAATCTCTTGGCCCAACTATTATAAACTGAGTTTGAGCTAGTGATTTCAGTTAGTTAAATAGATAGTAGTAGCAGTAGCAAACACTAAGAGAAGAGGAAGAAGATGATGAGGTTGAGGGTGCAGATGCTTCGACACCTATGGACCAAGATATAGTAGCTAGAGCTGAGGAGGAGCATTAGCCACAGCCCCAACAAGATGAGCCATAGCCAGAGCAACCACTAAGACCAAGAAGGTTGCACCAATTGATTTAGGAGTTAGCTCAACGGTAGTGCCAGCTTCGAGATGATGTGATAGGAAAGCTCAATGCTATTCAAATGG
Organism: Avicennia marina; assembly: GCA_019155195.1. Taxonomy (NCBI): domain Eukaryota; kingdom Viridiplantae; phylum Streptophyta; class Magnoliopsida; order Lamiales; family Acanthaceae; genus Avicennia; species Avicennia marina. Next base: position 14,445,611 of record CM032754.1, on the reverse strand, counting down.
GTATGTAGACTATGCACGCTAACATGCTCATATTAAGCTAAGCGGTACAATACGATCCATAGGCATTCCATAATTTACCTTTTGGGCCCACCGGTGTAGCTCTACAACCATCGCTTGACTCTCTTACAGGGCATTTGCAGCCAGTTAACTCCACATATATTCCTTCCATGTCCCATGGCCCCACAAAGGACAACACTACTACCAAGATGGAGTAGGAGATGAGAACCACTCTCGTCTCCTTAGTTAGCAGTTGCTGTGTTTTTATTTTTCTTTTCAATTTTGCTTTCATTGTATGGCACATTGAGAACAATGTGCACTTTAAGTGTCGGGGAAAGGGAAATTTTATTTTTGAAGAATGGTTCATACTACTTTGTAATTAATCTCTATTCTTTGTAATTGAACTAAGAAAATTAATGAGGATGGTAACTTTTTTGTGTCTTAACTGTCGAACTGTTTTCACAATTAACTTTTCAATGATAGTACATGATAGATAGTGCATAATTGGCCAATAGTTTTACTCGATGACATCTTGAGCTTTGACTAAGGCACATGGGGCCTGCAGTATACTAACTCCCTACATTTTATTGTGCACTAAAAGCCAAGATTACCTCTCCTAACATTACCACAGAAGGGTGCGTGGGTAATTAACCTTAGAGACCTCACCAAACCCAGAACTTAATAATGATGCCCTCAAAAGAGAATTTTTATCTTGTGCATAAATTGAATGATAAATGATATAGGCCATAAGTTCAATAAAGTGCTATACTTTTTCTAGTGCCCAAAAAAAAAAAAACCAAAAGAGGAAAGAAGAAAGGAATAGCTAAAAGTTTAGAATTCTACTCCGCTAGTAAGTGACTTAGCAACTGGGATTACACAACAACCTCTATTCATTCTCGCGTAAAATGGTTACTTAACTATGAGTATGTGTAGTAGCTCAAGCATGTTGTGGGTTGAGTAACTGAAGGGGACAATGACCCTTGTACACTCTTGCTTAAAAAGGCTCTGAACAACTTAAAAAAAGAGAAAAAAACCAAAAAGAAATGAAAAGAAGAAGAGGCAGAGAAAGAGATAACAGGTTAGGCTAAGCATATAGACCTACTAATCTCATGGGGAAAATACATGTTCTAGGCACAGGAGGGCATGATTATTAAACCTATAGGGTTGATTAGTTTTGATCTTCATAAATGTAGAGAGGTAGATGAGAGTTGATGTCCATGTACCTATAATTCGGTGATGTGAGAGGGTATGAGTGGTTATTCACACACTTACACATAGTGGGCTTGTGTATGATGAAATCATGGTTGGATTCAGAGTTGCAAGTGTGGTGTACTGAAGTGTTGGTTGTTTTCATATGTATGATACTTAAGAAAAGTTATTAGTTTAACTAGTTATAAGCATGCATAGCGTGTTACACTTACTCAAGGGCAAGCAAGGGTTAAGTGTGGGAGAATTGATAATTTGTCTGTAATGATATAATTTGAAGTAGTAATTTAGCTCAAAATATGTGAATTAAGTGAATTATAGCTTATATGTGTGCTAAGTGATTAATTATAAGGATGATTGAAGCACAAAAGTAAGCTAAAGAAGCAAAAATTGCCAAAACTAGGAGCTGGATTGATTTAGAGCAAGTTTGAGATCGAGCACAAATAGAGGATAGGGAGGTGATCGATCAAGAGGAAACACAATAAAAGAGTGATTGAGATAAGATATCGTCTTTCCAATTGCGCTTGTCGCAATCGAGTGCAATATTTTCTGTCTTTACAATTGCTCTTGTCGTGATCGAGCACAATGTCGATCTTGGGCCAATGATAGGCTTGGGGACATAGGTGATCTAACCAAGGACCAAGGCAGTAGCAGCATTGCACGATCGCAAGTCTAGTCAGGATCGAGCATACTGGCAGAATTTCTAAAAAATTAGAACTCTAAAATCCAAAACAATGCTAAACTATAGTATAACTATAAATAGGGATCCCAACATATCATCTAGAGAGAAAAGTCATTTGAAACATCTGAATTACCCTAGAAAAAATTTCACCAAGCCATTTAGAGATCTAGGAAGCCATTGGGAGTGAAATTCGCAATCAAATCACGCCGAGTGTCAGATCTGCAATCCTGAGGCTTTGACTGAGTTTTCCTTTTCTAGTATTTCTTTACTTTTCTCAATTGATTAGTTTGATTATTAATTCTTGTTGAAATTAGTTGAGACAATGTCCGGCTAATTTCTCTAATGCTTAAGGAATCTTTCGAACAAATTCAAGCTATGTTTTAATGCAATATTTCTCATCCAATTATTTGTGTTTCCTGTACTGAATTCCATGTATGTCAATGTCTTTGGACTATTTGTTATGCATGGATTTATAGACTTGAGAGACTCAATTCTGTACTTAGAACTAAGGAACACACGTTAGGTAAAGTTTTGAGAGAACGGTGAATCCTAATGAAATAATAATGTATACTTGAATGCATGTGTTTAGAATAGGATGAGACTGAGAGAAGATTCTTAGGTAATTCACATAGATTTTCATTTGATGCTTGAGAGAGGTAATGAAATTATATTCACAAACCTTGATTAATATTTTGGATGGGATGAGCATTAAAATCTAGTTAGGTAATTAGATCTAGTGAGTAGAGTGAGATTGAGTTCCTAGGTAATTTCTTGACATCGAGTATTTCCAAACTTTTTTTACGCACTCGATGAGCAAAAATATTTGCATAATTGTTCCCTGTTTACTTTTACTTGCTTTCAATCTACATTTTTCTAGCCTTGTTACGATTGCTTGATTTGAATTCAAGAATAAGTAATAGTAACTAATACAATCTAGTTTATAATCTCAATGGAATGATACTCGTGTTCGCTGAGTGCTATAACTTGACACCATGCACTTGTGGTTAATTGCGAACTCTAATTTCACGTGATAAATAAATAAAGTCAAATAAATATGCTTTAAAAATAAATCTGCATGAATAAAACATTTGCTTTCTTGTAACTTAATGCTATGTATTAGGAAGGAATTGCCTTTAGCTTCTCTTACTTCTTTAATTTCATAGTATGTTTCCTGATGGCCATGGTAACTGGTTTAGGAGGGTTTCAAGTTTTTATTTTGTAAGGATCGTAGTCAATGTGATTGAAATACCTATGAATACACTTGTCCTTTTCCTAAAGGAACCCTGAGTAAGGAACCTTAATTTTTATTATCAAAGAGAATGATTTTTTATAAACAAAAACATATGATGCAGCTGAGCATTTTCTGTTGTTGCAGTCATGCAAGGAATTGGCAATGCTCACATTATAATGAAGTGTATAACGTTGAGTCTCATAGATTGCTGGAGTTGACAATTTAGTTTCTCATCTAGCCATGTTAGTGGTCCATGATCCAGAGAAGGTCCTTTATACAAATCAAAAATGATCTGACATGTTTTCTCCATATGCACACCTTATTCAGTTATAAAAGGTTTAATTTTTCTGTTGGTTAATGGAAACAAGGCAAGGTGACGGGATAGAAGCATGGCTCACCTTGGATGAAAAAATACTTAGCAGGAGCTTCGTGATCTTGCTGCTATTTTATAATACAGACTGCTTCTTGTATTTTCTATTTTGTGTTATGTGTTTCTATTGTTCAAGTTGATTGTCGTTTTTTTTTCCATGTTATATGAGGTTAGGAGTACTTAACATTAATTAGAATTCTAAATATTTACTGGCTCATTGTTGTATTTTTTTATTAATTTTTTTTTTTTTTGTCCGTGTTATATTACATTGTGAAGTAGTTAACACTAAATACAATTCTAAATATTTACAAGCCGATTGTTGTATTTTTATTTTGTGTTATATATAATTATGGAGTAGGTAGCACTAACTAAAATTCTAAATATTTGGAAAATATTTAATGAATACTAATACAAATTAACTACGAAGCTTCGGATTCTAGATAACTACGAAGTAGTTCAAATTAATTAGAATCTTTAATAATTAATTAAATTTTAGTAAGGGTAAATTTGTCTTTTCAAAATGGGCTAAAAACACTTTAGGGGATATATACTTTGATATATACAATAGAATAGATTATGAGATGTGCTTCTAATGTTTATTATTTTTATAGATTTTCTGGATATTTCTTAATTTTGATAATAGAAATAAATATAATCAAACTTTTTTTCTTTTTAAAATTTAATTTTTCAAATAAAATTAGATACTCTCTTCCTCCAACAAAACGCCCCCGAGGGATTGGGGTAGGGGATGGGGCTAGGCCGAGAAAACAATGTTAGGAGACAGGACAAGAGAAATATTTGGTCACAAGAGAGGAGATGGGGGAGCAATCACCTGCCCTAATGCCATCTCTACATATGTTGTGATGCTGTATACTGTGGGGGCTACATTGGTTTATGGCAATACAAAATGATAGACCTTTGATCAGATTTTGGCTAGACAAATTTGCATGGTTCAGTTATTGACTAGAATTTCTTATCTAATTTCGTTTTTGTAGTGGAAACAAGGTGATTGATTTATGTAATTTCTTTGTTGTAGTGGGAACAAGACGGTTGGTTTTATCTTTGTTTATTTTTAAAACTGGGTCTTTGTTCTAATGTGAAAGTGCTCTTGAAAACTTGCTCACTGTCCATAAGAAGAATAGATTGTTATACATTATACTTACTTTATATTTGGGATTGTTTATAGAAAATCAATGCTAAAAAATATGATGAGTAAAGGCAAGATGATAATTTATTTAGTCTTTTGTTAGCAAAAGAAAGGAGGAGGCTACTTTCTGGATATAAATAGAGGAATTATATGGAGTATTCTTGACACCAAAATTAAATACTATTTTTGTTGATTTGCATTTCATGAAAATATTAAATAAATCAATTATATTTAAAATAAAACTTCATTTCAAAAAACAAGTTGAACACCTTATGATCTAGTGTACGGTATTCCCAATTGGTTTGATGGTAAAATTATAGTCGAACATAAAAGAGGTCAAGGGATTAATGTTAAAAGTACTCAATACAAAAGTTTTTTTTTTTTTTCAAAAATAACTCAAACTCGAGCGCAAACTCGGTTATTTTCTTCAAGTTTGAGCTCTACAATGCTACTAAAGCTTGACTTGACTACATCCCTACATCTCATTTTCTTTAGAAACTCAGAATCCCTCCTTCGATTCAACTCTCTTGCTCACATTATTATTCGTTCCTCCACCTCCTCACAAAATGCATGTGTTGGTTTCATCTAGTACCCATTTGATTAAAACACTAGAAATAAATTAGAAATGAGATATAACGCCACACAGATGGTGTGGGGGCAGAATTCTTTCTTCTCCTCAAGCAATAAAAGAGAAACGCATTTACGGCCACACACCCATTATTGACACTAACTAAGTTCTCAATATATTCCTATTCACACGAAGCCTGAATATTTGGAAAAATTGGCAGTGAGGCATAGCGAACTTCATTCGTAATTACCGCAAATGTCAAAGAAAATAAAGAAAAGGGAGTTAGGGATCAGATTGACGTGCAGTAAGCAGAATGTTCAACAGAGCAACATATAATCAGTGTGCCTCTGAAACATGAATTATCCTCATTTCCCAAACTGCATTTCGTTTCTGTGCTGATTGCAATTCACAAAACAAAATAAATAAATAAATAAAAATAACGATAACTCATACCATTCAATGCATGTTGATGTACCTCCTCTACCCGAAAGACAATGAAGACGTCCATCCGGTTTCATCATTTTCCAATTAGACAGAGTGCTGGAGACGGAGTATTGGAGACACAGGAACGGTTAGCACACATACACACACGTCATGAGCCCCAAATTCTGGAGCGGGATTGCCAAAGGGTCTGGCTACTCCTTTTTACACACTCAGCCCTAACCCTAATTCCTATTCATCGGTAATTATGGCAATATTTTGTTTGGACTAGGAATTAATAATAAATAAATAACACAAAAAAGAAAATTGAACAAAGGAAAAAGAATATAATAGAAAATGCAATAAAATACACAAATTGAAGTCTTTTTTTTCCTTTTTTCATCCAATTAAAATTAAAAATCAACACTTAACCAAAAGCGTACAATTAAAATTAAACATGGAATGTGCGCAAAATAAGACTTGACCTGATTAATGCATGTAGATAAATCTTAAAACAAGGTTGATCATAAAATTGCAACTTACAAAATCAATTTTTTTAAACATATCAACCATCAAAATAATATTTTTTTTATCACTTTCTCTGATTCTACTTACTCAGTTTTCCGTGGCAAACTTGTTACCTCCAAAATTTACATACAAACATATTCATTGCTGAAATTTTACTCGCGTGGCAGCTTTTGTGTTCCTTTTTATTTAATTCAATTTTTTCCTTAATAAGTAAGATCTAAAACACTTCATTTGCTACCCTCAGTTTCTTTAATTACGATCTATAGAAGCACACTCAATGCACGTGCAAAAGGTATTAAAATATTTATACACACTTAATACAAATAATATATACAATAATTAAAAAAATCATCTAAATTAAAATAAATCAAGATAAAAATTGAATTCATTGAAATATTATTGAAGCACCAAGTACATGGACCATGTACTTGAAAGTGGAGTCTCTTGGACGGTGAAACCATGATTAAGCTCCTGCTAACACGTGAAAAACTCTTGACAATAATAAAATCTAGCTACTTCTGTCTTCTATTATATTTTTCCTACATTAATGGTTCAATTTATAAAATATAAAAATCAGTTAACGCTACCAGTAATTTTCTTGGCCTCTCTCTCTCTCTCTCGCCCCCCCTCCCCCCCCCGCCCAACTTTTATCCACTTACTTTGCAGTTATACTTTTTTCACCTTACAAACCGTAAAATAAGACAAATATAAATAAGAAGGCCATCTTGGTAAATGAATTTAGCGACCAAAGCAGTTTGAGTATTTCATGCGTTATATAATAGTACCGATAATGCAGATTACTCCCATAATGATTTGGATTGCTACATCACACCCTTGTGGAGTTTGATAAACTTAGGCTTTGTTTATTTTACAATTATAAACCTCTAAACACACATTTAATTATTATTTTTCTATTCTTTTACCTCTCTTATTTTTACACATTTCTCAAAATAAAAATATTTAAAAAGATATACCAACATTTAAAGAGAAACAAAAATAAAATTATTAGAAAGCACAAACGATGTTATTAGGAAAAGAAAAGGACCGTTATTAGAAAAAGTCTGTGACCCGCATGGGTTTTGATCAAGACAGCCATGTCAGACAGCCGAAGCACCAACTTTATCCACCCTATGCCCCCCAGTAATTCTGGTTCAACTTCCTGCTGTTACGAAAGCATTCCCTCTAATTTCATCAACAAATTAACTACTAAAATTCTAAGTATAGCAACCAACTCTCCTCTGGTGGACTATGCTGCCGCCGCCGCTGCTACCGGCGCGCATGCACATAAATAGAGACCGCCTAACATTGAGTGACCATCAAGAAAGCATTTTAGTTACTTGGAATGAGGATGGGGGCCTGAGGGGCCATCTTACTCTCACCGTAAGTGGAGCAAAGCAGTCGTTTGACGTCGCACAGATCACGCCAACTACAGACAACTTTCTAAGAGTCTCCATCCATCATAACCTGCTCCAAAGGCAAAGTCACGATTTCACCTTTCACGGCGGGAAACATCATGATTCACAAGCAGACAGTATTTTCAGCCCTAACGGTACAAAACCAAGTTTTCTTACAAGTCAGACATCCTCTTCACTTTCGATTTGTTCCTGTAGGATGAAAGGAGAGTCACGGAGCTTTATTTTTTCTCCACTTTTTTATGAATACTAATGTTCACTTACTTGATTGGTATTGTCTTCCTGTACGGATGTTACATAATAGTTGGATATATCAGGAAATTGGATCTCATCGCCCTCTGTCCTATCCAATTCATCGTCACTTGACATGCTTTTCCACTTGGGTACCAATCGAGTTATATCTTTGGCCTCTAGTGATATTTCATCATTGTTTACTCGTTCAAAGCGAACAGCACTAACCTTTCTGGCATTCCCTGCTAGAATCTGCACCATATAAACTTCCATTAATAACAAAGAAGCTGCTTAGTCACCTAAAAGGAAAATGGAAAGCTAAAATTTGATTCCTAGGACACAAGCTTTTATCGAAACTATTCAGATATTAAAATTACGAGAGGGGGGGGGGGTTAGAGAGAGTGAAAGGAGGTGCCGGAGGAACGAATAATAAGGTTAGTATAAAATGAATACTCACCTCAAGCTTAAATATTTGAGTCTTCTTATTTTCATCTAGACAGTCAGATTCTGCCCCATTATAATCACTGTGATCTTGTCGATTTGCTCTTTCAAGAACCACTTTTATGATTTCACCTGTCCTTGGGATATATCCAAATGCCTCACAGACAAAACCTGAAACTGTTTCGTACTGAATATCCTGCTTGAGTGGATAACAATGTTAGGAAGCAATAAACGGATTTGATAAATTCTGAAAAGATAGCAAAGAATGATCAGTAAAAGACACCCATAATAACCAAAAGAATACTTTTGCTTTAGAACAAGTACTTTGAAATAGATCTTTGTGCCATGGGTCAAAGGTAAAGTAATGAAGAAAATGTGCTTTAGAATACCACAATGACCAGGAAACTTAACAACATGTGAAAAATGCATAAACCTCTGGCATTTTGATGTTGAGATCTTCAGAGAGCTGGTCAATTGATGTATTAGCATCCACATCATATATGCCCTCTGCACGCAGGACAACATAGCCAGTTTTTTTCTGGATTTCCTCCTGCCACATATTAAAATAAAAGGAGAAACACTAACAGCATAAGGTAATCCATTAATGCCCCTTCAGTATTACCAGACAAAAACCTCATTCTAGCATTAGCAAATCCAGAATATGAGGACAAAGCAGTATCTTGAAGCCTTTCATGTTTTGACAGCAAGAGTCCTCTTAATAAAATTGATTCAATCATTTTTTATTTAAGCATGCAAAGCACAACGTAAACCCAAAGTAAGTGAAAACTTACTCTAGTATTTAAGCAGAAGACACATTAACGTCTTTAAATTAGACAGGTGATATAATAATAGGGTCCTTGATGAACAATGAAAAAACAAACAAATTCCCTTTTTCATAACTATTGCTTCGAAGTATTTACACATTCTTGAAATGAATTTTAAGTTCTTAACACATACCAGAGATTGCTTTTACCATGCACATCATAAAACATTCCATAAGTAGGCAAACACATTATTTCAGAACTTAAGTGTAATCTCTCTATAATTATACAGCAAAACAACCGCCAATTGCAATGTAGATAATAGCAGCAAGGACAGGACAAGCACCGGAAATCAGCAAGCTGGTGACAAGTACCACCACCAATCACCATCAAATTAACAATTCAATATTACTAAACAACTTTACCTTTGAATCATTTTCATCAAAAATTTCACCAACAATCTCTTCAACCACATCTTCAAGTGTAATTATCTGCCACAGCATTCAAAAGAAATAATTTACACAAGCCTAAAAAATTTATTTTAGAGCAGAAACTTATACATACATGTGTCAATTAAACAATTAAGTTTTAAATGTACCAAAAAAAGGGAAGAATAGCTTACACCAACAGTTCCACCATATTCGTTTAGAACAATGGCCATGTGTACCTTCCTGATGCGAAACTCTCTAAGAAGATTCCACACAGACATTGAATCTGCAATACTGTATGAATTAGAAGATACTTAAATGATTAACCAACGAAGCATTAAAACCACAGCTTCTGAAAAACAAGAGAATCAATATGCATCATTCTGGAATTATAAATGGAATCCAGAAAGAACAAAAGGTTCACGCAGAATGGTATTTAAATTCAAAATCATTGATGTGGAGGAGGGCTATCTTGTTTCTCACACCCAATACATACTAAAACATGGAACGTAGATCTAACAATAGAACAATAGGGAGAACGAAAGGATTCTTAACAATAAAATTCATTTTTCACAAAACAGTGCTTTCAAATGCACCTGTTACATTATTTCTCCTCTACAGTATCTAAGATTCCAGTCAAGTATTTGTGGAGCTAGTATAGAAGTCAAAGTACTGTTAGTTTACCAGGAACAAAGTATGCAGGTTTGTGAGCCATGCCTCCTACCACAGAACTTTCTAGAAGTTCCCCCTTCAAAACCAAACAGAATATAATTCTGCATGCTATGATATTTTTTGTGAACAATTAGAAATCTGAAGCAACAAAATTCGATAAAATAAAGATGCATTAGTAATTAGACCTTCTGCACATAATCCAGAAGATCCATAGCATATGCAATACCAACAATGTTGTCTACACGCTCCTCAAAAACAGGAACCCTGAAAGCACGTGCAAGCACTTCTTAGACCGATCAGAAATTATCAAACTGGTGGAAAAGCAAGTCATACCTGGAATACTGATGTTCCACCCATGAATTATGAAAATCAACAAGTGTTGCACTGGCATCTATGGCAACAACATCAACAAGAGGTGTCATCACCTCTCTAACATGTGTATCTTTTATCTCCAGCACGTTTTCAATCATATCCTGTCCAGTTTCAATTACATATTAGATATTTACAGTTATAACCTGTTAAAATATAGATCTATAGTTACATTGCACACATTATGACTCACAATTGGCATATTACATAGTTTATTTGGAAATGAATGCCAACAAGTATATCAGGAGTATGGAACTAAAATAATGAGGAAAAAACCTCCGGCAATTAGATGGCCGAAAATAATGTTGCAATAATGAAATATGCCAACTTAAACCCCAGCAAGCATGTTCATCACCACCATTAAACCCATTAGTTACCTGTTCTTCCTCCTCGATTGCCCCACTTAACTCTGCTCCGCGTAACATCAATTTTAGTTCATCTTCAGTCACATATGGTTCACTAATACAGCACAGGAAACAAGGCAAAGCGATAGTCTAAAGTAATTGGATAATTACGTAAAACAAGGATATTGATTCAGACAATTGATGCAACATAATTAACAAGTCCCAATACAATGCTTCTAGTAACTGATAAGGACATTTAATTTTACTCTCACTGATTATAGTATTTTTCGAGAAATTATAATTGATGAGCCAAAGCTGCACACAAATGTGTGCATACCTATCAGAATATTATGTAATATTATTAATCGTAGAAAGTAAAATTATTTTATTTTTAATGATTTTGATTATACGCATAAAGACATTTTAAAATTATATTTGTTTTGAAATTTTATATAAAATGAGATTGAGAAAGAAAGGAATTTGAGGTCACAAAAAACATGAGAAGAAATAGAATAAATGTAACGCAATAAGACAGAGGAGAGAGAGAGGAAAAAAAGAAAGAAGAGGGGATATTTAAGAATTAATCCTCAAAATTAGTTGCTTTCAAATAGTCAAGCTAAATAATATAATAATGATGAAAGTGGCACACTCTAGAATTATGTTTGGTAGAGGGGTTTTGTTGGAAAATCATATTTGATAGAAGTTGTGTTTGGATGAACAATATGTTCGATTATATAATTTTGATTATATAAAAATGATTGAATAATGTGATAATATATAAGGATCACGATTAATTTTTAGAGTATAAATATATATATATATACACACACACATAAATGCAAAAGTGTGTGTGTGTGTGTGTGTGTGTGTGAATATTCATTTGATTATGAATAGGTGTAATGATTGAAAAATAATTAATTAGTTATATATATATAAGAGAGAATTTTTGAATTTGAATTTAAATGAAAATTTTATTGAGTAAAATGTTTGGTTGTGGGATGTTTAATAGAATGTTGGGGAGTTAGAAACATGAGAAACAAACACAGCCTATGTTTTATGGAATTTTATCAATTATAATGAAATATAAAATATTATTTTCCAAAACTTTTGATAATAAAAATAAAATTATACGAAAATTAAAAGAATGTACCATAGAAAGATAAATTAACACTGTTTTCCTAGATAATTTTGTCAGTCACCATGTCTTCTACATTGTTTTGAAATAATCACAGCCATTGACAACAATTTTACACTGGACTCACAGATAATAATAGACGACACTATAATATGTCAAGGCCCTGCATTAAAAGATACTAAAAAGAGAGAAGAAATAAAATATAAATTACTGATAAACCACACCTTCTTCCTTTCAAGCCTAGCAGCTTCAGAATTCCCATTGACAGGTATGTAACAACTCTGCCCACGGGGTACAGTACTAAGGAAAGCCATGCCACAGGCCTGACCTAAAGACAACAGAAAAATCACAGTTTACAAAGCGTGCAAACCATATTCTGCAATAGAGTTGTATTTATTTTCTTTTGTTATCTACCTAGGAAGGAAGTATAGAGAATCACCACTGCAAACTGATTATCATGCAACTACCAGCTCAAAACTTACCACAAACCTCACAATCTCAGTGGCATTGTGAACAGCTATACTTTTTGGGGTGATTTCAGTGAGCAGAAGAATGGCAACCTGGTATTGTTGGCAGTTTCAGCTTTAGCACACACTCAGAGGGGGAAATCAATTTTTTAAGCTACATGTTAAGTAAAATCCAGATATATTTTAACACAGTAAAAAAATGAATATAAAAGACTCCAGAACATTAGCACATCATACACCTCATGGCATAGAAATAAGGACAAGTGGAACAGATGACATTAGAGAAGGCAGTTCTTTCCTCGGACAAAAAAGGTTAATTAATTGCAGAACAAGCTTGTGAGCGATTAAAGTGAACAGAAAGAACAATATTACCAGGCTTAAATTCACAGTTCCCCAATAGTTTTTTTTTAACATATAAGCATAATTTCTATGCTAATTAATGTCAGAAATCCTAACATAATCAGAATGCACCTCTCAACTAATTAGGAAAAAATAATGAAGAATACATTTAAGTATAAAATTAACAATCATAATAGAATTCATTGATAAAATGGATACTCCATGCTTCATTTGCAGCCTAATTGCCCAAAGATGGCATCTTTTAGAGATGGAAACATTCTTTTTACACTAAGAGAAAATTGCAGACGAGGTCCTAGAGACATGATCATCCGCATAAGGAGTAAAAGCAACCCAACACTTCTAATATCGATTTGAACTTAGACTACAGTTAAAGCTAAATAATTTCAAGACATACCGTCATAACTCCAGTGGCCGCACTGACACCAGCTTCACCAAATATTGCTGTTGCAGCTTCGGTCACTAAAGCTGTAGCACCAATATTGACCAGTCTGAGAACATAAAATATCTACAATAAGAAAACATGCTCACATTCAAGAGAAGAAAACAGTGGTTAGGCAATTCAAAAAGTAGATAAGTACGTGGTGCCAATGAGGATTGTTGTCAGAAATCGAGTAACATCATTCCTTAGCATTTTGAATACACCATTTTCGGACTCTTTCTCAGCCAATTCTCGCACCTGCATTTAGTATAAGAACAATTAGCTGGCTTGTAAAAAATCAAACAAAGTTTATCTATTTTTTACAGAATGCGTCAAAGCAATAACAGTAGCATGGATCCGTGCAAAGCAAACACAACAAAGTAACACGTTCTCTGAAGGAACAACCTAAACCAGGCTTATACTGACCATACACCAAATATCCTATTTTCCAACTGAAAGGTAAATGGTAACTACCAAAGAGCATCTTTCAGCAATGTAACAACTAGGCAATGGGGATGGAGAAAGAAAAGGAGTATCTCCGTTTACAGGGGCCTCTTTAAATGCGACATGGAAGATACACTCAAACTCAGCAAAATGAACATCAAAGAACCCTTGGCAACTCTATAACCTGAACAGCACACAGTTCACCCTGCCTATCTACAAATACGCAAACCTAATTATAATTCCTCAACACCTTCCAAGGCCAAAGAGTGGTAATGGAGGTCTCTGCCATCGAGAAAAAAGCCGAGAGCCCGAACAGAGCCGCAAGAACCAAACCCTGCTCTTTGAAAAGCGTTAAAACCTGCAAAACCTTAGGCCATGAGCTCCTCAACGTTAACAAACTCCGCTCCCAGACCCCATATCCCGCACTCGCAATACCCTCCACTGCGAAAGCTCTCCGACAACTTAATATTGCAACCACACCAAATGCCGCCGCGGCAATCGCCAGCCCTCTCCTCACGAAAATCTCACCACAATTTTTGGCGCTCACAACATCACTATTGTTATTAGTGTCATCATTCTTACAATCGCTGGTTTTGATGGAAAACAAACAAAAAGGAGGCCTTTTATTTGATCCGAAGAACGAGATTGGAGAAATGTGCAGCGGAATCCCGCAGGTGTGGCAGCGGGGCTTTTTCAGGGGCAACCTGTGGGATAATTTCAGTAGGGGATAGCGAAGTAGAAGGAATGAGGGATTTGAATTGCTAATGAAAGTAGATCGATTGAAGATACATGTTTGAGATGCGGCGGCGGTGGCTGCAGCATCCATGAAATTATCGTATAATAATTAAATTTGAATTGAATAGAAAACACACAAAGATTCAAATTCTCGTAGTAGATTGGGGGACCAATCTAGGGCTTTTTGCGGAGTTTGAAGAGATGATATCTAGCAGCCGAGCAGCTCATCGTAGCTTCTTGTCCGAACTCCTGCGATTGCCAGCGCTTTGAATTTTCTTCTTTCCTGAAAGACGCCAGAACGCAAGTACACAGGCATGTTGCCATTGAGGGATTGACGGATATACCCTTGCTAAGATTCGTTCAAATAGAGTTAACTCAATTTCCATTTTAACTTAATTTTACGTTGTTCAAATTCAACTTCAACCTTAATCATCTAATAAGATTGGATTAAAAAATATTTTCGCAATTCGAGTTGAAATTCCATGCGACCAAAAAACATTGATGAACTTAATCTTAGCCGAACAGAATAACTTGACTCATTAAAACTTTTTCCCCTTTTTAATATATTTTTAATTAGTTGGATTTGGTAGTTATGTTTTGAACACTGCAATTCTTTAGAGTGTTGCATGAAAAATATCGAAATAATGAATTTTGAACAAAACTATTTATGATTATGTAACTTGTCATACATTAGTTAAGAAAGGTTCTAACTTATACACGACTAATCTTACTTCTAAAATAACTAGTTTTCTATAAATTGAATTGAATGTATAATAAAGTGGTATTAGTATGCAACTCAAGCGTAAGCACTTTAGGCGATTCGGTCAAGGGGACTCCCTCAACATATGATAAAAAAATGAGACCTATATAGTTAGGTGAGGTAATGAGGATATTAGACCTATGAATCCGATTGTTGCAGTGAATTTATCTTGCACCTTGAAGAAGTGGTTTATGTTCATCCAAACTAAGCGAGTAAGACTTTGAGGTGATTAAAAGGATCTTCTATGGGGTCTTGCACGTTGAAGAGGTGGTTTATGTTCCGTACAAACTAAGCAAGTAAGACTTAAAGGTGATTAAAAGGATCTTCTATGGGGTCTTGTACGTTGAAGAGGTGGTTTACATTCCATACAAACTAAGCAAATAAGACTTAAAGGTGACTAAAAAGATCTTCTATGGGGAAACCTAAGTGGAGAAGTAAGTCTTTGAGTAAGAGAAAACTATCTAGACAAGAACGGTAAGTGTTCAAAGACAACAATTCAATCTACTATAGCGCCCTCAATCTACTACAATACATGCATGCTAACTGTAGGTGAATAGATGAATGCATGGTCCACTAATGTAGATCGACTGCATATGTTATTTTGGTGGGAATCTCAAGATAGAGTTTTTTCAACTAAGATTAGGGTTATTACCACATAAAACAACACTTGTTTTATTATTTCAAATATAATTCTACTAGAGTTAGGTTTTATGTAATTAATTGCTTGGCCCAAAGTTAGCTACCTAGGACTCAAGGCTAAGCACTTCATGTAATCACAACTCATTCAATTTTATTATGTGAAAATTTTCTTTTTCTTTGAATTAAAGTGTAATAATCTACTCTTATGAAATTCAAATCAAGTTATTCAAACCTCATCTTGAGTAGTTTTAACGCATATGAATCTATACAGCATGTCAATTACAGCCGTATTTTGTGAGTTTTCCACTTATTCAATTCATTAGATTATAACAATCTCTAAGTTTGCACCCCAAGTTTTGACATTGAATTTAGGATACACCATCTATCTTTCAATTTTCCTATTTCATCATCCTGGGTTCTTTATTCATCTTCAAGGCTTATATCAGTTCGACATCTAATTTAGGTTTATCAAGCTTCTCAATTTGATAGTTGAGTTCAAGGTACCAATTATCTTTCCTTTTGTTTTTGTAGCTTCCTTCTTTTTGGGTCTACTTTCATCTTTGTCAATATCATCAAATAATCAAAAATATTTATAAGTTCTTGAGTAGGTTTGTTAGATTTGTTGATATTTAAGTTGATTTTTGTATGGTTTTTGTAAAATTTGCAAATTTTTTATTAAAGTTGTTCGATTATTGTTGGATTTTTCTGAATACTTCTTAATTTTTTTTCAGAATTACTTGATTGTTGTTAATGTTAGTTGGCTTTTGCAATCTTGATTGATTGATACAAAACGAAAAAATCAAATAAAAAGGAAGGGAACTCAAAACATCTAAAAAAGCATAAAAAAGAGCAATGCTTAAGATTTGAAATAATAACCCATAAATTTGATTATCAATCTACTTTCACATTTTTTTGTTAATGTTTTCTACATCGAGTAGCGTTCCTATATTGTGTTGGCCATTATTGACATTATCGCAAACAAGTCACATACATCTCCACTACCATGGATTAGCTATATCATTATCCATGATTCCAAATTATTATTCCAAATGCAGACCACTGTTTTTTATTGCAAAAGTTACTTCATTAGTCTATTTGTCTTTAAAGCAATATAGTATCTTGTCATGTCTTTCTAAGGTCGATCATATATATTTCACAATCATTGGCATCATTTGTTTTTAATTTTCCACACTTGAAACATCTCTTCATTAATTGTTGCTTAGAACACTTCAAACTATTGGTGAGTAGTATCATGGACACAAGAACTTGAGTGATGAGATCGGTACTTGAGAGTGTAACACAAATGGAAAGAGAAAACATGAGAGTAAGATGTCTTTCATGTGAGGAATTAAGTGTATGATCTTGTGACAATTTTCCTACATCACATTCAATAGCAAAGGAGGCACATTCAAAAGTTCTAAGATGGAGTTTATAATGAAGGCATCACCTAGTGAGATGTGAGGGTTGCTGAGGTTAGAAATATAAGTCATTAATGAAAGACTGGAAGTTAAGTTTGTCATAATCAATGGCTTAGTGCATACTACTTTATGGTAGGAGAGGTAAAAGGAGAGAAATCTTTGTTTGGGTATGAACTTGGATGATAAGTTTGCAGACTCAAATGTTGATATTGTGTATGACAATACTGTTCTAGAGATCTACCAATGATAATGATCCTTTGAAAGGAATAAACCTAAACATTTGTCACTTTTAAGGAAAATTAAATCTGGTTCCAACATCATAAATTTTGACATCTTTTAAAACATCAAGAAATCCAATCTCACCATAATTTTCTTATTCAATTTTCTTTTTGGCTAAAAATATATGAGCAAACATATTGTTTGCAATCCTCATTTACTTTAGTGAAATAAGATAAATTGTTAGCCTTAGACACATTGATACATTTCTTGTGTGAGGAAATCAATTCTTCTTCTTCCTTTTTCACTAAAGTTTCTCCAGGTTCGAAATTGGTCACCTTCTTCTTTGATTTTTGTGACTTCTTAGCTACACCTGTAATAAGTTCTTCAAATGATGATTTCTGAGGTGTTGGTTTAGTGTTAATTAGAAACTCCACTTTGGTAGTTTCAACATTCACATCTCTATTTGCTAATTAAGAAACATTTATACTCTAGGAGTCCTACAAAGGGGCGAATCAGAAAGGAAAGCCTCAATTTTTGTTGTTAAATTGAAACAATGATGAAGCTTGGAGGAGGGTTACGTGGCTAATAAGAAGGATGAGGAATTGGAAGGAACAAGGGTGAAGAATCAAAAGATGAATGAATTTCCTAACCAACATTTTACATTTGTTGAAAACTGTTCATAAAAGGGAGGTGAAGGAATATAGGCTGATGAAGGCATGAAATAATAATACCATTGAAAATTTTATATATTGCAATAACTGAATAGAGTGCATTAAGACAAATAGTAAGGTTAATTATCGTTTCTTAAAAATGTGAAGCTTGGATAATGATAAAAGTTTGGGAGAAAACAGATATACAAATAATAAGAATAATCATCATTGCCATATAATGTCATAATCTCATCACAAATGCTATGTAGCAGAAAAATATAAGCATGCAGAAAATGAAAAAGACAAAAAAAAATAAAAATAGAAGGACAGTCATCATTTAAAGGTAAGTGCCTTTCTATTAATAAGTGCTCTAATGATATTGTCAAATAGTACATGTACAAGAAAAAAGAGAGAAAAGAGAATAAAAGGAAAGGGGGAAATTATGAGAAAGAGAAAAGCAAATATTTTTAAACTATGCCAACCTTAGCCTCTTCGTTCTGAAGATTAGCAGGGAAAACTTCCCAACTAATAAAAGGCAATTCATGTAGAGGCCTCTACTCTAGGGTTTTCCATCTCAAAAACTCTAAAGTCATCTTGCATTTTATGCTTCATCCAAAACTTTAGTAGGTTAAATTCCTAACAATCTTTTCAATTGGAAGATCTTAAATTGGCCCCAAAGAGAAGAATCCCTTTGCTAAGTAACCCAAACAAATTTGTTTCTAACTTTATTTGGTCAACTAGGAACTCTTCTGAAGACAAGCACGTGCTAGACATTATTCTACAATAGAATCTATTATCTCAAACCCCTTATAATTGCTAACAAAGTCATAGTAAAGCAAGTGAGTAAAGCAAGTGAGCAATGCAAGAGCAATGGCAAGGACTCCTAGAAGGTATATCTAGAATATTCGAGTGAGGCGTAAACTCTAAGTAACTTTCTTTTAAGGATTGTTGGTACATTTCCATTGTCTTCTCTAGATGTTTACATTCTTCAAGCTCTCATTTGGCATCTTAGTGTCTTGCTAGATTTCCTCGATATGTAGGATGTGGAAAATTTTGGCTTGCAATTTTTGATTCTCCAAAGACAACTTGATATTTTCTATCTCAAGGTCGTAAATACCCATAGTTGATTTTTAATTGCATACCATGATGAAAAAAGGATGACTAACGAAGAAATTGACATTCATATCTTTTTATATTTGTGTTTTTCCAACCTAATGAATTTACTAACATATATATTTATGGCACCTCATGTTTGATATATTTATAGTTGAAAACCTTATATACTTCATTCTTACACTTGATTTGCTTGTGAAATGAGTTCTATGGTGCTTGATTTTGCATTTACTATATGTCAGTAGATTTTCTTAATCGATTTGATTTTGCATTAATTTCTGATCAGTAGGTCACTGTGACAAACCTAAGTATTTTCTTTGCTCTCATATTGGTCTATATTATGCTTCTTATGCCAATATACTCAAAACTCATCTCACTTATTTATGATTTTTATGATCTTTATATCCTAAAAATTGATATTATATATTGAAAGATCTTTACTGCTGACCTAAAAACTAGAAACTTGTTTGTTGTGCAGTTCAGTATTATTTTCGTAGGTTCAAGTCTTATTTGGACCAAGTGTTCAAAAAGGGATTGATCAAGAATGACACTGACCTAAGTTGCATCGATAAGTTGGGTCGGGGCAAACCAGATTCTTGAGGGCAGGTTCCTTAATCGTAATGACGATCTGATCTTTAGTGGCAATGCATTTACTTCAGGCAACTTGCTACGTAGGGAGGGCATCAAGCCAGGTGAGGGTGGCACTGGAGTGAGTGAGAGTGGTAGTGGGCCATGGGCTTGTGCTAGTGGGCAAGCAGAGTGCAATCTTAATATTGACCTTGTCAAGGCTAACCTTATGTAATTGTTGAGGTTGCCTCTCTTATTAATAAAAATTTATAATTCTTTTTGTTATGCATAGGATTTGGCCCTAATTCCTTAGTTACCTTTAGTCTTTAGTTTAATAAGTTGGAAGAAATACTTTATCCGTATCATTTGGGCCTTCCTTTCAAGGACATTTTTCCGTAAGCAAACTCTTGCATTCTTTCTTACCCTTGGAAAAGACGAACTTCTTATCCGAGCTACTTTAGTGGAGGGTTCGGCCAGATTTTTGGCCCTCTTGGGATAGATTTTTCTTTCTTTGGAACAAATATACATATGTATAGATAATATCTCCAATTTGCTTTGCTTTTACTGTTATGCCCCTTTCTTAGATAGGCATGTGGTCCCCAGAAAGCCATTTGCCAGTGTAGGCTTGTGATTGTAACTACCAATTCCAACGGTCACCAATTTTAAGCTTGCTTTTCCATTTCCATCACACTTTAGTTAATTGGTGCATAAGCGGCTACACCAATGACATTTATGAATAGAAGAATACGTTGAAAAAAAATTGTTCAAAGATGTGAAATGACACGAATTATCAAACTTTAATTTTTGGCTTTGTTTGGTTATGAAGTTTGGGATTAACATTTGACTTCTATTTTACATAATTAAGACAATATATAAAAGTAATTAACCAATTAAATAAGTTGTAATTTGTATTTTATTGTAACATATTTGTAAATGTATATATCATTTTGAAAATTAAAATATTCATATATATTAATAAAAATGATAAAGCTTATAATTTGCATTTAATTTAAGCTTTTGTATTAAAAAAAACATTACTTAAATTTAGCATTAGGAATTAGATTTCAAGTGCCATAAAATTAGATGAAACATAAATACATACCCAAAAAGTTATTATATGTTTTAAAATTTCAAATTAGCAATCAAAAACCATTTTCAATGAAAAAATAAAAATTAAATATACAAAATTATGATAAATTATAATTCAAAAATAACAAAAGTAAACTATTTTTTATTTTTTAAAAAATTATTAAGTAATTTATATGTGTAAACCTAAAAACTTCATAGTATCTTCAATCCTTTTTCATTTTTTCCCTCAAAATATAACTCAAATCAAAATAAGTAAGAATATCAATGGCATTTACAACAAAAATAAAAAAATAAGATAACATAAAATACATTCATTTTATCAATTTAAATGTTTAAGATGGTATTACTGTATAAGATTATTTTTTAAATGAATGAATGACGTATAAGATTCATCAAAATGATATTTCATTTTAACAAATATTAGTGGAAACTGTAGTCGAGCAAAAAAATCCAATGACTTTAATTTATGAACTATATTACAACATAATTAGGTTTATTATTATCTTATTATCCTATATTATATCTAAAATTTTGTTTATTATATTTTATGTTTGACAATTTATTTATAAAAAAAACTATTTTTTAAAATTATCACACATATTATAACATTTATGAAATTTATTTATTCATTCAAAATTTTATCTTTCTTACAACTTTATTTATGTTTCTATTTGTTGTTTCTTTCATATTTTAATTTAATTGATATCCATATTTATAACTTCTCAACATATTAATTTATTTTATGTTTATTAGGTGTTATAGTTATGACATCAATATCTTCTAATGAATTTATTGTTATTTTTTCAAAAAATATAATTATGCAGTAATAGCATATTACAATAAATTTGATTGTCATAAATTTGTTCGCATTGAATATTTTCTAACATGATATTTTTTTCATGAGAATATTAATTTCTTATATATGTAATTTGCTTATTTATTTAAAATTTTAATGCATTGTTACAACTCTATTTTCTTGCTATCTGTGCTATAAAATATTGTATTAAATGTAACTAATTATGAAACAACATAATAATAATAATATAAAAAGAATTATTACAAATTTATTAAATTTGATGGTTAAAGTTTCATGCATTTTAAATATTTTACATTATATTTCTATAAGAATATTGATTTCTTTATATATGACATTTATTTATTTATTTAAAATCTTAGCTCATTATTGTAACTTTATTTATATTACTATCTATCTTATCTTTCATAATTTAGATAATTAATTTGATATCTATATTTATAAGTCGTCGACATATATATATATATATATATTTATTTTTATTTGTGAGGCGCCATATTTATGAAGTTAATGTTCTCTAATGAATTCATTTTTGTTTTTAAAAGTACAATTATAAAATTATAATTTAGCTTATTAAGAATTCAGGTTTACAATTAGTTTGAACAATTTAGAATTCTATTAATTTTATTTTTTTTACATAATCTATACATAATAAAAATTCTATTCATTTGCTACTACTAAGATATTTCTAGTTTGCACCAATTCAAAAATAACTACTTAAGTAGTATGTTGGATTATATTAATCTTCTGTTATATTAATTTGAAACTTTATCTCGGATGAAAACTCTTCACTACAAAAAATTGGTCGAATTAAGATGGCTAATTTATGTCCCAAATTTAGCTAATTTCTATCCAAAATTAGGGATAACTTTGAAATAGTTCTTATAAAAATCCATCTCAATACTGTCCTTAATCCATCTCAAAATATGCCGTAAAAAAAAAAAAAATTGTCCCAAAGTCATTCCAAAATTTGGGATTGCTATAGAATTTTGAAAAAGCCGTCCTAGACCGAGATGGTTTTGCCACGGATTTATCCTTTTTAAACACTACTTATCTCAAAGTTGTGCCAAATTATTAAAGCAAAAAAAAAAAATTGTCGCATGTCATACCAATTTTAGAATGGTTTTAGGAAAATTTTTTTCCATAGGGTGAATAAACCGTCCTCAAGCCATATTGATTTATTTTAAGTTACTAAAAAATAAACTTGTCCCAGAGCCATCCTGGATTTTAAGATGGCTCTATGATGGTTTTTTAAATGGATTTACGTATCCATCCTAATATCATCTCAAATATTGATGAAAAATGATTTACCCAACCTTTAGGATAACTTTGGCACAATATGTTACTATTTGAGCAAGGCTCACCCCTAAGTCATACCAATTTTATTTATCTTTAATAAATGATAAAGCTGTCCCAAACTTGTGCTAATACTGAGACGACTTTGTGACAATTTTGAGATGGTTATGACGTTAGGTGTAAATTATCATCCCCAAACTACCTAAAAATGTGTTACAAAATATAGTATTAAAATTGAACCAATGGCATCCCAAATCTAGGATGGCTTTAGGGCGTAATTTTTATTGTTATGGAATCTATTCTAAAGTCATGTCAAATATAATTTTGAAATTGTAAAAATTTAACTATACCAGAGCTGTCCTACATTTTAGCACTGTTTTTAGTTATCCCAAAGCCATCCCAAATCACAAAATATAACCAAACAATTCCTAACATTTCTATCATTTGAATGACTTTTGAAATTGGAGATTTTTCATGCATCCAACATGGGGACACAATTGTCTACAGGTGAGGGGACAGATTTATGATAGTATGACTTATATTATTGATTTTGTTCACATTTTATAAAATATATACCATATTTATATCCTTTTGTGATAGATTTGTATCCCTTTTTTGTGGAATTTTTTCCTTTGGATGAATGTGAAGGATGGCTACTTCATTTTTTGTAAGATATGTAATGGTATTGATTCCCAAGTGTTGCTATTTTCAACCAATAAATGTAATTAAATATTTTGTGGTTCTTTTCATATATTTCTATTATTTAAGGGTAGAAATGACACACTTAATGTGATTCAAAAATGTTGGCCAATATATTTTTATGTTGCTACTTTTAAAAGTGTTGCACGTGGTGTGTGAATATCAAATTTGTACGTGATGTTTGTCTTTATGGTGTAGGGATAGTAGATATAAGTCTGGAATTTCTAATGGAAAGTTAAATGCTTTTTTAAGGTTTTTAAATGAGATGTTATGCAATATTAAATTGTAAATGTATAATAAAAACTCATCTGATCGTAGAGATTTGACAACAAAATTTGAAAATGGGGCTAATAAATTGTTAACTAAGTAGTTCACTAGCATAAGCATATGCATGGGCATAAACTTAGGTATTTGTGCTCGTGTTTTAAGAACGCCAAATTTCTTAAGCCTGATGAAGTTAAAGTCCACTTATTCGGGAAGAGACTTGTTTAGATTATTATAATTGTACAAGTCACGGCAAACATAAACTCTATCCAGTCGATTCTCAGCCAAATTGGTGTAGAACTCCCTCACAATTGTTACATTTGTGTCAATACAATAAGCCTTTAAGAAAAATATCACAGAATCAATATGAAAACACTTGCAATGGGCAAGAATTTTCAATACAAAAGCTAATTGGATCCCACAAGAGAAGTGGGATAAAATTTTGGTAAGTGGGTAGAGAATACATATTGAGTGGTATGCGAAAAAAACCGAGCCAACCGACTTCCTTTGAGCTTTACTCTAAGGTCTAGAAGAATGCTATTAGTGAATGAGTAGGCCCTTGTGCATAATAACAGGGAGTAAGTACAATTATTAAAACATGTTCATATTGACTACAATGTCATGTGTTGCGTTAATGGTCCCTCAATTTTGTAGGAAATGATGGAAAAATTGCAATAAGACCAAAATGTTGCCGAGGTCCTAAAGGGATACAAGATGGAGGGTGGCAAGACTGCATCTAGCTCCACGAATTGCAACATGATTGTCCTCAATGTGCTTGGTGAATTCAAAAAGGGTTGGCTACTAGGAATGGAATCCGAAGCTATGTCCTTGAGGTAGCTGTCCCGTGCATTGATTAGCTTAACTTGCTTGCCATGTATGAAACATTGGAACATACTCAACAATAATTATGGGAGAGAGATGATGAAATAGATGATTATAATATCAGACTAGTAAAAATAAAGATGAAATTAAACAAATTTATCTAATTTGCTGCTAGAAAGTTGGGCCTCGACTCCCTACATGACGAAGAAATTGAAGAAGATAATAAGGACATTGATAGCTAGCTTTATATTATATTTTCCGAACATGTTGCAATTCCTATGATTTGCTGGCTTGATTGAGATTGTGTATTTATATTAAAAACATCACATATTTCAATTGTTACTTTTTCTCTTGAATAAGCAAATTCCACACATTTAGTATTTGTATGGAATAGACAAGAAATTCTAAAAAATTATGCCAAAGTAATCCTAAATAAGCATATGCCAAAGCCGTTCCAAATAAATCTTTGCCAAAGTCATGCCTAAAAATTTGTTCCAAAACTACTCCAAAATTTTCATCTCAAAGTCATTACAAAATACTTGTGCCACATCCATCTAAAATAAGCTTATCCTAAATCTGGCATGGATCCTACTCTGCCCACCCAAAATTTTTGCTATGCAATCATTTGGGATTACTTTGGGGCAATCCCAAATGCTTGTCCCAATCCAAAAATTTTCTAGTTATGTGGTTTACTATAAAACTTAGGCAATGTGATTTTATGAATTAGTCCACAAATAATAAATGCCCAGTGGAATTAGATGAACGAGTTTAAAATTTTGACTAAAAAATGGCTTCATGCCTTAGAATCCTCTAGATCTAAAGGGTGTTTGAGTAATTTACCACAACTAATAGTCTAGATGGCTGAGTTTGAGGGCTTTTTAGTATTTGGTAATTTAGGGCTAATGAATACCCTTTTTATCATTCTTCTGGTTTTTCTCCCTTTGTCTATTCTCTTCATAGTTCTAGGTTTCCACTTATTGCCATGTTCGGTCGGTGGCTTAACCTTTTAGTGATCTACTACTCGATTTGAGTAGATTTTACTTTTGATGCCTTTATTTAAAAACATTGATCTGAGTTGGTTTTTTTTTTATTTGGGGTACTTCATCATGATGCAGTGAAGCCGTGGGAATTGGTACTACACCCTAAATGTGATATCCTATAGAGAGCGAAGTATGCGAAGATGCTGTAAATGAAAGAAGGAGAACTAAAAGAGGAGGAAGAAGAGCAAATAAGAACATGGAGAAAGAAGCGAAGAAGAGATAAGAAAAGAGAGAGAAGAAAAGATAAGTTTTTTATTATGTTTTTCTGGTTATTCCTTTATTTTACATTCAATCGTTATATGCTAGCCCAAATAACAGATATTCTTCTTATTCTTCATTCTAATATGACCAGATCTTATTCTTACAAGCTGGCTTCTTGTTAATTTGGTACCTCTTTCCTTTTTGGTTTTTCAACCTAAAATTTAGATTTTATTACTTTTCTTGGATGGAACATTTTATAATTCTCCCTATTGATTGTATTTAATGCCCTCACTGTAAATTTAATAACCATCTAACTTGCTAACATGTTGCTTTTATTTCTGTGATGGCATGCCCCTCTCCTAAAGGTAATCATTGCCTTAAGGACTTATCTTCGAAAGGCCGTATAGTCCTTCTAGGTGACTTCCAATAGGTCTAATCCAAACCATTGAACTAGAGTCTATGTAGTAGTCCCTTTTCCTCTTTTTACTTGCTTCCATCCCAATATAGCTAGGGGCTTTAACATGATTTCTCCATTGTTATCTATTTGTGGCCATGTTTGTGTTGGTTGATTGTGTGCTGAATATTTTTCTTAAGTTTTGTTACGTGCAAAACTAGGTGTATGTTAGAACCCTTAGGCAATTCCAACTAATAAGAAACTTTCCCACACCTTTCTAATAACCTTGTATAAATCATAATACTTTGATGCCAATTTCTAATTAGACTGTGCTATAATTGACATTTAGCAATAGGGTTCTAGTTTTAGGTACCTCAAATTACTAACCTTGAAGCTTATATCTGTTCTTTTCCTATTTGCATATTTCTTATTTCTTGTGACCTGTGAAGCTTTTCCTTCAAGAGCTTTATGGAAATCCCCTAGTCCCAAATAAATTGAATTTTTTCCCATTTTCTCTAGCAACATCAAACCCATATTGTAAGGGTGGTATCCCTCAGACTACTCGGAATGGTATGATGCCTAGACTATTGTCCTTATTATGAAACGTAGATGTGGTAACCTTAATAATTAAAGCCATTATGAATATCATTTGTACTTTAAAATTATGTTATTTACCTTAGAAAATTATATATTATATAGCAAATAACTATGTTTCATGTTCCACTCACCAGATGATATAGACAGGTGAAAAAGAAGAAAGAAATGTTCGCCCATAGGCACTAACCTAAGGCAAATTAAGTATGAGGCTTGCATGGTCACTTAAGTAGGGATTAGGTATCGTAAACATCTCTTAAGCCCACTACCTGCAATGAATAGACGTCATTAACTAATCAAAATTTACTTTTGTCACCTCCTGGTTGCCTAAACAATGGCCTAAGGCAACAATTCACTTTTTTCCGTTGCTTAGGTGAGCAAGGAAGTGCTAGATGATCATCTCCTCCATTGCCTAGGTGAGGGAGGAGGGCATAGTTTATTTTGGTCACCAAAAAGCCTCAGACTAATAGGAGAAAATAGAAGAAATTGGCAACCAATTAAGGCTCTTGGCTAGTGAAGACTTACACTTATAAATAGGGTGTGTCTTGCAAGCCAAAATTGAGAGTGAGTTTGCTGGCATTACAGAACAAAAGATATGTCAAGAAAGTGAGGAATCACTACTAAAAGAAGGTTGAGAATGAGAGATAAATGTAAATCATTCCATTTTCTTATCCTTGTTCTCAATGTACTTGAATAATTAAAATAAGTAAGGACTTTTATTTTATCCATTGAAATTAGTTGCTTTTCATATTTTGTTATGATCAATTTATTCTTCTTATGCTCTTCTTTTTTATCTTCTCTTCTTCTTCTCCTTCTTCTTCTGTTTTGATTGTATTTTACTTAACTTGTAGTTATAATAAAAGTGAATCCACAAGTTAGGAACACTAATCACACTTGTGAATCATGAACTTATAATGAGAGTGAAGGTGCAATGTTCGCAAAGGATTGATATCAATCCATTACTTTTCATCTCAATTGGATTAAGTTCATAAATATTTGGATTAATTTAGTTGAAGGTTTAGTATAGCTTTAAAAAGTATACTAATAATTTAAGAAATTGATAACTTTTAAATAAGAAATTAAACTAGATAATTGATTTATGTGACAAATAAAGTTGTTGCATGCTATTGCATATTCAAATGACTCGCCTCTAGTCATTACTTGTCATTGACACCTTTACTTCTCTTCAATTAATTTTCACTTAAATTTGCTTAATTCTCTAGTTTATTGATTGAAAATTAAGTTCTAATTTTAATTCACTTGACTAAGGCATAAGATTATTTGAAAACAACATTTTTACTCCTTATGGATACACTAACCCTTACTCCCTTATATTACTTAGTGCGACTGTCGTTCACTTGCTCAACTTAAGACTTACGACCTGAAATAAATGTTCCCAAACATTACTAGTAAATACCTTGTCCCAATTGCGCATAATAGACTTTGGTGACCCACGTAGCTTGTAAACAATGTCCACAAAAGCTTGTACCACTTGCAAGGTTAGGGCTGTAAAGTGAGAATATTTGCTAAGCTTATCACTCAAGCATGATTGTATCTTTTTAGGTGACCTTAGTAGCCCTTTTGTGAAGTTCATTGAAATATCTTGTCAAACTTCTTTTAGGATAAGTAAAGGTTGCAAGAACCTTGTATGATGAACCCTCTCTTTCTTATTCCTTTGACAAGTGTTACATGATGGCATTGTAACCTTTAACTTATTGAAGATTCCTGTCTTATGAAACAGGTGCTTGATCCTTTTATAGGTTGTCAACACCCCTAAATGTTCTCCTATGGGACCACAATGAATGTTCTATGTGATTTTTCATCACAATTGAACATTTTGTCCCACATAAACCTTGATCTTGTTCTCCACGATAGATTTTCCAAAAGAATAGTGTTCTGAAGGTCCATTACCTTCTTAGACTTGCTTGATGAGTAGTTGAGTCTCCTTGTTGCTTATGTAACTTTTTTGTGTCTTCATGAGTCAATCTAGGGTTATGAATGTAATGTTATTCAATTCATTGGACTTGTCCCATCTGCGTGGCAGGGTTTCTTTTGTCTTGTTTTCTTTTCCCCTCATACATTGGACCTTGTAATACAAACTAAACAATTTAGTTAGTCTTTTAATACCTAATAGTAAATTTGACACCCATTCAAGCTGCTAATCTATTGCTTTTTATTTCTACACTTTACGATTTTGTTGTATCAACTTCCTACTACTAAAAGATTTTTATTTTACGTAATTCAAAAAAAAAACTAAGTAATTTAAATATATTGAGGCTATTAATTTACTAGTTATAAAAGATATATATTTTAAATAAAATCTAATTGTTTACTATTTAATTAAGGATTTAAATACCCTTTCATAATAGGCAAAAACTTATACACTTTTTATGTGTTGCACAAGAAGGATATACATGGTACAATATTACGTGCTTGACACCCTTGAATATAATCATCACGTTTGATATCATGTCAATATTTAAAAAATATATAAGATGTGTCTCATCATCTTTATAGGTATTGTTTACTTCTAGACCAAATTCATGTTATTGATTTACTTGAAATTGAACCTTAATGCGTTAAAGGCAAGTAGTAAAGAAATTAGAATCTATTCTTCTGCTGAACAAGTCCTGTTGGGAGTGCTTAAATGATACACGCTGCAGCATTGAGTCGTCATTTCATAGGATGTCCCATAAAACATCGTCATTGCAATAGAGTTTAGCCATCAAGTTTAAAATAAATTGGTACAATTCCTCATGAAACACCAAAATATCAAATCATGAACGAAGAAAGCCATACAGAAAAGTTTATTAATTAGTAATTATGATTCTCAATTCTTAATTTGGAACGGACCCCAAAAGCCTCCACCCTTCTATCCCTCGGATGGATGGAGAGAATTTTAAGTAGTCAAAGAGTGGAATAATTAGTCTTCGCGTTATCAAAGATGCGTTTTTGTTGGTAAAAGTGACTATCTATAGCTTATTGAATTGTTGATTCAAAAATATATCTTCAATTCTGAAAATGTGCTGGACAAGTCCCTCGAAACCAATCAATTGAACATTGATTCGCCTCCTGGGGATGATCATACTCGTCAATAGCGAACTCAAAGTCAACGGATTCAACCTTCAAAACGAACTTGCACTGTAATCATTAAAATGGCGGTCATAAAAGTGCTGTATGTGTCTGAAGAACACTTCAATAAAAACTCAGTATTGAGCCATCCAACCTCGCGTTTCCTTTTGTCCACGGCACAAATACAACCTTCAAGCAGTTTCTAAGGTTTACGGTTGTGTGCATTCAACAAAAACAAGAACCAGTTAAATTTACTATAAACTAATTCTGCACTCACTTTGAAGTGAGTGTATTGAATGTACGCGATTGCAACAAAATATGATGACAAAAACCACCAACATTTCCTTCCAGTTAGTGAACATTAACATTAACATTTTCTATAATCCTATTATTTATTTATACGCACAATCTAGAGCTGAAGGATTTCCTAAGCACACGCTAGTCCTTGTCCCACTCTATGAACATGTAGCCCATCTCCTGAAAATTAATTTCACTGAATTTAAAGTAGGCCAGGGTCCCAAGTGAGTTGATCTGCACTTATCTGCCTTAAGGACATATCCAGATGTTCGTCAGAGTAACGCATCTGCACCATTCTATCACGCATATTCTGGAATGAAGGATTTTCAAAAATACAGGATATCTGATCTCCAAGTAACGGGTCCAAAGAGAAATTGAGCAGGGCTTCTGCGGCATTGTCTCTCAGCTCATCAGATTCATCATCCAACATATTGATGAGAAGAGGTATTGCTCCAAAATTAGCAAGGACTGCTCGATCACCCTCATTGTTACTCAATTGAGCAACAGCTCCAGCAACTTTCTCTTTAACATCTACATTCTCATCCTTCAGCAGCTCAACTAGAATTGGAAAGGCTCCAGAGTTTTGCAGTGTAGGTAATGAGTGCTTGTAACTCGAGAGATCCCATATAACATCAGCAGCTGCAGCCTTTGCTCCAACATTGTCTCCTCTAAGGATTCTGACCAATTGTTCCACAATTGTTACAGCATTTTCTTCAAAAATAGCCAATACACAGAACACATCTTCAGCAATTTCCTTGCCAATGGGATCTGACGCCTCAAGTAGCTCAGCATACAAAGGAATGACTCCGGCTTGAGCAATAGGCCTAATGTGATCAACATGAGTGGAGATCACACCAAGTGCATTACCAGCCACCAATTTCAGGTTGGGATCTCCTTCCTTGATTAAATCTATAAGCACCAGTGCAGCACCAGCATTCACGAGCATATGCCGTGCTCTTTTTATCAATCCAAGTAAGCCAATTGCCTGAGCAGCCCTGGTTCTAGAGACTAAACTACCACACCTAGCAGCTTCAACTAGATGATGTACTTTTCTTGAGTTCCAGAGTACTTTCCTAACCTCTCTTATAAGAGCCAATGCACTTAAGATTTCTAGTAGAATCAACTTTGAATTGTCTGAGCAAGAACTCAGCATAGCAAGAACAATCTCCAGGCCACCATTACTAGCTAAAATCATGCGATTTGGGCCCCAAAATGTAACAAAGTTGCGGAGGCACTTCAACAAAGCTATTTGTAAATCCTCTTCTGAGTTGGGCAATAGACTTAGCAGAATAGGAATGGCACCCAATTGACCAACCAGTTCGGCTAATCTGCCTTCACCTTGGGAAGCAATGCATTTCAAGCAGAAAACTGCAGCTTCCTGAACCAGTGGACTTACATTATTGGGCGGACTTTGGAGAAGCTCCAATACAATTGGCACAGCAAGTGAAAAAATATTTTCAGGGACATATCTGGACATCTTTGCAAGCTTGACTGTGGCCTGAATTTTAATTGCATCATTCTCACATGAAATAGCATTAGCAAAGAGATGGAGTGCTTCATCCCAGTTCTTGCTGTTGCTACTTTCTGTTCGGTTGCTGTCGGACATCTTCAATGCATTCTGCAGAAATCAGGTTTCCAAATGAAAGCGTACACATTAAGAAACAATCGTTGTCAAAATTCCAGCGCAGTAAAATTAAAAAGGTCCTAATACTTCAAATTAAGACTGAATTCAACTAAATTACGTTGAGATTAGCCCTTTCCAATAGTCGAAATATCAAGCGAAGTAGAGGGTGGCACGACATGCAATCGAATCTCCTTAAGGAACTCAAAGGCTTAATAGACAAAGCATGAAATGTGTCACGTAAATTCGAAATGAACAAGTAGCAATATATCAAATCACAGAGAAGTCATATTCCCGTTGAAAGAAAATGGATGCCGGCTGCAACATCACCAAAAGAAGAAGCCGACAAATCAAGAATTCTACTTCCATAAACACATCCTTGAATTCCATCCATCAGGATGAAATCATATAAGCAAGCTAGCATTCAATAATCAAAATTACTTAAATTGAAATATCAGGTTCATCCCAATCACAGATATATGGAATACTAGGATAGAATCTAGAACATCAGCTCAGCCCAGTAAAGTAAAAAAACAATCGCACTCAATATCAATTGGCTGTCGCCAGAAGTAAGATAATTGTTTCTTTCAGGCCAGGGAGACAGCAGGTTAGAGACTTGCCTTGTTTTCGCAGAGATATTTCACCCAATTTCGCCCTCTCGGACGATCGAAGCAGAGGACGTCCAGACCAGAGAAGCAACAAGGAAGGGGCCTTAACGTTAGGGCTTGGGGTTTCGGCGAGAGTATGACAAGGCCGTCTTTAGCCCATTTCTTTGGCCCAGTATCTCTCCCAGGGTCTATATCTTATTCTTTGCTATTTTCCACGTATTGTAATTTTTATATTTATTTTTTAAAACGGTTATTATTTTAATATATCATTATTAATTTAATAAAATGAATTAATATAAATTAAATATATAATTTAATGTACGAATGGTATTGAGATAAATCAACCCACCCCAATCTTGTGGGCTTATATGGATTGGGTTGGAGTGGGCTGAAGTTTAGCAGGCAACTTTTCTGTATATGGATTAAATTTATCCCCATTTACCCTTTTTTGTTAACTAGTAGTCGGAGCACACCTGTTATGTGTATGAAAATAATGAAAGCATATTCATATATGTGAATCCACTTAATGCATGCAATAATAAATTCACAATTGAGAGAAATCATTTTAAAACATCTCAATAGAATACAAATAAATTATAATTAATTATATGTGGTTATTTTTTCTTAAATATTTTTATTGCTTCAATATACATTTTGCTCCGCCCCAACTTCAATAGAATAATATTATGCAGTAATATCCTTTGTTTTCTAAATTCAAAATATCACATCAATCTCATTTTAATTAATATTTTTTAATTTTTTATATTTATAATTTAAATTTTCGTAATATATGTTAAGAATTTTTTATTTTGTTAATTTATACTTTATTTATTTATTTATAATTTTAGCACATTATTGTACCATATTTTGTTTCTATTGTTTTATAAGATATTTTATAAAAATATTAATAACTATAAAAAAATATAATAATATTCAAAGAACTATTACATATTTAATAAAACTGATGGTAAAATATTTATTCATTTTAGATATTTTTACAATATATTACTACAAGAATTGTGTTCTTTATACAGAATATATATATATATATATATATATATATTTTGAAGTTTAGCTCATTACATATTTTATAATACCGATAATCAATTATTCACTTGTTTTAAATGTTTTATAACATATATGAAATTTATTTATTTATCTAAAGTTTTATTTCATTATTATAACTTTTGTATGTTCCTATTTGTCTTTCTTTCAAATTTTAATTTAATTGATATTTTACTTATAATTTTTTAAAAAACTTTATTATATTTTATGTTGATTAGGTGATATAATCATGACATCAATGTTTTCCAATGATTTCATTGTTATATTTTAAAAAATGTAATTGTAAAATAATAACATATTTAATAAAGTTCACAGTCATAAATTTATTAATTTTCAATATTTAGTAACATGTTATTTTTCATAAGAATATTGATTTCTTATATATATAATTTATTTATTTAAAGTTTTAGCACATTCTAGAAACTCTATTTTTCTTTCAATTTGTTCTAATATTTATTAAAAATTATTAAATATAGAATCAAATAATAAATATAAAAGGAATCACTGCACATTTAATAAATTTAATGATCAAAGTTTCTTTTGATTTAGATATTTTATAGCACGTTGTTATAACAATAGTGATATCGTTATATATGAAATTTGTTATATATTTTTAGAAAAATTAGCGTATTATTCAAACTTTTGTTTTATCATTCATAATTTGATTAACTAATTTTATCACATTTACTTATTTTCAATTTAGTAGGATATAAAGTCAATGCCCTCCAACGAATTTATTGTTATTTTTAAAAAATAATTATACATCTATAATTGTGTTAATTATGAATTCAATACATAAATATTTTTTAAAAATAAGGATTTTATTAATTTTTTAATTATAATTAATATATAAATAATTTAATATTATATTAGTAGATATTTCTATTTTAAATAATTTAGAAATAATTATATTAACCTTCTGCTACTAAAATTCATATTAATTGAAAATTCTATTAGTTTCTGACAATTAAAAATTTCTACTTTACATAATCTAAAGAAAACTACAAAAGTTACTTAAATGCGTTAGAACTCTATTAATCTTTTACTACTAAAAGATAAATATTTTAAATAGTATATTATTTTTACCTATATAACATTATTTACTATAATGAATATAGACATTTACTTAAAAATATATTTGTTCTTTCACAATTAACAAAAACATTCACACTTTTTTAGACAGTATAGATTTGCTATCTTAATTGAAAAAATTTACAAAGAATAGAACATGTTGTGGTACTAATTAATCTTACAATTTGTAAATATTAACAATTTTTAAATGATATTAAAACGTATTAATTAAGTTATGCAAATGCATATTACATAACATAATAAGTTACTCTAATTAATAAATAATAAATTTTTAATTAATTTTATTATGTCATTTGTGTATTTAATTAGATCAAAAAATATTTTTATTTGAATGACATTATATATGAAGTTAATAGTAATAGTATATGTGCATATACATTTTTCTAATATTGCAAAAAATATCCTATTGTAAGTATTACATAAGTATTAACTACTTATAATTTTAATATGCTATAAAATGTTTACTATATATTAATTTGATGCTTATAAAATATATTAAAAAGTATTTCATAAACCAAAAATATATATTTAGAAACAAAAAAAAATTCATGATCTTTTAAATAAGGAAAATTGAATTCAAGCTCAACTAAGTAGAGATTTGAGTAGAGTTTGGGTTCAAATCAAGCTCTTATAAAACTGGTTTGGTGAGCTCACGAGCCTACCTGACTTGCGCCTCTACGTTCAACAAAAGAATAGTAGAGAGATTTTTTTCGTGAAAGTTGATAAATGGATTTGACTTCTGGCCTAGAGAATACAAGGGCATTAGAAAATAAAATAGTAATTAAGTGATGAAAGTTTGTATTTTGAATAGTTCATTAGGATGCAAGACTTTAATTTAAAATTCACAAAATAGTAAAAAAATGCAACGGAATATTATTTCCCAATCCAGTCTATTTTTTTTCGTATAGTGTAACTTTAAAATACAAACAGCTGTATATATTGTTATTTGGAATAAGTTCTAGGCAATTTCTATATACAATCCATGAGCCACAAATCTTGAGTTATGACATCTAGATTGTTTAAACAAACAAAACTTGGGCTAGGCTTCTCCAATGATCTTTCGTAAACTCCTTTGTGAAATTTTACAAATTCTTTTGTACTGCAGAATTTTTAATAAGAGAGAAGAAGCTAGTAGAATTTTTCCTCCCCCTTTTGCATTTGGCTGTAGAATTTGGTGTGTATTGTAGGGTGGAATCTTCCACCTTTATTTATTTCCGAGACACCGTGTTCTAAATATGGTTAGTATTTTGTTCTTTAATTTAATCATCTCATTGATTAAATTAAAAACTTTTATATTTTCAATTATAATGTCATTTTTGACAAACATGGTAGGAATAAATAATCCAATTTAGTCTAATTCAATTGCAACTAAAATTAATTTCATCATGATATTTCTCAATTCTCATTGATGCCCCCTCATCAAATTAACTTCTTACCCTAGTTTTGTTCTTATGTATACGACTCTATAAATTCATCTTTAATTAACAACGAGTATAGTTTAAATAATATAGGTAACACTTATCCTATAACTCATATCATAGCCCAACTAACATGAAATGATGTGATCACATAAATCCTTACAATTGAGAAGTACAATATGATATAAGTTTTTTATTTTATTTTGTTCTGAATTCCAACTGAACAGGAGTTATAGATTTAATTAAACTCATATACTCAATCATATAACTAAATCAATATTTTCACATATGACAAATGTCCATTGGAAATTTCTTTTTCCAATTATACATTACCCTAGTCTAGGATTTTTCCTTCTTGTGAAATATTGATTGCGTAGAATAAATCTCTTGCGTATTTACAATGAAACAAATCTTTTATTGATTATACACATACCTTTATATGTATATGGATTCCGGCACATTGTACTTATAACCCTATTTCATATCAAGATAGATGTGGTTAGTCATCCTTTAATGATGCGTTGAACATAACATACAAGCTATTCATATTGTTTTAGGTCTACGGACTATGTGCACTTAACAAGCTCACGAAATAAAACATTGACAATGAAGAATGAACTCCATGTGTGTACTTTATTTTTTGAATTAATATTTGAATATTCATTCTCTTGTGGCATTCAACATATAAATACAAGGTGTGCAAGCAGTGTTGATACTCTAATATCCATTTAGCGAATATGTTACTTGCCAATAGGTTTTAATGATTGTACATTAAGAAATTTTGTATTTATGTTTATAACTGTCATGAATTAGATTATTTTATTGCAATTATATAGAGAAATGCAAAACTTTATACTATAACAAGAATATATGCAAGAATTGAATTGTCAGAATATTAATTAAAAAAAATATCAATATTTTATTAATTAATAAATAACATCTACAATCAATGTCATTTACAAACAGCAGTCGTTAGAGGGCATATTACTAACAGGTTTAGCTAGCATTTGCATCATGGTCCATGCTATATTAGCCTAAACAGTTAAAAGCTTTTTACTACAAGCCTGAACAACATAATAATATTTAGCACAATGCTAAAAAAGTTTTTATTCTGGCATGTTCTTTTTCCCCCTCTAGATTTAAAAGGTGTTTGGGTGAATCGATAAGTTTGTCAAAACATTTTATAAGATATTTAGAAGGTTATAAGTTTCTCATGAATGTTTGGAAATTATTTTGATAAAAGAGCTTATATGTTTCAAAAATAAGATATTTTGTACTTGCAAACTCTTTGAAAATAAATTTACTATTCTCAACTTATTTTCAAATATTTTAGAAAAATCTCATTTTAAAAATAACATAAATATCATTGAATTATATTTTATTAATAGTATTTATGCTATTTTCATTATTATGATATCAAAAAATTATATACCACTATAATTATGAATTTTAATAAAATCTTACAAGATAATACTACCAAATACTTTTTAACTTATTTTTAAAATAAGATCAATAAACTTATAAGTTCTAAAGATATTTTATAAGTTATATCATTTTATAAGTTCTTAGAAATAAACTTAACTAAACACTCGTAAAGCTGTTAACCCTGTCATTAAAGATTTGTGCCTCCTTTGGCAGTAACTACGATTATAGAACACATGAATGGAAAGATCAAGCAGATTCAAGAGAGCCCCTATCATAATTTCTAGTCATTAAGTTAAAATTTTCATGATTTGATGATGATTGTACACATGCTATGAACCAAGTTTGTTTTCTTTGTGCATGTTGACCAATAAAATCAATATTTGAAAATAATACTATTTGCAGAGAACAGGATGGCACTCCAGCTAGTAAGCTTGTGGCATCAGTGACGTTGAAAATTATGTGCATATTTTCTCTAATGCGTTTGAGCAATCTTGTCCCATTTTGTCGTTTCAGTTGATGGTTTGTGTAGGCAAATTTTATATGGAAATGTAGGGGTTTTTTTAAAATAAATATATTTTTTAATTTTTCGGAATGATGGTGTGTGAAGAATGTTTACGAATGTACTATTCTACCATTTGAATGAAGCCACGTGCCGTCATTCCACTATTTCAAACGGTGGAAATGTTTGATTTTTTTTTTTAATCTATGATATGTATCGCCATTTTGTTGGATTATCCGTGGAATGGTAGTACAAAATAGGCCGGATAGGATAATAAAAAGTAATTTATAAAAAAGCACTTTATATTAAAATTAACCAAGTTTCGTACACCATATAATACGGAGATGAAAATTGTTCTTTTAAGTCTTGATAGGAATACAATCTTTGAATTATTTTATTATAAAATTAACTTTCTCTCTCTTTTTCTTTTTAAAAATTATCATAATATTATATTATGAAGTTCTATAATTAAATTAGTTATATCAAATCTCTATTGTTTTGCGTTGATTTTGAACATTGTTATTTATATCAATATTATTTAGATTAAATTTTATTTTATCATCTTACCACCTCTTGCATATAAACATTTAAAATTCTTAAAATTTTTTCTATGCATTATTAAATTTGATTACATTTTTTACCTTTGTTTTCTTAATCCATAATATCACATCAATATGGTTCTAATTAATAGTTTCTAAAAATATTTTTGATCTTTATAATTTAAATTTTCATAATATATTTGTTAAGAATATTGATTTTTAATCTATAATTTATTTATTTTTAAAATTTTAGCACATTATTGTAGCATATTTTGTTACTATTTGTTTTATATGATATTTTATAAAAATATAATTAACTATAAAATAAATATAATAATATCAAAAAATTATCACATATTTAATAAAACTGATGTTCAACTATTGATTTGCTTTAGATATTTTATAATATATTAGTATAAGAATAGTTTTTTTTATATGAGAAATTTAATTTCTTTTAAAAAAATTTACTGCATTATATTTTTCATAGTGCTAATGGTCAAATATTCTCTTGTTTTAAATATTTTATAGCACACATGAAATTTATTTATTTATTCAAAGTTTTATTTTGTTATTTTAACTTTAGTTATGTTGCCATTTTTCTTTCTTTTGTAGTTTAATTTAATTTATATTTATATTTATGTTTTCTAAAAAATTATTATTTTTTATATTTATTAGGTGATAATCTGGGTATTGATGTCTTTTATGAATTTATTGTTATATTTTCCAAAATATAATTATGCAATAATACCATATACTACAATAAAGTAGATAGTTATACATTCATTTGTTTTGAATGTTTTATAACATATTATTTTTTTTCACAAGAATATTGATTTCTTATATGTGTAGTTTATTTATTTAAATTTTTAACACATTGTTGTAATTCTATTTTTCTTGCTATTTTTCTCTATAATATTTATTGAATATAATTAACTATAAAATTAAATAATAATATAAAATGAATCACCGCATATTTAGGAAATTTGATTATCAAAGTTTCATTCATTTTAGATATTTTACAATGTATTGTTATTACAATAATGATATCTTTATATATGAAATTTGTTATTTTAAAAATTTTTTAGCTTATTATTATAACTATTTATTTTATCATTCATAGTTTGATTAAATAATTTGATATCTATATCTATAAATTTTTATTATATTTATTCATTTTCTATTTCTTAGGCTATATAGATATGAAGTCAATGTCCTCCAACAAATTCATCATTATTTTTTTACTACAATTATGCAATTATAATTTAGTTTACTTTGAATATAAATTATAATTTTAAAAATTAGGATTTTGTTATTTTTTTAATTTTACTTAATTTATAAATAGTTTAAAATTTGAATAGTTTTCTATTATTTAGATATTTCTATTTAATTTAACTTAAAAATAATCATATAAGTAGTTTAAATATATTGGGACTATATTAGCATTCTACTACTAAAATATATATTAATTAAAAATGCTATTAGTTTTTCACAAGTAAAATATTTTTGTTTTACATAATTTAAAGAAAACTACAAAAGCATTTTATATATATTATAACTCTATTAATCTTGTACTACTAAAAATAAATATTTTAAATAAAATTTTATATTTACATATATAATCTTATTTATTATAATAAATATAGACATTTAATTAAGGATACATATGTCCTTTTATAGTTGACAAAAATATTTACACTTTTTTAATTAA
Organism: Avicennia marina; assembly: GCA_019155195.1. Classification (NCBI taxonomy): domain Eukaryota; kingdom Viridiplantae; phylum Streptophyta; class Magnoliopsida; order Lamiales; family Acanthaceae; genus Avicennia; species Avicennia marina. The sequence goes on along the minus strand of CM032754.1, from coordinate 14,405,322 downwards.
TGTGTGTGTATAGAGTTAAAACTACAAGGAAGGAGATATATAGCTAGGTGTCAATATCATGATAAATGTTATAATTTTATTATTTAATTAATTTTTTAATATAAAATTATAACATTCATCACGAATCTTGGTGAATTTCAACCCTCATAGATAAAAGGAAAGAGGAAAGAGTAGCGGCATTGGAGCATAGGAAACCGAAATACACGGTAAGCCATATAGTTGATTTTGTTATGATTTTAAAAAAATTATTAATTGTATTTTATCATATCAAAATTATATCACGTGTTTTAAAAATCCGAAGCAGAATTTATTAGACTTAGTGGATGTGGGCTTTATAAACCTGTTGTTAAATAATACCAGCAATCGTTGGGGTATCTTGCCCTAATAGGAACTAAATATACGTTGGCCTTTCACAATTCAATTGGCCCATTTGCCTCTGAAGTGAATCTTGTCTGGACCATCGAATGCATCCCTTTGCTATTATTGTTATTATTCAGTAAAGAATAAAATCAAATTATATAATTATTTTTATTTTAAGTTCTTTCATTTTTTACTTTTCGTTTAATTTACTATTTTTATTTTATTATCTCTCAATTTTTTTTCCTGTTTTAAATTCTCTAAACTTTTTTTTATTTTTTATATTAAATATTTTATATTTTAAAATTTAAAATTTTAATCATATAAAATAAAATAAAATAAAATAATTTTAAAATTTATAAATAAATTTAAATTATGCAATCTTCACCAGTTATTATTATTTTGGCGGATGCGGGCGACTTGGGTTTCGTGGGTTCTGTTCGTTGCTGAACTCAACAGTACAATTACAAGAAAAGGAGGCCGGTTGTTGTTGTGTGCAGGCTCTGCATCTGTGTTCTTTATTCAAACCCACCAAGTCACGAAGATGATTGCGAGCTTGCAATTGGGAATCGCATTTCTCTCTCCCCAACCCGCAACGCAAATGCCTTTCCCTCGTATCTCCGCCTCCTTGGGATTCTTCAATTCAAAAAGGTCAAAGGAAAGTGCGCGGATATGGCTCCAGACAGCCCGACAGCCTCTTCACGTCTTTTCATGGTTGGACTTCACGCATCTGCCAATGATCTCCATAATTAAGTCAAAAAGTGAAGTTTCACCTTCAGAATTAGTTGTCTCAAGCCGTTCACGATCTGTATGCTTTTATGCCCTGGTATGTTTGAAAATTGCAGAAAAGTACAAAGAATCCAAGACGCCTTGGTGTGGAGGCAACGCCACTCCGAAGAATTCCTGCTGGGAGAGAGAACAGTTCTTTATCGTCCAAACCAGATACAAAAAGAGAAAGGGGGTCTTTGACGGTTTCTCAGCCCTTGAAGGTTCACCCAGTAAATAATAATGGCAACAGATCACAGTCTAATAGATCTCGAATGGGCTTTGCGATTGGTGCAATCCAGAAGCCTCGACCTGCAGAGTGTCTCTTTTATCCTTCATCAACCAACTTCAGGTTGTTTTCAGGAGACTGAAAAATCCATGAACGTAAAAATAGCAAATGACGGCCTTCTGCAATTTTCCGAAATTCTAAGAAATGCTGCTCAGCCTTCATTACGAAACGTGGAGTTCCACCTGGTTGAATGGGACCTGCAGCAAGTGAAAGGCCTCCGGATGATGCTTGAAAACAACTCAAGCATCCAGCGGCTAACGTTCAGAAGAAACAAGTTCTCCGTAGAATGTTTGTCAGAGCTATCTGATGCTTTGAAGAAAAACAAATGCATCAAGGAAATCATGCTGTCGGAATCAGGTATTGGATCGGAAGGAGCGGGAGTCCTGGCTTCAGCTCTAATGGATAATCGTAGCCTGGAGGAGTTGCAAATATGGGAAGATTCCATTGGATCAAAGGGAGCGGAAGCGCTATCGAAAATGATAGAAGCAAACTCAACTCTCAGACTGCTGATCGTCTTTGACTCCAAGTCAATCACAGCAACGCCTCTAATTTCGGCTGTTTTGGCAAGGAACAGATCTATGGAGGTCCATATCTGGAGCGTGGATCATAACCAGAGAAGTCGTAAGGTGGTGGAATTTGTACCTGAAAACAGCACTCTTCGAGTGTACCACCTTGACATGTCAGGTGCACGCCGGGTTGCCTGTTCTTTGGGCTGGAATTCCACGGTGAGTTCTCTGGACATGACTGGAGTCCGGCTCAAGTCTCGATGGGCGAAGGAGTTTCGTTGGGTTCTTGAGCAGAACCGAAGCCTGAAGGAGGTTAATTTGTCCAAAACACGCCTCAAGGACAAGGGCGTCGTCTACGTTGGCGCAGGACTCTTTAAAAACCAGAGTTTGGAAAGGTTGCGCCTTGACGGAAACTGCTTCGGGGGAATGGGGATAGAGCATTTACTGTGTCCTTTGAGCAAGTTCTCAGCTCTGCAGAAGCAAGCAAATACAACTTTAAGGTCAGTAACCATCGGAGGAGGGAGGACTAAGATTGGGAGGGACGGGCTTGCGGCCATCGTGCAGATGCTGACTAGCAACCAAAGTTTGACGCACCTTGGAATATACGATGACGAAAGCCTGAAGCCCGATGACGTAGTCAAAATCTTCAGGTGCTTGGAGAGGAACGCAACTCTGAGGCGCTTGTCTCTGCGAGGCTGCAAAGGGGTGAAGGGCGAACTTGTGCTGCAGGCAATAATGGAGACTCTAAATGTGAATCCTTGGATTGAAGACATTGATCTCACAAGAACTCCGCTGCATGCATCTGGGGATGCACAAGCCATAAATCACAGATTGGGTCAGAATGGAAGGAGCGAACCAGAGATTGACTTGCTCAAGGACATGCCAATGACTGCGCCCAAGAGCTGCCGGGTCTTCCTATGCGGTCAAGACTATGCTGGTAACGATGATGATCGTAAATCAATGCATTCTGTATTCCCATATCAGATATATTGATCTATTCTTTCTCCTCAATCACTGATACACGAAAAACCTCCCATAACCCGCGCAGGTAAAAGTACATTATGCGATTCCATATGGCACAACATTTCCCCTCCAAAGCTACCATACCTGGATCAGATGAGAATTCTGGTGAACCCAGTTGAGCAAGCTGTTAGAACACCAGGCATCAAAATTAAAACATTTAAAGATGAAGACACAAATATCTCAATATGGAACCTCGCCGGGCAGCATGAGTTCTATTCGCTGCATGATCTCATGTTTCCGGGGCATGGCAGTGCATCCTTCTTTCTGATCATATCCAGCTTATTCAGGAAGCACAGCAACAGAGAACCAAAACCCTCCAGCGAGATAGAAGAAGATCTGCAATACTGGCTCAGATTCATTGTTTCCAACTCAAGACGAGCAGTTCAGCAGTGCATGCTACCTAGCGTAACCATGGTACTAACTCACTACGACAAAATCAATCAGCAGTCTGATAGCTTACAGGCAACCGTAATTTCAATACAAAGGCTAAGAGATGTGTTCCAGGGTTTCGTTGAATTCTATCCTACCGTATTCACGGTCGATGCAAGATCATCAGCCTCAGTGAGTAAACTCAGCCATCATATCCGAAAAACAAGCAAAACGATTCTTGAAAGGGTTCCTCGAGTTTACCAGCTTTGTAACGATGTCATTGACATATTATCAGACTGGCGACAGGAAAATCGCAACAAACCAGCAATGAAGTGGAAAGAGTTTGGGCATCTATGCCAAGTCAAGGTTCCGTATCTAAGAATTCGCTCAAGACATGATAATAGAGATAAGGTAGAGATGCGGAGGAGAGCGGTGGCTACAAGTCTTCACCATGTCGGTGAGGTGATATATTTTGATGAATTGGGGTTCTTGATCTTGGATTGCGAGTGGTTTTGTGATGAGGTACTTAGTCAACTAATAAGGTTAGAGGTCAGAAAGCAAAGCTCGGCTGAGAGGAGCGGATTCATGTGCAGAAAAGACTTTGAGAAGATTCTAGTAGGTAGCTTGCGCAGTCACACTCCTGGAATGAGTTCAAATGTTATGGAGAACCTGGACGCCAATGATCTTATAAAGTTGATGCTGAAACTGGAACTCTGTTGTGAACAAGATCCATCAGATCCCAACTCACCGCTACTGATTCCATCCATTTTGGAGGAAGGCAGGTCAAAACCTCAGAGATGGCAGGCGAACACTTCAGAAAACAATTACGTTGGAAGGCGTCTTCAATGCGATAACTCAAGCCACATGTTTCTCACGCCAGGGTTCTTTCCACGCTTACAGGCAAGTCTTCGTCCTTACCTTTCTCCAGATGTCTTCTTCTGCAAATATGTTGTGAAAACACCTTTAACTTCAATGTCAAAGAGTGGCTATTTCAAAGTGGTCCATTTATCACTAATGTAAAACCGAGAGATCTTTGCCATTTGTAGAAAAATATAATCTCAGGAAAATCAACTGGCCAGGAAATGTTCGCAGCAGTGAAACAAAGAGGCTTGATGAATATATGCAAAAACAAGTTCCTAAGAAACTGCTCTTTTTTATTTTAATGAGATAATGAGCTCGATCGACATGTTAGCTCGCTGGACATTTCTTTGTAGTAGTTTCATTCAACGCTTGAGAGTTGTTTTCCTTAATATCAGGTACATTTGCACAACAAGATTATGGGGTTGAAGAACCAACATGGAGCATCATACAGCCTCGAGAAATACCTGATCTTGATAACTATTAATGGGATCTGCGTCCGGGTAGAGCTCGGAGGACAATTGGGTTACTACATTGACGTGCTTGCATGCTCCACAAAGAGCCCAACAGAAATGCTCAGGCTCTTCCAACATCTCGTGATACCAGCAATACAAAGCCTCTGTCAGGGGATCATACTGACAGAGTACATTCTTCGTTCTGAGTGTGTGAAAAATCTGACACCGCCCAGATTCAGGAGAAGCCAATGTTTTCATCTACAACAATTGAAACAAGCACTGCTCTCAGTTCCGGCAGACGGCATTTATGATTATCAGCACACATGGGCGTCGATCACAGAATCTGGGAGCCCTGTTCTGGGACCTGGTTCTGATTTTGCTCGAGATTTGCTATCAGATGATGACTTCAGAGAGGTGCTTCACTCCCGATACCATGACCTATATAACCTTGCTGTGGAACTTCAAGTTCCACAGGAAAACAATCCAGATCGTCCTTCATCTTCCGGTGAAGAAATAAATGCCTCGGTGGAGCCTACATTTGCCGGGATAGCCAAGGGTGTTGAAGCAGTTCTGCAGCGATTAAAGATCATCGAACAAGAAATCAGGGATATCAAGCAGGAAATTCAGGGCCTGAGATACTACGAACACAGACTCTTAATTGAACTGCATCGCAAAGTGAACTACCTTGTGAACTACAACATTCAACTCGAAGAAAGGAAAGTACCAAATATGTTCTACTTTGTCAGAACTGAGAACTACTCTAGGAAATTAATCACCAGCATGATTTCCGGCATGACTGCACTCCAGCTGCATATGCTGTGTGAATTCCGGAGGGAAATGCATGTAGTTGAAGAACAAATTGGCTGTGAGCTCATGCAGGTGGATAACATCACAGTGAAGTGCCTGGCTCCTTATACGAAAAAGTTCATGAAACTTTTAACTTTTGCTCTCAAAATTGGAGCCCATTTAGCAGCAGGAATGGGAGAAATGATACCTGATCTTGGAAGAGAAGTCGCACATCTGATCGATTCTCCCATGCTTTATGGGGCAGCAGGCGCAGCGGCCGCTGGGGCTGCTGGAGTTGCCGCAGCAGGAAACAGGAACAGAAGCAGGAGCTCGAGGGACACTCAACAGGATCTGAGGGCGGCTCAGCAATGGGTGGTGGATTTCTTAAGAGACCAGAGATGTTCAACTGGAAAAGACATTGCTGAGAAGTTTGGGTTATGGCGGGTCAGATACAGGGACGATGGTCAAATTGCATGGGTGTGCAGCAGGCACTTGCACACTAGAGCATATGAAATTATTGAAGCGCCAATCTGAAGCAAGATCTCATTATTCCCCAGAAAACATAAGGAATGCTTATCCCTCGGTTGCTATTCCGAGGCTTAATTAAGAACTTGTTTGTGATTAGATGTTAGCTAATATCTCAGATGCTTATGATTAACATATCAGGCATAACTAAGCTACTGAGAGAGCTCATCAAGGAAAACAGACATTAGAAGTCCACAATTGCGAGACAGCCTAGTGAGACATGCAACAATGTTTCCCGGCATAAATGTAAAACCTTCATGCACAAAATGTAACCCAGCCTAGTGAGAAATGCAACAATGATCAACTGTTGACAGTAAGTCAATGAACACAGTTATTACAGACAAGAAAGAGACAACGGCGGAGGGGATAAAATTAAGAGCAACATGGCCTCAAATATACAGTACGGGGAACTCTGAAGGCACGAGGTTCTCAATAGAACATACAAAGTCAAGATGTTTTCATCAGCTAAAACATACCTGATTCAATACAGAACATGATACATCAACGTCACTAGCATCATCGTCCGTTCTAATAACTGAAGTCAGATGGCACCAGCTCAGAAGAAAGTTCTACTCCCATAAAATACTCGAGAGCCTGAGATTGTAGATGCTGATGACTTATGATCCGAACTAGAATTTTAGGGTCCAACTTGCGACCTATGATCAGAACTAGAATTCTTGGAGCTGGTTGACCTGCTTTCAAAGTCCATTGGTAGCTTCATTTTAGTTAATGACTCAGTAAACTGCTGCATGCTTGTCATGTACATATCCACTATTTCCTGCAGAACCACCTTTTTGTCTCTGGCTTAATGTTTACACTGACAACAGGCTTTACAAACGTATCACTAGGCAGCCCCTTGATGCGTTGCTCTCAGCATCTAGAACACTGGCACTCTTTTCTTTGGGATTTTCTTCTGGACGAGAAACATGTTCCTCATTTGGAGATGCACTGCTTGAAGGGGAGTCGATCTTTGGACTTGGGCTTGAACTGGAGCCCATCGACAACCTTCCCCCCATGTTGAACCTCAACCTCTGAATTTACCAGATTTTCAGTATCAGAACTGAGCTGCCTGTCCAAACCCTGCGAGTCCATATTGTGCATGGTATCCCAATATATTGTTTAACCATCTGATGGTTCTCGTTTAAAACCTTTGGATCAGGGAACTCAAGCTTATCCAAGTCATTGGGAAGAGACTTGATAGATTCTGTGTCCTGAAGGACTGGATCACTCTTCACAGATGTAGGTGGTGGCGCAGGAATTGGAATGACATCAGGTGTTGCTCCAACGTAAGAGACTGATAACCGAACAAATCCGGCAGGTGTGTGGAAGAGATCAGTTGAGGACAAGAGAACTCCTTTTCTAACTTGCCATTGTGGAGGACGTCAGAAATAGGCACTAAAGCAAACCCGAGAAGCTGATCTTCAAGATAATTCCTCACCCTGCTTAGCATCCATATCTCACATTTAAGGGAGGAATCAACTTTGCGAACGTCAAGAAAGAGATTCTTGTTGAAGATTGGGTTTCTCCCACCACCATTGATGATTTCGGTAGAGACAGTCTTCTCAGGATCACTAGTCAAACAAAGTTTAGCATAAACATCTTGTTTTTGGTAGATGCAAACGTTGTGGATGTCCCTAGCTTGGTGTATGTAGACCTCCAGAGCACCAATGACGTCCAAGTCACCTACTGTGGTCACCTTTCCTTGAAACTTGATTTCTCTTGATAAAACGCTGGGGCTTTCTACATAAAGATTGCTCTTTTGCTTCTCGGACTCAGGAAAGACAGAAGAGCTCTTGAGTGGTGACACAGCTGAATTAGGGGAATCCATGGGTCTGATGAAGAAATTACCCGTAAAAGAGTTCCCACGATCAGGGAAACCCGGTGATGCTCCATATTATATGCGATGAAACATTGATGTAAATACTGAAAACCAGAGAGATTAATTCATATGTGAACCAGAAGATACACCCAAAAGCAAATAACACCTCCAAAGAAAGAAACAAAGGAAAGGGAAACAAATAACAAAAGTAAAGAATGAAACAAAGTCCCCCTAGGAACTTAAAAGCCCCAAACCGCATGTTGGATGAAAATCCCATATTCAGACCACAGTCCCCAAATCAACTGGTAAGATAGAGACCTAAAGACCACACAGCCCACGTTCACAAACTGAAAGATGAACTAAATAAAACGCCAACCAAATGTGGGGGAAAAATATTAAACTCTAATCAACAAGTTCACGAGCGCATGTTCACTGAGATGAATAGTGCATGCGGACACAGAAAGAACACTAAGAAATTCAAAGTGCTGAAACTAAAAGAGATGTTCGATTACGTACGGTATGAGATGTGGAAATTAACATTCCAACACTGGATAATTGTCCTGAACTACGGACCAAAACAGTTCATGGAAACAGCGTGAATTACAAGAGCAAGAAACTAATACAAAAAAATAAAAGAACGATAGGCATAATTATCCTGTTACTATTTAGTGCAGAATTATGAGATATGGATAGAAAAATGTTGGATATCTTTGTTTTCATTTTTTATACGTATTTTTAAGTGTATTTTTTGATATTATAGGAAAATAAAAGAATGATTGAAATAAAATTTAAAAGTAGAGTGAATTACACCCAGACCATTGAGGTTTGGTTAAATTATATTTAACTCTCTCTTGTTCACGAAGCTATCAAAATCTTTAGAACAGTTGAATGATCATATGATAAGACTCCTTTCTAGAGTTCTGGTGAGAATTTTTAGTGAAATGTCAAAAATGCCGTGCAGTCAAACCAATTGGTCAAATTCATGAACCGGAATACCTTGGATTTAATAATGTAAATATTAGAAGGATTTATGTGCAATATGCAGTAATTTTCTTCTGTTTTGCAAAATTTTGTCTTTTTCTCTTTTTCAGTTTCATTTTATCAATTTTTGTTTTTTGAATATAATAATTACTATATGGCTTTAATTACAAATAATCTTATTTTTACTATTTTGTACATTAATCGTAAGTATTTAGTTCCCAAAATAGTATTGATAAAGTTAATTTATCATAATAGTCATTCTTTATGTCTCATCTTTCTTCCAATATCTTTTTATTAGCTTATTTCTGTTTTTCAACGCTATTCCATTTTTTAAAACTCTAATTTTTTGGTGCATTCAATTTGGTATTTCAGTAAATCAAATTTAAATTTAATTTTTTTTAAAATAGAAAGCAAATTTATATTCAAAATTATAAATTTGAATTCTATAGCTTATAAATAAATATGAATATTTTTATTTTAATATTTTATCATTTTAATTCAGAACTTTTAACATAAAAATAAACCTATGATCATAAATGTTTTTCAAAAATATAAGAATAATGTAAAATTTTTAAAATTTAAATATAATAATAAAAAAATTAAATCATAAAAAAAATAACTTAAGAAAAATAACTAAAAATATAATAAATATTCAAAATAAAAATAAAATTTAGTATTTAGTTTGGTATGTTATATCAAACTCAAACGCTGAAATCAAATCAAAAATTGAAATTTTAAAATTTGTCATACCAAATATTGAACTAAGTTTCAGTTCAATATTTAGTATATATCAAAATTTTGGTTTTGGTTTGGTTTAATTGGTTTATCAAATTGTGAACAACCCTAAAGTAGAGGAAACGGGGAGGGAAAAAAGTGAGAACAAAATATTGGGGACAATATTTATGGACAAAAATTGAGTAAGAAATTTAAATGATGAAATTGGAGAAAACTATAGGAGGTTTGGATGTGATCTAAGTAAACTTCAAGAGGTCTTGATGTAATTCACCTTTTATTTATAAATGGGCATTTTAGTAATCACATTTTCTGTCGAAAAAAAGATAACAGTATAAACCTTTTTTTGTCTATTCTGGCAACTAAATGTGAACTTTCATGTTTTGTTTTTTAGGGGAAATAGTAGTTTCATGAACTAGAAGGAGATGGATGTAATTTGAATTACGGTTTGGATATAATTTACCCTAAAAAGTATAATTATTATAATACATGTTTTTATGTTTTTAGAGTAAAATAATGAAAATAAACATAGCTATTACTTTAAATTGTTAGGATATTTAGGGAAGTACTCAAAATGGACAACCATACGTAAGCCATATTATTCTACTATTCATTAGATATCTGTAAGACAAAATTCTTGAATAATAAGAAAATTAAGTGTAAAATAGAATAATTTGGATCAAATTGGACTTTTGTGGATTTTATTCTTTAACTTTAATCCTTTAATTTTTCCTTCAAGAATATTTGACTTGAAACTTGAACAATCTTCATGAAAGGACTTATGTTTGATCTTTCTTGAGGGTTGTTAGGTCTTCAATAATGTTGATCATTGGGGCACCATGATCTTGGATCAAATGCTGAATTTAGGGACTTGGAAGAAGAAGGCTTTGAATTTAGTGACGAATTTCTTGAGTTTGATGAAAAACGTGATGAACTTTTTAAGTTTGGTGAAGAATGGAACAAATTTCTTGAATTTGGTGAAGAATTTCTTGAATTTGGTGAAGAACTTCTTGAATTTGATGAAGAACATGACAAACTTTTTGAATTTGACGCCTTGAATGTTCTTGAGAATTTTAAAGAGAATTTGGAGAGTTTTAAGTTTTCAACTGCTTCACTTTTTGACTTCTGTCTTCCATGGGATTTGACCCTTATTTATTGTTGTAGGAGATATAGAGTAGTTGTATCAGCCTGCTAACGTAGTGCGATTTCATTGACCGTCAGAGTTTGGACTCTATCCAATAACTTAATAGAGTTTTCATCCTTTTAACTTCTAATAGAACTTTGTCATTTATTGCTATTTGACTGATCGATAAAAATATTATTTATTTATTTAAATTTCTAAATAAATAAAAATTGATTTAATTAATATTTTAATATCATATTTTTCATGTGGTATTCTACTTCAAACAGGGACAAGGAAGAGACAAGCTCAGTTAATGCATCTGCCTACTTATTTTCCCTTCTTGGCACATGTTTTATTGTGACATATCCAAGCCACCCCATGAGCATATTGGCATAGTTATAGTATATGAGTAGTTTAGACTTTTTAACTTCATATTTTTCTAATAGCTGGTTGACCATTAACCTAGAATCCCCATAGACTTTGAGGTGCAATTACTTGATTTCCATGGTAATTTCAAGTTTGATGATCAAGGTTTGATATTCAACTACATTGTTGGAGCATTTTTCCATAAGGGTGAATGAGTGAGGTAGGATTTGTCCTTCAAATGTTACGAACACCATCTTGGCACCGGCTCCTTTATAGGAAGCTCCATCAAAATACATCTTCCATGGAGGAGTGATTTTAACCATTAAGGCATCTGCATCAGGCAGGTCATTGGGAAGGTCCCATTCAACTAGAATAGGATGGTATATTAAGAAGTCGATAAATGCTTGTTCTTTTATAGCCCTTTGTGGTATATATATAATTTCAAATTATTGGAATTGAAGGTACCATTTTGCAAGTCTATCGGAAAGAATAGGCCTTATCATAACGAACTTTAGTGGGTTGACTTTGGACACCAAACGCGCTGTATGAACTTGGAAGTAACGCCTTAACTTTTGGATGATGAAAACAAGTGCCAAACAAATCTTCTCAATTGGTGAGTATTTTAATTAATTTCGTGTCATCTTCTTCCTAAGTAGTAGAGAGCGTTCTTCTTTTTTTCATCGTTTTCTTGTGCCAATAGGGCTCCTACCGAGCATTCTTGAACAACAATGTACAAGATCAACGAACAGCTGGGTACCGGGGCCACCAACACTGGAGGTGTTGTTCGGTAGGACTTGATGCTTTCAAAAGCCTTTCTGCAAGACTCATCCCATTCAAATGGAATGCCTTTCTTCATCAAGCAGTTGAACGGTTGACAATGCTTTATTAAGTCAGAGATGAATCTTCTGATATATGCTAATTTTTCTTGTAGGCTCTTAAGTTCGTGAATGTTTTGAGGCCCGGCATCTTCAAGACGGCATCAATATTTGCTTGCTCAATTTTTGATACCTTGATAGTAGACAATGAAGCCCAAACATTTGCCAGAGGCGACCCCAAATGTGCATTTCAATGGATTCATCCTCAGTTGGTATCTCATTGAGTGCTCAAAGACCTTACTTAAGTCATGCAGATGCTCTTTTCTTTTCTTCGACTTTACACAAGATCATCAATGTAGCATTTGACGTTTTTGTGGAGTATGTCGTTAAAGATTTTCTGCATTGCTCTTTGATACGTGGCCCTAGCATTTTTTAGGCCGAATGGCATCACTTTGTAGCAGTATATACTTTTGGGTGTGTGGAATGTTGTCAATCCTCATCTTCGGGCGCCATGTGTATTTGATTCTACCCGAATGATCCATCCATGAAGGAGGGTGCTTCATGTCCTGTTGTGGCATCGATCATGAGCTCCATGATAAGTAAAGGAAAATCATCTTTGGGACATGCTCCGTTGAGATCTCTAAAGTCAACACAGATTTGAATTTGCTCGTTCATCTTTCTTACCAAGACGATGCTAGAAATCCATGTGAGATATTTAACTTCCCAAACGAATCCAGCTTTGATTAATTTGTTAACTTCTGCTTCAATTTGAGGGAGAAGCTTTGGTCAAAATCGATGTTGTGATTGCTCAACTGGATGAGCTCCCCTCTTCACATCAAGGTGATGCACAGCCACCTTCGGGTCTAAGTTAGGCATTTCTTTATCTGACTAGGCAAAAACATCTCTAAACTCCTTTAGTAGTTCCATGTATACATCAACCTCTTTATTTGTAAGCAGGGCATTGATGTAGATAGGACGAGGGTTGTCACTGTCTCCTAAATTTACTTCTTTCAATTCATCCACTGTGGACTTGGAACCCGCTTCCATTTGAGGTGGTGCAATTTCAACATCTTCTTTGATAGGTTCCTCTTCCTTTTATAAGGTTATGTGGTTAGATGAGCCCATACTTTTTCTATCATCGTCTTCCTTGGCTTGATATTTGGTGAAGATGATATTTGAAATTTGGCTTTAAGGACTGTATCGAAAGATACAATCAAGTTCGTTTGCTATTGCATGCAAGAAGGGGTCATACTTTGAAATTTCCCCTCTTATTTTGGTGCTTTAGTGATGCCCCCTTTTGGCTTCCAATACTTTTGCTTTTTGAGTGGCCCAAATCTTTTGAAGACTGACACTCGTGCTGGCCTTTTCTTAATTATTGAAGACCAGTCTTTCTTTGTGATGGCGTTTGTGAAAGTTCTTCTTATGGCAATGCGGATGTGACCTTTTGGTTGCTCATACCCAAGTCTTACTCACGGGTTTTGGCTTGATGATTTCTACGGAAGCTTTCCCAATAACGATTGCTCTTACGGGTTGTATCCAACCTTAATGAGGAGTTTGTATGCTATGGGACTGAAGCATTTCATAGTTCTTAGCTCTTGAGCCTCTTTAGTGTTCCTTAACAACTTCTTTAGGCAGTTGGGCAGGTGCTCCACTATCAATTTGAGTCAGAGGCAGTGTCAAACCATTAAAAACATTGTCGATTGCTGGCTTTTTGCCCATGCAGCTTTTGGAATGAACCATGCTAATTGTGATGTCTTTTGTTGCCAGATCATCTCATTTCTCCTTTTCTTGAGAGTTGCTAGCTTCAGAAGTCCTAACTTTGCTTAGGTAATATTTTGCATCGGTGAAATGGGACTCAGCCTTAGTAAACTGTTGTAGTCCTCGAGCATTTTCTTAACGACACCATTTCAACAGTATTTGAAACATTGGTGTCAAGTAGAAGAACTACTCTATTCTCATAAAGCCATGGCCGGTTGAGGAGTAGGTTGTATGATGTTTTAGCATTGATGACATGGAACAAGGATGTGGATTCCATGTCGTCTATGAGTAGCTTCATCCTTATAGTACCCAAGGCCCTTTGCCCCCCTTGGTTGAATTTTTAGATCACCAAATGGCTATTTGAAAGCTCATCAATTGGGATCCTAGCTCTTTATGAGTTCGTAAGGGCAAAATGTTAACGACTAAACCACCATCGATTAGCATTCGATTGATTTTTTATTCATGGGCATAGCTGATGACCATTAATGGCCTGTCATGAGGTTGGGACTCCAACATCAAATCTTCGTCCGTGAAGATCATTGTGGTCATGTAGTCTTCGACAGGGAGTTGGCTTTTCTTATGGAAGCAACCATCTTCATTTGAAGAGTTGTCAATTTGGTGACCTTCCTCCTTTTGGTTGCTGAGGGTGATAGTGTTGGCACTTGCACTACATCCTCCAACGTGATTTTTCCTTGGTGAGCGAGTTCCATGACCTTCTCTTTGAATATGAAGTAGTTGTGGATAGAGTGCCCGACTAAGCGGTGGTATTTGTAGTATTTGGGATCATTAGTCTTCCTAACTTCTGCAAGCCACTTCATTTCTAGTAGTTTAATGATGTTGGTCATTAGCAAGTCGTCAAAGATCCTCGAGACTCCGTGTCTAAAAAGGGGTATGATTTGGCTTGCAACTCTTTTAGGGTTAGCTTTTTTAGCTTTTGAGGCACTTCTTTTTTTCTCGTCCATCTTTTCTTTCTGGAATATGTTTAGCACGTATTACCATATACTCTTTGGTGGGAGTTTTGATAGGAGGCTTGCCCCTTTTCTTTAATTCCTGCTCATCTTTCAGCTTGCAAAACTTTAAAATAGGTGGTCCATCGACACCACTTGCAGCTATGCTTAGTTCTATGTTGTGAGCCCGCGTGGCCAATTCTTCAAAGGTTTTAGGCCGAATCCTTTGAAGGATGTAACGTAGCCCCTAGTGCATACCTTGTATGCACATCTCAATGCCTAAGGCTTTAGAGAGTCTATCTTTACAATTTAAACTTAAGTTCCTCCACCTATTGATGTAGTCAATGACTGGTTCATCTTTCCATTGATGGGTATTTGTGAGCTTCATCATGCTGACAATCCGTCTTGTGTTATAGAAGTGGTTGAAGAATTCATACTCCATTTATTCCTAGCTGTCGATGGTCTCGGACTCAAGGTCAGCGTACCAGTCGAATGCATTTCCTTTCAATTAGCAGACTAACTTCTTAACTAGATGGTCTCTCATATGTCCCAGCATCGTTGCACGTCTCTATAAAGTGAGCTACGTGTTGTTTGGGATTTCCCTTTCCATCAAACTGTTGGAACTTGGGGGGTTGATAGCCATCGGCATTTTTAAGTTGTCAATTCTTACCGAATAAGGTTTGGCATATGTTAGAATTAACTTGATGCCTCCATCAAATTTTCTTTTGATAGTGCCCTTATCAAGTCTCTCAATTGAACAATAAGGATCAAGCTAGCAGAGGAAATTTGGAGTTGTTTGATTATGGACTTCTTTAGGTTGTCGGCCGGCTGTTTGGCAAATGCTTCAGCCTTATGAGGCACTTCAATGCCTTTTTAGCTTCGTGACTGGTTTCAGCATTATCTACTTTGTCCACTAGTCTCGAGATTTGCGAATCTTGCTCCCAGACATGTTTGGCCAGCCCTTCTATGACTTTAGTTAATACAACGATCTGCTCTTCAAGGTTTGAAATGTTAGTCGTCATGACTGGCGCCATGTTAGAGGCAGACGTGGCATTGGAATGAGGGCTTGAAGGTATAGAGTCGTCCTTGTGGCCCTCACTTATAAAGAGCGGATTATCAATAGTCTCATGGAGAGGAGTTGGCTCAGAGTACGCTAGCCTTCTTGTCACACTTCGGGTAACAGCATCAGCATTTCTTGTAGCAGTCACAACAGTAGTTGAGGTAGCGACCTTGGTACTTTCTTTTGTTGCTGGCTATAGTAATTTATTTGAAGCTAGAAGTTCGCTTGAAATTTGACAAAAGAAGAGGTGAGAAGTAGAGATGTCCCACTAGGCGTGTCAAGAGTTTGTAGGACAAAATTCTTGAATAACAAGAAAATTTGGTGTAAGATAGAATAATTTAGATCAAATTGAACTTTTGTGGGTTCTATTCTCTAACTGTAATCCTTTAATTCTTCATTCAAGAATGCTTGGCTTAAAACTTGAACAATCTTTAAGGAAAGGACTTGCGCTTGATCTTTCTTAAGGGCTGTTAGGTCTTCAATAATGCTGATATGTGGGCTTACCTCCATGATTTTGAATCAAATACTGGATTTAGAGATTTTGACAAAAAATTCCTTGAATTTGGTGACAAACTACCTGAGTTTGATGAAAAACGTGATGAACTTCTTGAGTTTGGTGAAGAACGTAACAAACTTATTGAATTTGGCTAAGAACTTCTTGAATTTGATGAAAAATGCAACGAACTTTTTAAATTTAACAAAGAATGCCTTGACTATTTTTGAGAATTTTAGATAAAATTTGGGGAGTTGCACATATTCAACTGTTTCACTTTCTAACTTCGATCTTCTATGGGGTTTGACCCTTATTTATAGTTGTAAGAGAGATAGAGTGAATGCATCAACTTGTTGACATAATGCAATTTCCTTGGCTATCAAAGTTTAGACCCTATCCAACAATTTAATAGAGTCTTCATCCCTTCAACTTCTAATTGGACTCTGCCACTTGTTGCCATTTGACTGGTCAATAAAAATATTAATTAATTATTTTAAGAATTGTATTTATTTAAATTTCTAAATAAATAAAAAATTGATTTAATTAATATTTTAATATCATATTTTCCACGTGACATTATTTAATTGACTACTAAATTTTAATGTGTCTACAACATCAAACAAGATTTTATAAATAAAATTTTTAATTATTTCCTTTTACTTTAAATGGTTAGACCAAAATATCCTTATAATTTGGAAAAACCCAGAAATTCACTTTATCTACAATTATAGCTTGTGTAATAACATGCCACTTTTATAGTTAAAATATCTTTTTGACATCAAATTTTATACAAAATACATACTAAATCAATCGTGCGTTCGTTTTGTTTAACAAACCTATTACAAATATATCATATTAGCATATTAAAATAATAATTATTATTTACATTTAAAAAAGGTAATTCAAAAATCAGTCATAAATTAATCCTCAACGAAACAAAAATCCTCCACAATCAAATCGACCAATGGATTTTGCTATGAACTGTTTTACGCAAAATAAAAATAATATTGACTATACTAATAATTGAACGAGAAATATTTTCCCTATTTATAAGTTATACATATATAAGATTATTATATAAATATCATAATGAGATTAGTACAAACATATTAAAAATAGTTCTTTTTGCTTATTCCTTGTCTTTTTATCTAGATTTGTTGAATTCAGTCTTCCTATTATGCACTTCAATGTTTAAAGTCCTTTTTATTTATTTAATTATAGTTAATATTATCTGTTCGGTTTTTCAACGAGGTACTTCCCTGGCAGTATTATATTTGTTTAAACCCATACAAAGTGAAAATGAAGAACTATACAAATAGGTTTTTTGACGGAAAAAAGAATTGGGGGACCAAATTTATTACATATTTGACTGTGTATACTTTATTTTGATAAACTTAATTTATCATTTTCTATTCGTTTTAAATTTATTCAATCATGTGCCTTTTTTTTTACATGAAAAATGTACATTATTTTAAACTACTTATATGACATTTACTAATATATTATAATTTTTTAGACCTATGTAAAACAACATGACATATCGATTAATTAGTTTTCTATGACGACAAATATTTGGTTCAAATTAACTAGTATTTTGATTATGAAGGTTAAAAAATGCTATATACAATATAAAAGGATTTTCATGGAAAGAACAATGTAGATTTTTTGGGGGATTGATGGAATTCTGGCATTGCGGCCTATATATACAGATGATATTGGTAGAAATCCTAACGTGGATTGACAGCAAAATACCAAAGAGTTTGGGATAATTACTCGGCAAACAACTTTGAAAGAAAAATAGATTCTTGGCCAAGTCATTAAGAGGGAGTTTATCCACAAACGCCCATCCATGTTATATTTATTGATTTTTCACCTCGTTGGAAGAGGAGACTTTTGATCAACATTAGAGTTGAGGCCAATAAAAGTCTTGATCAAAGCAAAAGTGAGAAAATTTACTTCTTAAGGTAGTTAGGCTGTATATGCATCAACAAAGTTAAAGGTCAACGGATTTTGCATTACTTGAGTATAATCTTTGCCAAAAGATCTAGCTTGTGTTCTAACTTGCAAAAACACCCGATATAGTTAAAATTTCTAGCCATGGCCTCACATACGTAGAAGTTTATTTCTAAACTAGATAGGCAACTTTTTGTGTCTCTTCTTCTTCTTCTTGTTTTTTTTTTTTTTAATTTTCTGCTATATGTTGCACTATATGTTCCAATATTTTTTATAATATTAATGATAAAACCAACCAATAAAAGTATTTGATATTTAATTAATAACATGAAGAAATCGAACTAAATTGAGCCTTATTTGATTTCGTCATGGTCTAAGTCAAAATATTACTTCTTCAAATGATTTGAACTGCATTTTTTTAAGATGGAAACTATGTGATTGTTTATGGCGGGAAAATGCTCACAATTTATGTCACACATTTCCTGGAGGAGAAATTCTATAATTGAAAGGGGACATTGGGTAACTTTAATAGGTTGCAACTAAGTTAGCTAACTTCAAGATGGTGTAAGCTAATCTGGTATTATATAATTTTTTGAAATTTATAGTGCAATGGATGGACAAATACCCATATAAAAATATTGTACAATATTTGAGATAATGTGCCCTTGTTTTCAAGCCATTTGAATAAGAGTGATGCTCTTTTACATAAATTCAAAAAAGTAGATTTTGATGTTCAATAACAAACCTGTACTCATTAATTTATATTTATAAGAGTGCAAATCCATTGATAAGTTGTGACTTCTCATTGTGGAGAATTGCATCATTTTAATCAATAAGTGTCACAAACCTTTTCTTGTATTTGATCCTTCGAGGGTAGCAAAATTTTGTTTATGAAAATTCGCAATGTTACAAAATTAATTAATTTATGAAATTTGAAAGGTTGCAACATTTTATTTATGAAGAATTGCACCCTTTCAATAATAAAGAGTTGCAGCATTTTAATGAAATCCATTCACATGAATAATTGTAGTTTCTATACAGATAGTTACAATTGACATGGCAGTTGATGATACAGTAATGTAGTGATGAGGCGCCATGCATACACAAGTATTGACAATATTGTGGCACCAACACATTTGGAAAGTCTTTGAGCAATTCTATTTGGAAAGATTTTGTTGGAATCTTTATTCCTTATTTTAAGGATTTGTTCTTGATAAGTCAAATATCCATGTATGGCATGGAATTAATTATCTTATCTAATTGGATAAATAAAACCATATGAATCTTGACGATGGTTGACTGAATTCGCTCAAGATGAAAAGCATATCTCTCTATCTGGTAAAGTTAAGACTAGAGTTGCAACACCAGGTGTAGTGACTAGATGAGAAACGTGCAGCTTTGATTTAGGGCAGATATTTTAGAGATAGTACGTCCAAAATAGATGGAAGTCATTGACCTTGATGGGTATAAGGTCTAAAGACTTTATTGGATGACTGGGAGCTTTGGAACTTCATGAGTTGAATTAATTAGAGTGTAAACTTTGTCCCTTTTAGGGTGAGGATCAATGTATATATCAAATTGAGTGGAAAGGGAGTGAGCAAGTGAGGGAAGAGTGTAAACACATCCTATTCAACTTAGTTAGGATTAGTGGGATTCGTTGTGAATGTACTTAGGTATAGTGGATTGCTTGTAAGTGTGGGAAAAGGTTGAGGCTAAGAGAGGTTTGGTTGAATGGAGTGTTTCTCTAGAAGTTTGAATGTATTCTTGTTGAATTTATTGTAGTGGGATTCTTTACCTGGCAAGTGCCTTGCAAATGTAGAAGGTTGGCTCCGAACTATGTTACCAATTGTTATGTTCATTCTATTTATTTTTTATTTATTTATGTGCATTGATGTTTTAATATAACAAATTTATAGCAACACTTGGTGTTGCAATACCTAGTTAAAACTATCACATGGAATTAGAGCCACACTTCTGTTTAGTGACTTGATTTTAAAGTAGGAAAGATCTTGAAATTCTGGCTAGGTCATGAGTACGAAGGAGGGAGCCTTAATTTCTTATCCACCGTTGCTTGATGGGTCAAACTACCTATATTAGTAAGCCCACATAATGGCATTTATCAAATTTGTTGATGAGAAGGTCTGGTATTCAAATCATTAATGGATGGAGTTTACTCACCCAGATAAATGACAAGAAATTAATGCCCAAAGACAACAAGGACTGGACTGTCAAGAAAGAAAAACCTGCCTCAGGTAATTCAAAAGCTATCAATGCCATATTCATGGAAGTCAATGAGGAGCGGTTCAAGTTAATCTCGACTAGTGAATTAGCCAAAGAAGTGTAGGACGTATTACAAAACATGTTGTATGGATGTTAAAGCTTCAACTACTTACCTCCCAATTTAAGGGTCTTAGAATGGGAGAGGATGAAAATAGAGCCATATTTAATGGTAGGGTGAGGGACATAGCCAACCAAGCATACCAACTAGGGAAGTAGTACTTAAAAGCAAAGCTGGTTTGCAACATACTCCAATCTTTGTTGGAGAGATTCTCGGCTAAAGTAGCTACCGTTGAAGAAGCCAAGAATGTTGAAAAAATTAGGTTGGATGAGCTAATGGGTTTTCTATAGATGTATGAGATGAATATACAAGCTAAAAGGAAAAGGGAAACAACTCTTAGAATTAAACATAGCTGTTAGGATAGTAGATGTTGCAACCTTGAGGATGAGGTCATATTAGTTGCATAGAAATTAGGGAACCTGTTGAAAAAGGATACGAGAGGATCCCAAAAGCAAAGCAATGAATAAACCTAAAAAGTCTAGAAATGATCGTTCAAACAAAGATGGAGATGCAAAGATTGAATGAAAGGGAATCTAGTGACATGAGTGTGGCAATTTTAGGCATGTCCTTGCTAAGTGTGCAAATACCTTAAAGAAGTAGGAGAAGTCAATGGCAACTACATGGAGCAAGGACAGTTTTGATTAATCTGATGAAGAACTTATGTCAACACATGTGGCCTTTAACATGATGGAAAACAAGAATTCTTATTAAGAGTTATAGTGGTAGTGACAGTGAGGTTTCACAAGAGAGAATAATGTTTGCCTATAATCTTCTGTTTGTCATGATGCAGGAGATGAAAAAGGACTATAATCAATTAAAGCTCAAACATTATAAATTAGAAGAAGATCATGTAATGGTCATTTCTAGAGCTGAGGATACTAAAACAACACTCAGCAAGTTGAATTCAGAAATTGCTAAGTTAGAAAACATTCTCAGCATAGGAAAGATGCCCAAAGATAACTATTGAGTTGGTTTCTTCAACAACCCAAAAAATGGCATAGAACCTAGTACAAATATTAAATTTGTGAAGGAATCATCATCTAATGTTACAGTACCAGTTTGTGTGGAACTTTTGCTGAAAAAAGACTATACCAGTACATCTACCTTAGCAAAAGACAATATAGTGACAAAGATGGATGAAACTGATGTTTGAGCTCTAGTTCAATAAGCTCCTCTCCTAATCATAGTATCTAGGAAACTAGATTGTGATTGCACACCAACTAAGATGATTTTGGAATAGTTGAGGAACAAGAGACCTATTAAGAAATCAAACATTTGTGAGTAATGTCTAAGTCTAGGACACCCCATTTTTACTTGCTTTTCTTTCTTTAAAAAACTCATGAATGAGAGACAAGCTTGTGCTAAGTTTTTAGGTAGGAAGAAAGATTATACAAAGAATTTAGGTAAGGTAAATAGACTTAAGCTGCTACACTTCCTGTACAGCTTTAAAAGCCTAATCCAACACTAAGTGGTACTTTGACAGTGGATGCTTTAGACATATTATTGAAGATAAGAAAAATTTAACTAATTACAAGAATCACAAAGGTGGCTTTGTTACTTTTGGAGATGGCCAAAAGGGTAAAGTGATTGGAAAAGGCACTCTAAGGGTTGAAGGATTACCAACCTTGAAAAATGTGTTTTTTGTAGAAGGGTTAAAGGTGAATCTAATTAACATCAGCCAACTGTGTGATCAAAATCTTCTTGTTTGATTCTCGAAGGGCCGATGTAGTATGTATGACTATTAGGACTAACTTGTGTTGACAAGGACTAGGTCATCTGATAACTGTTACTTATTGGATGATATTGCAACATGTCTTAGGACCAGAACTAGTAACGATGAAGTTTGGTAGAGGTGCCTTGGACATATAAATTATCGTGGTCTCACCAAACTTTCAAGGTCTGGAGCAATTAAAGGTTTACCCTATATAGTAGACTTTGAAATTGCAACATGTGCAGGGTGTCAACAAGGAAAGTAGTGGCGGAATAGCCAACCAATGTTGTGACACTTGTGCACATCTAGAATCATAGAGTTGTGGTAATAGACATCACGGGACCAATTGATGTTATAAGTGTAGAAGGTAAACGGTACATCTATGTTTGTGTGAATGACTACTGGAGATACAATGGGTGGATTTCTCAAGGAGAAAGTGACATATTTGCTACCTTTAGAAAACTATACTTGTAATGTGTGATTGAAAAGGAATAGTAGTTGTGAGAATTCGGAGTGATCACAATAAGGAATTCGAAAATAAAGACTTTTTATATTTTTGTGAAGAATGTGGAATTGTTTATGAATTCTTTGCACTAAAGACACCATGATAGAATGTCCTCATAGAAAGGAACAATCGAACCTTTTAAGAAATGGCTCATGTCATAAGATTCATGTAAAAGGAGTTAATGTAAAATGGTAGGCTGATGCAATGAACATGATATGTTACATCATCCATTGTGTCTACCCAAGGCTAGTGTTGGAAAAAATTCCATATGAAATTTAAACGGGAAGACGTTAAAACATCAAGTATTTCTATGAATTTGGAAACAAATGTTTCATATTTAATGATTGTGAGCAATTAGGAAAATTCAATGCAAGGATTGATAATGGAATGCTTCTTGACTACTCAACCACAAGCAAGGCCTATTGGGTATATAGCTTTTAAGCTAAAGTTGTTATGGAAACTCTTAATGTTGTTTTTGTTGATGAAGGAAAAGGAATCAAGAAAGAACATCTTGACAAGTGTGTAGACAATGCAAAGGATGGCCATTTTGATGACAATGTCTCTAGAGTAGCTAGAGAGGAAGGAAGTCAACAACTTGACGTTCAAACACTAGATAGTGAGGGTAGCAGTGATGATGCAACACTGCCATAGTCACCTTCATGATGCTATCATTGGAGGAATAGATGAGACAATGTGCACTAGAAATGTTGAAAGGATTAACTACCAAGATCTTTTAGTGTATCCTTGTTTTTATCCAACATTAAACTAAAAAATGTAATTGAGGTATTGAAGGACAAGTTCTAGATTATGTAATGCAAGAGGAGTTGAACCAATTTACAAGAAATGATGTTTGGACCATGGTGGAATGGCCATAAGATGTGTATAGGATAGGCACCAAGTGAGTGTTTAAAATTAAGATGGATGAGCACGGTGTTATAACAGACAACAAGGCAAGGCCAGTCGTGCAAGGTTACTCACAAGTTGAAGGAGTTGATTTTGATGAAACCTTCACACCTATAGCATGCCTTAAATCAATCAGATTGCTCATTTGAGTTGCCTATAGTCTCAACATCAAGCTATGCCAAATGGATGCCAAAATGGAATTTCTAAGTGGAGTGTTCCAAGAAGAGGTTTATGTAGAGCAACTTAAACAGTTTGACGACTTTACATATCCTAACCATGTTTATAAACTTAACAAAACTCTTTATGATCTAAAACAAACACTAAGAGTATGGTACATGAGGCTTGCAAAGTACTTATTAAAAGAAGGATACAAGAGTGAGGGAGTCGATTGAACACTATTCATCTGCTGTTGTGACACCAACATCCTCATTGTGCAGATTTATGTAGACAACTTTGTCTTTAGATCCAACTCAAAGCAACTTGTTGAAAAATTTGTGGAAGTAACAAAAAGGAGTTCGAAATGAGTATGGTCAGCGAGCTGACTTATTTCTTAGGTTTACAGGTAAAGCAGGCTAATGATGGCACATTTGTCTCATAGAGCAAGTATGCCAAAAATATGATGACGTTTTTTAGTTTGGTGTCATTCTGACGTGTTGCATTACCAATGTCGGTCAACACAAAATTTACTAGGGATGATGTTGGAGCACTAGCTGAGGTGAGTTGGTGTTACAACATGATAGGTAGCCTCTTATACTTGACTACAAGCCATCTAGAGATATGCCACTGTGTTAGAGTATGCGTGAGGTTCTAATTCAATCCCAAGGAGAGCCATATAAGTGTCATGAAGTGAATCATTTGATACATAAATGGCACAAGTGAACTTCGTATTTGGTAATCAAAAAGATTGAGTTTGGACTTAATTAGGTTTAGTAACCCTAATTGGGTAGGTAATGTTGATGACTGGAAGAGAACCATGGGTGGATGTTTTTATACAGTTGATAACTTGGTCATGTGGTTTGGAAAAAAACAAAACTTAGTCTCCTTATCCACGACCGATTTAGTTGCATAGCTTTGGGTGCTTGTTATGCACAAATTTTATGGATGAAGCAACTGCATTTAGATTATAGAGTGCCACAACACACTATGGTGATTAAGTGCAATAATCAAAGTGGCATAAATATTTTCAAGAATCCAGTTCAACATTTTTGAACCAAGCACATTGATATAAAACACCACTTCATTAGAGAACTTGTGGAAGATGGAATGGTGGTAGTGGGCTACATTGCAATATCAACTCAATAGACAGACATCCTTACAAAATCATTTGACCTTGAGAGATTTTTTGAGCTAAGACTAGGCCCTTGCCTAGTCTAGCTAAAGGCCCACATTAGGCCCAATCCATGATGATTGTAGATGGAAAATTTTTTAGAGGGAATAGAAAAACCAAATCTAATCAACTCTTTGCAACATTTTTCCTTTTCATGTTGCATGGGACTCCTAACTACCTACAAGATCCTCTCAAATTAATCAAAAGTAATATCTTCTTTAAATATCTTGATTTTCTCTCTCTCTACTTTTTTTTAACCCTCCCATTCCTTTACAATTTGTTATAGCACTGGAAGCTTTATTCTTTACAACTCCTCTACAACTTCCAAAAAAAAAAAAAAAAGACAGAGAGAGAGGAAAAGGGAAAAAAAGGAGTTGGAAGAAAAAGGGGTGACATTAGAACATCAACACTAATAGCTC
Organism: Avicennia marina; assembly: GCA_019155195.1. NCBI lineage: Eukaryota > Viridiplantae > Streptophyta > Magnoliopsida > Lamiales > Acanthaceae > Avicennia > Avicennia marina. Next base: position 14,380,139 of record CM032754.1, on the reverse strand, counting down.
CACTACCAGAGGAGGTTATAGCATAGTGTAGGAACAAATACTATCACCTAAAGCACCAGCATAACAAGAATTTGTGAAGGAGGACGTTGTCACTGAAGCTGTACCCATCACCACCGTGTACCTTAAAGGGTATGTTTGGCCCAAACCAAAGATAGCAAGAAAAGGCAGAAAAAGCGTTGTTAGTGAGCTCAAAACAAAACCTTAGAATCTTGATGTTGTAGTAGAGCTAAGACCCACTACTAGTGATACCGAAGCATTGCCACTAATAGCTGAAGTAGAACCTATTCAAGTTGACCTTGAACCTACACTTGGGCCTAAGCCACAACAAGCAAAAGAGGAAATACAAAAAGAAGATATCGGAGAGCCCTCTAAACCATTGAAGAAAAACAAGAAAAAGAAGGGCGAAACCTTATCTTCAAAGAGGAAGGTAGCGATGTCTCCAAAGCCATTAATTTTAAATTCTATACTGCAATGTGTGAGGAACAAATAACTATATTGTTGGGAGAAAGGTGATAACTGAAAAATTTGTTGACTTTGACAAATACAAGGGGTTAGGAGTTATTAATTTGCTAAAGGAGATTGGGCTCTTTGATATTTTAGTTTCCTTTAACATATATTATTCAAGTTTAGTGAAAGAATTTTATTCCAATTTGAAGAGGAGAGCTATGGATGGTAAATTGAAAATTAAACCTTTGTGCTATAATCTTCAACATAATGTAATGCAGAATCTTGCGACACAACCTTAAACTTGACTCATTTTGGAATGATACCGAACATACTTGTGCAGAAATTGAAGATTGGCCATTCTGAACTTGCCTTGAAGATTGTGCAATGCAATATAATGGAAGGGTGCTAAGACTTATTAAGGTAAATGATCGACTTGATGTCCCAATACCAAAAAGGTACCAGTGTACCTAGCCTACCAAGGGTGGTCTCGTTGGTGTTATTATCCACCTAGAGGCACTTGGGTGCAAGATTGATAGATAAATAATTCAGTTATACTTACAGCATTGCGAATTGGAACTATAACTAACTACCTCAAAATCTATTCTTGACTTTGTTTTTGATGAAGATGCTGATGATGTTCTAATATCAGCTCCGTCAGAGGTTGGACCTTCTAGCACTTAAAGTCCACATGAGCCCTTCCTCTTTCTTAGGTTTTGACTTTGTCATTGTGTGCCTCAAAGGGAAAGTCAGATTACAGATTGAGGAGGAGTTGAGGGGGAGCAACATAGTGGGAGTGGATTGAATTTTGATGGGGTTTTTGGTTGATTCATAAAACTTCTTGCTTGGATGGTGATGTTAGAGCATAGGCACTCTTGCTAGTTTTCTGCTACTAGTGGTTTCTATTTTTGTTGTTGTTAATGCTTTTATGCTACTGATGACCTTTTAGCTACTGTTGCTGATGGACTTATGCTATTCTATTTTCTTTTATGGATGGCTTATACTAGTTTACTTTTTGGCTCTTTTAGCTAGTAGTTGTTATTATCAGTGATCGTATTTTATGATAATTACATGTGGCTTATTTTGAATGATTTTTCTACTAGTATAAGTAGTTTATTTAAATCTTCCTTAAATGTTGGATAAATGTTGCAACATTGGGCTTCAATTCTTTTGTTGCTACTTGATAAAAATTTGTTGTACTTTGATAATTTTGTAACATTAGTAAGAGGTTGCCACTTAGGACTTACTAATCAACAAATATGGACACTTAGAAAATTTTTAGAATTGTTTGTTGATAATTTAGAGAGTGTTGTGCTGCATAATACCAAAGGGAGAGATTGCTGGCGTGGAAGCTAACTTAGCACTGACATGGCAATGACGTGGTAGATGACATGGCAATTGATGATACAGTGATGTAGTGATGTGGTGCCAAACATGCATAAGGGTTGGCAATGATGAGGCGCCAACACAATTGGAAAGTTTTTGTGCAATCCTATTTGGAAAGATTTTGTTGGAATCTTCATTCCTTATCTTAAGGATTTGTTTTTGATAAGTCAAGTATCCATGTATGGCATAGGATTGATTTATATTATCTAATTGAATAAACAAAATAGTGTGAATCTTGGTGATGGTTAACTGAATCCGCTCAAGATGGAAAGCATACCTTACTATTTTCAAAAGTCAAGACTGATGTTAGAGCACTAGGTGCAGTGACTGGGTAGTGGAATTTTTTAGATATTACACATCCAAAATAGATGGAAGTCATTAACCTTGATGGGTATAAGGTCTGAAGACTTTATTAGATGACTTGGAGCTTTGGAACTTCACGAGTTAAGTTAATTAGAGTGTAAACACATCTTGTTTAACTTGGTTAGGATCAATGAGGTTGGTTGTGTGAGCACTTGGCATAGTGGGTTGCTTGGAAGTATGGGAAAAGGTTGAGGCCAAGTGAGGTTTGGTGTGCTTCTCTTAAAGCTTGGGTATACTCTTATTGAATTTGATATAGTGATATCCTTTACCTAGGCAAGTGCCCCCATAAACATAGGAGGTCGGCTCTAAACTGCATTATCAATTGTTATGTTCATTTTATTTATTTTCTATTTGTGTGCGTAGGTGTTCTAACATAACAGATTTATAGCAGCACTTGGTGTTACAACAAGTAATCAAAACTATCACTTTCAATGAATTCTCAAATGGCATATTTTCATTCACTTTTTCTATTTCTTTAATATAAATTTTACATAATTCATTTGCTTTTCTCTTCTTTCATTTATGTATTCTACTTCCCTTTTTTAACTCCTTTTGATTGTAGTGTCAAATATTACAATCTTATAACTAAAAACATGTATTTATGCTAATCCTAATTTTGAGGGAAAGCTTTGAAAAATAAAATCTAACTTATATATTAAGTATGATTTTTGAATATCTTATTGATAAAGAGATCACATCATCTTGGAAAGATAATATTAATGAAAATTTAGAGGATTAGAGGAGTTGTCATTGGTTGCAAAACTAACTTGGAGTTGCAATAGATGCCACAAGTGCTAAAGAGTCAGTGAGTTAATGTTGCAACAAGTGTCTACACTCCAAGATTTGATGATGTAACAAGTGCTAAAGAATCCAAGACCTTTTAGATTCCAATTCCCTTTAATTATGGTGATTCTTGGAGATTTTTAGAGATCAGATAAAGCTACAAACTACCCTAAATGTGTGGAAGATGTCATTGTGGACAACAAAGAGGATATTCAAGAAGTCAAAATGATTCTAAAACCTTACGTAATTGGATATGTGCTAATCAAGAAAAGGAAAGAAGATCTCACCAGAAAGGAAAGTCAATTTTGTAACAGTAAAAGATATAACCAACAATATAGAAGTTGTTGGATAAGATTAAGGAATTAATTTATTTTATACAATTAAGGAATTCAAATATTCCTTTACTCTTGTATAGAGGACATTTGCCAAGATAGAGAATAGGGAGGAAAGCTTGGGAGCTTTGCAAAATCTCGTGAGTCTCTTAAAGTGTGAGTAGAGTTGTTCATTCTAATACACTTATGTAAGTGTTAAACCCACTTGATGCACTTGAGGGTTTGCTACTTTCCTTTAGTGAAGGAAGTACACATAGGTATTTGTCAAGACATTGGTAAAGGGGTTTGTCATTAGATGCATCTACTAGCTGTACTATCACTTATATCATAGTGCAATTGTTGAACTAGGCAAAGCACCACAAATCTAAGTGCACTTGAGGCTCCAAATTGCGTGAACCATCTCATTGTTGCTTCTTTAACTTTTTGTGTGTTGTGTCATTTTTATATGTTGCAAAAAACAATATAAAAGATGTTAGCTATGTTGCAACATCCAACTCAATTTCACAAGTGGCATTAGGCTATGCAATTATTCTTTTGTGTTGGGTTTGTTCAAAGTAGGTGAAATTTGGGAAAATTTTACATTCAGAATATGAATATGAGGTAAGGAGTTTTTGTACCCTTGCTTGTGGATGAGTATTCCATGCCTCCATTGATGAGAAGGCTTGGTGTGTAATTACTGAAGGATGGCATCCCCCAACTATCCATGCTGATGATGGAAACTAAGTTTCCAAGGATATAAGAAATAGAAAGTAGCCCTTCAAAACTCAAAGGAGAAAAATGCCTTATTCACTAGAGTTGATGAAAAGAAATTCAATCTCATCTTAACATGTAAGTATGCTAAGGAGGCATGGAATATCCTTCAAAGTGTGAATGAGGGTACTAGCACAATGAGAATGTCAATGTTGCAAATGAAATTTTAGACATATTGCTGCAAACCAAGCATATTTCCTTGGAAGAAGTATTTAGAGGTCAAGTTAATGAGGAAAACATTAAGATCACTTCTTGAGGATATTCTCAGCCAAGGTTGCTGCCATTAAAGATGTCCAAGATGTAGATAATATGTGGCTGGATGAGTTAAGGGTGTCATTATGATATTCGCATAAAATCATGAGATTTAATGTGATAATTGTGCTCTAAATGCTTTAATTATGTGAAAATATGGCTTACATTTGTGCAAACTGGCTAATTGTAGGTACAAAGTAGATTAGAGTACAAAAAGATGCAAAAAATGAAAAAAATCAAGCATTAGATCGATCCTTGGTAGTTTCAGGATTGATCATATTAGATGGGATTGCACAAGATTGATCTAGACATAGGCAGTAGCTGGGTGATATATTCTAGAAATACAATCGTGAGGATGTGTGATTGATCGCTAACAATCGCGGAAGTAGGATCTTTATAGATTGATAGGATGTGCAGGAGAAGATCGATCCATTGGGAGCTAAAATTGCTATCGTCACACAATGGATTGACCAAGATTGATCTAAATGCAATGCGATCAATCTAAGAAAATGCTAAATTGATCCAAGTGGCAACAAATTAAAAAACATAAGTTTTCATACACCAAATAACCAAAATTCCTCCAGAACTATAAAAAGACTTGAGAAACACATATAGACATATAGAGTTGTTGAAGAGAGAGAAAACACTTGAGAAAATTTTATGGGAAGAAATTCAAGGCGTGCGTAGGTGAGATGTGCAAATCGGTGATCCGGCTATTAAGCCCTGGGTTTTTCTTTTCCTTTCTCTTTTCTATTCCCAAAGATTGAATTTTTGATTAAACTTTGTGATGGGTGTAGTTAAAATATGTCTAACTAATTTTCTAGTGCTTAGAAATCAAATAAATCCAAAATTATGGTTAGAATAGTTTATTTGGTTTTAATACAATATTTTCTATTTAATTATTTGTGTTACTTGTGTTGAATTTCAATTATATCTATATGATTGGATTATTTGTTATGTTTAAATTTGGAGATTCTAGTGAGATAATTTTATGCATTAGAACTAAGGTACACAAATTAGTTGAAACTTTGAGTTGAGAAACCGGTGAATTCTAAAGAATTAAAAAGGCGAGATTGAATGCATATGTTTAGAAAGGGATGAAATCGAGAGAAGATTCCTAGTTAATTCACATAGGTTTTTATTTAATTTTCAAGAGAGTTAAATGGGAATAAAATTGAAAACCTTGATTAATAATTGGATGGAATCAGCATTAAAAACTGATAGAATACTTAAATCTAGGGAAGAGGAGTGAGACCGATTTCCTAGGTGATTCTTGTATATTGATTGTCTCTAGATTATCATGCGTGCCTGGGAAAAAAATATTTGTTTGCTAGTTGATTTTATTTATTAAATATTTTTGGCTTCATTGAGATTGCATGACTTGATTTTGGGATTATCTAGTAATAGTCGGTTTAGTTTTATTTTTGATTCATATGGGATGATACTTGTACTCACTATAGTATTATAAATTGATGATGAGCACTTACGGTTAATTGTGAATTCCATTTTCACATGATCAAGCTTTCTGACGTCACTATTGGGGTTGAGTTAATCATAGTACTACCATTGTGAAATTTGTTGAACTCTCAATCAAGCCTAGGAGGTTAGTAGTTCACTTGCTTTTTAGGCACATATTAGGTTATTTTAGTATTACTTAGTTTGTTTTTGGGAGTTTACTGTTTTATGGATCAAACTATAGGGTCAGAAAACCTTGAGTTTGATATTGAAATAGAAAAAACTTGTTGTAAGTTAAGGAAATACGCTAAAGTAAGAAGCAATCAGAACTTTGAGATGGAAGAAGATAACAATAATCCAAATTTGATTCCCAATCTCATTGAAAATCCACCCTCTACAATTTAAAATACACCCTAGAGTAGTTCAGAACTATTACTGGCCTGTTGTGCATCAAAATTTCTCTGGCATTCAACAACCTGTTCAAGCTAATAATTTTGAGTTGAAGCCATCTTTAATAAGTATAGTGCAGCAAAACAATTTTGAGGGATTGTCTCATGATGATCCTAATTTACAACTAGCTACTTTTGTCGAAATATATGACACAATAAAGATGAATGGTATTGCTAAATATGCCATCCACTTGAGGCTTTTACTGTTCTCACTTTGGGGTAAAGTGAGAGAGTGCATGCATTGTTTGTAGCCTGATAGCATAAATTCCTAGGAGGAATTTGCCCAAAAATTCCTAAATAAATTCTTTCCTCCTTTTAGAACCTCTCAACTTTGTAGTGAGATCACACAGTTTTGACAATTGATTATGAGCCTTTGTATGAGGTATGAGAGTGTTTCAAAGATTTACTCTGTAGATGGTCTCAGTATGGCTATCATGATTAGTTCCAAATCCAACTATTTTATAATGGTTTTATTGATTAAACTAGGATGGTAGTTGATGCTGCCATAGGTGGTAGTATGCTTAAAATGATGACGAATGAAGCTTATTGCCTACTTGAGGTTATATCGGCCAACAATTTCCATTGACCAAATGAAAGGAACCAATCTAGGACGGTTGTTGTAGGAATGCTTGAGGTCGATTAGTTGCCATCCTTAAGTGCCCAAGTTATTGCCCTAAGCAACCAAATACTCAGTTGATTGTCAAGGACTCTTCCAAAAATTCAATTGAAACCATGGCAAGCACATTTACAGTGAAATAGTCGGAAGGACCATGCTGCTAAATCTCTCAAAATTTCCAAATCAATACCATCCTAAGTTACTTAATCATGAGAATTTCTCATATGCAAATATGAGAAATGTTCTCAATCCTCTGTCTAGATATAATCTGCCCCTCTTGAAAAGAAGCCATTTTTGGAGGATTTGGTGACTTCTTTTGTCATGAAAACTAAGAAGGGGCATGAAAAATTTAAATCCAAGTAGGACAACTTAGAAACCTACCAGGGGGATTTAGGACCTTCTATGAAAAATTTGGAAATTCATGTAGGGCAACTGATGAATGTTTTAAAAGCAAACCCATCCACATCTTTTCCACCAGTTAACACCAAACCAAATTTATGAAATCAATGTCATTCTATAACCCTAAGAATTGGATTGGTGATTCAACCACAAGAAAAATCTCTAAAAGAATTTGAAAAATCCCCAAAAAATAAAGGTCCAATTGAATACAAGAAAGACAAAGAAAAGAGGAACCAATGTGTAATGGTATAATTTTCATTGGTTCTCTTGTTCCTTCATCATTTCCTTAGCGCTTTTGCAAGTAATAATTAGACAAACAATCTCCAAAATTTCGAAAATCTTCAAAAAGACCCACATAAATATTCCCTTAGATGTTGTACTTGAACAAATGCTGAACTATTAGAAGTTTAAGAAGGAAATAATGTCCGAAAAAAGCAAGTAGACTAAAGAGTGGACAGTCAAGTTATTTGAGAGATGTAGCACCGTGGTCCTTCCCATTATTCCATAGAAAATGCAAGATCTAGGTAGCTTCACCATTCCTAGAATTATTGGCAAAACAAATTTTGAGAAGCCATTGTGTGATCTTGGATCCAGTATCAATTTAATGCCTCACTTAGTTTTTGAAAAGTTAGGAATGAGGAGATGAAGCCCACTAGAATTTCTCTTCAAATGGCTAATCGTTCCTTGACTTTTTTGCGAGGGATAGTAGAAAATGTCTTAGTTAAAGTCAACAAATTTATTCTTCTCTTGACTTTGTGGTGCTAGACATGGAAGTGAACAAGGAGGTACCACTTATCATTGGTCGTCCATTCTTGGCCACTAGTAGGGCTATGATAGATGTTCAAAATAGTACCCTTGCTCTATGTGTTCACGATGAAGAAGTCAAATTTAACATCTACCAAGCCTTGAAATTCCCTAACAATAAATCTAATTAAAATAGGGTATATGTTATTATGTCTTGAGTAGAAGAATATGAGGGGGAATTTCTCACAAAAGATGAGCTAGAACATAAGATAGCAAATTCTAATAGGGTTGTGAAACACTTCTCACTTTGAAATTCCATGCACTAATTTTGTTGATTTTGCCAAATAGGGTGCTCCTACAAAAAATTATTCTAAAGAATCCCATAAAAAGTTTGAGCCATATCCCCAAAGTTCTAAAGAGTTGACTCTTAAACTTCTCCTTGACTATCTTTTATATGCATTTTTAGGAGAGAATTCAACTCTTCCAGTCATTAGTTCTGCCTCTTTTGAGAAGGAGCAAGTTGAAAAATTTCTTGCTCCCTCGAAGTGACACAAGAGTGCAATAGGATGGTTTATTTTTGATTTGAAGGAAAATTCTCTATCCATCTACATGCACCAAAATCTCATAGAAGATTCAACGAAGCCTACTATCAAACATTTATAAATAGATTATAAAATCAATTTTTACGCTTTTGAGTATTTTATTAATTTGTTATACTTTAGATAACTTCAAAAAATGAAGTTATTTGGCATAAAATTTGGAACAATTGTATGCTAGTCTTATGAGATTTAATGTTATTTTGAAATAGGTCATAGTTTATTTTGTGAGGCCTATCTATAAATATGATTTTGAGTGAATCATACACTTAGGATGGAATTTTTGATCTGTGTAGAATTTCTTATATTGTTAAGGTGCTAGAACTACATGAAAAAAGGCATCAAAGAAGCTAGAATTCATGCTCTATACATGCAGCACTACATGACACCTGCATTAGAGAGATTCAAATTCATGCAGTCAACATGCTGCTGTCATGTGGTCGACTAACTATCGTCATGCGGCTGTGCATCAGAAAATAGAAAAATTATACCTAAGTATACTATTTAGATGCTTTATCACATGAGGTGTCATGCAGCCACACAAAGACTGCATGGGAACACCATGAAGACAAAAAGAAGAGAAGAAAGGGCTTTTGAAGAAGAAGTTGAAGGAAGAATCAAAGGATTCATCATCATCACTCCATTGGATACAACACTAAACATTACTACCCTTGAATTTCATGTGTTTCCTAGTTTAAATATGAGTGGTTCTTGTATAATGATGAAGTGCTCTTTGGTATTGTTAAACGAAATTATAATCTAGGGATTTATGTTGTTAATATGATTAATGTTTATTTCAATTTGTGATCAAATGTCTTTGAATTAGCATTTGTGATTGTTGTAGTTTGAATACTTAAGAATTTGGCCAATTCTTATGATAATGATGGTTATGGAATAATAGTGGAAGCAAATTTCTATAATCCATAAAACAATCATAAACACAATATTTCTAAAATTAGTAGAAGTCAAACTAGGATATTATATATTTTTGTGTGGCAAATTCAATTAAATAAATGATTGACATATGTTGAATATGGACAAGTCATATTACAATGACAAAACCTAGACATTTAAGGTTAAATAATAATCTTCAAAAGCTTTTGCATTTTCTTATTTAGACTTGCATAACAAATTTATTTTATAAATTTATCAAAATCATTGCAATAAAATGATTGACTTGACTAATGTATACATAGACAAATCAATAGATACAAATTGACCTCCTTATGGATTCGACACTCTTACTTACTTTATATTACTTGATCACGATAATTGTGTACTTGTAGCTTTAAACTGGTCAACTTTCATGCGTATCACAGGTTGCTACACTATTATATATACACAAATTCGTACCATAAATTATTTTATCAACTTGTAATGCACTATTTATTTTATTTTTCATATTTCACTAGTTTTTAAATTGTTTAAGCATATTCAGTTTGGCAACGTTGCGGCGGAAGTGTGAAATAGGTATTGGAATTATTTCATGAAAATTAGAAATTTTATGATGGAAATTCTATCACATTCAAAACAACAAAGCACACACAAAATCAAGATTTGAATGTAAAATAAGTGCAAACACATGAAAAATTAACAAAATTAATTAAAAATTTGTGTGTAAATAATAAAGCATAATTTCAATAGCCTTATATTTCCTTTGTATAGCTATAAAGTCCAAATCTTAAGGAATTTGGCCTCTATGAGAAAAAAGAACTTGAATAAATCATAACCATACTAAATAAACTTGGGTTTAAAACCTATTTACATAATGAATAATAATCCTAAAAGAATCATACACAAAATAGACTATTTAAATAATTTACTAGATCAAAATCTTCATTCCAATTGACCCCATAGTCAAATCTTCAAGATAAATATTTTGATTTATTGATCTCAATGGCATGAGATTTATCTCAGCTAATTCAAATCCATCCATGTCAATCCTGATCCTACTAAGTTCATGTTCCAGAATGTTTGTCTTTCTTGCATATTCATGTACCACAATTCCCAACAATATTTTTGAATCACTTATATCCTTTTCATCCATTATTTTCAAATAAATATTTATCCATGTATGTGTAATGCAAATAAGATTTGCTTGAATTCTAGCTTTTCAATGGAAAAGTTAAATTCATTCACTGGAAATTTCATTGATACATGAAGGTCTATGAAAAAAACAAAATTAATTTGATAGGCCATCAATCTTCCCCTTTAATAATATGGTACTGCTTGCCCTAACAGGGGAGTAATTGATGTTGGTGTGTAAGAATTCGTGGCTTGCATTGTCAAACTCCATGAACATAGCATTTATCCAATTCAACCTACTTTGAATATGACTTTCAATAATGATCACAGCTCTAGTTTATTGTCTATCATGAACTTCACTTTTTTTTAGCCATGACTTACATGCCCATTTGAATGAAGATACTAGTTGAAAACAAATTTTGATATGATTTTCTAGCATAATATGCTTAGCACACCCTTTGCATTTTAAGTCCTGAATTTCCCTTCAAGACATTAACTTTCTTCACCTTTTTTGGCCATTTACCTTGCTTTAAAGGATTCATGATATACATCCCACCATCTTTCATAAACAAATAGTTACTCTCTTACATCAACTCTTTTCTCCTCTTTTTGTCTCTCTTATGATTATTATGGGATTTAACAAATATTTGGCTGCAAGAAAATTGAGGAAATGAATACCAATAGATTGTCCAAAATTGTGTGGTAAGGATATGCTTCATCTCTTTCCAAGTATGGAAAGGCTTACCTTATAACCATTAATGAACTTGCATGAATTTCCATGACGATAATGTTGCTCTTTCCATCTTTTGAACCACCAACTCAAATTGACACTACTCTGACGCCGTCATATGTTGAAGGGCACTTTTTATCCCCTTAACCCAATTTAGGAAATCATATGTACTATTGTGTTGATGGCTACGAAGAGATGGAAAACCTACACTTTTTAAAAATTCTTTGATTTTTTCATTGAAATTCATCAAAGGTTTGATCCTTATAAGGTATTCTAGATTTCACAAAGTTCCGATCGAGAGCTAGCCCCTCATTGCCAATAACTTTGTTGTTTATTGGTAATGTAACTGGCCATGAGATTTAATTTAAGAATAGAAGAAATTCCCTCTAATATCACCTAACTTGACAAGAGTGCAAAGTGGGTATTGAAATAATTCCTGAGCAAATCCAAAAATAATACAACTAGATTTGAATCATGATAAAAAACCCCAAGCACAAAGTCAAGTTTTGTATGTAACATAAACACAAACAAATGCCAAGTTAATAAAATTTACTAAAAATTTGTGTGAAAATAATAAGGCTTAATTTCAATGGCCTCCTATTTATAGCTATAGAGTTTGATTCTTAAGGAATTTGGTCTTTACTACAAATAAGAATTTGAATAAATTCTAAACCTACTAAATAATATCAAAACTAATAAAAGATCCTATTCAAATTTGATATTAAAACCTATCTAAATAATTAATAATAATCCTAAAATATTGCTAAGTTTGTATACAAGATGAATACAAATGCATTCCATGATGTTGGTATAGGTTGTCTTACAAGACCCCATGGCTTAAGAGTAACGTCCAAATTCATGGTGGGGTTTCTAGTTTTGTATTGGTGACTTGGTTCCCAATGTCTCTCTTACTATCACTCTCTCCTTTATCTTTTGTTGTTTTTACAATATCTCTGATATTCATTGCTTGATACGTCAACTCAATCTTATTGATATTATAGCTTCATTTAGCAAACCCCACTAGCAAAAAAAGGTTAAAGCTAGTTTGCATATGCTTCATGGAAGTGTAAAGCAAATTCATCAACCTTACATGAAGGTCATTCTTAACTATGTCTATTTTAGTAGTGATTTAGTTCCCATGGGTAGAGAGCATTGCTGGGGATGTGGGGGCCACTCAAAATTTGTATTTAGAGGAGATTTTAATCCACAATTGTCAGCCCTTGTGAGTTCCCTCGGCCGTAGGCATTTCTAAGTGGACAATCCCTCCTTCGCCTTCAGTCATCCATTATAAGGCACCACCCACCGGTGTACTTGTGCCTCTTAAAGTCTTCATGTGTCATGGCTGCCTAACCATGCAAACACTTTTTGCGTGTTTCTTGACTAATTACTTTTTTAAAAATAAATAAATGTATATTGTGGTTAGTATTTTACTGTTAGTTAATCAATTCAAGCCCAAAAAAGAAAATATGATAAATAGCATGCTTACTAGTATTTATTTGAAGCTAGCCACATATTTCCATTTGTTCATTCAACGTGGAAATTCAAGCCCATCATATTCATTTTTCGTGTTCATAATTTTGTGTAGAATCAATTTTTTTGGTTTTTTGTTTCTTTTTTTTTTCTTTTGTGTGGGTGTGGGTTCTTGGATTAATTTCTATCCAATAGGAAAGTTGGAAAAATTGACCAACTACATAATAATAGGCATGCCCATGCAAAATGCACGCGATGCATTTGCATTGGGTGTTTAAAATTGTGACAAATGTCGCAATTTTCTATTAAAAAATAAAAAAATTATTGTTACAATTTTATCACTAAATGCAGGATTTACCAGATCTAACAAGCAACAAGCATGTAAGGGACATTTGGTTATGAGCATAACATGTTTAACATAGGATATTGTTCGTTAACCTAAGCAAATAATATGTGTTGCAGTCTTTAGGCAACACCATCACATCAACATTTACTCCTATAGAAAAATTAAAATAAAAGAGTGAGAATAATGAAAGTAACATGCCAATGATAACCCAATGAATTATTGATGTGTCAATCATGAAATTGCTCAACTATTATATGCAACCTTGAATGTGAAAAGGCACAAGAAAGTGCTAAAAATGAGGCACGTCTGAGTTTTCAAATTCAAAAATAGCAAATAATACACACAAGATTAACAAATACAGAAAAATGAAGGAAAAAACTCATCTATACAGTTATGGTGAGGATTTGCAACGTAAGGTACACCTGCAAGATCTGGGTACCATCTCAAATCGAGCAAGTTTAATATAAAAAAGATAGGCACGTAATCCCAGAGTCTTAATGATTTAGCATACTACCACATGTATCATGAAGAATGTCAAGAGACCAGACCTCTATATAGGGGACTAAGAAATCTAGCAGGAACATAATTTGTTAAGCCATTTATAAAAATAAAGTAACCTCTTGGCTTTTGGTGAGTACAATGTGAAACGAAGTTGCAAAAAACAAAAGAAGGATGAAGTTGAGCCGAAAGAAAAAACTTTATTGCATTAACAAAACTAGGGAAAAGAATAACAAAGTTAAGGGAAAAATCACAATTTTATTTATAAACTCTTAGCCAAACACATCCTATACTAACATAATAGTTTGGAAGTTGTTGCTCTCCGTCTCCTCTCTCTATTCACTCTTGTTGTTTTTTGATTAAATATTCTACAGAATGCACTATTTATAGAATACAAAAACACATAATTAAAGAATGACTTAACCCACTAAACTATTACAATTATAACAACAAATTAACTATGGTAACTCTTGATTTCCCAAGTGCTTATCTTCTAACCTCAATTTTATTGTATTTATTTGTTTCCAAGTTCTTGATCATCAAGTATTATCCAATTTTGAACCATCTCCCATACTCTTTTTTGATTCAATATTATGTTCTCGAGGTAATGGCTACAACATTGAGACATATTCCATATGCCTCAACTTGCACTTTTCTTGCTTATTCCAAGCAATGTAGTGTCCAGGATTAACACTTGCATCAATTTTATAATACAAATCCTCATTAAATTCATTTTTGAGAGAATCATTGGCATAATCCTCAAAATTTCTAGTTATAATGTGTCCAACTATTGACTCATCATTCACTTCATGCATCAAGTTTATTTTGACTTGCACGTATACCATGATGCTAGGTCCAAAACATTCAAAATTCAAATGCATTACTACAATTTAAACTTGCAAATGATTAAAAATTACCTCATTCGGTTGCAATTCTTCATAATCTTTCTTTGCTACGTTAGAACTATCTTGTTGTTTGGCAAATGAGCCAATTATTTTTCTTATGGCCATTTTGATCTTAAATTTAAGAGTTAACACTTTTTTCCCATGCTTCCATGTGTGCCACTTTTTCAAGCTTAAATTCTTTTCTCAATCTTTGAATTTCATGCTCAAGTTTTTCAATCTTATTTGTATCGTCATGTGAGTTTTTTCCTCCTTTATCCAATTCCAACCTACTTATTAAAAATATCATGACAGAGAAAACGTAGTTGGAGAATGGACAGACTCTCATGCATAGTCATAGGGGAGAAGGACATTCACCTTCTTAGTTGTTTATGTAAATGTAGGATACAATGTGGTTATTTGTCATAGACTTGTAAGAGACGCAAGAAAAAATACAAGTAGACCACAATGTTGAGGACCTAAAGGGGTGGGACAGTATCTAGCTCCACTGACAATAATATGATGTTCATCAATGTGGTTCATGGCTTAAAAAGGGGCGATTGCCTATGACTGGATTGGAGGCTAGCTCTCCAAGCAATTGCAAGGAGGATCCAATAGCTTAACTTTCTCGCCCAACTCTAAGTTAAGAGTAATGCAAGAGAAATTGGAACATACACAATAGGAATTGCACAAACATAGGAGAGACTAGACAAATTTATACAATTTGTTGCCAGTAAGCTAGGCATCGACTCCTTGGATGAGGATAAAGGCGAAGATGGCAATGAGGACATTGATTGGCTCGACACAGATGGGTAGATTTATGGCTTCAATGCACACCCTTCGTTTTTGTCCCATATTCAATGCCAAAATATTCATCTCAAATTTTCCTATCCTAAAATCATCTCTATTTAAATCATTTTGGATCTATGCCAGATTTGGATCTAGGATGACTTTTCTATGTGTCGTTCCAAAAATTTAGTGATAAGGTCATTTGGGACGGCCTAGAGATCGTCCCAATCTGACAATGTTTTGTAGTATTAGAAAAGACATAAAGAACGAGGATGTTCCTTCGCAACAAATCAGCCACATCGAGTACAATCTTACCTTCAGATGCTCTAGTCCACATTCAGGTATTATAATATTCTTTAATTAAAAAATCAGACTTTCAAGTCCACGTTCAGGCACGACAATATTCCTTGATTGAAAAATCATAGACTTTTTGACCTTGAAGATATACCTATTCATTTATATATATTATTTTTAAGCATAGGCATGAGTTTAATGTTAGTAGAGATGGTTTAAACATATAGGAACCAAATATCCAACACATATTGTGCTCAACACAATCATTACATGTAACGCTTTCTTGTGGGTATTTTTCATAAAGCATTTAATTATGTTTGTACCACCAATAACTTCTTTATTGTTTCTTTTTTAGACTCCAATATTGGATCCAAGTAAAATGAAATTTACTGACTTACATGGGGTAACTAATTGATTGTCCATTGAAAGTGTTATACTTTATTATAACTTTATCCTAATATATTGCTATGATTACTTTTATTTCTACATTGATCAGATCAAACGGGATACATTTTTAGTGGATCAACTATCAATGACTTCACACAGTTTAATATCACGTCTAATAAATCAAGTGGAAGTTTAGTTACTTGTAATGAAATATGCGGTTGTCTTGCGCGCCATGCCCAAGTGATTTATTTGTAGATGCGCGAGAGAAGGAAAATCAAGAATATTTAGAAGTTTTGAATTATGGATAGGGATTTTCCCTTGAAGTGTGTTCCTGGTGGTTTCTCTATATTTAGTTGAATTGCATTTTTTTCCTACAAATATTTATGTTGATGTCTCTATGCATACGAGAACTTAAAAAATTTTTGAATTGGTGTGATCTGAGCCAGCATTACATTGATTCATTCCTCTTGTTTTCACTGTTTTTCAAGAGGTTGTCTTTCATTTTATTTGTACAGAACTACGACTTGCTGATATACCAACATACTAATATACTATTGATGAGACATTCCAAAGACTATCCAAACATTCACAAGTGAACAAATTCTGGCCTTAATTCCCCTGTTTTCTGTCAACAAATGTTACCTTCTTTGTAGAGAATGCAAATAAGAAATCATAGGGCCCAGCTTTAATGTGAAAACGTTGTACAATTTATCCACTTCTGGAAGTTAAGGGTGAGTGGAAATGAGAAAAGGAACACCCTTGAACAAGTCAGTTTTCTCAACACTTCTTAGAAGTTAGTCATCATCTTAATTAATTCATACATAATAAGCCTACATGGGAAGTGATAAAGCCAAGTGTACAATTGTTGAGAATCCACCAATGCATCGGAGTACAACACTTCGATTATGTATCAAACAGAACCATAACAGTAAAAGAAGAAGAAGCTGAGATCGATGGACTGAGTTGAAAGAGTGACTACTCTTGTATCCTACGATTAGCCAAAAAGGAAAATGCTAAGAAGCCGAAAAATTGGATGGCTGATTGATTGCTTCACCACCCGTCAAACCCCAATTCTCATTGTTCGTATGAATCTGATGAATAACCAGTTCAGGCCCATGCAAACGCTATGCGACATCAAATCCTTGTTTCACAAACGACAGAAACATATTTTTTAAGCCTGACATTGGCACAAGCTCCCACCTTTCTTCGTACCTCCGCCTCCGCTTCTTCCGCAGAATTCACAACGGTGCATATCAACAAGACGGAAAGAATACCTTTTTCAAACTCAAAGTAAACACAAAGTTCTATTAAAATTAATAGTGGGAGGACAAAAAGGAAAATTGCACAAACCCACAACTAAAGAACTCTCAATGTCGGGCCTATCCATTCAGAAGCCCCTGATTCAGTACAGAAGCTCTTCTCGATTTTGGGTCGAATTACGAGTTGAGTATCAACGATGGACAAAAGAATACAGAGAGAGAATTTGAGCAGTGTTTAGGTTATAGCAGCAAAAGAATTGGGAGATGCGAATAGAATCATAGCAACGACTATGGAGAATCGCTTGGATGCGGAAATATGGAAGAGGAAGGGCGGAGAATGGAGAGATGGAACGGCAAAGCACAGAGATGGGCCCAAGGGGATGGGCGGGACGCGCTTGTGTTGATTAGCGCCCGGTTGCGCAAATACGTAGTAGTCCACGTGGCGTGTGATGATTGGTTGGAAAATGCGAACAGAGGGGTAAATGGCACGGGAGATTTCAGGCCCGGTTAGGAAGGTTCGAATGTAGGAAGAGTTTATTTCATCCTCCAGGGTTTGTATGAGCATGACGCTCTCATGATGTCATCCAAACCTGACCGACGAACATTTCTCTGTACTCTGTGCGACTCCACCATATTCCTTAGATTGCACTTTATTAATTAATGTAGGTTTTAAATTGAAGTTATTAGTGTTTACTAATGCTCTGACAATTCTTGTCATATTCAAATTCATCATTGGTTACATATAATTTTTAATAGCTCACTGATTTGTTAGAGGATATAATTCCTGTGGCAATTAGTTATTTTATGTCATTTCTTATCCATGCTGGAAAAGAGTTCCATGCTTAGGAAGAGTTTGTTCGATCTCTAGATCAAAATTAAAATTAATACTTTTACTCCCATGCATACAACTATCTCCACAAACAAGAATTCAACATTTGAAATAATAATGTAACCAGAAAAGTAAAAAAAGAATTAGAGAAAGAAGAGATAAGAGAGAAACAAAAGAAAATAAAATGGTTTAATCTAGCAGTCTCCTAAAGTATTCAATAGCATTTGTCACCCTTTCCAACAATGACACCAAACTTTGATGTGGATTCCTCCTTCTCCAACCTTTAATTTTGAATTCCTATGTTTCTAGGTGTTTGAAACGGTAAAACTAAGTCTAAAATTATATACAATGAATAAAGAACTTACATTTATAACCCAAGGGCATATAGGATTCATGTGGGAGTGAGAAAAGATGGAAAAGCCTTTCAAAATATGCAAAATCGAAGTTTGAAATTCTACTATGCCGTTGCTTCACCCTTGTAAACATCAATTTCGTCTTTGCAAAACCTCTTTGTGCTATTTCAACTTAGACAGTGGCCCTTAACTTTGTGACTACAAAACTTAGTTCTGGTATCGCAGAACCTCTTTCCATCCTCACAAACCTAGACTACGGAAATTCCAAAATGCTTTGCAATTGAGTTGTGCGGTTGCAAACTCCTCATTTGTGGCTGCGGCTCCTTGTTTTACGTTTGTGACTTTGCTTTGCAGATATGAAATTGCATTTTAAGTGTAAAAAATTGTCTAAAATTAATAGTTAATACACTTTTTCATCTTAAAATTATCATGTTTAATATAATTATGCATGATAACATATTTTTTCTATTTTAACTCATATGTATGAATAATTTAAGCAAACAAGGAGTACAAATTTACTATAATTTCACATGTTATCAATAATACATTTTTTAAGCTATAGATATAGTATGTAATTTTGCATATGCATTCTTTCAGTTTAGATATTTTTTGCAACATAAATAATATTAAAATTATCCTCCCTCAAAATCTTTTTTAAAATTAATATTTATATTATATAATTGTACACAATTTATGTAGCACTTCAAAAAAAATGAAAAAGAGTATGTCCACACACACAAACACAAAGTTAGAAACAAGAGCATTGCATATATGAATGACAAACATCCCACATTTTGGTTTTATTGTATTCATTTTATGTTTCATTTATAGGTGTTTACTTGTTATGTAAATCCTTTAATAGTTTAAACTCCATTACTTTGTTTTAATATAAGAGAAATATTTTTGTAAAAATAGAGAGCCTGCCAAAATCTTATTTAGATCCTTTCATAAAATATAAAAAATATATCCTTTCATAATTTAAAAATTTATAATTAAACTCAAATACATTTTTCTCGACAACTCCATTCATTGTTATATATATATATATATATATATATATATGAAATAATAGATAAAAAAGAATGAACCTTTTCAAATAATGAAATAAGTTAATTGATGAATCTATACTATAAATAGATTGTTGTTCAAAAATACTAAAAGCTTTGTAATGTGTGGGTGTGGGTAAATAATATATGTGGTTTGTGTAAAATTACAAGAAATAAAAAATATATATGTTGACTTTAAATTTCTTTGAAAACTAGACATTTTTATTTATTTTTCTAAATTCAATTTTTGCCTAAGAAAATTAATTATAGACATTAATGACATCAGAAGATTAATGATAGGCATTAACGATATAAGAAAATTAATGATAGACAGTAACGATATAAGAAAATTAATGATAGACATTCTATAAATAATCAATTAAAATTTAGTATCATAGAATTAAATGAATTTTGAACAAAACTTTCTAACATTGATATGATTTATTAAACAAATTGATGCAAAATTATAGTATATCTTAAATTTAACAAGTTAAATTGGGACAATGTGTTGGTGATTGGGTAAAAATAATCTTATAAGATTTTTCAATATTTAATACAAATATTGAAAATTAAACTTTATATTTAAGAGAAAGGATAAGTGAGTATGAAATACATTGTACATTCTCAAATTATTGTATAATTATACTTAATGACTTTAAAATAATGCATAATATATATATATAGTATAATATAAATGAATTAGAAATTAAACCACATTCTCTTTATATAAGAAAAACATATTGTAAATACATTTTTATTAGTTAAGATGAAATAACCAAATATTCATTGTAACTACATTATATATAAAAAAGTTAGCTATTAATAAATTAATAAATAAATATGATGAATCAAATTCTTAAAAGATAAAGTATGCTTCTGAAACCCAAGCTTATTGTTGCCAATACACACACACACACACACATACACACACGTGTATATATATGTATATATGTAAAATTAAAAGATATAGAATAATTATTCATGCTTAGTTGTATTTTTTAAAAAAATTTTAATGCTATGTGTGAGGAGTTGAGTTTCATGAACTTACTAATTCGTCTTTTTAGTTCTTACTTATGCGAATAGAATAAACTCTAAATCCTGATATTATTTAAAATTGGTTAGTTTTTTTCAGTCAACATTCAAAATTCATATATTTTATATGTCAAAAATGTATTATATGTTACCACATATGTGCATCCTATGTACAAATGAAATGTAGAATATATTATTGTAAGTATTATGCTTTGAGATTATTTTCTGAATTAAATTATAGATAAATTATATGCTATATATCGATATATAATTCATATTCTGACAATCAAGAAAAGGTCAAAATTACTTCTATATCAAAAATAGAAAAAGTTGTAATACCACACCCACACACCCACATACCCACACACACACACACACACACAGATATATATATATATATATATATATATATATCTCAGATCTACACTATATATATATGGTACTTTTTTTTTTCTAAATTAAAATGTATTACTTCCTTTCAATTTATGAAAAATATATTTTTAAAAATAGAAAGTGTATCAAAGTTTTATTTAGAGTGCTTTATAAGAATACATGAATATTTCAAACTAAAAATATAAAAATGTAAATTTTAGAGTTTTTGTGATTTATATGTTAACTTTTGTAAATCATAATCATATATAATAGTAATATAAAATACCAAAATCACTCGAAGTTGCTTTGAGGTAATTTTGGTAAAATATACTTAACATGAAAAAATTTTACCTTAATTTTTTTTTTTACAAAATCATACTTTTTAGGAAGAATTTTGCTACATTTGTAAATTTAGTGATAAATTATCAGTATATTTTAAAGTGGTTTAAAATTCATTTAACGGTTGTTTTTACATGCAAACTTTAATTTTTTAATTTATCACAATATATATCTATAAAAATAAACCTATAATGAAAGAATCTATGTGAGAATTTATTTAAATTGAGAAAGTAATTCTTTTAATATTGTTTTTGAGATTTCTTTTCAAGATGAAAGGCATAATTTTAATTATGCACTTAGATTTAAATTTATAATATATGTATATATTTAAATTTAAATATATGTAAGATAATTTTGATTGTTGTAAAATGATATATAATCTTAGTTGGTATTTTATTATTATATCCATTTATATTGCATAGTTTTTATACTAGCAATATTAAAAAAAATGAAGTAATTGTAAGAATAGACAAAAAAATCTTTAAAATTTTAATAGTCTAAAAATAAGAAAAGTAAAAAAATAAGAAGTTATAAATTAAAATAAAAAATATAAGCTGAAGGCATGAAGATTATTGGGTAAAAGAACCATAACATTGTAAAGTTCTTAATACACTAATTAATTTTTTCTTAAGTTTATTTTTACTTAAAATTTATTCTAAATTTATACTTTCAAAATTTCCATCTATATTTTTTATGTTTGATTAAATATAAATCATCTTTGAAAGGACATAATTTATTTAGTAATATATAAATTAAATTATTTTTAATATATTATACTAAATATTGTAAAAGATTGATAAATCAAAATATAAGGCATGCATAATATTCATAGAGTACATATATGTTGGTGCATGCACAGAAGTGTGAATTAAGATAGACGACACATGCCTAAACTTGACGATATCTTGTTTGCGTGAACCATGTAGAAATAACTCAAAAACAACGAATTCGAAGAATTCACTAAGGGATAGCCACAACTAACACAACTAATACGTTGAGTTAGTTGATATGTCACAAATTATTCTAAGAAATGATTAGAATAACTTGATTTGGAAAACGAATTCACAAGGAATTGAGAACACTCAAAGAGAATATTATTAAGTTGTAAAATCCAACATCAGCAAAGCCTTTTGATAAAATAGACTAAGGCCCATATTTATTATCCTAAGGTCAAAAGTATCCATAAAATCGCCTAAATGTAACTGGAAAAGACTAGGGAAAATATAGTAAGGAATCTTAATTGAACTCGGAAAACTTAGACTCCAATTCACCGTTGTAATCAATTTGGAACCCTTGTGATCGATTTTGGGCTTCTTGGATTGATCACAATGTCAATTTTGTGCTCTTGATTGTAATGCTGGAAACTTGACTAGCTTTTGTTTTTGCAATTGCCCATCCTACGATTGATCGTCCTAGGCGTGATCAACACTCATGTCAATTCGGGCATCTTTGGATCAATTGGATGCCTTGTGAATCATATTTCCAAAACTTCTAACTCCTCCATATTAATTGGCCTTTGTTTTAGATTGATCCAAACTCTTTGCGATTGATCCTACCTCTATTGTGATTGATCCTAGTGTTATCTAAATGCTATTTTCTTCGTCATTTTGCACTAAGTTAATCCACAGACTCTCCTTAAGCTCCTCGAACTTGTCCACATGTATAAATCTTCTTAAAATTCTTTCATGAGCATTGTCATAGCTTTTTTTAACTTCTTAGCTTTAGAGCACATCATAAGTTCTTCAGGAAGTCTTAGAGAAGTTGACTTTGCTTGAATGCTTTCGTCATCTCCCTCCTTTTAAGAAGGAATTGTCTCCAATTCCACTTCATACTCATCCCCTACATCAAATGGACTCAAATTGATATTGAAGGTTACATTAATTCCATACTCAGTTGGCAATTGCAATTTTCAGGTATTGTCATTTATTCGCTCTAGTTGTTGAAGTGCTCCTCTTGGTAAGAGTTTCCATTTTCTTTGCTTTGGAAATTTTTCCTTGTGCATTTGTATCCATACTTAATCTCCTGGCTCATAGATAACTTTTTTACACCTCTTATTAGCTCGCTATGCATACTGTTCATTCCTTCTTTCAATGCTTTGCCACACTTTCTCATGAAGCTACCTTGCAAACTTAGCCTTTCATGCACCATCTATGCCTATTTGCTCAGATTTGGCCCCCTTGCATTTGATGCATCTCTCAATCACCCTCTCTACATCCCTCCATAGATGTGGCAAATAGAAATGTTCTTGTAGAATCAAAATCGTTTTGATGATACCATTGTATCCTATTAAACCTCCATCATGTGCTTCCTTGGCAAGCATCTCATGTAAGGAACATTTAGGAATGCACAATTGTCAACATAAATTGAATAGCCTTCATACTGAAAATACTTATCATAGGATCCTTTGCTAGTTAGCTCATACACTTCACCAAAATCGGCACTGTAGCATACAACTCCTTTATATGTTCAAATACCAATAATCTAGCATTTAAGGTAGTAAGAAATGTATTAATGGTGCAACAATGTATTAGCAACTACGTTATCTACCCCTTTCTTATACTTAATCACATAAGGAAATGTATCTATAAAGGATATCCATCTCACTTGTCAATTAATGAACTTACCTTGTTGCAAATTTAATAAATTAAGTGGTTGTGATCATGATTTATGCCTTAAAATTATGTTATTTAACTTTTGAATTTATTTAATATAGAAAAATAACTATGTTTTGTGTTGCAGCCACCATATGACGAATACGAGTGAAATGAAGAAAGAAATACAGTTCTGGAGCCACCAAATCAAGGCAAATTGAGCTTGAGGCTTGCATGGTCACTTAAGGAAGGTTTAAGTTTCAAATGGTCAATTAAGCACACTGCCTACAAGAGAGAAGCACCATGAACCAATCACAAATAGACTTTTGTCACCTCTTTGTAGCTTAAGCAAAAAGGCAAGCAACAATTCATATTTTTGTGTTGCTTAAGCTACAAGAAGGCGACCAACTGTTTCTTGCTTGGTTACCTAGGCAACAGAGGGAGCGACAGTACAAATTTGGGCCACCTAACTTCGAACTAACAAGGAGAACTAGAATTAAGCATCAACCAATTAAGGTCTTTGGACAATGGAAACTTAAACCTATAACTAGGGGGTGTTCTACAAGCCAAAATCATCTTTCATATCTTAGAATTTGTATAGGCATTACAATGTCTCATTGTAAAATAAATTTTGTTGCATTGATTCTCACCACAAAGAGATGAAGTTTACATTTAGATTCACTCAACCTGTAAAATTCCAAAGGTTTGAGTCACCTAATAAAGTTTGCAAACTGTAAACCCATCAAGGTCAACGGCTTCCAAAAAATTTGGAAGTGTAATTACTAAAACTTTGCACAAAATCTAAGTTGCACAGTTTCCTGCCTAGTCACTACACCTAGTGTTCCAACACTAATCATGAATTTCTCTACAAGCGAGATATGTTTTCCTTTTTGAGCAAATTCTATCAACTGTTAGCAAGATACACAAGGTTTTGTTTATCTAATCAGATAAGATTAGTCCATTGCTTGCCTTATGTGGACACTTAGCTTATTTAAAACAAATCCTTAAGACTAGGAATAAAGATTCTAGCAAGATCTTTCCAAATAGACTTGCTCAAGATCTTTCCAAAAATGTTGGCACCACATCATTGTTTACACTTGTGCATGCGTGCCTCAATGTCATTACATCACTGCATCATCAGCTTCCATGTCATGTTCCTTGTTAGCTGCCATGTTAGTGCTAAGTCATTGCCATGTCAATGCTAAGTCAACTGCCACATTAACAATCTCCTCCTTTCGCATTGTGTGGCACACCATTCTCAAAATTATCAATAGAAAATTCTGAAAAAAATTTCAAGTGTCCATGTTTGGTAATCAAAAAGTTCTAAGTGGCAACCTTGTATTGGTATTGCTACATTATCATAGTACAACAGATTCCATCAAGTAGCAGTGAAAGAATTCAAGCCCAAGATTGCAACACAAACCTTTACTTATGGAGGATTTAAATACATTGCTTATACTAGTAGCAAAAGCATTCAAACAAGCCACATGTTAACATCAAAAATAAGATCACTAAGATAACTAGCCAACGGAGCCAAAAAGCAAACTAGCATGAACCAAAGATAACAAGAAATAGAACAACAATAGTCCACCCACATAAGTACATCAAGACTAGTTGCAAAAAAATCATTAGTAGTGAGAAAACTTACAAGAGCATCCATGCTCTAACATCACCTTCAAGTCAAGCAGTCCAAGAATCAATCAAACCCTAGAAAATTAGGTTTACTCCCCCTTAATTCTACAACCAACTCCCCTTTTGAGGCACACAATAACGAAGTCAAACTCCAAGGAGCAGGAAGGACCCACATGGGCCTTAGGAGCTAGAAGGTCTATGCTCCAACAAAGTTGATGTTGAAATATTATCAGCATCTTCATTAGGAATAGAGGTAAGTACAAACTTTAATATAACTAGCTGTAGGTCTAGTTCATAGGGTTATAAGTGTAACTAATTTATTTATCCATCAATCCCACGTCCAAGTGCCTCCAAGTGGGCAATAACTCTAATGAGATGGTCCTTAGTAGACTTGGGTGCATTTGTATCTTTTGGTGTTGGGACAGCAAGTAGATCATCTCCCTTTCCAAGTCACAAGACCCTACCACTGTATTGCATAGCAGTGATTTTTAAGGATGGATCAGAACGGTAAATCTTTACCTTCCTCGCAAGCACCTTTGAGATCACAACCCCTATTTCTCATAACTCCTAAGTTAAGTTAGTTGTGGGCATGAAGTTGTTCACTACTATCTTAAAAAGAAGAAAATATTTCACACTAAGAGCGGAGGACTGTAAGGTTGATTTAAAGGCCATGCACTGTGTTTGTACCTTGTTATCACCCTTGTAATTTCATCATTTGAGCATAGTCTTCTAGATACATCCCACTGAAATCATTTTCTTGGCATTGCAATATCACTCTAATGATAGATGGTGAAAAGCAAACCAACTTACTTTCCACATTCACCTTGTGGTAGCACTTCGATTCATCATCTGCAGTCTCCTTCTTTAGATTTGAATAAAATTCCTTGCACTAAACTCAAGTAATAAACATCACAAGAGGATAAAACATCAAGCAATCCAATCTCTATCAACAAATCGATTAGCCCCAACTCTTTGTACTTTCTAAGGTTAATAAATTTTTCAACCACCATTTTTTTCCTAAAAATATAGTTATTTTGTTCCTCACACATAGTATCATAAAACTTAAAGCTAGAGGCTTTGGAAACGTCAATACCTTTCCTTTTTGAGGATGAGGTTTCATAATCTCTTCTTCTTTTTCTTTTTATTTGGTGGTTCAAAGGGCTCTCCAATATCTCTTTGAGGTTTTGCCTTTTCTACTTGTGGGTTACATTTAGGTTTTGGTTCAGTTTGAATAGGCTCTGTTTTAGCTACTAGCAATGGTGCTTCAGTATTGCTAGTGGTAGGTTTGGGCTCTATTGTAGTATTAGGTTCCTAGGGTTCTAGTATTGGATAGGATCTGCCATTTTCTCCCCCTTCTTGTGTCCTTGGTTTAAGTTAAACATACTCTTCAAAGTACACGGTTGTGATGGGTACAACCTAAGTGGAAAGATCTTCCTCCATGGTTCTTTCTCTACTCACACTTTAGGTGGTGGAACTTGTCCTTCTACTGGTTTTGTAACCTCCTCTAGTGGTGGAGTTGTTGGTGTTGACATTCCAATTATGCCTCTTCCAGCTCCTTTTCATCCCTTTCCTCTCATCTTTTTAAGTTGAAGAAAGTCGTAAGAAATAAAGCTTCCAGTGCTATAACAAATTGTAAGGGGGTAGAAGAAATAACAATATAAAAAGTAGAGAGAATTAAGGTATTTAAGGAGGAGAGGACCCCTAATTGATTTGAGGGAATCCTATAGGCGATTAAGAGTCTTAAATAACATGGTCAGTAGATATTTTGTAGAGATTTGATTAGATTTGATCTTTCACTTCCCTCCAAATATTTTTCCCATCTGTTCTCTTCATGGAATGGGTTTGATGTGGACCTTCGTCTAGTCTAGGTAATGGCCCAACCTTAATTTTAGCTCATAAAATATTTTAAAATCTAATAGCTTGGTAAGAATTCCCTGCTATTAGGTTGATGTTGCAACATATTCAACTGTCACCAACTTTTTTTCTACAAGTTCGCTAATGAAGTGGTATTTTATATCAACAAGCTTGGTTTGAAAATGTTGAACTAGATTCTTGAAAATATTTATGGCACTCAAATTACCACACTTAATCACCGTAGTGCTCTGTGTAACTCTATAATCTAAAAGTTGTCCACAACAAGCACCCAAGGCTATGTACTCGAATTCCGCCATGGAAAAGGAGATCGAATTTTATTTTTTGCTAAACTATAATACCATATTATCTCATACATAGAAACATCATTACCTATCTAATGAATGTCAACAGACCCAATTACGTCTAAATTTGATCTTTTTGAGTACTAAATATCAAGTTCACTTGTGCCATTTATGTATTGAATGATTCTCTTCGTAGCACTTAAATAGCTCTCCTTAGGTCAGACTAGAACCTCCCACATACTCCAGCACTTTAAGATATATATGGACGACTAGCAATCAAGTATTGAAGACTTCTTATAATGCTATGGTATAGACTTGCATCAACTGGTGCTCTAACATCATCTTTCGTAAGCTTTGTGTTGATTGACATTGGTGTTCAACATGTCGAAATGACTTCAGACCTAAACACTTCACCAACTTCATGGCATAATTGCTTTATGAGAAAAACATTCCATCGTTAACTTGTTTTACCTATTACCCCAAAAGTAAGCTCTCCGACAATGGTCATTTTGAATTGCATCTTCATTACTTCCACAAATTTGTTAATAAGTTACTTTAAGTTGGACTCAAGGACAATGTCATCGACATAAATCCATACAATGAGGATGTTGGTGTTGTCACATTGGAAAAACAATGTTAGATCAACTCCTCCTCTCTAGTATCCTTCTTTCAGCAAATACATTGCAAGCCTCTCGTACTATGCTTTAGGTGCTTATCTTAGACCATAAAGAGTTGTTTAGTTTATAAGCATGGTTAGAATACATGAAGTCCTCAAACCCTTTAAGTTGCTCTACGTAAACCTTTTCTTGCAATACTCTATTTAAAAATGCACTTTTCACATCCATCTGGTAAACTTGATGTTGAGATAACAAGCAAGTGAAGTGAACAATCTAATTACTTTAAGGCATGTCACATGTATGAAGGTTTCATCAAAATCCACTCCTTCAACTTGCATGCACCCTTGCTCATCAGTTCATCCCATGATGTCTATGTGTCACAACTCCATGATTTTAGATGTGTGCAAGTGTCACAACATCGGGTGGCTATATTGCCACTGCTTTCCATGTTGACACGCCTCACATGTGACTTCAAAATGTGCTATATGAAGCAAACTTTTAATTGCTCCAGATCTTAGGAGTTTGAAAACATCACAATAATTTATATACCCAATCCATTTGTGCCAAACTTCATCATCATCGGTTCTGGTCTTGAGATATGTTGCATCATCATCTAATAGGTAATAGATGTCGAATGACCTAGTCCTTGTTAACACAAGTTTATCCTCATAGTCGTAGACACAACACTAGTTCTTTGTGAATTTGAAAGAAGATTTTTGATTGCATAGTTGGTTAATGTTGATCAAATTCACCTTTAACCTTTCTAGAAGAAGTAAATTCTTTAGTGGTGGCAATCCTCCAATACTTAAAGTACCCTTTTCGATCACTCTCCCATTTCGGCCTTCTCTAAAAGTGATAGAGTCGCCTTTGTTATCCCTATAATCAGTTAAATTTGTCTTATCTCTAGTCATGTGTCTTGGGTATCTACTATCAAAGTACCACCCAGCATGGGAACACGCCTACAGAGCGGTACTAGAAGTGTAGCACCTTAAATCTACTTTCCTTACCTAGATTCTTCATAAAATCTTTCTTTCTTTAAACTTGCCTAAAAACTTAGCACAATCTTATCTCCCATTCTTGAGGTTTTGAAAGAAAGAAAAGCAAGTAGAAATGGGTTGTCCAAGGCTTTAGACAGTGCTCACAGACATTCGATTTCTTAGCCAGTCTTATTTTCCACTTCTATTCCAACATCACCCTAACAAGCAATATATTCTGATGCATCTCAGTTGGGTTGCTAACATGATCTGGTTTCCTTGGTACTTTGATTAGGCCAGGAGCTAGTTTCACTAGAGCTTGAACATCAATTGCATTCATTTTTATAGCTATATTCCCTTCTACTAAGGTAGATGTATTAGCACAGTCTTACTTTAACAAAAGTTCTACACAAACTAGTGCTACAACATTAGATGATGATTCTTTCAAAAATTTAATCTTTGTACTTGCTAATATGTTATTTTTTGGATTGTTGAAGAAGACATTTATGGACTGATCTTTTAGCATATTTCCCATGCTAAGTACATCTTCTAACTTAGCCTTTCCCAAATTCAACTTGCCTAGTGTTGTTTTAGCATCCTATGCTCTGGAAATGACTAGAGCATGATCTCTTTCTAATTTTTATGTTTTAGCTTTATTTCCTCATGGTGATTTTTTAGCTCATACAACATATCAAATAGAAGATTATTGATAGGTATTACTCGCTCTTGTGTAACCTCACTACTGCTATCACTATCACTCTTAGAGTTCATTATTGTTACAACATGAGATATAGAAGTAGGATTCCTTTCCTTTATGGTGTAAAAGACGGCATGTATTGGCATGAGTTCTTCCTTCTTAGATTGGTCAAAACCATCATTGCTCCATGTAGTTTCTAGTAACTTCCCTTGCTTCTTTAATGTGTTCACCCATTTTGCTACAACATGCTCGAAGCTGCCACACGTACGGCACTAGAGTCCCTTTTGTTTAGTCTCCACACCTCCATTCCAATTTGAACAATCTTCTCCAAGCTTCTTAGGTTTATTGGCTACCTTGCTTTATGTTCCTTTTGTTATCTTTTTCTGTAGGTTCCTTAATTTCTGTTTGCCAACTATGGCCTTATCCTCGGTGTTACAACATTCATTGCCCTAGCATCTTTGTTCAATTTTGGTAGCTGTTTCCTTTTCCCTTCTAGCTTGAAGTAAATTCATTTTGTATGTCTGTAGAGAGCCTATTAGCTTGTCTAGCATCATGTTTTCAACATCCCTGACTTACTCAATGGCAGGATCTCTTTAGCAAAGATCGTAGTGATTTGTGTACTAGTTTTGCTCCAAGTACCACTTCTTTAGTTATGCTTCATTGGCTATGTCCCTTAATCTACCATTGAACAAGGCTATATTTTCATCCTCTCCCATTCTAGGATTTTTGAATTGGGAGACGAGCACTTGAAGCTTTAACATCTGTATAATGCTCCTTCCTTTATGCATGTTTTGTAGTATGTCCCATGCTTCTTAAGCTAATTCAAAAGTTGAAATTAACTTTAACTACTCCTCATTAACTCTTTTGAATATGGCATTGACGGCCTTTGAATTGCCTAAGGTAGCTTGTTTTCCTTAACAGTCTAATATTTGACATCCTTAGGTATCAATTTCCCAACATTCATCTACGTGGGTGGAGTCCATCCATTTTTGATGAAACACCAAGCCTTTTCACCATCAGATTTGATGAACGCCCTCATGTAGGCTCTCTAGTATGGGTAATTCTACCCATCAAGCAATGGTAGATGAGAAACTAAGGCCTTTCCTTCGTATTCATGAATTAGAATTTCTAAGATATCTCCACTAGTCTTAAATAGTTTGAATAGGATGAGTTTACACTCTTCCCCCATTTGTTTACTCCTTTTCCACTCAATTTGACATATACATTGATCCTCACTACAAAGGGATAAAGTTCCCACTCAAATTCACTTAACTCATGAAGTTCTAAAGTTACAAATCATCTAATGAAGTCTTCAAACCTTATACCCATTATGATCAATGACTTCCAATAATTTTGGACATATAATCTTTGAAAAATCCACACCAAATCAAAGATACACGGTTTGTCACCCAATTACTTCACTTAGTGTTCCAACACCAATTTTAACTTTTTCAGCTGGTGAGATATGATTTCCTTTTTGAGTAGATTCTATCAACCATCAACAAGATATACGTGGTATTGTTTATCTAATTACATAAGATTAGTTAATCTCATACCTTACATTGACACTTGACTCGTTTGAAACAAATCCTTAAGATTAAGAAAAAAGATTCCAACAATATCTTTCCAAATAGACTTACATAGGATCTTTCCAAAAGTGTTGGTACTATATTATTGCCAACACTTGTGCACATTTGGCACCAGATTAGCCCAAGTCATTACCATATGAGCGCTAAGTCAATAGCCATGCCAACATTTTCCTTTTCCCATTGGGGAGAATGGTTTCTCACTATTGATCAATAGATTCTAAACATCCTCGGGTGTGTTGGAGAACTTAAATCCTCACATTCTTTCTCTTGGATCAATTAGAAATATGGAAAATAAGGATGAGAGAACAACCTCTCTCCATTGACATCAGGCTTAATGTCAAAGAGAAGAGAAAGAGAAACTTCTAGATCCTATTAGAGTATTGAGATGCATAAGAATAAATGTCTGGAGTGCCATTGCTATTTGGATTGCTACTTAGATGAGGAATGCAAAATATTAATAGAAATAGTAGAATTTACAGATCACAAGATCTATCTATAGAATTAATAGAGAGCGCTTTTTCAAGTAACAATCTACTCCATTCTTTGAACGCTTGTCTTTTCGATTCCAAGAGGATGGATTTAACCAAGGATCTGAGGCTTGTGGCACCATGATGGTGAAGTGAAGCATGCTGACAGAAGGGGTAGATTGTCATGCCCCATATTAGCATAAGGGTTACCATAAAAGGTCTATGAACTAGGCTCTTGACCCAAGAAATCTAAAGCTGGCATAACTTGGTTGATCTCAAACCCTCCAATCTAAAGGTCTTACTCCATTTTGTTATAAGTTAGTATCTTATGTTTTCACTTTATCTAAGTAAGAGACACTTCCCCTTTTTGTAATCACTTAACTATTTTACTGAATAGATATTTCATCATGGTTGATGTTAAATCAAGTGATTATAGATCAATTATAGATGAATTCATCATTTATGATGAGTGATCTTTCATGCAGAACAAAAGAAAATGCATGAACTGAAGAGAAATTTCACTTAGAGTAAGAAAACTTTCAACTGCACATAAACTGAAAAATGCAGAAACTTAACTAGCAGAGTTACTGTTTTATTGGTTTATATGCTCTAGCTTCTACTTCTAATTGCTACAATTACATCTCAAGTTTCTCCACTCATGTGGACTTGAAAATAACCAATCAACTACCACTATACACATCAGCTATAAAGATAAAAATTCAATCTTGTACAGTGTTACACTAAGCTTGCAACTTACATCCTTGCTATCAAGCTTTCTTTATCTTCTCATTTCAACACTTCGCCTCAAGATGAGTGTGTATATTTTCCACACTCATTGTGCTTAGTAGCTTGTCTAAATGTTTGGAGCTTAGTGGCTTTGTAAATATATTAGCTGGTTGTTCATCTGACCTTAGATACTTGATCTGAAAGGTGCTTATTTGAACCTTTGCTTGAATAAAGGGCAAGTCTAGGTCAAAATATTTTGTTCTCTCATGGTATGTTGGATTTTTGCATATCTGAAGGGAACTATGATTGTCACTAAACACATTAGTTGGTTTTGGGTGTTCAATCCTCACCTTCTGTATTAGTTTTTTTTTATCCATATTCCTCCATATGTGCACGCTTTTAAAGCTTGGTATTCCACCTCTATTGAACTCCTAGTAACCACATTTTGTTTCTTTGATCTCTAGCTTATTATGGAGTCTCCCAATGTGATGTAATATTTAGTGATGGATCTTCTTGTGTCAAACAAGCTTCCCAATCATTGTCAGAGTATGCCTTGAGTTGTGAGATGCTACACCTCTTCATCATGAGGTGCTCGCTTCAAATGCTTCAATACTTTGAAGTCTTCCTGTAGATAAGACTCTCCTGGCTAGCTCATGAACTATGACAAAGCTTGTACAACAAAATTAACGCTAGGCCTAGAAAATGTTAGATTATTCAATTTTCCAACTAGTTGTCTATAGTAAGTGGCATCCCTTAGAGTATCATGATCCTCCTTGCTCGATTTTTGGCTACTATCCACATAGACCTCTTCCTTCAAATCTCTATTTAAGAATGCATTGTGAATATCAAATTGCCTCATTTCCCATTCCTTTATGGTTGCCAAGGCAAAAAAGAGCTTGACAGTGGCATGTTTAACCATTAGGCTAAATATTTCTTGATAATCAAATATCTCCACTTGGTTATATTACAACTAATCATGCCTCAAACCTCTCATTGTTTAATCCAATGTTAGCTTGGATTAACAAACCCACTTGCATCCTATTGCATGGTAATTCTTTAACAGCTCAACCAAATCCTAAGTTTTATTCTCCTTTAAAGCCTGAAGCTTTTGTAGCACTACTTCTCTCCAATGTGGCTCTTTCATAGCCTTAGCAAAGGAACATGTCTTATGGACATTACTAAGCGATGACAAGTAATTGTTGTGTTCATAGACAACATGGCCGAATTCAGTTGATTAGCTATAAGGTGATCTGTTAGAGAGTTCACTAGTTTTAGATTATGTTGGTAAGGATCTAGGTACCTGTGAATCTTCTTAATTTTAGGTTATGTGCATTTTCTGGTTGTGGAGAGTTTGTGTAGTCATTACTTAGTGGTTGTTCAAGATGTGTTATAGGGTGGTTGTCTTGATCCTCATTAGCTTCTCCACTATTCCATTGATCAGCTGCACTAGAATCATTGTGTTGATAATGCAGCAAGGGTTCAAGGCCATTTTGGTTAGAAGTGTTGTCTATTACTTGTGATGCAAACTTAAATGGGTAAATGTGTTCATGAGAGTAAACATCTCTTGACATAAAGGTCTCATGACTGTTAAGGTCATATAGTTTGTAGGCTTTCATTCCAGGAGGGTATCCAAGGAATACACACTTTCTAACTCTTAGATGAAACTTGGTCTTGTCCCTTTTTCAAAGTGGAAACAAAGGCTAGACAACCAAAGGTTCTTAGGTGGTGATAGTCAGTTTTCTTGTGCAATAGAATCTCATTAGGGATTTTATAATTAATGGCTTAGTAGGGAGTCAGTTTGGTATATAGGCGGCATGGAAAAGAGATATAGCAATGGTAAGGATAGGTTAGTGCTTTCGCTCTGCCATAGCTTTTTGCTATGGTGTTTCTATATAAGAGAATTGATGAATTATTCTATTTTCAACAAAGAAGGTGAAGTTCTGATGCATTATCAAACCTGATAATCTTTATCTTACTTTCAAATTAATTATGCACTATGTTCTTAAAGGTTGGCAATATATGGTTGACTTCTCCTTTATGTTTCATTAAGTATGTCCATGTACAACGACTAAAATCATCAATAATAGTGAGAAAGAAGTGGTGACCATTTATTGTAGCAAAAGAATATGGCCCTTATACATTAATGTGTATCAACTCAAAATGTTTGGTGCAGTTGAGCACATGTTTAGAGAAGGGTAATCTTTTCTATTTTGCTAAATAACAAACTTCACAAACAGAATTGTGGTTTACATTGATAAGGGTGTGAATGTTGAAGTTTAGTAGCTATTTGATCAGGGGATGGCCTAATATCAGATGCCAAATACCTTGGTTGTTGTGGGGTGATGCTGCAACTTCATTCTCTGCATAAGTTAGGTTTGAAGAGGGATTCAGATTAGTTTAGCTTTGGTATATGATGTACAGGCCTTGGTGTTCTCTAGCAAGACCAATCTTCAACCATGGTTGGCCCTGAATGTAACAAGAATTGGGTCAAATATAAGGCGACGCTGGTGGCTTTAGTTAGTTTACTAGCTGATACTAAGTTGAGGTTGAAAGAAGGGATGCATAGTACTTGGTCACTTGTTAGGTTATCAAAAAGTTTAAACCCTTATGTGAGTCATAGAAACTCTACTTCCATTAATTAGTCTCACCAACACATCTATCACAGGTCTATAGGTGTGCAAGAGCTCAAGGGAGCAACACATATGATTTGTTGCCCCTTAATCTAGGATCTATATTGGTGAAGATGACGAAGATCTATTTTGTTTAACATGCAGGATAACCTTTGAATGAAATGTTCAGCAAGTTCGTTTCTCAACAAAAAGGAAGTCTTAGTTGGCTTACTAGTGAAATTAGGTGCTGAAGGTTTTAAAGAGGTGAGTTCCTGCTGTTTCTGTGCAAAAGCCACACTAGATTAAGCAATGCTTTGGGAAATTAGCAAGCTCATTAGCCCCTTTAATTTTTATTGAGGTAGCATCAGTCCTATATCGGCATGTCTTAACTTGTCACCAGATCCCCTTTCTAATGAAACCTAATAAACACTTAATTAGTTTGTCTTTCCCCTTCCTTTGGTAAATTTGAAGTTTGAAAGGAATCCAATGATTGTGTAACACCTGTCTTTGGTGTCCTTTCTTCCCACAATAGCCACAAATCATATCTTGCTTCTTTTCTTTCTTGTTAATACTCATAACAAAAACTGATGCATATACAGACACTCCACTTAACATGCCTGATCTTTGAATTTCTTCCACCCTTATAACATTGCAAGCTTCATCAAGAGTTAGGAAAGGATGCTGCCTCAAAAGTTATGATTCGTTAATAGAAAATGTTTCACTTAAGCCATTCAAAAACTTATAGACTGTGCTCTTCTTATGGAAAATTGCTTGGAAAGATCTTGCCAAATCTGCCTAGCATCTTTCATGTAGAAGATTGTTGCAGCCAATGAAGGACATACAAATTGTAGTAACCATGGCACGATCAGATCGTTGCATCTGCTTCATCAAGAGGGTGCTACACTCGGAACTAATGAGTTCAAGATGAGTGATGGTTGTGTTGTGATTATCAGTGGGGTGAATGTAAAATGATGAGTTCTAGTTTTCCATTAACCCATTCAAAATGTTGAGATTGCCATGGTTAATAGGCCTTGATAATGACTCCATAACAAGAATGAAAAGACAAGAAAAGAAACTGACAAATGAGAAAAAATGATCAAAGTTCACAGCAGAAGATAACTCTTCATAGCTCTAGTGCCCTGTTA
This sequence comes from Avicennia marina, assembly GCA_019155195.1. Lineage (NCBI taxonomy): Eukaryota > Viridiplantae > Streptophyta > Magnoliopsida > Lamiales > Acanthaceae > Avicennia > Avicennia marina. The sequence continues at coordinate 14,343,717 of CM032754.1, read as the reverse complement.
AATCAAGTGATTATAGACCGATTCCAGATGAATTCATCATCTATGATGAATGATCTTTTAAGTAGAACAAAAGAATGCATGAAATAAAGAGAAATTTGAATCAGAGCAAGAAAACCTCCAATTGCACATAAACTTAAAAATGCAGAATTTCAACTAGCAGTGTTACTGTTCCACTGGTTAATATGATCTAGCGTCTACTTCTAACTGCTACAGTTACATTTCACGATTCTCCACTCATGTGGAGTTAAAAATAACTGATCAATTACCAGTATACAAGTTTGCTATAAAGATAAAAATTCAATCTTATACAATATCAAGGTCACAATGACCTTATACTTGCATTAGTTTCAATTCTATTAAACATTACTTTCAACCAATAGCAAGGTTTCATGCATCTTCAAGTCAGGACCCGTAATATGGTGGCTAAAAATAGGGGGTATAGAGCTTTAATTTTTTTTCCAGAGCTTAAGATATCTTACTATATGCTTTCTTTTGTACTTGAGCTCTATCATCATTGAAGGTCTAGGTGTTTCTGAGGTCATGAAAGACCAAGGATGGTTCTAGCTCTTTAGCTCATAGTTGAATGGAAAGTTCCCCACATTCTGAGGGGTATGCTCTTCACGGAAATATTCAAGATCATGAACTTATCAGAGCAATACCAAGCCTTGATAGAGTTCTAGAATCAAACCTCTTCTTATCCGTCACATGTTAGTTGAGGCTCGTCGCCCTCGGGGCATCCTCAACAGGAGGCCATTCTAGATGAGCATTTTAACGTCTTTAAGAATTTGGGAAGGCCTAAGAAGTGGAGTTAATTTCCCAGTCAACACTAACTTCTTGAAGATTCATCATTTTTAGATCTGTTAGCTTCTCATAGACAGAAAATTTTTTTTCATAATCTTCCAATGTAATGAAATGTCGCGTTAGCATCTTTATAGAATAGAAGAACATATTTTTCTGAACTATTGTGTCCTGTGAATGGAAGAACTGCGTTTCATATTCTGAAAAGGACACTAAATCTTTTTCTGCTTCGCGTATCCACCCTTTGGAAGGTTGTACGAAAGGACATCTGATAGGCACATGTAGCCAACAATCTAACGAAAAAAGAAAATCTCGATTACAAGCAGGTTGGGAGTATCTGTCATCTGTGATAGGAGAACCCTGGATGATTGCCATAGACCATGTCACATCATTACTCACTATCAACTTCGACTGCCCAGAGAGAAGGATTGTCCTCGTTGTCACCTCCTTCATTCAACAGTTTAAGGAGGGCTTATGCTTCCCCATCCTTGACTCATATCTTCAAGTGTCGTAAGAATTAATACGGCCTATTCCTTCTTAAACTTTCCCGAAAACTTTTCGTCTTGTTGCTGCCTTGTACAATTTTTTTTTGCCAGCACTTTGAAAATGGGACTGATTCCTGACCTATTGTATTACTACTAAACCGCCTGCATGTTGCATGTGGATAAATAATATTTATTTTATTATACTTTTTTAAAATAAATTTTAAAAATATTCAATTGTAAAAATTATGAATATATTAAAAGATAAAATCTTCAAAAATGTAAATAAATAAAAAATATTTTTGTAAATATTAGTATGACTATCAATTTGTTTAATTTATTTAGATTTTCTACTTCTTAATTATTATTTATAAAAGTACTTTTATTATCATGTTTATCTATTAACTATAATACTTGTTTGTCGAAGATATCTTGCAGTAATAGTTGGTGGATATAATTGTCTATCAAAATAGTTTTAATTTAATTTTAAATTTTAATGTAACTAATTTTTATTTTATTATTATCAATATTATATTTCATTTTTTTCTTTGTATTCATATCTCAATATTATTTGTAATATTTTTCGTTTTTATAAACATAGATCATACTTTAATTGCTAGGGTATACTATATAATACATGTTCCTTCAAACTTGTTAAGTTTAGAGTACACAATAATATTAAAAGATAGAAAGGATTGTGGTACCGTATTATGAATATTTATCTATTTTTAGATATAAAATTTAAAAATGTATACTTCGTATTATATATTGGAATTTCTTATATTGCAAAGTAGAGGATGTATTATTTTGATCTAATTTTCTAACTTTGATATATACTACAATTTAATTTAATTTTGATTTTTAGGAAATTATATTAATGTTTAAAAGTTTTATCTAAATTTCAATTAATTTGATGTATAAGTTTACACATCTAAACCTACAAAATTTATATGTAATTTTTATCATGACTTCATCTCCACTAATTTACATCTATAGATCCACCAATATAATTTTTTGTAGTAATTAATTTCAATAATCATGAAATTATCATATGGAATATTAATGTTAAATTATTTTATAAAAGATAAGCATTTTAGAACTTAATCTTTTAGCATAAATGAAAAGTACAAAATGTGAATTGGTAAGCAAAGCTAAACTTCTTACAAACTCATATATATACTCCTGTTCACATAAAAAATAGCACAAGCAACACAAAGGTGACAAGGTTGTAAAATTTTATTTTCGATTCCTCACTCAAGCGACACGAAGGTAACCTATTTTTGTAAAACTTTCAAAACTAAGAATTCTTCTTTCACTCTCGCATAAGCAAATACGTTCTTTTGAAAACTGGCCTCAAAATCTTCCCATAAATCATGCCTTTGATACCTTGACAAGTATTATTCCACAGTTCTTGGTAATTTTTCTCTTCAAAATTGCAAGCAATATGAAGTAATTCAAAACCCAAACTCAGTGAAACTTGGGGGATGCTTTGTGGTCGGAGCATGTCTACACATGTATTTAGATGTAATAAGCAATATCACTCTTCAAATGTGAATTTTTTCCTAAATTGTCTATGTAACTAAATAGTGGTGTGTTCACTAGGATATGAATTAATGATGGATTCATAAAGTAATATGGAAATTTTGGACCAAAGTTTTTCATTGTCCATAACACAATTTGCATTGCAAACAAGCGATTTGAAGAAATAATTGATTGAACAAGTTACATCTACCAAACAAGAGTCCGTAACTTCTTTTTAAACAATTTATGTACCAATAGCCAATTTGACCGATTTTGCTCCTACTATGATATTTCCATATTTTAAATGCTACTAGCATGCTAATAAGAGGAATAGCAGCCAAAGGAATCTATCTTGTAGTTGATCGTTTAGAGTCAACTTAATTCATGCTTCAATCTCATTGGCAAGGGAAAAACTGCATAAAGATTTAAGCAAACTTTACAAAGTTATGAAGAGCTTCGAGATAATAAAGCTAGGCGTGCAAATGGGTGGATATTACGCAAGCTTAGACCCAAACCTAGAACAAATCTTGAACAATTAGTTGTTTAGACCCAGATCCGACCCAGACCCAGACCCAGACCCAATGAGTATTTGTTTTGGGGTCTAAATAATAGACCCAAAATTTCGGGTTAGGTCTGGACCCAACCTAATCAGTTTTTTTTAGTTGCCAATTTCTCTATCATTTTGAAAATCAAAAATAATTTAATCTACTATGATTAATAAAAAATACAATTTATTTTATTATAATCACATTTTAGTTGAATGAATTTAAATAAAAACTTATATGAGTTAGGTGCACTAGGATACCAAGTAATTATTAAATAAAGTATTATGAATAATTGTATAAAAATTAATTTATTAAATTTATATAAAATTTTAATTGAAAGTTTTAGAAAAACATTAGCAATGAAATTAATTATATTTATTAATAAATAAATAAAAATTATTATAAATATTAATTCATCATAAATTTATCTATTATAAATTTTAATCAACAAGTATACAATTTTCAACATAAGTAATTTTATAAAACTTACAAAGTGTAATGTGGTAAGAGAATTAACGTTTCAAATTTAATTATTTAATTTAAACAATTATAATTAAATTGTATTGCCAATTAATGATTGTCTTTTTTGATGAATTTTGTTCTTAAATAAGATTTAACAATCACAATTGTTTCAACTAGTGCAAAAATAAAAAGTAAAAAGTAATAAAAATATTTTTATTCATATTTTGCCCAAAAATTATATATTGCACATTTGACACATGTCAGCAATTGAATAAATATTTATTTTCAAAATATAAACATATATCATTTTGTACAAAGAAATAAATTTAATAAAGAAAAAGTTATAATGAATTAAAATTAAAATGAAATTAGGAGAAGAAAATACAATAAATTAAAACTGAGGGACACTCAATGTTGTCTGAATTTAAATTAAGTTATAATATTTTTGATAAGAATTTAATATCATTGATAAATTTCGTAAAATGGTAAAGAAAGAAAGAAAAAATGAAAAAAATAAATTAAATAAAATTGAGTAATTAGATTAAAATAGAAAAAAACTTGGAGTAGAATAAAAGATTATATAAATAATTAAGGATATATTAAGAATTGCACAATGGATTATTGAAATAAAGTCTATAGGTATTAGATAATAATTAACAGGCTTTTGGATAATTAGGCCCTATGAATCTTATTGGATATGGACCTGAACCAGACCTAATGTATTTACTTTAGTGGGTTTGGGTTTGGGTCTGGGTTTGAACATTATAATATTAGGCCTAGGTTTGGATCTAGATCTTATTTGTAAATTTGAGTTGGGTCCGGGATTACCCATCCAATTATAGGCCTATCAGTTGGGCAACTACCATGTTCGTAATTTAGGGAGCTCAAATACATTGCTTATGATGATATTCTAGTTTACATTTCAAGCTTTATTTATGTATCAATTTTGTATCTTGCATTTGCAATACTCGACCTTGACAGAACACAAGGTGCTAATATTTTGATTTTGTAACATAATGAAATCAATAAAACACCTTATATTTCACAAAGTTCAATTTTAGGAATGAATGAATGTTTAAATGAAATAATTACTGTCGAGATGTATGATGCATACAAGTTTTTGACTATAATGGAGTCGCTAGAATTTTGAGGCTTGTTGAATCAAATGTGAACATAATGAACATATTCTCAGATTTATTTCAATAGAAACCAATCCACATCTCTTATGATATATGCATTGGGAACCATTGTACCCTGTTTAAAATATTTCTACACTTTTTGAACAAAAATTTCTTGAGGAGTATGATAGGAACATTAGAAGTCATTACATCTCACCCTAAGTAAGACACTAGAAGGTTCATATTTTTGGAAGCCTCCCAAAGATACAAGAATGATTTTGAGAAACAGCAATCATTATGGAATGAGGGCTGCACTTTAATGTAGTTAAGAATGAGCCATGCAAATTTGTTATTGCTGAAAGGAAATGGAGAATATTTGCAAGCAAATTTTTTTTATACCATTTAACAGCAAAGGCTTGTGAGGCATTCATCTATGAATGCTTGACCAATTTATCTGAATGAAAGTTGGGAAAACTGCATGTATTAAGGAATCCACATTCAATTCACCCAATAAGCAATCCATGGTTACTACAAAATACGCCAAGTGAAGACCACATGAGAGGTCTTAAATATGTTGAAGAAATAAAACAATAAAGAAAATATTTCTATCAGCTTGCACTCGAATGCAGTCACTTGCCAAGGATCCATATTAGTTACTACCCACCACCTTTCTTGCTAAAAATAAAGAGGATGATACTAGAGCTTAGGGCATATGGTGGATGCCAGGTATTTGCTTGTCGCTCACCTCAGTAGTATCTTGAAGGAGAGAGGTTTACTCCCATATACTATCATGGAGGGGCACAAATTTAACATTAAATGCATCATTTGCCAAAATTTCGTGGAAATTATTAATAAAGTAAGGGAGGGACTTGGCTTCACTCATCTTATCATGAAGACCTACCTTCAAACTATCATTAAATTAGAAAGGAATAAACAAACTTTAGGAGTGGGCAATATTGTCTCTTAAAAATTGCATAGTCCTATTCTTGCGAGAGAAGTAGCTCAACTATAGCCACAACCATAACTAAGGCCACCGAGAGCTAATTTACAAATGAGGATTAAGGCACTAGAAAAGAGATGGGGAGCATCAAAGAAAAACTAGATAAAATTTAGGTATGCTTCATTCTATCTTCCGATTTCTGCAAAGATGCTTTCCTCATGACCATTTGAGATGTTAGCTCTAGTACTACCTATAATACCACCTCAACACCATGGTTGACCATCTTGCATCCTAAACATTGTAGTTCTTGATGATATGGATGTAGAAATTGGCAATTCCTTGTAAGACTTAGTGGGGGATGTGCTTTAGGATACATTCGAAGAACCCTCCATTTTAGCTCTGCAACCTATATATTAAGAGATTCTAGTTTTAGCCTTGTGTTTCTTTCCTTTTTTTTTTCCTTTAATTTTAGCATTGAGGACATATGTAGGTGTAGGATTAATGGATAGTAGAATTCAAAATTTAATTTTATTGAATATTTCAAAGATTGTAACTTAAAGTTGAAAGCTTAAAATGATATTGTCCATGTTATACACGATGATCTCTTGACTTTTGGATATAATAAATGCTTGTCCTTACATAAATGTGATGATGTTAATGAATGTTGATAATAGATGGACGATTGTGGAATTGAATCATAATGACTTTTGGTGATGCACATATGTTAAATGATCAATAACAATGAGCTAACAAAGGCATGATCAGTGTATTGTTGATATTTTGATAAATGAATGTGATGATCTATGTAAAATTTTGAGGAATGAGATGATAGGGTAACTTTATTATTATTGTTGTTGTAGTTGTTATTGTTATAATTATTATTATTTTCCCGAATGCATGCTTTGGTTTGAATTGTGATTTGGATGAAAGATTAATGGTTGAGTTGTGTATTGGTTATGAATATGGAATGCATGAACAAGAGATTAATTGAATAAATTTGATTGCTAAGTAATCTTTGATGTTTCGAGGTTATTTTGATGAACTTACATGCTTTTAGGTTGTTGAATAATTAATAGATAGATTTTGAATTTTGAATGTTGAATGGAATTCAAGAATTAAGTGAGGATGTGAATAATTTGCGTTGGTAATGAAGTAATAATTAGGTTGTACATAGTGGATGATGTTTAATTTGTATTTGATATTATGAGCATAAATAATCAATTTTTTTAACATTGATGGTTAAAAAGTTGGCAATAAAAAAAAATGGAAAGGGATAAGAAGTAAACTTTGAAAGAATTTAAGGAACCATTTAATGAAGAATATTATTCTGAAAAACTATTTACCAGTAGTATAAGTGTATGGATTCTATGTTACATTGCTAAGTGTGAAGTTCCTTATCTTTTAAACACAATACCATGCACTTTGATTGATTGTGAATTCAAAATTTAAGAGCATAAATCTTGTCATGAATTTCTTTAATCTTATGCATAAATTTAACATGTAGATGCAACTTAAGAAAATAAAAAATAAATAAGGAACAAAAAAATATGAAGAAATAAAAATGTTAATAAGAAAAGGCAAGAGAAAATAAATCTACTTCACTAATTCAAGTGTTGAGTAACTAAGGTGCATTAGAGATCCTTGTTCACACTATTGTAAAATGGCACTAGAATTATGAGTGCACAAAATATTTTAGGTCCATGATATACTGAGTAATTAGGGTTGCATAGGTGACTCTTCAGAGTCACATAAAAACTTATATGACATCCTAGAAAAGCATAGCAAAGCCCTTGAGTTGAATAATAATAATGAAATGTTGCTCCAAGAATAACTTTCTCCAGCAATGATTGTCTCATAATGTAAAGAAAAAAAATAGGTGAAAAGCAACTTATTTATGAGTAGCTCAAGAATGAGATTAAATTGAAAACATAAGAGTTCTTTAGGCTCCTATAAAGTCAAGGATGCATGGGATGCACATACGCACGAGATTTTTCGCATGGCTTGGGATGCTCCAATAAAGGCAATAACATCAACCATAAGAGTGCTAGCTACATCCATACAATCCTAGCTATCAATGATAAAGCTACAAATCCTAACTCCTACCTAAACTCTTCATTCTTAATGTATGCTCTCATTGCTCATGTACCATCCCCTCATATTCAACTAATGATATCATCATAATCAAATTAAGACTCCCTGAATTACCTCACATTTCCTCATTAGACAATGTATCATCATTCTACTCCTCATCTAATACTAACTCAACTCCATTAGCCATGATGATAACCCTCCTGATAGGCATTAGCTCGAAACATGTCTTTTACTCTTGCTTCTAAAGCTTAAAACATCTCCATTCAAGTAGAAGATGTAGAAAGTAGGTTACCTTAAGTGTTTCTTACTTTGGCATATCCTTATGTTTCACTACATCCAGTAATGGCTCCTTATCCTACCTCAGGAATGCACTCCCAATTGTTGTCGTGTGATTAATTATATTGGACTTTTTCCCTCTTTTTGAGTTGTTGTTCTACCTGAACTGCTTTTTGACCCTTTCCTTCAACTATACATAATGTTTTAGCTCAACTATTTCAATTATCCCTTTCATTACTTCTTTCATGACGAGAGAACTGCATCCGCATTAGTCGAAGTGGTGGAAGGCCCCCCTGAGTCAAAAGGAGAGCTTTTGTGCACCTCTATCCAAGAGATAGGATTCGGGATCTGAATCGGCTGGAATGAAAGATAGGAGGCTTTCGCCGAAGCTGGTCTGTAAACTGACTGTTCTTGTTCGCAAGCAAGCGTAGCCTTCCGTGCTTTACTTTATTATATGGATAATTGTGCTACTTGAAATCATTAGTACTATAAACTCATTTAGAAATCTCTTCATGGTCACCTCACAATCCTCTACCATGTCAGCTCCCTTTAAGGTAACTTCTATCTCTTTGTTGTAATCCTCAATAATCCTATTGCCTTGTGTCAATATATGTAATCTTTAAAATAAATATTTGTGGTAGTGACCCACTATGAACTCTTTTCTTATCACAACCTTTAGTTCTCCCTAAGTATGTATGTGCCTTTCTCCAACACCTCTGCTAGTAATGCATAGTTGATCCTGCCAATAATTGTCACATAGTTAAAAAATTCAAAAACTGCAAGTTTTACCTTTTGTGCTTCAATATATTGATGAAAGTCAACCACAACCTCTATCTGTCTCTACCTTAGTCTCCTTCAGGCATTTGCTACCACTTGTAGTCATTTAAGTTGCATCTATATTTTCTTAACTCCTATTGATGCTAGCTAAGGTCTCAGTAAACTACTTCATAGCAAAATTATTGTCTCCAACCCATAATGCTCTAGACAAATATATCTGAGGAAAATTATCCTCACAATCTCACCCACTCAACCTCACAACATAATGTGTACTTAATCACTCTTGTCTAACTCTACTCACATATCACATAAAATAATTAAAAAGAAATCACAACTAAAATTCTTATTTTAGGTCATGTGATTAGAGTGCAATAACACACAACCAAGGTTGTAAATGTGTGTGAGGGTATGTGAAACTTAGAAAAACAAGTTATATGATTGCTTTTAAGTAATTAAGAAAATCCAAAAGCAAAAATAGGAGGATGTAATCAATCTAAGATCAAGAAGATCGATCACAACCCAAAAACTAAGGGCATAATCAATCATGAATGAGTGTGATCAATGTCAGCAAAGAAAAGCTAGGATATGATTGATTATGGAAATAGAGCAATTGATCTCAAGATCATGCAAAAGCTTCTACTTTAACAATTGGGGTGAGCTTCAATCAATCTTGGTCAATCAAGAATGTGATCAATCTCAAGAAACTGTGATCAATTGTAGTGGCAACAAAATTTCCAAAAATTTAAAAAGTTTCCAAAAAATTGAACCTAGCTCAATCCCTTCCAAATCTCAATTCCAACAATTGTGTGAGCAACCTCTTTTTGTGTTTTTCACTTGTTAACTATTCAAATATTTTACTCATGATTTTCGTAACCACTTGCATTCTTTTGCAATTACTCTATCTAATCTTATTAATCTCACAAGATCTAACAATATTCAATCAAATTTGATGTAACTTAACCACTCACCAGGGCTTTTGCTTTTACTTTTATGTGGAAAAGTTTAAGGAAGATGAATGATATAGAAGCAAAGATAAGAACAATGAAGAATATGAAAAGAAAGAATACACAAATTTGGTACCTAAACCAAATATTAAGTTAGAAGTTGGCACAACTAATTCTAATACCATTTGGTGCAATCACAAAACCAATTAAACTGAAAACAAAGGGTAGCAACGTAGCCCAAATTAGAATTAACTCCTACTAGTGCAAACTATTATGGAATTACAACCTAAATGTGACGACTAAGACTCAAAAACAAGCAAAGATGATCACAATTAGCACGTCTATCAATTGATATACCACAAATCACTTAAGTATCTCACTAAAATAATTTAATTTCAAAATTAAAAAGAATTTGGAATCACTTAACAAATTCTAGTAATAGAAGAAAATTTCTTATTCAAGAAAATTCTCACGTCTTATGACTAAATAAAACCATAACTTAATGAATAATGACGAAAAAAGCATAAATAGATATATGTCAGTTGCGTAGCAACCTCCTAATCTATGGGTTAGAGATACAAAAGGCCAAATGAGAAAAACCTAAATTGCTATGTTGTTCCCCTGGTTGGCAATCCACCTTGATATCCACCGCATCTGCTACAATCAATCTCCAAGAGCCTAGTAAACTCATTAGTCCTCTGTATTATTGATCCTTCATTAGTGTAATCAATCAAGTACTCAAAATCAATAATCTAATCGCTCTCCCGCATGATCAATCAGCAACTCTAGGCAAGTATCTTGATCCTCAAGCTCAACCAAAATAATTATCAAATCACTCTAACAACCACTAATTGATAGCTATTTAGTTGGAAGTGACCCAACAACATTATAGGCATTTTAATTTGTGGTGAAACTTTCTTAAGCTTCCCATACACCTAATTGGTTTACTTCTCCAAGTGACTCGTTGCAAGAGACCTCAGGATTGTGTCACATGTAGTGGGTGATCTTTGCTTTTTTACTTTAGGTAAAGTAGCTTCTCATAGAGGAATGTGCAACTTGCCTCTTTTAACAGATTTGGGCATCTTTCTTCCTCCAACCACGCTCTTTAAGTTTCCTCAATATTATCGTATTTTGACCCTAGCTAGGATCTCTTTGAAATCTATGGGGGGCTTTTTGGCAAATGACTAAAATAATACATCATCTTGTAATCCTTGAATGTCCTGCGTGACTAAAAACCCATCAGGTGCCTCTCATGAAAACCTTCAAACATACTCTCTTAAGGTTCCATTTGTCCTTTTCTAGTACTAAGGAAGGATAGAGTAATCCCTTCAAACTACTACCACTAGAAAACTGATATAAAAGAAGTTGTAAATCATTAAACTTTGAAAGACATTAGGAGGTAGCTAGTTAAACCATCTCTATGTGATCTTCCTAGCGAGTCCAAAAAGACCAACACCCAAATCCATTGGAGTGTTGATGCAACATTATTTGATGTTGGAATTTTCCATAATGTTAGGTGGGATTGTAAGCATCACTATATTCTAACAATTGATGGGCCAATAATTTTTAGGGAGGAGTCCTTCAAGATCTCACCCAACCCCTTGTTCCACCTTTCTTAAATGTCCAAACCTTTATAATATGCATCAAGGTTCCTAGACAACCTCCTAGTATTCCTCTACAAAATGTTAGTCTTCAAGATTTTTGTCCCTCTAGCATTTTTTTACTTTTAAGGGCCCTTTCAACAACTTAACTAGCCATAATTGCTAAATGTGTCATTATCAAGTAGGGTATTAAGAGCTACAAGGTATTGAGGGTATCTTAAAATCTTATAGCCCACATAAGTAAGGCTGAAGTAAATATAGTTGTGTTAGTCTCAAGGTGAGATTAAGTTGAGCCAACTCAAGAGAAAAATTAAGTGATTGCTCACCCAACCCCAAGCTCGAGCTTAAGTTGAATCAATTAAAAATAAGGTCGCAGCACATGGTGGTCAAACTTGTGGCCTCAAGTAAATTTTACAACACTCTTACCCTAAAATCAATTGATAATTTTGATTCTTTTTAATGTTTTAATTATAAGAATAAGTACAAAATGAAAATTTAAAACTCATGAAGTATTGAACCCACAGCCTCTATTATTTCAAAAATAATCTAATCATCAATCATAACACAAACTTGATACATATATCAATATAAGTTATATTTATATTATATTTAAGCTCAAGTGGCTCAATGAGTATTGAGCTTATGTAAGTCAAGCTCAAGTTCAACTGAAGTTTTGGTCCATCTCAACCCTACACTAGTTAAGGCGAACTCTATATTTCTGTCATCATTGGCCTCCTCCATGGTATAGTGATAGTGGGTGTAAATTGTCGTGCCCCAAATCTTTGCCTATCATGGCAACACCTTTAAGATGGATATCTTAAAAGCACCCAAGCAAAACCAAAGCATCTAAATTCATCAAAGGAGTTAACATCACAATTATGGGATTTCATTTACAAAGTAGCAATGGGAAGAATTTTGTAGTTTGATATCGCTAACATGTTTCTCACAATCTCAACTAACAAAATAAAAATAAGAATCAAATGAATCTTGCTTCTCTATCACTCTATGTTTTACCATCCTTAGGTGTGGTTCATGTTCTCGCTCTCAATTATGTTGTCTACAAAAGTTTTTGAAAATTCATCAACAACTAGTCCCCTAATATGTGGATCTACCTAACTTATGGTTGTGAGTATAACAAAAATTTCTTTCAACTAAAAATCACAAAAGAAGTATTGAAAACAATGGTGATACATCAAAATACAAATAACATATATAATCAATTCCAAATTTCTGTTTACATGCTTACAGGTTCCAAACATCTAATGCTCATTACAGCTGATCAGGGCCTTAGTCTTTAACTTTAACTAAGAAGGGTCAAAATTCAATCATTACGCCTGATTGAGAGGGTCGGTTCTCAATCTTTAGCCCACAATTGAGAGGGTTAAAATGGCTTTTATACCTACTTAAGGTTAGAATTCATTTCTTTACACAAGTATTTGGTTACCTGAGCGAGCGCAATTTGTAGTGTCATTCAACCTTTGTCAAAATATTCTTTCTTGTAGTAATTGAACATTCATATTCATATTCACATCTTTGCATGCAAAAGGTTTTATGAATTCTCATAATAAATATGCAAAGAGAATCGTTTTTGATAGATCACTCAGTTAAATTATGAAAAAGTACTTTATTTCACAGCATGAGATTTATTTGTACAAATAAAACGATTTCATAAGTCAATCATTAAATTATAAAAATTAACCTATTTACTTGAATTTTGCTCCAACTAATTAAATCATTCTCCTAATTGGTGTCCTCAGAATCCTATTAGAATAAAATAACTCTTTTTCAATTTCCAATTCCATAAATTGAATAACCTACCCACTCTTCTAGGTACATCACCTCATTATTTCTCTCAAACCCCATGTAGACACATTAAAATCTCATGCCTAATTAAATAGTGTTGTGTGGAAAACATGGTACAAAAAATCAATTAAATAAATTCTATTTTTATTTTATGAATTTAAGTAAATATAATTCCTGAAATAAATGAATAGATAATTAATATCTTAATCGGCCAATCATATGGTGACACATGATGCACTCTTGTTGGAAGTAAACGAGACAAGGATTCTAAAGATTAAGCCTAATGGTTAAGTTTTTGGATAGGCTCCAAATGGTAATAGCTAATGAAAACCTGCCACATCAACAGGTTGACATAGCTACACCATCTCTCCTACAGCTATAAAGAGAGGGCCAAACCCTATGGAAAAGGAAAAAACCAGAGGTGAAGCAGTCGAAAACTTAAGCTCTCCCCAACTTCTCTTTGGAAATCTTAAGAACATATAAGGCACTTCTCACCAAATTCAAGAAGTTTATCACCAAACTCAAAGTATTCTTCACCAAATTCAAAAAGTTCGTCGTCAAATTCAAGTTATTCTTCACCAAATTCAAGGAGTTCGTCATCAAATTCAAGAAATTCTTCAAGTCCTAGTAGATCCAAAATTGTAGTGCTTGACCCAAAGATCAATGTTAATTAAAGCCCTAACAACCCTCAAAGAAGATCAAGTACAAGCCATTTTCTTGATAATTGTTCAAATTTCAAGCAAGCGATCTTGAAAAAAAGAATATAAACTGTGAATGGCTCTATCTCACGCAAATTCAAAGTGTTTGAACTACGTTATAACTTGATCCTATTTTAGGGGTATGTAGGCAGTTTAGATATTTTCTAAGTTCACTCACAAATTTATGATAAGTTATATTATAATTCATGGCACAAAATGCCTATTACTAAGGGCATATCCATCAACAAAATAAAAAAAAGCAAGCAATGATGAAATAAAAGAGAAAATAAGCATGTTTTATTGATAAAACTAAATGCTTGACAAAAGAATAGTATCAACAACTAAGCTATAATCCTAATGAAGCTAAGCAAAAGGATTCAAGCTCTCCAACACATCCTTAGCAACTACTAAATCTTCTTCAACAGCACGTAAGGCCTCAGCAGCCACACCATTTGAATGCTTGGTAGACTGTATAGCAACGATCTCCATGTGGAACTCACAAGCTTCCGCTGTTACCTCCTTAAGGGGTTTCTTTTTTCGTGAAAGAGATGCAGACAAATGCTGTCATCCTTTATTCAAGAGCTTAAGTTGCTCCTCATTGATCTTCAATTTAGCCTCGGAAAGCTCAACTTGCCTAGCTCCCTTGACTTTCCTATTTAAGGCTTCCTAAAGCTGACCATTTGCATCCTCCAACTATTGAGCAAGGACCTCTTTAGGATGCATATTAGTTGCTGTGGATTTCGCCTCATCATAAGCCGTAGCCCTAGAAAATAACATCTCTAATAACTCTTCTATAAGGGACACATCAGCATGGTTAAAGCATTTCATGGATTCAACAACAAGCATAACCTCATCCTTGAGAGAAGAAATGTGATCAAGAGAAGTGCCAACTAAGCTCTCGTAAAGACCCACCCACAACCAATAAAGAAACTCCTCCTCATGGCTCTGGAGGAACTTCTCCAATTTGAATACTGAAGCTATTACAGGAGAATGTGTTTTCTTACTCTCTTTTAAAGTACAAACTTCATTTGGTACTACGTCACCAAACAAGTTTATGACTACCACTAGAACCCCCGTTGCCGCTTCCAAAAGCCTATCTCTCTACCTAAAAGGAAAGAAAGGGAAAATATTTTTGGTAAATTGAAGAGAAAGAAGGAAAGGAATGAAGCAAAGGGAAAATTGGTAAACCACCTCCTTAGCCAGATCACTCGTTGACTCTGGATGGCTGGAAGGTCTGCCTTCTTTCAAACTTAAAAAAGCAGAGTCTTTTCTAACTCTTTTCTAGTGGCAATCCCCATTGCTGCTAGTGTTGTCATATAAAATCTGCAAACACGGCCTTTTCTCCGTAGGGATAACTAGAGCTGCAAGTTCTCAAAAGGGATCTCGAACATTGGGAGGTGGGCTTTCTACAACGAGCACATCATCTTGAGATGAAGTGATATACAACTTCATAGCATATTCTTCAAAGTAGTTCCCATGAACTTTAGTCCATCACTCTTTATATGCCTTAGAAAGAGATTTCCTCACAATTGTTGGAATACGAGGGAAGCATGCCTTAACCCTCGAATTGGACAAAGTAGACACCATTTAAAAATGAAAGCCTTCCTCTAGAGAAGTCTCACAGATGTCACATGTAAGGATTCTGGGGATCTCCTGGTATATCAGAATTAGTTGTAAACTCGATGCTGACTGTAAGGCTTAACGGTAAATCGATTGCCCTACCTCAACGAGAGATAACCCCAATAGATAGTGGCAAAATAATCATCTTTAGCTCAATCATGACTACCATCATTAACGTATAAAATGTCCTTCTGCTTAGTGAGTATAGTCTCAGTCCAACTAAAGAGCTTGTATCTATGGATTCTTCAACACGCCTCATGTGGGTCATAATACCTTACCCCGCCTTCGTTAGAGTACACAATCATCTTTAGACTATCAACCACTTTACAAATCAAATAATAAGTATTAAAATAATGCGCAGACCATGCATAGACATAATGAAGTGGAAATGAGGGGTATACTTGTGAAGGCCTTCGAGAATTTACAACTCTACTTAAGGCTCGATAAATACTTGTAAGAATGGGAACAGCTAGGCTTTAAGCCCTCCCAAAGGCCCTAAAATTCATACTTAAATGGTATGCATGGGCAAAATTAAGTCTAGTACTCAAAGGTCTAAAAATTCAAGCTAAATGATACACATGGACTAAATTAAATTGAGTATTCATAGGCCAAATGGTGGGTTTATAAAGGCTAGTCGAGCCATTTCCACAAATTCCAATCAAAGATAGTGAAATCCAAACATTACCTTGTAATAAAAAAAGAATCAATGCCAAACACAACCTTATTCAAATGGTTTTCCCAAACACAACCCTTTCTTACAGAAAAAAGGCCGCCCAAACACAACTCCATTTTTATTATTCTTCCTTGATGAAGCCAGCACCACCATTAGAGGCCCGTTGCCACTTGCTACCACTTACAAGTTCGTCAAGTGTAGCCATCGTCAAACAACTGGTGATATTTAAAAAAAAAACCATCTTTGAAGAAGAATTGAAGAAGGACCGACGAGCCTAGAGAATGCACCTTTCTACGATGACACCACTATCATAAGAAGTTCTACAAATGTCCACTTAAAAGCAAAAGGAGTTAGTTCTGTATAATGTGGGGAGTTCGTGTGTTGTATATATAAATGGGATTCGGTGGTTGTTGGTACTTGAAAGACTTGTTGGATAATCAAGGTGTTTGGAAGGATATACACAATGTGCATGGAGAAACTATAATCGAAAAGTGATAAGGATTAGAATCTAGTATCAATCAAAGTAGGAAGAAAGCTGAATGAGTTTTTTGGCTTTGGAATTCGCCTACTATTTGATGCTTTCCTACACTCAAAAGACTTCGTGGACAATCAAAGTAGTGTGAAAGGATTTGCGTAAGAGGGGATTTAGGAAGATCTGCAACCTCAAATCATGTGTACAAGTTGAAAATGTCTTGCACGATTCTTATCTAAAGAAAAGTGATGACCAAATAGAGGAAAGTTGAAGTGGAGATGAGTTATCTTTTCCCTATAGGCTAGTTTAGGCGCTAAAATTTAACTGGCCTCATAAAATAAAATAAAAGGGACTTTGGGCTGCATCTTGAAGTGGCCCAAGAAGTTTTGGGTGGTAAAATTCAATAAGGCACCCAAAAATTTAAATGTTAAGACATTAATACAAAGTCCAACGAAAGAAGGGGGAAAATCAAAACTTGTTCATTCAAAAATAAAATCTTAATGAACAAGTCTCCAGGGAGCATTTGTAGGCCTGTTAAAATCTCATGCCCAATTAAATGGTGCCATGTGAAAAATATGGAACAAAATATCAATTGAATAAATTCTATTTACAATTTAAGAATTTAATTAAATATAATTCCTGGAATAAATAAATAAATAATTGATATTTTAATTAGCAAATCAAATGGTGACAAATGGCTTAATCTTGTTAAAAGTAAACTACACAAGAACTCTACAAGATCAAACATATTGGTTAAGTTTTTGGATAGACTCAAAGCAGTAACAGCCAATGAAATCGTGCCACATCAGTAGGTTGACATAGCAATACCATCTCTCTTGCAACGATAAATAGAGGTCAAACCCTATAAAAAAGGCAAAAGCCAGAGTTGAAGTTGTCAAAAACTTAAGTTTTCCCCAAATTCTCTCCTCACAAAATTCAAGAGGTTTATCACCAAACTTAGGGCATTCTTTGCAAGATTTAAAGAGTTCATTGTCAAATTCAAGGTATTCTTCACCAAATTTAAGGACTTTGTCTTCAAGTTCAAGGCATTATTCAAATTCCAGTATTTGATCTAAGATTGTGGTGCCAAACTCGAAGATCAACATTAATTGAAACCCTAACAACCTTTAAGGAAAATCAACACATGCCCTTTCTTTGAATATTATTCAAATTTCAAGAAAGCAATTTTAAGGGAAAAATAAAAGGATTAAAGTTAGAGATAGAACCCACAAAAAACTAGTTTGATCCCAATTTATTTTATCTTGTACTCATTTTCTTGTTATTTAAGAATTTTGTCCTACACTCCTATTTAACTATTCTATTTAATTTTTTTCCTAGTTCTTGAAAAGTGAGAGTGGTCCTTTTCCAACAAGGACCATGACAACTCAGAAGTAGCCCTAGGAGTTAAATGCAATAATTAAGTTTTAATTGTTTGGATTGTGTGAATTATACCTTAAGCGAGTGCAAGGTGGTCCTTTGTGGGTACAAGGTGGATGGGAGCACAAATGAATAAAAAGGATGAGAAAACTAGCATAGGATTGATTTGGAGGACCTTTGCAATCAATCCAGACAATTTGTGAATGATCGGGGTCAATCCAGGACAATCGAGGGACATGGCAACCAACCTTGAGATCTACTAGAATTTCGATTTGGCTCAATCTAATCAATTGTGTCACCTTAATCAATCGGAATCAATCTTGACTAGGCTCGGAGTCAATCTAGAGGCCGCTAGATATACGATCGAGACCACTCACAATCTGGAGGCTAGGGAGTCAATCTAGACGCCACTAGGACTAATGGGGATTGATCCAAAATTGATCGAATCATCTTGGGGGGGGGGGGGGGGGCTCCAAAATTGTTGTCTTTTAAGCATCAAACTATCCCAATACTTATCCATGACAAAAGAAGACATGGAAAACTTTTTTATATGTACGAATTTGTGTACAAATGGGTGCTTGATAAATATTCTAAGGTGAAGAACAATTGAAATTGAGGAAGGAAACATATGGAAGGGTCAACTACTTGAGGTTTTACCATCCTTTACCTACGTGTATGAGTATGTTCATGTACTTTCACATGTATACTCATATGAAATTGAGCATGTATGAAATCTACGTGCAAACATCTAAAACCACAATTCCTAGTTTATGTATAATTTGAATTTAAATTGCAAGGTTTAGTCTAGGATTACCTCAAGACGGGAAGATTTGAAATTTCTCTCTGCTCCTTCACCTTGCAGCCAGCCAGTAGTAAAGTTTTAGGTGGTGGGAGAACTTATTGTGCAGCCTTATTAGTTTTTATTTCTAATGCACTCCATGTGTAATTATATTACATGATCTCCCAGATTATGGTAAGATTTGTCTTGCAATATATTCCAACAATCTGCCTTCAATTTATCCCACATCCTACTAGGATTACCTAAAATCATTCCTTAACTTTATCTTGTTTATATGGTATACTTCTATACTAAGGCCAATCATATCTCCTATGCTTGTCAATAGTTGACCTGCACAAGTAATGTCCTCCTCTGCTGTTTATTATTATTATCACCCAAAGTCTTGCTGGGGTATTACAGAAATGCCTCACCTTCCCACATACGGTGCCAATAATATGATTTAAAATTTGGGGGTCCCTAGTTATTTGATTAGTCAATAACTTCAGTTTTATCCATTCACCCAATTTTGAGTTTATAAGAAAGAAAAGAAAAAACATGGAAGGTTGAAAAGATATTTTACGTGATTCGACAAATTGTCTATAGAGATTTCAGCAACAAAGTACAAAATCCTTTTTTCCCCTCTCTAGTATTCCACTCTTTTCTTAAATCTTACGCCTTATGCTTACTTTCCTCTGTATTAGTTACATTAATATTTATAGGTTGAGTTTCCCTTGCCGTGATAGTAATTTCACCGCTTCGTCGGCTTGGCAGTTAACCATTGGTGGTCCAATGAGAGGACGCCACATTGAATAATAGATAAAGATACGCAAGTAACGACTTCCACTTGTTGGCCGACGCTGATAATCCGTCAATTACCATTAGCTTTAAAGTAAGGCGATGTCCATGTAAAAGTTTCCCCATCTTCTGCTGAAAATTTTGTACGGAAAACTTGAAACCTAAATTTCGTATTAGATACGTAATATATTATTTTCATCCAATAAAAATATTGATTGCCAAAATTCTAAAACTTCGATAATTTTCATTTGATTACTTAACATGTCCAATAAAAATATAAAGATTTTAAACAAAGATAACTATATATTTGGGTGTGACTTTTGTTGGTGATAAACGTTAGTTTGAAAATTTTAAAACTCATGTAAAAATAAGAGATAAAAATTAAAAAATATATATCTCAATGAATTATATCTTAAAAATTATGTATTTTGACAGGAGAAAAGATTGACACATTGCCTTTCGAACATACCAAGTGTGCCTGGAAAGAAAAGCACGGCTTCCAAAATTCAAGTAAAAGAGAAGAAGAAAGCAAATATTTTTTAGTACATAATAAAATATAATTTTGGTATTAAGAATGAAACATACTAAAAAGGTATACAAATGTGTTAGTCAGTGGTCGGAATTAGATAGAATTGTCCGACATAGACCGGCAAAAATGGGAGCACAAGTCATCCGGTTGGTATTCTAATGTTATTAAGGGGTGCCTGCTTTCGGCTTTCTGGTCAAAGCCAAACTGAAGCTTTTGAAGCCAAGAAATTGAAATGGTCAATTGGGTGTTGAGGATGGCATAACTATAGTTGAAACTTGATCTAAGATCATTGTTTTTAAACCTGACCGCCCGATCGGTCCGACCAATAAGAACTGCCGACAGCTCGATCTCGATGACTGCCAGTTTATTATTATTATTAAAGAAGAAGAAAAGAGGAGGAAGATGAAGAAAAAGTGAGACGAAAAAAGGAAAGGAAGGAGAAAAGAGGAGAAGAAAAATTGGGAATAGATAAGAGATAGAAAAATAAAAATAAAACACCAGATTGAATACACCATATAAAGAAAAAGTAAAGAAAAATAAAAGTTTATAAAACAGAAAAATATTAATCCATTATAATTCTTTAAACTAATATTTATTTATTTATTTATTGTTTTTGTATATCAACCACGTAGTCGGCATTATATGCATCTTCATGCGTCACAGCAAACACTAGCATTTTCTTCCTAGTATAGGTTCGCCTGATTGGACTAGTGTTAGCATTTGCTAAGGTTTTGGGGCATTGTTCGAGCAGCTAACAAACTTTCAGAATTCATCCACGATTTTCAACAAGAATTTAATGGCTGAGAAGTGTATTACATTGGTGGACCTTATGACAATCTGGAGAGTTTATCTTCATATGACCTTGGGTCATCATCATTTTAAAATTTAAATTTATAATAAAACCTAATACTGTAATAGATACAAGTATAGTTTTCATAAGAAGAAATTTTGTATTTATTAATATATCTAAATTCTTATTAATTAAGCCGTAAAAAAATATATATAATGAAAAAAGAAAGAATACTTTTAAAACAAATCACTATCATGAAAAGTGAAGTACCAGTAATTGAAAATCTAATCCCTTGTGTTGTATTGATTTTCAATGCATAATTGCTGTTAATTATCAATTTAATTGACTTTTTATAAATTGTTAATCCTAAAGTCAATAGAATATTCTCCTGAATTCTCCTATAACTTCGACTTAAATTTTCATTAGGTTGTCCCAGGCCTTATCAAGTCAAGAAACTTAATTCTATAATTAATAATGTTTTAACCGCACTAATTCTATGATTACACTCTCATTATTCTCATGGAATTAATATTCACAACTAGTTGTCTAGTGCACAGGTTTCATTCCTGTTATTCTCCGTATGACCACGAATTAATTATAGAATTAATCAAATTTTATAATTACCATTCAAATTACCAATTGCAAATAACAAAGTAAAGACAATTAATCATTCACTTATGTATACATATTCAACCAAATACAAATACAAACACAACAAACTAGAAAATAAATTAGCAACTCATATTATGATCAACACAAATTAACGTCAATTTGTTCATAATCCAAACAAATATCAAAATAGTAGAAAAAGTCTGAGAAAACTTATCTTAACATCTGTGTTTCACATGGACAACCAAACATTCTTAAAAAATAGTGTGAATCCCTTCTATGTCTAATACAACAAAATTCATGGAGACTATAAAATTAATCACCTTTACTAAGACATCTACCACAACCCCGAGTGTCCTTATCATTGATCGGTCTGACAGCCTTATCGTCATGCATGTGGACTTCAAAAATCCTATCCTAAGTATTTGAAAAGCAGTAAAGAACATTACATTAATACTAGCACATATATCACATAAAATATTGTCGAATAAAGTGCTTCCTATAGTGGAAGAGATGCAAAAAACTCTCTAGGTCTTTTAGTTTTTGTGGTAGGACTTTCCTCTTCTAGGTTGTCTTCCAATTCTTCTTTCTTTTCCTACTTAGCACATCTTTTAGGCACTTTACCGTACTTGGGTTATTTTTAATTTCTACAACTAACAAAGCATTTTCATCCAACTTTTCAAAATTATTGAGAAATTTACTTACCGACTCCTTTAGCTTAATAGGAATGAGCCTCCATGGTTATAGAATTTTTTACTTGTAAGGAGGTGGAGTATTTACTTCTTTCATTTCCTCAGGTTGCATCTTGTCATCCTTTTCCTCTTCTTCTTGGGCATTAGTAAGTGGATCCTCTTTCCTCTTAACTCTTTATTACTTGCACACTTTCACATGCTCTATTGGATTAATTTTAATAGTGCTAGGTAGCATACCAACTAGCCTAATTGTCATCTCCTTTGTAAGTTGCCCAAGATACACCTCCAAAGTTTTTATGGATGATTGGTGGTTTTGCTAGAGAGCATCAGTCCTATGCATATAATCTTATTGAGTCTTTACAACATTACCTATTATCTTATGGGTGGGATTCACAAGATTCCCACAATCTCCTCCAGTGACTACTTTTTCTCTTATTTTTAGTATGATGCTTAAAAGCCTGGCAGGTTTTGAGTGTTTTGTCAAGAAAAATTAGGATAATTTCTCCAATCTGGATTGTAAGTGTTTGCATAGGAGTTATTACCTTGTACTCCTATATTGCCTACATAATTTACCAATTTTTTGGTTCTAGTTCTTATTCCTTTACCTCTACATTCATATGTAGGATAGGGTCCTGCACACATATCACAAGTATAACTCAAAGAAAATGGAGAAGGCTGAGGGCTACTTACCAAAACACTATCAATTTTACTTGGACAAGAGTTACATTTTTGCTGCTATGGCCATTACTAAGTCTACTTCAAGCACATGGGCAACCCTATGAGTTGTGGATCTATTGGCTATTGGTGAGCACTAGATGCCATTTCTTCTATCAGTTCCCAAGTATCCCCTTTGGCAATTTGTTCATAAGAGCTTCTCCTATAACTGCATTAAGAACAGTATGCAATTAACCAAATATACCACTATAAAAAGTTTGTACCTACATCCAAATTGGCTATCCATGTTGGGGACACTTCCTAAGAAGCTCCTTAAACCTTTCCCAAACTTCGGGCATATCTCAGACTATAATTGTTTGAATGTTCCCATCTCTAGTCTAAGTTGTGCCATTTTGGTTAGTGAGAAGTATTTAGCCAAGAATTTATTTATCAGATCTTACCAGGTTACTATATTCCTAGGTGGTAAGGATTGTATCCATTGTCTAGCCCTATGCATGAAAGCAAAAGGAAATAATCATAGTTTAATAGCATCGTCAGAAACTCCATTGAATTTAACAGTATCACATAATTCAAGAAAAGATGCTAAATGTGTGTTTAGGTCTTCATCTAAGGTCCAACAAATTGGTTTGACTATACTATAGTGATTAGTACAAGTTTCAACTCAAAGTTATTTCCATTCACTAGAGGTCTCACAATTCCTGTCATATTTGGATTCATCATCGGTTACACATAATCTCTAATCACCTACTGATTTGGTGAAAGAGGAAGTTCATGTGGTGGTGGTTTAATTTCAACCATTTCCAATTCACGTTGGAAAAGAGCTTTACCCCTATGAAGAGTTTGTTCAATTTTTGGATCAAATTCAAAATCAATGATCTTATTCATACACATACAATTGTATCCGCCAATCAAGAATTTAAGCCACACAACAAAAATGTAACTAGAGAGCAAGACGATGATTGGAGAAAGCAGAAATAATGAGAAAAATATAGAAAAACAAAAACAAAAGTACACGGCCTAATCTAGCAATCCCTCAGAGTATTCAATAGCACTGGTTGCCTTCCCCAGCAACAGTGCCAAAATTTGATCGCAAGTCGTCACCACGCCAAAATTTAAATTTATAATAGAACCTAATACTATTGTAGGTTCAGGTATCATTCCCACGAGAAGGGTTTTTATGTCTATTGATATAAGTAAGTTCTTGTTAATTAGGTAGTGCAAAAGTAGCAAGAAAAAAAATAACTAGAAAAAAAAAACACTTTTGAAAACAAAATCAAAATCTTATAAAATAGTTAAATACCAGTAATTGAAAAACGTAGTCCCTTGAGTTGTATTAATTTTCAATACATGTTAATTGATGTTAATTATCATTTTTATTACCTTCTTATGGAAAAAGTAAAGTGTATAAAATAGAAAAATATTAATGCATTATAATTCTTTAAACTATTATTTATTTTATTTTATTTTTTGTTTTTGTATATCAACCACATTGTCGGCATTATATGCATCTTCATGCGTCATAGCAAACACTCTAGCATTTTCTTCCTAATATAGGTTCGCCTGATTGGACTAGTGTTAGCATTTGCAAAGGTTTTGGGGCATTGTTCAGGCAGCTAACAAACTTTCAGAATTCATCCATGATTTTCAACGAGAATTTAATGGATGAGAAGTGTATTACATTGGTGAACCTTATGGCAATCTGGAGAATTAATCTTCGTATGACCATGGGTCATCATCATTTTAAAATTTAAATTTATAATTGAACCTAATAAGATCATAGGTACAAACATCGTTTCCATAAGACGAAATTTTGTATTTATTAATATATATATAAATTCTTATTAATTAGGCCGTCAAAAAATAGTGAGAAAAAATATAACTAAAAAAGAAAGAACACTTTTAAAAACAAAATCACAATCTCGAAAAGTCAAGTACCAGTAATTGAAAAATCTAATTTCTTGTGTTGTATTGATTTTCAATGCATGCTAATTGATGTTAATTATCAATTTAATTGACTTGTTATAAATTGTTAATCCTAAAGTCAAAAGAATATTCTCCTGAATTCTCCATTAACTTCGACTTAAGATTTCATTTGGTTTTCCCAGACCTTATAAAGTCAAGAAACTTAATTCTATAATTAATAATGTTTTAACCGCACTAATTCTACGATTGTACTCCCGTTATTCTTATGAAATTAATATTCACAACTAGCTGTCTAGTGCACAAATTTTGTTCCTGTTATTCTTCGCACAGCCATGAATTAATTATAGAATTAATCGAATTCTATAATTACCATTCAAATTACCAATTGCAAATAACAAAATAAAGATAATTAATCATTCACTTATGCATACATATTCAACCAAACACAGACAAAAGAACCTAGAAAATAAATTGGCAACCATATTATAATCAACGCAAATTAATGTCAATTTGTTCATCATCCAAACAAATTTCAAAATAGTGGAAAAAAGTCTGAGAAAACTTAGTTTAACATCTGTGTTTCACATGGACAACCGAACACTCTTCAAAAATGGTGTAAATCCCTTCTTCTTCAGTTCTTCAATAATTGTTTTTGTGTTTCTTAAGTGTTGATATGATAAAAAATAATTAAAGACCCTTCTAATATGTGGAGAACTTGAATTTATAAGCCAAAGGTCCATAGGGTTCGTGCATGTGTGTGAAAAGTCAGAAAAAGCCCTTCAAAATATTCAAAATTGAAGTCTGATATCGTCTTATGCCATCTTCCCATGATTGTGGTATCAATCTTTGCAATTGTGCCCTGCATCTCTGCACTCACACTCCTAGCCATGCGTTCTACATAGTGCTAATAATTGCATTCCGCGGTCACACTGGAGCCTTTCATGATTGCGCATCCTTACTTCACGGTCGTGTCTTTCTTCGCGTAAATTCTAGTGCAATTTGCAGCTAATTTCCACAACCGCACCATAGGATTTCACGATTGCATTTCTGCAAAATTTCTAGAACACTCTGTAGCTTCGTTTCACGATTGCATGACATCTTTTTGTCCTCGCAGCTTTACCTTCCACAAACGTGACACTCGATTGAAAATATCAAATCATATTTTAAGTGTAAAAAAGGTACAAAATTAATAATTAAACTCACATCTACACTTTTTTACTCCAAAATCAACATATTGTATGCAATTCATGCTTGACAACATATTTTCTTCATTTATCTCACATGCATGCACATTTTAAGCACCCAAGGAAACAAATATACTACAACTTTGCATGTTATCACACCCCCATACTTACGCATTTGCTTGTCCTCAAGCAAACACTCTCTTACAATCAAGTCGTTGATAAACAAACTTATGAACCTAGCCACTCTTTTTAGTATTAGAAATCAAGTATATGCACACATCACTTAGTTCATCACCATTCAAGATTATAACACTTTTAATCTAAATGTTTGCAACATGAGTTCTCATCTGTGTGTGTGGCACTCATCAACCCCCATTCACTTCAACCATTTGACAATCCTATAGTAATTCCTTGACAATTAAATTTGGAACCAATCACTCTATGCACTAGTTTACTCTCTTTTGAACAAGTTTAATCAACATCAATTCTAACAAAAAAATGTGTGCGCTAACATTCTCTTTTCTTTTTATCATTCTCTCCCACACTTGTTTTTGACCATTTTCCATGAGCTTTATTTTCTTTCTTAAGTAGTTGAGAGCCTTTTTATGCAAAAGTAAACAAAGGTCATTGTGCACCCCTAATTACTCAACTCAAGATGTTTTACATACTCATAATTAACAACCTTTTTACAGAAATGAACAGAGGACTCTACGTAATCCAGGTTACTTAGTTGCTCCAATTAATAGAGAAAATTAATTTTCTCATGCCCATATATTTTTTCTTTTCCAAAATTTTTTTCTCATTCAATTTGTTTGTTTTTCCAGTCCTCCTTCTCTTTCTCTTTTTTTTTTTTTCAGTTAATTTCTCTCATTCACTAAAGAATTCACCAACACCTAAAGTAAGATTTATATCCCTAAATCAATTCTTTTATACTCACTACATAACTTCTTAAACAATCTAATAATTGAGAGTAAATAGTGAGTACTTAAGTAATTAGGAGCCATACCTTCAACACCAAGTCTAGCATGCTTATCTCAAGAACAATGATAGAACAAAGCAACAATAATTCCTTGCAAAGCATTCATCATGAATTAAGTACAGTGGCCACAAGCTCATACCATGTTCATGCTATCAATTCAACCATGAAACCGTATTCTTGCATGCATCAAAATCCAGCACTCATATACCATGCAATGATAAAATTCTCATTTGAAATTCCTTACACTCTAGCCTACCCCCACATTTATTTTGCTGCCATAATTAATCATATTATCACAAGTAAATAAAGGCAACAAAGAACTAGGCAACCTTGTAAGGTGGCGCTTATTCTTCTTCCTTCTTCTTTAGCCTTCTTTCATGCTTCCGAAAATCCTACACCAAAATCAAAATGTAGACTATATCCCACGCAACACAAAACAAAAAAAAATACAAGAACTGAAAGTAATAAAAGATAGCTTAAGTTGCCTCCCAAGAAGCGCTATGTTTAATGTCTGCAACCCAATATGATACTCATGGTGTAGGGTGGTGTAGTTGACGCCTTGAGGATCTACAATCCCCCATAAGCTGCAAATCTCTCCTTCCTTTTCCACACTCTCTTTCTTCTCTTTATTGTCTTTCTTCCAAAATTTGCTTTTTTCTCTAGCCAAGGTGATTCATGGAACTCTTCCCCCACACTTGGTTTTTGTCCACTATCTAACCCTTCCGCTTCTTCTTCAATTGACACTGTTTCCATATTAAACTTGCCAAAATAACTATTAAATTCAAATAATAACACATCTTCTTCCTTTTTCTTTTGTGGGTGAGTGGTCGAGGCAGTAGGCTATACAAAGAATATTACCTTTCCAATTCCACCATGCAAGGTCAAGCTGCCTTAGTCTATGTCTATTAATACCTTTGTGCTAGCTAAGAAAGGGTGGCCAAAGATAATACCTTGCCCCTTTTCACCCGCTATGTCTAATACAACAAAATTCATAGGGACTATAAAATCACTCACATTTACCAAGACATCTTCCACAACCTTGAGTGGCCTTGTCATTGATCGATCGGCAGCCTTATCCTCATGCATATGGACTTCACAAATCCTATCCTAAGTATCTAAAAAGCAGTAAAGGACATTACATTAATACTAGCATATATATTACATAAAATATTGTCGAATAAAGTGCTTCCTATAGTGGAAGAGGTGAAAAAAACTCTCTAGGTCTTTTAATTTTGATGGTAGGACTTTCCTCTTCTAGGTTATCCTCCAATTCTCTTTTCTTTTCCTACTTAGCACATCTTTTAGGCACTTCACTGCACTTAGGTTATTTTTAATTTCTACAATTAACGAAGCATTTTCATCCAACTTTTCAAAATTATTGAGAAATTTACTTACCGACTCCTTTAGCTTAATAGGAATGAGCCTCCAAGGCTATGAAATTTTTGACTTGTAAGGAGGTGGAGTATTTACTTCTTTCATTTCCTCAAGTCTCATCTTGTCATCCTTTCCCTCTTCTTCTTGGGCATCAACAAGTGGATCCACTTTTCCTCTTTACTCTTTATTACTTGCACACTTTTCACATGCTCTATTGGATTAATTTTAATAGTGCTAGGTAGTATACTGGCTGGCCTATTTGTCATCTCCTTTGCCAGTTGCCCAAGCTACACCTCCAGATTTTTTATGGATGATTGGTGGTTCTACTAGAGAGCATCAGTCCTATGCATATAATCTTATTGAATCTTTACAACATTATCTATTATCTCATGGGTGGAATTCACAAGATTCCCATAATCTCCTCCAATGACTACTTTTTCTCTTATTGTTGGTATGATGCTTAAAACCCTAGCAGGTTTTGAGTTTTTTTTCAAGAAAAATTAGGATAATTTCTCCAACCTAGATTGTAAGTGTTTGCATAGGAGTTATTACCTTGTACTCCTGTATTGCCTACATAATTTACCATTTTTTTGGTTCTAGTTCTTATTCCTTTACCTCAACATTCATATGTAGGATAGAGTCTTGCACACATATCACAAGTATAACTTAAAGAAAATGGAGAAGGCTGAGGGCTACTTACCAAAACACTATCAACTTTCTTGGACAAGAGTTACATTTTTGTTGCTATGGCCATTACTAAGTCTGCTTCAAGCACGCGGGCAACCCTATGAGTTGTGGATCTATTGGCTACTGGTGAGCAATGGATGTCATTTCTTCTATCAGTTCCCAAGGATCACCTTTGGCAATTTGTTGATAAGAGCTTCTCCTATAACTGCATCAAGAACAATATGCAATTAACCAAATATTCCACTATAAAAAGTTTGCACCTACATCTAGATTGGCTATCCATGCTGGAGACACTTCCTAAGAAACTCCTTAAACCTTTCCCAAACTTCTGGCATATCTTAGACTCTAATTGTTTGAATGTTCCAATCTCAAGTCTGAGTTGTGCCATTTTGGTTGGTGAGAAGTATTTAGCCAAGAATTTATTTACCAGATCTTACTAGGTTACTATGTTCCCAGGTGGTAAGGATTGTATCCATTGTCTAGCCCTATGCATGAAAGCAAAAGGAAATAATCATAGTTTATAGCATCATTAGAAACTCCATTGAATTTAACAGTATCACATAATTCAAGAAAAGATTCTAAATGTGTGTTTAGGTCTTCATCTAAAGTCCAACAAATTGGTTTGACTACACTATACTGATTAGTACAAGTTTCAACTCAAAGTTATTTCCATTCACTAGAGGTCTCACAATTCCTGTCATGTTTGGATTCATCGTCGGTTGCACATAATCTCTAATTGCCTGCTGATTTGGTGAAAGTGGAAGTTCATGTGGTGGTGGGTTAATTTCAACCATTTCCAATTCACATTGGAAGAGTTTGTTCAATTTTAGGATCAAATTCAAAATTAATGCTCTTATTCCTACACATACAATTGTATCCGCCAATCAAGAATTTAAGCCACACAATAATAATGTAAATAGAAAGCAAGAAGATGATTGGAGAAAGCAGAAATAATGAGAAAAATATAGAAAAACAATAACAAAAGTAAATGGCCTAATCTAGCAATCCCTCAGAGTATTCAATAGCACTGGTCACCCTCCCTAGCAACAGTGCTAAAATTTGATCGCGGATTGTCATCACGCTAAAATTTAAATTTATAATAGAATCTAGTACCATGGTGGGTGCAGGTATCATTCCCACAAGGAGGAGTTTTATGTCTATTGACATAACTAAGTTCTTGTTAATTAGGTCGTGCAAAAGTAGCAAGAAAAAAATAAATATTTTAAATAACAAATTTCATATATAAAGAGATCACCATTGTTATAACAATATATTATAAAATATTTAAAACCAATGAAACCTTGATCATCAAACTTAATAAATGGGTGGTGATTCATTTTATATTTTTATTTTATTTTGTAGTTAATTATATTTAAATAATATTATCAAGAACAAATTGTACAAAAAATAGAGTTACAACAATGTGTAAAAACTTTAAATAAATATATTTATATTTTTGAAAACGCAATAATAAATCAATTAAAAGACATCAATGTCATGATTATATTACCTAATATTTATAAAATAAAATAATATATTAAAAACATTAAATATAAATATCAATCATATTAAAATATGAAAGAAAGACATGTAGCAACATAAATAAAGTTATAATAATCAAATAAAAATTTCAATAAATAAACAAGTTTCACATAGTTATAAAATTTTTAAAACAAGTGAATATTGAACCATTGGATATATCAAATATCTAATGAGCTAAAATTTAAAAAATTAAAATAAATTTTTAGATAAAAAAAAACACCATTCTTATAAATATATGTTATAAAATATCTAAAACGATTCAATATTTGACAATCAATTTTATTCAATATGTGATAATTCTATGAATATTATTATATTTATTTATAGTTAATTATATTTTTATAAAAATATCATATAAAAAATAGTAACAGAATATTTTACAATAATCTAATAAGATTTCAAATAAATAAATAAATTACAAAAATGAAAAATATTTTCAAAAATATTAATTGGAGCCATATTGAGATGATATTTTGGATTAAGAAAACATGGGTAAAAAATAAAATCAAATTTAGTAATGCCTAGACAAAATACTATATTAAGAATTTTAAATGTTTATATACAAGAATGTGGTAAAATGATAAGTTAAAATTTAATCTAATTAATATTTATATACATAACAATGTTTAAAATCAACGTAAAACAATAGAGAATCAATATAAATAATTTAATTATAAAACGTCAAAGTATAATCTAATTATGTTAATATTTAAAATAATTTCTTATTTCAATAAATCCATTTAAGTAATTAATAAATTTTTGCTTGTAGTCTATCGATGTGAAAACAAAATATAATAAAACTAAGGGAAAAAAGACAAAGTCAATGCTATAATAGGATAATCAAAATATCATTTACCTATCAAGGGTTAAAAGAACAATTTTGATTTTTATATTAAATTGTTTACGAACATCGATTAATTCTATTTTAATATAAAGTAGTTTTACAAATTATTAATATCCATTGTATGAATTATATTCATCATACTATCCTAGAGTTGAATAAGTAATAAACACAAGTGTATATTTAAACTAAAAGATAAATATGTTAAATAATAAGATAAAATAGTTTGAATCTGGTTTATTTCACTATAATGTTACAGAAAGCTATAAATACTTATACAATGTTTATAAAAAAATTTTACTTTTTTAAAAAAATATAATGGAATTTGGATATAACAATGCAATATCAAAGTTAAAGTTAAAAAATAATTCAATAGATGTGAATATTTTTTGACCAAGTATCATCAATTTGAATAGTTATATTCAAAAAATAAATTTTATAAACATAATGTACTTGAAATGCAAGAAATATTGAATTTTGAACTTATTTAAAGTCACTAGCTTATAAATGACATAAGCATAATAGATATGCATTTATTTTTCTCATTTATTTGTATAAGTCAAAATTTAAATCACACGATCTTTATTTAATTTTTATTATTAATAATAAATTTAAAATGACATATATGATCAAATAATTTTCTTATCATTAAAAGTTTATTGTAAACATTAAAATTTAAATGACATTTTCCTTAATCATTATTTTTATTTAATTAAAAGATACTATTAAAAATCAATGTATTATTGAAACTTATGATGTTCAAATCTAAAATTTAAATTTTTATTTGTTTTTAATAACTTAATAAACTATTTTAAAATAAGACAATAACATTATTTGACATATAACAAACACAAGAAAATAAACATGTGTAATCAATTTCCCAAAAAATAAGGAAGAAATGTAAATAAAAAATTAAATTGAATAAATATTAAAATTGAGTAATTTGACATACTTTTATATATTTTTAAAATTTTAAAATATATTTTCTATGCTATACGTGTAAAGCCGATAATAATTTTTTGTTAAAACAAAATGGAGACTAAACCATAGAAAATGAAAGTCCTTGTGATCAAATAAAAGACGGTTAGAGGCACCAGTGGCTGATTATGGAAAGGTTGTGGCAGACGTTAAAGCTAAGAAAGCCAAGTAGCTGAAAGACTTAATTCTAAAGCTGAACAGAATCGAATAGAGATCAGGTATGGAACTTTCAACAACATACGAACCTGAAGACCATGAAAAAAAAGGGCCGTTGAGATTGATCATGACGTAGTAATTCGACGACTACAGGAAAGCAAGGCACTTGAGGGGTTCAGAGGAGTTGAAGTCCGATCACAGTCTTGACGCTCGAAAACATTGAGTTGGCACAGAAACTAGACCATGTTCCAATGCTTGCTCAGGCTCATCTAATTGGATAAGTTTTTCCATTATTCTATATTTAGACAGATCAAGAACACCAGATTGTATTTTAGTTTCACGTTGCGTGTTGTACAATGAAATTACATCCCAGATTAATAGTAGGCATGGCTAATGATGTGTACGTACAATTTTTAATTTCATAGCCATACAACATGCTCCGTTCGCTAGTTTCAAAGAAGCATTGCAATTGCAACACCAACCGCGAAATTGAATAATCCAACATGTCTAAGGAGTTCATATATTTTTTATTTTTGGGTCTGGCTCACTCCGCGTTAGAAAAGAGACACATCACTCAAAACTACCTGACAAACAGTCGTCGAATATAGCATATCATTATACAAACATGTTAATTCCGCCACCGGCAATCGAGAAATTATACTATCTAAAATGGGGGCATCTTTCCATAGACAAGTTAGCTATGCTAGTTATATATGCCCAGCAAAGCCAACACTCAACTAAGTCACGATATTTTCATTAATAAAACTTCATTTTTATTTTTCGGAATGAGCTCTTCCCTTCCATGCAGCGAGAAAAGTCCTGCACAAGTTGCCCATGAATGTTTCCACAAGCCAAATAATTACCCAACAAAATTTACATGAAAGGGAGAGAAATCGTCATACAGCATATAGTAATTCATATACGTGCCCTCATGCCAAACAGCCCACATCCCTCTGCCCGCAAACCTTCCCCTTAAAACAAATGCACTGGAAACAACGAAAATACCCACGAGATCTACAAGGAAAAAGGGTCCACAACACCGGAAAATGAAAAATCTGAACTAGCTGTGTCACAAGCTTGACTCAACATAGATAAGGTACAAGAATATAAGCATTACAGAATGAGGCAAAAGGTATTTGCACTAGACTCAGAAAACAGAGTAACTGAGAGAAGAACAGAAATAATGCTGAGGATGGTGCTTGCAACAAGTGTGGACTGTTCATTTGTTGGAGTTGGACCTGCTGCTGTAGAGCCATTACCAGTGTTCGGGGTTGGAGCCCTCTCCCTGACAGAGGGTAGAGGAGGTTCTGCCACATCATCCGCCATCAAAGTTGGACTCGGAGCCTGAGCTGGAGGCAAGAATGCTTTTTCCATAAGTTGAATAAGACCCCCAGGCTCGACAGCAGTCATGTACGTTGGTACATTTTTAAACCCCAGGCATCGGTTCCCTGTAAATGAATCAAAACAGTATATATCATCAGTGTTTTAAGTGTTAAGATGCAGTGTCCAGAGCTCAATGGGTAACCCCAGTATTAGAGGCCCCTGTGATGAGACCATGTCATAACTACAGAATTAAGCAACATGTAGAAAATAAAAGAACACCTTATGTAAAGATCAGTTACTTATATCTTACCTCTTACCATTGAAGTAAAAATATTCCACACAAAAGTTCGTAAATCTGAAAGTAACTCGTATTTTAAGATCACTGCTTAAGTAGAGATGAAAATACAGAAACACGCCTCTGATATAAGAGAAGAATCAATATGGCCTCTCTCAAGTATTCTTTCTCTGTTTTAATATACACTTCTAGTTAGCCATGCTCAACTGATCAAATGGCAAGTGTGCTGACACTTGCTATGTGATAATTACTTGCTTTGGCATGTCGACCAATCATGTGGCAAGAATAAATCACTAAAAAATTTCTTTGGGCCTGGCAATACCCATCTTTTTGTTTCAATTTTTGAATTAATGAACAACCAACAGCAGAGGACACCATGCATCCACTTGTCGATTGACATAAATTTTTCCTCCAACAGACTGAAAACCCTTCCTAAATCATCTTTTACAAGTATTTTGAAGTTCAACCCAAAGATGAGCTGAAAGTGGCTGTGGCCTTCAATTTGATGCCATAAAGTTTCTATCGAAATTAAAGGAAAATATTAGTCACAGTTGAGTCAAATGCAGTCTTTGAAGAACTTCAAATTGCATGGTCATGGTGAATATTTGAACAGGTAAGATGTCAAGTGTTCATGGTCGCATACAGCTCAAGCAAATAACACCCAAAAAAAACAGTTTGATATGGACTACAAAGTTAAATAATAGTGTTGCTGTGTAACAATCAACAAAGTTCATTTTCAAAAGCATCATCAGGAACAAAATATATATATATATATATATATATAGATACAGATATTTTCACAAGTGATTCAGTTAAGATAGTAGGTAAATAAAATCAGATATTCTTCACCCAAGTTCAAGAAAAAGAATGAAGATAAGTACAACAGTGTGATCAGAAGCAATGCTAATAATCACTAGGAGGAAGCTGAAGGGAAACTATGATGGAATTTCTCAAGACTTTAATAGGGCATGCATTGACAAATGAGAAATTTGTTCTGTGATAATCAGAGACATCCCTTGCTTTATCCTGCAATTTCATTGAGCATTATTTCAAAGCAAGCTAATAAGTTCAGGAATTTTACAATAGAAGAGAGAGAATAGAACTACCACATTGCTCTTTTGTGCATCAATTGTTTGATTCATTTAAACTCTGGAATGCTGCATATACCTAGCTCGGGGAGTAAGAACAAGTTAAGCTTCCATCTTGTTAACAAATTTAGGAGACTGTGTGAGTGTTGTGCAAATAAGAGCAATATAGGAGCTAGTTAATAACCAAAATTAACTGACAGAAAAATGTAGAAACATTTTGGGAAATCGTGCACAAGAAATAAAAATTTAACAATTTTTACAGAAAAGTCTAAGAACAATGGAGTAGAAAAAAATGTAAGCACTTTCTAGTAAACTTACTTTTAAACCTAGCAGCTGTTGCAGGGTAGTCTGTAATGACACCATTAATTTCCATATATGTGACATGTGTATTAATCTCCACATATGCATCAGAGAAGAAGTCCCATGGTTGAGACACAAATTCATTTCGGAAAAACTGCACATAGACTGGGAGATTAAAGGCCTGAAGCTTTGGAACAACAGCTGTTGGAACAGTGAGAAAGGCCTCATCAGTAGGAAACACAGATCTTTTAGAGACAACCACCGAGGTAGCAAACTTTTTTATATCTGAAATGGTTGAGTTCAAGATGTCACGGACATCCTCGTCAACCAGGTAAACCAGTTCATAATTGTTGTTCCTCTTAAACTTCTTCAGTACAGCACTGTCACTAGATTTAATCATGATCCTCTTGGCCGTTTGATTGTTATAACCAGCTTTGCTTAGAGCCTCCAAAACTTTATCAGTTACACCTAATCCTTGTTCCTGAGCAAGGTAGGCAGCATTCTGCAAAAGTAGTGTTAGAATTTTGGAGGATAATCCGTTGTATTTTATTACTGAAAAAAGTCCCAATTTATAGTTGGACCGATTACAAACCATACCAAAAAAAAGAAAAAGATTACATGACATAAACGTAAACCAATAAAGTAAGAAGTCAAATATTCTCAACTCTAAATTAAGCAACACAATAATATCAAATATTACTACATATTTTGAAATATTCTCTAACACTCTCCTTCAAGTTGACCATAGATAACTTCCAAAATGTCCAACTTAAATTTAATTTAGCAGACACCAATGAAGTGATGCTTTATGATGGTAGGCATAATCAAATGCAATCCATGGCGCACTAATAAGAAGTCATACTTTACACATCATGATAGTTGATAGAAGGTCATCTTAAATTGATCACATTGCCACCACTTTTTTAGTCTGCACGAATACGAGACAAGTACTTGACTAAAGGTACTAGAATTGGAACAAAAAATCTTTCACGATACCTAAACAGGCATTACAAACTTGGAAAGGCAGTTTCACTACCCACACAGGCAAAACAACATGGATAACATTAACATAAATATCT
This sequence comes from Avicennia marina, assembly GCA_019155195.1. NCBI lineage: Eukaryota > Viridiplantae > Streptophyta > Magnoliopsida > Lamiales > Acanthaceae > Avicennia > Avicennia marina. The sequence continues at coordinate 14,306,902 of CM032754.1, read as the reverse complement.
GTGATCGTGAAAAGCTAGCCACACAAGAGTCACTAATATTAAACCACATGCGTACATGGCACATTTTATCAACCACCAACTCTATCACTTAAGGTTTACACACAAAAGAACATGCTTACAAACTAACCCATATTATTGTAGACACAAAAAATTTAGTGTCGAATTAAATAATGCCACGTGAAAAATATGACATCAAAATATCAATTAAATAAATTCCTATTTATATTTTAAGAATTTAAATAAATATAATTCTTAAAATAAATAAATAGATAATCGACATTTTAATCAACCAATTAAATCGCACCAAAAGACGAAATCCTATTAGATGTATAGGAGACAAGAACTCTATCAAGATTAATCTTATCAGTTAGTTTCTTTGATAAGTTTCTAATTGTAACAACCAATAAAATCACGTCATGTCAACAAGTTGATGCAGTTATACTATGTCTCTTATAGCTATAAAAAAGAACCAAATTCCATGGAGAAAACAAAAAATTGAAAACTCAAAAGAACTGAAGGCAAGAAGTCTCTCTACAAATTCTCTCTGAAGTTCAAGGAAAATCCACGACGTTTGTCATCAAATTCAAGCCATTCTTCGTGGAAAATCTCCAAATTTTGGCATTTGATTCAAAATTGCGATACTAAGCCGAGAGATCAAAGTTAATTGAGACTCAACAAGCTTCAAAAAAGACCAAGCACAAGCCCTTCCTTGAAGATTGCTCTAAATTCCAAATTGCGTTCTTGAAAGAGTTTCACAGTGTTCTTAACGAAATTCACGGCGTTCATCACAGTACTTCTCTAAATTTGGCGTTTGATCCATGCGTGGTGCATTAAACTCCACAATTAAAGTTTTTTGAAAACCAAGTTAGCTTCAAAAAAGATCAAATCATCCAACCATTCCCAAAGATTACCAAAGTCCCCAAAATCCCTAAGTTGAAAGAACAATCAGAGGATTGAATTTAGAAAATAAAACCCACAAAATTCATTTTGATTTAAATTTATTCATCTTTGTACAATTTATCTTATCATACAAGAATTTTGTCTTACAAATTTCTGACACATTTGATGAGACCTCTCTTATATAAGAATTTTGTCATACAAATTTCTGGCACATCTGATGAGACCTCTCTACCTTATTTCTTCATCAAATTCCAAACAAATTACAATGATGACCAGTGCCTCAAACTTAAAAGTGTAAATTGCTGCATTAACTAGAATCATCAAAGGGTCGGCCTAGCACATCCAAGAACAACACTCTCAAATTTCGAGATTCATAGACAAGATAGATAATGCTAATGCCAAACGAGTGGTGGAAAAGGCACCCAAAGTACATGATAAAGCTAAATCATCTACCAAGCAACCAACCAATAATCAAAAGAACTCCACAATCCAGGAACTCCAAATTTCCTCTGATTGCTTAATCCCTATCAATCAGCTAAAGGGCTTCATTGAAGACACCATCAAAAGTAAACTCAATGAAAGTTCCAAGTCAATCTTAACATACACTAAGCTTTACTCAGCAAGGATCGATGGCTAGAAGATGCCAACAAGCTACCAACTTCACAAATTTCAACAATTTGACGGCAAAAGAAACCCGAAGTAACACATGGCTCACTTCATAGAGCCATGCAACAATGCTAAAACCTATGGAGATCACTTGGTCAAGCAGTTAGTTCGGTCGTTGAAAGGGAAAGCCTTAGACTGGTATACCAACTTGAAACCAGGGTCAATTAATAGTTGGGAGCGACTAGAACATGAGTTCCTCAACCGTTTCTATAGCATAAGGCAGACCATCAATATAATTGAACTTACAAGCACTCGCTAATTAAAGAATGAGCCCGTTATTAACTTCATCAATCGATGAAGAAATTGAAGTTTGATAAGGAGAAAAGATTGTTATTCTATTCTTAAATGATGTGTACAGTTCCACATGTATAGACTTACATACAAGACTTACCATAATACTTAAATCTCTAAGCATAATTAACTTCTATACAATCAACTAGTAAAGGTATACAATCAACTCTAAAAGAAAGGTGAATCATAGTATCTTGACACGCCTTCTCAAACTCGAGATTATGCCCATCTTATCACACAAGTACTTGAAGCACTTAACTACCAGTGCCTTGGCAAATATATCTACTACTTGTCCTGAAAACGAAGTGAATGGGGTGGCCATCTTACAACTCACGACAACATCTCAAATGAAGTGACGTTATATTTTAATATGCTTAGTCATTTCATCAAATACATGATGACTTGCAACATGAATGACAACCTGATTATCACAACACATCGGTAGAGGCTTGTCATAAGTGTATCCTAGTTCATTGAGCAATTTTCTTAGCTATGCCACAACATTTCATTGGTAGTATGTGTCATGGTCGTATATTCGGCTTTTGCACTAGATCTAACCATAGTAGTCTGTTTCTTACTTCACTGCGCTCCTTCTATCACCAATTGATCCAATGTAGTCAGCATCAAAATAGGCTTCAATTCGTAAGTGCCCATGTTTCTTAACCAGCAACCCTTTGCTTGGGCCTTCTTTTATGTAGCGTAATATCCTGAGAGCTACATCCCAGTGAACCTTTTATGGTTTATTCATGAATTGACTAACCACCCCCACGATAAAAGTGATATCTAGTCGTGTAATTGTTTGGTAAATTAACTTCTCGACCAGACACTTATACATTCTGATCCTCCAAACAATCGCCATTGTCGTTCTAGGGGCTTAGGTTGTTTTCAACAGGTGAATCCACAAGCTTTGAGCCTAACAGTCCGGCTTCAGCAAAAAAATCAAGAGCATACTTCCTTTGAAATAAGGACACTCCAAGTTTACCGTGGGCTATTTCAATACCTAAGTACTTAAAGCAACCTATATTTTTAGTAACAAATTGTTGTTGCAAATACTCCATAGTTCACTTAATCTCATCATTATCACTCCCAGTGTTAAAATGTCGTCAATGTATACAACCTAGATAACTACTCCATTCGGCCATGCTTCACAAATACAAAAGGATTGGCCTTGCACTGGTAAAAGCCAAAGTCTTTCATGACACAACTGCCATGCCCTAAAACTTTGTTTCAACCCATATATAGCCTTGCAGAGTTTACAGACCATATTTTTCTGTGCTCCCTGAACAACATACCCTCAAAGTTGCTCCACAAATACAGTTTCATGCAAATCACCATATAGGAAGGCATTTTTCACATCCAACTAATACGTAAGCCAGTCTTGATTCACTGCCAAGGAAAATAGCACATGAATTGAGTTCAGTTGAATGACATGGGAAAAAGTCTCCAAGTAATCAACCCCGTAGGTCTACGTAAATCCGTTTGCAAAGCAACCCTTGCACCGGTCAATAAACCTGTCGAATCAATATTTGATAGTGAACACCCAGCAGCAAGCAACAAAATCAACATTGGGTGGAGCAAGCATCATTTCCATGTGCCTCAAGAAATCAAGGCGGACATTTCCTCATCCTTAGCCTCCTTCCAGCAAACAATTCTTCATCCATAGCCTCCTAAGCAGGGAGTTGTAAAGCCTCATGATAAGTCTAAGGAAGTTGTGTGGAGAAGAAAGAGATAATAGATGACCAAAATCAAGGACTAAGATGATCAAAGGATGTGTAATAAGTTAATGGATGGGAGGTACATGAACGAGTACCTTTACACAGGGTGATTAGAAGGTCAGAGTCAGATGCAACTAGTGTAGGAGATCCAAGATCATCAAACAAAGGGCAAGTGGTGGCGTCATGTGCACATCTCGAGTGTCATGTATACACCTTATGAGGGCCTAAAGCTGTAGAATCACTCGTGGTGGGAGATATGGGCAAAGCTTATCAAGATAAAGAGTTGAAAAAGGTATAGCATTGTCAAGGACGCTTGAGGGCATCCTATTAAAAAGAAAACATGCAATGAGAATGGCATTCCCCTAAAAAATATTTGGGAACATTCATGTGTTGCATCATAGTGCGAGTGTCATCAAGGATATGATGATGCTTCCGTTCGACAACGCTAATCTGTTGCGACATGTAGGCACATGCTGTTTGATGCTGTTTTTCCTTTGAAAACTATTAAAAGTTGAAAACACTTTTTAATTTTCCAATTTTTTTTTTCGAGTTGCTCCAAAAATTGGTTTTAAGAAGGATAGTCATTTTTAGGGAGAACCAAAAGGGACTTCAGCTTCCATTCCCCACTGTTAAAAGATTCCATAACAGTCACAAAAGTCCTTAAGATCTTTTTGACTGAATTCAAGGGCATTATCAATGCGAAGGTGCATTAACTAACTAAAAATTGAGTTTTATTTCATTGTAAGAGTTAAGTACATGAAAAGTTTCAAAGCCATTCTTTAATAGATACATCCAGGTCATCCTAGAATAGTCTTCGACAAAGAAAATGAAGTATCAAAACACCCCACAAGATTGAGAGGATAAACTTGTTATCAATAGCTCATCAGACTTTCCATAAAGCTTGAAGATTCTGCTTGACGATTACAGCGGTGATCACGATCTGGTTTACTTATAGGCAAGGAGACATGGGAAAATGAAGTTGCAATTAGATATGGTTTACCTTTGGTAGATATCCAATTTAGATATTGAATCATCTCAAGAAACGTTTAACTTTGGGCTACAGGAAAATCATTGGCTTTAGATGCTATTAGAGTGTATTGTGTACACCTGTATACCTATGTTTTAGGAGGAGACTCTAATGGCATTGTTGAACTAAATGTTTGTTGTTGGGAAGAGTTTGCCCGTGCTTGTTCTCTAGTTTAGTTCTAATGAATTGAAGTATACCTATGTTTTGGGAGGAGACTCTAATGGCATTGTTGAACTAAATGTTTGTTGTTGGGAAGAGTTTGCTCGTGCATGTTCTCTAGTTTAGTTCTAATGAATTGAAGATGAATTTATGGCATAGCTTAAGCTAACATGCAAACGGATTAATAGGCCTGGGCAAGTTAGAGTGGTTAGGTTACATATAAAATATGGATAATTGAAAAAAAAAAAAAGAAAAAAAATTGTCTAAGTCTAATCGAGAAAAGCAAGAGGGTCGAGTAAGAAATTCTCCAACAAAGTTCGAGAGGCTTTTCATTTGAATCATGGGTGGATAAATTTAAAAAGCCCATGATATGTTGGGCTATTTCTACAAAATCCCAAAAAAAAAAAAAAATCAAAGCTTATTCATTCAAAATAAAGTTTTCATGAACAAATCTCAATAGGGCATTTGTAAACACATGAAAAATTTGGTGTCTAATTAAATAATACCATGTAGAAAATATGGCATCAAAATATCAATTAGGTAAATTCCTATTTATGTTTTAGGCATTTAAATAAATAAAATTCTTAAAATAAAAAAAATAATTAATATTTTAATCGACCAATCAAATTGCGCCAAATGGCAAAATCTTGTTAGATACATGGAAGATAAGGACTCTATCAAGATTAAGCTTATTGGTTAGTTTCTTTGATAAGCTTCAAATTGTGATTGCCAATTAAATCGCACTACATTAGCAAATTGATAGAGCCACACTATCTCTCTTACATTTATAAATAAGAGTCAAATCCCATGAAAAAAAATTGAGAATTGAAGACTCAAAGAAGTTGAAGCCAAGAAGTCTCTCCACAAATTCTCTCTGAATTTCAAGGAAGATCAACACTGTTTGTCATCAAATTCAAGGCGTTCTTCGTGAAAAGTCTCCAAATTTTGGCATTTGATTCAAAATTGTGATGCTAAACCGAGAGATCAATGTTAATTGAAGACTCGACAAGCTTCGAGGAAGATCAAGCATAAGCCCTTCCTTGAAAATTGCTCCAAATTCCAAATTGTGTTCTTGAAGGAGTTCCATAGTGTTATTAACAAAATTCAAGGCATTCATCACCATACTTCTCCAAATTCAGCGTTTGATCCATGCATGCGGCGTCAAACTACATAATTAAAGTTTTCTGGAGACCAAATCAGCTTCAAGGAAGATCAAGTCAACCGAACCTTTCGAAAGATTGTGAAAACCCCTAAAATCCCAAAGTTGAAGGAAGAATCAGATGATTGAATTTAAAGGGAAAGGCTGCAACGATGGCACTAGAGTCCTTGGATGACAGGTTTTCCAGTCATCTTTCAACTGCGCACAGCAGTGCAAATAGTGAGACAAGATACGCAGGGCTATGGAACCATTTTGGATTGGCGGGTGGAACAAGGTGGAGCAAGACGATACACGGCTTGGGGCTTCTGCATGCACGGCAATGTTAAGGTTGTAAAATTGGGGAACAGGTTTTTTTAATAAATGCATGTTTAGGTACTCAGCTTGGGTGTTCTGATTTTGGGCACTTAAAAGGCCTTTTTTTTCTTGGGAGAGGAGAGAATAAAAGAAGCAGAATTTTGTTTCTATTCTTTTATAAGGGGGCTGCCACCACGCACAGCAACGCAAGTAGCAGAACAACTCTAGGTTGCAACCAAAGCTAGGTTTTAGGAAATGATCAGCTTTGATACCATGTCAAAATTTTTGGGAATAATTTGTTATTGGATTTTACTAAGAAATCTCAATTTATAGTTAAAACGATTACAAATCATACCAAAAATAAAAAAGATTACATGACATAAACGTAACCCTATAAACTAGGAAGTAAAATATTCTCAACTCTAAACTAACACAATAATGTCAAATATTACAAAATATTTTGGAATATTCTCTTAACAAGAAGAATCAGAATCAGATGCCATATTCAACAAATAACTTTTTACAAAGGAGTATTCGCTATTCAGTGGAGACTAATCTTGCTAGTCAATTTTGATTTCTTGATGCCATATTACCAACAGAACAGATAATGCCGTTACAAACGTAAAAGGCATGTCCAATGTAAGTAGCAATGAACTACTGCATGTTTTCAACATTAGTAGCATGCTAAAAGAGTTTTCACATAAGCGTGCATGTCATGACCTTAACTTACTGCTCATTTTGTCTGGCTCATCAAATAGTACCAAGAAACAATGAAAAAGCAAACACCAAGCTTTTCATATAATAATACTTGGTTTTATACCAAGGTGCACAATGACAACAGAGAGAGAGATCTTGAAGTTTTAAGATATTGGGATTTGAGACAACAAAAAGAACTATACAAATAGCATTCCTCCTCCCAGAAAATAGCATAGAGGTTGAAAGATTCGAGAAGGGAATTTTTTAGTAGTTGCTATGCCCCAAAACCAAGAATAGAAAATGGGTAGAAGTTTCTGACAGAGAATTGTACCATCAAAACTTATGAGGAAATGCTATTTGATTTCATATTTTTCTCCTACTCTCAGGCTTTCCTGTAGAAATAGACATTGCTCATGCCATAGCTCAAAAATTCCAGAATCATGTCATGTAAATAATTATTTCCCAGCACCAGCTAAGGTAGCAGAGAACATAGTGGAAATAAATGTTCTAGGACACCCACCCATACAAGCCACATATGATATTGCGTTAAAACTAAAGATCCAACACAACATGAATCAAGTAGACTCACCTCTATGCTGATCAGGACTCCCGAGACAGAAGATTCATTATTTGCAAATGCCAAAAATTGAGATAACTGCATTAAGGCACCACTGTTTTTAGCTTTCGGATTTCGATACAAAGAAAATTTGGAATAAGGATTGGACATAGCAGCTGCAATTAAACAAACTTAACAAATTAGTGCAGATTTTAACTTCATTTTGAAGAGAAAATACTGAAATAATAATTCTTGCAATCAAACGGAAACCACTACACAACAAAATCTAACAATGTGATATCAGATAGATGAATGAAATTTCAGGATGTTGTATCATGAGTATTGATGAAGCTTCAGCTCCTCCATTTTGGATGTGATGCAAATATCAGTTGAAGTAATCAGCAATTAAAAATGCTAAATTTTAAAAAGTTCATGATAAGCGATATGACCTACAAACAGGGTGAATTGCCACACTTCCTATCCTATTTGGACGAAATTTTTACAAAAATAATTTGACTGATTGACTTACGTTCAGGGAAAAAAAACGGTAAAGGTAAACTCCACCCAATCCCAATGACATAATACCTTCAACAAAAACAACCTTCACATAAAAGCTCATTGCATATTTTTGTCATAAAAGAAGGCCAAGCTTTTTTCTCATGATTTGAGGGTTTGGATGATAAGCATAAAGCTTCACAATACGTAGCTCAGGCTTCAAGTTTTACTTACGCTTCAACATCTGAATTTCTCTCCATGCGAGATTATAGGCAAAAATTCCGTCCTCTATCCTAAGTTCTGAATTAGTTGATGCCCTGTTAATGAAACTTGTTTCAGCAACATTAGTTTTATCTCTGAGGTTGATAGATCCCAAGCAAAAGGATATTCCATCATTTGACATTTGAACAGGGCAGTCAAGTATATCCACACCATCTGATACAGCTTTAAAATATGCCTGATCGGTACAACCAGGAAAGTACCCGCTGGCTCCCTCAAAAGACACAACCGGAACTTTGGCTAAATTAAAGAGTGAATAAAACAATCATGTCAATATAGGCAGGTTCATATCAGTATTATACCAAAGAGAAAAATATGCAACTCTATACCAGCAGAGTGCGCTCTGTTAACACCTTACCTCGAACTGTCTCATTCTTGCCCATATGTGAGAAGCAATCTGCAAGAGCAGAATTTATTAGGCTGGAAGATAAAGCAAATCCAAAACCATTCCAAATCCACAAATTCATTTATTTGACCCAACAGGTGAAAATGAAAATTATAGGGAGAATCAAGAAATGTTGTTTCACTGCATCATCACATGAAAAAATTTATAGTAAATTAAGGTACCTCAAGTTCTATTCAGCAAGAAAATTTCAGCCAGTGAAAGATTGACACAGATTATCAAATGGCTTTCAGGATTAACAAAAACCAAAATCATCAGAAAGATAGATAGTTTAATCACTGTGAAACTCAATTACAAGATGATACAACCTGATATAGATTTCTTTCCTACCAGCAATATTGAGATGCTCTCTTCTGTCTTCAATATCAACATCCTCAATTAATTCGGGTGGAAAGGGCAAATGCTATGATCATATAAATTAGTATCAAAATAGAGATTTTAACTTTGGACTAGAGGGCTAACCTAAAATGAGAAGTTGTACCACTTTCTTCAATGTACCTCTAGGCTAATTTGGCAACAAATCAAGGCATAGGCGTATTAAACATCTTTTCACATCAAATGTCCAAATCAAAACCATCAAAGAAGCTCAGATGAATCTCAAAACCCAGGCAGGTAGAACAAAATTCAAATGAAAACACCAAGGAGGAGAAATTAAATAGGCAAGTAAAGAAAAAAAGTACGTATAAGTAAAACAAGTAGCTGCATCTGATGTTGAACTTCAAAAAGAAATGCCATCAGTTCACAAAACAGAGATGCTTATCAAATTCAACTGCAGAAAGAAACTTTCATCCATTTAACAAGTAAAAACGCAAACTTGTATTCACAACATAAAAGATAAAATTTATATAAGACCATCGTTTACCTATGGTAGCAGATGAAGTTAGTGGGAAGTCGGACAGCACACCATCAACGGAAAATTGACCATTGTCAATAAAATTGAGATACTCAGCCACAGGATCATAGCCATAATCATATGGTAAGGTTACATCATTTACGAAATCAGATGCAAAAACTTCTAGACCTGATTTGTGAGCATCCAGAACAAGAGAGGTGTGGTTCTCTAAATATAAGGCGTTGTTTACTGGCCATATGTAATTTTTGGGAACAAGAATCCCAGCAGCAAAGGTTTTGATAAAAGTAAGGTTCTTCAGAAGTGAGCTATACATTTGGTTGGTTGAAGGCTCCACATCATCAGGCCCCAAAAATTGGAATACAAGCTTTGTTGGACTTCTTCTGAAACGTGACACAATACTTCTCAGGAAGCCCACCTCGGGTGACGAAATATAATTAACAATCACGCGTCTTGATACAGAAATAATGAAGTCCCTCATACTCAGGTTATGTTGGGTGAAAAACGTATCATGCTGCACAAGTATTTGAATCAAAGCAAGGTTGATTAGGAGTTGCCAAAAATACCTGACAAAATCTGAGACAATATTAAGAAGTATATGGTTCGTATACCGGAATACTTAACCATAATCCAGGTGGTTTCAGGCGGGCCACATCATTGACAGTATTGATTGGCATTAGACTACCATCAAAGTTCGGGGCACGAGAATAAATCCTTTGTTTTACTGTCCCAATAGGAAAGACAATCAACATAAATGTAGTGACTTCAAGTTAATCAAATTCACCACTATAAACGAAGCAAGCTTCACAAGAAACAGGAAAATAAAAATATTCAGTAGCATGAAACCATAGATATAGATTTTAGAATAATGGAACAATAGAAACTATGAGTTTAGTGACTGGCCCATTCATTCACCATGTCAGCACAAGCACAGGGCAAGGTAAAGTAGTTAGTTTTCTTTCGTGAAAAGCCCAGATATACTTGAAGCTATGGAACAAAGAAGATATCAGTTTTGAGTCGGTCTTTTCCATGACAGAAAAAATCGACTAACCTGCTCTTTCAGCAGTCCCTTTTTTAACTTTATGGGAGGGGAAAAAACATCAGGTTTTCATGAAAAGGCATGTGCAAAGAGTGATTTTTCCAAGTAAATTATCCGTGTGCTCTATAAAAAGCAACGACCTGGAGGAGTGTTTAAATGATGGTGCAGATCTAGAGCCCTGTAATTTACATGGTAATTGACCACCTGATGTGGAGTATTTGGTTGCATTATTTGCATTATTCTCTTTATGGTATGGCGTACGGGATGCTCTTTATCAACAGGTAATTTTTTTCATTAATGTGGTAAAAACTGATGATGGGAGATTGATTCGTGTCATAAAGTATTTGAGTGGGATAGCAGCTAAAGGGTTTCCAAAGGCTAGCATAGCATAATAAACCACTGCACCCACCAGAGGACATGTTGTGTGTGACTACGCTGAACATATTTAAACACCAAGGCAAGGAAATGACCACGAATCAAACTTACAATTGACAGATTGTAGGTCGCTAAGGGTGAAATCCACAGAAAACCATCCTTGTACTGAGTCTCCATTTACTTTGTAGTTGCTGCTCCTGTTTTTGTAAACATCATCAATATTAGAAGCATTTTGTAGCCTGATATCTGGAAAGCAGATTCCAATTCCATCTTTGGTAAGCTGAACGTCACACCAGACATGCAAATCTGTTAAACCAGTTTGCAGAGCAAGTTGATATGCATAAGAACTAGAATCCGGGAAGACTCCTGAAAATCCCCCTCTTGCTATGACCAGGGGTTGCTTTCCTGCAAAAATAAACTAAAAGATTAGGTTATTGGAACCTTCAGTAAGAAGAAAATGGTAAGAGGGTGCCTAGAATGAAGACTTGGCATGGGACAAAGAGTAAAAGAATGAACTTTTCACATTCACATGCTTCCAATAAGTAGAAGGTACTCGAAAGGGGGGAAATTGTGATACGTTGAAGTAATTGAGTCTCACAATCAACCACATCACAACTTGAGCAGCTAAGTGAAATGCAGAATTCACTACTCATATGATTGACAGATTATGTCTATTGCCAAACTCCTATTTGACAAATTCCAAGATCCCCCATGAAATAAAGAGGTTGTGACGTAATTACAGGAATAGAGGAATCATGGAAGAAGATGAATCAACAAGTAAACAAAGTATTTTCGATAGTCCAACATGAATTGTACGAATGCCGGACTTCTTTCCATACCAAATAATTAGAAGATCACGATAAATTTTGCTTCGAGTTACACTACAACTCCTGAAAAAGACGGATCCTTTGTATATGAAAAAAGCATCAAAATCGTTTTCTTAGCTTAAAATAACTACTCCTTCCATGTGCTAACCACCACCCTCTGAACATACGCGTCTATTTTGCAACGGCAACAGTAACAATCAAAATTGAAGCACCCAAAAAGAAAAGATTATAACCCAGTCTGTGACAAATAAAATATTAAACCAACTTTTATCCTCTAGTTAGACGAGACGAAGTGTAAAAACACTAGTAACGAGGAGAGAAACTCAGGAACTGTGAAAAAGTAAATCCAACTTCAGGAACAACGAATCAATTAGCTGAATCCTTTAACAGTACCCAACGCAACAGTCACAGGCACGCGGATAGAGAGAGAGAGAGAGAGTTCACCACTAAGTGTAAGCCACTTGGTGTGATGTCGTGTCCTAGACCCCTGAGCAGCAACTAAATCCGCCAAGGAGCAAAGTAAGAGAAGTGAAATGAGAGTAAAACTACCCCGGGGCGTCCACATTGCTGGCGGATTGGTTCGCCGCTGAATTAGATGAGCCAGTACCCAGAACTCGGTAGGATGACCCAAGTGGCGAGCAGGTAACTTTGTTCTTTTTCCAGGTAGGTATATAGCCGGGCTACCGGAATTCCTCGAGTGCTGCTGAGACCAATAAACAAAACAAGTAATCACGTACAGCAAATCTCTTTTCTTCTTTCTGCTATTTATTCAATTAGAGAGAACGGAAAGACAAGAAGAGACGCTTATACGTGGAAAGAGGGAAAGAGAGGGAGGGGGTGCTTAGGCGATAATTGATCGATTTTGTTTATGTTAAGTTTGCAGGTTAAGGGAGTTTGATTAATTAATGTATTTTCGGGTGAGGTTACAAAATTAGTACTTATTAATTGTTTGTTGGGTAAATTGGCAATTCCAATTATTATTAATACGAGTAAGGAAATTATCTTTCTTTTAATAATAAATGCGGCTATTATTGGGAGCCGGTTGTTCCATCCGTTGGCGGCTAGCGGAAGTCTTTAGCCGCCAGCCTCTCGGACTCGGTATGGTGTAATAAGATGCTGATTAGAAGAAAATTCAAAAATGCTAGCTGTGCCTATAAATTTTAATGTATAATTTATCTCTCACTCGCACAATCGCGCGCGTAAAGTTGTACTTTTTGCTATTTGTTTCAAATTTTAATATTATTGATAATGATTTAAAAATCTTTCGGACTACATATTTTATTATTTAAATTTATCACTCTTACCTTTTATAACTAATAATTTTTAAATATTTATATCTTTTCACAATCAAATCAACACATATTTTCATTTTTTTTTACTTACATTCATCTTATATTATCTTATAAATTTATATAAAATCACATCACTTAATAATTATTACATATTATACACACACATATATATATATAATTTTTCTATCCACTCAAATTTTATAAAACAAACCTAATTTTCTTTTCCACTCAACTCGTCTAATTTTTTCTCCCCATCCTGATTACGAAACAAACATAGCCAATATATTATAAATTGTGTGCACACATATTTTATCTTATAGTTTATCATATAATGAAAATAGTATATTTTTAAATATGATAAGATTATATACTTTACTAATAACAACAAAGTATAAATTATTATATTTTAAAATGTATTCAAATTTTATATAAAACAAGAAAAAAAAGAAAATTTCAACTGTGATAACATTAAATAAGAGGAATGGTATTGAATAAAATTGAATTAGAAAGGATAAAAAAGAGATAACTAAACATTCAGCAGAATAATTTTTTTACTTGAAGCAACAAAAAGAGTAGTTATTCATGTAGTGGAGCATTTTAGGAAATCGATTAAATGATCAAATGTAGTTATTTTAAGAGTTTTGTACATAATAATATACAGCATAAATTATATACACACACATATATAAATAAATATGTATCAATTTATCATTGTAACAAAGATTTGAATTGATATTAAAAATAGAGGTCTCAATCTTTTCTATTTTTTTCTTAATGTAGAATGAACATTTTGTTTCTCATAAATGATGGTCTGATTTTTACTTTTATTTGTTCCAAAATACTTGTTTCTAGTATAAATATGTGGATTTTTATTTAAATAATTGTTTGCCATAATTTTTAAATTTAATCTATACGATATTATTAAGATTTTGAGACTAAGTTTTTTGTCCACTATAAATTTATAATATTACCCTTAATTAGTAACTTTACAATATTATTCTTAATTAAAGAGTTCAAATATACTTTATATTTACTAATATACCATTACTTTTGTCTATTGTATCCATGCTATATTGTCGTTGAGACTTCTTACTTCGTATGTAAAATTACATAATTACCTTTATTTTAAACTCTTTTATTTTTCTATCACTTTCTTTCCAACTTCAATTTTAACCTCTTTTTTTTTGTGTTCTCTCTCTTTTAAAATTCTTTATTATCATTATTTATTTTCTTATTTTTACTAGTATAAATCTCAAATATTATATGATTATATTTCCATTATTAAAAATGATAATTTTATAATTTATAATTAAACTTTCACACACATAGAGTGGGCAATTTTACTGGTTAATGAGAAAGACAATAAATTTTCCTTTTTTGTGTATTAATCGCCATATTGGAAAATAAACTAATTGTACAATTTTTCACTTTTTGATTCAGAAATATGTGTGTGTGTGTGTGTGTGTGTGTGTCTTGATTTTATGAGAAAAGAAGGAGCAACTTTAGACACAATTTTAAAAGGTTATGTTTGGTTCACAATTTTGATGCGCTTACATCCCATTAAAATTTGCATGATTTAAACATACTATTTAATAAAATTTTATTCAAATTTCAAATTTAAATTCAAATTATTTTTCTCTAATATATATACATATGCATAGACTCACATTTGTATATGTTTATACTTTAAAAATCAATCATTATCTCTATATACTATTATATCATCTAATTATTATGTTTGTTGTATGTATAACTATATAAATTCAAACAAATTAAAATTTTTATCTTATCAAAATTATATTACAAAACATAATTTTCCTCTATGATAAAAATTCCCTTCATGTTCATCTCAAATAAAACTCTCAAAAATGTATAAACCACATATATGTTACAAAAAATGAAAATTTTCAAATGTTAAAAATCTTATGTCCCGTCCATTAACTATAAAGCAATTGTTGACATGTTTGTTGACAACATCATAATTGTTGTGGTAATAGTTAGTGTGATGATAGAGTTCTAAAATGAATAAAACTTTTGTGAATTTTTGTGATGTATAAATTATTAGTAGAAGGATAAATTTAAATAGGACTTCTATAAAAGAGATCCTTGGATAATTTGAGACTTGATAAGTTTAAAAAAACTTGGAAGAAGTCTTAAACGAATTTGGATTAATGTTGAATACTTGCGGTTGAATACTTGCGGATAAGTATCAAGGAGTTTGAATTTATTTTGAACTATTGCAACATCACTTATAGCGAAGGTTGAAACTAACTAGGAACTTACTTTGGAGAACAAAAAGGATAATCCAAAAAGACCTCTAAGCTGATGCATTCGAGATTTATCAACTATAAATATTAGACATCAAGTTAAGGAAGTAAGCACATGCTTTTCAAAAAAGTCTAACCACGTGAGAGCTGCGAAATTTTATTAATAGTTATATTTGTTCATGTCTATAACATTGCCTTAAACCTTATGAATCAATCTTTTAAGTGAGGAACCTTCTATGATAGACAATTGGACCTAAGGATATATTTAGGTGAGACTCAAAATGTAGGGTAGGGGATTAGTGATTGAAAATTGATCATTGTTTTTCACTATTTTGTTAAAGTTAATGAATCTTTTGCTTGGCAAAGTGCTCGACAATATAAGAGAATTGCTTCAAATTATATTATCATACCTCTGTTTAATTTTTAATTCTTGTCGGTATGCGTGAGTTTACATTCAAACATTTTTAGCATTTTATTGAGCCATTATTGCAACATCACCACTACTATTTTCACTTGGTAATAGAACCAAGTTGGCATTATTGCTTGATTTGAAAAGCAAGTTGATCTTAATGATTTCTAATGATTTGACAACATGAGTGCTAAAGAAGATATATCTACAGTACATCCTCTAATTCTTGATAATACCAATTATCCTTGTTGGAAGGCATGCACACATCAATTAGTCAAGTTTTAAGATGAAAAAGCTTGGTATTCGATTAAGAATAAATAACATCCATCATTTGAGAAGAATGCCGATGGTGTCGAAAGAGGAACAAGTTGTTCTAGGGAATTCAAAAACCATTAATTTAATTTTTATGGGTGTGGATAAGGAATAATATAAGTTGATATCCACATGTGAGATAAAAAAAAGTCGAGGGTAGCCTCAAAAATATTCATAAAGATACAAGTGTTGTTAAAACTTTTAAATTTCAAACATTGACATCTCAATTTGAAATTTCATAAACGGAGAAAAATGAGACCATTGCCAAATTTAATGGAAAGTTTTTCCACATTAGTAATCAAGCCTTTCAATTAGGTAAAAAATATTTTAAATTTAAATTTGTGAGTAAAACTTTGAATTCTTTGCACGAATGATTTGCCCCTAATGTTGTTGCTATAGAGAAAGTATGAGATGTGGATAATTTTTGCATTGATGAGATTATGAGTTTTTCACAAACTTATGAGATGAACCTAAATTCTGGCAAGAATGAAAAGGACTTGGCTTTCCAAATATTGAAGAATTATCAAGACAAATGTTGCAACACTGATGACAATATTATATTCAAAATTAAGGAACTCAAAAGGCTATTGAAAGAAAGAAAGACGGGAATATCAAATAAGCCTAGAAATTCGTCTATCAAGACCCTCAAAAATCATAATAAGAATTCTAAGGAGACTGAGAATCTCAAACTTTAGAGAAAAGGAATTTAATGTTAAGAATATTGTGATTTTAATCATGTTCAAGCAAAGTATGCTAATACTTTCAAAAACCAAGAAAAACCAATGTGTGTGACTTAAAGCGAAGAAAGATGAATCAAAAAAATTAGATGTTGAGAATGAAACAAGTTATCATGTGTCTTTCAATTTTCTTAGTAACAAGGGAAAAGATGATGTACATACTATTGCAACATCAATCATAACAAGTAATAACTAGTTTGAATACAATAACAACAATAGTAGCACTGAGGTTATCTAAGAAGAGTTACTATCCACTTATCAATTGGTATGTGATAAATTAATAATCTTACACTTAAAAAATAAAGTATGGAAAGATGAAATAAGTTCGTTAAAAGGAAATTTGGAGAATCTAGAGAATGTCTTCAACAATCTAAAAAAAAGTGCAAGAGGTTTGAAGAGTAATGTTATGAAGTTGAGAATAAAGCAAATGAATTTGATGTTGTACTTAATAAATTGAATTTTGGAAAGACAAAATTAGAAGATGTATTATCCATGGGAAAATCACCCAAGGACTAAGCTAATTTGAGATTTTTGGATTAGTCAAAAAGTAGCCATGTTAAGAAGAAAGAAAAAAAAAAAAAGTTTGTAAAGAAAACTATTTCTATTGTTATGAATATTGTTGCAATGTTGAATGAAACGGCAAATAAAAAGAGGCATAAGTTCAAATCAACATATAATTATTATTCCAAAATTGAGTATTTTATATTGAGATGCTTCACTTTATTGAACTACCCCATGTAAAGAAGATATGTTGCTAGGAATCTTTTAACTAAAGATGGCAACAACTATATAAGTAAAGTTGAATGCAATAAAGTAAAATTTGATAAAAAGAATTAATTAGTTGTTCCTAATTGAACTACAATGATGACCAATTCTAATAAAAGAAAGAAGTAGAGAGCAAAAATATTTTGTGATTTTTGCAAAAAATTGGGATATCCCATTAAAAGGTGCTTCACATTTTAAAGCATATGCTACAGGAAGGAGATATTATAATTAGTGTTGCTAATAGACAAAGCAATAGAGGTCTTGTTAGACAAATGTGGGTCAAAAATTTGACCTCAAATATTTTATTTCTCACACATTCTCAAAAGATTGTTCAAAGGAGGTATAACATGCTGATTATAGAGGTAATATTTCAAACTACAAAAGTTATTCATGCAAACATATAATTTTTGAGAATGTCAAAAGAATCATATTTGAGGGTGAACAAATAAAATTTTCCTTGCCAAATGTTGCAACAAGGACATGCTTGTAACACAAATCCAAATCTTAATGAGTTGATGGAAAATAATACAGTAGTTGGAAACCATGTTGCAACAAAAAACAAGTACTAGTGGTGGTGATATTATTCTCTATGATAATGCTCCAATTGATGCAGCTAGCCTTCCTTACTCATGAGGTATGTTTGATATTCCCTTTGTATTTGTTTAACCTTTGGAGAATGTGTGATACTAAGAGAGAGAAAAATTCATAAAAGATAAGGAGAGTGTGATTGTCTAACATAAATAAGTCTTTTATTGTCGATTTTATTACTTAATGAGTTGTTGTTGGAATTTTATTGCTATTGCTTGTTTGGAACTTGAATTGGTTGTACCACAAATATATTAAAAGGGCAGATTGTTAACTATAAAATTGTTATTTATACATTTGTTGACAATATTATAGTTATTATAATGATAGTTAATGGGATGAAAGAGTTCTAAGATGATTAGAACTCTATGATGAATTTTTGTTGATATACAAATTTTTAGTAGAAAGTCGAATTTGAATGGAACTTCTACGAGAGACATCTTTGGATGATTCGAAACTTGGATAGTTTGAAAAAACCTGAAGAAATCTTGGAGGAATTTGAATCAATATTGATTACTTGTGAATAAGTATAAAGGAGTTTGATTTTATCTTGAACTATTACATTACCTATAACAAAGGTTGAAGCTTATTGGAAACTCATTTTGAAAGACAAAAAAAATGATCCAAAAAAAACCTTTAGGTTGAGGCATCTGAGACGTAACAACTACAAATATCAGATATCAAGTCAAGGAACTAAGAGCCTACATTTCCAAAGAGTCCAACTATGTGAGAGTTGTGAAGTTTTGTTGACAGTTATATTTGTTCATATTTATAACTTTATCCTAAATCTTGTGAATCAATTCTTTTGAGTGAGGAACTTTTTATGACAAAAAGTTGGACTTAAAAGTGGATTTAGGTAAAATTCAAAACATTTGGATTGAAGTTTTTGAGCATTCAATTAATCGTAAACTTAGAAATTGGAGTTAGTGGGTTTGTGATGGAAAAATTGATTTAGTGGAATTTTTTTCTTGGTAGGAGAGTTGCTTTGAATTGTGTTATCATATTGATGTACAATTTTAATTTTTGCTGGTATATATAAGTTTGTATTCAAGCATTCTTACCATTTTGTTGAGCCATCACTGCAATTACAATATCATTGTTGCATTTTTCACTGCCTCATATTCACAATATATAGGGAAAGAAAGCATTACATATACTTTTTCTCCTAACCTTTAAGTAAAACAAAAGAGAAGGGAAAATACTAGCAATTAATCAATGAAAATTTTTGTCAACCTAAGATAAGGAGGATGGGGGGAGAGGGTGGTGTGTTTATTTTTTCTTAAAATTAGTAAATTTGTCTCACTTTTTGTGCGCATAAGATTATTTACAAATTGTAAAGTCATTATATCTTAAATTATAAAAAAAATATTGTTTAATATTAAACATATAAAAAAATTTAAAATGATTTTTTTTAAAAAAAAAAGATGGAAAGAAATTGGAAGTAAAAAACTAGAAAGAAAACACAAATAAAGATAAATTAAAAAAGAAATGAAGGATAGAAAAAGACACAAAGATTAAAATAAGGATAAATACGTGATTTTTATATTGTGCAATTAAATTAGAGAAATTTATTGTTTTTATATTATACGACCAAAATGACTTTAAACATTTAATAACATCTAAACCTTTAACAAATGTGTTGTATTGAGACAGTATAGACAATGTAAGGAAGGAGGGGGCTAAGTTTTGATGGCTTATGGTTTGAGCGCAAGCGAAGCCGATCGGTTAATGGAAGACAGCCAGACATGGGTCCGCGCTCTTCTGGCAGAAGATTATTAATTGACGCGCAAAATGGGTCGCGATCGGCGTGGGACCCCACGCAGCCAAGCATTCCGCAACTTGGATCGTCATCTGAATCGCTGGTTTGTGCAAGAAGGTCCAGAGAAAGGACGACGATGTCTTTGTCATCACTTGAGGAGCTTCTAGTGACGGGCGGGACCCACTCCCGTATGAATTATTATTTTGGTGACTGAGTCAATCGCTGCAGCCCAATGTCCACTCATCCATTCATTCCAACTTTCTTCTGTTTTTTTTTTTTTTTAAAGATAAGGAATTTAACGTACTTACATTCGGGTCATGTCCTCCCAAAAATAAAATTAAGATAGCTTGCCTCCTCCACTGAAAAATAAAATTAAGATAGCTTGCTTCTGCCAATGAATACGCCAGAAGAAACCAAGGCTATGTTTATATAGAAATTTTAAAAATGGAAAGTTTCATATAAAAACTTAAGGGTTATATAAAAGTAAAAGAAAGACAAAAATAAAAAAAGTATTATTTTGAAAGTAAATATATTTTAAAGAATTGATTTTAAAGGCAACAAATTTACATCCAAACAAAGGAGAAATGATTTTTTAATTATCAAAATAAAGTTTGTGTTAAGCGGAAAATCTTCCTTAATTTAATGTGTGAAAAAGATTAGAATTAAACTCAAAGAAATAAAGAAATAAGATGTATTGACTTGGCACGGCGACTAGACAAATGAGACGCGTTGACTTGGTATCGCGACCTCAAAGTCCTAGAGAATTCTAGGAATTTAACTCATTCGTTGTCTCATTGATTTATTCAGTCGTCGATTGAAAGCGAATTTGGAAATGCAGATTCCAGTCGCTAACCGCTGCTGCTTAACAGACATACACAAGAGACAATTAAGCATAATAAATTAGACACACAAAAAAAGCAGCACAATATAGTAGACACAGAAAAAAAGAAGCACAATATATTAGACACACACACATACACACATATATATCGCGTGTTTATCTAACAAAAGATATTTAAGTAAGTTGAGGGTCGAGGATAATATAAAATACAAGAGCTATGTTTGTTTCCTCTATTCCAATCTCAATCTCTACATAATAAAACATATTATTTAATAAAATTTTTATTATAATTAAAATTCAAATTTTTTCTATTCCATACATAATTTATTAATTATTTTTTAATTATGACACATACGTACATTCATATATATATATATATATTTATATTTTAAAAATGAATTATTATCTTTTATATATTATCATATTATTTAATAAAATTTTCATCATAATTAAAATTCAATTTTTTTATTTCATTCGCGACTTACTAATTATTTTTTAATTATTACACATATTCATATTTATATATATTTATATTCTAAAAATAAACTATTATCATTATATATTATCATATCATTCAACAATTATTATATATTTTATATATATGTTTAAATAAATTAAAATTTTCTCATTTCATCAAAATTTTGATATTATTCATTTCGGCATAATGTATACTAAATATCGTTCTAACCAAAACAATCAAAATAGTGGGCTGCATATATTATTTAAAGTCTAGTCTTTCGAACACATCAATTATCAAACAAACAAAAATGGGTGGCTACGTTCCCCACTTTTCCAATTTCCATACCGTCCACGTCATCATCAGATCCATGCCCGCGTGGAACTTTCAAATGAGAATCGTACGGCTATTTCTTGGATGATAATCATATCGCTGGGTTAAAAATATGCGATTAGTGCGTGAAATTTTAATAATAATGTGAAAAGTTTAAAGAGTAAATAAGGTTATTTATTGGTGTAAGTTTTTTTTTATGAAATGAAAATAACAACTGATCCTAGCAGTTATGATCTTAATTAATTTAGACAAACATCCAATCAAATAAACGCACATTCCTAATTCGCTTGTACCTTGAAAAAGGAAAGGTTACATTAGTTTTTAAATTTTAGTGTGCATTAAAATAACAAAAGAATATTCCATTTGGAGAGACTGCAAAAGTAGATCAAATCATCAAAAATAAAACATGTAAATGGAAGCTCTGATTTATTGAATTGATGTGCATGGGATTGATCATGTAAAAATTTACTATGTATAATATTTTGAATTCAAATAATATCAAAATTGTGAGAATCTTCGTCTATCTTTGTTTTCAAATTTTGTATCTTAAAAATACATATTCAATTATTACATTCTTTTAAATTTTATTAAAAATACATATTCAATTATTACATTCTTTTAAATTTTATTTCATTCTTTTTATTATTTTTATACAATTTTTAAAATAAAAATATTTAAAAATACACGCAAAAATTTGAAAACAAATGTGATTATACATTTTATAGGTACCTTGCGTGTGATATTATACCCTTTTTCTTTTTAAAATTATAAATAGCCCCTCATGAAATTAGATGTAAAGCATTTTACATCCTCGTGTAGTGAAAGTCAAAACATTAACACCACATCAAATTTTTAAACATGAAACATTAACACCACATCAAATTTTTAAACATGAAACATTAACATCCCATCAAATTTTTAAACAAGACAATATGTTCATACAAAAAGTAAATGTATATTTTAAAGCACACTTAAATGGGTTTGTGAGTTTATATATATGACTAATATATAAATTTAAAGTAGACACTTAGAATTCAAGAATATATAGGTACTGAAAACCTAAAGGAGTTATTTTTATAATTCTCAATGCAAGAAATATAGTTGATAATTATATTAACTTGAAGGAATGTATTTATAATTACACCTTTTAAATATATTATGTTATAGAAAATATGAACATATTCAAAAATAAACCAGTAAAAATGAGAAAAAAATCATTTTTAAATATTATTATAACTATCACTTTGTTTAAATTTTTAAGATTTTCTATATCTTAAACAAGTTTTACAAAAAGTAATTTCATTATAATGTCTGTATATCAACTATTTTATTCTTTTCCCTTTTCTAAAGCCATTTTGAAGAGTAGTTGGTGGAGACAATTGTCTATCAAAATAATATTTTAATTTAGTTTTAAATTTTAACAAAATTATTATTTATTTTTATTATTAAATAAGTATTTTTTGATTTTTCTTTATTTAAAAATTTACTTTAATTTGATTAGAAAATGTTTATGGATTTAAATATATTCTTATTATTTTTCAAATATTGTAATCAGGACATTCTTTTTCTTCAAAAGCAAGAGAACACAACTCAATTTGATTATTAACCTTTAAAATTAAGCCAATAATACAAAATAATTCAAAATATAAAGTGTTATAAAAATATCTTATAGGTTATTCAAAAAAAAATATTCTACAATTTGATTAATGATTTAGTACGCTATAATTTTTTCTTTCAATTTTGAATTTAAATTAATTAAAAAATTTTGTTTTATAATTTTTTTGCTATGATATGAATGTACTCTACAAAAATTATACATACCTCATACTTTGATTTGACAATTTTTAAAATATTTAATGTTATATATATTAAAAGTTTAACGAATAAATTATCAAAAAAAATATTTTCATTTGAAGATGATTTATCTTGATGACACATTAAAAATCCATACGGGCATTTAAAAAATATATATAAAATAAAATTTGATTAAAAATTAAGGTAAATAAATATTTAATATATAAGTTATAGTGGTTAAAAATTTGAAAAATTGTAGTCTTTTTACCTAATGATCTTAATTACTTCGTGTTATTTATTTTTTATTTTAGACCATTTGATGTGACTCTGGGTGGGACTCATTGAATTTGTCCATGGATTGAATGAAGGATTAGAAAACAAAGTTATAAAGATAAGTGAGAACTCGATTCAACAAACAAATCTAGCTTATAATCTTAATTCTCAACTAAAACCCCATCAAAAAGTCAAGTGAAGTGATCACAGTCGAATCATCTAAACTCAATTGACACACTAGTGAAACAATTAAAAGAATATTCAATTTGAATCACCAATGAGATCACAAAAACAAAAGTAAAACACTCAAGTTTGAGAGAGAACACAAGCGGTAATTTGTTTGTGAAGTTTGGTAACTTGTTCCCTTCAAATTCACCCCCAAAATATAGATATGGTTATAAGGTAACTTTATATCTGTTCCTAACTAATTAAAGACACTTTCCATAGTGTTAAACTTTGTCTCCAAGATTCCGATATAAAAGGAAACAAGAAGTAGATAAGAATCAGACAAGAATCAAACATGATAAGGAAACTACTATTCCTGCATATGGAATATGTTCAACAATTCACTTTTGCTTTTCACTAAGATGCTAGCCAAATTTTACGAAACTCAAAACATGAAAGTTGTAGAACTTTATCTAAACTTTCAAACAAGACTCAGATCATCTCAATCAAAACTTGTATCTAAAAGTTATGCTTGATTTTCCAAAACTGCCAGAATTTGCTTCATTTTCAGCCTTTTCTTCAATTTAATTGATTTGATCCTTTAATTGGGCTTGCTCCACTTGAACCAGATTTGATTCAAAATAATTTATTAAGCTTCAAATGGATTACAAATTTTCATTTAATCACTTCATTTTTGTTGTGCAATGCAAACTAGATACCAAATGGGTAAGAGATGATAGTTTTACACTCTATGTCTGTATCCTACCCCTTTTCTTGGAAAAGAATTATCTTCAATTCTTATTCATGCTTGTTATCTACAAAAATAAAGTCAACTAAGAATCAACAGATTACAATACTAATAATATCCTTACCTCACAATTTCATTTTGTAACTTGAAATTGTTGTGAACATGCTCTATCTCCTTGGTTCCCATGGCTTGAAAACTTATACAAACCTTTAACAAGCCTTGATTTGATTTTAGAGTCAAATACAATTCTTTAGAATGGCCTCTTAGTTTTCATAAATGAAAACAATCTTCTTAACAACACATGATGACATCTTGAAGAAATCACTTGCCTATCTCAAATACAATTCTTTGAATTTTTTTTGGCCTAAGACTATACTCAAGTTTAGACATTCTTAGAAATTCATCTTTTTACAGAACATTTTCAACAAATGGCATCTTTAAAACTAGATTGAGCACAAGTTTCTCAAATTCCTTTGGCTTGAGATTACATTGCAACATCTCAAACGTTCTTTTCATGTGTAGCAAACTAAAGAATGGATGCAATTTAGACAAAATTTGCTAATACGAAAGAGCTACATCAATTAATAATTTGCAACTTTATAAGTTATCAAGGTTAACAAAGAACATGATAATATGCATGACTCATTCACATATTACCAATGTGATTTAGTCAATCATGCTTTTGAGTATATAATTCTATTAAACCATTATAGAATGAATCTCTAAATTCAACTTATTGAAACCATGCATATGATCTTGAGATTCATACTGTGTTTGTGTCAAGATTTGCATGTCACTCTTCATATCGCAATGCATTCAGTATCCTTAAGTTTTAACTCACAACTTTCTAATATCTATCCAAGTTTCTGATTGAAAGATACAATAAACATAGAATTCATGAAGTATTAATCAAAAATTACAGTCAAGCATGTTGCTTTACGATCCCTCAAATCCTTGTTACTAACATGCGAATCACTAAAAATTATACAAATGAAATTCAAACTTTCATTATACAATTAATTTTCAAAAGATCATGATTTCATGACAAAGAACTTAGGTAGAAATCATCCCTAAAACCAAATCTAGTAAACAATATAAAATTATGCAACTCGTATGAATTACATGTAAATGAAACACAATACTTTTGAAAATTTATCTCTTTTCATGGGATAAATTCATGTGAACTTAAAAAATCTTTACTTTACTGTAGGAATTTTTTAGTTTCGGTTTCATCTCCATGAAAAAACTCATTTCCACCATACTTTGGTGCTACAAGAAAAGGGAAATAAAAGACAGGGAATAATTTAATAGGTTAGCAATAATATATTCCTCACAATGAACTCTCAAAATTAGTCCTAGTTCTAAAGCTCTCTTCTTGCCTCTTGTCTTCACCAACTCCCTTTCAATTCTTTCTTGTTCTTGCTTTTCTCTTCTCTTTGCTCCCCTTTCTTTTTTCCTTCTCTTTCTTTCTCTCTTTCCTCTCTTTCTTTTACATCATCCTCACTTTTTTTCTTTTCACTCTTTAGCTACAACTATTGAGTTTCAACAGATTTGGGGTGAAAATTTTTAATTTTGAAACATAAATGAATACTAGATATGTAGCAGAATTACAAAATCAAACCTGAACCACTTTTGTCACACAGACGCACAAACTGAATAAATCTAAAAGCATGTAAAATTTTACCTCTTGAAATTGTATTCCAATAGAGGTGTATGTGTGACCTATGATTAGCAACCACCAAGTTTAGGTTTCTAGTTCGTTCACACAATTGAAATGTGAACAAGTGTTTTCAAAATCCTCTACAAACCCTTTCGCGAGGACTTACCACAAACTAATTTGGGTATGGAGGCTTTAGAATAAGAAAAAAACCTAAGAAGGTGGCTAGATAACTTTCCAACTCATAACCTTCTATACTTGGTATGATTCTTCTTTTCATAAAAAAACATATGGATCAATAATTATTTATTAATTGATATAAATCACTAAATAATGAATCTGGTTACAAATAATATTATTCATGATATATCATAAAAAAGAACTGACATATACTAATAAAAAACCATTTGATCATATTATTCACAACATATCATTAAAAAGAATTGATTTGTTATCCACAATATACATACAATATTATTCACGATATATCACTAAAAGGAACTGGCATATTATTCAAAATATATAAAAAACACGTTATGAAAAAAATTGTTGGAAAATATATTTACTCGTTATAAAACCATTTTCATAATATAATAGGATAAAGAAGCTACTTACCAGAATCTAATTCTGATTGATTCGATTAGGGCACTTGATTTGTGTTTTCGAGAGCCCATGAAGAGAATTCTAATTTATCAACAAAAGTACAACATTAATAACTATATCTAAATTTTAATTTATATTTTATATTTTAACAATATCTCCGAATTCAACATATATATGTAATATGACTCAAATTATAAATTATTTTTGACATGAAATACTATACATATTTTCTATTTTATATTTTCACAGAATTAGATTACAACTCTAAAATATACAAATATATTATAATTTAAACAAAATTATAGGATTTGAATCATTACCTCAATGATAAATAGAATTTTGGATAAGAAATCTTTACCTACAATTTCAGCGCCTTTAACAGAGTTGAAGATCACCCATATAATTTAGTAAGAATATACAAAAAAACCTTTAGGAGGGCTTTAAACTAATAGCTTATTATTTTGGTATAAACAATGTAGTGGTGAAGACATGTATATATAGGCATCTAAATCTGCCTGTTTTTACAATACAGCTTAGATTAATTGATTTCCAAATTTTTATCAATTATTTGGAGGTGACACTAGGAAGGCCACCAACTCCCCTTGGGCTTTACTTTAGAGTTTGGAAAAACGCTGCTAGAGAATGGGGTAACCCTCATGCATAGTCTAGGGTGTAAGTATTTATATTAAAACCAATATGTCAAGTAAAATGTCATTTGTTGTCATGTTAATGGTTCCACATTTTCTTAGGAAATAATGGAAAAAATACAATAAGACTAAAACATTGTCAAGGACTCGGAGGGATATGAGTCAGAGGGAGGGATTGTATCTAGCTCCACCTAGAGTAACATGATTGTCCTCAATGCACTTGGTGGGTTTAAAAAGGAATTAGAGGTTCTGTCTTTTAGGTAGTTGTCTTATGGATCCAATTGTTCAACTTCCCCACCCAAAATTGAGCTTAGAACAATGCAGAAAACATTAAAACATACTTAGCGACAATAACGGAAGAGAGATGCTAAGATGGATTACTACAAGACTAAATTGGCACAAATTAAACAAATTTATGCGACTTACTACCAAGAAATTGGCCATCAACTCTTTATATGGCAATGAAAGTGAGGAAGATGATGAGGACATCGATAGCTAGATGTAATTTTAAGTATCCAATCTATGCATGCACTCAATTGTTATGTTTTTATTGCATTGGAATTGTATGTACTTTTGTTTGGATGAATTTGTATCTAAATCTCTACTTTTGGTATGTATTAATATTAAACATGTTCAATATTATCATTTTTATTGATTTCTTCCAAAATAAGCAACTATCACATATTGGATGTATAATACAGGCAGGAAAATGTGCAAAATGTAATATAATTTTTTGCAAAACGTTTTCAAAAAATCATCCAAAAGATGTCCCAAATTTATGCCTAAACATTTATTGCAAAGCTATCCTAAGGTCGTGCTAAAAAATTCGTCCCAAAGCTATCCCAAAAACCTTGTCCCAAAATGATGCCAAAAAGTCCATCCCTACGCCCTGACAAAGTATCTATCCCAAAGCCATCCCAAAATAAGCAACTATTACATATTGGGTGTATGTATAATATAGGTAGGAAAATGTGCAAAATGTAATATAATTTTTTGAAAATTTTTGTCAGAAAAGCATCCCAAAGATGTTCTAGATTTATGCCTAAAAATTTACTACAAAGCTCTCCCAAGGCCATGCCAAAAAACTCGTCTCAAAACTATCCCAAAAACTTGTCCCAAAACCATACCAAAAATTTCGTCCCTATGCCATGACAAAATCCCAAAGTGATCTCAATGCAACCCATCCTAAAGCCATACCAAAAATAACCATTTCAAAATTATCCTAAAAAACCCGTCTCAAAGTCATTCCAAAGTAGTCGCCTAGGTACCCGTGCCAAAGTCGTGTTAAATATTTTTGTCACAAAGCTGTGTTAAATTTTCTTGTCTGAAAGACATCCCAAAACTAAGATGGCTTTTCCCAAGGTCGTCCCAACCATTTTCAACGTGGTCATTTGGGACAAATTGTAAGTTGTCCCAAATGCATGTTCCAAACTGATTTGGGCCTTTTCAGAAGAAGCCATCCCAAATGCTTGTCTAAATTTGAGAAAAATTTGGTAGTGTGGGGCCTACTACTTAAAGGCACCATGGCTATAATGTTATCGGATGTAGAGGTGTTAGCTGCATTGTTGCTTGCCTTTTTTTGCCAGCCATGTACTTCTTGATCCCTAAAACATGTTTGTCCGTGATATCCACCATTCTGTTGTCACATATGCAACCTCGTTGTAGCGGAATTTTTTCACTTATCTACTATTTTCCTTCTTCCTTAGACATCGTCCGACGCCTTGGCTTCAAAGCCACTGCTGTCACATTTCAAATGCCGTTGTCACTTCTTTGCAGAACTCTATTTGGGTGAAGAAGAAAGTGTGAAAAAAAAAAAATTAGGCTAGGCTAGAAGCGTCTTTTGGGTCGAGAAATCCTTGGGGTTAGAGAAGTAGCTTTGCTAGGCCCGGTCATTTTGTTGGATAGGGATTAAACACAAAAAGAAAAAAAAAATAGCTGGGCCATAGCATGTGGGTTAGACATTTAGATTGGATCAAAGATGGTTAATCATCATATGGACCAGGGTGAGGATCTAGAGATGCAAAATTCATGTTTGAGACTTACTAGGGAGTTGAAGAGGATCTTCAAAACAATGGAAAACATGTAAAAGAGTTTTAAGAGGGCCGAGGAAGATGTTTTGTGCTTAAATTATTTTTAGTTGAGCATCCCATAACAAGGGGTCTAAATGAGGAGGTTGACATTCATCTTAATTTTAGCAGACTTATGGAAGTCGAGGAAAAGCTACTTGTGGAGATGCCCTTTGATTGATTAGAAGATTGTACAGGAGACACTATTCAAGCGAATGTAGCATGAATTTAACAAGAATGTTAGCACTGGATTGGAGATAGAGGAGGAAAAAGATGAACAACATGAGATTGAAGAAATTGAGTGTGAAGATGGAAGCACAAAAGATTATACATATATTGATTCGTTTGACTATTTAGTATATTATTTGCCTATTTGTGCTGTGTAAGAGTTGAAGATTTTTCTAGTAAAAATGTTTGCATATGCACATTCAGATAAAGCAATGGTGATTTCCCATATTCTTCTACGTACATTATTTGAATGTCATTACTTGATCCATGAGGAGACAAGGTGAGGTTTGAGTGAGATAGTGAAGCATCAAGAGGATTTTGTAGATTCATGTTTGACTTAGGTGGACATGTACTTGAATGAAAACAATTTGCTCGCAGGAGGAGGGGAATGATGTGATCCATGGATAGGCTAATTTTTGTTTCTGTGTATTTCATTTTTGGGCTTTTAATGTGTTATGGGTCATACGGGCTTTGGAAATACAATTTAGAATATTTTTAGTATAAATAACTATTTTATTTAGTTGTGAGATAGAATAGTCATGAAGTTTTGAGTTTTACTAGAGAATAAAATTCTCTCTTAATTTCTTTGAATTTGTAAGTGATTTCGAATTCATGTGAATTTGTTCAAATTGATTCATTCAAGAATCATGATATATCAATTGGCTATGATATGTTGATTGTGGCTGTTTCATCATGTTATCTAATCCAAGTTTACATCGGGTTTGTTTTGATTATATCAAGTTAAGTCAAATAATTGAATGTATGGTTTACATTCTTAGAATCCAGCATTAGGTTTAATGATATTGTTTGTTTTGCTTCAAATTGTTTTTGCTTCTACTAAATACCTCTAATTACGTTAGGTACATTTGGATTGGGCAATTGAGTGCACAATTGCATCCTTGAAACTTGACGTTGAGTTTAGTGATATCATTTGTTTTGTTTCATTTAGTTTTTGCTTCCGTTGAGTACCTGTGATTGTGTCAATTCACATTGAGTCAAGCAACTAAGTGCATGATTTGAATATCTAAATCCCATAATTGGGTTCGATTTTATCATTTGATTTGTTTCAATTCATTGTCACTTCCACTGGTACCTCTTATTACATCATCTTCACTAGTTAAAAATGATGATATTTGTAGTGTGCATTGAAGATAGAAATTAACCAAATTAACCTAGGTGTTATAACAGTATGGGTTGTTCATAATTAGAAGAATGAAAAAAAAAACAGTAAAAATTTATTATACATTTAAGAGAGTAAAGAATTTTCAATAGAATTAATATTAAATTTTTAATTGCTTTAGAACCGCGTCAAATATATCCTGATTGCAAATACTATATATTACAATTAAGGGTCTTTGAATAATTACTTTTGTTTCTCAAAGTTTCCTTTACCTATACACTCTTATTTTATTTTATATTTATTATGTCCTTTATTTCTTTTTTCCCCTCTTTTAATGTATTCTTATTGTTTTCTTTTGGGTTTTTCCTTATCTTCATTTCTTTGGTCTTTATTTTTTTAATCATTGTATTTCAATTTATGTATATTTTTAATTTTAATTAATTTTATTTTTATTAGAAAAATATAAAAATTTAATGCATTATAATTAATATAATTATATAATGTATGAGTAATTACACACCCATAAGAAGTGTGTGACTTCTATTGTTACATGTCACTACCAAAATGTCACCAGATGGGGACTGTAATTAGGATGGATAAATAGCCATTCCAAATTAGTATGGTTTTGGAACAACAAATCAAGATGGTCTCAAAACTGTCAGAAAAGCCGTCCCAAAGTTTCCATTCATAGTTCTAGAAACATGTCATCACAAAATCGTCCAAAAGTTTCCATGCATAGTCCTAGAAACATGTCATCCCAAAGTTTCCATTCATAGTCCTAGAACCATGTTGTCCTAAAGCCGTCCCTTTTTGGACTGGTACAGACGGCAGGATAAGGCCGTTTCTTATCTAAGACAACTTCTTATATGCCATTTCAAATAGGGATGATTGTCCATTTCCATATCAGCTTATAGGGACGGGCAATTTGTACCTGTCCCTATTAGGGATGGCAATAAGAACCCGTTCTAGAATTTGGGATGGGTCCCTTAACGCCATCACTATTTGTAACAGTAGGGTAGACTATTGCGAATTCTAGAATGGGAACTAAAGTGTCATCTCAAATTGCGATGGCCATTCTTAACCTTCCTATTTTTTGGGACAACTAGTCTTGCCTGTCCTAATTTTTGGGATGGTAGAGACAATGCTGCTCCAATTTGGGATGGTATATGCGTTAGTAATTATGCCCAAAGCCAATTATGTAAATATTGTTATTCTGTTTTTTCAGAAGAGTTTATTATCATAGTGTCTACATTCTATTTTTTTATATGAGTTTATTATTATAGTGTCTACATGTCTACGAATAATTACAAAGATTATTTAAAATGTCTATAGTCGCTCATTGTGGGAGCAATATTGAACTATGGCTAGTATTAGGTTTGATGAATGAATATGAGATGATTATGTATACAGAGATACAAATCAAACTCGTAGGTACATGTTGAAGAACTAGGTACTAGATTGACAAATGCCATAAGTGACACGCATGATAGCTATGTTATTGAATCATTAGATTTGAAGTTACTATAGTTTCCTACATGAGAAACACTATGTTTTGATGCAATCAAATGCTGTCATTAATCTGGTGGCTATAAAGATTGTGGTTAAACATAATGAGGATCATGGAGGGAGAGATGAGTGATTGAGATGGAATTTATCCCTCTCATTATAAGAGAGATATCTTTATATCCCTCCATATATGAGACTTAAAAATGCATGGCCTTGCTTAAATAAATTGATGGAGAATTCAATTTCATTTGTTATATTAGTTTCTAACATGATTGAACAATATAAAGGCGACATTTTCCACGCCTTATTTTCAATCAAGACATCATGAGACAAAAGGAGCATGACATAGGCTATAGATTAGGTTATATCAGATTATCAATATTCATTTAACTTGGGTAGCCACAATGCCTTGCTAGAGGCCACTTACGATTTGTGGGCTAGAAATAAGATTGAGGCCTACTGACAATGTTAAGTGAATCTACAGGATCACACCCTTGGATCGAGCTAAGATGGACTTCAAGTAAATTTTGAATAAATTTATTGAATTTAGATTTATTGAATTAAAATTAACCTAATTATGTCTTTGGATTTTTATTCTAATTTCAATTTAATTTAAATCTTGAATATTAAATAAAAACAAAAGAAGTAGGGAAATTCATATTAGTAGGAGTGAATTGAGTCCTTAATCATTAAGAATTCTAAAATTCAAAATAACAAATAAAATAAAAATTTTAAAGGAAATTCGGATTTGTAGGAGAGAATTTAGAAATCCTTAATTACTAAGGTTCCTAGCGAATTATGGATAGAATCTTCAGCCAAATTAAGATTTATGAAAAATCAAAATTAAATCCTTACTTGTTAAGGATTTTGTAGCTCTTTATAAGACATAAGAAACAAAGAAAAGAGAGAGTTTTGCTAAGACCAAAAGAAAAAAAAAAATAATTGAGAGAATGTTTGGTGAAAATGTTCAAGGTGCTGGCACACTTCTATTTGACTAAAAAGCCTAGTCATGTAGATACCGTAGAGGTCTTTAGTTCCTGCAGCAGTGCTAATTTAACACAATCAAAACTTGATTTTTGTAAAAATCAAGTTAGTTCCCTTGTTGACTTTTCTTTGATTTTTGTTAAGCTGGAAGGATCTAATAAAGGGATTTTGGGAAGTTTAATTTCTGCTATGTTTTAATTGTATTCTTTAGCCCTAAAATTCCCAACAGTATAGTGACATCCCAAAAATTAGGATGACATACTTAATGTTGTCCTCGTTTGGGACGACATTGGAATAAGCAATAGGCCATCCTAATATTCAAAAGCTTTTAAATGCTATCCAGTCATTCATTTCAGAAAAAACACTATCTCTCATCCATATTAACATCCTATTGCTTCAAGGACTTTTTCACATAGGTATGATGATTATTGTTGATATTTTTGTTATTTGTGTTATTTTGTATTCTATATTTGTTTTTTTTTTTTTTTGAGTCTTTTATGTATACCAATGCATCTATATAAATCCTTAGTACTCCATTTCATTTATTAAGCAATTATACATTAGTTAGGAGGGGATGAAGAGTGGTCATTTAGTGCGTGCGTGATTGATGATTTTTTTATATAGATATAAGGTAATGTTGAATATTTTGATATATGCTACTTGCCTACCAAAATGTAATGTTCTATATGTATTTTATTTGGTATAGAATGTTACAGTAGCTTCCTAATGTTGTAGTCTTGTAAGGAAAACAAAAATGTTGAGGAAAATCAAGTCATAGATGTACCAAAAGAATCTACCAGGACATCAGGATTTGAGACCGAAATTCGCGAATGGTGTGAATGAATTCATGTATTGGATAGTGTGCAGTATGACTACATGAATGGAAGCAAAATTAGATGTCTATGCAGTTGGTGTGAAAATTGCTAGTTTTTTGACCTAGATGAATTGAAGGCTCACTTGTTCCACAAGGGGTTCTTTAATAATTATTTCAATTAGACAAGACATGGTAAAATCCCTCATTTACGACATGTCAACACAAGAAGCGAGTGGCATTTTGCAATGTCAACCACTGATGATGTTGTGTTGAATTGGGAGCATCGTATGGTGTATCATGTAGTTGGGTGTCATAGGGTAGGAATGGAAGATGCAAGCTATCCTTTATATCAGATTCAGGCCATGTTGACGGTTAGCAGGATGCAATTGTCGGCAACTCAAATGTCCTTGGCTGTAGTCGATAAACCTTTGTACATAGGATGTAAAAATTTTTCTCAACTATTGGTAGTCACAATTAATGAATGTTATAGAGCTGCTACGATAGCATATGTAAATTAATTAGGGAGATGCTTAGACATGGCTATTAGATGCTGCTAAAGTTCTATAGAACTAAGTGGTTGATCTAAGATTTTGTACTTTTTGTAGTGAAGATTTATTGCTGCAAAGTTGGATGCATGTTGTTCTGGAAAGGCGATAAGGATTTTGAGAATTGTAGATCTTGCAGAAAAGCAAGATACAAAATAAGGCAGTTTTATTCTCATGCAAGAAATGGGTTCCACACACATGATCCCATTATTTTCCTTTAATTACAAGACGACAACAATTATATGCCTCTACTACAACAGCAGAGCACATGAAATGTCATGTGTGTCACAACATTGCTGATTATTCTTTGTGCCACTTGTAGGACGTGGAAGCATGGAAGTACTTTGATAGGAAATATCCTGATTTCATAGCTAAACCATGTAACCTGCATCTAAGACTTTTTGCTGATGGATCTACTTCTCAAAGATCATATAGTCAAACCTATTATTGTTGGCCAAAGGTTAAGACACTATACAATCTGTCTCTAGGAATGTGTACATACATGTTCCTCTTCTTGGTGATCCCCAGTTCCTCAAATCCTAAAAAACTAATAAACGTGCACCTTTGACCACTTATTGATGAATTATTATAGCTGTGGCATAAGGGAATTGTGATATATGATGCTCACAGCCATATAAACTTCTGCATGTGGGTGGTGCATATGTGGACTATCAATGACATGGGTTGTTTAGTATGCATTGATTACAACTGAGCATTTTACTTACAACTAGGTTGGAAGCCCTGTTACTTTG
Source organism: Avicennia marina (assembly GCA_019155195.1). Taxonomy (NCBI): domain Eukaryota; kingdom Viridiplantae; phylum Streptophyta; class Magnoliopsida; order Lamiales; family Acanthaceae; genus Avicennia; species Avicennia marina. Next base: position 14,271,512 of record CM032754.1, on the reverse strand, counting down.
GTTGCCACTGATAATTTCTACCAGTGGACCATCTATATAGGAGAAATAAGAAGAATTTCATGAAAGGTCACATGGAGAGGGGAGTTGTGCCTTTGAGGGAGTTAGGTGAGCAGACATGGCAATGTGTTAGCCACATTAATCACAGGTGTGATAGTTTTAATGCACAAATTTCTAGTTATGGGGCTAGCACAAGTTGACTAAAAGGAGAATCTTTTGAGATTTACTGTACTAGAATATGAATCTAATTTAACATAACTTAGATGTTATGCATATTGAGAAGAAAGTGTTTGATAATATTTTCAATAGGGTGTAAGGAGGAAATGGCATTATTTATGACCAGCCTGAGATACCTGCGCCCCTAGATAGTGATGGACCAAAACTAAAAGTTGTTTACATGTTGACCAAAGACTGAAGAAGTAAGTTGTGTGAGTGGTTGGATGGATTAAAGTTTCTAAATGGATATGCTTCCAACATAGGTAGATACATTGATATGTAGGAGCTAAAATTGCATGCCATGAAATTTTACGATTGTTATGTTCTCATGAAGGGATTGCTATCCATTTCATTGAGAGAGAGGTTGCCTGAATATGTGTGGAATGTATTGATTGAGATCAGTTTGCTATTCTAATAGCTATGCATGCCCGCGCTGAGTCGAGAGAAACTAAAGGACATGAATGAAAGTGTTGCATTAATCATTTGTAACTTAGAGAAAATATTTACTGTTGCTTTTTTTGACATTGTGGAGCATCTAATCATACACTTGCCATGGGAGGCAATTGTAGGTGGTCTTGTGTGGTACGGGTGAACGTGCCCCTATGAGAGGTTAGTACATGGTATATTTTACATTTATTGGGTACTAAGCATTCCCATGGTTTAACTTGGGCTTCTGGTAAGTTTTTGCACAATTTAAAGAAGAAAGTGAAAAATAAAATCATGTGGAGGCATCAGTTGTTAAGGCTTACATTGTTGATGAGATAACAACATTCCCTACCTTTTATTTCAAGCTAGTTGTGGCATCCAAGTGCACGAGGTCCCCATATAATACAACTCAATGTAGCTCGAGCTTCACACCACAATTCTCCATCTTCAACTATCTATGTAGACCATCCTGTAAGTAGACCATGAGCTATCTTACCAGTGAGGAACACTATGTGGCTAAGACACATGTCTTATTAAATTGCCCTAAAGTGGTCTACTGTAAAGGTGTGATTTTTTGTTTTTTTAAATCTTGTGGCATGTGAAATACCTTTAGTTTAGCTAACCATTATTACCTAGCATGTTTTATTTTATTACTTAAACAAGAAGTTCATTGAGTAGTACAACGATGCTATGCTAGACATTGAAAGAGTTGTTGCCTAAGATTTCGTCTCATAGCTCAAAGCATTTGTGAGTATTGCTATATATTTGTGCTTGACATTTTAAGTAGTCTTATAACGTATTAGTGGTTTATGAGCACTACTCGTAGGTCATGGATGTGAAAGAAAAAACATATTGAACTCATTACTCTGTAGCTTAGTGTGAGGACCATTTAGTTATGTGACAACCATGCATGCCTATTGTGTAAATGAGTTTAAGTTTTATACCACCATTCATAGGCGGGGGTATTCGACCCAAAATTATGGAGTCTGTGCGCTTTGCTCATCTTACAACAACTTAGAGTATGACTTCTATGTAATGATTGAGGAAATCTTATAGTTAGATTTTAATGATTTACCAAATATGACCATAGTTTTGTTCAAGTGTCAAATGGAGATGCCATAAGAGGTCAAAGAGTGCACCAGAAGTATAAACTTGTGGACGTTAATCCTCAAGAGAGTTTATCATAAAAATGAACCATTTATACTTGGCTAACAAGCTGTTCAGGTATCCTTCATTGAATATCATAGCACGATGTAGATAGAAATGATTGGGAGGTGGTTTGCAAAGCAAATGTTAGGTCAATGATTGAAAAATAGTAGGAAGATATACCATATAGCCTAACACAGAGCACCTCCCCACTAGTAGGTAGCGATGTCCAACGTGCCCACTTGCTTTATTTTGATGGGACTCAACTCGATGTGGACATTGATAAGGAAATGCATGGGAACAATGATGAGCAGTCTAAGTTCAACTCAATTGAGAGCACCTTAGATGGTAGCCACAATATAGACGATGGGTGATTTGATGTATGTAGTGTTCATGCTATATTAAGACAAGTATAAGGACATTGCTATGTCGTTATTGTACAAAGTCATGTTATGCATACCAAGTAGTGGATTCTTTTTATTAAAAACCATGCCATCCATATGGTAAATTAAATCATGTCAATAAGAAACAGATAACTAGTTGATAAAAAATACCTTAATTAATTTAACAAACCATTAGTACAAAAGTTCACACTACACTAGTATAAAAAATCTAAGTCTAATCCCCACCTTGTCCCTCCATTGGCGGATTCCTAGATGGGGCATTTACTTGAGCTATTGGCCTATCCTTTGGAAATGGGACTGGAATCCATGAGTTAACCCACTTGGGAAGTTGTCCCCAACTCACTTGATAACTTGCGTTATCGCAAGCAGCTACATAGAACATAAACTGAGGTAATTTAGATGTAACATGGGTTTGTCACCTCTCCATGTAGTCCAATCGCACCTCACAGCTCATAGAACTCGACAAAGACTTCATGCCTAAGTTGTTCCAATTCGGTTGGGAGCACTCTAATGGCCATGATGACTGGGGTGGGGCTTTAGTGCTACAGGGGGTGGGGTGGGATCATTGGCTTATCTCTCTAGGTTCTCTGCTATCCTGAGAGACTTTGGATGTGGTTGTGGTGGTGGAGTAAAGTATATTATGCATTGTGGACCCCGAGTATCCTTTATGGCCTCAATGTCAACCCCATCATTATGACATATTTATGCAATTAGATAAATATGCCATAAAGACTCACGTGAATTATGTAACATCATTGCATTCCCTCTCTAATCAACTCCTCCATGTTGAAGTATATGCTCTAGAATGGCATAGAAGATGGCTGGACACTCTTTAGTGATGGTTGCATGAAGGTTAATAGGCCATATGCATACTATAATAAAGTACCACTACGTTTTCTTGATGTTGTCCAGGCTAGCTATGATAAATGATTTGATGAACTATGACCATTGGGACATATTCCAATGTTGTACCTCTAGACAACTCTATATGCCACAGCTTCAAGTGCCTGTGGGTTCACCTTTAACTATTGGAACCAACACTACACTGGTTGGCCGACATTCTCAAATGCTAATTGATCCTTGATGCTTTAATGTCACTTAGCAAACTTGTACATATGTACTTTACTCTCCCCTTCACCATAAACCAAGTTCGTGTAGAACTTGTGAATAATAGGCACCACAGAATCATCAGTGAGCTGGTGAGTAAAAGTGCTTTAGTTTTTCACAGTGATCGTTAATGTATAGAAAGGGTTGTTTCTAATAGCCTTAGGTAAGTCTTGCTCAAGCACAATGGGCCTATGATTGTCTGCTCATTCTTGTACTCGGCCTCCACACTGACATATTTAAGTTGGTCGTATGAAGGGGTGCCTCACTTTGTCATCACCATTGTCACTAACCTACATATTGACATGGTGAAGATAATGTAAGAATGAAAACCATACATTATGCTCGGCCTTATCAAAATAAAGTTTGTTGATTTAAATCACACTAGATAACATTACATATTATTTGGCAATAAAAGGTTTGTTGATTTAACTATACATACATATAGTGTAATGGTGATTAGACAGTTCACACAGTGTATAGCATGCTTATGTTAGGGCTCCGAGTGTAGTTGCACTCATTGGTGTGAAAGATTTGTGCTAAATCCATTGAGGCAATTCATTAAGCATATTACAAGCATTCAAAGTTTAAATTTACCTTTAAGAATTAAACCTTGTTAAACTTCACGACACAAAGTGTATAAGCATTTCCAATAACTATTAAACTAAATTCATCACTCAATTCCAACCTCAAGGGCACCACTTTGCAAAATAACAAGACATTCTCCAATAATGGAAAAAATTAAAAAAACATGTCAAGAATGGACTAATTCATTTCTAGTTTCCAAAAAACTATGACATTCACAAAGCGAAATTGAACAATTTGATGAAAGAAGTAAAGATGGAAACACATTTACATGGTATTTTTTGGATTGGAATGATGATACCAAAGCTTGTCTTATTGTGGCCTAAGAGTGTTGTACGTAAAATGGAGGAACTGATGTGTTTTTAAGTTGACTAAGCACCTCATTGCCTAGCTTTTTGTGATGTCGAGGGTTACATTGCTTATTTCTTTTATCTTCGCCTAGCTTGTAGTCACAACGAGCCAAACAATAACTAATCTAGTATGTTATTAGCTTTCTCATCATAGGCGTTGTCTCGACAATATATCCCATGACAAATCCAACATGCAATTAGCTTCATCATCATGAAAATAAATTTGATGAAAAATCCAACATGTAATTGGCTTCATTGTTCTACTTCTCATCGCAACATCCAACCTAGCAAAGAATCTAGTGCCTTTTGGATTTTTCATCATGTCTCTCGCTGAGATGACATGCCTGATGCAAATAGTTTAATAAGGCATTGAATGCATCATTGCAATGCCTAGGTCAATGATAAAGTGCAAAAATATTTAGTGCCATCTTCATTGTTGTGATGTAGTGGTCGACATCACTTATTTAGAGTCATTTTAATAGTGATCTGATATGGCTTTAGACAAAAGTCTAGTGCCAAAACCATTTCAACCTATTTAAAATGCCAAATCTCTAACTCTCCCCTCCCCTTGGTTTTCTTTTGAACCTTCAACACCTGAGAAGGCACATAGGCTTCGTCCTATGCTCTAATCTCTACTTCCAACCATTCAACAAGCAAGAAAATCACACATTAAGGTTCGTATATGTGTGCCTAACATGATCGCTCCACCTATGGTTCATTTAATTCAATAGTAGGAATTATAAAAATCATTCCCATGCTAGGGTTCATTCATATTGTGTTGTAAAATATTGAGCAATTTATCTCCAATTGCAAATGAATAAATACTACCATAGTGCATTGTGAATCAGAGAATGTGTTTGATAGATTTGATTTTTTACCTACACTATGTTTTTCCTATAGTTTGTTGGAATTGCATAAGTGAAGATGTTTGAAAGATATATTACATCTATTTGTTGAAACGTAGTTAGAGTGGGAGTTGACAATATTCTCTTTTAATTTTTTGGAATTGTATATGGCAACTTTGTTGGAAGATATGTTTAGCTTATTTGTTGGAAAATGTGGGAGTTGACAATGTTTTTCTTTTAGTTAGTTGGAATTGCATATGGAAACTTTGTTGGAAGATATGTTGAGCTTTATTTGTTGAAAGTTTATTGGGATATGTCGGAGTCAACAATGTTTCTCTTTTAGTTTGTTCGAATTGCATATGGAAACTTTGTTGGAAGATATGTAACATTGATTTGTTGACATTTTGTTGGAATATATGGGAGTTTACAATGTTTTGCTTTTAATTTGTTGGAATTTCCTGTGGGAACTTTATTGAAAGATGTTATACATTGATTTGTTGGAACATTGTTGGAAGATGTGGGAATGGACAATGTTTTGCTTTTAATTTTTTGGAATAACCTATTGGAACTTTAATTCCATTGTTTTTGAATTCTAAGTCTCAAGTTCATACAAAATGAATGATAGAAATTTCAGCTGGTTCACAACAACAGCAATAGATTTGACTTTTCCTTGGTTTTTGACAATGTGACTTACCTATGTCTTCTTACAAAATCATTTAAAACATTTTTCACTTCCCTCTTAATTAGTCTAAACACTGCAATAATATTTTTACTTCCAAAGAAATTCGTGTGTGAGCGTTGTCAAGTATCTTGTCAAGCTTTCTGGCCATTTTATAACTTCTCAAACAATTCCTTCTCTTGGTTGCAATTAGCCATATATAATTTCTTAAAGATGCTATGGATTGCATGCTATTATATGTTTTGGTCATTAGCATATTTGTTGGGATGGTTCGCTTCTAAATTAAATTTTTTTCAACATGTTTTAATTAATCATTCTAAATGTTTTAAGCATTGACACACGGAGCATTCATTGGTGGGAGATCACAAAGAGCTTCCGGGGGGTGGGGGGGGGGCACAAGAGTGTAGGGGAGACTCGAGAAGGCCACGCCAAGGCCCCAATCACAAGATGAGGATGAAACACAACCACTTTGTCTAACGTAACATGATATCCCATCCTCGTTCATGCATGTCACCCACTAGCTATCCACATCCCTAAGCTAAGGGGAAGGAACAATGATTCCAACTACTTTGGGTTGAAGACAACGACACATAGCTAATGGCTCACCAAGGGGCTTCTGCACATCACACCTCGCACCTTTTAATAAGTGGATTTTCATTGAAATAAGCCTTTAATTTTTTTAAATATTGATTTCATATTTAGTTCCATCATTTTACTCACAAAAGTTAGCTTGAAATTTTTTGTACTTGGAAGGAGGTGGTTGACCGCATTAAGTCCATCATAACCAAATATTACCATAGCTCATGGACCCAATATACTGATGCACCACCTAATACCAAGCAGTTTTGGTATCAAAAATTCAACGTATGTGCTTAAGCCTAATATTATGCTCTCACTACTTATGTATGTTGTAGTTCTTTTATGTTACTATAATTCGAGCTCCCATTACCTTAAATTAGTGTATGATAATAAGAGGAATATGAGTGCACCTCAGCTGACAACACTACCATAGTGAGGGCTATCAAAAAGAAGGTGGTAGAATGGATTTGAAAGAGCTTCACTAGGATAAGGCATCTGAGAAGAAGGCTGATTAGATTTCACAAGAGAGGTGGAACAAAATGCTAGCAAAGTGGGTTGAGTAGAAGGCACAACTTTCAAGATTACTGAAGTAGTTTCATTTTAGTCATAGATCTTAGTGACTGTCTCGTAAGTGCTTGTCAATCATAAACTTACAATTATTGTTTTTTTTAACATAAAACATAATTTTCTTTTACTAATATCACCTAGTAATTAAGTTTAGGTAAAAACCCCGACCTCCCTTAAGTTGTACTCAATAGTTTGGAAAAATGTAGTTGGAGAGTGGGAATGTCCTCAAGCAGTTATAGGCGGTACGTGTGTATTTCTTTGTACCACATATAATCTTATGCTATGGGTAATAGGCTCACCGTTTATATGTGTATCACTATGTGCACTAAGTGTTATCAAAAATACAATAAGACCACAATGGCTTCGAACATGAGTGCCTTTCCTAAGAATGTGGTAGTACTTTGAACTTTAGTAGCAACAACAATATTATTGTCATAGGCCTTGGTGGGTTCAAAAAAGGCAAGCTACCAAGGATGGGGTCAGAGGTAGGAGCTTATCGGTAGTTACATTGAGGTCCTGATTTGTCATCATCATTGTAATTGGTAGAGCTAACCAAGGTGAGGGATGAGTTGCAACATACTTAAGACAAACTGAAGAGCACGGAAGGAGAGTTGAAGGATTATAGGATCTAATTGAGAATAACATAGGCTAAATTAGATTATGTTATAGCTTGGCATCTCATTAAACTTCCCTAAGAATGATGATGAGGATGGTGAGGATGATATTGGCGATGACGAGAGGCTAGATACCAATGACAGTCTCTATAAATGTTAGAAGGACTTTAGTGAAATAATATTAACTCTCAATTTTATGATAATTTTTATTATATAAACAATGTTTATATTCGGCAACTTTTTGGTTTACTGTACTATTTCATGCTTTTTGATGGATATTGTGGTCTAAATTATCCATAATTATCATTTTTATTTGAAAATATTGAATAAAGTGGTAGGAAAAACAAAAAATTATAAAAACTGAATAAACCATTCTAAATCCATTCCAACTTCATCCTAGAGCTATCTTGAGCCATCCTAAAATGTTCCAAATTCAATTAGGTCCTGTCTTAAAGCAATCTCAAATTTAATTGCTTCAAAATTGTCTCAAAGTCAGTTATCCAAGATCTGTCCTAATAAAATCCGTCCCAAATTCAACTGTCTCAAAGATGCCATCTCTAGGTCACCCTAAATATTTAGATGGGTCACAAATAAGGACGACTCACAAACAAATGTCCCAATTTTTTGGGACGTGTTTCCTGTGTTGTCCCTGTATTTAGGACAGCCAAAAAATTAAAAAAAAAACCTATCCCAAAAATTTAAGAATAGCTTGTGGATGTTGTCCCAGGTTTGGGGAAGACCCTTTTGCAGTCCATCCTAATAGAATTGTGGTGGGATCATTAGAGATGGACTAAAAGCCATACTACATCTTGTCACAAACTTATCTGGAATGACTTTTTGACAAAAAGCCTTTTGAAATGCATCTCCCTGTTTGGTAGCATTTTTGTAGTGTGAGTGTGCATATAACTATGACATGGGGTTTTTTACTTTTATATTTTTTTATTTTAGGTTTTAAAAATAACTTTTCTAGTGGGTGTTTTGCTTAATGGCTCATTTCATCATTTCAAATGACAATATGAAATAGAATCTCAAAAAAAAAAAAAAAGTCACATATTGTTACAGAAATGATTGTTGAATGATAGCAAGACGAATGATTGTTTAGTTATTAGGTTATAATTTGGGAGAATTTTAGGGTTTAGGAGAGTATTGAGGTTTTGTTGGGAGATTTTTAGGGTTTGTAGAATGATTAGGGTTTTCTTGATAGAATATCAGGGCTTGTACTTTGATTAGACTTTGGTTTGGAGAAAATTATGGTATATATTGACTAGGGTTTTTCTAGGAAAATGTTAGGGTTTTGTTTGCAGAGAAAATTAGGGTTTTGAGGTGTGATGGGGTTGTCTTGGTTAGTTTAGTGTATTAATTTTTTATTTGAAAATGATGGTTAGTAAAAGGATTAGAAAATAAAGAAACTAATATGACTCAATTAAATAATTGTGAATTAGTTAATGTAGTAAGATAATCTAGAAATTTAATAATACAAAAAATGTAAAAATAACTAGTGATGAATCTATACATATCATTAGTACAAATAAGTAATTTAATAATAACTAATGATACAAAAAGTGTAAAATATATATAACATTATAAATGGACATCAGTGCCACATTCCCATGCTTAGATATGTCAATGCAATTACATATCCTATCCCTGCAATGTTGGTTGATCACCATAATCATGACTTGTGCCCTCATGATGTTGTGGACATCTAGGTCCTTGTCATGGCTATGGGATGCTCCAAAATAATACGATGGTAATGAGGAGAACATATCGGTGAAGATTATAGGAAACATAGGATACTGGCGAAAGAATCAGCCCTACATCATACTGCATTTGCTATGTAAATCCCAGTCCTGATAGTAAATCTAGCAGCATGTTGAGGTATTGTTGCTTAGATGAATCTAATCTCAATGGTGTGTATGGGGACTACATGTTAGTGTTTAGTAATGCCAATACATAGTAGTCCCTTTTGAACCCAATGCTTTTCGATGCAGTTGTGTTGGGCACATTTGTGAATGCAAAAGCGCATGATGAAGGCCCGTGTATGTTCGGATGAGGACATGAGTATGACTGGCTGAGCATAAGCAAATGCCATCGACCCAGTAGATGCATCTGGGATATGGGTGTATGGTTGGAAATCCCAAGTCATTTGTTAGGAGGCAATGTTCTTAATCTATTCAAACATCATTGCATCATACTCGCCTTGATGCATCTGTTGCATTTGCTGTGTTTACAACAAAATGTAGACAGCCAACAACAAAATGTAGAAAATCATACATACGTGTAATGCATTTTTTAATTTATAGAGAAAGTAATGAGGGGAAAAAGTGCATATCATATGTGTAAAAACTCCTATGTCAGTTGAATAGTATCCTCTACCAAAGTACAAGTGCGTGGGACTAATGATCCATTGAGTGATCCATTGATACCACTTGATGTACCCCACATCAATGCTGGGCTAGTTATACTAATATACATCTATTACACCCCCATTCCAGGATGCAACATGGCAATACCCTAGATATGCTTATCTCAATGAGTACTAAAGCCTATTTCATTAGAGTGACTAAATGCCAAAGTAATTTTACTCATTCCAAACTACAGTATTCTAATTACATTGTTGTTGCAGAAACACACAATAGCAATCCTAAATACATTTATTAATCAAAAAAGAAAACAATGTCTAGAAAATACCCTCTTCTTCCTATTTCCCATCACTTCACCATTCCCAAGTGTCTTCAACCTCATCTACCTTGTTTGCAAAAAGGGTTTTCAACTTTTGTGAGCGAATAATAGCCTAATAAGTGAATGTACCTACCTTTGTTGGGATGTAAGCATAAAAAAGTTCTTTCACAAAAATAATTGCAAGAAATTTTTGAAATCCACAGTAATTCATTCTTAGTGAAATAGTTGAAACATTTATTATCATGTCTATTCACATTGCTTATGAGCTCTAGACATTTCGTGTGCCATTTCTACTGATTAGGACCTTAATCTATAACTCTGATTAAAAAGGATCACGTGTAGGTTTACCACCTATTTCATTCTTTAACCTTGTTTGAGAGAGTGGTATACTCAATCTGTAGCCCTAATTGAGAGGGTCACGTACTCAATTTATAACCCAATTGAGAAGGTCACGTGCCACACTTTACTAGTTGTCTGAATCGTTAAGCTTGATTAAAAGGGTTATGTACTCAATTTATAACTCCAATTAATAGTCATATGTAACTTTACTAGTTATCTCAATATTGAACTCCAATTGAACGGTTCATATACTCAATTTATAATCCCAATTGAGAGGGTTTATTGACACTAGTGTTTATTACCGAGACATAAGCATTCTTATTGTAAATCTTTTCACATGTAAAGTCATTTATTTTGAATTTCAGGGTAACTAAATAAGAATACTTGCTCACATCCACAATTTCTCATAGTAAGGAAGGTTTTGAAACCTTTGTAACCAAAGCACATAAAATCTTTTGTGATAGAACACTTCGATTCTCATAAATGATGGAAAGAATCATTTGATTCACTGTAAAAAATTTATATACTTCATAAAATAACTTTTCATAAGACAATTATAAGAATAACATTAGTACTTAAGTATAAAGTAAAATTCCATTTATGTGATAAAAGCAATTTAAAAATAAAACAATTGAAAATTTTGGAAAGGTAAACCACTTACCTAGTGTTAGCACCCTAAATTCAATTGTTCACTTGTTATAGGTTTCTGAGTTCCTAGTCTATCAAAATAATCCTTAGTATGATCCCCAATTTAATGAAATTTATGTCCTATACTTTTCCTAAATGCAGCCTAAATTTTTGAATTGTGAGGGTGATTCTTTTTGAATTGGATTGCTTTAATTCATATGTAACCTAATTGATTTTCACCTATTTCTTGGATTGAGTAATTGATGGTTTCTATATGCCCCAAATAAATATTTGTGGGTGAATAGTGGTTAAAAATGCTAAATGGGTGAAAAATTATGAACATTGTGTTCTATATCAATCTTGGGCTATGTTGGATCTATTTGGCTAAGTCTAGATTGATTTATGCATAAATCTATCATTATTCACGTCCATCTCCTATGATATATAAAGTTTGATGAAATCACTAAAACCAATGATCATGTCTAGCTTAATATCAAAAAACCTGTATTATCTTACAACATTTATGCATATGCTCTTGAAGTTCCTAAATGTACATCATAAAATTCAACCTATGTGTTCAAAAAGTTCATGTTCTTACATCTATTCAAATCCTAACTTCTTCATAAATCGAATTGAACTAGAGGTTTAGTCTAGTGATTAACTTGAAGTTGTCTCTGCAAAATTCTCTTACTCTTATTCTTCCCTCTATAGCTATTCTAGTAGAGTTTGGGTGAAAATTCTTTAGTTTTTCCAACAGCCCTTTGGTGTTCTTTCTTGTTTTTTATAGCCAAGGAGATTTTGGATATGATTTGTCTTACAAACCTTATTAATTCGCAATGATTAGCCATCAATTACCCCTTTCATTAGCCATAATTTCACTTAATTATTAGTACCAATTCCTCTCTTGTCTTAACGATAACGCTTTGATTGGATAACTCCCCCTATCACTCTCCTCTATGTATAGTACATAAGCTTCCATTATCAAGGTCATTATGAGTGAATATGCCTTTACAAACATTATTCAACAGCTTTAAATTCACCCATAAATCAACAGCACAATTCTCTCATTGCTCATGACAAGCTTTGATCGACCATTTCATCACCTCAACCATCCTTGCGACTCAATGATCAACCTTTACTTCACCTCAAAATCCGTCTTCCTTTTTATGAGTGTTGACTAGTCCTTAAGTTTATCCCTTCATAGCCTCATTACTTCCTTATCATCTGGCTCCCTCACTTGCACCTCTTTATGATGAGTTTTTTAAGTAACTAAGCTTATCTCTATCAACTTTAACCCCTTTTTGCAAATTAGCCCCAAAAATCATCCAAAATCAATTATTAACATTGCTAATGGTGCACGAGTTATTGGTTATTACAACAACGAAATGAAGCACTCGAGATGGAATGAACCACTACTACACATAACTAAAATGATGATAGGCCCAATCCTTGTTCTTCCCCAAGCGTTGATGAGTGCTATGTAGTGCATCTGAAGCTATGTTTTCATCCTCTGGTATAGATTGCACTATGAGAAATAGTAACTAAAAGACTTTGAACAGGAATATTCACTTAAATAGTAACTGAAAACTTAATAGACCATGAAATAAAATATGTAGGATACACATGAAACCTTTGAAAGTAGGGGGGATCAGTTAAATTAAGCATTAAAAGGGAATTGAATGTGGTTGAATAGGAAATCAAGAACCATTACTCGAAGAGATCGTTAGATTGCAGAACTAGTGACAAGTAAGTGGTTGCTCATGCCAGCTTTTACAAATGTTTTAAATTGCTTTTATGATACAAATTTTTACTATGTGTGCAAAATTATTTATGAATATTATTCCTATGTTATGAAAGTAAGATTTTAGCAATGTTGATTTTACAGAAACTTGAGATGATTATTTTATTTTTTCTAAAAAACAAGATGTGGGTTAATTTCAAATCTTTTGTATTAAATTGAATATTCTAAAATCAAATACAAATAATAAAATGTGAAAAGCCTCTCATGTGATGTCAACGATAGTATAGGGACTAGTTCTACCAATTTATCAAGTAATAGACGAGATACGCATGCAACCCACTCAATTAGGGTTATTAGTTGAGATACATGACCCACTTAACCAGGGTTATACGTTGGGATACAAGATCCATTCAACCAGAATTGTAAATTGAGCAATGTGACCCTCTTTAGCCAAGGTAATAGACTAAAACCCTAATAAGTAGAAATTGTACACAAAGTACGTATTATCATGAGCAGGCTGAAGAATATGGATATGTGGACATCATAAGACGATGGAATGATTTTGAAATACTGCGTTTCGTAAGATGTTCAACTAGAATTTATAATTTATGCAAACCATGATTTATACTATTTGTTCATAAAATGAGTTTTAGGTGTCATTTTAGGTGTAATTTTTGTAGAGGAAACCAATGAAGAGTGTCATAGGTGGGCATGGTAGAGTTAGAGAATAAAAAATTAGTTTTATTGATTTCTAGTGTTTTCATCAGACTATAAGATAGTTATGATATATTAGCATATGTTACCTATTTACTTCCTACTGTAATGTAACAAACTAGATTTTCATTTGCAATATAGGAACTTTATAGTTTAGCTGTTAGTGATATGCCCTCTAACACTAGTAAAAAATAAGGGACAATAGAAGGGCATTGGTTATACGTGTACCTTTTGAATTAAATTAATAAAATTTTAATTTTCTTATCAATATTGTGGCAACTCTTATTATGCACGTGAATCTTGATTGGTGTGAAGTATTACTTGCACCTATGTGTTTGAGTTGACAAGCTTTATTTATAAAGAGTTATGAATATGAACACAAGGTTTGCTTGGCACTTAATCAATAAAATTAGTCCACGAGTTACAACACTCTTAAAGGGCATTAGAGAGTCGATATGACTTGCACACCTAGTACTTGTATGGTGAGTGTTGTACCATTTAGTATGAGATATTGAGAGTACTTGGGCAATGGTTGTATGTGTACCTTCTGAATTAAATTAATAAAATTTTAATTTTCTTATCAATATTGTGGCAACTCTTATCATGCCGTGAATCTTGATGGATGTGAAGTATAAATTGCACCCATATGTTTAAGTTGACAAGCTTTATTTATAAAGAGTTATGAATATGAACACAAAGTTTACTCGGCACTTAATCAAGAAAATTAGTCCACGAGTTACAACACTTTAAAAGGGCATTCGACAGTCGATATGACTTACACAATTAGTACTTGTATGGTGAGTGTTGTACCATTTGGTATGAAATATTGAGAGTACTTGTGTTTGGATGTGTCATTAGCGAATAGGGTATTTGGATATTGACTCGCAAAATGAAATAGATGCATGGAGTTCACTCTTACCTGTCAATGTCTTACTTCATGATCATGCTAAGTGTCTGTAAACCTTAGACTTGAGATAACATAGTTGTCTTATGTGCATGATAGTTAAACCAGTCATTATAGCATTAAGGGCAGGTATCTAATCCAGTATGGAATAGGGCCTTGAGCCCAATGTGCTGTTGCTCAGATGTGTATAGAGGTATATGTGCGTTCAATAGGGGATTTATCTTCTCACAAGTAAGTAAAGCATTTTTCCTATGCGATTAGTGTTCTATGAGACAGAAGCCTTTGGTTAATATAGTGTGTGGTTGGAAAGGAGTTTCTGATAGGAACATTTATCTTATGAGTAAATATTGATTGATCATATAACCGAGTTTGTGAGCTTGATTAAATCTATTACTCTCGATCGGTTGCAACAAAGTAAGACAAAAGGTCTATAAAGTATGGTAATCATGGTTGGAAGGGTTTATTGTGACCTGGTCATGTCATCTTACTTAGGCTATGATATGGGCCTTAGGCTAGATATTACCCACATCCTTTAGATTATGTTCATTGCCAATTAAGAATTAACTTAAAGAGTTACACATATAAGATTGGAAAGTGTTGTGAGAGTTAAATTGATGGGGTGCATTATTTATTTAATTGCTATTGGATTGGATTAAATAAATTATCATAATACTTGTTAATGATAAGATCATTAATTAGAAGTATGATGGAGAATTTGATTTAATTAATTAGATTAATTAAATTAAATTAATTAGATACGCATGGGACTTTAATTATTAATGAGATTAATAATTAAAGGATGTGTGTGCTAATTTATTAATGAGATTAATAAATCCATGGCCTATTTAATTTGAAAGGGGTCTATATAAGGGAACCCATGGAGCCTATGAAACTTAATTCTAGTGTCCATAATATAAATAGAAGTCTTGATGAGTTCAAGAAAATAGAATTCCTAGAACAAAAATAACATAAAAATTCGTGTGCCTCATTAAGCTAAACGTAAACAAACACCTAACCATCCTCTATCATATTCTTTTGGTCATAAAGTCTTCCTAGCATGAAGTGTTCACGCAAGAGCTTCACGAAAGGGGTTTTGTGGAGTATAGGAAGAGCTCACAAGCTTTCCAGTCATGTGGACAGTCTAGAGGTCGAGGTTCTAGGGCTACGACTTCAAGAATCATACAAGAAAAAGGTTGAAACCATTTCAAAGGTATAATTTTAGTTCTTGTGATTTAAATCAATATCTTGTATGTTTTGCAACAATATAGATAAGATATGTCCTAATTGCTTCCACTCTGTGTAGTTAATTATATTATGTGTAAAATTTTTGATTTTTATGGCCAAAAACAATGGTATCAAAGCCATCGTTTTTCTTGTAAAACTGTGAAATTCAATTATTTAATTCGTGTTCTACATTATTTTTTCGTTTAAATTCCATAAAACATGTATATGATGCATATATAATCCTTCAAAAGTGTTTTGGAGTCAATTTGAGTTGATGAAAATTGAAAACCTTAGTTT
The DNA here is from genome assembly GCA_019155195.1 of Avicennia marina. NCBI lineage: Eukaryota > Viridiplantae > Streptophyta > Magnoliopsida > Lamiales > Acanthaceae > Avicennia > Avicennia marina. The sequence goes on along the minus strand of CM032754.1, from coordinate 14,255,472 downwards.
TGATATGAGTTTGAACGTGCAGTCATCGTTGTAGAATACTTTACAACTTGTTGTTGCGATCACGAGATGGATGTTGTGGTTGGACTATGGACTTATGACACTTGTGGATGAATGCACTTTATTTGTTTTGGTCTTTTCATAGGTTGTAACGTCATAAGCCTAGTTTTATTTTTATATATTAAGTAAAATATGATTCTCCATGGTATGCTACATGTATCTTGTAAAATAAAAAAATTTTGGAAGACATCAAGCATTTTGTATAATTAATTTTTCATGGGTTGTAGACATGTATTTTGTAAACTAGGATTCATGCGGAGGCTAAGAGTTGGTTCTGTTCGAGGTTCCAAGGCATGGTGGACTCCATGAAGCCATGAAGACTAAGACAAAGCATTTAAAGAAATTCTTATGTAATAGTGTAGGATTTCATGTAATTGTACACGATCTAGCCTAGGCTCGAGTTGGATATAGAAGTCTATAATCCTTCACTTTTATATTTGCATATTATTTGGGATGGATGTATGACTTACATGAAAACTGGATAAAGTGCAAAGTGCAGCGTAATTTATATGGACCCTAAAAACTTCCTCAAACAAATATTAAGTTGTAATGGCAAAGTGTTTGTCGCGGCCCTCTACCGAGCCCTATACCCCTAAGTGTTGCCTTCATGTGTGATATCACCATATTATCAAGGTCACATTATGACAATACATTTATAACTTCGGGTACATTTGATGTGACATTTAAAGGATACCACGCCTTAAGAGTGACTGGCCATAGGTAAGGTTCAAATCCAGTGAGTTGTTAGTCGATGGGTGTGACTTAAATAGACCTTATGTGCCAAGACTTGAATTGTGGAGGCATTTTAGGCCATGGGCCAAATGAAAAATTGGACCACAGATGAGATGAATTGGCAAGAGTTGCTACTCATTGGGCCTAGCATTCCAAGACTCGATTACGCGAGGTAAGGTATGTCTAATAAAGACCCCAATCTCCACTAAGAAAAGTTTACTAATGGAATTTCCATTTTCTATATGAGGGAGTATAGAATTCAAAAAATTTAATGGGATGCAGTAACCACATTAACTAAATAATGCCTACGACTCTATCCAAATTACTTGAGACCAATATTCTAATTGAGTCCAACTATGCCGATTGGCTTTGGAATCTAAGAATGGTTCTTAATGTGGAGTGGCTCAACTATGTATTGGAGGTCAATATCTCACGAGCCGTTGGTAACGCGGCTAGTGAGGAGAAAAGGCCACTCAAAAGAAAAGGTTGGAAGATGATCTGCCGGTCAAAAGCTACATGCTAGCTGCCATGATTAATGATCTTCAAAGGATGCATGAGGGTATGGAGACTGTAAAGGACATCTTACACCTACAAGAGTTGTATGGTGAGTAGAGTCGTACTACTAGATATGAGATATCCAAATGGTTGTTCAGGATGCATATGGTAGAGGGTGGAGATGTAAGTGAGCACGTCCTTAAGATGGTTTCACTCATTGAGAGGCTTGGGATACTAGATTTCATCATGCACACTAATCTGTAGATGGATTTGCTCCTTCAGTTGCTTTTGGATTTCTTTTTACAGTTTATCATGAATTATCATATGAATAATATTGAGTACACTCTGGCTAGACTACTAAATAAGCTGATGACTGCACTGTTAGTCGTGAAAGGGAAAGGAAAAGAGGTAGCTCTTACTACGTCTAGTTGCTCTGGTGTGACCAAGCAAAGCAAGGCAAAGAAGAGAAAGCCAACTATTCTTAAGGCCAATGAGAGTATCAAAAGGGTTAAGGCTGGTTAAGGCTCCTATAGAAAATAAAAGTGTTTCCATTATTGAAGGAATGGGCACTAGAAAAGGACTTATAACCTTAGCCTTAAGAAGGCAGTTGGAGGTATAGAACTTTATGTTTATGAGACATCTTGTTCCATTGGTATTTATTCTGCTTCTTGGATTTTAGATTTTAGTGTAACTTCTCACATTTGTACCCTATATCAGGATCTAATCAGAAGTAGGATGCTTGGGAAGCATGAAGTGGTGATTGAGGTAGGGAATGAAGCAAGTGTTATAACCACCATGATTGGGATCGGTTCAATGAAACTATATCTGGTTATAGTTTAGATTTGAGAGATTTTCTTTTGTTGCCCAGTGGACTTGAAAATATTATTTCTATTCCATCATTAATAAAAGAGAATTATGAATCTTCTTTCAAAGGTAGTGTGTTTCATATTTATTATTGTAATAATTAGTTGGCATGGCATCTTTATGAATTGCTTATATTATTTGAATATGGGTGATAGTAATGCAATCAAAACCATCTCAAACAAACATTCTAGGGATGGTCTAAATCTTAAATACTTGTAGCACCTTAGATTTGGCTATGCTGGGGATGTGAGGATTGGTGAGGTGGAGAAAGATGGGTCTATCAGCTCATTGGGAAATGAACCCTATCTAACTTGTGAACCTTGCATCTTATGTAGGATTAGATGTCCATTTGATAGACATGTCGAAAGGGTTGCTAAAGTGCTGGAGCAACTCCACATAGACGTTTGTGGGCCATTTATTGAAATGGCAAGAGGAAGATTTCTCTACTTCATAATTTTTACTGATGACTATACATGGTATGGTTTTGTGTACTTGATGAAGTAAAAGCATGAAACCTTTGAAAGGTTTAAGGAACAAGTAGAGACGCAAACTAGCAAGCATATCAAAGCACTACGATTAGTTAATGGAGGTGATTATGTGAGTTTTGAATTCACCCAGTTCCTTAAAGAGAATGGAATTGTATCACAATTGACATCATTGGCAATTCCTCAGTTAAAAGGTCTAGCTGAATGTAGAAATTGAACTTTGTTAGACATAGTACGATCTATGATGAGCTTCATCGACTTACCAATTTCTTTATAGGGGCACACCCTACTTACTACAGCATATGTTTTGAATAGGACACCATCCAAGTTAGTTCCCTCCACCCCTCATTAGATGTGGTTTGGAAGGAAGCCATGCCTTAAGCACTTACGAATTTGGGGATGTCCAGCTTATTCTAAGAAGATTAAGATGAATAAGTTCGAGGAAAAGGCCACTATGGAGCACTTCGTTGGATATCTTAGAGATTCCCTATGATACAATTTATACATACCTGAAGACCATATGGTTTTCATCGGCTATCACGCACACTTCCTTGAAGAAAAATTTGTTTAAGAATATGATGCAGCTAGAACCATAGTGCTAATGAAGTTGAGTACAAGGATTAAAGCACTCAGGCCATAATGTATGTCCTTATTCAAAAGGAATCTTCTCAGACGCAACAATTGTGATGAATAGGTAGACTCTCTTAGGCACTAGAGAGCTATGGTTATGTTTTAGAGAACAGATGAGAATTATTTGTAATGGGAGATAATAATCATAGAGATGATACTTTCTATGATCGAGCAATGGCAGATAAAGACTCCACTAAGTGGCAAGAGGCTATGAATCCAAGATGGATTCAATGTATGCATACGAAGTATAGATTCTAGTAGATCCATCTGTGGGAATTATTCCCATTGGACTTAAATGGTTTTATAAGAGAAAGATTCGTTTGACTTGCGAGGTGGAGACCTATAATGCTAGGTTGGTCAAAAAGAAGGACTTGAATATGAGGAAACCTTCTGATTAGTAGCTATGCAAAAGTCCATTCAGATTTTAACCTGAATTATGAGATTTAATAGATGGATGTCAAAATTGCTTTCCTTAACAAAATCCTTAAGGAAGATATTTATGTGATGCAGCCTCAAATTTTGAGGACTAAGACTAATCTTATAAAGTATGCAAGCTTAAGAGGTCTACATATAGCCTTAAGCATACATCATGGAGTTGGAATTTTCGTTTTGATGGAGCAATCAAATCATTTGGCTTCATTGAGAACGAAGATGAGCCTTACATCTACAAGAAAGTTAGTGGAAGCGCAATAACATTTCTTCTATTGTACATGGAAGACATACTACTGATAGGAAAAGATGTTAGGATGCCAACCTCTGTTAAGTCCTTGTTATCTAGAACTTTCTCCTTGAAAGGCTTGGGAGAAGCGACATACATCTTAGACACTCGCATTTATAAGAATAAAGCAAAGAGATTTCTAGGTCATTCCCAAGCTTTGTCCATAGATATAGTACTGAAGTGATTTAACATGGAAGCCTCTAAAAGAGGGTTGCTACCATCTAGGCATGGCATCTACCTCTTGAAATCCATTTGCCCAAAGATGGATGACGAGAGGAGAAGCATGGTCACCGTTCCATACGCTTTAGCCATTGGGACTCTGATGTATGCAATGCTATGTACGAGGCCAAATATCACCTACGCCGAAAGTGTTATAAGTAGGTTTTAAGCAAATTCTAGTAGAGAGTATTGGAATGTTCTCAGGTGTATCTTTAAGTACTTGAGAAGGACTAAGGATATGGTCCTTGTTTATGGATAGGTGAGTTAAAAAAAGATGGATACACCAACTTAAACTTCTAGTCAGATGTGCAAGATAGAAAGTCTATCACTGGATTCATATTCACTCTTAATAAAGAAGCAGTCAGTTGAAAGAGTTCTAAACAGTGTACAACTATAGACTGCACCACTGAGGTTGAGTATGCAGCGAAGGAGGCTGTTTGGATAAAGAAGTTCATAACAGAGCTTCAGGTAGTTGTTGATGTGGATTAGCCATTGCCACGTTACTATGATAATAATGGCGTGATAGCATAGGTCTAAGGTCTTATTAGAAATCTAAACTAATAGAGAGGTGTTATCACATTATTCAAAAAAACTTTAGAAGGGACAGCATAGCGATGCAGAGAATAGCTTTAGTTGATAACATGGCTGACCCACTCACTAAGTCAAGGACTCAAATGTAGCTGGATTGCCATCTTGAGAAGATGGGTATTAAATACCATAGTGACTGACATTAGTAGTGTTGGGATTATAGAATAAGTGGGAAATTGTCAATGATATGCCTTTTAATGCTATTAAAAAATGAGAGATAATAGAAGGGCATTTAGTTATATGTATATCTTCCAAATTAAATTAATAAAATGTTGATTTTCAAATTGATATTGTGGCAACTCTTATCATGTATGTGAATCTCGATTGGCATGAAGTATTGTATATGCCCATGTGTTAGAGTTGACAAGCTTTATTCATAAGGAGTTACGAATATGGACACAAGGTTTGCTTAGCACTTAATCACTAAAGCACTTAATCACTAAAATTAGTCTGCGAGTCATGGACACTCTAAAAGGGCATTAAAGAGTCGACATGACTTTCACACTTAGTACTTATATGGTGAGTGTTGTGTCGTTCAATATGAGATACTAAGAGTACTCGTGTGTGGATGTGCCATTGGCGAACAGAGCATTCGGACATTGACTTGTAGAACGAAGTAGATGCTTGGAATTCACTCTTAAGCGTTAATATCTTACTTTGTGATCATGCTAAGTGTTTGTGGACTTTAGGTCTAAAATGATATAATTATTTTGTACGCATAACAGTCAAATGAGTCGTTAGGGTATTAAGGGCTAATATTTATCCTAATATGGGATAGGACCATGAGTCTAAAGTACCATTACTTGGATGTGTATGGAGGCATGTGTGCTTTTAATAAGGGATTTGTCTCCTTGCAAGTGAGTAAGACGTTTGTTCTATACAATTAGTATTCTATGAGATAGAAGCCCTTAGCCAAGACAGTGTGTGATTAGATAAAAGTTTCTGAAAAGGATTATTTGTCTCATAAGGAAATATTGATTGGTCATATGACCTAATTCGTGAGTTTGACTAAATTTATGATTCTCACTCGGTCACGTCAAAGTAAGATAAACAGTCTATATAACAAAGTAATCACGATCGGGAGGATTCATTGTGATCTAGTTATTTCATCTTTGTTAGGCTATGATATGGGTTGTAGGGTAAGCATTAGTTACATTCTATAGGCTATGCTTGTTGCCAATTAAGAATGAATTTAGAGAATCACACATATAAGATTAGAAACTATTGTGAAAGTAAAATTGATGGGGTACATAATTCATTTAGTTACAATTAGATTGAACTAAATAAATTATCATAGTACTTATTAATGATGAGATCATTAATTAGAAGTATAATAGAGAATTTGATTTAATTAATGATATTAATTAAATTAAATTAATTAGACACAAATGAGACTTTAATTATTAATTAATTAATAATTAAAGGCTGTGTGGATTGATTTACTAATGAGATTAATAAATTAAAGTTCATATGCTATTTAATTAAAAAGGGGGTCTATGTAGGAGGGCCTATGGAGCCTTTCATGGAGCCCAGGAACTTAACCCTAGTGTTCATAATATAAATAGGAGTCTTGAAGAATACAAGACAATAGAATTTCTAGCAAAATAAAAAATAAAAACAATCGTGTGCCTCATCTAGCCAAAAGAAAACAAACCCCTAGTCACCTTTTATTATATTCTTTTGGTCATGAAGTTTTCCAAGTCTGAAATGTTTGTGCAAGAGTTTTACAAAAAGGGTTTTGTGAATTATAGGAAGAGCTCAAAAGCTTCCCAATCGTGTGGACAATCTAGAGGTCGATGTTAGAGGGTTATGATTTTAAGGATCACTCAAGAAAAAGGTTGAAAGAGCTTCAAAGGTACAATTTTTGTTTCTTGTGATTTAAATTCAATATCTTGTGGGTTTTGAAACAAAAATAGATGGGGTTTGTCCTAATTGCTTTCGCTATGTGTTGTTAATTATATTATGTGTAAAAGTTTTAATTTTTATGGCTAAACTTCGGTGAAATCTAACATTAGCATGTTTTGATATGTTGGCTTTGATATTTGTTAAGGTGATTCTCGAGTACTGTCATGTTATGATCTTGGATTTGGGGTGTAACAAAAACTAAGTAAACTTCATCTAATAGATACTGATTAACTAATCATCAAATAACTTAGATATGAATTAAAATTCTATTAAAATTGATATCATTTCAATTATAAAAAAACTCAAGTAGAAACAATTATTCAATTTCTTTTAATATAAACAAATTTAGATTTTAAATCTTTGGATTGAAAAAATAACTAAAAAAATTATCATGTTGGCTATATGGATATGCAATGTACATTTATTAGTAAGTTTTAGATTCAGTCTCATGTATTACGAAATAGACATATTGTTTGATGTACTTAAAAAAAGAGTGCACACTTTTGTAAGAAAATATTAGAGAGTTGTATTTGACACATTGTAATACACAAAGTTTAATTATTATATTTTTTAAATTTTATCTCTTTTTCTTTCTTATTTTTGCACACTTCCAAGAAAGTACACTTAAATACATATACTTAAAAACCAAAACAAAAATACTTACTATTTCAATTTTTTAGCTTAATGACTGGTCTGATTTTTAAAACACTTATTTTAGCAATGCTTATTTCATTTTATTTCTTTATGCTATTTTGTTTGTTTAATTACTGTATTTTAAATAAAAATTTGATTTGGGCATTTACTATTTTCAGTTTTTGCTTGGTAATTGATGTCAATTGGATTGATTATATATCCACACTATTTAACGTTATTTGAGGAATGCCCGTACATGAACATATATATATGTGTGTGTGTGTGTGTGTGTTAGATTATTACATTATTAAATATAAGAAATGAAAGATAAATTTGTAAAATATTTTTTACTAATCATAAATAATTATGATAAACTAAATATGCCTAATTTATAACTCAATGATTTGCAAATAAATTGTAAAATTTATTTGTTAAGACAGAACCTTGATTGCTCTGAAATGATACATAATTAAATATTTTAAAAATAAATCTCTTATATTCATTGTAGTTCAGTTTGAACTTATAATGAGCACTCTATGAGTTATGATAATGCATGCAACAAATTTTATAATTTTGGAAATGAAATTACTATAACTTAAGTTTAATCATTTATTCAGTAATTGTTTAAACTTCGATTTTTGATATCTTGTAAAAGAGAAATAAATTTTACTTTGCATATGTTTAGTAATATACATTGGTAGAGCATCTTCTCAATTTGTGGAATTAAATATTTTAAAAGACAATTAAATGAAACTATGAATCGTGCATAATTTTAGTAGTGCACGCACGCACGCACGCAGACAAATATATGGGTAGAAAAAACATTAAAAATTCTTATTATCAATTAATTCAAACACAAGAGTATGAGATATGTTTAATAGTGGAATATGAACCAAATTGAAGAATAAATGTTTCATCAATTTATAAACTACTTTTGTAACATTTTGTATTTCGGATCAAAATAAATAGGAGGCTTGTTCTCATTAGTTGTTACACCATATAACTATTTCATTGATAATTATGATTTATTTAAACAAAATAAATAAAATAGAATAAATTAAAGAGATAAGATTATAGTTTCTTTAGGATCAGCCATGGGAATGAGGAAAATGATGGTATGATAAAATTATATTTGGGAAATAACAAAAATGCATTTAAATCCATTAACATTGTAAACAAATTAGAATAACATTTAATATATGAAAATAAAAAACTAATTGGAATTTAATGTCTTGAATCGAATAAAATTATATATTAATTATATTAAAGTATCCAATAAAATCGAGAAAGTGAATTAAAAAAAAAAACTTGCTAACATGATAAAAAAAATTTCTATGAATTTGATCAAGATATAAAAAGTCTAAACAAATAAAGTTATGTGATTGTTACACTAGTAATATAGAAAAAATTAGAGTATATTGACTTCAGTATTAATGTTAAAGTCACATAAAAAAAATAAGTTTAAAAGCGCTTAACTTTAACCAAAAGACTACAATAAACAAGTTTTAGAAACAAAATAAAATAATAATATCTATTTCTGTTATAAGGTATCTCCTTTTACGTGCAACACACGCACTATTTATTGTTATCTAAAACACATTAGATTACCATATTTATTTAATAATTATAGATTATTATGTGATTACATTAACTGTAATAAGTTTCCACTTTTAAAAATTAAACAGAGGGATTTTTTGTTAAAATTTTAAGGCTGCAATGATACTCCAAATTGGGCCAGCCCCAGTAATTTTTGCTTTCTTTCCCAAGCATGTAATAGTTTGAACAATGATTTCTCGTCTTTGTCAGTCAGTTTATTATTAATGCAGATGTAAAATTGTGAAGGCATGTCCATAACTGGAATTAAACATACATATATGGCATAGCTCAACATTGTGCTCTTCATGTTAATTAGGATGATTTTATTTACCGTGAAATTCAAGTAGGGCTTTCTACATAGGGAGCATGCTAACAGAAGGAAAGAAAAATGCAGCCGAAAAATAAGAAAGGAGAAAAATCTAGTTTTTAATTTTTAAATTGTTCTTAAAATTTTATTAAAAAATTGGACATGTTCACTTTGTTCAACAAGATTATAATACAAAGTATTATTTGAAGGATAAATTTTTTTTCATTAATTAATTATTCCTTCAAAATTATGTTTAGTAAATTTAACTGTTTAAAAAGATTATCTTTATTTTCCAATTATAAATTTATTATGCAAATAATTCGATTAATGATATAAGGTTAAGATACTCTTTTAAATTATTACAAAATAACTACAACACCTTGATTCTATCACAACTTCTAAGTATAATTGCTTATCTTATTATTTTATAAGTTAATGCTAGGTCATTGATATATGAAGGGTTTTAATCAAATAAAAAAATGTTTTTTGATTAAATAATTTATCCTATAATAATGAAAACAATGAACATGATCTAACAGTCTAGTAGGCAACAAGGAACAAGGGTTAACGAATGTTTAGCCAAATTTTATTGCTAAATTTTTAACCATTACTCTAGAGAGATAGCATGTGAGGGAGCATGTGGCCATTATTGACCAACAATGTAACCTCAAGAAATCTATAATCACTGATTTCCCAAATTTCATTACCCCGTAAAACCTTTTTTTCATTCCCTTTTTAATCTACATAAGGTCACACCCTTTGCCCTCTTGTACAGGAGGACAAATGAAAAGAAAGAAAAGAAAAGAAAAAGATCCTTTATTCCTTTTATCCTTTGCCCTGTGATTGATCACCTTCTTCACTTTATCATAATTATCATTCGGGCCGTCAGCATTATTCGCCACCTAAACAAGCCTTTCTTAATTTTTAATTAGAGCCTTCTATTAGGTGCACTGTTCTTTCCAGAAGCTGGCATTCATGATTAAAAGTTTCCCGCCTGTTAGTAACTGCAGAGCCTGATCAAATTCCACTTTTTCTGTTATGGATAATTATTCCCCCATGCTTCCTCAAAATTCTGTGACCTTCAAGCCATCTATTTCCTGCTCGGCTGCTCCAATCATTCTGTTTTGTCTCATGAGTCATGATGAACCCTTTTGACAATGTTGTTCCAATGGACGCATGTGTTCTTGGCTTTTTCCTTTTGAAGTTTGCTCTATGAGGCAGAGGATTAATTTTGTGTTCATCCTTAGTATTACTATATTTGTAGCTTCTGGCGAATATGTTCTGAGGTGTTTTTTCTTGCAGGTAAACACACACATATATTAATAGACGGTTAAGATGGGATCCGATGGGAAGACGGAACAAATGGAAAATTCAGAGTGCCTGCCTAACAGCAGACCAAGTGGTAGCGATATGACGTCTGATTCAGAGGGAAGAATAAGTACTGCGACGGAGGATGAAGAAGAAGAACAACGCTTTCGGTTGGGCTCCAAACGGAGCATCAAAGATCATCTTGAGCGAGACAAGGTTCGCCCGATTATTCATTATTCACCCTACGTAAACCAATTCTTAATTCACGCCTGGAATTCTTGGCTTGCTTGGGATCAATTGGTCTCGTTTTCAGGATGACGAGAGCTTGAGGAGGTGGAAAGAACAACTCCTAGGAAGCGTGGATGCTAATTCCATTCGAGGTACATCTTTCTCCGTGTCTGTCCGAGCTTAGAAATGAAAGAGTGGACTAAAAGTAGAGTTGAATGTAAATTATTATCCTCAGAGCATGAAGAAGCAGATGTAAAAATTTTGAGCCTGACAATCCTGTCTCCGGAAAGACCCGATCTTGTGCTGCCAATTCCAGACGACGGTAACCCCAAAGGATTGTGGTTTACGCTCAAGGAAGGAAGCCGCTACCGGCTGCGATTTTCCATCAAGGTCAGCAACGACATTGTTTGTGGTCTCAAGTACACCAATACAGTCTGGAAGAGTGGAATCAAAGGTATATATACAGATTAATTATACGCATATGTGCGTGTGAGTGGTCAATTTGATCTGGTTGACGGATCTTAGTGTTGATGTGGACATGGCGTGTGACAGCAGTTGACAGCTCCAAAGAAATGCTGGGAACCTTTAGTCCTCAGGCGGAGCCCTACTCGCATGAACTGTCGGCTGAGGAGAAGACCCCCTTGGGGATTTTCGCTAGAGGAACATACGCAGCAAGAACAAAGGTAATGCCACTAATAATAATTCCCCATCATTGATCAGTTGCGCGTTAATTACAATGTGATGATTTTTAGGGTTTCTTTCTTTATGTATATCTGTCTAGTTTGAATATGATTACGAGTTTGTAATCATGTCATGAATTTTTGGCTTACGATTGTTGAAGAGAAACGTGTAAATATGATGATGTCATTGAAAAATTAACTGCTAAATGCCATTAATGTTTGAGGAATATGGTCATCCAATTAAGTATCAAAAAGTTCACTAATTTCCTGATCGTACGCCATCGGAATGTGCATTTATTTATTGATTAATTATCATACCATGGGTTCAGTTTGTTGATGATGACAACAAGTGCCATCTGGAGATGAGCTACAATTTTGACATCCAGAGAGATTGGCCCTCCAAATAGGCACGCAACAGGGAGGAAGGAATTCAGGAGCCCCTCTCATCCTCAACCCTTCGCTTTGAATCTCCTTTGTTTCATATTTTGCTTCGTGTTTATTTGATTACGTGGATATCGAGTGAGTCTTCTTGGTTAATGGTTGTGTTTTTCGTCAACGTACGAATGCATACAAATCCGACTGGTGACAGCATTATATTTTGAGAAATAAAAAATAGTAATTTTGCGTGGCTTCGAATTGATTTAAGTAACATATTTCATAGATGGCCAAAATTCATTTAAGCAGGTTTAGGCATTACTTCGAGACTAGCAATATTTCTATGCTGGACGTTTAAGCAATTAAAATTCAAAAAAGAAATTATTACTACAATTAAAATTTAATATTATTGTATAAATAAATATTTTGAAATATAATGTATAATTACTTTTTTTATATAATTTCCCATTAAAATATTACACACTTATCTGTACATAATCATTAAATATTATACAATTTTATTTGATGTAACGAAGTAGGACATTATTTTAATAAAGAAATTAAGGCACAAAAACAAAAAGAAAGAACTGAATAAGATTACTACAACAAAATGCGAAATCGTTTATATATATATATATATATTATAATCTTTTTGATAACATAAAAAATTATTTAAAATCTAAAATTGCATTAGAAAATTTTTAAAAATAAGAAAAATAAGTTTGAAATGAAATAAAAAACTAAATTAACAAGGATATGAAAAGGACAGAGAATAGTAGGGCCATTCAAGTGGTTTAAATTCATGACTAAAAGCAGTGAATATGAGGATCTCATCCATTATATAATAGAATAGATAATTCAAGAGAAAAGCAATAACAAAAAGTATATGAGTGAAAAAAATAGCGATAGTAGCATGGCACTAGTTTGATAAACGAAATTCAGATGAAATGAGATTTCCTAATTTTATCTCAAAAAATATAATTAGCTTAATTTAATACAAGGATTTATCACTTTTCTTAGGTTTGGTAAGAATGAATCTATTTAAGAGAAAAAGAAATAAGTTTGGGAAGCGGTTAAAATGGAAAATGAATTTTATTAATCAAGTAATTGGATTGCACAATATATAATTACTGAATTACTCTTTGCTTTATTGTATTCTCTTCTCGTTCTATACCTTCAATTTTCATTTATTTCATACACTTCCATCAATTTCAATTTATTCTCCTTTTTCTTTTCATTTCTAATTTCTTTCTCTCTATTATAATTTTCTGTATTTTACTAATGATATAAACATTCATATTTTAAAATTACATTATCATTTTTATTATTATAGTTTTTTCTTTCAATCTTCATTCCCAGTTTTAACTTACTATATATATATATTTATATATATATATATATATTAAATTTTATTTCTTTTGTATAATATAACATATTATTTGTCAATTATTCTAATTATACAAATAAATCGAGTGTGTATTTTATCATTATTATTTATTTTTACCATAGCAATGTCATATGCATACGTTTCACATACCAACAAATCATATATTAACAATATGTAACGGATACTTGTGCAACATATGTAATTAATATTAATAAATGTTACTCAATATTATGAATATCTACACATATATTATTCTGTATTTATAAATAAATATTTATTATAGCAGTATATGATGAATTAATATAATATTATACATAATATTTGATTCTAGTACTGTCACAAATAATGTAAGATATCATATGTATGTTGGAAATATATGTATATATTTGATTTTATGTGCATTTTGTGTAATTAATACACACACACACACACACACACATATATATATTAATATTTTACATATATTATTTTAAAGATTGAACTGATTCAATAATATATTGTATCTGTCAATACAAATCTTACGAATGTAAAATCTATTAGGATTTTTTTTGAATAGTATAAATAAAATTTCATTCCAGATCAAATGGGAATAATTAAACTAAATAATGATTTTCTAAAGAGTGGAAATTCTTCCCATTAATTAGACCAATGGCATAATGTTTACGTAGTTTGTTCCCTTGACCTACGTCCACCAATGAAGTAGTGATTTTGTAGATGTCCTCTTTGAGTTTTCCTTCCGCTTATTTATCCATACAAGTCTAAGAACCTTTGACGTACAGTTCCACGATAACCATTCCAGCATAAAAGCAATCATCCAGGTGTGAAGAATCAAACACTTCCTGACTCAGCAACACAACATCAACACCTCAGCTCATCATTCCAGGTCACAATCATACCTGGCTCATCATTCTTGCTCACCATCATACCAGACTTCATTCCATAGGAGTTAAGCTCACGATTATAGCATAGCAGTTGTACTTCTTAATTTCAATTAATTAATAGATAACTGTATTTACTAGAGAGTTAACTGTAGATAGATAGTTAATGGTTAGTTAATTCCACTGATTGTGTAAGAAGTAAAGGTTATTATTCTGAGCAAACAAACTGTTCGACTTATTGTCACAGTGAAGACTTTTTTTCTTGGCTATTCTTGATGAAAGCCAGATACATTTTGCTCAACCTGGATGTTCATATGACTATGTTCCTTGTTTAACCTCTTTCTTTTCATTGTATCAGAGCAAGATCACTGGACATAAACCATGAATCAGTCAGTTCAAGTGTTGGAGGAGTAGCAGGAAGCTCTCACAGGGATCAACTAGAAGCAAGACCTGCTAACCCCGAAGATCCTTTATTCTTGCAGAGTTTTGATCATCTGGGAATGACATTGGTGACAACACCATTGCCACGCTCCAATTTCTTGTCTTGGAGCCGTTTCATGAAGATAGCTCTTGATGCTAAGGTCAAACTTGGATTCATTGATGGAAGACTGAAAGAACCGGATCCAAATTCACGTCACTATGATCAATGGAAAAGATTAGACTACATGGTTACCTCATGGATATTCAACTCCATTTCAAAGGACCTGGTTGATGCCTTCTTGTATACAACATTAGCTAGGGAACTTTGGCTAGAACTAGAGGAGAGATTTAGAGGATGAAATGGGCCTTCCCTCTATCAGTTGCATGGGAAATTAGCATCATCTCTCAAGGGAATCAAACCATAGCGCAATACTACATAAGACTCAAGAAGCTTTGGGATGAAATAGGATGTTTGTTGCCTCTACCATCATGTAACTGTGGTAGGGAAAATAATGATAGACATGAACTCATCCAATAAGCTGATGTAGTTCCTTATGGGGTTAAATGATAGACTTGATCACATTAGGAACCAAATCCTAGTCATGGATCCATTGCTAAGCATTAATAAAGCATACTCAATAATCCAATTAGTGGAGAAACAAAGGGAGGTTCAAATGAATATGAATGAAAACATGGAGAGCAGTGTAATGTTGGCCAAATTGAGTACTTCAAGGGGAGGAGTTCCATGCAGAGTCAATTGGAAGGAAGGGAAGCAAGGGCAAGAAGTTAGGCATAAAACGTGAACACTATGGGTACATGTCAAAGCAGGCTCTTGGTCAAGCATTTGGAGTAACCAGACTAGTAATTGCTAGTTTTGTGACAAGCAATGAGGGGAATCAATTGAAATCTTAAATGCAATAGTTGAAGGATGCCATTGAGAAGCTCTTGATCTGATTGTGTAAAAGCCTCCTCCAGCACGATGAGCCTTTGGATTAACCTGAGGCTTTGACTGACTCAGTTTTGCAATACAAGGAATCACTTATTTGTTTGTTTTTCTATTATCTTCCCCTATTTGTATTGTGATCCACGTATTCTATTATTGACCCATAAATACGTGAAGACTTGAATTAGTTCACTTTCTACGACAATTGTACTATAATTGACACTTGATTGAATTGAGCTTTATACACACACACACACATATAAAATCGTGGCTTGCAAAGTAGTCATAAACTTTAAGTGTTTCTTTTTGTGTGGTTGATGTCTTGTTTTGTAATGCATGTGAGAGCCAGAAGATTAATGGAAATATGTTGTGTTGCATCCTATTTGGTCTTTCCATTGATGTAGTTTGTTAGGTCATTTACATGCTATTGTAGTAGTAAATTCTTTCAAAAGTCATTGGAATTCTAATCGACCCTATTCATTCATAAGTACGAGAGTAAATAAAAACAAATATGATATGTAGCAATTGCATTGACCTCCAATGGAATCGCATTGATATATGAACAAATATTATGTAAAAGAATTCAACTTTAATTCACCTTTGAGTATTGATCAACCACTGCACCATTTGGGGTCAATAAGCTAGTGAAGTTTTAATTACAACGAATGGAGGAAAGCTTTCAGAAACAAATACACAAAATAATTTGACTCTTAAGTCTTAAGATATATTTTGAATTTTAAGGAAAAGCAATTTTAGTTTAGTAGAAACTATGCACCAGAGAATCGATTAGAAGAAGAGTTGCCACTCTAATTCATTCGACGATACAAACTTTTCTGTAAATTTAATAGGCTAAAAGATTTCTATTAGTTTTGTAGTACTTAAAGATTTCTATTTTATATAATTTAAAAATAACAACATAAATAGTTTAGATATGTCGGAATACTATCTATCTACAACTAAAAGATATACATTAACCTAAAGTTCTATTAGTTTCCTCCTACTACAAGATATATATTTTATATGAAATTTATTTTTTACCTAATTAACCTTATTTGACATAATAAGTATTTAATTAAGAATATATAAAACATACATACTTTTTATATAGTATAGATTTGTACTGAATTTCCCTTACTTTTTAATTACAAAAATGGTTTGATTTTCTAAATTCTATGGCTATGTCAGAATTTGATGAACTCCATCGTTGTACCTGAATATTTGGATTTATAAATTTAAATTAATAGACTTTTAAAGGCTCTAACATTAAAAAAAATGTGCGTTGATGCATTCCTTTTTTTTTTTTTTAAAATTATTGATGCATTCTTTTTTATATGTTACTTCGATTGTAATATGGACAAGGTCATTACTAAGCAACTAGATAGATATGTTGTATAATAACTGTGTGGAATGCATTTTATTTTATATCTCTCATATGAAATTAGATTAGAATTGAATTTATTAAAGTGGGTGATTTTTCCTTACTTGGGTGTGAATAATTGTAACTCTTTGAAGTTTTGTGGTTATTTTTCTAAGACTTTTTATGTGAAATTCCATAATTCTTTTCTTAATCTTTTTTGTCGAAATATGTTATTGTTAAAATTTATGTACTAAACTTTAGAATTTTTACTTATGAGAATGATAGATTTAGCTCTACTTATGTTAGTGGTGTTAAATTGTTTTTAAAGTTTGCGAAAGAGAATTCTATTTAACAAGATTTTTTGCCCATGCAATTCTCTTGTCAAAACACCAAACATAAAAGTTTTCTTGAAGTAAACTTAAAAGGGTTTTACAAATATTTTAAGGATTGGATAGACCATGGAAAATCTAAAGTTCCACATTCATTTTCTTCTAAGCCTTCACTCCTAATAGTGATCCTAGGCAAGATCACTTTGAGTTGGAAGATTATGAAGACAACAAGGGAATTGAAAGAATTGATGAATTAGATGAAATGATAGGGGAGATCAGAGATGCGGAGCAAGTTCAACACTCACCTGAATCTAAAATAGAAAGCTTTGAAAGGCTTTTGAGTGATGTTAGGTGTGAGCTCTATCTTGGCTATGACAAATACTCTTTGTTATCTTTCACTGTCAAGTTGCTTCAAATAAAAGTATCAAATAAAATGATTGATAAGACAGTGGACTTGATAATAGAATTGATCAAAGATGTACTACAAGAGGGTAATCTAGTTCTACCTTCACTTAATTTGGCTAGAAAGCTTCTTTTTGGTCTTAGAAGATAGAAGTTTATAAATATGATTGTGTATTATTTTCGAATGAGAATGAGCAAGAAGAGTTATGCCCCATTTGTAAAGAATCACAATAGAAATATAATGATGGCTAAGGAAAACAAGTTCCTCATAAAGTCTTGTGGTACTGGTACTCTCTTCTAAAACCAAGATCATAGAGACTCTTTATATCTTCTAAGACATGAGGTGGCATGTTGAAAAATGCATTGATATAGAAGGTGGTTTGAGTCATCCAGCAGATTTAGTTTGTTGGAAGGATTTTGAAATTCAAAATCCTAATTTTGCTACAGTTTCACTTGATGTTAGACTTAGTTTGGCTACTGATGGATTCAATCCCTTTGGAAATATGAGTCATTCTTATAGTATGTGGCATGTTATTCTTCTCTTTATAATATGCCATTATATAGAAGCATGAAAGATTAATTTTTTATGATGTTACTATTGATCCTTGGTCCTTAGGCCCCTAGAAAAGATATTATGTTTATCTTAGACCTTTGATAGATGAGTTGAAAGAACTACGGAATGAAACATTTCGAATGCATGCTGCAATTATGTGGCAATTAATGATCTTCCTGCACTTAGTGATCTATTGGGTTGGGTCACAAAAAGATACGAAGCAAGCCCTTGTTGTTGCGATGAGACAAATTTCAAAAGAATCAAAAATATGATATGCTACATGAGACATCGCCGCTACCTAAATAAGGATCACCTATATTGAAAGAGCAAGATATTGACAGTAAGCATGAAATGTGCTATAATCCTAGACAATGGATAGGAGAAGAAATACTTTTGCATTTAAATAATTTAGAGAATAAGCTTTACAAGCCAAGGAAGCACCCAAGGAAGAGAAAGAGGAAGTGTGACATAGAAGAAGGAAATTGGGTAAAACATGCATCTTTTCTGAGTTACCTTATTGGCATAAGCTTAAGATTCAACAAAATCTAGATGTAATGAATGTAGAGAAAAATATCTGTGGTTATGTGTTGGGTACATGTTGAACATTGATGGGAAAACAAAAGATATAAAAAAGGCTCCTGAAGACTTGCGTGACCCCAATATTAGGAAGGAATTCCACTTGCAAAAATGTGGAAATGCATTTATAAAGCCTAAAGCATGTTACAACTTATCTTCAAGTGAAAGGAGAGGGTTTTGTCATTTTCTAAAATCTATCAAATTTCCTAATGGATATGCTAAGAACATTTCTAGATGTGCAAAAGGTATGAAATGGATATTTATAGAAGGATATTTACAAAAGGTATGAAATTACTTTAGATCTTGATTTTTTGATATTAGTCTATGATAATATATTGTGTTATTTGTTTATTTTATCATTGAACATGTTGTAAACACATAGAGGAACTTAAGAACATAACAAGAACGTTCGCAAAGAAGGTTGCAATTTTTTGAAAGTATGTACTTTTTTGTTTTTATTTCAACACAATTTTAATTAATTATTTTTTGGTGATTACTTGGTGATATTTCCTTCAATTGCAATTGTACATGTTTGGACCTTTTTTGTTTAATGTTTGAAGGTAATTATTTCATATAAAGTACTATTGTTATTTGTTATTATAATAGTTTGTATGACATGATTGTCATTATTTAACTCTTATGCTATGTCTGGTTCTTGGAATTCATAGAGGAAAAGAAAAGAAAATGTCAAGGAAAATGTTTTTACTTGTTTAGTTAAGAAAGAAAATTCTATGGAAAAGAAAACTAGAAGGAAATTGTGCTTAACAGGGGAAACTTTATTTTTCTTACGAAGGGAGAGGAAAATTATTATAAATCTTGCTTCTTTTTCAAAACTTTATCAACTCTATTTCTTTTATCATTTTCTTCTTTATTTTTTCTCAAATTATAAAAAAAATTCAATTCTAAATTTTTATTGATTTTATTTCTTTTTTTTCTAAATTTTTCTTTCCTCATTAAAATCCTTTTAAACCAAACAATATATGGAGCATTAAATTTCTTTCATTTTCTTTTCTTTTCTCTATCATTTTCCTTCCACACTCATTTCCTTAAACCAAACATATTATTAGTGTTGGTAGGAAAATTGCAATTAATGTTATTATAGGTGAGATGTTGGTTAGAATATTTGATATGTGATGTTATGGTTATTGGTGTGGATTATAGATACGTTGAATCCATTATTGAAATTGTTTTTTGTTTACTGTACATTTTTTTTGCATTGTACCACTTTTTTAAAATTTTGTCTTAATTATATTTGCAAGTTTGTAAAGTGTACCATCTAATAGAGGGGCTTTCAACATGAAGCTTTTTGGAATCACTTGTACTTCTGATCGATTTATTACTACATTCATGTTGCTCTCTACAAAACAAGATGCCTATATTTTGTCATCTTCTCATTCTTTTAGGCATGTGCTTTATTTTATCTGTTTTGAAGTTAATACATTTTGATTTTAATTATAACTCATTTTAACTATCATTATATTGTGTTATATATAAAATATCTATTAAGTGTTGCTTTAATTACTTATTATATGATTTTTTGTTTGTTATTTAATTAAATTTAGTGTTTACTATGGAAAAATAATATATAAATGAAGGTTTGATACTATTATTTCAAAAACACTAAAATAGATATACAAGGAAACAAAAACTTAAAAGAAATTAATAAAAGTAAAATTATTGATAAAAATAAAAAGATATAAATTAACTAAATATTTTCTTTTTTAATTAGCTGAAATTAAAATTTAAAATAAAAGATAATTAATTTTAAGCATTTGTAATGAATTTGATTTGTCACAATAGCTATTTGTAACAACTTTACTATTATTAATTGTACAATACCAAATTGGTTATTGGTAATGAATGCCTACATTTTTGCAACACATGTAACATCTTAATGTAAGGACATTTTTGTGACTATAATTAATGATATAGTAACGAACAACCTTTTGTTACAATTATTTTCATAACAGCATTTAATTTTTGTTATAATAACTTCTAGCATCGAACTTTAGAAGACAAAATCCATAATGAATGAAATTTGTTACAAAAACTTTTAAGAAAGAAAATCCCATATATTGTGACAAAAATTTTTGTTACCTAAAATGATTTTTTTTGTAATGACATGATCCCCAATCAGTCACAAAATGCCTTAAACTTGAGATTAATGTTTGATGGTAGGAAAAGGCCTTGTCCTGGTGCTGCTTTAATATAGTGAAGTACCTTATAGGTAGCTCTCATGTGTAGGTTTGAAGGTGCCAGCATAAATTGGCTTAATGTCTACACACAATATAAAATGTCAGGCCTAGTGATTGTTAGATATAGTAATCTCCCCATCAGTATATGGTAAACAAAAGGATCATCCAACAGTTTACCAACTTCCTTATTCAATCTAGGGTAATATTCCATTGATGTTTTGCTAGGTTTTCCTCCTAGTAATCCATTGTTTGCAAAAGTATCCAAAGCATACTTTCTTTGATTGATGTGTATGCCACTTGCATTTCATGCCACTTTTATGCCCAAGAAGTACTTCAATTGTTCTACGTCCTTAATCTTGAATTTATCATCAAGAGACTCTTTCACATGTGTAATTATCCCACTCAGTTGCTTGCTACTATAATGTCATCAACATACACCAATAAAGCTGTGAAAGAATCATTCCTTTTCATGATAAAAGGCTAAAATCAGTCTTGCATTACTGGAATACAAGTCTTATCGAGCCATTTAACAGTGAAGCATTCTACTGTCATGATGCCTGCTTCAAACCACGTAGTCTCTTATTCAATTTGCATACCTGTTTTGGCCCTCCTTTATTATAACCTGGTGGCTCTCTCATGTAAATTTCTTCAGTCAAATCCCAATCTAAAAAGGTGTTGTTAACATCAAACTAATGTAGTTTCTAGATTCTTGCAATATCTACTACCATTAAACATTTGATTGTAGTTAGCTTGGTCAATGGAGATAGTGTCTTCTGATAATCCCCCTTCTTTTTGGGTGAAACCTTTGGCCATAAGCTTAGCTTTGTATCTCCCTATACTACCATCAAATCTATACTTGTTTTTATACACAAACTTGCATCCTATTGGTTCCTTTCTAGCAGGTAAGATTGTTAGAGTCTAGGTTTTGTAGTCCTCTAGTGTTTTCAACATAGCCTCCATTACTTGTTGCTATCATGGATCCTCTAAAGCTTTTGCATAAGTTTTTTTGGCTCCTCTAGTATCCATAAAGGTTTGGTGATGAGGAAGAAACTTATAGCTGGTCAACACATTTTTAAGTGGATATTTGATGTGGTTCATGAGATCAAAGTGACCTTGCTCAAGTGGGAGTGGTGAAGGTGAGGAGGCTTGTTTGCAATAATACTCCTAAAGGTATTTAAGTGCCTTTGTTGCTCTGCATGACTTTCTCAAGCCAGGACATGTTTGGGGATTCAATGGAATAGTGACTGGAGTGTCTAGTGTAATAGTGCAATCTTGTTCAATGTTAGTGTTGTACTGTTGATCTTGCATGTTTTTGGAGTTTGATTCATTAGAGTTTTCTTGAGAGGGTGTTTGGTTTGATATATCAATATCATTGGTGTCATCGAGTGAAGGTATAGGATTTGAAACAGGAAAATGAGGCTGTGGCTGATTAGATTGTTCATAAGTAATACTGTCACCCTTAGTTGAAAGAAAAAATGTTTCATAGAAGACCACATCCCTTAAAATCAATGCATGTTTGCTTTCTAGTTCAAGCAACTCGTACTCCTTTACTTTGTATGGATAACCAAGGAATACAAACTCTCTACCCCAAACATCAAACTTCTTCCTACCTTGACTCGAGGTTGGTGCATAACACAAATAGTCAAATATTCTCCTATGTTTTATAGGAAGGTTTGACTCCAAATAACATCTCATAGGGTGTTTCATTAATAGAACTTAATGTTCTGTTTATGAGGTAGGAGTTTGTCAGCACACAATCACTCCAATATTTAAGAGGTATGCTAGATTAAAATCTTAAGGCTCTTGCTGCATTTAATATGTGCTGATGTTTCCTTCAACTATCTAATTTTATTGGGGGTTGCCAACACACAAATCGTTACTCTTTGTTGGCAAACTTCCTTAAACATAAATTTTGATCCATTATTAGTTTTGATTATTTTTAATTTACTTCCAAAATTGTTTTTGAATTAGGTTATAAAAGGATTTCGTGCATTCTCATGTCTCTAATTTAGTTTTAAGCAAATATACCTAAGTTGTTCTACTGTAGTCATCCACTATATTTAAGAAATACTTATTGCCATTATAAACTAGCTCACTAAATGGACCACATAAATCATAAAGCAACATTTAAAAGGGATGTAATACCCTATGATTACTATAGCTAAAAGGTTTTTTGCGTTTTGGAAAGAGGACAAATTGAACAAGGAGGTTCATTCAATTCAGATGAATTTAGTCTTACAGGAAGATCATCAATGAATTTTATTACTTTGTTTGATGGATATCCAAGGCAATAATTCCACAAGTCATGATGAGAACTAGAACTTACAATAGAAACTGTCCAAGGGTAAGTTGGATGAATAGTATGACACAATTCCTTTGATGTCTCTTGGTCAGGGCCTTTAACTGCTCACTGTTAGTGATACGCTCTTTAATGCCAATAGAAAATGATTTATAATAGAATGACATTTGATTGTATACACACTTTTTCATACTAATTAATAAAAAAATAATTTCCATATCAGTATTGTGATAACTTTTCATGTATGTGAATCTCAATTGGCATAAAGTATTGCATTTGCTAATGTGCTTAAGTTAGAAAGCATTATTTATAAGGAATTATGAATATAGATACAAGGTTTTCTTGGTATTCAATCACTAAAACCTATTTGTGAGTCATAAATACTCTAAAGGGCATTAGAGAGTTGGTACAACTTGCAAACCTTGTGCTTGTATGGTGATTGCCATGCCATGGGTATTAAATACTAAAAATACATGTGTGTGGATGCGCTATTAGGGACTGGGGCATTCAGACAATGACTCTTAGAATGAAGTAGATGCATGGAGTTCATTCTTAGCTGTCAACATCTTATTTTGTGATCATGCTAAGTGTTTGTGGACCTTAGACCTAAGACGACATGGTTGTCTTGTGCGTATAATGATCAACATGTCACTAGGGCATTAAAGGTCAAATCTATCCTATTATTAGACAAGGTCATGAGTCCAACATACTATTGCCTAGGTGCCTATGGAGGTCATGTGTGCATGCAATAAGGCATTTGACTCTTTGCAAGTGAGTAAGGCATTTGCCCTATGCAGTTGGAGTTCTATGAGATAGAAATCCTTAGTCAAAGTAATGTGTTATTAGAAATGAATTTTTGATAAGAACATTTGTCTCATGAGGAAACGTTAATTTTTCATATGATCAAATTAATGAGTTTGATTAAATTCATGACTCTCGCTTGGTTGAGACAAAGTAGAACAAAAGGTCTATACGGTATAGTAAACATGATTAGAAAGGTTAATTGTGATCTTAATCAATTCAACTTCATTGGGCTACAATGTGGGCTGTAGGCTAGATGTTACACATCCTTAGAGCTATATTCATTGCTGATTAAGTATGAAACTAGATAGTCACACACATAAGATTAGGAAGTATTGTGAGTATTAAATTTATGGGGCTCGTAATTTATTTACTTGCAATTGGATTGGATTAAATAAATTACTATGGTGCTTGTTAACAATGAGATCATTAATTAGAAGTATAATAGGGAATTTAATTTAATTAATGAGATTAATCAAATTAAATTAGTTGGCACAAATGGCTTTAATTATTGTTGAAATTAATAATTAAAGGATATATGGGCTGATTTATTAACGATATCAATGATTAAGAGTCCACGGGCCATTTATTAAAAGGCATCTATATAGAAGGGCCCATAGAGTTCATGCACTAAACTCTAGGGTCTACTATTTATATAAGTCTTAAAGGGTTCAAGACACACAAGAAAATTACGAAAATTCATGCACCCATCAAGCAAAAGAGAGAGCAACCATAGCCACCCTCTTCCATATCTCTTTTGTCAAGGAATCCTCGTAGCCAAAAGGTGTTTGCATTAGAGCTTTGCAAAAGGAATTTTGTAACATGTAGGAGGAGCTCACAAGCATCCTGATCATGTGAAAAATCTAGAGGTTGAGGTTCGAGGACCGCAAATCCTAGGATCATGCACAAAAGGTTTGAAAATGTTTCAAAGGTACCATCTTGATACTTGTGCTTGTTAATTTAATAACTTGCGCGTTTTGAAACAAAAATGGATGGGGCGTTAGCCTCTACTATGTGTTTGTGATTTATTTATGTAATAAAGTTTTGATTTTTATGGCCAATCCCCAACGAAATCCTAAAGTGGTATCAAAGCCACCATTTTTCTTCCAAAATCACAAAATTCAATGATTTAATTCATTTTCTACATTTGTTTTCCATTTAAATCCCATGAGACATGTATATGATGCATGGATAACCTTTCAAAAGAGTTTTAGAGGTGTTTGGATTCATAAAAATTGGAAAAGAATTGAATCCACGTTGAAAAACCAAAGTTGTAGAACGGCCACAACATTCCACGATCGGTAGTTTCAGTCGCGAGAAGCGTTCTCAAAATTGCAATGCTAGGTGCATGAGATCATTAGTTAGAAGTACAACAGGGAATTTAATTTAATTAATGAGATTAATTAAAGTAAATTAGTTAGATACAAATAGGATTTAATTATTAATGAGATTAATAATTAAAAGACATATGGGTTGATTTATTAATGAGATTAATGAATAAGAGTTCATGGCCTATTTATTAAAAGGGGTCCATGTAGGAGAACCAATGGAGCCCATGCATCAAAATCCTAGTGTCTTTACTACTTATATGAGTCTTGAAAGGTTCAAGACACAAAAGAAAATTAGAAAAATTCGTGCACCCATCAAGCAAGAGAGAGAGTGCAACCTTTAGCCACCCTCTTCCATCTCTCTTTTATCATAAAATCCTCCTAGTCTAAAGGTGTTTGTTTTAGAGCTTCGTAAAAAGAATTTTGTGGAGTGTTGGAGGAGCTCACAAGCATCCTAATTATGTGAACACTCTAAAGGTCGAGGTTTAAGAGCCACAACTCCAAAGATCATGCACGAAAGATTTGAAAACTTTTTAAAGGTACCATTTTGATACTTGTGCTAGTTAATTCAATAACTTGCACGTTTTAGAAAAAATGGATGGGATTTGTTCCATTAGCTTCTGCTACATGTTTATGATTTATTTATGTGAGAAAGTTTAGATTTTTATGGCGAAACCCCAATGAGTTCCAACACCCATAAGTACACTCAAACATATTATTATATGACATTCTAGGCCCATTATGTTTTGACATTCTTTCATTCACCTCATTCCAAAGTTCGTAAGCATCATTTGCAAATAGCAGACTAAACTTAATAGCAAGAGAAATAGAGTTTAGAATCTAAGAAACTACCATATCATTACAACTTTCCCAAGCTTAGACCATGGTAGATCTTGATTCAACTGGTTTTCGAATTTGGCCAGTTACAAAGCTAAGTTTGTTATTTACTCTGAGTGCTCTTTTCATGCTTGGCGCCCATGTCACATAGTTCTCGGTAGTGAGAGGATCAGCAACTAGTGCAACCATAGGATTGTTGCCGTTATAAATCCTAAAAGGATTAGTTGGATCAATAAAGTTTAAGTACTTGTCTGTTGGCATATGATGATGATCACCAATGGAAGATGTTGCTTTTTTCATGGCTTATGGTTTGTCATAATCTTTCTTCCTTCTTTCAAGGTTGTGGTACCATGAAAAGTTCTGAATTCACAGCATGCTTGAGAGAAAAATGCTACTAAAGAAGGAATAAATAGCTTATAGAAGCAATGATGGTTAGTTTACAGCTCTAAAAGGGAGTTCATTGTTACATTGCTTTTCCTCAATAGCAACTGCTCTTATACTATTAGCTCAACTCTTCTAAACTAAATATTAATAACTGCTAACTAAAGATTAACTACCAAACTAACTACCATAAATAAGCTAGCTAACTAAAAATTGAAAAATACCTCAGTTGCTCTATAATCTGATCAGTATACAAGTTGTGCAGCCAATGTGTAATGTTGAATGGATCTCAATATTTCCCTTCTCCCTATAAATACAAAGCTAATGCTATGGTTGTTTCATTCTTGAACAATTTCTCTCACTATCTCATTTTCTTCATAAAGGCACTGATCTTTTTCTCATTTATCTCAAGATGATTGTCCATCACTCAGGTAGTAGAAATCCACCACCACCCTTAAATATAGTTGAATCATTTTCTATTCATACAAAGTAAGTTAAAAAAGCCCTAGATAAGATCTAAAGTTTAAATCAAAGAATGTCCAATTGCTATGGGAGAATCATGACCTCAAAATAGCGGTCCCTTCTCATTGGGAACTAGAATACCTTTAGGAGGAGTTGAATCAAACTCGTTAACAACTATGGAAGCATCAAGATTTTTGTTGGTAGATGGAAGGAATGTTGAAAGTGCTTCAGTGTGATTATCATGACCTCCTTGCCTAACTTTGTAGACTAGGCAACCTAGGGGAGGGGAGCTCCAGTTAGTTAAGGCGTATCCATAACCATCCTCTCAATTTTGAAAAACTCAATGGGGGGTCAGGCTTTGCTGGATTCCCTTTAGGAGAGACACTTAGCTGAGTTTAGATATTTAGAAGCTCTCCTAGTGATGAAGCAATGAAAGTGATGAGTTGGCTTACTAGGAGCTTCAATGAGTGTTTGTACCAATTGATTGAGAAGAGAATTGTTCCATGGCATGTTGATCTAACTACATCATGGCAGAAGACTTGGCCTAAACATTCTGCCAACTTTTGGATGGGCCTGTATTTCCCCATCAATTTTTAGTTGACCTCTCTTTCTACAGCTCATTTTCGTTTTTTTTCCTCCCCTTTTTTGTACATATTTATCAAATGAGTAATGTTAAGAGGAATAGAGAAGTAAATATTCAATCTTTGTGTTTCTTAGAAGCTAAGCAGTTTAGATTTGGCGACGTGGAGCTATGAGGTGTCACTGCTGACTTGGAGATCTTTTATAATCAGTTTTTCCTGTCTCTAGTTATCTTTTTAACTGCTTTAGTAGCTGAGTAGTTGTAAATAACCTCCCAGAGAGGCTGGACGTGACTCATGAGATTAAACCTTTCAATCTAATGAAATAGTAACTGGTGCAGCAGTATGTCTGCTGCTATTCTTTGTTTAAGGGCTAATTCTTCATCTTTTATTCTCTTGATGCATTTTCCTCCCTTTTTGTGATGTTTCTCAATGAGATTTAGCAAGTAATGGAATGCTCTTTTCTTTTCTTTTTTTCTCACAAAATATTTCAAGTTCCATTTACATTATTAACCCATCCATAAGTAATTTGCCTTGGACAAATTTCTCTCTAAATAATGTACTCGACGCTTAAACACAGAGAACCATGTGTTGAGGTTCCAACCCAGGAAGTCGTAAGCCATTAGATAAAAATTAATTGATAATGACATAATCATCCAAATTAAATTTCCCAATTATTGTAAATAAATTTTTAGTTTTTAGAGGGATTACCGTGATGCATCTTTTCATCCCCTACATGCCTTCTCATTTTTTTTGGCCAAAAAGGGATTGTATTAAGGATCTCACATTCTTCCACGTGGGTCGTCATGATCTCTCCAGTGCCTCTATACAAACCTCATTTTCTTTGTAGTAACATTGTTTTGGCACACTACTGACTCTTTGATGGAACTTTCCAAGTGATCGTTAGTTTCATAACCCGTAGCTTCTTCTCCTACACTCATTTCTTTTTTTTTTTTCTAGGTCAGTATTTTCATTGCCTACATGGCTCATTCCTCATCATCTTCTAATCACCTTTTCATATTTTGATTTCAATATCAGCTAACTCAACTTATTCGTTAGTTAGATTAGAAATCGGTTTGCTATCCGTAATCGTCATGCGGTTGCCCTCTTAAGCTAGATGATTGTCTTGACAAACCCACCCACTGTGTATATCATGGCATTTACTCAGTAGATTTGGTTAGGGTTGTCTTTTCCTCTTTCCTAATTTCACTACTCAATGGCAGAGTGTGTAAGATTTGCATTTCCCAACTTTCCTTGAACTTGTTTAGGAGTTCGGTAGGGTTATTAGTTTTAGAAATCATAGTGGTATTTCAAGAAGAAAAATTGAGCTGAAGTGAAAAATTGATGAGGATTAGCTATCATTATGAGAAAATCATTAGATTGGGATGGCTTTTAGATGAAAAAAGAGGCCATGCCAAAGTCAATCCAAATTCGTTACAAATGCATGTCTATTTGTAGACTAAAAAAGTCATCCCACGTTAGCACTGTCTTAGAAAGCCGTCCCTAACGTTGGATGGCCCTCAGACAGCCGTAGGTTTTAAAATAAAGTGAAATGTGTCTCTTTCATTTGAAACTCTAATTTTTCTCTTGACCATTGCCCAAACAATATCAAATTTGGCTGAAAAACTCCATAAAGTTGGTGAGATTCAAGTTCTTTTTTTTCTAAGTTAATATTATTGCTCATATTTGTATTATTGGGTGACTTTGGTTTTTCTTGTTCCACATGTATGTATAATAATGACAATCTAAGTTATTTGAGGTGTAATTCATAATTTTGCTCCAAACCCATGATCATGATATTTAAGGTAAATCTATTATCGTTTTATGTAATTTTGATTAATTGCAAGATTTAGAGACAATAAATGAAATCTGTATTGGATTTTCCCAAAATATTTTAGCAATGATAGGAAATTTATTTATAGTTGAATCACATGAACTTTGAATAAGTTTTGTCTTTTCATGTGTTATATGCATATAGTATTGAATTAAATTATGAAGTTTATGACTATGATTGGGTAGTCTCCATGAATATATTACTTAGTGTGTTTTTTGTGAAAGATATTAAGACAAATTAGATTTTGAATGTACAATAAAAACCTTTTTGGGCCTTATAGATTGACCTTAGAATTCTAAAATAAGATTAATAAATTCATAGAGTGGGTTCGTAATCTATGTGATTTCATGGACAATGGGATAAGGTGTCTCTATTCTCGGTACAAGAACAACAAATTTTTACATCCCGATGAGGTGAAGGTGCAATTATTCAGAAATAAATTTGTAAATAATTACAACTAGACTAGATATGGTTAGACAGAATACCGCGGTGGTGATGTGTAGTGATGATAGGCTTGCATAGAGCACTATGGAAGATAATAATGATTAGGAAATGCTGTGGGACTAGTGAATGGTGTATAATGCATTTGAGCTCCACACAAAAACATTTATGGATGAAGTTGGTCTAAGTAACATAGCAGGACTTGATGATAAAGCCCCTTGTCCACATGGAAGACAAAGTGATGTTGCACACTATGTGAAATGATTGCCTAAAAATTTTTTTTGGAAGTTTTACATGTTGGTCTATATGATGGATGTGAAAATTTTTCTTAATTATTAATTGTTGCATGACTTATGAGTATAAAAATGGAGCATTGTATGTCATAGAGTTTCCATGATGGCATCTCGACTTTGGAGGTTGAATTCCTCAAAACTATTGTAACACAAAATTGTTGATAAGGAGTTCGGGTTTGCTAGTGGTGAAGATTGACTGTTGTAAGGTTGGTTGCATGTTATATAAGCACTCAAGAATTGCAAATTTTGTGGGGAGCTAAGGTTCAGATCGCGAACGAGCACTAGTCATACCAAAGAGACATCCTATACTCAAGGTTATGGTCCTTGCCATTAATTCCAAGAATGTAGAGTTTATATGCTTCGCCTAAAACAACAAAACACATGACATGGTATGCCAATCACTCTACTAAGATGGGGTCTACATGTCATCCATCCAATGTCGAGGCTTGGAAATACTTTGATAAGATAAACCTTAACTTTGCTGCTAAGGTAAGAAATTTGAGGCCTGGGCTTTGTGTAGATGGAAAAATATATTCATGTTAGCTAGTCAAGATAATGCGATACAACCTTCCACTTAGGATGCTCTTAAAAATTCATTCATGTTTCTATTTTTAGTGATTTCGTGACTATTGAACCCAAAGAAGTTGATTGATGTCTACTTGCAACCACTAATAGATGAGCTGATTATGTTGTGAAATGCTGGTGTCATTATATATGATTCATCCAGGCAAAGTTATTTCAATATGAGAGTAGTGTTGATGTAGACCATTCATGATTTGCCTACGTATTTGATGATATCAGAGTGGAGCTCGATAGGTGTGATGGGTTTTCCAATATGTATGGATTATACCAGAGTAATTTATCTTCAATATGGTAGGTAGGGAAGTTACTTTCATTGTCATTAGTAAATTTCTAGGGAACCACCTATGTGGGAGAAATAAGAAAAATTTTACCAAGGAATGGGTGGAGAAGTATCTCATGCCTTCGAGAAAGATTGGCAAACAAATATGGGAATGTTTTAGGGGATTGAAATTAGATACAAACAGTTTGCATGGTGTGGTACATGGTTATGGGACTATTCATAAGTGGACAAAGTGAAGTATATTTTGAGACTTGCCTTATTAGAAGACTAACTTGCTCTTCCATAATCTCAAATGTCATGCATATTGCTAAAAATGTGTTCAACAATATCTTTAACACGATAAATGGACATAAAAGGAAAAACAAAGGACAACATAAATGCTTGAAAAGATGTGGGGATCATATGCGATCATCCTGAGATTACCATGGCACCTGACAACACAAACTTAAACCTACATATACCTTGAACAGGGACAAAAAATGGTTGATATATGGATGGATGAAAGGGTTGGGATTTCTAGATGGGTATGCATTAAACATCGAGCAATGTGTGGACATGAATGAGTTGACATTAACTGGTATGAAGAGCCATGATTATCATGTGCTCATGAAACGACTTGTTTCTATTGTCTTCAGTGAGATATTGCTAGAATTAGTATTTAATGCATTGGCGGATGTTAGTTAATTGTTGCAACATATTGGCATGCCTGTGTTGAATTTAAATCAAGTTCAAATGTGCACTACTTGTTTGCAATTTAGAGAAGATATTTTGCTTAGCATTCTTTGACTCAATAGAACATCTTATTATATATCTTCTGTATAAGGTAAGAATCGAAGGTCTTATACAATATAGTTAGATGTACCCCTTTAAGAGGTTAGATGTTTATTTGCTAAATTGTTGTGTTTTATTTCAATATTTATGACCCATTAACACTATTTGTTGCATGTTTTTTAGCTTCCTTCACACGTTGAAGAAAATAATTACAAATAATGCACATATAGGTGCTTCAATATGTGAAGCCTATATCGTGAAGGAGATAGCTATATTTGCCTTTAACTATTCAAGTCCCACATTCCTAGTGGGAGGATGAGACTAATGTGAAATGCTCTAGGGCCGATGGCTGCACCATGCCATTAGTGGTCCATTTCAATTATCTTAGTAAGACATCTCGCTAAGCATGCCCTTGGTTTCTTACCACTCCCAAGCGACATGAAATAGTGATGTGTGTTCTACTTAATTGCATAGAAGTCGAATCCTTTTATATGTTATTTTTGATTTTTGCACTAGTTTGTCATGTTGTTTGTTCCCTAGTATTTGCACACTATGATTACCTACGTAATTGAATAAAACTGTCACTTAAGATATTCCTATGTTAGTATGATGAGAAAGATCCCTTTAAGGATAAGTTTGTGGCTCAACATTTCCTACCTTGGTTTAAATCACATGTAAGTGAGTACATAATTCCTTTGCAATGTAATGTGTATGTAATGTTTTCAATTGAGCCATTTTTCTTAGTTAAGGATCCACTTAATAACATATGTGATCCACTAATGTAGGGATTGGCATGGGGTCCCTATAATTGAGTTATGGTGTTATCTAAATATTTTGTTAATGGATATAAATTTCAGATGGCTAAGTAGGGGAGTCAAAAAATGACGATGAATTTTGAAGTTTACGTTTGTTCATTGTGCTACTACAACTTAGAGTATGGCTTCTTTTGGGGTGCACAAAGAGATAATAAAACAACATATAAAACATATAGCCATTTATTTTGGCCCAACAAGTGGTCAAGGTGTGCTATGTTGATTATCCAAGCACTAGATGGGACAAGCATGATTGGAAGGCAGTTTGTTAGAACAAAACTTAGAATTCAGTAAAAGTATGGTGGAATGAAGTCTCTTACCAATCGAACAACGACTACAACACTTTGACATGGACAACATCATCCATTGTGCCCATGTTACAAGATCATAAAGGCATAAACATATTTGTTAACCTCGCCATGTAAGGTTTGCAATGTGACATAAGTTCTAGCTCCAATGGGGGAGAGAATTCTTTGGAGCATACCTCTTTTAATGGGAGCAAAAATGATGAAGGTAGTGAAGAGGAGGAAGATAGTAATGATGAGAATTATTCTCCACAGAATATTTTGTATGATATACCTATACCATAATTTTAAGTTATTTCATCACACATTGCATGCTTAACTGATATGACAACATCAAAAAAGTGAAAATGTACAAAATGTAGGCATCACAAAACTAGTGGTAGAAAATTTTTTTAAACTCGGATCATAGTTTTATATATACAAATAACATAACTAAAAAAACTACCAAGACCTATCCATGTTGTTAAGTCCGATGGCTCGAAAAGCAGATTGGACTTGGTCATCCATCCACATTACTCCATTAGAGTACAATGTGGGGGCCACCTCCCGTATTGGATGCCTCATTTCCCACAGTTGTTCAAAATACATGCCATGAGGTCTATTTAATGCTTGAATTAGTTGGTTGATGGTACTAGGCTCAGAAGTAACATTCACCCCTCTTACCTAATAGTGGAATGTGCCACAGGTCGACATGTTAGCATAAAACTCCCATACGACATATTTCACGATAGGATGCTTTGGGTCTTGCATGAACTATCTCCACCTAAATGTGTCAATGGCATGAGAGTATAGCCTATGTTGTCTCAAGCCTTAGATTATTCCATTCTTAGGCACCATATTCCCATTAACTGTAACATCATTTATCTTCTCTTGATAGACCTAGACAAAAGCTTTGTGGTGTTATTGAAGGCATCATCTCTTGATCTTTTGGGAGGCATTGCTTATGTAAAATAAATCATGGTGTTAGTATGGACATGTCCATTAAATAGAATGAATTCAAACATATGTTAACATATTTAAGTAGAATTTGTGCGATTGATGCTATAACATCATTCATAAAGGAGTTTTATTACAAGCACAAATGCCAAACTTCATAACTACATAGCATAAGTATGATCATGCATTTCATCAAACACATCGTTTATGATACACGTTAAAGCCATTCCAACAATATTCTTGTGGTCATTCCACCCAAAAATTATCAACACACCAACTACTAAAATGATCCAACAACATACGTCACACTAAATCAACATAATATCAACACAAAATCGAATAAACTAGACTAAATAAAAGTGG
This sequence comes from Avicennia marina, assembly GCA_019155195.1. Lineage (NCBI taxonomy): Eukaryota > Viridiplantae > Streptophyta > Magnoliopsida > Lamiales > Acanthaceae > Avicennia > Avicennia marina. The sequence goes on along the minus strand of CM032754.1, from coordinate 14,221,309 downwards.
AATAACCTATATCATTAATCTTTTGGGCTACTTTCATTTACTCCAGTTGCATTAGAATGGAACGGAGGCTACTTTGGATAGAACTTCATCAGCTATCATCTTGGTCTTTGGATTGTTGGCAGTGATTTTAATGTCACTCTTTCAGCTTCAGAAACACTTGGCGGGGCTGTCCAAAGAACTGGACCAAGTGATGAGTTTTGTAACATGATAATGGATTGTGGACTAACGAATGTTGGATTCGAGGGGGACCTTACACTTGGACCAATAATAGAGTTTGGAAGCGTCTTGATAGGGTTCTTGTTTCTTTTCCGTGGATTGCCTTATTCAAGTGTACTCAAGTCATTCACCTTCCTCGCCCACTCTCTATTACAGTCGTCAATCCACAGCACAACACTAAGCCTTCCTTCAAACTTCAAAACATGTGGACTAAACATCACCACTTCGTTCAAGCAGTTTTTTAGTCTTGGCAACAGCCCACTCCTGGCTCTAGTATGATCAGACTGTAGCAGAAACTTTCCCAGGTCAAGCAAACTCTTAATGGATGGAACAAAAATGTCTTTGGCAATGTATTTCAGCTAGTGGAACGAGTCAAGTAGGCAGCAACTACAGCAGAATTTAATCTAGACCAGGACCCTTCAGTTGCTAATGCTGTCGATCTTAATAAATGCAATGCCAAACTCACTTTTGCCCTTTCATTGGAAGCTGATTTCTGGAAACAGGAGAGCAATTGTAGGTGGCTAGAGGTGAGTGAACGCAACACCAAATTCTTCCACTCTTTAGTAAAAAAACAGCGAGCTAAATCTCGAATCAATAGCATTTTCATGGAAAACCAAGAGCTGACGACAGAACATGATATTAAAGCCTCAGTAGTACAATTTTTCCAACAACACCTTTCTCGACCTCCAGAGTAAACTGAGGTGTCCAACCTTCATTCTTTTTGGAATTTCCTTCCTTAGCTTCATCTAGATATTACACAAACTTTCAGCTTTATTCCAGATCTAGAGGAAATTAAAGAAATCATTTTTTCAATGAATTAGGATAGCATAGTGGGTCCAGATGGCTTTACAGCTCTCTTCTTTCAAACATGCTGGAACTTTATAGCTGTAGACGTCATAGAGGCTATAACTGATTTCTTCTAGGGCAGTCTTATATCACGTAGCTTCACAACCACGACAATTGTCCTCGTCCCTAAAATTGTAGGGCCAAAGCATTGGAAGGATTACAGACCAATTTCCCTTTGTAATATTGTGAATAAGCTTTTGTCCAAGCTCCACTACAAGAGAGTTGTAGCTGCTCTTCTAATGCTCATCTCCTCCTCTTAAAGTGGCTTTGTTCCAGGTAGGCTCATTGGTGACAATATTTTATTAGCGTAGGAAAATGGTCCACCGACTCGATAATAGGGCTTTTTTTGATAATCTGTTGGTCAAATTGGATATGGCAAAAGCATATGACAAGGTTAATTGGGATTTTCTTTGTCAGCCTTGAATTAGATGGGGTTCCCAACTCATTTCACTCGCTTGATCAGAAATTGCATTGAAATTTTCTGCTTTTCTATTTTGATTAATGGCAGCACTACTAGATTCTTTAAATCCTCCCAAGGTTTAAGGTAAGGTGATCCCTTATCTCTAGCCCTCTTCATTCTTAGAGCAGATGTTCTTTGAAGAGGTCTTGACAACCTCTTCATGTAGAACCCTCACATGTACTTTGATACGAAAGGAGGAATAACCATCTCTCATCTTACCTTTACTGATGATATCATATTTTTTCTAAGGCTCAGAAAGCAGCCCTCACTAAACTTATGGACTTTCTTAAGGAGTATGAGCTTCTTTCTGGACAGCAAATCAATGTGGACAAGAGTTCCTTTGTTGTTGGTAAACGGACTTCTAATCTTTATATACAAAGAGTGAAAAACATCACAGGTTTCACTTGGAAACATCTTCCCATCAATTACCTTGGTACGCCATTATTTAAAGGTACTAAGTGGTGAATCTTGTTTGATGAGCTATTCATGCTCAACTATGTGGTTGGGAACACACATTCTTCTCTCATGGCGGTAGACTTCAACTTATTCAAAGTATTCTTGCTTCTATACCTCTTTTTCTCTTGCAAGATATCAACCCTCCTCTTCTGGTTATTGATTAGATTGAAATGCTTTTTTTGAAATATTTTTGGGGATCTACTTCTGTTCACCAAAAAATTCATTGGACAACATGGCATAATCTTTGCTAGCCGTGTGAAGAAGGGGAACATGGGCATCAGACGCTTAAAGGATGTCGCTACAGCATTTTCTTGTAAACTTTGGTGGAGGTTTTGAGCCAATTCATCACTTTGGGCTAACTTTCTTTACAGTAAGTATTGTGGAACTTCCTTTCTAGGCTTAGTCCCAGTCTCAATTCATGACTCTCCCTTATGGAAAAGGATGTGCAAAATATGTCATATTGTCCAGGATAATATGTTTTGGAGCTTGGGTGAGGGCAATATCTCTTTTTAGCATGATTGTTGGCTTCAAGAAGGCACTTTATAGGACCTTACTAATAAATGTGGAACTTCACCAAAACCGGTTCATTAGTATTACCACGAAGGTGAATGGAACCATCCAAAGCTTTTGGAAGTTCCCCACCCCATCTCTGCCAAATTGTGACATCTACACCCATTAACATTGGGGGAAGAGACATTCCATTCTAGAAACGATCAATTGATGGGCAATTTTCAATCAAATCTGTATGGAGCATGGTTCGGGAAACAGGCTCTCCCCATAGTGTTTTCAAAAAGAACTGGACACCTTTACTCCTCCCTACTATCTCCATCTTCATAGGGTGCCTCATTAAGGCATGGATCCCTATAGATGATAGGCTCCAAAAGAAAGGCTTTTCACTTCCTTCCAAGTGTTTTTGCTGTCGAGATCGTGAAACAACATAGCATCTCTTCTTCACCAGCATGAAAGCAGTGGCAGTTTGGTCTCACTTTGCCTATCTATTTAATTTTGCCATCCCACACACTTATCATATTATATACTTTCTTCAAGCTTGGGAGACCCGTCACCACACTTCCCAAGTGCATGTCAGGAATGTTATTCCTTGTTTAATTCTGTGGTTTATTTGGTATGCCAGGAATGATGCTAAATATTGAGACATTCCAATGAGAGCTAATTCTATCATTCATAAGATTTATTCTTATCTGCACTCCTTAACTCTTAGCAGACTTTGGTAGACTTCACATTGGACAGGAGACCGTAATACTGCTTCACAGTTGAGTATTCCTCTTCCTCCTCCCAAGAAACCCAGAATGAAGATTGTTTATTGGAGCAAACCCTCCTTAGGATGGTTCGAACTTAATACTGATGGAGCAGTCAAGGTAATCTAGGTATTGCAGGAGCAAGAGGTATTTTAAGGGACCATAGTGGTGAGGTTATTTTTGCATTCAAAGAACCTCTGGGACATGCAACAAACATCTCAGCCGAATTGAAAGCTTTATGTACAGGCTTGGAACTTTGCTTGCAAAAGGGCTATCACCGAATTTGGATTGAAGTGAATGCTTCCACTATTCTCTCACTCTTGTCAACTACTCACTCGGGTTTCTAGCTCTACCAACATACTTTTGCAATGCATTAAAGTGATGCTGAGGAAGCTGGAGTTTAAAGCTTCACATATCTATAGGGAAGCAAACCAAGCAGGAGATTTGCTTACATCCTAGGCATGCAACTTGTCAGAAGGCGCAGTTCTTCATAAAGACCAAATTTAGGGACCTCTCCTTGGAATTACCAGATTGGATGCCTCCAATTTCCATGCTTTAGATTTAAATAAATTTCAGTTTCTTTGCTAAGGGAGTAATACTCCTTTTTTACTTTTTCCTAAACTTCCATGTACTTGTTTTACTGATGTTATGTTAATAGGCTGAGTTACCCCTTTTGTTTTAAAAAAATACCTATATCATTAATCACAATAATATTAAAACATAATTCAATGAATTCCACATAATTGTGTTAAATATCATGTATATTCAACATAAGGTATACACACCTAATTCTAACAAGAAATAAATGTTTTGATGGATGGATGAGTGGGAAGAAATGTTTTGCAAGAGCTGGAAGGTTTTTGGAATATATGTTGCGTAGGAAGCCTTTGTTGCTATATATAGTTTGAGCATCTGTTGAGCCTGTTCATCTTGACAGTGCTCGACAACCACTCTAGGGTAATTTGAAATGGCCGTTGAGCACCTTCATCTTGATGACGTACTTAACGGCCAATCTAGAGTTCCTTAGCCTGGTCGTCTAGTTTGTTGTTGAGACTGTGCTCCTGGACATCCCTTTATCAGGGAGCTCGTTTTGACAACAAAGTTGACGGCTGCTCCACTATGTTTTATAGTAGCTGTTGAGTACATTATCCATACTACGTAGGTCAATGGCAGCCTTAGTAACTTATGCGGTGGCCATTGAGACTGATGTTTAGACGATTAGGCTCAACGAGTGCTCTGGAAAGCCTTAGCTTCATTGTCAAGTCCATTGTCTAAATGATCAGGCTCGATGACTACTCCAAAAAGCCTTAGACTTGCCATCGAATCTGTCGTCTAAACTCTTGAGCTTGATGGTTGCTCTGAAAGGCCTTGGTCTTACTGTCAAGTCTATTGTCTAGATGATCGGCCTCGATTGTATGCTTGTGAAGTTGAAAAAATTTAATTTAGGGATGGCTTTTTTGGTATTGTATCCCAAAGCTCCATATATTTAAAATAAACCCTCATTCTTCCTTATTTTTTCCACAAAATTTTCCTTCCAAAAACCAAACACTATCTTCCTTCATCCCCACATCAAATCTTCCTTCAAAACATTCCATCCTTCAAAATTTAAGCTTTTTTTATCTTAAATTACTATAAGCTTCAATTTAATCAGATTATTTTGAAGAGAAAGGTTCATTTCTCCAACATATACCAGGTACACAATATTCTAATTCTTTTCTTGATAATTATAATAATAACCATCTTACATATTGGGAATTCTAATTTAATGTTGTTGATTTTTATGTCATTTATTTTAGTTCGGGTTTGAGATTGGTATATATATTTTCTATGTATTGAAATTTCCCAAATTGTAGTGGAGAAATTCATGTGATGTTTTGGATTTATAGTTAAATTGCAATAAAATTGACACGGTGGCTAATGCTATGAATTATAATTCAATGTTGTTGTTGATTGTTTATGTCATTAATTTTGGTTAGGGTTTGAGATCGGTGTATATATTTTCAATGTATTGAAATTTCCAAAATTGTAGTTGTGAAATTCATGTGATGTTTTGGGTTTAGGGTTAAATTTGGATTTAATTTGACATTTGTGGCTTGTGCTATAGTAGTTGTAAAATTCATGCGATGTTTGGTATACTGGAGGATCTTGTTTTGGTTGTTGGGATTTTTGGGAAGGATAATTGGGTAGGTTTGGATTAGAAATCCTATTGTTCATGGTTGTATTTAGTGATGTGTTATTTATTAATGGTTTGACAACAATTTGCTTGGAGTTTGACTTTAATTGTTTGGCCTACATTAATGATGGATTGGCTTAAATTCATATGTGCATTGTGCAAGGCTTAACTTGTCAAATGATATGTGCTTGGCATAAGTTTTGATCATTTGGATAACAACACTTGAATTAACATATACTTGTATAGCACAACTTGAGGAACATTTAATAGGGGTAAGACATCTAAAGGGAACAGTGTTCAACAGGGGCATATGAGCAAGACTTGCATACCCGTCCTGCCAAAGTATGACAATGAGCAACAACACGTTGTTACCCAAGAACCAAATGCACCATCAACTTCACCACAACCCCTAACTTCACAACAATCCATACACCATACAAAACCATCTTCTAGAATACCACACATACAAACTCCATCCACTTCAACCAAGGGCGAAGATAATGCATTGGCAACTGCCTCATCAAATGCGCAATGCCATAGGAGTCTCACTAGTAAAGTGAAGGCCTAACTCACTTGAATCATTCATTTCAGCAAGTTAATTTTTTTTCAAAAACATTAAGCTAACTCACTACATTATTTAATGAACACATTTAGTATATTTGTAATTGTATTGTTGTTTATGTGTGGTGCCTTACGTAAGGTGATAGACACCATTAGGTATGTAATAACTAATACTTATAATAGCTCCAGGATACGATATTCTAATGTTCCAATGGAGGTGTAGAAATTTTGGTTTAGATGGTTTAAGGTATGTATATCTTTTAAAAACACACTATGAAGTGATTTTATGGCTTTGTGGTTTTGTGGTATTGCTCTTGAGGTTGTGTGTACATTGATTTCAAAAAGCTAATTTAAATATATTGGCCAAACATTTACCTTTTACAGCCTACATAATAACTACAAAGTTGCTGAAATATGTTTTTCACAAATAATTCACTTGAAATTAGGTCGACGTGACCTTTATGCAGAAGAATTTCAAAAATAGAAAATGTTAAGTGAATTATCAAGGAAGCACTTGCGCGGGTAAGGGTTTCCAACACTAGGGTTGGTTAGATTCCCATGGACAAATTGGAGCAGATATTAACCCAATGGAGAGAGGACATGTATAGGGCTATACATGAAAAAAATAAAGCTAACCACATTTCCGACTCAACCTTAGCTTCAACAATCTATTGAGGTGACTCTATATCGATGCCAACTCATGGAGATTGTTTGGTAAACCTTGCATCTATCATATATTATATATATGTATGTTAATCTCACATGTTTCAAAATACAACAGAAGATGACTTTGGTAGACCTCCCACTCACTTGGAGTTATACTCCAAGGTTTGGAAAAATGCAACTAGAGAATCAGTGGGTCCATGTGCGCAACTCAGGGTGTTAGTTAAAGTTTTACATTAATTGTTGTAATTCAAATAACCTTCATAAATATTATTATGTAAACTTTGTTTACATGCTGCAAGAGATTATGCAGAAAATTCAAGAAGACATTAACAATCATAGGCATCTAGATTTGGGAGTGCAATTCAATCTAACTCCAATAGCAGCAATCTCATGATGTTAGATTTGGGTGGTTTCAAAAATGGACGGTTGCCAGGTATAAGGTCCAATGAAAAATATTTTACAATTATTCACACTTAAGATCTGTTTCCTTTTCATCATTCATGCAACCTGAATTGAATTTATTGTGTGAAAAGTTACATTAAAATGAAGGGAGCTACAAGACACAAAATCTGAATTGCATGACATGAGGCCCAGGTTTGAACACATGGAGACAATATTGAATGAATTTATGAAGCTCGTTAACCTCAAGGGTGACTTCAACATAGGTTTTTCCATCACATCACGTTCTACTTAGGATGATGATGAAGACAATGAGGAGAGGCTAGACATTGATAGATTAATATTGTTAGTTTGAAAATTAAATATTTCAATTAAATGTTTGGTATTTGCAAACAAGTGCATTTTCTTTCACAATATGTAGTTTTTATAAATTAGAAAATATATAATTTTTAAAAAATACAAATTTTATTGGACAAACAGTTCTAAAACCATGCCAAAACTATCCTAAAATGGTCCCAAATTTGTCCCATACTATTTCAAAAATGCCTACATAAGCCTATCCCAAAGTCGTCCTAAACAAACATGTCCTAAAGTTGTCTCAAGCATAGCCATCCCAAATCCGTCTTAAAATGCCCACCAAGGAAACCCATCCTAAAACTATCTCAGGAAAACTATTCCAAAATTATCCAAAATAAACCATCGTAAAGCTATTCAAAAATTGTTCCAACAAGTCATCCTAGGAATGTGGGCAGGATGCCAACTGGGATGACTTCCAAAAAAGTCATCCCAAATTGATTTGGAATGAGTTTTTAAGGGACGATCAAAAAGCCATTGCAAAGTTATCCTAATTTGGTAGTATTCTAGAAGTGTGTAGAAAATCAAACCATATGTGTTGCTCTGCCTTTTGGATTCTAATTCTCTCTCTGCTGAATACACAAGCTAAAAGTTTACTTATATATACCATAACCCTTCTACATTTACCAATTAGTGTTACAAAAGAAAAAGAACTAACTTAACCTCCACCACAAGTTACAAAGGAAAGAGTTCCCTACTTAACAGAACTACCAACAACTAAACACAACTAGCAAGGTACAATAGGAAGAATAGATTGTTGTCTTTAGCAATATGCATCCAAACAACTTCTTTAGACCTTCAATACCCGTGTCCACCCCCACATGATAGGAGTGGTGGCTCCTAATTCCTATCTTGCATTGGTGTGCTTTAAGAATATGTGGTGGCACAAACTTTATGAATATGTCTACAGCTAAAATTTGAGTTCCTATATGTTTAGTGGCAAGCACTTTTTTATGCATCAAATCTCGTATAAGGTAGATTTTGTGTGCTCATGAAACACTGGGTTTGAGCCAATATGTGGGGTTACTTGATTATCACAGTGCTTAACTTCCAAAGCCTCTAGTATATACTTTATCCAAACAACTTTTGAACATAGGGTAGCCATGATGCAATGCCCAATAACTGACCTCCTAATATCCGGGCATGGTCCCCAATCTGCATCACAAAATCCTCTTAACTGGTAATCTCGTTCTAATGACAAGAATAAGCCCTGTCCAACACTTGACTTCTAGTATTGCAATGTCTTATAACCTGCTCTCATATGTGGTTTGGTTGGTTTCTCCATGAATTAGCTTAGTGCCTACATACTAAATAATACATTTGGCTAGGTGATAATTGAATATAACAGTCTTTCCATGAATCTTCTACAACTTACATGATCATCTAGTGGTTCCCCTTCATGTTTACTTAGCCTAACATTTTGTTCCATGGGGAGCTTTGATGGTTTATAGCCTACCATTCTACATCCTTCAGTATGTCCAATGTGTATTTCTTTTGACTCAAATAAAAGCCTACTTCATCTCTATTTTCCTCAATCCCCAAGAAGTAAGTGAGGTCTCCAATGAACTAGATTTTAACTGTCTGATCTAAATAGCATCTCAATTCCTTTGTAATGATTGGCTCATCTCTAACTAAAAAAAATATCATCCACATACACAAGGAATGTAGTGAATGAGTTCTCTTTTATCATTGTGAAAAGACTGTAATTTGCCTTGTTTCGAGAAAATCTAAATTTGTTATAGCATCACAAAAGGTTGAGTTCCATTGTCTTGAAGCCTGCTAAAGTCCATAGATGCTCTTGTTCAATTTACAAACTTAATGAGGTCTTTATTTCTCATAACCAAGAGGTTTTTGCATATAGATTTCCTCCTCCAATTTCCCATGTAAGAAAACATTATTTATGTCTAATGATATCAAGTTTAGGCCCTTTTGTTGCCAGTACCAACAATATTTTTCACTATAGTCAGCTTTGCAATAAGAGAGAATGTTTCTCGATAATCCATCGATTTTTCTTACGATATCACTTACTTATCAACCTAGCTTTGTACCTTTCCATTGAACCATTAGGTTTGTATTTTATCTTGAATACATATTTGCACCTAATGACATTCTTCCCCGGTGGCAAATCAATTACAGTCCATCTACTATTCTTTTACAATGCTGTCAACTCTTTCCTAATAGCATCATACCACTCTGCTATTATGAGGCTTGTTGATAGATTTAGGGCTTAGAATGTCATGAAGAGTTGAGATAAATGATAGAGAGTCAGAGGTAGTCATCAAATAGCATTCAAGGTTTGTTAAGGGATATTTTGTACTTGGATGATTAATTGTTTTATAGGCTGTAGTCTTTGATGATAAAGTGAAGGATGGCTATGACAATAATACTGCTTTAGTGCATTCCTCAACCTTGTTGACCAATGAGGTAGTGAGGAATCAAAATTTACATCATGTATACTAGAAAGAGCAACATCACAATTGGTTAACTAAGTGGACTGGTGTTTTGGTTGGTTGTGTTGAGATTCTACCAACAGGTTTTCCAGAGTTGGAATTATCTCTAGAGTGACCTCTAGTTGCTTAGTAGGTTGATGGGATTTAGAATAAATTTGAGAAGAGTTATAGCAAGTTTGAAAAGGTTCTAATTGGAATGAATGGTTGGGAACTGTGTGTTTAATTTCAAGTCAAAGACTTCAAAAGTTTCTTTGTCCTTTATGCGAAAGAGGAAAACATACTCATGGAAAGTAACATTGCTTGAGTTAAAAATTGAATTTTTCTCAAGGTCCAAAAGTTTATACTCCTTTGTGCCAAATGGATAGCCTAAAAACACACACCTTCTTCAATGGGTCAAACTTCTTTCTATTAGCTTTAAGAGTGGTGACATAAAATAAACATCCAAAAACTTTTCAAGTGGTTGTATTCTGGTTTAGATTGGAATAGAAGCTTAAATGGTGTTTTGTTTTCTAGGATTAGCATTGGAATTCTATTGATAATATAGGTTACTGTAAGAATACATTCACTCCAATACCTAGGGGGTATATGTGATTGGAATCATAGGGCTCTACCGACATTATCTCCACTATCTCATTCTGTTATGGGGTTTCAATATAAGATTAATGGTGTATGATTCCTCTTTTATGACTAAAGGTTTTCAAAGAGAACTTAGCACCATGGTCACTCTTAATGATCTTAATGGTGGCCTCAAACTAATTTCTATCTAGATTATGTAATTTCTTAAGGGATAACAGAGTATCAAACTTGTCCTTAAGCAAATAGATTTATGTAGATCTTGAAAAATCATTAATAATGGTAAGGATTTATCTACTACCATCATGTGAAACTTGGTTACAAGGTCCCCACAGATCACAATGCATAATCTCAAAGGGTTTCAATGTATGAGAACTATTTTGAATGGAAGTCTATGTTGCTTTACTAAAGCGCATATATTGCAACGAGACTTATTATAAGCATCAAAAGGGATATTCATGATCTAATCATTGGTCAATTTCAATCTATCGTTAGAGAAATGTCATAACCAGTATGAGGTTGTTTGGTGTGTTGTCAAAGTTCTGATTTAGTTAGGTTTGATTGAATAGCATATGAGCATGGTAAACAAATCATTAGATGCACTATACATCTGTTGAGGTATAACATACCATTCCTCACTTCACCTTTCCCAATTATGGTCTAAGAGGTTAGGTTCTAACAAAACACTTTTCAGTTAAAAAGATCAAGCAACAATTTTGATTGATCAGTCTTTTGGGTGCAATGGGATTAAATTTAAATGTAGGCACACACAACACATTATAGAGTACGATATCATGAGAGTCTCACATTCCCTAAGTGAGAACGACATGAAATTGATCCATTAGGTGGCTTAATTGAGCAATTACATTAAACATATGTACTAATAAATAAAGGTTGATTAGAAATCATGTAGTTTATTGCTCTAGTAGCTCACCTTTTGAAATGATCCTTCATGTGCAAGATTGTTAAGAATAGTAGGTTTACCTGAGGTATTTAAGCAACTTGTAGTGGTTCCCTGTGATGGAATATTGGAATTATTTAACGAAGTTTAATGAATTGTAGTTGCTGCCATATCCTTGCTATTCAACAAGGCCATTAGCTGTTGCAATTACGCTTTAGTAATAGCAACTTTCTCCTTAGATTTTGCAACTTCATTCACTATTTCTTATCCTGCAAAGCCAAGGCTTCCTACTCTTTTTAAGTGCAATTTATGGCTCGGTGGATGTCCCCTAAGCTTATAACACTGTCACCACTCATGTGGCAGTGGGTACATTTTGGGATTCTAGCATTCCCTGCCTTGAAACATTTATCCAAAGTATGTCTTGCAATGCTACAATAGTTATAGAATGGTGTTTCTTTCTTTCCTACTTGCCTAGACCCATTGCTTGCCTTTTGGATTGCTATTGCCATCATATTTGTACCATATGTCTCCTCTACAAAAATATGATTCTTCCCTTGTTGTTGAATTATAGAAAACACTTGATTGATTAGTGGAAGAGGCTCCAGAAATAGTCCTTAGCTTGACGATAAGTCTCATTCAATCCCATAAGAACTTGCATGACACAATATCTTTGCTGCCTTTCACTAAGGATGCTCAATTGTCTGCTTGTGCATCTAGGCATTTCATCATGCAACTGTAACTTATCCTAAATACTCTTCATCCTAATGTGATAAGTCAACATGCTATCTACACCTGGCTTAAGGCTATAATTAAGGCTTTCTTCAACTTATAAATTCGAGCTATATTTTGTTGAGACATGTGCTAATGCAGCTTCTCCTACAGTTCTTGTGCATCATCAACAAAAATTAATTTGAATTTAATAGAGGGAGAAATTGAATTCAGCAACCACAACACTATTGTATTATTTCATATCTCCCAAACATCCATCAACGAGTTAATGGTTCTGCTTAGATTCAAAATGTGGTTAATAATGAATCCAATCTTATTTTTAACCCTCAACCCCCATGTTATGTTCCTAGCTAACTTACATAGTTTTCGGTCATCAATAATTCTCTAACCAAAGGTGCCATAAGGTTTTCTCCATTGTTAATCCTGAAAGGATTGAAAGGATCACCTAAATTGAGATAGTTCTTGGTAGGATTGAGATTTCCTAATCTAGATGTGGATGCATCCGTGGCAAAAATCTTCCTTAAAGTGAGCTCAACAACCTAGTTATGGTGCCATTTTGAAATCACAATGGTATTTCATGAAGAAAAATTGAATAGCAAAAGTGAAAAACTAATGAGGATTAATTGTGGAAAATCAAGGCATATGTGTTGCTCTACCCTTTTGGATTCTAATTCTCTCTCTGCTAAATATATGAGCAACACATTTGCTTATTCACCATGGTCCTTCTACAACTGCCAACTAGTGTTATAAAAGAAAAATAACTAACTTAACCACCACCTCAACTTACAAAAGAAAGGGTACCCTAACTAACAAAACTACCAACAACTAATCATAGCTGGTAAGGTACAATTGGAAGAATGGATTCTTTTATTCTACAATATGCATCTAAATAGCTTATCTAAACTTTCAATACTTTGTACTCTATCGAGAATTAGGGAGCCGAGTGCAGAATTATTTTTCATATCTTTGTTTTTCACTCTTTGAAGAATGTCGTCTTCTACATTGTACCTAGAAATTCGCACCATTTCATAGAGTGTCTTTTGTCTTCTAAAAAATATTGGAAAGATGAATTTTTCTTTATAAGGACATTAGAGGGGACTAGGTGTTCCCAACTGTTTAGAGTGATGATTCGACACATTACCCCTAAATACCATAAGAGTACTCATCCCGAACATCTAGTTAAAGATATAAATGTGTTGGATAGTCATGTCTTAAATTTAGAGATGCTATCTAAGCCCAGCATCATGTATTATTATGGGCATTCTAAAAAGAATTAAGAACTATTATCCATAGGTAGGTCGACTAACTTTGAAAAGTTGGGTAGCCTATTATATTATGGTTATTTACTTCCTAGCTTCTTTGATTTTTTGTAGACTGATAGAAAACGAAGAACTTGTTACAGTCGACTATCGATAAGTGGTTTGTGTAAAGAGAAAGGATAGTTATGAAGCTTTTGATGATGGCTTGGTTAGTCACCTCCACTTGCAAATTAGTTTAGGGATGGAATATAGAGGTAAAAATTTGTTTCATCTACCAATGATGACACCACCATTTGACACTCCTTCCTTGAATTATCTTCCATTTTCTAACACTAGATCTCAAGGATTCCAAATTTACGCAGTAAGTTCTTTCATAAAAATATTATAATGGAAATTGGCTAGGGGCTCAAATTCCTACTTGCTAAAATACTCTATTACTGAAACTATGAACTTTCTTTGACCTGCCCTCGGGGGAAAAGGATCAATGATATCCCCCCCTGCTTTCCCAATTTGGCGAAACGTATTAGCACATTAATAATTTTAACATCTTTTAGAGGGACATGTGACACATTGCCATGCATTGGCATTTGAAGCATGTTTTGACATAAGATGAAGTGTTAGTTTTAAGTGTGCACTAGAAATAACCAAACTGCAAAATTTTATAGGCTAAGGCCCCTTCTCTTATGTTTCACCCATAGCAACTTTCATAAGCTTTCGATGAGACATGAGATGCTTTCTTCCTTCCCCAGCACCTGAGCAAAGTTCTTAATTCCCTTTCTTAAACAAAATTTCATCAACTAGTACAAATTAGGAAGCTTAGGTCTATTTTTTTCTATTCACGCTTTGTCCTTCAAGATGGAGCCCCTCTAATTGTCAAGCTGAATGGTCAAATTTTGTTCTCATCTAATGACCTAGGGATAAAAAATATAGTAACTCTTTGATGCTCTTCATAAGTCTTGAAGTGACAATTTAAGGTTGTCTTGCATATTATCAACTTGGTTGATCTAGATTAGCTAGAAATATTCGAACTTGTTAGACCAGTCTCTAACCTTTTTCCAAATGTAGTCTTATCTGTGGTTCTCTAACTTCATAATCTTTTTGGAATTGTTGGTATACCAATCAAGAATCAACAAAGGCTATAACTTTCCTAACTCCTCTGTTACAGACTATTTTCATTCCCTAGGGGAGAGCCTCATACTCAGCCTCACTATTAGAGACATTCCTTTGCAATTGTAATGTGCATAGTCTATTGTATCTCCTAGGGGGCTTACAATAACTATCCCTACTACACTACCAACTTAGGATAAGGAACTACCAACATGCATTAACCAGGCTACCTAGTTATCTCTGCCTTACATTTCCACTAAGAAATCAACCAAAGGTTGCACAATAATAGCTCACCTTGGGAAGCAAGAAATGTCATACTCTCATAGCTTAATATTCATTTTGAGTAATCTCCCCTTAGATTTAGTCTTTCTTAATACCTACCTCAATGTCTAGCTAGTCAGCATTTCGATTGGATAAGCTAGAAAAATAGTTTAAGCTTCCATCAGATGATTATGAGGGTCAAGGCTAGCATCTCTATCTCTAGGTATTCACTCTCAACTCCTTCTAAGACTTTGCTCACACAATACACAAGGCATTGTTTGTCATGCTCTTTCATTAGGGCAAAGCTTAATGCAGTCATTGATACCACTAAATATACGAACAACTTTTCCCTAGGGCTGGGCCTTTTCAATAAGGAAATCCTTTCCAAATGCTTCTTTGATTAATGAAAAGCTTCCTCACAATTCTGTATCTACTAGAAATCCTTCACTTTCCTCATATCTTTAGTGAAATGGAGGCTTCAATAACATAGCTTAGAGAAAAATTACTTATTATTGCCATTATTAGTGGTATGCACTCTAACACCAAATATTCATGTATGGAATGAATATTAATTGTAAATGTTTACTTTAATTAATAAAATATTGATACGTTGTTTAATCAATATATGACAACTTTAGTTTTCATGTAAATCTTGATTTAATGTGAAATATTACATGTGCTCATATAATTGCAGTAAGAAATCTTATCCATAAAGTTATGAATGTACACCTAATGTTTTTTAGTACATAATCATTAGAACCTATTCATGAGTTATAGATTATTCTTATTAATTAATAGTATATTAATGGTTATTTTATCATTATTCTGATAGTATTTTCACGTATGTAATTCTTGAATGATGTAAAGTGTTGCATGTGTCTATGTGATTATGTTAAGAGGCTTCATTCATAAGAGATTATGAATATAGACAAGAGGCTATCATAATACACAATTAATAAAACCAATTCATGAGTCACAAACACTCGAAAGGGTATAAGAGAGTCAGTATGATTTGCACACCTTATATTTGTACAGTGAGTATCATGCTGTTGAGTATGATATACTGAGAATACATGTATATAAATGAATTATTACAGAATAAACATTTAGATAATGACTCGTAGAATAAAATAGGCATATGAAGTTCACATTAACCTCAATGTCTTCCATGTTATACAAATACATGTGGCATACCACAAAGAATCCCTATTCTACGTAAATAAATATAAAATATGGGCTTATGCCCTTACTCCCCATAAAAAATTTAATTATACAACCTATAAAAACCAAATGAAAAATAAGTACATTTATCCACAAGTTTCTTAAGTCCATAACTCAATCAGAACATACATTTACACAATAATACATCACGTGTATAATTAAATAATTTCTTTTAATGATAATTTTCATGACCTAGGCATCTCATGCATTAATTTTTGTTCGTCGAAATACAATTTTTCAAAAATTAAAATTAAGGCAAAATTTTCTACACCCAGTGCTCATGGCCATAGGAACCATTCCTATGGTTGTGAGCCATCAATCCATGTCCGTAAAATCTAGGCATGACAGAAACCTTTTACTATCACAGCACCACCCACAACATGAGCCCTTCTCTCACAATCACCAATCATGACAGCTAGGTTCATGTAGCCTCACAATGATGGCTTGGTGGTAGGCCTACATGTTGCGACCATGAGAACACTTCTCGCGATCACAACAGTTATAGATTGCAACAAAACGTCGTTGGTTGCGGTTTTCTAATCCAAACTTGATTTCCACCTATTTTCTCAATTCCAAGCACACACTAAACACTTTTCCGAGGTTTAACACAAATTAAATACATGTTTAATGAATTTTCATGCAAAAATTAATGAAAATCATGAAAGAGTCATTAAAATTTGCAGTTTTGCAAAGAAAACGGTGGTTCTAATTTGCAGTTATCACTTAAACAAGTAAAGGGTAGAATTTTTACCTCGTGGAAACATTTTCCAATGAATTTATCTACAATTCCTGAGTCATGTTCCTCAAACCCTAACCTTCAGTTTATCCACATGATGGAACAAAAATGAGCTCCTTCTACACATTTCAAAACTCTTTTTGCAAGGCTTTAACACAAATACTTTTGGTTAGGTGGATTTTCTTGACAAAAGAGAGCAAAAGAGGGTTGCTATGGTGTTTTTCTCTTGTTGTTTGATGGCTGCAAGAAAATAATTGAGTTGTGTATGTTTAGAAGTCTACTACTCACATTTAAATACATAGAACGCTAGGGCTACACAAGATGGGCTTTATGGACCCACCTATATGGACCATTAATTAAAAAACTAGCCCATAGACTTTTATTATTAATTTCATTAATAATATTCTCACATGTTACATTAATAATTAAGTTCTCTCTATGTCTAATTTTTTATTTAATTAATCCCCATTAATTAAACTAAATCTCCATTATGCTATTATGATGTGTGTGTAGAAGCATAAAAATAAAAAGATGGTGGCGTATACTGAAACCAAACGAAATTTTCCTGCACAAACAATGAAGAATGATCCAATGCATTAATATTTAATGAACTCTAGTGATAAGACAACCATAACTAATATATCTCGTTAATTGATATGCCACAAATTAATCCAAACACTTGAAATAACTCGATTTGAAATTTTGGATTCACAAGAAGTGAGGCAGGCTCAAAACTAGGAAAAACCAAAGAAAGAATTTTATTGATCAAGAATACCAAGGAGTTCTCTTCATAAAAATAACCAAGGATCCTTTATATAGTATTAGGAACCCTTAAAGCCCTCCTAAATTCGTACATGAGTATTTTAGGAAGTTTAGGAATGAAAATTGGAAAGAAATCCTAACTAAAATAAAATGGCTCCACGATGTAGTCAAGCTCTATCTATTTGTTTTGGGATCAAGTGCACACCCTTCGGCTCTATCTAGTGCGATATGGAATGCACTTGAATGTAATTGGTGCATGCTATCACCTGTTGGAAGCTTCTTTTAGTAATTTTAAAGAAAATCAACATCCCCACCAAAATTATACAATTTTTTGACACAGAGTTTTGCCCATGCTTATACACAATTCGTGGAACTCCCTTAGGTTTCTTCCTTATAGAAGTAATTCCAAGATCCCCAAGGACATTTTCCTACAAAATTATCCCATCACAAACCCTTAAATCTCTCTTGAACTCCATCTCTTGTCTTCTTCAAGTTATTCTCTTTCTTCTCACATTCTTTTTCTCCTTTCTCCCTCTCCTTTTCTGTTTTTGTTCTCTAATTCTCTTCTCTCTCATGTTCACTCTCCAACTCTAGTTTACATTGATTTTCATCATGTAGTGGATTCTCAAATACTAGTCCTAGAGAAGTGTAATGTGCAAGAGTTTCTTCATTGTGGCTACAATCATTCCATTGTAAATGTTTCTTCATCCAATGTTTCCTCTTCATGCTCTATCAATGCAACTTCTTCTACATCCTCACTATTGGCCTCATCTTCTAAATTCAACTTATCTTCAACCTTGCAAACTTCTTCTTCTTTAACAACTTCATCAACAGTTCCCTTTTTATCATTAGGGCAAGCCTCAACCATAGGCAAATTCAGCCTTGGCTCATCCCTCACATGAACTGTAGCATTACCAACACAACATTTATTGAAATGCAAATATGCACAATTTACCTTATTCATTGATATCGTTGCAGTGTCAATGGTAGTCTCCTTGAAGACTACCTCATCTTCAACCCTATGAGCATCATGTTGCATACACCTCTCAACAATGACCCCATAGGATCGTGTAGGCCACTCAGCAACAACTCCATGAAGGTCATACCACAGGCTTTTTAGCAACATCTCTAGAAAAAGCTTGTCATGTAAACTTTCCAGCACCCCTCCTCTTGAACTTACACTAAATTCAGATAGCCTTCTCTACCATATCTGGAATGCCCTCATAGCTACGACGCTCCACAATGTCAAAATGTCATCATATAATCCATTGAGAAATCTATTAATTGTTTTCTCAACACTCTCATCTACATTAGCTCTCCTCATAGTATAATTTAACTAGTCATAATATTTCTCTATAGTTAATCCATCTTAAGTCAAATTGTCTAGCCTATTACACAACTCATGCTACATAGAATATAGAACATACAAATTTCTCATTACCCTCTTTAATTACTTCCATGTGATGAATCTATTTCCTCTACAACTCTTTTACTATGCACAAAATCATACTTCTAATATTTAGTATATTCTACAAAAGAATAGGTGGCTAAATGTACCTTACACTCCTCTGAGCTTAGTTGAGAGTCAAATGCCTCTTCTAGCTTCCTTTCCCATGCCAAGTATGCATAACGGTCAGATTGTCCTACAAATGATGGAATCTTGAATTTGGTCCTCCCTAATGACTCATCGTCCTCTTCTTGATATCTTCTAGTACTCTCCCAAGGAAAATCATTAGCTCTATCATAACTATCAAATTCACTATCAACTGCATGCCTTCTTTGTCTATCTTGATGCATAGCACCATCCAATCTAAGCCTCATCTCCTCTTTACCACAACTTCTGTGGGATAATGGACTGATGGGTGTAGTAGTATATAAGTCCTCTAGGCTATCCAACTGTTGGTTTATGCTCGCTAATGTCTCCGACAATCATCTCATGTAAAATGCATTATCCCATAGCATCTTGAAAATACGAGAAATAAAAAGAGCAAGGAAATGTGTATTGTGTGTAGGTGTCCTCTCACTTCAAAAGATGTAATTCACTTGTTTCTTACCTCTCACTCTTATATCACACAGTTAATGCACTCAGCAATACACTTACTAACTCAAATCTTATGTTCGTCTTATGGAATTCTAAGTAATTTTGGAAAATTCAAATGATGTATCCCCCAATAGTGCATAAATCTATGTAAGGACGAAACTTTGAATGTATAAGATCAATGTGGATACAATTAGATCAATCTAGAACTGAAAAACAAGTTAGTGGATCAATCCAAACTCAAAAAGATTGATCAAGCTTGAAAGAACATGGTACAATCGATCTTAGAACAACAGGGATCGATCTGGAGCAAGAAAACAACTATGCGATCATCTTGGAAAATAGGCGCCATTCAGCACAAATGGGAAATCATTCTGGGTTCTTGCACAATCACATGTGATCAATCTAGTTGAAAGGCGATATTGATGTTGCGATTCAAACTCACGATATTAATCAATGTAACTCCTATAAATTCACTCCAATTCTATTTCTTTCAAATTCCCAACGTTCTCCAAGTGATAAGAAACAAATTGGGATGTAAATTCAAGTAAGATCACAACTTTTTTTTTTGCACACCTTTCTTCTCTCCTTTTTTTTCATTTTTGCACAATTTTTTTTGTTTTTTTGTTTTTTACTTTTTTGAAATCAAACTCCCACAAAAATAAGCAACTCAAATACACAATAAATTTCTTTTTTACTAGAGAAAGAACGATACAAATGATAGGATATGAAGAACAGAAAGCAACAAAAATAAAAAGAATAGGATAAATTGATATCTAAACCAGTGCCTAGATAAGAATCCAAAAATAGTCAACTCTGATACCAAGTGATGCATTTGCAGAAGCATTAAAATAAAAAGATAGAAGCGTATGCCGGAACTCAATAAAATTTGCTTACACAAATCATGAAAAATGAGCTAATGCAACGATCCTTAATGAACTCTAGTAATAAGATGACCACAACTAGCATGCCTCGTTTGTTGATATGCCACGAATTAATCCAAGAAACACTTGGAATAACTTGATTTGAAATTTTTTATTCATAAGAAGTGAAGCACACGCAAATCCAAGAAAAACTAATGGATGAATTTTATTCATTGAGAATACCAAATAGTTCTCTTCATAAAAATAACCAAAGGTCCTTTATGTAGTGTTAGGAACCCTTAAAGCCCTCCTATAGTCATACACAAGTGTTTTAGGAAGTTTAGGAATGAAAATTGGAAAGAAATCTTTACTAAAATACAATTCTTGGGCTACACGACGTGGTCAAGCTCTATCTAGATGTTGTGGGATCGATCACACACCTTTCAGCACAATCTAGTGTGATCTAGAACCCACCTAATCGTAATTGCCGCATGTTCAATTTATAATTGCGGGTACTTGCAATCAAGCACCCTACGTGATCGTATTTACAAAATGTCTACATGTATAAGCCGATTTGCTTCAACTTGGGATTGATCCAAGCTCTTCGAGATCAATCATGACTTCATTGAGAACAATCTTAATGCCATTCCAAAGCTATATTCATTATTGTTTCTCACCAAGATAATCCATAACCTCAATTTTAACCTCCAAAACTTCTCAAAACTTCCAAAGCTTTTTGAAACTCATGCTCAAGGTTCTTTTTGTATTATTGGAGCTCATAAACTTCAACTTACTTCTAAAGTTTAACAAGCATTCTTTGTTCTGACTTGGGGCTCACATCTTCTTATTTAAAGATATCATCATTAATAAACACCATGGCAATTTATTTAGTTCAACCTAATTACAACTAAATATATTATTTTATGAGTCCTCTCGAGCTTCATTTGTAACCCACTAATTTAACCCTCGTCATGTATTCCAACTTTTTGTGTGAGGCTCTTTAACTTCATCTTTAATTGGTAATGTGCATATCTAGAAGGATATGGTTAACATCTAGCCTACAATCCATGTTATAGCCCAAAATGAAGTGAATCAAATTAAAATGAACCTTTCCGATTGTAAATACCAAGCTATATAGACCTTTGTCTTAATTTGTCCCAATTGAATATGAGTTATAAATTAAGTTAAACTTATAAACTTGATCAAATGACCAAAATGGCATTACCTTATGAGATAAATATTAATATCAAAAACCCATTTTCCAATCATACACTACCTTGGCGAAAGGCTTTCATCTCATGGAACACCAACTACATAGGACAAATGCCTTACTCACTTATAAGGATACAAATTCCTTGTTGAATACATAAATGCCTACATATGTATTCGAGCATTAGCATGTTGGGCTTATGACCCTGTCTCATATCAAGATAGATGTTAGCCTTTAATGCCTTAATGACACGTTGACCATCATACACACAAGACAACCATGTCATCTTAAGTTTAAGATCCATACACACTTAACACGATCATGAAGCAGGACATTAACAACTAAGAGTGAACTCCATACGATTACTTTGTTCAGCAAGTCATTGTACAAATGCCCATTTTCCAATGGTGCACCCACACAAGTATTCTTAGCATCCCATGCTAAATGACATGACACTCACTGTACAAATATAAGATGTGCAAGCTATATTGACTCTCTAATGCCTTTTAGAGTGTCTATGACTCAAACAAGTTTTAATGTTGAGTAATAAGATAGTCTTGTGTCCATATTCATAACTCCTTATGAATAAAGTTTCTTAACTCAATTATATAGACACATGCAACATTTCATGCCAATCAAAAATTATATGCATAAATAATTGTCCAAGAAACTAATATGAAAAATTAATATTTTGTTAATAATTGTGAAAAAGTACATACAAAAGCAAAATATCCTCTAGTATCCCTTTTTTACTATTAGAGTGGGAGTGCTTATCACTAACATGACCACATTTAAGGCCTCCATCACTTTAATAGTTCTAAAATTGGAAACTTTGTATGCCTTACTTGAATTGGAGTATCCTAGAAAAAATCCTTAATCACTCTTGTTAGAAAATTTTTCCAAGATTATCTCAGTCTCTCAAAATGGTACACTTACTCCCTAATGTAAGAGAGTATGATTCATTAGGCTTTCTACCTTTCACAATCTCATAGGGTGTTTTAAATAAGATGTTGTACATATGTGCCCAGTTTGTTTTGTAACATGTTAAATTAATGGCTTTAGCCCACCATTTTGTGTTTATCTTCTTTGCTCTAAACATTATTCTAGCCATTTTCTAGAGTGTTTGATTCTTTTATTCCACCATTCTATTTTCTTGAGGCATTTTGCAAGATGAATATTAATATTGGAAATAATAGTCATCAAACTGCTATTCTCAAATTCTTTACCATGGTCTATTCGTGTCCTTTCAATTCTGTCTACAGCCTTTCCTTTCTCATTTTCCAACTAAGCACAAAGATTTTTGAAGGCTTCAAAGATGTATACTTTTGCCTTCAAAAACTCCACCCAAGTGATTCATGAATAGTCATCTGCATAAAGAAAAATGTACCTAATGCCTTCAACGCAAGTGACTTTTGTTAGTTCCATTAGGTCCATGTGAAATAACTCTAAAATCCTTGATGTACTCAACCTCTAGGGTGC
This sequence comes from Avicennia marina, assembly GCA_019155195.1. Taxonomy (NCBI): domain Eukaryota; kingdom Viridiplantae; phylum Streptophyta; class Magnoliopsida; order Lamiales; family Acanthaceae; genus Avicennia; species Avicennia marina. The sequence continues at coordinate 14,198,333 of CM032754.1, read as the reverse complement.
TTTGTGAAACTTCCTTTGCTACTTTCCCAATTGATTTAGTCCATAAACATTTGATGTTCATCTTATCAGTGTTTTCAATCCACAAACAACTCCAATCTTTGAAAGTTTCAACAAGTCTTGATAGTGGATGTGTCCAAGCCTCCCATGCCGTTTTCACTTTCCTTTTTACTAGACGTTAAACAAGTTTTGGTGCTATTCGTAGTATAGTAGTTGTCCTTTGACCTGTTGCTAACAAGTACACAACATTTATCTTTGTTATATACTAGCATTGATCTTTGGGAATTTCAAAAACAGGTTTTGATCACAAAGTTAACTTATGTTTAATATATTAGCTTTAAGCTTGTCAACATGGAGGATACTCGTTAATCTTGGCATTTCATTAATATTAACATTTTCAATCACATGACATTTTTGTCAATCACCAAATGTCACTATCCACTAAAAATGCTTTTTTAATTGGATAAGTTCTCCTTGTCCCCTATTATATGTTTAAAAAAACCTCTATCAAGATACCATATTTCTTTAGAACAAGCTCTCAATGAGGTATAGGATACTAAACTCTTAATTTCTAGCTCTTAGACCCAAACTTGTCTAACTAAATTGTTGTTCCTTCGAGTGTCGCTAAATGACTATTAGCATGTCCTTTATACAACATGTGTCTCAATAATGAGAAGCCTCCATTCATCTAATGTCTTGCTATCCAACAAAGATTACGAAAGGATTAGCTTTCTACTTTCTCCTTCTATTGAATTGACTCTTTGTTAGGAATAACCGGGTCAACAATTAGAACAATTTCATTGACAAATTTGATTTCCTTCTTCTCTGAACTTCCAACTGCCATGACCTATGTATAACTTATGATTGTACGATTTGATGTCAACTTTCTAATGAAAAGCACATCCTCTAACTTAGCCTTTCCAGTATTCGACTTTTTCAAGGTTGATTCAATCTCTCAGCACTATTCATCTAATTTGTTACATTCGAATTTCAATTTGGAACACTCATAATTTAAGCATGATTTTTAGTTTATAGGGCTATCAAATTATCACAAGCTAATTGATAAGTGAAGTTCATCGTCAATATCACTTTTATCATTATCAGATATTGCAATATGGGTTACAACATTCTTCTATTTTACATTCATCGAATTGAAGGTAACTTGATTGCTTGTACGATTGCCCTCATCATCAGATTCCTTTGATTCATCTTCTCTCCATGTAGAGTTCATAGACTTGTCTTGCTTTTTGAGTGCGTGGCACATTTTGCTAGAATATAGCCATAGCCCTTACCCTCATAGCACTACACACCTCTGTTCTCAAATTAACCTTTTCATGCTTCTTGAACTTTTTCTTTTAATATGGGGAAAGTTTTTAGATGAATTGCCTAATTGTTTTATTGAATTTTGGCCTCTTTTTCCTTAGCAACTTTTTTTGCTTCTTTGTCAAGTAAGCTGTGTCATCATCACTATTGCATATAGTCATCATCATCATCTTAATCACTTTATCTTTCATAGTAAAAGGGCAAGCTCCTTCTCCTTCTTCGTAACATTTATGTTCATCTCATAGGTTTGAAGTGAATCCAAAAACACATCCAAGAATAAGTTGTCCACGTCTTGTACTTCCTATATTGCAACTACCTTAGGGGTGAATCTTTCAAGCAAACATCTCAAGGACTTTTGGGCTAATTTTGTCTTAAAATATTTCTTACCTAATTGATAGGTTTGCTTAGCATTGTGCCTCAATCTACCATTAAACTTAGCTATGATTTTACCTTTACCCATTCTTAATATTTTAAACTGTGTTGCCAACATCTAAATCTTTGAAGACCTGACAACATTGGTTCATTCGTGAACATTTTAGGGGATATCCCAAGCCTCCTTCATCTATACCTGTAAATATTGCATTAATCACTTTAGAATTTCCTAGTGCTACCCAAATCCTTAGAAATTTTGATTCTTTCATCAGTTTAAATGGTAGGAGTATGCCAACCATACTCAATGGCATACCATGCTTTCTCTTCCTATGGTTTTATGAATGCCTTCATACATGCCTTCCAATAAGGGTAATTAGTTCCATCAAGATGCAGTAGTCGTGTAACGGATGCTCCTTCTTTAGTACTCATTTTAAAACCTTTTTAGGATCTCATCTACTTTGACAAACCTACCTAACCTAGTAAACCAAGCTCTAGCACCACTTGTTACATTGGGTTGATATTAACAACATACCTACTAGTGTTGCAATGAGTGTTGAGAATACAATACACAATAAAAATAGAATATGAAAATGAGACACAAAAATTGGTAACACAAGTTAGAGCAACAACTCCCACGTTTACAAGGTCTTGCCTAATAAAAGCTTCCACTAAACGAAAATGGTAAAGAGATATCCACAAAATTTCGCACTCAACTCATTACTCTAATCCCAAAATTCTCAAATTGTTGAAAGCACACTTTACCTAACAGTGTTTACTTAGCCTACACTAAGATCAACATTTTATCATAATAAGCTCCTTCAAGATTTTACCTGATCAACATTTTATCATAATAAGCTCCCTCAAGATTTTGCCTAACACACTCTTTTCTCTACATTACTTCAAATCAAAGTCATTTAACATGAAAGCTAAACAACTTAACAACATAAATGAGAAACTCAAATGATTAGACTCTAACTCTCTTGATTTCTCTCTATTGCCTTCCAAGGTTCTTCAACCTCCTATTTATAATACTGCATCAACATTTTCCAATTAGAGTTGGTTTCTACATGATGATTATCCAGCATCCAAATGTTTAGGTGATTTCTTCTCTCTAGTCCAATTTTGTCGACAACAATCTGACATAATAGGACTGAACTCTTGTTTCATCTTTATCCACACCTCTTCAAGCTTTGGTTTCTTTAGTTCTAAGCTCTAGATGGTTTCAACTTCTTTGGATGTTCTATCAATTGTTACATCTAATACAAGAATTCTATCAAGTTTAGGATTCTTTATCAATTGGGAACAATATGCCAACAATCTTAGTCAACATGCAAATAATTTTAAATGCTTTATTGTATTCACTAATTTCATTTGTTATTAATTAAGAATTCATAACAACTTGACAAAGGAAAATTAAGATAATAAAAAATATGAATTCTAGATTTAATTTAAAATAATAAATTTCTCCAATTAAAATATTAATTGGTAAAACTCAAGGCGAAGAAGAGGAAAAAGAAAAAATAAAGTTCATTTATAAGTTGTATTTATTAGTTGTAAAATATATATATTTATTTTAAAATATAAAGGAAGAAAATATTATATTTTTAATTTAAAATATTGTTTGAAGAAGCGTTATAAGAAAAAATAAACGAAAAATGGACAAATCTAATATTGAACGATTTTTTTCATACAAATTTTGAATTTCTCTCATTTTGCTTACTTTGTGGAATAAGAACATGTAAAGGGGGAAGGGAAAGGTTGGACAGCAAAAGTTTATGTTTGTTTTGATTTTTTAGTCTGTGTTTTTAAATGTATTTTCTTGAAAAATGTGAAAGTAAGAGAAAGATAAAAATAAAATTTAAAAAGTATAATAATTGCAATGTGTGTTTTCAAGGTGAAAAATGAAAACAAACATAACCAAAGGTTTTAGCATATAAACTTGATAAAAGTAAAATCATGTTTCTATAATAAACTTTAAAGTTTATAAGTCTTAGCAAATAAAAATATTTATAAAATTAAATCAGAAAATCTTTATCAAAACCAAAAATTAATGAACAATAATAACACTTATATGAAAAGGAAAATTTGAAATTTTTGGTAGACAGTTAAACAAAGATTTTCAGAAAAAATAGCAAATAAAATGACAAATAAATAATTGCATCTTAACATTTTTTTTGTTGGATAGATTGCATCAACATTTGAAAATACAAATAGATAAACAAAAACTAGAAAATAAGAAAATGATTATACAGAAAAATGAATAAACAATAGCAAATTTAAAATAAGTTTTAAAACAATTTCACTTGACAGAATCTAAAAAACATTAATTGCTACTCGCAATTAACGTTCAACAACGAATGATAAAATATTAAAAACTCAAGATAAAAGATGGTAGAGAAAGATGATGAGTTCTGCCATAATATATTTTACAATTCAATACCAAATTATTTGGAAATCAATATAAAACAATAATGAAAGTTATTTTTCATGAATCAAAATATATATTTATTTTAAAATTATATCACAAACTTCAGTATATAGTGAATGAGAATATTGATACTTAATTTCTGATCTAATAAAAAATTAGTTGATTTCTAATAGTAAAATGTATTATGTATATTTCATATTTTCTATATTATATATATCACAAAAAGAAAATTATTGATTGTAAGTAAAACGAGTAATTTCTTTAAAATCTTTTGTATCTTTTTCTCTATTTGCTTTAGTTTTTTTTTTTCTTTTTTACGCGTGTAGTTTGATCTTCTTTGTAGATATATAATAGTCAACGCAAATAAATTTATCATCATTAATCATTAATTAGCATTAAAAATAAATTAATCATGTTTTTATTTATGCTATGAAAAATGTCATAAAGATACTGTATTAAAAATATTAATAATAAATAATAATTTTTGTAAATATTACAAATAACATGCTATTAAATATAAAATAAATTGGGTCAACTTGTTTTTTTGATATTGCATGTCAAAAGGAGATATCAAACGTGGCAGCAGAGGCAAGGGCTCACAGCTAGCACATTCTGTTAAGGGTAGTTATTCAGGTGGTTGGAGTGGTCCCAATGGATGTGACTTAGCGTGATTTTGTGGCTGATTCAAAGTAGTATAAGGTAGTGTAATTAGTTTAGAAGAAAGTGAAATGTATGGGGCGTGAGTCAATGGAATAGTAATCAGTGCAGGCAAAGGAACTACATCTGTGATAAAGAAATAATACATTTTCCAACAATTGCCTTGTTGAGTGTTTTTTCCTCCTATTTTTCACTTTGAATGATGAACAATTCTGTAGACTTAGCAATTTATTCTTGAAGGTTCAAACACAATTCAACATTGTATTAGAGCTTGGAGGATCCGTTTAAAGTAATCACTTCAGGCATTACTGGTCTGACTCTAGCTTAGTTTGTTCATCTTTCTCCTTCATCTATTTTTTGTTTCTCCAGTTGATGGAGTCTTCATCGAGATCGATTAATCCTATCAATCGACCACACTCCAATGTTTTGACAGAGGATCCAAATTTAGACTACGACATTCATCCAATTGACAATCAAAACAACTTGATTATGCATCCAGAACTGAATGGCAGCAACTATGCCACTTGGAACAGATCTTTTAAGTTGCCGCTCTCAATCTAAAACAAACTTGCATTTGTGGATGGAAGCATTGTGGAACCGGCTGAGGATGATCCTCTCCATCATTCCTGGGAGAGATGTAATGATTTGATCGTGGCCTAGCTGTTGAAATTGATGAATCCATCACTTGCAGCCACTGTGTTTTATATGAGACATGCAAATCAGATGTGGAATGTGCTATTTAGACAGTTCTCCTAGCCTGATGATAATAGAGGATGTAAGCTACAAAGCGATTTGCATAAAGTTAGCCAAGGAACACAATTTGTAGATGCTTATTACATGGAGTTGATGGGAATATGGGAGGAATTGAAGATGTACCAGCCACCACCATACTGCAAGTGTGGAAAGTGTAATACTACATGCTTCCAGTCCTTTGTTAACTCACAAGAGAAAGACAAAGTGTATAAGTTCTTGAATGGACTTAATGAGACATATTTTTCTAATAGATTCTAGTTATTAAGGCAGAGGTCGTTTCCATCTCTTGACGAAGCTTAGAATGCCATAGCCGTGGAGGAAATGCAAAGAGATAGTGCATAAGTGAGATCACTGGCTTATAGTTCAACCTTAGTATCTGCTTCAAACAACAAGGAAAGGAAAGTAGATATAGTGTGCTCACATTGTGGGAAAAAAGGCTATACCAGGGAGAAATGTTATAGAATTGTTGGCTTCCCATCTAACTTTAAATTTAGTGAAGGAAGAGGGAGGACAAGACAAGCTACTGTGGTGAATTAGGCAAGGATTGAGTCAGCCAAGGAGCTTGAAGAATCCACCAAATGTGAACACCTAAGATTGACACGGGTGTAGATGAGGAAGCTTGTGAACTTGCTAAACTCACAAGGCGTGCATGAATCCAGTGTGGACAACCTTCAGAAACGGCATGACTCAGATGCTCAATCAAGATCAACAGTTTTCTGTGACAGAATCCAACTTCGCAGGTAACCAAAACAATTTTAAACCTTTTTTTGATGATCCTAGATGTATCACTACCTATTTTGGTATAATTCAACCTGTGCAGCACCAAACTTCCACCATTAGACCAATCTCTTGAATCATAGACTCAGGGCGACATATCACATGTGTCACTCACTCTGCTCATTCCAATCTTATGAACTTGTTAGGAATATGTTTGTTTGTCTTCCTAATAAAGCAAGGATTCCAGTGTCAAACATAGGATCTGTTAGATTGTCTGACTCACTCACAGTCAATGATGTTTTGCATGCTCCCTCATTCAAATATAACTTGATCTCAGTCAACAAACTTACAAAGTTACACCACTGCTCTCTTGTGTTTGAATCTGACTCTTGCTACTTCCAGGGCTCATCACCCAGGATGAGGATTAGAGTGGCTAGAGTCTCAGAAAGGCTATATATTTTGGAGTAAACCACCACCAAATTAGCTCCAACAGTTAGTGAAATTCACAAATGTTCATCTACTTAGGCATCCCTCACATTTAGTTGTTAAACAGCTGTAAAGAATAAATCCTTGTATTGGTTTAGTAGACAATAAGAACTGTGATGTCTGCCACAAGGCAAAATAGAAACGATTATCCTTCCTCTTTATGCAATTAGTACTATAAAACCTTTTGAGTTAATACATGTAGATGTTTGGGGTCCATATTTAATACCTGCCATCAATGGTTTCCCTTTCTTTCTAACCATTGTGGATGAGTTCAATAGATGTACTTGGACTTATTTGATGATACAGAATCAGAAGTGGCCTGTGTCTTGCCATGCTTCTATAGAATGGTCCAAACACAGTTTGACACAAAGATACAGTTCATGAAATAGATAATGCAACTGAACTAAGGGTGCCTACCTTCTTTGATGAGTTTGGCATTATCCATCAACGTTCTTGTGTTGAAACCCCACAGAAAAATGCAGTAGTGGAAAGAAAACACCAACACATTTTATCCATAACTTGAGCACTCCTTTTCCAAGCCTCCATGCCAAAGAAATTTTGGGGTAAAGCTATGCTCAATGCAACTCATTTAATTAACAGGCTTCCTACTAAATTTTTGGCTAATAAAACACCTTATGAGGTCTTGTTTGGAATTGCACCAGATTACTCCAACTTGAGGGTCTTTGATTGTCTTGTGTTTGCTTCAACTCTAAAAAGGGAAAGAACTAAGTTTGATACAAGAGCTAGGAAGGCTGTCTTTATAGGAAAACCAAGTAGAATGAAGGCTTATAAACTTTATGACTTAGAAACTAATGAAATCTTTATCTCAAGAGATGTAATATTCCATGAGAAAGTCTTTTCCTTTGCAGAGTCCAATCAATTGTTCACAAACACACATAGCACACAATCTGCCCCTCCTATTGTTCCCATTCTACATGAGCAAATCATTGTGATCCACAATGTGGATAGCAAACTTGTAGTCTTGGTTCGAGAGATGAAATGAATCTTACCTTGCCTATAAGAAATGACACTGTTGTAACACCTCTACCAGATAACATTGAATAGCCTAGTCTTGAATCTCCTCAACTCAGAAGATGAGAGAGGATTAGAAAACTGCCTAAATACCTTGAGCTTTACCGACACAACATAACTAATCCAAGCCAGCAAACTTGTAATTCTACCACCAGCTACCCCATAGCTAACAGCCTCAGTACTAACCGACTATGCCAAGAATACAACTCCTTTTCATTTACATTAAATGACACACGAGAACCCGAGTCCTACGCTGAAGCTATCAGGTTGCCACATTGGAAGAAGGCTATGCTAGAAGAGTTGAAGGCATTGAAGGAAAATAAGACATGGGAACTTATAATTCTGCCCATGGGTTGTCACACTATAGGCAATAAGTGGGTTTACAAGACCAAACTGAAGTTAGATGTATCTCTTGAGAGGTACAAGGCAAGATTTGTGGCTAAAGGATACAACCAAATTAAGGGTTTTGACTACCAAAAAACTTTCAGCCCAGTGGTGAAACAAACAACAATGAGACTTTTCTTAACATTAGCAGCAAGTGACTATCTGAAATTGAGACAACTAGACATCCACAATGCCTTCCTCAATGGAGACTTGAATGAGGAAGTTTAAATGGATATACCACAGGGATATAAGACAAAAGGGGAGTAGAATTGCCTAAAGATAGATCTAATGTGCAGGCTGAAAAAATCCCTCCACGAATTGAAACAAGCCTCGAGACAATGGAATGAATAGCTGACAGAGGCACTTTGTTAATATGATTTCAACCAATCAAAGGTTGATTGCTCACTCTTTGTAAAGGGGGCAGAAGAAGGAACCAGAATTATGCTACTAGTTTATGTTGATGATGCATCGGTAAGAGCTAAAGATGAGAAAGATGTTGATGGCCTATTGACACACTTGAGGACAAAGTTCAAGATTAGAGACCATGGGACTCCAAGTACTTTCTTGGAGTGGAACCAGCAAGATCATAGAAAGGTATATTCATGTGCTAAAGGAAGTACATTCTAGACATATTAACCACTTATGGACTGCTTGGTGCCAAGGCTGCCATGACACGTATAGAAGAAAATAAAAAGCTGACCAAGGAAGATAAAGAGCCACTCAAGGAAGAAACATACTACAGAAGGCTGGTTGGAAAGCTTATATACTTCACCTTATGGTTCATTAGTTGTACAGGAAAGACTCATTTGAATGCAGCCTTTAGAGTGCTAACGTACCTGAAGAACGCACCAGGGAAGGGAGTCATCAAGAGAAGAATAAATACCAACAAAACCTACTGGCCTGGTGGGACAGTGACTGGGGTGGATGCATTAACACAAAAAAATCTGTCACAGGATTTTGTGTTGCTCTACTCGATTCTTTGATAAGCTAAAATTAAAGGAGCAAAGTGTGGTGAGAAGGAGCTAAATAGAGGTTGAATACAAGGCACTAACATCCTACCTTTGTGAGGTAATGTGGACACAAAATCTACTAATAGAGTTTGGAAAGAAACTTTGCCAACCTATCACAATATACTGTAAGACCAAAAGTGCACTCTACATTTCTAAAAAGCCCACTTATTATAAGAGGACCAAGCACTTTGATCTTGATTTTCATTTCCTTAGAGAAAAAGTACAAGACGGCATGGTTGAAGTAAGACATTTGGACTCAAAAGACCAACTGGCTGATGTTTTCACTAAAGGATTAAATTAAAAACAATTTAACTAGTTGTGCAAGATGAATGTGGAGAATATACACACTCATCTTGAGGGGAAGTGTCGAAAAAGGAGATATCAGATGTGATAGTGAAGGCTAGGAGTCAGTAATAAAGTTTGACAATTGCAAGGGCTCACAGCTAGCACATTTTGTTGAGGGCAGTTATTTAAGTGGTTGGAATGGTCCAATAGATGTGACTTGACATGATTTTGTAGATGATTCAAAGTAGTATAAGGTGGTCTAATTAGTTTAAAAGAAGGTGAAGTGTGTGGGGCGTGAGTCAATGGAATTGTAACCTGTGCTGGCGGGGGAACTGGATCTGTGATAGGGAAATTATGCCTTTTCCAACTATTCCCTGAGTGTTTTTCCCCCTATTTTTCACTTTGAATGATGAACAATTCTATAGACTTAGTATTTCATGCTTAAAAGTTCAAACACAACTCAACATCGCAAACGTGAGCTAGTGAATTCGAATGCAAACTAATTTAGTAATTTTATCAGCAAATTAATTTTGAGAACATTTGTCTATGGTTGTTTCAGATGGGGAGGAAAATTCAAGTTATTCGAACAAAGATAAAAATTACATTTGATTTGTAAAATTTGATTGGGTATAATAATTATTTTTATATTTAATATGTAATAATAATTAGATAATGCAATAATATATAAGTTTATAAGATAAAAAAAATAAATATAAATACAAAAATTTTAAAAATAGGTGTTAATTTGATTGTAAATAAGTATAACAATTAAAAAATTATTAGTTAGTTATAAAAGATAAAGGGAAGAAATTTTAATTTTAGAATTTAAATAAATTTTTTAAGATAAAATATTTAATTTGTAGGATTTTTAAATAGTTATGCATATTGTTAAATTTAAATCAAACGTAAACATTTGAATTCTAGTTGGTGCTTGACAGCGACATAAAAGGGCAGGCACTTTCATTCTGTCTGTGACGGTGCACCAATTCACCGAATTCGTTGACCAACACGGCGAATATCTTTTATTAATTAATGCCATTTCCTCCCACGTTAACGCTGTCAGTTTACAAACCCATAAAAAATCTGATCGTCTTTATCTTTAGAATGTTTTTATATCTTGGAGATGTCGTGTTGGAACATGCTTGACTGCATTTGTAACCGTACGCGTTGCACAGCGACTGGCCCCACACCCAACACGCATTCATAATTGATTCTGCCAACTCGGGTTTAATTTTGTCCCCCGCCATCGCCCTTTTATTCCGTTCATTCCGCCAGATCAAATGTTTCAAATCGAATCGACAGATAACTTTTACAGAATAATGTATTTTTTACGTAGTTTTGGTCATCTATAATCAGTGATGCCTAAATGAAATTCATTGTATAAACACAAACCACTATCAATAAACTACGATCTCTTATTTGTTCTTTTTAAATAATTAATGGAAATGAATCCAACCCCTTTTTAATAAAAAATAATTTAAGAATTTCAGCTGTGCCTCTATCACATACCATGCCTCAAGGTGCAGTTTTTGTTATTTTCTTTAACCACACCTAAAATAAAAGGGAATATTGTGAATCCGGCGCTTACGAATACGATCTTCTTTATTTATTGTATCGAATAGCAAGTGGGTTTTTATGGCATGTCCACAGAACCTGAAATAGTATATGAATTTGTGAAAGCACCTAACTTCTATCCATACACAAAGCACAATGCCACAACTAAAGTAAGAATGCAGAAAAGGATGGAAGGGGATGGATTTTCATTACTAGAACAGTTACTATTCCATTGAGCCTTTAGCTCCCGTCTCGCCATATATACAAGTGAAGGTAACTTGCAAAGCACTAACTACCTTCTCCATTAACCGTTAATGAGTTGGCAACTACTAACTTAATTAACTATACCAAAGAACTACCAAAAACTACCAAGAAGACACATATGCACACACACTAATAGTTGAGCTGGCCTTGTCGCTGATACTTCGACAAGATCTCGAGCTCAACCAATTTCAATAGCCCCTTTCAAGGTAGAAAATGGCAGTTTACCATTCCCACATCTTGCTCAAATGTCGGTTAGACAGATGTGCAAAGAGAGGTTTGGTCATAACATCTGCAATCAATCCTTTCTATGGTACATAAAAAATGTTGATGAACCGCCTTGAAGTTGATCCCTTACAATGTGACAATCTATTTCTATGTGTTTACTTCTCTCATAGAAGACTAGATTTATAGCAATATACAATGCAGCCTAGTTGTCACAATTCAATTGTGATTGCTCAACATTCTCAACCCTTAAAGCCTAAAAAATGTACCTTATCCAAGTCAATTCTCTATATTTTGAAGCCATGGCTTGATATTCTGCTTTAACTAATAATCTAGACATAATGCATTGTTTCTTTGATTTCCAAGACACTAGAGAACTTCCCAAGAAGACACAATAACCTGTAATGGATCTCCTAGTATTTGGACAAGATCCCTAGTCTGAGTCACAATAGGCTTTCAACTTCAAGTCATCATTTGAAGGGAAGAATAACCCTTGTCCAGGTGCTGCCTTGATGTAGCGCAGAACTCTATAGGCTGCCTTAATGTGTAGGTTAAAGGGTTCTTATATTAACTGACTTAAAGCTTTCACACTATACAAATAATCAAGTCTAGTAATGGTTAGGTAAAGTGATCTACCTATCAATTTGCTATACACAAATAGATCAGCAAGTGGCTTCCTTCCTTCCTTACTTAGTTTGACATTATACTCCATAGGTGTTTTACTATGCCTCCCACCAACTAGGCCACTGTCTGCAAGGATGTCCAAGTCATATTTGGATTAGCTAATGTGGATCATAATTGTATTTCTTACCACCTCTATGCCTAGGAAGTATTTCAAATGTCCTAGATCCTTGATCTTAAAATTGCTGTCAAGAAAATCCTTTATTTGTGTTGTTATGGCCTCAAAATCGCCTACCACCATGATGTCATCCTCATAGACTAATTATGGCGTGAAAGAATCCTTTTTCCTCATGATGAACAGGTTGTAATCAACCCTACATTGCACAAAACCAAAATTGATTAAAGCATGAGATAGTATAGCATATTCTTGCCTTGAGTCATGTTTTAATCCATACAAGCTTTTGTTTAGTTTGCATACGTAGGCTGCTCCTCATATATTATACCCCGGTGGCTTCCTTATGTATATCTCTTCCACTGAATCTCTATGTAAAAAGGCATTGTTCACATCAAATTAATGTAAACTCCAATCCTTCATAGCAGCCACAATAAGCAAGCATCTTACTGTTGTTAGTTTTACCACTAAAGAAAAGGTCTTTTGGTACTCAACTTCTTCCTTTTATGTGAACCTTTTAGCTACCAATCTTACCTTATACATATCTTTCTATAATTCCATCTGACTTGTACTTGATTTTATACACAAATTTGCATCTAATTGCTTCCTTCCTAGTAGGTAGATTAGTTAAGGTCCATGTCTTATTATCCTCTAATGCCTTTATTTCAACTTACATAGCCTGCTGCCAATTAGGATCCTTTGAGGCTTCTACATAAGTGTTCACCTCCTCTTCTGAGGAAATACCAGTAAAAAGGGCTTGGTGATGATGAGTAAGAAACTTGCTATTACTCAAAATAGTCTCAAGTGGATATTTAGGAAGGCTTTTGCAGTTTACCTCACTTGGCTGTGTTGAAAATGGTGAAGATGAGAAGACCTATTGGCAGTAGTATTCTTGGTGATATTTATGGGCATTTCTCACTCTGGATGATCTTCTCAAGACAACAGGAGCTTGGTTACTAAATGTAACAATGTCTAGTGCTAGTTCATTTTTAGGAGGAGTGGAGTGGGTGGTTTGCTATAGATTATTTTGGTTCTCTAAATGTAGACTATTAGAGTTGATAGAAGGATGTGTTTGACAATGTGTGTTAAAGTCTTGGTCATCATAAGGTGGAGGATAAGAATTTGGTGCAACACTAAGGGTTTGTGGATGATTAGGTGGCGTGGGATTAGTGAGCTAATCTTGCAATTTGAAGGGAAAGACATTTTCATAAAAAGTCACATCCCTTAAGATGAATACATGCTTAGTTCTAGCGCAAGTAATTTATACCCTTTCACACTATAAGGAGTAGCCTAAAAATACACATTTCTTTGCTTTAGCATCAAATTTTCTTCTTCCCAAGCTTAGTGTAAATGCATAACACATGCAACTAAAACTTTCATGTGCTAATGTGAAAGTTGGATTCCAAATAACAAATGATAAGGTGTTTTACCATTTAAGGCTATGGTTGGGGTTCTATTTATAATGCATGTGGCTATCAAAATGCATTCAATCAAAATGTGTTCAATCCAGAACTTTAGAGGCATGTTTGATTGAAAACTCGATGCTCTTACCACATTCAATAAGTGTTGGTGTTTCTTTTCAATCATGCTATTTTGTTAGGGAGTTTTCACACAAGTTTTCTAGTGTATTATCCCTTCTTCTTGGTAAAAATCTATAAGGTTGAATTCTAATCCATTCTCAGTCCTAATGGTCTTTATTTTCTTTCGAAATTGATTTTGTACTGAGTTGTGAAAGGTTTTCATGCAATGCTTAGTTTCTGTTTTTGCTTTATATAAGTACACCCAAGTTATCTTGGTATAGTCATCAACTATAGTTCAGAAGAAACGACTTCCATCATATGCTATATCATTAAATGGTCTCCATAAATCATAATGCAACATCTCAAAGGGACATGAAGATCTATGATAGCCATGATCAAAAGGCTTTTCTGTATAGCTTTTCAAGAGCGCAAATTGGATAAACAAACTTGTATATTTTATTTCTGATTAGTTTTATATCTAAGTCATCAATGAGTTCTAACTTTCTACTTAACATATGACTAAGTCTATAATGCTAAAAGGCATAATCAACGTTAGGACTTACAACAAAATATGACTCATGTGAGGGGGTGTGTAGAAATTTTAGTAGGTCTACTGTAAATTGTTGAGGGTGCACCTTATTTCCCAAGAATTTATACAGGTTATCCTTTGCTTCACCCTTCCAAATCATAGTCCAAGAAGCAAGGTCCTGCACATAACAAGATGAGGAGGAAAACACAAGGCAACAATGGTCTTGGGTTAGTTTTCTCACTGAAATGAGGTTCAATGCAAAGGATGGTACATAAAGAACATTGTTCAAGGTGATGGACTCTATTAACTTCACCTTGCTTATGTGTGTTGCTGTCACTTGTGATCCATTTGGAAGTCTAATTGGAATAGAAGTGGTGGTTGTGATAGAGGTAAACAAGCTTATGAGATAGATCATGTTATCAATTGCCCCAGTGTTAATTATCCAAGGTTAAATAGCATTTAAGCTTTGTTAAGGGTTTGTGAAAAAGGAGGTAAAGGCTTACCATTCATGTTGGATGGGCTAACATTGTGAGTAGAAGGGGTGGCAAAGGTAGTGTTCATTGAAAGAGGGTTTTGACTTTGAGATTAGCTTGCATCACTTAACCTGCTAACTGTTGTCTTTCTAGTACCAAGGATTGCCATCAACTCACGATATTAAGCCTCGGTGAGAGTCATCCTATCACCATCCTCACCAGAAAGAGTTCCTGACTCTTATGAAACACCTTGAGCCAACAAGGTTGTACCTACATTCTTGCTTCTTTTTTGGTGTAGCCTATGTACCCTAGGGGATATCCCTTTAATTTGTAACACCTTTCAGCAACATGCCCCTTCACATTACATGTGTAAATGTTGAAAGCTCTGCATTCCCTGCCTTGAAGCAATTTTCAAATGTGTGGCTTGGGATATTGCAATGAGTGTAGCACAGTCTATCCCTTTTGCTTGCTACTCATGAAGTGTTTGGACTCCTTTGTGCTGCCAAAGCATGTGTCCCAACTTCCTGCATAATAGTAAGGATTTGGTGCTGTTTTTCTTACAGTTGAACCATGGCAAAAACCTTATTAATAGTTGGCAAGGGATCCAACATCAAAATCTGATCTCTAACATTAGCATATGACTCAATTAGCCCCATCAAGAATTGCATCATACAATATCTTTGATATTTATTTGTAGGAATTCTTAACTGTCCACAAGTATACTTTGGCATTCCGTCATACAATGAAAGTTGATCCCATATTTCTTTAAGATTGCCATAATAAGTAATTACTGTGTCATCTCCTTGCATCAACAAGTTGAGAGCCTTCTTCAGTTGATATATCTTTTGCCCATTTTGCTGAGACTTCCTCTCATTGAGTTCATTCCAAAGTTCCAAGGTATCATCTACAAACAATAAACTACTTTTAGTAGATAGAGACATGGAGTTCAAGATCCAAAAAACTACCATATCATTGTATCTCTCGTAGGCTTCAAGCAAGGCAGGATCATCAGTAGTAGATTTCTTGATCTACCACCGAAAAAACCCTACTTGTTCTTTGCTCTATAGGCTTTCCTTATGCTCCTCGCTCAAACTACATAGTTCTTTATGTTTAGTAGCTCAAGAACTAAAGCCACCATGGGGTTATCTCCATTTTCTATCTTGAATTGATTAGTAGGGTTAGCAAAGTTGAGAAATCATTCTATTGGGGTTTGGCGCTGATTTCCAACTAAAGATGATCTTTGAAATATTGTGATAGTTGTTTTTGCTCCTTCCTCCTTTCTTTAGGACTCTAGTAGCACGTGTTAGCACCTAACTTTGATCCATACACGTAGCGTAACGTGACAACAAACGTAAGGATGCAAAAAAGAAGGATGGAAGGGATGGCTTTTCATTCACAGATTTAGGTCCCCTTCGGCCATATATACAAGGGAAAGTAATTTGCAAAGTACTACCTGCCTTCTCTATTAACTGTCAAGGAGTTGGCAACTATAACTTATTTAATTATACCAAGGAACTACCAAAAACTACCGAGAAGACACGTATACACGCACGCCCGCGGCTGAGCTGGCCTTCCAGCTGATACATCAGCAAGATCTCCAGCTCATTCAATTTCAATAGAATTTGCAGTTGGGAGGTAGAAGGCAACTTGAATACGAAATGAACGGCATACAGAGCAACTTTCGAGGTGAAGAAATCTGAAGCCCAGCTACAGCAGCCACGGCATCTCCATTTGTAAAATAAACTGCAAAGTCCACTTGACGGAATCCCATTGGTTCCTCTCCCAAACAAACCGACTGAATAGAGACAAAGCCAATCACCCCTAAATCAATCCCATTGGTTCCTCTACCAAACAAAACCTACCAAATAGAAACAAAGTCAATCACCTTTAAATCGTTCCAGCATCCAGCTTCTGTCAGACTCACCAGACTAGATCCGCTTTCCTTATCAGTCTTTCCCGACTATTGATTCGGCCGAAAAATTTCACTGCCAGTGCTTAATTCCATGGTCACTGAATCGTGGTGAAGGGGGATGGGTCGTGAACGACAAATCTTTCCCAAGAGCAGGAATTTCGCGCGGTGCGCGTCGCATGCGCAGGACGAGCTCCGCACCTTTCGGACGTGGCTCAAATGGCTGTGCGTCGACCAATCCAGCGTCTGGACCTCCTGCTTCTCCTGGTTAGTGTTCTTGATATTAGCCATTCTTGTTCCCGCCGTCTCGCATTTCGTGCTCGATTGCGGCAACTGCGACAGCCTGCACAGCAGGCCCTACGACACCGTGGCCCAGCTCTCGCTCAGCGGCATCGCCACCATATCCTTCATTTCTCTCTCCACTTTCGTCCGGAAGTATGGCCTCCGGAGGTTCTTGTTCTTCGATAAGCTCCACGATGAGAGCGAGACTGTTAGAAAGGGTTACACCCGACAATTCAATGTAAGGAATTTTATCGATTTAACTCTATTCCAGTAACTGTGAAAATCGCGCGTATTGAATTGGATTTCGATGTCATTGAATTCGAAGACCGTTGACTTGTGAATGTTAGAAAGATATTAACCTAGGGATTGTATGGCTCAGCTAATTATTTTCCAGACATATCATCTCGTTCAATGTGTGTTGTGAGTGATGTCCTAGATTTTCAATCGCCTAAACCGACTACGTTGTTGCCGCCAAGAACTTTAACAATCTGATCCGCGTGCCTTTAGTTGTTTGCATTTATTTTAAGGGGGAACATGTTTCTTGTTTCCGTGATTGATGAATTATCTTCGCCGCAAGTGCAGAGATCACTGAAGATCTTATTCATTTTTGTGGTGCCTTGTTTTTCGGCCGAGAGTGCCTACAAGATATGGTGGTACGGCTCCGGAGGAACACGGATCCCCTTCATGGGAAATGTCATTTTGAGCAATTCGGTTGCTTGCATCCTGGAGCTATGTTCGTGGTTTTACAGAACAATGGTCTTTTTTCTAGTCTGCGTTCTGTTCCGTCTAATCTGTTATCTTCAGATTCTTCGCATGCAAGATTTTGCTATGGTGTTCCAGGTTGATTCTGACATGGAGTCGGTCTTGGGAGAGCACCTAAGAATACGAAAATATCTCAAGATCATAAGCCACAGGTACAGGGTCTTCATATTGTGGGCATTGATATTCATCACGGCCAGCCAGTTCGCCTCTCTTCTGATGACTACGCGGCCCAATGCAGATGTCAACATATATCATAGTGGAGAACTTGCGGTATGCGCATTCAGCCATTTACAGTGGAGTCCAATCGTGTTAACTTCTAGAGATGACACCGCCATTCATTTTCATTCAAGCTTAAGTGGCTGCTAGTGGTGCTGAAATTTTGCATTTGCTTCGCAGGTTTGCTCTGTCAGCCTTGTAGCCGGGCTTCTTATTTTGCTAAGGAGCGCAGCCAGAATTACCCACAAGGCCCAAGCCGTGACCTGCCTTGCAGCCAAGTGGCACGTTTGTGCTACGATCGACTCCTTTGCTACAACAGACACTGAGACTCCAATTGCTCGGGCGGCTCAGGAACAAATTTTCACTGCAAGTTCTGTTGGATCAACTGATTTGGATGATGTTGGTGATGAAGAAGATGAACTTGACAATACTAAATTGTTTCTCTCTTATGCCCAAACGACAATCTCATTTCAGAAGAGACAAGCATTGGGTAAGTAGGGCTATCTGGGGTTGTTCTGTCAAAGAACATTCTGAAATGTGAATTCATTCACGTTTGTTTTGTGTACACTTCAAATGAAGTATCGCATACCAGAAAATCTGTAACATTTTAAATTTTGGTGCATTGCAGTAACATACTTTGAGAACAATAGAGCAGGAATCACTGTATATGGCTTCATGCTGGACAGAACTTATCTTCGCACCATATTTGGGATAGAGTTAACCCTGATACTCTGGCTGCTTGGGAAGACGATAGGCATTTCTTGAACAAGCAATGGGTATGACTTGCAGAAAATTTGTTAGTGCATGTATGATTACCATTTGCTGGGGAGCCACGGGAGGTTGTTGAGTTGCTTGGATCGTAGAAGACAGTGTTGAGTGCATGAAGAGGATAGCAATTCATTCGTTCCATTGTTACTTGTGTTTCTTCATACTGCTGTATGCCTCTCTCTCATTTTTTTGTACTCTGTTTTGTGTTAGTTTTTATTTTGAGCCGTGAGGGATATACTGCTAAGGGGTCTTGACTAGCTATGTTGCTTCTTCGACTACAGTATCAGAAAATTGCACCAATCCAAGAAGTTTCTACTTCTACAGTTCTTTTGCCTGTTTTATGCGTTCATGCTTGTCTGAAACAGTTTAGTTCATCTGCCAATGGCTGTCTCAAAAAATCAAAGTTTTCAGGCTCAGACTAGTGATTGAACCGAATAACATACTGATTCATTAAGTTATTGGTCTGATCAAATCAACCAATTTTTAAAAACCGGTTAGCTTGGACTATAAATATAATTATGTATATGTGGGTGTCTTTTGACATATACAATAATATGTTTTTCCATAAATATTTTATACATGAAGTAATTAATTGAAAAACAAAAAGTATAAATAAAAGTACATTCTACATTAAATAAATCAACTAATTTGATATAGCAAACACATTATATAGTGATACATACCTATAGAAAATTAAGGTAATGATATCATTCAAATTAGTAAAGCATAGTCACAATCAATCATAAATTTGAATTTAATTCGAGTCATCTTCTTGAACAGCTAGATTTTCGTGGAATTTGCACACAGAAATTAAGCTTTTTGAACATTAAAACATCATGCACATACGGCAGAAGCAATAAGAGCAAATCCCTTGCGTATTTGTTGCAAAATACACAAGATGTTAAATAAATAAGAACAAACACTAAAGTTATACCTTTGAAATGTTTCCAAGCAATTTAGGTATGGTCCTTGAATCGTAACCCTTAAACTTTAACCTCTAGTTTATCCACACTACTAAGATGATCAAGAGCTCCATCCTCACTCCATGAAACTCTTTCATGAAGCTCTAATGCAAACAACCTAGGAAAGAAGGATTCCTAACAAGAGATCACTTTGGAGAGGGTGGCTAGAGGTTTTATTTTCTTTAGCTTGATTGCTGCATGAAAATTCCAGGTTTCAAAGAGTGTCTTAAACTCTTCAACGCTCTTTTAAATACTTGTGACATAAGAATTTGAGGTATGAGCTCCATAGGCCTTCCTATATGAACTGTTTTAATTAAAATAACTCATGGACTTTTATTTATTAATTTCATTGATAAACCAGTCTATAAACCCTTTAATTATTAATCTCCATTAATAATTAAAGCCTAAATGTATCTAATTAATGTAATTTAATTAATTTCATTAATTAAATTTATTCTTAATTGTGTTTCTAATTAATGATCACATCATTAATGAGTGTTAATTAGTGTTGATTAGTCCTCAAGTATATCCCTTCACAGCCTTGTTACTTCCTTATCATCTTGTTCCCTCCCTTGCACCTCATTATGATGAGGTTTTAACCAGCTAAGCTTATCTCTATCAACTATAATCCCTTTTTGCAAATTAGCCCCAAAAATCATCCAAAATCAATTATTAACATTGCTAATGGTGCACAAGTTCTTGGCTATTACAACAATAGAATGTACCACTCAAGATGGAATGAACCACTACTACACATAATTGCAATGATGATAGGCCCAATCCTTATTCTTCCCCAGGTGTTGATGAGTGCTATGCAGTGCATCCAAAGCTATGTTTTGATCCTTTGGTATAGACTGCACTACTTTGAATTGTCTGATCACTCTTTTGGGATAGTCTATCTCTTCTATCCCATAGAATATCAAAGGACCCGAGCATGTCCATGTATCATGTGTCATTTCATCGAGCAATGATGCAAGCACATAATGATTATAGGTTTGCCATACGAACTGCATATAAGAAACATTATGTTACTATAATAGTATTGCAGACATTATCAATTAGAGAAGAAATTGATGTAGTAATGGAAACTTGGATCTACACTTCGACATCAAGAATGTCATAAATGATACGTTCAAAGTAGGTACCAGTCTCAAACAACTCTTTATTATAACTAGTGTATCTATAACCACAAAATCATTGCAATGCATAAATGGTGCAATAAAATTACAACATAGAAAGCAATTGGCTATCCGCTAGCTACAATAGGTGTATGTCATTTGCCCACACCCTAAGTAAGGGCACAGTCTCAATATCATGACCATGTCCATAGTTGTACTAAACATGAATTGAATATTAACAATAATGATATACTTAATGTACTAGGGACTCAAAACATAATACAAGTTTACCTATGACAGCTTGATAGATCCAGATATGGTCTCGTAACCTTGTATAGATGTAGAGTAGAGTTCTTTGTATAGGTGTACTAGCATAGCACTACCCCATCTATACTCACTTACTCGATCCAAGTCCTCAAGTGGCTACAGGTATAGTAGCTTAACTCGATTCTCAAATGAACTCTGAACATGTATTTGCAACAAGACTATAGTATAATTCATTAGGAGATAATCAAATTTCTTATAAAGAAGATAAATCAAATTTAAAACTATCATGTCCCAACTACAAAAGCATAAAAATTTTCATTCCCAAAAGTAGAAGTTACAAATGTCAACTCTAGTCATAAGTATACAAAGTCTAATAAGTCGACAATGGGCCTCCTATTGTTTTCTCGTTATGGTTAATGGGAGAGATTCTTGGGTGGGGAATGTATCTCATCCTCAAAACTAAACTTAAATGGAAGAGTGTATTTATGGATTATACAAAAATCTTGATCAACCTAAGATTTCTTGCAACATGAATCTTTCTCTTTCATCTAACTTGTCATTTCTTTCATGCTCAACTAGAATTTCTTTCTTCCTATAAATTCTTGCACTCTTCCTTGCACTAGATAACTTCTCCTTATTCCCGGTACTTGGAAGAGTACAATAATTGGCAAGAAGCAAGAAAGTGAAGTTAAGCATGAAAGAAATGACAAGTTTAATGAGAGCTATCATGTATCCTATGATAATAGTGGTCTTAATGACATAAGTGCAATTATGAAAAAAAGGACCTGTCAATTATGAGTGAATTTGAGGTAGAGCTTCCCAAAATCAGGAAGAGTGCAAGAATCAATCAAGCAATAAAACCTAAATCTTTAGGAGATGAGGATAGGTGCTACATTGAAAAGGAGTTAGAAAGTGTTCAAAAATGCTCGAAGAAAGATGGGAAGCTAAGCAAGAGAGAAACTCATTTTGCAAAAAATCTTGACTTAGTCAGGATTTTGGTAGAATCCATAAATACAATCAAGGATGAGTGTTGTCCAATTTCATGAGAATGCTTTTACTTAGGAAGCTCTTCCATTGAAGCTTAGATTTGAGTATGAGATATTGCCCCAACCCCTAAATCAACATAGGAAAAGTAGATGGATTCATGGTTAACACGAAGTAATAAATAAAAGGAATTTATTACTTAATAACACGACTTATACATAACATCAAATATAACAAGAAAGCATAAAGCATTTAATCCCCAAAATTTGAAGTTACAAATGTCAACTATAGTAATAAGTATATAAAATGTAATAACATAGTATGACTATAACACTATCATCATAGAGGATGTAAGGAGGATGGCATATTCTCAAGTTGAAAATAGAAATCATGTCCAATTTTTCTTTGTGATCGATGCTCTGGCTAATCCATCTCATTTGGATTCTTGTGATCAAGTCGCACCCTCTACGCTTGATGAATCACCAATGGGGGTTGTGAACTAAATAAAATCTTAACTAGTCCTAATTCCTTAACCCAAATTTGGTGAAATAGCCCTTGGTACTTGTTAACATATGTTGCACTGGATAAGTACAATTTCATAAGCAACTTAAGTTTGAGCCCCCATTTCCGCAAATCTATATGACATGCAAACAAGGAATTCCATATAGTGCTCATTTGCCATAAGTGCGCTACCTATCTTTGATGTACCTAGATTGGGCACTCGTACCTCCACAACCTTGAGTGTTCATAATGACGATCTGAGTTGATCTAAGGCACCTGTCAAATAGTTGGATATCATAGTCGACTAATTTGAACTTGAACTCCACTTTTGCATAGATTCTACTGGGTTATGTTGACCAATGATTTCCTACTGCCATTATTCCTTGTGCCTTTGCGTACCACTCATTAAGATATGCCATTACACAATTAAATTTTGTTGATGCCCTTGATGACCTCATTTGTGATTTCTAAAATGTTCTTAATATCTCACAATACATGCCACCGTTTTGCGCAAGAGTCCACCATTTGGGATCAACCCGTGACAGTTAGTCGTACACTCATGGCTTGAGGGTCCTTATGTACTCCATCATCCAATCAAACTTAGACACTTGATGTTGCTTCGCAGTATGGTAGGACAAGTCTTCATAATGGTAGTTTTTAAATTTTTTTTTAGCAAATTCCATATATATGCCTCAGATAGAATTGGTGGGCACCTCGGGTCCCCGAGGAGGGGGCGTTTGAAATCATCAAATACATCCATAGCTGACAACAATCCTAGATGTCGATCAAATATAAGATAATACCTACCTTAAATAATATGTGTAGCAATCATCTGTAAAAACCAACGCATGACTTGAAATTCTCTTCGTCCACAAATGTAAATGCAAGAGGCAACAGTTGTTGATGAGCATCAACCACCATGGCAATCAACACCTTGTGATTGTGTTTGACTTACAAATGAATCCTGTCAACACTAATGACTAATTGATAATGTCTTGGCCCATTTATGCATGGATTGAACACCTAAAATACATAGTGCATCATCTTAATTATAGATGTGTTAGTGTCCTTATGTCACTACTCCACTACTATTTTAGGATTCCATCTTTGCAACATAGCAATAT
Source organism: Avicennia marina (assembly GCA_019155195.1). Lineage (NCBI taxonomy): Eukaryota > Viridiplantae > Streptophyta > Magnoliopsida > Lamiales > Acanthaceae > Avicennia > Avicennia marina. The sequence continues at coordinate 14,174,641 of CM032754.1, read as the reverse complement.
ATGCGAGCAACTTCTTCACGAACTCCTCTCATGTGCTATATAGCGTATTCATAACCTATTTCAACTAATGTCATGCCTTAACATATTTGACCTCAAAACCACACGTCCTTCATAGTCTGAATTAAACATTCATTGTATAGGTGGGGTCATTGTTAGCCATCCCAATGAGCAATGATGCAATCATATTATTGTCCAAATTTGTATGGTCTGTTTGGTATACATAACATTATCTTCAATATCGGATTTGGTCTATTTCTACTAGATTTGGACATTGCAAGACCACTTCCACTATACAACGAACATACATTTAAAAATTTCATTCAAAATAACAATTATTGCAAAAAGAAATAAGATCCACCCTAAAAATAGAAAAAATTCAGTGAATGAAAACTTTTTCAAAAATTAGGGTGACACCTAATGGACTGCTTTCTTCATGGGAAAAAAGAACAAAATCTTTATTGCTTTGTGAATAAGGGGCCTTCTTGCTATTGGAAAGGGGGGAGGGGTGAGATGTTTGTTGCTATTAGAGATAGGAGAAAGAGATGGCAACGGAGAGGGAGAGACTCAATAGGTTCACGTTTAATTGGTAACAAACATAACTTGAAGGATATGGGCAACATTTAATCTACAACCCATGTCGTAGCCCAATTAAGATGAAGTGAGTTGTATTACAATGAACCCTTCCAATTGTGATTACCATACCATATAAACTTTTTGTTTTACTTTGTTCCAATTGAGCAAGAGTCATAAATTTAGTTAAACTCACAAACCTGGTCATATGCCTTATCAGTGTTTCCTCATGAGGAAATGTTCTTATTAGAAACTCTATTCCAATCTTATATTGCCTTGACCAAGAGCTTCTATCTCATAGAACACCAACTATATAGGAAAAATGTCTTGCTCACATGGAAGGAGACAAATCCCTTATCGAATGCACACATACCTCTATATGCATCTAGACAACGATATGTTAAACTCATGACCCTATCCCATATTAGGATAGATATTATCTATTAATGCTCTAATAACACATTGACCATCATACACACAAAAAAACCATATCGTTTTAGGTCTAAAGTCCATAAACACTTAATACGATCACGAAGCAAGATGTTGGCAGCAAGTGAACTCCATGTGTTTTCTTCATTCCACAAGTCATTGTCTGAATGTTCCATTCCATAATGCCTCAAACACACACACATATATCTTCATATCTCATATCCAAAGGCATGACACTCACTTTGTAAATACAATGTATGGAGGTCATACTGACTCCCTATTGCCCTTTAGAATATCTATGACTTGCAGATAAGTTTCAGCAATTGAGTACCAAGAGAGATTTATGTCTATATTCATGACTTCTTATGAATAAAGTTTTTTAACTCGAATACATAGGCACAAGCAATATTTTATGCCATTATGCATGAAAGCTTGACATAATATTGATATGACTTAATCAATATTTTATTATTTAGTGTTAAAATTACATATACAACCAAATGCCTATCTAGTATCACTTATTTTCTATTGACGTTAGAGAGCATATCACTAACATCAACACTATCATTATTGCCATCACCACCATCATAAAATGTAGTTTGAGGACCAAAATTTTTGACATTAATCTCCTAGCTCTCTTGTCCTTTTCTTGGTAATTCTTCTTCAAGCATGTTTTCTAAATCATCATAAACAAGTCTACCTAGCCGTTTTTCTTTTACAATTCAAAATTTTGTTTTATCTATGCACTCATAATCTACAAGATTATAGGGTCTTTTATTATATTTAGCACTAGAACAATTACAAAAACAAAAAAAAAAGAAGGAAACACAGAACTAGCAAATTGGATAACTAAGCACACAAGAATAATGTATTACAAATAACAAACTTGTATTTAGCTCTTCGCACACGTAAGTTATAATGCACATAAACCAAATCACTTAACCTCTAATGCTCTAATCTATTTCTCTTCTTAGTGCGAATACATGCAAAGAGACTACAGTTTTGCTCGCATCTAGAAGAAGAAGTTTTTCGACTTAATATTTTGATCGCCAACTTCTATAAGTGTGGAGCATTAATTAGAAATAGTTTCCACCAATCATCTAACAAGGTAAAATTATTAAGAAATTAAATAAGAATATAAAAAACTTAATGCAAATTATAGTATGAAAGATATAATTCTACATTTTAAAACTTAACAGGTCAACTTAATTTAGCAATGCTCAATGTAATTGGTTTAGCAAAGCTCTTCTGTTTGTCTCGATATAAAGACATTTCATTATATGATTCAATCTTTCCACTATCAACTCTTGTATCAATATAGTCTAACAATCTAGTCTCAACTTTTGAATTTATATAAAAAGATTCTTTCTCATATTAAAAAGTTAGGTTTGAAAAATATGTAATAGTATGCGAACTTTTTCACAACATTTTTATCCTATCTTGCATCAATAATAACAATGTATTGCTAATAGATTCTTCTTTTGTTCCTAATTAACTCTATAATACCATTCCTTACTCTATACATCTCTTCATACACATAACCTAGTGTTGGTTTCTCATCAGAATTGCAAATGCACAATAGACGTAGAAGTGGAGCTCGAATTCCGACAATAATTGTTGAATTATTCCAAAATATTTCACTTAAAACAACTTGCTTAACTTGTCTTGGAATATCCTTCTTTAAAGATTTTTGGAAATCTGAAGAGATTACCATTGCTTGCAAGTCCTGTTTATGATCATTTAAAGATTTTAGCACAATAAAGGTAGTTATAAAACAAGTATCTCCAAGTTGAATAATTTCTTTCCATCCTTCTCTTTTTCTCAACCAATTGAGAGGCCATTTGTTGTTACAGATAAAACATGTCACTCTTGAAGTAAGAATAAATAAATCTTTAATAGGAGCCAATTCATAGATGTCTTTCATCATCAATTGAATACAGTAAGCTACACAAGGTGACCAAAAAATGGAGTGATGCCTATCACAAAATACTTGACCGGCCTCCTTATAATTGTTTGCATTGTCCATGACAATATGCACCGAATTTCTTGAGCCAACTATCTCCATAATTTAAGCAAATAAATTATAGAAATTTTCACCATTTACTTCAATTCTAGATAGATCTATAGACTTTATAAATGAGATTCCACTGACACAATAAACTAAGAATGGATGAGTTCAATGGGAACAATTCCCTCAAGTGGATCGACACCTGGTCCACATGTATTTTATCTATATAAGACTTCATAGCCTTCAGCTGCTTAGTGGTGTCCTTGTCTGCTAGTGTTCGATCATAGCTAAAAGGATCATCTCAACGATCATTATTTCTCATTATGAACTACTCTTATCCATTCTCTAGGATATAATCATATCTCTCTAGTTCCTAAGAGATCCTTACTAATCATTGTAATAGTTGCATCTCAGAAGGTTCTTTTTGAATAGGAACATGTGTTATAGGTTAACTGTTTCATTCTTTATACTTAACTTCCTTGACCACCATAGTTTTACCAGCACCACTTTCTCGAACGAACTTTTTTCCGAGAAAACATGCATGATACCTTGTGACAATCCTATTTTACTTAGGTATGTAGAACTCATATCCTATTGAGTATCTCAGATATACTACAAAGAACTCTATAACAACCCTTACCTTTAACTTGTCCATCATAATTTGTCTAAGATAAACTGGATATCCCTAAACCCTTAAGTGCTTAAGGTCTAGCTTCCTTCCATACCATATCTTATGTAGGGTGGAGGGAACAAACTTAAAGGGTGTCTTATTCAAAACATATACTACAGTAAGTAGGGCATGCCCCCATAGGGCTATGAGCAAATCAATGAAGCTCGTTATAGATCAAACCACATCCAACAAAGTTCAATTCCTACATTTAGCTAGACCATTTGACTAAGGAGTTGCTGGCGGTGTTAATTATGATATGATGTCATTCTCCTTGAGGAACTCAGCAAACTCAGCACTTATATACTTGCCTCTAGTACTTGATTGTAGTGCTTTGACATGTTTGCCAGTTGGCTTCTCTACTTGTACCTTGAATTCCTTCAACTTTTCAAAGGATTCATGTTTATATTTCATCAAGCACACAAAACTATATTGTGAGTAATCATCGGTAAAAGTTATAAATTGAAAAATCCTCCCCTTTCCATTTCATTAAATGGCCCACAAACTTCAGTGTATACTATCTACAACACCTCAACAACGCTTTCGACAGTCCATCAAATGAACTTCCAGCCATCTTGTCTAGGATGCAAAGTTCAGAAGTTGAATAGGGCTCCTATCCTAATGGGCCAATGAGCCTATCTTTCTCCAACTTGTTAACCCCTGTGTCCTTGGTATGGTTGAGTCTAAGGTGCCACAAGTACTTAAAATTTAAATTATCCCTTAGATGTTTGTTTTAGATGGTGTTGATTACATTACTATCATCCATATTCAAATAATATAAGCCATTCATGAGAAATGCCATATCGACCAATTTATTACAATAATAAATATGGCACACATTGCTTCTAAAAGAATATTCATAATTCTTTTTTATTAAGAAAAGAATTAAAATAATGTTCTTAAGCCTATTGGGGAACAAAAGGCAATCTCTCAAAACTAAACTATGGCTTGATAATTTTGTTGAAGCAGTCCCAATCATAGTGGCTATAACATTTGCTTCATTCCCCACTTTAATCACTACTTCACGCTTCCTATGTGTCCCACTTCTGACTAAATCCTGATGTGAAATACAAATGTGAGAACTAGCACCAAAATTGAAAATCCAAAAAGTAGAAAACACACTAATGGAACAAGATGTTTCATAAACATAAAATTCCTTACCTCTAGCTACTTTCTCAAGGCTGAGGTACTTAGCACAGTTCCTCTTCCATTGCCCAATCTTCCCATAGTGGAACACTTTCCTCCTTCCATAGGTGCTTTACCCTTCTAGGTTCCCATGAGAATGGCTGGCTTGGCTTCTTTGCCTTCCCTTCTTGGTTGCACTAGAGGAGCTGGATGCAGCAAAAACTACCTCATTTTCTTTCTCTTTCATAGTTTGTTGTGCAGTTACTAGCATATTAAGAAGCCTAGCTAGCATACACTCAATATCATTCACTTGATAATTAGGGATAAACTAGAGAAGGAATCCAGAAGAACTAAAGGAACAAATTCATCTACAGATTGGCATCCATGATTAAATCTAGTAACTCAAGCCTCTTGATGAATGAGATTATCTTAAGGAGATACTCACTAACATCACCACCCTCTTCCATGCATGTCTTAAATAACTACTTAGATATCTTATATCAAGTAGTGCGACTTTGCTCAAAATACAACTTTTGTAGGTGGTATAAGATCTCCATAGCAATCCCCATACCCTCATGAGTCCTCTAAAGATCATTAGTTATAGCAGTCAACATGCAGCTCTTGAACCATAAATCGTCCTCCACCCATTTCTTATGAGTGGCCTTTTTCTTCTCACTAATCCTGTCTGGAGGGGCACGTGGGATATTAGCCTCTAAAATATAGTTGAGGCGTTCAGATTGAGAACAATTCTCAGATTCTAGAGTCAGTTGACATAGTTAGGCCTAATCAAAATATTGGCCTCAAGCAATTTAAATAGAGGCGTGCACATTATTCAGATAAAATTAAACTATAGAAAATAAACAAGATTTGTTTGTTTGGTTGTTATATGTGTCATCGTTGTGATTATAGACTTTAAATCAAAATGGCCTAACCCCACTCACCCTCAAGTATAAGATGAAAATTTCATTGGTAAAATTTCATTCATAGGTGATTGGGATCTTCATTAGACATAACACCCCTTACGTAATCGAGTTTTGGCATGTTAGACCTAGTGAGTAGCAACTCTTGCCAATGTATCTCATGCGCGATTCTGTCTTCCTTTCGACCTATGTTCTAACAATGCCTTACATAATTAGGTCTCAACATGTTGGGTCTATTTAAGTCACATCCACTAACTGAAAACTCACCAGATTTGAGCTCTGCTTGTGGCTAATTGCTCTTAAGGTATAGTATCTTTTGAATATCACATTTAATGCACCTGAAGTCATAAAAGCACCATCATAATGTGACCCTACGAATGTGATAACATCTCACACTAAGGTAAGACTTAGGGCTTTTGAGCTCAGTGGAGGGCCACAATAAACATTTTTTCGTTACAACTTAATATTTATTTGAGAAAGTTTTAGGGTCCATGCAAATTAGGTTTAACTTTATACATTATCAGTTGTCATATATCTCATATATACATCACAAATAATATGCAAAAATAAAAGAGGCGGATGATAGACTTCTAGATCCAACTCGACGAAGGTTAGATCGTGCACAAGTATGTGAAATCCTACACTATTACATAAGAATTTCTTGAATGCCTTCATCTTGGACTTCACGACTTCATGGGTTCCACCACATTTTGGAACCTCGAACAGCACTAACTCTTGGCCTCTGTATGAATACCAACTCTTGATACCTTCAATATTTTAGAAAGATATAGGGCATACCATAGAGAATCATATTCTATATAATTAAAATAAAAACTGAGTTTAGGCTCTTACAACCCATGAAACATTAATTATAAAATCCATAAAAAAAACAAAGAAAAGTAAATGTATTCATCTAAAGGTGTCCTAAGTTCATAATCCAACCACAACATCCTTCAAAACAATTATACATCACATTTATAGCTAAACAATTCCATTTAATGACTATTTCCCTAGCTTACACATCTCATGTAGTAGATTTTGTTCCTTGAAAAACAATTTTTCAAAATAAAATTGAAAAATCTAATTCTACTTACTTTTCATTCAAGGTTGCAGAGTCTGCTATTGTGGTTGCAAGTTGCCTCTCTAAGAGCGGGAAGGTTGACTACGACAAAACCCGAAAGTTCCTATCGCAACACCTCTCGCAATTGTGAGAAGAGCCATCGCGACCATGGGAGGGCTCCTGCAATTGCAGAATGGGTCTACGGGGATCATACAACCCTACAGTGATAGCGTGCCCACGCAAGCAAGTGTCACAACCACTGGAAGAATTCTTCCCACAACTGCAACTATTGTTGCAAAAAATCTAGAGGTTAAGGTTTTCAATTCCAAATTGGTTCTTTTCTAATTTTTCAATTCTAAACACTTTTGAAACACTTTTAAAAGATCTTTCATGCATCAAATACATGTTTAAAGGAATTTAACATGAAAAACTGATGTAAAAACATAGAAGAATCATTAAACTTTATAGTTTTGCAACAAAAATGGTGGCTCTAATACCACTATTAGATTTTTGCGAGATTTGCCCATAAAAATTAAACATTTTGAACATGAAAACATTGTGCACACACAACAAAAGTGATAGGAACAAATCCCACCTGTCTTTGTTGCAAAACACAAAAGATATTAAATAAACAAGAACAAATGCAAAAGCTATACCTTTAGAACATTTCCAAGCAATTCAAACATGGTCTTTGAGTTGTGGCCCTCAAAACTCAACCTATAGTTTGTCTACATAGCTAGGATGATCACAAGCTCCTTATTCACTCCACAAAACTCTTTGTGAAACTCTAATAGAAACAACTTTGGTCAAAAAGGATTTTTGACAAGAGAAAATTTTGGGAAATGTTGCTAGGGGTTCTGTTTTCTCTGACTTGATGGCTGCACAAAAATTATAGGTTCAAAGTGTGCCTTGAACTCTTCAAGACTTCTTTAAATACTGGTGACATAAGGATTTGAGGTATGGACTCCATGGATCCTTATAATTAAAATAGCCCATGGACTTTTATTTATTAATCTTATTAATAAACTAGCCCATAAACATTTCAATTATTAATCTCTATTGACAATTAAAGCAGAAATGTGTCCAATTAATTTAATTTAATTAATCTAGTTAATTTAATTAATTCTCCATTATGCTTCTAATTAATGATCTCATCATTAACAAGCATCATCATGGTAATTTATTTAATTTAATCTAATTGCAACAAAGTAAATTTTGCAATGCACCAATTTAACACTCACAATAGATCCCAACTTTAAGTGTGTGATTCTCTAAATTCATCCTTTATTGGCAACGAGTAAAACTTGAAAGATATGGGTAATATTTAGCCCTCAACCCATGTTGTAGCCCCATTAAGATGAAGTGAGTAGGATCACAATAAGCTTTTCTGATTGTAACTACCATTCCATATACACCTTTTATTTTACTATGTCCCAACTGAGCGAGAGTCATGAATTTAATCAAACTCATAGGTTCAATCATCTGACTAATCAGCATTTTCTCAAGAGATAAATATTTCTATTGGAAACTTCTTTTTGATCATCCATTGCCTTAGCCAAGAGCTTCTATTTCATAGAACACCAACAAAATAGGACAAAAGCCTTTCTCACATATGAGGAGACAAATCCCTTATCGAATGCACACATGCCTCTATATGCATTTGAGCAATGGCACGTTGGCTTATAATCCTATCTCATACTAGGATAAATGTGGGCCCCTAATGCCCTGGGGACATATTAACTGTTATGCACACAAGATAACCATGTCATTTCAAGTCTAAAGTCCATGAATACTTAGCACAATCATGAAGCAAGACATTAACAGCAAAGAGTGAACTCCATGCTTCAACTTCATTCTATAAGTCATTGTCTAAATGCTTCTTTCCTCAATGGTGCATCCACACACATGTATACTCAACTTCTTATATAGAACAGCATGAGACTCACCACACAAATACAAAGTGTGTAGATCATACCAACTTTCTAATACCCTTTAGAAGGTCTATGATCTATGGATAGATTTTAGTGATTAAGTACGAAAAGAGCATTATATCCATATTCATAACTTCTTATAACTCGAACACATGGGTACATATAATACTTTATGCCAATCAAAATTTATATTCATGAAAATTTGCCACAAATTTGATATGAATAAATGAATATAGTATTATTAAGTGTGAAAAATACATATAAAACCAAATGTCCTTCTAGTATCCCTTATTTTCTATTGTTGTTAGAGAGCTTATTACTAACATCAATGCCATCATCGTTGCTAGCACCACCATCATCAAATGTAATTTGAGGACCAAAATTTTCAACATTCATATCTCCAATCATCATAGTATCATTTTCTTCTCCAAATATTAAAGAAAATAAACATTAAATTACAAGATATGAAAATTACAGAAAGGAGAAAGGAAAGACAAATAGTTTTAACCAAACCTGTAGATTGTAGAGAGCTAGGCTCTTGTCCTTTTCTTCATAATTCTTCTCCAAGCATTTTTTCTAAATTATCATAATATAGTTCACCTAGAGGTTTTTCTTTTACAATTAAAAATTTTATTTTATCTATGAAATCATAATCTACTAGGTCATAAGATCTTTTATTATATCTAACCCTATAACAATTAGAAAAGAGAAAAGAAGGAAACACTAAATTAGCAAATTTGTTAACTAGACATACAAGAATAAAGTATAACAAATAACAAACTTATATTTACCTATTTTGCAATGAAAGTTATAATATACATAAACCTAATCACTTGACCTTTGATGCTCTAATATGTTTCTCTTTTTATGTGAATGCGTTCAAAATCACTCCAATTACACTCGCATCCAGAAGAAAAAATTGTTTGACTTAATAAGCCGATCACCAACTTTTCTAAGTGGGGAGCATCATTTCCAAACTATTTCTACCAATCATCTGATAAGATAAAATTATTAAGAAATTAAATAAGAATATATAAAAATTAAGACAAATTATAGTACAAAAGATGTAATTTTACATTTTAAAACTTACCAAGTCGACTTGATTTAGCATTGCTCAATGAAGTTGGTCTAGCAAAGCTCCTCAGTCTGTCTCAATATAAAGATATTTCACTATAGGTTGCAATCTTTACATTATCAACTCTTGTATCAATGTGGTCCAGCAATCCACTCACAACCTCTAAATTTGTACAAGAAGGTTCTTTATTGAAAAGCTACGTTTAAAAAAATATGCATCAACATGCAAACTTTTTCACAACACTGTATTTCATCTTGCATTAATAATGACAATATATTGCTAATATAGTCTTCTTTTGTTTCTAAATAACTTTTTATTACCTTCCTTACTCTATACATGTCTTCATACATATAACCTAATGTTGATTTCTCTTCAAAATCACAAATGCACAATAGATATAGAGGTGGAGCTCCAATTCCCACAACAATAGTTGAATCATTCCAAAATTCTTCATTTAAAACAATTTACTTAATTTGTCCTGCAATATCCTTGTTCAAATATTTCTTGAAATTTAAAGAGATTACCATTGCTTGCAAGTCTTCTTTATGATTATTTAAACTTTTTAGTGTGATAAAGGTAGTTGCAAAATGAGTAGCTCTGGGTCAAATAAATTCTTTCCATCCTTCTCTTTTTCTCAACCAATTGACCGGACTGGCCATTTTTTATTATAAATAAAGCTTATCACTCTTGAAGCAAGAATGGATGAATATTTGACATGAGGCAATCCATAGGTGTCTTTCATAATCAAATAAATATAATGAACTGCACAAGGTCTCTAACAAATAGTATGATACTTATCAAAAAGTAATTCACCAGCTATCTTATAATTACTTGCATTATCTATGACAATATAAACCACATTACTTAGGCCAACTATTTCTATAATTTTAACAAATAAATTACACAAATTTTTAGCATTTACATCAATTCCAGATAAATTAACAGACTTTATAAATGAGATTTCACTGACATAATAAACTAAGAAATTAACTAATGGCCTTTGTCTAAAATCTCTCCATCCATCACCCATTATTATACAACCCATTTCTTTCCACTTACTCTTAAAAAAATCAACAATAACCTCAACTTGTTTTTTGGCATCCTTCAAAAGACCAACTAGCAAAGCATGATACCTAGATCTAGTGTCACCCTGACCATTGAGGCAAGTTTACTCAAGGTAATTTAAAAATATGGAGAATTGCAAGCATTTAAAGGTATGCATGCATCATAAAACCACTAGGTAATCAACATATCATTATCATACCATTTTCTTTATTTTGCAAGGAAGCTTTTATAGTGGGTTGAGAGGGATCACAAGTACCACTTTTGAAGTAATTCTCCAATCCAAGTGTTGCTTTTGTTTTTTTTTTTTTTGTTTGATGGTATTGATGTTGGATTTCCATGGGATTTTCCTGTAAAAATTAAACTTTAGAAAAACATCATAAAATCATAGAAGAAGCAATAGGAACAAATCTCACCCGTTTTATTGGAAAACAATCAAAATATCATGAATACAAGAACAAGTATAAAGTTTGTATCTTTCGAAGGTTTCAAAATGGTTTTGGATGTGCTCTTTAAGCTATGGCCCTCAAACCCCAACCTCTAGTTCATCTACACAGTTAGGATGATCATGAGCTCCTTCTATACGACACAAAATACTTTTTGCAAAGCTTTAATGCAAACTATTTGAGCAAGAAGAAATTTTTGACAAGGAAGAGCTCAAAAGAGGGTGGCTAGAGGGTGCCCTTTCTTGATTGATGGGGCTGCACAAATTTTAGGGTTCAAAAAGTGTGTCTTAAACACGTCAAGCAACCCTATAAATAGTTATGACATATGGATTTGGGGTATGAGCTCTATGGGTCCTCTTACATGGACCTTCCAATTAAAATAGCCCATAGGCTTGTATTTATTAATCTCATTAATAAATTAGCTAATATATCCTTTGATTATTAATCTACATTAATATGTGAAGCTTAATTACATCCAATTTATTTAATTTAATTAACCATTAATTAAATTAAATTCCAATTAAACTTCTTATTAATAATCTTAACAAATACTATAGCAATTTATTTAATCCAATATAATTGCAACTGAATAAATTATTCCACGAGTCTTCTCAAGCCTCATGTGCAATCCATCAATTTAACACTCACAATAGATCCAAACCTTATGTGTGTGACTTTCTATATTCATCCTTAATTGGCAACGAGCATGACTCGAAGGACATAGATAACAAGCCTACTGCCCATATTGTAGCCCAATAAGAGAAGTGAATTTGATCACAATGAATCTTTGTTATCGTGACTACCATATTGCATAGACCTTTTGTCTTATTTTATTTCAACCAAATGAAGGTCATGGATTTAGCCAAGGGTTTTAGTCTCATAGAACACTTATTACATAGGACAAATGCCTTACTCACATGCAAGAAGATAAGTTCCTTATTGAACACACACGTGTCTCCATACGTATCCATGCAATGTCATGTTAGGCTCACAACTCTATCCTATACCAGGATATATATTAGCCCTCAATTCCCTAATGATACGTTAAACATCATGCACACTAGACAATCATGCCATCTTAGATCTAAGGTCCACACACACTTAACACAATCACAAAGTAAGGCATTGATAACCAAGAGTAAACTCCATGCAGTTGCTACATTTTTGAGTCATTGTCCAAATGCTCATTCTCAAATGGTGTACCTACACACATGTATTCTCATTATTTCATGCCAAACGGTAACACACTGACCATATGAATATAAGTTATACAAGTCATACTGATTCTCTAATTCCCTTTAGAGTTTCTGTAACACACAAATAGGTTTTAGTGATTGAAGATTAAGATAGCCATGTACTTATATTCATAACTCCTTATAAATAAGGCCTCTTAACTCAAACACATAGACCCATGTAATATTTTACGCCAATCAAAATTTACATACATGAAAATGTGCTAGAAGATTGATATGAAAATTAATATTTTATTAATAACTAAAAGAAAGTACATATACTCCCAAATGTCCTCTAATATCCCTCGTTTTCTGTTGGCGTTAGGGGAAATATCACTAATAGTTGATTGCCCAACCTTGTAATGTTCCCCTGAAGTGATACTTTTTAAGTTGGTGGAGGTGTACTATCTTGATTGTAATCATCTCCATCATCATGTAAATTTACACCAAATGCATTTTTACTAATTTCTATATTATCTCACTGCCTATCTTTTGTCCCTTCTCTATTTTCCTTCAACGATTCTTTGATCATATATCAAACCTCTAGTGAAACTTTCTTACAACTCACAACATTTCTTTTTTCTCCATTAGATGTTGCTTTATGCAATTAATACCTCCACCTTTCAATGTAGATGAGCAAAACTAACAAGTTTTCCTTCCTTAGCGTTCATTGGCTCAATGATATACTTCCATGCTATATCTATTTTTTGTCTTAAATTACTCGCACATGATTGCTCTCTTTCATCATAAACAAATTGAGACTCATTCGGTGTGGAATAAGAGCTTGTACCTTCCATTAAATTGCAAAAGAGAAATATATAAGTCAAGTAATTATTTGATGATAAAAATGTATAAATAAAAACTATCAATTCAAACATCTAAAAATTAAATAGAGAAAATGAAGGAGACCAACAACAAAGATGAAGTAATTTGCATCCAAACATAGCCTTAGTGTACATGGAAGCTGGACTTAATGCAAAGATGCAATAATTTGCATCCAAATGTAGCCTACCCTACTGTATATGGAAGCTGTCCAATTGCCATTCTTACAATTTTATACTCTTTTCTTTTTTTTTTAATTTGCAATAAAAACGTAGCCTTTGCAACTAAACGCAACCTAGAGTACATGGAATTAAGTATAAATTCCTGCTTGCACTCCTTAGATTCAAGGTTTCTATTTCGAGGAAGTTGGAGGCAAATAAATTACAAAATTCAGCCTGAAGAAAATGATTGATGATATTTAACTCGGTTTTGGGCTTTTAACTAGGCATATTCTTTTCCACCAAACAAGAAATGAGTTAAGAAAAAAAAAAAACCAAGTGAATGTTTTGTATCAAACATGTGTAGGAGCTTGGAGCTAAAATTACTTGGAAAAAAATGATGTTAGCAGAGGTAGGTGATGAATCCAGCAATGACGGACAGATGATATACGCAAACAAGGAAGAAGGAAGAGTGGAAGATGATAGACACTTGCTGAGATGTACAAAAGCCCTAATTCTCTTCTTCTATGGGTTGAGTTTGCAACTGCTTTTCCTTTTTTTATTTTGACTAAACATTGATCACGAGTTATTTATGTATACGTAGTTCTATCAATATATGGATCGGATAAATGGCTAGTTTCCGGTTAAACTAGTTGAACCCGCTAGTCTAGTATAGGTATGTAAGCATTATATAAAATCAAAGAACCAAGTGAATGCTTTGTATCAAACATGTGTAGGAGCTTGGAATTAAACTTACCTGGAAAAAAATGATGTTAGCAGAGGTAGGTGGTGAATCCAGTGATGACGGATGGATGATATACACAAACAAGGAAGAAGGAAGACTGGAAGATGACAGATGCTTGCTGAGATGTGCAAAAGCCTTAATTCTCTTCTTATATGGGTTAAGTTTGCTACTGCTTTTCCTTCTTTTATTTTGACCAAACATTGATCACCGGTTATTTATGTAAACGTAGTTCTATCAATATTTAGATCGGATAAATAGCCAATTCCTGATTAAACTAGTTGAACCCACTAGTCTAGTTTGGGTGTGACAGCACTGTACAAAATCATTCCCGTCTCGAGTTGGGCCAAATAAATTTTTGCAAGCTTTAAATTGATTCTTGTGATAAAATTTCATAGGTTGAAAGACAAAGTAAAAATTGTAGAAATATAAAGCAAGTCATTCTAGTAAATATATTTGATGGAGACCCTTGAATAAAATATGATAGTTCTGATGAAGTGTGTAAACTTATTATATTAGAACACTAATGCACACAAATAGAAAGAAAATAGAATGAACACTACAATTGTTAACATAGTTCAGATAAACTTACCTATACTTACAAGCAACTCACAATGCTTAGGTGCTCACTCAACCAGTCCCCACTAGTCTTAATTAGGTTGTACATGATGTGTTTTGTACTTGCTTATTCTTTTTCTAAATTAATTGGACATAGATATTAATCCTCACCATAAAGGGATAAAGTTCACATTACATTCACTCAACCTGTGAAGCACAAAGGGTCCAAATAGTCCAATAAAGTCTTCAGACCTTATAACCACCAAGCTTAACAACTTCCATCCATTTTGGATGTGTAATTACTAAAAAATCTACACCAAGTCAAAGATGCACTGTTTCTTGCCTAGTCATTGCTTCTGGTGTTCCAACACTCTTGAATTTCCTAACTAACGAGATATGCTTTCTTTCTTGAGTAAATTCTACTAACAATCACCAGATCTACATGATTTTCCTTATCTAATCAGATAAGATAGGTTAATTCCTTGCCTTTTGTGGATACTTGACCAATTTCAACTAAATCCTCAAAATTAGGAAAGAGATTACAACTAATCCTTCCAAATAAGCTTCCTCAAAATCTTTTCAACTGTTTGAGTGCCACATCATTGACAGCACTTGTGCATGCTTGGTTCCACGTCATTGCTTTATCAGCTGCTAGGTCATTTGCCACATCAATCACCACATTAGTGCATGTGAGCACCACTTCAGCACCATGTCAATGCCAGTTAGGGCCAGGTCATCTACCATGCCAACAATGTCCCCCTTTAGTATTGTGAGGCACAACAATTTGCCACTATTTTGAAAATATTTCTAAGTGTTCATATTTGGTAATCAACAAGTCTCAAGTGTTGATCTCCTTCTAGAATCACAACATCATTAGAGTAACAATAATTTTTTACCAAGTAGCAACAAAAGAATTGAAGCCCGAGGTTGCAACATTAATTAATACTTAAGAAGGATTTAATAAAACTACTCGATAATAGAAGAAAAATCATTCAAAATAAAGCCACATCAATATTATAAGTATGCTCACCAAAAAAACAAACTAGTAGCCAAAAGATTCAAAACTAGCATAAGCCATCATGATATAAAAAGATAGAACAAAAGCAATCGATCAGCATCCATCAATAGTAGCAAAAAGAAAATCGTAAGCAACACCTATACTCTAACATCACCATCTAAGCAAGTAATCCAAGAATCAGCCAAACCATAGCAAAATTCAGTCCACTCCCCTATGTTGTTTTCCTTCAACTCCCTCTCAATTTGAAATCTACTCCCCTTTTGGGGAACTTAACGACAAAGCTACAATCCTAAGAGGAGGAAGAGCCCTTAAGAGGCTTCAAGAGAGAGAAATTCAAGCCCCTAAAGGAGCTAATGTTGGAACATCATCAATCTTGTTGTCTCAAGTAAAGGTATAGACAGACTTCAAGTAGCTAGTTGCAAGTCTAGCTCATGGTACTACAATTGTAACTAATTAAGCTACTCATCAATTCCATACCCAAGTACCTCTAAATGTGCAATACCTCTTCTAAGATGTTCCTTAGTGGGCTGTAGGGTAGTGGTGCTTTCTGACCCTGGTGTTGGAACAACAATAAGATCATTTACCTTTCCAAATAGTAGCACCTGATAATGATATTGCACGAGCACAATCTTTAGAGATGGTACAGAATGATCGACCTTTAGCCTCCTTAAAAACACTTTTGATATCATCCTAAGGTGTGTCAAATTTGTTATTGATATGCCCTCAACACTAAATTATCAAAGAGATATATATTAAGGCATATTGGTTGTAATGTTATTTTTATCATTTAATAAAATATTGGTAATTATTTTATCAACACTCTAATAGTATTTTCATATATGTAAATCTTAAATGATAAAGCATTGCATGTGCCCATGTGATTGTGTTAAGAGATCTTATTCATAAAGGGTTATGAATATGAACACAAGGTTGACTTAGTACACAATCACTAAAATTAGCTTGCAAATCACAGACTTCTAAAGTGCATTAGAGAGTCAGTATGACTTGCACATTTGGTATTTGAACTACAAGTGCCATGCTGTTTGGAATGAGATACTCAGAATGTAGGTGTGTGTCGTGTTATTGAAGAATGAACATACAGGCATAACTTATAGAACAAAGTAGACACATGTAGTTCACTTTTTACTGTCAATGACTTACTTCATGATCATGTTAAGTGTATATAGACCTTAGACCTAAGATGACGTCGTAGTCTTACACGCATGATGATCAATGTGTCATTAAGGCATTAATGATCAATATCTATCTAAATATGGGATAGAGTCATAAGCCCAAAGTGTCATTACCCTAATAAGTATGGAGGTGTGTGGGTTTCAATAAAGGATTTGTCTCCTTGCAAGTGACTAAGATGTTTGTCCTATTTTAGTTCAGTTTTATGAGATAGAAATTCTTGGTCAATATAGTATGTAATTGGAAAGGAGTTTTTGATAGAAATATTAGTCTTATAAGAAAATGTTAATTGATCATATGGCCTAAATCTATAGCTCTCTCTTAGTTGGGACAAAGTAAGACAAAATCTCCATAGCGCATAGTATTTACGATTGGGAGGGTTCATTGTGATAATTCACTTTATCTTAGATGGGTCATGATATAGGTCATAGGTTAGGTGTTATCCACATCTTTTGAACTATGCTCATTGCCATTTAAGAATGAACCTAGAGAGTTATACGTATAAGAACAAGATGATAGCTTGAGGCATCTGCAAAGTGGTGATCACAAAGCTTGACAATTCTTATGGATGAGGCTTGAAAAGTCTCATGGTGGATTTAATTTGGTTGCAATTGGATTGGACCAAATTGGAATGATTTATTCGTCATTATGTTTGTTATTAATGAGATTATTAATTAAAACCATGATGAGCCTTTAATTTAATTAATGAGATTAATTAAATTAAAGAGAGAAGGCACGAAAAAAATTTTTTTTTTGTATCTATTATGCTTGTTAATAATGAGGATTGTTAATTGAAAACATAATAGGCCTTTAATTTAATTAATGGAATTAATTAAATTGAAGGAAATAATTCAAATGGGCTTTAATTATTAATCAAATTAGTAATTAAAGGTGGATGGGGCTGAGTTAATTTTGAGGTCCATGTGAAAGTCTATGAAGCCCATTTCACAAGCCCTAGGAATCCTAGTCTAAATAGGATGGTGTCTAAAGAATAAATCATTTGGAAGGGTTCCAAGCTTCCAAGCAAAGTCATTATTCATATGAACAGTGCCTTCGCTATCGTTTATATGGGCACTATTCACCACTTGTATGTGAGAGAAAATTAGTTACTAGCCTCTCTTGATTTTCTCTCAAGAAATTCTCCAAGCACAAGAGTTGCAAGATTTCATGAAAAAATTCGTAGAGTTTTGTCAGAGAACCATAGCCAATGACTTATTTGTGTAAACAAACTAGAGGCTAGGAAATTATTGTGGCTTGAGGATTACAAATAAAAACTACAAGAGTTATTTCCAAGTAATCAACCATGCAATTCTCCTAAAATTTATGTTTATTTGTTTTATGCAATGAAAGTGGACCAGGTTCGGATTTTATTTATTCCACTGCATTCTCTTATTATTTTATGATTAAAATTTAAAAATTTTGGTATCCCATACCTGGTGAAATCGAGCAATGATATTCGGGTTGTCGCTTTTCTTTATATAAATGTATCCAAATACACTCATTTTATGATTTATGTTAGTTGTTTGAAAATTATATTAGCATGTTTTTTGAAACTTGTATGTACTTGCAAAAGTGTTTTATAGGTGTTTTGGATTGAGGAAAGGCGAAAAATTGTGTCTTGGTGAACAAGAAAGAAACAACGCTGAAACACTATTAGGTCTCGTGGCTGGGAGTCACAAATCGGCAAGCAAGAGTTATGTAATTCCTATTGCCAAAGTTGGCAACAGTAGGACTAAAGGGTATGACCACTAGATGTGATCTTGCTACCATGGAGTAAGGCTATGACACATTACAGAATGTGTCACTACAAGTGCTCACCCCTGCAATGATTGCAATGACAAAGAAGTGTCCTTTGCCTCATTAAGTCGTGTGGCCACGCCAAGGCAAACCGCAGCTATAGGAACTGTTCCTATGGCTGTCGCAAGGGTTGTAGGTACTATTTACATGATTTTTCAAATCTGAAACATTGAAAAATGGGCTTTCCACAAACGAGAACTAAGGCTTATGGTAAGTCATAAAACGATTGTTCCAAGTATTTTGTTGTTTTATACATGCAATGGATGGATGTTGTCTAGATGTGTGGATGAGTTATGGACTTAAGACACATATGGATGGATTTTCATTGCTTTGGTTTTGGTTTTTTTGGATATATAAACTATTTTTCCATTGGTTATAAATGCATAAGCCCAGATTTTTCCAAAGTTGAATGAGAATTATTTTTCCTGGAATGCCATGATGTAATTGAAATTTCAAAGACTAAGAGTTACTGATCATGTAGAAGCCAAGAAGTTGGTGGTCGTCAGGAGCTAAGAGTTGAAGTCCATTTGAAAGTCCAAGCGTGGTGAGGCCATGAAGAAAAAGGAGTCCATGACCAATGAAGAAAAACCTTAAAGGCCATGTAATAGTATAGAGTTTCACACACATGTACACAATCTGATTATTGGCTTCAATTGGATCTAAAAAGTCCATATTCATCCATGTTTTTTTATCTTATATTTTAATGCATATATGTGATGTGTATGTAAAATGGCAAAGTGAAAGAAAGCCATATAAACCAAAAACTTCCTCGTCCATATTAAGTTGTAATAATGAAAAAGTTTCATCATAGCCCTCTATTGAGCTTGAAGTTCTTGGTGTGGTTTTAGCATGTGATGTGATCATATTCATGAGGTCACATTGCAACGGCACATTTATAGAGACTTGTTCCTTCATTTTAGTTGTGACTTACTCTGTTGGTGGAGCTGATGGTGTTAATCCTCTAGCGGCACCCTTTTTTCTTCTAACTCTCTTTCATTCCTTTTCTCTCTTCTCTTGAGTTGTAAATATGTAGAAAATTAGCTTCCAATGTGCTATAGCAACTGTTATAGAAAATTAGTGAAAGGATAAGAAACCAATAGAAAAGAGATTAATTAGTAATTAAAGAATGAAAGGACTCTTGATTGATTTGAGAGAATCTTGCAGGAGGTTAAGAACCCCTTTGCCCAAGGAAAGTAAATATTCTATAGGAATTTGATTTGATTTGATATTTACTAACCTCTAAAAATTTTTTTCCACATGCTTTTTTCATAGACTAGGCCTAATGTGAGCCTTTGGCTAGACTAGGCAGATGCTCAACCCTAATCTCTACTTAGAAAATCTCTTAGGGTCTAATGGCTTTATAAGAATGTCTACTTGCGAGGCTGATATTGTAACGTAGTCAACTGTCACCACACTTTCTTCCACAAGCTCTCTAATAAAGTGAAATGTTGTATCAATATACTTGGTTGGAGAATGTTGGACCAAATTCTTGAAAATATTTATGGCACTCTAATTATCACACTTAATCACCATAGTGGAACTCCATCATCTAAAAGCATTTGTTTCTTCCACAAATGTTGTGCACAACAAGCACCTAAGGTAATATACTTGGATTCTACCATGGATAAAGATATCAAATTTTGGCTCTACTGAACCATGAGATCGAGTTATCACCTATATAAAAATAGCCCCCTGTGGTGTTTTTCCAATCATCAACATTTCCAGGCTAGTTGGCATCACTAAACCTAATTAAGTCCTAACTTGATCTTTTAGAGTATCAAATTCCAAGTTCACTCATGTCAATTATGTATCAAATGATCCTTTTCATAGCACTCAAATGGCTCTCCTTAGGGTCTGACTGAAACCTAGCGCATACTCCAACATTGTAACATCTATATAAACGACTTCTAGTTAGGTACAAAAGAATTCCTATCATGTTGTGATACAGACTCACATCGATTGGTGCTCTAGCATTATTCTTGATAAGCTTTGTGTTGATCTACATTGGTGTTGCAATATGTCGGGAAGACTAAAGGCCATAATGTTACACCAAATTTTTGGCATACTTGTTCTTTGAAACAAATGTTCTGTCATCAGCCTACTTTACTTGTAAGCCTAGGAAATAGGTCAGATCTCAACTATACTCATTTTGAACTCCTTCGTTACTTCTACAAACTTATTAATAAGCTACTTTGAGTTGAATCCAAAGAAGATATCATCAACATAAATCTGCACAATGAGAACGTTAGTGTTGCAACGTTGGATGAATAGTGTTCGATCAACTTTCCTCCTCTCGTATCCTTCTTTCAATAGGTACTTTGCAAGCCTGGCGTACCATGTTCTAGATGCCTATTAGACCATAAAAATCCTTTTTATGTTTATAAACATAGTTACGATAGGTGAGGTCCTTGAACCCTTTAGATTATTCTACGTAAAGCTCTGCATGCAACACTCTATTTAGAAATGTGCTTTTGACATCCATTTGGTATAGTTTAATGTTGAGACAATAGGAAATTAAAATGAGCAATTTGGTTGCGTTAATGCATGTCATAGGCATGAAAGTTTCATTAAAATCCATCCCTTCTACTTGTGTGTAGCCTTACGCGACTAGCCTCACCTTATTGTGTGTTATAGCATTATGCTTATTTGTCTTATTTTTGAACACCCATTTAACACCTATCATATTCAAGTTCTATGGTCATGCCATTAGTGTCTAAACATCATTACGAGTAAACTAGTTCAACTTCGTCCTTCAGTTCAAAGTTAGACACAAAACAAAGATACCCTACAAGGTCTTGGTAATTAAACCTTTCCAAATATCTGGTGCACCTTGCCTTATCTATGCCTTCAATTATTGCTTTTGGAGGATGATACTTCTTTGTTCTCAAGGTGCGTTCCTTTTGAGATTGTGGTGGTGTCTCATCATCAATGCTATCTTCATAGTGTAGTGCTAGAACATTAGGTAGCTGGTTTTCTCCTTCAGTAGTGGCAACATCATCAAAAGTGCATTCCTTTTATCATCAACAGCATCTATAGGATCTCTTTTTCTAATTCTCCTTCCTTCAACAAACACAATATTAATATATCTCATAAAAAATTTAGTTTAGAGATTATATACCCAATAGGCTTTAGTGGTCTCCCATCCAGTGTTCTAATATCAAGTTTACCAAGATCCTTAATCTATGATGTAGGTGGTTTTTTCAATGCACTATGACTATTTTGTTGTACTCTAGAACTTTGGAAATAAGTAGTATCCGTGGAAGCTCCATTAACTCTACCTTTCCAAAGCACTATTGTGAACTCATAAAATCATTGGTGCTTGATCTTACAAAATTTTAGTCGGTGTTGCAGCATTGCAAATGATTTGTGGTTCTAATGTTGAGGTTTCATCCAATCGTCTAAAGGTACAAAGAATTTGTTTCTCTAACCTACATATATATACAATAAAGAAATCCTAAAGATCTTTTAGACTCTTTGATGTTAAGGAAAGAGGATATTAGATATAACTAGACTCCAAAAAGAAAGAAAGTTAATAAGTGATGCAAATTCAATGCACTACTTTGCAAGTATACAACAATCATACACATAATATAGGAAAGTGGGTTGTCATATCCATAGAGAGCAAAAATGTTGTTTAATAGTATTGCATTCTAATCAAGTGGATAAATAACATGTAAAGATAATTAAGGAAGTAGTAAATTAAACTAAATAGAGTACAGAGAGGAGTATAATAAATTTAACAAAATAGAAGCAATAACACACAAGAACTTTAATTACTAATTTAATTAATTATCGATTTTAATTTCTTATTTTAGAAATATATAATTCCTTAAGTCCTTAGTATACTCTCTCAAGTTATACCAAGGATTTAATTGAATTAATCCAATGATTTTAGAAATAACTCAATTGAGAATGGAAATTATGAGTTACTTTTCTTATCCCTTGTGAATGTAGAGCCTTCACTTCTGTTATAAACCCACAATTCACAATTTTGATCAAATTGCTTAACTTGTGACTTCAGTTCCGTTATAACCACCAATTAAGTCAAATGAAAAGAAGAAGGGAAAGAAGAAGAGTAGAGGATGAAGGATAATAATTGATCACAATAAAATAAGAAATAGGTTGAAGTCCTACCACCCAAAACTCCTTCATTGGTTGATAAATTCTATCATTTCCATCTATTGGTCTAAGGGTGGCAAAAATTTCAACCATCGCTTGTTCCATCACCTAGGCAACAGAACATGCGATGCTAGTCGCTCCTTCATCACCTAGGCAACTACCAGAAAACAAGTGAAATTTACGTCATGGCCTGCATCATCTAGACAACAGGGCAGTGATGGTCAATAGAATTTTTCAAAATTTACTTGTTAGTAAGTTGCTTAAACGCTTATTTTACTTAATTTTCAATATACACAGGAACCCCTTTTTTTTCCGAATGGCTATTTTCTTTTTCTAAGTTGTCGCTTACCTTTTTATGCGAAGATGAATAAGGGTCACTTGCACATCCCCAATTACTCAGTATGTCATAGATTTAGAACATTTTGCATACTCATGATTCTTGTGCCTTTTTATGCTCAAGTGAAGAAGGGTCACTTGCACACCGCCCGTTACTCAACATTTGAATTAGTGAAGTAGATTTTTCAATTAAAGCCCCCTCTTTTCTAGTTTTTTTTTTTTTTTTTGAGTTCCCTGCGATTTAATATTGCAATTTATTTAATGGTCAAGCAAAACACCAGTAAAATTTACACCTTAAATGCAACACAACATCCATATATAAATAATTCTAAACTTGTTTTCATATTAACGTGCTTGGTGTGTGCTCAAAAAATGAAAATTTGTACTAAGCAATGTAATATATAAATCCCAATTATACTACTAATTCATTACTTTTTGAGAATTTATTCATCATTGACTATAATTCTAAATTCCTTTTCCACATTAAATTTATTTTTTATCTTGTAAAAAATTTAAGAAGGGGTAAAATAAAAACATTTATTGCCTTAATCACTTATTTATTATTATTATTACTATTATTATCCCATTTTCTCTCCTTCTTTCTCTTTGTTTTTTAAGTATTTATTTCAAACTTGGTTCTTTGTATTATTATTCTTCTTTTTTTTTTCAGTGGCACCCCTGATGTTGGCCTGTAATGAAGAATTGAACCTGAAGGATATGGCCATCAACATTAAACATAATTATTTCATTCAAAGATTTCGTCCAGTATCATGATCATCATATTCATACAAAATTATAAAAGAATCATAATTCAACCGATTCCAAAATAACCATCATCCATGCAAGTCATCAAGAGTGGAAATATAATCTATTCCAAAAGTTAGATACAATCATGTTTGAAATTACATACCCCACCTACAGAATATAAATTGTCCTTAATGTAAAAAATCTTAACATTCATGCAAACTTACTATTGTGGTTTATCGAGAGGTGTTGTGGAAGATTGGCCTTGAGGTTTTTGGAAAACAATATTCACTAAATCCTCTAATTGAACTCCCAAGTCATCCAACTCGTCATGGGGTGAATTTCCTTGCGAAGGCACAGGAGATGCTATAGGCAACTCAAAAGGTACATGAGGAAAGTATCCTCTTAAAAAATTAGTAAGAGCATCAACCTTACCTTTAAGTACATCCAACCTACCAATAACTTTGTGTAGAGATAGCCCACTTAAAGTTTCCTTTTTACTCCAACTTAACCCCGGTATTAATGCACTACTGAGTAATAAGGTGTGAAAATCCTAAAGCCTCACAAGGGTTCTTAATAATGCCCTTAGTCCTATCGTAAATGATGACTCCAATATCATAAAATGCTCTTTTCAATTGCATAAGATAACAATCATCTTTTCATAGGAATGCTACTAAAATGAGAGACAGGCATTACTTTGGCACAAACTAAATGCCGACAAGCCCTCAATTCATCATCCATTTTCTTAGCATAGAAAGTAGTAGGAGTACTGGTGTAATAGTCTATCCAAACAACTCCATTAGGGCATGATATGTTTACAATTTCCTTATGAATACTTTCATCATTAATCATAGAAAGAACCTCTCCAATGGTACTAACAGGATCAATATTATTGAAGGAATTGATTACCTCTGAAGAGAATAGCACTGAAACCCCTCGAACAAAAACTATACACTCCTCTTCTTCTTGCAAGTTTGAGTAGAATTTCCTAACAATTCTTCACAAGCACTTTTGGGAGGGTGAGTTGCAAATATCCCCCATTTTCTTAAGTGAATGATTGACTTGTATGGATCAACTTTCGATGGCTCTCAATGTATCCCATAGTCTGATATAATGGTCCGTTTGTCCTCCAATAAAAAATCATCATTGTATCTTTAATTTGCTTTAAATGAAGCAAACCTATGTGCATCATATGTTGTGTTGTAGGTGCTTGCTTTTGATGCTCTTCTTCTCTTTCTTTTAACCATCTTTCTAAAAAAAATAATGCTCATTATATGAACTACAATCCAAAAGCAACTTTTTATGCTTAAAAAATTAGTGACATGGTATAACTGGAAATAGTAATATATAGTTTAAGCAAAAATCAAATTCTGCTAATTATGCAATGGAAAACATTAGTTGTGCAATATTCAGTACATTCAGAGAAATCTGCACAATTCGTTTATACATTTTATCAAACAGCTTATAGGCATTAATTTAGGCAGCTTAAGATTGAACATTTTTAGCACAAATATCAACCAAAGCCCAATTCTTGCACTCATTCAAGCTAACAAGAAGAGGATTCTGAACCAAGTTCGTAAAATTAAAGAAAAATTCAGCCGCACGACACCAAACTCACACTCCGTTCCAGTAGCCTTTTTTTCCTTCCAAATATGGAATTTCCATCAACTAAATTCATCAAATAAGCAAGATAATGGCTTAAGGAATTTATTCAAACTAACTATTGCTAGCAATCACAATTTCTCAGTTATTCCACAAGGCAAGGGGTTAGGATTTTACCTTGGATTGGTGGAAATTGTTCGCCTAAACCTTGCTATAAATTCACCAGTGGAGGCTGGTCAAACTTTCTTTGGCTAGATTCTGGCCATCAGATGGCTCAGGTGGCAATGTTCTGTGCTGCTTCGATAGGTGGAAGAGCTGGGCCGTGTTTGGGCATGTTTTAGTAGACTTTAAATCTATTTGGGAGTGTTTGGGCAGTAGACATCTGCTGCTTCCTTTAAAGTTTTTTTTAAATTTATTATTATTATTATTATTATTATTATTATGATCTTTTGTTTGTTTATATATTTATTGTTTTATTTATGTTATGTCAAATTTATTTAAATTTTTCATTTATTTATTATTATGAATAACTTACCTAGCATAAATTATTGAAGGTTAATAAGCATCAATATTTTTGTCTTCATCTCCTAAATAATGATTTAAACGATGTCACCTTGAAAGTCTTATCTCCATTTTGTAGCTCAACTGCGCTAGACTTAAAAATGTTAGTAATTTCATGGGGCCCAAACCATTTGGACCTCAATTTTCCTACAAACAGTCTCAATCTTGAATTGAACAATATAACTTTCTAGTTTATTTGAAAATTTTTATTGTGAATAATTTTATCATGCATGCATTTCGTCTTTTTCTTATATAATTTAACATTCTCATATGCATGACGACGAAATTCATCAAGTTCATCTAGTTGAAGTAATCTTTTAAATCCTACTACCTTTAAATCTATGTTTAAAAATTTAAGAGCCCAATAAGTTTTATGTTCGAGTTCAATAGGTAAATGACATGCTTTGCCAAATACAATCCAGTATGAAGATATGCCAATTTGACTTTTGAAGGCAGTTCTACGGGCCCATAATCCATAATCCAATTTGGATGCCCAATCTTTATAACTTTGATTAACTGTGGCCTATAAAATTCTTTTGAATTTCCTATTTGAAACTTCAACTTGGCCACCAGTGTGGGGATGGTAAAGGGTAGCTATTCTATGGAAAACTTTTCTTAGAACAGCTTCTAACCATTTATTACAAAAATGGGATCCTTCATCACTTATTAATGCACAAGGAATTTCAAATCTAGAAAAAATTATTTTTCTTAAAAATTCAATAACATGTTTTGTTTCATTTGTAAGTAAAGCAACAAAATTGACCCATTTCGAAACATAATCAACAGTAATAAGAATATATTTGTTCCCAAAATAAAGAGGAAAGGGTCCGATAAAATCAATTTCCCAAATATCATAAAGTTCAAGTTCTAAAATATTTGCCAAATGCATTTTATTTCTTTTAGAAATATTACCCATCCTGTGACATTTTTCACAATTTCTAACATATTGATTGGCATTCTTATATAGTGAAGGCCAAAAGAAGCTAGATTGTAATACCTTATGTAGTTTTGTTACCTCTAAAATGTCCTCCACATGTTTTTATATGACAAAAATTTAAGATAGATTCCATTTCGTCCTCTAGGATGCGTTAGCACATGGTCTATAAAGATAAGGTTCATCCCAAAAGTAAACTTTAATATCATGGAAAAAAAAATTTCTCTTGTTGATAATTAAAATCAGAAGGAATGATATCACATGCCAAATAATTTGCAAAATATGCATACCAAGAAGTAGTAGAAACTGAGAAAAGAAATTCATCAAGCAAAGTTTCATTAATTTCTTCCTCATCTTTCTTCCTCTCAATTCTTGACAAATGATCAGCAACTACATTCTCTAATCCTTTCCTATTTCTTATTTCAATATCAAATTCTTATAAAAATAAAATCCATCTTACAAGCCTTGGTTTAGCATCTTTTTATCAAACAAATATTTTATAGCAGGATAATCTATGTAGACAATAGTTTTGCCTCTAATTAAATAAGATTTAAATTTTTCAAAAGCAAAAATTATTGCTAATAATTTCTTCTTAGTTGTGGTATAATTTCTTTAGGCATCATTCAAAGTTTTGCTAGCATAATAAATCACATGAGGTTTATTATTTTTCTTTATCCTAATACTGCACCTATACATTAATCACTAGCATCACACATTAATTCAAATGGATAATCACAATCAAGGGCTGTTACTATTGGTGCAGTGACAAGTTTTTCTTTTAAAGTATTAAAAGACAACAAGTGCTCATTATTAAAATCAAACAATGTATCTTTTAAAAGCAATTTAGTTAGAGGTCGAACAATTTTTGTAAAATTCTTAATTAACCTCTGGTAAAATCCAGCCTGTCCAATAAAACTTCTTACCTCTTTCAAATTTTTAGGAGGGGTAAATTACTTATTACCTCCACTTTTGCTTTGTCGACCTCTATTCCATTTTTAAAAATTTTTTGGCCAAGTACTATTCCTTCATCAACCATAAAGTGGCATTTTTTCCAATTTACTACTAAATTGGCCTCCTTGCACCTCTGTAAAACTAACGATAAATTATTCAAACCATGCTCAAAAAAATTTCCAAAAACTAAAAAATCATCCTTAAATATTTTAATAACCTTCACAACTAAATCAAAAAAGGTTAACATCATACATCTTTGGAAAGTAGCAAGGATTTTGCAAAATCCAAATGACATTCTTCTATAAACAAAGGTTCCAAAGGGACAAGTAAAGGTAGTTTTTTCTTGATCCTCCGAAGCAATTAGTATTTGGTGATATCCAAAAAACCCATCAAGAAAACAAAAATAAGAATGTCCAGTAATTTTTTCCAACATTTGATCAACAAAAGGTAAAGGAAAATGATCTTTCTAAGTGGCGTTATTTAATTTTCTATAATCTTTGCACATTCGTTATCCCGTTACCTATTTTGAGGATATCATTTACCCTCTTTCATATTTTGACACAGTTATGCCTCCCTTTTTAGGTATCACTTTAATTGGTGATACCTATGCACTATCACAAATAAGATAAATCATTCTAACATCTAATAATTTTAATATTTCTTTTTTAACCACTTCCTGCATATGTGGGTTCAATCTTCTTTGTGGTTGTCTAGTAGGTTCAAAATTGTCCTCCATAAAAATTTTATGCATGCAAATTGAAAGACTTATCCCTTTTAAATCAGCTACTATCCAACCAATTACCTTAATATGTTTACTTAAAACTTCTAAAACTTTGTCCTCTTATTCCTTAGTTCATTTAGATGAAATAATTACAGGCAAAGTAGAAGAAGTTCCAAAAATTGCATACCTTGATGCTTAGACAATTCCTTTAACTCCACATTTGGTGGTTCTTCAAGCGAAGTTTTAAGTAGAGTTGTTAGCTTGAATTCTAAAAATATCACTAGAGATTCATTCTTACCTTTGTCTTCATGAATCTCTTCTTCAATTGCTCCAAGTCCTTCTTCAAACTTCTCATTTATGTTGCCATTTCTGGGCAAAATAAAAGAAGTATCTAATTCTTCCACAAAAAAAAAGGTATTATCATCATTTCTTTTTGTTAAGTCAAACATATTAAATACTACTTCTTCAATTCCTATTTTTAATGTTAATTTTCCTTGTTGCACATCAATTAAAGCTCTTCTTGTTGCCAAAAATCGTCTTCTAAGGATAAAAGGTACCTCTCTACTATCTTCCATATCAAGTACTACAAAATCAATAGAAAAAATAAATTTATCAAAATTAATCAGAACATCTTCAATTAAACCAAGTGGTATTTTAACAAACCTATCAGCTAGGTTTTACCTCTCTAACTCCAAGCTTTTTAAACAAAGAAGGGTATCAAATAAATGTTGGCACCAAGATCACATAAAGCTCTACTGTATTCAATGTCACCAACATGACAAGGAATTGTAAAGCTTCCAAGATCCTTTATTTTTTTGGAATTTTATTTTGAATAATAGCACTGCATTCCTCAGTTACATTATTGTTTCTTGATCCCCAATTTTTATTTTCTTTGATAAAATTTCTTTCCAAACTTTTGCATAACTTGGCATTTGGGCAAGAGCTCCAGCAAAAGATATATTGATATGGAGCTCCTTGAATACTTCAAGGAACTTTTTAAAATTCTACTCATCTTTACTTTTCTTTAACCTTTGGGGATAGGGTATTGGGGGTTCATATGCCTTTAACTCTTCTTTACTCTTTTTTTCTTCATCCTTCTCTTGTTTTAATTGTTCCTTAGACTTAGAATTCTGTACTTGTTTACCATTTCTAAAGGTTATTGCCTTACATTGTTTCTTTAGATTTTGCTCCATATTACTTGGCTACATACCTTGAGGTCCATTTGCTAAATCTTTAGCCAACTACCCCACCTATTGTTCTAAGTTTCTTAAAGATGCTTGTTGATTTTAAAAAATGTTATATGTTCTAGCTATTTATTCGATGAGTGATTTTGAGAGCGAACCAACTAAGTGCTCTAATGAAGGTTTCTTTTCTTGTGAAGGAGAAGAAATGTTACCTTATGGGTATGACAGTCTTTGAAATCCCAGTGGCCATAAAGGTAATGCACTTTGATTTCTCCAAGAAAAATTTGAATGGTTTCTCCATTCAAGATTATAAGAGTTAGGGAAGGGTCACTTGGAGCCCGATTTTGATTGTTCACATAACTAACTTCTCCAAGTTGACTTTCTCCAATTTAACATTCATGTGTGGGATGCAATCATGCACACACGTCACACCCACACATGTCACATACCTAAAGGATGATTGAAGATGAATTACTTTGCATATTATCAATTTTCTTTGTTAATAAATCAACTTTTGCAGCCAAAGAAGTAAAAGCATCTAATTCATGCACTCCCGCTATTTTTCTTGTACTTCCCTATTCAGATGGCCATTGATAAGCATTGTTGAACATGTTTTCTAATAATTCCCAACCCTTATCTGCTAATTTGGCCATCAAAGATCCACTAAAAGCAGCATCTAGCATTATTTTGGTTTGTATATTTATTCCATTATAAAATAATTGAACTTGCTATCAATCGGAATAACCATGTTGTGGGCATTTTCTACGCAATTCTTTAAATCTTTCCATGCTTCATATAAAGGTTCTCCATTAAACTACCTAATTGTGCCTATTTCAGTCCTCAATTGTGTAGTTTTTGACGGTGGAGAAAATTTAGCCAAAAATTTATTTGCCATATCATTTCACAATAATACTGGGTGGTAAACTTTACAATCGTGACCTAGCCCTATCTCTCAAATAAAATGGCAATAATCTTAATTTAATGGCATCATCAAAAACATCATTATACCTTACTGTATCACAAATTTCCAAAAAATAGATAAATGAGTATGTGGGTCATCATGTGGTCCTCCACCAAATTGGTTTTGTTATACCATATATATTAGAGTTGAATTAAGTTCAAAATTATTATCATTAATAGAAGCTCTTACCACCCCAATAATATAATTATTTATTACTGGTTAAATAAAATCCCCTATGGCTCTAGGCGGCTACTGCTGCTGCTGGGGAAATTCTTCTTCCATCTCTATTTTTGTTTTGTTTAGTGCCCTCAATTGTCTCGGGCTTCTTTCAATTTCTATATCAAATGGCACTAATTCTTCACTTTTATAACTATGCATACAATGACAAGATCAAACAAGAAAAGAAAAAATGAAATGCTTAAAATTCTATCATTTCCATCCATTGGTTGAAGTACATCCATATGGTATAAAAAATGTAACAACCCCTATTTATAGGTTGAAGTCCCACCACCCAAAACTCCTTCATTGGTTGATAAATTCTATCATTTCCATCCATTGGTCTGAAGTGTAGGTGGCAAAAATTTCAACCATCGCCTAGGTGACAGTATAGGCAATGCTGGTCGCTCCTTCGTCGCCTAGGTGATAGGCAAAATTTATTCCATCTCCAGGGCGTCGCCCAGGTGATACGGTGGCGATGGTCGGCAGATTTTTATTGGTTCCCACCTACGTCTTGCTGGCAGTTTTCTTAGGCAATGGTTCTTCATTCCAACAATGTCTTAGGCCACGATCTTATATTTCTTTAGTCCGATGCCTCTGGTTGAGTTTTATTCCACTTTTTGTTCACTTATTTTCATTCTAAGCAGATAAGATAGTCAAATCTTTCCTTTTGAAAAAAAAATTAAACAAGATAACATAAATTAAGACCCAAATTATTCAAAGAGAATATAGATTTATTTAGTTTATCAATAAGTTGATATTTTCAAGAATCTTTCCTTTTTAATCTTTTCCTCTTTCTTTTATTTATTTTTTTTTGGGTGATGGGCCAAACTTTAAACCAAGTAAAGGCCCAATTTTCTTCTCAGGTCTCTAATTCCTTTTATGTCCAATGATTTTATAAGAATGTCTCTAGGTTGTGTTAACATTGCAACATGCTACCCTGTAATGACCTTGATCTCACCAACCCTTAGTGTAATAAATTTTTCAAAAAGGGATTTCTATAGACTTCACTGCTCCTTTATCAATTACATGCCCCTTTTGGCTATTTTCATTTCCTCTAATGAGGCTTGTATAACTTGTTAGGTTGGCCTTATCTCTAGTCATGTGCCATGAACCATTGCAGAAAGAATACCTCTTAGTGTTGGAACACACTGTTAGAGAGGTATAGGAAGTGTAGCACTATAAATTTTCTTTCCTTATCCAAATTCTTCATAGAATCTTTCTTCCTTTAAACCTATCTAAAAACTTGGCATAATCCAATCTCCCATTCATGAGTTGCATAATCCAATCTCCCATTCGTGAGCTTTTTAAAGAAAGAAGAGTAAGTAGAAATGGGGAGTCTTTACTTTAGGCAATACTCGCAAACATTCAATTTTTTAGTGAGTCTCCTCTTCCTCTAATGTTCCAACATCACCCAAACATGCAATGTATTCTGATGCATCCCAATTGGGGTGCTGACATGATCTGACTTCCTTAGTACCCTATTTAGGGGAGGAACTTGTTGAATTGGAGCCCAAACATCAAGTACATTCTTCTTTGCATTTGTATTGCAATCCAATGAGGTAGATGTGCTAGCACAACCTTTTTCCTAAAAAGGTTTTGATGAGTACACGGAAGTGTAAAAATAGGATAAATAATGTAAGCCTAAACCAAAAAAACTTGTTTGTGTAAACCATGTAGAATGACCTAAATGCTACAATTTGCGATGTACTCTGATGAAAGATAGCCAGAATTAACGTGCCTGGTTATTTGATACGTTATGAATTAATTTAAGGAATGCTTAGAATAACTCAATTTGGTGTTTGAAATCACAAAAATTGAGGCCCACTCAAATTCTATAGAAATCTAAGAAAGAAAATTTAATTAACCAAAGTACAAAACGCTTCTTGTAAAAATATCCAAGGGTCCTTTATATAGTGTTAGGAACCCCAGAAAAGTTAGCAAAATTCGTCCCTCGGTGTTTAAGAAAGACTAGGAATGAAAATTGGAAAGAAATCCTAACTAGAATACAATTCTTGAGCTCCAAGCCACAATTTGGATCAATATGGACATTCTTAGATTGATCTGGTGTCTTTAGAATCCATTCGAGTCGATCTATGCCATCTCAATTGTAATTCCAAAAGGTTGGTCGCTTGTTGATTTTACAATCAGAAATCCTTTGATCAATTGTTATCATGTGCGATCATAATTCCAACGCTTAGCCATTTCAATTTAATTCTTTGAGAAGGTTGGCCACTTGCTGATTTTATGATCGTAAATCCTACGACAGACCACAATCCTGCGTAATTGTAATCCCACAATTGTAATCCCAGAACATAGCCATTTCAATCTAATTCTCTGAGATCTATCTTGGGATTGATCCTAACACCTTGCGATTTATCTTGTGATCAATCCTACATGAGTGTGGTCAATCCAAGTGCTGTCCAAGGTCGCTTTCTTTACCATTTCACATCAATTTGATCTGTGACCTCAATTTTGACTTCTAGAACCTCTCCAAATGCCCATTTCTTCTTGAAGCTCATTCTAAAGTGCATTCTTGGACCATCAGAATTTTTTACCGTCAAATTGCACATTGAATCCTTTAATTAGCTCTTGTGCAAAACCCACATCAAGTTCTGCTGGTGCTACAACATCAAATGATGATTCCTTCACAAATTTAATCTTTGCACTCAGTTCTACGCCATTTTCTAAATTTGTGGGGGAAGCCAACTCCATACTAATCTTTTGGCATTTTTCCCACACTAAGAATGTTTTCTAGTTTGGCCTTCCCTAAATTCAACCTTTTTAATGTTGTTTTAACAACCTTTGCTTTCGAAAGGACTATGGAATAATCATTTTCTAATTTCTCACGTTTGAGCTTCAACTCCTCATGGTCCTTTTTTAGCTCTTACATCATATCAAACAAAAGATTATAGGCAACCATTATTTATTCTTGTGTAAGCTTACAGTCACTATCACTATCACTCTCTGACTCTACCCATGTTGCAACAATAGCAACAAAAGCAGGATTTCTCTTCTACATAGTGTTAAATGCCACACGTGTGGATACAAATTCTTCCTCCTTAAATGGTCTGAGTCATATTTGCTCCTTGTAGTTGCCATAGACTTGCCTTGCTTCTTTATAATGTTTGCATATTCAACAAGGATATGTCCAAAGCTACCACACGCATGGCATTAGATCACCTTTCATTCACCCCTCATTTCTCCATTGTTCTTGCTTGAGCGATCATCCCAAAAAAATTTTAGGTTGTTGGCAGCCTTTTTTGAGTTCCTTTCTTATCTTTTTTTCATCAAATTTTTAAGTCTTTGTGCAATAAGATTGATCCATTATTGGTGTTGCAACACATACCACCCTAGCAGCTTTATTTACTTATGAGAGTTGTTTCCATATCCCTTTTAGCTTGAAGTAAATTCATCTCTTACATCTGTAAAGAGCCTATCAACTCACCCAACCTTATGTTCTCAACGTCCCTTGCTTCTTCAATGGCTACCACTTGAACTGAAAATCTCCTCAATAGTGATCGTAATGTTCTATGTACCAGTTTTACTTCTGAATACTGCTTCCTTAGTTAATTTGCTTGGTTGTCTAGTCCCTCAATATGCCATGTGAACAAAGCTATATTTTCATCTTCTCTCATTCTAAGGGCTTCCAATTGGGAGGCAAGCATTTGGAGCTTAGACATCCACACCTTATTTGTTCTATCATGGACATTTTGTAGTGTGTTCCACACCTCTTTAGTCAATTCACAAGTTAAAATTATCTTACACTACTCATCGTCTACTCCTGTGAAGAAGGCATTGATGGCTTTGAAATGCCCAAGGTAGCTCTTTCTTCCTTGATAGTCTGGTCCTTGACATCCATGGGCACAATCTTTCCATCAACAATCTAGGAGGGTAAACTCCTTTTGTGGATTATGGAATACCAGGCCTTCTCATCAATATATTTGATAAATGACCTCATGCAGCTTTCTAGTACGAATAGTTCAATCCATCAAGCAACATTGGATGAGAAATTGAGGCACCCTCCTCAACACTCATGACTTAATCAAAAATTTTAGGATCTCACCTACTTGAAAACCAAGTAAAAAAAAAGTAATGTAGCTCAAATGCAACTTGATAGTTCTGATTAAGTGTTGCAATACTAAGTGTTGTTGTAAAACTATTACGTTGGAATGCCAACACAAACAAATAGAAAGTAAATAGAATGAACATGATAATTATTAATATAGTTTGGAGCCAACCTCCTATGTTTGCGGGGCACCAACCTAGGCAGCCTAGGTAAAGGATTCCACTAGGTTGAATTCAATAAGGGTACACCTAAACTTCAAAAGAAACACACCATTTGTTCAATCCTCATTGACCTGAACCTTACCCACACTTATAAGCAACCTATACTACCTAAGTGCTCACTTAACTAGTCCCCGCTAGTCCTAACTAGATTGTAAAAGACATGTTTATACTCTTCCCCTACTTGCTTACTCTTTTTTCCACTCAAGTATAAAAGTTAATCTTCACCACATAGGGATAAAGCTCACACTCATATTTACTCAACTTGTGAAGTACTAAAGGTCTAATTCGTACAATAAAGTCTTCTAATTAGATAAGATAGGTTGATTCCTTGTTTCATGCACATTTGACTAATTTCAACCAAATCCTCAAAATTACGAAGGATGATTACAACTCCTTCCAAATAAGCTTCTACAAAATCTTTTCAAATGTGTTGATGGTACATCATTGCCAACATTTGTGCTTCCTTGGTTGGCTCCATGTCACTGCTTCATTAGTTGCTAGATCATTCGCCATGTATGTTGCCACGTCAGTGGCACATCATCACCACATCAGCACTAGTCAATGCCTAGTCTTCTACCATGCCAACAAAGTAAATTATTACAATGATAAATAGTAAATTAGTAGAGCTCACATGTTTTATTTGTGAACAATTATTTAAAATTATAATCTTGCTATATTTTAAATTTAAATTATTTAAAATTAATAGTATAAAAACGTTTAAAATAAAAATATAAAGAAAAATGAAAAGAATTTAAAACAAAGAAAATTTAAGAAAAAATAAAAAAAAATTAATTAAGAGAAAGGAATAAGAAAACAAATAAAAGAACCTCAAATAAGAGTAGTTTTAAAATTTTGCATTGTGAATTACTCTATTATTATGATACAGATTAAATGTATAAAAAAATTCAATATAAAAAAAAGAATTGAAAAAGAAAAAAGTTGACAGCAAACACACATAAAAAAAATTAGTCGAAAGAAAAGGAGAAAAGAAAATGATAGAAAAAATATAAGAATTTCAAATAACAGTAATTGAATAATTTATGTAATTAATTAATAATTGGCAACTAGTGTTGTTGTGCACATTCAATGTTTGTGTATAAAAATTTAAAGATAATTTCATCATATATGCACAAACTTTTATTATATAAATACATATACAAACATTATTTTATAAATTATTATCTAACTAAAATTGTCTAATTTAATGATAGTAAACTTATTTAAATTAGTATTGACAATTATATAAATACATATACAAACATTATTTTATAAATTATTATCTAACTAAAATTGTCTAATTTAATGATTATAAACTTATTTAAATTACTATTGACAATAAAATATAAAGTATTATGTTTTAAAATATTCTAAAATTTAATATAAAATGAGAGGAAAAGAAAATTTTAAATAAGAAGAATAAATTAAAAAATTTCAATGAAAAAGGATAAAAAGTAAAATACAAAAATGAGAAAAAGATGTTAAAAACAAGTCTTCTAGCTTTCTTCTTGCAAACAAATTAAAGAAGTCATTTTTTCAATGAATCCGGATAGCACAGCGGGTCTAGATGGCTTTACAGCTCTCTTCTTCCAACCATGCTGGAATTTTATAGCTGTAGACATTACAATGGCTATGAATAATTTCTTCTAGGGCAGTCCTTTGCCATGTAGCTTCTCAGCTACTACAATTGTCCTCATACCTAAAATGAAGGTCCTTTGCAATGGAAGGATTACAGACCAATTTCCCTCTGCAATGTTGTGAATACGCTTTTGTCCAACCTCCTCGACAGGAGAATTGCAGCTGTTCTTCCAATGCTCATCTCTTCCACTCAAAGTGGCTTTGTTCCAGGTAAACTTATTGGAGACAATATTTTATTGGTGCAAGAAATGGTCCACCAGCTCGATAATAGGGCTTCTTTTAATAATCTGCTAGTCAAATTGGATATGGCAAAAGCGTATGATAAGGTTATTTGGGATTTTCTCTATCACACCTTAAATTAGATGGGGTTCCCAACTCATCTCACTCTCTTGATCAGAAACTGCATTGAAAATTGCTGGTTCTCTATTCTGATTAGTGGCAGCACCACTAGATTCTTTAAATCCTCCCAAGGTTTGAGGTAAGTTGATCCCTTACATGTACATTGATACGAAAGGAGGAATTCCCATCTCTCATCTTACCTTTGATGATGACATCATTATTTTTTCCAAGGCTCGAAAACCAGCCCTCACTAAACTTATGAACTTTCTTAAGGAATATGAGCTACTTTCTAGATAACAAATCAATCCGAACTGGAGCACCTTTGTTGTTGGTAAACAAACTTCTAATCTTTATATTCAAAGAGTGAAAAACATCATAGGTTTCACTTGGAAACATCTTCCCATTAATTACCTTGGTGCGCCATTATTTAAAGGAAATAGACGGCGAATTCTTTTTGACGAGCTGATTGCTAAAATTTGTGCTCAACTATGTGGTTGGGAATACACATTCTTATCTTATGGTGGTAGACTTCAGCTTATTCAAAGTGTTCTAACTTCTATGCCTCTTTATCTTTTTTGAGAGTTCAACCCTCCTCTTTTGGTTATTGATCAGATTAAAATGCTTTTTTCGAAATATTTTGGGGGATCTACTTCTGTTCACTGGAAAATTCATTGGACAACATGGCATAATATTTGCTAGCCACATGAAGAAGAGGGCTTGAGCCAATTCATCACTTTGGGCTAACTTTCTTTGCAGTAAGTATTGTGGAACTTCCTTTCCAAGCTCAGTCCCAGTCTCAGTTCATAACTCTCCCTCATGTAAAAGGATATGCAAAATACATCAAATTGTACGGGACAATATGTTTTGGAGCTTGGGTGAGGGCAATATCTCTTTTTGGCATGATTGTTAGCTTTAGGAAGGCACTCTACAGGACCTCACTAATAAACATGGACCTTCACCATAACTGGTTCCTTGGTATTGGCATGAAGGCGAATGGAACTGCTCGAAGTTTTTGGAACTTCTTCCACCCCATCTCTGCCAAATTGTGATATCTACTCCCATTAACATTAAAGGAAGAGACCTTCCATTCTAGAAACAATCAGTTGATGGGCAATTCTTAATTAAATCTGCATGGAGCATGGTTCGGGAAATAGGTTCTCCCCATAGTGTTTTCAAAAAGATTTGGACACCTTTACTTCTCCCTACTATCTCCATATTCATGTGGTGCCTCATTAAAGCATGGATCTCTATAGATGATAGACTCCAAAAGAAAGGTTTTTCACTTCCTTCCTATTGTTTTTGCTGTCGAGATTGTGAAACGACATAGCATCTCTTCTTCACTAGCATGAAAGCATCGGCAGGTTGGTCTCATTTTGCCCATCTATTTAATTTTGCCATCTCACATACATATCATATTATATTCTTTCTTCAAGCTTGGGAGACCCGTCACAACACTAACTAAGTGCATGTCAGGAATGTTATTCCTTGTTTAATTATGTGGTTTATTTGGTGTGCCAAGAATGATGCTAAATATCAATACATTCCAATGAGAGCTAATTCTATCATTCATAAGATGCATTCTTATCTTCACTCCTTAACACTTAGCAGACTTTGACAGACTTCACATTGGACAGGAGACCGTAATACTACCTCGCAGTTGGGTATTCCTCTTCCTCCTCCCAAGAAACCCAGGCCAAAGATTGTGTATTGGAACAAACCCTCTCTAGGATGGTTCAAAATTAATATCGATGGAGCAGCCCAAGGTAATTCAGGTATTGCAGAAGCAAGAGGTATTTTGAGAGACCATAATGGTGAGGTTATCTTTGCATTTAGAGAACCTTTAGGACATGCAACAAACACCTCGACGGAATTGAAAGGTTTGTCTACAGGCTTGGAACTTTGCTTGCAAAAGGGATTTCATCGAATTTGGATTGAAGTTGATGCTTCCACTATTCTCTCACTTTTGTCAACTACTCAGTCAGGTTTCTTGCTCTTCCAACATAGTTTGCAACACATTACAGTGATGTTGAGGAAACTGGAGTTTAAAGTTTCACACATCTATAGGGAAGCGAACCAAGTAGCAAATTACTTGCAACCCAAGAATGCAACTTGTCAGAAGGGGTAGTTCTTCATAAAGACCAGATTCAGGGACCTCTCCTAGGTATTACCAGATTGGACGCTTCAAATCCTCTATACTTTAGATTTAAATAACTTTCAGTTCTTTTGTTTTTTTGTTGTAAGGAAGTAGTACTCCTCATTTACTTTTTCTAAAGTTTCCTTGTACTTAGTTTCTTGACTCTATATTGATGGGCTGAGGGCCCTGGTTTGTTTTTTTTAAAAAAAAAACTTTCTTCTTTCAAAAGTAGTTATTTTTTGAGGTTTAATGACAATAAATAGTATAAATATAGATTTATTAATCAAGACAATTTAATAAATTTATTATATAAGTAAAATTTATCATCATTAAGGTCGTTCCTAGTAATATAGCATAAATAAAGTAGATTGTGATATTTTAATGTATTATAATTCCTAATGTAATATAGATGCCACCCATAAATCGATTGGATGGAAATCTCTCACTCAAAATCTACAAAATATTCACACTCATCTCAGTCAGGTATAAATAACTAAGTCTAGTGGATTTCAGATTATTCTTCTTCTTTGCTAATCTAAATTTTAATGTATATATTTTTTTGGCTTCATATAACTGTTAAAATGTTGTTTTTTCTTATATGATTTTTCTGAAGTTGATTTAATGACTAATAAGTGGTGGTGTTGTGCAGTTTTAACAAATGGCGTGAAAATAATAAATTAATTGTTTGATTTATTTATTTTTATGTGTATAATACATGCATACATACATATACATATATATAGAGAGAGAGGGAGAGAGAGAGAGAGAGAGAGAGAGAGATTGTTATATAATGCTTGCATGATTTTATGTTAAATAAGGGCACCAATTACATTTTAAAGTATGGCAATATATGACTATGTGAATATACACATAAATATTTTGATTTTAAATATAGATAACAAATAGATTTTGAATATTATACGTGTAAGGAAACAAAATTTAAAGTACTACATATTTGGACATTTTATTTCTTAATATGTTTATTTTTAATATAGAACAATTCCAAACATATTCTTTGCTTTTTTCACATTAAAAATATGAGCATAAGACCCCAAAGAAGTATCCCAAAAATTTCTTTGAGATTATCATGAAGGGTTAGCATGAAGTTAATTTAATTATTTTGTTTAGGATTTGCACATGAAGTGACTATAAAATTACAATTATGTTCCGAAAAATATCTTCAAGACACAAATCTATTGAAGATGGAAATGTACACTTGGCAGACAAGTTAGCAACTAGGGTGGAGTACTAGATGGGATTACTTGTCAGCACGGTGGAGTTGTTTTATTTATTTTCTTATATTACCTTGTTATTTAGCATAATCAGCTAATTAGTTGTTTAAGTGTGATTATTGAGTTGTTTTAGCTTTATTAGTATAAATAGGGGTTTCTGTAGATTGCAAAAAAAAAAAAACTAAGAATAACTGTTCACATATTGGGGAAGCCAAAATTCTCTCCAGCTCGTTCTTCTTCTCCAAGCTAATTTCAGATTCTTTCAGCTGA
Organism: Avicennia marina; assembly: GCA_019155195.1. Taxonomy (NCBI): domain Eukaryota; kingdom Viridiplantae; phylum Streptophyta; class Magnoliopsida; order Lamiales; family Acanthaceae; genus Avicennia; species Avicennia marina. The sequence goes on along the minus strand of CM032754.1, from coordinate 14,133,601 downwards.
TTTCAGTGTACCTTCTAAAATGGTACCAGAGCCTTCAATTCTCATTTCAATCAAATGATTTCCTACTAAATTAGCCCCAATTAAGTGATTTTCACCTCAATCCGGCCACAAAAGCTTTGACCTCCATCGCGAGGAACAACAATCAACCAAACCTTCATGTGAATCTCACTGATCCTCTAAGTTCATTCAGAATTGAGAATGGAGACAATCCTATGATTCCTCTCGTCACTGATCCTTTAAGCACCGAGAATTATGTCAGCTGGTCCTAGAACTTCAAACAAGCACTCAGAGCTAAGAACAAAATTGGATTTATATCAAGTCAGATTCCAAAACCTACTTCTAATACTAATTCATCACTGGAGCTTTGGGAAAGATGTAATGACATGGTCATATATTAGCTATTAAACTCAATTTCACCTTCTATTAAAGCAAGATTGATATTTGTTGTTGATGCTTGTGAGTTTTGAGGTGAATTGCATGAGCACATGCCTCATCACAATGCTGCTCAAATCTATCAACTAAAGAAGGATTTGGTTAGTTTAGAATAAGGATCAAACTCAGTACTAACCTACTATGGTAAACTGAAGGGCGTTTAGGATGAATTGCAGTTATATGATGAAATGCCTACTTGCTTTGGTGGTCCATTGCGTAATCTTAGTGATAGATATCAAAGAGATTGTGTGATGCAATTTCTCATGAGACTTAATGATGTATATTCATAAGCAAGAGATCAAATTTTGATAATGGAGCCATTTTCTCCTGTTAATAAAGTGTTTTCTATCATTCAATAGCAAGAAAGATATCACTTGGTTGCTAGTGAAAATAATGGTGCAGATGTGTTAGCAATGGTTGTTCAAAAATCTCTTGATGACTCCAATCAAACAAGGAGAAGAGAAAGACCATTCTGCACTCATTGTAAAATACCTAGACACACTTTTCAGAGATGCTTCAAAGCTCAAAATGTTGAGGCATCTAAGTGCACTCATTGTTAAATAGCTGGACATTCGGTTGAAAAATGTTATAAGCTCAAAGGTTGTCCTCCAGGGCATAAGTTTCACCAAAAGACGGTAAGGGGTAATGGTTTTGCAAGATAGGTTTCAAGCAATGATCCTATACAAGGGAAAGAAAAGGTCTCATTACCAAGGTGTGGCTACAGCAATTGATGAATCTACTTAATGATAAACAAGCCACCATAAAGCATCTGAAGGGTTCAAATGATGAAGTTCAAGGAACAACTACAAGTTGCCTTAATGCTGCGATAAGTGCAATCATTTAAATGCTATTTCAATGAAAGATGCTGTCATGGATGCTAATGTTTGGATTTTGGACACTAGAGCAACCAACCATATGATTTGTGATGAATCTTTGTTCATTGATAAATATATAAATGTTGTCATTCTGTCAAACTACATAATGGAATTGCTGCATATGCTACAAGTTCGAGAAATTTCAAGCTTACTCAAGGCATCACATTACACAATGTATTATTTATATCTTCATCTTTAACCTTATCTTAGCTGAATCACTCACCATTGACCTTAATTGTTGCTTTATTTTCTATCTAACCAATGCATTGTTCAAAACCTAACCTCGTGGACTACAATTGGTAAGGGTGAGATGAGGAAAGGACTATTATTTTAACAGATATGAAGTGTGCTTATCTAGTTTGTTGACAAATTAGAAACTAGTACTCCTACTGCTTCTCCCATTACATCTTACATAGCTCTGTCACTAAATTCTTATATTCTTTGGCACAATAGCTTAGAACATCCCTAAGTTGATAGATTGAAGTTAATTAGTGAACAAAGTCTGAACATTTCTTTGAATAATCATGAGAATTTTCCCTATAGTGTCTGTCCTATAACTAAACAATATAGATTTCCTTTCCATGCTAGCTCACATAATGCACCAAAACCATTTGAAATTGTTCATTGTGACCTATGGAGGCCTTGTGGTGAAATTACATACGATAGCAGTAGCTATTTTCTTGCTATTGTAGATGATTTTTCAAAGTCAACCTAGGTATACTTGCTCAAAAACAAATATGACACTTTTCTATCTCTTCAAATTTTTGGCAACCTTATTTGGAATCAATTGAGTCAACCATTAAAATTATTAGAACTAACTATGGTGCTAAATTTAGCCTAAAAACATTCTATCATGAAAGAGATCATACATCAAAAATCATGTGTTGGAACTCCACAACAAAATGGGGTAGTGAAGAGAAAACACCAACACTTACTCAATGTTGCTAGAGCCTCGAGATTTCAATCACATATGCATCTCAAGTATTGGAATGAATGCATTCTCATAGCCACCTACATCATCAGTAGGCTGCTTACACTAATTTTGAACAACTAAACCCCATTTGAACTCCTTTTCAAAACTAAACCTACTTACCATCACATGAAAGTTTTTGGTTATCTATGTTGTTCCACCGCACTCAAGGCTAGGAGAAAGAAATTTGATCTAAGAGGTAGGGAGTGTGTGTTTATAGGATATTCCTTTGGCATAAAGGGATACAAGCTCCTAGATCTTAAAACAAATTAGATATTTGTGTTAAGGGATATGATTTTTCATGAAAATATATTTCCTTTCTCTTCTGCTAATAAGCAAAGCTCTGAGAATTCTAATTCAACCTCCCAACACATTGCTTTGCATCATTCTGTTCAAGTGAGTCCTTACAATGATTCTTTTGATCCTTTTCAAGTTAATCCTGAACTAAGTTAGTTTAAGCAACCTATAGAAACCAATATAAAAACCACTCATCACTCATAGCCTCACTCAAATCAATCAAAATAGCAACAACTTGATCCTTTGAAGCCAAATATCTCTATTTCTGATCCCCTTCCTCCTTTGCTACATAGGTGAAGCATACCAAAATACCTAAATGAATTATTTCAAACAAGCAATCAATACGTCACTTCCAGAAACTAGAATCACTAAACTATCCAAGCACACTGCTAAGGTAAAATACCCTATAACAAACCTAAATTGTTGCTCTGTAACCAATCATAATTCTGATCCAAGCTTACCAGCTTCTAGCCCTAAGTTTGAACCACATGCTATAACCAAGCCTCCTAACACAGTGTGGTGTGATGCTATGAGAAATGAATTGACAACCCTAGAAGAAAACAACACTAGACTCTAACTATACTACCACTTGGTAAGAAGGCAATAGGTTGCAAGAACATCTTCAAAATAAAATATAAACCAAATGGATCAATGGAAAGGTACAAAGCAAGATTGGTAACCAAAAGTTACACACAAGAGCAAGGGATAGACTATCAAAAAACCTTTTCACCTATTGCCAAAATCACAACAGTAAGAACTTGCTGGCTATAGCTATTAAAAGAAGGTGGTTTTTAAAGTAATTAGACATCAACAATGCATTCTTGCATGGAAGTTGGGAAGAGGACATTTACATGAAGAAACCTCCAAGTTACAATAAAAGAGAACCTCACCAAGTATGTAAGTAGAACAAGAACATTCATGGACTTAAACAGGCTTCTAGACAATGGAACTCTACATTTTGTGTGCTTGAACAAAGGAAGGATTCATTTACTACTACAGTAGTGTATATAGATGATGTTATTATAGCAAGAAACAATTCGAGTGTGATCAAGCAGGTGAAATCTTATTTGGATGATTCCTTCAAGTTCAAGGATATCAGAAACCTGTCATACTTTTGGGGGATTGAATTAGTAAGGACAAAAAAGGGCAAAGAAAATACATCTTAGACATTCTAATAGATTGTGGAATGCTAGTATGCAAGCCTTCAAGATTTCCTATAGATCAAAATGCAAGACTTAGCATATCTAAAGGAGAGACATTAACTGATGCAGGTAGCTACAAAAGGTTAGATGGCATATTACTATACTTAACCATAACAAGGCCTGATATATCTTTTGGGGTTTGCATACTAAGTCAATTCATGAAAATATACCAACCAAAGTAAATATGAGAGCAACATATAAGATATTGCAGTACTTGAAATCAACCTTGCAGCAGAGCTTATGCATGTTAGTAAAGGAAGATTATCAACTAAAGGGTTATTGTGATGCTGATTGGGGATCTTGACCTGATTAAAAATATCAATCACAAGCTATTGTCTGATGTTGGAGAGTTCCTTAATCTCTTCAAAGTTCAAGAAGCAATTGGTGGTATCTAAATCCTCAGCTACAGTAGAATATAGGTCAATGGCTACATTATGAACATAAATTATATGGATAAAGTACATCCTGTAGGCTTTAGAATTTAGGCATGAGCAGCCAGTGATGATCTTTTGGGATAGCCAGGCTGCTTTACACATCTCCTTAAACCCTGTGTTTCATGAACAAACAAAGCACATTGAGTTGGATTGTCACCTATGCGAGATATGTGTAGACAAGAATCATTGAAGCAAAGCATATTGCAACTCAATCTCAAATTGCAAATCTTTTCACCAAGTTATTACCTACACAAGTACTTAGAATGCATCTTAGTGAGATGGGAGTTACTTCCTTACCACTCCCATCTTGAGGGGGGTAGTGAAGATGGAAATGTGCAGCTTGCAAATGAGTCAGCAATAGAGATGGAGTACTAGATGGGACTACTTGCCAAAGCAGAGAAGTAGTTTTATTTATTTTCTTATGTTACTTGTTATTTAGTAAAATCAGCTAGTTAGTTGTTTAAGTGTGCTTATTGAGTTGTTTTAGCTTTATTAGTATAAATATAGGTTGCTGTAGATTGTACGAAAAAACTGAGAATAACCGTTCACAGATTGGGGAAACCAAAATTCTATCCAACTCGTTCTTCTTCTCCAAGCTAATTTCTGATTCTTTCAGATGATTTCCTTTTGTAGCTTAGTGTACCTTCTAAAAAAAATCAACAATTACAATAGTAAATTAAATTAGCAATTAGGCAATCATTTCATTTTCATTAATAATGGAACCAATTATACTAACACCATCAAATTTCCTCACAACAAGCTCAAGTAATTCACCATTCCTAATTGTGAAGATGATTGTTTTCGTTATTAACAAAAAGCTGATTATTTGATTCAACTCTCTCTCTCTCTCTCTCTCTCTCTCTCTCTCTCTCTCTCTGTGATAAGTGCACCAAGAAAACAGTTAAGAGAAATGTGATTGTAATATGACATACACATACACAAGGTATTCAAGTTTTGTAGATAACACAAGTAACAAACCACCACTCATATGGTCACTCTATCCATATCATTCGACCAAAATTTAATTTTCTTATCAGAAAACAAGCAAGAAACCATTCAACTGGAAGTCATTGACTTGTATGAGTGGAGCTAGTACATCCATCCTACCAGAACTAAAGAAGTGAAGGGCTGGAGAATGAGTAAGAAGACTGCATAGGCATCAAACTTACAAGGATCTGAGTTGCAAGGTACGTACATGCTCAAACTAACCGAGCTACACTTACTCAACAGGAGTATATGGTAACTGCTTAAAAAACTATAACTACCAAGAAGAAGTTAAGTGCAACCTAACACCTTGTAACTACTCCATTCCACATAAGCACGTTGTACGAATCAGCTCCAAGTAGCTCCAGGCAGTAGCTGAATCTGCGATTGCTTGGCTTTCTAATCCAGCAACCTTAGTGTTTCAACAGACCGCTTCATCTCTTTCATTTTCATCTTGCTAAGTAAATGGTCAAGCTGAACATTGTTCAAGGCTTTGGTGAATGAGTCTGCAGGTTGTTCTTTGCTTGCATGTGTTCTACTTCTAGTACCCCATCTTCCATCTGACAAAATGTAAGTCCATGTCAAAATATTGGGTCCTTTCATGATGAGGTTTAACAACTTACCTTTTAATAATAATTTTTATATAATTATGCTTTCAAGATAATTTTATTTAAAAACTAATCATTCTTTAAAAATAATGGCATATTAACATCCATAAAATTTGGTTAAGGTTTATACTCTTTGCACTTAAAAACGGAAATCTGGCAATATGAATTAATATTCATATATGGGTAATTAACAAGGAAAAAATTTTATTCAAAAGTTAAATAGATTTTTTGAAGAAAAAACTAAAATAATTAGACCAAGAATCTCCAAGAGATAAGAAATTTAAGAGAAACATACAGCAACTTGAATATAATCATCTATTATGAATATATTAAGAATTAGTAAACTTTGGATAGTGTTTATTACGTCATGATGTTATTGAAATAGATGAATACCGACAGGGAAAAAAAATTTTGAATGAGATGAGAAGTTGAAGAAAATATTGAAAGTGATTTAGCTATAACAAACGCTATATCAAACGCCTCTACTATGTTTAGTAAGATAAGTTTGAAAAAAGAAAATAAATTTATTCCTAATATATTAGGAATAAGTTGACCATAGGGAAAGTAACTAATTAGAAAAAAAAATTGATTTAAGTCTATTCCTAATGATTTTAGGAATAAAGATTCCTATAGGAGTGAGAAGTTTTATTATAAACTAACAGTAAATGTACACTCTATGCCTGTGCACATAAAATTTAAAATATAATTTATCAAGTAGTTATATACAATTTATATGTATTTTACAATATAATTTATCTTCTAACAAAATTGGCTCTCTCTCTCTATCTCTCTCTGTATAAAACGGTAATAAGGTATAAAAATATCCAAAAATTAAAAGTGAAAATTAGTATATTTGAAAAACAAAAGTCATAATCAATTGAAAAAAAATGAAAATTTTATATGAATGAAATGTTAAGAGGATAGAAGGTTAAACAAATGTGTATGAAATTGAGATCGTTAGTGAAAGATAACTATTTACTAAATATAGATAGGGATACTTTTGTAATTTGATTGTGAGACCAAAAGGGTTCTCAACCATTATTAATAGTACAGATAAATATAGATAGAAAGGGGTATTTTTATAATTTGATTGTGGGACCAAAAGAGGCCTCATTCATTATTAATAGTATAGATTTTTACCAATCATATTTTTCAAAATGTCCTAGAAAATATCCATTTTATTTCCTCTTTATTCGTTTGTGCTCATGCTCACCGAACATAGTCGGTATATAAAAATGAGTTGATAACAAAATAAGTATTTTAAATTCTATTTCAAGTCACATAATGGGTATAAATTTTGCATAATAATATTTTTCCTAAAAATAAAGGTTTAATGATTTTCTTCATTCACACAGGTCTATCTATTCTTAATCTTCTAGAAATTAACTTATTATTTCTTTTTGATTAAAATACCCATATAAAATCTATCTATATTATTATATATTAAAACATAAGAAACTTTAATTGCACAAAATACTGGTAATTATTTATATATTTTTTTCATTCTACTCCGTCAATTTTCATTTATTTCATTGCTTCCCTAAATTTAAATTTATTCTTTCGTTAAAATTCTTTCTTTAATCATCTTATGAATTCTACTTATATAAATGTTATATTTAAAATTTACATGATCATCATCGTCATCATCATTGCTTGTATGCACAAAAATTGAATGTCTATAAAGTTTAATTTGTTATATTTTTTCATTATTATCTTCTTAGTTTATTTTTTATTTTTCATTGATTAAATTCTTTTTTATCTTTTATTTTATAAATAATGTAAAATCTTATGTATATGACTATGCATATATGTGTCTTCTATAAAAAATCTATGCTAAAAAAAAAAACCTTTTCTATTACAACCACAACCTCCGACGTGGTTTTCTTCTCTTCTTATTATCTACCTATAAGACATCAAAAATTTTTCAGGAATTGAAATTCTATATTATGTGAAAAAATAATTATACTTTTGAATTGATTATTTACTCGATAGTTTCCAATTCAAACAGTTATATGGTTATTTAGGCTTTCAATTGTCAAAATAAACAAATAATTTTTGTGCAAAAATCTTTTGGTGGATTGTGTATTTTAAGCTAATTTAAGTTTTTTTTAATTTAAGTATCAATTGAGTTTCTAATACAGAATTATACAAAAAAATGTCATAACTTCAGGAAAATTTTATTACTGTAAGTAATTTCATTGTATTCCTATATTTATTTACATTTACCAACCACGGTAATAAAATCAAGCAAGGAAAATAATAATTTCATTTTTCATTTTTTACACATATCAATTATGGGACTATTTATAAGTTTTTATTTTATTTTTATCTTTATTTTATTCTTATATTCATTTTACTTTTATCTTTTTTCACTTATATATATATGTATTATCCTTTCATACTGTATAAAGTCAAAGTGTTAATTAAGAGAATTTCAAATCCTTTTCTTAGGAAGTCATTACGACCAAGAAAGTCAGGGCAGTCAATCGAAGTGTGAGCCAGCTGTGTCCGTCAATTTTTGTGCCCCCTTTCTTCGAAAAAAACTCTAGTTTACAGTATGAATAATCTAATTTTACAATTAAAAATTTTGATTTCTCTCGACAAATTACGAAACATTAAAATGGAAGTTAAAATTTTAATTAAAAAATATTATGTCTCGTAAGAAGGAAAATTGAAAAGAGCTTCGCTTAATAAGGAGTAACTCACGTGTCAATTAAATACTTGTTAATTAAGTTTTGGACAAGACACTTATAAAAATAATGAATTTAAGGGCCAAATTAACTATTAAAAGCGACGCATTATATAAGCATTTTAATCATGAGTACCGCTGAATTTAAGATTTATATAATATGTATGTTTTTGTATTTTTTGTGATAGATTCTACTATGAGTGAGCGATAAGCAGAAATAAATAAATAGATTGTGGATGGATGATAAAAATTTAATTTGTTTAAATTTTTTATTAGATTTTGCTATATATAGTTCATCACTTTTTCTTCTCATAAAAATGAAAAAACCAAAAATCATTACAAATTACTAAAAGGTATTTATGAAATATTTAGCAAAAAGATTAATTGATTTAAAGTAATTTGTAACTCAATTGTTAATAATACTTATTTCGTTTAATATTTTATTATTAATATAATGTTTTAATCTTTGTCTTTTTAACGAATAACTTGATTTGTACATTTGTCACTTCTAGTAATGTTCCTTACGCTTAACTTAATATTGCTTTAATATTAGTTAAATTTTCTGAAATCCTTATAACTCTATATAAAGAATGTATATACGTAAAACATAGATTATGTCACTATTTATATAGCTGAAAAAGACATTTTGAGAATTTTATTTATCAACTAAAAATATTTATTATAAGAAAAATTACTATGCCTATGTTATAACTTAGTATTTTACTAGTCAATTATTATATATATATATATATATATATTTTTGTGAACAAAACTTTGATAGTTTCAAAAAACATATATAATGCTTAAATGTAAATTTAAAAATAAATCTCCTCTACTCTCTGCACATGTTATATCCATGAATATTTGAATTCAAAACTCACATAAGGAGATTTTATGAAACATGAAGATTTAGTGTAAAAAAATTATATTAACGTATTTATAAAATTTTTAAAAGCTATAATGTAATATGGTTTTTGTTATTGACTCAACATATATATATCATAACATTTGTGATTAAAAAAAAAAAAGAAATTTTAGATATGTTACATATCTATACTATATTGTTGAGTTAATAAGACTTCTTAGTTGCATAGTATAATTTATTTTATTTCTTCAATCTTTTGCTTTCTATCTTATACTTTAGCTTACTATGTTAGTTCATGCTTTCTCTCAAGTTTTGCCTCTTACCAATTTTTTGGATCTTTCTTTATTTATTTATAGTAAATATATTTCATACTTTATATTTTTAAATCATTTTTTGTATTATTTAAAATACAATCATTCTATAATACATATAGAATATGCTACATCTATAGTAATTAATAAATATATAAAGAAATATACAAAACAAATGGAAAAATAGAAATAGTGAACTTGAGGGGCATAAGTCCCAAAAATATATATGCAAGAAGACGAAGAGGGCCGAATGTATGAGGAAATTGAAGGGTCCAATTTAAACTCAAAAGAAGATCAATTGTGTGTAGTCATTTTAAGTCCAATTGTTCTACATATTAGAATTTCTGTTATTCCACAAATTACTCAATAGACAAATCTATGATGATTTATACACACACACAATGAAAGAATGCCAGTTTTAGAAGAATTATATTTCCATTGAAAGAAGAATCATGATAGTTATTTCTATAAAAAGGATACTAATTTGGTAGGATTTCCATAAAAGATATCATTTAAGTAGAATGTTTATGCAATTTTCATCCATATAAAACACAATAACTGTGTTTTGAAATTTTATCCCAATTCTTCAATGAAATTGTGAGTTAATTAACTTCATTGATTCTTCAAATGAATTTTTATAATTTTATCAAGACGCTCCTTGTTGCATTTATTCGACTTATAATCCTAAATCATTAGGATATGACCTCTTCTATCCACATATCTTTCATACTTTTATTTATATTAAACATCAAGGGTACAGAGTAACATATCTTTGGTTCAAATTTTGATAAAACTTGAATAAAAATTTATAATCAAACTCATCTTTAATGTTGTTTGAACTTTATTTGTTGTATGTCCAATAGCTACAACATTTAATTTTGACCTTTTTTATAGATGTTGAATTAAGGTTCTTCATCCGTCAAAAATTGATTTTAACTTTTTTAATCTGAAACAACCTACTAGCGATTTTTAAAGACGTAATTCACATCTCCAACAAAAGAGAAACATTAAATGTTCTAAAGAGTAACTGGTAAAATATAAAAAAAAATCTATAAAATTAAATGAAGGCATAAAGTCGTACCATAGACTATGGAATTTGATTTCCATTGATGTGGATAAAAATAAATAAGTAAAGATACGAATAAATTAAATCGTCCAAATCACCCAACCGGACCATTTTAAATGATTCAGCGCCCGATTCATTATTCTAAAATTTTATCTAAAGCATACTTCCTTATTCTAAAACTTTATCAAAACTTTTAATGGTTTGGAACTAAGAAAATCACTACCAGAACACACCTCAATAGAAAAAATGTAAACACTATTAAATAAAATGCAGTTGATTATCAATGATTTGGTATCCATAATTGTTGTTATATAGTATTTGTCGTTCGGCGACTCTGGTAGGAGGGAAGATGAGGGTTGGAGGGATTGAATCACTTCGCTTGTGGGCGTACTTTTTACAATTTGAGGAGGGAATATTTTAGTTCTAAAACATCATACAATCACAAAAAATGTAGCGGAACAATTAACTCAAAGCCAAACCACTTTCTTCGTACAACAAGCACCAATTGAATAAGTCCAAAGATATAGAAAAATTACCTTTCAGAGTCATATTCCGGTTGAAACATATATGAGAACCACGAGTCACAAACCTTCAAACTACATCTAACTTGTCTACACAGCTAAAACGCAAACAAGTGCCTCTAAAAACCCCTACAAACACATTGGTAAGGTCACAACACAAACAACTTTGAGTGTGGAGTTTTTCAGGACAAGAAAAAGGCTAGAAGATTTTCAGTGCATTGGAGGGGATGATAAATTTTCTCTTATTTTTCTAATTAATTCTAATTTCTTATTATTTATATCACTTCCAAATCTACTTATTTTTAAAACACGCTTGGTAGAATTCTTCTTTTTTTATATAGCACCAAAGGCACATATAATATAAGTTCTATAGGCGTCTTACATAAATATTTAATTAAGTCAAACACAAAGTTTGTTTAATTATCAATCATATTAATAATTCAAGTACGAAAGCTTATTTAGTTATTACTCAAATTAATAATTAAAGCACAAAGTTTATATAATTATTAATCCAATTAAAATGCATCTTATCTTTTAATTTAATCAATCTCATTAATTAAATTAAAAACTTACTATACTTCTAATTAATAATCTTATTATTAACAAACACAATGAAAAATCTATTTGGTCAAATCTAATTGCGACCAAATTAATTTCTCCACGAGACTTCTCTCTCATTCACACCCAAACCAAATTACCAACTTGTCCTTGTTGCCTTTTCATATGTAACTTTAGGTTCATCCTTAACTAACAACAAATATAGCTCGAAGTATGAGTAACACCAAGTCTACAACAATTCATATTGTAATCTAATTAAGATGAAGTGAATAGATTACATGAACTCTTATAATCGTGAATACCATACGATATTGGACATTTGTCTTGCTTTGTCCCAACCAAACCAATGTCATAGATTTAATTAAACTCACTAACTTTGATCGTACACTACATTGGTTAAAAAATTTTATTTTATGGAACATCAATGCATAAAACAAATGCCTTTCTCACTAATGAGGAGACATATCCTTTATTGAACACACGTCTTCTTACATATTTGGACAACATAGTGAACTCATAACTCTATCTCATATTAAGATAGATGTTAGTTCTTAATACCCTAATAATATACTAATCGTTATGTTCACAAAACAATCATGTTATCTCAAGTTTAAAGTTTACATCTACTTAACACAATCACAAAGTAAGATATTGATACCAAAAAGTAAACTTCATTTGTCTGCTTTATTTTTTAAATTAGTGTTTGAATATTCATTCTCTAATAACATATCTACATATACATATAACATAATATTCGCCATACAAATATAAAATGTACAAATTGTACCAACTCTTCAATGTTTATTCAAATAGTTTATGACTTACAAATAAGTTTTAATGATTATATATTAAAAAATCTTGTATTCATATTTATAACTTTTTTATAAATACGACTCCTTAACTATATGGACATATGCACAACTTAACATAACTATATGGACATATGCACAACTTACGCTATGCAAAATTTAAATACATGAATTAGTTTCATAATATTGATATAAATAAAATTAATATTTTATTAATATATAGATAACATATAAAATTAATATCCCTTATAATCTATTAATATTAAAGGACATACTACTAAGGCAAACAATGGTGTTCTTAATATATTTGATATTGTATTTTACTTACGACATTTAGTCGATATGCATGAGTTACGTAACCACCCATTGCCGTCAACTTTTGTATGCAATGGATGTTCATGCCATTAAATTTTTTAATTGTCAAGTTGATGCGAAGATAAAAGATATTATCCAACAGTCTATATTCAAATAAAATTCATAAAACAAGAGAGAGCCTAGATCACTCTATGTTTATAGTTTAATCGTTTCATAAGATTTCCTCAGAAATAGTTTTTTTTTTTTTTTTCAAAGGATCTCCTAGAAATTTTGATATATAATGAAACATAAAGCTTCTAAAAGACATTATTTGGTTTCATTAAATTCGATATCTTAAAAATAATTAATACAAGCATTGAATTGTACATAATTAATACAAGCATTGAATAGTTTAATCGTTTCATAAGATTTCCTCAGAAATAGTTTTTTTTTTTTTTTTCAAAGGATCTCCTAGAAATTTTGATATATAATGAAACATAAAGCTTCTAAAAGACATTATTTGGTTTCATTAAATTCGATATCTTAAAAATAATTAATACAAGCATTGAATTGTACATAATTTAACTATACCCATAATTCATTAAATTCGATATTTTAAAAAGAAGTCAATCCAAATATGAATTGTAGATAATTTAAAGTATATACACAAAGTGTGTGTGTGTGTGTGTGTGTGTTGTTATTTTTGATTAATACAAACATACGAGGCAAAGAAAGTTTAAGTAATGAAAGTATAAACTAAATTACAAAGCTATTATTTCATCAACTTCTACGATAATTTTGCGGTATTTAGACTCGAATTATAATATACTTAACAAATCTTTAATTTTAATCTTCAAATTATTTATGAAAAGTGATTCACTAGTTAAAAGTATCAAATAAAATCCAAAATTTGATGTTTCAACTTATTTTTTACTAGTAATAAAACAATAAATGCGCCGAGCAAAATAAAATTAAGAAATGCACGGGCAAGTTGAAAATTTTGGTGCAAGTGCAACCCTGACACCGATGAACCCAAATAATGGAGTTTTACTGGTGAAGGCAATCACAAAAGGAAGCAAAACAACGAAAAGAGGGCAGATCTACTCGTTGAGCCAACCTGACGAGCTGTGACGGGAATAGGGGCGATACGGTGCTGCAGCAAAACCCAGAGAGCCTGCCTGAAACGCAGGACGATGAATCCCACTTGTGTCTTGCATAGCTGGTCTGGCCACCAGAGAATGATTAAACTCATCTACGCCCAAGCGAGAAGCATAACGCTGCGTTGCTGATGCGTGCATCCCGTTCCCACCATACATGGGATCCGCAGCTGGATTTACTGGTCCACGTGGAGATGGAAACCCAGCTCCAGGGTAGGGCCCAGGAGATCGGAAACCTCCTCTCTGATTCCAAGGACTCGGTTCCTCTCTCCCATAGCTGACGCTTACCTCTCCCATGTATGGTCTATAAGGAAGATTACCACCTATCTCTTTGGGCCAACCCATCCATCGATCAGAGGGGGCCCTTAAACCAAAATCAAGCATGGGGCCCGGGGCACGAGCTCGTCTGCTGCTCATGCCTGGACGAGGTTCCTCACCGTTCAAGCTGTACAACCTTGCCCGGATGGCTCCATCCACTTCCTGATTCCCATTATATCCAGTTTGAGAGCGAGGCTGATAAGTTGAGAAGCTCCTTTGATTGGACTGCTGATAATGCCCGTCCCTCCCAGAATAAACTACTTGTGACGGAGAATGTTTGTCCTCTGGTAAATTACTATTTGATTGTCTCCTCCTCTTTCTTTTGCCACCAGACTTAGTTGGATTCGCTTCAGAATGATTCTGCTCCCGAGTGCAACTCTTGTCCCCTTCAGCACCATTGCTGTCATGTGGCAACCCTTCCTGATGGCTCATGGTCTCCCTGCCATTTTGCTCCTGGTTTTCAGGTTTGTCTAAGTGTATATCTTTACCTTTATTCACAAAGGATTCATCAATATTATGACATTCCTCAGAAGAATTATGGACATGCATCACATCATGATTCTCCTTCTCCCCCAGACCATACTGCTTTTGAGCGCCAGGAAAATGCCCATGCTGTTCAGCAATAGCCTTGTGTTTGGGAGTCCAATCTGGACGACTCCATAGATAAAGTACTGGTGCAGATACATTCCAATCCTCAATTTGTTTGTCATTTGCATCAACAGATCCAGGTAAATAAAATGACTGAAACAGACAACCCATAGAAGAGCATTTACAAACTAGATTAGCAAGACATGTATTGTCCAGGAGGAAATATAACATGGTCGTGGAAATCGGAGACAAAACAAACTTACCTTGCCAACAAACATCTGATCATCCTCCCAAATCAGATCATATGGATATTCCTTCTCATCTAACCTGATTGATACAAGCAACTGCAAATTACATTTGCTCAGATGATTTGGAATGGAGAATGAATAAACAGTACCTCTTTGTCTCCTTTGGTACAATGAGGATTAGTAGTTTCGGTTTGAACTCAAGAGCTTTATTGATAAATTTGTTGGCAAGAGCAGCATTAACTCCAAACGGGGGGTTTAGTCCCATAATCTACCCAAAAAGATTTAAATCAATTTAAATAACTTTTTCAAAGGTTACAAAATTATTGAGCATGGATAGAAAAGTTGTTCTCACCAACTGTGACCCATCTGGCAACTCATTTGGCCTTACACCCATCCAGTCTCTTCGCTCAAAACAAGAATCATTCTGCAAGAGCCATGAAATAAGTTGAAAAACATAGATATGAAAGATAAAAAAAATAGGACAAACAATTTAAAAGTTCAGTTGCTGAAGAAAAATGTTGCACTCTCACACCATGAGACATAGATACATGGATGTAGCTATACAACAAGCAATACCAGAAAGAACCCTAAAAAGACTTCATAATTCCCAAAACAACTAGATGTTACAAAGAACAAGTTATTTTTTCTTTTTTTAAAGATACAAAGCATTATGACAACATTTTGCAGATGGATATCATGGGGTGTAAGTTAAAAATGCACATTCCCAACAGATTTAGAAGGCATTTAAGAGTCTAAAGAAGTCCTAAACTTTACAAGGCAAGCAAAACCATCAAATGTGAAAGCAATGGAACACATATAAATAAAATTTTACCATAGCTAATGATTGGAGTCACAGCTAAAGTAGAACAAGCAAACTGTGAACCTGATCTTAAACCAACATCTCAGGAATGAGATACCTTTTCAAAACCATTACCAACTATAACTCATCCAAAATCTCCCCATGCTGCCAATCTTGTTTATCTAGCACAGGTCAACATTTTGAGGACTTTGGGGGAGAAGTGGGGCAATCATAAATTGCTGCTAGGGTGATAAAAGGTGTTTAAATTAGGGTTGTATGAGCTCTGGCAGGAAACAAGAGACCTTACAAAGGAGCATGGGCCAAAAACAGAAAATAGCACTATGAGAGGTATCATTCTCCCCACAGCATTTTCCCACAACCAAGGTCAGTAAAAGCCATAGCAAAACACAATCAAAAATCATACTTCGCAATTTCTGTTGCATGCAGAGAAAAATCTAGATGTCTTGATCACAAACTAAAATGACTAAAGGTGATGTGTTCCTAGTGAAATACTAAAATATACGGTGACATCAGTTTTAACCTTCGGTTGTAGAATGTCATAGTTTTTGAAGGAACATCTCCTTCCCATTTCATCAAACTTCTTTTTCATAAGGCAGCTGAAATCATTCGAACCGCAACAAAAATCAACTAGCTGCTCAAAGAAACAACAAAAGATAAGAAGTCAAAAACATCCATTTATAATATATTTCAGAGAAGTGAAAAAAGCAAAAAAAAAAGAATAAAACAAATCCAAAGGCAGATTTAAATTACATTTGAAATTTCCAATGAAGTTTCTAACAATCATATAAAATACATAGGAAATATAAAAATAATTAGATATAGAAGTATACTCCAAGCACCTTCTATATTGTGGTAGCAAAAACAGTAACAATGCAAGTTTTGCTGATACTTGCATCCTCATTGCTCCTAGATCACACAATGTCTAAAGAGGTGTGACAAAATTTGTCAAGCATCAACTTTTTCCTAGTACTCTAATTCAAACCCAAAGGTTTTCTACGAATACAACCTCATTGATTATCCAATTATAATTACAAAAATAGAAGAAAGGTGTTTAGTTTTTGTGTGCCAGCACACTGGCTCACAGTTGCATGACATTTGTCCGATCTAGCAAATGAAAACATAATAAACTAGCAAAAACAATACCAATCACAATGGTGTTTTCATAGTCAACTGTTACCTCAGTTCTTTATTTTTATTGGTTTATATATTTTTGAGGTATATTTAAAATGTAATTTGGACATTTATGCCAACTGGTCCTTAAATGAACAGATATAGACCTTAATAAATTGAATTTCAACAAACCGTATGGAAATCACAGATCATTGACAAATAGGAAAAGTTTACCGGACTCAAACATAGAATGAAAAATTGTAAAGACAACCCAATGCCACCTTTATCCAACTTCCCATATCAAAATTCTTTTAAACAACCACCAGAAGAACTCAAATAAGTGTACTGCATCTAATTAATGTTAAAAGACTTCATTGTGCAAGTCAGCTTATGAAATTATGCTATACAGATAGTGACCAATTAATCAAACAGATTATAGAGTTGGAATATGTGTATTTTTTTTGTCATAATCATCCAGTTCAACTATAAACTGACTCAAAACAAATGAAGCATCAAATATTGCCTCAATTGTTTTTTTTCGAAACCCATAAATTAATCCACTAGAACACAGTTGTCATATTGTTATCCTCCAAAGTATTTTTAAGACCAAGAACACTCAAATATTTGACAGGGAAGTTGAAAATAAGTAATTCTCATGCATCAAAGATGTACAAGGAGAGAAATAATATTCTAAGCCCTGGCCATCAGCTTCAAGATTGCTGATGTTGAAGCACTAATCCATATTTTAATTCTCCTAAAAAAGTATGCCAGTGGACTTCCAGGAAAAGATAGCATATTTACGTTTTTACTTGTGCACAAAAGAAATACCCAAAAAAATTGTATCCCAAGTCTTTTATGTGCTTTAATCAAGTAAGCTATCACTTGCAACTTTAGAACTAATTACTTCACATAGTTTATACATCTTTATGCCATGTTATAGTAGCTAAAAACAAAAAAGACACTGTCAGTTTGTCAGCTTGTCTTCCTTTTATATTTAGAACAGGACAATCTATCTTCTGATAATTCAAAACTCTTGATATATAATACTGTTAAACACATAATATCCCCAAGGATTCCACAAAGACCTGTACGGCCAATCAAGGGTTAAAGTTTATGCCCTTTAGAGGAGGGGCGTAAGTCCAAAAAAACTCATAACAGTGAATTTCTACAACGAAAAACTTGTTAGAACCCAGCAGTATACTTGATGAATAGACAAAGGGAAAAATCAACACCCCCCACAGTGACCTGCAGATGAGAGTGTTGGTGATATGACTCAAGATATAGCAACCACCAAAACAGAATCCATGCCTAAGAACCCGTAAATGACAAATGCTGATGTAGTCTAGAATGTAGATGAGTCCTGGGAAGCGTTTGAATTCTGCCAGATGTTGAAATTCCTCAAAATGTCATTGAATTAATGCTTAATAATTGTTTATGTCCCGACTTTTACATGAATGAGTAGGCAGACCTTCCAAGAGAACTCTAATAGTTGCAGTTTTTTCACTACAACTTACCGACATGTGGAACATGGAGATTTCCCAACCCACAACCTGCTACTGCTATGAATAACATGGAAATTCCACATTACATACTCCATCTGGCTATTGCACAGCCAAGAGTTGGCTAACAAATTATAATCCAGCCAAAAGTTAGTGGCAGTTCAAATCACATCAATAACATTCCATGGCCATAAAAACGCAATGGATATATTGCGGCATGGGGAATATGAAAGAAAAGAGAATACAGTCTTTTCCATGCAAACCAAATGAAAGTAGAATTACCATGTCTCCATCTCGAACGTACCAATGGAGTATATCAACTATCTGCATGATGGACACATCATCAACAAAAAAATGAAAGGCATCAATTTCAAACTTTAAACAGCTATAAAAATGTTTCAAAAAACACCTAAAGAAGGCAACATTAGTCTTGCAATAATGGCATACAAAGCTCAGTGCTAGCATTGTGGCTATCAAAAGCAATCCAACAAAAAGCTTACAAGTCATCGTGCTCTATCATAAGCAAATATGTCATTGCAGAAATATAAGCTTGTCCATCGAGAGATAAAACAATTGTATGACATATTTAGTACTGGCTAAATCCCATGAAGGATGTCCACTATTTTTTTAACAGTCCCCATATGTTTTGTTAGTTTTACAATAACCATATACATATACTGTAATATGTGAATGTTCTACCAATTCAACTCAAAATGATTGAATTAAATCATTCTAGGTATCAGGAAAACATTTCATATATGAATAATAGACATAAGAGATGTATGAAACTAAATTGATGTCATATGGTTTTGGAAGGTAAATTTGTGTTTTTATCTTTTCAATAGTCAATCCAACAATCAGTTTCCATTACAAACCATTTATTTATGGAAAGGGTAGCTCTGGAAGAAAGTGATGCAGACGTTTGCACAAAAGATAAACAGAATTACAGTTAACTTATACAGAACATCAATGTTATGCACTCAACAGAAACTACACGCCTAAGAGCATATCTCTATAGCTCCTTAGAGTAGTACCAATCCTCATCTGAAATTCATGAGCAGAAAACAAAATAAATGTTTCGAAATTTTAGAACAATTGCTTGTCAGGCCAATAAGTAACAGTTCCTGTCAACCAATGTCCATGTAACAAACTATAACAAATATCAACTAACCTCTTTCAGCTTATCCAATTTGGTAAAATGACGGCCGAATGATGTATAGCGCATACCATATAGAAATGGAGCTAGATATACTTTTAATTTATCCTGCAAGATAAACTAGCTTGTCAATAAAAGCATGTAGCATCAGAATATACATAGACCACTTGAAACTAAAAATAGCATTCGTTTAACTACTTCAGAATGGCTCCATGGTAAAACAATAAAAGAAGTTTTAGCTCAGGCCCAATATCAAATGGTAAAATCACAAATTATGGGAGATGAAGTTTACCAGCACTAGTACTGAATGGGTTTGTCTACTGAATATTGCATTCTGAACTAACAGCCACCCCAATGAAGACTAAAATTGTAACTCTCCAATAAAGTTGGATGCAATCAGGCCAATTAGAAATAGGGTATGTTATACTGCTAGCAACAACCCTTGAGGTGCTCATTGAAAAAGCCCTTTCATCCACACATATTTAAAGTATTATACCACCAGCAACAACAATTATTTCAAAAATTGATTTTTTAGGAAGTGCACATGCTTCGTTGAATAAAGCACCCTTACATATCCATACTCATAAATACCCATAATATAATACCCATGCCCTACCCTACCCAATACAATATTTTACCTATTGGGTAATGTCTAAATTTTACCCATACGTTTAGGGTCCAAGTGGATAAATATTGATCACATTTAAAATTTCATTTTATTTATATTTGCCATATTTATTATAATTTATATCAATATTAATATCACTTGATACAGTAGTTCGTTTGAATTATCAAATCTCATTTCAATAAAGTCAACTTTATTATAAAATTTTATGATTTTTAAATTTTAATTTTCTCATTAATGTTTAATTTTATAAACTCAAATTTAATACAAAATTTCCAAAATCTTTCAAAATTAATTTTTGGAAATTCAATTCAAATATCATTTATTATCTTTTAGTTAATTTTTATTCAATTTAATGAAAATATATTTGTTTAATATATTTTTGAAAATGGGAAACATAAAAAAATAAATTTAAAGTTCTACCATTAGATTTTATGTGAAAAATTTATAATATATACATGATTAAAATACCAAGCTGAAACAATTTTATTCATGACTAATGTTATATTTATGAGAGAGTTTATTCAATTTAATTTTTGATCAAAAAAACCATACTAACTCGAATTAATATTTTATTTTATTCTTAGAAAACAAATTTTACCAAAGATTAAATGAAGTATTGATTTTTAAAAATACATAAAAAGAACGGTATAAATAAACTGTAAATTACACATCAAAAACAAAATAAAATAAAAAAACATTTAAGCATCTTAGCATATGAACCCTCTTGAAGCTTTGTCTAAATATTCATGATTATTTTTGTAAATATTGAATTAAAAAAAATTGAATACCACATCATTAGGAATACCCACGGGTATCAATGAGTACATATAGAGTGTAAATACCCATAGGTATTAATAGGTTAGGATAAAATTCATACCCATAGTTTTAATTTCAATGGGTCTGGGTTATGGACTTGTGTATTATATAGTATATTGAGTATGAGCTTGAATTTGGATATTGTTTTATTGTTTTATAAGTATGGGCAGCATAATACCCTACCAATTGACACCCCTAATTTAATCAACAAACATTAAATGTGAGGGGCTCATTTTCATCCACACTAACACCACCCAATATTTGTCCTAACCAAACAAGAAAATTAAAAATTTTATGCACATTTGTACTTCCTCCAAATTTTTGCGATAAGCTAACATAAGCTATGCTAATAGTGCCCCTTGACCATAGCTTTTCCACAAGAGTATGATTTTCAACAATGTCCAGCACCTTCTAAAATCCAACAAGGAGCACTAACTACATTGAACATTACTAGCAGGCAACTAGATTAGCAAGTACAATTATTATCCTTCATGCACACCAGTTGCACTTCAGGCTATTATATCTGATTGTCCATGAGGATGTTGATCCTATAACAGGTATATAGAATAATATAACAGACACATCTCCAGTTACAAAAATCAATGAATTCATATGAAAGTTTATTTTTGCAGAAACTACAAAAAATGTACAACTTTGCAAAGAACTCAAAGTATCTAAGTGAAGAACAAAACTATAAATTACAGTAAAGAGAGAATGATTTAAGTGATCTATAAAAATAGATAAGGCACTGAACTTTCAAGTGTGGACACTTACCTTCCATTTCCCCACCTGAATGAGAAGATCTTTGCCACAAACTGCTTCAGCATCCAGTACATTCCCACTGTCATCCAATTTTTTCAGTGCTGCACGTACTGCCTGCAGTTACAAACTTGTAAATCTCCAGCGAGAATAAAATAATCATTGGCCACCAGAAAACCTTGAGTACATACCTGTACGGTACCCTCCACCTTTCCCATTGTAATATTGTCCACATAAAATTTAGAATTTTGAGCGTGTGTTGATGGTGATTTATGCCTCTCTTTAACTTGATCAAGTGTTATTGAGGAAGATGCATCTTTCATCAAATTCAATATTCTGAATAGCACAGGAACATAAAACAATAAGATATTAGTTCTCATATAACAAATCATTGGTTATATATTTTTAATAATTTTATTTACCTAAATAGTAAAGTTGCAGTCCAGGAGTCGGATCAATGGGGGGAGGGATAGAGAAAGGGAGCAAACACACCCTAGGAAAAGGCATCACCTATTTTGCGAATCAGCATCAAGATTCAAAGAATCTTTTTGTATATTCACTGTAGAATTAACCTTCAGTGTTCTCTCATGTTCACCATGAACACTGGCCACCCTGCCAGATTTTTCAGGTTCAAAATTCATAGCATAAAAAGTGGCATACAACCGACTGCCTAAAGACATCTCCCCTTTATCTCCATCTGTAGCCACTTTGTGCTTCTTTGAGGACTCCTGCACAGGTAATTTCCCAACTTTTTTCCTGAAGCACTTACGTTGCTTTGAACTGTAAGACACCTTGTCAACGGGTTTTGCAGGAATTCTCTTATCAGCATCATCTTCCAAAGTCAAACCTCTTTCCTTCAACTGATCTTTCTTTTTGGTAGATTCTAATGGTATCTTTTTCTTTTTATTGAGCTGAGGACCTGGAAATTTTATATGGTCCCTAACAGGTGTGGCAATATCTGGATCGATCTCATGTTCTCTGACAAAAATAATAAGATCAGGTAAAAAGGAATGTATGATCAGATAAAAACAATCTAGAAATTATCAAGTGACTCACAGGCAGTAAATCAGTACACGATTAGGAATCAAATCCTCCCAAGCCCTTTGTATAATTTCCCCTTCCTCGTCCACATCCTCCTCAATTGCAATCTCCCTGTCAATATGTCCAAAACTTTGAACTAAGAAAGAGCCTTTGAACACCAAATAGACATGGAAAAATAATTCAAAGCACCTTGGCAAACATTTTCTATGGTATGCTCGTGGACAACGCCGACAAATGGCAAATTGCAAGCGATCATCCGACCTCACTTCCAATTCCTTACATACATGACACTTGTGAGCAGGGCATGTAAACTGCTCCCCAGCAGCAATTCTTTTCTCATGTTCCGCCACTGCTGCATTATCCTCAGGATGGAGAAGTTTTGCCACACATCGAGGATGATAAAAGTGCCCACATGCCCCATTGACACAACAAAAAACCTGTAGGTAATGGGGCAAATAGGGATAACACATGCAAGGGATATCGTTAATTGGATACAAAATCAGAGTGATTATCTTAGTTGTGAAGGAGAACAACTCCAAACAGAAATGAAGATAAAGTGAATCACAGTAAACTCAGGCGCATAATGGTTCATGGGAGAAACATGGATGGAAAGGTATGCATCTGAGAAAACCAATATCATTTCAAAAATAATGCACAAACACTTCTAACAACATGCCTCTTGTCATTCAAAGCCACACCTTTGAAGTAACCTAAACAGATCAAGAAGCACCCATATAAGAGCATTAAAGACCTAAAGCATAAATACAAATGGTATAACAGGGATCAGATGGGTTGAGAAACATCACTATGCTAGTACAAAATCTCTGTCAATGGAGAAAGATGAGCAATTAAATGTAATCAAATTCAAAATAAATAAATAAATAACAATAATAGTTATCAGAATTAACCAACAGGAATTTCACTTCTATCTTGTCATGGTTCAAATGTAACAAAAATGGAAAAGGAATTTTGTTATAGAATCTAATAATGAAAAAAGTACTCTTTCACAAGACATTGACATGTCATTCATGGAGCACCATGTGAAATAATGGCAGTCCATAACTCTTGAAAGATCACATACCTGAGCACCTGATGATTCATCAGAAGATCCTAGTTCCCCACAAACAAAGCATTGGTGCTGCTTATACTCGCAATTCTTACAATAAAAGGCAATGTTTTTAATCGCCTGAGAATTAAATTGCAGAAATCATTAGAACTTGATGGCAATGAAGCAAAATCCACAAGGGAAGTATTACTTCCAAAACATAAAGAGTGTGAATAGACAGAAAAGTTAAGAAGCAGCATACTTCTAGTTCTGCATCGGTGAAGCCCAGAGATTCACAGTTAGATTCCTCACCATCTTCAGCTGTTGCATGGAATGACCTCATGCACTTGCCCTCGCAGCTAATTTCAGATTACGAGGATTTTTAACACAAGATAAATGTCAAATTAACAGATTGCCAAAACCATATGCAATCGTGCAAGATAAAAATATGCAGAAGGTCATGACAAAAATTATATAAAAAAGAGAAACATCAGGCATTTACATGGTATACAATCTAGGTAAGTTATGACATAAAAGGGGGTGAAATGACATAAAATTAGGGTGCAAAATAATAATGGAAAAACAAAAAAGAATATATAACGATGAAATCAACCATTCACAGAAGAATTATTAACCACAACATTGTGAAGGCAGCTTCCTCAAAAACAAACACCAGCCAGTCCCACAGAACTATTGCAGTAGTCAAGTTTCCTTCAGTTGCAACACAATTTGGCTTTCTATTAAATGATTGAAGTAAAGAGCCATAAGTCATTTTCAAATTCATCCTATCTGGAGAAAAGTATGACATTATTGACAATCCAGGTTCTCAAGAACTAACCAAAATTGAGCCTCATGTATGCATTAGAGGTACAGTGAGTAGAAACAAAAGAACTATGGCTACAATGATGCATAATTTCAGTATGAGAAGCCAACACAACATTAGCGATACCATTTGGAGAAACAGACATATGCCCCAGCATCCAAAGGCCCACAACAGAAACAACAAACAAGGCCAGTCTTGATCTTGGATTTCTAGACTGGACACACATCACCTACCTGTAAAACCAATTACTGCCTCCCAAGATAAAAGATATTTAGTCTAAAATCACAATCAAGCTCTATTTGCCTGTGATTTTGTATTGCTCTCTCTCTCTCTCTCTCTTCTCGCTCTCTCATCTCTCTCTCTCTCTCTCTCTCTCTCTCTCTCTCACACACACACACACACAAGAAGCCTAAGTTTAATTTTTTATGTATTATAAGATATAATTTATATTGTAATGAAAAGGCTCTATCTTTTATCTGAATTTCAAACACATATACCCTTCAAGCTATTTCAATTTTCCAAGGTGAAACTTCCTCATCTCTTCAAATTTAACCGTCAGAGTCCTACCACTCACATAAGATGTCATTTCCTCAAACCAGACTCTAGAAAAATTCATGTGCATGGCCCAATAGAAATAGTACCAGTATTCCAAATCCATTTTCTCCATTCTAGCCAGTATCACAGTTAAACCAAGATCTTGCACTAGGATAATCCATCAGAAGCTAGACTGATACTTATCAAACAGATGGAAAACATGAGAGCTTTAAGAAGAAAACAGAAAGCGGATGACACGTCGTAAGACAAAATAATCTAGATTAAATAGGATCTGAGACAGTTCTTGAGGAAAATAATAGCATATGCAGAAAGTGAAGAATCACAGTTAAACCAAGATCTTGCACTTGCATACTCCATCAGAAGCTTGAACGATATTTATCAAACAGGTGGAAAACATGAGAGCTTTAAGAAGAAAACGGAAAATGGATGATACATGGCAACATAAAATAATCTACCTGAAGGTACAGAGGGAATGTGAGATTAAATAGGATCTGAGTAAGTTCTTGGGGAAAATAATAGCATGTGCAGAAACTGAAGAATCTTGCAAACCCATAAAAAATTGACAATTAATGTGTTTCAGAAACCAAAAGAAACAAATAAAAGAATAGTGTTCCAATATCACCCCTCACATAGACGAAGTAAGAATTTGACTGTGCGAAAGGAATAAGTCACTGATGAGGCGATTGAACATATGACAAATTGTTTGTTCAAGACTTTTCCTAGTGCATTTCATTCTCGATCTCTTTAATGTTCGACATGAATTTCTCTGCTCTTCTGCCTTAGTGCCCTAGAGCAGAACACCAATCATGCAATAAAAATAAATCATGTAAACATGCAGAAGGTTCAAGCATGCATAGGCAAAAAGACAGGAACAAGCTAATGAATCAAGACAAGAATTACTTTATAGAATGCATACATGCATGAAAGTCAAGATAAACCTACATTAATATATGACCGCCGTTATCACAAATTGCACAAACAGAATCAAAACAATCATCCTCATCAGACTCATTATCTCCATTGTCATCAATAGCCAGAAACTCCTCCTGATCTTCACTTTCATTGACATCATCAACAATAAAAGGACGATTTATGTCCTGGTAACAGCATTATTACAAGATCAATAAAACTTTCAGGTTTAAAAAACTGGTTTAAGCACAACAGCATTGTAGAAGATCTATATAAATATAGGGAGAGAATGTACAACCTCGTTGAAAGTTTTCTTCCTAGGTTTTTCCTCAAGGAAGGTACTTAAAAGCTGTTCAAAGGAAAAAATGTTAAATGTTAAAAAATTTCAATATGACAAAACAGTTAATATACATATGTCAAAAAAGCATCAGTTGCCCATTAATAGCCAATGTTCATATGTCATCTCAGTTTAATGTACTCCAGCCTAAACCTTATTACGATTGGCCTGGACAAAGAATTTGAGAGGAAAAGTCAATTCAAGAGGTTTGGGACAAAAGAATGAACTTAACCCAAACATTTACAAATTAACAGGACGTTCTCTATCACAAGCTACATATTTAAAATTAAACTGGATGAAGAATGTTATCAAAAGCACTTAACAATACTGTAGTGGGACCTGAGAACCTTTCTGTTGTGTTACATTCACTCCCAAAGGGCATACTACAAACCTTGGAGTTTGCCAATGTTTCGTCCCTCTTGACAGCTTCATTAATTAAAAGCATGTGATCTACCAGATCATCCTCAGAAGGCTTTCTCTCGAACATGCTACAAAATTCAACAAAGAACTTGAGAAAAGAACAGAGACGATGAATATACAGCAAACTCCAAATTGAAACCTGAAAGTCTTATTAAGATAATCCCACAAAGCTTTCAGCGACTGCTGAGGATTCCATTTGATAAAGTGTAAGAAATACAATGTGATCTGAATCGTCCTAATTATGTCCAGAAAAGGTTTCCTAGGCTTTAGAAGCTTGATCCAGTAACCATCTATGGATAACACTGAGATCTCCGGCTTTTCACGTGGAAGATCAAACTTCCAAGCGACAACCTGCTTGTAGATTTTTAGAAGACCGTTGTCGGTTTTCCCAGATAAGAAGATCTGTTCATTCCTGCCATCGTGAGTCCCGCCTTTATCCCACTCGATAGGTAACGTGGAGAATGAAACCGACTCTTCGTTACCAGAAATAAATTCAAAATCCGATACATTTTTTGGAACCATTTCACCTTCATCATCTGAAGAAGCCATCTCTTCCTTTTGTTTCCTCGCTCAGTACTTGTTTCGGAAACCTGGCCTATTTACAAGGCAGAAATAATAAGTAGAAACAACACGGCAAGAAAAACAGAAACTTAACTGAAAAAGGGTTAAAATTGCAGCAAAACCCAGATATCTCACTTAAAATTTACTGCACTAATTTTGCGTTATGTCTCCCACAACCCGTTCATTTTAAAATATAAACCATTCTAGATAATTTCTTTCATCCAGAAAGAGAGACGAAAGAACAGAAGAACTACATGTCTAAAAAGATTTAATACCCTTCAATTGCCTATGTCCATGGATGCATAAAATCAAAGAAGACGATGTCGAAATCAGAATTCAACGCGGCTATTCGTTCAAAATATATCCTTCTCTTCAACGATTCAGATAACAGAACAATAAAACTCAGAGAAATCAAGAAAGAAACTATAAGATAAACCCTAATATGCAGGGGTAACCGTGACCGCCTAAATTTGATGATGATAAGAACGATGGTGGCTGGGGTGGATCACTTCGAGATTTGTAATCACATTGGTCCATATTTACGTAGTGCAAAAATATGGTAGTCGGCTCGAAGGCGAATCAAAGTTTCGCCGGCGCACGTATCTAATAGGAATTATGCAACATAATTATTACAGTAATACTATTTTTGACCGCCTTGTGATGTATGCATTCATTGAGGGACAGAGATAGGGGAGGGGGGCGCGTTGAAAAAGCAGAACAAATCTTTCAACAAGAACTGCACACTCGACCGAATCTGAGCGTGAAAATACATAAATTTAATAGAATCCTAAATTACATAAACTAATTATATAATTATTAATAATTATCAGCTGTCTATACCGTATAAAATGCTTAATTATTTATCTAATAATAAATTCGTTGGAATATATTGACTTCATAATTGTAACCCTTGACAAATGTAAAATAAATTAATATAATTAAAAAATTATAGAAATAAATATAAATAAAACAAAATTACAATGGCTAAAATAAATAAAAAATAAAGTTGCATGAGTGAATTTTCAAATAAATAAATAAATTACATATTATTGAAAATCACTATTATCCTGAAATAAATAAAATTATACGTACTATTAAGTTTTTGACTATAAATATTATTAAATAGGTAATATAGCTAATATTACATTTAGTCATATTTAAAAGAAAATATTTCATAACCGACCGTAAAAAAAAATATATGGGTGTGTGTGTTTCAATATGTTTTCAAAATTAAGTCTTCAAATATTTTACATAATAATATTATATAATTACGTTACATAGTGTCTCTTGAGTGAAAAAAAAATATTTGTAATAAAAAAATTGATTAATATTTAAGAAATTCATTTTAATGTACCGTAAATATGCATTAATTAATAAAGTTCAAAAATTGAAAATAAGACATAATAAAATTAATATTACAAAATCAAAACAAAACTTAAAAGTTGGCATATAAATATTAAAGAAAGATTTTTGGTGATAAGTTTGTAGGAATTTATACGGGTAGATTCGTAATTGATTATATTATAATTGCATAGCAATTTTTTAAATATAAAATGTGAAAAATATAGAATAAAGAATTGAAATATAGAAAGAAACAAATAAATTCCATACATGAGAATAATGATATATATTTTCGTTACTTATTTAAAATGTCTAAATAGAAAGCATATTCCTAAATAAATAAACTATAGTTTGAAAGGAAGAATAGCAAACAAATATTTAGATGGGGTTTTTTATTTTTTTTATTCTAATTAATTTTTTAATTTAACAAATTAACCCACCTATAATTAGAATATTAATGTAACAAATATCGCCGTTCAAAACGACGGGATGGTGTCAATACACGTTATCTCGTCGTTTTTAATGACGAGATTAGTTTTTTAAAAATAAATAAATAAAATATTCCGTATTTCTCTCCATATTACGAGAGAAATAATATGGAGAGAAATACAGATGACGTTATCTCGCTGTTTGAAACAACGAGATGATATAATAATAAATTATAATAATTATAACTTATTATATTTTTATTTGAAATAAGAAATTTTATTTCAATAAATTGAGTTTTAAATTATAATCTTGTATAATATTTTTAAAATTTTTTATATTTTCACAATTACGTTGTAATAATAATTTAGTGTGATTTACAATTATTATAATTTTATTTAAAATGGAAAAAATTATTTAAAACAACAAGATGACGTTATAATAAATTATAATAATTTTAAATTATTATATTTTTGTTTAAAATAAGGAAAAAATTATTTAAAATAGAGAGATGACGTTATAATAAATTAAAATAATTTTAAATTATTATATTTTTGTTTAAAATAAGAATGTTTATTTAACTAAAAGAATTTTGTTTCAATAAATTGAGTTTTAAGTCATTGTCTTGTATAATACTTTTTGAGTGTTTTATGTCGCAATAATAATTTATTAGAATTTGAAATTATTATGATTTTATTTAAAATGAAAAATTTATTTACATAGAAGAACATTTTTTTCAATAAATTGAGTTTTAAATTATAGTCTTGTATAATACTTTTTGGATTTTTTATATTTTAACATATACGTTACAAAAAAAATACAATTTGCAAAAAAAAAAGTCATGTAGCATTGTTTTATATAAATAAGTGATATTTTTCTTATAAATATTGTTATATAATGGTTAAAAGATGTGTGTTATAACTTTTAAATGAAATTGTATGACATAATTCTAATAAAATTAATATAAATGCCAATAAAATTGAAAATTGGAAAACATATAAGAGAAAATATTAAATATTATACGTCATCTTCACTTCCTAAGCAACTACCGGTGCCACAATGTGTTGGCCGTTTAGCACGATGTCCTCTCTGTGGTACTAGATCTCATTGAGGATAATGTGGAGTATGGGGCTGTTGTGCTTCCATACTTACAGAGTCCTAATGAAGTGGCACTGAAAATTCACGGTATTGTCGAGGCCGCTCCTATGAAGTGTACGCATGAAGGAAAGTGTAAGGAGACTCTGAAAGTACTGTGTATGGAGAATCGGCCTGTAGTGTATATGGAGAGTGGATGCTCTGATGCAGTGGCTGAGATACATATACATCCTCTTGATCTACAGTGCTAAGACCTGGTCCCTCATATTGATATGATGTGCTAGGAGTTACTACATCGTGGTGATAGGGTGTGCTTCGTCCTGAGCTGGGATATGCAGAGGCAATGTCATCTATCTAGGAGTATGGTGGAAAATCTCACTGGACTCGCTGTTGTGATAGTCGCTTAACACTATTGACAATCTGTTGATTATATCCACTAGAACGTGTTGTTGCATTTACTGTACCTGCAATCAATCATTTGCATATTGCTGAATAATACACATAGAGACATACATACACACACATATGTATATACCCAAATGTAAAAGCGTACCACGTGCAGGAAATAAGTGACGTGGCCAGGCTGATATCCAGTATGTACAAATACATGCTCAAGAGTGATAAATTGGCACGTGAACCGATGGTACCACTCAAAGTAGTCTCATGACACCCGTGTATCTAGGAAGATGGAGCCCTTTATGATATGATCGTCGCTAGTCTATTCTCGAATATATGCAGTGTGGTGATGAGCCTAGTTAGTCCCTGGACGCCCGCGCTTGTGCTCGTTATATAGTCCATCTTGAACCCGTGGTGGATCATCAAGAATTCCTGTGGCATTCTGAATTGTCTCAATACCCGATCAATGCGGTGCATCTCAATAATCTCATAGCAAATGAGTGGACCACAAAACGTCCACAATTGTTGCCTATAATAGTCGGGTAGCGTCTCGTACGTATCGTCAGGGTAAGGCTGCCGCTGAAACTGAAATGAAACATGTAATGTATATGAACTGATGGTATGCAAGATGCAATATACATGAATTAGATGATATCCATATTTAATATGACAAAAGTTACTCATATTTGAGACTCTGCATCTCCATCTAATGTATTACATATCATGCGGATAAAGTGAGATGCATTTGACGTGTTACTCCTCTTTGACTTGGTCCAACTATATACATATGAAAATAATCAAAAAAACTAAATATAATAATTGCACAATAACATAACAAGACATGTAATTTGATAAGGCATACTATGCTCTAAAAGGTGCAGCTGGTAATTGCACATCACCAAGCACAGTTAAATGGGCCAGTGTAAAGGCCACGATCACGGATCAGTGGGCCCAACCCTGGGATCATAATCTAGGTCCATATCTGTAAAAGTTCTAGTGGACCAATTATCGTCTACCTACCTCGCATGCAAGTGGAGTACAACTTTCGATATAAATATACTAATGCCGCACTCCCCCAACTATATGATTGAGCCCTACTCACATCCTCTAACATGCGAAGGTATAATAGCTTCACTCGATTCCCAGATGAATCAGGAAAAATCCTACAACCCAATAACAATAACACATAACAATGAGTGTATCAAGTCAGGTCATCCTCTGTACTATCAACAGTAAGAGTCCGGTGTCGGACTTCATAAAGTAAGACTGAAAGGAGTATGGTAACACCACTGAATACATCTGTGGAGGGTGCAAACCCCAAATACTCCAAACAGTACTTTTGCCAAACACTAATGGCCCAACGCTCATCAACTCCTATAATTGGGGCACCCTCCACTAAAAGCTGTCATATTAATGCTACATCTTCCAACGTAATGGTATTATCACCAGTCACAAGATGAAATGTGTGAGTCTTATGGCGCCACCTCTCAACTATCGCTGTGATTAGATGCCAATCAAGTGCTATGTGTCCACACCTATACACTCTATAGAAACCTAGTCGATGCAGCAAAAGTATAACCCGATCATTAAAATTAGGAATCCTTGCTAGTGCCTTGGTCTGGTACTATGGCCGAAGCGTAGTGTCTATATATCCTAACCACACAGCCTCCGACCTATGGTTATACTGTAGGTATAGCAAATTCGAATCAAATAGGCCTGGATTAGCTCTCATAGCCATTGTGAAAAAGTCCTATATGATGAATTGTGCATTAATCAAACATCGAATTAACAGCAATATGTACATAAACATGAAAAATAACATTTACACGCATACAAAATATGTAATCACAAAACTTACAAAAATAACATTCACACATAACATTTACATGCATACCAAAATAACCATATTATAACTTGCAATTATCAAAAGTGACACAGAACTTACATGGGTTTGGGGACTACCTTCGTGTTGAGCTGCTAAAAAATATAAAATTTATACACACATGTGAAACTAACGAGGGCGGTTGGAGGATGAAGGCATGCTTAAATTCTGCAATCGACGTTGGGCCTGTTGTCGCGATTGTTGTTAAGCTCGATATTGTGGCTAGTCTATTTCATTCGGTATTTGACGCGACGGGTCCCTCCTAACCCTATGAATTATACGCCTGTGAGGGTTGTGGACCAACTTGAACGATAGATCATCCCAATAATCATTGGCCCAAATAGGATTAAATCTCCCTTCATATGTGTGTACATAGCTACCAATAGAAAAGTATGGCATCACTAGCCTCTTAGGATTAACACTATATTTTCTACTGATAGCTATTACGTGTGAATATGGAACTCCGTGCAATAACCACTTCTTACATGTGTAATCCCTACTACATAACTCCACAGCGTGTGCATTTCCTCCACCTCTTCCCCTATCCTGTGCTGTGATCACTTGTCTCGACTGTGCATTTCGATCATATAGCGGTACTAAATACTGGATGGATTTGTACTCTACCCTTGCATATGTCTTTGCAGGTCAAGTGGGCTACTCATCCTCCCTGCCATCTTAACTTTACCCTCTAGTAATCTCTCCCTGAATTTAGCGACGGCCCGATCAAATGTTATTTGCACAATTGAACATATTGGCAACCACCGTATTCCTTCATTACCCCATTAATACTTTTTGATATGTTAGTTATCAGTATACCATGTCTCTAGCCTCCATCAAAGGACAGACCTCATTTTTCTTTATCAATTTTTTGCAAGTAGGTGTAAACCTCCAAATTAATCTGCTTTATATGGTTTAGGGTTTGAAAAAAAAATTTCTCTTAGTTCTCAGCGCCTACTCTCCAGCATTGATCACGCAGGTGTCGAGATTTGA
The DNA here is from genome assembly GCA_019155195.1 of Avicennia marina. Taxonomy (NCBI): domain Eukaryota; kingdom Viridiplantae; phylum Streptophyta; class Magnoliopsida; order Lamiales; family Acanthaceae; genus Avicennia; species Avicennia marina. Next base: position 14,099,766 of record CM032754.1, on the reverse strand, counting down.
AAGCTTTTAAAATGTTTGCACACACATGTCAAAGACAAAATCGGTGTTGTCGTCTCAGGGCCTTGAAAGTATCGATGTTCTTAACGGCAGAAAGAAGACTAGGATATCTGTTAAATACAAGACAAGTATATGCTTTGCCACATATAATATGTCGCTCCAGCATCTACAAAAACCAACCCCATGATTGTGTGTTTTCTTCATCTACCAAGGCATATAAGCAAGAAGTAACATTTGCTGATTAGCATCAATAGTAACTACAATAAGTAACTTATGACGATATTTGATGTATAAGTGCATGACATCTACACTAATCACCAGCCTACAATGCTAGTATCCATCGATGCAAGGTTTGAAAGCCTAAAATAAATAATATAGCATCATCCTATTTGGCACCCCGGTGTTAATGTGTCTCCACTCGACAACAGTGCCTGGGTTCCATTTCTATAGTACTCTCATGTAGGTAGGCAACTTCTTCTCTGAGTCTTCCCACGTACCGTATACATTCTCAATGGCTCATTTCAAGCTATACCATGCCTTTGCATAATTAATCTAATAACAGTACTGATCTTTGACAAGTTGCACAATATTTTTTATCTCAACAGTAGGGTTTTGACGAACTAACCCTATGAGAAATGCAACTATTATGTTTTTACCCAAATTTATGTGATCCATCCTTAGGTTCTCTATGAGACAAGTGTGGGTTCTGCCATATCTAGTTATCTTGCACAACCCCATTTTCTACTTTAAAGAAGCCATAGGTGCAAATCACAAGGTTCATCAATTGTAATATGTCTATATTTAACCTTCCACGTACTGGACGTACTCTTCACCACACAGTACTCTCGCTTTGCATGTCTCACAAAATAATCCTTCATAGTTGCTTGGACATAACCCTTGTCCTTGAATGCCATGTCCAAATGAAGCTCTCCTTTATGCTCGTCATAGTACGTGCTCCATCTACTATTGAGATTTTCAATACTGTCAACTGTTATTTCTGACTCTGCCTGTGAGAAGAAGGGAACAAACGGATACAATAGCACCATCGGTGGTTCTATCACATGTCGGGTACTGGAAAGGTTTTTGAACACAAAGGCATGGTTGATGGCTCTGTCACATATTCATGTTCAGAGATAGTTGAAAACTGCATTAGCATGGTGCTCGCTCGCCCTAGCACATGTCAAGGGTAGCCATTGGCTGATGGGTCGGCATCTGATGCTGTTAATACTTGCTGTATCAAATTGATATTGACTGCATCCTCATTTTCTTCATTCTCATCATCTTTCTCATCTCTATAATCTCTATCATTGATGTCAGATGTTAATCGGTATACATGTTGTTGATGGGCATCACAAAGCATCTTGCCATCATCATCCATGCAAGCCACTGCTCCTGCGCCAATATTTGCTACAGGTTGTGACAAAATACGAGACCTATCTCTTTATTTTGATCCAAAATGTGATGTCTGTGTGTTAAGATCAGGTAACATGTTACACTCCTGAATGCCCATATGAGTCAACGCTTTAGTGACCAAAGGCACGCTACTGCTTTATTGAGTTCCAAAGAATGATCGGTGGGAGGTTTGACCTGTTTCCCCCTCCACACTTGGCACACTATACTAATTGTCACAGTCTCTCCGTTCTATTTTGATGTACAGATCTAAATATATGACTTGATTGATCGGATTAAATAAGAACTGCAAATTTATGTCATTCTCAATCCCTAGTAGGACAATATCATGTCCCCCAAATGTATCTCTTAACACAAATTTTGTTTTCAAATGAATGACATAATGATTCTGATCCATTCCAGTCAAATCATACACCATTGTTTTCAATTCAACAAAATTCGTACTACGACGTATGTTTTGTAAATAACGAGGCTCAATGTTGTAATTTATGTCGTTCGAATTTTGCACAATAGAATCCCCAAATATAGCGCAATCTGAATATCACCCTCAAATGCCATATCTTTAAAACAAACAGTTTACATGCATAATACAATCAAATATAAGTGTCACATCCATAATATGGTATATATAAATATAGTAAATATAAACGTCACATCCATAACATGATACAAACAATTCATCTTTCAAACTTCTAAAATAATTATGTATTTAAGTAAATATTTTTCATCTACTGTTTTCCAAATTTTATATATTAAATATTTAAGAATTTAATGTATTTTAACTAAATATTTTTTCATTCATCTAATATTCTTATTTGATACATTGGTGAAATTGATAAAAGATTCATAAGTGGGTTAAATTTGTTAAATTGGAAAATCAATTAGAATAAAAAAATTAAAAAACCCTTCATATTTTTCATTCGTCTAATATTCTTAAATTTTATGTGTTAAATATTTAAGTCCATATTTTTCATTCATTTAATATTCTTAAATTTTATGTATTAAATATTTAAGTACGTAATTTTTATTCATCAAATATTAATTGAGATTTTTTAAATTTATTTAGTTGTCCCTATTTACACTAGAGCTAATATGGCACGAAAAAGTAGCAATTAATGACTAATTACAACTTCAACCACAACACAAGAATTTTGTTTGGAACTTAGATATAACAAAATATGAACACTCATCTTAGAAAATAAATTCTGATAATAAGCCATGTACGGTTGCCCAATTTTTGACTGCAATTATGCTATGTTTGTTTCTCCAAATTCTAACTGTGATAAGCTCATTTGTTGCTCCAAATTTTGACAGTTGCAACACCGTGTTTCTTTCCACAAATTTTAACTGGTGTTTCCTACAATATACAAATACATTTGTTAGCAAATAAAGCTGAAAAATCAAAACACTCAAACTGAAAAACGAACTGTAAAAATTAAGGTTAAAAAATCAAAATACCCAAATTGAAAAAACAGGCTGCAAATAAAAAAATATAAATTGAACAATGAATTGGGAAAAATTAAGGCTGGGCAATATCAGAAAATTGATCAAGATGCACCGTTTGTCAATAGAAGAATCAAAAACCCAAAACTTCGGATCTGAAAATGGGTTGGAAAATCGATCTGAAAAAAATTTGTTGTAGGGTTCGATCTAAACTCAAAACTTCTGATCTGTGCGTCGAGAAGAAGGACGTGGGTGCGTCGGGAAGAAGCTCCACCGTGCGTGCGTTCGAGAAGAAGCCTGCACGCAGAACTCTTTCGGGAAGAAGATGAACAACATTCGGGCGTGTTTGTGTGGTTCCTGAGAAATTTCGTGTAAATCAAAACTATCTTCCCGTTTCAAATGAGAGATACTCATCGTAATTTGTGCTAATTAGAGTCCATCTCGCCGTTTTAAATGGTGAGATACGTTGTATTTTGTGTCAATTAATATAGAGAGATACGAAACATTTTTTAAGAGAAAAAAAGTGAAATGGCAAGATGATCTCATCTGACGTCATTTTGCTGTTTGAAACGGCGATATTACTTAGATTAATAATAATTTCAAAAATAGGTTAATTTGTTAAATTAAAAAATTAATTAGAATAAAAAAATAAAAAACCCTATTTAGATGACAAACCCCACAAGTAAAATGTTATAAATTTTTTTCAAATTGAAGTTGCTTAAGAAAAATTCATAATAAATGTGTTATGTAGTAACTGTAATAAAAATATTATAAATTTAAATGTGCAATATGAAAATTAGAATAGAGGACAATGCATATTTATTAAAAAAAATATTAAATAAGTTCATAATAACTAGTAAAAATTGCACATACATAAAATTTTATTTAAAAAATATAAAAATTGTAGCATTTTAATTAATAAAAATAAGATTACTTAAAAGTAGAAAGTATATAGGATATTTTAAATAATAAAATAAAGAAATATCAAAAGGATTTTTTTAAAAAGGAAAATTTTGAGATAATAAACAAATAAAAAAAATAAATTTAAAGAAAATATATATAAAAAAATTAAAATAAATAAATTGTGTACTTTTTTATTGTACAAAAATGATTATTAATTGAAATAAGAAAATTGAGAATGATCAAAAGAATACAATAAATGAAAATTTGAGAGAAAATATGAATATAAATTGGAAGATAGATGAAATGAAAAAGAAAATGGTAGAAAGACTGGAAACAACTTAATATAAATGTAATTGTGGAAATTTGTACAACCACAAACTCTTATTGACATATTAATGTAGTATAGATGAGACATTATGGAAACAATATGAATAAATAAAAGCAAAAATTAGCAATTCATAGATAAAAAAATTATTATAGCAAAACTATTCTTGTTGTACATAAAAACTAGCATGATCTGATGCTATACTCAACTTTATCAATTTTAAAAAAGAATTTAGTACATGAATCATGCATGAAAATAATGAAGAAAAGGTGAATTTAGATAGATAATTAAGAAAACATACTATAAATTTTAAGAGCTATTTTATATTTATAAAGTGGATATTAATTAAATATTATTTTATCAAAAAGATTAATTAGATAAATTAATTAAGTGTTTTTATTGAGAATAAGGTCAGCTTAGTAAAAATAAAATTCTATTTAACATGTAAATCTATCAGCAGTTGAAAACTAATTTTAATTCATCTAAGTTACTTGTATACTAATTCATAAATTAATTAAAACCAAAAGAATTAATAAAATCATAAAGTATATAAACTAATTATATAGTTATTAATAATTATCAATTATCTACACACTATAAAGTGCTTAATCGTTTGTTTAAATAATGATCAATTTGTGAGAATACATTGGTTAACTCCATAGCTGCATCACTTTATAATTATAAAATGAATTAATGTGATTAAAAATTATAAAAATAAATACTATTAAAAGTAAAATTATAAAAGATAAAATGAATATAATGCCATAGTGATACATCAAAAATAATCACAATATTAAACTTTTGACGATAAAAATAAGATGTATTATTTTTTTAAAAAAATATTAATATATCTAGAAAATTATAAAAAAATACATTTAAAATTAAAATATAAATTTAAAGTATGATATATAGATACACACACACACATAACGTTAAAAATTTTAAAAAGATAAATAAATGAAAGAATGTCATAAGTTTAAAGTAGCATAAAATGTAAAAAATATGTCACAATAAATTATCAACTTTTAAATTTAAGTATTTTTCGCCAATATATATAGATATCATAAATAAATATGTATAAAAATATAAAAGATTACATAATAAAATTAAAATTACAAAATTAAAACAAAACTTAGTAAGGGACCTGGTGTCGCAAAATTCAAAAATGCAAAAGCAATGAATTTTGGAGACACGCACGCACAAGAATAGAAGTACCAATCCAAAAACGGTGCAACACAAAATTTATGTGGTTCAGCCTATGTTGCCTACATATATGACACACAAAAAAAATGTACGTACGTTATTTCTCACCTCTTTTTCTCGTGTATTATTGTTCACTATTATCTTAAGCTCTTCTTGGATGTCGAGTTGGGATGCGAGACCCCTAGGAAGCCTCATTTCCCAAGCCGCTCATACTCTCTTTTGTGCAGGCCACATTTCATTTGAGAGACATAAGAAATGAAGTGTCAAATTCAAGGTATATGAAAAATGTAATAGAGCTTATGAAATTAAAATTAATTTATGGAAAATTCAAAATAGATGTATTCGTATTAATTCTCTTCCAATACAAAGATTATAAAATTAAATAATTAACGTATACTATCTAAAATTTTCAATAAAGAATATTAATTAAATCCAGAGTGATAAATTATTGTGGAATAGTTAATTATTAATTTAAAATTTTTATTTCTATATACAAGAACTAACATAAATTTGTCCTATACAAAAATTTATTAATATTTGAAAATAATTTAATACACGAATCTTTGTACAAATAATTAAGAGAAAAAATGCAACTAGAAAATTGAAACTAAGCATGACAAATTTAAAGAGAGAATATATACTGATAAAGAGAATCACCTGAAATTACTTAAAACATGATTTCTTAATTTACAAAGATTTAAAGCAGGATTTTATATAAGGAGTTGTTATAAAATATTTGAAGATCTAATTTAGACAACATATAATAAATATATATTATTTCTACAAAAATATTCATATATTATCTAAATTTAATGAAGGAATATATATGATAAATTATCATAATATTTTTACATGAAATATTTTCATACAAAAAGTAGCAGAATACTTTCTTTTGGCCATATTAAGTTGCGTTAATTGTTGTCACATAATCAGGGTGTTGTTTATCAATTAAATTATTTTAAAAAATAAAATATTCAGATGTTTGACAGAATAGAATTATAGGCATTATTTATTATTTTACTCAATTAAAAGAATTTATTAAAGCATATTTGATGTGGTACCAATTTTATTACTATTCCAACTACAAGGTAGAGTCAAGTTGACGTGGCACTCAGGATGTGGTGTGGAACGAATCCTCAGCCAAGCAAAGATAAGATTCTCGACCTAGTTGGACATTAAGGGAATCACTCAGTCAGGGAGGATTTTATCCTTAATTAAGTAAGATAAGATTCTTGCTCTGGTAGGGCATAGGGAGAATCACTCAGTCAAGTAGGATGGGACCTTGGGCCAAGTAGAGGTGCAAGAATAATAATCAGTCAGCCTTCTTTGGTTAGGCTGGACTGTGCCCAGTGGACAAGGTCAAGTCCATTCAAGCCTCAACCCACAGTTAGGAAAGTTGAGGTGTCAGATCGGTGAAGGTGGTGAGTTAAGGCTCGTTCCAGTCATAGAAGCTGGGGCTCAGTTGCACGAACATGTGTTAAATGGTTACTGGTTCATGCTCTATAAATATTGGGAATATAAAATGTGAAACCATTTGTACAAAAGCATCCATTAATAAAAGAACAGAAAGATGCCCCCGTGGACATAGGCATTTGTTGTCGAACTGCGCATATCCAATGTTTTCTCTTCTGTTCTTGGAGTGTGTGTCATGAATCAAATTGTTTTAATGAATTTATTTGGGATGCATCAATATTATTACTATAAACATAGATAAGTCCTACTATTAAGATTTAAAATTATAGTTTTATATATTATTATTTAAATAATTTATATACTTTTCGGCTAAGATATTTAATATTATTTGTCATATGTTAAACATGATAAAATAAATATATACCTCAATTTTAAGAAAGAACTTTGCTCCAAAAAAATTATAATGCCATAACTATTAAATTTGAATATTAGAAACTAAGTCAATTAGAGAGCAGAAAGGAAACAAAAAAAAAACCAATATAATTTAAATCAATAAATTTACAATATGATACACACACACACACACACATATACATATCCTGTAACAAGTATAAAAAAGATAAACATATGAAGAATGTCATGAGTTTGAAGTAACACAAAATGTCACAGTAAATTATCAAGTTTTACATTTATGTATTTTTCGCCAATATTTATTGATATGCACGAATAAATGAGTATACAAATATAAAAGATAAGATAAAAAAATTAAAATTACAAAATTAGAACAAAATTTACTAAATCGCCTACAAATGTTGAAGAATAATGTTTGATGATAACTTGATACTAGTAGATTGATAATACATTGTATCAAAGTTACATACCAATTTTGTAAGTATAATAAAATATATAAAATAAACTAGTGTGTAGGAAATATAAAGTGTTTATTAATAATTCGAAATATATACATGAAAGATCTATGTGTGTGTGTGTGTGTGTATTAAGTGTATAAAAAGAAAATATCTCTTACAGAAACAAGCTATAGCTTGATAGAAAATAGAAAATAAATATAGAATATTAGCACAGTAAATCTTTACAATAAAATGTGTCATGATCCAAAATTTTCAACAATTTTTAAATTGAAAATTTAGTAAAGAGGCATAATATTTACATGGGTTAGCCAAAATAGTCTACACCCTCAAAGAGAGGAAGTTTTCTTATTCTTGTAGATGGTGAAGTATGAAGGAAAAATTATTATTCCACTTTTTGCCCGCACTAGCCTTCAATTTATATATATATAGATTAGTCCAACATCTATCACCACACTTCAACATGTCCAACATTTAAAGATGTGTTACTACTAACATGTTAGTAGCAATTGTAGGCCACAACTATTATATAATTATTCGTTATTAACCAATCTGTTCTTGGACGTCAAGTTGGGATGTGAGACTCACAGCATCCTTCTCTCGAGTGACTTGGGGTTTGGGGTTTATTTTTTACTAAGAGTGTTAGCCAATCAAGTTGCTCGATTCGACTCGATCGAACAATTCAGTCAAAGTTTGATTTAACATAGTCACTAAGTCGAGCTCAGGCATTTCATGGGATATTCGAGCTCGATCGAGTAGCTCGAGCTCGATTACCCATTTTAATTTTTTTTTTTTTATCAAATACAACCTAAACTCTGCAGTCTTGAATCGAGCTCGAACTCTATACTCGTACACTAAGCCTAGTGAACTTGAGCTCGAGTTGCATAATTTTGCTTGAACTCGAGCTCAAGCTCAAGTCGAGCTCGTAAAAAATCAACTCGAGTCGAGCTCGAGTAGTAATCTACTCGAACTCGACTTGGCTCGATTCCAACTCTATTCTTTACATAAGTTACTAAGAAGCCTCCTTTCCAAAGTCACTGATATAATCTTTAGTGCAAGCTATGTGTCATTTGAGAGGCTTGAGAAATCAGGTGTCAAATTCAAGGTATATTATTGTGGAATATTATGAAAACATTATAAAGTAAAAAGTAGAAATTCATCGGAAGAATTATTGATTTAAAAATTTTATTTCTATATACAAGAACTAACATAAATTTATCCTGTACATACTTTTATTTTGAGAATAATTCGATACACAGGTCATAGTACAAATAATTAAGAGAACAAATGAAACTAGATAAATAAAAATATGCATGATAAATTTAAAGATAGAATATATATTGATAAAGAGAATCACTAGACATTAATTGAAACATGATTTCTTAATTTACTAAGATTTAAAAAAGGATTTTATATAATGAGTCAGTCATATAATATTATTATATAAAATATTTGATGATCTAATTTTGATAACATATAATAAATATAAATTATTTCTTCATAAAATACTTATATATTATCTAAATCTAATGAAGAAATTGATATGGTAAATCAATATAATATTTTTACCTAAAATATTTTCATGGATAATTTTTAAGTTGCGGAATACTTCTTTTGACCATATTAAGTTGTAGTAATTGTTGTCCAGTAATCAAGCTATTGTTAATTAATTAAATTATTTTTTAAAAAATAAAGTATCCAAATAAATATAGAAAAGAGTTATAGGCACAATTTATTATTTTATTCAATGAAAAGAATTTATTAAAGCATATTTGATGCGGTACCAATTTTATCACTCTTCTAGCTACAAAGTAGAGTCAAGTTGACATGGTACTCAAGATGTGGTGTGGAAGGAATCCTCAGCCCAGTAAAATAAAATTCTTAACCTGCCAAACATTAGGGGAATCACTTAGTGAGGGGAGAAGGCATCCTTAGTCAAGTAAGATGAGATCTTGCTCTAGTGGAGTACAAGGAGAATCACTTAGTTAGGAAGGATGTAACCTTAAGCAAAGTGGAGGTGCAAGAATAATCATTCAACCTTCTTCGATTAGGCTAGACTGTACCTAATGGACAAAGTCAAAGTAATTTAAGCCTTAACCCACATAGTTAGGAATGTTGAGGTGTCAAATCTGTGAAGGTGGTTGGTTAAAACTCATTCCTATCATTGAAGCTTAGCCTCAGTTGTCCATGTCATACCTTAAACCTAGAACCATGACACTGTAGTATTCGTGAACCAACTTAATGAATACCAAAGCCAAATGTATAGCCAAGCAACACTAAAGCAAAGATATTCATTTAAATCACCAAATTAATTTAAACATTTAATGCCTATTGTAGTGGAACATAACTTTGCAGTGAAAAAAACAAATAATAGCCTATCTATTGCATCTGTGAATAGTCTCAAAATAACATAAAAACCGAGTTCCATATGCTAGCCTACATTCATACCCTTGTCTCTATTATCCCTAATTTTGGTTATATTGGCTAGCATCCTCTGCAAAAATACATAGATTAAGGTGATGAATAATAACTCACCCAATAAATGGAAACATCTGTCTTTATTTACCAGGAAATGTGAGCGACAACTGTTGAAAATAGACTTTGTAGGAAATAAGCTTTTGAAAAGTGATAAATGAATACAAAAGCATTTAAAGACATTTAAAGATTATTTAAAAGAATAAATAGTAGTTGGCAAATCATTCATTATGCCCGAGATCCGCTTGTCCTTTCCTTTTTTTTTTTTTTTAATTTCATAGCCAGCTCATAATCATATCTATGGTGCATGCAGGGCCTTAGTTTATTTTCTCCTGACTAGAGTGGGTATATCAAATTTTTGGTTATGCTTTCGTGGCCCCAAGGCTTAAACCCCTCTTGAAAGGTGTTCTAATCTATTATTACTCGACTAATAAAGCCAAACTGTCAATCGTCACTTGTTGTCGATCCCAATCTTTTATCCCGATTGGATGGGTCCTAATCTATGACCCAATTAATAGGGCAGAACTCATTCCTCACACTCATTAACATTATATCAGTGGCTTATTCACGATTAAATTCATTCATGGCACACTTATACAATTTTCAAAGCATTTGTAATAAAACCGACGCTTTGCAAAAGCTCACATCCATGTTTAGAAGAGCAACAAACAAAATTCTCATGCGGTACATATTAAATTCATGTGTGTAGTTGAAAGTAGTTGTAAATCCTAGTAAAATAAGCTTACTTATGCAACGAACATAGATCATTTTGAAAAGGCTGTTACAAAAGTTTGTAGGGTTCTACTTACTATCTCTTAATTTGCTTCAATATTGATCTCCTTGGCTAAAGCTTCATGATCACCTAGTGATTCGCATAATCAATTCTCATCTAGTATTTCATTCATCCAATGATCCATGGCTATAAATGCTCAGTGGGTGTGCCTTATGCGTTCGAACTTACTCGAACTCTTCTCTTTTAGTATTTCTTGTATTTAATTATATCTCATGAGGGGAGGATGCCTCACGAGAGACTACCAACGTAGCAGGGGTTGAAGTAGAACTGATTGTTGCAATCCAGTCAGTAAGCCACCTCAGCCTTCAAGTCCATTTTTTAGGAGCTAATCCTTGTAGCAACAGATTCTTTCTCTTTGCAGTTCCTTTTAGATAGTTTTCTCCCTTGTGATTAGTTAGGCCTTTGAACCTAATTATTGTTGTATTTGTTTATTTTGTTTTGTTAGGGATTCCTTATAAAAAGGCCACTAAGGCTGGCCATTAGGTAATGTAACAATAACACTGCCACTAGTAGATAAACTAGAACATTTCAAAGCTGCATCAGCTTTTTTCTTCTAATATTCATTCGTTCCAATTCTATATTTTTTACATGGTATCAGAGTAGGATTAAAGAAGGAAACTAGCAGTAAAATCAACCAACTACCATGAATGAAGCCTCATCTTCCATTTGAAATCAACAGCACATGCCAATAGACCTGTTTTTGAATCTTGGTGATTCATCCAATCCGCCTTAGTTCTAGACCTTTTGACAAATGAGAATTATGTCTTATGGTCACGGAGCATAAGGAGAGCCTTTAAAGCCAATAATAGTTGGGTTTTGTTAATGGGCAGATAAAGAAACCTACGGTAGCTAACATAGCACTGGTGGAAGCTTGGAAAAGATGCAATGATATGGAAGTTTCTTGGATCTTAAACTCCAAATCACTCACTGTCAAATCTAGCTTGTTATTTCTTGATGATGCTTGTGAACTTTGGGATGAATTAAGTGAGAGAATGTCTCAACATGATGGCCTTATAATCTATCAACTGAAAAAGTCACTTGCAACACTGGTTCAGGGGGATGATTTGGTGGTGACTTACTATGGTAAGTTGAAGGTTATTTAGGATGAACTTTCAGTGTACAATACAATGCCTGAGTGCACTTATGGACATCTAGGAATTTTGACTAAAAGGATGCAGAGGGATTGTGTGCTTCAAATTTTAATGGGGCCGAATGAGACTTATGCTCATGTGAGATCAAATCTTGATGCACGACCCCATTCCTCTTGTGAACAAAGTATTTGCAATGGTATAACAGTAAGAAAAGCAACACCAAATCCTTGGAACAATGCAAGGAGCAGATAGCATGGCCTTAGCCGCACATAAGGGGCTTTTAGCACCAAAACTAGTAGCAAGGAAGGATGGATCATATTACACACACTGTAAGATCTTGGGCCACAACCTTGAGTCCCGTTTCAAGATAAGAAATGTTGAAATTCCCTATGTTCATATTGCTATATGAAAGGACATGTGATGGAAAAATGCTACAAACTAAAAAGCTACCTCCCTAGGGCACAAACTCCACTAGAAAAATGGTAAGGTTGCAACTTATGCTAACTTGTCTCAGGTTGTGCAGCAAGGACAAACCGATTCAAAGGCTGGATGTGATGATAAGATGACCTTGAATAAATATTAATATCAAGAGTTGATGGCAATTCTTGCTACTAGAAAGGCAGCAGCCATTAAAATTGATGATGAAAGCTAATCTCAAACTATTCTAGCAGCTAGCATTGTAACTAGTACCCCTGTCACCTACAATGCAAACTCTTTGAATATGGCCGGCAACCTTTCAACCTCAACCTTATCAAATCACGACTATATGCAAAATATTGATCATTCTTGGATAGTTGACACAGGGATAATAGATCACATGATTTGTCACCCTAGCTTGTTCATCTCTACTCCCTTGAAATTTCCAGACCGGTCAAGCTCCCTAATGGATCACATGCACTGGCCACACATATGCATAGTAAAACTGAATGAAAGTCTTACTTTGCATGATGTGTTGTATGTACCCTCCTTCTTAGTTAATCTTCTATCAGTCAGAAAGATAACCTAAACTGTTTTTTCTTGCTTTGCGTTCATCTCTTCCTTTCGTTTCTTGCAGGACCTAACTACTTGAACTACGATTGGGAGGGGTGAGGTTGAAAATAACTTGTACAAGCTGCAAAAGGGGCAGGTGCTAACTCACAAACCTACTGTAGACCTATTAAGGCACTTGGAGTCTTCTTCTTTTTCTTCTTTTAAAACTTGCAGTACTGTTAGTACTGCTTTTCATGATAATATATGGCATTACCATCTTAGACATCCATTAAGAAAAGTTCTAGAACTTATTGATGATCCAATTGTGAAATCAAAGTCCCTTACATTGAATGAAGATTTTGGTTCCATATGTCCTTTGTCCAAAATGCATAGAAAGCCTTTTACTATAGTGAGCACAAAATATCATATCTCTTTCAATTGGTACATTGTGATCTATGGGGTCCATTCTATGAAGTGGCACATGATGGAAGCAAATATTTTTTTACTGTGGTTGATGATTATATTAGGACAACTTGAGTATATTGGACAAAAGCAAAATTAGAAACTAGACACTATTTTATGTCCTTTTATAATATGGTCATCAACTAGTTTGATAGAAAGATAAAATTGATTAGGACACACAATGGCTTTAAGTTTGCATTAAGAGATTTTTATCATGAGAAGGGAATAATACAACAAAGCACTAGTGTTGAATCATCTCAACAAAATGGTATAGCAGGGAGGAAGCATCAGCATCTGTTGAATGTGGATAGGGCTTTGAGATTTCAATCTAATGTTCCTGTAAAGTATTGGAATGAATATGTTTTGATAGCAACCTATCTCATAAATAGAATGCCTAACCTATCTAGGAAATAAGAATCCTTATGAAATGTTTTTTGAAATTAAACTAACTTACAAACATACAAAAGTCTTTTTGCATAACATCTTTGAACCAAGGAAGAAGAAAGTTTGATGCTAGAGGTAAACAATTTGTTTTTCTAGGCTATCCTTATGGGGTAAAAGGATACAAAGTGTTAGAATTGGAAAGTAAACATATATCAAATTCAAGGGATGTCACTTTTTGTGAACACATTTTTCCATTCCTATCTAAAGATCAGTCAAACATTTTTCAACCATTCCAAGATCACCCTTACCCTACTTTACCTCCCTATGTCTCCCATGAATTTACTAACTCAACTCTTCCTCAAGAAATTCCCAGGCAACTGTCCTTAGAAAGTTCTCAAAGTGGTGAGCACAATGTCAATGATCATCAAGTCACCATGCCAGACACTATTCCATTAAATACTGATTATGCTGCTGGCTTAAGAAGGTCCTCCAAGCTGAGAAAGGGACCTGAATACCTTCGAGACTATTACTGTAATGAAGCTATTTCGCCCTCACCTCTATTAGTTGGTCAAACTCACACAATACCAGAGACATACACTACATCCACTTGAAAGTATGCTGAGTTGTTATAAATTCTTTCCCTATTATTGAACTTTCTTAGTTGTTAGTTCTTCACAAGAAGAGCCATAAACTGATGATGAGGTTGTCAAGGATCTAAAGCGGTAGCTAGCTATGAACTCTGAGTTTGAAGCACTAGAACAAAATCAGACACGAGCTCCAACAAACCTACTAGATGGAAAGCAAGTTATAGGGTGCAATTTGTCTATAAGATCAAAAATAAATCAGATGGAAGCATAGAAAGTTATAAGGCAAGATTGATGGCAAAAGGTTTTCCACAAAAAGAAGGGGAAGATTATCAAGAAACCTTCTCACCAATGGTAAAATTAACCACACTCAAATGCCTTCTAGTAGTGGCAGCAGCAAGGAATTGGAGGTTGCACTAGTTTAATGTTAACAATGCCTTCCTACATGGGGAATTAAAATAAGAAATTTACATGAAAAAGCCTCTAGGATATAATAAAGGAGGATTTAATCAAGTATGTAGGTTAAACAAAAGTTTATATGGTTTAAAGCAAGCATCAATACAATGGTTTGCTACATTTTCCATTACCTTGGTAAAATTTGGGTTTCAACAATCTAGGGCTGATTATAGTCTCTTTATCATGAATTGAAGGGACTCCTTCATAGTGCTGTTAGTGTATGTAGATGACATCGTGGTGGCAAGTAACCCAGAAGATAACATAACTGCCATAAAGAACTTCTTGCACGACATATTCAAGATCAAAGATTTAGGGTATTTGAGATACTTCTTGGGGATAGAAGTTGCACGGAGTAACAAGGGCTTATATATTAACCAACGAAAGTATGCTTTGGATATTCTTGCAAATAGTGGCTTCCTTAGAAGCAAGCCATGCAAGACACCAATGGAACAATGGCTCAAACTTAGCTAGGAAAAGGGAAGGTTACTAGTTGATCCTTCTATTTATAGAAGACTGATTGGGAGAGTCCTCTACCTCACATTAAAGGCCTGATATATCCTACTCGGTACAGACACTAAGCTAATTCATCCAAGCACCCATAGACTTACATTTGAAGGCTGCTCATAGAGTCCTTCACTACATTAAGACAGCTCCAGCATAGGGTTTATTCTTTCCTTCAAAGTGTGATTTGAGACTTCAAGCTTTTTGTGATTCAGACAGGGGCTCTTGCATTAATGCCACATAGATCCATAAATGGATATTGTATATTTCTTGGTCAGTCCATAGTGTCTTCAAAGTCAAAGAAACATTCCATTGTTTCCAAGTCATTAGCTGAAGCAGGTTATCGAGCTATGGCAACAACATGCAATGAGTTAACTTAGTTGAGATATGTTTTAAAGGATTTGGGAGTTGAACATCTGGAACCAACATTATTACATTGTGATCAAGCTGCAATGCATATAGCAGCTAATTTAGTGTTCCATAAGTGCAGCAAATATATAGAAATGGATTGCCATGTTGTGAGATACCAATTACAAGAAGGAAAAATTGTCACCTGCCATGTTTTATACTAGAAATTAGATTGCAGACGTCATGACCAAGCCTCTAGTGTATGATCTATCCAAAAACCACTTAAGCAAGAGGGGAATGGTAAACTACCATTCTTCATCTTGTTGGGGGGGGGGGGGGGGGGCTGTTGCAATCCAGTTAGCAAGCCACCTCAGCCTTTAGGTCCATTTTTTAGGAGCTAACTCCTATAGCAGTAGATTCTTTCTCTTTGCAATTCCTTTTGGATAGTTTTCTCCATTGTGATTAGTTAGACCTTTGTACATAATTATTGTTGCATTTGTTTAGTTTGTTTTGGTAGAGATTCCTTATAAAGAAGCCACCAAGGCTGGCCATTAGGTAATGTAACGGTAACACTGCCATTGGAAGATAAACCATAACATTTCAGGGCTACCTCTACTTCTTTCTTCTAATATTCATTCATCACAATTCTATATTTTTTGCATTGATAGCGCATTAATTGGGCATAAAGCAGCATATACGAGAAGCACAAGGTTTGCAACTGGAGTAGCTAGGGATACAGAGTCATTGGTTGCAGGTAAAGGTGTTGCGACAAAAAAAGTAGTACAGGCAGGGTGGAGTCTCATCAGTTGAAGGTTCTAGTGATGCCCCACGACTGACCACAGCCGAGGGCAACTCTGGGTGCTGAGGCTCCTATACATGAGATCATTTTTCAGTTTACCTATCAATAACATCATTAAGAATGTTGTCATATACACTGTTTGATTAACTACTTCTTGCCTACTAATATAATTTGGTCTTTCAAGTTTAATATTTTAATACAATCACTTGTTTAACTTAAAAGTGTTACAAGATATTACTGAATTATTTAAGAATATTTATTTTGATATTTTACATATTTTTTTTCTTATTAATAGGGTTTATAATACTTTGCTTTCTAGTTTATAAAATTAGTTTTATATTAAATTATTTTATATTTTTGGTGTCATCATAACTGTCTCATATTATAAATTGAAATTCCTCTTCAATTATTGATAACATATGAAATTATAGACATAGTTGTATCCATTGTGTGCTTAATTTATACATGCATATGAGTAAAAATGAAGAACATACATTATCATGCATGAATTACAATAAATTTATCATGCATGTGTCTTAGAATGAGAGTTATCATGGTTACAAGAAATTAAGCAATGACTTAAAAACGATGCCGCGTTTTGGTGGAACATTCATTTGAGCTAAAAGTTTTAGGAATAAAAGAAAAATGAATTGGATTTCCAAAGGCGTACAAATTAGGTCAATCGGATATCGGACGAAGAAGTTACACACAAAAGAATGTACATCACTAGAGCCGTCAAACATTGGAATTTCTGCAATCGCGGAATACCTTCCTGTGATCACGGAACTAGACCATGACGTGTTCTAGAATTTCCATGATTTCAGCCTATGATCGTTGTCCTCGGTGGTGTGATCTCGGTGTTCCGGCGTCAGAAACATTCAGCTCTTGTTTATCACAATTTTCAAGAGTTTTTTCAACATAAGATTAAAACTTGAAGAAGGAGGGATCCACGGCAAGAGTTGAAGAAAATTCATTTTTCCATGCAAAGAAAAGTCTTAGGAATAATTTTTTGTAACTTTTTCTATTATATTGATGTTTGCTTGGATGATAAATGATTTAGGATATATTTTTATTGAATTTACTATGAATTTTTAAATCATTCTCTGGTCACTTATGTTTGTGTTTGGTGTATGATGTGTGCATGAATTTCAATTAATTATCTTGGCATGATTATTCACAATTGTGGTTTTGGATAGTAATTGGGGGAGATTGACCACTTCTCTAATTATTTGTGTCAGTGCGAGGAAAAACAGGAGCGAAACTTGCACGCTAGACATACAATTTGTGAACACTAACTTTGTGAGAATAACGGGAGTGAAATCATAGAGTTAATGTGGGAAACCATTGTTAATCACCAACTTGAACACTTGACTCGATTGAGCTTTGGAATACCCGCGAAAATTTGGAGTTAAAGCTATGGAAAAATTCAGGAGAATATCCTGTAAACTATAGGATTAACAATCTGTAATCAATACAATTAAATTGATAATTAATATAGTTTGGCATGCATAGGAAACCTACAAAACACAAGTAGCTAGATTCTTCAGTCTTTGGCACTCCAATACTTTCATTTGGTGTACTTTGTTTTTGGTGTTTGCTTTTAGTCTTTCGCTCTGGTCTCGAGGCCTACCTAACAAGAACTCAATTAAATCAAGAGACACACAAATTCTCCTTGTGGATATGATATTCGTACTTACCCAGTACTAGTCATTATAAATTTTAATTTTAGTGTGTTAATGACACACATCAATTATAATGTACACTTATTTTTTTCAACTCTCTCTAACAACACCGCATACCTAATTGCCATGGAATTATTCAAATGGGTTAGGTTAGAAGAATCACAGGGCATTGTTGGAAAGTTTTTGGTATTGTGTTAACTTATATCATCTACTTTGCATAGGACATAAACTACTGTAACAACTTTGTACCCTTCAAATAGAAAGAACCTAGAACCTGACTCTTTAGTATAGTATGAAGGTGAGTTCCTACCAAGTAATGAGTTTCTTATTCCCTTGCACAAAATCATTTCCACCTACATTAAAGAGGAAGACTCAATAGAATCCCTATCCTAACCATTTGATTATAGTTCTCTACTTTTCAAAATGGCATTTTTATGGGTGGTTTTGTTGCTTGCTTCTAGTTGACAGAATGTCTCCAAACAACCAAATATAACATAATTAGCATAGCAAATAAACAACCAGGATGGATCACAAATTAGAGCCAAGGTGTTATTAATAAATTAAATAGGGGATAGTGAGCAAATCCATCCAAAGATAAGGCAAATAACAGAAACAAACACAAGCTAGAAAAGCATAAAAAGAAAGTGGCATCGCATTAGGAGTCAACCCAACCCAAAGAGCCAGATTTGTGAAGATTGTTCTTATTTGTGCATAAAGTTAGAAACTAAAATTAATAAATGCTTAGTATATAAATATGAGGGAGTGGAATGTAATAATCTTCTTTATTCAAAAATAAAATTTATCTTTTCCCTCCTTCATTATAACAACTTCTACCCCTATTCTTTTCTTATCCTCCTTTCTATTTCTGTTTCTGCAATATCTCGCCATCATCAACCAAGTCCTCACTATATATTTTTAGAGGTGTTGTATCTAAATAAAGATTTTCACCTCGTTACTATCAAAAAATAGGCTCATCGGATAAAAGATGGTTTAGAGTAGAAGTGCACCAACAAGCCACCAAATTGGAAAAAAAAATTGATTAATGAAAAGATCATGTTGTAAGGGCCTAGAAAGACTAGGTTTGGAAGTGATCAGAACATCCTAGTCGTTGGCAATGATAAGGCAGTGCACGGTTTATATTAGAGAAAAGAGGGAGTGGAAGTGAAGCTATGCAGAATTTAAAAAGGGTAGGGTAATTAAAGCATAAACCTAGAATGGAATTTCCCTTCTTACCTTACACACAATTTGAGGAGATCAAAATTGTTGGTAATAGGAATATACTGATCAGCCTTTAGTATTAGAGAATTCTTATAAATTTAAGGGATAATTACATTCTCACCCGCCAAGGTTTGTCTAAATTACAACTTATCCTCTCTTGTTTTTGACATTACCATTAATTCCTGGCACAAGAAAGACAGCTCTACGGCGACCTACTAGTAAGGTTCTAATGGGAAAATAACAAAAAATGCCCAAAATTCCCCTTCAACATACAAAGGCTGAGATTGACCAAATTTGACCTAATATCATCGATGAAACTACCTTTGGGTCTATAATAATGTGAATACAATAGTCATCGGACATATTTGTAATATATTAAATGAGTAGAAGGACTAAATTGCAATTTTTTAGGAAATTTATTCAATAGCCATTTTATGACCTATTTGTTGATTATCTATTAAAGCATGTTTATATTGGCATTATTGTTTAAGCTATGTATTCAAGTATCCTTGAAAGGCCGGCAAAGGTCATTGTTTGAATCTGTTCAAGTTTACTTAAAGCATTAATGTGTGAGCTTATATAGTGTTTGTTCATCTTGAGCAATAGGCCAATTAAGTTCAATGGGCTAAACTATGTAGACTAATTTGAACAAATCCAATTTCTATTGGGCATCATAGATTTGGACTTACTAGAAGTTTTAGATGAAGGCCTGCAGCCATCTCAAAGACCAATACAGAAGCCAACAAGTTTCTTTATGGGGCTTGGGAGAGGTTTGACAGGTTGAGTTTGAACTTGATGAGAATGAAGATGGTTGAAATGTTAAGCCATCCATGTCTAAAATAGAAAATGTAATGGAATTTATGACAAAAATAAAAGAATACTCTCAATCAAACATAGCTGACGATTCTATTGTAGGGAGCCCAATGCATGAATTCAAGACTAAGAATTTAGATTGGTCACAACCCATCCATAATCATGTAAATAGACATGGCAAATCTAGCAGCTAAATTGAAATTAATGGGCATTGATGTGAGTGAATCCTTCTTGGTTCAACTTATCATAAACTCATTTCCTCTTATGCTTAGCTAGTTCCAATTGAAATATAACACCTTTAATGAAAAATGGACCCTTCAAGATATTAAGGTCATGCTAGTTCAAGTAGAAGGGAGACTAAAGAAAATAAGGAAAAGCTTCATTCATCTCACATTTCATAATGAAGCTAGCAATAGAAAACCTAAGCCAAGTAAGAAAAATAGAAGCATAAAGGGCCTGAAGGTTCGTGAGGGCCAAATCCGTAAGGAGTAAAGGTAATACTTTTGCCAAAAGACTGCTCACTTCAAGAAAGATTGAGCAAAATAAAAAGGTTTGGTTCAAAAAGAAAGGCACATACAATAACACCCAAATATTAGCATTTTTTAAAATAATAATTGTAAATTATTACAATGATAATAATGACAATAAATATCATCATCATTATTCTTGTCTTACATTGTACAAGGAAGAAGAATAATATATAGGCTTGTAAACCATACCAAAATTTGAGGATTTAATTGTGACAAAATACCATACACTTGGGGAAGAGATTAGGGCTAATTAGGCATAATTTTTAGAGGGGAATTGCTAGAGAATTGTTGCCACAATTAGAGGGAACCCTTGCCCTAGTTACACTTGAAGATACCCTACATATAAAAAGGCTAATGGAGACCACAAACTAAATTTTTCCACCCCACAAAACCTTATTTTTGCTGGATACATTGGAAGACAACAAAGGAGGATAAATTTCAAGCTACTTTAAGGTAAGTTGCTAGACCAGGAATTTATTTCAATATCGTTAATTAGGAAACGAGGATTCCTGAACCACAAGCATGTTCACATAGATTTTCCATGCATGCATGTAGAAACACAACTAGGGGCTACTTGTACTTGAACCATACACGTGTTTCCTGTTGTTTTCCTTTAGTTTTAAATTGTGTTCCTAGTGTCTCCTCCAAAGCACGTTAATTATATGTATAAACATGGATAATGAAGTATTTTCATTTAATATAGACTTAAAAATATTTAGAAAATTTGGAAAATTTCAGTTGGAATGCCCAAAAGATGTAAAAAAAATTTAAGTCCTGTCAAATTGCCAGTTTGATCGTTCAATGTCAGATTGATCCTTGTCGATCTTGATGGCACGATTGACATGAATCGATTGCGAGAGGCCACAATCATAATTCCAGTGGCTTCCTAATCGACCCACTTGATGGGTAGGTTTGATCCCTATTGATCCAAATGGTGCAATCAACCAAGATAGATCATGAGTGGTTGATCGTAGTTCTAGTGCCCATCGAATCAACCACCCTAACTAGCCCTAATCAACCCTTGTCGATTCAAGCAATATGATCAACCTTGAGCAATCATGATGCTACCTGATTGTAATTTTAGAACCTCCACAAGACGATTGCCATGCTACCCAGTCGATCCGGCATGCCCTTAATCAATCCCAAATCCACCTCGATCAATCGACTAGCGCCCAAAATTGACCTTGAACCTATTTTCCACGATTCTTTCAACCGTTTTGTGTTTCCAACCACCTTGCACCCACAAGTATCTACCATATAATTGATGTAAATCATTATTGACACGACTAGAGCACATAAAACTCAATAACCACGTGAAAATCCTTAGGATTACATGAGAATTATCGCATTCCATATAGGAAAGGACCACCCTAATGTCCCCAAAATTTAGGCTGCACTAAGGGAGATGTTCAATTCATTAAATTTGGGTTTAAAAGAGAATTATTTTTATTGGATAGGAACCTAAGGACACGTAACGAGGTGCAATCGAATTAGTTGGTAAGTAGGTTACCTTGCAAAAATTTTACAATTGCCTAGTGAAAATTTATTTTATTGAACTAGAAAATTTTATATTATGATTTAAAAATAATTTTTTTGCATTATTTTCAAAATTTCAATTGTTCTATCTAATGAGAC
The DNA here is from genome assembly GCA_019155195.1 of Avicennia marina. Classification (NCBI taxonomy): domain Eukaryota; kingdom Viridiplantae; phylum Streptophyta; class Magnoliopsida; order Lamiales; family Acanthaceae; genus Avicennia; species Avicennia marina. Next base: position 14,077,466 of record CM032754.1, on the reverse strand, counting down.
TTGACATGTTTGATTATGAAAATTGAAACTTCTTTTGCTATGAAGACTGTGGATGTGAGCGAGCATGCACATCTAATTTATACCTAACTTCCAATTCAATGTCATGGATATGACCGGTCTATGTTAAATTGCTCATGACTTGGTAATGAACACTAGTGTAAAGAAGTGAGTTTTGACATTTAAGTAGGTATACACGTCGCCCTCTCAACTAGGTTTATAGATTGACTACGTGATCCTCTCAATTGAGGTTACAGATTGATATTATTGTCTTAATCAGGGTTATAGATTGAGTATCAGATCCTCATTAGCGGGGTTAAAAACTAAGGTCCAAATTAGTATAATGGAACAAGAGATGTTTGAAACCCATGAGCAATGCAAACCAAAAAGTGAAAGTGAATGGCTATATTGTTTTGCTTCAAAATGTTAACTATGGTTTTAAAATTTCCTTTAAGATAGTTTACATAAAAGAATTGTCTTTACGTTTACATTCTGAAAATGTAGGTAAATCTACTTATTAGGCGATTAGTTGCTCACCAACTTTGAAAACCTTTTTGCAGACAATGGAGTTAAGGTTGGGGGCATCTGGGGATGGTTGAGTGTTAAGGAATAGAGGAAAAAGAGTCATCTTGTTATTTTTTTATTTTAGTAATTAAGGAGTATGTTGAGAATGATAATTCTTAGTATTTTCATTGCAACATTGTTACAAACACCTTATTTTAGGATGACTATTATTTATGTGATTTAGAAACTCTGATGTTCGAGCTTGGGTATCTTTCGAGATAATTATCTTGCACGTGAATTGGGTGCATGACAGAGAGTGGTTTTAAAGCCTAGGCTTCAATCCTAACAATGTAAGACACCTAGATCTAGACTTGGACCATAGTAACTAAAACCATGAGGGCATAAATCATAAGGTAAGGAGGTTATGAGTTCATGTGCACATAAGATATAAATAATAGTGAAATCCGATCAGATACTAACTTAATTTGACCTTGTGGCATAGATAATGTAGGGAATGAATATGTCAGGAGAGAGTGTACACACAAGAAATAACTTACCCCAGAACGACATTACAGACTACCTTCTTGTGGCCCTAAGTCAGTTCAAGGAGATAGCAATAGCGATGGTCGAGTCACAGAGGTGGTATGACAAAAGTGAAGCAAAAACAAGATGTTGAGAGAAGAACTAAGCAACTTGAGAAAGACATATAGTGAGTTGAAGAGGAAGCACACAAAGATAGAGATTAAGCACAAAATCCTCAAGGAGAAGCACTTGGAAATGAAGTCAGAGTATGAGTATTGGATAGTTACTCTAAAGGAGATGTGGTGGGCATTGATGCAGCAGGTGAGCACCCTCCTCATTGAAAATGATGAGCTGCATGAGATGATCTTTGTATTGGTGCTAGAAGTAGAAAAGGACCTGGAGGAAGTAGAATAGAGGTTTAGGATTAGGGTGAGGAGCAGACTATTAGTAGTTGTAAGAAATGATTTATCGAAGACATTAAGATGTCAAATGAGATTATTCCATTTATAATGTTTAATAGTAATGCAATTAAATAGTGTTGATTCTACCTTTTTGATGATAGCTACCTATTTTAACTTGCTTTCCTATGCAATAAGCAATCACAAGATACTAGTTAAATTACTTATCACTAAAGCCACAAGCAACCTTCACTATGTAGGGAAATCAAGCAACCATACAATTGCCCTCTATCTCTGTCTTCTGTACAACTGTAGTCACAATAGATTTTGGGCCAAATAAGACTAAGATAGGAGGATTTGATCGCCATAGCCCTCATGATGGCCTAAGTAGTTGGGACTAGTACCTGGCCCTAGCCTTAACTTTGATCCAACCTAATATGGGGACTAAGGCCCATTATGAGGCTCTAAGGAAAGCTCATGTGACCATATTTGACTGGTCACTTGACCTTGAGGAGGTGCAGAAATGATTAAAAGAAATGGATGACAATTTCAAACTTATGGAGTTCCTTGCCAAAGTGTGACCAAGGTTAGTCGTGCCCTTCCTCGTGGGCGAAGCAGCACTTTGGTGGCAAGAGGTTTCTTCAGTCTTGCTAGAAGAGGGACTAATACACAAGGACAGATTTTGGAAGGTGTTCCTTAACTACTTCTTCCCCAATGCCATTAGACTACAGAAAGATAGTATAGTTTGATAGCTTAACATAGAGCCCAAACATGATGGTGGTGGACTATTTGGTGAAGTTCCATGCCTTAGGGAAATACTTACCATTGATGATGGCCAACCCTATGCCGAAAATGCACAAGTTTATAAGGGTTGTGAAGAGCTGCTTATAGATTGCCTTGTTCATATACAATGTTGGGACTTTTGATGAACTATTTAGAGTCACTATCCACAGAGGTAGATATCAATTAGAGAGAAGTTGAGAATGATATAAAGAGGCCTAGGTTGGGTTTTAGCTCAGAAGGCAAACTGTACGGACACCAAGTGAAGCTATTGGCCAATAAAAGGCTTAACAAATCTAGTAATAGCTAAGTCTCACTCCAACCAGTAGCGTGTGCCTATGCTATTGAATGCATAAAGGTGTATGCCACATGCTAACCAACTCCTATTTTAAATATGGCCAATAAGGCCTTAAGGCCTCAAAGTGCCTAAACAATGCAGCAAGGCCTACTATAAACAACAATAATAGGCCCAACAAAGCAAACACAATCCAGAAGGGGAATGCTTGTGTTCACAATGACTCAAGAAGAGGCGGACAATGCTAAGGATGTAGTAGTAGGTAACATCACCGTCAATAACTCAGTTGCATATGCTTTGTTTAATTGTAACGTTATGCATTCCTTTATCACCCATAGATTTTCTAAGTATATAGGTAGTAAGCTTGTAACTCTAAACTTGCGATCTAGAGTAACCACCCCTATAGGTGAAGTGTTATAACTAACTTGATGTATAAGGATTGTACTATAAATGTTACTGGAGATTAGGAGATAAAGGCTAACCTAATCTAACTTAACGTGTGCGAGTTTGACATAATCTTTGAGATGGATTAGTTGGCAAGGAGGGTTTCTCACATTGATTGTAGGAATAAGGTGGTCAATCTTTATCCACCCACTAGTGATGAATATTTCTTTTACATCATAAACGTTTGACCTACAAAGGCTAGTTTGCTGCTCTCTGCAACCTAAGCTAAGAGGGTTATCAAGAAGAGTTGTGAGGCCTACCTGGTGAGTGTAGTCAACACATAGTAAAAGAAATTAAGGTTGGAAGACATTCAATACAGGATTTCAAAACATATTTCCAAACGATCTACTTGGACCCCTTGGATAGGGAAATAGAGTTCAAGATCAATATAGTGCTGGGAGCAACACCCATCTCAAAAGCTTCACATAGGATAGCCTCAACAGGGTTGAAGGAGCACTTACAAAAACTCCTAGAAAAGAGAAATTTGTCCTATGTATTACCTTGGGTCGCCCCTGTAGTATTTGTAAAGAAGAATGATAGAAAGTACAGTGAGCTTTAAAAAGTCATGATCAAGAACAAATATCCTTTATGTAGGATAACCAATCTCTTCAATGAACTTAAGTGGGCCAAGGTGTTCTCTAAAATCGACTTGAGGTTAGGATATCACCAATTGAAGATCAAGGTTCGGGATATACCTAAGATTGTGTTTAGGGCAAGGTATAGGCATTACAAGTTCTTGGTATGGTCATTTGAGTTAACAAATGCCCCAGTGGCTTTTATGGATCTCACAAATCAAGTGTTTAGACCCTATTTAGACTATTTCATGGTGGTGTTCAAAGACAATATTTTAGTCTACTCCCTTAGTGTTATGGATGCTTAGGAAGAAGCATTTGTACACTAGATTCAACAAGTGCAAGTTCTAACTAAAGAGTGTGACATTCTTAGGACATGTTATCTTTGAAGAAAGGGTGTTGGTGGACCCTAAAAAGATTGAGGTAATTGTACAATGGCCAGAGCCCATAAATGTATCCTAGATGAGAAGCTTTCTAGGAGTCACGGGTGATTATTAAAATTTGTTGAAGGTTTTGCCAAGATAGCCACACCTTTAACCAAACTTACCCAGAAATGGAGGAAATTTGAGAGGAGCCCAAAATGAAGAGGATTTTCATAGAATTGAAAGAAAGGTTAACTTCAGAATTGCATTGATATTGGCTTTACCCAATGGAGGTAATAGATTCACAATATATAGCAACATAGGAAGGATAAATACAAGGGTTCCAAATAAGAGATAACAACATCTTATACATGAGAGGGAGGCTATGTGTCTCGAAGGTTGCGAGATAAGGAGTAAGATTATACAAGAGGCACTCCAGTCTAAGTACTTGGTCTACCCAAAGTGTACAAAGAAGTATAAGGATTTGAAGGGAAAATTTTGATGGGATAGAATGAAAAGGAATGTGGTTGACTTCGTTGCAAGGTGTATGAAATGCCAAAAGATCAAGGCTGACCACTAAAGACTAGAAGGCTACCTCTAACCCCTGGAAATTACTTAATTGAAATGGGAATGCATAATTGTAGATTTTGTGGTGGGATTATCTCAAACCTCACAAATCTATGATGCAATAAGGGTAGTGGCTGATAGACTGATCAAATTAGTTCACTTTCTCCCTATTTAGTCAACTCACACCATGGATAAGCTAGCCAAGGTGTACATTGACAACATTATTAGGCTAAACGTCGCTCTAGCTGGTATAATGTAGAATTAGGACCCCTGATTTGTGTCATGATTTAGGAGCAATTTCCAAAAGGCTATGGAAACAACGGTAGAATTGAGCATAACTTATCACTCCCAAACTAATGAGTAATTTAAAAGGACAAGCCAAACCCTCATGGATATGCTTATAGCCAGCATCATAGATTTTAGGAGAACTTAGAGCTAGTATTTACCGCTTGTCGAGTTGTCCTACAATAATAGCTACCACAGAAACATCTAGATGGTTCCTCATGAGGCATTGTATGGGCAAAAAGTGTCGTTCACCAATTTGTTCAGGTGAAGATGGAGAGAAGAGGATTATAAGTCTAGAGTTGGTTTGATTAACAATGGAGAAGGTGTTCATGGTATGAAGGAGACTTATAAGGGCCTAAGATAGGCGAAAGAGTTTGGTAGAATAGAAGAGGAAGCTGTTGCGATTTTAGCAAGGAGAGAAGGCGTACATCAAGGTATCCTAAAGTGAGGAGTTATGCATTTTAGGGAGGTTGGGAAGCTAAGTTCACACTTTTGTCGAATCCTTGGAGATACTAGAGAAAGTGGGTGAGGTAGAGTACCACCTAGCACTACCTTTAAAATTTTTCAGAGTGTTTAATGTCTTCCATGTATCCTAACTAAGGAAGTATGCAGCTAACCCAAGTCACATGTTGGGCACCAAGCCTCTAGCAATAAAGGAGGACCTGAGTGAAAAGAGCAAGCATTGCGAACTAAGTCCATTCCCTATGTGATAGTGCAATGGTCCAACCACGTTGAGTGCGATGCCACATGGGAATTGGAAGAGGACATGCATAGTTGCTACGCACACCTAGTCTCCAAGTAGAGTTCTTTAAGTTTTGAGAACAAAACTTCTTGTAAGAGAGGAGGATGTAACACTAGAATTTCAGCATTCTTCTTGAATAATAATACTAAATTACTATGATGATAATAATAACAATAAATATCAGTATTATATTGTCTTACATTGTACAAGGAAGGAGCATGATATATAGGCTAGTCAAACCATATCAAAATTTAAGGATTTAATTGTGAAGAAATACCACACACAAGGGGAAGAGATTATGGCATGATTAAGCCTGATTAGGCCTGATTTTTGATGGAAATTGTTGGAGAATTATTGCCATAATAAGAGAGAGCCCTTGCGTAAACTACACTTGAAGAAACCTTGGGTATAAAAAGGCTAATGAAGAACACAAACTAAATTCTTCCACCATCAAAAACCTTACATTGGCTGGCTATAGTAGAAGAGAACAAAGAAGGAAAAATTCTCAGCCACTTTAAGGTAAATTGCTAAACCAAAACTTTGAATTTCAATACGGTTACATGGGAAATTAGGATTCTTGAACTGAAAGCACGTTTTCATAGATTTTCCACACACCCATGCCAGTTTTACATGAATATGCATTTGGAATTATGAAAAAATACACATACATGTAGATACATGACTAGGGGCACCTTGTACTTGAATTGTACATGTGTTTCCTATTATTTTCCTTCTATTTTAATTTGTGTTCCTTAGTTTCTCTCCAATCCTTGCTAATTATAGGTTCAAACATGGACAATGAAGAATTTGATCTTAATATGGCCTTAACAAATATTCAAACAAATTGAGTGCCCAAAAGATGTGGAAAGATTCAAGTTTTGTCAGATTGCCAGGTCGTTTGCCTTATGTCAGATCAATCCTCGTCAATCTTGACAGCATAATCGACATGGATCGATTATGAGTGGCCACGATTGTAATTTAATAGCCTCTAAATTGACCCACCTAGTGGGTGAGATCAATCCTTGTCGATCCAAGGTGGTGTTATGGACCAAGATCGATCGTGAGTGGTTGATTGTAGTTCCAACTCCCATTGTGGATGTTAATAAGCATGCGTATCCATTTTACACTAAATTTTTAGTTGAATGTCTTAAATATGATAAGTTTACGATGAAATACTATACTTTGGTAACAAATACTAGTGTAAAGAAACAAGTTTCGACCCTTTAGTGAGTACAAAAGCTATATGTGACCTTCTCAATTAGAATTATAAATTGAATACATGACCTTTTTAATCAAGATAATAGTTTGAGCATGTGACCCTCTCTATTAGGGTTATAAATTGAGTGTGTGATCCTCTCAATTAAGGTTATAGATCGTGCATGTGAACCTCTCAATTGGAGTTATAGATTAAGAACGTGGCCTTCTATAGTTAGGGTTAAAGATTAAGGGCTTAATTAGTGAAATAGAACACAAGATGTCCAAAACACATGAACAATGCAAACAAAAATGTGAAAATGTGATAGTTTACATGAGAGAATTGTCTTTGTGCACATAATGAACGTTCTAATTTCTTATGGCACTGCACATGCAAACAAAGAATGTTAAGGTTAATGAAAAGTGAAATTTTGCCTCAGTTGGATTTCATTGACTAGAATGTGTGTGCGAATAGCATTAAGGTAAGCAAACTAAACATAAAGTAAGAAATCCTGCCACAAGAAGTAGTGGACTTCTTAACTTAATACACACTAGTATCAATGGCATTTTCAATGTCCCATCTTGGCGAATGGAAAAGTATTTCATTATTCTTATTGATTAGTTCTCACGGTATTGTTATCTATGTATACTGCATGAAAAAATCTCACTTAGTGAACAATTCATTAATAAGGTTGAAAGACAATTGGATAAAAAGGTGAAATAAGTGAGGTCTAACAGGGGTGATGAATATTATGGCAAATTTGATGAAAGTGGGCAATGTCTAAGCTTGTTTGCAAAATTTTTTGAAAGTTGGGGCACATGAGCACAATACACAATGCATGGTACACAACATCAAAATAGTATAGCTAAAAGGTGAAATTGGACTCTTATGAACATGTTTAGGAGTATGTTAAGTTATAGTACTGTACCCTTGTCCTTCTAGATGCATGCATTAAATATTTCTACAAATCTACTTATTAGGTTTCCTAGTAAGGTAGTTACTAAGACTCCTTATGAACTATGAATAGAAAAGAAACCTAGTTTAACACAACTTCGTGTTTGGGGTTGTCTAGTAGAAGTAAGGATTCCAACCCATATGAAAAGAAACTTAATACAAGGACCATTGGTGATTACTTCATTGGTTATCCTAAAAAGTCAAAAAGGTAAAGATTTTATTGTCCTAACCATAGTATAAGAATAATTAAGTTTGGTAATGCTCATTTCATTGAAAATGACTTGTTCCATGGGAGTGGAGAATCACGTGATGTGTGTCATCAACACACAAAAACTTAATTGATATTGAATCAGTACTGAGTGAGTACAAGTGTTGTATCCATAGACAGGGATGTTGTATCTATCAATGTACCTAGGATTCTATTAATTAAGCCATCAGAAGGCGGTGAGGATAAAGCTAATAAAGTAAAAGTGAACACTTAGAAAACAAAATCACCAAGTTGAAGTGATGCAATACCAATAATCACATAATCTATCCCCTTGTATTGTGTAGGTTTTCAATATATGCTAAATTATGTTAATTATCAATTTAATCGCTTTGATTATAGATTGTTAATTTTAAAATCTATTAAATATTCTCTCAAACTCTCCTATAGCTTTGAATCCAAATTATAGCAAGCTTTCTGAGGCTAAATCGAGTCAAGTAAATTAGTTAAGTGATTAATAATATTTTACCTGCACTAATCTTATAGTTTTACTTCCGTTCTTCCCATAAGATTATTGTTTACAATTGATTGTCCAGCGCATAGGTTTCACTCCCTGTATTTCCTACTGAGCCACAAATTAATCATAAGGTTGATCAAGTTCTATAATTTCTCTTTAAAATGCACTTAGCCACAAATTAATCATAGGATTGATCAAGTCCGATAATTACTATTTAAAATTTGAACTGTAAATAATACAAGCAAAGATTATCAATTCCGATATATCCATATACCTTACACCACTCACAAATACAAGAAACTATTAAATAAATTAGAAACTCACATTATAATAAAAAAAAAACTATTCCTAATGAGTTCATCATCCAAACAGCTAAAAACTAATAGAAAAATTTAAGGAAAAGTTAGTTTAAAAATAATGCATCACATGGAACAATGAACACCTCTCCAATTTGGAGTGAATGCCTTCTCTTGCACCTCTTCAATCTTTGTAACTTAGATTTTCTAAGTGCTTGTGTAATACCCAAATTTTGGAAAATTATGGAACAATTATTTTGCAAAATTTTGTGGCATTTTATTTGAAATTATTTCACCAAAATTTTGTGTTATTTTTGGTGAGACTATTAGAGGTTGACTAAGGAAGCCTAGGAGGACAATGGGCATTTTTAGGTGTTGTAAATTTGCTATATGATTTAATAAATTAAAGAAGATAATTTCTAAGCCACAGAAATAAGAAAAATGGGATTTAATGCTTGGAAAATTCGTCTGGAAAATAGGCCTAAAATAAAAAAGTGGTAAATTTAATTTTAAGGACCTAAATTACTAGAAAATACAATGGCATGTAAACACTAATTGGCCAAGAGTATAAATTCCATTTAGAAGGAGTTGAAAGCCCTATTCAGCAGCCTGTGAATAGTGATGATGAGCAGGAAGGGCGTGGAAAAGTTTTGACCTTCAAACATGTGAATACGAGGTAATTTTCATGCCAATTTACTCGGTTATCATGCATACACTTAGGATTATCTAATTTCACACATAGGAACATTAAAAGGCGTTATTTGTTGAGGGATTACATGTGTCTCAATCATGAAAAGTGAGTTAAAGCCACGAAATATTGCGTAGAAACCATAGGAATGTCTATGGGTATAATACGTGAGTAGTAGGAAACATGCTCACAAGGTTCCAACAATCAAATATAGATGTAGAATAGTTTTTCTGTGGTTTTAATCTATTGAAACATGCCTACATATCATGAAAACAATGGTAGAATCAAGTTTTAGGGATTGGATTGGAGAAGAGGGAGAAAAATCAAACAAGCAGGGTTTTTGCGTGATAGTTTGGGCGATTCCATGGTCATTGTTGTGATCGTGGGACACAACTGTGCAATTGCAAGAGATCTAGGCCTAATCGTGGACCTAGGCGTGGGATTTATAGAACACCTTATGACCATAGATGCGGTCATGAACCATGGAGCTGTAGTCATGGACTGGCACATCTCGATGGCAAGATGAATGGCTGAAATTCTAAAATGGTTCATAGTTGAACATCATGAACATGAATTAAAGTTCTACGATCACAAACCTACATGTCGCGGTCGTAGAATAGGATAGTAACCACTGAATAGGTTACGTGTTTAGGTGAATTTATTTCGAATTTTACGATTTTGAGACCAAATTAGGCTTACACTCACTGTGTAAGGCACAATAGAATACAAGAGATGATAATTGATAGGATTCAAGCAAACACAAATGCATAGAACGTATTAAGCACTGACAAGCATGCGTTAATGGATGAATTAAGTACTGAATAAAGGTTGTACATGTGATTAAATAGGTGACCAAGAGGTAGTGTTCGAAGAACTTGACCTTCAACTAAGTTAAGTGACTATAAGTGGTAACACTTTACCAAAAATTTGAACTTCTTTCAAAATTTATTTACTTCTATAATTGACTGTTTGCTATGCTTTGGAAGTTTAAGTTTTTGAATGTTTTCCAGTTGCAAAATGTGGGATTTTTGAATGGATTTTAGTATGAAACCTTTATTTTGAAATTTGGATGTAAGCCACTTCCTAAATGTACAAATTTTAAAATTGAGTATCTGAAATTTAAATACATGCAATGTGACTTACGAAAGCCTCTCATCTAATGCCAATGAGCATGAGAACAAGTTCTGCACTACTAATTGGATAATAAATTGGAATCTATTCAATCAGGGTGAAGATTGAGATTGGTAATAGGTGAAGCTAATATTTGGCTTTACCAGTTGAGTAATAGTAGATTAGGATACCTTCTAAGTGCGGTTGAAGCCCTAGGGCGATGGTGGTAGAGCCAAAATTAGATGTATCCTTTTTTAGTTTGGGTAATATAGACTAAGACTTTGATCCGAGGTATCATGCACAGTAAACAAGATAATGAGTTGGCCGAAACTGAGAGTTAGAATAAGCGATCCATGAGGATAATGAGATGACATGAATGAGTTCTTTATTAGCAGTATTCAAGAAATGAAAAACGTGGATTGACTGTACTTAAATAACTTAGGAAGCTCATTAAGCAAAATACCAAAGAGTTTCATTTTAGAAAAGATATTATCTTTTGTTGGAAAAGGGCTCGTTTATAACCTTCTTTTATCTTTTGTTGATCTACCTATCATTGTTGATGATGGAATCGATATTAAAGAAGAAATACGTTGTGGTGGTGCTTTTCCAATTGTAGGTGAAATCTATAGAGTTTTGTTGGATATAGTCTTAATGGACATCTTTGAGTGTGAGCTTACTCAATGGTTTCCTGGCATTGCATTTTCTAGATACATCATTGATGTCATTATTGCTTGCAGAAGTAGTGATGATTCTTTGCTCATCAACGAAAAAAGATATATTTAAGTTCTTCAAAGAAGTTAATCTGTCAGGAAGACGAGATAAATTCCAACTTATGGCAACCAATGTAGTTGCATTAGTAGACTCAGATGGATAGGTTCATGCGTTTAATAAAAAAAAAAGTGTTAACAGACTACAATCAATCTTGAAAGACTATTTTTCTATAGTATTACACCAAAAATTGACAAGTGCCAGATGCTACTGAAGAAAATAAATGAAATAGGCAATGACATTTCTCTTAAAGAAACTAGCAGACTGATCACTTCTAATCCTCTATGACAAAGACCTAATGATGACTAGCCGGCGCTAGCGAGTCCCAAGGTGCACATGGTCGATTAGCTAAAGGTTATCCAAGGTCAGATCCGATGGGAAGGAGCCAGATGACGTGTCAAAAGGCTCTGAAAGACCTCTCCAGAATACCTGATCATCTGAGCGCCAAAGTTCTGATCAAGAGGACGGTCTACGCAAGTGTATAAATAAGGTTCGGTGGTGGGGCTATCATCTGCGAGGAGTCCATCCAGTAAGATCGGGATAGGGCTTGACGTTGCCAGGCTTTGATAAACAGGTGTTGTGAAGAGACCGGGGATTGGTAGAGAAGCCAGCCTTGTTTCAGAGTCCTTGGTACTCTCTTCAGCTAAAGTCCTTAGTTAAGACTATTAATGGGTGGTGGCCCCTCTGGTTGCTTCGACGTCTGGTTTTGAAGTTTGATAATTTGATTGCTATAATGGAACTTCACGATTGGGATTGTTGACTCATCATGATAGGGCATGATTTGCGTATAGAGAAGGTCCAGTTCATTAAGTTGAGACAGCTGTAGGCTCGAACTGACGTGTAAAGAGCCCTAGTTGAAATAAACCCTGGTGAATCTTCTGGCTCTTCTGGTGTCTCAGGGTAGGCCTTCGCCCAGGATGCTTGGATCAGATCTGCTTCATCACGACTTGGTGGTCTTTTTTCGGATCTCTTTCATTACTCGGTGGTATTTACGCGGCTAAACTAAAAAGGAGTTGCTGACTATCAAACCTCGGCTTAATAGCACTAGCACTCGATCTTCTTATTAACAGGTCGACCTCCTCATAATACTATCAGCATAGCCTTTCTTCTTCTTAACTTAATAAATAGGTGGAGGTTCTCGAAACTGACTTGTCAGTTCGGTTGTGCCTTGATACCTCTCTATAGCTTTCCTAGCTACTTTGTTTACTCATCGCTAGTACGTCTGCTGATCCCAGGAGATCTACTGATGCACTATCCTCTTATGTTCTTCTTATTCAGCCCTTAGCTTCCGCTTTTCCAACTCCAATCTTCGGCCTTTGACTTTCCGAAATTCATCAAAGAGCCGGCTTTGCCTATTAATTGTCTCGAGCACATTCCGATCAAAAAACTTCCAACACTATAGTAATAACCTACACAAATCTCTTAGTGGTTCCTATTCCATTATCAAGGTACAAGCTCTCCGAGCCGAAAGGTGAGGATATAGAATGACTACAACGACAGCGATCGATCGACTGGACGGTAGGTGTATCCACCTCACATTGCCCAACTATGGCGATTGAAATCCAATCCCACTCTTTCTAGTGAGTGGAGGCACCATCTTCTGTAATATTATAGCGTTTCCTACCAGGAAAGGTTAGTGGCTAGGATAGCATTTTGGATTCTTTTTCTTGGGAAACCTGTCCCTAATAATAGAAGCTTCACTGACTTGTTGACTATTCAATTTGCACTACCTCCACCGCTACTCAAATAAAATCGATCTTTTCCGTGCCGGTTCATCACGATATTCATTCGCGCAAGCACTTTCGTCAACACAGCAGTAGGACACTCCGGTCCGAACACGGGCAATGATTTCCAAGGGATCTTTTTTTTATTAACCAAAAGCATGCTGTCACTGGATTTGACTTCTCACGCATGAGCGAAGCGTTAACAACTCCTTTCTTCTCGTTTACAATACAAGACGGACAACCAATCAGGATGCTTATACACCTCTATAGTCTAGCTGCATCTCTTCTCAGCCGGTTGCTCAGTTGTTGGTCGACACGATCAGCTCAGGTTGGTTTGGAACGCATCTTGATCAGTTCCAGTTTTGGTCTCTTCCCAGCTGCTTGCGGATAGGAGCTCTCTTGATCAGTACTCGGCTCAGTTTGACTCTCCTTTCCGCATCTGATCTCCTCATCCCGTCTAGCCCCTTCCTACAACCTATCTACTGGTTTGCAAGAAGTAAGCCGAGCTTTCTCCTTCTGAGACCTTTTTCAGATCTGGGAAAACTTATTAACCTTGCTCAATGTCTTAGTCGGGAAGGAACTGACTTTTTCTAACTCGGAATGAATTTCCAGTGCGAGATGCACTAATCGAAAAGAGACTCTCTCTTGACCTTTCTTTCCCTATTGGCTTTGACTGCGGTAAGTAATTCACTCAAACCGATTCCATTTATGGATACTTGGAGGGTGGGAAAACGATTTCTTTTATCAGGATTTAAAGGCTTTGCCGCCTGACTCACTCCGGAAAGAAAGATTGAGGGGGTCAGACACGGCTACGACTTTCATTGAATATGGGATTGAAACTACGACTTGAATGGAATTGCTCCGTTGATAGATCCAGATTCGCATCCGCCCATCTAAGAGATTTCTTCGTGCCGGGTCGTGAGCTATGTGGAGTGATTAAGAAATAAAATGGGAGCTATTTGGGGTTTCACCTGCACTGCCTTCGCCTAGGACATTAGAAAGGGCGAGAAAGGGCTTGCTGCTGGTTCGGAACTCCCCTATCTATTTGAATTGATTTACAGCGCCTATTTTCAAGCAACTAAAAGGAATTGCTTCTATTAACTTTAAAGAGTGTCTCTCCTGTCCGGCTCGATATGAACAAGGTGGGCTTCTATCTAAGTAATAGGATATGTAGTTCTCCCCTTAGCTTTAGGGCAGGCACGAAATCAATGTTGAGCAACTAAAGAAAGAGGACGACTTAAGACAGCAAGAACGGCCAAAAGCAGTAATTGCAAGCCCAGGAACAATTAAAAGAAATCGATGAATGTGTCCCGACCAAGCAACGAAGAAGCGCTAGCAGATGAGATTGGACCTATAGACTAGGAAACAAAGGCAAAGACATGGGGGGTCCCCAGAGTGAGAACTAGAACAGGGGCATTTTTTTGACTATTTGAAAAAAGAGATGAATAGGCGGAGCTGAACCTGTGCCATCATCTACTTCTGATCCTAGGTGTACAGAAGCGAAGATCAGCCTACCTAATCAATGATATCACTCAGATAGTGGAACTCCCCTTCTTTCTTCTCGCCTTAGTAGCATACTCCTTCTCATCTCAAGAGGCTTCCTTCCATTATAAGCACTACTTTTCATAAACTAGAAAGCCGCACCCATTAAGCTCAACTCTATCGAAATGGGGGGGTTCACCTATGTAGTTGAATATGTAACACCTTCTCTTCTGTCAGCTGAGTCAAGCTTTGAAAGAGAATCGATTTCATAGGAAGACATGCGCCAATCTAGTGCTTTTCGAACGGTGAAGAATCAAGGCGGGGCTCTCAATTTAAAGATTGGAAGAGTAGCGCAGCTAGATTAGAATGCGTACTCCTCTATTGTTTGCTGTTCATCACGGGGATTTCACAGAAGGGCCAGACGGGTCAGCCGCTGATTATCTAAGCGCAGACGGGACTCTTGATGAAATCTCAAAGCGGTCGGTCGAGACTCTTTCTTAGCTTAGTTCCATGTGTCTTTGTCTTCGTTCATGTGGGTCAATGTGAGTTGCATTCCAATCAGCCCTTTCACGAAATTCTAATAGAACAAGCTCGAGGGCCAATCCATGCTCTAAGACGCTGCCTTTGACGCCCTTGAATTCTGTTCCAATAGATCGCTTACCCGGCGCCCGTCAACAACTGTTCTGAATGCCACTTGAAAGCATTTGCCTCTTCTCCTTGGCTTAGTTCTTCCAGCCATGCCAATGCGATCAGCCAATTGGACGGGGTTTAATGAAAGTTGCATCCTTTCGGTGTCTCGTATGATATGCCATACCGGGGCAAGGAACGATTGGGAATGTTTTGTATTAGCGAAAACAGACTCACAAGCTTTAATCCATTTCAAATAAAGAGTTATAACTTCTATGGCTTTGAAAGAGACATCAAAGACCTTCTCCATCAACCCAAAAGGGGGCCACATTCCATCAAGGTAGAACCTGGCGGAAGGAAAACAGCAACTTGCTCTTAGTGGGAAGCAGGGCTATTCGTCGGAACAACTCAATTTTCTGACTGCACCACTCTTCCTTGTCTTCTTTGGTAAGCAACCATTTAAACCAATATTCAATGCACAAGGGGAATTGCTCTAGGGTGTGAAGTACTCCATCTCTCCGTACAGCACGACTGATTTCGAATTTTGTTCACTGCTCTTTACTCAATGGATATCGACTAGATCTCTACAATTCATTAATGGATCATCGGTTTTGTACCTGCCCCTATTAGATATCGCTTTCACGAGCTTGACTCAATCAATATAGCTTTTTGACTATGATTACACGTGCAATCCATCTCTGATCATTGAATTTTTTTATCATTTGGTTGTCCCACACAAGGAGGCTCATTTCACTCCACTTCCAAAACATGAGAAAAGATCATATCGGCAACAGCAAGTAAAGTCTGAAATGCCTCAGAAGCAAGTCTCGGCTTAGCTGCATTATCTTCCTACCGATGTCATACTAGACTCTATTATGACCTGAGGGTGACTGAACTACCTTAAGCCCCGAAGTCAATTCTCCTTTCTTCCCTCTAAAAAACTAGCAGCCTCATTTCTGGCTTATGAGCTCGCCTAAGGCTTAGCGAAATGCTTCAGTGAACTGATGTCTTCAATTAGCTTTTTATATAAAGGGGAGCGTCTTCCTTGCCAATTAGTCACTCTGATCGCTACTCTATGAGAGAATGTGGGTGCGAACTCATCCCCTAATCTCCTTTGATCCCGGATTCCATTCTATTCCCGAAAGCAGTACAAGGAAAATCAATCTCTCAGCCAGTCACAGGTAGCCGGTAGGGAGCAAGTCTTCTAATCGAGATTCCTAGTCTTATTCTGTATTTTTGACAATACCACTTAAGGTAGCGCAGATGCGATCTGACAATTGAAGACACAAGTCTATCTCTCACCAGACACGTATCATTCACCCAGAACTCGTCAAGAATGGAAAAGGACTCTTCGTCCAAATCTCCAGGCTTAACGAGACCTAGAATGAACTCGCGAACCATTCCTCTTTCGGTCAGAATTCCCTTTTCAGGAAAGGCCAACCTCCAGAGGTAAAGCAGTAAGGCCGGACGGGGTAAATAGAGAGAGACAATGTCAATTCCTTGCCCTTTTTATTTTGCAAAGCTCCCTTAAAGGCATTTTATTTGAAACTCCTATCAGAAACTCTTTTTTGATCACATGTTACCTTGGCTAAGGACTTATGTCTCATAGAACACCAATCATATAGGACAAATGCCTTGCTCACTTGCAAGGAGACAAATCTCTTGTTAAATGCATACATGCCTTCATACACACCTAAGCAGCTGCACATGAGGCTTATGACCCTATCTCATACTAGGATAGATATTGGACTTTAATACCCTAATGACCCATTAATTGTCAAGCACATAAGAAAACCATTCCATCTCAGGTCTATGATCCATGGACATTTAGCATGATCACGAAACAGGACATTGACGGCTAAGAGTGAAGTCCATGCATTTGTTTCATTCTATGAGTCATTGTTTGAATGGCCTATTCTTTAATGACACATGCACCCATAAGTATGCTCAGTATCTTATACCAAACGGCATGACATTCATTATAAAATACAAGGTGTGCAAATCATATCGATTCTCTAATGCCTTTTGAGAGTACACGGCTTGGGAGAGGCTTAAGAATCTTTTCACTCTATCCCTATAGACGTGAATGCCTAAGATGTAAGTCGTTTCTCCCTAGTCTTTTTGGATAAGGTTTTGATAACTAAGACTTAACTAAGGTTAGCATCCCAACATCATTCTCTATCAGTAGTATGTCATCCATATACAACATAAGAATGTTATTGTACTCCCACTTTTCTTGTAGACATAGGGCTCATCCTTATTCTTGATGAAGCTAAACAATTTGACTGCACCATCAAAGTAAAGATTTCAACTCCTAGATACTTGCTTAAGGCCATAAATGGACCTCTTAAGCTTGAACATTTTAAAAAATTGGTCTTAGCCCTCAAAACTGCGTGGTTGTACATATATATAGATGGCAATTTCTGACCTGACTAGAATCCAACTTGAAATTAGTGGGTTTGGGGTCAAGCTTTCATTGGTTTGGATCAAAATTAGGTTAGACCCGTAAACCCAAAAAAATAAACAGGTTAACTTCGAGTTGACCCATCGAGTGACCTAGGACCCCCGAACTCGCGAATATATTTTAAAATTTAATAAATATTTATGTAAAAATAAAAAATTAATTAAATAAAATTAATTTTTAAAATTGTAAATATTTAAAACATTAAGCCTTAATTTTAATTAAAGAAATTTTCTTTTGTTGGTGCGTTGGCGAGTCAGATTCGAGTAACTTATGAAATTGGTAGGTCAGATTTAAGTCAGTTTTTTGACTAGAGAAAATAATCAAGTCAGGTTTGGATTAACAGGTCAGGTGTAATACTCAGGTCTCGACCCAACCCGCCAGCCTGATCGTCACCACCCTTACCATATAGATGCCCTCTTCAAGCATTTGTTTGAGTAAAGTGGTTTTGACATACTTTTACCAAATCTCAGTCTAAGTGTGTGGCTATTACAAGTAAAATCTGAATAGATATTAGCATGGCCATCAGTGAGAAGGTTTCTTTGTAGTTAACTCCCTTCTTTTAGCTATAGCCCTTCACCACCAATCTATCCTTATAGGTCACCACCTTGCCAGTTGAATCATTCTTTCTCTAATATACCCATTTACATCTAATGAGAACAATTCCCTAGGGTGGATCTAATAGAGTTCCTAACTAGCTTGCATGCATTGAATTCATGTTAGATTTCATAGCCTCTTGCCACTTAGTATGATCTCTGTTTGTCATTGCTTGATCATAGGTAGAAGGATCATTTCTATGATTATTATCTCCCATTACAAACAACTCTTGTCCATTCTCTAGGACATAACCATATCTCTTTGGTGCTAGGGAAATCCAGCCTGATCATCACAATAGTTATGTCTTAAAAGGTTCCTTTTGAATAGAAACATGCATTATGGGCTAAGTGCTTTGTTACTCGTGCTTAACTTCCTTGAGCACTATAGTTCTACCTATATTGCTTCTTGAATTAACTCTTCTTCAAGGAAGTGTATGTAATTCCCGATGGCAATCCTATTGTCTAGAGGTATGTAGAACTCTTATTTTATGCAATCCCTCAAATGATGTTAAGTGTGGGGATTACTACCACGATTGTGCACTACCTCTGCGTGACTGCGGATGCCGACTGTGGCAAAAACCCTAGGGCCTCTGTAGTAGTGCCTCTTGTAGTCGCAATAAGGGCCATCTCAATTGTGTGTGTTTTTCTCATGTGTACGTATCTAACTATGGAGTTCATGCAACTCCATGCTTGATGGTGCAATCATGTGAACTAGTATGGCGATTGTGAGAACACATCTCATGATCACGACTAACAGTTATGGAATGAAGTAGAATGTTGCAAACGTTCTACAGGTTCAAGAATTCAATCCAAAATCAGTTGTTTTCCAATTTCCCAATCACTTATAAAACACTTTTGAAAAGGTTTTGAATGCATCATATACTTGTTTTATGGAATTTAATGGAAAACTAACATAGAACATGGATCAAAACATTGAACTTTATGGTTTTGTAAGAAAAAGGGTGGCTCTGATACCACTATTGGATTTCGTAGGGGTTTGGCCTTAAAAATTAAAACTTTAACACATGAAATAATTAACAACATGCAATGGAACCTATATGAACAAACCCTATTAGTTTTTGTTGGAAAACCTGTGAGCTATTACGCTTTGAAGTGCAAGAATCAAAACAATACTCTTTGAAACATTTTTGACCTTTTCTTGCATGATCCTTAGAATTGTTGCCTTCAAACACTGACCTCTAGATTGTCTGTATGATTGGAATGGCTGGGAGTTCCCCTTGCATCTCACAAAACTCCTTTTGTTAGGCTCTTACACTAATACTTAAGGTTGGGAGAAATTTTTGACTACAAGAAGATGTGAGAGGGTGGTTAGGTTTTTCTCTCTTTTGGCTTAAAGGGGGTACATGAATTATTTTGGCTTTTGAATGATGTTTTGAACTCTTCAAGATCATTTTTTTTTTCTGGTTTAAACATTAGGGTTAAGTTCATAGGCATGATGGGCCCTCCTACGTGGACCCTCCTTTAATTAAATAACCTATAGACTTTTATTTATTAAACCCATTAATAAATTAGCCCATGTATAATTAATAATTAAAGTCCATTTGTATCCAACTTAATTTAATTAATCCTGTTAATTAAATTAAATCCCTATTGTGCTTCTAATTAATGTCTCATCATTAACAACCACCACAGCAATTCATTTAGGCCAATCCAATTACAACTAAATAAATTATATGTCCCATCAACTTAACAGTCACAATACATCCTAATCTTATGCGTGTGACTATCTAGGTTCATACTTAATCAACAACAAGTATAGCTTGAGGGATGTGGGTAACATCTAGGGTATGATTGACATTTTAGCCTAACTAAGATGAAGTGATTAGATCACAATGAACCTTTTCGATTGTGATTACAATGTCATATAGACTTTTTGTTTTATTTTGTCCCAACTAAGCGAGAGTTTTGGATTTAGTCAAACTCGCAAACTTAATCATAGGACCAATTAATGTTTTCTCAGTAGAGAAATGTTCCTATTGGAAACTCCTTTCCAATTACACATTACCTTGGCTAAGGACTTCTATATCTTAGAACACTAATTACATAGGACAAGTGCCTTACATACTTGTAAGGAGACAAATCTTTTGTTGAACTCACACATGCCTCTCATGAATCCAAGCAAGAGCACGTTGGGCTCATAACCTTATCCTATGCTAAGATAAATATTGGCCTTTAATGCAGTAATGACTTGTTGACTGTCAAGCGCATAAGACAACCAAGCCATCTTAGGTGTAAGGTACACAGGCATTTATCACAATCATGAATAGGACGTTGACCACTAAGAGTAAATTCCATGTGTCAGATTCATTCTGTGAATCATTGTCTGAATGCCCCATTCCATAATAGCACATCCACAAATAAGGATTCTCAATATCTTGTATCAAGTGGCATGACACACAATGTATGAATACGAGTTGTGAAAATCTTATTAACTCTCTAATGCCTTTTTAGAGTGTCTGTAACTTATAAACTAATTTAGTGATTGAACGCATAGCAAGCCTTGTGTCCATATTCGTAACACCTTATTAAATAAGGCTTGTAAACTCTAATACATAGGCACATGCAATAGTTTACGCTAATTAAAATCGCATGCATTAGAAGACTTTTCGCAATATTGGTATAAAAATCAACATTATATTAATTTAATGCGAAAAGTACATATACAAATAAATGCCCTTCTAGTATCTCTCATTGTCTACTTGTGTTAGAGGGTGTATCACTAATAGTTCTGAAGGTAGATTAGTTGATGCTAGTTTATTGTGATGACAAAGGCATGATAGCATAGACAAAGGAGCTAAGGTATCATCAAAATTCAAACACAAAGAGAGTTCAAGAGATTTAAGTAAGACAATGATTTTCACAACAATGTTCTACCAAGTTTTTCATACATATAAACCTCGATTGACGTAATGTATTGCATGTGTCCATTTGTTTAAGTTAAGAATTTTTATTCATAAGGGATTATAAATATGGACATAAGGTTGTCTTAGTACTAAGTCACAAAAACTAGCCATGAATCATTGACATTCCAAAGGGCATGAGCAGATATGAGTTTCATACCTTGTTTTTATATAGTAAATGTCATGCCATTTAATATGAGACACTTGTGTGTGTGGATGTACCATTAGGGACTGGACATTGGAACAATGACTCATAGAATGAAGCAAATGTGTGGAGTTCACTCTTAGTTGTCAACATGTTGCTTCATGATTGCGTTATGCATGTGCAGAGACCATAAACTTAAGATGATGTGGTTGTCTTGTGTGCATGATAGTCAATAGGCCATTACTGCTTTAATGGCCAATGCCTATTATAGTATAGGATAGTGCCATAAGCCTTACATGTCATTATCTCAGTGTGTATGGAAGCATGAATGCGTTCAATAAGGGAATTGTTTTCTTGCAAGTGAGCAAGGCATTTGTTCTATGCAGTTAGTATTCTATGAGATAGAAGCCCTTAGCTAAGGTGATGTGTGATCAAAAAGGAGTTTTTGATTGAAACATTTGTCTCATGAGGTAATACTAATTGGTTATATGACTGAGTTTGTGAGTTTGCATAAATCCTTAACTTTCACTTGGTTGGGACAAAATAGGACAAATGATCTATATGGCATGATAGTCATAATCAGAATGGTTTATTGTGATCTAAGTCACTTCATCTTAATTAAGTTAGGTCCTAGACTAGACATTACTTATATCCTTTGAGATATGCTCGCATCAATTAAAGATGAACCTATTATGTATGATGAGTGTTAATTGGAAGGTTGCATATGAGGCTTGAGAAGACTCATTAAATATTTTATTTAGTTGCCATTAAATTAGACTAAATAAATTACCTTACAATTTGTTGATGATGAGATCATTAAAAAGAAGTACAATGGGAACTTATTTAATAAAATGGATTGATTAAATAAAATTAATTGAACCCAAATGGTCATTAATTATTAATGGAGGTCAATAACTAAGGGTCAAAAGGGCTAATTTATTAATAGGATTAATAAATAAAAGCTCATGGGCTAGTTTTAAATAAAAAGTCCATGTAGAAGGGCCCATGGAGCCCATGTCTTGAATCTTGGTGTCATAAATACTTAAAGAGGTGCTTGACGAGCTCAAAACACACTTTAATTGAAGATATCATGCAGCCCCATAGCAAGAGAAGAGAAAACACCCTAGTCACCATATTCTACTCCTCTCTTGTCTGAAAGTTCTTCTTACCAAAGTGTTTGTGTTAGAGTATTGCAAAAGGAGTTTTGTGGAGCGTAGAAGGAGCTTGTCATCATTTCAACTGTATAGACAAACTAGAGGTTAAGGTTCAAAGGCCATGACTTAAAGAATTGCAAACATTCCAAGAAGTAAAAATTTCTAAGTTTACTTTAAATTGCAATATCTTACACGTTTAGCTATGAAAACAAATGGAATGTCTTTCATTTGCTTCCGCTTGTCTATGGTACTTTCATGATCGAAAGTTTTAATTTTTATGGACATATCCCAACAAAATCTGACAGTGGTATCAATGCCACTGTTTTTCCATGATTTACAATAGTTTTTCATGTTAAATTCCATTATACATGTGTTTGATAATTGCACAACCTTTCAAAAGTGTTTTGAATGTGTTTGGAATGGATAAAAATGGAGAAAAATCAATTTGGAATAAAAAACTGTAGCCTGTGTAGTTTCTATTGCATCTTGCAATTATTGTTGCTATTGTGGCACCGAGTTGCACAACCGTGCTCTCACAATGAGGTTACATGAACCCTAAGATCCCAATTGGAAATTTTGGGAGAATGGCTCGTGGTTGTAAGGATCTTGCCGGTGACTAGAAGTGGTGTTGCGATAGAAATTGGGGTTTCTATCACGGCTAGCTCTCTTAGTCGTAAATGGATTGCTCATAGCCATAAGAGTGGTTTCCGTGGTCAGGAGCACAGTTTGAACATAAATTATTTTTCCAATTTTATTTCTAAAAAATTATTTTTCTAGGAATGAAAACTTATGCACAACATACATAGTTCATGGAAATTGTCATTAAATGGAATTATTTGATTATACATGTCATGTATAATTATTTAAATGAATGTTATGGTTGGATTATAGACTAATGACACTTGTGAATGAATACACTTACTTTGTTTAGTTTTTAAGGGTTTTATATATTAATTTTTCATATATTGTCAAGGCATAAGCCTAGTTTTTATTTTATTACATAGAACAGGAATTTTCGTGATATGCCATATGTGTTTGTAAAATATGGAAGCCATTAAGGGTTAGTGTTCGTGTAGAGGGGAAGGAGTTAGTTCCGTTCAAGGTTCCATGATATGGTCGACCCCATGAAGTCAAGAAGACCAATACAAAACCACTTAAGAAATTCATATGCAATAGTGTAGGATTTCATAGTGCATGATCCAATCTTAGGTCAAAATTAAATCTAAAAGTCTAGAATCCTCTACATTTTATTTTAGCATATTATTTATGGTAAATAAGTGAGATACATGAAACAGATAATATGCAAAGTGAAACCTAATCTACGTGGATCAAAAACTTCTCAATTAATATTAAGTTGTAATAGCAAAGTGTTAGTTATGGCCTTCCATTAAGCTTGAAGTCCTAATTGTAGCCTTGATATGTTATATCATTGTAATGGTAGGGTCACAATGTGATGGCTCATTTATGACTTCAGGTTCATTAGACCTAATATTTAAAGGATATTTCAACTTAAGAGTATATGACCATGGGTAGGATTTAAATTTGGTGACTTGTTAGTGGTTGAGTGTGACTTAAATAGACCCACGTGCGGAGATCTGATTATGTGAGGTGTCGTTAGGCCATGGGCCAAAGGAAACGATTGGACCATGCATGAGATGCTTTTGCAAGAATTGCCACTCATTGGTCCTATCATGGTAAGAACTGGTCATGTAAGGTATGTTATGACCAACGATGACCCTAGTTACCCGCTAAGGAAATTTTACTAATGAAATTTCCATTTTCTACCTGAGTGTTAAATTTGGAAAATCTTGTGGGAGCCTATTTTTGATTTAAAGTTAATAATCATGAGGTAACACATAATATAACAACATTATCTAAATCTTATTTATTTTTTTTACTATATTTTAAATTGGATAATGTCTACACCTATCGTAAAGTTACTTGAGACCAATATTCTAATTAGGCCCAACTATGCTGATTGGCTCATCTAAAGCACCTTGGCTATGTTTCAGAGACCAATATCCCACCATCCATTGCTCATCAATGATCACATGAATGATATTGATTGCATACTACTTTGGCTTCTCAACAAGATGGTGATTGTACAGACAATCATTTATTTTAGTTTCATTTTTGTTTTTATTTTTTTATATTTCTCTCTTTATCTCTTCTTTCTCTAATTTTCTTCTTACTTTTCTAGTTACATTACTATTTCATAGGTTAAATTTTGGTTTTTGGAAACACGTTTATCCATGGGATCAAGAGCATTGATTTTGATTTTAACCTAGAAATTGAATGAAATCTTCATAGGCATAGAGTTCTTTCCAACATGAATTGGAAATGGCTAAAAATAACTCTCCACTATAGGAACTTCCTCCTCCACCAAACTAGTAAGATATTTGAGATTATGTACAACCAGTAATAAACCTAAATATGACAAGAATTATGAGACCACAGGGAATGCAAAAAACTTTGAGACAAACGCTACACTAGTCAATATGGTAGAGCCGCATATGAAGATCTAAACACTCACCTAGCGTTTTTCTAGAATTATGTGACTATAAAATTTAATAGTGTTTTTGATGTTGCAATTAAATGGAGATTATTTCCATTTAATCTTAGGGATAGAGCAAGACAATGGCTACAATCATTACTACTTGAGAAGACTATACAGTTAAGGCTTGAGATAAGAATTTTAAGGAGATTCTTAGAAAGTGCCACCAGCATGGATACCCACGCTAGATGCAGGTACAAACTTCTTAGAGTGTTATATTTGGTTAGCTTCATACTATCTTAGAGGTAGCCATAAGTGGAGCTTTGATGAACAAATTGCCTGAAGATACATGGGAATTGATAGAGGGGATGGCATCGAATGGTTACCAAGGGCTACTTAGGAGATCCACAATAGGAAGAGTTGCTGGTGTGCATGATGTAGATTTAGTGACAAAGCTTGCAGCAAAAGTGAAACTCTTGTCCAAAAATATTAATAGTTTCTTGGTAAGTAATTCTCACCCTTTTTATGTTTCTAAGAGTCATACTTGTAATATGTGTCCAAGACCTCATCCTACACCAAAGTGTATGGGTAATGGAATGAGCAATGGGCAAAAGGAGCAAGTGAGTTAGGTAGATAATGTAGGAACACAAGGTAATAATCCCTATGCAATCACCTACAACCTAGGCCAAAGGAATCATCTTAATTTCTTATGGAGAAACTTATAAAACCTGCCAGGCTTTCAAGCATTATACCCATAACAAGAGGAAAAGTAGTCAATGGAGGAAATTGTGGGAAATCTTGCAAAGCCAACCCATGAAATAATAGGTAACGTTGTAAAGATCCAATAAGATTATATGAATAAAATTGATGATCTGTTGCAAAACTAACAATCATCAATTAGAAATCTAGAGATGCAACTTAGGCAACTGACAAATGAAAGGACAAATAGGTTAACAGGTATGTTATCTAGTACTATTAAAAATAACCAAATTGAGCTTGTGAAATATGTTCAGGTAAAAGAAAGCAAAGAGAAAAAAGAGGATCTACTTGTTGATGCCTAAGAAGAATAGAAAGTGGAGGACTAGTTGCAAGTTGAGGAAACAAAAGAGGTGAGTACACCACTACCTAACAAGTCAAAAATTCTATATCCACAATAGCTCATACCAACAAATATGAAGGAGTAGATAAGTAATTTCTTGATAATTTTGCAAAGGCTAGATGTAAATGCCTTTCTAGTTGTAGAAATTAAAAAAAAAAAAAAAAACTTAGAGTGTGGTAAGGTGCCTAAAAGATGTGATTGTTGAGTTTCAACGGGTTTGGGGTCAGATTTTAGAACTTTAAAACCATAAATCAAATATAAACATAGTAGAATAATGTACCAAACCTTTTCCACATTCACCATACAACAAGGATCAACTAAAAATCACCAAAGATAACTAAAAAGATCGTACCTTTGCAATCACATTATAATGGATGCACTTGCAATGCTTAAGTCATGGCCTTCAAACCTCAACCTCTAGTTCTTTTTCATAGCTATTGTGATAATGAGTGCCTTCTACACCTCGCAAAACACATTTTCAAGGCTCTAATGCAAATTATTGTAGGTTATAAGGCCTTTGGCGATAACAAGAAATGGAAAGGGTAGTTAGAATAACTTCTCTTCTTGCTTAGAGGGTGACACATGAAAATTATCAAATTTTTTATACTTAGAACTTTTCAAAAACTTGTACTTTTGTTGAGACACTGGGGCATGGTAGTTATGGCCTCCATGGGTTCACTAAATAGACCCTTAGTAATTACTAGCCCACATCCCTTTGAATTATTAAACTCGTTAATAATTAGAGCCCAAAACTCTTAATTTTTAATGTTCGTTAATAATTAAGGCCAATCTAGCCTCTCAATTATTAATCATATCAATAATTAAGGCTTAATAGAATTAATCATATCAATTAAATTAAAGTTCCCATTGTGCTTTGAATTAATGATTTGATCATTAACAAACATTATGACAATTTATTTGATTCAATCCAATTGCCACAAATAAATTTTGGTGCCCACTAATTTAACACTCGTCATACATACCCATCTTTTGTTTGTGACTCTGTAAATTCATACTTAATTGGCAATTAGCATGAGTTGAAGGATATGAATAACACTTAGCCTGCAACCCATATCATAGCCCAATAGGTGAAGTGAAATGAATCACAATGGACCTTCCAATCACGAGGTATAGACCTTTTATCTTACTTTATTTCAACTAATCCAAAGTCATGGATTTAGTAAATTTTAAAAAGTCAGTCATATGACTTGTCAATCTAGTCTCATGAGACTAATGTTTCTTTAGAAATTCCGTTCCGATCACACACCTCTTTGGCCATGGATTTCCATCTTATAGAATATTAAATGCATAGAACAAACGCTTACTCACTTGTAAGGTGATAAATCCCTTAATAAATACACACATGCCTCTATACATACTCGGACAATGTCATGTTGGGCTTATGACACTATCCAATACCTGGATAGATATCAGCCCTTAATATCCTAATGATATGTTGAATATCATGCACATAAAATAACCATGTTATCTTAGATCTAAGGTCCATGTGTACTCAATTTGATTACAAAGTAAGATATTGACAGTAAAGAGTGAACTCCATGATGCTTTATTCTAAAAGTCATTGTCCAAATGCTCCATTTCCTAGTGGCATATCCACACACATGTATTCTTAGTATGTCCTATCAAACGGCATGGCACTCATCGTGTAAATGTAAGGTGTGCAAGTCATACTAACTCTCTAATATCCTTTAAACACATGAGCACATGTAGTACTTTAAGCTAATTAAGATTTACATGTTTAAAAACTTGCGATAATATTGATATGAAAATTACTATTTCATTACTTAGTGTGAAAAGTACGCATACAACTAGATGCCCTTCACTATCCCTCATTTCTATTAATGTTAAAGGGCATATCACTAACAATGATGAGTAGAAAGAGGAAATTAGAAGACATGGAAGGCAGCCTAGATGAGAAAAATGTGCTACCACCAACACTAAAAAACTTTTTGATCTCTTAAGTTGTGAATTAAGTAATCGGGGTGCGTAGTGATTCTTGTTTACTTTTGCATAAAAAACTTCCAATTGCTTAAGAAAGAAAATGTTAGTGCACACGAGTCCTCTAGTTAGAATTAATGTCGGTTGAACTTATTCAAAAGAGAGTGACTTATATTGCCTAGAGTAAGCAGTCTAAGATTTGATTGTTTTGGAATTGTTAAAGAGCTATCAAGTGGTTGAAGTGATTGGGAGTTGAAGAGTGATGCCCACGCACACGTGAATGCATGCTGGAAACATTTAAGTTGAAAGTGCTATGATCTTGAATGATGATGGACAAAGTGACGTGTGACTATATATGGCTTTTGAAATTAAGAAAAGGGGTTAAGTTCATAATTTTATGTAATAATCAATTATCTGGGAGAGAAGGTGTTTGCTTGAGGACAAACAAATGAGTTGTATCCCTTGTGTGCTTAAATTATGCAGGCATGTGAGTTAAAATGGAGAAAATATGTATCATGCATAAATGTATTTAATATGATGATTTTGGGGTGGAAAAGTATAGATGTGGGGTTAATTATTAATTTTGTATGTTTTCTATGCTTAAAATGTGATTTAGTGTTCTCAAACGAGTGTCGCGACCACTGAAGAAAAAACAATGGCCACAAATAAGGAAGATGCAACCATACAGATCAAACCACAGTGAGTTCTAGAAATTCCACAAATGTCAGCCATGGTTGTGGAGTCAAAGGTCGATAGTTGGAGGTGAGATAGCAGATTGGATCATGGACCACACTTGAAATTGTGCAAACGAGAATCATGATTGTGATGAGAAAAGGAGTGGAGGACAAATCCATAACATAAGATTATTAGACTATGTTTTTCTGACTTTTCCTAGTATTTTCATGTTCTTTTAGATGATAAATAGTTTAGACATGCTTTGTATCAAAATTATAATGAGTTTCTAAATTCCTTTCTAGTTGCTTGTGTTTGTGTTTGGAGAGATATGTATGCATGAGTTTTGATTAATTATCACTGCATGGTTATTCGCAATTGTTGTTAATGGAATTAACCACTTCTCTAATTAATCTATGGTTGTGCAAGGAATAATTGAAGTGAGACTTGCACGCTACACATATCATTGTGAACATTAATTCCATGAGAATAATAGAGTGAAATCGTAGAATTAATGAGTGTAACCATTTATCAAAGCCCCCGGGAGGGAGTACCAAACAAAATGGACGGTACTGCATCAAAACTCCAATAATGTGTAGAGGGACAAGGCAAATAATGTATCAAAATAACACAAAATTCACACATCCCAGCCATACAAATAATAACTAGATCACACAACACTTAACAAGAATGCAAGAAATATATAGATAGTTTACTTGTTGAGTCAGCATTTGCAAGTGACTAAAAATGGATAGATTCCAACTGGTTAAGTCTCAAAAATTTCGCGAATCACTAATAGCCAATTGAGTGCCAAGCTTTCATAGAGACATTAATAAAAACACCGTGGATGCAACAAGTAAAATGTAAAGAATGGCACACCAATGGGTGGAATCACCCTACAAAAATTTGATTCAGATTCTCTCAACCAAGCATGCGGAAATCAGCAGCAAATGCTAGCAAAATCAATAGGAAAATTGAAAGAAAACAAACCTAACATCTTTGCCCAAAAGTAGAATACTTGACAGAACAGCCAGGCAATCGCATTCGGTGGTGCTGCAGTCGTGAAGTGCGATGCGGTGTTCAAATGGTGTGTGTGTCACGGGCGCAGTGTTTATGCATGTGATGTTCATGCGGGCGCGTGTGGTGTGTACATGTTGATTTTGTGCAGTTTTTATTCCAAAAGGGCCAACCACGATTGCCTCCTACAATTGCCATAGAAAGCACCGCGATCGCAGCTAAACTAGCCACAATTCTAGTGCACCGCAATCGAGGGCACGATCGTGGCCTTCAATTCCTCAATCGCGGCAAGAGCACTAGAAAAACAGTAGCATCCGCATTCTTGCTTGTGATTGCAACATAATGGTCCGCAATTGCAGTCTAGGATCTTGTGATCACAGCTCTTCTAGCGTGATTTTTTTTTAGAAATAAAATCTGAATATTAATGCAATGAAATATTAAAAGGTGCAAAAACACAAACAAGACTGCAATAACAAAAAGGATGGAAAAATGAAAAGAAAGCAAGTAAAGCACGGGTGGCCTCTCGTGAACCACTACTTTTTATGTCAATAGCTAGACCATTGCTAGCCCCATACAACATGTGCCTCAGTAGAGAAAACCCCCTAGCCATCTAGTGACCAGCTTTCATGTAGAAATTACAGAAGAAGTTAGATTTCGCTTTCCTCAATCAGCTCGATCTACTGTGTTGTTTATTTGTTTGGAATATTTGATGGAAATGTATTAATGGTTTCTTTCACAAACTTGATTTCCTTTTTTTTCAAAATTGAGAATAATTGCATGATCAACATATCCAATTCTTGAATGATCAGTTTCTAATTTTCGAGTAAATTGTACATCTTCCAACTTCGCTTTTCCCATGTTCAATTTCTTCAAGGTTGAGTAGACTTCATGACAATGCTTATCAAGTTTCTTATATTCAAGTCTCAATTTTAAACATTCTTCATTTAAACACATCTTTAATTCTCTTAAAGATTATACCTCTTCCTTCAAGGTATCATATTCAGATTGGAGTGCCAAGAATTTGTCACAAGCAAGTTAATAGGTAGTGTAAAGTTCTTCATCTATATCCTTGTTGCTTCCATACTCCAATTGGTCATCGGATGTTGCAACATGGGTTACAATATTTTTCTAGTTCACACTCTTTGATTTAAATGCAACTTTATTACTTATGTGATTTGCCTCATTATCTGATTCTTTTGAACCTTCTTCTCTCCAAGTAATATTCATGGCCTTTCCATATTTGTTAAGTGTATTGGCATGCTTAACTTGAATATGGCTATAACCTTTGCATTCATAGTATTATGCACCTCTTTTCTTGGTCTCACCCTTTTTAAGTTTCTTAAACCATTTTTTTATTAGTAGAAGACTTCTTGGATGAATTACTATATTTTTGGTTGAAATTTAACTTCCCACTCCTCAACACCTTCTTTAATTTCTTTGCCACATAAGCTGTGCCGTCATCTATGTTGCAACAATCATCATCACCATCATAGTCTTCATTTTGTTTCTCGCTATGGAAGGAAAACTCTTTCTCCATTTTGGCACTATATAGGTTCATCTCATAGGTCTATAGAGAACTCATAAGTTAATCCAATCAAAGAATGCCCACATCTTGAACTTCTTCTATTGTTGCTACCTTTGGAGCGAACCTCCCGGGCAAGGATCTTAATGTCATGCACACTAATATTACCTTAAAATACTTCCAACCTAATTGAATAGCTTGGTTGGCAATATACTGTAACTTACAATTATACATAACAATGGTTTCATCTTCACCCATAATCAATGTTTCCAATTGTGTTGCCAACATTTGGAGCTTTGAAGATCGGATAGCACTAGTTCCTTTGTGGATATTCTGAGGAATGCCCCAAGCATCCTTGGTCATCTCACAAGTCGATATAAGTTTGAATTGCTCTTCATCCACTCCGATAAATATCACATTAATAGCTTTGAAATTTTATAATGCCACCTTCTCTTAATTAGTAGTCCAGGATTTGACATCTTTAAGAACGTCAATTCCTTCTTTAGGTTGAGTAGTAGGGGCACCAATCATACTTAATGGCATACCAAACTATCTCATTTTATGATTATAAGAACACACACACGTGTGCCTTCCAATAGATATAATTGCATCCAACAAGAAGTTGGGGTCGTGTAATAGGTGTTCCATCTTTAACACTCATTGTTCAATCCTTCAAAATCTCACTTACTTCAATGACCAAGCGAAGTTAGTGAACCAAGCTTTAGTATCACGCATCAGTTGGGTTGAAATTGACAACACACCTACCAATGTTGAAATAAGGTTGGAAACACACGTACAACCACACAACTATGCAAGAAGGTCAATAAAGTGATATACAAAATTGGTAATGCAATTCAGAGCAATGTCACTTATGTTTGGGGACCTTGCTTAATTAAAAGGCTGCTGCTAAGCACAATAAGTAAAGAGTTAATCACATAACCTTTCATTTAATTCACTACCCCAATGCAACGATTCTCTCAACTTATTAAGAGCACAATAACAACACATACTCGATTTTGTCTAATATAAATCCACTTTAAGCTCAACATTTGATCATAGTGAATTCTTCTCTAAAGATTTTGACTTTCGCACTCATTATATTCTCACTTAAATATCATAATAATGATTTAGCTCGATGGTTAAAAGACAAATTCTAGAATTAAAACATGGGCTCTTTCTAGTGTCTTTCTTTAGACTTTCAACATCCTTTATACTATGTTGAGCATCTAAGTCTAGGTCAACCTCATCTCTAGTTGATCAATATCTAATAGCTTTAAACTAAGATGAATTGTTTTCATTGTTGCTTGTTTATCGATAACCATTCAAGAACATTCAGACTAGACTCTTCACAATCCTTATCTATGCAAACTTCTAATTTTGAAAATATCTATAGTGCATCTTTTCAAATAATTTGAAACCCTGAACATTTCATCCAATTTGTCAAGTGGCTCAAACAAACACGTTAATATGAAGATTCCAATGAGTTAGAGAAGTTTAGTCAAACTTCTTGTTGTGAATAACGTGTCAACAATTCAACTTACAAGCTAACAGATATAACCATTCAATCAATATTCTTGATTTATTTTACGCTCCAAAAATACTCTTCATTTAATTTATATTTAGACTGTCACTAATAATTTCAAAATCATAGGATGAATTCATGCAACCATGGTATCTCAAAATTCAAAAGCAATAGGATAAGATTGTCCTCTTTACTAAAACGGTGGCCTCAAAATTATAGCACAATTGATGTTATGGAGTAGAAATGAGGACTTTAAGTAGACGGATTTTGCCCATCCCTAAACTATGGGAAGGGAACGAAGGGATAAAATGTTGATGATACTTAACTAGAAGCTAGTGATGACAGTTTATTATACAATAATATTGATTTTAAGAATAACAGTAGTGGGGATGATGATGTGATCTTTGAATAATATGTGGGCCAAAGATTGAAATGGAAGATTATTAAGAGGAACAAAATGATGTTCAATCCACTTAGCCTCTTTATAATGATTTTGGAGTAGATATGCAACTGTAGATTGTGATGAAAAGTTAGATGGGGAGGAAACGAAGGGTCACAGTCATCTTACATTTAATCCAACACAAATTATACCAGAGTAGCAAGAAGCATGTGATGAGCCAATTGAGCTGACCATAGTTATTGATGATCATCACTTCGACCCTTAGTTTGAGGCTCAATTACAATAGTTGTGCGACAATGTCATGCTTGAGTTTTA
This sequence comes from Avicennia marina, assembly GCA_019155195.1. NCBI lineage: Eukaryota > Viridiplantae > Streptophyta > Magnoliopsida > Lamiales > Acanthaceae > Avicennia > Avicennia marina. The sequence goes on along the minus strand of CM032754.1, from coordinate 14,044,155 downwards.
TGACCTACATAATCGATGGACCACGTGGAGAGTTGACAAATGCATGTTATATAGGCTAGTTACTTTAGTTTATGGGGTACATGACTAGATAGTTCCCACCCTCATTCACACTTGTTGCTTCCACCTCTAGAGGGTGGCATATTGGACCATCCCCCCTGAACTCCTACTTTATTTCCTAAGGATGCCCCATCAGAATGTGTAGGCACTATTGGTGAGGACAATGCCATGCAGTAAGATAAGTAGGACGACCACAAGCAGTAGGTAAGATAAGTAGGACAACCACAAGCAGTAGGTAGCTAGTTGGTGAATTGAAAATACTTTTTTGTAATCATGTAGATACATTATGTTAATTATATTCACTTAATTAATTTCAACTTACTTTTACCCACTTTACCTAGAGTTTTAAATTATTTGGTCATGGCTTAAGTGTAGTGAAATTACAAACAATTACAATTTGAAAACAATAAAATTTCAAGTAATTAATATGTAGTGTACTTTAATGAAAATCCTTACAAGGGATTGCCTACAAGAGTGATACATACATAAATGGCTTTATATTTAAATAATATCATCATTGTCACGATCTCTGTCATTCTCGTCATTAGCCACTAAGGATTCACTCCCACTAGAGCTAGGCTTTGAGCAGACATTGGACAAGTTATATCACCCTTTTGCCATCATTTCTACAAGATCAATGTACAACTATAATCCTATAGGATCATGTGGTGTCGGCACATCAAATATAGTTCCCTAAGGAGGGCAGGTGTACTCCTCATCTGGTTGGTAGAGCATGTCCTCCCACTATTTTTCCACTGCTAATTTAGCTTTGATTTTGCATACTTCTATCCTTTCAGTCCTCTCTGCCTTCTCATGCTAGGACAATCAATATAATAAACCAATTCAACTTGTTCTGCTAGGATGAAGGGCTCATTTTTCTTGTAAACTTTAGAATGGTTGAACTCGAGCAAGTTAAACCTCAAGTTCACCTTTTGACCTCTGACAGTATCCATCAACTAACATTTGAGCATGGCTGTGTGCATGTTAGATTAGTCTGTATAATCAAGCTAAATTATTTCTCAATGACACTGTAAAAGTTGTACTTGAAATTGTCATAACACAAAGTACGGACACAATCTCCATAATTCTATGTTAGTCTACTCCAACTGTGACTTATAGTGTGGAACTTGAACCTGTTTATGAAGTATCCTAAGTTGTAACACAATTACGAGGACCCCATGCCAAGCTACGTAACATCTGGTCCAAAATGTTGGTGGTTAGGTCCAACACATATTGCCAATGTGCAAATCTTATCGAAAAGGTCACCGCAGCAAGAAACAAACTTAAATACAATCAAAAGTGGATTCACATATTCTTTGAACCTTGTGATAATAGCATTGACATCAACATGAGAATCTTCATATTGCTTCACGAACATCTTGACAAATATGAATTCAATTTGTGTCATTGAAATTATATGACAACTGTATAAGAACCCTGCAGAATGAAAAATATGAATTTATATAAATTAAGTTTTAAAAACCTGTATAGTGGCTTCATTTCCGGATAGTTTTGGAGCACATAAGACTATACATTGTGTCATTCCTCACTCATAATGTACCTTGGACTATCCACGAGCGTGGCCTGGTTAAAGCTTATCTCCTCTACTATATCGGCTTCAACAATTGACGTCTCAACTTGGGCTTTGTTTTTTACCTTCTTTTTCAAACAATTTAGGAACCTATGTGAACAACCACATGTCATACGCCAACTATTCCACCTCATTATAATAAAGAAAAGATATAACATGGACACACCTCTCAAAAGGGCACATCCATCTATATTAGAGGGGATCCCCTATGCTCACCTTAAATAGGAGATGCACTATCATGTGCTCCATTGAATCAAAGAAAGAGGGAGAAGATATCTCCTTCAAATTGAATATTATAAGTGCCGCTTTATCCTCCATTTCGAATAGCATATTGGTATGCAGGACAAGCATGTAATGCTGCTGAAATAGCTAACTTACCTCTGCCAACACACTCTACACAAATTCTAGCAATAAGCCTTTCAATGCTATGGATGGAAACCTTTCTATGAAAACATGACAGTTGTAGGACTTCAAACCATGTGGCTTCCACTTAGTCATGTCAACACACCACCTTATGTTGGGAGCACAACCGTCAGGAAACATTAGTCTCTTAAACCACTCGCAAAGCTTTGGTTTTTGTTTTCGGGTAAGGGTGTAGGCTGCTTTGGACATAGGTCCTTCACTATCCCATGCCACAGCTATCTTAGGATAATCACATATGATGCCCACATCCTTCCATGCATTAACGTTGTCTCTTGACTTTCCTTTGACATCTATGATCGTGTTTATAATGTAATCAAACACATTATTCTCTATATGCATGATATCAAAATCATGTTGTAGGAGGTTTATCTTCCAACAAGACAAATCCCAAAAACATGTCTTTTTTTCTACTCGTGATCAACCCTAAATCCCAATGTCTTACCATGCCAGTCATTCACAACTCGGGCTGTGTTTAACACACTCCTAAATCTAGTCACCCATCCTTTTTGGAGGTATGACTTACTTCTCAACTTGTCCTTTCATGAATTTTTTTGATTCCTCTGATACAAATGATTAGGTTGCAGAGATTTTTGATTACAATCGAAATAAAAAACCTTCCTACCATAACATAAGTAAAAAGTCTGCTAAAATCAAGGCAGATCAAATTTCCCATTACTGCAATTACTTACCATCCGGTCAACATGAAATACGTTGGAAAGTCATTAATTGTTTAAAGGAGTGTAGTTTGCATATTAAACTAGCATTATTGTAGATCATCATTTGTGACTACACCCACCAACCACAATTGTACTTACTTCTTAATAAGTGGTTAGAGGTATGCATCTACAAGCCTCTTTGAATTTGATAAATTTGGAATTACCATTGTTAAAAGCATGTATAAATATTTCATGAACATACCTGGAGATAGGGTATATATGGTGTGACGATAGCAGACCAACATGAATATGTCTTTTCATATCGCCCATGAAAGGTGAATCTAACTGTGCATAGACCAAGATGTATGCTACACAGTTCAATCACAAAATCAAGATATGTTCAATCAAAGTGTTTCCACACCTCAACATTAGAGGGATGTCATAGGCAACTAACTTCTATCTTATGACTCGCATGCCATGTCATATGCTCAGCTATCACAATCAATCTATATAACCTCCATAGTCTTAGAATGAATGGAAAGTACCATAAATGCATCTGTGATATCTGTGTTTCATGTACTAAGTGATTCCTCTTCGCTTTGTATCTTACATCTCTACAAAATTTACAATGTTATAATTCTTAATCTCTATTACAATACAACATGGATCTCAACTATAATCAATTTTCATGATAGACAGACCCAAGTCTCTTATTAGCCTTTTAGTACTGTAGAAATTAAGGAGGATCCAATGATTGTATGGGAGCATCTCACCAATTAATTTGCAAATGTCATCGTAACAACTCTGGAACATGTTGTGATCTACCTTAATATTCACTAATCATGTGACCATAGAGAGTTGTGAGAAATTGTCACAACCATTGTATAATGGTAAGTCAGGTACATGCAAAACTTCAAAAAATTGGTCTGCTAACCTGTCAACATTCCCTACATTGTAAGTTACACCCAAAATGGATTAGGTACTGCCAAAGTCTGGTTGACTATGCTGCTCATTCCCTATAGAGGAAGGGCCCTCTGTCCTAATCACAGTGTGGATATAATAATATCTAGATGCATCATAAGGTATGCGACGCTCCCAACTCAATTGCTTCGACTCCGAGATACTTTCTACAATGCAAGGGGTAACGTCACTTTTTATTCCTCACTCTATGGTCTCATTATACACAAGTTCATCGTAATTGATCCCATTGAAGTAATTCTAAACAAAACCCTCCCTGAGTAGGTGCACCTTAACTTTGTCTAGTTTCAAAATTTTTCTATTCTTATAATGAGAGCATAGACATCTAATTTTGTTCCCATCCATATACTCATGTTGGTTTAGTACCTAATTTACAAACTCATTAAGTTCTTTTCTGAATTCTACTATCAAGTCCCTATGACCTGGTAAGTTTTTATTATACATCTACAATCTAATACTATGTTGCATCTCACATGCAAAATATCAACAATTTCATCACTGCATTCTAATCATATGATTCCTACTATGCTTGTATTTCATACAATATCCTAAACCACATATTTACATACACTTTACTCGGCAATAAAAATATAAACAAAAAAATTGCTAATAACAAATTTCCCCCAAATATAAAAGGTATGTACTTTATTTTATTCATCTAAGTTGGCAATAAATTTCATAACAAATCACAGCACAACTATACTTCAATGCATTAGGTTGAATATGAAAATACCAAGACTACACCTATTCTACTCACAAACTATGCTCCACCCTTCACTTACTGCCCAACAAAAAATCACCCATTACACCCAACAATATTCCTTTATATATTAGAAAATTTTAAAGATTTTAATAAAATAAATTAGTTAAAGATATAAAATAGATAAAGCCATGTATATTCTTACAAACCACTTCATCACCTATGGCGCCACAACTCTACTATTGTTTGGGTTGGCCAGAAACTTCAAAAAATGTAAATTTTGAGCTGCCTAAATGGTTAGGAATTAGCAAGGGTGTGAGTATGTATTTCGTGATTTGAGATGGGTTTGGGACAAGCTGCAAAATCAGTCCTAAATTAGGGATGGTGAAGTAAAGCCATCTTAGGACTTAGGATGACCTCTCTTGCCCATCTCAAAATTTGGGATGACTAATCATGCCCGTCTTAGAGTCTGGGAGGGTTCACAATTACTGTCCCTGATTTGGGATGGATTTTACATCCATTGCATAATCTAGGATGGATAAGAGAAGCCATCTAAAGTTTAGCACAACAACTATTGTCCGTTTCATATTTTAGGATGACCATGTTTGTCGTGCCAAATTGGGATGGTTTTAGGATGAAAAAGAAATAGTGCCAAACTTTGGGATAGTTTTGAGACAATTATTTTCTATTTTTTGACCATTTTCTAGGATGGATTTTGCACCAAAGGCAAATTTTCATGCTAGAGTCATCCCAAATTTGGAATGGATTTTGCCCATCCCTAAATTTCCATGCTAAATTGGGCCTTTTGTTGTATTGTGATGTTGATGTGGAAACTATGGGAAGAGAAACGAAGGGATAAAATGTTGAAGATACTTATGTAGAATCTAGTGACGACAATTTCTTGTACAATGATTTTGACTTTAAGAATGATAGTAGTGGGGATGATGATGCGATCCTTGAAGAACATGTGAACCAAAGACTGAAATGGAAGATTATTAGGAGGAGGAACAAATTGATGTTCAATCCACTTAGCCTCTTGATAATGATTTTGGAGAAGATATGCAGTTGTAGATAGTGATGAAAAGTTGGATGGATGCTAATTGTCAAATGGGGAGGAAAGAAGGGTCACAGTTATCGTACATTTAATCCAAGCCAAATGTATTATTGTAGTTATCAAACATTTAATCAAACACAAATGTATGATAGTAGTTCAATATCAAGTTATCTAAAAAATGGAAGCATTGAATTTATTAAAACTGACACAATCAGAGTGTTTTTATATGTGCATATGAGGCATTTAAATGGAAGGTATATTCCATAAAAGTGAAGGAAGAGCACATTCCAAATCAACTTTTTCAATCCTTTCATCATTCTTGTGCACAAATATTTAATGTGAAAAATGTAAAAACAAAATGGTTAAGTGAGAAATATATTCAAATGTTTGAGTCTAATATTAAAAGATGTGTGAAAGACTTTAGAGTTAAGGCTATTGATGAGTTAAGGTATAATAATATCTTTGAAAGTCAAGCCCACAGAATAACGAGGAGATCCTTGAAAATGCTTGAGGGTAACCCTTCCTATCGGTATACCAGACTATAGGATTATGCTAATCAACTTAGGAAAACAAACCCTGGCTCAAACAATTACATTAGGAATTGAAGAAGATTAAGATTGTGAGCATGTGTGTGAGCATGCGTCTAGCAAGTGCTATGTATGTTTTATTGCATTGAAGGAAGGGTTCAAGGCATGTTTAGACCTATTATTAGGGTACATGAATACCATTTAAAATGCCCACATGCAGGGATTTTCTAGACAATTGTAGGCATTGATCCTATTAACGATTTGGTCTTAATTGCTTATATAAGAGGTTATAGATAATGTAGGAAAACTTGGGAATAGTTTTTTCATAGTCTTGAAACTAGGTATAAATATTGTTGGAGAAAATGAGATCACTTTCATGTCTAACAAATAGAAGGGGCTCATCTAAGCATGTTGAGAAGTGCTCTGTGGCTGTGATAATAGATTCTGTATAAGACATTTTCACATGAACTTTAAACATATTGCCTTTAAGGGATTGGCTTTTAAAAATGCACTGTGAGGGTAGCTAAGATTAGTATAATTGGTCAATTTAGATTGAAGGTGCCAGAAATTAAAAAGATTAATGTATACGGTTTTGAATAGTTTAATGACAAACCATCAAGTCAAAGAAAGTGTGGCATGTTTCTTAACAATGTGTGTGAGACTTTTAATTCTAATATTTTGGAGGCAAAAGAGGAGCTTATCTCTACACTGCTTAAGTGGATATGTGTGAGTTATTCATGAAGAAACTTCAAGCAAACTAACAAGGCACGAGTTAAGTGAAAGGACAAATATTGTCCAAAGATCAAGAAAATAATCTAGAAAAATGTTGATAAGGTTGCAAATTATATGCTTATGAAATGTAATGATAGGCATTACCAGATTCCATGCTTTGATGGGAGCAAATTATGTGTTGATCTAGAGTTAATAGCTTGCACATGTAGGAAGTGGCTACTGATTGGCAATCCTTGCAAGTATGTAACCACTACAATCTTGAATAAGAAATCCAGGTAGAGGACTATGTTAATGAGTGTTACACAATTAAGGCATACGACAAAGTGTTTGCACCTATCATTAAGGGGGTCATTAGTGATCTATCGTGGGATCAAACTTCATTAATTCCACCATGGCCTCCAAATTTTCAAAGGAGTGTAGGGAAACCTTCAAAGGCAAGAAGAAGTGAATCTAGTGAGTCTATAAAAAAAAATAGGAGAAAAGAAACAAAAATAAAGATAAAATAACAACTAAGTATTCTGCCATATAGGTTTTATGGTGAATCTGCCATAGTACAACTAGATGTCCATGAAAAGAAGGCAATGAACCACAAGGCTTGGATACAATTCAATTATATTCTTTAGTGTTCGATAATTATGTGGTTGTGGAATTTGAACCAAGCAAGTCCAAAAAGAAAGTCCCTATGATTACAAATGATATTGAATCCGCGTTTTAATATGTCATCACCTTAGTTTATAATGGTTAAATTATTTGCAATTCTTGTTACGTATAAAGAAAAGCTATTGTGAGAAACCCATCAGCCTCAATGGCAGTTAGCATAATGGATTCTTCAATAAGGGGTGTAGATATTAATCTTCCATTTACTTTTTGTGTAATTCATTTTCCAAAAAAGTGCACAATGTAAAATATCAATCTAGGGTCACATCAGAGTCATTCAATATTCCTCTAGAAATTTTTTCCTTCAGTGGCTAGGTTCTTGATCAACTAGATACAGTTGCAAAAACTTCACAACTTTATCCTTGAACCAAAAACCTATCTTTTGTACATACTTGCTCCAATAAGGCCTCTGATGTATGGCATTATAGATCAGGTTATGCATCCCATTAGTTGTTAGAAAGGATACATCGCACTTCATCCACCATATTTGTCACGCCACCAAAAATATGTGAAGTTTGTCACAAAGCTAAACAAAGAAGGCTACCTTTCTCGAATCATGTAAAAACTATCAATAAAGCCTTTGATTTGATTCATATGTTTGGGGGTCCTTATCTTATATTTGCAATTGGTGGATTTCATTACCTTTGACAATAGTTGATGATTTTATGAGGTGTACATAGACATACTCAATGAAACATAAAAGTGATGTTATGTACCTAATTCCATCCTTCCAAAATTTTGTTCAAAATTAATTCAATACTTAAACTAAAGTCATCAGATCAGACAATGCACTAGAATTGAGATGGGATTAACATTTTTTCTCAATCTATCATAGTCTAAAAAAAGCATATTTAAAACTTTGTAAATATTTTTACTCATTTTTGTTATATTTATATTAATATTTTTATGCAATTTTATTTTGTGTGTTCTAATTTATTTGTGCTATTTATTCAGGAAATATATAACTGGGGATTGGTTTGTTGACCACTCAATTTCAATTTTCACAATCACTAATTCTCAAAATTACTAAGAGTAAATTTATTGTATAATCACTAATTTTTACTATTCTTATACGCAGTGCATGTTTCAACATTTTTATTGATATTTTACATTTACAACTTATAATGAGTGCAAAATATTTTTTGTTTTCTCTCATTTTTCTTTTCTTTGTAGAACATGTAATATTATAAGTGTAGAATGATACGAAAGCATTATTAGATTAACATGAAGAAATCAGTCAAAAAGTGTTTTAGAAATAAATTTATTTTTTAAAATAATAGAACAATAATCATATTTCTTATTTTAAAAGAAAATTATTTTTAAAATCAAGGGGTTTTTTCTCTAATAAGCTATAATTAAAGTCTATCAAATACATAGTGATAATAATGGCAGAGGGTTTTGTTAAAAGAGTTGTGGAAAGGGAAAAAAGACACATTAAACAAAGAATAGCAACCTGGCATGAGACATGTGTCCCAACTCCTTAGAAAACCAGCAGCTGCTAAAAGAATATTTGGTAGACGATTTTCAAAATATATATTTGTGCTTGCACAGCGAATAGTCCCAGACCAATTGAGTCACATGTAGGCTTATCTTTTCAAAGCAAAGAACTTGGAAAAGCTTTTATTTTTATTTCCATTAAAAACAATTATTAGCAGCAATTTCTTGAATCAGAGTATCAGCCCGCATTTTCCACTCCTCAGGTTTGATGAAAGATTTTGGGTGTTTTATTGTGGTCCGGGGCTCAAAAAGTTATGTGCCCATATTTCTGTGTTGCCTTCGTTGAGCATAATTTGCTATTTCAGGTAATCGCGTTTGTTTGATACTTAATTTACCTTCCAAGATATTGATAATGCCCACCATCAAGGTGAACATAGTGCAAGTCAACCAGAATTATTTTTAAAATTTTTATTTTACACACTCTATCTTTTCTACAACTATAAATAAGAGTCAAACCCATAGAAAACAAAAAACGGAAAAATTAGAAAGTGAAGCAGCTGAAGAACACCGCAAATTCTCTCTGGATTTCCTAAGAACATTTAAAGTGTTATTTATCAAATTTAAAGAAGTTCGCTGTATTCTTCCCCAAATTCAATAAGTCCGCTGTGTTCTTCCCTAAATTCAAGGAGCTCGTCACCAAAATTCAAAGCGTTCTTCATCAAAGTCCCTAAATTTAGCATGTGATCCAAAACCATGGTGCTAAACCCAAATATCAGTGCTGCTGAGAAACTAACAACCCTCAAGGAAGATTAAGCATGAGCTCTTTCCTTAAAGATTGTTCAAATTTCAAGTTAAGCGTTCTTGAAGGAAAAATCAGAGGACTAAAGTTAGAGAGTATAACCCATAAAAATTCAAGTTGATTTAAATTATTTAGTCTTACACCAAATTTTCTTGTTATTCAAGAATTTTGTCCTACAGATTTCTGGCACACCAAGTGGGACTTCTCTACCTTCATCTCTTCATCAAATTTCTAGCTAACTTCAAGTTTCAAACGAGTCACTATGGCCAGCAACAAGGGAAAATCTACCAAGGCTGCTATCTCAACTATTGCTAAGACTACCATAAGAAATGCTGGTGCTGTCACCCGAAGTGTGGCAAGAAGACTCGCATACTCCGAGCCAATTCCTCTCCCTGAGGCTGTTGTAATTTGCTCTTTGCAAGTGAGGGCTACAAGGACAACTCTGCACCTTCAAGCCCTCGATCGAATGCTTCGTCCGCCTCCAACATGGCGCTAGTCATGACGACTAATACTTCAAGTTTGGAGGACCAAATTGCCGCATTAACGAAGGTCATCGAGAGTCTTGCCAAACACGTCGAAGAGCAAGACTCACAAATCTCGAGGTTGATGAATAAAATAGACGATGCTGAAACCAGCTGCGAGGCTGAAAAGGGGCCTCAAGTGCCTCATGAGGCTGAAGCATCTGCCAAACAGCCAATCAACGACCAAAAAAAGTCCGCGGTCAGAGAACTCCAAATTTCCTTTGACGGCCTGATCCCTATTGATCAACTAAAAGAATTCATTGAGGGAACCATCAAAAGCAAATACAATGGAGGCATCAAGTCAACTCTGACATATGCCAAGCCTTATTCGATAAGAATTGACAACCTGAAGTTGCTGATGGGCTATCAAACCCCTAAGTTCCAATAGTTTGATGTAAAGGGAAACCCCAAATAGCACATGGCTCACTTTATAGAGACATGTAATGAAACTGGGACATATGGGAACCATCTAGTCAAGCAGTTCGTCTGCTCGTTGAAGCGAAATGCATTCAATTGGTACACTGACCTCGAGTCCGGAACCATCAACAGTTGGGAACAAATAGAATATGAATTCCTCAACCATTTCTACAGTACAAGGCGAATTGTTAGCATGATTGTGCTCACAAATACCCGTCAATGGAAAGAAGAGCCAGTCATTAACTACATCAATAGGTGGAGGAATTTAAGTCTAAATTGCAAAGGCAAACTCTCCAAAGCCTTAGGCATCGAGATGTGCATGTAGGGAATGCATTGAGGGCTCCGATACATCCTTCAAGGGATTCGGCCTAAAACTTTTGAAGAATTAGCCATGCGGCTCACGACATGGAGTTAAGCATAGCTGCAAGTGGTGTCGGTGGACCACCTCTTTCGGAGTTCTGCAAATTGAAAGACAAGCAAGAAATAAAGAAAGGGCGTAAGCCTCCCACTAAAACTACCACCAAAGAGTTTATAACGGTGCGTGCTAAACCTATTCCAATCAAAGGGAAGGAAAAGGTGAACAAGAAAAAAATTTTGGCTCAAAAGCCAAGAAGGCCAACTTTAAAAGAGCTACAAGCCAAAACATACCCATTTTTGGACACGGACGTCTCTGGAATCTTCGACGACTTGCTAAAGGCCAATCTCATTGAATTACCCAAAATGAAGTAGCCTGCTAAAGTTAGGAAAATTGATGATCCTAAATACTGCAAATACTACCGCTTGGTCGGGTACTATATCCACAATTGCTTCATATTTAAAGAAAAGGTCACGGAACTCACCCACCAAGGAAAAATTACGCTGGAGGATGATAGCGCGAACGCCAACACTATCACCCTCAGCAACCAAATAGAGAAAAGTCACCAAATGAACAACTCTCCAAACAAAGCTGGCTACTTCCACAAGAAAAGCCAATTCGCCGTCTAAGACTGCATGACCACGATGGTCTTCATGGATAAAGATTTGATGTTGGGGTCTTAATCTCACAACAGGCCATTGTTTGTTATTGGCTATGCCCATGAACAAATGATCAATCGAATGTTGGTCGATGGTGGCTCGACCGTCAACATTTTGCCTTTACGAACTCTTAGAGAGTTGGAGATCCCCACTGATGAGCTTTCAAACAGCTGTTTGGTGATTCAATAATTCAACCAAGGGGGGCAAAGGGCTTTAGGCACTATAAGAATGAGGCTGCTCATAGACGACATGGAATCGATAGGCCTGTTCCATGTCATCAATGCTAAAACATCGTACAACTTACTCCTCGGCCGACCATGGCTCCACGAGAATGGAGTAGTCCCTTCAACCTAGCACCAATGTTTCAAATACTATCAAGATGGTGTCGTGAAGAAAGTGCTCGGTGACTGCATACCATTTATTGAGGCTAGGTCCCATTTCGCTGGTGCAAAATATTACCTAAGTAAAGTCGGGACTTCTAAAGCCTTGACTCTCAAGAAAACAAGAAACAAGACGACCTAACAAGAAAGATGCCCAACTAACATGGCATACGCCAAAAGATGCATGGGTAAAGGGTCAGTAATTGATGATGCTCTTAAAAGCTTGACACTGCCTCTTACTCAAATTAACAGTACAGTACCTGCCCAGCCACCCAAAGAAGTTGTAAAGGAACACTAGGAAGCTCAAGAGCTAAAGACTGCAAAATACTTCGGCCCTCAAGGCATATAAACTCCTCATTAAGGCTAGATACAACCCACAAAAGCAATCGTCATTGGGAAAACTTCTGCAGAAATCATCAAACCAAAACCCGCAAGTAGAACTTAAGTATGAGCAACCAAAAAGTCCTGTCCGCATTGCTATAAGAAGAGCTTCCACCAACGCTATCACAGAGGAAGATTACTCTTCAAGAATTGAGAAAAGACCAGCAAGAGTATCAGTCTTCAAAAGGCTTGGCTCACTCAAAAAATAGAAATGCTAGAAGCCAAAAGAGGGTATCACTGAAGTACCAAAACCAGAGGGGAAACTCCGAAGCCTAATCCCTTCCCATATGCCACGGCAAACGAATTTGATCATGTATTGTGACAAAGTCCTTAAGGCTAAATTTCAAACTATCATCTTCACCAACTCTCAAGTCGAGGAAGACGACGATAGAGAAAGTGTGGGCTCATCTAACCACATAACCTCGTAAGAAGAAGGCGAACTCACCGAAGAGGATGCTGAAATCGCACCACCTCAAATAAAAGAAGGTTCCAAGTCCACAGTGGATGAACTCAGAGAAGTAAATTTGGTGGATAATGACAACCCTCATCCTATTTACATCAGTACCCCACTTACGAATGAAGAGGCTGACGAATACATAGAACTATTAATGTAGTTTAAATACGTTTTCGCTTGGACATAAAAAGAAATGCCTGGTTTAGACCCAAAGGTAGCTATGCACCACCTAACTGTGAAGAAAGGAGCTCGTCCCGTTAAGCAAGCACAATGTCGATTTTGACCAGAGCTTCTCCCCCAAATTGAAGCAGAAGTCAAAAAATTAATTGAAGCTGGATTCATCTGGGAAGTTAAGTATCCCACATAAATCTCTAGCATTATCCTGGTAAGAAAGAAGAACGAGCAAATTTGAGTCTGTGTTGACTTCAAAGATCTCAACGAGGCATATCCCAAAGATGATTTCCCTATACCCATCATGAAACTCATGATTGACGCCACAATAGGACATGAAGCACTCTTCTTTATGGATGGATCATCCAGGTATAATCAAATATGCATGGCACCCGAAGATGAAGAACTGATGGCCTTCTACACATCCAAAGCCATATATTGCTACAAGGTGACGCCAGTCGACCTCAAAAATGCTGGGGCCACGTATTAAAGAGCCATGACGACATGCTCCACAAAAATGTCGAATGCTTGTTGATGACCTGGTGGTAAAGTCTAAATAAAGAAAATATCATTTGCGTGACTTAAAGAAGGTCTTTTAGCGCTCAAGGAGGTACCAACTAAGGATGAACTCATTGAAATGTGCATTTGGAGTTGCTTTTGGCAAATTTTTGGGCTTCATTATCTACTACCAAGGCAACGAAATTGAATAAGCAAAAATTGATGCCGTCTTGAAAATGTCGGAACTTCGAAACATTCACGAACTCAAGTGCCTACAAGAAAAATTGGTATATATCAGAAGATTCATCTCCAACTTAACAGGGCGTTGTTAACCGTTCAGCCGCCTTATGAAGAAGGGTATTCCATTTGAATGGGACGAGTCTTGCAAAAAGGCTTTCGAAAGCATCAAATCCTACTTGACAAATCCTCCAGTGCTGGTTGCCCTAATATATGGCCATCCATTGATCCTATACATTTCTACATGAGAATGCTCGGTCGGTAGGATCTCTACTAGCGCAAGAAAATGACAAAAAGAAAGAGAACGTTCTCTACTACCTAAGCAAGATGATGACATGAATTGAGCTAAAATACTCACCTATTGAGAAGATTTGTTTGACACTTGTTTTCGCCATCTAAAAGCTGAGACATTATTTCTAGGCTCATACAGTCCGTTTGGTGTCCAAGGCAAACCCACAGAAGTTTGTCATGACAAGGCTCGTTCTTTCCGAAAGACTCGCCAGGTAATACTTTCAATTCCAACAATTTGAAATCATATATGTACCATAAAGAGCCATGAAAGGACAAACATTAGTCGACTTCTTAGCAGATAATCCTATTCCAACTGAGTGGGACCTTCCCGATGACCTGTTTGATGAGGATACCTTGATGGTGGAAATCACTCCTCTATGGAAAAGGAATTTTGATGGAGCTTCCCATAAAGAAGGAGCTGGTGCTGGAGTGGTGTTCATAACATTTGAACGATAAGTCCTGCCCCACTTATTCACCCTTACGAAAAAATGCTCGTATAATGTAGCTGAATATCAAGCCTTGATACTCGGACTTAAAATCACTGTAAAAATCAAACAACTGCACCTTGAAGTCTACGGGGATTCTAGGTTGGTGTCAACTAGCTATTGGGGGAATATGAAGTTAGAAAGCCTAAACTACTCTCATACTATAACTACACCAATATGCTCATGAGGCAGCTTGGCGACATCACCATAAAACATGTGCCAAGAAAAGAAAACAAGCAAGCGGACGCATTGGCCAAACTCGCCTCTTCCTTGTCCCTACTCGACGCAGAATGCCATGTGCCTATATGCCAAAAATGGGTGATGCCATCAATGCTCAAGGACGAAGAAGGTGAAGAAGAAAATTATTTTGTGGAGGTCTTCAAAGTTGAAAATGAGGACTGGCACGAAGCCTTCCATGACTACCTAAAATATGACAAATTATTGAAAGATCCATGCCAAAAAGTAGACATTCGACGACGAGCAGTTCGTTTCATCTATGTCAATGGCAGATTGTATAGACGCTCCTTTGATGAGATATTCCTATGTTGTCTGGGCAATGATGAAGCCATACAAGCTATGGAAGAAGCACATTTCGACATTTGTGGTGCCCACCAATCAGGACAAAAACTTCACTTTTGCATCAAAAGGATGGGGTATTATTGGCCGACAATGGTAAAAGACTGCATGGAATATGCCCAAAAATTTCAACCATGCCAGTACCATGCTAGCTTCATTCACTAATTGCCTCAGCCTTTGCACCCTACAGTTGCCTCGTGGCCCTTCGACTCTTGGGGCTTGGATATTGTCGGACCCATAACGAAATCGTCTACCGTCATCTCTACTTTCTCGCTACGATCGACTACTTCTCAAGATGGGCAGAGGCAATTCCACTAAGAGAAGTAAAGAAGGAAATGTTGCTGACTTCATCCATATCAACATCATCTATCGATAAGGAGTCCCTCGATATATCATTACTGATAATGGAAAACCGTTTGTCAAAAGCACAATTGACAAAATATGTTAGAAATTTGACTTTAAGCAAAGAAAGTCCTCAATGTGTCATGCCTCAGCGAACGGTCTTGTGGAAGCTTTCAACAAGACTTTGTGCAAGTTGTTGAAGAAAGTGGTGTCAAAATCAAAAAAGAATTGGCACAAAAGAATTGGTGAAGCTTTATAGGCTTAGCGAACCACTCACAGAACTCCTACACAGGCGACTCCTTATGCTTTGATGTACGATGCCGAGGCTGTCGCCCCGCTTTAACAGCAAATTCCATCCTTACGAATTGCCATATAAGAAGGGCTGACCAAGGAAGACAACGCTCACCTGCACCTTAAAGAATTCGAAGCACTTGACGAAAAGAGGTTTGATGCACACAAAAAATTGATTGTCATCAAGCCCGTTTATCCAAAGCATTCAATAAACGAGTGCGTGCTCAATCTTTTCAAGTGGGGGAGTTGGTGCTCGCAGTAAGAAAGCCTATCATTATCACTCACCGCACTAAAAACAAATTCACCTCCAAATGGGATAGACCATATGTCGTCAAAGAAGCTTACACGAATGACACTCACAAGCTGATTGATCAAGACGGCGTAAGAGTTGGTTTGATCAATGGGAGATTTTTGAAGGAATATTATGCTTAAAAAAATAGACAAGTGAAAAAAAATTCCCATCAAATTAGAGATGTAAAAAGAGAAAGAAAAGAATAATAAAAGTCAACCGCTCCTTGACATGAGCATAAACTGTCAAACCAAATTCAAATTGAAGTTCCTTGACACGAATTGAAATTGTCTACAAATATTTAAACACGCTTCTTGACACACAAGCCTAAACTGGATGTTACTCCTGGTTCGCAAGAGTATAAACTGTAAACGGCCCTACCTTTCACAAATTAAAAATATTTGAACAACGTTATGACTTGATCCCATTTTTATGGATACGTAGGCAATTTGGATACTTTCTAAGTTCAGTCATGAATTTGTGATGGATTATGTTTTAATTCTTCATTATTGCTAGAGGCACATCCAAATGAAGAAAAAAATAAGCAAAACAAGATGTTTTATTGAAAAAAGCAAATGCTTGGCGAAAGAGTAATAAATGTCAACTAAGCAATAATCCTAATGAAGCTAAGAGAAAGGATTTAAGCTCTCTAACACATTTTTGGCAGCTACTAAATCCTCTTCTGCAGCACGCAAGGCTTCTGCAGCTACATTGTCTGAAGGCTCGGTAGATTGGATAGTAACAACTTCCCCATGGAGCTCACCAACTCCTGTTCCCACCTCTATAAGAGATTCTTTCTATCACAAGAGGGAAGTGGACAGCTCATCCCGTCGTTTGGTCAAAGTTCAAGTTCCTTCTGAATGCTCTTTAACTTAGCTTCCGAAGCCTTAACTTGCCTAGCTTCTTCAGTTTCCCTCTTGAAGCCGAGACTTAGCATCCTTTAGCAATTTAACAAGGACCTCTTTGGTAAGCATATCAGCTACTGTAGATCTCGCTTCGTCATATGATGTGGCCCTAGTAAAAAGCGCCTCTAAAAACTCTTCTATGAGAAACACATCAGCATGCTCAAAACGTTTCATGAACTCAAGAACGAGCATAACTTCATCTTTGAGGGAAGTAATAAGATTGGGCGAGGTACTAGCTAACCTCTCGCGAAGACTCACCTACAGTCGGCAAAGGAACTCCTTCTCATGGCTCTAAAGAAACTTCTCTGCTTTAAACACAGAAGTCGCTACAGGAGAAGGTGCTTGCTTACCCTTTTTCTAAACACAAACCTCCTTAGGCATTGCAGATACAAATGGAGTCGGCTCCGCAATAAGCCTATGACTACCACTGGAACCCCTGCCATCGGTTCCAAAAGCATGCCTCTCCACCTGGAAGAAAAAAAAATATGTTGGTAAATTAAAAAAGAAGATAAAGAATGCTGTAAAGAGAAAGGTAACAAACTACCTCCTGGGCAAGATCTCTAACCGACTCTGGGTAGCTCGAAGGTTTGTCTTCTTTCGAGTTTAAAGGAGAGGGAGGCCTCCTAACCCTCTTCTAGTAACAATCCCCATTACTGTTAGTACTATCGTCTAAGATCTCCAAACACGATCTCTTCTCCATAAGGATAGCTGGAACTGCAGGTTTACGAGGTGGATCTCTGACATTAGGAGATGAGCTTCCCACATCAGGGATGCCACCTTGGGATGAAGTAATGCACAACATCGCAGAGTGTTCTTCAAAGTTGTTCCCGTGGACTTTAGCCCCCCTCACAACGACAGGAACGTGGGGAAAGCATGCCTTGGCCCATGAATTGGACAAGGTAGACACCCTCCAAAAGTCCAAGCCTTCCTCTAAATAAATCTCATAGACATCGTGGGTAAGAATGCCAAGAATATCTTGATAGAACCCAAACTGGCGGTTAAACTGATACGGACTATAAGGTTTGACAATGAATTGATTACCTTACCTTAACGAAAGATAACTCGAATGTATGGTAGCAAAATAATCATCTTCAAATCACTTGCGGCTGCTGTCGTCCATGCTTAGTAATCATTGTCTCGGTCCAACTAAAAAAAAGTTCACCCCCATGAATCCCTCGACGCACCTTGCGTGAGTCGTAATATTTGGCTCCACCTTCACCAGAATATGTGACCATGTTTGGGTTATCAACTGCTTTATGAATCAGATAATGGGTCTTGAAATAATAAGTAGACCACGCATAGATGTAATGAAGCAGGAAAGAGGAATACACTCGCGAAGGTCGTCGAGAATGTGCAATCCTGTCCAGACCCTGATAAGCGCTAGCAAGAGTGGGAATTGCCTGGCTTACTGCTCTCCCAGTCGCCATAATGCTTGTCATCTTGAAAGTACTCCGACGAACAAAGCTAGCATCCTCAATAGGAAGAGCAAAGACACAAATCTAGGAGGCAAGGAACGCCGCCGAATAGGTCTCTGTTCTGAAATTTTCAACAACATCAAGACAAGTAAAAGGTTCTATATCGACAGATAACCAAGGCCCATAAATGTCAATCTTGCCTGAAGGATTGCATGTGGACTAGGACGCAGTATCTTTTTCTCCTTTCAGGCTAGGGGTGCTGAGTATTTCACCTCCCTTTTACATCAGAAACTAATCCAATCCTCAACAAAAACCGAAGGAGCTCGAGCTTCATTTGGCTCTCCCTGATGCAAGTGATAAGCATGGAACAAATACTAACAAGACCGAGGAGCATATCTCTTCCCTTGCTCGTTAGCAGCCATAAGTTGTTTTGCACTCGGAATGACCTCATTATAGAGCCTCCCATAAATCGAAAGACCCACCAAGTCTGGTAATTCGTAGAGGGACATTGACACTTCACCTCATAAATTGCCTGCAAAATATTCGAGTTATGATCGTAAGTGAAAAGTGAGGTATGAACTGTATCAAAAATCTAAGCTGCTTTCAACTCGCGTCCACACCGGCCAAGCACATCTTTAGCCCACTCCCAATAGCCTTTGGTAAAGTAAAACTCACTAGCGGATGGGAGAGCATCCCCCCATTTGGTCTTTCCTTCGATGATCCTGTGACCTAAAGTCAGTAGCAAAACCAACCTAACAGCATGATGATGGTGAGATGACTGTAAAGTCCAAGCCTTTGAACTCTTGCTAAATGAAATTTCCTGGGTCCAGTTATCCATCTGCTTAGGGATTGACAACTTAGGCCAATGACGACTATTAAGAGAAGTAAATAGTTAGAATTGTGCCTTTCTCAATAGGATGGCATTCTTCATCAAGAATAATTAAGTATTCCATGCCGAAAGAAGACATGTTGCTTTTAAAATGCATCATGATCATCAACTACAAAAGGTAGTAAGGAATGTTAGGAATAAATTTTGAAAAATGAAAACTCTATGAAAGCACAAAAATAAATAGCCCTTAAAGGAACTAAGTAAATCAACAAATTCCACAAAGAGTTGAAGGCACCAACAAAGCCAATGCTTCAGGCCTTAGTTCAACCAAAGGCCTAAAATTTCAAGCCTAAATGGTACGCGTGGGCAAGTCAAGCATGGTATTCAAAGGTTCCAAAAATTCAAGTCTAGATGGTATTCGTGGACCAAGTTAAGCCTGGAACAAAAAGGCTTAAAAATTTTAAGCCTAAACAGTACTCATGGGTCAAGTCAAGTCTGGTACTCAAAGGCCCAAAATTTCAAGCCTAAACGGTACTCATGGGCTAAATCAGTCCTAGTATTCAAAGGCTTAAAAATTTAAACCTAAACGGTAATCATGGGCCAAGTTAAGTCTAGTACTCAAAGGCTCAAAAATCAAGCCTAAACAGTACTCGTGGGCCAAGTTAAGTCTGGAACAAAAAGGCTTAAAAATTTTAAGACTAAACGGTACTCATGGGCCAAGTTAAGCCTGGTACTCGAAGGCTCAAAATTTCAAGCATCAATGGTACACGTGCACCAGGTTAAGCCTAGAAAAAAAAAGTCTTAAAAATTTTAAGCATAAACAGTATTCATGGGCCAAGTCAAGTCTGGTACTCAAAGGCCCAGAATTTCAAGCCTAAATGGTACTCATGGGCCAAGTTAAGTCTAGTGCTCAAAAGCTTAAAAATTCAAATCTAAACAGTACTCGTTGTACAAGTTAAACCTGGTACTTAAATGCTCAAAAATTTAAGCTTAGATGCTACTCGAGGGCCAAGTTAAGTCTAGAACTCAAAGGCTCAAAAATTCAAACCTAAACGGTACTTGTGGGCCAAGTTATGCTTAGTACTCAAAGGCTTAAAAATTTAAGCCTAAACGGTACTTGTGGGCCAAGTTAAGCCTGATACTCAAATGCTCAAAAATTCAAACCTAAACAGTATTCGTGGGTCAAGTTAAGCCTGGTACTCAAAGGATTAAAAATTCAAAGCCTAGATGGTACTCGTGGGCCAAATTAAGTCTAATACTCAAAGGCTTAAAAATTTAAGTCTAAACGGTACTCGTAATCTAATTTAAGCCAGGTACTCAAATGGCAGGGAGAAAAAAAATCACCTGCCAAACACAGCCTTAAAATTCTAGAAAAGTTGCGGCAGCCTTAAAGTTCTGAATTTCCTACACCAAACACGGCCCTAAAGTTCCGAAATTTTCTGCACAAAACACAGCCTTAAAGTTCTAAAATTTCCTGCGCCAAACACAGCCCTAAAGTTCTGAAATTTTTTGCACCAAACACAGTCTTAAAGTTCTGAAATTTCCTGCGCCGAACACAACCCTAAAGTTCGAAAAAAGTTCGAAAATTTTCTGCGCGAAACACAACCTTAAAGTCCTAAAATTTTCTGCCTCCAAACACAGCCTTAAAATGCTGAAAGAAATAGCGCCAAACGCAGCCTAGTTTCTTCTGTTCTTCTTCTCCGCCGAAGTACGCGATAAATATGCACCGCCTGCTTCGTCCACACACAGCCTCACCGAAGAAACCTTTCATCGTCAGACACCACTACCACGCCATCGCATCACCTCACTGCCGTCACCCGGCCACTGCGCAGCTCCGCCGGAACCACAGCTCAACGACACGGCTCCCGCACCAAACTAGAAGCAGCGCCACCGATGAAAACGTCTGGCTTTGTTGCCCACCTCCTGCTCCGAGCCACACCCACAGTGGACGATGCCGCCACATCGAACAAAGCTTCCAGCAGCGCCACCGAGGAGACCCATCAGCGTCGCCTGTCGAAGACATCCGTCAGCGACGCCACACCCCGGCCACTGCGCAGCTCCACTGGAAAGCCGTCGCCACCACTGCTTCCCAGCAATTCCACAGAAGAAACCGACGCTCTACCACCACTGCTGTCTGACGAGATCGCAGATAGGCTCCGGTGGATAAGTGGAGCAGACGGGTCATTCCCTTTCTCAACGGAGGTGGTGTGGCATTGGATTGATGGCCTCAAGAAGTAGACCAGCCATCGTTAATCAATGGCCAGCACGGCTGCAACCAGGAAGCTCGCCGTGACGAAAACCGCAGCCGACGCCTCCGATTCTCGTCGCATTCACAACAGACGATCCTCTCGATTGTAATTCATGTCGCCTTCAACACTATGTCAAGAAATTGGCCACTGCGTGGTGGTGGCACCGGAATCCGGACGCGCTGTAACGATAAACATGGCAGACAGGAACGAAAGAAAAGAAAAAAAAAACAAAGGAACAAAAGGACTTACTCTGCTGAGTGTCTGGCGCCCTTATGCCAACAGCGTGTCGAAGCAATTATTGTTGCTGATGAGGGTGGTAGTGGGAAGACGAAACATTCTCCTATTTATGCAAGGTTAGCAGTAGAATCCTAAGTAAACATGGCTACTTTGGATTAAAATCCATAAGCACGAAGGTTATCCGCATGGAGTTCGCCGAACGGAGAAGTTTTTCTTCGGAGAAAAAATTCTATCCCAATGTAATTGTCATGCAAACTGGCTTGGAGATGCATTGAAAATTGGCTGATGGGCTTGCACAAGTAAGTGGGACTGGATAGGCCTGCACATGGATAGAGCTCTTTCACCGCTGGTTCCGAGCCCAATAAATTCCTCACTAACAAAAATCCAGCCATAGCACAAGGAATGTTCTTTCTTAAAATACATCCCAACCTAATAGATTTTATAGCCCACATAATGCACAACTTCAAAACTTATTCATTCAAAAAAGAGAGGGATTTTCATTAACAAGTCTCAAGGGGACATTTGTAGACACATTAAAATTTAATATCCAATTAAATAATACCGCGTGAAAAATATGGCATTAAAAATATTAATTAAATCAATTTTTATTTAAATAAATACAATTCCTTAAATAAATAAAAAAATGATGATTAATATTTTTATCAGCCAATCAAATGGCAGTAAGTGACAGAATCCTGATATAAGTCTAAAGGATGAAGACTCCAAGTGGCAGGATCCTGCTAGAAGTCAAAGTAATGAAGACTCTATTAAGTTGTTGGGTGGAGTACAAACTCTGACAGCCAACAAAATCGGGCCACGTCAGTAGGCTGATGCAGCCACTCTATCTCTGTTACAACTATAAATAAGAATCAAACCCATAGAAAACGAAGGACGGAAAAATCAGAAAATGAAGCAGCTGAAGAACTCTCCAAATTCTCTCTAGAATTCCCAAGAACATTCAAAGTGTTCTTTGTCAAATTCAATCGTCAAATTCAAAGAAGTTCGCTGTGTTCTTCCTCAAATTCAAAGAAGTTCGTTGTGTTCTTCCCTAAATTCAAGGAGTTCGTCACTAAAATTCAAGGCGTTCTTCATCAAAGTCCCTAAAATCAACATTTGATTCAAAACCATGGAGCTAAACTCGAATATTAGTGTTGTTGAAAAACTAACAACCCTCAAGGAAGATCAAGCATGAGCTCTTTCCTTGAATATTGTTTAAATTTCAAGTCAAGAGTTCTTAAAGGAGGAATTAGAGGACTAAAGTTAGAGAGTAGAACCTACAAAAATTCAAGTTGAGTCAAATTATTCGGCCTTACACCAAATTTTCTTGTTATTCAAGAATTTTGTTTTACAAATTTCTGGCATGCTCAGTGGGACTTCTCTACCTCTCTTCTCTTCCTTCATCAAATTTCAAGCTAACTTCAAGTTTCAAACGAGTCACTATGGCCAGCAATAAGGGAAAATCTACCAAGGTTGCTACCTCAACTATTGTTGAGACTGCCACAAGAAATGCTGGTGCTGTCACATGAAGTGTGACAAGAAGACTCATATACTCCGAGCCAACTCCTTTCCTTGAGGCTGTTGATAATCTGCTCTATGCAAGTGAGGACTACAAGGACAACTCTGCACCTTTAAGTCTTCGCTCTAATGCTTTGTCCACATCCAACATGGCGCCAGTTATGATGACTAATACTTCAAGCTTGGAGGACCAAATCGTTGCATTAACGAAGGTCATCAAGGGCTTTGCCAAACATGTCAAAGAACAAAACTCGCGAATGTCAAGGCTGATAAATAAAATAGACGAAACTGAAACTAGTTGTGAGGCTGAAAAGGCACCTCAAGTGCCTCATGAGGCTAAAGCATTTGCCAAATAGTCAATCGACGACCAAAAAAAGTCCGTAGTAGAGAACTCTAAATTTCCTCTGATGGCCTGATCTCTATTGATCAACTAAAAGAATTCATTAAAGGAACCATCAAAAGCAAATATGATGGAGGCATTAAGTCAAATCTGACATATGCCAAGCCTTATTCAGCAAGAATTGACAACATGAAGATGTCGATGGGCTATCAACCCCCTAAGTTCCAATAGTTTAATAGAAAGGGAAACCCTAAACAGCACGTGACCCACTTTATAGAGACATATAATGATGCTGGGATATATGGGGACCATTTAGTCTAGCAGTTCGTCTGCTCGTTGAAGGGAAATGCATTCAATTGGTACATTGACCTCGAACCCGAAACCATCGACAGTTGGGAAAAAATGGAATATGAATTCCTTAACCGTTTCTACAGTACAAGGCGAACTATTAGTATAATCGAGCTTATAAATACCTGTCAGTGGAAAGATGAGCCAGTTATTGACTACATCAATAGGTGGAGGAATTTAAGTCTGAATTGTAAAGATAGACTCTCTGAAGCCTCAGGCATTGAGATGTGCATACTGGAAATGCACTAGGGGCTGTGATACATCCATCAAGGGATTCGGCCCAAAACTTTTGAAGAATTAGCCACGTGGGCTCACAACATGGAGTTAAGCATAGTTGCAAGTGGTGTCGATAGACCATTTATTTTAGAGTTCCACAAACCGAGAGACAAGCAAGAAATAAAAAAAGGGGGCAAGCCTCCCACTAAAACTACCACTAAAGAGTTTATGGTAGTGCGTGCTAAACCTATTCCAATCAAAGGGAAGGAAAAGGTGAACAAGAAAAAAGAAATGGCTTAGAAGCCCAGAAGGCCAACTCTAAAGAGTTACAAGCCAAAACATACCCATTTTTGGACATGGACGTCTCTGGGATTTTCGATGACTTGCTCAAGACCAACCTCATTGAATTACTCAAAATGAAGCAGCTTGCGGAAGTTGGGAAAATTGATGATCCCAAATACTGCAAATACCACAGCTTGGTCGGGCACCCTATCCATGATTGCTGCATATTTGAAGAAAAGGTCATGGAACTCACCCACCAGGGAAAAATTACGCTGTAGGATGATAATGCGAATGCCAACACCATCACCCTCAGCAACCAAATGGAGAAAAGTTACCAAATGGACAACTCTCCAAACGAAGCTAACTGCTTCCACAAGAAAAGCCAATTCCCTATTGAAGACTGCATGACCACTATGGTCTTCAAGGATGAAGATTTGATGTTGGGGGTCCCAACCCCACAACAGACCATTGTTTGTTACTAGCTATGCCCATGAACTAAAGATCAATCGAATGTTGGTCGATGGTGGTTCGGCCATCAACATTTTAGCCCTACGAACTCTTAGAGAGTTGGGGATCCCCACTGATGAGCTTTCAAACAGCCATTTGGTGATTCAAAGATTCAACCAAGGGGGGCGAAGGGCTTTGGGCATTATAAGAATGAGGCTGCTCGTAGATGACATGGAATCGATAGCCCTGTTCCATGTCATCGATGCTAAAATATCGTACAACCTAGTCCTCAACCTACCATGGCTTCATGAGAATGGAGTAGTCCCTTCAACTTGGCACCAATGTTTCAAATACTGTCAAGATGGTGCAGTGAAGACAGTGCTCGGTGACTGCAAACCATTTATTGCGGCTGAGTCCCATTTCGCCGATGCAAAATATTATCTAAGCAAAGTGGGGACGTCTAAAGCCTTTAACTCTTAAGAAAACAAGAAACAAGATGACCTAACAAAAAAAGATGCCCCAACTAACATGGCATACGCTAAAGGACACATGAGCAAAGAGCCAGCGATCGATGATATCTTTAAAGGCTTGACACTACCTCTGATTCAAATTGACAGTATAGTACCTGCCCAACCACCCAAAGAAGTTGTAAAGGAACACCAGAGGGCTCAAGAGCTAAAGACTGCAAACTACTTCGGTCCCCAAGGCATACAAACTCCTCATTAAGGCTGGATACAACCCGCAGGGGCAATCGCCATTGAGAAAACTTCCGCAGAAATCATCAAACCAAAACCCATGAGCAGGACTTGGGTATGAGTAGCCAAAAGGTCCTATCTGCATTGCTATAAGAAGAGCTTCCACTAACGCCATCACCGAGGAAGATTGCTCTTCAAGAATTGAGAAAAAACCAGCAAAAGTATCAGTCTTCAAAAGGCTTGGCTCATTTAGAAAATAGAAATGTTGGAAGCCAAAAGAGGGCATCACCAAAGCATTAAAACAAGAGGGGAAACTCCAAAGCTTAATCCCTTCCCGTATGCAGCGGCAAACAAACTTGATTATGTCTTGTGATAGAGTCCTTAAGGCCAAATTTCAAACTATCATCTTCACCAAATCTCAAGTCGAGGAAGACGACAATAGAAAAAGTGTGGGCTTGTCCAACCAGATAACCTCACAAGAAGAAGACGAACCTACCAAAGAGGATGAAATCGCACCATCTCAAATGGAAGCAGGTTCCAAGTCTATAGTGGATAAACTCAGAGAAGTAAATTTGGGGGATAATGACAACCCTCGTCCCATTTACATCAGTACCCTACTTACGAATGAAGAGGCTGACGAATACATGGAACTATTAAAACAATTCAGAGACGTCTTCACCTGGACATACGAAGAAATGCTTGGCTTAGACCCAAAGGTGGCTGTGCACCACCTAACTATGAAGAAAGGAGCTCGTCCTATTAAGCAAGTAGAACGCTGATTTCAACTAGAGCTTCTTCCCTAAATTGAAGCAGAAGTCAACAAATTAATCAAAACTGGATTCATCTAAAAGTTAAGTATCCCACATGGATCTCTAGCATTGTCCTGGTAAGAAAGAAGAACTGGAAAATTTGAGTCTATGTTACTTCAGGGATCTCAACGAAGTATGTCCCAAAGATGATTTCCTTTTATCCATCACAGAACTCATGTTTGACGCCACAATAAGACATGAAGCACTCTTCTTCATGGATGGATCATCCGGGTATAATCAAATATGCATGACGCTCGAAGATGAAGAACTAACAACCTTCCGCACACCCAAAGGTATATACTGCTACAAGGTGATGCCATTCGGCCTCAAAAATGCTGGGGCCATGTATTAAAGAGCTATGCAGAAAATCTTTAACGACATGCTTCACAAAAATGTCGAATGCTATGTTGATGACCTGGTGGTAAAGCTTAGAAAAAGAAAAGATCATTTGCATAACTTAAAGAAGGTCTTCGAGTGCTTAAGGAGGTACCAACTAAGGATGAACTCATTGAAATGCGCATTTAGAGTAGCATTCGGCAAATTTTTGGACTTCATTGTCTGCCACCAAGGCATCGAAATTGAACAAGCAAAAATTGATGCCGTCTTGAAAATGTTAGAACTTTTAAACATTCACAAACTCAAGAGCCTACAAGGAAAATTGGCATATATCAGAAGATTTATCTCTAACTTAGCAGGGCGTTGTCAACCGTTCAGCCGCCTTATGAAGAAGGGTATTCCATTTGAATGGGATGAGTCTTGTAAAAAGGCTTTCGAAAGCATCAAGTCCTACCTGACAAATCCTCCAATACTGGTTGCCCCGAAACACAGCCGTCCGTTAATCCTATACATTTCTACACAAGAATGCTCGGTAGAAGCTTTACTAGCACAAGAAAATGACGAAGAGAAAGAGAACGCTTTCTACTACCTGAAAAAGATGACACCAAAAGTGCTAAAATACTCTCTAATTGAGAAGATTTGTTTGGCATTTGTTTTTGCCATCCAAAAGCTGAGACATTATGTCTAGGCTTGTACAGGCCGTTTGGTATCTAAGGCAAACCCATTGAAATTCGTCATGATAAGGCCTGTTCTTTCCGACAGACTCGCTAGGTGATACCTACAATTCTAACAATTTGAAATCATATATGTACCACAAAGAGCCATAAAAAGATAAGAATTAGCTGACTTCTTAGCAGATCATCCTATTCCAACTGAGAAGGACCTTCCCGATGACCTACCTGCTAAGGATGCCTTGATGGTCAAAAACACTCCTCCATGGAAAATGTATTTTGACGGAGCTTCTCATAAAGAAGGAATCAGTGCTGGAGCGGTGTTTGTAACATTTGAAGGATAAGTCCTGCCCTACTCATTCACCCTTATGAAAAAATACTCCAATAATGTAGTTGAATATCAAGCCTTGATCTTCGGACCCAAAGTCACTGTAGAGATCACGCAACTGCACCTTGAAGTCTACGGAGATTCTAGGTTGGGGTCAACTAGCTACTGGGGAAATATGAAGTCAGAAAGCCTGACCTACTCCTGTACTATAACTATGCCAATATGCTCATAGGGTGGCTTGGAGACGTCACCATAAAGCATGTTCCAAGAAGAGAAAACAAGCAAGCTGACGCATTGGCCAAACTCGCCTCTTCCTTGTCTGTACCCGATGTGGAATACCACGTGCCTATATGCCAAAAATGGGTGGTGCCACGAATGCTCGAGGATGAAGAAGGTGAAGAAGAAAATTATTTCGTAGAGGTCTTTGAAGTTGAAAAGGAGGATTGGCGCCAAGCCTTCATTGACTACCTAAAATATGATAAATTAGCAGAAGATCCATACCAAAAAGTAGACATTCGATGACAAGCAACTCGTTTCATCGATTTCAATGGCACATTGTATAGATGCTCCTTTGATGGGATATTCCTACGCTGTCTGGGCAATGATGAAGTTATATAAGATATGAAAGAAGCACATTTCGGCATTTGCGGTGCCCACCAATCAAAACCAGAAACTTCACTTTCGCATCAAAAAGATGGGGTATTATTGGCCAATAATGGTAAAAGACTGTAGGGAATATGCCTAAAAATGTCACCATGCTAGTACCATGCCAGCTTTATTCACCAACCGCCTGAGCCTTTGCACCCTATAGTTGCCTCATGGCCCTTCGACGCTTGGGCTTGGATATTATCAGACCCATAACGAAATCATCTGTCGGTCATCTCTACATTTTCACTATGACGACTACTTATCAAAATGGGCAGAGGCAATTTCGCTCAAAGAAGTAAAGAAGGAAACTGTTGTTGACTTCATCCATAGATACGGAGTCCCTTAGTATATCATCACCATTAATGGAAAACCGTTTTTCAATAGCACAATTGACAAACTATGTCGAAAATTTGGCTTTAAGCAAAGAAAGTCCTCAATGTACCATGCTTCAACAAACAATCTTGTGGAAGCTTTCAACAAGATTTTGTGCAACTTTTTAAAGAAAGTGGTGTCAAAATCAAAAAGGGATTGGCACGAAAGAAATGGTGAAGCTTTATGGGCTTATTGAACCACTCACAGAACTCCTACACAGGTGACTCCTTATGCATTGGTGTATGGTGCCAAAGCCGTCACCCCGTTCAAACAGCAAATTTTGGCCTTACGAATTGCCATACAAGAAGGGCTGATCAAGGAAGATAGCGCTCGCTTGTGCCTTAAAGAACCAGAAGCACTTGAGGAAAAGAGGCTCGATGCACAACAAAAAATTGAATGTCATTAAGCCCGTTTATCCAAAGCATTCAACAAATGAGTGCATGCTCAATCTTTTCAAGTTGGGGAGTTGGTGCTTGCAATAAGAAGGCCTATCATCATCACTCACCGCACTGAAACAAATTCACTTCCAAATGGGATGGACCATATGTCGTCAAAGAAGCTTACATGAACGGCTTTTACAAGCTGGTTGATCAAGACGGCGTAAGAGTTGGCCCAATTAATGGGAGATTTTTGAAGAAATATTATGCTTAAAAAAAAAAAGAAAAGTGAAAAAAATTCCCATCAAATCAGAGATGTAAAAAGAAAAAGAAAAGAATAATGAAAGTCAACCCCTCCTTGACATGAGCATAAACTATCAAACCAAATCCAAATTGAAGTTCCTTGACACGAATTGAAACTGTATGCAAATGTTCGAAATTCCTTGACACGAATTGAAACTGTCTGCAAATGTTTGAAATTCCTTGACACGAATTGAAACTGTCTACAAATATTCAAACACACTCTTTGACACACGAGTCTAAACTGTGTGTTACTCTTGGCTCATAAGAGTATAAACTGTGAACGGCCCCCCTGCCTTTCATAAATTAAAAATATTTGAACTATGTTATGACTTGATCCCATTTTTATGGGTACATAGGTAGCTTGGATACTTTCTAAGTTCAGTCATAAATTTGTGATGGGTTATGTTTTAATTCTTGATTATTACTGAAGGCACATCCGAACGACTAAAAAAAATGCAAAACAAGATTTTTTATTGAAGAAAGCAAGTGCTTGGTGAAAGAATAATAAATGTCAACTAAGCAATAATCCTAATGAAGCTAAGAGAAAGGATTTAAGCTCTCCAACACATACTTGGTAGCTACTAAATCTTCTTCTGCAGTACGCAAGGCTTTCTACAGCTACATCATCTAAAGGCTCGGTAGATTGGATAGCAACAACTTCCCTATAGAGCTCACTAACTTCCACTGCCGAGTCTTTAAGAGATTCTTTCTGGCGTAAGAGGGAACTGGATAGCTCATCCCGTCGTTCGGTAAAAGTTCAAGTTGCTTCTCAATGCTCTTCAACTTAGCTTCCTAAGCCTTAACTTGCCTAGCTTCTTCGGTTTCCCTATTCAAAGCCTCTTGAAGCCGAGACTTGGCATCCTTTAGCTGTTTAATAAGGACCTCATTGGTAGGCATATTAGGTATTGTAGATCTCGCTTCGTCATATGATATGGCCCTAGTAAAAAGCACCTCTGAAAACTCTTCTATGAGAAACACATCGGCGTGCTCAAAATGTTTCATGGACTCAAGAATGAGCATAACTTCATCTTTAAGGGAAGAAATAAGATTGGGCGAGGTACTAGCTAACCTCTCGCGGAGACTCACCCACAGTTGGCAAAGGAACTCCTCCTCATAGCTCTGGAGAAACTTTTTTGCTTTAAACACAGAAGCTGCTATAGAAGAAGGTGCTTGCTTACCCTCTTTCAAAACATAAATCTCCTCAGGCACTGCAGGTACAAGTGGAGTCGGCTCTGCAATAAGCCTATGACTACCACTAGAACCCCCGCCATTGCTTCTAAAAGCTTGCCTCTCCACCTAGAAGAAAAGAAAATATGTTGGTAAATTAAAAAAGAAGACAAGGAATGCGGTATAGAGAAAGGTAACAAACTACCTCCTGGGCAAGATCTCTAATTGACTCTGGGTAGCTCAAATGTTCGTCTTCTTTCGGGTTTAAATGACAGGGAGGCCTCCTGACCCTCTTTCAGTGGCAATCCCCATTACTACTAGTACTATCGTCTAAGATCTCTAAACGTGGTCTCTTCTCTGTAAGGACAGTTGGAACTACAAGTTTACGAGGTGGATCTCTGACATTAGGAGACGAGCTTCCCACATCAGGGATGCCACCTTAGGATGGAGTAATGCCCAGCATCGCGGAGTGTTCTTCAAAGTAGTTCCCATAGACTTTAGCCCCCCACTCTTTATAAGCCTTAGAATTAGACTTCCTCACAACTGCAGGACCGCGGGGAAAGCATGCCTTGGCCCGTGAATTGGACAAGGAAGACACCCTTCAAAAGTCCAAGCCTTCCTCTAAAGAAATCACATGGATATCACGGGTAAGAATGCCAGGAATATCTTGATAGAACTCGAACTGGCGGCTAAACCGATACGGACTATAAGGTTCGACAATGAATTGATTACCTTGCCTTAATGAAAGATAACTCGAATGTATGGCGGCAAAATAAATCATCTTCAAATCGGTTGCGGTTGCTGTCATCCACGTAGAAGATATCCCTCTGCTTGGTAATCATTGCCTCGGTCTAACTAAAATGTTCACCCCTATGAATCCCTCGACGCACCTCACGTGGATCATAATATCTGGCTCCACTTTCACCAGAATATGCGATCATCTTTGGGTTATCAACTACTTTATGAAAATTATCAACTACTTTATGAATTAGATAATGAGTCTTGAAATAATAAGTAGACCACACATAGACGTAATGAAGCGAGAAAGGGGAATACACACGCGAAGGTCGTTGAGAATGTGTAATCCTGCCCAGACCCCGATAAATGCTAGCAAGAGTAGGAACAACAAGGCTTACTGCCCTCCCAGTCACCATAATGCTTGCCATCTTGAAAGTACTCGGACGAACAAAGCTAGCATCCTTAATACAAAGAGTAAAGACACAAATCTAAGAGGCAAGGAACGCCGCCAAATAGGTCTTCATTCTAAAATTTTCAACAATATTACAACAAGTAAAAGGCTCTATATCAACAGATAACCAAGGCCCATAAGTGCCAATTTCGCTAGAAGGATTGCATGTGGACTTAGGATACAGTGTCTTTTTCTCCTTTCAGGCTAGGGGTACTAAGTATTTCACCTCCCTTTTACATCAGAAACTAATCCAATCCTCAACAAAAACCGAAGGAGCTCGAGCTTCATTTGGCTCTCCCTAAAGCAAATGATAAGCATGGAACAAATACTAACAAGATCGAAGAACATATCTCTTCCCTTACTTGTTAGCGCCTGTAAGTTGTTTTGCATTCGGAACGACCTCATCATAGAGCCTCTCGTAAATCGGAAGACCCTCTAGGTTTCGTAAGTCATAGAGGGATGTTGACACCTCGCCGTAAGAAGTGAAGATCATGTTAGTAGGACACCATGCCTCATAAATTGCCTGCAAGATATTCGAGTTATGATCATAAGTGAAAAGCGAGGCATAAACTGCATCAAAAATCAAGCCACCTTCAGCTCGCGTCCTCACCGGCCAAGCACAACTTCTGCCCACTCCCAACAGCCTTTGGTAAAGTGAAACTCACCAGTGAATAAGAGAGCATCCTCCCATTTAGCCTTTCCTTCGATGATCCTGTGACCTAAAGTCAGCAGCAAAACCGACCTAACAGCATGATGATGGTGAGATGACTGTAGGGTCCAGGCCTTTGAAGTCTTGCTAAATGGAATTTCCTAAGTCCAATTATCCATCTACTGAGGGATTGACAACTTAGGCCAAGGACGACTATTAAGAGAAGTATAAATAGCTAGAATTGTGCCTTTTTCTATAGGATGGCCTTATTCATCAAGAACAACCAAGTATTCCACGTCGGAAGAAGACATGTTGCTTTTAAAATGCACCATGATCACCAACTACAAAAGGGGTAAGGAATGTTAGGAATGAATTTTGAAAAATGAAAACTCTATGAAAGCACAAAAATAAATAGCCTTTAAAGGAACCAAGTAAATCAACAAATTCTAAAAAGAGTTAAAGGCGCCAACCAAGCTAAAGCTTCAGGCCTTAGTCCAACCAAAAGCCCAAAATTTTAAGCCTAAATGGTATGCGTGGACAAGTCAAGCCTAGTACTCAAAGACTTTAAAACTTCAAGCCTAGATGGTACCCATGGACCAAGTTAAGTTTGGAACAAAAAGGCTTAAAAATTTTAAGCCTAAACGGTACTCATGGGCCAAGTCAAGCCTGGTACTTGAAGGCCCAAAATTTCAAGCTTAGATGGTACTCGTGGACCAAGTTAAGCCTGGTACTCAAACGCTTAAAAATTCAAGCCTAAACGGTACTCGTAGGCTAAGTTAAGCCTGGTACTTAGAAACATAAAAATTTAATCCTAAACGGTACTCGTGGGCCAAGTTAAGCTTGGTACTTAAAGGCTCAAAAATTCAGGTCTAAACGGTACTCGTGGGTCAAGTTAGGCCTAGTACTCAAAAGCTTAAAAATTCAAAACCTAAATTGTACTCGTGGGTTAGGTTAAGTTTGGTATTTAAAGGCTTAAAAATTCTAGTCTAAACGATACTCGTGGGTCAAGTTAAGCCTAGAACAAAAAGGCTTAAAAATTTTAAGCCTAAACAATACTCATGGGCCAAGTCAAGCCTAGAATTCAAAGGCCCACAATTTTAAGCCTAAATGATATTCATGGGCCTAGTTAAGCCTGGTACTCAAAAGCTTAAAAATTCAAAGCCTGGGTAGTACTCGTGGGCCAAGTTATGCCTGGTACTCAAAGGCTTAAAAATTCTAGCCTAAACGGTACTCGTGGGACAAGTTAAGCTTGGTACTCAAAGGCTCAAAAATTCAAGCCTAGATGGTACTCGTGGGCCAAGTTAAACCTAGTACTCAAAGGCTTAAAAATTCAAGCCTAAACAGAACTCGGCCAAGTTAAGTCTGGTACTCAAAGGCTCAAAAATTTAAGCCTAAACGGTACTCGTGGGCCTGGTTAAGCCTGGTATTCAAAGGCTTAAAAATTCAAGTCTAAACAGTACTCGTGGGCCAAGTTAAGCCTAGACCAAAAAGGTTTAAAAATTTTAAGCCTAAACGATACTCATAGGCCAAGTCAAGCCTAAAACTCGAAGGCCCACAATTTCAAGCCTATATGGTACTCATGAGCCGAGCCAAGTCAAGTCTTGTACTTTAAGGCCTAAATTTTCAAGTCTAGATGGTACTCGTGGGCCAAGTTAAGCTGGTATTCAAAGGCTTAAAAATTCAAGCCTAAACAGTACTCATGGGACAAGTTAAGCTTAGTAATCAAAGGTTCAAAAATTCAAGCCTAGATGGTACTCGTGGGCCAAGTTAAACCTAGTACTCAAGGGTTTAAAAATTCAACCCTAAACGGTACTTGTGCACCAAGTTAAGTCTGGTAGTCAAAGGCTCAAAAATTTAAGTCTAAACGATACTCATGGGCCTAGTTAAGCCTGATACTCAAAAGCTTAAAAATTCAAAGCCTAGGTGGTACTCGTGGGCCAAGTTAAGCCTGGTACTCAAAGGCTTAAAAATTCTAGCCTAAACGGTACTCGTGGGATAAGTTAAATTTAGTAATCAAAGGCTCAAAAATTCAAATCTAGATGGTACTTGTGGGCCAAGTTAAACATAGTACTCAAAGGTTTAAAAATTCAAGCGTAAACCGTACTCGTGGGCCAAGTTAAGTCTGGTACTCAAAGGCTCAAAAATTTAAGTCTAAACG
This sequence comes from Avicennia marina, assembly GCA_019155195.1. Taxonomy (NCBI): domain Eukaryota; kingdom Viridiplantae; phylum Streptophyta; class Magnoliopsida; order Lamiales; family Acanthaceae; genus Avicennia; species Avicennia marina. The sequence goes on along the minus strand of CM032754.1, from coordinate 14,009,712 downwards.
GTACTCGTGGGGCAGGTTAAGCCTGGTACTTAAAGGTTTAAAAATTTAAGTCTAAACAGTACTCATGGGCCAAGTCAAGTCTAGATCAAAAAGGCTTAAAAATTTTAAGCCTAAATGACACTTATGGGCCAAGTCAAGCCTAGAACTCAAAGGCCCACAATTTCAAGCCTAGATGGTACTCGTGAGCCAAGTCAAGCCTGGTAGTTTAAGGCCTAAAATTTCAATTCTAGATGGTACTCGTGGGCCAAGTTAAGCTGGCACTCAAAGGCTTAAAAATTCAAGTCTAAATGGTACTCGTGGGACAAGTTAAGTCTGGTACTCAAAGTCTCAAAAATTTAAGCCTAAACAATACTCATGGGCCTAGTTAAGCTTGATACTCAAAGGCTTAAAAATTCAAAGCTTAGGTGGTACTCGTGGGCCAAGGTAATCCTGGTACTCAAAGGCTTAAAAATTTTTGTCTAAACGGTACTCGTGGGCCAAGTTAAGCCTGGTACTCAAAAGGCGGGGAGAAAAAAAAATCTCTTGCCAAACATAGCCTCAAAATTCCAGAAAAGTTGTGGCTAAACACAGCCCTAAAGTTCTGAAGTTTCCTGCACCAAACACGGCCCTAAAGTTCTAAAATTTTCTGCACCAAACACAGCCTTAAATTTCTGAAATTACCTGCGCCAAACACTGCTCCGAAGTTCTGAAATTTTTTGCTTCAAACACAGCCTGAAAGTCCTAAAATTTTCTGCGCCAAACACAGCCTTGAAATGCTGAAAGAAATAGCGCCAAACGTAGCCTGGTTTCTTCTATTCTTCTTCTCCACCGAGGTACGCAATAAATCTGCACCGCTTGCTCCGTCCACACACAGCATCACCGGAGAAACCTTTCATCGTTAGACACCACTACTACGCCATCGCATCACCTCGCGTGCCGTCACCCGGCCACCGCACAGCACCGCCGGAACCACAGCTCAACGACATCGCTCCCGCACCAAACCAGAAGCAGCGCCACCGATAAAAATGTCTGGCTTTGTTGCCCATCTCCTGCTCCGAGCCACACCCACCGTGGACGATGCCGCCACATCGAACAAAGCTTCCAGCAGCGCCATCGAGGAGACCCATCAGCGTCGCCTGTCGATGACATCCGTCAGCGACGCCACACCCCGGCCACTGCGCAGCTCCACCGAAAAGCCGTCGCCACCACTGCTCCCCAGCAATTCCACAGAAAGAAACCCGACGGTCTACCACCACTGCCGTCTGACGAGATCGCAGATAGGCTCTGGTGGATAAGTGGAGCAGACGGGTCCTTCCCTTTCTCAATGGAGGTGGCGCGGCGTTGGATTGATGGCCTCAAGAAGTAGACCAGCCATCGTTAATCAATGGCCAACACGGCTGCAACCAGGAAGCCCGCCGTGACGAAAACTGCAGCCGACGCTGCCACTTCTTGTCACATTCACAATGGACGCTCCTACTCTCAGATCTAATTCATGTCGCCTTCAACACTACTCTGTCAAGAAATTGGCCACCGCGTGGTGGTGGCACCGGAGTCTGGATGCGCTGTAACGATAAACATGGCAGACAGGAACGAAAGAAAAGAAAAAGAAAACAAAGGAAGAAAAGGACTTACTCTGCTGAGTGCCTGTCGCCCTTATGCCAACAGCGTGTCGAAGCAATTATTGTTGCTGATGAGGGTGGTAGTGGGAAAACGAAACATTCTCCTATTTATGCAAGGTTAGCAGTAGAATCTTAAGTAAACATGGCTACTTTGGATTAAAATCCATAAGCACGAAGGTTATCCGCATCGAGGTCGCCGAACGGAGAAGTTTTCTTCAAAGAAAAAATTCTATCCCAATGTAATTGTCATGCAAACTGGCTTGGAGATGCATTAAAAATAGGCTGATGGGCTTGCACAAGTAAGTGGGACTGGATAGGCCTGCAGATGGATAGAGCTCTTTCACTGGTGGTTCTGAGCCCAATAAATTCCTCACTAACAAAAATCTAGCCATAGCACGAGGAATGTTCTTTCTTAAAAAATACATCCCAACCTAATAAATTTTATAGCCCACGGAATGCACAACTTCAAGACTTATTCATTCAAAAAAGAGAGGGATTTTCATTAACAAGTCCGAGGGAGCATTTGTAGGCACATTAAAATTTAATACCCAATTAAATAATGTCGCGTGGAAAATATGGTATTAAAAATATTAATTAAATCAATTTTTATTTAAATAAATAAAAAATGATGATTAATATTTTTATCAGCCAATCAAATAGCAGTAAGTGACAGAATCTTGATAAAAGTCTAAAGGGTGAAGACTTTAAGTGGCAGGATCTTGCTAAAAGTTCAAGTAATGAAGATTCTATTAAGTTGTTGGGTAAAGTACAAACTCTGACAGCCAATAAAATCGGGCTACGTCAGCAGGCCAATACAGCCACTCTATCTCTCCTACAACTATAAACAAGGGTCAAACCCATAGAAAATGGAGGACAGAAAAATCAGAAAGTGAAGTTGCTAAAGAACTCACGAAATTCTCTCTAGAATTCTCAAGAACATTCAAAGTGTTCTTCGACAAATTCAAAGAAGTTCGCCGTGTTCATTGTCAAATTCAAAGAAGTTCGTCATGTTCTTCTCCAAATTCAAGAATTTACCGTGTTCTTCATCAAATTCAAAAGAAGTTCGCTGTGTCCTTCCCCAAATTCAAGAAGTCCGCTGTGTTCTTCTCCAAATTCAAGGAGTTTGTCACCAAAATTCAAGGCGTTCTTCATCAAAGTCCCTAAATTCAGCATTTGATCCAAAATTGTGGTACAAAACCCGAATATCAACTTTGCTGAGAAACTAACAATCCTCAAGGAAGATCAAGCACAAGCCCTTTTCTTGAAGATTGTTCAAATTTCAAGTTAAGCATTCTTGAATGAAGAATTAGAGGGCTAAAGTTAGAGAGTAGAACTCACAAAAATTCAAGTTGATCAAATTCTTCAGTCTTACAACAAATTTTCTTTTTATTCAAGAATTTTGTCCTACAACCGCACACGCCCTGCGCCGGGTGGGCACCTAGTGTGCACAGCGCCGCACATCATCTACTCAAGCTAGACATTGAAAGGCATCTTCGCACAGCCTTGCTCGCTAAAGGGACACCGAGAAGGGACAATAATTCAGCACACAAAACCATAGCTAAGCACACCAACGTGTTGCCCTCATGAACGGAAAACCTTGCCGTGTGAACCCAGCGCTAATTAGGCACTAAGCGCACTTGACGCAGCACGTCGCCTGCTTAAGCTCCATATCGAATCGCCTCACCTGGCCTCGCCCGCCGAACCAATACTACACGCCAAGAATTCAATGTCCAAAACAGGAGGCCACTTTGCTGCTTACAATACCCCGTCGAGTATTTAAGTCATCTGCAAAGGATTCTACCCACTGATCAATGGGAATTGTACTTCAAGGCAGCTGATGCGGCTTGTCCGCCGCGAGGGCTTGGCTAGCGACATGTACCTTAGGGGCCCGAAGGCCCCTACTGCAGGTTGGCAAACGGACGGCGGGTGCATGCATCTTTTCTAGCCCGGATTCTAACTTAGAGGTGTTTTTTGCGCATATTAGCTTCCTTCTAGAAGTCGAGGTTTGTTGCACGTATTAGGTTTAGAATTACTACAGATATCCGAGTAGCTGGTACAATCAAACAAACTATAACTACTTTAATGAGCAATTCGTAGTTTCATAGTCTGAAGTAGTTCATACTTGCACATGCATGGCTTAATCTTTGAGACAAGCATATGACTACTGGCAAGATCAACCAGGTAGCATTCCTTATTGATGTCGGCGTTGCATGAGCTAAGTTGCGGGGGCCGGACCAAAACGGGCATAATTGTGGTTTGCACGAAGCGTAGAACGCTTTCATTGGGGCAAATAGAGGCCGACAGCCTTCATACCCATAGGGTGTTCCGCATCCGAGAGATCGAGCGGCCGCCATGGACTGACTCACCGTAGAATGTGTTCAAGCACACAGTGAGTAGTACATGACGGATGCTTCGAGGTCCACCCCGTACCAAAACCCCATGGGGCACGGCACAAGGCTAAAAGGGATTTATTTTTGTCAATTGACTACCTTTGAAATAGGTACGCAACATAGGAAACCAGCATTGGCCAAGCCAAATGTGGACCCAAACCAACATTTGAAGAGGCAAGCATGAGACGTCGTCGCTGCCCGAGTAGGGATCCAATGTAATCATACAAGCAAACCACCACTCACACGCCTTTCCGTACACAATGCCCTAGTGCACAAGCCTTTAGCCGTCGACCTACGATGGATGTAAGCATCACAGCCCGGAACCAACAACAGGAATGCCCAAGCATCCCCCGTTGGCACGTAATAAACCCATCTACACGCAAGACCAAAATCTCAACCCACCAATAGAGAGGCAACAATTCAGCTCACAAAACTGTAGAACTGCACGCCAACATCAGATTGTCGTAGCAGACAGAAAACCTTGCCACACTTGCCTGGCGCCGGGTGGGCACTTGGTGTGCACAGCACAGCACGTCATCTGCTCAAACTAGACATTGAAAGGCATCTCCGCACGGCCTTGCCTGCCAAAGGGACACCAAGAAGGGACAATGATTTAGAACACAAAACCATAGCTAAGCGCACTAATGTGTTGCCCTCACGAATGGAAAATCTTGCCGTGTGAACCTAGTGCCAATTAGGCACTAAGTGCACCCGATGCAGCATGTCACCCGCTAAAGCTCCACATTAAATAGCCTTACCTGGCCTTGCCCACCGAACCAACACCGCATGCCAACAATTCAACGTGCAAAACTAAAGCTCAACCCACCGACATCGTGCCATTGTCACAGACAACAAGCATTGCCAGCCACGCTTGCCACCGGGTAGGCACCAAGCATGCACGGTGCAGCAAATCACCTGCTCAAGCTCCACATCGAAGCGCCTCGCCCGGTCTTGCGCATCAAACCAACGTCGCACGCCAACAATTTAGCATGCAAAACCAAAGCCCAGCACACTAACGTCGTGCCGTGGTTGCAGGTGACTAGCATTGCCCTGCACTTCTGGTGCAGCACGTCGCTCACTCAAGCTGCACATCAAAGCACCTCGCCCGGCCCCGCCCACTAAACCGATGATGCATGCTAACAATTTAGCGGTTAAAACCAAAGCTCAGCACACCGATGTTGTGCCATCGTCGTGGGAGACAAGCTTTGCCATGCACGCCTGGCGCTGAGTAGGCACCAAGCACACACGGCGCAGCACGTCGCCCGCTCAAGCTAGTCGTCAGAACTCCTCCTCACATGGTCATGCCTGCCTAACCTGCACTGGCCTCGCCCGAGTCAGGTTGCCAACGATTTGGCATTCAAAATCGAAGCTCAGCTCGCCAGCGTCTCACCCTTGCAAATGGAAAACCTCGCCACGAACGCTCGATGCTGGGTAGGCATTGGTCGCACACGATGCAGCACGTTGACTGCTCGAGCTCGACTTCGGAGCGCCTCTCGAGTTTCTCACCAAAACGAAGCCAACACAACCTTATGGTCAGCCTGCCTATGCCCAGCGCCCGACAACCCCTTGAGCACCCCTCCCCCCTATAATAGGCTTGACAAAGAAAGGCCTTGTGACAACAATAGATATTAAAAATCCGAGGAAGCACACTCCCCGAATTTTGGGGCTAGACATGTTTGTTTGGGATGAAAAGTTCCATGGAACCTCAAAATTACTTGAGTAAACAACTTATGATGTCAAAAATTATTTTTGACCAAAAAATATATATTTTTAATATTATTTAGTAATAAAAAATGTTAATAAATAATAAAAATAAGAACTTGCATTTAAGATTTACAAATAATCATGGTTGATAATACAAACAACTTATGACATTAAAAAGAAATTCGACTGGAAAATTAATTTATTAATTTTATTCAATGGAAAAATAATGAAAATTAAAGATAAAAAATAAAAAATAAAATCTTGCACTTAAAAGTTGAAAACGATAATTGTGAAAATAATGAGCGAAAAGCATAAAAAATTTACCCCTCATTTTCAATAGTTGAAGGTGTTTGGATTCTACAATTGGAGAATTGTCACGTCACAATCCCACAAAAGATCACCTAACAAGAGCTCAATGAGGTGACCATTAAGAATAAGTACTTTTTGTATTAAATTAATGATCTATTCGACCAATTCAAAGAAACTAGGTTATTCTCACAGATTTACCTAAGATTAAGATACCATTAGTTGAAGATAAATGTAGAGGACATACTAAAGATGCCCCTCTAAATGAGATACAAACATTACAAATTCTTGGTACTACCATTCCGACTAACCAATGCCCCTACGGCCTTTAAGGACCTAATGAACAGGGTGTATAAGCCATATTTAGATGATTTTGTGGTGGTGTTTTTAATAATATTTTGGAATATTTTCCAAAAGACAAGGTGCACAAGAAACATTTAATGGTGGAGTTGCAAATGCTAAGGAAGAAATAGTTATATACCAAATTCAACAAATGTGAATTTTAGCTTAGGAGTGTGGCATTTTTTGGGGCTTGTGATATCTATGGATGGAGTGTCACTAGATCCCAAAAAGATTTAAGCCATTTTAAGTTAGCCTAGACCTATCGATGTCAATGAAGTTCAAAGCTTCCTTGGACTTATAGGTTCCTAACAAAAGTTCGTGGAATGATTAGCTAATATTGCCACATAGTTGATCTCACCGCAACAAAAGCTAAGGAAATCTGAATGGACCTTAGCATGCGAATGGAGTTTCATAAACTTGAAGGAGAAATTAACCTCAACCCTAATCCTTGCCCTACTTATTGAAGGTGGTAGGTTTACTATTTATAATGATACCAGCAAGAGGGGGCTTAGATGTGTCTTAATCCAAAATGACAAGGTCATCACTTATGTATTAAAACAACTGATGTCGTATGAGTTGAATTACCCAACCCACAACCTTGAGCTAATGGCAGTCATGTTTACCCTTAAGAAATGGAGGCACTATCTATACCACTAGAAGTGAAAAATATACACTAACCAAGAAAGCCTCAAGTACTTCTTTACATAGAAGGAGTTGAATATGAGGTAAAGATAGTGGTTAGAATTGATGAAGGACTAGGGCTTAGTCATAAACTACCATTTGGGCAAGGCCAATTGTGTAATTTGATACCCTGTGTAGGAAACTGACTAAGGTTATAGTGGCCATACTAGCAAGACAATTCGATTCGTGGCACTTGGAAATTGTGGAATTAATCAAAGGAGTGCTAGAAAATTTAAACCTCTATAATCGAGAAGATTTAGAAGTCCCAAGAGGTAAACCCAGGCATAGCCATACTAAAAATCAAGATCTAACGAGGGCAACTCCTAGACTTCTAGGTAAGAGGAGATGGAATTGTATAAATGAGGGGAAGATTTTATGTTCCAAATGTCAAGGAGATATAGGACTAAATCTTACAAGAGGCACACCAGCTAAAATACTCAATATATTTGGGAAGTACCAAGATGTATAAAGACCTTAAGAATAGCTTTAGGTGGAATGGCATGAAAAAGGACATCATGGATCATGTGATGAGATGTATGACCTACTAGAAGATTAAGGTAGAGCATTAACTCCCTTGAGGCTACCTTCAGCCAATTGAGATTCTCGAGTGGAAATGGTACCGTATAACCATGGACTTTGTGATAACCTTACCCCAGATGACACAAGGTTATGATGCAATTTGCATGATTGTGGATCATCTAAACAAGTCTGTACATTTCCTTCCCATACAGAGAGCCTACACCTTAGATAAGTTAGCTAAGGTGCACATAGATATTATACTGAGGTTACATCAAGTACTCGAAAGTATAGTATCCAATGAAGACCTATGATTTGTGTATCACTTTCGGATGAGCTTCCAAGAGGCCATGGGTACAAATTGAACCTGATTACCATCTATCATCCACAAATAGATGGACAATTGGAGCAAACCATCTAGATGCTAGAGGACAAGCTCAAGTCGTGTATTTTAGAGTTCAAGGGAACTTGGAGTGATCACTCACCATTGGTGGAATTCCCCTACAAGAATACCTACCATGCGAGTATTAGAATGGCATCACTTACTACTAATGGAATTCTCCCACAAAAATAACTACCATATGAGTATTGGAATGGCTCCACACGAGGCCCTGTATGGAAAAGAAGGTGTAGATCCCCAAAATTGTTGGGAAGAAGTGGGTGAGAGGATAATGATTGGACTAAAATGAGTACAAATAACTATTGAGAAGGTTAACATTAATACAAGTGCAATGCCTTTGGTCACAATTATCAAGAAAAATGAGAAGTTTCAATGAAGCGAAGCTCAGCAAAAAGCATTTGAATTACTTAAGGATAAGCTTACTGATGCTCCAATACTATCTTTACCTGACTTTTCTAAAAGTTTTGAGCTTGAATGTGATGCTTCAAGTATAGAAATCGAAGCAATGCCAGTGGAAGAGAGGAAGCCAATTACATATTTTACTAAGAAGTCGAATGGAGTGAAGTTGAATTATTCAACATATGATAACGAACTATATGTTTTGGCGAGGGCTTTGGAGACTTGGAAACATTTCCTATGACTGAAGGAATTCGTTTTTCATATGAATCATGAATCCTTAAAGCATTGCAAAGACTAAGGTAAGTTAAGCTATAGACATATCAAATGGGTATACTTTATTGATACTTTTCAATACGTGATCGAATATAAAAAAGGTATAAAGAATGTGGTGGTGGATGCATTGTCTATGCGTTATTCATAGCTCACTACATTAAATACTAGGCTATCAGGATTTGAACATGTCAAGGAATTGTATGCAAATTATGAGGATTTCGAGTATGTGTATGAGTTGACTAAAAAAGGGATTTGAGCATGTCAAGGAATCGTATACAAATGATAAGGATTTTGATAATACGACATGGTGTATTAAACTATCCTACATATGATAATAAGCTATACTCATAGGTGAGGGGCTTGGAGACATGGCAACACTACCTATGTCCAAAGGGTTTTGTGACTCACACTGACCGTGAGTTGCTTAAGCATTTTAAAAGTCAAGGTAAATTGAGTGAGCATCATCTAAGGTGGGTATCCTTTATTGATACATTTTCGTATGTGATTAAGTATAAGAAGTAGGTAGACAATGTGGTCACATATGTATTGTTGTGTCATTTTACATTTCTTAGCACCTTACTTAAATGCCAGACTATTAGGATTTTTGCACATAAAAGAATTGTAACCTAAGGATAAGGATTTGGGTGTGATGTTTGAATTAACTAGCAAAGGTGCTCGTGAAAATTACAACATGATGGGTACTTGTTAGACATTCATAGGTTTTGTATTCCAAAGTGTTCCTTAACTAATTTTCTTGTTAGGGAAGCATACTATGGTAGGCTAATGGGACACAACAGTATCCCTAAGGCCATTTTAACCTTTCAAGAACATTTTTAATGGTTAGACATAAGGAGAGACATGGAACAAATGGTTGAGAGATGCATTAAATACAAAGAAGCAAAATATAAAGTACAACCACACGAACTTCATACTCCATTATCTATTTCTAGTCTACTGTGGATGGATATTTCTATGAATTTTGTATTGATTTTACCTAGAACTGAAACGAATAAGGATAGTATTTTTATGGTAATTGTCCAATTTAAAAAGTGGCTCACTACACTCCATCTCTTAAATCTAATGATGCATCCTCTATAGCCAACTTGTTTTTCAATGATATTTTTAAATTGTATGGCTTGCCATGAACCATTGCTTCTAATAAAGATGTGAAATCTCTAAGTTATTTATGAAAAATTTTATGGGGTAAGTCAAGTACTAAGTTGCTATTTTCCACTACTTTGCAGCCGGGCAAACTAAAGTTGGAATTAAACCTCAATTGCATTATTTCATGCATTGATTAGGAGAAACATTGGGACCTAGGAAGAGTGTTTATCACATGTTAAGTTTCTATACAATAGAAGTACATGTTCAATGACTCACACGCCACCATTTAGAATTGTGTATGGCTTTAATTTATTAACACCATTGGACACTATATAATGATGAAGTGTAGATCGTGAAAGAAGTTTGTGAGGTTAGTGAAGTAGTTTCATGAGAAGGTTCAACAAAATATAGAAAGAAGGAATGAGTAATAGGGAAAATGGTTCATGCCTAGAGGAGATGGTTCATTCCGAGTCTTAGGGAAAATTAATGATAATGTGTAAAAGTTACAGTTTCCAGAAGAGTATGGAATAAGTGCCACATTTAATGTTACTAATTAGGTTGTATTTGATGGAAGTGACGAACATGAAGTACAATTAATGTCCATTTTTCTCAAGAGCATGCATGCACTAATGATTAGATGTCCAATTACACATTCCAAGGCTAAGAAGCTCATAGAGGCTATGGCGACGCTCATGAAGGAAGTTCAAGAAGATTTTGGACATGTTTAGAGGCTTGAGGAGCTTAAGTAGCATTTGTTTATCAATGTGATGTAGTGCATCAAAAGAGATAGCTGGACAGCACTTCCGATCCTAAGAAGAGTTAGATCAATCATAGGACCATCAAATCGATCTGAGGGAAAACCCAATTGAAACATGGAGGATCAATCTATTTCCAACCACATTGGTATAAGTATCAATCATGACATCTAAGATTGATTGCACACAATACAATCGTAGTAGTAAAGTCTCATAAACCTTTTAGAAATACAATTTGAAGAGATAAGATCAATATTGTGATCGGTCCTATCATCACGGTCTGTTCACAAAGGGCACCAAATTGATAGCAACGATAGACTGGAGCATAATTTTTCCTTGTTTAGGTAACATTTTTAACCATGTGTAACATTAGTTTTCCCTAATTATTGTTGTATGAGTTTAGGATATCATATTCAGACCTTAGCACTACAAAAGGGTCCTCAGCATAATTTGTTGGGACTTTAGACAACTTGGTAATACAATTTTTTTCCTTTTTCCTAAAATTTGAGTTCTCTCAATTTCATAAGAAACCGTGCTCTAAATCGAGTCATTTCAAGTGCTCCATAGAATAATTTGTGACGTATTGTTAGGTTTCATTGGAATTTGTATGTAAAAATTAAAACTTTAAAACATGGAAACATCATAAATATGCAGTGGAAATAAACAAAACAAATTCCATCCATTTTAGTTGCATAACACACAAGATATCGTGTAAAAAAAGTAAGCATATAAATTATAACTTTCAAAACACTTTCCAATGATTTTCTTGTGATCCTTGAGTCTTAGCCCTCGAACATAACATCTAGGTTGTCCACACGATTGAAATGACAGTGAGCTCTTTCTAAACTTTGTAAAAATCTTTTTATAAAGCTTTAACCCAAACTCTTTGATTTAGAAGGGAGTTTTAACAAGAAAAGAGTGGGAGAGGTCAACTAGGGTGTCTCTATTCTTACTAGGGGGGTTGCACGAAATTTTCAGCACTAAAAAGTGTAGCTTGAACTCTTCAAGCACTCTTTTAAATAGTTAAAGCACTAAGGTTTGAGAATGGACCCTTCTAAATGGACTTTTTAATAAAAACTATCCCATGAACTTTTATTATTAATAATTCAGCATGTATGTCTCGTCAATTATTAATCTCCATTAATAATTAAGGCCCAGTGGTGTCTAATTTATTAATTTTAAAAAATCCTCATAATTAAATTAAATCTCTATTGTGCTTCTTATTAATGATCTTATTATCAACAAACACCTTAACAATTTATTTAGTCCAATCTAATTGTAACTTAACCAATTACTTCACGGGTCTTCTTAAGCTTTGTTTTGAATCCACCAATTTAAAAGTCATTATGCATTCCAACCTTTTATGTGTGACTCTCTAGATTTATCCTTAATTGGCAATGAGTATAGCTCAAAGGATATGGATAATGTTTAGCCTACAACTTATATTATAGCCCACTTAAGATGAACTTTAATGGATCACAATAAATCTTTCCGATCACGAATATAATGCTATATGCACCTTTTATCTTGCATTATCCTAATTGAGTAAGATTCATAGATTTAGTCAAAATCATGAACACAAACATATAATCAATCAATGTTACCTTATGCGATTAATAGTTCTATCAAAAACTTCTTTTCAATCACACACTACCTTGTATAAGAGCTTTTGTCACATGGGACACCAATAGCATGAGACAAATGCCTTACTCACTTGCAAGAAGATAAATTCTTAATTGAATACAAACATACCTCCATACATATCTGAGGTAATGGCAAATTGGGATCATGATGTTACCCCATCCTAGGATAAATATTGGCCCTTAATGCGCTATGACATATCAACCGTCATGTGCACAAGACAACCATATTATCTTAAATTTAAGGTTTACACGTACCTAAGATGATCATGAAGTAAGACCAAGGTAGCCAAGAGTGAACTCCATTTTTCTGTTTGTTTTGTAAATCATTGTTTGACTACCTATTCTGCATTGGCACATCCACACAATGTATTCTTGGCATCTCATACTAAATGTATTCTGACTCTTTAATGCTTTCTAGAATATCTATAACTTGCAAACTCATTTTACTGACTGAATACTAAGATATCCTTATATCCATATTAATAATTCCTTATACATAAGGCTTCTTAAATCAAGTACATAGGCATGTACAACACTTTTTACCAATCAAGATTCACATGTATGAATAAACATGCCAAAACATTAATATAGAAAATTAATATTTTATTAATTTCTATGAAAAGGTATATACACAACGATGATCTCCTCTAGTATCCCTCATTATTTTTAAGCGTTAGAGGGCATATCACCAGTATCACCAACTTAGCATGTTAGTTGTGATCATCTACTTCAATTCTTTGAGTTCATTGCATTTTTAGTCATTTCCACCTTATTCAAACAAGTAGGACATTGTTAGTTTCAGGCTTACTCCATCAATCTTAATTCACAATTCAATGCACATATCATCACAAGTGCTCATTGATGGATGATGACAGGAAGAGCATGGAAGTCGTTACATATGCAACTACCAATAGAAGATTGGCGTACACAATGTTATGTGCAACATCAGATATAACTTATGTGTCATAAGTGTTATGGGCTTGTTTTAGATAAATCTTGGTAAAGACCATGGCAATGTTAGGAAGTGTATCCTCACATACTTTAGATGGACTAAGGATATGTTACAAATAATACTTGATTTTATAATGAATTTTGGTCTCTTACTTGAGCGATTTTGTGCTTATTTGTGATCTTGAGTGTTAAAATTCCTTGTGAAAGTGTTTTTTATTGAAAATCATGTGTTAGGATGTGATTCAATGAATTTGGAGTGCAAAATATGATTATTAGATGTAATTTTAGAAAAATTCATTTTTCTTGTAGTAACACAGCCATAAAAGGGACATCATGCCCACAAGCGAGACAATCGTGCTGGAATAAATGAAATAGTGAAAGAATTGGTGAAGCTACCTTTGTAGCTGTGAAAGAAGGAGCCACAATAGCAAAGAGAAGGTTGGCAACTGCAAGTTTGAGTGGGGAGCATTTTGAAAATATTTGCCATTGAGGACTATGACCATGGGGTTGAGAGTTGGAGCAGCAAGGAACTTGTTGGCATGCACAAAAGGAACTACGTAGCATTATGTCTGAACCCACCGTTGATGGTCACGAGGACGAATATGCCATGAGTAGTCACTAGAGAAAGGACACGGCCGCAAATCACAATTTCAATTTTGATGTAAATATTGCACTTAGGTTCACAATGGCAAAACTTAAGCTCTGACTTGCAGATGTAGATGTTGCAACTGTGAGACCTGCAGCAACAAAATTCTAAATTATTTTTGGAAGAATATTTTAACACAATTTTTGCACTCCTTTTCCATTTGCTAGCATTCACTTATACAAGAAACACAAATCTTAAGTCCTACAGAGTTTTCAAGGAGTCTTTGGTGGTCTTTGAGGCAAGAAACACATTAAGAAGGCGAGCACAAAGGAATTCAACTCGGTTTTGGAGACTTCATCCTATGTGCATCAATCCAAGATTATAGAATAAGTTATTCTTTGTATTTTTCTTTAGTTTTGAATTAGTGGATGAAGAAATTTAGTTTGCTTTTGTTGACAAATATTATGAATTGCAAAACATTACTGTAGTTCCTTGTGTTAGTGATTGAATAGGGATAGATGAATGAGTTTTTTATTAGCTTTTATTGTTCTTGTTATTTGTAATTGTGATTTTAATTGCTTTTAAAAACTTCTTAGCTACCCTTTTAATTGAATTATGGTTGTGTAAGGAATAGTAGAAGGGAACTCAAATGTTAGATCAATAGTAGCAAACACTTACTTTTTGGGATTAACGAAATTAAAATCATAAATTTGGTGTGGAGAAAATTGTTAATCGATTTTACAAAATAGCTCATTTCATTTCTTGTTATAAAATTGATAATGCAAGCCAATGTAGCTAATTTGTTCTTTAATGAAATTAAACACATGCATGGAGCCCCAAGGACTATTGTTTTAGACCGTGATGTTAAATGTCTTAGATATTTTTGAAAAACACTTCAATGTAAGTTGAGAATAGAATTGCTTTTCTTTACTACTTGCCATCCCTAAACTAACAACCAAATTGAGGTGGTCAATAGGACTTTGGGAACATTATTGCATGCTATTTTGTAGAAAGAATTTAAAATCTTGAAAACTTTGTGGATTTGATGCACCTTCTTACTTTCTTCATGAAAAGTTGGGTGATTTCTACATCCCAGATTATAAGTGTTGAAATATGGATTATTTTGTTTTCTCATTGTTGGATTTCATTGGGTTTTAGCCATAAAAATCCAAACTTTGTCACATAAATAAATCCGAAACATGTAGCAAAAACTAATAGAATAAACCCTATCCATTTTTGTTGCAAAATACACAAGATATTGAATTAAGAAGCACAAGAATCAAGATGGTACCTTTGAAACATTTTCAAACTTTTTGTGCATGATCCTTGGAGTTGTAAACCTCAAACCTTGACCTCTAGATTGCCCACTCAATCGAGATGCTCATAAGTTTCTCTTACACTCCACAAAACTCATTTTGCAAAGCTCTAAGGCAACTTTTTGGATTAGGACTTCATGACGAAAGAGAAAGACAAGAGAGTAGTTAGGGTTTCTTTCCTCTGCTTGAACAACAATAAAAGCTAATCAAAAATTCATTCATCTGTCCATATTCAATCACTAACACAAGGAACTAGAGTAATATTTGTCTTTTCATAATATTTGTCAACAAAACTAAACTAAATTTCATCATCCACTAATTCAAAATGAAAGAAAAATACAAAGAAAAGCTTATGCTATATCTTATATTGATGCATGTAGGATGAAGTCTCCAAAAACGAGTTGAATTCCTTTATGCTCACCTTCTTAATGTGTTTCTTACCTCTAAGACCACTAAAGACTGTCCAAAAACTGTCTAGGACTTAATTTTTGTGTGCCTTGTATATGTGAATAGCGCGTATGGAAAAGGAGTGCAAAAATTGTGTCAAAATATGCTTCCAAAAATAATTTAGAATTTCATTGCTATAGGTCTCACAGTCGAAACATCTACATTCGCAAGTGGGAGCTTAAATTTTGCCACCACAAACCTAAGTGTAATATTTACATCAAAATTGAAATTGTGATCTGTGTCCATGTCCTTTTCTCCAGTGACTACTCATGGCATGTTCGTCCGTGCGACCATCAACAGTGAGTTTGGACAGAATCTTATGCAATTCCTTTTGTGCATGCCAACAAGTTCCTTACTGCAGCAACTCTTATCCTTGTGGTCATGGTCCTCAATGGCAAACATTTTCAGAATACTCCCCCCTCAAACTTGCAGTTGCCAACCTTCTATTTACTGTTGTGACTTCTTGTTTTGCAGTTGCAAGGCTGGCTTCACCAATTCTTCCACTGTTTTCATTTATTCTAGCACAATTGTCTCGTTTGTGGGCATGATAGTCCCTTCTACGGCCGTGATACTACAAAGAAATGAATTTTGCTAAAATTACATCCAATAATCATATTCTGCACTCCAAATTCATTAAATCACATCCTAACATATGATTTTCAATAAAAGAAACACTTTCACAAGAAATTTTGACACTTAAAATCACAAATAAGCACAAAATCACTTAGTGCCTGCAACATGAATACTCACTTGGGCTATAAATTCAAACATTCTACAATGGTAAGAGTAGGAATTTGAGAATAGTGTTGGATGCTGCAACTGGCAACACATCAATGAATAAGTTACTGGAAGAGGCCTAGGATCTCATAAAAGAAATAGCATCAAATGTATATTAATAGCCTTCAAACAGAGCTACCACTCGATGAGTGGCAAGAGTTGATGACATGGATGCTTTTACTATTTTTACAGCTAAAGTTCATTTACTTTCTAGAAAATTGATAACTTGAATGTGAACCCTAATGCCATATAATCTTTTATAGGGGCAAGTTTGTGACATGTATTCGAGTCCACACCCAACACCTAAATGCCAAGTAGAAAACACAAGTGGTAGCCAATTGGATATGAAGCTAATGAACTACGAGAATAACCAAAAAAGTAATAGTGATGTGCCATCTACTGCCAACGAGGAATAATAGAAAGGCATTTGATTGTATATGTACCTTTCATACTAATTAATTAAACATTGATTTTCATATCAGTATTGTTAAAAGTTTTCATGCATGTGAATCTTGATTAGCGTAAAGTATTGCATATGCCAATGTATTTGAGTTAGGAGACCTTATTCATAAAGAGTTATACATATGGACACAACGCTTTCTTCATAATTAATTACTAGAACTTTTTTGTGAGTCACAAATATAGTAAAGGGCATTAGTGAGTCGGTATGATTTGTATACTTTAAATTTGTACAGTGGATGCCATGCCGTTCTGAGAATACATGTATGTAGATATACCATTGGGAGAATGGGGCATTCAAATAATAACTCTCAAAACAAAGTTTAAGATCAATTAAAGAGTAGCTAATCTTTAAAAGGATTAAAATCACAATTACAATTACCAAGAACAATGAAATCTAATTAAAAATTCATTCATCTATCCATGTTCAATCACTAACACAAGGAACTAGAGTACTATTTTGCAATTCATAATATCTTTCAAAAAAACCAAACTAAATTTCATCATCCACTAATTGAAAACTAAAGAAAAATACAAAGAAAAGCTTATTCTATAATCTTGGATTGATGCACGTAGGATGAAGTCTCCGAAACCGAATTGATTTCCTTTGTGCTTGCCTTCTTCATGTGTTTCTTGCCTCCAAGACCACCAAAGACTCCCCCAAAACTCTCTAGGACTTAATTTTTGTGTGCCTTGTATATGTGAATGCTAGCAAATGAAAAAGGAGTGCAAAAATTGTGTTAAAATTTGCTTCCAAAAATAATTTAGAATTTTGTCACTATAGGTCTCACAGTTTTAACATCTACATCCATGAGTGGGAGCTTAAATTTTGCCACCACAAACCTAAGTGCAATATTTACATAAAAATTGAAATTGTGATCTGTAGCCTTGTCCTTTTCTCCAACAACTACTCATGGCATATTCATCCTTGTGACCATCAACGGTGGGTTCGGATAGAATACTATTTGGTTCCTTTCAGAATGCTCCCCGCTTAAACTTGCAGTTGCCAGCCTTCTCTTTACTATTCTGACTTTTTTCTTTTGCAACTGTAAGACTGGCTTCACCAATTCCTTTAATGTTTTTATTTATTCTAGCACGATTGTCTTATTTGTGGGCATGACAGCCCCTTCTACGACTGTGATACTACAAGAAAAATGAATTTTGTTAAAATTACATCCAATAATCATATTTTGCACTCCAAATTCAATAAATCACATCCTAACACATGAAACACTTTCATAAGGAAATTTAACACTTAAGATCACAAAATTACTTAAGTACCCGTAGCACAAATACCTACTTTGGCTATAAATTCAAACATTCTACAATGGTAAGAATGGAAATTTGAGAATAGTGTTGGATGCTGCAATTAGCAGCAAATTAATGAATAAGTTACTAGAAGTGGCCTACGATCTCATAAAAGAAATAGCATCAAATGCATATTAATGGCCTTCAAAGAGAGCTACTACTCGATGAGTGGCAAGAGTTCATGACATAGATGCTTTTACTATTTTTATAGCTAAAGTTCATCTACTTTCTAGAAAAATTGATAATTTGAATGTGAACTCTAATGCCACATCATCTTCTATGGGGCAAGTTTGTGACATGTATTTGAGTCCACAAGTGGGAGCTCAATGGATATGGAGCTAATGAATTTCAAGAATAACTAAGTGAGTATTAGTGATGTGCCCTCTAATTCCAATAATTTCAATAGAAAATGAGGAATAATATAAGGGCATTTTTTTGTATATGTACTTTTCATGCTATTTAATAAAACATTGATTTTTAGCTTAGCATTGTTGCATGTTTTCATACATGTGAATTTTGATTGGCGTAAAGTGTTGCATGTACCCATGTGCTTGAGTTAAGAGATTGTATTCATAAGAAGTAATACATTTGGACACAAGACTTTCTTGATACTTAATCATGAAAACTTGTTTGCGAGTTATAGATATAGTAAAGGGCATTGTAGAGTTTGTATGACTTGCACACCTTGAATTTGTATAGTGAATGCCATGTTGTTCTGGGAATACATATATGTGGATGCACCATGGGGGAATGGGACATTCGAATAATGACTCGCAAAATGAAACAATCGTGTAGAGTTCACTCCTAGTTGTCAACTTCCTGCTTCATGATTGTGTTGAGTGTTTGTGGAACTTAAACTTAAGATGACATGGTTGTCTTGTGTACATAATGGTCAACATGCCATTAGGGCATTAAAGGCTAATATCAATCCTATTACGGGAGAGGATTATGAGCCTAGCGTGCTACTGTCCAAGTGCGTATGGAGGTATGCGTGTAATCAATGAGGGATTTACCTCATTCCAAGTGAGCAAGGCATTTGTTCTTTGTAGTTGGTGTTCTATGAGACATAAGCCTTTGGCTAAGGCAATGACTAATCAAAAATGAATTTTTGATGGGAACATTTGTCTTATAAGGAAACATTGATTGGTCATATGACTGACTTTGTCAATTTGACTAAATTTATGAATCTCACTTAGTAGGAACAAGGTAAGACAAAAGGTCTGTAAGACATGGCAGTCACAATTGAAAAGATCCATTGTGATTTGAATTACTTAATTTTAGTTGGACTACAATCTAGGCTATAGGCTAGACATTAGCCATATCATTCGAGCTTTGCTTGTTATCAACTAAAAATAAATCTAAAGAGTCACATACATAAGATTAGGATTTATTGTGAGTGTTAAATTGATAGGATGAATAATTTATTTAGTTGCAATTGGATTGGACTATATAAATTGTCATGATCCTTGTTAATGATGAGATCATTAATAGAAGCACCATAGGAATTTAATTTAATTAATGAGATTGATTAAATTAAATTAGTTGTCTGCAAATAATCTTTAATTATTAATTATAAAGGACATATAGGATGATTTTTTAATAAGATTAATAAATAAAAGTTCATGGGCATTTTAATTAAGAGGGGCCCACGTAGCGAGGCCCATGGAGCCCATACACTTATCCCTAGTGTCTAAATTATAAATAGAAGTCTTGAAGATTTAAAGACACAATTCCTAACTCCAAAAATTCGTGTGCCCCATCAACCAAAGAATAGAAGAAACCCTAACTACCTTCTTATATCCATCTTTTGTTATAAAGTCCTTCTAACCCAAAAAGTTGTGTTAGAGTTTCGTAAAAGGAGTTTTGTGAAATGTAGTAGGAACTTACGAGTGTCCCATTTGTGTAGGTAATCTAGAGGTTGAGGTTCAAAGGTCACAACTCGAAGGATCATGCACGAAAAGTTTGAAAATGTTTCAACCATCTTGATTCTTGTACTTGTTAATTCAATATCTTCTGTGTTTTGCAACCAAAATGGATAGGGTTTATTCCATTAGCTTCTTCTATGTGTTTGTGATTTATTTATGTGATAAGTTTCAATTCTTATGGCTAAAAGCTAATGAAATCCAATGGGGGGAATGCAAAATAATCCATTTTCCAACAATTACAAACTGGGATGTGGAAATCACCCCACCTTTCCTTGAAGAACTAAGAAGGTGCATCAAATCCCCAAAGTTGGATGCCAAATTCCATCTTTTAGCTCCTTAATCACATCTAACAATCCTCTAAACTTCCAATTATGCATAAAACTCGTGAGAGCCACTTTGAACTTGCATGCTCTAGATCGTGTGATAGGTCCAGTCACATTATTCCACTCCTCTTGAGAAGGTTTTTCCTTCAACCTTATATCCTTCTCCTCACTTGCATCAAAAAGGGATAACTCAAAGACATTAAATGTGGTACTAGCACTCTATCACTAGGTAGCTCTATCTTGTAAGCATTGTCTCCAACTCTTTCCAAAACTTTGAATGGGCCATCTCCCCTAGGATGTAGCTTTGTTTTCCTTTGTCAAGGAATTTTTCCTTCCTACAATGAACCCACACCCAATCACTAAATTCACATAAGACCTTCATGCATTACTTGTTAGCTTGCTACTCATTTTATCGGGTTTTTTTCTTCAAATGTTGGCACACTTTCTCATGCATGGATTTTACAAAGTCAACCTTGTTTTTTCCGTATACATTAACTTGCTCACTACTAGGTAATGAAAACAAATCCGTAGGAGTTTAAAGATTAAATGCATATAGAATTTCAAAAGGAGAAATTGTGTGGCAGTGTGTATTCTATTATATGCAAATTCAAAATATGACAAGCATTCTTTCCAAGATTCTAAATTCTTTCTAAAAATAGCATACAACAATGTTCCCAAAGTCCTATTGACCACCTCATTTTGGTGGTTAGTTTGGGGATGGCAGGCAGTAAAGGAAATCAATTCTATTCCCAACTTACACTAAAGTGTTTTTCAAAAAAATCTAACAAATTTAACATCATGGTCTAAAACAATAGTCCTAGGGACCCAATGCATGTGTACAATTTCTTTAAAGAACAAATTAGCTATATGTCTTGCATTATCAATTTTATAACAAGAAATGAAATGAGCTATTTTGGAAAATTGATCAACAACAACATATATAGCATCTTGTATATTCCTATTCCTAGGCAACCACAATACAAAATGTATAGTTATCAGTCCAAGGGGCTTGGAGCATAGGTAAAGGAGTCTACAAGCTGTGCAGATATGTGTAGGATTTGGCCTCTTGACATTTCAAGCATTTGTCAATGATTCTTGCCGCATCTCCCCTCAAACTAGGCTAATGAAAATGTTCCTAAAAAATGCTCATAGTTTTGGTGATACCAAAGTGTCCCATCAACCCTTTATGGTGAGCCTCTCTCACCAATAATTTATGTAATGAACATTTAGGCACAATAACTTTCCATCAAAATACAATTAACCATCTTCTTAACAAAATCTTTCATGTAAGTGTGTGTCAAAGCATATATGGCACCAAAATCATCATCATTTTCATACATCTCATGAATATGCTCAAACCCTAACATTTTAGTGCTCAAGTTGGAAATCAAAGTGTATCTACATGATATAGCATCAACTACCACATCATTCTTTCCATTCTTATACTTAATCACATAAGGTAAAGTATCAATAAAAGCAACCCATCTAGCATGTCTTTTGCTCAAATACATTAGCTCTTAATATGTTTTTAGGACTCATGGTCTATGTAGATCATGAAGTCTTTGGGATTTAGGTAATGTTGCCAAGTTTGCAATGCTTAGACCAAAGAATACATCTCTTTGCTATATGTGGGATAGTAGAGGGTGACTCCACTTAACTTCTTGCTAAATAAGCAACATGCCTTCTTGCATTTGCACTACACCTATCCTTATACCTAAGCATCATATTTAATTTCAAAAGTTTTACCAAAATTAGGTGAACTAAGAATGGGTGCACATGTGAGCTTTTGTTTCAAAGTGCAAAGGCATTCTATTGTGTTTTGCTTGTTTTAAACTTCTCATTTTTATTGATCACGGCCATTAGTAAGGCAACTATAGTGTTAAAATCCTTCACAAATAGGTGGCAGAAGCTAGTCAAACTATGGAAGCTTCTCACATCTCTAATGGATTGAGGTGTTGGCCACTCTTGAACGTCTTTCACCTTCTCTTCATCCACGTCTATACCTTGTGAACTAAGAATAATGCCTAAAAACACACAATGATCCACATAAAATATAGAATTCTTGATGTAAGCATATAATTTCTCTTACCTCAAAGTAATTAACACATTATGCACATGCTCAAAATGCTCATCTATGTTCCTACTATAGATCAAAATATCATCAAAATAAATGACAACAAATTTACCAATGTAAGCACATAAGACATGGTTCATTAACTTCATGAATGTGCTAGGGGCATTTGTAAGACTAGATGGCATTACCATCCACTCATACCATTTAAATTTAGTTTTAAATGTCTTTATTCATTCATCCTCTTCCTTTATTCGAATATGAAGCTTGGAAATCAACACACATACACCATTCATCATTCTTCTTTAACATAAGTAGAACTGGTACAGCATATGGGCTCATGCTCTCTCAAACCCATTCTTTTTGCAATAATTTTTCTACTTGGCAATGTATTTCTTTGGCCTCTTTGCTCCCTCTTGTGCACTCTTTCTTTTCTCCTCGCTAAGTCCCTCTTTAGTTCTCTTCTTCCCTTCAGCTCTCTTCATCCGATTCTTCTGAAGCCCTAACTCATATTGCCTTTGCATGTATGCTGGGTCTTCAAGAACTTGTTTAGGAGACAAAGATGCTAGTGTGACCTTCCTACCACCAAATGGAAGGTGAATCAGTTGGTGCTGGCAGGAGCAGGTGGGAAATTATGTTAATTTTGGCTTTATCCAGCTTAATGCCATTCGCTCAAATCTTGTGTCCAAGCACAATCTCTTTCGGCACTATAAAATGACACTTATCCCAGTTCATGACTAAGTTAGTGTTTGCAAGGTTATGTAAATAGTTATCAAATGAATCACCCACTACAAAGAAATCATCCATAAAAATTACAATAATATTTTCAACAAAATCAGAGAATATGGCCATCATGCACCTTTGAAAAGTGGCTGGTGCACTGCATAGGCCAAAGGACATCTTTCTATATGTAAATGTACCACCATATGAGCATGTAAAAGGTGTTTTCTCTTGATCCTCAAGTGCTGCTATAGGGATTTGGTTGTACCCTAAATAACCATCCAAAAAACAATAATATGGGTGCCCTACAAGTCTTCCTAATATTCGATCAACAAAAGGCAACAAAAAGTGGTCCTTTTAACTAACACTATTTAGTTTTCTATAATCTATGCGTACCTGCCATCTTGTCACTACTCTAGAAGGATCAATTAATTTTGTTCATTTTAGACAACTATCATGCTTCCTTTCTTGAGAACTACTTGTGTTAGGCATACCCATTCGCAATCATAAATTGGATAGATTATTCTTGCGTCTAGCAATTTCATTACTTCCTTTTTAACTACTTCCTGCATGTGCAAGATAAGTCTTCTTTGAGGTTGCCTAATGAGTTTATATCCTTCTTCCAACATAATTTTGTGCATACAATAAGATTGACTAATACCTTTCAAGATGGCTATAAACCACCTTTTTTACTCTTATGTGCTCTCTTAAGACTTTTAACCTCTCTTCCTCTTCTTCATTTAATGTGTAGAAATCATTAAAGGAATTGTAGAAAACTCACCTAGAAAATCATACCTTAAATGAGATGGACGTTGCTTCAATTCAAGCTTCAAGGGCTCTTCCAAGGACGCCTTTAGTGGATTAATTGACTTAAACAAAGTTTGTATAACCTATTCTGCTAGTCCCCCATCTTTCCTTCATCTATCTCTATTGTCTGCATCACTTTCTCTAACTTCAAATCTGGATCATGCATCTCCCTAAGTAATTCAAGTGTCTAGTTATCGAAGTGCTCAATTTTTAAACAAGTGTAACATCAAGGAGGTATTTAGAAGAATCAAATACATTAAATATTAGCTACTCACCCCCTACCCTTAATGTCAACCAACCTTGATTAACATCAATCAATGCCTTACCTAAGGTTAGGAAAGGAAAGGCCTCCCTAGTATGAGTGGTACTTTCCTGTCTTCTTTTATATATAATATAACAAAATCAATAGGGAATATAAATTTGTTAACCTTTAATAGGACATCCTTGATTAATCCTAATGGTACTTTCATAGGTTTGTTTGCCAGTTGGATGAACATCCTAATAGTCTTCATCTCTCCAAACCAAGTTTCTTGAACAAAGTGAAAGGAACTAGATTATTGCTAGTACCTAAACTACATAAAGACTTACTAAATTCTACATTGCCAACATTGCAAGAAATTGTAAAACTCCCTAGATCTTTTAATTTTAGAGGCAATTTATTTTGAATGATTGCGCTACATTCCTCCGTTAGCAAGAGTGTTTTCTGATCTTTTAACTTTCTCTTGTTTGATAGAATTTCTTTTAAGAACTTTGCATGACTTGGCATTTGAGACTAAGCCTCTACAAAAGGAATATTAATGTGAAGCTTTTAAATACATCTAAAAATTTGAGGAAATTCTTATTTTCCTTTGAGGCCTTCAGTCTTTATGGGTTGGGAATGGGCGGTTTGTATGGTTTAACTGGTGATGCCACCCTCTCTCCTTCTTTATATTATATTTGATTCTCTTTCTTGCCTTAATTCTCCTTTACTTCACCTAGTTCTTTATCTTCTGCTCTTGATAGCCCTTCTTGCAATTGCTTTCCACTCCTTAATGTGACTGTCTTATAGTGTTCTCTTGGATTAGGTTTTGTATTACTAGGCAAGGTTCGTTGAGGTTTATTTTATAACATCCTTTGCTAGCTAACCAATTTCCTTCTCCAAATTCCTTAATGAAGGTTGTTGGTTCAGGAATACTGTATCTATCCTCTTCATGTAGTCCTGTGTAGTTTTAGTGATGTGAACATCGGAAGCTGAGAGTTCTTCAAGTTGCCTTAGGGAACTGTTACATGATCCTAAGTATGTGATTTCCAAGAGGCTCTCACACGTTTTATGCATAATTGGGAGTTTGAAAGACCCTCGGACGCAATTGTAGAGCAAAAAGAATGAATGTGGGATCAAAGGAGTTCGTAATTGTAATTTGGACTAGCATGGATCGATCTAAACAAGCCAAGTCACCAAGGAAGTATTATGAAAGTATGAACGCATAGGACCCAAACTGATCAAAAGGAACATGATTGACTTAGGCACAAGTTGGGGAGATTCTAGAATATTATCCTGAATAGGCACGATCGATTGTGCAAACAATGTTTTCACTAGGAACTTTTTGGAAAAGCAATCGCACAATGTCTAGATCACCCAAGATTGATCTGCTGAAGGCAAAGGCAAATTGATTGCGAATAGGTGGGAAATTGAATGTTAACCTATTTTTTGAATTTTTAGCTATTGCAACCACATTTGAAGGGTATTTTTGTAATTTCACACCCCTAGACCGCTAGTCAATGGTTTGTACTTACAAATACTTTCATTAAACCACTATGTAAGAACTTTTGGTTGTTGAATGAGACTTGAGAGAACATTCTCTTCCCTTTTTCATTGCTTTGTGTTTGTGTGAATTTATTGTACCAAATCAAGTACAAATCAAGTAATTCAAGTGTATTCTATTAGTTTGTGACCAACAATTTTTAGCCTGGTGTTTGGTTCTTTTGGTTCCCAAAAATTCAACTTGTTTTAATAGTAGTTAATATCAAGTGAGATTTTATTTTTGTGCAATCTCGTTGACTATCCATTTTTATTTTGTTTTCCATTTTCCTAACCATATTTTGATCCTTTGCTTTTGCGTGTTCACATCAATTGGCATCAAAGCCAACTTAATTGGGTTTCTTAACTTAGTTGGTTGGTTGGGTTTCATTTGAACATTGTTCTCCACCTTCTTTTTTATTTTGCACCTTTTCTTTATTTTTCACTACTCAAAAATCTAAAAAATACAAAAACAGAAGTTTAGATCTACGCTGTTGGAATTTTGGACAAATTTCTAGTGATTTTTGGAATATTTTGGTATTATAGATTTAATATTGTGGTTGGAATCTTGTTGTTGGTATTTTGCGGTGATATTTAGACAAAAAAAAAAAGGAGAAAAGGGAAAGAAAAGAAAGAAGAAAAATCTTCCAAAGAAAGGAGGAAGAAAAATAATACAAAAAAGAGAGGAAAAGGAGAAATAAGAAAAGGAAAATTTTGACCCAGACTGTCTACTAGATCAATCTTGAGTATACCTAAATTAGCTCTAGTAGGTTGTTCAAAAACCCTAGTAGCTCAATTAACTCGCGATGGATCACTCACCTTGATCTTGATCACATCACATGCCCAAACTACATCCTAATTTATCTAATTTCACCCAAATCGAATACCTAGGCTATTTTCTTCCACCCAAATTGATCTCTTGCAGTCCAAATCATTCCCAAAGCCTATTTCTTGATTCTAATACCATTTTTTGCAATTTTTTTGGTTTTTGAACCTAGGAATCATTTACAAAATTTCCAAGCTGACTTTAGTTAGGTTGGTAATACCCACCGAGTAATTTTAATTTCTTGTCCATTGTACCTATGCATACACTTGCACACATGCACCTTATTTCCCCATTTGCTTTCAATATGTCAAATAGTCAAGCAAGTTCAGCTAGAGAATCACACTACATGATGCTAAACTTAAAGCTATTAGAGGAGAAATGTAATGAATATCTTAGATGGTTGAAGGCATGAATGATAGGTTGGAGAGGGTTGAAGCCTCCCAAACCACAAGGACTAGGTATACCCCATCTGTTGTGTTTCACCGAGTATGAATCCCAAAATTTTCAAATTTTAATCACAAAATATTCAAATAATGCAACAAAATAAGTAAAATTCCAACCCGATCCACTTTTCATTGCATAAAACACATAAACATTAAATGCTCAAAAGTTGTATGGCAAATTACCTAAAAATAAATCCTGTAATCTCTATTTATGATCTACAAATCACGATAAAGTCCTGACCTCTAGTTTGTTCTCATAAACAAGTTATTGGCTATGACTCTCCGAACAAATTCTATGAACTCCTCCATGAAATCTTACAACTCTTATGCCTAGAGAATTTTCAAAGAGAAAACTAAAGGAGAATAGAAGCTAATTTTCTCTCGCGTGCAAGTTATGAATAGTGCCGAGTGAACAGTGCCATCATGAATAGTGCCTCAAGTATTGTTCACATGAATGGTGATTTTGGAACTCTTTCAATTAATTTTTTCTCAAGATACAATCCTATTTATACTAGGACTTATAAGGCTTGTGGAACGGATTCTATATGCATTCACATGGACCTTAAAATTAATTCAAGCCCTTCCATTTTTAATTATTCATCTAATTAATAATTAAAAACCATTTGAATTATTTCCTACAATTTAATCAATGTCATTAATTAAATTAAAGGCCTATTATATTTCCAATTAATAATCATCACTGTTAACAAACATAACAAGTGTAAAATAATTCTCTTGTACCTTGTCTTTTCAATTCAATTAATCCCATTAATTAAATTAAAGTCTCATTATGTTTCTAATTAATGATCTCATCACTAACAAACATAATGAGTAATAAATCATTACAATTTTGGTCTAATCCAATTGCAACCAAATTAAATCTTCCATGAGACTTCTCAAGTCTTATCTACAAGTCTTCTCAAGCCTTGTGATCACCACTTTACAAATACCTCAAGCCATCATCTTATTTTTATGTGTGTAACTCTTTAAGTTTATCTTTAACTGACAACAATCATAGCTCAAAGGATATGTGTAGCCCATAGCTTGTGGCCCATATTATAGCCCATCCAAGGTGAAGAGAATAGATCACAATGAAGCCTCCTGATCATGAATGTTATGCTATATAGATCTTTGGTCTTACTTTGTTCTAACTGAGTGAGAGCTATAGATTTAGTTAAACTAACAAATTTAGTCATATGATCAATTGATGTTTCGTAATGAGAACATCAACTGTATAGAACAAATGTCTTATTACTTGCAAATAGACAAATCCCATATTGAAGACACACATGCCTCTATATGCACTTAGGTAATGGCATATTTGGCTTATGACCCTATCCCATACCAGGATAGATATTGGTCCTTAATGCTCTAATGACACCTTGGCCGCCATGTGCACAAGACAACCATGTTACCTCTAGTTTAAGATCCACGCGTACTTAAAAAATGAACTCCATGTATTTACTTCATTCTATGAGTCAATGTTCAAATACTCATTCTCCAATGATGCATTCACACACATATATTCTTAATATCTCATACTAAATGGCATGGCACTTATCGTACGAATACAAGGTTTGCAAGTCGTACTAATTATCTAATGTCCTTTAGAGTGATTGTGACTCATAGATTGTTTTTGGTGATTGTATACTAAAACAACCTTGTGTCCATATTACAACCCCTAGTGATAAGATCTCTTAACACAATCACACAGGCATATGTAACACTTTACACCATTTAAGATTTACTTGCATGAAAACACTACCAAAATATTAATGAAATAATGATAAATATTTTATTAAATAATAATGATAACATTTACAACCAATATCCCTTAATGTATCCCTCATTGATAATTTGTCATCAAAGGGCATATCACTAACACTGTCACCACATGGTGGCCAAGTTAGAGACTAGGAATGTGGCCAAAGGGTGGAGAGGTCACTAGATAATTATTCTGACTTCAATGAGGATTTGTTTGATGAGCCACCAAGGTAACAATGAAAGAGGCTAGCAAATGATGACAAGGATGAATTCAAGGGAATCAAACTGCCATTCCGAGGAAAGTTAGACCTAAAGTTGTGCCACGAATGGGAACAAAAAGTGAAGATGGTTTTTGATTACTATGAATACACGAGTAACAAAATCTAAAGTTACTGGTTGCTGAATTCACCGACTATGTGATGGTTTGATGGGATCAAATAGTGACAATTGAAGAAGAGTTGGTGAAAGGTTAATACAGACTTGGACAAAGTTCAAGGTAGTGATGAGGAGGAGATTTAATCCATCACACTATTATCATGACCTATACCAAAGGTTGAAAAGCTTGATGTAAGAATCCTAGAGTGCTGAAGCTTACTATAAAAAGATAAAATTATTGATGATGAGGGTGGACATAGTGGAGCATCAAGAAGCCGCCATGGCTAGATCATTAAATGGGTTGGACTGTATAATAGCTAATATTGTTGAGTTGCAACATTATGTGGACTTGGGATGAGATTCTTTACAAGGCCATCATGGTTGAAAAGAAACTCAAGAGACGGGATCAGGGAGGAGCCCCACCAAGCATATCGGTCCTCGGACTTTTCCTAAAATTTTTGAAGTATTCTATGGAATGTGAGGTTTTACAACCACTTCATTAAGGATTTATCTAAAATTTCTAAACCCTTTTCAAATTTTTTGTTAAACATGTTCTATTTATTTTTATTAATAAATGTTTAGCTACTTTTAATAGGTTGAAGGAGACCTTAATTAATACATTCATAATCACTCCTCTTGATTGGTCCTTGCCCTTTGAGCTGAGTTGTGATGCCAACGATCATGCAATCATCCAATTAGAATACTTTTAGGGAAGAGACAAAGCTCCACATGATTTATTAAGTCAGTTGCACATTAAATGATGCCCAATTGACTTATGCAACAATAGTAAAGGAGCTTTTGGCAATAGTTTTTGCATTTGACAAATTTAGACCATATTTAATAGATTCTAAAACTATTGTTACACTGACATTCAGCTATTAAATATTTTTTGATAAAAAGGATTCTAAGCCTCAACTAATTCATTGGATCTGATTGTTGTAGAAATTTGACATTGAAATTAAAGATAAGAAGGGCTTAGACAATGTTGTTTCTAACCGTCTCTCAAGACTGGAAAATAAGGGGTCAACCAAGGAGTAAGAAACTAATGAAGAATTTTCTGATGAACATCTATTCACTTTATTCTCTACTCTTACTCCTTAGTTAGCTAATTTTGTCAATTATTTAGCTTGTGGCATTTTACCTCTTGGCTTGTCTTTTTAGTAGACGAAGAAATTCTTATCTAATTTTAGATACTATTTCTAAGATGAACCATACCATTACAAGATTTGTGTTGATCGCGTTATTTATAGGTGTCTTCCAGAAGAGTTTATGGAAGATATGTTACACCATTTCCACGTGCCCAATTGTGGGGGCTCACTTTAGAGTTAACCATCCACATATAAGGCACTTTAATCTAGCTTTTATTAGCCTGTAGTATTTAAAGATGCCTATATATCTATCCAAAACTATGATAGGTGATCGAGATTGGGCAATATTTCCAAGACAAATGAGATTCCTCCAACGAACATCCTTGAGGTAGAGTTATTCAATGCTTAGGGCATTGATTTTATAGTCTCATTTCCCCCTTCCCATGGTAACAATTGTATCGTGGTTGCAGTTGACTTTGTGTCTAAACAAGTAGAAACCATTGCATTTCCCACTAATGAGTCCAAATATGTCTTAAAATTTATGCAAAAGAATATTTTCACTAGGTTTGTGGTCCTTATGATATTCATGAGTGCTAGGGGTTCTCACTTTTGTAATTAGTGGGTGGAGTCCTTACTTAAGAAATATGGTGTATCCCATCGTATTGCAACCCCATATCAACCCTAAACAAATGGTCAAGTTAAGGTATCTAATTGATAATTAAAATGAATTTTAATGACCACTATAAAAAAAAGGAAAGGCTAGGCGAGAAAGTTGGATGATGTGTTATGGGCATATACAACTACATTAAAAAACACCTATATGTATGCCTCTTTATAAATTAGCCTCTTTAGACCTTTTGAAATATCTAATGTTTTTTGTTAGCTTAGTTTTTGTTTTCTTTTGTATTTTGTTGTTTTTAGCTTGACTTTACTTAGTTTAGAGTCATTTGTGCTAAATTGCAATTTTTTGGAATTCTTCATTGTAAGACCATGCCATAAGGATAGTTACGGTGGTGGAAAGATGCATCGTGGTGGTAATCATTAGTTGCTGAGCGTAGACTTGACCACACAAAATTTTGGAAACTTTTGTTGTTCGACATGGCGGCACTAACAACGCATTCGTGGGTTCAAACAAAAAGCCTGCCGGAGCACCCACAACCGTGTGATTGTGGCATGTCTTTGGTCGATATTGTAGGAATTTATAGCCTACATAGGGTGAATGTTAGGTGATTGCTAATATTCAACGAGATTTGCAAGTTAGATTGAATTGCATTGTTTTAGCCTTGTAGAACATGATTTGTGGAAGTTTTTAGATTGACAACTAAAGTTTGTCATACTTCTGGAATGTTGTGGAGTTTTTGATGGATTTCTAGTACAAATGCAAGGAAAAGGAGTCATTATGTGGGCCATGATAGTTCCTCTAGAGCACCACCAACCCTGCCAGCAGTAGTTTAACACATCACCAATTTATGTCAAAGAATGCCCAATACCACTACAAGCAAGAAATGATCCATAGAAAGGTGGTTCCAAAGTGAGGATTAACCACAGCCAACAATATTGATCCAGCCTTTACATGAATTAGTGGCCCAGTGGGGATGGGATACCATGATCGTGTGCCTGACAAGTTGGGGTTCTAAGGAACTGCTACGAGAATTCAAGATCAATGTGTTGGATCAGGTGAACAGCTCACTCATCATCCAAGGTGTGTTTGTTTTCAGCGGTATTGCTATTAATCATTTACTCAATTTAAACCAAGTGGACATGAGGAGATTTGAACACTTAATAGATTCCACATAGTTGAAGGAAGGCGAGGTCCGAGAGCTCTGTCCTAATGGCATTTAGTGGGATGATAGTAGGTACTACAACTTTCACTACAACCACCCCCCACGGCAAGTGAGAATGTGGTGGATATACACTTGTGGCAAAATCTGACCCAATCAACATGACACCACTATTAGCACCAATTAGTTCATAGTCTCTTATGCCATCTTCAGAGGTATTCTATTTGATAATATTATCCATTTGTAGACAAGGGGAAAACTAGCATGGCACACACCTATGTGATCACAGAGTTATGCCAAAGGGTTGGTGGAGACTTAAGAGCTTTTTATATGGATGTTACACCTATGGGTCCTATTAACCCACCGTAAGCAGGAAGAGGCTAAGGGGCACAAGGAGGTAAGCCTCAGGCACCTCAGTAGTAGCACTAGATGAGGCCATTACTTGGAGTCACGAAGGTGGATGACTAGATTGAGATGCGGCACAACTTCTAGCTTTTGGGCAAACATGTGGATATTAGACTGGACTGCCTGGAGAACACCCTGAACACATTCTAGGCCCAAGCTACAGCATATCTTTAGGAGAAGTACCCAAATGTCACATGGTCCCCCTTATTAGAAGCTGCCTCTTACCTAGTACTATCGCTATCAGCCTTTTTAGCCCCGACAACATGAAGATGACCCCTTTACTAGCTATTAGACTTCAGATCTAGAGTATCAATTCCTACTAAATGCCAATGACTGCCCACTAGAGAAGAGTTCCTCCTCTATTGCACCACATTATTTTTTCCTTATTTTTGAGCTTTAATGTTGTAGTTGAATTAAGGACAATGCACCATCCTAAGTGTGGGAGAGATTATGGGGTGATGAGGGCTATTTAATTTGTGACTATCTGTGAGATGTAATGGGTATAGATTGTAACATCTAAACTCTCTACTCTTCATGACATTATGGATGCTTAACTTGCACTTGCCAAATTATATGATTGGGTTGCATATAACACTCTACTCTCCACATGAATTTTCTACCTTTGCATGAATTTTTGCTTTAATGCCATATGTATTACGATTGATAAAATTTGAAGATAGCAGAATGTTGATATTAGTAGTTGTGGAATGGTACAGTTCCATGGCCACCAAACTTAGTTTATGATAAAAGTTGATGATAAAGTATAAATTGATAAATTGGTCTTGTGGTTTCTTGTTTATTCTTGGACAAGACACTCTCTAGCTTAATTTATTGGAAATCTGATCCCCAAAATGTTTGCACATCACCCAACCCCTAGTGGCTTGATAGCTTAAGAAGTTCTATTGCTATGAAAAAGGTGATGGTTCAAAGCTGTAAGTCTTACCTTAGTCTATTCATGAACCATTGGATTATGAATGAAAGAAGTAGGCGGAATGGGAGATGAAGTTAGCAATTTCATGAACTCCTTGTATCATGTTGATCATTTTGCATTATCCCTATCACGTGGCAATAAAGAGGAGTGGAAAAAGAGAAGTGGTGAAAAAGAATGTGAAAGAAAGTATTGGAAAAAAGAATGAGCTGAAAATAATCGGTCTACTCTACTACAAAGGGTGACTTAGTAATCAGAATTGCATAAAGACCCCTGTTTATTCTCACATAAAATGGTTACCTAGCTATGTGTATACAAAGCATTTCAAGTATGTTGTGGACTAATTAACCGGGGATGCACAGTAGCCCTTATTCACTTTTGCATGAAAAGGTTCCCAACAACTTGAGAAAAAACTTATAAAAAGCTCATGAAAAGAGTGAAAAAGAATGTATGGGGGTAAGAAAAAAAAAGGGGGGAGAAAAGGGAGGAATAGAGAGGTGATGTTGCAAAGAATCTACCCTATCTCCTTCACTTAACCCCACATATGTCCTACTGATCTTGTTTCATTTGTTGTTTGAGTTTATGTGAAGATGGGTAATTGGATGCACTGAGGTGAGTCATCATGAATTACTTGTCCTTACTAGGTAAAAGCACCATCAAGTAACTAAGGCAATTAGAGGTTAGGAGTGGATCACATACTTATATGGGGATTTGCATTAAAGATGGATGGTTCTAGGATGTCTTGTTCTTGAGTAATTTTGGAACTACTTGACTTGTTTTAAATAAAATCTTTCTGAAATTAAGAATGGTCGGTAACCCAATTCTATTGTTGCATGTCTTAGTTATGCATGCATTGAAGGTCATTTGTCTAGCTGTTGAATTTTTGTTTGCTTAAGGAGTAACAAACCTTAAAATGTGGGGGCATGATCATACTGGGTTTTATAGTGAATTTTAGCTTCATACTTAAGTGATTTTGTGCTTATTTGTGATCTTAAATGTTAAAATTCTTTGTGAAAGTGTCCTTAGTTGAAAATCATGTGATTTGATGAGTTTGGACTGCAAAATATGATTATTGGATGTAATTTTAGCAAAATTCATTCTGCTTACAAGATCACAGCTACAAAAGGGACTATCACGCCCATAAACAAGGCAATTACACTATCATGAATGAAAGCAGTCGAAGAATTGGTGCAACAAGCTTCATGACTATGAAAGGAGTTGTAACTACAATGAAAAGGGTGGCAGCCACGAGTTTGAGCATGAAGCATTCTAAAAATGTTAGTCATTGAGGACTAAAATGGCAAGGTTGAGAGTTGTGGCAACGAGGAACTTGTTGGTGCACATGAAAGAAATAGTATAGCATTATATCTAAGGCACTGTTGATGGTCAAGAGGGTGAAAATAGCTTGCCCATATTGGGTTTCAACTGGTTGGGGGCAGAAATTTTAAAACTTTAAAACTATAAAACAACAACATAAATATATTGGAATAACATAGCAAACCCATTCCACATTCACCTACAACATTCATCAATTGAGAACCACCGAAAATAATTGAAAAAAACATACTTTTGGAATCACATTCCAATGGCTGCACCTGTTATCCCGAGCTATGGAACCTCAATCTCTAGTTCATCCACACAACTGTTGTGATGACGAGCACTTTCTACACCTCACAAAATACTTTTTGTGAGGCTCTAACACAAACTCTTTTGAGCTAGAAAGCTTTTGGCGACAATAAGAGATGGAGAGGGTGGCTAGAGTAACATCTCTTCTTACTTGGAAGGTAGCACACAAAAATTATCAAAATTTTTCATGCTTAGAACTCTTTTAAAACATGTATTTATATTAAGACAATAGGGCATGCTAGTTACGGGCTCCGTGGGCTCACTACATGAAGTTTTAGTAATTACTGGCCTATGTTTCATTTATTTATTAAACTCTTTAATAATTGCAATCCATAACTTTTAATTATTAATATCCATTAATAATTAAAGCCCCATCTAGCCTCTAAATAATTAAGGCTTAATCGAATTATAACCTTCAACTTAATTAATCTTATTAATTAAATCAAAGACTATTATGTTTCTAGTTAATAATATCCTTATTAACAAACATGATTACCTTTAAATAATTCTATTAATATTTTGTCTCCTTAATTTAATTAACATTCCTATTGTGCTTCTAATTAATGATCTCATCATTAACAATCACCATGGCAATTTATTTGGTTTAATCCAAGTTCCACCAAATAAATTATGGTACCACCAATTCAACACTCATCATACATAGCAACCTCTTGTCTACGACTCTCTAGGTTTACTTTAATTGGTAACAAACATAGCTTAAAGGATATTAGTAACACCTAGCATACAGTCCATATTGTAGCCCAGTTAAAATGAAGTGAAATAGATCACAATGAACCCTTCTGATCATGAAGACTAGTGGTATAGACCTTTTGTCTTACTCTTTTCTAACGAGTGACAATCATGAATTTAATCAAACTCATAAACTCAGCCATATGACTAATTAGCGTTACCTCATATGACTAATGTTTCTATTATAAACTGGCCTTTAACGCCTTAATAACATATTGACTGTCATGCATACAAGACAACCATGTTATCTCAAATCTAAGGTCCATCTGCACTTAACATGATCACGAAGCAAACGTTAACAATAAAGAGTGACCTCCATGCATCTGCTTCATTTTATGAGTTATTGTCCAAATGCTCCATTCTCCAAAGGCGCATCTACACATATGTATTCTCAATATCTCATATCGAATAGTATGGTGCTCACTGTATAAATAAAGGTGTGCAAGTCTTATTGATTCTCTAATACCCTTTAGAGTGTTTGTGACTCGTAGACCGGTTTTGGTGATTGAGTAACAAGAAAGCCTTATGTCTATATCATAACTCTTTATGACTAAGGCTTCTTAACTCAAACACATGAGTACATACAATACTTTTTTTCCAAATAATATTTACGCACATGAAAACTTGCCAGAATATTGATAAGAAAATCAATATTTCATTAATTAGTGTAAAAAGTGCATATTCAACCAAATGCTCTTTTAGTATTCCTTATTTTCTACTAACATTAGAGGACATATCACTAATAGCACAATCATAGGAGAAAGGATAAGCCACAGATCACAATTTCCGTTTTGATGTAATCACCACACCTGGGCTCACAGTGGCAAAATTTAAGCTTACAGTTGCGAGACCCGCTTCAAAAGAATTCTAAATTATTTTTGGAAGCATATTTTCACACGATTATTGCACTCCTCTTCCATACCCTATCGATCATATATATAAGGCACACAAAAATTAGATCTTAGAGAGTTTTTGGAGAGTCTTTGGTGGTCTTGGAAGCAAGAAACACATTGAGAAGGTGAGCACAAAGGAATTCAACTCAATTTTGGAGACTTCATCCTGTGTGCATCAAGTCAAGATTATAGAATAAGCTTTTTTTTGTTTTTTTCTTTAGTTTAAAATTAGTGGATGATGAAATTTAGTTTGGTTTCGTTGAGAAATATTATGAATTGCGAAATATTACTCTAGTTCCTTGTGTTACTAATATATTATAGATGGATGAATTAATTATTGATTAGCTTCATTGTTCTTGTTATTTGTAATTGTGATTTTAATGCTTTTAAAAACTTTGCTACCCTTTAATTAATTCTGATCATGTGAGGAATAACAAAAATAAAACTCATAAGTTAGACCAATAATTGCAAACATTAAGTTTTTGGAATTAACAAAAATGAAACTGTAAAATTCATGTAGAGTAAATAGTTAATCACAGAACTTAGTCTTAATTTAATTAGGTTGTGGGAACACATCTAGTTGAAATTGAAGCTTCAAGAAAGTGTAGTAGGATATCATGAAGTCAATAGGATTAGCAAGAATGGGCATTCAAAAGTTGGTACAACTTCCAAACCTTGTGTTTGTATAGTGAGTTATGCCATTTACTATTAGATACTAAGAACACGTTCTTGGATACATCATTAGAGAATGAGTATTTAAATATTATCTCAATAAATGAAGTAGACACATGGAGTTCACTCTCAACACTTAATTTCACACTCTGTGATTGTGTTAGGTGTGTCACCTTAGACCTTAGACAACATTGTTATCTTATGCACATAATGGTCAGTGCATCATTAGAGCATCAAGGACCATCATCTATCTTAGCATGAGATAGGTATGGAGGCTTGTGTATAGTTAGTAAGGAATTTATCTCCTTTCAAGTGTGTAAAGTGTTTGTTCTATATGGTTAATGTTCTAGGAGATAGAAATACTTAACTAAGGTAGTGTATGATCAAAAAGAATATCTCGAAAGGATATTAGTCTCATAAAGCAACAGTGATGTTATCATGTAATCAAGCCAATAAGTTTAACTTAATCCAATGCTCTCACTCAATTGGAACAAATTAAGGCAAAAGGCATATAATGTAGGGCATTCAATCTTACAAGAGTTCATGTGATCCATTCAATTTGTCTTAATTTAGCTATGATATGGGTCCTAGGCTAAGCATTACTGTTAGTGATATGCTCTCTAATACCAATAGTTAACAAGGGATACTAAAGGCATGTCTATGTTCAATATGGGCCTTACCTCCTAGCAAGTAAGAAATGCATTTGTCCTATGCAATCGATGTTCCATGAGATAGAAATCTTTAGCCAAGTTAGTCTAACTAGAAAGGAGTTTCTGATAGAATCATTAGTATTGTTAAGTGGTAACATTGATTAACTGACTTTGGAGTTTGATTAAATCTATGGCACTTACTAGGTTGGGACAAAGTAAGGTAAAAAGCCCATAGCACATGGTATTCATGAGCAAAAATGTTTATGTGATCTATTTACTTCATCTTAATTAGGCTACAATGTGGGTTGTAAGCTAAGTATTACTTATAGCACACAAAATAGTAGGAATATGTGACAAGCGATAAATTGGTGGAAATGTAGACAATGTTTGAGAATGGTCATAGAATAATTGATTGGTTATAATTGGATTGGACCAAGTGGATTTACTATAGTATTTGTTAATAACAAGATCATTAATTGGAAAAACAATAGACCTTTAGCTTAATTAATGGGGATTAATTGAATTAAAAAACATGACACAAGTGGGCCTCAATTATTAATGGAAATTAATAATTACAAGGCCATATGGGTTGTAAATATCAATAGAGGTTAATAATTAAACGGTCCGTGGGTGTAGAATAACTTAAGGTCCATGTAGAAAGTCCACTGAACCCATGCCATGAATGTTGGTGGTGTTTTATATGGAAAGGGAATCACAAGCATAGCACTTTGTGTCTTGTAATGAGATTCTAAAGGCACATGGATGTTCTTACTTCTTTATGATTTTATGTGTGTTACGAAATGACAATGGCTCGAGTTTGGTTTATTTATTTGCTCTACATGTTATTCATGATTTTATGTATTAAATTTTTCACGTCAAACCTAATGAAACCTAACAATTTTAAGTT
Organism: Avicennia marina; assembly: GCA_019155195.1. Classification (NCBI taxonomy): domain Eukaryota; kingdom Viridiplantae; phylum Streptophyta; class Magnoliopsida; order Lamiales; family Acanthaceae; genus Avicennia; species Avicennia marina. The sequence continues at coordinate 13,971,026 of CM032754.1, read as the reverse complement.
ATGCTCATAGTTAATTTTAATGATGAACCTACAGAGTCACAGACAAAAGGTTAGAATAATGATAAGTTGAAAATGTGGTTAAGGCATGAATCAGATTCATGAAGTCTTGTGGAAAAATCCCTCTATGTTTGTCACATTAGACCTAACACAAAAGAGTGTTAGCCAGAGATACAATTAGCTAGAGGTGCACAACGTAGTGTGCCCAATCACGGTATAAACCAAAAAAGGAAGGAAAGAGGTGTAAAATAAGGACATCAGGGGGTTATCCATTCTAGTACTACTTTCACCTAAGCATGATTAATTTTGGAGTTCTAATGGGATCGAGTGCATTAGTGATGGTATGTTTGTACCCACATGCTAGCACATAGTAATTCATTTATGGGCAACGCCACATAGGTGTACCTTTTGATGGTCGTCAGTTTTCACTCGAGTCGATTTTGTTGAGTTTAGATAGGTGTGGAATTTTTTTATATTTAAGACTTGAAACATCAAATTATATGCAACGGAAATTAATGATCCCAACCCACCTATTTTCAACATATAACACGTATAAAATAATTCGTACAAGAAAGCAATTCAATTATATCTCTTGAAATCGTATTCCAAAATGAACAAACTCTGGATCCTCAAGCCATGGTCTTCAAACTCCAACCTATGGTTTCTTCACACTATAAACACCTTTGTAAGGCTCTAACTTAAAACTCTTTGGGCAAGGAGACTTCAAGACTAGAGAAAAAAGCAAAAAAGAGGATAGAAACTACTCTCTCTCCTGCTTGAAAGGGATGAATGAATTTTTACTAATTTTTTTTTTGTCTTTTTATGATTGAAACTCTTCTAAATCTATTTAGTTCTAAGTTACAATCTCCTACAATTGGTAGAAAATCATATTTCCATATATAGCACCAAAGGCACACATAGCTTGAGCTCTATGGGCTTTTTAAATAAACATTTCTTGGCCCATATATTATTTAATTATTAATCTTATTAACAATTATAGCCCATTTAACCTTTAATTATTAATCTTGTCCCTTAATTTAATTAATCCCATTAGTTAAATAAAAAGACTCACTATGCTTCTAATTAATAGCTCCATTATTAACAAGTATAATAGGAAATCTACTTCATCCAATCAAAATGAAAAAAATTTAATTCCTCCACTAAACTACTTTAGTCTCACTCATAAGACTTCTCAAGTCACATTCTCATCACAATTAATTAACCACTTGTCCTTTATTCCAACCTTTTATACATGACTCTTTAAGTTCATCCTTAATTAACAATAAGCATAACTCAAATGATATGGATGGTGCAGAACCTAAAAGCATGCTGAAGCCTAATTAAGATGAAGTGAATGGATCAAAAAATCTCTGCCGATCATGAATACCAGGTCATATAGGTCTTTTGTCATACTTTGTCTTGACTGAGTCATGGATTTAATCAAACTCATTAGCTCGGTCATATAACCAATCAATGTTACCTCATGTAACTAATGCTTCTATTGGAAACTTCTTTCTAATTTCACACTATCTTGGCCATGCAATTTACATCTCATAGGACATCAATTGTACAAGACAAACACTTTGCTGACTTGCAAGGCAGCAAATCCCTTATTGATTGTATACATACCTCCATACGCACTTGAAAAATGATACATTAGGCTCATGACCCTATCTCATATTATAATAGAAGTTGGTCCTTAATGCCCAAATAATGCATTGACTATCATACACATAAGATAGCTATGTCATTTTTATGATATGCTCTCTAATTCTAAATTATCAATGAGGGATACTAAAGGAGTATTTGTTGTATATTTTAGTTTTTCATTGACTAATAAAATATTGATGTTCATTTTCTCAATATCATAGTAGTGTTTCTTTCATGCATGTAAATTTTGAATAGGATAAATTATTGCATGTCCCCATGTTATTGTGTTAAGAAACCTTATTCATAAATGATTACGTGTGGTTGTGTTAATACACAAATACTAAGACCAGTTTGTGAGTCTTTGAATCTCTGGAGGGCATTAGAGAGTCAATAAAACTCACATACCTTGTACTTGTATTTTGAGTGCCATGCTTTTCAGTATAAGATACTAAAAACATATGTGTGTAGATATGTCATTAGAAATGAGTATTGGAATAATAACTTAAAGAACGAAGTAGACACATAGAGTTGTCTCTTTGCTATCAATGTCTAGTATCCTAATCATGTAAAGTGTTAGGTTTCATTAGCATTCAGCATGAAAAACTTTGACCATTAAAACCTTAAAACGTAAGAGACACACAACGGAATGTGATGCTCTAAACATAGTATGTTTTTGTTGTAAAACATGCAATATATCAAAAATTTATCAAAGCATGAAATAATAGCTCCTTAGAAATGTTTTCCAATGGTTACACTTGCAATCCTTGAGCTGTGGCCCTCAAACCCTAACCTCTAGTTTGACTACACAACTACTGTGATGATGAGCACTTTTTATACTATGCAAACACCTTTCTTATGACATTAATGCAAACTATATTGGGCTAGAATGTTTTTTAAGACTAGAGAAGAGTAAGAGAGAGTGGCTAGAAGGCTTGTCTTCTCTTGCTTGGAGGGTGCGCAATTTTTTTAGCATTCAAGTAAGTTTAGAACTCTTTCTAACATGCTTAAATAATTAGAGTACTAGGATTTCAAGACATGGGCTCCATCAACCTGGACCTTTAACTAAATCTTAGCCCATGGACTATTTATTATTAATCCCATTAATAATATGTAGCCCATATGTCTTCCTCAATTATTAGTCTCCATTAATAATTAAGACCTAATTGTGACAAGTCACTGTAATTTAATTAATCCCATTAATTAAATTGAAGTCCTCATTGTGATTCTAATTAATGATCTTATTATTAACAAGCATCATGATAATTTATTTAGTCCAATCCAATTGCAACTAAATATATTATTTCTTGAGTTTTCTTAAGCCTTGTATGCAACCCACTAATTTAACACTCATCATCCATACTAACATTTTTTGTGTGACTCTTCAATTTCATCTTTATTTGACAACAAGTATAACTTAAAGGATATGGGAAGCATCTAGTCTATAGCCCATGCTATAGTCCAATTAAGACAAAGTGAAACTTATCACACTAAACCCTTTCGATCATTAGTGCCATGCTATATAAACTGTGTCTTACTTTAACTAAACTGAGTGAGAGTCATAAATTAAGTCAAATTTACAAACTTGGTCATATGACTAATCAATGTTACCCTATGAGACAAATGCTTCTATTAAAAACTCCTTTTCAATCATACACTTCCTTGGCTAAGGGCTTCTATCTCATGGAACACCATCCATACAAGACAAATTCCATACTCACTTATATGGAGAGAAATCCCTTATTGAATAAAACAATACCTTCATATGAATTTGAACAACAGCACGTTACATTTATGACCCTATTCTATATCAGGATAGATATTGACCCTTACTGCCCTAATGACATGTTAACTGTTATGCACACAAGACAACCATGTAGTCTCTAGTCTATGGCCCATTCGCACTTAACACAATCGTGAATCAAGATGTTGATAGCCAAGAGTTAACTCTATGTGTCAACTTTATTCTACGTGTCATTATGTGAACGTCCATTCACTAATGATGCATCAACGCATATGTAATCTCAATATCTCTTATCAAATGGAATGACACTTATCATACAAATTCATGATGTGCTAGTCATTCTAACTATATAATGCCCTTTAGAGTGTCTTTAACTTGCGGATTGGCATTAGTGATTGTGTACTAAAACATTCTTGTGTCCATATTCTTAAATACTTATGAATAAGGCTTCTTAACTTAATCACATGAGTACATGCTTTATTTTACGCCAATTAATATTTAAAGGCATGAAAAACTTGCTAAAATATTGATATATAAAATCAATATTGTATTAATTAATTTAGAAATGTGCATATACAACCATGATGTCCTCTAATATCCCTCTTTAGTTATTAGCGTTAGAGGGAATATCACTAATAATCTTTGACTTGCACTCTAAGGCCGATAATACTAATACCAATCACTATGATATCTAATACCCATCTTCTCAAGATAATAATCCAACTGCCTTTGAGTCATCAACTTAGTAAGTGAGTCAGTCACATTGTCAATTGAAGCTATTTTTTGCATAACTACATCACCCCATCCAATGATTTTTCTAATAATGTGATAAAACCTCTCTATGTATTTTGATTTCTAATAAAACCTTGGCTTCTTCTCATGTGCGATTGTGCCATTATTGTCACAATAAAGTGGTAGTAGTTTATCCAAATTTGGAACCATCTAAAGTTTTTTCATGAATTTCCTTATCCAAATAATCTTCTTAACAACATCACATGCAATGATTTACTTAACCCTGGTGGTAGAGTCGGCAATCATATTAATTTTGGAACTCTTCTAATGTTCGTGACATGCTTTCTGACACTAAATTATCAATAAGGGATATTCGATATAAATGTTATCATTATAATTTAACAAAATTTTGATGATTATTCTATCAATATTTGGGCTGCATTTTCATGCTGCCATGAAATGTTGCACATGCCCTTGTGGTTGTGTTAAGAGTTCTTTGTAAATAATCATTACAAAAGGTTGTCTTTGTAAATAATCATTAAAACCAGTCCACTAATCACACACTCTAAAGGGCATTAGAAAGTTGATATAACTTACACTTGTATTCGCACAGTGAACACCATGTCATTCGATATAAGATATTAAGAATACATGTGTGTGGATGCATTATAGGAGAATAAGCACTTAGATATTGACTGGTAGAATGAAGCAAACACAGGGAGTTCACTTTTTGCTATTAATGTCTTGCTTTGTAATCGTGTTAAATGCGCATAAACCTTAGAGCTAAGATGACATGGTTGTCTTGTGCACATGACAGTTAATGTGCCATTAGAGTATTAAGGACCAATATTTATCTTAGTATGAGATGGGGTCATGAGTTCAAAGTGCTATTACCCGAGTGCGTATGCAAGCATGTGTGTGTTCAATAAGGAATTTGCCTCCTTGTAAGTGAGCAAAGCATTTGTCCTATGCAATTGATGTTCTATAAGATAAAAATCCTTAGCCAATGTAGTATATGATCAGAAAGGAGTTTTCGATAGAAACATTGGTCCCATGAGGAAACATTAATTGGTCATATGAATAAGTTTCTGAGTTTGACTAAATCCATGGCTCTCACTTAGTTGGAACATTAAACAAAAGGTCTATACCGTATGGTATTCATGATCGGGAGGGTTTATTGTTATCCATTCACTTCAGCTTGGATGGGCTATGATATGGGCTACAAACTAAGCGTTTAGTCAAAGATGAACCTAAAATCTCACACATATAAGAACAAAATGATAGCATGAAGCAACTGCAAAGTCATGAACACAAGGCTCGAGAAAACTTGAGAATGAGGCTTGAAAAGTCCCATGGAGGGTTTAATTTGGTTACAATTGGATTAGGCCAAATTGGAATGATTTATTGCTCATTATGTTTGTTAGTGATGAGATCATTAATTAAGAACATGATGAGCTTTTAACTTAATTAATGGGTTTAATTAAATTAAAGGGACAAGGCATCAGAGAATTATTTTATACCTATTCTATATGTTAATAATGGAGATTATTGATTGGAAACATAATAGGCATTTAATTTAATCAATGGGATTAATTAAATTGAAAGAAATAATTCAAATGAGTTGTAATTATTAATTAGATTAATAATTAAAAATAGAAGGGTTTGAATTAATTTTAAGGTCCATGCGAAAGCCCATATAGCTCATTTCACAGGCCCTAAGAATCCTCGTATAAATAAGATTGTGTCTTGAGAATGAATTGCTTGGAAGGGTTCCAAAAGATAGACATTATTCACATGAACAATACTGCCACCGCTGCTCATCTGTGGTACTATTCACATGGGTACTATTTACCACTTGCAAGTGAAAGAAAATTAGTTTCTAATCTCTCTCTATTTTCTATTAGGAAAATACTTGAAGTGAAAATGTAGTGAGATTTCATGTAAAGGTTTGTGGAGTTTTGTTGAAGAACTATATCCAAAGATTTGTTCATGTAGACAAACTAGAGTTTGTAAATTTATTGTGGCCGGTGGATCAAAGAAAAAAAACTAAAGAAATTATTTCCAGGTAATCATTCACACAACTTTCTTATATTTAATGTTTATGTGTTTTATGCGATGAAAGTAGACCGGGTTGAGATCTTACTTATTCCACTACGTTCTTGGGTTATTTTGCAATTAAAATTTAAAAATTTTGGCATATCATACTCAATGAAAGCTAACATCTAATTGACTATAAACCTAGAAATAAACTTGCTATCATCCAGATCTAACAAGAAGTTAGAATTTGTGTATCCTTCTACTCTTGTTTTAGTTTTTTCATTGTTTTCTTGTCTTTTTCATTATTTTCTGCGCTTCTAATTAGAAGTTCTATTACGGGAGGATGTTGGCATTTTATAAGATCTTGCATGCAATACGGCAAGAGCATGGATTTGGAGGAATTTGACCTAAAAATTGAGAGGGCACGTCACTGGAGATGAACCTTGAATAGAGGACAACAAAAAGAGATAGAGATGGATGACAACCCACCACTATCACAACAACATTAGGAACAACTTCAACAACCTAATCAAAAGGCCATACCGGACTATGTTTAGTTAGTGACCGATCCGGATATTACTAGAATAGTGACATCACCAACGAATGCCAACAACATTGAGCTGAAACCTAGACTAATCAACATGTAGCTGAATCAATTTGAAGGAGCCCCACATGACGATGCCAACACCCACTAGGTAGCATCATTATGTGGTAGGATACGGTGAATAAATTATTAGCAAAATATTTTCCTCCTGCCAAGACAACTCAACTGCAGTTGAAGATTGGTACATTCAAGCAACTAGAATCAAAGATGCTTCCTAACATGTGGGAGAGATTTGAGGAGTTATTAAGGAAGTGTTCACAAAAAGGATACCTCTTGTGGATGCATGTACAGACCTTTTACAATGGTATCACTAGACAATTAAAGACAATATTAGATGCCACAGTTAGAGGCGCATTAGTGGTGAACAAGTTACCAAAAGAGGCTTAGGATGTTATTGGAGACATGGCTTCAAATGCATATCAAAGGCGATCAAAGAGATCAACCGTCCATGATGTTGACACATGACAACTTTCTCTGCAAAAGTGAACTCTAGTCTAAAATGATTGATAATAGTTGTGAACTCTCTGCAAAAGTTGTGAGCCACTACTTAAGGCTCACAAGCACGCTTGCCGGAATTTGATTCCAGTAGGTATAATTTATTGCTTATTTTTTGATGTGATGTCTTGCATCTTATGTAATGAAATTGGATGGGGTCTTTTGCATTTGTTTCCATTGCGTATTATGTATGTTTTTAGTTTTTAAAGTTTGAATTTTAACATGCCTAACCTTAGTGAAACCCAACATGTACTTAATTTATGATGAAATTTTTTAGTGATTCGTGGATGATTGGTGCATGATTCTAGTATTGTTCTTGTGTATGCAAGTTTTTTGATTGATTTTGTTGTGATATGTCCTAAACATCTTTTGTACTTCGCCTTAGAATGTTTGACTACTTGGGAAGTATTATCATAGAGGAAGGGATAATTGGTTAAGGAATGCAATTCTTGCTTTAGTGTGTTGAAATACCTTTAGAAAACAAATGAAAATAATAAAATGGGATATGGATTATATTGGCAATTCTTTCAAAATTTCAGCCTATAAGAAAAAAATTTCTTCCTTTGGTCAACCTATTTAAGCCTTGTTGCATTATGTTGTTGTTGATTATCCCCTTACTTTGGTTGTTTGAACTAGGTGGGAAGAAAAGGAAAAAAGTTGTGTAGAAAAGAAAAGTGGCAAAACAAAAGGAGAAAAAAAAAGACAAAAAAAAGAAGAAGTAAAAAAGAGATAATAGAATGAAAGTCAGCATGTACATAAATATTCTACTCCACCAAGTAATGTGACTTAGTGACTAGGTTACATGAAGACCCTTATTCTTTCTCACGTAAAATGGTCATTAAATTCTGCATATGTTGTGCATTTTAGGTTTGTTGTAAGTTGAGTAACCGGAGGTATGGGTAAGCATTGTTCACCTCTGCAAAAAGGTCTCCCGACAACCTTGGCAAACATCCAAAAGCTTAGTTAAGGAGGAAAGAAATAAGTGCAGGGGAGGAAAAAGAGATTAAAAAGAACGTTGTTTGAATTTTGCGAAGTTCTTATCCTTTTGTACTTGAGTTAGCCTGCACCATGAAATTCCATTGATTGTCCTTTTGTAGTGTTTGAGTTTGTTTGAAAAGGGTCGATTGATTGCATTCAGTTGAGTTGCTTCAAGATTTATTGTCTTTACTTGTAATAAACCATTATAAGTTAAGTGTTTAAGGATGAGAAGTGAAACACATGCACTAAGAGGACTTCCTGAGGATGAAATGAGTTGAAACTATTGAACTTTTGAGTGATCTCGAGAATTGTGTAATTTATGAGCTTTCATTTTCTAAAATTAAGAGGAATGGCCACCATTTATGTTCTACATTCATGAATTCACCATTTGCATGATTTACATGTCTCCATGTTTTGGATTGCAATGAGTTAAGTTTGCTAAGGACTAGAAAATGTTTAAGTGTAGAGATGTGATAACTTTGGGTTTTATAGCATAAATATACCTTGTTGTTTATAAGTATTTTTTTTTTGGTAGTTTCATCGGCATTTTGTGCTTAATTGTGGAGAAATTGATTGCAATTACTTAAAACTATCATTCTAGTGTTTTGAGTGTTTTTTGAAGAAAATAATTAAAATTGGGGTATTGCATGCACTTAAAATAATTTTTAACTTTTTTAGGTCGTGATAGTGAAAAGTAAGTTCACAATAGCGATGAGCTAAGTTGCAATTACAAGACATCTTTGTGAATGGCATGCTAGCAATCACATTCACACTTGCAAGAGGCAAGACCACTATAAAGAGTGGGGAGTAGGCACTTGCGAGTGCAAACGCAATAGAGGGTGATATTCAGCTATGAGAGTTCATACAGTCTTAAGGTAGGAGTTTGCCATCACAAAAGGGAAGTTCGTAATCCCGCCATTGGAAGCAAGAATTACATGGTCACTACTATCAAGCTTGTGATCGCGATGGAGAAGTTTGTAATCATGAGAGGTGTTCACAATTGTAGATGGGATTGTGAGAACATGCTAGATGCAATTTTTCATGGGCAATCTCATCTTTTCCATGTTTTCTCAACTCTACTAGTGTATACATATAAAAGCGCCAAAATTTTAATTAGAGGGGAACTTTTGGATGAAAGATTGAGCATTGGAGATAAGGAACAAGAATTTTGGGAGGAGGATATCAATTCAAGGAGGCAAACACACCATGATTTGGAACATGTCAATTGTCGCATCTCTTAGACTAAGAATTCTCCACATTTCTTGTGTTTTAAAACCCTATTGGATATGATGAGTTTACCATTGATACGTTTTGGAATTTTTATGGGTAGCTAAATTAATTTTTAGGACCTCATGATTGTAGACTATGAAGTTATGAATTTTATTTAATTAATTGTCCTTGCATTTGTTATTTACAATTGATGATTTGTATGGCGATTAAACAATTTGATCAACCCTTGAATTATTTTGTGACTATGCGGAAAATAATAGGAGTGAAATTGATGTATTAAACTTTTAATTGTAAACATTAATTCTGTAGAAACAAAGAAAGTGAAATCATAGAATTAATGTAGACATATATTGTTAATAACAGAATTCAAAATTTAACTAGATTAGTATTGGGAAAACCTGCTAACATCTTGAGTCGAAGTTTTGAGAGAATTTGGGAGGATATTACAAAGACAATAGAATTAAAAATTTATGACAAAGTCATTAAACTGATAATTAACATAGGATATTCATTGTTTTGTGTCAATCTACAAGGGAGTAGAATTATTTCATCATTGGTAGTTACTTCTATTGTTTGCATGCTTTCTCACATGCTTGTTACTTATTTTAGTATTCAATTCTTCTGTCACCTTTTTATATCACTCCCATTATTTAAACAGGCTTGACGAATAATCATTTAGTTTATTTATAGACACAAATCCCTTTCTAAGAATTTCATAGTTACAGTGTAGTATATTCTTGACAATCACAAATAATGTTTGAAATAGAAAACGAAGCCAATATACCAATCCAAATATTCAAATAAAGTACCATCTATATTACTACTGATAAATGACATTTAAATGTGGTATTTCCTTACATCTTTAGCAATGGAGGAGTTAGGACAGCCTCTTTGAATATTGCATCGAACGCATTTTGTAAACAAGACTTCAGCTTGGTAGAGTCGACAAGCCCCTTTTCCGCCCCAATTGCCAACCTCAGTTCTCCCATGTAGCTCATCATTGTAATAGTAAGGCTCTAAAGATGGAATGCATTCAACAAGTTTATCAGTAAATAATACATATATTAAAATATAAATGGTTGAATACAGTTTCATGGTTAGAAAAGAAAATTAATTTTCATTTAGGATATTGATTTTTTCAGAATAGTATACTGGTGTTTGGAAACAATGATTAAGACTTTTAGTGTTAAAGTGATTTGTTAGCATTATAAAATTATCTATTATAAACAACTATACTGATTGATAATTAATCCGCACTACAAGCAACTTCTAACAAATCAAACATTATAAGAGCCGACAAATTTTGATGGAATATAACCCAAAAGTTTGAATTTTGGGCTGATTCATTCAGTTCATTAACAAAGGCCATGTTTGTTTCCTAATTAGGATGGGAGGAAATTTTGAATGATTTTGTTGGGAATGAGACAAAATTATTATATTATTTTCCTCTGAACTTAATGTAAACAAATTTTTCTGTCACATGATACGAAAGTGCAACGAAATACACTCTATCCCCACTCGGTCCAATTATAGAGAACCTTTTTCGACAGATCAATTCAATTAGGACCGAAGTGTTATAGTTTCATCTAAACATTCACACGGGTCGCCCCTTCACATGCATAATCCAGTACTAAAACTGAGATTAAGAGAGTGTTTGGCTAAGCTTGTTTTTTATAATTTATAAGATGCTTTTATAATTTATAAATTCATACATCATATTTTAAAAATAAGTAAATAAAGTGTTTAATAAAATCATCTTATAAAATTTTATTGAAATTTATAATTGTTGTTGGTTATAATTTCTTATGTAATAATGATGAAAATAAAGTCAATACTACTAATAAAATGTAATTAAGAATATTTATATTATTTTTAATAAATAAAATGAAATAACTTATAAGATATATGAAAATAAAGTACAAATACCTAACTTAATTTTAAAAAATTTATAAGTTCCAAATATTTTATTTTCAAAACTTAAAGCACATTAATCACAAATTACGAAACATTAATAAAATATTTATAAATTTATAAATATTTTATAAATTATTTTTAAAAAGCTTACATGCCAAACTATACAAGAAATACAGCATAAAACATTAGCAAATGGAGTGAAGAAGTCAGCAAAAGACGAAGACTAGCAAGATCAAAGATGACAGCTAAGTCTGTCAGGTTGTCCAGTTGTGCATGCAGTGAAAGACTTTCTTCTTTATCCTTCTTCATGTGTCTTTTTGTAGCAGTATTTACTTGGTTCTAACAGTGCATGAGTTAGGTATTTTTGAGCTATAACCGTGGAAGTTAACTCCTAGCATGTTATTTAAGAATTGACTGTGTGAGAGTGTAAATTGTTTCCTGTTTTGAGTAGTTTGTGTATTAGTTCATTTTTTTATCAATTCAATCAATTTTTCTTGCTTAGATTGATGAAGCATTCATGTTAAGAGTTGAAGATGATCCAGTTTCATGCATGATTGCAATTTTGACATGGTATCAAAGCCACTAAAAGGGATCTATGTGCATCCTTAGTAACAATCCTTGATCAGCTTTCTTGTTTTCCGTTGCATATATCATGGATTCATTCTCTTCAAGATCTATCAACCCTATCAATCTAAATAATTCCAACACCTCAATTGATGATCTGGATTCTCCTTATTTCATTCACTCTAGTGACAATCATAGCACAGTAATAGCTCAGTCGAAACTCACAGGTTCTTAGTTTGCAACTTCGAGTTGTTCCTTTTCTCTTGCCCTGTCCATTTGGAACAAAAAGGGTTTCATTGATGGAATTATAAGGGAACCGCCTCTTGATGATCCCCTCCATCAAGCCTGGATGAGATGCAATGATTTAATTGTGGCATGGCTTCTCAAATCCATGAATCCTACATTGGCAGCAACAGTCTTCTATATGAAGTTTACATCTCAGATATGGTATACCTTGAACAAAAGGTTTTCACAGCCTGATGACAATCAGGTGTGTAGATTACAAGGTGAGTAACACAATGTCACTCAAGGAACTAAGTTTGTAGATGCTTATTTCACTGAATTGATGACCATATGGGAAGAGCTCAGACAGTATAAGCCCCCTCCCCATTGTAACTATGGTAGATGCAATGAAGTCTGTTTCCAAGAATTCATTGACATGCAAGAAAAGGAAAGAGTATACAAATTTCTCAATGGAATAAATGATACCTTCTTAGCCAACAAATCTCAGTTGCTAAGGCAAAGGCCATTTCTATCACTTGAAGAGGCTTACAATACCATTGTTGTTAAGAAGGGACAAAGGATTGCACGTCATGACAGGTCACTAAGTGAAGCTGCTACCATGGCATCCAATCTAATAGAAGAGGAAAGAAGTAAGAGACGGTGTGCTAACATTGTGGAAAGAAGGGTCACTCAAGAGACAAGTACTACAAGATCATTGGCTTCCCATCTAATTTCAAATTTACCAGAGATAAGGGGAGAGGGGCTCAGGGATCTTCCAACCATTCTATGGCTAATCAAATCTCTGCTTCTTCATCTAGTGGAGAAAATATCATGGAAGAAAGGGGGGATGAGCTGAAGTTCACAAAGGAACAAGTTAAGAAATTGCTAAGGCTATTTGAGTCTCACAACATGGCTGAATCTGATAGTGTAGGTTGCAAAATCGGCATGAGCTAGTTACAAACTAGAAACCTAATGAACCACATCCCTCTTATTCTAATTTTATAGATATACCTCTCCTTTGACCGCATGAAGAATACCCTTCCGTTTCATTATCATCCTTTAGAGATAAGACTGAAATTGCTTGCAATGGACAATCACCCTTAGGCTCAACTTATTGGATCATCGATAGTGAGGTTTCTAATCAAATATGTTGCTTTATTGACTTTTTCAAGTCTTATTTTTCAGTGTCTAATATGTATGTTAACCTCCTAAATAATTCTAAGGTTCCTGTCAAGAATATAGGGACTGTAGCGATATCAGATTTCCTTGTGATCAGTGATGTTCTTCATGTACCATCTTTTACATTTAATCTGATTTCTGTCAACCAAACCCAGTCTCATTGCTGCTCCCTTGTCTTTGATTCTAATTCCCGTCACATCCAGGTCCACTCACCATGGATGAGGATTAGACTTACTAAAGAATTTTGGAAACTCTATAAGAAGTCATGTTGGTTTAGGAATCAACACTACAGTCAGGCCACAAAATCCATCTACCCAAGATAGCTTTGATGTCTGGCACTTTAGATTAGGACATCTTTCTCATTAAATAGCTGAAACTATTCATTCTACTCACTCTTATGTCAATGTAAAACCTCACAAGATTTGTCAAATCTGTCCTTAGGCCAAACAGACGAGGATTCCTTTTCCCATACATGAAAGAACCATTGTTAGACCTTTTGAACTTGTATATGTGGATGAATGGGGACCTTGTTCTACTGCTACAATAAATGGATATCATTTTTCTTGACCATTGTAGATGATTTTACTTGTTGTAATTGGATATATCTTATGAGCCACAAAAGTGAAATTGCTTTCTTGTTGCCTTCTTTCTATAATCTGATCCATAATCAATTTGACAAGAAATTCTTGACCATAAGAACTAATAATGCCCCTGAATTGCACCTTGCCTCCTTCTTTCCTGAGCATGGAATAGCACATGAACACTCTTGTGTAGAAACTCCACAGCAAAATGCTGTAGTCGAAAAAAACCACCAACATGTCATTACCACCGCTAAAGCTCTCCTCTTCCAAGCCTCTATGCAAAAAAAAAAAATTGAGGGCATGCTGTTTTGTGTACAACATATATCATTAATAGACTTCCTATAATGATTCTTGCCTAGAAGTCACCTTTTGAGATCCTTTTTAACAAATCACCAAACTATCAGCATCTTAGAGTCTTTGGCTGTTTAGCATTTGCTTCCACCCTCAAAAGGAATAGATCCAAATTTGATCCAAAGGCTAGAAGATGTATTTTCATAGGGTATCTAATTGGTATGAAAGCATACAAATTGTATGATCACGATTCCCAAGAAGTATTTTACTCCAGGGATGTTATGTTTCATGAACATGTTTTTCCTTTTGACAAGGACTTCCATGAGTCACTCAATGTTTCAAATCTATCACATAATTCACCTGTTATACCTAATCCTCTGGAACATCTATTGACAGAGCAGTATAGTGGCTGGGGGTCGTCTAGACATGGTTCATTTGATGAGACTATTGGTGAAGGTCCTAATCATGCATCTCCAAACACATACATTGATGCACCTCATCACCAACCTACACATTCTGATACCATTGAACAGCAGCCCTCACAAGCTTAGCAACTTGATGAAAATCACCTTACATTGCCTAGAAGATCTATTAGAACTAGAAGAATTCCTAAATATCTTAACATTTATCAGCATGGCCTTGACAGACCAACTGCAACAAGTAGTTGTCTTTACCCCGTTTCCAACTACCTTGATTCGACCAAATTCTTACAAACCTATAAGTGTTACCTAGCATCACTAGACACCATACAGGAACCAAGTTCTTATGCTGAAGCTGCAAGCCAGACACATTGAAGGAATGCCATGTTGGAAGAGCTATAGGCCTTAGAAAACAACAAAACGTGGGAGATTACTGTCTTGCCAAAAGAACACCATGTGATTAGATGCAAGTGAGTGTACAAAACGAAGCTCAAGTTAGATGGAAGGGTTGAAAGGTATAAAAAAAAGGCTTTTCGCAAATGGATATAGCCAATTGGAAGGACTTGATTGCTAAGAGACCTTCAGCCCTGTGGTTAAACAAACCACTATTAGACTATTTTTTTTCCTTGGCTACAGCCTATGGAAGGCATCTTTAGCAACAAGATATTCACAATGCTTTCCTTAATGGTGATCTTGAAGAAGAGGAATACATGAAGATACTACAAGTGTATATGGTGAAAGAAAAATTATAGAATAAGGGACAGAAAACAGTGTGCAGATTAAGGAAGACCCTGTATGGTCTCAAGTAAGCTTCAAGGCAATGGAATGTGAAGTTACAGAAGTACTATGCCAGTATGGTTTCATACAATCAAGCTCATATCATTCATTGTTTGTAAAAGGGTCACAACATGACAATAAGATAGCTCTCCAAGCAAGAAGCCTATTCAAACATCGATTGGGGTGAGTGCTATGATACTTAGACGATCACAGGTTATTGTGTCACGCTTGGTGAATCCTTAGTGAGTTGAAGGTCAAAGAAACAAAATGTAGTAGCCAGAAGTTCCATAGAAGTAAAAAATAGGGCCTTAGCTTTCTTTGTTTGTGAGGCTTTATGGATACAAAATATGATGATAGAATTGTTGTTGAGTGTACCAATATGATGATAGAATTGTTGTTGAGTGTACCAAGCCCGTTGTGATTTACTATGACAACTAAAGTGTTGTGCAAATAACTAAAAATCCTACCTATCATGAAAGGACAAAGCATTTTGATTTAAATCTACACTTTATTAGAGAAAAAATTCAACTGGGAATAATTAAGATTAGAAACATCAAGGGGACTAAGCAATTTGTAAATATTTTCACTAAAGGACTTAGTGTGACTCAGTTCAATAAATTGCTTGGCAAGATAGGTGTGGATAACATACACACTCATCTTGAGAGGGAGAGAGTGTCAAAATATACAAGAAATATAGCATGAAACAGCGGCAATGGAGTGAAGAAGTTGGTCAAAGACGAAGACTAGCAAGATTAAAGATGACAACTAAGTCTACCGGCCTGTCTAGTTGTGCATGCAGTGAAATACTTTCTTTTTAATCCGTCTTCTTGTGTTTTTTTTTAGCAATTATTTAGTTGGTTCTAACAGTGCTTGAATTTGGTGTTTTTGAGCTAAACTGTGGCAGTCAACTTCTAGCATGTTATATAAGAATTGATGAAACAATAACTCTATTGTGTGAGAGTGCAAATTGTTTCCTATTTTGAGCAGTTTCTGTATCAGTTCCTTTTTATCAATTCAATCAATTTTTCTTGGTTAGACTGATGAAGCATTCGAGTTAACGGTTAAAGGTGATCAAGTTTCATCCATGACTGCAATTGACATTACAAACTCATGCGATACCTACATTCGTTTTCCAATTAATGCGAATGTTAGTACTCCACCTGGCTTAGCCCCAAAACCAGCCTACCAGCAATAATTGTGATTATTAAAAGTGACATTTTTGAAGAAGTATGAATGAATTTTAAAAATACTACCTGAGGAACTCCTACAACCATGAAGTACAAGCCTTTGACCGGGTGATTTGACAAAGCCATTCGTTCCACAGGCCCCGTCAAATTTGAGACTGTCATGCTCGTGTTCTTCAAAGTTGTGTGAATGTATTGAGCCGTCACCTCCGCAATTATTCAACTCAAAGAAAAATTAATATTCGAGTATGCATAAATTTTCAAAATATAAATAAAAATGTTTTCTACATATTTAAAGATAATTTAGAGTTGAATGAATTATTGAATTCTCTACTACGTAATTTACCATGATTTTTTAAACAAAACCAAAAGTTGCTAATCATTTTCAAAATTGAAAAAACTATTATTTTATAATTATTAATCACTTACGTTAAGAAATGATCATAAGAAGAATCCAAATTAATAAAAAAAATTCTATGAAAAAGGAAAATCTTACTTGTTTTAGTTTTTGATTTGTATCAAAATTCAACTAAAATTAAAAGAAGTTTAAAATCCATATATACATATATAAATATAAACGATAAGCTACGTTCATTCAACTATTAATCACAACTTGACCCTAAAATACCTTCAATTCCGCATCCAACACATTTATTTCTGTATAAATTAACACTGTCTTAACATTATGAAACTCAATTCCCCAACTAATTTGTTCAATTTTCAAAATGCAAAATCAGAGCAACCAACTCCTAAAATCAGCGCGTCATCCTTCATTTGATTCCTAGATATCTTACCACTTCGAAAAAATGAATTAGAGCATAAAAGTAGTAATAAAAACAAACTTGATTGCACAAATACATGCACATACCTCTGGGCCTCTTAATTTCCTCAATGTGTCCAGCAATTTCCCAGTTAAAACCACGGCTAAAGAATTTTTTTTCCTCTTGATGACTTCTTGAGCTTTGAGCACAAAGCTGAGAGGGTTGATTGGCTCTTTCCCGTCTACTTCCGGAACAGAAACATGAAGGAAGGCGAACTGATTGCCCCAGGGGGACTCTGCCCCTGGTTCGACCATCTCGGAGATGGACTTGTAGCCAGCAACGTTCCTGGTGTTCAGCAGAACTAATGCAGTTGATTGTGCATTCCTTAAGCTATGGTTCATGGCCTCCATGTAGAATCTAATCCCCAGGAAGACTACTCCACATATCACATCATTTATCGTCTGTTCGTGAAAAGAGAATAACTCCCTATTTTAGGATTACATAATAAGTAAATTAAGCATACACGTGCGCATGTTGTCCAGTAAAATGCACAAAGTCGAATGAAATCAGTGAGATGAAATTGCTACGTATTGTCCTTTATGAATTAATTACTGTAATTAATGACGGACAGCGCTCACAATTCTTTAAAAATTATTAAATAACTCCTGATTAGATATAATATACATTTTTATTATTCAAACAATATATATTGGAATAAGTAAGAATTTTGATTTTTTTAATTTTTGTAAAATATAAATCTTTATTTTTATTTTTAAGAAATTTTAAAATTGAAATTTTAAATTTAATTTTTATGAGTTGGAAAATAAAATTTTACTCTCTTATAAAATAAATCTTAAAAAAAATTTCTGTTTTAATTATAAATTTGAAATTGTTGTATTATGTGAAAATAATGTTAGACGTATGCCTCTTTTATAAAATATTTAAAATATATAAAAATTTAAAAGTACAAAGATATTTAATAAAATATAGATTATTAATATAGAAACTTTTTTTTTTTAATTTTTCATCCAAAGATCTTAGAAACTTTATTTTTTACCTCATGAGTTTTAAATTTTATAAATGATTGAAGACAAAGACTTGTATTTTCTGTAATATAAATTCAAATTTTATAATATTTCTCAACAACATTTCAAATTAATATAAAAAATATATTTTATAAAATTATAATTAGATAATTGCAATGCCATCTTCTTAAGTTTGGATTTTCTATATAATATCCCATCAGAAAAACTTGGTCAACCAACCCAACTATCAATTAAGGATAAAATTGAATTTTTATGTAATTTTTTAACTGACATTTTTATTTTTTAGCCACCCACTCTCCGAATAGACTAAACTAATTAATTTGAGAGGTAATTTGAGAGAAGTCCTTATAATTGTATGTTTTGAAAAATATTTACAAATTATTGCGAATTAAAATATATGATAAAAACACTAATTCAGAATAAATATTTAGAGTTAAGGAATACGTAAATATTGCGAACTTGAAAACAGATACAGGTGTTAATTAGATTAAATACTGACAAAAATTTTAATACGATGATGGATTAACAAATTGTTGATGTTGTTTTACCTAGAAATTAGCAACACCAGAAACTACCATAATCTACGCTCCTGTTTGCGGGAGAAGGGCGGAATTTACTTCCAGCTCAAATTTATTTATAAGTTAATAAGTGATGCAAAGAGTTATTATGATGCAGCGCATTCTAGTTGTCATATAGTCTTTTAATTTCCATTGAAAGCACTGGTCGTGTCGTACTTCATGCTCAAAACACAAATGAGGAGCTTCTTCTATTATTATCGTAAAAGGTTTTGCTATTGAGGTTGTCAGGCAAGAGTTAACCGCTGTTGCACGACCCTAGTTTTTACATAATATTCACTAGTATAATAAAAACACAAGATTTTGTACCCCACTTTATAAATTCTTCAAAATATCTCATAACATCTTTTAAAGTTTATAAACATTTTAAATATATTTGATAATTTTTTAATAAAATAATTTCTAATTTCTAATAATAAGATATTTATAAAATTTATAAACTATTTAAAAATAAATCAAATATCTCTAACTTATTTTGAAATACGTTATGAACAACTGTATTTAACATATAAAAAATATCATAAATATCATTAATTATATATATTATTAATAACATACAGTATATTTATGACATTTTTTACAGTATATATGATTAATAATATTTATAATATTTTTCATATATTAAATACTGTTGCACGTGACAAGTTTCAAAATAAGTTAAGAGGTATTATTGCGCACAACCACGCAATTATTGCAATCTGCCGTGGAAACAGGCTTGACATTATTGCAAGCACAACCACGTAATTGATTCTTTCTCCCTACTTCTGTGAACAAATTGAATTCATCATATTCTACTGTCCAAATATTTGTTGGCCCAAAACGGTTTCGTATCCACGAAAGACTTAAAAGTTTATTTAGATTTTTCTTCCATTGAAATTTGCATTTCAAATTTAGTACTCAACAATATAATTTTTTATTCATACTACCCCATAAAATAAATTTTCTATCTTTTTTAATCTCTACTTTAAAATGTTTTTCAAATTTTCCATGCTAATTTTCTTCTCCATCATAATTTTGGAACAAAGCCAGCCTGTTATACTGATAAAAGTTAATAAAAATAAAAAAAATTAAATAAAGTGATAAATCTAAAGAGGAATCACGAATTCACACACAGCCCACACTGGCAGCCCACTCCCAATTAATGGTTTGTCACAATATTTTAATACCTGAATTTATGTTTGTTTTTAAATTTTTCACTCAAAACACATATTATAATTATTATATTTTTTAAATTTTATTTTTTTTATCTCTAACATTTTACACAATTATAAATAAGCAAAAAAATGGAAAAATTTAAAAACAAACATCGCCTAGATTTCCATTTCCTATTTCTAAATAGTGATAATTATATCCAATTTGTTAGTAAAAGAGAAATTGATACCTCTTTGAAAGAGGGTAATCCTATGTTTTTAAATTTCATTCCCAAAAATATAGTTCATTATTAATACTCTTTTAAGATTTTATTTTTATTTCTCTCTTACATTACACAATTATTAATAAAATCACACTTAAAAATATATGTCAAAAAATTAAAACAAGCATAATCATAGCTATCTAAGAAAATTAATAAATTTTCCTTTCGAAACTATAGTTCGTTTGTGTTGTTAATTAGTTAATTGCTATCCCAATTGCCATTCATTAGAAATGTTTAATATCACTTGGATAGATTTTAAAAAACTATTTAAATTATTAAGAAATTTCAAAAATATATAAGCCAAAAATTTAGAATTAAACAAAAAAATATGAACAGCGAAGGAAATGAAAATTAAGGATTAAGGCACGATAAATTTAAAAACAAAATTGACTAAAATTAGTTGGTTTATGACTGCTCATATTAATGCTAAATAATTATATCGAGTGGAAAGTATAGTGAAAAATGAAATAATTAGTTAGAAATAAAATTAATTATTACATTAATCCAATTTATATAGTAACAGAAACTTAAGCTAACTAATCATATTTAATCAAAAGTATAGTAAGAAGAAAATTAATTATTTAGAAATACGAAAAAAAATTGAAACAAGCAGAAGCGAAAAAAATCAATAGAGAGAAAGTAAGAAATTTGAGGGGCAACGAATTTGAAACGAGAAAACGACAAAAATTTAATTAATTTATACCCTGTCATATTAAAACTGATTAGTTATATTAAAGCAAGATAAAGACAATATAAATTTAAGAAGCAACATGTCAAGGTATTAAAAACCAGCTTGGATCAATCAATTAGACTGGGAAGGAGTGACTTTTTTGGTTCAACTATGCTACGTAACTTGTCTATAAAGTGACGCCGCGAGGAGGGTCAAAAATTGAACAAAATTAGAATGACTCAGTTAAAATTGATTTTCGATGTTTTCATTGACAAAAAATTTAAAAATCACAATTGAAATAATAAATAAACAAAATATCCTTAAGGTTGTCTTATTAACATTTTTACCTTCTAAATAATTTATTAGTACATATAATTTTTACTATTCCTTTTATTTATTTAATTATTTGTATCTATATATTATTCTAGTGGAGTTTTAAAAATATATATTTCATCTTGAAATTAAAATTTTCATATTAATGGTTTTATTTTTATTTTGTAAAACTAATTTTTCGAAACTTATATTTTTCTTTAAATTTAATTTAGTTTCTTTTATGTTTTTTATAATATTTTTTATTTTTGTTAAATTATTAAATTTTCAGTGTGTTATCTAAAACTTATTATATAACATATTAATAAATGGACTTAATTTCATTTTATAAAATTAATTTAACATTATTATACGTGTATATATAATATTATATATAATTTAAAGTAAATATTTTTTTCTAAAATGTTTGAACTTAACCAATCAATTAGTTTTCAATTCGATCGCCATCCAATTTCAAAAAACAATGCCACATATTTGAAATAAAAAATGAAAAGGTACTGCTCACCGCCTGAACATTGGACTTGACTTGTTTGATGTGCTCAAGGGAGAAAGAGATAGTGGTGATGGCGATCGGCCGGAACTCGACTCCATCGTCACCGGACCTTACAGGAGATCTATCATCCTCGAGGACAGTACTCTTCAAAAAACTCCATCCAAAATCCGTCACAGTGTTAACCACGCCAGAAACCATCTTACGGAGGTTTCCGCAAATACTTTCGCTATCAAGATTTCCCTTTCTTGGATTGGACTTGGGCAATGTGAGCGGTATTTGAGGATTATCTGCCCTTTGCAAGCAAGAAAGGAGGGCTCCCATCAGGGAGTAGCCATCCCCAAGGGCATGGTGCAGTTTAAAGATGAGATTTCCAGCTGCGCCTTTTGTCGGGTATTTTATGACGTGAACTTCCCATAGTGGCCTGCTCTGCGGCAGCTGTTCTATTGCTAATTTTGACAAGTATTCGGTGAAGTAATGCTCATAGACTTCTGGTGACTTTCCAGGTGGGAAAATTGGGATATTGACATGGTCTTGGACCTTCACTCCCACCTTCTTCCAGTGTTTGATTCCATTTTTGTCCTTCACCTGTTCGAGGTTATGATAAATTAATTATTGACGTTCCTAGATATTAATATATTTTACGACACTCACTTTTTACGATTGTTCGTCCCCAACTAAATTTCCACTTTTTATCTTTCCCCATGTATCTCATTGACTCAAAAGGCCTGCCATTAATTACAGGGCCCATAGCAAATTGAGAGCTGCACATCTCGTGCACTAACAAAATTACCCCTAACTCTTAACCAACCGCGTTAACTCTTATCCGAAAATAACATAAAGTGTCCAGAAAATCTCAAATGACATCTGTCCAGATTAAAGAACCAGAAAAAGACGAACACACACACACACACACACAACCCCATAAATGAAACAGATATACCATGACAGAGGAGAAACGTGGGTTGATGGGAAGAAAGACATCCTGAAGTAGTTTGACGGCCTGCGAATCGTCGATTGGGATCTCTGATTCCAGAACAGCAATGACAGATATTGAAATCGCAGAGCTTGTGAAGTATTCGCCAGTTGGGCTCACTGGTTCTGATTCCTCCTTCGTTACGTGGAGCATGAATGCCATTGTTATCGATTGAATGAACGATTCCTCCCTGAGTTGTATTTTCTGCACTGTAAGATTCAACTATTTTGGTAGAGAGGTCGAGCCATGCGTTCATTTATAGACTGCTGCTACAGCTCACATGTTCGAATGCTTATCGCCTTAGCTTTAAAGGGCTGCCGGAAGAGTGGGTGAAAATTATTTATTGCAGACAGTCGGGCTGCCAGATATGCGTAGATCAAATTCAAATTTATATCTGCATCTAATACTAGAATAAGGTTCCATTTTTTAAAAAAATTTATGATATTTTGACTGAACAGAGAATTGTTAAATTTTTGGAATTAATTATTATTTAAAAATTATTGTTGATGTGTGAATATTAATGATAGGATTGGAACTTTTCAAATTCTATCTTTTTAAAATTATCCCCCTCTAAATCGAGTACAATTTATATATTGGCCTTATTCTCGCCTTGTGTATTTGAAATTTAATTTTCATAGATATATTTACTCTAGTATGTATAAAATATTTTTACATAGACACATATGCGCTGGTCATTTTTTGTATGCTTCTTCTTAGTTTATTTATTTCCTTTTTCCCTTTATCTATTTTGTTCAGCAATGAATACATGTTATCATATTTATATTTAATTTCACAATAACTTTCGAGATACTAATTTCTAATATATGTTATAGTATGTTTATTTTTGTCTTCGTTACTTTTCTATGATTATGTTTTGACATTTTTATTTTTTAGCATGTAACATGGCTTCATCCTCTCTATTTTTTTTAATTTATTTTTATATTTATTATGTTTACAAGGCTATGAGCTTTTTTCACATATAAATACTCTTGATAACTTTAGTTTAGATAACTTGTAAACTTTTATCGTTGTTTAGTTATCGCACCATCGACCAGATTCCACTTTAAGTCGATTGAATATTTTTGCTTTTTTTTTTTTTTTTTTTTTTTTGTGATGCCGACTTAATATTTTGGGCAAAGAGTAAAAGAGAATGGACCTTTTTCTTACAATATGCATGTCTGAGTGGCGAGTCTAGGATCAACCTGAAGACTGCATTTGTTATTTGGATATTATAGGTTTAGGTTTTGATGATAACTAATAATTTTACTTAATTATCTGGTACTTTATTTAACTAATAATTTTGCTTGAATTAATTTGACTTAGTTAAATCTATTAGTTAATTGTACTGAAAATCATTATATTTTTTTAATTTTCTTTTTCATTTTTACATCGTCAATGTCATGACTTGATTAAATGTTATTATCTGCACAAACGTCAATGGCTTATGTTGAAGCTTCGTTGACAAATGACATGACAGTTTTATTTTATAAAAATTCTATAAATATGGCAGTCTATTGTTGTAGGTGTTACGACAGGATCTATATGGAAATATTCATTGCATTGATTACCAATTATGGATAAATCGCTCTTTTTATAATAGTAGATATTTTAGAATTTCTTAATAATTTTATGAAGATTATATTTAGCTATTTTAGATAAGATTTCTTTCCAAATCTTAACTAAGTGGTGAAGATATGGAATTGCCAATACCTTCTCTAATGCATTGCAGGCAGTTGAGGGAAGATTTGTAGTTAATTATTAGATTATCTTAATAAGGAACAATCCTAATCTAAAAAAAATTTAAAGAAAAAAAATAATCATGAACCGGTTACATAAGTTGTCTTAACATGATAAATAATAAATACATGTAAATTCATCATAATCAAGTAGAATTATTTAGAGAGTGTTTTAACCTTCAAAATTGATAAAATAGATGAATTTCCAACAACTGACGAACATATATACAGAAAAGAGGAACTCACGAGATGAGAGAATTTATAAAGAAGAGTTTTGAGCAAGTTCAACAAGAATTTCTTGAAAAAAATGTTATTATGTGAAGAAAAGTTTGTGGCAATGCATTGAGAAGTCATTCATCCCCCAAACACCTATCCAATTTACTAATCGAAGTTCAACATTCATCAAAAAAGAAAACTCATGCATAAACGTTGGA
The DNA here is from genome assembly GCA_019155195.1 of Avicennia marina. Lineage (NCBI taxonomy): Eukaryota > Viridiplantae > Streptophyta > Magnoliopsida > Lamiales > Acanthaceae > Avicennia > Avicennia marina. Next base: position 13,945,999 of record CM032754.1, on the reverse strand, counting down.
GTCGGGGGGCCCAAAGGAGAGTCTCTATCAAGGCAAAGGTAAAGAGACTAATTGCATAAGAGGTCTAAGCTAAAAAGACATCAACGAGTAAAGGGTCAAAAGGAGTTTGGTTTATATGAGGGCAATTGTACTTGGGGGTCTAGCTTGTCCTAGTAGAAATTTTCTCGGCATGTCCATGTAGATAAAAAAGAGTTATTTCTGAATTATGTGAACAAATTTTTTGTCTCTCTATTTTAGTTTTTCATTTCGTGCATTGAATTAATTATCCCAACAAAACTTAGAACTTTTGCCGCTAAATTGACACTAACATAACCAATTCTAGATAAAATACATTTACAAAGATACATTTAAATGTCAAAACAAATATATTCGTGCCCTTATATAGGAAATGGCTACATTCCCTCAAAACCAATCTTCTTGCCGAAATCACCATATGTAGAGAGTCTGAGCTAGAGAGAGCTTAGACGAATGTTTGCAAATATATGTTTTGTGTTCATTCTTTGAACTATAACTTCGAAATTGGCTAATTAGACTATATTGCTTAATAGACGACTTGCATAGGCTTCATATAGGAGCATGGCATTAATGGGAAAGTTTAGTTTAAAGGGTAGAAAGAAGAGTGATAAATGACATATATCACATAAACAAATCAAGCCAATTAATATGTTTTGAGCTCTCTTGTCCTCTGTCTCTTACTTAATATTACTGTGATTTTACAGATAAGACAGAAGTTAGTGGGAATCTTGTAGCAGTTTCCCCTGCAAAGGTGTGATTTCCTTCTACATTTAACGTCATGCGCATTGCTTATATCACTTATGATCAAAACTATTTAGTGAAACCCAAACAGTGAGGGATATTAGTTGTATATGCAAAATTTTGATTAACTGATAAAATATTTATTTCCCATATATCAATATTTTGGTGGTCTATCATACGTGCAAATATTGTGTGAGAATGAGGGATCCATGCCAAGAGTTGAAGAAAATTCATTTTTTCCATGCAAAGCAAAGTTTTAGGAATAAGTTTTCATAACTTTTTCTATTATTTTGATATTTGCTTGGATGATAAATGATTTAGGACCTATTTTTATTAAATTTACTATGAATTTCTAAATCTTTATCTAGTCGCTTATATTTGTGTTTGGTGTATGATGTGTGCATGAATTTTAATTTAATTATCTTTGAATGGTTATTCATAATTATGGATTTAGATGGTAATTTGGGGGGATTGGTCACTTGTCTAATTATTTGTGGCAGTGCGAAGAATAATAGAAGTGAAACTTGCGTACTAAACATACAATTTGTGAACACCAACACTATGAGAATAACGGGAGTGAAATCGTAGATTTACTGCAAGAAACTATTGTTAATCACCAACTTGAACACTTGACTCGATTTAGCCTAGGAATACCCGCTAAAGTTAGGAGTTAAAGCTATAGAAAATTTTGAATGAAAAAGTCTTGTCCTTTTCCTCTCCATACTTTGTGTGTTGTGAGTGTTGAGTAATTCAACCTCCAAAACTTAAGTATCAAATCATGTCATTTGACATGCTTCTAATAGTTCGTGGCCAACATTTGCTGGCATAGTATTTGGTCTTGTATAATTTTTGATTTGTTGCAAGAGTTTATCATGTGTGAGGTACATTCTTACTCATTTGATTATTGTACAATCTCATCGAATATCTATTTATTTTTCTTGTTTCTTCATTATTTATATTTCCCCATAATTTTTCCTAAATTTTCCAACCATTTTTTATCTTTACTTCTGTCGATTCACATCAAAGTTATATCAGAGTCAACTTAATCAGGTTTCTAAATCTGGTTCGTTGGTAAGTTTCCATCTATGTTTCTCCATATTTTCTATCAATTTCCCCTGCTCCTACACTTTCCCTTATTTGTAGAAATTAAAAAAAAAAATTGTGTAACAAAAATCTAGACTGATTAAGGCTTATTTGGACTAATTTTTATTTTTGGTGGTGTTAGAAATTTGTGGCATTTGTATTAAAGATTTGAGTATTTGTGATGTTGAAAATTGATACTATTGTTGGAACATTGTATTTTGTTAGGAGAAATATTGTAGGTGTATTTTGTTGTTGGAGTATTGTGGTATTTGTGAAGAAAAGAATGAATAAAAAAGAAGAAGAAAAGAAAGAAAATCAATACAAAAATAAAGAGAAAAGGAAAAAGAAGAAGAAAATTAGCAAAGTTTTGTGGTTGGGAGTGTTTTGGACAAACCAAAAAAAATTAGATAGATGTATTGTCAAATCGATCCTTAGAGGGACTAGATCAAGGGCGACGTCAGAATTGCCAACCCTTTCATTATTCCAACCTCACAATCGATCGTATGCCTACATGCTCGATCACGTGGCATAGAGTTGCCGCGATCGCGGCACGCCACTGCACAATCGCTCACCCTGCACTCTCGATTGCCTTCTCTCGAACATTGATGGCCTAGCTATCTTTTCACACTAGATGGATCCTATTTTATCTGGATCAATCCTAAAATCCATTTTCCCTAACTCTACACCATTTTATGTGCATTTATTGGTCACTGAACTAGAGGAACCACCCCAATTATTTGAGGCGACTCAAAGTTTGATGGGTAAGGTTAATTAAATGATCTTAATTCCTTTGTTCATTTTATATATACACTTCCACACATGCATTCCAATTTATAATTTTGCCTTTTGATGTCATATATTCAAATTAGCTCCTTTGTGGCGTGAGGGCAACACTTGAACAATTTGTCCAAGAATCGAATGATCTTGGTGAAGAATTGGGATGACGTGACAAGAAGCTTTCCTAGACTTGTATTCGATCCCAATGTACATGACTGCAAAGTGGGATTTGTCAACAAGTCCGTACATGATGTAGTTTCGACAAAAGCATGTGATACTTTATAGGACAGCCTTGGTAATTGGATATGAGGGTGACTTTTGATGGTGTCACTAAAAGGAATTCTTTTCTCTTAGGTGGTCAAGAGATCACTTCAGTATCCTTATTCCCAAAGCAAGTACAAGAGGCTTAAGTCTGGAGACATCTCACTATGGTTAACTTAGCTGTGGGTGAGAAGGTCTCTAGGTAGTCTATCATCTTCGTTTGTGTGAAACCTCTTGCCACTAATCAAGCCTTTTACCTCTCTACACTCCCATATAACTTAAACATAATTTTGTACACAAATTTTCATTCAATTGGTTCCTTTCTTGTAGACAGGTTTGTTAAGGTTCTAGTATTGTTCTTTTCTAATGTTTTAATCTCAGTTTCCATTGCCTTATGCCATCTCTGATCCTTGGAGGCTTCTACAAGTGTTTTCGACTCTTCATGTGAGGAAATAGTAGCCAAGAAAACTTGATGATGGGGAAGGAATCTACTATTAGATAAAGCATTGCTTAGTGGGTGCTTAGTTGAAATGTTGGTGTTGAGATTACCTTGTTGAGCTAAGAGTGGTGAAGTCAAGGAGGCCTATCAACAATAATATTCTTGGATATACTTTGGTGTACTTCTCACCCTACCAGTCCTTCTCAAAAGGGGTTGAGGCCTGTTATTTAATGGAACAGTTTCAGTTAGCTATTGCACCATTTTTGTTTAGTTTAGTGTCCAGTTGGGTGTTGATTCCAAGGTCTGTTGGCTATCAGAAAAACTTAGACTGAAGTCATTGAAGGGAGAGTAGGATGGTCTATGTGGCTTTGTATCAAAGTCTAATCATTGCAGGTTATATAGGATGGATGTTTAGTACATAGGCGTGTGATTGTGGCTTGACACATAGGGGTAATTGGTTAGATTCATCTTCCAGTTTGAAAGGGAAAATGTGCTCATAGAAGATCACATCCCTTGAGCTGAACACATACTTAGTTTCTAATTCTAGTAGCTTATAACCGTTTACTCTATACAAGCATCCCAGAAGCACACTTTCTTCTCCTAGCATCAAATTTCTTTCTCCCTTGTCTAAGTGTTGTTGCATAGCATAAAAACCCAAAGACCCTCATGTGATGGTAAGGATGTTGTGTTCTAAAAAGCACTTGATAAGGTGTTTTATTATTTAGGGTAGAGGCTGGTGTTCTATTCACAATATAAATGGTTGTGAGTGCACAATTAGTCCAGTGTGCAAGTGATATGTTGGCTTGAAATCTTAAGGCTCTTGCTATGTTTAGCAAGTGTTGGTGTTTTCTCCAAACCATCCCTTTTTTTGGGGAGTTTTTGCACTCGTTTTTTGGGCCATTATTTCCTTTTCTTGATAGAATTCTCTAAGGTTAAACTTTGATCCATTATTAGTCCTAACAACCTTTATTTTCTTGTTAAACTGATTTAGTACTAGGTTATGAAAAGTGTTCATGCAGTGCTTTATTTTTGCCTGGGTTTTAAAAGGGTAAAACCTAAGTTGTTCTTGTGAAATCATCCAGTATAGTTAGTTAAAAATGGCTTCCATCATAGGTCATTTCATTGCAAGGACCCCATAAGTCATAGTGCATCGTCTCAAAAGATATGAAGACTTATGTGCATTATCACTAACAAACTTTCGATGTAGCTTTGCAAAAGAACAGATTGAGCAAGAAAATTCATTCATGTTGTTCTTGACAGAGTTTACATTTAGATCGTCAATTGAATTTAGTTTCCTATCTAATAGGTGGCTAAGTCTATTGTACCAAAGGACATGATCATCAGTATGACTTAATATAGAGAAGGATTGATGGTGGTTGGACTAAGAGAATTTTTGGTATGTCTTTGGTAAGCTACTGTGGATGCACTCTTTCCTTCTCAAATTTGCAGAGGCTTGCCTTGGTTTCACCCCTCCCAATTGTGCTTGAGGAGGCAAAGTCTTGAATATAATAGGAATAAGGGGAAAAAGCAAGGCAACATAAGCTATCGTAGGTGAGTTTCTTCACTGATATGAGGTTAAGAGTGAATAAGGGCACACATAAAACATTTTCAATGTAACGGACTTAGTCAATCCAATTATGCCTACGTGTGTAGCTATGACTTGTGTTCCATTTAGAAGTCTTATTGGCTTAGACATTTTGGAGTTAATAGCTATAAAAGGGCTTAGGTGATAGATCCTGTAATCTGTTGCCACAGTATCAAAGATCCATAGATGGTTGATTCTTAAAGTTTCATTATGGCCGTGTGACATTGAAAACAAAGGCCTACCATTCATGCTCGAGGTTTCAACATTATGAGTAGAAGAAGGATGCAAAAGCCATGTTTGCGCAAATTGAGTTTCATCACCTATTTTGTTGGCTGCTGTCTTTCCAACACTAAGGAGAGCCATCAACTGTTGGTATTAGTCTTTCGGTAAGCACATCTTGTCACCATTCTCATCGGCTGAGCTTACCATCTGTTGAGGGTCACTTTGAGCATGAAGGCTTGATATTGCACCTTTGCTTGTTTTTCGGTATAATTTATGTCTTGGGGGGAATCCTCTTAGTTTGTAACACCTTTCGACAATATGACTCTTCATGTTGTAATGTAAGCATGTTGGAGGATCAGCATTTCCAACATTGAAACAATTCTCAAGGCCGACCTAGGATCTTACAGTGGATGCAGTAAGTTATTTCCTTCATATTCCTTATCCTTGTGCTGGTGTGGCTTTTTTGTGCTTGAAATGACTATCCCTCAGTACCTTGCATGTTAGCCACTATTTGATGTTGCTTCTCTTGTTGCTGCACATTGCAAATATTTTGTTGATTAAAGAGATAGGATCCATCATGAGGATTTGATCCCTTATGTGTCCATAGGAGTCACTCGGCCCCATTAAGAATTGCATTATGCAATCCATTTGATGCCTTTCAGTTAAGATTTTCAATTGTCCACAAATTCAAGTGTATTATCATACAAGGAGAGTTCATCACAAATGCTCTTAAGCTTACCATTTTAAACAATGACTGAATCATCTTCTTGCATCAATGAAGCCAAGGCCTTGTTCAGTTAGTAGATCCTTGGTTCATTATGTTGGGACATTCTTTCATTTAACTCACTCCGTAGCTTCGATACACAATCTAAAAAGATCAAACTAGACTTTACAAAAGGTGAAATTGAATTTAAGATCCATGAGACTACCATATCATTAGACCTCTCCCAAGCCTTAAGCAAGGTTGGATCTATTAGTTTTGCAATTTGCCCTATCATAAAATCAAATTTGTTCTTTGCTCTAAGTGCTCTTCTCATGTTGTGCACCTAACTGACATAATTTTCTGTTGTTAGTAGATCAAGAACCAGTGGCACCATAGGATTGTCTCCATTATCAATTTTAAAAGGACTTGTGCGATCTGCAAAGTTGAAGAAACGTTCAATAGGTAATGGTTGCCGATTTCCTACTGATGATGATCCTACGGGCATGTTGGATGGTTAATATACCTTGCTCTCCCTTTCTTCAAGGCTTTGATACCATGTAGAATTCTAATCTTACTTCATGCACAAATGGTTGAAAGTAGAATTAGCAGAAACACATGCAACATAAAGGGTAGAGAAAATGCAAGATTGAAGCAAATTGTGAAATTTCTATGCAAAGAGGTTATTGTTCTATTGGTTTATTATGAAAGCTAAGAGTATGTACATTAAATAAATAGCATGGTTGCTTTTTCAAACCTTCTATTAGCTCCTAAAAACAAGTATGGTTACAAGGATAACTACTAAAACAAACAAAACTCCCAATCTAATGGATCTGCCGAGTTGGATGACATATTAGAATATTCCTCAAGTTGTAGCTCTAATTCAGTTGATGATGACATATCCACACATCTCAATAAATGGAGCAAGGGTGACTCTAGGACTTCCAAGTAGGAGAATATGCAATTGTGTATATGAAAGGAGGACTATGTGCTATCAGTTGAAGTACTCGGTGCATTTGAGGAGTATCAAAATGTATAAAGACCTCAAGAGGAACTTTTGGTAAAATGGAATGAAGAGGGACATCGTGGAGTATGCAATGAGATGTATGACCTACCAGAGGATTAAGGTAGAGCATCAACATCCTAGAGATTACCTTCAACCACTCAACATGCATGAGTGAAAGTGGGATCGAATTACCATGTACTTTGTGGTAAGCTTACTGTGGACACCTATGGTTATGATGCAATCTAGGTGATTGTGGATCATCTAACCTAGTCCACACACTTTCTCCTTATGCAGACAACCTACACCTTTAATAAGCTAGCTAAACTATATATGGATAACACATTGAAGTTACATAGTGTGCCCATGAGTATAGTAACCAATCGAGACCCATAATTCGCATTGTGCTTTAGGGAGAGCTTTCAAGAGGCCATGGGTACAAGGTTGGATCTATGCATAGCCTACCACCTATAAACAGATGAACAGTCAGAGTGAACCATCCAAACCTTAGAGGGAATGCTTAGGGCATTCATTTTGGACTTTAAGGGAACTTAGAGTGACCACTTACCACTGATAGAATTTTCCTACAACAATAGCTATCACATAAGCATTGGGATGGCTTTAATGAAGAGGTTGAGAAAAATGTGAATAGATCAGAATTGGTGTAGCTAATTGTTGAGAAGGTCAACATCATATGTAGACGGATAAAGGAAGCCCAAGACAGGCAAAAACGTTGGGCCAATTTGAAGCAGACACCATTGGAGTTTTAGCCTAATAATATTAAAGATCTCATTGACCCATGGCATGGTTTTGCAAAGTGATGAAGTTAAACTCACGATCTGTTAGGCCCTTAGAGCTATTGAAGAAGGTTAGAGAGATGGGTTATTGACTAGTTCTGCCTCTGCATCTAGTAAGAATACGCATTGTGTTCCATGTGTCGTAGTTGCAGGTGCATGTGCCTGACCCTAGTCACATACTAGAGCCAGAACCCCTATTAGTGAAGGAGAATCTGATGTATGAGGAATATCCAATTCAGGTAATAGGCAGAGAAAAGAGGCATCAATAGAATCGATCAATACTATAAGTGAAGGTGCATTGGTCGAACCATGCAGAGCATGAAGTAACTTGGAAATTAGAAGAGGAGATGAGGAAGCGATTCCCCCTACTATTTGCTTACATTTAAATACAAGTTTTGAGGAAAAAACATAATATAACGGGGAGAGGATGTAATATCCCAAAATTTTAGGTATTAGATTAGTGGCATATTATTGTGAGAAGGATTATATTGAAATTACAATAAATATATTTTTATATTCTTACATACTATTTTCTTGCACAATTATTAGGCATCAAGTATGGAAATATAGGATAGAATACTGATAAATGTGTTTGATGGGACAATTGGCCAAATTATCATGGTATTAAATTGAAGGAAATTTTCAATCCTTGGGACAAGAGAAATAAGACTTAAGTTATTTAAAAATTCAGTTGGAACTTGATAAACGTGAGTTCTGATGAAATAAATGTGGAGAATAATAGGGAACTTGATTTTTGATGTGTAGCTGTGTGTAGAAGTTGTAGGAAATGAGTATTGCGTGTCACATAGTCAAACCAAAACGTATTTGGAGAGTTTGAAAAATCATGTAAAAATGTGGGTTATGATTTCCAAGGACTTTAATATGTAAAATCATGCCTAGGAACCATGAAAATAAGCAAAGAATCAAATTATTTGGATTAAAATCGATTTAGGTGAGAAAACTCAATTGCACAGTGAACGGACATGAGTCTTTGTCGCGGGCACGATTGCCACGATTGTGGACCATGATGGCATGAGCTCACGATGCATAACCATGGTCGCAAAGTCAAGCACGGGATTTACAAAATGCCCCATGGCCACAGGACCACCTATCGTGAGCCTCGTTGTTGCAATTGCGGGGCCACCTATCATGAACATAGAAAAGGACGAAAAAAATTCCAATATGTCCCATGGTAGGCAGGCGCAAACGCAGATCAGAACCTTGCGGTCATGGGATTGAACTTCTTGATCACGAGGACTAATCGTAGCCACTACATAGTTTAATTGTTTGTGAAAAGTGAGCTAGATATCTTCCAATTTTGAGACCAAATTATGCATAAGCATACTGTATGAGCTGCAACGGGATGTGAAAAGCAATAATAAAAAGGGATCGAGGTGAACACATGGGCACAGAATGCACAGGAAGCATTGAAAGATGAAAGATATTAATTGAAATGAAGTGTTAAATTGGGACTTGTAAATGTGAATCATCAAGTAATCGTGAGACTTTAACTGAAGCAGCCAATGACGAATCAAGCTAAAGGACTATAAATGGTTACACCTTACTAGTTTGTAACTTTTTTTCTGAATTGTTTTCTAAAATTACTTTTGGAATTATAACTGAATGCTCTATTACACATGTTTTCAAATAATTTTTGAACAATTTTACTTGCAAGAGCATGCAGTTAATGTGTCGTTTGAAAAACATGCAATTGTGATTTCTTAAAAAAATTGGATGTGAGCTAGTCCCCATGGTATAAGTTCTCTACGTTCAATTTTTATAATTTTAAAAACATACAGTCAAGCCATTTTACCAGGGGATCTTCATAAGCAACCCTTTATATTAAGTGCATAAAAATTCATTAAAAATAATTTTTAAGTCCCCACAAAAGATGACTATTCACAGGCTACATCAAAACCCTTCTCAACCCGTTACAAACTGGACACGAAATCTCAAAACTTCTTCCCCAACAAAAAACAAAAAGGAAAAAAGAAAAACACACCAACAATTTCTAATATGTATAAACACTAACCAGAGGACCTTCTTTCCTTTTTTCTTCCCCCATTATTCGCCATAGTCTTTCACAAAAATAAACTACACCAAAAACTCACTGTTTCCGGTGTAGCTTTCTGTGCTGATGCACTGAGGGCTCCGTCTTGAACCAAAATGTGAAGTAGTATGTGACGTCGAATCGTTGACAGAACCCAAATCTAAGTCTATAGGCCCAACAGCTGGCCAGACGAAAGCCGTCTTGAACGGCGGAACGACGGGCACCGACACGGTTCCTGATATCATCTGAAGTACGGCTTGCGTCTTAGGCCTCTCACTTGCAATAGGATGCGAGCATGCCAACCCCAGCAGAAGCAGCCTATGAGCTTCTTCTGCAACATACTCATCACCCAGCCTCCGGTCCAAGCTTCTAGCAATCTTCCATCCCGGTGCAGGAGCCACACCCAGCCAACCAAGAATTGGAAGCCAGCAATCTTGGCACCGGGCCGTTGGCCACACACTACTTCGAGGATCACTGCTCCCAAGGCATACACATCAGACTGTTGCGTGGCTTTTCCCGTGTGGAAGCACTCGGGTGCTATGTACCCCATCGTACCCAAGACCCCCTCCGCTTCTGCATACGAGGTCTTTTCGTTCTCCAGTGCTCGCGCAAGGCCGAAATCGCCCAGGCGGGCGTTGAAGTCGGAGTCGAGCATAATGTTGCTGGCCTTGAGGTCACGGTGGACCACCTTCTGCTCGTACTCGTTGTGGAGATAGTGAAGGGCGGAGGCCACCCCTAAAATGATTTTATACGGAAGGTTCCATCCCAGTGGCTCTACATTTGGCCCTACGAAGAGGTGCTTGTCTAGGCTGCCATTGGGCATGTATTCATACACGATGAGGAGCTTCCCGTTCTTGTGGCACCATCCTATCACAGATCGAAGAATTCAGTCAGTCATTTTTCTTTTCCTGGGATCATTAATGCATCAGATTTTCGTCGTAGGTCCTTCGTTCTCCATGTGAAGGGCGGAGTATTTCTTAAATAAGCAGATCGTTCTGATTAAAAATCTTCTGAAACACGCGCATGATAAGATGGAGTTTCAACACTCACTTGACTCTGCACTTTGTCAGGTCTACGGCCTAACAAAAACGGGCCCCTCAGGAGAATATATGGGTTGAAGACATGTAGGCCATGTTACATAGGTGGGATAAAGCTTAAAGTAAGCCACAATGAAGTGCGGTTATTGTAATCTTGGTTCACTTCATTTTAATTGCACTATAATATAGGTCATTAGTTAGGCCCTACCTATATTTTTCGAGATATGTTCATCATTAATTAAGGATGAATCTAAAGAGTCACCCGTAAAATATTGGAATGCATGATAAGTGGTAAACTGATAGTTGCAAATGAAGGTTGAGAAGACTCATAAAATAATTTATTTGGTTGAAATTGAATTAGACTAAATAAATTGTCATAGTGCTTACTAATGATAAGATCACTAATTAGAAGCACAATGTGGCTTTAATTTAATTATTAAGAATTAATTAAATTAAGAGGACTAGACACAATTAGGCCTTACTTATTAATAGAAAAGAATAATTAAAGGCTATATGGGCTATAATTATTATTGAAATTAATAATTAAATGGTTAATAGGCTAAGAGTTATTAAAGATCCTTGTAGGAAGCCCATAGAGCCCCTCACTAGTATAACCAAGGTGTCTTAACCATTAATACATGTTTAAAAGAGTTCTAAACATACTTTAACCTAGAATTTTCGTGCTCCTCACCATGCAAGAAGAGAAAATCCCTTCTAGCCACTCTCTCTTCCGCTATCTTTGTACTAAAGGCCTTCTTGTCTAAAGGTATTAGAGTATGAGCCTTGCGAAAGGGATTTTCCAAGGTGTAGATGATGCTCAGCCACATTTCAATTGTGTAGACAAACTCAAGGTCAAGGTTTAAGGGCCACTACTTAAGGCTCACAAGCACACTTGCTGGAATTTGATTCCAAGAGGTATAATTTATTGCTTATTTTTTGATGTGATGCCTTGTGTGTTATGCAATGAAATTGGATGGAGTTTTTTGCATTTGTTTCCATTGCATATTGTGTTAGTTCCTCAACATCCTCAAATGTGTTAATTCTCATGTTTCCTAGATTAAATCTTGATGCTCCTACAGCCCTTGCTCATTTTGTTCCATGCCATACCTATGGACTCGTGGTGAGCCTCTGCTTACCTCAGGTGGGATGACAGTGTCTACCTCGTATATTAGGCCAAAAGGACCTTCTCCAATGGCTGAGTGTGGTGTCATTCTATAAGCTCACAATATCTTTGGTAGCTTCTCGACCCGAGCACCTCTAGCTTTGTCTATTTTCACTTGGAGTCCTTTTATTATAGTTTGACTGGTGGCTTCAACCTAAACATAGATTTGGGGGTGGGCCATAGAAATAAATAACTACTTTATTCCCTACCTCAGTCTTTTACCCTTTCTTTGGAAATTGTTTCCCATTATCTATGATTATCACATGAGGTACCCCAAAGCGGCAAACCAAATTTCACCATATAAACTTCATGATTGTAGCTTCAGTGATCTTGGCTAAAGCTTTTTCCTTGATCCACTTGCTGAAATAATCTACTACTTGAACCAAGAACTTCCTTAGTCTAGTAACTCATGACAAAGGTCCTAGCATGTCCATTCCCCATTTAGTGAAGGAACAAGGTGGGATAGGTAAGACCTTTATGGCCTTCGTTGGAAAAGTGAGCAAGTCTGGTGTACTTTTGGTACTGAGCACAGTTCTTTATGTACTTCTTTGTGTCTTGCCTCTCGTGGAGTAGTAATATTTGGCCCCTAGGATTTTCCCTACTAAAACCCGTCCTCCTAAGTGACTTCCACAACATCTATCGTTGACCTCCTTAGTTACTTCTGAGGCTTCCTTAGGTCCTAAACACCTTTACACTGTTTAGGAGAACCCTTTATGGTACAACATGTCTCTAATTAACATGAATTGGGGGGCTTGGATTCTTTCTCTCTAACTGGAAGTTTTTTTCCCAAGGCATTCTACTCTCCAATAGTCTTGTCTTATAACTAGCACTTGCTCTTCTAGGTCACACCATGGAACTACTTGTAGGATGACAATATCCTCATTAGGTAGATTCAATGCTCCCACTAACTTAGTCAGCCCTTTGGTTGCCATTTTAGTCAATCTACATCAATTTGAAATCCTTAAACTTTCTTGTGGCTTCTCACATAGCCTTTATGTATTGCCCCTTTGCCCCTCACCATATATTGTTGTGACTCTATGAGAGATACCATAGCCCTAGTGCCAAGTTGGTGTGCCATTCACAAACCCTAAATGAAGGCCTCATACTTAGCTTCATTGTTGGATACATTGGTATTCAATTTAAACCCATACTTCACGATATCCCCTTCTGGGATTGTCAATACAATTTTTGCATTGCTCATATTTGGGTAGAAGATCCATCCACATGGATTTCCCAACGCTCAAGTATTCAAATCCACCATTTCAGCAAAGAAGTTGGCTAACACTTGTGCTTTGATGGCTGTTATGGGTTTATAACATATGTCGAACTCTCTTAATTCAATTGTCCACTTTATTATGCTACTAGATGCTTCGCCATTCTCTAAAATTCTATTTAATGGATAATTAGTCAATATAATCATAGGGAGAAATAGAGAATAACGATGTAGCCTTCGAGTAGCAACAATTAAGCATAAGACTAACTTTTCCATGTTAGCATAGGGGAACCTCTAGTCTTTGCAACACCTTACTGACATAGTGAATAGGATATTGTTACGTTTCACATTCTTTGACTAGGAACAAGTTGATAGCTACCTCTGAGACTGCTAAATAGATGAATAGCCTTTCCCTAAGGTTAGGCTTGCTTAAGAGGGGCAAGTTGGATAGGCATGCTTTTAGCCCATTAAATGTACTTTCATATTCTTCATACCGTTGGAATTCTTTAGGACTTTGAAGAAGGGCAAGCTTTTTATTTGATACTCGACAAATAATCGAGACAAAGCAACAATCCTTCCTATCAGCTTTTGCACTTAGTGGATATTGGTAAGAGGAGGCATTTCCCAAAATGGCCTAGATCTTTTTCAAGCTCACCTCCATGCCTCTTTGATTGATTAGGTAACCTAGAAATTTTCATCCTTAAATGCCGAATGCACACTTGGTGGGATTTGGCTTTAGATTGTGCTCCTCTAAGGCCCAAAATATTTCTTGTTGGTCCTAAATGTGATCTTCATGTTTAGATTTTACTAGCATTTCATCCACATGAACCTCCATGTTTCACCATATCTGGGATTTGAAAATTCTATCTATCATTCTTTGGTAAGTAGCTCTTGCATTCTTCAATCTAATGGGCATGATGTTATATAAAAAAAAACTAAAAGCAGTAATGAAACTTACCTTCCTTACCTTAGGTACTAGAGGTATTTGGTGGTACCCCTGGAAAGCATCGATCATGGACAACAACTCCATCCCCAACAAGGTGTCCACTAGATGATCAATATCAGGCAAGGGGTAGTAATCCTTTGGACAGGCCTTATTCAAGTCTCTAAAATTGAAACACATTCTTCATTTCCCCTACCTTTAGAATGATCAAAATGTTAGTTAACCACTCAAGGAATTGAATTTCCTTGATTTGTTTTGCCCTTAATAGCTGATCCACCCCTTCTTTCTAATTTTAGTTACTGCACATTAAAGGATCTCAATTTTTTCTTGATAGGTTTCTTGGAGGGAATAATGTTAAGCTTGTGATCTGCAATAGGGGTCATCCCAGTCATGGCAATAGTTGAAAATTCAAAAAATGGACATTCTCCCATAGAAAAGATAACTTCCTCTCAGCCTTACCCTGTGAGTATAGATCTAATCTGAGTGGTGGTTTTAGGTATCTCAAGCTTCAATTCAATACTCAAGAGCTCCCTAAATGGCCCAATCCTTCCTTCCTTCCTCTAACCTTAACTAACTAGGTTTGTTCTTGGTTTAAAATACCTGATTGAATCGACATAGCATTAATGGGATGCCCATTGATCTCCTTGGATAACTTACTCTCCTATCCATGGTAGGGAACTTCACAACCATATGTACTGAGAAGGTTATAACCTAAAAGGCTATGAAAGCTGGCCTTCTGAAATCACATTATAGGTGTTAAGTATGTTTACCATAAGAATTGCACCAACTTGGTTTGAGTGACGTCCTGGTCCCCCCACTTGATTGGTAGAGAGATCCTTCCCCTAAGGGAATCTAACTCCTCTAAGAATCCATATAAAAAGGCACATCACAACCAGCATCCTTATTATTGAAACCCATCTACTGGAATGCCCTTTCGAACTGTATATCCATCGAACCTCCTCCATTAATTAAACATCAAGCAACATCATACTTGACAATGGTGGAGGAGATTACCAATGCATCCTATTGCAGGGATGACACTCTTGACAATTCTTCTTCACCAACATTGATAACTACACCTAGGGGAAACGGGGAGTCGGTGTGAGGACATTTGTCCCCTTGAACAATGCTTTGCATGAAGGCTTCTTTATTTGAGGTCCCATACTAGGTTTCTCGTAAGATCATATTAATGTATCCCTTTTGGGGGTTAGTGCGGTGCTGGGGGGAAGGGGAGAGTGGGAGGGGTCCTTGTCTTGCCTTTGCTCTCCTTGTATCCATTGGTCATCCTACATGAAACGCATGATGAATGCTTACATGGAGTTTATGTAGCTTCGTTCTATTATTTTTCTTGAAAGTGACATGCTAGACTTAGTGTTGAAAGCTTGATTCCTATTTAATTGAGCATACACAATTTACTCTTGATTACTAAATTATTTGAGAAATTCTATAGTTAAGATGAGATGATTGTGTTAGGGTTGTAAGTTTTATCTTAGGTGTTAGTGAATTCTCTAGCAAATGAGGGAAACTAACTATAGAGAGAGAGAGAGAGAGAGAGAGAGAGAGAGAGAGAGGACTCAGAAAAACATTTGAATGAAAAATCTAAAAAAATTATATGTGAAAATGAGAAAAATTAGTTCTACTTCGTTGATTGAAGCAATTGAGTAATTGGGACTACACAGAGACCCCTGTTCATTCCCACACGAAAAGGTTACTTGATTATGAGTATGCAAAGCATCTTAAGTTAGTTGTAGGTTGAGTAACCGAGGGTGCGCATTGACCTTTGTTCACTATCTCTTAAAAAGATTTCCAACTGCTTAAGAAAGAATTTAAAGCTCACGAAAGATAGCAAAAAATAAGTGTAGGGCAGAAGATGAAAAGAAAAAATGTTAGACCCTACAAGTCCTCTGTTAGAATTAATATTAATTGAAATTGTCCAAAAGAGAATGAATTAATTCCTAGAGTAAGCGGTTCTTGATTTGATTGTCTTGAAATTGCTATAGAATTATCAAATGGTTGAAGTGATTGGTAGTTGACGAGTGCCACACACACACGAGAACTGATGTTGTAAACATTTAGGTCAAAAGTGCTATGATCTTAAATGATAGTTGACTAAGCAATGCGTGCATATAATTGACTTTTGAAATTATGAAGGGCAACTAAGTTCATAATTTTGAGAGTGAATAAAGTAACTAGAGAGAATGTGTTTAGTTGAGAACAAGCAAATGAAAGTGTGGGGGAGTGATAACATGTGAAATTGTAGTAAATTTATACCCCTTGTGTCGTAAAATTATGCATGTATGCGAATTAAAATGGAGAAAATCATAGATAAATTGTAATTAATATGATGATTTTCAAGAGAAAAAGTGTAGATGTCAGGGGTTAATTATAGATTTTTATATTTTCTACACTTAAAATATGATTTTATGCCAGTGTCGCGATCATGGAATGAAAAATCACAGCTGGAAAAGGAGAAAATGCTATTACATAGATCAATTGAACATCGTTTGGAATTGCCACAATTGGTGGTTGCTGTCATAGAAGCATGGATCGTGATTGTGGGAAGCTTTGGGGCGACACAGAGTGCAGACCACACTAGAATTTGTGCAAACGACAGTTACAACAGGGAGGGAAGCAGACACACTCATGAGATGGCTCGACACAATCGCGGAACACAATTATCAAATTTATGTAAATCTTGCACCTAGGTTTGTGAGCATGAGGAAAGATGGCATGACCACAAGATGTAATGTCTTGATCTTGGGAAGTAGCATGGCAGGACTTTTAACTTTAATCCTATATGAAAATTTCGGGACTTTTTTTTATCTTTTCACACACATACACAAACTTTAGACACCCTTTGAGTATAAATACATGTTCTCCATGTCTTGGAGAGAGGATTAGACTTATTTTTATCTTCCTAAACCCCTATAAACATAGGATTTCAAGATTGAAGAGTGCGAGAAAGAGAAATCCACACTAAAAGCTCGAATCATGTTCATTCCCTCCACAACACAAGATTCTTTGACTAAGTTTTTATGAATTTTTCTAGTATTTTTATGCTGCTTTGGATGATGAAAAAATTGGAATTGGTTTTACTTAAATTTAAAATGAGTTTCTAAATTCTTCTCTAGTCGCTTGTGTTTGTGATTGGTTGATGATATATGCATGGGTTTTGATTAATTGTTCTTGCATGATTATTTGCAATTGTTGAATTGGATAGTCTTTAGGGGAATTGACCACTTCTCTAATTAATTTGTGGCTGTGCAAGGAATAACGGAAGTGAAACTTGCATGCCCAACAAATAGTTTGTAAACAATAATTCTATGAGAATAACAAGAATGAAATCATAGAATTAATGTGGGTAACCATTATTAATCTCCAAACTTAAATTTCTTGACTTGATTTACCCTGAGAGTACCTACTAAAAATTGGAGTTAGAGCTATAGGAGAGTTTAGGAGAATATCCCTTAGACTTTAGGATTAACAATCTGTAACTAGTGCAATCAAATTGATAATTACAATAATTTGACATTCATAGGAAACCAACACTACACAAGTGGCTAGATGTTTCAACTACTAGAATCTCATCACCTTTGTTTAGTGTGCTTTGTTTTAAGTGCTCAATTTTTGTTAGAATTTTTTTTTTCTTTTGCTCCATTTTTGAGGCCTAACTAAAAAGAACTTTGTTAAATCAATAGACATAAACCCCTCCTCATTGGAACGATACCTGTGCCCACCATAGTGCTACATTTAATTATGAATTTAATTTGGTGTAGCCATAACCTATGTCATATTTTGGTGCCATTACTAAGGAGGGCAATGAGTGCTATCGAACACTTTGAGGGATTGCTAAATTAGGTCATTTACTTTTGTTTTCATTTTTGCTTTTGTTTTTCTATATTTCTCTCCTTCTTTCCTCTCTCTGTTCTCTTCTTACTTTTCTAGGTTACATTACTGCCTTGTGTGTTAATTCTTATTTGTGGAAACAATTGTATGTATAGGAGTAAGAGCATTGATTTTGATTTTGATCAAGGAATTGAACAAACTCCTTTAAGGCTAGAGCTCTTTTCTAATGCGAATAAGAATGGCAGTAAATAACCCATCACCACAAGAACATCCACCTGCACCAAACTAGCGAGCCATTAGAGATTATGTGCAACTAGTGATAAACCCAAATATGAGAGGAATTGTGAGGCTACTAATGGAGGCAAATAACTTTGAGTCGAAACCTTCACTAATCAAAATGGTCTAGTCAAACCAATTTAGGGGAGCCCCATATGATGTACCTAATGCACATCTCACTACTTTCCTTAAATTATGTGACACTGTAAATTTTAATGGAGTTTCTAATGATGCAATTAATTCAAGATTATTTTCTTTTTCTCTCAGGGACTAGGCTAGACAATGGTTACAATCCTTACCACCTGAGAACATAGTTACCTAGCAAGACATGGTTGACAAGTTCTTAGCTAAATACTTCCTGCTAGTTAAAACTGCACAACTCAAACTAGAGATTGGAACATTCAAACAATTAGTGTCTAAGACCTTTCCAAAAGTTAGGAAAAAATTTAAAAAGCTTCTTAGAAAATGCCCCTAGCATATCCACTCTAGATACAAGTACAAATTTTGTACAATGGTATATCTAGATGATTACATATTGCTCTTAATGTCGCTGCAATGGGAGCTTTGAGGAACAAATTACCTAAGGATGCTTGAGAGTTGATAGAGGATATGGAATCAAATGCTTACCAATGGCTATCCGAGAGATCCACAATGTGTAGGGTTGCCAGTATGCATGAGGTAGATTTAGTAATGACCCCTGTGGCAAAAGTAGAACTCTTGTCTAAAAAGGTTGATAGTATCTTAGTAAGTAATTCTTAGTCTTCTCTACTTTCTATGAGTCAAACTTGTGATATGTACAGGGCCTCATCCTACACATGAGCATAGAAGCAAAGGATTGAGTATAGGCAGAAAGAACAGACGAGTTATGTAGGTAATGCAGGTACCTAAGGTAATAATCACTATTCAAATACCTACAACCCAACCTAGTGGAATCATCCTAACTTTTCATAGAGAAACCCTTTAAACCCACTAAACTTTCAATCACCATGCCCACAATAAGAGAAAATGCAGCCATTGGAGGAAGTTGTGGGAAATCTTTCAAAGACCCAATAAGATTATATAAATAAAACTAGCCCTCTCTTGCAAAACCAACAATCATCACTCAGAAATCTAGAGGTGTAAATTGGGCAATTGGTAAATGAGGTGACAAATATGCTAACAAGTACGTTACGTAGCGTTACTAAAAACAACCTAATTGAGCATGTGAAAAGTGTGCAGGCAATAGAAAGTAAAATGGGAAAAAAAGGATCCACCTATTGATGGCCAAGAAGAAATGGAATTAGAGGACAAGGCACAAGATGAGGAAACAAGAGAGGTAAGTATACCGCCACCATATAAGCCAAAAATTACATATCTATAGAGGCTCATACCAGCTAAAATGAAGAAGTAGGTAAGTAAATTTCTTAATGATTTTAAAAGGTTAGATGTAAATGCTCCTTTAGTTGCAGAAATAAAACATAACTCAAGTGTGGTGAAGCGCTTAGAAGATGTGATACGTAGGAAGAGGAAATTAGGAGACTTAGAAAGCAACTGGGATGAGGGAAATGTGTTACCACCAAAATTAAATAACCTAGGGAGTTTTTCCATCTTTTGCACTATAGGAAGCACCTTCTTTGATAATGTTTTGTGTGATTTAGGTGCTCAAGTAAATGTAATGTCCTTTTCAAGTTTTTAGGCACTTGGGATCGAATCCCTAAAAGGCACACATGTGAAGATAAAGCAAGCAAATCATCTATGAGATGACCACTTAGGCTTGGGGGCATGTCTTGGTGAAGGTGAGTGTTTTATTTTTCCTGTAGACTTTGTTGTTTTAGACATGGAAGGTGGAAAGGGTCAAAGTATTATCTTTGGATGCCCTTTTTTGGCCACCACAAAGTCTATAATAGACATGGAACTAGGTAGTTTGACACTATATGTGGGTCTTGAGAAGGTAACATTCTTTGTGTACTCCACACGTTTGATCACGCACACACAAAAGAGGAAAGAAGATTATTTAATGTTGCTTGAGCTTTATAACTCTACTAACAAGCCTAATAAAGAAATAATGCAAAAAAAGAAGTGTAGGGGCTAGAAGATGGACAAAAGCCAAGTGTGGGGGAAGAGTTGAATGAACCACCATGGTAAGAGAAAGAGACAAATTTTGAAAGGAAGGCAATGAAGAGAAGAAAGAGATTTTGGGAAAACAAAGGAGAGATTTATAGCTCGTGGGGGGTTTATAGCACTTCTTGGTATGCAACCCAAGCTATCTTTCCGTTGCTTTTTGTTTATTTATTTTGTTTATGAGTTGTTCTGTTTTGCTTTGTTCTAGTGGCCATTCAAATTTCCTTCTCTTTTATAGTTGCGAAGTTAGTAGAATAGCCATGTTGGTAAACCCTTCTACAAACTTTCGGTGGTAACCTTTAGGTCTAAGGAAACTTTACAGCTCAAAGACAATGGTGGGCCTAGGCCAATTCAAAATGGCTTTAACCTTGAGACCCCATCCTCAAATATCATATGTCCTAAGAATGCCATACTCTTAAGCTAAATTCACACTTATTGAATTTGATGGATACTTGTTATACTACCCTCAAATGCTCTTCTTGTGCATTATCATTTGGTGAGTAGAACAAAATGTTATCAATAAACACCACCGTCAAATTATCAAAAATGTGGCTTGAACACCCTGTTCATCAAGTCTATAAAAACCATAGGAGCATTAGTTAGTCTAAACGGCAACACTAGGAATTTATAGTGTTTGTATCTCATTTAGAAGGCAATCTTAAGTATGCCCTCAGCCTTTATTTTCAATTGATCGTAACCTGACCTTAGGTTGATCTTTGAGAATACCTTAGCTCCTTAGAGTTGGTCGAATAGGTTGTTTATATGAGGTAAAGGGTACTTACGCTTAATGGTCACTTTGTTGAGCTCTTGGTAGTTTAGTGCACCACCGTAAACTTCCAACTTTCTTCTTAAAAATAGTGCTGAATCTCCCTAAGGTGATGCACATAACCATATCTACTTCTTATCTAACTGTTCCAGTAGCTATACCTTTAACTCCCTCAACTCAACTAGAACCATTTTGTATGGAGCCTTTGAAATGGGTGCTGTGCCTAGAATTAAGTCTATCTCAAACTCTATTTTCCTATCCAAAAGTGGCCCAGGTTGGTCATCCAAGAAGATGTCAAGGAATTCCCTAACCACCGAGAGATGCTCTAGCCTCAACTCTTGCTCTGCAACATCCACCACACGTGCGAGGTAGCCCTCACACCTTTCTCTAATAGACTTCTTTGCACAAGCTATGAAGATGAGGGAGTTAAGACTATTAGCCTTGCTCCCAACTCCTCCATGGGAAGAGAATCCATCTCTCATAGGAGGTTGGAAGTTAACAACCTTATTTCTACAATCTATGCAAGCAAAGCTCATGACTAGCCAATCCATCCCTAAAATTGGGTTGAATTCCTGCATGTTAGGTTGAATAAGGTTGGCCTTGTGATCTAAATGTCTAGCAAACCTCTTGGATATGAAGGAATATGAAGCACCACAATTAAAGAGAAAATAGGAAGCTAGTTGATTTATAGTAATGTTACCTGCCGCGGCATCCACCACATTGTTTACCTCCTCCTAGGTCAGGGTGAAAGCTCTTGCATTCCCTTTAGTCCTTTGGTTAGCTTGGTGCTAGTGAGGGTTAATGTCATTAGCATTACAAGATTTGCTATTAAGGTTCGCACCATCTTATTCACCTTGATTGATGCCAATGCCATCATTATATGGTTGCTAGCTAGGGCGAGATTTCTTACACTGTTAGGGCATTCAGCAACCCAGTGTCCATTCTTTCTAGATGCAAAGCATGTGTTGGTGATGCATGTCATTAACACACCAAAATTCAATTTATAATAACTAGTACTGGTTAAGTATGAGTGTCATATCTATAGAGAGGGTATGAATTGTGTCTATTGCTATGATTAAGAACATATAAGTTAAACCATCTTAAGTGAGAGAGAGCAATGAGAGAAACCAAGAAAGCATAGATTTCCTGAAACAATCAAGCTAGTTGCAAATTATAGAAGATTCAATGGTGAGAAGGCCTAGGCCCCTCTGCAGTGTGGAAATTCAATGAATAACAGATGTGTTTGCAATCAAATTCAATTGACTTATTACAGTGAGTTAATCTTTTAATCTTTGAGATATTGTCCTGAATTATCCCAAAGCTTCAACTCAACAACCATGTTCCCACGTCCCACTTAAGTTGAGAATATGAATATCAACACTTTTCCACATAAATTCCTTGGTTTCACTTTCGTCATTCCCACGAAATTTACGTTTGCAATTGATGTCTAATCCACGGGTTTCACTCTTGTTTTTCCCCACATGGTCACAATTAAATCAAAGGGCTACGAAGCACGTGAAAACATAAAATCACAATTGCAAATAATAAGAACAACAAAAGCAAATCACATATAAGTATTCGTTAAAAATCCGCAACTGACACAGGGTCCTAGAGCAGAGATCTAGCAATCCATAAAAATTAAAGTAAGTATAATGATCAAATTCATAATCCTATTATTCAAGAAAACAAGAAAAAGATAAGAAAATCTTAGTCCAAAGTCTTGAACAATTGTATACTAGATGATTTCTTCAACACCACAAGAATTCTTCAAATTTACTCTTGAATGATGTAGCTTTTTTGAATCCAAGTTTCTAGCCTTTTTCCTCAACTGCCACCCCCTATTTTCATCCAACTTTCTTCTTTATATAAGGGAGAATTAGGTCAAGTAGATGAAAACACGAAAATGGCAAGAAAATCTAATTTTTAGAAATAACGTATCCACTCACGCCGTCTCCCACGATCGTGGCTCTTCGTCCCACGATCAAGGACTCCTCAACTGTGGTTGCACCTCTAACTGTTGAAATTCTAGTACATGGTGTGATCCCCATCGCGCCCACGAACATACGCCTCGAGATCATGGCCCAGACCGCGCCCATGGAAGGTTTCTAGCAGTTATGGTGGTGTTCATACTTTTCCTTGTAACTTCCTCATCTGATGTCCGATCGACCTAATTTTACTCCATTGGAGAGCCAATTCATATTTCCTTTATCCCTCAAATTTTCATGTTAATTTAATGTTCCACCTCATCTCATAATCCTTCTAAAATTGCTGCTTAATCCTTACACCCATGATAACCTTCATGAGCATCATAATATTCAATGTGATCTACGCTAAGATACATGCATGATAATCTTTAATGTAATTCATGAACGATAATGTATTTTCTTCATTTTTACTCACATGAATACATAAATTAAGTACAATATGGGTACAAATATGCCTATTATTTCACATGTTATCACACCTCCACACAAGCAAACAATTCTGTTTCAATGGACTTATTGATGCATAAAAATTATGAACTTGGCCACTCCTCTTAATTTTGAAAGTTAGAGATATAAGTATTTAGTACTTAGTCTACCATCATCCAAGATCATAACACTTATAATTCAAATATTTACAGCATGAGTTCCTCTGTACGTGTGTCACTCTTAAGCTAACAACTACTTTAACCCCTTGATAATCCTATAGCAATTCCAAGACAACCAAATCTAGAACTGCTCACTCTAAGTATTAATTCACTCTCTTTCGAACAAGGTCAATCCCATTACTTCTCATCAGAGGACTTGTGTGGGCCATTAATTTCTTCGTCATTCTCACCCACACTTGTTTTTCATTATCTTTTGTGAGCTTTAACTACTTTCTTAAATAGTTAGGAGCCTTTTTATGCAAAAGTGAACAAGGGTCATTGCGCACCTCTAGTTAACCTACAACTAATTTAAGATGCTTTGCATACTCATAATTTGGCCAACCTTTTTACACAAGAATGAATAGGGGTCTCTGCGCAATCCCAATTACTTAATTGCTCTATTTAGTGGAGTTGACCAATTGTCCATGTTCACATATATGTTCTTGAATTTTTCTAAGTTCTCGCTTCCTAATTTTTTCAATTAATCTTCCTCATTCATCAGAGAATGCAGTAACGCCTAAAGCAAGGCTTACACCTGTAACTCAATCATCTCATCCTCACCATAAAACTTCTTAAATAGTTTAATAATAAAAAATAAAGAGCATGTGCTCGATGAAATTAGAACCATGCATTCAACACTGACTCTAGCATGCTAATGATTAGAACACTAATAGAACAAAGCAACTAAAATTTCTTGCAAGCATTCATCATAAATTAAGTATAGTGGCCATAATTTCATACCATGTTCATGTTATCAATTTAACCATAATACCATATGTTTGAATGCATAAAAAAAATCCAACAATTCTAGGTCATGCAATGACACCTTTCACACTCAATTTTTTTTTTTTATTCCCACCATCCCCAAGTTCAGCTTGTTGCCACAGTTAAACGTCTTCATTACACATAAAGCAAGACAACAAGGAATGAGACAACCTGGTGGGGTGGTGTGCATTCATCTTCCTTCTCCTTTTGGGCTTCTTCGTGCCCCCTCATTCTTTCAATCTTTGAGAACACTATACCATCTCAAAAGAAGACGTGATCTCTAAGCAACGCAAAACAAAACAAACTAAAAGAACTGAAAGGGAAAAGAAAACTTGGGTTGCCTCCCAAGAAGCATTGTATTTAATGTCTACAGTCCAACATTGTACTCATAGGTTAGGGTGTTTCAATTGAAGACTTGGGTTTCCACAACCCCCCACGACGTACAACTCTCTCCTTCCTCTTCCGCATCCTCTTTCTCCTCTTCCTTGCCTTTTTTCCATAATTCACTTGCTCCTTTTCCTAAGGCCATTCATGCAGTACCTCTTCAGACCCTTGTACTTATTGTTCACTAGCACAGTTTTCTTTGTAGACCTATTAGAGGGATTATTACACTTAAGCAACAACACATCCTCTATAGTTTCCATTCGTAGGTGAGTGATTAAGGGGTTGGGGTATACAAAAAATGTTACCTTTTTAGCTCCAATGTGTAAGGCCGTGCTGCCCTACTCCATGTCTATGATTGCTTTGTGGTAGCTAATAAAGGGCGGCCAAAGATGATACCTTGCCCCTTTTCACCCTCCATATCTACTGTGATGAAGTCTACGAGGATAACAAAATCACTCACCTTTACTAAAACATCTTCCACAAGTTCGAGTGGCCTTGTTATTGATCGATATGCTAGGTTGATTTTCGTGTAGGTGGACTTTCCACAAGTCTATGGAATTCTTAGCTTGTAAGGAGGTGGAATACTCACTTCTTTTGGTTCCTTAGCTTGTACCTTAACCTCGTTTTTCTCTTCTTCTTGGGATTAGTAAGTTGATTCTCTTCACTCTCTATCACCTGTATACTTTTTACATGCTCTATTAGGTTAGTTTCAGTAGTGCTAGGTCGCATACCCACTGGCTTGTTTGTCACCTCGTTAGCTAGTTGCCCGAGTTGCCCCTCCAAGTTGCATAATGATGCCTTTTGATTCTAGAGTACTGAATTAGTTCTATTCATGTAATCATAAGTCATTTTGGCTAAGCTTCCAATGATTTTTTGGGTGGATTTGGCCAGGTTACCTACTATGTCTTCCAGTGATTGTTTCCTTTTCTATATTTGATATGGAGGATTCGATGCTGCTGGTCTTTGTAGGCCTAGGGGGTTGGACTCACCCGCTTGGTTTCTCCATGAAAAATTTAGGGGTTCGCACTTCTACAACCTTTTGGTGTCCCTAGGACAATAACTGTGGGCTCCTTCTCTGTTGTTGCATAATTCAATTGAGTGTCATTGAGGGTGCAACTGGCATAGTAGATCATGTGGAGCCTCTTGTCCTTCCACTGTCCCAGAACCACCCTTATCGAGTGGTTTTGGCATCACACATCAATTCAAATTATAATGACCAGTCTGGAGGTGCGGTGATGGGTGCACTCATGTTATTCCCCACATGGTCACAATTAAATCAAAGGGACACCAAGCACTTGAAAACATGAAATTACAATTGCAAATAATAAGAACAATGAAAGCAAATCACATATAAGTATTTGTTAAAAATCTGCAATGGACACAGGGTCCTAGAGTAGAGATCTAGCAATCTATAAAAATAAAAGCAAGTACAATGATCAAATTCATAATCCCATTATTCAAGGAAACAAGAAAAAGATAAGAAAATCTTAGTCCGAAGTCTTGAACAATTGCATTCTAGATTATGTCTTCAACACCACAAGAATTCCTCCAATTTCCTCTTGAATGATGTAGCCTCTTTAAATCCAAGTTTCTAGCGTTTTTCCTCAGCTGCCACCCCCTATTTTCATCCAAGTTTCTTCTTTATATAGGTGAGAATTAGGTCAAGCCAACGAGTACACAACAATGGCAAGAAAATCTTATTTCAGAAATAACATATCCGCTCATGCTGTCTTCGATGATCGTAGACTCCTCAATCGCGGTCGCACCTCCAACTACAAAAATTCCAATGCATGGTGTGATACCCATCATGGCTGCAAACATATGGCTCATGATTGCAATTCCACTTCCTACAATTGAGGCCCTGACCGCACTCGTTCAAGGTTTCTAGTGGTTTTAGCAGTATTCATACTTTTTCATGTAACTTCTTCATTCGATGTTCGATCGACCTAATTTTTATTCCATTGGAATTTCCTTTATTCTTCAAAGTTTTAGGTCAATTGAATGTTCCACCATAACTTAGCATCCTTCCAAATTCGTTATTTAATCCCAGTACCCATGATAACCTTCGCAAGCATCATAATATTCAATGTAATTTATGCTATGATAATGTATTTTCTTCATTTTTACTCACATGAATGCATAAAATTAAGCACAATATGGGTACATATATGCCTATTATTTCACATGTTATCAGCTGGTGAGGTATTGTCATATGCTAGCGTGTCAACATCCATAAGTGGCGCATTTTTGTGAAGGGGGTGCAATCCCACTAGTTCTCCTTTGGTTTAGCCTTTTGTTATTATTAGGTTGGCAGACAAATGATCCCTAAGGCCTAAAATTGGTGGAATTGGGATTTAGCCTTGGTCACTTAAGGTTGTTCTCAATTTTTTGTTGATTGATATCTGCCTTGACTCAAATAATAGCATCAAGCAATTGGTCAAAGTTCATGCCTCTTAAGGGCCAAAGCTATCTGCAGTTGACTTTTCAAGCCTTTAGTGAACTTATGTATCTTTAGCCAAAGATTCACCATCACCATGAGGGATTACTTACGCAAGGTGCGGAACTTAGTGGAATACTCAACCACTAACATGGTGGGCCTTAAACCAAATTGTCAAACTCCACCATATTTTACAGGCAGAGAGCACTTAGGAAGACATAACTTAGAAATGCTTGCTAGAAATGGGCCCACATGATGACCCGTCCTCAAGCATAGCTAATAAGACTCCTTCCCACCACAATGTGGCTTTGCTAATTAGAAATGAAATAATCTCCCTTGGCTGAGCATCCATGGGTATCTCTATGAGCTCAAGATTGTCCTCCATTTCCTTAGGCCATTTTTGCACTGCCTTGAGGTCATGAGACCCATCAAATGTTAGCATGGAAATAATAGTTATGGCATGCACATGTTACTTGTGCTACCACTATCGCAATGGTAGCTAGGTCCTCTTTTCTTAGACTAGTCTGTCCAACCCCCAATTGTAGCTGGGTTGTGCCGAGGGTGGAGATGGAGGATAGGCATATATTTGTCCAATAGGGTCCTCTGTAGAAGTAGTGTGATATGGATTTTGTAGGACATAGCATGTTGTACCTACCATTTTCCTATATGTGGAAATGGAAGGTACTCATTATCAAAACCTAGGCACGATAACACCTCTGTCACCCCTTGAACCCAAGACTATGACATGGCAATATTTGCAAGCTGACTTAGTGAACGCTGAAGCTAACTAGTATCTAAAGTAACTAAATCTAATAATGAAGTTTTGAAAAACTATTTTAGAAAGTAAAATACATAACGATAACATAACATCTTGTCTCAAGTGCATAGTGGAAACAATAACCATCCATTACATCCAATGTCTCCTAGTGAATAGCATTAAAGAAATTAAGACTTGAGCCAATTCTACACCCTCGTGGTTGTCCTTGGACTATCATCCCCTAGTCTGCTCATTATCATTTGGTTCCTCTACAAAAATGTTAACTACTAAAGGTGTGTGATAACTCACCTAGTAAATGGTATCACCTGCCTTCATTTTGTAAAAAGGATGTGAGCAAAAACAACTTACAAATATACTTTTCAAGAAATATATATTTCCTATAAATACTTGTAAAAGCAGTGAAAACATTTAAATCACATTTAAACATTACATCATAGATAATCATATTGTCTTATTTTACCGTGCCATCATTTCTCATTTATCAGCCAGCTCATGTATATGTGTGCTCTACAATTAATTAGAGCCTTAATCTATATTACCCCAACGAAGGAGGGTACGTCAAATGTTGGATTCACCTACTAGGAGGCCTAGTTTTCAACCCCAACTAGGTAGTCTCCCAATCTATTGTTGCCTAAGTGGTAGGGCCACGTTTTAGCTTTACCCACTATCAATCCTAATCTTCTATCCTGATTAAATAGGTCTCAATCTATTACTTGAATGATAACTCATTCTCATGCTTACCGATAATGACATGAGTGGCCATCGAATGATTCTCGTTACACATGTTTGAATCCAAATCACTTAGTTTGAGAGCAATTTCATAATAACTAGCTCACATCCAATGTTTTTTAGGAAATCACAATCACAAGTTTTTCAGAAAACAACACAAAATTGTTTAGAAATTTATTTAAAAACATGTAACTGAGCATTCAATTATAATGCCAAAAGCAATTTTAGAATATTGTTTAGAAAAAAAAAGTTAGAGACTGGCAAGTTGTAACCACTTAGATTGATTCATTATCAGCCACCCTAGCTAAAGGCTTGTGATTACTTGATGATTCACATGTGCAAGTCCTAATTTAACACTTCATTATCTTACATCTTACAATGCTTCATGTGTATTATGTGCCTTTGTGTTTACCTTGATCCCTTTTTATAACGCTTTTCATATCCTATCGCATTTCATACAGTATGTTTACACCTAATTTGGTCTCAAAATTGGAAGAAATCCAACTTACTTTTCACGAACACATAAACTGTCTAATGGCCGCAATTAGTCTTCACAGTCGCTAAGTTCAATCCAGCAATTGTGGGGTTTTGGTTAGCGTTTGCAGCTACCAACCACGAGATATACTAGAATTTCCATCATCTTTTCCACAATTGCAACAAGTGGTCCTGCAATCATGGCAGCGAGGCTCACGACCACCCCTATGGCCATGGGGCATTCTGTAAATCTCATGTTAGGGTTTGTGATTGTGGCTGGGCATCATGTACTCACACTGTAATGGTCCACAATCACGCCTGTGACCATGGCACGATGCAGACTTGCATCTGTTAACTATGTAATTGAGTTTTCTCACCGAAACTAATTTTAATCTACACAATTCAATTCTCCACTTATTTTGAAGGGTCCCAAGCATGATTTAATCCATTGAAGTCCTTGGAAATCATAACCTATATTTTTACATGATTTTTCAAAGTCTCCAATATGTTTTGGTTCGACTCCATAATACACAATACTCAGTTCCAATGACTTCTACACACGACTACATGTCCAAAATCAAGTTCCCTATTATTCTCCACATTTATTTCATTAAAACTCATGTTTTTAAGTGCCTAAATGTGTGAAATTAGTCTTCCTATACGTGTGCATACATAACAAATGATTTGGCATTGAAATTACCTTGAAATTATTGCATTTGAAGAGTCGGACATTCTCGAGAATTGCTGGGGTGCCATCAAATGTCTTTAGATCTCAAAAGTTGGGGTTTGACTTTTTTAACTTGGTATTTATACCCTAATTTAATTTAGGAGGGCTAAGTACCCATTTATATAATTTTTGGGTCCTTATGCAATCTTCATTTTTTGAATTTCCCTCTCATTTTCTTGCCAAAAATTTCAATAATTTACTCTTGTCCTGAGACTTCAAAATTTACTCCAAGTTAATACCATGATAATTTGGCCAATTTTCCCATCAACCACAATTATGTACATGCTATCCTATATTTCCATACTTAATGCCCAATAATTCCACCTAAAATAGTATGTAAGAGTATGAAACTATATTGACCGTAATTTCAATATTATCCTCCTCACAATAATATGCCACTAATCTAATACCTAAAATTTTGGGTTATTAACAAAAAAAAAAACCATTGAAAAAGTTTAATTTTCATTTTGAAAAATAAAAAGACAATTATATATAGTTGTGGGCTCTAAATCTCATGGTTTTCACTCTTTTTAAGATACATAGAGTGTAGAAGCTTTTTGATGCAAAACGTGGGCTCACTCAAGCAAATGTTTTGACAAAACTAAGAAGAAATATGAATTGAGGGAAAAAAAAAAAAACCTTGAGTTTTAACATCTAAATACAAAAACTCAATTTCTACATGTAGAGAACCCACAATTAAATGTTTCGATTTTTGTTGGTTTTCATCTCAGGTCAAGCTATTGGATGGAGTCAGTTTCAAAGCCAAGCAATGCTTGGTATGAATACAATTTTTGAAAAAAGAATAATTGGAAAATTGTGTTGAATAAAGTTTTCAATTCATATTTTGAGAAATAAAAATTCTATTACAAATGGTTCCTAGCCCCAAATCTCATGAGTTCCATTCTTTTAAAGATTTCTACACCATGGAAGCATTTTCACAATAAAAACAAACCCTCGATTATGAAGTAATTTTGAGAAAACTAGTTAGAAATAAAAGTTGGATGAGACTTCTAAAAATGCAAATTTGAGAACTACATGTAGAAAGGCTAGTATTGAATGATTCCCTTTTTCATAGATTTCATCTCATGTAGAACTATGGATGGAATCATTTTGAAAGCTAGGCAATGCTTGGTATACAAAGAAATTTTAAAAAAGTTGCTGAAAACAACTTTTACGAAAAGTGAGTGATTCTCTTTTTTGGGAAAACAATTTATTTTGAATGATAGTGAGCCCCAAATCCCATGATTTTCATTCTTTTGAAGATATTTATAGTGAGGAAACTTTGTCAAAGCTAAACAAGCCATCGTTCATGCAAAAATTATGAAAACATTAACTAGAAATACAAGTCAAAAAAAAAAAAAAAAACTTTGTTATGTCTTCTAAAAATTAAAATTCAATAACTATACACAAAAGTCCAGAATTGGATTACTTCTTTTGAGAAAAAATGTGTAAAACTTTTAGTTTGAGAAATATAATTATATTATATAAGGTTGAGAGCCTCAGTTTCATGTTTCCCATCCTTTTGACAATATCTACATAGGAACTTTTACAGACAAAAACAAAACCTCACTGAAGCAAAAAAATTTTTAAAAAAACAAAACAAAAATACAAGTTGGAAAATATGAAGTTTGACTTCTAAAAATTAGAACCCGAAAATATGAAGTTTTGGCTTGTAAAAATTAGAACCCAGTAACACATAAAATGCCTAGAATTGGATGATTATTTTTTGTTAGTTTCCATCTTGAGTAAAGCTATAGGAAGGTATCTATTTCAATGGTAGCAACGCAAGCATAGAAATTTTTTTAAAAAAATCTTGCCAAAAAATAAATCGAAGAAACTGTGTAATTCTTGTTTTGATAAATGAAATTTTAATTATATATGGTTGGATGCCCAAAATCTTGCGATGTCTATTTCTTTGAAGATATCTTTCATGTGGATGCATTTTCAAAGCAAACTAAAGCTCTTACTTAAGCAAAAGTTTCAAAAAAATTAGCTAGAAATACATGTTGGAAATAACTTGAGTTTTGACTTCTAGAAAAAAAAAATCAATAACTACATGCTAAAAGCCCAGTATTGGATAATTTATTTTTTTAATTTTCATCTCAATGAGAACTACTTGATTGAATCAGTGCCAAAGCCAAGCAATGCTTGGCATACATACAAAGTTCAAAAAAAAAAAAAAAAACTAGGCGATAAAATGTAGAAAAAAGTGTTTAATTCTTATTTTGAGAAATAAAAATTCTGTTATATATGGTTAAAAGCTTTGAAACTTGCGTTTTCCATTCTTTTGAAGATTTCTGCTGTGCAAAAGCTTTCTTGAAGCAAAACATGCCCTTGCTCAAGCATAATTTTAAAAAGATTAGTTAGAAATACAAGTTGGATAAATCCTAATTTTTCACTTCTTGAAATGAAGCCTCAATTACTATACACAAAAAAGCTCAAAAATTGATGATCTTTTTTTTTTTTTTTTTTTAGTTTTCACCTCAAGGGAATGGTAGGATGGATTTAGTTTCAAAGTTAGCCAATGTTTGGCACAAATACAACTTTAAAAATAAATTTTTCTGAAAAGACTTAGAAAAAAAAGTGTTTAATTCATAGTTTGAGAGACGTGAGTTTCAAGGTAAAGCATAAATATTAGAAGCTGACTGGAGGACCAATCACATGAGTTAACTTAGAAAAACTCAAGGAATCCTAGGTGACACTTGTTCAAGGACTTCTAGGAATTATTTTGACATTAGGAAAGGACGAGGGAGCTAAAGAAGAGGTCATAGATCAATTTGATGCATTGCAAGGAAGAAGACAATGTTTTGGGTGAATCAAGATTGATCCAACTGCAATCCAAATTGAATGCACAAGAGTTAGATTGATCTAAAGGTGGTGGATCCACAATGCCGGTTGCAACCTCCTAAATTTGCAATCCAGAAGAGGACTTATCGATTTAATGAAGGGCAAATTAACATCAATTTTGATCAAC
Organism: Avicennia marina; assembly: GCA_019155195.1. Classification (NCBI taxonomy): domain Eukaryota; kingdom Viridiplantae; phylum Streptophyta; class Magnoliopsida; order Lamiales; family Acanthaceae; genus Avicennia; species Avicennia marina. The sequence goes on along the minus strand of CM032754.1, from coordinate 13,913,086 downwards.
AAAGAGATGTGGATCAATCGGTGTAATCAACATTGACAAAATCACATCTTCTATAATTGTGATCGCAAATAGAGAATAGATTGATTAAGATCGATCTTAGCAATGGCTAGTTGATTGGGAAAACTATGTATGGATCATGACGACTATGTAGAGAGAGTTTTTCATGATTTAGTAGGATTCATTTCCAAAATCAAGTAGAATAACTTTGCGGAATAATTTGAAGCTCCATTTCAATTGAAAGATTTAGATTTGAAGAAACAATTTGAATTAAAAGATTTCAAATAACTCCAAATATAAGGGTTTTGAAATTCACCACAATTTTAAAAAGTATAGTTTAAATTAAGAACTAAAAAATTTTAAATATTTGATCATTCAAATAAATATGATGGATTTGTTATTATAAATTTGAAATCAATCCAAATGCACCCTAAATGTTTTTTGGGACTTTTGACTAGACTTTTTTACTATAAGTAGGTGCTTTAGCATATCGCAAAGTACTTTAACCTTTTGCATGAATAGAATTATTCCTTTTTGTTGCAATTAGGTGCAACTCAATTCTTGTGTATCCTTTATACAAATTGAGTCTTTCTTGGATGCCCTTAAAAAATTCGTAATGCATTAACTAACCAGAAGTGTTGGTTCAATCATCCTTTGTTTGAGTTTTTTGAATTTGTTCCATCTATGTCTTTATCTATAGTTCACATGAATGGGGTTGCTTAGGTTTGAGCTACATCTTTGTCAAATCTATCATATGTTTTCGTGATCCTATCATTAAAATTTTTGAGTTAAGGATTTTCATCCATTATCTTCTATTTGGTAAGAAGAATGGGAAATTGGAAAAAAAATTTAGCTTCCATTGGAATCTTCCTTGACTAGATTGATGACAAATCTTACAAGAGTTGGTCACCATTAATGAAAATTTACATCATGTTTAAAGTTAATGAACCACTGAAGAGAATGCTTAAATTACATATTCCTTTGGGAGATGATATTATTGTCGTATTCACATACAACAAATTCCCTAATTTCTATTACTATTGTGGCAAACTCACTAATTTTTGTTACTACTGTGGATAATTTCTGTTACTATTGTGGTAAACTTAAACACATTCATTGATTCTACAAACCAATATATTGGGATGATTTCCTGAATAAAAAAAAAAAAAAACGCCCCTTGTGGCCATTGGCTCCGAGAATTAAGTTCCCTTTCAACAAACAATTTAGCTCTATAACAAATCTTACTCGCAAGTGTCCTGAAGTGGATCTGACTAAAGTTCATTAGCTTTTGACATCAGGCTATATTCAATTTTTTTAAGTAGGAAAGGGCATCAAACTTTTTACTTGAATGGAAAACCGAAGGATTAAGTAAATGAAAAGATCATTACATATTGAATTTCTTCAAATTCTCACCCATTAAACTAAGAATTATTTAAAAATTCAACTCCTCTAAATAAGATCCGTTAAACTCCAAAGAATGAGGCTGAGGTTGAAGTTGCACTAAGAGATGAGCTGAGCTAGAGATTCCACAAGATTGCTGACTTGGCTACTTTGGATGATGACATGTTGATCTCCCTTTGTTAAATATTACGAACTTTAGTTAGTTAATTAACTGCTCTTCATTTAGGGTAGTTACTTCCGAGTGTACTTCAAAGGGGAGCTCTGTAGAACTATTGTTGAACTTTTTTGATTCAGTTAATCAGTTCCTGCTCCTTTCCTCTGAAGGTTGATGACTTGTAAGCTTTAATCATTTTCTCATCTTGCTTATTCAAATCCTTGAAAATCATTTCAAGTTTTGTGTGTGATTCTAGGTTAGATGTATAGTTTTAGTGAGTTTTTCATCACTACATGCTATTGAATTGATCAAATGCATGTGTTTCTTAATCATTTTCATCATGTTAGTTGAGCCACGAGGTTCTGATCCATGTAGCACCTTCTCACACACTTTCCTCAACTAAAATCTTCATCTTACATCAACAATTAGATTCACACAAACTCATGGAGTCAAGCTCTAAAAATTCAATCCACTAGAGAGGCTAGAGTGTTGCTATAGATGAAACTAGATCACCTTACAATGTTCATCCTTCTGATAATCACATCACAACCTTGGTTCAACATGAATTGAATAGCACAAACTCTCTAACATTGAGTAGAACCTTCACATTAGCTCTATCAGTGAGAAATAAGGTGAATTTTGTCAATGGAAAGACAAAAGAACTAGAAGAAAGGGGTCTTCTGCACTAGGCTTGGAGTAGTTGCAATGATCCCATAGTTTCCAAGTTGCTTAGACAGGTAAGTCCACAAATTGCCTCCACAATCTTTGACATAAAGCAACCATATTAGATTTGGGATGTGTTGATGAAAAAATTCTCTCAACTAGATGACGATAGAGTGCATAGACTTCAAAGTGATTTATGTTGAATCACATAAGGAGTAAGGGAAGTTGATTCTTATTACACTAAACTTGTTACTATATGGAAGAAAATGAGATTTTATAGGCCACCTCCACACTATTCCTATGGGACTTGCAACCTTGGTTGCTTCCAAAAATTTGCTGATCTTTAAGAAAAAAAATGATAAACTCCATTAGTTTTTGAATGGATTGAATGAAACCTATTTTGTAAATAGGTCTCAACTTCATAGACAAAAACCCATTCCCCACTTTAGATGAAGCCTACAATGCCAAAAGAGTGGAAGAGACTCAAAGACAACTTAGGATTAATCGGAGTTCTTGGATAGAAGCAATTGGAGTGATGGCTAATTCAGAGAGTAAGGACAAGAGAAGGGAAGCCACCTACAGCCACTATGGGAAGAAAGGTCATGTGAAGGAGAATTGCTATAGGTTGGTTTGATTTTTATCTAGTTTTAAGTTCACTAAGTTAAAGGGACAGAAATCACAATCTGCCCCTACAACCAACCAAGTAGATTTTGATGTGGGATAACATTTGAACTCAAAGGACTAGAGATCAAAAGTTGTCTTGACTCAGGATCAAGTGCAAAGATTGCTTTCACTTCTGGACTCTCGATGCGAAATAAATGCACTACATTGCAAGTATACAACGGTCGTACATATAATATAGGGAAGTGGGGTTGTTGTATCCACAGGGAGTAAGAATGTTGTTTAATAGTATTACATTTTAATGAAGTGGATAAACAATATGTAAAGATAATTAAGGAGGCAATGTAAATTAAATTAAATAGAGTAAAGAGAGGAGTATGATGAATATAACAAGATACAAGTAATAACACGCAAGAACTTTAATTACCAATTAAATCAATTATCAAGTTTAATGTCTTATTTTAGGGATATGTAATTACTTAAGTGCTTGGTATAGTTTCCCAAGTTATACCAAGGTTTCAATTGAATTAATTCAATCAAAAATCGAATTTATGAATTACTTTTCTTATTCCTTATGAATGTAGAACCTTCACATTCATTATAAGCCCACAATTTACATTTGTGATTAAATTGCTTAACTTGTGGCTTCACTTCAATTATAACCACCAATTAAGTCAAATAAAAAGAAGAAGAAGAAGAGAAAGTAAAAGAAGGATAATAATTGATCACTATAAAATAAGAAAAGACAATGGAAATTAAATTGATAACAAAATTCCTTACTCGTAAATCAAGATTGCAAGTATATCAAGCCCTAAGGTAGAAGTAATCATAACTCATCTTGTATCTGAAGCTCCCTTAATACTGCAATTCCTCACTCCTTCACCTTGATCTAACTCATACAAACATCAAACTCTACTCCAACTCTCAAATTTTACAACTACGAAAAGAGGGATTAGACAACGCATGACCTATAGGAATTCTAATGTTTCTTGGATATCTCTTGCTTGTGGAGCAGCCCCTTGTTTATAGGCTTGATTAGTTGATAAATTCCATCATTTCTATCTAATGGTTTTAGGGGGTAGGTCTGTAGGATTTTGAGCCCTCACCCTGTTGTTGCCTGGGCGACAAGCATAATTTATGCAATCACTTGGGCGTCACTTAGGCGACAGGGTGGCGATGGTTGGCAAATTTCTATTAGTTGCCATCTACCCTCTCGTTGGCAGTTTGCTTAGGCAATGGTTCTTCATTCAAATGTCTTATGTCATGATCTTGTATTTCCTTGGTCCAGTGCCTCTGATTGAGTTTTATTACATTTCTTGTTTACTTATTTTCATTATAAGCACATAAGATGGTCAAATCTTTCTTTTTGAAAGAAATTTTAAACAAGATAACATAAATCGAGCCCCAAATTATTCAAATAAAGTGTTTTATTTAGGTTATCAAATACCTCCACGCTTTATTTCTTGCTAGTTCTCAAGTAAGACAGAAAAATAAATTTATGTAGAATTAAAACTTTTGAATCATAATTATATCTCAAAATTCTCTCAAGTAACAAACTAGTCTATAAATCTATGAATTTATATTATCACATTGCCTTCATACAAAAATTCTTGTGTGTTGTGTGATTTCCAAGTAATTTTAACATAAAGGAGCTCGAAAAAATTTATATTTTTCGATTGTGCCACACTTTTTGTTATTCATTAGTGAGTTGCTTAACCCCTTATTTTACTTAATTTTCAATATATATTGGGAACCCATTTATTATATCTCTCTTTTCATTTTTCTTTTTTTTTTTCCTTCTGTTTTTTCTTTCTTTTTAAGGGCTATTTTCTTTTTATAAGTTTTCTCAAACTTTTTTACGCAAAGATAAACAAGAGTCATTTCTGCACCCCCGATTACTTAGTATATCATAGACTTAGAATGCTTTGCATACTCTTAATTCTTATGCCACTTTATGCGAAAGTAAATAAGGGTCACTTGTGCACCCCCGGTTACTCAACGTTCGAATTAGTGGGGTAGACTTCTCATTTAAAGCCCTTTTTTTAGTTGCCTGTGATTTGTTATTGCAATTTATTTAAGGTTCAAGCAAAACACCAATAAGATTTACACTTTGAATGCTATACAATATCTAAATTTAAATAATTCTAAACTTCTCTTTATATCAAAGTGCTTGGTGTGTACTCGAAAGAGCACAATTTGTACTAAGTAATGTAATATATAAATCTCCATTTATACTACTAATTCATTACCTTTCAAGAATTTATTTATTAGTGAATATGATCATAAATTCCTTTTTCACATTAAATTTATTATTGGTCTTGTAAAAAAAATTAAGAAGGGGTAAAATAAAAACATTTATTGCTTTAATCACTTATTGATTATTATTATTATTATTATTATTATTATTACTTACATGGCACGAATTATTGTTGCTTAAGATTATAAATATTAATATTTTTCTCTTCATTCTCCAAATAATGCTTAAAACGATACTTGTTGACCTTGAAAGTCTAGTCTCCACTCCGTAGCTCAACTACACTAAACTCAAAGATGTTAGTAATTTCAAAGGGTCCAGACCATTTGCACCTTAATTTTACTCAAAACAGTCTTAAATTTGAATTAAACAACAACACTTTCTACCCTATCTAAAAATTTTTATTTTAAATAATTTTATCATGCATGCGTTTCATCTTCTCCTTATATAATTTAGCATTCTCATAGCATGAAGATGAAATGCATCAAGTTCATCTAATTAAAGGAATCTTTTAAATCTTGTTGTCTTGAAATCTATGTTTAAAAATTTCATGACCAATAAGCTTTATGCTCAAGTTCAATAGGTAAATGATATGCTTTACCAAAGACGAACCAGTATGGAGATATGCTGATCGGAGTTTTGAAGGCTGTTCTATAGGCCCATAATACATCATCCAATTTGGATGCTCAAGTTTTTTGACTTTGGTTAACTGTGGCCCGTAAAATTCTTTTTAATTCCCTATTTGAAACTTCAACTTGGCCCCAAGTTCGGACATGATAATGGGTTCTATAAAAAATATTATATTTTCTTATAATAGCTTCTAACCATTTATTATAAGAAAAGGGATCCTCCATCACTTATTAATGCATAGGGAACCCCAAATCTAGAAAAAAAAAATTTTCTTTAAAAATTTAATAACATGTTTAGTTTCATTGTAGGTCAATCAACAGCTTCAACCCATTTTGAAAGATAATCAATAGTAAAAGGACTATATTTGTTCCCAAAAGAAGGAGGAAAGGCAAGGATCCTGTAAAATCAATTTGCCGAACATCAAAAAGTTCAACTTCTAAAATATTTGTCAAAAACATTTTATTTTTTAGAAATATTACCCATCCTTTGACATTTTTCACAATTTTTAACATCATCATAGACATCCTTATATTGTGTGGACTAATGGAAGCCAGATTGCAATACCTTATGTGCAATTCTGTTACCTCCAAAATGTCCTCCACATGTTTCAGTATGCTAAAATTTAAGATGAAATTCACTTCCACCTTTACCTTCAAATTATCTGGTTAGCACACAATTTATAAAGATAAGGTTCATTCTAAAAGTAAGCTTTAATATCATGGAATAAATTTTTTCGTTGTTGATAATTAAAATTAAGAGGAATAATACCACATGCTAAATAGTTTTCAAAATTTGCATACCAACGAATAGTAGAAACTGAGGAAAGAAACTCATCAGAGAAAGTTTCATTAATTTCTTCGTCATCTTTCTTCCTCTCAATTCTTAACAAATGATCAGCAACTACATTTTCTATTCCTTTCCTATTTCTTATTTCAATATCAAATTCTTGTAAAAGTAAAATCCATCTTACAAGCCTTGGTTTAGCATCTTTTTCAACAAACAAATATTTTATAGTACCATGATAGGTGCAAACAATAGTTTTGCTTCCAATTAAATATGATCTAAAATTTTCAAAAGCAAAAACTATTGCTAATAATTCCTTCTCGGTTGTGGTATAATTTATTTGGGCATCATTTAAAGTTTTGCTAGCATCATTAATCACATGGGGTTTATTTTTTTTTCTTTGTCCTAATACTGCACCTATACATTGATCACTGACATTACACATTAATTCAAAGGGATAATCTCAATCAAGTGCTGTTACAATTGATGTAGTAACAAGTATTTCTTTTAAAGTACTAAAAAACAACAAGCACTCGTCATGGAAATCAAATAAGGTATCTTTTGACAGCAATTCAGTTAGTGGTCAAGTACTATTCCATCATCCACCATAAAGTGTTATTTTTCCCAATTTAGTATTAAATTAACCTCTTTGTACCTCTGTAAAACCAAAGATAAATTATTCAAACAATGCTCAAAAGAATTTCCAAAAATTGAAAAATCATCCATGAATATTTCAATAACCTTCGCAACTAAATCAAAAACAATTGACATCACACATCTTTGGAAAGTAGCAAGGGCATTGCAGAGGCCAAATGGCATTCTTCTATACACAAAGGTTCCAAAAGGACAAGTAAACATAGTTTTTCTTGATCCTCTAGAGCAATTAGTATTTGGTGATATCTAAAATAAACATCAAGAAAATAATAATAAGAATGTCTAGCTATTTTTTCCAACATGTGTCAACAAAAGATAAAGGAAAATGATCTAACGATTGGCATTATTTAATTTCCTATAATCTATGCACATTCGCCATCCTGTTATCTATTTCGAGAATATCAATTCCCTTTTTTCATTTTTTTGACACAGTTTTGCCTTCCTTTTCAAGCACCACTTGGATTAGTGACACCCATATACTATCAAAAATAGGATAAATCATTCCAACATCTAATGATTTTATTATCTCTTTTTTAATCACTTCTTGCATATGTGGGTTCAATCTTTTAGGTGGTAGTCTAGTAGGTTTAAAGTTATCTTCCATAAAAATTTTATGCATGCAAATTGAAGGACTTATTCTTTTTAAATCAGCTATTGTCCAACCAATTGCCTTAATATGTTTTCTTAAAACTTCTAAAACTTGGTCCTCTTGTTCTTTAGTTAATTTAGATGAAATAATTACAGGCAAAGTAGAAGAAGTTCCAAGAAATGTGTATCGTAGATTCTTAGGCAATTCCTTTAACTCTACATTTGGTGGTTCTTCAAGTGAAGTCTTAAGTAGAGTTATAGGCTTCAATTCTAAAGGTATCACTAGAGATTCATTGTTACCTAGGCTTGATTTGGTAAGGCATTTTTAGATCACTTTTTCCTAAATACCATCCATTTGTAAAAGATGGTAGAATTCAACAATCTAATGCAGGCACTTAATATGTCGATGATTGAGTACTGAGCAAAGTTCCATGCCCTAGGGAAGTACCTACCCATGTTGATGGTGAACCAGCCCTCAAACTGCACAATTTCACTAAGAGGCTGAAAAGCTGACTATGGATAGCCTTGGCACTATACGATATGTGGACCTTAGATAATCTGCTGGGAGTTGCCATAAGGGCTAACATAGATATCAATTGTAGGGAGGCAAAAAATAACTTAAAAAGAGCTAAGCCAAGTCCAAACCCTAGGAATGAGTAGACTGGACCACCCATTAGGCCCCCAACCAACAAGAAAGCTAACAGAGGTGGGAATGGTCAAGCCCTGCATCAGATACCTAAGTTCATTAAATGCCATCATCGACACACTAGAGTATGCTGATTTGTCACTAGAGTATGTTTTTGATGTGCCAACAAGGTTATCAAATTGCTGAGTGCCCATAGAAGACTTCAAAAGAAGTCACTATCAATGCCAATAAAGGGAATGACATGAGTGGTAGCAACAACCGTGAGATTGAGCCGCCCAATGCTAGGCTGAAAGGAAATGCTAGAGTGTACACTATGCCCCAAGAGGGAGATGTTGGAACTAAGAGTACAACTACAAGTAATATTATGGTTAACCAATTTTGTGCATACATATTGCTTGACTAAGTTGGTATGTATACCTTTTCCTATGAAGGTCTTGCCAACATTTAAAGAATAAACTTGAGATGTCAGAACAACTTTATCAAGTAGCCATGACAGGAGATGAAATCATGGTAGCCACAGATATACATAAATACATACATACATATATATATAAGATTGGGATCGTAGCAGGATTAGGAATTGAATACCCTATGTGTGGCTCTATGGTATGACCACATTAATCAAAAGACAACATGGGAATTAAGGGCACAAAAGTAGGAAAACAAGGTCCTACCCCATTCATGGAAAAAAAAATTAGGAGCTTAAAATTGAGTGTCTAGGATGAGGATGAGGAATTCAGCCAGGATACAATCAGAAATGGATGTCCTCTTTGTTGGATGAATGACCTAACCAAGCATTAGTTCCTAGGCTTGTTTGATTAAAGTATTATATGTTTGCCTATGTAAGTGAATGGAACATGAGTCTAAAATACTAAAGTAACCATATGGGATAGCCATTCTAGGAAGACATTAGAAATTGTGTAATCTATGCCCCCATTAAATACCAAAGTAGATGAATGTAAGTTTCAAGGATGAATTTTTTTTGTAAAGGAAGAGGATGTAATACTCTAAATTTTTTTTAGGACATGATAATAGTTATGGAAATAATTTTAGTGGATGATTTATTAACATTATGAGCCTAATTATTCAATTATTTTGTTCGAGTTTATTAGGATAATAGTAAGTGCATATAGAATGCAAACTATGTGCCATTAAGCCAGTCAAACCTCACTGAAATTTGAATACTAATAGCACATAATTATTGGTTGAAATTATGATTGATTTATTTTTTTAATCTGTTATTTTTTGGTTTATTTTCGGGTGAAAAGATAGGGAATTTAGCAAGGAAGAATGAGAAGGGGGATTTTGGACCTTTTAGCTAATAGAATTTACTATATAATTTAATAATTAAGGTGGGATATTTTTAAGGCTTGGAGACAAGAAAATGGAGTTCAAAAAATTCCGAAATTTAGAGGAAAACCCCAAAAAATTTAAAGGGAATGTAATTGCTCGTAAAGACCTAGAATATTAAGAATTTTAAAACCATGAAACTCTTAATTGACCTAGGGTATAAATATGAGTTTAAAGGCAGTGAAAACCCTAGTTTTAGACCAAAGAGCACATTGATGGTGTACAAAAGCTTGGGAGAGATTTTCATGACGTTCAGACGCCTAGTTACAAGGTAATTCTTATGCATAGTTGGTTGATTATCATACATGCATGTAAGGTTATTACTTCTACATGTTTAGCCTTGTTAAAAACATGAATTTTTAGGGATTTTGATGCACTCTAATGAGGGAATTAATTAATAATCGCATGATGAGGTATAAAAACCGTACGAACATGCATTAATGTAAATGTACGAGTAACCGAAGTCATGTTCTTAGTGTTTCAAAAATTCGAAATGTATGTAGAACAAGTTTACTATATTAATCCATGAAATTATGCTTGAGGACCTTAGAAACAAGGGCATAAATGAGTTCTAGGGATTGGATTTGAGTAAAGCATGAAAACCCGTCGAACTGAGTGATGTGTGACATTTTGCATCGCGCAGTCATGCTAGCATGCTCGCAAAGGGCAGTACTGTAGCAACCCTAGATGCCAGAATTCCAGAATGTTTCACTATTTTGTGCACAGTTACAGAAGGAGGACTTCTTGTTGTAACGAGGGGACCTATAGTCACAATCCCAAACGCAATAGAAACAGTGTGTTCAGTAGTTGTTGGCCACGAACTCGTACTCGAACTTTGCAATCAAGGGACCTAGACTTTTTGGAAGCGAGACTTGGTTGTAGACCTTGTGCATATTTTGCATTTGACTAACTTTAGTTGAATTATTTCAATTTGAGTAGGAAATCAAACATAAACCAACTGTACAAGGCATAGTAGAATACAATAAATAATAATTAGAAGAATTCAAGTAAACACGAACCCGTATGACACACACATGAGGCATTAATAGGCATGGGTTATTGATTGAGTCAAGTGTTGAATGAGACTTATGCATATGATTGATTAGGAAATCAAGAAGTGAGAGCTAAGGATCCTGACATCTAATGAAATTAAGCAACAAGTAAGTGAATATCTGCAATATTTTATTACTTCCTTTTTAAATAAATTACATTTCTGCAAAATCTTGTTATTGCTAGAATATTTTTTTGAAAATCTTATACTTTTGCCAAAATTATTTTGTAAGGCTTTTCTAGTGTACCTTCTTTGTCAGCTTATAAATTAGCATTTTTTTGTAAAATGTTTACTTTAAAATGCTTGGGGATATGAACAAATGCTACGCAATGGTATTTAAAGTGCTTCAAATATGTTAATTGTGCACATTGTGTTATGGAGAGGTAAAGTATGGGGACCAACAGGAATAGTGTAAAGAGCCAATTCCACTTCTTACTGAGTTATAGGTGAGATAAGATCCGCTCAACTGAGGTTAAAGGTGATGATACAAGACCCACTTAGTTGGAGTTAAAGGTAAGATGAGACCCATTCAACTATGGTTAAAGATTAGATTAAAACCCACTCAATTGGGGTTAAAAGTAGAGATAAGACCTTCCTTAGTAAAGCTAAATGACTAAAGTTCTGATTAAGGTAACGGTACTCTTATTGTTTATGTCCCCTCGTGCACAAAGGAATAAGCCAATAACGTGAATGTGTGGTAGATGTAGGTAAATTTTTAGCTGTTAGTTTTCTGAAGTTTCTACATAAATGTTTGAATATTATTAAATGCTTGATTATGTTCACATTCTGATAAAAATGGCAAATGACCATTTACTCGGTGATTTATTACTTACCACCACTATTTAACATTTTGTAGAGAAAGCGAATGATCGTGGATAAGCCTAAGGAAGGTAGACCAAGAATGAGGGTGAAGATTTGGTGTTGGCTCTAGCTTTCATTCATTGATATTATTTAATAAAGTAATTTGGATGTAGTAGTTAGGTAGTTCATTTCACCCACATATTGGACTTTGGGTCTTTCATTCTTTTCCTTGGATAATTGTAATTGATATTTATGGATATTGGATAGGCACAATTTTTATGGATATTATTTTATTTTCTAGGATGGTTGGTAAATTTCACTATTGAATCTAGTCACTTTGTTTACATGTTGGCTTAGGTATTCGCCAAGTTAGTCACAAATACCGTCATGCCATAGTCCCAATTTGGTAAAGGGGTCTGAAAGTTGGGCTGTGGCGGGGAAGTTGAGTGCATGTGACATTCCTTATTTGCGGTATCGACTAAGGCCATGATCAATGAAAAGATACATGAAATACGCACCTACATAAGCTAATTGAGAAATAAGGATTTGCAAATTGTATGGATGACAAATGGATGGAATACCTATGACATGTCTTTTTTGCTATTGTTATTGGTTGTGAATTATTTATTTTACCTTTTTGAAAATAATCTTTATGCAAACCGTGTTTTCTTGCTCACATCCACTGGAAAAGAAATGGCAAGTATTATTATTTATTGGGCGACTTATCGCTCACCACTCTTAGTTAACATTTTGTAGAGGAAGAAGCAATTGACAAAGGTCAAACATGGGGATACTAGAGCTGAAGAACAAAGACCTAGACATCTGCTTTAGTTCCATTTCCATTATTATTCATTAAGACAAATCCAACACAATAGTTAGCTTATTTACTTTTGCTATGTATCGAACTTTAGATGTTAGAATATATATTAAGTTGTCTCTTTCAAATTATTACAAATGATAATATTAGTTTATATTGCTCAATACTTATTGGCTTTAATATTCGTCAAAGTGATTCGCTAGTATTGCCGAGTTACAGTCTTTGATTCGGGGCCGGACAGTATGAAGACAAAGTGTAAAAGTTGTACTGATTCTCTACCACCTTTCAAAGCGTTGATAACTTGCAAACTGATTTTAATGATTACGTATTAAAACAACCTTGTGTCCATATAAATAAGGTCTCTTAATGCAATCACATGGACATATGCACGCACACATTTTTCACTGTTCAAAATTTACATGTACGAAACATTACTACAATATATATAAAGAAATAAATATTTTATTAATATATGAAAAGGTGTACATATACTATCAATATGCCCCCAATATCCTTTATTATCTATTAATGTTAAAGAACATATCACTAATGCTTATTGAATGCATTGAGATCTGATAGTTACATGCAAATCTTAATGAAAACATGGCATGCATCGTAGAAGCTTATGTGTGGGACTGAGGAGTGAAGTTTAAGATTCATTTTATTATGATTTGATAGGATTGCATACTCAAAATCTTGATAGACCTAATAACTTTGATAATTATATGGGTGAGCCACATATTATCATGTTCTTTATTAAACTTGATGACTTTTGAGTTTATTAATAATAGATTTTTGTCTATTTTCTAGCAATTCCTTTGTTGGCTACACATGAAAATGAAATTGTGCAAGCTTTTGTTAGACTAAAAGAATTTGAGAGAGTTGTGTTTGACCTAGGCTTGGAGCTTAAATGTGTTGAAAATTTTGCACAAGAAAATGAATTTTTAAGAATGTCTTGAGTTAAGAAGCCTTATTCATAAGGACTTACAAATATGGACAGAAGGCTATCTTGGTATTCAATCACTAAAACTAGTACGTGAGTCCTAAGGACATCAAGGAATTGATATGACGTGCACACCTTGTACTTGTATGGTGAGTGGCACGCCATTTAATACATGTGTGTGGATTTGCCATTAGGCAATGGAGCATTCAGATAACGGCTTGCAAAATGAAGCAAAAGCATGAAAAGTGCTCTTTGTTGTCAATGTTTTTTTTTTTTTTTTTGTGATTGTGTTAAGTGTGTGTGAACCTTAAACCTAACATAATCGTCTTATGTTCGTGATGTTCAACCTGTCATTAGGGCATTTAGAGTCATTATCTATCCTGGTATAGGATATGGTCATGAACTTAACATGCCGTTGCCAAGGTCCATATGAAGAAGGCACGAGTGCATTCAATGAGGGATTTGTCTCCTTACAAGTGAGCAAGGCATTGAATTTGTTATGACTAAATTTGTGAGGTTGACAAATCCCTCATGGAATGCACTCATGCCTTCTTCATATGGACCTTGGCAATGGCATGTTACCAATTGAATGCCTTGCTACCCTTGCTCACTTGAGATTATCAATTCACTTGTATGCCTTACAATGAATTATCAATTGAATGCCTTGCTCACTTGCAACACATATTGTGAATGCCTTGCACATTTAACACATATTGGTCATATGACATCAAATAATTCCATTTTGATTATAGCTTGTATTTTATTATATTCATCATACTCCTCTCCACTCTATTTAATTTAATTTACTTTATTCTACTTCATTATCATTACATACTATTAATCCACTTAATTAAAACACAATACTATTAAACAACATTATTACGCTCTGCAGATACAACAACCCTATTTCCCAATATTATGTGCACAACTCTTGTATACTTGCATTGTGGTACATTGAATTTGCATCAATCATACACTGAGTTTCCACAAGTAGAATTTAGGAATGCATTTATAACTATGTTGCAATAGTGCCACTTGATGAGTTTGAGCATAATGAATGTCATTCTTCTTGTGATGCCTTGTATATCCATGATGTGCATGATGTTGGATGGCCACAATTCTTATATTTTTGGTTACATATCATGAAGATGTAGAAATTTTGGCAAGATTATCTTAGGATAAAAGAGTTTATGATTCTTGTGTTTAATCCTGGCTTAAGGCATGAATGTGTTGAACTTTCATGCATGTCATGCTTAAACATAATGCTTATCTTGGTATTGAATTCTATGTTATTGCACACACACAAGGGTGAAGTGGACAGGTTTGGTGCACATTGTCCATAAGTGCATGAATTGTGATGCGTGTGGCATAATAGGGACTGCTAGAGAATTTTGTTATCATTTGCATGAATAATATGTGATTGAAGATGGCACGATGATATACATTATTTTCGGTGATTATTCATTATGTGATGTGTATTGTCATGAGTTGATTTCATGTGATTCATGTGTTGGTGCAATTAGATTATTGGGATACACTTGTACTAATCCATTTGAACACATAATTGTTGCCAAAATGGGGATACTTTCACGAGAAAATTCCCTTTGGGGTGTTGAAGTTAGTGCTAAATGGAAGAAACCTAAAGAAATTTTGCGGATTGTTTATAAGTGTGGAAACTTGTGTCAACAAGTTGTATAATTTTGGTAGGGAGGTTGGTTTTCCTGAAAACTATTAAAGGAACCTTTAACATAAAAATATTTGATCTAGAAATTTTGCTAAAACTTGAAGGAAATTTTTATAAGCTTGCAACTTGTGGCGGTTCACATGTATCTACACATTCATAACAAAATTGAGTTGCAAGGCAGAAGAATAAGGTAGGTATAATAGTAGTATTAGATTATATTTTTTCTCATTTGGAATTTTATTTTGTAGGTAACAGCAATCTTAAGGAATTGAGGTCAATTAGCCTTCACGAAGAGGGGAATGACACAAGTACCAGGTTGGAACAAAGGATGTTTTTTAAGCTTTGGATGCAAGTTGAAGTTTTCAAGCTCCAAAAAGCTAGGAAGAACCTAGACTATTACATTTAAAGAGCTTTTGGAAGTTTTGAGAAGTTTTGGAGGTCAAAAATGGAGCTTACGAATCATCTTGGTGCATAACAATGATGAAAATAGTTTTAGAATGGCGTTAAGATCTCAACAAAGTCTTGATCAATCTCGAGGAGCCCAAATCGATCCCAAGTTGAAGCCAATCAACTTAGAAGTGATTTTAGACATTCTACAAATATGATCGCTTAGGGTTTCGATCGCAAACACCCAGGTTTGTAAATTCAGCATGCAACAATTATGATCAAGTTAGGTCCAAATCATACTAGGTCGAGCCAAACGATGCCAAATCAATCCCACAACATCCAGATTGATCTTGACTGCGGATTGGGGTCCCAAAATTGCATTTTAGTTAGGATTTCTTTCCAATTTTCATTCCTAATCTTCTTAAAACATTAAGATGACTTTAGAAGGTTTTTAACCATTCCTAATACTATATAAAGGACCTTCGGTTATTTTTCTTAAGAGAGCTTTTGACACTTGATTCTTGAAATTCAATACAATCATATTTTATTTCTTCCTTGAACTTGAGTGCATCAATTTCTTGTGAAGTCCAAGTTGAATTATTTCAGGTGTGTTCTTAGTTTGATTTGTGGCATATTAACTGATAAGACAGGTTAGTCATGGTTGTCTTCTTGCTAGAGTTCACCGAAAATCATTGCGTTAGGTCGTTCTTCACTATTTGTGCAAGCATATTTCATTGGGTTATGGCATATGCTGCTATTGCTATCTTTTATGTTTCCGCACACATTTTAGAGTGGCATTCTGATCTCCCCACATGATTGGTAGAGAGATCCTCCCTAAGGGAGATTGACTCACCTATGAATCCATATGGGAAAGGCACTTCCCAATCAAAGTCTATGTTCTCCAAGCAATTTTGTTGGGGTGCCCTTTCAGATTGAATATCTACTAAACTTCCACCATCAATCAAACATCGAGTAACAACATAATTGGCAATGGTGGAGTTGATTACCAAGGCATCCTCTTGGAAGAATGGTATTGCTAATAAGTCCTCTTCACAAAAGTTGATAACTGCCCTAGGGGGTAATGCAGCATTGATGCAAAGTGATTTCTCCCCTTAGGCAATGCTCCGCATAAAGGCTTTCCTCACTTTGCTCAAGGTCCCACACTAGGTTTCTTTTAAGATCATATTAATGTACCCCTTTTGGGGGTTATCATCCTACATGAATTCTTAGAAGTGAGCCACACAAATAAACACTTCAATTTGCCTTCTAAGACATCCATATCCCTTAGTAGTATAACCCTACTCATTATGGAATTTGTAGAATTGATTACAAGGTGACATCTTAGGAGGTGTGCCAAATGAAATGGGCCACCTAAATACTTTAGCCTCCTAGTGAGTGTTGAGGATGCGTTCATGAATTGTCTTCAACGGGGTCTCTAGGGTAAACTTGTCTTAATTCCTTCCTCTTCTCTGGGTTTAGGATGCTAGGGATGACTAGTCATGCCTAATTCTTTTCAAAGATTGAGATTTTGATTTTCTATCCTTTCTTTCCCTTTTGGCATATGCTTCTCTACCTTGGCTAAACACTTATCAAAATCACGGGCTAGCTTCTTAGTCAATGATTGAAAGAACTCCCCCTTGTCTAAACCTTGTACAAAGGTACTAGCCAACACTTCTTGAGTGGCCGCGGGAATGTCTTCAAGTGGACTTCTTTATGTACTCTTGTAGCATTTTCTTCTTACCTAGGTGGACATTGAACAGGGATAATGGCGTTTTTTCATAATGCTTACTGCTTGCAAATTGATGCAAAATCCTCAAAACATCAAAGGACTCTAGGTGGGAGGGAGGCAAAGCATGACCAAGCTATCCCTCTTAGTGTGGTTAGGAAGACTCTATACTTTACACCATTTGAGAACAGATGTAATAGGGCTTGATGCCTGAACCTGGATAGATGTTTTGATGAGTTTGTAGCCCTATTGTAATCAGCCATTGCCACATTGCAGAAATTATCTTCAAAGAAAGGGGGGTTTTCAAGGGATCACTAGAGTTTTTTACATGTTGGCAGAGCTGATCCCTTGTGCCTCCAACTTTCTAGTCCCTTCCCTTTCAAGCTTCCTTTGTGGTCAGCATGTCTTGGGGTCTTGATGTATTCTCTACATTGGTCTTCCTCTGGGATCTCATCAACCCTTTCACCATTAAAAGTTTTTTGCAGCATTGGGTGGTTATAGAGAACGGCTTGCATAGCTTCTTTGACCATAACTTGGAAATGTTCTCTAGTTAGACTAAGGTATGAAGAAACTAGTCATTCTTCTTCAATGGCTTTTATATTAGAACCTCTGGGTGATGTTAACATGTTAGAACAATAAAAATCAAGTAGAAGAAAGGAGAGTATGTGGAAGCCAAAGCTGACCTAACCAGTACACTAGATTGGAGCAATGGAACACTAGACAACTGACATGTTAGGGCTTTTAGTTTCATTTCTAATCTGTTTTGTTTGATTTAGTTACTTGGTAGTTAATCGAGTAGAGGAATACATATATTCATATATAGATATATATTAATTGATTTGTATGTTCATATGCTCAAGTAGTATTAAGAATAGAATGATTAGCACCTGAGGTCTGATCTTTCCTATTCACTACTACTACATGTGCCTTCTTATTGCAATGTGTTGTTCTTGATTTCTTAGATGTTTTATTCACTTTAACATGGTATTAGAGCCTCCATGAACTAGCTATTCCATTACTTGGAAGCTTGCTTGAGGCCATACGAAGCCTTTTTCAATTTTCACATCAATTGCAAACCTGCAGACTTGTTCTCCTACTTCATTTCATATCGTTGTGGAATTGTCATATAAACTTCCTCCATTAAATCCCCATTCAAGAAAGCATTGCGGACATCAAGTTGCTATATATTATCCAATCCCAAATTGTGTCCTATTGTGAAGTTCAAGTGCTCAGTGAATGGGAAGGATGCATGGAGGCTAGAAGATCACTGAGTGGGTATTGCATTTTTCTTGGAAACATTCTAATCACTTGGAAATCAAAGAAATAAAATGTTGTAGCTAGAAGTTCAATGGAGGCAGAATATAGAGTAATGGGGACTTGCCTATGTGAGATGATTTGGATATAAAATCTGTTAAAAGACTTTCAAGCATGAGGTGATCAACTAATGGTGCTGTATTATGACAATCTCAGTGCATTGCAAATTTGTAGAAATCCCACACATCATGACAGGACAAAAAAACTTTTACTTACAAGATGGGCTTGTTGATGATAGACGTTAATTGAGGAACAAGTGCAAATGGATTGACCAAGGGGCTTTACTCTAGATAGTTTGACAAGTTGCTTTGTAAGATGAACATTAAGGATATTCATGCCCATCTTAAGAGGGGAGGGGGGTTGTTAACATGTTAGAATGATAAATCAAGTAGAAGAAAGGAGAAAATGAGGAAGTCAAAGCTGATCTAAGCAGTACACTAGGCTGGAGCAATGGAATAGTAGACAGATGATGTGTTAAGGCTATAGTTACTTCAATTTCACTTCTAATATGTTATGTTTGACTTAGTTGACTTCAGTTGGTTACATGGTAGTTAATAGAGTAGAAGAATATATATATATATTAATTGATTTGTACGTTCAAATGAACAAATATTAGTTTCAAGAATAGAATGATCAGCTCTTAAGTTCTGATCTTTCTTCTTCTCTACTGCTACATGTGCCTTGTTATTGTAGTGTATTGTTCTTGATTTAATGGATGTTTTCTTGACTTGAGTAGGTGAGTTTTCATAGATGGAACCAATGTAGTGAGTTCAAAGATCATTAAGATAGAAAGGGATTTGATTTTGAAAACACACACGAAAATAAATTGGAAATAAAGATGGGATACAGGTCTTCGTGGTTTGGCTGGAAGAAATACCTACATCCATGGGTCAATGTAATGGTCTTTTATTGTGTGTTTCAATACTTTTATTTTCCTTTACATTTTCATCTCCTTTTACAATAGGAATACAGAGGCAGTTTCTTCCCACTACTGCACTACTAACAATTATATAGTTATTTGACTACCCTCTAACTGTCACGAGTAACTGACAGAAAGCCTAGGCTAGGTAGCCTCTTCTTGTAGGCCAAATAACTACGTTAGGTACTACTAGGCTAGGTCGTGATCTAATCTTAATTGAATTTGGGAGCCTAATCCGAATGCTTGACTAGGTAACTTCCACAAACGCCTGGATTCCACAGCATGCACACCTTAGTGGTTTTCCAGAGTCATACCAATGGACCTTAGTGGATCCACCCAAGGGAAGAGTTCCCATTAGATGCAAGTGTGTCTATTAAGGAATATTAGATCAATTGGGGATGCAAAAACCTATAAGGCTAGACTTGTGGTGAACAGCCACCCACTTGGATTATGTGATTTGGGAAATGGATTTCAAAACCACTTTCCTTAATGGGCTTCTTGCGGAGGACATTGATATGGTGTAGCCATATGGTTTTAAAGTCTAAAACGAATCTCATAATATGTAGATGACATATTGATGATCAAGAATGATGTAGAGGTTCAAGACATGGTTATCCAATACATTCTCTATGAAAGACTTTAGAGATGCAATATATTTCTTAGGCATTCGTGTAGAGATTGATCAAAAAGAATGTTAGGTTTCTCCAAAGCCCTATACATAGATAAGATACTGCAGAGGTTCAGTATGAAAGACTCTAAGAAAGGATTGCTATCATTCAGGCTTGACATCCATCTTGCAAAATCTATGAGCCTAAAGACTGATGATGAGAGAAGGAGCATGGAAACCATTTCATACACTTTGGTTATTGGAAATATGATGTATGCAATGCTATGTACAAAGAAAAATATTGCCTATGTTAAAGTGATAAGAGCAAGTTTTAGGCAAATCCAAGTAAAAGGCATTGGAATGCTGTCAATGTTAGTGATATACCTTCCAACACTAGTAGAAAATGAATAATATTAGAAGGGCATTTGGTTGTATATATACTTTTACTCACTAATTAATAAAATATTGATTTTCATATCAATAATATGGCAAGTTTTCATGCATGTAAAACTTAAATGGTGTAAAATATTGCATCCGCCCATGTAATTGAGTTAAGAAAAAGTCATGAACCTAGATACAAGGCTGTCTTAGTACTCGATTGCTAAAACAAATCCACGGGTCACAGATACCCTAAAGGGTATTCGATAGTCGGTACAACTTACAAAGCTTGAATTTGTATGATTAATGTCATGCTATTTGGTATGAGATACTGAGAACACATGTGTGCAGATACGTCATTAGAGAATAAGAATATAGACAATAACTCATAGAGTAAGGCAAATGCATGGGGTGAACTCTTTGCTATTAATGTCTTACTTCGTGATTGTGTTAAATGTGAGTACCTAAGACAACATAGTTATCTTATGTACATGACGGTCAATGTGTCGTTAAGGTATTAAAGCCAATATCTATGCTAGTATAAGATAGGATAATGAGACAAATGCGCCATTGCCCTAATGTAAATAGAGGTATATGTACTTTCAATAAAGGATTTGTTTTCTTTCAAGTAAGTAAGACATTTTTCTCATACTATTGATGTTCTACGAGATAGAAATCCTTGGTTAAGGTAGTGTATGATTAGAAAGAAGTTTTTAATATAAACATGAGTCTCATGAGGTAACACTGATTGGTCTATGACTGAGTTTATGGGTTTGACTAAATCTATAATTCTCGCTCAGTTGAGATAAAGAAAAGACAAAAGGTCAATACTGCATGATACTCATGATTGGAAGGGTTCATTGTGATCCATTTCACTTTGTCTTAATTAGGCTACAATATGGGCTGCAGACTAAGCATTACCCATATCCTTCAAGCTACACTCATTGCCAAAAAAGAATGAACCTGGAGAGTTGTACACAAAAGATTGTTGTATACGATGAGTGTTAAATTGGTAGGTAGTATAATTTATTTGTTGTAATTGGATTGAACCAAATAAATTACCATGGTGTTTGTTAATAATGGGATCATTAATTAAAAATATAGTGGAAAATTTTAATTCAAGTAATATGATTAATTGAATTAATGAGACAAGACACAAATGGAATTATTTGAAATCAAATATGTTTGTTAATAATAAGATTATTAAGTAGATACATGATGGCCATTGATTTAATTAATAAGATTAATTAAATTGAAGGATATAATTCCACTGAACCTTAATTATTAAAGAAGATTAATAATTAAGAAGCTAGATGAGGCTTTAATTATTCATGGAAATTAATTATTAAGAGTTATGGGCTACAATTATTAAAGAGTTTAATAACTGAAAGGTAAATGGGCTAGTAATTACTAAAGGTCCATGTAGTGAGCCTATGGAACCCATAGCTAGGGAGCCCTAGTGTCTTAATATAAATTCTTGTTTTAGAAAGTTATTAGCATGTAAAATCTGATAATTTTCGTGTACCACCCTCTAAGTAAGAAGAGAAGTTATTCTAGCCACCCGCTCCATCTCTTCTTATCACCAAATGCCTTCTAACCAAAAGGAGTTCACATTAGAGCCTTGCAAAAGGTGTTTTCCAAAGTGTAGAAGGTGCTCATTCTCACAAAAACTATGTGGACAAACTACAAGTTGGAATTTTAGAGCCATGACTCAAGGATCGCAAGCACACCCATTGGGATGTAATTCCAAAGGTATGTTCTTTTCAGTTATTTGCAATGCCTCTTAGTTGCCGTGTGTTGTATGGAACTAGTTTGATATGTCATTCCACATCCTTTGTATTGTTTTTTTTTATGCTTTTAAAGTTTTAAAGTCCTACTCTAAACCCATTGAAACCCAACAGTGGTATTAGAGCCATTGTATTCCTCATGCAATCGTGAAATTTAATAATCCTTCCATGGTCTTTGGTAGTTTTTCATTTACAAATCATTTAAACATGTAGTTTTTTACATGTAAAAGAATCATTTTGTGGGTTTGGAAACAAAGAAAAGTAGGGAAAACCAAAATACCATGATATGCAGAAAATGTATTGCTCTCCACAAAAGTTAGCACAATTGTGAAACATCCTGTCGCTATTGCAAGCAGGTAATGTGCAACTGTGAAGAACCTTGTCACTATTGTGATGTTACAATTGCGATAAGGTAGCCTGTAATTGCGAAAAGGCCTGAAACATGCCGTTGGCAAGTGATTAAGTAATTAAACCTTCATAAATCCATTTTTGTTCTTTCATTCTAGACGAAGTCCCCCTTGAAGTATCAACTGATGGAGAAGAAAGGATATCAGACAACTGACCTCCTTTCCTTTTTGATAAATAGGAAGAAGTTTTGGATCCCATTTGGATATTAAAAGGATTAACATATATAACACAAAATTTCTCCGCCGATTCCTTCTAGTCACACTTGCAGATTTGATTGCGACAAAATGGTAATTCAATCTGTAGCATTTCATGAACACAGAAATGGTTTTTGCAATTGCTAAAAGGGTTCCCACAATCACAACAATGGTTGCAGAGGCTGACAATTGTTTTTCCTCAAATTTAAAGCATTGGAAAATTGTTTTCCATAAACGAGAATTAATGCATGAGATGCATAGGCCATGGAAGGGGTCATTAAATGGAATTATTTGATTATAAATATGATGTATAACTATTTGAATTGTACTATGGATGGATTGTGGACTCGAGACAATTGTGGATGAATGTATTTTCTTTTTGATTGGTTTTCATGGTTGTATAATTATTTTTTATGGGTTGTTAAGGCATAAGCCCAAGTTTTTTTTTTTTTTTTTGACTATGTAGAATAGGAATTATCTATGGTATGCCATGTGTAAATGTAACACGAAAGGTATCAAGGAGTTGATGTTGGTGTAGAGACCAAGAGTTGGTGCCTTTGAAGTTCCATATAGCCATAGAGGATTAACATGCAGGGCACATATATCTTTTAATCATTAATCTTATTAATAGTTAAAGCCCATATGTGCCCTAACTAATTTAATTTAATTAATCACATTAATCAAATCAATTTCTCATTGTGCTTCTAAGTAATGATCTCATCATGAATAAGCACCATGGCAATTTATTTAGTTCTATCCAATTGCGACTAAATAAATTATCTAACCTACCAATTTAACACTCACAGCACATTCCAATCTTATATATGTGACTCTCTAGGTTTTTTCTTAATTGACAATAAGCATAGGTTGAAGGACTAGGTAACGTCTAGCCTACTGTTCATATCGTAGCCCAATCAAGATAAAGTGATTTAAATCACAGTGAACCTTTTTGATCATGAGTATCATACTGTATAGACCTTTTGTCTTATTTTGTCCCAACTAAGCAAGAGTCGTGGATTTAGTCACAAACATAAATTCGGTAGCAATCGATGTTTCTCATGAGACATGTTCTTATTTGAAATTCCTTTCTGATCACACATTATCTCAACCAAGGGCTTCTATTTTATAGAACACCAAATGCATAAGACAAACATTATACTCTCTTGAAAGGAGACAAATTAACTAGTGCAAAAGTGTAAAATTAAAAGATATTGGTGAATTGCTAGAACTTAACGAAATCTGTTAGCATGAACTGTGATGAATGACCCAATGCAATGACCTTCTGTGAACTTTCGTGAGAAGATGACTACAACTAACATGCCTTATTGGTTGATATGCCATGAATCAAACCAAGAACACACCTGGAATAATTCAACTTGTACTTCATAAGAAATTGATGCACATAAGTTCAAAGAAGAGAAAATATTGTTGTATTCAATACTACTGAGCCAAAGACTCAAAGGTTCTTTTTAATCAAAATACCCAAGCTCTATTTATAGTTTTTAAAGAGCACTAGGAGCCCTAAACTCATATAGAAAGTAACCAAATTAAAGAATTAACACAAAAGGTAGTTTCCTACCCTATTCTGGCTTTAAGACATCCCTTGATCCAATTGTTGATCCTGTGCCTCCAAATCATAAAAGCAATGTGTCAAGGTGTCCCAATGTTTACAATTACACCTTACATGATGGAGTGTGACTTCAGTGATTGTACTGTAGAATGTCATAGTGCTCTATATTTTCAATCATGCAAGTATGACTCATCCGATTGTAAATGTAGAAAGTTTATTTTTAGCTCGTTGTTGATCGTGTGTCTTTCAGCTCAATTTATTGTGCTTGCAATTGATTAGTTAGATGCTAGGCTCAGTCTAGAGGGTACTCCAATGCTTGTTTCAAGCTCTACTTGCATCAATTTCACCCATGGAAGCTCTTCTTCCTACTAGAGCTTCTCTAAATATCCAAATGCCTCTCAAAATTCTTTCATGAGTTTTGTCATTGCTTCTTGAGCTTTTTAGCCTTAGCCCTAGTCAATGGGCATCTAGTCCTTGGATACTTTATGTTAGCCTTGACGCTCGCATCATTTGTTGAATTTTGATGAACCAAGCATGCAGGCCATTCAATACAATCTTGGAAAAGGAAAACAGAGAAGAAAGTTGTGATCAAAACACAAGAGGTGGAGGAAAAGGGGTTCAGAATATTTCTCATGCACCTGACTATCTTTGCTTAGTAGATATATACACTGTTCCCTTGATTAACTACCTACACGATCAGTTATGTACCCCTCATTAGTTAATTAGCTAGCAAATCAAGATAGATAAGTGCTCTGAACAAGAAGTATAACAAAACAAAATATGGGAGGAACTGCCACTACCACTAAGGAGGTTTGCTGTCATCTTTATTCTTCTGAGGTGGTAGCTAACTAGAAGTGTTTCTTGCTGACTTCCTTATGTTGCATTCATGGCCTTTTTGACACTCCCCCTCAAGATGAGCGTGGATATTATCAACACTTATCTTGTCTAATAGATGATTTAGGTGCTTTAGTGATGAAGCCTTTGTGAAGATGTCTGCAGGCAACCCTTTTGTCTGCACATACTTTACTTCCACTGGTTTTCTTGAACCTTTTCCCTTACGAAATGGAGATCAAGGTCAAAATGTTTTGTCCTTTCATGATAAGTTGGATTTTTGGATATCTGAATAGTGCTCTGATTATCACAGTAGATTGTGATAGGCTCTAGTGCTTTGTTTCCTATCTCTTTCAACAAATTCTGTAGCCACGTTATCTCACACAAGCATGAAGCTAAAGCCTTATATTCTGCCTCTGTAGAGCTTTTTGCCATCACATTTTTCTTCATTAACCTCTATCTTATTGGAGACCCTCGAAGACGAATACAAAACCCAGTTATGGATCTTCTAATATCTACACATCCAGGCCAGTCACTATTTAACCATCCTTCCAAGGTACTCGAGCATGTCCTTCTCACTATGATTCCCATTCTTTCTGACCCCTTTAGATAGATACCTTAGCACCCTGAAGGTACATTTAAATGTGATTTTCCTGGTTTTCCCATGAACTGAGAAAGAGTTTGCATAGTAAAAGTAATGTCTATCCTGGTGAATGTGACATAGATCAGATTTCCTACCAATCTTCTATACTAGGTGGCATTCCAAGTGGTTGCTCGTCTTCCTTGCTTAGTCTTTTATGCTCTTGTGTAGGTGTGACAGCAACTTTGGCCCCAAGAAGTCCATAGCTACACAACATGTCCAAAGCATATTTCCTTTCGCATAAGGATATCCCCTTACTTGATCAAGATATCTCAAGTCCAAGAAAGTATTTTGGGGTCCCAAGATCTTTGATTTTGAATGTTATACCCCAGTGTTCCATTAATTTGTGCATCTCATCCTCATGTCTTCCTACAAGTAACACATCATCAACATAAACCAACAACACCAGTAGTCCACCCTTATTTGTCTGTTTTGTGAATAGGGAATGATCTGCCTTTGATTGTTCAAATCTATACTTGCAGAGCATCTTTGTGAACTTCACATTCCACTGTCTAGAGGCTTGCTTCAATCCATATAGGGATTTTCCCAATTTGTAGACCACATTTTGTTGCAGAAGTTGTGGGTTCCCCTTCATCTCATACCCCTATGGAAGTCTCATGTAGATTTCTTCCTCCTCCCCATTAAGGAAGGCACTATGGCTGTCCAATTGTTTCATCTTTCAATCATGCATTGCAGCTAAAGCCATCAATACTCTCACTATAGCCTGCTTTACCACTGGGCTAAAAGTTTCTTGGTAATCAAACCCTTCAACTTGATTAAAACCCTTGGCCACTAATCTCAGCTTGTATCTTTCAATTGAACCATCCGAATTCAGTTTTGTTTTGTATACCCACTTAGCATTGGTATTCTTGAGACAGTTTGTTGCTACTGAGATGTGAAGCTATTGGATCTCGAGTGCTTGGGTGATTAAGGAGTTGGTTTGGTGAACTGAGGTTGTGTTGATATATATTTGGGAAGCTTCCTAGGTTTGCTGGATCTTCTAAGTTGGTCATTCTATTTTTTTGGTTGTGTGGTCAAGGTTTCATTGTTTTCTTGAGGTAAAGTTTGGTTAGGTAGTTGCAAAGTTGACGGCTCATCAATGTGTAAGGTTAAGTCAATGTTAAACTCACTTCTTGGTCTTTGATTAAGAGCTTCAGTACCATCATGCTTCCTAAATAGAGTAAAGTCAAGGATTGTAGGAATGTCTTAAGTATCAGGTTGAGGGCTATGACAATTTTTGTGTCTTGGTAAGACTCAACAAAGGGAAAGATACTCTCATGGAATGTGACATCTTAGGATAGAAAGACCTCATGTGTCTCAAGGTCATAGAGCTTATATGCTTTCATACAAGAAGGATATCCTATAAAGATGGTTTTTCTAGCTCTTGATTAAGTTCACTTCTATCTCTTTTTAGGGTGGATGCAAATGCAAGACAGCTAATAGTTTTAAGATAGGAGTAGTCTGGTGCTTTATTAAACAACACTTCATAGGGACACTTAAAATTCAATACTTTAGTAGGCAATCTATTGATTTAAGTGTGTTGCACATAGCACTGCTTCACCCCAGAATTTCCTTAAAAGACAGGCTTGAAATAGGATTGCTCTAGTAGTGCATAAAATGTGCTGATGTTTTCTTTCTACTATCGCATTTTTTTGGGGGGTTTCTACACACGAATATTGATGGAGGATACCAGATTCATCAAAGAAAGTAGGGAATTTGAGTTCAACTGCATTGTCTGTCCTAATGGTTTTGATCTTGGAATCAAATTGCGTTTGCACCACTCTATAGAAATTAGGCAATAAATAGGCAGTTTCTAATTTATGTTTCATTAGATAAGTCCAAGTGCAATGGCTGAAGTCATCAACAATTGTCAGAAAGAATCTATATCCACTAATAGCAGGAATTGAAAATGGACCCCACACATCCACATGGACTAGTTCAAAAGGTTTAGTGGTATTGATCTCATGTGTACGAAAGGCAGTCGTTTCTATTTAGCTTTGGGACAAATTTCACAAATTCTATTATGGGGTACATTGATAAAGGGAAAGATGAGTGCAATCTTTCAATAACAGGGTGTTATGGGTGTCCTAGTTTAAGATGCCACACTCCAAGTCCATCAAGGGGTGAAGACTAATCTTTGGTGAAGCTATGGGCATTGTTGCTTATTAAATTTGTCTTGATTAGGTTTTGAAGTATCTCATACAAGCCTTGAGTCTTCCTAATAGTCCAATCCTCATCCATTATGATGGGCCCTAGATGTAGCATCAAGTTGAATCAAAAAGGAGGAAACATTAATGTGACCTAACAAGTTTATTGACTGACAACAAATTGAATCTAAAAGAAGGAATATGCAACACATCATTGATGAGTAAGGAATCTAAGATCTTGACAACCCCTATATTGATGACAAGAATTTGTGATTTGTTTGGAAGGTTTACAAAAAGGTTCTTAACAGGTCTATAAGAATGAAATAGGCTCAAAGAGTTGCACATATGGTCTATTGCCCTGAGTGTATGATCCATGAATAAGAGTCTGACAATTCACATTGTCTGCTTACAAGTTCGGGTTTAGTGATAAATGAAGACAGTGTAAGGGAAGGTTGCAAGCCCATAGTCAAGTTAGTGGAGGATTGAGTACCTGCAAAGTTTGATTGACTACCAAAGTGTTCAACCCCTTTGGATGAGTTTCCAAAATCTTGCTGTTTTTGTGAAGTGTCCACACTGGATTGGGAAATACTTTGTGAGCTCAGCAACTTCATCAAACCTTTTACTTGATCTTTTGTCAGCCTTAGATCACCCACCTCAAAGTGTACAGTATGCTGATCTTCTTCATTAGTTATTACGTAATTGGCTGAAAGTTGCTGGTTCTTACTCCTCCCCTTTGTGAATTTCAAGTTTGATGGAAAGCTAATTATTCTGTAACACTTATCCTTTGTGTGACCCTTCTTTTCACAGTGGAAACACTCCAAATCCTACCTCCTTTCCTTCTTGTTGGATATAGATACCAAGCTGAGGCATCTACCACTTGCCTTGTTCCCATGGCTCTTTGTGCCTCCTCTAGGGCATTGCAAGCCTCATCAAGAGTTGGAAAGGGCTTTTGCCTCAATAATTGGGATCTATTAGCTGAGTTGGTCTCATTCAATCTATTAAGAAATTTATACACTTTGTCTTTCTCCTAGGCATCCACAAAAGAATGGAAACAAGCAGTATTACACTTTCCATAGTTGCAATGAGGGGGTGGCCTGTACAGTCTTAGTTCTTACCAAATTGTTACCAGCTCAGTATAATAGGAATCCACTGATCTTGTCCCTTGAAAGACATTGTGTAAATTACTCTGCAATCTACACATCCTATTATCACAAGTTAAAGAAAACCTGCTCTCCAGGACATCCTACATTTGACTTGCCTACCACATGTAAAATACAGTGGTTGCCAAAGAGGAAACCATGGATTCAGCATCCATGCCACATTTAGATCA
The DNA here is from genome assembly GCA_019155195.1 of Avicennia marina. NCBI lineage: Eukaryota > Viridiplantae > Streptophyta > Magnoliopsida > Lamiales > Acanthaceae > Avicennia > Avicennia marina. The sequence goes on along the minus strand of CM032754.1, from coordinate 13,883,811 downwards.
TTGCAGAGGCTCTATGCAATGTGAAGGGGATCATCAACCGGAGGCTCCACTAGGCTTCCACCAATGAAACCTAATTTATTTCTAATTGACAATGCTAGCTTGAAAGATCTACTCCAGGTTGTATAATTTCCTCCATTAAGTTCTAGATGACTAATCGAAGTGTTGTGATTGTCGGCTAGATGAACGTAATCTGGAGAATTTGGGTCTTCAACTGAATGGAATAACTGTAGTCTGTTGATGGGATTGAGTGATCTTGATGATGATTCCATTAGAAAAGAAGATATGAACTCTGCTGGTAAACAAGACTGATTGATGATGCTCAAGGTTGAGGGAAATTTGGTAAGATGTCGTTTAGGGCTCCGATACCATGTTAAATTGTGATGAACCAAGCATGTCGGCTGTTCTATGCAATCTTAGAAAAGGAAACAGAGAAGAAAGTTGACATCAGAACACAAGAGGTGGAGGAAAAGGGCTTCAAAATATTTCACATGCACCTCACTACCTTTACTCAGCAAATATATGTATTGTTCCATTGATTAACTACCTACATGATCAATTAACCTCTGAAATAGTTATGTACCCTCAGTAACAGTTAATTAGCTAGCAAATCAAGATAGATAATTGCTCTAAACAAGAAGTATAATAGAGCAAAAAATGGGAAGAACTGCTACTGCCCCACTAAAGATGTTTGCTGCCATTTTATTATTCTGAGGTGGCAACTAACTAGAAGTGTTTCCTCCTGACTTCTTTGGGCTGCATTCATGGCCTTTTTGACATCCTCTTCTTGAAAGGAATTGGCTTCAATTCCAAATCTCTTTCATCCTTTGCATCAAAAGGACTCAAGTTAGATATGTTAAATGTTGCACTTATTCCAAGCTTACCTACTAATTGGAATTTGTAAGCATTGTCATTGATGTGCTCTATCACTTGAAATGGTCCATTACCTCTTAGCATCTACTTTTTATTTCTTTAATCTAGAAATCTTTCTTTTCTCATGTGAACCCAGACTCAGTCTCCGGGCTCCAACACAATTTTTTTACAAGTGTTGTTTGCCTATTGCACATATTGCTCATTCCTCTTTTCAATGTTTTAGTGTACATGCTTGTGTAGTTGCCTCACAAACTTCACCTTGGGCTCCCAAATATATTAATTTCTCATTATGTGGTAATGGCAGTAAGTCCAATGAGGTTTAGTAAATTAAAGCCACAAACAACTTCGAGTGGTGACTTGTGTGTGTGCTTGAGTATGTAATCCTATTGTATCCTATTTTAAGCAAACTCAACGTGCGGTAAACACTTTTCCCTGGCTCTTATATTCTTCCTAATCAATGCACATAATAATACAATTAAAGTTCTATTGACCACCTTGGTTTATCTGTTAGTTTGTGGATGGCTTGTTATAGAAAACAACAATTTAGTCCCTAGCTTCCACCAAAGTATTTTTCAAAAGTAGTTCAAAAACTTAATATCTATATTAGACACAATGGTTTTTGGCATGCCATGTAATCTCTCTCCTTAAAGAATAAGTTAGCTACATGAGTAGCAATATTTGTTTTATTGCATGTAATGAAGTACGACATTTTAGAAAACCTATTGACAACCACAAAAATACAAACTATCCTTACGCATTTGAGTCTGCAGTAAACGCAATACGAAGTCCATTTAAATGTACATCTATAGCATCTCTAGAATTGGTGATGGTGTATATAGTCCATGTGGTTAACCTCACAATTTGGCCTTCTTGCACTTGATGGATTTATCAACCACTTGTTCAACATCTCTCCATAGGTATGGCCAAAAGAAATGTCTTGGTGACACTATAGTGTCCCAGTAGGCCTCCATCATGAGCCTCCCAAATTAGCACGTCATGCAAGGAACACTTAGGAATATATAACCTATCTATGCAAAATAAATGACCATCATGTTGAAAAAACTTGTCAAGTACACTTTGCTTAGTCAATTCATATACTTGACCAACATCCTCATTGTTCGAATACAATGCTTTAATATGCTCAAATCCTAAAAGCGTAGCATTTAATGCAGTAAGCAATGAATGTTTTCTAGACAGTGCCATCTTCTACTACATTCTCTACACCCTTTTTATACTTAATGACATATGGAAAATTGTTAATGCAAGATACCCATTTAATATATCTACGGCTTAACTTACCTTGATTCATCAGATGCTTTAGACTCATGATGCATATAGACAACAAATTTTTTTGGCTTAGATAATGCTGTCGCACTTCCGAAGCCCTAAAAAAATGTGGATAGCTCCTTGTCATACATTGGATAATTTAGCTTTGCTTCATTCAACTGCTTTCTTAAATGCACAATTGTTCTTTTCTCTTACATCAATACTGCTCCAACTCCTATGCTTAAAGCAACACATTCAAGATCAAAAGATTTAGAAAAGTTAGGTAAAGAAAATACAAAAGCATTAGTAAGTTTCTCCTTAAGCAACTCAAATACCTTCTGTTAAGGTTCTCCGCATTAGAACTTCTTAATTTTTTTAGTGATCCTAGTCAATGATGTTACAATTGTACTGAAATCCCATACAAAACTCCTATAAATGCTCGCAAATCTCATGAAAACTCCTTACGTTAGTTACAGCCTTAGGTACTATCCATTCTCAAAGTTCCTTGACTTTATTCACTTCTACATGAATTCCCTATGCAACTACATACCCAAGAAACACATAATGATCCACACAAAATGTACTCTTAGGGTTATTATACAATTGTTCCTTTCACAAAGCTCCAAATAGTTCCCTAATATGTATAGCATGCTCATCGATAGATCATACTATATACAAGTATATCATCAAAATACTCCACAATGAATTTACCTATGAAAGCACATAAAACATGGTTCATCAGTCTCATAAATAGGCTAGGTGTATTCCTTAATCTAAACAGCATGGCTAGCCATCTACATAACCTATGTTTCATTTTAAAGGCCATTTTCCACTCTCTCCCTCTTTCATGAGAATTTGATGATGTCCACTCTTAAAATCAATTTGAGAAAATACACTAACCCCATGCAATTCATCAAGCATGTCATTTAATCTGGGAATAGGATGACAAGCCTTCATAGTTATGGCATTTACAGCTCTGTAATCCATGCACATTCTCCAAGAACCATCCTTCTTTGTTACAAGCAATACAGGGATTGCATAATAGCTCATGCTCTCTCACACCCATCCTTTGCTAAACAACTCTTCTTGTTGTCACCGAATATCCTAAGCCTCCTCTGGGTTTGTTCGATACGCCAGTCAATTCGGGATGGCTGCTCCGAGTATGAAGTCAATTTGATACTCAATTTCTCTTATTGTCCATAATCCATTCATAAAATCCTCCGATATGATATCCTAAAAATCCTAAAAAACATACACGACACTTTAAAGGAAAGAAGGCACTTCCTCTTTTGTCAAATAAGTCTCCTTTTACAAAAGTAATATCACTCTTTGCTCACTTCCTATGGCTCTCCTCACATATCTCATCCTTGCCAACATACACTCCTTTTCTCTCTTCTCTTTCCCCTTTTTTCATTCTTACTCTCTCTTTCCACCTACTTGTACATTTTCTAATTCCTTTCCACTCTCTTTCTTTTTCCTTTATCTCTCCATGTATAACTCATATTGTTGTTATAGGTAGTGCTAATCTTCCGACACCTCCTTCGGTGTAAGTGGTACGAGTATCACCTTCTTGTTGTTGTGATAGAATGTATACTTATTCACCTTGCCATAGAATACTATATTTTTGTTGAATTGCCAAGGTCTTCCCAATAAGATATGACTCACCTGCACAATTACAACATCACACAATAAGTTGTCCTTATATTACCAATCTCAAACTCCACCCGAACTTATTTTGTCACCTTTACTTCATTGCTATTATTCAACCACTGCAATTTGTATGGTTGAGTGTGGTCTCGAAGTGAAAATACAAGTCTCTCCACCTGGCTACATTTGTGCCACTTCCTCCATCTATAATAAGACTATACATCTTACCTTTAATCCTACACCTTGCATGGAAAATATTCTCTTGTTGCTCTTAAAATCCTTCCTCTACTTGTGTATTTAACGTTCTCTTGACCACCAAACTCACATTACCTATTTCTTTGTAAATCGTTTCATCCTTTTCAGATAGTGCCTCTTTCAATGGCAGCATCACATCTCCACTTCTACCCTCTTCCTTGTTAGTAACTTTCTCCCTTGTTCGTTATAATCATTGTTCACCTATTTAGGCATTGAGTGGCAATGTGTCCTCTCTCATAGTACTTAAAACATAAGATACCTCGATTATATGTGCTAGAAGTACTAGGTTTGGATTTTGTACCTTAAGTGCTTCAGCTCATGGTGCATCTTTAGGTTTAGGAACTCCAATTACCTTAGCTGCTTGCTTTTCCTCTGAGCGAGTAAACTGTCATAAGGTTGTGTACAGTGCTGTTGCTATCTGAACCTCCTTTGTAGGTACTTCTCTACCTTCATGGCCCACTCCACCAAATCTCCAATCTCTACATAGTGGTGTAATTCTAACACATCGACAATTTCTTGGTTTAATCCTTCCATGAACCTTGCCATGGTTGCCCCTTTGTCCACCACAATGTCTACCCTCATTAGTACCTTCTCCATTTCTTTGTAGTAGTCCTCTACACTCCGACTAAATTGTACTAATGTTTGTAATTGCCTGTATACATCCCTGTGGTAGTAACTTAGTGTAAACCTTTTTCTCATCAACTACTATAATAATTGCAAGTCTCCATAAAATGTTCACTGTTTCTCCTAGACTGATACATACCTGGTCCCACTATAGGATGGCACAATCGATAAACTCTACCATTGTCAGCTTTACTTTTTAGGGTTTCAAAAGCCCATGATAGTCAAATGTTAATTCTACCCCTCGTTTCCACTCTAAATATGCAACTAGGTTAGATCTTCCTTGGAACGCCGAGATGGTTAATTTGACACCCTTCAACACCTCATCATCCTTGTCTCACCTATACCTAGGGGCTCTTCTCATGCTACCTTAGTGGTTTTCCAGAGTCATACCAATGGACCTTAGTGGATCCACCCAAGGGAAGAGTTCCCATTAGATGCAAGTGTGTCTATTAAGGAATATTAGATCAATTGGGGATGCAAAAACCTATAAGGCTAGACTTGTGGTGAACAGCCACCCACTTGGATTATGTGATTTGGGAAATGGATTTCAAAACCACTTTCCTTAATGGGCTTCTTGCGGAGGACATTGATATGGTGTAGCCATATGGTTTTAAAGTCTAAAACGAATCTCATAATATGTAGATGACATATTGATGATCAAGAATGATGTAGAGGTTCAAGACATGGTTATCCAATACATTCTCTATGAAAGACTTTAGAGATGCAATATATTTCTTAGGCATTCGTGTAGAGATTGATCAAAAAGAATGTTAGGTTTCTCCAAAGCCCTATACATAGATAAGATACTGCAGAGGTTCAGTATGAAAGACTCTAAGAAAGGATTGCTATCATTCAGGCTTGACATCCATCTTGCAAAATCTATGAGCCTAAAGACTGATGATGAGAGAAGGAGCATGGAAACCATTTCATACACTTTGGTTATTGGAAATATGATGTATGCAATGCTATGTACAAAGAAAAATATTGCCTATGTTAAAGTGATAAGAGCAAGTTTTAGGCAAATCCAAGTAAAAGGCATTGGAATGCTGTCAATGTTAGTGATATACCTTCCAACACTAGTAGAAAATGAATAATATTAGAAGGGCATTTGGTTGTATATATACTTTTACTCACTAATTAATAAAATATTGATTTTCATATCAATAATATGGCAAGTTTTCATGCATGTAAAACTTAAATGGTGTAAAATATTGCATCCGCCCATGTAATTGAGTTAAGAAAAAGTCATGAACCTAGATACAAGGCTGTCTTAGTACTCGATTGCTAAAACAAATCCACGGGTCACAGATACCCTAAAGGGTATTCGATAGTCGGTACAACTTACAAAGCTTGAATTTGTATGATTAATGTCATGCTATTTGGTATGAGATACTGAGAACACATGTGTGCAGATACGTCATTAGAGAATAAGAATATAGACAATAACTCATAGAGTAAGGCAAATGCATGGGGTGAACTCTTTGCTATTAATGTCTTACTTCGTGATTGTGTTAAATGTGAGTACCTAAGACAACATAGTTATCTTATGTACATGACGGTCAATGTGTCGTTAAGGTATTAAAGCCAATATCTATGCTAGTATAAGATAGGATAATGAGACAAATGCGCCATTGCCCTAATGTAAATAGAGGTATATGTACTTTCAATAAAGGATTTGTTTTCTTTCAAGTAAGTAAGACATTTTTCTCATACTATTGATGTTCTACGAGATAGAAATCCTTGGTTAAGGTAGTGTATGATTAGAAAGAAGTTTTTAATATAAACATGAGTCTCATGAGGTAACACTGATTGGTCTATGACTGAGTTTATGGGTTTGACTAAATCTATAATTCTCGCTCAGTTGAGATAAAGAAAAGACAAAAGGTCAATACTGCATGATACTCATGATTGGAAGGGTTCATTGTGATCCATTTCACTTTGTCTTAATTAGGCTACAATATGGGCTGCAGACTAAGCATTACCCATATCCTTCAAGCTACACTCATTGCCAAAAAAGAATGAACCTGGAGAGTTGTACACAAAAGATTGTTGTATACGATGAGTGTTAAATTGGTAGGTAGTATAATTTATTTGTTGTAATTGGATTGAACCAAATAAATTACCATGGTGTTTGTTAATAATGGGATCATTAATTAAAAATATAGTGGAAAATTTTAATTCAAGTAATATGATTAATTGAATTAATGAGACAAGACACAAATGGAATTATTTGAAATCAAATATGTTTGTTAATAATAAGATTATTAAGTAGATACATGATGGCCATTGATTTAATTAATAAGATTAATTAAATTGAAGGATATAATTCCACTGAACCTTAATTATTAAAGAAGATTAATAATTAAGAAGCTAGATGAGGCTTTAATTATTCATGGAAATTAATTATTAAGAGTTATGGGCTACAATTATTAAAGAGTTTAATAACTGAAAGGTAAATGGGCTAGTAATTACTAAAGGTCCATGTAGTGAGCCTATGGAACCCATAGCTAGGGAGCCCTAGTGTCTTAATATAAATTCTTGTTTTAGAAAGTTATTAGCATGTAAAATCTGATAATTTTCGTGTACCACCCTCTAAGTAAGAAGAGAAGTTATTCTAGCCACCCGCTCCATCTCTTCTTATCACCAAATGCCTTCTAACCAAAAGGAGTTCACATTAGAGCCTTGCAAAAGGTGTTTTCCAAAGTGTAGAAGGTGCTCATTCTCACAAAAACTATGTGGACAAACTACAAGTTGGAATTTTAGAGCCATGACTCAAGGATCGCAAGCACACCCATTGGGATGTAATTCCAAAGGTATGTTCTTTTCAGTTATTTGCAATGCCTCTTAGTTGCCGTGTGTTGTATGGAACTAGTTTGATATGTCATTCCACATCCTTTGTATTGTTTTTTTTTATGCTTTTAAAGTTTTAAAGTCCTACTCTAAACCCATTGAAACCCAACAGTGGTATTAGAGCCATTGTATTCCTCATGCAATCGTGAAATTTAATAATCCTTCCATGGTCTTTGGTAGTTTTTCATTTACAAATCATTTAAACATGTAGTTTTTTACATGTAAAAGAATCATTTTGTGGGTTTGGAAACAAAGAAAAGTAGGGAAAACCAAAATACCATGATATGCAGAAAATGTATTGCTCTCCACAAAAGTTAGCACAATTGTGAAACATCCTGTCGCTATTGCAAGCAGGTAATGTGCAACTGTGAAGAACCTTGTCACTATTGTGATGTTACAATTGCGATAAGGTAGCCTGTAATTGCGAAAAGGCCTGAAACATGCCGTTGGCAAGTGATTAAGTAATTAAACCTTCATAAATCCATTTTTGTTCTTTCATTCTAGACGAAGTCCCCCTTGAAGTATCAACTGATGGAGAAGAAAGGATATCAGACAACTGACCTCCTTTCCTTTTTGATAAATAGGAAGAAGTTTTGGATCCCATTTGGATATTAAAAGGATTAACATATATAACACAAAATTTCTCCGCCGATTCCTTCTAGTCACACTTGCAGATTTGATTGCGACAAAATGGTAATTCAATCTGTAGCATTTCATGAACACAGAAATGGTTTTTGCAATTGCTAAAAGGGTTCCCACAATCACAACAATGGTTGCAGAGGCTGACAATTGTTTTTCCTCAAATTTAAAGCATTGGAAAATTGTTTTCCATAAACGAGAATTAATGCATGAGATGCATAGGCCATGGAAGGGGTCATTAAATGGAATTATTTGATTATAAATATGATGTATAACTATTTGAATTGTACTATGGATGGATTGTGGACTCGAGACAATTGTGGATGAATGTATTTTCTTTTTGATTGGTTTTCATGGTTGTATAATTATTTTTTATGGGTTGTTAAGGCATAAGCCCAAGTTTTTTTTTTTTTTTTTGACTATGTAGAATAGGAATTATCTATGGTATGCCATGTGTAAATGTAACACGAAAGGTATCAAGGAGTTGATGTTGGTGTAGAGACCAAGAGTTGGTGCCTTTGAAGTTCCATATAGCCATAGAGGATTAACATGCAGGGCACATATATCTTTTAATCATTAATCTTATTAATAGTTAAAGCCCATATGTGCCCTAACTAATTTAATTTAATTAATCACATTAATCAAATCAATTTCTCATTGTGCTTCTAAGTAATGATCTCATCATGAATAAGCACCATGGCAATTTATTTAGTTCTATCCAATTGCGACTAAATAAATTATCTAACCTACCAATTTAACACTCACAGCACATTCCAATCTTATATATGTGACTCTCTAGGTTTTTTCTTAATTGACAATAAGCATAGGTTGAAGGACTAGGTAACGTCTAGCCTACTGTTCATATCGTAGCCCAATCAAGATAAAGTGATTTAAATCACAGTGAACCTTTTTGATCATGAGTATCATACTGTATAGACCTTTTGTCTTATTTTGTCCCAACTAAGCAAGAGTCGTGGATTTAGTCACAAACATAAATTCGGTAGCAATCGATGTTTCTCATGAGACATGTTCTTATTTGAAATTCCTTTCTGATCACACATTATCTCAACCAAGGGCTTCTATTTTATAGAACACCAAATGCATAAGACAAACATTATACTCTCTTGAAAGGAGACAAATTAACTAGTGCAAAAGTGTAAAATTAAAAGATATTGGTGAATTGCTAGAACTTAACGAAATCTGTTAGCATGAACTGTGATGAATGACCCAATGCAATGACCTTCTGTGAACTTTCGTGAGAAGATGACTACAACTAACATGCCTTATTGGTTGATATGCCATGAATCAAACCAAGAACACACCTGGAATAATTCAACTTGTACTTCATAAGAAATTGATGCACATAAGTTCAAAGAAGAGAAAATATTGTTGTATTCAATACTACTGAGCCAAAGACTCAAAGGTTCTTTTTAATCAAAATACCCAAGCTCTATTTATAGTTTTTAAAGAGCACTAGGAGCCCTAAACTCATATAGAAAGTAACCAAATTAAAGAATTAACACAAAAGGTAGTTTCCTACCCTATTCTGGCTTTAAGACATCCCTTGATCCAATTGTTGATCCTGTGCCTCCAAATCATAAAAGCAATGTGTCAAGGTGTCCCAATGTTTACAATTACACCTTACATGATGGAGTGTGACTTCAGTGATTGTACTGTAGAATGTCATAGTGCTCTATATTTTCAATCATGCAAGTATGACTCATCCGATTGTAAATGTAGAAAGTTTATTTTTAGCTCGTTGTTGATCGTGTGTCTTTCAGCTCAATTTATTGTGCTTGCAATTGATTAGTTAGATGCTAGGCTCAGTCTAGAGGGTACTCCAATGCTTGTTTCAAGCTCTACTTGCATCAATTTCACCCATGGAAGCTCTTCTTCCTACTAGAGCTTCTCTAAATATCCAAATGCCTCTCAAAATTCTTTCATGAGTTTTGTCATTGCTTCTTGAGCTTTTTAGCCTTAGCCCTAGTCAATGGGCATCTAGTCCTTGGATACTTTATGTTAGCCTTGACGCTCGCATCATTTGTTGAATTTTGATGAACCAAGCATGCAGGCCATTCAATACAATCTTGGAAAAGGAAAACAGAGAAGAAAGTTGTGATCAAAACACAAGAGGTGGAGGAAAAGGGGTTCAGAATATTTCTCATGCACCTGACTATCTTTGCTTAGTAGATATATACACTGTTCCCTTGATTAACTACCTACACGATCAGTTATGTACCCCTCATTAGTTAATTAGCTAGCAAATCAAGATAGATAAGTGCTCTGAACAAGAAGTATAACAAAACAAAATATGGGAGGAACTGCCACTACCACTAAGGAGGTTTGCTGTCATCTTTATTCTTCTGAGGTGGTAGCTAACTAGAAGTGTTTCTTGCTGACTTCCTTATGTTGCATTCATGGCCTTTTTGACACTCCCCCTCAAGATGAGCGTGGATATTATCAACACTTATCTTGTCTAATAGATGATTTAGGTGCTTTAGTGATGAAGCCTTTGTGAAGATGTCTGCAGGCAACCCTTTTGTCTGCACATACTTTACTTCCACTGGTTTTCTTGAACCTTTTCCCTTACGAAATGGAGATCAAGGTCAAAATGTTTTGTCCTTTCATGATAAGTTGGATTTTTGGATATCTGAATAGTGCTCTGATTATCACAGTAGATTGTGATAGGCTCTAGTGCTTTGTTTCCTATCTCTTTCAACAAATTCTGTAGCCACGTTATCTCACACAAGCATGAAGCTAAAGCCTTATATTCTGCCTCTGTAGAGCTTTTTGCCATCACATTTTTCTTCATTAACCTCTATCTTATTGGAGACCCTCGAAGACGAATACAAAACCCAGTTATGGATCTTCTAATATCTACACATCCAGGCCAGTCACTATTTAACCATCCTTCCAAGGTACTCGAGCATGTCCTTCTCACTATGATTCCCATTCTTTCTGACCCCTTTAGATAGATACCTTAGCACCCTGAAGGTACATTTAAATGTGATTTTCCTGGTTTTCCCATGAACTGAGAAAGAGTTTGCATAGTAAAAGTAATGTCTATCCTGGTGAATGTGACATAGATCAGATTTCCTACCAATCTTCTATACTAGGTGGCATTCCAAGTGGTTGCTCGTCTTCCTTGCTTAGTCTTTTATGCTCTTGTGTAGGTGTGACAGCAACTTTGGCCCCAAGAAGTCCATAGCTACACAACATGTCCAAAGCATATTTCCTTTCGCATAAGGATATCCCCTTACTTGATCAAGATATCTCAAGTCCAAGAAAGTATTTTGGGGTCCCAAGATCTTTGATTTTGAATGTTATACCCCAGTGTTCCATTAATTTGTGCATCTCATCCTCATGTCTTCCTACAAGTAACACATCATCAACATAAACCAACAACACCAGTAGTCCACCCTTATTTGTCTGTTTTGTGAATAGGGAATGATCTGCCTTTGATTGTTCAAATCTATACTTGCAGAGCATCTTTGTGAACTTCACATTCCACTGTCTAGAGGCTTGCTTCAATCCATATAGGGATTTTCCCAATTTGTAGACCACATTTTGTTGCAGAAGTTGTGGGTTCCCCTTCATCTCATACCCCTATGGAAGTCTCATGTAGATTTCTTCCTCCTCCCCATTAAGGAAGGCACTATGGCTGTCCAATTGTTTCATCTTTCAATCATGCATTGCAGCTAAAGCCATCAATACTCTCACTATAGCCTGCTTTACCACTGGGCTAAAAGTTTCTTGGTAATCAAACCCTTCAACTTGATTAAAACCCTTGGCCACTAATCTCAGCTTGTATCTTTCAATTGAACCATCCGAATTCAGTTTTGTTTTGTATACCCACTTAGCATTGGTATTCTTGAGACAGTTTGTTGCTACTGAGATGTGAAGCTATTGGATCTCGAGTGCTTGGGTGATTAAGGAGTTGGTTTGGTGAACTGAGGTTGTGTTGATATATATTTGGGAAGCTTCCTAGGTTTGCTGGATCTTCTAAGTTGGTCATTCTATTTTTTTGGTTGTGTGGTCAAGGTTTCATTGTTTTCTTGAGGTAAAGTTTGGTTAGGTAGTTGCAAAGTTGACGGCTCATCAATGTGTAAGGTTAAGTCAATGTTAAACTCACTTCTTGGTCTTTGATTAAGAGCTTCAGTACCATCATGCTTCCTAAATAGAGTAAAGTCAAGGATTGTAGGAATGTCTTAAGTATCAGGTTGAGGGCTATGACAATTTTTGTGTCTTGGTAAGACTCAACAAAGGGAAAGATACTCTCATGGAATGTGACATCTTAGGATAGAAAGACCTCATGTGTCTCAAGGTCATAGAGCTTATATGCTTTCATACAAGAAGGATATCCTATAAAGATGGTTTTTCTAGCTCTTGATTAAGTTCACTTCTATCTCTTTTTAGGGTGGATGCAAATGCAAGACAGCTAATAGTTTTAAGATAGGAGTAGTCTGGTGCTTTATTAAACAACACTTCATAGGGACACTTAAAATTCAATACTTTAGTAGGCAATCTATTGATTTAAGTGTGTTGCACATAGCACTGCTTCACCCCAGAATTTCCTTAAAAGACAGGCTTGAAATAGGATTGCTCTAGTAGTGCATAAAATGTGCTGATGTTTTCTTTCTACTATCGCATTTTTTTGGGGGGTTTCTACACACGAATATTGATGGAGGATACCAGATTCATCAAAGAAAGTAGGGAATTTGAGTTCAACTGCATTGTCTGTCCTAATGGTTTTGATCTTGGAATCAAATTGCGTTTGCACCACTCTATAGAAATTAGGCAATAAATAGGCAGTTTCTAATTTATGTTTCATTAGATAAGTCCAAGTGCAATGGCTGAAGTCATCAACAATTGTCAGAAAGAATCTATATCCACTAATAGCAGGAATTGAAAATGGACCCCACACATCCACATGGACTAGTTCAAAAGGTTTAGTGGTATTGATCTCATGTGTACGAAAGGCAGTCGTTTCTATTTAGCTTTGGGACAAATTTCACAAATTCTATTATGGGGTACATTGATAAAGGGAAAGATGAGTGCAATCTTTCAATAACAGGGTGTTATGGGTGTCCTAGTTTAAGATGCCACACTCCAAGTCCATCAAGGGGTGAAGACTAATCTTTGGTGAAGCTATGGGCATTGTTGCTTATTAAATTTGTCTTGATTAGGTTTTGAAGTATCTCATACAAGCCTTGAGTCTTCCTAATAGTCCAATCCTCATCCATTATGATGGGCCCTAGATGTAGCATCAAGTTGAATCAAAAAGGAGGAAACATTAATGTGACCTAACAAGTTTATTGACTGACAACAAATTGAATCTAAAAGAAGGAATATGCAACACATCATTGATGAGTAAGGAATCTAAGATCTTGACAACCCCTATATTGATGACAAGAATTTGTGATTTGTTTGGAAGGTTTACAAAAAGGTTCTTAACAGGTCTATAAGAATGAAATAGGCTCAAAGAGTTGCACATATGGTCTATTGCCCTGAGTGTATGATCCATGAATAAGAGTCTGACAATTCACATTGTCTGCTTACAAGTTCGGGTTTAGTGATAAATGAAGACAGTGTAAGGGAAGGTTGCAAGCCCATAGTCAAGTTAGTGGAGGATTGAGTACCTGCAAAGTTTGATTGACTACCAAAGTGTTCAACCCCTTTGGATGAGTTTCCAAAATCTTGCTGTTTTTGTGAAGTGTCCACACTGGATTGGGAAATACTTTGTGAGCTCAGCAACTTCATCAAACCTTTTACTTGATCTTTTGTCAGCCTTAGATCACCCACCTCAAAGTGTACAGTATGCTGATCTTCTTCATTAGTTATTACGTAATTGGCTGAAAGTTGCTGGTTCTTACTCCTCCCCTTTGTGAATTTCAAGTTTGATGGAAAGCTAATTATTCTGTAACACTTATCCTTTGTGTGACCCTTCTTTTCACAGTGGAAACACTCCAAATCCTACCTCCTTTCCTTCTTGTTGGATATAGATACCAAGCTGAGGCATCTACCACTTGCCTTGTTCCCATGGCTCTTTGTGCCTCCTCTAGGGCATTGCAAGCCTCATCAAGAGTTGGAAAGGGCTTTTGCCTCAATAATTGGGATCTATTAGCTGAGTTGGTCTCATTCAATCTATTAAGAAATTTATACACTTTGTCTTTCTCCTAGGCATCCACAAAAGAATGGAAACAAGCAGTATTACACTTTCCATAGTTGCAATGAGGGGGTGGCCTGTACAGTCTTAGTTCTTACCAAATTGTTACCAGCTCAGTATAATAGGAATCCACTGATCTTGTCCCTTGAAAGACATTGTGTAAATTACTCTGCAATCTACACATCCTATTATCACAAGTTAAAGAAAACCTGCTCTCCAGGACATCCTACATTTGACTTGCCTACCACATGTAAAATACAGTGGTTGCCAAAGAGGAAACCATGGATTCAGCATCCATGCCACATTTAGATCATTGCAGAGGCTCTATGCAATGTGAAGGGGATCATCAACCGGAGGCTCCACTAGGCTTCCACCAATGAAACCTAATTTATTTCTAATTGACAATGCTAGCTTGAAAGATCTACTCCAGGTTGTATAATTTCCTCCATTAAGTTCTAGATGACTAATCGAAGTGTTGTGATTGTCGGCTAGATGAACGTAATCTGGAGAATTTGGGTCTTCAACTGAATGGAATAACTGTAGTCTGTTGATGGGATTGAGTGATCTTGATGATGATTCCATTAGAAAAGAAGATATGAACTCTGCTGGTAAACAAGACTGATTGATGATGCTCAAGGTTGAGGGAAATTTGGTAAGATGTCGTTTAGGGCTCCGATACCATGTTAAATTGTGATGAACCAAGCATGTCGGCTGTTCTATGCAATCTTAGAAAAGGAAACAGAGAAGAAAGTTGACATCAGAACACAAGAGGTGGAGGAAAAGGGCTTCAAAATATTTCACATGCACCTCACTACCTTTACTCAGCAAATATATGTATTGTTCCATTGATTAACTACCTACATGATCAATTAACCTCTGAAATAGTTATGTACCCTCAGTAACAGTTAATTAGCTAGCAAATCAAGATAGATAATTGCTCTAAACAAGAAGTATAATAGAGCAAAAAATGGGAAGAACTGCTACTGCCCCACTAAAGATGTTTGCTGCCATTTTATTATTCTGAGGTGGCAACTAACTAGAAGTGTTTCCTCCTGACTTCTTTGGGCTGCATTCATGGCCTTTTTGACATCCTCTTCTTGAAAGGAATTGGCTTCAATTCCAAATCTCTTTCATCCTTTGCATCAAAAGGACTCAAGTTAGATATGTTAAATGTTGCACTTATTCCAAGCTTACCTACTAATTGGAATTTGTAAGCATTGTCATTGATGTGCTCTATCACTTGAAATGGTCCATTACCTCTTAGCATCTACTTTTTATTTCTTTAATCTAGAAATCTTTCTTTTCTCATGTGAACCCAGACTCAGTCTCCGGGCTCCAACACAATTTTTTTACAAGTGTTGTTTGCCTATTGCACATATTGCTCATTCCTCTTTTCAATGTTTTAGTGTACATGCTTGTGTAGTTGCCTCACAAACTTCACCTTGGGCTCCCAAATATATTAATTTCTCATTATGTGGTAATGGCAGTAAGTCCAATGAGGTTTAGTAAATTAAAGCCACAAACAACTTCGAGTGGTGACTTGTGTGTGTGCTTGAGTATGTAATCCTATTGTATCCTATTTTAAGCAAACTCAACGTGCGGTAAACACTTTTCCCTGGCTCTTATATTCTTCCTAATCAATGCACATAATAATACAATTAAAGTTCTATTGACCACCTTGGTTTATCTGTTAGTTTGTGGATGGCTTGTTATAGAAAACAACAATTTAGTCCCTAGCTTCCACCAAAGTATTTTTCAAAAGTAGTTCAAAAACTTAATATCTATATTAGACACAATGGTTTTTGGCATGCCATGTAATCTCTCTCCTTAAAGAATAAGTTAGCTACATGAGTAGCAATATTTGTTTTATTGCATGTAATGAAGTACGACATTTTAGAAAACCTATTGACAACCACAAAAATACAAACTATCCTTACGCATTTGAGTCTGCAGTAAACGCAATACGAAGTCCATTTAAATGTACATCTATAGCATCTCTAGAATTGGTGATGGTGTATATAGTCCATGTGGTTAACCTCACAATTTGGCCTTCTTGCACTTGATGGATTTATCAACCACTTGTTCAACATCTCTCCATAGGTATGGCCAAAAGAAATGTCTTGGTGACACTATAGTGTCCCAGTAGGCCTCCATCATGAGCCTCCCAAATTAGCACGTCATGCAAGGAACACTTAGGAATATATAACCTATCTATGCAAAATAAATGACCATCATGTTGAAAAAACTTGTCAAGTACACTTTGCTTAGTCAATTCATATACTTGACCAACATCCTCATTGTTCGAATACAATGCTTTAATATGCTCAAATCCTAAAAGCGTAGCATTTAATGCAGTAAGCAATGAATGTTTTCTAGACAGTGCCATCTTCTACTACATTCTCTACACCCTTTTTATACTTAATGACATATGGAAAATTGTTAATGCAAGATACCCATTTAATATATCTACGGCTTAACTTACCTTGATTCATCAGATGCTTTAGACTCATGATGCATATAGACAACAAATTTTTTTGGCTTAGATAATGCTGTCGCACTTCCGAAGCCCTAAAAAAATGTGGATAGCTCCTTGTCATACATTGGATAATTTAGCTTTGCTTCATTCAACTGCTTTCTTAAATGCACAATTGTTCTTTTCTCTTACATCAATACTGCTCCAACTCCTATGCTTAAAGCAACACATTCAAGATCAAAAGATTTAGAAAAGTTAGGTAAAGAAAATACAAAAGCATTAGTAAGTTTCTCCTTAAGCAACTCAAATACCTTCTGTTAAGGTTCTCCGCATTAGAACTTCTTAATTTTTTTAGTGATCCTAGTCAATGATGTTACAATTGTACTGAAATCCCATACAAAACTCCTATAAATGCTCGCAAATCTCATGAAAACTCCTTACGTTAGTTACAGCCTTAGGTACTATCCATTCTCAAAGTTCCTTGACTTTATTCACTTCTACATGAATTCCCTATGCAACTACATACCCAAGAAACACATAATGATCCACACAAAATGTACTCTTAGGGTTATTATACAATTGTTCCTTTCACAAAGCTCCAAATAGTTCCCTAATATGTATAGCATGCTCATCGATAGATCATACTATATACAAGTATATCATCAAAATACTCCACAATGAATTTACCTATGAAAGCACATAAAACATGGTTCATCAATCTCATAAATAGGCTAGGTGTATTCCTTAATCTAAACAGCATGGCTAGCCATCTACATAACCTATGTTTCATTTTAAAGGCCATTTTCCACTCTCTCCCTCTTTCATGAGAATTTGATGATGTCCACTCTTAAAATCAATTTGAGAAAATACACTAACCCCATGCAATTCATCAAGCATGTCATTTAATCTGGGAATAGGATGACAAGCCTTCATAGTTATGGCATTTACAGCTCTGTAATCCATGCACATTCTCCAAGAACCATCCTTCTTTGTTACAAGCAATACAGGGATTGCATAATAGCTCATGCTCTCTCACACCCATCCTTTGCTAAACAACTCTTCTTGTTGTCACCGAATATCCTAAGCCTCCTCTGGGTTTGTTCGATACGCCAGTCAATTCGGGATGGCTGCTCCGAGTATGAAGTCAATTTGATACTCAATTTCTCTTATTGTCCATAATCCATTCAGAAAATCCTCCGATATGATATCCTAAAAATCCTAAAAAACATACACGACACTTTAAAGGAAAGAAGGCACTTCCTCTTTTGTCAAATAAGTCTCCTTTTACAAAAGTAATATCACTCTTTGCTCACTTCCTATGGCTCTCCTCACATATCTCATCCTTGCCAACATACACTCCTTTTCTCTCTTCTCTTTCCCCTTTTTTCATTCTTACTCTCTCTTTCCACCTACTTGTACATTTTCTAATTCCTTTCCACTCTCTTTCTTTTTCCTTTATCTCTCCATGTATAACTCATATTGTTGTTATAGGTAGTGCTAATCTTCCGACACCTCCTTCGGTGTAAGTGGTACGAGTATCACCTTCTTGTTGTTGTGATAGAATGTATACTTATTCACCTTGCCATAGAATACTATATTTTTGTTGAATTGCCAAGGTCTTCCCAATAAGATATGACTCACCTGCACAATTACAACATCACACAATAAGTTGTCCTTATATTACCAATCTCAAACTCCACCCGAACTTATTTTGTCACCTTTACTTCATTGCTATTATTCAACCACTGCAATTTGTATGGTTGAGTGTGGTCTCGAAGTGAAAATACAAGTCTCTCCACCTGGCTACATTTGTGCCACTTCCTCCATCTATAATAAGACTATACATCTTACCTTTAATCCTACACCTTGCATGGAAAATATTCTCTTGTTGCTCTTAAAATCCTTCCTCTACTTGTGTATTTAACGTTCTCTTGACCACCAAACTCACATTACCTATTTCTTTGTAAATCGTTTCATCCTTTTCAGATAGTGCCTCTTTCAATGGCAGCATCACATCTCCACTTCTACCCTCTTCCTTGTTAGTAACTTTCTCCCTTGTCCGTTATAATCATTGTTCACCTATTTAGGCATTGAGTGGCAATGTGTCCTCTCTCATAGTACTTAAAACATAAGATACCTCGATTATATGTGCTAGAAGTACTAGGTTTGGATTTTGTACCTTAAGTGCTTCAGCTCATGGTGCATCTTTAGGTTTAGGAACTCCAATTACCTTAGCTGCTTGCTTTTCCTCTGAGCGAGTAAACTGTCATAAGGTTGTGTACAGTGCTGTTGCTATCTGAACCTCCTTTGTAGGTACTTCTCTACCTTCATGGCCCACTCCACCAAATCTCCAATCTCTACATAGTGGTGTAATTCTAACACATCGACAATTTCTTGGTTTAATCCTTCCATGAACCTTGCCATGGTTGCCCCTTTGTCCACCACAATGTCTACCCTCATTAGTACCTTCTCCATTTCTTTGTAGTAGTCCTCTACACTCCGACTAAATTGTACTAATGTTTGTAATTGCCTGTATACATCCCTGTGGTAGTAACTTAGTGTAAACCTTTTTCTCATCAACTACTATAATAATTGCAAGTCTCCATAAAATGTTCACTGTTTCTCCTAGACTGATACATACCTGGTCCCACTATAGGATGGCACAATCGATAAACTCTACCATTGTCAGCTTTACTTTTTAGGGTTTCAAAAGCCCATGATAGTCAAATGTTAATTCTACCCCTCGTTTCCACTCTAAATATGCAACTAGGTTAGATCTTCCTTGGAACGCCGAGATGGTTAATTTGACACCCTTCAACACCTCATCATCCTTGTCTCACCTATACCTAGGGGCTCTTCTCATGCTACCAATGTCCTCTTCACTAACACGCCTCTTTTAATGTAGTTGTCACATAGCTGGTCCTCTCTTAGTTATTGACTCTTCCCAAGGTATTGGACTACCCTATGTAGATGCTTGTGATGCCTCCAAGTTCTCCCAACGCTGGTGAATGCTAGCTAGTGTGTCTGTAAGTTGCTTCATGTTTTATGCATTATCTTCCATGACTAATTCTCTTGACATCCTATAAGTATTTGTAATTTAAAAAGAAAAATAGGCAAGTGATGTGTGTGTAGGTGCCCTCTCACCTTCCAAGATGTAATCACTCTACTTTTACTTCTCGCTCATGTATCACATAAATTCACTCAATGAATGCACTTATGACATCAATTTCTTGTGGCCGCTTATCAAAATTCCAAGAGATTCTTACTAATTCAAGTGGTACCCCCAAGTACATGTTATTGTGTGAAAAGACTAGAACTTGGGAGCTTGGGATTGATCCGATCACAAATAGATCAATCTAGGATGAAGAAATAAGCTAGTGGATTAATCCAGCTCAAGGAGATTAATTCTGGCCGAAAAGATGGCAATCAGTCTTGGAATAAAAGGATCAATTTAGGCAAAAATCAATTGCGCAAATTACATACCTAACAAAATTTGCTTGCTCAAATCATGAGGAACGACCCAATGCAACAACCTTTGGTGAACTTTAGTGGGAAGACAACCAAAACTAATATGCTTTGTTAGTTGATACACCACAAATCAAACTAAGAACATGCCTACAATAATTCAATTTGAACTTCACAAGAAGTTGATGCACTCAAGTTCAAGGAAGAGAAACTATTGTTGTATTCAATACTAAAGAGTCAAAGAGTCAAAAGTTTTTTTTTAATCAAAATACCTAGGCTCTATGTATAATGTTTAAGGAGCGCGAGGAGCCCTAAAAATCGCATGGAAAGTAACCAAATTAAAAAATTAACACAAAAGCTAGTTTCCTACTCTATTCTGGCTCTAAGATGTTTATGTGCTTGATTTGAATGTCAATGGGTCTTTGGATCATAAAAGCAATGTGTTAGGGTGTCCTAGTGTTTATGATTGCGCCTTGTGCTATTGAGCTCAACTCCAATGATCATAACTAATAGAATTTCGTGGTGCTCAGCAATTTTGATTGCAAATGCAGAAAGTTCATTTTTAGCTCACTATCAATTACGTGTGCTCCAACTCAATTTGTTGTGCTCGCAATCAATCAGTCAACTGCTAATCTCAATCTAAAGGATACTTCAAGGCTTGTTTCAAGCTTGGTTTGCAATAAATTCACCCACAAAAGTTCTTTTGTCTTGTTGAGCTCGTACATCCAAATGCTGCTTGAAACTCCTTCACGAGTATTGTCATTGCTTCCTTGAGCTTCTTAGCCTTACCCATAGTCAAAAAGCCTTTAGTTTGTCCTTGGATACTCAATATTAGCCTTGATGCTGGTGTCATAAATTCTTTATTGAATCCACATATGCATCCATACTCACCCAAGCAATGGTATGTTGGACTTATAACCTCATCCCATTCTAAGATAGATATTCGCCTTTAATTCCCTAATGACATGTTGACCAACTTGTGCATAAGACAACTATGTTATCTCAAGTTTAAAATCTATAAATAGTTAACACAATCACAAAGTGGGACGTTGGCAACTAAGAGTGAACTCCATGCATCTGCTTTGTTTTATGAGTCATTGTTTGAAATCCCCATTACCCTATGGTGCATCCACACACATGTATTCTCAGTATCTTATACCAAATGGCATGGTACTCACTGTACTAATACAAGGTGTGTACAAATTGTACCCACTATCTAATACCCTGTAGAATGTCTGTGACTTGCCGACAGGTTTTAGTAATTGAGTAGTAAAAAATACTTTTTTCCTCATTCATAACTCATGAATAAGGCTTCTTAATTTAAGTACATGAGCACATGTAATACTTTATACCAATCAAGATTTACATGCATGAAAACTTGACACAATACTGATCTAAAAATCAATATTTTATTGATTAGAGTGAAAAGTATATATAGAACTAAATTTCTATCTATAATCACTCATTCTCTATTGGCATTTGGTTCAAATTTTTACACTACATATTTTCTGATGATTTATGTTTGATAGTCTGAATTTTTTCACCCTAAATCGAACAAAACCCAACATGCCAAGCATTGTCTAGCTTAGAAATTGATTCCACCTCACAGTTCTCCTCAAGATGATAAATATTAAAAAATATTCATTTGATTCAAGGTTTTCTACATTTAGTTATAAAATTTTAATTTTTAGATGTCGAGACATAAGATTTTTTCTAACATGATTTTTAAAAAAATGTTGCACGGGCGAGAGCTTGTTTTGCTTCATAAAAAAATTATTGCAGTACATATTCTTCAAGAGCATGGAAAACACATGATTTTGAGCTTTTAGTGATATTTAATAGAATTTCATTTCTTGAAATAAGAACTATACAATTTGTTTTGTAGGTTTTTTAGACTTCTAAGCATGCTAAGCATTGCCTAGATTTGATACTGATTCCATCTAGTAATTATACTTGAGGTGTAAATTAACAATAAAAAAAACCATCCGATTCTAGGCTTTTTGTGTGTGGTTATTAAATTTTCATTTTTGGAAGTCAAGGCATAGGAATTTTCTCAACTGGTGTTCTCTAGCTAGATTTTTCAAAAAAATTCATGAAAGAGGACTTGTTTCTGTTGAAAAGCTTTTGCCTTATTCAAATCATGTGCTCAAGGCTCGCAACCGCTTATAATAGAATTTTCTTTCTCAAAATAAGAATTTAAAACTTTTTTCTAGAAGTTTATTCAAAACATCTATGCATGCCAAGCAATACCTCCGCTTTGAAACTAATACCATCTTGCAACTCTACTTGAGATGAAAACTAAGAAAAAAAGAATCATCTAATTGTGGGCTTCCTGGATGCAGTTAATGAATTTACATCTTCGAAGTCAAAACTCGAAATTTTTTCTAACTTATATTTCTAGCTTGTTTTCCTAAAACATTTTGTATGAGTGAGGGCTCATTTAACTTCAAAACAGCTTCAACTCTATAGAGATCTTCAAAAGAATGAAAATCACAAAATTTAGGAGTCACAATCATATATAATAGAGTTTTAATTTATTGAAATAAGAATTACACAATTTTTCCTACATGCTTTTTACGAATGATTGTCTAGAATTTCTAAGCGTGCTAGGTATTTCCCAGCATTGAAACTTCTTACTCTATTATCTAGTTATACTCAAGACAAAAACAAACAAGGACTCATTTGATGCTGATGTTTTTATGTGTAGTTTTTGAGTTTTAATTTTTAAAAGTACAAGTTCAAGATTTGTTTTTCCAATTTGTATTTATACCTAGGTTTTTAAAATTAATGCATGCCAATAAGTTGTTTTGCTTTGAGAAAGATTCAACGATATAGATATCTTCAAAAGAATGGATATTAGGAGATTTGGGACTCAGAATCAAGTGTTGTAGAATTTATATTTCTCAAAATGGGAATGAATCACATTTTTTTTGCAAGTCTTTTTGTGCAAGGTTTTTGAATTTTTTTTGTGTGTCTAGTGGCTTCAAAATGTTTTCTATCCAACAATTCTCGTCGAGGTGAACTCTAACTAAAAGTAAATCATTTGATTCTATTGGATCTATTTATTCAATTTTAATTAAATTAGCTGTCAAAACTCAAGATTTTTTACAACATCCAGTTCTCCCTAGTTTTTCAAAATTTATGTTTGACTGAAGGTTGTTTTGATTTGAAAAGCTTTGAAGTTGTAGATATTTTTCAAAGAATAGAGATCATGATGTTTGAGGCTTAGAACCATATAGAATAGACTTTCATTATTCTTGGCTAGGTTTTTCGAAATTTCTATGTGTGAAAAGTATTTTCTGGCTTTGAAGCTGATTCCATCTAGCAATTCTACTCAAGACGAAAACTAACAAAAAAGGAATCAAGTAATTATGGGCTTTCTACTTATAATTATTGAATTTTATTTTTAGAAGTCAAAACTTCGGATTTTTTTCCAACTTGTATTTCTAGCTAGGTTTTTCAAAATTTTTCCTTGAGCAAGGGCTTCTTGGCTTTGAGAAAGCATCTAAACCATAGATATCTACAAAGGAATGGGAACCATGATATTTTAGTCTTGAAACCATATATAATGGAATTGGGTTTCCTAAAATATGAATTAAACACATTTTTTCTACAAGTTATTTTTGAAAGTTCATTCAATATTTCTATGCAGGCCAACGATAATCTAGCTTTGAAACTAATTCCATTCGACAGTTTTACTCAAGATGCATACAAGCAAAAAAGGAATCATCTGATTTTGGGTTTTTTGTGTGTTTATTTATTGAATTTTCATTTTTAGAATTCAAAGCTCTAGGACTTTTTTTCAACTTGTATTTCTAATTAGTTTTTTTTTTTCAAATTTTAGCATCAATGAGGTCTTGTTCAGCTTCAAAGAACCTTCCACGCAGTATATATCTTCTAAAGAATGTAAATCATGAGTTTTAGGGTTCACAACTAGATATAATAAATTTTTTATTATTCAAAATAAGAATAAATCACTTTCTTGTTCACAACCATCCAACAATTTCTTCTTGAGGTGAAAACTAGGAGAAAATGAATCATCTAATTTTGTGCTTCGTCCATATAGTTGAATCTTTTATTTTTAAAGTCAAAACTTAGGATTGTTTTTACTTGTATTTCTAATTAATCTCTTCAAAATTTCTACTTGCACAAGTATGTACTTTTCTTCCAAAAAGCTTCCATGCTATAAATATCATCGAAAGGATGGGAATCATGAGATTCTAGATTGACAATATATAACAAAATTTTAGTTTCTTGAGATTCATTTGACAATTCTTCTTGAGGTGTAAACTAAGAAAAGAAGAATCATACAATTTTGAGCTTTCTACAAGTAGTTATGAAATTTTTGTTTTTAAAAGTCAAAACTCAAGAGTTTTTTTCTTGTATTTCTAGCTAGTCTCTTCAAAATTTCTACAGGAGCAAGGGCTTACTTTTCTTCGAAAAAGTTTCCATGCTATTGACATTTTCAAAAGAATGGAAATTATGAGATTCTAGACACACATATAACAAAATTTTTATTTCTTAGGAAATGAATTAAACAATTTTTTTCAAATTTCTTTGAGTGCAAAGAATTTCTTAGCTTTGGAACTTATTCTATCTAGGAATTCTACTCAAGATCAAAACTAGCAAAAAGGAATCCTCCAATCCTACTCTTTTTGTATGTTGTTATTGAATATTTATTTTTGGAAGTTAGAACTAAGATTTTGTCCAACTTGTGGTTCTACCTAGTTTCTGAAAAAAATTTCCATGAGTACAATGGCATCTCAGTTTTCATGGAAACAAATAAAATAGTTGCAATAACTATCATATACTTTAGTGTTGTAATCTAATAGTTTAATCACATAGTTCTATCTGCCCATCTTCCTCTAATCTAAATCTTCCCCCTCCCCAGGTGCATCGGCATCCATCACTGCCTCCTTTGGCTCCTATTCAAGTGCCGATTAGAGTGCTTCTTCAAGTTCCTTTTTGGGGTTTTCTTTCAGTTCTTCCTTCAGAAAATTATGTATCATGCCCCATAGCTCATCATTTTGAAAGGAGAGCTCATTTACCTAAAGCACTAATCCATGATGCTCGTCTTAAAGCTCACCTATGTACCACTTATACACTTCCCAATAAGCTTTGTGAGTTCACGCAAGCTTACTGTATTGAGTCTTTGCATCTTGCAACTTCCTTTTTAGTAGTATAGTGTTGTGTTGATACACCTCAATGTTCACCTCTCTCAACTCCTGAACCTCTACTTCTAGCTTGGTACATTGCCATTTAGTTTCCAATAGCTTTGTAGCAATAGTAACTAGCTAGGTTAGCACTATAAGAAGGCGCTCCTTATCATCTTGTAACAAACCACCCTTTTCCTTGGGTGTACAGTCTCCTAAGCCACTGCTTCTGTCCATTTCCTATATTAAGTCAAAACATCTAAAACAAACAAAAACAAATATAGCATACATATGTATACCATGCATTATCATTTCCCTAGGTCCTCAAAATGTGATCCCTAGGATTTAGTCTAGGTTATACATTATGGGTCCCTAATATCAAAAACTTAGGCTCTGATACCACTTCTATCATGCTCCAAAGTCTGAGACTATGACATGGCAGTACTCACCAGCCAACTCAATGAATACAAAAGCTAAATGTCTCACAAGGCATTCTAAACCAAGTATATCCATTCAATTTGCCAAAATAATTTCAACAAGCAAAGTCACTTGCAGTTGAAAATAAAATAATAGCCTATCTATTATAGAAGAGAATAGTCTCCAAACATCATGAAGTCAACTCCTATATCCTAGCCTAGTGTCCATGCTCTTCTCTCTACCATCCCTAGGTTTGGTCATGTCCATTAGCATCTTTGTCAAAATACATTAATTAAAGTGGTAAATGATAACTCGGCCAACAAATGGAAAACCTCCTTTACCTTTACTTACCAAATGGATGTGAGTGGTTATAGTGGGAAAATGGGTTTTGCATAAAATAAGTATTTTAAAAGAGATAAATAAATACCAAAGCATTTAAAGATATTCAAAGGTCATTTAAAAGAGTAATTAGCACTTGACAGATCATTCCTGATGCACGTAATCTTCTTTTTCTTTTCATTTCATTTCATAGCCAACTCATAGTCATATTTATGGTGCGTGTTTACTACTAATTAGAGTCTAGTCTATCTTGCCTCAACTAAGGCAAGTATGTCGAATCTTCAACTATGCTGCTATGGTCCCACTGCATAAACCCCTCCTGGAAGATGTCTAATCTATTGTTACTTGATTAGTAGGGCTAAATGCTAGCTCTCACCTGCTTTTGGTCTTAATCTTCTATCCTGATTGGACGGACCCAATCCATTACTTGATTAGTAGGACAAAATTTGTTCATCACGCTCATTCACATTCCATGAGTGACTTATTTGTATTTAATCACATTTATAGTATAGTTGTTGATTTTAATACATGCTGGCTCACTCATTCTACATAAGCAATTCGAGGGCTAAAGACTTTTGTTCCAAAATAGCACATTTAGAAATCTTTGCACGCACACACACTTACATTATTTTTTTTCCCTATTTTTTTAGGAATTTTGTAGCCACCTCATGAAAATGATGCCAAATTTAAAGGAGCTGCTTGAACAAGTTTTTGAGTATACAGAGCCGTGGAGATGGAATGACATATGGTGTCTACATTCTAATTGATGCTGAGGTAGAATTTGTCAAATGTATGAAGGAGTAAAGGGTGAATTCTTGTACTGAAGACGAGTGGTATTATTTCTATTCAATAATCAGTATTATCTATGTTTAACTTTTATTTCCTCATGTTTACTCTTCTATTTTTGTTTGCAAATGTGGTTTTGAAATAGGGCTTCAATTTCAACTCAAAGCATTGAAATTTGACTTTTTATATTATATATCTGTTGAAGAGTTAACTGGTCCTACTAAGATTAGTAAAGAGCTGAGGTGGCATTGAAGTGGCATCCTGTGCAGTTACCTTATTAACAAAGGAATGTTTTAGTCTTTCATTACTCTTAATTTTGTTCTTAGCTGGTTTAGTCAGGTTTATTAGTTGGTTGGTGGCGTTGTATAAATAGGCTATTCTAGTTTTGTACAATTGAGAAATTAGGACGAACTTTCCCAATTTTCTTTACAGAGGCTAGGGCTCGTTTTGCCCTTCCATCTCAAACCAATGTTCAATCTGTACTTGTTTTTCTTGTTTTCCTTAGTTCTTTTGCAAGATCTCCAGTGCAGTTTCTAAAATCGTATCAAAGCCATTTATTCCCATTTAATCGATGACTTTGTGCTGAGATCGTTCAGATATGGCTTGATTGGAGGTTTTTCTACCAAATTAGGGCCGAGCGAGTGATATTATCCAAAAAGGCTTAGTTTTGAAATAGATCCGATGTGAATCGTGTAGATCTTACTCCTGGTCCTTGATTGGGGAGGATCTGACTCAATTTCATAAATAATCCTTCCCTGAGCGAAGCTTGTAGATCTGCACCTTTGTTCCTTTAGCATGCAGCTTCATCCTTTTCAGTTGCAAGTAGCAATCCTAACTCAGACTTGCGCACTAACCACATGGATCTCCTGAGTTTGTATAGGCTTGAAAGTCGTGATAGTCCAATTGTGTCTTTGGTCATTAAGCTGCTGACGACCGAGAACTATGTCAGTTGGTCTAGAAATATCAGACAAGCTCTTTGAGCAAAGAATAAAATAGGTTTTATCATTTGTCAGATCTCAAAACCTACCTTTAGTGCAGATCCATACATTGAGCAATGGGAGAGATGTAATGATATTATAGTATCTGGTTATTGAATTTTGTTTTGCCTTCAATTAAAACTAGTCTTATATTTGTTGATGATACCTTGGATTTGTGGAATGAACTACACAAACGTATGTCTCAACATAATGCAGTTAGGATTTATCAATTAAAGAAAGAGTTAATCAACCTAAAGCAAGGCATTGATATTGTTCTAGCATATTGTGGCAAGCTAAAGAGTCTATGGGATGAATTATGGCTTTATGACGAGACACCTAACTGTACATGTGGTCAACTCTGTGTTTAGGAGATAGAATTCAGAGAGACTGTGTGATGCAATTTTTGATGAGGCTCAAAGATGTGTATTCTCAAGCAAGGGACCAAATATTGATGATGGAGCCCCCACCTTATGTAAACAAAGTGTGTGCTACCATTCAACAACAAGAAAAAATCACTTGGTGGTTGAAGATAGTAGCGGTACTGATGTGATTGCCCTGGCTACACAAAAGTCCACTGGCAATGCTAGACAATCAGGAAGGAGAGATAGGCCATTCTGTTCACATTGTAGAATTCCTGGGCATTCACTTGAGAGGTGCTTCAAGGTAGGATGCACAGCTGCCCAAGTGCAATCATTGTTAGATGACTGGTCACTCAATGGACAAATGTTACAAATTAAAAGGCTATCCTCCTAGACAAAAATTTTATCAAAAGTTATCTAACAGTTCTTTTACTAGGCAAGCCTCCACTGATATGTCTACATAGGGTGGCGGAAAACTTCATTTGAACAAACTTTGACTGCAGCAACTAGTAAGTCTGTTGAATGACAAAGAAGCCAATGAGAAGCAATTGGAACACTAAGGTGATGAGGTACAAGGGATCACTACTAGCTGCATGAATGCTTCAGGTAAACATGCACATCTTAACAGAAATTGTTTGAATACTACTGTTAAAAATAGGGATGTGTAGATTTTAGATACAATAGCAACCAATCATATGATTTGTGATGTTTTCCTGTATACTAGTAAGTATATTAAGTGCTCTTATCTACTTAAACTACCTAATGGCAATGCAGCACATGCTGTTGGTTTGGGAAAAGTTGAAGTGTCTCACAACATCACCCTACACAATGTGTTGTACATACCATCCTTTACTTTCAATCTAATTTCAGTTAAAAACTCTCACCACTGATTTGAACTATTGTGTGATTTTCAAGGCTAATAAATGTCTTGTCCAGGACCTGTCCTCTTAGACAACAATTGGTAGGGGTGAAGTGAAAGGAGGTTTATATTCCTCTAGTAGGTAAGGAAAATGCTTATTAACTGCATTAACTAATGAAAGGAGTAATGTACATGTTAATTTCTCTAGTTTATCTTATGTTCACCGTTCACAAAGTTTATACACCCTCTGGTATAGCAGGTTAGGACATCCTTCGAATGATAGATTGAAGTTAGCCAATAAATAGGCCTTAAATATTAGCATTGATGATCATAGAAGTTCTCCCTGTACTATATGCCACTTTGCTAAATAGAATAGACTGCCTTTCAATAATAGTCTGCACGGTACATCAAAACCATTTGAATTGATTCATTGTGATCTATGGGGGCCCTATAATGAGATTGTGAATGATGGTACTAGATACTTTTTGACTATTATAGATGATTTTTCAAAAGCTACTTGGGTGTACTTGTTGTACAATAAAATGGGTTACTTTTATCCTTCTAAAATTTTAGCAATCTTGTCTAGAATCAGTTTGAATCAACTACAAAAACTATAAGAACTGATCATGGTATAGAATTTAATTTGAGAACAATTTGTCAGGAATAGGGTATTGTGCAACAAAAATCATGTGTTGAAACCCTATAGCAAAATGGTGTTGTGGAAAGAAATCATCAACACCTGATTGCTGTGGCCAGAGCCTTAAAGTTCCAATCATACTTACCACTCAAATATTAGGGTGAGTGTATCCTTACAGCCGCCTATATCACTAATAGGCTGGCCACACCCAATCTAAATAATAAAACACCT
Organism: Avicennia marina; assembly: GCA_019155195.1. NCBI lineage: Eukaryota > Viridiplantae > Streptophyta > Magnoliopsida > Lamiales > Acanthaceae > Avicennia > Avicennia marina. The sequence continues at coordinate 13,853,798 of CM032754.1, read as the reverse complement.
TTTGAATTATATTCAAAGTTAAACCTACATATGATCATATGAGGGTGTTTAGGTGTTTATGTTATGCTGCCATCCTAAAAAATGGAAGAAAGAAATTTGATCCTAGGGTAAGAGAATGTGTTTTCATTGGATATCTCTTTAGGACAAAAGGATATATGCTTTTGAATTTAAAACAAATCAAATTTTCGTGTCTAGATATGTTATCTTTTATGAAAGTGTGTTTCCTTTTAAAGACTCACAAAGACATATGGATGAATATTTCCATTTTCCTTACTAGCATACTGTTAGGAATAATTTTGACCATGTAATGGGACATAACAAGCTTTTAGACAACAATCCTTGTGCTCCACAAACTAATCAATCAAGAACACTCTACACACACAGATATTAGAATGAATGAAATTTTCTAACTTATGTTGAGTCTTCCACAGGAACTGCCCATTGACAGTGTGCTTAAGCCTCAGCCATTGTCATTGAGGAGATCAACCAAGCTGAGAAATGCACCAAAGTACCTAAATGACTACTATTGCCAACAAGTGACTAGAATCCCTACACCAAAGGCCAAAGCAACTGTTGAAGCCACAGAAAATTTAGCAAATGATCTCCTGCACTAAATGCTATCCCTTCCATGTGTAGAAATAAATCATCAGCAACTTGCAGCTCTAAAACTAAACTAAACAACTACATTCAGGCCTCAAAATTCCCAGAATAATGTGATGTAATGGAAAAAAAGCTGATAGCCTTGGAGGAGAATGGGGCCTGAACACTTGCTGACCTATCACCTAGTAAGAAGTCTGTAGGCTATAAATATGTTTATAAGGTGCAATACAAGTTAGATGGGTCTATTAAAAGGTATAAGGCTAGGTTAGTAGCTAAGGGCTACACTCAAGAACATGGAATAGATTATCAAGAAACTTTTTCTCGTACTGCTAAAATAACCACTATTAGAATCTTATTAGCTATGGTTGTAAAGAAGGGGTGGTTTCTGGAACAACTGGATATTAACAATGCATTTCTGCATAGAAACCTAGAAGAGGATATCTACATGGACAAACCACCAGGTTATAACAAAGGTGAACCACACCAGCTATGCAAACTTAATAAAAGCATTTATGGGCTTAAACAAGCCTCAAGACAGTGGAATCATGCTTTTTGTGTAGCAGTTAAGGAATTTGGTTTTGTTCAACATAAGGCTAATTATAGTCTCTTTACTATGGTAAGTGAAAGTTCCTTTACTACTATAGTAGCATATGTTGATAATGTGATTGTTGTAGGGGATAATACTAAGTTGATCCAGCAATTAAAGTCTTACCTGAATGATGTATTCAAAATCAAGGACATTGGAGACCTATCATATTTCCTGGGCATTGAGTTGACAAGAACTAAAGAAAGGTTTCATCTTAACTAAAGAAAAAACATACAAGACATTCAAATTGATTGTGGAAAGAAAAACTGCAGGACATCATGGATTCCAATAGACCAGAATGCAAGGTTAAGCAAATACGATGGGGAGCCAGTCTCAAATGTGGCAAATTATAGAAAAGCAGTTGGAAGACTGTTGTATTTGATTATAACCAAACCAAATATTGTATTTGCGGTTCATATCCTCAGTCAATATATGGAAAAACCAACTAATGTTCATTTAAGATCTGCTAATAAGGTGTTGCAGTATTTGAAACTAACCTTGGAACAGGGTGTCTACTTATATGCAAATACAGATTACCAACTTAAAAACAATTGTGATGCAGATTGGGGTTCTTGTCTTAACTTAAGGAGATCAATAACAGGCTATTGTGTCTTATTAGGAAACTCTTTGGTTTTGTGGAAATCTAAGAAGTAGTCTTTGGTCTCACAGTCATCAGCCGAAGCAGAATACAGGTCCATAGGCACACTTTATACTAAAATAATTTGAATTAAATATGTTCTCAATATTTTGCAAGTTGAGCATAAGGAATCAGTGCTAATAAACTGCGATAGCCAAGTTGCCTTGCACATCACCTCAAATCCAGTGTTCTACGAAAGGACAAAACACATTGAGCTAAACTACCATTTGGTGAGAGATTTGTTGCAGGCAAAGTCCATCACTATTGAGCATGTGACATTCCAGTCGTAGATTGCGGATACATTAACCAAGCCGTTACCAAAACGGGTGCTAAAGGCACACCTTAGTAAGATTGGAGTTGTTTGTGCACCACTCCTATCTTGAGGGGGGATGTTGAAGAGTTTACTGGTTCTACCAGGATTAATAAAGAGCTAAGGTGGCACTAAAGTGGCATCCCCCGCAGCTACCTTATTAACAAATGAATGTTCTAGTCTTTCATTACTCTTAATTTTGTTGTTAGCTAGTTTAGCCAGGTTAATTAGTTGGTTAGTGGAGTTGTATAAATAGGGTATTCTGGTTTTGTATAGTAGAGAAAGCAAGACAAACTTTCCCAATTTTCTTTACAGAGGCTAGGACTCGTTCTACCCTTCATCTCAAACCAGTCTTCACCTGTTTTTCTTGTTTTCCTGATTCCTTTGCGCGGAGATCTCTAGTGCACTTTCTAAAAGTATTTGTGGCTGGCAATTTGTTGGATTAACTCAAAACCGAAGGACCAGTTTGAAAACAGATCTTGATTTTTCCGTGTTTGCTCAGCAAATATTTCTAAGTTTCTTTTCTTGTTGAGTTAAAAGTGAAGCCATGTGCAGAAACCTTGTGGGGGAATAAACAAATGATAGCCTATGACTAATTATTTTATATATCGGTAGTGTTTGACTTCATCTTTTTGATAATTATCATTCATCAAAATTTATTCAATGAAATTTTATGCAAATTTTAAATTTGAATTATTCTTTTATACTCTAATAATCAAAATTCAATTTTTCCACTTGTTCACTATCATATTGATATTTCATTCACACACGGGCACACAAACGCACACACACACACACACACACACATTTACATCTTAAAGATTAATTATTACTATATTATCTAATTATTGTTATTCATTGCATATAATTGGAGAGCGCAATATTTTTTAGTTTATATATTAAAATCAAATTATATAAAAGTATATCAAATTACACAATTTTAATATTTATTCATTTTAATTCTTTTATTTATGTAGCTTAATTTTTGAGAACTGAGTTCATATTCTTTCTTTCTTCTATTTATCTATCATGTGACAAATAATATTGTCGTCTTACTCCTAGACAAGGTTTAATATATTAAGTAAAAACTAATAAAATTTTAAATTTAAAATTTTAACATCTTGAGTTTCAATAATATATTAATTTTTAATAGTAATTTTTTATTAAATTAAAATAATTATTAAAGAAAATGTCATTTAATTTTTATGATATATTTTTATGATAATAAAATTATTTGATCATATATGTCATCTTGAAATAATTAAGTAAAAGGATAAATAAAGAACCTTTTATTCAAATTTTGATTTATGCAAATAAATGTGAAAAATGCATGTAGATTTATTATCATAATAGTTATTTTTGAAATAATTTTAGAATTTAATATCTTTTGCATTAAAGTATATTTGTATTTATAAAATTTACCTTCTAAATATAACAATCAAATTGATAATATTTAGTCAAAGTAAATTCACATCTATTGAGTTATTTTTTTGATTTAAACTTTAGTATTGTATTATTATATAAAAACTCGATTATATTGTTTATAAAAGAAGTACCTTTTACAATTATCGTATAAGAAACTATACCTTTACATTACATTATAGTGAAATAAATTGAATAAAAACTCTTTTATCTTGTTATTTAACATGTTGGACTTTTAACGTAGATATGCACTTGCCCTTATTATTTTCTCAACTCTAGGGCAGTATAATAAAATGTGATTTAGACTAATAAAAATTCATAATTTAGTTAAGATAAAATTAATTGAATTTTATAAACAGTTTAATGTAGAGATCAAAGTTGTTCTTTTAACTCATGATCAGAAAAATTAATTGAATTTTATAAACAGTTTAATTTAAAAATCAAAATTATTTTTTTAACTCATGATAGTAAAAATTAATAGATATTTATAAACTGTTTAATGTAAAGATCAAAGTTGTTCTTTTAATTCATGATAAGAAAATGATCTTTTGATTACTTTATTATAATATTGACTTTCACTTTTTCTTTAACTTTGTTTTTAAACTGATACACTATAAGTTAAAATTTATTAATTGCTTAAATAGGTTTATCGGTATAAAAATTATCTTAATATTTTATAATCTAGATTATACTTTGAAGTTTTATATTTAAATTATTGATATTAATTTTCTATTATTTTTCTTTAATTAGATTGAATTTTAACTTATTATTTCCCCACCTTCTTGTGTATAAAGATTGAAAATTCTTAATATAATTTTTAATTTATTTATTATTATCCTTTGTTTTCTAAATCCAAAATATCACTTCAATATGGTTTTAATTAATAATTTTCAATTTTTTGGTATTTATAATTTAAATTTTCATAGTAAATAAGTTAAGAATATTGTTTCTAATATATATATATTTATTTATAATTTTAGCACATTATCATATCATATTGTGTTTCTATTTGTTTTATAAGATATTTTATAAAAATATGAATAACTATAAAATTAAATATAATAATATTCAAATAATTCTCACTGATTTAATAAAATTGATGGTCAACCATTTATTCATTTTAGATATTTTATAATATATTGTTATAAGAATAGTGCTCTTTATGTAGAAATTTAATATTATTTTTTTGAAGTTTAGCTCATCACATATTTTATAATACTAATAGCCAAACATTCATTTGTTTTAAATATTTTATAGCATATATGAAATTTTTTTATTTATCCAAATTTTTATTTCATTGTTATAACTTTATGCATGTTCCTATTTCTATTTCTTTCATATTTTAATTTAACTGATGTTTTACTTATAATTCTTTAACAAATTATTATATTTTATGTTTATTAGGTGATATAATCATGACAGCAATATCTTCAAATAAATTTATTGTTATATTTTCAAAAATGTAATTATACAATAATAACATATTTAATAAAGTTGATAGTCATAAATTGATTCATTTTAAATATTTAGTAAGATGTTGTTTTTTGTTATAAGAATATTGATTTCTTATATATATATATATGTATGTATGTATCTATATATGTATGTATGTATGTAGTTTATTTATTTAAATTTTAGCACCTTTTAGAAACTCTTTTTTTCTTGCTATTTGTTTCTATAGTATTTATTAAAAATAATTAACTATAAAATCAGATAATAAATATAAAATGAATCACCACATGTTTAATTAATTTGACAATCAAAGTTTCTCTTATTTTAAATATTTTATAACATATTGTTATAATAACAGTGATGTCTTTATACATGAAATTATATATATATATATATATATATATATATATTAAGTTTTAGCTCATTATTCTAACTATTTGTTTTGCCATTCATAGTTTAATTAACTAATTTAATATTTATAACTAAAGAATTCATTGTTATTTTTTAAAATACAATTATGCAGTTACAATTTTGTTTATTATAAATTCAAATGTATAAATATTTTTTTTAAAAAAATAAGGATTTCGTTAATTTTTAGTTGTACATAATTTATAAATAATTACAAGAACGCACGACCGGGACAGCTCATTGTGGGGCGGCTGCGTGCACTAGCCTCTCTTTTCCCCATACAATGAGACATGGGCTCACCCCAATTCTGGAAAGATTTTCTGTTGCGGCCTGGAATTCCAGCATAAGGCAAGCTGTGAACCACGGGGACGCTCGAAAGGCCCTTCTCCTCTTCCGCCAAATGAAACAACAGTCTCATGAACGCCCCAACAACTTGACTTTTCCCTTCGTTGCAAAAGCATGTGCAAAGCTATCGGAGCTCAAATTCTCAGGAGCGATCCATGCCCACGTTGTGAAAACGCCCCACACTTGGGATATATACGTACAAACGGCTTTGGCTAACATGTATGTGAAGTGCAGTCACTTGGATTGCGCCCGTCGGCTGTTCGATGAAATGCCTGACCGAGACGCAGCTTCTTGGAATGTGATGATCGTCGGGTTTGCTCAGATGGGTTTGTCGGACAAAGTTTCGTTGTTCTTTAAAAGAATGAGGAATGACAGCGTCATGCCTGATGCGGTTACTATCATGGCGTTGACGCAATTGACATCTGGAATGAAAGATAGGAAATTGTTGTGTGCTGTTCATTGCTTCGGGATGAAATGTGGATTTGGAGGCGATATTTCGGTTGCTAATACTTGGATTTCTGGCTATGCAAAATGTGGAGATTTGTTTTCGGCGGAGATGGTATTTTGCGGCATTGCTGTGGGTTCCTTGAGTCTGGTTTCGTGGAATGCTTTGATTGCAGGATGTGCTTGTCTTGAGGTATCGGTGAAGGCTGTTGGGGTTTATCGACGGATGATTAGAGATGGATATAGGCCTGATTTGAGTACCATTCTTAATTTACTTTCATCATTTTCTCAGCCCGAGACTCTATATTATGGCATGCTTATTCATGCTCATGCGGTAAAAGTGGGCTGCGATTTGGATATCACCTTGCTGAATACCCTTGTTTCTATGTACTCAAAGTGTGGAGATATTGGCTCGGCGAGATCTATCTTTGATTGCATGATTGAGAGATCATGTGTTTCTTGGACCGTTATGATAGGGGGGTATTCAGAAAAGGGTGATCTGGATGAAGCATTATCCTTGTTCCATGATATGGAAGCTTCTGGCGAGGAACCTGATATGGTTACGGTTATTCATCTAATAGCAGCCTGTGGAAAAGTCGGAGCCCTTGATGTTGGGAAATGGATTGATAATTACACCATATCAAATGGGCTGAAGAATAATGTGATGGTATTTAATGCGTTGCTAGACATGTATATGAAATGTGGATGCGCAGGAGATGCTCAGAAACTTTTTCATGCAATGAATAGGAAGAATGTTGTCTCTTGGACGACTGTGATAGCTGGGTTTGCGCTGAATGGGAATATTCAAGCAGCATTAGATCATTTTTATCAAATGCTAAAGTTGGGTCTGAAACCAAACCACATAACTTTCCTTGCTGTTCTTCAAGCCTGCACACATGCTGGTTTTCTGGAGAAAGGATGGGAAATCTTTGACATGATGACTAAAACGTATCACATAAATCCTGGTCTAGACCATTATGCTTGCATGACTGACCTTCTTGGACGACGAGGAAAGCTGAAAGAAGCATGGGAGTTTATTCAAGAAATGCCTATCCACCCAGATGCTGGGATTTGGGGTGCTTTGCTGAGTGCCTGCAAGGTTTACCGCAACTTAGAGATTGCGGAGGACGCAGCGTATCATCTTTTTCAGCTAGAGCCACAGGCTGCAGCTCCTTACGTTGAAATGGCTAATATATATGCGTCAGCGAACGAGTGGAACCGTGTTGCGGCTATGCGCATGAAAATGAAGAGCAATCAAGTGACGAAATCACCTGGGCAAAGTGTCATTCAAGTTGATGGAAAGTGTTGTTCGTTTACAGTAGAGGATAGATTTCATTCCAAAGGCCTTCAAGTATATGACACATTGGATAGCCTAGTTTTGCAATTGAAAAATGAAATAGATTTCTTTGCTCTGGAGGAACTTGTATCATAATTTACGACTGCGGAATAAAATAAAAATAAAAATCATGGTATTTCCGCTGGTCAACTAATAGCAGGATTAAGTAACTCAAAGCTTGACTTGGATGCATGATTTGTAATTTGGGCATAACTTATGGCACCAAAAAAGTATTGATCCCATCACAACCGCCTCTGTCCACACTTCTTGTGCATTGGGGTTTGCGTTTATAAATTGTCAATGGAAGTTGGAAAAGCCCCCATTGTTCTTGAAACAGTAAAACTAGCTGCTGAGGAATCCCTCGGTCGTGCGTGCCATGTTTTGCTCTGGCGACGGTCCTCGGAATATGTCCAGTGAATTTTGATGCTTGAAATTAACGCCTCCCAATTGAATAATGTGATATATAGACTATATATGCCAAAAAAGTTGAAGTCAATAGCGCAAGAGAAGTCGAAGCTTCAGATATATGTATAGATTCCAAGTGATCAACCATTAAGCATGGATCTAACACTGAAAAGAGAGTTAATGATGATAAATTTGCCGCGGGCTCTAGCTAACAATATCTTACATTTCAGCTGACTCTATATGACAGTTCATTGGCTTGGTCACCGAGTACAGGTTGTCAACACTCCTGTACCTGCGCTTCTTCAAGCTTCTCTCTCCCGACGATGACACTTCGATGGAAGCAGCATTCCTGGAACAACCCTTTCTCTTCTTCTTGGTGATCGCACTATCTTCATCTCCAAACAACTCCAGCAGCGTCCCCGCAATGATGGATGCCAGGCGATCAGACTGGGGATAAGGATCGTCTTTAGCTCTGGATTCCCATGATTGAGCCATCGAATTCGAAACTGCACAGGGAAGGAAAGTAATTGCGTGTGGGTGCCTTGAGTGTGCTGTGTTTAAGGGCTTTCAATTAATTTGTAACTTCGAAGTAAGCGCGTGCTGTTTGTAGTGTTGTCATGGAAATGGAGAAACATCTGTGTGGGTGCCAAGGAAGGTGGTACGAAGGTGTGTCATTGACATTTGTGTGTGTCTTTATTATCTTACAGACACAAGGCATACGGACAAACGTAATGCTATATATGTAACCCGCAAAAGTGAGAATGCGCTTTTATAAAATTTCGTGGCAAATATATGAATGATGTCTTGATTTGAAGATTTTCAATAATATGATTTCAGTTTGACTACGCTAATGATGCCGTGTCCTGCCATCTGACGACTCTGGGGACAAGGTTTCTTTTTCCTTGCTTTTTTCAACTTCTTTTCCATTGACTACCTGCGTTAATTGAAGGCTTTTCTTGTTCGAAAGAAATATATCAATAAATATTACATTTTGTAACTTGATTTTTTTGAAGCTTTGTTGTCTTCATGTTTTGAAGTGACCAGTCACGGGGAATGTTCCAATTTCATGAATGCCGAGTCAAGAATTGCTATTATATCTGCAAACAATTAAGTTCCAATTCATCATTCAGTTACTAAAAAACATAACATATCAATTTTCTGATTGTAATGATATATCCCCATATTTTTGTGTATTTGACAATATACGTTCTTTAAATTTTTTCTTCTGAGGAGGTAAGTCAGTCAATTAAATATTGGTGTTTATTATGCAGAAAAAGGAAAATAGATATTCACCACAGGAGTTTTCAAAATTTTTTTTTAAAAAATCTTATCTTAATCTCCGACAGTTTTGAGGGTGAAGAATTTTGATAAAACTGGAGTTTGAATGAAAATGAAGTGTTATCAAATAAAGACTTGAAGCAAAAGACTTTGTATTGGTAAATGTTGACTGACTGGTAGAAGGAAATGGACAGCGTATTTGCTTCCAGCTTTTGATTACGTTATTGTTGCTAAGACTTGGTCAGCAAGTTTGACAACCGACCCTCTGCCACAAGAACTTCACTTGTCATTTAACCCCTTATTCCAGAAAAATAAATTAGTATGTAACATGCTTTGGTTAGGCAACAAAATTTGGTTACCGGTCATTAGGTTATAAATAAGAAAATGATGACGGAAAACTGCATTTTGGGTCCTCGTGATTTTCAGTGTCACTCACCATAATGATACTAGTAATAATAATAATGAATAAATAACGTCTATTAATTTAATTCAAAGAGCAGAAGCCACGGATAGCAATAAATTTTATAGATAACAAATAGCAAGAAAAATAGAGATTCAAAATTTGATAAAAACTTAAATAAATAAATTAAATATATATAAGAAATCAATATTGTTATGAAAAAAATATTTTATAAAACATTTAAAATGAATAAATTTGTAACTATCAATTTTATTAAATATGTTATTACTGAATAATTATATTTTTAAAAGCGTAACAATAAATATATTGGATATCAATGCCTTGATTACATCACCTAATAAACATAAAATAAATAATTAGCTAAAAAAATTATTGTTCTAAGTGCAAATATCAATTCAATTGAAATATGCAAGAATGACAAATAGCAACATAACTTAAGTTGTGATAATGAATTAATACTTTGAATAAATGAAGAAATTATATATATGTTATAAAATATTTAAAGTGACTGAATATCTGACTATCAATATTATTAAATGTGTAATAAGCTGAAATTTAAAGGAGTTAAAATATATTTCCTATATAAAAAGCACTATTCTTATAATAATATATTATTCAATATCTAAAACGGATTAATATTTGACCATCAATTTCATTGAATATGGGATAATTCTTTGAATATTATTACAATGAATTTTGTTTATGTTTTTAAGTGTGTGTTTTAGTTTGTGTTTTTGGAGTTTATGAAGCAAAACAAACATAATGACATGGTACAGTAATGTGCAAAAAATTTAAATAAATAGATAAGTTATATATTAAAAAATCAATATTCTTCACATACACATTATGAAAATTTAAATTATAAAGACCAAAAATGTATTTATAAAATATTTATTAAAACCATATTGACGTGATGTTTGGATTAAAAAACAAATGTAAGAAAAAGGAAATCAAATTTATTATTGCATAGACCAAAAAATTATATTAAGAATTTTGAATGTTTACATGTGAGAAGGTGGCAAAATGACAATTTAAAATTTAATCTGATTAACATATTGATATAAGTAAATATGTTTAAAATGAGCAAAGCAATAGAGAATTAGTATCAATAATTTAATTATAGAACTCCAAAGTATAATCTAAATTATGTTTATAATTTTTTACTTCAATAAATCCATTTAAGCAATTATGAAATTTTAGTTTATAATTTAACAATTTAAAATAAAATTAAAAAAGGAGATAGAGAAAGTTAATGTCATAATAAGGTAATTGAAATATTATTTTCCTATCAAAAGTTAAAAGAACAATTTTGATAACTGTTTATAAAACTCAATCTCTTAATATAAAGAGTTTTTGTTATAAATTGTTGATTTTTTATTATTGCATAAATTACATTTTGTTATGTTGTTCTAGAGTTGAACAAGCAATCAACACCAGTGCATATTTGGATTATTTTGATAACTGTTTATAAAACTCAATCTCTTAATATAAAGAGTTTTTTTATAAATTGTTGATTTTTTATTATTGCATAAATTACATTTTGTTATGTTGTTCTAGAGTTGAACAAGCAATCAACACCAGTGCATATTTGGATTAAAAGGTCAATATGTTAAATAATATGATAAAATAGTTTTAATTTAATGTATTTTACTATAATGTTACATAGAGCTACAAATTCATATAAAAGTAATCCTAAAAAGTATTTCTTTTTTTTTTCAAAAAATATAATGAAATTTTTATGTAATAGTAGAATATCAAAGTTTAAATTAAAAATAATTCTATAGATATGAATTTATTTTGACCAAATATCATTAACTTAATTGTTATATTTAGAAAGCAAATTTTGAAACATGAATGTATTTTAATGCAAAAGACATTAGATTCCAAAATTATTTTAAATATCTAGCATATAAATAACTACTATCATCATATATCTCCATGTATTTCTCATTTATTTGTAGAAATCAAAATTTGAATAATATGTTCTTTATTTATTTATTTTACTTTACTTTATCAATTTAATATATTGTACATGATCAAATAATTTTCTTATCATTCAAAAATCATTATAAAAATTAAAATTCAAATGACGTTTTCCTTAGTCAATATTTTTATTTAATAAAAAGATACTATTACAAATTGTTTTATTATTGTAACTCATGATGTTAAAATCTAAATATTGAATTTTTATTAGTTTTTATTTATCTTAGTAAATTTTTTTAGAAAGTAAGACATTAATATTATTTGCAATAAGATAAACACAACATAATAAATATATGGACTCAATTTTTACAAAAATAACTAAGCTATGCAAATAAAAAAATTAAAATAAATAAATATTAAAATTGTGTAATTTGATACACTTTTATATTATTTGATTTTAATATATATTTTTTTGTAAAGCATGCAATATTTTCAAGTTGTACAAAATATGTGTGCAAACATAGCCGGCATATTCTTTTTGGGAGAATATCTATACCTTCTGACCACTCTTCATTACATAAGTTAGCTTTTTCAACACACGTCAAGCGGCTTCTTATAGGATTCACAAGGACATTCAAAAAGAGCCCTTCCTAGTGCGCAACTGTGCAATGACTTCCACATTAAGCAAATTCAAGTTGAAAGCACAACAAATAATGGCAACGAGTAACTTCATGTTTCTTGTACTCACAACAAACCCCAGGAGGGCGTTCCCTTACTAGCAAACACCTATCCAACGGAACCATTTTTCAACCCAAATGCTAACGAGTCCGTTGCAGTTGTATATCCACGCACCTTTCTGTGGGGTAACTAGTTTATTCTACTGCCTTTGATTCTCATCAAATGGGTCAAAAAGGCAGCAGCAAACTATTGCAAATGTGCAACGGCGGGGTACTGTGAAGCTCACTCTCACTCAGTTATCACAGTTGAGGCCGCAGATTTCCAGCACAGGACCGTCTCTGGAGACGAAATTGATCCTTACCCATAACAGGGTTATTATAGACGCAAGAAGAATAGACCAGATCACGACTACGGTGGGCACTCTCTCCTGCTTCCCTATCAACCCCTTGAGGAATGGATAGAGGTGCATGATAACCCAAATCGCGAAGAACAGTTTACCAAACAACGGACCCCAAGAATCATACCCGTTATTGATGGCGTCTGCAACGCCGACTACCACCCCAACTATGTTTATTATCAGTAAAGTTGTCGGCGGGATCAACAGAGACGTCCACTTGAGAATGTATAAATCCGAAAACTCTTCATCGTCTCCTCCCTTTGAGGTGACGGTGAAATTTGTGTTCACGCCGGCCAAAACCTTGAGTAAACCTTGGAAGAGAGCAAAAAGGTGCGAGGAAACTCCTCCGATAACCCAGAATTGTTCGTTTCTCCACCAGTCGTCAATTCCAACGCCACCCCATTGCATTTCAAGGATACCGGTGGCAGCAATGGAGATGAAGAGGGCCATGAAGATGATGCTGGCATAATTACTAATCTGCAAATTTGGAAGCAATCAATACAAGCATGCAGTGCAAGAACCCCTTCTCCTTTCCTCGTTATCGCCAAATGGGTTATCAATATTTTAAACTAACATAAAATTTTGAAGCATGTAAGGGTACTTCAATACTACATACCTCAGGGACAATAAATTTTCCAGTAAGAAGGCAGATGGCCGGCAATGTACAGTATACCACTAGCGGGATTGAAGTCCAGGGATATACGACAGAATTTATGTAGGAAAATCTTTCCAGCCACTTCAATCCACCTCCATACCCATACCAGATGGGGCAGTATCTGCTCAGAAAAATCTCAACCGATCCAAGAGCCCATCGAAGAACCTGGTGCAGACGATCTGAGAGGTTAATGGGAGCGGACCCTTTAAATGCAGGCCTCTTAGGAATGCAGTAAACAGACCGCCAGCCATGGCAATGCATCTTGAACCCTGTCAATATATCTTCGGTAACGGAGCCATATATCCAGCCAACCTGGTTTGCCACATGCACATTAGAAGGTACTCGGAACACATTCACCACAGAGATAAAAGCAAAAGACTGAACACTTGCCTCCTTTCCCCATTCTGTCTTGTCTTCAAAACCACAGCTGATAACGTGAATTGCCTCCTCCAAGAGTGATGCGGAACTAGCTTCGATGGGAGTGCCACCATTTTCTAATAGTGTTGAAGCCACAAAAACAGGAGACTGCCCAAACCTCTTCTCGAGTTTCTCTTGCGAGATAGTTGGCGGACAGACAATACTCGTCTCTGCAATGAATATAACTCACATCAGTTTCACTAATATCGGTACTTCCACTCTTCTAGTCTCTTCCTTTGATCCAAAGGCATGGAAAGAAGATAAAAATGAAAAAAATAAAAAAATTGAAACTAAGGGTTGTGTCATGGTTTTATCAAGTAATTCTACCTTCAATCCCTTCTTCAATGGTTTCAAGAGCATGTATCTGTTTTGATGCCTCTCTGTGCTTTGACTTCTTGCTATCTTTCATGGCTTTTCCTCTTTTGTTCTTTCTGGAACCACAACACAAACAGCACCAATTAGGCCAGCAGTTACAGGTTTTGCTAGGTGCCTTCTTCTTGGCCGGAGCATCATATCCATAAAGAGCTTGTCTTCTAAAGACACAACCCGTTCCAACATATATAGGTCCTTGCAAACCATCCAAACCCTTCATATTGATCTGTATAAAGTTGAAGAAGTAAGAAGTCAGCTCCTGCAAGAAAAGGACAAGAAAACCAGCCAATGCAAAATAAATGATAACTATACATACATCAAAGAAAACAATATTCTGGTTAGAGTAACGATCATGACAATCAATCCCATCAAATCTTTGTGGAAACTGCACATAGCATACTTGCTTCCCTGAAGTAGGATCCATCATGAAACACATCGCTTCTCTCAGCGCCTTGCTGTTGTTTATGTAGTGATCACAGTCAACATTCAGAAGATAAGGAGCATTTGACAGAACAGCGGAAACCCGAACCTAAACATTTTGTAGATAATAGATAATGATCTAAATTGACCATAAAACTCAAATGGAGCCATTAAGGTAGGGGGTTGGGGAGAAGGAATTTGAAACAAGCTAATCATGCAATTAATACTCACCAGAGCATTCATGGCCCCAGCTTTCTTATGGTGTTCAAAGCCAAGTCTCTTTTCACGAGAAACATAAACCAGGCGAGGCATCTCATTACCCTCAGCATCACGAAGACCATCATGACCTAGGAATACCTGTCGACAAATCAGCATATCAAAACTATGAAAATCCAATGAACAAGACATATGGTCTGAAACTGCACTTTTCGCCTTTCCAGTAGCCAACTACATTATGTACCAAAGTTAATGCAATTCATATAATAATGTAGGGTGATTATCATAAGTGATAAATTGCTTCTCTCCTAGTAACACAACTACCATGTGAAAGATAAAACAGGAAAAATTTTCACTCCCAAGAGCATATACAGTGCACCAAAAAAGTATGCATGAGACTCTTGAGGTACAAAGAAGTCCTTTACAAAAATCCACTATCTGTTCTATGAACAGAAAATAAAAACAAAATCTATTCATGAAAACTATTTCAAAACTTTTGAGAGATATCAATGAGCCACAAAATATATTCCTAAATGTATTTTAATTTCAGTTTCACTGAACCCGGCTTGTATGAGTTTTGTAAGACTGGCAAGAGAGAGAGATGTGCACAAGAAAAATTATAAATTTTCTTTCAGAATTTAACTTCGCTACATAACACGCGCATAATAGTCACAAATTGATATGAAATTACTCTTTAGAAGAGTACATTATTCAAGAGGATTATTAGAATATTAGTCAGATAATTGTCTCACATATTGAGAATGAAAATCCCGTTCATTGTTCTGGAAATGCCCACGCTGTCAACACTCCAGAGTACATACTCTATATATCATATATATATTATAATAAATCAAACAGTTAAGTAACTAATATTCTAACAAGAAGTATCGCTAACCTGGATCATACCAGGATGGTCCCGGACATTGTTTCCAGGCCAGAGCGTTCCATCCTGCATTGTCCACCCATCCTCAGGAACCTTTTCTGCCATGGCCACCAAACGATTGATCCGAACCTTGAACTCCTCGTATTCTCTCTGTACCAAAGAAAACAAATATGTCAATAACTCCAACTGAGGGGAATTTGCAGCCCATTGATTAGGAAAGATAAGTCCATCGATCTAATGTCATATTATTTTAGAGTGTTTACGTATCCCAACAACTATATTACATGATGGGACAGACCTTCATTTCACGCTTTTCCCTCACAAATGCTGGATGAACTTTGTTTTTCAGATAATCCATCTTCTGCAAAAAAAACCATTCTGGTGCTCGAGGTTCAAAGTTGAACTTCTTACAGAAGGGTACCCATTTTCGAGCAAATTCAGATGTCTCAGAAAGTGCTTCAAAAGTAAGCATGGCTGCACCATCATCTGACACATAGCATGAGACTTTCTCAACAGGATAATCCACTGCAAGGATGGAGAGAACTGTGTTTGCAGTAATTAATGGAGGTTCTTTCATTGGATCAACTGTGCTTACAAAGACGTCTATGCTAGACAACTCTGAGGGCTTTCCACCTTTTTCATACCTGATACATAAAAGCAACATAAGAGTCATCAAATAGTCAAGACAAGTAAACTTCTTTAGTTCATTAAAAGGCCAATGTACCTGAATGAAAGTCGATCGAGGTACGTTTCTCGCTCGATTGGATACCATTTTGGAAACTGATCAAGTATCCATGATACGGCAAACCATATTTCACAAAAAACTGATGTCATCCACAACACATATGCATCAGGGACTGGATGGAGAGTCCTATAGTGAAAAAAGAAGCCAAGAACCACAAGACGGAGTATAATTATTAATCTGTATGGATTTATCTTGCTTGAGGATATGGGCAACTTCCTTGACAGTGGTTGCCTCCCTTCATCCATCCTGCCAGAGACATTGCAAAGATACAAATATACCAAGATCCACAAAAGCTAAAGCAATAAACGTTTATGCTGAACTTTCAGATGGGAACATGAAAAACTGGCAGTGTAAGACGCACATAGTGCTTAAATATATGTACCAAAACATGCCTTGCATACACATTTTCACTAATATATGAACAGGGGAACAGTGGGTACAAATATCATGAAGTGTCTGTTGCACATTTATAGGCAGCAAATAACCAAACATGACAGGAGTACGAGAGGCGCTTGATGCTATTATATGTGAATTACTATCTTTATTATGTATTTAAACATTTTATTTTCAAGTTATAACCAACTGAAGCAGGTTTCTTGCTTTATAATCGAAATGTTATTTGCACATCATATATGAATGCTATTGCTTACGTAGGCAAATCTGGTTCCAGTTCAATTCCATCTAAACCCTTGCCATCATTATTCCCCTGTTGCTTGACCACTTGAAGTTTGTCATTTTGCCTTTTCTTCCACTCCTCCATCCGATCCTTCCATGCAACACTTCCATAGCCATATAATGCAATATCTTTCTCAGGAACCATAGATCGGGGTTGTGCTGTCCATCAAAAGTACATATATTAACAAGTTGTGCACATTCAGAAACAGTCTGAAGTACATAATGCTACATACGAGGGGCTGATGTCCCAGCAGATGCCTGCTTAATTCCATGACTGGAAAATGGGGGTACAATGATAGCATGATCGTCATAAGAAATTTGAGAGTCCTGGATATAATTGGAAGACAAGGAAGTCAGAGAAAATGTGGAAATAAACAAGCAGGAGGAAGAGAGAGAGTAATTCTTTGATTACCTCTTCACCATATGTCAAAAGAGGAATTTCAAAGCCTTGGGAAGATGCACCATGCTTAGAGCATAAGGCTGAACCAGCATGACCACCACAGCGGGAGGATATTGTCCCCACACTCTTAGTGAGGCCTGAGGCCTTGATATTCCCATAACCAAACTCATGCTCTAAATCATCAATTTCATCTTCTTCTTCATCACCCTCTACTCTAGGACTACCTGTTATATATATATGCATGTATCAATTGTGCATTCACCGAATGCAGCAATAGTACAATATGTTTAAGCACACAGTCAGACTCACCTTTAATGCGCTTGTATATGGTTTTGCACAGAGGACAGGCCTGATTTCCCTCCTTTCTCTCATACTCATAACAAGTTCTACAGACAGGGAAAGCGCATTCATTGCATGCAACGAAGAGTTCCCCATGTACAGTTATCTCTATTTCATCCCCACAAATTTGGCAAGTTTGTCCACTTAGTTCTTGAACAGACTTTATCTAGAGATCAGAGAATATCATTTGTTTCATCCATTAGTCTCTTAATCGCAAGTCATACAATAAATAATATGGATTTTGTCCCCTGTTCCACAGAAATGAAATTAAAGATTTTCCAGGGAACATGTCTCAACTAGCATAAGGCAAACTTCACTACTTGTGCCTAAATTGACGGACATGCTGTAGTTTTAGGTATTTTTATTTCAAAAATTGTATAAAATTAAGAGTATGAGAAATAAAATTTAAAAAGTGTAATAATTGAGTATGTGTTTTGGGTGCATAATTTGAAAACAAACATAGCCCACATGCAACTAAAATATCAGACGTCTTCTCCTGTGCCTCGTATAATAATTAGACAAAGCAGATGAAATTTGGCATCAAATACAATTAATCAACATATTCTCCAGAAGCAAACGATGAAGGAAAAAAGAATTGCCTCAGTACCTATTACGCAATTAAAGGTACTTAACCAATATTCAACCACCCCCCAAAACCTATAAGCAACGTATCATTTTAGGAAAAATAATAAATCCCTTCTCTGAAACGGTGTATCTACAATACCAATACAAAAACTCAAAGAAGGAATACAGGAAGCAAATAAAGGAGAAAATGAAGATTTATAAAACTGAAACTTAAACCAAAATGAGGGCCCTGAAGACGCCTACCCTTCCGATTTCGTCAGCATTGATGAGCACAAATTCATTTCTGTTGTGAGAACCAGCAACAAGCCTCCCTCCTGTATCCATCACCTTCCCCCAAGAAAAATCCGACACTCAAACTTTCGAATCCCGCAGAACCTCAATATTCGAACCCAAATGCTGAAACACAACTGTAATGGCTTAAAAGAGCCAATTTTCTGAGCAAAAATTAGCTCTTTGTCGTACGCAAAAAAGCTCACTTAAGATTCGGGCATCAATTCACCCAAGCAACAGCAATGGCTTTAAATAGCCTCAGAGCCCACAAAAAGCTGGTCTACCCGGCGTTTTTGTGCACTTTTCTCCACTAAACACACAAAATCTATATCAAGACTCAACCTTTCAATGCAAAACTCTGAAGGAAAAAAGTCAGCCTTTACACTGAAATATTCTGTCTCTTGGAGCACCGACTGCAATTAGTAAAGGCCATAAGAAGACACCAGCCCCAGCGAATCCTCCCGCACCCCCCCCCCCCCCCCCCGCGTTACGCAAAAGCAACACAAAATTAGAGAAAAAACGAGAACTAGAAGAAACTAAGTCAAGAAAACTGAAGGTAGTAGTTGTTGTTTCTTGAAAATGTCAAGTGAATTAATTAATAAATAAATAATATGTATGTTTTCTTTTCCCCTTAGTACAAGCTGACGCTCAACGCCTGGCCGAGGCTGGACTCAGAGAGTAAGAAAGGCTGGCAATTGAAGGAGAGAGAGAATAAGTTTTATTTATTCATTTTTAGTATTACCGCCGACAAACATAATGGCAAGCGCAGAGGCAAGGGTGGGTTCTGTAGATGGCTCATGAATGAAAACCCTACAATATCTGCACAATAATGCCAGGATTGTAGTGGGGGAGGTGAAGGGTGAGAGCCTTGAGGTGTCCGCAGCAATAAAAGCTGGGAAAGAAGAAAGAAGGATGAAAAGAGACTCAACGCAACCCAGCAATAACACCAACGCCACAGTTTTGTTGGTTGGTTCGTTTGTTTACATTGTGCATGGTGTATTTCCGTGTCGTGTCTCACAGTATATATCCGTCGCCACGAGGGATCGCTAGCTGTACCTGTAACTTTTCTTGGGGTACTTGTGTTGCTTTTCTTTAGGATTTTGTTCATGGCTTTTGTGTGTGAATTGTGGTTTTCTTTTTCTTTTGAGTGAGAAATGCAGATTCTCGGACGCAAAAATCCAAATTCGTTGGTTGGTAACAAGAAGCCTCACGTGCAGTCCGAGGACACCATGAAAGAATAGTTCCATATCTACTGTCATTACAGGTCTTAATTATTACATATGGTTACAGCATTTGATTGTTCGGTTGTAAAATATTCTGGGCCGATGAGAGTTAAGGAATATTAGAATACTAAGTAAACATGAATTATTAAAATTAAAAATATAAATCATATTTAAAGTATGAAAAAAATAAAAAAAAGTTTTGAACCGAGAAATTTTTTGAGAAAAAACAAATAAAGCAGTTGTTAAAAGAAAAGAGAAAAAAAAAGAAATGGATAAAAACAATTAAACAATAATTGAGAATTATTGTATAATTTTATAATATGCAAATAAAATGTCTTATTTTCATAATAATACAAGTGTAAATATATAGTATAGAAATCAAGTAATGATATATTGGTAATTATATTTGTATGTGATTAGTCCTTCAAATAAGTAATAATGGAGAAAATTTATTAATTAAAGATAATTTTATAAATGTAAAATGTAAAACTAAATTAACCTCAAATTTATAATAATATGGTTTGGGTACATATATATAGATATATAAAGCATTTATTTTTTTATTATGAATATGACATAATCATTGAATTCATATTTGGACCAAAAAAGAGCTTAACTAGTTGGTACTCAGAGTGTTGGTGGCTTACCATACTCAAAATAGTTGTGACACCCATTAATTCATGTAAAACAAAAATATTAATTTGATTGTGAATATATATAAATAAAAATAAATATAAATATATATGTAATATTAATATATATATATATATATATTGATATGATTGTTAATATGTGTAATGATTTAAAAATAATTAGTTATATGTATATATATATATATGAGTAAAATTTTGAATTTAAATTTAAATGAAAATTTTATTGAATAATATATCTAGCAATATGAAATTTGAGAAAATGTTTTGAGAGATAAAGTTGGATTCCAAACACAGTGATTGTGTCTATCATAAATCACCCAATATAATCATATTTCTATACTATATTATTAAAAGTTTTTGGACTTAATTTGGTTGTACACTGTGAATTTATAGCTCTACTATTAATTACTCAATTTACACCATTGACCTTAAATAAATTAATCAAGCAAACTCAAATATAATTACTAATATAAATTTACCTTTTTCATTACTATTTACATATATTTGTATTATTACGAAAGTAAGATTTTTTTAGTTACACATCGTAAAATTCCACAACTATCTTTAACTATTTTTTTTATTTTTATCCTTTTCTTTTTCTCTTTTCATTTTCCTTTTAAATTTTCTCTCTTTTCTAATTCTTTTTATCATTTCTTTTTATTCTAAATATTTTTATATTTTTTATTTATATCTATACCATATTAATAATTATGGAAATAAGACTTTTTGATTACACTTTATAAGATTACATAACTATTAGTAATTTTACTTTTTTATTTTTCTATGTATTTTTTAACTTATTATTTTTATTTATTTTTCTCTAAAAAATTATATCCTTTCAAATTCTACTTATTTTTCTTTTTTAATACGATATTTATAAATAAATTTGTATCTCAAGTATATCACTTTTACTAGTACTATTATATTGCCATAATTACAAGGCTGACTAAGCTTATTTTAATTTTTGTTGTTTGAATGGGGAAACAATGACAGCGTGAAAAATGGCGTCTTTTGTGCCCACACGATTAAGTTTATTTGTTTATTGTTAAAAAAATGTAAAGTTTTATTGACGACATATATGAACTTAATTATAAATAAATAAATAATATGCAGTCACTACCGTATAATGGAAGCAGAAACCTCTCTCTTCTGGTAGGCATATTTTTTAGATATACACACTGTTGTTTGAGTCCCGGGTCAACCTGCTCTAAACCATACCATACGTCTTCGAAGTAAATTATAAAATTAGAAGCATAGACATTTTCAAATTTTAGATTAAAATCAACGGATTGACCCAAGAGCTATGTCTGGAACCCATTCATCAACTTTCAATAACTTATCTAAGTTTACATTTCCAAACATATAATCTAATAAAACTTTCTTCTAAATTTAAAATCTTTTTTTTTCTATTACTCGTATAACTAACTAATTATTATTTAATTATTACACTTATTCACAAACAAATTAGAACTTATATGCATACATACATACTCTCATTTATATATATATATATATATATATATATTTATGCCTTATATACTAATATTTATAATTATATACTATCACATCATAAAATTAATATCATATATTTTAGACACATATGTACATAAATTAAAATTTTCAAAATATTTCAACACAATTTCAATCAAACATTATTTTCAACCAACCCCAGCCCCCACCGCGTGAAGTCAAATTATCCTCAAATCCTTTTCTTATATTCCTTTTTCTTCAGGGAAAAAAAATAAGAAAAAGAATGTATTTTCCTTCACATAATGTAAAACAACGAGAAGAATATAAAATAGATAAATAAAAAGGGACATTACGTTTTTTTTTCCCCTTTTCTTTTTCTTAATATTTTTACATGAGTTATGTAAGTGGCATGCGGTGTGGTAAGGCATAATTAAGAAAAGTCGCAGCAAAAGGTACGAGTTTCCACATGGCGTTCATTCATCGATCATCCGACTTCTCTTCCTGTTTATCTTTTAGACCGATTGTTCCTCAATCTTCCTTTTATAGCGCCCATAAGTAATCACTATCTAATTTTTAATCTTAGGTGCGCAAATAAAGATTATTACACAACTGCTCCTTTTAAAAAAATAAAAAATATCATGTCATGAGTAATTTTTTTTACCAAACACAAACACAAATGATTAAAAAGAAATTTAAAATCCCTTCATAATTTCAATACAAACCATGTTTACATTGTTCATTATCCAAACAAAGTAAAAACACTTGAAAAAGTATAAAAAAATTTAGTTCAATGATTTTATGTTGCGTGGTGTGATGAAGGTGCTTTAACACTTGCTATGGATTCCTCTTTCTCCTACGTTCAATCTCATAATTTTATACTTCTAAGTGTTTATGACCTCTCCAAGACATGAAAAATATGTATTTATAGTTACATGGTGCCTAAGATTCATGAATGTGTATGAAAAGACGAAAAAGTCCCTAAATTTTCATGCAGAATTAAAGTTAGAATTCCTATCACGTCAGCTATTGTGATTGCGTCTCTTTCCCTTGTAGTCACGCATCCCTTCTTCGCACTTGCAGTCTTGAGCGTGAGATTTACAGTAGGTTGAACAACCCAATTCCGCAATTGCAACACAACATTCCATGATCACAACCTTAGTCTTTGCGATCGTGGTGAACGACTGTAGAAATTCCAATGTTGTTCATGGTTGATCTATGTGATTACAAATTCTCTTTCCATGGTCACAGCTTTACCTTCTGGAGTCGCGATACTTGCTTGTGAACATCAAATCATATTTTAAGTGTAGGAAATATACAAAATCAATAATTAACCCCACATCTACACTTTTTCACGTTAAAATCATTATGTCTAATATTTTTTATGCACGATCTCATATTTTAATTATTTTAGTGCACATGCATATGTGAATCAAGCACAAAGAGGGTAAAAATAAGCTAGAATTTCACATGTTATCACACTCCACATTTATTCGTTTGCTTGCCCTCAAACAAACACTTTCTCTCAATTAATTATTTGGCACACAAAATTTTGATCTTGGCAACTTTTCTTAATTTTAGAAATTAAATATATGCCCGCATCCCTTAGTCGAGCATCATCTAAAATCATAGCACTTTCAACCTAAATATTTACAACATGAGTTCCTATGTGTGTGTCACTTTCCAACCCCGAATCACTTCAATCATTTGATAATTTTATAGCAATTCTAAGACAATCAATTTAGTACTACTTATGTTAAGTGTCAACTCATTTTCTTTTCAAACAAATTCAATCAATAGCAATTCTAACTAGAGAACTACTGTGGGGCCATAAAAAAAATTTTCTTCTTGTTTCCCCCACACTTTATGTGAGCTTCAAATTCCTTTTTAAGTAGTTGGGAATCTTTTTATGCAAAAATGAATAAGGGTCACCATGTATTTTCAGTTATTTAACTCACAACTAATTCAAGATACTTTGCATACTCGTCGTCGTTGCACAATCCCAACTATTCAATTGCTCCAATTAATGTAGTAGACTAATTTTTCTCTTGCTCACTTATAATTTTCTTTTTCACGATTGTTTTCATTCAATTTTTTCTAAGTCCTCACTTTTTCTTCTATTTTTTTCAATTAATTTTCCTTATTCACCAGAGAATTCACCAACACCTAAAGTAAAATTTATATCCCTAATTCGGTCATCTCATTCTCACCATAGAATTTTCCAAACAGCCTAATAATCAAGAGTAAAGAGTGTATGCTCAAAGAAATAGAAACCATCTCTACAACACTAAGTCTAGCATGCTAATTTCAAGAATAATGAAAGAACCAAGCAATACAATTTTTCTTGCAAGACATTCATCATAAATTAAGTATAGTAGCCTCAAGTTTAAACCATATTCATGCTATCAATTTAACTATGTAAACCATATACTTGCATGCGTAAAATTTTTAGTAATTACACCACATGTAATAACACTATTTTCACTCAAAATTTTATACATTTGGGCCCACCCCCACACTTATTTTGCTGCCACAATCAATCATATTCACAAGTAAAACAATGCAACAAATAATGAGACAACCTAGTAGGGTCTGACGCCTATTCTTCTTCCTTCTTCTTTGACCTTCTTCCATTCTTCTAGAACTCCTACACCAAGATTGAACAGTAGATCATTCCACACAAAACAAAACAAAACAAACAACTCAAAAACAAAATAAATAAATTGAAAGCAATAAAAAAGATAGCTTAGGTTATTTCTCAAGAAGTACTGTATTTATTGTCTGCAGCCCAACAAAGTACTCATAGTTTGGGGTAGTTTATTAAAGCCGACCCCCCAAGCTACAAGTTTCTCTTGCTTCTTCCTCATTCACCTTCTTTTCTTTCTTTTTGTCCTTTCGAAGTTTGTCTCTTCCTTTTGCCTCAGCGGTTCCTTCGATTCTTCCTCCACACTTAGCTTTTGTCTACCTTCTAGCCCCTGCACTTCTTCTTTTGCAATTGCTTCCCAACTTAACTTGTTAGTAACTTTACTAGGTTCAAGCAACATTTCAATATCTTCTTTCTTCTCTTTTGTTTGAGTGATTAAGGGTGTGAATTACACAAAAAATGTTACCTTTTCAAGACTCACATATAGTGTCAGACTAACTTGTTCTATATCTATTATAACCTTTATGGTGGCCAAGAAAGAGTGGCCAAAGATAATACTTTGACGCTTTTCACCTTCTATATCTAATATAACAATATCCATGGGAACAATACTTTTTTTTTTCACCAAACACAAACATAAGAGACTACAAAGGAATTTAGAAACTCATTATAATTTCAATACAAACCATGTCTAAATTGTTCATCATCCAAACAAAGTAAAAATACTAGAAAAAGTATAAAAACTTAGTCTAATGATTCTGTGTTGCGTGGTGTGATGAAGGTGCTTCAATTCTTAATGTAGATTCCTTCTTCTCCAACCTTCAATCTTGTAATCCTAAGCTTCTAAGTGTCTAAGAAAATAAAACTAAGCTTACTCTCCTCTTTAAGACATGGAGAACATGTATTTATAGTTGTATTGTGCCTAGGGTTCAAGTATATGTGCGAAAAGATGGAAAACCCCCTAAATTTCCATGTAGAATCGAACTTAGAATTCCTATCACACTGACTACCGTGATCACGCCTCTTTCATTTGTAGTCACACATCCCCTCTTCACACTCGCGGTCCTAGGCAGACGATTTACATAATTTCTAATGTTGTGATTCGGTCAAGCTAAGACATTTCGCGATTGCGCCGTGCAGCAACATGGTTGCAGTGTCTATTTGCATAAATTCTAGTATGCTTTGTGACATAATTCCACAGCACCTCAATATCATCTTGTGATCATGACCTTTGTCCTTGTGATCGCCGCAAATGACCACAAAAATTCTGATGTTGTTCGTGGTGGATCTGTGCGATTGCAAATCCTTCTTCTGCGTCCGTGGCTCTTCCTTCTGTGGTCGCAACAGTTGCCTGTGAATATCAAATCATATTTTAAGTTTAAAAAATGAACAAAATCAATTGAGTGTGACACTTGCCTGCGGCTTTTAAATCACTTGCGACACTTGCCTGCGGATGTCAAATTAACTCCACGTCTACACTTTTTCACCTCAAAATCATTATGTTTAGTATTTTTCATGCATAATCTTATATTTTAACTATTTTAGTTCACATACATGCATCAATCAACCACAAAAGGAGTACAAATGAGCTATATACATTAAACTCACATGTCCTGGCATGTTATTGGCTTCTTCTCAAATGTAAACAACGTGCTCAAGGTGCAATCAATATGCATGATTGTATCCTCAATTTTGCGTTTGGAAGCTTAGGTGCCAATTGATTGTTAAAGAAGGAATGTCATGCAGACACCTACACAGAATCATGATTGTAACTACTAATCTGATCCTTTTTGTCAATTTTTACAAAGAAGAACATAGATCAAGTCTAGAAGCGATTTTAATTTATTTATTTATGGGTGAGTGGATGGATGATTGCATGTGCGTGTGTGTATTATATATATGTGTGTGTATATATATATATATATATATATAACTTATTTATTTATTTATATTCTAGTATCTTAATGTCATAAGCCTCAATGCATTGCATCAATACAACAGAAAACACAATATATAGTAGATAGTTAGCAGGAAGGATCATTCCCTATTTATGTGGTTTGATCGACGTTACCTATTATATCCACGGATAAAGATATTAATTTAGGGAAACAATTCTGATTTCTTAAAAAGTGAGGGTACATAAATTAACCTTAAAATTGCTTATTCATGCATGATATAATAAAAATGGGTGGAGATATCTATACTATAAGGTGAAGTCAAGTTATAAACAACATGTATATAGGTGCTCAATATAAACAGAAGAATGCTATGTTTATTTTATGACATAAATGTTATGGTTCAAAAGTAACGATTAGTTGTTGAGTTTTTTTAAATAAATATTTTTTTTCTAATTTTCTGAATAATCGAGTACTAAAAGCGTTTTTGGAATGTACCATTGGATGGTACATTCCAAAAACGCTTTTTGTACAACAGTGGAATTGAAAAGCACACCATGCATCATGTCATGCATGCAAAAGGCTTTCCATCCTGCCCTTGCAAAGGGTGGGATGGTAGGCTTTATAAAGCCCTCCAACCTCCTCCCCCAACCTTCACGACTCTCCCTCCCACTTGTAGTTACCCTCCTTCATGCAGTCTCCCTCCTATCTAACAGTCCTCCATCCCCAACCAATAGTCCGCCAATTATAATTTCAATATTTTTTTAGCTACTGACATCCATGTAGAAGTCTATAATTCACTGTCTCTATTTGTAGGTTTGCGTTTTTTTAATGAAATTTTGTAATTTATTTTTATTTTGGTAGTAGAAATGCATATATGGTCTAAAGTTAATTTTAAAATGGAGAATACATTATTCTCATGTACATATAATGTAAGGAAGTTTTTGGTATTGTTGGCTTAATTGCATCACTATATTTTGTAACTATGCAATTCCTCATTTTTAAGTAATATTATTTTAGAAACATAATTGGTATAGTTTAGAATTTTTTAAAAGTTTAAGTTAGATTGCATAATGAGTAAAATTTACGAGGATGAATTCCTAATTATTTCAAAATTTTGTGGAGAATGCAGAATTATTTAAATGTTATAGGTTGGATTCATAATTATTTAAAAGTTTAGAGGAGATCTTGCAATTATTTAAAATTTTAGTGTTGAATTTAGAATTTTTAGGAAGTTATTCACAAATATATAAAAGTATATGGTAGAATTCATAATTATTTAAAAGTTTAGGGTTGAATTCACAGGTTGTAAAAACTTTAAGATAAAATTCACAATTATTAAGAAATTAGGGGACAATTTAGAATTAGTAAACACTTTTAGGCTGAATTCATAATTATTAACAAATATATGATAGAATTCAGCAATTGTAAAAATCTTAGCTAGATATCACCATCAAAGAAAAGTCAAGGGTAGAATTGACAGTTTTTATTATTTTGTGTATCAGTCATTGTCTATATTGTCAATTTTACATTAATTTAGTTGGTTATTTTAATTTCATTTAATGTTTTATGACATATTTTTTGTTCAAATGGTATTATTTTGAAGGAAATTTTTTAGTTTGTACTTATTTTGATAGTAAAAGTAGGCTTGCGTTGTGAAGTTATTTTTAAATTTTGAAATGTAGGAAGCATTCTCATGTGTAGGTAGTTTTAGGAAGTTTTTAGAGAAGTTCGTATAGTAGGTTCACTATATTTGTAGGTATAGGTATCATTTTTCTGAAGTAATTTCATGTAATGCTATGGAAATTTGGTTTAGTATATTACATTATGGATTAATATATGTTTATGTTATTGACTTAATATGACAGAGGTTACATTTTATAAACATTTTGTTAGTGCATTATATATATTGTGAATCGTGCGTTACAATATATCTCCATATACAGCTTTAAGTTTCTAATTTAGTCTCTAACATTAAGATTTTAATTTGATATACTGCTATAAGGTTTTGATTTCGTATGATTGTATATTGTGAACATTTTAATAGTGCATTACATATTGTTCTTTGTGTGTTAGATTTGTAAGTTGATTTAATTTAATATATTATTTAAAGATTTTGACTTATTATATTGTAGTAGGGGAATGTAATTTTATATTTTTGTAATAATAACATACATTTTTGCTCCCAAACATTTTTGCAACTATAGACATGTCATTTAGAGGCGAGATACAAATTCTTTTATACTGGGAAGGCGTTATCTTATAGAATTTAACTTATATGAGTTATAATTGTGAACTAGCTGCTATGTATCTTACAGGATCAATTCATGGCTACTATGTATCAATTGTCAGAGTTGGACAATAACATGGTACTGTTTAGAATTTACTCTAGCTATATTTAGGGATTAATTCAGGGGGCAGATGGCATCATTATTACTTATTGATAGTGCATTCAATTTGAACTTCCTGTTAAACCCTATGAGTTGGTTGAACTATCGACAATTGTGTTTCATAAAAAGCTTAGACATTATGATGATTAGCACGCACGTCCTGGGAGGTTCCCATCACATTAGAATTTTTCTGTTGGCGATGATGTAGCTAGGTGCCAAGAGTTATTGAGGTACTATCTCAATTCAATATCCATGATTCATCGGGGATTCTTAATCTGATCGTCGAACCATATTCGTATAAGGCACCATATGTGCAACAAATATGGCGAGACCTCATATGCATATGCAAGTAACCAGAAGAGGCAACCTAGTTAGCGAAGAGGATGAGGATATAGGTATTGAGTATGTAGGCCAGCATGGGCACCAAACAATACAAACTACATTAGAGGGAGAGGATACTAAAGATAGTGCATTCGATTAGGACAACGAGAGTGACACGGTTGACATTACGGCTATGAAAGATGAGCTAGCATAATCAGGAGCAGGCCCTTCAAAACGCACCAGTTAGATTAGTGCCATTTGGTGGGACCTCCATGTACCCTAATATCCCTCCTATTAAGACATCTATGTACCTTAATGTGCCTACAATGCCACTCTTCACTCAAGTAAATGACGAAATTCATTATGAAGACTATGACACCTCGAAGGTTAAAGGAGTAGTTTCCTAAGATGAACAAAATGCCTAGCTATGCCTTAATATTCGTTTCAAATCTAAGGAGCACGTATAGGTGGGGTATCCAGTGGTGAAGAGTACATCGACTGTCTAGAATCTTGTCTACCGTCATGCTAGCTAGGAGTAGCCTTGTTTATGGCATTTGATCATTTCATATGCTTAGCTATGATTTGTGGTGAATTACTCAATATAGGTCTGACCACACCTATGTTCTAAAGGATTTGTAGATAGACCATGCAAATTAGGACAAGAATATGGACGCCTCCCATATCATAGTGATCTGCAGGAACTAGGGCTAAACCTGAAGATTTTTGAGCAACCCTACTTCTCCACGACTACCTATGTTAACATGTACATGGGATAGTTTCAGTAGATTTGGGTTGAGACTTATTGGGAGCAAATAAGCTTTAACCTTGTCAATAATCTTGAGGCATAGCGGAAGCAACCAGACTATTAGAATTTTGAATGAGATGGATTAGGCGGAGCATTAAGCACGAAAAGAAAGTCAAAGGAATGCTCATCATCGACTTGAACAAATGCCATTTTTCTCTCGACAAGCAAGACACTGATAATTCTCGTGTAGTATTATGTATGGGAGATGCTTACTATTTTGTTTGGTTAATGCCCATTTTACTTTTAGTAATCTAATGCTATGTGTTATGTTGTACTATTATAAATTTCACTTTTAGTAATAAGATGATATGTGCTTTGCTTAACTACTGTGTCTATCAGCACTAGAAGACTTCTATAACTTTCACTTTTAGTAATGCACACCTACTAATTTCAGCCTCCAATTTCAACCTTATCATTTTCTTAATGCTTGAAACTGCTAAATCATTCCCTCTCGTGTTACAGGAAGCACCCCAAGCTAATTGATCCAACTTTGTTGCAAGATCACCGTAATCATAGATGTCACAAGGTGTGGGATGAGAACTTGGACTTCACCCTTCGTCTGAGACATCTAGACTCACGGATAAGGAAATTTTGGCCAAATCATAGGATAATATTTATACTACATGATATCGGCTTTTATGGAGTTTGTAGATACGGTTACCTTTAGATGAACTAGCATCTGGTGACTACTATGGTTGAGAGTGACGCCCAAAGACCCACACTTTTCACCACACCTCAAGAGAGGCCACAATCACTCTTCAAGACATTGCTATAATATGACAGTTTCCTAATTCTGTTAAGGCAGTAACAGGGGTCGATGTCACTTAAGACGTGGCTGCGTGGCAGGCGTATCGCCAGCATTATTTAAGTTGGACCCCAGAAGCATCAAGGTCCGTGACCTCACACTAATTGACCTGGTAGGGCATATACGGGACCACGCATTATAGCTAGATAGCCCTCTAGAGTAGATAGCTCAACACACACAGGGATATGCAATGCTGATGTTGGATGCACAACATTACCTAATAGCTCAGGCAACTGAGTTAATCTACACTACCTTCCGCATTTCGAGGACCTCAATCGTGCATCTCAGTATAGTTTAGGCAACATGGTGCTGACATATCTATATAAATACCTCTGTCCTGCATCCCTCTAAGGACAATGGACTATATCTAGTGCGGTCGTGCTGCTACAAGTAAATTTATAGAATATTTTCATTTCAGTTCAAATCACATAGTGCAACTAACATATTGATGACTCTCAATCCTAGTTCAGTACAGATTTAGACCTAATCCCAGATACTAGGCCTATGTCCTCGCTTAGCTGTAGCATGGGTAAACATGGGGCCAACGCAGCTGGATGATGGTCGTGTGTTTCCTCTTACCCCCTTTCAATGCACTATACGATAATCAACATTTATTATTATATCCTAACCCCTATGGTTGAGTTGGGTGCATTAACTTATTGTTCAATATCTTGATATACGTACATTAGGGTCAACCACAACATGCAAAAGACACCATCCCACTCTGTGTGCATGATTCGTGACATTCTAGACTTCAAAGCCCATGCCTAGGTTTGCATTTATACATCAATATAGAATCAAAATCTAATATTGTATGCAATACACTTATACAATTTTCATTCTACACCATTCATATGGCAGTCCTACCAAGAGCACGACTTTACATCATGTCCGATAGCAAAGTTTATGCTCAATGGACATACTCTAATCCCATAATGCTGTTCAAGGTAGTCAAACATCACTACCCCAAAAGAGTGGTGAGGTAGTTTAGGGCAGTGCAGTCCATATTGCCAAACCTTAACTCCAGACCTTACAACTTGCATGACACAAGCAAAAGATAGACATAGGATAAGGATTGTCACCTATATCATGCAACATATATCTATCAATGATGGGAGCAAGGTTGTGTGCTCCATTTTATTCAGCACCCTACTCCTAACCTTACATCAGGGAGGCATATTGAGAGTAGTACCAGTAGGTTACACAGCACATTATCAATCCACACCTACTAGAGCCACTGGAGTTTTCACGCACATGGCATGGTATAATCGACCTCCTTATTTTGTTTGCACATACCTTACCAAGTCATGTAGTACATGTATATTAATATATGACACTCGACATTTTATTACATACCCAGTAGATACAGTGGTAGGGTATAACGCAACGATACTTAGACAATTGGAGACCATGGCCTCATAGAAACTCATTCGGGATTTTCAGTTTTACAGTCAGGTCCCATCACGTTCCGAGGACATGTTAGGCCTCTCACACCCATCTCCTCATCCAAACATGCTCTGGCCATCCCACTTATCCACTGATCCTAATATAACTGGTCCTTCCTTATATGCTTCTGCATTTGGTGATGTGCTAAATGTGGGACCATCTATCAACATTAGGTCATGAGGGAACTGCTACATATTGGCGCCACCAAATACTAACATGTAGTCTCCATACACACCGATAACTTAGATTCTTGTCACTTGTAATGTCCCTTCATGTCACAGAATTTACAATTGGGTATCCACCTGGCCCATACAGCAAAACACTTCTCACCACTATCCCACACCTCTAGTACCATTCTCTAATTTTTTTGGGGGGTTTTTTTAAATAAATTTTTTTCTATTTTTTAGAATAACTAGGTACAAAACTGTTTTTTTCCAAAATGTGATATATATATTTTTTAAATTTTGCATGCCATGCATGGGAGCCATGGCATGTATGGGCCTATCATTCTGTTGGTTTGCACTACAAAATGGCAAGCCATTATTTAAAAAAATTACCATAATGATTATGTAATAAGTTTGATGATTTTAGAGTAATAATTATTATGGTTTGGGTTGAATTAGGGTTTTGTTTGAATTATAATATTTAATATTTAAGTGATATTTAAAATTTGAATTTTGATAATCATATTTTTGCAATAGTTATTAATTTTGTAAATGAAAAGGCCTGCTATAACCAAATTATTTTTAAATATCAGTGTCGTGATATATGAAATTAATTATTGAAGGGATTTGTTGGAAGAAATGTAATTTTGGCATAATGGAAATAATTTCATTCAAACATGTAAGCAGTACATCGAAGTGGTGGAAAAATAGTTATTTGTATAAATTGTCTATGAAAATATGTGATTTACCATTAAGTAGGGTTTCTTTTATATATATATATATATATATATATATATAGATTTGGGTTTTGTATGTTTTAAATTCTTTATATTATACAACTTTAAGTATGTAAGTGGCATTTAAAATAAGAGTTGTGCAATTATATTTGTGTAGTAAGTGCCGAAAGTTTTGGGAAATTATCATAATTTGCAAATTGATGAAGATTTTTTTAGAAGTAAATTTAGGTTTCATTGTTAGTTAAAGTGGGTGAAGTTAAATAGAAACTGTAATATAATGGTGGAAAAATATATAAACAATTAAGTTCTAATAAATATGTAATCAATGTATACAAATTATTAAATAACAAATAACTATACAAAACATGCCCAAAATGTACAATACTATAAATAACCCCTAGTGCTGCATCCTGGTGGTCATGTTGACTACGTGGCCTACGTTTGTCGCTGTGGGTGTTCTCTCTCTGGCGTCGGCTGCTTATCAGAGTCATGACTACTACCACTATCATGACTCTACGATCTTCTCATATAATAAGGTGGGGCAAAAATATCAAAGATCAGTACTAGAGATGTGGGATAGTGGTGGGAAGTGTCGTGCTGCATGAGTTACATGAATCCCACTCCTAAACTATAATTATGCAATATGAAAGGGCACTACAGTTGAGAAGAATATAAGTCCATTAGCATGTATGGAGACTGCATGTTAGTGTCTAGTGGCGCTAGTATGTAGCAATTCCCTCCTGACCCAATAGCATTGGACGGTCGATAGCCTAGGGATGTCCAGATAAGGAGGTAGGTGCAATGACCGCACATGTCTGGATAGGGAGATGGGTGTGACGGGCCCAACATTAATTGGGGACAAGGTGGGACCTAACTATAAAACTAGAAATCTTGAGTGAGTCGCTGTGAGTCCATGGTCTCCAATTGTCCAAACATCGCTCTATCGTGCCCTGCCATCTGCATCTACTGGTCCTGTAATAAAATGTCAAGTGTCATACATTAATATACATGTACTATATGATTTGGTACGGCATGTATAGACAATGTAAGGAGGTCAATGATATTATACCATATGCTTGAAAACTTTAGCGGCTCTAGGCTGGTATCCACTATACACATATTGCTACGGTGAACTAATTATGTGCTGTGTAACTAGTTGGTACCACTCCCAATATTCCTCCTCAATATAAGGCTGAGAGTAGAGGTGCTAAATAAAGTGGAACACATGAGCTCTCTCCTACCACTAATAGGATGTATGTCACGTGATGTAGGCGCCAATCCCTACCCTACGCTGATCATTTGCTTGCATCATACAAGCTGTAAAGTCTGAAATCAGGGTCTAGAGGTATGGACTACGCTAGCCCAAACTGCCTCACCACTCTCTCGAGGTAGTGATGCTGGACTACCTCGAACAAGATCATGGAACCCGAGTATATCCATCAAGCATGGAATCTATCACCGGGTAATGACGCAAAGTCATGCTCTTGCTAGGGTTGCCATATGAATTGGGTAGAATGAAAATTTTATATGTTTATTATGTTGCATACAACACTAGATTTTGATCTATATTGATACATAAATGCAAACTAGGGTATAGGCCTCGGAGTCTAGAATGTCATAAACCACGTGCACAGAGTGGGATGCTGTTTCATGTATGTTGTGGTCGACCCTAGCGTACTTATATCAAGATAATGATCAATAAGTTAACGTGCCCAATTAAGCTGTAGGGGGCAGGATATAGTAATAAATGTTGATCACTGTACCATGCACCGAAGGGGGCAGGAGAAAGCACTCGACCATCATTTAGCACCATTGACCCCATTTCTACCCATGTTGTGCCTAATCAAGGGCATAGGCTTGGTATCTAGGATCAAGCCCAAACCTATACCGAATAAGGATTGAAAGTCATTAATACGTAATTGCACTATGTAATTTAAACAAAAACGAAAAGATCCCATGAATTTACTTGTAACTGCTTGATCGCACTAGATATAGTCCATTATCCTCAAAGAGATACGACACATAGGTATTTATATAGACATGCCAGCACCACACTACCCCAACTATATTGAGATATGTGATCAAAGTCCTTGAAAAGTGAAAAGTAGTGTAGATAGACTCTATTGCCTTAGATATCAGGCAACATTGTGCATCCCAATATCAACATTGCATATCCTCGTGCATGTTGAGTTCTCTAATCTAAAGGACTACCTGGCTATAATGGGTGGTTCTGTATAAGCCTTGCCAAGTCAGTTAGTGCAACGCTACGACCCTTGAACCTAGCTGCCTCTAGAGTCCAACCTAAAAAATGTTGGCAACATGCTCTCCACATAGCCATGTCTCCAGCGACATCAACCCCTGTCACTGGCTCACAAGAAATAGGCAACTGCCATGTCATAGTTAGGTCCTAAAGAGTAACTGTGGCCTCTCCTAAGGAAAAGTGGAACGTGTGGTTCTTCGGACACTACCTTTCAAGCATAGCAATCACTAAATGCTAATCCATTTGAAGATAAGCACATCTATAAACTCCATAAAAGCTAATATCATGTAATATAGCTATTATCCTATGATTTAGCTAGAAATTCCATACCTGTGTGTCGGGATGTCTCAAACGAAAGGTGAAGTCTAAGTCTCCATCCTTCACCTCGTGACATCTATGATTATAGTGATCATGCAACAAAGTGAGATCAATTAGACTGGGTGCATCCTACAACATGAAAGGGAATGGTTTTAGTAGTTTCAAATATTAAGAAAATGATGGGGTTGAAATTAAAGGCTGAAATTGGTAGGAGTTGGGACATTAGGGTTGGAACTTATTACGTATTAGACATTAGAGTTGAAACTTATTAGGTGTTGGACATTAAGATTGGAAATGTATAAGGTGTTGGAAATTAGGGTTGAAACTTATTAGACGTTGCAAATTAGGGTTGAAATTTATTAGGTATTAGACATTATGGTTGAAACTTATTAGTCATTGCAAATTAGGTTGGAGCTTATTAGATATTGGACATTAAGGTTAGAACTTATTAGGTGTTGTTGGAACTTATTAGGTATTAGACTTTAGGGTTGAAACTTATTAGGTATTATAAATTAAGGTTGGAACTTATTAGGTGTTGGACTTTTGGGGTTGAAACTTATTAGGTGTTGAAAATTAAGGTTGGAACTTATTAGGTGCTACAAATTATGGTTAGAACTTATATGGTTTGTAAGTGAAAAGAACACCACACTTCATTACTAAAATTAGTTGTCACAGTAGTCAAACATAACGCATATCATTGCATTACTAAAAGTCAAAGTTATAGTAGTTTTCTTGTGCTGACAGACACAGTAGTTAAGCAAAACACATTCCATCTCATTCCTAAAAGTGAAATTTACAATAATACAACATAACATATAGCACTGGTTTATTAAAAGTAAAATGGGCATTAGTCAAACAAAATAGTAAGCATCTCATCAGACCTATACCTAACACTACACAAGAATTATCATCGCCTTACCTATCGGGAGGAAGATGGTATCTGTTCAAGTCGACGATGAGCTTCCCTTTAACTTTCTCTTCATGCTTGATACTCCACCCAATGCATCTCATTCATAATTCTTGCAGTCTGGTTGTGTCTACTACGCCAGATCAATCGCCTCTCGAAATTGTGAACAAGGTAAAAGCCTGACTATTCCCAATAAGTCTTAGCCCAAATCACCTAAAACTATCCCTTGTATGTGTTAACATATGCAGTCGTGGAGACGCGGCGTTGCATAAGAATCTTTAGGTTTAGCCCCCAGTTACTAAGAACATCAATATAATATACGTACTCAAATTGTCAGGTAAAATGAATGGCTCATTCTTCCAATCAACTCGCGAATGGTTGACTTCCACTAGCTTATATTCCGGGTGCACCTTCTGCCCTTAAACAAGATCCATCCATTGACACTTAAACAATATCACATGCATATTCAATGTGAGCTTGTAATCAAAGTAGATTATATCATTAACAACTTCATAAAAATCATACTCCGAGTTGTTATAACATGTAGTATGCACATAAACCCCATTATTCTACATTTGTTTTCCCTGAGCATGGCGTGTGGTGTGAAACTTGAAACCATTAACAAATTAGGCCAAGTGGTAACATAATTGCAGGGCCCACAAGCCAAGCTACACAACAGTGGGTTTGATATGTTGTTAGATAGGTCATCAACCTGTTTACCGATTGTGCATAATAAGTAATATGTTACAAAGGCAAATAAAACTGACAATGGAAGGAAGGAAAAAAAGACTCACATAATTTTTGATTCTGCAAATATGTCTACAACTACAGTATTGTTGTCGACATGATCGCCTTCGAAGTGTTCCAGAAATACCCTATTAACAACGAGGTTATGTTACTGTAGCTATAAGTAACAAATTCAAGTGAAATCTTAATAATAAACAACATTTACAATTGTGATACTTGTACAATGGCTCCACATGCAGCAAGTCTTTCTTTAGTAATCATGTATCTTAGGCCTATCATCGATATGCACGTCCAGGAAGAAAGGAGGGCTGCCTACTAAAGTGGGTCCCATGTCATTTTTTGATGGCCTCGTCTATCTTAAAGGCATATCTGTGTCAAAATAGTGCGATGCAAATGTGTCTATCTCTTCCATTATATACGCCTCCATAATCATTGCCTTAACGTGGGCCTTATTCATCACCTTTCTTTTCAAACTGTGCAAGAACCTATATGAGCATCAATTAGATAAGACATACTCACTATCAATAGTATCAACCAAATGAAGTGTAGCATTAACATAACTCTCAAAAGAATATATCCTTCTGTGTTAGGTTGGGCCTTCAACCCTCACCTCATACGATAGATGTACTATCAAGTACTCCATAGAATCAAAGAATGACAAAGGAAATATCTTTTTCAAATTGCACGTTATACCCTTTACTTTATCCTCCATTTTCGTTATCACCTCAGTACGAACAACAAACATACAAAGCTGGTGAAATGGCAAGTTTACTTCCACCAAGGCACTGCACACAAACTTGGGTAATAAATCCTTAAATGCTATGGGTGTTAACCTCTCTATAAAAACATGACAATCACGAGACTTAAAGTGTTGTAATTTCAACTCTATCATATCAACACACTGGCCTTTGTTGGAACCATACCTATCTGGGAAGTGTAGTCCTTTCAACCATTGACAAAGCTTTTGTTTGTGCTCTTAGGAAAGGGTGTACACAACTTTCAATTTTGAACCCACACCGTCTACTAGCACAACAATCTTAGGATAGTCATATACAATATTCATGTCCTTTCGAGTATTAAAATTGTCCTTGGATTTACCTCTAACATCCATAATTATGTTATTAATGTTATCAAAAATATTTATCTCTATATGCATAATATCCAAATTATGCAATAGTATGTTTGTCTATCAGTATGGTAAATCTCTAAATATATTTCACTTGGTCCACTTATAATCAGTCCTAAATCTGAGGTCCTACTATATGGATCATCCACCTCTCGTGGCAAGTTTTAACACGCTTCTATATCTATTCACCCATTTCTCTCGATGGCATAACGTGCATCTGAACTCAATCTTTCGTGAAATGCTTCATATTCCTCTAATATGGATGATTGGGTGGCAGGAATTAGCAATGCAATCAAAGTAACAAGCTTTCCTACCATAACATAAGTAAACAGCTCTGCTCAAATCAAGACAAATTAGAAATCCCATGACTCTAGTTGCACTCCACCAATACAACATAGAATATGTAGGCAAGTTATTAATTGTTTAAAGGAGAATAGCCCGCATATTGAAATAAGTTCTCTGGTGCGCATCATATGTGACTGCACCTTCTATCCATAATTGTAGTAACTCATCTATAAGTGTTTTTATGTACACATCTATAAGCCTCTTTGGATTAAATGAACCTAGAATCACCATTGTCAAACACATATACGAACATTTCATGCACATTCCTAGTGGCAAGTTATACGAGTCAACATAATAGGCAAGCATGAATATACCTTCTCATATGACCCATATGGGGAAAATTCTTCAGCACATAAACCCAACCGTATGTTACGAGGATTTAATGCAAAATCAGGATAAGTCTTATTAGAGTGCATCCATGCTTCAGGATTTGAGGAATGACACATACAACCACTATTTGTCTTGTGAGCAGCATGTCAAGTCATATGTTTAGTAGTCATTTGTGACGTATCCAACCTTTGTAGCTTTGGAGTAACAGGCAAGTAGCACAAACACTTGTATGGAATGAGTTTCTCATGTGAGAAAAGTGTCCTTCTGAGTTTGAATCTTGCCTCTCCACAAAATTTGCAATGCTCCTAGTCTCCATCCTCTTTCCAGTACAACGTACAACCAAATATTCAATAGTCAATGCTCACCATTATAAGAGCTAACTCTCGTATTAGCTTATTAGTATTGTAGAAATTATGAGGCATTTGATGATCACTTGGGAGTATCTCACCAATCAATTTACAACTATCATCGTAACAACTTTGCAATATGTTGTGATCTACTTCAAGATTCAGCATTTGGACAACTGCAGACAATTGTAAGAAATTTTCACACACACTATACATGGTTAGTTCATCGCATGCAATACATCAAAATATCTACTTGCCACCCAATCCACATCCTTTGCGTTAAATGTGGTACCCTCACCACATTAGGTGGTTGAAAAGTCAGGGCCACCTTGTTGGTCACCCACCCTTGGGGAAGGGCCAACCATCACATGTGTAGTGCCCTTGCAATACCTAACTGAATCATATACCATACGGTACCCTCAATCAAAGTCCTGCATTATTCTAATGTACTTGGAAGTTAAGGGGGGTGATATGGTACTTGCTCTTACATTTGGCATTGTATTACAATATTGGGTCTCACCATGACTGATCCAATTATAATAATTTTGAACAAATTTCTTCCTGAATAGATGAATTTTAACTTCATTAAGCTCGAGAAATTTTGCATTTTTACGACAAAAGCATGGACATTTAATCTTATCCTCATCTATATACTCATGCTGCTACACTGCCTATTCAATAAAATTATTAACACCATTGTCAAATTCTGGTGTAAAATCCCCACGGTTGGGCAAGTTATTATCATACATCTATGATTTAATATTGCAAACATCTTACCTGAACTACAAAAAAAAATAATATAAATTTCCATAACATGCCGAATCTGATACGTAATACCCCTATACCTTAATTAGAAATAGAAGTGATCCAACAAATTTCATTTTTACTTACACCACATGCAAATCTTGGAAAGTGAACAAGACACAATATATTAACCACTTTTTTTCACTCACTATAAACATGCAATTCAATGACAAGCACAATTCATTATTACCAATCTCAAAATAATAGATATATATATATATATATATATATACACTAATACTACTACAAAACATGAAAATTACTAACATTATTTGGTGAAAATTATCAACCACAGTATATGGGAATCAAGATTGACCCAAATCTTACAAATAATCTTTTACCCGTCCTTCACATTCATCCTAAGGAAAAAAATTGCTCAAAAAAGAGGTACAAATCTACCAAAAAAACATAGACATATATATACATGGTATAACTCTTGTAGAATGCTAATAAAATCAATAATCCTTGTTATAGTATCATAAATCTACCCCTCACCTGGAAATGATGTCCTCCTCGCGCTTCAAGTGTGAGAAAATTCCTATTTTGAACCTCACTCGAATGTGAAAATGGAAAGAATTCTTTGGTTATATTTCACATTTCGGGACAGTTTTAGGATGAATTAATGGGAAATGACAAGACAGTCGTGCCAAAATCATCCTGAAATTTAACACGGCTTTGGGATGGACATATTGTATTTTAGCTCAAATTTTTTTGAGACAGATTTTGAAACTAAAAAGAAATACCATCTCAAAACTATCCCAGGAATTGGGATAGCTTTGGGACGGGCCTCTTCATGATTCCCTAGAAAAATTTTGGGATGGCTTCGGTATGGTTTTATTGTGTTGTTTTTCAAATTATTTTAGGACAATTTTGAAACGGTTTTTGAGATTAAACTTTCTATCCATGCCAAAATCATCCCAAATGTTGGGATAGCTCTAGAATAGCATTTGAGTGGTCACAATTATACATTTTAGGACAACATCCTCACCCGTTACGAAGAAGTCGTTCCAAAGCCATTCCAAATTTAGTACAGCTTTGGGACGGTGTTAATTTAATTTTTCAGAAATTATTTTAAGATGAATTTGGGACAAATTGGTGAATCCAACCCAAAACCATCCTAGTATGAGATTGTTTTGGGACTGCCACAAATCCATGCTAAATTTGGAACAGTTTTTTTTAAAAAAAATACATATTTTGTCGCAATTTTGGGATGACTTTAAGACGAAAGTACAAAAGTCTTCTCAAATTCGTCGTCCCAATCCAGGCAATTTTGTGATAGTGTATCAACGAGAAAAGTATAAGTGTGATTGTTGCATAACTAATGGAATTATTTATGGACAAAATTTGCCCCATTGATATTTATATGTGAAAATCAACCAAATTAAGTTAGGCATTTGGACAGAGACCCTTTTCCTCATCCAAACATACCCCACTACCCTCCATATGAAGAAAATAAACAAAAAAGGAAAAAAAATCTGATCATATTTTAAGTGATGAGTAACAATTCAGTCATCTCTTTATGTTGCTTGGTGGGATTGCATGTGACGTGTGCCCAACAACTAATGGAATGGAATGGAATCATCACAACTTTCAATTAGTCCAATTTTGTTGAGCAGTGAGCACCTAGTCCTAGTATAGGATAGTTAATAGAATTATTATTATTATTATAAATTAAACTCACACGTGTTGGCATGTTATTGGCTTCTTCTCAAAGGTAAACGACGTCCGCGGGGTGCAAGCAAAATGCGTGATTGTATCCTCAATTTTGCGTTTAGAAGCTTAGGGAGTGCCAATTGATGATTGAAGAAGGAATGTCATGCAAACCCCGGTGCAGAATCACGATTGGCACCACTGAGCTTATACTTTTTGTCAATTTTTACAAAGAACGGCGTTGATCAAATTTATTTACTTATCTATGTTGTGGGTGAGTGGATTGATGATTACATGTGCATGCGTCTTATACATACTTATATTCTAATTTCATAATGTCACAGGCCTCAATGTATTTTATTAATTAAAATGCATCAATACCACAGAAAACTCAATATATAGTAGACAGCAGGAAGGATCATTCCCTATTTATGTGATTTGATTGACGTTGCTTATTATGTCCACGGATAAAGATATTAATGTAGGGAAACAATTCTTATTTCTTAAAAAATAAACATAGGGAGTGAGGGTACGTAAATTAACGTTAAAATTGCTTATTCATGCACCATCTAATAATAACGGGTGGACACGTCTACGCTACAAGGAGAAGTCGAGTTATAAACCGCGTGTATATAGGTGCTTAACACAAACAGAAGAATGCTATGTTTATTTGATGACATGAATGTTGTGGTTGGAAAGTAACGGATAGTTGTTGGTATGTGTTTTTATATGAAATTTATTCTCTAGTTGCTATCAATAACGATATTTATAATAAGTGATGTGACGTGCACATTTGTGCCCAGCCTTTCGAGTTTTTTCCAGCGATGGAATATTTACCAAGATTGAAAAACAAAAACAAAATCATTTTCAATCTGGTCAACTTCGTGATAGAATCATCATATATATTTCTTGCTCATACATGCCATGTAAGTATTGGTTGTTTATTATCGATTTCAGGAACGCAACATGCTATGCTCCTAAACTTTTCATTTATTATGCCATTAATTGAGTAACAAAATAATAGACTGCATATGATATTATATATATCATCATCGAATAAGATATCAAAAATTGTGGAATATCTATGAAGACAAAAAATATGGAAAGCAATAGCGAAAATCGTCGTCTCTAAAAGCCCCCAACGGTTCCCTTTCTTTGAAGTGAAAGGCCACAAACTGGACACAACCCACCCGACACGCTAGCTTACTTGACGAAGATTTAATTTTAATTAAAAAAGAAAAAAGAGAATAAATTCAAAATCATTGGGTTAGGAATGCCTGTCCTTCATACATGCGCACATATGCATGCCTTGATATCCAAGGGCTTGGATGGATCATGCCACATTCATCTGCGTTTGAATGCTGTATTCAATTCTTTCTCAAATTTGAACAGTACTTTGTCCCGTGGCCAAAAAATAAATAAATAAGTAAAACAACGCTAGCCTTCTAGTTGCGTCTCAGCTTGAGTGGTAAACAATTTGATTTCATCTAATGCCTACAATTGACATTATTGGTGCGTTCACACTTATGCAGCGCATGTTCTTGGAAGTATATTATCTTTGTATTACTTTCCTTACAGCTTTTGTTGTGAAGATACGATAAGATCAAATATTTAAAGAGATTGACATTATCTAAATGAAGAAAAACTTGACCTAATTGTGCAAAATATCATCTAAAATAAATTAGATCATATTAAGTAAAGTATGAAAAGATTATTCTTTCATAATCCAAAGATTTGGACATAAAAAGAAGTTTGTGCTAAAAAAAAAAGTCAACTCAACATTGCAACATAAATTCAACAGGTTTTGAAAACTTCTAAGTTCACCAAATCAAGAGGACTTTAGCGAATTAGAAAGATCTCAACTTCATAGAAAACTATTAGAGAAGATTCTATTTATAAAGAGAAATCAAGAGATGATCTATCTAAGCTAAAGGTATGTGTGTGTGTGTTGTGTGTGTTGAAATTGCCAAGAAGCTCATAAGAGTGCTTGCTAAATAGCTTGGCGAGCTTAAGTGCTGAATTCATGTTCGATTAAAAGTATTTTTTGTTTTGTAATATCTTATTGATATTAAGTTCAGAAATCCTATACCTCTTATAAAGTGTTCACTTTGATGGAAGGATGGAGATCTTAGGAAATAGGTCCTTAATCTAGTAACGAGGATTCATAAAATTCCACATAGTCGTGACCTCAAGTTGCAAGAAAGTTGAACAACTCAAATGAGATTTGCCAGTGAGAATTTGTAGTAAACTAGTGGACTTATTTTTAGTAGGTGGGGTCTCACACAGGTAAATGTGATTACGTAGAACTGCATAAATATTTCTAGTGTTTGTCTCTTTGCAATTGGTTCTCTTATTGTTGAGTGATCATGTTTTTGGGGAGGTTGAGTGAACCCTAGATTATTTAACACCTGAAAATTGCATAACTACTCTATTAAGTGCTTGGTTGTTGGTTTCATACTCCAATACCGAAACGACTTTCTTAGTTAGTGCACCTCAATGCCCAACATAATTCAGCTGAAGAATAGCACGTGACATACCATTTACTGCACTGCACGCTGT
The DNA here is from genome assembly GCA_019155195.1 of Avicennia marina. Classification (NCBI taxonomy): domain Eukaryota; kingdom Viridiplantae; phylum Streptophyta; class Magnoliopsida; order Lamiales; family Acanthaceae; genus Avicennia; species Avicennia marina. The sequence continues at coordinate 13,809,236 of CM032754.1, read as the reverse complement.
TCCTTTGCGCGGATGGAAATGGGGACATACAGAATTGGGTTGGAAGTCATGCGAATATTTTCCTTTAACATGAGTTTTTTCTAGTCTTTGAGAGATCTCCCCACAAAGCAAAGTAATGGAGCAAATATGGAACAAATAATTTGTTGAAACTGATAGTCTTCTATAGTATGATCGTGATTCCTCCATTTTATCTTTATTTAACTTCATAAAATTCTTGGTGACTTTCATTTTTAAACAATGTGAAGGCGTTCTTTTATTTGTTTGTTACAATCACATTATTTTTATCTTGAGTAATATAAAATACTATAACAAATACGAAGTCAATAATCAGAAATCATTAATAGTTTTCTCTTTTAGCATTTAAAAAAATATTTGCAATAGTGCATTCGAGATTTTAGATTTTATTTTCATTAATTCAAAACTTAAACATTTTAAATTGTATTTGTGGTTAACTTATTAGTTTACTTCAAAATAATGTATAAACCATAAATTCATAATTTTTAGATGAATGCTCATTATTTCTGGAATAACTAATTAACTTATAAACTACCAAATCATAAGTTTGACATAGTTATTTTACCAGAAAAAAACTGTAAAATTAATAAAAGAAAAATAAATAATTTTTTCAACAACTGTTTTACAAATTAGTGCAAATTAAATAATTTCATATGATCAAAGATAATAAATACTTTTCAACTCCTTATAAAAATATTTATGTTTCCTCAATATCTGTTAAGAGAATAAATAAAAATAAACTAGAAAATACCACATCCAATAGACACTTCAAGTAAACTATCACCATCTAGCATAAAAATGTAATATAATAAAGAAATATACAAAAATATAATAAATTAATTCCCAATGATAACATTAATTTAATTAATACAATAAGTTAACATTGTATCAATTAATTTCGAATTCAATAAATATTCAAAATTAAATTTTTGTATATACAAATAATTACTTTCTAAAACATAAATGCAATAATATTTATTACTTCACACAATCTCATTATCTTACATTATATAAATTTTATGCAATATAAAAACTTTTGAGGTAAATTTCAATGCGAATTCTATAAATAGCAAATTAATCTTAACAGAATGAGGTCTTGTCAAATTTTCATCAATACTTTTCATATTGATATATATGATATTTTGAATTCTAAATTTATATTAGTTATTTGCCTAAAATTCATATTATATCTAGATAATTAAATTATCTTTATAGCTATTAAAATATGAATATATATTGATACAATGTTTATTGGAAATGTTATAACTGGTTAAATTTGTATAAAATTTTGAAATAAAATGATACAATGTCGTTAAAAAATTTTATAGACTTATAAAATTGCACAAAAACTGAAATTATATAAACTTGGGTAATAGAATTACTTATTGTAACGGCATTTAAAAAGTTAGATTTCAGTATTTAGATCATCAAAAAATGATTTGATATAAAATATTACCATAAGTAGTAAGTGTTCATCATTATATTGGTAGTTTTATATTTCATTATTTATAGGACGAAAATTAAGATTTAATTTATGTACTTATAGCTAATATAGTGATAAACACTTAGTATTTATAGTAATATTATATATCAAACCATTTTTTATGATTCATATATTTGAATCTAACTTTGTAATATCATAGCAATAACTACAGCTCCTGTCCAAGTTTATTTAATTTCAGATTTTATATAATTTTAAACATATGTGAAATTTTTAGTGACATTGTATTATTTAAATTCATGTGTATATAATAACTATAAATCAATTTAAATATCTGGATGCAGTGTGAATATTAGGTAAAACGACTAATTCATCAAATTAATACTTTACATATAATTTTAATCTCATTTTCATCTGCACCAATTAATTTTTTATTAGTGGTACATCAATTAATTTTAAAGGATTATAAATTTTTTATTTGTAATCCATTATATGTCACATTATATATGGTTACAGCGATCCCAAACTCTATTTTCATATTACATTAATTTTATTTAAAATGTAAAATATTTAAAAATTATAGTAAAAAGAATAAAATAAAGAATTTAGAATATGAAAAGTTACTATTATATTTTTTTCTTAAATAAAATTAAGTATAATCAAATTTCAATAATGTTCTATGTTTTTTATAACTTGCTACTTCGAATTAGAGTTATATTAAATGATTCAAAAAATAGCCAAAAAACATTTTTGTAAAACCTGTAATTTTTCATGAAACTTGTATTTTGATATATAGAATAGTAAAGAGTACATGCGTTGCATATAGAAAAAATAATAATTAGAATCATATACCACTATATTTTTTATTCAACATTTATTGCAGTTTAATATCAATTCTAAAACATATTTCATAATTTAAACATCAAAATTGAAAAGTTATAATATAGGTGGTATAACAAAAATGATCAAATTATACAGTATCTTTGCCTAATGATATTGATCTTTTCATTTTGTACCATTATTTAGCTTAAAAAATTCTTTGTGCGTTGTTAAGCCTTTTTTAATCTATTTATGATAATCACATTGTCCCATACTTTAACTAAAATAAAATTCTGTATAGTCCATCAATAATGAAAGATCAGTAATGGTGTTTTTCTTTCTATTGGCTTTAAGAAAAGTCAAATTAAAATCCAAAATTGAGTTATAGGAATGAAAAAGAAAGCTTTAAAGATTTCAAAAATAAATAAATAAAATACAAAGAATTCTGCAAATAAATAATGAAGTAACAATGGAAGTGCCAATGTTATTGAATAAAGGAATAATAGAATTTGGGAATTTTAAATGCCATGACTTATAAATTAATTATATTTCGATGTTATTGTGTAACTTATTTTTAAAAATGCTGATAGGACGTTTAGTATCTTACGGAAGATAAATTTTCTGTATGAAAAGACATCTTTGAAGTAATTTTTATTGATTGAATTATTTTTTTTAGTTTATTACATTGAATACACTATAAATGTTATATCAAAAAATGTCAATTACATAAAACTACTTAAAGCCAAAAAAAAAAAAAACACCGTTACGGACAACTTTAATTTTCATATGTGTGCATGTGTAAATTCAAACTTAAAAATTGATTTGTGTGATGAATAAAGAAGATATGTTTTTACATATTTATTTAAATATTATAGTCATTTTTGAATAAACCAATACCCATATCATTCACCATTAAATTCGAGAATGTAACAAACTTCCATGCTTTCCGAAAAAAAAATTGTGCAACTTTACAAAAGAATTTAATTTAAGATAAATATGCCACTCTAGGAGCCTTTTGTCGTAATTGTGTTCTCAAAAGCATTGTTAAGTGATTTTAATTTTTTAATAAACTGGGCATGTACTTATTATGTTTATAAATTTACATATAAATGTTAAAATCTTTAGAAATTTGCATTGCTCATATTTTTTAGTTTTAAAAATCAACATAGTGAAGTAAAATAAATAATTTCATTGTTACATTAGTTAAATAAAAGTCTTAAATGATTTTTTAGATAAATACATTCTTTATTTATTAACAAAAAAAATAGAGTAATTATTAAATGATAAGTGTTGTGCTTTATTTTTTCAATTAATTATAAAAACTTAATGAAAGTATTGTATGCACTTAATTTTATTGTTTTTTTACTTATACTAATATTCAAAATAATTACAGATATGTTGACAAATTATTTTAATTGTGTGCATATGTCTGAATAAAATTAATTAATCATACAAAATTATATAGAACTTGTATGCGTGTGAACACATGATCATACCAAATTTGTTTTTCTTTTCATTTTCACACATTTTTTTAAATAAAAAGAAGTAATAGATTATAAATTAGAACTAAATATGATATATTTATTGATAGTTCACAGTTGTGCAATGCCATTTCTCTTAATATATATACGTTTTTTTAATGTTACAAAATGATTTATATGCAACTCATGAAATTGAATTGATTTGTAATTTAATTTCTAAAAATTAAATAAATAGATAATACTTACAATATTATTTACGTTTAACACAATATTTATACAAAGCATCCACATATTTGGTTACATAATGTGTGTGTGTGTGTGTGTGTGTTGCCTACAAAATGTATTAATTTTGAATGTTGTAGAAAAATCACTTTATTTTAAATTATTCTATTAAATATGAACATTTTGGAGTTTAAATTGGATCATGAATTTTTTTTCTTTGCAAAAGTAGAAAGTAAAAGGTGAATTAAAGTTTTTTATTGAAACTAAACTCCTTCAAAATTCCTATATTAATCTCTTTACGTTTTTAAAGAGTAAAAATACCACAACTAAATGTGAATAATTTTTTAACATTTTTTAATTTTATATTTTTACAATGACAGGCCAATCATGTCTCATTCGCACATACTATTTTCTAAAATTTTATTAAATTTTTACATATTATTCATTAAACATTTATAAATAAAACATCAAAATATAGTATTACAGAAAATATTTTTATATTTATCTCATCTAAATAAAATTTATTTATAGTTTTTCCCTTTTTTCACACACATATATAATGTGCTTCGATTTCTAGAATATGTCATATATAATTTGTATTATTTCAAATTTTTTCAGTGTAAAATATACAATCATTTTCTAATATATAAACGATTTTATAGTATGATCTTATTTATCCTTATCGTTTAGATATAAAATTAAAAATTCTACAATTTGTATTATGAATTGAAATTTCTTGCATGTTCATTTTTATGCATAAAAAATATGCATTACCTTAAGTTGATTATCTAACTTTTAGATATGCTACCTTAATTTTATTTTTTGAATTTTTAATTCCATAACTCTTAATTGAAATTGAATACTTATTGAACTTAAGCCTTAAACTATTTAATTAGGGGTTGTTATGTTCCATCGCAAATTCTCATTAATCCTAAATTCAATTTTTCAAATTTGGCGGTTTCAAAAAAACTAATTATAATAACAAGTAGACAAATTTGACAGGTAGTAACGTCAGATTCACGTGCACTTTGGATCCATTCTACCATTAATTTTCACCTTCGAATTTTATCATCAAAACGAAAGAGAAAAATTATTATTAATTATAACTACTGCTACTAATCATAGTCATCACCACCACCATCATCATCATCATCATTTTGTAATATTAAGTACTTATAGATATTAGTAATAATTTTTTGCATCTCTATTTCTGTAAGAAATATTGTAAATATTTCTTCATAAGTTGAAAAATATCGCATTTATTTTTTTCAGAAATACATAGTCAATTTTCTTTTGATTTCTCGTACTTTTAAAATATCTAATTGAATATTCAATACTTTAATCATTTGATTAATTTTAATTGTACATAATTATGTACTATACATGTTTACACAATGCTTGTGTGTGTACAGATGTATATATTTATGTATATAACACAATTTTTTAAATAAATGAACTCAAAGCAAGTATGAACATACGATTCTTCAATTACCATCAATTTGTAACAGACTTGTCAATTAAATTATTTGATTATTTTATTTTATTTCATAGTAGTGTAGAAAAATCAGTTTTAAATGATCATTTTATCAACTATAAGGGTTTTTAATTGTTATAAACTTATAGTTGCAAGGTCTCATCTCTCTAAATTCAAGTATTCAAAAAATAGTGGAAGAAAGAAGAAAAGTAGAATTTACCATACAAAAGGATACTATTATATTTAAATTATGGTATTAAAAATAATCAAATTCAAAATAAGAACATTCTATTATGATTATACATGTACACTTAAATACAATGAGGAAGAAACTTTTCTATTTGTCATTTATATATTTTAATGTGTATAAATATACATATAAAATGATTAGTTGAAATATTTAATTAAAATATTTATCGCCTTTGCACATTACATATAATTTGATTCACGTCTACACCCCCACCATTTTCATTTTTATTATAGATAGAGTGATTAATTTTAAAAGATCATAATCTTCTCACGAGAAATCTCTCATTTGTCATGCTGTATATATTGTTTGAAAAATCAAAACAAAATGTGCTTCTATATGAAGTCGATTTTATTAAAAAAAATTAAAACATTAAAACTGTTATATTGAAAATAAAAAAATGAAAATTTTTGAATATCAAAAATCACTATTATATCTTTAACATATAACATTAAGTATAATAAATTCCAATAACATCCTATGTATTTATTCCTTTGTATGATTAAAATGAAGTCATATTAGAAAATTCAAAAACCTCAATTCAAATCATACTTTTATAATAGAAATAGAAATAGATAGAAAATAGGAAATAGGTTGAGTCCCAAAATATTCTTGTCTTCATCTCACACTCACAGTCTATTGATATTCCTTGCTCACTTTTAAATCATCGGTTAAAAGACATTTAATTCCACCATCTCTTGGCATTCCCCACATTAATCCACGCCTCTTTCCCGCCTCATGCGCATCGTTTCACCCTGCTCCATTCCACTACACACACACACACACAGCTAGTTAGTTCTGCAGGGGCACGCACTGAAAAACAAATGGATCCCACTTTCAGGCTGCTTCCAATAGCTCTTCTGCCGTGTTTCGCAGTATCCAACGCCGCCACGGCCCGAATGCTCGACTCGACATCCACCATCGCTGCTCGCCTCAAGCTCGACGATGAGGAAGGGTCATCAAAATGTTGGGGCTCTTTGTTCCAACTGCAGTCCTGCACCGCCGAAGTTGTGCTCTTCTTCCTCAACGGGGAGACCTATCTGGGGCCGGGCTGTTGCCGCGCCATAAGAATCATCGAACACGAGTGCTGGCCCGCCTTGCTCGGCTCGCTCGGCTACACCGCCGAAGAGGGTGATATTCTGCAGGGATACTGTGACGCTAGTGACTCGGACAATGACGCGCCTCCGCCGTCAATTCGACAGGAACACTGAAGGCCAGAGGAGGGATGCTTCGATAAATTAACGACACGAACTCTTTGCTATTTGTGTTTCTTTTAAGTAATAAAAGCTTATCTTGCCAATTATATTCATTTCCTTCTTTTTTTTTCCCCCTTCTTTGGATGGATGAATCAGATGCCATGACACATTTTTTATCCAAAGAATTACCACCATTAATTCCATATTTCTTAATAAGTGAAAATCAAATATATGACAACACAGAGCGTAACCAATCTTGACCCAAACAAATTACGTAGAGAAGTAATTCAAAGTTTTATAAGATGAGAAAGTAACTTTTCCAATGTACAAGCAGATGAGTTGGTGGGGAACTTGAATTCAGCGGCTACACAGTTCCTTCTCATTGATTTTGAGACACAGTGCTCATTACATCCATCTTATCCGCCCCTCGCAAGAATGCGTGTATTGCAGTCTCATGGAGTCGCCGGCCTCCGCACATGTTTCCCTCGCTTCTTTTTCCCAAGTTTCTTGGCTTGATCCTGTAAAATTCCTGAGCCCACCGAAGGAGCATCAAACTCAGACAAAGCAGCCGGAGATTCCGCCGGTGAAAATATTTCAGGCCCGCCGTCCAAATCTTCTTGGTACATGTTCAGTCCGGTCACGAGAATTCCATCAATACCATGAACTGCGTTTCTCGACCCGAGAAAAAGATCCGGCGCCGACACTCGCACTCCGTCCGCCATGACGCCGACAGTCGCATTGTCGAGTGAAGCGTCTCTGTCTTGCGTTTTGCCAATCAAGACGGAGTAGTGGGGGAGTAGGGTGTCGAGGAAAGGGGAGGAAAGGTTTTGGAGGTTGAGGAAGGTATGGCGGCGGTTGGGGATGACGTGGTATCGGAGGGTGCTGACGTACGCGGAGGAGTCGGAGATCATGTCGAGTGAGAAGAGCAGCGAGTCTTTAGGGGCGAACAGAGTGAAGGGTAAGGCGGAGGCGAGGAGCTGGCATTGGAGGTCGGAGGTGGCGATGGCGTTGGAAAAGAGCGTGTAACCGCGGTCTCTGAGTACATCCAGCATGGCTTCGTGTTCTTCGAAGGCTGTGGTGGAACTGACGGCATCTGCGGTGGCGACGAGGAGGAGGAAAAGGAGTAGGGTGGAGAATTGAGACTGCAGAGGTGGTGGGGTTGGAGATTGGGATTGAGAACGGACCGCCATTAGAGGAAGCGGAGAGAGAGATGTGAGATAAGCGGTTATTTCAGTTGCAGTTTTGAGAGAAATGGCATTCGGTGTTGGTAGAAAATCTTGCTGGTTATTAGAAGGGGTAAAAGGGAGAGGAAAGGTTGAATTTAAAAGTAATATACGATCGCCCATTGTAAAAGCATAGTAGTGGCAAAGTAAGTAGCATTTGCCGAATATACAAGAGTTCAGAGGTACTGCAAACATTTCTCTTAATTTAAAGCAAATTATGGCTAAACTCTGAATTCCATTTTTAGGGGATTAACAATTCAAACAAGTCAATGATTGAAGCGATTAAATTTTCGACACATACAAACCTTATACGACATAATTTATTTCAAAGTCTGCTGTTCTTAATTACTCTCCCATGTCTTGAAATAACACCTGGAACTTTTTTTAAGATATAAATCCATTTTCTAATCGTTTTCTTAAGTAAAATAATGATGTAAAATCATTAACTTGTTCTCAATATTTGTAATGAAAACAAAGTATGCTAGTATATTAAATTTTTATTTTCCACGACTAGAATCATATAGCTCTTCGATTAGTCAAATTAGTCCCATAATTTTGGGATAGAATAAGAAATTTGTTGGCCGAAAATTTCTAGAGCCACATTAATATAATACATATCTAAAAATTGAAAAGTGTTTCTCGATTTGGGAAACTCGTACCACAAACTTTTCGTTCGAAAAAAATTGTGTCAAATTTTGAGTCCAAAAATACACAATTAACTACTACACTTTTTAATTTTATTTCTTTCTCTATCTTATTTTTAGTCAATTTTTGAGATAAAAACACTTAAAAAATATACACTAAAATTTAAAAACAAACAAAGTCAAATGCAATAAGACAAAACAAAAAATTTAGTCATAGTCCAATCTAAATTTATAATGTAAATGCATTCCCCGAGAGTCTCACAAACCTAAACAAGACCCAAAATTAATCTATATTTGTGTCTAAGTAGAATAGGAAAGAAATTTTGAATGATTTAATTGAAGATAAAATTTATGTTCGGGCTATAAACGAGAGAAAATATTAAATTATATATATTTAATATATAATAATAATTAAATTATGTAACAGTATATAAATTTATAAGATTTTAAAATATATATATGTGAGAATAAAAATTATAAAAATAAATATAAATTTGATTATAAATAAATATAATAATTAAAAATAATTAATTATAGAAGTTAAGTGAGAAAATTTAAATTCAAATAAAATTTATATAATAAAATATTTAATTTGTATGATTTTTAAACGTGGATGAATACTTATTAATTTGTAACCAAACATAACCACAATGTTCAGTTATACTCTGTTTCAAGAAACAGCCAAAAATATGAAAAATAATGACAGAAACTTAAACAAGCATTTACACCGAAAGGGAGTGTGTCTAAGCGCGGCACCCAAAGCCCCAACAATTAGCATCATAGAATTTCCCTTCATTTGTTTTCAGTACCGGATGAAGCCGAAAACTCATCATAACACTGACACAAGCATACGGAATATCCAGCTTCCAATGGTAGCAACTTCGTGCATAGTATTAATTAAAACCGGCAACTTCGTGCATAGTATTAATTAAAACCGGCAACTTCGTGCATAGTATTAATTAAAACCACAGATCAATACTAGCTCCATACTTTCATTTATGCATGACAAAATTTAAAAGGGTCTAGAGCAAAGGCTTTCTGGAAAGGCCCTTCTGTAGAAAGTTGCACGCTATAAGTATAAAACATAAAAAGGGCAAATCAACGGTGGTGCCTTCCTTGAAAGCCGCCCTTGTTCTTGCCAAAGAAGGCATTCTTTGGTTTGGGAATCTCGTGAATATCCATCACTTGAATTGTCCTTTGCCTTTTGGCTTCACAAAGCAAAATACACCACAAAAAATAAAAGCCCATCAGCGAAAACGATGCACCAAGTATAAGGCGGTACCGCTAGTGCAACTCTTCTATTACTACAACAGATTCCAAAGTTCAAAATCAGACCATTCTCGGCTTCTTGGTAGTTCTCTTGCAGCCGCCTTCTTGCTGAATTTAGTCTCTCGTCATCTATGATACATTCCCGTTGTGCTCTCTGCAATATCAATTGTAGTGATTAAGAGCTAACCCATCGCATTCAACCAAATTTTTAAACCCATTTTATGAACAAAAATCACAAAACATCCCGACCTCTCAATAACAAATGCAGAGAGAAAAACGCACACGGAACAACCACAAAGGGAGTTTGACTAGACTCACTGTCTGATCACATACATGATAGCTAATACCCTCGATATTGAAATTTAAGGTTGGTATGACAAGAAGGCACAAATTCCACTTATCAAAAAGTATAACCCATATTTAATCACGTGAACCCAAATTCGTTTAAGTAGAGCACGAGAAGCATGAAAATGAAAATCTTTGAGCTCTGCAGTCAAGTCCATTCGGAGGAGCAGGGTGTGTGCAAGTGGCTCAATGGCTTCCAGGTTTGGGGTTCAGGCCCATTGGTGCCATTTGGTGGGTGAGTTGGTGATTAAAAAAATAAAAAAAGAGTACATTAGGAGGAGCAGGAGCAGATTTAGGAACTGAATGAGGTGGCCTTGATGGTGCCTCTCTTCGAGGAGCAGATTGTGATGGCTTGAGCTTTGTTTCATGTTCTGTGTAATTCCTTTCTGCACTAGAACTCCGATCTGACCGGGGAATTAAAAAGAAGAAAAAAGGTAAAGTGAGAGAGAAGAGGATGAGGGAAAGATGCGTGTTCATCTAATGAATTCAATATCGTACTAAGCACTTACTTTGGGGATTTGGAGAGTACCCAAAATCAGGAACCTGCAAAAAAACAACATTTCAGAAGTGCACAACAGCGTTCTAATGCCAGTTTTCTCTTATCTTTTCAGCCTTGTTTTCTTTTTCTTTTCTAACTGACTGGAACAGCTTTCAATTCACCTGGTGATGGCCATTTTGTTGATTTTTGGGTATGCTCTGCTGAGGTGAGTCCCCATCAGCTGCCACCACCAGCATTAACACATGAATCTCTTCTTTATATCCAAATTATTCATTCTTATTCACTTAAGCTACTTCTAGCTACCCTACCAAACAATAGGAAAAAGAGCAGTTTCTAATTTTGGAACAATGTATTACCAATGAGGTTTGAAGTTCCTTGTGGTTGATTCACCTTAACCCATTCATCGACAGCTTCCTTCCATTTTCTGCACTCCCAATAACCAAAATAAAGTAACAAAGAGACAAAAATGAATAACACAAATCGGCTCGCATTCCCTAAGTTCAACAGGAAACGAATTCAATGGTTTCCGAACTTCGTTTAACAAATGGAAAAAGGCAGAAACAAGCTGAAAACCTGACAAGCTGCTTCACCAATCGACGAACTTCGTTTGATGGATGCTTCCTTAATCGATTCACATGCCTTCCAATGTCAGTTTCCTAAACAATAACCGCTATTCTTTCTCAGAGAGAGATTTATAGATACCATTTAAGCTAATACTTCTCAACCAAAGCTGTCATTTTCCTTGACCTTGAGAGCTTGAAACGTGATATCCATTTCTGCCAGACTTTGGAGCAATTCAGCCACTGCATCTTCACTCTGGAACACGGATTTTCAAAAAATAGAAGTTATTAAAGGAATATACTCGACAAAGCAACGCTCAAGGCATGATGAAGGGGTGAAATTAAACGGAAACCTGGCGTGGATCTTCAAGCTGCTCTTTGATGCCCAGAATTTTGGTCTGTTCATCGTCAAACAACCCTCCATACGGATCCAAATCCTCTTCTTCTTCTGCGCCACTAAATTTCTGATGATTTGACTCCGGAGTAAACGGACTCTTACTAAAATCCTCCTTCGAATTTCTATTGTTATTATTATCCTTATCGAATTTCTTCTTATTACTATCATAGTGGTTATTATCATCAATATTATCACTACTATTACAAATATTACTAACATATTGCGGATAATACTGGTCGCCACGAACGACGTCGTCGTGGACGTTGACGTTGCAGTTCCAACAGAGCTGCGGCGCCGGCAAGTAGAGCAACTCAACTATTTTATCGCGGCGGCGGCGCAACTCCACCCCGTAGTCAGAGCTGGCGACTTTAATCGCCGCGTCAATCAGCGCCCAAATTCCAACTCCAGATCTCGATAAAATCGCCCGAAATTCTTCTGGATCCATGCCGTAAAATTCCCTTCTCCCTTTCTATCCTTTTCAGCACAAGAAAGGTAAAACAAAAGTCTGGAAATGAGAAATGAAACGGAAACTGCGAGGATTACATCAGCAGATCTAAGAATTTTTGCATGGTACATGGAAACGACGCCGTACCTACAGTTCCTTTCTGGGGTTTCAATGAATGCCACGGAGGAGTGATCAGGCAAACCAGGGGAAGGAATTCTGATGGGGACAAAATCGTAATAATTTTTGGATTTTTATTTTTGGGTAACAATGGGGAACGAAAATGGCTCTTTGGCCACATTTACGAACTTACAGTGGTGCACCATAAGTTTTTCGTAAGGGCATCTTACAGAATAAAATTTTTTCTTTTCTTTTCTTTTTATTCTTTTACATATAAAATAGTAAAAAATAAAAAATAAAAGGGTCTTTCGGGAGATGTGAGGCAACACAAAGTGGGTGCTTCGGTGTTGGGTTTTTTATTTTTTTTATTCAAATTAATTTTCAATTTTGTAAAACTAATCTATCTATAAATTTTTTATCAATTTAACCAATCTTGGCATTCAAAATGACTAGATGATGTCAGTCCATGTCATCTCATCGTTTTGAACGACAGATAAATTTTTTTAAAAAATAAAATAAAATATCTCGTATTTCTTATTATATTGTAGGAAAATATAATAATTTTAAATTATTATATTTTTATTTAAAATGAAAAAAAATTAAATAAAAGAACTTTTTTCAATAAATTGAGTGTTAAATTATAATCTTGTATAATATTTTTTAAATTTTTTATATTTTGACATTTACGTTGCAATAATAATTTATTGTAATTTGAAATTATTATAAGTTTATTTAAAATGAAAAAATTTATTTAAAATGGCAAGATGATGTTACAATAAAATAAAATGATTTTGAATTATTATATTTTTGTTTAAAATAAGAAAATTTATTTAAATAAAAGAACTTTTTTTTTCCAATAAATTGAGGTTTAAACTATAGTCTTATATAATATTTTTTAAATTTTTTATATTTTGATATTTATGTTGCAATAAAATACAATTTGCAAAAAAAAACAGGAAAGTGGTGCTTTTTTATAAAAATAAGTGATATTTTTCTTATACATATTGTTATATAATAGGATAAAAAATACATGTTATAATATTTAAATGAGATTGTACGACGAAATTATAATAAAATTAATAAATGCCAGTAAAATTGAAAATTTTAAATACATGCAAGAGAAAATACTAAATATTACACGTTATCCTCATCCCTTCTGCAATTGCCGGTGCCACAATATGTGGGCCCTCTAGCACGATGTCCTCTCCGTGGTATTGGATCTTCTTAAGGATGATGTAGAGTATGGAGTTGTTGTGATTCCATACTCACAATACTGCTGGAGTGGTATTAGGGATCCACGGTATTGCCAAAGCCACTCTTGTAAAGTGTAATCATGAAGAGGGGTGTAAGGAGATTCTAAAAGTATCGTGTATGAAAAATCGACCTATGGTGTATATGGAGAGTTCGTGCTTTGATGAAGTGGTTGAGGTACATATACATCATCTGGATCTACAGTGTTAGGATCTGATATCTCATGCTGATATGATGTGCTAGGACCTGCTGCGTCGTAGTGATAGGTTGTGCTACGTCTTGGACTGGGATGTGTAAAAGCAATATCATCCGTTCGGTAGTGTGATGGAAAATCTCGCTGGACTCGCTGTTGTGATAGTTGCTCGATACATCGACAATCTGTTGATTGTATCCACCAAAATGTAGTTGCTATATCTACTGTACCTACAATCAACTATTTGCATATTATTGAATAACAGACACACATATGTATATACACAAATATATAAGTGTACCATGTGTGGGAAATAAGTAACGTGGCCAGACTGATATCCAGTGTGTACAAATACATGTCTAAGAGTGATGAATCGATGTGTGATGATGGTACCACTCGAAGTAGTCTTGTAACACCCATGTGTTTGGAAAGATGGGGCCCTTTATGATATGATCGGCGCTAGCCCACTTTCGAATATATATAGCGTGGTAATGAGCCCAATTAGTCCCTAGACGCTCACACCGGTGCTTGCTATGCAATGCATCTTAGACCAGTGGTAAATCAGTAGGAATGCCTTGTGGCATTCCAAATTGTCTCAATACCCGATCGACGTAGTGCATCTTAATAATCTCGTAGTGGACGAGTGGACTACAGAACTTCCACAATCGTCGCCCACAATAATCAAGTAGCATCTCATACGCCTCATCAGGGTAAGGCTACCACTGAAATTGAAATGAAACATATAATGTATATGAGATGCAATATACATGGATTTGATGGTATACATATTTAATGTGACAAAAGTTACTCGTACTTGAGACTCTGCCTCTCCATCTAATGTATCACGCATCATGCGAATAGAGTGAGATAGATTTGACGTGTTACTTCTATTTATCCTAGTTTAGCTGTATGTATAAGAAAATAATCAAGAAGACTGAATATAACAATTGCACAATAGTACAACAAAGTATGTATTTGGATGAGACATACCGTACTCTAAAAGGTGCAGCCAGCAACTACACATCACCAAGCACATTGAGTAGGTCAATGTAAAGGCCACGGTCACGAGTCTGTGGTCCTAACCTTAAGATCTTAATCCAAGTCTATATCTGTAAAAGTTCTAGTGGGCCGCCTGTCGTTTCCCTGCCTCTCATACATGCAAAATATAATTCTCTATACATGTATGCCAATGCTGTGCTCCCCTAACTGTATGGTTGGGACCTAGTGATATCCTTTAACATGCGTACGTATAGTAGTTTCACTCTATCTCCAAATAAATTGGGAAAAGCCTACAACTGAATAACAGCAATACGTAACAACGAGTGTAGTAGGCAATGTTATCATCCGTACTATCAACTGTAAGAGCCCGATGTTAGACCTCCCTGATTGAAACTGAAAGTGGTATAGTGGCACCATTGAATACATCTGTGGCAAGTACAAACCCTAAATACTCCATGTAATACTCCTACCAAACACTAATATCCCAATGCTCATCTACTCCTGTAATTGGGGTACCCTCCACTGGTAGCTACCAAATCGGTCACATCCTCCAATGTAATAGTGGTCCCCCCAATTACCAAATGAAATGAATGAGTCTCACGACACCACCTCTTGACCACCCCTGTGATCAAGTGCTAGTCAAGTGCAACATGTCCACACCTGTACACCTCATAGAAATCTAACCTATGCAGCAACAATATAACCTGATCATCTAAATCAGGAATCTTGACTAATGCTCTTGTCTGATGTCGTGGCCGAAGTTTGATGTCTATATCTTCAAGCCACACAGCTTCCGACCTATAGTTATGCTATAAGTAAAGTAGATTGTAATCTAGTAGGCCTGGATTAGCTCTTAGAGTTATCTTGAAAAAATCTTGCACAAAAAATCGCCAACAATAATTAGACACTGAATTAATAGCAATCACATAAGAATGACAGAATTCATCACCTTATTTTAACTTTAATAATAATGTTAACAATTGTATGCCAACAAAATGCATGCTTTTATAAACATAAATTGCCAAAAAGTAGAATACAAGAGGACACCTATGCAGTAAAATTATTGTGATAAAATGGTGTGTACAAATGAAGAGGAATCCACTTACAAGCAGATAAATTAACAATGACGTTGAGAAGATGAAAGCATGTCTAAATCCTGAAATCGACGTTGGGCCGCTTACTACGATTGCTACCGGGCTTGATGTTGTGCCCAATCCATTTCATTTGGTATTCGACATGATGGGTCCCTTCCAACACGCTTAATCATACACCTATGGAGGTTGTAGACCAATTCACATAGTGGATCATCCTAATAATCTTCAACCAAAATAGGATTAAATCTTCCTGCATATGTGTGTACACAGCTTCGAATGGAAAAATATGGCATCATTAAACTCTTAGGATTCACACTATATTTTCTGCAAACAGCGATCGCATGTAAGCATGGAATACCACGCAACAACCACTTCCTACATATGCAATCCCTACTGCATATCTCCACACCGTGCACATTTTCTCCACATCTTCCCCCATCTTGCGTTATAATCATGCGACTTGATTGTACATTTCTATCACACAATTGCACCAAACGCTGCACAGATTTGTGCTCTATCCTTATATATGTTTTTGTAGGTCAAGTAGGCCACTTATCCCCCTTTGCAATCATAGCTTCACCATTAGCTCTTCTCTCCCTGAATTTAGCTACAATCCGATCAAATGTCATCTGCACAATTGAACATATTGGCAACCGTCGCATCTCCAATCTCCATCACCCAACAGATCCCACTTCTTCATATCAATTTCCTGTAAGTAGTTATAGGTCTTTAAATTAATCTATTTTATATGGTCTAAAATTTGGAAAAACTTTTTCTCCTGATTTTCTGCACCCACTCTCCAACACTGGTCACATAAATGTCAAGACTTGAAACATTTCAGAATGTTTGCACACACATGTTGAAGATAAAATCGGTGTCTTCCTCGTGGGGCCTTGAATGGATCAATGTCCTCAACAGTAGAAAGAAGGTCAGGGTATCTATCAGATACCCTAAACCCTATACCCTAAACGCTATGACTCCATGTTTTCATCATTTACCAAGGCATAAGTAAGGGACAACACCTGTTGATTAGCATCAATGGTAACTACAATCAATAGCTTATGACAATACTTTGTATACAGGTGAATGCCATCCACACTAATCACAGGCTTACAATACATATATCCATCAACATAAGGTTTGAAAGTTTAAAAGAAATAAAAGAGTGTCATCCTATTAAGCACTAGTGTGTCAATGTGTCTCCATTCAACAATAATGTAGTACAGTCATATATGACGGCAACTTCTTCACTTAGTCTTCCCACATGTCATGCACATTGTCAATGGTACGTCTCCAGTTATACTATACTTTTGCATAATTAATCTCATAACCATATCGATCTTTTGCAAATTGAATGACATTTTTTTACCTCAATAGTAGGGTTCTGACTAACTAACCCTACGAGACCGCTACCATGTTTTTATCCAAATTTGCATGATCCATACGCAAGCCCTTAGAAAACAAGTGTGAGCTATGCCATATATAGTTATTTTCCACAACCCCATTTTTTGCCTTAATGAAGCACTAAAGTGCCAGTCATAAGGTTCATTAATTGTAGTATGTCTACATTTACCCTTCCACGTACTGGGCGTGCTCTTTACTATACGGTACTTATGCTTTGTATGTGTTGCGAAGTAATCATTATGCTTTGTATGTGTTGCGAAGTAATCATTCACAATAGCTTGGACATGACCTTTGTTTTTAAACTCCATATCCAAATGGAGCTCTCCTTTGTGCTCGTCATAGTACATGCTCCATCTATCATTGGGATTTTCAATACTGTTAACTATTATTTCTAGTTGTAGTTGTGAGAAGAAGGACACAAACGGATACAAGGCACCATCAGTGGTTCTGTCACATGTCCAGGTACTGGAAATGCTAATGAAGGCACAGTTGATAGCTTTGTTACATATTCATATACTGGGATAACTGAAGAATGCATAGGCATGGTACTTGCTAGCCCTGGCACATGTCGAGGGTATGGATTGGCTGATGGGCCAGCATCTGATGTTGTTAATACCAATTGCATCGAACTGATATCGACTGCATCCTCATCTTCTTCACCCTCATCTTCTTCATCCTCATCATCTTCCTCATCTCTATAGTCCTTATTATTGATATCAGATGTTGATCGGTATACATGTTGCTCATGGGCATCACAAACCATCTCGCAATCATCATCCCTGCAAGCCTCTATTCCCATGCCAATATTTGCTACAAGCTGTGACGAAATAAAAGACCTACCTCCATATTTCGATCTGAAATACGATGCTTGTGTGTTAAGGTTGGCAACATGTCACCCTCCTAAATGTCCGTATAAGTCAACCCTTTAGTGACCAATATCACGTTACTAATTTGTTGAGTTCCAAAGAATGATTGGTGGGAGGTTTGACCTATTTCTTCCTCTACACGTAGCACATTGTACTGATTGTCACAATCTCTCCGTTTTATTTCAATGTGCAAATCTAAATATATGACTTGATTGATCAGATTAAATAAGAACTATGAATTTGTGTCATTTTCAATCGCTAGTAGGACCATATCATGTCTCCAAAATGTATCTCTTAACACAAACTTTATTTTCAAATGGATGACATAATGATTTCAATTCACTTCAGTAAAATCATACACCATCGTCTCCAACTCATCAAAACTGGTATTGAGACGTATGTTTTGCAAATAACGAGGCTCAATATTATAACTTATGTCGTTCAAGTTTTGCTTTTCAGAATCCCGCAATATAACATAATTTGAATATCACCCTCAAATGTCATATCTTCAAAACAAACAGTTTACATGCATGATGCAATCAAATATATGCGTCACATCCATAATATGTTACATACAAATATAGTATAACTAGTTTGGTTGTTAGATTAATTAAGCAAACATATGGGCAATTATGGATGTTATATATGCGTCACATCCATAATATGTTACATACAAAATATGTTTGGTTGTTAGATTAATTAAAAAAAATAATGAAAAAACTCTCAATTAAAAGACTTATTTTAAATATATGAATACGGATAAGTTTAGACTTCTAATAATGAAAGAACTTCCAAAACAAATAATGAAAGAACTCTTCAATGCTTAATAATTCATCTTGCAAACTTCTAAAAGAATTATATATTTAAGTAAATATTTTTCACTTATCTAATATTTTGTAGTATTATGTATTAAATATTTAAGTAAATATTTTTCATTCATCTAATATTTTTAAATTTTATGTATTAAATATTTAAGTAAATATGTTTCACTCATCTAATATTTTATAGTATCATGTATTAAATATTTTAGTAAATATTGTTTCATTTATCTAATATTTTTTGGTATTATGTATTAAATATTTAAATAAATATTTTCTCTCATCTAATATTTTCCAAATTTTATGTATTAAATATTTAAGAATCTAATTTTCATTCATCTAATATTTCTTGGTATTATGTATTAAATATTAAATAAATATTTTCTCTCGTCTAGTATTTTTTTTATATTCTACAGAAACCAAACATAAACACTTCCTATGCTATCAAATGGAAATAAAACTCTATATTCTAGCAACACTTTTGATCATCAAAGTTTTGAAAAACTCCATGCAGAACAGCATTCCAATAAGACCATTTCTTTCTTGCAAGGTGCTAAGCGATTGTAAAGCAATATCAGCAAGGCCCATTCCCAAATACGGATCAACAAGGCCAGAGCCAAAATTTATATATTTGTACCAACCCCTAGAACAATTTTAAATTCTAAATACAATCAATATTTTATACATAAAAAACTATCAATTAACATACATTTTCCATTTTATTATTATTCTTAAAAGTTCAATGCCATAAAATTAGACTATCTATTATGTAATTTGTATCAACAGCAATGTTACAAAATTAAAAAACCTTCCACTGGCCATAATTAATCAATTCATCACATCAAATTACATGTCCTTTTAGTGACGGTAATTAAAAAAAATTAAGAAAATTGAGAGCAATAAAGGAAAGAAAAAGAAAGAAATTCAACATACAAAAAAATAAAAATAGACACTCAAATTAATTTTTAGTAAACAAAAAGATAAAAATAGACACTCACCAAATTAATACTCGTTGCTTCCGCCGCTGTTGCAGTTGAAATTCTTAGAAAATCTCCGTTGCTTTTTCATCGGGAGGAAGTCTGTTTGGTTTGCCGATTGCAAGGGTCACTAGTTGCAAAGAAGAAGTCTGTTTGGTTTGCCCAAAATCTGCCGCCGACAAGAGAAGACGAGCAGATCGAAGGAGGAGAAAATGAGAAAGAAAACCGCATTCTGCATTTAACATATGGGCTAACGTCATCTAGTTGTCACTACTTTCGAAATATGGTCATTTTTAATTTTTTTTAACAAAAAGCCTATCTCGCGAGATAGATCATTTAATTAAATTTTTACACCTGAGGTTAATTTGTAAAATTAGAAATTAATTAGAATAAAAAAATAAAAAAACTCCTTTAATGTTTGTATATTTAATTTGGAACGGGAGTTCAAATTTGGTTGAATTTATGTAGTTTTTGAATGGATAATGTTACCGGTGTTTTTTGTGTTTATTTTCACATAGGTGAATTTAATTTTCAGGGTTTTTCTTGAAATATTATATTAATTTTTTAATATATGCTAGTTATTTTGTCACACTCTATATTTATGTTTGAATTTATATAATACCAAATTAATATAATTATTTAATTTTTTGTATTTGTCATATGCATCAATTTATTTAAATATTTACTTTATACATATGCAAAAATATCATAATTAAAAAAATAAAAAGAAACAATGAAAATTATAAAAGAAAATATAACTTTGTCATTGTTTATTTGAAAAGGAGTGTATGTGTGAATATCTTTAATTTAAACATGTAAAATTCAAACTCTTAATGTATTGTATAAATAGATTAAAGTAATTTATGTAATACAAAAATATTTATTTTATTTGTACTATATAATTATTTATTTACATATTTAATTTACATTTATGCGAAAGATATTATAATTATAAAAATAAGTAAAAAAAGAAAAAGAAAAATAATTTTTTAAAAAATGATAATTTTGTCATTATTAGGGTGAGGGGAGTATACACGAAGTTTACTTAATGTAATCATGTAGATATCAAACTCTTAATATATATAGTATAGATGCTACATTTATAATGCTATTAAAATTTTGAAATCTTGATTGCAAAATATAAATTTATGTTATTACCATTAATTAAGTAAGGCTACTTTTTAAAATATATATTATATTGTTAATTTTTAAGACAATTTTGGCCACTCTTATTAATTAAATAATGCTGCCCATGTATCGATACTAGATTAAAAGGGAGTGATTACCTTTTGACAACCAAATGTTAATTAACTAATATGTCGATGATCCCTTATATTTTTTTTTTCTTCTTTTTCCTTTTATATATAATTCTTTGTATTTTTTTAAATTTGTTTTCTCTTTAGACATTATTACTTATTCTCACATTTCACACAAAATTTTTCACACAATCTAAATTTTCTGATTATTTTATTTTATTTTAAAAATCATAAAAAATCATACTTTGTTATGTTAAAATATAAATTTGTATAATTTTATTAATTACGCACATACATAGTTAGTGTTATTTTTACTAGTTGTACACTATTATCTTAGTCTCATTCTTGATTTATAAATAAAATACACTAGTAATTTTGGTGCTTAAATTGATATAATATAAAAATAAAAATAATTATTTAATTTATTTTATTTATCATATAGATTAGTTTATTTAAATATTTATTTTATACTTATGTTAAAAAAATATTATAATTAAAAAAGAATAAAAGAACAAATAATAATAATAATAAACAATTTTGTCATTATTAAGTTGAAGAATAATATATTTGTAAATTTATTTAATGTATCTATGTTAAAATTAAATTTTTAATAGTGTAAATATAAATATAATGTAAATTAAATTGAAAAGGAATATATACATATATAATTTTATTTTATGTAGTTAAAAGAAACTCAAAATTTTAATAATATAATATTGATAAATAAGGGAGAAGAAAACAAATAACTAATGGAAGGGATGACAGAAGAAAAGATGATGAAAAGGGGGGCGAACGTCATCTGTGATAATTTAATGATAAGACATATTCATCCTATTTATTGAATTAAGATTAGTACGAGATCATTTTCTTTCACCATCCACTGTTTTAAGTTGAATGTGACTAGACTATAGGATCAACCCCACATTTTTTTTTTCATTTTTCATTTTCTTTTTTAAATGTTTCCAGCCTCCAGCGATCATTCTATTCAAAATCCTCACATTAATCACAATGTTAACTACAAGTTGGGAGTAGATAGATATTAAGGTTCAAGCGTAATATAAATATATAAAGCATTTATTTAGTAAAAAATTAAATTCAAATCAAGTGGAGCCATGGGCCGAAGCCTAGACTAGCGGATAAGACATTATCATTATCAAACAGTTGCAACAATTCTAGGATGACAATTGAGTGGGTGGGGGCCGGGGACTCTCCCTGCACCTCAAATATTTTTCCTGCCTGGCCCACCTCATCTTGACCGAAGGGTGCTATCATTCAAAAAAAGAAAAAATTAATTTTATTTTAAAAATTATATTTTAAAAAATAAAAATTTAATTATGTTTATTTTTAAAAAAATTAATAAAAATACGATGTACTGTTTAATTGATTGGCAAACATAATATATTTGTAATATTAGCAAATTTAAAATAATTATTATGATTGATATATTTATTGTATTAGCATGATTTAATTTTTTTGTAAAATATTAATCATAAAATGATATCTTTTGTAATTCATTTCACACTAAGCCAAAAAAATAACAATTCGTGGTAGGTTTCTAAACCACTAAATTTGTCTCAACAATAATTTTAATATTCTGAATTTTTGGGGCATAATAATAGTTATAAAAATATTATTAGAGGAAATTTGGTAGATTAGTTATTTATTTTATTATTATTTTCGTGTAAATAAAATAGGAGAGAATTTAGATATGTATAGAAAACAATATACACACTGTTGCTCTAGTTAAACTTTACCAAAAGTTAGACTTTTAATGAGGGGCAATTATCATGTCTAAAGGGATTTAAAAAATAGGAGAATTAATCAGAAAAATTCATGTGAAAAATCTAGGAATTGAACAAAAACGAATTTTGGATTTTCAAGGTTCTCATTATTTTCAATTATCTTTAAACCCTAGCCTATTTACATGATTATTTTAGCACCCCAAAAGAAGCAAACCACATTCAAAGTGCCACCACATAGAAAATGAGGGATTTCTGTAAACTAAACGCAAAGGTTTAAAGTAATTTCTTGACCAGGTATTATATCTTTTATGCATAACATTTGAAAACTCTTGTACACATGTTATAGATATGAAAAACATGGATTTAGGGTAATTTATACATGGATTAGTCCTATGTATGTTGTTAAACTAGTGATTCGTGCGTAAAAATTGTGGGAAAGTGCGGTTTGATATAGTATGTAAATTTCTAAAACTTGCTAGAACTATTTGAAAAATTCTAGAAATATAATTCATTAGATTTTTCATGGTTAAAATTCATAGAATTATGCCTAAAGGCTCTTAAAATCATTACGGTAATGAGTTTTATTGATTAGCCAAACAACAACTTATGCGCAATTTGGCCTCACTACACGAGCATCCCTACAGTTGCAAGGTGAGACCTCACGATTGCAGCACTAGCTTTTGCTAGTGCACATCGGGATCGCAAGGCTACGCAGTAAGCCCTATAAGAATCTTTGCAGTTACGAGACTAACTCTCACGAGGGCGCAAAGAGTTTCTTTGCAATCGCGAGTCACAACCATGACATGAGAAACAACGCCTATCATCCATCGTGGACGCAAAACTATGCCTTGTAGTCACAAAACTAAGGCTCACATTCACAAGCCGGGTGCAATGATAAGGCAAAATGTTGGTTTTGCATATTTTAGGTTAATTTTTCCAATTTTAAGACTAAAGTAAGCTTAAACACATCATGCAAAATGTAACTAGGCATGGGAAGTAGTAACTAAATAAATTCAGGATAGAAAAACCTACTCAATAAGTAACTGAAAAACTGAAAAGATAACAAGATAAGACACATAGGATGCGCATGAAACATTTGAAATATTAGGATTTCAATTGAATAGGATACTAAATGAGAATTATTAGGTTGAATAGAAAATCAAGTATTTGGTGAACCAGTTGGTCAGTAGTAATAACAGTTAGGTAAGAGGAATACCTTGCAAAATTTTCAACTGCCTTTTTAAATAAATTACATTTTGAAATGTTGTAATTTTTTGAAATTGTTTTATATTATTTTCCTGAAAATATTGTAGTATTCTAAAATGATTATTTTTGAAAAAAAGATTTCAGATGTGGACAAATGCCGAGATATTTATTTCTGAAGTGTTTTCGAATATAACTACGAATGTTGAACTACTTCGACTTGTTCCTAAAGGTCCATATAGTAAGCTTGTGGAGCCTATCATTAATGAGGCATAGTATCTTAACTATATATACATATTTGGAAGAGTTCGTCGTATGAAAAAAAATTAGAAAATATTTTTGTACCTACCATCAAGTAAGAAGAAAGAAAGTTCTAGTATCTTCACTTTCGTCTTGTCACCCAAAGCCTTTTAACCCAAAGATGTTTGAGTAATAGCCTTGCAAAAGGAGTTTAATAAAGTGTAGAAGGCATTCAATAGCATTTTAACTTTGTGGACAAATTATAAAAGTTGGAATTCACAAGCCACAACTTGAGGATGATAAGTGCACTCATTGAAATACGATTTCAAAAGGTACATTCTTTATGTATCTGTTGTATAGCAAAAACAAAATGAGTTTAGTATGTTATTTCACTACGTGTATGCTATTGTTTTATGAATTTAAAATTATACAATTAGACCTTAAACTTTTTGTTATTCTGCTATGTATATGCTATTACTTTTTGGATTTAAAATTATAAAATTCGGCCCCAACCCTGTTGAAAGCCAACATGTGACATGGGTGTGGACATTAGAACATATATGAGCAATGGAACGTCAACCCTTATTTCATTGATGTCCACAGTGTGTTTTTTAGCACTCCTGCGATCCCACTAACTTTCCACTTTTCAATAAATTTGGCATTAGATGTTTCAACAACTCTTAGACAATCGTTTGGGCGATAAAATTTATACCTTTTAGATTGCTTTAGGTAGCTAATAAAATAGCAACTCACCATTCAAAAATTCAAATTTTTTCTTGTAAATTATAAACTTGTGATTTTGTTGGGCAATCCCAAACATGTAGGTACTTTAAACTCGATTTTCTTTCAAGTACAACTCAAATGGAGTTTTTAGAATTATCTTATTTGGAATCCTACATAACAAATGCACAGTAGTTTTAAATGCATGCATCCACAAGGTTTTAGGTAATGAGGAATCACTTATCATACTCCTAATTATATCTATCAATGTCATATTTTGTCTTTTTGCCATAACATTTTGTTTAGGTGTGCCTAGGATAGTATATTATACACATATGTCATGTTTTTTAGTATACTTTGCAAATGGATCAAGACATTCTTCAAACTCATCAAATTTTTTTTAATACTTACCATCTCTATCAAATCCTACAAATTTTACTTTTTTATCTAATTACTTTTCAACATCTGTTACAAATATCTCAAGGGCATTTATAGCTTTAGAGTACTCATTAAACAAATAAATATATTTACAACATGTAAATCATCTGCAAAGGTCATCAAGTATTTTTCTCTACTCATGAATCTCTATCAAAAGGCTCCTATATATTGGTGTGCATAATTTTAAGGAGCTTAGTACTTTTTGTGGCTCCTTTCTTGTTGTGCTTAGTTTTTTTTCCTTAATGCAATTCAGAAATATTTCAAAATCAGTAAAATCTAAATTCAGAAGAATTTCATTCTTTATTAATCTGTTTTTGGATACATATGACCTAATCATTTTATGTCACAATTAAACAAAATTTCATTCATTGTGTTACAGTTAATTCCAATAGTATGATAAACATAAAATAGATATTTAGAAAAAATGACATCAAGTTTTAATTTATATAAACTATCCATAATAAAATAAATAGACTTTTAATCTAACCAGCTCCTAGATTTACAATCATAGCAACAAATAAATTATATCCAAAGTTCATTGTGTGGAATTATGTAGCCAACTTTCTTCCACATCTATTAAATTTGTAGCCATTGTCATTCTATTATCTATATTATACAGGATGGAGGAAAACTTAGAGGAACTTAAAGTAGAAATATAAAATTGATCTTATTTGTTAATGTAAGAAATAGACAAGAGAGTTCTTTAAGTAAAAATACCACTCTCTAATATTTAAAGAAAATGAAGACTATTATGAAAAGACCTTACATGAAAAAGGTATTGCAAATTGTGTTTATTTATACTATATAAAATGAAGGAGACCCTTAGAGAAATTTAAAAGTAAAATTACAAAACTTACCTCATTTGTTAGTATAAAAAATAGACAAGGGGGTTATTTAAGTAAAAATATTATCCTCTAATATTTAAAGCAAATGAAAACTGTTATGAAAAAACATTCCGCTAAAAAAGTTTCACAAATTGCGTTTAGTTATATTATATAGAATATAGGAAAAACTTAGAGAAATTTAAAAGTAGAATTATAAAATTAACCTTGAAATTTAAAATTAGAATTATAAAATTAACCTTATTTGTTAATATAAAAAAAATAAATAAGAGGGTTAT
The DNA here is from genome assembly GCA_019155195.1 of Avicennia marina. Lineage (NCBI taxonomy): Eukaryota > Viridiplantae > Streptophyta > Magnoliopsida > Lamiales > Acanthaceae > Avicennia > Avicennia marina. The sequence continues at coordinate 13,782,521 of CM032754.1, read as the reverse complement.
TTAAGTAAAAACATCACCCTCTAACATTTAAAGCACATAAAAACTATTATGAAAAAACTTTCCACGAAACAAGTATCAAAAATTGTGTTTATTATACAATACAGAATGGAGGAGACCCTTAGAAAAATTTAAAAGTAGAATTACAAAAAACTGACCTTATTTGTTGATACCAAAAATATACAATAGGGTTATTTAAGTAAAAACACAACTCTCTAACATTTAAAGTAATGAAAACTGTCATGAAAAAAACCTTCCATGAAAAAAGTATCGTAAATTGTGTTTATGACAGTTGTTTTATTTTATCATTAAATAATTATTTTTATTTATTACATGTATAAAAAGAATATAATTTGAAATAAAAATTATAAATCATATGTGTAATTGAGTATATATATATTTATATGTACATTATAATTGTTATCCGTACATGCATCAAATGTGTATTGATTACTTGTTCTTATTATGTTTCTTTCTACTACAAATGTTCTTCTACCAGAATCAATGATGTGAATCAGGATGATCTTCTACCAGAATTAAAGATGTGAACCAGCGAAAGCAAACAATTGAAAATGGTTGGAAAAAAATGAGAAAAATTATGGAAAAATAAAAACAAGGAAATTAACAAGGAAAATAAATGAATCAACAGCACGATTGAGCACGTTGTAACTAAATAAGAACATACTTTACATGGAGTAAACTATTGTAACAAATAAAAAAATGCACAATTGAAGAATCAAACACCACACAGCAAGTGTTGACTACGAACTACTGAAATACATCTGAATGACCTGCTTTGCACTTAAGCTTGGTAGTGCAATCACTTACACTCACAAACACAAGCAAGAAAGTGGAGAGAATATTCTCAAAGCTGTATTCAATGAACCAAGTGTTTTGTATAAGGGCTTGTTCAAAGTATTTAAGAGGTACAAGCTACAAACTAGGTCTAGGGAGGCAAAATGACCAAAATGCCCTCCAAAATCCAAATGATCAAAATTCAAAAAGAGTCAAAATTTGTCTTCCCACCTACGTTGCGATTGAGTAGCCCTTCTTCAGATTGAATGCGATGCCTTTGGCTAGTGCTCCATAGTTAGGTTTGCTCGACCTGCGATTGATTGCATTCTTGGGCGATCGTAATTACAAAATGTTTAATGCTTTTCATGTTGATCATGCCTCCTAGGCTTGATTGTGTGGGGCATGCTCATAAAGTTAGAAGCCCTTCCCTGCTAATCCAACTGGCTTGGCTCAATCGAGATTGGTTCGGATCGTAATAGCTGAATCCTATGGTATCTTTTGGGCTTCCCAAATCATAACATGATGCCATGCCATTTCTTTTAGTCCTTCCAACATGCCCAAATGTTTTTCAATCTTCCAATTGAGCATTAATTGGTAAGGACCTTCTTGAACATGCATACCCTTATTCTTGCGCTGTGTTCGGGTGACAACTTGAAGGGGTCTTGACTTTAAATGTCCATATCAATAAAAGTAAACCAATTTCGACAAATGTTGTATCCAAATCTGCACACATGCGCTCATCATTATTCTCTTTAGTTTTTAATTAATTAACTGATAAAACTAAACCATGAATCCATAATTAACAAATTACTAAACGTAATTGTTAATTAAAATCAGCGAAATGATCATAATAAAGTAGTAGACAAATTATATATTCAAAACACATACTTTGATATCAGATGTAATATTTAATTTAATATGATATATGACATTCATAAAATTTAGGATTTTAAATAAAAAATTTAACATAAATTGATTGAACATAATATCGCATACCTGATGCGGTGGAAGGTGATATGATTTTGTTAAATTGAAATGCCCCATCTCTTAAAAAAATTGAATTTTCTCTCTGGAGCCTTCTTTATATTATAGATATTTTGATGAATATTCTTTTGTAACCGTAATAGGTGGAGAGGGACCAATTTATATATTTATAATTTTAATTTGATACATTCATCAAATATCAAAATAAAGTGTTGAAATTTGTTTCATTATTAAATAGAAAATATTGACTAGATAGGAATCTTTAACTATATGTAATATCTCCATGCTTTTAAATCATACTATAATATGTGCACTCAATATTGGGACGCAATCTAACGTTAAATTTATTAGAGAATATTCTTTTGTTTGGTCTTTGTGAAAACAGGATTAAGAGAAAAAATTGATGAAAATATGAGAGAGAGAGAGAGAGATCCATGTATTTTCACCTGATTTTATTTCATTCTTTCTTCATATTTTTTTCCAAAAAAATTTATTTTTTTTTCTCTGCAGTAATTGACTTGTCTTCGTATTTCTCATCGTTTGATAATTTCTCTATTTACCAAATATGCTTGGCCCCCGCCCTTTTCGGTACGTAGATTTACCAAATTCCGAATCTTTACTGGGCTTCATATTATTTTGTTGGTCTTATCGTTTTGGCAAATTAGTTACATTATTATTCAAATATTTTAGTTCAAAACGTAAATATAAATTATAATTCATTCAGTATCTTTTTCCATTCTTCTTCGGTTTCAATTTTTGGTTTTTTACGGGGTAATGACCTTCTATTTTTGAACAAATCACAATTAGTTAATATAGTTTTTTTTTAAATTTTATTTAGCCAAAATCGATTCAAATGCATCAAAATTAAACTGAACGATTTCGCTTGATACTGTTTGCTCTCCACCGTTAGCATTCATTTATATGGGGCTTGATTTTATATTTACGTTACAATTTTGTAACGTCTATATTATTTATTATTATTGATACGTTTATCACTTGGGTTCCGCTAGTGCTCTATACGATCGTAATGATTATTATTAAATTGTTGAAAAAGTAAAATTAATTGACTATTTTAAGAAGGTGTTAAATTAGGCTTTGACATATGTAAAATTGGATCATATGGCCAAAGTCCCATACATGATCCCAAGTCTCAACAAAGATAACATGGCCAACTCATACATGTTTGCCTGCCCCCTGTTTGGGTGTGTATCTATGTGGAATTAGATTATTTTTGCATTGAGCTACATTTAGAATATAATTATCATTTTAATTATTATTTATGATAACCTTCGCAATTGGTAGCCATTGTCGTGCAAGCTCGAAATTACATACGACCTAAATGAAATATCAAGCCTGGAGCAATGAGTGATATTAATGTCATTTTCATAAAACGAAAGTAATGATAGCTTGATGGGATATCATGCGCAGTGGCATCATACCTGATAAGTGAAACTTTTTTTCTTTTCTTTTTATAGTTTTAAATAACATTTGTAAAGCACACACAAGATACTATTTTATGTTCCTTCTTGTTTATTGCTAAAACTGTTAGACAAGGGTTTGCAAATTATTGACACACCCTTCTACATAGTACAGAAAATTAAATAAAATTTTTATTTTTAAATGATAATATAATTAAAGTAAAATATCAAATCAAGATAATTTGAAAATAGCAAAAATTTTAAAAGCAAATACAATTAAAAATAAGTTAAATGAAAAAGAGAAAAAGAACGATTAAAATTCAAATATTAAGCCGTAATAATTTAATTCACATTGTACAACAAAAATGACTTATTATAAATTTCAATACAGTATGAATCATATAATATATGCATGTAAATGTATACAATGTCTTTGTTCTAATTTAATATTATGACTTTAAAATTATGTGAAAGTTGAAATAAGAATTAAGAAACTAAAAGCCAAATTAAACTTTGAAAACCATGATCCACAGTTATTGATATCTTCTACGTGAGATGATTGTTAAAAGATAAACTTTTTTAGCAAATTGAATATGGAATCTGATAATGAGGACACCAGCGATGGGAGAAAACTGTTAACAGTGCTTTTCTCTCAACTCTACGCATTGACATGGCAGTATTTTCTTGAATACCTTGAAGTTCGTATCTAAATCTATATCTATATACTAATTAGAATGTAAGAAACTTTTTTATCTTTTAATATAATTCTAGAAAATATTTTCTTTATCTATATCTATATACAAATTAGGATGTACAAAATTTTTTATCTTTCAATACAATTATAAAATATTTTGTTTTAATAAATTCAACTATGATCACGTTTTTTTAATTCTCCAGAGTCAAAAGAAGTTTATTAGTAAAAAAGACGCACACTCATTGTAAAATACTTTGGGAAGATGGTTTGAGTAACGGGCAAAGTCTAAGAAGAGAAATTTCGAACAGTCAAACCAAAAATCTGCCATGGCGGAAATTTGCCTGTCGGTCAAAGTTTGGGTGAATTTGTTAACAGTTAAAACAAAATCCAAGAGCCATTGGGAATAATAGGATGCATGGCGGAGCATAAACGGATGCTGGACCTGCATCCGCCTTTGCGCCCTATAAATAAATACCCTTGGCTCTATCTCTCTCTCTCATCTCATTTTCGGTTCTGCTGCGAGAGATTTTGAATTCAGAAATAGTGGAAATTAGTTGGCAGTCAGTTCATACGACACAGAGTTCGAGTCCGCTATTGGGAATGGGAGCGTGTGCGAGCAAGTTTGGCGTGTTGAAGGGCCCCAACGCTCCGCTAGAGTCGAGAGAAGTGAACCTGGAGGAAGAATTGATCGTGAAGCATGAAACGGCGGATGATGAAGCCAAGCGTCAATCGCTCGGCCATTTGCTCAAAGTGGTAACAATGATACAAATAATAATGTTGCATTTATTTTTTTATTGTAATCATTGTGGGTTTAATATCCTGATCATGAATCTGGGCTGCAATCGATCGATGGGATGATAGCATCAAAAAATTATCCTGCTTTATAGGTTGGGGAGAAGAGTCACCGGAAAATATGGAAAAAAAGAACTTTATTAAAGGGCCTTTTTGCTTTCTACTATTACAAATTGGACTTCTCGTTTTTTCTTTGCGGTTTCTAGCTGTTAAAAATATACTCCTGAGATTACAAGAGAAGAACAAAACAAAGGGGTGGGGTCTCTATGTTCTCGTGATGTTTACAACTCAAAGCTGCTACCGTCTTTTTAGCTGTTAACTTGTAGTCTTGATTTGTTTTGTTATGCACTATAGCACTGGTTGCATGCATCTTAGCAGCAGTTTTCGACTGCCTAGAGGACAAACAAAGTGTGGTTATGATTTCTTCTCGACGCGTGCATGCTACTTGTTTGTATGATTAACTCGATCTGCTCGCCTGGCTTCTCTGGTTTCCTTTATTGGTCAGCGACACATAAAATTATGTGGTTTTGATGCTGAGGGCATCTTCAAGAATATGTGTTACGTACCTCTTCTTCGTCTGATATCTCCAAAAAGTTATTTGGAACCTTTTTTAGAATGAAGGGGAGAAGGGCTCAGCAGAGAATAATAATGGTAAATCGTCGGAGGAAGCAAGACAAGAAGAGGCAACCGAGGCCAAGCCTCGCGAAAGTGAAAATGCAAAATCTGCCGAACCTGTTGCTGATGCTGACACCAAGACTTCGAACGAAGAGAAAGCACAAGATGTAAAACCAGCCAGCCCAAATGCGGCCGAAGCTGAAGCATCCCAGAAGAAAACAGAGGAGGAACCAAAGCTTCAAACATCCGACACCATGGAGACAGATAAAACTGATGAGAAATCTACTAAGATTGAATCATCAGAGATAGTAGGAGATAAAAATGGCATGGAAACACTTAAAACTGAAAAACTTGCGGAAAGCAAATCAGACGAGACATCTGAAACACAAGAGACGAAAATTGAGGAACAGAAAACAGGTTCAGAAGCAGAAGAAGAAGAGACAGACAAGTGAGAAGGGATCTGTTGCAAAGGAATGCATCCTTGCAAAAGGGTTTAATTTTATGGGCGGCATGCACAATTATTATTATCATTATTGTTATTATATTATTATTATTAGTGGTTTGACTCGAGATGTATGAGGACTGACGAGTGTCATTTTGAGTTTTTTTTTTTAATATTTGGCTGTTTCCGTTGATGCGTTCTTCCACCTTCATGATTTAAGTGCAGTATGTACAAATTTATTTACATGTTATAAATTTATTATATTTTAAATAATAGAAATAAATTTAATAAAAATATTAAAATAAAAAACACAAATAAAAACATGTTAATGAAGGGAAAAAAATTGTAGATAATTAAAAAAATTAATATAAAGACAATTGTTTAATTTCGTACTGTGTAATATTGACTCGTGTTCTTAATAATATAGCATATAATGTGTGTGTGTACATAAACATAAATTAATGCAGCAAGTAACCACTGAGAAAAAAAAGATATAAATGCTGGAAGACCACACTGAGTTTTTTCTTTTTTGAAGGAGCACTTGGCAAAAAACAATTATGTACAAAACGTCAAAGAAAAGTAAAAAGAATAAATAATAGTAAAAATAAAAATTCTAATTTTTTTTTTGTATAATTCATAATTTTGAAGGAGAAAAGATAACTTTGCGGTGTGTGGACAATCGACATACATAGAACTTATAATTGAAGAAGGGGGGAATAATTTAGACAGCCAATTGCTCACCGATGGGTCTTCGGACTATGCGAAGAAGAGGAGACATGGATACAGACTTTACACCACCATTGCTCGTCCGTGTGTATATTATCAAATACAAGTAGAATGCAAAAAGAAAAGGGAAACAATCCATTGTTTAGAGGTTGGCCAATGGCAATGGGATAAGCTTCATTGTTCAGACGTGCATATGCAGATAATCACAGGATAGAGACGAGGCTGCGTTTGAAGGTACAGATTCCTGTTGAACACTTTGGTGTAAAGTTTAGCCCAAACATCTCTTTGGTAAGAGCCTCTCCGGGTTCAACAAAGCCAACCAGCTTTGCAACAAGAAGTGCGCTGTCGGCAATGTGGTTCATATCCTCTGTCTTGGTCCAGATGAGGTGAGCAAGCTGTAGCCTTCTCATTTTGGTGTTGACTTCAATGCCCCACTCGAGGAAGAGGCTTTTTCTTTCTTCTTCTGAAAACTTCTTCAACATCTGCTGGCTCAACATCTGTCTCTCCCGACGAAGAGCCTTCTTGCTGTTTCATTGAGAAATGCATCAGTACTGCTGCAGGCTAAGAGCAGTTAGTGTATATGTTGTTCTCAAAGATTGTAAGGTCATAGTACATAAATAATGCATAGATGTGATCAATACTGATGCTATATATTGTCAAATGCCCGAGGCCCTCACGATTTGTATTAAACCAATTCAATAGTTTCCCAGCAAATTTATGACATGGACAACAAAGTAAACTTCAGTGTCGGAAGTTTGTAGCAAAAGAAGTTAATAGAGTTGAGAAATAAGAGTCTGCACAAAGAAACAAATCTCAACATATATCATTTAGGTTTTAATTTCTAAGGCATTAGGTTGACAGAAGAAGCTGGTAGAAGACAATGCATGTGGTGGATGGATCCAGGAGAATAAATATATGGCGGCATTTTTCTTTCTGCAAATCCATTACTTAAAAGAAAATAAAACATAAAAAAAAAGGGAAATTTTGATCATGCACTCACACTTCTATGTAGCATTTATATTACCAAACCGAAGTTTTTATAAGGCTACATCAAAAAGAAACTTTTTAACAAGTCATTCATATGCAACCAAACCGGAGTTTTTATAGACTACATCAAAAATAAACTTTAATGAGGCATGCATCTCTGCTTTCTAGGGCCTTACTCGTTTTTGTGCGACAAACAGAAAGAAGAACCCTTTATTAAAACCTTGAATCATCAGCATCATGAGCTTAGTGGCATGCCTTTCGAGCCTTTAAGCAACTATGAATTCCATGGGATGAAAGCATTTCACACAATTATGAACGCTGAGGAGTGCGTGATAAATATATCCATTTTAGCAGTCAATCATCAATTAAAATCATGCACCACTTTTTTGGTTTAAAATTGCAACATGCGAAACAATTTTCACAGAAAAAAATTTTAAAAAATAATAATAATTAAATGATAAGATTATACCATGCATCACAAATTTTAAGCTTCTTCTACGGTTTGCACCAGGTGCAACTGAGTGGAGAAGTAATGATGTTCATCAAGACTGTTCCCTTGTTAAAAGACAAGAAAAAACAAGGATAACTTTGCCTCAGACTGGGGCAGAGACAAGGTAATCTCACCTTGAAGAAGGTGTTAGACGTCGTCCATTCACAATAGTCTTGTCTCCTCGAGAGAATTTGTCCCTCAAGGATTTCATCCTCCTCAACTCCACCTCCAGATATATAGCATCAGAAGGATCACCTTGAAAAAGCAGGAAGAGGTTAGTTCTGTGCACCAGTGAGACATTGCAAGCATGCCAAAGTTCAATTATCTCTCTTTGGAGTCTCTTGAATTCAGCAGGCCAACTTGTAACAACTCTAAATTCATCTTCGATTGGATCTAAACCAACATCTTTTACGTTCCACGTTGAAGATTTATTGACATTTGCTGCAATCTCCTCCTGCACACAATACCAGATGCCAAGGATAAGCATGCCATCCAACTTTCCAGCACATAGCATGTAAGTCTATTATTTGCTAAATTTTATCCACACGCCAAGTCCAATTACACAAACACCATGCATCATATGAGTAATCACATCTACCTACCCATTAGTGACAGAGGCTACGAAAGGTTAATGTTGCCACTGAAATGAATAATATGTGTATTATTGGACGTTTCATCTTATCAGCAACAAGTTAAGTTTATAAGCACCCCAAAATATCTTATAAAATATTTGGATGTTTGTATGCTCCATATATGTGTTTGGTAAATTTTTAATTAAAGAGCTTACAAGTTCCAAAGCAAAGATGTGTCGAACTTCTAAGTTCTTTAAAGATAAGTTATCTGTGTCTAATTGGAGGGTATTTGGTTAAGTTTATTTTTAATAGCTTATATGATTATATAACTTATAAGATATTTTTAACTTATAAACTTGTATATTTTATTTTAAACATAAGTTAATAAAGTATTGAGATAGACATAACAAAACTATCTAATAAGGTTTTGTTAAAATTTATAATTATAACTAATTATAATTGTTTTGGTATAATAATGATTAAAATCACCTAAATATTATTAATATAATATAATTGAGGATATTTGTGTCATTTTTAATCTATAATGAACTAGTTTATAAGGTATTTGAAAATAAATTGAGAAAAATAAACTTAATTTTAAAGAACTTATAAACTCCAAACATTTTATTTTGGGAGTGTATAAGCCATTTTATCAAAAAATTTATCAAATACTTTTGAAAAATTTATAAATTCCAAAATATTTTATAAGATGATTTGAAAAGGTTATAAACTCACTTAGATACCCTTTCACTTTCAAACATTTTAAAAACTGTTTCATTTTATATATTTAAAATGATGTAAATATATTTAAATTATATTTTATTAATGGTATTTAGTTTATTATTATTATTATTATATCAAAAAAATTATAACAAATTGCAATTACAAATTTCAATAAATCTTATAAGATGATCTTATTATTTCTATTTAAAACACTTTATTAACTTAATTTTAAAAAATAGTTTATAAGATTATAAATTTTAAAAATATTTTATAAGTTACATAATTTTATAAGTTAGTTATTTGAAATAGGTTTAGCTAAACACGCTCTTCGTAACCACCATACAAAGGAAAATGCAGATGAATAGATGGGAAGAACCGTAGAAAGAACAGTACTTTATAAAAAAATGGGGACAACAACAATTATAATAATAGTAATACTAATAACAACAAGAACAAGAGAAGGGAAAATATTCAACTCACTGGTTTCATACTAATTTCTTGTTCAGCTGGGAGCTCAGCTTTTCCCATCAAGTCCAGAGTGTTGCTAATACCACCTTCCTCATCGGTTGCGACTTTTACAACTGAGTTGTTAATCTCAATATCAAGAGCACTTTCTGAGGGAGAGTGGCTTTCTTCTCTTGATAACCTTTCCATGCTGGAGCCAGAGTTTAATGCATATATTTTCCTTCCACTGCCCTCAAATTCTTTTCCTGATCCAACAGATGGTGTCTTATCACCATATTCCTTCAGCTTCAGCCATGGAGTAGTTATGTCGGTAAAAGTATTTGCTTCGAAGCTTTTACTTCTAGACAAGTTCAAGCTTCCAGTGCCAAATGAATCTTTAGCTAGATGACGAGTCAAAGATGGATTTTCTAGAGCTGTAATGCCGAGATACTGAAGGGGGTTTTTAAGAGATTTAATGACAGGATACTGAAGGGAGCTAAAATCTGTCTCTTTCTCACACACTTGCGAAATTGATTCTTTGTCTTCTACAACTGATGCTGAAATGAGTTCTTGATCTTTGTTTGAGGGCAGCATCCCCAATGCTTTATCTTCCTTCATTTCATTGTCATCCTTCACAGGAGACAACATAGATATTTCATCTTTAAACAAAGCAGGTGATGCTGATCCCATAACTTGCCCATCTCCATTTACACGCACTCTGACAGCAGGGGATCCAGTGTAGTCTTCAGAAGACAAGTGATCTGATTCTGTGTTAGCCATTTCTTCTGTCTCGAAGCAACGAATTTCCCTGGTTAGGTCCTCTAAAATCCCCTTGTTTTGTTTCTTAACCCCATCCCAACTGTGACGTGAACCCCTTGCATTGGAGTTTGGACTGCTTACGAGTATCCTTTGAGATGCATTACTGCAGTCAAAGTGCTCATTAAAGTCTGGAACCTTTGCGAAATGATCCCCTGATCTGCTCCTACTGTGTCGTTTTCTTGTATCATTATCCGAGGAGTGACCATCTGCCAATATAAAATTCTCCTTATCTTGGATTTCTGCTTCTGGTGACTTTTGCACTCGCAAAGGAGGGTAATTTCCTAATCCTACCTAGAGAAATACGAAAGAAAGAATTAAACAATAACGAAAAGGCAAAAGGGAAAGAAAATATCAAGGTTTAATCCATTTGATAACACCTGTGCCAGGGGACAAGAAAATATCAAGGTTTAATCCAATTGACAATACCTGTGTCAGGGGTCTTGCATCATCCCCAAGGATTTGTAGTAATTCTTTAACTTGCGATTGAGCAATATCTCTTTGCAGAATTAGATCTCTAATCTCCTTCTCAAGCTACAATAAAAGGAAAACTTCAATGAAATCTCCAAGGTGTCTACCACTAGTTTATTTAGTTGTCTAGTAAAAATAATGAGGAAGGTGATGAATGCAGTGGAGAAGGTGAAAGGGTCAAATAGTTTTTCTTTCAATTCCACCCACAAGGAAAATGAGTTCTCCCTCAAGTTTTCTTTCCCTTAGCATTTCCCCTATCCAGAAAATAACCTGAATCATTTCCCACTTTCCTCACCAAAATGCTTATACTCAAGTGGAAATGCTTTAGCCATCACATTGACTTGTTACCTTTTCAATTTGAGCATCTTTCTGTCTCAATATTGCATAGTAATTTGATGACACAGAATTACACCGGCTACCTCTCAGCTCACTTTCCAGTCTCGCTAGCTCCTTCTGCAAATGCTTTACCAATGCTTTGTCGGACAAGATTACGTTAACATGTGCATTGGTGGTGACCTCCTTTGCACAGCTTGCAAATAGAAGTGTGTTCCTTGATTGCTCAACATGACTTTGTGCAGGGCTCACCATACAGATGATGGCTGTTCTAGCATTTCCTCCCAATGATGTTTGCAGAATTCGAGTTAGCTTAGAATCTCTGTATGGGATGTGTCCATTTCGTTCTTTGCTGTTTATGGTTGCACAACAACAGATACAAGTTACACAATCAACTCCTGAATAACAGAAACTAATGGATGCTGTTTATTACGGAGTATGCAAGCATTGCAATAATCTAATGATCACAATAGCTGTCCATAAGATGCAAATTTGTAGCATCTTGGACTGATCAGAGTTAAATTTAAAATCTGAACTCCTGAATAACAGAAACTCATTCACATGATAGATTAAACCCTTTTGCGCCCCAATATTTGATGTTTAACTATCACTTTTCGTGGTTAAAAGTAGCAAGAGTGAAAATTTCCTCTTCACTTACATAACTTTTTGCAAATTTAAACTGGAGTGCTCAAGATAGCATCTTGCTAACTCAAAATATGAATTGATAAATCATGTAATATCGACATGACAAGTTAATACCCTAATACATATTTAAAGGACACGTCAGACTAACAATATGAATAAGACTACCTCAGCTTACGAATTACAGTTCCCAGTGCTAGCAAACTGCAATTTATGTGGCAGCCTTCTTTTAACCTTGTGCCAGCTGATAATGATTGGGATGCTTGTTCGCTTCCAGCCAGGTCAACAAAGTTCTGTATCAAAATGATAAATTGACTCTCAATAAAATCAACGGCTTTGGAAACACTGAATTATGGCCTATTGCTGATTTCATTATATCATAGATCTCCATACCACAGTAGCTGCTAGAGTGCTTGTATTGTCCTTGCCTAGAAACCCGTGGGAAGAGCTTTCAATTGTCTGCAACAGAGCAGTAATTCTTGGAAATGATCAACACATATATTTTTACAACTACACTGGCCAAATGATGGAAGATTCTGTCCAACTGGTTTGTGGGTGTTCATTAAAGTAAAATAGGAATCTCCTATTGTAGTCAAATAGGGTGAAGACTCAGTGGCTTGAAATCTGAGTCAATTAAGTTTTTGCGTGCTGCATGATTTTGCAGAATCACATTTTGATGGATTAATTCCATGTCTCAAGGAAGTGATTAGAAATTTAAGAAATGGTATACCAGTCTAATAATCTGGTGAGATCTGGAGCTCATTTCATGGAATGTTGTCTCACTGATCTGTCTTTGAGCTGCAACCGTCAGAAACAGTCAGAAGCCATTTTTAGATATCTAACAGCCATTCAATCCACGAGTTTAACTTCAAGATTTCAGATTCATCAACATAAATTAACATTCATTAATTCTAAATTACACTATATTAGATTCCAAACCTTTAACAGGATTGTATAAAGAAAACCACGGATTCAAATTCTTAAACAAGGATTCTGCTCATCTAAAGTGATAATCAAAACTCGAGATCTCAAATTCTTCCAAGGTCAAACCCCTCCTCACACCCACATCTGTCATTGCAAATGCAGCAATATTTTTTTGATTGAAAACGCAGTTTCCTTACCATCACATATAGAAAGAAGCTGAGTGGCATGATTCCGGTCCGTCAAAATTTCTTCTTTGAGTTTATCTACTATGGTTACTCTCTGCCCAAAGAGAATTGATCAGGCAATTAAAAAATGTTTCTCCGGCTAGCCTATCTGGAAAAAGGATTCACCTCTGGATCGTCTAGCAGTCTCAGAGGAGTGCCATCTGCACTGAGCAGGTCTCTCACAGATTCATTATAGATATCCAGAGCAGAGAACTTCAAAATGAAATCTCTTTCTGGATGCTGAAAACCACTCAGTTATTAGGATTAATTAGCAAGTGAAATGATATGCACGTTAACCTTCATAACGGTACATTAGAACTTATGCCTACCTTTTGTATATATTCATATATGTCTGCTATTGCATAATCAACAATTCCAGACATCGTATATGTCTTACCGCTGCTTGTTTGTCCATATGCAAAAACGGTTGCTACATAAAGACTCATAAGAGTTTTGCACAAAGCCATAGATAAATATATATGTTTAGAATCGAGAACAGATTCAGAAGAAATAAAATTGTTAAAACTTGTGAATGAGAAAAAATAGGGACTACTATACGGACAATTAATCCCATGGACAGCTGACAGAGCAACGTCCTTGGCTCCCTCTTCATACACCTCTTTAGTGGAGCAATCACTGCTGAACACACTATCTAAATGAAATAGAAAAAAAAAAAAGGAAATGAAAACAATACACTAGTACAAGTGTTTGGAAGAAGAAAGATCGCACAAGAATATTCTAGGTCGACAACCAAATTGCAAGGAGACGAAAGTAAAATATTCTTCAACAACAAGGGCTTTCAGATGAAATACCAGTTTGCTAAAACTGAGCAAGACAGTACTCTTTTGTGATTACTTAAACATGGTGCAGTTCATTTTGGTCTTCTCACGCACATCATAATGACAATTTTCAACAAAACTAACACGCCCGAAATCCCATAGAGTACGAACAAACAAACTCAGAATTTCCTTACCGAATGTATAGGCAGTGGGATACAGTGACCTCTCGGAAGCAAGGAGACTGGCATTCTTATAGACAACAGTGTCTTTATTCACGCATTCCCAAGCTGAAACATCATTGTTCAAAATTTCCTTGTCATTCAACGGCCTCAACCTCACTGACACATAAATCCTTTCCTCGTTGCGCCGGATCAACTCCCCTCCACAGTTCATTGTCTCCATTTCTACCCCCGAAACTTACAATCGTAATACTATCAACGTATCATGATTCCTAAAAAAAAATTTCAGGGATCAACCCCATAGGCTTCCCTCCTCTTCTTTAAAGAAAACAACATAAAGGGTCTCAAAATCTTGAAGCACCCACCCAATGATGTTCACCGGTGAAAACAGACTAATGTGTGAGCCAACGGCACCACATTAATCCTAGTCACACGTCTCCGTAGTCAGTATTTTGTCGCATGCATTGATGCTGAGTTTCTATATTTTATCTTTCTTAAGGTTATGGGGTCCACATTCTGAGACTGCAAGTGTCAAGAATGTTTTCCTAATCATTGGTTGAAAAACGAGAAAAGTATTAATGTGGGATTGGGTTTGAATGCACGTCATGCCTGATAAACATGGATTAATTTACCTGTAAACATTAGGAAAGATCTGCATAATGGGTAGTTTCACGGAAACAGGATGGTGATTGTTGTCAAGATTCAAGTAACTTGTCTTTTTCCCTTTCACAGACTCCTTCCTGCCTCTGTCAGAATCTGGGGTAACAAAACAATTTGAACGGGAATTGGGTTCTTCCGATATAGTTGCCCCCAAGGATTTGGTTGGTTTGATTATTTGATGATTCTGGGGACATTTCTCAGATTGTGTAACGTAAGCAAAGGTAATATAATCAGACCCACCTACCTAACCCCTTAAATAAATTTTATATGCTCCACAATTTTTCACTTTACCATTATCTTTTTTTTTTTTTTTTTTGACAAATTCAAGTCACCATTATTTACTTATTCAATTTCGCATTCGTAATTATTGCTTCAAAGAAAAAGATAATACATAATAGGTACTACAATTAAAGTATATATCCATATAAAAGCAGAAAGACGTACCAAATTCCATGTAATAAAATTTTGACTATCCATCTTTCCGTATTTTGAGATTGCACCACGTGTATTATTCACCAATGTTATTCCATAGATATGTTTGTGCTATGTGCATTTATTTATTTTTTAAGTAGTAATTTTTTTAATCATCACATGTAACATATACGTGACAGTATTTTATGAATGACACAGGGAAGAGGCAAAACTTAAGAAAAGTAGAATTGATCGGTTTGCAAATAGCATGAAGTGGAAAGTATGTGTTTCCAATAAGAGATCATTACCATAACATAATTTATAAGAGATTATTAGTAAAAATTGCACACTTTATTTGTAAATTTATTTATAAATTATAAAATTATTGTATTTTAAAAATAGAAATAAAATTATTTAAATTAAAAATAGAAAGAACATTTAAAATAATTAAATGAAGAAAGACTAAATGAATTTGAAAAAGAGATCATTTGAGAGAAAATATAAATAAAAAATAATAAGTTAAAAGAAAAGAGAAAAAGAAAAGGGAGAAAGAAAATGATAGAAACATAAGAAAACTTAAAAAAAGAGGAATTGTGTAATTTGAGATTGTACAATTAAGAATTCTTATTATGTCATAATAAGGTGGGTGTGTGTGTGTGTGTGTGTGTGTGTGTGTATAATGTAATATAAATCTTATATAATCTCATATGATAGGAGATTGGTGTTTGATCAATTTTGACTAAAATTTTGAATTTATAGAATTTTGAGTTTTTTAATAAATAAAATATTTTTAATTAACAAGAATTCAAATGAAAATATACCTAAAGAAGATATTAACTAAAATTTCAACTGAAAATATGGAAACTAGAATCAAATTAAATTAAGATTCATAATTAAGATATTAAAAAATTAAAATTGAATATATGGAAACAAGTATCCGTTGAAATCCCTAATTAAGAATAAGGATTTTATTGGAAGTAAAGACTAAAAAATAAACTTTTAAAATAAAATAATAAAAATTATGTGGGCTGATGCATAAAAAATAAGTTGTACTTTTACATATTCTGTAAAATAATTAAGTTTTTTTGTATATGCAAAAAATAGTTTTTAATAAAAGTTTATAATTTAAACAGAATTATATATACTTTTATATACAATTTAGTATGTATCTTTTATATTTAAACTTTTGTATTTTATTTTAAAATTTTAGTCTTTAAAATATTTTATTGTTTTCAATTTCTTCTAAATATTTCTATATGTGTATATGGATGTAAATTTGTTTATGCTCACAAGTACGTGTGTGTAAATATATATATATATATATATATATATATTCTGAATTTATAGGAGTTTGATTTTTTTAATGAATAAAATGTTTTTAATCAAATAAAATTTCAACTGAAAATATACCTAATGAAGATATCAAATAAAATTTCAACAGAAAATATGGAAACAAAATTCAAATTGAACATACGAAAACAAGAATCTCTTCACTTGAAATATCCCTAATTATGAATATGGATTTGATTTAAAGTAAAGATTAATTAAAAATTAAAAATTATGCAGGCTGACGTGTAACACATATTTTGTACTTTTACATCTTCTGTAAAACAATTAAGTTTTTTTTTTATATATAAAAATATATTTTTTAATAAAATTGCATATCTTTTACAAAATTATATATACTTTTATATACAATTTAGTATATCTTTTATATTTATAATTTTTTTATTTTATTTCAAAATTTTTGTTTTTAAATATTTTATAATTTTCAATTATTTATAAATATTTTATGTGTATATAGACGTATTTTTGTTTATGCTCACATGCATGTGTGTGTGTGTTTGTGTGTATGTTTAAATTTTATGGTGTTACACACACACATATATATGCTTATATGTATCTGTAGGACGAAATTTTTGTAATTGAATTTTTATAAGAATTTGTACAAATACAATTGCAAGTTGAATCAAATGAACTTTGTAAATGCAATTTCTAATTTGATCTTCTAATTCTTCTTTCGACATGAAAAAGCTTGAACGTTCTATAGATTTGTTGAAACGCTTGTGAATTTAATTTAACGAACTTTTCGAATAGCGTCTTAAACGTGGCAAGAACGCCTTTGAACTTCTTGAAGAACGAAGCTAGGATTGGAAGAGCTTTTGAGCCTTGATCTACTACTGTGCTAGTTGGAGCTCTAAATAACGTTAATCCGTTAGTTTAATATTTTTATTATGGATCGAACACCGAAATTTGAGTGATTTCTGTGAAGAACACCTTGGATGTTAGAAGAACAGTTTTAAACTTGTAGAGAGAATCTGAACATCCTCCTAGGATTGTTTTTTGCTTGATTGCTCTCTTACCCCCTCAAACCATCAAAGGCAACCCTTATTTAGGGATGGGGAAGCTTGACTGCCATATTTGGTAAGTGACGTGGCGTAATTTAATTGGTCGTCACGTCTTGATTTATAGCATTAATTGTCGCGATTTCTTCTCTTTATATTTGTCAGTGCATAAATTATGACTCGCCAAATGAAAAGGGCTTGACACGTGGCTTAATTTGATTGGATGATCTTGACATTTGGCGCAATTTGATTAGACCACCATATTTATAGTAAAATATCAACTTATTTTATTATTTAATTTTAGAAATTATGTTTAATTTGATTCTAAAAATATATATAATAATTTTCTCTTTTTAATTGATATTTAAAACAATAAAATGCCACTTGGTGGCGTCTAATTGGCAAAAAAAAATAAAAAAATTTACCTACCTGCAAATACTCCCTCAAGATTTGTTCACATAGAATTTTCTTTGGAGTGAATAAGTCTAGAAACTTTTTCCTTTCTTTTTTTTTTTCCCCTTCCCCCCTTCTTGCTTAGAGTAGGCTGGGCCCAATCCCTTTCTTCCCCATTTTTTTTGTTTTGAGTTAAAGTAGGAGTGTTAGTCAGTCAAGTAGCTCGACTCGACTCGATCGAGCAATTCGATCAAAGCTCGACTTAACTCAATATAGTAATCAAGTTGAGCTCGAGTAGCTCGAGCTCAATTTTTTTTTTTTATCAAAAATAATTTATACTCTGCAGTGTACTTAACTCGAGTTCGAGGTATAAGCCTAGCGAACTCGAGTTCGAGTTATAAAATTTTATTCGAATTTGAGATCGATAACTCGACTTGAGCTCGTCAAAAATTAAGTCGAGTCGAATTCGAGTAGATCGGCTCGATTCCACCCTAAGTTAAAGGTGAATGTTGACTTCAAGGCTTTCGGCTAATCTACTTACCAAAGAAGTAATATCCTTTCCATTCCGAGACTGCAGGTTATTGGATTGCCATAAAATGCAAATATTTGCTTTCGATTTTACAAAATCTTCGATTATTAGGAACAATTGTGTGTTCATCCCTATAAATAAATTGTGAACTCTTTCGGTGTTGTGAACGTACCCGCCACTACCACTTCCTCTGAAGTGAGTAATTAGGTCGTTAATGTTCTCCCCTTCTTCTCCCTTTTCCCTTTCTGTTTTTTTATTAATTTTTATTTTTATTTTTTTTTGGGTCCGGTATTTCTGTTCTCTTTTCTTTTCTAGTTGTGCCGAATCCGTCGTTTCTTTTCTTGCTGTGCCCAATCCACCGTGTGGGAGAAGGCAGTGGTTCTCTTGAGGTAAATAGTGGTATGGCGCCGGGATTACAGCAGCGGCGACAGCGCGCTGGTGCTTGTACAGTGGCGACGGCGCGCTGATGCTTGTACAGTGCAAGGGAGACGCCAGAATCCTTGTTGGTAGCGACGGAGGTCAGCCGAAATTCGGATGGGCGATGCTACAGCCGTGTGATGTTGCGGCGGCACTGGACAGAACAACCACAACTGCGCGGTGGCTTATCCTCCCTTCTCTTATCTCGGCCGTGATGGAGGTGGGAGAGATTGGTGACGGGGTTTGGTGGAGAGTGAGGGAGATGACGGTCGAGGCTGCATCCGGTTTTGAGGAGAGAGACGGTGGGGGTAAAGGACGTGTTTGGCTCGTTTTGAGGAAAAGAAAATGCGGGGGCGTGTTTGGCTGGGTGTTTGAGGAAAAGGAAGGGCAAAGGCGTGTTTGGCTAGGTGTTTGTGCTTGGCTAGGTGTTTGAGGAAAAGGAAGGGCAAAGGCGTGCTTGGCTAGGTGTTTGAGGAAAAGAAAGGGCAAAGGCGTGCTTGGCTAGGTGTTTGAGGAAAAGAAAGGGCAAAGGCGTGCTTGGCTAGGTGTTTGAGGAAAAGAAAGGGCAAAGGCGTGCTTGGCGGGGTGTTTAGAAAAAAAAAAAAAAATCAAAATGGGTTGTTAGGCCAGATCCGGCCCAGCTGCCCTTGTTTCTTCTTTTGTTTTTTTTAAAAACCGGAAACAAAATATTTTTCACCTCTCTCTTTTTGTATTTTGACAACCCAAAATAAAATGATTTTTTTCCTTCTTTTTTTTTTCACAACACAAAATAAAATATTTTCCACCTTTTTTTTTGCTTTTTTTGAGCAACATGAAATAAAATACGGCCATTTTTTCTTTTTTTTTTTCTTTTAACTCGAGTCTTTAGCTTGGGTCCTTGGGCTTGTGGGCCTTTGAGTTCGAGGGGTCCTTGAACTTGACCTTGAGAGTTTAGGCACTTGAGGATTTAGGTTTGGATACGTGCATTTTAGTTTTGAATTCATGAACTTAGGTTTTGAGTCTGACATTTTTTAGGCTTCGAAAAAGTTTGGTGCTTTGTTATTTTGAGTCTAGAATTTTCTTGGGTTTCGAGAAAATTTTGGTTCCTTATTATTTCAGGTCTAGAATTTTTTTAAGCCTCAGACTTGGCCTTTTCTTAGGCTTTTGGGAAAATTTTGGTGCTTTATTATTTTGGACCTAGAATTTTATTGAGCTTTGGGAAAATTTTGGTGCCTCTTTTTTTCCCAAACTTTGAAAATTGGTCTTTGCAAATTTTGGACCCTTTTTTTTTTCTTACGGAGTTCATGCATGCTTCATCCCTTGCACATATAACCTTCAGTTTTATTTTGTGTGTGTGTGTGTGTGTGTGTTTTTTTTTTTTTTTAACTGGAGCTAATTGGACTTTTCTTTCATTTTGCAACTTATACCATTGTGCAGTTCAAGAACGACACTTCGCCATCCAGAGAACAATACTTAATTATTCTTGATGATGAAGATCAATCTTTGGAGAAGGGTTCCTCCTTGCTTGTACACCCTTCCTTCACTAGTCGACTTGCAAGGGCTTGGTCGAAGTTAACAGTTCCCCACATGTCAATGAATGGGTTCAACCACTTTCACTTAGCAAATCTTTCAAGATGTGGACCCTGCAGTTGACTCATCACCGACCTTCTAAGGAGGTTGACACATTCCCTTCATTGGGTCGCCACATCATTAATAGAGACACGAGATGGGGGAGCCAGCTGGATTTTTTTGGCGAATTCCAATATATCTTAGGTTATTAGGAATGGGTTGAAGACATCCTGAGTCGATGTGAACCTAAGTTGAAAGCTACCAAAGTCTTTGATGTTGTGTACACCTCTTCACCTACGATCGAAACGTGGACGTTATGAAAGCATTTTACGAAGCCTGGTGCCGCTAACAAACACATTGTTGACCTCACTTGGAGAAGCTTCGATTTCTCTCTACGACTGGTGCACCATCACCAGACTTCTTGTGAGGGGAAAATTCTATGACGAGGTCATCCTAAGTGTCTGTGATCTTATAGGTGTTGACGAAACAGGCACCAAGTTAGTTCCTCAGTCATGCAAATACTTGTTTCATGCCTTTTATAAACTTAGCAGTAGAGGTCATGCAGGTCAATCCTTGCGAGTTTCCATTGGGTGAAATTTTGGTGTAAAAAGGCTATCAAGTACTAAATGCCCCCTGCTCACAGAGAGAAAAGGATTGTCCGCCCTAAATTTACCTTCAATCCATCTGGAGATATCAGCCTGTATGGACCTTGGACTTCATCAGAGGGGGCTCCATTTGCTAGCCTTAATGCCACGGACACGTTAGGGAGGCCTGTATTTAGCAGCATTTCTATCTTGCTGGTTGTGTACTTTTGCCCTCTCTATTGAAGACATCTGCTTGATATGCCCAAGCACCTTTAAGATGGCTTGTATCATGGCCACTAGGTAAGTTGTAAGCCTTATAGTTTCAGTCTTGGCATCCATCTACCGAAGGCTTAACAGGATTGCTAACTCTCGTTATCCATCTCGCGAGTTATTATCATTTGTTGTCCACTATATTTATAGATGGATTTCCCACTCTTTCAGGACTCATTTTTAGGTTTTCAAGGACATCTCAAGCTCTAAAATGGCGGTGTATTTTGGAGAGGGGTGTGCAAAATATCATGACCTGCATAAGGCTTGGAAGCACATGTACAAAGGCGAATTTGTCAACTAGACTTGTAATGTGATCCCCCGAGGCACTTACATCTTATATGTGGACAGTGCCAACCCAGAAGACGATGAACACGACTATTTCACATTCATTCATTCAAGTCATTTGACTTTGAGGTGAGGTGACCATTTTGTCATTAAGCCATATAGCCCTTATCGGTTTAGCCGTCAGTTTGGTTATTTCTAAGAGGTGCTCGGGTCCCTTTCATCTAACGTCAGGTGATGTTTCTTAGACAACAATTTTCAGTATTGGCAATTAAGACTCTTATTTAATTCCACGGCCAAAGCGCGATTTCCTTATAGTCCAACCAACGCGAGAAGGTTCTGTTTAGTAGCTTATAAAAAATGATGGCCTTTAGTTTATGGTGACTTTTTAAAGAAAATATCACCCGCCTCCTCGATTCAGCACATACAGAATCTCCTTCTTGAGGTGGAAAACATAGCGAGGGCGGTTGGCCTATTGCTTGGTGATGCCCATCATAGCCCTCCTACACCAGTTATCACAACCAATCCTTTTAGTGGGCTTAAGAGAAAGACCACCCTTCATATTTTGGGGGACAGCAGCAGTAGCAACGTCGATCGCCATTAGAAAAGGCCTAGAAGAGACTTTAACTCCTCACACTAAAGAGACGACGAGGCTTCAGGTCCTGGGCAATCCACACAAGATTACGCTAAAGAGGTATATGCATGCACTTATATACTTGGCTTATTCTTACTGATTTGTCTTGTCTTTACTAAATTAACTCTCCTTTTAGTTTAGTTGGAGAAACAGGTATTTGGCAGTGATGATAGTGAAGGTTCACAAAGATTAGCTGATGAACTAGATCAGCCAACACTAGCTCCTCTTGACGCTTTAGCTCTTGAAGTAGTCATAAGGGCTTTACCTCTTGCAGCAGTTTTTGTCTTCGAAGCGGACAAGTTTCTTCATGAATATCAAAAGGAGTACCTTTAGAAACTATGGATTGGTCTTAGCGAAAGAATTGAAAAGACCCCAGTTGAGTCGCTCTCTTCCCTTAAAGATAATGTCTCATTAATTCTCCAATCCATGAAGGGTTTCGGCCAGTTTAATATTTCCCACTTGGAATGCTTGTTGGGTGCATTATGTGTTAAGGTCACCGCTTATGATGATGCGAGATCCCAAGCATTTGAAAGACCAAGCAAAGAAGTCCTTGCTTGATAGCTTGGTGAGGCAAAGGAACGTCTGCAAAGTACTCAACTTAGGAAAAGCCAAGGAGCGAAAGAAATTCACTAGTTGAGGCAAAATTGAAGAGTGTTGAAGAGCAGCTTGCAGCTTTGAAGGAGAAGTAAAGGGAGTTATCAGCTAGCATCTTTGGAGTCACGAGCCTAGTCTCATCAAAGCATTTAGACCGAGATCAAACAAATAGAGGGAGAGGTTGATGTTATAATCAACACTGCCCCGCTAGACGGTGAGATGGCCGAAGCATTGAAGTCCTTAAAAGCATTTGTCTAGGTTGCCAAGAGAGAGTTGAGGGATTTGAAACCCTTTGACTAGACCTCTTTCACTCTCTCTTTCTCTTTTTATCTCTTTGTACTTGAAACTTTATAATCATTTAATCATGAATATAATTTCTTTTACTTGCTATCAATGACGCATCCTACATTCAAAATTTATCAAAGTAAATTTTTTTATGACTGAACTTGACAAAATTTTGCAAGCTACCTACGTACCCTGTAAAGGGATTAAGTCATAACGTAGTGCAAACAATTGGAGTTGTCAAAGGATTTAGCCGTTCACAGTTAATATTCTTGTGGGTTATGAGTGACTTACAGTTTTAAGCTCGTATGTCAAGGTGCATTGCAATTTAACTTGAGTTAATAGTTTATACTTCTATCAAGGAGGATCTTCTTCTTCTTCTTTTTTTTTTTTGTTTTGTTTTGGATTGGTTTTTTTTTCAAGTGTAGTATCTTTTTAGAGACTTCTTGTTGATGGGGCTAATTCGTAGCCCGTCTTTAGCAATCAGCTTATACGCACCATTGAGATACACTTCCTTGACCACATAAGGTCTACCCCACTTTGGTGCAAATTTATTCCCAGCATGATGAGTGATGATGACATGCTTTCTTAGTACGAGCACCAAGTCACCAACTTAAAAGGACTGGGAGCGCACCTTTTTGTTATAAGCCTTGAATAGTCGAGCTTGGTAGCACTCTAGTCTTTTTTGTGGCTCTAGCCTCTTCTCATCGAGGGCTTCCAATGCTTGGAGATGTAATCGGGTATTATCTTCCTCTGTCAGTGCTTCTTGTATAATGATCCTTAGAGACTGAATTTGTTGCTCAAAGGGGATAACAGCCTCTACACCGTAAACTAAAGCATATGGGGTTGCTTGTGTAGGGGTTCTATAAGTGGTCTGATATGACCACAAAGCTTCTCCAATTCTTTCATGCCAGTCCTTTTGAATTTAGAAACTACCTTTTTAACAAGTTGCAAAGCGTTTTGTTGAATGCCTCAGCAAGGCCTTTAGCTGGGGTATAGTACATTGAAGACTTCTTTTACTTAAAGTCGAACTTTTAGGATAACTTGTCAATTAGGCTGTTAGAGAATGGCTTGCCATTATCTGTGATCATGTCCTATGACAGTATATGATGTTGAGGTGGATGAAGTCAGCAACATTTTCTTTCTTGACTTCCTTGATGGGAACTGCTTCGGTCCACTTGGAGAAATAATCGGTAGCAACCAAGATATAAAGATGCCAATAGAAGACTTTGTCATTGGTCCAACGACGTCCATGCCCTAAGCATCTAAAGGCCATGATGTGACGGTAGGATGGAGTGGCTCTGGTGGTTGATGGATGAAATTAGTATGGAACTGACAGGACTGGCATTTTTGGTGTGAATTCCATGCAATCCTTAACCATAGTCGGCTAATAATAGCCCATTCTTTTTATATGGAAGTAGAGCTTTGGTCCTGACTAATGTGCATCACAAACTCCTGAATGCGTTTCTTCCATGACTTAGGTTACCTTATTATTGTTCAAGCAATGTAGGAGGACTTCGTCAAATGATCTCTTGTAGAGTATGTTTTTGAAATAGAGGAAGCGACGCATGCACCTTTTGATGTCTGCTCGTCAACATGGATCATCCGGCAATTTTTTTTGCTCTAGGTAGTCCACGATTGATTGACGCTAATCTTCTTCTTCTACCTTGAATACCCCAACAATGTTGCTTTCATCTTCCTGGGGTTCTTCCTCTTTGAAGATCGGGGGAACCACCTAACTCTGGTAAATGAGTTTGTGTGATTCCTTCTCAGGCATAGCCAATGTGGAGATAAGTTTAGCTAAAGTGTTTGCTTGTCGATTGTCTTTCTTGGCACATGTTCAAGTGACATGTCCCTTAGCCATCCCATGAGTCTTTTGGTATAATTCAAATATGGGAGCAATTCGGGCTTCCTCACTTCATAAATCCCTAGTAATTGGTTAATTACTAGCTTTAAGTCACTGTAAACCTTGAGGTGTAGCTACTTAATGTCAACTGCCATTTCTAGCCCAAGAATTAAGGTTTGATATTTTGCCATGTTGTTGGTGCACTTTTGAGTTAGCGTGAAGGAGTGTGGAAGGACCTCTTCGTCGGATGTAACGAATACTACTCCAGCATTAGCTTTGCTTCTACATGCAGCCATCAAAGTACATCTTCCATAATGGTACCACTTCAACTAGTAGTGCATCTTCATTTGGAAGGTTGTTTGATAGGTCCCACTCAAAGGGGATTGGATGATTAGCCAAGAAATTAGCTAAGACTTGTCCTTTCATAGCCCTTTGAGGGATGTAGACTACTTCTAACTGTTGCAATTGGAGATACTACCTTGCAAGTATTTCAAAAAGAACTAGCCTTGTCATGATGTATTTCAGTGGGTTTGCCTTCGAAACCAAGCGAACTGCATGTGCTTGGAAATAATGCTTTAACTTTTGTATGGAAAAGATAAGTACCAAACACATCTTCTCAATTGGCGAGCATTTCAGCTCATTTAGCATCATCATCCTACTCAAATAGTACAAGGCATTTTCCTTCTTGTCCTCATTTTCCTGAGCTAGCAGAGCTCCAACTGAGGACTCTTGTGCGGTAATATACAAAGTGAGTGGGTGTTTAGGCATGGGCGCGGCCAACACTGAGGGCTTCGTCAAGTATGACTTTATACTTTTGAATGCTTTTTTGCAGGATTCATCCCACTTGAAGGAGATACCCTTCTTCATGAGTCGACTAAGCAGTTGACATTGCCCAACCAAGTTTGATATGAATCTCCTTATGTATGCCAGTCTTCCTTGAACGCTTTTTAGTTCATGAATGTTTCAAGGTTTGGGCATTTTCAAGATTGCCTCAATCTTCTCTTGATCAATCTCTATGCTTCGGTGGCGAACAATGAACCCCAAGAATTTTCCAAATGCAACCCCAAATGCACACTTTAACGGGTTTATCTTCAGGTGGTATCTCCATAAACACCAAAAACCTTCCTAAGATTGTCTAGATGGTCTTCTTTCTTTCTTGACTTGACCACCAAATTGTCAACATAGCACTCAATGGTTTTATGGAGCATGTCATCAAAAATCTTCTATATAGACCGTTGGTACGTGGCCTCAGCATTCTTGAGATTGAAAGGCGTTACTTTGTAATAGTATATGCCTTTAGAAGTGCGAAAGGCAATCAACTTCTTATATTCGGGTGTTATACGTATTTAATTCTATCTCGAAGACTCGTCCATGAATGAAAGTGCCTCATGTCTAGTGGTGGCCTCAATCATTAGCTCTGTTATTGGCAACGAGGTGTCATCTTTAGGGTGGGGCTCGTTCAAGTCTCTAAAGTTCACTTAGACTTGAATTTGCCTGTTCTTCTCTCTTACCGGGACTATACTGGATATCCAAGTGGGGTATTTGACCTCTCAGATGAAGCTGACCTCGATGAGTTTATTGATTTCAACTTCAATCATGGGAAGCAGTTTGGGCCTGAATCGGCATTGTGCCTGCTTAACTGGTCGGACCCTTTCTTTATTGCAAGGTGGTGTACCGCAACTTTTGGATTGAGCCTGGGCATTTCCTTATATGTTCAAACAAATACGTCTTTGTATTCTTTTAACAGGTTGATGTATGCTTGAACTCCTTCAATTTGTAAAGTACTAACGTAGGTTGGCTATGGATTCTTTTCATCCCCCAGATTGACCTCCGTCAACTTACCCACGGTGGCCTTAACCCCTTCTTCAAATCAAGGAGGGGCAACTTCGGCGTCCTCTTCAATTGGGCCCCCTTCACTCAGTGTAATGTGAAAGGATGATCCAACGCTCTCTCTGTCATTTTTCTTATCACCCACTTCATCATTTGTGTGGATGATGGTTTGCATTTTTGCCTTCAAGTCCTTATCACACGTGATGATTAAGTTCGGACGGCACTTCATTCTTGATGGAATTCGACTTAGAGCTTCTAGCCTATTGTCTTGTTTTGTTTAGGGTTTATTGTTTTAAATACTCTCTTTCGGCTTGGACCATGCCCCCGATGTGTAGTTGAATCGAGTCTGTTGAAGATAAACAGTTGTGCTAACTTGCTTTGATTTGTTGAAGAGTGGCTATCTTTAGTGATATGATTTGTCGTTGCCCTATTAATGGTAATAAGGAGTGGACTTGTTCTATGTATCTAAGACCGGCTCACGGGTTTTTGTTCTCGGATAGCTGAGGTAACTTTCCTAATGGCGATTGCTCCTGTGGGCTATACCCTGCTTTGGTGAGAAGCTTGTACGCCTTAGGACCAAAACATTTGGATGTCCTTAACTCTTTGTCTCGGCATGCTCTCCCTTGACTTCTCTGAGGGTTGTGGGAGTGAACCCTTTTGTTTTTACTATGTAAGAGAGAGGACCAAACCCTTCAAGGTAGCATTCTTCTCGAGTTCTTTTCTCGGGCCATGCCCGGAGGAAGGTGGGTTACTTAGGCTATTATCGAGTGGTTGGTGTTCCTTCATCTTTATTTTCATCCTCGAAGGGACCTTCTTTGTGATGCCAGCTTTGTTCTGGTGGAGGAGACCACACCGTTCTCATGAAGCCATGGGCGGCCTAGAAGTGCATTATAAGAAGTGTGGGCATCTATCACATGAAACAAAGCTTGTGGTTCCATATCATCTATCACTAGCTTTATCCTGATAGTGCCTAGGGCTTTTTACCCTCCTTGGTTAAATCCCTGAATCATTAATCGACTGTTTGAAAGTTCATCCATTAGGATTTCCAACTCTTTAACTGTTCTGAGGGGTAATATGTTCACCGCTGAACCACCATCAACCAAGATCCGATTGACTCTCTGCTCTTGAATGTAACCAGAGATGAAAAAGGGCCTGTTGTGCAGCTGAGATCCCAGCATCAAATCTTTATCCATGAAAGTGATTGTAGTGACATAATCTTCCACAGGTGGGTGGCTTTTCTCTTGGAAGCTGCCAGCTTCCTGAGGAGAGCTTTCTACTTGATGGCTCCCTTTGGGTTGGTCACTAAGGGTGATAGGATTAACATTTGCTCTATCATCCTCTAGTGTGATTTTTTCTTATTGGACTAGCTCCATGACTTTGTCCTTGAATACAAAACAATAATGGATTGGATGTTCAATCAAACGGTGATATTTGCAATATTTGGGGTCATCGACCTTCCCAACTCTGGCGGGTCGCTTCATTTCAGGTAACTCGATGAGGCTTGCTCCAAGTAGATTATCAAATATGCCTGAAACATCAGAGTCAAGGAATAGGTACGATTTGGCCTACATTTCTTTTAGGGTCAGCCTTTTTGGTTTTGGTGGAAGAGCCTCCTTCCTTTCAATCGGCTTTTCTTTCATAGGTGGCTTGATAGGCTTCGCCTTTACAGCCATTGCCTTAATTACCATGGATTCTTTACTTGGGTCTTAGTGGCAGGCTTGTTGATGAAGGGTTTGCCCATTTTTTGCTTGTCTTTTGATCTTTGGGAGTCTTGCATAGGTGAACCATAGACTCTACTAGCTGTCATGCGTAGCTCCATATCATGGGCACGAGTAGCTAACTCTTTAAAAGTTTTGGGTTGAAGTACATCTTACAAGGGATTTAATGATGGACCCAATTGTAAGATGTACTTTAACCCTTAATGCATTCCTTGGATATACATTTCAATTCCGGAGGCCTCGGATAGCTTATCCTTTCATTTCAAACTTTTGCTTCTTCAGTGATTGATGTATTTGATGGCTGACTCATCCTTCTATTTGCGAGTATTAGTGAGTTCACTCATGCTAACCGTTCGCCTAGTGCTATAAAAGTAATTAAGGAACTCTTACTCCAACTGGTCTTAGTTGTCGATGGACCTAGGCTCCAAGTCAATGTACTAATTAAAGGCGTTTTCTTTTAATGACCGAATGAATTGTTTGACAAGGAGGTCACCGTAAGTTCCAGCATCGTTGCAAGTTTCAATGAAATGCGTTATGTGCTGCTTTGAGTTTCCTATCTCATCAAATTGTTGAACTTGAGAGGTTGATAACTAGCTGGCATCTTAGTCTTTATATACAATTTAGTATTTAGTATTTTATGTCAAAATTTTAGTCTTTAAATATTTTATAATTTTCAATTACTTATATAGACGTATTTTTGTTTATGCTCACATGTATGTGGGTGTGTGTGTCTCTTTAACTTATGTGGTATTGTTAAAAAATCGGTTTATGGGATGGGACTTCACCTTTCATTTTTCTTTCATGTGTGACAGTGACAAAGTACTGTTAATTATATTCACTTTTCAATAGTTAATTACTATGTATCCAAAAATGGATTATATGTGTATAAATTCTGTTATTGAAACTGAAATTTAACAAATTCCACTAAGAGCAATACCATTTATGATGATCTTGAAGTTGGTGATAATAATGATATAAGTATGAAAATGATAATAAGTTCTTCGATTTTCTTTACTTCTCAAAAAATTTTATAAAACCAGCCAACTACTCTTTCAAGATTATGACAGTTTTGATCTTGTACGTTTTTTTTGTAAACAATTAATTAAACTTTTAATTTTTTTTTAAAAAACTCTTATTATGTTGAGAACTGATACAAGACTTTAAAAATTGAGTTTGTAATGTTGTAGGTGAATATTAAATAATTTCTACTAAGAAGCATGTCTATCATTATTTGTGAAATAATCAAATTTATTTAACTATTGTTTGTTCCTCTTTACTTTGTTCCACTAATGATTGAATTCGGTCTTGAATGAAAATCTGTAGGTACATTGAGTTCAACCTATTATTAGCTCATTAATTGAATATGATCAAAACTAGATTTGGAAAACCGGAGGATTGGACAGAAGGGTTTTGAGTGTTGTTTTTTACTTGCACTTATGTTTCATATCAAAGAAAAAAAATTTAAAGAAAAACAAAATCATTTATATATGAATCCAATTTCCAAAGTAAAAAATTCTAAAATTTAGGAAATAAATTTAAAAAGTTCAAATTGTCACAAGTGTTAAAAAAGCTATAATATCTTAATAACTTAAAACACTAATTTATAATAACAAAATTAATTAACCAAAGGCTTATGCACTTTGCCTATTCTTATAAACTTTTAATCCTATCATCTATCAACAATGAAGTATAACTTTATTAATTATTCAAAATTAATCACAATTCCAAATATAATTTAGCATTTTAATTATTTTAAAAATATAATATAATTAATTTTAAAACTAATTTATAATAACAAAATTAATTAACCAATATTCTTATTAGACTTATGCACTTTGACTATGCATAAACGTTCTTAATCCTAATATATATCAACAATTTATAATTTTAGAAATTATCCAAAAACTATGATAAATATCTATACACTATTATTTTCAAAATAATGTACAATATCAGATATTACAAAATAACAAAATACCTGCATACCAAAAAGCTAGAAACAAGATAATTAAAACATACAAGTCTCATTTTACAAAAATGAAAAAGAGCTGTTTAATATAGTAATTATAAAATTAAATTTATTAACCAGTGCGCTTAGAGGGATCATGCACTTTACCTATTTACATGAGCTCTCGGCAAAAATATTCCTTATTGTTCTCAACTGTAGATAAAAATATAAATTTTTACAATAACTTGCATTTATTATTCAAAATGTATTATCATGTAAAACCAACCAAAAAAAATTTGTACCATAATTTCATTGAAATTTATTTTATTTTGAAAATATTATTAAATGCACATGTCAATTATATTAGATAATTCATAAATTTATAAAATAGTGATATATTATTTCCTTTATTATTTATATATTAGTTTGGCTTATGCGTTTGAAAAAGTTACTTAAAATTTAACTTTAACAATGTTATATTGTAAAAATTCACAATAGTTAAAATTCATAAATACATAAAAAATAAAAAATGAAAAATCAAATTTCTAAAGTCCCATTTACAATATCTAATACACACACACACACACACACATATAATTTTTCATTTTTCAAGTGAAATTAAAAATTTGTAATAAATCACATTTAGAATGAATATAACAAGGAATGGATATTTTTCAAAACTATATTTTGAAAAATAAAATTATTTAATTTATATGTCTTTTAATTTGAACATTTTAGTTAAGAGGCATTAATGAAAATAATTAGATGATCTTACTGTTTAAGACTTTAACCATCAATATTTTGCTGTAAATGTTGACAATAGTCATAAAAAACTACGTGTTATAAAAAATGTGTTATAATTTAAAATTATGAAGCATTTTAATTATTTTTATATATGAAGTATTTTTACAGTATGATTAGGTTTGAAAATATTACTGCATGAACACGTCATGTTTATTGTAATAATTATGAAAACTATATATTATTTATATTCATTACATTAGTTTAGAATTATGTTTAAAATTATTATTTTATTTAATATTTTGTCTAAAAGAATGCTTAAATTTTTAAATAGTTAATATTTCACAACCAATTTATATTAAGTTTATTAATCAATCAATGCATATTATAAATATAAACAAAATTGTAAGAAATAGTTAAAAACAAATAGTTAGTTTGATAAAAACTTCATTTATTTAAAGAAATTGCTCAATGGTTATACTGCTTTGTAAGTAAAGATTTTTATTTGTGATTTCACTTCAAATAAATAGAAATATTCTTTATAATTTTCTCTCCGGCTGAATGATTTGATGAATTATATGTATTAATTTTCACTTAACAACAAAAATATAAAACATGGGGATATTGCTTTTTATTTGAAATGCCTTTTTATACGTTGAATATTAGTTTACAGACACTCATCATTTATATTAATTTTGCATTGTAGTTTGCCTAAACACAATATTTAATTATATCATTTTTTATTAAAATTTTAATCATGGACAAGATTTATGTGTTAATTATCAAAAGATACGATTTACTCATGCTTAGCGTTAGTTACAAACTAGTTATATATTTATATTGAGTCTATATTTCTATTTTTATATTTAAACGTGTGTTAATTACTTTAGGGTGCCACAAAGTTAATTTTCTAAAGTAAGTTTTTTCTTTTATTAATTTTCTTTTCTACATTTTTCATTCCTTTTAATCTTTTATCTCCTTAGTTATTTTCTTTCCTTTTTCCATTTTATAAAATTTTTAATGCATTAATGTGCGTGACGTGTCACAATATAAACTTCTTCAAATAATTCTATTATTCTACCATTTGCATTTCTTCCTTTTTTTTTATTGTTTAATCATCCATCTTTAACGATTATCTTAGTTTTATAAATTTTTAATCTGATTTTAAAATTTGAGATTATTTGAGAATTAACTTTTAATAAAATTAAATATTTTAGAATTATGTAGAATGTGCTAGTTTAGCTAGTTATTATTACCAAAGGCTTATTTTTGGTATCACGAAGTTTATTTCCAAAAATATCCTTATATTTTAATAGTAAGAGGATTAGATAGTACATTTAATCAAATTAAATTTATTTTTGAAAATTTTCTCTTGCTTAACTTCTAACTTTATATTCACTCCTTAAACTTTCCATTTTGACCCACCTTTCCCTTTTGCTCTTTGACTACTTTTCCGTTTTCTAATTCCATCGTCAACCATCATGTTGTCTATCTTTAATTAATTGAAGTTTCATTTGTTCTCTCTGTCTATTTACAATTATTGAAAGTGGTGTTTGACTCTAATTAATTTAATTTTTATTTTGACCACATTCAGTATTTTCATAATTTAGATAATTTTTATTTTTAATATTTTTTTATCAATTTATTCTTAGTTTAATGAATAAAATTTATCTGATTTAATTAGTTCATTTAAATAGTATTCAACCAACCACATAAAAAGGTAACATAAATTAAAAGATTTGAAAAAAGAAAATGACAAATGCTGTAATTAAGTATGGTTTTTAATCTACGATCAGAAATTTCTTATCATGAAATCTTTAAAGATTTGACTCTATAGCAAAACATATTATTTTAATACGTCAACTTTTCTACTACGATCATGGTGATTTTTTAAATTTTATTTTAAATTTATTGTTATTAGATTTTAACCTTAATTAATTTTAAAAATAAACATTATGGCCTTTAACTATAGTTTTTTCATGAAATAATTCTATTTTCTTTGTATATTTCTAATTATGTTAATTTTGACAAAATCAAATGCCAATTAATGAAATAACATAAACATAAAAATAATCTAACTTTGTAAAATTGGCAATAATCATTTTGAAATTCCACTAAGAAGCTAAATCAAGGAGGAATATACACCAAATATAGTATTATTTCAAGGTAATTATAAAATTTAAAACTCTGTAAAGTTTTTTTAAAAATAATTATACTTTAAAACTAATAAACATAAACTGAAAATAAATTTAATAAATCAGCCGAAGTAATATTTGGAAAGTCAACCAATTAAAATAATAAATTTAATATAAAATCAAATCTTTAAAATTTTCATAATGAGAACATTTTAATTGTAAATTAAAAAATAAATTTAATTACAGAATTTATCATTTTTTCTTTTCATCTTAATTTATGCAATCTATTTATAATGTTTGTTTAATTCTATTTAACTCGATCAATATAATTATATTAAGTTTACTCACTCAATTAAACATTGACAAATAAAATAATATTAAAAAATTAAAAAATCTAATTTAACAAAATTGGCTATAATTATTTTAAACTTTAACTAATAAACTAATTTTTCAATCTAATTGGTATTAAACCATACTCATAAGTAGATATTATAAATTAAAACAATAAAAAAGAAAAAAAAATAAATGTTGTCATTGAAATTAAATTTTAATTAAAAATTAATTTTTTTTCTCATTGTGAAATTTTAAATATTTGACTCTATAATAAACGTATTGTCTTTATTTGTTGATTTTCTACCATGATAATGAATAAATTTTTAAAATTATTTTTTATTTTATTTTATTTTATTTTTTTTTAAAAACACATTGGAACTTTTTAGTTCAAAAATTTTCTTAAAGTAATTATATTTTTGGTGCATAAATATTTACTTCATAGTTGAATTTCTAAATAATTATGGACAAAATTTTCAAGTTAGAACTTTCAGTTTATAATATTATTTCATTGATTGATGTTAGACTTAGTGAATACAATTAATATAATTTAATTTGTTGCATTTAATGAACGTTATGAATAGATAACATATAAAACAACGAAGAATAAAAATGGCATATGTTTTAATAAAAAAAAAACCTTTTATTTTGCAATTAAATTTTTATCAAGAAATTTTTAAAGATATGATTCTACAATAAACATATTATCTTAATTGGTAGCTTTTCTATCATGATTATAGTTGATTTTATTAATTTGATTTTATAATTTCTTTTTATTAGTTTTTGACCAAAATCAATTTTTAAAAGAATAATTATTGTCAAAATCGATTTTTAATTTACAATGAAAATTTTCTCAATATGAAATTTCATAATGAACAAATTGTCTTAGTTGGTTTATGTCTTGACCTTGGTTGCGACTGATTTTATAAATTGATTTTAAATTTTAATTTTTGTAGTTGTTTAATTATAATTAATTTTGACAAATAACACTTACATTGTATTTGGTCTTAAAATGACCTTGAAATAATTCTATTATTTTGTATACTTCTCGTTGATTTTAGCTTCTTTGAATTTCAAAATGATAATAGCATAATTTGTTAAATTAGTCTAATTACAATCGATAATTTAAATAGCATCACACGATCCA
The DNA here is from genome assembly GCA_019155195.1 of Avicennia marina. NCBI lineage: Eukaryota > Viridiplantae > Streptophyta > Magnoliopsida > Lamiales > Acanthaceae > Avicennia > Avicennia marina. The sequence goes on along the minus strand of CM032754.1, from coordinate 13,747,830 downwards.
TATAAAAAATTGCATAACTTAAGGCAATAAAAAAGAAGAAAAATGATAAGGTTATGGTCAACATTATTGAATTGAACTTAAGTTCTGTTTTTTTCTAAATTGTTTAGCCATAATTAATTATAGCACATAATCTATGAATTACTTTATGGCGGATATCAAGTTTAATTATAAAATTTTAAAAATTATTTAATTGTTGAATAATATATCAATGAATAAGTAAAGAAAATGTAAAAATATAAAGCACAAAATTATATCCATCATTAATTTATTATATTCATTTTGTTTTAATAAGCCATAAATTAATGCCCATTGTTTATTTTATCGCATTTCAACGCAATTAAAATTCTATCATTTGTTTACGCAAATAACATATAAATTACTGTGCAATGGGCAATAAGTTAAATTGGCATCATTCTTTCAGTTATTTAAATTTCAAATAATACATCAAAACGTTTTTAATTTTTTCTTTGTCGAATTTAGTACAATTTATACTTTTAAATCCTTTTTTTATTATTTGGAATGATATTCACATTATTATCAAATATTAAAAATATTTAAAATGCATAAATGATAATTTATATAAATTTAAATGATGTAATAGGTGTTTAATTAAATTTTGTGTTATTTAATTATTAAAATAGATAAAAGATAATTAAAGAAAGTAAAAAATAAAAATTTAAATCAATTTCACCATTAATTTTTTACATTCATTATGTTTTAATAATGCATGAATGGATGCCTAATTTGCATTTTAACGCATTAAATAGTTTGTTATTTGTGTACTCTGTGAATTACTTTACGTTGGGTTTTAAGTTTAATTAAAATTAATTTTTGAATTATTTAACTGTCAAATAATACATTAACGTAAAGTAAACAAAATGTGTAAGAAACAATAAAAAAAATGAAATCAGTTTCATCTTTAATTTAATGTAAGCATTGTGTGATGAAAGTCATAAACAATGCTTATCATTCATTCTACTGTATTTCATGAATGTGCTTAATATTGAATTTGACAAACACTACTAGAAATTCGGCGAATTGGAACGACTTTTTGGCATAATTTCTCCGTAAAAGCCGTTCCAAATTTGATTTGGAACAAATTTGGAACGGTATTTTTTCCACTCCAAAACGGCACGTTCCAAAATATTTTGGAACGGCATTACGAAGCCGTTCCAAAATTGCCGTTCCAAATTTTGAAACGGCATTACAAAGTCGTGCCAAATTTTGGAATGGCTTTCTAATGCCGTTCCAAATACATGCTAGCGCTACAGTATTTGGATCTGTAATGGATCGCATTTGGGACGGAAATTTGGAACATGTTATTTTTGGAACAGTTTAGGAACGGCTTTGATACGGAACTTTGGAACGGTGTTGGCACGACACGTTTTGGAACAGTTTTGGCACGGTATGTTTTGGAACCGCTTTGGAACGGTTCTATTTGGCATGGCGTTGGCACGGTTTGTTTTTGACACGGCTTTGGCACGGCTTAGGAACGGTTTATTTGGCACGGCTTTGGCACGGTATAACGGCTTAGGAATGGTTTATTTGGCACGGCTCTAGCACGGTATATTTGGCACGGCTTAGGAACGGCTATGTGGCACGGCGTTGGCACGGTCCGTTTTGGAACGACTTTGACATGATATATTTGGCACGGCTTAGGAACGGTTATTTGGCACGGGCCGTTTTGGAACAACTTTGGCACAGACGTTTTGGAACGGCTTTGGCACTGCTATTTTCGAATAGCTTTGGAACGCATTTTGTACAAATGTATAGGAATGAAGAAGGATCGATTTGGACGCAAATTCAAATTTTTTTTTGCATATTTTGGCCAAAATTCTTATGCAATAATTGTCAAAATTATTTACCATGTTTGCTTCGACGTCAACTAAAATTTAAAAGCACACAACCATCATATTACTCCATTAATACAAAATAAAATTGAAACTATTCAATCTAAGACATTATGTGTATTGTAACAATAACTTGACATACGGAGGAAGGTTAAAAACTCTAAGTGACATGGCACACTAGTCAAGCCTCTCGTCATGATCATCATCTGCATCTTGATTCGGGGACCAGGATGGCTTACCAGAAGTGAAAGCTTGAGGGTAGTTTGCGTTAACCCAATTCAATAATTGATTTAATTGTGCCTCATTTCGCTCAAGCCTCTCCTCCGCACTCTTCCATTTCTCCTCAGCCATAAGCAGTTTCTCTTCTGTTTGAATTAGTTTTTGCTCCACATTGCGTAACTCAAGAGAAGGTGAGGAGGTTTGCGAGGTGGATCCCCTACAAAAATTGCGAAAGTTGTTACCCTCTGATCCTATGCCCAGCAGTCGGCCTTTCTTAAAGCCACCAAGAGCTATTGCGACAGCATTGCTACTAGATGAACTGTAAGATAATCCCCCTGCTGCGGTTGGATCATCGGAATCCATGGCATTTACTTCTTCTAGTGCATTCGCGATATTCTCCTGTATATTAATTTATTTTTATAAACGATGAGAAGAAATTAAAAGATATATTTATGCATACTGTGTAGAAGAGACAGACAAAGTTATCGCTTGGATCTGTGCACGAGGTCCTGCCCAATCCCCAGATGCAGTATTCCAAACCTTAGAGTACAACTCTAATGGATTTGGCGGCCTGCCCAAAGTTGTCTCCTACGAGAATATAATATATGAATTTAAATAATGAAATAATAAGAAATTTCATATTATGGGAAAATAACGTACGTTGATTTTTTAAATATAGCTCAACTAACCATTCGGTGGCTGTAGGCAGTAATAGATATCGAACCTCCTTGGTAAATAGTGGATGCTGAGGCCGTATCAGCAAGTCGATTGTTTTTATTTTTTTCACACGTTTCAGTAAATGACTCCTGTGCCCACTCATTCTTCATTTCTACCCAATTCTCTTGGGATACCCATGGTGGCTTTATATCAGAAACCCTTGCACGGTGTAAGTGCTTCCTTAGGAGCTCAGAAGCTTTCTTCTTAAAGTTCTTCTCAATTGCAGTCGTGTCTGTAGAGTTCCATTCAAATTCTGCCTGTAAGGAAATTTATATTTTTTACACAAACAAGTGTCAATGGTACTTCATGTATGCATAATAAGAATCAGATAATTCACAATATACAATCACGATTCACCTAAGTACTTCATGTAACTACTATTGTGCAAACACTACAGCAACATTTAACCATTGCTACGTAGAAACCGTATGCTGGTATATGGCAAACTTGTGCTCGAACTCTTTTCAACACTAGTATCTCAACCTAATCGTTCATGAAGTAGTCCACCACCATGCATAAACACGCTGGTTTTCTCCTCCATACATTTTCATTTAAATCAATACTGAGATTCATAAGTGGACAACAATGAATGTTCTTATAATTAATTAGCGAGAAATAAAGCAAAATAACAGACATACACATATATCCGATTGGTTCAAACCTGGCAAGCAGGAGAAAGAAACCACATGTGCACACACAAACATAGGCTATCATATATTAAATCATTCATATTATTGAATTTGTTCAAATAGCACATATAACAACATCTATGATACATCCATACATCCATGTCAAAAAGCATACATTAATTAAGCAACTCACCAACAACACAACCCATAGCCGACAAAATGTATAAGTTCATGTATTTTGAAAAAGTACACCAACATGTAACACGTTATGTGCCACATACCCGAAAATTTATGCAATATACAAAATTCGCCCTAGTACTTGTCCACTAACCTTAAATAGGCGAAACCAGAATTTTTTAATGTCGAGCTCAACATCCTTGAATCGAACCCAAGCACCATTGTAGTGGCCAAATATAACCTCTCTTATACAGTCAGTTACTTCTTTATATACACTGTGAAAACAATCTATGTTATGATAAAACTTCAATAACATACATTGATGAGTATAAAATGAAATATGCAACCATACTGGAAGGTTTGCAGGGTTATGTGTATAGGTCCTCCAGTCTTCCAGTGAGATGTTTCTGATGGTTGTACATTTGGAGTTACTTCGGCAACAGAGTTCTCTTGTTGGGCATTGGAGGCAAATGTGCCACCCTCGAAATCCAGAGGGCTAGGAAGACTATTATGTAGTGGAGATTGTGTTGGTGAGGGTGGCTGTGTTTCAGAGTCTTCTGAAATAGGTCTATGTATAGCAGAGTTACTCCGAATTGTATTGAGCCTTCCTCCAATAGATTATGAATTACGTCCATGTCCCCTTGAATAAGCACCACGTGTCATCTGAGAAAAATTAAACGAATAAATAATAGTTCCAAATAACGTGGGACAGCTATGACTTGACAAAAAAATTATCATACACAAAGTACCACATTACCCCCTTCACTTTAAATTATGTCAAACTTGATAGATACGACAGACCAACATTCAATTTGAAATGTTATTTCCCACAGTTTAACAAAAAAAAGGCGCCGTCGTGCTCGTTGTCGCGACGGCGGTCGCGACGTTATGCCCTCTTTATATATAATTGTTGACACGGCCAAAATCTCACATTCTCCTCCAAACTCTCTTATTTTTCACTAAAAACTTCCATCGTCGTTGTTGTAGTTCTATTATTCGACAGTGTATCTTTGATTCACGTCATATAATAGTAAGTTTACTTACAATTCTGTCTTTTGTTTAGACGATATGTTTATTTAATCTCGTGATTGAGGTTTAGTATGAAATTGAATAGTATGTTATGTTTATACAATTTGTTCATAGATTTGTGGCCCAAAATGTTGTGGTTTGTATGTTTACATATATGTTTAGACTTGAAATATAGTGGTGACATCAAATTTTATTCGAAATTGTATTGTATATAAGGTGTTCGATGAATTACCTCTATTGATAATTAGCAATATTGTGCCACTAAACGGCTACGTAGTATTCGTAAATGGGTAATTGAGAATCTTGTGCATGTCAATTGTGCTACTTACTGTATGACATTAGAATGATTTGTTTAGAACAAAACCATTACAAATTGCATTGCATATAAGGTGTTCGATGAATTGTCAACGTTGATAATTTGCAAATGTTTTCACGATGCTACGCCGTCGTAGAATGGGGATAGTTAGGATTGTTGTGCTATTGTTTTGGCGTGTATGCAAGTTCGGGATTGTAGTACCCATTTTCTTATACGGTGCGATTCTTATTTGGGGCGCAAATATGACACATTATGTAGGATGTCGTCGTGTGTAGTGTATGTGAAATGTTGATTAGTAGCGGGAGTTGATAATATGTGATAAGGTTTGAAAACGTTGATAATTAACTGGCTGATCATTTAATATGTTGTTTTGCAAGATAATGCCACCGAAAAGAACCCGAGATGCACCATCATCCAGCGCGGGTGAAAGGAGAATCTTTCTGACAGATGAGGCAAAGGAAAAATATGAAACTGTCATAAAAAATCGAAGCTTTGTGCCTGAGCGCGGAATAGTTCGAGTGATGCAACACCATCAATTATACCATCAAACTATTAATGCTTTGGGTTGGTGGCAATTCACTCAAGAGCCCGAGCACCCCGCGGTGAAGCCTGTGGTTAGGGAGTTTTACTCCAACATGGGGAAATATCAAAGTGATCGAGTTTGGGTGCGAGGCGTTAATGTATATTATGATGCAGCCACAATAAACCAGTTGCTGGGAACACCACAGAAGGAACATAGTGCAAGATTCAATCAGCTATTGAACTTACATAACCCATTGTCTGAAAAAGCTGGAGAGTTATGTCCAGGCAGAATCCAGTGGACTGACCCTTCGGTACGAACTGCAATTCGGAGTGCGGGGTTAAGTGATGTGGCTCGTACATGGTTCTATTTTTTGGCAGCTCGAGTGCGACCTATAAATCATCATACAAGCATCACCAAAGAGCGAGCCATACTGTTATATGCCATCACGAACAGTATATACTTCAATGTTGGATGGGAAATTAGCGTTGGCATATTCAGGTGTTCGAAGATGTCAAGAGAGGTAATGTGGCACCCCCATCTGATCATTGAATTATGCAGGGCTGCTGGAGTAGCTATTGACCCCACAGAGGAGACACTTTCTACACAGAATGAGATTATTTTTGATCTCCCCCCAGATGCGCCAATGGAGCCAGCAGGAGAATATGAGGAGCCCCCTGTTATTCAGCAACCTCCCCCACAGTGGCATGGTATCCTAGGTATGGAACAATTACTTGTAAATTTATCAGATCGTATGGATATGGTAGTCGGACTACTGAGGGAGGAGAGAGAGCATAGGACGCAACAGGATGAGCACATAGGACAGCTTGAGGCCCAAATAGCTTCGCTCACTGCTCGGTATGATCATTATTACAATCAGACTCATCAATATTGGGGCTACGCCACAGCACGAGACGAGGCTATTTATGACTACCAGCGCATGATGGCCACTCACAGTGCAGTAGGACCTATGCCGGCATGGCCTCGTCCATTCAGACCTGTCCCGTATCCCGTACTACAATAGCCACATTCTCCTGAGGATCTGGGCCCATCAATGTCAGAAGACCACGTACCGTCGGGAGATGAGGGTGATAATTAGTGTAGCTATTTTATATTCAATTTATGTATGTTGAACGACATAGTCATTCTGGAGTCGCTTTCATGTATGAACTTTTTTCTTTAGTTGTTCTGCTTATAAATATTTGGTATGCATTTTGATATTTAACTCACATTTCGGAACAAATTCATGGCTACAAGCCTTGTCAACACCCCAAATTTCAGAATAGGTTCAAAATTAAGCTTGCATATACAACAACCACAAGATTTGAAAGCCCAATAGGAATGTTACACATCACATTCTTCTCTAAAATCATCAGATTCACTACAACTAGGTGAGGTATCTGTCGCGGTATCTCTACAACTATCAGTGGACCTATTACTATAAATATCAGCCTCTACATCCTCGTCTGAATCTACATGCAGTCCAATACCAGAAGGATCATGCAGAAGAGGAACGTCTAACAGTGTTGACCACGCACCGTGAACTACATCATTGTCAGGTTGAAAAGGGACATCAGTCCACTTCACTTCCACAGTGCTTCTAGCCTTCGTCTTGCACGCAGCAATCCAATCAACTCTGTTCCTCTTCGAACCCGGGTAGCCTACATAATATACTTGAGTAGCTTATTGAAGAAGCACAAATGGTTCATCTATTTTGTAGATACGTGATAAGTTAACATCAATTATGCCATACTTAGGATGTATTTTTTGTCTGGTTATAGGGTCAACCCATCGACACTTAAAGAGTGTAACATACATATTTGGCAAGTTACAGTATTGAAACTCCAATATTTCCTCCAATAGTCCAAAAAAATCATATTCTACGTCATTGTAGCAGGATGATCGGACGCAAACCCCATAGTTCGTTGTTGATTTGTCTTGGGCATGGTCTATCGTGTGGAACCTAAATCCATTTACCATGGTTTCTAAATAGCACGTGACTCGATTGCTCGGCCCATAGGCTAAGCTCCTAATTAATGGATCACTTATGCTGCTCCTTGGATGTAGGATCTGTTTCACAAAATAATTCCACCAATTATATGCTATTTAATGATTAAACTCAATATTAGTGTTATTATGCTTACATATGTTTTAAACCATGGGAGGAACTGCTCAGCTACTATCTTGTCCATGTTGAGATCAGCCTCGTGATATTGGGAAACAAACACTCTGCTTTCAAAAGCCATATGTTAGCTCAATGCGAAACCATCACCATGCAATTATATTTGCGCTACATGGTGTGTACCTGTAAATTGGTTCAACCTCTGGACAATTTAATAAAACATATGTTTCTGCTGCGTGCTTCTCCGGAGTAGTTAGATAACGTGGAGGCCTACGGCGACATGGTCGACTGGGATAATTGAATATGGAGAAAGCTGTAACTGTAGAGGGCGTAGCTTGTGGGTCACTACGGACTGGTCTATTTCTTTTTGATGAAACAGATGAGTCAAAATAGTATGATACAAATGTAGCTATTTCCTCCACAACATATGCTTCACATATTGAAGCTTCAACGCGTGCTTTGTTTTTGACTTTCTTCTTCAGGGTTCGAAGGAACCTGATAAGAAAATTAATAAAATCACCTTCATGTTTATCAAATAGAAATTAAACCAAGAACATTTGAACATCATTTGTTTTGCAATCAAACCTTTCAAATGGATACATCCATCTATATTGCACAGGCCCACCAATCCTCATCTCATACGGCAAATGAATAACCAAGTGTTCCATTGAGTCAAAAAATGATGGTGGGAAAATTTTCTCAAGGTTGCAAAGTAAAATTGGGGCCTTCTCCTCCAACTCTTGCAGTTGCTCAACGTTTTGAACAGGTAAGCAAATTTGTTGGAATAACAAATTCAATTCAGTCAATACATTCCATACAAACCCCGGCAACAGCTCTCTAAATGCAATGGGAAGTAGGCGCTCCATGAACACGTGCGCATCGTGAGTCTTCATACCATGCAATTTCAGTTCCACCATGTTAACGCACCGACTGATGTTCGAAGCATACCCATCTGGAAATCTTAATTGCATAAGTCACTGACATATCATACATTTCTGATCTCGACTAAGGGTATGTGCTGCCTTGGGCTTACTTCCACCTCTTTCTGGTGGAACTGCAATCTCAGCCCGATCACAAAAATTACTCATGTCCTTACGACCATTCAAGGTATCTTTTGTCTTCCCTTTAATATCCATAACTGTGTTGAACACGTTGTCGAACACATTCTTCTCGATATGCATGACATCAAGATTGTGCCGTAACATATTATCCTTCCAATAAGGTAAATCCCACAATATGCTTCTCTTTGTCCATTTATATTCAGTACCATAACCAGCCACCATTGAGATTGGGTCATCAATGACTCGGGGAAGGCCACAAACCCGATCCCATATACATTCACTTGACATAATAGGAGGTGGGGTGCGGTACTCTAAACGTCCTTTTTTGAAATTTTTCTTATTCCTCCTATAAGGGTGATTAGGGCAAAGAAATCGACGGTGACAATTAAAATAACTTGGCTTCTTACTATGGAGAAGGTGAGTGACCTTAGTATATTCCATACATACTGGACAGGCTATCAACCCAGCACAACTCCACCCAGAAATCATAGAATACGCAGGCAAGTCATGAATTGTCCACAACAAAACAGCCCTCATATTGAAAGTATTATGCCATGATGCATCATATGTTGGAACGCCTTCATGCCACAACATGAGTAGTTCATCGATCAAAGGTTGTAGATAAACGTCAATAAGTCTTTTAGGATTAGATGAACCAGGAATCACTAAAGACAAAAACATGTATGGGTTTTTCATACACAAACCTGGCGGAAGATTATATGGTGTCACAATAACAGGCCAAGATGAATATGTCTTGCCATACGAATCATGCGGTGCAAATCCATCTGCACATAAATAGAGCCTAACATTGCGTGGCTCAGTAGCAAATTCAGGATGGCTCTCATTAAAACTTTTCCATGCTGCCCCATCTGAGGGGTGACACATATTTCCCTCATCAGTTGTATGTGCTGCATGCCAAATCATCTGGTCTGCTGTCACATTTGATGCATATAATCTCTGCAAACGGGGAGTCAAAGGCAAATAATGTAGGCGAGCAAATGGTACCTTTTCTCTATGGTTTTGGGAGCCTGACCTGACCTTGTATCTAGGTGCACCACAAAATTTGCAACAATGAAGGTTAATATCAGATTTCCAATATAACATGCAACCAGCTGGATAACAATCTATCTTCTGCACAGGAAGTCCCAAATCTCTTATAAGTCGTTTCGTACTATAATAGTCTGTCGGCATTCTATGGCCATGAGGTAGGACCTCATCAAGCAAACTACATATATCATCAAAACAACTTTCTGACATGCCATGGTTTGCTTTTATACTCACCATTCTTGCCATAGCCGACAATTGAAAAGAATTTTCACAGCCATCGTACAACGGTTCATCTGCCGCGTGTAACACATCCAAGAATTTATTTGTTAGACTATGAACATCACTTGCTTCAACATGCTCTGTGCCATCAGCTCCGTCATCACCATCATATAATTGATTTGTACCGCTACCACTTACTTCCCACACATATGAGGCACCATGTTGCATTTGTACATCGTGCAACATCCTTTGCTCTCATGAAATCCTTTGATAAATGCCTTCACTTAGGTTGTATTCACTCAATGTGGCAGTTGGCTCAGCTAGATATGGCTGATTTAAGCACTCATTTTCACCATGACTAGTCCAATTGAAACAATTCTTCACGAAACCCTTTCTGAGCAAATGCAATTTCACTTCTTCAGGCTCCAAGAACTTACTGTTCTTGCATCGACAACAAGGACACCTAATTATAGAACCATCCATATAACTTTCTTGTTTTCTTGCCCATTCAACAAAATCATTGACACCATTGACAAACTCCTCAACTAATCCTCGACGTCCATGGAGGTTTTTGTTGTACATCCACGCCCTAATATCTCTCAACATTGTGCACTATAAATTTAAATACAAATAAAAGTTTAAATTAAATATTTTTAAGACATATAAACACATTGCGGCAAAATATCTCTTAACATTGTATATTCATAACTCTAATATTTCTTAACAACGGCACAAAAATTTCATCTTCACTACAAGATTCTCATCATCCAATTAAAAGATTATGATACACAATTATAGTCTCACCTCATTACTTTATATCCATACACAAGCTAATGGGATATTCACAATAAACTAAATCACGAAAGTATAAAAAATCTACACAAATAACAACATTAACCATATAAGGAAAAAATTAATGGTTTATTAGCAAAACCTCTAAAATTAGCAAATTACCTTGGACAATCTTTAAAAAAACCTTTCCTACCCTTTGAGAATGCCTTCAAGGTGGTTTAGAGCCAAAAATTGCGTAAATAGCATCTGGTAAGCCGTAAGGATATTATATATATTTGTAATGGTGGAATGGATTTGGAACGGCAATATAAAGCCGTTCCAAATTTGAAATTCAAATTTGGAACGGCGATAAATTCCGTTCCAAATTTGAAATTTGAAATTTGGCACGGCAATGTAAAGCCGTTCCAAAGCTTGAGTCATATTTGGAACGGCAACATAAAACTGTTCCAAATTTTGGAACGGTATTCTGTACCCGTTCCACATTTGGAACGGTATTCTGTACCCGTTCCACATTTGGAACGGCTTAAAAAAACCGTTCCAAAATTGGAACGACAATAGAAAACCGTTCTAAATTTGGAACGGTTTTTTTAACCGTTCCAGTTTGGAACCGCTTTGGCACGGAGTTTTGTATAATGTCATATATGTTCCAAATTCGTGCCAAATTTGTGCCAGACAGGGACGATTTTTTGGAACGGCTATGAAGCCGTTCCAATTCGCCGAATTTCTAGTAGTGAAATAATCTATCAGTTACTATATGACGGGTATTAAGTTTAATAAAAATAACTTTTTGAGCTATTCAATTATCAAATTATGTATCATTCAGTAAATAGAAATCTCCTTAGAATTGTTGTCAAACAAACAATATTGCTTTTTAACAAAATTTATTTATTTTTTTGATTTGACATGTTCACTATAATTCAAAATCTTATTGTTCTTTTTGTTATTTTATTTTTGTTGTTTAGGAACTAATCTTAAATTTTCTAATATGCATTATTTAATTAAAAAATTCATTATACTAACTTTTATGCAAGTTATTATAAAGTTGAATTACAATCCATCCATCTTAGCACGGATATTATACTAATACGTCTTTATCACATAATTACTTAGGGATGTTTTCATGGTATCTATTTTTATATATTTATCATAAACTATAAATATTTTCATAACATGTTTTATCATAAGTTCATTTCTTGCTCAAATTCTTTTGTTATGTTGTTTGGAATTGTGTTGGACTATTTTTCTGATCACTTTTTTATATGATCGAAGTTGTTTTATTGTTGTAGATAGATATAGATTTGATAATTGTAGAACATTGTTTGTGGATCGGATTTTTGCAGTATTTAGACTTGTGGAGTTAAACGAATTTTTATTTTTTAATGATAACAAAGATAATGAAAAATTTTCTATGACAAAAAGAAAGCAAAACTAAAATTTATTGATTTTCTTATGGGTTATTGTTTTCTTATTAACTATTTATGTTTATTCGTTGTATACTTAACAAAAAATCTTGGAGAAGGAGTTTATACGTTTGTTTTTGTTTTTTGCTATGTGCCTTTAGTGACATTTTTCTTGAAATTTATGTAAAAATAAGAGAGATATTAATAGAAAATTTAAAAAGTATAATAATTGAAATATTTGTTTTTTAGGTGTAAAAATAAAAACAAACATAACCTTAATTTCTTAAATCTTCATCATCAACTATGCCCTTATTATAAGTACATGTACATATGTATGCATAAAAGTGTGCCTCACCTTTATAAGTTTTTGCTTTGTGAAACGACACTTATATCATTAATTAAATACTCATCCTCATTAACAAATAGACTTTAATATAAAATTCTATCTAAAATATAAACCCAATAGAATTCTACCTTATAAAAATTAGTTACACAGTTTTATGTCAATTAAATAAAATTAAAATATTAATAGAATCCTAATTGTTTAATCCAGTTTTATAATTATTTATAATTACAATTATCGACTACAATGATAATACAAAAGTGCATAATTATTATTTTCAAAATAATAATAAAAGAAGTTGGAGGATAGATTTCATAACTACGGTGCTTGATAAATATAAAATAGATTAATGTGTTAAAAAATCATAGATATAAATATCATTCAAATGAAGTTATTAAAGACCAATAAGTAGCAACATAAATAAAGTGGCAAAAATGAGCTAAATCTTTAAATAAATAAATTATGACGTATTAAGAAAAATTACTGTTACCATCACATAAACAATATATTATAAGATATTTAAAATACGCGGATATTTGACTATCAAAGTTTAATTATCGTAATACAATACCATAGCCACAGAATAATACTAACTAGGACATGAAAATTTTGACTATAAAGATAATATACTAATATTTGCTTGATAAATGTAAAATATAAATTTATCGCATAGAAGAGCATTAAAGGCTAGAAGTTATAGAAAATTTGATTTTAATTCAATTTATGTGACTAAATATGAACTACAAATTTAGAATACAAAGGTAATAATTAATAATTACTATAAAGACTAAACAAAGACTATTATTTGTGTTATCTAGATATTTTATTTTATAATTCAAAATTTAAATAACCCTTTTAATTACATTTCTATCTTCATTAAATATATCTGAGATGAAATGGAAAAATCTTTTACCAATCAAAATTTGTTTATATAAATTAAAATTTAAATAGCCCTTTTGCTCATTCATTATTTTACTTAAATAAGAGATACTATGGAAAATTAATTTATTATTAAAAGTACTATAATCTATCCAAGTCCTAATGCTAAAAATTAAAATTACATATTTTACTTTATTTAAATATTTAATCAATTTGGAGAGCACGGCATTAATATTATTTGTCCTATGGTTAACACAATAAAATAAATATGTAACTGAATGTTAAAAAGATAATTGTACTAAAAGACAAAAATTAAAAGGTCAAAAGTGGTAAATTTAAATTAAATTTCAATTTTAAGACTAAAAGTAAAACAAAAACCAATATAGTTGGAATTAAATTATCACATGTTTCTTGAAAATCGATATTAAAGGTCTTAAAAGTAATATATTAATTTGCTAGATTTGAAAATGGATCAACAAGTCTCAATTCATTATATATATATATATATACGCATATTATAATAGTTAATAAATAATACAATTATATCATTTTCGAATGTAATATTCAAATCTTAATGCATGTACAAAGCACGTAATTGTTTCGAGTTTATAAAATGGAGCCAAGTAGAAAAAAAAATATATATATGAAGTTATAAGTGCAATCCAAATTGTTGTAGTTTGAACCCCCGATAGAGGTGTAGTTGGAGTCTATCATTAATTAGCCATACCCTTTGCTCCATGGAATTTGTATAGTTTGACATATCTAATAAGAAAATGCAAACGACTTCTTAGTAGGGTTGTATATTTTTGTGAATGACAATGGAGTTGTAAGCGAGCTTGATATCTGTAGGGCTAAAGGGTTAGATGAATTATTGCCATAAAGCTAGCCATGCATCAATAAAATCCTAATACTTTCTCTAGATGCATCACATTCAAGCTCAAAGTTTTAAAGAAATTAAGTAAAGCAAGGATATGAGCATTAGTAAACTTATTCTTCAAAATTTTGAATGCACTTCTCCCTATTGAAGCTTCTCATTTTTCTTAATGACTTTTATAAGAGGCTCACATAGTGCTAAAATTGCATACAAATCTTCTATAAAAACTTTTCAATTTATGAAAACTTCTTATCTTAGACACAGTAATAGACTTGACACTTCTCTAATTGCCTTCTTTTTCCTTATTCTCATCCACCTCTACATCTTGTGCACTTATAATAGATCTAAGGAATACACAATGATCAACAAAAAATGTGCACTTTTTAGAGTTAACATATAATTTCCCTTTGTGTAAGGCCTTAAACAAACACGTCAAATGTTCAATAAACTAACTTACTATTAATCAAGATATCATCAAAAATAAACAACTATAAATTTACCTATGAATTAACATAAAACATGATTCATAGTTGCAAATATGTACTAGTGCATTTGTAAGTCAAAACAAAATTACAAACCACTTATACAGTCCAAACTTTGTATTAAATGTTGTTTTTCATTCATCTCTTTCTTTCTTGCGTTCATTACGGTAACTACTTTTAAGAACCAGAGATAATACAATAAAGCCATACAAGTCACCTAACATATCATCTAAACTAAGATTAGAATGTTGATACTTTACTGTAATGGCATTTACAACTCTACGATCTGCACACATTCACCATAATCCATTCTTATTTAGCAATAGCAACACTAAAAATGTGTATGAGCTCATACTCTCTTCAACCCATTATTTGTTGATTAACTCTTCTACTAGCCACTAATCTCCTTGGTTTCTTCAAGATTGGTCCGACGTGCCAACTTGTTTAGAATGGTCGCACCTAGCATGAAGTCGATTTGATGCTCAATCCCTTGAAAAAGTGGTAATGTGCTAGGTAGCTCTTTTAACAACACATCCCTACTGTCCTACAAAATAGATAGTATGGCCTTGGGATGTGAACTCTTTAGATAGGAAGTAAGTTTCTTTATACATTAGTAATATCACTCCTCTGTTGTTTCCCATGGCTACACTCGAATTTATTATATTTGCAAACATACACTCTTTATTGTTTGAGCTCTCCTTTCTTTTCACTTCCTTTCCACTCTCATATCTCTTGTCACTCTTTTTTTTTTTACTTTTTCTTCTTCTCTAATTCCAATTTATATTGTTGATGTAGGTACTTCTGATCTTCATGAACACCTTCAGTGTGACTAATACCAATGTAATCTTCTAGTTGCAATGATAGAAAGTATACCTATTGGTTGCAACATCAAACCTACCCTTTATCATACTATCATGGCCTTCCTAATAAAATATGGCTTTTTTGCATTAGAATAGCATCACATAATACCTTGTCTTTATATCTCTCTCTTTCAATTGCAACAAGAACCTATTTTCTTACCTTAACCTCTCCATTATTGTTCAACCACAATAACTTATAAGGCCTGGTACGATCTCACAAAAGTAAAGATAACCTTTCAACCAACATTGTACAAGCAACATTCATACAACTACCCCGATAAATTATGAGACTGTAGGTCTTACCCCAAATTTGGCACCACGTTTGGAAACAATATTTTTTCTTTGCTTCTCATGCTCGTCCTCCTTCACTTGAGCATTCAAGGTGCGTATGACTACTAAATTAATTCCTCTAGTATCAGCATACACTCCATCATTATCCTTTGAAGGCATATCCTCTAATGGTGGCATTTCATCCTCATTACTTCCTTTTGCAACTGTGGCTATGTCGCCTATCTCTATCAACACCATGGTCCTTTTGTTTGGGCTTTGCATAACAATGTGTCCTCTACCTTAGCACTTAAAACACATAATGACATGGTTAATTGTAGTAGATGAATTATAATTAGATGGATTAGATGGATGTTGTCCCTTAAGAGCCTTCACTTTTAGCGTTACTTTCGATTTGGGGTTCCTTATTGGTGGCACCTTTTCTCTCCTAGGGAAGGTCCAAAGTGGTGCTTAGATGCAATTGGTTTTTGTCCCTCCTCTTGAGTTGTTTTTCCATCTTTGCAGCTTTTTCCACCAAGTTCTCCAACTCAATATAGTGGTGCAACTCAAAAACATCTATAGTGTCTCTATTTAAACCTGCTATGAATCTTGGTATGGTAGCCTCTCATTTTCTACCTTGTTAGCCCTAATCATTGCTATCTCCATGTCCTCGTAGTAATCCTCTTCCCTTTTATTCCCTTATGTCAAGGTTTGTAGTTTTCGGTGTAGATCTCTATGGTAATGGCTAAGAACAAATCTCTTCCACATTACTGCTTGTAACTCATCCTAAGTGTGGATGGGATGCTCAACTGCTATTCTTCTAGTAGTACACAATTTATCCCACTAGATCATTGCAAAATCTATAAATTGAAAAACAATTAGTTTTACCTTTTGAATCTTAATGCCAATCTAGCTCTATACTGATCATTTAGATCAATCCTAGTTTTAATCTGGCTCTATACCAATCATATTTCTAGAAGATGTGAAGTTTTCCTTCTTGATTGATTCCTTAGGCAATCGATCTAAACATGCATGATTGATACTGATGTAGATTCAACTCATGTTGGATTAATCCTCTACTTTATGGATCGTATTTCTTGAACATATTCCCCAACACCATTGATCTAATTCCCTTTGAATTGACTTGAACCTTTGAGATTGATCCTAATGTTGTCCAATTGCAATTTTCTTCCATGCATTGCACTAGGTTGATCTACGGACACTTTCTTAGCTCTTTATGCCGCCCTACACTACCATGCTCTAATTGGAATTCCTCCGTGAGTGCACCCACCATAGACTCTTTGAGCTTTTTGACCTTAGAATGCATTATTAGACCTTTGTTTATTCTTGCATACTTTGGCCTTACTTGGGCACTTGTATCAAATAGTGTATAAGATATAAACTTGATCTTGAGAGACATCTACCTTGTGCCCTACAGGTGTAACATTGGAGCATAAGAAGTTATGCTGCACCTTCATGTGCCCTGTCAATTATTTATGCTGAAAAAATATAGGTTTACCCCTAGACATCCTATATCTATCTTAAGGTTAGCACACAACTCTTGTAACAGAGTCTCTTAATACACTATGTGATGTAGAAGGTTTAATTGGCATTCCTGTCCCTCTGTGTTAATCCCAAAGTAGGCATTTAAATATGTGGGATGAATGCTAGTAGTCTTATCCCTATCATCCACTCTATTAGGGATATCAGCATAAATTTCATAAACATATCTGATACAGGCCTTTTCTAGATTTGTGCAAAACTGATGCCACTAGCGCCACACCACAACTTCTGCAATCTACCTATTTACACACATGTCTAGATACACTAGTAATTCTTGCTACGGAAAAGTGCTCCTACTATGTTCATTAAATTCTTTGTATTATGTTGTGCCTCGGTTGCACTAAAACTCCTTTTGTCATAAAGGGTTGGGGTAGAAGAAGAAGCTTTCTATCTAATTCGTCTTTGTCCTCTACCACCTACCCTGCCTGCATATAATGAATGGATTTCTATTCAAAAAATATCAAGCTAAAAAGCAAATTAAATGATCATAGTATGAGGGAATCATCAAAACATAATCTCTCTTATAATCAAGCTTAACCCATTAAAAAAATGCGTACTTCTCCCCCACACTTAACTTCATACCTAAATTGTAGATATTCACAATTCCATTCCTCCAAGAAATAATCACAATATAATCAACGACATTGTCCTAAAAACAATTCGAATGGAAACCAAAGACATACATTCAAAAATGGTCCCAACAATATAAGTAACATTCTTCAATCATTTGCTCAAGTAATGCAACGTATCTCTCAAGTAATATCATATCTAGAAAATTCATCATTATCAATACACAATTAAAATTGTATGTTCTTAATCATTCCAATATCAAAGTTTGTATGCACATAATACTGGAAACTAGGAACAAAGTAAGTCAACAACTTCAATCACTCTAAGATTGGAAACTCTTTCAACAATGCATCACATTGCAACAAACATTTCATGGTAAAGCCTTCAATTTCCCAACTACATATTTTAAACAACAAAAAGCACAATAAGGGTTTGAAGACTTACCTTGAAATTTTCCACAAATTAATTAGTGAAATTCAAGATAGGGAATTGGGAATCACGATTTCAAAAAACTTCTAGGTTTAATTGGTGGAAAGATGTGTTTTTGGGAGGTAAAGAATGTGAGGAGGGAAAGGATTGAGGGGTAGGAGTGAGAGAAGATCGATCTAGGCTCAATTTTTAATTCTGAGCATCGGTCGCATTTAAGTGTGATCGAACACAATCCCTTTGTAAACCCCAGGTAATGTCGATTGTAAGGGTCAGATTGATCATGCCTAACTCACAATCAATTAGGATAGAATATTGCTTTTTGTAAAGGTGATCACATTTGTGTGCAATCGATCATAAATAGCCAAATGTTGATCAACCTTGGGCTAGGCTTTTGTAATTATGATTGTTTATTACGAGATCGATATGTGATGTCGATCGGGATTGGGTAGACTCACAGTAATTACGATCACACTTAGTGCAATCGATCTGGATATAGTTTAATGTCAATCGAACCAAGTCCAAAGTCGATCGTAAACTCCAAGCATGTTCAGCTCAAATTTTTTTTACTTTTCTGTTCCCACTTTTTTCTTTTATTATTTTTTGAAAATTATTATTGTGGCCTAGGAAATTCAATTTAACCTATTCTAGTCTTAAAATTATCCTAATTAAATCCACTAGCTTTTTTGGAAAGTAGGAAAACATTGGGTTGTCTCTCAATCAGTGCTTTATTTTACATTTCTAGATAAAAGTAGTTAGGCACAATTAGTGACATGAGACACCTAAAGCTTTTCTGCTCCTTGGTTCTTTTGTCCATAATAATGCGTGAGCCTTTGCCTAATGGCACAAAACTTACTATTATCTTTTATGATGAATTCAATAGTGCTAAATGGGAATATAAAAGAAATTGTGAAAGGAACAAACCACTTAAACCTTAATTAACACATAAAAGTTTAAGACATGAACTATATAAGAGAATTTGTTGACCAAGTTCAATCTAATGCCTTAATATATTCTTTTCATGCCATTTTTTTAGTTTTTATCTTTATAGATCAATGCATTTCAAGGATTCATTCCTAAATTCCTCAAGTTCATTTAATTGTGGTGACCTATGCTCCCCTAACCTCTTTAAAATCTGTATTTGGTTTCTTTATTACTTAGTGAGCCTTGTGTTCCAATTCTATAGGTAAATGGCATGGTTTACCATACACCAATCGAGATGGGGACATTCCAATTAGGGTTTTTTAAGTTGTCCTACATGCCCATAGTGCTTCAACAAGCTTGCATGTCTAATCTTTCCTAATAGCCACTCTAGTCTTTTCAAGGCTTTGTTCAATCTCATGATTGGACATCTCAGCTAATCCTTTAACTTGGAGATAATGAGTTAGAGTTTTTTTATGTTTGACATCATACCTAGCCATCATCACTTCTAACAATTTATTACAGAAGTAGGTACCTTCATCACTAATGATAGCCTTAAGTGCACCAAACCTCGTGAAAATGTACTTATGGAAAAATTTTTGGACTACTCTGGCATCATTAATGGGGGTTACAATGGCTTCCACCCACTTGGACATATATATCAACAGCTAGCAAGATATACTGCTGTCCAAAGGATTTAGGAAAAGGTCCCATAAAATCTATACCTCAAATATTGAAAAATTCAACTTCAAATACCAGACTTAGGGGTAATTCATACTTCCTAGAGATATATCCAGTTCCATAGCATTTATCACAAACATTTATGAAAGTGTAGCAATCCTTGAACAAGGTAGGCCAATAAAATCTTGATTTGAACACTTTAAAGCTGTATGAGTAGGCCTAAAATGACCATTGTATGGTGAATTATAGTGTGCCTCTAGAATGGATTGGAATTCAGAGTCAGGTACACATCTACAAACAACTTGATCAGCATAACATTTGAAAAGTAATGAATCTTCCCACAAATAACTTTTCACATCATGCATGAATTTTTTCTTTTGATTGTAGGAAAGATCTTGCAATAATAGGCCACTTGCTAAGTAATTCACTATGCCAATATCCAACATGAGTGATTCAATGATTGTGAAGAGTTTTTAAACAGGAAACATCTCTTCAATATTAAACTTCTCCTTCTTGATCTACTCCATCCTAGAAAGGGGGTTGGCTATATAATTCTCACTTTCCTTTTTATCTTAGATTTTTATGTCGAACTCTTGATCTAGTAGATCTACCAAAGCAGCCTAGGCTTCACATGTTTCTTCTATAAAGATGGCGAATAGCTATAGGGTTAATTTAGATAGTGACTTTGGATCTTAAAGTATATGAACAAAATTTGTCACATGCAAAAGTTACCATTAGCATCTCTTTCTCAAAGGTAAAATAATTTATTTAAACTTTATTGAGGGTTTTGCTAGTGTAGTAAACTACTTGAAATATTCCCTCCTCTCTTTGGCCCAAGACTACCCCTATGGTAAAATCATTGGCATCACCCATGATTTCAAAGGATTGACCCTCGTTAAAAATAATGACACTTGGTGCTGAAATAAGCTTTTGGTTGATCAATTTGAATGCTATGATGCAAGCATCATCAAATTTCAAAGGATGATCTTTTTTGACAAGGTGTATAAAAGTTTGGAAATTTTGAAATTTTTTTTATAAATCTTTGATAAAAATTAGCATGTCCTAGAAGGCTATGAACACCCTTAACATTAGTTGGGAGAGGAAGCTTTTCAATCACTACCACCTTGGTGCAGTCCACTTCTAATACTCTAGAAGAAACATGACAGCCAAGAACTACACCTTCCTTCACCACGAAATAACATTTTTTCAAATTAATCACAAGATTATATTCTTTGCATCTTTGAAGGACCTTAGACAAATTTTCTAGAAAATGATTGAAGGACTTTCCAAAGATAGAAAAATCATCCATGAATACCTTCATAAAGTCCTCCACTAATTCTAGAATATGTGTTAGTGATATGCCCAATAACAACAAATATTTATGACGCATATTAGTTGAAAATGTTATTTTTCATTGATTAATAAAATGTTAATGTTCTTTTTATCAATATTCAGGCAATATTTCCATGAAACGTAATTCTTGTTATGGTGTAAAGTTATGTGTGTCTGCCCATATCATTGTGTTAAGGCATTTCTTCATAAAGGATAATTAATATGGATACAAGACTCCTTAGTATACAATGGGAATTGAAGAATTGGTATGAATTGCATACCCAATGTTTGTGTGGTGAGTGTCAAGCCACTCGATATGAGATATTGAGAATGCATGTGTGTAGATACATTATTGAGGAATGGTGTATCCGAACAATGAATCAATGAACAAAATGGACATATGGAGTTCACTCTTTTTTATCAATATCTTGTTTTGTGATTATGCTATGTGCACATGGGCCTTAAAACCTGAGACGAAATAATTGTCTTGTTCACATGATGGTTGTGCATCATTAGGGCATTAAGGACTAACATCTATCTTAATTTGAGATAGAGTCATGAGGCTAACATGCTATTACCTAGAGGTGATGTAGGCATGTGTGCAATCAATAAGGGATTTATCTCCTTGCAAGTAAACAAGGCATTTGTCCTATGCGATTGATGTTACATGAGATAGAAATCCTTGATTAAGGTAGTGTATAGCTGGAAAGAAATTTTTGATAGGACATTAGTCTCATGAGGTAACATTGATTTGGTCATGTGATCGAGCTAATAAGTTTGATTAAATCCATAACTTTGGCTCAATTCGGACAAAGCAAGATAAAAGACTTATAATGCATGGTCTTCATAATCAAAGATTCATTTAATCCTTTTACTTCATCTTGAATGGGCTACAAACTAGAGGTTACCTGTACTTCGCGAGTTAAGCTTGTAGCCAGTTAAGGATAAACCTAAAAAGTCATACTTATAAAACCAAGCTAGGAGGCTTTTGTAACGTGGTGGAATGTTTGAGGCTTAAAAAGTCTCCTAGTGGAATTAATTAAGCTATAGTGGGATTCGACCAAATAGAATGATTAATTTATCATTATGTTTGTTCATATGGAATCATTAACTAGAAACATAATAAGCCTTTAATTTAATTAATAGGGATTAATTAAATTAAGGGACAAGACATAAAAAAGAATTATTTTGTATTTATTATATTTTTTAATAATGAGATTATAATTAGAAACATAACAGTTCTTTAATATAATTAATGAGATTAATTAATTAAGAATATAATTCTAATATGTTTTAATTATTAATTGGATCAATAATTAAAGATGAAACTAGCTTGAATTAATTTTAAGGTCCATATAAAGGCCCACAAAGTCCATTCCGTGTACCCTAGGTGGATTAGGGATCTACCAATATGTATAGGATTGTGTCTTGGAAACAAATCAATTGGAAGAGTTCCGAAAACAAGAAGGAGCTACTATGCATGGCACCATCTCAATGTGGGTACTGTATCACTATTATTCATCTGCCTCTTTGCACAAGAGAGAAAATATTCACTGGTATCCTTCATATTTTCTCTCAAGAAATTTTTTAAATACAAAGAGTTTAAGAGATCTCACGAGGGAGTTCGTGAAGATTTGTTGAACATGCCTTGCCTTTGCCTTGTTTGTGTGGACAAACTAGAGATTAGAATGAAATTGTGGCTCATGGATCATAGATAGAAACTACAAAAATTTGATTTCAGGTAATCATTCAAACAATTGAACTTGTTTTGAATTATTCGAATTATGCAAACCCAACAATATGGCCATAATGCATCTTTGAAATATGGTTGGAACATTATATAGGCCAAAAGGCCTACGTTAGTAGGTAAATGTGCCATATAGACAGGTAAAGGTAGTCTTTTTTTTTTTTTAATCCTTAGGTGCTATTGAAATTTGATTATATCTGA
The DNA here is from genome assembly GCA_019155195.1 of Avicennia marina. Taxonomy (NCBI): domain Eukaryota; kingdom Viridiplantae; phylum Streptophyta; class Magnoliopsida; order Lamiales; family Acanthaceae; genus Avicennia; species Avicennia marina. The sequence continues at coordinate 13,724,586 of CM032754.1, read as the reverse complement.
AATACCCTTCAAGGAAACAATTTTACTCTTGCCTTATTACCTTATTAAGTATTTGATCAATAAATGACAAAAGAAAATGGTCCTTTCGAGTGACCTTATTAAGTTTTCTACAATCAATGCTGACTCGCTACCTGGTTATTGTGTGAATGGATATATCTCAATATAGTCATTTCACCTTTCTTTGGAACCACTTGTATAGGTTTACACAAGAGCCATCAGAGATAGGATAAATTATTTTAGCATTAAGTAATTTTTGGACTTCCTATTTTCGTCTTCTTGCATGGTAGGATTCAGTTGTCTTTGATGTTCCATTGTAGGCATCATTGAATCTTCCATGGGAATTCTACGCATGCAAATAAATGAAGAAATCACTTTTAAATAAAAAATTAAACCATCTTATTGTGCTATTATGATGCCTCAAGGTAGCAAGTAAAATTTCAACTTGCCCTTTCTTAAGAGAGACAAAAATAATGATTGGAAGAGTTGAATTCTCACCTACAAATGCATAAAGGAGATGATCAGAGACAAATTTAAGATTCAACTCTTCAGAATTTGAGGGAGATTGATAGTGGGATTTTTCATGAGAATTTTTTGTAGTGGTACCCTTTTGCTTGGCAAATTAACAAGATTAACATCGTGAAATTTTAGATTGGAAAGGGGCTTTGCTACCTTGTTGGAACTTGCAATCCTATGTTCCAACTCATCCTTTGCAAGGAACTCTCGCACAAAATTTTCCACACATGATTCAATAACGCCTACTTTATTGCAATCAAATGTATTGATAGGAAATTTCAAAGCATGTAAGATGTTAAATTTAACTTTGTCATTGTTTACTCATAGAGCAAAGGTACCATTTAAAACGTCTACTATAGTTTTGCTAGTGGCTAAGAATGCAGGCCAAAAAGAAGTGGTACCTCCTTGTTTACTTCTATGTCTAGCACCATGAAGTCAATTGAAAGAATAAGTCAACCTTGACTAGAACACCTTCTACAATTCCTTTAGGAAAAGTAAAGGAACAATCAGTCATTTGAAGGGAAATTTTGGTGGGCTTGATCTCCCCTATTCCTAGCTTCTCAAAAACTGAATTAGGCATTAAATCAATACTTGATCCTAAGTCGAAAAATGCCTTCTCAAAATTTATTTTGCCAATGATGCATGGAATGGAGAAGTTGCCTAGATCCTTCATCTTTTGTGGAATAGTGGGAAGGCCCATGGCACTATATCTCTCAGAAAGCTTAATATTTTGCATCTTCAACCCATTTCCTCTTTTAGGACATTATTTCCTATATAAACTCTCTATAGTTTGGCATTTGTTCAAGTAACCCCACTAAGGGAATATTTATGTGGAATTTTTTAAAGATCTCAATTAATTTGGAGAAGTATTCATCCAATTTTCACTTATGAAAAAGTTGAGGAAACAATGGAGGAGAAGGACTTAAGAAAGTTATGTTATTATGCCTAGGTTCCTCTTTTTCTTTTTCTTTTTCCTTTTTAGATTCAATTGCCCTTTCTTTATTTTTTAGATTCTTTTAGAGCCTTTTTTTTTGTTAGATCACTAATCCAATCCTTGTAGTTGTGGAATGACATTGATTTCCTAGATTAGGTTCACTGTTTTCTGGTGGAATGGATGTAAAAGGTCCTTCTTTAAGAGCATTAGCCAGTTGCCCAACTTGGATTTCTAAATTTTTCATTGAAACTCCTAAATTTTCCATGTGGGTTTCTAAACTGTCCAACCTAGTTTTAGACTTTTCATGCCTATTTTTGGATTTCAAGACAAAGGAAGTCATCAAATCCTCTAAAGATGGCTTCCTTTTTGGAGGAAGTTAATTATATCCAAGTGGAGGATTGAAAACGTTTCTTGTAAACACTTGTGATTAGTAACCCAGGATAGTATTGATTCATAAAATTATTGCAAGGAGCAAAAGCATGATTATTAATGTATTATGCCTGCCTAACATTGCCCAAACCATCTCCAATAGAGGGACTTGCCATACTGTAGATTCCTTAGAAGAGTTCTTGGCAATCAACTAAGATATTTGGTTGCTCAAAGTAGAACACTTAAGGTTGTCCATTGATTGATCTCAAACATGCTAGCAACAACCCTTTTTAGCTGGTTCATTTCCTTTGACTAATGATAGTTGTTGGCTGGCATCTCCTTCAGTAGGTAAAAAGTTTCATTCGCTATTCTACCATTAGTGGTGGTGTTGACTATTTTTCTAGTTTGACCAATAAGACTATTATAAAACAATTTGGTTTGGAACCAGTCTTGATAGCAATGTTGAGGGCTTCTAAAGAGTAAGTATTTGAAATGCTTATATATCTCATATAAAGCCTCTTAATCCAACTATAAAAATAAACAATCTCAATATAGAGATGAGAGCTCTTGGAGGGAGGAAAAATTATATTTATAATTTTTTGGGCAAATTCCTACAAAGAATTTATGCTACTAAGTTGCAAGGAATACAACCACTCTCTCATTCTATCCTAAAAATGAGAATGGAAAAAGCCCCAAGCAAATGGCATCTTCAGTCTGCCATTCATCATTGTGGTATCACAAATTTGAAGGAAGGTGGCTAGATGAAGACTAAGGTCCTCATGAGATAATCTCCCATATTGATTTTGTTGCACCATGCATATGAGTTTTGGATTCGACTCAAAACTATTGGCTTGTGTTGGTTATTATTGAATGCCAGAGAAATTTTAGTCCACAACGGGTTGAGAGTTATCCCAAAGTGCTAGCGGTGCATTTTATATTTGAGGGGGTGGATTTTGTATTTGAGTAGGTTGATATTTAGATTATTTTGAACTTTCTTCATCTCAAAAGTTAATCTTGTGTTAACTCTATTCTCTTTACTTAATATTCAACATGTTCTATTTATCTCAAAATCAAACTTGAGGCCTTTAACTTAATGATTTGATATATACACTAATGAAACTGTAAGAACTAAGCCCTACTAATCTAACCTAAAATAAAATCTACCTAGAAAGCAAGTAAACTCAAAAGTGACCTAATTGGGCTTGATCTAGAGTTTATCAAAATTCATAATAATGGCGTCAAATGATAAAACTAATCCCTAAAAATGATGCTAAAAAACTTGATTGCATGAAAATAGAATTTGAAAAGTATGAAAAATGCATGGTGTCAAGTTACAATGTATGGTGAACACGAGTATGGGGTCGATAATCAAACTATACTAGTTATTGTTACTAAATCCCAAATTTAAGTAAAGCAATCTAAATAAAGCCAGAAATAATAATGATAATAAGCAAAGTAAACTAAACTAGCAAGCAAGTAATTATTCACCAAGAGAATATGGAGATAATTAGTATGCAAAAATCACCTAATATATCAATCTCACATCTCCTCATTAGATTTAATTTTTCAACTAGCTTTAACACTCAATCCATTCAATTATTAATCGAGGTTTTCAATTTTCAATACCTCCCATGAGTGTCAAATGGAAACCTATGTGAATTAACTAGGAGTCTCCTTTCGGTCTCATCCGATTACACCTTTTTTGATCATTAGGATCTAACTTTCTCTAGACTTAAAATTTTATCTAACGTGTGTGCCTCAATTCTAATGTATAAAATTGAATTTTTCAAGTTTACAATCTCACGCATAACACATAGTCCAGTCAAAGACATAAATGGAATTTAACACAGATAAAATAAATAATTGAATAGAAATTATTGTGTTAAAACTAAAAGTAATAAATCAAATCATAGTTTTAATTTAGTTGAATGATTCCTAGGTTGTAGAAACTTAGTTAAACATGTTCTCAACTAGTCCCATCAAAAATTTATTCTACAACTCAACCATGGGAAATATAAACTAATAGGAATAGAAAAACTCAAGGGATTATCGATGAATTGTGATTTGCACTTTTGCCTATGATCTCCTGGAATTTCTTCACAAAATTCTCCTTCTTGATCTCTAAGTTGCTTGGACAATTTCACTTTAGGTTTTTCTTTTTTCTCTTTTAAACAGTCATTTCCTCCCTTTCTATCTCTCTCCAATGTCTTTTTATGATCTTGGAAGAATTAGAGTTTTTTGGTTTTGAACTCTTCTTTTTCCAATTTTCCATCATTTAGGTTGATCTAACTAAGTTTTAGATCAGTTATGTGTTAACTAGATTGATCATTGTCCATCCACCTTGTTCCAGATTGTTTTTCCTAACTGTCTAGATCGATCTTCATCTTGGATCAATCACTAAAATGATGGATTATAAATTCAAAAAGTTTTTCAGTTGATTGGCTCTATTCCTTCTTTTGGATCAATGTGATCCACTTAGGCTCCTAATTGATCCAAAGTCCATTTTCTTCATTTTTTCTTTCTTTTTGTGCTCATTGATTGATCCACTTGGGCAAGCAAATCGATCCAAAGTCCATGTTCTTCATTTTTTCACCTTCCTTTTGTGCTCATTTTCACTTTGCAAGTAAGTTAACCACTTTGAACCAAAGCAATATATAATTCCATTTAAATTAAGCATCTAAAGCACAATTGTCACATCAAATTTATATTATAGCATGTGAATTATCAATTATACTCGATGTGAAGCTTAATTAAAATTGTTCTATGAGGCCTGTGACTGTGGTTGAGCACGTGTATACACTTTTTGTTCATGCTTACTACTATTAACACTACTCAATTGTTATAATCTTGTAAAAAGTTATGCAAAATTAATGTCACGGGTGATAATATCTACTATTCATGCCTCACAGTCATATTTCCCTGAATTCGCATTTTACAAGATATGACCACCCAATTGTAGCACAATCTGTATGTATTCCCCACCAATCAACATATCTTAACATAAAAATACCAACTTAGGTTTATTAGCCTCCTGATAAGTAAATGTATAATTAAAATTTAAACAAAAAAACTATAACTAAAAGAACGACAAAAATTTATTGAACTAATGGCTACACATGAATAATGTATTAACTTTTAGCACAGATAACTATAATTTATCAATAAAAAATTTGATCATGTACCCCACTAAAAATTTTAGCTGTCATCCCCTCAAAATTATAATCAGCCAAAATTACATTACACATACAAACTACATATTTTTATACAAAATTAAAGTACATACAACATCACATATTAAAATTAAGAAATCATGATTATATTATATAAGCATCAGTATTTTTTTCAAAGCTAGGCCATTCTTTTTGCTTTAATTACACCAGCCCACTCTTTTTTTGCAAATTTCAAATCAGCCCCACTGCTTTTTGAATTTTCCAAACCACTCCTTTCTCTTTTTCTTCTTCTTATTCTTTTTTAATGTTTTCCTCCGCAACCTAATGATCCAACCCAAACACCCATCCAATGGTTCAAGCCCAAGCTCAACACCCCCAAACCTTAGTAGCCTCCACCCCACTTAACACAACACACACATGTGGCTCTCTCTCCCCTTTTGGCCTCTACTTTGACATCATCCCTCCTCTCTTCTTCTCTTCTCCAATAGCCATGGCCACTCCTGCAACTAGCGCCAATAATCAATAGTCAGCCATTTGTCACTCTCTAACTTCCACCTCTATCTTCTCCTCCCTCCCTCTGGCAGAGGTCGGTCATCCCCCCTCCCCAAATGATGATGAGATAATCCACAAACAAAAAGCGAAGGCAGCATTGATGAACTATCGGACATCTTCGTCGTTTACCCTTTTTTCATTTCTTCATTTTTTTTCAATTTTTCTCCAAGTTATTTTTATAATAAAATATACATAAGTTATTTTCTTCAAGTTATTTTTTTAGATTCCTTTATTTATATCAAAATCCTAATAAGCCTAAGAGCCAACTAGGCTGATCGATGGTTGGCAAATGAGCCTTTGGGTCCCACACAAATTAATTAATTCTCACATTTTATTTTAGATTACACAGTCCATTTATTTTATTAACTTATATAATCACCTTCAAATGAGATCAAAACATTATTTTCATGAATTTACATGTAGTCCACAATGCATTGCATGTGAGTCCCATGCTCAAATGTGTCAAGCAAACACACACACGCATATGGTATGATGTCCACATCCAGCACGTTAACTTACAAAATTATAAGATAAGTAATCATACTTAAAAGCAGTGATAAAATAATTATGGTGTTATGATTCTTTCATAAATAATTCAAAAGGCTATTTTAACCTTATATAATTAATTGAATTATTTTTATAATAAATTCATAATTGTAACATAAATATAATCACTTGAAATAGTCAAACTTACTTAAAATAATTGTCAAGAATTAATTAATTCATGCTTATTTTTTATCCTTCAAATAATGCTTTGGATTATAATCCTATCCAACAAAGTAAACTTGCTCATTGTGTATTATATTCACAAGTATATGCTTTTAAAATTAGCCAGTATCACTAAGCTTCCAAAGTTTTATAACTACATAGGCTTTACTTGTGATCTACTTATCATTTTGTACACATTGATCAGCTTATCATTCTTCACACGTTCATCAAGTAATACCTGATTTCTTTTCCTCTACCCATTCATTCATTTCCTCAACCTAAAAGATTATAAATTCCTAAAATGAAACAAAGCTATGTTAGATGTAGCACTCTCATCACAAACTAACGCAACCATCAAGATATGAAGGCATTCAATCCTCCAATGCCCCCAACCCACAGCCCTAAAAGCCCCCCACAAATATCAAAAACAAGATTCAATTTCTTTTAAAACCACTTGTTTATGTCATCTACATAGAATTTTTACTAGAAAACAATACCAAGCAATATTGCATATGAATTAATTGAAGATCAATTTACTCATCTTCTTTCAATTGATTTAGTATACTAACTTAGACCAAAAATCTGATTTGACAACAATGAATTTAGAGTTTTAGAATTAATCTAAGGTTATGTTGGATTACTTGCATGAATGCTAGATCAATTTGAAGATGGCAAATTGACATTGCATGGGGGCAACCAATTGATCCAAGGATGGACAAATTAACATCTGTATTGATAGGGACACCGGATTGATCACGCAAGAGGCTGATCAATGTTGGTGAAACACTAGATTGATCACACAAGGGGCTGATCAACATTGGTGAAACACACTTTCTATAATTACAATCATTACATAGGTGGATTGATATGAAGGAGGAGCAATCAAATGGTAGAACTTCAGATCAATCACGACTCAGATAAGAAACATTATATTTCCTATCCCAACTATGAATCTTTAGTACAGCTAAAGTATGACCTTTTAAAATTAATTCTCACTTAAACTAGGATTATTTGGCTAGGTTTAGTGCTATAAATAGGCCCTTTGGAATGGTGTTAAACAACCATTCATTATTTTGAGTAATAGACTTGCACTTTTCCTAGTAATTGAGCATTTGCTCAAATCTTGTGAAACCTCTTTAAAAAAATGCCATTGCATGTTATTTCCTAGAAGATTCGTGGCGTATCAACTAATGAGGTGTATTGGTTGTGGGGCTTTCCTTTGCAAAAGTTCTCCAAGTTCGTTGCTTTTGGGTAAAGTTCCTATGATTCATGCAAAGGTTCAAATTTACACCTATATCTTATCCTACGCTTCTGTGATCACATCAGTTGTCATTAGAGTCAGTTGTATTAGATCCCAATTTGATAACTGATATAGGTACCAAGTCATATCTCTCATTCCTTATTTCTAATTTCTTTTCCCATTCTTCACCTTTGTTATGGTTCTCCTCTAAATTTAAAAAATATTGTGAACTATGTTTTTTCTGCTGGTTTTTTTTTTCCTTTGCTTATTTGAGTTCATGTGGATTTGAAAAACTAAAAAAAAATATATGAGTTGCAAGCTTGAAAAAAAAGTGAGGAGTTCAAAAGTTTAAAAAATTGTTGAGAAAGTGATATAGAAAATATTGATTGAAGTTTGTGGAGGTTGGAATTGAAGAATTGAGTTTAGTTTGAATTTTGTGAGAAAAATCAAAATGTTGTTTGGAAATAATCTTGTTTGATCGTGCCTCTGTTTGGATCAATCATAGCTTATGACAACACTAAGATTGTTCTGCCATGACTTGTCTAGATCGATCACACTCTGTTACTTCAGCCTAAGATTGTTTTTATTCAACTCCAGATTGATCAACTTGCTTCTAGATTGATTGCCTAGACTAATTTTAATCTCCATATTGATCTTTTTTATCTAAGATCGATCCTATACCCTATATTTTCACTTATTTACACACTTTCTTATCTTGGGCTAATATTCACTTAGGACTACTTGGAACACCATGAGACAGACGTAAGAAATTGAGAAGGTAAGATTATTATTTTGAGAGTTCGTGTAATACACGAGTGTAGGTAAGAAACAAGTGAATTCTATCATGTGAGTCAAGATATTCACTTGCACACATGCACATATTTTCCTTCTATACACTATATTTTTTTAAAATATTTGGAGAATCTGGAGTTACAGATAACACCTTCAACATAAAGCAATTGATAGACACCTTAGCTATCATTAATAGCAAGTTGGAGAACTTAGAGGTGTCTTATACTACTACACAAGATAGTTCAATATCATAAAGAGAATAGAATAGGGAGGAATCAATGCTTAGGCAAGTAGACTCATACATAAGGCTAGAAGGTGTAGGCATGTTAATGATGAGTATTCTAATTTTACTAATGAGTTTGATGATGATGATAACCTTAGGAGATAGCTAAGGAGACATCATGATGATGATGAGACATTAAAGGGGGTAACATTCACATTCCTTCATTTCAAGGCCGTTCAAATCCTGATGTTTACTTGATATGGGAGAGACGGGTAGAGCCCATATTCAACTATCACCAATATTTACAGGTGCAAAAGATAAAATTTGCTATCTTAGAAATTACTAATTGTGCTATAGTTTGGTGGGATTAGTTAGGTACTAATAGGAAATATGGTGGTGAAAGGCTAATTCATACATGGGGTAAATTAAAGGCAGTAATGCATAAGAGGTTTCTACCAAACCATTATCATAGGGACTTGCATCAAAGGCTGCAAACTTTAATGCAAGGTAATCAGAGTGTAGAAGATTATTATAACAAAATGGAGATGGTGTTTAGTGTAGATGTTGTAGAGGGCCATGAAGCTACTATGATGAGGTTTTTGAAGGGGCTTAATAGAGAAATTGACAATGTTCTTGAGTTGTACCACTATATAGAGTTGGAAGATTTATTGGAAAGGCCATAGAAGTGAAAAATTAGCTTAAGATGAGGGGTAAAATCCAATATTAGCGAAGTTCTACATTTAGGAGTTTTCCTGAAAGGGAGGAAAAGGCACCATCCATTGAAAATCTAGAGTCAAAAGTGGAAGCACCTAAGGTAAAAAATCCTACAAACCCTAGTCCTTTTACTATCCATAATAGTGATATCATGTGTTTTAAATGCTAAGGAAGATGGCATATTACTACACAATGCCCAAATAAGTGAGCTATGATCTTGACGAACCACGGGGATATTGTTATGGATGAAGAGAATAGTAGTAAGAATGAGTTATCACTGTTGGAAGAGGTATCGTTAGATGGTGATGGAGTTTATGTAGGCTATAGAGGAATTATATTTGTAGTAACGAGAACTTTAAGTGCCAAAGCTAAGGAGAATGAGTACAAGAAGCAGGGGAAGAATATAAACTATTGTGGTTGTGGTTAAATAACCGTGGTGAAGTTAGTATGACTAAACAAGTTCTAAAGGACAATTTACTATGTGGTGTGATACTTAAGTAGACTTGGACATCCATAGCAGTATGATAGCAAGGTTGCATTTGAAGGAGTGACTAATATGTATACTTTCCATTATTTCAATAAGAAAATCACCTTAGTTCCACTTACGCCAAAAGAGGTTCAAGAAGATTGAATGTATTTGCAATAGCACTATGAGATAGAACTTAAGAAAAGGAAGAGAGAGTTAGAGAGTAGAAAAGAATTCAAAAGAAAAGAGAAAAAAGAAAAATAGATAAGGAGTGCATGTTGGCCTCTACAAGAGATATGATAGTAGTTATAGACTATGGGAAAGGAGTGATATTGTAAATGTACAAAGTGTTGAGTTTTGTTGGGGTTTGGCATGTTAAAATTCAAACTTTAAAGCTTTAAAACACACAAAACATGCGGTAGAAGCAAATTTAATTAACCTCATCCGTTTTCGTTACATTACACATAAGATATTGCAAGAACAAGAAAGTATGCAATGATACCTCCTGGAATCTAATTCCTACGACATGCTTGAGATCCACAAGTTGTAGCCTTTGAACTGCAACTTTTAGTTTGTTGATGAGCACCTTTTACACCTTGCAAAATCCCATTTGCAAGGCTCTTGCTCAAACAACTTTGGCCAATAAGGCTTTTATGACAAGATAGAGAGAGGGCGTTGCTAGAAGGGCTTTTCTCTTCTTGCTTGATGAGGTGTGATGTATGTCATCACGACACTATAACTAAATTTATGAGAACTAGTACCTTGATAGGTGCAAGTATCATCTCCATGAGGAGAGGTTGTGTGCCTATCAATCTAACCAAGTTTCTATTAGTTAGGCCGTCAAAATGTAACGATAACAAAAGAATTAAAATAAAAGTGAATACTTAGAAATCAGAGTTATCTAGTGAAGTAATACAAACCAATGATTAGAGAGTCCAGTCGCTGGTGTTGTGTTAGTTTCCAATGTATACTAAATTATGTCAATTATCGATTTAAGTAATTTGGCTATGGATTGTTAATCCCAAAATCTATAAGATATTCTCTCGAACTTATTCTATAGCTTTGACTCTAGATTATAACAAGTTTACTTGGCGAAATTGAGTCGAAAATTTTAGTTCTGTAATTAACAATATTTTACCTGTACTAATCTTATGATTTCATTCCTATTATTCCCATAAGACTAATGTTTACAATTGGTTGTGCAAGCAGGTTTCATTCCTGTTATTTTCCACATAACCACAAATTAATTATAGGATTGATCAAGTCCCATAATTACTATTTAAATCTTTGATTGTAAAACACAAACAAAGGCAATTAATCACAACGTTATGCATACATTTTTCACCAGTCTCAAAAACAAGAGACTAGGGAAGGAATTTAGCAACGCATAATATTATCAAGAAAAATCATGGCTAATGTGTTCATCATCCAAACAACTCAAAAATAATAGAAAAATTTTGGGGAAAACTTAGCCTAAAATCGTGTGTTGCATGGACGAGTGAACAACTCTCTAACTTAGCATGAATCCCTTATCTTACACCAATTCAATCTATGTAAAAACTAGTCTAAAAGCTGTCGTGAACATGTAGGAGCATGTATAAGGTTTGTATACATGTTAGAAAAGACAAGGAAGTCCTTAAAAAATCATCTTCCTATCACCTCAACTTTGTCTTACTTTGTAATCCACGGCCGCAAACTCAAGTTCCACAGTTGCGACAATCACTCTTGCACCCACGAACCTAAGTGCAATAATTACAAAGCTTAATGTTTCAATTCTTGTGACTACCACAGCCTTCCTTGTAGTCGTGCCATCTACCCCCATGGCTATGAGTGTGACCGCGACATATGCTGCCTCACCATCTAGTACACTTTGTACCCCAATTTGCACTCACAACTCAAGCTCTAGCTCTCGCACCATGTATCTTCGCAACTGCAACCTTTAGCTACAAAAATTCTACTCGGTGCTCAGTTGAGCTTTGCAGTTGCGGCATCACTTCTTGTGGTTGCGAATCATCATTTCACGGTTGCAAATCCAGCAATTTAGAGCCAAAATCCTTCTACGTGCAAATAATGCTCAATTTTCATTACATAGACTTAAATATACATCTAACATTCCCACATCATCATAAAATTCTCCTTTTGTATACATTCACTTATAATATAACTATTTTAACTTAAAACACATGCAAAAAATAAGTATAACGGGTGCAAATACATTGTAAAATTTTGACTTATCAAGGTGTATGAAAATTGTAGGTTAAAAGTGTGTTTAAAACTATTCTAAACTTGTATTTATAGTTAAGACACCTAGGGCGCACTAAACATGGGCTCCATGGGTTTCTCACGTGGACTTTTTAACAATGCCTAACCCATGGACCCTTTAATTATTAATTTTGTTAATAATTGTAGCCCATATGACTCTTTAATTATTAATATATATTAATAATTAAGGCCCACTTGTGTCTTTCTCTTTAATTTAACTAACTAATCCCCATTAAGTAAATTAAAGACCCCATTATACTTTCAATTAATGATCTCTTCATTAATAAGTACTTTGATAATTTATTTAGTCCAATCCAATTGTATCCAAATAATGATTCCATGAGTCTTCTCAATTCTTTTTTACATCCCACCAATTTACCACTCAACAACCATTCCAACCTTTTATGTGTGATTTACTAGGTTTATCTTTAATTAACTATAAGCATAGCTTAAAGGATAAGGGTAGCGCAAACCTACAGCCAATATCATAGCTCAATTAAGAAGAAGTGAAACGTGTCACAATGAACCCTTTTAATCGTGAATATCATACAGTATGGACCTTTTGCCTAACTTTATTCTAATTGAGCAAAAGTTATGAATTTAGTCAAACTTACAAACTTAGTCATGTGACCAATTGATGTTACCTCATTGTGCTAATATTTCTATTAGAAACTCCTTTATGATTACACACTATCTTGACCAAGAATTTTTGTTTCATAAAACAATGACTGCATAGGACAAACGCCTCGCTTACTTGTAAAGAGACAAATCTCTTATTGAAGGCATATATGCTTTCACACGCACTTGAACAATGGCATGTTGGGTTCATGACCTTATTTCATACCAAGATAGATATTGATCCTTAATGATTTAATAACACATTAACCTTCATGCACAAAAGATAACCATGTTGTTTCAGGTATAAGGCCCACACGTATTTAACATGATTATAGCACAAGACATTGACACCCAAGAGTGAACTTCATGTGTCTACTTTGTTTTGTGAGTCGTTGTCTAAATGCCCATTTTTTAATGATACATTCATACACGTGTATTCTTAATATCTCATACTAAATGACATGACACTCATTGTATAAATATAAAGTGTGCAAGTTGTATCAACTCTCTAATGTCCTTTAAAGTGTCTATGACTCGTGAATTAGTTTTAGTGATTGCATACTAAGATAGAATTGTATCTATATTCATTATTCCTTATGAATAAGGCTTTTTAACAAAATTGCATGGGCACATATAATACTTTATGTTATTCAAAATTTACATGCATAGAAAAGCTTGCTAGAATATTGATATGAAAAAAATTAATATTTTATTAATTGATGTGAAAAGATGCACATACAACCACAATGTCTTTTCGTATCCCTCATTAACTATTAACGTTAGAAGATATATCACTAACATAAGGAACCCTAATTTCTTTCCTTAAAGTTGTTTTCATCTACTTTTGTAGATGTTCTTCTAGAGGAATTGCCGAGTGGACTACCTCAATTCAACAAATAGAGTTTCAAATTGACTTTGTATAAGGTGTAGCCATTCTAAACAAGCTGACATGTAGGATCAACCCAGAGAAGACCAAAGAAAGTACACAAAGTGGATGAGTGGATCAACAAAGGTAGGTTCTGAGAATGTATGAATTTGTGTGTAGTGCCAGTGTTGCTAGTGCCGAAGAAAGATGGATCTTGACACATGTGAATGGACTGCCAAGCTGTAAACGCCATTAAGATAAAGTATCATCATCTATACCTAATTTAGATGATATGTTAGATGAATTACATGGTGCATCCATATTTTCTTAGGAGAATCTTAAAAAAATATATCAATAAATAAGAATGAAAGAAGGGGATGAATAGGAAACTGTGTTTAAAACTAAATTTGGATTGTATGAGAGGTTAGTTATGCCATTTAGACTTACGAATGCTCCTAGTACCTTTATGTGGTTGATGAATCATGTATTTTGTACATTCATTGGAAAGTTTCTGGTTGTATATTTTGATGACATTCTAGTTTTTATTAAGTCCACACAAGAACATGCTTAGCATCTTCCTTGTATATTTGAGGCCAGATGTGAAGGACTTTATGCTAACACTAAGAAGTGTATCTTTCATTGATTATTGTGAATTTCTAAGCTTTTTATGAGTGCACAGGGTATACAAGTTGATAAAAATAAGGTGAAGGCTAATAGGGAGAGGCTGACTACTACATTAGCGATCAAAGTAAGAAGTTTTTATGATTTGACAAGCTTTTATTAGAGGTTTGGATGGCATTTTTGCACAATTGTTGCACTACTTACTGCGGACATAAAAAAGAAAGAAATTTTATTGGGGAGAAGCACAGCAGAAAGCATTTGATCTTTTAAGGGATGAGTTAACTAACACAATGGTACTATTTTTACTCAATTTTTCTAAGACTTTGAATTTGAATGTAATGCTTTGAGTATAGGTATTGAAGTTGTTTTGATACAAGAGAGGAAACTCATAGCAGACTTTAGTGAGAACTTGAATAGTGTAGCACTCAACAACTTAATGTATGACAAGAAGTTATATTCGTTGGTAAGGGCCTTAGAAACATGACTACATTATATGAGACCCAAAGAGCTCATCATTCACATACATCATGAGTCCCTTAAGCACGTTAAGAATCAAGGTGAGTAAAAGGCATATTAGGTAAGTAGCCTTTATTGATATATTTCCATATGTAATTAAGTAAAAAAAGGGATAGATGACATTATCAAAGTCACTTTATCATGCCGTTATGCAATCATTTCAATCTTAAATGCTAGATTGCTAGGATTTGAGTACATTAAAGAGTTGTATGCTAGTAATGAGGACTTTGGTAAAATATTTGAGCTAACTAACGAAGGAGCATATGAAAAATATTTTCAGTATGATGCATACTTATTTTACATAAATAAATTGTGTGTTCCATAATGCTCTTTGTGAGAGTTACTTGTGAGGGGGAATCATAATGGTAGATCAATGTGATACTATGGTGTCACCAAAAACGATTTCTATCTTGTAGAGACATTTTGATTGGCCACACTTTAGATGAGATGTGGAGAGAATTGTTGAAACATGCATCAATTGCAAGGAAGCAAAATCAAGGGACCGCCACATGGCCTATCCACACCTTTACTTGTTTCTAACACGCCATGGATTGATATATCTATAGATTTTCTACTAAGGTTGCCTAAGACTAAAAATAGTAAAGACTACATATTTATAGTAGTTGGTAGATTTTTGAAAATGGTACATTTTACTACATGTCTTAAATCATATGATATATCACATATTTTCAACTTACTCTTGAAAGAAATAGTTAGACTACATAGCATGCCTAAAACAATTGAGTCAAATGAAGATGTAAAATTTATAAGATGCTTTTGGAAAACAGTGTAGGGAAAATCGAGAAATAAACTTCTATTTTCTACTATTAGTCACCCATAAATAGATGTCCAAACTAATGTGGTTATTCGGGCATTAATTGCCCTATTAGGAGTTTTGATTAGGAAAAAAATATTACAAGTTGGGAAGAATACTTACCACATGTAAAACTTGCATATAATAGGAGCGCATATAATAGGAGCACACATTCTGCCCCTCATTTGTCACCATTTAAATTTGGTTATGGGTTTAATCCACTAACACTATTAGATTTACTGGCATTACCTCGTAATGGGCAAATAAGTATAGATAGTTAAAGAAAGGCTAGGTATGCGAAGTAACTATATGAAAAGGACTGGAAAAATATAGAGAAAAGAAAGGTTCCTAAAGCAATGAAAATCCAAACTCATGCCAAGAGATAGTCTATTTCAAGTGTTGAAAAAGATTAATGACAATGTCTATAAACTAAAACTTTGTGGTGAGAATGTGGTTAAACCTAAGCTGGAAGAATATTCAAGATTGGCTAGAGGACCAATTACACAAGCTAAGGCTAAGAAGCTCAAGAAATTCATGATGGCGCTTGATCAAGTTTGTCAAAAGGAGTTTAGGTGATTAGAGATGTCTTAGAAGCCAAAGGAGAACTCGTGGATCAACCAGGCGAGATGCATAGGTGTAAACAATGAATTTGGAGCATTAGCATCAATCTAGGGCCAATCTGGAATAATCACGCAAACTTTAGATCGATCTAAAAGTGGCGGATCAACATTGCATGTTAGCAACCTTCTAAAATTTCAATCTTGCAGAGAATTGATCGATTTAAGGGTGGACGGATTGACATCCATGTCCATCAAAGGAATACCAAATCGATTGCACAAGGAGCCAATTAATATTGATGAAATCCATCTGTTATACGACCGTAACACAAGCAGATTGATTCAGAGGAGTAATCGACCGGAAGAACTCTATATTAATGACAGTGCAAATGAGAAGCACTAAATTTTCTATTTCAACTGTGATTCTTTAGTATAGTTGAAGTATGACTTTTATAACTTAATTCCTATTTAACCTTTGGCTAGGTTTAATACTATAAGTAGGCCCTTTGGCATGGCTACCAACCATTGATTATTTGAATAATAAACTTACTCTTTTCCCAATAATTGAGTGTTTGCTCAATTTTTGTAAAACCTCTTCCAAATCAAGTAATTCCAAGTTTTTTCTTGAAAGATTCATAACGCATTAACTAATTAAGTGTGTTGGTTGTGCCGTCCTTTACTTGAGTTATTTAAATTCATTGTGTTGGGGTCATGTTCCTATAGTTCATGCAATCAATGCTTTGTCAGGTTCAAGTGTATGCATTATCTTAGTCTATGTTTCTATGATTGCATCAGTAGCAAAAGAGCGGCACTATGAATTCATCTAGTAGAGAGGAGTCGTTCTGGTGAGAGAAGATCGATTTATTATAGGGATGGTAGTTGGGATGAGTGATCGCAAGGGAAGAAATGGGGTAGGGTAGGGCAGGGGTTTTGTAGTACATGTTGCTTTATCGATAATAAATTATAAGGTTGTAATGAATTATGCATAATATTTTATAATTAATTTGTATATATATTTTAAATTAATTTGAAATTAGTCAATTATTTTATTAGTTTGCTTATTCTATGAAAATCAAAACTAAAACTTTATAAAGTAAGACAAACTCATCACTATTTTTTCTCCTCAATTCTAAGTTTTTACTTATTGTTTTTCTTGATTTTTGTTATACACTATTTGATAAATGTTTTAATTATTTTTCTTAATTCATATAACTATCAAACAATTAATGATTTATTAATCTATTTATTTTGTTTTCTTAGTAAATAAATTTAATATAGTCAATTTTCTATTTTATCATTTTATTTAAAATTGAATATATAAATTGAATAATGAGTTATCTTTGTGCTCTAGATTGAATGTCCATGTGTATGCTCTCACTCATTTAGACATAATATTTATGTATAATTTCACTAAAAAAAATCCTTTTGTGACTAATGTTAATGATTTCATTTTTGGAGGTGGGCTTTCAGCCCGAAGGCTGCCACCTTCAAAGCAAAAACCCACAACTACGCATGGGGCAGGTCCCAAATGCCCAGCTAACTAGATTCTCCTTTGTTAACCGTAATGTCACCAACTTGGGGCCCTGTAGAAATATATGTTCGTGGTGCTGGCTAATACATATATCTTGATAAAATCATCAACCCAAGTTGCCCGAGAAGGCCATCGGCAGAGCCAATTACATGTTTTACTATATGTTCTGAGTTTATAGGGTGAAAGATGAAATTAGCCTGCACACAAGTTCGACGAACCAACTCTAGTAGAAAAAACGACTCATTTGAACTGTTTAAGTTTAATTTGAAATCAATTCTACTTGAATCTTGCTTTGAGTTTGAAATCAATTTTCCTTTTACTGCAAGCTGGAGATTTTTTTGATTTTTAAATATTTTTTGTTTTATTAATCAAATATTTTCTTCAAATATGCTTTATAATAATCAAATTAATATATAATAAATAATGTATAACATACTAAAGTGATATTTAACAATTATTTTTCATTTAAAATTATTTAATATTCATAATGCAATTTCTTTTACCAATACTATGCCATATAAATGCGCATACAATTATCTAAATATCAATTTAATTTAAAAATACACTAAAAATTAAAACAAACATAACCTACTCTTAAGAGTTCATCCGCAAGACCCTTTGCGGCTATTGTCCCTGGTCCTTGAAATTTGTGCGTGAACAAACATAACCATAGAAGGCATGCAACTTCTGGTTTTCATGAGCTACGAGGCGATTGCACGTTTACTCGTCAGATAGAGGGAATTTGTAACTGCAACAAATCTTGGGCCCTCAACAAAGGGACCGCCGCTGGCATTTCCACTAGCTATGTTCACGTACACAATATTTTTACAAACTACTTTACAAATTTAACTGTACAAACTGGCCCGGTCGGTTGGTCCTGTCAAAAAAGCAAAAGAAATATAAATATGATATCTCAAGTCAATAGAAAAACAAATTTGATATGTCAAGTCAATAGATCACGAGGTATAGCACAATGCAGAGCCCAAACTATCAGCCAACAGACACAGTAACAAGCCTGGGCGTCTCAGGACAAACGGGAAAATTAAGGAGAAGGCACAGTTTCACGAAAAGCTTTAGTTACAGGCATACGCCTTGAATCACATAATCTTAAAAACCACTTGAAAGAAACCACCCATCAACTGGTGAGCTCCCATTTTAATTACTTGGACAAGGAGCGTTTCCATCGCCATATATTTGGTTGGAAAAAGGAAGCCAAGCAATAAGAAATACCAACTCTTCCATAGGGAACCAAAGAAAAGGGATGGCACCATATCTAGCTACCTGGAGAACACTATGACTGGAAAAGAGTTACAGTTGCAATATAACCATTCTTCATGACCTGTAAATGACAGATTTGTGTCTTAATCGGCAAATAGAGAAACTGTTAAGAACTGAGCGCTAACAACTCTTAAGAGTTTGCAGTAAAACGACCAACCTCAAAGGCAACATTTGGGTAACCATATACAAACGTAGATCCAAACGGATTGCTAGTAGAGCCTTGAGTTTGAATGGCAGCTCGACCACAGTCACCAAGAATTTCCTGCAGAATATCATATACATTTATCCTTCTTTAAAATTGCATAATGAGCAGAAAGAGGATAGCTCACTAAAGCTGGAGATGGGAAAACACATCACTATAGCTTATTCCCACTGTCCAAATTACTAAGTCAAATCATGAAATTTATAGAGCATCTGTAGACGCAAACAAGCAGATAAGAAACAGAAAATTGAAGTGACATCCACTCTGAAGGATAAATGTTCAACAAAAATAATCTATTTTTGCTCTAACTAAGATAAGTGTAGATATCACCTTAACTTGTTCCCACTTTGTGCTCGGTGTAATGACACATTTTGAGGTATTTACATCCCGATGAAATGACCCACCTGAAACAATTTTAATCAATAAACTGTGATATCAGTTTATATGTTTCATTCACTGCACAAAAATATGTGGAAAAGGCAACTAACTTACAATCAGAACTGTATATCAGAAAGTTGCACTTCATGTATGAGTTGAAATCCGCATGCCCAGGATAGTTAGTATGCAGGACAAATTTTTTAATTTTGTGAGTCTGCCAAAAATGGAAGAAAACCTCAAATGTTCATACTACAATAACTCGTGACATTGTCAATGACTTTTGGTGATTAAAAGAGAGTACCTGCCCATCAAATAAAATGTCCAAACCACGCTTGAAATAATTATAGAAGTAATCCCCACAAAGGGTTGTTCGAGGTCGAGGATCTGAAGCAGAATGGATTACCATTTGGTCCACCTAAGCCACATATTTAAGTCAACCACCACATATTTTAACGACTGGAAACCTAAGGTAACATGACAGCAGGCATATTGTATATAAGTTTGCAACAAGAGAGATCATGTATTAGGTAATACCTGTTTCTGATGAATACCACAGGGGCGCCCCAATTCAGTCCATACATCCTACATATATGGAATGGAAACAAAAGGGAAAATTATGCCTAGTAGATGGGAAAAAATGTTTTTCCTTGAGGAACTGAGAGTACAGTTTATCCAGGTTTTTTGAGGAAGCATTAGAAACCTGAGACTTAAGTTCATACCTGTGGTGATGCACCAAAAGGGATATGCTGGCCCCCAACGGTGAACCACAATTCTTCCCCCAACTAAACAACGCATGACAAACAGGAAAGGTTCAGATATTTAATCTGTACTTGTCATATATAGATAGTACAGCTCACCCCAAGAATGGCTAAAGGTTAGAATTATATGTATGTCAGTGGTTACATATCCATCAGAGGAAAATTTTATGCAAAAAAATTTAAAGAAACATATATGCCAATCACTGAGCCATATAACAGAAAAGAAAGAAAATATCTGACCTTCACTTGCAGTTCTTCCATGTAGAGGCTGCCAGCAGGCAATGGAGGTACACATGCCTTGGCCATTGAAGATCCTACACCAACCTTACTGTCTGTAGAAGAGTCGTACACTGAGACACGGCAAGTAACTGGAGTTGTGCCATCAGGAAACTCCAAGGGCAATTCAGCTTTCAAAGATCCCAGCGATATGAACCATTTAGTCCCATGAGTATAGGATCTTCTCCAAATTCAAAGAGGTGATTAAAAATGAATACCTTCTCGGTTATGACAGCACTCTGAATACTGTGAGGGGATTGGAAAAGCAAATGACAGACCCTACAAAATACATCCACAAAAATTACCCATAGATAAAATTGATAGAAAAGATACAAAGAGGAAATGTTCCTGATAATAAGATATGACAAACTTACTGGGTAAAATAGAGTGTAAACTCCCCTTTCTTTGTCGTAAATTCCAGGATAAGTGGGGCCAAAAAGTGCATAGACAGCTACAAAAGTTGCAAGAGTAGAGGGTCCCCTGGAAGCAAAACACTTGTGAGAAGCAATTTCTTAACATAGAAGATAAAAATATCAGGGGTAGGAGCACATGATCATACCCAATCAAGGCAGTGGCATATCGCATCTGAAGCCGTTTGACATCGAAAATTTCAATAAGTCGCAGCCTCTGATACAGTGGAAATTTAGAATTAAATTTTCTATTGTGTAAATAGCCAATATTATTAAATGAGAGTCAATGCTTATGCATTTTTGGGAATAGAATGAATTGAATATGAAATTCTTGTTAGCTAAGATACTTGATTTCAATTGTGCAAAAATCATTTTTCAAAGTAAAACCTCACAATTATCTTTGAGATTTAATACCTGAGACCAAGGATCAAACCTGAGATGAAACCCATGATCAGGGAAGCTAATAACAATATCAAGTTTCAGAGGCTCCTGCAGAACACAGGAGTAAGAATAAGAGGTAGCGTAATCTTTTTGGAAGATATAGTACAATACAGGCCCGCAATACGTGCCACGCTGAGAAATGTGAAATTTCGCAGAGGATACTGATGTTACTTTGCTGGTCAAGAAATCAATCCTCACAGTGACAAACTTACAATATTTGTGCAACTTATTCATGTTACAACAAAAGTTTAAAACTTAATAAACAAACATAGACTACAGATAAAAACAAACTACAAAAGAAAAATTCAATCACATGTACCACACAAGAGCACCGGAAACTTGGAAAAATTTATGGAGAGACTCCAATTACTGGTCCATTAAGCATGAAATCTTGTGATAAAGAATGCTGATAAAAGCAACAATAAACCGACAAGCAAAGGCATGGGCATGCTACAAAAAGAAATATTCCACCTAATCAACAAACACAAACTCAACAAATGTAAATTATTCAGAATCCCACAGCTATAATCCATTTAAGCATCAGAATCATATGTGAAATTTGGCAAGTATAAGGAAAAGCACTTCTCAGAAAACAAAAATGCACAATGGAGAGACCAAGCCAAATAAAAAGAACACCACCCAGCAAACAGCCAAACACCATTTTAAACTACCATAATACAACCGACTAAACCCCATTCTAAAATAAACAAAACCAACGAAACCTCGTCACAGGGGAAAAAAAACAAACCTCGTCATAGTACTTGACATGAACAACATCATAAACATTTGGTTGCTGCTCTATTTGAGCAAAGGCTTCGCATATCGGCATCCCTGAGACTCCATGTAAACAAATTTATTAGTGCCATCCTATAGACAAAAAATTTCATGTCTAATCAAACAATACCATGTGGAAAATAGGATGTTAAAATAGCAATTACAATAGTTTCTATTTATATTTTGAAAATTTAAATAAATAGAATTTCCAAAATAAATGGATTATTAATATTTTAATATAAATATTCTTGGTCAATCAAATTGTACAAGTGCCCAAATCTTCTCAAATCATGATGGAATCATTTGATGGATTAAGTCCCAAGTCCAAGCTTATCAGTCAAAATCTTGTAATAAGCTCTAAATTGTAGTGGTCAATAGAATTACACCATGTATACATGTTTTCTCTTATTACTATTATAGATAAAAGGGAATTCCATGCAAGGCAAAACAATCGAAATCTTGCAAAACAATTAGAATCTTGCAAAACAATTAGAATTACGCAGATACTCGAAAATTCTCTCTAAAATTTAAAGAAGATGCTCAGCTTTTGTTTCAAGGCGTTCTTAAGAAATTCATCATGTCCTATGATTCAAAATTATAGTGCTAAGCCAGTCAATTGAAAATTTGGCAAGCTTCATGGAAGATTCAAGTGCAAGTAGATTGTTTGAATTTTAAATTTTATTTTTAAAAGAAGAATACAATGGTTGAATTTGGAGATTTGTACCCACAAAACCCATTTGATTGGTGGACTTCAATTTGTACTAACTTTCTTGTTTAATAAATTCAAATGCAAGAAAATGTCCTATGCATCCTATGCGCATATATAAATAAACAAAAATAAAGGAAAAACATCGTTAGTTGACTAATTCTAACGCAAGTGTAACGTCCTCTACACGAAACCCACCAAAAGACGAGAAGGGGGAAAAATGCCTTCGAGAAAAATCGAATAATTCCTCAAAATTGAACTGGCATCCCGAAAAAAAGGGGGTAAACAGAATACCAAATCATTTTGAATCAAAAAAGGAATACAAAATCATTTAGTTCCAAATCAATTGTTAATCTACTTAAGTAAAATAAAATAAAATAAAATCAACCATACACGATCGAAGCACGGCCCGAAAAAAGGGAAAATAGTGTCTACCGAGAGAGAAAGAGCCGATGCCGAGACCAGGGCGGAGATCGAGTACGATCGAGCCCATGGCAGTGCCCTCGCACCTGCGTCTACTTCTCTGCATCTTCTTCTTCTTACAAAAGCTTGCTACTTCTATTTGTATTGAAATCGGATTGAACAGGATATGGGATTAAGAATATCCGAGAGTTGTCAAAGAAAAACGGGTTTATTCTGCAGAAAACTATAGAGGAGATGCAATTTTCGTGAGAAGAATGCTTTATGAAGCAATCACACGGAGGAGTGAGAAATGAAGTTTGTGTTTAGACGAAAAGGTCCCTAAGGTTATGTTTGGCTGAAGATTCTGTTGGGATGTAGAAAATGATAATTTTATTCGGAGTAAAAATGATAGGATGAAATTTTTAATTTAAATAAATTTCTATAGGCAATGTTTTTAATTCCGGATTGGATTGGATTGGTTTGTTTGACCAGTTTAATCAGAGACCGGCCCTCCATCTAATCCAAATACTAGTAATAATTAGACATTGGCAAAAACCAAACAAAATCAATCAAAATTGGGGATCCAATTAAACCAGTCAGGTTGTTCCGTTAAAAAAAAAAAAAGATTTACCCTTCCATCCCAACTAGAATTGGTCACCTTCGATCTTCATTTTCTCAAACGCCTTGTCTTTTTCTTTTAGCTGTTCTCTTCCGTTTTTCTCCTCCAGAACAGGTTAAAAAGAGAGAGAGACTCTCAAGGAGGAAGACAAATTTAAGGAACAATATGATAAATTTACCAGCAAATGAATGATATGTTAAAAATAGAGAAAAATGGTGTAGGTGAAATGGGAATTAATACGGTGATTGGATGGACACTTTATTCCAAAAAAACTTATTTTCTTAAGAAAAAGTGAAAATGTTTTTGTAAAAACTGAAATATAGAAAATAAAGTAATGTGTATAAATGGAGGTGTTTGAGATATAGTGCAATAATTACAATGAATGATGTGATAGATAATTATTTATTAAAAAAATAGAGTGGATGTCATAAGTAGTGATTTGTATTTAGTTTGTCAATTTTCCAAAAGCTCTTGTAAATGCTGCCATTGCTTATTTGAGTTAATTAAAAATTTCTTTTTTTTAAAAAAAATAATGGTGAAATTTTTTATTTTATTGGTATTATTGGTAATGCTGTTATTTTTGTTGTTGTTATGGAATTATCAATATTATTTTATTATTATTGTTATTTCCTTTTTGTTGTTTTAGAATTATGATTGTTATTACTATTGTTATAATTATAATAATAATTATTAGATAAGGTTAGTTTTAATGAATTAGATTACTCAACTCGAAATAATTTTTTTTAACTATATTCAAATTGAAGTCTGACTTAAGTTTGAACTTAGATTTCAATTCTACAGAATACAGTTAAGTTGAATTTCGATAATTATTAGATTCAAGTAGTTATCAAAATATTTCTCTTTTTTAATTCCTTTGGAATTTTATTTTGATAAGTAATATAAAATTGTAATCTTATTTAACATCACTTCTTAATAACTACAATTTAAACTAAAATTTCAAGAGTAAAAATTTAAAAATT
The DNA here is from genome assembly GCA_019155195.1 of Avicennia marina. Lineage (NCBI taxonomy): Eukaryota > Viridiplantae > Streptophyta > Magnoliopsida > Lamiales > Acanthaceae > Avicennia > Avicennia marina. The sequence continues at coordinate 13,699,897 of CM032754.1, read as the reverse complement.
ATATATTTATTTAATTTTTCATTAGTTGAAGTTTTGTTTGAACAAATTAGTTGTAATGAAACTTGCCGTTAGAAAATTTTCTAAAATGCAAGGTTAGTTCACCAAAACTAACAATCATTTAATTCGAAAACAATACATAAGCACCAAGTTGCATGATAAAGCGAATAGGGGTACATAAGTACCAAGTTGTAGAATAAGGTAAATGAGGATACACGATCACGTATCATCACACATGAGATGTACAAAGTTCCAGTCACAATACATAAGAATGGAAATACAGCATAAGCAATACACAGTTTACAATGAAAATGGTTGTGGCATCAACACCTGCTTAGTCACGACGCCACCATCGTTTGCGACACAACCAATCCGGCTAGTGTGCCACACTGTTCAATGAGCTCTTTTACCTAAAACCTGCATAGTTACTTGCTTGCTACTGTTGAAAAGCAGCCTCCCCTAGATAAACGAGGCGAGGCAGAGTAGAAGATGTCACATCACTAGGCTCTTTCACATACGTGGCATCAATGATCTTTGGATGAATAGGAGGGCCTATTTGTTGGTGCCTAGGCAACGATCCAAACTCCATTTAAGAGGTTGATATGATAATGACCACTTGCAGGGCTACTCAAGGATTGTTTGCCTAGGCTAAGAGGGTTTGAGAATAGGATGTGGAGGATCTCATGCCATGTCTCTCCCTCGTGTGCTAGCGTTTTTGAGCATTCATCTCCTGTAAAAATATGTGGGGGATGAAGTCAGTATACATAAGTAGAAGCATGTATTAGAAAAGAAAAATACAACAATCATGAAACATGACATGGTATAATAATGTTTTACCTATCGGCCTCCCTCCTAAAACTCTAAGCCCATGCAAACCTCATATGGGCATGCATCATACGTTATGTCAGGTATCAAGAGGTACTAGACGAACCCCATGTAACATGTTTGTAGAGTGACCAAATGAGATATTAGCTAGAAGAATGTAAACTTACGGCCGAAGTTTTGTGTTAACAACCTGGCAACATCCATGTAGATTAGGTGCCTCTTCTGATCGCACATCATGTTAATCCCTGGGTGCTCAAGGCAAACATCCATGAGAGTAATAATGAGTGTCGCTTCCTTTAGAATGATCCACTACGGTGGGGGTAGTTAAGGTGCAGTGTGGTGTGCGTTTTTTAATGATGGCATTTTCCAAATAGATAGTGCTCGCCAATTACCAAACAACACAAGTGTTAAATCTCACACAACATCCCAACACTTCATATATTTTGCGAACTAATTGTGATAGAAATTTGTGAGTAAGATGTATAACGATGTTGAATTATAGACCTATGTACTTAGGACAAGTATGTAAGAATTATGAAGTAATAGGTGGAGATCATACATAGCCATTTATAAAGTAATAAGTGAAAATCGTACATACAGTAGACATTACATGACATAATTAGTGGATCAAATAGTAGACATTACATGATATCACAAGTGAAAATCATACGAATGGTGGTACAAGCTACTAAGTAAAAAGATGATCGTAGCTTCATTAAACTATGATCCCCGCTGCCTCTCCCATATATACTGCGCTAGTTGGTCTCAAAACAGGTTGCTAACCATTAAAATCTTATCTGATAAGTCGAAATATGACAGAATATCATCTTACTATTGTCGTGGCTTTGCTTCTAGATCGTCACCCACCTAGTTAGGATCGGGCACCCCCTCCATGAATCGATCATCATCACAATGCGTGATAACGAAGTTGTGTATAACACAAATTACAATTACAATGTGTAATTGAGTTTCTAGGTCATAGTGGGGCATTAGGCCCTTTAATATAAGGAAACAATTACAATGTGTAATTGAGTTTCTAGGTCATAATTGGGCATTAGGCCCTTCAATATAGGGAACTGCTTCTTTAATACATCGAAGGTGTGCTCAATGTGGTTTTAAATAAATGAATGGCGTTGCCTGAACAACTCTTTGATTCTGTGTGGGTTTTGCCACTGCCACGCTAAGAAGGATATGGTAGCACTCACCTTGATATGGTGTGAGGAAGCTTAGCACATTAGCATTCCCAACATCGACCGTGTAGTGCTTACCTACGACAATACAAATCATTATTAGTTATGACTACCGTCTTCGTATTTGAAGTGTTAGGTTTCAGTAGATGTAGCAGTACGTGGGGGGAGGAGCCATGGGAAGTTATATTCTAGTGTTCAAATAACATCCTGTAATATTCTGGCATCAGCTGCACTCGCCTCCCATCTTGACATCTTGAATGAAAATTTTAAGTTAGAGTCACATGTGGCCATGACATTTTAACTGAGGACTACTCTTTTACTTAGGTACATTGTAGAGCTGTGTGTAAGAACCTATCTAGGAACTAATGTGTCATTGATAGCTCCAACACAATCTTGGAAGTAGCATGTAATTAAACACTCCATTCATAAAAGCAAACCTCAAGAAGTGTAATTGGGAATGGCAAGTACATGATTATACCTTAAAGTAGGGGTACCACTGTAGGTGATGGAGGATTTTCTCCTGCATAATAGACTTGTTTGGTGGACGGATGTACTTGTCCATCATTACACATAATGCATCACACACCATGTGGTATGTGGTGACTGATTGTCTCAAGGGATTGCGGCAACTAACTCCTTCAACAATAGGTGCACTCTATCGTGCTACGGAAGGAAGCCTATTTGCACCACTTTAGAGCAAAGCAAACTGAAGATGGGTTTTGTCATTCGCAAGGCATCGTAGAAACGGTCATTGTGGCCTACGAACATCTCATTAATCTAGTCAATGTTAGTGATATATCTTTTAATACTAATAGAAAATTAGGGATATTAAAAGGGCGTTTGGTTGTACATGAACTTTCATTTGATTATTAATAAAGTATTGATTTTTGAATCAACTTCTGGCAAGTCATTATATGTGTAAATCTTGATTGGTGTAAAGTATTGCATATGCCCATGTGTTTAAATTAAGAAACCTTATTCATAAAGAGTTATGAATATGGACACAAGACTTTCTTAGTACTCAATTACTAAAACTCAATCACTAAGACCTGTCATCGAGTCATAGACACACTAAAGGATATTAGAGAGTTGGTACGACTTGCATACCTTATATTTGTAAGGTGAGTGCCATGCCGTTCGATATGTGATACTTAGAATACATATGAGTGGATTGGGCATAGGGCACATGGACAATAATTCGTAGAACGAAGTAGAAGTATGGAGTTCACTCTTTGCCATTGATGTCATAGTTTGTGATTATGTTAAGTGCTCGTGGACCTTGGCCTAAGATGACATAGTTGTTTTGTATGTATGATAGTCAACATGTCAATCGGGCATAAAAAGTTAATATCTATCTTAGCAGGGAATAGGGTCATGAGTCTAATGTGTAATTGCTTAGGTGCCTATAGAATCATGTATACGTTTAATAAGAGATTTGTCTCCTTGCAAGTGAGAAAGACGTTTGTCCAATGTAGTTGGTGTTTTATGTGATAGAAGCCCTTAGCCAAAGTAATGAGTGATTGAAAAAAAGTTTATGATAGGAACATTTGTTTCATGAGGAAACAACGATTGGTCACATGATTGAGTTTGCAAGTTTGACTAAATCGATAACTCTGACTCGGTTGGGATAAAGTAAGATAAAAGGTCTATACAGCATGATAGTCACGATGGGAAAGTTTTATTCTGATTTGAATTACTTCATCTTAATTGAAGAATGCTACAGGCTGTAGATTAGATGTTACCTATATCTTTCAAACTATGCTTATTGCTAATTAAGAATGAACTTCTAGAGTTACGCATATAAAATTGTGATGTATTGTAAGCGTTAAATTAGTAGGCTGTATAATTTTTTTAGTTGTAATTAGATTGGACTAAATAAATTACTATGATGTTTGTTAATGATGAGATTTACATGTACAATAGGAATTTAATTATGTGATTAATTAAATTAAATTAATTATGATACAAATAGGCTTTACTTATTAATGAGATTAATAATAAAAAAAACATAGGAGCTGATTTATTAATAAAGTTAATCAATAAGAGTCTATGGTTTATTTAATTAAAAAAGATTCACTCAGGAGGGCCTATGGAGCTCATGCACTGAATCCTAGTGTATCAACTGTTTATATGGGTCTTGAAGGGTTCTAGACACACAAGAAAACCTAGTAAATTCACGCACCCACCAGGCATAAGAGAGAGTAACCTCTAACCACCCTCTTCAATCTTTCTTTTGTCAAAAATTCCCCCTATCCCAAAGGTGTTTGTGTTAGAGCTTCATAAAAGAGTTTTTTAGAGTGTAAAAGGAGTTTACAAGCATCTTCATTGTGTGGAAAATCAAGAGTTTAAAGTTTAAGGGCCATGACTCCAAGGATCAGGCACGAAAGACTTACAAACATTACAAGGGTATGATTTTTATACTTGCTCTTATTTATTCAATATCTTGTGTGTTTTGCAATAAAAATGGATGGGGTTTGTTTCATTATAATCTGCTGTATCTGCATGATATTTTTAAGTGATAAAGTTTTAATTTTTACAACTAAATCCTTAGAAAATCCAACAGTGGTATCAGAACCATCATTTTTTTAGCAAAACCATAAAGTTCAATGATTTATCTATATTTGTTTTCATGTTTAAATTCTTTTAAACATGAATATGCTGCATGAACAACCTTTCAAAAGTGTTTTGGAGGTGATTGAAATCAAAAAAATTAGAAAAGAATCGAGTTCAAGACCAGAAAAAAAAAAAAAAACCACAACTATAGTAAGTCTACAACATTCGCAATTGGTACTTGTGGTTGTGAGAAGTGTTCTCGCCATCGCAAAGTCCAGTCATGTGTGTGCGCTGCTTATCATAGAGTTGCATCAACTCTACAATTCAATGCACAATTGCGGAAACTTTTCCCACAGTTGCAACTATGAAAGGCTTTGGGACAGAACCCCAGGGTTTTTGTTGTGGTCAACCTCTATAGTAGTGGATGCGTGGCTTGCAACCGTGGTAGCTACTTCCGTGACCACGAGTGAATTATGCATAGTTTGTTCTTTTTCAATTTTATGTTTGAAAACTTATTTTTTAAGGGATGAAAACTAATGCATGAGATGCGTAGGCCATGAAAATAGTCATTGAATAGAATTATTTAATTATATATGTGATAAATAATTGTTTGGATAGATGTTGTGGTTAAACTATGAATTTAAGACACTTGTGCATGAATGCATTTCATTTTGTTTTGGTTTTTATGGGTTGTATATTAATGTTTCATGGGTTGTAAGGGCATAAGCCCAATTTTATTTTCATGTATTTTGTAAAATAGGATTCTCCATGATATGCCACATGTATTTGTAAATATATTTGGAAAACATTAAAAGTTGGTGTTTGTGCGAAGTCTAAGAGTTGATGCCACTCGAGATCACTAGACGTGGTGGACCTTATGAAGCCATAAAGACCAAGATGAAGGCTTTAAAGAAATCTTTATGTAATAGTGTAGGATTTCAAGCACTTGTATATGATCCAACTTTGACTTGAGTTAGGTCTAGAAGTCTATAATCCTCCACTTTTGATTTTGCATATTATTTGTGATGGATATATGAGATAAATGAAATTGCATATCAGAGTGAAATTTAATCTATATAGATTCTAAAACTTCCTCAAATAAATATTAACTTATAATGGCAAAGTGTTTGTTGTGGCCCTCCATCGAGCTTGAAGCCCTAAGTGTTACCTTAGTATGTGATATCAACACATTAGTGGGGTCACATTACGACTCACATTTATGACTTTAGATGTATTAGATATGACATTTAAAAGATACTACCTCTTAAGAGTAGTTAGCCATGGGTGGAGTTCAAATCTAGTGAGTTGTTGGTTAGAGGGTATGACTTAAATGGACTTAACATGCCAAGACTCAATTACGTGAGGTATTTTTAGGCCATAAGCCGAAGGAAAGCTTAGATCATGCATGAGATGCATTGGCAAGAGTTGCCACTTATTGGGCCTAGCATGTCAAAACTTGATTACATGAGGTATGCTATGTCCAATGAAGACCCCAATCTCCACTCAAAATTTTTTACTAATGGAATTTCTATCTTCTATCAAAAGGAGTGTAAGATTCGAAAAATCTAGTGGGAGGCCATTGTGGTTTAAAGTCTATAATCATAATGGTAACACATATAACAACCAAACTAATGAATCTTGTTTATTTTTTGAAGTGCTATTTTATTTGAACAATGTCTACACCCCTTTATAAACTATTTGAGACCAATATACTATGTCGACTATGTCGATTATCTTTAAAACTCGAGAATTGTTCTCAATTTAGAGCAGCTTGGCTATGTTTTAGAGACTGATATCCCATGAGTCCTTGTTGACATGGCTAATGAGAAGGACAATGCCACTTATAAGAAATGGGTGGAGGATGATTCATGGATTAAGATCCATATGCTAGCTATTATGACCAATGATCTTTAGAGGCCCTATGCGGGTATAGGGACTGCAAGGGATATCTTATACTAGTTGCAAAAGTTGTATGGTGAGCAAAGTTGAACTGCTGCATAGGAGATATCCAAGTAGCAATTAGGATGCACATAGCAGAGGGTGGTCATGTTAGTGAGCATGTCCTTAAGTTGATTTCACTCATTGAAAAACTTGAGCCATAAGATTTCATTGTGGACGCTAATCTATAGATAGATTTGCTCCTTCAATCACTTCTAGATTCCTTCTAATTGTTTATCATTAATTACCATATGAATGATATTGCGTGCACATTGGCTGGGCTTCTTAATAAGCTAGTGACTGCACAGCAAGCCATGAAGGGAAAAGGGAAGGGGTTGGTTCTTACTGCGTTTAGCTCCTCTAGTGTGACCAAGAAGAATAAGGCAAAGAGGAAGAACCTTGCCATTCCCAAAGCTAGAGAGAGTATAAAAAAGGCTAAAGCTCCTACAGAAAAAGAAACGTGTTTTCACTGTGATAAGAATGGGTATTGGAAGAGGAATAGCATTGAATACCTCATCCTTAAGAAGGCAGTGGGAGATAAGGAACTTCATGTTTATGAAACATGTTGTTTCATTGGTGTATTTTCTACTTCTTGGATTTTAGATTTTGGTGCTAATTCTCACATTTGTACCTTGCATCAAGATTTGGTTAGAAGTAAGACACTTGGGAAGCATGAAGTGGTGATCAAGGTAGGAAATAGAGCAAGTGTTGCAGCTACCGCAATTAGAACCACTTCAAAAAAACTATCATCATGCTATAGTTTAGTTTTGAAAGACGCTCTTTAGTTGCCCAATGGGCTTAAGAATGTTTTTTCTATTTCATTATTAATAAAAGAGAACTATGAATTTTCTTTTAGAAACAATGTGTGCTATATTTATTATTGTAATAAATTGGTTTGCTCAGCATCTCTCATGAATGGCTTATATTATTTGAATATGGATGATAGTAATATGATCAACACCATCTTGAATAAATGCCCAAGAGATGGTTTAAATCTTGAGTTATTGTGACACTTTAGACTTAGCCATGTCGGGGACACAAAGATTAGTAAGTTACAGAAAGTTGGGCTTATTGGCTAAATGGGAGAGGAATCCTATGGAACTTGCAAACCTTGCATCCTAGGCGAGATGATTCATTTGATGCATGTGTTGAAAAGGTTGTTGAGGTGCTGGAATTAGTTCGCATTGACGTTTGTGAGCTATTTAATGAAATGGCAAAGTGAGAATTTCTTTACTTCATTACATATACCGATGACTACTTATGGTATATTTATGTGCACTTGACAAAGTACAAGCATGAATCCTTTAAGAGGTTCAAGGAATTTAAGGCGTAAGTAGAAAAATAAACTATCAAACATATTAAAGTACTACAATCAGATTGCAGAGGCAAGTATATGAGTGCTAAGTTTGCTAAGTTCCTCAAGGAGAATGGTTTCATATCACAATTAACTCCACTAAAAACTCCTTTGTTAAATTGTGTAGCTGAACATAGGAATTGAGCTCTGTTGGATGTGGTTTGATCTATGATAGGCTTCATTGATCTACCAATATCTTTATGGAGGCATGCCCTTCTTACCATAACATACATTTTGAATAGGACTTATTTTAAGTCTGTTCCCCCCACTCCTCTTGAGATGTGTTATGGAAGGATGCTAAGCCTTAAGTATTTAAGGATTTGATGTCCATCTTATCTTAGGAAGATTAAGACAAATAAGTTAGAGACGGAGGCTATTATAGGTCATTTTATAGGATATCTCAGAGATTTTATTAGATATGAATTCTACATACCTGAGGACCATAGGATTGTCATTAGGTATCACACATGTTTTCTTAAAGAAGAGTTCATTGAAGAAATGGTGCTAGTAGAATTATAGTGCTCAAGAAGTTGCACACGAGGAACAAAGAACTCAGCTTATAATGCACATTCCCGTCCAAAAGGACCTTTCTAAGACACAACCATTGTGATAATTGGGTAGGATCTTTCGGGCACTAGAGAGATATGGTTATATATTAGAGAACGGATAAGAGTTGTTTGTAATGGGAGATAATAACCTTAGAGATGATCCTTCCACCTATCATCAAGGAATGATAGATAAGGACTCAGCTAAGTGGAAGGAAGTTATGAAATTTGAGATGGATTCAATTTATGCGACCAAGTTTGGACTCTGGTGGATCCACTTAAGGGAGTTGTTCCCATTAGATGTAAGTAGGTTTATAAGAGAAAGATTGGTTTGACTAGTTAGATGGAAACCTACAAGGCCAAATTGGTGGCACAGAGGTATAGCCAAAAGGAGGCAATTGACCATGAGGAAACCTTCTCACCAATAGTCATGATGAAGTCTATTTAGATTTTACTTGTAATAGCTATCCACCTGGACTATGAATATGGACATCAAAGATCGAGACCCCCTTAAATTGCCATCCGGTCTCGTTACAAAATCAAGAGCTCATAAGTTCAAGGAGGCCCTCATGAGTTTCATGCTTAATTAGGAGATGAGGGACCCATGGACATAATTGCAGAGCCAAAGGATGAAAAATAGAGTTAAATTCTAACTTTAGAGATTCAAAAGTCACCCATGGAGTTTAAGATAGTGATCTAAACCAACTCAGATCACAATTGAAGCATTCTACTATTATGATCGAGCAAGAACCTGATCAATCGCAACACACACGATCGACCTAGGCTACAGGGGACAAAGCATTGGAATTGTGATCACGAATTAGCAGGATTGATCTCAAGGGGTGCAATTTCACTGGAAGCCTGTTGGAATAATGATTGCATGACTATAAGATTGCATAGGATTGATCAAGTGAAGGTGTGATCAATTTGACTTATGTTTAAATTGATTCCGAGTAAGCAAGAAACTAAATTTTGAACTACTTTTTGAAATTTAGCCATTGGAGCCACTTTTTGAGGTCATTTGCATCATTTCCCATTCCCAGACCCTTAGACATTGTTTTGTAACTAAATAGACTTCCATTTGCCTGCAATGTAACAACTTTTTGTCATTTGAATACAAATAGAGCTAATATTCTCTCTTTTTCTTGCTAGTTGTTTGAGTGTGAATTTATTACACCAAGATCAAATACAAATTAGGTTATTGGGGAGTATTTTGGTGGTTTGTGGCCAGCACTTTCTAGCATGGTGTTTGGTTCCCTAGGTTACCAAAAATCAATTTGTTATTAAGGTTAGTCCCAAGTGAGGTTAGTTTTTACTTGGTCTATTTTTGTGTAATCTCATTGGCTATCCATTTTTATTATTGCTTCCCATTTTCTTAACCATCTTTGAACCTTGCTTCTATTGGGTTCACATTCATTAGTATAGGCAACTTAATTGGGTTTCTTAACTTAATTGGTTGGTTAGGTTCCATTTGAGCCATTTCCCTCACCTTCAGTTTTCATTTTCACTTTTCTTATTTTTCCTACTTTAAAAATCTAAAAAGTACAAAAAAATTTTATTTCTAGACTATTGAATATTGTTTGGATGAAAAGAAGTTGTTGGATTGTGATTTGTTTGGACAAAAGAAAAAGAAGAAGAAAAGAAAAGAAAAAAATCATACAAAAAAAAAAGGACAAGAAGAAATAGTACAAAAAGGGAGGAATTTTGACTATTTTGGTGTGTTTGGAATCAATTTTTCATCCAGTATTGCTAGACGGATTGATACAGAATTAGTTTGAATCAATCTCGCCGCCAAAGAGCACCAAAACCCTAGTTGCCGAAACTATGATCATGATCAATTGCATTACCTGGTTTGGGCAAGATCATGTGCATACCTACCAGAATGATTGCATGCCCATAACTACATCTAAGTCGATCCACTACAGCTAAGATCAATAATGCTACCCGTTTCTTCACACTAGATCAATCCTTTACACTCCAAATTGATCGTGAAGCTTATTTTCTCAATTTTCACACCATTTTAGTGAATTGTTGGTTTTTAAGCCTAGGAATCATTCTAATTTTTTTGAGTTGACTTGGATTTGATTAGTAAGATTACTTGAGTAGCTTTCATTTTCTTTATTCATTGTACATATACATGTTTGCACACACACACACACACTTTATTTCGCCATTTGCTTTCAATATGCCCAATATCCAGGTAGGCTTGGGTCAAATAATTATGCAAAATGAAGTTGATCTTGTAGCAATTAGAGAAGAAATGCAATTAATATCCCGGATAGTCAAGGGCATGCTTAATAGGTTGGATAGAGTTGAAGCCTCCCAAACTGCAAAGACTAGGGATGATATGTCACCACATAGTGGTTGAGTTAAAGACTAGGAACACAACCCTAGAGTGGAGAGTAGATTGCTAGATAATTATTTAGACTTTAATGAAGACTTATTTGATGAGCTATTATGACAACAAAGGAGGAGGTCGGCAAATGATGATTAGGATGAATTAAAGGGGATTAAGCTTAAAATGTCATTCCCAGGAAAGTCAGATTTAGAGTTGTTCCTTGAGTGGGAACAACAAGGGTAGATGGTTTTGGATTGCTACTAATATATGGAGTAACAAAAACTAAAATTGGATGTTGTGGAATTCATTGATCATGTGGTGATTTGGTGTGACCAAATATTGACAAGCCAAAGGAGAGTTGGTGAAAGACTAATACGGACTTGGTGGAATTGAAGGTGTCCATGAGAAGGACATTCATTCCATCACACTACTATTACGATATCTACCGAAGGTTGCAAAGCTTGACAAAGTATCCTAAAGTGTTGAAGACTATTTCAAGGAGGTGGAATTATTAATGATAAGGGTCGAAATGGTGGGAGATAGGGAAGCTACCATGGCTAGATTCTTGAGTGGGTTGTATCGTGATATAGCTGACGTTGTTAAGTTGCAACACTATGTGGACTTAGATGAAATGATCTAAAAGGCCATCAAGGTTGAGAAGCAACTCAAGAGGAGGGGTTAGGGAGGAGCATCGCCAAGCACATCGAGTTCTAAGACCTTTGCTAGGAAAGAGGACTGATACTTTTGGCTACTTCAACTAAGTTAAAGAAGGCATCCAAGGAGGGAACATCAAAGGTACCTCATCCTAGCACTTCTACTAGTGTTTCACGTAATAGGAATCTTGTTTGTTTCAAGTGCCAGGGCTGAGGATATTTTGCTAATTAATGTCTAAATAAGAAGACCGTGATTCTAAATAATATCGGAGAGATCATCATTGATGAAAGTGAAGAGGATGATAGTGTCGATTAGCATGATGGTGGTGATGATGGGGCCAAGTTAGTGTAGTGGTGATGATGAGGCCAAGCTGGTGGATCAAAGAGGCATTAATTTGCCGATCATGAGGGTCCTTAGCACCCAAGCTAAAGAGGACATGAATGATGAACAAAGGGAGAACATTTTTCACTCTTGGTGCTAAATCAGGGGCAAGACATGCAGCATGATTGTTGATGGTGGAAGTTGCACTAATGTTGTTAACAACACTTTGGTTGAAAGTTTGAGTTTGCCTACCGTTACATATCTTAGACCTTGTTGACTTCAATGGTTGAACAATAGTGATGAAGCTAGAGTCACCAAGTAAGTGAAGGTTCTTTTCAAGATTTGTGGGTCCTAATGCTAGCATGCCACATCCTTTTAGGTCATCCATGGCAATTTGACTAATAGGTGCCCCATGATGGGGTCACCAATAGTTACATGTTCTATTTAAGTGCTAGGAAGGTTACATTACCTTTGTTTCCCGGGCAAGTTCATGAAGACTAAGTATATATGCAAAGGCAATACAAATTAGAGCTTGAAAAGAATAAGAAGAGAGAAGAGGGGAAGAAAAGAGTTAAAAAGGGGGCAAGTGAGGAAAAAAAAAAGAAAGTGCAAGAGGGAACAAAAGTGTGTATGTTAGCAAGAGTGAGGGATGTGAGGAGAGCATGTGAGGGTGAGAGCTCTATGGTGTTATTATTATACAAAGAAAAACTTAAAACTTTTCAATAATGTCACATTCTCCCCCCTCCCCCCGAATCTATTGCTTCACTTTTGTAGGAGTTTGAGGATGTATTCCCCAAGGAGTTGCCTAGTTAGTTGCCATTTGTTTGTGGGACTGAGTACCAAATTGACTTGGTGTCACAAGGGTGTTAGGAGCTTCTATTTTGAACTGCCTTGTATATAACATGAACCTAAAAGAGGCCAAGGAAATGCAATGTCAAGTAAAAGAGTTGTTATAAAAAAGGTAGGTTTGAGAAAGCATGAGCCCATGTATCGTACTAGTTTTACTTACGCCAAAGAAGAATGGTGAGTGGCATATGTGTGTTGATTGTCAACCTATAAAACACCATCATGATAAAGTATCGTTATCCCATTCCTCGATTAGATGACATGTTAGATGATTGCATGGTGCTAGTATATTTTCAAGAATTGATTTGAAGAGTAGATGCCATCAAATTCAAATGAGGGAAGGGAATGAATGGAAAATGGCTTTTAAGGTCAAATTTGTATTGTATGAGTGAACTGTGATGCCATTTGGTTTTACAAATGTTCCTAGTACATTTATGTAATTAATGAACCATGTACTACACGCTTGCATTGGTAAATTTGTTGTTGCTTATTTTGATGATTTTTTAATTTGTAGTAGGGCCACGGATGAGTATATTGAACATGTGCGCAACGTCTTACTTACCTTAAGAAATGCATATTTTGTGTGGACCATTATGTGTTTTTGAAAGTTGTTGTTAGCTTATGGGACTACATTTTGATGAGGAGAAGATCAAAGCCATTAAAGAATGGCCCACGCCTCAAACCATTGGCAAAGTTAGAAGCTTCCATGGGTTGGCTAACTTCTACCACTGATTTGTGAGAGATTTTAGCATGATTATGGCCCAATGGCCATGGTTAAAAAGAATGAAAATTTTAAATGGACAAATCATAACAGGATGGATGCCTTTGACACTTTAAAACAAAAGCTCACATGAGTACCCATTCTTAGTTTCCCCAATTTTAATAAAACTTTTGAAATTAAATGTGGTGTTTTAGGTGTTGGGATTGGCATTGTGTTAATGCAAGAAGGAATGCCTGTTGCATATGTCAGAAAGAAGTTGAGTGAAGCCACCCATAACTATTCCACACATGATAGGGAAATGTATTCCTTAGGCCAGACATTGCAAACTTAGCAACATTACCTAAGGTATAAGGAGTTTGTGATCCACATCGACCATGAATCCTTGAAGCACCTTAGAAGCCAAAATAATTTGAGCAAAAGACATGTCAGGTGGTTTGCATTTATTGATACTTTTTGCTATGTGATTAAGTATAAGAAAGGAAAGGATAATTTTTTTGCCGATACTTTATTAAGTAGATACATTTTAATTTCCACCTTGAGCACAAAAATTTAGGGTTTAAGTATATTTAAGAAATGTAAGAAAATGATGATGATTTTAGTGCTATACATGCCTTGACACACTCTACCCCACATGAAGGTTTTGCCAAGATGGTGGGTATTTGTATTTTGATAGAAAGTTATGTGTGCCTAAATGCTTTTTACATGAATTATTGGTGAGAGAGGCTCACAATGGAGGGTTGATGGGACACTTTGGTGTCACTAAGACTATGAGCATTTCGCAGGAACATTTTCATTGGCCTCACTTTAGGAGGGATGTGGCTAGGATCATTGATTGATGCTTGAAGTGTCAAGAGGCCAAGTCCCACACACATCCATACGGTTGTATACTCCTTTATCTATACCCCATGCCTCTTGGATTGATATCTCTATAAATTTTGTATTGAGGCTGCCTAGGAGTAAGAATGGACGTGAGGCTGTATTTGTTGTTGTTGATAAATTTTCAAAAATGGCACATTTCATTTCTTGTCATAAAAGTGATGATGAAAGCCATGTAGCTAATTTATTTTTTAGGAAAGTTGTTTGCTTGCATGGGATCCCTAGGACTATTTTTTTCGACCATGATATAAAATTTTTTAGTTATTTTTAGAAAACTCTTTGGCGTAAGATGCTCACAAAATTGCTTTTCTTTACTGCTTACCATCTCCAAATGGATAGCCAAATTGAAGTGGTCAATTGAACTCTGGGAACCTTGTTGTATGCTATTCTTATAAAGAATTTCAAAATTTGGGAAGAATGTTTGCCACATGTAGAATTTGCATATAATAGGAGTACACACATTGTTGCACAATTTTCTCCTTTTGAAATTATTTATGGATTTAATCCCTTAACTCCTGAGGATTAGCTGCTAGTACCTAGTAGTGAGCAACTTAATATAGATGGCAAGAAAAAGGGTGAGTGTGTGAAATCTTTGAAAGAGAAAGGGCACCAAAATCTAGAGAAAAGGACCTAACAATATAACCTGCTTGAATTTGGTGATTGGGTTTGAGTTCATTTTAGGAAGAAAAGATTCCCCTAACAAAAGAAAACAAAGTTACACCTAGGGGAGATGATTCATTCAAGGTTTTAAAAAGAGTTAGAGACACTACCTACAAGATTAAGCTACCCAATGAGCACGGTGTTAGTGTGACATTTAATATCTTTAACTTAGCCCATTTTGATACAAGTGACAAGAAGGGCCTAAGGTTCATGGAACAACCTTCTCAAGAGAAGGGTAATGATGTGGACATCAAAGGCCGAGACCCCTTCAAATTGCCACCTATACCTATTATAAGATCAAAAGCTCGTAAGTTTAAGGAGTCCATCATGAGTTTCATGATTGATTAGGAGTTTAGAGGACTTATGGACATAATTGGAGAGCCAAAGGATGAAAGTGGTGTCAAATTTTGACTTAGGAGATCCGAAAGTCATCAATGGAGTATGGAATTGCGATCCAAACCAGCTTTGATCGATCTAGACAAGCTAAATCGCAATTGGAGCATTTTATAATTATGATCGGTAGGAACCCAATCGATTGTGACACACATGATTGACCTAGACAGTAGGGGATGATGCACTGGGTTTGTGATTGTGAATTGGCACAATCGATCTCAAGGGTGCGTTGCACCAGAGGCCTTTTGGAACAATAATTGCATGATTATTAGATCGCACAAGTTCCATTGAGTAAAGGCACAATCGATCCAGCTTATCCCTAGATTGATTGTGAGCAAGCAAGAAACTAAATTTTGACCTATTTTTCAAATTTTGGTGATAGGAGCCATTGTTTGAGGGCATTTTCATCGTTAGCCATCCCTAGACCCCCAGACAATGTTTTGTACCTATGTAAACATTCATTAACCCACAATGTAACAACTTTTGGTTATTTGAATACAACTTGAGAGAATATTGTTTTGCTTTTTCTTTCTTATTGTTTGAGTGTGAATTTATTGCATGTGCACTCAAGTACATATTGGGTCATTTAGGTGTATTATGGTGATTCGCGGCCAACACTTTTTAGGATGGTGTTTGGTGTTTGGTCAACCAAAAATTAATTTTTTATAAAGGTTAGCCCTAAATAATTTTGGTTTTTACTTAGTTTATTTTTGTGTCATCTTATTGGTTATCCATTTTTATTATTTCTTCCCATGTTCCCTACCATCTTTGATCCTTGCTTCCGCTCGGTTCACATCAACTGTAAGATTTGGAAAATGGATGTCAAAATTACTTCCTCAATAGAATGCTTAGGGGGGACATTTATATGGTGAAACCATGTGGTTATAAAGTCCAAGACGAATTCCAAAAAGTGTGCGAGTTTAAGAGGTCCATTTATGGTCTTAAGCAAGCATCAAGGAGTTGGAATCTTCATTTTGATGGTGCAGTCAAATCATTTGACTTCATCAAAGATTGAGGATGAGCCTTGTGTCTACAAGAAGATTAGTGGGAGTGCTATAATATTCCTTGTGTTGTATTCAGATAACATACTATTGATAGGGAATGATGTTGGGATGTTAAGCTTAGTTAAACCTTAGTTATTTGGAACCTTCTCCATGAAAGACTTGGGAGAAGCAACTTGCATCTTGGCCATCACATTTATAGAGATAGACTGAAGAGATTGTATCCCTCAGGCCTTATACATAGACAAAGTAATAAAGAGGTTTAGTAAGAAGGCTTCTAAGAAAGGGTTGCTATCATTCAAGTATGACATTCATCTCTCAAAATCCATGTTCCTAAAGATGAATGATAGGAAGAGGAGTACGATAGCCATTCCATATGTTTTGGCTATTACATAATGCTATGTATGAGGCCATATATTGGCCTTCCTGTAAGTGTTATGAGTAGGTTTCAAGCAAATCTTGGTAAAGAGTATTGGAATGCTACCAAGTGTATCTTTAAGTAATTGAGATGGACTGATGATATGCATTTGTGTTTGGAGATGGTATGATGTGGGTCGTCACCAGATCAAAATTATATTTATATTATGACCAACACTGTGGTAAATACAGCTATTGTCCCATGGGGAGTGGGTTTGTGCCTATTAATTTAACTAAGCTCCTATTAGTTTGGCCTAAAAAATGTAGTAAAAGTGCAGATAAATAAATAAGAACAAACATTGAGAAAAATAGTGATACAAAACTAAAGAGTGAAGTGTCAATAATTAAAGAGTCTAGCCACTTGTGTTATGTTGGCTTCTTATATATGTCAATTAGGTTCATTATCAGTTTAATCGCATTAATTATGGATTGTTAGTTCTAACATCTATAGGATATTCTCCTCAATTCTCCTATAGCTTTGACTCTAGATTCTTACAGGTCTTCCTAAACTAAATTGAGTCAAGGATTCAATTTTTGTAATTAACAATGTTTACTCACACTAATCCTATAATTTTATTCCGAGTATTCCCATAGGTTTAATGTTCACAATTATATGTCTAGTGTGTAAGTTTCACTTTCATTATTGCTCAAGTAACCACAAATTAATTAGTGGATTGGTCAATTCTTCTAATTAATATCCAATTCAACAATTGCAAATAAACCATACAAGGATAATCAATCTCAACTTATGCATACATATTCCACCAATTACCAACACAAGTAACTAGAAAATAAATTAGCAATCCTTAATAAACTTAACAAAACTTAAAGCTACTTTGTTTATCATCCAAACAATCATGAATGTAATAGAAAAGTCTAGAAAAACTTAGTCTATATGTCCTATGTTACATGGGAGATGAAAGCTCTCCAACTTTTGATGTAATTCCTTTTTGTCCACACCTTTGATCTTGGTCTTCTATGAAGTGTTTATATAGTACCTAAGGTTCAAGTATGAGTGGGAAAAGAAGAAAAGCCCTTAAAATTTCATGCGGAGTGTGGACTGATGTTCAATTGCACAGACTCTCACAGCCATGACATTAAGTCTTGCAGTTGCAACTTCTTTTCTCGCACCCACGAACCTGTTGTGGTAATTTGGAAATTGTGTTATATAGTTGCGCCTCCTCTACTCACGCTCGTAACATTCATTCTCACAGTCGCAAGATTAACTACGACATGTTTTGCTTCATACTTCAATGTGGTCCACGATTTGATTTGTTGTTGCGCTTGAAGCCATCATGCTTGTGACCCTCAGTCTCATAATCGCGACCAAAATTATAGAAATTCTAGAATGCTCTGCGGTTGGCTCTTACGGTTGCATCTTCAACTTTCACGGCTACGGCTCTTTCTTTCGTGGGTGTGACATTGGCCTGTTGTCATGAAATTTTATTTTAAATGTAAAGAATGCCCAAAATTAATAATTAACCCCATATTTACACTTTTCAACTCAAAATCATCATGTTTAATATAATTCATGCATGCTAACATATTTTTATTTTGACTCACATGCATGCTAACATATTTTTATTTTGACTCACATGCATGCATAAATAAAGCACATAAGTGGCACAAAAATACTATAATTTTATATTTTGTCATGGTTATCTAAGAGTAGATGGATATATTGATTTGGATTTCTAGTCAGATGTGGATGATAGAATGTTTATCTCTAGATTCATATTCGCTCTTAATGGAGGAGGGGGTAGTTGGAAGAGTTCCAAATAGAGTACGATTGCAGACTCCACCATTAAGGCTCAGTATATCATTGCATACAATGCAACGAAGGAGGTTGTTTGGACAAGGAAATTCTTAACAGAACTTTAGGTGGTTCCAGAAGTGGATCGAGTATTGCCATTTTATTATGAGAATAATGGTGCGATCGCACAACTGAAGGAACTAAAGTCTCATCTGAAATCCTAACACATAGAGAGGTGTTACCACATTATTCAGGAAATCATTGGAAGGGGCGATGTAGTCATGTAGAAAATAGATTTAATTGATAATGTGGCTGACCCACTCATTAAGTCAATAACTCAAGGACATATGGATTACCATTTTGAGAAGATGGATATTAGATACTGAGGTGACTGACATTAGTGGTATTGGATTAGAGTGCAAGTGGGAGATTGCTAGTGATATGCCTTCTAATGCCAATAGAAAATAAGAGATATTAGAAAGGTATTTAGTTGTATATGTACTTTCATTTGATTATTAATAAAATACTGATTTTTGTATCAATCTTTTGGCAAGTTTTTTGATGCGTGTGCAAAGCATAAAAGTAGAAAGATAGCAGCATATGCTAGAACCTAATGAAGTCTGCATGAGTGAACTACGAAGAACGACCCAACGAAATGATATTTGGTGAACTCTACGCCTTGTTAGTTGATATGCAATGAATCAACCAAGAGCACATTTGGAATAATTTGATTTAGACTTCATGAAAAATTGATACATTCAAGTTCAAGGTAGGAAAGAAATAGGAATTTCAATATCAATGAGCTAAAAGTTTTTTCAATAACATAATTAGACTCTTTTTATACTGTTAAGAAGCCTAGAATCCCTAAAACCTATACAAAAGTTAACTAAAATAAGAAAATAACATAAAAGGTAGTTTCCAACTATAATATAACTCTGAGACATTTGCGTGCTTGATTTGGGTGTTGATCTAATGCCCCCAGATTGTAAAAATAGTGTGTTAAGTCATCCCAGTATTTATGATTGGACCTTACGCAATCAAGCACGACTCAAGTGATTGTAATTGTAGAATGTTACTATATATAGGATATGTGATCGAGTGCAACTTGTCCAATCACAAATGCAGAGAATCAATTTTTGGCCTATTGTCGATTATGTGTGCTCTAGCTCAGTCCTTCGGCTTTGTGATCGATCGGCTAGCTACTTGGGTTAATCCAGTAAGTACTCCAAGGCTTGTTTTGAGTTCTCTTCGCATCAAGTTCACCCATAGAGGCTTTTCTTCCTCCTTGAGCACTTCCAAAGATCTAAAATCCTCTTGAAACTTCGTCATGAGCATTGTTATTGCTTCTTTAAGCTTCTTGGCCTTGGCCCTCGTCACCTCCGGTTATTCTTGGGTACTAGATTTTAGCCTTGACGCTTATGTCATTCCCCTCCTCTTGAAAAGGAATTGACTTAAATTCTAAGTCTCATTCATCCCTTACATCAAAAGGACTCAAATCAATGATATTGAATGTTGCTCTAATTCCAAACTCACCTGGTAATTACAACTTATAAGCATTGTCATTAATGCGCTCCATCACTTGAAATGGATCGTCACCCCTTTGCATCAACTTCAATTTCCTTTGATATGGAAATCTTTCATTTTTCATGTGAACCTAAACCTAATTTCTAGGTTCAAACACAACCTTATTGTGATCCTTGTTCTTTTGCTGCATGTATTGTTCATTTCTCCTTTCAAGGTTTTAGCATACACACTCATGTAGCTGCTTTACAAACTTTTCTTTGTGCTCTCCATCTATGCTAATTTGCTTATTACATGGTAATGGAAGCAAGTCTAATGGAGTTAATGGGTTATAACCATAATCAACTTCAAATATTGATTTGTGTGTAGTTGAGTGTATGCTCTTATTGTAAGCAAACTTGATATGCAACAAACACTCTTTCCAAGTTCTTATGTTCTTCTTAATCAATGCTTGTAGTAATGTAATTAAAGTCTTATTCGCCACCTTAGTCTGTCCACTAGTTTGTGGATGACTCGTTGTAGAAAAAAAACAACTTAGTCCCTATCTTACAACATAGTATTTTCCAAAAGAAATTCAAGAACTTAACATTCCTATAGACGCAATGGTTTGGGGCATGCCATGCAATCTAAATATTTCTTTAAAAAATAAATTAGCTACGCGTACAGCCTCAATTTGATTGCATGCGATGAAGTGTACCATTTTTGAGAACTTATCCTTGACTACAAAAATACTATCCTTGCCCATTTGAGTCTCCGGTAGACTTAACATGAAATCCATTGAAATATCCGTCCATGTCATCTTTGGAATCGGTAAGGGTATATGCAATCCGTGTGGTAGGACTCTCAACATATCCTCTTTGCATTGGATGCAACTATCAATTATCCTCTTAACATCTTTCCATAAATATGGCCAAAAGAACGTTCTTGCAAAATCGCAAATGTTGTGGTGTCACCATAATGTCCCATTAGACCACCATCATGTGCTTGTCAAATTACTAATTCATGCAAAAAACACTTAGGAAAACATAACCTATCTATATAGAACAAATAGCCATTATGCTGGAAATATTTATCATGCACACCTTGCTTAATTAATTCATACACTTGATCAAATTCCTCATCATTTGAATATAGTACTTTAATCTGTTCAAATCCCAAAAGTCTAGCATTTAATATAGTAAACAATGAATATTTCCTAGACAATGCATCCGCTACTACATTTTCTACACCTTTCTTGTAATTAATTACATATGGAAAAGTGTCTATGAAAGATACCTATTTAACATGTCTATGGCTCAACTTGTCTCTTTGAATGATTTAGGGACTCATGAACCATATGGATACTAATTCCCTAGGTCTCAAATAATGTTGGCATACCTTCAAGGCTCTTACTATCGCATATAGCTCTTTTTCGTATGTTAGGTAGTTTAACTTTGCTTCATTCAACTTCTCATTGAAATATGCAATTGGCCTTTTCTCTTGCATCAACACTGCTCCAGCTCCTATTCCTAAAATATCACATTCAAGTTCAAATATTTTAGAAAAGTTAGGCAAATATAACACTAGAGCATTAGTAAGCTTTTCCTTAAGCAACCCAAATGCTCGTTGTGAGGTTTTTCCCATTGAAACTTTTTGGCTTTTTAAGTGATCACTATTAGTGGTGCAGCGATTGTGCTAAAGTCTCATATGAACCTCCTGTAGAAGGTTGCAAGCTATTGAAAACTCCTCACCTTAGTGATAGTCGTGGGTGTTAGCCATTCTCGTATTGCCTTAACTTAATTCTCATCCACATGCATTCCATGCACACTTACGACATAGCCAAGAAATATACAATGATCCGCATAGAATTACACTTCTTAGGGTTAGCATACAACTGTTCCCTTCGCAAGACTCTAAAGACTTCCTTAAGATGTCTAGCATGCTCATCAATAAATTTACTATATACAAGAATATTATCAAAGTACACCACAATGAATCTACCTATGAAAGCTCATAGAATATGATTCAAAAGCTTAATAAATGTGCTAAGTGCTTTTGTTAACGTCAATGGCATGACTAATCACTCATATAATCCATATTTGTTTTAAAGGCTATTTTCTACTCGTCTCCCTTTTTCTTGCAGATTTGATGATACCTACTCTTAAGATCAATTTGATAAAAAAACCTAGCCCCTTGTAATTCATCAAACATGTCATCTAACCTAGGGATGGGATGTCGATACTTTATAGTTACAGCATTTACGTCTTGACAATCTACGCACCTCCGCCAAGACTCATCCTTCTTTAGTACTAGCAATACAAGTACTTCATAAGGGCTTATGCTTTCTTTGACCCATCCTTCGCCAATCAACTCTTCCACTTATCACTGAATCTCCTTACTCTCCTCTGTGTTCAATCGATATGCAAGTTTGTTGGGCATAGCTGCTTTGGGTATGAAGCCGAGTTGATGCTCAATCCCTTTGATTGATGGCAATCCACTTGGTAACTCCTCTACAAAGATATCCTGAAGCTCTTGCAAACAAACACGACACTTTCAAGGAGGGAAGATGTGACCTATTCTATTAAATAAATTTTTTTATATAAAGGTAATATCACTCTTTGCTTACTTCCTATAGCTGCTCTCACATCTCTCATTCTCACTAGCATACACTCTTTTTCTCTTCTCTCGCTCTTCCTTCTTTTCTTTCTTACTCTCTCTCTTTTTCCCTACTTGTACACCCTCTAATTCCTTTCCACTCTCTTTTTCTTTTTCTTTTTCTTTTTCTTCTCTATGTCTAATTCATATTGTTGCTGTAGGTAGTGTTAATCCTTTTGCACCTCCTTTGGTTAGGCGTGAGTGGTACAAGTGTCACCTTTTTGTTGATATGATAGAATGTGTGCCTATTCGGCTTGCCATGGAACATCACATCTCAATCAAATTGCCACGGCCTCCCCAACAAGATAGGACTCGCTTGCATAGGCACCACATCACCTAGTACATTGTCCTTCTACTACCTATCTCAAACTCCACCAACACTCGCTTTATTACCTTTACTTCTCCATTGTTATTCAACTGCTATAATTTGTAAGGTCGGGTGTAGTCTTGAAGTGGAAGTGCAAGTCACTCCACTAACATTGTAGTAACTACATATATAACTCCTTCCATCTATAATAAGGTTAAATATCTTATCTTTAACCCGCCAACTTGCATGAAAGATGTTCTCTCATTGCTTCTCAAATCCTTTTTCCTTTACTTGTAGATTTAAATCTCTCATAACCACCAAACTTAGACTATATGCCTCCTTGGAAACTCCTTCCTCTGCTTCAGCCGGTACTTCCTCCAATGGTGGCATCCCATCTCCACTGCTACTTTCCTCCTCATCATTGACTACTTCTCCTTTATCAGTCATTATCATTATCTGTCTGTTTAGGCTTTGGGTAGCAATGTGTCCCTTCTTTGGCACTTAAAACATAAAATATCTCGACTACGTGTGTTAGGAATACGAGAGTTTAGATTTTGTACCTTAGGAACCTTAGCTCGGGGTGTATCCTTAGGCTTAGGCACTCTGATTGCCTTTATTGGTTGCTTCTCTTCTTAGTGGGTAAATTGTTGTGCAGTTGAGTACGATGGCTGTTGCTATCTACTCCTCTTAAACTACTTCTCGACCTTGATGGCTTGCTCCACGAAGTCTGTAATCTCTACACAGTGGTACAGCTCTAACATATTCTCAATCTCTTGGTTCAATCCCCCCAAGAATGTAGCCATGGCTGCCTCTCCATCTTTCACCATGTTGGCCCTCGTTAGTGCCATCTCCATTTCTTTGTAGTAATCCTTTACACTTCGACAACCTTGCACTAACATCTATATGGTAATGACTTGGCATAAATTTTGTTTCTCATCAAGGCCATTAATTCCTACCAGGTTCCTATAGGATGTTTACCATTTTTCCTACCACTGATGTGTGGCTGGTCTTACTATAGAATAGCACAGTTTGTAAATTCTACCATAGCTAGCTTTACCTTTTGGGCTTCAAAATACATGTGGCAGTTAAACACTAACTCTACCCATTTTTTCCACTCCAAATATGCATCTAGGTTGAACTTACCCTTGAATGTATGTATATTCAACTTGACAGCATTGGGCATCTCATCATCCTTATCTCACCTGTGTTTAAGGGGTCATCTTGGGTTGCCAAAATCCAAAAACTCGTTAGGGTAATCAAAATCTTCATCACTAACATATCTTTCCCTATGGGTTTGATGTGTAGCTGGTTCTCTCTTAGGCATTGACTCTTCTCAAGGTACTAGGCTACCTTGTGTAGATGCCTGTGATGCCTCCAAATTATCTAAGCACCAGTTAATGCTAGCTAGCATGTTTGTACGTTACTTCAAGCTAAAGGCATTGTCTCCCACAGTTGATTTTCCCGATATCCTATAGGTTTGTGTAATACAAAAAGAAATAGGCAAGTGATGTGAGTGTATAGGTGTCCTCTTACCTTATAAGATGTCTTCACTCTGTTTTTACCTCTCACTTGTGTATCACATAAGTCCACTCAAAGATGCACTTACCAAGTCCATTTCTTATGGTTGCCTCACAAAATCCTAAGAAGTTCTTAGTAATTCAAGTGGTGTAACTCCTAAGTACATGTAAGTGTGTGAAAAGGTAGAACTTTAGGGTTATAGGATCAATCGAATCAAACACAAAGAGATCAATCTATGTTGAAGGAACATGGTGTGCAATCAATCTTAGAGTAAGGCGGATTGGTCTGGAGTAAAAAAAAAAATAGCTACACAATTGACTTGGAAAATAGGTGCAATTGAGAGGATCAGTATAGGTTCTTTCACAAACTCGCATGATCAATCCGATTCAAAGGCGTGATGTATGATCGATCTTAGGTCTACAATTTCATGATTTGATCTATTCAACTCTTACAATTTACTCCCAAATTAGTCTATTTTGATTCCCTAACATTCTCCCACACTTAAGGATTTATTTGGGATCTAATCTTAATCAAAGATCACAACATTTTTTGTTCTTTTTTTTTTTTCAAATTTCTATAATTTTTTTCCTGCAAAATTTTTTGCCACATTCAATTTTATTTGGGGTTTTCAGAAATCTAACTCCCACAAAGCATGTAAACTAAACAAGCGATATTTTTTTTATACTATAGAAGAAGAACACATATAACAGATTATAAATAACATAAAGAACAAAAAGCAATAATACGAAAAGACACAAACTAAATTGGTAACTAGACTGGTGCCCAGATAAGAATTGGAAACAGCTGGCTCTGACGCCAATTGACGCGTGTGAGGAAGCATTAAAGTGGAAAGATAGTGGCGTATGCCAGAACCCGATGAAACCTACTTGTGCGAACTATGAAGAATGACCCAATGTAATGATCTTTGATAAACTCTAGCAAGAAGACGACCACAACTAACATGCTTTGTTAGTTTATATGCCACGAATCAACTAAGAACACAGTTGGAATAGTTCTATTTGGACTTCACGAGAAATCGATGTACTTAATTTCAATGAAGGAAGGAAATCACAATTTCGATATCAGTAAACTAAAAGTTTTTTTCAATAACATAACTAGGCTCTATTTATACTGTTAAGAGCCCTAGGATCCCTAAAACTCATATGGAAGTTAACTAAAATAATAAAATAAAATAAAAGGCAGTTTCCAGATATAATCTGACTCTGCTACACCTACTCACTCAATTCGAGTGTTGATCTCGTGCGTCTGGATCGTAAAAATAGTGTGTTAAGTTGTCCTAGTATTTACAACTGTGTCTTGAGCGATCAAGTGAGACTCAAGTGATCATAACTATAGAATGTAACCATATTTAGGATTTTCAATCGTGCCTTGCGCGTTCGAGTGCAAGTTGTTCAATTGCAAATGCAAAGAATCAATTTTTAGCCTACTGTTGATCGTGTGTGCTCTGGCTTGATCTGTTGGCTTTGTGATTGATTGGTTAGCTACTTAGCTCGATCTAATAGGTACTCCAAGGCTTGTTTTAAGTTCTCTGCACATCAAGTTCACCCACAGAGACCCTTCTTCCTCCTTGAGCTCCTCTAAACATCCTATAACCTCTCAAAATTACTTCATGATCATTGTCATGGCTTCCTTAAGCTTCTTAGCCTTGGCCTTCATCGATGGACCTCTGGTTATCCTTGGCTGCTTGATCTCAGCCTTAACGCTTGTGCCATTTCATGCACATAAATCTTAATTGGCATAAAGTATCACATGTGCCCTTGTGTTTGATTTAAAAGTCTTATTCAAAAAGAGTTATGATTATAAACGTAAGGCCTTCTTGGTAATCAATCACTAAAACCTATCTGTAAGTCATAGACACTTTAATGGGCATTAGAGAGTCTGTACGACTTTCACACCTTATATTTATACAGTGAGTGTCATGTCATTCGGTATGAGATATTGAGAATATATGTGTGTAGATGTGCCATTGCATAATGGGGCATTTAGGCAATGATTCATAGAATGAAGCAAACGCATGAGTTCACTCTTAGTTGTTAAGGTTATGCTTCATGATCATGTTAAATGCTTAGGTACCTTAGACTTGAGACAATATAGTTGTCTCGTGTGCATGACAATCAACATGTCATTAGGGCATTAAGGGTCAATATCTATCTTAGTATGTGATACAGTCATGAGTCCAACATATTATTACCTAGGTGCATATGGAGGCATGGGTGCATTTACTAAGGGATTTGTCTACTTGTAAGTAAGCAAAGTATTTTTCCTATATAGTTAGTGTTTTGTGATACAGAAGCCCCTGGCCAAAGCAATATGTGATTGGAAAGCGGTTTTTAATAGAAACATTTATCTCATTAGTCATATGACTAAGCTTGTGAGTTTAACTAAATCCGTGATGCTTGCTTGCTTGGGATAAAGTAAGACAAGAGGTCTATATGGCTGGTAGTCACAATAGAAAAGTTTGATTGTGATTCGAATTACTTCATCTTAATTGGGGTACGCTATAGGCTGTAGACTAAACGTTACTTATATCTTTTGAATTATGCTCATTGTCAATTAAAAATGAACCTAGAGTTATGCAAATAAAATTGGGATGTATTGTGAGTGTTTAATTGCTGGGTTTTATAATTTATTAAGTTGCAATTAGATTGGAATAAATAAATTGCCCTAGTGCTTGTCAATGATAAGGTCATTAATTACAAGTAAAATGGGAATTTAATTTAATTATGGTTAGGACTCAAATGGCCTTTAATATTAATGAGATTAATAATTAAAGAACATATGAGTTGATTTATTAATAAGATTAATAACTAGGAGTCCATTCCATGTTGAGGGCCCATGGAGCCCATGCATTAAACCCTAGTGTTCAACTACTTATATGGGTCTTGAAGGGTTCATGACACACAAGAAAACCTAATAATTTCGTGCACCCTCCAAGCAAGAGAGAGTAACTCCTGGCCACTCTTTTCCATTTCTCTTCTGTCAAAAATTCCTCCTAGCCCAAAGACGTTTTCACTAGATCATTACAAAGGGAGGTTTATAGAGTGTATGAAGAGGTCAAAAGCATCTTAATCATGTGGACAATCTAAAGATTAGGATTTGAGGGCCATGACTCTAAGGATCATGCGTGAAAGACTTGCAAATGTTGCAAAGGTAAAGTTTTTATACTTGCTCTTATTTGTTCAATATCTTGCATGTTTTGCAACAAAAATGGATGGTGTTTATTCCATTATATTCCGCTATGTGTGTATGATGTTTATAATGATAAAGTTTAAATTTTTATGGCTAAATCCCAACAAGATCCAACAGTTAGGACCACGAAACCTAGAGTCACAGAATGGCTGCTTGAACATGTTCATGAATGATCATGGGGCCCCCTAGTGATAGAGGAAGGTGAAGTTATCCATGCCCTAATTTAAATGCTGGGTAGCTCCCCTGATAAAGCTGCCGACATCATTGGAAACATCATCCTCCACATCATTTGGTACATCACTTCCATTGTCATCATCTTTTGCCACATGTGCGTGCGGATCCATGACAGTGAATACACCTGCATGGGACAAAGAATGTACGTGGGCAACTAACAAGCAAAATTAGAGTAGCCAAAATTATTCATCCATTGGCATAACAATTACAGCATATATGTTCATTGGCAAACATGAATTGGAAGCACACAAAGCCTAAATTATATAATTAGATATGGTACACTACAAACAAAGCATGAAAGAAAAGATTGCAAAATTAAGGGCAAAATTTCGCCAATAGGCAATAAAGGCAAAGAGGATTACACGAGGCCTAACTTATAAAATAGGTACTGTATGGAGTAGGTTTTTGCTTTTCACATTTTATTCTACAAGATGTCTTTTGGAACATCAATTTAGTTAGTAATACGATTGGCTTGATTTATGTTACTCGATTGGTTTTCCTACTAACATCCAAAATAGTGTTAAGTTTGAGGATTTCAAAAAGGGTTGCCAATTAAATGTTTAGATATCGTACACAATATAGATAATGCATGAAAGAAGAGAACACAAAATTAAGAACAACGTTTTGTGAACAAGCAATAATGGCAAAGAGAATTATACAAAGCTTAACTTAAAACACATGTATTGCGAGAGCACAAATCCCATATGATTGATCAAACTACTAATACATGGATGAGTAACTTCTCTAACCCAACTTCTCTAAATCTTTACACTTCGTGTGGTGAGTGGGCTACAAAAATGTATTGGCAGGTTGGGTCTTCAAACTTGACTAGGGTACTATAGAAACGATTCTCTAACAAGTCATCCATCACCTCTAAGGCCTTGATGCACATCTCAACCATGGAAATAGTGTTAGAATTGGTTTGCAAAGTGACCATATTTTTGGTTCACTCTTAGGATTGTAAGGCTGACATGATACTAGGAGGGTTAGGTCTCTTTTTCCTTAAAGAGGTGGAGGTAGAGATCATTGACATCTGTGCTCTAGAAGAGTGTGACTGTAATTGCAAAGTTGAAGAGGCATCATCTACATTGAGATTCATAGTGTTGCTAACCTCAACATAATCATCACACCCCATATCATAAGTTAGGGGTGTAGGGTACTAGATGGATGTCTTAGCTGATTCTCTAATCGCCATGTGGCCGGCGAAGATTTCAATCAGCTTGCAATACTGTGGAAGGCCCTTATGCTAGAGTCACTAGTCTCTTGAGTTAGCCTACACACAATTTATAGCAGCAAGTTGTGAATTTTGGGACAATGAAGGTACAAGTAACAAATTATGATGACAAAAAACATTTATTTGGACTTTATCACTAGCCTGGTGTGCTATAACTCATCTATGCTGACCACCATTCCAATAACCTCATCTCAATCAAAAACTGTCTCTAAAGTACATAAACACGGGTACTTTTTTAACTTTGTCTTAAGTTTGTTGTACTTCTAAGTGAACTATCTCATAGTATAGTCTTACCTGGAATAGGCTTCCCACATCTTTATTATTATATTAGTCCACTTTGACAGATTAAACGTGGCCCCCTTTAGGTTATTAGACTATGAGGATCAATCCACTTTATGCATGGGCTAGTGTGCATTGTCGGGCCCACCTAATGGTGCCATGCTAAAGGATTGTGAGGATGACATCTATGATGAAAACATGTTATTTCGCGTTATAGACTTCTATAAAACAACCTCATTTTTTCACTGATAACACTCCATATTTTAGATGCCACACAAATTTGAAAGAGGGATAGTATATGTTACAGGTCTAGCATTTAGGTGATGTATATATGTAATGCACAAAAAAGGTAAAAGAAAAATTATATTTATATTTTTTAATATTTTTCATAATTTCAAAATTGTCTTGACAAATTAGACTGAATAGTGCTTGTTGAATGTAAATTTTTCACATGTCAAAATAACTACTTTAAACAAACTATTCTTCAAAACAAGTTTTAATCTCTTTTTTTCTCTCCTTTTTACATTATTTTTTAATTTTTTTGCAAAGCCTGACCTAAGCCATTGAGTGTCAGATAAACTCTCCCAACTCCACCATTGTAGGAGTAGCTTAGTTTCAAAGAACGTGTAGGTTTTGTTAGAAAATTTGGAAAATTCATCACCTATTATTGGCATTATAAAATGTGAAAGATCAAAATTGCAAATAAAAATAATTTTTCTACAAGCTTTAAAATCATAATAGGAGACGTAATTAAAAATACCTCTCATTAATGATCAATTTAGTAAATTTATCAAAAAATTAAAAATATAAACATATGATTGTTCAAGGAATTTTGAAAAAAATTACCTTACCACTACACGGTTTTATAAGCTATTGACTTAAGGATATCATATTGTTTCCTGTTTTCTTATTTTTTATATCTAAATGTGTGTCCGTATTATTAAGTAAATATAAATTTTAAGATTTTATATGTTAATTTTATACACTCATTAAAAATATAAAATAATATTTTTTTATAATATATCAAAAGATTAAAATATTACTTATTGCCAATAAAAATTCTATAAAATTTATTATTTAGTGTTGAATAAAACAATATTTTAAGCAATTGATTTAAAAAAAATCTAAAATGTTGAATTTTATACATTACATAACAATATATACAAACATTAAAAATACAAGACAATATAAAAATAATATAATAAATTAATCCAAACAAATTAATGTGTAATAATTTATTAAAAATAATTTATGATGTTTTATCAAATTTGGTTTGCTTCACCTTTTTATTATTCTTGCAGTCTGGTTCTAGTCATGAATAATTTTAAAAGTTTAGGTAACAAATTTCAAAAGGGAGTATCCAAGGGGACATCATAAGAATACATTTTGTTTTCATCACAACCCGTATAGGTTGCGTCCAAAGGTGTCACAAGAGTTGTATTCCACCTATTTGAATATAAGTACATGAATGTTCTAATCAATCTAGTAGTTGACGTAGTTTTGCTCCAACCCACCCCTTCGAAATATGTAATTAACCCAAATATATGTACTCTCATCATCAAAAACTACACACGAATATAGTACAAAACATAAGACAATAACATAAAGTTATACCATATACATACAATAAAGATGACTAATAATAGCAACAACCAAACAAATAAGGAAAACAATGCTATGATAGAATAATGGGAAATAATATACATATCAAACTCTAGTGTAGTTTTAATGCAAGAAATGTCATGTATTCCACACACATATTTGCATCCAATTCAGTTAATAGTGTTGGCCTATTAACTACCCAAAACTCTATCCTACCCCAAAACTTGGGTGGGAGATGGACTAGCGAAAAAGTAGCACAGTGGGAGATGGACTAGCGAAAAAGTAGCATAGCTTACAGAATGGAAAAATCACAACTTCACAACTTGTTTAATTACAACCTTGCACAACAAGACTAGAGAGTATGTAGTGAGTGGATAAGTAAGTATAAGAAAGAAGAAGGATGCAACGGCTTCTATTTAAATCAATGCCAATAATGAAGCTACTGTTGCATAACTGTGCGACCATTCAATACAATACAAAGGTTCACATCACATAGTCAACAAACATACTTTCTCTATAGTCATCATATCTACTCTATGTAAACAAATACACATATAGCAACAAAAAAAAGCAAGTACACAGTGCAAAATTCTAAACAACAATGGCCACAACAATGCTCACCCTATACCTCTCTATATCGTTACAACAGGCCTTTTTCATTCAAACCTGCTCCACCAATTGATCCACTCTTCCCCATCCTTCCACCTGTTCCCATCCCACTAACACCACCTATAAAGCCATAACAAAGCAAACATTAATCATGACACACCTAATTAACATAAGAAACCATATTACCCTAAACATATAAATAGAAAATTACAAAAAATTAGTTGCTTTGGATTAAACCTTGCTTAATTAGGATAATAAATAGTACAACTAGAACAATGCAACACTTCCCTTTTTTCCCTAAGTTGACCACCAGTAGTGAGGAAGATCACTGATGACGCCTCCACATGGTTCAGAAATCTCAACAACCCTAAAAACAAAATTAACACCAAAAAATTCAACACCAACTAAAACCACCATCTGATTGGAATATACACAATTTCAAAAGAACAAAAATTGTGATTCACAAATTAGAAGCTCAACAACCAACAAAATAGATACAAAAAAAATCTAAACTAAGAAAACAAACAACGAGGGCTCAAAAATTGAACAAGTTCAGTAGTGAGAAGGCAAAAAAATTTTCAAACCAAATAGGCCATGGTTGCAAACCACCAAGTTACCAAGCCAAGCTATAGCCTAATTAGCCCCTCCACCATGCAAGCCAGCCAGAGATCAACTCCATCATCTTAGCCCAAGGGAACTAAAGGCAAGAAAACAACCCACAACATGGCCGAGCAACAAAAAGGAAGTACAATAGTGTTGCTCAGATTTGCATCACCTTTACGTGCGTCTAGACGACAGGGGCTATGTTATGGCTACAGACCTTACTGGGGTTGCCTACCAAGGTACATTGCACTTGGGCCACCCTGCCTTTTGTTTGGAGTGCTGGTGGAACCCAATCATCATGGCTGGAACCTCACCTCATGCATAAAAAATATATCCACATGTGTATATATATACATTTTATAGGTCAATATGTGTGTGTGAGTGAGTGAGTGAGTGAGTGTGAGAGTGTGTATATGTGTACAGGTCAACTGATTTTTTAGAAACAATTGAATCAATCAAGCTAGCAACCCAGTGAACTAGTAAGTTAATTTGGTTAATAACTAGTCTAGTTTTAAAATATTATCTATAGTTATATATGTATAAAAATATAATAGAGATTTAGATGTGATGTTATATAAGAATAATAATTAGATTTTATGGTATAAATATATACAAATGTAAGCATACGTGATGTGAGAGCATCACCGCACCCAATTTTGGCAGGAAAAGAAGTCAAGATTGATTACTGGTTTGGTGGATTGGTTACAGTTGGGGAGGTCAATTAGTAGGGCAAGATCGATTTTAAGGTCATCAATTGATAGAGCATGGATTATGGGGCTTATAAAATCATGATTTGAGGAGGTTTGAATCGATCAAACATATCCTGATTGACAGTGAAGAGAATTGGAACTCTCTGAAGTTGCAATTCGGGCAAGGTAGAGAGATGAGAATTGATTGAAGGAGGCAAAAATTGATCTAAGGTGGCATCAAATCGATTTGAGCAATGAGTTTTTTATTTAGTTGCATACTTTGACCAGGATTCTTCATATTTTACCTAAGGTTTTACTAACTCACATAAATTGGTTATTTAGGACGTATTTTCAAGTCTTTTGGAATAAAATTTCTCTTTTACACAATTTTATCCAATTTATTAATTTTTTTTGAATTTTCCTACAAGAATTTGTTTAATTCTTGTTTTATCCTAAATTTAAATATGTTTCAATTCCTATTACTGAAATTGTTCGTGTAACAATCTGGTAATTTCACCTAGCTTTTAAGTTAGGTGGTACTAGAACAGGCTTCCCTCATTCTTGAAGTAAATTTGATGGTTGGTTACATTAAACGAGGTTGCTACAACAAGGCTTTTACCCTTGGTCAAACCATTGTCAATTTTGAAACTTAGCAAGATCAACTCTTATGAACAAGATGTTGAGTTTTGGGTAAGGTTAACTTGACCATTGATCAAATTATTTTTAAAAATACAATTTCTAGAAAAATTGTGGACAAGTAAAAAGTACCTGTTGAAAAGCGCTGTGCCCCCTATACAAGTGGTTATGCCAAAATGGTTAAGTGGTTGAAAGATATAAGGCACCAATTTGAATTTGATCTGGGAGAGAAGGTGATGGCCTTCCCATGCAAGAAGAGATTTCCAATACGATAATATAACAATTTGAAGCTAAAGAAGAATGAGCTATATGAGATTGTAAATAAAATTAACGTAAATGCATATGCCATAGATTTGAGAACAATGGAGATTTCTTACACATGCCCAACCTTTGCTTCTTTCATTTAGAAGATAAGCCATTATACCCTAAAGATCTTAGAAACTTCAGGGTGAGTTTTTCTCAAGAGGGAGGCGTGATGTAGGGGGTGATAAGTTTTTAAATTTAGTTGTATATTTTTTACTAGCATTCCTTATCTTTTACCTAGGTTTTACTAGCTCATATAAATAGGCTCTAAATAGGTTATTTGAGTTTGGCATAATATTCCTCTTTTACACAATTTTGTCCAATTTATTTAAGTTCTCTTGATTTTTCTACAAGAGTTTGTTTTATTATCGTTTTACTCTGGATTTGAATGAGTTTCAATTCCTATAATCGGGATTAATCTTGTAACGATCTTGTGGGAACACCCAACTTTCGCATTAGTATGTCCACACACGCGTACGCACACGCACACACACACACACACACATATATTATTTGATTGTGAATAAATATAAGGATTGAATATTGAATTTTTGTATATATGTGTAAGCAAAAATAATTTGAATTTAAATATAAATGAAATTTTGTTAAAAAATATGTTTAGATTATGTAAATTTTTCATGGGAGAAAACCATGCAAATTGGAAACCAAACATAGCATAAGAATTAAGAGAAAACTTAAAAAAAAGAAGAACAAAAAAGTGAGATAGTTTTTAAATACCCAGACAACCATGATTGAGAATTCAAAAAATAACTTTTCACAATTTACTTAAAAAACACATGTAGGGTTATTTAAATAAATATTATTCTTTTCCCTCTTTTTAAAAACTCGTTGGAGAGACTATCAAATTAACCTTTTCCATTACAATAAATCAAGGCAATTCCATACACTATGATAGAAAAATCCAAGAAAAAAATAGTAGCCAATTGTGGTTGTTTCTAAAAATAGTATTTCTTTCTCGTTACTTGTGTCTTTTCATAATTGGAGCTTCTATTTATAGAAGTTGTTGTTCAATAACCGCCATTGGCCCAGTTTTTGCTAGTCTACTTTATATGTCTTGTTAGACCCTGATGTGTGGTTACATCACTTTCTCCCCCTTTTGTACTTATCTATACAAGGCCAACAATAAATAGGGGTCTTATTTATTGTGTGATAGTAACCTTCATTGTTACTAGTCTTATCATGTCCCACATCTTCCTTTGTTCTCTTATGCGAGACTTCTCCCTTCATAGTAAGAAATTTCTCTAACTTTTAAAGCTTCACATGATTTCGAGCAACTTCAACTAGAGTATTTAAATTTGTCATAAAGGTTGAACACAAAGCTAATTTTTTATGAGCAAATGGAGTCTTTAGCTCTAGTTTGATGTAGCATGATTACAGCTAGACGAATGTTTGAAGAAATGTTGAGCACTAAACTATTCTCGAGAATAGATCATTCAACCTTATTGTCACTTGGCAAAGGAACTTCGCAAATGCTGAGCAACCAGAGATAGATTGGTATCGAGTAGTTATCCAATCTTGATGGTCAACACTACATGTAACGCTTCTAGGAGGAAGAGTTGGCTTGCTACATGTGTCTCCTGCCTTTCGTGATTCAATGATGAAATATACCCTACAAGGATATAAGTGTGGGTTTGCCGATTGCTTAGAAAAAATTATTTCAAGTCTCTTGCTTTCCTCAGAGGTTGATGTGAAGACTTTTGACTGGACTATCGATTGGCATCAATTGTCCACTAAAATGAACCAAGGTTAGCCTATAAATGGGGTTGCTTCTACTGAGGTGAGTTTAGGTTGATGAACATGGTGATTTTGCCAAGCACACCTTTAATATCATAGCTCCTGTCTTTATATATAAGAAAATATTTTCCTAGAGCCACACTAATTTGCTTATGATAAGTTCTCACCTTCAGTAAGCTACGTAAAAGTGCTAGTTTTTTTGAAGGTGGTAATATCTTTTAACTTGTCTAGTGTAAAAATCTGACTACCATTGAGTTCTTGATTTTTGTAAGATGGTTACTTTACGAGTTGACAAAATTGAACCAGATTAGATGCATAATTAATTAATACCTTTCAAATTCTTCATGTATGGCATACTAATTGAAACACCTTCTATGTCAATTGAGTCCTGTTAGATTCCCGATGTCTCAAGGTGGTTTTATTCCTATTTATGTCCACCATCTCAAGTCGGGATTGCTCTTCCTCTTCCCCTCTTCTATTCTGAGGTAGCTAGGACTTTTTAATCATTTTAACACAATTGGCACCTAATTTGTTTCATTTATTAGTTAGTTCCTAATTTTGTGTCGTCAAGCTTTAATTAAACCTTTTTCTAAATGTTTCTTCTATATTTGTAATATAAAATGTCACAAACCTCGATTTTTTTTACTTTAGTCCAAAACTTGGCATCAAATGCTTTAAATAATCTACCTTCCAATAGTAGAATTTTTCTTTTTGAAGGGGCTTGTGTCATTGGGTTTCCTTACTTTATTCCAATCTCCACCCCCCCTCTTTTTTGAAAGAGTACCCTTCTAGTGATATTTTGGAAAAAAAAATTACCTTATTAAACAAACTCTTCTTGAATTTGAATGTTATAACCCAACCTAGGGTTTTGTTCTATTTTTGTATGAGTCACTGACTTGAGGATTTCTATGATGATCTTAGTAAGTTTACTATTTTACTTAATCTTGACTTGTTTTCAGCTTACTTATTTATTTCCTTCTTTTAGACAAAGTAAGGATGAAGTTGTTGTTGGCTACGTATCGTTGCTGCCAAAAAGGAAAGGGCAAAAGAGGGAAAAGAAATGAGATGAGCACTTCCAGCGCTACTACCCTTTCTTGGGCTAATGCACAAGAAACATAGGCAAGTCAGGCCCTACCCCCCACCCTTGAACCTTGAGCTGCGTCTTTGCCCCCTTCATTAGAGTCTTATTCTTGGGTTTAAGACCCTAGCCATGTTTTGGTGGATGATTCGCCCACCCCATCTCGAGTTTTCCCATATTCTCAATAACACCACCTCCAGAATTTGGTGCACAAGTAAGGACTTTGAACACCTTCCTAATGTTATGGGTCGTCAATCCTTCAAAATCATATAGTAGCTCAAGAATTCATTTACAAAGGTTTGACACCATGGGACATGGAGACATGAAGTTAGCTTGTGCCAGGTCTCGCAATCAAGTCATCTAGAACTTGGTGTTGAATGCCTCTCTAGTGTGGACCATAGATATCACTAGGTTTATTTTATTGGTATTATTTTCTCGATACGATGTTTTTTTTAATACTTACTCATGTTAATTATCAAAATCTTATCTGGGTGAATAAGTTGGCAGTGAGACTAAAGTTTGAGGAATCCCTTCCAGCTTAAGAAATGTTCAAGAAGATCACCTATCTTAAAGGTGAAGAATCATTCTTAGAGGCTGAGAATGCCACGTTACTAAGTTGGGCTGAAAGAGGTGAAGCCCTATGTTGAGAAGGCTGAGGCCCTTGCCTAATCTCATGTCTAACAAATTTCTTAGCTTCAAGACAACTGTCAACACCTAGAAGCTGACTATAAGAATTTTAAAGGTCCAATAGCCACACTAAAGGAGACTCATGCTATTAGCTAGAGGTTGTGCAAGCTAAAGCTAAGAAAGATGCTTTCAAGGAGTTTCTTACTAGCTTAGAGACCTAGGAGTACTTGGGAAAAGTTTTAGAAACTCAAGTTGAAGGAGAATGAGTGTTCTACTACCTATCAGTAGACTCTTGCTTCTTGTGCTACCTGTTATTACAACCATTCTTCAACTTCTGTCATGATTATATGGTGGAGCTTGCTTGGTCAAGGATGACGCTAACCTAGAGACTCTAGATATTGAGCCCATCTTTGAAATTATTCCAAAAGGAGGGTTCCCATACCTAAGAACAGAGGAATCTAATAAAGAACTTGCTAAATTTGTAGCTAAGTTGTGTCAGGTAAAGCAGAGGGCTAACTAGGCCTGTGAGGCAACCCATAACAAACTTCCTGAGCTGTAGTTTTCATTCATTCTTTTTTTTAGAATGATGTAATGATGAACTATTTTAAATTAATGATTTTTCAAGTTTATAAACTTGATCTTTGTTCATTAGCTAACTTTTCATGATGTTAGTAATTGGTACCATGGTTGTTTTATCATTCTTAGTGCTTAACTATATGTGTTAATCTAAAAGATGCTAAGGGCCCCCAATCTTTTTAACGAACTTGTTGCTTAACATGTATTGTAGCTTAGGAACCTGCAACTTTAAAAGTAATGACGTGGGTAATTTGTAGCTTGCTATGCAACTTGCTGTTTGGGAACCATATGCAATTTAAAAGAAAGGATGTGGGCAAATTATAGCCTAAGAGCTTGTACTTTCAAAAGTAATTTTGTGGGCAACATGTACCTCTAGTAGTAACACTATGGGCAACTTGTAGCTCCAACACTAATATTACAGGTAACTTGTGTCTCAGAAACAACTTGTAGCTCCAAAAGTGATGTCGTTGGGTGACTCGTAGCCCAGTGAGCAATTGGTAGCTTAAAAGCAACCTATAACTTCTACAGTAATGCTGTAGGCAACATGTAGCCCGATGAGCAATTTGTTACTCAAGAGCAACTTGTAGCTTTAGAAGTAATATTATGGGTAACTTATAACTCGGTGAGCAACTTGTCACGCGGAGAAACTTGCAGTCTGGTGAGCAACTTGTAGCTTCAATGGGCAACTTGTAACCTAGTGAGCAATTTATAACTCCGAAAGTCATGTTGTGGCAACTTGTATCTCTAATAGTCTTGTTGTAGGTAACTTATAGTCTAGTGAGTAACTTGTAGCTCAGAGTTTGATCCCTTGTAGTCTTCTCGACTCTAATACCTTTTTAAATTAAGTACATTCCATGGTTGACTAATGTCCTTTCCTAACATATCCGTTTATCTATAACTTTTTCCTAATAGGGCTTCCTTGATCTTGAATGGCCTACCTTATTTCATCTCCAACTTTCCAATCGGCTTGATAGCCTGTACCTTTGGCAATGCTAAGTCTCCTTCCTTAAATTTTTGTTCTTTCATCCTTTTGTTTAATAAGGTGGAGATCCTTTGCTTATATTTCAAGTGCCTTAGATGGGCTCCATGTTGCTTTTCTTTTATCTACACGAGTTCATACGCCATTAATTGCTTATTTTGTCATGGTTTATAGGCTATAACTCGTTGGGATTCCTCTGTTATTTTGGCATGGATCACAACATATATGGCATGGTAGTTTTTGGAATGGCATGCCCACACGACTCCTAGAAATTTATCCACCCAGTTACCCTTGGATTCCTCTAACTTGGTTTTGAGTCCTTGCACTATAATGCAATTAATCACTTCTACTCACCTGTTGGTCTGAGGATGGGAAAGTTCTAATATACTTTTGATGAATTTTCATACACTCACACATTCCCAGATAGCTTTCTCATGAAATTGCCTTCCGTTGTCCATGATTAGCTTCCTTGGTATTCCAAATTAGTAGACTAAATTTTCCACAAAAATTTCATGAATTCTTTTTAAAGTATGCTTGCCATTGGTTCTACTTCAACCCATTTTGTGAACTAGTTTACTGTAACTAGTAGAAATTTCTTTTGCCTCACAGCTAGTAGAGAAGGTCAAATTAAGTCAACCCAACACCATGCAAAAGGGATATGTGGCACAATATTGCTAGCCTTTTGTGTGGGGAATGTTATAATATTCGGCATGTTTTTGACATTTTTTGCTTGTTCTTGCCACTCATAAGCCATCTTCCTTTTAAGTTTGCCAAAAATATCAAGCTCTAATTGTTTTTCTTGCCAAGTTGATCCCCCCTTTGTGTGATCCACAACATCCTTCGTGTATTTCTCTTAGGACATAATAAATTCACTCATTCCCAAACATTTGGGCTAAGGTTGCCCATATACTTTTTTATGAGGGTATCTCCTATCCTAAAAAACCTGGTGGTCCTTTGCTGTGTCTTTTTGTCCCTTTGCCCCTTATCACCTTACGTATGGGAGTTCTCCAATAATTTTCTTCACCTTCTAGGCTTACTATGATTTTCTCTACTTTTTGTAGTGTAATGTTTTTGGGCTTTCCAACTTCAACATTCCTGTTAATTTAGCTAAGGAGTCTACCTTTCCATTTTCTTCCCTAGCAATTCAGCAAAGTTGGAATTCCTCAAATTCTTGCATTGATTCTTTTGTTTGACTCAAGTGAATTTTCGTGGTCTATTCTTGCAAATTGAATTCCCCATTG
Organism: Avicennia marina; assembly: GCA_019155195.1. Lineage (NCBI taxonomy): Eukaryota > Viridiplantae > Streptophyta > Magnoliopsida > Lamiales > Acanthaceae > Avicennia > Avicennia marina. The sequence continues at coordinate 13,659,880 of CM032754.1, read as the reverse complement.
TATTGCTTAGCTACCAGTTGGGAATTAGAGTATGCAATTAGCATGGTGATTTTTAATACGAGAGTTACTCTCATATTAAAAAACACCATGCTAATTGCATACTCTCTCATGCCCTATACGAGCACTTCAAATTCTACCTCATTGTTGGATACCTCAAAAGTCAGTTGCAACCCATACTCTAATTCTTTGGGCTTAACACTAATTAGGATGATGCCAATCCTACTTCCTTGCCAAGTTGATGAGCCGTCCACATGCAACGTCTAGGGTTGGTTGTTATTTTCTTCATACATTTCAACCACAAAATCTGCAAATGCTTGACCTTTAATAGTTGTTGAAGGTTCATAGGAGATGTCAAATTTTCCCAATTCCATTGCCCACTTAACTATTTTTCCCGAGGCTTCTGTCTTGGTTAATATTGCTTTCAAAGGATGCCAAAGAGAAATAGTGATAGGATATGCGAGGAAATATGGCCTAAGTTTCTTGGTAGTGATAACCCGAGTCAGAGTTTGTTTTTCCACTTTAGTATATTTCAACTCCGCATTTTGTAGAGTTCTACTAATGTAAAAGATCAGGGGCATTCTGTCCTTCTCTTTCCTTGATCAACATTAACTTGACTACGATTTGATATTGCCAATTATATACAATCTTTCCCCTATTCGAGTTTTACTAGAAGTGGTAGGCTAGATAGTGTCCTTTTAGCTTGCTAAAGGCATGCTTGTGCTCATCGGTCCATTGAAAGGTCTTGATCTTCCTTAAGAGTTTGAAGAGTGGGAAGCTCTTATCTATAGATCAAGAATTGAAATAGCTTAGGGTTTTTATCACCCCCCTTCAATTTTGTACCTGCCTCATATTTTGGGGGTTGGCATTTTTTGTATGTTTTGAATTTTTTTGGGGTTAGCTTTGATGCCTCTTCTCATTACCATGTACCTAACAATTTCCCCCTTTTATGCTAAAAGCATATTTGGCAGGATTTAGGTTAAATCTAAACATCCTAAGTGCTACAAAAGTCTCTTCTATATATATCCTTTATGTGGTCCTTCTTGAGCACAGTCCTAACCAGTACATCATCAATATAAACTTTCATATTTCTTCTTATAAGGTGTTGAAACACCCTATCCATCAGTCTTTGGTATGTAGCCCTTGCAGTTTTTAGCCCAAATGGCACGACCTTAAAACAATGCCCCAACAAGTGTAACAAAACTTACTCTTTTTAATCATCTCTGGTAGCAGAATATGATGATAACCTTGATATGTACTCATCATGCTTAGTAAATCTAACCCTGCTGTAACATCAACCAGTTGATCTATTCATGAAAGTGCGTAACAATCATTGGGTAGGCCATATTTACATCATTGAAATCCACACACATTCTCCATTTTTTGCTTGCTTTAGGACTATCACAACATCAGATAACCATTTTCGGTATTTTATTTCTTCGATGTGCCTAGCAACTAGCAATTTTTGATTTCTTCTTTTATGGTTGAGGTTTTTTTGGGGTTAAATCTTTTAGTTTTTGTTTTATGGCTTGGCCTTTAGATCTATATTTAACTTATGTTTAGTCACTTCAGGGTTGATTCCCCTCAATTCTTGCACAAATGCTGCAATATACCAGCATTTTCTTCTAAGAAGGATGTTAATTGGGTCCTCCATAGCTCTTCCAGCTCACTCTAATTTAGGTGACTACATTTAGGGATAAATTTATCTACAAAAATTCTTTTGTTGGCTCCATTTAGAAAGGACTGTTAGCATTATTCCCTCTTATAGGTTTCTTCTCACTCTTTTTACCATTTCCATGTAGCATTTAAATGCCATCTGTTGATCCCTTTTACCACTTCGATCTTGTTTCCTACTGGAAACTTCACTGACAAATGATATGGGGATGCTACTGTTTGGAATTCTATCAAAGCTGGCCTCCTTAATATCACATTATATGCTGATGCCATTTCCACCATAAAAAATTGTATAATCTTAGTTTTTACTATCTCCATTTGACCTATTATGATGGGTAGGGCTATTTTCCTTGTTGGCTGCATTGCCTCCCCTCTGAAATCAAACAAGGTCTAGTGCACTACTTCTAGTCTCTCTCTCCCTATCCTTATTTTCTCAAATGCTAAAAAGGCCATGATGTCTATTGAGCTCCCACTATCCACTAAACATTTGACCACATCATAGTTAGCAATAGCTACTATCACTACTAATGCGTTAGAATGGGAAGTCACTACATCTCGAAGATCCTTAGGTTTAAATGTTAAGATGGAGACAATCTATTCTTCCTACATTAGCTTCATTCATTTTCCCGTATCTGCTATAATGTGTAGAATGTTCTTCCCTTCTCTATGAGATTGTCTTCCATATATCATACTCATAAGTTCTCACTTTAGCTGTCTTTCTTCTTTGGCTTCCTTTAATATTCTGTCCTTTGCCTTTCCAATCCTTTCCATATTAATAAATTCTTGTAAAAAATCTCTCTAGATTAAATTTTCTATCTATTTTTGGAATTTGAAACAATTCTCGATGGTATGATTAAATTAATCGTGAAATTTGCAATATTTATTTCCTCAGGGGTTCCTTAAGGGTGGTGGTGTGCCCTTAGGCCTCCTTATCATGCTTGAATCATGTGATGCTATGAGGACTTCTTCCCTACTTACCAACAAAGGGGTGAGCCTTCTAATTGGTTTTTCGGTTATTTTGATTACCATAGTAAGCACAATCGGCCTTCCTCTTTTATCATCCCAAGCTGACCTGCAATCGATCATTTTTTGTCAGCATGCTTCTTCCATATTGATGTACTTCTCAACCGTGGATAGCATTTTGTCAAAATCTTGGCAAGCCTTTTGCCTAATGACCTGAAAAAATTACTTCTTTTAGTCCTTGTGCAAAAGCACTTGCTAGCACTTCTTGAGTTGTTGATGGAGCATTGAGGGTTAATTTTGAGAAATGCTGGACATATTCCCTAAGTGGTTCATCGTTTCCTTATCCCAAGTTGGATAAGGGCATCATAGTTTTTTATATCTCTTGCAACTCACAAAGTAATGAAGGAACAAGTTTGCAAAATCATCAAAATTTCTAATAGTTCTAGCTGGCATCTAATTAAACAATCTCAGGGCTAGTCTACCTAATGTTGTTAAGAAAATTCTACATTTAACTACATCAGAGTATTAGTGTAGCAACGCCTGATGTTTGAATTTAGCTAGATGCTCTGCTAGATTAGTAGTTCCATTATATTTAGGTATATTGAATTGACTAAAGTTATCGGGTACACATGCTCCACTAGTACCTCCGAGGTGAAAGGTAGACTTTCTATAGTTCGTTTGCAATCTGCTTGCCAATTCATCCTTTCCAGCTCTTGTTGCAGCTAGGCTAATTTATGTTGCACCAAGTTGGATGAAGACACACTTTTCACCCTATCATTGTTGCTAACATTTTGTCTAATCCACATTATTTTCTTGCTATTCCCTTTCTCCAAGCTTTGAGCTCGAGGTAAGTCTTCCCCACTTGTTCCTTAAATTACTTCATCCTTCTTTCTCAAAGTAGCATTGATAGCTTCTGTTGTTGCTTGATTGAATCAGTCTAGAGGAATGTGTAGGGCTTGGTTAGTCGGGGTGGCTTGCTTTTTTGGAAAGTGTAGAGCCTAAATTGGTGGGGTACCTAGGAATGTTTTTTTCCTCCTACTCCTTTTCTTCTTCCATTATTTTATTGCCATTTTTTTTTCTTTCCTCCTTTTCTCTCTCTTTCTTTGTTGTTCCCACAGATGGCAACACCGATGTGGGTTCATTCTAAGAATAGTATTTCTTTCTTGTTGCTTATGTAGTCTTATAAATGGGGATTCTATTTATAAAAGCTGATGTTTAGTAGATGCAATAGCCTTGTAGCCACTGGCTTACCTACTAGTAGGTTAGCTGCTTAACCTACAATCTATCTTAGTTGCCTAACCTACAGATAGATCTTCCCAAGCTACTTCATAGGGAATAAATAATTTCAAAAGTCCAAAACATTTAAGTAAAAGTAAACGTTTTGTGAATTAATATTTCTTTTACAATATTAGATTAAATAAGCCCAAAATTGTCCATTACCTCATTTGGCATGCTGTGGAGCCACCTCTAGCTTAGATTTGCATCAGTGAATTCATTCTATGATGGAGCATTTATGGTGCCTAAGTCATAATGTACAACCCCCCCTGAAGAAGCTAGCTCTGCCGTAATCTTTGAAATTGTCTTTTCACTTTTCAATTTTGTTCTCTATCATTGAATCCTATTCATATTAAAAAAAGGTGGCCACTGTTACTAATCCTTTTTTGACTCTTTTAGATTCTATTCTAGGGAAAACCTTGTTTGACCACCTCTCATGCATTTTGATGAAATGTCATTTTGTAATGTTTTTAGTGTTGCGTTTGCATTAAAATCAGTGTCTATTTTGATTTTGATAGAAATAATTCTAAAATTTTCAAGCCTTTATCTAGCTACATTATGTGTGTGTATATTGTTGTATTTATTGTACAAACATGAGATATATTATTGCTTTTTAATGGAATTTCTTTATTAGTTAGTCATTTAACTAAAGATTTATTGAGCTTAGGTATTTGCTAATTTGGATAATTCAATAGTTCTAAATTAAACATCACAAACAAAGAAACATAAATTAAAAAGAAAAAGCGGCAGTGCTTTTTTTTAGAAATCGAAAGTCTAAAAAGGATCAAATAACATATTCCAATGCCACTATAAAAGTTGAATTCCAATTTAAGTGTCAACAATCAACCTAATTAATGTAGGCTTAGCAAGCAATGTTAACTTGGAGAACACGCCTTCCAAATTCCAAGTATGCAATACTTGTGTTTGCTTCCTGAAAAGTGAAAACTAAAGAAATAGTGAGCATATTTACTTTTTAGTTCTTATTAGATGCCACTCAATGCCACCAAGATGAAATCAAGCTGATGCAAAAGCCAAGTCCTCCTCTATGCCCAGCTGGAAGGTGACAAGGGGCCTTAGCTGTATTTAGGTGCTAGGAGTTAAGTTAGTTGGGATGAGGTGTTGCTAGGGTTGGTTATAAGGTGGAAGAATAACTATATGGTAGTTAAGTTCCCTTTTGTATCAAGTAAGCCAGTGTAACAGTAACTATGTATAATCTTCTTCTTTAACTGATCAATAAAGCAATTCCATTTCTTTTGCTCTTCATTCTGTTGCGTGTGTTCTAGAACAGAATTCTTAATCAAGAATAGAGTTCGTAGCGAGCTCACAATTTGATGCTTGTAATGCAGAAAAGTCATCTCTAGATAGGGTTTTTCTACCCCAAAAGTAGTTGGACAAACTCATGAGCCTACTAAATCTTTAAGGGATATCTCAATCAGGTGTGGCTAGCATGCAAAATCAGGCTGGACAAGCTACTACACCAAAGAAGGCTGAACATTCCACCAACTTCTCAAACTTTGCAGGTATAAACTCACCACCTTGTGACTTTCCCTCAATTCCTCTTGGCCACTTGCTCACTAATAATCACCCTAAACATTTTAAATATCTTGCTCATGATCATGGTCACAAGTCATCTCATCATAACAACACACATGAATACTTGACAGTGTCTTAAATGTACCATCCTTCAGCTTCAATTTGTTATTAGCCAGTGAGTTTGCAAAGACATTCAATTATTGCCTCATCTTTAATTCTAGTTCATGTTATATCTAGGGTCTCTCATCATGAAAGAAGATTGGAATAGTTGAACAAATCTAAGGGCATTATACCATGAAGTAACAAGCATTGAGCATCACCTTACAAAGCAAGTCCAACTTTATGATACTCCTTCCTGATGTAGGTTTTGATGTTAGTAACTTTGATGTGTAGCATTATAGATTAAGATATGTCTCACATCCTGTAGCTAGAAGAATCCGTTCCATTTGTCCAATGTTATAGTGATGAGAGACAAAAAGATATGTGAGATCTATCATCAAGCAAAACAAAAAAAGTTACCTTTTGTCACTCATGAAATACCCCTTAAAGCCTTTTGATATTATCCATATTAATTTATAGGGTCCTTACTCAATTTTTGCCCTTGGTGGATTTCTTCACAATTGTTAATGATTACTCATGCTGTACATGAACATACCTAATGAAGAACAAGGGTGAGGATCAACAAATATTCCTAGCCTTTCACAGCATCAAAGAATGAGTATCATACACATTTCAAAGATTTAAATGCTTGCCTCCCAATTTGAAAATCTTAAAATGGGAGAGGATGAAAGCATAGCCTCATTCAATGGTAGACTCAAGGATGTAGCCAACCAAGCATATGAACTAAAGATTGGTACTTGAAAGCAAATTGGTGTGCAAAATACTACAATCTTTACTGGAAAGATTCTTGACTAAAGTGACTGTTATTAAAGAAGCCAAGGATGTTGAAAACATGAGGTTGGACGAACTAATGAGTTCTCTATAGATCTATGAGATGAATCTACTTCAAGCTAAAACAGAAAAGGAAATAACTCTCAGAATTGAACAAAGCTACCAGGGTAGTGAATGTTACAACACTAATGACAAGGTCGTTCTTGCTGCACATAAATTAACTTTTTGAAGAACAAAGGAACCCTAAACAAGGCAACTGGTAAACCAAAGAAGCCTGGAGATGATCATTTAAATAAGAATGGAGAGGCAAAGATTGAACAGAAAGGAATCTAATGTCACAAGTGTGCGGCTTCAGGCATGTTCTTGCCGAATGTGCAAATACCTAGAAGAAACAGAGGAAATCAATAGCAACTACATGGAGCAAGGATGGTCCTAAGAGATCTGATGACGAAGAACTCATGTCAACCCATGTGGCCTTTAATTCCACCAAAAGGGAGAATCCTATTTCCATTGCCCATGTTATAGCACCAACATAAATTGAGAGAGATAGTGACAGCAGTAATGAGGTTTCACAAGAAAGAATAATGGCTGCCTATGACCATTCATTTGATATGTTGTAGAGACTGAAAATAGACTATGAGGAATTGAAGCTCGAACGTAAAAAATTAGAAAAAGATCATGCTTTGCCTATGTCCATAGTGGAGGATGTTGAAACGCTATTTAGCAAGTTAAATTTAGGAAAGCCTAAGTTAGAAGACCTTTGGCATGGAAAATATGCGAAAAGATTACCACAAAAAGTTCCAAAAGGTTACCATAGAGTTGGATTCTTAGACAACCCAAAAAATAACATAGAAGCTTGTACAAAGATTAAATTTGTGAAGGAATCATCATCTAATGTTGCAGCACTAGTTTGTGCAAAACCTTTACTAAAGAAAGACCTTACAAGTACATCACCTCAATACAATTGCAAAGATGAAGGCTACTGATGTTCAAGCTCTAGTACAAGCTCCTCTCCTAATCAAAGTATAAAGGAAACTAGATCATGATAGCACCTCGACTAGGATGCATCAGAATACACTGCCTGCCAAGGTGATGTTAGAACAGAGGAGGAAGAGACGTTCCAAGAAAACAAACTTCTCTGAGTACTATTTAAGCCTAGGACATTCCATATCTATTTGCTTTTCATTCTTTAAAAACCTCATGAATGGGAGGTAGGATTGTGCCACGTTTTTAGGAAAGTTTAAAAGAAGAAAGTTTATATGAAGAATCTAGGTAAAGAAAGCCGACTTAAGGTGCTACACTTTCTACACCGTTTTGAAGGCATGCTCCAACACCAAATGATACTTTGATAGCAATGTTTTAAACACATGATCAAAGATAAGGTAAATTTAACTAATTACAAGGATCACAAAGGTAGCTTTGTCGCATTTGGAGATAGATGGAAGGGGATAGTAATAAAAAAAGGCACTTGGTCTTGAAGGACTATCACCCTCGATGAATGTGCTCCTTGTAGAATGTTTAAAGGCAAATTGATCAACATCAACTAACTATGTGACCAAAATATTCTTGTCAAATTCAGAAAGGACCAATGTAGTGTGTATGACTATAAGGAGAAAATTATAATGATAGGGATTAGGTCATCTAACAACTATTATATATTGGATGATGTTACAACATGTCCTAAGACCAAAACTAATGATGACAAAGCTTGGCACAGGTACCTTAGACTTATAACTTATCATGATCTTGCCAAACATTCAAAATCTTGAGTAGTTAAAGGCCTATTACATATAATAGATTCTAAAGTTGCAACATGTGAAGCATGTCAACATTAAAAGTAGTGGTGGAACTTCTAGCACTTGCGCTCATCTAGAATCATGGAGCTGTGGCACATGGACATCATGGGACCAATTGATGTTACAAGTGTAGGTGGTAAATGGTACACCTATGTCTGTGTGGACAACTTCTTAAGATATACATGGGTGGATTTTCTTAAGGAGAAAAGTGATGCGTTTGCAGCCTTCAAAAGCTTGTAATTACAACACATCATTGAAAAAGGAACAAAAGTGGTGAGAATCAGAAGTGATCATAGCAAGGAGTTCAACAATAAAGAGTTTTCAAATTTTATGAAAAACATGGAATTGTGCATGAATTTTTACACCGAAAACACCACAACAAAATGGTGTCACTGAAAAGAAGAGCCAAATTGGTTAAGGAATGGCCCATGTCATGATTGATGTAAAAGGAGTCAAGAAAAAATGGAGAGATGATGTAGTGAGCACGATATGTTGCATCATCAACCATGTCTACCTATGCCCAACATTGGAAAAGACACCATATGAACTTTAGTAGGGAAGACACCCCAACATTAAGTTCTTTCATGAATTTGGAAGTAAATGTTTCATTTTTAATGATCGTCAGTAGCTAGGAAAATTTGATGCAATGAGTGATTATGGAATGTTTCTTGAAAGTCAACAACTTGATGTTCTAGCCCCAAATAGTGAGGACAGCAATGGTGATTTAACATCACTGCATTACATAAAGAAACCTAGCTCAAGGATAAAAAAATATCATTCTCAAGATATTATCATTAGAGAAGTAGATGAGATAAGGTGCACTAGAAATGTTGAGAGGATCTACTATCGAGATCTTGTAGGGTATCCGTGTTTTCTATCCAACATTGAACTAAAATATGTGAATGGGGCCCTAAAGGATGAATTCTAGATCAATACAATGCAAAAGAGTTGAACTAGTTTGCATGTAATGATGTTTGGACACTAGTGCAATGATCGTAGGATGTGAACATGATAGGCACCAAGTGGGTGTTTGAAAACAAGATGAATGAACATAGTATTAGAACACAACACAAGGCAAGGCTAGTCACATAAAGCTACAAGAAAGTTGAAGGAGTGGATTTCAATGAAACCTTTGTGCTTGGGGCATGCTTTCAAACAATCAAATTGCTCATTGCAATTTCTTGTCTCAACATCAAGCTATATTACATGGGCATCAAAAGTGCATTTTTGAATAGAATGTTGCAAGAACGGGTTTGCGTAGAGCAACCTAAAGGGTCGAGGACCCCATGTATCTAAACCATATTTATAAACTTACTAAAGTTCTTTGTAGTCTAAAATAGGAACCTAGAGCATAGCACAAGAGGATTGCAAAATACTTGTTAAAAGAAGGATACAAGAGAGGGGGAGCCGACCAAACACTGTTCATTCAGCGTTGCAACACCAACATCCTCTTTGCGCATATTTATGTTAATGACATTATCTTTGGATCCAACTTGAAGATCCTTGTTGAAAAAGTTTTGGAAGTATTGATGGAGTTTGAAATCAACATGGTCGAGAAGCCAGCTAATTTCTTGGGTTTATGGGTAAAACAAGTTGATGATGGAACATTCGTCTCACAGAGTAAATATGTCAAGAATTTGGAGAAATGTTTTGGCTTGGATTCATCTTGCCATGTTGCAACACCAATGTTGATCAACACATAGCTTACCAAGAATGATATTGGAGCACTTGTTGATGCGAGTTTGTATTGTAGCATGATAGGAAGTCTTTTATACTTGACCATAAACTATCTAGATTTATGTTACAGCATTAGAGTATATGCAAGGTTCCAATATAATCCTAAGGTGAGCCATTTAAGTGTTGTAAAGAGGATTATTCGATACATAAATGGCATAAGTGACCTTGGTATTTAGTATTCAAAAAGGTCAAGTTTGGATTTAATTAGGTTTAATGATGTGGATCGAGTAAGTAATGTTATATGACTGAAAGAGAACCACGAGTGGATGTTTTTATATTGTTGATAATTTGGTTTTGTGGTTCAGCAAAAAATAAAATTCGATCCCATTGTCAAGACTGAATCTGAGTACATTAGGTTGGGTGCTTGTTGTGCACAACTCTTGTGGATGAAACATATGCTTCGGGTTATGGAGTTCCACAAGGAACTGTGGTGATTAAATGTGATGATTAGAGTGACATGAATATTTCAAAGTATCTTGTTCAACATTCTTAGACCAAATATATTGATATAAAACACTACTTCATTAGAGAACTTGTAAAAGAAAGTGCAGTGGTAGTAGACTATGTTGAACCATTATCCTAATGGGCAAACATTCTTACAAAACCACTAGACCTTAAGAGATTTTTTAGAGTTGAGACTACAATTGGGCCTCTTCCTTGTCTAGTTGTAGGCCTAAATCGAGCTTAGTCCATGAAGGATGTAGGCGAGAAATTTGTGGAGGGAATGAAAAAAAATCAAATCTTGTTAAATCTCTGCAACATATTTATTTTCCATGTTGCCAAGGACTCTTAACTACCCATAGATCCTCGTCAATCAATCAAGAGTCTTACTTTCTTTAAATACATTGATTGTCCCTCCTTTTAAAATTGTTATCTCTCCCATCTCTCAGACCTCACTTTTGAACATCCTCTGCAACAAGAAAGAAAGAAGCGTAGAGGAAGAAATGGAGCAACCAGTAGCTCCACCATCAAAGGAAGTTCTAGCACTAATGAAGAAACAAGTTCTATAGCCTAACGCAGTAGCAAAAAAGAACACATAGAGGTAGACGTTGACACTAAAGTAATACCTATCACCACCATGTACTCTAAAGGGTATTTGCCCCAAACCACAGACAAGAAGGGGGAGAAAAGGGATTGTTCGTGAGCCAGAACTAGAATCTTAGGAACCTGATGCTCTAGTGGAACCAAAACCCATTGCTGGTGATACTGAAGCACCACCAGCAGCAGCTAAAGTAGAAACCATTCAAGCTGAACCAAAGCTCAAACTTGAGCTTGAGCCATAACAAACGGAAGAGGAAATATTATAAAAAGATGTTGAAGAATCCTCAAAACCACCAAAGAAAAGAAAGGAAAGAAGAGATATACCTCATCTTCAAAGAAGAAAAGTATTCATCTCTCCAAAGCCATCTACTTTAAATTTTATGATGCTAAGTGTGGAGAATAATATAACCTAGTTTTTAGGAGGAAAATGATTGTTAAAAAATTTATTTACTTAGATAAATACAAGGAATTGAGGCTTATTGATTTACTAAAGGAGATTATGCTTTTTGATGTTTTGGTTTCTTTTGATGTTTATTACTTGAGCCTAGAGGAGGAATTTTATTCAAATCTGAAGGAGGTTGTGGATAGTGAATCAAAATGGTACCACAAGGTTTATGTAAGAGGAAAATTGGTTTGCTTTTCAACATTGGTCATTAGGGCAATACTACAACATCAGAAAAACAATTTCAGGGATATGTACCCAAAGGACTTCATCCCTAACTATGACGAGATTGCTAGGGTAATCTTAGGGTACAAGCATGCCACATGGCCTCTAACTTTAGCCCTCTAGTTTTCAGCTATAAGTGTCAAGTATTTTCACCTTTTTAGAATAATCATGAACAATTTTATGCCTTTAGCTAACTCAAATTGGGTGTCACGAGAAATGAGGGCTTTGTTATTCTACCTTATGACTTTTCAGAGACTGAATCTTGATGCTATAATATTTAACAACATAATGCAGCATGTGGAGTCTCGCAACACTGCCCTACACTTGACTTGTCCTAGTATGATCTCAATGGTTCTCGCAAAGGAGCTGAATATAGATCTTTCTTAACCCTCTTAGAAGATTTTTCATATGCAGTATAGTAGAAGGATGTTGAGACTTGGTAAGGTAAATAACTTGCTTAATGTTCCAACACCAGAAGGTACTAGTGCCCCCTAGTATACTAAGGGTCATCTTATAGGATTTATTGCACATTGGGATTGATGTCAAATAAATTAATTACATGTACATTGTTGAGAATTAGACTCTACCTTGAAATTTGTGCTCGCCTTTGATCTTAATGCCATGATTGATGATGTTCCAACATCAACTCCATTTGGGGCCCCACCTTCTAGCTCATGAAGCCCACACGAGTTGTTCCTCCCTCTCAGTGTATTAGTTTTGTCATTGTGTGCCCTAAAGAGGGAGTAAATTGTAGATTAAAGAGAAGGTAAGGGAGAGCAATATAGAGGGAGTAGACTGAATTTGTTGGAATTTAGTTGATTCTTTGACTGTTTGACTAGATAGTGAAGATTAAGCCTAGGTAATCTTGATGGTTTCTTTTTATTGCTACTGATCATCTATGCTACTACTATCATTACTTTTCTATTTTTGTTTATTGATGACTTATGTTAGTTTTTTTTCCGACTCTTTTGCCTGGTAGTTTTTACTTTGGCGATTGTATTTAACAATGTTAGCATGTGACTTATTTTAATGCTATTATAAGTAGTTTACTTAAATCCTCCTTAAGTATTAATTTGTGTTGCAACCTTGGACTTCAAATATTCCATTACTACTTGATGAAATTTGCTGAACTCTGATAATGTTGCAACACCAGTAATAGGCCACCACAAGGGATTTATTAAATCACCAAACATGGACACATAGAAATTTTTTAGAGTTGCTTGTTGACAACTTGGAGAATTAATTTAAAAGAATGTTGTGCCACGTAATGCCAAAAGGGAAGATTGTTGGCATGGTAGCTAACTTGGTGTTGACATGGCATTGACTTGGTAATTAATGTGGTGGATGACATGGTAGGTGATAATGCAATGATGCAGTGACGTGTTGCCAAACAAGCACAAGTGTTAGCAATAATGTGGCACCAGCACATTTGGAAAGTCCTTGTATAGTCTTGTTTGGAAAGATTTTATTAGAATCTTCATTCTTAATTTCAAGAATTTGGTTCTGAAAAGTCAAGTGTCCATATAAGGTATGGAATTAACTAATCTTATCTAATTAGATTTATAAAACCGTGTAGATCTTGGTGATTCTAGACAGAATCTTGCCAAGATGGAAAGTATATTTTGCAAGTTTGCAAAGTTAACACTGGTGCTGAAACACTAGATGTAGAGACTAAATGGGAAATTGTGTAGCTATGATTAGGTGTAGACTTTTCAGAGATTTCACGTCAAAAATAATTCGAAACCCCTGACTTTGATGGGTATAAGGTTTAAAGATTTTATTAGACAACTTAGACCTTCGGAACCTAATGAGTTGAGTAAATTGAGTGAGAACTTTGTCCATTTTGTGGTGAGTATCTATGTACATATCAAATTGACTAGGAAAATAGTGAGCAAGTGAGAGAAGAGTTTTAAACATGTCTTGTTCAGTTTATTTAGGATTAGTGGAGTTGGTTTTGTAAGCACTTAGGCTAAGAAGGTTGCTTGTAAGTAAGGGAAAAGGTTGAGGCCAAAGGGGTTTAGTCGTATGGAGTGTTTCTCTTAAAATTTAAGTATACTCTTATTGAATTTGATATAGTGGGATCTCTTACCTAAGCATGTGCCCCGCAAACGTAGGAGGTTGGCTCTTAATTGCATTACCGATTGTTGTGTTCACTTTATTTATATTCTATTTGTGTGTATTAGTGTTCCAACATAGCATATTCATAGCAACACTTGGTGTTGCAGCACCTAGTCAGAATTACCATATTCAAAATATCCAGTTTAAGTAGGCCAAGAGATAGTTAAATCTATATATCTATATATATATATATATGAATGTATGAATGTATATATATTTTTTAAAAAAAATTTTACATAATATTTTTGTGAAATGAATCAAATTAAAACTAATTTTTTCCTTATTATTTAATATGTGGACCATTTAAATACAAATATGCATTTATGCTCAATACTTGTTCTACTTTAGGATAACAAAATAAAAGAGAATTTATACAACAATAAAATTTAATACTGTATGAAAAACGCTTTGTATTAAGATAAAATTAATTGACTTTCATAAGTAATTTTACATAAGGATCAAAATTGGTTTTATTTTAACTCTTAATAGAAAATGATCTTTTAATTATCTTATTATAGCTTTAAGTTTCACTTTTTTTCTTTTAATTTTATTTGCTAATATATTTTATTTTAAAATTGATACACTATTGTCTAAAATTTCTCAGTTGCTTGGCATATTTGTTCAAACTTAATAATCTTAATATTAAAGTACTTTGGGATGCACCATGAAGTTCTATAATTAAATAGTTTGTACTAAATATCTATTGCTTGCATAGAATTTAAATAAAATCATTTACACCAATATTAATTAGGTTGAATTTTAACTTATTATTTCACCACCTTTTGTGTATTAACATTTAAAAATTTTAATATAATTTTTGTCTATACATTACTAAATTTGATTTCATTGTTGTCGCATATTTTTCATCTTTATGACTTAAATTTTTGTAATGAATATGTTACTTGTAATTCATGATTTTTATATGAAAAGTTATTAATACAAATGAATTTGTTCAAGGTAATTTTGATTTGACAAAGTTCACAGCATTTTACTTAAAGGGTTTTCCATTAAATAATATATGTTCACTATTTTTTAATTTCTAAGTATTTATTTGTATTTTTTCAATTCATTAGTTTATTAAATATTTGTTATGCAATATGCTTACTAAGTCTATTTGCAATTATAATAAAGTTTACCATCAATTTTTTTTTTCATTTATATACTTTCCATGCATCATATATGATTCTTTATATTTATTTATTATTTTGCAACAGTATTTTTTGTGCATTATTAAGAACATCTTTTGTATTATTTGCTATTAGTTTTTAATCATAATATGTTGAAATTAATTACTTATATATTTTATTTGCTAATTAAAGTATTATTTATCCTATTCTTCAATTTGTCATTTTCAAATGGATTGTCCTTTTTCGACATGCAAGTTCTTCTCGCATAGGAAATTTATATTTTATATTTTAATAATATTATATTCACATAAATATAAAAGTAATTTTTAATCTAATAGTGTATTTTATCTTTACAATCTGAAGTTAGCATACATGTAATTGTTATGCTATTTTTATGGTACTATATTACAAATAGCCAACTTTAAAATAAAGTAATAATTTATAATAAAACACAATTTATTTACAAAATGGGTATTCATAAACTCATTTATTTTAATTATTTCATAACATATTGCTTTTCATAAGAATATTGATTTTTTTTCTATAATTACTTATTTATTTAAAATTTTAGCACATCATTGTAACATTATTTTTCTTAGTATTTGTTTTATATTGTATTGTAATAAAAATAATTAACTATGAAATAAAAATGATAATTTTCAAAGAATTATCTTGTAATTTATAAAATTGAAGGTTAAAACTGGATTCATTTTACATATTTTGCAATATATTGTTATAAGAGTAATGTTTTTCATAAAATAAATTTATTGTTTTATTTAAAATTCTAACTTATCTCGTAGTTAATAAAATTGATGATCAAATATTCAATCATTTTAAATATTTTGTAACATATAAAAAATTTATTTACTTCTTCAAAGCTTTAGTTCATTGTTATAACTTCATTTATGTTGTTATTTGTTTCTTCTTTCATATTTTAATTTAATTAATAATTATAGATATAAATTTTAACACGTTAATTTATTTTGTGTTTATTAAACAATATAGCCATGGCATTGATGTCTTCCAATGAATTTATTATTATGTTTTGAAAAATATAATTATGAAATGATAACATATTTAATAAAGTTGATAGTCATAACTTTATCAATTTTAAATAATTTATAGCATATTATTTATTCATAAGAATATTGAGTTTTTATATTTGTAATTTATTTATTTGAAATTTATTACATTATTGTAACTGATCTTGCTGTTGGTTCACTATAATATTTATTAAATATAATTAACTATTTGACACGTGTGTAGAAGCTTAAAGTTATAAATTTTTCGGTGTATGCTGAAATCCAACGACAACCTACTTGCTTGAACCATGAAGGATGACCCAAAACGTAACAATTGACAAAGAATTCTAGAGATTGACGGTCACAACTAACATGCTAAGTTAGTTGATACATCACTAATTAACTAAGAAACTTGGAATAATTGAACATTTGAATTCACAAAAAAATTTGAGTGAGAAAATTGTGGCACTCAAATTTTCTAAGAAAAGGATAAATTGCATTCAAATGTCAAAGAGTCATAAAGGATCTTCAAAAAATAACTAAAGCTCTATTTATAATGCCTAAGGATCCTTGAAACCCAAGAATTCATGTTAGTTATTACCAAAAGTAAAGAAAGCATGAAAAATGTAAATTCCTAGCTAAATTCAACTCTTCCTGAATTTTGGATCAATCTAGCTAACAATGAGAATGATCTACTATCTTCACGATCAATTCAGAAGTTGATCTAGCTAATCGACTCGTTATATAGAACATTACTGGGGTGCTAGCTTTATGATCATGTGTTAATTGAGATCGGTCTCACGGAGTGCGATTGTGACTATGCAATTTGGCATGCTAGGGGATCACCAAGGCGCTAGCTCAATCCGCCTCCAAAGACTATGTGACTGTGGTTGGGCTAGGATCAATCTAGTTCCTACATCCAAGCTTGTTTCAAGCTTGCTCCGCACCAAATGCACCCACCGACATTCTTCTTGATGTAGGAGAATTTAATGTTGCAAGTGCAAAACGGTTGCACCAAGTAATATAGAGGAGTAAAGGTTGTTATATCCATAGGGAGCAGTGGTATTGTTTTTAATAATATTGTATTTTAATTAAATAAAATTGATTTAAAGCTTAATTTTGTAATAATTGAGTTACCAATAAAATAATTTTAACTAAGTAAATGAAATGAGATGAGTATGATAGAAATTACAAACAAAGGCTAATGGCAATCATCATAGAAAAATATGTAAAAACTTTCATTATCGTTTAACTAATTATCAAGCTTGAATTTCTTATTTAAGGGTTATTAATCTCTTGAGTTCTTGGCATACTTTTTCAAGTTAAATTAAGGGTTCAATTGAATTAACCCAATCATTTATGGAGTTAATTCAATTATGAATATAAACAATATATTAATAGTTGATCCCTTATGAATGTATGACCTTTACTTCCATTATAAGTCTATAATAATTGTGATCAATTGTCTTAACTTATATATTTACTCCCGTTATAACCATAAGTTAGAAGGAAATAAAATAAAAATGAAGAAGAAGAATAAGTTTAACAAAATTTTTGTGGTAAATATAAGACCTTCACTTTCGTTATAAGTATTATTCACAATTGTAAATAACTATCATACTTGTGGAAGTACTTCCTTAATAATCACAAGTTAGGAAAAATAAAATAAAAATAAAAGAAGAAGAAGAAGAAGAATAAGAGAATTGATTTCAACTAAATAAGCAAAGACAATTAATTGAAATGATAAATTAAAAGTTCATACTTGCTTAGATCAATGATGTAAATCATTAGGAATAAGGAAAATGAAAAATGAATACTTGTCGTTTGTCCCGGCCTTCTTCCCATAGTGATTTCTTGCTTCCATGCCATGCCTTATGTCTTGTGAAAGCACTAAACTCATTGTTTTAACTAATATTACAATGATACATCATCATACCTAAAAGTATTCTAAACTATGGATCATTGTTTTAGCTTGTAGAGCATTCCTTTATTTATAAGTTTGAAATTCCACTACCTAAACTCTTTGATTGGTTACAATTTTCATCCATTTTTCATCATTAGTCTAGGGGTTAGTTGGGAAAATATTAGCCTATTACCTCCTCCATTGCCTAAGTGACGAAGCAAGTAATGGCTATCACCCCCTTGTTGCCTAGGTGGCGAGTAGGTGATGGGTTAAATAACATTATTTGGACTTAAATTTATTCACATAAAGTCATTTTATTTAGCTTATCAAATACTACTATGACGAAAGAATAAATTTACAAAGAATTGGAACTTTCAAATCATTATTATCTTAGAATTCTCTCAAGTAACACACTAGCCTCTAAATGTATGAATTTATGTGATCAGATTACCTTGCTTTCCAAGCAACTTTAATGCAAAGGAGTTTGGAAAAATTCATATTCTTCAATTATGTTATATCCTTTGTTACTTACTAGTGAGTTGCTTGATCCTTTAGTTATTTTGAGTTTCAATACTCAAAGGGAAACTTTTTTTAAAAACCATGGAGTAAAAATCTTTTCTTTTTCTTTTTTTTCTCTCTCCTTTTTTTTTGGAAGTGTTACTTTCTTTTCTTACGTCGTCGCATACCTTTTTACGCAAAGATGAATAAAGGTCACTTGCGCACCTTCAGTTACTCAACATTCAAATTAGCAGAGTAGAGTTTTTATTTTAGAACCTTTTTTCTAACATTTTTTTTGTGCTCCATTTTCTTTTATAGAGTTTCCTAAAGTGTTTATTCAATAGATTAGACAATACACTATTAAGAATTACACCTTGAAAGTAACCGCGTCTAAATATAAATAATTTCAACTCAACTTCTCATCAAAGTGCTTGGTGTGTGGTCAAACAAGGACTTGCAATTAGAAATTGTAACTCATAAATCACAAATTCATACTACTAGTTTATTACTTTTCAATAATTTATCCATCATTGATTATGATCCTAAATTCCTTTTCTATATTATAATTATTCATTTGTCTTATTATTCTTTATTTCAAAACATGAAAACTACAAGCATTTACTATGCAAAATCTTCATTCAAAACAAAGAAAATTTAGAAGAAAAGAAAAATAGTCAAGTTGTCTTCCAAAAAGCACTACATTTATTATCTTCAGCCAGACTTATTTTTGAAGTAACTCCAAAAATTTTTAATTTGGTTCACGTAAATATTTTCATATTTCACTTAATAGCTTACTTTTTTATTTAATTTCCCATTCTATTTCTATACTTATTAATAATGTAATAACAAAAATAAAAAATTTTCCATATTTTAAATGATTGAAAGAGTAAAATATAGGAATACTACCTACATAAAACTCATTTTGGCTCACATAATAATTAAAACATCATCACTCATAACATATTTATTTTGCAATTTAAGAGAATTATCCATAAAAATGGGAAAAGAAATACACCCCGTCTCTTGTAATGGACTTAATTTTGTAGAAGCCTATTGCCTACTTGAACATGACACATCAACTCATCATTCTCTACCTTCCTTTCTTGATTAAATACCTCCTATAAATATTTGATATAATTTAGCTATTAAATACCTCCTATGAATATTTGATATAATTTAGCTATTAAATACCTCTTATAAATATTTGATATAATTTAGCTTTTGAAATAATGCTACTACAAAAGAATCAATCATGATTAGTTCTTTAAAAATGCCATTGAAATAAAGGAAGTCTTCATCTTTTTTATGATTAAAGAGAATTCTAAATATAAAATCACAAGGTAAGTTCTTTTCTTCTCTTTCATTGTTTTCACATTGTTTTCTTAATTGTAAGTAAGCTAGATTTTTATCTTCTTCAGTTTTTAATTCTAATTCTTGGGAAGACTTTTCAATCGGCTCATTCATCCTAAAGTTGTTCTTATTTACTAGTTTAACCAATTCTGAGCTTGAGGAGGATACTTGGACTTATTCAAAACTTGTTTTACTTCTCTTTTCTTCTTCAATTTCTATTGTCATTAATTCAGCTTTTCTTGTGTTAGCATCAATAATAGAGCAATGTATCAAATATTTAATCATACTCATTGATGCTTCATGACTAGCTATTAACTAGTTCTACAATTCTTCTATAGAAGGTTTTTCTAGTGGTCGAAGTACTTTGTTGTTTAGCATTTCCTATGAGCTTTCCCTTACCTTTTCATTTTGTTTTTTTAATAAATTATCTAACCTAACTGTATAGTTCGAAGTAGCTTGAACCACCTCTGATTTAACAAATAATTTCTTCATTGAGAAAAAACCCAAGAATAATCATTAATTTCATTCCCTAAATTAGGCATACAATAATTAGAAGTCCAATCATAATTCTAAGCTATATTATCCAAGAATTAGAATTTTAACAGCATACTCTCATAAAGATGAAATGCAAATTGTTCACACGAAACTTATCAAATAATTTCAATTAAGCACACAAGTGTGAAATCAAAAGCCTAAATTAAGAAATATGCAAAATAAAAGAAAATTATGAATAAGGAAATATTTACAAGAAGTACTTAATCTAAAACACAAAATTATATTATAACAGCTCATGTTACTCCTCAGCAATTGCACCAAAAACTTGATGTAAGAGAATTTAATGTTACAAGTGTAAAACAGTCGCACCAAGTAATATAGGGGAGTAAATGTTATCGTATCCAGAAGGAGTAGGAGTGTTGTTTTTAATAATATTGTGTTTTGATTAAGTTAAATTGATTTAAAGCTAAATTTAATAATAATTGAGTAAATAGTAAAGTAACTTGAACTAAATAGACGGAATGAGATGAGTATGGTGGCGATAACAAACAAAGGCAATTGGGAATTATCTTGGACAAAAATGTAAAAACTTTCATTATCATTTAATTAATTGTCAAGCTTTAGTTTCTTATTTAGGGGTTATTAATCCCTTGAGTCTTTAGTACCCTTTCCTAAGTTATACTAAGGCTTCAATTGAATTAGTCCAATCGTTTTTGGAGTTAATTCAATTGAAAATATAAACAATGGATTAATAATTGATCTCTTGTGAATATAAGACCTTCACTCCCATTATAAGTTTACACAACTTATGGATTCACTCCCGTTATAACTATAAGTTAGGAGGAAAGAAAATAAAAATAAAGAAGAAAATAAGTTGAACACAATTTTTGTGGCGAATCTAGAATATTCACTTTTGTTCTAAGTCCACTATTCACAATTGTGAACAACTTGCCTTACTTGTAGATTCACTTTCGTTATAACCACAAGTTAGGTAAAATAAAATAAAAATAAAATAAGACGAAAAAGAAGAAGGTTATTGAGAGAATTGATCACAACTAAATAAGAAAAAACAATTAATTGAAAATGATAAAATAAAAGTTCTTACATAGTAAGATTAATGATACACATACATTAAAAATAAGGAAAATAAAAGATGAATACTTCTTGTTTGTTCCAGCCTTTTTCCCATAGCAATTCCTCGCTTCCATGCCACGCCTTATCTCTTGTGAAAGCACAAACTCATTCTCAACCCTCTAGTTATGCTAAACTAATATTACAGTGATACATCATCATACCTACAAGTATTCTAAGCTACAGATCATTCTTTTGGCTTGTAGGCTCTACCCTATTTATAGGTTTGAAATTCCACCGCCCAAACTCCTTGACTAGTTGCAATTTTATCCATTTTCCATCATTGGTCCAAGGGTTAGTTGGGTAAATATTAACCTGCTGCCTCCTCCATCACCTAAGTGATGGAGTAGGTGGTTATCACCCCTTGTCACCTAGGCAATAACTAGGCAATAGGCTAAATTTAGCTTGTCACTTAGGCAAGCCATAGGTGACTAGTGGTAGATTATGAAGGGTCTCCACCTACTCCTTCACAAGTGACTCGCTTAGGTAACCTTTTAGGCAACAAAGCTTCACTAAAGTGATGCAATAGGCCTTGATCTTATGTTTCCTTGGTTTGGTGCCTCTAAATGATCTTTTTTCTCTTCTTTGTCATTTATTTTCATCATACAACCACTGCAACCCCTAAGATAGGTAAATTTCTTTATTTTGATTGATAATTTGAACTAAATAACATAATTTGAACATAAATTTTTTCACATAAAGTCTATTTTATTTAGCTTGTTCTTCCTTCTCAAGGCCTTCCAAACATCCAAAAGTCTCTCCAAACTTTTTCACGAGCATTAATGCAGTTTGTTTAAGTATTTTAGCCCTAGCTCACATCGTTAGTCCTCCTGAAATCCTTGAATACTCAAGCTGGGCTCTGATGCTTGTGTCATAGCATTTTTCTTGATAAGGAATTGACCTCGATTCTAAGTCTTTTCATCCCCTATATCAAAAGACTAAGTCAGCAGCATTGAAAGTAGCACTAATGCCAAACTCACTTGGCAAATGCAATTTGTAGGCATTTTCATTTATGTGCTCCACAACTTGAAATGGCCCTTCTCTCTGTGGCATTAACTTAGTTTTTTTTTGGTCCAAAAATCTTTCCTTCACATGAACCTAGACCTAATCTCCAGGCTCAAAGACAACCTTTTTACGATCTTTGTTTGCCTATCATGCATATTGTTCATTTCTCCTTTCAATATTTTGATGCGCGTGCTCATGTAACTACTTCACAAATTTTATCTTATGGTTTCCATCGACATTAACTTACTCAATACGTGGTAATGGCAATAAATCCAATAGAATCAATAGATTAAAACCATAAACAATTTTAAGTGGTGACATTTGTGAGGCACAGTGCACACTCCTAATATATGCAAATTCATTATGTGGCAAACACACTTCCTAAGTTTTTATATGCCACTTAATCAATGCTTGTAGTAAAGCAATTAAACTCCTTTTAACTACATCTATTTGGTCATCAGTTTGTGGATGACTTGTGATAGAAAACAATAATTTTGTGCATGACTTACACAACAATGTCTTCCAAAATTAACTTAGAAATTTAATAACCCTATCAAACACTATTGTTTTTGATACTCCATGCAACCAAAGCACTTTTTTAAAGAACAAGTTAGCTATTTTTGCGACATATCCATTGAGATATCCGTCCATAGCATATCCAAAACTAGTAGCATTGTGTACATCCCTTGTGGTTGAACCCTTGATTTAGCTTCCTTACATTTGAGGCACATATCAATGATTCTCTCCACATCCCTTCGCAAGTGTGGTTAGTTGAAATGTTAGTGCAAGATAGCAAATGTCTTGATGTCCCATTAGGCCTCCATCCTGAGCCTCTCAAATTAGTAACTTCTGCAAAGAACATTTTGCAATACACAACCTATCTACATAGAATAAATAGCCTTTATGTTGATCATACTTATCATGTGCCCGACTCTTAGTCAATTCATATACCCATGCAAAACCCTCATCATTTACATACATTCCCTTAACATGCTCAAATGTAGTAATCTAGTTTCAATGTAGTAAGCAATGAATATCTCCTAGACAACACATCTACTACTATATTTTATATGCCCTTTTTACATTTAATTACAAAAGGAAAAGTATAAATGAAGGATACCCACTTCACATGCCTATAACTCGACTTACCTTAGCTCTTGAGATGTTTCAAGGACTCATGATCCATAGGAATAACAAGTTCCTTGGGCCATAAATAATACGACCAAGTTTTTAAAGCTCTTATCAATACGTACAACTCTTTGTCATATGTTGGATAATCCAGCTTCACTCCATTCAACTTTTCACTAAAGTACACAACAATTAGTCTCTTCTCTTGCATAAGCATTGCTCCAACTCCTATACCTAAAGTATCACAATCAAGTTCAAAAGTTTTAGAAAATTAGGTAAAGATAATATCGTAACATGAGTAAGCTTCTCCTTTAGAGCCTCGAGCACCTCCTACTAAGCTTTTCCCCATTGAAATTTCTAATTCTTTTTGATAACTACAATTAATGGTGCTGTGATTGTGCTTAAGTCTCGCACAAATCTTCTATAGAAATTTGAAAGTCCATGAAAACTCATTACCTCAGACACATTCATGGGGGTTAACCATTCTCTTATTGCCTTCACCTTATTCTCATCCACTCGGATACCCTGTGTACTTACAACATAGCTAAGAAACGCACAATGGTCTATGCAAAATGTACATTTCTTAATATTTGCATATAATTGTTATTTATGCAAAAGCCTCAAACAAATTATTAAGGTGTCTAGCATGCTCCACAAGAGACCGACTGTACACAGGAATATCATTAAAATACACCACTAAAAATTTGCCAATGAAAGCACGTCAAACATCATTCATAAGTCCTATAAGAGTACTTAGTGCATTTGTTAATTTAGATGACATAACTAACCATTCATATAATCCATATTTAGTTTTAAAAGTCATTCTCCACTCATCTCTCCTTTTCATGTGTATTTGATGATAACCACATTTAAGGTCAATTTGTGAAAATATGCTAACACCTTGTAGCTCATCAAGTGTATCATCTAATGTAAGAATCGAATGTCAATACTTTACAATCATGGCATTTACTGCTCTGCAATCCATGCACATTCTCCAAGAGCCATTGCTCTTTAGCACAAGTAGCACTAGAACTGCACATGGACTCATGCTTGCTTAAACCCATCCCTTGCTAACCAACTCTTCACTTGTCTTTGGATCTCCTTAGTCTCCATCAGATTTGTTTGATAGGTTGGTTAATTTGAGATGGCTGCTCCTAGCACAAAGTCATTTTGATGCTTAATCCCTTTAATTGGCAGGAATCCACTAGGTAGTTCCCCTAATAGCACATTTGGGAAATCCTATAAGACAAATACAACAAGTTCAAGAAGGGAAGATGTGACCTCTTTAGATAAATATTACAATTCCCTATACATGAGTAATACAATTTTTCTTTCACTTCCTACAACAATCCTCACATTTCTCACTAACACTAACATACTATCTTTTCTTCCCTTTTCTTTTTCTCTTTTTCTCTATTTTCTTTCTTTTTCCCTAACCATCCACTTTCTAGTTCCTTTTCACTCTCCTTTTGTTCTTTTTCCTCACTAAATCTAACTTATACTACTATTGCAAATAGTGTTGGTCTGTTTGCACTTCCTTTAGGGTAAACAGTACTAGGTTATCTTCCAATCATTGTGATAAAAGATGTACCTACTCGACTTACCATGAAACACAATATCCTTGTTGAATTGCTAAGGCCTCCCTAGCAAGATGTGCTTGGCCTACATAGGTTCCACACCATATAATACCTCATTCTTGTACTTACCAATTTCAAACTCCAACAAGACTTGCTTTGTAACTTTCACCTCACCATTATTATATAACCATTGTAACTTGTACGGACGAGCATAAATGGTAGTGAAAGTCTCTGTATTAACATCATGCCAGATACATTTGTACAACTTCCATCATCTATACTAAGGCTACATGTTTTATCTTTTATCCTCTATCTAGCATGAAAGAAGTTCTTGTGTTACTCCTCAAAGCTCTCTTCTTTAACCTATGTATTCCACATTCGGATCACCACCAAACTCACATTACTCATCTCTTTGTAAACTGACTCATATTCAGATGGTACCTCTTTCAATGGTGGCATCTCATTTCCACTACTATCTTTTTTTTCATCTATTAGTTTCTCTCCTTTATCTATCAATATCATAGTTCACCTTTTTAGACACTGAGTCACAACTTTCAGTTACATGTAGTAGAAATACTTATATTTGAATTTTGTACTTTAGACATCTGTGTCCTTGGTGTAACTTTTGGCTTAGCACCTTTGCCAAGTGTGGCCAATTGCTTCTTCTCTTACTAAACAAATGGTCATGGGGTTATGTGTAGTTGCTGTTGTTGTCTTCCCCTCCTTTCAGTTGCTTTTTCACCTTGATGGCTCGCTTCACCAATCCTCTATATCCACGAAGTGATGTAGCCCAAGTGCATCTGCGATATCCTTATTCAAACCTCCCATAAATTTGGCCATGGTCACTTTTCTTTCCTCTACTACATCTCCATATTCTTGTAATAATCCTCTACACTTTGATTTCCCAATGTTAATGTCCATAACTTATGATGTAAATCTCAATGACTGTGATTGGGTACAAACCTTTTTCTCATCAAAACTTTTAGGTCATGCCAAGATTAATGGGGTGCTCACCACTCCTATAACTAGTCGATAAACTCTATAACTTCCAGCTTTACCTTCTGTGCTTCAAAGTAGTGGTGACAATAAAAAACTAGCTTTACCCATCTCTCCCATTCCCAATAAGCATTTAAGTTAGATTTACTTTGGAATGCCATTATGGTCAGCTTGATCCCCTTCGAGACTTAAGCATCATCATCCCATTGGTGTCTATTCAACTTCCTCGACCTACCAAAATCCTCAAAGTCTTCAGCATAACCAAATTCATTATCACTAACATACCTTCCCTTACGAGGCTAGTGCATGGAATGTCCCTTCCTTGGTATCAACTCTTGAGGTGTTAGGTTCACTCATGTAGATGTTTGTGAAGCCTCCAAAATTTTCAAATGCCGATCAATGCTAGCTAACATATATTGTGAGTTGCTTCATATTGAAAGTGGTCTCTAATAACTGATTCTCTAGACATCTTTTAAAATATGTGTAATATAGAGTAAAAATAGGAATGTGTAGTCTGTGCAGATGTCCTCCCACCTCACTAGATATAAATCACTTTGCTTTTATGTCCTACTCATTTATTACACAAAATTCACACAAATAATGCACTCGCTATCTTAATTCCTATGTTTGCCTCATAAAATTCCAAGAAATCTTTGAAATTTAAGAAACATACTCCTAAGCTATGTGTAAGTGTGTCAAAGGATGAAAACTAAGAGTTTGGAATCAATTTGGAAGTACATAAATCAATTTGAGGTGAAAAGAACGACATGATAGTCAATCTTAGCACAATTGGATTGATCCTAGTTGCAAAACAAGGTGGTGATCGATCTAGGGACAAGCAAATTGATTTGGAGCAAGAAACAAAGATGCAATTGACCTTGAGTAGATGGGATCAATCATGCACATAGTGATTGACCTCAAATTAGGGGAAGCACAATCAATTGGAGAAAGAGACGAAATCAATTGGATAAAGAGACCTAATCAATACTATGTCTAGTTTTCATGAATTTGGTCAATCCAAACTCCACAAAATCACTCCCAATTCAATTTTCTTTGCTTTTGCAAACTTCTCCGCTAGCCAAGGATCACTATGGTGCCAAGTTTTAATCAAAGTTCACAAATTTTGTTGCTGGCTTACAAAACATATTTTATCCAAATTATTTCAATACAAAGTGTAGCCATTGACCTGTATTCTATTTTAGCTAAAGATTTAGAGAGAAGAGGCTGCTTTTTAGACCTCCAAGATGTCAAGGACTTTCCTAACATTACACAGTATCTTGTTACAGATCTTCTAGAATCAGGACAGGATCCCCAATCTGCGTCACGAAACCCTATCAACTGGTAATCTGCATCTGCATATAGATGAATGCCTTGTTGCAAGGTTAGTGTCAAATATTGTAACACTTTGTGAGCAACCTTCAAATGAGTGTTAGTAGGTGTTTCCATAAATTGACTAAAAATATACACAGCAAAGGCAATATTAGGTCTAGTTATGGTTAGGTATAATAATATGCCAACTAGTCTTCTGTAATATGTTGGATCTGGAATGGCTTCTCCATCATATTGCTTAACCTAATATTTTGCTCTATAGAAACTTTTTACGCTCTATAGTTCGTCATTCCACAGTCAGTTAATATGTCTTGAATATATTTTTGTTGAGAAAGTTGTATCCCTTCTTTTGTTCTTGTTAATTCAATAACTAAAAAATATGAGAAGTCATCAATATCTTTCATCTTAAACACATCATTGAGATAAGTTGTCAACCCTTTGATCAGCATAGAATCATTCCCTACAATAATAACATCGTCAACATAGACTACAATAGTAGTGAATGAGCTTTGGCTTGTCATAGTAAAGAGACTATAATCAGCTTTGTGTTGGACAAATCCAAATTTCTTTACCACTGCATAAAATGCATGGTTCCATTGTCCAAAGGCTTGGTTAAGCCCATAGATGCTTTTATTGAGTTTACATACTTGACATGGTTTTCCATTGTTATAGCCTGGAGGCTTTATCATATAAATGTCCTCTTCCAAATTTCCATGTAAAAAAGCATTATTGACGTCGAGTTGTTCTAAGAACTAATTTCTTTTGACAGAAACAACCAATAAAATTCTTACAGTTGTTATTTTTGTGACAAGGAAAAAGGTTTCTTAATAATCTAATCCATATTGTTATGTGTATTCCTTAGCCACTAACCTAGCTTTATATTTGTTAATGGACCCATTTGGTTTATATTTTACCTTGTAAACATATTTACAGCCTATGGCTTTCTTACCTGTTGGTAAATCAGTAAGCGACCAAGTGCCATTCTCTTCCAAGGCTATTAATTCTTTGCCTATAGCATCACACCATTCTGGGACTTGAGAAGCCTCATAATAATTACTTGGTTCTACCATGACTTTGTTATTTGTTGACTTTTTTGTTTTGTAATTTTCAGAATTGTTCTTAACTTTGGAAGTAGAATATTCATATTCTAGATTGTTTGTACCAACCTTCATTGATTCAATGTTACTTGAAGCAAGATTGGTTACTTGTTAGCAATAGTAATCACTCAAATATTTTTGTAGACTTCTGGGTCTTGTTGATCTCCTCATTAGGGGTGAATCGTTTTCTAATACAGCTGGATCAGATTATTGTCTAGTGAAGTTAGGTTGTAGGTTTTCAAAATTACCTTCATAGGATTATGCTAGCTGTTGGATTGTGAGAGCCATAATCAACAATATGATTTTGAGGAGTTAAATAATCGGGGAGATTGTCATTGTTGTTTGGCAAAAAAGAGATGTATTCTTTTGTATTGTGTTCACTCATAATATCATAAGAAAACACATCTTCACATAATACCACATTTCTGCAAAAATCTGATTTGTTTCAAGATCAAGAAGTTTGTAACCTTTATTGCCAAAGGGATAGCCTAAGAATACACATTTCTTAACCGTAGGATCAAATTTGTTTCTTCCAGCCTTTAGTGTTGTGTTAAAACACAGACAACCAAAAACTCTCATATGATTATAAGTTGGTTTTGTTTTAAATAGGATCTCAAAAGGAGTTTTGTTGGCTAAGGTAGGTGTGGTAAACTATTGATAATATAGGCAGTAGTAAGTACACACTCACTCCAATATTTTAGAGGAAAGTGCATTGAAATTTTAAAGCTTTAGCCACATTGAGCAAATGTTAGCGTTTTCTTTCCACAACTCTATTTTTTTGTGGGGTTTCAACATAGAATTGCTATTGAATTATTCCATTTTTTGGCAAAAAGATTTAAGATTAAATTCAATTCCATGATTAGTTCTAAGGATCATTATTGTGCATTCAAATTGGTTCAAAACAAGTTTACAAAAATTTTGGAAAAGCTGAACAACATCTGTCTTATTTCCAAAAGATATTTCCAAGTGGCTTTTGAAAATTCAACTATAGTTAAAAAATACCAGCTGACATTATGTGTTGTTTCACTATACGGCCCCATAGATCACAATGCACAAGTTCAAAAGGTTTTGATGTGTTATGTGAGCTGTTTGAAAAGGGAAGCCTGTGTTGTTTGGCTAGATATCAAGTAGTACAAGGAGAAGTTTCGTAGTCAGTGAAAGAAATGTCTAACCCCTCATTATTGATTAATTTTAGTCTATCATCTAAAAGATGCCCTAATCTATTGTGTCAAAGAATATAAGAATGAGATATGTAGGCAGTAGATGAAAATTTGGATAAATCCTTGTGTACAATAGAATTATCTTTATCTAGCAAGCTGGAGCAGCTTATCCCATTCTTTTGGAAACAATATAAACCTCTTCTTACCTCACCTCTACCAAGGATGTTCCAAGAGGCTTGGTCCTAGATAAAACACTTATTAGATAAGAAAACTATACAATAGTTAAGGTCAAGGGTCAATGACTTGATTGAAATGAGATTAAAGGTAAAGGCAGGTATGTACAGGACATTTTGGAGTAGAATGTTATGGGATATTTGAACATGTCCTATTCCAACAGCATATGCTACATTACCATTAGGCAATCTGACTGTATAAGAGCATTGAGTATATGTACTAATGAACAAGGAGTCATTACATATCATGTGGTTGGTTGCTTTCGTATCTAAAATAAACAAACTAATATCTTTAACAGTTGTCATCTGTAAATTGAGGTCATGTTCAGGGTACTTACTTGAAACATTCATACAGTTGACATTGCCACATGGTTCATCACCTTGAGTCCCTAGTTGTTTTCTAGCTTCTTATCTGTCATTCAGCTAGCTTACCAACTGCTGAAGTTGTGACTTGGTGAAGGCAAGACTCTCCTCTTCTTTCAAAGCATTTCCCATGGAGAACTGTGCAGAAATAGAGCTATCAGTTGTCACCTTCTGGTGTAATTTATGCCCCGATAGATAACCCTTTATTTTGTAATACTTATCCACTGAATGACCAGTCATTTGACAGTGGCTGCACTTCAATTGTTGTGCATTTCTGGCTTTGAAACACTTTCCCAATGTATGTCCTAGAATTTTACAATGTGTATAGAAAAAGGCCTATCTCTTCTCCCTCCCTGCTTATAGTTACTTGAAGGTTTTTGTATAGCCATGGCTATTAAATCAGCTTCACTATTTCCTCCTACCACTAGATGGTGCCTCTCTTGCTGTTGAATAATGGCAAACACCTTGTTTATAGGAGGTACAAGTTCCATCATCAATATCTGATCTATAGCTTGTGAATAGATATCATTGAGGCCCATGAGAAACTACATCACACAATCTCTCTAATATCTATCATGCAGGACACACAGCTGGCCATAAGTATAGTTAGGTAACTAATCATAAAGCAATAACTTATCTCATATACTCTTCAATTTTCCATAATAGGTCATAATAGTGTCTACTCCCTATTTTAAATTAACCAATTCTTTCTTTAGCTAGTAGATTCTGGCGGCATTATACTATGACATGCAATCATGAAGTTCATCCCATAACTCTCAAGCATTATCAACAAATATCAAACTCGATATAATAGAAGATGAAATAGAGTTTAACAACCAAGACATAATCATGTCATTGCACCTTTCTCAAAATATAAAAGAATGAATTAGTAACAGAGGCAGGCTTAGGGATCTGACTTTTAATTTACCCAATTTTATTTTTGGCTCGCAAGGCTTGCTTGACATTTCATGACCAACTCACAAAATTTTTAGTGGTCAGCAACTTGGCAACCAAAAGCACCATCAAATTGTTAGTACTCTCGAGTCTGAATGAACTCAAAAGATCCAAAGGATTAGTGCAAAGGTTAGAATGATTCTCATTACCTGCAACCGAGGTAGAAGCCTGCATAACGAAAAAAAAAACACAATAGTAAATTACATTCAAATATACGAGTGGTGTAAAGTGAACCAACTAAGTTCGAAAAGAGAACTGTTGAGAACTAAAAATTTTCAGAGTTTCACAAATTAGAAATACCAAATAATTGATTGGTATGTATAGAACTAGTCAAAAAAACAACGAATCGGTAAAAAAAGAATCCCTAGATCTACCAATCAATGTCAAAAGAGAACAACAGAATGAAGAAGACTGATGAAACAGTGTCCAAACAGCTAGATCCACCGTTGAAACAATAAGATAAACCAAAAAACTGACTAAGATCCAGCAGATCAACAAGTTATCTCCAAATGGAGCAGATCTACTGATTAAATTATTCAAAAAATTGAATAAAGAAGAGAATAAAGCTAAATCAAAGAGGAAGAAAGAAACTGAGCAGAACTGGCTCAAATCAGAAGAAACCTCTAAAATCCATAGATTAAATGGTGAAACTCTAGCTCTGATTCCATATTACAACTTTCTTGCTTCATCTCATAGAAATCTCTCGAAGAAATCTTGAAGAAAATGCAAAAATTAAGAACGGAACTATGGGGAAAGCTTTCCCTTTTTATTAAGAGAGAGGTTTTTTACAAAATGAAAAAATTAATCATTCATTCTACGGCTACCAATTGGCTCCTTATATATGCCAATACTAATCTCTTGATGAGTATAATTAAAGCAATAATTAAGGTTAAACAAGTAAAAGGAAGCATCTAAAAGTCCACATTAGCAAAAGCTGACTTATTTAACACCTACTTCAAAGTCAAGAACTAAATACTAGGGAACTTAGACTGCTGAGAAGCAGCAATCATCATCAAATGTCCATAAACAAATCTCAGATATCCTAGAGCTCCTAAGTCATATGCCAAGGTTTGATAATGAAGATCACAAAGTTCAGGCTACTGAGACAAAACAATTTGGTTTAATAAATTTTCATGTGCCTAGTTGGAGCGGTACATCTAATAGTAGATGTAAATGGTGTGTAGCTTCCCAAAGTAGCTAGTGAATGGAGTTAATATTCCCATGCACTGACAAAACCATTTGTCTAGGGGTGGGATTCTGGTCTTGTTTCTCGTGCTTCAATGAAACCACTAGAAGTTAAAGGAGACAACATTGCTTGTTACCAACTAACTCGGGTTTCTCCATATTAGAGCCAAGACATCAAAGGAGAAGGGAAAGAAGAAAATAGCAAACAGAAGGGTGAAGCCTGACTATGTAGCTAGAAGAAAACATTTGAGTTGACAGCCTTGTCATCTTCTCTTGTTAGGCTTAAATCAACTAGTCAGGTGGTTAAATAACTACACAAAGAGTAGTTGTAACTGATAATGTAACCATAAATAAACTTCCAACTTTCATATAAGTGTAGGGCAATGGAATAGTACCAGACAGTGAGTTTTTCTTCTAGTTCACAGACTCTGATTCCTGCTGTGTTCACTTTCATCGTGTCTCTTGATTGAATTTAGCATGGTATCAAAGCTAAGCTTAATCAGGTAAATTTGTTTGGAGTTTGGTTTTTCTTTTCTCTCTCAACCATGGAGTTTTCTTCAAGGTATGTGAACCACATGAATCAAGGTGGATTAATACACTCTGCAGAAGATCCCAATTCTCCTTACTATGTTCATCCTAGTGAGAATCAGAACACTCTTATTGCTTAGCCTGGACTGACAAGAAGCAACTATCATACTTGGAGCCATTCCTCTAGCCTTGGACTCTCCATACACAAAAAGGTTGGATTCATCGATGGTTTTATCCAAGAACCGATAGGAAATGATCCTTTATATCCTGCATGGAAAAGATGCAATGATTAATTGTTGCGTGGATATTGAAATCAATGATACCATTCCTGGTTGCCACAGTCTTTTACATCAAAAGAGCTTCACAAATTTGGGAAGTTCTATCCAAAAGGTTTTCTCTTTCGAATGACAATCGTGTATGTAAGCTTCAGAAGAAACTTCATAATGCAGTACAGGGATCGAGAACCGTAGATGAATACTACACGGAACTTGTCACAATTTGGGAAGAGTTAAGGGAGTACAAGCTTATTCCACATTGCAAGTGTGGAAGCTGCAATGTGTCCTACTTCTAGTTCTTTGTTAAAATGCAAGATAAGGACATGGTATACAAGTTCCTTAACGGCTTGGAAGATTTATGCTCATCTAAAAAACCTTAGTTGTTGAGACAAAAGCCATTTCCCAGCTGAGAGGAGGCCTACAATGCCATTATGATAGAGGAAGTTCAAAGGATAAGAGATAAGATAGGAGGACTGCATCTGAATGAAACAATAGCCCTACACTGTGTTTGAAAGGAGAGACAGAAGCATTAGGATATGATTTGTTCTCACTGTGGAAAGAAAAGGCATAAAAGGAAGAAGTGTTACAGATTAGTTGGATTCCCACCCAACTTCAAGTTTACAAAGGGAAAAGGGAAGACAGCTGCTGCAAACTAGGTGAATATGGAATTTGGTTCAACCAGTGAAGAGAAATCAAATTCAAGTGGAATTTTTCTATCCCAAGAACAGTTGAGGAAGCTGATTGGATTGCTAAACCTCCAAGAGATGCCCCAATCTGATGTGGCTGGTGAGCAGAGTCAAAGTGGACAGGGGATTGCACAGGATAAGGCTGAACACCCTACCTTTTATTCTAACTTTGTAAGTATATCTCCTTTGACATCTTCACTCCCACATGATCCAATGCCTTCTAAGAAAGAGCCTAAACATTTTACACACTTTTTCCACTACAATTAGCATGAATTAATTGAGCATAGCTTGTCACATGAGAAATCATCATTGAGTTCATTAAAGTGAATATTGGACATTGGTGCTTTTGATCACGTGTTGCTGCCTTGATTTCACCACTTACAGACCTTTTCAAAACTATTATGTTGACCTCTCTAACAAATCCAAGACAATGGTTACTTGTATTGGATCAGTAACTATTTCTAATAACCTAGTATTACCCAATGTCTTACATGTTCCTTCATTCAGGCTCAATCTGAATTTTTCAAGCAAACTCACAAAAGCCTTCAATTGTTACCTTATTTTTAACTCAAGTTTATGCTATATCTAAGGCCTCTCACCATGGAGGAGGATTGGAATTGCTTAACAAGCTCAAGGACCTTATGTTCAAAGGCAGAAATTTCAACCATCATAATGCATCCTAAAGTGTAATAGTATAAGATTTGATCTTGATACTGATTTAATTCATAGAGGATTTGATGTTTGGCACTATAGATTAGGACACTTATCTCATCTTGTAGCTGAAAAAGATACACAAGAATAGTCTTAATATTGTAGTAATGAAAGGTAGAATTTGTGAGACTTGTTATGAAGCAAAACAAGAAGACTGCCATTTGTCACTCATGAAATTAGTACACAAGGTCCCTTTGATATCATTTACATTGATGTATGGGGCCCTATTCAGAAACATTGGACCCTGATTTGGGTAATGTCAATCAGGTCTTAAGTGGACCTACAGGGGGGATGGCAAGCCAAGTACAGACAACACACAAGCACAATAGGGAAAGTTTTGCTAGCCCTAGAGAGTTGGGTTTTCAAGGCTGGATTTTAGAAGTGCTAGCCTCCTTATCAAAATCTTTTATATTTTACATTGAACAAGTTTAAAGTAATATGTATATCAGCAATCAAGCATGCTTTAGGCACATAAGAACAGA
Source organism: Avicennia marina (assembly GCA_019155195.1). Taxonomy (NCBI): domain Eukaryota; kingdom Viridiplantae; phylum Streptophyta; class Magnoliopsida; order Lamiales; family Acanthaceae; genus Avicennia; species Avicennia marina. The sequence goes on along the minus strand of CM032754.1, from coordinate 13,624,953 downwards.
ACATATCATATTTTTTAAAAAAAGAAAGATGAATATGATAAAAAAAAGTCATTATAACTATACTATAAATATAAAAGTGAAATTGATAAGTAAAAAGAATGAATAAAATTCTAGAAAATGAAGTATTCTTTAACCATTGGCCTATTGTTGCAAAAATATAAGATCTAAATATATAAAAAAATTCTATATATGTTCAATTGTAACACAACTTTTTAATTTTTAAGAATGTGAGTGAAGAGTAGTAAGATTATATTGGATTTGTCTCAATAAGTTTATTAATTCGATTTTATATTCCAACCTATATTAATGATCAACTTTAAAATGCACATCTTAAAAAAATAATTAAAAATGGTTTTTCTATTAATATTCCAAATTGTTATATTTTATGCACAAATATCCCTGTAAATGTGTAGCTTAGTGCAAATATTGTGTTGAACGTAAATAATACTGCAAGCATGCTCTAGTAATAAAATTTTTAAAATTAAATTACAAAATAATTCAATATTACATAATTCCACATAATCCATATTGTAACACTCAAAATAAAATGAAAAAAATACACACACACACACACACACACACACATATATATATATATATATATTAAGGAGATATAGGCATTGTATATGCATAAATAACAAAGATGTCATTTGGTTCCAAGATATTTATTTTATATTCAATTTATAACTGCAGAATTGTAATACATATGGTTTTATTATTGCATTATATATAGATATATTGATATATACATACATATACATATATATATATATTTAATGATAGATGCATTGCATTTATATGAATAATAAATATTTTACATTGCGGTCGCAAAATATTCAATATATATTCAATTTAGGTAGCTTTTTATACATATTTCATTTTTTCTAACTTCAAAAATATTATTAATTTTAATATATGAATTTTGAGTAAAAATAAAAAGCAATCCAAATCTTATCTAGCACCTTCTATAAAAAAATGTGAATTTTTGAAATTAAAAATATAAAGATTGTAAATTTTAGAGCTTCTAAGATTATATGTTAATTTTTAAAAATAATATTCATATATAATATATAAAATATGAGAATTTCCAAGTTGCATTTTCAGAAGGATATTTAGGTAAAATATGTCATAAAAGATAATTAAGTGGACATTTCACCGTAACGTTTTCTCTTTTCTGTTTTGCCCCAAAATCATTTTTTCTTACAAAGAATTTTTCCATTTTGACATTAGGTATGAATATTATGATTATATTTTAAAAGAGTCAAGTGTATTTAACTATTGTTTTTGTTATTTATATACCCTTTAATGCGAAGTTAATGAAGGATACTAGGGGCATTATAGTTGTATATGTACATTATATATATATATATATATATATATATATATATATAAATGTTGATTCCTTCATATCAATATTGTAACAAGAATTGCATGTACGTAAATTTTGAATGGAGTAAAGTATTACATGTACCTATGTGATTGAGTAAAAAAAAATTATTCATAAGAAATTATGAATTTGGACACAAAGTTGTCATAGTACACAATGACTAAAATTAATCCGCAAGTCACAGACAATCTAAAAGGCATTAGAGAGTCGGCACGACTTGTATACCTTTTATTTGTATGATGAGTACATACCATTCAATATGAGATACTGAAAATACATCTGTGTGGATACATTATAAAAGAATGAGCATTTGGATAATAACTCGTACAATGAAACAAACACATGGAGTTTACTCTCAACTGTCAATATCTTATTTTGTGATTGTGTTAAATGCGCATAGACATTAGACTTGAGATGTCATGGTTATCTTGTGTGTATAATGGCCAACTTGTCATTAGGGCAGTAAATGCAAATATCTATCCTAGTATGGGATAAGGTTATAAACTCAACGTGCCATTTCCTAGGTGTGTATGAAGGCATGTTTGTATTCAATAAGAGATCTGTCTCCTTATAAGTAAAATGTTTTATCTTATGCAATTGATATTCATGAGATTGAAATCTTTAGCTAAGTAGTGAATGATCAAAAAAGAGTTTCCAATAGACGTATTAGTTTCATGAGATAATATCAATTGGTTATATGACTAAATTTGTACATTTGGCTAAATTCATGTCTCTCATTCAATTGGGACAAAATAAGATAAAAGGTCTATATCATATGGTACTCATGATTGGATACGTTCATGTAATCTGTTCACTTCATCTCAATTGGACAACAATATAGGTTGTGGGCTAGGCACTAGGCATATCTTTGAATTATACTCATTGTCAATTAAAGATGAATATAGAGAGTCAAATATAAAAGGTTGGAATGTATGACAAGTGGTAGATTGGTGAAATGTAAACAACGCTTGACAAGTCTAGTGGACAAGTCTTGAGAAGCTCACGAATGATTTAACTAGAAATAATTAAATTGGGATAAATAAATTACTATGGTTTTTGTTAGTAATGAGATTATTAATTGGAAGTACAATGGGCCATTAATTTAATTAATGAAGATTAATAAAAGGCTATATACGTTGTGGTTATTAATGGGAATTAATAATTAAAGATCTATAGGTTAGGAATTATTAAAGGTCCATATAGGAAGTTCATCGAGCTCATGCTTAGTGTGGCCTAGGTATCTTGGCAATCTATATTTATAAGAGTTTTAAATTGTATACAACACAACATAAACAAGAAATTAGCCCTAACTTTCATGCAACCCTCCAAGAGAGAAAAAAAGTTTCTAGCCACCCTCGCTTTCTCTTCTTGTTTGAAAAAGCCTTCTTGCCCTAAAGAAGTTTTGTGTAGTAGCTTTGCGAAGGGGTTTTCAGAGTGAAGAAAGTGCTTATCATTGTTCTAGTAGTATGGATGAACTAAAATTCCAGGTTCGAGGACCATGACTCAAAGATCACAACTTGTTTTATTGATTTCTTGTGTGTTTTGTAAGGAAAAATGGGGAGTTTCACTTGTTTGCTTCTGCTGCATGTTTGTAATGTTTTTATGTTTTAAAGTTTGAATTTTTAGGTGCTAGACCCTAGCGAAACCCAACAATGTTATTAAAGCCCCCATTTTCCTTGCTGAACCAAAAAATTTAATGATCCTCCTATGATTTACATTAGTTTTCACATTAAAAATAATTAAACATGTATTTGATACCTATTTGTGCTTGCAAAAGTGTTTGCAAGGGTTTTGGAATTGTGAAAACATGTTAAAAATTAAGTTTTGATCATCAAGGTACCATTTTGTTGCAATTCACAATTAGTGTCACGACTGCAAGAAGGGTTCTCAATTCATCTTGCTCAAGAATTGAGCCATGGTAGCCTCTCAATCCTACTCCACATTAGCCCTCATCATCAGCAACTCTAACTCCTTATAGTAATTTTTCACACTCCAAGACCCCTCTGTCTATCGTTGCAGCCTCTGGTACAAATCCTTTGTGGTAGTGGATTAGAATGAATCATCTCCTCATAACTACCTTTAATCATCTCCACATTATCATCTCCTTTAATTAATCCCACCATGTAATTAGTGAACTCCACAATTGCTAGTTTCAACTTCTGACTCTTCAAGTACTAGTAGCTATCAAAAACTATCTTAGCTCAACACTTCCATTGAAAGTATAATTTGGGATCGAACTTGCTCTAAAATGGGGGCACCTTAAGCTTAATTCCTCTAAGCTCCATATCATCCTCGTTTGTCGATCTCCTCCTATGCTCACTTAGAAGCTCATTGAATGGATCTTCATTGTAGTTGGACAAGTCATCCAAGGACCATCATTCTACCTTTAGTCTATGCTCATAATCCCTAACCCATTCACTAAAAGGTGATGGTTCATCTTGTGTCCTCATTGTCTAAGATGCCTCCACTCTATCTAAATGGTCATTCATCACTTCTACAGTTCTAAAGATTCTCTACATTTCGTGTCTAAACACCTCTAGCATCATTTTCATATCATACTTCTCTCTTTATGTACCTGCTTGATTGTTTGATATGTTAGAAAAGTGAGGCACAATATGTGTGTGTGTGTGTGTGTGTGAAAGATGAGAAGATGAATAACTCTCAACTCCCACACTCATGTATGCACTCAATCTCACAATAATCTCACCAACTCAACTTGGTTGCTTCATAAAATTCAGCATGATTCCTAAGCTCAAGACCCACAAAAATCATGAAGAAAGGCATAGGAATTAAGAAATGGAGGTTTTGGATTGATTTGGAAGCAATAAGATCGATCTGGGTGGAAAAACAATAAGTGCAATCGATCCAGAAACTGGTTGGATTGATCCGACTATGTGGAGACACAATCGATCACGCAGTCAAGCAAACACAAGTGATCACTCTAAGGATAGGAAGCACTATTGATTGGTCTTAGTTGTTATTGAGCGCAACTCTATTAACAGAAACTAGGGTAAGGTGACACTACAACATGATCAATCTAGAAAGGTTCAAGATCAATCCAATGTCAATTTCTAGCAAGAAGATAAAATTCCAGCACAGACGAACGATTATTCTTTCTTCTTTTTTTACTGCTCTTTTCTTTCTTTCTTTTTTTTGTAAAAATTTATTTCTTCTATTTTCTTTTTTTTTTTTGTCCAATAATCTCACAATATTCCCAACACTAAAAATCATAAAATGTCCACCAAAAATTCGAAAAAAAATATTTTTTTTAAACTTCTGAAATTTAAATGATGTAGAGCTAAGAGGATGACAACATAATCGAAAAAATATGGAGACGATAGTGAAATTGAAAAAAATTGGTACCTCAACCAATCAACAGGATTAGGAAACCTAGTTAACCGGCTTCGATGCTACTTGATTTGAACCACGAAAGCGGAATAGGATTGAGTATAGTTAAGGAAGGATAATTAGAGAGGTTGAATAATTTCAATTGAGTAAGAATGTACCTCACTTAGGGTTAACCCTTGCAACAAATTTAAAAATGAAATCAACAAAGAAAACAGAACACCCATGCCACAATGATGTTAGCCACAAAATACTGGAAACTAGCCAAATGACCTAATTTGATACTTTTATTTTGGAGTTATACACACATAAAGACATGAATCTGGAAAAAAAGGGTCATTCAAATGTTCAAAGGTCCAAAGATTGTCTTCCAATCCTTACAATGGATATTTATATGTCTTAAAACTAACCTTAGTGGGCACAAAATCTAAAATGGCCAAGAAAGGCCTTACAAAGGCTCTAAAATATGTCTAAAATTAAATTCAACCCAAATTTTGCGTGTTTTTACTTGTGCGATTGATCTGAGTAGGAGTGCAATCAATCACACAATGCTAGGTTCATTTGGTGTGGATTTGCCCATGTTCTGATCATTCTTCCAATGTCAACCCAAGTCAATCACACGCTCTTGCGATCGATCACATCCTTTACAAATGTAACTCCAGAAGCTCAAATTTGTTGACCATGTGCTAGTGCGATCGATCCGCCACTTGCAATGTGCCCACGTTGATCCAAAATGTCACAATCAATCTAAGCTTGCTCCGATTGTAATTCTAGAATTTCTAAAAGTGGATCCCGCCACTCCAATTCAATCCTTCAAGTCCCTAATCTCAATCCCAGCATCCCTAAAGCTTCATTAGTCCCTCCAAGTCAAATTTGGAGCCACACTTCGTTCTTTAGTTCCCTCTATGTATCCAAGCTGCCTTCCACCTTCTACTCATGCACTAAACTTGTTAGTGCCTTATTGAATCTTCATGCTTGGGCTCTAGCAATAGGTCTTGATGGTAATACCAAAGGACCGCTTTGAGCTTTGATGTCAACATCAATGTAAATTTTAAATGGTATAAAGTATTACAGTGTCTATGTGACTGAGTTAAGAAGTTTTATTTATAAAGAGTTATGAATATGGATATAAAGTTGTCTTCATATGTTATCACTAAAATTTGTAAAGAGTCTTAGAAAATCAGTACGATTTGCACACCTTTTACAATGAGTGTTATGCTGTTCAGTATGACATACAAAAATACATGTAAATAGATGCATCATTAAAGAATGAGTATTCAAACAATGACTTATCGAACAAAATAGACACATGAAGTTCACTCTTAGCTATCAATGTCCTACTTTATAATTGTGTTAAGTGCATGTAGATTTTAGACATGAGACAACATGGTTGTCTTGTACGCATAACAATCAACGTGTTATTAGAGAGTATTAAAGGCTAATATTTATTCTAGCATTGGATAGGGTCATGAGGGCAACAGGGGATAGTGTCATGAGCTTAATGTACCATCGCTCTGGTGTGTATAGAGACATGTGTGCATATAATAAGGGATTTATCTATTTGCAAGTAAGCAAAGTATTTGTCCTATGTAATTAATTTTCATAAGACAAAAATCCTTTGTCAAAATAGTGTGAATCGAAAAAGAGTTTCTAATAGAAGCATTAGTCTCATGAGGTAACGTTGATTGATTATATGACAAGTTTATGAGTTTAACTAAATTTATAACTCTTGCTTGATTGAAAGGTCTATATCGAATAGTACTCACAAGCAGGAGTGTTCATGTGATCTGTTCACTTCGTTTTAATTGGACTACAATATGGGTTGTGGACTAGGTACTACTCATATCCTTTAAGCTGTACTTGTTGCTAATTAAGGATAAATCTAAAGAGTCACATACAAAAGGTTAAAATGTATGACAAATGATAAGTTGGTGGGATGTGAACAAAGCTTGAGAAGTTTCGTGGATGAATCTTGAGAAGACTTGTGGTGGATTTGTTTGATAGTAATTTGATTGGATCAAATAAATTATCATGATACTTTTTAGTAGTGAAATTATTAATTGAAAGTATAATGGGTTTAATTAATGGAGATTAATTAAATTAAAAGGACAAGATACACTTAGACTTTAATTATTAATAGAGATTAATAATTAAAAATTAATAGGTTGTAATTGTTAATGGAGATTAATAATTAAAGGTTCATGTAAGAAGCCTATGCCTACTGTGCCCTAAGTTTCTTGGCAACGTGTATATATTTAGAAAAGTTCTAAATTGTATACAACATAACATAAGAAAGAAAATAAGCCCTAATTTTCATGCACCTCTGCAAGAAAGAGAGAAAAAGTTTCTATCCACGACCTCCTTCTCTTTTTGTTCGAAAAAGCTTTCTTGCCTAAGAGCTTTCTAGCCACCACCTCCTTCTCTTTTTGTACAAGAGCTTTGCAAAGGGGTTTGCAAAGAAAAGAAGGCACTTGTCATTGTTCTAACTATGTATACAAACTAGAGATCGGGTTTCGAGAACTACAACTCAAAGGATCACAAGTTCCCTTGTTCGAAATTTGATTCCAAAGGTATTACCACACACTTAATTGTTTTTATTGATTTCTTGCATGTTATGTAATGAAAACATATTAGGTTTGGTTTGTTTGCTTCTGCTGCATGCTATTAATATTTTTTTTGTTTCAAAGTTTGAATTTGTATGTGCCAAACCCTACCAAAACCCAACAATTTTCGTAAACACCTTTTAGAAAGGACCAAATTCACATAAATCATTAGTTGAACTTATTTTGACTTGAAAATTTAATTTTGGTATTTATAATTAAATTTATTTATAAGCAATAAACTTGTAATGGTGGAATCTATGCAACAATTTTATTTAAATTAAGAATGTGATTCTTTTTTGATGATTTTATTTTTATTTTTTAGTTAAATATATAATCTTAAATGTGCATTATGATTGAAATTTTTAATATATATTTTTAATTTAAATATAATTTTTATAAAACTAATTTTGATTGTTGTAAAATGATATATAACACATAATTAAATATTTCATTAAAGTTTTTGTTCATCATACACATCAATCTTTATATTTTAACTTATTCACTCATAATATTAAATTCACAGGCATATAGAGTTCAGTTCAAGTCCTAAAAGCTGTAAGTATGTGTGTGTGTGTGCGCGCACGCGCATACACACACGATCTTTTATTTGACTTACAACTTTTATATTGGTAAAAGTGAAAAATAAAGTTATTGCAAAAATAGATAAAAAATTATGTGAATTGGGGAAAGCGAAGGATTGAAACATGGTTTGGAAAATAGGAAAAATGATGGAGAACATAAAACAATGAAAATAACAAGAAAAAACAAATGGTAGGCGGAAAGATTAAACAAGATTCAACTAAGTAAGAACATATTTTACATAGGGTAAACCCTTTCAACAAATCAAAAAATGCACTACCAAAGAGATCCGAACACCTACATCATGAAGATATTGGCCATAAACCACCAAAAGTAAGCTGAATGACTTAATTTAATACTTAAGCTAAGGTGTGGATTCACTCAAACACACTCAGACAAAGAAGTATGGGAAATGAAAGAAGAAACCTTCTTCATTCAACATTCACTGTAAGAGATACATAGTTCTATATCTTACAAAATGCAAGGGGAAGGATATTTATAGGTACTACAAGTTCAATTATGAAAACACAAGTAGGAAAATGATGAATTTGCCCTCAAAAATTGGCTCCAACGGCCAAAAATTCAAGAATACGGTCACAAATTGGCTCCAATGGCCAAAAATTTCTCTAGAATCCAAAATGCAGGGGGAAGGGTATTTATAGGTATTACAAGTTCAACTCTGAAAATACAAGTCGGAAAATGATGAATTTGCCCTCAAAAATTGGCTCCAACAGCCAAAAATTCAAAAGTACGGTCAAAAATTGGCTCCAATGGCCAAAAATTTCTCTAGAATCTTTGCCTTCCTTCCCACGAATTAGAGTTGAACTAACCGTTGATTGAGGAACTCCTTCTTTCATTCTTCCTAGTCCCATCCCTGTAATGAAATCCTTGAGAAGTTGTGCTCTAGGATTTGATAGATCACATCGTGCTATAGGTTGATCCCTACAATCCAATCTCTTAGTGATCATCCTACTTGCACACTATATTTATGATCACCACAATCATGCCAGTCACAATCATAAAGATAGAAAGTCCTTAAAGGTGGCCTAGGTCGATCAGGAGGAAGACTGTCAAATGGGCTTGATTCGATTATAATTCCAAAACACTTGAAGGCCATTTAATGTCAACTAAGTCATCTTAAGATTGATTTAGCTTGTCTCAAATCACAATTCCAGCACCTTCCGCAGCTTCTTAGCTATGCCAAGTCCAAAATTAAAGCCATATTTCACCTTATTCTTTAATTGAGCCCACTTTTAAATCCAATTTTTACCTTTGTCCCCTTAAAATTTCAAGGCACAACTGAACATCATACCTTAGTTTTTTACCACTTCTAATCAGTCCGAGATCACGTCAAACCCTTTCTCTGGCAGTTGAATTGTCCCCATTTTGTAGTCTTGTCCTCCAAGGTAAAATAAAAATCTATAAAACCTTTGAATTTGCTTGGGCCTCAATTTTACATCTTTCAACAATGCTCTCAGCTCAAACATAAGCTTCTCCAAGGCCTCATGTTCTTTAAATTGAAGCTAACAAAAGTAGCCACACAAGAAACTTATCCTTGTGGTGACATCAAAGTGTCCTGACCATTTAAGATTATGAGCCAATTCAACTAATTTATGCCCTAAATATTGACAAGAAAATGCCTTATCAACAGGATGCAAATATTCACCTTCCCAACAAAATTTTGCAAGAATTGTACAATAGTTCAAGGCACATAAAACATCCTAAAAGATTTCCACATCATGTAAAAGACAAGTAAGCACAATTTCTAACATCTTGCGATCCCTATTAACTAATGCAAGTGCCGAGTCAGAACAAAGGATGTTTGTTAAGCTTTGGATGCAAGTTGAAGATTAAGAACTCTAAGAAGCTAAGAAGAACCTAGAGCATGAGTTTCAAAGAGCTTTTATATGTTTTGAGATGTCTTGGAGGTCAAAATAGGGCTTACAAATCATCTTGGTGCAAAACAATGATGAAAATAGATTTGAAATGGCATTAAGATCAATCTTAAGGAAGTCCTAATCGATCTTAAGGGGTACAAATCAATCCCAAATGGAAGCAGATCAACTTAGATGCGATTTTGGACATTCTATAATTACGATAATGTAAGGCAACACTTCGATCACAAGCACATAGGATTGTAAATTCAGCATGCAACAGTTATGATTAGATTAGTTTTGGATCGCCTCAAATCGAGGTGATCGATGCACGCTTAATCCCCAATATCCAGATTGAGCCTAACTACGGCTTGGAGCCTAAGAATTGAATTTTAGTTAGGATCTCTTTCTAATTTCAATTCCTAATCTTCCTAAAACACTTAGGACAAATTAGAAGGTTGTTAAGGGTTTCAAACACTATATAAAGGACTCTTGGTTATTTTGTTTAAGGAACTCTTTAATATCTATGATAAATATATATATATATATATATATATATCTTTCTTGGTTTTTCCTTGATTGAGTGCACCATAATTCTTGTGAATCCAACATTCTAAATTGAGTTATTTCAAGCATTTCTTGGATTAAGTTAAGGCGTATCAACTAACAATGAGTGTTAGTTGTGGTTGGGTTATCATTAGAGTTCATCAAAGATTGTTGCATTGGGCCATCCTCATGGTTCGCGCAAGTAGATTTCACTTGGTTCCAGCATATGCCACTATCTTTTCAATTTTTTTTTTGCTTCCACACATGCATCAATTGGTATCAAAGTTGATCATTCTGAATTCTTATTTGGGCACTGGTCTAGGTACCAAGTTTTCCTATTCTTTTCGTTTTCGTTGTTTCCTGTTCTTCATATCATATTCGTGTCTTTCTATAATCTAAAAAGAAACCATTACTTATTTAGTTTGCTTGTTTTATGGGAGTTTGATTTTTAGAAAGTCAAAAAAAACGTGTGGAAAAAAAAATTGTGCAAAAAATTGAAAAAGAGAGAGAGAGAGAGAGGGGGGGTGCGAAAAAAAAAATGTTACTTAAATTTACATCCTAATTTGTTCCTTATCACTTGGAGAATGTTGGAAACTTGAAAGAAATTGAATTGGGGTAAATTTTTTGGGATTTATATTGGTTAAAATCTTGAGTTTCAATCATAAGATCAATCACGCCTCTCAACTAAATCGATCATGTGTGTTAGTGTAAGAACCCAAAACGATTACCCATTCATGCTCAATCACGCCTATTTTCCAAGTCAATTGTGCCTTTGTTTTTGCTCCAAATTGATTCCTCTTATTCTAAGATCAATCACACCATGTTCTTTCAAGTCAGATCGATCCACTAACTTGTTTTTCAATCCTAGATTGATCCAATTGTATTGGAATTGATCCCACACCCCACAGTTTCATTCTTTCATATGCTTACACACTTTTAAGGAATACATCACTTGAATTTTCACGATTCACTTGGAATTTCATGAGGCAAACACAAGATTTGAGTTGATAAGTGCATAGTTGAGTGTACTAATTATGTGATACAAAGTGAAAAGTAAGAAATGAATGAATTATATATTGTGAGGTGAGATGACACCTACACGCACAATACATGTTCCTTGCTCTTTGTATTACTTATTTTTAGGATGTCCAGAGACAATACATTATACATGAGACAGTTTTCAAAGACGTTAGCAAGCATAAACTAATGGTTGGAAAGTAAGTCTGGAGGGTTCATAAACCACTGAACCTAATAGTCCATTACCAAACAGGAGTTAAAGTAACGAGGAGACAAGGCCTAGATTGGATGGTGCTATGTATCGTGAGAGGCAATAATGATATGTAGGTTATGATGAATTCGATGGTAGTCATGGAGTTGATGACTTCCTTGAAAGGAGTACTTGGGGACATCATGAGGAGAATGGTAAGTCATCAAAGAGGACTGAATTCAACATTCTGCAATTTGTGAGGCTAGCTAATCCTAATGCACACTTAGCATGAGAAAGGAAGGTAGAAGAAGCATTTGTCTCTCAACCAGGTTTAAAGGCGCATAAGATACATTTAGCCACTTGATCTTTCGTAGAATATGTTGAATATCGGTAGTATAAATTTGTGCATAGTAAGAGAAGTTGTAGAGGAAATAGAATCACCGCATGGAAGGAATTAAAGAAGATAATGAGAAATCGATATATTCCATATTCCATGCAGTGTGAGTTATGTGATAGATTAGATAATTTGACTCAAAATAGATTAAGTGTAGAGAAATATTACAATCAGTTATTATGCTACGAGGAGAACTAATGTAGATGAGAGTGTTGAAGAAATAATGAATAGGTTGCTCAATGGACTAGATGACAATATTGCAGAGATTATGAGTGTCGTAGATATGAGGGCATTGAGGATATGATAGAGAAGGTGATTCGAATTGAGCATAAGCTCAAGAGGAGGCGACATGATCAAAAACACAACAGAAATGGAAAATAGCAAACGGCGCAATCAAACCCAATTTAAGAATCATAGGACGTGAGTCAAGCGTTAAACGCCAACTCAACATAGATGGCTGCAATCAGTACACCAGAAATTGATTGTTATATTATGAATCATATGAACCACTTCGAAATAACTCGATTTGAGAATATAAAAATTTATAAGAAATTGAACACACAATTTCAGGAATTTGGAAAAGAATCCTTAATTAATCAAATCACACTCTCTGATTAATAATGAACTCTAATGCCATATTTATTGGTGGCCTTGAAAACCTTAATCCATCTAGGATTGTGCTTTAATGGACCCTAATCCAACTAGGATTATATTTTTAATGGGCTTACTTGCACATGGCCCAGTATTAAAATATTCTATAAAATAAAATAAAATAAAAATAAAAAATTAATTCCCTTAATCCTTTGCTTTTAGTTCATCAGCCTAGTACAAAATATTCATCCACTACTCTTCTTTGGGTTTTTGAATTTATGTCCATATATGATATCCTCTTGAATTTCGTGCACAAGCATGTTAATTGCTTCTTTAATTTTCTTTGCACGTACCCAAATAATTGGTCCAATTGGAACCTCTAAAGGATCCTCTTTGTCATGCAAGACATCCACGTCATTCCCCTCCTCTTGAGAAGGAATTGTCCTCAATTCAGCATCTTATTCATCTCTTGTATCAAACAAACTCAAATCAAAAACATTGAAAATGGCACCAATTCCATACTTACCTAGGAGCTCTAATTTATAAGCATTATCATTGATTCTCTCAAAAACTATGAATGGTCTATCTCCTTGGGGCATCAATTTAGACTTTCTCTACTTAGAGAACTTCTCCTTTCTCATATGAACCCACTCCCGGTTTCTAGGTTCAAACACTACCTTCTTTCTTCCCTTATTTGCTTGCTACGCGTACTTTGGTTCTTCCTCTTAATGTTTTGTTTGACTCACTCATGCATTTGCTTCACAAATTGACTCACTTACCAAGCAATGGCAACAAATCTAATGGGGTTAGCAGATTAAAATCATATACAACCTCAAATGAAAACATGGTGGTAACGGAATGAACAGCCCTATTACAAGCTAATTCTACATTGTGGAAAACTTTCTTCCCAACTCTTAATATTTTTTCTAATAATAACATATAATAATGTAGTGAGTGTCCTATCAACAACCCCAATTTGCCCATCAATTTGAGGATGACATGTTGTAGAAAATATTAGTTTAGTCTCAACTTAGCCCATAGTGTTTTCCAAAAGTAGCTCAAAAATTTAACATCACGATCAAACACAATGGTCCTAGGCATGCCATGTAAACGAACCACCTCTCTAAAGAATAAGTTAGCTATGTGAGAAGTAACATTAGTTTCATGGCATGCAAGAAAATGAGTCATTTTAGAAAATCTATCTACGACAACAAAGATAGCATCTCTGTTATTCCAGACCTAAGTAGACCTAAGATAAAATTCATAGAAATATCAATCCAAGGAGTACTAAGGACAAGTAAAAGGTGATTCATGCTATGAGGTTGGTTATGGGACTTAACTTCTTTACACCGTATGCATTTTTCCAAACACTCGTTCCACATCTCTTTTTAGTCTTGGCCAATAGAAGTGCCCATACAAAATTAATACTATTTTGGCAACACCAAAGTATCCAATTAATCCTCCATAGTGAACCTCTCTAATGAACAACTCTCGCAATGAACACCACGAAATGCATAATTTATTAATATAGAACAAATATCTTTCATGTCTAAAGTATTTGTCATGAGCATATTCTTCAGTTAGTGTATAAGCTTAGCTGAAATCAGGGTCTCCTCCATAGAGTTCTTTAATATACTCAAACCTTAATAATCTTATGCATAATGTGCTCAACAAGGTGTGCCTACGAGACAAGGCATCAGCAACCATATTTTCCAACCATTCTTATACTTAATGATGTAGGGAAATGTGTCGATGAAAGAAATCCACTTGGCATGTTGTTTGCTAAGCTTGCTCTGGCCCTTTAGATGCTTCAATGATTTAAGGTCAATACGAATCACAAACTCCTTTGGCCTTAAGTAGTGTTGCCAAGTCTTTAGTGCCACACTAAAGAATACAATTCTTTGTCATATGTGGAATAATTCAATGCAGCACCATTGAGTTTTTTACTAAAATAGGTGATGGGCTTCTTCTCTTGAATCAAGACTGCTCTAATACCTACACCAGAAGTGTCACATTCAATTTTAAATGCCTTGTTAAAATCAAGTAAAGAAAGTAAAGGAGCCTATGTAAGCTTATGTTCCAGAGTATCAAATGCCCATTGTTGAGCTTCTCCCTACTTGAACTTCTCATTTATCTTGATTATGGTGGTAAGAGGAGCAGCAATAGTGTTGAAATCCCATGCAAAATGCCTGTGGAAACTAGTCGACCCTTGGAAGCTCCTTACTTTATATATTGACGTAGGAGTTGGCCACTCTTGTATAGTCTTTACCTTACTCTCATTCACCTATATTCCTACACTAACAACAAATCCTAGGAAGACAGAGTGGTCAATACAAAAGGTGCATTTATCAATATTAGCGTGTAACTTTTCTCACCGTAAAATATCAAGTACATCGCGTTTATGCTCAACATGTTTGGCTAATGTTTAGCTATAGACTAATATATCATAAAAATAGACTACAACAAATTTATCAATAAATGCAGGCAAAACATGATTTGTCAGACGAATGAATGTACTATGAGTATAAGTAAGTTCAAATGGCATCACAAGCCATTCATGCAGTCCAAATTTTGTTTTAAAAGCTATTTCCACTCAAATGGCATCACAAGCCATTCATGCAGTCCAAATTTTGTTTTAAAAGCTATTTTCCACTCATTATCCTCATGCATTCTAATTTGATGATACCCATTTTTAAGATATATGTTAGAAAATATAAAAACACTATGTAACTCATCAAGTAAGTCATCTCAACGAGGTATGGGGTGACAATACTTTACCATAATAGCAATAACAGTTCTACAATCCATGTACATGCACCATTGTCCATCTTTCTTCAGCACGAGTAGTATTGGAACAGTACACGAGCTCATACTCTCTTTGACCAATGCTTACTCATCAACTCCTCCACATGTCTCTAGATTTCTCGGGTTTCTTTTGGATTGGTTCAATAAGTTGGATTATTTGGTATGGATGCCCTTAAAACAAAATTCATCTAGTGCTTTATCCCTCAAATCGGTAGCAATCCACTGGGAATCTGCTTTGGAAACATATTAGCATATTCCTACAACACAGACACTACAAAAAAAGGGGAGGAAGATGTGACATAGTTGATATATAATATAATTCCTTATACATTAAAAGTACAAGGGACCTCTTAGCATTCAGTGTCACATCTGTCACAGAAGCTAACATACACTCTTTCTTTTCTTTTCCTCTCTCTTCTCTTTTTTGTTCCTTTTCTCTCAATCCTTCTTTTCTTTTCTTCTTCATCTCTAGCTCTAACTCAAATTATTTCAACGTGTACAACCGATCCTTGTATATTTGTTTTGAAGTCAATAGAACTAATGTGAGCTTCTTGCCATAGAACATGAAAGAGTATCGATTGGTCAGCCTATTGTATATCACCTGCCGAACAAATTGCCAAGGCCTACCAAGCAAGATATGACAAGTCTGCATAGGCACTACATTACATGTCACATGATCCTCATACGTACCTATTTTAAAACTCACTAACACTTGTTTCATCACTTTAGCTTCTCTACTATTATTAAGCCATTGCAGCTTATATGGCCTGGGATGATCCTTCGTAGGCAAAGCCAATCTTTCAACCAAACACTATTAAGCTGCATGTCTTTCCATTAGTCAAGCATCGAGTATGGAAAATATTCTCTTTTTGTGCCTCATCTATCTTTTCCATCGCTTGAGTACTCAATGCTCTAATCATCACCAAATTAATTGCTCCTCCTTTACACAATTCTCCTTTATTAAATGGAACTTCCTCTAATGGTGGCATATCATCTTCACTATCTTGTTCCTTATCGATCACAATATCTCTAGCCTCTATCAATAGCATGGTTCTCTTGTTAAGATACTATATAGCAATGTGCCCGCTACCTTGACACTTAAAGTATAAAATATCCCTATTTCATATGCCAGATGAACTAGAAGGGACAGGATCTATTACCTTAAGTGCTTCTACTTTAGATGCAATCCTAACCTTTGTGGCACTCACTATGGGTGCTTTCTCCTCCTTTTTAGGGAAGGGTCTGCCAAATGTGTTAGGCTGGAATATAAACCAACCCCTACTCTTCAACTACCTCTTGACCTTAATCACCTTTTGCACCATCTCTTCTAGCTCCATACAATGCTGCAACTCCACCATATCAATTATATCCCGGTGCAATTCGCTTAGAAAACATGCCATGATAGCCTCTCTATCTTTCACAACCTCTTCCTGGATCATAGCAATCTCAAGCTCTTTATAATAATCCTCCACGCTCTAACTACCTTATGTCAACGTCTGCAATCGCTAATTAAGGTCTTAGTGGTAATGACTAGGCACAAAATCCTTAGGGCTGTTTTCAACTTTGCCCATGTACGAATCGGTCCCTCTCTAGCTCTCCTCCTACTAGTGCATAGCTGATCCTATCATATAATTACATAGTTTGTAAACTCTACTATTGCCAAATTAACCTTTGGCTACTCCGAGTAGTGGTGACAGTAAAAAATCAGCTCTACCCTCCTTTCTCACTCAAGATAGGTGCCGAGATTAAATCACCCCTGAAAAGGCGCTAGTTGCAACTTCACTCACTTAGGTACTTCATCATCCATGTCATCTCTTCGTTGATGTCTCCTGGGTGCATTGTTATAATTATACCAATCATCATGTTCATTTGACCCATACTCCTCATAATCATGCTGATCCTATCTCATAGGCCTAAAAGGGTGCCCATACTAATCCTTGGTTCGGACTCATCCTAGCACTGGGCTGTCTATACGCTTAGTTAGCTTAAGCATTAAACTGTTCCTATCTTGTGATACAGCTTGGGATGCTTCTACATGCCCCAATCGATCTTGCATCTATGCTTCTGGTAAGCTTCTTCAACTCTAGTGAGAGGCTCAAACATAAATTTAGTTTTGTTAGGATTATTACCCTCACCAAAGTAATGATTGGCCATCTAAATAATTTGAGCTAAAAATAAAGAATTAAGTAAATAAATAATGTAAAAAAACCAACTCACTATGCTCACACCTCTCAATTATGGGTTCTTAGTAACTTGTTTCTTAAATCTACTTGTGTATTACACCACACTCAAATTAATCTCACAAAATATCAATGTCTTGTGCCCTCCTCGTGTGATTCAAAAATAATCTTAGTAACTCAAGTGATGTACAAACAAGTGTACGCTAAAATGATATGAAACTACAACCGATTATGAGTTGAACAAAAGGTCACAATCAGTGCAATAAGCCAATATAAAATCAAAGAGAAAAAGGAAAATCAGTCCTTCCCCCCTTTTCCTTTGTTTTTTACTTTCTTTTTTGAAAAAAACAAAGATCAACAACTAAACAATGTCTTGATGCCCAACAAAAATGCAATAGCCAAACAAGGCCTTACCAAGTCAACGTATGGCTAGCCCAGTAGAAGCTTCTAGCCTACAATGGCCTAGGAGTTGATGGCCCAGCTAAAGTCTCTCCCTTTTTTTTCTTTTTTCTTTCCTAATATCGGCCAGTACAACTTTCAACCCAACTAAACTTCTTTTAGGCCATAACTCTTCTCCTGACCCACACTACTCAGCCCTAAATTGGCCCAATAGTCTTTTTGTTGTTTTTTTTCTTTTTTTGAATTCCTTCTGGCCCAATGCTTTTAGCCAAAAATTATTTTACTTTATTTTCTTTTGGAAACCCGTTAGGGTTTCTTGGTTCATGGGCATTGGCAGTGCCCCTGCATTGGAGTTTTCTCCCACTAATCAAGCTTCATTAAGGTGGGTAGTAGTAACGAAGTCAACAAAGGTGTCAAAAGGTGACAGTGCTGTTAAGGGAGGGCGGAAATCCAATGATGGGAGCACGATAAGTGGAGAGTCGGTGAGAGGTAGTGACCTTGGATGCTGGGGGCCCTAGGTTCTCTGCCGATTGAATAGTGGTAATGATTTACTTCTGTGATTCTACCTAAATCGGCTACCAGTTTTTTTTTTTCTGATTTTCTTTTTGGATTTTTTTTCTAATTTTTTTATCTCTTTTTTTTTTAATTTTTTTCAACCAAATTTAGTATCGAATTAGAATTTGATATGTCTTGCTCTGATTTAGGAAAATAGAAATTCATAAGAAATTGGACATATAATTTCAGAGAATTGGAAAGAATCCTTAATTAATCAAATAACACTCTCTGATTAATAATGAACTCTAATGCGATATTTAGAGGTGTCATTGAGAACCCTAATCCATCTAGGGCTATTTTTTAATAGGATCTAATCCATCTAGGATTATATTTTTAATGGGCTCACTTCCACATGGCCCAATACTAAAATATTCTAAAAATAATATTTGTAGATGATTTTTCGCAGGAGCATGAAGATATTAGAAAGGAATTAACTATGGGGTTTTCAGCTGAAGTTGATAAAGATTCACAAATAAAGGAGTTGATGAATCCTAGTGCACTAAAGGCATGGAAAGATTTCGGTAACCTTAATTCTAGTAATTTCTTGAGTTATGATTTACATAAGGTGCCTAGTGTTGCATTATTTGTTAATCTTTGTCTTGATGATGATTTTTGCTTAATGGGTTTAGCAATCAATGGTGAGCTTATGGGAATTAAAGGAATTAATGGAATTGATGGAATTAAGAACCTTGCATGTATAATCCCTAGTGGTTTACATGATATTGGTTTGACATTGGAAAATTCCATTTCATCATGCATGTTGATGACCTGAGAAGAGAACTGTTGAAGTTCTTTAATTTTTGACGAAATTTTGTGGACTGTGTTGAGACATCTAGAGTTTTGTGTAGAGTATAGTACATACACAATAAATACTCTAGGATCATATGCTAAGCTTCCACAAATCGAACTTAGGAGTTCATGTTATGACCATGCTATAGTTGTACGACTTGATGAATTCGAGCATAATGAAGTTCATTCATTTGGTGATGTATTGCATATCTATGATGTTCATGATGTTAGATGCTTACAGTACTTATATTGTTGGTTACATATGATGAAGATGTTGAAATTTTAGCAAGATTATCTCAGGCCCAAGGAAATTATGATTCTTGTGTTTAATCCTGACTTAAGGCGTGAATGTGTAGGACAATTCATGTGTGTCCTGCTTAAATGTAAGACTTGTCATGATGTTGAATTCTATGTCATCACACACACATGAAGGTAAAGTAGCATAGGTTTTACACGCATTATTCATAGGAGCATGAATTGTGATGTGTATGGTGTAATTGGGAATGCTAGAGAATTGTGTTATCATTTGCATAAGCAAAATGTGATTGGAGATAGCATGATGATATATGTTATTCTGATTGATTATTCGTTACTTGATATGCATTGTCATGAGTTGATTTCGTGTGGTCATTGTGTTGGTGTAATTAGATTGTTGGAATATCCTAGTGCTAACCTATTTGGAACACATGAGTGTTACTAAAGAAAGGATAATTTTGCAAGAGGATTGCCTTGGGAATGTTGAAATTACTTGTATAAGGAAGAGATCTAAGGGAATTCCTTGAATTGTGTATGATCATGGGCAAAGACATGTCTCAACAAGTTATATGTTTTTAGTGGGAAGTTAATTTTCTTTAAAACTACTAAAAGAACCTTCCACATAACTATATGTGATCCAAGGATTGAGCTACAAGTTGGAAGAAAATTTTTTCTTGTAAATTGTGGTGGTCTATGTGTGTCTACACGTTCACAACAAAATCGAGTTACAAGGCAGGAGTATAAGGTAAGTATAACATTAGTATTATATTATATTATTTCTTATTTGATATTTTTTTTTTGTAGGTAATAGGAATCTTAACTAATTGAGGTCAATTCATCTTCAAAAAAAGGGGAATGACGTGAGCATTGAGTCGGAACAAAGGATGTTTGTTAAAGTTTGGGTGCAAGTTAAAGATTAAGAACTCTAAGAAACCAAGAAGAACCTTGACTATGAGTTTCAAAGAGTTGTTGGTTGTTTTGAAAAATCTTAGAGGTCAAATTAGAGCTTACGGATCATTTTAGTGCAAAACAATGATGAAAATAGTTTTGAAATGGCATTAAGATTGATCTCAAGAAAGTCTCAATTGATCTCAAGTGGAAGTTAATCAACTTAGATGCAATGTCAGACATTTTGTAATTACAATCATGTAGGGCCACGCTCGATCAAAGCACATTGGATCGCCCCATATTAAGCTGATGGGTGCGCGCTTGATCCCACGACATCCAGATCAAGCTTATCTATAGCTTGAAGCTCAAGAATTATATTTTAGTTAGGATTTGTTTCCAATTTTTATTTCTAATCTTCCTAAAATACTTTGGATGACATTAGAAGGTTGTTAAAGGTTTATAACACTACATAAAGAACTCTTGGTTATTTTTTTAAGGAACTCTTTGATATCTTTGATTAAAAAGAAAATTTCTTGGGTTTTCTTTGATTGAGTGCGCCCCAATTCTTGCAAATCCAACATTCAAAATTGAGTTATTCTTGGTGTTTCTTAGATTAATTCATGGCGTATCCACTAATAAGGTGTGTTAGTTGTGGTTACCTTATTACTAGAGTTCATTGAAGATTGTTGTGTTAGGTCGTCTTCACAATTTGTACAAGTAAATTTTGCTGAGTTGCAACATACGCTACTATCTTTGTATTTTTACACTTCCGTACACACACCATTCACCCTAACCACTAGTGCATGCAATAAATACTAGGGATAACACAAGTTACTACCAAAAGAAAAGAATTTGTTATAACAAGAAAAATGAACTATAACATACAAGTCATAAAAATTATCATAACTTTCATGCAAATCGCACATATGTTTAAAGTTCATCAACTTGGGATTCAAAGTGGGGGTGAAAGCAAGTCCGTCATATGAGTCATCAATTTTAATATCACAAACCTTCCAAGAAGTAATAATTGTAAAGATTTTACCATAATTGCCTAGATTCCCTGGGTGTTAGGGCTCAGTGCACTTCCACCTTAGACTTCCTATATCTTGGAGCAACATGAACTTGTCTCGCCACTAAACCAAGGGAATGTTTTCAATTTCCTGCACAAAAGACACAGAAAACTCAGGGAGAAAAAAAAGTGACTTCTTATGAATAATCATTTTTCTTACAACTCAAAAATCCCATTATTCTCTCTTCCTCATGTGTTTCTTTCAAATTTCACTCCCTAACTAGCAAACACTCATGATTTTTGATATTGCAAATCTCTCCACCCTCTCCCCTACGCTCTTTCTCATACTCTCCTCTCAATTTTTGTTTTCCCATGAGTAAGCATTCTTTATTTTTCTCAGAACTGTTCTCATCAACCCCAATGGTTCTTCTTCACCTAGATCAAACACAAGCATGCAAACCTCGCTTGCCAAGACACAAACCTCACAAAAATAATACATAGGTTTGGGGGTCCAAATTTTTGTTAAAGTTTTGCATGGGTGCATTTATGGAAGCCCCATTTCCGGTTAGACTTCCAAGTCCCACAAATTGTATGTAAATGAAGATAGCAATAAAAACCCAAAGGAATCAACATACACATGACTTTGCAGAGGGTCAAGTTCTCTCTCCTTTGCTTGTTCTTCCTTCATGTGGAAGTCTCACACTCTTACATTGACTTCCATGGCTTCTCCCTCTGTGACTATCACCTCATTGGTCTTAGCATCTCCTTCTTCAACTTTTTCGATTCTTAATTCAATTGCCTCGAATTCTTCTTGCTCAATTTTTTCCTCCTCTTGAATGTTTCCATTTAATGGTGACAACTCCTCATATGGAACTAGTTTGGTCTCCACGTGTCCACTAAACTTAAGGAATGTCGGTTGTTTCATTTGAACACAAGTTCATGAAGTGGCCCCATTGGAATCAATTGAGGTACACTATACTTGTACCTGTCGGGGTGGGTAACAAGGACGTCATTGACTTTTCAACTCTCTTGAACCTTCTATGCATACCATCCAATTTGTTATTGAGGTCATTCAAGTGTTTAGAAAATTGTTTAAGTGTTGCCCTTTCATCATGCCCATCATCAACAAAAACCAATCTGGCTTCGTGACATTATAAAGTAAAATGGTGAAAGTAGCATGCATGTAAGCAAATGTATGCATGTATAATGAACAAGAAATTAAAAATTCACTCAATAGATCTTACCAACCCAATTCCAAGTTGCCTCAAATGATTAGGGGTGATTCCTAAGCTCAAGGACCAATAAAATTTCACAAAGAAAGGCATAAAATTGAAGAAAAAGGTGTGAAAAATGACAAAATAGGCTTTGAGATCAATCTGCAATGCAAAAGATTGATTTGGGTGGAAAGAACAAGTAGCATGATTGATCTGGGTGAAACTGGATCAATTTGGATGTAGCTATGGTTGTGCGATCATTCTGTCAGGCACACGCCGCATATAAGGTTGCACGATTGATTTAGAATTAGGCACGATCAAGTGTAATGCAATTTTTATCTACTAAGGGTTTTGAATACCCTGGTGGCGGGGATCGATTTGGAGGCCCTTAGGATTGATCTGACAGATAATTTGGACAAAAATTTGATTTTCAAATAGCACCAAGTCCACAAAATTTTGCACTATTTCTCTCCCTTTTTGTAGTATAATTTCTCTCTCTCTCTCTCTCTCTCTCTCTCTTGAATGAATTTTTTCTACTTTCTTTTCTCTCTTCTCTCTCTTTTTGTTTTTTGGTCTTTTCTTCATTAATACCATAATACTTCAGGAATAATACTACAAAACACTAACAATAAAATCTCCATCAATATTAAATAATATTAACCACAATATTCCAACAACAAATTACACCAACTCCGAACAAATATTTCAATAATAAATATCATGATTTTTCAGCAGTAAAACTCAACAAAATTCATCCCATAGTATTCCACATTTTCAACACCAAAAAATCCTCAAAATCGCTAGAAATTTGTCCAAACAAGCCTTAAACAACCTAGATTTTTTTTTCTTTTTGAATTTTCAGATAAAATAAAAAACATAGAATGGGTAGAAGATGAAGAACAAATTAGAAAATATGGAGAATACAACAATTTTTTCCCACCCAATTAACTGAATTTTGAAACATGATTCACTGGCTCTGATGCTAATTGATGTGAACTGGCAAGAGCAAAGGATTGAAACATGGTTGTAAAAATGGAAAAATGATATGGGAAATAAAACAAGAAAAATAACAAAGAAAAACAAAGGGTAGGCGACGAGATCGAACAAGATTTAATCAAGTAAGAACGTACCTTGCATAGGATAAACTTTTGCAACTGACCAAAAAATGCACAACTAAAGAAATCCAAATACCTCCACCATGAAAATATTGGCTACAAACCACTAGAAGCAAGTTGAATGACCAAATTTCATACTTGAACTTGGATGTTAAATCACTCAAACACGCTTAAACAAACAACTATGGGAAATGAAAGAAGAAACCTTCTTCATTGAACATTCATGGTAAAGGATACATAGTTCTCTATCTTACAAAATGTAGGGGGAAGGGTATTTATAGCTACAAAAATTTCAATCTTGAAAATACAAGTACGAAATGATGGATTTGCCCTCAAAAATTGGGTCCAATGGCCAAAAACTCAAAAGAATGATAAAAAAAATTGGTCTTCCCACCCATCGCACTCAATATAGATGTCCTTCCGATCAGTTACATAGTGCCACGGCTTGATCCACTACAATCTGATCTTTTGGCTATCATCTTGCTTGCACATTGTATTTACAATCACATATCACCAGTCATGATTGTCAACATAGAAAGTCTCCAAAGGTGGCCTAGGTCAATCGAGTGGAACGCAAATGATTGGGTTTGGTCCAATCGTAATTCTTGAACACCTGAAGTCCCTCTAAATCAATCTAATCCTTTGAGATCAATCTGATTTGTCCGTAATTGCAATTCTTGCACTTTCCACACCTTCCTAACTATGCCAAATCCAAAATGAAAGCCATATTTCACCTTATTTTTTAATTGAGCCCACTTTTGAATCTAAAGTTCACCTTTGCCCCCTTCCCAAAATTCTAAAGTACAATTGAACATCATACCCTAGTTTTTTTGCACTTCTAACGGGTCTAGGAGTACATCAAAAAAACTTTATATAGTCTAAAATAAAAAAAAAAAGTAAGGCACAAAGAAATTTATTAAACTAAAATAAAAATATGAATGAAGGCAAAAGGAACTTAGATTTTCAATTTTTAAATTATTATATATAACTCATAAATTAATTATTTCTTTAGTTTTATAGCTAAATTTAATTTTATATTTATCTTTGAAAATGCCCATATGGATTTTTGATGTTTCATAAAAGATAAATTATCTTTGAAAGAATATATTTTTATTCATAATTTATTCATTAAATTATTTTCTAATATATTATCTTAGACATCTTAAGAGATCGTTAAATCATAATAAGGGGCATATATAATTTTAGTAGAGTGTACACACACACACACACACACATTTATATTATGAAAAAATATTAAAAATAATTTTTGTTTTTAATTCAAATATAAAAGAGAAAAAAACAAAGTTTAGTATATTAAACTATTGATAAATTGAAGAATTTTTTTTTTGTTTCATTTATAAGCTATACTTATAACAGTCTATATTTTGAATTATTTTATGTACATTAGATTATTTTTAGATTTAAAATTTAAATTTAATTGTTTCTCTCTTGCGTTTAAAGAAAAAAGAATGTCTAGATATTATTATATTTGGAAAATAGCAACAATACATTTGAACTAATTATATTCCCCAAACAAATTAACATACCATTTTAGATATGAACAAAAAGAACAAATGAAATATAATACTCAAATAATAATAAAAATAAACTTTAATTAAATAAAGTTTAAGATTAAATTAAGTTAATATCTTGGTGGATAATTATTTCTAAAAGCTATCACACGAAGATGACTTTAACTAAAAGTTACAATAGTCGATAGACAAAAATGATATTAAAAATATTTTTATAAACAATAATTAATATATACAAAATTTTAATAAATTATAATATCTAAAAATAAATTTTTATTTTTCAAATTTTCATTGCGTTTATTTTTTAATATGTTTATGATTTTCCCAATTAATTATTTGAAAAATTAAATAAAATAAATGTTTTCTGGTGATGCGCAACGTGAGGGTATTTTACTAGTACATGAAAATATGCATAAACATCACTTGAAATACCAACAGACTATTGGCTTAACGATGAAACAGATGTGCATAAATAGGAGCTCACTCTTATTGTTCAGGCCCTCAACAAAGGCAAAATTAGTGTCATTTCCAAACCTGTTTAAAGCTTTTATTTATTAGATTATCAATTTTGTGCTTTATACATGCCTACTTTTTGGGTCTTCTCGATCCCGCACCCAGTGCATGTCACCGGGTGTGGGAGATCTTGCCATGCGTAGTAATTACACATGGCAAGAGCCAGTCTTTTCAATTACTTATTTTTTAAATTTAAATATAATAATTTATCAAATAAACAATTAAATAAAACACAACATAAAATAAAAATAGCAAATAATTAGAATCAAATTAAAATGAAAAAACATCTAAAAGTTTGGAATAAATATATTTAAACATGATTAAGTTGTTATCCACATCAATAAAAAAATTGGTGTCAAATATTTTATTGCATATATTCATTTACTAATTTTACATAAAAACAGAATTATTAAAAATTACATTGTTTTATCATATACAATTATTTTATTTTATTTTATATTTCATATAACTCTTTATTTCTTTTACTATGTTTAATAACCGAAATAATAACTAATATTAAACATTTGACATGTTTTTATCTTTTATTTTACTACTAATTATTTAAAATTATCATTTTATTTAATATTTCATTTAATTTTTTTTTCATGTATTTTTCTATATTTATAAACAAAAATTAACTAACTAAAAAATTAAGATTTTGCCAAATGGTAAAATCTGCCGCATCGGATGTCTATGCAGGTTCGGGATCGAATTAACCTACTTTTTGAGTACCGAAGATTTTCTGGAATCATTCAAAATATTTTATCGTGGCTCAGTTGCTCTAACCGTTAGGAAAATTGGAGAAAAAGCGGGGCGAGAAAAAGGAACGGAGACCGACACCCAATTTCTTTCGATCCCGCAACTAATCTTTGAATGAAATAATCCCATGCATATCCCGCAGCTTCAGTTCTGTCCAATGCTAATTTGAACGCCAAAAAATGGAAAAAGAGCAATCTTCTACGTCGATGCTGACGGCGACGCAAAAGTACGCGGCGGGAGCACTCTTTGCGATGGCCCTGCACCACGTCCAGGGATTTTCCTCCGCCGGCAATGGCGGTGGTCCCCATCCTCTTCTGTGGGCCCATCAATCTTCTGGCCTCCTTCGCCCCGTCTTCAAGTACTATTGCGTCCCTTGTATGCGTGTGTGTACGTATAAGCAAAAGTAGATGTTGATCTTTGATTGGTGACTATAGGTTTCTAGAAATTGATAGCAAAGCCTGGGGAGGACTTGAAGAAGGTGCTGCCTGTTCGCCGGCGCGGCATGTTAGTACTTCGTTTCTTGGTTTTCGGTTCTTTCTTTCATTTTCTCTTCTCCCAAGGTTTCGATGATCGACTGCAGTTTTATTTATAACAGAATTATAAATGAAACTGGTTGATCTTTCAATATTTTAGAAAAATTCGTTCGTTCGGGTGCTTGAGAAAATCTTTCACCAACCTTAGGGTAAATTTCTATTAGTTCGCGATAACATAATTACTCTGAGCAATAATATTTCGGGAAAGAAAAGTAATGTTTTCTGCCTAGGAATCAGAATTCCATTGTGACTAGTCCAGGCTTCGTATGACATCCCATAAACATTTCAGTATTCAAAATAATCCTTTTGGGGTTATCATGGTCGGTATTCTTAGGTTATAATTATGCCATGCTGTTCCAGTTCATGATCAGGCTATAGGTGTCTGTACAATGGACTAATGAATACAATCTCCAATGATTGGATCTTCTGTGTCACACAGTACCTACGGATACTTGTGGAGGGAAGTGATGACATGTCATCAGAAGCCGCCCATAGTGAACTTGCTCTGACAAACGGTATTGATGCTATGTCTTCGAGCATGGAGAAAATGCCTGCTGAGTATGATTCCAAAAAGAAAAAACAGTTTGAATATGAACATGCCTGTCGGGAGAAGTTCCCAACCCTTGAGACACTTCCACAGTCAAAATCTGAAGAGTATAATGTACCTGATAATTCTCAGCAGGAAACTAATGTTGTTACATCTTCTGTTGAACAAGATCACAGACAATCCATCTTTGAATCCGATGGAAAACCTATGGAAGGGGCGACAATGCTTAGTTGCCCGAGGAAAGTGGGGGTACTATATGAGCTACTTTCTGCGTGCCTGGCAGATATCCCTGAAGATGGCAAGAGACGGAAGGGTTACGATGCCAGACATCGCGCGGCTCTGAGGTTGCTAGCAACCTGGTTTGACATCAGATGGACAAAAATGGTATGATTATGCATTTGCTCTCAGTTTGTCCTAGGGATATTCTCTAAAAATGACATCTTTGTGGGTAACTGCGAAGTTTTCATTGCTATGCACTATTCTCAAGACATAGTTGAATTAGACTTAAAAGAGCACGAATGTATTTATATGCATCTTAATACCGAAGATTAGACAGTACATACTTTAATATCTTATTTGCAGAATTATATGAGAACTCTAAAATATATATATTATGAATTTGCATCCACCTGAAATTAAATTGCATATGTGCTGTTGCGGCATGCGTTATACATTTCAGATCACTATATTCAGTTGAGGTGGCCTTCGATTTCTAACTTTCTGTAATCGACATGTTTCTCATCGTTGATATTCTCAAGAAATAAAGAAAAAAAAAACTTCTGTAGGAAGCCCTTGAAACCATGGTTGCTTGTTCTGCAATGGCTCTTCTGAAGGAGGAAGAATCCAAAGAAGACGGCCGATCTCCAGAAAACTCATGGTCTAAGTGGAAACGTGAAGGTATTATAGGCGCTGCTGCGTTAACTGGAGGCACCTTAATGGCAGTTACTGGAGGTATTTTTTTACAAGTCTTGCTGCTCTATTTGACATTTATAGATGTGAACGCAGACACGTGTTTGCAATTTTTGGAATTCTTCTTTGGATTGGTATTTTGATTTTCAGATTTACCTAGCACTCACAATTGAACAGGTTTAGCTGCTCCAGCAATAGCTGCTGGCTTCAGTGCTCTAGCACCTACATTGGGGACTATTATCCCTGTTATTGGGGCCAGTGGGTTTGCTGCTGTTGGTAGTGCTGCTGGAGGTGTTGCCGGTTCTGTTGCAGTTGCTGCCTCCTTTGGTGGTAAGTGCTGCAAATTTGGGATTATTTATTTATGAGCCAACGTCAATTTATTTTCCGAGTAGATCTTTATTACGTATAGGCATTTCTATTATTTCTTCTATCTTTTGCTTGCTTCTAACATTTCCAATAAGCGCGCATACATGGGCCAATGACTACTATTTTTAATGTTAAATTTATCCTCCTTGATATCTAACTCTGCAATTGACACAGCTGCTGGAGCTGGGCTTACAGGGAGCAAAATGGCTAGAAGAATTGGCGATGTTGATGAATTTGAGTTCAAAGCAATAGGGGAAAACCATAACCAAGGAGTGAGTTAGTTGGGTTCCCAAGTTTCAGAGGAGCATTTGGAAATTCATATTTGTTCTGTTGTCTTGTTAACATGATTGGTGGATAAAGTGCTTATCTTGCCGATTTTGGTGTCTCCTTTCCTGACCATAGTTTTCTTGTCAGCGGCTAGCGGTCGAGATCTCAGTGTCAGGATTTGTTTTTGGAGAAGAAGATTTTGTAAGACCTTGGGAAGGACAGCACGATAACTCGGATAGGTAGACCGTTCTTTCCAAATATATATGTGCATCATTTCTGGACATGATAATGTATATCTCAAGGTACATTTTTCACCTTGATTTCACCTTGCAGTAGTGACCTGGGAAGATTTTAAAGTCCTGATAACAAAAAAATCTAGTTGCTTCTCTTCAGCATTTCTAAGAAACAAATGAGCACCTGACATAATATTTTACAAAAGAGTTACGTCGTAATTTCTCTTCAAGTGATTGCATAGGTTTCACTCTTCTCCTGAGATGTTTCATGCTGTTGAGGTTTTCTTGAGGTTTCAAGATTTCTCTAGGTACGCACTGCAGTGGGAGTCCAAGCATCTAATTGCTGTGAGCAATGCTATTCAAGACTGGCTTACTTCAAGTAAAGGATTTGGTCTATCTATGCATAAGTTAATCAGTTATGTTTGCCCGAGCTTGACTCGTGACACGAACGCGGTAACCTGCTGCTGCAGATATTGCAAAGGAAATGATGAAGCAAGGTGCTATGATGACTGTACTGAGCACCCTTGTGACGGCACTGGCTTGGCCGACAACATTACTTAATCTTACAGATTTTATTGACAGCAAATGGGCAATTGCGCTTGACAGGTTTCCCTTCTCATTTGACTGCGAGAAATATATCAATACTGAGAATTTCCAAATCATTTTCAGTCAAGTCTGACGGGCTGCTATGTCGTAGATCGGATAAGGCAGGAAAACTGCTGGCAGAAGCATTGCAGAAAGGGTTACAAGGAAATAGGTACGTACACCTACCCTACTAATTTTGATAGCGTCTTACAATTGTTCCATTCACATTTGTTTCCAGGCCCGTGACTCTCGTAGGTTTCTCACTCGGAGCAAGGGTGATCTTCAGATGCCTCCAGATTTTGGCTGAAACTGGAACCAATGGTGAGCCCATTACCGAATAAGATACAGGTTGTCTGGAAACTCGTGGGTTGTTATACACAATTGATGCTCCTATTTGGTTACCACCTGCTTGTTTATTCTTATTTCATGATTCAAGCTTCAAACTTTGGAATCGCTAATATTGCCAGACTCTTGCTTCTTTGTCAAGTAGCAATCAAATTAACAGAGCAACAGTCAATACGGCTCGGTGTCAGGAATTAAATTATTGATTTTTGAACATTTGTAGCACACAAACTGTGTCACGAGCACGTGTAATCTTTCCATCTGTTGACCTTTTACTCGGGATATATTATGTAATGATTTCTGCTGCTGACCCATATGCGAAGGCGTAGAGGTGGAGCTCAATTACGGGCAACATTTTCTTTTACATTTCCGTATCTTACGGGCTTGTGCTTCTGTTTGTGTTTGTCTTGCAACAACCATTCAGCTGGAATTGTGGAAAGAGTTGTTCTTCTTGGAGCTCCCATACCCTTTAAAGACGTTAACTGGGAAGCTACTCGAAAGGTGGTTTGACGTCACATTCCATTTTCCAACCCACGAATCAAATTTTGCTTAATAGAATACAGTTTCGCTACAGGTGGTGGCTGGAAGATACGTGAACGCGTATTCTACAAGTGACTGGATGCTTGGAATTGTATTCCGTGCCAAGTATGAACTTAAAATTTTTGGAGTTGCACTTGCCGTTGATTTTGGCATATTTAATGTTCCCAGGTCTTATGTTTGAGCAGTCTTATGACCAAAGGATTGGCGGGAATTCAGGCAGTTGAGGTGCCTGGCATTGAAAACGTAAACGTCGTCGCTGTCGTCTATGTTTTTGTTGTACCGAAGATTAAATATTTACTCACGTAGAATCTGACAGATTGACGTGACTGAAATCATCAATGGCCACTCCTCGTATCTGTGGGGCACTCAATACATACTAGAACGGCTTGAGCTGGACGCTTACTATCCCGTCTTCAGCCGAAAAAGTGGATGATCATGAAGCCGCTGGTGTGTGTGCTGCAACAAAGCTGCGGCCGATGGTCCATGCAACAAACACTTGGGACAGATATTTGTTACCCGAGGCCGTCTTAGAACCAAATTTTGCAGAGATGACCATCCCAAGTTTTGCTTCAACAATTTGAATGTACTGTTGGGAAATTCAGGATATTAGGATTCACTTTTTTTTTCTTTTTCTTTTTTTTTATAACCAACTGCATGAATAGGCAGGCTGTCTGGAATATGTACTTCGAAATTCTGGGATGGAGTGTCATTCCCCTAAATTTTATAATACGTGTTAGCTGAAGTGGTTTAAGTAGGTCATGGAAAAGCTGAAATGTGGACCGTGAATTCTGTCGTCTGCCCAAAGCTGTCCTTTCTTTTAATTATAGCAACATGAGAAAAAGCGAAATGAAAAATCATGTACGTGTGATAAATTCAATGAATTTGTCATATAAAAATGTAAATGGCTTGGTTAAAAATATTTTATGCGGGATTACTTTTAACTACATTAATTACAGAAGCACTTGCAAGTTCAAAAAACTTTGAATCGAATTAAAATAAGAGTGTCGAATTGGATTGATATTTTGATGTCGTTTAAAATATGTATTTAGTGAAATTTGAGATATTTTAGTGTATAATATTATGATGTTTCCAGATTATAAACATGATATAATTAAGTGATTCTATATACCTATATATACTATATATAAAAGTTTGTATTCTTTAATTGTTTTTAACCTATTGTGAAAGTACATTTATATCCTTAACTATATACTCATATTTATTAAAAATAAGGTTATGTAAATACAAAATTCTATTTAAAATATGAATCTTTTAGTAATTGATTTAAAATATAAATCCTTTAGTAGTAAAATATCAAAAGAATTCTAATTTATCGAAATTACTTACATGTTTATTTATGAATTAATTCAAATAAAAAATTAATAGAATCTTAAATTATCTAACTACTTGTATTGTTATTGTAATTATTAATAATCTATATTATATATTAAGCACTTAAATATTTTTTAATTAAATAATAATTAATTCGTTAGAGCACAGTACCTACAACTATATCACTTAACAAATGTGAAATTAATTAATGCGTTAAAACATATAAAAATAAATTTCAATTAAATAAAATTACAAAAGATAAAATAAGTAGCAACACAAAAAACATTACTATGAGTTAAAATTTCAAAATATATAAATAAATAAATTATTATCATAATCAACTATTGTTATGCAATAAACTATTTTAAATGTGCAAAATCTGCAAATTTAAATAAATTATTATATTTATTTGATATAAATTCAAATTTTCTAAATTTTAATTATCTGCTATAAAAATTTAATGTTGTAATTTCGAACTTATATTTCTATAAAATAAATAGCAACACAAAAACATAAACATGCAAAGAAAGTTGTAAAAAGTAGTCAAATTTAATATATGAGTAATTCACTTTAAAATAATATATATTATAAATATGCTTTAATTGGCAATGCATAAAAATATAAATATAACACAATAAAATTAATTTTACAAAATTGCTACAAATGTTGAAAATTCATATTAAAATATTAAAGAACAATGTTTTATATGAGTAGATTTATAATAAGTCATATTATAATTGTATATATATACCGATTTTCTAAATATAAAATGTGAAAATTTTAAAATAAATTAACATGTTAAAATATCAAAAAAATGAATAATTATATTACATAAAAATGGTGATCTATATTATAAATACATGTACTCATAAGCAAGCATAAAAATAAGTTTGAATCAAATAAATTATAAAAGATAAAATAAGTAGCAATATAAATAATGTTACAATGAGTTAAGATTTTAGATAAATAAAAAAATACAATATTATCATAAACAACTCTATGAAATAAACAATACTTGTAAAATATTTTAAACGGGCAAAATTTGATTGTAAGTTTAATTAAAGTATATGTCATTTATTTGACATGACATAATTATATTTAAAGTTAAATCATCTGTAATATAATACTATAGAGGTAGAATAATAATTATTAAGATGTGAAATATTTTATTGTAAAGATAAAGTATACTATTTGTTTGAAAATTTACAAATATTTTCATTTGAATATAATATTACAGAAATAAATTTCAAAAAAGAAAATAATTTGATAGGATGAGCAATAAAATGATATGTTAAAAAAGAAATACTTATGAAAATGCCATAAATATGACAATGCATAAACATGCAAGAAAAGTTGTAAATAATAATTAAATTTAATATTTAAGTAATTCACTTTAATATATTATAAATATGCTCCAATTAAGAATGCAGAAAAATATAAAATATAATACAATAAAATTAATGTAACAAAATTATGACTAAATTTAAAAATTACTATAAATGTATTAAAGAATGATGGTCTATAATAAATTTAGATAGGTAGTTTTATGCTAAGTCATTATAATTGCATGTCAATTTTGTAAATATAATCATTAAAAAATATAAAATAAACGAATATGCTGAAATATAAAAAATAAATGATTAATTATATTATATAAAAGTAATGATCTATATTATACATACTGATACTTATGTAAGATATCTAAACAGAAAACATACTTCTTTAATAAATAAACTAGAGTTCAAGAAGAAAAATTGCAAATAAATATTAAATAATTACAATATTAATTTGCAAGTAAATTACTATAAATTTTTTCAAATTAAATTATTTATGAAGAATAAAAAATGAATTCCTTACTATGGTAATTATAATACAAATATTATAAATTTAAATGACTAAAATGTGCAATATGAGAATTTAAATAAAGAACAATACACATTTAATAAAAGCAATATTAGTCTGAGAAGCTATTAGGGAAATATTAACAATAACATAAAAAGTAAAAAATGCATAAATGAAAAATCATTATATTAAAAACTATATTTCTATACGCAAAACTAACATGAGCTTGTTCTATATGTAGTTTTATCAATTTTAACTAAATAATTTAATATATGAATAATGAATAAAATTAATTAAGAAAAATTATTTTTAATAGATAGTTAAGAAAATGCATTATGAATTTTAGGAACAATTAATATAAATAAAGAGGATAACTCAAAAATAATTTAAAGAATGATTTCTTAATTTTACTAAAATATTTATATGATGAATCATTCTTTTGAATACATAACTTTGTAAAATGTTTTAAATATATATATATAGACACACGCAAACATACTATTTATTCATTTTAAAATATTTTCTTTTGAATATGATTGAAAATAATATTTTTTTTTTATCTTTTTAATATAATGTTGTATGAATTAGTCTCAAGCTAAAAAAGTCAATAAAGTGCAGACTTTTGATTATAATGATAATATATACTATTTGTTTAAAAACTGACTAACAGTTCTATTTGGATATAATATTATGAAAATCCATTTTAAATTTAAAATAAATTTATAGTATGAAAAATAAAAAGATATTTTAAAAAAAGATAAATTTATATAATAATTTTATAAATATGAAAATTCATGAGCATGAAAAATATAAAATATAACATAATAACATTAATGTTACAAAGTAAATAGAAAGACTTGAAAACTAGCTTATAAATATTAAAGAATGAAGTTTAATGATAAGTTTATGTGAGTAGATTGATAATAAACTATATTATAATTGCATGAAAATTTTGTAACTATGATTTGAGAAAAATATCAAATAAACTATTGATTAGAATATGAAAATAAATAAATAATTATAGTGCATAAAAATAATTATCTATATTTTAAATATTCCTTTAAAATATGTAAAA
Organism: Avicennia marina; assembly: GCA_019155195.1. Taxonomy (NCBI): domain Eukaryota; kingdom Viridiplantae; phylum Streptophyta; class Magnoliopsida; order Lamiales; family Acanthaceae; genus Avicennia; species Avicennia marina. The sequence continues at coordinate 13,589,843 of CM032754.1, read as the reverse complement.
AAAATGTACATTTTAAGGTAATAGATTTCATTGCTATAATACATTTTATAGAAATTATTAGATAGAAATTTGAAAATGGCCCCGAGAGGACACCCAGCGACTTTGAATTTATTAACTTGTTCATATGGATTTGGATTCAAACCTAGAAGAGTATATAAGTGTGATAAGGTGTGTGAGTGAAAAATAATAATATTTTTAAATATATATATATTATTATAAATAAGTATACTTACTATCAATATAAAACAACTGAAATGTAATACAAACAATATATCTATAGAACATAAAATCATATGCAATTATATAAGTAGAAAGAACTTTATATTTGGATCAATTGACAAATAAAATAATTTTAAAATATTTAATTTAAATTTAATCAATTTGAATATAAAAGCTATTGGAAATGTAAATTAGAGAATAGAAGTATGATGCAATCAAAATAATATTAAAACAATAATTTAAAGTTCTATCTTGAATTTCTCATAGAACTAAGATGAACAAGCTATAGACTAATTAATTTTAATTTAATATACAATATTCTCTATGCATTTTAATTTCTAGATATAGACTATTTTTTTATTATGTCATAGCATGGATATAACAATGTTGATTTAAAGGTATATACTAAGTAACAAAGAAAAATAATTTTAATTCAAGAATAATATATGAGACTATTTAAATATATGAACTATGAATTTAAAACACAAAAAGTAATAAAAAATAATACAAATATTATAGTGAAATTTTCATATGAGAGTGTAATGCAAAGAGTAAAAAAAAATGATCGGATACACTCACACACACACACACACATATAATTAATTTTAAGTAAATATCATTAATAGAGTCATTGTTTTCTAAACATAAATTTTGAAAATACAAATATTCTTTTAAGTCAAAAATATTATTAAATTGAAAAAAAAAAACTCACTTTCCCACATATAAATGAATTTGAAATTTCTTCAGTCATTAATATAAATCAAAATTTAAACAACATTTTTTCACTTTTTTAACTTAACAAAATAGCTTTGAGATAGAAGATAAAAATCATAACTCCTTTTTATTAATCAAAATCCATTCGTGCAACTAAAAATTTAATGGACCCTTTCCTTATCCGTTATATTACTTAATTAGAAGAAACAATCAAAAACAATTTCTTATTGTTAATATAGTAGTGCGAGTTATATTACTTAATTAGAAGAAACAATCAAAAACAATTTCTTATTGTTAATATAGTAGCGCGAGTAAGTCCAATTCCTTAAAATTAAAATTATAATATCTTATATGCTTATTTAAATAATTAATCTACGTTTAAAGTAAGTTATTAATATTATGTGGGATATGATAAATATGAAAGCTTAAATAAATAATTCAATATTTAAAAGAACTATGTTATAAAAACCCAAAAAATGAAAGAACATAAATAATAAATTTAGAGATAAGAAAACAATTCAATTTTAAAGAAAAACCAATATAATATATATCAAAATAATTACATATTGTTTAAAAGATATATATATATATATATATATATTCAAGGTAATATATTAATTGATAAATTTAAAACTAAATCAATATGTGCCAATTTTTTAATATTATATATAATAACTAATAAATATTAAATTATGTAATTGCTAAGCATAATATTTACTTCCACACAAATGTTGAATATGTGCAAAGCACATTCTTATTTCTAGTGTGTGTGTGTGTGTAGGGTGAATTACATCAACACCCCCTGAGGTACATTCCAATAACATTTATTCCCCTTTACTTTGCGAAACTACCAAAATCTCCCTTATGAATTTAACGACATTACAATAGGTATCCTCGTCTAGGGTTTTCATAGAAAATTTGGACGAAATGCCAAAATATTATTCAGTTAAATTTGTTGAAAGTTTAACCAAATTAAATGGATGAAAATACCCTTTGTGGTATTTCTCATATGGTGCAAGTACAAGTAAGAGCATTTTGTAATATCATATTTTTTACTTTTCTTTTTTATTTTTTTTCCTACTAGAAACGTGAGGCATTAAGGTCTTTTGGCCTACTCCAATAACTTTTTATAATATATTTGAATTTTTGAGGAGGGTTTTGGTAGCTTCGCGAAGTAGAGAAAAATGGATATTATTAGACCATACCTAAAAGAGTGATAATGTAACTTATCCTGTATATGTATCAAACTCAACTCTATGACGATTGACAATCCTAATTAATTATTAAATGCAACAAATAGAACATATATGCTCAAAGGGTTTGTTTAATTTAAATGATAACGTAGCATAATTTTATATAAAAAAAATTAATTAAACAATTTTTATCGATTGAAGTCTGTATAAGCTATGATAAAATAATGATGTATCTTTAGATATCAACCAAAAGATCATATTAACTTTTCATTATTATTTGTGTTATTTATTTATTAACACTGTGTATATATGTATATAAACATTGTAAGGAACATAATTATTAAGAGCTCAGCCAATCAATATAATTGTTCCTTATCCTTCAAGATGCTCATTTGAATTTTAATTTATACCAATAACATGAATGAAGACTAAACTTGTAATTAATCCTCTAGATATTACCATAAAATATGAATAATATGCTTGTGAAGAACCACATCAACAAAGCTCACAAAACAAACATGGTTCGGTGGCTCCTTGGTGGCAGACTATGTTGGCTTTTGTTTTGTTTCTGTTAAAGTAGTGTTCTTAGTGTTTTAGGGTGTGGTTTTTGGGTGGCTAACAGGTGTATGTGTTAGCTTTAGAATGGTCCATAGTTTGTTATTTGTAGTCGCTTCTCAACCAAGCAAGGCAATCAAATAGTAACCATGCTCACAATGTGAACATTCTGATTGCTATTGCTTCTTCTCTATTTTTACTTATGAAATGAGTCTTACTTTACATGGTATCAGAGCTCTGAGATACGAAGCAATAGTTCAATTAACCTTCAAACTATGGCAGAAGCATCTTCATATATAGGCAACCAACAACAATAGGTAGCTACTGATAGATTTCTCAATCTAGCTGATCCTTCCAACCCCTCTAGAATTGACAATGGGCATAAACCCACGGTTGCTCTAGTTTCAGAGCTTCTAACTTTAAAGAATTATGTATATGGTCTAGGAGTATGAGGAGGGCGTTTAGAGCTAAAAACAAGCTCGGCTTTGAGAATGGACAGATCACAAAACCACTTGCATTAGGAACAACTTTGCTAGAGGCATGGGAAAGGTGCAATGATATGGTTGTCTCCTAGATCCTTTGGTATGTCCCTCTATTAAATCTAGTATATTATTTGTGGATGATGCATAAGAGTTGTTGAGTGAATTGAATGAGAGGATGTCTCAACACAATAGTCCTTGAATCTAGCAATTGAAGAAGGCATTAGCTAATTTAATCCAAGGGGATGATCCAATGGTCACATATTATGGAAAATTGAAGGGAATATGAGATGAACTTTCTATTTATGACAATATACCTGAGTGTACATTCGGTCAGCTGAGGATTCTAACTGATAGATATTAGAGAGATGAAGTGATGTAGTTCTTGATGGGGCTAAATGAGTCTTATGCACATGTGAGGGATCAAATTCTGATGTTAGATCCAATGCCTGCCATTAATATGGTACAAAAACAAAAAAAACAGTACCAACTCGTTGGTGAAATGCATGGTCCAGAACCAATGGCAATGGTAGTACAAAGGAACACTGCCAACTTTAAAGCTATCAACAAAAAAAATAGGTTGTTTTGCACTTACTGCAAAATCTCAAGCCATTCTCTCGAGCCATTCTCTCGAGAACTATTTTAAGGTAGGTAATGCCAAAACACTTGTATGCACACATTGTAATATGAAAGGTCATCTAGTGGACAAATGCTATAGACTAAAATGATATCCTCCTAGCCACAAACTACACTAGAAGAACAAAGGTAATGCTGCAGCAAATATTGTCTAGGTTCCCTTGTGTTAGGATGTGAGCTCAAAGCCAAGTGATGAAAGAATGACACTAACTAAGGCTTAGTATAATGAGCTAATAGCCTATTTACCTTAAAGAAACATGAATCTTTCATGGTGTTATTGGTATATGTAGATGATATCATTGTAGGTGGAGATTCAGAGGCAACAATTGGCAAGGTCTAAGAATTTTTGAATGACAACTTCAAAACAAAGGACCTAGAATAGCTTAAGTATTTTCTGGGAATAAAAGTAGCCCGAGGTCCCAATGGGATTTACATTAATCAAAAGAAAAATGCCATGGACATTCTTGTAGATAGTGGTATACTTGGTGGAAGGCCAGGCAAAATACCAATGGAGCAAAATATTAAATTGAGCAGAAGTATGGGAGAGACATTGCCTGATGCAATAGCCTTTAGAAGATTGATTGGAAGATTATCTTACCTAACCATTACAAGATCAGATGTAACCTATAGTGTACATTCTTTGAGTCAGTATATACAACAACCTTCGGAAGTACACATGAGAGTAGAATACAAGGTGCTACACTACATCAAAGCTACTCTATTGCAAGGACTTCTATTACCATCTGATAATGACCTTAAACTTAAAGCTTTCTTTGATTTAGATTGGGGAGGATGTTTGGATAGTTGGAGGTCAATAATAGGGTACTTTATATTTCTTGAAAAGTCTTTAGTATCATGGAAGTCAAAAAAGAATCTATAGTCTTGAGATCATCAACAGAAGTTGAGTACATGCAATGGCAAGAACATGTGTAGAATTGGCTTGAATTAGTTACATCCTTACTACACTTGAGGTGAATCATCCAAACCCTACTAACTTATCTTGCGACACTACAAACCCTGTCTTTCATGAAAGAAGCAAATATATTGATGAAACCACTAGAATACGGTTGCTCAAAAAGCATTTGGAAAAGATGAAAATGGTAAACTACCACTCTCCATCTTGAGAGGGCTTGTCATGAACAACATCAGCAAAGCTTACAACACAAACATGCTTAGGAGTCTCCTTGGTGGCAGATTGTGTTGGCTTCTATTTTGTTTCTGTTAGAGTAGTGTTCTTTGCGTTTTAGGGTGTGGTTTTTTGGTAGCTGCCATGTGTATGTGTTAGCTCTAGAATGACCCATAGTTTGTTTTTTTGCAGTCGCTTCTCAGCCATGCAAGGCAATCGAATGGTAACCATGCTCACAGTGTGAACATTCTGATTGCCATTGCTTCTTCTCTCTTTTTGCTTATAATTGCTCAGCTATCTCTGTCGGTAGAGTGCAAGGTTCTTAACCTTGCATTTGACCCGCAGTTAAATATTATATAGTTAGCTATATAATATAGAAAATATGAAGTTGTTGTAGTAATCATTTTGATCTCAAATATAAGAACTTAAATGTATTGAAGTTTATTCAAATGCATGTCAGGACCTATATCTTGGTCTAGACATTGTATAGAAAAGAAATGAAAATGGAAGCTTAACCAAATTCATAATAGCTATTTATGAATCTGGAAAAAGTAGCTATTCTGACTAATGGTACAACTAGTAAAGAGATGGTAACCCTTTGAATGAATCTCTTTGTTATTGCACTTTAGTTAGAGACCAAACTCTTATTTATGGAAATCTTAATGGGCCTGACTAATCATCGGATTGAGAATTGGGCCCACTGGATTCCCCATGTATTTAGTTCAATTCTCAAACTTTATTTTAGACTACTAGACCCTACTAATGATATAACTTTATTTGATTATTTTAGTGGGTCCATAACCTTATTATATGATAAATGCATGATAAATAGCACGCAACATGTGTGTCTACATGCCCATAATTTCTGTGGTCAATAATGCACCACATATGTGCTTGCACATATGGCCCAAAATGCGCCACCTACGCACTTGGATGCCTTTAAATATGGTTAAAAATGCGCCAACATGTGCTTAAACATGTGGCCCAGAATGTATCGTGCATGCATCTACATGTTTTTAAATGTGCCACCTATAATGCACAATGCATGTGCCTACACATTCTTAGACATAAGATCAACAATACACCGTGCATGCAAACACACATCAACTATCAAGCAAATGCACATGAGCTATGCACTTCATAACCTAAAAATCTCTCTCAGACTACATAGCCATGTGTTTGGCCATTTCTCCTTCGACTGTGCATAGATCATTATACATATCCAAATGTGTGCACACATAAACATTGTCTCTAAATCATCCTATTCATTAGTCTCATCAATGTAGGCAGTTAAAGAGTAGTTGTAGGCATTTATTTTTGAACAGCTAAACCCACATTGATTGCAAGCATTAACTCAATAGAATGACATAGATAATGTGAGTGTGTAGTATGGAACTTACATGCTAGGGTGATCATGCATGCCTATTTCCAATTTATCAACTTTAGTTAACTAAATGAGATCAAAGTTCAGAGCACAAAACTTGACATCCATAACCGAAGGATGTTACAACAATATAATTTCATTCAGCTAATCAAAAATGACAAACTCCCACTTATCGAATTGCATCTAAACTAATGAAACCCTTATAAGCCACAAGCTCAGTTACAACCATTAGTGTCGATGCCTCACTAAGCGGATCTGCGACCATACAGTTCATCCCTACAAGCCCAATAGTAACCCAAACAATTTGAACTTAATATATGATTGCTATCATATTTTTGCAAAATATCTTTAGTGGCATTCAAATGTAATTAATATTAACTGTAGTCTAGAAATAAAGATTTGCAACCAAATAACCAGATTGAATGCTATATACTTGTCATGTAATGAAATCTAAGTATAGAATATCCAATGATCTCGCCGATCTCTTTTACGTGAGTATGCATTCCTTCGTCTTCATTAATATTTGAAAAACCCTTTTGGCTACAACCAATTGTTCTCTTTTTGAATTACTCTAACACCTGCGTAATATTTTTACTAGAGATGCAAGGTCTAAATGGGTTTAGACTATATCATATGTGATGCTTTCCATTACCGACACACAAGGAACCTCACTTATAAACTTGGAATCAACTTTATTATTTGGACACTTTTTGAACCAAGGTTGTCTCCTTTTGACATCGGCATGTCAAGTAGTGTACAACTTTCCATACCATAATACCTTTGCAGTATCCTTTCAATGTATTCCATCTGTTATAATTCATGGATTCCTCTCAAACAATCATGATGAATTTGGATTCCTGACACATAGGACACTTCACCAAGATCTTTTATTTCAAAGTCATTTGAAAGAAATCCCTCGGTTTCTTGAGGAAGCTCTACATTGTTGCTGGCTGTAAGCTATTTTGCCTTTATATGGCACTAGAAATATAAATTTACTCTTGTTGAACTTATGGTATGCATAATCCTCTACAGCATTCACCTTGAATGTGAATGAGAGAACGACTTGACGAAATTTAAAGTACCATTGAGGAGATTATTGCTTAAGGCCATAAAGAGATTTTTTAAGTTAGCAAACCAAGTTGTTATTCTCATTTGTGGTAACCCCTTTGGTTGCACTATATAAGTGGTCTCCTTAATGAGTTCATTAAGGAAGACAGCTTTATATCCATTCAATGTAACTTATGATAGTGGTCCTACAGGAGCCTTCTAATGAAACTAAAGAGTCTCCTTGTAATCTTATTTTGACTGAATTCTCTTGAGACATGATGTGCTTATACCTTTCCACATTTCCAAGTGAATCCCTTTTAGTTTTATACACATGAGTTTCACACCTTTAGGCAATAGGCAAAGGTCCAAAACATCATTATCTTTCATGGATTGAATCTCCTCATCCATGGCATAATCTAATTTGAAGAGTTTGAATAATTGCTAGGCTCATTGAAAGTGAGTGCGCCACCTTCTTTGGGCCTATGTGGCCTAGCCTCTACTAGACACCCCCATACTTGTAAGTGGCTTAAGACTAGTTTTTTACAAGTCTATAACTTGTTGGGGTTGTTGTTAGCAACTTTTGTTGGCACTCCATTAAGGATATAGAATACAATTTTCAGTTCACCTTGAGTGAGTACGACAAGGTTGCATGAAAGATCATGCTCCTTACCATTTCTTGAACAGTTTTGCTCAACCTTTCTACCAAACCATTCATGCTTGAAGTGCCTAGTAGGGTGTATTAGGGGTAGTAGGGTGTATTAGGGAACAAATCCACACTCCTCTAGATATTACATAAATGAATCTGGACATTTTTCTCCTAATCCGTTATATCTACTGTAGTTTTCAGCACTAAGATGAGATCTAATGGCCTTATTAGTCTTACATCGTTGATTTTCAACTTCAGCTTAGAACAACTTGAACATGTCTAGCATTTGTGACTTCTCATGTATTAGATAAAGGTGACCATATGAGATAAATCATCAATGAATGTGACAAAATATCATTGACCCTTCCAAGTAGCTATTAGAATGACCTACAAACATCAGTATAAATTAATTTCAACACATTTTGACCTCTCAGCCTTTACATTCCCCTTATTTTTAGTTTTACCCTTAATGCACTCAACACATATTTTGCTTTCACTTTCAGCCACAAGTCTGTTCATTCTCCTTATGGAGTTGTGGCCTTAATGCTTGTACCACAATGAATTGGAATTTGCACTTGGCAATTTTTGTTTTGTGCCCTTGGTATCAATTGTTTGGAAATCATTACATGTGTTTGCAATATCAAGCATGTATAGATTATCATTACATTACAAAGTACTGGTGCCAATCATTTTAGAATAGAAAAACATATCAACTTTTCCTTTTCCAAATGACAAAATATAACCTTCTTTATCCAAAACATAAGTTAAAACCAAATTTGTCTAAACGACTATACAATAGAAATGTTTTTTAGCTCTAAAAAGTAACTAGTACATAGCAACAATCTGAATATCCCTATGCTTTAGACTTCTGCTAGATCCCTAACTCTTGTATAGATGAATTCTTCTTCATTGGGACTTCGGCTATTCAGGCATCCTCATATAGATATACTTACGTGAGTTGTGGCTACTGAATCCTACCACTAGGTATATCCATGAATCAAAACCATAGCAACTTGAGTACAACGCAAGAGAGAAAGATTGGCACTTCTTCATGAACCAAGCATGATACTTACTGAAATCTTTCTTTATATGAGAAGACACTTTGTAGAAAAAGTATTTCCTTTTGGCTTTCCCTTTATTAGGGGCCTTTTACTTCTTTTAGGAGTCTGCAACCACAATTTCCTTGCCTTTCCTCTTTGTCCTTGAGTTTGAAGAGCTAGATTCCAAGTGAGCACTTTTCATCTTATGCCGCCTCATCGGACCCTCTTCTCGAACCAAGTGCGAGATGAGCTCATTCAACATCCATTTATCCTTTTAATAGTTGTATCACAGCTCAAACAGGAAGAATTGAGGAGGCAGGGAAATTAATACCAAGTATACCAAAAAATCTTTTGGCAACTCAATGTTCAGGGTTTTTAATTTCCCTAAAAAATAGAACATATCCAGAATGTACTCCCTCACATTCCTATCGCCTTTATACCTTATTGAGGTAAGTTTCTTGAGTGCATCATTTACCTCTACCTTATTGCTTTTGGCAAACATTCTTCAAGGGTGTTAAGAAATTTCCTGGTATCCATATCATCAGATTCAACATCTAAAAAAGCTTTAGATACTGCCCTGCACATGTTGAGGCCATGGACTTATACTCTGCTTCAACTGATGATCTAGAAATAATAGACTATTTCTTTGACTTCCGAGACACTAAGGTAGCTCTTTAAAAAATGTAGTAACCTTTGATGGATGTTCTAGTATCTAGTTAAACCCCCAATCTGAGTCACAGTATGGCCTTAGTTTTACTTTATTCATGGATAGTAAGAACAATCCTTGTCTTAGTGCTACTTAAGCAGCCTGCATGTGCATTTCTATTGGTTGCTGCATGAATTGGCTCGAGACCTAAACACTAAAGGAAATGTCAGGTCTTGTAATGGTTAGATACAATAGTCTTCCCACGAATCTCCTATAGAGGGCTAGATTAGCCACTAACTTCCCTTATTCTTTGGTAAGTCTGATGTTACATTCCATGGGAGTTCTCTTTAGCTTCCCACCAAGTAATCCACTATCTACAAGAATGTCTAGGGCATACTTCTACTGATTAATGTAGATTCCAACCTCATTTCTTTCCACTTCTATGCCTAGAAAGTACTTTAGATGTAATCTTAAACTTGTCATCAAGGAAGTCCTCTATCTTCTTTGTTATTGGCCTTTGACTCACTCCCTATTATAATATCATCCACATACACCAACAAGATAGTAAAGGAGACCTCTTTTTTCTTGGTGAAGAGACTATAGTCTGCTTTACATTATATAAAACCAAAACTGACCAAAGCATGTGTATTTTCTCTTTCAAGTCTCCATGTAAGAATGCATTGTTTACATCAAATTAATGCAAACTCCAGCACCTCACTACAGCCATTGCTAGCAAAAATCTTACTACGTGTTAACTTTACCACTGGTGATAAGATCTCTTGGTAGTTAATCCCCTCCTTTGATGTAAAACCTTTGGCTACCATTCGGGTCCTATATCTCTCTGTAGTGCCATTTGACTTATACTTGACCTTGTACACAAATTTATGTCCACTTGCTTCCTTACCAGTAGGTAACTTAGTTAGTGTCTATGTGTTGTTATCCTCTAATGCTATTATTTCAGCTTGCATTGCCTTGCCAATTGGGGTCCTGTAAAGCCCCAACATAAGTCTTAGGCTGCTCATGAGATGAAACAATAGCCAAGAAGGCTTGGTGATGAGGGAGAAACTTGCCATTACTCAAAACAATTTCAAGTCTATATTTAAGAAGGCTTTTGATGTTTTGCTCACCTATCAGTGTTGGGAGTGGTGAAGATGAGGAGGCTTGATGAAATAGTAGTTCTTGAGGTATTTATGGCATTCTTCACTTTAGTAGATCTCCTCAGGGCATTAGGAGGTTGGTTATAGGTGGGACAAACTCTGGTGCAACTTCATGATTAGGAAAGGCTATGGTTGAAAGCGTATTGTTTTGATTCTGTGAAAACAACCAATCAGAATTTGGAACAATTTATGTTTGGTGCTGAATGTTAAGGTCTTGATCATTGGAAGGTAAGGAGTAATTGTTTGGTGTAAAACCAAAAGGCCCTTGATAATGCGAAGAGTCAAGAGACTATGTTAGGATAGATGTTGAAGATTTATTGTTTTGGTTGTACAAATTGAAGAGAAAGACATTCTCATAAAAGACCACATCCCTTGAAATGAAGACATTGTTAGTTTTTAATTCAAGTATCTTATACCCTTTAACACCATATGGATACCTCAAGAAGACATATTCCCTCGCTCTACCATCAAATTTTTTTCTACCCTAAATTAATGTGGATGCAGAGCACAAACAACCAAAAACTTTCATATGTTCAGATGAAGGTTGGATGTTAAACAGCACCTCATAAGATGTCTAAGGCTATCAAGACACATTCAGGCCAGTACTTTAGAGGTAGCTCAGATTCAAATCTTAGTGCTCTTGCTACATTCAACAAATGTTGGTATTTCCTTTCAACTATCGCATTTTGTTGACAGCTCTCCACACATGTTCTTTGTGTATTATTCCCTCACTTTGGTAAAAATCTTTTAGAATGAACTCTGTATCATTATCAGTCTTAATGGTCTTAATCCTTCTTCCAAACTGGTTTTGTTCTAACTTATGGAAAGGTTCTCATGCAATGTTTGGTTCCTGCCTTTGTTTTAACCAAGCAAACCCAAGTTGTTCTAGTATAATCGTCTACTATAGTTAATAAGAAGTGGCTTCCATCATATCCCACTCCATTAATAGACCCCCATAGGTCATAATGCAACATTTGAAATGAAGATCTATGAGATCTATGATCAAAGGATTTTCTATGCAACTTTGCAAGAGGACAAATTGGACAAACAAATTCATTCATTTCATTTTTAATTGGTTTTGAAATTGAGTCATCGATGAGGTTTAGCTTCCTGCTTGACACATGACCAAGTTTAACACTAAAAGGCTCAACTAATGTGAAGACTTACAATAAAATGCACCTAGGAACTTGTACAAGCCATCCAGAGTTTCACCCCTCCTAATCGTGGTCCAAGAAATGAGGTCCTACACATAACAAGTTAAAAGGAAAAACATAAGACAGCAAAACTAGTGAAATAATATGCAATAAGTTTAACAATAACTAGTGAGACCCATCCGAAGTGCCCTTGAACTCCCTCCAAGTTGATCCAAGTACTGTGAGCCAATCCGAAGTGGCCTGGATCATAATTCCAACCCTTTCTGAGTGTTCTTTACTACAAGTCAAAAATTGAATCCATAATCCATCCTTTTTGTCTCCTTCTGATCACCAAACTCAACTTTAATCAATATTTGAACCCAATTTTGACACTAAATCTTATCTTTTAGGCCTCTCTAAATTTTGAGGCACAACAAGATATTATACCCTGGTTATGTGGCACCACCTCCCATAGGTTAGAGATCACATCAGGATGATTCTTTTTTTGTTAGTTTTCATCTACTATATAACAACAAAATGAAATCAGTTAATGAGACAATGCATGGCATGAAGAGAAATTTTGCAAAAAAAAAAAAGCGAAAAAAATAGAAATACTAGTTAGACGTGTTGGTGTTTGATTTGTGGTCTCAAGGAAGGGTGTCGTGAGTGTGAGACAGAGTGTGAGGACACATTTTTCATGCACAGAAAGGTTTGTTCGGTTTCTTTTTTCGTTTCTCCTCATTCCCTTGGCAATCATCATTCTAGGTTCCAAATCATGTTAAAAGTCCCTTTTTACAAGCAAGCTTGTCATTTCTTGTACTTTTACCCTGTATTTACCAAGGTGTCAACAAAAAAAAAAGTTGAGGATTTCCAATTATGTGCGTTTGAATCAAATTTTATATCCTTTTTCCTATATTTGTGTTTACATCTTAGATATCCACTCAAGAAAACACTTAAATATTGTGATCATTTTCTTTTGTCCTTAACTTAAACCCGATTTTGTTATTATATGAACAAACTGAAATCAATGGTGTCATCTGATCATTACTAATGTTTGGTAGTTTGGTCGAAATCCACAATGTATATTCATGTGGTTCGGAGTATGAGTGTGGGACTCTACATTTATACCTTACGATTTAAAAGAACAAAATTTTTTCTATGTAATACAAATCATAAACTAAAAATTCCTAATCAAAGATTTTGATTCAATGCTTACCTCATTGTTACATTTGTAAGGTTTCCTACTATCCTCTTCTTCTTCAAATAGTTGACTAGATTATGCTTTGGTGTGTAAAAGAAATTTTGTTTTTCTGTGGTGTGTAAAAATGGTTTTCAATATGCTCTTGCTTTTAGGCATTTTAGAACTTAGAAACCTTGCTCAACCCTTCATTAATCTCTCATAATTACTCATCTTGAGTAGTCATATCCATAGCATCAATTACTATCTTCCAACCACATTAATTGCACATGAGCAGTTTTATCTACATCCCTTTGTCTATCATTACTCATCCTTTGACTCCCTAATTAATCAAGAGGTTTGACTTTTTTGAATTCATTCACTAGCCATCTTTAATCTGTCACTAAAGTTTTCATCCATCGATTCCCTAATTAATCGTGAGGTTTGACTTTTTTGAATTCATTCACTAGCTATCTTTAATCTGTCACTAAAGTTCTAGTTAAGCGGCATTCTTCCTTTATCCTTCACATGAGTTACACGAACTACTTATTGCCCACTTAACATACTTTTAATTCCTTTCTTGATTCTTTGCCACCGGTTTAAAGAAATAAACATAAAACGATATGGAATATTATGTAAACTACCGAGTATTACATCCTCCCCCCCCCCCCCCAAGAAGTTTTGTCCCCAAAACTTAACATCCTTTATCTAGAGAATAGGTGGGCATAACGCCTCCATATATCTTTCACTCATTCCTATGTGGCTTTGCGTTTGGTGTGATTGGACCATTGAACTTTCATGGAACACCAGTTTTTTTATGTCCAGTATTCTCACTAGGGTCTCTTCATAGCTCAAATCTTCTTTTAAAGCAAGCAATTCCATCTCTAGCACATGGCTTGGGTCTATAACATACTTCTTAAGTTGAAACACATAGAAGATGTTATGCACTCTAGACAATTTTGCTAGCAAAGCAAGGTAATACACCACTTTGCCCACCTTTTCTAATATATCAAAAGGTCCCACAAAGTGTGGACTCAACTTCTTGGTCTTCCCTAAGTGCATTACTATATTGAGAAATTGGAGCTAAAATAAGATGAGACTTAATCTCCCCTCACCATTTTGATTTTCCCTTCTAGTAGTAATGCTTCCAACTTCCCTTATTGTCAAAATGAAAAATTAATGAACCCATCTCCTTGAGGAAACCAACTTGTTTACGAATTATATTGAGAAATTGGAGCTAAAATAAGATGAGACTTGAACTCGAGAATCACAAGCTAGAGGAGGAGACTCCTTTAGATGGACAGCTGCAAAACATTGTGGAAGAACTTGCGAAGGTCCACAAAGAACTTTAAGAATGCCACCGTGCAGAGCCAGAGATGGATGAGAGACAACATGCTTTTGAGCAAGATTTTCAAGTTTTCTTAACCAAGTAAATCATTTTGGGGATGTTAGCGAAGGTAGTAGCCAATGGCGTTGCTCTAGCCCCTTAACTCTTTGAATTTGCAAGAAGGGTATAAAGCCTTAGAGTCATACTTCATGGAATGCTTCACTAACTATCTCCAATTCAATTCCTTCCAAACTGACCAAATTGATAGTACACATAATGCTTTTCGCAGGGATCCAATGAATAAGGATGATAATGGGGCGGGGAATGCTTCCCCCATCCCCTATCTTGTGGTTAAAAATCTCCCTTCACCCCCACCCCACCTCCACCCCCACATGCTTGCCCTGCCCTGCCCCATCCCTTACCCCACTTCTCCTACGAGTTCCCCCACAGATGCTTGTTAAAAAAATAATTTAAAAATTATATTAAAAAAAAACTTTTTTATATTCACTTTCACATAAATAAATAAAAATTTGATAAATTAATTAACCTCATAAAAGTAGTAAATATAACATATTTTTCACATTAGTATATTTAAAATAATTTTAAGAAATGATATATTTATTATATTAGTATGTTTAATGTGACAAATTTTAATTTTTATACAAAATAATAGTCACAAAAGAGATTTTACAAACTAAATTTCACAGTAAAAATAAAAGAATCAATGTGGACCTAACAACAATTATACATATATATATATATATATATCACACATCGATGAGTGAGTATAAAATAAATGAATAACTTGTATTCAATCTATACATTAAATTTAAAAAAATGATAAACATAAAAAAATGAGTGTATTAAATCTATTTACCATGAAAAAAAGAAATAGAATGATAAATTATTAATTGTTTTAAAGTTATATAAATTAGGAATAAGGACTAAAACGTTTATTCAATTAGTACATTACAAAAATCAAAAAAATTTGGTAAAGACTAGAATTGAAGAAAGAGTATTGTGATGACTTTGATTTTGACTTATTTTACAATTTTTTATAGTAAAGAAAAATATCAATTTTTGTAACAAGATTTATATTTTATAAAATTAAAATACACATACCATCATAAATAACTCTTTTAAAATTTTTTATTTTAATTTTCATAGAATAAGCAAACTTTTAATTTAATTTCTTGATTTTCAAATTAATTATAAAATATTACGTATAATTAATTGTAATATTATAATTTATTACATTTAAATATATATATATATGTGTGTGTGTGTGTGTGTGTGTGTGTATGTAAATTGGTGCAAGGGTGGCGTGGGGATAAGTTCTCCCATCCTCTGCCCTACTTTAAAGTGGGTGGAAAATTATTATTCCCACCCCACACCGACCCATCCCCTATCTCATTTTTGGTGCTCTTATAGCTAGTGCCCTTATTTGCTCTACCAATATCTATGGAATCACTTGGAGGAATTACTAAAAGAGCGTTCTTCTGATTAGCGGATGCTTCCATATCCCTCTAGGGATTTGGACAATAAATAAATGCTTGTGGTGCCCTCTCCCTTGATTGGCCGCTTGCCTAACTACCTGCCCTCTCAAAACTTTCCTTTTTCCCATTCAAATGTAGTTATATTAGTTTTTGGCTTTTCTGCAACTCCCTTCTTTCTTTTTCTCTTTTCTCTTTTAGTATGTAATATGATTGTTGGGTAGTGGAAAACCTTTATTTTTATTTTTGCATTTTTGACCTACTAACCATTCTATTTGATAAATGATGTGTGAAGTAATATTAAACGACTGTTATCCCTTGAGTAGAAAAATCATCAAGATGATTACTTGGGCATGTATTGCACACTTCAGCCCCATAATTCAAGTTGAGTACCACACATCATTATACCTGTGGGCACAAGATGTACCATTCAACCCTCTATAATAACTAACCAACAATGCTTTTGGGCACTCTATGCTTTCAAACTTTCACTGCACAAGGAAACAAAGTACCTGTTTTTTGGTAATTTTCCATTCTCTTAACAATACATACTTTTGGTTGTGAACATAGTTTCTTTGCAATGTGAGCTTTCTATCACTCGCCTTCTAATTGCTACTTTAGAGGTTGAGGGGTCTTCATACCACTTCATATGATTGGTTGCACATATTTAATTACAAAATAAACTTATCCCTACCTAGTTGATTAATTTGTTGCTTAGGAAATTGTTAATCTTTCATTACTCGAGCTGATCCCCATTCTTTATAAGGAGTACTCTTTTCCATTCAAGTAACTGGATTTCATCTAGTGGCATCTTGAACCCTTCAGCCACTTAATACCTAGGTCGACTAGGCATATCCTTTTTTTTTAGTTCAAATTGACTAAGTTCCATCTTGCAACAATTTTAGGCATTTTCAGCCATTCGGTACCGAGGCTAATTGGGTATACCCCTTTTTCATAATGAATGCCCTCCCCAATCCAGATTGACAAGGCCTCTCTACCAAAATATGGCTAGCTTGCATAAGTACAACATCATTATTATTCATCAACTGCACTTTATATGGACATGCACAGTCTCCAAATGGAAATGCAAGCCTCTTTATAAACATAGTACTAGCAACATTAGTACCACTTCCACTATCTATAATAAAGTTGCAATTCTTACATTTAATTTGACACTTTGCATGGAAGACGTTTTCCTGTTGCTCTTTAAACTCTCATTCCTAACTTGTGAATTTCATGCATGCATCACAACCAAACTCACATTCCTAGTTTATTTGTAAACTCCCTCATCATCATCAAATGACGCCTTCTCCTAATGTGGCATCTCATTCTTGATATTATTCTCCTTATTCTTACTATTTCTCTTTTGTCTGTCAAAACCATAGCTATCCTATCCAAGCATTAGGTAGTAACATGCCTCTTTCCTTGACATTTAAAATACATAATATCTCTATTACGTGTAATAGAAGTACTGGAGTTTTGATTTGGTATCTTAGATGTTTCAACTTTCGGTGGTACCTTCGACTTGACAGCTCTAGTAAGGATTGCTCCTCCTCATTCCACAGATATGGCCGTGTAGTGGCACTCGGCTATTATTGTCTACCCTTCCTCTTCAGCTACTTCTATAGCTTGATGGCTTGCTCTACCAGGTCCTCCAACTCCATGTGATGGTGTAACTTTAAGTGCATTAACAATATCCCTATTCAATCCACTCGTAAATCTAGTTGTGGTGGCCTCTTTATCCTTTACTATATCTACTTTCATTAAAGCCATCTCCATTTCCTTAAAATAGTGCTCAACGCTCCTATTCTCCTGTGTTAAGGTTTTTAATCTATAATACAAATGCCTATGATAATGACTAGGCACGAACCACTTTCTAATCAATACCTTTAAATCATGCAATGTTGCATTAGACACTCACCAGCTATCCTACGACCAGTATAGACTTGATCCTACTAAATAATAGCATAATTGATAAACTCAACTATTGCTAATTTACCTTTTATGCCTCAAAATATCAGTAGTAGTATCAAACAAGCTCTACTCGCCTTTCATACTCTCAGTAAGCATTAGGATTTGATTTCCCTTAGACAGTGGATATGGTAAGCTTTACTCCCTTTAGGATTTCATCATCTTTATTCCTCCTGCTTCTATTCAACCTCACAGGGCTACCAAAATTCTTAAACTCATCAGGATAATCAAAATCATCATCACTCACATATCTTCCTTTTCGAGGCTGTCACATATATTGTCTCTTCCTAAGCATCAACTCCTCTTGAGATACTGGACTCCCTTGTATGGATGTCTCCAAATTCTCAAACATTGGTTAATGCTGGCCAATGTGTTTATAAGCTGCTTCATGTTGTATGTATTATCTCTAACATCTGATTCTCCAGACATCCTGTAAATTTGTGTAATAGATAGCATATATAGGAAAATGTGAAGTGTGTATTGGAGTCCTCTCACCTCATAAGATGTGAGTCACTTTGATTTTATTTGTCACTCATATCTCACATAAATAATCACTCAATCATGCTCTTACTAGGATATTAGGATAGGTATTAGCTTTTAATGTCATAATAACTCATTGACTATCATATGCACAAGATAATCATGTTGTCTTAGGTCTAATGTCCATCTGTACTTAACATAATCACGAAGTGAGACGTTAATATTTGAGAGAGAACTCCAAGCGCCTGCTTCATTCTGCAAGTCATTATCCAAATGCCCCCATCCCTAATGGTGCATCCACACACATGCAATTCGTATTGACTCTCTAATGCCCTTTAAAGCATTTGTGACTTGTAAACAAGTTTTAGTAATTGAGTACTAAGATAGCCTTATGTTTATATTCATAACTCCTTATAAATAATGTCTCTTAACTTGCAATACTTAACACCAATCACAATTTACATACATGAAAATTTATCAGAATATTAATATAAAAATCAATATTTTCTTAAGAATTGAGTAAAAATACATATACAATCAAATATCTCCTAATATCCCTCATTTTTTTATTGGCATGATAGGATATATCACTAACATCAACTTTGTACCTAATGAATCTTGGATGAAAGGGGCATATATCTTGAATGGCCTGGACTTTGTCAAGGTTAGCCTCAATTTTTTTTTTTTGGGAGTGATCAGAAATCCATAAAAATTCCTCCTTGTATACTAAACGTGCATTTTGCTTTTATCTTCAAATTATGTTCCTGCAAGGTATGAAAAGTCTTCCATAGGTCCTTAATGTAATCCTTTCCATTGTCTAACTTAATTAGCATGTTATCAAAGTTGACCTTCATGTTTCATCTAATTTATCACTTGAACATTATATCCACCATCCTTTGATATGTTGCATTTGTATTTTCAACCTAAATGACATAACATTATAAGAGAATGTAATAAATGGAGTTATAAAACATAGGCTCTTTTTGTCCTTTGGGCCTCAAGTATCTAGTTATAGCCTTGGAAAGCATCCATCATAAATAGAAGCTCCATTTTTGTTGTGGCATCCAACAACTAGTCTATGCAGGGCAAAATATAGCAATCCTTTGGGCGAGCCTTATTCAAATCCCTGAAGTTGATGCACATCCTCCCACTGGGGCTCAAATAGCTTAACCTCAATGTAGGTTGTAGTTTTAAGTAGACCTAGCCTTACCTTGATAACTAACAATTCCTCAAATGGTTCTAGGCTTCCTACGTTAGGCTTAGGTGAGCTAGAAGCTATCTTAGGTTCAAAATGTTTGATTGAATTCACATAACATTGTAAAAACAACATCTAACCCCCTTTGATAGCTTAATTTTCCTATTTGTGGTTGGGAACTCGACAACCATATGTATAGGGGAAGTCACGACCTCAAAAGCTACTAAAGTAGGTCTTCCAATGAATGACATAAAATTGTCTTAATATAGTCTAAGTGATGTCATCTCCTTTCAAGGTATCCGGTAAGGAAATTTTTCCATTCGGAGACACCCATTCCCTTGAAAATCTATATAGGAATGGTGCAACAAGTTGCAAATCCTTGTCATTCAAACCCATCTTATTGTAATCCTTGGTTGACAATACATCTATGGAGCTTCAATTGTTAACGAAACACCAGGCACGCCAAAAATTAACAATGGTTGAGATAAGTACTAGAGCATCTTAGTGTGGTACCGAAACCCCTACAAGTCCTTGTTAAAGGTAATGATAACACCTGGTTATGTGGGGATAGCTATTTTAATCCTCTTTTCATCTTTAGCTACAGTTCAGACAAACACCTTTCAAGATTAGCTTAAAGTCCTAGCATCCTATCCTATGATGCTCATCTTTTCATATCCCTTCTTAGGTTGCTTCAATTTAGGACACTAATCCTCATGAGCTTTCTCTTTGCCTTTATCTTGTCTTGGGTTCCTCTCTTGCACACGTACTTTCAGATAACCCATGTTGATTAGGGCATCAATTTGCCCCTTTAATTTCTAGCACCTTTCAATGGTGTGGCCATATTTATTATGGAACTTGCCAATTTAGGGGGTTTCACAGTAGAGTTAAACATGACTAGCTACCAAAATGTTTGCGTGTCCTAGTAGGTGTTTAGAATATGCTCGTGGGTTGCTTTCAATGGGATGTCTATTGGAAACCTCTTGGGGCCTTTATCCTTTACAGTTGCTTAAAAATTCGCAAATGGAGGGTAACCCTTAGTCTATTTGAGGAGGTGGTTATTGACTTTCCTTCTTGTCTCTTGCTCTCAACTTCTTTCATGTTAATATACTTCTTAAAACGAGCAAGAGAGTCATTAAAATCACAAGCAAGTGTTCTTAGCTAAAGAGGTGAAAATTTCATCATCTTTTAATCCCTAAATGAAGGCACTAGACAATACATCTTGGGTAGCAAAAAGAGTGTCCAAAGCATCACACATGAACTTTCTAACATACTCTCTTAACAAATCACCATATCCCAATTTTATACCAAAAAAAGACAATGGTGTCCTCTCATATCTCTTGGTACTAGCAAATTAGTATAAGATTAAAGTGACAAAGTCCTTAAAACAATGTATAATCTAATTTGGAAGATGAGTAAACCATTGTTGAGCGGTAGCTCCAAATGTAGTTAGAAAAACTCATCACTTTACCCCATTTGAGTACTGATGGGGAAAGGCCTAATTCCTAAATCTGGAAAGGTGTTCGAACATGTGAAGATCCATTACACTCAACCATGGAAACATTCTAGAAGTTCTTAAGTAGTAGGAATTCCTCAGAGAATGGCAAATTCTCCAATGAGAGTTGAAATCCTTATTTAGCTCCCAAAAGTGTTGGCTCTTTAAACCTCCAAGCTTTCACTAGTTTCTTTTCTTTTGAGCTACTTTGTGCTTGTGTCCCTCCATACCAAGAGTTGGGCTTGGTTCCACACTCTAATTCTCAACATATAGCTCATCTGCCTTCCCCTCTTCCAAAATTACTAGAAAGCTAGATAGTTTCAAAGTGCGGCTTAGATAGCTTCATTGACCATGACTTGGAATTGTTCCTTGGTCAAGCTAAACTGTAGAGAGAGGTAGGTCTTGCCTCTTATTCTTCCATATGTTCTAATAACGATAATCAAAGAATGTAGGTGAATTCCCACAGACAGCACCAAGTTGATGCATCCAAAATTAGATTGGTAGAGGAAGCTTGATTTTTAGACACTCACAATATTGTAAATAGGAAATAAAGATAAACACTAGATATACGTTGTTTAAGAAAAGGCATCTACGTCCACGGATGTGGATACATTCACATCTTAAAGATTTAATATTTATAAGGCTAAATTTTAATAACAATTTACACCACATTCATATAATTGCTCCTTAACCCCACTACAAAGCATAGTCCTCAACTACCCAACAATCACTGCGAATTGCTATAGCTTGGATGGGTAATCATTGCCTTAGCATTGCTATTTCCTTGATTGAGAAGATTGAGGTAGGCAGTTAGTTACTCGAGATGGTATAATATTCCTTTGAGGATGACTATGAACGTATACCTTCTTCCTCAGTTTGCTTTAGGGGTATTAAGAATTCGATAAATTGACCGAACTATCAAATTAAAACTGAAATTTTGGTACGTACTGAATACCGAATCGAAATTTCAATTCAGTATCGATATGACAATTTTTAAAATTTCAATTTTCGATATTTAGATTTGGTATACCATACCGAATTGAATACTGAATTTTATTTTTAATTTTTATATTTATCATATTTTTACTTTTTTTCTTAATTTTTTATATTTATGATTTAATATTCTGATTTTTATATTTAATTTTTAAAAATTTTATACCATTATCTTATAATTTTGAAATAAAAATATTTACTATTTATTTATAAGCTATATATTTAAAATTTCTAATTTTAAATATAAATTATTCATTTTTATTATTTTTAAGAATTTTTAATTAAAATTCAATAAATGAAAATACCAAACTAAATATATTGAAAAAATTCGATCAATTACTTAATCTAATTAAAAAATTTGATTTGATGTTCGGTATGCAATTTTAACTATTCAGTAAAATTGAATGCGCACCCCTAGCCTATTACACCACTCACTTGGGTGAGAAATTAAACTAACCTACCATCCAAGGTAGCCATTCTATCTTGCCCCTTTTAGTTTAGGTTTAGCCTCTCCTACTACCCAGCTAACCATAGTTGAGTCTCCATTGCATTCTTGGTACTTTATCTATCCGATTTAGGTATTTCCCAGTGGCTTGGGTGTTGTCAAACACACTATGCACAAGTTTTACCATTAGTCTTAATTCTATGCTAAATGTTTTGGCACATTAGCTAAAGTCCAAGACAAGCTCTTCGTAAGAAATTTCTCACCTTACGAGGAATGCTCAAGTTCTAGATTTTATTCCAGAAGACTTTTATTTCATTATCCAAATGATGAACCCACGTCAACATTTTCTACCAAAGTTTTTGTTTTCTTACTAGATGATATGCTAATTTAAACTTCAAAATTTATATGTATATTTTTGTATAAAAGCATATCGATTCTATCATTGGAAAATTTTAGGATCCATGTAATTTTATAATCGTGGAACGGGAATGGGAGAAGATCCAGCCCACCAAGATTGGCATTTAATAGATCACAAGCCCTAGAATTTTGCCTCAAAATTAACTCCAATGTATCGTGCTTCGAAATAAACAGCTGGTTTATCAAAAAGCCCAAACATTTGGGCTAGAAAATGTAGGCCCAGCCCAATCCACACCTCCCGAGTGGACCACGAACAATCCATCATCCCGCGCAAACGAAATAATCTCAAAACTCTTCGCAGTTGGCGTTAATTTCGGCGACCAAATGTCGCAGTCAGTTCCGGTTGACATTCTCTCCGATTCCGACCGAGACTCGGGCGATAGTCCTCGTCTGCATCTCCGGAACGACCCCATAGACCTCGTTACTCCGCCGTCCTTCCCTCAGTCGAAGAAGAAGCAAAGGACAGGGGCATTTTCAAACCTTTGTGACCCATCGGTATTCGTCATCGACGATGACCCCACTCCATGTAAGGAAAACACGTCATCAGTGGGTCCCACATCATCCTCCACTCCTTCTTTCGTTGCCGAGACACCGTTTTCCAATGCTTCTATCGTCAAATGTTGCAGAGGGAAATGCTTGTCTGCTGGTAATTTCTTTAGTGATCAATGTAGGGTAGAGTCGTTTTTTGGGTGTTGTGTAATCCAAGTTGTGATTGAGGAAAAAGCTTAGACGTAATTTTGGTAGATTCCGTTTTGGATCACTTAATTCCAGTAAACAAACAACTGATTTTTTTCAAAGATGTTGGGTCGAATATGGGCGAGGCCATTTTCTAGTTCTTTTGTAAGATCACAGTAATTTTCTCTTACATCCAGCGTTATTATCCAATGCAGAATTTAAGCAGTTTATTGTTTTAATAATTTCAAATGCTCTTGTTTCCAAAATAAGAAATAATTAATAACTCAGCCTCTTGTGGGTTATTTTTATAAAAAGACGAATTATTGAATCTCTAGTTTCATCACCGCAAGTGAAATTACTTTTCTGCCAACTCATTTTTGTGTGTTATGACAGTTGTGTAACACTAAAGCATTTTCCGAAAGTATTTGAAATCAGCGTGTTTAATTGATAATATGCTGATATAGTTTCTGGATTAACTGGCTTCATATATCTTCAGGTGAAAATTCAGCTTCTGAGAAACTTGTAGTTGCCGACACTCCTATGTCGGAGCTATTGAAATCTGAAGTTTCAATCCCCAAGTGCAGAGCCGGAGCCCCTAACACTGAAGCTGCTTGTTCTTTGATTTCAAACCCTAACTTTACTGGTGAGTATAATTGGTGGTGGTGGTTCGAAAGTCTTCAAATAATTCTTAAGATAACATTTTTTTTGTGAATAATTTGAGGTTTATTTGTACATTTAGTAATTGGCCTGAAAGAGAAGGTTGTTTGGGAGACTTGTGAGAGAGTGTACAAGAATTGAATAACTACTAAAGCACAATATTTGATTACCGGGGCTTTCCGAAATTCTTTTTACTTCTTATTCTGACCCTTCTAGAATTTACAGCACTCATAGGCAACAAATGTGTCATTTCACTACAAATATATCTTGTTTTTTGCGTGGTTGGTAATCACTTTTTGTATAACTACAAATACTCATAAATTCACCATATGCCAGTAATAGTCAGGCCTATCCATTTACTGGGTTTGTTGTTCTCACTATCTTGCATTTTTCACACAGCAGTATAATCCTGATGTGTAATCTTTTGGTTTAAATGTCCTATTACCACATGGGTGAAGTATTTGAATTACACACTGCATTTTAGGAATTCCTTTATGACAAATGATATGGGGAATTTATCACTCAATCTGCATCTCAAACGGCCTTAAGTGATTTAGTATCCTACTGTAGTTGTCTCTCTTCAGCTTCTGACAATCATTCTCATGTTCTGTTATAGAAATCAATGGATGCATGAGTGTGGAGTCAGATAACGATTCTGAAAATATTGGTAGATTGTCAGCTTCAAAATCTAAAGGAAGAGGTTTTACTAATAAATTAACGGATGAATCCGAATTGAACTCCAGATTTGCTGAGTCCTCATTTTCTCATGGTACTTCTATCCTTCTGATGCTTGATACTGTCAGCTCATTTCAGTTCAGCTTTGCTACTTGAGAGAATCAATACATAATCTATTTTCAGGATCTTCTCTTCCATTGCAGAAGAGATTTCCCACTCAGAATCCAGTTAAAAGTCACATGTCTGAAAGCTGTTCAAGTCCTAGCCTTTTGGAAGATGGCATTTCTTGGGTGGGTTGTTCTAATGCATCTGCCACCAGTTTTACCTTCAAAATTAGTTTATCGGAAGTTGGACCTCGTTTTATTATGTTTTGATGGTTGACTTTTGTCGTTGACATTGGATTGGTTGCATACTTGCATTGCATGTATAGCATACCTGTGGCTGTCAAGCAGTTTAATACCTTCAAATCCAAATTGTATGCTCGGGGCTGAATATTCTATAACTGGAAATTGTAATGCATGGAACTTTTGCTAATATGTAATTGTTCCTTCTTGGATATCCATTTCGCATAATTATTGTCCTAGAATCAGCATTCTTATTCAATTTTAGCATATAAAAATCATAGAAATTGAGGAGCACCTTGCTGCAACTTCTCTTTGCAGTGTTCCGGTTAGAATTTTGATCTATATGAAAGTTTTAAGAACATGTGCTCTGCATGTTCTTGCTGCTCCAATAATGAAACTAATTAATCAATTACCTTTTATTTATAGTGCTGTTTATGGATTATTGCTCTTAAATTTTACCTGTTAGCGGGATTAGCTATATTTTGCTGTGAGTTTCACACTTTCACTATTTTTCTATGAACATACCCCAGTATATATGTCAATGGCATGCTTAAGGCTAGAAAGTTTTTCAAACATTTGTTGGTTCTTGGAATTCCATCTACTTTCTTTCAACAAGTTTCTACTTCTGTTATCTGAGAGAGATATCTTCCATTAATTTATTCAGCAGGACTTGGCAAACCTAAAAGCTGACAGAGTAGAGCCTGTTGAACAAATCTGGAGTCAACAAGATAACAACGGATGCAACTTGGAAGAGAAGAAAGCAGATGTAGCAATGAGACCAAAGAGAATATCCAAGGAGGAGAGACTTCGATTAATGGAAGAAAAGAAACAGTTGAAAGAAGTATATCCGCTACACATAATGTCAACTTGAATATATTCATATATGGATGTTCTCTTGGTGTTTGTTGATTTATTCTGATGCAGTATTTGCTTTACTTGATTCAATCTAAAATAGCAAGAGAAGTTGCTTAAAGCTGCTTCAAAGGCAGAAGCTGCCAAGATGAAAAAATGTAAGAAAGAAATGCAGAAGTGGGAAAAGGGGAAGTATGCCCTGAAATCCATTGTAGCTGAAATTGACAAAAATGTGATTGAACTTGGATCAATTGGAGGTAGGATCTTTCATTCTTTTTTCTTTTTTATAATCATCATCACTTGTAAATGCTATTTACTTTTACTGTTTCTTTGTTTTTATTGGTCTGTTTTGCTACATGCCTAAGCCAGACCCCCCCCCCCCCTCCTAGTTTAGGACATCTGCTTACAAGGTTTGCAGAAAAAGGGCTTACATATCGAATAACATCAAATCCATTAGAGAGATCCATTGTATGGACCATGGCTGTTCCTGAAGAAATTTCTGTGGTAATCATTCTTTTTGTCTTGGAATTTAGCTGATGTGCCAAAACATTTTGCACAGAATTAAGACCAATGGTAAAACTTGTATATAGTGTGGTTTTTATAACAGCACCCAGACCATTGGGAAATACCCTGAAGAAATTCTGTGGTAATCATTCTTTTCAATAATAGTTGATTTTCAACATTTTTATGATCTGTATATTATTCTCAATTTCTTTATTTACTGTTATTATCTTTTATACGTTTGCTTAAAGTGATTGTTGGTTACCTTTTGGTTCTAGTTGTTGCCTTCTTAATCATGGCAGTACTCTTATTTTAAGATATTTCAATCATGGCGGTACTCTTGCTACAAGGTTTGCTAACAATTAAAATTTTTTTATTAAGTTTTAAGGAAATTTCAATATTCTTTTGTTCAAGTTCTTATTATCGCTCATGTAATTATTTGACTAATTATTCAAAAACTTAACTATTATTAGTTGTAATTCTCCAATTTTATTCCTCTGCAATTTTAATAATAAAAATGCACAGGACTATTGAATGCGATTCACACTCAATCTTTGAAACTTGCAAATTTTCTTGATAACCTAGAATATAAGCAATGCAAACTTGTCTATTTGGCAATTCTGACATATGTGGCCTTCAATCCAATTAATGCATTGATCCCTGTAACTCATTCCTTATGTCCCACTTAACAGCATCTCCTGTCATACGGTACCCTGGTACTTTTAGTTTATTATTCTTAGATTTAGAACTTAACTGGCGCTTCCCATGATTGAATATTTCTTGAAAATGTTGCAGACTGCATCTGAGACAACTGAGATCTCTTATGCTTTATTTGTATACAATGCTGAAGAGTTCTGTAGCCTTGTCAGAAATGAATCTCTTATGGATCATATTCAGAGTGTTCGGCATTGTTATCCTCATCACACTATATGTTATCTCACAAATAGGCTTATGGCCTATGTCAATAGAATGTAAGTGGTGTTCTGTTGTCCTGTAAGTTCTGGCATTTGTCATAATTGTTGTGCTGAACCTCCTTGATCCTCCCCCAATCTCCCACGCACAATTGCTGCTATAAAAAATGAATAAGAACAAATTGATATTCATTGTTCATCTGATATCTGAATTCCCAAAATTACTTCTAAATTATAAAGCTCTGTGAAAATTTATCTTACTTCACAAGAAGGGGGTATTTAGTTAAAGGAAGGAAAAACTATGCTATCTAGGGATTACCCTGCCAGATATCATTTCCTTTTTCATGATTTGTTGTTTAGACAAATCTAGCTTTAGTGTTGGTAAAATTAAGCTAATAGATGTTGAAGAATCATTTTTAACTGTTTTTTAAATCATACAGGATGAAATAGTCAGTGTCAGTGGTGGAGGAACCTTGTGTTCAACTTGAGACTTTTATGAGCTTTTAGGGTGGTTGCATACCTGCATTTGTAAACCCTGCTTAAATATCTACTTATCATGTGCTTTATGCTTATGTCATCTTCTTTCTTTAACCTAGTCACTTTGTTTGGGAGCATTTCTTGAGGTTTAAAAGAATATTGTGATTTTTGTGAATATATATGAATAGTGTAAAACTAACAAATGTGTTTTTTCAGTTTATTTTGTGTGTTTATATGTATAATATTATATGATGATTGGATACAGGAGTAAAGATTTTTGAGTATATAAATATATATAAATATGCTTGCGTATAGTTAATTATTTTATTTTGAATATAGGTAATGATTGGATTTTGAATTTGCATCATGTGTGTGAGTATATATATAATAGTGAGAAAATGACTTTTTAAAATTTTGTATGTTTGGAGAGTTGATTTTTGTATGTTTGCTTTTGAAGGTTTGGGATCTTCAAAAATGGTTACAAACAAAGCCGTTAATATTTTGTCTCTTTTACTACCATTTCGTTAATTACCTAATATTTAGAATTAAATGCTAGAGTGTGTGTGTCTGCTTATCTGCATTTTAATTGTGCTTCACCAATATTTATGAAAATGGATGGCACCTAGTACATGGCCATTTATTTTGAATACATAACCTTGTAACATTTATTAGAAAATTTGAAAGTATTTGAAGTATTGAGATTTTAAATATTGATTGATGGTGGTATATGCCTAACAGACAGTCACCTGACAGGCTTATTGTTATTTTATTATTTAATATTCTATCTGTAATTATACTGGAAGTTTCAATGAACTGTTGGTGATTTCTTCTAGACAGTGGCTGATAAACTTTGTTTTGTTATGTGGTTACTCATTCAGTGTATTATATTATTTAGTGACTATCCTTTTGACGCCACTGATATAGGGAACAGGCTCAGTACAAGAATCCTGCCAACTACAGTGCTTGGAAGCGTCCTGCTATAGAGGAGGTTACTATAATAATGAAGTTGACATGCATGGAAAACTGTAGATCAGTGTTATTTTTTAGGGAAAGTTTCCAATTGATTGAACTGGTCTTCTTTTTTAGGTTTTAACAAAATTAGCCACTCATTTTTTCAAAGTACATTCGAGGCAATGTGTTGATGAAGCTGAATTAGCTGAACACGTAGTTGGTCTGACTTGCAGCCTTGCCTCTTGCCAATTTAGGTAAGCCATAATTGTGTGCAACCTTGCAGGAATAAACACTGAGTTTTTAAATCAAGATCTTCAAGGATAAGTTGCATTGTTAAACACAGAGCCAAAGTTTTACATACGTGTGGTTTATTTCCCATCTTTCACTCTTATTGACATACAGAAGAATGTACGCAAAATCATTTCTAATGCCTTGTGGTATAGCCTGCCCACTCAAGAAGGAAATTATTTAATGCAAGATTTGTCGTTTCTACTATGCTATGTGGAATACTACTTAGCTTCGTAATAATGAATTTGTTTGGTTCAAAGTAACCTGAAATAAACCTAGTCATAGAAATGAACTATAAGGCATGGGCTAAAGCTTGGATTATCATTTTATGCTTATTCAAATTTTTTGCTAATTTCTTATGCAGGAAAAAGTTAACACGGTTATCTGTTAATGCAAATGGATCTATTATCCCTAAAGACTGTGTTGACAAGAATTTAATTAAGAATAACTTGTGGTAAGTATTCCAAATTGAACTAGTAAATAGTTGTTTGTTCATCATTCTCTGCACAAGTTCCATGTCACTTAACAATGATCTACATCTTTCTTGTTCTAGGATGGCCATAAAATTCCATGATTATATTCATGAGATAAGTAATATTTGTGTGATTATCTTTCAATCTGTGAGATATAGTTTTTGGGGATCTGAGTAGTAAGTCTTGCAATTGATGTGGTTCGGTAACAGCTGGAGGTAATGGTCAGAGATGATGAATTTATTGAATTGGTAGGGTTGCTCATTACTAAAACTTAATTCCTGATTTGAAGTGGCAACATATGTGGCTAGTCTGTTGCATCCAAAAGGTCATGTAGATTTTATTGCCATACTCTTTCTTTGTTGGCAGGAATTCTTTGTAATATGTTATTTATGGGTGTGATACGGTTACAGTAATAGCATTCATTTAGCTCATTTTATCATGCAGGCTAAAGGCACTAGTAGCCATCCCGAAGGTGCAACCCCGGTTTGCCATTTCTATATGGAAGAAATTCCCCACCATGAAATCTCTTTTAAGTGTTTACTTGGATCCTACTAAATCTGTGAGTATTCATTTCACTCAAAGATCAGGGATATTGAAAAAGAGAAGATGGATGATAGAAGTGTTTTTAAAGAAGGTTGATTCTTAAGTTTGCTTTTCAAATGCAAGTTGCTTGAAAGTGGCTTAGAGTGGCCTCTTCTTTTCAACATGAGTGCGAAACAATATTGTCTTAATATGCGTGTCTTTTTTTAAGGTCTAGTTTGAAGAAGCCTACTTGTTGACTATTAGAATAAGGCAGTAAGGTGTTGGAAGATTTTATGGCATGTGGGCGTGCCTCTTTTTTCTGGCACAACTTTTTCAGTCTCTTCTAGTCATATACTAACATTTGGTTTAGCATCAAAAAAATTTTGCTTTGTCTGTGTGTTTCCCCTTTCATTGGTTGACTTTTCAACTAGAATCACGAGTTAAATGCTTGCTTGTCACCTACATCATTACATTATTATGAGGTTGTGATTGCTTATGTAGAGGTAAATGCTTGCTTGTAACCTACATCATTACATTATTATGAGGTTGTGACTGCTTATGTGGAATATAATTGGGGCAGCATGATTCTGTTTTGTACACAATGCAATTCTGATATTGTGTCAAAACTGTCAGGTGCACGAGAAAGAATTTCTGCTGAAGGACTTGATGACTGAAGGTTTATGTGGTGATGATAGACGATTGGGTGAGGTATGTTCCAAGAGAATCTACAGAATACTAATGGCTCAGTGTGGGAACATCAAAACAGACGATGTCGAAAATGGAGCTGATTTCTTTGGCCGCCAGTTGTGCTGAGTGACGTATCTGTTATTATTGATCAGATACCTGTCATGGTAAAAGTTGAGGTGTGTAGCTTCTGTGTCATGTTTATGATTACTCAGTTATGCTATTGAAAATGAAGAGTACGATGGATGCATTCTCTCATTTACATTATGGCTAAACACATAAATGCTTGTCTATGAAAGACTTTTGCGTATGAGATGAGATTTTGAAGAATACAGTTTAGCATGGGCAGCCTGACAAGTATGGATGCTAATTGGGGCAAGTGACCACGGGCAACCGTGGGAGTACAAATAGGGTGAGGGTTGAGGCAGTGGGGGGGGGGGGGGGTGTAGTGTCCTCTATTCCAACCCTCACTTTAATTAATCTTTCAATTTTAAATGATGTTATTTTTGTTATTTAAAATACAATATTTTTATAATTTGTAAAATAACTTTGTAAATACAAAAAGTGTGAAATTTATTAGTTAAAATAGATTGCAAGATAGTATTTAGTTACATATAATATTTAGTGATTAATTTTGTATATTATTTTATATGTGGTTAATTTAAAAATTAGTTAATCTAATTTATTTTTTGATCATTATAATATAAGAAAATTGTTTGCCCCTATATTGTAATTTTTTTTATATTAATTATGAAAGACATTTTTAAAATTTATTGTTTTTTTAGAATTAACTAGTGTTACTTAATTTTGATAATATAAACAAACAAAATCAAAAATTTTAAAAAAATTTAATTTTTCAAATAAAATTAGATATATATTTTTTTTTAACGGAATACTTGTGGGCGATTTGGACACAGATCGAGTGGGGGCATGGGGAACAAAGGCAGGGGATGGAACAGGGGTGGGGGGGAAATATTTATTCACGGGGTAGGGGGATGTACGCTGCCCTCATCTTGACTCTATTGCCATCTATAATTAAAAAGTTTAGAGCAATCTCTCGATCTCTCTTTCTGTTAACTATTATTCATCTATCCCACATAATAAATTTGGGGCATAGTTTTTAAAATCCACACCAACTAATTGAAGTAGGCTTCAAAATGCTAGTATCCATGTTTCTTCTATTTCGACACATTGTTAGATCTTCTCTGAAAATAAAATTTAAAAAGGAAAAAGGGCAGGCTTGTAGTTAGAAGAGTTGATGCTCCCTTGTAAGCATACACTATTTCTAATATTTACCAACATGAAGTAAATTGTAGTTGAGTGCAGTACAATCAAGGTTTTTAAAGTTTGGATCGAACCAACTGGTTCGGTCGGGAAATGGCCGGTTTCCTGCTTTGGGCACTTCACAAAATTGGAGCTCTGTTTGACCCGTTGGAAATTAGTTAAGCTCGGTCAAAAATTGGTCAAATAGTCAAACATTGATCAAATTTAATTTAAAAAATTATAAAATCTCTTTACTTAAAATAAAAAATAGATAAAATATTTTTTTATGTTTTATAAAAAAAATTTTACATAAAAAAATTATTTTTATGTATAGTTTTCACTAACTAGTTTTTATTTTTAATATTATTTAATTATCTTTTAACTATATATTATTTTAATTGAGTTATTAAAATATTAAATATTGAATCTTGCAATCAAATTCTCATATTAATTATGTTTTTTTTTTATCAAACTAAAATTTTCAACATTTATATTTTTGACTTTGAATTTAATTTAGTTTCTTTCATATTTTTATAAAATTTTTTATTTTTATTGAATTATTAAATTTCAATTTTATATCTAAAACTTATGATTAAACATATTAATAAAGAGACTTAAATTTATTTTGTAAAATGATTTAATATTATTATGTGTATATATAAAATTATATAGAATCTAAAATAATCAATTTTTTAAAAATAGTTAAATCGGTCGAGCTAGTAACTTAGTTATTTGTTTGATAATCAGTTCGATTTTAAAAATATTGTTTGCAACCCCAACTTGTCATGGTTGAGTCTTCGGTACAAGGCAATTCTGGGTGAATACCATCATAAGTCGATGAGGCTATTTCTTGGGTTTGAGACTTCTTCTTCTTCTTCCTATTCATTTTGGGTGTTTTAAAATTGCAATTGGATTGGATATTTATTGGATTTTTTGCTATAGGTAGGTCCAACCCAAAAAAATAATAGTTAACTCAATATGTTATTTTTTTTAAAAAAATATTGTAGTCAATATTAAATTTTATTTTTTTATAGTGTGTTTCTTTTGGATCCACTTTAGTTGAACTGAAATAAAAAAAAATTGTAATTGATAGTTTAAAAGTTTATAAATCAGTTGGGTGTGTTTAAATAAAATGACAATGAAGTGGATGGAAGCTTGCTATTACTTAGAATGTATCTCCATGACGTTCTAACTGGTAGATAGATAACCATAATCATGAACTCGTAATCTTAACTGAGGAAATGAGAATCAATTTGTTGTGATTCTCACAAAACAAGATTTGTTCACTAGCAATGGTGAGAACAGGGCCCATTGTTCTCCCTCAATGTTGTCGGGTTTTTCAACTGTTTCCCCTCGTTTTTTAGCTTGTTTTTCAAAATAACCTAATTTTTGAACTATGCACCAAAATGTTCTACTTTAGTAGTTCAATCTACAGAATTGGATTAAAACATAAAATAAAATTAAAAAGCACATTCTGTGGGTTCAGTTGACGGAATTGAATTAAATTTTGAGGGTTTACCACACGGAATTGGATTTGATTATTTAAATGAAATAAATAATTTAAAGGAAAAAAATAAACGCATATAAATTATTCGATTAATTACTGACTAGATTTGTGAAATGGAATTGCTATGAACAACGAGCAATTTACATAATGGTCGATGCGCTAACGTATATTCAATTTAATATATATTAATATATATATATATATGTATATATATAAATGTATATAATCATATACATTATATAGAAAATATATAAGCATGGAAGAATATTTGCCAATTCTATAAAATATTCCTTGAGATTGAACTTTTAAATTGGATTATACAATAAAATATAATTAAAATATTTTAAATAATAATTAATTCCATTATTAAATGAAATTATAATGTTTTTGAATATTCTATTAGGATAATATTATAATTTACATTCATAAAATTAGTTTGTAAAAAATGTACAGGTATTATTTTCAAAAGACGGTTGCTTGTTGAAATTGTCAAAGTGGGAAATACATTTTATTGGAACGTTGTGTACTATTTGTTAATTTTGAATATTGTTCTTATTCATGTTTAAATGTTGTGAAGGTTGAATTATGGTTGTAAAGTCCAGAAGTGATCATATATGTGTTATTTATGTTGCCATAATTATTATAATGTCCATACTCACATTGACACATACTAGTAATGAATAATAGAACATGTCAATTTGAAAAGCATTACTACAAATATATTTATCCTAGAAAATCCAAACAAACATGTCAATATATTGTACACCATAATCATATACAAATCTTCAATGACCACTAGTGTCACACTTAAGAATATGAGATATAGAGTGATGTTGATTGCCCTGCTCCATCATAGGCCTGTTCGTGGATGGGCAGATTTTTCCTGATGTGTTGTGTATTATGGGGGTGACATCCATCTTACCATAGGCACGAAATCTCTTAGCCAACTTTGCATAACCACATGCTAGAACTTGCTTGACATGATTGGTATTGCCATCTATAAAAAATTGCTCTAATTAATAGATCTATAATGAAGATATGTTTCAATACATAATAATTTTTTATTAATAGAGACACATAAGTAGATAAAGAATGTTATTTCAAGTTACGTACCATATACTCAATCTAACTATCATTTCCGAGTTAAAATTTAGACTCTATGAAGGTGATCATTAAAGTATTGTGCGGCAAGTGATCTGATAATACTAATCAGTGTATCTGCGTACTACTTGAAACACATGGCTGTGGTGTTTGTTTCTATGCACAACCATTAATAGGCTTTACTACTGATCCATGTATGATATGTAACTTAGTCTTTCTTTGTACCCCTTCCTTAACAGTTAATGCTATTTAGGTTGTCCTCTTCGAGTCAAGGGTAGATGGAATATCCTATACTATCCTAAACTATCATAGAACTTGCTTTGACCGATGCATCTCCATAATCTCATATAAGATGAGTGGATCCAAGTATGCCTACATATGGCGCCCACACCTCGTTGGCAAGGTGTTATACAAATTGAGAGCAGATGGTAGCCAAAACAACTACACATTATTTCTGACAAACATTGTTAAGGTGTTTATTTCAGTCAAATATCCTATTGGTAGTAAAACAAAATGTATACTCTACTAATATACTTGGGTGTATGCCTCAAAATCTAAAATCTCTTGAATAATCTGTAGATTATGGCTATCTATCTAAGTCATCTATATCCAGGCTCAAGACCAACTACACATTTATCAAGAAAAGTGAAAGCAAATGTAACAATTATGCATTGTAGAGCGATAAAAGTTTAATATAAATTTTTCATATATGACGCTATCGGAAGCTCCTCACTATCAGGCAGAATTAGTAGACCTAAATTAGAATGATGCCTTACTATCTGTAGCATAACTTCTAGTACTTGAGACCATGCATATATGTATATCATTGACAATGGGATTATCATCACAATCTAGTCCATGCTTGAAATCGCAATAATATTATGAGAATACAAGGAATGCTAAAAGTACTTGTAGAAGCGTCAAAGAGGCAGAAATGAATGATCTTTGTCTTTGGCAAGCAGCATAAAGTGATTAATAAAGGCATGTCAAAACTACACTACTCCAACTATATCTCTCAACACTGTCTAAATCAATAATTAGGTCAAGGTAGAGCAGCCTAATCTATTTGCTGGATGAGTCAAGAAATAAGATGTTACCTAATAGTAGTATAATGAAGACACGTACCCACTGCTTTACATGCACCTATGTAGTCTCTACTTGCTGTGAGTACAACTTTATTAGCTGTGTGATCTGAGCAAGGAAAAAGTAAAACCCTTGAAATCCTCATCTCTAAGTGCCTAACCTAATATCCCTATGTAAATTTGCCTCCAATGCGTGCGTGTTAGCTTAGGGTCTCTGTTAGCAACCCTCTACAGATAGATGTCATATCAGTGCCGTATCCTCTAGTATAATGATGGCCTTTCTAGGTACGGAATGAAATGTATGTGTCTCTCAACGCCACCTCTTTACTAATACTATGATTAAGTAGCAATCTAGCTGCATTACACCACACCTATATACACTGTAGAAATCGATGTGAAGGATTTGAAGCACTCTAAGGCCCACCTCCCCAAAACTTGTCCAATAGCTATTAAGGACCTCTAGAGTAAAGCATCTATCAAGACTGCTGTCTAAACATGCTTAGAGCAATGATTCGCCTGTAGGTGTCATACTGAATTGTCGATGGGACTGGGTGAATTTAGATATCTGTTGACATCCTATAATATTAGTAAAAAATAAGTGTTAATAATTTGTTGGTCTTAGGTCCTATAATGCACAGTTACATTAGGTCTTAATGGTTTTGTGCTAAATTCTATTAGTGTTGTGTTAGGTTCAGTGGCACGTACAATAAAATAGGTATGCTGGTGCATGAGAGAAAACAACATAGATATATTAATTATTTACATTAACTAGAAGTTAAATAGGTATTTGATTAATTACATTAAAAAACAAAATTACACGCCCCATACATTTTTTAATAAATGTTTTCACTATAGTATACAACATACCAAAATACAAGGTGTCGTCGTACAATGTATCACTATTGACTGGTTAAACTCTCTAACATGAACTCAATGCTTGGAATTTAGCCTATTGGTGCTTTGCCTCCTCACGTCTAATAGCCTACCTAGCATGCATTTGCCCACGATCTATCTTATTCATAATGCAAGTTATTCTGTCTTGACCTTTATGTTGAACTTGTTGATATTTTGCATTGTGCACCAACTAAAATGGTGCAGGTCCTAGTAGTCTTTAGGCCACATTGCTTCAAATATGCAAACATAGGTCTCCACCCATACATTAATTGATAATAGTGGCTGACAAGCTTTTTTGAGTTGATGTGAAAGTGACAGCACACATAGATTGCATGAGAGCATTAAATTTCGTATGAAGTCCATTTGCCACAATTGCACTCATGTCACATGATACAAACAAAATAATTAGTCTTGCGGGGACCACCTTAGTATACTGTTCATATATTAGCTAAAAGCACTTGCATGTCAATCAATTGCTATGTGCTAATCGATTACCTCTCTACATCTTGGTACTTGTTTGTAGGTCATGTAGGCCAATCACAACCTTATACATTCATGCCTGTCACCTTTGTGAATCTATTTAAAAAGAATTCAAAAACATGATCAAATGTAAGTTGAACAATTAAGATTATTAGGAGCCACCTTGCACCTCTTAAAATTTCATTAAGGAACTTTGAAATATTAGTTGTCAAGATTCCTTCCTGATATCTTCCATCATGCACAAATGTCCACTTTTTCGGGTTGATCGCCGATCAGCTAATTTTATGTATCAGGATTAATTTTGTATATCTTTTCCATGCTTCTATTAAAATTGGTAGCTTGTGCTCGGACCTTACCTTTCTAGACAAGTCTTTTAGACCTTAGCTCTTGAATGCCATCAAACCCATACTTGTTCTTACTATTTGAATCATAAATTTAATCTTATATGATGGGTTTTGACGAATATGCCCACAAGCATTTGAGCTATGGTGTTTTGTTTAGATTTCTATAGTCCATTGACATCAAACTCGAGAAGCAAGTGGGTGAATCTTCACATTTTATAATTTTCTAAAACCCCAACTTCAGATTCAGAATAGTCCTTAAACCTCATTTATAGCTTTTTTCACCTTGCTTGCATTTCACCTTTCACATTACTGGTGTGCTCTTTGCGACTTTGTATTTACGTTGAGCAACACCGAATGAGTATTCCTTAACGGCTGAAATTACATAATTCTTATACCTAAAGTTCATGTCTATGAGCAGTTCCCCACTATCATCCATATAAAATCAGCTTCATACAGTAGGAAAAATATCTTGAGAATCTTGGTTGTGGTCACTAGGAATGTGAAACAAGAACTCAGCCGAAGGTTAGGTGGGTTGGCCCAAACCCAAATCCATCCGCACATGAGGTTGACTAGATGTCCCAACATTCCCTCAGCACTCTCGTTCTTATGTTGATTTCTTTGTGCTCACATGTGCATCCCCCTCGTCATCCTCTTCCTCCATATTGTTATATAGTGGTGCTTCTGTAATATCCCAGTCTTGCCTAAAGCTATTGCTATATGTTCTTGACACATTATGATACACTTCTATCTTGAGGTTATCCTTTTCTTCCATTGGGTTCAACTATGGAACAACACATGAAGGTCTCGCATGAAAATTATGTCCTCCCAAACTTTCATGAACCCCCATCTATTATAAACTTTTTGTGATTTGAAGTAACTCACTCAATTACTCATTTGCTAGGCATGAATAAAAATCAAGATCTGCTAGAGATTGTAGGATTTCATCGAACTCTAAATATAGCTTCAGGAAATGAAATTTATATATGGGGTTTAGAAAAAAATGTAAGTTATCATTAGTGTCGAAGTTAATTACAGTTGCTCTCTAGTCCATGTCCATGGCTTATCACAATGGCATATGAATTTTCAATTCAAACTAATTACTATCAACATTACTCAATTGGTATAAGCTTACAAAAAGTTGCATTAAATTTGTGTTGTGGGAGATAATATTTAGTGTGTGTGGCTTGCGATTGTATCTCATAGAATTTATATCTTGTAAGATACTGTCGGCCCAATAAAGCTCGACTTGTATGTAATCTCTATCAATAGACATATTTTTATGAAAACATGTTGTAAAGAAAAATATTACTAACAATCAAATACCTAAAAGTACCAAACCAAGTTTCTAAAGAAATTCACTAACTATGCAAAAAAGAATCCAATATATAATATCTTGCAAAACAAAAAATAATTTCATACTGTGTAATATAACAAACAAATGTAAATAATTCCACAATTAGATACACTCACAGGGAAGATTGTTCAATTATGTATTTAAAGTCTCAATCAATTAATTATACTTAATTAAAAAAAATATTTAATTGAAATTTAAGAATTTATAATAAATATATTTGCCACTGGATATAAATAAACTAGGAAATTCTACTTTAACTTTTATTGCTATTTTTGAAAAGTCCTTATATAACATTTAGGTTTTCTTTTCTCAACTATTCTTTGAAATTTAAAACTAAATTTATTTATAAATAATAAACTTATAATGGGAGAACTTAATTAATGGATATAATATTTAGATTTTTCTTTTCTCATAACTTAATCGTTATAAAATAATACATAATACTTAAATAGATATTTAAAATAAACTCTATATTTTCATTATATGTATTATGCTTATTTATATACTAATTTTATTAATATTTTTTGAAGGTAAATCTAAATTTTAAGATAATTTGATTATTATTAAATAATATATAATACATAAATAAATATTTAAAATAAACTTGAAATATTAATTATAGGGTCATAAGCTACAAAGAGCGCAGTTTCATTTCCAAGCATTAATGAGAAATGACCAAATAATTATGCTTTGGTTAATCCTTACTCCTTTGCAAGAATTTATAATATCATTTAACTCAACCCACGCAGCAAAAATTAAAGCAGTATGAGAAAGTTGACTCCAGACAGTGCATTCCAAGCTATTGTAGACCCCGCTTTGAATTTTTTTCATCTATATGTTAATTCTCATTTTCTGCCATACAAATGGACACGTAATCCTCCACAGTAAGAGTCCATGTGTCTAACTTTACGAATACTGTGGAATTAACGTTAATATCGATGCTTTTGAGGCCCCATCGACTGGTGAGGCAATGAACTATTCGACTTGTCCTAGAATAAAATTTCATAGCTTATCTTTAAAGAAAAATTAATAAAATTACAGACTTTTTGTGTGTGAAATTTTATTTATAAATTATAAATTATTATACTTTAACAAATAATTATAATACATAAATAGATATTTAAATAAACTCCAAATATTTTTTATATATTAGATCAAATATATTTTAAAATTGTTAAAATAAAATATGAAGTATATATAATTTTTGTAAAGTATACATATAACTACACATCAAATAATAAAATAGTCTAATAAATTTCTGATTAATTCAAGTATATATATCAAATAATAAACTATCAAACAAATATCAAACAGTTTACTAAATTATTAAATTAATTCAAGAATTATTTTTTAGTAAAATAACTTATTTACATATTCAATATGTACGATAATATTTTTACATATATCATCAATAAATATGTCACATATATCATATAACAAAAACAATTTATGTTGCAATTGTCTTGAGTCCTAAATCAAATCAAATGCAGCCTCAAAAGAAATCTGAAATCAAACCAAATGCAGCCTTAAATTGGAAAACAAACCAAACGTT
This sequence comes from Avicennia marina, assembly GCA_019155195.1. Taxonomy (NCBI): domain Eukaryota; kingdom Viridiplantae; phylum Streptophyta; class Magnoliopsida; order Lamiales; family Acanthaceae; genus Avicennia; species Avicennia marina. Next base: position 13,549,291 of record CM032754.1, on the reverse strand, counting down.
GCCTGAATCCATGCTCAAATCAAATGCTGCCATCAACATGCCTTCGGCCTAGAACACGATCTGAAAATGTTAACAAACCAGCAGATTTCAAGCAAAAAACCAAGCCTCAAATCAAATCTAAAAGTATATGCATACTCAAAATCAAATTGATTTTTTTTCACTGAGAGGTCAAAAAACCAGAACAATGCCAGAAGATACAGTGAGTTTCTCTATGCCTTCGTTTTAAAATGATGAAGATGACTGTTAATGGGAGACAACCATTGCTGTGCTAGGGGGATTCTCAGTCGACTGTTGCTGCTGTGAGGTAGGCGAAGACGATGAGTTGGTTTTAAAACCACGAGTTAATAGCTTGGCCCCGGGTAGGTGGTGTCAAATTCCGTGATCAGGAAATTTGAAATCTGACATCAACAGAAATTCTGCGAGTTCAGTTCACGAAATTGCTCAATTTCGTGAACTTGACACGCGGAATGTGTCTTTTTTTATTTTTAATTTTTTGGCATAAACCAACTATAAATTAAGACATTTGGATAAACATTTTTAAATTAAGATATTTTGAAAAACGGGTCAAAAAAGGCTGTCAAACAATGGGATCCCTATTTATTTAAGCCTGTTGGCCCAAAACTCATGGCAACCTGAAAACCAACACAAACTCACCATTTTTCTTTCCTATCATCCCACTCACCTCAATTCCCTCAGCTACAGCTTCTACCCTGCATGCCCTTTTTTTTTTTCTCTTGTAATTAATCAACCAATAATTTTCTCAATGACTGATAAGCTCGACTGGTCAGGCCCATATTTTCACACAACTTTGTTTCCAATCGATCATCCTACTACCATTCAATCGATCATCCTACTACCATTTACTGGTGAGGCTTTATCTATGTTCTTCATATAACGCCATGCAGGTGTCTTCCCACAAAATCTCATCATTTTAGATTCATACTAACAACACTCATGCCCATGCATCGTGCCCATGCATTCCGCACTATATACTTTTGTTGATATTTGTAACTATTTATAGATTAAAAGCCATCTAATAGTTGTGCATCTCAACTAACAAGTAAAAGTCAATGTATGTGACCAATTGGAGAGTGCATGAAAATTGGTAGAAGGGGTTGGTACCCCAACCTTGTGATGGCTTAGGTAGTGGCACTTTTTCTGCAATGCTTCCTTTGTCGCTCAAGTGACGAGGAGGCGATAGAATAAAGGTAGGTACCTCCAAACTTAACTAATTAGGTGTAGGGCTTTTAACTATAAATAGAGGAAGTTTTAGAAGGCTTTGGTATCAATCCAAACTCAATAAATCAGAGAGTGAGTGTATGCAAAAGTTCCTAAGTAAAGAACTGCTTATGAGGGTTGTTTTAGAGAGTTAAAGTTTATCCCTAGTTTTATAATTATTCTTCTCCTTTTGTATTATACACACTGAAATATAAAGTGCCACGTTTTTATTAAACTCGTTTCATCCTTTGAGTCCAATTTTTTGCAATAAGTGGTATCAAAGTCACAGTTCTAATACTTTAATTTAAGAAGCAATGGCGGAATTGACCGACACTATGATCAAGTTAAACTCCAATAACTATGCTTTTTAGAGTCTTAAATGGAAGACTACTTGATCATACGAGACCTATAGGATCCAATGCTTGGAGACTCTACAAAATCTGAAGGTAAGTCTAATGTTGAGTGGGAAAGGATGCACAAAAAAATGATAGGTCAAATTCATGCTTGAATTGATCAAAGTATTTTTAATCATATTTCCAAAGAAACAAGGGCTGATGTTTTATGAAAAAAACTTGAAGTAATGTATGAAAGAAAATATGTTTTAAATGAAGCTTTATTATTAGAGAACATTACTCATCTTCATTATAAGGAGGGCTTTAGTATGTCAGAACATTTAAATGAATTTCAAGGATTAATTAATCATTGTGCAACCTTAAAATTAAATTTGGATAATGAGATTCAAGCTCTTTTGTTATTTAGTTCATTACTCGATAGTTGGAAAACCTCATTTGTCATTTTTGTAACTCTGCTCCAAATAGAGTATTAACCTTGAATTTGGTAAAGGAAGCTTTATTTAATGAAGAAACAATGAGGAAAAATCTTGGACAAAAAGTTGAAAACCAAGCCCTAGTTTCTGAAACATATATAAGATGTAGACGAAGCCAAAGTTAAGGACTAAATCAAGAAAGAAGACGCTCAAAGTGTAAATCTTTAATAGAAAAGAAATTGAATGCTATTAATGTAAAAGAAAATGACACATCAAAAAGGATTGTCAGATATGGAAATGGAACTCTACCAAAAGAAAAGAAGAACAAAAGAAACAAGAAAATATACTGGAAGAAACTACTGCCACAACTTCATATGGAGAAGTAACAATAGTAAGTAACAAAAATTCTTTGAATTTTACTTTTCAAGATTTTTCTTGGGTGGTTGACTCGGGGGGCTTTCCACCATATTACTCCACTTAAGGAGTTATTTTCTTCTTATTATCTCATAAAAAATAGATTTGTAAAAATGAATGATAGTGGTACTTGTAAAATTCATAAAATTGGCGATATGTTGATAACTACTACCTTGGGATGCAAATTAAAGTTAAAAGACGTGAGGCATGTACCAGACCTGAGGCTCAATTTAATTTCTACGGATAAGTTGGATAATGAAGGGCTCTCTAGTCAATTGTTGGTGGAATATGAAAGCCAATGAAGTGCAATTTGATTATTGTCTAAGGGAGAAAAGTAAATACTCTTTATATTACTAATATTAAAATTGATGGTTATGCTTATGCTGTGTTGGAATCGTCTATGGAGTTGTGGCACAAAAGATTGGGGCATATGAGTGAAAAGAAGGTATGTTAATTTTGGTTAAAAATGGTTATTTGCCAAAAATTGAAAATTTTGATTTTATGTCTTGTACTGATTGTATAAAAGGAAAGCAATAAAGAATAACTTTCAAAAGTTATCCCCATACTAAAAAAGAAAGGTCCCTTGAGGTTGTAAACACTGATGTTTGTCAAATAAATCAAAAAACTTTTAGTGGTGCTTTGTATTTTATAATTTTTATTGATGATTTTTCTAGAAAAGTTTCGTCCTATGCTTTAAAATCAAATGATTAAGTTTTGAAATATTTCATAAAAAAGTTAAATGAGAAATGAGCCTCAAATTGAAATATACTCAAGCTGATAATAGTGGAGAATACTGAAGACCATTTGAAGATTACAGATAATGGTGACAGGTAATAGAAGAAGAAATGAAGTCCATCTATAAAAAATCAAACTTACGACTTGGTAAGTTTACCTCCGGAAAGAAAGACACTTAAAAATAAATGTGTATTCAAATTGAAGTTAGTTGAAAGAAGTTTTCAATCAAAGAAAAAGGTAAGATTAGTTGTTAAAGGCTTTGAACAGAAATTTGGTATTGACTTTGATGAAATCTTCTCTCCTGTTGTAAGAATGAATTCCATTTGAATTGTTTTGGGATTGGTTATAAGTTTGAATTTGGAGATAAAACAATTTGATGTGAAAACAACATTATCAAATGAAAACCTTGAAAAAGAAATTTTTATGGAGCAACCAGAAGGCTTCAAGGTAAAAGGTAATGAAAATTTAGTTTGTCGGCTTAAGAAAAGCCTTTATGAATTAAAGTAAGTTTCGAGCCAGGAGTATAAGAAATTTAGTTCCTTTATGGCCAAACATAACTTTAGAAAGACAAATGGTGATCATTGTCTATACGCTAAGAATTTTGGCAATGATTTTATAATGTTATTGTGTGTTGATGATATGTTGATTATTGGTCATGATTTAAACAAAATCAATAAATTAAATGAGGAGTTGAATAAGTCCTTTGAAATGAAAGACTTGGGACCAGCAAAGAAAATCTTAGGCATGCATGTTCTATAAGATAGGCCAAGTGGTAAGATTTGACTATGTTAAGAAAGCTACATCAAAAAGATGATTGAAAAATGTTGGATCGAAAATACAAAGCCGGTAACAACTTCACTGGGCAGATAGTTCAAGTTGAGTACGAAACAGTGCCTAAGTAATGAAGATGACAAGAAATATATGAGTAAAATTCCATATGCTTTAGTTGTCAGGAGCTTGACATATGTAATGGTTTGTACCCAATCAAACTTAACTTAATGGTTTGTATCCAATCAAACTTAACTTATGTAGTCAGACAACTAAGCCATTATATGTCAAATCTCAAAAAAAAAAAAAAAATTGGAAGGCTGTCAAGTAGATTTTGGGATATTTGAAAGAAATAATAAAGTTTGGACTTTGCTATTTTCGAGGAAGGAACAAGCCTACTCTAGAAGGATATTCTGATGCAGACATGATAGGTAATGCTGATTCAAGAAAATCTATTTTTGATTATCTAATTACTTTTGTAGGTGCCGTTGTGTCTTGACAAGAGACGTGTGTGTTGCACTTTCAAGTGCAGAGGCAGAATACATTACACTAACTAAAGTGTGCAATGAGTTAATTTGGTTGAAAAAATTCCTTTAATAGTTAAGATAGAACCAAAAAGAGTATGTCATCAACTGTAATAATCAGAGTGCAATCCACTTAAGTAGAAATGTCATCAACCGTGATAATTAGAGTGCAAAGATGTTAAAAAAGGCTCTACCCAAAGAGAAGCTAACACAAGCAAAGAAGTTGTTAAATTATAAGAAAGTTCATAAATAGCAACAAAAGGGAAGGAATGATGATTTTTATGATTATTTATAGATCAAGAACCGCCCAATAGTTGCCCATCTCAACCAACAAGTGGAAGACAAAGTGTGTGACCAATTAGAGTACATAAAAATTGGTAGAAGGGGTTGGTATACCAACTCTATGCCGACAACATTGCCCAAGCAACACCATACGCGGCACTGTCGCCTAAGCAACGACTTAGGTGACAACACTTTCTACAGCACTTCTTTTTGTCGCTTAAGCAACGGGGAGGCGATGAAATAGAGATAAGTGTCTCTAAACTTGACTAATTAGGTGTAGGGATTTTAAATATAAATAGAAGATGTTTAAAGAGGTTTTAAAAGGCTTTAGCATAGTCCACACTCAAAAAATCAGAGAATAAGTGTGCAAAAGTTCTTAGGTAAAAATTTCTTTGTGAGAGTTATTTTAAAGAGTTAAAACTCCTCGTTAATTTTGTAATTATTCTCTTTCTTTTGTATTATACACACTTCAATATAAAATGTCACGTTTTTATTAAACTCATTTTTTCCTTTAAATCCCAACAACTTTCTTCCCGATCCTTTGTATAAAATGCACCAAGTATGCTTATTATTGCTCTTTTGGTTCTTCAGCTTTCATCATGGACAAGAGCAAGACGAGCAAATCACTCGCTTAGTCGCTTAGCTTCATATGCAGAATCACGATTTGATTTCGAAGATCGTGCTAAATCACATAGCTCCAACGGGCCTAGGGATGATCCCAACGAGAATTGGGTGGCTGGCTACAACATAGCATGTGGTGGCAGGTAAGCTCAAGTTGCCCTTGAGAAGCAGCTCTAAGTGGATCAAGGCCAAACAAACACACAAATGTCATGATTCACAACTAATACTAGGCAAGCAAACAGATGTTATGCGGGCTTGACGCGCGCGCGCACACATATATTTTTTGATCTTCTCATTTCTCCATTTTGAGAATTGTATATAATAATTAGGCATGTCTGTTGGCATTATTTCAATAGGTACGAGATCCATGCTTCATTCTCTTTGCGCTTAGTCTGGTTATTTGAAGAAATTTCGATCAAAATTCCACGGGTGCCCATTTACTGCATCAATACCTCTCCATTCAAGAATGATGACTAAACAAATTCTCAAGTTGTCAACCCAAAATTATGTGAACCGAGTCGTCTAACAGGCAGTGAAATTTCTGTAACACCTCCAAAGGGCTCGCATGAGTTAGCTTATACATATCCAAGTGGATGATTTGCCAAGGTAGGGTGATCGGATCTCAGCAGCAATTTTGACATGAAGATACGAAAGCACAAGTTTACTCAAAAAATGTTTAACTTTATTTACTCAAATGCAGCTATTCCTTTACGACGATGTCATTGTAGGAATTTTCCGAGTAAAAGTACTCTCTGTCAAGTTGCAAAATGGGCGAATGTATACTTCTCCAAAGCAAGAGCTCGAGTTAGCACCCAATACAAAATTTTGGGCCAGATGGTACAATCAATATAACGTGCCAGTCCTGCAGACAATTTCTAAGCTTTCTCGGATAATTACCAATATTCATTGACAGATGCAACCAAGGACAATATTGCCTTGCTTGCACCTGCTCAACAGAGGCATCAAATCAAGGGTTATAAGAACTGCATACTTTCTTTATTGTTTTCTGGTTTTACTCAGGCTCAGAACACAACCTTCAGTTTGTGTACATGCAATTTATAACCAGAGTGCCAACCAGATTAGTGACTAACAGAGATATGGCAAATTCAAAACTTAATACTAGCCTAATTTTTTATTTTGGTTGTGTAGGTTAATCACATCATATGGGTTCCTCAAAAATATATGCAACATAACATAGACATTCCATTTTATCACTCTGCCGAAAATAAAAAATTACACGCATAAGTTGTACAATTGAAAACAACCTCAAGAACTAATGTAGAATAACATATAAAATTTATGAATGACAAACTTGTAGCTACTAAAACAACCTGCATTATACTCTCTCTCTCTCTCTCTCTCTCTCTCTCTATATATATATATATATATTAACAGTGAACCATGTCAATATACCACCAATCACCCTTTCCAACAACACTTCAACCTCAAAACCATGAGCCCACTGCAAGAAATACTAAACCAATCAAACAATAAGCATAATATACATATATATATATATATATGTATATGTATGTATGTATGTATGTTTGTATGTATGAGATTTAACGACAGTCTCATGAAGATGAAGACAGAAGAAAACAAGAAATTATAAGGACAATAATACCAGATAAACCTCGACAGGAAAAGAAATAACCAAGACATGTTACAATCCATTCAAGCTAAATACATTACACACTTTGCCGACCACCATGTTCTTCATGTCTCCACTTTGCACTTTCTTTAGTAGGATCCGCTCAACTGCAATTGCATTCTCCTTTCTTCATGGAGATTCCCCAGATCTCGGATGCATATGGGAAATTTGAATTTCAGTAAGGAGAATCATGACCGGGACTATCGGCATGCATATCCATTGAAGTATCATTGGAACTGGGAGGATTGGTATCTCTGGTCTGGTTAGTGCTGTTCTCATTGCTCCGCGTAGCACTGTTCACAGAGTAACCTCCCTGAGATAAATGATAGTGCTGGAGACTCCGACGCACTGGACTAGAAAGAGCATTTGAGAAAACAGAATTCTTGGTTTGGTCAGAGTTCCCCAAACGCACTCCTTGTCCAGCAGTTGTGGGACCAAATGCATTTGAAGATACAGGGAGTCCTGAGTGAGGCAATTGCATCAAATATTGAGGCTGTTGTTGCTGCAGGATTGGAAGCCTTGGGGATGGTGGAAGCTCCTCTGTTCCATAATCAAGTTCATTCTGCACATATCACAAAAGAACAGTGTCAGAAAAGTGCACTAGGAATTTATTGGATCTGATCTCTAAATAGATCGAAGCCATTAGTTCTAGTGGAACACAATAACTACTAGCGCCATCAAATCTCACATAGACTTCAACCTGTTTACCAAACTTCTCAATAAGTTTTACATAACAATATGAAATAAAATCAACACCTTTTTCATTATCCTATGAAGTAGGGTATTAATTTGCAACAGGATATCTATTACTATGATTGACCAGACAACTACAAGAACAAGTCTGTCACTATTGTCAGGAAGTGGACTCTCTGAGAACTAGATTAAACAGTTTCCAAGAGAAAACACGTTGTTAGAAAGAGAAGTTCATTAATGATACACAGATGAAAAGTAAACAGAAATAACATTGTCATTGCATATCTCCCAAATTAACATTCACAAAACTCTCAGATACAGAGAAAGTTTCATGAAAACAAGTATAACATTAACAAATTAAATCAAGTCCAAGATCTTCACAGTTTTGGTACTCAATCAATGACACTGGCGCCCATAGGTTCTTTTGTTATGTAATGATGCAGGAAATCGCCTCAGGTTAACTATGTTTAAAAATTAACATCTCAAAGATCTCTCCCAGGTATATTGAAACAGCACCAAACAAAAGCACATCAATAGCTACTAGCAGTTTAAAAAAGAAACAACTTAAAATAATATCAAATAACATAACCACATTCATCCACTCCATCTGGAATTACAGCTTCTACAACATAATGAGTCTGATTCAGAAAAGTGACATCAGGAAGAAATCCATATTGGCACCATGCAACCCAACCCAAAAATCGACATAGCCAAATCAAAGCACACGGCACAATCTAGGCGGGTGAAGGTCACAGAAAATCCACACATCATAGAACTACCAGTAAAGAAGCAACTAAAAATTGATATACCTGCGTGGATTAACATGATGTTTAATGTGGTAAATGAAGAAACCTGGATATACGCCAATATATCTCCAGTCGTCACTCTGATACCATCTTCTTGCCGTCTCAAAAGCCAACTGTAAAGTTTTTCCTACAGTACAAAAATCAAAGTGTTGAAGAATGCAGGAAACCCGTGGAGAACAAAAGCCCGAATTATCAGTTACGACAAAATATCCATCCATACGAAAACAAACATATTCACGTGTCAGAAATGAGCAAAAGAGGCCGCTTTAAACAATATTAAAAATCAATCCTTTAATCCAATCATACCACCCAAATTGCATCAACCCTATTTTATTCTATGTCAATTCGAGAAAAAAAACTCCTAAACCATAGCTCAATTACCGAAAAACCAACAGAAAAGGCAGAATTGAACAAACGAAAAGGGTAAGGGAACAGACCACTGAGTGGCGTTCACCGGCCTGGTGAGAAAGTCGCTGCTGGTGCATTCCATGGGTGTAGAGCTGGGACAGGGCGTTGGCGGCACTACAGAAAGTAGCGTAGATGCCTCGATCCACCTCGTCCAGCCGCGAAGCATCGGATTTCCTCTTCTTTCCCATTGGAGAAAAAATTTGGCAAATCAAATTCACCTTAATTAAATTTAATATAACTTTTTGAAGCAAAACCCTAGACGCGGTGTGTGTGTGTGTTTCGTATGTGTGTGTGTGAGCAAGTTTGTGTGTACGCGTAACCGTATCTAGGTGCAGGGGCAAGGCGATGTCTTCATTGTGACTGCGAGATGCTAGGAAGCAATTTCGTAGATGTAATGAGGACACAAAGGTTGGAGAAACGTCGTCGTCTGTGGCACGTGGCGCTGCTTCTTTGTTTTAATTTTCTTTTACCTCTATTTGGCGGCCATGTTCCCGTCAGTTAGAGTGGCCCCTGTTTTGTAAAAAAAAAGTCTCTAAAAAAATGTAAAAAACATTTTTTGAGAAAAATGAGATAAAGAAATAGAGCTTGGATAGAATCTTATTTTTACTTTTCTTTTACTTTGAGAAATTTTTTAAGAAAAATGATTCACTTTTGTATTTCTTTAGAAATTTTGAGAGATATTCTCATTCTAACTTTATTCCAACTTTTTTTCTTTTTCGCCTACAATATTTGACTCGATCATTTACCTATATTTGACTCTACCATCTCCTTAATATTTATAATAATATATAATAATAATATTAATATTTACAATTATATTAATAAAATAAATGTTAATAACATTATCAACAATTACATAATTTTTAATAATTTTTTAAAAATATATATATATAATATATACATATAACTATCTATCACATCAATTAAATTTTTTAATAAATAATTATCTATCATATCATTATAATCAATATATTATTTACCAAATATTATTTATTTAGACACAATTCTTTCTTCTTGTTTTTTTTTATCACGTTTATCTTAAAAAAATATTTACATTTTTTTTACCTTTTTTTTTCTAAAATAAAGTTTCTATCCGATCACAGCCTAAAAATAATTTAGAAATAATAACAATTACAGCCATACTAATAATAATTATATAATTAGAATAATGCTAAAAAAATAAAAATAAAAGAGTAAAATAATAATAATGATAACAATAATAAAACAAATAATAATAATATAATATTAATAAGACAAATAATAAAAGCAAGAATAATAATAAAAATTTCATTCTTTTAGCATAGGATTATTAGTAATAGTAATAACTATGGCTATAATAATATTCTTATTATGATAATAATAATAGTAATAACAACACTAACTAAAACAACAACATTAACAACAATACTAATAATAAACATAATCATAATAAAAACAACAATAAAAAAATAAATTATTAACAAATAAAATGAATAATAATAAATTTAAAAAATATTTTATTATTAACTCCAACACATTCACTAGTAATTGTCTGTTACATCTCTTCAATTATTTATACATAACTCTTGTTAAATCATTATAATTATTATATTATTTCATAAATATCATCAATTCACAAAAAACTTTTTATTTCTTTATCTTATTTCTCTCAAAAAAATTTCTCATTTTCATCACTTTTTCTCTAAAAAAAATTTATCTGAAACGAGGGATCTATCCAATTGCAAGGACAAAGTTTTTCTTCTTTTTTTGGTGAATGTATGGTATTTATGAGATAATGTAATAATTGTAATAATGTGATAGATAATTATATATAGAAAATGGAAATGATGTGACAGGCAATTATAAGTATATAGTGAATATGTTGTAATTAGTGATAAATTAAGTTTTGTGATTATTATTATTAATTTTATTGGTTAATATTTTAATTTGATTATTGTTGCTATTGTTATTATTATTATTTTATAATTATTATTTTAGTATTATTATAATTATAATAAATATATTTATAGTAGTTGTAATCATTATTGTCACTAAATTATCCTTAGTTTTTTTATTTTTTCTCTTCTCTCATAGTTTTTTTTTAGTTTTTCCTATTTTTGTTTTGTCTCATCTGCTTGAACATCTTCTCTACTTCATTTTTTCTCTTTTATCAATATTATAAATGCAAGTTTATTTATAAAAAATTTATGTTTATGTTAAAATATGATCAAAATAAAATACATTTTATTTCAAACATAAATCCATAAAATTGATAAATTTTTAATAAATATGCACACACAGAGTGTGGAATTTGGCTAGTTATTATTATGTCTATTACTTGTTATTATAATCATTTTTATTAATAGTAACAATGTTATTGTTGTTCTTGTAGTTATCAACTTCATTTTACACTACTCAATAGGCATAAAGGAAGAGGTATAATGAGCATTATTTAGTTGAAAATATATCATTTGAAGAATTCTCAAAAGAGGTAATGAGAACATAAGTCTAAATGTAGAAGTGTACAAATAAGGCAACTACACACATATACATGAGTAGGAGATTTGCACAAGATGCAAATCATTATAACATAAGTCCAAATATACAAGTATACAATAAGGTAAATACACACACATACATGAGAAGTAGATTTTTAGAAGTAGAAGAATCATGGTAACTTAAGTCCAAATGTAAAAATACACACATACATGAGCGTAGGATTTAGATAAAAGGGTAACATTGTGCAATGATGAATGGCAACACCTATATAATGCATGGCCACTCAATGGCGTCGCCACCGTAGGGATTCATATCTCCAGTCTAGCCATTGCACCATGCTGTCCAACGTGTTCTCATGTTTTAGCACCCCAATGGCTAGAAACGTTCTGTTGCTACAGTATAAGCTCCCATGAGTCCTCAGGAACATGAACGAACGAAAAGGCGATATCAGATGGCTCCTATAATGACTCGATGCCAATAACATCATGTGGTGGAGGGGGTTGCACATGTGGGCGAGTTTTATCTTAGCCTAATTCCGTGTCGGAATTAGATATGATAATCAACTCGAGATGGGGATCATCTTTCTCTAGCTCAGGGGTGTCTTGTAAAAAAGTTGGGGTGAAGAATATGTATGCTATTTGCTGTATGCTGTACAATGGCTCCCCTACAGTGCTGCATTCTCTTTGGCACCGTGTCTCTTGTGAAGTACATCATACTCATACAAAGTTAAATTATAACATGCAATGTAAGGCTGTTAGTGAACCAAGTTAAACCCGAATGCTACTTAGGCTCGACTCAGTTAAAAATTTTCAAAGCTCGAGCTCAAGTTGAGCTTTCGATCTTGAGCTCGAAATTCGAATTCAAGCTTGAGCTTAACAAGCACAATTCTAATGTAAGCTTGAGCTCAGCTCGAGATCGATTTCTGCATTACTTTTAATTAGCTATTTGTGTGAAACTTTAAATAATTGTGGATTAATGCCTTTTCCTGGAAGACCCAAATAATATACAACAATTTTTGAGAACCTTTCACGCAACAACCTGGAGACAAGAACAATAATTTACCATCTTGAGGTCCCATTTGTGTTTTAACTTTTAAATGCATTCCATATCCACAATATACATATTTCTTTCATGAAGTGTCCCACTATTTACTTAGATAAACTTTTCTTCATCCATGAAAGCAACATTTTGATTTTTGGGAAGGAACTAGGTTGCATTATTTGCAAGTTGATGCAGATTTTGTGATTTATTAATTGGAGGCCATGAAATATGTCAAGTTTCAATTTTTTTTTTCTATTATTATTAATATCAATTTATAAAATTGCTTACTAAATAGTGATGATAATGGAAGAATGCACACTATTTTTGAAAAAAAAGATCAATTTGTCTGCCACATTCATATCCTAAGTGATAAATTAAAAGAATGCCAAATGCAAATCTGAAAAATAAGATCAAACTTAATGGATCCAAAATAATGTATAGATGTCTAATTTTTAGTAGCAACATAATGAATAGTGAATCATGGTCCCGACCTTGGGCCAAAAATGTAGCCAAAAAGTTTCTTAAACTAGTCAAAATACTAATCCCTTAAGATATATAAGAAGATGCATAACAATATAGCTTCTAGATGCTAAAACTAGCAAGACAATCTTGTATTAATTGAATACTACCATTAATAAATGCATAAGACCCTCGTTCACATTTCATGAAGTATGCTTTCTGAGCATCTTTACCCAAAAATATTAAATCAAATTGAAGTCATTACCAAATTCTCATAAAAGGACTAATAATTTTCACTGCATTATTAACACTTATTCATACTGACCAAATAAAATGTCAAGGAACAAATATATGACCCAACATGGATAAGTAATATTGTTAGAATTCCATTTCCACCACGCGGTGCATCATAAATGTATAGCAAATGGAAAATAATATTAGAAGAGATCAAGAAGCTAAACAGTTCACCAACTTTTAGGACATATCACACACATACTCTTTCCAAGCAGTCTCACGATAAAATTTTATTTAGTCAAATACATGCAAACATCATTTCTCCATCTAAGTTTAATTATGTTCATCAAATCATCACAAGTTCCCAATATCCCATAGAAATGGAATAGTGCCAGTGAAAATTATCATTTAAATCACTAATTTTCAATCAAATGGAACAGTACTAGTGACAGTTCTAATGATTTCCATTAGACCAGCCATGTGAATGCTTTAAACTTAGACAATATGTACCCAAAAAAAATGAGCAAGCAACATACAAATTTTATGACATAGAACTATAAAATTAAAAGAGAAGTAATGACATGGAAAGTTGAAAGAGTATAAAATAGACAATTATTTAACCATAACATCATAACCAAATTACATGAAATAAAATTAATATAATAAGTTACTTTAGGAACAGAACAGGTATACTTAGCATGAAATTTCAATCTTGAATAAAATATTCTTAAGGGGATTTCTCTTTCTACATAGACAAAATAAACAAATTATATAACACTTGAAAAGATAACAATTAATGCTAAACATAATTATAATATCAATAATTTCAATGATCACTCTTGTTATCTTCTTCACTCTGTGTAAATGTTTGCACTATTCACTCATACATAACATCTCAATTGTCTTAAGAGCCAATGATGATTGATACCCTTGTCCTGCACTAAAGGTGGCTTTAGAAGTTGTAGTAGTAATAGGAATTGCCAAAATATCAACAACTATTTGAGATAATGCAGGGTAAATGGCCTTATTTATTTTCCACCTAGACAAGCAGTCAAAATGATTAGGATCTAATCCATGTGGGAGAAGAGCCTTGTGTAGATATTCTACCAAATCTGACCTCTAGGACTAATTGGTGCCAATAACATCAACTAAATTATCCTAATATTTATCTTGTGTTTGCTGAATTAGATTTTGGCTAAATGTACACCTGATGTAGAAATTTGAGCATATGCATTTGTATAAACATAATTTTGATAAAGGTCAAAGAGGACATTCTTTATATTTTTCATGTGTCTTTGTGCCATAAAAATGGAGTGCATCTTAGAAAGTACATACTCTATCTCGTGCATTTTTTCCTAAGATCCATGACAGCAGTAATGCACATCAATGCTCATTCCAATATTTTTCTAACGTCTGCTTCATTTTGGCCACCATCCTCCAAATGAAATCATCATCATCATTTATTGGAGCTTCCAAAATAATTTTCACTTTTAGAATTGATGGGAGGAATAAGATGCTAGTTGGATAATCACTTCTAGAGATGACTTGCGTGGCTTTCCAACATGTCTCCAAAATTCTACAAACTTTTTCTACCTTTTTTTCATTTTTTAGGTGATGGAAAAAGATCAACAAACTTCTATTTTATTTGGCGTACCATGTAAAGATAGCCTGAAATTTTAAAGTACAATTTAACATTTCATAAGTTGAATTCCATTTTGTTTGACAATTATGTATTAGATTTTTTCCTATGAGTTGCATTTGTCAAGCAGTTGCACTAAATGATGAACATCCTCTGATCAGTGCAATTTATGAACTCCACACCATTTCAAATTATATCACAAATATCACTAATTTCAGTTAAGTCATCTTGAACCATAGGATTCAAGATATGAGCATAACATCAAATATGAAATAGCTTACCATTGCTATATAGTGATTTCATCACTCTAAAATCTTCTTTCAACATCCTCACAGCTACATCATTATTTAAGGGATCATGTACAAAAATTGTATAAATTTTCTATTTAATGCCCCATTTCTTCAAGCAAGTAAAAATAGTAGAAAAAATTTCTAATCCACGTTGAGGTGGTTTAAGAGTATCCAATTTGCACTATCTTGTGGCCAGTGATGATCATATACTCAATTTTTTGATTCTTTGATTTTCATAAATAAGTTGTGATGCCTAATTTTTTCACATCTCCCAATATTTTCTTTAATTTTTCTTCTCTACCTCATAAACACATTCACAATCACCCTTCAATATATGACGGGAAATCCTTCTCCACTCGGGTGCAGCTTCTACAATGGTTTTTTATTTTTTATTTCAAATATTATTTATTCTTTAATTTTAAATAATATTATTTTTAATATTTAAAATATAATAATTTTATAATTTATAAATATTTTTCCACGCAATGTATTAATTTTACTTAGTATTTAGTTTAATTGTTTAAATGAATGTTGGTTAGCTAAGCAGATCACGTGCTGGATGAAGCTTACTTCCTTCTATTTTTTTGGTAAAGATTTTCAATCATATTATTTATTAAAATATTTTTTTGTCTCTGTTTCATTTTAATATAATTTATAAATTTTTATACCAACTTTTTTTCTCTACAAACTTTAACGCCATGTTTGGATCTTGAAATTTAGGGGGAAAAAAAAGAAAATGTTGAGAAAATAATTTTGATTGTTCGGCTAAGGAGGAAAATCATATAAAAAAGAAAATTAGAGGAAAATTATAATTTAGAGAAGAAAAAATTAATTTTCCTTACAGAATGGTGAAGAAAATGGAGGAAATTATTTTAACTCTTATTCTTCTTTCAAAAATTTTACTAATTCTATTTCTTTTATTTTTCTCTTTATTATTTTTTCTCAAATTATAAAAATTTTAATTTTAAATTTTAGTTTGATTTGATTTCTTTTTTAAAGATTTTCCTTTTTCTAATGATATTCTTTTGAACCAAACACTACACAGAATTTTGAAATTTTTTTATTCTTTTTCTTTCTTTACCGTTTTCTTGCCACTTTAAATTTCTAAATCAAACACACTCTAAATCCAAGCAAAGCCGTACTAGATATTATAGCATATGATGGATGCGTGTTGTTTCCTTATTTTCCAATCGATCTTTCAAAATTTCCTTCTTTTTTATAATTTAATCTACATGCTATTGATTGACATCGATAACTAACAAGAATATTATATAGTTAGTGCGAGAATGAATTTTGGCTAATGGAAAATGGTTTAAAGTGGTTTTATTGAGTGGCTTGCTTTGGCCTTCAAGTAGTATGGCAGCTCAGAGTTTGCACTAATATAACAATTATTTTTTAATTTAATTAATGAATTCACTATTTTTTATTCTAAAATTTATTTATAATTAATTATTACTCCTTTTAATTAATATTTTATTGCCTATATATGAACTTACATACATTTCTATCCTATATATATATATATATATATATTTTTTTTTTGTGATATCGCTAATAAATTTTTGACTAAGAATGTACCGAAGACAAGAAACCGAAAAATAATAAAAAAACTGAAGGAAAAAAAGGAAAGAAAATAAATAAAGGAAAATAGGAAAAAGAAAAACAAAAATTAGAAAAAACAACTCCGCGATGCTTTGGCGTGAGGAACACAAGGATGCACACTTTATATAGAACCTCAATCTATTGCCCAAGCAATTGTTCTCCACTCTCCAGCTATTTCTCTCTTCTCTCCTCTCTCCTCTAAATCCTAACAATGTTGTTTTTTTTTTCCATTTACCGACGGAACCACCATCTTGAGTGGAGCGGCGGCGCAACCCTAGCTCCCTCAACTTGCAGTAGTGTCGTAGGGATTGCAAGCACTGATACTTCAACAACACATAAATCGCTTGTTACATTTGTTGAGGCTCATGATTTTTGCTGAATAAAAGGTAGAGCTGGCTGATTTGATTTGTCCTCCAGCTTGGCATAGTTAGTTTGCTGGGTAGTCTGTTTGTTAGTTGGTTAATAACTGTAGTAGCCTTTAGATTTCAGTAGAAAGGAAGCCCAGTCTGATTGCTAGCTTTCTTTATTCTTGTTTTTAGTTCAGAACTCAATGAAACACACTCTGCACCGGAATAACAACTGTGTGCCTTCTGCTTTCCTTCTAGTCTTGTTCCTTTTTCTTTTGCATGTCTTTCTGTCTCGTTGGTCATAACACAGTGAGCGTAGGGTAGAATCAGATTTCTAAATGGTATCAGAGCTCTAAGAAGGATGAGCATATTGCATTTACTGTAAAATTTCTGGTCACAACATTGGAAATTGCTTCAAGGTTGGAATTGTAGAACCATCAACATGTTCGCATTGCAACATGAAAGGTCATGTTGCTGAAAGATGCTACAAACTAAAAGGATTCCCATTGGGACATAAGCTGCATCAGAAAGGTGGCAAAGGTGCAAGATTAGGCTTCCTGGCTCAAGATGGTCCTCAGGAACTAGTAATTCGTCCAATGAAAATGGAGAGAAGTTGAGCTTGACCAAGCTCAATACCAACAATTGATGGTATATCTTTGTGATGGAAAGTCAGCAGCTAACAAAATAGGTGATAAAACACCATCTGCCATCTTTTCTGCTGCCAACACTGCCATTGCACCTTCCACCTCTACTCATAATGTTAAAACCTTAAGCATGAAGAGTAAGCTTTTGTCTTCATTACGACACAATCTTAATAAAGAAATAAGAGTCAACCATTCATGGATTTTTGATACTGGGACAACAAACCACTTGATTTGTCATCCAAGCCTTTTCACTGTTACTAACTCCAAAACTTCTAAGCAAATAAAACTTCCAAATGGAACATAGGTTATGACTACACACATAGGCATAGTTAAACTAAGTCAATTGCATTAAGAAATGTGTTATGTGTTCCCCCTTTCACTCACAACCTCATATCTGTTAGACAACTCATTAATGATAGCTCATGCTACATTGTATTTTCTTCTTTCATGTGTTATATCTAGGACCTTGCTTATTGGAGAATGATTGAAAAGGGTGAAGCTAAGGTAGGCCTCTACAGATTTGAGGAGAAAAAGTTGCATCCATAGCAACTCACTAGAGACTTGCCAGAATTTTCTTAATCCTGCCACCACCAATCTTTTGCAGCAGTAAGTCCTTGTGATAGTCATGTCCTTTAGCATCATAAATTTGGCCACTTATTAGATAGGAAGTTACACCAAATAAATGATCCAATTGTAAATTCAGTCATAAATAACATGAGTGAACTTTCTTGCCCAATTTGTCCCCTTGCAAAGTTGCATGTAAAATGCTTTGGAGATAGTGTGCATAGATCTTCATTTGCCTTTGAAATGATACACTATGACTTATGGGGTCCTTGTAGTGAATTAGCATATGATGATAGTCGTTTCTTCCTAACTATTGTGGGCAATTTTATGAGAACAACTTGGGTTTATCTCCTTAGAACCAAAACAGAAACAAAGCCCTGTATCAACACCTTCTATAATCTTGTGCTAAACCAATTTAATACAAAAATAAATATTCTTAGGTCTGATAATGGCATAGAATTTAATCTTAGAGAATTTTACCAAGAGAAAGGAATAGTACATTAGAAAACTTATGTAGAAACCCCCCAACAAAATGAGATAGTTAAAAGAAAATATCAACAGTTACTAAACATAGCAAGAGCCTTGAGATTCTAATCAAATATAACCCTTGGATATTGGACCAATTGTGTACTCACAGCCATTTATATAGTAATTAGAACACCAACCTTTATCCTAAACAATAAAACAGCCTACCAAGTGCTTTTTTGGAACACAACCTCCATACCAACTCATGAAGACTTTTGGCTGTCTGTGTTATGCAATAACACTTAAATAAGGTAGAAGAAAATTTGATGCCAGGGGCAGAAAGTGTTTGTTCTTAGAATACCCTTATGGAGTGAAGGGATACAAGCTACTAGACTTAGAAAATAAAAGTGTATTTATCTCAAGTGATGTGATCTTCTATGAGCACACTTTTCCCTTCAAACCAGAAGTAGAATCTAATCAGTTTACACAGTTTCACACTTATATACCAATCACTTGTCCTGCACTCTACAATGAGTCAACTACTGATACACAACAACAAAACCAATCTAGTTCTCTTCTTAATGATCCTAATCCATGACTTCCTGATAACCAACAAACAGTTCTAGAGTCAACTTCCAACCGAACATCAAATTGGGTAATAGACTTAGTGTAGCAACCAGCAAACACTGTTCCATTGAATAACTAGCCTCAACCTCTTTTGAGAAGATCTGGTAGGGTTAGAAATGCACCAAAGTATCTCCAAGAATACTACTGTCAACAAGCCTCATTGTCCTCACCGCTCTCAGATCAGCAAGGTAACTTCAATGCCATAGCCTCAACTAAGCACCCATTGAGCACTATTCTATCTAACAGCAAGATCTTGGCTCATCATCAAGTTTTCTTAGTTGCTATTTCCATACAAGAAGAGCCTAAAACTTTTGTAGAAGCCTACAAGGATCAAAGGTGGCAAGAGGCAATGCAAGCTGAGATTGATGCACTAGAAAGGAGTAGTACATGGATTTTAACAGACCTGCTAGTAGGAAAGGAAGCCATTGGGTGTAAATTTGTGTACAAAGTTAAATTCAAATCAGATGGTAGTGTGGAGAGATATAAGGCTAGATTGGTAGAAAGAGGGTTCATATAAAAGGAGGGAATATACTACCAAGAAACTTTCTCACCAGTGGCAAAATTGACCCCAGTGAGATGCTTTTGGCAGTGGCTGTAGTGAAGAAATGGAAGCTGCATCGATTTGATGTAAATAATGCCTACCTGCATGGTGATTGGAATGAAGAAATATACATGAAGAAACCTCTAGGATACAATAAAGGAGGTTCTACACAAGTATGCAAATTGAAAAGGAGCTCGTATGGCTTAAAATAGGCCTCTAGGCAATGGTATGCCAAATTGTCCTAGGCACTTGTCAACTATGGTTTTACACAAAGCAAGGCTGACTACAGCCTCTTCATGATGAGAAAAGGAGTTGACTTCATGGCTTTACTGGTCTATGTGAACGACATAATTATAGCTAGCAATTTAGACAACGAAATCACAAAAGTAAAGGAGTTTTTGGATAAGACTTTTAAGATCAAGAACTTAGGAAGTCTCAAGTACTTCCTAGGAATTGAAGTAGCAAGAAATGAGACTAGAATACATATTAAACAACGCAAATATGCATTGGATATCCTCTCAGATTGTGGCCTACTAAGAGGTAAGCCAAATAAAATACCAATGGAGCAGAAGACTAAAATGAGCTGACAAGGAAGTGCATCTGTAGAGGATCTTGTTATCTATAGAAGGCTAATAGGGAGGTTGCTGTACTTAACTACTATGAGACTTGATATTTCTTACAGTATGCAAACTTTGAGTTAGTACATGTAGAGCACTACAGAACAACACCTAAAGGCAGCATGTAAGGTGCTGCATTACATTAAAGGGACACCAGGGCAAGGATTTTTCTTCCTAGCTAACAGTGAACTCCAACTGAAAGCATTCTGTGATTTAGATTGGGGATATTGTGTAGACACTCATAGGTTGATTGCTGGTTATTGCATTTTTCTAGGATTTTGCTTAGTGTCCTGGCATTCAAAGAAGCAATCAGTGGTGTCAAGATCGTCAGCAGAAGCAGAATACCGAGCTATGGCATCAACTTGTGCAGAACTGACATGGATAAGGTATATACTTGCTGCAATTGGAGTGGACCACCTTGGACCTTCAGAACTATATTGTGACAACCAAGCAGCACTTCACATCAAACGGAACCCAATATTTTATGAGTGAAGCAAACACATTAAAATGGACTGCCATATGGTGAGAGATCAGCTTCAAGCAGGCCTTGTCAAGACCTGTTACATACCAACAAAGAGACAGATTACAGATGTGATGACTAAGCCATTAGTTTCAAAATTGTTTAACTATCATTTGAGCAAGATGGAAATGGTGAATTACCACTCCTCATCTCAAGGGGGGCTGTTGAGACTCATGCTTTTCGTTGAATAAAAGGCAGAGCTGGCTGATCTGATCTGTCCTCCAGCTTGGCATAGTTAGTTGCCCGGTTAGTTTGTTTGTTAGTTGGTTAGTAACTATAGCAGCTTCCAAATTTCAGTAGAAGGGAAGCCTAGTCTAATTGTTGGCCTTATCTGTTCCTGTTTTTAGTTCAGAACTCAATGAAGTAGTAGAACTCTGCACTGGAATAACAACTGTGTGCCTTCTGCTTTCCTTCCAGTCTAGTTCTTTTTTCTTTTGCATGTGTTTCTGTCTTGTTGGCCATAACACAGTGAGCATAGGGTAGAGTCAGATTTCTACAACATTGCTAAGAAATCGAAAGCCAGTTTTGTTTGGGAGAAGAAAATCCTGCGCGATTTATTCAAAGGTTTTTCTCTTGACAATTATTCCATCGAAGCACAATTGAGACAGAGGAGGTTAAAGAAAGATAGGGCAATTGAAAAAGCACAGCACGAGGAGGAGATGGTACGTATTCTATTTTTCTTTTTCCTTATTTTTGAGCAGGATTTCTTGTGTTTTCTGAAGTAGGAGACTAAATATTTTTCAGCTTCATCTTAGGCTCGATTGTCTAGAGATCGCGCTGTAGCCGACTTCCAAGGCTGGGAGAAAACTGAAGAAGAGGTAAAAGCATTTATAAATTATAATGGCACCCATTCTGTCCTTTCCTTTTGTGTCGTCTTTGTTGGATTGTCGTGATTTCATCCTTTCCCAAAATTAAATCGTTGCCGACTTTGTATTTTGGTTCATTCACAGTTTGAGTTTGGTCAAAGCAAAATTAGGTGAGAGATCAGGTTACGTGAAGGCCGTGCTAAGCCGAGATACGTACTTACTAAATATCTTGATTCTTGAGATGGCTTCGAGATTGGAATAAATCAACTATACGTGAACAATTTTTTCTTTTTAAGTTTTTTGGATGATTGTCACTATTCCTTCTGTCAATGGTGGCAAAAAGAATTAATGAAGCTTCAAATTCTCATTGATAGCTAACAATGACTGTATTTGATTTCCTCTTCGGTGTATGTATATTGATTTCAATTGTGATGTCGGGGATTGGCTGTAAATGAAATGGAAACGCTACAAAATGACATAAAGATGGACCTCAATATAGACAGGGCTACCTCAATGCATATAAAATATTGGGAGGCATGTACACTTTTCTTTCTGGTTTCTTCTAAGACTAGCACGTGTGGGGTAGGATCTAGACTTCTGTCAGCATCTTTTGTTCTCTTATGTTTTTTCTCATTTGTTCTCTGTTCTTGATTTGCTCTTCATTGTTTAAGGTTTGGAATTTATGATTCACAATGCCGGCATGGGTAGAGTTTCTATGATGCCACGGATAACCTTCAAATTCTTGTGCACGAGACTGTTAATTCTGCGTTCGAGAATTTTATTTTCCAGTCCACATATTTATCATTCTTTAGAAAATTGATAATTACGTTCAACATTTTCGCTGAATGTTGATGCTATCCTTATTCTCGGTGATTCTTGTTATTCGTAGCCACACAAGAAAAATTAGACGGGGCCGATCCTCAATGTTTTCAAACCCAGACACGTAATTGAATTGGATGACTTATCGGTTTACTAGGTTACTGAGTTGATACCATTTGACTCGAATTAGAAATATAATAATACATACATACATCTATATATATATATATATATATATATGGGTGCTCGTAGGCATATATAATAATATGTTTTTGCATAAATTTTTTGTATAAAAAGTAATAATAAAAGTATATTCTATATTGAATAAATCATCTAATCTAATATGACAAACATATCATATTGTGATAAATATCAATGGAAAATTAAAGCAACAATGTCATTTAAATTACTATAACATAGCTACAATCAATGATAAATTTGAATGAAAATTACAGCACCAATGTCATTCCAATTACTAAAATATAGCCACAAACAATCATAAATTTGAATTTAATTTCTGTCATCTTCTTCAACACCATCACCATCATCATCAAATGTAGTTTGAAGACTTCAATATTAATGTCTCCAATTATGAAGGTATCAGTTTCTTTACCTAATATTAAAGAAAATTAACATTAAATTACCATAAATGAAAATCATAAAAAGAAAAAGGGAAAGACAAATAGTTTTAACCAAGTCTATAGATGGCTATAAGCTAGGCTCTTGTCCAATTCATGGTAATTTTTTTTCTAGTATGTTTCCTAAATCATCATAATTGAGTTTACTTGGAGGATTTTCTTTTACAATCAAAAATAATATTTTATCTATGCACTCATAATATATAGGGTCATTAGATCTTTTATTATAGTTAACCTTAAAACAATTAGATAAAAAAAAAAAAGATGAAAACACTAAATTTCAATTTAGTTAACTAAGTATACAAGAATAAAACATAATGAATAACAAACCTGTATTTACCTATTTTGCAAGTGTAAGTTATAGTACACATAACCTAAATCACTTAACCTCTGATGCTCTAATTTGTTTTTCTTTTTTGTGTGAATACGTTTAAATACACTTCAATTATGCTTGCATCTAGAAGAAGCTGTTTGACTTAATATTCTAATAGCCAACTTTTGTAAATGGGGAGCATCAATTCCAAACAATTTCCACTATTCATCTAACAAGATAAAATTATTAAGAAATTAAAAAAGAATATAAAAAATAATGCAAATTATAGTACAAAAAGATATAATTCTATATTTTAAAGCTTACCAGGGCGAGTTGATTTAGCAATACTCAATGTACTTGGCCTAATAAAGCTCTTCAATCTATCTTGATATAAAAATATTTCATTATGGGCTTCAATCTTTCCACTATCAACTCTTATATCAATATAGTTCAACAATTCACTTACAATTTTTTGAATTTGTACAAAAAGATTCTTTTTCATACAGAAAAGTTAGGTTTAAAAAATATGCAGCAGCATGCAAATTTTTTCGCAACATTTTATTCCGTCTTGTATCAATAATGCCAATGTATTGCTAATAGTCTTCTTTTATTCCTAAATAATTCTTTAATATGCTTTCTTGCTATGTATATGCCTTCACAGATATAACTCAGTATTGGTTTCTTATCAGAATCACAAATGCGCAACAAACGTAGAAGTGGAGTTCCAAGTCCCACAATAATAATTGAATTATTTCAAAATGTTTCACTTAAAACAATTTGCTTAACTTGTCTTGCAATATCCTTTATCAAACATTTCGTAAAATCAGAAGAGATTACCATTGCTTGAAAGTCCTCTTCACGATCATTTAAACTTTTTAGTGCAATAAAGATAGTTGCAAAATGAGTGTTTCTAGGTTGAATAATTTCTTTCAATCCTTCTTTTTTTTTTCTCGACCAATAAAGGGGCCATTTGTTATTCTAAATTAAACATGTCACTGTAGCAGCAAGAATATATGAATCTTCAATATGAAACAATTTACAAATGTCTTTCATAATCAAATTAATACAATGAGTTGCACAAGATGACTAACAAATAGTGTGATACCTATCAGAAAGTAATTCACCACCCTAGTTGCCTTATAATTGCTTGCATTATCCGTGACAATATGAACTACGTTACTTGGACAAATTATTTCCACAATTTTAGCAAATAAATTGTACAAATTTTCAGCATTTGCTTCAATTCCAAATAGATCAATAGACTTTATAAATGAGATTCCACCGACATAATAAACTAAGAAATTAACTAATGGCCCTTTCCTAGAATCTTTCAATCTGTTACTCATTATTGTACATCTTGTTCTTTCCACTAACTCCTAAAAGAATCAACAATAATCTCAACTTGTTTTTTGGCATCATTCAAAAGACGGCAAAGCATGATAACTAGGTCTAGTGTAATCATGACCTATTGATGCAACTTGACTCATGGCAATTTGAAAATATAGAGAATTGCATGTATTTAAAGGTATACATGCATAATAAAACCACAATGCAATCGATATATTAGTTTTATGCTATTTTTCTTGATTTTGTAAGGAAGCTTTTATTGTAGGTTGTTGAGAGGGATCACAAGTACCAATTTTGAAATACTACATATTCGTCTCACTTTTGTTATTCTTTGGTTTGTTTGGACACTCAAACGGTTCATGTATCACTTTCATTGATTAAGACCTTAGATTTTACCTATATTAAGGAGGGTCATACACGGGCTTTTAACGCCGGTTGGGTGGGTTATATTTCAACTTTTAACTCTAGTTGAGTAAGTCATAATTCACTTATTTCTCGGTGAGATGGTGGACAAGCTCCTTACTCTATTTCGGTTGGTCCCTAACATATTACGTTACAATAGGGTCAAGGTTATTCATTTTGTATATATAATATAAAATAATTTTTTTTTAATTATATATCTAAAAAAGGATAAATATGTATAATATTGTTCTTCAAAATCCATTGTGTGTTCTCAAATTAGTATGTGTTTTATACTTAACAAGTTTAAATTAACATGTATTATATGTAAGATATATTAATAATAGAAGTACACTCTATATATAAGAACATAAACAAATTATAATAAAATTTTCTCACATAAGACGAACGTAGAAATTTATTAATTTGAACTATATTATGTTTTAAAATTTATATTTAAATATAAATAAAATTAATAAGTAAAAGTGATGAAATTTTTTTTAGAAAATAAGTATGCATATTAAATATCAGTTTATTAGTGCAAAAATTAAATTAAAACAAAACTATACAAATTCAATTTTAATACATTTTTTATTTTTACAAGTATAAGTGCAGAGCAGAAGATATGAGTTTATAAGGAGTTTAGTATTGATAGATTTACTAATTCAACTACTATACTTTATACTTTCTACTTTCAACTCATACAACAAGATGAAATTATAAAATTCTCAATTTAGTAAAATAATTTGAAACTACATAGGTTTTTTCTTATGTAATACCTAAAATTTAGGGCATTTAAAAGCAATGAGGATATTAATATCAGCTATTTATTTCTTTAATTATTCAATTTATCTTAATTATTTTCGGATAAATAGTAAAGGCTAGAGATAAATGAGTGTGAAAATTGATATGTGCATGGTTGTGATGCTTATCTTAACCAAACCTCGGAGATAATTAAACAATAATTAATTTTATCTTTTAGGATGTAAAAATAATGAAAGACAAGATTTGATTGATTGATATAAGGAGTTATAGTTATTTTATAACTGAGAAATACGAAATTCGGTATAGCTCAAACTTTGAATTTCCTTGTATAATAAATTGCATAGATGAAGAGAACCATGAACTGTAAGACATCAATGACAGCCAATTATGATGTTTTTTTTCTTTGCAAATTTTTATATTGCATTATATTGATCTCACAAACAAAATAAAACAATTGACACCTTACCCTAGTTCCTTGTTGCTCATCTCTTTCATGTAAAGGTCATTTGTCTCCCACATGTATTGCATGTATTCGAGCCTTGAGAGTGCCGCAAAGTCATGGACTCCTGTCTGTGGGAGATATTATTTTTTCCCAAAGAAGAAACGAATAAACTTAATCAAAGTCCTGTTAATTTTACTCTTTCCCTTCGAAGCCTCACTTGCCAGTTGCCACCCGTCAGAGAACAATTAACGGACCACCTTTACAAACTTCTATTTCTTGTTGGTCGTAACTCCTACCTTGGCCCATTGCTGCTGCTGTCAAAAACTAGTTTTTCGAAGTACCAACAAGCTGAAGCAGGTCATTGTATGACTGCATCGGCCTACTGATTAAGTAGGACATCGTATTTCATGTCCGTGAATAGTATACTTTGTCATCTGCCAGCATGAGTGATGAGAGACCTTGTGATATTTGATAACCAACTATTGTCTCCTCAGCAGGAACTTTAAGGAATAAGCTATTGTAGAATACAGCCCGGAAAGAGAAAAATGAACTAAATCCAACATGAACGACCTTCGTTATGACTTGGAGACATTATTTCATTGACATTAATTGAAAAAGATTCGCATACAAACCATCTTAGCCATAATTACAATGACGCTGAAAAGATCCAAACAGAAACATTCTTAGTTTTAATAAACGTACATTCTTATTGAAAAGACTGAGCATTGTATGACAACAGAATAATTATGAAATCAGTTAGCTTTAATTAATTTGCTGGATGGACTGTGTAGTAAGTTTGGAGCAAAGTGAGGCAGAGCAGAAACGTGGCGGCGAAGAGAGCAACAGCAGTCCAAGGACCGTGAAAGTAAGTGTGAACGAGCTCAGCCATCCATGTATTGGCCTTGCTATTGCAGTGCTCCTCAATCTTCTTCTTCACATCATAGAAAGTACTCCAATTGTCCGCTCCAAACGTGCGGATCTCTCTGAAAACTCTGACCATTTCCTCATCACTTCCTATGCGGCTAAATATTACGCCCCTTTCTCGCAGCTCCTCCACTTCTCTTGGATTCTGAATCTGTGATTTCATGAAATTGACGTAAGACATCACTGCGCGGTTGGTTGCACTTTCTGGAGACATTTCAAAGGCTATGGTGTTGGAGTAGAACGGCTTGATATCGTCGTTGATATACGTGATGGGAAGCCGAAGAATTCCGTAGCAGTAGTAGGAAGTGAACCTGACGTCCGTTAGGCCTTTAGAACTCGGCTGAAAGTGAACGCCCTTTGATTTGAGGTATGTGACAGAACGAAAAGGAAGGGTTATCAGGTCAAGCGTCTGACTGCGAGTTCTGTTGTTGTCCCTTCTCCATATTTGCTTCCGATATCTTAATATTTGATGAAGAAACCAGCTGGTTTGTTCGCCGCAGTGGATCCAGGTGCAGTCCCTTTTCTCACAATAATTTCTCGATAGGCTTCAACAAGGTGAAGAGGCTCAAGTTCCCTGCCTGATTCCCAGGGAAGCGCTTCCGGCCAATTCTCATTCTCGAAGTGCGTGGTATTTAAGAACTTGCGAAGCAATGCTTCTCCTTCACCAACTGGAGATCATAAATCAAGCAACAGCCTGACAACGCATAATGGAATCTGATTCTCAAGCATGAAGATATCGCGGATTATAAATACGGATGTCGATAGGCCAAGGGGATCACGCATATGCTCCTCCTCGCCCAGTTGCATTTTCATGGAATATATGAGGAAACAAGCATCACGGAGCATCATCTCAGTCAAGTAGTCATCTTTGCACTCGACTCCTTCATAGTAACTCCTGATTTGATCTATTCTCTCCGAGATTTTTCCCCGGAAGATGCCTTTGTCCGGCCTTTTTGCTGGCTGAGACGAACGTATTAAGCATCTCCTCCTTGAATTCTTCGATCCAGAGAAGGTGGGGTTGACCGTGGTGGTACGGTCCTAGTGAAACAACCACCGGATCATAAATCAGTGGGCTCTTGTCATCTCGCAAGTGCGGTCGCACTCTGTGAATGCGCTGTTGCTTGGATTCTACTGAAATCTGCACGTTATTAACGTCGGATGAAGGAGCTTCTGCCCTTTCCTCAATAGCTACATCACTAGTATGAGATTCTTGTTTTATGCTGCAGGTGTCAACTTGTGAGACTGATTGGCCTTCCATTGATGTAGAAGAAGAAGAGTAAACCTCTGTTTTCTAGGTCATGAACTTTTGTTTTGAGGCAGGGGCAAGAAATATGATTTACGAGCTTGGAACGCGAGGAAGCTATATACCTTTTGTCCTAAATAAAGAACAAAAAGAATTTAGTACTTTGCTTGCAAGAGGCATATAATTCACTGCAGCACTAAATTAAAGGGCGATTTACATTTGCACTTAATAAAAAATGTCTCTAATTTTTTTGGCCAAATTATATAATCGTTATCCCTCGACTCTTGAAAAGCATTACAAATTGCTGTCGGAAAATATAAAATGATGCATATGTCCCTAGAAGAATCTAGTGAAATATTAGTGTGTTGCAATTGCCACATATGCGTTTTGTATCAAATTTGCAATTTGTATCTAAGCTCTCTAATATTTGCCTTGAGATACCAAAACCATTACATGTAGCAGCCGAAAAATTGTAAAGTAGCATTTATACCTTTAAATGATTTTAGTAAAAATGAGAGATAAATAAAAAATTCAATGTATTGAACTGACAAATATATTCTCATGTGCTTAATGGAGTATCAGATGTGTTTGGTGCTTGTTTGTCCACCATTATCTTTTTGGATGAATTGCTTGGTGTATATAAATGGAATAAGATGGAAACAAAATGAATATATGAATAGAATAAATATAAGAATAAAAAAATATAAATTATCACATGGATAGTATGTACAAGTAATGAGAAAGAAATAGAATTATCATTCAAAATTCCATTCACACAGTTGGTAAATAAAAAAGAATTTATAAATATTACGAACTTATAATGAAAAAAATTCTCCCCAAAATAATTTTTTGTACAATTGTGTACTAAAAACTCAATTGATACATATATTTTTCAAAGTTTAAAAAAATTCACAAATTAAGAAAGACTTCCACACAAAAAATAATTTGTTTATTTTATCAATTGAAAACATAAATAATTACACAAGTTGTTGAATTGATAACCAACAAATAACAAATCAATTCAAAAGCCTCAACATTTTTTGTATGGCATAGGGTTTCAATATTTACAAAAGGTTGATGCCAAATAATAATAAGGATGAAAAAGTTGTGTAGTTGAATAAGAAGAAAGAAAGAAAAAGAAGAGCTAGGTGCTAGATTTTTTTGTGTTGACATAGAGTTTATAAATGACAGATGTCCACAAGATTGTATAAATATTGTTTTATGTTATTTATAAAAATAAAAGATAGAGAATGAGACTTAAAATAGGTAAAAATAGAATAAATTAAAATTGAAGGAGAATATTGACAAAAAAAAAATAATACAGTAAAATTTAAGGACACTCAATATCTATGCATATAAAAAATAATAATATTTTTAAGTGTAAATTTTATGCCATTCATAAATTTCATAATATGATAAGAGAAAGAAAGATATTTGAGAAATAGAAAACATAGAATAAATATGAATTGAGACAAGTAACTGAAATAAGAAGAAAATGAGGAAGTATAGTGAAATAAGAATATTGATAAATAATTAAGGGAATTTTAGTAATTATATATTACACAACCATAATATATATATATAGATGATAAAAGGATTACTTTGTCAAATAAGAGTATATGTTTATTCTTAACAAATTAAGAATAAATAAACCCCATAGTGATGAGAGAGGATCAGGATTCTTGTACTTTTAAGAATCAATATTCATTCAGAAATGACTATTTTAATGTAAATTTTATACTAACCATATAAATTTGAATAGGGTTAGAAATTCTTATTTTATTCTCAATTCAATTTTGCACACCAATCATGCCCTTGTAGCCATTATAAGTCATACAAGTTTATACGTGGCATTTGATTTGCACGTTAGAAATGGATTCAGATTCGAAATTATTCACCTCGAATTTGAAATATAGTTATTCATTCCAATACATTTGATTAGTTCCAAACGTGTAATGTGTATCATTATTATAGTTGATTTTTGATTCATTAACTCTTTCGAAATGAGAGAAAAATTTTCAATTTTAACTTTAATTTATATAAGTTAAAAAATAAACAATTGCAGATAAACATTTCTTATGTAAATTATTTTAAAATTTATAGTTTTAGTAATCTATAATATATTATAAATTATTATGTTTTAAATAATCAAAATATTTTTTCAAAATTAAATAATATTATAAAATAAAAATAAATATAAAATGTTGAAAGAAAAAGAGAATATCAAAGAAAAATAAATATTATAAATCAATTAAAATAAAGAAAAAATTAGTTAGTCTAAAGCTCTCAAGCATAATTTAATAATATATCAATAGTTTGAACGAAAAACCATAAAAAATCTGTAAGCGAGACAAAACAAAGTCGAATGAGTAATAGAGAAAAAATAATGAAAAAAAGAGAGCAAAATAAATTAGGAGATAGAAGAGAAATAAAAAAGGTTAAAATTATGTATTATGTATGTATTACATATTTATTAAATTAATGTGACTTATAGATTTTAAATTAATTATATGATAACTAAGTTTGGGTTTCTCCCAAAATCCGTCATCTTGCTAGAGATTTGGTAAATCTAAATTTTTGGATATGGTTCTCAAATTTTGATTCTAAGTTTCATTCAAATTCCTAATTCCAAATCCCTCTTACTAAATGCCACCTAATTCTCATATGCATTGAAACTTTAAGTGCCAATATATAAAGTCCATTATGGGTGTAGTGGTATCTTTTGTTCTCTAATTTATC
This sequence comes from Avicennia marina, assembly GCA_019155195.1. Taxonomy (NCBI): domain Eukaryota; kingdom Viridiplantae; phylum Streptophyta; class Magnoliopsida; order Lamiales; family Acanthaceae; genus Avicennia; species Avicennia marina. The sequence goes on along the minus strand of CM032754.1, from coordinate 13,517,902 downwards.
GGTCTTTTTTGTCATAGAAAAATTATTCTCACATATAGTAATTATTTTTGATCATTTTAATAAATTTTCTAAAATGTTCTCATAAATAAATCTAAGTATATACTATTTATTACAACTAACTACTTTTTACAACTTAAATAAAAAGGACTAAAATGCCCCTCTTTTTTTTTAGCTTATTTTTACTTTTCTTCTCACTTTTCTGTATTTTCTCTTTTTTATCCTTTCCAATTAATTTAATTTAATTTATTTCCTCTGATTTAATTTTTCTATTAATTTTTTTTTGTATTTTATGTAAATTCTTAATGCATTGTTACTAAAAAATTGTAAAATTTTATTGTACTTATATAAATGATTTTTGTTAGATGATAGATTATGAACAATTCAAATATTTATATTATAAAGTCACAATTTTATTTGTTTGCATGATAAAATAATTTTTTATTCTTTATACCCATACTTAAGTGCGCACAAATTACTGGTCTTGTATATTTATAAATGCAGGATGGTTTATAGAAAAGAGATGAGTTGTATTACTAACTCTACAATGATACAATTAAATGAAGCTAAACAAAAACTAAGAATTGGGTCTATTCAAAAATGTATCATGTGCATTTGCATCAGATATTTAAAATTGTGATTATCTTATTGAAAAAACTGAAAATTTAATCTATACCATTTAATATAGTGTCGGACCCCTAGATTCTAAATTTGGTCACTCTAAGTAGATTTAGAAAAATAGATTTATATTTTATTGACAATTTAAAACAATATACCCATTATTGTAAATTTTATTCCCCAACTTTCCTATTTTTAAGGATAATTTCTTAAGAAAAAACTAGATGGTGGTTGGGTTTCATAAACTATTACAATTTTAAAATTTTATAGTACACAGTTTTGAGAGGGCACTGCATTTATACCTTTATTTTAAATTTAAAGATGCCAAAGTTGCAAAATTATGGTGGCTTTTGCATTCTTCAACCTATTAACAAAACGTTATGAATGTTTTTTTTTGCTCTTTTTACTCATTATTCAATGCACTTTAAATTCATAGAAGAATACATTTAGAAGAAGCATATTCTAAATTTTGGATTGAAATTATGTATATCAAACAATTTTTATATTGAACTTTTGTCATGCCTCGAATCTGTGATCATGACATGGCAATACCAATGAACAACCTCCACGAATACCAAAATTAACAAGTATTATAGCAACTAATTCATTAATTGTCATAAAATAACCAAAAGGGTAACATCCGAAGGAATAATCATAATACTATCTCGCAGTGGAAAGAAAACATCCTAACTATTGGATTAGTCAGATCGTATTTGCCCATGAAACCAACGAAAATAACAAAACTAGTATAAAGATCTTTGCCTCTCTTTCTCTTGTTAGATCTACCATTTCGAGTGAGTTTCTCTTTATTTGCCTTCTCTGCAAAAATAACATCTAAAGTACGTGAGCGAAAAGTCGCCCAATATATGGTACCTTGTGCTTTTTCGTTTTTCAATAGGATGTGAGTAGAAAATAATATTTTGTACAAACACAATTTCAAAACAGACAATATAAATCACATTGGAAAACAATTCAAAAATATCATAATATTTCACAAATATTCCAATCTATTTCAATACCATTTAGTTCGCACATCCCTTTTTCTTGACTTGGTAATGGTGATATATACTTTGTGTATTTATTTCCACTAAGTAAGATCGAGTAAGGAGTGTCGCATGCAATTGGCGATGCTGTCATGGCCCCAAGGCTTCAACCTCATTTAAAAGGTATCCCTATCTTTACACTCGATGAGTAGGGTGACGTATCAATTTTTTTCACTATTAACCCCATTACTTCTACCCATTTGGATAGCTCCTACTTTAAATTAGAAGGGTAGAACTAGTTCCATACTATTGTCAGGATCACATGAGAAGCTTTTACATTTGTCACATGGATTTAATTTCAAAGTATTTAGTTTAAAAACAATTTTATTTTGCAAACATCCACATCCAAAATTTCATGAAACCAATAAACAATTTCAATTTCACAAAAATTCAATTGTCAAAATATACTTTCATAACCAATTATATTTGAAAATAATTTTAAATGGATAGTAAAATTTAGTTGTAACACAAAATAGTTTTAAAAGCATTTGGTAAAGCTAATAGGGAGTAATCACTTACCTAAAGCTAATCTTGTTGGTCAATGGCTCGCTGGATATCAATTCTTGACTTCTTATTCATTCAACTAAATTTCTGTTCAATACTCAGTTTAACTATATCCTATTCCTTCAAATACTTTGTTGTGTATCCTACGTCTCTCATATTATTATCCTTTTAAACTTTTGATTACCTATTGAGTAGGTTTTCATATCCAAGATTTATTCTATTACTATTCCCTACATCCTATTAAGCCTTGAACAATATTTTAAAGTCTATTTTAGTATCAAAATTGGATAATTAAGTCTTAATTATGTGAAAATAATATTATGTTAATTTTTCGTGGTTCTTTGCTCGTGGAAACAGGTTTCACGAGTATGAAAAGTGGTTCTATGCCTGTGAAATGAGTTGTAGTACACTCTGTTGTAGCTTGTGTTTTTACCTCACAACTACAATAGGGTTAGTTGTGATTGCAAAGCTCCCATCCGTGTCTGCACCATCAACAGCAAGATGTTCTGTTTTTCCCGCAGTTTGCCTTCATAACTGCAAAGACAGCAGCCATGACCACAAAGTTAACTCCCACAACCGCAGCAACTGCAAGACGTACTACCTTAGGCCGTAGTTACGCTTTTCACTCATGGGTCTACTTCCTACAACTGTGAGACAAATTCTTTTGACTACGGAGCTGACCGCAAATCGAGACTGCATACACATTTAAGGCACCGTGTGATTCCAAACGCCATTCTAACCAATTCTAATCACCATTTCCACTCCATAAGCATGTTCCAAGCATTCCTAGGGTCCTCTAAACCTATTCAAAAAAATAAAAATTCAATCTTGCAAAACTTCGCATAATTTTTCAATCCAAAATTTCATCTAAGCTCAAAATATTTCTTATACATGAATTCTACATCAAACTTCATACGCATAGCTCGTCTTCAACATCATAACCCAAATTTTAATTCATGTTTTACCCATAATTTACATTCTTCTAGTGCCTAAGTGTGTAAAATAAAGTCCTTAATACATGCACGAATTCTGCAGGATTCAAACTGAAACAACTTAGCTCAAATCCTATGTGTTGTGAAACTAAATGAGTTCCTCACTCCTTTGCTCTCTCTAGATAGTGGCTTGCATCTCTTGGGGGTGAGGAAATAACCTTTTTCCTAAGGGTTTAGCCCATATATATATTATGGTGTGATTAGTTTATTTAAGGAAGTTTAGGTTTTCTTATTCTTGGGCAGAAAATTCACACTCATTTTCTGTTATTTTTCCAGCCATATATCAGCCTCTTTCTCCCAAATTCACCCTCCTTTAAGCTTGGAAATATTCCTCCATCAATAACTCAATTTTTGGTAAGGTTTGACTTATACAACTAGGTGTATACTTAAACTTTCCCTCATAATTTTCATACGAATTTTCTGTAATCAATAGTATAAAAATTAGCCTTAATCTCCCTAATTTAATATCCTTTTTGCATGGCAACTATCTCCCACTAATGCCCATTCTTTTGGTAGGGTTTACATTGCACTGTTATGCGTATATTGTCTTCCATATACCCACTGATATCATGACCAATGTTTCAAACGAATAAATAAATAAATAAATCAAGAATTTATTAATCAAATACTTCACCATAATTGCCAATAACATCCTTGTAAATATAGCTATGGGGCCCCCAAAAATTCAAGGTATTACATACTCTTTATAAAAAGTTTCATCCTCGAAACTTGCATTGACTTACTCCGAATTGGATAGGAGTATTGATTCCTTGTTTCTTCTTGGTTTGGCTATCCTATAAGTTTACCCTAATTCTTTAGACTTACGCCCTAAGTGCATATTAAATTAACCCAACATAGGTGAACAAGAAACACCTTATTCAAATAAGCTTAAGAGCTAAATTGAGTGGTAGTCGTTACTTGCAACCACGCTTTCAGCATTGTCTACCTTTTCCAAGTTAAAGCAAAGACTCTGGCCTTTCCTCTAGGCTAGAGGTTTGTTAGGTCGACCCCGAATTTATTGCCATTGCTGCCACTATCATTATTGCTATTGTTGTTACTTGTGGCAACTAGTCGTAGGGTGCTGTTCCTACATTCTACAGCACGATGACATAGTTGGCCACATTTGAAACTCGCACCCATTATCCTACGCCATGCTCCTGTATATTGATGCCCACATAGAGTGCACTTGGCTGGTGGAGGCAATGCTCTACCATTCCTAGATCGGTTTAGTTTTTGTTGGTTGGCCTCGCTACAGACTGTCCTTGCTATTTAGCTTTTAAGTTGGAATCAAACGTAGGTTACTTTAAGTCGTTTTCTACCTCTCTCCAGTTAATGTCAGCTTCCTCTTGAATGATAGCTTTAAGTAGCTCCTTAAATGTTTAGGCTTCATAGAGGGCTAACGCCATTTGCAGCCTACTTTTCAATCCCTTGTGAACTTATGCATCTTAAGTGCAATGTTTGCCATCACCATCAGCAAATACTTCCCCAAGGTGCAAAATTTTGCTAAATATTCCATCATAGGCATATTAGGGTCTTATACTAAATTGTCAAATCCCATCATCTTTTGGAGTCATAAGGCACTAGGGAAAAGTGGATTAGGAAAGCTTCTCTAGAGTGGACCCAAGTGATCAACCGTTTCGCCAACATCATTTGGTGATATACCTTCTCACCATAAAGCCACCTCATCAACTTGCAAGGGCACCACCACCTAAGAACGTATTTCCACCGGCACCTCAATTTGGTTGAAATTATTTTCCATTTTCTTCAGTCATTTTTAGCGCCCCTTGAGGTCATGGGATTCATCAAAAGTTGGCGCATGAACTAGTCTCGGTACCTCAATTTACACCTTTGTCCCACCATTAAGCTGGGTTGATGCTAGTGCAAGGGCCTGTTTTTGGGTTCCCATAACTGGGACTACTATAGCTACAATGGTAGCCAAGTTTTTTGGGTCTTAAATTGATTTGGCCTATGGGTGCTTGTGGCTATAGCCGAACTGAGGGTAGAGGTGGGAGATAAGCAGAAGTAGGTTCAGTTAGAGTTTCTATTGGGATGGTGGAGGGCGCATTTTGCACAACATGGCGGGGTCTCCAAGCCATTTTCCTACGTTAGGCAATTATCGAGGATTTGCCGGATTGTATGCACACGGTGTATACATATACACATGTAAAATAGGAGGGTAACAATCAATTAATAAAATAATAAGACAATAATTATCATGAAAAATAATAGTTTTATTATTATAACGCCAATTGCTAGCTCACAATGGACAAGGTAGTCTTATTCGTATTGCAATATCCCTATAATATCATAGCCTTATTCTAAAATTTCCTACTATTGGTGGTCCACTTACTTGGCCTGGTTCCATTGTTGTAGTAAGTAGCAGGTTTTACAGGCTTGTTAAGGTATTTTGCCACTTTGTGGTCCTATTGGCCATAACAAAAACAGGCACTTGTGATACATCGGCACACTCTAATGTGTTGATGGTAACATTTGGTGCACTCAGGTGGGTGGAGCTGGGTCTCATCTTTTCTAACTTGTTTTGATCTCTTGTTGACTAATGATACAAGACTAGTGTCGTTGTCCTTCTCTTGAGTGGGGGAATGGGTTTGAACTCTAGAGATTATTCTCGATTTCTTCTTGGGGTTCATGTTCAGACCTTACCTTTGCACGCTTTCTCTTAAGCTTGCCACACGCCTCTCTTCGATTGCCTAATTATTCTCTTAACAAATGGGTTTCAGTCTCACCTTCTTTACAACACCTTTGTGACTTGAGTATCACCATGGCCATATCCCAATTAGACTTAAGATAGTGAAGAGGAGGTTTGTGATGTCTTTCATAGGGATGTCATTGTTGGTGGGTGTACGCTTTCCTGACTCATTAGCTCCTTCCATTATCTACGCTAAAGCATTGAGTTAGTATAATATCACCGTTCTTAATGTTCTACGTACACATGCGCTCGTAATTTCCTAGGCCCATGACTATTGTCTAGTGGTTTAGATTTTTATGGTTAAGGCCTTATACACTTGACCTTAATGATATAAATCTTATGGTCAAAGTCTAAGTTTAGTAGGTTGCCTATGTATCAAGCCTAGGCTCTAAAAAGTGTCTTATATGTTTAGAGTCTTAGAGCCTTATGTGACTAAAGTTAAAATGTATGCTCTGACACCACTTCTGTCACATTTTGAATTCGAGACCATGATATTGCAATACCCATAAACAATCTCAACGAATACCAAAGCTAATAAGTATCATAGAATAAATCCATTAATTGTCATAAAAATAACTAAAAGTGTAACATTCGAAGTAACATTCATAAAATTGTCCTGCAGAAAGAAAACATCCTACTATTACATCAGCCAAATCTTATTTGACAATGAAAATAATGGAATAACATAACTAGTATAAAGATCTTCACCCCTCTCTCTATCTCGTGCAAGGTTTACCATCTCCATTTAAGTTTCTCTTCATTTGCCTTCTCTACAAAAATAACAATTGAAGTATGTGAGTAAAAAGTCTGCGACTAAATAGTAACTTCAACCTTTTTGTTTTTCAATGAGATGTGAGTAGAAAATAATAATTTATACAAACACAATTTCAAAACAGATAATATAAATCACATTTGAAAACAATTCACAAATATCATAACATTTCACAAATATTCTAAACCATTTCAACATCATTTAGTTCACATGTCCCTTTTTCTTAGCTTGCTCAGGGTGATACGTGCTTCTTGTATCTTTTTTTACTGATCAAGGTTTTAGTCTATACTTCTGACTAAGGAGGGTCATATACAATCGGCTATGCCGTTGCAGTCCTAGGGCTTCAACCCTACCTAAAAGGTATCCTCATTTGTACTTTTGATGGGTAGCATCACGTATCAGCATTGCCTGCTACAGGCCCCAATATTTCTACTTGACTAGGCAAGTCTCAATCTATTCCCCATTGGAAGGGCAGAACTCATACTATTGTTGGCTTTAAATGAGAGGCTTTTACATTTATTACGTGGATTCAATTTTAAAGTATTTAGTTTTAAAAAAATTATTTTGCAAACAACTTACATCCAAAATTTCAGGAAACGAATAAATAATTTTAGTTTCACAAAAGTTCACATGTCAAAATATGCTTTCATAAACAAGAATAATATTCAAAAATAAATTTAAATGTCTAGTAAAATTTAGTTGGAATGCAAAATAGTTTGGTAAGCATTTGGTAAAACTTGGGAGGGAATAACGACTTATTTGACACTAGTCTTGTTAGTCAACTGGCTCCATAGATATCAATTATTGACTTAGTCAATCAAATAATTTTCCGTTCAATACTCAGTTTAACTGAATCCTATTCTTTCAGACACTTTTGTGTGTGCAAAAATTTGTCATTTGTAGAAAATAGATTTTCAGAAACAGACAATAAAAATCACATTCAAAATAGTTCACAAGATTTTCACAAGATTTTATAACATTCCATAAATGTTTCATCCATTTTAGCACCATATAGTTCATATGTCCCCTTTTATAAGCTTACTCATGATGATGCGTACTTCATAGATTTTTTTCATTGATCAAGGTCTTTGTCTATACTCTCGACTAAAGAGAGTCATGTTGCAATCGGCTATGCACCATGGCCCAAGGGCTTCAATCCCACCTAGTAGGTATCTCATTCTATAATCCCATCACTTATTAGCTTCATCCACTGTTGACCCTATTACTTCTACTAGATTAGGTAATTACTGATCTATTACCTAATTGATAGGCCGAAACTCATTCCATACTATCGTTAGCATCACATGAGAAGTTTTTACATTTATTATATGGATTCAATTTCAAAACATTCAATTTGAAAAAATTTTTATTTTGCAATTAAATCATATCTAGAATTTCAGGGATGTAATGAATAGTTCCAATTTCACAAAAAATCCATGTATTAAAATCATGCTTTCATTAGTAGAAAATATTGGGAAATAAATTTTAAATTCATAGAAAAATTTAGTTTCAAAAACTTTTGTAAAAGTTGGTAGGGAGTAACCACTTACCAATTACTTGATCCTGTTACTTACTGAGTTCCTCAGTTATTGATTCCTAATTCCCTGTTCAACTAGACAAGTTCTCATTTAATACTTAATTCAATTGGTATGCCATGCTTTCAGATGTCTAATGTGTGTCCTACAAGTCTTACCTCGTGGTTTATTTGGTTTTTGATTATTAACTGAGTCTTTATTCCTATTCGAATTCTTCCAATTACTATTTTTCACGCATTGCTATATCTTAGGCACTGAGCTTAAGCCTATTTTAGCCTCAAAATTGAAATTTTGGCCTTAATTCCTCAGAATTCACATTCTGTTCTGTGCTTGCAATCAGGTCCCGCAACTTCGCGACTTAGCCTTGTGACCACAAGTACTCTAGTCACACCCATGCTAGATGATCGCAAGGAATTCTATTTTTCTCACACTTAGGCTTCGCAATCATGAGCAAAAAAGCCCCCATCGTACCCTAGTTGTCACGCATGCATCGATCGTCCATAAAGCATTTTGCTTTGCTTGCGAACCCATTCCATGTGTGGGTAGTTTGCCTTGCACCGCGTTGTGTAATGGAGACTGTGACGCAACGCTACAGAATTTTGTTTGGTTGAGTTTTCACATTTACATCATTCTAGTCACAAAAACTCAATTTTACCAACATTAAAAAAATCCTTAAGCATATTTTTATGAATCTCAGTCATGAAAAACATGTTGAGTAATTTTTGAAATAATCAAAGATAGGTTTTACGTAGTATTCCTATACATGTTCTTTATAATTTCTACACACAATTATGCGAGTTTAACATCAACTAATGAACGAACCTACATTTAGTCCTCCTAAATTCACTCTTCCATGTTTTTAAACATGCAATTTGATGCTTCTTACGTGTATACATGATAACTAAAAAATTTGGAAAAGAAATTACCTAAAATCATTGTGTTTGTAAGGCCAAAAAATTTCCTAGACTTCTCTGCATGGCCATCTAGTTTCTAGTTCTTGCAGGGTGTGTAAATAATTTTTCTTTCTCTTAAACACATATATATATACTAAGGTTTACTTGGGTGTTTGGGGTAAGCTCAAATTCTTAGAATTTTAGAGACACCAAGCCCTCATATATGGTTTTCACAATTTTAGCAGATTTTTTTGCGCGAATTTTTTCAGCCTATTTTGTTTATTTTTAGCTTTTCCAAACATGTCAAATCCCCCCCCCCCTCCCCCACATAACATCTAAAATATTTGGCAAGACTAGGTTACTTTAAAGTGTGCATATCTTCTTTCCTACTCACTTTCCTTATTTTCCTAATAATTGCACACGAAAATTTAAAATAAAATAATAAGGCATAGACGTAAATTCGAATTCTATTATAAGGCAAAGACATAAACCCATTCCTCACACTCATTTTCATTCTTATGAGTGGCTTTTATAATTCATTTCGTATATTTGAAATCCAATATGCAAATTTAAAATACACATGATTCGTAACCGCTTGCATCTAGGTTTTGAAATAGACTTTCATATAGCAATCAACACAGAAATACTATATTTTCGAATTGCAAAGCATTTAGAGCTCAATTTAAAAATGCATAAAGACATTTAGTTACCAAATTAATCAAATTTGGAAAGCAGTTGTAAAAATTGGTAAGGTGCTATCACTTACTTTTACTTAGCTTGCTTGGGTTCTAGTTTTCTCTAATATTGTCACCTATTCAATCTCATTCATGATTTTTATTCAATACTTGACATGTCTAATGATGCATGCTTGTCAATGCTTAGTGTGTCTTATGCATTTGTAATCATTTTAATCCTTTCAATTATCATCTTTTGTATTCTATTATGTCTTACCCAGTAGGTTTGGGCCTAATTTGATCCAAAGTTTAAAAAATTCAGATTAATTTCCACAAAATACATAATCTATTCAAGGTTCACGATTAGGTACCAAGACCGCATTATCTTTGTCTGTGACTGTGAAGTCGTGTCATGATTATGACACTTGACTGCAGAATCCACTAGAAATCTTGTAGTTCTTGTGATTCCAATGTTCCAGTCGCAACCATGACATCGTGGCTAGCAACCATCGTTCGTTTTGGAAATTTTGTGGCTAGGTCTGTGGTTGTGCCTAGTGGTCTCACAAGCGTGCCACCGTGTGCTGCAATTGCACTCGTTATCGTGGTTCAAAGCAGAGTTGCATCTGTGCACTGATTCGTTTGGTTTCCCATGTCCAAAATGTTCCAACCTGCAAAACTCGATTCCACTCTTGTTCTTTAGGTCCTTAAATATGTTTTGGTGTATTAAAACTCATAGGAATCATAACTTATGTGCTTACATGAATTTTTGGAATATGTGTTTTATCCAATTACTTAACGCATCAATACACGGTTTCTATGACTCCTATTCCCAATTCTCTATCAACCAACACGTCTAAGCTATTAAAATTCGTGTATTTTGGGTGCCTACACATGTAAAATAATTGTCCTGCATGTATGCATGAATAATGGACAATCTGGTGTAGGATTTACCTTCCATCTGCACGTGTGAAGAGCCAAAGTTCCCCCCCACATTTTTGGTCACTATCATTATTTCTCAAGGCTAAAAGTGAGGGTTCCAATCCTTAAAATACTCTATTTATACCTTAGGTTAATTGGTAATTGCATGTGATTGAAATTCTTAATAAATTTAGTCCTTAAAAATAATTTACTTTTTTTTTCTAATTTTTGTTCCAATTTCTAGCCAAATTTTCAATTATTTTAGGCCTTATTTTCTTACTTTTAATGATTGATAATTATTTTCCATGATTTAATAAATTACTCTGCAAATTTTCATCACTTGAAAAATGCTAATTTTCTATCTTAGGCTTCCTTAATCAACCTCTGATAATTTTCTCAAAAATTCCATGATATTTTGGCACACAGTTTCAACTATAATTCCACAAAATTTCTCAAAAAATTCATCCTATAATTTCTCCAAAAATTCAGGGTATTACAATAAGTTTAAGTAGGTTTGGTCAGAGTTTCTATTAAGATTGTGGAGGGTGCATTCTACACAACACGGCGGGATCTCTCAACCATTTTCCTACAAGCAATTATCAAGGATTAGATGGGTTGTATACGGATGGTGTATATGTATAAATATGTAAAATAGGAGGGTAACAATCAAAAAATAAAATAGTAAGACAATAATTGTCATGAAAAATAATGGTTTTATTATTATTATTATAACACAAATTGCCACCTCACCTTAGACAAGCTAGTCTTATTTTGTGTTGCAATATCCCTACCATAGTTCTTATTCTAAAACTTTCTACTACTAGTGCTCCACTTAATTGGGCCTGTTGCTATTGTTGTAGTTTGTGGCAGGATTCGTGGGCTTGTTCGGGCATTCTACCACTTTATGTTCTTGTTGGCTGTAATAGAAATAGGTTCCCATGACATATTAGCACACTTCCTCTTATGCTTGCTGCATGCCTCTATCAAATTGCCCAACTTTTCCATTTTACACCCTCGCCATCCTTGCAATGCCTTTGTAATTGGAGCATCACAGTGGCCATCTCCTTAAGTAGAACCAAAATAGTGAAGAGGAGATTCACATTACTCCTAGTGGAGACGCCATCATTTGTGGGTGTATACTCCTCTGACCTATTAATATCCTCCATTATCTACGCCAAAACGTTAGGTTAGTATAATATTATTATTTTTAATGCCTTATGTAAACATGAGCTTATAGTTTCTTGGCCTTACAATTCATATCTAGTAGTTTAAGCTTCGATGATTAAGCTTGGGTTCGCATGTCCCATATTTCTAAAGTCAAACTTTATGTTCCACCATGATCCATGTGGCAAGTTTATTCTAAATTAGTCACTCACTAAACTAACAATTTAGGGAAACATGTAATAGTAATCTAATATTCCAATGACTTAAATCTTCAGTCCCATATTCAATGTCAGTTCGACAGCCCTTTGTGCCTAAGTTTAAATCTACACCTTATACATGATCATCTGGCTTTTATGTCATGCTCTAATGGTATAAGTCTTATGGTTAAAATGTAAATTTAGATCATCTATGCCTAGGAGATCAAACCTAGCCCTGATACCACTTTTGTCATGCCATAAACTTGGGACCATGTCATGGCAATACCTGCAAATCACATCAGCGAATGTCAAAGCTAACATGTATCATAGCAATCAAATCCAATAAGAATTATTCAATGTCCAAGATGTAAGGTACCACCAGAAAAAACTATCATAACACTACTTCACAGTGGAAAATAAAATATCTTTCGTTATATAATTTATTGATTTTTGTCATAGAAAAATTATTCTCAAATAGAGTAATTACCTTTTATCATTATAAAAAATTTTCTAAAGTGCTCTCATAAATGAACCTAAGTATGTACTATATATTATATCTAAGCACTTATTTAAATTTTTAAATATTTTGAAGTTTTAGAAATACATTACAATGTCTTTCTTGGAAGATATTTTGAATTAATATTTTTTAATTTTATTAAACTTATAGTTTTCTTTTGTAAGTTATAACTCATAAAATATATTTTTTTTATTTTTTAGACAAGTATTTAAAAATATGATAAATTTTGAATTGTATACTTTTTCAAAAATAGAAATTTTTATTTTTATTTTTTAGTAAATTTAAAATATTCTAATTTTTATTTTTTATAAGTTAGAAAGTATATTTTCTACGCTCATTAGGGCATAAATTTTAAAAATATATTTTTATATTTTTAATTTATATTTTAGAGAATATTTTGATATTTTCTTAAATTTCTTGTGTTTTTCATAAATAAGTCCAATACAATCCCTTGTGCATCAGCCTTCCATTTCTTTTGCCGTGTTCTACTTCTTGGATGAACTTTCTTTATTTTGTGATACGTCAGTCTATGTGGGAAGCCAACTCATGAAATGGCCGCCAATGTGGACAAAGTTGCTAGAAAGTTCAAATGTTGGTGTCAGATGTGCAGCACACGACAAATTCCGACCAAATTAGGTTTCTTATCCTTAATTTGTCAAATTTTCAAAAAAAAAAAAAAACAAAGAGATTTTTACCTCATTGAAAAGTTAGGGATAAAAGCAGTAACGCACCCCATAAAGCTGACACACAGCATTCTTGTAATCTTGTCCACCTATTATGTCACCAGTAATCGTTACATGAGCATGCTCCTCCTTTGAAATGATGGAATCGGTTCCTATCCCTCACAACTATTTCTCGATCATAGGCCTTTGATATCAGCTTGCTGGCTTGATGGCAATCTTTACAGACACGCAAGTTCTTAGTAACACGAATAGTTTTACCAGGCTTAGTTTTCAACAACCCAAACGCAATGGCTAGTTTCTCGCTGTGGTATTGCAATGGGCTCTCTGTTTCCTCCTCACTGATATCATACAACATTCCATCAGTGTCAGGCAAATAGCCTAGATCTTTAATACGAGCCAATATTTCTTCTACTTTGGCATATATCTCTTTCCACTGTGAATGAGTCCTTCCACCAGCCATAAACTCACTAAAAGTACCTTCCAATTCAATTATGGAAAAGCCAGCTACTTTTTTCACTCCTCTATCATTCATTAACTTCCTAATATTCACAACATCTTCCCATCTACGAGCTTTGGCATACAGATTAGCCAACAAGACATAGCGCCCACTGTTATTAGGTTCAAGTTCAATAACCTGCCTTCCTATATCCTCTGCCATTTCGATATTACCATGGATTCTACAAGCCCCAAGAAGAGCACCTAAAACACTGACATCAGCTTTTATTGGCATGTCATTTATCACTTTCATTGCTTCATCTAGTAATCCTGCCCTCCCAAGCAAGTCCACAAAGCATCCATAATGCTCCATTCCTGGAGCAATGCCATAAACTTCAGTCATGTAAGAAAAATAGTATCTTCCTTCCTCTACTAAACCTGAATGAGCACAAGCACTAAGCACATTCACAAATGTGACATAATCTGGTGTCGCAGAAGTTTTTGCTTCCATTTGCTTCAGAAGCTCAATGGCAGCCTTGCCATTACCATGCATTGCAAATCCTCCAATCATACAGTTCCAAGATGATATACCTTTACTAGACAATCCATTGAACACCCCAAATGCCTTATCCAGGTGACCGCATTTGCAATACATATCAATGATCGTTGTTGCCAACTTGGGATCTACTTGGATCCCCCTACTCCTAATATACTGATATATCCACTCACCTTGCTCCAATGCACCAAGCCCTGTACAAGCCGACAGCATACTAGCAGCCACAAAGTTATCCATTGCAACATTTTCATTTCTCATCTTATCAAATAAATTAAACGCTTCATGAAGCCTATTATTCTGCACACAAGCTGCAATAACAGCGTTCCATGCAGCTGAATTTTTAACTGGCATTGACTCAAAAGCATCAAGCGCTTCACCGACACATCCCCTATGCGAATAGCCACTGATCAACGTAGTCCAAGAAACATTATCCTTCTCATCCAAACTATCAAACACCCTTCTGGCTTCATCCAAAGAGTCGAAATTCACATACATATGAATCAGATTGTTCTGACAGAAAGAGTCCTGGGCGTACCCAAGTTTAATTACTTGAGCGTGCACCTGCTTCCCTTCTCTAACAGCAAAATCAACGCAACAAGCTCGTACAACTGAAGGGAAAGAAAAATTATTCGGCATCACAAAATTTTCCAGCATGTGGGCGAACAAGACAATGCAGTTTCTACACAAATGTGCTTGTAGATAGCCTCTGAAAACGGTGTTGTATATGAAAGCATCTGGGTGAGGTAATAAAGCAAACGCCTTGAGGGCGTAGTTCAAGTCCCCTGATTTTGACACGGAGCTGAATTTGATGACACGACCCATGGCATCATTGTCGTAGGAGAGACCGAGCTTAAGGATGTTGGCGTGGTGCTGCCTGAGCTCGGCCATGGTTGAGCAGGAGTCGAGATTCTTGAATTGTGTGGCCTTTGAATTGGATGAGGGTATGGACGACACCGGTGTGGCTGGAAAGACATGGCCAGGAGACGACATGGCCGGTTGCGTTTTGCAACTGCCTGCTGATGCCCGGAATATTTATAACATCCTTTTTTTTTTGTTTTTTTTGTATAAATAAAAAAAATGAGTTTTTGCTGATGACGGAAAATAGGTATTTTATGATAATTTTTTCAGTCTCTCTTTTATTTTTATAGTTGAGCTTAATTTCATAGTTCTCTGTTTCCTGCTTCCCTTATCCGATTGTGGCAAAGTTACGCAATTCAAGAATGGATATTGTTTCACGCGTTGCCTTTTAGCAATGGCTGCGTTCTTTGTTAGATATTTGGCTATGTTTATTTTGTAATTATATATTTTTTTAAAATATATAATTAATTATTATTATTATTTATTTCTTTTTTTATTATTATTTAATTTTTAAAATAAAAATACTTAAAAATATATATTAAAATTTAAAAACAAACAAAGCTCAAACTTCCTTTTAAACCAAGTTTAAGTCCCAGCTCTTGTCGGGAGTGAAGTTATCAGACACATACAACTCAGATAGCATTTGGGTAAGATGTTTGGCAGTTCAGTAATTTTTTTATAGAAAAAAGTATGGCTATGTTTGTTTTCATTTTTAAATTTTAAAAATATATGCTACAATCATTACACTTTTTAAATTTTATTATTATCTTTCTCTTACTTTGACGTACTTTTAAAAAAAAACACATCTAAAAATACATACAAAAAAATCAAAACAAACATAACCTAAATAAAATGTTAAGAGCTCTTTAGAAATAACTTAGTTATTTCCATCTGAAAATGTGTTTGGATGATCTTATAAGCTTTTCAAAATAATAAATAAGATATTTAGAAGTTTATAAGCTTATCAAAGATAAATTTTCAATAAAAGAGCTAATAAGTTTTAAAAATAAAATGTTTAAAACTCATAAATTTTTAAAATTAAATTAATTTTTCCCAATTTATTTTCTAATATCATATAAGTTACTTCTTTATATATATTAGAAATAGCATAATATGTTGAATTATATTATATTAATGTTAATTAATTTGTTTTTATCATTATTACATCAAAAAATTATAAATAAATATAATTATAAATTTGTAAAAAATTTTATAAATGTCTCTATCTAAATATTTTATTAACTTATTTCAAAGATAGGACATATGAATTTATAAGCCATAAAAATATTGTATAAATTATATGATTTAAAATTAGTTTAGCCAATTAGCCTCTTTTTTTTATTTAAATGTTAAAATTAAAATAAATATCCTTAAATTATATTTTATTAATAGTATTTAATTTACTTTCATTATTATCACATCAATTAACTATAATTATAAATTTCAATAAAATCTTATAAAATGATTTCACTAAACAATTTATTAGCTTATTTTTAAAATAAGAGCTGTGAGCTTAAAAGCTTTAAATACATATTATAAATTATATAATCTTATAAGTTATAAAAAAATATGCTCAGCCAAACACCCTCTCACTCATGCTTTCTAACGCGAGAGCTCTGATTGGAATTATATAATTTGCAATCGTAACTATCTACCGATTACTAAAACACCAATTAATTGGCAACACAATGTTTCACTCACCGTTAGGCCATTAGGCTTGAGCTGTGTCCAAGACAATCAAACAACGCAGAAACTTTTTTATGATAGTTTTCTAATGACAGTGCATCAAGCTTCACTATTGCTTTTTTAAGTGCAATTAGTGCTTTCTGATAAAATCAGTAGAGAGCTTGGAGAGGATTAACCAGACTCTGATACTATATAAAAATTTGGTTGATGAAAAAAGACTGGTTCAAAGAAAGAAGACAGATTGCTGTTCTTGGCAAGGTTACTGCGCCATTGATTGATAAAATCAGTAGAGAGCTTCGAGAGGATTAACTTAGAAGCTACCTAAACTTTATTAAATAACTATCTTGATGACCTGGTCTTAGGTAGTTGTCATGGCTATTAGTGGCAATTTTTATGTTAGCCAACGGAGTTTGGTTTAGTTTAAAATGCCAAGGTTGGTGGTTTAGAAAAGCAAGTAATTTTTCAACAAAGAGTGAGAGCAGCCCTGCCTGCAAGCCTTTTAGGATTGCTTGCTGTCTTTTGTATTTTCGATCATGCTTTATGTGCATGTTGTTGGTTTCCTGGTTGTGTTTATTAGTTGCTAGTTGAATATAGATGTTTCATGCAGAAATTAGCAGATCAAATCCAAGGAAGTCGTTCACAAATCAATGGAACAGTAACCCTGCCAGGAACAGCAATCTGCCTTCTTTCTTTGAACCAGTCTTTTTTCATCAACCAAATTCTTACATGTTGGTTTAGTTTAAAATGCCAAGGTTCATTTAGAAAAGCAAGCTAGCAGTTTTTCAACATAGAGTGAGAGCTACCCTGCCTGTAGGCCTTTCAGGACTGCTTGCTATCTTTTGTATTTTCGATCATGCTTTATGTGCATATTGTTAGTTTCTTGGTTATGCCTATTAGTTGCTAGTTGAATATAGATATTTCACTTAGAAATTAGCAGATCAAATCCAAAGAAGCCATTCACAAATCAATAGAACAGTAACCCTGCCTGGAACAGCAATATGCCTTCTTTCTTTGAACAAGTCTTTTTCCATCAACCAAATTTTTACACTTTCCAAGCCTGCATAAGCCCCGTTCGAAGTTCAAACTAAAAACATAACTAAATAATTCATTTCAATCATGCAAGATTAAAGCAAAAGGCAACCTATCAGATACATAAAGCAAATCTGTTGATAAATATATTGAACAGTTCGACGGATGTCGTTCTTTGATCTATGAAAATGGTACAAAGTGCACACCTTGTGCTGACATTAACAGCAACTTCAAAGAAAAGCTGTTCTCAGGGAAAATCTGTGCCAATGAATCCAAGGAAGACTCACTCATCCTGAAGATTCAAGGCTTAATGGTATTCTGATAACTCTCCAAAGAAGAAGCACTGGATTTTGTGGTGGAATCTATGTCAAAGCAAGAGAAACCAATGACTTGGGTTTCGTGATCTGAAGGGGTTCAGTCTAGCAATGCTCGCGAAACAACTATAGAGATTGCACGTTTATCCGATGGGTCTTGTCGCCACCATCTTCAAGCGAAGTATTTTCTCAATACTTCCATCTTAGATGCCAAATAGGGCAGCCATCCCTCTCTCGAGTGGAGAAGCTTGATAGAGGCACATTTTATTCTTAAAGCGGGGACTAGATGGAGAATAGGCAATGGGGAATCGATTTCCGTTTCGCACGACCCATGGATGGCCTGCCCATTACTTTTCGCCCTTTAACACCACCCATAGACGGCCTGTGGAATTTAAAAGTGGCTGCCTTCTTGGTCCGAGCTCTGAAGAGTGGAATGTAGAGCAAGTGCAGCTCTTGTTCTGGGAAGACGATACAAAAGCAATCCTATCTATCCCCTTCGGTGACACCAACAACCTAGAAATGGCACTACACGAGGGCAAGCCGCTACTCCGTCGGCAGCGCCTACTATCTCACCAGACATTTTCTTCCACCGGCGGCAGGATAAGATGCCGAGTCTTTGGAGCCGGTTCGAACTCCTGGCATTTCGTCTGGAAAGCATACCTTCCAATCAAAGTAAAATCTTTTACGTGGAGATTGGTTGAGCAAGTGCTCCCTCTGGCCAGACGTCAACCTAACTCCCCCTGGTCGTTTTCTAACCTCGGTCCACTGTGTGAATCTTCTGGTGAGGATTATTTCAATTCTTTTTTGGCTGCCACTTCTCTAAGCAGGTGTGGGCGCTTGCAGACATTTCATGGAGTATCATTTCTTCTTGGCAAGGTCCGGCGGCGATATTTGGTTTTGCTCTCTATACAGGCGCCTTGCCACGGACCTCTTCGATCATTGCATCACCATTTGCTGAGCTTTATGGAATAACCGAAATACTCTCACCAAATGGAATCTTGCAAGGGATCTTGCTCATGTGGCTCTACTTGCACAAATCCTACTGCACGGGTTTCAGAGGGCAGTGAAGATCACTGCCACCAAACCTCAATCTGTTATAACCGGGCAATGCATTCCACCTCCCTACGAAGTAGTTAAAATTAACTTTAATGGCTCGGTCTCCCCACGAGTTGCGGGCACTGGGGTGGGAATCGTCGCCAGTGATCATCAAGAGAAATGCCTATGGTGGCAAAAACGACATTTCTGATATTGCACAGAGATTGAACATGCAAAGCTCCTTGCAGCAAAGCCAGTGATAAAATTAGCAATTCGAATGAGATGGAGCAAGGAAACCCGCGAGGGTGATAATCTGCCAACGATCGATAGCTTGAGGAACTCTAAAGATGATACGTCAACTTTGGGAGGATTGGTGTTTCACATTAAGCCCATAGCACTGGCAATCCCGACTTTGGAATTCGATTTCACATACAGGGAAGCTAATCAACCTGCGGACCTGCTGGTGAAACCAGCTTTTGAGGGTAGTGATGAGGGTGTGTACCCCCCTCCCGTGCATTCATCTGGTTGTGAGCGACTGCCAGCTGTGATTTCTAGCGTGTCTCATCCTTGCTTCAAACATAAATGCACAAATATATCCAGAAAACTCTTGTCAACATTAAAGATGCATTTCTACTGCAACAAAATATGGCATCTTCTAAATCTAGTTTCTCTGTTTTATCATTACGGGATTAACTGTACAAACTATATATGAAGTCTTGAAGCATTTCTCATGCCAGGTAGGAGAAATTCTAATACAATGTACTCCAAAAGCAAATGCATCAATCTAATGATGCGTCATTTCAAGTCTGCATGTTTTTCTTGAGTTCCCAAAATTAGACAGCATTTGAATTATCCTTTATCTTAGCATGATATGGCCAAGAAAATAAAATCTTGATTCGATAAATAGTTTTACCTAAAGCAAATATAAAAATCGTTAGGAGTAAATACATTAAACATTCTACTCATACAGGGATGAATTGTAAAGAAAGCAAATAAATTAATCCAGTAGAATGGGAAACAACAGACAATCTGGCTAACCAGTTAATAATGATTCCCTAAGAAAAAAGGAAACTAGAATGATTGAATAAATAAAAAGAAATAAACCTAAAAATACGAATCAGTTGTCAAAACTCAGAATCTCCAGGAAACAAAGCATGTCAACTGAATGTCTCAATTGCCACAGACGGGAGGAGAGATATACAGTGAAGTTACTCATACAATTGATTTCGTTTTCCCAGTGCTAGAAAATTATACCGGTAGCTCTGCTATAAGGCAGGATTAAGATTTTCACCCCAAGCATTCAGCCAATAGACCACATAACAGCTATAAAGAGTAAGGAGTTACAGGGGGGCTCTGCACCAGAGGATGACGATCTGCACATATTGGATAGAATAAATTATCTGAAGATGTGATAGGAAGTATTACCATAATCATTTAAGGTGCAATGATACCACGAGTGTGTAGCTCTTGACAGTTACATTGAAGTCCCTTCCAAGGCTGACATCAGCAATCTTGAGGATGCCCTTGTCCTTACACCGAGAAGCAGATTCAGTGGCTTGAGATCGCTGTGAACACCACATATGTGGCAGTGGGAGACGCCCTTGCAGAGCTTTTGGAGGAAACTCTTGAATTGGTAGTGGGGCAGAGGCATAGGGTTAAGGCCTTTGTGGTGGAAATCAATGAACTTGAGATCAAAAACATCATGGAAGAGGGGTTTCCCATTCTTGTCCATGTCCTCGGCGCCCAACAATTGCACCATGTAAATAGACTGGGACAAGCATAAGGAGGGAGACCCCCTCCCGCAGCGAAGTTGGTTGCATCACTTCCTCATCCATCAAGATGCACTTCTTTAAATTCTCCACCTGGCTACTGGGCTTCTATTTGGTTAGTAATATCTATTCTCCAAGCTCCTAATAGTCTTTTCCATACCCATGAGTCCGACTAATCTTTCACCATGCAAATTTGTCACACATGGGGAATGCACAATCAATTTCCTTTAAATAAATACCCATCATAGATAAGGATATCGTCCTTTGCCACCATAGTCCAACATGTCCTTTGTATATGCTTAGTCCACATCACCCCTTGAAGTCCACATCATCATTGTATGGCTCCTTTAGCACCTCACCCTACTACTTCATGACTCATGGTCACCAATAATTTCACATGTTGGCTTAACGCATCTGCTACCTTATTTTGCTTTCCTTCTTTGTGCTTCAAAATAAATGGGAACTATTTGAGATTTTCAATCCACCCAGCATGCATTTTGCTAATTTGCTTTTGGTTGTTAATGTATTTTAGCACCTGATGATCCGTGTATAGCACAAATTGGTTAGGTATCAATTAGTACCCCTAATACCTCAATGCCTGCACCATGGAATAGAATTCTTGCTCATCTTTTGACCACTTCTATCATGCCTCGTTCAGGTTTTCACTAAAAAATGTGACTAGGCGGCCCTCTTGTGATAACATGATGCTAAT
This sequence comes from Avicennia marina, assembly GCA_019155195.1. Lineage (NCBI taxonomy): Eukaryota > Viridiplantae > Streptophyta > Magnoliopsida > Lamiales > Acanthaceae > Avicennia > Avicennia marina. The sequence continues at coordinate 13,496,294 of CM032754.1, read as the reverse complement.
TCCCATGCCACATGTATCACACTCCACTTCAAGTAACTTCTCGAAGCATGGGAAGGCTAGACATGGCGCAATTATCAATTTCTCCTTAATTTCATGGCCATGCTAGGGATTGTGATACGTTTTATTTTATACTGTGCCTAAGACTCACGACCATGATGTATAGCACCACGGCTACGATTTGAGAATTTACGCCCGCGACACCAACCCCGAGGCATTCTGCCTAGCCTCACGATCCTGTTTTGCGCTCATGAGAATGTATGCCACAATTGCGAGGGCTTCCCTCGTGATTGCGAAGGACAGCCATAAAGGGATGCAAAACACGCATAAGGCATTGTTTGGTTAGTTTTAGTCATTCTATGCAATACCAATCATCAAATCTTATTAACACAATAATTTCAAAGGTCTCTACGCATAATTCCATGAATTCTAACCATGAAAAATCCAAGTAATCATATTAACAAAATCATTGAACAGTTCACAACGATTTCCAAAAGTTTACGTACTTTATCAATTCATGCTTCTTGTCTACGCATAAGCTTTGAGTTTACTTGAATTAATGCACATGTTATCTAAATAACTCCATGTTTCATGTGCCTACAATGTATAAAACATAATTTCCTACGTGTATGCTTGAAAACCATAAATCTCAGACTAGGGATTACCTTAAGTTATCACATTTAGCACACAAATGACCTTCCTTTTCCTTTGTCTATATTTTGAATGCTAACTAGACTTTTAGGGTGATAAAATAATTTTTCTTTCACCTCATAGTGCATATATATGCTAGGTTTTGATTAGGAGTTGGAAGAGAATAAAAAGTTTAGTGTTTTAAGGGTTCCAAACTCCTTATACATAATTATGACCAATTTTACAGATTTTCACATGGATTTTTACCTCAAAAATTGTTATTTCTAGCTCTCCAACACTTAGTAAACTTCTTCTTAATTGCCAAAAATATCTGGGAACATTTGGTGGCCAAGATGTACCCATATCTTCTCCCATACTTGTTTATCTTAACCATGACAAATTGTACCCGAAAATTAATACATAATCAAGTAATTTATTGATTATTTCTTCTGTAAGGTTTGAAATAGTGTTTCTATTATTATTCTAATAACCCAAAATTTTTGGGTATTACATTCTCCCCCTTAGAATAAGTTTCATCCTTAAAAATTATTTGAACTTACTCCAAAATTAGGTAGGGTATCAATTCCTTATTTCCTCCTAGTGTCGCTACCCTATAGGGTTACTTTAGTGCTTCATGCTTATGCTCTAAGTGCATATTAAAATTTTCAAAATAGGCAAATAAGAAATGCCTTAATTAGACAAACATAAAGCTAAGGTGGTTGATAATGACATTACCTACAACTATGCCTTCAACATTGTCTATCTTCTCTTGCATCAAAGTGAAGACCCTAGCATTCCCTCTAGGCTTAGGCCTAGAATTGTTGCCACTGATGTTGTCATCATTGTTACTATTGTTATTACCATTGGCAATTGGTCCTACAACATTTTTCCTACAGTGAGCAATGCGATGATGCTACTGGTCACATTTGAAACACACACATGTTATCTTGTAGCATACTTTTGCATGCCAACTCTTGCATTGAGTGCACTTTGGTGGTGGAGGCAAATGCTTACCATTCCTAGGTTGGTTAGATTTCTTGTTGGCTAGCCCCATGACTGACACCCCTTATTGTTCAGTCCCTAAGTTAAAATTCGACCTAGGTCACTTTAGTTTGCTTTCTATCTCCCTTCAGTTGATGTCAGCTTTCACTCAGATGGCAGCTTCAAGTAGCTCATCAAAGGTTTGAGCATCATACGAGGCTAGCCTTATTTGCGGTTTACTTTTCAGTTTTCTTGTAAATTTATACATCTTCAATATGGGGTTCGTCATCACCATTGGTGAATACTTACTTAAGATGTGAAATTTTGTCGAGTATTCCACCACCAACATGTTAGGGACTTATACTAGATTATCAAACTTCACCATCTTTTGTCAGCAGAGGGCATTCAGGAAGAAATGATTTAAGAAAACCTCCCTAAATCAAGCCCAAGTGATCAATCATTCTTTTAGTAATGCGAGTGAAACACTTGCCCACTATAAGGCAACCTCGCCAACCAAAAAGGGTACCACCTCTCTAGGACGTATATCCATCGGCACCTACATCGGTTTAAAATTGTCTTTCATCTCCTTTAATCACTTTTAAACCACTTTCAGGTGATGAGATCTATCAAAGGTCAAAATGTGGGCTAGTCGAAGTGCATCATAGTGTGCTTTCATCCTACTGTTAGGCTATGCCGTAGCAAGTACAAGAGCTTGTTGTTTGGCTCTTATAACCTAAGCTACAACAACTATGATGGTAGCCATGTCTACTAGCCTCACATTGATTTAGTCCACGAGTACTTGTGGTTGTGGTTAGATCGGGGGCAAAGGAAAGGGATTAACATAAATAGATTCAGTCGAATTTTTCATTGGGTTAGTGGAAGGTGGATTATGTGCAACACGACGGAGTCTCCCAACTATTTTCCTACATAAGAGTAAGGTTGTTGCTCATTTTGATTAGTTATAGGCACCCAACAGTTATTCACAAGAATAGGGCAGTGAGATAGAATAGTAGGAGAATCAATTTTAGAAACAAAGAAGAAAAGAAATTTCATTACTATAATCCATCTTAGTCAATCACCAGGAAAGTGTAAAGAAATAAAGAAACTACTTCAATAGCATAACTATGTCCTAGTAATCTCGTAGTCTTAGTAGAAATCCCTATCTACGTCTAGGGCATCCTCTCCTAAATTTACTTGCTCAAGTGCTTGCTCTGGTGCTTCCATGAGATCCTTCTTAGGATCTTCTTCCAAATCCTCCTCAGGCTTTTGGTTCTTGTATTGGTGGTGGATGAACTAACATAGCTCATCATACGCATGGTCGAGTTGATTCAACTACTGTACAAGCCGATCATGTTCCTCTCATAGAGAAGTGATTTGGTGCTAAAAACTTCTACTCTAATGCTTATTCGTCCTTGTGAGTTTCTGTAACCCTCCTTCAGCCTCCTCTAATCTCCTCTTAAGCATTCCTTGCCCCTTCCTTAGGTTGAAGTTTTCATCCTTCAATTTCCTGTTTTGGTCTTCAAGTCTCGAGTAACACCTATTGGGATTCCAATAACTCGATGACTATATTATCTAACTATGTCAACGTGATGAGAAGACAGTCCTTATCCTCCTAAGATAAACCACTCCTCTCCATAGGTGTAAGCTCTTCATAAAAAGTGCTCCTATCCATTTCCTATGTTAAGATATAATTTTCTAAGGGTAGGGTAAAAATAAAAATACCAATTTATACATGACTGAAATTCGCTACTGATTCCTAAGTTCCAATGACGTGATCCCAAATTTGGGATATAACATGCCAATACTTGCAAATAAGCTCAGTGAATACTAAAGCCCTAGATATCATAGCAATAATCCTTTAGAATACCACATAATATCCAAAAGGGAACATCCAAAGTAATAATTATAACACTGTTTTACAGTGGAAAGAAAACCATCATAACTATTACATCAAGATCATTTTATTTGGTAGTGAAAATAAAATAAACTAGAATAGAGGTCCTAATCCAATTAGGTCTACCATCCCCATGTGTGCTCACCTTCATCAATCCCCACTACAAAAATAGCATTCAATTGCGTAAGCAACAAGTCGTCCAGTAAATGATACCTCTTCCTTTTTTTTTTTTTTCATAGGACATGAACAGAAAATAATAACAATTTGCATGAAGCACATTTTGAAAATAGAAAATAAGTATCACATTTAAATAGTTCATGAAAGTCATAGCAGTTCACAATAATTCCAACATGTAATGTGGACATCTAGACCAAAGACTCCCTTCCCTCGGCACTCTAAAAATGATGATCATCTAAGCACAAACAATTGATGTGATCTTGGCATTCTTTATGAAGAAAATACAAAAATTGGACAAAGAGGATGATTTGATCACATGTGACGAGCTAAAAGGTGATGCATGGCTTTAAAATTCGACTAGGAAAGGCAAAAGTGGCCTAAGGAAGCTGGAATGGCAATTCAAGCCCTGCTAAATTGAGCTAGGATGAAAGGATCAACCCCCAGGTGTTCTAGCATTACAATCAGCTAGGAATCAGATCAATCATGATTAATCAGATCGGCCTAAGTGAACCTGGAGGGGTTTCTACCATTATAATCGTTGAATCCTATTGGGTGAACCTGGAGGGGTTTCTACCATTATGATCGTTGAATCCTATTTGATCTAGGGTTCTAATTATTGCAAAAGCAAAATAGATGTAGGACAATTGCATGCACATTAGATCATCTGTATTGAGGTTAAGGAGATGTGATCAATCGCATTTCCAATCAAATCAATCACGATGAAGAGGGAAATGCAATTTTTCTGTTGAAATTTGAATTTTTGGCCATTGGAGACATTTTTAAGGGTATTTCTGTCATTTTGGACTTGTAATTTTTAGCTTTGACTTGTAGGCCTTATATATGCTGGTGTAATGACTTCAAGACTACATTATTATCCTTTGAATAAATGAATTGAAGAAAGTTTCTTCTTGTCTCCCCTTACTTTGTGTTTAAGTATGTTTAAATGTTTCTACACCCAAGCTCAAGTACCAAATCGGGTTATTTGGATGCATTCTGATGGTTCGTGGCCAACATCTCCATGGCATAGATGTTTGGATCTTTGGTTGAATATTTCTTCAATTTGTTGCAAAGGTTTACCCCACGTGAGGTATGTTCTTGCGTAGTTGAAATTTATTCAATCTGACTATTTATCCCTTTTTATTTTTCTTGTTTTTTTTCCTTTCATTTTTCACCATTTTCTTAGACATTTTTGATCCTTACTTCTACTTAGTTCATATCAATTGGCATTAGAGCCAGTTAATCAAGTTTCTTAATATGGTTGATTGGTTGGGTTCAATTATTGTATTCTCTATATTTTCTACCATTTTGTTCTTCATCTACTCCATTTTCTCCATTTTATCCAAAAACTCCAAAAAAAAAGGACTATTTAGGGCTAGTTTGGACTCATTTCTAGTGATTTTTGGAGTATTTGTGATGTTGGAGATTTAATATTTTGGTTGAAATATTGTTGTTGGAGTTTGAGTATTGTTTGGACGAAAAAGAGAAGAAAAGAACCAAAAAAAAAAAAAAAACAAACAAAGAAAGAAAGTAGAAAAATTGTACAAAAAAGAAAGAGAAGAAGGAAAAAATAGTATAAAAAAAGGAGGAATTTTAGTGGGTTTTGTTGTGTTTGGAAGTCAATTTTTCATCTAAATAACTGCTAAATCAATCCAAAAATAGCCAAGATCAATTGCACCACCGAGGTATACAAAACCTTACTTGCTGATATTATCTTTGTAATTGATCGCCCTACTTCTCAATTGATCACACATCCAACTCACTAGATCACTCATGAGTTTGCCGAATGATCACGTACCCCCTAATTGCTACTAGATCAACTTGGCATGGCTAAGATGGATTGCTTTGCCTATTCCTGCACACCAGATCAATCTTTTGCATCCCAGGTTGCTTCTAAAGCCTATTTTATTGATTTTTACTCCATTTTACTGGAATTTGTTTTAGTCTTAAGCTTAGGAATCATTTTGAATCATACAAGGCAACTTAAGCTAGGTCAATAAGATCAATTGAGTGAATTTTAAATTCTTATTCATTTTACATATATACATTTATACACACGCATTTTATTTTCACCATTTGCCTTTCATTATGTTGAATAACCAAGTAGGTTTGGCCGGAGAGTTCTATGACATGAGGATGATGATGGAGGCCACAAGAAGAGAAATACAAAAAATTTTAAGGATAGTGGAAATGATGCATGACTACTTTGAATAGTTTGAAACCTCCCAAACTATAAGAAAACAGGATGGCCTGTTACTACACGTTGTTTTAGTTTGAACCTGTACCATGGGTAAAAAGAAGATCATTGGATGAGTACTTAGATTTCCAAGATGATCCATATGAGGAACCACCAAGGTAGCGAAGAAAGAGACTAGTGAACAAAGATGAGGATGAGTTTAGCGGAATCAAACTCAAGGTATTGTGATTCAAAGGCAAGTCCGACCCAGAGCCATATCTCAAATAGAAGTGTTTAGTGAAGATGGTGTTTGATTGCTGCTAATACAAGGACTAAAAATTAAAGTTGACAATTGTAGATTTCACTTACTACATGGTAATTGGTGGGACCAACTTGTGATGAGCTGACGAAGAGCCAATAAAAGTCTCTTTAGAACATGGACGGAGTTGAAAGTTGCCATGAGGAGAAGATTTTTCCTATCACATTATGATCAAGACATACACCAAAGATTACAAAACTTGACTTAAGGTTCCCAGAGTGTTGAGGATTATTAGAAAAAAATGGAATTATTGATGATGAGAGCCAATATGGAAAAGGACTAGGAGGCCGGCTCAATTTTCAAGTGGACTTCATTGTGACATCTCCAACATTACAGAGCTACAACATTATGTTGATTTAGAGGAAATGGTACAAAAAGCCACCACAGTTGAGAAACAACTTAAGAGCAGGGGTTGAGGAGGAGTTAGTTCTAGCATGACATGAACAAAGACCACTTCCCAGGAGGAAGACCAAACTCTTGTGGCTAGCACTTCTAAAGCCAAAGAGGCACCTAAAGATGGCCCACAAGCAAAATTACCACCCCGCCTTTAGTACTTCTCATGCTCGCGATGTCATGTGTTTTAAATTTTAGGGGTGAGGACATTACTTTGACTAATGTCCAAACAAATGAACTATGATTATTAATGATGTTGGTGAAGTGGTGACAAAAGAGGAGAAAGCGAGTGGTGGAGAAAAGGATGTTGGAATTGATGGGAAAAATGATGAGGCAACTTTTGAAGGAGAAGGGATACTTCATTTGGTAAACTTCGAGTTGCTTAGTGCTACATCTAGAAAAGGAGCGAATGGATGTTTAAAAGAGGAATGTATTTCACACTCAATGTAAGGTGCAAGGGAAGACTTGTAGCATGATCATAAATAGTGGAAGTTGCACGAGCATGGCCAGCACTATTTTTGTAGATAAATGGGGCTAGTCACTACAACTCACCCTAAACCAAATCGCTTGCAATTGTTAAATGATAGTGGCAAGGTGCATGTGACTAAGCAAGTGTTGGTAGCATTTAGTGTTATAGGGTATACCAATGAGGTCGCTTGTGAGGTAGTTCCCAGGTAGGCATACCACATCCTGTTGAAATAACTCGGGTAATTTGATAGGTAGGCGGCCTATTATGGGTTCACCAATAGGTATTCTTTCTATTTTGGTGGTCAAACGATCACGTTAGTGCCCTTATCCTTGAAGCAAGTACAAGAGAATCAAACCTATCTTCAAAGGCAATGAAAATTAGAATTGAAGAGAAAGGGAAAAGATAGGGATGAGTGTAAGGTAAAGAATTGTAACTTGAGAAATCCTAAGTGTTTGCTAGTTAAGGAGTGAGATTTGAGAAAAATATGTGAGGATGAGAGAACTATGAGATCATTGAGTTGTAACAAAAATTTGATTACGTACGATAAAGTCACATTTTCCCTCCTCGAGTATTTTACATCTTTTATGCTAGCAATTGAAAACATACTTTTTGTTGAGTGGCTAGATAGGTCCCCGCTGCTCCATGACATAGGATATCAAAGAAGGAAGTACACTGAGCCCAAGTACCTAGGGAATCTGGGAGTCTATAGTAACATCTCTACATTTATTTCTTTTTGGAAGGTTTTTGAAGGTATTAAAGTTGATGGCTTATATAGTGGACTTGCTTTCACATCCACCTTGAGTTCCAATCCAAGTTGATGAACTTCAAGCATATAGGTGATCCACATAAGCATGATGATGATTTTTATAATTTGTATGCTATGGTTCATCTTCCATGTTATGGTTATTTCTTATCTTTTGATAATAGCTTGTGTAACCTTGAGCAGTTATTGTACTTACTAGTAGTTCGGTTCATTAAAAATTGTGGGATGTTAGGAATTCAGACTACTTATCTATTACTTAACATAGAAATCTTTAGGGATGTTTTCTACACCTTGAACTACTGTACAATTCTTGCAAAATTTTATTTAGAAGGCACATATTTGCATTTTTTTGGTAAGGTGTTGCTAGTCAAAATTTTTGGCATGAATTGATTAACATGGAGAGCCATGATCTTGAATGGTCGGGACACTTTAGTGTCACCACAAGAGTAAGTTTCTTGTAGGATTATTTCTGTTGGCTCCAATTTAAGGAACATGAATCCCAAGAGAAGTTTGTGTTTGATTTGGGAGATTAGCTTTTCTTGTAGTTTGAAAAGGAAAAGATCAAGAGCTACAATTGCACAATAATGATACTAGGTGGAAAAGATCAAAATTGGTTGATGGAACAACCTTCACAAGAGGAGGGGAATGAAGTGGACCTCTAGACCAAAGACTCCATTCCTTTGGCACCCTAAAAAATGATGATCACTAAAGTGCAAACAATTGAGCGACCTTGGCATTCTTCATGAAGAAAATACAAAAATTGGATGAAGATGATGATTTGAACAGATGTGAGGAGCTAAAGGGTGATGCATGGCTTCAAAATTCGACTTGGAGGAGCAAAAGTGGCCTAAGGAAGCTGGAAGGTAATCCGGGCCATGCCGGATCAAGCTAGGGCGAAAGGATTGACCCCTAGGTGGTTTAACATTACAATCAGCCAGGAATCGAATTGATCACGATCAATTGGATCAACTAGGGTGAACTTGGTGGGGTTTCTGCCATCACAATCATGGGTTCCCATGATCATGAAAGTAGAATGAACGTAAGACAATGACACGCATGGTGGATCGTTCCAGATCGAGCTTGAGGAGACCTGATCAATTGCATTTCTAGTCAGTTTGATCATGATGAAGCAGGGAATGTAATTTCTTAAGTTAAAATTCAAAATTTTAGCCATTGGAGATATTTTTTCGGGGGCATTTCGATCATTTAGGACTTTTAATTTTTAGGTTTGACTTATAAGACTTATATATGCTTGTGTAATGATTTCAAGACTACATTATTATCCTTTGAGTAAATGAGTTGAAGAAGGTTCTTCTTGTCTCCCCATACTTTGTTTGTATTTGGGTGTATTTGAATGGTTCAACATCTAGGCTCAAGTATCAAATCGAGTCATTTGGGTACATTTCGGTGGTTTATAGTGAATATCTGTATAGTGTAGATGTCTGGATCTTTAGTTGAATATTTCTTCGATTTGTTGCAAAGGTTTATCCTGCATGAGGTATGTTCTTATGTAGTTGAAATTTATTCAATCTCGCTATTTATCCTTTTTTTTTTCTTTTCATTTTTTCCATTTTTCCAACCATTTTCAATCCTGGCTTCTTGTTAGTTCACATTAAAATGCCACATCATTCATGTAATTCACACGTCCTTTTTCCTCAACTTGCTCATGGTATATGTACTTCATGTCTTATTTCCACTAATTAGGGTTTTAATCTATACTCCCAATTAAGTAAGGTCATGTAAAATCAGTTGTACCTATCGTGAGCCTTAATGCTTCAACCCCAATTGGGCGGTATCCCCATATGTACTTCCCATGGATAGGGTCATGTATTAACTTCACTCGTTGTCAGCTCCAATACTTCTACCCTGATTGGATAAGTTCCAATTTATTATCTGATTGGTAAGACAGAACTCATTCCACATTATTGTATGTATCACATGAGAGGCTTTTCACATTTTACTGTTCATATTTCAATTTTAGAATATTTAGTTTAAAACAATTTATTTGGCAAATAACTCACGTCCACATTTCAAAAAAACATTAAATAACTTTAGTTCCACAAAAATTTCAACATGTCAAATCAAGCTTTAATAATCAGGAATAATATCCAAAAATAATTTTAGGCACATTGTAAATATTGAGTTGTAAAACAATTTTGAAAAAGGTTGTAAAAGTTGGCAGGGAATAACAACTTACCCGACTCTTATTGCTGTTGACCAACAAGGTCACTAGATACCTATTCTTAACTTTTTATTCAATCAAATAATTTTCATTTAATATTCAATTCAATTAAAACCTATTCTTTCAGGTGCTTGCCCATACTCTAAACACCATTTGGTCTTTTAGGGTGATAAAATAATTTTTCTCTCACCTTATAATGCATATATATGCTAGGGTTTCCCTAGGAGTTGAGAAATAATAAAAATTCTATTGTTTTAGGGGTCCCAAACTCCTTATACATAATTATTACTAATTTTACAGATTTTCACGCAGATTTTTACCTCAAAATTTCTTATTTCTAGCTCTCCAACACTTGGTAAATTTCTTATTAATTGCCAAAAATATCTTGGAAGATTTGATGGCCATGATGTGTCCATATCTTCTCCCTTATTGTTTATCTCAACCATGAAGAAAATTAATAAATAATCAGTTAATTTTTTTATTAAGTCTTCCATAAAGTTTGAAATAATGTTTCTATTATTACTCTAATACCCTAAAATTCTTGGATATTACAAGATAGGTCTTTTGTACAAAAATAGCTTTCGTATTTTCTTTATAGAAAACATCTAGAGCTTTCGTATTTTCTTTATAGAAAACATCTAGGCGATATATATTCCTCCTGATTTGATGCGACCTCACTTTTCTTGGTGCTTATATTTCCTTTTGCTGCTTTTTGCTCCTTTATAAATGTATTATTAATTCCCCCATTATACGTAACTGTTCAAGGGTTCCATTTGCATAAATGTTGGATTTTAATTCCCTACGAATTATTTGCTGATTATCTGTTGATTCTGCCGACTCTAAGCTGATTCCGTGCTGACTATTTAATCTGTTGATTATATGTTAATTTTGTGACATATTCGCGCTTCAACCAATTCAAAAATGTTAGCTGATAAATATTTATTTTGTGTAGAATATGTTATTAGATGTATATATTATTCTTATTCGAAAACTAACGAATTATATATTAGTAATACAAGGATAGGTATATATTTGTATGTTATGTAATCATATTCATTTAAAAGAAATTACTTAAAATTTAATTTCAAGAATGCAATTCCAAATATTAATCAATAAAAATACATACATAAATGCATGAGCATATAAAATCTAATTTTTATGGTCCAAATTAAGCATAGAAAACTTTTTATGCACTAGTTTTTAAACAAAAATTAAAATTAAAATAATAATCCAAATAATAATTTCTATAATTTTTAATAATCTGGATTATTATAAGGGTTTTAATTTTTCAAAGCTAAACATTTTGTTACATTTCAAACTAATTTCTAATTGGAAAAAATAGTAATAAATACAATAAGTGGCTTCTAAAGATCACCTATTCATAAAAGATGTTTCAAAAATATCACTAATCCATAATGTTCAACTCCCTAAGGTAATATAAATATTTTTTCATTTATTCATTACTTAAAGTTTATTCACATTTCAACAAACTTGAAAAAATTAATGATTTTAAGTTATTATTCATTTTACGCTGTGTTTCATTCAGAGCATATTTTAAATCTATATTTCTTTTTCATTTGATAATTATCATAATTGTATTTTACTCATACATCAATAGGTATATTGATTTTATTTTACTTAAGCATATTTGTTTAAAAAGATACACTTAAAAATTAACTTTAACAAATACGATTTGAATATTATGCAACAAAAATATATAGGAATATATACACTACCAAAATGTAAGTGGATAGAGATGGCAAAAAAATTATCTCAATTTGGAATGACTGTGGAATAGAGTTGAAATGGTTAATCAAACTCATCCCAAGTACGGCACAAAAATACAACTCTTACATATATCGAAATGCCATCGCGAAGCTATCTCTATTAGGGGTGGCATGAAAAACTACTCCACAATCAAAGGCAGACAACAAAAGCTATCGTAATCTGAAACAGGACTTTGCATACTATCTCAAAGATGTTCATTAGAATACCGTATCAAATTGAGATGGCGATGAAGTATGTCCCCAAGTTTGGGATGGTGTTCCCTAAACCATCCCTAATAGAGATGGCATAAACGAGCCTTCTTAGAGTTTGAGATAGACATGCAAAAGCCATTTCTGTTTGAGACAGATATATGTTTCCGTCTTAAAATTTGAGATAGTCATGTTGATGCTTTTCCAAATTGGAACAGTTTCCCATACCATCCCAAAAAAGCTTGACCGTTGCAAATTAAGATAGTTTGGTAAGCCGTCGCAATTTTTGAGATGAGTTTTTCAAGCCCATGCCATTTTGGGACAAATTTCGGACAATAATTTGGTCATCCCAATCTACAAAATATTTATAAATCCCCACCTTTTTATTATTCTATTTAAAATACAATCTATCCTACGCTTACTCGTTCCAAAAGGCCTTTTCTCACACAAGTTTGCCGGACTATTCTTGTTTTAGTCTATTATTTGTGTTATTTTTGAATATTTGTTTATTTTTTTAATTATGTGTGTGTGCGCGCGCTAATGCATACGAATGTTCAATATATTCTCCATTTGATTTGTTGGGCAACAATCACTAAATTAGGGTGTGATGAAGAATTGTATTGTTAGCTTAGTGTGTAAGTGCTAGCTTTATGCTTCGGTTCAAACATTTTCTTAAGTTTCACATATATGTACACACATATATATTGAAACATATGCTACTTGTTTAGATTGTTAGATGTCATATGTATTGTATGTTGTGAAGATGAAATATTACATTATGTAATTAGCAAATTTTGAAATTGGTGGTTGCTAGGAGAGGAAAAATGCTGAGATTAAGACTAGAATTTGAGAATGGTGTGAATCAATTCATAGATTGGGCTAGTGTGCAATATGACTTTATGGATGGGAGTAAGATTAGATATTTGAGCATTCGAATCAAGAATAGAAAATTTATGGAGCTAAATGAAGTGAAGGTTTGGTTGCTCATGAAAGGGTTCTGAAGCAATTATTTCAATTGGATAGGCCATGGTGAAGCCCCTATTAATGATTTGTCAGCAAGAGAATTGAGTAGTCATTTTAGAACTTTGAGAATGCAAGAAGCGATGTTGAATTAGGAACATCCTATGGTGTATGATGCAATTAGTTGTTGTGATAGGATAGGGGTGGGAGGTGTAGGACCATCAATCGTACAAGGCTAAGATATGGTGCTGATCAAAGAAATGTAAACGCGAGGGACCTAAATATTACGGGCTTGAGTGAGCAATTCTTTAATGTTCTTTAGGCTGTAGATGATCTATTATATAGTAGATGTGAAAACTTTTCTCAACTATCTATGGTGGCAAGGTTGGTCAATATTAAGGCAAAGTACCTCGATGATAGCTATGGCTCAAAATATGAATAAGTTGTTATAGTTCAGATTTCATATATTTTTCAGTTATGCCAAAGTACTCATAATTTGCTAGTAGCAAATATATAATGTGCGATACAATGCCTTATAGTTTCATTAATTACCCATGACATGGGTAAAGCCATACAAAATAGACGGAATAAAAGCATACTAACACCTATCTAGTTTCTAACTAATCTCCCATCACTAGATTGTCTTGTGCTTTAGGTGGATCTAGTGAAGCAAAAGGCCTGCCCTCTACAAATGGGATAGGAATATGAAGGTCGACATGCGTTAGGGGATGTGGGGGTTGTGCCTTGGTTTCCGAGTCTATTGCCTCATCCTTAGCCGCCACATGGAACATTAACTTATGTAACTTAAATGCAACATGTGTCTACCATCGCTCCATATAGTCAATCTAGGCACGAAGCTCAGAGAACTGTATGAATAAGTCATGCTTCAGCTAGTCAACCTAGAGTTGGAAAGCTTTAATAACGTTTTGTAAACTTGACTGGGGTTGTGGTGGTAGAGGCTATGGGGCAAGGTTGTTTGCTATGCCCTCTAGCTCATCTTCTAACTGAGGCAACTCTTGAAGTGGCTGTGGTGGTGGGGTGAAATATATTACAGCCTATGGTATACGAGTCTCTTTGATGGCATTTATCTCAACACCATCGACTAGACACAACTATGCAATCAGGTGAACATACTATAGAGACCCACGAGAGTTTCGAGTATAGCACTCCATGCCATCCCACATCAACCTCCCACAGTAAAGTGTAGGCCCCCTAGGATGGCATACAAGATCACTACGTGCTCCTTACTAATGGTGGCATGATGATTAATGAGCTTTATTCATGCAGAAATGAAATATCACCATGTTTTTTCTTATGTTATCCAGGCTGGCTATATTGAAGGATGTAATGAACTATGCTATGCCAACCTTTGGAACATGATCCAGTGCTCTACCTCTGAGCAAATCTTGTGTGCCACAACTTTAAGTGCCCTTAGGTTATCCATCAACTATAAAAACCCAACACTGTCAAGGGTGTTGGGCATGCTTAGATGCTTGTTCATCCTCCACTCTATTATATCCACATTGTAATCTCATACATATACTCAATTTGCGTGGATGTTATTGGCCAAGTTTGTATTGAACTCCCAAACAATGGGTATTATAGCTGCATTAGTGAGATGTCGAGTGAAGGTGTGCCACTCCCTCTCAGCGATAGTTGAAGTGATCTAGTCACTGCGTTGCATTACCTTTTGTCAACCCATGCTCCAATATGAGAGATCAATGTTTTGTATTCTCCTCATGCCAATTAGCTACCTTTATACCCATATATTTATGTTGATTGTAAGATGGGGTTGTTCGTTTCCTCCTAGCCATTGTGTTAAACTTGCAACCTAATCCATTTATCAAAATAAGGTTAATTCTAAAACCTAAGGTTACGTGCATTTACACAACCTACAATGATTGTCCAACAATGCAAGCATTTCTTCATTCCTAATTGTAAAAACTTAACATTCCCAATAAAATTCTTAACCTATTATAGACAACATCCTAAGTGCAAAAACTCAACACTGCTGTCAAGTTTATCAACCAATATAGACAGTTGTAGCCTAAGTGCAATTACTCCATCATCCCACAACTTAGTCATTTCTTCCAATAAATAAGAACAGGACTACTAGCAATACACTTAGCACATAAACAGATAGCTTTAATAGAGTATGAACACATGTTCTTTCAGATAATTTATTGAGCATATGGTGGACATAAATATACAACATCCTCCTCAGCATTCCGCATAAGCTCAGACCCCCTATAACAAGCATTGATCAACAAATTCCAACACCAATACACTCAACTAATTAAAGATTTATGATTGAATGAGGCAATAATAGCATGAAGATGGCACATAGAGCATACTCCATTGACATGTCATATTGCAAAACCCTCATGACAATTCATTCAATTAATGATTGATTTTCACACATTGTAAAACCAATATCATATTTATGTAGTAGATTCAACATATGCCTGACAAAGATGGAAATGGAACAATGCCTTGTCGTTGTGAATTTTGGGGTTACAAGTGGATAAAGGTGAACCTAGGTGTTGTGTTGAAATTATGTTGCCGAAGTAGCTAAATAAGTTATCGTGTGCCTTCTTTATCTCATCCATCACGAAATATAAGACAAAGTCGCTTTTTTTTTTTTGTGCTTTAAGCTCAACGTCATGACTTCAAAAGTGATAAGGGACCAACCAGCAAAGTGGTGTGGCTTATGGCTTTGTCATCATTTATGTTATTGCGACGATGTTGGCTAACAACAAATCCATAACCCTCTAGATTTGTTGTTGCCTTCGTCTTCATGACTATCATGGTGATAACAAATCCAGAGGCTTTTGAGTGCATCATCACCCATTATCGTCACAATGACTAAGGCGATAACAAATCTAGAATAGACTAGGTGTTCTTATCGCAAGGGTCAATGCGACAATAGGCTCGATGCTCGACGGTGTGACTTAGATATAAAATTTTCATTATCGGGGATGGGTTTCGGGCTGAGGCCATCTCTAAGCCATCCCAACCTTTCATAAAACCAAAATCCTTAACTTTTCGTTATATCGTTATTGAACACACCAGAGTGGCGGAGAGGCTACCACAAGTGTAAGTTCCTTTCTCCATTTTCTACTGCCAAAGTCTCCAACAAAATCCATTTCAAAGTTCGTTAATGCATTGAGAACTCTATTTAGTGAACTTTTGCCCATTTAATTTTTTTAAGAGGTTCACTTGGACTAGGAACAAAACTAGCTAGGGCTTTTTTCATGTGTTGTATTTAAAGGATTTGTGATGTTGATAATTTTGATTGTTCTATATTCATCTAATTTATAGAATTTTTGTAAGTGTCGTTCTCATTATAATTTCACCTATAATGGTTGGTTTCACTTAAGTGTTTGTAATTTTGAATAAATTGAATGATTTAGATGTAGAAATTGTATGGGAAATTGAATGCTAGAAATTAGATGCTAAGGATGTATAATTTGAATGGGCTACATTTATCTTATATTGAAGTTTGGAATATGAAATTGGATGGCTTGGATATGATGTTCAAATTGAATAGTTTGGATAGAAGTTTGGATGGTTTGACTGCACATATTGAATGATTTAGATATCTAAATTGTAAGGGAAATTTGTATGCTAGAAATTGAATGCTTTGGATGTATAAATTAAATGGGCTACATTGATCTTATATTAAGGTTTGAAATATGAAATGGGACGGCTTGGATATGATGTTCAAATTGAGTCATTTCATTTCATTTGAGTATAACTTTGCAGTACTTTAAATAGTACTATTGTACATGGTGGCTCGACTGTGTGTGGATACTTTTTTGTACATTTAGTTATTTAATGGTTTTAAGCATGACACAGGGAGCATTTTCTAGTTTGAATTCATAAAGGGAGTGGGGTGGCCATAGGAATGTAGGGGACACCCCCACAAGACCACCTCCCAAGCTCCAGTCTATTGATGAAGATGAGACACAACTACCATCTCTAACATAACGTGATGTCTCGTCCTTTTCCACACAACACACTGGTTTCCTATCCACTTCATCGAGCCCGAGGGAAGGGACTATGATTCCGAACATTCTAGGCATGAACATAACATCCCACAGTAAGTGAGAAGCTTGGGAACCAGTTCACATTACATCGCATACAATTCAATAAGTACACATTAATTTCATTCTACTATCAGTTTTATCTTCTGTATTGTAGCATACATATTGGATCTCATTTTATATATAACTCTTTTTGGTTAATATTTTAGTGTTCAGAAGGAGCTAGATAACTATATCAAGTCCATCATCATTAGCCGCTGCCATGGCTTGTGGACTTGAACATTAACATGCCATACAACACAGAGCAGTGGTGGCTTGAAAAATTCTAGGTATTGTGTTGGTTTCAATTGCACTTGTTCATATTTGAATTATCACTACAGTTACACATCCATTTCAACTTTTTGTGTTTTGGATGGAGGAAGCAATATACGTGGAGTCTAGCTAACAATGTCACCATCGAGAAGGCATTCAAGAAAAAGACAGTTGAGTTGATTCAAAAGGGCTTCTGTTAGACTCAGGCATTGAGGAAGAAAGTCAAGTGGATTCCATAGGAGAGGTGGAATAAAATGCTCGCAAAGAGGGTTGAGTTTGACTGAAAACGCCTCAACTTTCACTATCTACTAAAATAGTTCCATATCAGTTTCAACACATAGTGACTGCTTTATAAATTCTTCTTTAGCCTAAACTTACAATAAATATTTCATTTTTGGGAAAGAAGTAATTTTTTTTTTTTGTTTTTCTAGGAATTGAGTTTGGGCAAACGCCTAATGTCTCCTGACTTGTATTCAAGAGTTTGAAAGAATACAGCTAGGGACTTGGCAAGTCCTCAAGATAGACACAAGGAGTATGTGTTGATTTCCTCTTAAATTAAATAGCTTATTACATGTTTAATTGTGCTATGTGTATAATAAATAATACTAATGAATTTGTTTTGTATAGATGCTGTTGTTGAAAATGTAATAGGACTAAGATGCAATAGATTAGGACTCCGCTTACCAAGAAGTTGATAGAGCTTTAAGCTGCAACAGAAGCAATATGGTCCTCACTGCCCTCGGTGGCTTTAAGAAAGGAAGACTACTAGAAGTGAGATCAGAGGCACTAGCATATTGGTAGCTACTCTGAGATTCTTGCTCCTCATTGTCATCATCATAGTCAACAGAGCTCACCAAAATGAAAAATGAGTTGCAACACACTAAGAATGAGTTAAAGATCTTAAAAAGAGAATTGAATGACTATAGAAAGGAGTTGAAAAAACACAGTCCAAACTAGATAGTCCTATGAATGCCATTGGTATGCGACTTAGCATCTCCTTGTACTTCCCTAACGATGATGATGATAACGAGGACAATGTTGGTGAGGATGAGAGGCTTGACATTGATGAATAGGTTCATTTTTTAATAACCTCTTTTTTGGAAAGATCATTGTAACAAAATTTATAAAAAATGCATAATAATTGATAGTTATTTCTATTTCATTTGAGTGTATATTTCTCAAATTATTACTTGTTGCAATTTTTCATGGTCTTGAGTGAATTTGTAAATGTATTTTTATCAAAATTTCAAAAAAATAGGAAAAATTTCTACCAAAAAAATTTGTCCCAAATCCATTCCAAATTAGTCCTAAATCTATCCCTAGGCCGTCATAAAGTCTTGTCAAATGCATCTCAGTTTGGTCCTAGAATTGTCCCAAAATTGACCATCTCATATCTGTCTCCAAATTTACCATCCCAAAATCATGCCAAAAGATGATCTAGATCCATCCCTAATTTCACCATCTTAGATCAATCTCAAAAAATGATATCTCGAAATCATCACGTCGTCTCAAAATCGTTTCAAATCCATTCCTTGGGGACGGGCTATATATGTCATTGCAAATTTTTGAGGCAACTTCTCAATGTTAGCCATCTCAAAACTTGAGATGCTATGTTATAACCATTGCAAAATTTTGCAACGATGGACATAAACTACTCCAAATTTTGGGGTGGCATCCAGAGAAACCATCACAGAGTATCTGTGACGAGATTATTCGAAACAGATTTGATATCATGCCAAAGTTCTCATGATGGACATCTCTAAGGAATTCAAGCAGGTCCTTTTGATGCCCTCGATAATACTCGATGATCTTTATAAAAGTATTTTAATGTTCTCATTTTGCAAACAATCGATTTTTTTTTTTTTTTGTTTTTTTGGACATATTTGTTACGGGCTTGACTCCGAGCGACTCCGAGCGCATCATAACGTATCATATTCAGGATTTGACTAATATTACCTTTCCATTGCACTTTATTTTTTAGCAAGTTATTTGGATTATGTTATAATTTAAACATAAACATATTTTTACAAAGTAAGCAAAAAGAGATATTATTGTTGAACTTTGATTTATAACAATCAGGATAATATGAAATTTAATTAAAATGAAAAGATTTATCCATAAATTATCATAAAAATGTGTTTTATTCATGCATATCGCATGTTGCATTCTAGTACATAAATAGTATATACAAGTTGCTTACTAGTAAATATATAACAAAGTAGTGGTTGTTGACCAATTTTGACTGAAATTCTATTTTTATAGAATTTTGAGTTTTTATTAAATTAAAAATTTTACGTTGAATATTGCTTATTAAATTTTTTTGAATTAAGGAAAAGATACTTCTTTAAAGTGAAAAATGTGCCATAAATGCATTTCTTAGAACAAACAAAATAATTAATATTATTTTTTCTTTTTCTTTTTCTTTTTCCTTTTTCCTTTGCCTAGGGGCCATTCTAATCGTACCAATTTTATTAGATGTCCCCGAAGGGACAATATAATTAATATTATTTGAAAATTGAACATATTAATATCTAGACATTTTTAATACAGTCTAACATTAATCTCAGTTTGTGCATTCGAAGCAAACGCCATGGCTCCTTGTCTGATTCATATCCGCAACAGTCTAAACTATCAAAAGCTATTAGCATTATACCCAAAGTGCCCTATTGCAGCCAGAACTAGAACATCTGTGGAGGGACAATCAGCAACTTATTCTATCTACCATAGCCAATGGTGACGGAACAAATTCTGCCAACATCTGGTTTCAGTTAAACATACCCAAACTCATCCCCTCCATCATCATATCCAATCATTTTCTTTTCAGGCGATTCCATTTTCATTAGGTTGTATTGGAGCTGATTATGGTTGAACTACAGAAATATCACTATTTCTTAGGAAATTTTTCCTCGCATAAAAGATTATTTTCCTCGCATTAAAGCACTGCCAAGAAAAAAATTCCTCACAAGCTCCTCTCAAATAAAGTCTTGTGTTAGCCTAATTTAAAGAAAGAACAAATTCCTTGCATTTATAGATTACACAATTGTGATGAAACCAATTTCCTCACAAATAATACATTAATGGGATGAAACATTCCTCGAACAAAATAAATATGTCATCATATTAATTAATGTCCTCACAATAATTCTTCAAAAATGATGATTGGAGTCAACATATTTTAAAATTATTCATCACAATAATATTGAGAAAATGAAACAAAATCTTTGTCACAAACTAATTAAAAGTGATGAATAATTTTGTCACATTATATTTTATTCATCAAATAAGATGGCTAATTGCAACAACATTTTCCCCAAAAAAATTACTAAATATGATGATACTTTATAAATCACAATAAGGTGGCCAAACACAATAATATTTTCCTCACATGTACAAAAGCTATTGTGAGCAGAATATCATCACAAAAATATTGCATTTATGATAAATGGTTATTTTTAGTGCATTTGTGAGGAATATTTCCTCTTATTTTATAATATATATTAACTAATTCTTTTTAAATTAAATTTGATCTAATATGATAAATTTATTCATCATAAAAGTAATTATTTTTATTGTTTACCTAATATGATGAATATTTTATCTTAAAAGATTTTATTAATATGAACCTAATAAACACACACATTTTATCTCATCAACAACTAGTGTTAATGCCAAAAAACCAAAATTAAATTTGCTAATCAATATCAACAACCAACATCAGAAATATAACAAGTTCTGTCGAATTTTACAATAACAATGCAACTCTCCGCAATACAGTTTTGTATACAAACCTCAATGACAAAATACTTAAACATAAAGTATACTCAAAGATAAAATAGTTCAATGTAAACCTCCACGTTGGACAATAGAGAACGAAAAACTTTTGACACAAATGTTTTCCATTCAAATTAATGTGCTCATATTCAAAATGACATAAGTAAATTCTCATTGTAGTGCCAAGCAAAAATAGATCCACCAATTTTGATATATTCGAACTTCAAAGATCACAAAAAAAAAATTGTAAAAGAAATATCCAAATAGAAAAATAACAAATAAATTCATAAAATGTTAAGTATCTGGCCAAAAATAGTGGGGGTATTTGGCGCAATGGCTCATTGTACTCGCAACAGTTCGTGTTGTCACTTCACATGCACACAATTGAAGATTATAGAATCACCCATGCATGTAACAAAAAGAATGGTACGGCAATATGCAACCTGATATAATAAAACTTACAGTAAAGGGACTTTGAGATGATCTTTGACAATTGTAACACACCCCGAGTCTGATTTCCTATTTCAGTCACAGACAATGAGAATACCTGGAGATTTGGAAAATCAAAATGGGAAGAAAAAATAAAAGAAATAATAATAATATATATATATATATATATATATATTGTGTAATCATTGATCAATCGTCTTTCTATTAAACAATTTGGCTCACAACAGTTACTGGTGATAAACGCTCAATCCTAACATTTGTATGAAGAATATATTAATAACTGGAAATGTATCATCCTCAACATTTAGTTGTTGTATATAGTAAATGTAATATGCCTTGTTGTGCATACGCTCACTGTTAGTACATAAATGTAATCCATTACATCTAGCGTTGCCGTCGTGAAGCTAACTGAGGTATTGATGAATTATTAACTTTTCCTTGTATATATTTGATTAGCATTAGCCATATTATATTGTCTTCTTTATTTCCATCATGCATAAATAGAACTGGGTGAAAGAGAGAATCACAGCACAGATGTATGTCTGTTGCAGTTTGACACAGAACCAATCCAAATGAAATCAAAGCTAATTTGAGTCGCACTCGTTTGTTCAAATTCATATTATCCCCCACGACTAAAACCTTAAAGCCCTCCTTTGACAGCTTAAATGCCCAGACTGCTTCGCAAATCAAACGAACACACAATCATGAAATTCCAATACTCCAATAACAACAAGCACTGTTAAATGTGAACTGAGAAGAACTGGAATTGGTCAAGGGATATACATCCAAAGGAGAGGATTCTGGAGGGCATAGCTCCACTATAAGAGCAGCTTTCCCTTCAGATCCAGACTACCTAACATAAACCTTTGGTGGCAATTGCCTTATTATGTATAGAAAAATGCTCTAGATATTTAAAGAAAAATGCAATAAAGGACACAGGAATCCAAACCAATTTCACAAACAACCATTCAAACAAAAAAATATTCTGAAATTATTTAAAGAGAAAGGCAAGAAAGGATACAAGAATTCAAGCCAATCCCACAAAAACCTTATCAAACAAAATAAATTCTTTGAATCCGTTTTAACATATGACTGGAATCAATGAATAAAAGGAAAAGTGAAAGAGAAGACTTACTTGTGCCTTTACACCCAAATTCATATTTTCTACATTTTAGCTACACTGTATTACTTCCAAAATTCAAACGCAAATGGGGATTTTAAGGTTTAATGGAGTAATAACGTTTTTTTCCAGTAAGAGAGAGATCATTGATCCCAAGGGAGGGAACGGCAAAAGGGGTACAAGTTTAACGTTAAAATGATTTTGTGGACAAGTTTACAGGTAACTTTATTTCCTTTTTAACTCTTAGTTGGATATCAATATTAATAAATATTTTAAAATTATTGATTATCATAATATTACTAAAAATGAATCCAGAAAATATTAAAATTTGGAGAGAAATTACTTTAGAAAGTGGGAACTTTCTTATCTTAATGAGGAATTATTTTATCACATTATATATAATTTTATTGTGATGATTCGAACGACTTTTTGTGACAAACTCATTCATTCCTCACAGATGAGGGATATTATTATGAGGAAAATCAAAATCATCACAATATATAAGTAATATTGTGACGAGAAAATATATGATCCCATCATCTTAGTTGATGTGACAAAATAAAATGTCATTACAATTAATTGGTCCCAAATGGAGATATTTTTGTAGTGCGTTTGATATTTTTGTTGATTCAGAAGAAAACTTGGATCAATGGGCTTAGTTGACTTTTAGTTATTTGTGGCCACTTTTGCCGAATAGAAGTGACAATGGTTATTGGAAGACACATTTTTTGCAAGAAAATTTTAGAATTACACATAATATTTTCAATAAGTTTAGAAGCATAAAATTTTATATGAATTTTCTAAACTGTAAATATATATTATAGATATTCCAAAAATTAAGAAAATATCTAGATATTGTATGGAAAATTTTGAAAAATAAATTAACTACATGATCAAGTCAATCACCATCATCCGTTGAATGGAGCGACTAAACTAAATAAGCATGCAATCGATCATGTATTGAAGGGCTTGATGTTATGGATGAAAAATTTTGTTAATAGTGAGTCTACCTTGAAATCAATATTAATTTCATTGCCAAATATGAAATTATTTTCTTCCGTTGCTCCCATGGCTTTCAAGGCAATTTTATCGACGTTTTCTTCGGGAGGCAGCTTTTGAAGCCTTTATTGGATGTGACACTCTTCTAGAACAGTAACTTGTTTCTCCTGCACATAAACATTTGAATGTTCAAGGATAGAGGGGTACGAAAGTGGGAAGGAAAGTTGTGAATTTTTTCCATTTCTTCCATAGTTAAACCCTAACAAAATATATATATATATATATATATATATATATATATCAGAGTTAAATTCATATAAAATTAAGAGGAAAGTAAACAATCATTGATGACTCCAAGAAAAATCAATGAGAAATACACATGTAAGAAACCCCTTTAAAATGTATATTTGAACCCGTTTTTGTGTGAATACTACAATTCTTCGTTGAAAATGCATAATGCCTATCCCTTTTTCGGTGAGTGCTCCAATTTTTTCATTAAAATACATCATGCCTATCACAAAATGAACAGGCTTGAGTGGGTTCTCCTAGAGTTGTTTTCTTTTATTCTTAGACTAGCATCTATTCAAAAATAAAATTACAAAAAAATTGGAAAATGGACTAGAGATAGCTTACTATGTCTGCATAAGGGGATGCTAGCATGGAGCCTTATAATGCAAGTCTCCTCACTATCCCCATCTTTCTTAATGTCTTAAGTTAGAGGTATCGGTTTGTCAACCAGATCAATGTAGAAAATCTTGAACTTATATCCTACATAATTTTGGAGAGTGACGATGAAAAGTCTTGGTTAAAAGTAAGCCTTCATCACCTGAGCCAAATGCAACAAAAACTTCCTCCAACCCTCCTTTGGTTATCACGAAATTTTCAACAAAATTAGCCAGTAGTTCCTATGAAATGTATACTTCCTCCAAAAGAAATAGCATCTATGAAATGTATATGCTCTTGAACCAAGTTACACTACAAAATATGTCCTTTCACATTCACATCTTTAGGGTAAAAAGGTGTCATAGCAACGGGGAAAGACAGCCTCGAAAACAAAATATCATTTTTTGCCGATAGTTACTGCTCATCAAGACGAAAGTTATGAGGCAATATGATTGGCCTTCAAGTCAAATTACCAAAATAACCTTTTCGTCTTCGTGTTCTATCGCATCTTCATTTTCATCACCATGCGACATTTTCAATAAATACGATCCCATTAGCTCGTCTTCATCATGGACCTCCAAATCCATTTCGAGTGCCGGACAAAAAGTAACACCTACACACTCTAGGACTGCCAGTTGACCACTCAAAGTCCATGGGTATGTTTGGTTGATCATTTTATTGGTAGGTGAAAAAGAGTAAAATTGTTATGGTCTGAAAATTTTAATTTATGTAAATTCTGGCATATATATAAATATATATAAAATAAAAAATAATAATTAGATGATGTCTTAAGTCATACATGGAGATAATAATTACTTTTGAGAATACAAATGTATAAGAATGTGGATGTGTGTGTGTGCGTGTGAGTGTGTTTGCATAAGTATTGATTTGATTGTAAATAAATGTAATGATTGAATTTTGAATATTCGTGTTGCATAAAAAAGGCAATAATTTGAATTTGAAATCTGAATGAAATTTTTGTAAGATAAATGTTAGAATTGTGTATATTTTAATGGGATGACAATAACGAAAATAAGCAAAATAACATAGCCCAAAGAAAGATGACAAATGCACAAGCTCTCAAATGGACCATCCCCTTTGCATGATGATCAGAATCCTTCACACCAAGTCCAGGAGTCCACTCTGTACTATTTTGTTCATTCTCAAATACTGTCTTAGGCGTTCCAAAACGTTTACTATTTGAAGAGTGTCAATGGCATAAAAAATATACCGTTTGTGCTCACATTGTGAATTCTGAAACTCAAACAATGAAAAGCGAATGAAAAACAGTGAATAAATGAAAATAATACCTAATAGAACAGAAAAAACAAACGTCTAAAATGCTGCACAATCGAAGTGCATTTTTCAGTCAGTGGTGAAGTTCCTTGTTTCTTCCATAGTTAAACCCTAATAAAAAATCTGAGTTAAATTCATATAAATTGAAGATGAAAGTAAACAGTCATAGATGACTCTAATAAAAGTATATGAGAATTTTACAACTTCAAGTTTTGCAATTAATGATATTTACAAAATTTCAATTTTTTTCTGATGTTTGAAGTTCAATAAAAATTTTAGCTTCTCAAAAGAAATAAATAATAAATAATAAAGATTTGTATCATGATATTACTTAAATGATTCTCTTTAATTGATCATAGAAATTCTTCCATAGCCTAACATCGAACATCAGTAATGTTTAAAAGTGCGATTTCCTTATTGCCTTATCCTAGAAATAGTTAATCAATTTTATGCTCTCTATTTTATTTTTATCTATTTTCTACTATCTTCTAGTACAATTTAAATTAATTATTTACTTTTTTCTTTCATTTATGATTCCTTTTCTCTTTTTCCCTTTTGACTTTTTCATATAATTTTATTTATAATATTATTTCGTTTTATTATTAAAAATGGTTTGCATAGATCGTTCGATTCATAATAAACCAATATAATTAAGTGTGAAACGCTTAGTATAACTACTTTTTCTACAGATTTTTTAAAGTATGTCCATTAATAAATCTATCTCTATTATATTTTTTATTATTAAATCCCTAGAATAACTACCACTATTATATTTTTTATTATTAAATCCCTAGAATAACTACCTTCTTACTTAATTTATTTCTTCTTATTAATTCACTCTTTTAAGCTTTTCTTTCTTTCTCTCACTTGATATAAAATTTTAATATATTTTAAAGCATAAATTTACAGTTTATTGTCATCCATAGAATTATACAATATTGTTATATTCAAATAGATGATTTTTTTTAGGTTATAAATTATAAAATAAAATACACATACATAAAATTTAAAACATTTATGTAATAAATGTGAAATTTTACATGTTTCTGTGATAAATTATATTTAAATTTTCAATGCACAAATATTGCGGGTGTACAAATTTCTGGAATAATTTTATGTATTAAACAATCTTAGAAAAAAAATATAAAATATATAATAAATAAAAGAAAAAAGGAAATTTGAAAAATTAAAAATAAAATAAATTGAAATTATAAATTGAATTCAATAAATGAAAAATTGAATGAGTAGAGTGAAAAGGTAATACATAAACAATTAAGAGTATTCAAGTAGTAATTGCAGGTTGTGCAATGAAATTTACTTATTTGTTTATTATACGTTATAAATTAGTAAAAATTGCACATTTTATGCAACTGAAAATTTATTCATAACTTATAAAGTTATCAAATTTCCAATAAAAGAAATAAAGTTATTTATTATGAAAGTTGTGAAAAATTAAAATAAGATAATATGGAAGATCAAAAGAAATTGAAAAGAGATAAAATTTGAAAAAAATAACAAAAATTAAAATAACTTAAAAAATAGAGAAAGAAAGAATAGAAAAATAAGAAGAACAAAAATAAAGGCTACCGTATAATTTTACATTATGCAATTAAAATGATGATAGTAGCCCCAATTCAACTCTCGTTAAGGTGACTCAATCGTTTCAAACACCTAATAGAATTGTCCAACAAAGAAATCACAAATATTGCCGTTTAGTTATGTTCCAATAATAAAGTTACACTATTAATTTATTATTATAAAAGAACTTTTAGACTCAAGGCTTTTGTTAAGTGTGGGGGATAATTTATTTTTATAACTTACTCTTTTGGTAATATGTCCTGGTATGAAATTAAAGATGTATTTAATTAATGAAATTACATAATTTTTAATAAACTAAGAACATAAAAAATATTGATCACGCATTACATGAATAAAAAGACCTACGTGCTTGAGACTTGACCATTTAAAGCTTACAAATACAAACTATGTTTAGTTATTCTCACTATTTTTCTAAAATAAAAATAAATAAATTTTCTAATTTCATTTATTAATTTTTTTTTAAACAATTAAGAGTAACATAAAATAATATTTTTAAAAATTTCGACAGATACTAATATATTAGGTTGGAGACTTGGAAGGGTTTTTATCCCTTCCAAGTTTTCACAATCCCAAGATACTTTAGCATCAAACTATGATTTAAATTTTAAATTTGAATTATTTCTATCTTATATCTATTTATAATTAAATATTTACTTATATATAGACACATAAATATATTTTGATGTTTACACTCTAAAAATTAATCATTAATTTATATATTTTCACATCACACACACACACACATATTACTTCACCAAATTAAACTAATTAAAATATTCATCTTATAAAAATTTTACTATCAAGCATAACTATCATCCTGAATGAAATCACCATCATTTTCATCTTTCAACAAAATCTTCAAGTAAAACATAGCCTATATATTTTGTTGAGGATATAAGTAACAAGTGGTTATGCTTGTTTTCATTCTCACGCAATTTGTTTCTATATTAAAAATTGTGTGGAAGGTTTTAGTTCTTATTTTGACACCACTTTCTCATAGGCTCAATGCAATTTTTATTGCACTTTGCTTAGAAACTAGGAAGCTAATTGTAAATGGCATTTTTATCTGAATTTTCCGCGAAAGTGCTTAGTTAATATGAACATACAAGTGAATATAAGTAAATATATGCATACTCGTAGATAAACAACCATCGAGCCCAAGCACTTGAACCATAAGCGTGTCCCTTGTTATTTTCTTGTCAATTTTAGTCATGCTTCATAATAATTCTGTCACACCAATAGTAAATATTAGTATAAACATGAATAATGATATTTTCCATACTTTTATGACCCAAAATGAGTATTTTGAGCATGTGGATAACCAAAAGCCATGTAAATTTTCAAGTTTGATCAAGTTCCCCTAGGTCAATCGCTCGACTTTGGATCGATCCTTGTCGATCCTAGTTGTGCGATCGATCCATTGATCGCAAGAGGCCTTGATCGTGATGTCAGTAGCCTCTGGATCAATCCTACTACCCTATACGAATTGATTACAATCGATTTAAATGGTGCAATTAACTATGATTGATCATCTTTGATCGATGGATAAATATTGACCACTCTAGCCTAGCACAATCAATCATATTCAATTCGTGCAGTATGATCAACACTGATTGATTGCAAAACCCCAAATCGTAATTCCAAAAGCTCCCGGGGTCGATCGCCTTGCTACATAATTCTAAAACTACTAGATTGATCCACCAATCCCTAAAGTCGATCTAGAACCTATTTTTCCTACTCCCTTCATTTGTTTTATGTTCCTATCCACTTTAAACCCTCATGTATCCACCATAGACTAACATAAAGAAGAATTTTAATAATTTGCATCAAGAAAATACACCCTTGCTTTCAAATAATTAGGGTTGCACATGGGGAAAGAATAGGATGCTCATTTCTCGAATTTGAGATAGAATAAGGATTATTTTATTTCAATGGGAACTCAAGAACATGAATCTAGTGAAAGGCCAAATTAGTGGATCTAAGCCAAGAAGGTGGATTCATCTTGCTAATTTTTATAATTGCCTTGTATAAAACGATTTTACCCTACAAATGAATTTTACACTATGTACTACCATGTTTACTTTGAAGATTTTATAATTGCCTATGAAAAAATATTTTACTTGTGTAACTGATTCCATGCTATGAAAGAAGTATTTTATCACTATAAAACTGATCGCTTTATTAAGAATGACTATTTTCTGGCCTTTTTTTTTCTCGATACTCCATTATGACTCTTATAAGCTGAAATGTGAATGTATGTAAACTTTGACAAGAGTTTACACATTATGCATGCTCTGGTGAATAGTAACAATAAATTGTTCTGAAGGGACAAGTTCCATCTTGCCCCATCAAAGTAGAAGATTGGGGTCCTTAGCTGGTGAATTGTTTTGATCTTCTCAATCAAGGTTAAAGATTGAGACTCGCTCATTTGGGGTAAAAAATTATAGTCTTAAGTTAGCAAAACTATTTTGACTCTCTTAATTAGGGTTAAAGATTGAGACTTACTTAATTGGGGTAAAATTAGTTTTAACCTATCAAAGCTATTCTAATCCTCTTAATTGAGGCCTTAAGCTGGCAAACCTATTTTGACTCTCTTTAATTGAGGTTAAAGGCTAAGACTTTAATAAGATGTAAAGAACACAATATGTCCTAAACTCACAAGCATGCATTCAATGATATGAAATGGATTAAATATGCTTTCTGTGTTCTAGCCTTTCATCATTAATTTCAATTCTTCTTTTGCGATATTTCACCAGAAAGGATTTCTTCTATACTCATACCTATAAGGTAGGCAATTCCTCTTACTAGGCAACAAGCCGCCCGTAAAGTTTCAAAACCTTTTGCATACAACAGAACTACCAGGACATAAATCTTACTTGGGGATGGTGGACATGAAAAATAAAGTGAGAGTCATTGGTTATATTTTCTTTTTTGCTAGGCAAGACTTGAGAGACGTGTTGGAAAGTGCTAAGTGTCTAATTTTCCATTACTATTTGTAATCAACACATTACCTTCATGGATGCTAATTTTGACTCTTCAGTGTTTAGATGATCTGTTTGGGTTTTGATATCCATTGAAGAAACTATTTTAAGGTTACTGTCGTGTCACCCAAATTGGGGACTTGACATGGACTATGTTAATTTTATTTATTTCTCACATTCTCCCTTGAGGTTTTTTCTGCTCACTTAATCATAAGAATATTTTAGGAGAAACACTTTATTTGTATTTTTTTATGGTACAAAACTTATTTATAGGCTTAGTGTAGGATAAGATATAATGAATTAATTCTTTTAAAATTTAATCACTGATTAATATAAAAAAATTAATTCATGAAAATCATGTCTATTCAATTTCTCTACAAATATCACAAACATTTTTGCTTTATGAATTTTTAGTCTTGAATCAATCCAAGGGACAAATTTTGATGAAGCATATCTATTTCAAAGTGTGTTTGGTACTAATGCACTAGATGCAATTTTTTCCGAGCTAATTGGCCAACCAATATGATGTCATAATCGCAACTCAGGTTTTCATGCTCAAGATGACTAATCTACAAGCTTGGTTGGAAACATTGATAAACAAGTAGGTGGAAACTCAAATCCTATTGGCAATCCCTTAGGGGACACCTCAAAATTTTGGTTCCTATTAACTCAACCGAGAGGTCATGGATTCAAATCTTTAGGATAATGTGTGTGAGTGGATAAAAGTTTTTGTTTTAATAAAAAAACCTCAAATCCTGTTGGCAGTCCAGCAAGGATAAGAACAAATCTGATGGCAATGTTTGTTTTGGTTTTTGAGTGTAAGTTTTTAGATATATATATTTTTTAAATTGTGTAAAAGTAAGGAAGAAAAAAAGATAAATTTTAAAAAATG
Source organism: Avicennia marina (assembly GCA_019155195.1). Classification (NCBI taxonomy): domain Eukaryota; kingdom Viridiplantae; phylum Streptophyta; class Magnoliopsida; order Lamiales; family Acanthaceae; genus Avicennia; species Avicennia marina. Next base: position 13,465,251 of record CM032754.1, on the reverse strand, counting down.
TAAAGATAGTAAAGTGCTTTTTCGGATATAAAAAATGAAACAAACATGGCTGATATTTTTTGGAGCTATCGTAGTAAGATATTTAAATGAAATTTCCTACAGAAAGTAGTTTACAATCTTTCATTTCTCCCCTGAATCTATAGGTTGGATTGGCACAAATTCAACCATTGAGGTAACTATTTTGTTAATTTATTTCTCTAGGTTCGATTAGAGATGACAAGCGGGATGGATGTTCACATGAGCAAAATAGGGTGGAGGTTGGGACAAGGCAGAGGCGCATGCACTTGCTTTAAATGAAGCGACATAGGGAAACATATTCCTACCCATTATGTCATAATTAAATAATATATTAATTGTATATGTGAATATTATGATAATTACATAATCAGATTATTAATTCGACTACTCCACTAAAAATTAATAATTGTGATTACATATACATTTTGTAAAAAAAATTAAAAATTTTCCTCATAGAAACGAAAATACAAAATATGACAATTAAATTTATCACAATAAAAAATAGAACATAAATATGAAATTTTTACCTTAGTCCATATTTTGTCTCCACAATTTTAATTTTTTACATCTTTATTTTCCTTAAAGTTTTATTTGCTAATGTGAAAAATATTTTAGAAAATAAGCTATGAGTTATCTCTCTCTCTCTCTCTCTCTCTATTTTCTTGTGATAAATAATTGGATATATTCTATTTTTTTTCCAATGTTTATCCCTTTGATATGAATTTAACATATAAATTGAATAATAAATTATTCTTTTATTTTGGATTGAATATGTATACTCTCACTTTATTTGAATGTTATATCAATCTACAACTAAGATAGGATTAGAATAAATTTAAAATTGATTAATCTAATTTGAATATTTCAAGCTGTTTTTTTTTTTTTTTTTTTGCCAACTTCTGTAATAAATGTACTCGACTTGTTATACGTTATTGCATAGACAACTCATTGCAAGAGGTTTGGAAGAATTAATTTTCATGAATGTAAATTTGCATCCATCCGCAATCCCTCTAACAATTTCCCCAAATTTTGGATCAATTATATTAGTATCAACTAATTATATAAATTCCTTTAAATCTTATTAATTTCCTCCCACGCATAGTTCATTTTAGTTTTTTTTTTCTATTTTCCGAAAGTATTTTATTATATAAACTCCGTTCATAAAAATTAGGTCATCATCATTGTGATAAGTTAAACTTCTACAAGATTTTTAGCCTTTGTTTCCTTAATCCACGACGGCTTACAAATTTGGGAGTACCATACAGTAACGCACACAACTCCCATACAGTGACGCACACAACTTTCTAGTGTCTTGCTCAATATATAAACTTAAAATATCTATCTATACATATATAATAGCACAAAATGTCTTCGACTAAAATTCTCAATCCTTAAAATTTAAATTTCCTTTATTTAATTAAAAATTTTAATAGCTTTGTAGGTTCATTCTTTTTTATAATTTAATAAATGTTGTTATCGTATTGAAATATGTAACAAGAACAAGACAATGTGTGGCTTCATTCGGTTCATATCTCCAAAAGTGTGTACATTGAAACAATGCATGTCACATTTGCAATAATCTACGCCGGAATAAAATTAGGGTTTTTTTCACTTTAGGTTTCGAATAAAATTATTTCCAGCCAATGTGTTATTGTCTGGACTCCGGCCGTGAAAATAATGGCAAATGCCGTGTAGAAAAAAGAAAGAAAGAAAGAAAAAAAAAAAAAAAGAAAACGAAAGAAAAAAAAAAGAAAGAAAGAAAGAAAGAAATGTCCAAGGCCTAGGCCCAGATCTACTAGAAAGAGCACTTATGGGCCGATCAAATTTTTAAAAATAACTAGAAAAATTGGCATATACAAGGCGTGCATGAAATTATTTATAAATGTAAAAAGGTTAGTATTTCAAATAATAGAAATAATATTATTTAAAATATAAATATATTTAAAATAAGAATATGGCAAAGATTAAAAGAAAGTGAAAGTAAAAAAATTGAAAGGAATACACAAATAAAGATAAATCAAAAGAAAATGGATCATGAAGGATAGAAAAGGACAAAGAATTAAACATATGGATAAATGTGTGATTTTAAATTATATAACTAAAAAGAATAATTATGTAATTTTTTTTTAGGTAACTAAATTGAGAGTCGAACGCCTAATAACTTAATTAAAAATTGAACAAAAGTTGGGCTATATTTCGACAGTTCAATTTATTATCAGGCCTGAAAAGGATGGTAGCTATGTTTGGAAGGGCATTTTTGTTGGGAGATGATGTTTAGTAGGTTGTGTGGAAATGACTACTATATTTGTAAAGAAAGTTTTAATTTGATGAATAGTATGATTTATTTAAATTTTTATAATTAAATATGTATAAAATATATAATATTGATTAAATGATGTGATAATATATAGGAATAGTGATTTTTTTAAAAGTATAAGTATATAATAATATAAGAGGAAGTATGTATATATAAGTATTGATTTGATTGTGAATAGATAGTAGTTAGCTCTATATGTAAGGAAGAGAAATTTTGAATTTGAATTTGAGAGAAAATTTTGTGATATAAAATGTTTAATTGTATAAAATTAATGAGATAGAGAAAAAGTAAAAGATGGCTAACAAACATAGCCAGTCTTTTTGGTATTACAAATACTAGACAAATAACCATGGCCCAGGTTCATTTCTATGAAATATAAACTTGATGGGGTCAGTTAATGAAATTTGATTGCGAATTGCTCCATGCTCTGGAGTGGGAGTTAATTCGGCCGGAATGCGTCAATATCTCACTTAACATTTTGTGTGTATACACACACATATATTAATATACACAATAAACAACATAAGATAAACACATCTTTAAGATACATACGTTACACTACATATATGAAAATATGTTGTGTATATATATTTGCACAAATGATAGATTAGAATTCCATGGATTTCTGTGTATATCAGCATGTCAACTTTGATTAATTTAATCGAAAAGTTTCGAGCTCGAGAGAGTTTCCCTCAACTATCAAATATGGGGGAAACCTAATGGAGGCCCAAACCTTTTCGTTGTTGTCGTTATTATTATTATCATTATTTATTTTATTTTATTTGTGCGGATGGCTAGCGGTACATTGAGGAAGAACACTTGGGTTGGCTACATCATACGGGTTCCTCAAATATAAGAGGAAGAACACTTGGGTTGACTACATCATACGGATGGCTAGCGGTACATTGAGGAACCCAAATCAGAGCGAGGAAAGTTTCAACTATTTATGCTGGCATTCTGCAGTTGTTAGATCTCTTTAAAATTGTCCTGTCGTCCAACGCCTCTCAATAGTTTTCTTTCGATAATTCTTTTCCGTTGTAAACTAGTCCATTTTTCCCGGCCAAGCTATCCTGACTGTAATGGTCGAAAGCATGCAAATTGCACAAAATCTATTCCTTTTTGTATTTGGAACTTGTGCATAAAATTAATATATCCTTTCTCAGAAGTCAGTTAACTATGATTTTCTTGCCATTGTTAATGCATTGGAGGAATAATCCAAACTGTGAAGATGAATCTGTGTTGTGTCGTGTAAATGTCAATCCAGAAAAAGAAAGTTTGCAAAAATTAGGAACAATTACGTGATCCTTCTTTCAACTTCGAGCTAAATATACATAAGTCTTATGTGGACCTCCCTTGAGTTGACCGAATGTGACTTCTTGTAAATTGATTAGTTGGATTCTTTATCGACTTGTCCTGTGTTTGGCTCATGTTTCCAGACCAAAATATCTTTAAACATGTGAAAAGTATAATCGTATTTAAACAAAAGTAAAAGGTGCTTTGTATAATTATTCCAGTCAATTAAGAGTACGCTCACTTTGATTGATTAAAACTTTTGAATAAATAAGGGCTCACTATTAAATCATTACATTGTAGGATGAATAATTTTACATAAAAGTCGTGATTAAATAATTAAGGTATTAAAAATTACATTTATATCATTTAAATTACTATTTTAATCTTAATATTATTAATTAAATAATATCCGTAGTAAAGTTATAATAAAAAAATAAATGCAATCACCTTAAATAATCAACTTTAGTAAACATGATTGTTAAGGATTAATTAATCCATATAAACTTCTTTATCATATAAAATAATCCTTAGAATTATAATGCCAAAAAAGTGAACATGGCATAAGAAAATATATGTTGCACATTATAAAATATATGGAAATTTAACTTTTTTAAAAAAAATTATGCAATTATCATGCTTTGATATTTTTTTAGAAATTTGACTACATTTTTGAAAGTTAAGATTCAAAATGGGCCTTCCTCAAATATACAGTTCAATATAAATTATATAATAATTTTTGTTTTAAATTATTCTATTCTCATTTAATCACACAATTGTCTCATAATATTATTGTATTTTGTACTTTGGATTCTGAATAATTTTATTTTTATTATTTAAAATGCAATATGTTTATAATACGCAAATAATTTTTCACGCATATGAAATCTATGACTTTTATTAGTTGTAATATAATCATATCCACTAATTAGTGAAGCAAAGAGGGTACAAGCACAAATATATTTTATAAAATTTGCATTGTCTACTTTTCCATACGCAAGTGCACAGTATTAATATATCAATGCATAACGTGAGCTTGTGATTCTCCAGAATGTGTAAATAATATTAAAAAAATATAATGATAAATAGAAACAATTATTATTTATTATTAATTACAATAAACAAGAGTTGTACATTTTATGCATGTGAAAATTTATTTATAAATTATAAACTTACTGCATTTTAAATAATAAAAATAAAATTATTTAAAACTAAATTTATAAAAAATATTTTAAAATAAAATACAAAGATCAAAATAAAAAATAACAAATACATTTTAAACCCTAAAATAAAAAATATATAAAAATAGAAAAATTTTGAAAAAGACAGAAAATACAAATAAAAATAAAATATGTAGAGGAACTTCTATTTCGAATGAACTTATAAAAATATGGTTAAACCTCTGAAAATGTTAAATAGTGATAAGTGCATATTTTTTAAAAAATATGTCAAATTTCCATGAAATTTATAATGATCAACTTATATTTTTATACCATACTAAAATCATTACACAAAGCATCCCTCTACTTTTATTTAATTATCACTACTCTTTCTAATGTATAAAGGTATTTTGTTCTAAATTTACATGAAATTTTATATAAATTTCTTGATTTTAGATATTTTACTTTACATATTTCAAACACTAATGAAACTATATAAATATTGTATGGAGAATTCTAGAGAATCAGTTATATCCATAGAACCAAACCAATTTTCCACAACCAAAAAAGTAGGTAAATTGGGACGGCTTTTTGGGATGGATTTGAGGCAATTATCCGTCCCTATATTTGGGACGAATAATAATCCGTCTCTATTTGCCCCATTGCTAAATATTGGAATGGTTAAAACGGAGTTGTCTCAAATTTGGGACGACTTTGGGACAGCTTATCCAAAACGGTTTATCCAGGACGGCATATCTGGGATGGTTTTGGGACGGCTTTCGTACGATTTCTTTGGGATGGCTTTTCTGAGACGCTTAATTGAGACAGCGTTGGGTTGACTTTTCTGAGACAGCTTCTCTAGGACAGTTTCAGAAATGCACTAGATGAAATACTTTGTGAAATATATATTAAAATTTAGTCATTCCATTACAATTAATTTGCTAATGTTTCTATGCACAATTTTATTGAGAAAAATGTACTAATATTAATGTAATAATTTCTAAACTACAAATATATATACACAGAATAAAGCAACAATTAAAGTATGATACAATCCCATCTTTTTACATTAACATAAGAGATACAAAATAGATAATGTTAGGTAATCAACATCTACATCTATGGATCGAGGTCCTCAGATTTTTCATCACCTTCATCGTTATCAGGGGAGTTGAGGCTAACTTTTTTAGAAGTAAGTCACATAAATTTGTTCAATCTTACCTTTATTTGGGCCAATCTAGTTTTATAGTCATCCATTTCTGCATCTCTCTCCCGCAGTTGCTGCTGAATACGTTCTAATATAGTTTGCATTACTTGTAACTCATGATTAGATGAGGAAGTAGTGGAGCTAGTCGACCTACGAGACAACTGTTTAAAAGATTGAAACTTTGAGCCCATCCCTGGCAAACGGCCTTTTTTAAAGCCACCAAGCGCTTTAAGAATGACCATGTTGCTATTAGTTGAGTTAGACGAAGTCCCACCACCCTCTAAATCTCGTCCCTCTAATCCTTCGACAGCATTTTGATCTGCCTGTAATTTTTGCATCATCTCTTATAGACATAGAAAATGAATGGATTGTTACACATAACGGTGAGGTAACATTGATATATTTAAGTAATTGTACTTACCCCTTGAGACTGTGCACGAGGGCTTACCTATTCGCCAGTTGCGTTTTTTCAAACTTTAGAGTAAACTTCAAAGGGAGTTGGCGACCGTCCTAACTGTGCCTCCTGTATTATTCAATATAATTGTAACATAATGAAATGAATATATACCATATTACAAAAATATGAAGTGAAATAGATATTCTTTCTCACTTACCATTCTTTCACAATGTGCGGTCACTGATTTCGAGTTGTCGTGATAGATAGTGGATGTAGATGCATTGTCGTTGCTCGGTTGGCATGGTTCTTTTCGCATACTACTCGATATATATCATCTGCCCATTTGCCTAATATCTCATTCCACTTTTCCTGTGGGATCCAATTAGCTTTTTTGTTAAAAATTCTTGCCCGGTGCAAGTGTTTTCGTGTTAATTCAGCAGTCTTTTTCTTGAAGGCGCGTTGTATTGCTGTGTTATCTACTGAGTCCCAACTAAATTCATTTTGTGAACAAATATGAGGAGTATAAAAGTACAAAAATTATGAGTTTGTGTGGAATATATTCAAGTTATAGTAGAAAGCCAAAATAATATTTATGGAAAATGCTCAGATATATATCAAAAACATCTTTCTTATACTTTTAGATATTTCATACCTTGAAAAGTCGAAACGATTCTTGTTTTTGGGACAATGGAACGTTGGTGTAATGGATCCATGGTCCATTATAATATCCAAATACAATAAACTTTATCGAGTCTATTACATCTTTCCATACATTGCAATGATAAGTTAAAATATAGATTTAGTAAATTACTGATTCTTTTGATGTGTGTGGGTTTACATGATTAATTATATAAAAGTCGAATCAAATTTATACTCACTAAAATTGACGAGTGTCACATGTTTTTGTCCCCCTGCCTAGGGTTGGGATGGTTCACCTGCAGTAGGCGCCTCAGATGTAGTAGGTACAATAAGAAAATCTCTCTCCCGGCATGAGTGTGATGGCTCGTTGGAGTTGTGTGTTGATGTGAAAGGTATATCACCTTGTATTGGACTTGGAGGTTAGGTCTCGTCTTCGTCAATTAGGGGAGAAGATGAAATAGGTGTAAAGCATGAGATGTTCATATTTTGTGCCCCTTTCCTTGCACTTGGGGTGTTAGCTTTACCCTCGAAAAAGGCACCCCGAGTCATTCCAAAATATATAAACAAAGTGAAGATTTTATCATTACTATATGATCTTACTAAATTAAATAGAATGGATACATTTATTACCAAATTATATGTACTCCAAATTGGGTGATAAATATGTCATCAAATAAATTATACATATAAGTAAAGACAAACCTTTTGGCCATAATAATAGGAAGTAAATACTCAAGTAATTATATTGGTTTGGGATGTGCAACATATACAAGCAAACCAATTCGGATAACTGATTTCGACGACATTTCACCAAATATGTCATGTGCATGAATATAGATATTTAAGATGTCAAATTTGATATCCAAATACCCACCAATTAAATGAAACGAACCTACAGTGGGCCTTATTCAGATTTAATATACTAACAAATTTCACTACAAAATAAGGCTATAATTTAGGTTATCAACCAATAGTTACGTATAATGAGATTAATTGGCACTTCATCAAACACCACATGTGTAGGTATTTTTAATCAGAAGCTACCCAAAAAGATAAAGTTTCAACCCACCAAATAAGTAATGCCATGCAACTAAATATAGTATTAACATGAATTTCTCTAACAAATTTCACATTCATCCCAAAATAAGCCAAGATAATACAACAAGATATAGAAACCAAAAAAATGGGTTCATATCTTTCACTAACAACTACAATAAGTCTAAATAAGAAGCCTTAATTTCACCCAAATTAAAATTTCTACAAAAACCTTAAATTTATATTGAAATACACCCAAATATGGATTTTCAGAGAGATTGTGAAATTCTTTAACACTTACGTTGTTGGAGTAGAGTTAAATTATAGAAGAAAGTTGAATATTTTGAAGAAACAACCGATAGAAATGCGTGAGAAGGGCGACGTGTAGAGTGTGAGAAGATGCCGATATTCTTTCTACGTCTGAAATAAAATTTGTGAGAAGGGGATTTTAAATTTTGATTCTTACAATTTAGGATGGCTCTGGGATAGAAACATTAAAGCCATCCCAAATCATACTCATGGATAAGTGCACAGTTGTTGGCATCGCACCCGATGTTTAGACGATGTGAGTGACGAGCCTTTTAGTCTGCACGTTGTGCGCGTCATTGCAACAAGTTGGGCGACATACAGATTGCAGCTCCTCCAGTCTGCATGTCGTCGTGCGATGTGTATTATGCTGCCTCTTAATCTGCACGTCGCCCAGCTAATCGCGATGACACGTGCGACTTGTAGACTGAGAGGCAACATACTGCACGTCGCGCAACTCATGTAGATTGCAACCTTTCAATCTGTACGTCTTGCCCGTCATCGGGACGAGTCGCGCGACGTGTAGTATGCTATTTGCTCATCATGCTCATCGTCGCGATGATCCGTGTGACGACACCATACGTCATCTGGGTCGTCGCGACGACAGGTGTGACAACCAGCTTGCACAGGTTAAATATGCGTAGATCCCTCGCTCAATCAATTCCATCCGTGCGCGTCTCGACGTGATTCATCTCCCAAATTGCCAAAAGGCTTGTACATCATTTGATAAGATACTTTGTGCATAATTTCTTCACTTATAATCCGTAGGATTGATATGATTTGTGGAGAAATCCCGAAATTTGCAAGATTATGGGTGCATGTTGTGGTGTTGTCGACTTTCTTGAATTTGAACTATTTTCTTTAGAGTATTGGTATGATTTACTTGTTCATGCTCATTGTACATTCATTCGACTAGTAAATTCTGCAATATGTTGGTTTGTTGGGTAGGTTTTGGCATAAAATTTACATGGTATCATTGTAAAAAAAAATTGAAATATGGCCAATTAAATGGTCTTTTTGTGGGAATGTGAAGATTAGAGGGAACTATATGTTATGTTTGTTGTAATTGAGAAGAAAATGCTTAGCTTTAGAAATCCATTGGCATTATTGATTCATCCACATGAACTGTTTGATGAAATGCCTATATGCAAAACATGTTACTTTTTTGATTTATATGCATATGCTATAAAATTTCAACCATAATAGTGGACATGTGAAGAAGGCCTTACTCAATTGATAGTTATCGAAACATTTCATGTCGTTTTGTGAGTTTTTTCACGTGGTTGCATTTTTGATTTGATAGGCTTCTTTACTTGTAGAATTTGTATCATCTATGAGTCATCCTAATATAACACTAAAAATTTTTATGTAGAATTCTTTCAGTTTGATGGCCCCAAAAACAAAAAGAGCATCCCCATCATACGACCGCCACAAATATGTATCATTAGATACTTTCACCCGTGCTAAGAAAGTTACCAAACATAGGTCAATCGTCTTCAAGAGGGATTTGACTAATGCACTGAGGAATAATCGTGTGATATCTCCTATGATAGCACGATGGCAATGGACCCAATTCACAAGGTAGCCAAAGGTCAATGCTAATGTGCCATTAGTGAGGGAGTTTTATGCCAATCTAGCAGGGCATCTATGGGAAGCAGTTTATGTTCGTGGTGTGTACATCAATATTAGCCTCGGTGCAATTAATGCACATTTACATACGCCAAATGAACTCCATAGTGACACATTTTGGGATCTTATCCATTATATACATGCACTAAAAAGGGTTGCTGATGTGGTATGCCCTGATGGAGGGCATTGGAATGTCTCTCCCATCACCCGTTTTATCAATTGTTTTAAGATAAGTGGGTTGGACAAGTTACGTAAGACGTGGTGGTGCTTCGTTGCTACAAGAATCCAGTCAATCAACTATCACAACACCGTCACAAGCGAGCGGGTAGTATTGATATACTGCATTTTGGAAGGATATTTTTTTAATGTTGGATAAGTGATCTACCAAGGCCTACTGTGGTGTGCACAAAACCAGCGTGAGTCTCTATGGCATTTTGATCTTATCATAGAGTTATGTGTTGGAGTTGGTGTGCTAGTTTCGTTGACGGAAGAGCATTAGGGTCCGTTTACTGCCATATACTTTATTCTTCCACAGTCTACTCTTGACGGTGACATGGCTGCACTTGAGGGTCGACCAGTTGACAATGCAGAGAACCCAACCCCTGGTAATGAGGAGCATCCCTCTCCAAACTAGTTCCAAGCCTAGTGCACTAGTTGGAAAGTAATGTTATGGCTGAGTTGCATGACATGCGCATGCAGATGGATCGAATGGAGTGCCAATAGACGTATGCTATGGGCTAGTTATATGATTTCATAGGATTCATGTCTGCACATCTACCGTCGATAGTGAGACCATCTACATCTAGCGGTCCATCAGGTTGGACTCTTACTCCTTTTCTTGAGGACGTCCAACTTAGTCGTATGGACTTGTTCAGTGAGGGAGACACCAAGCCACATGATGGCCAGGATGATAGGCAAGATTAGGAGTGTGGCATGACAAACCTAGATGGCTTATACACTTTTTTTTAGGATTTTTATTGTTGTTTCCGGTAAAACGAAGATATCTTGTAACTGTTTTTTCCCTTGTCCTAATATGATTGATTAACAATGACCTGTTTATGCTATGTTTTTATCTTAGCGTTGGATGCATTATCGATATGTTGAATAATAATAGTTTTTAACAGACATGAAAATATGAGCTGTCACGTTCCCCAATAGTTGGTACATATCAAGATACTTAAAGTATTTCTTCACTCTCATGTTCTAACCTATCATCTGTGTCATCTAATGGGGATTCATGCCCAAAAGATGAAGGATCCAATTGGTTAATGGGCGAGTGGGTATGGCCATGTGTTACCACTTAACTGACATCCACGTGCAACTGTACACTAGTAAGATCCTGTAATCCAGGCACGTCGAACATACTACCTAAGTGGGGGCATTAGTGATCCTCATCTGGTTGATATGCAACATCCTTCCATCGCTTCTCAATGGTTGTTCTGGCTTTCATCCTACATACTGCCAACCAATCACTCCTGCCACTCCTCATACTAGGAACATCAGTGTAATATACTTGCTCAGACTATTGGGACAGGATGAAGGGCTCGTTCTTTTTGTAAACTCGGGAATAGTTCACCTCCACCAGCTTGTACTTTAGGTGCACCTTTTGTTCTCTTATAGGATCCACCTACTAATAGTTAAACAGCACTACATGTATATTCAGTATGAGCATATAATAAAACGGATTATATCCTCAAGAACTCCATAAAAATCATACTTTGAGTTTTTATAACACGTAATATGGACACAAATCCCATTATTTTGCGTTTGCTTTCCCCATGCATGGCGTGTGGTGTGAAACTTAAAACTATTGATGAAATAGATAGAGTAAGTGGTAACGCGATTGCTAGGCCCACAAGCCAAGCTACGTAACAATGGGTCTAACATGTTGTTAAATGGGTTGTCAACCTGTTCAACATTGGCGGATAAGAACTAAATTGGTATAAAGGCAAATAAAGTGAATAAATGACATAGGAAAGAAGACTCACATAGTTTTTGAACCATTTCGCAAATAAGTCTGCAACTACGGCATCAACATCAACATGATCACCTCTAAAGTGTTGCAAAAAAAAGCCTGTCCCAACAAAAGTGCATTCACTTGTATTAGAAGCAATCTACTATTTTTGATGGGATCTCATTAAAAGAACAAACATGTTACAATCCTCTTACTTGTAAAGTGGTTCCACCTCTAGACAATTTAGAAGTACATAGGTCGTAGCAGTATGCCTTTCTTCTGTAGTGAGATGTTTCACATCCTGTCTCTTGATACACGTCTAAGATGGTTAAATATAGAGAAAGGGAGGCTATCTATCCAAATGGCTCCCATGTCATTTCTCGGTGGTCTAGTCCGCTGAGACGACACATCTATGTTGAAATAGTGTGAAGCAAAAGTGTTTTTCTCTTCAACTATATATGCCTCCACATTCGAAGCCTCGACGTTGGCTTTATTCTTCACCTTTTTCTTCAAAATGTGTAAGAACCTACACAAATTTTGAAGATTAGCTAAGATATCTTTCTATACACAGCGCCGTAATAGATACAGTGTAGCACTAACATACCTCTCAAAGGGGTACATCCATCTGTATTGGATTAGGCCCCCAACCTTGGCTTCATGTGGTAGATGTACTATCTAATGCTCAATGGAATCAAAAAATGACGAGGGAAAAATCTTTTCTAAATTGTACATTCTACTTACGACCCTACCCTCTATCTCTATTACCCACTCTATATGAAGGATTGGCATACAAAACTGTTGAAATAATAAGCTAACCTCCACTAAGGCACCCCACACAAACTCAGATAATAAATCCTTGAATGTTATGGGTATCAGCCTCTCTATAAAAACATGACAGTCATGAGATTTAAGGCCATATAATTTCAACTCACTCATGTCGACACATCACCTAATGTTGGTAGCAACCCCGTTTGGGAATTTTAGATTTATCAACCAATGACAAAACTTCATTTCTTGCTCTTGAGAATGGGTGTATGCAGCTTTCGACTTTGAATCCACACTATCCATTGGGATTGAAATCTCAGGACGTTTACATATAATGCCTATGTTTTTTCTTGGATTAAGATTGTCCTTCGATTTGCCTTTGATATCTAAAACTGTATTGATAATGTTATTAAAAACATTCTTCTCTACATGCATAACATCTAAATTATGTGGTAGTATGTTTGCAGGCTAGTATGGTATATCCCAAAATATATTTCTTTTGGTCCACTTGTGCTTAGTCCTGAATCCTGGGGATTGACTGTGTGGATCATCCACCACCCGTGGTAGGTTCTTCACACGCTTCCATAACTAGTCACCCATTTCTCTCCCTGGCATAATGTGAGTCTCAACTCGACCTTCAGTGAAATACTTCCTATTATTTTGGTACAGATGATTGGACGGTAAGAATTGCCGATGGCATTCAAAGTAACTAGCCTTCCTACCATGGTGTAGGTAAAAAGCTTTACTCAAATGAAGACAAATTGGACATCCCATCACTCTGGCTGCACTCCACCCAAACAACATAGAATAAGTAGGAAAGTTATTAATTGTCCAAATGAGAGCAGCCCATATGTTGAAATATTCTTTCTGATGCGCATCGAATGTGACTGCACCCACTATCCACAATTGTAGTAATTCATTTATAAATTGTTGCATATATATATTTATAAGTTTCTTTGGATTGGACAGACATGGAATCACCATTGTTAAAAACATGTATGGATGCTTCATGCATATTCCTAGTGGCAGATTATACGAAGTCATGACAATAGGACAACACGAATATGTCTTTCTATATGACCCATGTAGGGCAAATCCATCAGTACATAAACCCAACCGTATGTTACGTGGATCCATTGTAAAATCAAGATAGGTCCTGTCAAAGTGCTTCCATGCCTCTACGTCAGAAGGATGACACATGCAACCACTCAACGTCTTGTGAGCAGCATGCCAAGTCATATGTTCAATAGTCATTTGCAACATATACAACCTTTGTAGCCTTGGAATAAGAGGTAAGTAGATCAAACGCCTATGTGGAATCCGCTTTCTAGTTGATAATGGTATCCTTCTCACTTTGAACCTCGCCTCTCCACATAATTTGTAATGCTCCAACTAATTATTCTCTTTCCAGTACAACACATAACTAGATTTGCAACAATCAATTCTCACTACTGGAAGACCCAACTCTCGTATTAGCCTTTTAATATTGTAAAAATTAGGAGGCATTTGATCATCACTTGGGAGCATCTCACCAATCAATTAACAAATATTATCGTAACAACTTTGCGATACGTTGTGGTCCACTTTAATATTCACCATTTGGGCAACTGCAGACAACTGCGTGAAATTTTCACAACCACTATATAGTGGTTGGTCCACCGCATGTAGCACATCAAAAAATCTATCCCTATCCACCTTGTTGACATCATTTGCATTAAATGTGGTACCTTCACAAAATTAGGTGGTTGACGATTCAAAGTAACTCTGCTGTTGTCCTATCCCTAAGGAAGGCCCAATTAGCCTAACATTTGTGGAGCCACTAAAACCTCTAAATGCATCATATACCATATGGTGCTCGCAACCAAAGTTTTGCGTTGTTCCAACGTCCTCCGATGTCGAGGGGTTTCGTATGGTACTCCCTTCTACATCAAGCACTGCATCGCGATATTGAGCTCCACCATGATTGATCCAATTATAGTAATTTTGAACAAATCCCTTTTTGAATAAGTGAACCTTAACTTCATTAGGTTTGAGAAATTTTGCATTCTTACAACGAGAGCATGGACATCTAAATTTAGCACTGTCCATTTGCTAATGTTGCTGCATTGTCCATTCAAATTGTGGTGTCAGCTCTCTACGCCTAGGCAAATTTTTGTTATACATCCATAATCTAATATTGCGTAACATCTTACTGAAAGATAAAAAGAATAGATTTTAGGTTTCCATAACAATGCTAATCCTAAATACACATTCAATAAAAATATAGAAATAGGTGTTTAAAATTCATTCTCAATCCAAACATGATATATTGAGCTTAGATTTTCCACTCACTAAAAGTTTGCAATAGTATTAGAAGAAATATGCATCATTGCTATCCCAAACAATACATACATACATACATATATATATACCAACAATATTACAAAATATAAAATGCACTAATATTATTTTATAGAAATTATGAAGCAGGTATAAAGAATCAACACCAGCACTTTTTGGTTACAAAAAATACTTTTTCCATCTTCTACATTCAACACGTGGACAAAAATTGGTTGAAAAAAGAGTATTACTCTACAAAAATAACATAGACATATATATACATGGTATAAATTTAGTAAAATGCTAATGAAATTAATAATCCATGACATTGTATCATAAATCTACTAGTTCACCTAGAATTGATGCCTTTCCCGTGCTTAAAGTGTGAATAAATCCTTATCGAAAGTAAAAATGATAGGGATTGTATGGTTATATATCGTATTTTGAGACGGCTTTCCTATTTATAAAATTTATTATTTTGGAGACGGCTTTGGGACTAGTATTTTTAGCATGATTTTGGGACACTCCAATTGGGACGGCTAAAGCATCCATTGGAAAAGTTGTCCCAAAGCCGTCCCAGTTTTGGGACAACATTTCTAATTATAAAATTTATTATTTCAAGGACAGCTTTGAGATAGATATTTTTGGTACAGTTTTGACACAGTTCCAAATTGGGACGGCTTTGGAATGGCTAAAGCATCATTGGAAAGAGCTGTCCCGAAATTGGGATGGCATTCCTATTTATAAAATTTATCATTTCGAGAACGGCTTTGAGATGGATAGTTTTGGCACGGTTTTGGGATGGCTCCAAAATTGGAATGGC
This sequence comes from Avicennia marina, assembly GCA_019155195.1. Lineage (NCBI taxonomy): Eukaryota > Viridiplantae > Streptophyta > Magnoliopsida > Lamiales > Acanthaceae > Avicennia > Avicennia marina. The sequence goes on along the minus strand of CM032754.1, from coordinate 13,449,392 downwards.
TTTAGGACGGCCAAAGCATCTATTGGAAACAGTCGTCCCCAAAATTGGGATGGTTTTATAATGACATTCCTATTTATAAAATTTATCATTTAGGGGACGGCATTGGGATGGATATTTTTGGGACAGCTCAAAATTGGGACAACTAAAGCATCCATTGGAAAGAGCTATACCGAAGCCATCGTAAAATTGGGATGGTTTTGGGACGATTTATTTCATAATCTTTTTGGAACAGTTTTGGGATGACTTTGAGAACTTCAAGGTAATACCATCCCAAAACCGTCCCTGTTTGGGACGACATTGTTATTTTTAAAAATTTATCATTTTTGAAACAGTTTTTGGATGGATTTTGTATGCACTGAATGATGCCGTCCCAATGCCATCTCTAATTTGGGACGGATTTGGACCCTCGTCCCAAATTTGCCATCACAATTTTTCCACTTTTTAGCAGTGTTTCTCCTTCCATTGAATAGGAAGACTTGTACAAATAGGCATTTACCTTTTGTCCACTATAAGAAATGCAATTCAAGATTCATCTTAATTTCTTCCACAACTAATAATATAGTGATAATTAAAATGTAATTTAACAAATAAAGAGGTTATCTTTACTTCTTTTTAGTTTCCCTAATTGGAAACTTCAATGAATTAATAACTTACGGCATAAACATTCCATGGTAGCATAAACATAAAAAGAATATAATTGTTATATATAAAATTAGAAAAATAAGAACTTGCTTGTGAAGCTTGTCAACCACATACTCTTTACTTATTTCTGAGTAATTTTTCAGAACCACATACTCTTTACTTATTTCTTAGTAAATTTTTTCCTGCTGTGACTAAGGCGGGTAGAGTTTAGGCTGGCGACCCAGGCTACACTTACGTGGAGATACTATGCCACTTTTACCTTGAAAAAAAATGATCAAAAGCCAAAAACCTAAGAAATTTAAACCACAAAAGAAAGAAAAGAAAAACATGCTTGCGCCTTTTATAACACCATCTACTACATTCAACATTAGACACCCAGCAAAGTTAAATTCAATCTTTTCTCCTCTCCTTCCTCCTCAAAATTTTCCCACCTAGCCTAATGGAACCAAGTGGCAGGGATTTGAGAGACATAAGTGCATCAGTGCTGATAAAAAAGGCTACCTAAGTTGTGAAGTTGAAGTAAAAAAATATATCAGGATATTCTAAAAATTTTAATCTATTTGGAGACATGAGTCTCAACAAGAAGTGAGTTTTGTTTTTGCATTTGTTTATGTTTCCAGGGGCTTCTAATTTCACCTCTGGTTCTTGTAATCTATTGTGTTAAAGTGATAGTATGATGTATATAATTATTAGTTCTAATGGATACATGTTCAATATCGATCTTATCATGCATGGATGGTTGATGCGTGCATGGAAGCGAAGCGCAGAAATAGTACTAGACGGGCGTATGCTTAAGCCCAACAATATCTTGCTAACACGAACCATGTAAAAATGACTCAAATGCAACAAACTTGAGGAACTCATGCCTAAGTTAGGTACAACTAACATGTCAAGTTAATTTGTATGTCATGAATTATTTCAAGAACTGCTTAGAATAATTTGATATGGAGAGTGAATTCATAAGGAATTGAGAAATACGAAAGTAAATTTTATTAAGAGATAAAAATCCAATGTCACTAAAAACTATCATAAAATACTAAGGTCCTTATTTATAGTTCTAAGTAAAGGTTTGCCAGAAGTCGGCTAAAAATAATTGAAAAAGATTAGGTTAAGTTTCATAAAGGAATCCTATTTGAAGTAAGAAAACTTGAGCTCCAATCCACCTTCAAAATTGATCTAGAACCCTTGCAATCTCAAGCTTTTTGGATCAATTGCACTGTTGACCTCATACTCCTCCTAATTGTAATTCTAGAAACTTTCGGTGATTTACCTTCATGATTGCATAACTTGCGATCGATCTCAATTTGATCGACCGACATGAATGTTGATCCTTGATTTTGTCCAATTGATCCACTCATTCAGATTGTATTTCTAGAGCCCCCCAACGCTGTTGGATCGATCCAAACTCCCTATGATCGATTCTAGTGCCATGCAAAAGCAATTTTCTTCCTTGTTTCACACCAAATCAATCTACAAATACTTCTTAAGCTCCTTGAAGTTGTCCACACATCCAAAATCCTTTTGAATTTTTTCATGAGTGCCATCATGACTTCTTTGGGCTTCTTGATCTTGAAATGTATCATAATTTACTAGAAAGATTTTGATAATCCAGCTTTACTTGGATGGTTGCGTCAATGGTCATGACCTTGACTTTGTGGGCACTATTGAATAAAGAGCGTGCCATAGTAGAGTTCCAAGACCTGGAAAAGGAAAACTTGACAGACATGACTCACAATTTAAAAGCTTATAATATAGCTCTTTTCTTTTCTTTTCTTCATTTTTGTTTATTTTTTATGAATTATATAATAAAAAATAATATATTTATCCATATTGCATTTTCCTCACCCATGTTCAGTGTTTGCTTTCAATCTCAACCTGAATAAGTTAGCCTTATTTTATTTTATTTTTAAAAAAGAAAAGCTCTAATTGCATGGACAGTCAGATCACCATTGCCTCAGCTAAGCCAAGCCACCGTAGGCACTAGCTCATGTCAATGTTTTGTACTTCTCACCCGTGCATCAATGTTTCCTCCAATTAATAATTAACTAATAATTTTGACAGGCTCTATTTAAATTTATGTAATATAAAATCAAAAATAATTATTAAATTTATTTTATTTTTAACATATATTTGTTCATTTAAATATTTATTTTATACCTATGCAATGAAAATATTATAACTAAAAAAGAAATAAAAATAAAATATTAACAAAAAATAGATAATTTCATCATTATCGTGTTTAAGGAGGTTATACATGTAAATATATAGTGTAGCCATCTAGGGCCAAAAAATTTTAATATATGGTATAGATTTATAAATATTAAATAATTATCTACCTTAAATATGATAACTAATATTAAAAGACAAATATGAGGGTTAATAATTTCTGTATCAGTATTTCACTAATTAACACATGTTTATATATATATATATGTATGTATGTATGTATGTATGTATATATATATATATATAGAGAGAGAGAGAGAGAGAGAGAGTGACTGTTAAATAAACAATTTTGCTTTGACAAACCAAAACTTAAAATTTAAAGGCACATTCATTGTAAGGGAATTAACAAAATTTATTTTACAGTGGCATATATTCAGCATAGGCGTAATCATTAAAGAATTATACAATTATGCCAATCAATATATTTTTAATAATGAATATAAATTCCTTATAAACTTAAAAACATATTAAAAAGTTACATAAAATACATCAGAGAAAAAATACAGGGAGAGAGAGAAAGAGAGAGAGCAAAGAGAAAACAACATTTAGTAAAAAGGGTATTTTGGACAATTAAGAACCAACGACATGATATTTAGGGCCTGTTTAGCTAAGCTAATAAGATACTCAAAATGTTTTATAAAATATTTGAGAGTTTAAAATTATTTAATAATTTTTTTTTATTAACATGGCTATAGAACTCCAAAAATACTCTCTTAATTTTGGAACTTGTAAACTCAATAAAAGGAATAAGCTCTCTTAAGCTTAATTTGAAATATTTTATAAGCTACCTTCTTTCATGTAAGCATAATTATGAAAATGTTTTAATTTGATGTAATAATAAAAAGGGAGGATAAAACATAAGAAAGAAAGATTGGACACATTGTTAAACAAAGTGGATAAAGATAGAAAACCAAAGGAAGGCACACTGCACAACAGCCTGCAGCAAGAAGGTTACTGTTCCATTGGTTTTGTTGGTGTCTTGCACATATTTGGGAACTGACTTTTTGTTGAGTGTGACCTGTTGCTGAGTGTGTTAGTAGATTTGTGATGTGTCATATGATGTGTTATAGTAGTTCACTTTGGTAGTTATGGGAAGTTTTAGCTAGTGGAAGTTAATATGTGATGATAAGACGCTTAGTTAGTTAGTTAACTGTCATTCTTCTTAACCAGAATTCTTCTTAAAGCCATATGTTTGAAGCTCTTCTTAATCATTATTGGAGTTTTCAGCACTCATGCAAGTTCTCATTGCCATCTTTTGACATGGTATCTGAGCCAGATTAGTTTAAGGTACTCTTCATTATATCATCGGCAATACTAGTTATTAGCATTTCCTCTTGATAAGTTTCCTGCCTAAAGCTATTTGTCATGGCTTCACCATCAAATTCCATTTGCCAAAGTGGTTAATCCCATAACCTCCTACCATGTCATTACAAGAAATTACTCTAGGTAAGGAAACTTTTTGTTACCATATATGAGATTTGCGTCCCTAAAACTTTTTGTAATAAATTTCATTCATTACATTGTTTGTCCTCTAAAGCTCAATGCAAGAAATTTTTGTAACGAAAGCTAAATTTCATCACAAAAATATTTGTAACAATAGGTTGTTTGTTACTATGTAGTCGTCTTTAGTTACGAAATTGTTGTTACAAAAAAATACCTTTGATGTTACGAAATGTAAACATTCATTACCAATAACCAATTCAATATGCATACATTTAACTAATTTGTTACAAATAGTTGTCGTGACAAATCAAGTTCATTACTAATATTTAAAATTAATATTTTTTATATTTTAATTTTAGTTTTAATTTCGACATAAATACTAGACATGGCAATTTTTTAGTTCTTCTATATTATTAATATTTTTATTTGCAATAATTTCATTCAAGTTTTTATTGACTTGCATATCTATTTTCAAATTTTAAAAGTAACAATATCTAAACATCCATACATGTGTTTTCCAATGATAATCATTGAATTTAATGACATAACATTTAAACAAAAAATTCTTGCACAGCATGAAGAAAAGCAACATTTTAGTAAGATCTTACATGTACAAAAAAATATAATTGTTTCAAAAACAAATTATAGTTAACATCAAAATGAATTAGTTCCAAATAAGACAAAATATAAGCAACATGTTTCATAGAGTGACATGAACATATTAATAAAGTAAGTTCCTAAAATCTTCACATTGCAAACTACTTTGTTAGATGATGGACTTTAAAAACCTGAAAATATAATCAAGAAAAATTTTAGTAAAACATACAATAGAAATCTATAAAGTAAAACAAAAATAATTTTAGCAACAGATTTAACACATCAACAATTCGTCCAAATAAAAATAAGATGTGTCTAACATTCTAAGCAGTATTCAATCAATTAATAACATGGATTTCGATATTCTAGCCAACATTAAGAGTTAATAATGAAAATCATCTCATACAAGCCACTATAACAACATAAAACAAGAGAACTTTCTGTATTTTGCAATTAAGTTTAGACATAATGTCTAGACATGTGCCATTACAAAATCATCAAGAAATATTACAAATGCTAACATTCAAAAAATAATTAAATAGATTAGCTTGAAATAATAAAAAAAAAAAACAAGTATCTACTTTTGAAAAATTGCAATCTTCTTTGTGCATCTTTTCCATATTTGATTATATTGTCTCATCTCCTGTTAAATAAAATTAGCAAAATTCACTAAATTCTATAGCACAAAAAATTACACCAAAAACTTATTCAGTTTTAATTACATGTTCCCAACACTGCATATCCTTGTCTAAGAAAGTTACGGTTGATATTGATATTTTATCAAATAGAAAATAAAAATGACAATATAGATTATTTGAACATATAATTACCGATAATATTTTAAAATTATTAGCAATGCAAAAGAAAACTATACTAAAAACCTATTTCATTTGAAATAAACTAAAAATTTAACCAAAAACTTTTGTTGTCTAATATGAAACAAAGGCAAAAGCAAAATACTTAAGTCTATCATCTATAATATCATCCAAATATAAACAACGTGAATTCAATCAATAAAAACAAGACAATCCATCATAAGTTATTACTATTGTACTTTTTCATGATCTCTAATATCAATCTCCACAACATTCATTACATTTAAAAATATTGAAACAAAATTTGCAAGTGAAATGAATATCCCAACTTTGCAATCTCATATTTCATTTAACCTAAATAATGCATGCATATATCATGTATTTAAATGTTAAACAACCAATAAAAGCATATTTTAAAATGTCCCTTGTTATTCTCAGATCACGAACAAAATCAAACATAAAAATATTCAAAACAAGATGTAAATAAAATATAAGTTAAGATATTGGACTTATGAGGCTTATCTTGATTTTTTTTTTCTGCATGAATGCGAATAACATTTTCTTTTATTCGTTTTGACCTTCTCTCAAACTAAGAATTTTCTGATCCTGTTTTTGGCAACAATCATCATAGTTTTGAATGAGTGCTTGTTGACTTGCAATTATTTCTTGCTGGGAGTCAATACTATTCATTTATACTAAAGGCTATAAGTTATAACATGAAATAACACTTGAAAAAAGATGTATGGTTTGCAACAACTAAAAAACAAATGCAATTGAGTTAAGAAACTATACCTAAGAGTCACCAGAGCCTTGTTAATGTTAGCATCTTCTTTTATGTTGTGTGGTGGGCTCACAAAACAAACTTATAAGAACAAAAAATTAGAAGAGAAGAAAGTGGAGAGGAGAACACTCAAGAATTTTATACTTCTCAACTCAATCAACACTTTAGAAACTCTCTCTTCTACAACTCTATATTTTTCCTTCTTTCTTCTTCTCTTGAATTACAAATGACTGGCAAGACTCTTCTATTTATACTATTTTCTATCAAGAATAGACGGTGGTAATTAAGAAGATCTAACGGTTCAAATTAATCACCACCTAACTATTTTCACCTATCCCCACCTAACTCACCAACCACATGAAGGTGGACACACACATTGTCTAAATACATCACCAACTTTATGTATCTAGACATTATTTCAATCTTCATACATACACACTCTGGAAGAAACAATTTTCAATATAAAACTAATTTATTTTTGATAGAAATGCTAGAAAATTAAGCTTAATTTCTAACACGCCCTCTTAAGCTTGATTTTCTCATCCTGAGCTGATGTACTTCTCAAAGACTTTTCTTTTTAAGAACTTAGTAAAGATGTCAGCAACTTGTTCATTAGTCTTCACATATTTCACCTGCACTTCCTTCCTTGCAATGCATTCTCTTATGAAGTGAAAACGCATGTCAATGTGTTTACTTCGATCATGGAACACAGGATTCTTCGCTAAAGCAATCACTGATTTGTTGTCGACATATATTGTAATAACATCTTTCACATCAAAGTGAAGTTCTTTAAGTAAACTTCTTAACCACAATGCATGGAAAACACTTGCTGTTGCCGCAACATACTCAGCTTCACACATTGATAAAGTCACAATTGATTGTTTCTTTAACATCCAAGTGAATGCTGTGTCTCCAAAATAAAATGTAAATCCACTTGTACTCTTTCTATCGTCAAGATCACCAGCCCAATCACTATCACTATATCCCTTCAATTTCATGTCTCTAGTTGCAGGATAAAACATACCATATTCAATGGTTCTTTTGATATATCGAAGTATCCTCTTTACAGCTTGAAGGTGGTAACTTGTTGGAGTCTCCATGTAGTGATTAACAAGGCCAACTGCATAAAGGATATCAGGCCTTGTGCATGTCAAGTACCTTAAGCTTCCAATCAAGCTTTTGAATAAGATGGAATTTACTGGATTTCCATTCACATGTTTTGACAGCTTCATTCCAACTTCTGCTGGAGTGGTAATGGACTTGCAATCTTCCATTTTGAATTTCTTTAGTATGTCTTTAGCATAGTTCTCTTGAGAGATAAAGATGCCATCATCTTGTTGTTTTACCTCAATTCCAAGGTAGTAAGCCATCAATCCAATGTCAGTCATCTCAAACTCCTTGGTCATTGCCTTTTTAAAATTATCAATCATCTTGAAGTTACTACCTGCAAATATCAAGTCATCAACATAAAGACAAATGATTAATACATCACCATTGTTACTTGTGCTAATGTAGAGAGCATGTTCATGTGGGCACTTCTTGAAGGTATTGATCAATCCAACTGTTCCATGTCCTTGGTACTTGCTTCAAACCATAAAGTGCCTTCTTTAATTTAAGAACTTTATTTTCATGCCCGCGAACAACGTAGCCTTTAGGTTGTTCAATATACACCTCTTCTTCAAGAAATCCATTCAAAAAGGCAGACTTTACGTCCATTTGGTGAATCTTCCACCTCATTTGAGCTGCCAATGCAATCAAGAATCTTATGGTTTTAAGTCGGGCTGCTGGAGCAAATACCTCATTATAATCGATTCCAGCTCTTTACTTGTGTCCTTTTACTACAAGTCTTACCTTGTATCTCTCTATTTCTCCTTTTGCATTCCTCTTGATTTTGTAAACCCATTTTACACCGATGGGCCTATGTCCTGTTAGCAGAGTGGTCAACTCCCATGTGTCATTCTTCTTTATAGCTTTGATTTCTTTATCCATAGTTTTCCTCCACTCTTTGTCTTTTGATGCTTCTTCATAATTGGCTGGTTCAGAATATGCAAAAAGACAAAATAAGTTCTGATTTTGGCTAAGTTGATAGATTTCATCCCAAGTCCTCGTTCCTTGTGGTCCAATAGCATTTTCATCATCTGATAATGTGGAATATCTTGAACTTGATTCGGACTGCGAACTTGATTGTGGAGTTGATGGAGAGGAAGTTGTAGGCTTCATTTCTTCTTATATTTGATTTTTCTCCTCCTCTATTAGATAAAATGTAAATTGCTCCTTGACTTCCAAACTCCAATCCCATGAACTCTTCTTGTCAATGACCACGTCTCGACTAACTATGACTTTCTTTCCAATAGGATCATACACCTTGTACCCTTTGAAATGTTGGTCATAGCCGATGAAAATGTACATTTTACTTCTTTTATCAATCTTCTTTTTTTGTTGGTCTGGGACATGGACATGAGCAATGCTTTCGAACACCTTCAAATGAGATACACTTGGTTTGTATCCACTCCGTGCTTCTTGTGGCGTCTTGTTCTCCACACTTCTTGATGGATACCGGTTTGATAAGTAGATAGCACAGTCTACTGCCTCCGCCCAAAATTCTTTAGGCAAATTCTTGCTCTTCAACATACTTAGAACCATATTTTAAATAGTTCTATTCTTTTTTTCTGCTATCCCATTTTGTTGTGGTGAGTATGGGATAGTCAAGGGTCGCCGAATTCCATTCTCTTCATAAAATTTTGTGAACTCTTTTGAAGTGAACTCTCCGCCACGATCAGATCTCATTGACTTGATTTTGAATTCACTTTGCTTTTCTACGAGGACTTTGAACTTTTTGAATGCTAAAAGTGCTTTAGATTTCTGTTTCAAAAAATAAACCCATGTTTTTCTACTATAATCATCAATAGTAGAAAGTACCTGTTTTTTCCCAAAGATTCTGGCTTAATGGGTCTACAAATATCACTGTGGATCAATTCCAATGGTTGCTTAGCTCTCGACATTGATTCTTTTGGAAAACTTTCTCGATGTTGTTTTTCAATAAGAGATCAGGTTGATTGATTGATGGAAACCCTCTCACCATCTTCTTCATGGATAACTCTTTTAAGCTTCCAAAGTTGAGATGTCCAAGCCTTAGGTACCATAGCCATGACTCTTCTTCAAAGCAAACTTTCAAGCATTTCGCCACATTGGTGTTGATATTCATTAAGAACATTCGGTTCTTAGTCATTGGCACATGAACCAAGAGATTTCCTTTGTTATCTTTGAGATAGAGATTCTGATTCTTCAAATGGATATCATATCCCTTCTCCAACAACTGCCCCAAGCTAAGAATGTTAGTCTTCATACTTGGAACATAGTACACGTTCGATATGAATTGGTGGTCTCCGTTCTTCAATTTGATGAGAATTTTTCTTTCACCTTTGACAGGAGCCTTTGAAAGATCACCAAAAGTAATATTTACTATTACAGATTCATCCATCACGTCTAACTTGATTCCAATAAGTATTGTCCTTCTTTTCTCCAATGCTCATCTTCACTTGAAGGGCTTGCTCAATTGATTCTTTATTTCTCATTTTGATTTTCTCTTCATGGACTTGCAGCTTGCTGGTAAGCTCATCAACGGTCATGGTCTCAAGATCATTAGATTCTTCAATTGCTACAACCACATGATCAAACTTTGAATCAAGTGATCGAAGTATCTTCTCCACGACTCGACTATCGCGCATTTTTTCACCATTGCTTTCAAGTTGATTTGCAATCATAGTGACTCGAGAAATGTATTCAAACACTTCTTCAGAGTCTTTCAGTTGCAAAATCTCAAATTCACTTCGAAGGGCTTGGAGTCGAACCTTCTTCACCTTATCAATGCCTTTAAAGGCATTTCTAAGGATATCCCATGCCTTCTTAGAAGTGGTTGCTTGGGCAATATTCTCAAAAATTGAATCATCCACACTGAGTTGGATAAGTGAAAGTGCCTTTTGGTCTTTCACTTTAGCCTCTTTAACGGCCTTTTTCACATCCTTGCTTGCAGTAGCCAAATCTTCTGATATAACAAATTCTTCTTCTATTGCATCCCATACATCTTGTCCACCAAGGAACGCCTTCATTTGGATGCTCTATTTTTCATAATTCTCTTTTGTGATTTTTGGAATTGGAAGGACTCCACCAACAACAGCCATCCGAACAAGGCTCTGATACCACTTTTTTGTGTGGTGGGCTCACAAAACAAACTTATAAGAACAAAAAATTAGAAGAGAAGAAAGTGGAAAGGAGAATACTCAAGAAAACTTCTCAACTCAATCAACACTTTATAAACTCTCTCTTCTACAACTCTATATTTTTCCTTCTTTCTTCTTCTCTTGAATTACAAATGACTGGCAAGACTTTTCTATTTATACTATTTTCTATCAAGAATGGACGGTGGTAATTAAGAAGATCTAACGGTTCAAATTAATCACCACCTAACTATTTTCACCTATCTCTACCTAACTCACCAACCACATGAATGTGGACACACACATTGTCTAAATACATCATCAACTCTATGTATATAGACATTATTTCAATCTTCATATATACACGTTCTGGAAGAAACAATTTTCAATACAAAACTAATTTATTTTTGATAGAAATGCTAGAAAATTAAGCTTAATTTCTAACATTTTAAACGATCTTCTTCTGCCTTGTAAAATTGGAGTCTTGCCCATAAAACCAGTTATACCGCTCAGAATCAGCTAGGTCCACTAAATTCAATCTTCCAAACCTAAGGTGGGCAGCAGAGTCTTTCTCGCAGTGGCTTTCAATCATGCAAGTGAAGACGCTATATGATCGGCTACTCTCGCTGTTCATGTAACTTGCAGCTATTTTCCTATTTGCAGCCCCCTATGAAAGATTTAGTGAGACTAAGCACATTACATTGAAATAAGTAATTACAGATATATTTATTTAACTTAGTGAATCACCAGCTGCAAAAGTTGAAGCACATTATTGACTGTTCTGACACTATAATCTGTAAGGTTTTCAATATGTACCCTTTTCTTCGAGTCTTTTCTAAGCTCCATTTGTCAGAAGGGGAAAAAAAAAAAGAAAAGGTCGAGTTAAATTTCGGTAATAAAGCTGCCAAGCAAATCATTTCATAGGCAGAAATTCCATATACCTGCAAATTAACAGATGAAGGTTCAAGAAGATCTGTTATTTGCTCATTGCATATGTCTAGGAAGGAACATTCGCAGCTCTATGTCAACCTCTCATGTCTGTTCTCTTCTTCCTTTAAAATGGTCATAAGAACAACATTTAGCATGAGTCAAAACTTACATTTTTCAAACAAGAAAAAACAATTATAAATTAAAGTAGAAAATAAAATCATTGGATGACTCAAAGAAGACAAATAACAAGGTGGTCTTGTGAGGTTTTTAAAGCAGTGGTAAACTTCATCTCATTTTCATGATTCTATAACTATTTTGAGTAATAGTCATTAGACCACAAACAGCAAAGTTGATCAGTAAATATTGTGCTGGATCATTATAAGCTCAGTGTTTAAAGTTGGACATTTGTGGTCTAATCTGAAGTTTGATCGAAAATGAATATATTAACTACGTCAAAGACTTTAAATTAGTTAATAATAATATTGTAACAGTCTCTAACTACGAATTTTCTCACCTTATCTAGCTTTTTATTTAAATTTGGACTTTTTTCCTTCTCTTTCTTGTAATAATTATACAAGCATTTTTTAAATTTAAATAATAAAGCAACAGGTTTTGATGAACTATAATATCCAAATACAAGTAATGAATTTTGGAAAAATATGCACCCCACATTGATTAAATGTTGCATTTCTCCATGCAGTCTATCCAGGGAAACAAATGTACCATCTCATGTCTATACGCACGGAAGATGCATTAAATGTTAGTATCAATCAACGTAGAAACAGCTACTCGTTACTTTAAAACTAAAGCTAAACAGATTGTTACTAAGCACTTGGCCTTTTCTTCACTTGTCATTATGAAGAAAATAAGGTCACTCCAATCACGAATAACTAATTCAGGTATTGAGACGAGTGGATTTGCCATCATCAGCAGAAGGATAGTGGCTGTAGGAGGAATAATCTGCTCTATCATCCAGCTTGGCAGATTAGTTAGCTTGGAAGTTCAGTTTGTTTTATTGGCTAGTTTTGTAACCATAGTAGCTTCTAGGAGTTGGTATTAGGGTAGCTGAAGTTGCCACATCATTTATTGGATGTACATTCATTTAGCTTCCACACAATCCAATGAAACAGTAACCTTTCTGCACAGAAATCACAACTGAGTGCCTTCTGCTTTCCTATCTGTTTTTGTGTGTGTTTCTGCTGATTCTAACTCTAATTTAGTGTGTATGAGGTAGGATTGGATTTCTATATGGTACTAGAGCATTGAAGGAAGGCAGAGAGAGTTATACTAACCATCCAACATGTCTACATCATCATCATCAGTCGGAAATCGGCAACCATTTCCTATAGAACAGTTCTTCAACTTTGCAGATCTCACTAATCCTTTCAGAGTAGATAATGGCAACAATCCTATGGTGCCACTAGTTCCTGATCTGCTAACAACTGAGAATTATGTCATTTGGGTGTGCAACATGAGTAGAGCACTTAGAGCAAAGAAAAGATTTGGTTTTGTGATAGGACAAATTACAAAGCCAACATATCCTACATTGCTTGAAGCTTGAGAGAGATGCAATAATATGGTAATTTCATGGATCTTAAATTCAATCTCACCTTTTGTAAAAGCTTGTCTAATATTTTTAGATTATGCCTCTAAGCTATGGAATGAGTTAAAATGAGAGGATGTCCTAACACAATAGACTAAGGATCTACCAATTGGAGAAGGTCTTGAGTTCCCTAATGTAAGCACATGATTAAGTCATTGTTTACTATGGTAAGCTTAAGATCATTTGGGATGAACTCTCCTTATATGATGCATAAATACACTTGTTGTCAATTGAAAATTCTGACTGAAAGGCGTGAAAGGGATTGTGTAATGTAGTTCTTAATGGGGTTAAGTGACTCCTATGAACACATAAGGGATCAAATCCTTATGATGGATCCCATCCCTTCAGTCAACTAGATATTTGCTATGGTGTAGCAATAAGAAAAACAACACCAAATTGTGGCAAACATGCAGGGGGGTAGTCATTTTTGGCATAAACAAGCCACACCAGCACAGGGGCAGGAAATAGGAGGGAAACCACATATTGTAGTTGCTGTAAAATCTCTAGTCACAGCCTTGGAAATTGTTTCCAGGCTGGAAATGCTGATCCTCTAATGTGCTCACATTGCAACATGACCATGAAGGTTCATGTTGCTGAGAGTTGCTATAAATTGAAGGGATTTCTCTCAGGATATAAGCTATACTAGAAAGGAGGCAAAAGTGCAACATCGGCCCTTTTGGCTCAAGGTTACTCTTTGTAACTAGTATGTTCATCAAATGAGAATGTTGACAATATGTGTTTAACTAAAGCTCAATACTAATTGATGGGACTTCTTTGTGTTGGAAAGCTAGCAGCTAACAAAACAGGCGATTAAATACCATCTGCCAACCTTTTGGCTGCAAACATTGCCATTGCACCCTCCACCTCTGCTCATAATATTGAAACCTTGAGCATGAATGCTAAGCCTTTGTTTTCATTGTCATACAATCATCATGAACCAGTAGGAACCATCAATCCATGGATTTTTTATACTAGGGTAATAGCTCACATGATTTGTCACCCAAGTTTCTTTATGGCCATTAACTCCAAAATTTCCAAGCTAATAAGGCTTCCAAATGGAACACAAGTCATAGCTATAGACATAAGCACAGTTAGATTAACTAAGTCCATTACATTGAGAAATGTATTATGTGTTCCCTTATTCACTCACAACCTCATATCAGTGAGCTCACCTATGACAGCTTGTGTTACCTTGTGTTTTCCCTTTCTTTCTGTTATGTCTAGAACCTTACTTCTTGGAGCACGATTGGGACGATTGAAGGCAAGGTAGGCCTTAATAGATTTGGGGAGAAAAGAGAGCATCCATAGTAGCTCACTAGGGACATGCTAGAATTTTCTCAATGTAACCACCATCAATCCTTTTTTGTAGTAAGTCATAGTGATGATCATGTCCTTTGGCACTATAAACTTGGCCACTTATTAGATAGGAAGCTAAATTCAATAGATGATCCAATTGTAAACTCTATCAAGAATAACATGAGTAAATTTTCTTACTCAATTTGCCCTCTTGCAAAGTTGCACATACCTTTAGTGATAGTGCACATAGATTTTCATATGCCTTTGAGATGATACATTATGATTTATGGGGTATTTGCAATGAATTAGTCTATGATGGAAGTCATTTCTTCCTAACTATAGTGGATTATTTCACAAAAACTTAGGTTTACCTCCTTAAAACAAAGGTAGAAACAAAGCTTTGCATCAACACTTTCTATAACCTAGTGCTAACTAGTTTAATAAGAAAATACAGGATGTTAGGACTTATAATGGATCAGAATTTAACCTTAGAGAAATTTATCAAGAGAATGGAATAATGCACCAGAAAATATGCATAGAAAATCCCCAACAAAATGGGATAGTTGAGAGAAAATACCAACACTTGCTAAATATAACAAGAGCCTTAAGATTCCAATCCAACATAACCCTTGCATGCTGGCTTGATTATGTACTCACAACCACTTATATAGTGAATAGAACACCAACCTCTGCCCTAACAATAAAACACCTTACTAAGTGCTTTTTGGAACACAACCTTCATACTAACACATGAACGTTTTTGGTTCTTTGTGGTATGCAACAGCACTTAGATAAGGGAGAAGGAAATTTGATACAAGGGGAAGAAAGTGTGTGCTCTTGGGATATCCTTATGGAGTAAAGGGATACAAGCTACTGGACTTAGAAAATAAGTGTGCATTCATCTCAAGGGATGTGATCTCTAAAAGCACATTTTACCTTTCAAACTAGAAGTTGAGTCCAACTAGCCAGTCCCATGTGTCAAGCCACAACATCACCCTTATATACCAAACACTCACCTTGCAACTTGTAGAGAATTAGACCTTGATATACAACAGAAAAGGCAACCTAACTCTCCTCTTAATGATCTTAAGAGTTCTAGAGTCAACATCTAACCAAACACCAAACCAAGTAATAGACATGGTGTAGTATCCAGCAGACACTGTTCAATTGGATAATCAACCTCAACTTCTTTGAGAAGATCAGATATACAATGAGAAATGCTCCAAGATACCTCTAAGAATATTATTGTTAGCAAGTCTCCTTGTCCTCAGCACCTTTAGCTCAGCAACGTAACCTCAACACCATAATCTCAACTAAGTACCCACTAAGCACAGTCTCATCTAACAGTAGGATCCTTCCCGATCATCAAGTTTTCATAGCTGCTATTTCCACATATGAAGAGCTGAAGACATTTGTAGAAGCCTTCAAGGATCAAATGTGGCAGGAGGCAATGCAAGCTGAGATTAATGCACAAGAAAAGAACAATATATGAACTTTGACAAATTTTCTTGTAAAAAAGGAAGCAATTGGATGCAAATTTGTGTACAAAATTAAGTTTAAGTCAGATGGGAATGTGGAGAAATACAAGGCTAGATTGGTGGTAAGAGGATTCACACAAAAAGAGGAAATAAACTACTAAGAAACCTTCTCACTCGTGGCTAAGTTAACCACAGTGAGATGTGTCCTGGCTGTGGCTACAGTGAAGGAATGGAAGCTACACCAATTTAATGTAAATAATGCTTTTCTACATGGTGATTTAAATGAAAAATTATATATGAGAAAGGTTCCAGGATACAACAAAGGATACAACAAAAGAGGACCTACACAAATGTGTAAGCTAAACAAGAGTTTGTATAGCTTAAAACAAGCCTTAAGGCAGTAGTATGCCACACAATCCCAAGCACTTGTCACTTATGGCTCTACACAAAGTAAGGCTGACTATCGCCTATTCACAGTGAGGAAAGGAGTTGACTTTGTAGCTTTATTGGTCTATGTGGATGACATAATAGTAGCTAGCAATTCAAATAATGAAATCACAAAGGTGAAGGAGTTTCTCGATGGGAGATTTAAGATCAAGGATTTAGAAAGTCTTAAGTACTTCCTAGGAATTAAAGTGGCAAGAAACAAAATTAGAATACATATTAATCAATGTAAATATGCATTGTATATCCTCTTAAATTATGGATTGCTTAGAGGAAAGCCAAGTCATCAGTGGAGTAGAACACTAAAATAAGCCAACAAGGAGATGCACCTTTGGAAGATCTTGTTGTCTATAGGAGGTTAGTTGGGAGGTTGTTGTACTTAACCATCACCAAGCCTGATATCTTATATTGTGTGCAAACGTTGAGTCAATTTATGTAGGAGCTTATAGAACAACATCTAAAAGTAGCATATAAGGTACTGCATTTCATTAAAAGGCCACTAGGTCAATTTGCCTTTTCTTTCCAGTTGATAGTAAGCTCAAATTGAAGGTATTTTGATACTTGCATTGCAGATCCTGTGTGGACACTCACAGGTCCATTACTGGTTATTGCATCTTCTTAGGATGTTCCTTAGTGTCCTGGCATTTAAAGAAGTAATTTTTCGTATCAAGATTATCAATCAGCAGATACTGAGCTATGGCATCAATTTGTGCAGAATTGACATGGATAAGGTATATACTTGTTGCCTTTGGAGTTGATCATCCTAAACCCTCACAGCCACATTGTGACAACCAAGCAACACTTCACATTGCTAGAAACCCAATATTCCATGAGCAAAGCAAGCAAATTGAGAGAGATTATCATATGGTAAGGGATCAGCTCCAAGCAGGCTTGATCAAGACTTGCCATTGTAGAAGTCTAATCCTACCTCATACAACTAAATTAAAGGTAGAATTAGGTGAAACACATACAAAAATAGAAAGGAAAGTAGGAGGCATTCGATTGTGATTTTTATGCAGAGAGTTTAATGTTTCATTGGATTGTATGGAAAGTTGAGGGAACTTACATCTAGTAAATAATATGGCAGCTTCAATTATCCTTCTACCAACTCATGGAAGCTACTACCATTACAAAATTGACCAATAAAACAATCTGAACTTCCAAGCTAATTGATCTGCCAAGTTGGATGACAGATTAGATTATTCCACTTACGGCCACTATCTTTCAGCTAATGATGGCAAATTCACACATCCCAATAGGCCCCTCTCAAGATGAGGAGCGGTAGTTTACCATTCCCATCTGTCTTAAATGAGAATTGAACAATTGTGAAACTGATGGTTTAGTCATAACATCTACAATTTGCCTTTTGCTCTTGATTAGGCCTGCTTGGTAATAAAATAAATGGCTTTTTAATGAATAACATTTTGAATGGCATTTTATTATATGCATTATGTGTGTGTTTATATCTATACACACACACACACACACACATTGCATCACTACTAATTATGATTTAAAAAAAAAAAACACAAACATATACAAACACAAACCTAACTCTAACTTTTAGTTTCTTGAACTTATTTTTATCACTTGTTTTGAAAAAAAAGTGAATCCCAAAAGAAAGGGGTATATGTCCATCACAACCTTTTTTTTCTTTTGTTTTATAATCTTAGTTTTCTATAAAATTTCATCAAAGTTATTTGTTTGGTGATATCATACGCATATTATAACAAATTAAATATATATGCAGTATATTTACCAAATGGCTTTATAATGAATAATATTTTGAATACCAAATTTGGAAATTAATCAAAGAAAAATCTAATGTGAAGATAACCTAAAGATCCACCTCTATTCCACACTTATCCATTTTATTTGATCAACATATGCAGTAAATTGTCTATTAAATTTTGAATTTCATGTATATGTATGAGTATATTGTAATATATTTATACATGGATATGTGGGGATAAAAATGATCGTATAACCCCTTTTGTTTCTCAAATATCATTTTTTCATGTAAACTTTTTTCTGATTAAATTAAATTCATTATAATAATCCATGTATTGTCACAAAAGATTATTACATTTCTCACCATTAATTTTATTAATAAAAAATTACTTTGTGTAATGATTTTTTTTTGTTACTAAAGAATAACTCATTTATATAAAATTTAATTTTTGTAACAAATTAATAGAATTGTTACAAAAAATCTACTTTCTTGGAACAATCATTATAGTTTGTTACTACATATCTAGTTTGTGGATGCATATTATATGGAGCTGATGACCATTTGGAAGGACTTGAGGCTGTACGGGCCTCCACCACATTGCAGATGTGAGGGTTGCAATCAAGAATGCTTTCAAAAATTTGTGGAGCTAAAGGAGAAGGACAAAGTCTACAGGTTTCTAAATGACTTAAATGACACTTTCTCAACCAATAGATCTTAGTTGTTAAGGCAGAAACCATTTTCTTATCTAGATGAAGCTTACAATGCCATAGTGGTTGAGGAAGCACAAAGAGCAACAAGGACATCAAGTGATTCATGGAATGATGCTTCAGCCCTAATGTTAGAGGCTAAAAGGAAAGAAAAGATAGGAGCTGGTATGTTCTCATTGTGGGAAAAAGGGACATGTGAAAGAGAAGTGTTATAGGATAATTGGCTTTCCTCGTAACTTTAAGTTTATCAAGAACAAAGGAAAATCTATGCAACCAGTTGGAAGTCAAGTTTTTGCTTCTATGGAGTTGAGTCAGGGAAATGGGGCTAGAACTGGTGTTGGAGGAGTCACCCTATCACCAGAACAACTAAAGAGACTTATGGATCTATTACGGTCACATGAAAGTGGCCATCTGAGTGTGACCTCTTCACAAAAAAGATAGGATTAGGCTTTTGTGCAAAGGCAACCTAACCATCAAATTTCTTCCAACTTTGCAGTTGAAATCCTTTGTTTAGAGCCTTAGATCTATTCTAAAGAACCCTTTTACACCTCAATGCACCTCTCATTCACTTCACTCAATCAGCCAACTCAAAGGAAGAATGATGAAAATTCAGTATCGCACAGATGGATCATAGATATAGGTGCGTCAGATCACATGTGTGGGTGTCTTGAACTACTTGATTCTTATTTTCTTGTGTCAAATACCTTCACCTACCAAACACCACTAAAGTCCTTGTCCCACGCGTAGGCAGTGCTAGAATCTCAAGCTCTTTGGTCATAGATAAAGTCTTTGTTCCTTGTTTCAAGTTGAATCAGCTATCAGTTAGTAAGCTCACTCAAACTCATAATTTTTGCTTCAAGTTTATGCGACATCTTGGGCCTCTCACCATGGATGAGGATTGGAGTAGCTAAACAATGTTATGGCCTCCACATATTGGAATAAGTGAAGTCTAAAAACAAACCTGAACTAGACTGCATCTGTAAGAATACCTCAGTTCGTCCACCCACTTCAGAAGTATTTAATGTTTGGCATTTTAGACTTGGACATTTTTTTCATAGTTTAGTTGAGAAGATACATGATTTGTACCCTAATATCACTACCTTACTAGAAAAATTTTGTGAAATTTGTCCCAAGACTAAGTAAAAAAGGCTGCCTTTTCCTGTACATGAGAAATCAACAGTAAGACCTTTTCAACTTGTTCATATTAATACTTGGGGACCTTATTCCATTCTTGCCATTAGTGATTATCATTTTTTCTTGACAATTGTTGATGATTTTACTAGATGCACATGGACATATCTAATGAAACATAAGAGTAATGTGCATCAAATTATTCCTCTGTTCTGTAAGCTAGTTCATAACCAATTTGATCATAAAATCTAAACTGTGAGAACTGACAATGCCCTTGAGCTAAATCAAACCAATTTGTTCAATAACCTTGGAATCATGCATCAATATACTTATTTTGAAAGTCCACAACAAAATGTTATTGTGGAAAGGAAGCATTAGCATATCCTTTGCGTTGTTAGAGCCCTTATGTTTTCCAGCTTCAATGCCTCTCAAATTTTGGGGTGATGCAGTCTTAGCCACCACTCACATCATCAATAGAGCCTTTCTAAAGTCCTTGATTTCTAGACACCATATGAGGTGCTGTTTGGAAAGCTTGCTAGCTATGATCACTTGAAGGTCTTTGGTTCACTTGCTTTCTATTCCACACTCAAATGAGGCAGATCAAAATTTGACTTTAAAGCTAATAAATGTGTGTCCATGGGCTATCCAAATGAAATTAAAGGTTACAAGTTATATGATCTTGCCTCACGTGTGGTCATTATTTCTACAGATGTCACGTTCTTTGAAAACATATTTCCCTTTGATGATCAGTACCAAAAGTTCTTAAATGTACCTAATCCTGGTCCAGTTGTTCCCAACTTCACTGATATAGATTAGAAACTTACAACTAGTGATCTAAATGCAATAATTAGTGGTCTTGAGATAGAGGTAGAAAACCTTCACTAAGAACCCCTTCTATCTGTTGCTACACTCTGCAGATCATGACAATGAGCCTAAGAACCACATTCAGCCACCTCTTACAACATCAACTTGAGCAAGAAATCTGCCCAAATACCTCAACAGTTATGATCATAGCCTAAAAGACCCCAACCGGCAATCATCACCTAATAATCACCTTATTTCCAACTACCTAAACACCAACCATTTGTCTAAGGAATATTCTTGCTTCCTAGCTAAGCTTAATGAGATACAAGAGCTTGAATCATTTACTGTTGCTATGAATATGTCACACTAGAGGCAGGCCTTGGTCGAGGAGTTGGTGGCTTTGGAAGAAAATGGGACTTGGGATGTGGTTAAACTTCTAGACACAAAACATGTTATAGGGTGCAAGTGGTTGCACAAAACAAAGGTGAGGTAAATGGCATAATAGAGAGGCACAAGGCTAGACTTGTGGTGAAGTGTTATAGCCAAATAGAAGGCTTTGACTTCCATGAAACTTTTAGTTCTATTGTTAAGCAAGCCATAGTTAAAGTGTTTTTCTCATTGGTTGCAATGAGAAGGTGTAAGTTACAACAGTTAGATTTGCATAATGTATTCCTCAATGGAGATTTGAAGGAAGATGTATGCATGCAAATGCCACAGAGAGATGAACTTATGAGGTCAATGCCTTGTAGTGAAGGAAAAATGGTGTACAAGTTGAGGAGGTCATTGTATGTTTTGAAACAAGCTTTTAGACAGTGGAATCAAAAGTTTGTAAGCATTCCTAGAGATTATGGTTTCAGGCAATCCAAATTAAATTATTAACTATTCACAATGAGGTTAGAGGAGGGAAGAATTCTTACACTACTATTGTATGTAGATGACTTGATTATTAAGTGTGAAGATCTAAGGGAGATTGATGCAGCAATGGAGTTCATCCAATCCAAACTTAAGGTGAGGAACCTAGGAGTTTTGAGATATTTTCTTGGAATAGAGATAGAAAGTTCAAGTGAGGGAGTGATTATGTGCTAAAGGAAATACACCTTAGATCTTTTGGAAAAATATGGTATGCTGGGAGCAAGGACTGTAAACACCCCTATGGAGATGAACTAGAAGCTTAGAAGAAGAGATGAACATGCCCAGGAAGATGTGACACATTACAGAGAACTGATAGAAAAGTTAATCTATCTAACCATCACACGGTCTCATATTTGCTATGCTGTTCAAGTTTGCTCACAATTCATGAGCATGCCTGGGAAGAGTCACGTTGAAGCAATAATGAGAGTGCTAAGATACTTGAAGCTCACCTTAGGAAGTGGAATTTTTCTGATCAAGAACAATAGTATAGACTTGATAGCATGTATTGACAATGATTAGGAAGCATGTCTTGATACAAGGAGGTCATTTCCAGGCTATTGTATCTTTGTTGAAAGCAATATTGTAAGTTGGAAGTCAAAGAAGCAAAGTGTAGTTGCAAGGAGCTCCACTGAGCCAGAGTATAGGGCATTAGTATCCTACACTTCTGAGGTTATTTAGCTGGCAAACTTATTGAAGACCTTGGAGAGAAAGGGAATAATTCAATAGCCATTTATTGTGATAATCAAAGTGAATTGTAGATTGCATGAAATCCCACTCACCATGAATGAACGAAGCATTATGACCTTGATATACACTTTGTTATGGAGAAGGCGAAGGATGGAGTTATCAAGGTTGAATACATTAGAACTTGTGATCAAATTGTAGACTTGCTAACCAAGGCTTTAACTTCAAGGCACTTCAACAATCTATTAGCCAAGATGAGCCCGAAAAGCATGCCCGTCTTGAGGGGGATGGGGGTGTTAAACAAAGTGGATCAAGGTAGGAAAGTGGATCTTTGACAGTTGTAGGAAGTTTTAGCTAGTGGAAGTTAATATGTGTTGCTAAGAACCTTAGTTAATTGTCTTTCTTCTTAACCAAAATTCTTCTTGCTTTTCTTCTTATGGCCATATGTACTGAAGCTCCTCTTAATCATTAATGGAGTTTTCAGCATTCATACAAGCTCTCATTTTGATCTTTTGACACACATTGAACTGCATAATAAAGAAAATTATTTGCTCTATGTAAAATTAAGCTATTTGTCAATGTAAATTTTATGTTTATTTTCTTCAGATATTTTAACTAGTGCACGGTTCTACATATATATATATATATATATAGCTAGTTATGAATCGATCACTATGACATCATTTGAGAAAAATCAATTTTGAAAATTCCTATGATCCTTTTGTTAAAAGGGCTAAAACAAAAATGAATTGCTGAAAGAGAATACAATGTGCTAATTCAATAAGATTTCTGGCCTTTTCTTGTTCAGTAGGTTAAAGTCAAAACTTGATCCAACTCAAAAATTGAGTCTACTTAATGGAGTCTTCTGAATAGGCCAAAACGACTCAATATGGCAGATTGGAACACAGTTGTGAAAACTATGCCAACTCATTTTAGCATCAATTACACTAAGCATCAAACTTTTGCAGAACATTTAGATTCTTGGGTGGATAAATGAAGTCTCAAGTTACTAGATGGAAGGTTGCTACTAGGAAATAAGGAGTTGGAATATTTGGTTGAGGCCATATGCACATCACAAATAAAACAAATGGAAACAGAGTAAATAAATGACATTTGTCACCTTGGACAATCTCTTCAACTAACGTATTTATGCTATGCAAGTGATGTGGCAGTATAAGACAGCAAATGAAATCTGAATCAAGTAATACACTTATAATGTTTAGAATCATGTCTAATTGCAACTACCACCCTACACGGTAGGAACTTGCATGCACCTTATTAAGGATGTCTTATTAAAAGTACTCTGTTGAGTGGCTTAAATTTGCTAGATGTGTTGATTGTTGTCACCATGAATTTGAACATTATAGTTGAGAGGGATCAACACGAACTACTAGCAAAATTTTCGGACAAGCACGAATATTTGGGATGACTATAGCGAAAAAAGTTGTCACGAATACAATTGAGACGGCATTTGAGATGGCCTACTATTCGTCCCTGATGACCCTGTTGTAAAGATGTTATGATGGCTACCTCACCTTCACAAAAGCCATCACAATATTAGGAATGGATTGAGGGAGCCCACCCTAAAATTTTGTGACAACTTGAAAAAGTTGGGATGGCTTAGAGATGGATGTATGTAGATGGATCATGGATGGTAAAACTTCTGATGGATTGGGGATGGAGTATTTAGGATGGATATGGATGGGTATTTTAGGGACAGCTTAGGACAGTCGTGTTTGGGACTGCATTGTGATGAGTTATGGTTTTTTCTAGGACTACTCTAACATGGCTTAGAGATAAATTTATGATGCAGTTGGGATGGGTTTTGTGGTTTTTAATTTTTTAATTCAAATATTTTTTGCAATGAGGGAAATGAAAGAACACTTACAGATTCAAAAAAAGACTATATCCACTAAAAAGCATCAATTGTTGATGTAAACAAAAATTACAAATCTAAAAAATCTTTAAATAGTAACACAACTCATACATTACAAAATAAATTTGATAATAAGTGTATTTATAAAAGTTCTTCAAACATTGAGCCTATTATGAAATCAAATGTACTGATTAGCGTCTAGCCTCTCGTCTTCATCGCCATAACCCTCATTAGCATCCTCATCCGAAGTTAATGTGATGCCAATTCAAGTGCCAATGTCATTCAGCATCTAATCTAACTTGGCCTACATTCTTCTTAATTGGATCCTGAAATCCTTTTACTCTCCCTCCATGCTTCTTAGCTTGGTTTGCATATAATTCCTAACATTTGAGAATTTGTCAACTGCAAGGATGATGATGAGCTGGAGCCTTGGTGTAGCTATTGATATGTCCCCACCTCTAATCCCATCTTGATAGCCTATCCTATTTAAACCCCTTGAGTGCTATGAGGAGCATCCATTACTATTGTTAGAGCTTGAAGCATTGCCACCTTCTTACGAAAGGCACTCTTGATCAATAGCCATCTAGTCCTACTATAATTTCGACAACATCTCCTCCACGTAGTGAGTGACATTTACACATATAGTGAGTTTGGGTCCTATAGCACATATACAAGTAATATGACAAAATAAATATAAACATACCCCTTGTAACTATGCATGAAGCCCGCTTTCCAACTACATTCTTCTAAACTCTTGAGTACAACTCAAGATGGGTGGGAGGTCTACCTAAACTAGGTTCCTAAACAACATTGAAAAAGAGAATTCATGAGTTTTGTTAGAAAATGAAATAGTATAATTCGAGTTGATGAGTACTTATGAGGTGGTGAAGGTATGCAATGACTGAAATAGAACCACCTCAGTAAATAGGGGAAATGGAGGCGTTGTTCGATAGCTGGGTTGTTCTATTCCTGTTGCTAATGGCTCTAAATGTATCCTCACCCCAATTGGCCATTGTTTCACTCCACATCTCCTGTGGTACCCAATTAGCCTTCTTCCCTATGGCCCTAGCATGATGCAAGCTCTTTCAGATTAGTGCTACCACCTTCTTTTGAAAGCTCTCTCAATGGTGGCAGTGTCTAATGAGCTCCACATGTATTCCTACTATTATACGATAGTAATTAGGTGGTTAGTGTGCAACACATGCAAAGAGTAATAATAAAAATTGGCTTTGATGACATACCTTAAATTTTTAATACCAAAATTACATGGTATCAGGGTTGATGTTGTTGTATTAAGTCCACAAGCTAGGGTAGTACCTAATGATAATGGATTTAAGGCAGTCAACCACCTCCTTCTGAGTACTAAAATTTTAAACATAAGTGTTATGCCTAAAGCGGTATATTTAAATATGATATGAATTTTTAAAGGAAATTAAAGGCTAAAATAAATGTAGAAAAAATAACAAGAATGACCCGGTGTGCTACTGCCTATGTGATGGGGTGTTCACACCTAAAGTGGTGGGAATTATCATGCCTTCTTATTAGCTAGAGGATTTGGATGGCCAGTTAGTCTGATGCATTAGTGAGGATGGGATATTACGTTATGTTGGAGAGGGTGGTCATCATGGGATTGGGGCCTAGGGATTGTCCTCCTCAAATGTACTCCTGCTACCACCTCTCCTCCTAAGTGATTTATTCTAGGAGAATGCTCCGTGTGTCATGCTTAAAACTACAAAATGATTAGTTATAAATCAGTTTGTTATTTTCCTTTTACTAATTTTTATCTAACAACTACTAGCATGTGGATGTTACGTTGTTGATGATTGATGGTACTTTTTTTTTCCTACCACATCATTGTTTGTAAGATCACATAATTGGCTAGTCGTTTTCTTTGTGCATGGTTTCTTCGAGGCTTATATGATTTGATTGATAAATGTTTATGTTCTTGTAGACCACTATGTTCTGACATTCACCATGGGAAAAGTTAGACCATGACTTTTAAAGGAAGAATGGAGGCTTTAGCTCTCAACAGCTGGCACAAATCAAGTCACTGATGGAAGGAAATTCTAGAAATGGTGAAATTTGACATTTTTGAATTATGCATGGAGAAAGGGTTGAGTGGGCTTCTTTATTTCTTACCTTGTTGGCATTGATAAAAAAATTGCATCTTACAAATGGAATTCCATATCCATAGAATAGACAAATTTTATGGCAAGATGTTGAGGAAAGTGTTATAGCCAAATCTTATCAAATGAATTAACTTGAAGCAAAAAGGACAACAAGGCAAGGCAGCATATTTCTAGAATTAAGTGAGGCTATGAGATTTTAATACTTGACTTTATTGTTAACTCTAATATATCTCTTTTCTGATTTAGTTAATGTTGTGATTATAGGTATAGATTCTTGAAACTTTAACTAATTATTGTGATTAAAGTACTTGTACGATAACCATGACTTTTAAGCTCATTTCTCACAAGTTCTATGTGAATTGTATGAATAAGTGAAGCAATGTGGGCATGTGTATGTATTTTGCTTACCACTAATCCTTAGCATAGGTATAAAATTACAAATCAAGTTAACTTCATTACTAGAAAAACAATCATTATAACCTCAAAATATCCTCCACTGGATTCACATTCACAAGATCATTAAAAAAATTCATCCCTTTACTTTGACATGTTCACAAAGCCATAATAACCGATATTTCATGCATAATAATCCACATTAACAAATGAACAAAATTAAAAGCTACTACATATCATCAACTACCCACATAAATGCTGCACTGCAAAGGGGAGCAAACTTCTACATATTATCAACAACCCGCATAAGTGCTTCACTAGAAATGGAGAGGATGCTACTACACATTATTGACAACCCAACAAAACAATAAACTAAAAATGGAGAGAAATATAGACTAATTTGTAAATATATTCAAGTATGCCAAAACCTAAGTGAAATTATACCCAAGGCAGCAAAAAAATTTCAAGAACAATTGAATATTGAAAAAAATGATCCCTACGTTGCAAAAAAGACAAACCTTTTTCTTTCCTTTTTTTTGTTTTTTTTTTTTGTGATTTGAAGCCTTCTTAATAGATTGGAATGGTGTGAGTGGATGAGGAACTCAAATAAGCCGATAGTGGTCTACAACTAGTGTGGGATAGAATAGGGGGAAAGTTATGGATTTAACAATTTAAATTGGATTGGGACAACCTTGGGACGATAATTTTGTCCCAAGCCATCCCAATCGAGCTCATCCTCTAGATGACCAACACAACGAGACAAGTTAAAGGCTACTAGATGACTAAGACAATGATGGTAGCTGATGGCTAATGGATTTGTCGTCGAAAACATCATTAAGATGAACAAGACAATGACATAACTTCATGGCTACTGGATTTGTCATTAAACCCTTTGTCCTGACATTGACAAAGATGATGCCTTGTATTGTTTTCTAGATTTATTGTCTATTTCATTGTTGAGATGTCTAGGACAACAACGCACTCGATGATATTTTGGAAATTTTATCATATTCGACGAAAAATACAAGAAGTAGTCAGAATGCAAACAATGGCTCATTCGTTATGTTGCTCATCATAACAACATGATCAATGAGTAATAAAAAAGGCGTTGTCATGCACCTCATTACAATGAGAATGTTGAAAATTCCTTGAAATGCCTAATAAATGTAACATTACTCTCATTTTAAACCATATAAACACGCTAAAAAGCGAGTACACTTCCTTATTGGACTTGTAATATGAAAAATTCTAGGTAAACTTGACCCTATCCACAATTCTTTCATTATAATGAACATTTTATGTTGTGATTGTTGCAATTTGTTAGACATATACGTGTTTACCCTATTGATGGTGGTATGTGATTCCATGATTGAATACTTTGTTCATGTATGGTTTGTTTTACAATGTAGGATATGTGAGGCCTGAATTGAGCTGTGTATTATCTTTGGTGTATATTGCAATTGGTTTGATGCAATTTGTGTGGGTTGGAAGACATGTTTTCACATTTAGGAATGTTTTGAATGGTGCGTGTTTCTAATGTATTCAATGAATTGCCTAAATGATATTGTCACACAACCTTCACACCAAAGTTGTCTTCTACACACTCGGTGCTAGTGTGAATGTGCCACGAACAATGTGCATTCTATCCATATGTATATTTCGGGGAAAATTAATCTTACTTTATGTAACAACATATGTAGTGCCATATAAATTTATATTTCATAAGTATGACTGCATAGCTAATGGAACAATGTGGACTACGTGGATGACATGAACCTCATATGTTACATAGATGAGCAATATGGTGACTGCCCTTCTTAATAATGGCTCACATCCTTATACCCCTAACATTGGTGTTTATATGTAAATCTACGAAGATGGTTAGGATGAAGCAAGCTGCCCTATCTTACAACCAATACAAATATGTTAACATAGAGGCAGAGCACAAATATGAGGAGACAACATGCCATAGGTCACTCATGCTAAGTGAGGTCTAGCAGAGGCTATGTAGAATAGATAGTGTTATGCATCGACCATAGTTGCAACAGGTTGGGCAAATTTCGCTCCCTAGCCTACTAATGATGCCGTAGTGCTTGTTGCTAGTGAGTTTTACACAACCTAGTAGATCATGAGGACAAGAGTACAGTTCATGTACAGTGTAGGTATGTAGACATCAGGGCGTTAAGGATCAACTAACAATTAGACATGCCCACTCTGTGTCAAACTAATATGGTATATCTTCCCACCATTTTTCAATAGTTGATCTAGCTCTAGTCTTGCAAACTGCTTGCTAATCACTTTGCACATGCCTTATTCTAGGATTATCAATATAATATACTTGCCCAACTTGTTGGGCTAACATAAAGAGTTCATACTTGTGATAAACCCTTTTGTGGTTAACTTTCGTGGTTAACTTTCATTAGATTGTAATTCAAGTGAACTCTTTGGCCTCTTACGGGGTCAACACACTTTCATGTGAATGAAACCACAATCATATTTTGTAGATCTTTATAATCTAGCTATAGGATATCATTAATCATGCCATAGAAGTTGAATTCTAAAGTCGTAAAATGAGTTGCGCGTGCACATTCCATAATTTTAGGTTAGACAACCTTTGCATGAATAGTGGTGTAGAACTTGAAATTATTTATGGAATAGACTTACATAGGTATGACATCATTAGAGGGCACCCACGCCAAGCAATGGAGTAGTAAATCTAATATGTTGTTCATGCCCATGACATGCACGGTAGGTACAGCTCTCTAATACCACATCTATATTACAATACCATTCAAACCATTGAGGATGAATAAGAAAATGAACTAAAAATATTTTGAACCAAAGTTGAAGTGTTTTGCTACCATAGTGTTAATATCCACTACTGAGTCATTGTATTATTCCACAAAGATCTTAATCCATAGTAGCAAACACATGCTTGATAAAAGCTATTAAGTACACCAAACACATCTCACAAATATCATAACCCTAAAAAAAAACACAGAATCATGCCTATAAATTGGACCCACTTCAAGACAGTTTAGTAGGGTATATGTCTAAGCTACATGGTGCTCTTCACCTAAAGATACCTCATGGTTTGCTTACAAGATGGCCTGTCTAGATAGTTAAATATATTACACTACGTTGTTATGCTTAAGCTGTATGTTGCTATGTTACATGGCGGCCTCATGCATTGGGATGCCACATTTGAATCGAAATAGAAGGTGGCAACCATGGTCATCTCCTTAATAATATAAGCCTCTACAATGGAACTTGCCATTTCTTCAAACTGTGTAGGAACTTGCCATAAGGACCAAGTTAGACATCATGTCGCACACAAACCTTTCGAAGAGATACGTCCATCTATATTACACAAGGCCTCCCACAATTGCCTCCAATGGCAAGTGCATAATCAAATGCTCTATAGAATCAAAAAAGGTAGGAGAAAATATTTTCTCCAAGTTATAGATGATGTCATCTAGTACCTGAAGACTGAGCACAGGTAGCACAATTGTTGAAATAGCAAACTCACCTTAGTCAATGCATTCCGCACATAATCAAGGAACATGTCTCTAAATGCAATAGGTAGCAATTGCTCCATGAAAACATGGTAATCATGAGACTTCCTTCCATGCAATTTCAGCTCCTGCTTGTCAACACATCATCTATGTTCAAGGTATAGCCATCTAGGAACTTCAACCTAGCTAATCACTCACATAAAGCCTCTCTTTGATCCCAATTTTGTGTGTAAGCGGCTTTGGGTTTTAGCCCTCGTCCCATGGAATAGCTAGTTTTGACCAGTGTAATCCCATGATTCTTATGAGCATTCAAATTGTCTTTTGACTTCCTCCTCACATCCAGTTTCTGTTAAAAATATTATCAAACACATTCTTCTCTTTGTACATGACATCTAAGTTGTGTCAAATCAAATTAGTCTTCTAGTCTAACGAATCCCAAAAAACCCCTTTTAGTCCACTTGTGGTCCATCCTAAAACCAAAGATATATGTATTCAGACTATCAACAACATGCTTGATGTGGCATACATGCTTCAATGTCTACTTACTAAACTCCTTCAAAGGCACAAACTCTTCTCTTTATGTGACTTCTAATAAAATTCTTTCTATTTCTCTTGTATAGATGGTCTTGTGGTAGAAATTGTCGATGGTAGTTAAAGAACAGGCTTCCGACCATGCTATAGGCAAAAGGCTCTGCTGTAATCCATGTAAATTGGACAACCCATGCTATGTTACATGCCGGCCTCATGCATTGGGATGCCACATTTAAATCGAAATAAAAGGCAGCAACCATAGTCATCTCCTTAATAATATAAGCTTTTACAATGGAACTTGCCATTTTTTCAAACTGTGTAGGAACTTGCCGTAAGGACCAAGTTAGACATCATGTCATACACAAACCTTTCGAAAGGATATATCCATCTATATTACACAAGGCCTCCCACAATTGCCTCCCATGGCAGGTACATAATCAAATGCTCCATAGAATCAAAAAAAGTAGGAGGAAATATTTTCTCCAAGTTATAGATGATTAATGCAACATTTTTATTCATGTCATTTAGTACTTGAAGACCAAGCACAGGTAGCACAATTGTTGAAATAGAAAACTCACCTAGTTAATGCATTCCGCACATAATCAAGGAACATGTCTCTAAATGCAATAGGTAGTAATTGCTCCATGAAAACACAGTAATCGTTAGACTTCATTCCATGCAATTTCAACTCTTGCTTGTCAACACATCTACTATGTTCAAGGTATAGCCATCTAGGAACTTCAACCTAACTAATCACTCACATAAGGCCTCTCTTTGATCCCAATTTTGTGTGTAAGCAGCTTTGGGTTTTAGACCTCGTTGTCCCATGGAATAGCTAGTTTTGACTAGTGTAATCCCATGATTCTTATGAGCATTCAAATTGTCTTTTGACTTCCTCCTCACATCCAATTTCTATTAAAAATATTATCAAACACATTCTTCTCTTTGTACATGACATCTAAGTTGTGTCGAATCAAATTGGTCTTCTAGTCTAACAAATCCCAAAAAACTCCTTTTAGTCCACTTGTGGTCCATCCTAAAACCAAAAATATATGTATTCAGACTATCAACAACATGGTCGATGTGGCATACATGCTTAAATGTCTATATACTAGACTCCCTTAAAGGCACAAACTTTTCTCTTTATACGAATTTTAATAAAATTCTTTCTATTTCTCTTGTATTGATGGTCTGGTGGTAGAAATTGTCGATGGTAGTTAAAGAACAGGCTTCCAACCATGCTGTAGGCAAAAGGCTATGCTGTAATCCTTGTAAATTGGACAACCCATGGCTCTAACTGCACTTCATCCACCAAGCATCGAATAAGTTAATAAGTCACTGATTATGTACATAGGAGCTACCCTTATTCTGAAGTATGTTTGATTGGAAGCATCGTATGTCCTAAACTTCTCATGCCATAGCTGTAGCAATTCATTAATAAGTGATCAGAAATACACATCTACAAGCCTTTTAGGATTTGTGAAATCAAGCATCACTAGCGAGAGGAATATGCAAGGAGTTCTCATGCATATTCCTAAAGGCATATTATGGGGAGTAACAAATATCGGCTAATAAGAATAGGTCTAACCATATGCACCATGAGGGGTAAAGCCATCTGCACATAGTCCTAAATGCATGTTACATGGTTCAATTGAAAAATTAGAACAAGTCCTATCGAGGTGCTTATGTCTTTGCATCTAATGGGTGGCTCAAAGAACCCTCAATAGTGTTGTTACACCATGCCATGTCATTTACTATGTTGTCATAGTAAAGGCATGTAATTGCTAGTCTAAGAAATGATGAAAAGTAATGCAACCATGCTTTTGCAACCTACTTCTCATGAGAGGAACAACCCTGCCTTAATTTATATATAATGTCTCCCCAAAACCTACAATTCTAAAGATCTAATGCGCCCTTCCAAAACAAGTGTCCAGCTTTACAACAATCAATCTTCACAACAGAATGTCCTAACTCCATGATCAACCACTTAGTGCTATAAAAGTTTGGGGCATCGAACGGCCATGTGGGGAAGGATCTCCCTAATTAATCTATAAGTGTCAATGTGGTAGCTCTATAACATTTTGTGCTCTGCCTTAATATTCACTAATCTTACAAGTGCTAAGAGTTGAGAAATTTTTTTGCATCCATTCATTTAACACCAAAAAAACAAAAAAAGAATTGGTCACTAAATTGGCAACATTTAGGCTACCTGCAATTACATCCCCCTGATCATCCCTATGGCTTGAATCTGATAGAAAGATGGACTTGCACTTGTAATCTATGTCCTACCATGATAGCTGATTGTGTCACACGATGCGTTGATCCTAATTCAATGCTACTTGACGTATGTACGAACACGTAA
This sequence comes from Avicennia marina, assembly GCA_019155195.1. NCBI lineage: Eukaryota > Viridiplantae > Streptophyta > Magnoliopsida > Lamiales > Acanthaceae > Avicennia > Avicennia marina. The sequence continues at coordinate 13,416,144 of CM032754.1, read as the reverse complement.
AGATACTAATTCGGTGTATGTCGAAACTCAATGACAGCCTCCTTGCACAAACCATGAAGAAGGACCCAAAAAGCAACATTGATGAAGAACTCTAGGGATTGATGGCCACAACTAGCATGCCGAGTTAGTTGATACGTCATGAATCAACTAAAAAACTTGGAATAATTCAATTTAGAAATTCACAGGAAAATTTGAGTGACTCAAATTTTCTAAGCAAGGGAAATTTGTATTATCTATGCTAAAGTGTCAAAACAGTTCTTCACAAAATAGTTAATGCTCTATTTATAGTGGCTAAAGAGACTTGAACCTTCAAACTCATGTAATTATTACCAAAATAAAGAAAGAATGAAAAGGCAATTTCCTTACTAAATTTAGCTCTTCTTGAATTTTGGATCGATTTGGCTAATAGGGACATTGATCAGCTATATTCCAGATCAATCTAGATGTCAATTTGGCCAACCAAATATAAAGCTAGATCATTGTTGGGACATTGGCTTAAAGATCACACTAGACACAATCGATCAAATGGCATGTAATCGTAATTCTAGAAAATGTGCAATCTTGCTTACTATTGATCGCCTAGGCCTCTGCTTGATTTGAATGACTCACAATTGATCAAGGCTCAACTGAGATCGATTAGGACTCCATTTCCTAGCTTATGTCAAGCTTGTTTCACTCCAAATGCACCCATAGACTCTCTTCTTTCACTTAAAGACCTTCCAAATGTCAAAAATCTTCTCTGAACTCCATCACAAGCATTAATTTGGCTTCCTTAAGTCTTTTAGCCCTAGGTTACATTATTGGTGCTCTAGAAATCCTTGGATGCTTGAGCTCCAATGCTTGTGTCATCCCTCTTCTCTTAACAAGGAATTGCCCTCAATTCCAAGTCCTTTTCATCCCCTTGCATTCATAGGACTCAAGTCAACAACATTAAAAGTAGCACTAATACCAAACTTACCTGGCAATTGCAATTTGTAGGCATTATCATTTATATGCTCCACAACTTGGAATGGCCCATCCCTTTGTGGCATCAACTTAGATTTTAATTGGTCTAGAAATCTCTTCTTGAGCATTTGAAGCCAGATCCAATCTCCAAGCTCAAAGACAACCTTTTTACGGTCTTTGTTTGCTTGCTATGTGTATTGCTCATTACTTCACTCATCTAACTACTTCACAAACTTCACCTTGCACTCTCCATCTGCACTAACTTACTCACTACATGGTAATGGTAATAAATCTAATGGATTTAACGAATTAAAACCCTAAACAACTTCAAATGGTGACATTTTTATAGTTGAGTGCATACTTCTATTGTATGCAAATTAAAAATGTGGTAAATATCTTCCCACATCTTTATGTTCTCTTTAATCAATACATGTGATAAAGCAATTAAAGTCCTATTCACTATCTCTATTTGGCCATCAGTTTTTAAATGACTTACGGTAGAACACAATAATTTCATTCCTCACTTACACTACAATGTCTTCTATATGTTACTTAGAAATTTAATTTCCCTATCAAATACTATTGTTTTTGGCACACCATGCAACCTAACTACTTCTTTAAAGAATAAGTTGGCTATGTATGTGGCATCACCAATTTATTGCATGCAATTGAATGTGCCATTTTGGAAAATCAATCAACAACCACAAATATGTTTTTCTTACCTGTCTGAGTATGCGGTAAGTCTAGCTCGAAGTCCATTGAAATATCTATTCATGGCATATTTGAAACTGGCAACTTCTTGTACATCCCATGTGGTTGAACCCTTGATTTACCCTCTTGCACTTGATGCTCCTATCAACGATTCTCTCTACATCACTTTACAACTACAGCTAAAAGAAATGTTCCTGCAAAATAGTAATTGTTTTGGTGACACTATAGTCTCCCATTAGTTCCTCTGGTAGCACATCCTGGAAATCCTGCTAAATAGACACAACAACTTTGGTGAAGGGGGGGGAAGATGTGAACTTTTTGATAATTAGTTGGATTTTCGATACATAAGTAATACAATTTTCCTTTGTCTTCTTATAGCTATCCTCACATCTCTCACTCTTGCTAACATATACTCTTTATCTCTCTTTTCTTTTCTTTCTTTATCTCACTTTTCTTTCTTTCTTTCTACCTGACCATCTACTTTCTAATTTTTTTCACTCTTCTTTTTTTTCTTTTTCCTCTCTAAGTCTAACTCATATTGTTGTTGCAAATACTGCTAATCTTCCTACACTTCCTTTGGAGTAAGTGTACTAGAGTCAGCTTTTGATCATTGTGATAACAGATGTACCTGTTCGACTTACCATGAAATATAACATTCTTATCAAATTGCCAAGGCCTCTATAGTAAGATGTTATTAGCTACATGGGTACTGCATCACATAATACCTCATCCTTATACATATTAATTTCAAACTCCACTAGGACTTGCTTTGTAACCTTCATCTCACCACTATTGTTTAATCGTTGTAAATTGTATAGTCGTGTATGTTCTCTCCACTAATGTCGTACTAGCAACATTCATATCCCACCATCTATAATAAGACTACATGTTTTCCCTTTTATCCTACACCTTGCATGGAAAATGTTCTCTCGTCGCTCCTCAAAGCTATCTTCTTTAACGTGCACATTCAATGGTCACATCATCCCCAAACACATATTACTCGTCTCTTTATAAACTCCTTCACCTTTTTTAGATGGCACCTCCTTCAATGGTGACATCTCATCTCCACTGTTGTTCTCCTATTCATCCATTCCTATCTCTCCCTTATTAATCCATATCATGGTTCGCCTATTCAGACACTAAGTTTCAATATGTCTTTTCTCTTAAAATTTCAAATACATGATATCTTGATTACATGTAGTAGAAGTATTAGGATTTGGATTTTGTACCTTAGATCCCTTAGCCCTTGGGTTCAACGTTTTGCTTAGAACCTCCAATTGATGTAGCTGGTTGCTTCTCTTATTACCAAGCAAACAATTATGAGATTGCATGTAGCAATTGTTAATGCTGCCGCCTACTCTACCTTTTAAGTTGCTTCTCAACCTTGATGGCTTGCTCCACTAAGTCCTCTATGTTCACATAGCGATGCAGCTCAAGTACATCCACAATATCCTTGTTTATAGCTCCTGTGAGTCTAACCATTGTAGCTTTCTTATCCTCTACCACATCTGCTCTCATTAATGCCATCTCCATATCCTTATAGTAATCTTCTATAGTTCGATTTCCCGGCGTTAATATCTACAACCTATGATGCACATCTCAATGATAATGACTTAGAACAAATCTTTTTTTTCCATCAAAACTTTCAGATCATGCCAAGTATCAATTGTTCGCTCACCATTCCTCCTAAAACTAGTACATTCCTTGTCCTACCATATGATAGCACAGTTGGTAAACTCTATGAATACCAACTTTATCTTTTGGGCTTCAGTATAGCAACAACAATAAAAAACTAACATATCTGTGAGCTACTTCATAATGAAAGTGTTGTCTCCAACAGTTGATTCTCCAAACATCTTGTAAAATGTGTGTAAAAGGAAGATAGGAATGCATAGTATGTGCGTAGGTGTCCCAACCTCACTGGATACAAATCACTCTGCTTTTATCTCTCATTCGTGTATCACTCAAAAATTCACTCAATAATTCCCTCACCAACTTAATTCCTATGTCTGCCTCATAAAATTTCAAGATTTCATACAAATTCAAGAAACATACCCAAAGTGACGAGCAAGTGCATAAAAGGATGAAAACTAAGGGTTTGAAATCAATCCAAAAGTAAATGGATCAATTTGGGTGAAAAAATTGACACAACGATCAATCCGAGCACAATTGGATTGATCTTAGTTGAAAAACAAGGGTGGCGACAGATCTAGGGACAAGTAGATCAATTAGGAGTAAGAAATAGGGATGTGATGGAGCTGGCAATATTTGTAATCGATCAGACACATTGCGATCAACTTGGGAATGGGTCACAGGCCACGTGATCGATCTAAGAAGACAGCGCAATCGATTCTGCGTATGGTTTTTCCAAAACTGATCAATCCAAACTCCACAAAACCATTTCAAATTTGATTTTCTTTACTTTTGCAGTGTTTTCCCACAATCAAGGATCACTTTAGTGCCAAGTTTCAATCAAGGATCACAACTTTCCTTGTTTTTCTTTCTAATTCAAGATTTTTCAACTTGCAATTTTTTTTTTCTACTACACGATTCCTTTTCTTTATTCACAAAAATCACACCCAAATGAAGAATACGCTGTAAACTAATTAACAAACAAAAGTACTACTATCTTTTTTCATTTTTTGTAGCTATAACAAAGAATAGAGAATAGGATATGAATAATAGGAAAGAACAAAACCAAATAGAAATGGTACTAGGACTGGTGTGTGGATTAGAATAAAAAATAGCTAGCTTTGATATCAACTAACGTGTCTGTGGAAGTATAAAGATACGAATTCAGCATATGCCGAACCAAACGATAACATGCTTGTGTGAACCATGAAGAAAAACCCGAAACACAACAATTGATGAAGAACTCTAATGATCGATAGCAACAACAAAAATTACGGGATAGTTGATACATAATGAATCAAGCAATAAACCTCAAATAATTTGATTTGGAGATTCACAAGAAAATTGAGTCACTTAAATTTTCTAGGAAACAAGGTGTATTATCAATGTCAAAGTGTCAAATGGTTCTCTTTTATTTACAATGTTTAAAAGATTTGAAAATCCTAAAACTCGTGTAAACTATTTCCAAAAATAAAGAAAGCATGAAAAGGTAAATTCCTAGCTAAATTTAGCCCTTCCTAAATTCTTGATTGATATGGCTATCAATGAGATCAATCTACTAGTCATGATCAATCTAGATGTCAATTTGTCCAGCTCAACTATAAAAACAAAACATTATTGGGACACTAGCTTTATGATCACAGTAGACATGATTGGTTGGATAGCATGCATTCCTAATTCTAGAATATGTGTGATCTAGCTTGTTGTCGATTGCCTGGGCTAGCTTGATCTAAATGACTTGTGATCAATCGAGGCTCAACTAAGATCAATTGGGACTTTACTTCCAAGCTTATTTCAAGCTCGTTTCATACCAAATGCACCCATGGATGCTCTTCTTCCACTTTAAGACCTTCTAAATGTTCAAAAGCATCTACAAACTCCATCACTAGCATCAACATAGCTTTCTTAAGTTTCTTAGCCCTAGCTTACATCATCGGTCCTCTAGAAATCATCGAATACTCAAGCTCAGCTCTAACGCTTGTGTCACTATTGCTAATAGTTGAAGTTGCAAAATAACTACTCACTTCTTATCCTGATGTATTGTAGGTGGGGACTTTAACATGACTAGTCCAGTTGAAATATTATTGTAGAACCCTTTCCTAAACAAGTGTACCCTTACTTCATTTGTATCCAAAAACCTACTCTTCTTACTTCGACAATGTGGATATCTAATCTTACTTCCATCCATGTAGTCATGCTGTACACTGGCCCAATCAACAAACTCATTCGCACCATTTTTGAACTTTGGCCTTAAATTCTGATGACCTAGTTGATTTTTTCAATACATCCATAACTTGATTTCCCTTGACATTTTTTGTTTTATTTGCAACACTTCGGCATTAGTACCTTACAACCTTAACTAATGCAACATTCAGTAAACAATAAAACAAATAGAGTAGATTGCATCTACATACTAATATGTACGAGTAGTATAAATCACCAAATCAATAATTTACCATTGCTCGATATATATATTAATGAACAAATTTAACTCTACAAGAATAGTTTTATCCCTAAATAATTAATTTATCATTAGACAAAAAATGAAGTGGAGATTTAAGGGTTTATATATCAAATAATTAAATTAATCAAATGAAGTGAATTGATGAATATGTCTCTAAAAGCATTGGCCTAACAATGACCCAACGTGTCAACCTATCTTATATAACCTCGGGCATAAATAACTAGTGAGCAAATGCCACATAACAAGTCCGTTGGCTGGCCATGTTTGACATGACATGGAAAACTATGTACTCCTACACGAGCTGGTGAGTCATTTACCTGGCAATGTTAACACTTATAGGTAACGTGGGTTGTCACCACACCCAAATTAAATTTATAATTAAACCTAATATTATGGTGAGTATAGGTATTGTTCCCACAAGGAAGAATTTTGTGTCTATTGATTTAATGAAGTTCTTATTAGTTAGATCTCAAAATAGAGCGAAAGAAAAATAAATACTAACTAAAAGCGAACACTTAAAATAGAGCCCATAAGTCAAAGTTAATGGAGTACCTATAGTTGAAGTATCTAGCCACTTATGCTATATTGGTTTTCTATCTATGCTAAATTATATTAATTGTTAGTTTAATTACACTACTTACAAATTGTTAATCCTAAAATTTATAAGATATTCTCTCGAACTTTCTTATACCTTTAACTCTAGCGTCTCAAGTTAAATCGAGTCAAAAAATTCAAGTTTGGTGATTTACAATAGTTACCCTGATTAATTCTACAATTTCACTCCCATTGTTCTTATTGAATTGATATTCACAAATGTATATCTAGCATGTAAGTTTCACTTCTGTTATTCTTGTGGAATTAATGTTCACAATTGTATGTTATAACACGCAACTTGCACTTTTGTTATTCCTCGCATAGCCACAAATCAATTAGAAAAGTGGCCAATTTTCCTAATTATTATTCAATGCAACAATTACAAATAACCATGCAAAGACAATTATTTAAAACTTATGTATAGATCATCCACCAATCAAAAGTAAAGCAACTAGAAAAAAAAATTTAGAACCTCATTATAATCTCGATGAAAACTAGTCTAAATTGTTCATCATCCAAAACAACATAAAAATATTAAATAAAGTCAAAGAATCAGTCCAATAATCTTATGTTGCGTAGGCAATGAATGTGCTTCAAGCCATGGTTTGGATTCCTCATTCTCCAACTCTACAATCTTGAAATCCCATGTTTCCAAGTGTTTAGAAAAGTAAAACCAAGTCTAATCTCTTATCCAATTCTTAGAGAGCATGTACTTATAGTACAAAGGTGTCTAGGGTTCGTATATAGTGTGAAAAGATGGAAAAGCCCCTAAATTTTCATGCAAGATTGAAGTTAGAAATTCTATCGCCCCAGCTCTCACAGTTGCAGCACCAAGCTCCACGATCGGGACATCTTTTTACGTACTTACACACCCAAGTGCAAGATCTACATAAATTTGATAACTGAAATTCGAGGTCGCGCTTAGCCATAGTGTAGTCCATAATCTGCTCTATGTTGTTCTACATGGTTGCAACTCCTTTCATACCCACTGTCCTCCTTCCATGGTTGTGACATTGGCAAGCAGACATAAAATGTACAAAAATAATAATTAACCCCACAACTTTTCACTCCAAAATCATCATACTAAATACAATTTATGGATGATAATTTATTTTCTTCATTTTAACTCACATGCATACATAATTTAAGCACATAAAAGGTACACATATACTACAATTTCACATGCTATCACACCCCAACACTTACTTATTTACTTGTTCTCAAGCAACACTTTCTCTCTCAATTAAGTTATTGATGCTCCAAATTATAGACTTGGCCACTCTTCTTAATTTCAAAAGTCGCAAGTATACACACATCACTTTGTCCATCATCATTCAATGTCATAGCACTATCAACCTAAATGTTTAAAATATGAATTCTTGTAAGTGTATGGCAATCTTCAACTCTCAATTACTTCAACCACTTGATAATCCTATAGCAATTCCAAGATAATCAATTTGAGGACCACTAACTCTAGGTATTAATTCACTCTTTTTTGAACAAGTTCAATCAACATTAACTCTAACCAGAGGACTCATGTGGGCTAACATTTTTTTTTTGTTTCCTTGTTCTTCCCCACACTTATTTTTTTTTTTTACTATCTTTCATGAGCTTTAATTTCTTTCTTAAGCAGTTGTAATCTTTTCACGCGAAGGTGGAAAATGGTACTATGCACTCTCTAGTTACTCAACTCACAAATAAGTCAGATGCTTTGCATACTCATAATCGAGCAACCCTTTTAGGTGAGAATGAACAGAGGCCTCTGCATAATCTTGGTTAATTAGTTGCTCTAATCAACAGAATATATTGATTTTTCTCATGCTCACACATTTCTTCTTTTTTAAGATTTTTTCATTCATTTTTTTTCTTCTCAATCCTCACTCTTTTTTTTTCAACTAGTTTCCCTGATTTAGCAAAGAATTCACCAACTCCTAAGGTAAGGCTTGTGTTCCTAACTCAATCATCTCATCCTTACCATAGAGCTCTAAAACAGTTTAATAATTACCATGCTTGCAACGTTGAGCTTAGCATGCTAATCTTAGGAATGATAATAGAACAAAGCAATAATAATCCCTTGCAAATCATTCATCACAAATTAAATACAATGGCCACAAGTTCAAGCCATGCTCATGCTATCAAGTGAACTATGTAAATCATACAATTGCATGCTTAAAAATTCAGCAATTACACTAAATGCAATGACACTATTTTCACTCAAAAAGCTTTTCTACACCTTTACCCACCCTACACTTATCTTATTGCCTCTATTAATCATCATCACAAGTAAACAAGGCAACAAGGAACAAGACAACCTAGTTGGGTGTAACCTATTCTTCTTCTTCTTTCTTCGGCTTCTATGTGCACACATTTCTTCTTCTATTTTTTTTTCAAAATCCTACACTAAGAAAAAAATATAGATAATCTCCATGCAACACGAAACTAAACAAACTCAAAAAAAAAAAAGCTAGAAGCGATAAAAGATAGCTTGGGTTGCCTCCCAGGAAGTGTTGTATTTAATGTTAATAGCCTGACAAAGTACTGATAACCTAGTGTAGTTTAGTTGATGTTTTGGGGATCCACAACCCCCTATGGGCTAAAAATCTCTCTTGCTTCTTCCTTATTCTCCTTTTTTTCTTCCTTGTTTTCCTTCCAAAATTTGTCTCTTCCACTTGCCATAGTGGTTCCTTCAACTCATCCCCCTCACTTGGCTTTTGTCCACCTTCTAGCCCCCGCACTTCTTCTTCTTTTGCAATTGTTTTCTCATCAGACTCGTTAGTAGAGTTATTAAGCTCATGCAACATTAAATTATCTTCGTCCTTCTTTTGCGTATGAGGGATTATAGGTGTTGAGTACATAAAAAGTGTTACCTTTCCGTTTTAACATGTAGTGTCAAACTATCTTGTTCCATGTCTATTATTGCCTTAATTGTGGCCAAGAAAGGGCATCCAAAGATAGTACTTTTTTCATTTTTACCTTGCACATCTAAGACAACAAATTCCATAGGGACAATAAAATCACTTACCGTCACCAAAACATTTTCAACTAGCCCAAGTGGCCTTGTCATAGATAGATCTACAAGCTTTATCTTCATGCATGTAAGCTTCACAGATTCCATCCCAAGTTGCTCAAAAGTAGTGAAAGATATCACATTTATGCTAACACCTAAATCACATAAAACATTATCAAACGAGATGCTTACTATAGTGTAAGAGATGGAAAAACTCCTTAGATCTTTTAATTTTGGTGGTAACACATTTTCCTCTTTCAAATTGCCTTTCAAGTCTCCTAATTTTCTCTTTATACTCATCACATCTTTTAAGCATTTGCATTTACATCTAGCCTGTCAAAGTCATAATGAAATTTACTTTCCTACTCCATTTAGTTGATATAAGCCTCTGTGGATTAGGAATTTTAGGCTTATATAGCGGTGGTGTACTTACCTCTTCCTTTTTACTGCTTGCATCTTGTCCTCTTTCTTATTTTCTTCTTGGGTAATAGGAACAAATGGCTTCTCTTTTTCCTCGTTACTTTCTATGACCTGTGCACTTTTCTTATGCTTAATTGGATTATTCTCAGTGGTGCAAGGTATCTTAGCTGCTAGCCTATTTATTATCTCCTTTGCCAATTGCCCAAGATGCACCTCTAGATTTCTAATTGATGATTGTTGGTTCTGTAAGTGAGCATCAATCCTACTCTATAATATTGTTGGATCTTTGCAAGGTTACCTATTATTTCATGGGTTAACTTCGCAAGATTTCCCAAAATTTTCTCCAATGACTGCTTTTCTCTTACGGTGGGTATGGTGCTTGCAAGCCTGATAGGTTTCATGAGTTTTTCCAGGAGAAATTTTGAGGGTTTCTCTACTTTGGTTTAGGTGTTTGCATAGAGACCTTTTGTTCCTCTACATAACTCACTTGCTCTTTCCACCCACTACTCATTCCTTCCCATCTACACTTATGTATAGGATGAGGCTGTGCACACATTTCACAAGTATGACTCATAGAAAGTAGAGAAGAATGAGAATTACATACCAAGACACTATCAATCTTTTTGGACAAGGATTCCATTTTTGCTGCGAGGGGTGTAATTGAATCTACTTCATGTACGTCGACGACCCTATGTGTTGTGGATCTCTCAAAGGCCATTGATAAGTAATCAATCCCATCTCTTCTATCAAATCCCAAGCATCATCAAGCAATTTGTTCACTAAAGCTCTCTTTACAACTTCATCTAAGACAACATGAAATTGTCTAGATATACCACTATTGAAAGTTGGTACCTGCATCCATAATGGATATCCATGCTACGAGCACTTTCTGAGAAGCTCTTTAAACTGTTCCCATCCTTTAGAAAGATCTTTGAGTCAAGCTGTTTAAAGGTCCCTATCTCTAGCTTAACTATGCAGTCTTAGCTGGTGGAAAATATTTTGCCAGGAATTTATTTACCATGCCTTGCCAAGTGACTGCACAAGTGGTAATTATTGAAACTATTGTCTTGCTCTATCCTTGAGAGAAAACGGAAAAATTATCAATTTAATTTCATCATTAAAAACTCCATTCAATTTAACCGTCACACATATTTCTAAAAAAGAAGCTAGATGTGTATTAAGGTCCTCATGGGGCTACACCAAGTTGATTAGACTACACCATATTGATTAATACAAGTTTCAGCTCAACGTTATTAGTGTTCACTAGTGGTCTCACAATTCCTATCATAGACAGGTTTATCACTGGTTGCACATAATCTCTCATTACTTGCTGGTTCAGTGGAGGAGGAAGCTCCTGTAATGGGGTGTTATTTTCTACCATTTCCTATTCATGTTGGAAAAGAGCTCTATGCCTATGAAGAGTTCATTCAATCTCTTCATGGGTTATTTTCTAACCTATGAAGTAGTAATGTAACCAAAAAATTAAGAAGAGAACCAGAGAAAGAATAAATAATGAGAGAAATATAGAAAAACAAAAATGAAAATGAAAAAACAAACTAATGGCCTAATATAGCAATCCCTCAGAGTGTTCAATGGCATTCATCGCCCTCCCCAGAAATGGTGCCAAAATTCTAATGTGGGTCATCACCACACATAAAAATTATATTTATAATTAAACTTAATACTGTGGTGAGTACAGGTATAGTTCCCATGAGGAGGAGTTTTGTGTCATTGATTTAACGAAGTTCTTGTTAGTTAGACCTCAAAAATGGAGTAAAAGAAAAATAAATTCTAACTAAAAGCAAGCACTTAGAACAAAGTCCCCAAGTCCAAGGTGGTGGTGTACCAGTAGTTGAAACATCTAGCCACTTGTGTTGTGTTGGTTTCCTATCTATGCCAAATTATGTTAATTATTAATTTAATTGTACTAATTACGGTTGTTAACCTTAAAGTCTATAGGATATTCTCCTGAACCTTCCCATAGCTTTCACTCCAAATTTTTGTTGTTATTCCTAGGCTAAATCGAGTTAAGAAATTCAAGTTTTGTTATTAACAATAATTACCCACATTCTACAATTTTATTCCCATTATTCTCATGGAATTAATGTTCATAATTGTATGTCTAGCTTGCAAGTTTCACTTTTATTATTCCTATTATAGCCATAAATTAATTAGAGAAGTGGCCAATTCCCCTAATTACTATTCAATTCAACAATTGCAACAATTAATCAAAACTCATGCATACATCATCCACCAATCAAAAACATAATTAACTAGAAAAAAAAAATTAGAACCACATTATAATTTTAATAAAAACCATGTCTAAATTGTTCATCATCCAAAACAACATAAAAATACTAGATACAATTGGAAAAACTTAGCCTAATAATCTTGTGTTACGTAGGTAATGAACGCACTTCAAGCCTTGGTGTAGATGCCTCCGTCTCCAATTCCTCGATCTTGAAATCTTATATTTCTGAGTGTTTGGGAAAGTAAAACTAAGTCTATCTCTTTGCCAATTCATGGAAAACAAGTATGTATAGCCCAAGGGTGTCTAAGGTTTGTGTATGGTGTGACAAGATGGAAAAACTCCTAAATTTTCATGCAGGATTGAAGTTAGAAATTCTATCGCGTTGGCTCTCATGGTTCCAACACCAAGCTCCATGATCATGATGTCTTTCCCAGGCACCAGATCTACATAAATTGGATAACTATGATCTACTGTCACACTAAGCCGTTTCGTGATCACGCTCCTTTCCTCGCAGTTGCAACTTTGGTTTGCACAATTTCCAATATAGTCCACAATCCACTCTACAATCGCACTAAAGCTTCCCACGACCACAACCCTTGACCTCGCGATTGCAACCAATGACCACGACAATTTCGGAAGGCGCTGTAGTTGTTCTACATGGTTCAACTCCTCCTTTCATGGCTGTGGCTCTTCCTTCCACAGTTGTGACATAAAATCATATTTAAGTGTAGAAATTTACAAAATTAATAATTAACCCCATATCTACACTTTTTCACTCCAAAATCATCAAATTAAACACAATTTATGTATGATAACATATTTTCTCTATTTTAATTCACATGCATGCATAATTTAATAACACAAGGGATACAAATATACTACAATTTCACATTCTATCACTACGATATCCTTCATTGTCTCTTATGAAAGATACATATGGATGCTCTACACCAACATCTGTCAAGGTGCCTATCATTGCAATTTCCTCATCAACTAACCACACCAACACCTGAGGTCACAGTGCAGGATAGTGTGGTGATATGGATTGTCACCACACTAAAATTATATTTCTATTAGGACTAGTACCAAGGTGAGATGGGTGTCACACCCACGAGGAGGGGTTAAGTGTTTATTAATGTAATTAAGGTTCCATTAGTCAAACCTCAAGAATGTAATGATAATAACATAAATAAAATAGAAACAAATATCAAGAAGCAAAATCACAAATTTAAGGGGGTGGAGTACCAAGAAAAGAGAGTCTGGCCAGTTGTATTGATCACCAACATATGCCAATTTATGTCGATTATTGATTTAATCGCTTTATTATAAGTTTTTAATCCTAATGTTTTCAAGATATCTTCTCAAACTCTCCTAAAACTTTAATTTGAGGTTCAGTGGGTTTTTCGAAGCGTTACTGAGTTAAGTAATTATTTATGTGAATAACAACATTATTTCTATACTAATACTATGATTTCATTTCTGTTATTCCCGTAAGTTTAATGTTCACAACTATATGTCTAGTTCTAGGTTTCACTTCAATTATTTCCCATGTAGTTTCAAATTAATTTAAAAAGTAGCCAGTTCCCCTAATTACTACTGAATTCAATAATTGTGAATTACAATAATAAAGATAATCAAGCAGAAAATCATGCACACATATTGAAGTCAAATACGGCACACAAGAGACCAGATTGTGACATAGCAATCCAAATATTATTCATAAAAACCATTGCTACAATATTCAGCATCAAAAATAATGTAAAAACAACAGTAAAAGCTGCAAAAGTTATGCTAATATCCGTGCATTGCATCGACTATTGAAATCTTCCAAGACTTGGCATTGATTCCTCTTCTCCACTTCTCTAATGTGTGTGAATTGTGTTTTCTAAGTGTTTGAAAGATAAAACTAGGCTAAGAACTCTTTCCAGTTTATGGAGAATATGTATATATAGTCCCGATGTTTCTAGGGTTCGTGTAATGTGTGAAATGGCAAAGAAAGCCCTCTAAAATCCATGCAGAATCGCATCTCGATCATCTGTTGCTCTGTCGTTCACGACTGGAAAAGAATGTTCCATAGTCATGCTGTAGCTTGCTGCACATGCAAACCCGGGCACAAGTTTGCATAAAGTTTTGCTTCTCAATTCTCGAGCTTGCGGCTTCATTTCACAAAGTCGTGCTCTTTCTCACTATGGTCACGCTAAAAACCGTGGTGCATTCTACCTCTAAAATAGTAGACTTCACACTCCCGACTGACTACTCCACCTCATCTCCTCAGGGTTGCAACAAGTTCTTCTACACTTGCAACCTCAACCAAGAGGTATTCTACTTCATGCTCCAGTATAGACCATGGTCCGTTTCACTTTTGCAACTTAATCTCTCACACTCACAAGTATTCTCTTTGCGACCATTTCCAACTTTTGTGAACCTTTTCAAAATGAGATGCAGTTGCTCCTCACGATTACAACTCTTCCATCCGTGGCCACGGCTTCCATCCTTGTAGCAATGAACTTGGCATGTAGACTAAATTTTGCATTAAGTGCACAAAATCAATCACTTAGCTCCAAAATCATACTTGCATACATCCAAATCATCCTATTTAGCATATTTCATGCATGAAAATATATTCTATCTGTTTTAGCTCACATTCATGCAAATATTGAGCATAAAAATAGGTACAAATATGGTATAAACTCACATATTATCATACCCCCACACTTATTCGTTTGCTTGTCCTTAAGTGAACACTTTCTCTTTCAATTAATTTATTAAAGCACAAAGTTATGTCACCCATGAACCTAGGCACTTTTCTTAATTTCAAAAAATCAAATATACACAAGTCATGTAGTTCAAAATTATTCACGATCATAGCATCCTCAACTTAAATGTTTACAACATGAATTCCTATGTGTGCATGGCACTCTTCAACTTTCAAATACTTCAGCCACTTGATAATTCTATAGCAATTCAAAAACAATCAAATCGAGGACCGCTTACTTTAAGTATTAACTTATTCCCTTTTGAACAAGTTCAATTAATATCAATTCTAGCCAGAGGACTAGTGTGGGCTAAATTATTTTTTTTCATTCTCCCCTACACTTATTTTTTTATCATATCTTGTGAGCTTTTTACATGAAAGTGAATAAGAGATACCACACACCCCTGATTACTCAACTCATAACTAACTTAAAATGCTTTGCATACTCATAACTTGGTAACCTTTTTACACGAGAATGAGCAAGGGTCTATGCAATCCTAATTACTTAGGTACTCCAATCAGTGGAGTAGAATCACTTTTTACACATGCTCACATTTTCCTTTCTCTATTTTTTTCTTGAATTTTTCACATTATTTTTTTATAAGTCCTCACTCTCTCTTTTTTTTTTTCCAGCTAGTCTCTTTCGTTCACCAACACCTAAAGTGAAGCTTATGTCCCCAATTCAATGATCACATCCTCACTATAGACCTTCTCAAATTGTCTAGTAACTAAAAGTAAAGAGGGTTTGGTTAATAAAATATGAATCATGCCTTCAA
Organism: Avicennia marina; assembly: GCA_019155195.1. Taxonomy (NCBI): domain Eukaryota; kingdom Viridiplantae; phylum Streptophyta; class Magnoliopsida; order Lamiales; family Acanthaceae; genus Avicennia; species Avicennia marina. The sequence continues at coordinate 13,400,589 of CM032754.1, read as the reverse complement.
CACCAGCGTAAGATAATAATCTTAAGAACAATTAAAGAACTGAGCAATAACAATTTTCTTGAAAGACATTCATCATAAATTAAGTACAGTAGCCACAAAGTCCATGTCATGTTCTTGCTATCAATATGATTATATAATCCACACAATTGCATGTTTAAAAATTTCAACACTTATACCTGCAAATACCATATTCCCACTTAAAATTTTTTTCTATACTTACGCCTACCCCAACACTGATTTGTCACCTATAGAACTCATAAGACTATGCAAGTGAAGTCAAGTAACCAAGAACGAGACAACTTGTGGGAGGCGTGCATTTTTCTTCTTCATCTGTTGGCTTGTGCCCTGTATATTCCCTCCTTTGTATTCCTATGCCAAGATCAAAACATAAGATAGTCTCCATGCAACACACAAAATGAAACTCAAAAAGTGGTAACGATAGCTTGAGTTAGCTCCCAAGAAGCGCTATATTTAATGTTTACAGCTCGACATGATGCTTATGGCCTAGGATGTATTAGTTGTGACTTTGGAGATTCACAACCCTCCACAAGTTGTAGCTCTCTTTTTCCTCTTCCTCATTCTCTTTCTTTTCTTTCTTGCTCTCCTCCTTAAGCTTGGCTACTCCTCCACTCGCCATGGCATTTCCTTTAGACTTTTCCTCACACTTAGCTTTTACTAACTGTCTTGCACTTGCACTAACTCTTCCTTTGCACTGGGTATATTTTTACTGCATCCATCAAAAACTTGCAACATAGCTACATTCTCACTTTCCTTACATGCATTCTTTGGAAAAGTGAAATGCATAAAGAAGGTTAGCTAGCTAGGACCAACCTGTAAGGTAACACTACCCTTCTCCATATCTATTAAATCCTTCGCAATAGACAAGAAGGGTTAGCCTAGGTTTAATGGTGTTTCTTTCTCACATTTTATCTCCATCAAAATAAAATCCATTAGCAAAACTAGGTCTCTTACCTTGACTAGCACATTCTCTACCACTCCTAAAGGCCTTCGATAGTTCTATCAACAAGTTTCACAAGCATGTGTGTCGCTTCACCACCTCTATGCCAAGTGCCTAAAATGTAGAATAAGGCATCACACTCACACTAGCACCTCAATCACATAAGATATTTTCAAAAGAATTACTCCTTACAGTGCATGGAGTAGTAAAACTCCCAAGGTCCTAGTTTGGTTGGCAAGGTACATCTTTCTTCTTGATTATCTCCCATCTCCCTTAATTTCCTCTTTCTAAAGGCCACTCTGAAGGTAGGGTATTTTTAGTTTATAGGGTAGTGGACTTGCTTCCTTTTTTTCTTCTTCCTTTGCTATAGATTGCACATCCTCCTCCCTCTTTTTAGCAGTGATCAGCCCTTCCTTGTCTTACACTACTTGTTCACTTTTTACATATTCAATAAGATTATTTTTACGTGTACTAGGGAGTACACCTGTGGGTCTTAAGGCCTTCTCTTTTGCAAGCTATCCAACTTGCACCTCCAAATTCCTAGTTGATGGTTGTTGATTCTGCAAGAGGGTGCCATTCCTGTCATATAATCTTGGGTGGTTTTAGCTAAGTTACTTATCTTCTCATGAGTTGAGTTTGCAAGGCTACTAACTACATCCTCCAGTGACTGCTTTTTCTCTTGCATTAGGTAAGGTGCTTGGAAGCCTGGTAAATTCTATGACTTTCTCCATAAAAGGTTTGGGTAGTTCTACCAACCTAGTTTGTAGGTATTTAAATAAGGTTTATTACATTGTGCTCCAAAGTTGCTTACAAAATTCACTTGTTTTGTTGCCCCCGTTGCATGTTCCTTCATCCCTATACTCTTGTTAGATGTGCCTCACATACATATCACAATTTTAAACTAAGGCAATTAAAGAAAGATGAGTGTTACTTACCAAGACACAGTCAATATTTTTGGAAAATAGCTCCACTTTTGCTACAAGGGCCATTAATGTGTCTACCTCATGCATGCCAACGACCCTGCGTGTCATGGACCTCTCAAATGGCCATCACTAAACATTGGATGTCATCTCTTCAACTAAAGCTCATTTGTTCTCAGGTAATTATTTATAAGTGCCCCACTTGTAGCTACATCTAACACAGTTCATACTTGTCCATATATTCCATTATAAAATATTTATATCTACATTCATAGTAGATATCCGTGTTGAGGGCATTTTCTTAGGAACTCTTTAAAGCACTCCCACACTTCAGGGAGTATTTCTGAAACAAGTTGCTTGAAGGTGGCAATCTCAGGACTCAATTACACAATCTTCGTAGGTTGAAATGTTTCACCAGGAACTTATTCGCCATGTCCTACCAAATGATGATGCTCCTAAATGGTAAGGATTGAAGCCACTACCTCCCTAGATCCTTAAGAGAAAATAGAAACAATTGCAGTTTAATAGCATTATCTAAAACCCTATTAAATTTAACAAACACATAATTCAAGAAAAGAGGCTAGATTTGTGTTAGCTTCTTTGTGTGGGGCTCTACAAAATTAGTTCACCTACAACATATTATTAAGTGCAAGCTTGAACGCAAAGATATTTGTGTTAACCAATGGTCTGATGATGCTTTTCGTGTGAGGATTCATCACTGGTTAAGCACAATCTCTGATTGTTCATTAGTTTCGGAGAGGTAGAAGCCGTTCATGATGCTTTTGTGGTGGTGGGTTATTTTCTACCATATCCTGTTCATTCAATCTAAGAATCAAAGTCAAGATCTAAACTTTTACTCCTATGCATATATAATTCTCACCAAAACAAAGATACCTATGAATAAGAAATTTTATATTCAAAAAAATAGGAAATTGAAACAGAAAAAGAGAGAGAGAGAGAGAGAGAGAGAGAGAGAGAGACGAGAATAGAGAGAGAAAAAGTTAGAAACCAAAATGGTCTAATCTAACGGTCCCCTAGAGCAACACTCATCTCCCTTCCTAACAAAGGTGCTAAAATTTGATGTAGGTCATCACCACACCAAATTATATTTCTATTAGGACCAATACTACAGTAAGTATAGGTGTCACATCCACAAGAAGGGGTTATGTGTCTATCAGTGAAACTAAAGTATTAATCAGGCCTTAAGAACATAATGATAATAAGAGAAATAAAATAGAAACAAACACTAAAAAACAAATCAGAAATTTGAGAAGGTGAAGTACCAAGAATTGAGAGTCAATCTTGTTGTGTTGTGTTAATCTCTAATGTACGCCATTTTATGTTGATTATTGATTTAATTGCTTTGTTAGAGGTCGTTAGTCCTAATATCTTCAAGATATCTTCTTAGACTCTCCTGAAGTTTCAACTCAAGGTTAGCGGGTTTTCACAAGCATTTCTGAGTTATGTAATTAGTTTTATGAATAACAACGTTCTTTCTAAACTAATCCTATGGTTTCACTCCCATTATTCCCACAGGTTTAATATTCACAACTATATGTCTAGTGTGCAAGTTTTACTTTCATTATTTTCCCGCACAACAACAAATTAATTAGAGAAATGGCTAGTTCTCCTAATTATTTTTCAATTCAATAATTGTAAATGACAAAAATAAAAACAATCAATCATAGAACCATGCACACATATTCAATCAAACACGAGACTAGCAAGCTATAATACTATTAATAAAAATCATTGCTATAATATTCAGCATCCAAAACAAAGCAAAAACAATAGTAAAAGCTTGAATCCTTGCATTGTATAGACTGTTGAAATCTTCCCAAGACTTGTTGTGGACTCCTCCTCTTCCACTTGTCTAATGTGTGTGAATTGTGTTTTCTAAGTGTTTGGAAGATAAAACTAAGCTAGGAACACTTTCCAGTTAGTGGAAAACATGTATATATAGTCCGGACATGCATCAAGTTCATGTAGGATATGAAAAGACAAAGAAAGCCCTCTAAAATCCATGCAGAATCGCATCTCAATCATTTGTTACTCCATCATTAACGGTCATAAAAGTACGTCCCACAGTCGCACCTATGAACCTAGGAGCGGGTTTACATAAAGTTTTATCAATTCTCGATCTCGTGGCTTCATTCTTTGTTGTTGTGGTCTTCCTTACTGCAATTGCACTTGAAACCGTGGCATTCTACCTCTAAAATGGTAGACCTCTACTGCACCTCATTCCCTCACGGCCACAACAAGTTTTTCTACACTCACGACTTCAACCGTGAAGTATTCTACTTCACGCTCTAGTATAGTTTACGACTTGTTTCACTATTACGACTTAATCTCTCACACTCGCGAGTCTTCTCTGTGCGACCATTGCCAACTTCTATGCACCTTTGCAAAATAAGCTATGGTTGCACTCGCGATTGCAACTCTTCTATCCATGGCTATGGCTTCCATCCTCGAGGCAATGAACTTGGCATATAAACCAAATTTTGCATTAAGTGCACCAAATCAATCACTTAGCTCCAAAATCATACTAATATATGTCCAAATCATCCTATTTAGTATATTTTCAGGCATGAAAACATTTTCTACCTATTTTAGCTCACATGCACACAAAAATTAGGCATAAAAAGGGGTACAAATATGCCACAAATTCACATGTTATCATGTGGGTTCCTTCGTGGTGCCATGTCTCTATATTTTGTGAATTGTTAGTTATTGAAATGATGTTCTGCATTTTCATAATGTGTATAATTTAACATAGTGTGATAATAAATGACAGTGACAACAACTGCATATAGGTATAACGTGAGAACATATAGTGCAATTGCAACATAATCTAAAAAATTAGATTAATAAATTATATGCCTTACACAAGCCACACATAGGAATAAAAAAATATACAAACACATAACGCTATAATATCAATCCACATAAATGCAAGTGAGATTGAGTACCGAATAAGATTCACATAACATTCACATCATAACAAGTACAACATCGACGAGCATAAATACAAAACATTATGATATGTTAGAAGATACACACAACATAAGCACTTCATTGAATTTCTCTAACCAACTGGTTTGCCCAAATGTGTTGTGCTATTTGGCCTTTGATGAGATTTCCAACCATTATGCTTTCATTTGTTGCTATTGAGGGCAGCTCATCACATATGTAGGTGATGACTTATTGTCTAAAGAGAGCACTAAAATCGCTTGGCTGCATCGCAATACGTCAATGATGCTTGGCAATGGTCCCAAAGAATATGACAACAAACTCTGCTAAAAATAGGCAAAACCTATCGTGTTGTGGCAAGTAGTCAATCTAAACTATCTTCTCCCAAAACAGACAGAAAGTAGGCTTAGTCATGCGTAATGAGTCATAAAACTAATTGTTGTGGCCTAGGAGTAGTTCATTTATCTAGTCTAGCCCATAGAATTGAGAATCTCAAAATAGATGATTGGACATTTTAGCGAAAGACCAAGACACCCCCTTGTGGCAAAAAATGAGAAGTTTTACATAGCCCTATTGATCTTCCCTTGCCATCTGTTAGATCCATTAACATCATTGGCGATATCTTTTGCAACATCATTTTGTACATAATCATTAAGTTTATCATTGTATTGATCATCATCAAGGTTAGCTATGCCCATATCCATGAACCACGAGGAACAATGTATTATCATTCAAAAAACAATGTATTCTCATTCAAAAGTAGATTCTCAGTGGACATATATAGTAGGAAAATGTAGGATAAAATAAATATGTCACAAACTATTGGAAATGTAAAAGCCAATTATTATTAGCACAAAGCGCATCATAACAAGCATAAAATAGTTTATGGGCAAGATAATACATCGCTTCACACAAACAATGACAAACAACCCTAACAACTATCCTAACTTGTCTAAGTAACTATGTCTCTTGTGAGGTGGTAGGACAAGGAAGATTTGAAAAGGAGTGGGTCCTCCACCACCTTCATTAGGACATTGTAGTACACATCATCTGGTAGATCGGGTATTTTTTGAAATGCCACAATGCACATCTCCATAGTGGAGATGATGCTAGGGTCTGTCTGTGATGCCTCCACATTATTTGCCCACTCCCAAAAATGAAATGCCAAGACAACAACAAGAGGTTGTGGGCTTCTTATGTCTAAAAGAGGATGCAAATGCATGGCTTGTGGACATGCCGCCACCTAAAGATTGTGAATTACAATATGATGAGTGTGTAGCCATCTCAATGCCTAGATCCTTCATTTTTTCGACCTCATATTCATTATCTTCTTCACGTTGGCAACGCCTAGAGGGAGGTGGTGGGCCTTGCATTGAGGCACAAGCCCCTTACCGAATCGTAGTGTGGGGGAAAATATCTTAGTCAAATGCTTGTATTGTGGAAAACCCTTGGTAAGCAATTATTTATCTTTTAGTTTTGCCTACAAGAGAAGGTTGTGACACATTATAATTTGGTGTGAATATATTATGGATTGGCAAATAAAAAAACTACAACATGGAAGGCTAATAACCTATGGCAAACCATGATGCCCAAATTTCCTTGGTGCCAATTACCCTATCATTCATATCATCCTAACCAAAGCCCATCTCCAAGACTAGTAGGTGGTAATATGTCTTCCACTTTACCCTTAGCCTATTAAATTTTTCCTGGAGTTGCTTCGTGGTGTAGTAAAAACTCCCACATTTTATCATTATATCTTGGCCCTTGAGGGTGTGAATGTGGCATTCTTCAAGTTGCCCTACAACACTTCATTGTGTATAATAGTGATGAAAATGTCAATGTTTTAATTTGGCCAGTGGACATCCACAAGCCCACTGACCATGCTTATGGCTTGTGACTATGGTGACGATATCTTCAAGCCTAATATTATTATCAAAACCACAAGTCATCATCCTATGACTCAGTTGTGTCACGAACAATATTTTGGAACTAGTGACTGTTTTTGTTTTTTCAATTAACTTCAAGTTTGCCTATTATCTAATTGAATCCATTAATAAGAAAGTTTCAAAAATAAGAAACTTCATAAAAAGAAAAATAGAAGAAGATTTGGAAAGAAAACAAATCAAGAACTTTGAAGCACCAATGTCAAACTTGCCCTGATTGAATTTGTTAAGTTCTGTTTCCATTCTATATTGGATTCTATTCTTATAATATGTTAACATGAATTTTGGCGTTTAATAAATTAAGATATATTAATCAACTCATAAATTTATATCAACAAGCATATTATCTAATTATTATAATTAAGTTTAGTTAACCTAATAAGTTTAGTTATGCTTAAAATTAAAAAGCATATTATCTATTTATTATAATTTATTTCCTGAGGTTAATGAATCAATTAAAAATTTTAATAAGCAATCATGTAATAACTGTTACCAAAGACAATTTAATATATATGTGAGTGTGTGTGTGGTTGTTTCAAAGCTATTTTCACATCTAACAGCAAATATTGAAGAAGATAGCAATACGAAAATAGATTAAAAAAATATACTTAACTAAATACTGAAGAAAATACTTTAGATGGTTTTGGATAAAAAGCAAAATTGAAAGCGTGTCATATTAATTTGCTATGTTTCTATAATTCGCAAATCATTACTGATGGATTAAATAGGTTTTTGCTATCTTTTTTCATAAAATTTTCATAGAATGTGCCTGTCGACTTCTTAGCTCTTTTCATATAAGCATAACGACCCTGCTGCTGGAATTATTTGACATTAATTGCGCTAACTTCTGTTCATAAAGTTCATCTATCTTCTAACACACAAGGTCAAAAAAAGCAACCCTCCACGTACATCGTTGCATCTTACAGAATTGGTGTACTAATCTAATCTGAACATTGTTCTATTATGTAAATAAGAATGATAAATAATTTTTATTCACTAAACTGAAATATAATTTGCTCATAATTAATTGTATTGCTTCCCTATCATTGTACAAAATCGCACTGTAAGATACATTCATGCAGGCACATAGTATGCAGCTACAACAAATTTGAATATATGTGACGAAACAACAATCCTAACCATATTCAAACCACACCCACGTAGCATACAACTAATACACATGATTGTATGATAAGAACATCATTTATGAAATTAAAAAACCATAACAAAAGACATTTTATATAACAACTAAAAATTGATAACATAACATACATGCTGTTATTCTTCCAAATGTGCCTCTAACCAACCCATTTGATTAGGGTGAAGACTGAAGAGGTCACATTTAGAGGTGTATAATGTTCCTTATGTTGCAGAATCACCGAGAGAAAATAAACTCCAAGAACAAAAACCTAACCACGCAACAACGAAGATAATTCTGAGAATGTGTAAATGTGTGCGGTTGAAGGTGTATGAATGTGGTGGCAATAGATTATATTTAAAGGTCACTTCAATAACTCTAGTAATAAGCAATAAGTAAAAGGTCGTGTTCAGTCACATCATACACTGTTCAAAAGCCTTTTATTTACAAACTTTATTATAAAGAAACAAACCAAACAATAGTAAACAGTATTTCATTACAACATTATTTCAGTACAAACATTCATTACACCGTACACCCTACTAGTAACCAAAAAAAACAAAAAAAATCACCATCTCCGAGTGAAGAAAACTTGTTTCAGCCCTATCAACCAGTGTCAAACAAAACAAATCATGTCAGAACCACCAGAATCATCCAAAAAAAGGAAATTAAATCAATTAACACATCTTAATTAGTGATTAAACTAAATATTACTTAACAAATTCAACATTAAAAAATATTATCTATGTTGATTAAGCAATACGAAATCTGGAACAAGCCCCTGCTATGCTCAATGCCATCGTTGGCAGGAGCCAACCAACACCCATCTATCTAACACAACAAAAACAACGACAATCACAACACCAAACCATCCAATAGCCCCACCATCCACAACCACAATCAAATTTCAACCACAAACCTCCAATTGTGACTTAGATATACCTCCATCTAGGCAGAAGATGGGGAGGCGCTACAAACTATTATTGGTCACCCCATCATGATACACCTTGCTCATCCCCACCTCCACCATTGTAAGGCTCAAAAACATCATCGGTGCCATAAACACCACTACAGACAGTCACCACAAGCCCATTGAAAATCCAACCAGTCACCAAAATCATTAGAAGAACAAAGAACAATGGCCACGCAACCATGCCACAGCGTGGGAGGAGCACCACGCAAAAGAACCATGGCTCCAAATCCACAACTGCCACCCCACCATACGAAAGAGAGACTGAGAGAGCAAACAGAGGGCACCCTTCTCATCATCTCAAAACTGGCCATCACGTCGTCTCTGATGATGCTAGCAATGGGAGGCCAGTAACCTTTGAGATAACGGTGCGTTGCATTGGCCTCCCATACAATTCTAAAGGGAACAACAACATCTCCAATCAGGCAATGGTGGAGAGCCCAACACCATTGCCTTTGATGGCGATGGTTGGCGACGAATGGATGGACCTCCATCACGAGCGCCAGCAAATATGGGTCAACAATACCGTCAACATAGGTCTCATCTGAAAAATCTCGAGATGACGAGTTGAATGGTGGTGAAACTTGTAAAGTTCAAACCATATCCAAGGAGGTGGATCATTGTAGGTGGGGGTTGCCGTGTGAGAGATGAAAGGAAGGAGATAAAACTAGCAAAAAGAGTGTTAGGAATGGGGATGGAGGAACAGTCATAGAATGGGTGGGATGGGAAAAACCTTGATATGGGGAAGAGAAAAATATGACCTTTTCTCATTGAGATATGGTTAAGGTGTGAAGGTGTTCACGATGAGATGTCTCCATGAATTTGCCTTTTTTCTTCTTCTTTTTTCTTTTTTTTTTTTGGCACCCTTTCATCACTGAAACCAATGGTATTTACATATAGAAGGGAGTTTTGAAGTAATCACAATCAGTTATCCAAAGAAATAGTGATAGTAACTGTAGTTGCTTGTGATCACATAGGTGAAATCATACCCAATTTGAAGAAAAGTCTTTTTGAAAATAAGGGCATTATTAAGAGGTTGGAGATATACTAGTGGGAATTTGAAAGAATACCTCGAGGATAATTACATAATTCTACATTGACTACCAAAATATTTTTTTTGAGGGCTCTCACGCATTATATGTAGTATAGATTTAGCATGGATAGGTTTTCTCGATTGGTAAAAAGTCATTATTGCTGTAATGAAAATGAATCTTGCGAATGACAACGAAGAACTAGAAAAAAAAAAAAAGCCCATTGTTCAAGTGAAGAATTTATGCATGTGATTGAATAATATATTCATATCTGAAATTTGATTTAAGAGATTGAATGATATTTAATTTCTCAGGTTGAATATACTAGGTTTGGTGTAATTGGATGAATTTTATGGAAAAACATAATAAAAATGTTTTTGAAGATGGTGTATGAAGCTTTTAGACATGATGTATTATTATGTATATTTATAAGAATGATATAATATGGTGGTTCGAATAAAATATATTGAATAAAATATTGTTAGTGTTATACATTTGTAAGGTTGGTGTAATATATTGATTAAATAAAATTTTTTTATTAGTAGGGGATAGAGAGGATATAGACCTATGCCAGAAATAGTTGGAAAATTTTCTGTGGGCCTTTTCTGTTGAACCAAGCAAATAGGTCAATTTTTATGCGTATTAGTGTAAATTATTTTTACTGTTCACCTAAGTGGTCAAGGAATCACAACCTAAATGTTTTGGTTAACCCTGATGATGATATAAAATATACCTACCATAATAGAAGTTAGGTACTTTATGTGTGTATAAAATAGTTTAAAAATCACAAATTTTTTATCTTTGATGTTAATGTGTTCTGACCTTGAATCAAATGTGAAGTTTTTGCTTAGATGAATGTCACTCTAGTTGTCGCATGAAGTGGGTAATTTTCTTAATCACATCTTAGTCCTTGAATGAACATCAACTGCAATTAGACGAAGAATTTGTTTTGGAGAATTGTGTTTGACAGAAAAAAGTGAGAAAATTTTTGTGAAAATAAATAGTATATGTTTAGGTAAATATAATGATTGTATTATGATGTAAGAGTAATAATTGTATTGTAATGTAATGAGTTGTGTTAGAAAATGTAGATGTGATGGGTGGATGTAATAAAATTATAAAAGTCGGAATTTATGTGGTTTTAAATGGGGTAAGGGGTACTTTGGCATGATTATTGTTATTATTATTGATTTTTTGTTATTGTAGTAGTTATTAATATTATTAGTATCATTATGATTATTATTTATAGTATATTATTAGGATTTTAAGCCTATTTTAGTTGCAACATGTAAGGATAACATTGTAACTTTACGTTGTTATCCTTGTACTATACATTATAATCCTATACTATACAATGTTATTAAGTTTAAGAGTTTGCATTAACTATGAAGTTTTCAATATTAAATTACCAAAGAATCCATATTTTATTTATATTTTTCTTTTCTCATTTTAATTTTATCACCAAAATATCCTTATTCCCTTTATATTTTACTTTCTCTTTTTAATTTAATTTTAAAATTTTTCTCTTTTCTATCAATTAAACATTAATTTTTTTCTTCTTTTCTACTCTCACCTTTAATTTCTTTTCACTCACCATTTCTATAAAAAATTTATTTTTATTATTATGATTATTTAAAAAATAACCATTTTTTATTTTATTTTAATAAATAAAGTTCATTAATTTTTTAATAAAGTGCACATACAAATTTTAATAGTTAATATTACTTGTGCAATTTTTTTCTGCCCTCACTATAATTTTTATTGTAGTTGTCATCGTTATCGTCAACATTATTATTATCTATACTATACACTAAGTAAGGAAATTTAGTTTCTTAATATAGAATTACTTAAATATCCGTAGTTCTTTACATATTATTTTTTCTGCACTCTCAATTTTCATCATACCATTCACTTCTTAGTTTTAATTTATTCTATTTTTAATTTTTAATTCTTTTATCTATTTTATATAATGTACTATAAATTAAGACAAAAGGCATAATTTTGATTGTGTAATGTTAAATTACTATAATACCTTAAACATTTTTTATTTTCCTTTCATTCTCCACTTTCTATTCTCATTTTTAAAAAAGAAAATTCATCTACTTTAATTTTAAATTAACATTATTTTTATTATAATTTGTTACAACAAATAACATAGTATAATTTATGTAAAAATTTATACATGCATCTGCATTAAGTGTGCCAATGTTACTTATTATTTGCTTGCAGCAAGTCCCTTACCAAATGACAATCTAGCTCAATATGCTTAGTTCTCTCATGGAACATCGAGTTTGAGGCAATTTGCAAAGCTGCTTGTCTATCACAGAAAATCAACACTGGTTCCTTGTGCTCCACTTGCAAAGCATGGAGAATATACTTAATCCATATTATTTCAATGCAAAGTATAGTCATAGACCTATATTCTACTTCATCTGATGATTTTGAAACCAATGATTGGTTCTTGGACTTCCATTAAATCAGAGAATTCCCTAACAAGACTTAATAGCCTATTATTAATCTTCTTAAGTTAGGGTAGGAACCCCAATCTGCATCACAGTAGCCCCTAAGTTAATAATCAACATCTGCAAGCAAGTAAATACCTTGTTGCAAAGTTAGCTTCAAATATTGTAATACTTTATATGCAGCCCTGAAATGAATATTAGTTGGTTTGTCTATAAATTGACTAAGGATATGGACTGCAAAGGCAATATCTGGTCTAGTTATATTCAGATATAGTAATCTTCTAACTAATCTTCTATAATGTGCTGCATCAAAAATTGGTTCCCCATCATACTTGCTCAGTCTTGTATTTTAGTCCATTGCACCCCATAGTCAATCAAAATATCTTGTACATACTTTCTTTACCTATACAACCCTTCTTTTGTTCTTGTCAGTTCAATGCCCAAGACCTATGGCAAATCTCTAATATCTTTGATCGTGAATACATCGTTAAGGTAAGACGTCAATTGCTAGATCAGTTTGGAGTTATTCCCTGCGATAATCACATCATCAACATATACTACAATGGCAGTAAAGGAATTTTCGCTTACCATAGTAAAGAGACCATGATTAGCCTTATGTTGAACAAAACCAAATTCTTTAAATACTATAAAAAATGCATGATTCCACTGTCTTGAAATTTGTTTAAGCCTATAAATGCTTTTACTAAGTTCGCCTACCTGGTGTGGTTCACCTTTGTTATCGCTTGATGGCTTGTCCATGTAAATATCTCCTTTCAAGTTGCCATGTAGAAATGCATTATTAATATCTAATTGCTCTGAGAATCGGCCCCTTTTTTCAGCTATAGTCAACAAGATTCTAACGGTTGTTATTTTAGCAACAAGGGAAAACTCCTGGTAATCTATTCCATGTTCTTGAGTATAACCCTTAGAAACTAACCTTATCTTATACCTTTCAATGGACCCACCTTGTTTGTATTTTATTTTATAAACTTACTTATAACCTATAGGTTTCTTACCTGGTGGAAAATTAGTGAGTGTCCAAGTGTTATTTTCTCTAATGCTTCCAACTCCTTTTCCATTACATCACACCATTCTGGGAATTGTGAAGCTTGGTTGTAATTGCTTAGTTCAACTTTGGAAATGTGGATTGCTAATATTTGATCTCTACAGAGATCAGAATTGTTGCTGAGATTTAGTGCAAAGCATTCAATTGTTAAATTCTTGTGGTTTCCCAATTATTTTAGTCTTTGGTGTTAGAAGTTTAGTCACTTGTTGACAATAGTAGTCATTTAGATACTTTGGCATATTCCTTAACCTTGTTGATTTCCTCGACAATGTTGGCAAAGGATCAAGCACATAATTATTTGGTAGTTCCTATGAGTGACTTAACACAAGTAGTGAGGTTTCATCCATTTCAACATTAGTGTCTATAAATTGTTCTAGTTGACTTGGTTGCAAATTATGTGGAATGTTATTAAAGGGACCATTATATAACTCTGAATAGTTAAAATTATTCACAACAATATGCTAGTAAGGGAAATAAAATTGATTGACACTCTACCTTTGTGAATGCCCAAATGGGAACACATTTTCATAGAAAATGGCATCTCTAGACATCATATTTGATTTGTTTTTAAATCTACAAGTTTATATCCTTTTATAGCATAAAGATATCCAATGAAAACACACTCTCTTGCCCTCGGATCAAGTTTCTTTCTTCCACTTTTTAAGGTGGCAACATAACATAAACAACAAAATATTGTCATTTGAATATATGTTGGTTTAACCTTAGATATCATTTCAAATGGAATTTGTTATCCATATTAGGTGTGGCCAACCTGTTAATGATGTAAGTAGCTATGAGTACACGGTCACTCCAATATTTGAGAGGTAAATGTGACTGGAATTTTAATGCTTTAGCAACATTAATCAATTATTGATGTTTTCTTTCCCCAACACCATTTTGGTGTAGAGTTTCAATACATGATTTTTGTTGAACAATTCCTCTCTCCTGACAGAATGTCTTTAGATTAAATTCTAGACCATGATCAGTTCTTATGATTTTTATTGTTGACTCAAACTGATTTCAAACACGGTTGTTGGAGTTTTGAATGGATATAAGCACATCTAATTTATTTTTCAATAATACACCCAAGTAGTCTTTGAAAAATCATCCACAATGGTTAAAAAATATTTTGTGTCATCCTGCCCAATCTCAATAGAGGGGCACCACAAATCACAATGAATCATCTCAAAAGATTTTGGTGTACTATGTGAACTATTACGAAAAGGCAATCTATGTTTTTTTGCTAAGTGGCATACAATACAAGGAGAATTTTCAAGATCATCAAAGGAGATATTCAATCCTTGTTTATTAACTATCTTCAATTAATCATTTAAAGGATGTCCTAACTTGTCATGTCAAAAGGTTATAAACTTTGTGAATGATCAGCATAAGAAAAACTAGAAGAATTAACATAAATATTAGTCCCTTCATTAGTTAATACAGTGGATAAGCATTCCTCGTACTTGTTGAAAATATATAAACCCACTTTTACTTGACCCTTACCATTTGTTGTCCAAGATAGCAGGTCCTACACAAAGCACTTATTAGCCATGAAAATCACATAGTAGTTCAAATCAATTGTAAATGATTTAACTAAAATGAGATTAAAAGTAAAAGATGGTATGTACAGCACATTATGTAGGGTGACGTGAGATAATTCAACTTATCCCAAACCAATAGCATGTGTTGCATTGGCCTCAGGTAGTTTAACTAGATAAGAGTACTTAAAGTACTTACCAAGATACAGAGAATCATCATAGATCATATGATTAGTTGCCCCTATGTCTAAAATCCATATATCCTTATGCTTAACAGTAGTTTTTAAGTAGTTATTAAAATTTGCTTACTTACCTAAGGCATTTATGCAGCTAGCAGTGGTCCTTTATACCTTATCACTTTGATTTTCCAACTACTTTCCATTGACTTCCTTGTCATTAAGCATGTTTACACACTGTTGGGGTTGGAATTTGTTTAGATGAAATCTTTCATTTTCTTATGCTGACACATTAGTTGAAACCTATACAGTAAATGAGTTGTTGGTTGCCTTTTGCTAAAATTTGGGTTTAGGAAGGTAGCCCCTTAATTTGTAGCATTTGTCAATTAAGAGACTAGTCATTTGACAATGACTACATTTAGGTGGTTGTGCATTCCCTTCTTTGAAGCATTTTTCTAGAGTAGGCTTAGGAATTTTTTAGTGTGTGTAGAATAGCCTATCTCTCTTTCTTGATAGTTTAACACTGTTAATAAATCTCCATGCTACCATGGGGTTAGCACATTAGTTCCATTATTCTTTCCAAGAGTTATGATAGTTCTCCTATTGCTGAACAATAGCAAACACTTTATTTACAGGAGTTATGAATTCCATCATTAATATTTAGTCCCTTGCTTGAGAATATACATCACTAAGCCCCATCAAAAATTGCATTACACAGTCTCTTTGAATTCTATCACTCAAAACATGGAGTTGACCATATGTACACTTAGGCATCTCATTGTACAATTGTAGTTCATCTCATAGGCTTTTCAACTTGCCGTAACATACTAAAATAGTGTCTGTACCTTGTTTCAGACTGACTAACTCTTTCTTTAGTTGATAAATCCTAATCACATTATGTTGAGACATGTGTTCATGTAGTTCATTCCACAATTCCGAAGCATCATCAACAAATACGAGACTAGTTTTAATAGAATGCAAAATTGAATTTAACAGCCAGGATACCATCATTTCATCTCTCTCACAGTTCAAGTGATGGATTTATGCAAGAGGCAGGTTTTAAGATCTAACCTGTGATGAAGCCTATTTTATTTTTGGCCTAAAGAGCTTGCCTAATGTTCCTCAACCAGCTAACGTAATTCTTAATCATCAATAAATCAGTGACCAAAGGCACCATTAGATTGTCACTACTCTCAAGCCTGTACAAGCTCAAAGGATCTATTTGGTTAGGGCAAAGATCTAAATGATTATTGTTACCTACAACCGATGATGATAAGGCTTGCATGCTAATAAAACTGAAGCGCAAATTTTGCAAATGTTGCACTGAGGAAGGAAATCACTATAGTTGAGTAGCATTTGCCCAATCAAACATTGAGTCAAAAATACATGATTCACAGTGAATCAGTTTCAAAAACAAGCCTCTCCAGCATAAAACTCTCGATCAACCCTAAGCCAACAAAAAACTTTCGAATCAAGTCATATCCGAACGATGTTGACATAAAACCACCAATTAAAAAGCAATAGAAAGCTCTGGTACAATATTAGAAACTACACTAAAGATTTCCATATAAGGAGATTAAAGGAGAATGAAGAAAACAAGCATTGAAAATTTGTTAAAGCTTGGGAGAAAAGAGGGCGACCGAGCCCTAAGTCTGTGGAAGTGAAAGGGAATGAAAATCTAATATGGTGCAAGGCAAAGGAACTATTTATACAACTAAGCTAATCAGCTAACTTAATCACTCTTTGGCTATCTAATAATGACATTAAACTAACAAATCTCTTAAATAAAGCATAACAAGAGTTGCTATTGAAAACAATAAGTCACAAGGCTTTAGGAGTCCACTTCAGCGCCACATCAGCTGCTCATTGACCTTTAGCTGGACTCCAAGTTCTTTAACACTTATTCCGCTTAAGAAGTTCTAAGTAAATGGTTTAATGCATTTCTTTTAAGATCATTTTCATTAAACAAGAATTGTCATATAATCTATTTTACATGTAGCTAATCTAATTTCAACCGCTAATATTGTATTATTATACAACTAATGCACTAATTATTGTAAAATAAGTCCTAAGATCTCAATTATAATCTCTATAAAATTAATTTCAAGATGTTAGCTATAATCTCTCTGTAAAATAAGTCTCAAGATCTTGACCATAATCTCTTCCATTGCTACCATGATTTCAAACTATCAACCACCAATGACGAGATTAGCAAGCCATAATCAAAAGATACCTAACTGATAGGCAAAAAAGTGCATCATCATTGTCTACTCCATCATTTCACCAAAATTTATGAGCAATGACCGGAATGGTGGGTGCCTTCACTACCTATGGATTTAGATGTTTCTCTTGCAAAAAGGTCAAGTGTCGAGAGAGAGAGAGAGAGAGAGAGAGAGAGAGCTCTACACCACCAGAAATGGCCATAAAAGCCAATTTGAGTTTTTAACCACTAGATTTGGTCGCACCAAGTGCCCAGCAAGCACAAACCAAAGCTGTGGTCTTGGATTGTAACTATGCAGCTGAAAATTGATATCTTTCGCTAGTGGTTGTACACAAAGGTCTCCCATGATAGAAAGTGATTGAAAGAGGACAATGGAAATGCCCCAAGCTAGCCCAAAATGCCTAAAGGCTCTTGTTGCAACCACAAACCTTGTTCACATCTTCCCCCACCATCATCGCCCTTTGTCCACTATTACAAAACAAGATAAAATTATGAAAATTTGAGCTAAATGAAACATAATCATCAATGGTTGAAATGGAAGAGAAAGAAGTAGGGTGCATAGACGAAAAGAGGGACAAGTTACAGGTAAGGTGAAAGTGACTAATGATAAGGAACGCCATGAGAAATGAGGTGGGGTTGCAGAGAAATATTTTCAAAGATTTTTCTAGAGAAAAATTCTTTTGGGAACAAATAGTGCTAAATCCTATTTTTGCGAGGATGATCACGCAAGCACAGCCTTCTGTACATAAAGGAGTTCCTGGTGTGCTTCAATAAGTGTAATATATTGCTACTCCAAATAATGTTATCAAGTATTCAAAAAGTGATTTTTCTAGAATGGTAATATCCAGCTAGTCATCATCAAAATACCTTTCTAACAAGCATTATCACATGACTTAACACCGTATTTCATTGGGAACAACCTATTGGAACCTATTGGTCTAAATTTGAGTTTAACCAAATTGGAGAATTTCATTTATGACCTGTACATGAGCGTGTACATGAGTAGGCGTAACGCCATTTTTCAACCCAAGACTTTAAAGTTATGGTTTATAGGCCACGCATCCCTTTATATATAGCTTAACTTTCATTCATCTTCCAATGCATGAAAATTTTTCTTCTTAAACCTATACTTACTCTCAGCAATCTCCCTCTAAAGTATAAGCCTATGCTTAGGTAACCCTTTGCTTCCCGTTTTAACTTTCCCTACAAAAATGTCTCAAAGAAAATCGCCCGCCCCTCCATTTCTTTGAAAAAAATATCTAAGTTACTCTTTTCTCAATTTTTTCCTCACCCTCTCTCTCTCTCTCTCTCTCTCTCTCTCTCTCTCTCCTATGCCCCTGTGGCTGTCATTCTTGGTCAGAGACCACTTAAATGTTGCCAGCAGCGATCAAATCCAAAGTTTTCTACATTAGATTTACACATAGTTCTCCCACATACCTAATGTTGATTTAATCGTCGTCGCTGTCGATGGAAATACCTAGCCTGGTTGGTATGAGGTGTGGGCAGTTTTGCCCTATGTTGGTGGCCTTAAAGTACCTGGAACAGACGATGGGGTTCTACCCCTTTGCATCCGCGCCACCATTGGTGCGGTTGCTCTTATGCCATGGCTCCCTCCATCTCGACACTGTGGTTTTGAGGTCTTTTGCATGTGCACTCTTTTGCCATTAAGACACACCCAAGGCTAGGTTTTTTTAGGGCTATGGGTAGCGTAAGGATGAGATGATGGGGTACCATCAGCACACCAACAAAAAACAGGGATAGCCTAAGTGCAATGTATCTTGAGGAGGTGACCCAACTAAGGTTTGCAACCATGACTGTTCTAGCCATTTATAGATGCCTAAAACCATAGTAATTCTATGATGCTTATTCTCTACAATCTTTTTTAAATTATTAGATATTTTCTTTTGTCCACGTAGTTTGCATAGTATCAAAAAAATTTGGACTAATCTTACATATAATTTCCTTGATTCTCTTTCAGATTGGAACTATAATATTTACTTCTTTTTAAGTTAATGAATTCTTAAGAATTTTCTTTCTTTGACTAAATAGATGCTACTTTGTTTATGTGTGGACACAAATATTATCATATTGCTATGCATCTTTGATCTGCTGATTTCAGTTTATTGACTCTTAATTCCATGGTTGCGTTTTTGAGTCATGACATGTTATACAATGATTTTTTGATGAATCACATGAATGTTTCAACTAGTCTATAACTAGAAGATAATTCTTTGAGTGCATTGTCTAATGCGATCACATTTGATTTTGTGTTTATTCTGTTTTTTTTTTTTTTTTCTCTAAAGCTTGTACATCTAAATGTGGATAAATAAATTCCAAAGGGGAGGCATTTTGCAATTGCATTTTATTAAATGCAAGTCATTGTAGTAGGAGATTTGTGTGCCATTTCCAGGAAAAATTACATTCTCCAATCCTCCTACATTGCAAACACAAATTTTGTGAGGACTATGTGTCTGGATGCTTGGTTCTCTCTTCCTTATAATTTGAAATGGCCCTGAATTTGTCTAGAATTTGTTATTCCCTCCTACTACGTATTTTGGTCTACCATTACTTATGTGCATGTCGATGTTTTTTGTTCTTAATAGTGTTTATAGATTTTCTGTAATCATGAGGTTGAGATTCTATAATGGCCATATGAAGTAAAAAATTACTGTCCAGGGTTCTTAGTCGTAATGTTTTTTGATAATTACTATGATTTGTTAAATCATTTATGTTTGGGTTTGCCATAATTAGGTTTTGATGTGTTTAGTTCAATTATCTAGTGATCTGTTTAGATCATGATCAATATTGTGTTAGTGTTGAATAATTCTTATTTTGTCTCGACTGTGTAGGTGGTGTCAAGAGTAAGTGGATGACTGATGGCAGGGAAGTAAATAAGGCAAGTGGTCCAGCAGCTTAGGATGAAAAAATGTTTGTATGGATAGAGTAGGGTGTAAAAGTTGGTGTAGGGTCAAGAATACTATGTTAGTGTCTGGTCAAAAAATGGCATTATGAATGTATATTATCTTGTCTAGGGATATGTAATTATTCATGTAAAGCAGACATGATTACTATAAGAAAGATATGTTTGTTGTGTACATGCCTATTGCATTTAATTATTGCATAGTGCCGTGTCAGATCACATTATTTATATTGCTCTTAAATAGAAGCATTTGCACATATCTTTTACTTGCTTAAACTCTCTTTTTGCTCCTCTTGTGATTGGTTGATTGTGAGTTTGTAAGCTAAGTTGTGTGGTTTCTTTCTTCATTGCTCAAGGTACACTACGTTCTTAAAATTGCAACTCTCTACCCAAGTTAATGGATATGGTAAAGTAGTCGTTGCCAGTAGGGCAACAATGTATTGTAAATGTGCTAATATGTTTTCATATTACATATTCAGCATTGAAATTATGCTACGTGTCATGCATATGGTACATTTATTTACTTTGCTGCATCATTACTTTATTGAGTTGATATGTAGTACAACCTTGTTTGCCATGCCTTCATAATAGCGTGAGTGAGAATTGTCGTATCTTGCATGTAGATATTTACATGTAAAATTATCCTTTAATTGAATTATTCAAATATGAATATATTACGTAAATACAAACTAGAAAAGTTAGAGTAGACTATCAATTTGGTTGTGTTGGTAGCTATATGTTATAGAGGTTCATAACACTGCGTAATTTTGCCCAAACTTTGGACTTATGATTCTTAAAGATGGAATGATAATTTGTATGTACTTGCAAAAGTGATTCTATGTGCTTGTACAAAATAATTAATAAATTATAAAATTATTTATTTTTAATAATTATATTAAATTTATTTAAAGAGAATATAAAGTATTTAAAATAAGAAAATAAATGATGATGAAAAGAAGATAAAAAAAGAGTAAATTTTCAAGGAAATACAAATAAAAATAATTTAGAAGGAAAAACAAAAATAATAGAAATGCTAAAAATTTACAAATAAAAATAATTGTATAAATAGATTCACTAAGAGATGTATTATAGAAAATTTATTAAAATTATCCAAAATAGTTATCGTTGGAGATAAAGTCATAACTTGTTTATTATTTTAATCAATATGCTAAATTTTAATTGAGTGTTTATATTATAGCTTGTTTATTATTCTAATCAATATGTTAATTTTTATCTCATAACTTGTTTATTATTTTAATCAATATGTTATTTTTATCTTAAATTTTTAATTATTTTTAATCAATATGTTATTTCAATTATTTAATTCATTTTTAATTATTATGTCAACGAATAAATAAATAATTTTTTTTAAGTAATCAACAATGTATCTTTAATATGCTAATTTACATATATAATGAACAACTTAATTTTTTGTGGTCGAAATTTACAACACAAATGATAATCTACGTTCGTTCATAAGAAATTTGCAATTATTAGTTCGTTAATATATTAATATACTGATTTTTATTTGAACTTGTTAATATTTATTTTAACTTATTAATTAGTATAATTAATAAGCTATTATTTATTTCGACTTGTTTATTTTTAATCAAAATGAAAGAAGCTTATTCAAATAATAATAATAATAATAACAACAACAGCAACCACCGCATAATAAACATAGCTTTTCTAAGAATATAAATAAAATAAGTGAAGGGGCAATTAAAATGGAAACATCCTTATTGTTATTGAAGGAGAAATTTGTGGGCCATACCTGGATGTGTGGCCTTCGTGCTGCTTACTGATTAATTAGGTTAAAAAAAATTTTCTTGTCTGTAGTAATTGATTGGTCAAATTTAGTTTGTCGACGATTAAATATGATTACGTTCAAATTTTAAATTCATTAACTGTAAATGATTGTATTGAGGTCCGTTCGAAGGTGCAGTCCGAACGCTCTTTCAGGTGCCGTTCTCCTT
Organism: Avicennia marina; assembly: GCA_019155195.1. Classification (NCBI taxonomy): domain Eukaryota; kingdom Viridiplantae; phylum Streptophyta; class Magnoliopsida; order Lamiales; family Acanthaceae; genus Avicennia; species Avicennia marina. The sequence continues at coordinate 13,378,300 of CM032754.1, read as the reverse complement.
TTTGTTTTTTCTTTTTTTTTTCTTTTTTTAAATTTCTATTAATAATAGTTACTTAAATATTTCTATTTAAATTTTATTTTTCTATTTTATTTTTATTTTTATCAATTGGGGTTTAGGGTTTATTTTACTTTTATTTTTAATTTAGTATTTCTTAATTGATGTATTATTTTTTACCAAATATTTTCTTATACATTCAAAAGTATTTTTTCAATTAATATATAAAAATCGAAAAAATCTACTTCAATGACAAAGTTAATGTAACAGAATTATTTATTTAATAATGGTCATAGATTTGACTTCCATCTACATGTACAGATATTAGTTAACAATAATTAATTAAAAATAAAAACAAAAAATAAAGCATAAATTTAATATACCTTTTTAGTATTTTATATTTTATTATAATGTTTTGTGTATTATCACAATTGTTAAGTAACAAAATAATTAAAAATTTTAAAATTGTCCTAAAACATGAATGCTGGTTACAATTAAAAAAAAAATTAACTTATAATCTTTAATTAATTATTAATTGACCCAAGCATTTTGAATCTTCCCTTTAATTAAAAACCAATTTAATGTATGAGAAAATTTTTGTAGAATATAATACCTTATTTAAAAATGCTAACTTGAATATAAAAACAAAAAAACCCTAAACCTCAATTAATAAAAATAAAAATGAATTTTAAATTAAAATATCCAATGAACTATAATTAGTATGAAATTTAAAAAACAGAAAGAAAGAAAAAAAAAAACAGAATATTAAATTAGAAATGCTGAACATGGCCGTTTGGTATTTTTGTTGATCCAAAAGAAAATTTTGATCAATGGACTTAGAGGGTGTTTGGGTGAACTTAGAAACTCTTCTAAACATCTTATGATGTATTTGAAAACTTATGAGCTCTTCAAAAGTGTTTAATAAATTTTAAAATAAAAGAACTTGTAAGCTCTTAAAATAAAATATTTAAATCTTATAAACTCTTTAAAAATAAGTTAACTTTTTCCAACTTATTTTCAAATATCTTATAAGCTACTTTATTGTATATATTAAGAATGGCATAAATTTCTTCAATTACATTATATCAATAATATATAATTTATTTTTATCATTAATTTACTAAAAAATTATAATTAACTATAATTATAAATTTTAACAAAATCTTATAAGATTATCTTACCAAACATTTTATTAGCTTATGTTAAAATAAGATTTATGAATTTATAAACTCTCAAAATATCTTATAAGTTACATTATTTTATAAGTTAAAAAAATAAGCTTAGCTAAACACCATCTTAGTTGAATTTCAGTTATTAGTGGCTAGTTCCGCCGTGGGGAAATGGTATGATATTGGAGAACACATTTTTTGCAAGAAAACTATACAATTGCATTAATATTTTATGTAGATAACTTTAAAAGCATAATATTTTTATTCAATTTTTCTAGATTTTAAATATTTATCGTAGATATTTCAAAAATGATGAAAATATCTAGATATTGTATAGAGAATTTTGAAGAATAAATTTTAGCTATGGTACGGCACCCTACTAAAGATAAGATTACCTTCAGTAGTCAAACGGTCTCAGAAGCTAAACAAGTCAGACATGGAAGCTCAACAGGCTAGCCAGCCTTGCAGATTTACGGCGGTAGGGAGATGAAGTGGGTGTAGGTAACTTGGGTCATCCTCTCATTTACAAAAACCATTTTAGCTAGCCAAGGGAGTTGAGTGACCCAAGTCAATCCTTTTGGAGCTAGGGATTCGAGAAGGAATACCTGACGACAACCCACAATCGAAAAAACTATCGAACAGGTTAGTGGAAATAATTTGCTATCATCAACAAGCCACCATGCACTAAAAAGGGAGTTGAACAGTTCTATACTAATAGTATATAAGAGAAACAATTCTGTATTGGAGAAACATTAGCATATAAATAATCAATATACAAATGTTCCTATCATGGACATAGGCCGTTTCTGGCTGAACCACGTAATTGTGTTGTCTTTTTTTTTCTGTTCTATTTTTGTGTGCGTCTGAAAACTTAAAAACCTTCAATATCCTTACATTTGAGCCGCATCACTTTGGTGCTGTATGTGGGAATCCACTACGTTGGATATTGGAAAAGCCATGGAATTTGGAGAAATTAGGCTAGCTAGCACAGAAGAGGGAAAGTCAGACAAACCACCATAAAGGGGGTAGAACACCAGCCTGCACCCCCACCCTTTAGCCTAATGAGGGAACAATTTCAATCCATCATAAATGAAGCCGTGCAAAATGTTCTAAGGGAACACCCACTACTAAAAACCCAAGGGAGACATAGACTTGAGGCTATGCCTCTCGAGAAGCAAAGAAATATATCCAATGACATATAACGTATAGAACGTAGTTCGAAAGGGAAGGAGTTGGATTGCAGGTACAAGGAAGCTAGCATCCAGAAGGGAAAGGTAGCCCAATCACGTGAAAGCACTCTTTTTTCTGAAGAAGTTTTAAATGATCTGCTTTTGGAGAACGATTGCAATTTGTCGATGGCAAAATACAATGGGGTTTCCAACCCATCTGAGCATTTCACTAGATTTAGCATCAAGCCTTACTCCATCAATACTAAAATCGAGTAAAATGTCAAGCATTTCTTACTACTATAGGAGCAACTACACAACAGTGGTTCACATACTTGCCACCTAGAGTAATTTAGTGTTTTAAGGATTTTTTGTCTTCATTCTTGCATTAATTTCCAGCAGTACAAGGTATGAGAAGACTCCTTTGTCTGTTTTTAATTTAAAGCAAAGTTCAAAGGAACCTCCGAGGGAATATATTAGGTGATTCATAAGAGAAACCCTAGACACACCTACCGCTATTCAAGAAGTATTAGCAAGTACCTTTCTACAAAAGTTGAAGGATGGAGACTTTTTTTCAGTTGTTAGCTAAGAAGTGGCCCAAGGACTTTAACGAAGCACTAGCCCAAGCAGAAAAGGACATTAATATAGAGGAGAAGGGATAGAAGTGAAAGGAGTACCGAAGCCAATAAAAGGGTTAGGCGAAACCAGCCATCTACTGAAACCCAGCTAAGGAATCACGCAAGGAAACATGAGAAGGGTGGCCAATTGAGACTCTTCTGAAGGTTAGTAAAAAACATATTTTGAATATATTATGGCACAATAATATTCTTAGGTGGCCTAAATCGTTTAAAGAGTCCCTTAGGAATCCATCAAGGGCTAAATTTTGTAAAATTCATAATGAGTTCGGCCACACCACTGAGGCTTGTGGAAACCTGAGGATGTAGGTAGAGGTGTTTGCTAGGAAAGGGAAATTAAAAGAGTTTATGCAGATCAAAATCAAAAGAGGGGACCTACTCAGGAAGTAAGAGGAAATAACTAACCCCAACCCTTATGTGAGCTAAGAGAGGATATATAAACAAGATTATAGGAAGATTTGAAGGAGGATCTTCAAACTGTTTGCGAACGCAATTTGTCCGTGGCGTAAGGTATGAGAAGCATGAGGGGAAACAGATAAGATTAGTTGAGAATCCTTCAACTGAGTAATGACGTTCAGGGAGGAGGACTTGCAAGGGGTTGTAATTCCCTATCAAGATGTGCCGGTGATTGCTACTACCACTGCCAACTATGAAGTAGCCAGGTGTCTCATCGATGGAGGGAGTTCCATCAACATCTTATTGGAAAAAGCATTTAGGTAAATGGGACTGGAGAAGTAAAAGGAGGCATTTCGGTGCCATATCAGTTTTCGGAAGAGGCGGTTTCCCCCAAGGGAAAAATATCTTTGCCAGTCACATAGGTGATCCAATTTTACGTCTTAGACATCTTCAACTCATACAAAATTATATATGACGACTAGATTTGGTAGCATTCCAAGCAGTCACCTCTCCATTTCACATGGAAATAAAGTTTCAGACTACTAGAGGAAGAGTCAGAGTGGCTAAGAGCTATTAGAACATATCCAGATGGTGTTATGTGAATTCTATTAAAGAATTCAAGCCTCAAGACACCAAGAGTCCAAGAGAGAAGAAAACAAAAGGCAAAATGTTAGGGAGCATTGAGCCTTCAAATGAGCACTTGACTATAGAGTTGAAGCCAAGAGATCACACTAGTACTATGTAGATAGAGTCTCAATTGCCAAAAAGAAGCAAGGAAAGTCTCATTCATTTCCTAAAGGAACATGTTCATGTTTTTACCTTCTCAATAGAAGATTTGGTAGGGATTAGTCCTGAAGTTGCTGAGCACCAACTTAACATGGACCTAGAAAAAAGACTTGTGAAATAGAAGGTAAGGTCTTTTGGTGTATTGAAGGTGGAAATAATGAGAGTGGAGGCAGATAAATTATCGAAAGTAGGGCAAATTAGAGAACTCCAATTTCTTGAGTGGGCAACCAATGTGGTGATAGTGTCTAAGGTAAGAGGGAAGCCGTAAATGTACATGGATTGTAGAGATTTAAACAAAGTATGTCATAAGATCGCTATCTCTTGCCACAAATTGATCAATTCGTAGATGCAACCGCCAGAATAGAAGCACTGTACATAATGGATGCTTTCTAGGGCTATCATCAAATCCTTTTTGCCATTAAAGGTAGAAAGAAGGTATGCTTCATTACACTGTTTGGCACTTTAGTATACAATGTCATGCCTTTTGGCCTTAAGAATATGGGAGCAACCTACTAAAGGATGGTGGACCAAATGTTCGAAGCTCAAATAGAAAGAAACATGGAAGTATATGTTGATGATATGCTAGTCAAGTTAGTAGGGGTGGGAAGTCACGTGGCAGATTTACATGAGACATTTGAGCAAAATGCACTTTTGGTATCAGGAGTGGAAAATTTTTAGGGTATATGTAGACTTAGAAGGGCATAGAGGTCAATTTGAAGAAGATCAAGGCTATCATGGAAATGCCTTTACCCTTTAATGTTCATCGGGTCCAAAAGTTAACGAGAAGAATTCTAGCCTTATCTCGATTTGTATCCCAAGTCTCAAATAAAAGTTTGTCCTTCTTTAAAGTTTCAAATAAGGCAAGCCAATTTAGTTGAAATGAAGAGTGCTAGCAAACTTTTGAACAATTGAAGAATTGTTAGTCAAAATTATCCCTACTAAGTAAGCTGAACACAGGGGAGACCCTATTTTTATACTTGGCAGTATCGTAAGCAATAGTAAGTGTTGCCCTTGTTCAAGAATCAAGAAAGTAGCAGTACTCCATGTATTATGTCAGCAAAGTATTATAGGGACTAGACAAGAAATACTTTAAGATGGAAAAGTTGATACTATATTTGGTTATGGCGGCTAGGCAATCACGCCCTTATTTCTCGACACATCCTATTGTCGTCCTAATCACTTACCCTGTGAAGAAAGCCCTTAGGGGCAAAAATACCTCAAACAAGATCTTTAAGTGGAACATGGAGTTAGCAGAATTTTACTTTGAGTACCAACCACGAATAGCTATCAAAGCACAAGTGCTATTGGATTTCATGGTTGGTAGAATTGACTATGCATGTGAAGGTGGAACCATGGAAGCTATTTGTGGATGAATTTGCCACTTAAGGGATAGGGGGAGCAAAAGTTATATTAATCAGCCCTGATGGAGATACCCTTGAATATGGATTTTGGATAAAGGCAAATGTAACCAATAATGAAACAGAATACAAGGCCCTCTTATGGGGGTTGAGAATGGCCCACCAACTTAACCCACTTAAGATTATAGCTCATATAGATTTGCAACTTGTGTGCCAACAATTTCAGGGAGGATATATGGCTAGCGATAACCACATGAAAAAATATCTAGAAGTAGTATAGAGGGAAGTGGCTAAGTTTAGAGAATTTGAGTTACTATAGATAAGCAAGAGTGACAACACTCGAGCTGATATAGGATCGTTGAATCTTTCTGCACCTTCTTCAGCCATGATCAAAGTCATCCCTAGGTTCACCTTCGGAGATCAAGTTTTGTCATTAGAAGAAAATGACTAAAGGACCCCTAAAATAGAAGCATCAAAGGGGCACACTAATAATAGAAAACTACAAATTCAAGCTTCTTATTTTATGCTAATATAAGACATTCTTTATCACAAAGGATTCTCCCAGCCAATGCAGAGATGCTTAAGGCCAAGAGAAGTGGGACAGGTGATGAGAGAAAGGTGCATGAAGGAACATGTGGAAATCATAGTGGAGGCCAATCATTGGTAGGTAAAATCTTAATGGCTAGATATTACTGGCCCACTATGAAGGACGACGTGATAAAGTATACTCAAAGATGTGAAGTTTATCAAAGGCATGCAAACATTTCCCATTTTCTTATGAAAGCAGTTAGGCCATTCCAATCCTAGCTTGGCCCTTTGTAAGATAGGGGATCGATCTAGTTGGGCCTCTGCCACTAGCCACGGGGCAAAGGAAATTTTTGGTAGTCTCCATAGATTATTTCAGCCTAAACCATTGGCAAAAATCACTAAAGCAGTTATGATTAAATTTATTTTTGCTAAACATTATGTGTTGGTTCGAACTACCCAGAGAACTAGTCTTGAATAATAGGCAGCAATTGCAAAGAAAACAAATCATAGGCTAGTGCTAGGAACATGGAATAAATAAGTTCTTCACTCCAGTGTCACATCTCCAAAGTAATGGCCAAGCAAAAGTTACTAATCGAACCATAGTCAGGGGGCTAAAGGTGAAGCTAGATGCACATAAAGGAAATTAGGTAAAAAACTTCTAAAGGCTCATAGAAGTATCCCATACTTTGTCACAGAGGAAAGCCCCTTCTATTTAGAATATGGCATTGATCTCCCTCTCAAGGTAGGGGAGGAATTACCCCAAGTCCACTTCTATGCTGAGGATGACAATGCATGGAACATGAGGAATACTTAGATTTGGTTAAAGAAGAACAAGGAATGGCTCACCTTAGAATGCTAAGGTACCAGCAAAGGATCAGCACAGCTTTTAACAAAATAGTGGTCTTAAGAAGTTTCAAGGTAGGAGGCGAGATGTTGAGAAGAATGGATTCACTCAAAGGCATATGGAAATTGGACTCTGCTTGGGACAGTCCATATGTGATTGCAGAAAAATTACCCAAGGGAGCATACTGTCTTAATGTCCTACTGTTTACAAAGTTTTATGTATAAGTGCATGCAGAATAAAAAGAAATTTCTTTTCATTTCTCTCAAAATAAAATAATACATGAGTAGCTAGTATAATTGTAAAAAGAAAAAGAGAGGGCCTATGGAATGGGAGAATAGGGAAGGGAGTCCTATCAGGTCGATCTTTAGGGGCAGGGTCCCAATGGTCTCCATAAGTTTGTCCAACATGCCCTCCAATTCCCTAGTTTCTTCCACAACTATCAAATGACTAATAGAGGTGGCTTTGGTAAGACCAGCTTGGAGCTCTAAGGCTTAGCAGTCAGAGGAAGAGGAATAAGGTCAAAAATCTTGTTAGATTAGAATTATTTGGAACCCTCAACTATGTCTATGGAGTTGAAGTTAGCCTCTTCTTTCACGAAGCCCAACCTTTCAACCTCGTCCTACAATATTCGAACCCTCCCATAAAGGCAAAAGTTGCCCTATCAGCCAAGAAGGTCTTAAACTTAGGAGACTGGCAGTATTTAGTCAACCACTCTCCAGCCCTATTAGCTAAGAGAGACTTGAACTCTTGGAATTGATAGTATTTAGTCAACTATTCTTTAACAAAGGCTTTTCCTTTAATAGATGAAGGGAAGTTGCGAAGGGTTTGCCTTCATATCTTCTCTAGCATGTTCAAGAGAGAGCTTTGGAGGTCCCTTAATTGTCCCTTTACAGATTCCAACTCCCCTGTAAAGGCTTACAGATGGCCGATGACGATGTCATCTTTCTCCATTAGAGCATGAATAAGCTTTTTTGCCCACCATAGGGAATGGCTTCTTGTAGGCTCTCAGCCATCTCTGCCTTGTCTAGGACATCATTCACCAGGATCAAAGTCTATGAAAAGAGATGGTTAAGAAAGACACTAGAGATAAAGAAGTTGACTTACGTTGATCACATGGCTCCAAAAGTCTGTTATGCACATCGTCTCTACAAATTTCAAAGGCCAGCTCACGATCCCAAGATGTGACAGAGCCATGAAGGAATTCATAGGCTAGTAAGGGGCTCTAGCTGACTAAGCTCCCAGCTATCAAAATTGAATTAGGGACTAGGACACGAGGAGTCAGGAGCACTAAGAAGTACGCGATGTGTTTAGGAGCCAAGCATAGAGGTGCTGGACATTCTAAAAATATAGGCTATGTGGCTTCAAGGGCCTCTAAAGATGAGCACGACCCTACCTGAGTAGAAGGGGTGCCTACCTCACCAAGGTAAGTTTCACTCTGGCTAAAAAGAGCCAAGGTGGGATTATCTAAAGCCGAAATGCAGGGAACTTAGGCAACTGAAGATGGTTTAGATGCACCAAGGGTTTTCCTCTTCTTCCAAGGCACTAGAGCAACTATGGTCTCTAATGAGATGGACATTATCAATGAGTGTGTATAAGGACACAAAAACATGAGACACATTAATTATGTGGAAAATATAAAAACAAAATGTAGAAAGAAAATACCTATGTCTTGAGGTAATTCTTTCTCTTTAGAAGTTAAGCTATAGCAGTAAAGAACCCCCTTCTTGAAAAGAATGGTGCTTTGGATATGGACACTATTCAAAAGAGAAAACGCTCGTTTAATACTAGAAGAGACAAGTTCCTTGCAGACTTTCAAGTCAGCCGGTTACTCATCCACCTAGGATGTGGGGAAACTATGTTATCCATTGGGACATCGAATGAAGAAGAACTCTTCCTTCCATCGCTTGTTAGATGAAGAAAGAGCTTAAATAAAGTAGAACCTAGGTTTCATGATGAAATATAAAACTGCTGGTTCAAAGGAGCAAATGAAAAGAGACTCATATAAATTAGCTCGGGGTTGAATACCTTACTCAATGCACATGATGAAAAAACTATCAAGGATCTTAAAAGAGTTAGAAAAAAATTGAGATAAGTTCATCTTGAAGCAATTAAAGATGGAGGCAACGAAGGAATGTAAAGGGAAAGACAACCCCAACCATAATTGTTGAATGAATATGGTGATGAAATTGTCAGAAGGGTATTGAGGTAAGTTATTCTTGTCGGCAGTTATTAAGTCATAATCCTAAAGGATAGTATATTTTTCTCATATTTCTGATGGGCTAAGTTTTAACTTATTCTTGGTAAAAAGATAAAATAGATTCTTAATATCTCTACTAGAAGAGGAAGCCATTTACCCAAAAATGAGATGAACAATTGGAGATTCTAGTGGAGGAAGAAAGGTGCGCCTCATCTAAAAAGTAGAAGTGCAGAGCAAATTTAAGGAATGGAGGGAGGAAATGAAGCAGTGGCCATCTCATAAAGAGGGTTTAGAGTGTTAGGGTGCATGTGGTGGCATTTAATGTTGTCTTGAACTACGAAAAGTGTATAGAAAGTCAAGGGTAATGGAAAGGACATAATTTGTAATGACTCGGCCCGTGACTGGCTAAGTACACAAATTTGTTGTAAAGAAACCATTCAGTCGGCCACAAGGCCAAGAGAGTGCAAGGAGGACTCAGATCACAATTGGCTGAATATCTAAAATTGTTGTAAGAAACCACTCAGTCAATCAAAAGACTGAGAGAGCACAAGCTTACACAATTTAGAGAACTCAAACTATGATCGGTTGAGTAACCAAAATTGTTACCCATAATTATTACAAGAAACCACTCAGTCAGCCATAAGGCTAAGAGAGGGCAAGCTTAAAAAATTTAGAGGATTCGGCCCAAAACTGACAGAGTACCCAAAATTGTCGTAAGAAACCACTCAGTTGGCTACAAGGCTACAAGAGTATAAGCTTACAAAATTTAGACTTGGCCCACAATTGGCTGAGTACCCAAAAATGGTTGTCGGAAATCACCTAATCAACCGTTAGGCTAAGAAAGGATACAAACTAAGAAAATCTAATAGACTCAACTCATGATTGGTTGTGTGGCCAAAGTTGTTATGGGAAAGCACTCGGCTGGCCCCAAGCCAAAGGGAGAATGCAACTTAGAAACCTTAGCTCATGACTAATTAAGTATCTAAAATTTGTCGTAAAGAATCTTCCAAGCTGAGAAACATTATAAGATTTAGGGGACCTAACCCCCAACTGAGTGAATATCCTGGTAATGCCGTAAGGTAATATTTCAAGAATGCAAGCTTCCGTGATCTGAAGAAGATCACCTCGATTGGCTAAATGGTTCTAGGAGGCCTTAGGAAAGAATGTGTAGTAGGAAAAAGTACAAGTTTGCAAAATCTTAAAGACCTGGCTATTAATCAACCTAATGTTTTAGAAACTCCTTTGGATTTTAGACGAAGTGTTTAAAGTTATGTTTAATTTCTTTTCCTTATTAGTATTTAACCCATACACAAGGAAAGGAGAAAAGAGGTCGAAAGAGTAAAGGTAACATGCTTATGTTATTTCGAAATGAGGAGAGTATAGAGTAAGCAAAAAGAAGAAGAAGAAAAAAGCAAACATAGAAAAATAAAGATGGCAGGGAGCATCGACAGAGAGTCTTAGTCGTTGTCCTCTTCCTAGGATAGATCTTTCACTGGCCAGTCATTTGGGGAGTGCTTGAGCTAAGTAGCCTTCCACAATATCTCTGCCAAATCAAGATGCTAAGGAATAGTGTCCCTATCTAGCATAGCTTCCAAGTATTCAATAAAGCCCCAATGGAAGGCAATTCGAGCATCATTAGCCCATTCAGCCTAGTGTACCTTAGAGTGAAAATAATCATGGAGTCGTGCCTAGAAGAAAGACTGCAAGGCTTGTCACCCCTCATCGATCTCCAACAATTTTTGAATGGAAGGCTCCCTAGTCCAACGATGTCAACTACTACCCTCACCACAACCCTTTAAATGCTCCAACAGAGCTAAGTGCTCCTGCTCCAGGCAGTACTATTGCTTCTCCATCACATCCCCTAGTCGATGACATTTGTCAACTTTCTTGTAAGCCCTTTAGAGCTCCTTCTCCAACACTTCCAAGTGGCTGTCTAAAGCTTCCTTTTTCAGTTTGATATTTTCCACTGTTAATTTGATATTTTCAATTTCTAAGTATTTGATGTGATCCATGATGGCCTTCAACTCTTCAATATGCCCAACCCATGATTTGGTGAGCTTAGAGTAAATGGATCTCGAAGGTGACCTTCAAGAAGCAGACATTTTGCTAAGAAAAGAAAAGGGAAATTGAAATTCATGGCAATACAAGAAGACAATGAAGTAAGAGTATAGAGAATGAGTTTGACTTCCACTATTTATAAAGAGAAAAATGGTGCATTAGGAAGGAGCACATCGCAAAAAGAGAAATAGGTATCTCCTATATTCTCACAGCATTAAATTAGCCTTATCCAATAATTGAGGGGAACCCTCAGTCTTAGGGGAGAGATGTGGTATGACACCCTACTCAAGATAAGATTACTTTCAACAACCAAACAGCCTAGAAAGCTTAGCAGGTCAGACTGCCTGGTTGATTTACAATAGCAAGAGGATGAAGTCGGTAACTCAGGTCATTCTCTCATTTAGGAAGACCATTTCAGCCGATTAGGAAAGGTGAGTGATCCTGGTCGATCCTTTTGGAGCTGGAGGTTTAGAAAGGAATACCTATCAATAGCCCACGATGAACAAACCTGTTAAACATGTTAGTGACAATAATGTGGTATCATCAACATGCCATCTTACACTATAAAGAGAGTCAAATATATTGTACCAGTAGTAAAAAAAGGAAACAATGCTATATTGGAAAAAACATTAGCATTTAGATAATTGGCATACAAATTTTTTTTCATAGATGTAGTCCCTTTTCGGTTGAACCAAGTAAATCGTGTTGTCTTTGTTTGAGTTATGTTCGTGTGTGCATCTCAAAACTTAGGAACATTTAATATCCTTACATTTGAGTCGCATCATGCTACATGATCAAATCAATCACTACCATCTATTGAATGGAGTAACTAATATAAATAACCATGCACTTTGTTCTTGTGTTAAAGGACTTGATATTATGGATAAAAATTATGCTAATAGTGAGTCTACCTTAAAATCAAGATAAATTTCATTAATAAATATGGCATGACATTCTTCCATTGCTCCCATGACCTTAAAGGAATTTTTATCAAAGTTTTCTTCAATAAGTGCCCTTGAAGCCAATCTTGGATGTGTCGCTCTTCTAGACCAATAATTTGTTTCCCCTACGTATTGACACATGAATGTTCAAAACTATCCACACCATAAATTCTAATGGATATGGATATAAGTATGAGTATAGACAATATATATTACACTGGACTTGAGTATGAGTATGGATATTTTATAGGTATGGGTAGGGTATTACACACCTACTTCTAAACATCATTCTATGGAATAGTGACACATATAGACAATATAAATGTAACAAGGACAACAACCATCACTACCATAAGAATGGCATTTGAAGTTAAAATACTTTGTTGTACGTAAGTGGTATGGTTATTGGAGGACACATTTTTTAAACAAAACAAAAAAGAAAAAATTGTACAATTACATTAATATGTTTTGGAGATAAGTTTAAAGGCAAAATATTTTCATGTGAATTTCTAGATTTTAAATTTTTGTTGTAGATATTTTCAAAAATGATGAAAATATCCTGGTATTGTATAGAGAATTTTGAAGAATAAATTTTAGCTATATGATCAAATCAGTCACCATCTATTGAATGGAATGACTAATATAAATAAGCATGCACTCTAGTCTTGTGTTAAAGGGCTTGATGTTATGGAAAAAAAAATAATGCTAATAGTGAGTCTACTAGAACAATAATTTGTTTCCCCTACACATTAACACATGAATGTTCAAAGATAGAGTGGTACAAAAGTGTGCAGGAGAGTTGTGAAGTTTATTAGTCACTGTGAAGTTTTTCCATTTCCTGCATAGCTAAACCCTAATAAAAAAAAGTCCAAGTTAAATCCAGATAAATTAAAGGGGAATACAAACTGTTGTCAACAACTCGAGAAAAAGGTCAATGAGAAGTACACATGTATGATCCATCTTTAAAATGTACCACTGAATCCTTGCGAGTACTTCAATTCCTCGTTGAAAATGTATAATGACTATCACAAAATGAACAAGCTTGACAGGATTTCTATGGAGTTTTTTCCCTCTTATTTATAGACTAGCATCTACTAGAAAATAAAATTACTCAAAATGAAAAGTAGGCTAGGGATAGCTTACTATGTCTTTGTAAGGGGGTTTACCATGGAGCCTTATAATGCAACTTTCACCACTATGCCCATCTTGCTTGATGGTTAAGATAGAAAATATTGAACTTATCCTTGCATAATTTTGGAGGGTAGAGATGAGAAATTATGGTTTAAAAGTAAGCCTTTCAAATTAATATTATCACTTGAGCCAAGTGCAACATGATATTCCTCTAAACCTCTTGTGGCTCTCGCGGCTTCTTTTTTTTTTTTCAAAGAATCTTTAGGTGGAGTCCTTGAAGTCAATTCTTGGACGTGGGGCTTTTCCAAATTAGCAATGTGTCTCCTTTCATTTTGGATGAACTCATCAAATGTACGACAACCTCGTGCATAAAAATATGGCTTGCTTAAATATTTTCCATATGAAGAATATTAGCTCTTTCCAAAAGCAAGCAAGATGGAAAGCTTTAACGAGTTACGACTGGAACAAGTACAATCAAACTCATTATGATCATGATAACTTGACACCAAAACTGCGCAAGGATACAAGTTTAATATATTCTACCTTGATTTGGCAGACAAATCAAAAGCTCTAGCTTACACCATGGAGAAAGATGGAGATTGTGTTGACACTTACATCAATAGGTTTCACGTGGTATCCCCCTTATGAAGATGTGGCAAGTTATCCCATTCAATTTTTTTGATATGCATAAATTTTTTTACCCCAACTAGATGCTAGTGTGAAAAAAAAACAAAGAAAAAGAAAAAGACCTCCCAGTAAGTCCATTGAAACTTTTTTCGTTAACACAATTAGGCATTTTGCATTGTCAACAAAGAATGCGAGCACTCACAAATAAATGGTTTCTAGTGTACATTTGAAACTGGCATATTACACGTGTACTTTAACTTCAAGTGTAATTGGTATCGTAGTGATGGTTATTGTACTTGTTACATTTCTGCTGTCTGTTTGTGCTGCTATTCCATGTAAAGATGTTTGGAAGTAGCGATGTAAATAGGTAGGGTCCTATAAAATATCCGTACTTATGCCCATGTCCAAGGTAATATATGGTGCCTATACCCATACCCACGCCGTTTAGAATTTATGCCATGAGTATGGCTGCCCATACCTATTCATATCCATGGATTTTTTATATTCGATATTTACTTATTGATGCTCACAATATTTTAATGAAGTTAAATTGTTTTTTTTTCTAAAACTAAGATGTACAAATAAATAGTGATGTGTACTTAAACTTAATTTATCTGATGTATTTTAATTTTTTAACTATTTTTATTTTTTAAAATTTAATATTAAGTTAATTTAATTTAATTTTTGTAATGTATTTCTAAGATTTTCAATGTCATTCATTTTTTATACTTTTTTTGCCAAGAGTAAAATAACACATTAATTTAATTTACTATGAATTTTGTAAGACAAAAAAGAAATGAAGTAAGTGTATGTTATAAATATTATATTTTTAATGAATAAAATATTTTATTTAATTCAATTATTTTATTATATATGTGTATAAAACAATTTTTAAAATATATTTTAGAAATGTTGGGTTATAATTGAACTTGTGAAATTAATTTAATTAATAAAATTACAAAAATATATATAATAAAATATTATTCTAAAGCTGACTCAATATAATAAATTTTGTCCATGTCCATGTCTATACCCACGTAATTCCCAATGGGTCTAATATTCATTGGGTAAAGTAGGATTTGGATATTTATGGGTACGAAAATATATAGATATGGATATATATGAGCATTCAATGATGAGTGTGTATATATATATATATATATATATATGAATATTTAATAATGCGTATTTATAAATATGCGTATGGGTTGATGATCCCCTGTCAATTGACACCTCTATTTGAAAGAATGATAGGGCACCAGACTCATGAACCTTTTTTTTTTCTTTTTTCACTACTACAGATTCTTCACAAAGTATTTTTATGATCCAGTAACGATTTGATGAATGTAAAAAAAAGTAACGGGCATAATGAAACCATTTCTTTGGCGATGTACATGCAAGTGATGTGGTTTAAGTATAGCATGCTTGTAGGGAAGCCAGGCTTAAATTATAATTTTCTAGTATGTGCACACATGCAAATGCACCACCTTTCAATTGGCTTGTTGCCTTGGGCTTTTTTTAAAAAAGAAAATCTGATTCTATTTCCTTTTTAAAGAAATGACCCAAAAAATGGAGAAATTAAAAATATAGGCCATTGCCGGGATCTGAGTTTTCGGTAATTAAAAGCTGGAAACTCAGATCCCTGTTTCAGCAGAATTTAAAAAAAAAATTAATAATAAAAACCCAGATCTGGCATTAGCATAGATCTATAAATATTTTTTTAGAATTTTTTTAAAAGAAAAAACCCTATCACCTCTTTCTTTAAGTAGAACCCAACTGAACTTTTAAGGATTTGTTACCTTATATGATATTCTAATATTGCAAAAATAACATAAATTAAATTAAATTAGAGGAATTTACTTTATTTCTATCATTATCAAACCAATAAGCTAATTTCAACAATATTTTATAAATTAATGTGGTTAACACCTTTAGTTTTTTTTTTAAAAAAAAGTTTTAACAAATTGTAAATTCATAAAAGTATGATACCTATTCTATTTAATAAAGTCGAAAACCTTTTGAAATTAACATTGTTACATGTACAAAACAATCTGATATAGTTGCCGTTGTTGTTAGTCTTGGAAACAACCATTCCATGCTTTACGTGGACATGAGCAACGTTTGTCTTTGGAATTTTCTTTTACATAAGTATTTTTCTTTTTTAGAATATACCATTCTACCATATAGAGACACGACAAGATAGCAACCCCCACCTATGGCATGCCATGTATACCGTAGGCATGCATACATAAAGACTATCATCTCACTGTCTAGGACGGCAGGATAGTAGTTCATCTTGCTTTTTCAAAGGGTAGGATGGATTGTTTATAACACTCCCCCCCCCCCCCCACCCCACCCCATCTCTCGACACAACCCCACCCTCCCCTTTCTCCTGACTCTTCCCCATGATTCTTCCTCCCTATGGTCTCCCTAATCCTTTTACTACCCATTCAATATTTTTTAACTTATTGACATCAATGTGAAAGACTATACTTTGCTATCTCTGTAGTATGTATTTTTTTTAATGAAATATTGTAATTTATGTTTATTTAGGTATGAAGTTAATTTTAAAACAAAAAATACATTCTCATGTATAAGAACTGTAAATAAGTTTTTGGTGTCGGTAGTATAATTAATTCACTATATTTGCAAGTATGCATTTTTTTCTTTTTAAGTAATATTATATTGGACAGATAGTTGGTATAGTTTAGAATATTTTAAAAGTTTAGGATAGATTGCACAATGAGTTTAATTAGTGAGGATGAATTCCTAATTCTGTAAGAATTTAGTAAAGAATGGACAATTATTTAAATATTATAGGTTGGATTCGTAATTATTTAAAAGTTTAGAGAAGATTTTGCAATTATTTAAAGTTTTAGTGTTGAATTTAAGATTTTTGGAAAGTTTAGGCTGTATTCACAAATAAATAGAAGTATAACATAGAATTCACAATTATATAAAAGTATAGGGTTGAATTCACAATTATATAAAAGTTTAGGGTTGAATTCACAAGTTGAAAAAACTTTAGGATAGAAGTTCATAGTTATTAAGAAATTAGAGTACAATTCAGAATTAGTAAACACTTTCAAGTTGAATTCACAATTATTAACAAATATATGGTAGAATTTAGAAATTGTAAAAATATTAGTTAGCAACCACCATAAAAGAAAAGTTGAAGGTAGAGTTGACAATTTTCATTATTTTGTGTATTAGTCATTGTCCATATCATTGATTGTATATTAATTTTATTTGTTAGTTAATTTCATGTAATATTGTACGATATGTTTTTTGTTCAAATGGTATTATTTTGACTAAAATTTTGTAATTTATGCTTATTTTGGTAGTAAAAGTAGGCATGTGTTGTAAAATTATTTTTAAAATTTTAAAATGTAGAAAGAATTCTCATGTGCAAGCAATTTTGGGAAGTTCTTAGAGAATGTTTGTGTAGTAGGTTCATCATATTTGCAAGTAAGGATATCCATTGTTTGAAATAATTTCACGTAATGTTAAAAAAAATGGTTTATTATATTATGTTATACATTAATATATGTTTATGTTATAGACAAAATATGATAGAGGTTATGTTTTATGAACATTTTGTAAATGCATTACATATATTGTAGATTATGTGTTATAGTACATCCCAATAAAAATTTTTGATTTAATCTCTAGCATTAAAATTTTAATTTGACAGACTGCAGCAAGATTTTGATTTCGTATGATTGTATATTATAAACATTTTAATAGTGCATTATATGTTGTTCATTGTGTACTAGATTTGTAAGTTAGTTTAATTTAATGTATTATTTAAAGATTTTAACTTAATGTATTGTATTAAAGGGGAATGCTATTTTGTATTTTCGTAATAATAACATATACTTTTGCTCCCAAACTTTTTTGCAACTATAGCTGTGAGTTAAAGTTGTGGACTAGATATAGTAACCTTCATTTCTTGTGACTACTATGTATCAATTGTCAGTGTTTGATAGTAATAGAGTGCCACTTAGAATTTAAACCAACAACATATTCAAAGATCAATTTGGGGGGCAGACATATCATTATTACTTATTAACAATGCAACCAATTGAACTTCATGTTGAACCTTATGACTTAGTTAACTATTTATAATTATATTTACAAATAGAGCTCAGACATTCAAGTGGTCAACATATAGCTAGTGTGTCAAGAGTCACTGAGGCGTTATCTCAATTCAATATTTGTGATTCATCTAGGACTCTTGGATCTGAGCATTGAACCATATGCGAATGAGGCGTCATATGTGCAGCAGATATATAGTGAGGCCTCACATGCATATGGTGAGCAATCAGAAAAGGCAACCTAGTTGGACGGTGAGGAGGAAGAGGATGTCGGCATTGAGTATGTAAAGTGGCATGGATACTGGACAATACAAACAGTTTAAAGAGGGAGAGGGTGTCAGAGATAGTACGTCTAATCAAGACAACGAGAATGACATGGTTGACATTGTGACCATGAAAGATGTGTTGGCAAAATCAATAGTATGCCTTCCAAACTCATCCCATACCAGCTAGATCAGTGCCATCTATTAGGACCTCTATGTACCTTAATGTCCCTCCTACTGGAACATCCACGTATCCTAATATACCTGCTGTTGGGACTTCCATGTATCCATCGGTGCCATTCTTCACACAAGTGAATGTGAGATTCATTGCGACAACTATGGCACCCTGAAGCTTAGAGGAGTAGTTTACTGTCACAAACAAAACGCCTAAATGTGATATAATATGTATTTTAAATCTAAGGAGCATGTGTAACAGCTATGAAAGACTACTTCGTTAGAGTTGCCCATAAGGAGTATTCGGTGGTGAATAGTACGTTGACTGTCTAGAAGCTTGTTCGCCATTAAGCCAACCAAGAGTAGCTTTGCTCATGGCCTTTAATCACTTCATACATTCAGTAGTATGATCTGTAGTGAATTACTCGATATAGGTCTAACTACACCTGTGTTTTAGAAGAGCTGTCGATGGACCATGCGAATTTGGACAAAAATGTGGTCAAGTCACTCTTAAGTGGCATGGTCTACCATGACCCCACCTATCCAATTAAATATGTTATCCTAATGGTGAAAGATAAGTATAAGTTTGAGATTTGGAATGAGAAGGTATGGCATGGGTTGAAGCGTGTAGTGGAAAAAGTATATGGCATACGGGATACTTCTGTGAAGACGTTGTCTGCCTACATGTCGATGCTGCAAAGGTGGAATCCCAAGACGATGGTGGAGTGGTGACTAGGGCTGTGAGTTAGTCGAGCTACTTGACTCGACTCGTCAAGTAGCTCGACTCAAAGCTCGGTTCAAGCTCGAGCATTGTCGAGCTTGAGCCGAACTCGAGCTACTCGAGTGGCTTATCGAGTCGAGCTCGAGTTAACTCTGTGTCGACTCGATGGCAATTTTGTACATAAGTCTTCATCTCGTGGCATTTTGGACATTTGTTATTTTATAAATACATTTCCGATTAATTGACTTCACCTACTTGAGTTCAAGAGCTCGATCCAATCTCGAGCTCCACCGTTACGTTGTCGAGTCGAGCTCAAGTATACCACTACTCGAGTTTGACTCGACTCGATCTCACCCCTAGTGGTGACATAAGGACAACAACGTGTCAACATGTAAGATGCTACACTATGTATTCTAGACATTCAAACCATGCATAGATGGCTATGCTAATTGCTGAAAGATCATTAGTGTTGACGTGACTCACTTGTATGTCGAGTACAATCACAAAGTATTGATTGCTATGGCAATTGATGCTAAACAACAGGTGTTACCCCTGGTATTTGCATTAGTTGATGACGAAAGTTTTAAATTGTGGCATTAGTTTTTGTAGATGATTATGACATATGTGATTCGAAGTAAATCTGGTACTTGTCTTATATCCGACCGCCATGCAGGATTGTTGCTTGAGGTGGATATGTTTGATGAGTTCAAACACCCTTAGAGTGCCCACAGATTCAATCTAAGGCATATGTGCGTGAATTTGCTAAAAGAAATTAAGAATCACCACTACAGAGACTTATATTGATCTGCTTAGAGTCATTATCAAATGTCCAAGTTTGAACTGACGATAGAGCATATCAAGACCTTAGAGCCAAATGTGCACAATTAGTTATCTCGAATCGATCCCAAGAAATGGGCTCTTGCATGGGATGGTGGCAAGCTTGTGGGATTATGACTACAAATATTTTAAAATCAACTAATGGGGTCATCAAATGAATTAGACGGTTGCTCATCTGTGCCATAGTACAGCTAATGTTTGATCGTGCTGTGGTGTATTTTCTTGATTGTTGCGAAAGGGACAACAAATCACCGTAATAGGAAATGATTAGCCAACATGGCCAAGCAACTTACATGCATAAGCTGAGCACAAATCAGTTAGGCGTGGTGTGCAATTGTTCAATAGACACGAGGAAATAGCTCGGGTAATCACGGCCAGCCATCATGGTCATGGAGGTAGGAACATCCAAATTAGGGGTGGGGGTTAGTCGAGCTACTCGGCTCGACTTGTCGAGTAGCTCGACGCAAAGTTCTGTTCAAGCTCGAGCATTGTCGAGCTCGAGCTGAGCTGAGCTTGAGCTACTCGATCAGCCACTCGAGTCGAGTTCGAGTCGACTCTGTGTCGACTCGACGAGTTTCGAGTAACTCGACTCGATGGCAATTTTGTAAATAAGTCTTCATTGTGTGGCATTTTTGACATTTGTTATTTTACTAATACATTTCCGATTAACTTGGAAGTTCGAGCTCGAGCTCGAGTACTCGAGTAGCTCGAGCTTGATTAGTCCATCGAAACTTGAGTACTCGAGCTCGAGTAGCTCAATCCAGTCACGAGCTTGAGCTCGAGCTCCACCTTTGCGTTGTTGAGTTGAGCTCGAGTATACCACTACTCGAGCTCAACTCGACTCGATCTCACCCCTAATCCAAATTGTGCACCTTAAAGATCAATCATGCTCTTGCAGGAACTAAGAGCTACGCAGTATTCCCTATTCGCATGTGATGGCAGTTTACAAGAATTGGGGGCTAAACTTGTAGATTCTTGTGCAACCCCACTTCTCTACGGGTACTTATGTTAACATGTATATGAGATAGTTTTAGCTGATTAGGGTTGAGACTTATTGTGAGCAGTCAAGCTTTGGCCTTGTCCATAATCCTGATAGGGGAGCAATCAGGCATAGTAGATGCAATCGGACTACAAGAATTCTGAATGAGATTAATTGGGCAAAGCATCAAGCATGAAGAGAAAGTCAAAAGGAAGCTCATCGTCAACTTGAACAAATGCCATCTTCTTGTCGACAAACAAGACAATGATAATTCTCATATAGTGTTATGTATAGGTCTAATGAGATGCTTATATTTTGTTTGACTAATGCACATTTCACTTTTATTAATCTAGTGCTATGTGTTATGCTGTACTATTGTAAAATTCACTTTCAGTAATGAGACTGTACGTGTTTTGCTTGACTACCATGCCTGTCAACACTATAGAACTATTATAACTTTCACTTCTAGTAATGCAATACTATGCATTATGTTTGACTATCGTGATAGCTAATTTTAGTAATGAAATGTGGTGTTATTTTCACTTAGAAATTATGTAAGTTCTAACCCTAATGTGCAGCATCTATCAAGTTCCAACCTGTCTAGCATGTAATAAGTTTTAACCCTAATGTTCAGCACCTAATAAGTTCCAACCTTAATTTGTAATACCTAAAAAGTTCCAACTCTAATTTGCAACACCTAAAAAGTTTCAACTCTGGTTTGCAACATTTAATAAGTTCTAACCCTGGTTTACAATACTTAATAAGTTCCAATCTTAATTTTCAAAACCTAATAAGTTCCATCCCTAATGTCCAACACCTAATAAGTTTCTGTCCTAATTTTCAACATGGAATAAGTTTTATCCCTAAGGTCCAATACCTAATGAGCTCCAACCATGATTTCCTAACACCTACCAATTTCAACCTTCAATTTCCACCCCCATCATTTTCTTAATGCTCTCAACTGCTAAAACATTCCCTTTCATATTGTAGGATGCACCTCGAGCCAATTGATCTTACCTTGTTGCATGATCAACCTAATCATAAATGTCACAAGGTGTGGGATGAGGACTTTGACTTCATCCATCGTTTGAGATGTCCCAACGCATGGATATGGAATTTCCAACTAGATTATAGGATGGTAGCCATATTACATGATATTAGTTTCTATAAAGTTTATAGATACTGTCACTTTCAAATAGATTGACATTTGGTGACTCTTATGGCTGAGAGATAGCACTTAGAGACCCACGTTTTCCACCTCGTATCAAGAGAGGCCATGATCACTCTTCAAAACGCGGCCATGATATGGCAGCTGCCTATTTTCGGTGAGCCAATAATAGGGGTCAATGTCATTTGAGACATGACAAAGTGGTGGGTATATTGCCAACATTATTTAGGTTGAACCCTAGAGGTTCAAGGGCCGTGACCTTGCACTAACTAACCAAGCAAGGTATATACAAGACCACCCATTACAACTAGATAACCCTTCAAAGCAGATAGCTCAGCACGCACGAGGATGTGCGATGCTATTATCGGGATGCGCGATGTTGGTTGATATCTCAAGCAACAGAGTTAATCTATGCTACCTTTCACTTTTCAAAGACCTTGATCGCATGTCTTAGTTCAGTTGGGGCAATGCAATACTGATACATCTGTATAAATACCTCTGTGTCTCATCCCTCCAAGGACGATAGACTATATCTGGTGCAGTCGAGCTGCTAAAGGTAAATTCATAAAATATTTTCATTTTAGTTCAAATCGATAGTGCAACTAATGTATTAATAAGTCTTAATCCTTGTTTGCTATAAGTTTGGGCTTGGTCCCAGATACCAAGCCTCTACCCCTACTTAGGGACATCATGGGTAGACATAGGGTTGATACCGTTAGATGAAGATCAAGAGCTTCCTCTACCCCTTCGGTGCATGGTACAGTATTCAACATTTATTACTATATCCTGCCTCCTATAGTCTAGTTGGACACATTAACTTATTTATCATTATCTCGATATAAGTACACTAGGATCAACCACGACATGTATAGGACAGTACCTCACTCTGTGTGCGTGATTCGTGGCATTCTAGACTCCATCCATATAGAATTAAAACCTAATGTTGTATGGAATACAATACACTTATACGATTTTCATTCCATATAGTTCATATGGCATCCTACAACAAGGATGACTTTTTGTCATTGCTTGGTAATAGATTCTGTGCTCGATGGACATACTTAGGTCCCATGATCCTATTTGAGGTCGTCGAGCATCACTACCCTACGAGAGCGATGAGGCAGTTTGGGGCAGTACAGTCCATACCGCCAGACCCTGACTCCAAACTTTACAGCTTGCATGATGCAATTAGACAATTGGCACAGGGTACGGATTAGCACCTACATCACACGACATACATCTATCATTAGTGGGAGCGAGCTCATGTGTACCACTTTATTCAACACCCATGCTTACAGCTTTGCATCGAGAAGGGATATTAGGAGTGATACCAATAGGTCAAAGGATACATCATTAGTCTGTCACAGCACTATGTGCACAGTGAATACTGACTTGCAACCATTGGAGTTTTTGCGCTTATGGTATGATATCATTAACCTCCTTACATTGTCTACACAACCTTACACCTTCATATAATGCATGTCTATTAATGCATGACACTTGACATTTTCTTACAAGCAGCAAATGCATGAGATGCAAATGGTAGGGTATGACGCAGTGATGATTAGACAGTTGGAGACCATGATCTCACAACGACTTAATCAGGATTTCCAATTTTACAGACAAGTCCTACCTTGTCCCTAGGACATGTCAGGCTCATCACACCTATCTCTTCATCCAGACATGTTTGGGCTGTCGCACCCACCTCATTTTCCAAACATGCCGAACCCATCGCACCCACCCGTGGATCCTGATATGGTTGGCCCTTCCTCATATGTTTTTACATTTTGTGATGTGCAGGACGAGAGACTATCCACCACCATTAGGTCAAAAGAGGATTACTACATATCGACGCCACCTGACACTAATGTGCAGTTTTCCCACACACCAGTGGACTTAGATTCTTCTTAACGATAGTGCCGTTTCATGTCACAAAATTTACAATTAGGAGTAGGATTCACCTCGCCCATGCAACACGATACTTCCTACTGCTATCCCACATCTCTAGTACCATTCTCTAATATATTTTTTCCCACCTTATTACATGGGAGGACCGTAAAGCCACAATTGTAGCACTAGTCATAACTCCAATTAGTAGCCATTGCCAGAGGGCAGCATCCCTAGCGATGACGTAGGCCATGTCGTTAGATACGACCACTAGAATGTGGCTCTAGGGGCCATTATAGTATTGTGCTTTTTGGGCATCTTTTATATTTGTTCTTTTATTATTAGTATGCATTGATTATATATTTATTAGAACTTAATTGTTTATATATTTTTTTTCACCATTATATTACAAGTTTCTATTTTAAATTCACCCACTTTAACTAATTATAAAACCTAAATTTGCTTCTAACAAATCTTCATCAATTTTTAAATTATGAAAAGTTCCCAAAAAAACTCAACGATTATGACACAAATATAAGTATATAACTCTTATTCAAATACCACTTATATATTTAAAATCATATAATATAAAGAACTTAAAACGTACAAAATCCTAAACCATATAAAAACCCTATTTGATAGTAAGTTACACATTTTCAAAAACAATTTGTACAAATAATCATTGCTCCATCCCTTCTATGTACTGCTTACATGTCTGAATGAAATTAATTTCATTATGTCAATATTGCATTTCTTCTAGTAAATTCTTTTAATAATTAATTTCATATATCACTACACTGATATTTAAAAAAAATGGATTATAATAGGCCATTTCATTTATAAAATTAATAACTATTGTAAAAATATGATTATTAAAATTCAAATTTTAAATAATACCTAAATATTAAATACTATAATTCAAACAAAATCCTAATTCAACAAAAACCTAATAATTACTATTCAATTAAAAATCAAAATTGTTAGGTAATGATTGTCGAAAAATGGTTAGATTGGCAAAATAGCATGCAAAATTAAAAAAAAAAAAAAGAAATTCACATCCTGCCATTTGAAATGGTAGGATGGAGTCACATGTCTCCATTCCGCCGTTTTAAACAATAAAATGATAAATTTGGAAAAGTAATTTTATATACGATTATTCTAAAAATAAGGAAAAAACCATTTATTTAAAAAAAAAAAAAAAAGAAACCCATTCATCGGTACAGAGCTAGCCGTGCTTTAAGTTGGCAACCGGGGGCAAGCGAAACCATCTCTGCTACAGCATGATATCGCTGGCCAAGTAGGTAGATGAACGACTACATTTCGGTTTCATTCAACAATCACGCTTTATTTCTCTCTATAAAGATGTCATTTTTTCATAGGCAAGAATACCTCTACTTCTCGTTTAATTTGGGCACGTTTAATATTGTTCTGTAATTTGGGCTATCTTGTTATGAATTGATAAGATAAGACTACACATTAACTAATTCACTCTTTGACAAAATACAGGCATTATATTTTTAAGTAAACGGCTAGCAATTATGCAGTAATCATCATTATCCATTTTATATTATTAAGAGTTTGATTCTAATATTGTTGCACATGAAAGATATACAAAATTGTCAAAATAAAGACCAAATATATTCAATTATTTAAATATAAAATTAATATACTATTACTTTTCTCTATACTATATTATTATAAGCGAGACTCATAATGTAAAATTACACAATTACTCTTATTTTAAATTATTATATTTTTTAAATCTTTTTCTTTATTTCTTTTTAACTTTTTATTTTTATATATATTCTCTCTCAAATTTTTTTAAATTCTTTTTGTTCATTTTTCATTTTCTTATTTTAAATAACTTTTTATACTTTTAATTTTAAATAATTTTATTTTTTATTTAAAATATAATAATAATTAAACTTCGGATATATCAACTCACGCCGTACAACCTTTGTATCTCATAAAATTTTATTCTTCCTTTTTTTACATGTGCCGAAATTATTTTATATATATATATATATATATATATATACTGCTTCCATTATAATTAGGCCACCATCATTTTGATAAGCTAAACTTTTATATGACGCTAATATAAGTTAATTAATCTGAGTTATGCCTTCTAGCTTTAGTTATGGTGTAGGAATTTTAATTTTAAACGCGAGTGACCATATAATATGCAAAATTCAGAATCATTGATTATTGTGATGATTGTGCTCGAATTTAAAGCTCCTCATGAATTTCTCAAAAGTAACTATTACTCATACAGGAAGCTTTCATGGTCATCATATTTTGATATTGTGGGGCTTTCAAGGCCATTCCCTTATGCATGGTTAGCACAAATATTTAGGGGGAGCGAAGAAAATAAAAGGAGTCAAAGAAAGAAAGAAAGACAGAAAGAAACCTTCCGAAGGGTGAGTTAAAAATTAAAATCGTTGCGTTGAAGTTGGGAAGTTTTGAAAATTGGGGTTCTCATGTAGGGCCCATTCATTACCATGTCTTGTGTGTGTGTATGTGCGGGAGTAAGCTGCTTTGGTCTATAAATGTAAAACGGGTCATCATTACATTCGTGTCATCAAAACGGGTCATCATTACATTCTTGTCATCAAAGGGCTCATCCATTCAGAGCACATAGAAGTTATACTTGATTATTTAACTGAGTTCCATAGTCTATGTTTGGAAGAGTAATTTTTGTCGGATGTTATGTTTGATAAAAATTTTGTTGGAATCAGTGACATGTTTATTAGAATAAAAATTATGATAGGATAAATAGTACCATTTTTTAAAATCCAAACACCAGATAGAAAATTTTCCGAACAATCACAATTATTATTGTTTATTTTCATTCCAACAGCAAAGTTGAATTTTTGAATTTTTTTAATGGGAAAATTTTTAGAATGAAGGCCCATTTTATGCATGGGGTTAATTTGTTTCCATAATTTACTGTTTGCGTTATGTGTTTAGACATGAAACTATAGATGCACTTCATCCACACAATTGCATTTTTTTAATAAAATAAAAAAACCGTCGCATTAAAGTAACAATTAAGTTCTGTATATGTATATTTAATATCCTTACTATTTTCCTGAAAAAATATATATATTTTTTTGCCCTGTGCCGAGGTTATAAGCACCATCCGATAGATTCACTCCTGTGCGACCATTAAATATTTTGAACGCCTACGATTGAACCAATTTGGGGTCGCGCACAGGGGAATATTACCGTCCTTTATGAAATGAGATATAAACCTGCTGATTATAGGCTGGTGCGGTAGAAGTGTGGAGCGTGTCATCACGACTCCTTCCTTTTTATTTATTCTTTCCTTTTAAATTAATTAGTTTAGCGTGGAAAGGTTTTCCTGAGTGGTAAAAAGCCAATATTGCCATTATGAAAATGACTCATAGGAGTGACAACGTAGAATTACAAAACAACCCACCGTTGATGTGTTGAAATTTTGAGTACGTTCGTTTTGATTGTTTGGCTTTACCATGTTTGAAGCCACTTTTCAGACCTCATGTAATCTATCAAATTTTTATTTTATTAAACATACTAATTAATAAAAATTTTTATTTATATTTAAATTTAATTTTTTTCTTACACATATAATTAATTAATTATTATTCATTCATTATACTCATTTATATAATATAATTAATATCTATATATATAGTATACATTCATATATATATATATATATATTATCTTAACAAATAGTCGTTATTCAAATATACTATTAAATTATCTAATTATTATTATATATTTTATATATATAAAAATATATAAATTCAAATAAATAATATTATTTATTTAAAACTTTTTTCAAAATATATTACCAATCTCAATAAACTAAACTAGCATCATTCCACATCACTGCGCTCTTCCAAACACAATTCTATATATTTTCAAATTATATAACAATAAAAAATTTAAAAAATTAAAAATTATAATAATTAAAGTATTTGTACTTTTTAGGGAAAAAGGAAAAACAAACATAGCCACGTGAATTAACGAACCCTAGTGATGAAGTAAAATGTACCCACAATAACATAAGCCAAATGCTCTTCGGGCAAAGTAATTTATAAATTCTAAAGTGTTGTACTTTAAATGATAAAAGTAAATTTATTGAATGCTAATAATTGTATAAGGATATCAACATTTATTTGATAAACTTCAACCAGAAGATTAATATTCAAAATAACCTAAAGTTACTTGCTTTGATAGTATAGTGTTTAATCTACTCGAATTTGATTTATCTCCAAAATAAGTTCGAGTTTAATTTAATTTAAATTTAAAGTCTAAATATTTTTGTAATTCAATGTAATTAGTTGACACAAGTTGGTGGTCGGGGTCAATATTTAAAAAATTGAGTAAAGTTGAATTCTAACAATTATGAATAATTATTGAATTTAAGTTATGGAATTTGATTTGATTATACTACTAAATAGGCCCTTTATCTCAAAACTGTGACGTGAAAAAAGGGTTTTAACTTCTATTTTCTAAATCACCTATTATTTCTAAAACTGTATCAATTAAAGTAACACGACGGGACCATTAATTTAAACATGCATCATTTATATTTTTATTTTTGTGATAGTTATACAAACATGTGGTTGCCACATATTAGTAGATATGGAGACGGGAAGAGGAAATTGGCACAGGGGATTTGATTTACTCAGAATTTGGAGATGACTAAAGATGAGAAATCTTAGGCCATGTTTGTTTCTTAATTAGAATGGAGATGAAAAATTGAGTTATTTGAACGAGGATGAAAATTATGTTTAATTTATAAAATTTTAATGAGTCTGGAAAATTATTTATATCTATATTCAATATTTAATAATATTTGAATAATATAATAATACATAGATTTAAAATTAATAAGAAAATGAACGTGAATAAAAAAAATTATAGAAATAAATATTGATTTAATTTTTAGTATGTATAATGATTGAAAAACTATTAGTTAGTTGTAACATATAAGTGGATGAAAATTTTTAATTTGAATTTGAATAAATTTTGTATAATAAAATGTTTGATGTGTAAGGTTTTTAAGTAACTATGAATAGTGCAAACTTTGTAAGCAAACGTGGCCTTAGTTGCTTTAACGTAAATCACAGTAATGCTGATAAGACGAATGAAGGCAACAATGGGAACTCCAGTGATTGATCCATGTACGCTCCATCCCATCCTCTTCCCACAATAATAATTCATCTTTCATTCATTCAACAAAATAGTCGCCATGTTACCTCTGCTGCTTACTCTGGCCTTTTTTTGGACTCTTCTCGGGTTTTACCGCTTTCTATCTGTATCTGAAAACCACCAATCCCACTTCTGTATGTCTGTCTCTCGACAACCTCCCTCCCTCTCCCTTTCTCTCTCTCCTTGTGTGTGTGTGTGTGAGTGAGAAATAGAAGAAGCAATTAAAGAACCGATGAATGCCTAGAAAGCCAGCGAACTCCATAAAATCCAGTCACCATTGTAAGGATGAAAGCCGATAGCAATCTCTTCCCCACCCGTTCCTACTTAACTTTCTTGCATTATTTTTACCGCTTCATATTTATCCTCCTCTTCTTCGCCTCTCTCTCGTCCACTCAAGCTTCCCCCGCCTCTAATGGTGTCCTCAGAGAGTCGCAGCAGCTCATTTCTTTCAAGAATTCGCTTCCGTACCCCGACCAACTCCCCAACTGGGTGCCCGCCACTTCTCCCTGCAATTTCAAGGGCGTTTATTGCAAAAACTCCAGAGTTTCCTCCATTGACCTCTCTAACTATCAACTCAGCACAGACTTCGCTAAAGTGGCGAGCTTTTTGCTTTCTCTCCCGACCTTGGAGTCCCTCGCGGTGAAAAACGCTAATATCTCTGGTTCAATCTCTTCTGCTCTGAGATTCTTCTGTAGTGGTTCCTTGAAGTTGTTGGATCTGGCTGAAAATTCCATTTCAGGGCCTATCTCGGATGTTTCAACTCTTGCAGCTTGCCCTGGTTTGGTTTCTCTCAATCTTTCCACGAATTTAATGGACCCTTTTGCCCAGGAAGTCGCTGGGGGCTCTGGTCTACCGTGGTTGCATGTTCTTGACGTTTCCTACAACAGAATCTCAGGGGAAGACGTGGTTCCTTGGCTTCTGTCAAGTGAGTTTTCCGAGCTGCAGTTCCTATCTCTCAGGGGTAATAAACTGTCGGGGGGTTTGCCTGAGTTCAACTTGAAGAATTTGGTGTATTTGGATCTTTCCCTCAACAATTTCTCCACCAAATTCCCCCTGTTTGGGAACTGCTTCAATTTGCAACACCTGGACTTATCTACCAACAAATTCTATGGAGATGTTGGGAACTCACTTTCCACCTGTGGGAAGCTGAGGTTTCTAAACCTCACCAATAACCATCTCACAGGAGCAGTTCCGGAGCTGCCAACTGGGGGCATACAGTATCTGTATCTCCAAGAAAATGATTTCCAGGGTGTTCTTCCAACAGATATGTCTGATTTGTGTGCAAACCTTGTGAAGTTGGATCTGTCTTTCAACAATTTGACAGGCACTGTGCCTGAAAGCCTTGCAGCCTGCTCTGCTCTGGAGCTTCTTGATATATCTAACAATAATTTCTCTGGTGAGTTGCCAATTGACACACTCTTGAAGTTGAGCAATTTGAAGACTTTGGTGTTGTCTTTCAATAATTTTATGGGTGGTCTGCCTGGTTCTTTATCAAAGATGGTAAATTTGGAGACTTTAGATGTGAGTTCCAACAACATATCTGGTTTGATTCCTTCTGGGCTTTGCCAAGAACCTAGGAACAGCTTGCAAGTGTTGTACCTTCAGAATAATATGCTCACTGGCCTAATACCCGATAGTCTGAGCAATTGTTCACAGTTGGAGTCACTTGATCTCAGTTTCAATTATCTGAGTGGGACTATTCCACCAAGCTTAGGGTACTTGCCGAAGCTGAGGGATGTGATCATGTGGTTAAATCTACTCCATGGTGAAATCCCGCAAGAGTTTAGTAACTTGCAGAGGTTGGAGAAGTTGATTCTTGATTTCAACGAACTCGCTGGCTCCATACCTGCTAGCCTTAGCAACTGCACTGATTTGAATTGGATTTCTTTGTCAAACAATAATCTGTGGGGGAAGATACCCGCTTCTTTGGGCCGTTTGGCTAATCTTGCCATTCTTAAGCTTGGGAATAACTCCTTATCTGGGCGTATTCCGGGAGAGTTAGGGAATTGCAGCAGCTTGATTTGGTTGGATCTCAATACCAATTTCTTGAATGGGACAATCCCACCAGCTCTATTCAAGCAATCCGGCAACATTGCTGTGGCATTGCTCACAGGAAAAAGTTATGCAGACATAAAGAATGACGGGAGCAAGCTGTGCCATGGAGCTGGGAATCTTCTCGAGTTTGAAGGCATTAGAACGGAACAGTTGAGTAGAATTTCAACCAGGTATCCCTGCAACCTCAACAGAGTTTACAGAGGCATCATTCAGCCGACGTTCAATCACAACGGCTCCATGATATTTCTTGACCTTTCTTACAATAAGTTGGAAGGCTCTATGCCAAAGGAACTTGGGTCCATGTACTACTTGTTTGTACTCAGTTTGGGGCACAACGATCTCTCTGGTCCCATTCCGCAAGAGCTTGGCGGCTTGAAGAATATTGCCATTCTTGACCTGTCCTACAACAGGTTGAATGGGACTATTCCACAAACCTTGACTACCCTCACATTCGGAGAGGTTGATTTGTCAAACAACAATCTCTCTGGAGCAATTCCTGAATCAACTCCCTTTGATACTTTTCCTGATTATAGATTTCTGAATAATTCAGGACTTTGTGGATACCCTCTTCCGTCTTGTAGCCCTGGATTAGGTGCAGGAACTGGCCAGCATCCAAAGTCTAAACACAGACAAGCATCCCTTGTGGGGAGTGTGGCGATGGGGTTGTTGTTCGCCTTCTTCTGCATTTTTAGTTTGATTATTGTTGGTGTGGAAATGAAGAAGAGGAGAAAGAAGAGAGAGGCAGCCCTCGAGGCCTATATAGAGAACCACTCCAACTCAGCGACGAGCCACAGCGCGTGGAAGCTTAGTGCTCGAGAGGCGTTGAGCATTAACCTTGCAACTTTTGAAAAGCCTCTCAGGAAGCTCACTTTCGCAGATCTCCTTGAAGCCACTAATGGCTTCCACAATGATTACCTCGTAGGTTCTGGTGGCTTTGGGGATGTGTATAAAGCACAGCTGAAAGATGGAAGCATTGTCGCTATAAAGAAATTGATACATGTTAGTGGCCAGGGAGACAGAGAATTCACTGCTGAAATGGAAACCATAGGGAAGATCAAGCATAGGAACTTGGTGCCCCTCTTAGGTTATTGCAAGGTACGCGAGGAGCGACTCCTGGTGTACGAGTACATGAAGTATGGAAGTCTAGAAGATGTTCTTCGCGACAGGAAAAAAATGGGGATCAACCTGAACTGGCCCGCAAGGAGGAAAATTGCCATTGGGGCCGCCAGAGGATTGGCTTTTCTACATCACAATTGCTTTCCACACATCATTCACAGGGACATGAAATCAAGCAATGTCCTGCTTGACGAAAATTTGGAGGCCAGGGTCTCTGATTTTGGGATGGCAAGGCTGATGAGTGCGATGGACACTCATTTGAGTGTCAGCACATTGGCAGGAACTCCTGGGTACGTCCCCCCTGAATACTACCAGAGCTTTAGATGCTCAACATATGGTGACGTCTACAGCTATGGTGTGGTTTTGCTTGAACTGCTTACAGGGAGACAGCCTACGGATTCGTCCGATTTTGGTGACAACAACCTCGTGGGGTGGGTAAAGCAGCACACTCACATGAGAATAAGCGATGTGTTTGATCCTAGGATGATAAGAGAAGATCCGACATTGGAGATGGAGCTGCTGGAACACTTGAAAGTGGCCTGCGCCTGCTTAGATGATCGGCCTTCGAGGCGTCCCACCATGATTCAAGTTATGGCGATGTTCAAAGAGATTCAGGCTGGGTCAGGAATTGATTCTTCTTCCTCCGTTGCCATTGATGACATAGGCTTTAGTGCAGGAGTGGAGATGATGAGTTGAGCAAACAGTAGCGAAACTTTCATTGCACCTCAAAATCAACAAGAATGAAATGGTGATCATTCATTCAGCTCCAAAATTTTCCTAGACAAAACTTCCCATATACCAAAAACCTATTACTGTATTTAGCCTCCCTCAAATGAAAATTGTGTTACACTGCATAAAAAGGAGAATTTCTTTAAACTGTAAGATTTGCTGTACATACGTAGTTTGAGTTAGTTATGCTTCCCTTTGTATCCATGAAACAAGAAGACACCATATATGCGTAATCAAACATTGGTCAACAAGTGGAAATTAAATAGCCTAGAGAAAGGGCTATCAAGCTAATGCATACATGCCAACTTTCATGGAACATTACCGGATTGGATGGAATGCCCATATCTGAAAATTAATTTTGAGGGTAAATAGTATAATGTTTGGTGTGATTGAATGAATTTTGTGAAAACAAAACATAATGATGATCTTTTAATAGTGTGCAGAGTTGTTTGATGTTATAAATTATTATAAGAATGATAAAATATAAGTTGAATAAAATATTATGTATTTATAAGAATGACGCAATATGTTGTTGGTTAAATAAAATCTTATGTGTGATATATTTATAAAAATGATGCCATGATATATTTATAAAAATGATGCCATATGTTTTTTGAATATATTGTTATTGGTAAAATTTTAAAAAATTCGTAAAAAACTAAGCAAATGTTTAATTATTGTAAGTAAATAGTGCCAAACGAGTTTACTGTTTATTTAATATACCAAGCAATCACAGTGTATGTTCTTGTTCCTCTCAATTTTTGTATTCACGAAGTACGTGTATCATTATCCAATTATTGCTATGAGAAAGTGGTAAAAGTAAAAGCTTTCCAACTTTCACTACAGAAAATAAGATACACATCAACAAATACCCTTTTCTAAGAGCACGAACACACAATCTGTCTATTACATATCCACCCTATGCTTATATTAGAAGTGAGTGGTCCTCCGATTGGCATTGGCTTTTATGTGAGCTTGCATTATTGTGTGTCTTTACGCTCACGTGCACGTGTATTGCCTCGCAAGCTATGCACCCGACAATGCAAGGTCATTAATCTCTGACCAAACAAAAGTGGCCACCATTTTACACCTCAAAAGCCATATCTGTTTGATCAAATTTATCTAAGTATGCTCTACTTATTACTACGCAGTAAGCAGTTGCTTAGTTTTTTATTCAACCAAAATTTAGTTGAAGCCGCAGTTGTTGTGGATGCAGAGATTTCATGCATAAAATCATGTATATGGTATAGGCCATATTCACGTTGGATCATCTGATTTATGCTATACACAAATTATTCTCAAATCTAGAAAAATATGCAAATGCACCCAAGCAAAATGAATAAATATATATGTAGGCACATTAAAATCACATGCTCTATTAAATAATGTCATATGAAAAATATAGTATTAAAATATAAATTAAATTTATTTATTTATTTAGGAATTTAAATAAATACAATTCTTAAAATAAATAATTAATTAATTAATATGTTTATTGACCAATCAAATGGCAACAAGTGGCAGAATCCTATAAGAAGTTGAAAGGACGAAAACTCTATTAAGTTGTTGGATATGGTACAAACTTTAACGGCCAATGCAATCGAGCCACGTTAGCAACCTGATGCGGCTATTTTATCTCTTTTACAACTACAAATAGGGGTCAAACCCCATAGACAAAAAGGACAGAAGTCAGAAAGTAAAGCAACTGAAAACTTGAGACTCTCCAAATTCTCTCTAAAATTCTCAAGAACATTCAAAGTGTTCTTTGCTAAATTCAAAGAAGTTCATTGTGTTCTTCAAATTCAAGGAGTTCGTTACCAAATTTGAGGTGTTCTTCGTCAAAGTCTCTAAATCCAGCATTTGATTCAAGATTGTGCTGCTAAGCCTAAAGATTAGCATTATTTAGAACCTAACAACTCTTAAGAAAGATCAAGTACAAACCTTTTCCTTGAAGATTGTTCAAAGTTTCAAGCTAAGCATTCTTGAAGGAAGGATCAGAGGATTAAAGTTAGAGAGTAGAACCCAAAAAATTCAATTTGATCTAAATTATTTAATCTCGCACAAGTTTTCTTGTTAATCAAGAATTTGTCCTACGGATTTCTGACGCGTCCAGTAGGATATCTCTACCTCTCATTTCTTCTTTCATCAAATCTCAAGCAAACTTCAAGCTTTAAATAAATCGTTATGGTCAGCAACAAGGGAAAGTCTACTAAGGTTGTTATCTCAATTGCTATTGAGACTGCTGCAAGAAATGCTAGTGCTGTCACCTGAAGTGTGGTAAAAAGACTAGCGTACTTCGAGCCAACTCCTCTCCTTAAGGCTATTAATAATCTACTCTTTACAAGTGAAGGCTACAAGGATGACTTTGCATCTTTAAGCCCTTACTCCAATGCCTCGTCTGCCTCCAACATTGCACCAATCATGACGACTAACACTTTAAGTCTTGAAGACCAAATTGCTGCGTTAACTAAAGTCATTGAAGGGCTGGCCAACCTGTCCAGCAGCAAGACTCACGAATCTCGAAGCTAATAGATGAAGCAGATAATGCTGAAACTAGTCGCGAAGCTAAAAGGCACCTGAAGTGCTGCATAAGGCTGAAGTATCTACCAAACAGTCGGCCAATAATCGAAAGAAGTTTGTAGTAAGAGAACTCCAAATTTCCTCTAACGGCTTGATCCTTATTGATCAACTGAAAGACTTCATTGAGGGTACCATCAAAAGCAAATTCGATGGAGGCATCAAGTTAACTCTGACATATGCCAAACCTTATTTGGCAAGAATTGACAACCTGAAGATGCCGATGGGCTATCAATCCCCTAAGTTCCAACAGTTTGATGGAAAGGGAAATCCTAAACAGCACGTAGCTCACTTTATAAAGACGTGCAACGATGCTAAGACATATGGAGACCATCTAGTCAAGCAGTTTGTCTATTTGTTGAAAGGAAATACGTTCAAATGGAACACTGACCTCGAACCTAAGACCAGCTACAGCTGGGAACAAATAGAGTATGAATTACTCAACCACTTCTACAGCACAAGGTGGGCTGTCAGCATGATCTAGCTCACAAATACCTACTAGTGGAAAGATGAGCCAGTCATTGACTCATCAATAGGTAGAGGAACTTAAATTTAAATAGTAAAAACAAACTCTCTAAAGCCTCGGACATTGAGATGTGCATACAAGGCATGTATTGGGGGCTAGGTACATCTTTCAAGGGATTTGACCCAAAACTTTTAAAGAATTGGCCACGTGGGCTTACGACATGGAGCTAAGCATAACTACAAGTAGTGTCGATGCACCACCTATTTTAGAGTTCTACAAGCCGAAAGATAAGCATGAAGTAAAAAAAAGGGGGCAAGCCTCTCACTAAAGAGTCTATGGTAGTACGTGTCAAACCCATTTTAGTCAAAGGAAAGGAAAAGGTGGATGAGAAAAATGAAGTTCCTCAGAGGCCAAAAAGGCCAACCCTAAAGGAGTTGTAAGCCAAATCATACACTTTTTTGGACACGGACATCTCAAGGATATTCGATGACTTGCTAAAGGCCAACCTCATTGAATTATTAGAAATGAAGCAACTTGCGGAAGCCGTGAAGACTGATGATCCCAAATACTGTAAATACCACGGCCTAGTCTGGCACCTTATCCACGACTGCTTCATATTCAAAGAGAAGGTCATGGAACTTGCCCACCAAGGAAAAATCACATTAGAGGATGATAGTGCAAGTGCCAGTACCATCACCCTCGATAACCAAACGGAGGAAGGTCACCAAATCAACAACTCTTTGAATGAAGCTAGCTGTCCACAAGAAAAGCCAACTCCCCATCGAAAACTACATGACCACAATAGTCTTCACAAACGAAGATATGATGTTGGGGTTCCAACCCCACAATAGCCATTATTTGTCATTGACTATGCCCATGAACAAAAAATCAATCGAATGCTAATCGATGGTGGCTCAACAGTCAATATTTTGCCCTTACGAACTCTTGAAAGCTAGGGATCCAAACTGATAAGCTTTCAAACAGCCATTTGGTGATCCAAGGATTCAACCAAGGGGGGCAAAGGGCTTTAGGTACTATAAGAATGAAGCTACTCATAAACGACATGGAATCGACAGCCTTATTTCATGTCATCGATGCTAAACATCATACAACCTACTCTTCGGCCGGCCATGGCTCCACGAGAATGGAGTAGTCCCTTCTACTTGGCACTAATGTTTCAAATACTATCAAAATGGTGTGGTGAAGAAAGTGCTCAGCAACTGCAAATTATTTATTGAGGCTAACTCTGATTTCACAGATGCAAAATATTACCTAAGTAAAGTTGAGACTTTTGAAGCTAGCGACTCTCAAGAAAATGGAGAAACGAGATGGCCTGGCAAAGAAAGACACCCCAACTGACATGATACATTTCAAAAGCCGCACGGGCAAAGAGCCAATAATCGATGATGCTCTTAAAGGTTTGACACTGTCTTTGACTAAAATTGATAGTGGAACACTTGCCTAAGCACCCAAGGAAGCTGTAAAGGAATACCAAGAAGCTCAAGAGCTGAGGACTACGAAATGTTTCAGTCCCAAGGTAGACAAACTCTTCATTAAGGCTAGATACAACCCGTAGAAGCAATCACCATTGGGAAAGCTTCCATAGAAATAATCAAGCCAAAACCCGCGAGTAGGATTTGGGTATGAATAGCCAAAAGATGCTGTCTACATTGCCATAAGAAGAGCTTCCACCAACACCATTACGGAGGAAGACTGCTCTTTAAGAATTGAGAAAATGCCAGTATGAGTGTCAGTTTTTAAAAGGCTTGACCCACTCAAAAAGCAAAAATGTTGGAAGCCAAAAGAGGGCATCACTGAAGTATCAAAATAAGAGGGAAAACTTCGAAGCCTAATCCCTTCCCGCATGCAGTGGCAAACGGACTTGATTGTATCTTGTGATAAAGTCCTTAAAGCCAAATTTCAAACTATCATCTTCACCAAATCTCAAGCCAAGGAAGATAATTATAGAGAAAGTGTGGGCTCATTCAACCACATAACCTTACAAGAGTAATAGGAACTCATCAAAAAGGATGCTAAAATCGCACCACCTTAAGTGGAAGTAGGTTCCAAGTCCACGATGGATGAATTAAGAGAAATAAATTTGGGGAACAGTAACAACCCTTATCCTATCTACATCAATACCCTACTTACAAATGAAGAGGCTGATGTATACATGAAACTACTAAAGGAGTTCAGAGACGTTTTTGCCTGGTCATACAAAGAAATGTCTGGTTTAGACTCAAAGGGAGTTGTGCACTATCTAACTGTGAAGAAGGGAGCTCGTCCTGTTAAGCAAGCACAACATCGATTTCGACCAGAGTTTTTCCCTCAAATTGAAGTAAAAGTCAACAAATTAATCGAAGTTGGATTCGTTCAAGAAGTTAAACATCCCACATGAATTTCTAGCATTGTCCCGATAAAAAAGAAGGATGGGCAAATTTGAGTCTGTGTTAACGTTAGGGATCTCAACAAAGCATGTCCTAAAGATGATTTTCTTTTACCCATTACAGAGCTCATGATCGATG
The DNA here is from genome assembly GCA_019155195.1 of Avicennia marina. NCBI lineage: Eukaryota > Viridiplantae > Streptophyta > Magnoliopsida > Lamiales > Acanthaceae > Avicennia > Avicennia marina. Next base: position 13,339,671 of record CM032754.1, on the reverse strand, counting down.
CCACGACAAGACATGAAGCACTCTCCTTCATGGATGGATCATCTATGTATAATTAAATATGTATGGCACCCAAAGATGAGGAATTGACAGCCTTCCGCACACCCAAAGGTATATACTGCTATAAGGTGATGCTATTGGTCTAAAAAATGTTAGGGCCACGTATCAAAGAGCCATGTAGAGAATCTTTGACTACATGCTCCACAAAAACGTCAAATGCTACGTTGATGACCTTATGGTAAAGTTGAAGAAAAGAAAAGATAATTTACATGACTTAAGGAAGGTCTTCGAGCACTTAAGGAGATACCAATTAAGGATGAATCCATTGAAATTCTCATTTGGGGTTGCCTCCAGCAAATTTTTGGGTTTCATTATCCACCATCAAAGCATCAAAATTGAGCAAGTAAAGATTGATGCCATCTTGAAAATGCTGGAGCCTCGAAACATTCACGAACTTAAGAGCCTATAAGGAAAATTAGCATATATTAGAAGAATCATCTCTAACTTAGTAGTGTATTGTTAACCGTTCAATCGCCTTATGAAGAAGGGCATTCCATTTGAATGGGATGAGTCCTACAGAAAGGTTTTTGAAAGCATCAAGTCCTACCTGACAATACCTCCAGTGCTAGTGGCCCTGGTACCCGACCGTCTGTTGATTCTATACATTGCTGCACAAGAATACTTGGTAGGAGCCCTATTTGCACAAGAAAATGACGAAAAGAAAGAGAACACTCTCTACTACCTAAGCAAGATGATGACACCAAATGAGTTAAAATACTCACCAATTGAGAAGATTTGTTTAGCATTTGTTTTCGCCATCTAAAAGTTAAGGTATTACTTCCAAACTCATACAATCCGTTGGTGTCCAAAGCCAACCCACTAAAGTTCGTCATGATAAGACCCGTTCTTTCCGACAGACTTGCAAGGTAGTACCTTTAATTCCAACAATTTGAAATCATATATATACAACAAAGGGCCGTAAAGGGTCAAGCATTAGCTAACTTCTTGGCAAACCATCCTATTCCAACTGAGTGGAACCTCCCGATGACCTGCCTGATGAGGATGCTTTAATGATTAAATCACTCCTCCATGGAAGATGTTTTTTGACAAAGCTTCCTATAAAGAAGGAGCTAATGCCGGGGTGGTGTTCATAACATTTAAAGGACAAATCCTACCTCACTTATTCACCCTTATGGAAAAATGCTTTAACAATGTGGCTGAATATCAAGCCTTGATCTTTGGATTTGAAATCGCCATAGAAAGCAAGCAATTGCACCTCGAAATCTATTAGGATTCTAGGTTAGTGGTCAACCAACTACTGGGAGAATATGAAGTCAAAAAGCCTGAACTACTCCCATACTATAACTATACTAATATACTCATGGGGTGGCTTGAAGATGGCACGATAAAACATATGCTAAAAAGGGAAAACAAGCTGCAGATTTATTGGCCAAGCTTGCCTCTTCCTTATCCTTTCCTGAAGCAGAATATTACATGCCTATATACCAAAAAAAAGTAGTACCACTAATGCTCGATGATGATGAAGACGAAGAAGAAAATTATTCTGTAGAGGTCTTCGAAGTTGAAAAGAAAGATTGGCACCAACCATTCATAGACTACCTAAAATATGCCAAGTTACTAGAAAATCCACACTGAAAAGCGGATATTAAACGACAAGCAGCTCATTTCATCTATTTCAAAGGCACATTGTATAGACGCTCCTTTAATGGGATATTCCTATGCTGTTTGGGTGATGATGAAGCCATACAGGCCATGGAGGAAGTACACTCTAGGATTTGTAGTACCCAACTGTCAGGACCAAAACTTCACTTCCACATCAAAAGAATAGGGTATTACTAGTTGGCTATAGTAAAAGACTGCATGGAATTCACCCAAAAGTGTCAACCATGCCAATACCATGCCAGTTTCATTCACCAACCACCTGAGTCCTTGCATCCCACAGTTGCCTCATGGTCCTTCGACACTTAGGGCTTGGATGTTGTCGGATTCGTAACAAAATCATCTGCCGCCCATCTCTACATTTTTGCTACAACCGACTACTTCTTAAAATGAACGAGGCAATTCCTTTCAGGGAAGTAAAGAAGGAAAATATTGTCAATTTCATCCGTGTTAATATCATTTATAGGTACGAAGTCCTTCGGTATATCATCACTGATAATAGAAAATCGTTTGTCAATAGCATAATTGATAAGTTATGTCAGAAATTTGACTTCAAGCAAAGGAAGTCTTCAATATACCATGCCCTTACAAATGGTCTTGTACAAGCTTTCAACAAGACTTTGCGTAACTTGTTGAAGAAAGTAGTGTCAAAATCAAAAAAGGAATTGGCATGAAAGGATTGGTGAAGTTTTACAGGCCTATTGAACCACTCACAAAACTCCTACGTAGGCAACTCCATATACATTGGTGTATAGTGCCAAGGCCATCACCCCACTCGAACAGCAAATTCCATCTTTATGAATTGCCATACAATAGGGGTTAATTGAGGAAGACAACGCTCACCTGTGCCTTGAAGAACTAGAAGCACTTGATGAAAAGAGGCTAGATGTATAATAGAAGATTGAGTGCTATCAAGCTCGTTTATCCAAGGCATTCAATAAATGGGTTCGCACTCGATCTTTTCAAGTGGGGAACTTGGTGCTCGTATTAAGAAGGTCTATCAACATTACTCACCGCACTGGAAACAAATTCACCTCCAAATGGGATGGACTATATGTTGTCAAAGAAATTTACACAAATGGCGCTTACAAGCTGTTTGACCAGAATGGCATAAGAGTTGACCTAATCAATGAGAGGTTTTTGAAGAAATATTATGCTTAAAAAAATTTAAAAAATGGAAAAAACAAATAAAATAAAAGTAAAAAAAATAATAATTCAAGAAGTCCTATCAAATAAAGGATGCAAAACAAAAAAAAGGAAAAGAGAAATAATGAAAATCAACTCCTCCCTAACATGAGCTTAAATTGTCAAACCAAATCTAAATTGAAGTTAATTGACATGAATTTAAAATGGTCAAACCCAAATCAAATTCTTGCTCCTCGACATATGAGCCTAAACTGTATGTTACTCCTGGCCTACAAGAGTATAAACCGTGAACGGCCCCACTTTTACAAATTAAAAGTTTCTGAACTACCTTATGACTTGATCCATTTTATGGGTACGTAGGTAGCTTGGATACTTTCTAAGTTCAGTCATGAATTTGTGATAGGTTATGTTTTAATTCACGATTATTGCTAGGGGCATATCTAAACAAAGAAAGCAAGAAATAACAAATAAGAAATTTTATTGACAAAAGTGAGTGCTTGGCAAAAGAATAATATCAACTAAGCATTGATCCTAACAAAGCTAAGAAAAGGGATTCAAGCTTTCCAACATGTCCTTGGTAGCTACTAAATCTTCTTCAGTAGTGCCTGAGGCCTTTGTAGCCACATCATCTGAAGGCTTGGTAGATTAGATAGTAACAATTTCCCTATGGAGCTCACCAACTTCCGTTGCTGCATCTCTAAGGGTTCCTTTTACTACAAAAGGGATGTAGACAGCTCTTGCCGTCACTTAATCAAAAGTTCATACTACTCTTCAAAGCTCTTCAATTTAGCCTCGGAAGCCTCAACTTTCTTAGCTACTTCAATTTCTCTATTTAAGGCCTCTTGAAGCCGACACTCGACATCCTTTAACTATTTAGCAATGACCTCTTTGGTAGGCATATCAGTCGTTGTGGATCTCACTTCATCATAATTGCGGTCTTAGCAAAAAGTGCCTCTAAAAACTCTTTCATAAGGAACACGTCGGCGTGGTCAAAACGTTTCATAGATTCAAGGATAAACATAACTTCATGCTTGAGAGAAGAAATAAGATCAGGCAAGGTGCTAGCTAACCTCTCACGGAGAATCACCCACAACAGGCAAAGGAACTGCTCCTCGTGACTTTGAAGGAACTTCTCTACTCTAAATATGAAAGCTACTGCAGGAGAAGGTACTTTCTTGCTCTCTTTCAAAACACGAGTCTCCTTGGGCGCTGCAGTTACAAGTGGATTTAGCTCTGCAACAAGTTTATGACTACTGCTAGAACCCTTACCACCACTTCCGAAAGGCTGCCTCGCCACCTAAAAGAGAAGAAAAACGTGTTGGCAAATTGAAAAAAAAAAAAAGAGGTGGAAAAATTGCAACAAAGAAAAAATGTAACAAACCACCTCCTGGGCAAGATCTCTAACCGATTCTGGATAGTTAGAAAGTTTGCCTTCTTTCGGACTTAAAGGAGAAGGGGCTCTTCTAACCCTCTTTCAGTGATGATCCCTATTGCTACTAGTACTATCATTTAAAATCTGCAAACACGACCTCTTTTCTGTAGGGACAACTGGGGCTGTAGGTTCGCGAGATGGATCTCTGATGTTAGGAGACAAGCTTCCTACATTAGGGACACAACCTTCAAATGAAGTAATACATAGCTTCACGAAATGTTCTTCAAAGTAGTTCCCGTGAGCTTTAGCCCACCACTCTTTATAGGTCTTGGAATGAAATTTCCTCACAGCTGCAGGAACGTAGAGAAAGCATGCCTTAGCCCGTGAATTAGATAAGGTAAACACCCTTCAAAAGTACAGGCATTCTTCTAGAGAAGTCTCACGAATGTCACGTGTAAGAATGCTAGGAATTTCTTGATAGAATCTGTATTGGTGACAAAACTGATGTGGCCTGTAAGGCTTAACAGAGAATTGAGTTGCCTCAATGAAAGATAACCTGAATGAATGATAGCAAAATAATCATCTTCAAACCAGTTATGACTACCGTCATCAATATAGAAGATATCCCTCTGCTTGGTAATCATGATCTCAGTCCAACTAAAGAGTTTGCCTCTATAAACTCTTCGATGCGCCTCACATGGGTCATAATATCTGGCCCCACCTTCACCAGAATACATGATCATCTTTAGGCTATCAACTGCTTTGTGGACTAAATAATGCGTCTTAAAATAGTAAGTAGACCACGCATAGACATAATAGAGCAGAAAAGGGGAATACACTCGCGAAGGTCTTCGAGAATGTGTAATTCTACCCAAACCTCGATAAATATTAGTAAAAATGGGAACATCCAGGTTTGCCGCCTTCTTAGTTGCTATAATACTTGCCATCTTAAAAGTACTTGGATGAACAAAGCTAGCATCCTCAATGGGAAGAGTAAAGACGCAAAGTCAGCAAGCAAGAAATGCCACCAAGTAAGTCTCCATTCTAAAATTCTTGCCGATATTGAGATGTATAAAAGGTTTCTCATCAGTAGATAACTAAGGCCTATAAGTGTCAATCTCTCCAGAAGCTTGCACATAGACCTAGACGGGTTATCTTTTTCTCCTTTTGGGCTAGGAGTGCTGAGTACTTTACTTTCTTTCTACACTAAAAGTTAATCCAATCTTCAATAGAAATTGAAGGAACTCAAGCATCATTTAGCTCTCCTTGAAGCAATTGATAAGCATGGAACAAATGTTGACAAGATCGAGGAACATATTTCTCCCTTGCTCGTTTGCACCTATAAGTTGCTTTACACTCAGAATAACCTTGTCATAGAACCTCCCATAAATCGGAAGACCCACCAAGTTCCGCAAGTCATAGAGGGACATTGACACATTGCTATAAGAAGTAAATAGTGTATTGGTAGAAGGACACCATGCCTCATAGATCGCTTGTAAGATGTTTAAGTTATAATTGTAAGTGAAAAGTGAGGCATAAACCGCATCAAAAATCTAAGTTGCCTTCAGCTTACATCCACACCGGCCAAGTACATATTCAATCCACTCCTAATAGCCCTTGGTAAAGTGGAACTCGTTGGTGGACGAAAGAACATCCCCTCATTTAGCCTTTCCTTCAATAGCCCTACGGCCTAAATTCGGTAGCAAAACTGATCTAACAACATGATGATGGTGAGACAACTATAAGGTCCAAGTCTTCAAAGTCTTGCTAAATGGAATTTCTCGAGTCCAGTTATCCATTTGATGAAGGATTGTCAACTTAGGCCAAGGACGACTGTTAAGGGAAGTATAAACTGCTAAAATTGTACCTTTCTCTATAAGATGGCCCTCCTCATCAAGAATAACCAAGTGTTCCATGCCAGAAGAAGAGATACTGCTCTTAAATGCACAATGGTGATCAATTACAAAAAGGGACAAGGAGCGTTAGAAATGAATTTTGATAAATAAAGAGGGCTAAGAAAACATGAAAGCTCTATGAAGCACAAATATAATATATATAACCCTTAAAGGAACCAAGTAAAATTAGCAAATTCCAAAAGGAGTTAAAGGTGCCAACAAAGCAAAACTTCGGGCCTCAGTCCAAGCTGGGCAAAATAAAGTTTGGTACTTAAAGGTTCAAAAATCAAGCCTAGTAGACTCAAAAATTCAAGCATAGATGATACTCGTGGGCTAAAAAATTAAGCTTGATACTCAAAGGCCCAAAAGTTTAAGTCTAATCGGTACATGTAGGCTAAAAAATTAAGTTTGGTACTCAAAGGCCCAAAAGTCCAAGTTTAGTCGGTACACATGGATTAAAAAATTAAACTTGGTACTCAAAGGCTCCAAAATTCAGGCTTAGTTGGCAAACGTGGGCTGAAAAAAAAAACCTTAGTACTCAAAGACCCAAAAGTTCAAGTCTAGTTGGTATACGTGGGCTAAAAAATTAAATTTAGTACTCAAAGGCCCAAAATTTCAAGTCTAAATGGTACATGTGGGCAAAATGAAGTTTCGTACTTAAAGGCCTAAAAATAAATAAATTTAAACCTAAGTGGTACTCGTGGGTAAAATTAAGCTTATTACTCAAAGGTATAAAAAATTCACGCCTAAACAATACTTGTGGGCTAAGTTAAGCCTAAACTTAAAGGCCCAAAAATTTAAGTTTAGATAGTACACATTGGCTAAAATAAGTCAGGTATTTGTGGGCTAAAAAGGGGTGGAAAAAAAAATCTCTAGCCAAACATGGCCTTATCCTTAAACCGAAAATCTGCATCCAAACGTGGCCCTATACTTCAGACTAGAATTTGCACCAAACATAGCCTTAAATCATCCCCTCTAAACTAGAAGTCTGCGCCAAACACGCCCTTGTCCAAAGATAAAAAGTACCACGCCAAACATAGCCTTAAATCACTCTTTCATCTCCTTCCCCGTTGCAGCACTCTTCTTGCCGATGAAACTGCCATCGCTTGACGCCTTCACTGTAAGAAACTTGCCACTGCAGCCCAGGTTGCACCAGTTTACAGCTTTGGGAAGTAAGCATCTCACCGTAGTCTCGACTTCAAACGCTGCATCTGGGCTGGCGCCACCACATTAGCATCACCCCACCCTCACCACCGTTCCACCAACCACTGGCTAGACATCTACCGACTGCCGAGTTCTCATTAAAGGAACGACCCAGCACCGTCGTGCTTGAAAACTCGGCCACCTCGAACATTGTTAGATGCCGCAGCTATGGCGCTGGCTTGGAGCTCACGATTATTGTCTTGCAACTTGAGAAACCACCTGTTGCTTGACCCAAACATAAATCCACTAGTCAGACGTCCATCACTTGGTGCAAGGACTGATACAACCGCTGAGGTCACCAACCAGGGATTCACCTTCGGCTCCGATTCACACACGCCTGAAGCAAAAAAAAAAGAGGTCCAAGAGACGGGCTGGGCAATTCACAGAAGTGGACCGTTGAAATAACAAAAGGGGCTGATGAACTCACCTTAAGGACGCCTTAGAGATGCCAACTACAGACGTAGGAAGTATGGGATCGCCTGCATGTGGAAAAAGAACACTTCATAGACTTCGACATAGTACCTATACAGGGAAGTATAAAAGGCGTCTACATGCAAAAGAAACCCACCTGTGCCAATTCAGAGCTCAAAATTACTTGTGGGAAAGCCACTGTCGAACCAATCCTTGCTGTTTGGCGTAGTATATCTCTTGTAGATGGTGGCGACATAGAATTAGAGTCGTGCTTGAGAAATTGGCCTTCTGCATTAGTATGGATGTGAGCAGCCCTGTAGGATAGGAGTCCAATCGGAAGGAATGATATTGCGCTCAATTCAAATTCTAAACTTGCCACCTGATCACTGAAAGGAGAGCCGGAGGTGATGTAGGGTTTAGAAAGTCAAGCAGAAGATTTATGGCTTTTGAAATTCTCTTTGTAATTCTAAAGAACATTCAAAGTGTTTTTCATCAAATTCAAATAAGTTCGTTGTATTCTTTACTAAATTCAAAGAAGTTCTTCGTATTTTTCACTAAATTCTAAGAGTTTGTCACCAAATCTGAGGCATTCTTTATCAAAGTCTCTAAATCTAGCATTTGATTCAAGATTGTAATGCTAAACCTGAAGATCAGCATTACTGAGAATCTAATAACCCTTAAAGAAGATCAAACACGAGCCATTTCTTTGAAAATTGTTCAAATTTCAAGCTAAACATTCTTGAAAGAATTAAAGGATTAAAGTTAAAGAGTAGAACCAACAAAATTTAATTTAATCCAAATTATTCGATCTCCCACAAGTTTTTTTGTTAATCAAGAATTTTGTTCTACAATATAAAGTGGAGTTGTATTTAAATTTTGTAATTGTCCATTTAAATTGAAGGATTATCTAAAATAGATTTTAAATATGTAATAATAAATTCAATTTGTATAGATGACAAAATATTTTAAATTATAATTTTTTTAAATTATAATTTTAACGAATAAAATAAATTTAAAATTTTTTTAATATTATATTAGAGTCATTTGAAACCTCTCACCAAAAATCTATCAATGCAGATGGGCCGCAGTGAATTTAGTGAAAAATGTTCTGTTGTCCAATTATTGGGTAATAGACAACTGATTTGAGGAGGGGGGGGGGGGGGGGGGGGGCGGGTGGGGTTTCAAAATCGTGTCATTGAACGATAATACGATGGTGGTGTGATGTGTGTCCCTGAAAGAAGACGCGTCGATGGGCCATTGGATTGTCTGAGGGGTTACCCTACAAAGTCACCGCCGTTGTCGCTTTATGATTTCTCCCCTGAAGTAATGCTCTTCATGCCCCGTCTCCCAAATGTGTTTTTCTTTTTTATTCTTTTTAATATAATATTATTGTCCCTACAAATTGCGTAGCGGGCATATAAATAGTGAGTTTAATTGATCAAATTCATGAAAATGGTCTTCTTCCCATTTATTTTAATCTAATTAAAGTCTAGACCCTAATGAATTATTGACGGAGTGGAAAAGGAAAAATGAGTGGTGGATTCAGACAAATTGCTTGATGGGTTGTGTCCCCTTAAATTTTGTCCCAAACTCAATACTAACCTCCCAAAGTATTTGCCAGCCAATGTTGTCCTCCAAGTCTATGACTGGATGTTAGCAATGATGTGCATGGGCATCGGCAACCAAATCTCTAGTAATAAATGATGAATGGACCATTTCTTTCATCAATTGGATATGTAAGTCCAACTGTGATGTGAACACATGTGGTTTTCTAGTATGCAATAATAGTATTAATGTAAAATGCCTTTGGAAATAAATAGTTTTCAATAACCATCCAATCTTTTTCTCCACTGTCAATTAAGGGAGTGTGTGTTTGTGTTTATAAATTAAATAGATGTAATGGCAAAAGTGATGTAAGAATTTTATATTTGACGGATTATAGTTCTATATGATGAATCAGAGCGTGGGTGTTTTGATTTTCAAAGAAACCAAACAAGTGTAGCGTAAGTAAACTTCTGTAACGATAAAAGAAAATTTAAATTTGCTACACCTGATTGGATGGAATTATAATATGAATTGTTTAACAAAATTTAAAAGTAATTCGGACCTTCCACCATTTGGGGTCCCGCGTGATTAAAAGTTCTAAAAACTACAGAGAAATTTAAGATTGCCCTTCTACAGAATCAACCTAGAATTAGCTTACTGGCATCTCACTTGGTTATGGCACAATAATAAAAAATAATAATAAAACAAAATGGTCATAACAAACTCTTTGTTGATTATCAATCTATGGAGGGCTGTTACCCTCAGGTCACAAAAATAATTACTGAACTCCGCATTTCCACACGGTCAAGCGGTCTGTAACGGGCAAGTGGGGCCGCATAAATTATCGGACACTGTCAGCTGGGGTGGGGACACAAGGCTGAATCCCACCCACGTGCGATCGCAGCATGTAGGACCCACCTGCCCAACATAGCGACAAAAAACAGAATAAGGAAAAGCTGCGGGTAAGCGTTCGTGAAAAAACTTGCCGGTCCACCTGGACCCTGCTACACTCGAGTTTTCCTCTATTATCCTAATACACGCGCCACGACGTAAAAAAACAAATGGAACTAATGAGTGGTGATTAAATAATTAATTAGCTCTTTTATATTCCTTGCCAAATATCATTTCATAAAATAACAAATGGAACTAATGAGTGGTGATTAAATAATTAATTAGCTCTTTCTATATTCCTTGCCAAATATCATTTCATATTATATCATATTTAAAGGATTGAATTAAAATTAGTAGAGATTATTTTAAATAATTTTTAATTACATTTGATATATCTAATTAATTATTTTTTATTTTAGTTATTTTGTACTAGGTTTAACATTAATTTAGAACTTTTATTCATCATAAAAACATACAATTAATCTTCATAATATAAAATATCTAAATTAATCATTTAAAACGAACATGACTTATATGAATGCTAAAATTTAAACTTGGTGTTTAAATAAGTACATTTAAATTTTGTGAATTTTATGAAAAATTATGAGTTTACGAATACAAATTTTTAACGTATATTTTTTAATAAGTGTTATTCTTGTTTGTTAGATATGCACTACCATCAACCATTTGAAACTTTTTGAAAAATTGATATAATGAACCGGAGGCAAAAAATAAAAAATAAAAAAATTTGATTTCATTAGAAATGTGTTTGAATTAATTCATATACAAATTATAATTATTCGATTGAACTACTACTTTCTAAAATTACTTCTGGTGGTAATAAAGTATAATTCTTTAATAAAATTAACATATGTTTCATTTTTAAATATGTGGAATTGTGGAGATAAAAAATTTAGGAATTATTTCTTTTATTGTTAAAATCGAGGGCAAATTTGTAAAATACTAATTGAGACTAGGGCACGTGTCGAGGTTGTTTTCGGGAAAGCATAAATCCAGTGATTAATTAAAGGAACCTTCACGTGCTTTGTTTCTCGTCTGAATTTAAATAAAATAACAGTGTTGGATGCATGCATTTGTCATACATGCAATCGATCTTATTCTATTTTATTTTTAATTCTGTTTAACAGCTCAAAAATAGATTATTTTAAATTTTGGTTTATCTTGTTTACGAATTAAAATCATTTCGTTTGTGTCATCTTTTTAGTTAGACGAGAATAACACTGTCATTATCCAAACATTATTATATTAATTTAAAAACAATTTGCATTGTTCATTCTTCTATTTGTTTGTCACATTCAGATTCTGTAGAAGTATTTTATGGGGAGGAACAAATGAGGGAACACGTTAACCAAAGTAGTACGTCATTAACTTTCATGGGCGTGGCAGACAAATAGTGGTAATCAATATCTAGGACTATGTAAAATAATACAATCTTGTATAACAGACACTAATATTGGTCAATTGGCTGATTTAATTATTAATATCCCTGAAACTTGTGCAAGTTTTGTTTTACGTACACTTCCCCCCTTTTTTTAATTGATTTGTTTTCGAGAAACCCGTTTCTTCATTCCCCTTTATTAACCAAAATTGATTAATAGATAAAAAATAAAATGTACATTTGGGCTCCACAAATTGCAAAATTCATTATTGGTTTTTGGAAAAAAATTTAAGCTTTAAAAAGCAACAATGCCTAGTGAGTAGTATCAAACAATCTGTTATTTATACTATATTATTAAATTAATAAAAAAATTTGATTACACAAAATAAAATTATATAATTATCTTTATTTAAATTTTTTTCAGTTTTATATCATTTTATTTTTCACATCTCATGTAACTTGTTAGTTTATATGTGTCGTCTCTTGAATTTTTTCAAATTATTTTTTTAATTTTCTTTTAACGATTTATCTTTTCATTATTCAAAATAAAATAATTAATAAGTTTGCACACACCTCGATCGTGTGACTGCACTAGTTTCTTATAATTTATCTCATATAAAATTTGCCGTAGGCATAGATATTCCAATTGACAAAGTTTCAACTTGCAGGTTAGATATGCAGCTTATTAAGGGATCGAATGATTTTCTTACAACACAGGAAATCTATTATATGCGTTCTGTTTGTTAATCAATCAAACTAGTATTTCTTTCTTGCTCTCTGATTTATTGTTTATGAAATTTGAGCACATGATGAGTTTGCATTAACCATTTTTTCTTCCTAACTGATTCGATTTTAGTTGAATAGTGTATGAACCTAACTGCTTACTATTTCCTCAGGCCTCTGTAAACTCGTGTTGGAAAATATTAACCAATGATCACATATTCCTAACTAGCTTCACAAAAGGTGGATAGAAGTTAACTCCCATTGGAAATTTTAATCTAGAACAAATCTCCACTTATTAAAAAGGAAAATTCAAAACAATGATGAAAATATATGTAACGGCCCATTTTAAAGTGACTGCTACGTGCTGAGTTCCAAAGGTGGGCATTTGGACTGATTTGTATGTCGGAATCCTGACCCAATCTTTTAGGCCCATAATTAGATAAATGATGGCCTACGCAATTTGTATAATATAGGGATTTTACATAAGAGAAAGGGGCCACAAAGTTGATAGATTCTAGTCTGTTTTTCAATTTTAGCTCCATTGGAAATTAATGTTGTCATTGGGGAATCGTTGCTATCAATTTCCTTGGACAGACATTGTCAAACGAAAATTACTTTCTATATCTTATTTGATTTTCATATAAAGATTCTTGAAGTGTCCATTAATGTGCATGTATCATCTAGTGCTAATATATTTCTTGTAAGAGGCTGTTTGGGTGTAGAATATGACTACACGCATATTGATGGATCCAACCACATTGTCGGATATTATATTCTAAATCCTCCCATTCTGTCATCCTATTATTCTTGCAGCTTATGCAGCCTTCAAACAAAATGATACTAATATATCTTTCATTTGCCAGACAGAAGTAGGGATGCTATTGAAAGGAACGTTCATTTTAGAGAGAATTTTTTGGGTGAGAGTACGAAAATATCTTTGGAGACAATGACGGAATGTTTGGGTGTGAATGAAAGAAGAATTGAGAGAAAATATAATAATAATGTTAAAATATGAAATTAATGATTGAATTGTGATATGAGATTGTTATGTGCAGAGTCTAAATTTGATATGACATATTGATATAATATAATGTCGATAGTGGCGTATATTTATTTGAATAAATTAATATATATATTTTTGATTATTATTGTTATTAATGTAGTAGTAGTTGTTGTTATCGTTATTATTATTGGTTTTAAGTACCGATGTGATGTATTGTTAATTTTAATATTTTTATTATTGTTATTATTATCAATTATTATTATTATTATTATTAGAAGCTAAACCTTTATTAATTATATTTTACTTACTATTATCATTATTAATAGTGTTATAGTTATTACAATTGTGTACATTCAATTACAGTTAATATTATTATTTTTTATAATTATATCTATTTTTATTTGAGATAATTATTATATTTATATCCATATAATGTTGCAAAGGAAATAAAGCATTTTTTGTTGTACAATGTACAATTGCTTAATTAGCCTTAGTTTAAGTTCTTATATTTTTATACCTTTCTTACTCTATTTTTAACTTATTATTTTATTTGTGCTTTTTGTTTGAATTTTTTCTACTTCCAAACTCTTGTAATCTTTCTTTCTTTATTTATTTTTAATATTTTATACTTTCAATCTTAAATAATTTTATTTTTATTATTTAAAACATAATGATTTTATAATATGTAAATATATTTACACGTGAACAGGGTGTGTAATTTTTAATAGTCTGTTATTATTATTTTCATTGTTATTATAGTTAATAGCAGCGATATTTTTTACTGTTATTAGGGATATAATTAGATCTTATTGTTACCATCGTTAAGATAATGATGATGGTTATTATTATTGTTTTTATTTTGATTATTATTAATAAAAAATTTAATGTTATTATTATTTTAAATAAGATTATTACATCATTTCCTTCAATGCAAATGCAAAATCCCACTACCATTCTTGCCAAATTAGAAGATTTCAAAAACTATGCAAAACTTGGTTCATTGTGGCTCGACCTTAGGCACAATCATATGTAGAGTAATGTTTTTAAAATCAAATCAGTGATCAATCCAGCCAATTTTCTATATTACTGATTCAACATCAGGTGTTAGAAAACCAATTAATCCAGACTATATTACATAAAATATTATATATTGATATGAATTAATATATATGTATATTATATCATAGAAAAATAACAGAAAATTCTATAAAAAAATAAAAAATATTAATATTAAAGACAAAGCATTCAAGAAAGAATCTTTTAACATATCCACGAGTAAAAACACAATGACCATAGAATATTCTCTCTCTATGTTTTTCTTAGTGAGATATGAGGTGAATTAATTATTAGTATTAATGATATGATAACTTTTACATTAAAATCACTAGTGTAAATGATTAATAAAGAGAAATCATTGACAACAATATTGCTTATGCTTTTTACATTTCTCCTTGAAAATAGAACACTACCAAAAATATGCCAAATTGAGACGGAAAATTTGATATGGCTAAAACTTGTCCCAAATTAGGGATGGTAAATTTAAAACTGCTCTAAAGCTATTCCAATTTAATAATAACGTATGATTCAAAAAATAATAAAGGAAACTGAGCTAAAGCTGTCCCAAATTTTAGAATGACGATGGAATCATTCTAAAGTCATCCTAGATTGGGACGGGTATCATTACCCATCCCAAAATTTGGAAGCCAAGCCATCGCAGATTTGGGACAGCTTTGGGATGAAAGCTTTATTGCATTGACATAACCGTTCTAAAGTCATCCTAAATTTTCATTAAAAAAATAACAACAAAAAATCATCCTAAAATCATCCCAAATTTCCCATGACTTAGGATGGCTATTTCCTTGGATTGAAAGACTTGTCCCAAAACTATGTCAAAGTTCAATTTAAACAATAATAAAAAAAATCATTCCAAAACCATCCCTGATCTAAGGATGATTTGGGATGGTTCTTTTCCTTTCGTGGAAAAATGGTTCTACAGCCGTGCCAAAATATATTTTAAAAAATAATAATAAAACCCATTCCAAAACTGTCCTTGATTAGGGACGGTTGCTTCAGTGGATTGAGATAACTGCCTCAAAATTCAATTTAAATAGAATTAAAAAACCATGCTAAAATTGTTTCGGATTTGAGACAGCTTCAGGGTGATTATTTCTTTAAGGTGCAAGAATCGTCTCAAAGTTGATCCAAAATAAATTATAGAACACAGTGATTAAAATTGTTCCAAAGTGATTCCAAATCTGGAATGGCTTTAGGACAAGAGTAGTATTGGATTGTTTGTTCCAAAGCCATCCCAAAATTCATTCTAAAATTGTATTGGATTATGCATCTCAAAGCCGTTCCAAAATTCATTCCAAAATTGTAATCAAGAATTGTGCAAAAGTTGTTTCAAATTTTGCAATAAAACCCATCCCAAATATAATTTCAAAATTATATTTACAAAAATCATGCTAGAGCCATCCTAGATTCTAGTACAGTTTTTGGCCATTCTAAAACTGTCCTAAATTTCAAAATATAACCAAACAATTTCTAACATTTATAACCTTTCAAATTTGAGATTTCACCCAAATCAACCATTGGGAGAGATAGAGGGTGTAGGCGAGATGATAGGTTTTCAGTAGGATTACTTGTTTTATTGATATTATTCATATTTTATAACATAACATGCAGATATTTGTATCCTTTTGCGATATATCTTTATCATTTTTTTGTGTTTTTTTTCTTCAGTATGAATGTGAAGGACAAGTGCGAGTTTTTGTAAGATATGAGTAATTTGATTCCCATGTGTCGCTATTTTCAACCACTGTAAAGGGGTATTTTGTGGTTTTTTTTTTGTATTCTTCGTATGTTTGAGGGAAGAACAAAATTCTTAGATGCAATTGTGCGCTTTCTTTGCTTTAAAAATGTTTACAAATATGCTTTTCTATTGCTGCCCTTAAAAGTTTAGCACATGGTGTGTGAATATATATTTTATTGCAAATTTTTGTTTCTATGGTGTAAGGGTAGTAGGTATCGATCTTGAGTTTTAGATAGAAAGTGAAATACTTTTTATGATTTTTAGGTAAAATGTTACGTAAAATTAGATGAAAAATGTATAATAAAAACTTGCCAAATAGTAGGGATTTGACACCATAATTCAAAAATGGGGTTCTTGAATTTTTTGATTGGGTAGTAAACCTTCACGAGTATATGGAGGGAAACAAAATTAGATATCCATACTCCATTTGTAAGAATATCAAATTTCTAGAGCTCGATGTAGTTAATGTTCACTTATTAAAGAAGGATTTTATTTAGAATTATTATAATTGGATAAGCGATGGCGAAACCCCATACTAGAAGACTACAAATGTAGAAGTAAGTACCATAACAATCCCCTCAACCTCAAAATATATTACATCAACATAGAATTTAGATTGGGAGCACCATATGATATACAATGTACCTACATATTGTATAGGCATTGCACATGCGATTATGGGCCTTTCCTAGGGGGTATGAGCAGCACTTGACTTTGAAACCACCCATTGTGGAGGGAGTACAAGTTACGGTACAGGGGATGTAGATGAGTTAACAAATAAAATTTTTTGATGTTTTGTGTGAAGTTGACCAACCACTATATATGATTGTGAAAATTTCTCATTGTTGTCTGCAGTTGCCTGATTGATTAATATTAAAGTGGATCAAAACATGTAGTAAAGTTGTTACGATGATATTTGGAAACTAATTGGTGAGATACTCCCAATTGATCATCAAATATTTCCCACTTTCTATAGTACTAAAAGGGTTATAGCAGATTTGGGTCTGCTTGTCATGAAAATTAATTGCCTGCATGTTGTATTGGAAAGATGATGGAGACTTACAATATTGCAAATTTTGTGGAGAGGCTAATTATAAAGTGAAGAGGAACCCCTTGGCACATGAGAAGTAAATTCCACAGAGGCGTTTGTTCTACTTTCCTTTCATTTTAAGATTACAAAAGGTTATATGCGTCAATGATGACAACTGAGCATATGACTTGGCATGCAAGTCATAAGACAGAAGGCGGTTGCATGTACCATTCATCACTTCAACAGAGCTTATCTTGATTTCATAGTTGATCCTCGTAATATATATCTTGGTTTATGTGTAGATGGATTTGTTCTTCATTGGTCTTACGGGACAACATATTCTTGTTGGCGTCTTGTGGTGACACTATATAACCCACCTTCAAGAATATGGATGAAGTATATGTACATGTTTCTAACAGTAGTAATTTTAGGTCCATTAAATCTAAAGAGACTTATAGATGTATACCTTTAACCATTTATAAGAGAGTTATTACAACCATGGATGATAGGAGTAGTCATGTATAATGCTCATTAGCAATGTTATTTCAATATGTAGGCTACTCTATTTTGGATAATCAATAACTTGCTAACATATTTCATGTTGTTTGGTTAGAGTGTAGCTAGAGTGATGGGATGTCCGATTTACTTTGATTTGAGTAAATCTTTTTACTCGTGTTATGGTAAAAAGACTTGTTACTTTGATTGTCTTTGTCGATTCCTATCACCCAGTCATCCATATCAAAGGAATAGAAAAAATTACATGAAGTGGTAGGTTGAGAAACATGTTATGCCCTTAAGAGAGAGAGATGACTAGATTTGGGATCACGTCAGACACATTTTATGGGTTGTGGATGATCCACATGGTAAGCTGCCGAGATTTAGAGTTGATCACAAGTGGACAAAAAGAAGTATATTTTGGGATTTGCCATACTACAATACAAACCTGCTATGGCATAATTTGGATGTAATACATACAGAGAAGAATGCATTTGATAACATTATAAACAAAATTATGAATGCTAAAGGCAAGTCGAATGACAATCTTAATGCCTGAAAAGTTGTGAGCATCAAATGTGATTGCCTCGAGATAGTCGTGCCATTGGATAGTGTAAGTCCTAAACAAAAATCTACATACACCGTTTCCTAAGAACAAAAACACGAGCTACACTAGTGACTAAAAGGACTAAAGTTTTTAGACAGTTATGCTTCCAACATAGGATGGTGTGTCGACTTGACTGAGTTGAAATTACATAGTTTAAAGTCGCATGACTATTATGTTTTCATGGAGAGGTTTTTACCCATAGCATTAAAGGACTTACTTCCTAGATTTGTGTGAAGTGTATTAGAAGAGGTGAGCTTGCTATTTCACTAGCTTTGTATGCCTGTCCTATGTATTGGTGTGCTATATTGAAATAAAGGATAAAGTATCACATATAATGTGCAATTTGAAAAAGATATTTCCTCTTTCGTTCTTTGATTCTATGAAACATATAGTAGTGCATCTCTCCTTTAAGGCAAGGATAGAGGGCCTAGTCTAATATAAATAGATATGTCCTTTTGAGAGGTATGTTAATATTACATTGTTACTTTATGCTACTATTCAACTACAATAATGTATGAGTTGTACCTTTGTCATATAGGTTCCTATACAATTTATTAAGAAAAATTATGAATAGAGCCTACGTGGAGGCGTCAATTGTTGAGGAATGCATATAATGGAAGAGATAGGCATGTTCATTTTGTACTATTTTGAATTAGATGTGGCTTTAAGGTAGACGAGGCCACTAAGGAATGATATGAGTGTCATGTCATTAGTTGGTCCCCTTTTCTCCATATTTAATCATCCTGGTCAATCATCTTGTGAATAGTCTCTAAGATACATGATAAGTGAGGAACGACAGGTTACACAAAATTATGTACTTCTAAATTATCCAAAAGTGGAGCCATTATATAGGTCTATTGATAGCTTCCTATTTTTGATCAATATTTCTCTTTCTGTTTTGAGCTATAACTTCAATGACAAAATATAAAACACATGTAATAGGTTGTTTGTGAAACATTCTGACGATTCTCATGTTGATGCTGATGCTATTATCGTAGCTCAAATTGCACAATGGTTCAAAGCTTATGTGAGTCCACTTAATTTCATGTCCACTTGACTTCTCTTTATCTACCTTGGTAATGTGTTTGGTAATTTCTACAAATTTCTCTTAGGTCGATGACCTAGTTAACAACTTTTTCAACTTGAAGTTACGTAGCTTGGCATGGGGCCTTTCTAATTATGTTACAACTTAAGATACTTTATTAATGGTTTCAAGTTCCACACCATAAGCCATGGCTAAGGTAAATTGACTCAGAATTATCAAATTTGTGTCCATACTTCATGTTTTGACAACCTAGAGTATGATTTCTATGGTGTTGATGAGGAAATAATCCTACTTAATTACATGTAGTTACTGAACATGCATGCTACCTTATTTAAATATCAGTGGTAGATCCTTACAGAGGTTAAAAAGTGCACCCGAGATATAAGTTGGTTGAGATCAATCCTGCTAGAGTTTACAAGAAAAATGGGCCTTTCATCCTAGCACAAGTTGAACAAGTTTGTTATAGTAAATGTCCTAACATGAGAAGGGACAAGAGTGAATGGATAGTGGTATGCAAGATGAAAACTAGATCAATTATTGAAAAGTGGTGAGAGGATGTGCTATACCAACCAGATAAGGAGGCCATATGCCCTCTTTTGAAAACTGTGTCTGATGTGCCTAGACTACATGATTTTACTAGTATGTAGTTATTCGTTTACATCACTAAGTGATGGCACATGGACAATCTGACCTATTGAAGGGTAGCTCCAATGGGAGTGAGTCACTAGTGGATGAAGAGGACAATGAGAGAGAAAGTGATGATGATATTATTATATAAAAATTTGTCTAATAGTTAGGTGTTACTCTTGAGGGGATTCCCTTGTCGTGTAAGGTTTAAAGTACATTGCATTTTTGATGACTTTTATTGTGCTATTCATATCTCATTATGCTTGTTAGTAGTTATCCAACATCATAATCACATTCACTTAATTGCAAGCCATATGATGAATAAAATGCTTTGTACAAACTCTCAAAAAGTTGGTGGAAATTCATTACATAGGCTTTTTATTCCTAAGTGACTACCTACTTCTCGTTGTCATCCTGATTATTCTGTTGCATGGCATCCTCATCAATAACATCATTTATACGTCCCAATAAGGTTTCATCAGGAAACATAAGGATTAACTAGTGAGATGGTGGATATAGTACCTGGGAATGATGTACGACCTCGTCCAGCCATGTACATGATGTATCGCTCCATTCAGTCCATTTGACTATGTAGGTTGTGAAACTTAGCCATGAAATCATCTTGCAACTATTGTTGCTATGCCTCTAAGTGGTGGTGGACATTTTGATCATGAACCACTAACTCAATGGGCTTTATGGGTGCTTCTTCCTGCTATATTTCATCTGCATTTAGAGATGGCAAAGTAAATAGTAGACTAGAGACCCTAGTGCTCCTTAGTGTTCTCAAAATGAACCTCAGCTTCGTGATAAGGTGGGGGTGCCAAAAAGACTCCCTCACATTTGAGCACATTGATGCTTCCCCTCGTTAATTATCTAGTCGACGTTGAAGTGCTTTCCTTTAATAATGTAGTACAAGATCATTGCATGTTCTCGTGTGGTGGTGGCATGGTGGTTAATTGGTCGAATCCTTGCAGCAATGAAATGCTATTAGGTTTTGCATAACAAATTCAACCCTGCGATGCTAAATGAATTGATGAAGTGATTAGTGAGAGAGACATTCCACCCCTGTTGATCTGGGCACAATACATTAGCCACACTTTTTAGTGCTTGTCAACTATATATGAGCTCCTCAAATTGATTATTGTGAGGGTCATTGGACATAACAAAATGTGCATTGATTTCTTTGGAATTGATGTCAACATGTATATCCCGAACATAAACTCAGTCCTTTCTCCTTTTAGCTAAGTTGGTGTAAAACTCTTGCACAATTGAAATAATTGCATTCTCCTCTAACTATCAAGTGAAGTAGTCCCATTGTTTTTGTGTTATATGGGGGATATGGTGGGGTCATTCCTTATATTATTTGCTAACCCCCTTTCCATGACAAGTGCTTAATATTCTATCACATCCTTAGCATGGGAAGCTGCTTCCGATGACACATACTTCCCATGGTCATAAGACTAGCATGCTTTTTGTGCTCTTACAGCCATTTGTCCTACACAAAATATCATAGTTAATAGTTGGTACAGAATGAGCCAAAATGTCTACACTGTTCCAACTACTCCAAAAGTCATATAAGAGTAAAGCATCACTTGAGGAATAAGGATGTGCACCAACATATTCTACTTAAGCTTCAATTTACACATGAATGTTAATCAAGACCAACATGTTTCACGAACATGTGCACACTCCCATGTTATTACATGACCCTTCAAATCCACAAGTTTTCACACAATCAGGACCATCTTCCACAATGCACCTAACCTTTCCACCCCTTATGAATCACAAACATGCCAATACCATGCAAACATTTCCATAATACACCAAATATTTCCACAATTGCGAAATGTTATTTCATGAGTTATAAAAGAAGAAATGGACAATTTTCCAAGGCTTTTTTAAAAATCTAAACACAAGGTGCCATTTCATCAATGGAATGACAATTCACAAGCTTCTACACAATCAAGCATCCATCATCTAAGAATTTCGTAAATTTACATTGTAGCATTTTGCCAAACAAGTTACATGCGAACAATTTGGTACCCAATAATTCCAAAAATAAATTGCCAAATAATGATCCCCAAACAAAAACCCAAACATATTCATTCAATTCACCAACAATTTTCATAAAAAATGCCATAAATCTAACGAACAATTGATGAGAAATTGGTTATATGCATCACTTGTTAATTCTAATAAAAACTTCACAAAACCACTTTCCATGTAATAATCATCAACATTCATCTTCAACACATGGAATTACACAACAGTGTCCATTCTAGTGCAATTAAACCACATAAATAAGCCAAACATGGGCAACACATCAACACTTTATTATGGGAAGAGCAAAATATTCATACTCATTCAATTCAATTTTTGTAATAAAATAGATCCCAACCTATCCATTAAACAAGATGAAATAGAGAATTAAATACAAAACTTACTTGGTATTTGGTGTGTAATGGAGATTCCTTTCAATGATATGGAAGAGCTAGGAGTAGTGAAAGTGAAATACATAAGGGGCTCCAAAATGTTTTATACTCAGCCATCGTCTTGGTCATTATGACAACTGGGACAATGAGAGCTTTTTTAAAGTACTCATTCTCCCTGAAGTCACAATGACAAGAGACGATGAAATTCTCAGCCAGCACATTGATCTTCATTGTCGCGATGACGAAGGCGACATGTAAACAAAGAGTTGCATATCACCTCATTGTCACGGAAATGAAGGTAACACAACTCTTAGTCTACACATCCCCTGCATATTTTCTTATTCTCTTAGCATATTAGTTATGAATCATACACGCCCACTTGGTTGTACCATTACTTCTATGCAATCTTAGTGTTGTTAATTGGTGCCTTTTTTTGCTATGTCTCAACAAAATGAATTCACATAAGACCTAGTGGATAACATAGCAACATGCAAGCCTTTAAGAAAAAAGCAGCTAAAGTTGAGTGGATCTCATAAGAGAAGTGGGATGAGATATTTGGCAAGTAGGTGAAAGATACACATTGAGCAGTATACAACAAAAATCGGGTCAATTGAGCAGCTAACAACACATTTGCATTTACCATTTATTGAGGTTGCTCAGTTTCAGTCACTACACATAATGAATGAATGTTGAGTAATTATTTTGTTTGTGCTTGCTTATAGTTATGTTTTCATTCACCATTTATATGTGTTTAGTTATATTCATATAATATAGTTTAATTTAACTGATTTCAGAATTTTAATTAATTATTCAGAAGTTGACATTAGGAAGGCCACAAACTCCGCTAATTTACTTTAGAGTGTGGAAAAACGTTGCTGGACAATGGGTTGGACCTTGTACACAATCACAGAGGATAAAGACAACTATTAAACACATCTTGTTGACTACAATGTCATGTGTTGTGATGTTAATGGCTCAACAAATTTGTAGGAAATGATGGAAAAAAATGCAACAAGACCAAAACACCACTGAGGACCCGAAGGGATATAAGTTAGAGGGCGGAACTGCATCTCGCTCCACCAACAGTAACATTACTATCCTTAATGAAATAAGAGGCTATGTCATTTGGGCAATTGTCTTGTGCATCCAATAGCTCAGCTTGCTTGCCTGACACTAAGTTAAGAGCAATGTGAACATCCTTAACAGCAATTACAGAAGAAAGATATTGAAATGGATGACTATAAGATAAGATTAGTACACATAAACGTGAAACTAAACAAGTTTATGAGGATTGTTGCCAAGAAATTAGGCATCAACTCCTTGGACGATGGTGAAGTTGAGGAAGATGAAGACATCGATAGCTAGATGTACCACTTATGTGTCCAACCTTTTGCAATCTCTATCATTAGTTATGTTTGAAATGATTGGAATTGTATGAACTTTTGCTTGAACTTGCTTGAACAAATTGTGTATTTAAATTACTACTTCTAGTATGTATTAATATAAAAAATGTTACATATTAATAATTTTATTCATTTATCCCAAAATAAGGTAGTATCACATATTGGGAGTATGAATTAAAAAGGTAGGAAAATGTGCAAAATTCAATAAATTTATGTGCAAAAATTTGTGAAAAAGCCGTGCCAAAAATGTCCAAGATCTATGCCAAAACCTTTAATGCAAACCTGTCCTAAAAGACTCATCCCCAAGTTATGTCAAAGTATCCATGCTAAAGCCGTACTAAAAAATCCTTTTCAAAGTCATGCTTAAAAACTTGTTTCAAAGCCATTTTAAAAAAACTGTTTCAAATTCATGCCAAAAATCACTGTCTCAAAATTGTGTTAAATTCTGTCATCTAAAATTTAGGACCGACTTCTCCTTAAACGGTCCCCATATTCTGCGATGTGGTCATTTGGGATGGCCTACATTCTGGTCGCAGATGCCTATTTAGGTTTTTCTGATAGAGGAAAGGCAGACAAAATAATATAATATAATGTATAGGAACGTTAATTAATGAGGTAAGATTCCTATTTAAGCATCGTTAAGCATCCCTATTTATCAGCTTATATTTTCAATATTTTCTTGAAAGAAAGAGGGACGATACATTAATGCTAAGGAACTCAATTAATGAAGCAACATCATATTCATCCCTTTTCTTTCTTAAACTATAGTTCATGCGAACCGCTTTGAGCTGGTTGACCGAGTCACTAATTTTACCAATTTTGACCAGTTCAAGATTTTTGTTACCAATTGGCCTGAACACGTAACCGGATCTTGGTTTAACAGGTGGGAAGTGGCCAATTCTCAAAACATTCATTTAAAGATCTTGTCGGTCAAACACCCAGTCATCGCACCAGGGCTCCAATGATAGACTCAAGGCTATGTTTGTTTTTATTTTAGGATGTGAACTGTTTTAAGTAAGAGAGAGAGAGAAAATTTGAAAAAAGAGAATAATGTGTTTTTTTGATGATAAAAATGAAAACAAACATTGGCTTTGTTTCGATGACCTCAGCCCATTGAATCAACCTCCACAAATCTAACCAACACTAGTCAGATGCGGCCAAGACGGTGACTGGCTACTGGAAAAAAAAAGGACCATGAGAGAGAACACGAATGGGAGAGCCATGTCCAACGTGCAGTGGTAATCCAAAACAAGTGTAAAATGGATCTTTTGGAGCTGCAACTCAATGGAGTAAAAAGAATTGGACATCAGACCATGAACTCAACAGAGAAAAGAGGATTTCCAATCGAGGGAAGACAGAGAAACTAAATGGAAAAAATAATAAAGAGAGAGAGAGAGAGAGAGAGAGAGTATTGATGTCAAAGGGCTGGTGCAGCGAAGAGAGGTCACATGGGAGAGATTTTCATGGGCAATTTTTTCTCAGATTATCCATGCAAAATGGATTCCACTTTTCTCAAACATTTTTCAGGGAAGAAGTGCTCTTCCAGCCAGAGCCTACAACAATCCAATTCACCAAACAAGCATGTTACTAAAGATAATGTGGCATCAGTTCCCCCATGCATGATACAAAGTAGGCTCAGCTACAGGCGCAGTAAAGTTAACGGAGGGCATACACAGAAATGATTACATGCACACAAAACATTTATCAGTATGAAAAAGGGCACTCCAACATTCCACTGATGGTGATGGAACGTACATTCAGAGCCAGGCACGGTGAATATATATACTACCAGAAGAAATTATTGGGTGGAGAGTCCTCATCGCGAGACGGAGAGTGTATGTGCCGGCCCTCGTACGTCGTGATCACCATTCTAGGATCGTCTGCTAGTCGTTCCACGCGTTTCTTGACACCACACTTGTCTTGCGTGCAACGGTAATAGCTCCTGCTGAATGCATATATATACCACATATTTATTTCTGTAACAGAAAAGGCACACAGGCGCGTAATAATACTTGACAGGGTGTCTCATCGTGTCAATTTTAAGTCATTGTTATTTCTTGTAATTTACAGCTCTTAAGCAGTGGCTAACAAACTGGCTATTTCAGAGCTATCATCTATGATAAAACAACTAGGTTGCCATTCTACAGCCTCCATTGGTGGCCATTGGATTGCATGCAATTATCGGTTTTCACCATCCACGATCACCTTGATCCATCCAATAATGTTGGTTACGTTTGCTTTTACTTTTTATATCACAAAACATACATTATAATCATTATATTTTTAAAAATTTTTTTTTTCTCAATCTTACTTTTACACAATTTTAAATAAAACACAATAAAAAAAATACCAAAAAATAATAATAAACGTAACCCTTGTATCGAGGACCATCCAATAGTTTCCCTCCATTGGAAATTATAAGAGAACTTCTCAAGCCATATTTGTTACTGATTCATATTCTATTATTCACATTATAATATCCAAAGGTGATTAAAGGGCATAAACATATATTGGATGAGTGTGTGAATTTATAGCGCCTCTAAAAATAATGATGCACTCATTAGAAAGGTTTTCACGGAGTGACGCAAGACTAAAAGCCCAAGTTCTATGTCCTGCAATTTAAAACGAAATAGATGGTCAACTTACAATGAAAACGATGGTCATATAGCTAGTCTATATATATATACACAAGTACTAGCCATTCAATTATTACAAGTATTTCTTTTGAAAACTTGAGGGGTTTTAGGGTTCTATAAAGGCGATATCCTCTTTCCTTTTTGCAGCAAACTCAGAAAAACCAACGCTCGACGTTTCGTTTTCCTGTTCAAAATGTGTAAACTTTGTCGTATAAGCAGTGAATAGGTAATGAACATGTAATGGTAGGCTACTGGAGAGAGCGGCGGGGGGGGGGGGGGGGTGGACCACTGTGCTTTTACCTAGTACAAGAAAAATGATTGGCAATTGCTGGATCCATGACAAAAAACATTAAGTTTTTTAGGCAGAGTGGGCTCTCGCCTCTCTCGAGCATGTCCGATAGAAATGTATGAAAAGTTGCGCAAACTTTTGGCAAAAATGAGGACGAAAGAGAAGGAAACAAATATTACGATGGTAATCATTTGACAATAAAAAAGTTGGTTTGCTTTTTAACTTAAAGGGTGTCTCTTCTCCTTACATAGATCCTCATCATGTGAAAAAACAAAACACATAAAGGAGGCATAATTGATGATCATTGATATCTCCCTTTTTTCCTTATATCTTAACACTAATTAATTGATGATGATAGTTAGATAAGTAATGGAGAGTAAATTCAAATATTAACCCACTGTTCACTGTCTTGTATAGTTCAAAACATGTACATAAAGTATTTGTATTAGATTGTTATAGCATGTAAGCTACCATTTCTAAGGTCCCACAAAATATAGATGAACTAACTCATTTGTTTGAAAGGAGTCGTGTTTGAGTAGTTACAGCCAGAACTTAAGATTTGCACATGTGCTTAAAACTTGAAGAACCAAGAAAATTGTTACCTGGGATGTTGGGTGTTGTTGACAACTTTCTGTCCATACTTTCTCCATTTATAGCCATCATCTAACACATCCACATCGCTCATGGTCTTGAAGCAAAACCTGGGCTCTCTCACCTTTTTTCTAGCCTTAATCTTCTTCATCTTCATTGCCGGTACCCTGAGATGATCAGCCACCTCACTTCTATTCAGGTTCCTGCAACCCCAAGCCCTAAAAATCACCGAAAATAATTAATGCATGAAAACAACAATTTATCAACAATTCTTTGCATTAAGATAAGTAATATGAATGTTTAATTTACCAGTAGCTTGAAGCTGATCTTTGCAAAGAAAGTATCTGGGGTGCATCTCCCGCAAGCTGAGATGTGAAACCTTCCTTTTGCTTGGTCACTATAGACTGATCATGAGAAAAGATCATTAGAGTTGGATCGTCTGGTATGGAAGCGACGGTTTTGAGGGGTACTGTTTGGCTGCACCCATATGGAAGAGAAGCGAAATTTGTATGAAAAGGGAAAACCCCAAGCTGGGACGGCATCATCATATCTTCCTCCTCAAACAAGCTGTGGTTAGGCACGGGTTGGGATGCAGAAGCCATATCGTTACTTGTCTCTGTGTCAAGAATGTTGAAGAAGAGGCTGAGGAAAGGCTGCCTTGGTTTCTCACACTAGAGAAAAATTTGGGGTTTGGGGAAAGGATATTCTTTTAGGCTAGGCTATAGTTGCAAAAAGACTAACAAACTAGGGCTTATCTCAGAGTTTTGGGATAGATTTTATGTGGACAAATTCCAGAAGTCTCTTTGATAGAAAGTAACTAAATACGAACAATATAACAGCCAATTACTTTCTCTTGTGGCCTTTTCCAATTGCACAGTTCTTGGCACTCTTTGTGGATTTAAATATTTAGTAGGAAAA
The DNA here is from genome assembly GCA_019155195.1 of Avicennia marina. NCBI lineage: Eukaryota > Viridiplantae > Streptophyta > Magnoliopsida > Lamiales > Acanthaceae > Avicennia > Avicennia marina. Next base: position 13,311,521 of record CM032754.1, on the reverse strand, counting down.
ACTGCATACACTATACATATATTAAACATTAATTAAATTTATTAATTATAATATAAATAAAACTATTATATTTTTTTGAAAATTAAAGGTGAGGGAAAAGAAGAGGGGAAATTCGATTTTTTTATTAAGAGAAAAGAGGAAAAGTTTAAAACTAAAATTAAATGTAGAAAAATTTAAAGAAAATAAGGATAATTTGATAATTTAACATTAAATATCAATAGTTAGCTATAACTATAGGCATTATAACATAGATAATATATATAGATAGAGTTCAAAAGTATAAATTAAAAATATAGACACAAAATCAAAAAAAGGGAAAAAATTTTGGCCCCCCACGAACTACAGTACAAAAAAATTGCTGGATTGGCATGGGCATTCTAGGACGGCTTTAGGAAAATTGTCCTAAAACTATCTCAAATTATTTTTTTAAAAAAATAGAAAAAAACGCCCCAAATTCATTTTAAGCTTTGGAATTGTTATCAACTCATCCTAAAGCTGTCCCAAAGTGGCATGGCATTTAAAAATTGTGTTTAATTCTGGCTTTAGATAGGCGATTGGTTATTGAGGAAATATAGTCGAAAATCCATTTCAAATAAATTTTAAAAATATTTAGAATAAACCATTTTAGACCTTTCTCGATTTTTGGTATGGTTTCCCAGAGTTGTCCTCGATCTGGGATGGCTTTAGCAAGGAATTTTGCTTACTGTGGCCATACCAACCCAAACCCATCCACAATATATTCAAAAACATGGAACGACTTTGGGATGAGAATTTGAAGAACCGTTCCAAATTTGTTCCAAAATATTGCAAGGAAAATACTAAAAAAACTCCATGCCAGAACTATCCAAGATTTAGGGGCTATACGAGGGGATTTTGAAGAACTATCCCAAAGTCATTTTGAAATATTGCAAGAAAAATGTTTAGAATAAATTGTGCCAAAGTTGTCTCAGTCTTTGGGATAGTTGATTTATGCCATCCCAGATCTAGGATGGTTACTAGCCATTGTTCCAAATTTGCCACAATTTTTTTTTCTATTTCAATGCTGTTCCAAATTGCAAAATATAATTAGTCAATCCCTAACATTTGTGAAGACCACACAAATTGTCTTATTACTATGTGGCATTTTAACGAACATTTTCCATGCAAAATTTTCATAGCCAACTATTTAAACTCAAATTTCACATATGGCCCCATTTAACAACAACCAATGAAATATAGTGTTTATATTGCTCCAAAATCCCTAACCACAAGAATAATCAATCATCCTATCATCCAACAATGCACATAATTTTTTCCAATATTCACATATTCACATGGTGTGTAATACGATGAAAACATCACTTATCCACACTACTTGCACTGCTAAATAACCAAACTCATGTAAATATTAGATGATGGAATAACAATCCCCTAATCTAGAGTTAGGCGAAGCGTAATGGTAAAAAATTAGGTAAACCTTAGAGTTATTTCAAGGCATTGGGCATAGAAAAATTACATTTCATTGTAAACTCTTGTTGCAATAAGCTAAAACAATTGAATCTATTAGGTTTAGTCACTACACTTACTTGGTGGATGGAGTGAACACAAGCATCGCCAAGGTGGATTGTTAGCTTCCCAATTGAATTGTTGTGAATGAAATGGTGAAGAATGGCATGAGATTTGATTCTATAGTGTGGTCATTGCAATTGTTGTTTTGACAAAGTAGTTAACAATGCATTTGTAAGCCACTGTTGTCCTCAAAATTGCAACAAAAGGGGATGATGTTACCTTTTGTTTGCGCATCTTTCCCTTTGTCACGACAAGCCTGGACAACCAAATGCTTTGTTTGGTCTTTGCCAAGCTTGTCGTGATGATGATGATGATGTGCAGGCAAAGAGCTTCATCTCCTTGTTTGTCACAATAACGGAGCCAACATTAGGCAAGGAATCTCACTGCCCTTGTTTTCATGATGACAACGGACTATGAGACTCCACCACACGTAAGGGACATTGTGACAACCACCCAAACGATGTCTGTGTCATCTGCATCGTCTATGATGTCAAAACCATAAGAAAGATGAAGACAAATTAGTGTCTTTAGACATTAGGATTTGGGATAGGTTTTTTATTTTTACCTATTGTAAGGCCGTCCCAAGTTCCACTAAAATTTAAAACCCTCTCTCCCTCTTTCATTTTCATTCTCCCAGCTCTTCGTCCTCATTTTCTCATAGACAACTCAACAAAACCCTATGCCAACCCCTCCAAAAATTCTAGCGACTTTATTTGGTAATTAAATCATCAATTTTGTCTACACTAAAAACAGACCTATGACTAGTGTTGGGGTGAAAATATCTCCTTTCCACCATATGTGAAACCACTGTGATTGGTATGTCTCCCTTTATGTAATTTTTGAGCATTCCACCGCACAACCATTATTCTATCCACATTTTCATGTATAAAATAATGGGTTCTATGTTGTGGTGGAAGAAAATGTGAAATTAGGTATTTTTTTACACATGTATATATTATGAGCATTGTCAATTTTATGTGTTTTGTCAATTTGGATTTTAGGTCTCAAATTCTAAATGATGTGGTTTTTAATTCAAATTGTAGTAAATATTTCGGGCATTGATATATCTAAACAATAAAGCTGAGGGTTTGATTGAAGATACCTACGATAAGCAAGGTAACATAGCCCAAAAGAAGTTTTTGCTAGAAATAATGGTGTTTCGTCATATTCTTCATCTCCCTCCCTTTTCCTTTTCTTATTCCTTTTCAAGGCAATCTATGTTCAAGATAGAAAATACAAACTAGATGTTCTTGTGTGTGTGTTTTTTTCCCTAATTAGATGTGAAAAGCTTTTGAAATTATTACAATTTGTATCTTTTAATACATTTTTGTTTCTTATGTATGATTATGTATCCTAGTCGCCATTATTTATAAGAGTGGAATTTTATTGATATTATAATATCTTTGGCATGTTTTTTAATTCTTAACTATAATATCATGCTATATATGAGATGGGTTCTTCATTGTATCATTTGATTGATCGTCTACTATAACGAGTATCTATGATTATTTATGTATTGCCTGTTTATTATTTAATGAAGCATGAAATTTCTTTGTGGTAGTTTGTCAGTTGGTATTTTCTATTTGTCACTTCAATTAAAGGGCATTGCCGATTGGGATTGTTATATTAATGAGTTTCCTAATGGGAAATAGACTTTGTGAGGTGAATTCAATGAGTTGTGGTTGATGTGTTTTTTGTTGTGGTTTTTTTCTTTTTTTTAATTTTGAATGCCATGGGTTCCCTTATGTTTTTTTTTTCTTATTTGTGAGGTGGATTTAATGTGTTATGGGATGCATGTTTAGGTTCATAAATTGAAGACAAAGGAGACGAGGATGAGATTTGTTGTGTTTGTGGATCAATGAATTGTGAACTCAAGTAAGGATTATAGTAAGTTTGTATGTCTTGTGAGGATCGTTATATACATGTAAATATGATGGACTAACTTGCACATTTCACAATCTTGCTTCTTAGAAGATATTTGGTTATTATGCATTTTGTGAATCACAATTTGGAGCATTTCACTAAACACATGCCATTGTTGGATTTAACTTGAACATTGTTGACGTTTTATTTTTGATTTGTTTAATGTTTTCAAGGATGACTCATGGAGAGTATTCTAGGGGACAATTTCAATGTGGTAGGGATCTCTGACATGACATAGACCCTCCACATGACCACACTCTCAGATTTTCAAGGTCATCTTCTCATCACATTCAACTTGTCAATCAACTTACTCCTATTGCACCACCTATGACAAGTTAGGATAAGTTGTATTCTTACCACCTTTCTAGTGGAATTTGTGCCCTGAGAGGTACCCCTTCAGGTTATAGTATTTCTCTATAACATGTCCTTTCAAGCAGCAGAGTGAATAGGTGGGAATTTCAGCATTTCCCACTTTGAAATAGGCCTTACGTTTGTGGCCTAAGATCTTACAGCGTGTGTAGTATAGCCTATCCTTCGTTATTGTTGCTTTTGTTGTTGGAATTCCTTTTTGTACCACTAAGGCCTTGCTATCCACTCCTTACATTGTGTTAAGGATTTGGTGCTACTTCTCTTGCCATTGAACCATTGCAAACACTTTGTTAATAGGAAGAATGGGATTAAGCATTAAAATTTAGTCTCTTACAATGGCATCGGTTTCATTCAACCCCATTAAAAATTGAATCACACAATCCCTTTGCATCTTTTCTGTCAGAATTCTCAGTTGTTTACAAGTGCACTCAGGCATTGTGTTATACATTGAAAGTTTATCCCATATCACCTTCAGCTTATCATAGTAAGTCACCACCAAATTATCTCCTTAAACTAGTGCGGCAAGTGACTTCTTCAGTTGGTAAATTCTAGGGCCATTATGCTAGGGCATTCTCTCACTTAATTCATTTCAAAGTTCATAAGCATCATCAAGAAATAATAAACTAGATTTGGTAGTAGGTGATATGGAGTTTAGGATCCAAAAAACTACTATATCGTTGCATCTTCCCCAAGGTTCCACCAGTGCAATGTTTGCTCCTGTAGGTTTTCTAATCTGTCCATTTCCAAACCCAAGGTTATCTTTAGCTCTAAGGGCTCTTCTCATACTTCGTGACCATAGTACATAATGTTCAGTGGTTGGAGGATCTAGAACTGGGGCCACCATTGGATTATCACCACTGCTAATTCCAAAAGGGTTGGATGGATCACTAAGGTTCAGAAATTGGTTAGTTGGTTCTGCTATTATGTGTTGCTGGTTTCCAATGGAAGACGAAGCTTCATTTATGGTTCGTGGCTAATTATGCTGCTACTTTCCTCCTTGCTTTTGTACCATGTAGAAAATTGTTTAAATGGGAAACATTTTAGAAACAAAGAAGAAAGAAGCAAGCATTTAGATGAATTATCAACTTGTATTCTCCAGGGGCAATGTTACTGTTACGTGAGGAGCTACGTTGGTTTTGTTGGAGGATTGTTCCATTAAAAAATGCTACACACCAATAATTAGGTACAATAGCATAACTAATTACAATAAATATTCCAATCAAACAAAACTGTAAACATAGGAAAAGATCTGCTGCAGCAAACGGAAACTAAAAATGGATGAGGGTAGTGTGAGTGTTGATGGCCTGCTGACAGGATTCCAACATTTTGACTTCTGCAAGCGGATTGTCAAGTCTTTGCGGTGGGCTGCACGTGAGACACAGGTGCACTCATCTGTGATCTTTCGCGGATCCTAGGCAACAGTAGCAACAAGTAGAGACTATGGACAAAACCGTAATTAACCAGCATGTAAACTTTTTTCTTTTTACGTTCATTATTGAAGTTTACCGTATGTTTAGTCTGCTGACGAGAAAGATAATAATCAGCAACCATGAAAATCCCCGGTAGAAGAACCAACTCTCTCTTTATTTATTTATTTATTTATTTTTTGCTATATAATTGGTATGATTTCTTGTAGGGGAGATTCGGTCACGAGTACAAATTATATTTATCATGTAGCTATTTTTTTAGAAAAATTAATATAAACACGTAATAAGCATAATTTTTCACTTATCTTTTATTGATTTGTTCTTTTGAGTGTGCGGACAAACCGACTCCTGAAATACTTTTGAAAAGGGCAACAAGAAAGGTATAAATCTAGTTTTTTTTTTTTTCTTTTTCTCTTTGAATAAAAAAGTTCTAGGTTTCCTTTTGGCCCCATTTTGAAATGCACACATATATGTGTGGTGTAACAAATGGCAATGATAACGCAAATCGGAGCAAATCTCCTCACCTCTGCATCGGATATGATTGTAATTATTGATGCGTATTTCACTTTTGGCAGGTAAAAAGCTTGTTACCTTTCCACTCCTTTAAACCCCACTTCCACCCACCAATTTCCCATGTCCCAAACCACCCTATAATGTTGTCATCGTGTCTTCGGGTGCACACATTAATCTATGTTACTTTGTTTAGAAAAAAACAAATTGAGTGGGATAAGATATCATATGTTTGCCATCATTAATTGAGCTGATTGCATGAGACTAGCCACTGATGAAGCAATACTCATGATTTTTCTTTTCTCATTTAAGAACAATATCAGCATTATATGTTGTTTGCCCTTTTGAACTACTTGTTTGAATTAGACAAAGATGCTCAGTTAATTGATTATCAATTTAAAGTTTAACAGATGCATTTTATCCCCCTTGATTCCAGCAACAATGAAATTTATTTGTAAATGTAATTGTCAAAATAATCAATGGGTTACTACATATAGGCAAAAACTTCCAAAAATGTGATTTCATTATATAACATTGTACTAAATATGTGGATAGATATACCTTAAATTTACCAAGTTAATCTAAACATGTTAATCTTTGTTCTCATTCAAATTATTAACATGAAAGTTTTTAGGATCTAGGGTGAAAAAAATAAGAAAGAAAGCTTGTGTAAGTATTAAAATAATAATTTACTAGTAATAAAAAACATACGTATCTATAACTGTATGCCAATATTATTTTTTTAAATATAAATCACATTCTTAATAAAATAAAAGAAAAAAAATAAACTTGAAAAAAATAAAGTAAATTAAAATCGAAGAAAGTGATGAAACAAATGAATAATGGAGTAGGATGGAAAGAAAGCATATAAAAAATTAATAATATTTTAAAAACTATATATTGTACGACGAAAGCTTGATCTTTAATAATATAATATAGATATTACTGAACAATAATATAATTTTTTATGCGAAAATTTTAACCTGTAATCTATGTACTGCTATATTTCCTAGGACAAATTTGACTTCGATCTGCCAATCGACCTACGCAATCAGCATAACAAATTCTACTTGGATGACATTTAAATAATTACGCTACATCACACTAGATATTTCTTATGTGTATTTTCTTTTTCCTAATATGTGTGTGTCTAATACTCTCTCTTCCGATCCATTTTTTCCACGCATTGAAACACCGTAAGTTAGTTGTCATATTATGATATCTTGAACTAAGTTTTGAGTAATGATTTCATTGCAAGTATCTTAATCATGAATGAACTTCGAGATTAAGTTAATGTTGGCGAATATTCAATCATAAAGGTCCTGTCTACCAGCCTCTACTGAACTTCAGAACAGGGACCTCAACGTTCGAGAAAATATAATTTTGGTCTGCTAACTTATGGGATGACCCTTTCAAGATAGCTATTTGAAACAATTGTGACTCAAGATCTGAATTTAAAAAGTGGCACACTGAGTGCCAAATTGCATCAAACTAAGTGCTTTTGGCGAGAATGGGCACATGATGGTCCAATAAACGGTTGAAATTCGGTATTTCTGAACCTAACAAAGTAGCTGTCCTATGTGTGAGGCTAGAAGTACCAAGGGCATGCCACTATCGCTCCAACATTTTGAAGATAAGTCAATGTTTAAAAACCGTTGCATATTCAGAAAAAAGTATTGCATAAAATTTTAGCAATGGTTTTGTAACAGTTTTGATGTATTGCTGAAAGTACCGTTACCTTAGACATAATACAATGGTTTTAAAAGTTAATTGCAACCCCATATTGCACACTTATAAGCAATGATTTTTTTTTTATTTTACAACAATTATTTTGTTAATATGTCAAAGTTTAGATAATACTTTTAACGCTTTATGCAACACTTTTAGTTAATCTTGCAACATTTTTTAAAACATTCGTAAGGGTTTTTAAAATTTTGTAATGCTTTTTATAAGCTTATATTATCTCCATTACAACATTACACAATAGTTTTGATATTTAAAGCAATGGTTTATAACCATTGCAATTTTAGGAAACAATTTTAATACTTTTAGTGAAAACCTTAGTTATGCCATCCTATCCATATCACAACTTTTAGAAAAATTAACATATTCAATACATTAACAAATATGTTTCATTGTAAGAAAAATACAATAGCAGTTTAGATATTAACATATAAGTAACTTTTCATAAATCTTTAAAATCATACCAAAAGTACTAATAATTAATAATTTTATGAAAGTACGAACAAATCTACTATTCTTATGTTAATACTTCATTCAAGTCATCATTATATAAGATCCTCATCCATATCTTCATTATAATTTGAATCCTCATTTTTATCAGTTTCATTATCATCTACATCCATCTTTTTTAACTTATTTTCCTATACAATTTTGAAAAATCGAAATTAATAATCACCTAAATAGATTTGAGTATTCCATATTATTTCTAATTTTTATGTACCTTCTAAATTTCAGTAACTTGTGGTGAAGTGCCAGACAAACCAACATTTGCTCTTACCACATTTGGTGCACTAGATTCTAAGTAAAGATGTTGCCATTAATGAGGCTAAAACACTAGCATCAACGTTCAAATTAGGGTTTTTCTTTATGAGTTGACTCACAAATCGTATTAGCTCTTCTATTTGCTTTTTCATGATTTGTATAGTGTCCTCTAATCTTATCACACTATGTCATTCTTCTTATCTAATCACCTCTAATTCTTCAAATTTTTTCAGATTTGTTGGAGTGACATTCCTTCCTAAATAACGAACTTGCCCAGCCTTCTCTTTTTCAAATACTGTTTGAAAGGAATTGGTAGCGCCATCTCTAAATGATTAAATTAAATTTTCCAGTTGTATCTACAAGAATGAGTAATATGAAATATTATAAAACTTCACGTAAAAATTTTTCAAAACTTTAAATGCTTTAAAGGTAATAGTATAATTTTGCTACTTGTCTCTTAATCGATTTGCTTCCCTTTATTTCCTTTTCGTGTCGTAATATATATTTCAACTTGTGAAGGATATTCAATTGTACCTTTTTGTATACGCTACAAGAAAAGAATTTATTTTCAGTTGGGTACATAAATTTAACCTAAATTAAATTCATAATAATTGTTTCTAAAAGTGAAATTAGAAATATACCAAATTTTCACCAATTACTGCAAAGTTGGATCGCTCTACTCAATGCGGGCCCTTTTTCAAAGCCTTATTTTTAGAATTAGCTTCCCAAATTTTTTGTTAACAAATTAAATATAAAACGCATATATACACACTTTAAATGTATACATATAAAATTTACAACATATGCATTAAGTTATTATAGAATACTTGTACTGTGTCACTCTTCTAATACTTGATCAACTTTCTGAATTTAGCTTTGCTATACTACTGGTATAATTCTTCAGCCTCTCTGCATCCATCCTATATTTATCAAAGTGGGCTCTTTTGAGTCTATTCTCATATATTCTCCAAGTCAAATTAATAGTTGTCATGACATACGTCTTAGCCTCGATAAGTAAAATGTACTTTAGATGTAACAATTAAAAAAGCACGATTAATAGCAAAAAGAATATGCGTAAAATTATGATCAAAACATATTAACTCGTACATTAACATAATTCCATATCTTATCTCACCTACTCTCCAACAATGCTTTCCAGTTGACAAATGTTAATGGACACAACTTGTATGTCCTGCAATAGTACCCAAAAAAGAGCTAAATGAGCTTAGTGTTTGAGTGTTTGGCCCTATTAGTTGCCAATGTTGATTAAAAATGATCTTTTCTCATTCCTCCACTGCTTGAGCATGAATTTTTTTGCATATAGTTAGACTTTTAGTTTTCACCTCAGATTGCTCTATATATTAACATTTCAGTCTTTATATCAATAGAAAGAGAACTGAATTCTGAACTTGAGAGTTTACCTTCATTGTTGATTTGACCTCTAGTTAAATTAGTTTCATCACTCTCCCAATCTCTTGGTTTTGAAAACCATGGTGATCAATCACAATATCTGCAAATTGAATGCCAGGCTAACTAAAATAAACTATATCTGCTAATCAATTTAAAAATATACAAATAAGATTTTAAAATTTTTCATTCTAACTTTAAAATCAAGTATCAACTTTTAAATTCAAAACCATATGAATATATTTACCCTCTTGCTCTGCCACCATATCTTGAACTTCATTTTCAGCCTCATTTTGCTGTAAAACTTTATCCATTGACATTGCCAAAAGTGAAGCCTTGTATTTCCTCTTCTTTTTCAAACTTTCTTCCATCACTTGTTTTCCTTTTTCAAACTTTCTTCCATCAAGTTGCAAATTCAAACCTGAAAGGTGTTTTGAACTGGGCTCCCATGCTAGAGGGGATAGATTTTTCATTGTTTACTTTTTTTTACAAATTGATTTTGTCACCTTCAACATCAAACAAATTTCTAATCATAGTACTCTTGCTTTTTTTTTTGTTGATTGCATGCCCGCTCGAAAATTTATGGCAACATGCAATGGTTGTGCCCCTTTTAGTCAAGGACTTTGGCGCCTTTGCTCATAGAACTGTTAATTTAGCACTAGACCTTATTGTTAAAGGAACTTTGAATTGAGTCACTTTCTTTCTAGATGTAGTTAGATTGTTCTGGGGCTTTGTCCTTTTTTTCATATTGATCACTAAGAAAAACAATCTATAAAACAAAAATGAAAGTGTTGCTTAAGTAGCTAGTGTGAATGTTTAACAAAGATTGCGTACTATAGTAGTGGTTCCATTACAAAGCGCGAAGATAATAAGAATTACATTCCATTAAATCTATGTATTGTAAAAAGATCTTAGATGTAGTAGGCCGAAAAAGAATTGCATCCAAACGTGACTAAATAACAATTAACTACTAATGATCAAAATGATGAATTATGTGAAAAGTATAGAAGAACTCACCGAATGTTATTGGCAATTATCTACTAAGTGGACTTTGAGATGTTTACTAGGAGTTCAGAGTTGCACCTACACACAAACAAAGAAATAATTACAATCACTATTTAAGATCACATTCATCTAATGCCATTAAAATAAAGTCAAATCCACATACTTCATGAAATATTAGTTCATATAGTCAACATAAGTGTCATCAAAATTAGAGTCTTCTTCAAAAATTTCTAAATGTCCAGTGTCTTACAAGGGGAATGGTTTGTCAATCATGCTTTTAGGAATATCTTTTCTAACCAATTGGATGTCATCATTAATAACTGGTAAATCCAAGCTAACACCATGCTCAATTAGTTGGCTCCAATATGATGTTTCTGGGTTCTTGAAATTTGTTTGCCATGTTATATTCAAAAATTCTCTTGAGATTGTTTTCATAGCATAATGGTAATTGTTATCTAAAGGATCTTGGGCATAGAAGCATTGCTGAACTTGAGTTGCTAATACAAAAGGAACGTCTTGATACTGTAATTTATTAAAATAAACCCGAGAGAGACCATAACTATCTTGTTCATGTTCAAACCAATCACATCTAAAAAGTACCACTTTGAATTGACCACAATAATCTATCTTAATGATTCGCTTTATAACTCCATAATAAGTAGCAATATCTTTTTTGAGATTTTCATCTTTTGATCTTGCAAAACTTTGGGTCATTGAATTTAAAGTCACACCACTATTTTGTGCTTTTCGTCTAGCGTCATGTCGCTTCATATGAAACTTGTAACCATTAATAACATATCTTGGAAATTTTTTAGCCACATTATTGAGACCTTTAGACAAAAGTTTAATAAACTCTAGAGCATCCATATGTCTGACACAGGCTTCAAACCACTCAACGAAGTTTTTATTATGACTTTGGGCTTTACTCCATTTTGATTTTTTTGATGAAATGGAAAGAATATTCTCATGCTCCTTAGATAGATTAAAAAAAATTTAAGTTAATGTACAAATATCTTATTAAAAAGACAAAAACATACTGTATATACAAAAAGAAATTATATTCATACCTAATTTATTCATCAACTTGAATGTAATTGAATAAGACGTAATGATGTGCCTAAGCTAATGAGGAGTGACTTAATAAGATTAGCTTCCCTTTTTCTTTTGCCTGCAAAAGGATGCCTCAAGCTCTCGAAAAGATTTGGTGTTACCCCACTAAAATCAACACCATCACAATTTTATGGCATTCTACTCAGTCTAGTGTCTACATTGTCTTGCACATATCTTAAGTGAAGTGTCATAGTTTCTTTCACTAAATAACCTTCAACAATTGACCCTTCAAGATTACTTCTATTTCAAACACAAGATTTCAAATCATATAAGCATCCTCAATTGGGACATCCATTGCAAGTGCATAGGTCCACCTAACTAGGCTTCATTAGCAAGATGAATAGGCAAATGCACCATTATATCTAAAAAACTTAGGTGGAAAAATCTTCTCTAAAAAACAAAGTGTCTTGAAAACATATGCTTCTAGGTAATCAACATCACTCAATTGAATAGATCTTTTGTAAAGTTGATGAAAAAAAGAGCATAGCCGAATCAATGCAACCTCAACAGCTCACTGCATAGTGTTTTTAATTGCAACTTGGAGCACGTAACGTAACATAAAATGAGCATCATGGTTTTTGTATCCTAAAATTTTCCATTTGCTAATTTGCACACATCATAAAATGTTAGATGCACTCCCATCTAGCAATTTTGCTCCTTTCAAAAAAGTACGAAAAATATATATTTCCTCTATTGTCATCGAGTAGCAAGCTCTAGCAAAAATTGTTTTCTTACCATCATGGGATACTTTCGGATGTAAATTCTTCCTTATTCCCATGTCCTGCAAGTCGAATCTAGCATTTGCATGATCTTCTGATTTTTCAGGAATGTCTAACAGTGTCTCAATAATGTTGTTACAAATATTTTTTTCTATATGCATCACTTCTAGGTTATAACGAAGTGTGTTATGCTTCCAATATGGAGCCCAAAGAAAATTGACTTTTTTTTTCCATGGACCAACATCATTCTTATTTTTCTTCTTCTTCCCAAAGTCATTAACAAAGTCTTTTAACTTTTCCATAATCTTTGTTCCTAATATAGCAAAAGGTGCAGACTTAAATTCTTGCTTACCATTAAACGACCTTGTATCATATCTCCATTTATGATCCATAGGCCAAAAAACATGATGAAACATATAACACATTTTGTGGCTATGCTTCAAGTATGTAGAAAATGTCCTATAGTTACGACGGCAAGCTAGCTTGCCCTTAGTGTTGCAACCCAACAACCTAGCACATGCAAGAAAATCACTAATAGTCCATAAAAGTGCTACTCACATATGAAATGTTTCATTAATGGTAGCATTATAAGGGTTTACTCTTAAGTACCACAATAGATTTATGTCCTCAATCAGTGGCTGCAAGCAAACATCTATATTATTTCTAAGTGACTTAGGACTAGGAATTAGTAATAACAATATTATATTTTCAACCTTCATTCACATCCATGGTGGGAAATTGTAGACCATGAGAAGAACTGGCCATGTTCCACAGGATATACTTAAAGTTCTATACAGATTAAATCCATCACTAGCCAATGCAAGTTTCACATTATTGGCATCAATTGAAAAGGGTTGATGCAATTCACCAAAATTTTTCCAAGCTTGACCATTAGCTGGACGTTGTAGTTTCCCATCTCTTGGACATTCTAAATCATGCCATTGCATTGCTATTGTAGTTTTTGAATATATGAACAATCTCTAAAGTCTAGGAATTAACGAAAAGTATTTTAAAATCTTTGCAAAAACCTTATGCTTCCTTGATGTTTCTTCCAACTCAAGAGCATCTTCAGAAAATTCTTTCCACTGTGAAGTTCCACACTTAAGGCAAGATGTCGCTTCCTTATGCTCTTTCCAAAAAAGCATGCAATCATTTAGACATGCATCAGTTTTTCTATAGTCAAGGCCCAAACCTTTAACCATAGTCTTGGCTTTGTTGAAGGATTCTAGAATTCTTAATTTAGGAATAGCTTCTCTAATTAATTCTAAGAGAGCAGTAAATAATGTATTACTCCACCTATAAAGGCATTTCAAAAGCTATAGTCGCATTGTAAATGAAGAGTGGTGAACATAGTATAACCATGATGCAGATCTTTCTTGGCCTCATCAACCAAATTATAGAATTTCTTGGCCTCCTCATTAGGCCCTTTCTGAACATTCTCTCTTTGGTCATAAGTAAACCCCTGTGACACTTCTCTGAACGTGTCATTATTAATCTTTCAATGTTGTCATATTTACTTGAATCTCCCTTAAATTTATTTGTGTTATCATTGCAATAAATTAAAGTACGGTCTTCCTCGTGGAAAACCCATTTTTGGTATCCCTTTATAAATCCTTGGAATATTAGATGATCAAAAACTATTTCCTCACTTTGCCAAAAACTATTTACACACTTTATGTAAGGGCACAAAATTTGGCCATCTTTAGTGGCTTTTGAGAAGGTGAACTCAAGACAATATAGCATACCGTTAATGTATTCATCGCTTTCTCTTAGAACAACCATCCAACTTTTTCAAACATTTCCGTGACTTAGACCTTAGGAGATTAACAAAATAAGTCAATGTGAACTTATTCAATAAGTCAAAGGAGTAGTTTTACTGACTTAGTGCTTTACTTTCTATTAATTCTAGAAAAATAACTATTAGTCTAAGAACCACAGAATTTTGGACAAGTAAAGAGAGCCTAGAATCACAATATAGTCTACATCTCTATCCTTAGTTTTGCACTTGGTGGTTCAAATATAATGTTATAATTTCATATGCAATTCCATATACAATTTCATAATTTCATGTTCAATTTCACAATTTTACAATTTCATATACAATTCCAAATACATTTTAGAAAAAAAAAAACAAATACATTCCACTCTAAATACATTCATCAAAGAACCGGGAATGACAAACATCATCCAAATTCATTCCAACCCTAAATCAAATATCTCTGTTTTCTTCTGCAAATAACCAATTTCATAAACCAAACAGCCATGAACAAAAGTATTTAAAAAGGGATGACATTCAGAATAGCTTCTCTAGACATAACAGAATATACATAACATAATATATATAACAGAAATTTCAAACTTTTATCTATTGCTTTAGCAAAATAATATTGTTTTCCAGGAATGTCTAACAAGCTTGACCCTTTTTCAAGTTCCAAGTGCCATATTCGAGATTTTACTCCTATTTTCTCTCTTAGCCGCTTTACTTACATTTGGGATATACTTTTCTATTAACCTTATCAGGTATAAAACAAGACAATAGTTTGAAGTTATTGCTTAGGTACCTTTAGTCTTTGAAAATATAACATATTTGGGGTATCATTTGTTTGATTGTTTGCTGTTGGTCATGAATTGGTTCTAGGAATAGTTTGATATATTTTGGAAGGATGTCAATTAGAGGATCTAATTGGGCTTAACAAATACAACTTTCTTGTAAACTAAATTTACTGAAGTTAGACTCATTACAAGAAGTAGGATAATTCTTACACCATTGGACACTCAAAAGGTAAACTATAATTGAACTTTTATATTCAATTTAGAATATACAATATAATATACATACCAATTTCTGAAATTCCCATGTTCAGCAATAAAAACGTCATCAACCTCATCACTTTATAGGTATGGGAATCAAATATTAATTCAAGAAACCACTGCACATATCCAAAATTCCCTTTCAAAAATGAAAAGAAGGACAAATAAAGATACATTCAAGATTTTATCTTAATTATTGAAGAAAATAAAGACCTAGATTCCACCAATTCTCTCGACTAGAAGAAAGGTAAGTGAAGTGACAAAAGTAGCGGTGGCGCACATGATAGCAAACGGAGAAATCCAAGCAACCACTCCCCTATGCCAAGTTTTGCTCTGCCTACGCTTAGTGAGCCGAAGTAACCTGCTTTCCCTTAGCTTGACACTTGAATCATTGGAACCAAAGAATGTGTTGGCAGTTGAAGAAGCAATTGTAGGAATGAATCGTGTGGGTGAGAGATGTCTAAAAAGGAAAAGGGCAAATCATGCCTGAATTGTTGGAACAAGAAAAGGTGTTGGTAATTGAGGAAGTAATTGCACAAGGAATTGGGTGAGAGACATCTAAGGAGAAAAGCAAATCAAAAAGAGAAGCAAAAATAGAAGAAAAATAAACAGAAGAACCATGAATGGAAGAAAAATAAACAAAAGAAAATGAAGAAAAGAAAGAAAAATTAAAGAAAAGGAAATAATGGTTGGTGTAAATAATAGGAAATTAATTTCACTAGATTTTTTTTCATCACATACAAAATTATACATGAATATTTTCAATTGAAATTATTTTATAAATTTGTTTTAATTCAAAATTTATTTGAATAAATTAGTTAAAAATTAATTTCATTTCAAACTTTTTATTTAATAAAAAATATTCAATTATTGATTTTTAATAATTACTTACTATTAATTTGTATTCAATATTTAATATAAAATTTACCAATTAATTACTACAATGCTAAAAGCATAAGTAAATTATCGACTAATTACTTAGATTCAACTACTTTGATGTAAATATAGTTTACATAGAATATTTTTTTATTATAATGATTGTTTTAGTTAGCACAATATTTAATACTTTTAATACTATTGGACAAAAAATGTTGTTTATTGCTTAGTTTTTATCTATGGGTTAATTACTACAACCCTAAAAGCATACGTAAATTATTGACTAATTATTTAGATTCAACTATTTTGATGTACATATAGTTTAAATCAGAAAATTTTTTATTATCAGGATTTTTTGGTTGTCACAATATTTAACACTTTTAAACTATTGGACAAAGATACTTATCATTTAAGCTGTCACAATATTTAACACTTTTAAACTATTGGACAAAGATACTTATCATTTAAGCTTTATCTAAGAGTTTGCAACATTTAAAAAGCATTACACATATGTTGCAAATAAAAGTATACAAAACATTTTTCTAACCATTATATAAAAATGTTACTAAATCCAATCTAAACAATACAACACTAAAAAATGTTTCATAAACGTTGCAAATTTTTAGTTTTTGCAATGGTTTTGCAATTGTTTGTAGTGTATGATGATGTGATGGAAAAGAAGCCACGTGGACAATGACATGGCAAAAATGCCACACTACATGCAATTTGGAGGGAATTCTTCCATTAGCTCAACTACCTTTTTCATTGCACGATTCTTAGACTCGCCATCTGTTTCCGTCAATTTCCTCCTTTTGTTTCCCT
This sequence comes from Avicennia marina, assembly GCA_019155195.1. Taxonomy (NCBI): domain Eukaryota; kingdom Viridiplantae; phylum Streptophyta; class Magnoliopsida; order Lamiales; family Acanthaceae; genus Avicennia; species Avicennia marina. Next base: position 13,294,489 of record CM032754.1, on the reverse strand, counting down.
CAATTCTTCGCTTCAAGAACTAGTAAAATACTTGTCACTTCCAACTGTATATGTTCTTTCCCTAACTAGGAATAAATTTGTTGATCCAACAATCTTCCCCACCCATCTTAGAAACTGAAAAAGTTTTACATTGTTGGCAATATTGATTGCCTTTGTGGAAGGAGAGCTATACTTTGAATGTCATGGACCAATGAAAACTCGGGAAGAAGGTTCCATTCGTGCCTTGACTACAAAAAAAGATGATGCATTCTAGTTCCTATATTGTAGCCAATTTGAAATTCCTTTTTGTTTCCAAGTTATTCTTTGACAAATTGCGCTACTAGAAAGAAGAATGTAGATTTTTTATCTAGGAGGACCTCCCATGTGTCAGAGAGCGATGGCGATGATTCCAAGGAAAACATATGAATAAATGAAACCAAATGGAAAACTTTACCACTTGAATTTAGATGCAATATCTTAGTGTACAACACCAAAATAGAAGATCACAAAAACTCAAACTTTGAAGAAATATTATCAATACAACATCCGACATTAACCATTGTCAAAATATATCACATCACATTTCAAACACAATTTGCACATTTACCTAATTAATTCTCCCTCTTCTTCTTTAACTTCTTGATTTGTTTAGGTTGATCATCTTCAATGGACAAACATGATAGTTCTACAAACTTTTGCCCTACATCTTATATGATAAGCGTAATTGAAGATGAAGGTGCCTTGATGTTCAACCTTGGTGCTAAGGTGCACCAAGGTTGGCCAGGGTTGTGATGGTTGGGATTGTATTGATATGACTATTTTCTTATACATTGAGGGACTAGGACTATGAACACTTTGCTAATTGCTAGAGGAGCTATTCTTCTAGTGCCTTGTCGCTTGAGTTGGTGTCAAAATGTCATCCATTCCAGATGTTGTTGAGGATGGCAATAGAATAGGTTTCTTTGGAGTTGCTTATTGAGCACTATCATGTGTTACATATCTCGAAGCTAACCTTAGTGCTCTGAATGGGATCCTTTTTCCTCCTTGTCCCTATAAAAACTAACACATATACTAGTCATTATTACTTGCCCTAATGCTTTTACAATGTGTCACAGCACAACACACTTCTTGATTGTGTAGGTGGAAGTTTATGATGTTTGAGTATTTGGTTGTGTAGGATGGTTCATGTGTTGTTCTTCAATTGCCTGTAAGACCCATTAGGTGTTAGAGTACTCATTGACTTGTTAAGCCTACATGGAACAAGTAATGTAATTTCACAAACCACTTACAAATCTGGGGGACTTTTTTGTATGTGCAATAGTTGTGGTAGAGGCTTTCTTACTTTTGCCTCTTAAAACTATTGGACTACCCTATTTATTGCCTATTTTAGATGTTAGAGTGGCTTGCTCTATGTTCTGCAGAATCATGAGGATTCATAATAGAATAATCATTACACATGCACTTAAGTACATGAATTGAACAAGCGACTTACCTAAGAACTGTTAATGTGTGTGCCAAACACATCAAGCATGATGTTATCCAATGGGGCTCCTTGCAATTCAATTTTCTATGAGCATCTTCTTCATCATGGCTAGGCTCTTCACACTCCTTTCAACTTATAGTTTTTTGTTGTCTCTTCAACCTATATAGTCATCCACTACTCTTTTTTCAAGTCTTCTTTGTTGACTTCCCAAATTCTAATCTCCTACTCTTTATTTCTTTTCCTCTATAAAAATTTGGAGGCAATGATGGGATGAATAATGTTATACCCCATAATTGTTGTCCATTGATCCTCATGATAACTAGTCTATTTGTCCACTTATAAGTTTCTACAATGTAACATGAATGCACATAATACTTTGGTTGCTCTCCTTGAGTCACAATTGCACTGCATGCATGCATTTACGGAATTCCACTTAGTTGTCCTCTCCTACAAGTGCATCGCACGTTCTCCAAAGCTACACAAAATTGGCTACCTTCAAAATATGTAATCTAGTAGTATTTATGAATCGCCTTAATAGGAATGCAATCAATCAACCTTCCCACAAATTTATAAAGAATTTTCATAATCCTAGGACATTACTTTTCCCTCCACTATGTAGTAGCCTATCTCTATTCTCTTGAAATCTTTTCATATTATACTCCCTTATTTGACCAAACATAGTTAAATTGGCTTCTTCCTTGCATCTAGCTCACATATGTTGTTCAATAGCAAGTCATACTTGGGGTTGTCTGTGATTTGTGACTTGATCCACTCCTTAGGAGGTTTGCCAGCCAACTAATCATATGCACTTGAGTCTAGATCCTTCAATTGAATCATCCTCATCTAGCATTATCTTAGTAGCCTTTGGATCATTCCATAATGCATTTTTAAATGTTAAACCTTTAAAACTAGATGTTTTGAAATTGTTGTGTAAATGTCTAATACAAAATTTGTATTTAGATCCAAGAAAAACCTTTAGAAAGACTTGAATGAGGCCTTTTTGTTTATTTGACATGAATGTATAAGTAGTGTTATTCACAATCTTGAAATCTTGTTTGAACATAGTAAAGAACCACTTCCTGACATTCCTTGCATACACCAACCTATGCAATAGGAAATAAATTATTATATTAGCACCTAGCCTATAGATGTAAGTAAAACTCTTCTGTAAGTCCTTTCAAATGACATCTATCTACTCTTATGATAGGCTTACACTTGTCAAAAAACCTTGCTTTAACGTAGTAAAGCAAACATGAAATTTATCAAATTTTAGTTGTCTATCTTGTTCTTGAGTCCTCAAAATTTTGGTGGGCCTAGGACTGGTCTTCCTCAATTCTTCAATATAGTCCCACAACTTTGAATATTGTAATTTAGCTTGTCCCTAAATTATTTTCAAAGCCCTATTTTTTTTGTCCTATGAGCCTGATCCCTAGACAAATGACATCTAATTTCATTTAAAACATTCACTCTAAAGCCTTTAACATTTCTCTTTGGATTAAATTTGAATTTGTTCAAGTACATTTCACTCAACTACTCAATTTTCACATTCTTAACATTAAATGTTAGAGAGCATAAGTAATTAGGGTTGTAGAACTTCACCTAGAAAGTGCATTCGTTCTCGACCTTGTTAGCTTATATTTCCACTCATAATCATCCCAAGCACACATTGCGTACCTTAAACTTGTCATTTTTTGTGAATTTGATAATTTTTTTTATTTGAATGGTGTAGGACTACATTGCCTTCTTAAAATGATCTATAGTGCTGAAAATCATCCCTAACTCAAATATGGGATTGAATGGCTATAGTGGATTAAAAGTAGGCATGTTTCATCTTCCTCCTCACCATCTAAAGTCTTATACTCATTGAACTTAGTCTTACTATTAACTAAATCTTCCACACTTAATTCATATGTATGCACATGAATGTTAGGACCTACATTATCAATAGACACATCTATTTCATCATAACTATTCTCTTCAAACAGCACATCATCACTTGTATCAACACTAATTTCATGGTCACTCTCCATAAAATCAGTAGAGACTGGTGAATCACCTATAAAATCCTCTATTTGCCCTTTGTACTAGGAATCCTCTCATCCACATTGAGTATTAAATTTTGCCTCGTATAATCCACAACATCAAGCTTTGTCTGCCCCCCATACTAGGAATCCCTTTATCCATAATGAGCATCAGATTTTGCCCTACATAATCCACATTATAAACCTCTATATGCCCATTTATACTAACAACCCCTTCATGGTAACTGGACCTAGATTTTGCACTAAATATTCCACACCATCAACCTTAGTCAGCATTCAGATCAAACTCACTCTCTACAAAATCTTCAGAGTTTGTGTCCCAAATCACGTCAATATGCTTTGCCTCCACACCTGCACTAACCACACCATTCAAGTTATTGCATAGATTTTCCTCATGAAATGCAGCCTCATCAACCTTACCATCAACGATATATCAAATGGCATATCATCATATCTCTCCACATCACCCTCACTTTCTGAAACTTTATCAAATTCAACGTCCCAAAGCTCATCATTCTTTTCCAAATTCCCCTCCCAACTTATTTGTTACTCTCCTGACATCTATATATATGTGCATTTCTCTTACAATTAATGTTGGGTTTCACAGGGATTTAGTGCACAAAAATTGGGACTTTAAAATATAAAAACACAGTAAATTTGTAGCAGAACGTGACACAACAAACCCCATATATTTCATTGTAAAACACGTACGATATTGCATAAACAAGTTGTTCACATAGTTTGAATGATTATGAGCACCATCTACACCTTATAAAATCCCTTTTGTAAGGCTTTTGTGCAAACACTTTAGATTGAAAGAATTTTCTTGACAAGAAAAGGAGCAAGGGTGGTTAGGATACTTTTCTTTTTCTTGCTTGGAGGGTGCATGAAAATTCTTGTCTTGCAACTGTAAAATGTGTTTAGAACTCTTTTAAACATGTTTAAATACTTAGTGACATTTCTAAATAGACCTTTGATTAATTCCTAGTCTATAGACCTTTTAATTGTTAATCTCATTAATAATTTGCAACCTATGTGTCTTTCTTAATTATTAATCCCTATTAATAATTAAAGCCCATTTATATCTAATCTCTTTAAATTAATTATGTAGTATCTTCTCATTTGCCTTATATTCATAGCATCACACATCCTGCTCATATTTAAATGACACATATCACTTGGATCAACATAGTCAAACTTAAATACAGACTTGCTCCCTTAACTCAAGCACATAGATGGATTTGCCCCCACTATAAAGTACAAGTATAATGGAAGTGCTTTTAGGATTTATTTAAATGAGACATGTCACTTGCATCAACATAGTCAAACTTAAATACAGACCGGCTCCCCTGACTCAAGCACATAGATGGATTTCCCCCCACTATAAAGTACAAGTATAATGTAAGTGCTTTTAGGATTTGTGCACTAAAACCATACAAAAAAAATAAAAAATAAAAACATTTAAAAATCCTCATGGTCAATGACTCCATAGTCAAAGAGCATAAAGGGATCCACAAAACATATTAGAAAACCCATGCACAACAAGAATACCAAAAAATTCAGGTGAAAAGGACCAGTATATATAGCCCATTTATGTTGTTTGCAAGGGCTTCCGAACCCACATTGCAACAACCAAAATGATTAAGTACATAAAAGTTCACCAATATTAAAAGATTTTATTTACAGTATGGAGGAGAAGGCATATGCAAAGTGTCCTAACCATGAACTCCGATGATTCTCTAGTTCACCAGCATAGTTGACCACACTTATCTTTAAACATTGGGAGTCACTAGTATTTCATTGTTTCAAGTGTACAGAAATGAGGGATGCACGACGTGAAACTAGGGATCTCCATGATCAAGAAGGAAATTAGGGGTTGGGTCACGTTTCTCTAGACAAATGTATGAATTCCCTCTAAATTACATGTCGACATGGCATTTTTTACCACCTCACTGTCCACATGGCTTCGTTTCCAGCACATTGTCTCTGTGGCTTGTCACTTCACACTTTTGGCCTCGCACATAGGACAACTACCCAACTGGGGCTAGAAATCCCTAATTTCAATCGCTCACTTGACCACCACATGCCAATTTTCACCTAAACGATGCAATTTGGTACTAACGTGTCACTTTTTTTTTCATTCAAGTCTTGATTCACATTTTTTTTCAAATAACTATCATAAACAGACCACCCCTAAAATTAATAGACCAAAATTGCATTCCCCCAACTATTCACTATTAATACAAATTGCCTCTAATAAAGAACTAAATTAAATTTATTATTAATACTAGCACATTTTTTCTCCAACACAATAAACTAATCCATTCAAAGAGAAAAAAGTAAAAATAAAAAAGCAGCAAGCCGAGGCAGCAGACAGTAGCAGTGTTGGGTGTAAAAATTTAGGGTTAAAACGTGATTGCATGATGCAAGTGCTTTGCATGAACTACGGAGAAATCTATTAAACAATGGCTTTCTATGAGGAAAATGTTAGCAATCAGGCATCATTTCTTTTTGTCTCTACTCAAACTAGGTGGCCATCATGCCGTCACAACTGCATTAGTTAAAAATATAAACACATACATATACAAATATTGTATGAGAGCCATTCAATCCGAAATCCATTTTTTTATTGTAAAAAATTAGGTAGTAATTAGAATGTTTATGAAAAATCACCGAAATGATATTATTACGTTTTTGGATTTGTTTGGCTCAACTTTCAACAATTTATGTACCATATGTATTAAATGTTGTATGGCTGATTTGGCTTGAACTTCGAATGAGAATTGGTTTATAAATTTTTGTGTGGCATTGAATTGGTGTTAATTATTTGATGTGATTAGTATTAAAGGTGACGATATTAAAAACTTAATTTCTAAAACCTAAAATTTTATCGGGAACTGATTATTTATGTTTACTGTCAGAATTAATATATACTTTTATTAAATCAAAATTCGGATATACGGGCTCAAATGTCATAAGAATTCCACATTTACTCAACTTAATGGCAGATAAACAAAAAGCGTTTAACAAAGTTAAAAACAAGCTCAATTAACAATCATTTTTACAGTGACAATAATTAATTTATCTTCATGATTTTTTTTCCAGTCAATGAACACAGCTATAAAAATTAAATATTATTCAAAATTTATAATTCTGTTCTCTCCAGCCATATGAATTGTGTGTTCCAATTATTGATCATCACCATAAATATCATACTCACTTTGAGAATTTGAAGAAAAATAATTAATATTTGAGCCCTTCAACATTAATTCATTAATCCTATTAAGTTTTCTCTTTTAGTTTCTTAATTTATATTATATTATTATTGAGCACCATCTCAGCAATACATATCACTGGCCCATCAGATGGAAAGCTGAGTCCATTCAAGCATTGTATCTTTTAGGTAGCTTAGTTAAGTTAATTACAATGGTAGTTTCGGTAGTTAGTGCCAGATGGCTAGTTTCTTGGTGTACACTGTTAATGGGTGCTGATATAGAAAAACCGACAGAACAGTGAAACTGTGAAAGAAACCAGTCTGCAAACACTTTGAATGCAGCAGCCATTTCTCCCAAACCTTTCTCCCTCGGATTATCACCTTTCTTGTTCCAGGCCATGAAATTACAGATTAATAATTATATAGAGTTTTTGAAATCTCTATATTATTACATTTTGATGTTATTCGCATCGTGTACCTAATTGATGCCTATTCTAATGATTTTCTGTTAAAATATTTAGTGTAATTATATAATAAAAAAAATGCTGTGTATGCAATAATTTGATGCATATATAGGACTTTCATTGTTAATAATATATATTTATTACAAGAGGCATAATGATCATCTCCACTCATGCCCTGGAATTGACGTTTATGTAGCTCCCTTCTCTGGCTGCTAGAAGCAAAGGAGGTGTTTGTTTGAATTTTTAGTTGTGCCTTTGTACTTGTATTTTTATTAAGAATGATGTAAAAGTAAGAGAGATAAAAAAAATTAAAAAATATAACAATTGTAATATATTTTTAATGCAAAAAATATAAAGTAATATAAATAATTAATATTTGAGCCTACCATCATCATATATTTTATATTTATATGATTGATTAAACTGACAATGTTAATGTGTTTACAGACTTGACACTTATAACATTTATTTTTCCTTGCAAATCAACCGACTAACATGCAGTTACGAATCGGGAACAGTAAAATGATCGAATTCTTCAAAATTGTGAGTTCGTGATAATCATTCCTTCTGCATTGATAATGATTCCCTTCTGTACTGATAAGTGGCGGCATTAGTGCCCTCATGTACGTAATTTCCATTCTCCAATATTATAGTTATACTTAGCAGTTGAAAAGCCAAACATATGAGAACTTATGTATGTGTTGCTTAATTTTGTTGACTGTATACCAATTCCGCAAAGTTATATATAGCCTTTATATTTACTTATATTCAGTTTATTGATTTCTATTATCATGGGCTGTCTGGATAATATATACTTTATCATTAGTAATTTAAGGCTATGCTGGGAGAGGGGTTTTTGTCAAATACATAGTTTGGTGGGAATTGCGTCGGAATGAATAGTATATTTGATTATAAGATTTTGATACAATGAAAATTTTGATTTATGTACATATATGTATAAAATATATAATAATAATTGGTTAATAGATAACATGATAGTATATCGAAATAATGATTCGTTTTTAGGATATAAGTTAATATAAATGTAACTATATGTAATATATATATATATATATTTATATATTGTTTTAATTGTGAATAAGTGTAATGATTAGCTAATTATATATGTAAGAGATGAAAATTTTAAATTTGAATATAGATGAATATTTTGTTGGATAATATGTTTCATAGTGTAAAATTTGATAGGATATGTGAGAAAAAAAAAATTGGGTTCCAAATATAATGTAAATTTGTACTCCTTATGTATGTGTTTATGTATGTATGTAGACACGTACAGTCACTAAGATTTTGAGGCTAATTTCTTTGCATATTGTAAGTTTGCAATACTATCCTAAATTCATAAATTTATATCATTACCCCAAATTAAAAATACCAAACACACTCAAATGTATTTACTAAAATATCATTACTTCATTTTTGTAGTATTATATATGTATACGACTTATAGTATTTATGAAAGTGTACCTCTTTAGTTGCACTTTTAAAATTTTATAACTATTCTTAATTATTTTTTTGTAATTTTTTATCGTATTTTCTCCTTTCCTTACTTCTTATGCTTATTTATTTTTCTCTCGAATTTTATTACTTTTCAAATTGTTTTTATCTTTTGTCTTTTTTCTTATTTTAAATATTCTATATACTTTTAATTTATATCTATATTATATTATTGTGGAAGTAAGGCTTTTAAGGTAAATGTTGTAAATTACACAACTATCCTTTATTTAATTTTTAATTTTTACATCCCTTTCCCTTTTGCTTTTCTTTAGCTTATTTTTTCTTTGATTTTCTCTCACATTTTCTCCGCTTTCCAATTATTTTCAAAATTTCCTTTTTTTTTAAATATACTTAACATTTTAATTTTAATAAATTTTTATTTAAAATAAAATAATTTTATAATTTATAAATAAATTAACTTATGCATAGAGTATGCTATTTTTACTATTATACGTGTGTGTGTAAATTCAATTTCAAGGAAAAAAACTATGTACATTTAATTTGATTTATAACATATATATAGTTACGAAATTTATTGGATCCATCCAAATAATTCATTTCGTGAAAAAAGAAAATATTTCCCACAGTACTTGAGCACAGGAAGTATTGAGATATGGCAACAATAATGGAGGGGGACAACACGAAAACTCAATGTCTATCAATATTTGTCTTAGGCGGGCATAATTACGATGATAAAGTAATTATGTGTATTGTAGGACCCTACACCCTGAAGATCAAACGTGTAATTGATTGGTGTGTTACCATCAAAGTCATTAGCTACAATTGATTGTTGCCGTAATTACGAGTCATTTGAATTTTGGTTTCTTTCTAAAATAATGATTTGTGAAAAATAGATAGAGAAGTTGGACTCTGAATTATACGTCCAAAACGTTTTGTTTGAGAACAGACGCCATCTCTATTGATTATCTCCTTTTTATTGCATCTGTTTTTTCTTTTTTCCAATATCTCTTCATTACTTTGTAATTTATTTCTTTTAGTGTAATTATTTATATACTAATCATAATAACATAATTCTTGGCAAATTGAAATAGATGTTTGGAGAAAGTTTACATGATTTGTAAGTTCAATATAGATATGTTAAAATATAAATTAGTAGACTTATTAAAATTCAATTAATCTTGACTTCTGATTGTCACTGATAAATAATTCATAAATAAGTTAATTCCAAGAACCAAAGTGGTATATAATAACTATATATTAGGTAAAAAATGAATTTGAGATTTAAATTAGTTGCTCTTTTTGATAATTATGAATATAAATTTTAATTAATAAAGAGTATATATAATTTTGTAGGTATCCAAAAATAGAATGAATGAAGCTAATGTGTTTGTGTTGTATTATATATAGGTAAAATAAATTAACATTCACATTAATAAGATTCAAATTATAGATTTTATAATTCCGATGTGTTGGTTATTTTACCACCTTACATAAGACAAATTGTCACAAAATTAAAATCTATATATAATTGATCGTAGAAACTTGGTAGAAAGAAACAAAATTTCTCGTCAAATTTATGAAACCTATGTAGTTGTAGATATATCATTATTTATTCAAGGACTCTTCGAATGTTTAGTTTCGAATGATTTGGGATCCAATTGTAGCTTATTAGTGGATATCTCATGGCTGATTGAACGTGACCTATACGTAGTTGGTTAATTTTATGCTTACTGTTGCTATATCATTGCTCCCTAACTTTAGGTTACTGAAATGATTTGAAATTGAATTTCTTTTTCGAATCCGTACCCCTTTCATTAGTTTTAGGCTGAAGCTCCTTGTTTTTTTTAAATAGAAATCATCACTAGCATTATATTCACTTTGAATGATTAAGTGAGATAAAATATTTTATTAAATTTAATCACATATTATTTATGAAAGATAAAAAATCATAATAAATGTCAGATCTGATATAAAAATAGTTAAAATGATGAATAATTAATTCCATACCACAAATATAACAAAATAATTCTTCAAAATAATCTCTACAGCTTTAATATGATTCTTGAAAGTGAACAAAGTTTTAAAAGAAATTATCTCTAGGGCGAACTTGCCTCTAAATCTTTAGTTAGAACTTGCCATCATATTCAAGCAGAAGTTGGCTCCAGATTTTGAAAACCCAAAATTCATGGAAGGTTGATGGTTGGCAATGGACAATCCATGAACTACCCTAGGTTACATTTTCACACTATTGTTTACCCTATGGTAGCCCTAGGGCAAAAAACAGTGTGAAAATATTCTTATAGATTTTTTTAAGAAACTAAGCGGATAGATTAATTTTTATGAATTAATATGCCAAACATGTTTACAGTTCACCCCGACAATAAAGCAATGGCAGCCAATGATTTTACATTGCACTTTTGGCATTTTGCATTTAGCCCTGATGTTCAGCCTTGACATTTCTTCTGTTGTCTTGGCATCTTGCACTTTGCACTTTGTGCATAACATTTCAAATTTAGCTTTGGCATTCGGCCTTGGCATGTTTTCATATCACTTTTGCATTCGCCTTTGGCCTTTCCCTTTTTTCCTTGGCATTCACTCCTGCCTTGACAATTGTCGTGTCTCTTCATTCTAGCACTCTGTGAACAGATTTTCTTTTGGCCTTGACAGAGATTTGTATCCTCTTTATTTTCGTACTTTTCCCATCGTGCAAATCAAATTATCAAATTTTCTTCTATGTAATTTGGCAGTAGATGGATAAAAATGTCATGCATCAACTGGTGCAACTCTGATCTCATGTGTTCTTCAGCCCCCTCGATAGCATAAATTTTTTTCTCCAGTTTCTAGATTGAATATATAAAATATAATCTACAGAAGTTGTCATCTTCCCTTTCCCTTCCCATTATGATAGCTGGGAATTAATGCTTATGCCAAGCCATCTGACTCAATGATCAAAAGTAGCATCAAACCCACTGCTTGGCGTTCCAGTTGGTACAGTATTGCGGTGCTTATGTTTATGCTTGACGTTTCATATATTGAAAGGACCACTCAAACAAAGGCGGGGAGCTTCGCTTGCATTACACACCTTTGAAGCCAAGTGTGGTCATCAAATTTTTATTACCAGGTAGCCAAGTTGTGTATCAAGAGTGGAAATTCACCAATGAGCTAACAAATCAATGGATACTTCACCACACGAGTTGGAAGGCGAATGATGCCAAAGAATTATGACCCTCAGCTAATTTTCACTGCTTTAATTACTTACATTCTTATACCTTCTCAACCATGTTTTACATCAACCTATGTAAAGATCATCATGAAGAGTAGTATAATCTATCAAAAACTGAAAATAAAACTCATTGAATTGAAATTTCATACAAGAAATCAAGATAAAGGAGGATCTTGAAAGAACTGGTGCAGAAGGATTGAACAGGTCATTGTTTTAACTGTTACTCTCCCTTCTACTTATAAGCAGCAAGAAATGGAAATTAAAAATAACTAAACCAACCAGCCTTTAAAGATTCTACACAAAACTAACTAGTATCAGAACTAAAATCCAGTCAGTAATAATAACTCCAACTCATCTGGATAGCTTGGCAGCATGACAACTTTAGCTTATAGCTTAGAGTTTGACATCCCTTAAGATGCATGTGTATGTTTCTCACGCTCATCCTACATTGCAACTTCTTAAATTGTGTACTATTCCATGGCTTTGTGAGTATGTCAGCTGGTTGTCCTTGCTAGGTATATGTCTTCAATTACCCCATGCTCTACCCATATCCTTAACAAAATAAAAATCTAAATCAAAATGTTTCGTTTTCTCTTGATGTGTAGGATTCTTACATATCTGTGAGGCACTTTGTTTGTCATAGTGAAGCCTCAATGGTTGCTTGAATTCCAAATCAAAATCCTTCAATAAGCTTATGATCCATATGACTTTATATGTGCAAGAACCAATGGCTCTATATTCTGCGTTAGTGGAGCTTCTAGCTACCACACTTTACCCTTTGGACTTTCAAATGATCCTGGAGTTGCCCAAGTAAACACAATAATCTATCATAGAATTCCTTCTGTCTTTGCAGGATCCCCAATCACTATCAACACAAGCTTCCAACTCCAAGTTTGATGCATTGGACATCATAATCCCTCGGCCTGAACAACCTTTCAAGTACCTAAATATATGTTGGCTGCTTCTAAGTGACTCTTTCTTGGCTTGCTCATGAATTGAGATAAAGACTAAAAAGCATCGGATACATTTGGTCTGGCAAAAGTTAGGTAGATGAGTTTCCCCACAAGTTTTCTAAAGAAAGTACAATGGTTTAGAAAGTTCGGATTTTTTACAGTTAGCTTCTGATTAGCCACAATTGGTGTTGCTGCTGGTTTTGATCTCATCATTCCATAGGTGTGAAGTAAGTCAAGGGTATATTTTCTTTGATGGGCATATATTCTTACTGTGATCTTGCAAGTCCCACCCTTAGAAAGTACTTTGGAGCACCAAGATCCCTGAGTTTGAATTTTGTTCTCAAATGCTATAGTGTCTTCACAATCTGTTTCTAATCTTACATCCTATCACCAAATCATTGAAATAAACTAACATTGCTATGATCTCCTCATCTCTAATTTGCATGGTGAATAGGGAATGGATAGCCTTTGATTGAGTGTAGCCATAATTGCAAAGAGCATTAGAGAACTCGGAATTCCATTGCCTAAAGGCTTGTTTAAGGCCATATAATGCATTTTTCGGCTTGCATACCATCCTACCATTTTAGTCACAATGTTTCTTTTGAAGCTCATAACCTTGTTGCATAGCCATATATACTTCTTCCTTAAGATCACCATGCAAGAAGGCATTGTGCACTTCCAAATGTTGTAATATCCATCCCCTAACAGCAATTAGTGCAAAGAATATCCTTACTATGGTTTGTTTTGCCATAGGACTAAAGTGGTTATGGTAATCAAGACCTTTAATTTGATTATATCCCTTGGCCACTAACTTAGTTTTATATTTGTCAACTGATCCATCAGCCTTCGATTTCACTTTATACACCCATTTTCCCTCAATCACATGGTGATCTTGTGGTAGTGGCACAAGATCCCATCTTTGATTTGCTTCCAATGCTTGTACTTCCTCAAGCATTGATTGTGCCTAACGTGGATGATTCATAGCATTAAGAAAAGTGTTTGGCTCATGTGCATTATCAAGTGCTAATAGAAAGCATGTGTAACTTGGTCATAAATGAGTCGTGGATAGATAATTGTCAATGGGATAATTCGTGGTGCTTCTTGGTCTGGATCACTCAAATGTGACGATATAGGTCCAAGTATTTAGGCAAATGTTTTGGTCTAGTTAATCTTCTAACTGGTAAGGGCTTAGTAGTGTTCTAGTTTATTGTATTAGTTGAAGTTTCATGGTGTAGTAGCAAATTGATCTATGACTGATGTGGCGATGGTATCATTTGGTTAATGATTTAATCAGAAGTCTCAGAATACATAGATTTAAAGAAGTAATCTCATCATCATTAATTTCATCACTAACATGTTATCCTACAACATACTGATCATATATGCAAATATCAGAGGACTTAGGAAAAGTTTTTTGAATCAAACGTAAGAGAATTCAAAAAAGTATGATAATTTGGATTAAAAGGAAAGACTCCTTTATGAAACACTACATCTCTGGAGAAAAAGATTTCATGTGTGTCAATGCCATAGAGTTTATATCCTTTGACACCAATTGGATAACCTTGAAAGATGTATCTTCTTGCCCTTAGTTCTAACTTTTTCCTTCCCCTTTTTACAGTTGAGGCAAAAACTAAGGACTTGAATGCCCTGAGTTGGTGATAGCTTGGTGGTTTACCAAACAAACATTCACGAGGAGTCTTGTAGTTTGGAATCTTTATAGACAATCTGTTGATGATAAATGTGGTAGTGAGGATTGTATCATGCCGAAATTTTAATGGTAGTGATGCTTGAAAAAGTAAAAAATGTGTGGGTCTATAACATTTTGTTAAGGAGTTACAACACGTGGTTTGATGTATGATTCCTGACGCGATCCAATGATCCGTCGAATTTTATTTTAGTATTTATTAATTTTAGTTTTATTGGTTAATGGGCTTAATTAATAAATTGGGCCGTATAGGCTTTTTAGATTAGAGTCTGATAGTTTTAGTATAAATAGTAGTTTGTTATTCAGTTGATGATGAAGAATATAGAGTGTTTTCAATAAATTCAGGTTTCTTCTCAATTCCCTGAAATTGATTCTTTCAATTTCTCGTGAGTTTTAAATCCCAAATCGAGTCATTCCGAATTGGTTCGAGTGATTCGTAACGTATCAATCAGCAATCGGTGTGCTGATTGTGGCTGTTCTTATCGGGTTCAATCCAATCCTACCACGTTGGGTCGGCGTTCTTCGCCCGGTTCGCGTCCCTGGGGTTATCGGATTCGAGTTCGGTTACACCGTTCTATCCGATGCGATCGTTGATCTCGTCAATTTGGTATCAGAGCCATCTAGTGTCGAATTCTAATTCGATACACGATCTGGAGTATCAAAAAAAAAACAAAATCCAAAAAAAAAAAAAGGAAAATCGCTGCCGCCGCGCCGCCGCCGCTTGCAACCGCGATTCCACCGCCGTTGCAGCCGATTTCCGCCAGAAAATCACACCCACCGCACCGCCGTCGAGAGCCCATCCCTTCCCACACCGAATCGCCGCCGAAGGAGGAGTGAATCAGCCGGAATTTCGCCGCGAACCGCCGCGACGCCGTCGCGGAAGTTCAGCCTGAAATTCCTGCCGCCACGGTCTGAATCGCCGCCCATCGCCAACGCCGAGGCTTGCCCAGGGCTTGCCCAGGCCAGGCCGACTGTTCCCAGCCACCGCCGTGGATGTGCGACGGCGGAATTAGCCGATCGCAATTCGCGCCGCCGCCGTTGCAATTAAAAAAAAAGAAAAGAAAAATCTGTTGGGCCGAAGTTTGTTTTGGGCCAAAAAAAAAAAGAAGGGGTTTCTGTCGGGTCGAGGTTACTTGGGCCCAAAAAAAAAAAAAACAAATTCTTGTTGGGCCGAGGTTATTTGGGCTAAAAAAATTCTGTTAGGCCGAGGTTGATTGGGCCAAAAAAATATTCCTATTGGGCCGAGGTAAAAGTTGGGTCGAGTGTCAAGTAGGTTGGAAGCAGGATTTGGGCCAGATTACAACTGGGCCAGGCTTGAGCACAAAAAAAAAAAAAAATCATTGGGCCGAAGGATTTGGGCTGGACCAGAAGCCGTCGCCGGGCTGGACCTTTTGACGTGGTAAGGCCGTGTTTGGTTTCAGTAATTCTGCTTTTCTAAGGGCCTGTTTGGCTGCAAATTTTTATTTCTACTTAAGGGCCTGTTTGGTTGTAGAATTTTTATTTCTGCTTAAGGGCGTGTTTGGCTGCAGAATTTTTATTTCAGGTTAAGGGCCTGTTTGGTTACTGAATTTTTTTTTTTAAAAAAAGATGAAAAAAAAAAGAGAAGAGGCCAAAAAAAAAGGGGGAGCAAAAAAAAAAAAAGGAGAGGAGTTTATTTATTTATCTATTTATTTATTTTGGGGATGTGTTAGGCCCGCATTTCAACTTTAATCACGTTGAATGTCCAGTCAATATTCAGACCAAGGTAATGGCCCGGACGAGACTAAGTTCTTATTCAAATCTCTCTCTGATGAATTGAGGAAGCTCACCAGAAGCGTGAAGGGTATGCAAGACAGGATGACAGATATGCAAGATCGGTTATGGTGCGTAGAAGTGTCCCAAGCTGCAACCCTAGAAAGAGACAGTTTACTGTCCAGACTGACTGGACGCAGAGGCAGTCCCGTGCCAGGCCGAGCTCAAACTAGGGATGGGCATGGACATCATGTCAAGCCAGTAAGACAAGATCGACGAGGCTACGAGGAGATAAGAAATAAATATACACCATCAAGGCATTATAATATCAGAGATTATGGATCGAATGTGGATGAGTATAACAAGCCATCCAAGGTATCAGATTCTCATATTGGAAGTCAAATTCGGGTGTGTCTTAATTGCTTTCAGCGTGGGCATAGCATGAGTGAATGTCGAAACGAGGAAGTTGATACCCATATCGGCATTAGCAAAGTTTTGGGAGAGAAGAAAGGCCCATCCATCGAGATGTCATCTTTGACTCAAGTGAAGATTGCAAATAAGATGCCATCGGATGAAGTACAACATGAAGATAATGGCAGTGATAACACACATCTGGAAACTGAGGAGAAAAGTGAACGGAAAGAAGTAACGGAATCAGTAGAAATTAAAAGGGATAAAGCTGAGATAGAAGAAGCCATAGAAATTAAAGTGAAAGTTGAGGACAACCACAAGCATGAAGAACAAGCCAAGGATTGGGAGATTAAACTTCTATAGAGCCATATGTACATTGATCCATTCGACTATCTAGCAGATCCTATATCCAATTGTACTGTACAAGAGTTAAAGATAGTTTTATTTGCAGAGAGTACACATGCATATCCGAATAAGTCATCAGTGTCCTTTTATATTCCTTTATATAGTTTGTTGCCGACATTTCTATGCTGGACTCATAGGAAGATAAAGTTGAAGTTTCAGCGAGGCGATGAAGAGTTAAAAGAACTTTTAGAGATTCGTGTTTGATCCAGGAGGACACAAATTTGAATTGAGGACAATTCGCCTTCAAGAGGAGTGGTATGACGAGATCCAATGATCCGTCGAATTTTATTTTAGTATTTATTAATTTTAGTTTTATTGGTTAATGGGCTTAATTAATAAATTGGGCCGTATGGCTTTTTAGATTAGAGTCTGATAGTTTTAGTATAAATAGTAGTTTGTTATTCAGTTGATGATGAAGAATACAGAGTGTTTTCAATAAATTCAGGTTTCTTCTCAATTCCTTGAAATTGATTCTTTCAATTTCTTGTGAGTTTTAAATCCCAAATCGAGTCATTCCGAATTGGTTCGAGTGATTCGTAACGTATCAATCAGCAATTGGTGTGTTGATTGTGGCCGTTCTTATCGGGTTCAATCCAATCCTACCACGTTAGGTCGGCGTTCTTCGCCCGGTTCGCGTCCTTGGGGTTATCGGATTCGGGTCCGGTTACACCGTCCTATCCGACGCGATCGTTGATCACGTCAATTCCTTTGTCACTGAAGAATGATGACATGTTAATCTCTGGAGTATTATCAGACCTGATTAGTTCTTGGAAGCAAACTGTTACAGAATGAGGACAAGATGAATGATACCTCACTCTTGTGCTTCATGAGGTAAGTCTAGGTGTATCTATTGAAATCATCAATAATAGTAAGAAAATAATGAAAACCACCAATGACAAATATTCAATTGGACCCCCAAATATTAACATGCATAAACTTAAAAGGTCTGATACTTAATTTTACATGGGTGGGAAGGGAAAATCTCCTTTTTAGCTTTGGGACACACCTCACAGTTTCTGTCAAACACAATTTTAACAGATGGGAACAAAGAATGTAGTTTGTTTGCTACATCTTGTGAAATATGTCCTATTCTATAATTCCATATATCCAATGCATCCAGACATGAAGTGTTCACTGAAGGAATGAGTGAATTTTCATTGAGTATGAGGGATGATCAGATGACTTCTGTAGCCTGTGAGCTACTGCTTATCTAGTATCTTGGTTCAGGATGTACAAGTCTTGCTTTTGTCCAGCTACCAATCCTCATCTGTGGTGATAGTGTTTGGATATATCATGCATTGGAGGAAAAGATCAAGTCGTGTTTGTGAGTTTTTGCTGTTGGATAAAGCAAACAATAACAATACTCTTTAAAAGTAAAATAGAAGCTGACGGAACTAGAATCAGGTGTAGCAGAATATTTTGATCAATTGTAGTAGCAATTCTAGGAATAATAATTGATACCAGCAACCTGAAATTTGAGATGTTAACAAAATACGTGGCTTGAGTTGTGTCTAAATTAACATTGTCTTCAAGGAATTATTCCAACAATTTTAAATATCCTTAGGCTTAAGCAAGCCTTCTTCTAACATGATTGTGGAAGACAGAAATAATCTTTAAACCAGCAGCAAGGAAGAAATATTGAAAATTTGGAATTTTCTAAAGAATAATTCTAAAGCAAAGTATTTTCTCAATTTTTGAAAAGTATAGTTTTGAGTGCTGTGGTATGCAAGGGGAGCTGTATTTGAATGTTTAGCAAAAACGGAACACGGAGCCATTTTTCTTAACTTTAGAAGAAGAAAGCTTTTCACCTTTATAGAAAAAGTAATCAAAATGTTATTTCTAACATTAAAGAGGAAAATCTCAACGTTCTTGACATTTAAGCCTTTAAAGAAATAAACATTGGTTTGAAGGCTTGAACGTTTCCAATAAGTGTATAAATCAGAAGAAAATGTAAGGCCTTGTTTGGATGATAACACAAATAAATGTAAGGCCTTGTTTGGATGATAACACAAATAAATGTAAGGCCTTGTTTGGAAACCACATAATGTTGGTAATTAAAATTAAAATTAAGGAAATGTTTAGAAACTTTTGAAATATCCAACATTCTCCCATGTATTTCAAAAATTATTCAAACAAAACAAGGATTTTGACTTGAATCAAACATTGCTGGATTTGTTTGACTTAAAAATTACTGGTGGGATTGTGTTCCATGAACCAATAATTTTTGTTGTAAGATAGTGATTCTATTAATCGCATTAATAACTCTTACAATTTGCTAGTTAACATTGTTTTATGCATTTTAGACATGCACCTCTCTAGTCTTTCATGAGAGCTCTAAAGATTAGAGGCCAAATATTATAGGAGCGGGTTCACTCCGCTCTTATATAGGCAAATTTATCAAGTGTCCGCTGCCTTATATACATCATCTATAAGGATTATGAATTTATTAAGTGTTTAAACTCATCTTTATAAATATTGGCAGATAAAGTACTCTTCTCAATTAGGACTAATAAATTGAGTGCTGTAGAATTAATACCAACTTTGTTCTTACCCATATATACTTACTTCATGAGATTTCTAATCACATAGGTTGGATTTTTATTTATATTGGCCTCTTGTTGGCATAAGTCTCATTGCAGTTTAAAGAAATACATTTTCTTCTTATGGATTTAATTAGAGGATTAGCTGAAATTTAACTCTGACTTCCCATAATAAATGGAAATTATTTCATCTTTATCTAGATGTCGAATAGAAAAATGTCCTAACAAAATTTATTTAAAAAACAACAATTGTTGTTTCACAATATGTAGGCATAAAAAGAATCTGAAATAGTTAGATAAAGGAATTTTGAATAAAAAGTTTCTTATTCAATCATGCTCAAAAGTAGTCAACTCTAGAAAAATAGATTTAACAACAATATTTTATTTGGTTGATTTTCATGCCATTGAACGTTCATAAAATTTTTAATCACCAATGGATTTTGTCTGATTTGGATTAGAAATCTTGTTTTCATCACTATATTCCTCTAACAATGAAAATGCACTACACATGATATGAAAATGGTATATCTCAAATATTTGGAAAGTGACTCCCGAGTGAGCATAGCCCATTTCTCTCAATAATATAGATCTAGCCTCAACGCTAGTTCTTTTAGGCATATTTACATGCTCTCCATGATTAAGATCTAGCTAGCCCATTTCTCTTAATAATAAGGATCTAGCCTCAACTCTAGTTCTTTAAGGTATGTTTTTATGATTAACATCTAGCTTAGTGCTTGTCCCTTGTGGCATGTTTCCATCTCATATAGTATATCATAATGCCTCCAAATTTAATTTTCAATTTCTTTCTCTTGTCATGTTATGCACATGACATGCATATCAAATAAACTTCCACGAGGAAATAATAAATAAAGTCATACAATGATTTAGTTATTTATCTTTTTTCAATTGAAGTTGATGTGTAAGAAGAAATTAAAATCTACACAAACAATATTAAGAAAAAACCACTTTTCTTATCTTTCATGTCTGCACTTATTTTTCAGACCATTTACATATATGTCCTATACATATATGAACTGAAGAAAACTATTGCCATTATAAATAAATCGAATTCAAAATTATCCCCACACTTCTCTAAATTTGGAGCGATCATTCTCCTCTTATCAAGAATGCTCATAGCATGTAATTTTTTGGTCAAATGTCTTTAAATTAATTATTCCATATATAGTGTATATAATCTGATTTCTAATATCAGGTCACATTACGCTGTGAATTTCTCATTAATCATAAATTGTAACCACTACTGTATAATGGTGCAATCAATTAAATTATAGTAGTATCAAACAATGATATAAATAATTGTAATAACTCCTAAAAATAACTAATTATTTCCAACATAATTTCCAATGAAGTTTCTTCCATTGTGCTATTATTATTAAAGCACACATTAACCACAATGGATCCATCAAATAAAGATCCCCTACATGCTCTGCCTATCATGGATAATGGTTGCAACTAAATAAGATCACTCCCTTTTCACAGTCAACGATGCAATTTACCCATATCCATGCAAAGTAACACAAAATGTGAATTAACCTAAATAACAACTTTAATCAACCCACATTTTGAAAATGTGTCTTGAGACTATGATTTCTCATTTCCAAAATTATTGAATTGCACAACCAGAGAAAACCTAATCAGTAAATCAACCACAGTCATTGACAAGTATGGTTAATTCATGGTTCATGTTCTTGCAGGTATTGGTTTAGTGATTGTACACTATATGCTATATCAAGTCTGGTAATGGTTAAATAGGATAATCTGTCAACCATTCTTTTAGAAACTGATGCATTAGATAGTAGCTTTCCAGCATCCTTACTCAGTTTGACATTTTGTTCCATTAAATTTATGCTTGGTCTACCTCCCAACAGTCCACTATTTGCAAGAATATCCAATGCATACTTCCTTCAGTCGATATATATTCCATCAACACCTCGAGTTCCTTCTATTCCCATAAAATATTTTAGCTGTCCCAACTCCTTAATCTTGAATCTTTCATTCAAGAATTCCTTTGTTCTTGTGATCATTGCCTCTAAGTTGCCGCCTAAAATGATATCATTCACATACACTAACGAGGCAATGAAGGAATCATCTTCCTTCACGATAAGCAAACTTTAGTCAGCCTTGCATTGTTGAAATCCAAAATTTACTAGAGCATTGGATAATGTTGCAAACTATTACCTTCAGACTTGTTTGAAGCCATACAAGCTTTTCTTCAAGCTGCACACTTGAATAGGCTTCCCTTTAGTGTATCCTGGAGGTTTTGTCATGTAGATTTCCTTATCGAGATCTCCTCTAAGAATGCATTGTTGGCATCAAAATGATGTAGTTTCCACCCACTTACTGTTTTCATAGCTAACATGCATTTGATGGTTGTTAGTTTTGCCATTGGACAAAAAGTTTCCTAGTAATCTACTCCTTCCCTTTGTGTGAATCCCTTGGCCATCGACCTTGCCTTGTTTCTCTTCACAGTGCCATCAGATTTGTAGTTGACCTTGTCAAGTTTTATTTTGTCCCAATGCTTCTAGTTCAGTCTACATTGCTTCTTGGAATCTGAAGTCTTTTAACACCTCATCATAACTCCTTGGCTCCTCATGCCCAGGAACAGAAATTAGGTAAGATTGATGATGAGGAAGGAATATTTGGTTGGACAAATAGGTTTCCAGTAGATGATCAATGGGATTTTTAGGATCTACATTGCCTTGCTTGCCTTCAATGGGTGAGGATGAGGAGGCTAATTGGCAGTAATACTGTTCAAGGTACTTAGGTACCCTTCTGACTTTGCAAGACCTTCTGAAGTTGTCAATTGGTTACTCAATCAATGAAACAAGAACAGACTCATTTGGTTCAGGGTTCTAGTTAGGTTCTAAATTGGAATTAGGCCTTTTATAGGATTGGACCATTTTCCTCATGTTGGGATGATGTTAGAGGATTTATGGTAGTATCACCAACATCAAATGGCACTCATATAGGATCATCATTGGGAAGAAAGGGTGTCCTGGATTTTGCTCTAGGATAGGATATGACAATGGAGATATTCTCAGATTTAAATCAAAAGATATCTTCATAGAATGCCATGTCCCTTGAAATGAATGCATTGTTATTTCCCAATTCAAGTACTTTGTATCCCTTAGTCCCATATGGATATCCTAGAAAGATGCATTGTTTACTTCTAGGATCAGATTTCTTTCTGCCTTGACTTAGTGTTGAGGCATAGCATAGGCAACCAAATATCCTGATGTGATCATAGGATGGTTCAATTCCAAATAACATTTCATAAGGAGTTTTATTGTTTAGGTTAACACTTAGGGTTCTATTTATTAAGTGGTTTTCAAAACATAATCATTCTAGTATTTTGTTGGTAAGTTAGATTGAAACCTAAGGTGTCTAGCCACATTTCAGAGATGTTGGTGTTTTCTTTCTGCAATACCATTTTGTTGATGCCTTTCTACACAAGTTCTTTGATGTATAATCCTTTTGTCTTTGTAAAAATTCATTCCCCTTATCAGTCCTTATGATCTTTTAGCTTCAAATTGGTTTTGCTCTAGGTTGTGAAATGGCATCATGCATTATTTTGTTTCAGATTTAGTTTTAAGTAAATAAACCTAAGTTTTTCTAGTGTAGTAATCTACTATAGTTAAGAAATACCTACTCCCATCATATGCCACCTCTGAAAAGGGTTCTCATAAACCACAATATAACAATTCAAAAGGATGTGATGTTCTATGAATGCTTTGAGAAAATAGATTCTTGTGCATCTTGGCAATTGGATAGATTGAACAGGGCATTTTATTAGATTTAGATGAGTTCATGGTTAAAATAGGATGGTTTTTTAGTTCTAGAACTCTATTAGAGGGGTGTCCAAGGCGATAATGCCATAAATCATCATGGGGCTTAGAGTTCATAGCAATAAAGGTTATGGAATGAGCTTGCCTACTGGTATAGACTGATCTGTAGAGATTAGTTAGGAACCTTTCTATTCCTTGATAAACTTGTACAAGCCATCCCTCTACTTACCCTTCCTAATCGAATCCAAGAAGAAAAGTCCCACACAACACAAAAGGAGGAGTGAAATAGAAAACAACAATAGAAAGATGGTGTTAGTTTCCTTACTAACAACAATTTGATTGCAAAGGCAAGCACACACAAAACATCATGCAAAGTAAGAGTATCATTGATTTTCACTATTCCTATCTGAATAGCATATGTATTGGAACCATTTGGGAACTTGATTGGCTTGGATACAAAGGCTTGGTGGATGAAAATAGGCTAGGGTGACAGATCATATGATCTATTGCCCTAGTGTCAATCACCCATGTTTGATTGATTGGATGTCTTAAGTTAAAGTTCAAAAATGTTGAGGGTGTGGAATTACCCTTCATGTTCATGGGTTTGATAGTTTGGGAGGTTATTATCAAAGCTATAATGTTTACTACTGCAGTGGCTGGTGCCCTTTCTTCAACCTTGGTGGCTACTAACTTTCTGTTGGTTAGGATGATCATCAGCTCATTGTATTGAATCCTTGTGAGTGTCATCCTTTCATCATTCAACTTTGAGCTCCCTTCCTAGTACAAAAGAACTTAAAACCACATTGGCTACAATCGTCCCTTTGTCCTTCTAGTGCAACTTGTGTCTAGGCAAGTATTCTTTTAATTTGAACATTTATCTACAATATGGCTCTTTGGAATGTGAGCAAGTAAGCACGACTACATTCCCTACTTTGAAACAATTCTTAAGAGAATGCCCTGGAATCCTACAATGAGAGCAAAATAACCATTCTTTCTTGCTGTTAGTCTTTGAGTTGATAGGACCTTTTTGTACTACCATAGCCATAAATTTTGAACCATACTTTGCACCAATCATTTGGTGCTATTTCTCCTATTACTGCACTATGGAAACACCTTGTTAACGAGAGGCATTAGATCCAACATCACAATTTGATTGCTCACATGTGCATAAGTCTCATTTAAGCCCATCAGGAACTGCATCACTAAGTCTCTTTAGTGCCTCTCAATTAGGATCTTCAGTTGCCCACATGTACATGCAAGCATATTATCGTATATTGAGAGCTCATCCTATATCTCTTTTAGTTTCCTATAGTATGCCACCACTTGATCATCACCCTACATCAAAGTGGCTAGTGTTTTCTTCATTTGGTAAATCTTGAGACAATTGTGCTGAGACATCCTTTTATTCTATTTATTCCAAAGCTCATATGCATCATCCATAAAGAGCAAACTAGATTTAACAGATGAAGTCACAGAATTAGGAATCCAAGAAACTACTATGTCACTGCACCTTTCCCATGCTTCCAACAGTGCAACCTCTAATGCAGACAGTTTTTCTAATCTGGCCATTCACAAACCCCAACTTGTTCTTTGATCTAAGTGCCCTTCTCGTACTCCTTACCCACATTATGACACTTTTGCCATGGTTTAGGGTTGATTAGAGAATTTCTTCATCTCTTAATGGCTCTGGTACCATGAAAAGTATCATGGTTTTGGTAAAGAAAATCAGAGAAGAAGCAGAAATGGTATGAAGGCTGCAGAAGTAAGATTATGTGAGCAAGGTTACTGTTATATTGCATTGCTCAGCCAAGGAACTTATTTATATAATGAGCTAAAAATCCTTCTAGAGCTAACATATACACTACTTAACCAAGAAACCGCCTTCAAAACAATAAATATTCCCTTCAACTGAAACAAAACAAACTACAGCACAGACTACCACCTAGGAGCCACTAGTGCGGGCTTGCAATGAGGTGTTCTACTGATGTGTCTCTTAACAGTCATTTTATCCATTACAATCCTAACAAAAATCACCAATACTATCGAAAGGAAGCACATCATATCACCATCTTGAAAACCCACATATGAAACTCTAGTACTCTCAAATAGAATTTTGTTTGAAAGCAAATTATCATTAATTCATTATCATGCAGCGAGATTAATCATCGATCAGTTCATGGAAATGTTTTTAATCATTAACATCACAGCCAAATTATTTAGCCCAAGAAAGTCATTTATATTGACCACAATCAGACTTAACTGCCAACAAAGAAGCAAATAAATAAAAGAAAATATTATCATAAACCGGTCAGATAATACCAATGAAGAATTCAAGAAACAGGATGATATCAAAAAAATAATTAACCTAAAACTGATGACATGCTGCCTCCCCCCCCTCCCTTTTTCCAAAAAAAAATTAATATTAGGCAAATTGAGTTTGCTCTGCAGCCGAAGCATATAAGCTCTTGTGCTGACTATAACAACAATAGGAACAACATCATACGCAATCACTTAACGAGAAATACCAGACCTGGTGCACGTTCTCTATAAATATATACACATTTTCAGTGAGTATTTATAGCGGCATCATCATATGCAGGTAGGATATTGACTAAATTTCAGGCTCTAACTAAATTCTAAAAAAAATGTTAGATACCGTACTTTGAACTTATCAAGGAACGATAATGAATCCATTAAAAATAATCACATGGTCAATGAAATACAATTCACGGTGAACACTGAATAACAAAACATATAATATCACAAATAATGTATTCATGATTTGTCTGATAACTTCCATATCAATATCAAATTTCATAAATGACTTATCACTTCTCCAAAATCCCCTAATTCTACTAGAACACTTGGTGCCATAGTTAGGAACACTTAAAATCATTTTTGAAGATACTGTAACTGACCGTCAGTAAGATATTTATAATTCAAGTAATAACAGTGAATTTGATGATTTTTGCACTAAACTATTACAATCATGCGACGTGCATTCCACTAGTTTTATCAATATAAGACAGTTTACGGAAAGTCTACCTCTTAAACCTTTGGAAATTTCCAAGAGAGTGGTTATTGCCATAGCATTTGTCATGTGAAGTGGGCTTCATCGTGCCTCAATTCGTTGTTCTCATGCCCATGCCAACTCTCTGGATCCCGTGTCACCCATGGTCTGACCCTTTGAAGCTAGCTCCCACTCCGACAGAGCCGTCTTCATGCTCAGTAAAAGAAAAGAAGGCCACCTCTCGGCATTATCTTTTCTCCTGGATTATCGAAGGCTTTGGGGTCGTGGAACTCATCAGGTTGTTCTTGGGCTTTATCGGGTCGTTATGATCAGAGTCAGGCTTGTTCACTCACATTTTTGCCTGGGCTGTGCTATCCCTCGTGACGTCATCAGGCAGACCGACCACTTTGTCATCGAATTGGGCATGAAAATTGTCAGCTTAGTTCTCAAAGTCGACGCCATATCTATCAAATTTTTCAGCCAAATTGTGGGTTTCATTTCTTTTTCTTCTTGTCATTATTGCTACCACTATTAGAATTTCAACTGGTTCGGAAATTGACTCTAAATGTAGGAAAACAGGCTAAATCATCGTCCAAGTCATAGGCACGATATTCTGCCGGATCTAGGTGAGGAAATTAAATTTCCATGACAAGGAACCCGCATGCTTGGCCATCTCTATTTTCCTTTCTTGCAGAAAGAAAAACTTTCTTGAAATTCGAAAGTGGAATTTCCTTGGTGTAATGTGTGTAGCAAGTCAAATTTTGCTCCAATAATCGTGGTAGAATTTGTAAGGAAAATTTATTATTTGTATTTTAGGAATCAAATTAAATGCAAATTTTAGAATTAAATAATAACATAAGTTGATATTTTACTACGAATATGACGGTCCAATTAAATTGTGGCAAGGGTCAAGGCTAGTCAATCAAATCGTATCACGCATCAAATCCTATAAACTTGCAAGGAGAATATTGTTGATTTGGCAATTAAATTATAATCCTTTAATTAAAAGAAACGATGCCAAATCAAATGTATTCAAATATTCAGACGTTGCCCCATCATCAAGCATTCATAGCTGCAGGACCTTCCCCACCCCCTACAAATAGAGGTGGTTTCTACACTACAAAGCACATCAAAAAATAAAAATACACCAATTAAAAAGCAATCTTGAAAGAAGTTCAGATTCTCTCTCCACAAGTCCAAAGTTGTTCTTGTAGCATTCAAGGCATTCTTTATAAAGATCCACCAAATTCTAGTGTTTGATTCACAGTTGAAGTCTTAACTAGTGGATTAACATTATTTGATGCTCTAACCAATATCAAAGAAGATAAAAGCTCAGAAACTTCTTCAGTTCTAGCCGTGTTCTTCAAGCAACATTAAAGTTGTTTTTGTGATATTCAAAACGTTCTTCAATGAGTTCATTAAATTTTAACGTTTGATCTGAAATCGTAGTGTCAAACTAAGAAACCTGGAGGCTTAGTGAACTTCAAAGAAGATCAAATCTATAAATGCTTTAACAAATTACAAAACCATTCAAGTCTTGCTCTCGATAAAAGGGTATACAAGTTTTTGACACTCTCAGTGGAACATCTGTACCTCTCATTTTTTCTTTCACCAAGACCAAAAAACTTTTAAATGGCTAGAGGAAAACTAATTCATCCAAACTTGTTGCTTTTAGTGCCTCAGGGGTAGTTCCTAAAAGAGGCATTGTCACAAAAGTCTTGGTTCGACAATTAATTTACTCTAAGCCAACTTCCATCCTCGAAGTTGTTAACAACCCACTCTACACATGTTAAGAAAGGGAAGATAACAAGAATGGTTTGATGCCCTCACTCAATTACCTCACCTAGCACTAATACTGCTTCGGTTATTATGATTAATGCTTTAAGTTTGAAAGATCAAATCGTAGCTCTGACCAAAGTCATCAAGGATCTTGCTAAACATGTATAAGACCAAGACTCTCTCATCTTTAAGTTAATTAAAAAGGTGGATAATGTTGAGGTTAGCCAGGCAGAAGTAAAGCCTCATGAAGGTTATGATGAAGCTAAGACATCAGTGAGGTAGCAATTGAACAAAGGCAAGAAGCTTGCTATGGAGTATCTTTAAGTTTCTGCTGATGGTTTTGTCCCCTCGATCAATTTAAAGACTTTATCGAGGGCACCAGCAAGAGTAAGATCGAAGGGGCTACCAAATCATCTCTCACTTATGCCAATCCTTATACAGTGAGGATTGATAACCTAAAGATACCCGTCGGTTATCTACTTCCCAGATTCCAACAATTCGACGAGATAGGAAACCCAAAGCAACACATCCCCCATTTTGTCGAAACTTGAAATGAGGCCAAAACCTATGCTAACCTTCTTGTCAAATAGTTTGTTTGGTCACTAAGAGGAAATGCCTTCTATTGGCAAATCGAGTTGGAGCTTGGCTCCATCGATAGTTGGGACTAGTTAGAGTAAGAGTTCCTCAATCGCTTTTATAGCACTAGGCAAATAGTTAGCATGATTAACACTCGCTAATAGAAGGATGAGCCAGTCATCAAATACATCAATCGTTGGAGAAATAAAAGTTTAAAATGCAAGGATAGACTATCCAAGGCTTTCGACATTGAAATGTACATTCAAGGGATTAAAATACATCTTATAAGAAATCCAACCCTAAACTTTTAAAGAATTAACCACTAATGCTCATGATATGGGGCTGAGCATGGTGGCCAATGGAGCCAAATCATACTCATTCCTTGATTCTGATATCTCGAGTATATTCGATGACCGACTCAGGGCAAACCTCATCGAGTTGCCTAAGATGAAGTGACCTGCTGAGGTTGAGAAGGTTAATGACCCCAAGTACTGCAAATATTATTAC
Source organism: Avicennia marina (assembly GCA_019155195.1). Classification (NCBI taxonomy): domain Eukaryota; kingdom Viridiplantae; phylum Streptophyta; class Magnoliopsida; order Lamiales; family Acanthaceae; genus Avicennia; species Avicennia marina. The sequence goes on along the minus strand of CM032754.1, from coordinate 13,265,185 downwards.
TTGGTTTGACATCTAATCCATTATTGTTTTGTGTTCGAGGATGAAGTTATGGAGTTAGTCTAATAGGGAAAAATTGCACTAGAGGATGATAGAGTAAATGCCAATCCTATCACCCTTAATAATCAAGCCAATAGGGGGCAGTTAGCTGGAAAGTCCTCCATTTGAAGTTGGTACCTTTTGAAAGAAATGCTACATGCCTATTGAGGATTGTCTCACTACAATCTCCTTCACTGCTAAAGACCTGATCCTGGGTTCTCAACCACACAATCGGCCTTTATTTATCTCCAATTACATTCATGAGCAAAAAATCAATCCAATCTTAATTAATAGGGGCTCGGTGGTAAACATCTTACCCATCTGAACTATTAAAGAACTAGAAATCCCTATAGATGAACTTTAAAACTATTGATTAATGATTCAAAGATTTAACTAAGGAGCACAAAGAGCCTTAGGCGTCATCAAAATAAAGCTAGTGATAGATGATATCAAATTATAAGCTTTATTTCCTGTGATTAATGCTTGTACATCTTATAATACACTCCTAAGTCGCTTATGGCTTTGTGAAAGTGGTGTAGTTCCCTCTACTTGGCATCAGTACTTCAAATACACCCAAAACAACACAGTGAAAAGAGTGCTTAGTGACAGCAAGCCCTTCATCGAGGCGAAGCTGCCTTTTGCAGATGCCAACTACTATTTAAATAGAGCTGGCACCATAAAGGAGGTGTCTCTAAGAATGAAAATAAAGATGGTGAAGCATCAACCTACTGGATGGCAACCTAAGTGATCCATCTTCTTCTAGACATGGCCAAAGGAAAGAACCTAAGGAGAATGGTACCTTAAAGGGTTTGGTCCTCCCTCTTGCTCAACTAAATCAAAAGGTTTCACCCTTTCAACCAACGAAGAAGTTCAAGGGGAGCATGCTGAAGCACAAGTCTTGAGAACATCTAAATGTTTTGGACCTAAGGCATACAAGCTTCTCAAAAAAGCAAGATATAACCTACAGGAGCCATTGCCATTAGAGAAGCTAACTTAGAAATCCATGAATAAAAACCCATGAGCCGATCTTGAATACATAGTGCAGGGTCCACTCCGTATTGCTATTGATAGGGCAACAACAAATCACATAACTGATAGTCACTCTTCAACAAAGCAAAGGAAGTCGGTACGGGTGTCTGTCTTTAATAGACTTGATTTAGCTATATACTGGGGGCATGACCCAAATCGATAGAGAGTTCTTAAAATAGTAAGCCCTAAACAAAATAAGACAATGGGCCAGAAGCTCCAAGGTTGGATCCCATCGAGAATGAAGCGCCATACAAACTTGATCATTACGTATGATAAGGTATTGAAGGCAAAGATGCAAACCATCATCCACACAAACGTTGAAGTGGACAATGAGAAAAATGACAAAGAGAGCGTTGGGTCATCCTATCACATTAAGTTGAGTGAAGGAGACCCTGTCGAGGAAGATATTGAAAGTGCCCCTCCCTAAAAAAAGGTTAAGGCTACCATGGATAAGTTAACGGAGGTTAACTTAGGGGATGAAATAACCTATAGCCAAACCTATGTGAGTACTTTACTAACTGAGGGTGAAGTTCAAGCATATATCAACTTGTTAAAAGAATTCAAAGATGTATTTGTTATGACATATAAAGAGATGCATGCATTGGATCCAAAAGTGGTGGTGCACTTCTTGATGGTAAGAAAGGAGGTCTGAGCAATCAAGTAGGCACAATGCCAATTCATGCCTAAAATATTTCTCTTAATTGAAGTTAAAATTAACAAACTCATTAAGGTTAGCTTCATTCAGAAGGTTAAGTACCCTATTTGGATATCCAATATAGTCTCAGTGAAAGAAAAGAATGGATTTGAGTTTTTGTTGACTTTAGGGACCTAAATGAGGTATACCCTTAAGATGACTTTCCATTGCCGATAACAAAGTTAATGATCAATGCCATTATCAGGCATGAGGTGCTGTCATTCATAGACGAGTCTTCAAGATATAATTAAATACATCTGGCACTTAAAGATAAGGAGTTAACTACCTTTCACACTCTTAAAGGTATATACTGTTACAAAGTGATACCTTTCGGTTTAAAGAATGTTAGGGTGATGTACCAGTGGACCATGCAAAAGATTTTTGATGACATACTTCATAAGACTATTAAGTGCTATGTTGATGATTTGGCGGTTAAGTCAAGAAAGAAAGAAGACCACCTAGGCAATTTAAGGAAGGTCTTTGAATGTTTGTGGAGATACCAATTGAAGATGAACCCATTGAAGTGTGTATTTGGGGTTGCATCTGGAAATTTTTTCAAATTCATTGTCCATCACCAAGGTATATAGATTGATCAAGCACAAATTGATGTAATCTTGAAAATGCCCAAGTCTTGAAATATTCATGAGCTTAAAAATCTCCAAGAAAAGTGGCATACATAAGGCAATTCATCTTAAACCTGGCTGGGCAATGTAAGCCATTTAGTTAACTTATGAAGAAAGGTATCCCCTTTAAGTGAGGCGAATCCTACAAAAAGGCTTTCAAAAGTATAAAGTCATACTTGATAAAGCTTCTAGTGTTTGCCACACTCATGACTGGATGCCTGCTCAATTTGTTCATTGCCGCATAAGAATCTTTAGTTAGAGCTTTGGAAAATGAAAACAAGGAAGAAAATGCCTTGTACTACTTAAGTAGGATCATGACGCCAAATGAGTTGAAATACTTGCCAATTAAGAAGATGTGCTTGGCACTTACCTTTGCCATAGAAAAGTTAAGGCATTATTTCCAAGCATATGTAGTTCGCTTGGTGTCAAGAGCAAATCCACTAAAATATCTCAGATAATACGGTTGAGCATTGAGCCTTAATTCTCAGACTAAAGATGGCAATTGACATTAAGCAATTGGTCCTTAAGGTATACGGTGACTTAAAGCTAGTAATTAGTTAATTGTTGGAGACTTATGAAGTCAAGAAGCCCAAGTTGCTCCCATATTCAAATTATGCTAAGCGGCTCATAGGATGGCTTTAAGACGTGTTATTTGAGCATGTGCTAAGAAAACACAATTGGCAAGCCTATGTTTTCGCTAAGCTCGCCTCTACATTGGCTATGCCCAAAAAGGAGTTCCACATACTCATTTGCCAAAGTTAGGTGGTTTCCTTAACCTTTGAAGATGAGGAGCCTCTAGGGGAGGAAAGCAACACTATTAAGGTGTTGGAGATAAAAGAGGTAGATTGGCATCATCCTCTCATGGACATCCTCAAATATGGGAAATTTCTGGATGCCCCACATCGTTGAATTAACAGTCGACAATGTGCAACTTGCTTCCTCTATTTCAGAGATATATTGTACAAGTAGTTGTTTGATGGAGTCCTTTTACGTTACCTAAGTAGTAATGAATTTGCTTAAACCATGGAAAAAGCTCATTCGAGAGTGTATGGTACTCATCAGTTTAGGCCAAAACTCTATTTTCACATAAAAAGAATGGGGGTATTACGAGCTGACTATGGTTAAAGACTGCATGGAATTCACCTAAAAATGCCAAGTGTATTAGTTCCATGCCAATGTCATCCATCAACCACCTAAATCATTGCACTCTACGTAGCAACATAGTCTTTCGATGCTGGGGTTGTGGATGTAGTCGGACCAATGACAAAGTCCTTTGCCAGACACTTTTAAATTTTAGTAGCCATCAATTATTTTTCTTAGTGGGTTGAGGCAATTCCCCTCAAAGAAGTCAAGAGGGAGAATGTGGCTGACTTTATCCGCCTTAACATCGTTTACTGGTATGGGATTCTTTAGTACATAATCATTGATAATGGGAAGCCGTTCTCTAATACTTAAATCAACAAGTTGTGCCAAAAGTTTGGCTTCAAATAAAGGAAGTCCTCAATATACCATGCTCTAGCAACGACCTAATTGAAGTATTTAACAAAATACTCTACAATTTACTAAAAATGGTAGTTTTTAAATCCAAGAGAGATTGACATGAAAGGATTGGAAAAGTTTTATCAGCATATCGAACCACTTATAGAACTCCTACAAAGCAACTCCATATGCTTTGGCTTATGGTGTTGAGGTTGTTGTCCCTGTTGAGCAACAAATCCCATCTTTAAGAATAGCTATACTAGAGGGACTAACAGAGGAGGATAATGCCCAATTACGCCTCTAAGAATTGGAAGCCCTTAATGACGAAAGACCAGAGGTGCAATAGAAGTTGGAGAGTTACCAGGTTCATTTGTCCAAAGCTTTCAATAAAAGGGTGCGCTCCTCTTAATGTTTTTAAGTTGGGGACTTAGTGCTTGCTGTGTGAAGGCCTATCATTACCACTCATTGCATGGGAAATAAATTTACACTAAAATGGGATGGATTTTATGTGGTTAAAGAAGTATATACGAACGGCGCATACAAGTTAGTCACTAAAATGGGCTTTGGATTGGTCCCATCAATGGAAGGTTCCTAAAAAGATACTATCCATAAAAAAAAAATTAATAATAAACAAAAAAAAACAAACAAAAAGGAAATAAGGAAAAAGAAAAAAACCATTATACTTCTTGACACAAGGGTCTAAACCATAAGATACTCCTGGCCTATAAAAGTATAAACTGTGAACAGCTAAATCATTAAATTATGTTATGACTTAATCTCTTTATAAGGTGCGTAGGTAGCTTGGAAAACTTTTTTTTCAAGTTCAGTCATAATGATAAGAAGATTTACTTTTGGCAAATTGAAAATGGAAGGTGGCCGTTAGCACCAAATGAATGAAATATTTTATTCATAAAAAAATGATTATATTGTTTCAAGTACAAAAAAATGCAAGGATAAATAAATCTAATCAAAGGGCATCAAGTCCCTTAATTCCCCTTTAGCAGCTTCAATGGGCGCCTTCGAGGACTTCAAAGTGTTAGCCACATTACTGACCAATGAAGGAGTTTTGATTATGGCATTAATTTCTTTCTCAACCTTTCTAACTACAACTAAGGCCTTCTAGTGAGTTTGGATCTGTAACTCTAAGGACTTGGAAAGTTCCTTATACTTTTTCTTCAAAGCAATAAGCTGCACTTCAATACTTTTTAACTCTACGTTTGTTTGCTCAATCTACTCAGCCTTTTGCTTTTCCCAACCTAGACCTTTCATAGGTGATCCTATACTTCACCAAGCCACTAAATGAGAGCTTTTATGGTAGGTCTTTTTGATGCTTGGGATCTCACATTGTCATAAGATGTGGCTTTGGCAAATAGGGCTCCCAACAAGGCCTGTGAAAAATGTCAAATTGGCCTAAACCTTTCATGGATTGAAGAACCAATGCAACATTGTCTTTGATTAAAGAAATGGACGCACCTAGGGTCTTCTTGATCCTTTTGCAAAGGCTAGCCCACAAATTTTGGAGGTACTCCTTCTAATAATCATTGAGAAACTTATCAGCCTCAAAGACGGAGACTGCTATAGAAGATGGAACTATTATAGCCTCTTTTGGAGTTGAGGCATCCATGTTATCAATAGAAGTTAAAAATGGATTGGATTCATGAACTGACTCTTGTGAACTCTTATCAACGTCACACCCAAATACATGCTTAACTAGCTAATAAGAAAGGAAAAAAGCACTTAAAAAGAGCATTCTGATAAGGAAAATATAGAGGATCAAACCCATAAAGTACCATTTTGGCATACTCCTCGATGGATTATCTGTGGCCTAAGCCCCCATCTTGTGGATGTGAAGAGTTAGAATTCCTCCAGTCCTCTTCCAATGACAGTTTGTAGTGCTATTATCACCAGCCTCTAAAATATCAATAGTGTTCTTCCTCTTTGAAACACCAAGGGCGTTAACTACCATAATGGGTGTAGGAAGTAGATTAGGAGTACTACCGGTAGATGGGCCAACCCCTCCATCTCTAAGTAAAGCGGGCATCATTCTCATCCAAGAAATTGCATTGAGCAAAAGACCACCATTTCTTGTAAGCTGGCGAGAAAAATCTCCTTGCAAAGTTCGGGTTATAGGGAAAGCACACTTTAGCCATGAATCAAGATAAAAGGCATAAGTGCCAGTATCATAAATCATCATCTAAGGAATACATCCTCATGTCATGATCAAGCAACCTGAGTACCTCTTGATAATAGCCAAATTGACGACTAAATTGGAAAGGACTAAAAGTTCAACATCGAAGTGGTCACCTTATCTCAAGGTTAGGTAATTCAAGCAAATAGCCATGATATGTTCTTGCTAGAGGCAATTGAGAAAAAGATTGGGTAGACCTCCTTGCTTGCCACCTGATCTTTTTTTCTTCCTTTGCTACCTCGATTCATCTCGTAGCAAGAAAGTCGCCAATAGCAAGGCCTCATGATGGCACCACCATGGCCGTCTAGTGCTACCATCATTAGCCCAGACAATAAGCGCCTGGCTAGATGCTCACTATGACACGATGGTGTGGCAGTCAGAAGAATACAGCGGATGGTGGTCAGTCGGTGGTGAATGGCTGGTGGCTGCACCATCGTTCAGCCCAGTTTAAATAAAAAAAATCTCGTCTTGAGCACCAACAAATAGAGGCATGAGAGATTAAACCCATTTAGGCTTACATAGGCAATCGATAGAGCACTATGAGTGACTTACTGTGCTGCTAATTTGGGGATGACAATTGGCGACTTGACTGAAGATGGTAGAAAGTGAGTAGTCAACACAATCTGAAGTTCAATCAAACAGCAAAAATTTAAAGCCAAGTAGGTGAGGTCCAAGTTGGAAATCTCCTTAGGTGACAGTCTGTGTATGATTTTCTCGCTGGAAATCAACTTCTTTTCTAGTGAAAAGAATTGTGCAAAGAGAGAACCGTTTGGAAGCAGGGTAAGCCAATGCCAATTGATACGAATCTTTGGCATGATTCTTGGAGTAATGGAAGATTGCACGAATTTTTAGACATACAGGGATGAAGTTAAACTTGAGTCTTGGGCTAAAAATGAGGGCTTTAGGATTGAAAGGCCCAAGTTTTAAAGGACTGGATACAAGATCGATTTGTACAATGATTTTTTATCCAATTTAAAAAAAATGGAAAGAAAAAAAATTGAGAGAAAAAGGGGATCAAGAAAGTTTTTAGGCTTATTCACACCAAAATTAATTTTTTCATGAACAAGTTTCAAGGGAGCATTTTTAAAAAGTCAAATTTTGCTTTAATGAAAGGGTGACATGTGGTAGAATTTGTAAGGAAATTTTATTATTTATATTTTAGGAATCAAATTAAATACAAGTTCTAGAATTAAATAATAACATAAGTTGATATTTTACTACAAATATGACGGTCCAATTAAATTGTGGTAAGTGTTAGGGCTGACTAATCAAATTGTGCCTCTTGTCAAATCCTATAAACTTGGAAGAAGAATATTGTTGATTTGATAATCAAATTGTAATCCTTCAATTAAAGGAATTGATATCAAATCAAATATTTTCAACCAATCAGATATTGCCACATCATCAAGCATTGATGGTAGCAGAACCTTCTCTATCCCTATAATAGAGGTGGCTTCTACACCACAGAGCACATCAAAAAAAAAAAAAAGGCACTAAAATGGCAAAAATCAATCTTGGAAGAAGTTCAAACTCTGTCTCTCTCTACAGGTTCAAAGTCATTCTTATAGCATTTAAGGGGTTCTTTATGAAGATCCACCAAATTCTAGTGTTTGATCCACAATTGAGATGTTAAACTAGTAGATTAATGATGTTTGATGCTCCAACCTACATAAAAAATAATAATAATAAAAGCTCAAAAACATTTTCAATTCTAGCGAGTTCTTCAAGCAATATTAAAGTCGTTTTTACGATATTCAAAGCATTTTCAATGAGTTCATTTAATCTTGCATTTGATTCAGAATTGTGATATTAAACTAAGAAATTAACTTTTCCCAAAAGCCCAATAAACTTCAAAGAAAATCAAAACCATAAACGTTTTAACAAATTACAAGACCATTCAAGTCTTTCAAGTTGAAAAAAGAATCTGAAGATTAAGTTAGAGAATAAAATTTACAGAAATTTATTTGATTTAAATTGTAATTGCATTTGTATAAATTTTCTATTAATAAAAATTCAATTGCATGATTTTTGTTTACAATGTGTTTTCAAAAATTGATGATAAAGCCAACAAAATCGATGAGGGGCACAATGAGAACGGAAAAAGGTGATCAAATTTCAGAAGAACAAGAATCAGACGTCGAATAAATTAATTGAATAATTCCTTAAGATTGCAAATCGAACAACATCAATATTCCTTGAAAGTTAAAATAGAAGCAAACGAAACTACAATCAGGAGTAGCAGAATATTCTGATCAACGGTGGCAGTAATTCTAGGAACAACAACCTAAAATTTGAAATGTTGATGAGTTGAATCGTGTTTAAACACTGTTATGTCCTCGATAAATTATTCTAACAATTTGAAGTACCTCTAACATTAAATATACTGATCGTGTAAGACACACAAATAATCTAAAGCAATAAAGTGAAGGAAGAATACAATGCATTGGCCAAGCACCTAGAGGACACATTGATAGTTAACAGCTTAAGGAATTTAGTGACACTTCATTACTGTTCCATTGATTTTACTATTGCACTTTGTTAGTTGTTAGTTGTAACCAATTTTTTTTAAGTAGTTTCAGATCAGTTAATTGTCTCTTAACTGCAGGATCTCTGTATATAAGCTCTGCTGAAAGACATCAGATGATAATGCAGAATCATAGATATGTTCATTCCTTTCATTTTCTATTTTAGTGCTATTTCTGCACCAGTTGTTTGGATGGTTTCTTGATTAACTTTCAACATGGTATCAGAGCTGTTAGGTCTCTTTGATCATAGCTGAACTCTGTTATTCAGCATCATGGCATCATCTTCATTAAGAAACACCATCAATCAACCTAATGCCAACCATGGAGTTGATGATAGCAACTCCCCTTTCTATGTTCACCTTGTTGACAATCACTCTTTAGTCATTGTGGCTCTAGTTCTTAATGGAACCAACTACATCACTTGAAGTAGGTCATTCAGCTTAGGTCTTTCAATAAGAAACAAATTAGGTTTTATCAATGGTAGCATCAAAGAACTGCAAGGACAGGATCTGTTACATCCAGCATAGATTAAGAATAAAGATCTTATTATCTCTTGGCTTTTGAAGTCTATGAAGCCCCAACTTGCATCTACTGTGTTCTACATCTAATATGCCTATCAGATTTGGGAGATTTTGCCAAGAAGGTTCTCCACTCCAGATGATACCTGAGTCTACAAGCTTTGGCATGAGCTATGCTGTATCACATAAGGATTCAGGGCTCTTGATGTCTATTACACTGAGTTGATGAGAGTTTGGGAAGAATTGAGGAATTTTAGACTGCCTCCCCATTGCACATGTGGAGGTTGCAATCCTGAGTGCTTCCAAAAATATACAGATGTGTATGAAAAGGATAAGATGTGTAGATTCTTAAATAGACTCAATGAGGCTTTCACTGCTAACTCATCTTAGCTCCTAAAGTAGAGGCCTTTTCCCTCATTTGACGAGGCATACAATGCAATAGTGGTAGAGGAGAATCAGAAGTTGGGATTCTCCTTGCCTAACCACAATTGGGTGGAGGCCAAAAGTATGACTATATCCACTGAAAAATAGGAGAGAAAACCAAAAGTCACTTGCACATATTGTGGGAAGAAAGATCATCTAAGGGAAAAGTGTTACAAGTTGATCGATTTTCCCAACACTTTCAAGTTTACTAAAGGAAGGAACGAAGCCTTCTAGACCTCTACAAACGAAGTCTCACTGGAGGAAAGGGGTGAGGCTATGGCAAGGGGAGAGAAGGAGGACATATCCTTGTCACCGGATCAAACCAGGAGGCTGATCTTTCTACTCAACTCTAATGTTGTAGTCCAACCTAGCATGGCATGCTCACAGAATCAACAAAGCCTTCAACCTTCCCTAGAACACCAACATTAATCCTTCTCCAACTTTGCAGGTAAACCATTACTTAATAGTTCTAACTCCTTGACGTCAATAAAGCACCATACACCCTATGATGAGCTAGTACCCTCCTCTGTCACATGGATATTTGATACTGGGGCATTTGATCACATGTGCAACTTGTTGTCCCTATTCCAGTCACATAAACTAGTTTTTGGCATGTTTGTCAGCCTGCCAGATGGAGATAAGACCCCTGTCAATGGCATACGAACTATCAAAATATCACAATCTCTCATCATTCATAATGTATTCTTTGTTCCCTCCTTCAAGTATAATCTATTGTCAGTAAGTAGACTTGTCTAGTCCCACAACTACTCCCTGATTTTTTATTCAAAGTCTTGTTGCATTCAGATCCAATCACCTATGATGAGGATTAGATTAGCTCAGCTTGATCAAGGACTCTTTGTCCTGCATTAGCAACTCAACTAGCCAATCCTTATAAAACTTGGTGTCTCCAGGTCTGTCACTTAGGGCAATGGGGGCAATAGCTCATTGCCAAAAGTCAACACATCTAGTACAAGCTCCTTTAACGTAAGGCACTTTAGATTATAACATACCTCACATCAAGTAGCCAATAAGATACATGAACTATCACCTTGTATGATTATATTAGCAAACAAGCTCTGTGATGTATGTCCAAAGGTAAAACAAAGGAGAATTCCCTTTCCAATTCATCCCAAGTCTACTGTCAAGTCCTTTGAATTATTACATATGGACACATGGGGCCCTTATTCTGCACTAGCACTAGGCAATTATCACTACCTCACTATTGTGGATGATTACACAAGAGTTACTTGGACATATCTTTTGGGACACAGAAGTAATGTAGCACATCTCATTTCCAAGTTCTGCAATCTAGTTTCAACATAGTTCCAGTCCAAAGTCAAGGTAATAAGAACAGATAATGCACCTGAATACACCATGCCTACCTTATTCAATGAAAGAGGGATAATACGCCACACTTCTTGTGTAGAGAGTCCACAGCAAAATGGGATTGTTGAGAGAAAACATCAGCACCTAATCTCCATTGCTAAAGCTTCCCTTTTTCAAGCCTCATTGCCAATCAAATTTCAGGGAGAAGCTAGTTTTTGTGCCACACACTTGATAAATAGGCTTCCTTCTAAACCCTTAAACTTTAATCTCCTTACTAGTGTCTCTAGCCAACTCACGGTATTTGGCTACCTAATGTTTACTTCCACTTTAAATAGGGATAGGAATAAGTTTGGGCCGAGAGTAAAGAAATGCATTTTTATAGGATACCTGGTTGGAGTCAAAGGATATAAGTTGTATAACCTTGAAACACATGAAATTGTCATCTCAAGAGATAAGGACTTTCATGGAAGTACCTTCCCTTTCAGCCAGTCCCAACCTGAGTTATCTAACAGCTCTGCTCCTCAGTACCTGCATCCAGATCTCACTTCACTGAATCCTCATCCTCTTCATTCCAAAACCAATGATGACCTTGGTCCCAATAATGATATAGCACCATTGCACTCACCTCCAACATTAGTTGAATCAACCTAATCCAGCCCTTCTCCTCAGTCAATTCCTTTGAACCACCAACCAGTCCCTTCACAGCCTGAGCACTTAAGAAGATCCCTCAGATTGAGAAGATTACCTAAATACCTAGACATGTATCACCATCCTATTAACAAACTAGAACCACCCATAATGCATCCTTTAGCTAACTATCTTAGCACAGCTCAACTCACCTCTAATTTCACAAGTTTCTTATCTGCCCTTGATAACGCATTAGAGCCAACATCCTATGTTGAGGCTGTGAGCATGCCAAGCTAGAGAAAGGCTTCAATAAATGAGCTGTAGGCTTTGGAGCTTAATGACACTTGGGACATTGTACCATTTTCAAGCCACCAAAGCCAATTTGATGCAAATGGGTGTTTAAAGTCAAGTTGAGTTTAGATGGTTCAATTGAGAGGCATAAGGCTAGATTGGTAGCCAAAGGATACAACCAAGTTGAGGGCTTTAACTACTAAGACACCTTTAGCCCTATGTGAAGCAATCAACTGTAAGGATATTCTTTGCCATGGTAGCTATGAATGATTAGAAACTTGAGTAGTTGGATGTCCACAAGGCCTTTATGAATGGAGAGTTACAAGAAGACATATATATGGACACACCTATAGATACAAATTGGACAGAGCAATGGTTGCCACATCTCCCTTACCTCTAGTCTGCAGGCTAAAGAGATCTCTATATAGCTTTAAATAGGCCTCAAGGCAGTGGAACACCAAGCTCACTTAAGCTTTGTGTGCATATGGATTCAAACAGTCAAGGGCTGATTATTACTTGTTCATAAGGGAGGTCCAGGATGCAGAATACATGACACTACTAGTGTATGTTGATGACTTGGTTCTTGGCTGCAAAGATCAAAGTGAGATTGAAAAGGTTGTTCACTTCCTTGAATCAAAATTCAAATTGAGGAAGTTGAGGACCCCAAAATACTTCTTGGGGGTTGAAATATCAAGATCACATGTTGGAATTGTATGTGCCAGAGAAAGTATACCCTTGATCTAATCACTGCCTATAGATTTCTAGGAAAAAAGGCAGCAAGGACACCAATTGAAGTAAATCACCAACTAAGGATGATGGACCAAGGCTTACTTGATGATGCATCAATTTATAGGTAGCTAGTTGGGAAGCTCATCTATCCAACCTTCACTAGACCTGATATATGCTATGCCGTCTATACCTTTTCACAATTCATGAGCAAACTAAGTAAGGTGCATCTAGAAGGAGTTTTCTGAGTGTTGAGATATTTAAAGGGAGCACCTAGGAAAGGAATCTTGTTTGGTAGAGAAAATGACCTTAATGTTCAAGGATTTGCAGACAGTGATTGGGGCAATTGCCTTGATACGAGGAGATCTCTAACCAGTTATTGTGTGTTCATTAGACATTCATTGGTCAACTAGAAGTCTAAGAAACAAGGAGTAGTACCATAAAGCTCCATTGAAGCTAAATATAGGTCCATTGCAGATTGCTTATGTGACATTATGTGGATTAGGAACCTGCTACAAGAGTTTGGATAGAAAGTAAGCCATTCAGCCAAGCTTTTTTGTGACAACAAAAGTGCACTATAGATTTGCAAAACCAAGCACTTTGATATGGACCTACACTTTGTTAGAGAAAGAGTGGAAGAGAAATCCTAGAGGTAGAATACATTGCAAGCAAGGAGCAACCAGCAGACTCTCCAACCAAAGGGCTAAGTGGAACTCAACTTCAACACTTGCTCAGCTAGATAAGAATGAAGGATATCCATTCTCATCTCGAGGGGGGGTGTTGAAAGCAATCAAGTGAAGGAAGAATACAATGCATTGGTCGAGCACCTGGAGGACATATTGACAGTTAACAACTAAAGGAATTCAATGATACTGCATTACTATTTCATTGATTTTACTGTTGCACTTTGTTGGTTGTTAGTTGTTAGTTGTAATCAATTTTTGTTAAGTAGTTTTGGATTAGTTGATTGTCGCTTAACCACAGGATCTCTGTATGCTTTGCTGTAGGACATCAGAAGATAATGCAGAATCATAGATCTGTTCATTCCTTTCATTTTCTATTTTGGTGCTATTTCTGCACCCGTTGTTTGGATGATTTCTTGATTAACTTTCAATAGGGGAAATATTAAGGAATTGAAATGTTGTGAAGAATTAAAGTAAAAGTAGAGTTTTAAGTGCTTCGGTATGTGGGCAGAGGTGTATTGTATGTTCAGTAGACAAGGAGCACAGGGCCATTTTTCTTAACTTTGGAAGAAGAAACCTTTTGTTTTTATAGGCAAAGTAATCAAAACATTATTTATAACATTAAAGAGGAAAATCTCAATGTTCTTAACGTTCAAGCCTTTCAAAAAATAAATGTTGGTTAAGGGTAAATTTGAAAAAGATTTAAGGCTTTGTTTGGATAATAACACAAGTAAAAGTAAGGCCTTATTTAGATAATAACACAAATAAATGTAAGGCCTTGTGTGGAAACCACATAATGTTGGTAATTGAAATTAAAATTAAGGAAATGTTTGGAAAACTTTTTAAATATCCAACATTTGTGAGTTGATTGACTATAATAAGGTTATATTTAAAAGCTAGAACAAAAGGCACATTATGAATGGACAAGATATCAGTGATCCATACTATCCCAATACTTCTTACAAGAATCTTTAATCCCTTGGAAAGATTAACAAAAAGGTTTGATGTAGGTCTATATGAATGGAACAGAGTTAAATAATAGCACATCTAATCTGACACTCTAGTGTCAATTATCTAATTAGATGAAAGAAATGGTGAATTGCATAGATAGTTATCATTTTGGACTGACAGCATATAGGGCATAGTTACCTACAATGTTTGAGTAGGATTGATAGGTTTAATTTTGTGGTTGTGCCTTTACACCATTGTGATGATTCTATGAATTCTCCATGCCAAATTGAGCTTTGCTCTTAAAATCAAGCAATGTTAGCAACCTCCTTATTTGATCTTGTCACAGCAATGTCTCCTCTATGCTTCCCTTTGCCACTGGTTCTTGCTTCCCATCATGGGATGCTTGATTGGTAGAGAATTGAATTTTTCTTCCCTTTGACTTAATAAATTTAAAATCAGGTTCAAAGCCAATAATCCTATCGCATTTCTCCTTAAGATGATTTCTATTTTCATAATATGTGTATACTATTGCAGGCCTTTTCTCCTTATCTGATGTGGTGAACTTCTTTATAGCTTCCAACCAAGCTTGTCGAGATGAGCTATTTGCCCTTTGTGTCTCTTCCACCATAATGACTTTATAAACCTCATCAAGGGATGGAAAAGGCCTCTGCCTAAGGAATTGTGATCTATTTGTAGAGTATGACTTATTGAGTCCATTGAGAAACTTATATTCTGTCTTTTTCCTACAATAAAACATATATTTGGAAGAACTTAGGGTTACACTTCCCATATATGCATTGTGGGAAAGGTCTATAATGTTTTAATTTCTCCCACGTAGCCATCAAATCTGTGTAATAACTATCAACTCCTTAAGAACCTTAGTTTAGATTGCGCAATTCACTTTGCAACTTACCAGCCCTATTGTCATCTCGGCATGAAAACCTTTTATGAAAGATATCTAAAATTTGATGATTATACCTCATTTAGAAAATTGTAGAAGTAATTTGAGTCATAGATCTGAGCAACCAAGAAACAACCAAGTCTTTGCATCTGGACCAGGCCAAATGGAGTGGATCCTCTATGTTAGGTTCTGTGATCTTTTCAATAACAAAATCTAGCTTGTTTCAAATTGACAAGGCCAATGTGAATGACCCACTCAAAGTCTCCGTTTAATCTTTGATTCATGATGATAGAAGCATGGTTGTCGATAGGATTAATAAAGAAGGCAAGTTGCTATTCCGAACGCCACCATTGAATCCAAGATGGCTAACAGAGTTTTTGGAGGCGGATTCCATTTGTTTGTTGATGATTTGATCTCTGGATCACCAAAGCTCCAGTACCATATCAAAAACTGAAAATGAAACTCATTGAATTAAAATTCCACACAAGAAACCAAGATAAGGGAAGATCTTGAAAAAACTAGTGCAAAAGAATTGAACAAGTTATTATAGTAACTGGTACATCCCTTCTACTAATAGGGAGCTAGAAATGGAAGCTAAAAATAACTAAAATAACCATCCTTATAAGATTCTACACTACACTAACTAATATACAGTAACAAAACTACATTCCAATCAGCAACCATAACTCCAACTCATCTGCACAGCTTGGCAGTAGCACAACTTTAGCCTGTAGCTTGGAGTTTAACATAGTCTATTTTTGCACTATGTAAATCTGATCACGTTACTGACATAACTTCTTCATCAAACTTCATTCGATAGAATTCTCAACCTCAACATATTACCACTTAAAGATCCTAATTCACCCTACATCATACATCCTGTGGACAATCACAATATAATCATAGCATAGCTCGAGCTCATAGGACAAAACTATGAACATGGAGCAAATCTTTCACTTTGGCCTTATCAATCAGAAATAAACTAGGCTTTATGAATGGTGAGATTAGAGAGCCTTCCAGAGATGATCCTCTATATCATGCTTGGAGTAGATGCAACGATTTGATCATTGCATGGCTATTAAAATCTGTGGCTCCATCATTGGCTTCAATATGCACATCAAATTTGAGATGTACTATTAAGGTGAGCAGGTTGTAACGTGAGCTACAGACTGTAAATCAAGGAGGAAGGTCTATGGATGCATATTATATAGAACTAATGACCATTTGGGTGGAATTAAGGCTATATAGACCTTCACCTCACTGCAATTGTGGGGGTTGTAATCAATCTTATTTTCAAAAATTTGTGGAATTAGAGGAGAAGGACAAAGTATATCGATTCTTGAATGAATTAAATGATAGTTTTTCTGCAAATAAGTCTCATATGTTGAGACAATAACCATTTCCCTCTCTAGATAAGACTTACAATCCCATAGTGGTTGAAGAGGCACAGAGGGCAATAAGGATTTCAAATGGTTCCTAGAATGATGCTTCATCTTTGATGTCTCTTACTAATAAGAAAGAAAAGAAACAAGAGCTGGTATTGTTCACTGTGGGAAAAAGGGGCATGTGAACAAAAGATGCTATAGAATAATTGGCTTTCCTCCCAATTTTAAGTTCAGTAAAAGCAAAGGTAGAATGATGAAACTAGTGGGAAATCAAGCTCTTGTATCAGTTAAGACTGGACAAGGAAATGGAACTAGATGTGATTCTAGAGGAATCAGCTTATCATCTAAATGGCTAAAGAAGCTCATAGAACTACTACAGTCACATGAAAATGGTCAGCTCGATGTGGACTCTACACAGAAAATGCTTGATCAAGCTAATGTGCAGAAATATTCTTGTCAGTCCATATCTTCTAACTTTGCAAGTGAATTTTCTTGTACTAAATTGAATACCCCTTTTCAAGATACCCTTAGTTCTTGTGAATACTACTCATTTACTTCACTTACCTTACCAACAAAGGGAAATCACCATAAAGATTTCATGCCACATAGATGGATTATAGATACAAGTGCTTCAGATCATATAAGTTGATGTCCTGATCTATTTGACTCTTTTCTTCCTGTTTCAGATACCTTTGTTCATCTACCAAATTGCACAAAAGTTCCTATCACACATATAGGCAGAGTTAAAATCTCAAATTCCTTAATAATAAATAGAGTCTTGTTTGTTCCTTGCTTCAAGTTAAATCTACTTTCAGTCACTAAACTCAATTAAACTCATAAATATTGCTTCAAATTTGATTCAAATTCATGCTACATCTAGGGCCTATCACCATGGATGAGGATTGGAGTAGCTAACAGTGTTATGACCTCTACATATTGGAACAAAGAAGGTCTAAAAACATAACTCAACTAAACTACACTAATAGGAACATTTTAGTCCATGCATCTACCCTAGAGGCATTTGATGTTTGGAACTTTAGGCTAGGCCATGTGTCACTTAGTTTAGTTGAAAATTACATGATTCCTATCTTAGTATCACTACCCTTCCTGAAAAAATTTGTGAAATTTATTCCAAGGCAAAGCAAGAGAGGCTGCTTTTTCCTATTCATGAAAAATCTACTATGAGGCCCTTTGAACTTGTCCATATTCATGCTTGAACCTTATTCCATCTCTAATATTGATGGTTATCAATTCTTTATAACAAATGTTGATGATTTTACTAGATGTACATGGACATATTTGATGGAACACAAGAATGATATGCACCATATTATTCCCTTGTTCTGTAAAGTGATCTACAATCAGTTTAATTACAAAGTCAAAACTATGAGAACTGATAATGCTCCAGAGCTAAATCAAGCTAACCTTTTCATTAACCTTGGAATCATACACCAATATTCTTATGTTGAAAGTCTACAGCAAAATGCCGTTGTGAAAAGGAAACATCAACACATTCTTTGTGTGGCTAGAGCCCTTATGTTTCAAGCTTTAATGCCTCTTAAATTTTGGGGTGACGCAATCCTATTAGCATTCACATCATTAATAGAGTCCCTCCTAAAATTCTTAGTTTCAAAACACCTTATGAGGTGCTGTTTAGAAAGTCTCCTAGCTATAACCACTTAAAGGTTTTTAGGTCACTTGCTTTTTGTTCCACACTAAAAAGAGGCAGATGAAAGTTTGATTCTAGAGCAAACAAATGTGTGTTCATAAGCTATCTAAATGGAGTCAAAGGCTACAAGTTATATGATCTAGCCTCACATAAAGTCATTATTTCTAGAGATGTATTCTTTAAGCAAATCTTTCCTTTTGATGATCAATACAAAAGGTTTGTAAATGTCCTTAGCACTGTCCCATTATTTCCTATCGTTGCTGATATACATCGAAGTCTGTAAATGATGATCTGAATGCATTAGTATCTAATCCTGAGGTAGAGACGCAAAATTCTCACTAAGAACCCTTCCATATGTTGAACAACCTAGAAACTCTTCACACTAAAAACCTCATCAAGAATCCTTCCCATTTGTTGAATAGCCACCTCTTAAAAGATCAACCAGAACTAAAAACCTACCAAAATATCTCAGTGTATATGATTACAACCTAAGAGATCATAATCAGCAGTCTTCGTCAACTAATTATCCTATCTCTAACTATCTCACAACTAGCCACTTGTTTCTTAGCCAAATGTAATGAAGCATAAGAGCCTGAATCATTTGCTGTTTCCGTGAGGATACCACATTGGAGAATTCTCATTTGCTTCATTTGCTCTAATTCTCATTTGCTCATAAATTGTGATAGGACTCAAACTACATAACAAATCATTTTCTATTGTGATTCATCAATCATTTTCTATGAGAATTAGAGTACATTACAGATTGCCCAAAACCCAACTCAACATGAACAAATGAAGCACTTTGATCTTAACCAAGGATCAGGTTGCAGACTTGTTAACAAAGGCCTTAACTATAAGGCAATTTAACAAGCTTCTAGACAAAATGAGTCTGAAAAACATCCACTCATTTTGAGGGGGGGTGTAAAACAAGAAGGAGCAAGTGAAACAGAATCAGCTATGCAAATTAGAAGAAGTTCAAGATAGACAAACCAACTACACCAAAGTGTAACTATTCCATTGCATGGTTCCAGTCTAGACGTAGTTAAGAGTTGATCTATTGTTGATTGTGTACATGTATGTCTTATCTGTCATCTGATGTAATTTGGTGGTTAGATTTAGTAGTTACTAGAAGTTAAAGTAAGTGGAAGTTAACTTGATAGTTTTCTCTGGCTTAGTTGGTTGGCAAACTATTAAATGCATTTTTGCTAGTTCTTCTGGCTATAATCAAGACTTGAGCAATTCTCTAAGATTATAATAGAGTTCACAACTTTCCCTTGATATGTCTTTATCATATTTTGATATACCTCCCTGGATGTACCACTAATTAGATGTCTTTTGCTAATGAATCAACCCGAAACTATTCCGAGTCTCTCCTCATCACAGAATCTTTAGTCTAGGAGCTTCACCACTTGGAATATTTCAATAACATGAGTCTTGATATAGATTTTCAAATTCCAGTAACTCCTTCTCCAATTCCGCACTTACTACACATGAATCTGGGAGCTCTATGTTTGGTGGGTTTGGGTTGTCCTATCACGCACACATTTTGAAGTTGGGTTTCTTAACACTTAGTCCTACTTTATTACATTTTTAAAAAAATTATCTCATTTGATGGAACTTATGAAAAAGAGTCCTATTTCCAAAATTTAGGATTTTGGAAAAAAACTAGATTAATTTGAGAAACTAGTTTCCAAAATTGAGCTAGAAAATAAAAAAAGTAAAAAATTGGCTTAAATCTAGAATTTGGGATTCTAAAATTTACTAGTTTTTTTTTTAAAAAAAGCCAAATAGTGCACCAAACACAGCTTCCTTCCTCAACGCCCTCATTTGAAACCCTCAATGTTGTCGTCTCTATACATTTTCTTCCCTTACGTTGACGCCTTTAGATAAACACTTTGGAGCTCCCTATTGATGTCTCCAAGGTTGTCTCTATTTTACCACTACTTCCCACCGCCACTTGCTCAATGCATCACTGCACACTACCACTAGACACCATTGTTCAGGAGGTTTCGTGCCACCAGTTCACCAAAGAGCACCATTGTCTTGTGAAGATGATATTAAGGTATGATTTAACTATTTGACAGAATTGAATGTTGTGTTGCACTATTATGTTCTCTTTGTTGTTATTTTATGCCATATATATATGTGTGTGTGTGTGTGTGTGTTATTTTTAAAAGTTTTTTTGACTTTTTGAATCATGCCACTTGTATCTTTAGGTTATATAAATTTAGATTACATGTTATGTTCAATTATCTTAGATATATGTGTATATTCATGTTTATGTTAAAATTATGCTATGAAAATAGGTTAATACATTTATGATATGTATGTTTGTTCACTTGTAGTCTCTTTTTAAACTCATTTATGTTTTTTTGAGTCTAATTAACATAGAATATTGTGTGTTAATTGTTATATTATTTGAATTAATTTGTCAATTTCTTTGTTTTTCTTTTGTACAAATAATAAATGATAGTAACAATTAATGGAAGATAGAATTTTTAATTTATGATTAATTATTAGATATACATTTGTATATAGAATATAAATTGGGCATTAATATGAATGAGTAAAAATTGTTCTACATAAGTAAATGATTACTATATATAATTAAATATCAACTATAGTTTTGCTATAGAAAATAATTAATCAAAAATTAATATAAGTTTGGATAGAATTTATTCAACAAAATAATTTTTGATTATGTAAAAAGTAAGATTACTGGTTAGGTAATTTTTTTGAGCTCACAATTATGCTATTTCTAATGATAAATTTTTGGTTGGCTACTAAACTTTAGTTCCTATATTTTTGAAAAGATATATCGATTATGAGAAACTATTTATAGATCATTCTGTACTAGAGCATTTATATCTTATAGGATGGGAATTCTGTGAGATATGATCCACAACCATGAGCATTGGACATTATCAGTTGCAATCTTAGTCCATTGAAATTGTTTAAAAAAGTGTATCAATTGAGTGGTTTTGATTGTCATCAATATAGGCTGATTGTGTGTACTCCATTGGTGCTTAGTTACAAACATGGGCCTCAAAAATGATTTTAATAAATCCTGATTTGAAGGATAAATTGAGGATTTTTTAAATCCCATTAATGAATTACACTTTGTCAAAGTATTTGTGGAGTTTGAAGTTTAATATTGAATGAAGGGCATCTAAGTCCTCTAAATTTGTAAGATGAGAATTAGAACAAGGATGAGAATAAATTACCCATAGTGATAGAAGCACTTGCAATAATGGGGTCAAGGAGAATAGGCATAGGAATATGATGTAGGACCTAACTATCATGCTTAGCAGACCACGGGAATTGAAGAAGGGGATGCGAAGGTAGAGCAACAGTTTGAGCTAGCACTACAAGTTGACTTGTCGGGTGCATATGATGATAGTTTTGAGGAGAATAATGAGGGTTAAGGAGAATAAAGGGCACAAGAATACGATGTAGGACCTAGCTGTCATGCTTAGTAGACTGCGGGAGGTGAAGAAGGGGATGTGGAGGCAAAGCAACAGTTTCGGCTAGCACTGCAAGTTGACCTATAGATGCCCTACTAGATAACGATGTTGGAGATGGTAATGAGGTTGAGGATGAGAATACAGTTGCCATAGCATTACCAAAGTCATGTACAAGGCTAGATGAAGCAAACCCATCTAATTAGCATCACATGCAGAGTGGTAGGTTAACATCATGATACCTGTCGACTGAATTCTTATAGCATGTACCTAGTGATTATGACCAAGATACTATGAATATTCCACCACAAGTAAGGGTTCGATCCATAGGGAATTACTGGCAAGGATGAACTCTAGACAAAGACCAAATCACTATAGTTGTTAAAGAGTACTCATTTAGTATAGCTTAACGTGAATATAAAATTGTGAAAAGCACCCTATAGATTTCAAAAGTAAAGTACAAGTATAACAAAAGTGATGAGTAGTGCAAGTGGGGATTGAGGACTATATTGAAGCCAAAATTAAGGTACTAGAAGATAACAAGGGCAAGGGGCCACACATTTGTTTTCCAAACTCAATGCCAATGCAAGACCAAAATCTAGACGAGAAAACAATCGCATGGCCACTCATGGAAATGGTCTAGCAAAACCCATCATACGAGATAAAATTTGTAATACAGCTAGTGAAAGATAGATACAACCTATGCTAAGGCTTGGCATAGGTTGAGGCAAGCTTTAGATATAGTTTATGGAATGTAGGAGATTTTAATGGACAAATTACCTATGTATATGGCTGTGCTTCAAAAATATATCCCTAGGATGAGGAAGATGCTCATTGCAGTGGCTTTAGCATTGATAGGACACATTTATGTACAAAATACTAATAGAAAATACTCATTGCATTGGCTTTAGATATGTATCACAAAGTGTTGTTCTTGGCGTTTGCTATTGTTAATGAGGAGATCGCAGACTCCTGGCAATGGTTTCTTACTTTATTTGAGGGGATTTGATATGATGATCACATGCCCTGTGTCATTCACAAATACTCCAAGTGGTATCAATATAACACTTGACGCATCATTAATCTTACTATCTTGTTTGTTAGGACTGGGTTTCAGCATGGAGATGAGGTTGGACTGGGAGTGTGGTACGTATTTGTTCATTTCATTACTCATTTTATTCCATATGTATAAAAATAAGGGATGATTTTTGACATTTTATTATTACTATAGGCCTACAACTTGCAACAGTTTTAGCTGTCGCAAGACATGAGCATAGTGGATGATGTGATCAAACTTAGTGAGAACCGTATGACTAGGTCGTTTGGTCAATATGTCCAGGCAGATGCTCTACCTCTAGACTTAGATGGGCACGCCTAGGCTATTGTCACTCACATAAGACACACCCTCCTCCTTGCACCATCCAACTCCACCACCGAGCCTTTTCACATTTAGAATGTCACAACATCTAGACAATGACTATAGTCTTGCACCTTTAGAATGATACTCATATTCACCACATACATAATATACATATCCAATGTAGAGTACATACCTGAAGGGACACGGTGTAGCCTTACCAATTTACCATTATGGTATGTAGGAATCTTATACATGGGCATTGATACATTGCCCATCCTGTGGGAGTATGAGGTATCAGACTTAGGGATGAAGAATGGAGACCTGTATTTACAAATCGAGGTATCTTAGCAAGATGTAGAAGATATGCATGCAAGTGACCAGGCTCTTGTGAAAACTCATCGAGTAGTGTGCCTCCATGGGTGTAGGAAAAGAGGTTAGTGCCACTGACCTTCATATTTTGCCATGTACAGTTGTGGTTAGGGTTTCTTAGTTTTTTCAGGATTTTTAGCCAATTCTTTATTATGTAACATAAAACTTCAATGTTAATAGACATCATGAAATTTAGTACTCATCATTAATGTGGCCCCCATAATAAATATATTATGCATCACAATGTTCAAAAACTTCAATAATT
This sequence comes from Avicennia marina, assembly GCA_019155195.1. Taxonomy (NCBI): domain Eukaryota; kingdom Viridiplantae; phylum Streptophyta; class Magnoliopsida; order Lamiales; family Acanthaceae; genus Avicennia; species Avicennia marina. The sequence continues at coordinate 13,241,656 of CM032754.1, read as the reverse complement.
AATAAACATACAGGTACGTGGCAAGCTATAATACGTAAATATGGTTATGCATATTGCTAACTGCAACAATTAAGAAAATACTTAAGCAGGGAACCTATAGAGATTACTAATACTGCTATGCATAATATATAACACTACTCCTTGTCCTTAAACTCAATTTCCAATATATACATTGGACTAATGCTCAATGCCCACTTACCTTATGCTTCCTCCTCCTCCGCATGGGTTGTACATAGATGAGTAGTGACCTGGAAGCCAATGTGATGTATACGCATGAGCATTGTTTTGTTCTCCTTTAGTATCCAATTCAGTGCTAGTGTCTTATCAGTAGTAATGTCTCATGGTATATTTATAGCCTTCCGATGAAGGTGGTGAATTCCAACTTCTTAAATCTCTACCAGAAGTTCATATTATTCCAACAATTGATATTGTCATTTCACCTCCATTATAGCTAAATGTGTAGGTAAGTATCTCTTATTTAGATCTAAACTATATTGAAAATGGTAATCGAGAAGCCATGATCTCCCTATTCTCAAAAGATATCCCCGCTAGTATAGCATATTTTAGTTGCTTGGAAATGCTTCATTGATGAATTTGGGCAAATAGTAGCATGTGTATCTATACTCACAAACCTTAAACCTTACCGTCATGCATGGTCACATTAATTAGTCACTGATCTTGTGGTAGTCCATTACCCTATGGACCCTATAGGCGTGACTAACCTTGTAGTGCATAATCAAATCACCAAGACTAGTGTATTTTCCTTTCATTAGTAGAAGTGCATGACAAAGGAAGCCCCATTAAATCAATTGATAATAGACTACTAAATTGGACTAATCATTGCTAGTTATATTCACTAGTCAATTGTGATTTCCATGCAAACACTATTGACCCTGCAATGTATGGTCATATCAACTAGACGAGTCGTTTTTTTTTTGTCTTTCATTGGCAAAAGTCCATGACAAATGATGTCTTGTCAAATCCACCAATAATAGACTACTAATATGGACTTGTCACTACTGATCGTATTCTTTAGTTACTTGAGATTTCAATACAGACACTGTCATAGTAGCTCGTGGCCCTGTGGGCCTAATTAACCCTACCATGCATGGTCACATTAAGTGAACTAGTGAGTTTTCCTTTCATTGGCACAAGTTTAAAACTTATAATATCTTGTCATAACAACTGATAATAGATTGCAAACATGGATTGGTCCTTGTGACTTCATGTCAATGGTCCATCTAACTTGTCACCATAATAAAATAGTCACATCAATCACTTGAGCAGTGCTTTTTTACATCCATTGTTATTGGATACATTAGTTAAAAATGCCTCTATAAAAAATCCTTCACATCCAACTCTTTTTTCCCACAAAATATACAATCTCACCAGAAACTACTTCATGTTTAGTGCTACATATGGTGACTATCCAAATTCAAGGACGCGATGGGTATGGCTGATCACAGAAAGAATGATGATTATGCTCAGCTGATCTAAGATGATATGGTAAAATACTATTTTGGTCTAAGGAGAGAATGGGCACACAAAGTCAAAGAGTTTAAAACATCAGACCATGATCTTTGAGCCATCGGTGTGAAGGTTCCAAAGCAATAATCATTGTCTATGCCCAAGTACTTTAAGAATACATATGTTGTTGCCATTTAACTAATGAGATAGGAAAACAAATCATATAGCTAGCCCATCGATCTAGGTATCAAATGCTATTCTTAGCTGAAGAACTTGCATTCTCCCAGGGTTATAGACTAACACATCAAGAAGTTTTCAATGCAATCAGCCACCCAAGATACAAATTACACTACTATATGTCTAATGAAATGAAGAATAATGTATTTTCAACTGAAATTATGTACGCTTTCTCCTTTATTGTGAGCACTTTCCTGTAATATTATGATCTATTTCCAATGTACCTTCCAACTACATTCCTAAAGTTTTCATCATTACACAACTCAAAAGATATGTATGAAATAAATAATTACAATACAATGTACATGTTTCATAAAATAAAAAATAATTCTAATCATTTAGGCAATACAAATGCTTACAATTTTAAATTCAGTTTCTACAAATAAAAATTTATTTCAACTCCTCTCTATCAGTCATTTCACCATTTTCAATGTATAAAAAATGTTACGATCCACCACTATTTTCAAACAATTGTCATGTCATGAGAAAATATGGTTACATATGTATAATCACCATAAGTATAATAAATAAGACTAAAGACACAAAACCTTAACATGCAAATGCACAAAAACCTAACTCTAACAACTTAAAACCGTAATAATGCTTTTTTGATTTTTTTTTTCAAAAACATTTCTAATATTCATAGACAATATAATATGTATCATCAATTTTACCCATGCATTAATTATTATTATAATTTTTTTTCTGTTACATTAAATTTTATCCTAACTAAACCCTAAAAACCCTACACCACTATATAAAATGACCACAACTATTAATAACACTAAAGCATAAAGCACACACAAAATCCTAACATACACACACACAAAGCCCTAACTCAGCTTTTTCATTTTTAGTTTTCTATGCTCTTAAATTCAGAATTTAGGATTCTAGATTTGTGCCTAGAAGAATCTAGAATCCCATATTCTGGATTTAAGCTATTTTTTTATTTTTTTAATATTTTTTGCTCAAATTTTTTGCATTTTTTTTTGTTTTTTGTTTTAAATTTTTTGGCTCAATTCTAGAATCCCAGTTTCTAGAATTAAGCCAACTTTATTTCTAGAATCCCATATTTCAAAAATATGATTCTTTTTTTAAAGCTCACTAAGTGGGACAATTTGCTTAAAAAAATGTGATAAAGAACCAATGTGAGAGTCAGGTCGGAACAAGAGATGTGTCAAAACCATGGATAAGAATAGGAGAATGTGAGTTCCAAGAAGGTAAGAAGCACCTAGAGTTGGAGTTTCAAAGAGCTTTTGGATGTTTCTAGAGGTTTTGGAGTTCAAAAATGATCTCACAAATTAATTTAGTGTGAAATGGCAACGAGATTGCATTAGGATCAACATTGGGATTGATCTCAGCTAATTCTTGATTGATTGCAAGCCTAGTGGATTGAACTAGTGCCCAAGCAGTTAGCTGAGAGCCATATCGCACAATGGCCATCTTTACAATCATGAGCAAGTCGATCGATCGTGACCACCATGATCGCTATTCTAGTGTTCAGGCAATATTCTACTTTTATGATCTAGAGGTATTTAATCGCAACTAGATCAATCTCGAAGATGTCAAATTGATCACGAAGACTACCAAATTGATCAGAATGGCATGTTCATTAGATTTCTCTCCTAGTTCGCGCATGAATCTTTCCCAATCCTATTTTATTTTTTTCCAAAAATTTATTTGTGACTTTTAGGCATGTTAGCCCTAGTTAGGAATATAAATAAAGGTATTAGTTATTTTATCAATAAGAACTCCTTCATATTTTGATTGATGAAATTCTTTCCTTAGTTTTTCTCTTGAATTTAAGTATACCTTAATTATTGCAAACCCAAATTCCAAACCGAGTTATTCCAAGTGTTTCTTGGATTAATTCATGATGAATCCACTAACTAGGTGTGTTATTTGTGGTCATCTTTCATAAAGTTCATTGAAGATTGTTGTGTTTTGGGTCATTTTACATTGTTGGCGCAAGTAGGTTTCGTTAAGTTTAGACATACTAAATTCCATTTCCATTTCTTTTGTTGTCTCCTTTTCTCAATCTTCTTCGTATAGTCAAAAAAATATAAAAAAAATTCAATGGTGATTTTTGTACTTTTTTTCCCTGTAAATTACTATTCCTCATTTGGTTGTGATTTTGTGGGTGAAAAAAAAAGGTGAGAGAAAAAAACAAAACATGCATCAAAAGTACAAAAAATGTTGAAAATTGGAAAAAAAAGAGGAAAAAAAGGTTGTGATCTTTGCATGAGAATTTGTTTTGGGAAGTTTCTTAGTTGGTGTAGAATATTGCAAAATGTAAAGAAAATCAAATTAGGAGTGATTTTATGGAGCTTGGATTTGTCAATTTTGTAAAAATCAGACGTAGGATCGATCACGCCGCTTTATCCAATCGATCACACATCTTACAATTAGTGCATAGTTCGATCATGCCTATTTCGAGGTCAATCGCATTTCTATTACTTGCTCCAAATTGATCTGCTTGTCCCCAAATTGATCACCACCCTTGTTTTCTAGCTAGTATCAATCCAATTGCATCTGAATCAACCCGCTAACCTATTTTTCAGCCTTAGATTGATCCATTTATGCCCAGATTGATCCCATACCACAAATTTCATCCTTACACATACTTACACACTATTAGGGGATATGTCCTTGAATTTTTAGGGACTTGTTGGGAGTCCACAAGGCAGGCACAAGATTTGAGTTAGTAAGTGTGTTGTTGAGTGTTTATTTATGTGATACACGAGTGAGTGGTATGAAACAAGCGATTTACTTCTTGTGAGGTGAGAGGACAATTACACACAACTTTACATTTCCTTTGCTCTCGATATTACCCATATTTTCAGGATTTCAGGAGACTATGCATTTTGCATGAGATGGTTGTTGGAGACATGGGCAAACATAAACCGGTGACTAGATAATTTGGAGGAGTCATATGCTACCCCATAGAGTAATTCATTATCTCACAAAAATTAGAGTAAAGAGGAGTTGAGGCATGGATTAAGAGGAGTTACACACCAAGATATACAAAGAAGGTATGCAGTTGATGATGAATTTGATAAGTATGATGGAATTAATGACTTTCCTAGGAGGCATACTTTAAGATATCATGAGGATGATGAGGAGCCATTAAGGAGGACCAAACTTGATATCTCACCCTTCAAGGATGTGCTAATCCTAATGCATATTTGGCATTGGAAGGGAAGGTATATAAGATGTTCATTTCTCATCCATGTTCAAAGATACATAAGGTAAGGTTAGCTAATAATACTTTTGTAGAATATGCTAAATATTGGTGAAATGAATATGTGTGCAATAAAAAGAGTTACAGAGGAAGTCAAGTCACCGCATGGAAAGAATTAAAGAGAGTGATGAGAAATCAGTATGTTCCATATTCCATGCAGGGTAAATTGTGTAATAGACTAGATAATTTAACTTAAGATGGATTAAGTATGGCAAAATATTATGATAAGTTAAAATATGCTATGTTGATAAGCATGTTGAAAAGACCACAAATAGAGTTCTCAGTGGGTTAGATGACAACTTTACAAAGATTGTAGAGCATTATAGCTATGAGGGAATTGAGGATATAGTAGATAAAACCATCCAAATTGAGCGTGGGCTCAAGATGAGTAGTGTTAGAAGGCCTACACAATATGACCTTCATAAGGATGTTGATAGAAGGTCTATGCGATATAACACCCATAGGGCAGAATATAAGGTAATCTTCAAGGAGACTACTGTTGACACTACATCGACACCAACAAAGGAGGGAAATTGTACATATTCCTACTTGAATAATTGTAATGTTGGTGATGCTGCAATTCATGAGAAAAATGAGTCGAAGTTGGATTTGTCAATGATGGGGCATGCAATGTTGATAAAGGGGACTATAGATGATGTTGCTATAGAAGGAGAAGTTTGTAAAGTTGAGGATAAGTTGGATTTAGTAGATGAGATTAGCAGTGAAGAAGTTGAAGGAGTGAAATTGATGGAACATGGAGATGAAGTATTGAATGAAGATACATCTACAGCATCCATGGAAGAGAATGGTTGCAAACTTGTTGAAGAAAATCTAACACATTGTAATTCTTTAGAGCTAGTGTATGTATGATAACCCATTGTATGATAAAAATCTAATTAGGCTAGAGAAAGAGAGAAAAGATAAGGTGGAGGAGAGTGAAGATAGAGAAAGGGAGAAAGAAGAACAAGATTGTGAGAGGAAAGTGAATGACTTGTACAAGAGAGGAGTTAACATGGTGTTCTCAACTCAAGTTGATGAGGCTTCACAGGTAAAGAAGTTAAGGAATCCATTTGGAGTGGTGCCATGGAAAGAGTTCAACAATCTTAGTTTTGGTAATTCTTTGAGTTACTATTTACATGAGGTGCTTAGTGTTGCACTGTTTGCTAATGTTGGTCTTAAGGATAATTTTTACTTGATGAGTTTAGCATTCAAACGTGAGTCTATAAGAATTAATAGAGTAAACAGAATTGTGGATCCTATATGTGTAATTTTTTGTGGTTTGCATGATATTAGTTTGACATTGGAAAATTGCATTTCATCATGCATATGTGTGACCTTGGAGGAGCACTATCAAAATTCCAAAACCTTTATGAAATTTGGTGGATTGTGTTGAGTTATTTAGAGTTATATGTAGCACATGGTATATACACAATAAGTATTCTAGGATCATATACTGAATTTCCACAAGTATATCTTTCCTAGTTTTGTGTATAATTCTTTTCCAAACCTATTTTATTTGTTCCCAAACACTTATAAATGACTTTTAGGCATGTTTGAACCCTAGTTAGGAATATAAATAGGGGGCTTAGATATTTTATTAGTGAGAACTCTGTGGTATCTTGATTAATGAAATTCTTTCGTTGGTTTTTCTCTTGAATTTGAATGTGCCTCAATTCTTATGAATCCAAACTCCAAATCAAGTTATTCCAAGCATATCTTAAATTAATTCATGACGTGTCAACTAATTAGGCATGTTAGTTATGGTTGTCTTTTACTAGAGTTCATAAAAAATCATTATGTTTTAGATCGTTTTTGACTGATTTGTGCAAGTAGGTTTCATTATGTTCTAGCATACACTAAAATTCATATCTTTATGGTTCCGCACATGTATCAAGGACTTAGTGTTAAAATCCCCTTCCAAGCTTACCAAACAAATTTACTAGCCAAGAATTTCAAAGCCAAGTGAAAAATTATTGTATGTTGCGTATTTGTATCCCAACTACAACTCAAGTTATTACATCAGAATTCCAAGTAATCAAGATTTTAGTGGCTACATCATTAGACCTTTTTTGAGTTTAGCTAGTTACTCTACAAGGCATGCAGGATTAGGAAGGCCGTGAGCCTACAACTGGACTTTGCATAAATATTAATCATTTAACCAAGCTTCCATGCATTTTCCATGGGCCAACCAAATTTGATGCCTTCATTTAGATTTCTATATTTTAAATGATCATAAGCAATTCACATATTTGGCAATGTGTTGCGTGTTTAAAGGGCCTAAGGATTAAGTGAAAATGTGTCTAATAGTTCATGAATCACCTTCCTTTGTAGTACAACAAACACTATTCTTCCCTTTGTGATTTTTTTTTTCTTCAAAGGCAAGACTTAAAAGTAACTTACCCTTCAATGAAGTTAATTTTTCCTCCAACACATGAAGGGTTTTCAGCTTGTTCATCCTTTAGACCACTAAATCTTTGGAGAAAATTGAATATTTCTATGTAACTTGGAAGGATCCAATTTTTTTTTCTTCCTAGGGACCTAATTTCTTAAGGGCTAAAGTCCATATTTTTAAAAGAGCATTTATAACTATTGTAATTTAAGTATATTAATTTTTATGAGAATTTTGATTATTTTCTCTTATTTGTACACATGGACTTGTGTTTTTGTCTTATACACTTGTGTTTTTGTGTATTTTGGGATTTTAAACATGATTCAATCCCCATCATCTTCCTTTTTGGATTTGTTAGTGATACTATTCTTATCCATTCATGCTTCCACCACATGCAGTGGTATCACAATGAGTTTCTCACATTCATAAATCAAAACCCTACTATACATAAAATAAATAAATAAACTACAATGTTATTAAGGTGAGTGATTGGCTCTTGACAAAGGCTTTCTTGAACTAAAAGACCATATGGAAATTACACTTGCAAGGAATTTCATCAAAGATCATTCCATTTTATGATGGTAGTTGGAGTTAAGTATTAAAGAATTCTAATAATGAACTATACAAATGCAGGAAACTCTTGTGGTTATTGAGTTTTTAGAATACCTAAAGTCTAGAAATTCTTTCCAACCAATAGCAAGATGTATTCTTCTTAACAATCTTCTTACCATGTAGAAACCAAGAAAATTCATAAAATTTATAAGGGTTCAATAGGTTGAGAAAAGGAGTTGAAAAGCATGAGGAGAAGAGATGAAATAAAGGAAACTAACTTTTCCAAATAGGGTACAATTTGAAAATTATATGGAACATACCGAAATATATAATAGGTGTTGGAGAGATTGGCAAAACATTAAGCATTTTACAATAAATGAGGATGAAAAAGAGAAGGTGATGAAAAAATCAATGACAAGAAGGAGAAACCGTGCATCAAGATTCAAGAACATGGCAAGTTTACTGCACTAGAAAAGCCTATCAAAAGTTGTGTTTGCTCACTATCTTGATTTAAATGGGAAAGCATGTGATGATAGTATGAAGTGAATCTTTCTCTAAACAACAAATAAGAACAATCATTACTACTCAAAGTTACTAACTAATTCAAAGTATATTAATTTGGAAAGGAATTTAATTACCCTTCCAAGCTCAAGAAGCATAAAATTTGATTCTAAAGAATCCTCCCACGTCAATAATTCCAAAAAAGAGAGAGGTGTGCTGGTATGGATACAATTTATGGCTCTCTCGATCACCAATAATCTAGTTTATCTTGTCATTGATCAATATGAAGTGCCACTATATGAATTTATTTCTTCATTGATTATTGTTGTGAGATGATGAAATTTTCCACAAAAGTTGGATTTTCTACAATATGAAGTGCCACTTTAATGGAATGAATAAGATGTGAAGATCATAGATGGCAAAGGAATTATAGATTTGGGCAAACTGTCTAGAATTATGAGGAATGACGTTGCGTTTGAAGGGGTCATGGGCAAAGGTCAAATATGGCAACCATAGGGTACAATTTTATTCTCTCATTTTGATGTTCTATAGTATCTTAGTCTTCAATGAAATTGAATGATGAGTACCTTTTTTTAACAGAGGGGTCTAACGTTAAACAGGTTCCACCTTAATTGGAATTCTTTACCATGGTATGGATGTTGTTTACTAATCTAGGTAATATTCATCATAGATAGAATTATTATTTTTACATAATTTGATAGAATTGGACTTGATTCAATTTTTTTCCTTAGTAGGAAATTGATTTCTTAAAAATTGGGCTCTATATTTATAAATGGGGGCCCAAAATGCTAAATATATCCACCATATACTGAAAAATGGTGATCCAAGACATCAAAAATTTAAGGTGGAAAAAATGTACACTAACTTAAAAAAAATGTAGCAATTTTAGGACATGTGCCACTAAAACTAAATTCTCTAGAATTACCCTAAAAACTGGGGGTTTTCTAATTTTTGGCCCAAAACGACTACATGGCAAGGGGCCCACATTGATGTGGCTCATGACTAGGTTAAAGATAGCCACATCATGTTGTTTTTTGGAGGGAATAGTGAAAACATATAATAAATCAACCCCAATTCTAACTATTGTTTGACTAAATATATTTAGAAGGTCTAGGGAGAAATAGATTAGATCCCTAATAAATCAATTAGAGATCTTTTGATTGAATCCTTTGAAGAAGGAAATGGACAGAACGGGATACCTAAAGAGCAAGAGGAATTTGAATTTTCCCCCTCCCACATACTATAAGTCCAAATATCAATTTACAGTTTTACACAAAGCACCTGCATGCGTTCGAATTTTTATCATTGATGCATGCCACTAAAGAAACATTTTTCATTGCATCCCATGCTTCATTAGAAGGGATAAAATGGTCCCCACTTTAGTTGTAATATATGTTAGGTACTTGTCCTTTTCCTCAATCTAGTGTTCTCTATACACTGTTGGTGCAATACAGGTTTGAATGGCACTAATTTTTTTTCTTTTTCTATTAACTCTTGTGTTCAAATATAGATTCATATTCTACAACTGTGAGCATGCAAAAGGGGACAAGTAGTCCCTGTGACTTAAGCAAAGTATATTGGGAGGAATGTTAGGAAGCTTAACTACATGAATGTTGTATACTGACTATAAGGTAATTAGATAAACTCTACGATGGTGTTGGTATGTGAAAGAGAAGAAGCTACTACATAATCTTAGACAATGGCTTCTCATTAATATTAGATAACCATGATTTAAGGGAATAATCCGTAAAATGTCTTACAACTAGGAGGTGAACATATATGTAAAGGCTTATGAGGATGGCAAGGGAATGGTAAAGGAAATAACACTGGTATGGCTTAGGATATAGACTCTTTAGATAATTCTTTGGATAGTGATTATAAAGTAGAATCTACAAGCAGTAGGGAAGATGATGGATTCTTTGATGAATGTCTAGACTAAGTAGAAGATGAGTTGGGAGCTGAAGATGGGAAGGGAGTAAGATATGAGACTAAGCAATGGGCAACAAAATGCTAAGGTGGGGAACATGGGAGGGAACAAATGAATGGGCAATAGAATATTGAGGTGGGGACCATGGATGGAATGTTGTACTATTTAAACATTGAAGATTATGTTAGTGATACATTCTCTAATACTAATAGTTAATGAGGGATATTAGAGGATATCATAGTTATATATGTTCTCTTTCACAGTAATTAATAAAAATATTGATTTTCCATATCAATGTTCTAGCAAGTTTGTTCATGCATGTGAATCTTAATTAGTATAAAGTAACACATGTGCTTATATAATTGAATTAAGAGGCCTTATTCATAAGGGTTTATGAATATAAACACAAGGTTGTCTTAGTACTCAATCCCCGCAAGTTACACACTCTATAGGGCATTAGAAAGTTAGTATAACTTACACACCTTGTATTGTATAATGAGTGTCTTGCCATTCGATATGAGATACTGAGAATACGTATATATATGGATGCATCATTAGAGAATTAACATTCAAACAATAACTCGAAGAATAAAGTAGATACATGTAGTTTACTCTTAGCTGTCTATGTCTTACTTCATGACCGTGCTAAATGCATGTGAACCTTAGACCTGAGATAACATAATTATCTTATACATATGACGGTCAACATGTCATGAGGGCCATTAAAGGTGAATATCTATCTTGATATAAGATAGGGTCATGAGCCAAACATATCATTTCTTGGATATGTATGGAGGCATGTGTTTGTTTAATAGGAGATTTGTTTCCTTGCAAGTATGTAAAGTGTTTGTCCTATTCATTGATCTTTCATAATAAAAAAGCTCTTGGTCAAGGTAGTATCTGATTGGAAAAGAATTTTGCATAAAATCATATGTCTCATAAGGTAATGTTAACTAATCATATGATCAAATTTGTGAGTTTGAATAAATTCATAACTCTCGCTTGATCGAAGCAAAATAAGACAAAAGGTCTATACGGCATAGTATTCATAACTAGAGGGTTAATTGTGATTTATTTCACTTCATCTTAATTGGGCTACAATATGGGCCATTAGCTAACATTACTCATGTCCTTCAAACCATACTCGTTGCTAATTAAGAATGAACCTAAAAAGTCATATACAAAGGTTAGAATGCATGGTGGGTTGTAAATGAGCCTTGAGAAGACTTGTGAAATAATTTATTTAGTTGCAACTGGATTTAACTAAATAAATTTTCATGGTATTTGCTAATAACAAGATCATTAATTAGAAGCACAATTAGGTATTTAATTTAATTAATGAGGATGAATTAAATTTAATAAATTATGGACCTTAATTATTAATAGAGATTAATAATTAAGGAGACACATGTGTTGCATATTATTCATAAGATTAACAATAAAGGTCCATAGTCTAAGTTTAAATTAAAGGTCCATGTATGAGGGCCCATGGAGCTCATGCCAAGTAATCCTAGTGTCTTAACTATTTAAAGTGTGCTTGAACAGTTTAAGACACACAATTTAATTAACCAAAATTCAGGCACCCTTCAAGAAATAGAGAAAAGCACCTTAACTACCCTCTTCCCCTATTTTTTTTGTCAAGAAAAACCTTCTAACTTAAAGTGTTTGCGCAAGAGTTGCAAAGGGGTTTTGAAAAATGTAGAAGGTGCTCATCATGGTTACAATTGTGTGGAAAAACTAGAGGTAGTGGGTCAAAGGCAATGACTCAAGGATTTCAAATTTACCGGATGGAAAACATTTCTAAGAGTTATGATTTTATGTTTACTTGTTCATGCAATATCTTACATGATTTTCAATAAAAATGGACGGGATTTATTGTGTTACATTCTACTACGTGTTTATAGTGTTTTCATGTTTTAAAGCTTTAATTTTAATGTATAAATCCTAGAAAAATCCAATAGATGACTCTTTGGATTGTGAATGTAACATGGAAACTAATGATGGTGGGGAAGAAGATGATATGATTTTTGAAATGTATGAGGGCCAAATGGAAGATATATTAGGAGAAGAAGCTGGGGAAGGACTTAGAGAGGATGACAGTATGGAAGGGAACAATGTGGAACAAAATGCTAATGTAGGGCCCAAGGATGGCCTTGTTAAGTTCATAGATAATGATGATGAGTTAAATAGATAATGATTATAACGTTTGTAATGAAAGTAGTTAGGAATATGATAGGATGTTTATTGAATATGTGGACCAAGAAAAGTTGGGTTGGAAGATGAGGATGGACTAAGTAAGAGGCCAAGAAAGGATCAAAGGCTTAGGATTGGGCTGAGAGATTAGGATGGACTAAGAGATGGGCCACAAAAAAAGCAAGGGGATGGACTAGGAGATGAGCCAGGACTAAGAGATAGTGATGAACATGTTATTGTGGATAGTTAGCTAAGGTTTAATAAGTATAGTAGATTTGATGAAAAGCACGAAGAACACCTTGATTTCCAACTTTAAATCCTATGGATTTGTATAACCCTAAACTTGAGATAGGAATGGTGTTCAGCACTAGAGAAGAGTTCAAAAGAGTTATGCAGTCTCATGTTATTAAATTGAAAGATTTGTGAAATTCACTAAAATTGACAAGGGCAAAGTATATGCCATTTATGCACATGATTTATGTGAGTGGAAAATATATAGCAAAAAATTTAAAAATGAGTACACATTCTAAGTCAACCTTTACAATCCTATCCATTCCTATCCACAAACATTCAATGTCAGAAATGTAAAGGCAAAGTGGCGTAAACATTACTCACAAGAGTTCAAGTCAGATGCTAAAAGAAAGGGTACGGGCTTCTAGTTTGGTATTATACATGAGTTAAGATGAAATGTGTCTAGAGATCAAACCTACAGGGCAAAAAGGAGGGCTTTGAAAGCCTATAGGGTTTGTGAGACATTTAATAGCATGATACTAAAAGCAAAACAAAGATAAGGCACTGATAAAGTGGAAGGGGCCACATTGACGAAAAATCCAAGAGATCGTTAAGAAAAATTTAGATTGGGTAACAGATTGTATTCCAATTAAATCAAATGATAGACACTACTAGATTTCTTGCTTTGATGGCAGTACATTATGCGTTGGTCTATATTGATGACATGCACATGTAGAAAGTGGCATTCTTTGTAAACATGCCATAAGTGTCATTTTGAATCAACACCTTGAATGACAAGATTTTAGGGATGAGTGCTATAAGGTTGAAACTTACAACAAAGTATATGCACCTGCTATGATGGGGGTGAGCAGTGATCAGCTATGGGATGAGACGAACTTTATTCCTTCACTACCTCCTAATTTTGAAAAGAGAGCCAAGGGCAATGAGAAGGGAATCTAATGAGCTGATTATGAAGCATAAGAGAAGACAAGGAAATGTATGGGCATTATTCTGTGACTTGTAGGACTTGCGGTGTACCTAGCTATAATTTGGCCAAATGCACAAAAAAGGTAGCCATATAAGTAGAAGGTGTGGACATAATTTAGTTAGATCAATCATTCATAGATAACAGCTTAGTTCCTTAGGCTAGATCAAGTAAAGGCAAGAAACACCCTATAAGTTTGCTTGATGCATTTCCATTTTTCCCTGGTGTAGGGTGCGACTGTAATGTTAATCAAAATAAATTACTTGATAGGTGAGGATGAAGAGTAAAAGGATTAAGCAAGGTAGTTCTGCAGTAGGTTCTCCTTTATCCTGGGGCATAACTTCACTCCTAGCTACCATCAATGTTCAAGTAGATGCAATTCTTGACTCAGATGCAAATCCACCCCTGGTCAATGTCAATACTAACAATAGTAAGGAACAAAGGAAAAGGCCTAATAAAAGCTAGATCTCCTATCGGGTGGAGTGTAAGTTCCACATTTTTTTCACTATATGATAGTGAATCAATCATTTCACTTATTAATTCTCTTATGTGATTTTAGTTAAGAGTGATGGGAAAGGAATCACTAGAGGCAATTGTAGACTATAATGCACTAATAATTGCACTACCAACTCTTGCCACAATTGATTGCCCCACCCAAAGCAAGCCAACACCTATGAGGAACAAAGCATAGGACTCAACACAAGTTGGTTCCCCTATGACGAGGTGGTAAGTTCCATGTTTGCTTCATTTATGGATTGTTCAACCCTTGCTTTAGGTGTTGATACAAGAATTCTGATTTTAGTTGAGGGTGATAGGAAAGGACCCAATTCAAAGAGCTTCAAACCCTAATTAAGCACCCATGGTCCTAACTAGTGCAAAGATGGTAAGCACATTAACTGTATGTGAAGCTAAATTAATTTTGAATTGATATCTTATGTGCATCAAATCTTTTTCTCAATTGAGCAAGAAGGGAAAAGAGTCAGGAGTTGTCAAGAATGATCCATTGCTACCACCATCAAATGAAGCTCAAGAAGAAGAAGAAAAAAACGTGGACATAGCTCTTTCTACACTAGTCATGAAATCCCTAAAAAGTCGACATAGCTCTTTCTACACCATCAAAAGTGGACATAGCTCTTTCACATAAATTGAACACAAAATTTACCACAATCAATTCCCTAGAAAACTTTCAAGCATTCCTCAACACTGCTTTATGAAATCGTTAATAGTCCAGCTGGCTAGATTGCCCTCAATTGAGATAACCCTAAGTCCAGCATTCCTAAGTCCAACATTCACAAACAAACAACTATCACAGAAGGCAAGACCACCAATTGTCTTTAAAGTATCTTTGTTCGCTACTTTAGCCTCAAATTCTCATGCTCCTGCTAATTCATTCTCCTCAACAATCCTAGAAATACTACCTTTGCCCAACGACACATCAAGGGATCCTCCTAACAGAAAATTTTGATGATGTTTATTTTAGTTTTAGCATGTGTGTTTTTTCAAAAATTGTATAAAAGTAAGAAAAAGAAAGAAAAAAATTAAAATGTGTAACGATTGAAGTTTGTGTATTTTGGGGATAAAATGAAAACAAACATAGCCCTTTCAACCACCTATTTGGAGCAAATTACAAAGATTTCGTACAAAGTGGCATTGTCACATTGTGAAGATATGTACCAAACATTTATACAAAAAATCAAGCTTTAAATTTGAAGCTCGTGCAAAAATCAAACATTTCAATTTTCGATCAAAAAGAATTTAAAAGAACATACTAGGGTAAGAAATACTTATGTTATACTCCGAGCAAGCATGAAGCCACCGACATTGGTTGTCACTCGTTCATGATGCTTAAAACGGGCTCTCCTTTTGAACTTGTAGTTAATGGAGCCTATGATGTAGGGCATCCTCATGATGCTAGTGCAAAGCTCCTTCTCTGAAGGTTTCCTCATTTCTGTCAAACAACAATTAGGGCTAGGGTTGATTTATTATATGTTTTTAAATTTCCCTTTGAAAAACAACGTGACAAGGTCATCTTTAACCTTGTCGTGAGCTAAATCAGTGTGGGCTCCTTGTCATTTTATCATTTTGGCTGAAAAATTAGAAAGCCCCCAATTTTGAAAGTCGCGTGGAAGGCACATGACAAATTTCAGCAAAAATTAGGATAAATCTAGCATGTGTGTTGAAATTGCTACATTTTTTCGAGTTAGTGTACATTTTTGCTGACTCAATTTTTTTTAATATCTTAGATTGCCATTTTGAGTATGTAGTAGACATATTTTGCATTTTCCCCATAAATAGGGTAATTAAAATTATTGAAATTTAAGCCCATTATTTTACATGACTGTTGATTATTTTCTCTCAATTTTACACGTGAGTTCATACTTGTGTCTTACATACACTTTGTTTGTTTTGTTTGAATGTGATTCAATTCCCGTCATCTTATTTTTTAGATTTGTTAGTAAAAAGTTATATCCTATTTACACTTTTATCAAATCACATCCACCGAGAATGAAAAGATAAGTATACGATCAGATAAAAATGAAGATAAGCTTATAAAGTCAGTGTGTCAATAAGAGCAAAGTACACAAAATTTTGTTTATTTGAACTAAAAATTGTAGAATCATGATTGAGAAACTGCTACAATAGTTCCAATATAGAGAAATTACAAGAGGGAGGAGAAGCAGTGTTCCCAAAACTGGATCAATCGTTAAATTGGAAAATTTATTCATCTGAGGGTTATTCGTTTAACCAAATATTCAAGTGCACTTAAACTAGTGTTGTTATATTTACATTATAAATATTAATTAATAAGCTAAAAACACATAAAATAATAAATATTAAGAAAAGTAAGTGAGTATAATTTAAAACATTTTTTATCACTATAATAGTTAAATATATTGCATTGCAACAAAAAAAATATAAAAATATAAAACAAAATTATATGTTATTTAAATACTTAAGCAAAATATAGTAGAACTTAATAAGATCTTACACATTCAATATATGTGTAGGTAAAAAACTATTAGACACTTTGAAAGACAATTCATTTAATTCATGAACTTTTTTTATAAATGAGAACAAATCAAAAATAGATTATGTTAAAAATGGAAATTAAATTAAGAAAAACTAGGGTTTCAAAATCTATTTGTTTATCAATTTGAAGTATTTGATTTTCATAAACCGTGACTAATAGCTTGGTTTAGCAATTTAACTATGATTTTAACCGATTGTTTTCAATTTTATCACTTTTCTGATTTTTAAGAGCTATTCAAACCATTTTTTGGGCACCTATCAACCGATGGATATTCCTCAAGTCTAGACTCAAAATTAATTGTATGATTCAAACCTGAACTAGACCTAATATGTATTATTTTGACCCAGACCCAAACCCAATAAAGTCAAAGTATTAGATCTAAATTGGGTCTATACCCTATGAGACCTAACTATGAGACCCATTAGGTCTGGGTATCCAAAAACCAGAATCTTTAGAACTAATACCTATAGGTTTTATCCTGTTAAACCTAGAAGTGCCAAAGAAAGACGGAAATATGTAAGGAAAATAGCTAAACCATCAACAGCCATGAGAAAGGTTATCCTATGTAGTGTTACTATTCCATTGGATTTCTTCCAATTGGCGGTGAGGCTAGAGCTCATATGTTGCTGATTGTATAGTTAAGAGGTTGACTTATAATCCTAAGGTATTGTAGCAATTACTTGTAACAATTACAGACAGTTAAGAGGCTTGGTAGTTAGTGAGCTTAACTGTAGAGTAGTTGTGGACTATGGCAACTATATGTTCACTACTTAGCTATGTATCTTTGTGATTAATCTTTCAAGTAAATAGGATCCACATTCTCTGATGCTCTTCTATTGATTATTTAGCATGGTACCAAAGCCATAACTAGTTCAAGGTGCTTTCTCCACTTCATCATCACACAGTGCATCAGATATTCTTCCTTTAACCTTCAGTCATTCTCATGGCTTCATCATCTCATTCCATTCATCGGAGTGGCCAATCTCCTAATCTTTTGCCACCAGAATATCACAATTCCCCATTTTTCATACTTCGAATCGATAATCACAACATGATTATTGTAGAACCAGAACTAACGAGGCAAAACTATATAACATGGAGTAGGTCCTTCCCCTCGGCCCTTTCAACAGAAATGAACTTGGCTTCGTAAATGGAGACATAAAAGAACCATCAAGAGATGATCCACTGGTTATTCCTAGACTCGTTGCAATGATTTGATCATTGCATGGCTGTTGAAATCCATGAGTCCATCATTGGCATCAATTGTGTATTACATCAAGTATGCTCACCAAATATGGGATGTGCTTGCAAGGAAGTTTTCATTACCAGATGACAGCCGATTGTGTAGGCTACAAGGTGAACTTCAAGTAGTGAATCAAGGTACAAGATCTATAGATGCCTACTACATGAAGCTGATGACTATATGGGAGGAGTTGAGACTCTACAAGCCTCTACCACACTACTCATGGTGGATACAAATAGGAACGCTTCCAAAAGTTTGTGGAATTGCAAGAAAGGGACAAAGTTTACAGATTTTTAAATGGATTAAATGATGTGTTCTTAGCCAATAGGTCCCAACTTCTAGGGCAAAAGCCATTTCCATCATTAGATGAGGCATACAATGCCATTGTGGTAGAAAAAGCTCAAAGGGTAGCCCAAGTGTCATAGGGGGTATGGAATAAGGCATCAGCTTTCCTGTCAACGACAAAAAGTAAAGAAAGAAACAAGAATAGGTCTACTCACACTGTGGAAAGTAGTGGCATGTGAGAGAGAAATGGTATAGACTTATTGGCTTTCCCTTAGGCTTTAAGTTCACCAAAGGGAAGAATAGGTCTGACTAGCCTCTAGCAAATCAAACTTCTTCTTCTACAGGGGGAAATGAAGAGAACGTTAATGCAGAAGGTGGTGGGATAGCAAGCCTGACACATAAACAACTTCAAAAGATTATGAGACTATTAGAATCTCATGAAATTGGTCAGTTGAGTTGGCCTCAACACAAAAGAGGCAAGAGCAATGTTGTACACAAATTCAATGTAAATACTAGCATTGTTCTAACTTTGCAAGTGAGGTCCCTTATTCTCAACTAGATCCTCTTCTATGCTAACCTTTTAATGACTTAAACCATTTTTCCTTTACCTCACTTGATATGCCAATTGACAAGAAAAATAGTAAGAAATCAACCTTAGTTAAATGGATCATTGATATTAGAGCCTCAGATCACATATGTGTAAGCCTAGATCTATTTGATTCCTATTCTCATGTTTTGAACACCTTTTTTCACTTACCAAACAATACCAACGTCCCTGTCACACATGTAGCGATAGTAAAGCTCTCAAATTCCTTGATCATAGATAAAGTCCTGTTTATTCCTTCATTCAAACTAAATCTACTATTAGTGAGTAAATTAGCCTAGACACATCATTGTTACTACATTTTTAATCCAAGTTCATGCTACATCTTGGGCCTCTCACCATAAAGGAGGATTAGAGTAACTAAACAAAGACATGGACTTTACATCCTAGAACAAAGCGAATTTAGAAAGAGACCCTTGTCACTCAGCACCAACCAGAACCATTCAGCTTATATGTCTACCTTAGAACAAAGCGAATTTAGAAAGAGACCCTTCTCATAAAATTGTTGATAAACTTCATGCTTTATACCCTTACTTCAATGCCTTTCTTGAGAAACTTTGTGAAATTTGTCCTAAAGAAAAACAAAAGATATAGCTCTTTCCTTTACATGAAAAGTCTACTACAAGGCCATTTGAAATTGTGCACATTGACACATGAGGTCCCTATTCTTTCGCAACTATTGATGGTTATCATTTCTTTTTAACAATAGCTTATAACTTCACTAGATGCACATGGACTTACTTAATGAGACACAAAAGGGATGTGTATCAAATCATCCCCATGTTCTGTAAACTAGCCAAGAATCAGTTCAATCACAATATTAAGGTTGTTAGGGGTGATAATGCACCTAAATTTAACCAGACCAATTTATTCATTGACCTTGGAATCATATATCAACAAACCTGGGTAGAAAGTTCACAGCAAAATGTTATTGTTGAAAGGAAACACCAACACATCATTTGCACCGCTAGAGCCCTCATGTTCCAAGCCTCTATGCTACTCAAATTTTGAGGTGATACTATCCTCACTACCACTCACATTCTCAATAGAATTCCTTCCAAAGTGCTAAACTTTAAGAGGCCTATGAGTTGTTGTTTGTAAGGTACCTAGCTATGATCACTTAAGAGTCTTTAGATGCCTTGCATTCTATTCCATACTCAAAAGAAATTGGTCCAAATTTGATGCTAAAGCCAAAAGGTGTGTGTTGATAGATTATCCTAATGGAGTGAAAGGTTACAAACTCCATGATCTCAGCACACATGAAACCATAATTTCTAGAGATGTTACATTTCTTAAGCTTGTT
Source organism: Avicennia marina (assembly GCA_019155195.1). Classification (NCBI taxonomy): domain Eukaryota; kingdom Viridiplantae; phylum Streptophyta; class Magnoliopsida; order Lamiales; family Acanthaceae; genus Avicennia; species Avicennia marina. Next base: position 13,221,446 of record CM032754.1, on the reverse strand, counting down.
TTCCCTTTCAATGATGAATATCAAAAACACCTCAATTTATCTAAGTCCATCACAGAACCATTGGATTTAGCGAAAATGGATCATGGCTTTGTGATGAGTGATTTGAGTGCACCAGAAATTGGTTCTGTAGCTGAGTTTCACACCCCTTACCACACCTTCCCATGAATTCTAACCTACAAAGGTTTTAAACCAACTAGAAAATGATAATCCACCTCAACCAGTTCTTAGAAGATCCATAAGGACATTACCTAAATATGTTGAAGTCTATGACCATGCCTTGAAAGAGCATAACCAATAACCACCTTCCACAATCCACCCTATATCCAATTACCTCACTACTAGCTAACTGTCCAAGGAAAACACATGTTACTTGAGCAGACTGAATGATGTACAAGAGCCTGAGACTTATACTGAAGCTATGGAGAAGCCACATTGGAAACAGGCCATGATTAGGGAGTTAGCAGCATTAGAAGAGAATAGAACTTAGGATGACATTCAATTGCCAAATGGGCAGCATGTGGTGGGGTGCAAATAAGTATACAAAACCATGGTAAAGGCTGATGGAAGTGTTGAAAGGTAGAAAGCCAAGCTTGTAGCCAAAGGGTACGGTCAGGTGGAAGGCTTTGACTTCCAGGTAACATTTAGTCCTGCTGTGAAGCAAGGCACTGTCAAAGTGTTCTTTTCTTTTACTATTATTAGAGAATGGAAGCCACAACAATTAGATGTGCACAGTGCTTTCTTGAAAGGGGAATTGAAGGAAGACGTGTTCATGAAAATTCCATAAGGCTATGAGCTGTTGGGATCAAACCTTTTCAGTGATAGAAGAATGATATGCAAGTTGAAAAGGCTCTATATGGCTTAAAACAAGCCTCTAGACAGTGGAATGAGAAGTTCACCAACAATGCGTAAGGCTTTAAAGAATCTAAATTAGATTACTCATTGTTTACAAGAGTTACAAAGCAAGGCAGCATCATGGCACTACTTCTGTATGTTAATGATCTAGTCATTGGTTGTACTGATGAGGAAGAGATCACTGCTCCAGTTTAATTTATCCAACCCAAGTTTAAAGTGAGAATTTTAGGAGCCCCAAGATACTTTATTGGGATAGAAATAGCAAGGTAAAGAGAGGGGCTAGTCATATGCCATAAGAAGTACACTTTGGATCTTTTGAAATAATATGGAATGATGGGGGCAAGACAGCCGCAAAACCCATGGATTTTGAATCACAAACTTAGCAAGGAAGATGAGGATTTTCTGGAGGACATGAATCACTATAGAAAACTTGTGGGGGAACTTATTTACTTGACTTTTATAATGTCTGACCTCAACTATGATGTGTAGTCTTATTAGAATTCATGAGCAAGTTTGGAAAGAAGCATCTTGAAGCAACCATAAGGGTCCTAAGATACTTGAAACTTATCTCAAGAATAGGGATATTTTTTAGCAAGAAGAGCAACACAAGGCTGATAACTTACAGTGACAATGATTGGGGAGCTTGCATTGATACGAGGAGATTAATTTTAGGCTATTGCATCTTTATTGGAGCAAATATGGTGAGCTGGAATTCAGAGAAATAAAGTGTTGTTGCAAGGAGCTCAATTGAAGTAGAATATAGGGCGTTAGCAAGCTGTGTCCGTGAAATTATGTGGCTGATCAATTTGTTAAGGGATTTTAGTGTAGGTGTTATCATGTTATGACCAACTGTGACAACCAAAGCAGCTAGCAGATTGCAAGGAACCTAACTCATCATGAACGAACAAAACATTTTGCTCTTGACATCACTTTGTAAGAGAAAAGGTAAAGGATGAAGTCGTCAGAGTTCATCAACACATGATCAGATTGTAGACTTGATAACAAAGGCCTTAACTTTGAGGGAATTCAACAAGCTAGTAGGCAAGATGAGTTGGAAAAACATATATGTTCATCTTGAAGGGGCTGTTAAATCTAGAAGTGCCAAAGAAAGAAGGAAAACCTACAAGAAAAACCGCTAAACTAGTAGCAGCAATGAGAGGTCATCTTGTGCAGTGTTACGGTTCCAGTGGATTTCTTCCAGCTGGCAGTGAGGCTGGAGCTAATCCATTGCTGACTGTATAGTTAAGAGGTTGAGTTGTAATCTTAATGTATTGTGGCAGTTACTTATAACAGTTATAGATAGTTATAGCTTGGCTGCGTATCTTCATGATTAATCTTTCAAGAACATAGAGTCCACATTCTCTAATGCTCTTTCGTTAATTGTTTAGCATATCCCAATATAACATGTAATTCCCAAAATACTCTTATATATATATATATAATATCCCTTCGATTTTTGTTTATTTTATTCAAATCACTCATTTTTATTATTTTAATTTTCCTTTATAATTTCTCTTTCTTTATCATTTTATGAATTTTTAAATAATTTATGGTTACTAGAATAGGATCATTACGGAAGTGCTGCATCTCTTTCGCAGACGACGATTATGTTGTCCTAGTTTATTTTGTCACATTCCCACATTCGTCCTGTTAATCTAAATCATTAACAGAAGTTGGCAGATATTCATTTGGTCCGAGTGTCCAGGGTTTTCTTATTTTTGGATTTTATCTATCAGTGCGGACGTCTTCCTTTCATGATTTCAGCTGTAGATTGGCGTTCCTTTTCTTCAGGACTAATGTAAAATCACATAATTATTAGAAAGCCGAACATGGAAATAAAATGACATAATGGTCGGACTAAGCTCGATTATTGTTGTTAATAAGTTTAAATTTGATATGTTTACAACTTAACCTTATTCTAGAAATTTTCAACATTTTAAGGTATTTTTATTAGTGTTTATGCATAAAAATAATATGATATTACAAATTTAAAATATATTTGTCCGTATATTAGTGCTATTTCATAATTACTGCGAGATTTTATAGGATAAAATATGAAGGGACAAGAAAATGCTGGTTCAGAGTTAGATTGGAAAAACTTTGAATTGGATTGAACAAAATTTCCCAAACTCTAACAATTATTATTGATATATTTATATATTCATATGTTACAATAATAAATATTATTATTGAAACAAAATACTGGTTCAGAGTTAGTTTGGTAATTTTCTTTAGATTAAATTATTAATGATTGTTTAAAATGACGGAAAATTAGAAACTAAAAAATAGGAAAATTGGTCGGCTCGAGTTTGGACCCAACTCGGAAAGATGGGTTTATTAGTTACACCCAAAAACACAGACCCATTGAGTTTGGATTTGGCTTGGGTTTGGGTCTATATAATTAAAAACCTAGAGTCAATTATGGGTTTGAGTTTGGATTTAGGTAATACCCACCTAATTTCAAACTTAAATAAAATAAATAAATTTGTCCGTTGATAGTCCAACCAACTTAACCACTCACTTTAGGTTGATCAACATTGAGGAAATGTTATTTGCCACTGTAATTTTGAAAATGAACATTTAAATGCCGCTCAAATATAAGTAAATAGATCTGAAACATGGGTTTTATTCATGATTCTTTCATTCAACGCTTCATTCATAAATAGCTTTAAATGGAAGTTGTTTTATATTAATTAGTCCTTTCATCTTTTATTTTACATTTTTTAATAGGATTTTTTTTGTAATTTAACTTTCATAACCAAAATGCAATTTTTCTAAGGGTTTTAGGCTTAATTAAAAATATCATCTTTTTGAAATTTATAAGTTGTTAAACTTTATTTTAAAATAAACTTTTAAACTGCTTCGATTAAATAACCACATCAATTTAGAAGATATCATTGAAATTTATAATCATGAATGCTTGTAAATTTTTTGGATGTAATGATGATAAAAATAAATTAAATATCATTAATATAATTTAATTAATGTTATTTATGTTATTCTAAATATGATGAAGAGAGCTTATTTTTTCAGGGAGCATATAAGCTCCAAATGTTAAGAGTGTTTATTTTTGGAGTATTTAATCCATTTTACTGAAAAATGATCAAATTTAAGAGTGTGGTGATAAAAAATGATCAAAAAATAGATTAAATTCGCTCCCTAAATTTGCACGTGGTGATAAAACTTTAGTCAAGTTCTACTTATGGGAAGAGCTGATAAAACAATTAAAAGGTAGTGCATTTGCAGGTGCGTATAATGTCCTAAATTCATAATTGAAACTAGACTTCCCCCGCAAGCATGTTTTACTTTAACCACGTCATTTGCATATGCATTGTCATGGAAATAGTTTCATTATATATGCTCATTACTTTTTCACATTCTTGAACCATTACTGGTTCATAGTTAATATAAGTACTCCCTGAAGAATTTATATATACATCAACATGAAGTAATAGCACAAGTTAATAAGCTTAATGACCTATCATTCTTCCAAACATTATTCCATGGAACAGCGATGCAAACAGACAAATCAAATGTAACTAGTACATCAACCATCACCTACGATACCAATGATGTTTGAAGTTAAATTACAAGTATAGTATCCCCTATTCAATTGTACACTTAAATCACTTCTTCAGCAAGCACTCCCATTCTTTGTTAACAATGCCAAAGGCCTGTGCAGAAAAGGAGAAAGTTTCAGTGGATTTCCCATGAGTTCTTTGATTCTTTTAGACTACATCCAATCGGGGAAAAATTGATGCATTAGCAGAAAATTGAAAAAGATAAAAGTACCATATCATCATAAGGGGGCCTAGCATGAAACCTAATGATGCAACTCTTAGCACTCTCCCCAACTTTCTCAATGCTGTAAGTTGGAGCTTTAGATTTGTTAACCAAGTTGATAGAAAATATTGAATTTGTAACCTTGCACGCTCTTCGTTGGTAGATTTTCATGGTCAAAATGAGTTTTGAAAGTGCAGGGGTGATGATGCGACTACGATTGCAACACAACAAATTATTTTGTTGTAATCTATAGAAACACAATCACAAATTGCAAGCACACACACACCAATAGCAATAATAATGTAAAATATGGAATTCTAATATTTGATAACATAATTCGGCGCTCCATTCCCATGTTTGAAGCACCAAACCAAAATTACTTCACTATAACAAACCAAATATATTGAATGAATAAGGTGAACAAACCTCTTAACACTTAAACAAACCAAATCACCTTCCCCAAGGTTGTCGTACTCTTGGTCATATCAAAACTCTCTTATTTTGTACTTAATCTATTTATCCATAAGCCCAACACTCACTCACATGATTAGTTTATGTATCAACTAGGTTGTTCACTCACTTTCAATCTTACAAAGATAAGAACAATGTTTACAAGGGCTAGCACTCTTAAGACTAGGATTTTGAGACTTCTCTTCATTGTTTTCCATGTCTAGAATGTTAGGGTATTTATACTTGGTGGGTGAGTCTCCAACTCAATTCAAAGTCTTGTATACTAACATTATACCCTACATTTTCAATATCCTAAGTCTCCTTGCAGTGTTGTAATATTGGTTACAATAGATTAGGATAATCTAGAGATAAGTATGACGTCTTGATGCATATCCTTTTGTCATCCAAACCAATCATATTTTAGCACATGATGACTTTATCTAATCACCAGATTCTTCTACAAACTCACTCGTGCTGAAGCCTTTCCAATGATCTAAATCCATTTAAGTTGATTAACCAAATATGATTAAATCATTATCATCAAATGGAAGTCCAAGTTGATTTGTATACCAATTAATGGATAATATTGTGTTACAAATGTGCCAATCATGATTTTGGTAACAATCTCCCCCTTTGGCACATTTGTAGCATAACCAATTCAAGTTCCCAACAAGCTGCAAAAATCAACTTATCAAATAATATCTACCCTCGCCCTATGCTAGACAATCATACTCTTCCTATCCCTCTAGAACTTTTCTCCCTCTTTGTGCTATACATTTGAAAAAAGGATAAGCGAATGCAAAGAGAATACTAAACATACCTCATGAACAAGAGGGACCCGCTCTATCCGCCAGAGCATTACCATAGAGAAGTATAATAGCACCATTAGTACTTACTGTAATGTGTATGTATTGTTATACATGATGTTGCAACAATATACCTTTGTTTATCTTTTGTTTCAACGTGGTTTCCCACAACCATCCAATCTAAGCAATTGTAAGTCATAGGCGCAAGTTTTTGTTGCGCCATTTGGCATACAAAATTTTGTTGGCTCTCCTTCGAATATTGCTCTTTTGAAATTCTCCAAAATTCATATGCCTGCATGAATATCTTTTATAATTTGAAAGTTTACCTCTATTGTCGATATGTCATGTGTTATTTGAGTAATCTTTTGAGGGTGCATGATATATAAAGCATTTGAGGTCAGATTTTTTAATCTAAATCTGCTTTATGTGACCTCTTTCGCCTTTATTATTGCTAACATTAGTTGCAACATTATTGCCTTGTAGCATGTATTCAAGCAATGCAAAGTACCTTCCCACTAGATGACCTAGTTTCTTGCAATAGGAATAGAATTTCTTTGATTTCCTGTTCCTTTTCTCCTGAAATTTTTCACAACAAGTGTTGAATTAGATTTTTGTGGTGTTGTCTCTTTCACAAACTTAATTTCTTTTGATTATTGGGTACTACTTTCAGCTTTCTCCACAAAGGCCAAACCTATTTGATCTTTTGCAACCTTTCCCATAGGCATCATCTAGTTTAGTTTTTCAGAATTTAATTTGTTGAGTACAACAAAAGCATCATTTGTTCTATTTTCAACTTCATAATATAACTTTCCAAACCTTTTGCATTCTTCTTTTAGATTATTGAAGGAATTCTACAACTTCTCCTTATCTTTTTTTAAGGATTCTACTTCATCCTTTAGTGCTTTATTTTCTAAATGCAAGGTTATCAATTTATCATATGCCAATTGATAACTGGACAGCAACTCCCCTTAGTAACTTCACTACCACTAATGTTGTACTTAGACTGGTCTTTTGTTGTTACTATTGGTGTTGCAACATTGTAGGCTATTTTCTGCGACTTTTTGCTGATTGAGTTGAATGCGACATGGTTGTTTGTTTCATTATCATCATCCGACTCTTCTGATCTACCTTCACTCCAAGTCATGCTCTTAGTCTTTTCTTACTTCTTAAGAGTATCAACGCACTTCGCTTGAACATGACCAAATCCACCACATTCATAACATTGAATTCCTTTTTGTCGAGGGCTAGGTTTTTCAATCTTTTTGGAACACTTACCATGATCTTTAGGGGTCTTTTTAGATAAATTTCCAAACTTATTTAACTTCCTTTTTTTCAACAACCTTTTAAGTTCCTTAATCAATGATAAAATATTATCATCAATGTTACAACTTTCATCTCGATTGTTCTGTGATTGGAAAGCTAGCTCCTTTTCATTCTTATCATAATTTAGATTCATCTTATATGTTTGTATTGAACTTATAAACTTATCAAGGTAAAGATTATCCATGTCTCTTGCTTCATCGACAGCAGCAACCTTTAGGGCAAACCTTTCGAGTAAAGAACACAAAGTTTTCATCATAAGTTTGGCTTCAAAAAATTTTTTGCCCAATTGAAAGGCTTGATTTGTGATGTGGCGCAATTTTCCATTAAATTTAGCTAAAGTCTCATCTTCTCCCATTATTAAAGTTTCAAATTGAGATGTTAACATTTGGAGTTTTGAAGTTTTAATAGCACTTGTACCTTCATAAATTTTTTTGAGGATGTCTCTAGTTTTTTTTGCTACCTTACATGTTGATATCAATTTGAATTGATCCTCATCCACACCTGTGAAAATTGCATTAATTGCTTTCGAGTTTTCTTAAGTAGCTAGTTGTTCTTCAATAGTTTTTGATTTCACATATTTAACAATCTCTACATCTTTGGCATTCCTTGCAGTTGGTGGTTTCCATTCATTTTCAATTGCATACCTAGCTTTTTCATCTTGAGATTTTATAAGTGCACGTATCCATGCCTTCTAATATAAATAGTTGGAGCCATCAAGAAATAAGGGTCATACTGTGGATGCTCTTTCTTTAATACCCATATCTGCAGGTTTTCAAGGAATCACCAAGATCACACCTGCTTCATATCAAGTTGTCTTAAGCAACTCGACCCTAATGCCACTTGAAAGTGCAGCGATGATGTTGCGACTACGATTGTAACACAACAAACTATTTTGCGGTGATTTGCAGAAACACAATCACAAATTGCAAGCACACACACCACAACAACAATAATAATATAAAATATGGACACCAATGTTTGATAACGCAATTCGGAGCTCTACTCCTACATCTATAGGTATCAACCCATGACTACTTTACTATAACAAACTAAATATAGTGAATTAACAAGGTGAACAAACTTCTCAACACTCACACAAACCCAATCACCTTCCTCAAGGTTGTCATACTGTTGCTCACACTAAAACTCCCTTATTTCGTGCTTAACGTATCTACCCATAGGCTTAACACTCACTCACACAGTTGGTTTGTATATCAACTAGGTTGTTCACTCACTTCCAATCTCACAAAAATAAAAATAGTGTTTACAAGGGCTAGCACTCTCACAACTAGAATTTTGAGACTTCTCTTCATTCTTCTCCACGTTTATAATGTTGAGGTATTTAAACATGGTAAGTGGAAGTCTCTAAGTCAATCCAAAGTCTTGCGAATAAGCAGGATCCCCTACATTGTCTGATATCTTGAGTCTCCTAACAGTGTTGCAACATTGGTTACAACAGATCAAGATAGTATAGAGATGAGTATGATTTCTTGATGCATATCCTTTTGTCATTCGGACCAATCATATTTCAGCATATCATAACTTTATTTGATCACCATATTCTTCTACGATTTCACTCATGCTGAAGTCCTTCTAATGCTCCAAATACATTTGAGTTGATTAACCAAATTCAATTAAATCGTTATCATCAAATAGAAGTCTAAGTTGATTTGGATACGAATTAATGGACAAATTTGTGTTACAAATGTGTGGTAACAAGTTTGATTGTTTTTGTTCCACTCATTGCTGGTGTGAACACGGTTAAAATATTTAGGTTTCCTTGGGCGATATTTATCATGCCATCAGTACACCTGTACTACAATGTAAACATGTTTATGATGGTTAAAGAAATTCCTTTTCCAAGAAAACAGACGGAGATGAAAAATTACGCTTGTAGCAACCTTACCTTAGAATCAAGATTGATCTCTAAGTCAAATACAGCACCACCATCTTCTACAGGCGCAAAACGTTTCCTCTCCTGCACACAAATGCATGAACGCTAAGTCTGGTTTTGTGTAGAAAGTATGGCAGCCAGCTTGCATATTTTCCAGATAAAACATGGCAGTTCTCCCTAGGAGAAAGCAAGATGAGAAGATTAGGCGGCCCATTTTAGAATTCGGGATTATAAATACCCCGAGGAAAAGCAAAATGATCTGACACAACAAGGCTTACAGTTAAAATTTAAAGAATCAAACTTGATAAAACTACAGAAATATCACGGTTGTAAGTTAACACGGGGTGACGGTGACTTTGAACTGATATTTTCCATCTTGTTCCTTTTTTTGGTAAAAACTTATGAAGATTGCAACCTATATGAGCATGAGTGATGCCAGGAAAACAAAGAACACGAGGATAATTGATAATGGCTTGCAAGAATGATCATTAGCGCATATGCTTGTGGGCGCAGCTCTGGAAACAAATATCATTTTCTGCAAGCAATTATTGCTAGTCAAGACAAAAATATATGCGTAAATATGTAAAAATCTAAATTCAAATTGCCAGAATAGCCTTTTCTTGTTCAGGGTCAATTGTATCTTCGTTTTCATCACAATGCAGCAGATTTGGCAAATATCCAGCTAGTTCTTCATCTTGGACCTCCGCATCCATTTCAGGTATTGGAAAGAGAATACCACCTATAAATACTGTCAGTTGAGCACTCAATATCCATGAATCTACTATAGCGGCAAATGCAAAAGCTTTTCATGTGAACCATACCCTCAGCATGATCAGAATTTCGCTCAACAAGTCTAGGGGTCCACATCCTATTATGTTCGCCATCAGATGGTGTCTCTATGTGTTCCAAATTCTTGTGCAGCATCTTGGCATGAATTTCCTTCAAACAAGCCTGCAATATCACAATTAAAATGTCAAAGCTAACCCAATTTTCAAATAGAAGCAAAGACACTATCCACTATATATATATATATATATATATATATCAATAAAATTCGGAATTTTTTCCGAAAGTTACTTTTAGTTCAAAATGATTAAGATGTATAATCAGATAATGTAATTGCTAAGATAAACCGAGGATGCAAAAATTACCTTTGCTTCGTAACAGTGTCCCAATATTTATCTACTTTGGCAGTCCCTGACTTTCAGCTTAACTAGGGATACCTCCCAATATTTTATATGCATAGAGGTTGCCCAGCCTAGATCAAGGTGCATCTTTATGTCAATTTGTAGCGTTTCCATATCATTTACAGCCAATTCCTAACATCACAATTAAAATCAATATACATACAGTGAAGAGGAAATCAAATAGAGTCATTGTTGGCTATCAATGAGAATTTCAAGCTTCATCAATTTTTGTGCCACCGCTGATAGAAGGAATGGTGACTGTCATCAAAAAAATTAAAACAAAAATTGTATAAAAAGAAAAAGGTTTACCTTAAACACTATGTATGGGTCATCTATTCCAATCTCAAAGCCATCTGAAGGATCAAGATATTTAGAAAGTACGTCCATCGGCTTAGGACGGCCTTCTCGTAACCGGATCTGTGACCTAATTTTGCTTCGATTAAACTCAAACGGTGAATGAGCCATAATACAAGGTCAGCAACAATGTAATTCTGGAAAAGGATGAAAGCACGACAACCCAACAAATACGACACAAAGGGGAAGAACAGAATGGGTACATTATAATTTATAAATGCTTTTACCTCTTCTTCTTTTCTCGGCAAGTCGTGGAAGTCGGCTAGAGCGCGATCTCTACACAATCGAGCCTACAGAGATGAATTTTGAAAAATATTAAGTGCCCTAGTTCAGAAAACACAAGAAACCCTTCTCCAAAGAAAAAAAAAATTAGAATAGTGCTGTGCTTATCAATGGCCTTTTTTTCTCTTCTTTTTTTCACCTTCCGTGTCTCAGCCTACAAAGGAAGGAAACAGAAATAAATATTGTGTTTTCGAACTGATCCCACACTGATAGGTATAATTTTGACAACGCGTGTCAAACGTGAATGTAAACCAATCTTGAGTTCCAATCGGTCCTTCCTATGTGCTTCGAAGGAATAGTTTTCAAGAGAAACGCCTTTGGATAAATCGCGCTGGATTTTCTTCTCCCAAACAAAGCCGGCATTCGATTTCTTCGCAAGGCTCCGGGCGATTTCTGCGTCGCTGATGTATAATCCCTACTGCGGTGAAAGCTACGGGAGCAAGGCGTCCGACATGGAGGTTCCATTGGTAAACGAAAAAAATTGTTAGGGTTCGGAGGAGAGTGGACAGAAGCAGAAGAGGAGACTGGAATTCAGAAGGACTCGAGAGTAGAGAACGATTGCATGGGCAGCAGATCGAGGTTCTATATGGTACGTGAATCCGTGGGTTCTTCGCGCCAACGCAACCCGGAGTTGTTTTTTTTAATCATTTTTCTTTATTCTTTTTCCTGCTTCCCCTTTTTATTTTCTTTCCTTTTTTTTCTAATATATTCTTCATCCGAAATTTATTTTATAGCTAGCAATGGCCAAATTTAATTAAAGAATATATGTACACGCAATAATGATAAAAATAATAATAATTAATTATATAAATTTTAGAATCAAAAAAATAATTGTAATAATTCATACTCCCACGAACTATATTATTTATATTACTATTCTAGTTACTACCAAAAAGTGGGTAAATTGGAACAACAAATTAGGGACGGTCCAAATCTGTCTCAAATTAGGGACAACATCTTTCAGTGTGTACAATATCCATCCCAAAGCCATTCCAAAAATAATAAATTGTTAAGACGGTTTTGGGACGGTATTACTCTGAAGTTTCCAAAGTCATCCTAAAGCCATTCCAAAAAAATTATGAAATAGACCGTCCCAAAACTATCCTAATTTTGGAACGGCTTTGGCATGGCTCTTTCTAATGGATGCTTCAACCATCCCAATTTGGATTTGTCCCAAAAATATCAGTCCTAAAGTTGTCTAAAAAATGATAAATTTTATAAATAAGAATATCGTGCCAAAGTCGTCCCAAATGGGGACGGCTTTGGGATGGTATAACCCTAAAGTTCCCAAAGTCGTCTAAAAACCTTCCCAAAAAAATTATGAAATAAATAGTCTCAAAACCTATCTAGATTTTGGAACAGCTTTGGCACGACTCTTTCCAATAGATACTGTGGTTGTCCCAAAGCCGTCCCAATTTGGAACCATCCTAAAACTATCCCAACATTAGGAGTAATATAGCCGTCCCAAAGCTATCTCAAAATACGATATATATCCATACAATCCCTATCATTTCTACATTCAGCGAAGCTTGAAATTAAGGATTTATTCACACTTTAAGTGCGGGAAAGGCATCAATTCTAGGTGAGCTAGTAGATTTATGATACAATGCCATGGATTATTGATTTCATTAGCATTTTACTATATTTATGCCATGTATATATATATAAATATATATATATGTTATTTTTGTAGAGTAATACTCTTTTTGCAAGTAGTTTTTGTCCACGTGTTGAATGTAGAAGATGGAAAAAATATTATTTGTAACCACAAAGTGTTGGTGTTGATTCTTTATACTTGCTTCATAATTTCTATAAAATAATATTAGTACATTTCATATTTTGTAATATTGTTGGTATATATATATATATATATATGTATGTATGTATATATGTATGTATGTATTGTTTGGGATAGCAATGATGAATTGTGCTTCTAATGTTATTGCAAACTTTTAGCGAGTGAAAAATCCAAGCTCAATATGTCATGTCTGGATTGAGAATAAATTTTGTTAGGTGATTTCTATATTTTTATTGAATGTGTATCTATGATTGGCATTGTTATGGAAAACTAAAATCTATTCTTTTTATCTTTCAGTAAGATGTTACGCAATATTAAATTATGGATGTATAACAAAAACTTGCCTGGGCGTGAAGAGCTGACACCACAATTTGAATCCGAGGTCAATGAATTTATTGAATGGGAAACGCAGCAACATGAGCATATAGACGGTGCTAAACTTAGATGTCCGTACTCTCGTTATAAGAATGCAAAATTTCTCGAACCTAATGAAGTTAAGGTTCACTTATTCAAAAAGGGAGTATCATACGAACCCCCTCGACATTAGAGGACGTTGGAACAATGCAAAACTTTGGTTAGGAGCACCGTATGGTATATAATGCATTTAGGTGTTTTAGTGGCCCTACAAATGTTAAGCTGGTTGGGCCTTCCTTAGGGGTAGGAGAGCAGTAGAGTTACTTTGAGCCGTCAACCACCCAATTTTGTGAAGGTACTATATTTAGTGCAAAGGATGTCGATGGGGTGGATAGGAACAAATTTTTTGATGTGCTACATGTGGCGGACCAACCACTATATAGTGGTTGTGAAAATTTCATGCAGTTGTTTACAGTTGCCTAAATGGTGAATATTAAAGTGGACCATAATATGTCCCAAAGTTGTTACGATGATATTTGTAAATTAATTAGTGAGATGCTTCCAAGTGATCATCAAATGTCTCTTAATTTTTACAGTACTAAAAGGCTGACATGAGAGTTGGGTCTTCCCGTAGTGAGAATTGATTGTTGCAAATATGACTGTATGTTGTACTCGAAAGTGGATGATCAGTTGAAGCATTGTAAATTCTATGAAGAGATGAGGTTCAAAGCGAGAAGGATACCATTATCAACTGGAAAGTGGATTCCACATAGGCATTTGATCTACTTGCCTCTTATTCTAAGGCTACAAAGGTTGTATATGTTGCAAATGACCGCTGAGCGTATGACTTGGTATGCTACTCACAAGACGTCGAGTAGTTGCATGTGTCATCCTTCTAACACAGAGACATGGAAGCACTTTAATAAGACCTATCCTGATTTTGCAACGGATCCACGTAACATACAGTTGGATTTATGTGCTGATGGATTTGCCCTACCTGGGTTATATGGAAATACATATTCTTGTTGGCCTATTGTCATCACACCGTATAATCTGCCATTAGAAATGTGCATGAAGCATCTATATATATTTTTAACAATGGTGATTCCAGGTCCGTCAAATCCAAAGAAACTTATAGATGTAATATGCAACCACTTATAGATGAATTACTACAATTGTAGACGGTGGGTGCAGTCACATTCGATGCACGTCAGAAAGAATATTTCAACATGTGGGCTACTCTCATTTAGACAATCAATGACTTGCTTGCTTATTCCATGTTATCTGGGTGGAGTGCAGGCGGAGTGATGGGATGTCCAATTTGTCTTGATTTGAGCAGAGCTTTTTACCTATACCATGGAAGGACAATTAGTTACTTCGACTGTCATCGCCAATTTTTACCGCCCAATCATCCATACCGGAAGAATAGGAAATATTTCACTAAAGGCCGAGTTAAGACACACATTATGTTAAGGAGAGAAACGGGTGACCAGTTATGAGAGCGTGTGATGAACCTACCATTGGTGGTAGATGATCCACATAGTCGACGCCCAAGATTCGAGACTAATCACAAGTGGACCAAAAGAAGTATATTACTATATTGGCCTACAAACATACTACCGTATAATTTAAATATTATGCATGTAAAGAAGAATATTTTTGATAACATTATTTATACCGTTATGGATGTCAAAAGCAAATCGAAGGATAATCTTAATGCGAAAAAGGATATGGATATTATATGTGATCATCCTGAGATTTCAGTCCCAGTGGACAGTGTAGGTCCAAAGCCGAAAGCTGTGTACACCCTTTCTCGAGAGTAAAAAATGAAGTTTTGTCATTAGTTGAGGAGTCTAAGATTCCCAAACGGGTATGTTGCCAACATTAGGCGATGTGTCGACATGACTGAGTTGAAATTACATGGCCTTAAATCTCATGACTGTCATGTTTTTATGGAGAGGCCGATACCCATAACATTCAAGGGTTTGTTGTTTGAGTTTGTGTGGGGTGCCTTGGTGGAGGTTAGCTTACTATTTCAACAGCTTTGTATGCTAGTCCTTCATATAGAGTGGATAATGGAAATGGAAGGTATGGTGGCAAGTATAATGTGCAATTTAGAAAAGATTTTTCTCCCATCAATTTTTGATTCCATAGAGCATCTGATAATGCATCTATCACATGAAGTTAAGGTTAAGGGCCCAATCCAGTACAGATGGATGTACCCCTTTGATTAGTATGTTAATGCTACACTATATCCACTATGGCGCTATTTATAGGAAGACATCCTAACTAATCTTCAAAATTTATATAGATTCTTACATAGTTTAAAGAAAAATGTGAAGAATAAGGCCAATGTCGAGGCTTCGATTTTGGAGTCATACATAGTTGAGGAGATAGGCACTTTCGCATCACACTATTTTAACACAGATGTGCTGTCTCGACAGACTAGGCCACCGAGAAATGACATGGGAGCCATTTCAACAAATAGCTCCTCTTTTTCTATATTTAACCATCCTAGATGTGCATCAAAAGGACTGGATGTGAGATATCTCAATACAGAAGAAAGGCATGCTGCTACGACCTATGTGCTTTTAAATTGTCCAGAGGTGGAGCCACTTTACAAGTAAAAAGATTGTAACATGTTTTTTCTTTTAATGAGATCCCATTAAAAACAGTAGATTGCTTACTGGAACGAGTAAATACACTTTTGTTGGGACAGGCTTTTTTTGCAACACTTTGGAAGTGATCATGTTGATGTCGATACCATAGTTGCAGACTTATTTGTGGAATGGTTCAAAAATTATGTAAGTCTTCTTTCCTATCTCATTTATTCACTTTATTTGCCTTTACACCAATTTAGTTCTTATCCACCAATAATGAACAAGTTGACAATCTATCTAACAACATATCAGAGCCACTATTAAATAGCTTGACTTGTGGGCCTTACAATCATTTTACCGCTTATTCTACCTATTTCATCAATGGTTTTAAGTTTCACACCACACGCCATGCATAGAGGAAGCAAACGTAAAATAATGAGATTTGTGTCCGTAGTACATGTTATGACAACTCAGAGGACGATTTTTATGGAGTTCTTGAGGATATAATCCGTCTTGATTATATGCTCATACCGAATATGCATATAGTGCTGTTTACGTGTAAGTGGGTGGATCCTATGAGAGGACAGAAGGTGCACCTAAAGTACAAGCTAGTGGAGGTTAATCATTCCCGAGTTTACAAAAAGAACAAGCCCTTCATCTTGTCCCAATAGTTTGAGCAAGTATGTTACATTGATATTCCTAGTATGATGAGGGGCAAGAGTGATTGGTTGGCAATATGTAGGACAAAAGCCAGAACAACTATTGAGAAGCGATGGGAGGATGTGGCATATCAACTAAAAGAGGATCACCAATGCCCCCACTTAGGCAGTATGTTCAACGTGCTTGGATTATAGGATCCTATTGGTGTACAATTGCACGTGGATGTTAGTGAAATGGTAGCACATGGCCATACCCACTCGCCCATTAACCAATTAGATCCTTCATCTTCTGGGCACGAATCCCTATTAGATGACACAAATAATAGGATAGACTCTGAGAGTGAGGATATATTTTAAATATCTTGACATGTTCACTATTATTCAGATTTGTACACAACTACTAGGGATCGTGACAGCTCATATTTTCATGTATGTTAAAAACTAGTATTATTCAACATAGCGATAATGCATCCAACGCTAAGATAAAACATAGCATAAACACATCATTGTTAATGAATCATATTAGGAAAAGGAAAAAAATCAGTTACAAGATATCTTTGTTTCACTAGAAATAACAACGAAATCCTGAAAAAAAGCATCTAAGCCATCTGCATTTGTCATGCCACACTCTTAATCTTGCTCATCATCCTGGCCATCATGCGGCGTGGTGTCTCCTTCACCAAACAAGTCCTTACGACCAAGTGGGACATCCTCAAAAAAAGGAGTAGAAGTCCAACTTGATGGACCGATGTGTGGGCCACCAAATGTAGATGGTCCCACTGCTGACGGTAGGTGTGTAGACATGAATCCCATGAAATCATGTAACTGGCCCATAGCATGCGTCTGTCGGTGCTCCGTTCAGTCTATCTGCATACACATGTCATGCAACTCGACCTAACATTACCTTCCAACTAGTGTATCTAGACATGGAACTGGTTTGGAGGGGGATACTCCTCATTACCAAGGGCTGGGGTCTCCACTTCATCAACAAGTCGTTCCTCAAGTGCAACTAAATCAGCATAGGGAGCAGACTGTCAAAGAACAAAGTATATGGCAGTAGACGGACCCCAATGCTCTTCCATCGATAACACTAGCACACCAGCTCCAACACATAACTCTGTGATAAGATGAGGATGACATAGAGACTCATGTTATTTTTGTGCACACCGCATTAAGCCCTGGTAGATCACCTATCCAACATTAAAGAAATGTCCTTCCAAAATGCAGTATATCAACGCTGCCTACTCGCTTGTGATGGTGTCGTGATGGTTGATTAGCTGGATCCTTGCAGCAACAAAGTACCAACACATCTTACATAACTCGTCCAACCCACTTATCTTGAAAGAATTGATGAAACGGGTGACGGGAGAGACATTCCAGTGCCCTCCATTAAGGCATACCACATTAGTAATCCTTTCTAGTGCATGTTTATGATTGATAGGATCTTGAAACATGTCACTGTGGGGTTCATCCGATGTATGTAAATGTGCATTGATTGCACTGGGGCTAATATTGATGTACACTCCACGAATATAAACTGTTTCTCATAGATGCTCTGTTAGATTGGCATAAAACTCCCTCACTAATGACACGTTAGCATTGACCTCTAGTTGCTTTGTGAATTGGGTCTATTGCCATCACGCTATCATAGGAGATATCACATGATTATTCCTCATTGCATCAGCCAAACCCCTCTCAAAGACGATTGATCGATGTTTGGTAACTTCCTCAGCACAATTGAAAGCATCTAGTGATACATATTTCTGGCGATCGTATGATGGGGATACTCTTTTTGTTTTTGGGACCATCAAACTGAAAGAATCCAACATGACAATTTCAAATGTTATATTAGGATGACTGACTCATAGATGATACAAATTCTACAAGTAAATGAACCTATAAATCAGAAATGCAACCACATGAAAAAACTCACAAAACCACATGAAATGTTTCGATAACTATCAATTGAGTAAAATCTTCTTCAGATGTCCATTATTGTGGTTGAAATTCTATAATATATGCTTATAAAACAAAAAAGTAACATGTTTCGTATATAGGCATTTCATCGAACAGTTCATATGGATAAATCAATAATGCCAATGAATTTCTAAAGCTTTACATTTTCTTCCCCAATTACAACAAATACAATGTATAATTCTCTTTAATCTTCACACTCCGACAAAAAAAAGACCCATTTAATCAGCCACATTTCAATTTAATTTCACAATGAATACCATGAAAATTTCATGCCAAAACCTAACCAACAAACTAACACATTGCAAAATTTACCAGCCAAATGAGTATACAATGAGCATGTACAAGTAAATCATACCAATACTCCAAAGAAAATAATTCAAATTCAAGAAATTTGACAACACCACAACATGCACCCATAATCTGGCAAATTTGGAGATTTCTCCATAAATCATATCAATCCTATGAGTTATAAGTGAAGCAATTATGCACAAAGTACCTTACCAAATGATGTATGAGCTACTTCATAATTTGGAAGATGAATCATGTCAAGACGTGCGCGGATGGAATGGATTGAGTGAGGGATCTGCGCATATTTAACCTATGCAGGCTACACGTCGCGCCCATTGTCGCGACGACCCAGACAATGTATGGCATCTTCGCACGAGTAGTCGCGACGACTGACGTGACGTGCAGACTGGAGGGGTTGTAGTCTGCATGTCACCCGACTCGTCATGACGACGCGCGTGACGTGTAGACTAAAAGGCACGTCGGGCAAGACGCCGGCAACTGCGCACTGGTCCACGTGTATGATTTAGGACGGCTTTAAAGTTTTTGTCCCAAAGCCATCCCAAATTGTAAGAATCAAATTTTAAAATCCCCTTCTTACGCATTTCATTCTTAAATAGAAATTCTATCAAGCCCTTTCTGGTCGACGGCGGTGGATTTCTTGCGATTCAATCAGTTGTTTTTTCAAAATCTTCAACTTTCTTCCATATTTTAGCTCTACTCCAACAACGTAAGTGTTAAAGAATTTCACAATCTCTATGCTAATCTATGTTTGGGTGTCTCTCAATATAAATTTAGGGTCTTGTAGAAATTTTAATTTAGGTGAAATTTAGGCTTCTTATTTAAACTTATTGTAGTTATTAGTGAAAGATATGAACCCACTTTTTTTATTTTTAGGTCTTGTCCTATTATCTTGGCTTGTTTTGGGATGAAAGTGAAATTTGTTAGAGGAATTCATGTTAATATCATATTTAGTTGAATGGTGTTACTTATTGGGTGAGTTGAAACCTAATTTTTTTGAGTAGCTTTTGATTGAAAATACCTGCACATGTAGTGTTTGATGAAATGTCAATTAATCTCAGTATACAAAACTATTAATTGACAACCTAAATTATTGTCTTATTTGGTAGTGAAATTTGTTAGTATATTAAATTTAATTAAGGTCCAATGTAGGTTAGTTTCATTTAATTGGTGGATATTTGGATATCAAATTTGACATATTAAATATCTATATTCACGCACATGACATGTTTGGTGAAATGCTGTTGAAATCAGTTATCCGAAATGGTTTGCTTGTATAAGTTACACGTCTCAAACCAATATAATTACTTGTGTATTTACTTTCTATTATTATGGCCAAAAGGTTTGTTTTTACTTATATGTATAATTTATTTGATGACACATTTATCACCCCAATTTGGAGTAGCATATAATTTGGTAATAGATGTATCCCTTCTATTTAATTTAGTGAGATCATATAGTAATGATAAAACTGTCACCTCATTTATGTATTTTAGAATGACTCAGGGAGTTTTTTCCGAGGCCAAAGCTAACACCCCACGTGTAAGGAGAGGGGAACAAAATATGAACACACCACGCTTTACACTTATTTCATCTTCTCCCCCAATTGACGAAGACGAGACCCAACCTCCAAGTCCAATATAAGGTGATATACCTTCCACATCAGCACACAACTCCAACGAGCCATCACACTCATGTCAGAAGAGAGATTTTCTTATTGTACCTATTACATCTAAGGCACCTACTGCAAGTGGACCGTCCCAACCCCAGGCGAGAGGACAAAAACATATGACATCGCGTCAGTTTTAGTGAGTATAAATTTGATTTGATGTGTATATAATCAATCATATGGACTCACACATTAAAAGAATAAGTAATTTACTACACCTATATTTTAACTTATTATTCAGTGCATGGAACAACGTAACAGACTCGATAAAGTCTATTGTATTTGGACATTATAATAAACTCTAGATCCGTTACACCGACGTCCCATTGTCCAAAATACAGGAATGGTTTCGACTTTTCAAGGTATGAAATATCTAAAATTATAAGAAGGATGTTTTTGATACATATTTTAAGCCTTTTCCACAAACACTATTTTAGTTTTGTACTATAACTTGAATCTATACCATACAAACTCATAGTTCTTATACTTTTATACTCCTCATGTTTGTTCACAGAATGAATTTAGTTGGAACTCAACAGAAAACACGGCAATACAAAGCTCCTTCAAGAAAAAGGCAGATGAATTAATACGAAAACACTTGCACTGGACAAGAATTTCTAACAAAAAGGTTAACTGGATCCCACAAGAAAAGTGGGATGAGATGTTAGGCAAATAGGTAGATGATACATATCGAGTAGTATACGAAAAAGAACTATGCCAACCGAGCAGCTGACAATGCATCTGCATCCACTATTTATCGCAGCGGCTCGATATCAGTGACTGCACATTGTGAAGGAATGGTAAGCGAGAAAGAATATCTGTTTCACTTCTTCATCTTTTTGTAATATGGTATATATTCATTTCATTATGTTACAATTATATTCGATAATATAAGAGGCATAGTTAGGACGATCGCCGACTCCCCTTGAAGTTTACTCTAAAGTTTGGAAAAACGTAACTGACGAATGGGTAAGCCCTCGTACACTATCTCAAGATATAAGTACAATTACTCAAATATGTCAATATTAGCTCACCATTATGTGCAACAATCCATTCATTTTCTATGTCTATAAGAGATGATGCAAAAATTATAGGCAGATCAAAACATTGCCAAAGGACTAAAGGGACAAGAGTTAGAGAGTAGTGAGACTTCATCTAGCTCAACTAATAGCAACATGGTCATCCTCAACGGACTTGGTGGCTTTAAAAAAGGCCAGTTGTCACGGATGGGCTCAGAGTCTCAATCTTTTGAACAGTTGTCTCGTGGGTCGACTAGCTCCACTACTTCCTCACCTAATCATGAGTTACAAGCAATGCAAGCTATATTGGAACGTACTTAGCAGCAACTACGGGAGAGAGATGCAGAGATGGATAACTACAAAACTAAATTAGCCTAAACAGAGGCAAGATTGAACAAATTTATGCGCCTTGCTTCCAAAAAACTCAGCCTCAACTCCCTTGATGACGATGAAGGTGATAAAAAATCTGACCTCGATCCATAGGTGTAGATGTTGATTGCCTAATATTGTCCATCTTGTATCTCTTATGTTAATGTAAAAAGATGGGATTGTATCATACTTTTAATTGTGGCTTTATTGTGTGTATATATATTTGCAGTTTTAAAATTATTACATTACTATTAGTATATTTTTCTCAGTAAAATTGTGTATAGAAACATTAGCACATTAATTACATTATAATGACATAAATTTTAATATAAATTTCATAAAATATTTCATCCAGTGCATTTCCAAAGCCGTCCCAGAGAAGCCATCCCAAAGCCGTCCTAAAAAAACCAACCCAATGCCGTCCCAAATAAGCCATTCCGAAGAAGCAGTCTCAAAGCTATTTCAAAAAAACTGTGCCAAAGCCGTCCTAGATAAGCCGTACCAAAGCCATCTCAAACATGTCATTCCAAAGCCGTTTCAAAAATGTCGTCCCAAATGTCTCAAAAAAACCATGCCAAAGCCGTCCCAGATATGTCATTCCAAAGTCGTCCCAGAAATGCCGTCCCAAAGCCGTTCCGAATAAACCATCCCAAAGCCATCTCAGAGAAACCGTGCCAAAGTCGTCACAAATTTGAGACGGCTCTGTTTTAGCTGTCCCAATATTAGTGACAGGGTAAATAGGGCTGGATTATTATCCGTCCCAATTTTCGTCTCAAATTATATTTGGGATGGATAATTGCCTCAAATCTGTCCCAAAAAACCATTTCAATTTGCCCACTTTTTGGTTGTGGTTGCTGTGTTAATCAATAATAATATGAAGATTAAACTACACTATATTATAAAAAAAATGAAAATTTTTGAAAGATAAATTGGAAAGGAAACAATACGCCATCCAGCTTGTGTACTGCTTCGGCAAACAGCATTTAAACGAAAGATAACCTGCACATTTCCCGTGCTATGCACAGCTTGTCTAATTTCGAAAAATGAAGTATTTTTGAAAAAGAGAAAATAAAAAAATAATAAATTATGCCTAATTTTATCTTTAAATCATTATTTTGTTAAATTATTGTGCTATTCTTTAATAAATATAAATTTATTTACGTATTAATCATGTTAACTATTTTGAAGGTATTTTGCAAAACGACAATTTAATAGATTCAACACGTGTTATGATAAATGGCATAATAAAGTGTTGCGACCAAATTATACACATTTTAGTTCTTTATATAACATAAATGTACAAATTAAATCACAATAAATTAGAAAATAGTTGAAAAATTAAAAAATAAAAATAATTTAAATTGTGTTAACACGTAATGATGTTAATGCAATATGTAACAATACTTTTTTAAGATTATTAAAAATATATATAAAGAATTCGTAGTATACACTTCAATGAATTAAATACATATTTTCAATAAACAATACATAAGTAAATTGAAATTAAATGCTAAAATGAAAGGATGTGAAAAATAAAACAGATATATAATATCACACAAATTATCATCATCTATAAAACTAGACAAATGAACTATTAGAAAAAAGGGGAAATTAGAGCAAAAAGTAGTCTAATTCCAAAAAATTAAAAATTTAGAATATTTAATGGAACTCCAAATAACATTGGGAAGATGAAACTATTAACAACAGAACTCCTACAAATCCTCTAAAGTTATAATTAAATAATGACCATATATATGTATATACGTATGTATGCACGTATGAACAAAAAATTACATCATCAAATTTTCTGAAAATATCAATGTTTACCAACATTTTATTTATATTTCTTACATTGATTGTCTAGACCAACTTTTTTTATTCACGGTCTTAGTATGTTCTTAATGAAAAATGAAAAGGAGACCCACTGTCATTCATTAATTTAATTGAGAAATAATGTAAATATAAAGGCACGATTTAAGAATTTTACTGAGATTTACACTTTGATGACATCATAAAAAATTTATAGTTAGGAAATTACGTTTAATTGATTTGATGAAAAGAAATATTGATTACATATTGATAAATCCCAATGAATCTAAAGTTTAGGAAAGAGTAAATATGTATTGATTTTTTATTGAACGTGCAAATAATGAATTCATAATATAATTTAAACTAAATATATACGTGTATTTTTTTATTATTATTTTTTTGGCAGCTTTATACTGAATTACTCTAAATTTATATATGCATTAATCGTGTTAACAATTATGAATTTGCTTTATCTAATTTACTGAATATACATAGAATATTGTGCAAAAGTAGAACACAAATTTAAATGCCATACATCACCTAAAACGGGGGGAAAACAAAGAACAAATGTTAATGCGAAATATCACAGTTTTATAAAAAATTAAAAGTAATAGTAAGCAAAAATTTTAAAATGCATGAACATTTCATTTCTTTCAAATTTATTTTTATTATCTTTTAACTTGAATTTCTTGTGTAAATAATTGGTATTGGAGAAAATTATTTCTAAACTAAGGACCAAGTCTTATTAAGTTTCTTTTATCACTTTATAATTTTCATTTGTTGAGTATTTTAATTAACTTTAATTTAGTATTCAAAAATAATTTAAATTAAATAATACAATTACTTAACCATTTAACCAATAAATGGGTGGTGACTCAGGAGTTCTCCAAAGGACAATAATTGTCCTCGGGTGTTTCTTTCCGACGTTCCCCACATTTTAAATGTGAGTGTGAATCTGCTTAAAATTAACATATATCTTTCTTAACAATAAGCTAAAAATTATACCACTCTTCACAAGATTTATGTTATGAAATTACGAATAAAATAATGACAAATCCTGAAAGAATTGCTTCCAATGCCTTGTTGGTGCATAAAATTTACATTAGAAAACACAAATGAACTTTGCATTAAAACTGATTTCTAAAAAATGAAAAAAGCAACGCAAAAAGTTAGATACGTAGTAATTTATATATTAAAAATTGGATGGAGATATAGTAAAAATTTGGATGAAGAAAGAATACAATTACTGAACTTTTTGTATCTGCACACAGCTTCACTTAAAGAATCATGGAACATTAACAACTAAAAATTTATTATCCCTACAATCAAAGGTTATACGTAAAAACTAAAAAGCAAGCAAGAACAATAGGCAAAGTATTCAAAATATTTGAACACAATACTGATGAAATTGCAAATTCGTATACAACAAATATGTCTTGATTTCCATCCAACGAACTTGACAATTTCTACATCCATCGGCATCTAGTATCTGAGGGGTGCAAAATGCAATTCATAGGCATCACGTACGAAGACATTCAACAATTCAATTTTGAACAATGTCTCCTTATAAACAACAGGAAAAGAAGGAGTGATTTCAATTAATATGACAACAATCAATATCTAAAAAATATTAGGATTTAAAAAATAGACCATTCATAAAAACCGAAATATATATACACACAAAATTTAACTTAATATTCATTATATGCTTAAAAATTGAAACAAAAGAAAATAAAATAGTCAAAGAAAAGAAGAAAAAAGAAATATAAACACAATGTGAAAAAACTGAGAAAATAGTGACATCGTATTACTCCTACTTTTCTTTGAAGCTCCATGCACTAATAGAGTACGAACCTTTTAAAATTGGATTAGATTGTTGGTGACATAATATAGGGATTAGACTACTTCATGTAAATATAGTAGATAACTAAATTAGTGAAATTGTAACTATATGCCTTCCTAAATCAGTACTGTAGGCCTATGAAAATATACTATGGTAATCATTCTCAAGAAATACAAGAAGAATTTGTCCCAATTCTTTTACATTGTATCAGAGCCAGGTTAGGTTTAGAAGTGGGAAAAAAATTTATTGTTTAGGTCACAAACAAGAAAGGATTAGGTTTTGAGTTCTAGCCAAATTTGAGTTAACACTTTGCATGACTTTTTGGTTGACACCACAACTTGGCAAGGATTGTCACCCATCAATCGGCAATTACTCGAAGTCTGGCGGTTAAAGTTTTCATGGCAATTCTGACCAATGGCACATGGGAGCACATGGCTTACTAGAATTGTCTTCAATGACCTCCATTTGTGACACCTCTATTCTTACGGTACATGCTCATATTCAGTTCTGTGGATTTCCTAGCTCATTTGTGATTGTTGGATACGTTTGAACATAAGTAATCACATAACACAAATTGAATGGGTCTAACTACCTTGAGTAGAGTAAAACTACTAGGCTTTATTTGAGAAGTATTAATAAAGATGATCACATGACTGATGATCCACTGAAAGACAAGTCATGATAGACACAACTTAGGGAGGATGCTCAATTATTTGTACAAATAAGAAACTCTATTGATAGCCAGGTGGTTGGTTTAATAAATCACTGTGAATTTGTTAAAGAGCTAATAGAATATTTAGATTTCTTTTACTTTAGAAGAGGGAATATATCTCGTATATATGAGGTGCGTAGGGTGTTTTATCATGTAGAAAAACAAGAGATGTCCCTTATAAGTTATTTTCTAGAGTTTAAGAAAATGTATGAAGAACTAAATATATTGTTGTTGCCATTTAGTACTAATATAAAGGTCTAACAAGAGCAATGAGATCAAATGGCAACGATGAATTTCTTAACTAGTCTTCCAGTGGAATTTGAGACACTTACATCTCAAATTCTCTCTAGTAAAAAGATTTCATTGTTGCAGGATACGTTTACTTGGGCATTTTATACAGAGAATTTTCAATCTTCTCAACCGACCCAACTTAATAGTGCTTTAGTCAGTCGAAAAGCGAATTTAAATTAGGACAACATCAAAACAAAGGTGGTGGTGAAAAGGAGTTGATACTAAGGGCTAAATTTTAGAGATACTACATGCCACGGTTACCAAAAACCTATGCATTTAAAACATGATTGTAGGAAATTACAATACAAAAATCCAGGAAATTAGTCAGCACATGTCACGTCTATAAATGATGCGCCATCTAAGAAGTCAATCCTAATTTCTATAGATAATTTGCCAAGTTTTCCCAGTACAAAGAATCACTGAAGTTTTCATCCGCTCCTATCACAATAATTGCTAAATCAAGTAAATCAAGACACATGCCTCATTTTCTTATCTTCAAAATGGATCATTGATTCTACAACCACAAACCATATGACATGTAATTTAAACCTATTTTTCCACCTTCCAATCATATAAATTTGTTTCAACAGTTACGTTGACAGATGATTCTCAAGTCCTTGGAACTATAATGATTACCCTAACACCATAATTCATTTATGATTTGTGTTAAGCCTACATAAATTGTCATTCAATCTTATCTCTATTAGTAAATTCACTCATATGTTTAATTGTAGCATCATATTCTTTCCTGATCACCATGTGTTCTAGGACCTTGTGACATAGACATGCCAAAGTTTGTAGCATGTTTTAGAGTAGCAACCCCAGTTAAAGGACACTCTTAGTTAGGTCATCCATCACCCCAGTATTGAAGTAATTGTGTCCTCAATTTTATAGTCTTTTATCATTAAAGTGCGAATCTTGTCAGTTTGCCAAACACCACCTCCTTAGTGCTTATCCAAGTGTAAACGAGCATCTGCTTCGTTTGAATTAGTACATTCAAACAATTGGGGTTAATGTCCAGCTATATCAAAAATTAGATTTAGATATATTGTTACTTTTGTTGATGATTATCCTCATATGACTTGGTTATATTAAAAATTCTTTTTGAATTATTTTCCCATTTTTGTGCATTCTCTACTAAAATTGAAACTTAACTTAATGTCACAATAAATACATTACAAAGTGATAGTGCCAAGGAGTATTTATCTGAACCTTTCCAGTCCTATATCGTCAAAAATGGCATTGCCTACCCAACTTCATGTGTAGACACTCCATCCCAAAATGAGTTAGTTGAACAAAAAACTAGGCACTTGCTTGAGACAAGACGTGCTTTGCTATCTCACACGAATGTCCCTAAATACTTTAGGGCAAATGCAGTTTCCACAGCTTGTTTTCTAATTGATCGTATATTTTCATCTATTTTAGATAGGAAGACTCCACTTTATATGCTTTTTTCCACCAAATCCTTATTCCCAATTAAGCCTAAAATATTTGATTCCACTTGTCTTGTTCAGGATGTCTGTCCTCAAGTTACAAAATTAGATCCAAAGCCTTTGAAATGTATCTTCTTGAGATAATCTAGAGTTCAAAAACGATATTGATGCTACTATCCCAACTTTAATAGGTATTTAGTGTCAACTAATGTCATTTTCTTTGAAAATACCATTTTTTCTTCAACCTCCACTCATGCAAGTTGGGGGGGGGGGATGAAATCGATTGATATGAACTCTCATCCTTTATACCTAGTTCCCCAACACCCCCCCCCCCTTGCCCATCACACAAGTTTATTTAAGGAGATAAAGGCCTCCTGATTTAAGTCCCAAACCAAACCCTTCATCATTAGACCCAACCTCAAATGATGACTTTCTGATTGCTCTTCATAAAGGTAAATGTCAATGTATTTATCCTATTTCTATAGTCATCTCCTATAATAACTTGTTAGCATCTTCTTGTTCCTTCATCGCTTCACTTAACTCTATTTCCATCACTAAAACTATTCATGAGGCATTGTCTCACCTTCTATAGCGTAAGAAGAAATGAATGCTTTAGAGAAAATGGTATTTAGGACTTGGTAGATTTATCTATAAGGAAGAAGGTTATTAGGTGTAAGTGGGTGTTTGTAGTTAAAATGAGCTCTAATGGGTTTGTAGTTCAATTCAAAACTCATCTTGTGGCTAAAGGATATGCCCAAACCTATGGCAAGAATTATTTTTGATACTTTCTCTCCTGTTGCTAAGCTTACTTCTATTAGGCTGTTCATTTCTATGGTAATCACCTATAATTGGCCTTTGTATCAACTTGATGTCAAGAATGCCTTTCTTTATGGGAATCTCTTCAAAGAAGTTTACATAGAGCAACCTCCAGGGTTTGTTGATCAAGGGGAGCAAAGGAAATTTTATCATCTTCACCGATCACTGTTTAGGTTGAAACAAAGTCCTCATGCATTGTTTGGTAGATTTAGTTAGGTAGTTGAACACTTCATAATGAAGAAAAGCAAATCTGATCATATTATCTTTTATAAACATCCTGAAGCTGGTATAATTCTATTGGTAGTTTTTGTGGATGATGTCACCATTATTAGGAGTGATTCTAAAGCAACTTCATCACTTATATCATTTCTTAGTAGTCAATTCCAAACCAAAGATTTAGGGTCATTGTAATATTTCTTAGGTATTGAAGTGATGAGAAATAGGAAACAAATCTTTCTATCTCAGAAAAAATATGTATTGGATCTATTGTTAGAAACAAGTAAATAAGGGACAAATTGTGTAGTACGCCGATGGTTCCCAATTCTCAACTTACAAAAAAATGAACCGTTTAATGATCCTGAATGATATAAGATATTGATTGGAAAGTTGAATTATCTAATGGTGACTCATCTAGACATTTCATGTTCAGTAGTGTGGTAAGTTAATACATGTTTTCCTCGATGGTAGGCTATTAGGCAGTCATGGAATAAATCGTGTGCTACTTAAAGGAGGCTTCAGGTCATGGCATCTTGTATAAAAATCGCAGTCATATGAGAATGGAACATCTTTTAGATGCAGATTGGATAGGATCCAAAGAAGATTAGAGATCTACTTCTGAACGTACTAAACATATTGAGGTATATTGTCTCCTTGTTCATACGAAAATACAACAAGGCCTAATCCCCACATGATTCATAAGGACTAGTGAACAATTAGCAAATCTATTTACAAAAGCTCTCAATAGATCTCAAGTTGATTATCTTTTTAACAAATTAGGTATGACCAATATCTATGCTCCTACTTTAGGGGGAGGGTTAGAGATTAGATTGGATTAGATTATTACCGATGTAATTACAGGGATTAGATTGTAGTTAGTATCATTTAAATATAGTAAATAGACAAATTAGTAAGATTGGAATTATATGCATTCCTAACTTAGCACCCTGGGCCTATGTATATATCCTATTTGTTTTTCTTCTTCTTTTTCATATGTCTTTTTACTACCACTGGTCCCTCCTTTTATACAATAAGGTGGGCCTCCTCCAGTGCTTTCTGTACAGCATCAGACCACATAAATCCTGGTTTACCCATTTCCTATTGCATGCTAGGTTAATGCCTATTTTCCTTTTCCGACATTCTTAGATAATAGGTGTGGTGATTACACCACTATTTCCCCTAATAACCTTTTCCTAAAATTTCTATATACGATTGGAAGCTTGCTAGTTGTAATCATGGTAGTGTCTAATATGCTTTCATCAAGTCTTAGGCCCTCAGCCCATTCCATCAATCTTTAGGTGATCAGTTGTTAGCTTCCTTGTCCATTCATTTTGAGAGAGTTGCCAAAGTGGTTAAAGTACTTCATGATCCAGAATGCCCTTTTCCTTTGATGATTCCCTTGCTTGGGAATTCCTTCATTTGCTAAATAAATCAATTGTTGCAAGATTTTAACCAAGCCTGTCAAGAGCACGATTGCTACTTGCATAAGTGTTACGACCTTGAGCGATTCTATGGTGAGATATATCAAGAATACATCACTTATTGAAAGAATTTCATATATATCAAACCTACCAATATCTTTTCAGTCTTAATGGTCCTTCCCAACTTTCTTGTCTGTTGAGGAGCACTTGGTTGAGCTCTGGAACTCGCCACAATTTCATGAGCTACTAGTGCAACAGGCCTAGAAAAGATATCATCGAGGGTTTTAAAGATGTCTAAATCAACTAAAAATCATTATATGCTCTACCATACTGCTGACCTTCACTTTGTTGATTGGAATAAAATATGGGTGTCTCTTCTTGAGGACCTAATATTGGGGCATGTTAAAAGTGGTACCTCTACAAATCATCAAGCTAAAGTAGATCCTTGTCACTTTTTATGTTTTTAGATTTTTCTTTCCAAAGATGATACCTTTTTGCTGTCTTGCTTTTGCCTGAGTTGTATGCTTGTGATGTGCTAATGTCCCACTACTCAAAAAGGGGCCCTTTTGTAACTCTTGAGAAAGGAGAAAGTAAAAGTACCTTTGCAATTCCATTCTTATGATGTGTGTTGCCACCCTTCCCTCTCTTTTCTCTCTCTCTTTTTGGCCTGAGCAAGACTAGTTCATGTTAACTCACTTTCCTTTATCCATGCTATATGAGTCAAACTTCGACCAACTCATCTTTTATTTTCTAACCTAAATTAGTTTACTTTATTCCTATATTCGTCTCTTGCTCTTCCATTCATTGTTACCCTCTCTGATAGCCTTGCCTTTTCACTATCCTATTATTTAATATAGTTGCCCTAGTCATTTTAACTTTTTCATTTGTACACATGTTTAACCTTTATAGTTTCACGTTTGGTGAGCTTTCTCCCCAGTTATATATGTGTACAACACAATCTTAACTTTACCCTATAAATATACTTCTTTTCCATCTTGGCCTTATTTTCACTTGTTCATCATTTCGCTACCTCCAAAAATCTTCTACCTTTTCTCCCTCAACTTGTTTCCCAAGTAATCCTTCTTTTCTCTATGGCTAGAGATCCTGAATATTTATATGTTTCTAGTTCATGTAAAGTCGACCATATCTCCAAGACTTCTCGAAAGTACAGCATTTGCACCCTATATCGATTTTATGCCCCTTCTATTAATGATCACCCAAACGTCCTTCCTTTTGGGTATATCCTTGTGTTCATTTAGCAATTATAGTCAAGGCTACTTTTCCTTATTTCTATAGTTTATTTCACCAGTGCTAATTATTTCAAGATCTTATTAACTTAGCTCTCCCTTAACTCTTTTCTATTGTTGGCTCATTTAGCAATTATAGTCAAGGCTACTTTTCCCTATTTCCATAGTTTATATCGCCATTGCTAATCATTTTAAGATCATATTAACCCAACTCACCCTTAATTCTTTTTGATTTTTGGCAGGCTTCATGATCCTTTGCAGCGAAGCCCACATGGAACCCTCTACTAATTTATTTTCATTCCATTGTGCCCTCAAATGTTCCAAACCTGAGGTCTTCTATTTCACTTCTTAAGCTAGGATTAAGTGTTCTAAGAATCCTCCTTCCAACTTGATAAAGGTTGGAAGAATGAATTTTTCTTT
This sequence comes from Avicennia marina, assembly GCA_019155195.1. Lineage (NCBI taxonomy): Eukaryota > Viridiplantae > Streptophyta > Magnoliopsida > Lamiales > Acanthaceae > Avicennia > Avicennia marina. Next base: position 13,189,556 of record CM032754.1, on the reverse strand, counting down.
ATTAAAGGTCCCTAATTATGTGGCTTTCCCACCTCCTAATCTTCCCAACCTCCAAAATTAAGGTCCAAGAGGACCACTATCCCTCGTTCTACTTTAGATGAGCAAATAAATTCACTTAACGAACACACTTTATAGCTTCGGATATTAACCGAACATCGCGTCCTCCACTTCTTCGATTTAAATCATTATGCTGAGGACCTTTATAAGGATGTTGGTGAGTTTTCTTTTCTGGTGCAACTCTTCTTTTTTTCTTTTTTATTTATTTTACGTCCTCTTTCTTGTAAACATCAAGTTGAAGGAGCTACTCAGAGGTCATTCACCAAGGCTCTCTTGAGGCCAAATGGCATTGTTTGGCCTAAGGTGTCAATTCGTCCCAAGCTATCCTTTTGCCTCCTAATCTCCTGGCTACCTCTCATATTGGAGGTCGTCCTTGTTCTCCTCCCCTCCTACCTTCAACTCGGTCACCTTTGTGCTTATGAGTGATGATGTGTCATCCATCCCATCCCCTCTAATCCAACACCACCCTACTATGGCTTCTCAAGCTCCCCCAACTAGCGGTAGTTTCAACTTACAAGTCCCCAATTCTTTGTTATTAGCTAGTGTTTTAGTTATTAAAAACCCAAACTTAGGTCGATACTTCATGCTTGGTGGTGCCACTCCTCATGACTATAGTCTTTATAGGGGCCATACTACACAAAAAGTTTAGTAATAATCTGCTTTAAACAAAAGCTTGGTAAGTTGTTCTAATTTCCCTTTTCTACTCTCCTTCTTATTTGTCTTGCTTTCTTTCAAAGCTTCATTTAGTTGGGTGAGGCTTTCTGCTATAGTCAGCGCTAAATTTTGGAACAAATTTAGCAAATTCAACAATGCATTACCTGTTTGAAGTCTCAAATTTCTCTTCATGAAAATCGAGTTGCAAAGGTTGAGGTAGAGAACTAGGACCTTCGCAAGCTAGAGCATTCACTAACTACCTAGCTATTTGTGTTGGAGGTTGAAAACAAAAAGCTATATTGAAAGTGAATACCTTATGGACACATTCTCTGCTGAAGTTGAATCTGCTTGAGCATCTACACTACCTGAATATTCTTGAACTCCTCAAGGGTAAGCTTTCTTGGCTAAGTACTGGAAAGATCAGCTTAGGTCTTAAACTAACTCTAAAGAATTTATTCTTAAGTTAGCAAGCCGAGCTACACAATACTACCTTCATAAATTTGATAATTGTGCGCAACATTTGCTGGAACTAGGCTTTGTGAAAGAAGACACTATTTTGAATGCCTTATATAAGACGGTTGGGGTAGATTCAATGCCTAAGGGCAAGTTCCTTGCTCCTGACGATGATCCGCAAGTTCCTGGCCCTAGGGTAAATGATGAAGGAAAGGATACTGAAGCATCTTAAGGAAAAGTTAAAGGAATGGAGACTAGAGAAGATTATCCTTAGCACTGAGAAAACTTAATCAATTCCTTCATTGTAGTTAACAAACTGTTTGGAAAATCTTCTTTTAGTAGAATGAAATGGACCTTTTTCCTACGATTATCTTTATTTACTAGTTATTGTCTTTTTATAATTGTTATCCTTTGCTTTAATTATTCTTTTAGAGAGAGGTGACCTAATTTAGCCTCTTGGGTGGCCACGAGCTCGATACCATCCTTATAAATTTTGAGGGGAGGAGCCTAATTTGGCCCTCTTTGGTGGCCACAAGCTCTATACGATTACTATAGATTTTAAGGGGGGAGGTTAATTTGGCCCTCTTAGGTGGCCATGAGCTTCGTACTATCCTTTTAAATTTTAGGAGGAATTCCTAAGATTTAGTACCATACATAAGCTTAATGCTGCTTCAGTAAATTTTTTTTAGACATAAAACTTTTTGAGATGTTTAATATTGCATTGTCTTAGAATGACTTTTTCCTCTAAGGTTTCTAACTTATGTGGTCCTCCCGACAGTGCTTTCTTGATTCTATATGGTCCCTTCCATTTGGGATCCAGTTTTTCTAGAGATCATACCACCTGTGTTTTCCTTAAAACCAGTTCTTCATCTCGAAAACTCTTTTTTTAAAACCATTTTTATCAAACAACACTACAATTCTCTACTTATATTTAAGTATTCTGAGTTCAGTTGCATTCCTCTTTTCTTCTATAATCTCCATTTCTTTAGCTAGGATTCGTTTGTTTTAACTCATGTCATACAATTAGACTCTATGTGCTGCTTCTCCTATTTCAATAGGGAGCACCGTATTTGCCCTTTATACCAGATTATAAGGGGTTTCTCTAGTACTTGTATTAGGAATTATCCTATATGCCCAAAATATTCCCAGCAGCTCATCCACCCTACCCCTTGTTACCCATTCAACTTTCATTTTGATTGCTTTTACTAAAATTTCATGAAGGGCTTCTACTTGTCCATTTGTTTGCATGTGTGAAATTAGGCTAAACGTTTGATTTATTTTCACTTTCTTGCACCACTCCTATATTCTGTTACCTTGGAATTGCTTTCCATTATTTGACACCAGTTCTCAAGGGATTCCATATCTTCACAGTGTGCTCTTCCATAAGAATTTCAATACCTCAATCTCTAAAATGCTTGCTAAAGGCTAAGCTTCTATCCAGATAGTGAAATAATCAATAGCAACTATCAAAAACTTCTTTTGGTTTGGTACAAGTGGGAAAAGCCCCACTATATCCATTTTCCACCTAGCAAAGGGAACAGACAAGCTCATGACAATAAGCTCATGAACTACCTTATTCATATAATTTCCTTGCTTCTGGCACTTCTCACAAGTTCGAACCATCCTCAAAGCATCTTTTCTCATTGTTGGCCAATATTACCTAGCCCTTGTTATCTTTCATATTACCTAGCCCTTGTTATCTTTCATATTACCTAGCCCTTTTTATCTTTCGTGCCATCATTATCCCACCTAAGTGTGATCTACAACATCCTTTATGTTCTTCTTTGAATACGTATTTTACTTCTTTTTCTCCAAAGCATTTTAGTAATGGTTGGGTGTGGACTCTTTTATAAAGATTTTCTCCAATTATTATAAACCTTTTGGCCTTGTGTTCGGTTTTTGTCTCAACTTTCTCACCTTGTAAGTACTTTAGGATAGATGTTCTCTAATCTTCCGTTCCACCCTCTACTAAAGCAACTATTTTTGCTTTTTGAAGGATTATCTTTCTAAGGGCCTCCACATTTGTAGTAGCGACTAATTGAGGTAGTCTATCTTTTTCCCATTTTGCTTCTTAGATATCTGGTAAAGTTCAAAGCCGATCAAATTTCTAGCTAAGGTCCTTAGTTTCACCAAGTATGTCTTCATACTCCTTTCCTTGCTTTTGAACTCTCCCTTATATTGTTGGACAGCCAATTGAGAATCCAAATACATTTCAACCTTATTAATTTTTAATGTTTCTGCCATTCTCATTCACAAAATTATTACCTCATATTCTGCTTCATTATTAGATGCCTCAGAAGCTATCCTTATGGCATATTCTAAATTATCTTTCTTGAGGCTTGTTAATACCAACTCAACTTCTAGACATGGTGGATGACCTAGCTACATGTATTATACATTTTGGCAGGACTTTTTCTTATTATAGTTCTACTATAAAATCTGCTAGTACTTATCCCTTTACTATTGTCTTTTTCTTCTTCCAATTCCTCACTTTACTTTAGGACCAACTTGAGTGGGTGCTAGGTATATAATATGATAAGATGAGATTAAAAAATAATGTCTCAACCTTCTGGCCATGACTACCAATGTTAGCAGCAGTTGTTCGATTTTAACGTATCTTTGCTCGGGACCTTGTAGTACCTTACTCACATAGTAGATGGGTAATTGACCGCCTTCACACTCTTTCAGGAGTATTGAGCTTAATGCTCCTTAGGTAGTAGCTAAATAAACATACAACTATTTCGTTGCTTTTAACTCAATCAAGAAGGGGAGCTTTGCTAAATACTACTTGATTTTTTGATCAATTGTAGAAAAGGCAGGCTTCTCTCTCCCATTTTAGAAATAAAATGGCTTAGAATAGTAATGCACCCCATTAGCATCTATACTTGCCTTACCATCTATAAGGACAACATGCTCTAGATTGCCTTTACCTTTTCTAGATTTGCCTCTATTCCTTGCTAAGTTTTGACATAGCCCAAAAATTTTCCTCCCATTTTCCGAAGGTATATTTATTAGGATTGAGTTTTAACTTGCACTCCCTTAACCTCTGAAAGGTCTCTTCTAAGTCCTTTATATAATCCTTCTAGTGTGTTGATTTAACCAAGTCATCCACATAAACTCCATGTTTTTTCCTATCTCTTCCTTTAAAAGCTTGCTACTAACCTCCAGTAGGTAGCCCCCACATTTTTAGCTCAAATGGTATAACCTTATAAAAGTAAGTACTAAAGGGGGATGCTAAAGCTTACCTTTTCCTCTTCTTCGATTGCCAACAGAATTTGATAATATCCCTAGTATGCATCCATCATACTAAGGACTTTGGATTTTGATTTGGAATCTACTAGCTAGTCTATTCTTTAGGGCATTCCTTGTTTAGGTTTTTGAAATCTACACACATTTGCCACCTACCTCTACTTTTTGTGGTCACCAACACATTTGAGAGCTATTGTGAATACTTAATTTCCTCAATATGTCTTACCTCGACCAGTCTTTCCACCTCCTCTTCAATGACTTTTTTCCTATCCTCATTAAATTGTCTCAATTTTTGTTTAACTGGTATTTTATTTTCTTCCCACCTTTAATTGATATTTTGTTCATGCTGGTGAGATCCCATGTAGTCCTATGGGGATGTTACAAAGTCATTAGTGTTAGCAAGTTGATTAGCTCCTCCTTCATGGTCGTAGGGATTTCCTCTCCACTTTCATTGTCATCTTCCTATCATTACCTATTTCTACTGATAATAAGTGTTCCATTGGCTTGAGCTAATTTCCTTTACTACCATCCTTACCTTGTTAGTCTCCACTTTTACCCCCTTTATGGCTTCTGTGTAAAATTTCTTTGCTGTCATTTGGTTTTCTCTAACTACCCTGATTCCCTTTATGAGGGGAATTTCATCGCCAAATAGTAAGGGGATGCTATAGTCCAAAACTTAACCAAACATGGTCAACCTAGGATGACCTTGCAAGCTGGGGGCAACAACATCACAAAAAATTGAATTGTTCTTGTCTCTTTAATTCCTCCTTGCCCTATTGTTACCAAGAGGCACATTTTCCCTTCAAGTTGAGCTGTCTCCTATGAATTTGAATAGGGCATTATCTACACCTTGCAGCTTATCTCTTCCTATGTCTATTTTATCAAAAGGTTTCCCTAGAAAAACGTCAATTGAGCTACGACTATCAATCAGGGACCTTGCAACATCATATCCTACTATATTTAAAGTTACTACTAGGGCATCATTTTGGGGATTACTACCCCTACCAAATCCCCTAGACCAAAACTAAGGTCAACTCCTTCTTGTCCTTCCACTCAAGATCTCTTCTGTATGGACATTATTACTCGTTGGTGCTTCTTTTCTTTCTTTCTAGACTCATTTCATAAAATTGTGCTTATCAGGCCTTTTCTAGGTAATTCCCCTTACCTTCTTCTATTTGTCTATTTCCTTCATTTTTATCATCTTCCTTTTTTACAAATTCTTGTAGATATCCCTTTTTTACAAAACTTTCTATTTGTTCAATTGTATTCTCATACACATTGTGGAATCTACAGAATAGTCCTTGCTTATGGTTCCTTGGCAATGTGTTACCTTGAAAGGAGTGAACTTTGTAGCCTGGTTCTTTTCCTTTAATGGTGCTACTGGCAAAGGTGGATAGGTTATTCCCACCTTAGGTTGTACTATCTTTTTTCCCCTTTTTTCTCTTTTTAAGTTTTCTCTATGTTGATATACTTCCTCATCAAAGTCCATAGTGGGCTTTCTGGCCAAGAATCTAAAGAAAGCATCCTCCTTTAGTCCTTAGATGAATGCACTTGCTAACACCTCCCGTGTGGTAGTTGGGGTTTCCAAGGCAACCTTAGAAAACCTTTTAGCATATTCTCTAAAAGGCTCATCACCTCTGATTGTGCAAAATTAGAGTTCACAATTAACCGTAAGTGCACAATGTCAAGTTATAGTACTTAACGAAAAGGAGTATCATTCCACAGGGATAAAAATTAAGACTACATGCAAAATAAAAGTAAAGTAGGAAACAATTATGCAGATATTGTTGTTCACCAAGCATGCAAGAAATCAGGAAATAATCAATGTCAAAGAGTCACCTTGGAAATCACTCTCACTCCTCCTCACTAAATTCAATTAGCCAACCAAATTTTAATGCTCATTCCATCCAAATTATTAATTAAGGATTTCAAATATAAATTTATTACCTCTCTCAAGTATCGAATGAAATCTATGTGAATTAATTAGGAATGTCCTCTTGATCTCATCCGACTCTAGACACATGCATTCAGGCATAGCTTACCAATTCATTAAGATTCTCGATCTCTCAACTCAAAACTTCACTTAACGTGTGTTTCTCAGTTCTAAGCATAGAATTGGTTATCTCAAGTCTACAAATCCATACATAACAAATAGTTCAAATAAATAGACATAATTAGAATTTAGCACAAGAAAACAAACAAATGGACGGGAAATATTGCATTAAAAATAAATTGAAATAATTAAAACATAGCTTGGATTTGTTTAAAAGATTCCTAGGCATTAGAGAAACTAGCTAACAATTGTCTTAATCAACCCCAACATGAATTAATAATCAAACTAATCAATTGAAAAGAGTAAAGAAAAACTACAAGAAGAAAACTCAATCAAAATCTCTAGATTGTGGATCTAACACCGGGTGTAATCATGAATTTTGCTCTCAACAGCTTCCTAAATCTGCCAATGGCTTGGGTGAAATTTTTCCAGAGTGATTCAGGTGTTCCACATGGCTCTCCCCTAGAATGATGCATTGGGATCCTTATTTATATTTACACAAGAGTTTGGCATTGTTTGGGTTTCTAGAGTTCTAATTTTCCAAAAATTCCACCAGCATGCTCGATCCCAACTGGACTTGCAATCATGCGTGATCCTTGCGATTATGTGTGTACTGCCTATAGTTGTGTGATGCTGTGCATGGTCTAGTCCTTAGCTTGATTGCTTGTATACCCAAGTCGATCCTTGGCTTGAGATCAATATTGTGCTCGATCACAACAAGTGCAATCGTAAAGACAAAATCTTATCTCAATCGCTCCACTTCTCTATCAACTCCAAATCGTTCGCCTCGCAATCCTCTGGCTATGCTTGATCTCAAACTTGCTCTAGATCAATCTAGCTCTTTGTTTTGGCAATTTTGTTCCTTTTGGCTCACTTTTGTTCTTCAATCATTCTTATACCTATAATTAAACACTTAGCACACATAAAAGTCATACATTCACTTAATTCACACATTTTGAGTTCAATTATCAAACCACGTTGTATCATTACATGCAAATTATCAACTTCCTTGTTTCATGTGGAAAAGTGAGATTGGGGTTCGTTCATACCTCTTATAACTGCTGTATTTATGTAAAAGTAAAATGGTGAAATTGTCAAAATCCTTCATTACTCCAGTTGAGAGTTGGTTAAGCAACCTTTGCATTATTCCTCCAATAGTTAGGAATACCAAGCATTTTAGTCCGTTAGAATATTGTTGAAGTGGTGCCTAATGTTTAAATCTTGCCAGAAGCTCAACCAGGTCTGACACCTTATTATATTTAGCGATATTTATTTTTCTAAAATTCTCAAGTAATGGATCCTCTATTATTTCCTCAGAGAAAGGTACGTTTTCCTTCATTGTCCCCCTTTTTTCTAACTCCTTCGCCTCTTTCCATTGCCTATATTGCTCCCACTTCCTTTTCTCTCATCCATCATTGCTACCTCCTCTTTCCCTTTCATTCTCTTATTACTACTATTGTACAATTCTACCTTCCTAATTTTTCATCCTTCATCATCTTCTGGTATTTACTTTTGCAAGGTTGATTTAATGGCTGATACTACTACCTCATTGAACTATCACACTAAAATTTGTACGATCCTATCTTCTAATGTTACAGAAGTGTCTTGAAAATTTAATGCTCAAACAAGCTCACTTCCTCCCAAGCTTTCGACCTAACTTCCTTCATTACTTAACTTTCACTTACATTTCTCACAAATGACGCCAAACTGTTTTTCTACTTCTTTTTCTTGTGTCTTTTTATGGGCCCCCCTTTTACGCAATAAGGTGGGCCTCCTCCTGTGCTTTTCATATAGTAATAGATGTTGCAAACCCTAGCTTACCCATTTCCTATTGCGGGTTTAGGTTAATGTCTTTTTTTCTTTTGCCACTTTCTTGGATAATACAAGTGGTGATTACACCACTATTGTAATCATTTTCCAAAAAAGTACAAGAAAAATTCGTCCAAATTCTGTTATAGATCCTAATCCGGTGGCTCTATCTATATTGTTCTCTCTACGAACGGGTCATAAACTTGCTAGTTCAAGTTTATAGCATTATTATAAGCGGAGAAAAAGAGAAGATAGTGACATTAATGAGTTTATACCATTATTGTTAGCAGAGAAAACAAGAAGATGGTGACATTAATTTTTCGGAAAAGAATGGTACATTACAAACGGCCTTGGTGTAGAATTGCTATCAAAAGAGCCTTGGGAACCCATTTATATTCTGCTGCAAATATATTATTGCAAATTTACTCTTCCTCAAAATATCACAACTTCCACTGCAAGTGGACCAATGCAATTCTATTTTCAAAGCCATCAAGTTTCCAAGATATTATCATTTTCCACAAAGTCAACAATTAATTGTTTAAAAATAAAAGCCAATGAATTATTTTCAAATAAATAAAATAATTCAAAATTCTAGAAAATTAGTATTCATCCAAAATGAACACAATTGGGTCAAAAAGAACTTTGTGCTATTATATATGTGTAAATTGTGACGTTTAATAAAAGGCAAAATTGGATGATTTGGAAGAAATATCAAATCATGCAAATACCAAGGCAGCTTAAAATTTCAGAGTATTCAACTCAGTGTACCTATATAAATGCATTCAAGTTCGCGTGCATGTATAGCACTAAAAGAAAATTTAATTAATTATAATTAATTTTTAGAATTTAAAATAATAAATCCATTAATTAGATTAAAAATTAATTGTAATATTGGGACAAATTTTCAGTCAAACAAATTATTTAAAAAGAAAATTTCAATAAATTTTCATTATCTTAACAAAATAATTTTTCATTATCTTAAGAATTTCGTTCTATTATGGTCAAAACTTAATCTAAAAAAAGTTTTATATGATTGAGTTCAATTCAAATAATCAAATATTCAACCTCATAATCTATATGTTAAAATATTTTAAAATAATTAGTTAATAAAAATATTTACTAAATTACTTTAAATTTATAAATGGATTAAAACGTTGACGGATCAAGCTGTGGATAACTTGAAATCAACCTTTTTTTTTTTTTTTCTGGTTCATCAGTCTTGACCCAATATTGACCTACTCTCACGAAACTTAATCCAAACCGATTAATTTTATATTAAGTTTTGGTTATGTCATCAAGTTGTGTAAGAACTTACCACCTTTATAAGGTGGGGTTTGAGCACATCGATTGTTCATCATTTTCCAATTCATCACTCATGCGATCACATCCATGCATCAATTGATCATTTCAAATGTGTAGTCATTATCATCATGATCATAATCATCATCATTATTATTATATTATACTTCTTAAAAGCGATTAATTATATTATTCATCATTTTCTAGTTCATCTTTTGTGTGATAGCATCAATGTATCAATGATCCTTTTGAATGAGTAAACATCATCATCATCAAAGTGATTAATGATTCAATTCATTCTCTTTATATATAACAGCAAGATGATAAATTAATATTAAAATTTAGTTTGACCATTAGACACAAGTGAATGAATGTGTATAAACGTTTGATGTAACATGGTATAAATTTGTTCTCCTAAGATGTATATACTAAGATATCTATAGGAATATATGATAATAATGGTGAAACAAAATCCATTATTTTTCACAATATTTATCCCATTTCCAAGGGTAGGTTGGCTACACTTACTCACTACATACTTAAACATCAAAACATGACCATAAAATCAACTTGCAACATGAATATAAAAAGATTCAATGTTGATGTATAATATTTTTAAAATATTGCAGCTAGTAATTAAGTTTGTATTTTGGAGTAGACATCTGCATTCCTACAAGCTAAAGCATAACAATCAAGGAAGAAAAGAAATAAAAGTGGCAGTTGTAGGCATGAGGCTGCAAATCTAGGCCTCTATTAGCCTCTAGTCAACATAAGAGCAAAAAAAAGGGGATAAATTGGTCAAAGGACCACCAAAGATATTTTTTTATAAATTTGTACCCCAAAAAGGAGAGAAAATGAGGAGAAAACCAATTTGCACCATATGTGGAAAACATCTCAAAGAGACAGGGGGGAGCTATGGCTTCCCGACCTCCAATGGTGAGAGCTCTTCGATTTACTAACTCGATAAAGACACCCTATGGGGAGGTAGTTTAAGTGTCTATAAAATAATTGAACGAGATGGCGGGGGGTAGCTATTGAAGCTACCTTACAAAGGTGATTAAATGTCACACCTAGCAGGAAGGAGAGAAGTAGCAAGTTTGCATAATTAGATACTAGGGAGACTAGTAAAGATGTAAAAAGGAGGCGAGTTAAGGGAGGAAAGGCATCGAAAGAGTTGAAAGAAAAATAACCAAACTAAACAAATAGATTAAGGAAATTAGAAAGTAGGTAAGGGTAGAAGTATCGAACGAAGGATCCCATTCACACCTAAAATTTTAAAGGATCCAGTACCAGACAAGTTTAGGATAGTCAATATTCTAGAGTACAATGGAGCCTTAGACCAAAATTAAACACTTGGCCAAGTTCAAACACCAGGTATTACTGCACCAATATTTTGATGAGGTCAAATATAGGGTATTCCCTACCACTTTAGGTGGATTGGCACAAAGGTGGTTTAATCAATTACCACCAAGAGTATTAGGAAGTTTTGAAGAGTTTGCATCTCCAATCCTCCATCAATTTGCAAGTTGCAAAAAATATAAAAGAACCTCTATAGCATTGTTTAATATGACATAAGGTAGCGAGGGAGCCTTGAGAGATTATGTAAAGAGGTTCTGATGCGGACGTCCCGCATGATAGGAAAGATCCTTTAGAGGCTCCTATCAGACTGATAACTAGGGCTCATGCAAAAAGGGTCAAAGATGCAATTAACATACTTGTGCATGAAGTTTAAGAAGATATCATGCATGCACATAAATTCAAAAAACCCACAGGGGAGTGCGAGATGAATGTTTTGTGCTAGGCTAACGAGCTGGAAATAGAGGATTAAGAGCATTAATTATTTTATTTTATTTTAGAATATTTTAGTATTTGGGCCACATGTAAGCAAGCCCATTAAGGATATAATTCTAGATGGCTCATGACCCACAATGCCACCTATAAATATTAAATTAGTTTTCACTATTAGATAGAAAGTGTTTTTCTAATTAATTAAGAATTTCGTTTGATTCCTTGAAATTGTGTGTTCAATTTCTTTTGTTTTCCTATCTTCCCAAATTAAGTTATTTTAGAGTAGTCCGTGTGATTCATGACATATTAATTAGCTATTGGTGCCCTAATTATGGTTGCCTACATTAGGGTTTAATTCAATTCTATCACGTTTTGTCTTACAATCTTCATGCTCCGTTCGCGTCCTAGGGAATTAGAATTGGGTTTGGTTACACTATGCTATTTTTTTTTTCTGTTGTTGATTGATCACATTAGTTGGAATCAGAGTTACCTTCATCAAATTTCTAAATTTAATAACCGTCTTTTGATTTCTATAAAATACAAAAAAAAAATTAGAAAAAAGAAGCAAAAACTGTGGCCTAACCAATGCCACCATTGAAACCCTCCAAATTTGCCATCATTTTAGTCGTTTCCTAGTTGGATTTTCCACCATCTGAGTTGCTGACCTGAGCCCACCTACTCCCGTACCTAGAAATTGCTAGAGGTTGGATGAAACGACAAAAGTCCCACTAGACAACGTGGCCTTTGCTTGCTTTATTCACTGCTGCACCCTAAGGCATGCCTAACACCATCCATCCAACCACTAGCCTCGTTGAGGCCAATTTGTTGAAATCCACCAACCAACGCCACCACCTACCATAAGAACCCTAATCGGGTTTTCAAAAAATTAAAAAAAGATTTTTGAGCTAAGATTAGCTAGGTTGCAAAGTGCTAGGTCAATTGGGCCAAAAGTATGGGGCCAAAAAAAATTGGAATTGGAGCCAACTAGGCCTCAATGGTAGAGTTTTAGCTCGATAGGGGCTCTTTGGGCCATTGTAGGCCAGAAATTTTATTAAGCTAACCATGAAACAAACCTATTAAGGCCTTGTTTAAGTCATTTCAAATGTGCAGCAAGTATGCGGGTCAGGATACTAACCCTAACGAAACTAAATTTATATTTGAGTCTTTCACCAAGAAGTTAGAGAAGCTCACTAGAAGTATAGAGAGCATCTAGGATCAATTAGAGTAAGTGGAGGCATTTCAAGCTGCATCAAGGGATAGACACAGTTCCATATCCAAGCTAATGGGCAAAGAGATAATCTAGTGTCAGGGCAAGCTAGAACCAAGGATAGGCATTAGCGCCCTTTTAGGTAGATAAGATCAACATGTCTATGAAGAAGAGTATGGGTTGAATGAAGATAATGATTGGTATGATTATGATAATGCGCCTAAGAGACATTCACAAAGAGATGATTTGGAGGATAAGGTATAAAAGGGTTGAAATTGTAGTTACCACCTTTCTAAGGACGTTCTGACTCGAACACCTACCTTGAGTGGGAAATGAGGGTAGAAATGATATTTGATTACCACCATTACTTGAAGCACCAAAAGGCTAAGTTAGCTATAGTGGAGTTCACAAATTACACTATCATATAGTGGGATCAGCTACGCATTAGTAAGAGAAGAGTTGGAGAGGAGTCGATTCGTACATGGATGGAATTGAAAGTAGCCATAAGGAAAAGGTTTGTGTTGAATCATTACCACTAAGACCTTTATCAATGTTTGCAGACATTGACTTAGGGTAATCAGAGGGTAGAACACTATTATAAAGAGCTTGAGATGGTCATGATACAAACAGATATCGTGGAAGATAAGAAAGCTACCTAGGCATGCTTTCTGAGTGGATTGCATCGAGATATAGTGTGTGGAGTTGCAACATTGCGTAGAACTAGAATAAATGGCGCAAAAGATGATTAAGGTGGAGAGGCAATTGAAAAGAAGGGGTAGGTTTATATTCTAGGTTAGCATTGTTTATAGGTTCTTCCCTAAAAGGGAGGACGAGACACTCGTGACGAGTACTACAAAGACTAGGACGGCGTCTAAAGTGGAAGCACCTAAAGTAACAGCTTCTGTCCCTTCTGGTTCATCCAACACATGAAATAGAGATATTCTATGTTTGATGTACTAAGGTAGAGGACACATTGCTGCACAAATTCTCAACAAGAGAACTATGGTGCTTACTGAGGCCGAAGATATTATAATTGATGAGGAACATGGTAGCAAAGATAACAGGCCACCATTAGAGGAAGTTCATCTGATAAGGGAGAAATATGTGAAGGATAAGGAATTAATTTAATGGTGATGAGATCATTGAGTATCCAACTGAAGAAGAAGATAGATGAGGCACGAAGGGAGTATTTTCCATGATCGATGCTTGATTAATGGAAAAACATACAGCTTGATAGTGGATAGAGGAAGTTGTACAAATGTGGCTAGCATGACATTAGTTGAGAGATTGGCTTTGGCTAAGAAAGATCATCCCAAGCCATATAAGCTATAATGGCTTAATAATAGTGGCGAAGTTAAGGTGATGAAACAAGTATTAGTGAACTTTAAGATAGGTACATTTAGGATCAAGCGATGCGTGATGTACTGCTTATACAGACCTATTATATATTGCTTGGAAAGCCTTAGCAATTTGACCAAAAGGTTATATATAATAGGCTGACCAATCGGTACTTTTTCATGCTCCATAGCAGGAGGGTCACGTTAGTTCCATTGACTCTGAAGTAAGTATATGAGGATTAATCGTACATGCAAAGGCAATTTGACTTAGAGCTAGAAAAGAAAAGGAAAAGAAAAGAGAAAGAAAAAAGGGAAAGGAAAGGACAGAGTGTATGTCAGCTTCTATTAGGAATATGAGGCTAGCGTTGAGTGCGGAAAGGTCTCTTGTACTTGTAATGTATGAGGAGTCATATCATATATTTGAAGATGTCACACCTTCCTTTCTCTTTATTGTAGCGTCTATGTTGCAAGAATATGTTGATGTGTTTCTAAAGAAGATTTCCAATAGATTGCCACCGATTTAAGGGCTAAAACACCAGGTAGATTTTGTTCTAGGGGCATTTATGCTAAAAAAGCTAGCTTATAGAGCTAACCTAAAAGAGACTAAGGAAATCTAATGGCAAATGGAGGAGCTAATGAGCAAGGGTTTGGTCTAAGAGAGTATGAGCCCATGTATCGTTCCAATGCTACTTGGGCATAAAAAAAATAGACAATGGTGCATATGCGTAGATTGTAGGGCTGTCAACACTATTATAGTAAAGTATTATCACCCCATACCTCGTTTAAATGATTTATTTGATGAATTACATGGTGCTTCTATGTTTTTTAAAATAGATCTTAAAAATGGGCATCATTAGATTAGAATGTGTGAGGGTGATAAGTAGAAAACAGCCTTTAAAACAAAATTTGGACTATTGTTGCACCCCTTACGACTAAAATTAAGAAAAATGAATAGTTCAAGTGCGGTAAAGCTCAACAATAGGCATTTGATATTCTAAAGCATAAGCTCACACATGCACATTTACTTTCTTTACCTAATTTCAATAAGACATTTGAAATTGAGTGTAACATCTTTAGTGTAGATATTAGACTGGTCTTAATGCAAGAAAAGAAGCTCATTACCTACTTTTGTAAAAAGTTCAATAATGTTGTATTAAATTATCCGACATATAATAAGGAATTATATTCCTTGGTGCAAGCCTTAGAGACTTGACAGTTCTATTTGAGGCCAAAGGAGTTTGTAATTTAATACTAATCATAGATCCTTGAAGCATTTGAAAGGTTAAAGCAAGCTCAACAAATGACATGCTAAGTGAATTTCCTTCATTGACACATTTTCCTATGTTATCTAGTATAAGAAAAGTATGAAAAATATGGTTGCTAATGCTTTGTCTCATAGACACGCTTTATTAAGCACGCCAGACAAAAGATTATTAGGATTTGAACATATTAGGGAACTCCATGGAATAGACCCTGATTTCGGCAAAGTTTATGCACTAAGTGAAACCGCTCATAAAAAATACTTTAGACATGATGGATATTTGTTCTATATTAATAAATATGCATTCCACAGTATTCCTTGCGAGAGTTGCTCATTAAAGAGGCTCATTGTGGAGGCTTAATGGAACACTTTAGTGTCACCAAAACAATATTGATTTTTTAGGAGCACTTTCATTGGTCGAGATTGAAAGGAAATGTGGAAAGAGTTGTGAAAAAATGCATACATTGTAGAAAAGCTAAATCTCATAACCAGGCTCATGGTATATATCACTCACTACCTATTCTAAGTACTCCTTGAACTAATATTTCCATAGTTTTTGTCTTGGATCTACCTAGATTTAGAAATGGTAGAGATGCTATCTTTATTGTCTAGACAAATTTTCCCAAATAACTCATTTTATTACCAGCCACAAAACTAATGATGCCTCACATATAGCTAACTTATTCTTTGGAGAAGTAGTTCGTTTGTATGGCGTATCTCAGACCATAGTGTTCAACCGTGATGTTAAATTTTTGAGTTATTTTTAGAAAATATTATATGCTAAATTGGGGACTAACTGTTATTTTCTACAACAATATGGATATAACATGGAAGCATGTAATAACCTAAAAGCCTAGATTAAGACCTTAACAAGAAAAGGAAATTTGCAAAAGTTCTTTAGGGAAGGAGACATAAGAGGACAGAGGGCCCTTAGGGCAAAAAATAAAAAACAATAGATAACAAGGAGCTTATTAGTATAAAAGTAGGAGGAGAGTCTAATGTTGGTCCGTTGGCTTAAAGGACATGGAGGAGGTAATAGCGCTCCACCTCAACACCCTTGTTATAACTATAAATATAGCAAATCAGGATGTGGCTATATGCTTTGTGGATGGAGGAAGCTTTGTGGATATTATATCAAGGGAAGCATTGGAAAGGATGCATATGGGAAAGGAAAGGTTGTAACTAACTCATGCCTCGTTCGGATTCACAAGTGACGCAGTGCAACTGTTAGGGAAAATAGCCATACCCATTATGATAGGATAGGGGCAAATAGCACAAACTAAAATAATTCAGTTTTTTGTGGTACCCGTAGCCTCTGCATTTAATGCCATACTAGGAAGGCTAGCTCTTGTGAAATTTCAAGCAGTAGTTTCAACCTATCACGTAATGATCAAATTCCTGGTAGGATATAAAGTTTAGGTAATAAAAGAAGACTAGAGTGTTTTCAGAAAATACTATATAGATGCTATGAAAAAGAAAAAGAAGAGCTTGGGAGAAGAGAAAGATTCTACATAGAAAGAACCTCAGCAAATAAAGCCAGTCGAGGAACTCGTGAACATAGAAATATGTCTAATCAAAAGAATTGCCACTCAAATAGGGGAAAATAGCCAAATATATATAAAAAAACTAGTTGGTTCATTTTTTAATGCAAAATTTAGAAGTGTTCGCAACTATCTCCGTCTTACTTAAGGGAATATCTCCCCTAGTCATGGAACATGAGTTAAATGTAGAATGAGATAAGAAACTAATGAAGCAAAAGTTAAGGCAATTTAACTCTCACAAGTTTGAGGTGATCAGGGAAGAGGTGGCTAAGTTGTTAGAGATTGGGCACGTGGAGGAGACCCTTCACCCTGAACGATTGTCTAATCTAGTGGTCGTTCCCAAATCTAGAGGAAGGTGGATAATGTGTGTAGACTTTATAAACCTAAATAAAACTTGCCTGATGGATTGTTATCATTTGCCAAAAATTTACAGGCTAGTAGATTCGACAACTGGGATTGAGGCATTGAGCATAATGGACGCCAATCAAGGATACCATTAAATCTCCCTTTCCAAAGAAGATCGAAAGCAAGTAAGTTTTGTTATCCTATATGGTACTTATAGCTACAAAGTTATATTTTTTAGATTAAAAAATGCAGCAACCAGATATCCAAGAATGGTAGAGAAAATTTTCAAAGATTAGTTGGGTAGAAACATAGAAGTATATGTGGACAATATGCTAGTTAAATCAAAAAGAAAAGAGGATCATGTCAAGGACCTAACGAAAACCTTTAAAACTCTTAGTAGGTATAGAAGTAAATCCAAAAAAGGTTAGAGTAATGCTTAACATACAACTACCTAAGACCATCAAGCAAGTACAGAAACTGGCAGATTAAATTATGGCACTAAGTAGATTCATCTCCAACATGGCAGATAGGAGCCTACCTTTCCTAAGATTGTTGAAAAATGTAAAAGCATTTAAATGGTCTAGCAAATATGAACAAGCTTTCCGACAGTTAAAATAATACTTGATGTAATTGTCATTGTTAGCTAAGCTAGAAAAAGAAGAGAGGTTATGTGCATACTTGGTAGCATCATAAGTTACGATCAGTTCTATACTAATAAAAAGATAAAGACATCTAGCTACTTGTATGTTATGTAAGCAAAATGCTACAAAGAGCTGAGGTTAGGTACCTAAGCATAAATAAACTAATATTGTCAATGGTCACAACTACAAGAAGATTTAAGCATTGCTTCTTGGCACATCCCATTAGAATTCTTACCTAGCATCCACTAAGACAAGCACTGCCAAAGGGGGAAACCTTAAGAAGGATAGTAAAGTAGGAAGTGGAGTTAGGAGAATTTGATATAACTTTTGAACCTAGGGTGGCAACAAAGGGACAAGCTTTAGCGAACTTTGTGGTGGAATTATATGAAGAGTAAGAGTCTCTAAAGTGGAAGGTGTCTGTGGATGGATCAGACTCCAAACATGGTAGTAGAGTAGGGATAGTGTTAACTTTTCTAACAGAGGAGAAGCCGGAGTATGCCTTGAGGCTAGGTTTCGATGCTTCAAACACTTAACCCGAATATGAAGCCTTGATATAGGGAATGGAGATGGTGAAAAGATTGGGTGTATTAAAGATCAAGGTATATTTTGATTCACAACTTGTATTAAATCAGTATTTAAGGAAGTTTAAAATAAAGGAGCCAAAGATGAGGAGCTATTTGAAAAAGGTTAGAATGCTGATAGCTTATAAGTTAATTGCCTCAATGGAGATTGACTTTCCTAGGAAAATAGTCTTACAGAAAGCCAAGATAAGGGTTTGTATTGTAACATCTGAAGACAATTGGAGAACCTTAATTATTAGTGTTTAGAAAGTAAGCTAGTGGACTCAATATAGGGCAGTACAATTATTGATTATGAGAGAAAACTTATACAAACGAACTCATGCCCTATTATTCCTAAAATGCTTAGGGAACGAAAAAGCTAAATATGTACTCAGGAAAATCCTCAAGAGGTCCTATGGAACCCACGTGGGAGGAGTAGGACTAGCAAAGAAGGTAATTAAGGTAGGCTATTATTGGCCCATTATGAGAGTTGATGCAATGAAGTTAGTATGGACTTGTGAAAAGTGTTAGAAGCAAAAGTATACTACCAATCCTGCACATGAGGTCAGTATACTGATAATGCCAACATCTTTTGCAAAATAGGGAATGGATATAATAGGACTTTTTCTGATTGCCCCAGGATAGAACAAGTTCCTGGTGGTGGTAAGCGAAGCTGATAGGAGGAACATATGAGGGGGAAATATTCTTGTGGAAAAATATTGTATGTAGGTATGAACTACCTTAAGAATTAAAATCAGATAATGGAAAGCAGTTCTAAAAAACTAAGTTATAGACTTAGTACAAAGGACTGAAGATGCATAAAAAAAATTAGCTTGGTGGCCCTCTCGTAGACAAATGGGTTGGTGGAAGCAATTAATAAGATAATTGTTCATACCTTTAAAACAAAGTTGGAAAAAGATAAAGGAAACTAAACAGACGAGTTACCAAGGATCTTATGGACTTATGTAACAACACCAACTACAACTACTCAAGAAAGCCCATATAGCCTAATATATATAGGGCAAGGGCATTAACCCACGTAGAAATAGGGGAAGAATTGCATAAAGTAAAAGAATACAATCCTTAAGTGAATGAACAAATGATGGCTAAGGAATTAAAGATTATAGAGGAAAAAAAGGCAATGGCATACATACAAAAGCTGCACAAAAAAAGAATTGCCACATTATTCAATGCAAGAGTAAAAAGGTGAGTATGTTAGAAATGAGGGTTGGTTATAAGGAAAGCCAATGTCATATGCTTAGTAGGGAAATTAGAAAGCAAGTAGGAATGGCCTTTTAAGATTAAGGAAGTATCATCGAGAAGAAGCTATAAATTGGTAGACATCAAAGGGAAACCCCTACCTCACCCTTGGAATGTAGAAAACCTAAAAAACTTGTATGTATAATTAAATTAGCATGGTCCACACCTACCCTACCTTTAAAAAGATTGAAGCTCCTTATCTCGCGCTAAAAGAAACCTCAGTTCCAAAAGTCGTGGTTAATTTGTGTGCCTTAAACAAGTTAAAAGTTGGGCCCACCCTATGTAACTAGTAGCTTGAGCCATAGGAATCTTGCAAAAGATGCAACTCCAACAGGCCCTTGCCCCAAATTGAAAGGAGCCTAGGCTCCAAGAGCTATGCTTGTTAAGCTTGTCTTAAGTGAGTTTAACCAAGCAACAAGTAGCTCAAGTCCATAGGAGTCTTGCAAAAGACGCAAGCTCAAAGAGAGCCTCACCCCTAGTTAAAAGGAGCTCGGCCACCTAAAGCCATGCCTAATTAGTAAGCCTCTGGTAGGTCTAATAGTTGACCCTAAATCAGGTTGAGTAGCAAGAGCCCGAAGCATAGGATGACCCGAAAAAGGCCTCACCTAGGGTAAAAAGTCAATCAGGGCAAGGGACCTCAGAACAAGGATCCATGCCTAACCAATTTACTCCATATAGGCTTAAACGTTCGTCGTACCTTTCTTGAATGACAAAACATTTAAGGGAACAAAAAAATTAACTATGTAAAAGTATGTTGAGATAGCTTGGGCAGAAGAAATTGTACTAGCTACTATAAATAAAGTAACTTAGGTAAAAGCAATTGTGCTACCTTTGAAGACAATATTGGAAAGGAAAATTCAATATGCATCAATTGGACCTAAGGGCACCTTGCTTTTATAGAAATATCAAAGGAACACTAGTAATGACAATCACAAAGTACACAAAAAATGAAGAAGATAATTTCAAGGAATCAGATGATCATAAAAAAAAAATCTTTATTAAAACCTCCAATAGGCCAGCATTAGGAGCTCCTTGCCCTTTCCTTCCCACACCCTGACCTAGCAATTTCTTCACCCACCCATTAACCCCCATCTAAAGAGATGCCCTCCCTTCCTTCTTAATTGCCTAAAGCAACAATGTTTCTGCGAAGGGAAGGATCATCATTAAGGTTAGGAAACCTACTCTCAGGAATTTGATCTGCCCCAACCAGCTCATCCAAGTAGCTTAGGTCAGTACCCTCTAGAAATAATCCCTTCTCAAAGACCTAATTAAGGTAGGACTCAAATCCGTGCAGGTAGTACCAAGCGACCCGACATACCAACTTTTGATCAAATTCCTTTGATTGCATCTAGCCTTTAAGGTAGTGGTCCCAATCGTCCTCTAAGTACTATTGACCCTTAGCAGTAGTGGGATATTTTACAAAGGCTATGGACTGAGCTGTAGCTATCTCAGTGGAAAGAGGTAGTCACCCAGAATTGCTGAAACTTGTTTTCCATGTCTAAGAATGAAACACAGTCTCGAGTTGAACTCTCCCTTTCTTAAAACCCCTCCTAGTTAGTCTTAACCATTTTTAGTCGAGAGTGAGTGAGAGATAACTTGGACTCCAAGGCTGAAACCTTTTTTGTCACTCCTCAAAATGACATAAGTCCTTGGAGTTGAAGTTTGGAGTAATTCGTTAACCTAAACAAAGCTTTAAAAGCAAAAGGAAAAGAATGAATATATAGTAGTAAAATGGAAAAAATTAAGTAAAGAAGAGGAACAAACCAGGCTTTTATTTAGTGCAAATTGAGCCAAGGGTTAATGATCTGAAGTGTAGGAGGATATAGCCCAATCATAGGATGTTGAACTGCCTAGAAGGAAGTCCTGTGCTAGGCTGAAGTTCTCAATAGCTAACACTGCTGCCAGGAAAAATGTTGTTTAGCATAGAGGATCTACCAACGAAAGGAGTGCCATGAGAATTAGGGGCAAAATGACTTAAGAAGTGGGGGAAGACTCCTCAACAGTGAAGGGAGAGACAAGAGGCTGACTTCGCTAAAGGTACTGTGGGAGGAAGACGCAGCTACCTCGAACCAGCTTGATAGGCTAGGGTTAAGAAGAGCGATAGCCAAGGATGGAGCACTAACCATAAAGGGGGTAGCAGCCTGGGGTGAAGCCGTAGCTCAGGGGAAGGCCATGACTTCAGACAAGGTAGTAGCGGGAGAGTGAGAAGAGTTAGCTCCTGCCTAAAATGTCTCCTCTTAGGCAAAAGCTTGTCTTAACGAGTTAGCTTGGACTTAGGAGTTTTCTCATCATGACCTCTGCAAGAAAAGAGACAGATAAGACAATCAAGGGCATGTGTTGTTAGAATAGTTTATAAGGAAAAATTCTTTTGTACCTTTAGGAGGGGAGTTAAGATGGTGAGAACTAGTGGGGATAGCAGTCTAAATAAAGGCAGAATCTTATACGTTCTACAGGTATCTACAATAACTTTGTTAGTGCAAAAAGAAACAATGATAGTATAATAGGATGTTTTCTTAGCCATGAAATTGAAAGATGATAAAAGGGGAAAAAGTTACCTAGAAAGAAGAATGGTTGAGAGATTGAAGGAAAAAAGGACAAAAGATTTGCTAGAGGAAATCACAAGAAGTAGAAAGTGGGAGTTAAGAAGATAATGGGACTTATATAAACGAATGAGAATGATTAGGAACCCTATACATGTATGAAGGCAATGAGCTAGGGAAGAGAAAGGACTAAGTGACTATTGAAGGGCAAAAGGCATTCACAAGAAAGAAGGAAGACAGTGTGATTGGGTAGCAAAAGGATGCTATAAATGTGTATGAATTATGTTTTAAAAATTAATGATAAATTATATATAGGTGGGAAACAAAGAAGGAAAATGCTCATAAACTTAGCCCTAGGAAATTATGAAAGGTTCCCCTAGCATCTTGGTAAAGTACAAAAGCAAAGTCAACAATATCTCTTGATTTATGAGGAATGAACAAAAGTAATGCTGACAATATTTCCCAACCTATGAGGAAGGAACACAAGCAAAGTTGGTAGTATTTTCAAACTTGTGAGGAATAAAGTCACATATTTAAAAGCCTGGATTCAAAAACCAAAATAGACAACCTTAATGATAGCTTTGCCATTGCTGGTTAGATCTAGCATTAGGATGAAGGCAAGCTCAACAAAAAGGTTAGAGCGCAACTCAACAGAGAGGCTATCTTCCTCCTCCTTGTAATTAGGTCTTTAGATAAGCTCGACCAACCAGCCTTCTAGTCTAAATGGTCAACATTAGACTTAGGTTGTACCATGTCCTTGCATGTTATTTGATCAAGGCACCTAAAGAAGCCTAGACAGTACCCCCCTTAAAGCTTGGTGGATCAAAAGGTTGGTAAATTCTTGAGAAGCTCAGTATTCAGTCAACTTATCCTCTCAATAAGACACTAGAAAAGATTGCCCATCGGAACTCAAAAAATAGTCACTCATGGAGTCATTTGGAGCCCCTTAACATGGCTTAAACTTGTCCAACTGGTGATGGTACTCATGAAAGATCTTGCTAGAAGAATGTTGTAGGTCGGCATAGTCATACCAATAATCGCTTAGTTGTTGATACATTTCCACAAAATCATACCTTATTTGGTCCATTTGTTCAACAATAAATGGGTCAACAGTATAGCTGTTAGTGGGTTCTGAGGGGCTAGACCTCATAAATTCTAGCTCACACATAGTCTCTATGCCCTTGGACACCTTCTCATAATGAGTAAAGAGTAAAGACAATAGTTCATCAATGACGGTGCGATAGTCTTTAACCCATGGGCCACGATTGGAAGAAGGTAAATGGGTCATTGATGAAGAGTAAAAAAGACGAGCATATTGTCATTTATAGAAAGAAATAAAGGAACAAGCCAAAAAAAGGTATGGTCAGAGCTAGGAAGGAGATGTGTAGACATTTGCATCCCTATGAGCTAAAGTATAACGATCAACGATGATTCTTAATAGAAGTGGTGGCTATTGGGCTCTAGGGCTGCAAATCGTAGCCTATGTTGGCCCCTCATCCACATAGAAGTCAGAAAATAGAGGCAAAGTGGTGAAATGTGCACTTGAGATATTTTCTATAAATATGTACCCCAAAAGAGATAGGAAATAAGGTAAAAACCATATTTGTTAAAAGATAAGTTGGAACATAGGAACATATCCCAAAGAAAAAAATATAAAAGATAAGAATGTAATAAATTAAAGTGAAAAATATACCAAAAAAATATAATAAATGAAAGTTTGGAGATAAGAGTAGAAATTGAGGGAAGGAAATAACATTTAAATAAGTGCATTACATTTTCAAACCAAAAGTGATTATTTTGGCAAGTTCAAAAATAATAAATAGTATGGATGATAATGACAAAAATTAACGACATCAACAGTAACAGTAACAATAAGTAATAAAAATTGCAGACTTTATGTGCATGCATACTTATTAAAAAAAATAATTTTCTTATTTAATTACAATGAAAAATAAAATTATTATATATATTTAAAATTTAATAACACAAATAATCTTATTTGTTAACTAAAATTATGTTTAAGAATTTTGTAAAAGATAAAGAAATTAAAGATGAGATTAAAGAAAAGGAAAGGTATCAAATTTTATTGAGAAGAGCGAGAGAAAATGTAAAAAATATTAAAAAGAGAAAAAAATAAAGAAAATAAGGATAACTTGACAATAATAACCAATGATATTGTATAATTGATGTGTGTGCACAAATATTTAAAAAGTATATTAATAAAAACTAGTTTATATATAAATAATGTTTTAAAATTATTTTATTGGATTAATTACTATAATTAAAAAATAAAATTGATTAAAATTTAAAAATATATAATAAATTTAGAAAGAGAATATACATACATATATATATATATATATATTAGAATTATTAGATGAAAAGTGTTAAAGAAAACGTAATAAATAAAAGTTTTTGAGGAAAGGTGAAAATTGAGAGAGGATAATAAAATTTAAATAAATGTGAAGGATAGTTTACGCACCAGATTTTGAGATGAAAAGGTCACTTTAGTGTATTTATATTTTAATATGTAGACATTTGTTAATGATGCAGACCTAATTTAGCGGCGTGACATGTAATTATGAAAAAGTAAACAATTTTCATAATATTTTCTTTTCAGTATTCTCCTTATTTTTATTTATTTCATTCAATTGTCTCAATTTTAAATTATTATGTTATATTATTTTTTTAAATTTCTTTGTTTTCTCATCTTTATGAATTTTATAAATGAAATAAAATTTTATATTTATAAAATATTGTTACTTTATTTACATGCATACAATATTAAGTGTTATTCTATTTTAATTTATTGTTTTTTCTACCACCTCTCTTGATTTTAATTTATTCTAATTTTCTCTCACATTTTTTAAATTTCTTGCTTTCTATCACTATTTTTTTAATGATATAACATTTTATCACCCAAAATAATAATAATAATAATAATAATAATCTATAGCATATTATTTAAATAAGACTTTTTGGTTGCTCAAAATAAAATCACACAAATACCCTTTATTATAAAATTCGTTTACATTTTTTTTAATTTTTTCTTCTTTCCACTAACTAATTACTTTTATTTGTATTTTACTACAAAATTTTCTCTCTTTCCAAATTTTTTTATCCTTTTTCATTTTTTCTACTTTTAATTCATATTTATACCATATTATTTAACAAACAAGATTTTTTTGGTGCACAATGAAAAATTACATAATCACCTTAAATTCTTTCATTTTTTCCATCATTTTCTTTTAACTCACTATTTTTATTTGTATTTTTTTAAAATTTATTTATTTTTCAAATTCTGTTAATTTTTTATTTAACTTATTAAATGATTCTATATCAATTATTTAAAATATGATAACTTCACAATTTATATATAAATTTGCGCGTACGTAGAACTCGTGCGGTTATTTACTTGTAACAACAAAATAATAAGAACAATGACAAGTAATAATAAGAACCGAATCAGATATGGGCCATATTCATGTGGATTCAAACTCTAAAACGGAGCCCGCACGCGGCTTTTGCTAAACCCTAAACCCTTGTTGCAAGCCCCAGTCAATTGAAACCCACATCCGCCAATTCGCGTCTCCGATTTTCTCTCCACCGCAGGCCGCCGTCAAATGCCGTGAACTTCCCTCTCCAGCGTAGGAAGATAATTGAGATTAGTGAGAATCAAAGTTGAAAAATATGAGGAAAAAGGTAGACGAACGCATCAGAACTCTCATTGAAAATGGCGTTAAAGCCCGTCATCGTTCCATGTTTGTCATCGTTGGTGACAAGTCGCGCGACCAGGTATATAGCACACCACATATATTCAAATATTCGTGTTTCGGTTATTTGTACATGTTCATAATCTTTGTTTCTATTTGTGGTGATGCTAAACAAACAGATTGTGAATTTGCATTATATGTTGAGCAAATCAGTGGTGAAGTCAAGGCCGACCGTGTTGTGGTGCTACAAGGACAAACTAGAGCTTAGCAGGTTCCCTGGTCATTTCCCCCTTGAAAGTAGTAATAATATATCTTCAGTAATTTGATGAGCTGGAAACTTAAGTGATTTTTATTCTTACATAAGATTGAAATTGGATTTCAACAACTCTTGATTTTTTCTTACGACTAGCGTGAGGGTTTATATTACTGTGATGATCTTGAAATATTGAACATTATTCGAGTATTCAGCAATGCGGATTTCTTCCTTTTGCTATAGCTTCATTGGGAGAGAAAAATTTTGTGAAGAAGTGGAGATCAAAATAGGTTTAATCTCTTTGATGTGCATTGAGGGTGTAGACTGTACTTTTGGATCTTTGTATAATGTGTACTAAACGACTTATCCTGGACTTGAGTCCAAAATCCATGACATTTTCAATTTTTGTATGAACTAATGTCTGTGCAGATATTGATTGATTGGATTGTTAAACATACATATGTGCATGCTTTTATGAATTATGCTGTGCTTAGGTTTGCTGTTTCACTAAATCCGCTGAACGTTATTTATTTATTAAGGGGTCCTACTAGTTGGTGCTCACGCTATTATATCTAGGACATTAGCTCAAGTTATAGTATGGATCATACATGGATGGTAGTTGGAGTCAGCGGCTCTCCTATGATCCGTCATCTAAGATAGCTGTCCATACATTGATAAGGGATGTATGGATTCTCGAGAAGAGAGGAGCCGTTGTCGCCCCCCCACCCCCCCCCCCCCCCGACCACCTGGTTACTATGTTCTATAAAATTGATTATATTTTTCCTCTTAGTTTGTTCATTGTTTAAGTTTATATCTCGATTCGGTTACTAGCATGCATTTTTTTGCTTTAACTTGAATCTTTTTGTATCATTGTTTTTACCTGAAAGGCTATTTATTTGATTTTCTTCTTATGTTCTGTAGTCATAAGAAAAAGCGAGCCAAGCAAGTGAAGAAGTTAATGCAGCGGGGGCTTTTGGATCCTGAGAAAGTTGATCCCTTTTCACTTTTTGTTGAAACCGCAGGAATAACTTATTGTTTATACAGAGATTCTGAGAGAATTCTCGGTAACACATTTGGCATGTGTATATTACAGGTATAACATGAATCCTCAATTGCTGTTTAGCAAAGCATATTCTAAACACAAGCATCTGATTCTCTTCTTTTGTGAGATTTAGACTTGTTTTTCTGTTTTATCTTGTAAGGATTTTGAAGCTTTGACGCCAAATCTCCTAGCAAGGACTATTGAAACTGTTGAAGGTGGTGGATTAATAGTATTGCTGCTTCGGTCTCTTTCCTCACTCACTAGTCTTTACACTATGGTTATGGTATGGTCTTGATTTTTTACTTGAATTCTTATAGAATTTCAACAGATTAATAATTCTGAACAAAAAGTTTGACTTTTGTAGAAGAAGTAATAACAACAACAATAATAAAAATTTCCAGAAAACAAAAAGAATACTTTTACTGTTAACTTGGCACTCACTGGATTAATTATCTCAGGATGTTCATGAGAGGTTTCGTACAGAATCACATTCCCAGGCTGCAGGGCGTTTCAATGAACGCTTTTTGCTTTCACTGGCTTCATGCAAAGCTTGCATTGTCATGGATGATGAACTAAACATTCTTCCAATTTCTTCCCATATGAAATCAATCACTCAAATTCCAGTTAGAGAGGTAAGCTGCTTGATTTGTAGGACGATGATAGTTCTAAGATTATCAACTGCAAACCACATTAACCTACCTTTGGTAATGATTTTTGTTCTGTGCATTATTTGGCTAAATTTTCAAATATTTCATGTCCTAGTTGTCCAAGTGGATGTTGGAATCAAGGTTAGTAATAAAAAATTGGCATGCTGGAATTTTATGTGATCATTTGTATAGTTATTAATGGTGGCGCGCCATGGTACACCATGGTGTGAAGACCTTTTGAAGCCATGGTGGGTAGGGTGTCCTGCACATTAGTAAAGCACTACGCTTAATTATGTGAATAAATAAAAATGAATATTATTAATAATTTTCACAAAAAATAAAACAAATTTTTTTTTATATAATAAATAAGAAGTACAAATATGTTTAACTTCTAATTTTACAATAAAAATTAAATAACATAGTAGTCTCTATTTAAACTAATTAAAAAATAATAAATAAAATACCCTGTTTATGAAACATTATATAAAAAAACTAAAACACACAAAAAAATCCCATGTATTTTGATAGTATCGGTTTTTAAAAACTTGCCCACAGAGACAAAATGTTGGACTAGCGCCAATAGTTCATCATGAACGTAAGGACTCACTAAGTCAAGGTCTCAACTGAGCCCTCTTGGGGACTTTCTTAAAAAGGTTTGGTCTTGATCTTATTCCATTCAAAAATGGAAAGTTTAATTGGACACAGCCACCAATTCATGATCTGACGTTTACACAATGAAAGTAGCCATGAGAATTAAGAAAACAATCACTACTGGGAGATTTTTTTGAGTATAAAATCCGTTCTTTTGGACTGTAGATACATTAAATAAATAAAGAAGAAGAGAATTGTGAGAAATAATGAAACTTATCAGAAGGAACAATGGAAAAAAAATAGAACTCTAAAGAATCTCCTGTGGAATTGAAGACAGGAATAAAGGAAGCTTATTGAAAGAAGAAAAGAAAGAAACAAAGAAAAATCGTTTATCTAGAATTGGACAAGGTAATGAAGAATCATAAAGTAAAAACTTACCAGAGAAAAAACAAACGAAATATAAAATCAAGGTGGCAGTTTTTCCTTTTGTTTTCCTA
Organism: Avicennia marina; assembly: GCA_019155195.1. Taxonomy (NCBI): domain Eukaryota; kingdom Viridiplantae; phylum Streptophyta; class Magnoliopsida; order Lamiales; family Acanthaceae; genus Avicennia; species Avicennia marina. The sequence continues at coordinate 13,160,759 of CM032754.1, read as the reverse complement.
ATAAATAAATTGCAACATATTGCAAAGGTGTGTATGGTACATGCCTCAAGTGAGCCCTCAGTGAGCGTAGTGCCTTAGCGTAAGTCTGTAAGAATAATGCTGGGCTAGTGCCTTATGGCACCATGCCCCATGGTGTTTGCTTTAAACAACTATGATAATTTGCTATTATTATGTTTGTTTCAAAAGGATTTGAAGGGACTTTCAGAAGCTGAAAGAGAGTTGAATAATCTGAAGGAACAACTGAACGATGATTATCCTGTTGGTCCTCTAATTAGAAAATGCGGCACAATGGACCAGGTAATATTTTTTGTGCTTTTGGGAAGTATTGATTAATAATTTTTCAGTTTATTTAATTAATAATATCCTTTTCGAATAGGGAAAAGCTGTTGTCACATTCCTTGATGCAATTCTGGACAAGAGCCTTCGAAGCACAGTAGCTCTGCTTGCCGCTCGTGGCCGTGGGAAGTCTGCTGCTCTTGGCCTAGCAATTGCCGGAGCTGTTGCAGCAGGGTAATGTATGAAATTAACATACATATTTGAAATGCATCCTTCGTTCCTCTCAATCACATCCCTTTCCTTTGGTATTGGCTATGCTAACTGAAAAATTGTCTTGATAGATATTCAAATATTTTTGTGACTGCACCCAGCCCAGAGAATCTGAAAACTCTATTTGACTTCGTATGCAAGGGATTTGATATGCTTGAATACAAGGTATGTGGTTTAACCCTTGTTTCGGTGTGTTTTTCCTCATTGTTCACAAAATGTAGCCTTTCATGTACCTGCAGTTGAATATCCTAAGTATATATTTGCTGAAACATGTCCTTTTGCTGCAAGTTGGTTTCTAATTGAATAAAGGAGACTTGTGCATTCCTTCTAAATCCACTTGAGTTTTATTTAAATCAAACCCTTTGATGTTAATAGGACAAGCTACTTGACTTGAGCTTGATTAGACTTGAAAATATTTTTGAATCTAATCAAGTTCGAACCAAACTTTAACAATATTTTAAACTCTATCTTCTTGTTTAACTCAAGCTTTAAATTGATTTTGAGTTTTAAAAAATTGATACAAGTAAAATTTGAGTAACTGTTGAGCTTAAGCTGCTATTCGAGTTTGACTCATTAACACCTCTAATTGCTAAGGGGATTGTATTCCAACCAACTGATACAAGTAAAATTTGAGTAATTGTTGAGCTTAAGTTGCTATTCGAGTTTGACTCATTAACACCACTAATTGCTAAGGGGATTGTATGCAAACCGACATGTAAAAATTAGAGTATATAACTACAATTTGACATGTTAGTGTGACTTCATTTTAGGAGCACTTGGACTATGATGTGGTGAAAAGCACAAATCCAGAATTCAAGAAAGCAACTGTTCGGATCAACATCTACAAACAGCACAGACAGACTATCCAGGTAAGCGGAATTGGGGTAGAGTGCATCAATTTTTAATAGACAAAACATATCTCCCTGCACCTGTCATTTTCATGGGCCATTAGATTGCCCCCATGCTTCCTAGAACTTTCACTTTTAATCATCTCTTTAGGGGAAACAAATTGCTTTTGCTTATTTTAATATCTTGCATTTGTCTGCTATATGTCACTCTTGATGGGGATGGTCTGAGAGGAGAAGAAAAAAGGGTGTGGAAGAGGAACTTGGAGGGTTTTTTGACTTCTTAGGATTCAATGAAAGGAGGGGAAAGTAGAGTAGCATTTTCCTGCTGTTCGCCAGCCCTTCTATTAAAAGTCATTGGAAGATGAATGAACACGCTGCCACTGTCTCACATCTTTATTAATTCAGTAAATCTTCTTTGGAGAAATATACAAAAAATTTTATCTTGCTTTTGTTAGTCCTACCCAGTGAAAAATGGGAAAGAGGTTATGTACCTATGTAAATCTTCTTTTGAGACATAAGAAACAACTTTATCTTGCTTTTGCTGCTCCTCTCAGTGAAATGGGGAAGAGGTTATGTACTTGCTGTCATACACGATTCTTTTTTATTTTTGTTGATTGTGCTATTGTTATGTTTCAATAAAGAGATGTGGATGAATGAATTTCCCCACTATATTGGTGCAGTATATACAGCCACATGATCATGAAAAGCTTTCGCAAGTTGAATTATTGGTTGTTGATGAAGCAGCAGCCATACCTTTACCAGTTGTGAAATCCTTGCTTGGTCCTTATCTAGTCTTCCTGTCATCAACTGTTAATGGGTACAGAGTGTTCTTATGCTGACGCTTTATTCTTTTACCTATTACATATAGCATCTTGCATTGGCTTCAATCATAATTCCCGTGAAAAAACTCTTCTGTGGTGAATTAACTATTTTTGCTTATTTGTTTTCTCTTTGGATTTGAGTCTTAAGCATTAGAGAAGGTGATGACCATTAAAAATTTTCTATTTTTTTAAGCTATGAAGGTACTGGGAGGTCTTTATCTCTAAAACTGCTGCAGCAACTTGAGGAGCAAAACCAGACATCGAATAGACGCACGGAGACCGCTGTTTCAGGTATTTTTAATTTCTAATTTTTATTGGTGGTTATCCATAACTTTATACTCAGATTTCCTATTATCAATGACTGTTTCTGCATGGCTTCCACTTGATGAAAAGGGTAATTGGTTGAGTTTGATGTTCTGCAGAAAGTTTTGAATTGGGTTTTCCATTTACGTTTAACTTTGTAACACTGCTATTGTTTTGCAAACATCATTGTATGTAGATTGCCATCAGTTTCCTGTGTTATAAGATTATGATTAAATTTTGTCAGCATGTGAACAATAGGTTTCATCCAAACACACTGCAGAAATAGTTGTTGTAGTTAATCTGTGATGAGTTATCACTTCTAGTTATGAATAAAAAGTTACTTATTCAAGAAAGTCTTGTACATATAAACAATGATCTAGGCGCATAGCTAGTTACTGTCTTTCGTTACTATTTTTAAGAAGCCCCGCAAGTTTTTTCCACGCCTGGTTTCCTATCTGAAGTTTGCTTAATCATATTTGCAATGCTTTCTGAAATCTGTTGTACCATTATCTGATGAAGCTATTCTCGAAGATTGAGACTGATATCTGGATGATAATTTGTTCTGTGGTTTCTGCTTCATCATTACCTGTTGCAGAGCACAGTTCCTAAGAGCTGCCACCAAATTAGTTTTTTTCCGTATTCTACAGCGTGATGGTCCTTGTATGCTGCATATACTTTATAGAGATGTTAGCATCTGCTATTATACCATTCTAATTATTGCGGAAGCCGCGTTATGTGTGCTCTGTACAAGGTTTTCGGTAGGTTGAGTTTGGATATGGGAAGCCCTTGCAAAGAGTTGTATAAAAGCTGACAGTATGTCGAAAGTGATAACTTGTGATTTTAGTATTTAGGGCCAAATTGTTTAGATGTTCCCATAGATTCCACATGTACCACTTCTTCTTTCCTGATTTTGTGCCTCTACTTTAAGATGGCATGGAGCTTGAGATAGGGATTGGTAATAATAGTTTTGTTCATGTTACATACTTGCCCTAAAAAATAGCGATTGAGAGTTAATGGGGTCGCATGATTTAACTTTGAGCTGGGAGGCCTCTGAGATGATTTACATTTTATCAAATAAGGACTTGTATTGGAACATTCCAAAACAATAAAGGAGTAATAAATTTTTAGCCAATGGAGTATAAATGTAATCTATAAATTGGAAAAAGTATTTTTCATCACGTCACCATATTGGCTTATCTTCCGCTATCTGCTTCGTCTCGTCTGCATGACAAATCGACTGGTGTGTTTTCTGGTTCCCATCATGACATTTTGCTAAGTGGACTGATATTGGTTTACTTCAATTGTAGGTCGACTCTTCAAAAAGATTGAATTGAGTGAATCTATCAGATATGCTTCTGGTGATCCCATTGAGTCCTGGCTTCATGCTTTGCTGTGTCTGGACGTGATGAATTCTATCCCTAGCATTAGCAGGTAAGTTTTTGGGAGTGGTTAGTTAGGTAAAGCTGGGATAGTATCTTCTCCCCATTGAAATGTTTTCTTTCTTTATTAGGCTACCCCCGCCCAGTGAATGTGACCTCTACTATGTCAATCGAGACACACTTTTCTCCTATCACAAAGACAGCGAATTATTCTTGCAGGTAAGCTTATATAAACATGTTAATGTGTTTTACTAAATTTTAACCTGTATTTGGCATTATACAGTTCTTATTCTTGTTCAGTTTGGTTGATATCTTTCTGAATATTACTTGTGCAGAGGATGATGGCTCTTTATGTTGCTTCTCACTATAAAAATTCTCCCAACGATTTGCAATTGATGGCTGATGCGCCAGCCCACCATTTGTTTGTTTTACTTGGTATTGATGATCTTTATTATATTAGTTTCGTTTACCTAGCTTGCTACCAGCAGAACGTTCATTCATTTTTCTACAGGTCCTGTTGATGAGTCAAAAAATCATCTTCCTGATATTCTGTGTGTTGTCCAGGTATTTCTCATGTGAAGTAACATGTAAAATGTATTGCTGTTATCAGTTATGATACTGATGTTTTATTTGTTTAATTTTCTTCACTTTTTGTTATGTTTTCATTTTGTATATATGTATTCTGTACAGATATCTTATCGTTTTTTCCCAACACAGCGAACTATCTTCTCATAATTGTGGTTTGATTTTGATGTAATCCAGAAGATTAATGGATGGCTGCAGTCTTTTTGATTAATAAATGCGATCATTTATTGAAAAACAAAGCAATCTTGATGCAATCTCAACATTTTTGTTCACAGTTATCATTGCTTAATAATCTCACTATTTAAAGCAATACTAATGATATACACAATATTTAAAACATACAGGTATTGATTACACTTACATTGTCTTTGTCCTTTTGAAATTATTTGTTTTCTCTATGTAGTTATCTCAAATGGCACATTAGGTTGTGCATTTGTATAATTTTAAATACTGGTCTTGATCATACCTGTCGTAATATCTTTGCTTGAACTTATTTGTAGATCTCCTTTGAGGGACAAATTTCTCATAAATCTGCCACTACGAGCTTGAGTGCTGGACATCAGCCGTCCGGAGATCAAATACCTTGGAAATTTTGCCAGGAGTTCCGGGACACGGGTTTCCCAACTCTTTCAGGTGCACGCATTGTGCGCATTGCCACACATCCAAGTGCAATGAGGGTAATAATAACATTTTCTTCTTTTCTTTTGCCCACACATGAGTGTATTCATTCACCTACCTGAACCAATATTTTAAAAATATTTCAGCTGGGATATGGTTCAGCTGCTGTTGAACTTTTGATGAGGTATGCTTATACTTCTTCAAAGTTTGTTTTTTATTTTGGTCTGGTTCTGGTTTTTCATTTCTGACAATTGAAAAAAAAAAGAAAAACTTTTCCATGAATGACTCATAGGTTATTAACATATATGGTCATGCGATGCCTTTTCAGATGATGTCAGCCTCATTGGGGCCTTTTCTTCACTTTATTTGCTATACCATGGGTTTTCAAGTTTTTTTCCAGAGAAATTTAAAGCTCCATGGATGATGGATTTAGCTGAGGAAATCATTGAGGAAATTTTTTTGTTGGTTTGGTTTCAAAGAAAAATATGATGGAACATTCTATACTTGAATTATCATCAGATATATTTATTTTACTTTATTTTGTTTTATTTATTTATTTATTATTATTATTTTAAAGTAAGTGCATTATTTCATTTTGCCTTCTATGATATTCACTTATTTTTGAAAATGTGTTTCAAATAATTACTTGTTTTGTTAAAAGAGAAAATGGGAGGGAAAATTGATTTTCATTTGTTTAGCCTTGCCCTTCACTATCCAATGGAAGCAAAATTTCGAGCTAGATTTTTTTAAAAGATCTCCTTGGAATCACTGATACTGTGTATGCTGTGATTTTTTAAGATGCAAGCTGGAATGCCTTAGAAATTTTCTACCTCTTATTTGAGGATGCAAATCTATCGTAAGATTGCCAATCACAAGTAGGGATAAAATTTGTATGTGTCTGACAGTGAATGATTGGTGCTTGTAGGTACTTTGAGGGTCAGTTAACTCCAATCTCTGAGTTAGATGATGAAGAACTTCCAGATAATTCTCAAGTTAGAGTTGCCGAGGCTGCAGAGAAGGTACATTTTGTAGTTTATTTGGTCCATACTTATATCTTTGGTGTGTCATTGTCTGTTTTGAGCTCTTCTTTCTTCCTAGTTTTTCCACACTTGTGGCATTGTTTGTCAATATATGCTTTGTCAGCTATGCAGGAATACGAGCAGTTGTAATTTTACATATGATAGTCATTTCGTCTTAGTTTGTGTTGAGCCTTTAAGAAAGAAAGTTGCACATGCAGACAAATAGACATATGATCACCGGAGGGAAACTTCATTGACTCAAGAAAAAGGAAGATATTAGGATAGATGTTGTGTGCAGACCTTGTAAATCTGTTTTCTCGACTAATTAGAGAACAGACGAAATTTTTGGATGAATTCATCACATTCACTTGCAATAATTATCATTCTCTAAAAATTGCTATATCTGCAGGCTTCTTTGCTAGAAGAAAATATAAAGCCAAGAACTGATCTTCCACCACTGCTTGTACCTCTTTGCGAGCGGAGACCAGAAAAGCTCCATTACCTTGGAGTTTCTTTTGGGCTTACACTGGACCTTTTCCGCTTCTGGAGGAAACATAATTTTGCTCCATTCTACATTAGCTTTGTTCCAGTTAAGATTTAAGCTTTCTATTTAGGATTGTTAAATATCTCTTAAAATGTGTTTGAGAGAATGGCTTTAATATGATTTATTATTTCAAAACAGAGCACAGTCACTGGTGAACACACTTGCATGCTTCTGAAGCCATTAAAAAATGATGATATTGAATCTAGTGGATCAGATCCGTTGGGATTTTTCAGCCACTTTTATCAAGGTTTGTCTGATTAGATTTTAATGGGTTTTTTTTTTTCCTTTTTGAGTCAAAGTTAAAGGTGTTTTTAGGATTAAATATTTATCTTTTCATAACATCATCAGTGTTCAGGATGAAGTTTACAAAAAATTTGGCTGGTGCATTCCGCCAAATGGAATACAAGCTTGCCATGAGGTATGGCTGTCATTGGTTTTGTCAATGTTTGAAATCATCCTCAAGTAATTTTATGATCCTGGATCTTGCAGTGTTTTGGATCCGAAGATCAACTCCTCAGAGATGGATGCTGCTTTGCCCTCTTCTAGTGAATATTTAAAATCAATCAGTGAAATACTATCAAGATATGGTATGAAACATTTGGAAGCATATACAAACAATCTTGCTGACTATCACGCGGTAAGATATCACATGAATGATGATACACTTTGTTTTTGCTGACAATTTTTCCTGCCCATCAAAACTTTACATCTGTCTATGGCTTTATGTTTTGAATACAAAATAGATTTCTTTAGGAGCTCTGCCCAGGAAAATAATAGATCTGTATTATATTCCATTTAGCTGGCAAAAGTCTGTGCAATCCACAGAACTCTGATGTGCTTATCATCATCATCATCATTTTGGTGGTGTCCCCCTAGGGGCAAAACAAGTATTCTTTTTGGTTTTCTTGGGGCAAATTGGTTGGTTAATATAATGCTTATTGTCCCTAAAGGGAAAGGAAGTAGAATTTCTAAGTTAGATTTGTTAATGATAATTTCAATTGGGTAGCCTGGGTACATATTTCACCCTTGAATAATATGATGAGGCACCAGCTTCTTTATGTGTCATGGCAAGGATGGTGTAAGAATGTTGGTGCATTATTTGGAATTTTTGGACCGGGGCATTGGGTTCATGTTATGCGTTTATGCTCACATTTCATTGTTTGAGCAATATGGAGTCAGTTGAATTTGAAGCTGGCATGTTTTTCTTTGTTTCTACAAGTTATAGCAGTCTGCATTTTTAATACATGTTTCTGTGAGTATACTTTTTATTTTCATTTGTTCCTGCTGACTTTCTTCTGCATTAGTCTTCATTAATATTTAACCAGCATGGAGTTGACTGAATCAGAAGCCTTAATGTTTTTCTTCCTTTCTTAAAAGTTATAAATTATAACACTCTTGCACATTTATCATTCCTTGCCTGCTGTGTTGTGAGGGTGATCTGTAAATGATCTTCCATGCTGCAGACTGAATATTTTGTGGCCGATCTTGCTCTTGCCTACTTTTGGGAGAAGATTCCCGTTACATTGTCTTATGCCCAGGCTTCGGTTTTGCTTTGCATGGGCTTGCAGAGAAAAGATATATCCTACATTGAGGTACTTCTACTTGTTTCTCCACTCTCTTAATCTGCATATCTTTGAACTGTAATATATGTGGTATATGGACAAATTCAATTTGAGGTTAGAAGCATAAGTTAATTCGTTAAGTAGTTCTTTTACTTCTGTGATGAAATTTAAGCAAGGTTTATTACAATGTAAGCTGCTGAAAGTTGTAGTATCTTTGAGTTCTTGTACTTCAGATATAAGGTTTATTTGGGTTGTATATACCCAGCTCCCCTTGTAATTAGGGTAATTACCAACTTTTCCCCTTGGCAAGTGGCAATATGATAGTTACTCTTACCTTGTGAATTTTATTTGCTGAATTTTACTCCCTTATGTTTGTGTATAGAAATGAAAATTTTAATATAACTTCCACAACATATAGATTCAACCAAAATATGAGTACATTTGGCATTTTACACAATAATCCCTTATTTTATCCATGTGGGAGGATCCCTTGTTCGTCTTACTATCACTAGCCTTCATATTTTGGTAAACTACACTTAAAACTCGTAGCATACTTTGAGAAATCTAATTTGCATTCATAGTTGCAAAAAGCAAATGCATTCTCTGGGAAGCCCTAGGAAGAGACAAAATAGCCATATTAATAATTTGGTTACTTGAATTTTTCACCCACCTTAACATTTGAAGCACGAGAAATGATATGCTATGTAAGATACAGACCAATAGAATCCTACACAAAGGACCACTACATAGGTTCAAATGGGTTCCCATAAAGGCTGAGGAGAGAGCTTCAGTCAACCTTAATCCTGGACATAATAATTATGCTGTTAGCAGGTGAGGTGAGGATGCCGTATTAACGTATTTTTCAATTGTTTTCAATGTATTATAGGGGAGTATTTTAGGTATTTAGTTAAAAGCAAAGGTCATTCTAACTTTTTGTTTTCCAAGTGAGTTGGAACTTATTAGCTGGGGCAGATGGTGAGATTACTAACCTGTATATTATATCTTTAGTATAATTCATAAGAGAAATGAGTAAATGTCCATTATCCTATGCTCTTTTGATTAGGTTTCTAAATCCCACTTCCTATGGGAAGCCTGATAATCTATTATCTGATGAATATGAAGTGAAAATTTGATTTTGTATTTCAAGAAGTTTTCCTGATCCTAACCATATTCCATCACATTTCCTATGTGTATGCGGTCTGTAGGATGAGATGAAGTTGGAGAGGCAGCAAGTGCTCTCTTTATTCTTGAAGGTCATGAAGAAGTTCTACAAATACATAAGTGGTATTAAATCAAAACAGGCTACTTCAACTGCCCCTCACCGGAAAGATGTAAGGGAACTACGAAAATACTAATTGCAGTACGATTTCTGTTTCTGTTTCTGTTTCTGATTGCTTTGTTTTCAGATTGCAATGGAACCACATTCGGTATCTGTGGAGGAAGATCTGAATGATGCAGCAAAACAAGTCAAGGTTTGCCAATGTTTTTAACTATTGTTTTTCTAAGTTGCAGTTTGTTTCTTATTTCTAAAAATTATTGCCTTGGGACTTTTTTCAGGATGACATGAAATCCAAACAAGATGGCGCTCTGAACCCCGATTTTCTTCAGCACTATGCCATTTTAGATCAAGAAGCTGATTTTAAGAATGCTTTGCAAAACAGTGGTGGGAGGGCACTCTCTGGTGGTGTGATTAGCGTAAAATCCAACAGACAAAAGATTGAGAAGCATAAGAAGCAGATAGAGAACCAGAAGGCTGAAAAGAAGAGAAACAAGCATGAGCATAGTTCCAAATCAAACAAGAGAAGAAAGTCCTAACCATATTCATGTGCTTGTACTTGTTCTTTTTACCTTCAATTTTGATTTTAACATTGCAGAAATGAGCATAATAGAAGAATCTTCTGTTGCTCTGTGTTTTAAGCAACAAAATCTCCATATCACAAACATGTGTTCCATGGTGGTGGATTGCTGTTCATGTATTCATTATATTACTTAGTGCTGGTTGAAATTTTAGAGTCTGGCATTGTGAAATCCATGTTGTGATCGGAGGCCCCTTTTGTTATTGAGCCGTGCCATAATCCCTTATTCTTTTCAGGACTTTAACTGCCTTCCAAAATTGTAGGAAAGTAATGCAAGAAATAGAATTGATTGCAGCTAGGGCTAAAGATCTGAAAATGCGCATTGTTTTCACGCTAGATGGTGCCTTGTTGTACATAGAACCTATCAATGGTACCGTTGGAACGAATCTTTGAATTCACCATGTAAATTTATAGAAACTCGGTATGAATTACAAGTAAGGAAATTGAATCTAAATTTAATAAAATATTGCTAATGATTATACAAATAAATAGCCAGTCGCTTATACCCAAAGTTCGTGATATTTGGCTTATTTAGGAAATCTCAATGCTTGTGCATTTATAAAGGGGGTTATGCCGGACAATACTGTATAGCTCCCAGACACAAATATTCTGATTTAAAAGCCAAGGAGAAATAATGAACGATAAAGAAAGATTACAAAAGCAAGCAAGCAAGAAGAGCAGTCCTGCCACATTACGGTTTAAGCCAACATGATAGAAAACTACTGACATCCACAAAGCCGCAGAACATACTGAATTGTGCCGTAATTGATCAATGATCACAACAATGTCACCATCCTTATTATTAGGCATTATCAATATCAAGATTTAAAAATTAGTACTGTGAAGCAAAAATGATGTTTCATCGCACCAAACAAGGCAAATGTGGACTAACTGAAGATTTCTAAGCATCGGCACGAGTACAAAAGTTACAACATCTTTCAGCAAATGCATTATGCAGTATACACATTCTATATTCAGTCGTTGCACGTGCAACGTTCACATCTCTGCAGCAAATGATTTACCACAACCGCATGTTTGAGTAGCATTTGGGTTCTTGAAGTTGAAGCCTCCCCCAATCAGTGCATCACTGTAGTCCAATTGCATTCCAAAAAGAAACAGGAGGCTTTTGGGATCACAAACTGTGTGGGGAGGAGTCACAGCAGAATGTCAACATAAGAGGCATGACAAATTAATATAATTACTTTCCATATAAGAGGTTCCCAGTCTTATAACTAACAGCTTGCTAAATGTCCAAGATACCTCATGAGGGTTACTCATTAATATGTATAGCACAACCCAGATCCCTAGAAATCTGAAATCTGAATTACCAACTTATATACACATGTTATTTGCCTTAATTAGCAAGGTAACTCCAGTTTTAACTCACATGTAACGTATCAGATTGCACTAAGACACTAAGATATGAAAGTAACTATTGCAGAACAGACAGTACACGACCAAATTTTGAGGAGAGAGTATCTTCAAAATAGAGGTTTAGGATAAGGAGAACTACCCTTTTAAAAGCTTCTGGCCCACATGTGATTAATCTTTAGCTTATATTACTGAAAAATATCTTACAGCGAATAAGAAGAAAGCAATGATTTATTGATGAAACAAAAAGGTATATAAAAACTTGCAATTATACCTATAACAAAACCATCGTATTCCATAACAGAATCATCAGGTCTCGTAGTTTCTTTGCTCTCAAACTCCATGGTATAAGACAAGCCAGAGCATCCACCTTGTTTGACACCAATTCTAAGACACAGATCTTCACTTCTCTCAGACCGCATCTTATTTAAGTGTTTCCGTGCATTGTCTGTCAAGGCAATAGCAGGCACTAACCCTCCAGCTGTTGATGGTGCTAGAAAAAACAAAAAGGCCAAAGCTCAAGTTAAGCAGATTACCAAACTTTGCAATGATCGTTCTTTATAATCTTATCTTTGTTCAGATATACTGTTTTAAGTATCATGAAGATGCATGTGGTATATCGTAAGCGATGAGGACCACAAAAGCTTCTTGTAATAAGACATTAAACTTATTTATTTAAAAATAAATTTCTAGAAATTTTCTGATGAATGAAATACGAAAGTTCCATTGCATCTTCTAAAAGTGAATAGCTTTGGCAAAATTTGAGAATATATTTGCACAGAATATAAGTTGCCATTTAACAATACAATATACCAAGTCAAAATAATTTTGCAGGGATTCAGTAAGGCAGAGGATACTAAATATGAATGTTAAAATATTCAAAGTCATGCAAATAGAATGTGGAATTAGGAGGACTGAACTTGTTTTCTAAATGCAGCCTTTTCGTACTATATCACATTCTAGTTCTCAACTAGATACTAAACTTGTTATGCAATCTATACATGGTTGGTTATACAGGTATGACACAAGTCCATCTTTCAGCGTAATATATTGGTGATCACCAGGTTTTGAACTTCACAAACCGAACAACAGATTTAGTATAGCAAGATTAAAGAGCCAATAATTTATAGACTTTATCCAAACACAATTTATATTTAAAAAGTCCCTTCCAAATTATACACGGGGTTTACGCTCAAGAACAACAGGCCCTGATTCATAGAAATTTGGAATAATGTAGAGATGAAGAAAGAGTAGGATATGTAGGAAAGCCCATTAACAAAGAATACGGCAGCGAAGACACAAAGCTAAAATAGTATTACATATTCAAAGTCCAAACATGGAATCCCCACTACACATAAAAGAGACTTTTTTTTTTCATTGATTAACCCTTTTAGACGCCCTTCAACAATTTCACCTTATTTTTACATCTAACAGTCACAGTCCTAATTACTCTCATGTCGATTAATATAAACATTCCACAAACTTAAAAAATCATTTATTCAAACAAGACGTAATCTCCAGAGGCAAGCACAACGGATTAAATACCAAAAAAAATATAAATAAATAAATAAATTAAAAGACAAGGAATCGCAAATTTAAGCACAAAGGATACCATATGCAGACAATTTTACCTTCCACAGAGGCTGACCGGATCGACAAAAGGGGCTTCTTGCGGTCGAGACGCGTAGGCGAAAATCGGAAAGAAACAGAAGTAGGACAAGAGAAAGAGGGAAATTGAGCTGGGATTGAAGATTTGTACAAACGTGAAACAGAAGGAGACTGCAAAGTATGAGAGAAGGCCATTGTTCGTCCCAACAACCAACGCTTCCCGCAGGTAATTGAAATTTGGAACAAGACAATGAAGAATTTAGAAGGAAGAACTTGTGCGAGCGCGCGTGTCCGTGTGTGGTTGACGCGTGAGGCTCGTGGCGAGTTGGTGTAGGGCTTGCGGAATTTTGGGGGTTTTTTGTTCTTTTTTTTTTTCTTCTTGAGCCTGTATTTGAGTATTTGCGCATATCCATTTTAATTGTAGCCATCAGAATACGAAGATATTTATACGTACATTATATTCATGTTTACATTTCTTATAGTAATATGAATAGGAGCAAATAATTTTTGGAAAGCTAGTAAAAGCTAAAAAGTTAATGTCTTTGGACACCAAACATAATTCGATAAGTTGATCGGGACAACAGCTTTAGCCATATGTGTGTGTGTGTGTGTGTGTGTGTGTCTGATATACGTAGGTAGGTTATTTATTGTTTATCTTAAAACATTATTACCATAGAAAAATAAAATGCGTGAAACTGTAAACAAATAAAAATACAATGTATTCAATAAATAAAAAATTCATTTGCCATGTTGGTTCCTCAATTTTCATCCCTTTTCTTCTTGTCAAAATCTTCTTAATCCAAATATATAATCAAATTAATATTCATTTAAATTTTAAATTCAAATTATTCTCTCTCTCTCTCTCTCTCTCTCTCTCTCTCTCTCTCTCTCTCTCTCTCTCTCTCTCTCTCTCTCTCATACATATACACAAATACCTAAAATTCAATCATTATATTTATTCAAAATTAAATCAAAACTACTATTCACATTTATGCATACTCCTACAAATCAAAATTATATATATATATATATATATATTATAATTGTACAAATTCAAAAACATCAAATTTATATATATATTATAATTGTACAAATTCAGAAACATCAAATTTTTATTCAAGCAATTTTATTACCAAATCTAGTTTTTCTTCTCAATAAAATCTCCATCATTTTTGTCCCCATTAATACATCCAACCAAACATAGCTTGTAAAAGTTGAAAATCGGAATCACAGTGGCCACGATCCTTGGCGTAAAGCTTTTTTCTTCTTCTTCTTCCAATAAGACCACATTTTCCAGGGAATTTCATACAGAGAGAAGTATACGTTTGAACATTATCCAGGCAATTTCATACTGAGCAGTGTATGTTTGCACACTGCTCATGACTGGTTGAATTCCTAGCCCTTCTCATCCACGGCCACGGGTCACTCAACTGTGCGTCTACACTTATTTTTCTAGAAATTAATTTTCAAAGTACTAAAGAGAAAGAACAAGGTTAGAAAATGCATGTGTTGTATGCCCTGATAGATCAAGGCGTGAGGGAGATAGAGAGAGTAGGTATTTAGAAAAATAAAAATAATTGGGGAATTCTAAGTTGGGATTTTAAGATAGGTAAAAAGTGGAGGAGAAATCATTTTTGAAAAAAATATGACTGAATAAACGAGAATTATGAAGAAAAATCATGTTGAAGCCTAGGGACGGGGTTGTGAATGCTGTCCACAAATCAGGGACTCCTGTGCAGATATTCATCCATTAGCTTGATTTCGGATGACCATACTGCTAATAGGGAAGTCCCTAAATCCTACTCACCATTCCTCAATCTGCATTGCCATTTCTCCCACTCCAACAGGCCTTCACTAGAATCAAATGCTTACCAATTGATCCCTCTTATTATCAATGCTCCATCTCAACTAGCTATCTCGCTCTTCAAAAATTCATCGACATTACTCACTGCATCCCTAGCAGCACAAAACGTGCCATTTTGCTTGGCCATTGGTGGTGATGAATCTTCACATGCGAAAATCACATCTAAAAGATGCCATCAGGGAATTCCTTTGTGACGAAGGTCATGTTCTCTTCGCTATATTTTTTTGTGAATTATTTCCTTTGCTTTCTAGCTTTTCTTTGTCTTACTTTGCTTCATTTAGATTGTTTGCTTCATTGCATCATGTATTGTTTGTGCATTTAGCTATTTCATCACTATTGTTGGAAAGGATGACTTACAATTATAATTATTGGCTTCCTGAAAGTTATATGCTTGCTCGTGGGGTTTTTTATTTCTTTTATTCAAATTAATATTTCAATTTTGAAAAATTAATCCCATTTTTAAGGTAATTAACTAAATAAGCTATCTTAAACGGCGGGATAGGCTTTTTGTTAATAAAATAAAATAAAATAAAATAAAATGGCCGTATTTGGGGAGAAGAGATATAGTGACGTCATCTCACCCATCAGCCCATATTTTAAATCTAGAACGTGGTCTTCTTCCTCATTTTTTCTCCTGTCGATAGCGGCTTATTCTCAAACCAAACACGCTTCTCGGCTGTGCTTCAACCAACAATCCTTCTTCCTCTCCTAAACATTGTAGGTGACGCAAATACGCTTCTTCCTGGCAAAAAAGCAACGGTGATTTTCTATTATTTCAACTGGAGGCGACGACAGAAGTAGCAATTGTATTAATTTGGTGAGTGTCTATTCTTATACTTTTGTTTTCCAAAAATTAATTTGAGTGCCTATATTTATTTTTTTGTATGTTGAATTTCTTTCTTTTTCTTTTCTTTATTGCTCTCAATTTTCTTAATTTTGTTTGATTTATGTCACTAAAGAGACATGTAATTTGATGTGATGAATTGATTAATTGTGGCCAATGGAAGGTTTGTTAATTCTGTGACTTTGCAGTTGATACAAATTGCATAATAGATAGTCTAATTTTGTGACATTGAGCTTTTAAGAATAACGATAAAATAGAAACTGTATGTTGATTGATAGTTTTTTATGTATAAAATACTAATTGTATTTAGAATTTAAATTTTTTTTATACGGATATTGTTTTTTGTTGTAGTAAAAGATACAATTATTAGATACATTTAATTGAAGAAAATATTGATTTAACATATATTATTATTAAAGGCATATGTGTAAATTTTTAAATTAATTCAATAAAGAAAATAAAAATTAAAAAATACTACAATAAAATGCAATTAAAAATATACACACAAAAAGAAAAACCCAAAAATATAAATATATTAATTGTTATAGTTCAAATTTACTTGTGAGTGCTAGACTGAGAATAAATAGATCTGATTGTTGGCCAAAAATGTAGTGCTTCCCAAGAAGCAACCTGTGCTTTTAATATTTTCTTGATGTTTAGTTATGTTACCTTGAAAAGCTTAATCTAGTTACTTGGATATTATGATGGTGAATTTTCAATATTTTATGAATGTAGATAGATATCTTGTTGGTGGATAGGCATAAATCATCAAATTAAAGCATCCTGGAATCTTAAAGGAGTGTCGTTGGATGCTGGTCACGTGTGCCATGTATTGCACAATATGAGAAAGCATGCTTTTGGTGTGATTTGCATGCAACCATACACTACAATATTATTAAAAAGAGTGCTCCACTTCATTAGCCTAGGGTTGTATTTCTGCTTTCCTCGCTTTCATTTTGTTTTACATTAAGGACAATGCAATTAATAAATGTGCGGGATAAAAATACTTCAGTTGTTTAATTGGGGTACACATATTAGTTAATTGTAATGTATTATAGATATTATGTCATGGTTGTGTTCTGTGTTTCGAAGTTTTTATGTTGAACTAAATTGAGAAAACATGTGTTGTTGGAAATGATGGTTCTTGTTTGAGGGTTGTGTTGCATATTGGTTGTTTTTTGGTAATGAAAATGATGGGATAATACGAGACATCGTTAGTGGTACAAAGTATAAGATTATGACTTTGTTGGTAGTAAATAGTATAGAATCTCTATTTTAAAGCCCATCACATAGTGCTTACAAAATGATAGAGTTTAAAAACTTTAGGCTAAGTATTGTACTTAACAGTCTTATATATAAATCTTATCTCATACATTGTTTCATCTTTACTTGAGGTGAAATGTAAGTACTTTAACCAAAAAGATAAATTGAAGCATATGTTTCCCTGTAGATCAAAATTGATGAAAAAGTTGTTGTAAAAAAAATAGAAGTACTCCACTAGATTGAACTACTCAGCAACCGATGATGTGTAAAGACTTTTGTTTATCTTCATATAAAACAGTAGTTCAGCTATGAGTATGCAAGCATTTTAAAAGTGTTGAATGTTGAGTAATCAGAAATGTGTAGAGACCTTTGTTCATCTTCGCATAAAAGGCACACAATACGTTGAGGAAATTGTAATAATAATTAAAAAAACAACAAGAAGAGTAGCTTAGTAAGAATGTATAGAAGATAAGTGTGGAAGAAGGCAAGCACTTTCAAATTGGTGAAAAGTACTTGTACCAGTTAAAAGGAAAGAAGAGTCTAGTTGAGGGGGAGTAATTCTAAAGATGTCTTAAGATAGACTTACCTAAAGTGATCAAAACATTTTATTTTTGTAAGTGTTAAATCATTTTGACACAAACGGAGAGTATTTGTTTATATTATTCTACTCTAATGAAGTTTAGAGTTTCAAATATGATTTTCTTGGTGAATTTCATAGACAATTGAAATTGTTGAAATTGACACCACAAGAAGTGATCTTCAATAATTTGAACATTATTTCAATAACTTTAACATTTTCATTATGGTTGCTCGAAGACTAGCAAACAAAAAAGTGTGGAGGTGTGATAACTCTAGAATTTAGAGTAAATTATTCCCAATTCATATTCAATTTTGCTAGTTCTAGAGGTAATCTATGCATTATTGAGTTGGATTTTATAGTTTACATATGATTTATATGAATGTAAACTATTTCTATGCTCAAAAGATGAATTTTATCATGTTTTTTGGAGATGCAGTTGAGTTGCAGCTGCACATAAAAGAACAATAGAAAGTTATCTTTTGATGCTATCATGATGCTGCCATAATGCTGTTGTAATGCAGTTGTGATCCAATCACACTTTGAAGAGCAATAGAGAGATCCAACTTCATGTTATCACAATTCCTTCCTAATGCAGTTGTCATGAGATTGCATGACAATTGCATTAGATGCATAAGTAGCAATAATTTGAAAAAGAAATTAACAAATAAAAAGAGGAAGAAAAGGGGACGAAAAGAGACAAAAAAAGTAGAGTCTCCCAAACGGGATTGCGACGTAGTAGTACTTGTGAGACAGTTATCTCAGCAGACATCAAAGTCTAAACATCAAAGCATTCTAAATCCAACAAGTTGCATTTATTATAATATAAAAGTCTGTTACATCTTATAGTGAAAAATGAAATAACTAGTCTATTACATCTATAACCTCATTTTTCAATAAACTATAACTAGTAATTCTTCATGTTCTTCATTCTTTTACCAGCCTCACAAGTTCTCTTTCTCGTTTGCATTCTTAGAAAGAGGGAAGTTTCGAAAACATGAGTAACTAATCGCCCAATAAGCAATTTTGCCTTTTTGTTGAAACGTGAACATAGTGAAAATCATTTATAAAATTTGCATGTTCACTTGAAATCACATTTAGAAATTCACATAAAAATAACAAAAAATCATTGTAACACGTACTATATTACATATCTATATCACATATACTTTCCATTGATATGTCTAAGAATTCAGACAGTTCATGTAATATATTTACTAATCAAAATCTTAATTTATAACTCCAGTTAAGGGAGTCACGTGCAACCTTGTGATTGTTTCAATTTTTGAACCAAATTGAGAGAGTTATGTATTCATCCAATAATCCCAATTGAGTGGGCTAGGTGGTTTCAATATTTTACTCCTATTGAGAGGGTCATGTGTTGTACTTATTCTTTAGTGAGTGGGTGGAATTAGATCCTTACACTTTCATTTGATCCCCAAAGGTATTATATCACCTATTTTAATATTTTAGAATTAACTTATCTAAAATAGACAAATAATTGGTACTTGTTCACATCAAAATAATTCATAAATAATCCTTTGAAATAAATCATATAAGATAACAAATTTTTAGAAAAATACTTTATGTAAAAAGCAGTTAAGAAAATTTGTAGTAAACCACTTACGCAATAAAAATTTTATGAGATAAAACCATTTTCAAATGTAGTAGCAAAAACGCAGCAGATAACCTCATAGTTGATTTCAATTTGCTAGTTTGCCTGACCCACGTATTCTAGTTTTGGGGTTCCCTAATTCAATCATGAAATGTTGTTCTTATGTGCCGAATGATGCAACCTATACATTCTATATCAATTCTTACCAACCTCGGATTATTATTTACCTAGAGAGGAGGTTTTTTCTTTTTCTTTTTAATTTCTATTCAGGATATACACAATTGTTATTTCTTGTACCTTGTAAGGTTCTATCAAAAGTATTTCCACAAGTTTTAATTTCAAAATTGGTATGATTAGGCATTAATCATGTAAAAATAAGCTTTCACTTGTGTTCAAGTTTTGTACTCACAAAAACATGGCTTGTGACTACATTGAATCCATGTTTGCAAAACAAACTGCAGCGCATTCTAGAGCACTTCATGCTCAAGTCTCACAATTATGAGCAGTGGAGTTGCAACCGTGGAACAGCCCTTGTGACTGTGCCATCACTCACGGCACCTTTTGATTGTGGCTACGGTCTACTTTGCGATCACGAACATCCATGTTGTGAGTGTGAAGCACAATGCCATGACCGGGCGCGCATTAGGGGCACACCATGCACTTGCAGCGTGTGCCGGTCACCCATCAAGTGTGCACTATGCGCCTGCCTGTGCACAAGGGCCTATTTGGCTCATTTTTCATGTTTTGTGCAATTTTAACATCTTTTTTCAATAATTACATATGTCTTATGGGTTCCTAGAGTCCTTTCAATAAATTCTAGAAATTCCAACTTTACAAATTGATTAAGAATTTTAAACAAAAATGCAAGAATTGCTCATTTTACTTATACCACATTTTTCGTCCAAATCCCTATGCATAATCTCATGCATAATCTAATACTGGCATAACTCGGTAAATATACTATCATTCAAGTTACATATTTGCACAGAAAATTCTCATGTTTCATGTACCTAAGATGTGTGAATCATAATTCCTAGTTACATGCATGGAAATTATAAACTCTAACTAGGAAATTACCTTAAGTTTCTTGTTAGTGCTGAAAATATTTCTCTCCTCTCTGTGGACTGCATGGTTGAATACTTTAGATGGGATGGTTTTATTATTGCTACCATAATGTCCTATTTATACTAGAAAAATTCAATGTTTGAGATATATCGGGTTTCTTTATTTTTGGTTTGAGATAATGCAAATTTTTTTCCTGCCTTATCTAGCTCCTAATTTTTCTTACTTCTATGTTCCATAGATATGGAATAATGTCCTCTTATCCATCTACAAAATTTGGGAAGATTTGGCTGACACAAAAATGCGTATATTTCTTTCCATACTCGACTATCATCACCACCATAATTTTACAAAAAAATTAATAAATAATTAGAAAATTAAATAATTAAATTATCCACCCATAACTTTGCTAATAATATTGTTATTATTTCTAGTGCCTAAAATTATGGGTATTATTGGAGAGGAGAAAAAAGATAAAAAAGGAAGAGAATAGAAAAGGAGGAACCAAGGGGAAAGTTTAGAAAATAAGGAGAAATTCAGCAAAAGCAAGAGGAACATTAAAGATTCACCATCAAACTCCAAACACAAGCTAGAATAAGTCTTATTGTCCTTATCCTTTGTATTCAAGTTTGTGTCTTGGGATGTGTAGCTTTTATATTGAAATGTTTATGTATGTGCCTATAATAGGCTAAATATTATATTTTAGGAACTTATATTTGTGATCATGGATTATTTTGATTTAATTTGACGTTTAATTGTCATTGTTTTGTTATTTGTAATTGATATGCATAATACTTTTAAAAACTTGGCCAATTCTTAGTTGATTTGTAGTTTTGGGAAAATTAATGGAAGTGAATTTGCAAACTAGACTTCAAATCACAAAAATAAATTCTTTTGAAATAACAGGAGCGAAACTATTGAATTTATGTAGGCAACATTGCTAGTCAATGTTTTTAGAACCAGATTAGCGATAGAATTGTACATAATACTGGTTCGCTAGTTCGACCAGTTCAACTGGATTTAAAAACCAGTCAATTAGTATTATTATATATATATATATATGTTGTTTTAATACAAAAATTAAAAATATGTTAATTATATTTTAACATTGCATGACTAATTTGTTTACGAATCAATGTAGAATTATTATTTGGCTAAAAAAAAATTTAATTATTTTTCAAATTTAAACAAATTAAATATATAATAATGGATTTATTAGTTCTTAATAACTTATTTATTATGTATAAATTAAGTATATAACCATATACAAAGACAAAAATATATATATACTTATTTAAACAATTGTTATGGTATAATATTTATTTCTTTTTATATATTTAAATTTTTATTTATTTATTGTTTTCTTTATTGTTATATTTCAATCTAGTTATTTATTTCTATTTTTTTTCTATCCCTCCTTTGTTTCCTTTTTACCCTTACCTTCCCTTTTCTCTTCCTTTCTTCATTTTCTTCCTTCCCTTCCTAAATTTTTCTTCTTCTTTTTCTCCAAAAATAAATGAAAAAAACAAAAAAAAAAAAAATCAAACTTGGCAGCCACCTAGACCAGCTAGCTAGCCAGTTCCCAATTAACCTAGTCAAACAGGTTGGGCTGGTCTTATTTTAAAAATATTATTGTTAGTCATAAAGATTTATACTCGCTTGGATTAGATTTGAGGACTTATGAGTGCATGTTTAACCTTTGAATTGAAGTTCCAATAGAGCTTAGAAGGATATATTGGAAATTTTAGGATTAATGACACTAGCAATAATATTTAAATTGATAATTAATGAAAATTGAATAACATAAGGCATCACAAAAGTACTGAGATTTCATTTTACATTGAGGCGTTTCAGCATTTACCTAGTTTTCTTAGACTTTCCCTCCTTAGTAATTATTATTTTTATTATTGGCTTAATTATCTTACATTTAATTTGATTGACCTAACTAATATACATATAAATAGATCAATAGACACCAATTTAACTTCTCTGTGGATTCAAGACTCTTACTCTATATCACATGATCATGATAGTTATGTACTTGCAACTTTGCACTAATCACACCTCCACATTCACATGAAAGTAGAAAATAACAATAAATTTAAACACAGTATATAGTCAAGAAGTTTGGAGTCACCACTTCCAACCTATGGAAAGAGTTCAACTAACTTTATCATTACCAGATTAGAATTAATCTTGGAAATAAGATATAAAACACTCCATCTTGCCTAAGCATTCCCTTGATATCAACTTATTGGTGCTACTACAACGAACTTCCTTATCAATTCTTACCTATAGTTGACAAGGAGTCCTGCTTACAAAAACTCAACTCATAACATATAATGTGTGGATTAGTGTGTGACACTCAATTTAGCTCTCTTAATCAATGTGGGTGGTCCACACAAGCACTTGTGTAGTACTTTTGAATTTATAGAGGTTTTTCCTCAATAGTTTTCTTCAAAGTACGCTATAAATCTTATCAAACATTTGTAACAAACTTGCAATAGATCATGTTTACATAATTTGAGCTTTGTTGCAACATCATAGCAGTCTTTCCTTTTATTTGGAGTTTTGTACTAGATTTAGTCTTATCAAATTCCTATATTTTATAAATGAGTATTTTCATTTAATTTGACGCAATCTTTGAATGACTCCAATTGGTATATTTTTCATGATAATTATTAACTCCAATATTTTAAAAAACAAATCGAAATTTATTCTTACAAACTTGAAAACAAATTCTATCAATAGAAATCAAATATTATAAGATGAGATGAGCTTTTAAAATACTTGAGAACTTATGTGTGCCACTTGATATCTACCGTAAGAGAAAAAGGCCCTCGGGACTCCAAAAGGGTTATAATCCTTTATTTTCTTATCTCAAGGCTACACTTTTACTATGATTAGTTGCTTCATGGCTAGTGTAGGCCGATGTTAAACCTAAATTAATGGGCCATTGCCACAATTTGGTGAAATTTTAAGTGTTGTAGATCAACTATATAAAGGTTTGAGGTATAACTTGCAAAATCTGTTGAGGAGTCATTTGATACTATTTTTCTAGAATATTTTATTTTAAAAATTGTTGCATTTTACATATATTCATTGCGACCAACAACTCTATATTTTGCAAAGCTATTGCATAACCTTTATCTGCACAAATTAATGTTATGAAATATATAAGAAAAATCAAAATTGAAAAACATGTAGATGCAACAAAGTTAGGGGATTTTTTGAAATAGGATAACAACAATTATACTAAGAGGGTGTTTGGTTAAGCTTATATTTAATAGCTTATAAAATCATTTAACTTATAAGATGTTTTTAGAGTTAAGATTATATATTTTATTGTTGGCGTGGCACTGTTGTGACAATGACATGGCGGTTAATGTCTGCTAACTTGGAAGTAATGGGGTGCATGCATGGCACATGTGTTAGTAGTGATGTAGCATCAATAATTTTTTAATAAAATATTATGTAATTTTCCATGTCATGTAGAAAAGATCATGTGTAATCTTTTTCACCATGTTTTGGGATTTGTTTGTTTTAGTTAAGTGTTCATGAATAAATGGAAATCAAAGTTGTTTGACCTGGAAATTTGATGAGATTATATAATTTTGTCCACATCATGTTTGTTTGTGACATAATCTGAAGAAGTAAGAAAGTATCTCATCTAGAAAGGAATGTTTGACTGGTGTAAGAATACCTGATGCAGAGATTGGATGGGAAGAGTTGTTTTGAATTTGGTATGGATTTCTAGTGATATGGTCTCAAAAAAGAATGGAATTCATTTAACTTTAAAGATTATAAAGGTTGGAGAATTCAAAACGCAGCTCAAACTTTATAGACTTCATGAATTGATGAGTACACTTAGTGAAACTATTGTCCTTTTGTGGTGAGGGTTAGATTCTAGGTTAAAGTGAGTGGAAAAAAGAGCGAGCAAGTGAGGGAAGAGTGAAACACATTCAGAACAACCTAGATACCATTAGTGGACCCAATTGAGCATACACTTAGGCATTGTGAGGTTGTTTAAAAGTGCTTGAGAAGTTAAGGTTAATGAGAATTGATCATTTGGAGTGTTTCACTTGAAGCTTGTTGTCTGTTAATTTGATATACTAGAATCTTTTCCCTTGGCTAGTGCATTGTAGATGTAAGAGAAAGCCTCTAAAGTACATTAACAATTTCATTGTTCATATTTTTTACTTTTTGTCTTTACATAGTGTTCCGCATAATTGTTCTCAACATGTAGTGTTGCAGCTTTTAATCATAACTGGGGACATGATATTCCAAAGCAAATTTGGTACAAAAAACTTTAAGGTCCTTGCTAGAAACATTTTTGACTAAAGTAGTTGTCATTGAAGAAACAAAGGATGTGGACAACTTGACGTTGGATGAGCTGATTAGCTTTTTACAAACGCATGAAATGAATATACTTTAAACCAAAAGTGATAAGGAGATAGCTCTCAAGAGTGAACAAAGTTGTTAAGGTAGTGTGTGTTGCAACATCCTATTGATATTTTAAGTCAAAGCTTTAGGATGATCTGAGAAGATATCCTAAAGGTTTTAAGACTAGCAATCCATGACAATAAAATTAAATCGATAATTAACATAAGACATTCATCATTATGAGTCAATCACATCACTTGGAACTATATTTTCTAATCATTGTTATTCATTCTAGTATTTGTCTACTTTTGTGAGTGCTTGCCAATAATTTTATTGTCTACTTCTTCCGTCACTTTCCAATTTCATTCCGGCTATTTAAAGAAGCTTAGCTAATAAACACTTAGTTATACAATAGACACAAAACCCCTTCTCTATAGATATTACATTTGTTCTTGCCTAGTACTATCTTTTTATTATTTATTACATTGGTGTGGGATAAAACTCATAATCTAACAATGCCTGTCATGTGAGGGTGCATCACTGATTAAGCATAAATCCCTAATAGCTCATTGATTCAGTGGAGATAAAAGCTACTCTTAAAAGTGTGGTGCTAGTGGGTTCTCTTCTTCCATCTTTGTTACTCGTTCTTGTTTACCCTTAAATGCTCGACACCTATGTAGCATTCTCTTTATTTTTGGATCAAAATCAAGATTTACACTTTTAGTCCTACACATAGAAAATTCTCCAAGAACAAAACTTTAACCTACAAAAGAAAAAGTTTTATTTCCAAACAAGTAGAAAGAAAGTCTCATAGAGAAGAAATGAAGAGAGACATAAAGAAAAACAAAAAGAAAATAAAAAATGGCCTAATCTAGTGTTCCCCTAAAGTATTTGATGGCACCCATTATCCTCCCCTGTAACAACACCAAAATTTGAAGTGCATTGTCACCACACCAAAATTAAATGTCAATCAAACCAGTACATGTGCCCACACTAATTTAACAGTTTCACTTCTATTAGGAATCTAATAGGATTAATGATTACAATTGAATGTCTAACATATATGTTTTACTCCTATTATTCTTCACAAAATTACAATTAATTAAAGGGGTGATTGAAATTCAAGCCATCTATTGTAAATAACAAATATAAGGATAATTAATCAAAAGAAAATTCATACGTTCATAGTCTATCACAATCATAAGGTCCTAAAAAATAATTTAGCAAGCTATAAAAATTTCAAAACTAATTAATGCTAAATTAATCATATCCAACAAAGTCTTAAAAACAAAAAAAAGTGAATATTCTTAGTGTATGAGATGCGTTGAATAAAAATTATCCCAATCTTTACATATCCGCCTCCAAAAATTTTGCCTTCTCTCCAAGCAACTTGTTTGAGACTTTAAAATCTCCTCTCTACATCTCCAAACCCTGTTCTATGTGAATTATGACTTCTTTTCACATGTGGGGTATAGTAGAGGTGGAACAGACAAGTTAGCCCTTGTTTGGTGTGTTTTAGCAATTTGCTCTATGATTGTGCTAATATAGCTTGCAATCGTAGCCTTCATTAGAACTGCAAGAATCTTTCGCAACAAACAACATCCTTCTATTTGCTTGATTCATTGTGGTAACAAATGCCTTTAGGATCACAACACAACATCTCATGACCACAAATGCCTAATGTAGTGATGTCCAGATCATCTTGCACTTTTATGGTGCAGCTGCAAAATATTGCCTCATGAACTCGGTAGGCTCTCTCACCAATGCAAGATTTGAGCACGAGCTTGTCTTTTGCACTTTCTATTTGCAATTAAGAAGCCATTTCTTACAATCACAAACTCCTTTCTTGTAATTGTGACCTGCATATTCCAAAAGTGGTTTTAAGTGTATGAATTGTTCCAAACTCAATCATTTTTACCCAAAAACACTTAAAACACATACAAAACATGAAGTTAACACATTTAAGCATTCTCAATCAATTCCTCTTGCAATTAACATACAAAATAGTTAGGAAACTAGCAAAAAAATATGTTATAGAGGGGTAAAAGTACTATAAAATCCAGAGTTATTAGACCCCCAACACTTAAGATTTGCTAGTTCCTAGCAAACTCCACCCTTTTCAGTAAACTGATGAAGACAACCATGCAAACCATTCAAATAAAAATTGATGAAGGTTAAGCATAAAATATGGCCATTACTCTTAATTTAAGAGTAAGAAAACAAATAACTCATATGATTTATAAGGCCATTTACAAGTACAATAGTTTCAACTCAATTTCACCCTTAAAAAGTCTATGCGTGGCATACCCACCCTTAAACAGCTAACTCTTGATGGTTCTATTACAAATAAAGATAATCAATTTCAAAACAACTCACTTCAATGCAATCAATCGCCTCTCTTCAAACAAACTCCAATAATGCAAGAGACAATCAATAGGACTTCAAGGTGTAGGCTAAGTCAAGTAGAAATGGACTATAACTTGGCAGAATTCGCTTAACCTCTTCTCCTCTTTTTTCTTTTTTCTTTTTCTTCTCCCCCACACTTATTCCATTTCTTCCTTAGCGAGCTTATTATGTTTCCTTGTAATATTGAGAGCCTTTTTATGCAAAGGTGTACTAAGGTTATTGCACACCCTCGATTTCTCAATCCTCAACAATCAAGGGACCCCAAGCATACTTATGGTCTAATAACCATTTTATGCAAGAAAGAATAGAGGTCTCTGCATAATTGTGGTTACTAAGTCAGATTAACGAACAGAGTAGAATATTTGGGCCCATGCTTACTTTCCTCCAAAATTTTTCTCCTTTTTTTCTCATAAAAAAATCAAAAAGACAATGCAATAGGCTCAAATAAAGATGGAAAAGAGGAAAACAATTTTGAAGGGACTGCTTATATCATTTTTATCCTTTTTTTATAACTTTGTCCATTTTTCAAGGGTGTCTTAACACACTAAAGTAAGAACTACTTTCCTAACCAACCATCTATCCCTACATGATAGTACTTAAGAAATCAAGCATTTTAGGGTGGAGGTAGAGTGTGCAAATGTGTTGGACTTCTTGCAACAAAATTAAGCCAAAATTCGCCATACCAAAAAATAATTCCTAATTCATGCCTTCAAAAAAACAAATCCCAAAAAAAATTAATCACAAATTAATTACAATAGCCACAATATCAATCAACCATTATCAATCCATAACAATTATACCAAAATAATTCATTATCTAGTATAGTTACATCATTTCATCCAGATGCATCATTTAGGTACATATGTCAAAACAAAAATCAAATAAATACATCAATAAGTACATCCATGAAAATCCATCAACATCAACATGACCCACTAACAAATACAAAAATGCACTCCTTCCCCACACTTAAGTGTTGCATTTTCCTTAATGCAACAAGATACAAATAAGCTTGTAAAAAGATAAAACAAAGAAAAATACAAATTAGGGGATGAAGTCACTCTTAAATTGGTGACCTATGCAAGCTTATCTATCAGTGGGTAATAGGGCTGACATGGCCTAATGGGAGGCATTTGTGCTATTTGGAATGGGATGTCTGGGTAGATCTGTCGGAAATACTTGGTCATGTTCCTCTGAAACTCTATCATAAATTCGACCTGCTAGTCAAATCTACTCTAAATAGTATAGTCTATCTGGTCAAAGTGCTGCTTCATTCCACCCTATGATCTTTGCAATGCTTGAATATCAAGAGAAGAAGCAATCATTAGAGGATATTATCAGTAATCTTGCAAAGTCTACCATTGAAATGATAGGTAATTTAGCAAAGACTTCGTAGGATTACATGAATAGAACTGCCACTTTCTTACAAAACCATTTGGAGTCCATAATTTGAAAACAGACATAGCCAAGCTAATTGAGCATGTCAAAAATGTACAAGTAGTGGAAGATACGGAGGGGGCGTAGCCTATAGCCAAGCAAGAAGAAAATATGGAAGCAAGTCCACCACCATACAAGCAAATACCATACCCTCAAATGCTAATTTCAGCAAAAATAAAGGAGTAGGTATATAAGTTTTTGAATGATTTTGAAAAATTAGATATAAATGCTCCATTAGTTGCATAAATCAAGACAATTCCACATTTTTCCAAGTCTCTGCAAGTTACCTCTAGGAAAGGAAGTTAGAGGAGATAGAGGATAACAAAGAAGAAAGACATGTTTTACATTCTAAACTTAAGGATCCTAGTAGTTTCTCCATTCCGTGTATCATTGGGAGCAGTTCATGTAAAATATGTTGTATGTTTGGGTGTCAGTGTAAATATTTTAGGCACTTGGCATAAAAGTAGTGAAACCTATTGAAATGCCAGTGAAGCTCGCTAATAGATCTACCTAAAGACCTCTAGGAGTAGTAGAGAATGTTCTAATTAAGGTAAGTGACTTGATTCTACCTTTAGACTTTGTTTTCATGGAGATGGAAGGAAAGCAGACACTCTTAATCCTAGGGCGCTTTTTGGCCACCACCAATGTTGTGATTGATATAAAAAAGGGTAGCCTAACATTGCATATAAGCCCTAGTGAGGTAAAATTTTTCATGTATTCTACACCTATCACTATGCACACAAAAGAGAAAGAGAATGTATCTAGACTACATATGATTGTTAATTCTACTAACAAGTTTAGTGATTCAACAAATGCATAGGATAATATAGTACAATGCATAATATAGAGGAAAAGCAAGTGTGGGGGAGCTAGTAGAAGGTGCAAGGGAAGAGCTAGTGAGTGAGAAATGAGGAAGGAAAAAAGACGAAAGAAGAGAACAAGGAAAAAGAGGGAAGATGACGAAACTCATAGAGGGCTATGAATCCCCCAATTCTCCTTTAAACCACCCTAACCCATAAGCGTATTTTTGGACTATAGACAATAAATACAATACTTCTTGAGAGGCAACCCAAGCCATTTTACTACTTTTAGTGTGTTATTTTAAGTTTTGTTAGTTTGTTTTTGCATTTTGAATGGAATAACATTTTGTACTCAGTTTTGGCACCAAATCGTACAACTAATGAAAATGCCCTATGGAGTAAGGGGAAACGTGTACATTGTCACACTCCTTGCCTTCCAAAGGTGCCTAGAGGATAGGCTAAATGCAGTAGAGTAACGAGACGAGAGCAAATTCCCCGCCGACAAGGAGACAAGAGATAGCGCCAAACCTCTAGGTTGTATCTAAGTTGCTTTTTTCATTATTGTGGTTATATTTGAGCATAGGCAACTTAATAAGAGTGGGGGAAGAGTAATTGAAAATATGAATGAAAGTGTGTTGAAGCAAGTTGAATGCATGTGTTCAAGGAGTTAAGAATTTTATTCATGCAAATATGCATTCTACTTGATTTAATTTGTAACATGAATATACCATGAATTTTGTGGCCACTATACATAATTTATGATAAAATTCTTTTGTGAAGTTTTGCTACTTGGTTTGTTAATTATTCTTGAGAATGGAATACTAGCCTAATGTTGAAAATGTGGTTCCCATTAATAAATGCACAACACTCTTTGATTTTTAGTTACAAGACTATTTGAGAAGTTTAATAGTGAGGATACGATAGTTAAGTTAGAGACATAAGTCATGACTTGAGTATTATTGAATTCTATAGATAATGAGTGAAGTTAACTAGAAAAAAAAAAAAAGAGTGAGGACTTAGAACATTTGAGTGAAAAATCTTAAAAAAAAAAAAGCAAAGGAAAAAGATGTGAGCATGTAAAAGGTTTTCTACTCCATTGATTGATCCAACTTAATATTCGGGATTGCACAAAAATCTTTGTTCATTCTTGCATGAAGTGGATGCCCAATTAAGAGAATACAAAAAATTTGTGTAAAATGGCTCCCAATTAAGTTAGTTGTAATTTGACTAATTAGGGGTGTGTAGTAACCCTTGTTCACATTCGTGAAAAATGGCTCCCAAATGCTTAAGAAGGATCCTAAAGCTCACCAAAATGATGCAAAAAATAAGTGGGGGAGGACAGGAAAGTAGAAAAGAAAATAAGTTAGGCCCACACTAGTACTCTTGGTTAGTAGTGATGTTTGAACTTGTTCAAAAAAGAGTGGATTGATACTTTGGGTGAGCCGTCTTAGAATTAACGCACATATACAGAAATTTATGCTATAAACATTTAGGTCAAGGGTGCTTAATCTTGAATAAGTAGGAACTAAGCGACTTGTGTGTGTATTTACTTTCTAAAATTAAAAAAGGTGGCCAAATTCATAGTTTTCATGATTTCATGCCTCAATAATTTACTTGAAAAAAGAAAATGTTTTCTTGGAGACACGCTAATGAGTAAGTGTAGAGGTGTGAAAACGGGTGATTTTATAGCATAATGGTTCCCCTTACCCCTTTTGTGTTTGGTTTTGTATGCATATTAAGTTGAAATGGTTAATATATGTTTTCATGCATGAATTATTCTAACTTTGATGATTTGGAGGCATATGAACATATTTTTTAGGTTAATTAATTGATTTTGAACATTTTTTACACTTAAATTTAATTTTGGTCTACATTTCAAGTTTGCAACTATGATAGGAAAAGCCACAGTCGCAAAAAGTGATGCTGTAACTGCGGAACTCAATCGTAGAGCAATTTAGAGATGACTGCATTCAGCATTCATGTTAATGAAGAAAGGAGGTGTGGTGGCGATAAGCAAGTTCACGAGTGCGAAGTGGGCCATGGAACACATTGAATAGTGAAATAGAACATGTTATAGTTGATGCCACAACTGCAAAAGAGGATTGCACATCCGCGAGGAGACCATGCATAGTAGCAGAAATTGAGATGCAAAGGTTATGCAAACTCTTGCTTGGGTTCACGAGAGTGGAAAAAGATTCATGAGATGCTGTGCAGAAATCTGTGAGACACAATTTTTAGGGCTTTCTTGTCTTTTCTCACACATACACCAACCTTAGCTCCCATGCATGTATATTTCTGTCTTCCACACGATTAGGAGAGCATTTTAGAATATTAGTTACACTTTAAACACTTAGAAATCCTAGGAAATAAGATTGAAGAGGCATAGATAAAGGAATTTACACCACTATTGAAGAGCATTTTTTATTCCACACGAAGTGCAAAATTTTAGACTAAGTTTCCTAAACTTTTTCTCTTGTTTTTCACAATGTCTGGAATAATGAATAATTAGTGTTTGTTTTCATTGAATTTATCATGCATTTCTAAATTATTCTTTAGTCTCTTGTAAGTGTTTGGTGGACTATGTATATATTATATTATAATTAATTATCCTTGCTTTAGTTATTTATAATTAGTGAATTGATTAGTAATTATAGGAGTTGATTAACCCTATAATTAAATTGTGGCTGTGTGATGAATAACGAAAATAAAACTTGTGTGCTAGACATACAATTACAAACATTAATCTTGTGAAAATAATAGGAGTGAAACTATAAGATTAGTACGAATAACACATTGTTAATTATAGAGTTTAATAACTTAACTTGATTTAACTAGGGAATACCCACTACAATCTTGAGTTAAAACTATAGAAGAGTTTGGAAGAATATCTTATAAATTTTAAAATTAATAATTTTTAGTAAGGTAATTAAACTAATAATTAATTTAAATTGGTATACATTGGGGACCAAGACATCACAAGAGTCTAGGTTCTTCGACACTTGGTACTCCATTATCTAATTTTGTTACTTTGGCTTTCAAGATATTTGCTTTCATTATTTAATTTTAACTTTCGCTACCTTCTAGCAACCAAACTAATAGAATCCTGGTTACACTGATAAACACAAAACCCATCTATGTGAATACAACACCCATACTCACCACAGTAATAGTTTGATAGAAATTTAATTTTAGTGTGGTTACAACACGCATCAGTCCTATCCACTTAACAACTCATTCATTTAAGTTCAAAATTTTTTCAAAACATTAAGCTAACATACAAAATGGTTTTATTTTTATGTTGCACACATATACTCCAAATACATATGTAATTGCATCATTTTTTATGTGTAGTGCCTTGTGAGATGTGATGGATACCATTAGATATATTATAACAAATAATTATAATGGCTTTTAACTTTGCTACTCCGACCTATCCATGGATACTTGAGAATTTTAGTCTACAAAATTCAAGGCATTCCTCTAAACAACACCCTCATCTTGTCTATTTAAAGTTGCATTGTTTTTTCTTATGTCACATAATTACAACATAGTTTGGCATCCATATAATTTTTCCTCGTCACATAGTTCTTAGAATAAAAGGGATGATTAAGAAGTTATTTTCTATATGTTGTAAAATTGTTTGATAATGCTTTAAAGCTATGAGTGCATACCTTTGTGTAATAAGCTGCCTTTTCTATGTTGTTTGTGTGAAGAACTATTACATTGTCCAATTATTTTTATTAGGAACAATTCACTTGAGATCTAGCCAATGTGACAATAATGGAGAAGTTTTTCAGCAAAAAAGTTAGCGAACCATTGAGAAAGCACTTGTACCGATTAAAGACTTCTAATATAAAGGCCACTTAGATTATCATGGAGAGATGGGAGAATATGTTGGCTTAATAGAGAGAGGACATGTACAGGGCAATATGTGAGGAAACAAAGCTCATTGCATTTTTGACTCCATCTAAACTTCACTGAGACAAATCTATATCAATGACAGCCTATAGCGATCGATTGGTAAGATCATGATCTATAACTTTTCATATTTTCTTTCATTTACATTACATATACATGTATTAATCAAGCATACTTGAACAACAGAAAATGACTTTTGTAGACATTCCACTCCCTTGTAGCTATGTTCCAAGTTTGAAAGATGCAACAAGAAAATGGCAAGTGCACGTGTGCAAACTCAAGGTGAAAGTTTAAGCTTTGCATTGTTGCATATTAATTAACCTAAATAAATATTATTTATCTAATTACATTTTGTATGTTGTACAAAATGATATAGAAAATTCATGAAGACTTTACTTTAAGGAGGAAGTTGGACTTGGATGTAGGAGTGCATTTAGCTCTAGCAACATCAATCTTATCATGTCTGCCTTTAGTGGTTTCAACAAGAAAGCTTGTCAAGTATGGGCTCCAAGTTAAAATCATTTAAAAGTTAGTCATGCTCATCATTTGCTTCCTTCTTATGATTCATGCACCTGAAATAAACTTGCTACATGAGAATCTATATCAAATTTTAATGGAGCTATAGGAGATTAGGTCTAAGTTGCAAAACACAAGGTCCATGTTGGAACACAAAAAAGCTATATTGAATGAATATATGAAACAAGTTAATCTCTATATTGAATGAATATATGAAACAAGTTAATCTCAAGGGTGACGACTTCAACATAGGTTCAACTAGCACATCACATCCTAAAGAAGATGAGGAAAAGGAAGATGTTGATAAGTTGGACACAGATAATTGATGTAGCTTATTTGCTCTCCTACTACAAACATTTATTTCTGTTTGAAAACATTATATACATACATACATACATACATACACACACACACAATGAATTCTATATTTGTGTGTTTTTTAATAATGACTTGTATGATTGGATTGTCAATTGATTATTTACATATAAGTTGAAAATAATTTGTTTTAAATAAAAAATTGCAAATGAATTGGAAAAACCATTTCGAATTTGTTCCAAATTTGTTTCAAAATCATTCCAAATCCATGGCAATAATCTAATTATTCCCATACCAAGGTCATCCCAAGGTCTCTCAAATTTAACTCATCTCAACCTAACCAATGTCATCTCAAATCCATGCCATAGCTAGACCGTCCCTCAATAAACCATCCCAACTCTATCTCTAAATGCCACCATTCCAAATCCATCCTACAAAAGCCACTTTGAATCCACCCCTAATGTTGGCTGCCCCATGTTCGTCTCTTGACAAAGTTGTCTCTAATCTACCCCTACTACCAACCATCCCGAATTCATAGATAAAAATGATGCCAAAATCGTCTCAATAAAGCCATCTCAAAAACCATCTCAAAGTAACCCCAATATTCATCTTGGGTATTTGAGTAGGATGGCTTTTGGAATGGTATAGAAAATTTATCTCAAAGCTTTCTCAAATCAGTTTGTAACCAAAATATGGAAGGGTTTTTTGAGCAAAATCCATTCTAAAAAGTTATTCCAATCTGAATAATTTCTAATTGTGATAATTTATCATAATTGAGAGTATGCTAATTTGGATTATACCCATTAGGTCCGTTCAACGAACACAATATGAGTTTAATACGTGGGACTGTTGCCAATAAGTCCTACATTGTAAGTCTCCAAGTGCTTAAAAGAACCAAAACATTTAGCTCTATTTGGATGTAGATTTAGAATGCTTTTATACCATTTAAAATACTCACTAACATACCATTCAACGTAATAACTTTTTTATATCTTTTCTTTCTTGTTTTCATATTATTTCTAAATTTTAGTACCATCTTTCATCTCCATCAAAATTTGCATCCAAAATAGATTTTTTGGATGTAAACGACGGTGGGAAAGAAAATTAATGCGAAATTTTAAGAATAGTGTAAAGATAAGAGAGTGAATAAAATAATAAATATTGTAATAGCCCAAAATTTTGGGAGTTAATTAACCGGATTTCAATTAAAATTTTGGTGAATGATTAAGGAATTAAATTTAGCTTATACCTTATTTTGTTAATTTTTAATTTAATTTTCGTGTGTAATTATGGAGAAATAAGGAAAGTGAGTAAAAATGGAGATATGCTCATAATAGACAACCAAATCCTGCCCAAATATTTAGGTTATCTAGGAGAGGAGTTATTATGCAATATGGGAACTAAAAAGGGATTTTTAAGATAAAAAATTCGTGTGAAAAATTCCAGAAAATGTAGGAATTTAATAAAAAAGAAATATGGGTGTCCTAGGATAACAAATTTTTTTGCCAATAAATATAGACATAAGGAGAAGAGACTTATCATGATAGGAGACCTAAAAATAGGAAATTAGGCTTAGAAATTAATGTAAAAATCGGTAGAAAAAATAAATATTGAGTTATGGTAATTTTATGACTCTTAAATCATAAGAATTCCATTCCTACCCAACTCTTAATCCAAACCCTAATATAAATACATATTTTAAGAGAGAGAGAAAAAAAATTATTTTAACACTTTAGAGAGGTAGCCGGCCATACGAAGGGTAAGAGGGGATTTTTTTGACTTTAAAACACGATAATTTGAAATAAATTCTTCACTGAATTTTACATTTATCATGCATACAATTAAAAACCCCTCATACACATGTTATAGGCACATGAAAATATGAATTTAAGAGACCTACACATAGGTTAGTTCATGAGGTTGATATTAAACTCATGTGGTTATGTGTAGAAAATTTTAGAAAGTGCGTATTGGTATAATATGTAAAATTCTTAAATCTATCCTAAATACTTTCAAAAAATTGGTCAACAAGATTGAGCTAGATTTTCATAGTTGGGGTTCAAGAAAATATGCCTAAGGACCCTTGGAATACCTATAGGAACAAATTTTGGTGATTTGAATTGCATAGAGGATGAAAATAGCCAAACAGTGTCTTACGCATGGTAGTAGCTATCGCGTCTCACGGCTGCAAGAATCCTTGTTGCAATTGGGGAAGGAAGGCGCTTTCACGGTTGCAAAGCAAATTGCAGGCTCAGGTAGAATGTCCCACAATTGGTTTCATGAGTGTGATGTGTAAATCGCCACCTATGGTGTTGAGCTTCGCAGACACGAGGCCTAGGCACAATACCAAGCAAAATATGCCATGATTCTTGGTGCAGGTGCTAGTCTCCATTCGGCGGTTGCAAGGAAGAATAGCAAAATGAGACAGAATGCTTTGCGGTTCAATTCACGATGCAAAACCACTTTTTGTAGTTGCGAGACTTGTTTCTGCCAATGTAGAACATGAAAGTGGAAGAATATTATTTCCACATAATTAAGGTCAATTATTCGATTTTGAGGCTAAAATAGGTTTAAATATGTTATTCAAGACTTAATAGAAAATAGGAAACATTAAGCAAGTAAATCCCAAATATGGAACCCCACTCAATAGGTAATCAAAAATCTAAAAAGATAATAAATGAGACATGTAAGATATATACGAAAACACCTAAAGGAATAAAATTCTTGTTGAATTGAATATAAAATAGAAAATTATTTGATTGAATAGGACGTTAGAAATTGATTTTTGATGAGCCAGTGATTAATAGGATTAGTGTTAGGTAAGTTATTATACCTTGTTAGTTTTACAAATGATTTCTAAACTAATTTTAATATTGCAACTGAATTTCGTTACGTTATTAAAAAATTATTTCATAATATTATTCTTGCTTAACGAAAGCGTGATTTTGGAATGTTAATTTTCTACGAAACTGAAATTATTTTTATGCTCTTGCAACTTCGATGTGAGTTATTGTGAAATAAAACTATTTTAAATTAACTAGTTTGAAATCGAATACATGAAATAAGATGTGAAAAAGTGTCTCATGCGTTGACGACGATAGTGTAAATTAAGTTTTGCCTTCCAATCAAGTAATAGATTAGGACCCGTTCAATCAAGTTGAAGTATTGGGGTTGATAGCGAACAAAGCTGATATGTGACTCTATCCATCAAGAGTGAGGATACCTTCTAGATGGAATTGAAGCCTTAAGGCTGTAATGTCACAGCCAATTACATGTAACTCTCTTTAGTCAGAAGTATAGATTAAGGGGTTAATTAATAGAAATAAATACACGAGTACGCATCACTATGAGTAGGTTGAGTAATATGGATCTGTGAACAATATGATTAATGAGTTGGTTGGACGAATTTTGAAATGCTTCAATTTTTGTGAACTATTATTTCAAAAATGTAATTCATATTGTCTGTTTAAAATTGTGTTTTATTCAAATTTGTATTTTTTGCTCACATTTTATAAAAACTATAAAGGCTAGAGGTACCATTATTAGGTGACTTGTCATTCACGATTTTTCAAGTGCTATTTCTTGCAAAAAAAACAAATGAGGGTGCAAATTAGCATGGGGATGGTAGTCCTGCAGAGAGAGACAAAGACCTTTATCTTAATTTTATTTTATTTGTGCTATTTCATTAGCAAATAAGAGCTAATGATTGATAAAATACTTGCGACACAGTATTATGATTATTATTTCAGATGTTATCTTTTGTGTATTTTATGACATTTAATGAGATAGTTGTTATGATATTAGTGGCTTTGGTAATTGTTTACGAGTACTGCCGTGTTATGATCCTTAATTCGAAATGTGAAAAATATTATTTAAATATGTAGTTATTTGGTAGAATGGATTTTGATGAGAAAAATTATATACATAAATTTGCATTTAAACGCATGCAGCCCTTGTCTTTTTATTTGAAGGACGGCTTTTGTTTGATGAGAAGTAAAAAGGTACATAGTAATAATAGCTGGGGAAAGGAAAAGGTTGCTGGACATTCAACCAATATCAATGTACATGATCCATCATTGTATGTCGAAAGTGCTTTCAATGCCACCACTACATCTTATCATTTTGTTGGACCTAATAATTCTATTAGGCACGACTTGTTGAACAAACTCCTTAAATTCTATCGGCTATTTCTGTTACTGATATTAATATATTATATTGCCTTTCCATTATAATATGTTTTGACTTTTTAATAATTTTTATAATTATCCTTAGAAATACAGGTACACAGGTTGAACGGCTTTTCACCAGAAAAAGAATATAAGCCCAAAAGCATGAGTAGTAGTTGAGGGCTTCAAATATCATGAGTTGAATTTGTATCAGCACATCAAACATTTACTCAGAATCGCAGCGTGCTATGTTAATTAATTACAAGCACTGTATTCGTTTTCTTGTTTTTTGATGGGTTTGGAATCATTAAAATGTTAACAAAATGAACGTATGATAAAATCAAATTTTTATTTAAATTTAAATTTTTCTTCTTTTAAATATATTTTAAAATATTTAATATTCAATTATTACAAATATACACAATTAAAATAATATATATATATACACACACACTCATATAAATGTACATAAATATATGATAACAACCATATATATATATATCTATATCCTTATATCATCTAATCATTATTATATAATTAGTGATTAAATCCGTATGTGTGCACGCCAAAAGAATTTATTATGTAAAAATGCTTTTGAAAATGAGATACATCAAAATTTGTGTAATATTCTGTGTTGTATGGGTTCATTCAATATTGCACTTGGAACAGTGTTCACAGCAGATCTAGACACTTCTCAAGATGTACTCTTTTTTTCCCCTTTTTTTTCCTATTTTTCAGTTTTAAACTCTTTTATTAATTCTATTTATTTAATTTAAAAGTCTATTTTTTCTATCAATTGAAATTTAGGAATATTTTACTTTCATTTTCAATTTAGTATTTCTTAGTTGGTATATCATATTTTTTACCAATTTTTTTTATGTATTAAAATGTATTTTCTCAATTAATATATAGAAATAAAAAATTGTGGTTCATTGATGAGATTATTGTAGCATAATTATTTATTCAATAAGAGTTATAGGATTGATTTCCATCTACTTGCACAAAATTGATTAACTATAATTAAATACAAATTAAAAATAAAATAAAGCATGATTTTAATATGTTTTTATAGCATTTATATTTACAATTGTTAAGTTATAAAATAATTTAAAAAATTTAAATCTGTTCTAAAACTTAAACCTCTATAATTAATACAAATAAAAAAATTTAAATTGCAGACTTTAATTAATTTTTACTAGTGCAAACACACTTTAATATATGAGAAAACGGTAAAAAATAATACACCAAATAATAAGTGTTAAATTGAAAAAAATAACTAAACCTGAATTGATAAAAATTAAAATTAAAATAGAAAACTGAATTTTAAATTTAAGTAACTAGAATTAATAAAAAAAATTAAAAGTGAAAAATTAAAAAAAAAAACCAGATCTAGAAAAGTGTCAAAGATCTGCTGCGTCGGAAATAGGGTTCCGGGGATTGAATTGACCGTATTGTATGTGCGACTCTGACATTGACCCTTATTGCAAGCGAGAGAAAGAAAGTTATGGGTACCATGTTATTGTAGTAAATCGCGCTAACAACTATTAAAGCTATGCTATTAATACGCGTTATGGGGGTATATTAGGAATAAATTAATGACCAAACACAAATTTTCAATGGTCCTAAGCATTCTAATATGGTATGAGTGTGTATATTCACACAATTCTACATAAAATTAAGGGTATTGTCTCGCTAAAATTTTATAATTAAACATAACTTTCTTACTCTATAAAATCTCAACTATTTGCATTCCCCTTCGCAGTAAGAATCAAGCGTAGCCAACAACTTTACTTGTGATGTAATTGACATTAATTTTCATCCTTTCAAGCGAAAACTTTTGGCGTAAGTAAACAAAATTTTCATGACATAAAAATAACATGCAGGCAAATTAACAAAATTACATACATACCAACAGTCAAACATTAGAAATCAGAAATACATTCACTACTGGCCAAGCTTAATTTTGTTGCACACTCGGTATTATACTAAGATGGACAGGGTATACAGCATACTGGATAAATAACATATATATAGCAATTATTTTTTATCTTCCGAAGGAATGGCCTCAGAGCAATTTCAAGCCCATCTCTTGGAAACCTTAACCTTCAAGCCATGTTTCATGTAGAGAATGACGGAGACATTAGGGTTCACAAGATGCCCCTTCACCACTTCAACTTGGTAATTATGTATGATAGCAGCAGCCACAGATTTCAACTGAGTGAAGGCGACTTCTTTGCCCAGACAAGTCCTCGGACCTGCATTAAAAGCCAAGAACCTGTAGGAGGGCTCGTACTTGACCGTTCCACGCTCCGTTATCCATCTCTCAGGCTTGAATTCCTTGGAATCCTTCCCCCAGATATAATTCATTCTCCCCATTGCATACAAGGAAAACATGACCTTCATGTTCGGATGCACGTAATGGCCGCTCGGGAGCACCACTGGCTGAACAGGAGCCTTGTGCTGGAACGGGACAGGCGGATAGAGCCTCAGCGCTTCACACAATGCTCCATGTAAGTACACGAGGTTTCTTAGCTCGTCCACGCCGAACATCCGCCATTTCCCCGCTTCCTTGGCCGGCACCACGGTGTTCAGCTCGTCCCTTATCTTCTTCTCCACCTCCGGATGTGTTGAGACAAGCCACGTGAACCATGTCAGAGCTGAGCTGGTCGTGTCACGCCCGGCAATCATGAAGTTCAGTATTGTGTCCCTCAGGAACCTGTCGTTGCACTCTAGTACCGTCGACTCGTCTCCATTGATGTACGACGTTAACAGGTCGAGACCCTCTCCGTCATCATCACCACCTCCGCTCCCTCTCACGGATTTGCTCATTTCTTCGCGCTTCATGGAGATATACTTGCCTATGACGTCGTCCAGCACTGCCCAAGCTCGAATCATTTTCCTTTCTTGCCCGATTCCAAGCCACTTCTGGAGCTTCCAGAGGCTTTCGGGCAAGCAGTGCCGCATGAATATAGCTTCCTCCGCGTCGTCCATAGCCTTGGAGAAGGGAACATCAGGCAATTCAATAGACAGGCAACCGGGATCGTATCCGGTCACCAATATGCAAGTTGTGTCAAAGGTGAACCTCTGGAACAGGTCCTGTAGATCGATCACTGTCCCATTGTTTGACACGTGTTCGAGAATCGGAATCAGGCCCTTCTCCACCTTCTCCCAGCTGGTCCTGACCAGAAACCTACGAAAACGCTCGTGAGTGATCAAAGCTCGTGCCTGTTTCCTCTGACGACTCCACTGGTCGGAGTCAGTGTTGAAGATGCCATCACCCAGCACGTCGAAAATCTTCTTGAACTCGGAGCCTTTGGGGAAATTCGTGAAGTTTGCGCTCATGATGAAGTGCACGTTTGCCGGATCAGCAGTGCCAATTATGTCCATGGATGCAAACCATGGACCTTTGAGGAGAAAAGTCCCCCCAACCATCTCGAAAACGTCGACGCATCGTTCGTGGATACGGTGGACATGGCAGAACAGGCTGGGCAGCATGCCAACCAGGGGCCAATTCCAGGGCAGGTCGTTGATGTTTCTGAAACACCATACAAAGAAAAGGCAAAGAAATGCTAATAATATTTCTGCGTAGCCAAACAAGGCCATTTTCATGAATTGGGAAGAGCTTTGGATGTGTGATTCGAAGAAAACCCCTAAGAGGGTGTATTTGTAGTCATGCAGATCTTTGGAGTATAAGAATATATAAATGAATTATTTAAGGATGCAATCTGATAAGTTTGTTTTCTAGATGCCCTAACTTTGATGGCTAATCAGTTAATTTAGATCATGCAGCCACCCCGAAAAATATATTAGAAATATTTAAATAACAGTAGATAACTTAATTAGGCGGGTTAATCGACATTACGTAATTGTGTTATGTTTCTTATTTTGAAAAAGGACAAATCACGACCAATAAATACTTTTCTAACCATTGCAAGAAATAAAATTATGTTGAAATAACATATTGTTAATGGATACAAGATTTTTTTGATTACTGAACACGCAAAAGCAAAATAGCGAGGCAGTTGGAAGTCTCTTTCTCAAGTGTGGCGCCACATGATTTTAATTCTTAAATTTATGAAGTTGCTAAGGAGAGTTTGGTGGTTGTTTGGTTAATATATAACCAACCAACTTAAAAAAAAAAAAAAAGATTAATCTAACCAGGTATAGTTGTGGTTTGGGAAAAATAATTGATGTTGATCGTGAACAAGTTGGTAAACGCAAGTAATTTGGTAAAATTAAGAAGCTTGTTGTACCTAAGTGCCTACTATTCATGTATCACACTTCACACATACTTCTATTGTGTTCAGCGGTCATCAGGCCATGTCTAGACTTTCAACATGGATAAATCATTTTATCTAAATTAATAAATAATTTTCACGCTGTAGTATAAATAATTTTATTTAATTGAAAGTTAAGAAAAAATAATAAAGATGTTGCAGTTCATTTATAAACCATTTATGAGTTATTTTAGCCTAATGTCATTACTTAAACTCATTTGTATACTAACACTATAATGAGAAAATACGTATAATTAACTAAAATAATTAAAGGTTACTAAACATAATTATTAAGGATTAAGTAATTAAAGTGAAATTTTTTATTTTTAAACGTAATTTTTTAAACTACAATTCTATCCAACAATACAAACATGGCCCAAGGGTCTTATGGCATTGATTGTATAACACACTTTTCTATGTTTAATCCAACAACACAAACATGGCCCAAAGGTCTTATGGCATTGATTGTATAACACACTTTTCTATGTTTAGTTGCTACTTAAGTCCGCTTTTGAGATATGGTTTTTACGAGGTGTTGTCTTGTGTGTTTAATTTTTTTGATTTGTTGTTAAAATTTATAAATTTATAACCTTTAAACATTATCTTATAAGTTCTTAAAAATAAGTTTAACCAAATACTCTCTTAGTCAACTCTTCATCAATTAACTTAAAAAGTGATTTAAAATTGAGCCAAGGTTGAATAACTCACATGAGTTCACTCAAGTCGAGTTTTAATCGAATCGGTAATATACATAAAAACTAGAGTGCTTGTCAAGTAGCGCAATTCGTTTAAATATATACTCGAATGTATTAATAATTTTAATACATGCGTCTTTGGCAAAGTGATGAAATGCATTTTGATACTATTGGAGGTTGAGGGTTTGCATCTCAGATCTTACCTAATCTCATTTTATTACCATGATTTGTTGAAAAACAAATTTATATGAAATTTCACATAAATGAGTTTTGTCCTAGTATCATTTTTTTAATAATCAACTTAGTAGCTCGACGTGAGTTTCAAAACAAATTGCAGTACTCGTATTCGACCCACTTGATCTTGGCCCTAGTAAGTGGCAAATAACTTCTTCTATCAATTTCTAATTGATGTGCCAATTCTGATCGAAAATTTTTATGGGTGTTGAATTGATCATCTAAATACAAGTCCAAACCGGAATTCAAATATTTGGAACGAGAACTCTAATTTGATTGATCAGACGCCAAAATTGACTTAATTGGACAAGAACTCTGATCAATAAAATGTAAATTGCTTAATTGATAAAAAAAAAAAAAAATGAACTTGACCTTTTGTTGACTTAATTGATCAAAAGCCAGAGCGACCTTTAGTTTTGAAAGTTTTGATCTTTGAAATACAGATGCTTGGCTTACACATTGAGTTATTTGAGTTATTTATGCCTTCAACATTAAGTAAAACGGGCAAACAGAGACTTGACAAAAAAGTGTTCCCATATGTTTTATTATGTAGAATGGATATATTAATTCATTAATTTTAATCGAGATCAATGTATACTATTATTAACTAAATAATACATTTTTTAGTAAAAGTTGCACATCCTATGCATTTTATAAATTACAAAGGTACTGCATTTTAGATAATAACAATATATTTATTTACAATTTAAAATATAAACAATAATTTAAAATAAGAAAATAAAGAAATGTCATAAAAAATTAAGAACGAAGAAGTTTTGAGAAAAAAAAAATTTATGTTAAATGAATGGAGCAAAGAAAAAGGATAAAAAAATAAAGGATGTTAAAAATAAAAGTAATTGTGCAATTAAAATAGTATTACATCCTTAATAATGTATAGCATAATATAATTTATAATAATTCACTTCTAATTTTTTATTGAAATTAGAATAATGGACAGAATAAAAATCAATGTTTAACCACGGTTTAATTAATTATACCTGGCTTGGAAATTTCATTTATTTTTTAGCAAAGAATATATAGTAACCAAAATTTAAGTAAACCAGAGAATTTGGTTGCATGATATGTAATTACTAAAATATTTTTAATTCTTTACATATTATCCTTTCACTTTACACCCTCAATTTTTCATTCATTTCATTCATTTTCTAATTTTAAGTTCTAGTTTTTTTTCCAAATTTCTTTATTTCTTTCAATATTCTAGACCTTGTATTATATAATAAGTTTGACAACATGATTTTGTCGCATGATGTAAAATTGTAACAGTACTCTTACTCAAATTGATTCTATTTTTCTCTTTTTTTTTTAATTCTCTTTTAATGTAATTCTAATGCTTTTATATTTTTATATATTTAATTCATTATTTTAAATTAAAATTAATACCATTGATACATGTGCGTAAATATTTAGAATATATTTTTTTATATAAATTACTTTTTTATATAAAATAT
The DNA here is from genome assembly GCA_019155195.1 of Avicennia marina. Classification (NCBI taxonomy): domain Eukaryota; kingdom Viridiplantae; phylum Streptophyta; class Magnoliopsida; order Lamiales; family Acanthaceae; genus Avicennia; species Avicennia marina. The sequence goes on along the minus strand of CM032754.1, from coordinate 13,115,858 downwards.
TAGCCTTCAATTTATTTCATAATAGGCATAATTTTATAAAGTGAGAAGAAAACAAGATTGAAATTAAAATATGAAGTATCAATAGAAACAAAGTTTAGGAGAGATGGTAAAAAATAAAATAAATGAAAGTTTTGAAAAAAATAGTGAGAAAATACATAAAAGATCATGATACAATAAATTAAAGGTGATGGTAAATAATATAAAAATATATATAATAGTTGGAAGTTTTAAGGAGAAAAGTGAAAATTAAAAGAAGAGAATGGAATAAAATAGACATTAAGAGTATATTTTAGTCCTTTCATTTTGAGATTCAAAAGTAGTTATTCTGGCACCTTTGCACTTAATATACATTATAAATAACAAAAACAATAGTAAAAATAAGAATAATATTAATAATTAGTGAAATTGTGCACTCTATGTATGTACACTTTTTTTTAAAAAAAATATTTAATTTTATTAAAAGTTATTTTTCGAACATTCCTACTTTAATTTTAAAATTACATAAAAATTTTTATAAAATGGAAGCACTCAAAAGGTTGCCGTTGTACAGGCCACAGACTTAATACATTAAATATTTTATAAGAAGATAAAAGAAAATTAATTATTAGGAGATAAAATATTTAAAAGAAATAAAGAAGAAGAAAAATAATAAAAGAATAGGAGCACCTTATACATTAAAAATTTTATAAAAAGATAAGAGAATAATTATTGAAGAGATAAAATATTTAAAAGAAATAAAAATGAAGAGAAAATAGTAAAAGAATAAGAGTACTTTAAAAACTATAGTTATTATAGGTCACACAGTTATATCATCTGACTTGATTACGCAAATAACATTTATGCGATCATAAATTGGTCCTTGCCATGATATATGGTAGTCGACGGTGATGATGATAATGAAAAAGAAAAACTAAACGACATCGTTGCCGGCCCCCGCCCTAGGTCCCGCTCGCTCTTTACCTAGGGTTTTTAGGCTGAGCTAATTGGGGCTGCGGGGAGCTAATCGTCTTCGTCTATTTGTGCATATTTGTTTACCTGGTTAGTTTATTGACTGCTTTATCAATTTATTCTGACTCCAATTTAATAGATTTAAGTATGAACCCTGTGGTTTTCAATAAAGTTCATCTTTTTGTTGTTTTGTTTTTAAAATTATCCTATGTTTTCTCTTTAGGCATGGGGTTTTAGTTATACAATATATATGCGCGTGTGTTACTGTGTGCAGGTTTTGTCAGTGTATGTAAGCTTAGTGTTGCGGTGGATTCATGTGGCAATGCCATAGTTTGTGCGCGCCACTTGCTGTGCAAACTGCTAGATGAATTTAAATTGTGTCCTTTGAACTGTTTCCTTATTTTTGTAATGATTTTCTCTCAGAAGGTCTTGGAATTGTAACTGGAGTTGTCTAGTGGGGTATCCAGTGTAATTGGAGTTAGGGTTGAGATTGGAAAGAAGTGCCTATTGCCAATGATTTTTGTTAGTGTCCAAAACTGTGGTTATTTGTGAACTTTTGAATGGGTTTGTCATCAACTAATTATAATTCTAAGGTTGTAAGTTGGTCATAAATGAAAGTGAAGTCGTCGAAAATCATATAGTCCATATGTTGATCTGACATTTTTTCGTCATAATCTAGCTAATTATTAATTCATTACTCTTAAGTTTGATTTCATAATAAGCAATTTGGGCCTGAAACTTTTAGTGTTTGTACATTGTCTCTGCACTTCCTTTATTGAATTTTATGTAAATAGTTGTTAATGCTCTGTTCCTGAGCTTCTCTGATTTTCTTTTGTTCTTAGTTAATGACTGTATTGTTCTTATGTTAAGCACGTTCATTCATATAAGGATTTCACTCTTTTTAATATATTTAGTCATCCTGAACATCTTCCATTTATTACTATGGTTCTCAGATTGCTGCACTTGTTAACATACTATCGAAGCACAGATGACTATGGATCGAGTCATTTTAGGCATGCCAGGGCCATGGGCAGATAGTAATTATGAAGCTGCTGACATATACACAACGAAAATTGGAGGACTTCATGTATGTAGCTTGATTTAGTATGAGAATTACATTTCTTAATTTAGAAAATTGTTGTTTCCTCAAATCTGAGGTTTCTATATCTATTGATCAGGACTGGCCCTTGTCAGTTGTTAGTGAGAGGCAAGATCTGCTTGAGTGCACTACTTGTGGAAATAATCTCTCTCTCCTTGCACAGGTTTACTTTGTGTATCCTTACTTTTTCCCTTGATTAGCATTGATAATAATTGAAGAATCTTCGCCCACTATATTTCTTTTTCCCTTTTTTCTTCAGGTATATGCTCCAGTTTCTAGTAAATCTTTGGCTACAGAAGAGCGAGTAATCTATGTTTTTGGCTGTCTGGTTCCTGATTGTCAGAGCCTCAGGTGAGGCCCTTTTAAAATCTTCCATGAATGCTTTACTAGCATTTTGTCAATCAGGTACTTGAATTATGGTTTCCAATCAGTTTTGCTATTGGAGCAACCCTCTGTCTTTCATTATCTTAATTGATGCAGCTGGCGAGCTCTTCGAGTTCAGAAGGTTTCAAGCAATGAGGTCGAGCATGCTTCTGCATCTTCTCTTTCTATTTCAAATAATAATTGGCAGGAGGTGTGGTCATTTGAAGAGGGTGCCGAAAATGATGATGACATAGATCTGGAGGAGTTGGGTAGGGCTTTTTCTGAAGCTGCAAATGTCACTTGTACTGCCAAAAGGGAAAATAATGATGCTGAGTCCTGTAAAACGCCTCTGCCCGCAGGTCAGCCAGCTAGGTCTGTTGATGATCTAATACCAGGTACGCTCTACATGTCTGTTTAAGATGTTCTTACATATTGATTTTGGACTCCATTAATTACTAAAAATGTCCATGCTCTCTTCAGTTGTTTTTGAATCGAGTATTGTAGTTGAACAAGAAAAAACCAGAAGAGATGCATTCACTGTAGTTGCTTGGCTGAGGTGAGCATTGTAGTTGAACTAAGAAAAACAAAAAGATGCATTCGCTATAGTTGCTTGGCTGAGGTGAGCTTAAAAAGGTCGAGGCTAATCATTGTTGTCAGTGGTAGTCTGGTGATATGATTGGTTGTACTTAGATTTGTAGCTCATGCTATAAAACCATTGTGTATGCAGCAAGAAAATCTATTTGAGGCATATAATTTATTGAAATGAATTTCTGTAACAGATATATGGACATGAGAAACTCTGTTGTGCAAATTCCAGTTGATCTCTCTATGATTTATAGAACTTGCAAGCTTTACACACTCCTGCATTTATGCTCTTTTCACCCTGTCTTTCCTTTCATAGATGCCGTCTACCCTATCACCAAGAATTGAAGACTTAGGTTGTGATTGGATGGTATATCGTTTTCAGAAAAAAGTGAGAAAAAGTGAGATAAGATTTTTATGAGAAATGAGATATAATGATGGAAACAAATATGTGAATGGATGGTGTTTAAAAAATAAAAATAATGATAATAGTGATGTGAATGGTAGTTGTAGTGATGTGACAAAGTGTGGGTAAAAATTGTAAAAGTATAAATATTTTATAATAAATTATATATTTTCAGTATGTATGTTTGGCATTACTAATTATAATAATGTTGTTATTAAATATATATTGGTAATACTAATAATATTACTGTCTTTTGGTAATTTCACTGTTACCATGAAATTTATAAGATATTTCAATATTTCATGATTTTTAATATTATTTTCAAACGTTTATTATTATCATTTATTTGAACCCATTTTAAATCCAATGATAATTTTATCATCTTTAAAAACGAATGTCAGTTCAATTTAGATTAATTTTTCTTATAACTAAAATATAAATATTCAGAATTTAAAATTACTTTTTGAAATTTCAATATATGTGTTGGCAATGCTCATCTTGCCTTTCTCAAATTTCTTAATTAATTTTTCAAACAACAATAACATGTACAATGCACATCCTAACATCTTCTAAGAACAATTTTAAAATATCTCTGAAAATTTAGTAATTTTATGATCCAGATGAGGTAGATTTTTTTGGGTTTAAACTTTGACATTGAGAACAAATTCAATCCCATGATCTTCATTTCACATTAAACTTCCCAAAATAAAACCCTAATTAAAAAATGAAAAAAATCCTCCAAAAAGAATGAACTTCACTCTTAATTAACCCATCAATTTTTGCCCCCTTCGGCCTTCACTCAACAGCTCCAACCTTTAAAAATGCTGCCTCTACTTGTCCAAACTCATCTAATCCGCCACATGCTTTGGTTTCTGCTATAAAAATCACTGCATACACTTTCACTTTTTGCTGGACTGCCTCCATCACGAACTGCCATCGAGAATCACCCAAGCTCCTCAACGGTTAACTCTAATTTCCATTGGCATCTTTAATATAGAACAAAAATAGTTGATATGGAGCTCTATTGAATCCATATCAATTGGAGCATTTTCTGGTGTCGGGAAATGACAAAACTGGGTAGATTTTATACTAAAATTGGTTGATGGAGAGGAAGGCAGTCTGAATGAGAGAGGAGAGAGAAGTGAGTTTAGAAGAGAAGAAGAGAAATAGGAAGGAACACCGCATTATAGGAGAGAGAAGGTCTGTGTTGTGGGGAAAATTTTTTCTATATGATTTTTTGGGAGAAAAGTCCATAACATGTCATTTTCTCTGAAAATTTTTTGTGAAAATGGAAAATGGGAAATGAAGAGACTATTCCAATCAGAGGCTTAATATCTATGTTTGCTTCCTTGCAGTGATGCCGTGCTTTTATATATACAGTCAGGAAGAGAAACCATCCAAACAACTTACTTCTGAAAATTATAAGCACCCATTTTTCTCTGTCCAAGAGTGGGAGAGCAATTCTAAAGATCATTCAAATGAAGAAATATATGAAGAAGAGAATTATGAATATGATAGAGCATTAAATGCTGATAGGACTTACCTTAAGTTCAAGAAACGGATGGATGCATACCCAGAGCAATGCTTCAGGTGAAAAACCTCTGTAAAGCTAAGCCTTTGGTGATCAATTCATAGAATACCAACTCTGTTTTATTTGATGTCCGAATATGACACTTTCTGACTGCCATTGTCATTATCTTGATTATCATTCAAATTTCTCTCTCTGTCTTCTATTTAAGTCTGCATATTTCTGAACCCAGATATTCATACGGTGGGAAGCCTCTGTTGGCTTCTGCAGACATGAGAGATCCAGGAATATGTAGGCTCTGTGGTGGAGCAAGGCATTACGAAATGCAGCTGATGCCCCCGCTGATATACTTCTTGCAGGAAGCTGCTGATGATAGACAAAGGTTATCTCTAGAAAAGTTCAATTGGATGACTTTGCTAATCTATACTTGTTCAAAGGTAAGCATCCTTATGCTCTACATGACAAACAGAAAGTAACGGTGAAAAATCCATAAATGTTCACACTTTCTTATTTTGCCTCCCAATGGATTATAACAAAAACGAGTAGCACCTTTTCTTCAAGCATTGGTCTATGCTTGCATCCCCAGTATTTCCTTCTGGTGCATGGCACTTTTGTGGTTCTCATTTTATTTCTTGATCTTCCTATATATACACATGTATCTATATATTTGATATACAGTTTATATACAACTGCATGTGCGCGTTTGTTTATATTTTTGGTGGCTTGCCAGCACATTTTTTGTAGATTTTAATCAATAACTTCTTTGTTCTCATTTAGAGCTGTGCAGACTCATCATCTCAAGGAAAAGCTGGCAGCGAAGACTGGATAGTTGCTGAGGAGGTAGTTATTGTTCAATATGAGTAACTTTGTGTTAACTTCTTCGAAAAATGATAAAATTTCCTTCCATTTTGGGAATCTTGAATGTAAAATGTGGGCGCAAATGCTTTTTATGGGTTTTGCCAATAGGTATGAAATGATTGTTCTACAAGAGCCATTGAAACGTTAGCACCTAAAGAACTTGCACTCTGCTCTTTCATGCCGTGCCTTTAAAACAAACTACCTGTTCTCAATTTTATCTTCTATATATATGAATAAACAAGGTAGCCTAAAACAATCTTCCATTCAGCGATTCCTGAGTTCCTCCTAGCAAAGATCAGCATAACAACTGGAATTGTCAGATTGGGTGGTTTTACTTCCACCTCTTAGCATTTTTTGGTCCTTCTGATTTCTGTTAAGCAGCCTGAAATGCCTGGGTTTTCTGTTTCTTCCTGGCTTCCCTCTCCGCGTAGTCAAAAAACAAGGGACGTGTGTATTTTTGTCTGGATATTTGCCAAAGGGCCTAAGAACAAACAAATGCAGTAGATCAGGCAAGAGAAGTTTGAGGATGCATTGGATGGCGTAACATGTGAAAGAGCTGAGCTAGCAAGTGGAAATAAAGGATCAGAAACCAAACCTCCAAGCATCTCTTTTGTAGGTATATCAAATTGATTGGTTGGCTCATTCGAAACTAGCAAACTAGAAGGATTGAACTTGCAGAAGGCAAGCTGAGCCTATAAAAGACTTGCTAGCTCTTTCACATGTTATGCCATCTCTTTTGTAGATATGTAAAATTGATTGGTTGGCTCATTCGAAACGAGTAAACTAGAAGGATTGACCATGAACTTGCAGAAGGCAACCTGAGCCCATCAAAGAGGACACTGGTGATATAGTTGAACCATTGTGGAAACTAATATTTTACACAGAATCAAGGTTTAGCAATGACATAAATACACCTAATATGAAAATCATGCGATGACCTCTAGTACTGAACCTAATCAGAAAAACTTAGTAAGAAAACAGCGATGATGACAGGTATAGGAAAAATAACATACACATCTATAATTGATCATAAACTAATGTATGTAGCATTGGATAACTCTTTGAAGGAGTATCAGCAGATTCAAGCTAGCCTAAGCATGATAAGAAACATTCTCACCACCACTTACAAGGTACATTCAAATGAAAATTAGAATTATAACATGAGAAAAGAAGTGTGAAGGCCCATCAGCATCTACCTTCTCACCACCACTACAAAAGGAAACCTTCCAGTTAAGCATGTCAGCCTTGAAGTTCTAACAGCCTAGGAGATCTTTTATGTAATCAAGTCGCCAATCCTCTGCAACTTCGGCAAAAGTTTCCAACACCATCTTGTACAAATCAAGTGCCTCCACCTAAAAGGACAAACAGAAGATTTTAATCAGACAAGACACACACACTAAAAAGATAAGTACATATTTTGGACACGAAGGGGGAAAAACAATGAAACCTTAATGTAAGAATAAGCGGTAATTCACACAGACATTAGCAATGTAAATGACAAACCTGACTTCGTTCAATATAGTTGGATAGCACATTGTGTTCCCCAAGCAAAACTTCTCCCTTTCCCTTGTCTGGGTTTTCCATGCCCATAATCAGTCTAAGCAATGTAGTTTTTCCACAGCCATTTGGACCAAGAATGGCAATCAAATTCTCATTCTCAAATAGAACCTGAAAAAATAAATAAATCTACATAGAACAGTGCAGAAAGACGGCACAAGGAGAAAAGAAAGCTCAAAGTTTCCATCTTTCAAGCCAGTTCAAATGGTTTTGACACAAGCAAGCAAGCAGATCTACCTTAGCATTTTATCACTAGAAGGTGATTATAAAGCATAGCTGTAGGACAAGCACTTGATGGTGTGTGAGTAAAAGCCTAAGCAGTTTGACATTTTAAGGCTTCATTTCCCGAATGGAAGGAACAAAAATAAATAAATAAATAAAAAGAGCACCATATGGATACTTTAGTGTCCTTCTAAATGCCATGTTTTATATAATTTTTCAAACAGAAGAACATTCCTCTAATTACTAAAACTATTTGCCAAAATTTACTTAACTTTAAAAGGTGTTTCCTAATTAAAAGAATGTGCTTAAAATCCATCTAGCCGAAGCACGGCACCACCAAAAAGGCCCAGGTGACCTCAGAGAAGGTGCACTCCACATTTAATAAATATTTACAAAAAAAGTGCTTCCCATTCAGAACACAGTACTTTATGAACATGCATATATATTGAATGTACTCTTAACTTAAAACAGTTGATTAAATTTTGTGGGTTTCTAAATTAGTTAACAGCCAAGCAAATTACCTCCATAACTTTATGCATGTACATGATCTAAAAGATTTCTCAAGGAGGCCTTAGGCTTTACATGGAACAAAATCTTGATACAAGTTTTTCTCATGTAATTAAGCCAATTACCCTATCTTCATAACTGAACTCCAGATTCTTTATTGTGACTACAGATTGACCACTTGTTCTGTGCTCTGGGAACCTGATGTTCATTTGCTTTCGGATGAAGGTTTCTCAACTTGTTTTCATCCTGGAGTTTATCCAGTTTCTGTTGCCAAACATAAGAAGGAAAATGAAAAATTAATCAAAAAATGCAGTCAAGGGAGAATATCAACCGTGAAGCAAATTTGGTGCTTGAAAGATAGTTGAAATAAGAATTAAAATGATAGCTACGGTCCTTAATACAGATGGAAAATACAAAAAGAAGAGTTTAATCTGCTTTAGGATAGTACTTCTCAGATAAATCTTTTTTCCAACAATGATTAAATTCAAGATAATAGTTCAGTATTGACCTTTATAGCAGTAGAAGCACGGCCAGAATTTGCTCCTGCACTCCACCTGTTTATGAGGTCTCTTTTCTGTTCAATCTCCTTCTGTTGTTTTTCCCGAGCTGCAAACTGAGCTTCAACCCACACCACCATCGCAATAACATAATCAGAGTAACTTCCTTCATAGGTTCTAGAAACACCCATCATAGTTCTGAAAGGCAAATGGCGCGGCATGACACCAACTTCTACTGGAGCCATGGCGCATGGCGTGTGCTATTTTCAAATATGGCACATATTAAATCAAATTAATTAAAAATATTTATATCTTTAATATATATCTTTGAAATATAAAATAACCATAAAAAAGTCAACTTTAATTAAAAAAAAAACAAATAGCATTGATAAAGGCATATATAATTCGTTTCAACTTTCAAGCGTCAATTACAAATCATCTTAATAAAATTTGACAACCAGCGTTTCAAGTTCAAAATATAATCAAATAAACATCATAAATTATGTAAATATCTTAAATGTTAATCATTAATATCAAAAAAATCACAATCACTCTCCACATCATTTTCATCTTCATTCCCATTATCGGATTGAAACTCAAGCTCATTCTCCTCATAAGCATCTTCTTCATCATATTCATCCACTAATTGATATGATCTATATGTAGATATAATACCTCTTGAATTTGATTCTGCCCTTGTCGTTTCTCTAGATTGAAAATCATATGCTTCTTCTTCAACCCCAGAAGCTCTAGCAACATCACCCCAAGTTAAGTTATCGCCTTCATGCACAAAGATGTCCTCATTTAAATCCAATTTTCCAAGCAACCATTCATTAGATTCATCAACATTCTCCAAACTGATAGGATCAAGTTCATAACGTTTTTCAAAACAATGTCTTAAAGCCCGGTTATATTTGATATAAACCAAATCATTCATACGCTTTTGAGCCAATCTATTCCTCTTCTTGGAGTGAAGTTGCAAAAATTAAACTTTAAATTAAAAGATTTTATTAATGAAATAATAATATTTATAGATACATATAAATTATGTACTTATATTTTCAAACACTCTCTAATTCCTTTCACAACTTGATGCACTGCAAGTAAGATTAAGAACTCTAATTGTGAAGGTTTGCAAATATGGAGTGTTGTTTCCAAAATCTTTCCACCATTCGACTTCACAAAACAAATATCAACATACAGTAGTTATTTATCGTTTTATGAAACAATAAATAAATTTAAATTTATATAATAAATACCTAGTGCTCTCAATTTTCTTTGTCTAACAGTCGGTGCAAATCCAAATTGGCCTTCAGCATTTCTGTATAAAGAAAGTTCCTGATAAATCTTTTCTTATATATCATCTGGAAACAACTTTTCTATGTATTTGTGCAGGCCATTTGTAATCTCTGGATCATTTTCAACATTGGGGTTTTTATAAAAGAATTCTGGATTCAAAAAATAGCCTGCTGCATGTAAAGGCTGATGAAGTTGCACCTCCCATCTCCTATCAATAATTTTAAATATGTTCTTATATTTTTCTTCATTGTTGTTAAATGAGGCCATTATTGCTTCCTTCGCCCTATCCATAGCCTCATATATATATATATATATATATATATATATATATCCCATTGGAGGTTTAGCCTCACCATCCACCAATCATAACACAGCTAATAATGGCCCACCAATTTTGAGTGCATAGACAATAATTTTCCAAAATGAAGGCGTCAATGTCACACTTGCCTCCAACTTATTTTGTGTCTCTTTTGAATATTTGTACTCAGCCCATTGTTTTGAAGTAAACATATTTCTCAAATTTGTTTTCTCTACTTGAAAGCGCTTTAAAGTCAAAAAGGCAGTGGCAAATCTGGTCTTCCCTACTCGAACCATCTCCTTTTGTTTAGTAAACTCTTTCATTATGTTCAGGAGATTGGGCCTATTATATATATATATATATCCATTGATCATCATTGTTCGCTTATATGTCTTCTTCAAAGTTTTTACTTTGAATACAACTTAAAAAATAAGATCTATGCAATGAGCAGCGCAAGGAGTCCAGAACAAATACTTATATTTAGCCTCCAAAAGTCTTCCTATTGATTAAAAAAAATATAAAAATTAATATTTCATAAATAATTACTAATGTAAGTAAAATAAATAACAGAATTAAATGTATTGAAATTTTCTTACCAGCAACAACATTTGCACTCGCACTATCAGTAACTACTTGCACTACATTTTTCTCACCAATCTGTTTAATGCATTTTAATAACAACTTGCACAATTTCTCACCAGTGTGAGAACACTCCGAAGTATCGACTGATTCAATAAATTTGCTCCCTTTTGGGAAATTCACCAAAAAATTAATCAATGTCTTATTCTTTTTATTGGTCCAATCATCTGCCATCAATGAACATTGATATTTTGCTATTGCCTCGTCATGGGTCTTCAAAAAGTCACCCTCAAGTCATGATACGTTAGTGGCTTGGTGTCAGGATCACACTGAAAACAAGCTTCTAACAGTTCCCTAAAAGTATCAAAATTGATAACATTAAAAGGTTGCATGTTGTCATAAGCCCACTGTGCAAACCATTGCACTATATGCTCTCTCTTTATTTTTGTAGTTTCATCAAACTTTAAGGTTTTTTCCTTGCTACTGTTACGTTTTAGTACCTCATTAGTATCACGCATAAAAAACATGTCGATAGGGCCCATCTGCTTCATTTTCTTAGTAGATGCAGTTGATGAACCAGTAGATTGACACTTGCCAAGACTTGAGCCTTCGTTGTATTTATCCTTCTTCTTAAATTCCTCAGCCACCAAATCAAAATAAGGAATTGCATCAATTTGATTTTTCAAGTCTTTCTTCTTTTCCATTAAATTTCTAATCTCTTCCTTCACATATTCAAGACATTTTGAACACGCCGTTGTATTTCGAAAGCCCCCAACAAGGTGTTGTTTGTGCCGTATGATCCCACTTTTGGAAACTTTATCACAAAAAACACATTTGACGTCGTTTTTGTTTTTTAGATCGACTAATGTTGCAAAATTCCAAGTTGAGTCCTTTCAATTTGAATTCGACGCATTAGAAGTTGACATCTTGATACGGTACCTCAATCCTTAGTCAATAATTTAACAATTAATTATTATAAGAACAATACAGTTATACAGCATAACACATACACAATTGCACTTTGTATATTATTCACATTTCAAAATTCAATTGCTTCCAAAATATAACAAAAAATCTCTTATAAACTTACACAATGAATCAGTGCAGAATATTCCAAACACATTCTCAAAAATAACAGAAATAAACAAAACTTAAAAAAAAAAATACTTACAGTGCTACTGCCCAGACCCCAAATTTGCAACACAGAAATTACTCAAACACACTTGTGCCTACTGCCTACTACTCGGTCTCGTCGTCGCTAGGTCGAAGGCAACTCGATCTTGCCGTCGCTCTGTCGAAGGCAGCATCGCACTAGAGTTCTTGGAGGCGGCACACAAAGGCCTGCATCGTCTTGCGGCTCGCACGAAAACCCCGACACAGACGGCCGATGAACGACGCAGACGCAGACGGGCGTTGAACAAAGCCAATGAGCGTTGAACGAGGTTGTGAAATTAAGGATCAAGGAGGTGAACAAGGCTATGTTTGGCAACTGCGGTTTGTTTTTTCATTTTTCTCACCATCAATACTCTTAAAAGCGTGCTTTAAAAAATCACAATTCTTCGCCTACAAACGACTTCTCTCTGGCGTGCCAGATTGCCAAGGAAAATGGTGCGCCAGAGTGAAAGGAATGCGTCACCTTCATCAAATGGTGCAAATCTTGTGCCATCAACGCTATTAGCCATGGCACACCATTTACAACTGTGCACCCATATCAGTTTCCACAATTTTAGTACACAGTTGATCAGGGACTGCCCTGTCATGGGAAATGATGACCACTGGTACATCTTGTTTCTGCAGATAACCCTCAAGCGACTTGATCGTATCAAGATCAAGGTGATTTTTGGGTTTATCCAAAGCAACAGAATAGGATCATGCAAATTATCCCATAGGTACTCCCAACTTACGAATGATGAGATTTAGGATTTCCTTATAGAGATCAACATGCTCTCAAGCATAAATCATTCAAACAGTGTTTTCATAAAGTAACAAATAAACAAACTTTTGGCTAAATTATAATGTCTGACCTTCATACTTTAACACTGACAAGAACATATGGAACTCAAACCAATCCTTACGTAACTGGCAAGCATAAATTTCTTTTACCATTGAAATAGTCAAATCTATGCTTATGATTTAAACAGAAAGATATCCACTCCAAAAAATCATATCCACAATTCATCAATACCTGCAGCAGAATCTTCCCAACTGACGTTCTCATCTGCACCCCCCCCCCCCCCCCCCCGCCCCTCACTAAATGATGCAACAAGCTTATCAGTGTCCTCGGGGGCGAAACCAAGCTCAGGCAACAACTTACTGATCTTGACATCAATCTTATCCAACCCCACAGCTTGAGCCCTCTTCTGCAGCAAATCAAACGCATCCAGTTGCCTCCCCATCAGCTCCAAATCGGCCACCGATTTCTCTATCGCCTCCTGAACCTTCTCCAGCCTCTCCGCAACCTCCATTTCCCGCATAAAAGCACTCAAAAACTCTTCCTTCACCGTCCTCGCTTACAGAACCTCAAATTCTTGGTTCAATAACGCAACTTTCATGTTATGCTTAGCCTTGATTACGTTCCCTGAATCGGGCCCTTCTAATCCGGAGATAATTCTCAACTGGATTGTTTTGCCTGCGCCATTAACACCCACCAATCCCACCTTTTCAGCCTTTTTTCACTTCCCAACTAATATTTTTCAATACAGTGGCGCCCTTGTAGATTTTGCTTACATTTTCTAACCTCACACCAGACGAAATAGTAAACGCGCCGGTGGAATTCTCTTTCCCGCGCTTGTAATTAATTTCTAATTCGTCAGAGTTATAGTTAGATAAAAAGGCTTCTACATCTTCCTCCTGTTCTTGAAGGGTGGTGGTAAAGGTGGGAGTTTCGGTTAATTCAAATAATTTCCGTGGTGGATTTTTGACGGGAGGAGTGAGGATTGCTGCAGCTTTGAGGGAGGAGGATGTGGCTGCGATCGCGGCGGATGAGGAGCGGTGGGAAAGGTTGTTCCGGCGAGAAAAGATGATCGTAAGTCCATGAATTGGTCTCTCCTTTTCTGGTTACCTTTTAATCGTCTGGGCTGTGTTTGCGTTATAGTCTGTGAAGTGAGTGAAATTTGGATGAATTTGCGCGAAATCAGTGGTGTTGTTAGTGTGCGCGCACGCGCGCGGGAGAGAGGAGAGTTACATATTCCCTCTAGAATTCCTGTCGAAGAGAACTCCGTACTGGTCTCTTGCTCTGCATCTCCCCCACTCCTCAGCGTCAGCCATGACGGATACAGCGAAATGAATTGCAAACGAGGGTTTTTTTTTTGACTTTCTAACTTAAAATTTTTATCCATTTTTCAGGATGTCTCTATTTTAATATCATTTATAAAATTAATCTAATTCTATAATTTTAAATCAAAAAATTTTCATAATTAAAAATCACAAAATTATCAAAAAAAAATAAAATAAAATGCATTATGGTCCCATTTCTATGATATTGTATCACGAAAATGACACTAAGATTTAAGGTTTAGGATTTAGAATTTATACGATGCAATAATACGGAAATGATAGCATTTCTACGGACATGGTCCCATTTTATATTTTATTTTATTTGTTTGATTTAAAAATTAAAATTAATAGAAAAAATAGAATTAATCATTAAAAAAAGTTGCACATATAAGTAATTCACAAGTAAATACTATAATGTAAATTTTGTTTACAAAATTTTATATCGTATAGAAAATGTCTTTACTAAAATAATATACAACAATGATATTTTAATAATAAATTTTTGCTAGACAAGTAAATTAAGAGAATTACTTTTATGTTAATTATAATTATCGTTTAACACTGTTGTCTGTTTTTAAGCAACTAGTGTATATTTTAATTACAATCATGTGTATATTGATTTATAATTAATCATACCTAAATAGATTATAAAAATATTAAATTTCACAAATATGTGTAAGTAATGAATAATAAAACATGATAATTTGAAAATAATTCTAACAAACATATTTATCCAAATAGTTTTTAACAAACATGTTAATATATAGTACAACATAATTTTATATAAATATCCTATGTTTCCTAATACCACATCTGGGAGCATGTCGATTTCTATAATGTTTCAAATTAGCATCATTATTTACATACTACGACATCTCATCATAAAACAAGTCAATGGATTACTCCAATATATCGTTCCGCTACACCTTCTCATGTATCTAATAGCTACTTTATGGAATAAGTAATATATGAAAAGTATATCCATAGTCTTTTGGTGTTTCAAAGTACTGTATGGGCATCCAGATACTATATCTTGAGTAATAAGGAACTTGCATCACCTGCAGTGAGTATAGACACTATATGTATGGATCTCGTAAAACAAATATATAAACATTATCATATTGTTGTGGTGTAGTAGGCGTGTAAGAGATTTGTGTTGCATCATATGTTAAACTGGATAGTCTATCAAGGTTTAGAGATGCTGTAGTACAAGATATAGAGCGACATCCACTACGCTGCTCTATCTTAGGCCTACTTGTGGGCGGGCACATCTTTGCAAATGAGTTGTGTGTTTATGTGTCGCAAGGGTGACATCCATCACACCATAGACATGCAATCTCTTAATTTGCCTCACATGACCGCATGACAAAATCTGCGCATAATGACTGGCATCGCCATTTATAAAAAATTACTTCATCTCATGGACTTGAAATGGATAAGTGTTTTAGTACACATTAAATATTTATTATCAGATAGATATAAGTAGATACTAAATATTATTTGAAGTTACGTGCCATATAATTAGTCTAGGTACCCTCCTTGAGCTAAAATGCAGACTCTAAAGGGGCAGTTAGAGTGCTGATATTTGAGATCATGCCCATAGCTGTATCTTGGCAATGAAATTACCATCACACTCTAATTCATGCTTGGAATCGAAATCCTTTTATGCTGATATAAGGAGTGTTAAATATACCTATAGAAGGGTTAACAGGCCAGAAACAGATGATTGCCCTCTCTGATAAGCAACATAGAAATTTCAATATAGACATGCTAAAATTACACTATCCTAACTGTATCTATCAGCACTATCTAGATCAATGATCAAGTCAAAGTAGAATAGTTTAACCCAATTGTTGGATGAGTTAGGGAACAAACTACCACCTAATAATAATAAAATGAAGCTACGAGCCTATTACTATACATCTAGTTGTGTACTATTTGCATACAACGGGTATAACTCCATGTGCTGTAGTCTTTAAAATCCTGATCTCTTGATTGCATCCATTTGTGTGTCAGCCGAGGTTTTGTGTCAGTGACTTGGTCGCCCTCCACTGGTACATGTCATATCAATGCCATGCCCTCTAGCATAGCGGTGGCTTTCTTGGGTATGAAGTGAAATGTGTGTGTCCTTTGACGCCACCTCTCAATGAACATTATGATCAGATGGCGATTTAACTGCAACGTACTACATTTGTATATGCTGTACAACCCGATGCAGTGCAGAATATAAAGCACTCTAAGGTCTATGTTTTCAAAATACAGCTAGTAGCTATTAGGGACATGTGGAGTAAGGTATTTATCAAGGGTGCCAGCCTAAATGTCCTCTGAACAGTGATTTTCCTGTAAATGCAATATTGAGCTGTCGATTAGACCAAAGTAGAGATATTTGCTGACATCATATAATTTTAGCAAAAAACAAGTGTTAGTTTAAAAATATATTTTTGAATATTTGAAGTAAATTGAATAAAATGAAAAATGATAGAAAATATATATCAATCAAATATATTTATTATTAGACATTAAAATTTAAAAAAATAGATAACCTTGTTTTAATAAAATTTTTGTCTACCATATTTTAATATTTATTACTAAAAATTAAAATACCTGAAATTATTGTCTACCCTATTTTAATAAAATTTTCTATCACACTCACTCATTAGTAAACTAGTAATTAAATCCAGTACTAGTGCATGAGGGGGAAAAATATAAATATATTAAATCATTTATATTATATAGTAGTTAAATAGATATTTGACCATTTGCGTTAGAGAATAAAATTATAGACCCCTTACATTTTTCAACTAAATGTCTTCATTGTAGTAAACAATATATTAAAATACAAAGCGTTGCTATTAATTATCTAGACTCTTTCATGCAAACTTTCTGTCTCTATGTGTCTAAGAGTCTGCCTAGCATGTATTTACCCATAATCTATCTTATTTGTAATTTGAGTTATTTGGTTTCACCCTCTGCGTTGAACCCATCAACATTCTGCATTGTGCACCAACTAAAATGATGCAAGGTCCCAATAGTTCTCGAGCCACACTACTTGAAATTTGCCATAATAGGTCCTCATCCATGCATTAATTGAGTAATGGATACTGATAAGCTCTTTTAGGATAACATGATATTGATGGCACACATGAATAGTATGAGAGTATGGAATCCTACTCAAAATCCATTTGCCACAACTACACTTGTGCTACGTGAGACAAACAATATGATTAGTTCCACAGTGCCCACCATGGTACACTATTCGTATGTCAGCGAAAAGCACACGTTTGTCAAATAATTGAGATGTGTGCCTAACAGACTCCCTCTCTACATCTCAGTATTTGTTAATAGAACATGTTGGCCAACACAGCCCTCTATCTTGATGTTTGTCGCCTTTGTAAGCTTATCTTAAAATAACCCAACAATACGATCAAACATAAGTCGAACAATTGAGGTTATTGAGAGCCGCCTTGCACCTTTCAAAACTCCATTAAGGGACTTTGAAATATTGGTTGTTAGGATCACTTTTTGCCATCCTCTATCATATAGTAGTGTCTACTTTACTTGGTTAATTGTTATAAGCCAATTCCATGCATCAAGATAGATTATGTGCATCTCTTCTATGCACTTATTAAACTTCGATAGCCCGTACTTGGACCTTACCTTCTAACATAGGTCTTTTAGAGTTTGACTCTTAAATACCTTGTTGAAGTTCAAGCAAGAATGCGTCAAACAATAAACATGTATCCCACGTGGTTCTTAAAAGGCAGGAACACTTTCCACAACTGCGTGCAAGCAAACATGACGATCAGAGTCTATCACACACAACATAATGGCTGATCAAATTAAAAAATTAGTGCCATGACTCTGTACTCTCCTTATCCACAATAGCAAAAGTTAAGGACAATAGTTTGTGGTTCGCATTTAGTGCCAAAGCGATCAACATTTTATGCTTGTACCTCAAATATAGGTGTATTCCATCTACACTAATTACGTTGTGGTAGTGTTAGTACCCATCTAAATATGGTTTGAAGACCCAAAAAGCATACCCTAATGTGCAGTGACTTTGAGCACTACTCTCAATGTGGCGCCACTTCGCAATGGTTCCAAAGTTGTATTTTTGTAGAGTGGCTATATATACAAGTAGCTTCTGAATTGAACTCTTTCACGTGCCATACACCATCTCAACAACCTACCTTAAACCATGTCATACTTTAGCAAAGCTAACTTCAAACCCATATTTATCCTTTATTGTTTGAATGAAAAATTTGATCTCATACAATAGGTTTTGGCGAACCATGCCCAAAAGCAATTGAACTGTAGCATTCATGTCTAGGTTCCTATAGTCCATTGATATCGCACTTGAGAAACAAGTGTATGGACCTTTATATTTTGTAATTTGCTAGAAACCTAACTTGGACTTCAGAATAGCTCTTAAACCTCACTTACAACTTTCATCTTACTTGTATTTCACCCTCCACAGAATTGGTATACTCTTTAACATTTTGTGTTCACACTGTACAACACTAAATGAGTATTCTTTAATGACAGAAATTGCATAATCCTTATCACTAAAGTTCATACCCACGAGCAGTTCTCCACTATTCTCTTCATAAAATCAACACCACGAGTAAGAGGAATATCTTGAGAAATTGGTCGCAATCGCCATAAATAGTTTACAAGAACTTAGTGGATGGGTATGTAGGTTACCTCGAACCTAAATCTAACCACATGTAAGGTTGAGTTGAGGTCCCAATGTACCTTTGGCTGATTTGTTCTTATGTTGATTTCATTGTACTCACATGTGCAAGTCTCTCGTCATCATCCTCCTCTGTGTCATCATCTAGTGAAGCATTTGTGACCCCCAATTTGTCCAAAACTATCGTCATATGCCCTTGACACATCATCATACAGTTCTATCTATAGATTGTCCTTCTCATCCAATATATCATCTAACTGGGAAGTCACATGTGAAGGTCCCTTTACAAAATTATACTCTTTAGGACTTTCGTACTCAACTACTCATTTGTGGGACACAATGAAAATTATGATCTGCTGGAGCATGTAAAGTCTTATTGAACTCTAAATATAGCTCCAATAAATGGAATTCATTAACAGGGTTTAAGAAGAAATGTAGATTGTCATTGTTGTTCAAATTCATTATAGTGGCTCTATCATATCCGTGTTCATGGCTTAGCACAAATAGTCTGTAAACTCTCAATTCAATCATATTACTATAAACACCACTCAATTGGTACGATCTTGCGAAAGGCTACATTAAGTTCGTGTTACTGAAAATAATATCTAATACGTGTGGCTCGTGGTCGTATCTAACAGAACTTACATCTTATGAAAAAGTGTCATTCCAATATAGTACGATTTACACATAATCTCCACTAATCGACATATTTTATAAAAACAAGTCACAAAAAAAAAAAATATTACCAACTCCTTGGATTATCCAATTATGTATTTAAACTACTAAATTATTAATTATACTTTTAATTAAGTCAAATTATTCAATGAATAATTTAATTGTTATAAAACGATATATAAAACTTATATATATATATATATATATATATCTTTAAAATAAACTCAATGTTTTTATTATACGCATTGTACTTACTCAAATAAATTTATTAATAACCATTTTTTGAAGGTAAATCTAATTTTCAAGATGATTTGGTTGTTATAAAATAAAATGTAATACGTAAATAAGTATTTAAAATAACCTATAAATACTTTTTATGTATTAGATTAAAAAGTATTTTTCAAATTGTTAAAATATAGTACAAGAGATATATAATTTTTATGAAAAATACACACATACATATGAAAATCATATAATAAAAAATAAATTTCTGATTAATTTATACATACATATCAAAGAATAAAGCAGTCCACTAAATTATTAATTATACTTCTGATTAAGTCAAACTATTTCGTAGATAATTTAATTGTTATAAAATGATATATAAAACTTATATATATCTTTAAAATAAACTCCATGTTTTTATTATACGCATCATACTTACTCAAATAAATTTATTAATAACATTATTTTGAAGGTAAATCTAACTTTCAAGATGATTTAATTGTTATAAAATAATATGTGATACTTAAATAGTTATTTAAAATAACCTCTAAATACTTTTTATGTATTAGATTAAAAAGTATTTTTAAATTGTAAAAATAAAGTACAAGATATATGTAATTTTTATGAAAAATACACACACACATAAGAAAATCATATAATAAAAAATAAATTTCTAATTAATTTATACATATATATCAAAGAATTTGCTACCTACCAAATTATTAATTATACTTCTGATTACGTGAAACTATTCAGTTGATAATTTAATTGTTATAAAATGATATATAAAACTTATATATATGTTTAAAATAAACTTCGTGTATTCATTATATCTTTAAAATAAACTCCATATCAAACCTCATATGTATCAAATCGTAAAGCAACCTATTGAAATTCTGATTAATTCAAACATGCATATTAAACAACGAAAAATACAAAAATAAAATAAAAAATCAATTGCAACAACCAACTAAATTGTTAAATTAATTCAAATTTTTTTTACTAAAGTAACATATTCACATATTCAACGTGTATAACTATGACAATATTTTTATATATACCAAAAAGCATACACACATAATCAACAAATATGTCTATATATCATATAATAAATGTGTATATTCCTTAAAAATTTCGAATCAAATGTTGCCTTAAATCAAACAGCCAGACATTGCCTGACTCCAAAAACCAAACACAGCCTTAAATTTCAAAACCAACCTACTACTGCCTATCCACATTCAAACCATATAACTTTATTACATTTTAACGTATAATATATAATATGTAAATAGATATTTGAAATAAACTCTAATTATTTGTTATATATTTGATTAAATATATTTTAAAATTATTAAAATATGTATAATTTTTGTGAAGTATACACAAACAAACATATCAAATTGTCAAATATAAAATAATTTTTTGATTAATTCAAATACAAGAGAGAAATAATCAAGTAAAACTAAACTTGTTAAATTAATTCAAGTACGTTTCTTCACTAAAGCAACATACTCACATATTCAACATATATCAATATAATAACATTTCTAAAAATACTAAAAAATATAACATATAATAAAAAAATTTGAAATTATATTATATAACAAAAATTGTGTACATACCTTAGAATATAAATCTAAAATTTTCAAAGTGTATACCAAATGCAACCTTAAATAAAATCTAAAAAAGTAAATTTAATTTCAAACCAAACATTTTCTCTGGACAAATCTAAAAATTTAAATTGATATCAAATCAAATACAACTTCAAATAGTAAATTCAATCAATTAGATGATAATTTATTTTAACTACACACAGTTTTAAATCACAAGACAATTAAACGGATCTTTAATTTAATCCAAAAATAGTGTATAAAAATCTTATCAAATAATATCCGAACACTATATACCAAACACAGTCTCAAACATATAATCCAAAAATATAAACAAAATTATGTATCTTAACTATAAAATTAAACTTTAAATCAAATGTAGATTTGCTGAAATAAAAAGGGAATATTACAGTTGAATGTCGATCGGTAATGGAAGAAAGGAAAGCTAGTCAAAGGATTGCTGCTGTAGAGTGAAGAAGATGGTGAGAAGTGTAGTTGAGGAAGATAGAGCAGATGCTGAAATAAGAGGAACAAATAGGAGTCTGTCAAAAAGGCATTCAATATGGTAGAGATTCCACTACTATTTTCATGATACGAGTTCATAGAAATGATTCCGTAAACTCATATCGCAGAATCACTTTTATTTAATCCATTGCCATGATTTTGAATCACAAAAATCACCATTACCGAGGCAATTCTGTGATTCAAAATCACTAAATTCATTGTTTTTTTCATTTTTAACCAATTCCATGATTTTGAATCATGGTGTTAGATTAATTTCGTGAACAATTTTAAAATATAGACATTACATTTTAGGTTAAACTATAAAAAAACTCAATGAGGGGAGTATTCAAGGGTAGGATGGTCTTTACACAAGTATATCTATATTGTATATTAAATTAATGATGATTTGTGATATAAAATTAGTTGATTACCCTCATTTTAAATTATTTTATTTCTTCTAGCACTTTCTTTCTCAATTCTCTTTTAACTAATTATTTTTATTTATATTTTCTCTCAAATTTATTCTCATTTCAATTTCTTTCAACTTTTCTTTATATTTATAGTAAATATTGTTTTATACTTTTAGTTTTTAAATAATTTTATTTACATTATTTAAAATATAATAATTTTATAATTTATAAACAAATTTACACACACATTGAGTGTACTACTTTTACTAATAAAATTTAATTCTACTAAGACAATATTCACTTTGAGTAATATGGTAGGATTAAATTATTTTATCTAACTTAATCATTTTGATTGATTAACATTCTTGATTAAATAGAGCTTGCTATAAAATTATAGTAATCAAAAGTTTAGAGTGCGTGCTCAATAAAATAGGAACCATATTTTCAACAATCGGGCTGGCATGCTAATCTCCAGAACAATTAAAGAACCAAGCAACACATTTTTTTCTTTCAAGACATTCATCATAAATTAAGTACAGTAGCCACAAAGTCCATGGCATGTTCTTGTTATCAATATAATCATATAATCTACATAATTGTAAGCATAAAAATTTCAGCATTCATATCACATGCAATTATCATATTCCCACTCAAAACTTCTCCTACACTTGTGCCCAGCCCACACTTATTTGTTGCCTATATTAATCATATAATCAAACAAGTAAAACTAAGCAACAATGAACGAGATAAGCTGGTGGAGTGGAGCCTACTGTCCTTCGTATGCGAGGCCTTATACCATGCATCCTTGAATTTCTTCCTTTGCATTCCTACACCAAGATTTGATAAAAGTAATAAAAAAAAATATCAATGCAACACAAAACAAAAACTTAAAGCAATAAAGATAACTTGAGTTTTCCCCTAAGGACTGTTATGTTAGTGGTCTGAAGCCTGACCTAATACTCATGACATAGGGTGGATTAGTTATGACTTTGGGGATCTACAACCCCCCGTGAGCTACTCTTCTCCCTTTCTTCTTCCTTATTTTCTTTCATCTTTTTCTTGCTCTCCTTCCTATGCTTGGTTCCTCCTCTAGTCACCATGACAATTCTTCCCCCACACTTGGCTCTTGCTTTCCATTTTACACCTACATTAAACTTTCTTTTGCACTTGCTCAGTCACAACACTTGTTAGTAGACACCTCAACATTTCCAGCATAGAGACATTCTCCTTGTCTTATGTGTGCGTAGTGACAAAAGGTGTAAAATATATGAAAAATTTTACCTCGTTGGGGCCTATATGCAACATAAGGCTACCCTTTGTCATATCTATCATAGCCATGGTGGTAGCTAAAAATGGGAGCCCTAGGAGTAACGGTGTCTCCTTTTCCTTTCCCATCTCCATTACAACAAAGTCCAAAGGTAGAATCAAGTCACTTACCTTAATTAGTATATTCTCCACCACTCCTAAAGGCCTTCAAGTCATTCTATTGGCAAGTTTCACAAGCATGCACATCAACTTCACCACCTTGATGCCTAGTGCCTAAAATGTAGAATAAGACATGAAGTTAACACTAACACCTAAACCACACAAGATACTCTCAAAAGAATTACTCCCTATGGTGCATGGAATGGTGACACTCCCAGGGTTCTCGAGTTTAGGTGGCAAGGTACATCCTTCCTCTTGATTATCTCACATCTCTCTAACTTCCTCTTTATAGAGGTTACTTCTTGTAGAGATTTGGCAAAAGACAAGCTCTTCTTGATCTCTGCAACCAAAAGAGCATTTATATTTAATCATTCAAAATCACTCAAAAACTTGCATGCCTACTCCTTCATTTTTGCTGGTATCAACCTTTAAAGATAAGACACTTTAGGTAGTATGGTGGTAGGCTAGTTTTCTTTTCAGTGGCTAACTGCACCTCTTTCTTTTCTTTTTCCATTTTCGACATTGGCACCTCTTTACTCTTATGGTTCACTACCTGCACTATCTTCACATGCTTAATTAAGTTATTCTTAATAGTGCTATGTAACATACTTACTGGCCTATTTATCATTTCTTTTACAAGTTGCCCAACTTGCACCTCCAAATTCCTAATGAAAGATTGCTAATTTTGCAACAGGGTATCAGTATGAGTCATATAATCTTGCATAGTCTTAGCAAAGTTACCTATTATTTTATTGGTAGACTTCACAAGGTTGCTAATAATGTCTTCCAAGGATTGTTTTTTTTCTTGCTACTGATAAGGTGCTTGAAATCTTGGCGGGTTTTGAGAGTTTCTCTAAGAGAAATTAGAATGATTTCTCCAGTTGGGGTTGTAGGTATTTGAACATAGGTTGTTGCTTTGTGCTCTTGTATTACCTACAAAATTTTCTTGTTTTTTTTGTCCATTGCTTGTTCCTTCATCTCTACATTCATGAGTTAGATGGGACCTTACACACATATCACAAATATATCATAGAAACTGGCGAAGACTAAGGATCGCATGCCAAGACACTGTCTATTTTTTTGGATAATGACTCTACTTTTGTTGCAAAGGTTGTAACTGTGTCAACTTTATGCACACCAGTGACCTTACATGTGCTCTCAAATGGGCATTGCTAAGCATTTGATACCATTTCATCAATTAGATCCTATGTGTCCTCAATTAATTTATTCATAAGTGTACCTCCTATAGCTGCATTAAGAACAATGCGTAATTGTCGGATACTACTATAAAATGTCTATACCTACATCCATATTGGAAATCCGTGCTATGTGCATTTTCAAAGGAGTTCTTTACAGTGCTCCCACACTTTAGGCAATGTCTTAGACTCAAAATTGTTTGAACATTTCAATCAATCTAAGTCGTGCAATTTTCAATGGTGGGTAGTACTACCCCAAAAATTTGTTCATCATATCGTACCAAGTGACTATATTGTCCAGTAGAAGGGATTACAACCACTACCTAGCTCTATCCCATAGAGAAAAACGAAATAATCTGAGTTTAATTGCATCATTAGAGACATCATTGAACTTTACCATATTGCATAATTCTAGAAAGCTAATAAGGGAGGTTTTGGCGTCCTCATGTGGAGCTCCACTAAATTGATTTAATTACACCATATTAATCAGTGAAGTTTTCAACTTAAAACTATTTGCATTAACTAGTGGTCTAAGTATTCTTGTCATATGCGGGTTCACCATTGGTTGCACGTAATCTCTTATGGCATGTTAGTTTGATAGTGGTGGTGGTAGGTTCTCCTCTGCCATCTCTACTATTTCTTGCTCATGTTGAAACAATGTTGTTTGCTTTTTTGTGAAGTGTTCTCTCAATCTCAGGATTAAAGTCGAGATTCACACTCGTATTCCTACCCATGCAAGAATTCTCCCAAAAACAAGGATTTAACTCATGAGAAGTAGCAATTTAGAAAAGCAATCAAAGAGAAAAGAATAAGAAGAGAGGAAACAAGAAAAACAACAAAAATTAAAATGGCCAAAATCTAATGGTTCCCTAAAATTTTCAAAAGCACTCATCACCCTTCCCAACAACAACGCCAAAATTTGACACGAGTCATCACTAGACCAAAATTTAAATTTATAAAGAATTAGTACTATGATGTGTACAGGTGTCATGTTTATGAGGAGGGTTGTGTGTCTATTGATTTAACTAAACTTTAATTAGTTAGGCCTTAAGAATATGATGAAAATAAAAATAAAATTAAATAAAACTAGCACTTAGAAAAGCAAGTGCACAGAATAAAAGGGATGAAATACCAACAAGTAAAGCATCTAGGCACTTGTGCAGTGTTGGTTTCCTATGTCTATCAAATTACACTAATTATCAATAAAATTACTTTAGTTACGGATTACTATTCCTAAATTTTAGAGGATATTCTCTCAAACACTTCTATAACTTTGACTCTAAATTAAAGTGGGTTTTCCCAAGTCAAATCAAGTCAAGAATATTAGTTCAGAGATTAATAATATTTTACCCACCTTAATCTTAAAGTTTCACTCATATTATTCCCAAATACTATTGGTTGTCTAGCGCACAAGTTTCACTTCCGTTATTCATCACACAGTTACAAATTAACTATAAAGTTGATCAAATCCTATAATTACTATTCAATGCACTAATCGTAAAAAAACACAAACAAAGATAATCAATTACAATTCATGTTTACATATTTCACTAATCACAAACATAAGTGACTAGAAAGAAACATAAAAACTCATAATAAATTCAATAAAAAACATGTCTAAATTATTCATCATCCAAACAAATGAAAACATAATGGATAAAGTCTGAAAAATTAGTCTAATGGTCTTACGTTGCGTGGGCAATGAAAAATGCTTCAAGCCTTAGTGTGGATTCCTCATACTCTAATCCAATCTTATGTTCTAGAATTCTAAGTATTTCAAAGAGTAAAATGAAGCCTAAGATACCCTCTAAACCATGCAGAAGTTAAATATATATGTATACGGGGGCTGAGGCTCATGTACACATGAGAAAATATAAAAAAAAATCCTTTAAAATTTCATGCAGGTACGTGGCTTGATCATTTATCGCACAGTCTCTCATGGCTGTGAAGACAAGTCTTGCAGTCACAACATCCTCTTCCGCATTTATGAACGTAGGTATGGGTTTGCATAGTGTCTGCTTCAGAATTCTAGTTGTCCTACCTCCTTGCTCTGCACACGCGACGTTCAACACTATGATTATGAGCTCAACCACAGAGCATTCTACCTTAGCTCCAGTAAAGTCCTCACTCCTAGTTTGCTACTGCAAACTTTAATCTTATGAGTGCACCAACATATCTCACACCTATGAAGTTAACCGTGAGGTGTTCTACTACATCGTCCTGTGTATTCAGTAGCCTGATTTACTACTGCAACTTAAGCTCTCACACTCGCCGTTGTCACTCTCGTGACCATCATGGATGAATGTACCAAATTCTAGAATATGCTGCAATTGTTGTCCACAATTGCAACACTTCCATCAGTGGCCACGGCACTTCCTGTTCTGGCCACGGTGCTAACTTGCGAACCAACAATTATATTGAAGTGTAGAATATGTCCAAAACCAAACACTAAACTCTAAAACTACATTTATGCATATCCAAATCACTATAATTTATTTAATTCATGCATGATAACATAGTTTAATTTTTAGCTCACACGCATGCTAAAAATTAAGCACAAATCAAGTACAATATGTTATAATTTCACGTGTTATCAACATCTATGTGAAATGCCATGGGGCTAGTGTAGAAACGTTGTCTCACTAGATGTGAGTTTGAATGTAGAATGACAAATTGTTCTCACGTAAAATATATTAAAAGTAATAACTATAATTGTGATTGTGAACACGAGTACCTATAATAGTAAAAAGAGGCCAGCAATTGTAAATCTCCCTCCCTAGCGTGCAATACATAGCCCTCGGTAAAGGAATGCTTGAGATCCACTACCCTAACTCTACAATGGTGAGCAATCCTACTACATAATATAGTGAAGGTACAGCAAGCTGACTCGATTCTACGAGGAATTGAAGAACATAGTGCTACCTAGAATAAGCATCACAAACTCGCTAGCCCACTACTCCGCCTCTGTCTATCGGCTACTATCTTGTAAAGAGTGATCACGAAGATGTAATGAATCCTCCTCAAGCTAATAATGGCATCCTTAAAGTGCCTTTGATCTAGCCACCACCCTAGGGCCTTACACGTATATCTTACCAATCTTGATAGGTCTCAACTGATTGTTAGCCTATCAATGGATATCTTGTGATCAGCAAATATTATATGATGACCACATCCTCAAAAAGTGGCTTTCATCTCACTTGGCATGAAATGAGATGTGTGCATCTTCGACGCCATCTCTCCACCAAAGTTATAATGAAGAGGTAATCCAATAGGAACGTGCTACATCTGTACAAACTATATAATCTGATGTGGTGCAAAATGTCTAAGGCCTGATGGTCTACCTTTGTAAATCCAATCCAATAGTTGTTAAGTGTAGTCAAAGATAGCATACTGTCAATCTGTCTTGCCTACAGGTCCTTTAAGTTATGCTCCAACTATAAGCTCAATGATCCATCGATCAAGCTAGGATGCATATAAGGGTCAATGAACATCTTGATAATCTAATAATGTTTCATTAGGTTATTCATTGTTGTATAGTTATTGATGAGTTGTTGATGCCATAAACTTTTCATTAATATTATGTTTGTTTAATTGAATTGTCCAGATTATGTGACCATTATATAAAGAATGAAAAGCTAATAGATGTGAAGGGCTACTAATTTAGAAATATGAAAATAATGTGATTAGCATGCATAAAATAGAATCATCAAAGGTCCACACACTGCCTTTAACAAGAAAAAAATTACATAATACATAAATGCAAAGAATGCTACAACTGGTGTTGTGAACTAGATCCCCCTCGATCGATCTCCCTACACTACACCCTTTTCTAGCTCACAATTAACCACAATCCATCTCATTATGCAAATCAATCCTGTCCTTGTAGTTGAACCTATTGATGCTCTACATTAAGCATCAGTGTGAATGATGGAGGCTCCCAATACTCTTCATTCTACACAGCTTTGAATTGTCCTACATAAGTATCTAGCTACCGATAAATAAAGTGATAGTGGCTCACAAGTTATTTGGGATTTACATAACAGACAAAAATGCATATTTAGTCCCAAAAGAATACCCTATTATGAAGTTAGGATCCCACCTTTCAAGATTTCACAATTAGTACCAACTTTGACTAGGGTTCACAATGTTGAGGCCAAATTTTGGCATAGATGGTCCTGTAAGAAATCTACCATAGAAATTGATGGAAAATTTGGGAAAAATTCGTGCATGCCCACACACGTCATTAAATCCAAATTTGAAGTGAAATGTTGCATATGTGTCATGCATGCTCCTTCTTTGCAAGGAAATAACAAAATAAAAAAGTCCGTTTAGCATCTTTTCTTCCCATTTCTCTCACAATTGATTTTCATTCTCAATGTTAGAGCAAAGTGGCATTTAGTGCTTCTGTGGAAGGCTTGCAAAACTTCAAATGGCATGGACAAATGAAAACCTAGGTAGAAGATTCCATTCCTATGCCAAATAAAATGAAGATGACAATGGGTTTTTGCTTGGAAGGACAATCCACTTTGTGCAAGTGCTAAAGTGATAGTTCTTGGCTAACTTTGAAAACAAAAAATGGTTGAAGAATGTTGTACTAAATTACAAAGGGCTACAATGAGTTGGATGTGAGAATTAGGGTATTAGTAACAAGTTTGATGTTGTCTTGGTCCCTTTTCATTCTATCTTAGCTCCACTAACTACAATCCAAAATTAAGCTTCAAAGGCTTGGTTCTTGATGTATGTGCTTGGTTGCTAGTAACTAAATCATGTACTAAGTATTGGAATGCAATGCACTATGTGATTATTAATTTTAGGTCATGAATGAGATGGCTCTTTGAATGGAATATTTCAACCTTTGTTTTTTCTCTCACTTTGTTAGCAACCAACATAGGTTTGTTGTCTTTGGTTGGCATGTAATGAGCACAATCTTCTCAATTATCAAGTGGATGTTGATTAAGAGAGATGGTGAATTGGAAGCGAGGAAGTCCTTGCCTTGTTCCCACTACCTTGCATACATTGATCCTTTATTCTTACATTGTGGAAACAGTTTATGTGTGTAGCATTTGGTAAGCTATATTAGCATTAAGCAAACCAAGCAATTGGTAAGCCACATTAGCAATACTAAAAAATGGATCAAATGGTAAGCCACATTGTAGCAGAAGGATTGCAAGCCCAAAACAACTTCAATAAACATTACTACAATGTAAAAGTGTAGCAAGGGCTTGTAAGCCACCTTAACATCCAACCAACATTAACTACAGTTTTGTACAATGATTAAAAGTCTTGTAAGGCACTAAATCATCCAAGCAACATTAATAGTCCACAGGATCCAACATTTTTCCTTTCCCTTCTTCTAAGTAGCAATCGTCTTATTTACAAAATCAATAGTAGCACTTAAGATGGAAATTGTAGCATAAGTCTTGCCTTCCTTTCATAAAAGTAGGACTGATCTAATCTGCATTTGTGTGGTGATGCTATCAAATTATGGATTAGGCATGACACTTTTGAATCCATCTAAAGTTAGAAGCCCTCCCACTTGTGGACTCCCACTAGATATTAAAGTATCATGTTCAGAGGCCTTACTTGTCTGCAACATAATTAAACAATATCAAATTCAAATATTGGTAGCATGCATACACATAGTAGAGATCTACCTTTGAAAAGAAGACTTTTGCTACCTGATTTGCCCTTTTTCTTATTTAAGAGAGATAAAAATTATACTAATTAGGGAAAATAGTATAACCAATTACAAGACAAATCATTAGGCTTGTTTTGTCATTTCTTTCCTCAATTGTAATGCTTGGATGCAGCACTTGAGTCCTTTTTGTTGCTACCTATTTGGAGACTAAAGTCATTCAACCATTTGACTAATAGATTAAATAGAAAAGTGAACTCACTCTTTTTATGTTAGCAAATGAACTTAATTGTTCTTTAAAAGCCTTCCTAGTGGCCTATGTAAACAAAAAGAGATTAATTAACCAAAATGATTAACTCAACAGAATATACCAAGGTAAAACACAATAACTTACACTCTTTGTCCTAGGAGTTGGGGTTGCCATCTCAACTCCATGCCTTTCTAATGCCCTCTTTCTCACCCATCAAATTAAACTAAGTTAGGCAGCAGATAATGATAAAAATACACATAAACATGTTCAAACAAAACTTACTGTTAATTTTCACACTGAGAGCCTTCCGAAGCTTTCATTGGCAAGCATTAAGGGTTGTGTAGCCTCTTTTTCAAGTTTTGTGCTCTATTCTTCTTGAGTTGTAAAGGCACTACCACTTGCATCATCCAAGAACACCTCCTTCTTCTTGGTCCATATTGTTCATCATAAATGCCTACTCTTTAGCCACAAGTTCATGCTTAATAGGAACATTATCTTCATTCACATGTCTTTCCTTATTTTTCCTTGCCTTACATCCCTTGTTGTTGTGACCAACTCTTCCACAGAATCTACAGGTCACACGAAAAACAAGTTTGGGCAACTTAACAAGCTTGTTTTTGTCATTGCCATTCATCCCTTTCTCTGTCTTCTGAACAATTTCATCAAGTTCAAGCCTTCTAGCCCTTGTAGGCTTGCTAACACCTCTGCCTTAGTTTAGTGTAAGAGGAGGAATAAAGTTTATTTTAGCCCACAACCTTAGGCCATCCACAAGAGCAATTGATGGCCTATAAACCTTCAAGTACTCACTTAAATAGTAGCATGAATGAATAAACTCTTTAAGATCCAACCCATGGCAACAAATGGCAGTCATGGCATGGTTGCATGGGATGCCCTACAAGATCCCATCTTCTTTATGAGCTAATATGTTTAGCCAAATCCACAATCAACGTTTGATCTATCAAAGCAAGAAATTTTATAATGGTAGTCATCAAATTTAATTGGTATACAATCAGCTGTCTTGTTAAGATCTCTTTCCACCAGCTTTTCAATCCAAGGCAGAGTTTACTTTTCCACTTCAAAGCTTTGTCCCTATTTTCTTGTAATTTAGATATCAAATATTGTCTTATCCAGTCCAACATTATTAACATTGACTTCTCCCTAGCCTCAAGGATCACACAGTTGAATATTTCACGCAAGTTGTTAAGCCAAATATCACACTTAAGCCATGTGCTGAAGTGTGATCTACTCCATTGTGTGGCAGGCTTATCACTAAACCATTCAAACACCTTTCATCAAGTATACTAAGCTCATGCATTCTACATTGCCATTCAGAAATTGCTGTGGCTTTTGTTACCTTCCAAGGTGCTGTTTTAAATGCTAATCCTTGCCCACTAGCCCTTCTAAAAATTTCATGCAAATGTCTAACACGAAAGCTATTTTTGGCATTGGGAAATACCTTTTCAAAAACAGGAATTAGGCCATTCTGCTTGTCTAATATAAATGTGATTAAATCATTCCTTTGAATTTGTAGGTCTTCCCTCAACAATATTAGAAACCACTCCCATGATTGCTTTGTCTCCCCAATGACCATAACATCTGCTAGTGGATACAAGTTGTTAAGGTCCACACTAACTATACTTAACAACCCTTGTGTGGTTCCTTGAGGTGATATCCATCAACTCCTATTACTGGCTCACAACTAGTAACAAAGCTTTGTTTGGAGCTACAAAACATTCATAAAATTTATTGAATTTTCTTAATGCATCGCTTGGTCCTTTAAGCATCTACAGGGTAACAGTGAAACTAGGATTAGTCCATCTCAATTCTTCTGCACAATCCCTCAACTTCTCATATTATTCATCAACCTTGCCCTCAAGTTTCTCCACAACCTTACTTTTGACTCTGTAGGATTGTCCTTTGGAAATATCAAGCCTTTATTCTTTAATTACATCCCCTTGGAAGCCTTTCATGTCCTATAAGGGATCAGATAAAACTTGTCCTCATACTTTTTGGCAATCCATGTTGCTTTGCAATTCTTTACCTTGAACTGCCTATTACACTTGTGAGTGGGGTGGTATTCTCTAATTTGGAAGGTGTTCTCATCCTTCAACCTTATGGGCATTCACTCTCCACTCACATCCTTCCCCTTAACACTTTGCATATACTCCTTTTTTGTCATTTTTAGTGAACTTTATATTTCTTCTTGTCATCACTGTATGAGATTGGACAGCCATTTTGAATTCCTCTTTGGTACTAAAGATTATTCTAATTTCAAATGTGGGAGCAAAGATTTGAGATGGTCTAAAAATAGGCCATCTTAGTTTACCTTCACCCTCTGAATCCAAACTACTATCAAAGTCCTCCTCACTTAGAACTAAATCACTTTTCTCATCACTTTCACTATTTGCATCTGCTTTATCCCCTGCCTCACTTTGCTCCTTATCATTCCCATCCTTATCAGCCCTCTTATCCAGCCTAACCTCATCATCCCTTTGGCCATCCAGCCCAACCTCATCAGCCTCATCATTAGCACTTAATTGTTGATAATCACTATCTAAGATGTCTTTAGTATTCAAAATCTCACCATCGCTAACAATTTTTTCACTTGCCCTAAACCCACTCATAGCCTCAGTCTCAGGTGTTAGTTGCCTCTCACTACAATCATTAGCCTTTAAATAGAAATGTATTGCTCTATTTTTGGTTGCATATCCATGAATGATTAGTATTAAATTAGTTTGATAAACAATCTTCTTACATTTGCCATGTCTATCTTGTAAAATTTTTTCGACCCCTTTTACTCTATTTGCTCTAGAAGTCTATTGAGCATATCCAAAGAAGTTTCCCATCGTCGTACCTAGCCTCAAGTTTATGGACTAATCTACCTCCATGTTAGAGCTTTAATGTGGCAAAGGTGGAGTGTTTCTCTGATTTTGAACAAAACAAAACAAAAAAAAATACTACTTTACAAACTAAATGAACACAATAGCAAATAGTACATTCAGAAAATAAAAACAATAAAAAAACTTCAGAGAAAGCAACATTCACAAGAAGTGCAACCATAGATGATCCTTGAATGATGGAGTACATTTATCCATAACTCAAAAGGGACAAACAAACATGTATTGTCCCACAGGACAAAAAATAGGGGGTCATTTCTCACAACCACCTCACCAACAAATATTAGAAAAAGAAACCCACACAAATCCATGAACAAACAAACCTAACAATGTCATTCAACATTGACCCACAAGTATTATTTAATATCTATGTCAAAATCAAAAATTTTAAAGCTTAACAAGTACAAAAAGAAACTCACTGCCCTTAAGATTTGACAACCTATTGCACTTCATGGGTCTTAGTGCCATGTTAAACCAAGTTTGGTCTACGAAATTTAGAGATAGTCCACAAAAACCATAAAAATTTAAGTGTGAACGTAGAGGACTTTCGATTTAAGGCTTTCAAGATTAGGTATTTGATTGCACGGTTAGGACTAAATGGTTTTAGATGTCACTCACATGCCAAAAGTGTGCAACATTTCCCTTCAAACATGGATTTAATGATATGTGAGGGTACACATGAATTTTCCCCAATTTGTCATCAATTTTTAATGGCATATTTCTTACGGGACCATCCATGCCAAAAATTATCCTCAAATTGGAACCCTTGCCAAAGTTGGAACTAATTGCAAAATTTTGAGAAACTAGGTCCTAAATCAATTATGGGGTATTCTTTTGAAACTAACTATGCAATTTTACCTCACACAATACATTTTAACAAACATGCACCACACAGAAGCATGAAATCCAATATACACCTCATTTGCCATAATTGCACTCTAGCTGTATAATATTCATAGAATAGTTAATCTTGTGAAGTCCCTCTTAGTACACCATGTGCACACCTACTAACAAAGCTTGCTAATCATTTAACTATGATGAGTGTCTAACTGACTCTCATTTCACATCCTTGTATTTCTTATGCATGTAGGCCCATTGTGGCCCTTTATGTTTATGCTTATGACTATGTTATGCATGTAGGCCCTTCGTGGCCCTTTAAGTTTATGCTTGTGGCAATGGTTAGCCTATCAAAGAAGAATGCAATGACACACTCAAATGCAAGCTACACAATAGATGTAATAAGGAGCCATTGTGCACCTTTCAGCACTCCATTTAGGACTCTAAGATATTGGTTGTTAGTATTTTAGCTCACCATTGCCCATCATGTGTAAAAGCCCACTTGGAAGGGTCAATTACTATTAGGCAGTTATATACATCAAGATTTATTCTGTCTATCTCAGACAAGAACCTATTATTCTTGATTTTCACTTGCTCGGAGCCTATCCTCCAACATAAGTTTGTCAAAAGCCTAGCCATCGAATGCCTTACTAAAGTTGGCATACACGTGCCTCAAACAGAAATGATTAACCCTACTAGGTTGCTAAAGGTCAAGTATCCGTTCCATAGCAGCTAGTGCAGGCGGTCAAATGTCAAACAAGTGGGAGCCTTCCTTGCACCACGTGCTAGCTCAACAAAGTAAGAAACTTATACTAGGAGTTCTAGCTCTCCTTGTCAGCAATGGTAAACACCAAGGTCTATACATTATGGCTCACATCCAATGCCACTATAATGAGCATCTTGTGTTGGCATTATATATATAAATGTGCCCCATAAATGTTAATAACACTATAATAGTGCTAAAATCTATCCATACATAATTTGAAGGCCTAAAAAAATACCTTAATGTGTATTAGGGTTATGCACCACTCTTAATAAGGCATCACCCCACAATAGTCTCGGGTTTAACTTTTGAAGTGCAATCACATATGTACGTAACTTTTGGATTGAACTCTCCCATGTCCTATAAATCATCTCTAGAGCTCACCTTAACTTGTGCCAAGTAGTAGCATTGGTAATTTCAAATCTGTATCTATCTTTCACTATTTGCATTACAAATTTGATCTCATATGATAAGTTTCGTTAGGTCATTCCCTCAAGTAGCTGTCTTATTATGTTCTTATCCAAATTTCTATGTTGTATTGACATTGAAATAAGGAAACAAGTGTTTAGGCCCTTGTACTTGGTAATCTTCTAGTAACCTTGTATAGGTTTCAATATAGCTCTCAATCCCCAATTACATTGCTTGTCATCCATCCTATGCTCACACTTCACTTTCCATGTCTTAGGGGTTCTTTTCACAATTTTGTATTCACACTAAGCCACGTTGAATGAAAATGAGTACTCCTTAACAGTCGCAATAATTTGGTCTTTGTTCTTAAAGTTCATCCCCTCAAGCAACTTCTCATTGTCCTTCTTATAGAATCAGTCTTATGCACTTTGACTACTATCCATAGTATTGTGGTCATAGTCACGAAGTACATGTTGTAAGAACCTTACCAATAGGTATTGTGATCGTAACGTACCACCCACACTTAAAGTTAAGTAGACAAACCATGTATATGAATCTAGCAATGGCAACTGCATCCTCATCCTCGTCCTCGTCACTGTCTCTAGCATCACTATTTGATGGGGCATCTGTGGCTCCACAATCTTGTTCAAAATTATCTCTATATATACTTGAATAGTCCACCTATTATTCTAACACTGCATCCCTTTCGCCGTCTCCCACTATTTGTTGAGCATTGTAGTTGAGTCCTATATCGCATTCTTGCACACCTATGTTGTCCACAACCCCGATTAGCCCAATTGTTTCTATGATTGTTTCTAATTCATTCTCATCCTTGTTCTCATTCTCATTAGCATGCCATGATTGATACAATGTTGTTTGGTTTGCTAAAAGGGTGCTTGGAAACAATTCTTTGGTTTGCTACAATGGTTTGGTTTGCTGCAACGGTTTTCTATTGTGTTTTGCCCTAATGGTTTGGTGTTGTGTGGTTTGCCGATTTTATACAATTTTCATAAGTAATTACTTTACTATAAGTACATGCATTAGCCTAATTAATCAGAATTACATTGATTTTATGTCTAGAATGTATTAACTTGCAGGTGTCATCCAGTGTGGTGCTGGCGATGGTGCTCTACGCTACATGTTAGCCATCCGTGTTGATTAAGGGAAGTGTTATACCTTTGTTGTTGTTAATTTTGATAATTACATGTAATTGTTGATTAGTTGGTGCATTATGCTGTTTGAGCATGAATATTCCTTAACTATCCCCCGTTTAAACTTTTTAGCTAGCTCTTACCGTCAATTCCTGGTGCTTAATCATGGATCTTGTGCAACAATTTTGCTTGTTGAATTTCTCTGTGATTTTCTTTATGTGTTCATAGACACTATGCATTAGAGTTTGCATTCAGTCGTAGTTATGTTGGCTGGTTCTCTGTCATTTGCTGGCTCTTCATCTGATTGACCATTCAATTTGGGAAGCGTGGGCCTGTGGTCTTTAAATTTGTAACTTACTGGTTAATTTCATGGGGCGTGCCTTTGTTTTGTTCTTTTGTTTTGTGTTTTTTGTCTCCTGCTTTGTCGTGTCTTTCTTTAGAGGTTTATTAACGAATCTAAAATTCACGTCGAGGCAGAAAGCGTGGTTGAAAATCTATCTTCTAGTTTACGAGAGTGTTTCCGAAATCTAACAGTTTGGGTTCTTAGCTGCAATTTTATTTGATAATTACTGTAATAATCATTTATGTTTGTGTTAATTGGGTTTTGATGTGTTCAAGTTAATTATTTGTTGTAAGTATCTGGTGATGTGTTGAAACAGTGATTTATATTGTGTTAGTGTTAGATAATGCTTGTTTTGTCTTCACCTTGCAGGTGGTGTCAAGAGCAAGTGGATGGTTGATTGTTGAGAGTGAATAAGGGAGGTGGTCAGTAGCTTTGGATGAAAATGCCTGCATGAATGGTGTGGAATGGCTTAGGATGACATGTGTTTGGTATAGGATTATCAGTATTATATTAGTATCAGGTCAAAATATGTCATTATTAATGCACATTATCTTCTATAGGAATGTATAATTATTCATGTAAAGTAGATATAGTTACTCTAAAAAAGATATGATTGCTATGTAGACTTTTATTGCATTGAATTATTGCATAATAGTGTGTCATATCACATTATTTACATTGCTTTCAAACAGAAACCTTTGCATTTCTCATTTGACTTGCTCAAACTCTCTTTTTCTCCTCTTATTATTGGTTGGTTGTAAGTCTGCAAGTTTAATCGTGTGATTTCTTCTTTCATCGGTTTAGATACGCTATACTCTTGCAAGTGTAACTCTCTACCCAAGTTAATGGGTATGGTCAAATAGTAGTCGTTAGGACGCCAACACTGTATTGAGAATGTACTAATATGTTTGTATATCACATGTTTAGCATAGAAATTATGCTACCTATCATATATATGGTACTAGTTTTTACTTTGGCGTATCATTATTTTATTGAGTTAATGTGATACAAGCTTCATTATCATGCCTTCGTAGTAGCGTGAACGAGAGTTTTCGTAAAATTGCTCTCTAATTGAATTATTTAAATATGGACTTATTCTGTAAATACAAACTGGAAAGGTTGAAATAGACTATCAATTGGATTGTGATGTTGCTCGCTATATGCTGTACAGTTTCAAAACGCATCATCACTTTGCCCAAACCTTGGAGTCCAGATTCTTATAAATGGAATGATGATTTGTATGTACTTGCAAAGGTGATTGTATGTGCTTGTACAAAAGAATTAATAAATTACAAAGTTATTGTAATTTTAATAATTAAATTAAATTTATTTAAAAAGTATAGAAAATATTTAAAATAAGAAAAATAAATAATGGTGAAAAGAAGTTTTAAGAAAAAAGGATAATTTGTAGGGAAATACAAATAAAAATAATTTTGAAGGAAAAAAGGAAAAATGATAGAAATGATAAAAATTTACAAATAAAAATAATTTTAGAAATAGATTCACTAAGAGATGTATTATAGGAAATTTATTAAAATTTTCAAAATTAGTTATTGTAGGAGATAAAGTCATAACTTGTTTGTTATTTTGATCAATACGTTAATTTTTATCTGAACTTGTAAATTATTTTTAATCAGTAAAAGTTTTCCTATATTTAATTCATTTTTAATTAACATGTCGAAGAATAAATAAATAAATTTTTTAAGTAATGAACACTTTTAATATGTTAATTTACATACGTAATGAACAATTTAATTTTTTTTCAAAATTCAAAATACAAATGGTAATCAATGTTTGTTCACAAGAAGTTTGCAATTATGAGTTTGTTAACATATTAATATACTAAGTTTAATTTAAACTTGCTAATATTTGTTTTAATTTGTTAATTAGTATGATCAATAAGCTAATGTTTATGTCAACTTGTTAATTTTTTTAATCAATATGCTTTTCAATTAGGTAATTATTTTTGTAAATTAGAATGTTAGCTATGAAATAAATTGACTTTTTTAAGTAATCACCAATTTTATGTTAATAGGGTAATTTGTATACGTAATGAACAATTTATTTTATTTTATTTTTGTCAAAATTCAAAACACGTGGTAATCAATGTTGATTCATAAGAAGTTTACAATCATTAACTTTCCTATATGTTATTATATTAATTTTTATTTAACCTGTTACTTTTTTTTAAACCAATTAATTATTATAATCAATATTTTAATGTTAATTTGAACTTGTAAATTATTTTTAATCAAAGTTTTTTCTAATTTTGTAATTATTTTCTGAATGAAGATATTAGCTAATCAGTAAATTAATTTTATTAGTAATCAACAATTTTATTTTACTACATTAATTTACATAAGTAATCAACAATTTAATTATTTATTTATTTAGAAATTCAAGACCCATATAGTAATCTATATTTATTTAATTGAGAAGGATGAACATTTTTTTAAACACGCAATGTATTCTTACTTTAATGTTGTGTCACTGTATTAAGTGAAAAGTTTTATCATATTACCAAAGGATTAAATTATAAGCAATTTCGAAATTTTATTTAACTTGTCCACAATATTTCAATTCAGTGTTTTTATTTTAACTTATGATTTATCCTAATTAATATGTTAATTTTCGTTTGAACTTAATTCAATGAAGTTTTGTAATGAAAAAGTGTTTTCAATTAATAAATTAATTTTTCAAACTAGTATGCCACATTGATAAAAAAAATAAAAAAAAACTTATTCTTTTAAGCAAGCATAGTTTTAATTATTTATACTGTACATTACCACAAGTAATCGACAATTAATTTTTGAGTCGAAATCCAAAACACATAGAGCAATCTACATTCGCTCACAAATAATTATTAACATGTTAATAAGGAATTTTTTTATTTTAGTTTGTTAATTTTTGTTTGAAGTAGTTAATTGTAAGAAGTTTAAAATTGTTAACTTGTTTAGATATTAATATATTAATCATAAGAAGTTAAAATTTTGTTTAATATATTAATTTTATTTAAACTTGTTAATTATTATAATGAATATGTTAATGTTTATTTGAACTTGTCGATTATTTTTAGTCAATATTTGTTTCGAATTATGTAATTATTTTTTGAATTAAATATGTTAGCCAATAAATAAATTAATATTTTTATCTAATCAACAGTTTGATGTTAATAAATTACTTGACTGACGCAATCAACAATTTATTGTTTTATGGAAATTCAAAACACATACTAATCTATGTTAGTTCATAAGAAGATTACAATTATTAATTTGATAAAATATTAATATTTTAATTTTTATTTGAACTTGTTAATAAACAACTTAAATTTTTTAAGTAATAAACAATAGTATGTTAACACGCCACTCTGCATAAATACTGAACAGTTTAATTTTTTTGGTGAATATCAAAACATGTATGGTAGCCTTTGTTTGTTTATATTAAGTTTGCAATTAAAAGCTTGGTATATATTAATACACTAATCTTTCTATGAACTTGATGATAGTTGTTTTAAATTGTTAATTATTGTAATCAATATGCTAATGTTTATATGAACTTGTTAATTATTTTTAATCAATATGGTTTCCAATTATGTAATTCTTTTCTTACTTAAAATGTTAGGTAATATGCATGTCCTTCTTTATGTAATCACAATTTAATTTTGTTGGTGGAAATTGAAGACTCATATAGTAATCTAAGTTCATTCATAAGAATACTACAATTAGTAATGGATGATGCATTGTATTTAGATGAATGGTAGTGTAATTTATAAAACTTACTTACTAACGAGGAGATGTGTGTTTAATGCTAAACATTATGTTCTGGAGTGTAGATGTCGTCCCAACCTTACAATATGAATATGGGTGCGGGTTTTGATGACTCGCACTAGCCCACCTCAAACGTGTATGTATTTATTGGCATAATGCATGACAAAGTACAACATGGCAATCTTATACAGGCAAAGTTGAGTGTGTCAAAGTGGAATGACCTCATGATTAGAATTTGGGTGACTTGTTTGGGTTACAATTACATGACTAGGCAATTGTATAGAAAATTTGATGGACTGAAGATGATGTGGAAGAGATATTATCGATTAATGAATTCTGAGATTAGGTTTAGGTTGGACTACGAGTGTGACATGGTCATTGCTATGGATGAGGTGTAGCAGACGTGGTTCGTGGTGGGTTTCATGTTCTCTCTAGTTGCTTATATTTTGGTGGAGCCAATTGTTCTTTACTTAGATCATATTCACACAATATTTATTTATAGTAGTCAAACCCAAGTAATACGAAGTTGCAGGAGAAGGTCTCCCAAGGTATCGTGACCTGACTGCCATCTTCAAGCGTCACACTGTGACTAGCAGCAGGGCGCATTCATTGACACGACCCTTACGCCTACTGCAACTCCTGCGTCCCTATGATGAGGAGTCAAGCGAAGCTAACAACGATGACCTAGCTGCAAACAATGCTCCAAAATCATCATTTCGTGCTTTGCAGTCATCTAGTGACCACGTGTCCACTAGTAGTGCACCCTCTTCATTCTAACGAAAAAAGCCGACACCGCCTACAATAGTGTTAGCTTTATGGTAGTGGAAGAGAGCAAATCGAATGGTTGCATCCCAAAATGACCCAAGTGGCAAGATCACCATTGAGATGTGTGTTGCTACACTATAGGAGATGGATGATTTGAAGTTGCTGCATTTTTCTTGCTCTCTCGCCGCATAAGGGACCTGCATACTTAGATAGGCTACGCTAAGAGGGGTGGTCCTAATTGAAGTTGTGTTCACTAGGGCACATTTCACCGCATTGGACTTTGTATTACGTATAAATTCATACTTATATTGCAGCATGTTGAAATCATTTCCAAACACACATCGAGTAGCCAACTTCCCACTTGACATAATAAATTTAAGATGAATATTTAGTAATCAATAATGTAATTTAAGATGTAATTTTATCAAATGAAAATTGTGATTATTTAAACATACAATTTAAACATGTTATGCATATGAAACATAAATATATTATTTATGCATATAATTTAAGCATATTATTTAAATGAAACACACACACACACATATATATATATATGTTATTTAAACATATTATTTAAATATATCGTAAATATATTATGTGAACATATATGCAAAATTTGTAATAAAAATCAATAATGTTTTAAACATATAAAGCTTAATTAAATGATACATAGGTGCACTATCTAAACATATATGCTTATTTGTGATAAACAAAAATATATTAATTAAACATATATGCTTATTGGTAAAAGCAACTAAATATATTATTTAAACACGTTATTTAAATGAAACATAAAGATACACTTAATTTACTATGTTTATTTCTACTGGATATGTACTTATTTTTAATACATATATGCTAATTCAAATGCTTATTTGAAACAATTATTTTGGTTTGAAGTTTGTGATACATTTTCGTTAAGAATAGTACGTTCATGATATTATGTTTAGGATAATAGCATGCCAGTAAATTAATATTTCATTCAGTATTCTTGTAAAAATGCAACAATTCATAATTGGTACAATTAATCTTACTTTATCCTAAATGTTTTCAGGATATGAATCATCATGATATTGGGTCATACAATGTTGATAGGGATAATGATGTTGTGGACGATGTTTTCGATGACATTGGTGATGATGTTGCAAGAACAAGCAGCAGTGCTTGGGTCCATCTCAATCGAGGGATGCAAAACTTCATATTTTTCTATCACAAGGGTGCCCACGGTCATTTGCAAACATGTTGAAGTGTCCTTTGTGAGACTTCCGATTTCAGGGCATTGATTGGGTAAATGAATTACTCTTTGGCCATGATGACCGGTTCTATAATGCTTGCACATGACGAAGCCAACCTTTTGCTTGTTGTGTGAGAAGGTCGTGCAAACAGGTTATTTACCACAACATGACAAGGTCCATCTGTTGCCCAAAGAGTCTGTGGCCATTTTCCTTCGGTGCATTGCCATGCACCATTGGCATCAAGATACAACTAAACGGTTTTAGTGTTTGGCAAAGACTATTAGTCATCACACAGACGTGTGGTCCG
This sequence comes from Avicennia marina, assembly GCA_019155195.1. Lineage (NCBI taxonomy): Eukaryota > Viridiplantae > Streptophyta > Magnoliopsida > Lamiales > Acanthaceae > Avicennia > Avicennia marina. Next base: position 13,072,740 of record CM032754.1, on the reverse strand, counting down.
AGGCATTGCACGCCGTGGCTAGAAAGTATATTCAACCACCAAACATTGACGTTGTGTCAAAACAAATTCTTGCTCACCCTCAGTGGTACCATTACTTCAAGTTTAATAATCAATGCATTTCAAGATCATTGATGGAACACATGTGCCTACTTGGGCGCCAACTAGTCTGACCCCCTCATATTGAAATTGAAAAGGTATACTTAGCTGAAACATGATGGCAACATGTGACTTTAATTTGAAGTTCACTTTTGTAGTTGCAAGGTAGGATGGGAGTGCAATCAATGTGTGTATATTGTAGGAAGTATTGCGAAATCTTCTGTACAGCTTTCCATGGCCATCACCAAGTACCGTGGGTCTTATTTGGATACCTTGATTCCATTGTAATGTGCAACATTGAATCATATTTGTTTGCATGGCAGAAAAGTACTATATTGTTGACAAGGGAGATGCAAATATTCCTAGAATTTCTAGCGTCCTATTGAGGGGAGTATTATCACATTCTCGAGCGGCATGGTGCCGATTGAAACTCGAGCATGGTAAGGAAACTTTTTAACAGAAGCCATTCATCTATTCTCAACCACATGGGATAGTGTTTCAGTGTACTAAATAAGCACTTCCCCATTCTCAGAGGACTCATGCCCAACTATAGCCTGGATTCCCAAGCCAATTTTGTTATTGCAATGTGTGTTATCCAAAATTTTGTAATAACACACTGCAACAACAATTCTTTCCTACATGAGGTAGCGGACCTTAATTGGGTTGATAATGATGCACAAGCACAAGAAGCTTGACAAAAGAAAGAAGAAGTCCCCTAGCTAGATTTGTCAAATGATGCCATTTACTTAGGGAATCTCATGAGTGACCAAATGGTACAACAAATTTGGGATGGCCAATGGGACTGACATTGCATAAAACTTATCATTTTGCATATTGCGTTCTACAAGGAATCTATTATTTATGCTCATATCTGTTATATCTTGGAGCTTCATCATGTGTGGGATGTATGTTTTGTTTGTTATTTTTACTCTGTGTAAACTACTTTCCTTAAAATTAGCATTTATCTCGTATAACACACGCATGCAATGTTTCAGTAAATTTAAACCAAATGAGCTTCAATTGGTGTTATTACATCAAACGTATTGAAACATACATTCGTAAACCATACAAGCAATTTAGATAAATTAGAATCAAGTAGTACTTAACTTTACTGAATGCTGATATATTTTTTCAACCATTAAAAGATTTATATTTTAAATTAGATTTTAATTCACCCTAACCAGTTATCTCTCTAATAAATATGAGTATATAAAGTTGAACATAAATTTACTTAACTTACTCAATTAGTATTCAACTGTCAAGCATGTTCATTTCAAATCCACCACTGAAAAGTTTACATATCACAAATAGAATTGATGTCGTTGTACAATCCAAGTTGAATTAATATGCAAACATCAACTAAAATAGCACTAACCTTTTAACTATAGGAGCACACCACCTAGAAGTAACCAACATTATCCCCCTACAAGGCTTGATAAGAATTAGTGGACAATCCTCGAGAAGGTTGCCTTGATATTTGGATGGAGCAGCCACACCTCAACATGATGCGCGATGTGAACATGTATCGAGTTTGTGCAAACTTGCTAAACAACTCACTCAGCAGTTTGGGCACGAGTTCATTGTCTTTTAGTTGATGCCATCACTAACTCACTTTCAGGCCCATTATGCTAGATTTCTCCATTTCTTGGAGCTCCCTGATATGACTTATGATGCATAGACCCAAATGTCTCGAGTGGCTCCTACATATTAGGCAGGAGGTTGACAGGTAAATAATATCCACTTGGCACCAATTGTTTTTTTAACATCTCCTTATTTGCACTTTGATAGATCACACTACATGTTATAATCTAACTTTATACGAGTAAGACACACTTCACAGGACACATGACGCCAGAGGGAATGGCGCACTATAGGAGAGCCATTGTACGACATACTGTACACACTGTTCTTCGCCCTAGTATTTCCATGAGGCGTCTTTGAGCTAGAGGGAGATGATCCCCATCCTAAGTTGATATTTCGATATGGAATCAAGTCAGCATAACGATCACCCACATGTACAACTCCTGCCACCACATAATGTTATTGACATCGGGCTATCATATGAGCCATCTGATGTTGCCTCCTCATCTATTTCTCATATTGAGGATCAGTGGGAGGTCGCAGTGTAGTGGCAACGTGCTTTTAGTCGTCGGGGTGTCAAACATGAGAGCACATTGAACAGTACAGCGCGATGTGAGCACATTGAACAGCACAGCGCGATGGCTAGATTAAAGGCGTGGATCCTGATGGTGGCAATGTCATTGAGTGACCACGTATTATATAGGTGCTGTTATACCTCATTGCATTGTCTAAATCCTATGCCCATGTCTAAATCCTATGCCCATGTGTTTGTGCTCATTTGCCTTAGTGTGTACTTCTACATTTAAATTTATGTTACCATGATTTTCCTCTTCTAAGAATCTGCTTCTCATGTATGTATACATATTTGCTCATTGTGTACTTCTATACCTGGACTTATGTTGAAATAATTTGCCTCTTTTATAAATCTCTTACTCATGTGTGTGTGTATATTTGCTTATTGTACACTTCTATATTTGGATTTATATTCTCATAATTTGCTTCTTATGAGAATTCTCTAAACGATTTATCTCGACTAAATAATGCTTATTATAACCTCTTCCATAATGCCTACTAAGTACGTATTTTATGTATGAAAAAACAAGCTACTTCAAAGTAATACTATTGACATAGGCGAGTAGTGTAAAATAAAGTTAATAACTACAAGAATAACAATCACACTATTGCTAGTAATAAAAATGATCATAATAACAAGTAGTAGCCATAATAATTAGTCAAAATTGCACACAATATCTGTGTGCATATTTGTTAGAAATTATCAATTTTATGGATTTATATTTGAAATAAAATGTATTTTATTTTGATCATAATTTAACTTTAAAAATAAAATTTTTATAAATTAACTTGCATTTATAAGATTAATAAAAGAGAGAAGATGAAGTAAAAAAAAACATTAAAGCAAAGAAGACAAAACAATTTTATATTAAGAGAAAATAAAAAAAATAAAAAAACAATAATGATGATGATAATAATAATAATAACAATAACAACAACAATAATAAACATAATAATAATGATAATAACAACAACAACAATAAAATTAAAATATTAACCAATAAAATGAATAATAATAATAAAAAAAATTAATTTATCACTAATTCTAACACATTGACTATACATTCATAATTATCTATCACATTATTTCTATTCCCTATACATAATTATCTTGTCACATTACTGTAATTATTAAATTATCTTATAAATACCATCTATAACCGGACTTATCTATCTCATTTTTCTCAAAAAAATTTCTTCACTTTTTTCTTACTTTTTCTCAGAAATTTTTTTTCCCAAAAAAAGGAAACTATCCAATCGTACCAGGTTTTGAAATTGAATTAGATTTTCTTTTTCATTGTTGCTTTGTTCCACAATCCCAGATTTCGGCATTAAGGTTGGTCTGATTCATTCCCACCATGTAGGACAATTGTCTGAAGTCCCCCTAAAACAAGGACAAACAGATAAAAAAACCTATCGAAATTGAGAGCCCCAAAAAAGCAAAAACTGCCCTTGTGGCTCACATTCCACGAATCAACCATTCGGCCCTGCATCTTTCTGCCACATGTCCACGTAGCTGTCTCAAATTCAAAAAGAATATAATAATTAAAAATAAATATCCTTTTCGGCCTTTTTACTCTTTCTGTTAAATAAACGCGTTTTCCCAGCTTATTATGGGCTGGATTCACAGGCCGAAAACTAGGCCCCTTTTAGATAAGTTTGCTGTGGGCTTGTTTCTGTCCCCTCTTAGTCTCTTTGTATCATATATGATGTTGTGTTTTAAATATGGAGTTTAATTAAGAGTATTAATAAGTCTGAGTTTGAGTAATAATTTGAATTTAATAATTATTTAAATTTTATTTATTTCAATCTTATAAAATTTAAAATTGAACTAAAGTTTGACTTCAACAATAAGATTGAATTAAGAAAAATTATTATAATTCGACTTTAAATTTATTAGACTTAAAAATAATATTTAACTTAATCAAATTCAAATCAAATAGTCAGGCTTATTAACCGCTCTAGTTTAATAACTCACACACTGCCTCACCTAAAACAAAGATCCATCATATTTCACTGTCACAAGTCACACCAATTAATTGTTGCTTTATTTATATTCATTGATTAGGTGATTAATTTCTAACAATATGTATATATGAAATTCAACGAAATGAATGAACGTATTAATTAGTGGAATGGTATAAGAATATGAACATTGACTTGACTGGGATGGGCCTTTTTATTCTGTTAGAGAAGTTAAAGGACATCTTAATAAGTAAACTATTTTTGGAAGTATCATGAATTATAACCTGTCATTCAGCCTATTTAATTAAAAAGGGCACTTATTCTACCTGGAAAAATTCAATCAATTATTTTAACTATTTTTTAATAAGCATATTTGAGAAACAATTATATTTATACTAACTTGAACCTCAGTTCCCTCTGGTGGCATTGAAAACTGAATGATATTTATTAAAAACTTCTTCAGAAATTAGTTGGTCTAGCTGTTAAGTTTGTGGAGATCATTAGTGACATAATATATACATTTCTTGAAGAAAAATAAATTCATAAACACTTGTTAAAATAATAAAGCACAATAGTGAAAGTAGAAGAACTGTTCTCAAAATAAATTTGGAACCAAATAAAAATAACAATAAAAATAATAAAAAAATGAAGTCCAATTAAGACTAGCAACTGTCGAGACATCTAACCAAACATTTAAAAAAAAATAGTCAAATAATTATTACAATAGAATATTAAATAATTATTACATTGATTTCTTCATTCTTGAAAAAGTGGAAAATGTAAACTTGGCTTTTTGTTGTTTGGATCATTGTGAAAACCCTTTCGGATATGGACAATTAGAAATTGGAACCATTAATGATTTATTATGCATTTCATATGTATAATTTTTATGTAAAACATCAAGTTACTTACTGCCTTAAACTATATTTTATTGTTTCATTAAATTCCCACCTCAGTAAGCAAGTTTGATGTTAAGGAGGATCTTGCCATTTTTTATTCATAGAGAATGAAATTATTTATATCTAATTAATATTGCATTATCATAATTAAATGATCGAGGACGACAGCGGGACATCAAACAAAAATTTAAAAGCTGTTAATTAATCAAAACCTTGAAACCTTATATGAAGATAATCAAGGGATGAAGATTGTATGCTCTCAATGGCCAACCAAATTAGGGGGACATCACTCCTATAATGATTTGATTTAAAATAATCAGCGTGTAATACACCTTCACCACCTCATCTTGTTGGGATGTAATTTGTTATATGAAATTCTTGGGCCATGTTTGATTTGATTTTTCTCAAAAGAATGCATACCCTTCAAAGTTACATTTTTATTTTTTATTTTTCTCTTATGTTTATACAGTGAAAAAGATATACATAAAAATGATATACGCTTAAATTTGTAAATAAACACAAAATTTGTAAAAATATTCCTTATTTGATACGCAGCAATCATGTTGTATATAAAGGAGATACAATAGAAGTCACGTTTGTTTTAAAAATTTTATTTATTTTCATTTTATAAATATTTATACAATTCAAACTTATCATTTACAAAATATTATTTTAATTACAATTCAAATTATTTAATATTTTATTTATTTACATAAATGCTTAAAATTCAGTTTATATTATAATTAAATCAACACCGTTTACGTTTATATACATTTATCTTCTCGTTATCTATATATAATTAAATCATCTAATTATTTTCAAATTTCATTTCGTGAAAATTTAACTCATTTCCATTAGCCAGCACGATCATCAACACATCCACGACTATTTTGGTGGCAACATCGACATGAACTTTTTCCTGTGGGTCCATGCGTTAACTTAACGTCAGACTTGGGCTTGCCAAGTTCGATTCTGTGAACCGTGTTGGGAAAAACACAATTTGTCACAGCTAAGCAAAACTGCTTTTGAAAAGTTGAAGTGCCAGTAGAGCTGCACAAAACCCAAACCGCGTGAAGTTTCAATGGCCAACTTTGTAATATAAAGCTAAACTCAAGCCTTAATTCACAAATATCTTCCTATATAAGCCGCACCGTTTCCCAGCGCACCGTAACCTTGGGAGTAAGGTGGACCTGCGTTGCCAGAGCTCTCTCCGTGACTTGTGATACATCGGCCTGTGCCCCCAAGAATTCTGTCACTATTAGGCTTCTTTTTCAAATTTTAAATATTTCCTTTTCCCAAATTTCCATCCCCTTAGTCTTTCCTCATATTTGAATATTTGGGAATAGAAGGAGCATACATTCGGTGGAGCTGTTTTTCTTCAAGAGCATAGAAGATTCTTAAGTGTCTGTATTGCCAGATGGAAGACCAGAAGGAGGTAGAAGGGATCTCCCTTATAAATTTCAAGTTCTGATTTTTTGGCTTTTCATCTTAATTTCCTCGTGGCCTTCTTTTTTCTGTCTGATGTTACTTGACAACTTGTGAAATTTCGGAGAAGCAGGGGGATTTATTTTTGCTTGTGTCAATCGATGCTTCATGATATCAAGAAAGTCTTGTGCTTTCTCATATTTTCGCAAGTTTCTGCTTTCCTGCTTGTTTTATTACAACATATTTGTCGTAATTCTATTATTGTATGCATATCTTCGTAGATATACTATATTTATGATATCGAGTTCTTGTTCAGGCTTTGTTTGTTAATTGATTCCTGGATTTGGGAGTGCTGTTATTATTCTTCTGGCTTGAGGGATTATTCCTATGAGACGTGCCCCATTGTTTTTTTTTTTTTTTTGTGCCTTATTTCTTTTATAAATTTAGCTGATTTCATTTATCTAAACTACCTCGAAGATTCTTGTCCCTCCAGGTTTTGAGCTATAATGATAAATGGGAGCTGCTGATTTGTTGTAAAATATTTTAATTCTTTATGACTTTCAGCGTAATTGATTTGAGAAGGAAATGGGAGAGGGTAAGATTTGGAACAAATCAAAGAGTTATCCGCTCTAGTTTAGTTTATTGACTATTTGCTTTGTGGCGAGTAAAAGAAAAGGGAGTTCAATTTGTGGATGTTCTGATGTCCTTCCGTCATTTACACTATTTTGTCTGCTGTACTCAAGGGTGTTTGATTTTTCCTTTCAAAGGAGTATGGAGTTGCCTTCTTTACAAGCACACGCTTAAGCAATGCAGAAATCAATTAAGAGAGATGAATCATGCCGTTGTGTGAGGCTTGAATATTCAAAGCATAATGCCAACTATTTTACCTGCAGAACAACCACTATGAATGCCAACTATTTTACCTGCAGAACAACAACCATGTCATTTAAAATGCAATTCCAATGAGATTTTATCAAATAATGTGACATAGTTTCAGTGATAATGCTAGTTAGATGACTTTAGACTTTTGAATGCAAATTAACGATGAGATTTATTTGATGTTGCAGAAGAATGTGCCTTGGCTATCTGTGCCGCAATTTGGGGACTGGGATCAAAAGGGGGTGTTGCCCGATTACTCTATGGATTTCTCGAAGATAAGAGAAATGAGGAAGCAAAACAAGAGGGATCCGTCAAGAGCCAGTCTTGGGAACGATGAAGAGCTCATCTCTTCAGCCACGAGAGATTCAAACAGTGCACCAGATGATCATCGCGATTACCATGAGAACCACTCTCCGACGGTATGCTCCTAGACTATACGTATAATAATTCATTTCAATCATCTTATTGATTTTAGGTCAAGGGCATTTACAATAAGTAGTTATCATTCCTATGTAAGGCATCAGATCACATATGCATTGAATGAGGTCCATAGATGGTTTAAGAACTTACAAAATTGTTACTAAAATGGTGAGGGCCAGGTGTGGGGGTCCTTGGCGCATGCCATATATAGTGAAACAGCTTGCAGTAAATAGATGTGTAGGGTAATGAAGAAAGCGATGCTTCGTATCTGTGAAGTTCTGAAAGAATCCCATTTCACCCGGAACACATAGAGGCCCCCCATATATTATCCATTCCAAGCTTTCTTTTGACCCTTTGAATAACAAGTGTCTTGGTGATTTGGAAGCTCTCAATAAGCAGCTTCTCAGTATTTCTGTGGATATCTGATTCACACTCATATGTAAACTTTTATTCTTATGAAAGCTGCTTGAAGTTGTATTTCATTTTAATGCCTGCGCTTGTCATGTTAATTGTGTTCCATAAATGATCCCTGCCGCAGGCTAGGAGGAGCATCTTCAGCTACTTTAACTGGTGCGCCAAGGCGTGACTCTAGATGGATCCATCCATCATCACTTCCTAGTTTCCACATTTGATTACGTAATTCAATGCCTCACTCTTTTTATGTGCTGCGACACTTGTTTATGGTGGCAAGATTTGATTTTTCGATCCCTTTGCGTGTCCTACATAACTAATTATCCTCCTCGTCTGTGCCAGGCTTGTTGCACGTGGATTCCTCGTATTTCTACATTGCCTGTTCATTTGTTTGTGTGTCGAAGATTGCATCAATCTCTTGTGAATAGCCAGTGGTCTCTTGGTTTGACATCTCAGCATATGATGCTAAGCTTTAGCTGGTGAAATTTGGAAGCCCAAATGAAACTCCGAGGCCCAATGGAGATGGGCCTACTTTAAATTTTATGTGCCCCAAAGGTCATGGATGGGGTAGTTGGAACTGCCCTGTTGTAAATGTGTGTCTCGACAACTTCTATGAAATTGGGCTTTTGTGGGGACAGCTCAGGGGCTGAGTTTTCTTCACTTCTCCTGCCCTTTTTTGTTTCTTTAATTTTCTTTATTTTATTTTAATAATTTAATTTAGAGGTTCGTTTCTGGAGTTCTATGGTTGTTTTCTGTACTACCATCCTTTCAAAATAATTTTGACAGTGAACCCACATAAAAGGTTATCCCTTGTCTTTCCACCTGCCAATATACAAAAGTACAGGCAAATTCCCTTGGGAAATAATTGACTAAAGAGTAGAGGTGGTTGAATTTAACCAAAGCACTAGGTGTGTTTTTTTTTTCTTTTTTATGGTTTGGTGTTTCTTGGATATTACAAAATCAAATGAATTGTATAACTGTTTTTCTTTTTGTATTTTTTAGAGGTAAAAATTATTGTAGATAGGATGGTAAGTTGCCTTTTTTGGCTTTTTTTTTTTTAGGTATGAAAGTATGTGTGTGTAACATTAAAGTTGGTGATAAATACTTGGTACATGTACAGAATCATACTAATAAATAAATAATAATTTTTAGATATAAATTTTAAAATAAAAGAGAAAGAATTAAAAAGTAAAATAGAATAAAATAAAATAAGAAGAGAAGATTAATAGAAAAATCATAGTAAATTGAGAATAAAATGGACTAAATTAACATTGGTTAGTGAGAATGAAATATCAACATATATATATATATAAAGATATATATATATATATATAAAGATATTTTAGTAATTATATGTCTGATAACCAAAAAGCGACGTGTAAATTTAATATAATATTTTTAATTCAAGACATTGTCGGTATATGTGCATATTCTATAAATAAATTAAAGTTAATTCTAAGTATAAATTTTATATTATTTATAAAATAAATTTAAAAACTCATAACCTTTTTAAACAAGAAGAAATGTGTTGGAATTTGAGTCAAATAAAAACTCGAACTCCACGTTGTTGGAACTTGATAGAATAAGTTGGATTCAACTTGCACCCTAAGTAATACGATTGAACCTTGAGTGTGCTTTCTTTCTATTAATTTTATTGTCTTCCGTACACTACATTTATGCAAAAAGGTAACATTCATCAGTTATTCTTCAATTCAACTACAATCCTCTTCTAAAACTCCACCCCGGAATTATATCGCTGAGGCCTTTAGATTCCGGTTAATTAAAAGTTGTTTGTTGATAGTTCATACTAATAAATTTTTTATTTGGTGATTAACAATTACTGCAGTTATTTCTATATTTATTTATCTATATTTTAAAGATGAACATCTAAAAATGCTTGAAACATATTATATTTTAAACGTTTGCAGTATAAGCGATTACATTATTTATTATTAAGGTATAATCAGTGTGAAACTACTGTTTTGAGTAAATTGGTTATTACCTCGGTTATTTTATTTTATTTTTTGTGAAATCTGAAGGAGTTGGTCCATTGTTTTGAGTGTAGTAATGAAATAAATTAAAGCGTCAATAACTATTGTTAGGGTGGGTTGTAAATTTTCGTGATTTGAGTGGATACAAAATTTATATTTGGTATTAAGATTTTAGTAGATAGGATAATTATTTGTTATATTTTTAATATGTAATAATGTTTGGATAATATGATTGTATATAGGTTATAATAAAAATGAATATGAATAGGAAAATTATAAGAATAGGTGTTGATATGAATGTGAATAAGTATAATAATTGAAAAATAATTAATTATTTACAAAATGTAAAAGAGAGAAAATTTTGAATTTGAATTTGATAATATTTGTATAGCATGATATTTGATTTGTAAGTTTTTTGAGTGAAAATAAAAAGTGTAAAATAAGAAACCAAACCAAGCCTTTGTAGAGAAGTACCTTATGACAAGATCAGCAGTACATAAAAAAAAACAATTATTGCTAGAACCAAATACAAATTTACATTTCACAAAAGTTCTAAAACTTATAATAAAATTAATTATAGATAGTATTTTTGCCAATTGCTTCTTAACAGTAAAATTTAAATTTGAAGTTGTCATTTATTTAAAATTAGTCATTAGGGTAAACTCTAATCGTTGGAATGCCAAGATTTCTTCTTTAGGCGGTGTTGTGTGCGTAAAGTTTTTTAAAAAATTCATTTACAATTACAAAAAAAAAAAAGTAGAATCCAAAATAAAATAATTGAAAATATAGATAATATATCCACTTATTAGTTGATATTATCTTGAATAAAATCACACGTTATATTCGCTGACCATGATGAAAAACAACCAAATTAAAGCCAAGCCTAGCTCCTGACTCCGGGACGTCGACTAAAGCTTCGATATCACTGGAAACATCGCCAATACGGCGTTATTAAGCTGCCACGGCAAGTGGGTAAATTAAGATAACTTTTAAAATGAATTTGAGGTAATTATCCGATTCAAAATTATATTTGAGATGAAATTTGAAACGGATAATAATCCGTCCCAATTTATCCTGTGGCTAAATATTGAGACGGTTAAAATAGAGTCGTCTTAAATCTGAGACGACTTATTTAGAACAGTTTTGAGATAATATATTTGAAATGGCTTTGGCACGATTTCTTCGAGACAGTTTTGAGATGACTTATCCAGGACGCTATCTTTGAGACGGTTTTGAGACCGCATATTTGGGACGATTTTGGCACGGTTTATTCTGGATCCCTTTCTTCCTTCTTATCCTTTCATTCTTTCTTTTCTTTTACTTCATCTTGATTGGTGCTTTCTTTCGATTTTTCTCAATTTTAATTTCTTTTATCTATTTTATTTTTATTTAAAATATTTTCTGTATGTCTAACTTTAAACAATATCACTTCTATTGTTTAAAATATAACTATTTTATAATTTTTAGAAGTCACACACAGTTAGAGTCTATCAATTATATATTATACACACATTTGCACACACAAGTCATGAGCACCAGTTAGTGTTTTGTTTTTTTAATTTTTTCATATAAAAATATAACAATTTTATAATTTTTAAAAGTTACACCCGATTAGAGTGTGTCATTTATATACTATACACACACATACGCACGCACAAGTCACAAGTACCTTCTAGTGTCTTATCTTTTTTCATTGTCATTCACGTTTTAAGTTTGTTTACTCTCCCTCTCTCTCTCTACGTACATGCACATGTCTGTGTCAAGTGTGTATTTTCAATTTGGAATATGAAAAAAGAAGATGCTTTGTTACTGAGATGCTTAGACTCGATCTTGCACTGTGGAAAGGGTGAGAAAGCAGAATCACGCAAGAAATCTAGGAGATATATACGTAGCAAGAGAATCAATATTGACAAGGCAATAAATATATATGGATCATCTTCAACATCCTCCATGGGAGTTTCTGTGCATAGAAGAGCCAATTGCCTCAACCCAAGTTTCTTACTTCTTGATAATGCAATATTAGGTGCAAATCTAGTGGGCAATCTGGTTGGTTTTCTAGTTATATTCACCATATTTTGGGTGAATTATATATAGGTCCTTGAAATTTGGACAAATTACATTCAACCACCTTTAATTTGTAAAACTATCAAAACCCCTTAAACAATTGAATGGTTTTACAACTGGAACCCTCTTCCTGGGGTTCTAACAAAAAATTTGAGCAAAATGCCAAAAATGCCCTATTGACAAATTGGTTGACCAAATTAATGGACCATAATAACCTTGGGTTTAATTGTAATATAGTGTAAATATTAGAAGGACCTATCTGCAATATATATGTAATATTTTTTTCCCTTTTTTTGCAATTTTTTTTTTCAGTTTCTTTTTACCAATTATTTTTGTTTTCTAAATATAATAATAACGAAATGGCTTTAATTAAAAATAATCTTATTTTATAGTTAAAATATAAAACATTATAATTCATAAATAATTACATGAACATGTAAAGTATGAAATTTTTACTATTTTTATACATTATCCATAAGTATTTACTTCCCAAAATATGAGTGATAAAGTTAATTTACCATTTTTATATCTCATTTTCCTTCTAATATTTTTTGTTGACTAAGTTCTATTTTTAGCTCTCTTTCATTTTTTAAAACTTTAAATTGTTAGTATATTTAATTTGACATTTCGGTAAATGATTTGCAATTTTTAAAATTAATAACTAATAAACAAATTTATATTCAAAATTATAAATTTAAATTATATAGCTTATAAATAAATGTTAACTATATTTTTAATATTTCATTATTTTAATTTAGATTTTTTAAACATAAAAATCTATCTATAATTAAAAATGTTTTTGTTTAACAAATATAAAATAATGTAAACTTTTAAAATTTAGATATAATAATTAGAAAATTAAATAAAAAAAACCTAAAATATGAAATTTTTAAAAATAAAAATAAAATTTGGTATTCAGTACGGTATGGTATATCAAACCTAAGTATCAAAATTGAATTGAAAACTAAAATTTTAAAAATAATCATATCAAATACCGAACAAAAATTTGAACACCCCCAAAATAGAGGGAAGAGATTAAAAAAGTGAAAACAGATTATTGAGAGCAATATTTAAGGACAAAAATTGAATAAGAAATTTAAATGATGAAATTGGAAAATCATAGGAGGTTTGGACATAAATTAGGTAAATCTCAAGGGGTCTTGATGTATAATTCACTCCTTTTCTAAGTTAAGATAAAGGGACATTTTAGTAATCTCATTTTATGCCAAAGAAAGGTGGGTACAAATGTCTTTTTGTGTACTCCAACAACTTAATGTAAAGCTTTTTATATTTTTAGTGGGGAATTGGTAGTTAGGCAAACTAGAGGGGGCTAACTATAATTTAACCAAACTTCAAGAGATGGGGATGTAATTCGCCCTTACATTAGAATTTAGAATTTTTTTTCTTGGATAAAGCCATTTTGTCTTTTAGATTTTTCACATGGTCCCATATAGATATGCTATGGAATTTAAAATTGGGTTATAAAAGTTGGCTTCTAGAAAATTTTAACAATTTTATTTTGGTGGGTTGATGTAATCTGTTTTTGGGACATATGCTTGTAGAATTACTTTTGGGTGAATGAAATTAACTTTGAAATTGTTGATTTAAAGTTGGAATATGATTGATGATTGGTGGTGTCAATTGCGTCATTTGTTAAAATGTGAATTGAGTATATGTGTCTGTCCATGCAATATGATTGTACAATAACCTATCTATCAAATAATCATGCAATCATATCCTAAATATTCAATCAAGGGGAATTGATGTGCTCATTCAATCATCATACGCTTCTTTTAAAATTGTGTCTAGTCACACATTAACATTTTAATAATTGTATCTGTCTAAATCACACTGCATTATTTTTTACTACATTATTCTGTTTTATATCAACTAATGATATATACCTTCTTGCTAGAAATTTACGTGGACGCAATCCAGCAGCAATCAAGTATTTGAACACAAATTTATTCATTTAATTATTATATAGAGGGACTTCTATATGGCCATCACATCTGGAAAACATAATAATAATCAGAATCCATTTGCATCATTTTTTGCGGACGCAACGACGCGAAATATGGAAGCCTCCAAATATTATCATACAAAAAGTTCACTCTTATCTTTCTTTAACATATGGAATCATTAGATGAAGTTCAGTGGAAAGGGGATTGAAATGTTGCCTTTAAAATGGAAATTCTTTTATTACAGCCTAAGAAATTAGGATCTAAAATTGTTGCTTGGGACAAATGGCGTAGCCCAAAGTGATCCAGGCATTGGTGGAGCGGGAGGCATTTTGAGAAATCATCAAGTTAAGGTAATGTTTGCATTCGAAGGAGTCAAACAGCAAACACACTGGCGGAATTAAAGGCACTTTAAACCAGCCCAACACTTTGCATACAAAGTGGGATTTCGAAATTGTAGATTGAAGTGGATGCCTTATGTTTTATTTCACTCATATCTCCTAAATAGTCGTATTTTTTGAAAATCCAGCACATATTGAATAGGATCAGGGCATGACGAAGAAGATGGAAACTCATAATTCACACATCCACACACAGAGAAAGTAATAAAGAGGTTGATTGTCTAGCTACTCCTGCTTGCCACTTTCAAGCACTCACAATTTTATCCAAAGATCATATTCAATGTGAATTACTTGATATTTTTAGAATTGACTTTCTAAACCTTCCCTATTTTAGATTCAAGTCATATTTTCTATGCCTTCGTGTTGGTTTAAAACTTGTAAAGAAGTAGTATTCCTTATTTACATTTTTTTTGGAAAGATTTTTATAAAATCTTTTTGTTTAGAATTTTATGAATAAGGGCTGAAGACCCCCAAAATTTGTAGAGTTGAAAGCCCAACCTCCGAGAAGAATTCTTTTGATTTCTTTTTCTCTTTATTAAATTTACACAATTCTTAAACTTTTATGCTGATTCGTTCTTTACGAAAATATGCATCCAAACAAAGCCAAAGAACAATACAAAATTCAGTCATGTTTGTCATTATGATGAGGTGAAAGATAGTATTTTGCAATATCATAAAACCGTATTCCTAGATTCCATTCCCTGGCAATTTACGACATGATGAGCACATCAAACCGCATCATCTAAATGATCAAAGCAAAATTATCTACCCAATTAGCATATTTTCCAAATCCACTGAGATAGTTATGTTTTTGTTTTTTTCAATTTTTCTTTCTTTCTCTAATCCTAACTTGAAATATTTTGGACACAGTAAAATTTTCTAGTTTCAGGCCGATGAAATAGATATTTAATTATATCAGGGCAATTCAAGGATTTCAAGGTGGGCAAAACGTTGAATTTTATTAATTTCTAATGACAAAATGTAGTCATTAGAGGAAAATTAAAGTGACTACATATGTGTATTATACATATATCAGTCATTGTCATGGAACTTTCTTAGATCTATAATAATGCATCAGATGCAAAGAACAACACGATGATAAGGGCAATATTAACCTAATATTCGACATTTTGTTAGGAAATTTTCACATGCACGTCAATTCTGTGGATCGATTCCTTTCCTTGCAGTACATGAATAACAAGTGTACCATCATCAAGTACGAAAACTTTGTTTCTGGTTTTTGTAGATTCTCAGAAATCATCTGCGTACTATGGCTCGTTCTCTGATGTATATATCAATTTGGAATGCATCTCCTATTCAAGATTTTCAACACGAGATGCCACCGAACCTGCTGTATCGATAACTCAGATTGAGTTGTCGAGCATCTCACTGGTCACTCAGGGTCGAGCTTGATGGTTTCCTAATTGTATGTACTGGACAAGACTCTGAATGAAGCCATATTGTAGCATAGTTGTGGCAATGTTATGCTGATAAGACTGTGGGTATCACTGACGACCTACTGGTGGATCCGATCGATTAATTTGGGAAAAAAAATGGTATTATTGTGAAATATGTCACTATCCTTAAAGCCAAGGAAAAGAAACATATTCCAGCAGATGATAAAGGTAGAAAAATTGGACCCTTTATCCCACCTTGTGCTTAATTTTTCTGCATCAATTCCTGTGCAACTTGACACTGATGAATAATCAATCCTTTAGTTTATCTCTCCATGCATGATGTCAAAGGCAAATCGAGCAGGCCATTAACAATTCCGTTGCCTATATATAGAGGTTCCATGAAGCCTTGGTTTCTCAAGATCCATCCCCACACATACTTTATACAACATCTCATATAGATTTTATCCACATTTTTTAATCAACTCCAGATGGATGCTGTGATGGGATTAGGGACTGGAAATCCAGTGGTAATATTCAGCAAAACCAACTGCTGCATATCCCATGCAGTTAATTTACTACTATGCGGTTATGGGCACAAGCCCGTGGTGTATGAGCTGGATCACCTCCCCAATGGTGGCCAAATGGAGAAGGCATTGATGGAGCTAGGGCGCAACCCCAGTGTTCCGGCTGTGTTCATTGGGAAAGAGTTCATTGGTGGTTCTAATGAGATTATGAGCCTCAATATCAAAGGGGAGCTCAAGCCATTGCTCATCAAGGCTCAGGCTATATGGGTATAGAGAAAGAAGCACGAATACTTAACTATCTAGAGTCAAATTTTAAGCATATTGTGTACCATATTGAGAGGCCTTTCATGTTGTATTAGCGTGTGGGTGCAGTCAGATGACAGATTGCTTGGAGTGCCTGCAATTTAATACGGTTGAAACTTTGGACTCTAAATAATTTTCTCCAAGATATATCTCTTAATGTACTAATAAACTAGTATGTTTTCAGTGAAATTTGTAACTCCCTTTTGTTGTACATGCATATAAAACTAGGCATGAAGAGAAAAATGAGCTCAAGAATATGGAGGGCGATGGCTTCGAATTTGTTGTCTACAAAACATACAGAATTTGAATGTTTAACTACTAAGAGGTGTTTGGATGAGCTTATAAGCTCTTCAAAACAACTTATAAGTTGTTTGGGAGTTTATAAACTTCTCGTAAGTGTTTGATAATTTTTTTAATAAAGGAATTTGTAAGCTATAAAAATAAGATGTCTAGAGCTTATAAGTTCTTTAAACATAAGTTGGTTATTCCTAACTTATTTTAAATGTCTTATAAGCTATTTTATTTTTTCACATTACAATTAACTTATACATTTAATTAATGGTATTTAAGCTAGTTTTCATTATTGTCATTGTATCAAAAAATTATAATCAATTATAATCATAAATTTTTATAAAATCTTATAAGATAATTTTACTAAACACATTTTAGTTTATTTTTAAAATAAAATTTATGAGCTTATAAGGTTTAAAAATATCTTATAAATTATATGATTTTATAAACATATAAAAATAAGCTTAGCCAAACACCCCCCAAGTAATCGGCTTCCACATTCATTGTTTTAATTTTCCTTCAGCGCCCATTGGTTTCATTCACTTACCCAGCAAATGAGAGTGGCTAATTTCAACACTTGCTTCAGTTATTATTATTATTTTTTTGGATGGCATTATATAGTTAATTAAGAATTTAAGCGAGCTCATGGTAACAAAAAAACATGCTAATTAACTATTAAAAACCGCTATATAGTTGTGTGGTGTGTGTGTGTTTATTGAGGGTGATGTGGCATAGTTATCTTTTTGGCATATGAAGATGCTTTAGGTCACAAATCTTCCAAGATTTACTGGCTTTGCCTTTGGCCCCTATCTTTTAGGAGGGCTAGGGCACCTAAACTTGATCTAGTTGCCTTATGCGCTCAATATTAGTAATATTTTGTAATTTTAATCTAAAAAAAATCTGTATAACCACAATTATTAAGACCATATTACTAAATAAGAATGTATCATATCACAATATAATAAATCAAATCATGATTACTAGTTTAACAATGATCAAATTCTGATGGTGACCATCACTGTACAATAAAATATCATTTCTCACTGTAGTATTTCATCATTACATCTGCATAGCCACAAAAAATTAGGAGTTAGTTCTTAATTATGGTAGTAAAGTGCTAAAACTTAAATTAATTATATACGCATTCACACCACAAGAACTTTGCTTAAAATGAACTCAAATAGCTTCATACATCGATGGAATACACACACACACATTTACATATATATGACCAATTCAATTATGTTAGCTAGCCAAGCCTGTCATAAATTATAAAAAGAATTATAGGAGAACAATGAGTCATGAGATAGACATATTCTAATCATTAATAAGTTGGTAAAATCACAGTAGAATGAAGTTACAAACAAAAATCAATATTGGCAACATAGCAGCGAGAAAATTGTGCACTTATTACTAACGTTGAAACAGTGAGTACATTCTACACATATATCATAAATCTTTACTGAATCTCTCCCAATATATCTGTAGGCCATTAAAAAAATATTTAGCCAGTCAGATGCCGCCACATGGCATTCTGCTGTAATAAAATTTCAATAGTTGATTATTTATATTTAAAGAATTAAAATAATTCCTAAGATTAGATAATAAAGAAATTAACACCTTTATTATAAATGACATTGCCTATTTAAATTGCGACAAGTGTCGAGACGGGCCAATCATATCATACCATGTGTCAAGTGTTTCAAAGGGGAATATTGTTAATTCGGCAATTAATTCGTGATCATTCAATTTAAGGAAATAATGTCAAATCAAATATTCCTGACCAATCAGATGACGCCACTCTGTCAATTATACAAGGCGGCAGAGCCTTTTCTATCCCTACAAATAGGGGTGACATCTACAAAATAAGGGACAACACAACAACCAATCGAAAAAGCAACAAGAAGACTTCAAGTGAAAAAGCATTCAAGGAGTTCAAATCCTCTCTACCAGTTTCAAGAAGTTTGAAGGAGTTAGTCATCAAACTCAAGGTGTTCTTTCTAAAAATTTATCAAATCCTGGCGTTTGATCCACATTCAAGGTACTAAACCAGTAGATTAATGTTACTGAAGGCTCTAATCAACATCAAGGAGGATCAAAGTCAAAGCTCCCTTAGTTTCAGCCAGATTCTTCAATCAACATTCAAGTCTTGCAAGTTGAAGGAAGAATCAGAGGACCAAATTAGAGAATATAACCTATGAAAATTCATTTGATTCAAATTATAATTGCACTTGTACAAATTTCTTGTTAATAAAAATTCAATTACAAGATTTTGTCCTACAATTTCTGGCACGCCTAGTGGGACCTCTTTACTTCTCATCTCTTCTCTCAACAAAAAGTAAATTTAAGAATTTCAAATGGCCGGAGAAAAAACGAAGTCATCTAACGCTATCGCCTTAGATGCCTCTGGAGCTGCTCTTGAAAGAAGTGTTGTCACTATAGGCCGAGTAATACAGTTGACTTATTCCGAGCCAATTGCCATCCCTAAGGCCGCTAATGAACTATACTACCTAGGCCAAGGAAGCGAGGACAATAAGAATGGTTCATTACCCTCCAGCCCTCACCTAGTCGCCTCACTCGACTCCAACATAGTAAATATAATTGGTGCCTCGAGTCTAGGGGATCAAGTCGCTATATTGACCATGTTAATTAAGGGTTTTGCCAAGCACGTGTAAGAATAAAACTTCAAAATCTCTAAGTTAATGGAAAAGACAAAACTTGCTGAGGCTAGTCGCGTTGAAGAGAAGCTTTAAGAAGTTCATGATGAGACTGATACATCCAAGCAGCAGCCAAACAAAGGAAAGAGGCTTGCTATTGAGAAGCTACAACCTTCTGCATATGGCTTTATCCCTTTCGATCAACTACAAAATTTCATCAAAGGGGCCATCAAAAGCAAATTTGAAGGGACCGCAAAATCATACTTGACTTATGCAAAGCCCTATACGGCTCGGATTGATGGCCTGAAGATGCTAGTAGGTTATTAACCCCCCAGATTCCAATAATTCGATGGAATGGGAAATCCAAAGTAACATATAGCCCATTACATCAAAACTTGCAACGACGCTGGAACTTACGGTGACCTCATTGCCAAGCAATTTGTCTAGTCTTTAAAAGGAAATGCCTTTGACTGGTACACTGATTTGGAGCCAAAATCCATCGACAATTGGAAACAGTTAGAGGAAGAATTTCTCAACCGCTTCTACAGCATCAGGCGAACGGTTAGTATGATTGAACTTACTAACATTCACCAGTGGAAGGATGGGCTTGTTATTAGATACATTAATCGCAGGAGGAATAAGAGCTTGAATTGCAAGGATATGCTTTCAAAGGCTTCAGGTATTGAAATGTGCATTCAAAGAATACACTGGGGGTTGAAATACATCCTGTTAGGGATCCAACCAAAAACCTTTGAAGAGTTAGCCACTCATGCTCATGATATGGAGTTGAGCATGGCGGCTAACGGAGTCTATGGTCCACCCACACAAGACTCCCAGAATTCCAAGAAGAAATAAAAGGGGGGCAAGCCCTTCTCCAGCAAACCCGCCGCTAAGTCACTAGCCAATGAGTCGATGGCGGTCAAGGCAAAACCTATTAAACCGCCAGCAAAGAAAAGATCTGTTGAAAAGAAAAAGGTTCCGCCACCAAAGAAGCCGACCTTGAAGGAGATGTAGGCTAATTCATACCTTTTTCTAAACACAGACGTCCCTGAAATTTTTGACGACTTACTAAAGGCTAAATTCATAAACCTACTGGAGATGAAGTGGCCTGTAGAAGTCAAGAAGACTGATGATCCCAAGTACTGCAAGTACCACCGCTTGGTCGGGCACCCCATGCACAACTGTTTTGCATTTAAGGACAAGATCATGGAATTGGCCCGCCAAGAAAAAATTATGTTAGAGGATGATAGTGCCAATATTAACACCATCACCCTCGACGTCCAAACAAATGAAGTTGATGAGACAAGCAACTTCCCTAATGAGTTGGCTGCTTCCAAAAGAAAAGCCAATAGCTCGTTGAAGACTTTATGATTGCAGTGGTCTTCATGGACGAAGATTTGATGTTGGGGTTCTAACCCCACAACAGGCTATTGTTTGTGACAGGCTATGTCCATGAATAAAGGATTAATAGAATTCTGGTTGATGGCGACTCTATAGTCAATATTTGCCCTTAAAGACATTAAGAGAGTTGGAGATCCTGACTGCTGAGCTTTCGAATAGTCGCCTGATAATTCAAGGATTTAACCGAGGGGGGCAGAGAGCTTTAGGCACTATGAAGATGGAGCTGCTCATAGACAATATGGAGTCAACTGTCCTGTTCATGTCATTGATGCTAAGATGTCATACAACTTACTCCTCAAACGGCTATGTTTCAAGTATTGCCACAACGATTTGGTTAAGAAAGTGTTGGGTGATTGTAAGCCCTTCACTGAAGTTGAATCCCATTTCACCAATGCAAAGTATTATTTAAATAAGGTCCGAGCTCCTAAAACTAGTAGCTCCCAAAGTTAGGAAAAACGAGAAAATGGTCCGGTAAAGAAAGATGAGGCTAGCAAGCTGCATCCCAAAAGCCGTCAAGGCAAAAGCCCGGTAATTGATGATGCTCTTAAAGGTCTAACCTTACTGCTGACCCAAATTAATAGCAACGTACCTGCCCCACAACTCAAAGAAGCTGTAGGGGAATGCTAAAAAGCGTGGGAGTTAAGGACTGCAAAAGGCTTTGGTCCCAAGGCGTACAAACTCCTCATCAAGGTTGGATACTGCCCCCAGGAGCAATCTTCGTTGGGGAAGCTTCCCTAAAAATCCTCAAGTCAAACTTTGTGAGTAGAGCTTGCGTATGAATAGTCCAAAGGCCCTATCCGCATTGCCATAAGAAGGGTTACCACTAACAATGTTATTGAGGCTGATCGTTCTTCAAAGGTTGAGGGCAAGCCAGTGCGGGTGTCGATTTTTGAAAGGCTTGGTACACCCAAGAAACAAAAGTGCTGGAAAGCAAATAGGGACATCAGAAAGGCGCTGAAGTATGATGAAAAGCTTTAAAGCTTGATCCCTTCTCGCATGCAGCGACAAACGGATTTGGTGATATCTTACGACAGAGTCCTTAAAGCCAAATTTTAGACAGTTATCTTCACTAAAGTTTAAGTGGTAGAGGATGATGATAAGGAAAGTTTGGGCTCATTCAACTATATTACACTATGCGAAGAAGGATAAGCTATCGAAAAAGATGTTGAGGTTGCGCCACTCCAAATAGAGGCAGGAACTAAGGCCATAATAGATGAATTAAAAGAAGTCGACCTGGGCGATAGAAACAACCTTTGACTCACTTACCTTAGTGATTTGCTGACAAATGAAGAGGCTGACATCTATATGGGGCTTCTCAAAGAGTTCAGAGATGTGTTCGCTTGGTCATACAGGGAAATACCAAGCTTAGACCCAAAGGTTGTTGTACATCACTTGTCCATAAAGAAAGAAATTTGGCCTGTTAAACAAGTGCAACACCAATTACGATCGAAATTGCTGCCCCAAATCGAAGTAGAAGTCAATGAACTGATTGAGGCTGGATTCATCTGGAAAGTTAAATACCCCACGTGGATCCTAGCATTATCCCGGTTAGGAAAAAGAATGGACAAATTTGGGTGTGTGTTGACTTCAGAAATCTCAACCAGGCATGCCTGAAAGATGATTTTCCTTTACCTATCACCGAGCTCATGATCGATGTTACTATGGGGCATGACGTTCTCTCATTAATGGACGGATCATCTGGGTACAACCAAATTCACATGATGCTGGAGGATGAAGAATTAACGGCCTTTCGTGCACCCAAGGGCATATACTACTATACGGTAATGCCTTTTGGCCTTAAAAATGCAGGAGCCATATACCAGAGGGCCATGCAGAAGATCTTCGATGATATGCTCCACAAGAATGTCGAATGTTATGTTGACGATCTTGTGGTCAAGTCAAAGAAGAAGCTGGACCATTTGGAAGATCTCAGGAAAGTCTTCGAATGCCTCAGAAGGAACCAGCTGAAGATGAACCCATTAAAATGCGTCTTCAGGGTTGCTTTTAACAAGTTCTTAGGCTTCATCGTCCGCCATCGGGGTATTGAGATTGAGTAGGAAAAAATTGATGCCATCTTGAAGATATCAGAGCCTAGAAATATCTATGAGCTCAAAAGCTTGTAAGGAAAACTGGCATATATTCAGAGGTTCATCTCAAATCTCGCAAGTCACTATTAACCATCCAGCAGACTTATGGAGAAGGGTGTTCCATTCGAATGGAATGAACATTCCAGAAAGGCCTTCCAAAATATCAAATCCTACCTGACAAAACCTCTAGTATTGGTAGCCCTAGCACCCAACCGTCCTTTGATCTTGTATATCGCTGCACAAAAATACTCAGTAGGAGCCCTATTGGCCCAAGAAAACGATGAAAGGAAGGGATGATGCCAAATGAGCTCAAGTATTTGCCGGTTGAGAAAATCTATTTGGCGCTTGTCTTTGCCATCCAGAAATTAAGGTACTACTTCTAAGCTCATACAATTCGCTTGGTGTCTAAGGCTAACCCATTAAAGTACATCACGACAAAACCCGTTCTCTGACAGGCTCACAAGATAGTACTTGCAATTCCAACAATTTGAAATTATGTATGTGCCAAAAAAGGTAATAAAGGGACAAGCATTAGCAAATTTCTGGCAGACCATCCTATTTCAGCCGAATGGATCTGTCTAACAACCAACCGAACGAAAATGCTCTGATCATCGAAATCACTCCTCCATGGAAGATGTACTTCGATAGAGCCTTCCATAGGGGCGGAGTCGGTGCAAGGGTAGTGTTTGTGACATAAGAAGGAGAAGTCTTGCCTCACTCGTTCACCCTCACAAGAAAATTACTCCAACAATGTAGTTGAGTACCAAGCCTTCATCATCGGACTTGAGATAGTTGTGGACATTAAATAACTCCACCTCGAGGTCTATGGTGATTCCAAATTAGTGATCAACCAGCTGTAGGGAGATTATGAAGTCAAGAAGCTTGAACTGTTTCCATACTATAGCTACGTCAATACACTTATGGGATGGCTTGGATGTGTCACAATTGAGCATGTGCCGAGATGCAAAAACAAGCAGGCAGATGCATTGGCTAAACTTGCCTCCGCTTTGTCCTTATCCAATGCTGAATGTCACGTCCCCCTATGCAAGAAATGGATAGTGCCGCCAACACTTGAGGACAAGGAAGAGGGAGAAAATTATTCCATAGTAGTCCTCGACGTGGAAAAAGAAGACTGGTGCCAACCATTTGTAGACTACCTGAAATACAAGAAATTGCCAGACGATCCACGTTAAAAGGTTGACATTCGACGCTAAGCAACCTACTTCATCTACTTCAAGGGCGTATTATATAGACGCTCATTTGATGGAGAATTCTCATGCTGCTTAGGTGATAAAGAAATTATTCAAGCCATAGAGGAAACACACTTTGGGATTTGTGGTGCCCATCAATCCAGACCAAAACTTCATTTTTGGATCAAAAGAGTGGGATACTACTGGTTGACAATGGTGAAAGATTGCATAGAGTTTGCCTAAAGGTGCTAAGCATGTTAATACCATGCTAACTTCATTCATTAACTGCCTGAGCCATTGCACCCAACAGTAGCTTCATGACCATTCAACGCTTAGGGATTGGACGTTGTTGAACCCATAACGAAGTCATCTTCTGGTAACCTTTACATCTTGACTGTTACTGACTACTTTTTCAAATGGACATAGGTAATCCTTCTCAGGGAAGTAAAAAAGGAAAATGTTGCTGATTTTATCCGTGCCAACATTATCTACAAATATGGAGTTCCTTGGTACACCACCACCGACAATAGGAAGCTATTTGTCAACAACACCATTGACAAATTATGTCAAAGGTTTGGATTCAAGCAAAGGAAATCCTCGATGTACCATACTCTAGCCAATGGTCTCGCAGAAACTTTCAACAAGACTTTGTACAACCTATTGAAGAAGGTAGTGTCAAAGTCAAAAAGGGATTGGCATGAAGAATTGGAGAAGTTTGTGGGCCTACCGAACTACTTTTAGAACACCTATGTAAGCAACTCCTTTTGCACTAGTGTATAGGGTTGAAGCCGTTGTCCTCCTTGAGCAACAAATTCCATTGCTGTAGGTTGCCATGCAAAAGGGATTGACTGAAGAAGACAATGCCCATTTACATCTTGAAGAATTGGAGGCGCTTGACAAAAAGAGGCTCAACACACAACAAAGGCTT
Organism: Avicennia marina; assembly: GCA_019155195.1. NCBI lineage: Eukaryota > Viridiplantae > Streptophyta > Magnoliopsida > Lamiales > Acanthaceae > Avicennia > Avicennia marina. Next base: position 13,047,296 of record CM032754.1, on the reverse strand, counting down.
AAATGCTATCAAGCTCGCCTATCCAAAGCCTTCAACAAAAGGGTGCGTGCCCGGTCTTTCTAAGTTAGGGAATTAGTACTTGCTGTGAGGAGGCCCATCATCATCACTCACCGCATTGGAAACAAGTTCACCTCTAAGTGGAATAGACCATATGTCATTCGAGAGGTTTATACAAATGGTACCTATAGACTCGTTGATCAAGATGGTGTAAGTGTTGGTCTGATCAACGGAAAATTCCTAAAAAAAATTACCCTTGAAGTGAAAATAAAACCTCCTTGATATGAGTATAAATTGTCTAATCAAATTTCAAGTCATTACACTCTTTGATATGAGTTTAAACTGACAAAATCGTTAAATGAAACTCTCCTTAACACATGAGTCTAAACTGTAAGTTGCTCCTGACTTGCAAGAGTATAAACTGTGAATGGCTAAATCTTTTTACATATTCAGTTGGTTGAACTACGTTATGACTTGATCCCTTAGTAGGGTACGTAGGCAGCTTGAAAAAAAGAAAAATGATAAATTTTTCATGCAGTGTTTTTAAAACTGGACCGGACCGGCCGATTCAACTGGTTCGACCGGGAATTAGTCGGTTTTCCGGTCCGGTTAAGATATAAAAATAAAACATGTATAAAACTAGTCAAGAACCGGTCAAAATAGGTCAAAAACCAGTCAAAAATGGCTTGAACCCGTCAAAATTGGCTAAAAACCGGTTTTATCTAAAAAATTAAAAAAAAGAGCATTTTTTAGCAATTTTTTTTGAAAAAATTACAAAATAAATTTTTAGACTTTTTTCAAAATTTTCTTACATTTACAACTCTTTAATATTAGCTAAATATACAATTTTTATTTTGACTTTTGTTTTTAATAATTTTTATCCTTTTATTTTTCTAATTAATATTTTGAAAATTAAATTATTGTATCTTAAAATTAAAATGGGTCATATTAATTAATCTGTTTATTTTTCAAAACTATTTTTTTAATTTTATACTTTTAATCATTTTGAATTTAATATGTTTTTTAATTTGTGTAATAAATTTTTATTTTAGTTAAATTATTTAATTTTTAACATTACATCTAAAATTTATTTTATAATCTATTGTTATATTGGATTACATTTATTTTGTAAATTATTTTTATAGTAATATATATAATATTATATAATTAAAATAACTGATTTTTTCAACGGTTCAACTGATCGGACCAGTGACCCAGTAGATTTTCCAGTTCAGTCACCGATTCGGTTTTTTAAACATTGCATTCATGAGCTTTGAGTTGCAATTCCAAAGACTTGGGAAGCTCCTCTTGCTTCTCTCTCAAAGTTGCAAGTTGGGCTTCCACATTCTTTAACTCTGTCTTTGTCTAGTCAATTTGCTCAGCCTCCTTACTCTTATCAGCTTGGGCTTTATGCAAGCGACTTCAGGCCTCACTAACCTGCTGGGTAAGGACCTCCTTTGTTGGTTTCTCAGATGCCTAAGACCTCGCATCGTCATAAGTTGTAGTCTTGGCAAACAATACACCCAGTGAAGCCTCCAAGTGAGAAATATCAAATTGGCCTAGGCTTTTCATTGATTGAATGACCAATGAAACGTTGTCACAGAGGGAGGAGATTGACTCGGTCGAGATCTTCTTTATCCACTCACGAAGAATGGCACACAATTTCTCTAGATATTTCTTCTGATAATCACGAAGGAATTTGTCGGCTTCAAAGGCAGAAACCCTCACGGAAGGAGTAGTCTTGATAACTACCCTTGAAGTCGAGTCACTTGGGTCGCCAACGAGAGTCCGAAGTGGATCATGTTCGAGAGTCTATCCCTAGGAACCTTCACTAGCATTACTCTTAAAAATATACTCCACCAGCTGAAAATAACAATAATGATGAATAACAACTAGGTTATCATTATTAATAAACATGTTATTGCATAAAAATGCGAGTTGGAAAATACCTCTCTGGCATGTTCCTCTGTGGACTGCCCACAGTCCAGACCCCCCTGTCTTTTGGAATCGAAGAATCCAAATCCGTTTTGGTTCTCTTCCAATGATGGTTAACGGTGTTACTACCGCTATCCTTCAAGATCTCAATGCCTTTTTCCTCTTCGATGCGCCGGCGGATCAGCCATGGTAGCGGGAGCGAGACATGTGTCTTGGGCATTGTTAGTAGATGGACCAGCACTGCTATCCCTTGGGGAAGCATCACCGTGTGAAGGGTCGACCAGGCGAGCAGCATGTTCCTCTAAGAAATTGCCATGGACAAGGGCCCACCATTTCTTATAGGCAGTCGAGAAGTATCGCCGCATGAAAGTGGGGTTGTGGTGGAAACGTGCCATAACTATGGATCGAAGCAAAAGGCATAAGTGCCAATAGCGAAGGCGATCTCCAAAGAGCATTGTCTCGCATCATAGACAAGTGACTCAAGCACCTCTTGAAAATAACTAAACTGGCGACTGAATCGATGAGGATTATAAAGCTCGACATCAAAAAGATCACCTCGCCTCAAGGTTAAGTAGCTTGAACAAATCGCCACAAAATGATCTTACTCGAGCTCCCCGGCGTCATCATTATCTATGTAAATGATGTCATTGCCTTTGGTGACCATGTTCAAGTCCAGCAAGCCTGCTCGCCTTTACGAATTCACCTTTGGGCCTCCCTTAGGTCGTAAAACTTAGCACATTTCTCTCCGAAATACACTACCATCTTAGGGTTCGACTCTTAAAAACCTGAAAGTGGGTCCTGAAGTAATGTGAAATCCACCTGTAAACATAATACACCAAGAATGCTGTAGGTTCACGGGATGGGCGGCAAGAGTTGGCAATTCTGTTCAAACCATTGTAAATAGAGGTCAAAACTGACACTGCAAGGCTCACATATTGTCCCGTAGCCATAATTCCAACCATTTTAAATATACCTGTCCATATGAACCCAACATCCTTGTTGGGGAGAACGAAGGCACAAAGCCAACATGACAAAAAGGCTGCCATATACGTCTCATCCCTAGCTCTCTCACTGATGTTAAGGCTCTCGAATAGGGAATCTTCTGATGTTGACCAAGGTACATAATGATTAATATCCCCAAATGGATTGTATGTGGATCAGGGGCGTACTGTCCTCTTTTCCTTACGGGCAGGAGGCACGGAGTATTTTGTAACCCTCTTGTACCAAAACTTCACCCACTCAACGATCAGCACTTTCCAGAGTTGGCCCTCGGGGACCTTGCTGCAAAGTCTATAGAAAGCATGGAACATATATTAACACAAGCGGGAAACAAATTTCGCACCTGTTCCATCAACGCCAACCAGCTCCTTAGCACCTAGGATGAACTCGTTATAAAGCTTTCCCCTAATAGGGAGCTCGGCCATCGAACGTAGGTCATAAAGGGATATTGACATTTCCCCGAGTAAGGTTAGTAACATATTGGTGAAAGGGCACCAGGCCTCAAGAAATGCTTTCATAATCTCCGTGCTTCGATCGTACAAGAACAGCAAAGCGTACATTGCGTCGAAGATTCTAGCGGCATCCAACTTAGATTTACACCTATTAAGAAAATCCTCAATCCATTTCCAGTATCCAGGGATATATGAAAACTTTGCCAGCCAAGTCAAGCTAGCTAGTCCACTTAGCTTCCCTGTTAATGATATGACGGCCGAGTGTGGGCAAAGGGGCGACCTCATCAGATAGTTGATGGTGGCTGGGCTGCAGGGTCCATGCCTTGTCGGACCACATTAGAGAAGCAGGCTGCGACTATTCATCGATAAGTCTAGAAATAGTAAACCTGCGCCAGGAAATTGCAAAGCGACCAATTAAGGGGGCATGCACAACCAAAGAGGTGCCTTGCTCCACTCGCTAATTTCTATCGTCAAGCACGATCAAACATTCTTCGCCAAATTAAGCAACATGACTCTTGAAATATGCCATCGTTGGAACTGCCATATAGAAAAGAAGAAAGTGTTAGACTTAGTTAGGTTGAAACAGGGCTAAAACCATACATAGCAATTAAAGAGGGACCAGTCCAAGTCCATGGATCAGGTCTAAGTCCATGGATCAAGCTCAAGTCTAAGGAATCAGCCAAAGTCTATAGATCAAACCCAAGTCCGAGAAACTAGCCTAAGTCCATGGATTAAACCCAAGTTCGAAATACCAGACCAAGTTCATGGGTCAGACTCAAGTGCATGGATCAAGCTCAAGTCCACAAGTCAAGCTCAAGTCCAAGGGACTTGCCTAAGTCCATAGGTCAAGCCCAAATCTGAGAGACCACCCAAGTCCATGGATTAAGCCCAAGTCCGAGAGACCAGCCCAAATCCATGGATCAAGTCCAAGTCCGAGGGACTAGCTAAAATCCAATAGATTCAAACCTAAGTTTATGAGTCCAAACCCCAATGGGTTCAAATCCAAATTCAAGAGTTCAGATCCTAATAGGTCCAAACCTAAATCCAAAAGTCCAGATCCCAATGGGTCTGAACCAAAATCCAAGAGTCCAAATCCCAATGGTCCAAACCCAAGTCTAAGAGGCCAAATCCCAATGGATCCAAACCCAAGTCCAAGAGTTCAAAGCCTAATAGATCCAAATCCGACTATGAGTCAGAATCTCAATAGGCCCAAACCCAAGTCCAAATTCAAGTCCAAGAATTCAAAAGCCTAATTTCAAAATTTCCAAAGTATCGAGGCCCAAGTTTCAAGAAAACATACAAATATTTTATTCTTAAGAAAAAAGGCGGGGGGGGGGGGGGGGGGTAAAAATATATATATATATATATTGTAGGTTTAAAAAAAAAACTGGGAGCAAAAGCGGCTGGGCCGGATTTGGCCCAATTGTTTTTTTTAAAGCCCGAAAAACTAAACGTGGCCCTGGCCCATTCTTCTCCTCAATAAATCAGCCAAACATGCCCTTCTCCCACAGTTCTTTTTTTATGCCCAAACACAGCCATCACTTGGTCTCTCTGTCTCTCTTTCTTGCGTCTTCCACCCTTATCGTCGGCGCAGTAGGCGGGGAGGCCGTCGGACCTTCGCCGTCGTCGGCTGTTCGACTCGTGGACTTGGAGATAACACAGGCGTCATCCCCATCGCCGTCGCTCGCTGCAGCGACGCCTTAAACGACGCCCGCCGTCGCCCCGGCCACAACCCGCCAACAAATTTGACCGACGTATAGCGATGACCGGCGAGCAAGGCAATGCACGAATGGGGCGATGCGCGTGGGCCTACGACTAGTCTTTTCCGCCGGTTGCAACAGCGGCTGACGCACTTTCTTCCTTTGTTTTTTTTTTTAAAAAAAAAGAAAAAATTTTATTTTGGGGATTGTTTTCAAAATCACCTTGGGACGTTGAGGATTAATGGGAATGGGGTACTCGAGTCTGTGTTCTTGATAGTCGGGGAAGATGTTAACGCATTTTTTTTTATAGCCAGAAGTTGAGAAGAAATAAGTTAAGGAAATTAGAAATGTATATGGTGGGAATTCGGACGGTCGTTTTCGCGGCTGAATTCTTAGCACCAATCGGCCTTGACATAAGCCAGTTGAACCTTTTGGGCTGTGAAGGAAGTCAGAAATCACCAACGAAGGGAATAAGAACACTGCTTGATATAATCGCCTGCAATCTTTGAGGATCGGGAAGATTGACCAGTCGAGAAGGAAAAGGAAAGAAAAGAGAAGCAAAAATAATAATAATAAATAAATAAATAAATAAAAAGAAGAGATGGATTGGGCCGACCCCACAAGAAAGGAAAAGGGAAAGGGAAGGAAAGAATTGGGCCAGGCCCAAGCCCAGACCAAAAAAAAAAAAAAATTCGAGTCTTATTTACTTCAAAATTGAATCCTTTAAAAACAAGTCTCGAGAGCATTTGTAGGCAATTAAAAAAGTATTTGCCCAATCAGATGCCACCATATGGCATTCTGCTGTAATAAAATTTCAATAATTAATTATTTATATTTAAAGAATTAAAATAAACATAATTTCTAAAATTAGATAATAAATAAATTAACACCTTTATTATAAATGGCACCGCCTATTTAAATTACGACAAGTGTCAAGACGGGCCAATCATATAATGTCACGTGTCAAGTTTTGTAAGTTTGAAAAGAGAATATTGTTGATTCGGTAATTAATTCGTGATCATCCAATTGAAGGAAATAATATCAAATTAAATATACCCGACCAATTAGGTGACACCACTCCGTCAATTATACATGGTAGTAGAGCCTTCTTTACCTCTATAAATAGGGGTGACATCTACAAAACAAGGGACAACACAACCAATTGAAGAAGTAATAAGAAGACTTCAAGTGAAGAAGCATTCAATGAGTTCAAATCCTCTCCACCAATTTCAAGAAGTTTAAAGGAGTTCGTCATCAAATTTAAAGCGTTTTTCCCAAAAATTTATCAAATCCTGACATTTGATTCATATTCAACGTACTAAACCAGTGGATTAACGTTATTGAAGGCTCCAATCAACATTAAAGAGGATCAAAACTCAAAGCTCTCCTAATTTCAGCCAGATTCTTTGATCAACACTCAAGTCTTGCAAGTTGAAGGAAGAATCAGATGATCAAATTAAAAAATAGAACCCACAAAAATTTATTTAATTCAAATTGTAATTGCACTTGTACACATTTCTTGTTAATAAAAATTCAATTACAAGATTTTTGTTATATAGTATCTATCAAGAACTAGTATGCCTATATTAGAATATACTCATACATATAACACACAAGATACATACATACATATATTCTCAAATTATTTACTGTCGTGTACGTACATGTACAATTGTGTAGTGTAACGTATGTAATACACACACACACATAGGAAGGAAACTAAAATCTAAGAGCAAAAAGAATTAAAGAACCTTTCTTTCGCGAGTTAATTTCCCTACCATATAATTTTGAACAGATATCAAGCTCTTAAGACGGTGCCAAAAGAATAAAATAAAATGACAGTCGAGTCGACAGGGAAATGCAGTGGAAAAAAAATTCCCTTTTGATTGATGAAAGATTACAGGAGTACAGTAAGATTGCATGCTGCCTTCAAGACTCATAGAAGTCAAATCTCTATGTAAGATTATGATGGAATACTACACGCCAGGATTGCCCTTAGGAAAAAAGGAATGGGAATACCGTCAATCTAGAGGAATATATATGAGGGCCATGTCTGATTGTTATGTCTTCACTGTACTATTAAGTGTTTAAATCAAAATTGTTCAATGTTAAATAACTCATATCTTATTTTAATTACACAATATTAAATTATGCATTACGTATGATATAAGTTCTTTACTTCCTTTTCATGCTTTCGGTCTTTCTTTTTTTTTATTCCTCTTCCAAACTTATAGAACTTGACACGTGACATGATATGATTGGTCCGTTTCGACACTTGTCGCAATTTATGTGGGCTATACCATTTATAATAAAGGTGTTAATTTATTTATTATCTAATTTTAGAAATTATGTTTATTTTAATTCCTTAAATATAAATAATCAATTATATACTTGGGTTTGGCCCAATTCTTTCCTTCCCTTTCCCTTTTCTTTTCTTGTGGGGTCGGCCCAATCCATCTCTTCTTTTTATTTATTTATTATTATTATTTTTGCTTCTCTTTTCTTTCCTTTTCCTTCTCGACTGGTCAATCGTCCCGATCCTCAAAGATTGCAGGCGAATAGATCAAGCAGTGATCTTAAAAAATATTCTATACGTCTAAACAATATTACTTCTGTTGTTTAAAATATAACAATTTTATAATTTTTGAAAGTCACACCCGGTTAGAATCTATTAATTATGTACTATACACACATGTGCGCACACAAGTCACGAGCACCTTCTAGTTTGTTTTTGTCTTTTCTCCGTGTGAAAATATAACAATTTTATAATTTTTAGAAACCATACCCGATTTGAGTGTGTCAATTATATACTATATACACATGCGCGCGCAAGTCACAAGCGCTTTCTAGTGTCTTATCTTTTCCTAGTGTCATTCACATTTTAAGTCTGTTTACTCTCTCTCTCTCTCTGCATACATACACGCGCGTGTGTGTGTGTGTGATGTGTGTATTTTTAATTTGGAGTATGGAAAAGGAAGATGCATTGTTATTGAGATGCTGAGACTCGATCTTGCACTGTGGAAAGGATAAGAAAGCAGAATCACGCAAGAAATCTAGGAGATATATTGACAAGGGCTATAAATATATATCGAGCATCTTCAACATTCTCCATGTGAGTTTCTGTGCAAAAGACAGCCAATTGCGTCAACCCAACTTTCTTACTTCTTGATAATGCAATGTTATGTGCAAATCTAGTGGGCATTGTGCTTGGTTTTCTAGTTATATTCATCATATTTTGGGTGAATTTCATCAACGGCCTTGAAATTTGGTCAAATTACATTCAACCAGCTTTAATTTCCAAAACTATTAAAAACCCTTAAACAATTGAACGGTTTTACAACTGGAACCCCCTTCCAGGGTTTTAACAAATAATTTGAGCGAAATGCCAAAAATGTCCTATTGACAAATTGGTTGACCAAATTAATGGACCATAATTCTCTTGGATTTAATTTTAATATATTGTAAATAATAGAAGGACCTGTGTGCAATATATATATAATATTTTTCTCTTTTTTTTTCAATTTTTTTCAGTTTCTTTTTACCAATTATTTTTTTACTAAATATAATAACAACGAAATGGCTTTAATTACAAATAATCTTATTTTATTGTTAAAATATAAAACATTATAATTTATAAATAATTATGTGAACATGTAAAGTATGAAAGTTTTACTATTTTTATACATTAACCATGAGTATTTACTTCCCAAAATACGATTGATAAAGTTAATTTACCATAATAAACATTTTTATATCTCATTTTCCTTCTAATATTTTCTGTTGACTAATTTCTATTTTTTAGCCCTCTTTCATTTTTAAAACTTTAACTTGTCAGTATATTTAGTTTGGAACTTCGGTAAACCAAGTTTTAATCTGAAATTTTTAAAATTAATACAAATAAACAAATTTATATTTAAAATTATAAATTGAAATTATATAGCTTATAAATAAATGTTAACTATATTTTTAATATTTCATTATTTCAATTTAGATTTTTTAAACATAAAAATATATCTATAATAGAAAATGTTTTTGTTTAACACATCTAAAATAATGTAAAATTTAAAATTTAGATATATTAATCAGAAAATTAAATCATAAATATATAATAACTCAAGAAATAAACCTAAACTATGAAAAATTTTGAAAATAGAAATAAGATTTGGTATTTAATTTAGTATGGTATATCGAATCCAAATACCAAAAATCAAATTGAAAACCAAAATTTTAAAAATAATCATATCAAATACCGAACAAAAATTTGAACACCCCCAAAATAGAGGGAAGAGATTAAAAAAGTGAGAACAAATTATTGAGAGCAATATTTAAGGACAAAAATTGAATAAGGAATTTAAATGATGAAATTGGAAAATCATAGGAGGCTTGGACATAAATTAGGTAAATCTCAAGGGGTCTTGATGTATAATTCATCCCTTTTCTAAGTTAAGATAAAGGAACATTTTAGTAATCTCATTTTCTGTCAAAGAAAGGTAACGGTACAAATGTCTTTTTGTGTACTCCAACAACTTAATGTAAGGCTTTTTATACTTTTATTGGGGAATTGGTAGTTAGGCAAACTAGAGGGGGCTAACTATAATTTAACCAAACTTCAAGAGATGGGGATGTAATTCGCCCTTACAATAGAATTTAGAATCTTTTTGCTGGATAAAGCCTTTTTGTCTTTTAGATTTTTCACATGGTCCCATATAGATATGCCATGGAATTTAAAATTGGGTTTTAAAAGTTGGTTTCTAGAGAATTTTAACAATTTTATTTTGGTGGGTTGATGTAATCTGTTTTTGGGACACATGCTTGTCGAATTAGTTTTGGGTAAATGAAATTAACTTTGAAATTGTTGATTTAAAGATGTTGGAATATGATTGATGATTGGTGGTGTCAATTACGCCATTTGTTAATATGTGAATTGAGTATATGCGTCTGTCCATGCAATATGATTGTACAATAACCTATCTATCAAATAATCATTCAATCATACCCAAAATATTCAGTCAAGGAGAATTGATGTGTTCATTCAATCATCATACGCTTCTTTTAAAATTGTGTCTAGTCAAACATAACATTGTAATAATTATATCTGTCTAAATCACACTGCATTATTTTTTACAGCATTATTCTATTTTATATCAACTAATGATATATACCTTCTTGCTAGAAATTTACGTGGACGCAATCCAGCAGCAATCAAGTATTTGAACACAAATTTATTCATTTAATTATTATATAGAGTAGGATATTCTATATGGCCATCACATCTGGATAACATAATAATAATCAGAATCCATTTGCATCCGTTGTTGCGGACGCAACAATGCGAAATATGGAAGCCTCCAAATATTATCATACAAACAGTTCACTCTTATCCTTCTTAAACATATGGAATCTTTAGATGATGGTCACTAGAAAGGGGATTGAAATGTTGCCTTTAAAATGGTAATTCTTTTATTATGGTCTAAGAAATTAGGATCTAAAATTGTTATTTGGGAAACACTCCATCTTGGCTGGTTCAAATTAAATACAAATGACGCAGCCCAAGGTGATCTAGGCATTGGTGGAGTAGGAGGCATTTTGAGAAATCATCAAGGTAAGGTAATATTTGCGTTTGAAAAACTTCTAACTCAAACAACAAACACACTGGCAGAATTAAAGGCACTTTGAAGTAGCCCAACACTTTGCAAACAAAGAGGGATTTCGAAAGTGTAGATTGAAGTGGATGCCTTATGTTTTATTTCACTCGTATCTCCTAAATAGTTGTATTTTTTGAAATTCCAACACCTATTAAACAGGATCAGGACATAATGAAGAAGATGGAAACTCATAATTCACACATCCACAAAGAAAGTAATAAATTGGTTGATTGTCTAGCTACTCATGCTTGCCACTTTCAAGCCCTTGCACTTTCAGGGTGAAATCATCTGCGTACTATAGCTCGTTGTCTGATGTATCTATCAACTTGGAATACATCTCCTGTTCAAGATTTTCAACGAGATGCCACCAAACCTGATGTCTCGATAACTCAAATTGAGCTGTCAAGCATCTGGCTGGTCACTTAGGGTCAGGCTTGAGGGTTTCCTAATTGTATGTACAGGACAAGAAAGCACTGGACGCTGTGGATGAAGCCATATTGTAGCATAGTTGTGGCAATGTTATGCTGATAAGACTGTGGGTATCACTGACGAGCTACTGGTGGATCCGATCGATTAATTTGGGAAAAAAAATGGTAGTATTGTGAAATATGTCACTATCCTTAAAGCCAAGGAAAAGAAACATATTCCAGCAGATGATAAAGGTAGAAAAATTGGACCCTTATCCCACCTTGTGCTTAATTTTTCTGCAGCAATTCCTGTGCAACTTGACACTGATGAATAATCAATCATTTAGTTTATCTCTCTCATGCATGATATCAAGGGCAAATCTAGCAAACCATTAACAATTCCTTTGCCTATATATAGAGCTCCCAGGAAGCCTAGGTTTCTCAAGATCCATCCCCACACATACTTTACACAACGTCTCATATAGATTTTATCCACATTTTTTTATCAACTCCAGATGGATGCTGTGATGGGATTTGGGACAGGAAATCCAGTGGCAATATTCAACAAAACCAACTGCTGCATATCCCATGCAGTTAATTTGCTAATATGTGGCTACGGGCAAAAGCCCGTGGTGTGGGAGCTGGATCAGCTCCCCAATGGTGCCCGAATGGAGAAGGCATTGATGGAGCTAGGGCATAACCCCAGCATTCCAGCTGTGTTCGTAGGGAAAGAGTTCATTGGTGGTTCTAATGAGATTATGAAACTCAATATCAAAGGGGAGCTCAAGTCATTGCTCATCAAGACTCAGGCTATGTGGATATAGAAAAGAAGCACATATAGGTAACTATCTAGAGTCAAATTTCAAGCGTATTGTGTACTATATTGAGAGGCCTTTCTTGTTGTATTAGTGTGTGGGAGCAGTCAAATGATAGATTACATGGAGTGCCCACAATTTAATACGGTCAAAACTTTGGACTCTAGATAATTTTCTTCAAAATATATCTCTTAATGTACTAATAAACTAGTATTCTTTCAGTGAAGGGTGATTCGAATGCCAAAATTTGCACTTTAGTGTCAAGTGAGAAGCGCAAAAAGATGACAACGTGCTGTTCGCCTCAACGGTAAATCAACAGGGATTTGGTAGAAATTATAAAGAGCTTCCCACCAAATTTGACAGTGACAAGCACATTGATTTAGGTCTAATATGTTTTTTAGGGTGACTCCAGTCGCCATCTTTTGTTAAATCACCCCTGTAGACACCTTTAACCATCTTCTAACGAAATCTTGCCAAGTGAAGTATCACGCTAAGATTCTAGCCAGTATATGACTTTACAACCAATCTACAGGAGCATATACTTGTCATTTGTCATGTGGGCATTAATAACGTATTGAAGGTTTGGATTCAGTTAAGTTCTGAAAGCTGAAAGGACCTATCGTGTGGCCACTTATATCTGAATTGAGCCCAAGAATAATTGGAGAAGGAAACGAAAGAAAATTGCAGGGTAGTAATACAGATAAAAATAATTTGCAAATCTCTCAAGACGGAAAATGGAAGGTTCAAGACAAACGAAGCCAGCAGACCCAGAATGGGAGCAATTTGCATAAGTCAACTCATAGAGAGTTGCTGAGTTCCAACCCTGGAATGGAGTTTCAGGAAATTATAATAATGTCCCATTCTTTGTCTAATTCTTCAATAACATGACAAGGCAGTGAGCCGTCCAAACTGAGAGGATCACAGCACAAGACTGCTATCTTCTGTTTGTTTCACTTGCAACTGATGTTTAAGCCATAGGATTTCCTGATCATTTATAACCACGTGGAAGGATTGAAAAATAACTTTTGAGATGGCAGGACTAGCTGAATCGATACAAATTACCATGTATGCGAAGAGGACATCTGAATTACTTACCAGCGAGGATGGTAGCTACTGTTACAATCGACCATACATCTCAAGCATACCTCTTAGTTTCTTTGCTTCAGATGTCAAGCTGTCAAACGACTTGGACTGGGGTATTCTCCAACTCCAATTCCCATGCTGCATACATGTAAAAGGAAATGGAACCCTTTATATTAGCATCAGTCTTAGACGTGAAGAATTAGGCTAAAACCGTATACCTTTTTATAAGAACAGTGAATCAAATTTTTGGAACACACCCAATTCTTGCAATATTCCATAAAATATATGCCCATAAATATGGATGACAATAAATGTCACTCCAACTGTCACTTAAGAAACAACAGAATGTGATTCAGAAGAACGTAAAAAGACACTGATCAAAAACACATTGAATGTGATTTTAGTACTAGTTCTTGTGTTTTATGTATTAATTGCAATAGTAGGTCATAGACCGAAGAATATATTGGGGGGTGGTAACTTTATTATTATGTATTAAACGTAAAATTGAAATCCTCCTGGCAGCCACTCCCAATGTTTCGCATTAAAACAAGAGAATTCAGCAGAAGGGACTTCTCCTGGTGGCTTACGTCCTTCTCAAATTTCTCCCTTAGGTTTACTTGTTCCATTGTCCAAAAGTTTTTGGGGCCAAAATTGATACAACGGTAAGTGCACAAGAGAGAATGATGGGGCAAGTTGCTGGGAGTGTTTGCAATTATCATACACACGTATTATGAGAAGCTTTTTACCAGAGTCGCTGGAATATTCATCCTAGCGGAACTTCCCAATCCAAGTATATCCTGCATTGGTATGATTGCAGTTTGTGCAACTGAAGAAAGTGCAGCCTGGATTAGCCCCCATGAGACATCTTCTTTGACAATACAACCAAGATATTTTACCACCTAAAAAATAATACATGGTATTTAAGAACAGGAATCTGATTATTTTTTTCCCAGTGAATAACATTTAAGACAGCATCCAAATTCAAAAGTGCTCGCTCAAGGATCAAATTGTACTCACAATAGATTTCTCCTCTTGAGGCAAGACATCCCACCATCCTCGAATCTGCGAACATAAAAATTGCTAATAGCAGTGAATTAGCCTTTTTGCTCCATCAACCCCCGGAAAAGAAAACAAAATTTGATGATAGACAAAAAAAAGATACCAAATGCATACTACAGGAAAGAATTTCTTAGCTGACTAAATAGATCATGTATGTCAATTTTGCTACCATTTTTGCATCTGATGATGCTCTGCCATCATAAATCTCTCTCTCACACAACAACAGCAAAACAAAAGTAAGTAAATAAATAATATAAAAGCCCCCATTCAAGGTAAATCATGATATCAAGGACTAAAGGGCTAAATACTTGTTATCTTGAGAGACTCAAAGCCAGATAATTACTGTGTCATTGTCATGAGTACCGGTGTACACCACTTGGTTTTTTTCATGATTATGAGGTAAATGTGGATTTTCAGCATCACTTCCAAAACCTGGATAAAAGCCCAAAAACAAGACCAGGCAATCAACGGAAGTACCTTCAATAGATGCTTGCAGCACGAAAAAAAGCATAAGAAAGCAGCTACTAGTTACCAAACTGAAGGACTGCCATTCCAGGTGCCCCAATAGATTTTCTAAGTTGCACGACGTCTTCAGTAATTACCCCCTGTAGCAATATAAATAACATCACAACTCCGTTAAGATGAAATAATTACAAAGGCATGGAAAGGGAGACAAATTAATTTTTTTTTCTTTATGAAGAGAGTCCAGAAATATGCAGTTTCAACTAATTCCTGCAAAGGCCACAATTAAATTTGGTACGGCTTGTAAAATAGAGCCTCCCATAAGGCCTATATGCGAAGAGATGAGCAGCAATGGATAACCTGGGACACAGCTTTTGTTTTCAGATATTTACAGCTCTTGCATCATATGCTCCAAAATAAAAAGGGTAAAGAGGTAAAATCAAAAGAGAAAATAAGATGAGGGCAAAAAGCAAAAGGAGGAGAAGATAACAAAAGAATGAACGTTAAAGGAACACCGATCATGGATTAATTTGGTAATAAATTATTAGTAAAGGACTTATTATATATCACAACTAATAAATTATCTCATAAAATTTATAAAATTGTTCTTGATAATACTTGACAAAAGCATACCAAGTCCTCTGCTATGATATTGATCTCTCCAACGGCTTTAAAGATGGCATCAAAAAGAGACTTTCCAGGTCCCGCCTACTGTCAATCAGAACATCATTAGGGAATACTCTATATCTTGTTGGTCAAAGGGTTTATCAAAAATTTACACAAAGGATTCCGACCTTCCATCTCCCTACCATAGCAACTTTTGCTTCTGCACACAATTTGATGAAATATTATTGTTTCCCGTAACAATAGGATCAAATAAGCTTTTCAAAGTTAGCCATCCCACCTGAAGGAATGGCCCAAAAGCCAGCAAATCCTCTAAAGTGATCAATCCTAAATTCATCAAATAAATTCCGTGCACGTCTTAAGCGCCTTACCCACCATGAGAATCCATCTCTTTCCATGGCTTTCCAATCATATAAAGGGCTTTTTCACAACAAAAGGTTCTGTCAATGTCTCCTCATAAAGAGATCCAAAAAAACTTACAAGATACATTATACAATGAGTTGAAAACTTCTAGCACACTTTACATAGACCAAAATCTAACATACAATTTTAGGTTGCTTAGTTTTCAGCATCAAGAGTTGCAGAACATTCACTGGTCATTTATAAATAAACAATAACCTGCTGATGAATGCATATTTAATCTCTAGGATAGAGTTAACCTGTTCCAAAGCTGACCAGTTTCGCTGAAGGCATCAGGTGGAACGCCACTAACTAGAAGAGGAAAGCCACTACTATCCTGCTGGGCCAGTAGACAGTGAGTCGAATACAAGAGAGAAGTTTTGTAGAAAGGTAGGAAATAGACCCATGTGCTAATAAAGGGAGAACTCACCAGCAAAAATTGTTTCTTATTAGCCCACACATCCGAACTATGATAACCTACATATATAGGCATATCTCCCATTATACTGATTCCCTTCATTTGAGCATAATCATGGACTTTCTGCCATTGTCTTTGGAACAAAAATTGCTGAGTAATGAATATATCAATCTGCACAACAGAAGAGTTATTTGCAAGTAACACATCAGAACCCAAAGAAATGAAGAAGCATCCAATTAGAGTAAAAAAGCCAAAGATCTTACAAATTCCCTTTTGCTTTGATAAATCTCTTCCAAAGCAGCAAGATGGCGATTTTTCAATGAATCAGGCCAGTCATACCAACTAAATGTATTTAAAGTGTCGTCAATGGCAGCAAAGTATGCTGCATCTTCAAGCCAACCTGCATAATTTGTGGCTTTATGGCACGGGCAGGGCTCTCTTACAGTAATAAGAAGTGATACTTCTATAGGATGTGTGTAGAAATTTGACAAAAACATAGCAACACAGAAAAAATTATAGAAGAGAACTCTCAAAATGATCATCAAAAAGAAGAAGACATTCGGGGAAGGGAGGATGTCATTATGGTATGGCATATGAATCAAGACATTTGAGGAAGCGAGCCTGTCACCTAAGCTACTCAAGGAAGAGAGTGTGCTTGTCAGTCTCACCAAGGGGACCACACTAGAGAAGGTAGGCAGTTAGATGAATCGGGGCGTCCAGTGTAAGGTGTAAGTTTTCATGCACAACAGGACTCTGTCACTCCAACTAGGACCTAAAGTCAGGTGCAGCCCAAGTGTGGAGTAAGCCCATCTTCTGTTGGCGTAACCGTAAAGGGTCATTGTGACTAGTCAACAATTGTAACAATAATGGGAGGTAAAAATAGAAAGTGGGAGAGAACGGTTTAAGACGTAATTGTATAAAATGAAGAACTTTGTAACGAAAAGGGACAAGTGAGAAATAAAATATATACATCCTCTTTGTGCCCTATAGATGTAGGCTGTACACACCGATCCACATACATCTTACGTTATTCTGTATCTTGACTATTGTCTCTATTCCTTATCCTTATATGTGTGTGTGTGTTTAAGATTATTGCTTCTTATTGCCTTAGTCTTAGCCACGCTGCATTAGTACCATCTATGGAAATCCACCCACATTTTCCTAGGAAAAGCCATGAACAAATAAAAGCTTAGATCAGTATCACAACTTCAGCCTAACTAAGGAGCAATTTTAATTTATTGTCAATGAAGCTACGGAAAATGCCTTGAGGGATCGTCCAATACTAAAATCAAAAGAGATAGGCTCGATACCATACAAGTTGAAGAACAGAGAGACGATGCAAATTATATTGAATGGAGTTTGAGAGGAAGGGAATCAGCTCAAGATTGGAAAAACAAGGAAGCTGTTATTTCAAAGGGAGAAGGACCCTAGCAATTGAGGGAAAATACCCTTTGTTTAGAAGAAGTCTTAAACGAGCCACTAACGGATAATTTTCATAATATATCGATGGTTGAATACAATGAAGTCTCCGACCCGTCCAAGCACTTGTACAGATTCAAACACCAAGCCTTGCTACACCAATACTCTAATCGAGATAAGTGTCGAGTATTTCTCACCACTTTAGGAAATACTGCCCAATAGTGGCTTGCTGCCCTTCCTTCTATTGTAATCTGCTGCTTTAAAGATTTTGCATCCCTAATCCATTATCAATTTGCTCGTAGCAAGTGATATGAGAAGACTCCCTTATTATTTAATATAAAACAAGGTGGCAACAAATTTTTGAGAGAATATTTGAAAAGGTTTACCCATAGTGCCCTAGACACACTTGCCATGACCTAGGAAGTATTGGCAAGTGCCTTTGTCCAGGGATTAAATGATGGAGAATTCTTTCGTTCACTAGCCAAGAAGCTAGCCCAAGACTTTGACAAATCCCTAACCCGTATAGAAAAGAATATCGACATGAAAGAGATTAGAAGGGAGTGAGGAGAAAGGAGCGTCGATTCTGGCAAAAGAGTTTGGCAAAGCCACCCCCCAAAACTATCAAATCCAAAATAAGAGTCAAAAACAAGGACTCACACCTGAGGAAACGCTATTGAAGGTTAGTCAAAAGCATATTTTGAATACCTTATAGTAAACCGATATCTTCAGGTGGCCTTGGTCACCACTACACCTCCCCAAAATACCTTTGGTGATGAATTTTGTAAATTCCACAATGAATATGGCCACATTACTAAAAGGTGCAATAACTTGAAGAGGCAAATGGCATTTGAAAGAATTTCTACAAGTCTGTAGTTAAAGACATAATCCAGAAGTAGGGAACAATGATCAGCCACTTCCCCGTGATCCACCTTGTATAGGACACATTAACATGATACTTGGGGAAGCTATTGCGGGAATATCTAATAGGTCAAGGAAAGAGGTTGTTTGCAATGTAACATATGTTGAGAAGAGGCCCAAGGTCACTGATTTAGTTCCATTTGGGATAGTTATCACTTTCAAGAAAGAGGACTTGAAAAGAGTCCTAGTACAACATCAAGAAGCATTGGCGATCACTTCTACCATAGCTAATTATGGAGTGGCTAGGTGTCTTATTGACGAAGGAAATTTTGTTGACATGTTTGCAAAGGCATTTCAATAGATGGGATTGAAGGATAAGGACTTGGAGGTTAATACACCCGCCTTTATACGGGTTCTCAAATGATTCAATTTTGCCCAAAGGAAGAATTTTTCTATTGGTGACATGGGGAGAAGAGGGCGCAACTTAGACTAGGTTCAATTTTATGTCATTAACACAATTAATGCCTACGACACAATATATACAAAAGACTAGCTTTAGCAACTTTCTAAGTAATGGTCTCCCCCATGCACATGACCGTCAAATTCCATACCCTAGAAAGGAGAGTAAAGGTGGTTTGTGGTGATCAACATGCGTCCAAACAATGTCATGCGAATTCTATTAAACATTTTGCACCTTAAAATGTAGAAAGTTCTAGTGAAAAGGGAGGAGAAAGTATTGACCCTTCTAAAGAGCTCTTAAACATCGAGTTGGAATCAGGTAAGCCTGAAACTACCACTTGAATAGGATCCCAACTACCTAACAACATTAGAGAAGATCTCATATGTTCCTTGAGAGGAAATCCTCACGTCTCACTTTTTCAACTGAAGACCTAGTAGGAGTCGGTCTTGAGGTTGCTAAACATAAACTTAATATTAACCGAATGAGGAAGCTTATAAAGTAGAAGATAAGATCTTTCAATGCCAAAAAGGTTGCAATTATTTGGAAGAAGGTTAAAAAGTTGCTAAGCAAGTGGAAGAGATACAATTTCTCAAGTGAAAGGCCAATAAGGTCATAGTTCCAAAGTTAGGGGAAATGGTGTATGTGTCTAGACTTCAAGGACTTAAACAATGCTTATCCAAAGGATTGCTATCCATTGGCCCATACAGGCCAATTAGTTGACGCCACAGTAGGGATGGAATTGCTATCTATGATGAACGTCTTTCAGGGATATCATAAAATCCCTTTAGCACCTAAAGACAAGAGAAAAGTATGCTTTTTAATTCCATTTAGCACCTTTTCTTATAATGTTATGCTCTTTGGTTTTAAGAATGCAAGAGCAACTTACTAGAGGATAGTGGGTATTTTACCAGAGGATAGTGGACAGAGGATGGTGGATAACATGTTTAAGCCTTAGATTAAAAGGAACATGAAGGTTTATGTTGATAATATGCTAGTGAAATCAGAAAAGAGTGATCACATTCAAGATTTGCCTAAGACTTTTTGCACTTTGGAGAAGTGTAATTTGAAATTGAATCCATCAAAATGCATCTTCAGTATTAAAGGTGGAAATTTTTGGCTTTCTTATTTAACACAGAGAGGCATCGAAGCAAATCTAGAGAAAATCAAGGCCATCTTGGAGATACCTCTATGCATCAAGTCCAAAAGCTAACAGGGATAGTCACATTATCTCGCTTCATATCCAGGGTACCTAATAAAAGTATGCCCTTTTTTAATATTTTGAAGAAAGCAAAGGAGTTTAGATGGGATGAAAAATGCCAATAGACCTTTAAGGAGCTAAAATAATATATATCTAACTTGCCCTTGTTAAACAAGCCAAGCATGGGAGAAGGATTATTCCTATATTTGGCCATGTTGGAGGTGGCTATCAGTTCTGCCCTTGTTCAAGAGTCGGAGAAAAAACAATTCCTAGTGTATTATGTTAATAAAGTGCTACCTAGACCAAAGGTATGATATTCTAAAATTGAAAAATTAATACTCTCTTTAGTAGTTACTTCCAAAAGATTGCATTCCTATTTCCTATCCCACCTTATTACGATCATGACTAACCATCCTTCGGAAAAAATCTTAAGTAGTGAATCCTCAAACAGGATACTGAAGTGGGCTGTGGAGTTGAAGGAGTTTAGTATTAAGTACCAACCACAAACAGCTATTAAAACCCAAGATTAGCAAATTTCATGGTCGAGATGACTACTAATGTGGAGTTTGAGCCGAGGAAGCTATATGTTGATGGATTTTCCGCGCAGGGGTTCGGTGGTGTATTAATCTTATTAGTGAGCCCAAAAGGTCAACCTTTGGAGTATGGACTCAAAATAACAATGGTTTATTGATCTTATTAGTGAGCCCAAAAGGTCAAACTTTGGAGTATGGACTCAAAATAACAATGATCAAATATGAGGCTCTTCTTTAGGGCCTACAAATAGCTCACCAGCTCAATCGCATAGTGGTTTTAACCCATATTGATTCACAACTCGTCTAACTACAATTTCAGGGTAAATACACAATAAGAGATGAGCAAATGAAGAGTTACTTAAAAGGGTACAAGAAGTAGTGACGAAGTTCAAAAAAGTTCAAATTGAGACAAATTAACAAAAATGTTAACATAAGAGCACAAGCTAGCTAAGGCAACCAAAGATTTATGTCTATCTTTCCCAAATCTAATCACGATGTGTGTGGTTCCAAAATTTGTCCCAAATGAGCAAGTGCTTGTCATGGGGCAAGGTGATTGACGAACTTAGTAGAATGTCTTAAGAGTAAGGCAGATGACCAAAAGCTATGCATCCAAGCTTCTCGATTTGTGTTGATTAGGGACGTGTTATATCATTGAGGTTTCTCCCAATGGTTGTAGAGATGCTTAGGACCTCAAGAAGCAAATCAAACGATGAAAGAAGTGCATGAAAGATCCTGTGGAAACCATTCTAGGGGCTGATCCCTCACTAGGAAAATCTTAAGGGCAAGATATTACTAGCCCACTTTAAGGGAAGACACTGAAATATGTGAAGAAATGTGATGTCTGTCTAAAGTATGCTAACATTTCCCATCTTCCAACAAAGGCTGTGCAATCCCTTCCTATCTCTATTTAGCCTTTTACATGATGGTGAATAGATGTCGTGGGACCTTTCCCCCAAGTTTCAAGACAAAGGAAATTATTGGTGGTAGTTGTGGATTACTTTAGCAAGTGGGCAGAGACTGAACCATCATAAAGGCAACAATGATAGAGTTTATCTGGCAGAACGAGATATATACCCTTAGATTACCTAAGAAAAAAATTACAAACAATGGGAGGTAATTTCAAGGAAAGAATTTTAGAAATTGGTGTCAAGGATGGGGGTAAGGGAGTTTGTTCACATCTATAGTCCACCCTCAAACTAGTAATGTAAAGGCAATCAACCGAACTATCACGAGGGGCCTTAAGGTGAAGAAGTTAGACAAGCATAAGGGAGCTTGAGTTGAGAAACTTCCATAAGTATTGTAAGCTTATCAAATAACCCCACACTCGACTATAAAAGAGAGTGATCAGTATAGGCTATGAAGTTGACACTGTCCACCCCTATGAAGTGGGCCGAGGATCACCTTGGGTACACTTTTACTCTGAAGAGTCAAATGAGGAAAACATGAAGGAGCACCTTGATTTGATTAATGAAGGGAGGGAGGTGGCTAAACTAAGGGCGATGAAGCACCAGTAGAGGATCAACATAGCTTTCAACAAAGAGGTTGCTCCCAAAAGGTCCAAGGTAGAAGACTGAGTACTTAGGAAAGTTGCCACATTGAGAGGTGTTCTGAATCCTATTTGAGATAGGCCATAGACAATTGCTAAAGAATTAGCTGAAGCGTATCGACTCAAAAACTTTGAAGGACATATGTTAGTTAGGCCATTCAATGTCGAGTTGTTGAAAAAGTTTTATGTGCAGTTCTTTGTATTTCGTCTAAGTAGTATTATAAATAAAGAAGTCATTTCATTTTTTATTAAAATAGTTATTCCATACAAACAAGTAATGAGAATAAAAAGCATGCGGGCATTAAGTGATAAGAGAAATAGGGGAGGTGGTCCTGTTTGGGTCTTCCTTTGCAATTGGAGCTGGCTGATCTCCGCATGTCTGCTCTAGCATGCTCTTCAAATCTCTCGTCTCTTCCATTACAAATTGGCTAGTTGGTTGAAGTGCTTTTAAAGGGAACTGGTTTACGAGCAAAAGCTAAGTTTATTTGAGTCTAGCTAGTGGAACCAAATATTTTATCTGCCTGAAGCCACTGTCCCTTCAACCAAATTAATGAAGTTAAAGTCAACCCTCTCTTAAAGGAATCCGAGTCTGGCAACCTATCTCGATAGTACTTAAGGTCGCCCATGAAAGCTATTGTAACCTTATTAGCTAAGACCACTTCAAACTCAAAAGATTGTTGGTACTTGGGCCAAGTGATCTTCTAAAAAAGCCTTTCCTTTAGTAGTGGATGGGAAGTTATAGGTGGCTTGACGACAAAGCTCTTCAAGCATGTGGGGAAGTGAGCTGCACAGATCTCTCACTCCGTTTTTACTGAATCAAGCTCTTTAGTTAGCTCTCGAAGGCAACCTATGATAGCGTTATTCTCTTCCTCCAAGGCTTGAACCAATTCTTCTACTTTCCCCTTACCTTGAAAGATAGCTTCCTTAAATTTCTTGGCCATCTCTGCCCAAGTAAGGGCATCATTTGCAAGAATCAAAGTCTGCATAGTAATTAAGAAGCAAAGAAAGGTCAATAATGACGGAAGGAAGGCTAAAAGTAGAAGAATCTAATCATACATTAACCAAGTGGTTGGAGAGCTTGTTGTGAACTTCGTCCCTGAAGAGTTCAGCTGCTAGCTCATGATCACAGGGCATGACGGAACCACAAAGGAATTAGTGCAATAAGTAATGCTTGTGGCTGATGGAGCTCCTCGCCATAAAAAGGAGATAGGTACAAAGGTATGTAGACTAGAAGGCACTCCAAAGCCAGGAATGTATTCTTGGATGGACACCTGAGGCCCTAAGGAAGCAACCACTTCTGTGGGAGGGGTTGCGCTTGGAGCTTTAGATGAATAGAATGACCCAACTTTAGTAAAAGGCTCCTTAACACTAGATTAAGTCCCACTCTAGCTAGAGAGAGCAAGTGTGGGACTTCAACACTAAAAGCCTGAGGGCACTAGGTACTAAAGGATAATTTAGGGAGGTTAAAGGCTTTCCTCTTCTTCCCAACCAAGCACTAAGTAAGTGAGCTAATACTAACTCATCTACAGAATTTGGATAGAACATGAGCCACATTGATTAAGTTAGAAAAAAAATAAAGTAAATTTAGAAAAGTAAACTACCTATACTTTATTTTAGCTCTTTGCTCTTCGAAGATACCCCGTAGTGGAAGAGAGACCTTTTCTTAATTACAACAGTACTCTGGAGGTGTAAGCTATTAAGCAGGAGTCAATAGTGGAATGGATGAGTTCCTTACGAGTTTTAGATTTAGTAGGGAGCTCGTCCACTCAAGTAGTAGGAAATTCATACCGACGACTTAGACAGCTTAAAAAGAAATACTCTCCTCTTTCCAACACTTATTGGAAGAGGGGAGAGATTTGATGAAATGAAATTCAACCTTCATAGTGAAGTAAAATACAGCTGGGTCGAGTGATCAAATAGAAAACGGATGATAAAATAGATCAACCTGAGGTGTGACTCTAAGCTTGATATAGAGGATGAAAAAGCTAAAAAGAATTTTAAAGGAATTAAGAGAAAATTGGGACATGTTTATGCTATATCAGTTGGAGACTAAACTGATGAAAAGATGGAGAAAGGATAACCCAAATCGAGTTGTGTGAAAACAATGATGCAACCTTCTGGCAAGTGACTGGGTGGATCATGCTTGCTAGCAATGATAATTTCATAGGAAAGGATAACCCAAATCGAGTTGTGTAAAAACAGTAATCCAACCTTCTGGCAAGTGATTGAGTGGATCATGCTTGCGAGCGAGGATAATTTCACAGTCCTCAAGGATAAAGTATTGTCTTACGAATCTCATTCACACTAAGTTTTAACTTGTTTTTGGTGGTAAAGTAGAAAAGAAGTTGTATCACTACAACAAGAAGAGGTCATTTAACTAGAGGAGAGAGAATCCCTCGCTGTTTTCGATGGGTGCGGGAGTGATTCTTTGCCAAAGAATGAGGAACGAGGAGTGATTCACGCATATCTTATAGTAATACTCCACGCACCATAAGATACATGTGCGATTGCAATGCTAAAAGCTTTTTACAGAAGTTTGGTACATTTGAAGAGACAGAGAGGCGGAGAATTTAAGGGACTCGACCACCAAAGTGACCGAGTAGCTGAGTACCAAAAATTGTTACAAGATATCACCTAGTCGGTCAATGGCTGGGAGAGCTCAAACTATAAGAATTTATGGGTCTCCACCACTCGAGTAACTGAGTCGTTGAGTACTAAAAATTGTTGCAAGACATTACCCAGTCGGTTAGATGGTTGGGAGAGCACACGCTACAAGATTTCAAAGGTCTCAACCACCCGAGTGACTGAGTTGTAGAGTACTAAAATTGCTGTAGAATATCACCCAATCAATCATTGGTTGAGAGAGCTCATGCTATAAGAATTTACGAGTCTCGGCCACTTGAGTGACTGAGTACCAAAATTGCTGTAGAATATCACCTAGTTGACTATTGGCTAGGAGAGCTCGTGCAACAAGAATTTTAAGGGTCTTGACCACCCAAATGACTGAGTGGCCGAGTACCAAAATTGCTATAGAATATTACTCAGTCGGTCATTGGCTGAGGGAGCTCATGCTACAAAAATTTGAGGGTCTTGGCCACCCGAGCAACTGAGTGGCCAAGTACCAAAATTGTTGTGGAATATCGGTGGAAAAGCTCATGCAAATTCAAGTGTTTTGGCTGCTAGAGTGGCCAAGTGGCCGAGTATTAAAATTATTCTATTATCACACCTCATCTGCCAATAACAAGGAAGAGCTCAGAGTAGTCGCAAGATAATATCCAATTAGCTAATAGCTAAGAGGAATTAACCCTAAGAAAATTAAATATCTTTGGGTAACCAAGGGATCAAGTACCAAAAGGATTGTGAAACAACACGTAGTCAGTCAACAATTAGAAAAAGTTATCATTGTGAAAGTAGGCATTACTGGCTACTTGGGTCACTGCATAGCTAAATATTTAGCAGTCCATTAGGAATGGGAAGTGTTATGAAAGTGGTACATCCTCAGATCTAAACCGCATCAAAGTTAAAATATCAAATTTTTATGGGGGAGTAGTCGAACAAAGTCCCTTGCAAATCAATTAAGTTCAGCAAAGTTGGTCTGATTTAATTTGTTATTATCTTATCCATACCTATTTTATTTCTTAAAGATTTTGTGTTAATCAATGGTCTAACATTCTACGGCAAAACAATTAAAGCATGGATAGACATCAAATTGAAGAAAAGAATAATTTTTATTCATTGCCTAAGTTAGAAAAAAAAAAAAAGAAAAGAAAAGAAAAGGAAAGGGAACAATATCTAAGTTGGGCAATACCAAGCATTTTAAGTGGATCAGTTGTCTTTCCAAGAAGGATCAACAGTTAACCAAGCATCAGGAGAACCTAACAAGCTTTCCAAGTTACTTCAAAAATATTGATGCACCACAGAATAGCGTCCATCTCTAGTAGGGTTTCCAAACATTTAGTGAAATCCCAGCAGAAGGCAACCTAAACACCATCAGCCTACTAACCTTGGAAGGAATCAGAGTTAAGGAACTCGTGAAGGCATGTCCTGAAGAACAGCTCCTAGCCCTAGCACCCCTCTTCTGTTTTCAATAGCCCCCAGATATTAGGCTCCACATTTCAACGACGACGGTTACTACCTTCACCATACTCCTTGAGGCAAGCAAAAGAGGAAGGCACTCTTATTCCAAGCAGTATTGTTTTTCCTCCATCCTTATCTAGATGTGACGACATTCATTTATCTACTTGTAAGCCCGCTACACTTCTTCCCACAAAGCCCCCATATGATCATTTGAAGCTCTCTACTTCAACTCGATATTCTTACCTTTGTGTTGTACACTTCTAATTTCTTGATGTGGTCCATCATAATCCTAAGTTCCTCTATGTGACCAGTCCAAGATTTGACAACTTAGGCATGGATGGAACTTAAGGGATTCCAACTAGAACAAAAATCATCAATTAAGGAATTAAGAAAGCAAAGTTGATAGAAATGGCAGACATTTTAGCAGGGGATATTTATAAGAAGATGAAGGTCGCATTAGGAAAAGGCATGAACGGAAAAGCTGCTTCAACAAGTGGCTCCTGGAATCTTGCAAGAATGCAAAATGACCTTATTTAAATCGAGGAAGATATCCTCAGTTAAAGGAGGGAGAAATAGTATAGCATATGAATTAGGACATTTAGGGAAGGGGGCCTATCACGTAAGCTACCCAACGAAGAGAGTGCTTATCATCTCACTAAGGGAAACCACACTAGAGTGAACAAGTAGTTAGGCACCCATCACTATCAAACATCATGAGGAGGTGTTAGGCAGTTAGATGAATCAGGGCATCTAGGGTAAAGTGTAACTTGTCGCGCATAACAAGACTCAGTCACTCCACCCAGACCTACAGTCAGGGTAGCCCAAGTCAAGGGCAAGCCCATGTATTGAAGTAACCGCAAAGGGTCGTTGTGGCTAGTTAACAATTGTAACAATCATGAGAAGTGTAAGTAGAAAGTGAGGGAGAACACTTTAAGAAGTAATTGTATGAAATGTAAACCCTTGTAACGAAAAAGGGCAAGTGAGAAATAAAATATATATATCCTCTTTGTGCCTTAAGGACGAAGGCTATACATGCTAAACCACGTGTATCTTGTATTATGCTATATCTTAACTATCGTCTCCATTCATTATCCTCATATATGTGTGCGTGTTTAAGATTATTGCTTCTTATTGTCTTAATCTTTGCTATCCCACATTAAATATACAACTAAACTTATAGTAAAATAAGACAAGTGCCTTTCACTCGTTCAAGTATCATATTAAATAGGCAACATAACTATTAGGAGATAAAGAAATTGTTAAGTTGGCATTTGCATTTTTATTAATGAAGAGCTATGATCAAATCATAAAATCTACATAAGAATGAGTAGCACCTAACATTAACCAAACTTAGTAAATTTTCAGGAACAAACTATGAATGTCCAACCAATACATTGCACACTAAGACTAACTTCGAAAGTAAACTATGAATTGTCAGGAACAAACACGATAGACATGGATACAACCTTACTTATGACAGTACTAAGGCTGACTTCGAAAGTCATTAACTAATAGACTAACACAAGATAACAAAACTATTTTCTTTTGATTCTACTAGGTCTTATGGCAAATTTCATCAACTAAAATATCATAAGCTACAATAAAAGCACTTGAAAAAGAAGCCATTTGAAACCAGATGCTTTACTCCTTTAAAATTCACAACTTTTGTTTTTAACTTATTCTCCTTGTTGGACCATTAACTAGTGATTAAAAAAAACACTAAACTCACCTGCAATGTGTGGATCCTTACAGAATTCTCGAAGCTGATCCTTCAGCTCCCCCTCACTTGAAATGAGCCTCTTTGCAGCCTAAGCCAATTAAACCAGGAATCCACTTTTATGAATCGTCTTATCCTTCAATTATTCAAAATGCAGCCTAGACACTAATATGAGTTTCATTATATGAGACTATTTACATGAGAAAGGACAGAAAAAAATATTGCATTTTTTTTTTCATGTAGGGCTTAACATTGAGACAAGTCTAGCCATGACAATGGATCAAAGAGTCTTGATTTGGTTTAATATTTTGTTTATTGATCAATTTTTTTATTATAAAATCATAAATGGATGGACCAACCTGTCAGCAATGCAGTTACATAGCAAATCAAATAGAAATAACATGGGTAACAAGATGTAGAACTAATTATAAGAATTTCTTCATATGAGCAGCTGAAAAGATAAGTGTTAAAACTTTACCTTAGCGACCAAAGGATCCTTTACCTTAGCAATAGCAGAGAAATTCACACGATCCATATCTCTGCAAGTGTAATGACACAGAAATTTCAGGCACAGAATTAAATAGGATAACACACAGTAATGTAGTCAGCCATAACTTATTTCTTACAATGGTTTTGGAAGTTCCTCCTTTGACAGTAGACCATCATTGACAAGTTCATCAAGAGAAATTAAAAGTGTGTTGCCACAATTAGCATCCTGAAATTATACCAAAAACATTAGAATATTAGATGCTATCATCAGATTCTGTCAAGCTGATAGCATCAAATGTATAACTTGCACCAAAAGGAATATGCTTCTTGATGCAGGCATCTTAAAAAACTGAAATTATACAACCCATAGTTGTCAACGGCTTATGGCACAACATGGAACAAAGGTTCTCTGGAGCCATGCAACATGCCGTTTTCCAAACACATCATAAAATTATATAATAAGTAAAATAAAATTATATTGCGAGTAATTTTTACAAAAATAAAATATAGATAAATCCTACATGCTAATGGCTCAACTAAGGATATCTCTTCTGCAACATTCAAAATACTCTTCTACAGAATCAATGTGCTTAGAAAAATTATGTCTAATCTTCATAAATTACACCTCCTTACTAAAAGACATAATTTGTTTTTTCATAATTTGATTACAGATATATTATAACACACAATGAAATAATTTTTGTTGTTGAAAGATTAATTACTGATTTATTTTTTTTCTTGTTCAGCTAATCAATTACTTGATTGGCAAAAGTTTCAACCACACAAGATCACTAAGCCACTTAAATACTTAGTAAAAGTTTCAGAACATAAAAAGCTTATTTAGAAGGAAAGAAAGAAAAGAACAAAAATTAATAAAATTTTCAGCACGCCCAAGGCTTACTACGATGGGGGATAAAAAAGAGAAAGAAGGGAGAAATAATTGAGATAGATCAAATTTATAACTTGCATCTGCACTAAAAGGAACACCAGCATCTTAGTGAAATATTTGTATCACAATTTTCAAATTGTATAGTCTTTGTGTTTTACTTCCTTTTTTCAATTTTAGTTAACTTTCAGTCTATATGAAGAGAAACTAAAGGTGAAAATGAAGTAAAAGAAAATTATGTAACCTGTCCTGCGTAGGGACATCCCCCTTCACCAGCCCTCCTCCCAGGGGGAACAAGAGGAAGAACCTGCAAAACATCAACCAATATCACAAAATGTCAAAAGAAAAATGCATCTCTTTAATAAGCAAGCAACATTACTTGTCAACAAGCAAAACGTGTCAATGATGCGTTGAGACAGATAGTACAGAGAAAAGAAAAAGGGTAAAAGGAGAGCCAAGTTCTTTCTTACAAAGATAAATGTTATGCCCTATTAACTTGAACCTCATCCTAACTCTATTCTTAGCTATCTAATTTGTGAAACATTACTAAACTGGTTTTATTAGCAGCAAATTTGTGCTTCAATCAATCAGTGAACATATAGAAATACAACATCAACTTGTTTTCACGTCCCGATCCTCCACTCTTAACCTAAGTAGTTCGCTGAGATACACAGAAACACTTAATTCAGTACAGAGGAAATTCAAGTATATAACATGGGAAGAGTCCTAAATGCGCATGCGTCAAAGCATCAAATATTGACGACAAAGCCACATCAGTATAATTAGAGGGCTGATTGTTGATGTGGCTAATATACTACTCACAGTGGATAGTGCAAATCCCATAAATTTACTAAACAATGTCAAGCTGAAAGAGATAAAATTTAAAGCAATGAAAATTCTCAACGATGGTAAAAATTCAAACAAAAAAAATGCGATTCGATCATCATGACAAGTGAGTATCACCAGAATCAATTTTTTCAACCTGATCAGATTTTCAAATTGATAAAAATAAACACAAACGATGAATGAGAACAACGACCTGCCAAACGGAGCAACCGGCATCGTGAAGCCAGTCGAGGAACCGAAAGGCTCCAGGACCGAGATCGCCGATGCCGTAAGGGCCCGGAAACGACGTCGGATGGAGGAGAATTCCCGCCCTCCTGCGATTCCTAAGGCTGAGCTTCGGGAGCCAGGTCTTGTAGTCCAAAGGCAGGTCCTCGCCGGCCGATAAGCCGCCACCATTCTGGAAGTGGACCGTGGCACTACTGCGCTTGCCTGGATTGGAAAGAATGGGGCTAGGAGGGAAAGAGACAGAAGCGGGGAAAATAAGAGCATTCCGAATGGCCATCTCTGTGCTCCTTAGTCCCGTCGGTGATTACACAGCAACTACACGTACGGTTAGCGTGGGCAGTAGCGTTGCTTGAAATGCAAGGTGGGTGGTGGGAGGAATTCGATGGAGGAGAGTATGGCGTTGAAAAACGAGAGCAGCAGGAAGCATGTGAACTCTGAATTGGGATATTTTGGAGGTTGACTAGATCCTGCTCGCGCGAGCAGGATCCGACACGTGTCCAGTGTCCAACAGTGTAAACAGTTCCTTTTCTGCCAGAGAATGTGCTCCGTCATATTAAACGGAAAAGAACAAGAATTGGCCTGTGAGAAAGGAAGAAAATCTGCTCAATTGAATTGCAGATAAACTTTCTATGCATGGCCAAATTCGTCTTTCCCTTTATACTCTAGGAGTTAAAACATCTATATAAAGCCACAGTTAAAATTAACTAACTCCCAAAACTACTACTACTAAGTTAATTACAATATCATTGATAGAAAACTTCAACATAAACATTTAATTATGCGTTACAGGAGTAACAACTTCTCCAAAAGTCGGCTGAATATAGTTGAGTCAACTTGCTCTTGCTGTGACTAGAGTAGGTTGGTCCTTCTCGGGCCCTCACAAGATGGTGAACGGTGTTGCATTATTCCCAACCCGTCAACGTGTTGCTTAAGTGTGTGAGAGGTAATGCTTTTGCAAGTAGATTAGCTATATGCAATTTTGTGTTGATGTCTTTGGCCATTTTCACCCTTTTTTGCGTAAGGTCACACATTAAATGATAGTCCAGCTCTATGTGTTTAGTGTGTTCATGGAATACAGGGTTGAAAGCAATGTACAATGTAACTTGGTTGTCATAATATACCCTACTTCTCCCTCATGGTGAATTCCCAATGCCTTAAACTCATATTTCAGCCATACATTGTCATAACATAAGGAAGCCATGGCTCTATACCCAACCTCCGCAGAGAATCTTGAAATTGTTGTTTGCTTCTTAGATTTCCATGAGATCAAATAATCTCTAAGCATCACACAATATCCTGTAGTAGACTTTCTAGTGTATGGACAAGAACCCCAATTTATATCATAAAAACCCTTAAGTTGGAAGCCCCCTACTGCAAATAGGAATATCCCTTCACCAAGTGTGCCTTTCAAATACTACAAAACCTTAAAAGTGGCCTTTAAATGCACTAAAGTGGGCTTGTCCATAAATTGACTTAAGCTTTGAATACTGAAAGCTACATCTAGTCTCATGATGGTTATACACAACAGTTTTCCAACTAGCCTTCTATACACACTAGGATCGATCAATGACTCACCTTCCTCCTTACCTGATTCATAGACACCTTAGCAGGCTTGCAATACATCATTTAATAGTTAGACAGTATGTCCAAAACATATTTCCTTTGACTCATCCAAATTCCACTTGCACTTTTGAGCATCTCAATCCCTAAGAAATATGCCAGGTTACTTAAATCTTTGATCTTGAATTTTTTGATGCAAATACAAATTCAATTCATCCACAACTTTCATGGAGTTACTAGCAACAATGATGTCCTCCACATAAACCAATAATGCAGTAAAAGAATTCTTTGTCTTCATTGTATGCAAACTACAGTTTGCCTTAGATTACACAAAACCAAACTTAATCACAACATTAAAGAATGTTGAGTTCCACTACCTAGATGCTTGTTTTTGGCCATAATGCTCTTGTTTAGCCTACATACCTAATGTGGTTTTCCCTTATCGTATCCTGTTAGTCTTTCCATGTATATTTCTTCCTCCAACTCTCTATGTAAGAAGGTATTATTCACATCTAATTGACAAACGTACTAGCCCTTCTTCACTACCACTACAAGTAGTACTCTAACAAATTGTGAGTTTCAGCATGAGGGAAAAGGTTTTTTGGTAGTTAACACCCTCTATTTGGGTATATCCCTTGACCACCAACTTCACTTTGTACCTTTTAATAGTTCCATTTGCATTATATTTCACTTTGAAGACATATCTGCAACCAATAGCAGATTTCCTAAGGGGGAGTTCTGTCAATGACCAGGTTTTGTTTTCTTCCAGGGTTGTAAGTTCCTTTCCTATTGCTTCACACTATTTAGGATGTTGTGAAGCCTCTTTTATAGGTTTTTGATTCAATATAAGGGTTGGTAGTCACGGCAAAGGTGAAGGCATAAGGGTCATAAGTGAATGGGTGAATGCAATTTGCCAGAGGATACTTAATAGTAGGGATAGGTTTCTAGTGATAGGTTTTGGAAGGGTAAAGCGAAGCATAAGACACCTGGTCACATACATAATCCCTCAAATACTTTGGTGCATCCCTTTTCCTGGTGGATTTCCTAATAGGTTCAGCAAGAAGAGAATCGACTAGATTGCTTATTCTAGGGTTATCTTGTGCAAGATTAGAAACTAAGTTTCACTCAAGGGATTTGTGGTTGTTCGTAAGATTTTCTTGGTTACAGGATGTCACATTGTGATCATGGGCAAGTCCTAGCTCTAAGTCACATTGAACATTGTCACATGAAGGCTGTACAGGGCTGGTATCAATAAGAAAAGGCTCCACTAGAAAAGAAGAGGGAGGAGCTGATTCAATTGCCTTTTTATTTTTCTAAAATGGGAAGATCCCTTCATAGAGCATAATATTTCTTGACACAAATATTGAGTTGGTTTCAAGATTCAATACTTTATAACCTTTCATTCTGAATGAGTAATCTAGGAACACACTTTCTACTCCTAGGATCAATTTTTTTTCTATTGGCAATAGGTGAAGTAGCAAAACATAGGCGACCAAAGGTCCTTATATGGTCAAATTTTAGTTTGGCTTGGAACAAAAGCTCATAAGTGTAGAGTTTCTTAGTATTAGTAAGTGTATTCTGTTGATAATATATGCTGCAGTGAGGACACATCATTCCAATACTCAAGTGGCACACTGGACTGGAATTTGAGGGCTATAGCAATGTTTAATAGGTGTTGGTGTTTTCTTTCAACTGTGAAATTTTGTTGGGATGTTTCAACATAGGATTTTTGGTGTATAATACCTCTTTTGTGACAAAAATCTCTCAGACAGAACTCATTACCATTGTCATTTCTAATCATTTTGATTAACACATCAAATTGATTTTTCACCAAGTTATAGAAGGTCTCAAGGGTTGCAAGGGTGTTTGATTTACTTTCAAGCAAAAAAACTCAAGTTGCTTTTGAAAAATCATCCGCTATGGTAAGAAAGAATCGATTACCATCATGTACAATGGTGCTACAAAGCCCCCATACATCATAGTGTATAAGATCAAAGGGTCTTTGTGATATCTATGTGCTACTTTGGAATGGAAGTTTGTGTTGCTTAGCAAGAGGACATATGAAACAAGGGAAATCATTACAATGTTTGATAGAGGACTTCACAAGGGAATCATTAATCATTTGCATTCTTCTACTTGAAGTATGTCCTAACGTATGGTGCCAAAGAAGGTAATCAATTAGTTGGTTTGTTATCAGGTTGATGGGTGCATCAAAATTGGGTTGACATAAATGTGGATTATTTTCCAAGTTATTGTAATGCACCATGTATCTACTTAGGTGATATAGGTGATCCTTTACTTCACCTTTCACGACTGTGCTTCAATTGGAAAGGTCTTGGATGAAACATTTTTTTGGTAAAAAGGTAACACAGAAATTCTAATCACAAGTAAGTTTCTTGAATAAGATTAGATTGAACGAAAAAAAGGGCACACATAACACATCAAGCAATGAAATAGCATCAGAAAGTCTCACAGTCCCTAAGTAAGTAGAGTAAGTCATGGAACCATTAGGCAATCTCACTAAATGAACCACTTCAGTGCATAATTCAGTAAATAAACCAACATCACATATCATATGATCCATGGCACCCTATCTAGAATCCAAGGGGCTACTTTGTAATGAGAATACTTGGAGGTCAAAGTTGTTAAACAAAGAAGCTTATCAAAAGTGGCTAAGGCTTCCTCTATTCACTATTGTTTACCTCATTCTGCATGTGACACTATTATCGAACAACTCTTTTCTCCTTGATGTTTGGCATAGACATCAATTATTGGATTCGCTCTTAAATCAACCCAGCTTTTCATCACGTCTATCCTACTATTCAATGTTAACTTAGCTTACAAAACAGCTACTGTTGCTTCCCTTTTGGTGGAATTTATGGCCAGGTGGATATCTTACAATTTTGAAACACCTTTCCTTGATGTGTCCACTTATTCCACCATCAGAGCATTGGGAGTTTCTACATTCCCAACTTTGAAATCCCTTTCCAAAGAGTGCCCTGAAACCTTGCAGTGCGTGTAGTAAAGTTTATCGCACTTCCCCCTTAATTTCTAAGAGTTAGTTCCCTTAAGGATTGGCATCGCCATCATCTCAGCCCCACTAAATTGTCATGTCAAGGAATGATGATTTTCCCACTGGTGAATGATTGAAAACACTCCGTTAATTGGTGGAATGGGATCCATCATGAATATTTGGTCCTTTGTGTGAGAGTAGGCTTCACTCAATCCCATGAGAAACTAGAAGACACAGTCCCTTTCATATCTCTTATTCAGGACTCCGAGCTAACCACAGGTGGATTAGGGTATTGTGTCATACATCTAGAGTTCATCCTAACCCACCTTCAACTTCCCATAATAAGCAACCACACTGTTAGCCCCTTAGATTTCCCAAGGACCTTTTGAGTTGATAAATCCTTACTCCATTTTATTGAGACATTCTGTCATAGAGTTCATTCCATAGCTCTCTTGCATTATCTATCAAAATCAAGCTCAAATTGATTGAGGGTGAGATCGAATTTGATAATCAAGATATGACCATGTCATTACATCTCTCCCATGCTTCCAACAAAGGGTCCATCGAGTTAGTAGGCGTTTTAATCTCCCTAGTGACAAATCCCATCTTATTCTTAGCCTTTAAAGCCCTTCTCATATTTTTCGACCACCTAATGTAATTTTTTCCAGTGAGGAGTTTAGTGATGAGTCCCACAATAGGATTGTTACTATAGTCGATTCTGACTAGGTTGGGAGGATCTCCTAGGTTTAAGGAGTGAGCTTCACGGCGTTAGTTTGGTAGCGTAGCTAAAGAGCTCATCACCAAGGTTAAAAGATCAATTTTTAGTTAAGAGATTTCAACAACTTTGCTCTGATACCATATTAGAAAATATGAGCCATCATATTAAATGAAAAGAACAGAAATTAACAAGAATTGGTCTATTGGGAAAGGAAGGAAATCTACTTAATTGGATTGCAGAGAAAGGTTTTGTACATGGCCCTGTTCATCTTCCCTTTTTTCTCAAAGAGTTAAAACAACTGTAAAGTAACGGTTAAAAATAAGTAACTCTCAAAACTACCACTACATAGTTAATCACAATATGATTAAAAGGAAACTTCAGCGTAAACACCTAATTTTGCTCCACTGGAGTAACAACTTCTCTAGAAGTCACTTGGGCAGGCTGAATGCAGCTGGGTCAACCTGCTCTTGTTGTGACTAGGCTGGGTTGGTCTTATCTCCAATATTTCAAACTAGCATTTATTATTCAGCCAAACAATGAAGGTTGGAAGCTAAAAAGCCTCCTTTTTATTTGCCTTGTTCCTTGTGCAAGAACTTCAAGAGCTCATCAATATTTTTTTTAACACCAACTATGGTTTATATTTACAATTAATCCAATTTTTTGTTTTTCAAAAAATTACAGTAAAAAATTTATTTTGTAAAAATATTGTTAAACATCTTCTCTCTCATTGAAAAAAGCTAAAAAATCTAGATGATGGAATAAAAACAAAATAAAACTAATATTCTCACTAGAAAACTACTTATCGCTCTAATTTTGTCTTTTGCACTAAGTAGTAGAAGATCCTTGTCCATTGAGTAGATAAAACTTCATCTTTATAATATATTTGATATTTTTATATCTTGCCAAATAAAGAGTTTTAACAATAGAATATAATTCATTGCCTTCTTCTCTATCATGAATGCAGTCCTTATAGTTGGCTTTCCAATAGCAAGTCTACAAAGTTGATTGCATTGTCATTGTTCATGATCAAGGGAAGTTTGTGAAACTCTCTCATTTACATCAAAATATATATTTTGTACACGACTTGCTTTTGGAATGATTTAAAAAGTTGAATATGATTAGAAAGTAAAGGTAGGGCCTAACGAAAAAGCAACTATATTTAGATGGATTAAAAATTATATAGTTTTAATAATTATGATAAAGCATGAATTGTTATAAATTTAAAAAACTATCAAAAGAAATAGATTGAAGAAAAAAAGACAAAATTAAAAGAAAAGAACAACTCAAGTTTTATTACAGAAAGATAAGCAAAGAAAAAATATTAAAAAAAGGTGATAAAAAAAAGTAAAAAATTAAAGAGTTGACATAGATTAGAGGAATTTCTAGTGTATCATACTAAACATTTTCTAGAAAAAAATGATAGGAAAAGAAACATGATAGAGGAATTACATAGACATGAATACAATTAGTATATATAAAGAATGTGCGTCTATTTTCATAAACATGTGTAAGTGCATAGTAAGCTCTTTTATATTACATGTCTTTTTTTATTTGATATTTATATTGCATAAAGCATATTTTGATGCAAATTTCAATTAGGTTATATGAAAATATGGATCTAAATTTGAATGTTACAATTGAAATCAATGAGGAACCTACAAGCAAAAAATTTAATAGTCGATGAGATTGAAAATAGATTTTCTCTAGGTCAAATTGTTGAAGATATTGCTATAGAATAAGCATTATATTTAGAGTATGCTTGTGCTAAAGGTTTTAATGTGAGAAAGGGAAGTAATGTTTATAGTAGAAAATGGCTTGATTTCGATAAAATTGTTCTTGTGGAGGCATGAGAAATCAAGTAGTAGACGCGGATGTAATCCAAAATTAAATATTTCTCGTAGTGATGGTGAACCATGAAGGATTGCAGTTTTTGATTGTGAACACAACCACAATTTGTATGGTCTTGATGAGGCATATTTGATGCTGTCACATTGCAAAATGATAAAATAGTATAAAATAATTTATAGCAAATTGTTGCGTGGAGGAATGTTGCCTACTAAAACATACAAATTTATGAAAGGCTATATCTCATGGAGAGAACAACTTAGGCCTTACTCAGAGAGATGCCTTTGATGAAGTAGCTCATGAAAGAAGGAAAAAAACAAACAATTGACGGCGGGGATGCAATTTTAGTGGTCTAATATTTTAGATACAAGTCACTTCATAAACCTAATTTCTATTGGAATATGGAAGCAGATGAGGATGACATTGTCATGTTAAATTTATTCTTTAGAGATTCACAGTACTTCACTGACTTTGATTGTTTTGGGGATGTAATTACTTTTGACACCCCATATCGAACAAACGACTATGGACTCATTTGTGCTTCTTTTGCTAGAATTAATCATCACAATGAAGATATCATGTTCGGGTTTGCATTCTTGACTGATGAAACTCAAAGATCATTTGAATGGCTATTTGACGCATTTCTTAAGTTTAAGGGTAACAAACAACCTATAGCCATTTTCACTAATCAAAGTCACTAATCAAAGTCAGGCAATTACGAATGCAGTACAAAGTAAGTTCCCTAACACACATCATAGATTGTGCCAATGGCAACTTTGTATGAATGTCCCCTCACATTTTAAGAGATTAAATTTTGACTCGCAATTTAAATATTTGTGGAAAAAGTGTACGAGTTTTTGTGAGTCTAAAGATGAATTTAAGGTAACATGGCAAAAGTTGGAGGCTACTTATGATATCAGTGAAAAAAAATTGGTTTGCCATGATGTTTACATAAGACACTATTGGTCTACGGCTTTTAGCCTCAACATGCTTATGGAAACATGTAGGAGTGAGCTTATTGACACTGATTTGAAGATTGAAATTGGAAATAGCACCTCTACTTTATTACATTGTGTTCATAGTTATGAAGAGGTTTTAAATAAAGGAAAGCATATGACATTGAATCCCACCATAAGAAGCCTCCGCTTTTTAGTCCGCATAACCTACTGTTGAACCAAGTTGCTATGAAATACACACACAAAAGTTTCAAGATGTTTGATATTAAGATGTGAGAGTAAATATTTGTTGGATGTACTGAAAAACCACAAGATCAAGATTCTTTCTTGAGGGTCTTCAAAGTGAGGTCCCTTAATTGCAATTTAGAAATTTTTGTTGTTATGCTTGACACCCAAAATTTTGAAATTCGATGTACTTGTCACAAATTTGAAACCACAAGTATATTATGCAAGCATGTCTTGAATGTATATTTTAGCGTCCTTTGTCCATCGCTTGAAGATATACCTTTTCGACATGCTTGTTTGATAGGTATACTAGAATATATTGAGGAAAGGAAAAACTAGAACTTCAAGTAAGTTTAATCATTTTTTTATATTTTATTAAATATTTTTAGTGTATTTTAATTTATTTATTGCAAAAAATTATTTCCTATGATTGTTTAAGGAAAAAATGTTAAGGGCACAAAAAAAGGACAAAAGCACATGATGATATATGTGTTTTTCAAGAAGCTCCAAGTATGCAATTTTCATAAAGTCAATTCATTTTAGCAAAGACACTTTGCTTCTATGGTTGATTTGTGTCAATTCTATGGTGCTCAATGCATACCATTTGTAGATGGCATACCAAACTTAAATGGAGATTGTCAAGGAATGCCAAATGCAACATCATCTGGACTTGATGCAAACCATGATCTTTGGCTTCAGTTTAGAACAACCTTATGCATGCAATATAGTTTAATTTTTGTGCTACCTTTGAAATTTTTGGTGTTTAATTTTGTTTGTCTTCTGATTTTTGTGCTACATTTTTTGTTTTATTTTTTGTGCTACATGTTTGGATGTTTCTATAGTTTAACAAGGCTAATTTTTAGAAGGAAGAGCATTGGAGATTTTTGAAAAAGATTGGGAACAAAAAAACAAATCCTGCCCAAAGTAAATTTTGCTACATGTTTGGCTTTTATTTTTGTGATACAAGAGTATCTTCTTATGTGAGGGAGAAGGAAAAGACACAAGAAGGCATGGTTGCCACATTCTATTACTAGAAACAAACCCGAACCCTTTTAGAGATCATCTAGATGACAAAGATAAGGTTCAATGGAAGAAAAGTGTCTATTGCAATGTCCTTTTTCCTATACAAAAAAATAAGTTAACAATGGTAAACTTTAGGTAAACCATTGTGGCACGGGACAAACTCTCTTCCTCTCTCATCTCAACACAATGAGAGAAAAACAGATAGAACAATATATTTAAATAAAAATAACTTGAAATGTCAAAAAAAAGAAAAACAAGGAAACAAAAAATAGAGGAGTGGAAAGCAAGTAATAAATGCTAGTCTAAAAAGGAACAGTTTACACTATTGGAATTGTGTCGCATTTTTCTTGCATGAGTAAGATTTAGTAAACCTATTTTGGATACTTGGAATTGGAATCAAAAAAAGTTTTTTATTTTATTACAGGTGTGCTTAACATTTTAAGATTTTATGATATAATAATTTTATAAATGATCAATTTTATAATATTTATATAAATGAACCAATTTAAATTATGAAGTTTTTGCAATCGAAAGCTTGAGGACCCACTGTAAGTTGAGTTTTTCTTAGGTGAGAGCATGATGGAGATTTTGTTTAGCAATGAAAAAAAATGTTTGCTTGTGAAATTTAGAAGGATCAAAATTTTAATTTTTTTAAATTTGTGTATTATATATAAATAAAATATCTAATCAAATTGTATATATGAATAATTTTTAATTTTTAGTGTAAAATATATAAATGTGAAGTTATATGTGCTAAAATCTTCCTTCAATACATTTTACATTTTCAAGTTGCAAACACGCTAAAAGCTCACACTTAAACCAGGATGAAAACTCATAAGTGAGTATGAATAGAAGCTCATCAAAGAAAATGGAACAAGGTTTTCTTGGTGTAGAAGAACTCTTTCATTGCATTGAAACTAAGATAAAATTTACTTATACAAAATAGTCCCTAAGCTTCATAATGAATTTTAAATTAGAGGATTATTATTGGTGGAGGACAATTAAGAAGAATAATAGAGTTAAACCAACAAAGTCGAACAACTAATCAACTACCAACATAAAACAACTAACTTTTCTTATTAACTAACTTTAAAACTAGGTGAGGTTAGTGACTTGGAGCTAAATGGCTAGTTAGCTCCAACCCTTCAAGATAAAGAATAGTAATCTGTTACTCCCATCTTGCCTAGATGGACTTCAAAAATAGAAACTATTAAGGCTATGTTTGTTTTGACTCATACCTAAAAAATACACATACTTTAAACATTATACTTTTAAAATTTTATCACTTTTCATACTTTTATACAATTTTTGAGAAAAATACACCTAAAATACGCACTTAAAAAACAAAACAAACAAAACCTAAGACTTAAGCTAACTGTGAACCTTTCCTAACATACTTGGTGCTAATTCTCCTTGATTGTAAAGGACCCTAACTAAGTGGTAGTTCGCTTCTATATGTTATGTGCTTGTGGAAGACAGGATTTGCAACAATGTGTATTGTGGTCTAATTGTCTATGAGTTGATTCATATTACACCTCTAATGCCACAAGAAGGTGTCTGATTGAGGTGATCTTTGAGCATGTCATTGCTATGGTGCAATATTTAGCCTTCGCATATGATCTTGACACTATTGACTACTTCTTGGACCTCTAAGAAATGAATAACCTGCTAAGGAAAACATAATAACTAGTCATAGATTTTCTATTGTTAGGACAAGTGCCCTCAATCAGCTAAGGAAAACATAATAACTAGTCATAGATTTTCTATTGTTAGGACAAGTGCCCTCAATCAACGTCACAGAAAGCTTTGAGTTGAAAATCCAGTTGTGTTGGAAAGAGAAGGCTATGTCTTGGTGAAGATTT
The DNA here is from genome assembly GCA_019155195.1 of Avicennia marina. Lineage (NCBI taxonomy): Eukaryota > Viridiplantae > Streptophyta > Magnoliopsida > Lamiales > Acanthaceae > Avicennia > Avicennia marina. The sequence continues at coordinate 13,005,845 of CM032754.1, read as the reverse complement.
GGTGTAATGTATAACTCTATGTATTGCTCTTAAATGGACATTAGCAAATTTCTCCTTGTATTGGCTTAAAATTTGGATAGCATAGCTAATGTCAGGTCTTGTGATTGTTAAGTAATCTTCCTATCAATCTTCTGTATAAATGGGATCTATAAGTGTTGTGCAATCTTCTTTGCTAAGCCTCTAATTTTGATCCATATGAGATTTACTTGGTTTGCATCCTACGTTCCCAAAATCAACAAAGATATCATGTGCATACTTTCTTTGATTTTTGTAAATTCCCTTTTCACTCCTTGCTACTTCAATCCCTAAAAATATCTTAAGCATCCAAGGTCTTTAATTGTGAACTTTAAATCAAGATAAATCTTTAGATCAGTAACATCTCTTGAATCATTCACAACAATTATATCATCAACACACACTAATAAAATAGTAAATAAGCTAATAAGCTATAATCAATTACACTTTGTTTAAATCCAAAGGCCTCAAGTGCAGTGTAAAATGTGGGATTCCACTGCTTGGATGCCTGTTTGAGACTATAAAGGCTCTTACTTTGTTTGCACACCAAGTTTGGCTTACCTTTTGTATACATGGAGGTCTTTGCATATAGATCTCTCCCTCTAACCCCCTATGTAAAAATGCATTAGTTACATCCAACTATCATAACTCCATTCCTTCACCACAACCACAGCTTGCAATGCTCTCAAGATCACCATCTTTGCCACTAGAATATTTCTTTGTAATCTTCTCCTTCCTTTTTTATGAATCTTTTTGCTTCCAACTTTGCCTTGCATTTACTTATTGATGCATTAGCATTATTCTTAGAATTTATATAGATATTTACACCTTATTTCTTTCTTTCAAGGAGGTAAGTTAATCATGGTCCATGGATTGTTGTCTTTTAGTGCCTGCAACTCACTTTCTTTGGCTTCACACCATTAAGGTAATTTTGAGGCATCCTTTTAGGTTTATGGCTCAATGTGCCAACTAATTTTAGCATAAAAGGCCTTATAATGAGGAGAAAATTTCTGATAGAAGAATACTTTAGATAAAGGTTGCTTGGTTTCAAGTTTGTGTTTAGTTGTGTATGATTTGGATTGAGAAGGTGTTAGAAGGGTATTGAGGTGCTTTCCTTACCCTAGTGGAACTACAAAGTGTTGGAATTTGGTTGGTCTCAGGCTAACAGTTCAATTAGTTCGCATCAACCATATGCTCTTGTGTCCATTTTGAGTATCTAGATTTAGAATACATGGAGGAATTAAGTGAATTTCTACTATTTGATCAATCTAGATAATTTGATCATTAGCTACTTCAGTCAAATCATTAGAGGAAAACTAGGAAAAATGGATTATTGAGAATTCTAAAGTCTATTCAAGAACACGTTGGAAGGAAAATACTTGTTCATAGAACACTACATCCTTTGATATGGATATTATTTTAGTGTCAAGGTTTAAAATCTTATATCCCTTAACAGCGTAAGGATATCTTATAAAGACACTTCTTTTGGTTCTAGGATTAAATTTTGTTCTTTGACAACTAAGAGTATTGACATAACATAAACATTCAAAAATCCTCATATGTTTGTAACTAGGCTTAGTTTTAAATAAGACCTCACGAGGTGTTTTATTTTCAAGGTGTGGAGTTGGAGTTCTATTTATAATGTATGCCGCAATTAAGACACGCTCTCCCCAAAATTCTGTAGATGCTAATGACAAAAACATGAGGGCTTTAGCCACATTTACAAGATGTTGAAGTTTTCTCTCTACTATCCCATCTCAACACAACACCTTTGGTGGATTATTCCATGTTTATGACAAAAGGTTTTGAGTTGGAACTTTGAACCATTGTCTAATTTGATTATTTTTACATTACATCCAAATGAATTATTAACAAGCTTGCAAAAAAAAAAAAAAAAAAACTTAATGCAAGCTTGTGTCCTGATCTTAGTTTTAAGTATATCTAGGTGGTGTAGGTTTAATCATCAATTATTGTGAAAAAATACCTATGTTCATTATGTGAGATAACATTACAAGTACCTCATATATCACAATAAATGATATCAAATGTAGTTGATGCTTTGTGAATGCTGTTGGAGAAAGGAAGCTTGTGCTATTTTGCTAGAGGACAAATATCACAAGGATTTTCATTAATGCATTTTGTATCAAGTTTTAAATGAGGATTATGTATGAGTTTCATCATATCATGAGATATATAGCATAGCTAACATTGACAAATGTGTAAGTTTTGTGACTAATTGGTTTTAACAGCTAAGGCATTACTAGAATTAATGGAGATTCTACAAATTATGTCCACAAGGAGATCAGGAGGCACTTCTTCATTCCAAGTGGAAAGATCCTGGATAAGGCAGCAAGATGGTAAGAAAAAAATGCAACAAGTCAATGTCAATATCAGTTTCCTAATTGAGATAAGGTTTAAAGAAATTGAGGGTACACAAAATGTCCCATGTAGTGTGATAGTGTTAGTGAGTTTTTTGTCGCCAATATGTGTTGCTAAAACATCTTTCTCATTTGGTGACCTGATTGAACTACATATCTCAAGTTGAGAGCTTGTGAAAAAATTTTCACTTGTGTCAAAGATCCAAGAAACTTTCCCAAGATCTTCATGTTGACGCATTATTGATGTTAAACATACATTACTACTAGGTATATTGATGTTCTTGATTGTAGCCGCTGTGGTCCCTTGCACATTAGAAGAATCAAACTTCAAAATTCCTCCTTTCTTGTTGAACATGCTCAATAGTTGTACTTGTGTCCTACAAAGTGTCACCTTCTCCTCTAACTCCTTTTGCTTATTGTTACAGGCTAGTGACCCTGGTGTGCTATTACTTCTCTCTTTGAGAAGATTTATGGCCTTGAGGGTATCTTTTTATTTTGTAGCATCTCTTAACTGTATGCTTCTTCGCGGGATAGTGGCTGCATGTTAGTGCCTCTGCATTCGCTACTTTAAAACATTTCTCTAATGTGTGACCTTGTATTTTACAATGTGTACAATATGGTTTCTTTTTCCTTTCCTGGTGCTTAGCTCCTCTAAATCCTTCCTTGTGCACAGTGTTAGCGAAATGTCTTCTAATGCCAAATTAGCAATGAGGATACATTAAGGGATATTGATTGTAAATGTTATCATTATTATTTAATAAAAAGTAGACGATTATTTTATCAATATAATAGTAGTTTTTTCATGCTTGTAAATTTTGAATGGCATAAAATGTTGCATATGCACATGTGATGGTGTTAAGAGATCTTATTTATAAGGGATTATGAATAAAAACACAAGGCTGTCTTAGTACATAATTACTAAAACTAGTCTACGAGTTACAAATACTCTAAAGGCATTAGAGAGTCAACATGTCTTGCATACTTAGTATTCATATGGTGAGTGTCATGCTATTCAGTATGAGATATTGAGAACATATATATATGGATGCATCATTGGAAAATAAGCATTTGGACATTGATTACAAACTAAAGTATATACATGGAGTTCACTCTTTACAATCAATGTCTTGCTTCATGATCATGTTAAGTGCACATAGACCTTAGATCTAAGACGGCATAGTTATCTTATGCGTATGATGGCCAATGTGTCATTAGAGTGTTAAGGACCAATATCTATCTTGGTATGGGATAGAGTTATTAGCCTAAATTGCCATTGCCTGAGTGTATATGGAGCCATGTGTGCGTTCAATAAGAGATTTGTCTCCTTGCAAGTAATTTGTCCTATACAATTGACGTTCCATAAGATAGAAATCCTTGGTCAAAGTAGTGTGTGATAAAAGAGGAGTTTTCAATGGAAACATTAGTCCCATGCTGAAACGTCAATTACTCATATGACTAAGTTTGTGAGTTTAGTTAAATTTGTGGTTCTCACGTGGTTGGTACAAAGAAAGACAAAAAGTTTTTATAGCATAGTATTCACAATTAGGGGGGTTTATTGTGATCCATTTATTTTATCTTGAATGGGCTAAGACATGGGTTAGAAGCTAGGTGTTACTTATGTCTTTCGAACTATGCTCATTGCCATCCAAAGATAAATTTAGAGAGTCACACACATAAGAGTAAGATGATGGCTTGAAGCAATTGCGAAGTGGTGATCATAAGGTTTGAGAAGACTTATGGATAAGGTTTAAGAAGTTCCATTGAGGATTTAATTTAGTTGCAATTGGATTAAACCAAATTAGAATGGTTTATTTCTTATTATGTTTATTAGTGATGAGATCATTAATTAGAAATATGATAAACTTTTAATTTAATTAATGAGATTAATTAAATTAAAGAAAAGGCACAAGAGAAGTATTTTATACCTATTATTTTTGTTAATAATGGAGATTATTAATTAGAAATATAATAAGCCTTTAATTAAATTAATGGGATTAATTAAATTGAAGGAAATAATTTAAGTAGGCTTTAATTATTAATTAGATTAATAATTAAAGGTGGATGGGTTTAAATTAATTTCAAAGTCCATATAAAAACCCACATAGCCCATTCCACAAATATTTTGAATCTTAATATAAATAGAATTAGGTCTTGAGAATGGATTAACTAAAAGAGTTCCAAAAGTACTATTCATGTGAACAGTAACCCCTGGTGAAACTATTCATGTGGCACTATTCACCATGCTCTACTTGCATGTAAAAGAAAATTAGTTTATAACCTCCCTCAATTTTCTTTCAAAAAATCATTTGGTTTCTATCTATAATCTATATTCCTTTGGTTTCTATCTATAATCTATCGTGTGAATAAACTAAAGGTTAGGATTTCATCGTGGCTTATAGATTATAGATAGAAACAAAGGATTTATTTCTAAGTAATCATCCACACAATTTTCTAGTATTTAATGTTTATGCGCTTTATGTGACGAAAAGTGAACCAAATTGGGAATTTATTTATTATGCTCCATTCTTCGGTTGTTTTCTAATTAAAATTTAAAAATTTTGGCATCCGATACCTGGTGTAATCCAATAGTGGTATTAGAGCCATTGCTTTTCTTTGTATAAATATATCTGGATACACCTGTTTTATAATTTATTTTAGTTCTTCATTTGAAAATTACATAAACATGTGTTTTGAAACTTGTATATACTTACAAAAGCATTTTGTGTGTGTTTTGTATTGAGAAAAGCAAGAAAAATCAAGTCTTAAGGATCAAGAAATCAAATAGTACCGTAGCTATGTTAGGCCTTGTGGCCACAACGTGGCCATTAGCAAGTGCAACCCTGGGTGTGGGAGTTATGTAATCCTTGCATCAGGCTGTGCGGCCATGGCAAGCCATCTACAGCTACAAGAACTATTCCCACGGCCGTGCAAGGGTCCTATAAGTGCTATTTTATGCATTTTCAAATTCAAAACATTTGGAAAACGGGTTTTTCATAAACAAGAACTAGGGCATGAGATGCGCAAATCGTAAAATGATTGTTCTAAGTATTTTGTTGTTTTATACATGTGATGTATGGATGTTGTATGGATGTGTAGATGAGTCACGGACTTAGGACACATATGCATGGATTTTTATTGTTTTGGTTTTATTTTTTCTAGATGTATAAATTATTTTCATGGATTGTAAAGGCATTAGCCTGAGTCTTTTTAAAGTTGAATAGGAATTATTTTTCTATTGTACGCCATAATGTAATTGTAATTCTAAGACCAAGATTTGGTAATTGCTTGGAAACCATGGAGTTGGTAGTTATTCGGGTTTAAGAATTTGAATCTATTTGATGGTCCAAGCGTAGTGAGCCCATGAAGGAGTCCAAGACCAATGAAGAAAATTTTTCGAAAGGCCTTGTAATAGCATAGGGCTTCTTACATGTGTGCATGATCCAATTGTAGGTTCTAATTAGATCTAGAAAGTCCATACTCATCTATGTTGTTGTTGTCTTATAATTTACTACATGTATGAGATATGTGTATGTAAAATGACTAATGTGCAAAGTGAAAGAAAAACACATGGACCGAAAGCTTCCTCATCAAAATTAAGTTGTAATGTCATGACCCTCCATCAAGCTTAGAGTTCTTGGTGTGATCTTAGTATGTGATATTATTACATTTTTCAGGTCACATTGTGATGGTGCATTTAAAGCTTCAAGTGCATTAGACATGACATTCAAAGGATACTTCATGCTAAGAGCTTGATGGCCATCGATAGGGTTACAAATCTAGTGAGTTGTCAAATAATGGGTATGACTTAAATGGATCTATAATGCTAAGAATTGTATATGTAAGGTTTCATTAGGCCATGGGCCAAAGTGTAAGATTGGACAGCACATGAGATATGTTGGTAAGAGTTGCCACTCATTGGCCCTATCATGCTAAGAATTGCATGTAGAGGTATGTTATGCCCCATATAAACCCCAATCACTTGCCCAGAGATTTTTCCAATAAGATTTTTATTTCCTATCTGAGGAAGCGTGGGATTTGGAAAATCTAGTATAAGGTCATATGATTTAAAGTTCATAATCATTCGGTAACAACAGCTAATAATCTCACTTATTCTTTACAGTTATATTATTTTTGAATGATGATATTCAGTCTCATAATTATCGTTGTTAAGATAATCATGTTTATTAGCACAAAGATAGCCAATTAGGTTTGAGGCTTGAGAAGAGAAGAGTTCTCATTCCTCAAGGAATTGGTGAGATCTTGGAAGTTGTCTTCCTAAGAATTGGGAAAGAGATTGTCCTTGAGGTGTTGAGTCCTTTGGTTAGTAAGACTAAGGAGGGCAAGACCAAAAAAAGGAAGCCTAGTGTTCTTAAAAGGGGTGCAGCATTTGATGCTTATATAGGCCGAGAAAAGAGTTTCTAATGTAACAAGGAAGAGCATCAGAGGAGGAATCATGCCAAGAGTCTTAGTTGCCTGGAAGATGGCAAGGGAGGTGTGGAACTTCATGTTTATGAAACATCTAGTCCTAGTGGTGTGTTTTCTACATCTTAGATCTTGGATTTGAGTGCTTCTTCTCATATTTACACTTCAAATCAAGATTTGGCCAAAAGTAGGTTACTTTAGAAGTAAGAAGTGATGATTAGAGTTGGCAATGGGGTAAGGGTTGCAACCAATGTGATTAGCACAACTTCGATCAAGTTATCATCCAGTCATGTTTTAGGCCTAAAAGATTGTTTCTTGTTACTAAATGGGCTCAAAAATATTGTCTTTATGCCATTACTAGTAAAAGAGGGTTATGAATTTTCTTTCAAAGATAATAAGTGCCAAATTACTTATTATAATAAATTAATTGGCACTGCTTCGTTGGTAAATAACTTGTATTACTTGAATTTGGATGATAAGCTTGTGATAAATTCCATATCCAACAAACGTGCTAGAGATGGTTTGAATCCCAAGCAATTGTGGCATCTCAAATTGGGCCATATTATAGAGGTTAGAATTAGCAGGTAGGAGAAAGATGGCCTTATAAGCCCATCGAAAAAGGAGCCCTATCCGACTTTCGAACCTTGCATCTTAGGTAAGATAGCTAAGAAACAATTTGATAGGCGAGTCGAGAAAGCCACATTAGTGTTAGAACTAGTCCACACTAACGGTTGTGGGCTATTTAATGAAATGGCGAGAGGAGGATTTCAAGATATGGGTATGTGTACTTAATGAAGTACAAATATAAATGCTTTAAAAAGTTCAAAGAATTCGAGGTTGAAGTAGAGAAATAAACTGGCAAGCTTTTGGAGGCACCACAATAAGATCGTGCTAGTGAATACATGAGCACTGAGGTTGTGGAATTCCTCAAGGAAAATGCCACTATACACAACTTACATCATCGAAAACTCCTCAGTTTGACACCACATGAGATATGAAGTGAGAGGAAGTTAAGCCTGATGCATATTAAGGTTTGAGGATATCCAGCTTACATTAAGAAGAGTAAGGCGGATAAATTAGAGGCAAAGCCGTTTGAGTTAACTTTGTAGGATATCCTCAGGATTCTAAAGGATATGAGTTCTACCTCCCTGATGACCATAGGATTATTGTTGGTTATTAAGCATGTTTCTTGGAGGAAGAGCTCATCTGGGAAGGGTTGCTAATAGGACTATTGTGCTAAAGGCAGTTGACTATGAGAGATGAAGTGAGGATCCTATACAATAGTTACTTATTCAAGAAACACTTTCTATGATGCAACTATTTCAATGATTGAGTAGAGTCTCTTATGTACTAAAGAGATATTGTTATGTCCTAGAAAATGAATAAAAATTGTTTGTTACGGGAGATAATCATCATGGGGATGATTTGTCTATATACGATCAAGCGATGGCAAATAAGAACTCCACCAAGTGGTAGGAAGCTATGTAATCTGAGATAGATTTGATGCATTTGAACTAAGTTTGGATCCTAGTGGATCTACCTCGAGGGAATAGTTCCCATTGGATGCAAGTGGGTTTACAAAAGGAAGATTGGTATTAACTATGAGAAAACTTTTTCACCTATAGATATGATTAGATCTATTTAGGTACTTCTCATAATAGCCGGCCACTTGGAGTTTGAGATTTTGTATATGGATGTCAAAATCACTTTCCTTATTAGGTTTCTTGAAGATGACATTTATATAGTGTAGCCATACAGTTTTGAGGTCCAAGATGAGTCTTCTCAAGTTTGCAAGCTTAAGAGGCTCATTTATGGCCTTAAGTAGGCATTAAGGAGTTGGAATCTTCATTTGATAATATAGTCAAATTGTTTAGCTTCATCAAAAATAAGAATAAGCCCTGCATCTATGAAAAGGTCAATGCGAGCGCAATCGCATTCCTGGTGTTGTATGTAGATGACATACTTCTTATTGGGAATGATGTTGGGATGATGATATTAGTTAAAACATGGTTATACATTTTCAATGAAAAAGACTTGGGAGAAGTGACCCATATCTTTAGATTCGCATATATAGAGATATAGTGAAAGGATTAATAGGTCTTTCCCAAGCCTTATATATAGACAAGATTCTAAAGAGGTTTAGGATAGAGGCCTCTAAGAGAAGATTGCTCTCAATTAAGCATGACATCCATCTCTTAAAGTTTATGTTCCCACAAAGGAACATTGAGAGGAGATCAATAACTACCATTCTATATGCATTGGCAATTGGAAGCCTAATGTATGTGATATGTCCAAGGCCACGTATCGCCTATGTCATAAGTGTTATGAGCAGGTTTTAAACAAATCCTAGCAAATAGCATGAGATGCAGTCAAGTATATCCATAAATACTTGAGAAGAACTAAGGATATGACATTTGTGTATGGAGATAGGGAACTGAAAGTAGATAGCTATACTAACTTTAACTTTCTGTTGGGTACCAAAGATAGAAAATTGACTTCTAGATACCTTTTCACCTTCAATAAAGGAGTAGTGATTTGGAAGAGTTTCAAACAAAGCACAACTGTAGATTCTACTACTGAGGTTGAGTATATTGCAACATGTGATGCTTCAAAGGAGGCTATTTAGATTAAGAAGTTCATTATTAAGCTTCAAGTGGTTCTAGGGATGGATTAGCTATTGTCACTTCATTGTGACAATAATGGTGCAATTGTGTAAGCAAAGGAACCATGGTCTCATCAAAAATTCAAACATATTGAAAGGCAATATCATATCATTTGAGAAATTATTAGAAGGGGCGACATCATTATGCAAAAGATAGTTTTGGTAGATAATGTTGCTGACCCACTTAGCAAATTGATGACACAAGAATAGTTGGATTGCTATCTTGAGAAGTTGGGTATTAGAAACCATAGTGATTGGTATTAGGGTCATTGGCCTCAGAGTGCAAGCAGAAGATTGTTATTGATATGTCCTTTGATGTTAAATTTTTAATAAGGGATACATTAAGGGATTTTAGTTGTAAATGCTATTATTATTATTTAATAAAATATTAATAACTTTTTTTTATCAATATTTTAGGAGTGTTTTCATGCATGTAAATCTTGAATAACTTAAAGTGTTACATGTGCCCATGTAATTGTGTTAAAGAAGTTTTATTCATAAGGGTTTATAAATATGGACAGAAGACTGTCATAGTACACAATTACTAAAACTGGTCCATAAGTTATAAACACTCTAAACGGCATTAGAGAGTCAATATGACTTTCACACCTTGTATTTGTACAGTGAGTGCCACGCAATTTGGTATAAGATAATAAGAATACATGTATGTAAATACATCATTTGAGAATGAGCATTCGAACATGGACTCTCAGAATGAAGTAGACACATATAGTTCACTCTTTGTTATCAATGTCTTACTTCGTGATTGTATCAAATGTGCATAGACTTTTGACTTTAGATGATATGGTTGTCTTATGTGTATGACGGTCAATGTGTAATTAGAATATTAAGGACTAATATTTATCTTGGTATAGGATAAGGCCATGAGCGTAAAGTGGTATTGTCCAGGTGCATACGGAGGCATGTGTGCATTCAATAAGGGATTTATCTTCTTACAAGTGAGCAAGACGTTCATCGTATACAGTTGATGTTCTATAAGACAAAAATCCTAGGCCAAGTTAGTGTGTGATTGCAAAAGAGTTTTCAATAGAAACATTAGTTTAATAAGGAAACGTCAATTGGGCATATGACCGAGTTTATAAGTTTGACTAACTCCACAGCTCTCACTCGCTTGGGATATAGTAAGACAAAAAGTCTATACTGCATGGTATTCACGATTGTGAGGATTCATTGTGATCTATTTACTTCACCTTAGATGAGTTACGATATGGGTCATATACTAAGTGTTACCTATACTATCGAGCTATACTCGTTGCTAGCCAAGGATAAACTTATAGAGTCACATACATAAAAACAAGATGATGGCTTAAGGTAATTGAAAAATGATGATCACAAGGCTTGAGAAAACTTATGGATAAGGCTTGAGAAGTCTGATAAAGGATTTAATTTGGTTGCAATTACATTGGAGCAAATTGGAATGATTTATTACTCGTTATGTTTTCTAGTAATGAGATCATTAATTAGAAATATGACAAACCTTTAATTTAATTAATGGAATTAATTAAATTAAGAGACAAGATACAAGAGAATTATTTTATACCTATTATGTTTGTTCATAATGGATATTATTAATTAAAAACATAATAGGCCTTTAATTTAATAATGGGATTAATTAAATTGTAGGAAATAATTTAAATGGATTTTAATAATTAATTAGATTAATAATTAAAGTTGAATGGTCTTGAATTAATTTTAAAGTCCATGTGAAAGCCCATAGAGCCCATTCCACAAGCCTCAGAAATTCTAGTATAAATAGGATTATGTCTTGAGAATAAATCAATAGAAAAAGTTCCAATAGTAACCCAGTGACACTATTCACACAACATTTTTCACCATTCACCACTTGCACATAAGAGAAAATTAGTTTCTAATCTCCCTTAATTTTCTCTCTAGAAAATACTTCAAGCACAGGATTTGCAGGATTTCATAAAGGAGTTCGTAGAGTTTTGTTGGAGAATCATAGCCAACGACTTGTTTGTGTGGACAAACCAGAGGTTAAGTCTTCATCGCAGCTTATGGATCATAAACAGAAACCAAAGGATTTATTTTTAGGTGAACATCCATACAACTTTCTAGTATTTAATGTTTGTGCACTTTATGTGACGAAAAGCAGATTGGGTTGGGAATTTACTTATTCTTTCGTGTTCTTAGATTATTTTGTGGTTAAAATTTAAAAATTTTGGCATCCCACACTTGATATATCCCAACACATTGCTAGTGTCATTAAGTCCCTAACTATCATGTTATTTGCAACTTGATGTTGTCTTCTTTGTTATTGTAACATGGCAAAAACTTTTTTGATAGGAGGTAAAAGTTCCATCAACATAATCTAGTCCTAGTGTGAGAGTAAACCTTATTTAGTCCAATTAGGAATTGGATTACACAATCTTTCTCATATCTTTTTGCTAGTATCCTCGTCTATCCGCAAGTGCATTTGGGGGCTTTATCATATATAGCAAATTCATCCTAAATTACTTTTTACTTTCCATAGTAATTTAAGATTGAATCATTACCATGCGCAATGAAAGAAAGAATCTTCTTCAAGTGAAAAATTCTTGGACTATTCTATTGAGACAACTTTTCATGCAACCCGTTTTAAAGTTCTTGAGCATTATCTTCAAATATTAAGCTTCCCTTGATTGCAGGCGTTATGGAATTCAAAATTTAGGACACAACCATATCATTGTAGCACTTCCAAGACTTGATCAAGGATCATCTTCATGCATTGGTTTTTGTATCTAACCATAAATCCCAACTTATGTTTCGCTCTCAATGCTCTCTTCATATTTCTTAATCGACCCATGAAATTTTCTATGGTTAGTTGCGGCATTACAAGAGGAGTCATGGGGTTGTCACCATTATCAATCTTGTAGGGATTGGATGGATTAGTAAGATTGAGATATCTATGGTCTATACTCATATTTTATAAACTAGCAGATGCACTTGCAAACATGTATCTTCTCGATAAACCAACTTGGTGCTCTGGTGCCATGCCATAGTCTTCCATCAATACATTTTTAGGTTGCAAATGTGCTAAGAATTCACACACAAGCCAACTCAAATGTGGACATGAACTAGAAGCTCATAAAAAAATTTGGAAGAAGGTTTTCTTGGTGTAGAAGAATTGTTTCATTGCATTGAAACAAAGATCAAGTTTACTTGTATATGAAATGGTCCCTAAGCTTCCAGATAAATTTTAAACTAATTGATTCTTATTGGTGGAAGCAAAATAGAAGAAACAATAGAGCTAAACCAACTAAATAGAACAACCCATCAACTACCAACATCAAGCAACTAACTTTTCTTGTTAACTAATTTCGAAACTAAGTGAGGCTATGTGGCTTGCTGCTAAATGGCTAGTGCATCAGCTCCAACAATATGTGCATATATAAAGTATTAATCAGCTTGATTGTGAATGAGAATCATGATTGAATTGTGTTTATATACATATATCTAAGATAATAATTTAAATTTAAAACTTCAATGAAAATTTTATTAAGTTGTTTGTTTGAATTGAATGACTATGATGTGATAAAAATCAATGCAAATTGTGAAACAACAATCTTTACTGAGAGGGTATGAGAATCAAATATTAATTAATCTTATTTGAGGGAAGTGAAAAAATGTGTTATGTGAATTAAACATATTTTATAGGTACAAAAGTAACCGTGATATTCTTAAAATGGAGAAATTGAAGGCTGTTGACCATGGTATAACGGTTAGAGCCCACCTTGACCACAGAGTCAAACATCGTTTTCCATTTGAATAGTTCTGTGCTTTGTTTTGTTGGATGTTAAATAGCTAATTAAATAGATTTTGAATTATTTATTGCATATCCTCCTTGTACTCCATGTCACTCCTGAAGTCCAAGATAACGACATAATAGTACCCACGAATGACCTTAGTGGATACTAAAGCCAACATGCATCATAGTAAACTAATCAATTAAATACCATAAAATAACCAAAAGATAACATCTAAAATATTAATCATAAGATTGTTTCTTAGCGGAAATAAAATCATCATAACTACTACATTAGTCAAATCTTATCCATCAACGAAATGAACGAAAAGAAGTAAGATAGAGGTGAAAAGAAGTAAAATAAAGGTCTTCCTCTATCGAATCAACCATCCCCAAGTATGCTCATCCTCTATGAAAGCCTCTACAAAATAGCAATCAAAATAGAAGTGAGTGATGAGTTACCTAGTAAATTATACCTTCTGTCTTTTAGGTTTTCATAGAATGTGAGTAGAAAATAATCATTTATGTAAAAATAATTTTAAAAACAGATAATAAAAATCACATTTAAAACAATTCATAAGAATTCATAAATTACACGAATATTCTGTCCATTTCAACATCATATAGTTCACACATCCCTTTTTCTAGGGATACTCTTAATGACTCTCGACTAAGGGGGGTCACATTGCAATTAACTATGCCACTGTGGCTCTAGGGCTTCAATCTTGATTGGAAGATATTCCCATCTCTACTCCTGATTGGTAGAGTTACATATCAATTTCACCTGCTGCTAGTCCTAATATTTTTACCCGATTGAGAGAATTCCAATCGATTTCGTAGTTGGTAGAGCGGAACTTGTTCCACACTATCATTGGCAACATATGAAAGGTTTTTTATATTTAAAGCAAGTATTCGATTTCAAAACATTTGATTCAAAACAATTTGTTATGCAAATAGCTCACATCCTAGATTTCAAGAAATAACAATTAATAGTTTCAAATTGCAGAAATCAACATACCAAATTATCCCTTCATAAAACAAGAAATATTCAAAAATAATTCTAAACACATAATAAGGTTTTGTTGTAAGATAGAATAAATCCATTTTGAAAGTATTTTGTAAAACTGGTATGATGTAACCACTTACCTATTACTAACATCGTTGTTCAATGGGCTCCTTGGCTATTGATCTTTGATTCCCTATTCAATCACACCATTTTCCCATATCGTTACATAATTCTACTGATATCCTATATCGTCCAATATTTCATGTGTATATTACATGTTTATATCTACACAGATTTATTCAATTATTATTTCTTATGTCTTGTGACTTCTTGAGTAGTGTATTTAAGCCTATTCTAGAATCTCACATGATATTCCTATATGCTCTTTTTCCAATTTCTACCCTTAACCAAATGGTCTTTGCACCTATTCTATGAATTTAGCGCGTACAAATCTCTAAAAATTCACATTTTTCATGTGCCTATGCATGCAAAATCAATGTTCTTACATGTATGCATGATGAGTGGAATATTTGACAAAGAAATTACCTTAAATCGCAATGTTTGCGAGCCAAGAAAATTTCTTCTATAGTTTGAACGGTTGCTTCTATTCTAGGGTTTTAAAATAGGTTTTCTCTACTTCAAAATTTATATTTATACTAGGGTTGGATTGGAAGTTGGGTAGGATTGAAATTTCTCACAAATTAATGGTCCTAAAACTCCCAAACTCTTTGTTTATTCCTAGTTAATTTCCATCCAAACTTTAACTTTATTTTTCCCTATTTCCTAGTCTCCTATCATGGTATATCCTCCCAACAATAATGTCCATATTTTAGCAAATTTTAGTTGTCTTATGATACATATTTCTCCTCACTTACTTTCTTTGTCCCCCAAAAATTGCACAAGAATATTAATATAAAATAATAAAGTATAAGCTAAAATTAATTCCATAATCATTCACCAATACAAATAATAATTCAAAATTTGGCTAATTAGTTCCTAAAATTAAGCAAGGTTTGACAAGCTTAATAGTGTATATATTGTTGTCCTTATACAATTATTATTATCCCATTATTTCTACACAAATTTTCTATAATTACCAACCTAAAAATTAGCGTCAATCTCCCTAACTTAGTTGTGCTTTTTTGTATGGCAATTGTTTTTCATTAATAATTATATTTTTGGTAAAGTTTGCCTATAGCTTTGTGTACATATAATCTTCCATAACCACCATAATATTGCCTCCTATATTTGTACGAAAATCAAATAAATAGAACCAAGAATTATATGACTTAAATCATTCACTATAATTGCTAATAATATCCTTGTAATTATTACTATCGAGCCCCAAATATTCAGAGTATTACATTCTCCCCTTTTTATAAAAGTTCCATCTTTGAAACTTACATTCACTTACTCCAAAATCTGGTGGGGGTATCTGTTCCTCATTTCCTCCTAATGGGACTATCTTATATGGTTACCCTAATATTTCAGACTTATGTTTTAAGTTCATATTAAATTCCTCAACATGGGTGAATAAGAAACACCTTTGTCAAACAAGCATAAAGGCTAGGTTAGTCGATGGCTGTTACTTGTAACTATGCCTTCTGCATTGTCTATTTCTTTTTAAGCTAAGGTGAAGGCTCTAGCATTTTCTTTAGGTTTGGGATTCATGAAGTTGGTTCCGTACTTATTTCCATTATCATTTCCCAAGGTAATCGATATTGGAGTGCTGTTCTTGCATTCTACAGTGCAGTGACTTAGCTAGCTGCATTTGAAACACGCACTCGTATCCTGTGGCATACTCTTGTGTCCTAACACCTGCACAAAGTGCACTTAGGTAGTGGAGGCAATGCTTCACCATTCCTATATTGGTTTGGTTTCTTGTTGGCTGGCCCTATGATTAATGACCCTTATTGTTCAGCTCCTAACTTGGAATCTAGCTTAGCTCACTTTAAACCGTTTTCTACCTCTCTTCCATTAATGTTGGCTTCCACCTGGATGGCAGCTCCAAGTAGCTCATTAAATGTTTGGGTTTCGTATTGGGCCAACATCACCTAAAACCTACTTTTCAGTCCTTTTGTAAACTTTTGCATCTTGAGTGTGAGGTTTGCCATTACCATCGGCGTATACTTTTCTAACGTATGGAATTTCATTGAGTACTTCACTACTGATATGTTGTGGCCTTAAACTAAATTATTGAACTCTATCATCTTTTGCAAGTAGAGGGCATTTAAGAAGAAAGAGTTCAAAAAAACCTCCCTAAATTGGGCCCAAGTGATTGGCCCTTTCTCTAGTAATGCTGGTGAAACACCCTCTCACTGTAAAGCAGCTTTGTCAACTAAAAAAGGTATCACCACCTTAGGATGTATTTCCATTGGTACCTCTATTAGTTTGTAATTATCTTCCATTTCTTTTAACCACTTTTAGACCACCTCGAGGTCATGGGATCCTTCAAAGTTGGCACATGAGCTTATCTCAGCGAATCATAGAGGGCCTTTATCCCACGGTTAGGTTAGGTTGCTATTAGTGCACGGCTTGGTTACTAGAGCTATAGATGCTTATAGCTGTGGCTAGATTGAAGGTGGAGATAGGAGATAAGCATGAGTGGTTTAGTCATAGTTTTCATTGGGATGATGGAAGGTGGATTATACATAACACGCTGAGGTCTCCCAACCATTTTCCTACATTAGGAGGCTGTAGAGGGTTAGACAGATTATACGTGTATGGCATATACATATACATATGTAGAATAGTGGGGTAACCATCATAAATAAAATAATAAGAAAATAATTGTTTTATCATTATAACGCCTAATTGGCAAATCACAATGGGCAAACTAGTCTTATTTGTATTACAATATCCCTATAATATCAAAACTCCTATTCCAGAATTTTCTATTACTGATGCTCTACTTAATTAGGTTTGCTACTATTGTTGGAGTTCGTGGTAGGCTTGTGGGTTTATTTGGGCATTCTGCCAGGTGCCCTTGTCAGTTGAAATAAAAACAGGCACCCGTGACATATCGACACTCTCTAGTATGTCAATAGTGGCATTTGGTGCACTTAGGTAGCTGGCATCACATCCCATCTTTTCCAACTTTTTTTGGCCTCTTGTTTATTAGTAACATGGGTTGGTTCCCTAGCTGGCTGTCTCCAAAGTGAGGGATTGGCCTTAGCCTCTTCAGATTATCTTTGGTTTCTTTCCCTTGCCAGTGCTCTTGTTTAGCTGCCACCTTTGCAAGCTTCCTCTTAAGCTTGCCGCATGCCTCTCTCGAATTGTCTAATTCTTTGCCTTCCTCACCACACCTCTACATTCAAGCATTATCGTGAATATCTCCCTAAGCATACCCAAGATAGTGAATAAGACGTTTGTGATGTTCCTAATGGAGACACCATTGCTTATGGGTGTATACTTCCCTGACACGTTAACTCTTTCCATTATCTCTGCCAAAGCATTACGTTAGTAAAATATTACCATTTTCAATGTCTTATGCACATAGGAGCTTGTAGCCTCCTGGCCTCATGATTCATGCCTAGTTGTTTAGACTTTTTTGGTCAAGCTTTGGTTTGCATAGCCCATGTGTTTAGGTTTTACTATGATTTAGGTTGCAAGGTTATTCTAAATTAGACGCTAATCAATCTTATAATTTAGGGGTACATTTAATAGTAATCTAATTTTCCCATGGCTTAAACCTTCATTCCCAAATTCTATGTTAGTTCAAAAGCCCACACACCTAAGCTCAAATCTACACCTTATACAGGCTTAAAGTCATGGTAGCTAGGCCTTAACATTAGGTCCTAATGGTATAAGTCTTTTAGTTAAAAGTCTATGTTTAAATCACTTATGTTCTTAAGGTCAAGCCTAGGCTCTAAGAAATGTCTTGTGCATCTAAAGTTAAAACCTATGCTCTAATGCCACTTCTGTTATACCCTGTGTCTGGGATGATGATAAGACAATATCTACGAACAATCTCAGTGAATTCCAAAGCCAACATATATCTAGCAAACTAATCCATTAAATGCCATAATATATCTAAAAGATAACGTCTGAAATAATAATCATATTGTCTCACAAGGGAAATAAAATCATTTAGTTAGATCTTATCCATCGATGAAATGAATGAAAAGAAGTAAAATAAAGGTCTTCCTTTATCGAATCTATGATCCCCAAGTATGCTTGTCCTCTATGACTTCCTCTAAAAAATAGCAGTTACAATAGATGTGAGTAACAGGTCATCCAGTAACTGGTACCTCATACCTTTTGGGTTTTCATAAGATGTTAGTAGAAAATAATCATTTGCAGAAAACATATTTAGAAAAAAACAATAAAAATCATTTTAAAAATAGTTCTCTAGAATTCATAATATTATAGAAATATTTCATCTATTTCAACACCATATAGTTCACATGTCTTTTTTTCTAGGACTACTTATGATTATACGTACTTTGTGTATTTATTTCTACTAATCAGAGCCCTAGTCTATACTCTTATTAAAGAGGGTCATGTTGCAATGGGCTATGCTGCCGCGACCCCAAGGCTTCAAATCCACCTAGAAGGTATCCCTATCTATACTTCCAATGCGTAGGATCACACATCAACTTCATCTACCGTCGGGCTTAATACTTTTACTCTATTAAGCAAGTACTGATCTATTACTCGGTTAGTAGGCAGAACTCATTCCACACTATCATAAGAATCATAAGGAGGCTTTTCTATATAATGCTAGTATTCAGTTTCAAAACATTTGATTTCAAAAAATTTATTTCACAAATTGCTCACGTCTAGGATTTCATGAAAGGACAATTAACAGTTCAAATTGTAGAAATCAACATGTCAAATTGTGCCTTCATAAAACAAGAAATATTGAAAAATAATTTTAAACACGTAATAAGGTTCCGTTGTAACGTAGAATCCATTTCAAAAGCATTTTGTAAACTTGGCAAGATATGACCACTTACTTGTTACTAACACTGCAGTTCAACTAGTTCCTTAACTATTAATCTTTGATTCCCTATTCAATCACACCATTTTCCCACATCATTACTCAATTTAACTAATATCCTATATCACCTAATGTTTCATGTATATTCTACATGTTTATTTCTATTCAGATTCCTCCAATTATTATTTCTTATGTCACATGACCTCTTGGATAGTGTATTTAAGCATATTCTAGTTTCAAAATCGAAAAATTCAGCTAAAATTACATAAAGTCAAATTTTGTCTCGTGTTCGCAATCTATCTCACAATCGTGAGCCTTAGCCTTGCAACTGCAAAACTCTACTTTGCGCTCACACCCAAGTCTCGTGATTGTGAGCAAGCGAATTGCGATCACATGCCTAGGTGTTACGCTAGCAACACTCACCTCGTGGGGCATTCTACTCAGCTCATGAACTTGCTTTGCATGTGTGTGACTTGTCCTCGCACTTGAATTGTCATGTCTCGTGCTCACGGCAACAACAACAATGCGGTACTATAGGCATGTAAGGTGCTGTTTGGACAAATTTTCATGTCCTACGACATTCCAATCACCAAAACACACTTCCGCCATTGTTTTAAGGATCCTAAGACATGTTTCTATGCATCAAAATTCATAGAAAATATAACTTAAGTAAATTGACTAATTTTAAAATAATCTAGGAGAAGTTTTAGAATTTTTTGGAATATTCCTATACGAACTTTCTAAAGTT
This sequence comes from Avicennia marina, assembly GCA_019155195.1. Classification (NCBI taxonomy): domain Eukaryota; kingdom Viridiplantae; phylum Streptophyta; class Magnoliopsida; order Lamiales; family Acanthaceae; genus Avicennia; species Avicennia marina. Next base: position 12,985,909 of record CM032754.1, on the reverse strand, counting down.
TCTACACATAACCAAATGGTCTATACACTTGTCCCACAAATGTACAAGCTCAATGGGGATTTTCAACACTTTCAATACTTTTAAAATCTCCCTCTGTCATCTTTGGGACGGTCCTTTGTACCCAAGGTTTCAAGACAACTCAAAGATAAGTTCTTCTTAAGAGAAATGGTTTAATATGGAACATTAAGAGATGATAAAAAATTAGTTTTGTGCAAGACGTGATGGATCTCACGTAATCACAAATGCTAGCATGTCTTGGTAGCTCTCTATAAGTGTGTGTTGGGATTTATTCAATAACACCCTAGGACTTGAATCCTTTCCTAAAAATCATACTGGTATTAGAAACACATAAATGTGTACCTAGATCCATTGTTTGTAGTGTGTGCATTTGGGATCGATAGTCTTCTATCTGATCATACAGTTTTGGGAGATGGGAGCCCTTTTCTAAATAACAAGCAACACTGGATATTTTTCGTATATTGTATATTAATCAAGGACCAGATCCCTTAATTCATATCAAAACCATTACGGGTCTAAGAGCTAACTAGGCCCATCAATAGCTAGCTAGCAATTGGGCCCCTAGGATTGGCCACAAAATAATTAATCCCTCACACTTTATTTTTGATGACCTTGCCTAATTATTTTATAACTTTATTTAGTCACCTTCAAATGGGCTCAAAAACCTTATTATAATGAATAAATGTGCAATTCATAACATGTGTGTGCATCCACATGCTTAAATGTGTTAATCAAATGCACACACACGCATGGGGTGAAGTCCTCATCTAAAAATCTCCAACTTAGAATACATAGCCATGTGTAAGTCCAACCTACCTTCAATTGCACTTAAATCATTATAGATAACTAAACATGTGAACACATTTTTTTCATCTGAACCATCTTGTCCATCAACTTTATCAACGTAGGGAGTCAAAGAGTGATCTTCGCATTTGTTTAGTGCAACTAAACACATACTGATCACAAGCACCAACTCAACTAAATGACATAGATAGTGTGAGTGTGTGGTACTGATATTATATGCTAAGGTGATCATGCTTGCCTATTTTCAGCTCTTCTAACTTTAGTTAACTATATGAGACCGGAGTTCAGAGCTATAAAATAACTAAAAATTGAACTTGACTTCCATAACTGAATAATATCACAATATCAAGACCACAATAAGCAAAACCAAATGACAAACTCCCACTAATAAAATGGCATCTAAACTAATGACAACCATTCGAGCCACATGCTCATGAAAACCATTAGCGTTAATGCCTCAACAAGTAGATCTGCAACCATACAGTTTGTCCTTATAAGCTCAATATTTAATTAAATCACTTTGAACTCAATACCAAACTGATATCATGTTATCACCTTACATCCACATTGGCATCCAAATGCCATTAACAATATGCAGTCTAGCGATGAAGTTTTGGAGCTAAATAACTTGATTTAATGCCTTGTGCCAGACATCCAATGAAGTCAGAATTAGAAAACCCAATGATCTCAAGTTAATCCGATCTTTTGCATGTGAGCATATATGTCTTGGTTTTCCAAAGAAGCTCTACACACTGCTGGCAAGCAATATATCATCTACATACAACATAAAAAATATAAATATACTCTAACTAAACTTATGGTACATTTAATCCTCCATTGCATTCACCTTAAATCTGAACGAGAAAACAACCTCATGGAACTCTAAGGTACCCTTGATAGGATACTTACTTGAGCCTATAGATGAATTTATTAAATTTGAAAACTATGTTTTGATTCTCTTTAGAGAGTAACCCCTACGGCTGCATCATGTAAATAGCCTTCTTAGTGTCTGCATCAAGAAAGACTATCTTAATGTCCATCTATTGTAATTTAATATCAAATGTGGCACAACCCTTCCAAAAAAAAATATGAAATAGAAGGACTCTTTATAGTTAATGCCTTTCTCTTGAGTAGATTGTCTCACAAAAAGACAAACCTTATACCTTTCCATATTGCCTTATCAAACTTTTTTTTTAATTTTACATACCCATTTGTGATTTATACATTTTCACACCTTCATATAATGAAACAAAGTCTTATACGTCATTGTCCCTCACAAATCGAATTTTCTAACTCGTGGCATCAATCTAAATCTGAGAGTATGAACAATCGATTGCCTTATGGGAAGTGAGTAGATCACCCTCGACATCGGATCACCCTCGACATTAGTTATGTTATGTTTATTGAAAAATGCAATCTAATCACTTATTATTGCACTTCTCCTTTCTCTCATGGACCTGATAAATGGCACTAGTTTAACTTGATCTTAAGATTGTTAAGTTTAACTTTGAGATTTCTCTCCTTGATGAGTGGAAGTATACACAAATTCACCTATATGAACTAGATGCTACTAAGGAATCATGTTAAGAATAATGGTTTCATCATGATTTGCAATAGCTTTAGAAGGAGGAGCAATTATTCCATTTTCAAAGGCAAAGGTATTAATCTTATCTTCCCCCCAAACTCAACATCTTTAAGGGAGAGGAATTATTCCATTTTCAAAGAAAAAAGTATTAACCTTTTCTTCCCCCCAAACTCAATATCCCTAGGGAACCAAGCACTTCCCATCTCAAAGCATGTTCTATATAAGGGATCATAGAATTTGTATTGTTGTGACCTCTTAGGGCATCTTACAAAATAACTGCTAACAATTCTTGATTCTAGCTTTTCTTTTGTGGCCTATATGATCTTACATTCGTTGGACATCTCGAACTTGTAAATGCCTTAAGATCGACGTTTTACTAATCCAAAACTCGTAAAGTGTTTTGCTAGTTGCTTTTGTTGTTACTCGATTGAGAATGTAGTTTGTGGTTTTATACACATCTTCCTGGAGCAAGTGTTGTAATGTCATATGACAAATCATAGTCCTTACCATATGCATAAGGATTATGTTCCACCTTTGTACTGCACCATTATGCTAGGAAAACTTTGCATGGTACATTAAGGAATAATTCCACACTCCTCTAGATATTGTGCTAATGGCTCGGGACATTGTTCACCTAATGCATCATATTGACCATAGTATTATCCACTACGATCCAATCTAACAAATTTTATAGTCTTGCCAAAATAATTTTCAACTTTAGTTTTATATAATTTAAAACACTTCTAGTGTTTATGATTTCTCGTATATCAAGTAAAGGTAACCATATCAAGAGTAATCATCAATGATTGTGAGAAAATAGGGAATGGTCCATATACATTAGTATCTATTAATCTCTCTTGTTAGTTATTTTGCCCCTTATGCACTTGACAAGTATTTCTTTATTATCATTATTGTCAAGTAATTTGAAAATTCCATTGGCTACAAACTTATTCAATTTTTCATTTGGAGATATGACCCAAATGTTTATGCCATGAATTGCATGAATTCTCATTTGGCAATTTTTACCCTATGCCATTGATTTCAATTATTTGTGATTTATTGTTTATCAAGTACATACCAATTATTGCTATGAAGTAAAATGTACAAAACCAACAAACTTGTAGTTGAAAAAACATTGTATCATTTCTATTTCTTAATGAAAAAATATAAGCTTATTTTCCAAGATAGAAACTATAGTCAAATTTCATCTAAACAACGAAACAACCAAAAATTTTTTCAACTTCAAAACATAACTAGTGCTCAACAATAATCTCAAAGTCCCACGCCTATAACTCCCACTAAATCCCCATTTCCCACATAGATGAAACTCTCATCTTCACTAGGACTTTGAGAAGCATAGGAAACCTTAGATGTACTCACATCATTTGTGGTATCTGCATGCAAACATTGAGTATATCTTTTGGCTAAAATCAAACCTACTGAGTATGAACAAGAGAGAAGGACTGATGATTTTTTTATGCACCAAGCATGACACTTTATGTAATCTTTCTTCACATGAGAAGACTTCATACAAAAGAAAAACTTTCTTTGACTTTACTTTTACTAGAGGCCTTTGCTTCTTTCGAAAGTCTAGAACTGTAATCTGTTTACCTTTTCTTTTTATCTCACAGATGGAAAGATTAACTACAAACTAAGTAGTTTCCATCTTATGATATGCCATTCAATCCTCCTCATTAATCACATGTGAGAAAAGCCCATTTAATGTCCTCTAATCCTTTAAATGACCATGGCTTTGTTAATGACATGTCCGCTAGCGCTAATAGTTATTAAAGGATATTAAAGGACATTACGGTTGTATATATATTTTTTCACATTAATTAATAAAATTTTAATTTATTTATATCAGTATTCTGAAAAGTTTAATTATGCATGTAAAACTTGAATATCATAGAGCAATGCATGTGCCCAAAGGATCGAGTTAAGAAGCTTTATTTATAAAAAATTATGATTATGAATACAAAGTTGTCTAAGTACTCAATCACTAAAACCAATGCATAATTCACAAACACTCTAATAATATAAAGTTATCATTAGACATTTATAATATATATTAAATTGAATTACTTATATATTAAATTTGACTATTTTTTGCAACTTTTTTTTGCATGTATATACATTTTAATATTTATAATTTTTTTTATTTTCATTTTTACATATCATTTTACTTCTCATACACTAACTTTATTTTATTTATTTAAATTTATTTCCATAATATTATATTTTGATGAATATAATTGTAAATTTTTAAACAAATAGTGCATTTTATCCTTACAATTCATATCTTAGTAATTATTATTTTGCCTCTATATCATTGTATTGCAAGCAATTATAACTTAAAATAAAATTGTTTAGTATCAAATAAATATCATATATGTAATTAAATTTGCTATGAAATTTTGCACATTTATCATAGTTTATAGCATATTATTTATTTCATAACAATAGTTGTTTTGCCTGTATATCATTGTATTGCAAGCAATTAAAACTTAAAATAAAATTGTCTAGTATCAAATAAATATCATATATGTAATAAAATTTTCTATGAAAATTTGCACTTTTATCATAGTTTATAGCATATTATTTATTTCATAACAATAGTTGTTTATGATAATTATTTATTTATTTATATATTTGAAATCTTAACTCATTGTGACATTATTTGTATTGTCACTTATTTTATCTTCTGTAAATTTGGTTGAAATTTATTTTTATGATTTTAAATACATTAATTTATTTTACATTTGTTAAGTGATATAGTTGTGGTGATGCAAGAGTCAAAGTCAAGTTTGAGTATCCAAGGATTTCTAGAGCACCAATAATGAGAGATAGGGCTAAAAGACTTAAGGAAATCATGTTGATACTTGGGGAGGAGTTTGGAGAAACTTTTAGATGTTTGGAAGGGCTTAAGGAGGAAGAAAAACATTTGTGGGTGCATTTGGTGTGAAACAAGCTCAAAACAAGCTTGGAAGCAGAGTTCCAATTGATCTCAGTGGTCCAATTATTCCAAGTGTTTTGGTTGATTTATGATGTATCAAATAACTCTACGTATTAGTTGTAACTGTCAATTACTAGAGTTTTTCATCAATCGTTGCATTTTTGGGTCATTCTTTACAGTCCATAGAAGCAAGTTGTCCTTGGGTTCCAGCATACACCGAATTCATATCTTTACACTTGCATACACGCCTCAATTGGCATTAGAGTTGGTTGCTTCATATTCCAATCCAAACACCAGTCCAAATACTAATTCTATATAGTTTTTCTTTCATGTTCTTCATATCTGATTTCTTGGCCTTTGTTCTAGTGAAAAAAGAATCTTTCATTAATTCATTCCTGGTGTTTTCTTCATTAGCTATGAATTTTTGGGTGAAAAAAAAAAACAAAAAAAAAGAGAAGAATCTTGTAGGAGAAAAAAATAGAGTTGTAGAGTTTGAATTAGAAAGAAACATAAGAAAAGTTGTAATTTTTGATTAAAACTTGGCACTAAAGTGATCCTTGCTATAGGAGAACATTGTAAAAGTAAAGAAAATTGAATTGGGAGTGATTTTGTGGCGTTTAAATTGATTAGTTTTGTAAAACCTAGACGTAAGATCAATTGTGTTCCTCTGTCCAATTGATCGTGCATCTTGTGGTTAGTGCCTAGTTTGATTGCAGTGTGTCTGATCAATTGCAGCTATTCCCAAGTTGACCACATTTCTATTTCTTGCTCTAGATCAATCTGCTTGCCCCTGAATCAATTGCCACCCCTTTTTTTAGCTAAGATTGACTCGATTGTTCTTAGATTGATTGGCATGTTATTTTTTGGCCCGAATTGATTCGTTTGTTGCTAGATTGATCCTAAACCCCAAGTTTTCATCCTTTCACACACTTTCCCATCACTTAGGGGTATGTCGCTTGAATTCTAAGAAATCCTAGAATTTTACAAGGCAGACAAAATAATTGAGTTGGTAAAATGAATGCTATGTGATGCATGAGTAAGATAACAAGTAGAGTGATTTACATCTAGTGAGGTAGGAAGACACTTACACACACTACACATTACTATTTTCCTCTGTATTACACACATTTTATAGGATGTTTGGTGAATTAGCTATTAAAGACAACACTTTCAATATGAAGCAGCTCACAGATATGCAGGCTAGCATTAATCAATGTTTGGAGAATTTGGAGGCTTTACAGATCCACATAAAGGAGTCTAACACCTCCGAAGGAGTTGGAGCCTAAGGGGGCCATCTATAAGCTAGCCTCAAAGGGAAGATATGCTAGAGATGATGACTTTGGTTATGCTAATAATTTTGAGGATTCTGGTGTCCTAAGAGTCAATTAAACCTTAGTGGGATTAGGATGATTAAGTCTCAAAGGGAGTTAAGTTGACCATACCTACATTCCAAAAGAAGTTTGACCCTAATGCTTACTTGGAATGAGAGACAAGTAGAGCTGGTTTTTGAATGTCACCATTACATTGAGACACAAAAGGTAAAGTTGTCAGTTATAGAGTTTACTAACTCAACTATCATATGATGGGACTAGGTATGTAATAGTCATAGGAGGAATGGTAAGCCTCTTGTTGATACTTAAAACAATTTGAAAATTTTGATGAGAAAAAGATTTGTCCCAAGTTATTATGATCAAGATGTGCATCATAGGTTACAAACATTGACGTAGGGAAATTAAAGTGTAAAAGATTAATAATGATATGGAAATGGCATTAATGAGGAAAAATATGGTGAGTATATGGAAGTGACCTTGGCTAGATGTATGGGAGGTTTAAATATGGATATTATGAATGTACTTAATCTACATCACTATGCATATGTAGACGACTTGGTGAAGCGAGCCATCAAGGTCAAAAAGCAGTTCAAGAAGAGCGCAAGCAGTGGTAGTCGTGCATGCAATCACATGGCTATTTGCTCAGTGAGAGGAGAAGCAATAGCGATGTTAGGTGGAGTTTCGAAGCCAAAAGTTATGCGAAGGGTTGAAACATCTAAGGTACAAAATCCAAACCCTAGTACTTTTACACACATAATTAAGATATCATGTATTTTAAGTGCCAAGGAAGATGACATATTATGACTTAGTGTATGAATAGGCAAACCTTAATATTGACAAACAAGAGAGAGATAGTAATAGATGAAGAGGAGAATAGCAGGAGATGAGATGCCTCCATTAAAAGAGGTGCCATCCCAAAAAGACGAGGGAGTTTACAAGGAGACGAGTAATGTGAGTTTGGTGATGATGTAAATACTGAATGCAAAGGTCAAGGAAATGGGCTTTAAAGAGCAACAAAAGAACATCTTCCACATAAGGTTTTAGATAAAAGGTAAAACATACAGTCTTACTATAGATGGTGGGAGTTGTATGAATGTTGATAATACAATGTTAATAGAGAGACTTGCACTACCACTTAGAGATCACGCACAACCATACAAGTTACAATGATTGAATAACAATGGTGAGGTGAAGGTTACGAAGAAAGTCCTAGTGGAGTTTGAGTTGGAAAATATAAGCATGAGGTACTATGTGATGTGGTACCTGTACAAGCTAGTCATATCTTGCTAGGGAGGCCTTGGCAATTTGATAAGGATGTTGTGTTTCATGATAAGTTAAAAGGTAAATCTTTAATCACAATGATCAAAAGGTGACCCTCGTACTGCTTACTTCAAAGGAAGGAAGATCAACACTATTTGCAGCAGCAATATGAGATAGATTTTAAGAGGAAAAATAAGAAGAAGGAGAGTGAGAAAGAGCTAGATGGTGGATGGTTAGGTAGAAAGAAAGAAAAGAGAGAAAACAAAAGGGAGGAATAGAGTGTATGCCAGTGAGATTAAGAGATGTAAGGATAGTTGTAGGAAATAAGAGAAAAATTTTGTTACTTATGTATGAAGAATCCTTCTATTTATCAGAAGAGGTCACATCCTCCCTTCTTGAAGTTGTTGTGCCTGTTTTGTAGGATTTCCAATATGTGTTACCATAGGAATTACATAGTAGATTGTCGCTGATTTGGAGGATTGAGCATCAAATTGACTTTGTTCTAGAAATAGCCATCTAAAATTGTCTGGCCTATTGCACAAATTTGAAGGAGACTAAGGAGATCTAGAGGCAAGTTAAGGAGTTGATTAGCAAAGGATGAATTCAAGAAAGTATAAGTCCATGTGCAGTTCTAGTACTACTTGTGCTAAAGAAAGATGGATTTTAGAAAATGTGCATAGATTGTAGAGCAGTGAAAGCTTAACGATAAAGTATTAACATCATATCCCTAGATTAGATGATATGCTTGATGAACTACAAGGTGCTAGCGTATTTTCTCAAATTGACTTTAAAAATGGTTACCATGAAATACGCATGAAGGAAAGAGATGATTGAAAAATGATTTTTAAGACTAAATATGGATTATATGAATGATTGGTTATTCTATTTAGGTTAACTAATACACTAAGTACTTTTATGAGACTTAAGAATCATGTTTTATGTGCTTTCATAGGTATGTTCATAGTAGTGTATTTTGATGATATTCTTGTGTACAATTGGTCTATTGATGAACATGCTAGACACCTTAGAAATATGTTTGAGGCTTTACATAAAGAGCAATTATATGCAAATCTTAAAAAGTGTAGTTTTTGTATAGACCATTGCATGTTTCTTGGCTATGTTGTAAGTGCACAGGGTGTCCAAATGAACGAGAATAAGGTGAAGGCCATAAGAGAGTAGCCAAACCCTACTAATGTGTTTTTAAGTAAGGAGCTTTCATGGGCTTGCAAGTTTATATTGGTGTTTTGTGTAAGATTTTAGCATAATCGCAGCACATTGACCATAGTTTTCAAAAAAAATGAGAAGTTTCAGTGAGGAGATGCTTAGTAGAAGGCATTCGAGCTGCTTTAGGAGAAGCTTGCTCATGCTTTGGTATTATCTTTAGTAGATTTTTCTGAAACTTTTGAACTGAAATGTGATGTTTTAAGTATAGGAGTGGGAACAATGCTTATGCAAGAGAGATGGCTAAATGTGTACTTCAGTGAGAAGTGGAATGGAGTAAAGTTAAACTATTTGACATATGACAAGGGGTTATACGCATTAGTGAGAGCTTTCAAAACTCGGCAGAAGTATTTGTCAACTAAGGAGTTTGTCATTTACACAAATCATGAGTCCTTAAAGCATTTTAAGAGCCAAGGCAAGTTAAGTTGTAAGCATATAAAATGGTTATCTTTCATCGACACTTTTCCTTAAGTGATCAAATATAAAAAAAAAAAAAAAGAGGCATAGAAAATATGGTAACTGATGCATTATCTAGGTGATATTCATTGCTTACTACATTGAATGCTAGGATATTGGGATTTGACCATGTTAGGGGGATGTATGCAAATGACGAGGGTTTTGCGCATTTGTAGACAAGTTAAGTAAATGAAAAATACTACCAACATGATGGCTATATATATATATATATATATATATATATTATGTAGACAAGTTGTGTATTCCATGGTGTTCTTCGCGAGAATTACTAATCCAAGAGGCTTATGATGGAGGCCTAATGGGACATTATTGTGTCACCAAAACATTTGCTATTTTGTAGGAACATCTCTTTTGGCCACACTTGCCAAAGGATTTGGAGAGATTCGTTGATAGGTGCATCAAGTGCAAGGAAGCTGAATCAAGGGTTCAATCACATGAGATGTGCATACCATTACCAATTCCAAATATGCCATGAATGGATATTTCAATGGATTTTGTCCTAGGCTTACCACATACTTGGATAGGTAAGGATAGTATATTTGTGATTTTTGATAGGTTTTCTAAAATGGCAAATTTAATGGCATGTAACAAAACTAATGATCCCATACACATAGCTAACTTGTTCTTTAAAGAAATAATTAAGTTGCAAGGAGTACTCAAAACAATAGTGCCTGACAGGAATGTAAATTTTTGGGTTAATTTTGCATGAATTTTTTTTTCCTACCACAAGTCACCTACAAACTGATGGCTAAATAGAGCTAGTGAATAGGACTTTAATTTCTTTATTGCATGCATTGGTTAAAAAAAATATACAAACTTAGAAAGAGTGCTTATCACACGTTGAGTTTGCTTATAATAGGAGTGTGCACTCTTCCATACAAATGTTACCATTAGAAGTTGTTTATAGTTTTAATCCACTAACTCTATTAGATTTACTGCCATTACCTCATAGTGACCAAGTTAGTGCAAATAGAGAGTACAAGATGAAGTTTTTAAAGTAGTTACTTGAGCGTGTGCATCAAAATAATGAAAGAAGAAATGAACAACATGTACAGAAACCTAAAAAAGCCTGTAAAATGGTTGTCTTTGAGCCTAGAGATAAGGTTTAGATTTATATGCGAAAGCAAAGGTTTCCAGACTAAAGAAAATTTAAGTTAATGCCATGAGGAGATGGTCCATTTCAAGTTGTGGGGTGCATAAATGATAATACCTACAAACTATAGCAGCCAAGTGAGTTCGACATTAGGGCTACTTTTACTGTTATTGACTTGAATCCTTTTGATGCAGGGGATGAAAAGGAATTGGAGTTGAGGGATATTCCTTCTCAAGAGAAAGGGGATGACGTGAGTGTCATAGTTAAGCTTGAGTATCTAAGGATTTTCGAAGGGCCAATAACGCAAGGTAGGCTAAAAGACTTAAGGAAGCCATGTTGATGCTTGTGAAGGAGTTTGGCAAAGCTTTTGGATGTTTGGAAGGGCTCAAAGAGAAAGAAGAACATATGTGGGTGCATTTATTGCGAAACGAGCTCGAAACAAGCTTGGAAGTAGAGTCCCAATAGATCTTAGTAGGCTTTTAATTAATTGCAAATTGCACAGTTCGTGCTAGCACCCAGGTAATCGATAGTGAGTCCACTCGCACTTGTTCTAGAATTATGATCATGCTCTGCTTGATCAATCATGTCTAGTGCAATTGTAATGCTGACGTCCCAACAATGTTTTGTTTTTATGATTTAGTTGGCTAGATAGACATCTGGATCGATAACAAAGATATCAAATCAGTCATTGATAGCCAAATCAATCTAGTGTTTCAAAAAATCCAAATTTAGTTTGGAAAATTGCCACTTTTATATTTTCTTTATTTTTGGCAATAGTTACATGAGTTTAAGATTTTCAAGGCTCCTTAAGACACTAAAAATAGCGTCTTAATTATTTTTTGAAGAACCTTTTGACACTTTGGCATTGATAATACAACTTTCTTTCTTCTATAAAATTTGATTGACTCAATTTTCTTGTGAATTTCAAATCAAATTATTTCAAGTTTCTTTGTTGATTCATGACATATCAACTAACCAGATGTATTAGTTGTGGCTGCTGATCGCTAGAATTGTTCGTCAATCGTTACATTTTTGGGTCGTTCTTCATGGTTTGTACAAGTAGGTTGTCATGTAGGTTAGTTTCCTCTAACAAATTAGTTATTATTTAATTAAAAAACTAATTAAGCATTTAATATGCAATATAGATAATTAATAATTATAATATCTATACAAGTAGTTAGATAATTTAGAATTCTATTAATTGTTTGTTTGAATTAATTCATAATTAACCATATTGGAAATTTAGATAAACTAGAATTCTATTGGTATTCAACTACTAAAGGTTTTATATTTTAAATCAACTACTAAAAAGATTTATACTTTATATAGAATTTGATTTTTGCTTAACTAATGTTATTGTTAATAAATATGAGTTTTTAATTAAGGGCATAAATGTACTTTCACAACTAGTCAAAAACATTAGATTGATTTAATTTATAATAACCATACAAGCAATTTAGATAAATTAGAGTTCTATTGATATTCAACTACTAAATGATTTATATTTTAAATCAACTACCAAAAGATTTATAATTTAGAAAGAATTTTGTTTTTACTTAACTAATCTTATTATTAATAAATATGAGTATTTAATTAAGTATATAAATGTACTTTCACAGTTGGTCAAAAACATTAGGAATAATGCATACTTTTGTACATAAAATAAAATATAAATTAATCTTGGGTCTAACACATAAACTAAAAGGGAAAAAAATTCCACCTCAACTTCAATATATTGTTCCCCCTCATTTGCTTTTGTTGAAACACAATGTCATAAAAGTGAGAGATTCTTTGGGTGCGATTGGTTGACATTCTCTCTCCTTGAAGCATGTGTGAGAGATTTTTCCTCCCAAAAAAATCCCTAAAGCACATTCGTTTGTGATATTTTCTATGAGAAAAAACACTATTCCTAAAACCATTTTTTTCTACTCATTTCTCTCCCATGTGTTGGCTGTCCAGACTCTAAAGCTACGATTGGATGCCTATCCATGTTCTATATCTATGTTTCATATCCCATTTTTTCTTGAGATATGGTCTTGAGTACATGGTCCGCTTAGGCCTTGTCTTAGGAAAAATACCTCTGTTTTTATAGGTCTCTATCTCACTTGTCTCACCTATTCTACCCTCCCTGTTCCCTGTGTGGCCATCACTATCCCACATTTCTCTCTCCCCCAAAACTCGCCCCTCTCTCTCTCCTCTTATTTTCTCTCGCTGTCGATTATTGAGAGGGCTGGCTCACTACCCCCATCCATGTCCCTCCCCACATATATTGTCCAAAATCACTACCATCTTCATTGCTGGTGCTCGATCTACAATTTGAGACCCATATTGGGGGAGGGGGGTTCCACATGGGTTCAGTCCTTTTTTTACAGTGGTGGCAACCTCCCCTTCATCATCGTGGCTGATACCAATGACACCACCCCTCCTGTGTCCATTGTTGAGCGTTAGTAGCTTGGGCGAGTTTGGAAGGGTTGTGTTCGTCCCTCTTGTTTTTGTTGCCAATAGAAAACAGCCATGGTGGCGGTGTTCTTCCTTCATGTGATTGTTGGCCTAGGTCAGAAGTATTACTAGTGGTGTGTGTCGAGGTTGAGTGGCATGGTTCCCACGGCTGCTTCGCCACTGCTCTACCTTCTCCTTGCACATAGAATGATGTGTTGCCTCTATTTCTCTTATTACCATGTTTTTGGGTGAGATTTTTCTGATTATGTGGGTTCGACAGTGATCTTTGGGCATTTTAATGATGAAAGTGATGCCGATGAGGGGTCAGGTATCTTGACTTCACAACTAAAGGTGGTTTGCAACCATGGCAAACCACCCTCCCCACCATGTGCCATAATCCACCACTGATTTGAGCCTAGTGTCATTTCTATGTATTTCTTTTTGTTGTTTGGAAAATGTGGAGTTTATCTAGGTTGTCAGCTTTTGGTCATGGTGGTCCTTAGCTAGTGGCGAGTGTGCTTGGATTTGGTTTGCATTATCTATTAATCCTAATTATTTTGGTGTTAATCTTGCTCATTTTGCTATTAATGTGTTTGGATTAGGTTAAGGTTTAGATGTACGTGTAATCTTGTTGATTATTTTAGTGTTAATCTTGTTGAATTACTGTTAATGTGTTAATGTTGTAACTAGGGATATGATTACAAACAAGTATCTCATGATTGCACCATCACCCTCCACCATTGAGCTCTCAAGTGCGAGAATCACATAATCAACTAAAATTGTGATCTGCGATCGCACCATGTTTCTCTACAGTCCCAACCTTGAATTTTGCTATTGCGGTACTTAGATTGTGGAAAATCCAGAACCATTGGCGCTCTTCCTTGATCACCAATTTGCCTCTCGCTATCGCAACTTCCACTAATGTAATCTTGGTCTTCAATTATAGGAATTCTAGAATATGCCTTTACCATCCTCGCGATATCCATGATTTACTTTGTGGTCATCTATCCGTCATCCACGATTGCAGCCTATTTGAAAAATGAGTTTCATGTGATTTGGTCCAAGAAATCCAGTATTTCACTCTTTTTTGCAGAAATCACATCCTAACATGTAGTTTTGCAATAATAACCCTTTTTCATAAAATTTTAACACTAAAAATCACAACTAAGCACATAATTTCTCAAGTAGAAGGCTAAAAAATGTTATAAAATCAAGTATTATCACTTGTTGATTAGTTTAGTGTTAATCTTGTTGATCTGTTGTTTAAGTGTTAATTTTGATAATTTACCGACATGTATTAATGAGGTGATTGGGGTAAAATTAATTACTTTGTGTGCGTTTATATAGTGTATACCGTGCTAAATAGTGTTTATTTTGGCAAGTGGGTAGCCTTTGATTGGATGCGTGCAGGATGTCAGCATGCTTTTGCATTTTTTTTTCATTCAAAATCTGCTTTGTATTATAGCCCCATTTGGTTATTAGTGTCACAATTGTGTAATAATGTATAGTGTAGACTTGTGAGATGTATTCAATAGTTTGTAATCATGTACCAATATTGAACAGTCCAACAGTGCACAAATTATTGTGATGTACTATTGGTAAGCGCTATGCAGTTTGTGTTAGCTATTACAAAGGCAGCCCTCCCCTCCCCTCCCCCGCAGCTCACACACATATTATACACTCTGCACTAGGTTAAGATTGCTGTGAACTTTGGTTGTGTTCTACTTTAAAGGCGTGAGGTTCCGTTTTTGCAAACTTGTGGAGGTATATTTTATGTTGTTGACATGCTCATCTATCTAACCAAAGCAATGGTTAATGAATGGCTAGGCTTGGTTTATTAGACTCACAAGGACAATGGAATGTGTAATCAATGAAATTATAAGATTCTTTTATTATTATAACATATAGCCTTTTGAGAATGTATTGTTGGGTAGCTTAGTAACATTATTATGATAATTTATTTCAATGCATATGATGCTTTTGTTTACTTGAAGTTTCTTTCCAAGGTAATTTGAGTTGTATATGTTAAATCATTTAATATTAGAATGTAAATTTATTTAGTTGTGCCTAAATTTTGTGCATTTTTGGTTTATAATTCACGTTTAGATTTTTTTCATTAGACTATAAATAATGATAGTTATGTTAAGATAAATTTTGTGATGACCTAAATTATAAGTGCTCATTTTCAATTGAGTGATATTAAATTAGGAGAAATGATTATATAAGAAATTGATTTTGTAAACATAAAATAGCATACATTAATGAGGTTTTGGTACACTAAACCAAAAAATTAAAATGTATTGTATGTTTTTTTTTTAAAAGAGCAAAGTAATGAAAAAATTAATTAAAATAAGATTATTAAAATAAATTTAATAAATTTTAATTGTACTGAAATGTATGACGAGGTCCTTCAAGGCAATCTTAAGAGGCCAATGTTCACCACGTCTAAGTGGACAGAAATAATGGTGAAGATGTGGTTTGTCTGTCCTAGAACAAATTATACTATTAAGTAATTACAAAGAAAATTTAATAGGTTGAAGTGAAAGTGAAAGAAATACCATTACCTACTGAATGCCGTGACTATGTTTGGGTGGGATGTTATCAAGGACATGGTAATAGGTACTAAGCTAGTCTGGATAACCTAGCTAGTGGTAAGGATATACCTTTTAGTAGTGATGTATTCACATTTTGCAAGACTTGACACAACACTGTCATGCCTAACTTAAGTAAATCATAACTTTGTAGGCAAACTCAGGTGATAAGAATCTATAGACTAAGGGATATCCACGATACTGGACCTTGACTACCATATTTGTCCCCTCACACTACAAGCCAACATGTGCGATCATCCATGTTTTCTCCCCCACCCCTTGGTTCAAGGCGTAGCTGTGAGAAGGAGTTGAAGGAAGCCAATATAGAGGACTTAGCCCAAGATGATGCGCCGATGGCATCATTGCACCATCTAGTCAATGCATGTCCACTTGTGGCACACTTTCCTCATTAAGAAGAAAGAAACCTACACTCCCCCTAGTTATCTTAGCTTTGAGCTGTTAGGAGAGGGCCAACAACATGATTACCTCCCAGGCTGACCCCAGCACACCCACTACGATTAACAGGTGCATAAGTGTGTTGAAGGATATGGAAGATCTACTGAAGGAGATTTACTATAATGCCATAATGAAGTTTGAAAATCCAACTCATCGTACATTCTTTCTATAACTTCCACTACATAAGAGGAGAAGGCTGATGTAGGTTGGAGTTGTGATTGATTTGGGGGGCATTATTGTATTTCTATATCTTCGAAGAATATTCCAATTATCATATGTGGATGCATTAATTCCTTGACTACAAACGTTTTCATGTTTGGTATTCCATGTGATATTTGATCGATGACACATTTACTGCAATCTTTAACATAGACAGGCATTTCGCTGACTTGGGCATATAAACATTTTACATTTTATAATTGATGTATGAACATGTGTAATATCGTTTGATGTAAAATGTAGATGTGACTAGACGAGGAGATGCAAGCCCAATTGATGAAATAGAAGGAAATGTTCTCAACGATGATGTGGTTGATAACATCGACAAATAATCTAGATGTACGAGGGAACACCTAAATTAGAGCATGCAGAATTTAGACTAGATTAATGAGTTGTTCCTTGGGCATGATGACCAGTTTTACGATGCCTTACGCATGAAAAAGCCCACATTCTAGTTGTTGTGTTAGAAGATCATGTAAATGGGATACTTACCACAACATGATCGTGTTTGCATACTCCTTGAGAAGCCTATGGCTATCTTTATTAGGTACATCGCCATGCATCACTACCAGCAGGATGTTGTAGAATGCTTTTAGCGCTCCCCTAAGACAATCAACCATTACTTACACATAGTGTGTGATGCCCTACCCACCATGGAAGCAAAGTACATTAAGCCTCTGAACATTTCTTTAGTCCTTGAACAAATTTTGAACAACCCCAACTAGTACCTATACGTTAATGTGAGTTCATTTTATCAAATTTATGATTTGATACATAAAATTCCTAGTCAAATATGACCATCAAAAATCATGTATAGGATTATGTTGGAGCCATTGACAGTACTATTTTGTCAACGTGAGTCCCAGTAATAGTGTCCCATGCATACCTAAGCCACAAGGCACAACTTAGCTTAAACATTATGGCAGCATGCTAGTTTAACCTCAAATTCACATTTGTGGTGTCCTCATGTAGTTGATGCTAGAACTCTACAAGATGTACTCTGGAATTTGGAGTACAAGCTCCCATGGCCACTACTGAGTTTTACATAAAGTAGATAATTTTCTTCGTGCTAACTGTCAACTTTTCTTACACAAGTGCATCTCTCATACTAGCAAGAAAATACAATGTGGTCATGCAGGTATGCAAATGTGTCGAGGCCACTGCCCCCCTATAGCGGGGAGCACTACCACATCCCTAAATAACAAGGTCCCAAGCGAAATTAGCACACCATAAAGGAGTTGTTCAACTGATGCCATTCATTAGTTAGGAACCACATTGAGAGATGTTTTAGCATCCTAAAGAAAATATTCCCAATTTTGAGTGGATTAATGCTAAACTATAGTGTAGATTCCCAAGTGGACTTCAAGCATGTATAATTCACAACTTCATAATCATACATAGCAATGATGATCATTTTTTAAATGAGGTAGCCAATCCTGACTAGGTGGACACAGAACTTTCTACCCCTAGGCAATCAATCTAGCATCGATCAAATCCACGCTAATATTTATATCTATCTGAAGAGATTGTACATGTTGGTTATCTCTTACTAAATCAAATTGCACATGACTTGTGGATGGCACATCAAGGATGAACTATTTCATATTTTCAGGGTGTATTATTTAATAAGGGTTGTATCCCTAATCTAATTTGAAAGAATGTTGAACCTTCCATATCATATATAAACTGTGAAATGCATTGAACATTATTCATACCCCTTGTGCTCTCTCGTTTTTGACATGAAATGTTATTATTTTAAGTGTTGTTTATCTAAACACTAATTGCAAACATGTGTAGCATCTTGCGTCTATATAAACAGTACCCTTCAACATGCCTAGTTGTGTTCACGTAGTCTCTAGATGAGGAGAGGCCACTCATTATGACACTACTTGATATACATTTTGACCAGTCTTACTTACACATGATGTGCGATCGTGAGATCTACCCTATAGTTGAGGAGTTGGCTCACTAGCTTATAGCAAACTTTAGGTATGAGGTTACTCATTTCTAGGTCATGGCCGACTTGTCAAACCTCCAAACTCGATATGCCATGTTCAAGCATTACTTGACTTTGAGGGCATCACATATGACCCCCTTTACAATGCAAGTGATAGTGGGAGATGAGTTTTGGGAAGGGGCCGCCAGGTATGTGTAATTTAAATTATTTTCTTAAGTGAATTAATGACTTGCATTATATATATTTCATGTTTACAGTTGGTGCTAATTCTTCATCCATATTATTGTGGTTTGAATACAAAAGACTCTGCAACAGCAATGTTGGCGCAGTAAAGAAAAGCTCTTATGTGAGACTCTGCACACATTGTTTACCGACCCCTCTCACCCCCATGAGAGGACATGCCACCTTAGGAGAGCCTTGCCTGATGTCATCATTATTTCAAATTCCAACACTAAGTCCAGCTAGGTCTAAGGTGGACAGTGGTACCAACCCTCACAACCCCCTACCCGTCATTGACATCTCGTCTTCCCACAAGTCCAATGAAGTCACTACATCAATTCCACATCACAGTGGCTTATGGGAGGTTGCTTGCATCAGAAGTGGGCTACAGGACATTGGAAGGACAAGCTAGAGGGAACACTTAAGAGCACAACACGCAAGCCAGATTTGGCACAGGGCAGTAGATAATGGTGTTGCTACTAATCCCTATATTGGATTGTTTCTATGTATTCATTTGTTGCACATTAGATTATTTCTATGGATTCTTGATTTTAGTACTTTACTTCTGTTACATTGCTATTCATGGATTGCTCATTCCAATATTTTTAATATGGTACATTGCTATATTTTAGAATGATGATGGGATGCTCCAATGTTATATTGGTGAATGACACTTTTATAGCCAAATCTAGCATGGCTATATAAACCATTTCAGAAGCCGTTCCACATTCTAAAATAGCTTAATTTGGGTTGGCTTTTGGGAGCCATTTCAAGTCTAGAACGGTTTTTAGAAACCTTTCTAATTTTGTAGCTTTAACTTCGAAGCTAGGGCTCACCCAACTTATTTAGTAGCTTTTCCACACAAGAGACACCCACCAGTAGTCCCAAGATAGTGGTAGAATCTTCTAATTTATTCTTTAAGGTATCTTCCTATTATTTGGATATTTATAAGCTATATGTATGTATGGGGAATATTACTCGATATGGAAAATGTTAGTATTTGGTGGTATTCTCTATTCTAGTGAGTCATATAATTGTTTTTCACAGTACTTACAAGGAGGTAATAAGCTATGTAAAGGACATCATATTTGGTAACTATAACAGGCATTAGGTGCAATTCAACGACATTGATGTCGACACGAAGAGGTTTTAGTTTCGGCAATTCAAGGTTCATAAAAATTACTACTCTTTTGACATAGATTGTATGTTAGAAATAGTGTATATAATCATGTAATCTACATGATTCAGGCTTCATTGACAAACACTTGTATACACTTGTATGATTGAATGTTGTATCATGGATGCATGATTCATTGCCATGGACATGTGATTGTTCGAGAAAACTTGTTCACACTTGTATGATTGAATCTTGTATCGTGGCTGTGTAATTCATTGCCATGGATATGTGGTTGTTTGAGAAACACTTGTAAACACTCTTAAAGACATGTAGATTGATTAGCAATTTTATTCTTAACACACCCACACAAAATTTGATTGCTTTTCTCTTTTTCATTTTCAAATGTTTGCTAGAATGTGTTCACTCCCAATATTGAAAATGGCACTTCAATCCCTTCTGAATCATGTTGTGTTAAGTTGTGTTTTTGGTGTTGGTTGAATATTGGAAATGTCATGTTTGTTGTGAGAGTTTGGATTTGTGGAGTTATCTTTTGTTGATTCCACTTAATAAGTGGAACTGCTTAATATTTCATAAATGTTTGGCTTCGATTAAATACTATTTGAATAAATTATTAGTTTGGATGAAATGCATTTTTACATGTTTTTGTGCATGTCCTCTTGAATGCAATACTTGTAATTCACATAGAACCCGATTGACATGATTGCAATTGAAAAGAATTTTAAAAAAAGGCCTTTAAACTCCTTAGGAAGAACTTACATCAAATGAGGGCTTCAAAAACTAGATCTCAGATGATAATTGGGAGAAAATGAAAGTTGAGTGGGCATAGGAATCGTTTGCTAGTACTAGTGAAAAAAATAGGAACAACTAATTTGCTGATATAGCCTCTGCCTCAACCATTTATTGTGGCGGTTTAATTTCCATCATTGCCCACAGCTAGCGAACGGTGAGTAATTATTTATAGAACATAATCTAACCTTTATACAAGGATTTACAGTTCAAATTGTTAAAGTATTTTAATACATATATTCTAACTTCATAGAAGGCGACAATGGGGAGGCTACCGACTCCATTAGAGTTGTATTCAAAGATTTGGAAGACTATATATGGGGAGTGGGCTAGTCTTTATACACAAACTCAAGTGGTAATTTCATTCTCTATTTTTTAAATATTTTGTAGTACCTATCAAATCTCATCATATATGATAATAATAAATTTAATATGCAAGAAAACATGATAAAAATGCTAGAAGAAGCTAATGTCATGAACCCAGATGACCTGACTTCCCAAGGCCAATCAACTTATAGTTCCTCCAGCAGCAACATTGTAGCCATAGCTCTTGGTGAGTTTAAGAAAGGATGACTATCAAGCACAAAATCAAATGCTAAGACCTACCACCAATTCTGTAGGGGATCCAGTTCGCACACCTCTCGCTTGCTTTGGAGCTTTGCAAAATGTAGCAAAAGCTATGCTTGGCTAAGGAAAAATTGCAAATTGCTAAAGAGAAGTAGAAGAGTACAACGAAAAAGTTTAAGTGGAATGAGGCACAGTTAAATTAACCGTTGAAATGTGTTAATGTGAACTACTCTCAATCTTTTAATTTGAGTGAGCCATTACATACTCCAAATGATGATGCAAATAATGAAGATGATAGGATCAACTCGAACAATGACTGATCTATGTTGCTTCATGTCCTACCCTCCCCCATTAACTAGAACAATTTCATACGTTTTATTGTGTATTATTTTTGAATTCAAATATTGATTGCCACAGATTAATAGAATGTTCTTACATTTTCTGTATTTTGAATGATGCAAATTTGGTGCTCTATAATAATTTTATTTGTGATTATATAGGAAAATATAAATAATGCTAAATAATGCTGAATTTTTTCAAAAATTGAAAAAATCATTCAAAATTCATGCCAAAATTGTACTAATTTGTAGCTAAAAACATCCCAAATCTATCCATTATACAAATTATCATGCCAAATCCATCCTAAAAGATTGTGCCAAATTCATTACAAAAAAAAAGCCATCCCAAATTCATTCAAAAATAGTCATGTCAAATCTAATCCAAGAAGCTGTGCCAAATCCATTCGAAAACAGCCACACTAAATTTGTTTGTTCCAAAAAATCATGCTAAAACCATTCCAAAAATAGCCATGCTAATTTCCCCCCAAATAAACTGTGCCAAATCTTTTCTAACGTAAGTCATGCGAGATTTGTCCTAAAATAACCATGCAATCCATTCCAAAAAAGTAGTGCCAACTTCATGCCAAACAAACCGTGCTGAATCCATTTCAAAAGAGCTGTGCCAATTCCATCCCACAAAAATTGTTCCAAATCGGTTCTAAAATGACCTGTGCCAAAATTATCTTAATTTTTCTATCTCAAGACTGTTCTTGAACCATCCTCAAAAAGGTTGTGCCAAATTTTCATTCCAAAACCATTTTTCAATCATTCCAAACACTGTATCCCACACTTGGATTTGCGATAGCTTCTCAATGACTGTTCAAGAAGTAGCAATGGCCTGTATTAGCTATTCCTACTTTTTGTACAGTTTTGACAAAGCCGTTCCAAACCAATTGGAATGGGGCTCTGGGGGGATAGTTTAAAAGCTATGCCAAAGGCAGTTCCAAAAGTCCATTATAATCCAAGTTTTTCTCTTGTAATGGCATCTTGGAAAGTGGACTTATCTTTACAGCTATAACTTATAAAATCTTTCCATTAGCCCACACATTGTTACCATAAAAAATGCTTGCAATAAAATTTATTTTAATCGTTAATAGTTGTAATTTCATTTTGTACTTTCATGAAGAAAGAGGTGGCTTAAGATGATTTCTTGTTTCCAGCCTTCAACGTTTTAGCATAATAATGTCGAGCAATATAGATGAAGTAGGTTCTGAATGAGTTCATACAAAAATTATAGCATCATTTTCAATTATCCAATTGTGAACAGTACAGGGATGGAAGAAAATGTCACTCGTCTGGGAGGCATAAGCCATCAAAGGGATACTCAACTATCACATAACAAAAGTCATATTGTGACCAGCAGTGCATGAGAATAAAAAATATGCAAGAAAGAAAGAAACGGTATTGTTCTCCAACTGCAAATATTAGGTGTGACGAAATGTTCTTATACCTAAAAAGAATTAGGTTGAAATATTGGTTAGAGATCCAATTTGTGCATTATGGCATATGAAGTCAGAGACAATTCTTTTGCATTGTGGAGATTTTGTTGGAGATGAGCAGTGTGCTTAATGCATATTAAGTAATATCCTTGTGATCAAATGTATGCACTAGTATTTGATTGCTTTTCAGGTCTTGTTACTAATTTGTGTTGTGGTAGTGCTAGAAGCAAGCAGCCAAAGCAACCATGCGAATGAGTAGGTCCTTGCATGCATAATTAAGGCATGGAGCAGTGAAATGTGGGAAATGGGGCATAGTGTAATTGTTAGGTTTTTGTATTGAATGGTACACAGTAAAATAGTGGTGATTATATTAGTCTTTGTATTGAATTGTAATGAATAAAGTAGTCAATTAATTTTAAAAACAAGTTAATAATATTAAATAATTTCGTAATATTATTAATTTAAATTTTAAATAAATAGCTTAATAATTTAATTAATAACTGAAATAATTTATTAATTTAAATATTAAATAATATTTATTAATAATATTCATAATTTACATTTTCAAATTATTAAATAATTTCACTAACAGGTTAATAATATTAAATAATTTAATAATATTAATATTTAAATATTATTAATTTAAATAACTTCATAATTTAATTTAAATAATTTATTTATCAAATAATTTCAATAATTAATTTAATAAATTTCATAATTTAATAATAAAAAATTATTAAATCATAATAAATTTCTGAATTTAATAAATTTACTTATTTAATTAAATTAAATTGATAAGTTCGACATATTTTGATTATTGACATATTAATATAATTGAAATAGTAATATGATAAATTCTTTCGTACCACTTTTATCACTTTTAATTTATTGCTGTTCTCTCTACTATTATATATTTGATTTGTTTAAATCTAAAAACTAATTAATAGAAATACTCAAATTTTACCTTCAGTGCTCAACATCAATGACTTTTTAAAAAATTTTACAATTAAAATAAAATCAATTAAACATTTTATTTGATCTTATAAATTCAATTAAGTAATAAACCATAATTTTAACTTCATAGTGCAACCCTATCGTGTTGTCAAGTTTTTCCACCATAGTACACGAATTAAACCTATTGTTATCAATTAACTAGATAAAATTTTCTAAAAGTATTACAAACAAAATTACCATTTATACATTCAACATAATTTTTTAAATAATAGCCACATATTAAAATATACTATACAATCAACATGAATAAGCAATAACAACGTATAACTAATTAATAAATTAATATACACATGAAAAAGTAATGTAATTTAAAGCTAATATAATAACATAAAAGATAAGTTTTATAAAATAACAACTCACAACAGTTCCCACCCATTGCTTTGAGTGGACAGTTGTAGTTATTACAATACAATATAACATATCTTATACAATCACGAAAAAACAACACACTACTTACTTTGAAAAAATCCACCAAGTACAGATCTATCTCTAGCAAAAACAATGCAGTGGATGAGTGTGAACGTAGAAAGAAATGATGCAATGGATGAGCATGAATGTAAAGAAATATATGCGCATACTAATATTTAAAAGAATTAAAGTAATGTAAACTATTCACCAACAGTGCCGACATTGATTACAACAATTTATAGTCAATAGACATATTTTACTATATCTATTTTATATACAAAATTATTACACAAACAAACAATGACATGGCTACGTCTGTTCACCCTACCTTTTATAGCTAACACTATTTCAACACTAACATAGTCAAAAATGACAGCTCCATAATCTGATTTTTTTCCCGTGCCCATCTTCCACAATTTTTGCTGACACGCCTGCATACAAATTATGTCAAAACAACAACAGTCTGCTAATACTTAATTAACATTAAAAAAGATAATTAATAAAATAATTAAAATGATAATCATAGTTAGCCTTTCTTCTCTCCAAACATAACCTAAAATTTGTAACAAAAGAAGATAACACAGTCACGGCAACTACCAGCCACCGTCGGAAAATTTCCATATTTGTGGCTCAGGTTTACAATGTTAAGGAACACAGGAAGAAGGCATGATACCATGGCTGCAAACTATTACTAGTTGCTCCGCCAAGATATGCCGCGCTCAAGTCCAATACCTTTGCCCTCAAACACGCAGTTCCTCATCATAGCCACGCAATCACACAATTTTGTTTTCAAAAAGCAACCGGGAGACTTAAAAACAGTGTTGAACCAACAACTCGAGCGATGATGGAAGGTGTCGGTGGCAGTCAACGATGGAAGGCGTCGGTGATAGAGAATCCAAATGAAGAAAGAGACAAAGTCGCATGTGGGAAACCCAACAAATAGAGCAACTAAGAAACCCAACAAATAGAGCAACTAAGAAACCCAACAAATCAAGTACCCTTCATAAGCGGACGTGGTAACAAAACAACAAAACATTTCAGAGCATCGTCTTTGAGCCACCTCCACTCGTCGCTACCACCATCGGAGTTGGCCATGAAAAATATCCTTGTATAGGGTGAACGATTGAATGTCATTATTTGAAGATGTGGACAACGGTCGCATAAAATAGCCAGTCGGAGTAAGTGAGGGGGTGGCCTAAAGAATTGGTCGGTTGTGCTAAGCACCACCTCCACCACCGTGAACCACAGGTGAAAATCCTTCAGAACAAGAAGTAAAAAGGATTGAAAATGGATCTCATTTTGTACATCTCAAACCACTCAACAAAGAAGTGGTAAAATCCCACTGATTTCCAGGGTTTTCTGACGACGATGGACGACGTTTGGCGGAGGAGAGGTGAGGGGAGAAGGGAAAGAAAGGCGGGGGGGGGGGGGGGGGGGGGGGGGCTCGAGAGTGAGAGTAGAGAAGATAGGCATGTGAGCGTGTTAGAAAAAAAAAAGAATAAAGTAAAAAAATTAATTGAAACATAGACATAAGTCTTGTGAGATATGAATTTTTTTCTCTATCAGGTACGAGTTAGAGATAATTTTTTACAGGTGTGAAAAATGGAGAATTGAATCTCATCATGGACAACCAAATCTCATCCAATCGCTGGCTTAATGTCTAGATTCCTTTCGACAATCAATCTAAATCGTACAATATTGCGGGGTTTCATCTTTTTTATGTGTGGAAAGAAATGAACATAGACTAAAAAACAAAAATTAACATAGAAGTCACAACCTTTGCATATCCGTACCTAAGGAAATGGCCAGAATATTGAAAAAACCTAGGGCATTAATTAGAAAAAATTGATTGAGGAAATTTGGCTTTGTTTGTTTAGATGAAAATTATGGAGTATAACAAACGCAATAACTGAGTAATGGTATAAAAGTCTGAAAAAGAGATGAAAAGAATTATTTTATTTGTATAATATGTTTGAAAATATAAATTTTGATAAAAGAAAAATAATGCAAATTTACATCCAGATGGAGCCAAATACCCTCATAAATTTGAGGTTGAGTGATCAACGTTCAATTTACTAGTGCTAACAATCAATGATTGGCAAAATTTATTTTCTGAAAAAAGAAAAAGCTCGAAAAAGTAGGGTATTCTATTCTATTTGATTATCCTACTTTTTAACAAATTTTAACAAACTGTCCCACTTAGTGGATATTTTTAAAAAGTGTAGCTGGCTCGATTTCAATTGGGTTTCCAGAATTGAGTTAGAAAAATATGAAAAAAAAAAAAAGACAATTTTTTGATTTTGGATTCGAGCTGGGCATTCTGATTTTAAGAACTAACAAAACTAGTCTCTCCGCGCTCCGTCTCCGTCTCCATTCTCAGGCATTTAGTTATACATTTGTATAGGTACGTGTATTTCTATTCAATTTCGAAATATGTTTTGCCGACTTTTTCTTGATTTTTAAGTGTTGAAATAGTGGGAATCAGCTGTCTATACTGATAGGTTTTATGTGAAAAATGTTCACAAAGTTGATTCGTTTATGCACTCAAGGCGTGGATTTCGTGTGGAGCCCAGCGCGCGGGAGAACGCTGTGATGCTTTTCTTTTTTGGTTTTCCATTTTCAAATGTACTGTACGATGTGAATAAATAGGATCTGAATGCTTCTGGTCAAGGGTATTGAATCAAAATTTTAAAAAAACGGCTTATTTTTTTGTTACAACTTCCGAGAGTGTGGGTTTCATGATTGTGAATCAAGATATTTTCCATTGAAGGGCCAGACACTTTTAATTTTTTTATTAAATGCTTGCCCTAGTTCTAGAACCCCAATTCCGGAGCTATATTTTGCTTTTTTTTTTTTCCTAACTCAATTTTGGAAATTGGGTTTTCAGAATTAAGCTAGCTCTCTATTTTCAGAATCTGCGGAAATAGGACACATTTTAACCAGATTAAAAATTGTTAAAAAGTAGGATAAGCAAATAAAAAGCCCCAAAAAACTATTAATGGTTTCTTATTTTATGTGTAATTACTAGCCATTAGTACACAAACACTAATTGTCCTTTTTTGGTTTTACTGAAAAATCATGTGGACCTGGAGACTAGGGTGTCTAAGAGCGCTTTCTTTATTTAGTGCATGGGAATTAATATATTCAACATTTTAAAAGAGATTTTGACGTTTTTTTAATTTGGAGTCAAGTCAGAGCTCAACAATTGCCCCATCATAGATTAGCATTTCATTTTTAGAAGGAATAATTTCAAATTAAAATTGAATAAACCACATTAAAATCCATTTTATCTCTTTTTATAGTTTTATTTGATGAGCTTTATATTCCCTATTGAGACGAAAATTTCCTATTGAAATATAATTATTCGCCGTGTGAGTAAGTGTATTAAAATCATCGCAAACTCAATTCCTTTGTCTTAAAGTCATCGTTTTTTATTTTTTGGGTGTAAAGTTACTATACTTTTAATAAATTTAAACTTTGGTGTGTTAATATAAATTATTTAAAATTAAAAAATAATAATATTAACTAATTAACAACAATAACAATTTTGATTTTTGTGAAAGAGATTAGCATTATTTGTAAGACAAAAATAGCTGCCCAAATAATTAGATGGGCCGATTAACTTTAGTTAATTTGTTTGAAAATCAGACTACCAAATCATTATTTTAAAATGATCAAACTTTTCTAATTCATAGCCCCTGTTATTTTTAATCCAATTAATAATTATTATTTTTTCTTTTCATATTCTCTATTTACATACTATGGTTCTTCTCCTCATTGGGTTCAGATCTTTGCTTCAAACCCCTTCTTACAGTTCTCCACTGTTCCGACGCCAAATGAAGGCGGTGGTGCCCCACCAATCCATCCCAGCAATCCTAGTTGTTCCAACAGAAAAACACCTTGGTCCTGCGAGTGGATGGAATCATGTTCACTTTTATAATTGTTAGGATGTTGACAATATGTTAGTACATTATTCATGACAAAGCTTATATTTAAAAACCCTAACTTTATGAAATTCTTACGGTAACCAAAACACTTAAAAGAGCAATGAAAAAAGTTGAAATTATCTAAAGATGGTAGTTGAAAAATTCCAAAAGACTCGAAGAGGCATAGATTAAGATAGACAAAAATCCAATCTTGTTATGTCGGCCTATTGCCAACAATCTCGGATCACAGAGAAGAAATTGCCTAAAAATTTTCACGTTGGATAATCATCACATAGAAGCTGACTTTGAATGGGAAGTCATGATGTAGTCTTATAAATAGAAAGTTGAGGAACCTTAGAAGGAACCAAGAAAGTTAGAGTTAAAAACAGTTTGAATTTCTCATTTGTGTTTTAAAGCCATCTATCTCTTATGCTAAATGAGTATTAAGCTAAAATGTTGAGTGAGTTAGACAAAATCTCAAGAGAGCTCAGTATAATGGAATGTTGACCTTAGGTAAACATTATTAAGTAAAGTGTGTTGTCAAAAAATAGGCAACCATGGGGTTTGGGTAATAAGTTAAGTGAGAGATTTTGTAATTATCTTTGCATGATTTTTGTTTAGTGAAAATATTCTATTGGGTTAGACTCCACAGATATAAGAGTTTTCCAAATTGCATTAACAATTTCATGTCTCATGTTATATTCTATTTTTGTGTGTATTGTGTTTCAAAAATATCATTTGTGGGTGTGTTGTTAACAATCAATCTGATTAACATGTACAATTATAGTATATTTGTACTCCTTTTATACTTAAATTGTGCATGTATGTGAGTTGAAATGGATAAAATATGATTTCATGTAAAAATTGTATTTAATATGATGATTTAGGAGTGAAAAAATTGTAGATATGGAGTTAATTATTAATTTTGTACATTTTATTTGATGCTCACAGGCAAGTGCTACGACAGTAGAAGGAAGAGCGATGACTGTGAAGGACGATCTGCAATCACGCACATCAACTATAGAGTGTATTAGAATTTTCACAAATGAAGGTCGTGATTGTGGAGGAAAAGATCGTGATCGCAAGGGCGTTAATCGCGATAGTGGAGAAAAGTGCAAACAATAGTGGAGAAAAGAGCGAATAGCACTGGAATTTACACAAACGAAAGTCACAACTACGGGGGAAGGAGTTGCAATTGCAAGATTCCACAACACGATTGTGGAGCTAATTGGCATGATCATGGTAGTTGATGTGACAGAACTTCGAACTTCAATCATACATGGATTTTTAAGGACTTTTTTGGTCTTTTCACACCATATACAAACCCAAAGCGCTTTTATACTATAAATACCTATTTTCCACATCTTGGAGAGAGGGTTTTAGTTAGTTTTTATTACACAAACACCTAGAAAACACAAAAGCAATCATTAAGTAGGTGAAGAAGAAGGGATTCGCAACGTAGTTGGAAAGTGTTTGTTTGTCCACGTAACACATTGATATCAAACTAAGTTTTCTAGGACTTTTACTAGTATTTTTATATTTGTTTGGATGATGAACAAAATAACATTGATTTTTGTTGAGCATCACATGAGTTGCTAATTTATTTTCTAATCTTTTGCATTTGTGTTTTGTTAAATATGTATGCATGAATGAATAGTTAATTATTTTTACTTTCGTTATTTGCAATTGGCATTTTAAATGGTAATTATAAAACTTGATCAACCTTGCAATTAATTCATGGCTATGTGGAGAATAATAGGAGTGAAACCTATGCGCTAGATAACTAATTGTGAATATTAATTCTATGAGAATAATGAGAATGGAATCATAAAATTAATGTGGATAAGCATTGTTAATCACAGAACTAAATTTCTTGACTTGATAGGGTTTATAAAAACCTACTAAAATTTTAAGTTGAAGTTGTAGGAAAATTTTGAATAATATCCTATAGACATTAAGATTAACAATCCGTAATGAAGTAATTAATTTGATAATTAACATAAATCAGCATATATTGAAAACCAACATAATATAAGAGGTTAGGTTCTTCAATTACTAGTACTTCACCACTTTTAGACTGTGATTTGTTTTCAAAAGTGTTCATTTTTTTGTTTATTTCTATTCTCATTACTTTTAGACAGTTTAACTAATAGAATCTTAGTTATATTGATAGACATATACCCCCTTCGTGGATACGACACTTGTACTTACCCATTACTAGTTCTTATAAATTTAATTTTTGTATGTTGACAACACGCATTACAACCTAACTAACCAGTGGTTCAAAAGTCTAGTTCACAAAATTTACTTGATTTGACTAAGAAGGTGGGATCTTGAAGAGTGGAAAAATGAGTATTAAAGGAGTATCCATAACACAACCTCTACTCCTTAATAGAACCAATTATTCTTATTGAAAGTTACGAATGAAGTCATTTATAAAATCTCAAGATGAAAAAACATGCATGTCATTGAGTGTGGTTGGTATCCTCCCACCATTATATTTGATAAAGGAATTGAAATTTTAAAAGATGTCGATAATGGTAGTGTTGTCAGGTTTTCAAAGCTTTAAATGTTGGCAACACAGTTTAAAACATTGAGGATGGGCAACAATGAAACCATAGTTGAGTTCAATTGAAGGTTAAGGTATATTTGCAATCAAACCTATCAATTAGGTAAGAAGTATTCTGAGGCGAAAGTAATCCAAAAGAATTCAATATCATTGCTTGAAAGATTTAGCCTCCAAGGTAGCTACAATAGAGGAAGCATGAAATGTGGACATTCTATGCTTGGTTGAGCTTATGGGTTTATTTCAAACCTATAAAATGAACTTAAATATTGCTAAAAAGGAGAAAGAGCTTGCCTTTGGTAGTGAAAAATAAAGTGGCAATGAAGATGATGATGACTGTTGCAATAGTAATGATAACATAGCCTACTTGAAAAAGAAGCTAAAAACACTGTTGAGGAAAAAGAAGCCAAACTTCAATTAAAAAAATCAGGTAACTTATCTAAAAACCATTCCAAATATCAAAAGAAAAGGCTCAAGAAATGGGAAAAGGGTGAACATGAGAAAAAGGGTATGCAGTGTCTTCAATACAAGGGCTATTGTCACATTTAGGCATAATGTGCCAACACACCCAAGAAGCAAGGCAAGTCCATAAATTTTACATGGAGTGAAAATAGATTAGAAGATTTGATAATGGGGCTAAACATACAAGTACTCAAGTCTCCTTCAACTTAGTAAGTGTACAACAAAAGAATATTGTGACTCATGTTGCAATATTTGATAATGATAATAGTGATGTTAATGTTGAACTTTACTGCACTTATCAATTAACTTGTGATAAGTTGATAGCCTTACAAACTGAAAAATCCTACATTAAAAGATGAGGTAAAAATCTCTTAAAGAATTAAATTTATGTCTAAATGATGAATGCTCAAAATTAAAATTTGAGTGTAAAAGACTTGATGATTAGTGCTAAGAGGCATATTCAACCTTGGAAAAATTAAATATGGAAAAGCCAAGTTGGATGATGTGCTACCTAGAAGGAATTCAACATTAGATCATACAGGGAATAGTTTGCACACAAGTCGCAATAACTTAAAGTTTAGAAAAGAAGGAAATTAAATTTTTCAAAAAAACCATTCCAATTGTTGACCCAGTTGTTCCCAACAAGAGGATAAGGAGGAGTCAATCTAGTAAAAGGAGGAAGGCAAAAGGTAATACTCTTTGCAATTTCTATAGGAAAGTAGGGCATCAGATGAATAAATGTTTCTCAATACTAAGACACATACTGTATGAAGGACAAGTTAATAATTGTGTTGGCAACACTCGAAAAAACAACAAACTAATTAGACAAGTTTAGGTTTGAAAGTCAAAAATTAAGAATCTTGTATCCTTTTCCTCACTAAAAGCATGTTCAAAAAAAATATGGTATCTTGATAGTGGCTATTCCAAACATATAACGGGTAACAAGGAGGATTTATCCAATTACAAAAACATTTCTGGTCGACATGTGACATTAGATAATAGATGAAAATGTTGTGCGATTAGAAAGAGCACTCTCAACATTGATGTAATGCTAAGATTGGGGAGCATGTTGCATGTTGACAAACTTAAAGCTAATCTATTGAGCATTATTCAACTTTGAAATCAAGACCTATTCGTGAAATTCCCCAAAGATCAATGCTAGGTATATAACAAAGATAATTATTGAGTATTTTTTGGAAACAGGTTAGATGAAAACTACTATGCCATGAGCAATCCCACAACTAGTCTAAAGTCTAGAATTTAGGAAAGTGAGAAATAACATACAAGGCTTGGACACATCAACTATCAAAACTTGTTGAAACTTTCTGAGACTAGAGCTATTTGTGGATTGCCAACACTAATAGGACTAACATCAAATGCTTGTGGATCATGTTAATTGGAAAAATAGTGAAGCACATCACACAAAGCATCCCAAAAGCCAAGAAATTCAAGAATTTTAGAGCTGCTTCATATGAATCTAATGAGACCAACAGAAGTTGCTAATGTTGGAGGCAATAGGTAGATCTTTATTTGTGTTGATGATTACCCATAATTTACTTAGGTATATTTTTTAAAGGAGAAATTGGATACCTTTCAAATCTTCAAAAAACTATGCACTCAGTTGTCGACAATAAAAGGGATAGCTATTAGAAGAATTGTAAGAATTCAAGCAGATTATGGTAAAGAGTTTAAGAATTAGTACTTCGATGACTACTACTCCTAATATGGTGTCCAACATGAATATTCATCCCCTAAAACGCCACAACAAAATAGAGTGGTGGAGTGAAAGAATCAAATACTCTAGGATACGGCTAGAGTTATGCTTAGTACAAATAAGATACACATAAAATGTTGAGCTGAAGACATAAGTACAACTTGTTATATAACAAACTGGGTATATGTTCACAACATCCATGTTGAAAAAAACCCTATGAGATTTGAAAAAGTAAGTGTTACATTTTAAGATATTGAGATAATCTTGGAAATTTTTCTAACAGAAGTGATCAAGTATTTTTCCTAGAATATTCCAGTACATGCTAGGCAAACAGAGTGTACAACCCTAGAACCATGAAACGCATGGAAACCATGAACGTGTTAATAGATGAAAATAGTGAATAATCTGAAGAACTAGTTACCCACCGGAACAAACAGAGGATGATGATCAAGACAGTCGGCCTATTGGTAACAAAATAGGGTAGGATGTTACAATAATTAATGCAGCATCAACAAAACATAACCAGGAGATGTGTATCCTTGAACATGAGCCCTCGTTAAAGATTCGCAAAAATCACCCTTTGGAAGCTATCATTGGTGATCTAAATGGTCAATGAAAAACAAGAGAAGTAACAAAGGTAAATTATCATGATTCAGCTTGTTATTGTTGTTTTGTTTTTATAGTTGAGCCAAAGATTGTGAAAGAAATGCTCAAGGATATACACTAAGTGATGACAATGCAAAAGGACCTAAAATTAATTCCAAAGAAATGACGCGAGGACATTAGTTAAAAGGCCACAAGAAGCAAATATCACAGGAACTACATAGATCATTAAGAATAAAATCAATGAAAATGGTGCAGTTTCAATAAATAAGGCACAATTGCTTGCATAAGGTTATAC
Organism: Avicennia marina; assembly: GCA_019155195.1. Classification (NCBI taxonomy): domain Eukaryota; kingdom Viridiplantae; phylum Streptophyta; class Magnoliopsida; order Lamiales; family Acanthaceae; genus Avicennia; species Avicennia marina. The sequence goes on along the minus strand of CM032754.1, from coordinate 12,952,024 downwards.
TCAAGTAAAAGGTATTGATTTTGATGAAACATTTGTACTAGTAGTACATCTTGAATCCATAAGACTATTGTTAGCAAAGGCTTGTTCTATAAACTTTAAGGTATTTCAAATGGATGTTAAAAGTGAATTTCTAAATGGATTTTTGAAAAAAGAAGCTTATGTAGAACAAGCTAAAGGTTTTGTTGATCTGCACTACCTAAACCATGTGTATAAATTGAAGAAGTATTATCTGATTTAAAGCAAGTACCACGTGCTTGGTACAACTAGTTGGCAATATTCCTAGTCTAACAAGGATGTATTCCAGGGGAAACAAACAAAACTTTGTTTGTACGAAGATATAATAATAATATTCTTGTCACACAGGTGTATTTAGATGACATTATATTTGGATTGACATCCCTTTAAATGTGGAAGAAATTTGTCTCAAGTATGCAAGACGAGTTTGAAATGAGTATGGTAGGTGAGTTGAAATATTTTATGGGTTTACAAGTTAAATAAAGGGATGATGAAATATTTCTCTCACAAACTAAGTACACTGAGAACTTGGTTAAGAAATTTAAGCTTGAAAGTTCCAAACATGTTGCAACATCACTATTAACATCTACAAAGGTTTACTTAGATGAACATGGAAAATCTGTAGATAAAAGTCCATATAGGAGCATGATTGGAAGTTTGAATTATTTGACCGCCGATAGACCAGATATATGCTTTAGTGTGGGACTATGTACAAGATACCAAGCTAACCTAAAAGAAAATCATTTAATAGTCGTAAAGAGGATCATTCGTTGTGTGAGTGGAATAGCTGAGTTAGGTTTATGGTATTCAAAGTATTCTAATATCTCTTCGATTGGTTGTAGCGATGCAAATTAGGCTGGAAACATGGTTGATGGAAAAAGTACAACTCAAGGTAGTTTTCTTATTAGCAATAATGTGGTATCTTGATATAGTAAAAATCAGAATTCAATCTCACTTTCAATTGTAAAAGTTAGATACATTGTAGTAGAAAGTTGTTGTGCACAATAGTGCAATTAATTTGTCAAAAAATTCAGCAAAGTACTCACAAACTAAACATGTTAACACTAAACATCATTTTATTCTTGAGCTGGTGGAGAAAAGGAAAATTTTTATCAACTACAATAAACATCTAGCTAGTAGATATCCTTGCCAAAGGCCTAAATCTTGCTAGGTTTGAATTAGGCCTCTGCCTGGAATGCTGACTGGATTGACAAAGCATAATGAGGGGAAGCAAAGCTTGTTAGATGCATAGTGAAGATGAGATGGTTCTCAACACTAGCTATTAATTTCCCCTCTTTTCAACAACACTTTGATTTCTAAAAATCATTCTGTAACTACCATTTGGAGGCCTTAAGAACCAAATTTCTACCATAACTAATCATAATCAAATCTTATTTTTATGATTTCCTTTTGAAAACTGTTCCAACACTCAAAACCCTTTATGAGAACAAAAATGGTGAGACAAAAGATTAAGAGCCACTGCAAGAAGAACCATCGTTGATCCTCAACCACTTGAAGCAGTCGTGGAAAACCCATAACCAATGATTCTCCCCATTCAGGAAGAGTTGGTGAAGGCAAAAGCTTTACAAGTAGTGTTCCTAACCATAAAGGTATAAGATATTTGAGTAGAAGCACCAAAGGAACTAAGTCTAAAACAAACATCTAAGGGCAAGAAACCTACTAAGAAAGGGGGAGCACAAAATGGAAAAGGAAAAAGAAAAACAAAAATAGAGTCGGAACAAGAGGAAGTTACATTAAGGCCCAAGGATGTTGCAACTGAGTAAGAACAAATAGAGAAAGGAGCACTAAAAGAAACTACACAAGAGATGGTTACTGAACTTAAACTTATTCCAAAGGAACTGTCAACTTATCCAGGCATATAACCTATCCTAGACAAAGGAGAAATGGATATTGTTGCAACCACTAAGGTAATACCAAAGCCAGAATAGTTGCAGGCAATGCGAAATTATAGCCACCACTAAACCCAAGAAGTGGAAAATGGACATCCCGAAGACCAATAGAATGATATAATCAAGTACTAAGTCTAAGAAACAACAAAAAGAGAAGGAAGAAATAGATGAAAGTGATGTTAGGGATCTAGATTTGAAGAATTCTCATTCTATGGGGTTTTACTCTCAATAAGTCCATGATATTTTGCCATTGAGAAGGTAACACTTAAATCCTTTGGTTGAAAGAAATATGTTGAAGTCTTAATACATCCATAGTGGCCTTTACCCATTTGAGCTGTGGAGGGGTAGTTTTAGCATCTTCTTTAGTTGGCTTTTCCTTGCTCAAGGTAACGTGATAAGACAATCCAACACTTTCACTATCATCCTCTTTATCAGCTATTTCAAAATTTGTGTGGATGGTGATTTACATTTTCACCTTCAGGACTTTGTCAAACATGATGACTAAGTTTTTGTGACACTTCATCCTAAAAGGGATCTAACTTTAGAGCTTATGGTCCATATTCTGCTTTTCCTTGTTTTGTTTGTTGGTTGATGCTTTGAGAGTGTTTTTTCAACATGATCCATGCCCTTCCATTTATAGATGGACCAAGTTTATCCTTTACAAACACTTATACTAGCTTCTTCTAATTTGTCAAGGAGTGATCCACCTCAATGATATGGTTTGTTGTCACCTTTTTAATTGCAATACAAAATGTACTTTGTTCCATGTAACAAAGGCTAACTCATGAGTTTTTACTTTTGGATTACTAAGGTAGCTTTCCTAATGGTGAATGCTCTAGTTGATTATATTACAATTTGGTAAGGAGCCTATATAAACATTTAGATGTTCACAATTCAAGAGCTTTAGCATGTTCCTTCTCAACTTCTTTAGGTGATTGAGAAAGGTGGTTTCTTTTGTTTAGTTTAGTAAGAGAAAGCACCAAACCCTTGAAGGCATCTTTCAATGATGGTTCCTCTTTGGAACTGCCTTTAGAAAATGATGGATCACATGGCTTGCTCATTAAGTTGTTCTTTCACTAGCTTCACCTTTGTTTGAGAAGGAGCCTCTTCAAAGTTTCTTCTCCATTCAAATAGTACTTGGTATCTGGAAAGTGCAACTTTGCCTCAATAAAGGCTCGTTAGCACCAAGCACCAAGCACCTTATTTACCCTACTTTGAGACTATACTTGAAGCAATGTGCATGTGGAAGGAATCACTCCACGTTTGTGAAGCCATGAGCGGCCAAGGAATATTTGTAGGAAAGTTCTCACATGTATCACATTGAATAAATAAAGCATGTGATTTCATATCACCTATTAATAGCTTCATCCTAATAGTACCCAAGGCTCTTTGTCCTCCTTAGTTAAAACCTTAGATCATTAATCTACTATTTGATAGCTCATCCATGGGAATCTTCAATTCTCTCACTATGTGGAGGTGTTGAATGTTCGCCATAGAGCCCCCATCAATTAGGATTATATTGACTCTTTACTCATAGATATAGCTAGAAACAAACAAAGACCCCTTATAAGGTTGGGAGTCCAACATCAAATCATCATTTATGAAGATTATTGTAGTTATACAATCTTTAACAAGTGTGTGACTTTTCTTTTGGAATTAGCTAACTTCATCAAAAGAATCTTCTATTTGATTGTCTCCCTTAATTTGATCATTAAGGATGATGGGATTGTTCAAACTATTTTTTCAAGTATAATTTTCCCTAGTTGTGTTAATTCCATGAATTTATCTTTGAAAATGAAGCAATCATGGATTAGATGTCTAACTAGGCAATGGTATTTGTAATATTTAAGGTCATTGACCTTTCCAACTTTGGCGAGCTGCTTTTGTTAGTGATCGTGCCTTAGGCTAATCATGTGAACGTCGTCATTTTATTTTTATTTAAAGAAATTTATTGTTATATTGATTGCATGTTCGCTCTATAATAATGTTCATGAATAATTATAAATATTAAGATGAATTACAGCTACACCCCCAAGGTTAGGTCTAATTACATTCATCCTTATCTACTTTGAGAAATTACCAAAACCCTCCTCTGGACCTTAAAAATATGATAGTGGATTATTGGAGTACACCAAATGACCCAATGGCCTTATGCTTTTGGAAGGAAAAAAAATCAAAAAAGAAAAATATGAGATTAAGAAAATTTCCCTACTTGTACTGCACCATGTGACAATCATCACCAAGGATAGTTTTGTCCGTTGATTTGGTCAAACTTTCAACCCATTTAACCAAAACGCATTTTCAAAAAGTCACTCCAATCTTTCACTATAACCCTATAACAAGGTTACCATCGTAATGCCGTTGAAATTTAGAGAGGAGTTTTGGTAATTCTCAAAATAGAGGGGATGGCTGTAGTTAGACCTAACCTCAAAGGATGTATATATAATTTACTCCAAATATTATTCTAAATGTCCCTAATCGCTCATTATTGTGGGAACAATAATGAACTAAAGATTTTGACCCAATCTAAAGTCATCATAGTTTCCTACTTGAGAAATACTATGTTTTGACACAATCAAACATTATCTTTAATCAAGGGCTATAAAGATTTTTGTTGGACATAATAAGGATCATTGAGAAAGAGTTGAGTAATTGAGTTGGAATTTGTCCCTCTCATTATGAGAGAATAATTTTTAGACCTCTTGATAAGTGAGACCAAAAAATGCATGACTGTGCTCAAATGAATTGATGGATAATTTAATATCATTTCTTATATTATTCTACTTTAGGATTAACATAATATGTTTGAACAATATAAAGATGATGTTTCCATGCCTTTTGTTCACTCTAAATATCATGAAACAAAAGGATTATGGCATAAGCTATACATTAGATAATATAGGATTTTTGATATTTATTTAACTTAGTCAAAATGCCTTATGAAAGGCCGCCTATGACTTGTAGGCTTGAAATGAGATTGAGGTCATTGCCAATGTTAGGTGAATCTATAGATTCATACACTTGGAGGGAGCTAAGATGGATAAATTCATTGAATTTAGACTTAGAGAATTAAACTTAACCTGATTATCTCTTTGAAATTTTATGTAATGTTCAAATTTAATTTTTTTTAAATAATGAATATTAATAAAAGAAAAAAAAGGGACTTTATTACCAATTTTATGAAATTCGAAATAATAGCCAAAATCTAAAATCTAAAAGGAAAAATTGGATATTATCAAAATCTAAAAGGATGGTTTAGATTTGATAGAGGGATTTAGGAATCCTTAATGTGAAGGATTCTAAATGATAGTCTCTTTCCATTTAGACTAGATTTTTCAAATCTCTTTATACATGGATGCCTTTTCATCTTAAAAGATATACAAAAGGGAAGGAAGTGAAGATGAAAAATAGTACACAAAAAATCCAAAAATACTAGGTAGAGAAAATTGAGAGAATGTTTGGGTGAAAACGTTCTAAGTGCTAGCACACCTCAATTCATCGTGGTGCTTGTTCATGTAGATACCATAGAGGGCGATCATTCTTGCAACAATACATGGAATCTAAAATGATCAGAACTAGCTTTGTGGAAACAAGTTAGTTCCTACCGAGTTTTATTTGATTTCGTAGAACCGCAAGGATCCACAAAAGGGATTTTGGGAAGTTTAATCTTAGTTGTGTTTTAAATGTATTTTCTAGTCCCAAAATTTTGAACAACTTTAACTCTAACAACTCAATGAGGTTTGCCTTAAGTAGGTTATTGAATGTTCTTGAAACATCAGAATGGAGGAAGGGATAGGTCTTGGCTTGTATTTCCATCAAGGGAGGTTTCTTTGACCTTTGGGGAGCTTCTTTCTTTTTAGTTGTCTTCTCCCTTCCTTGTAATTTGAAAGGCTTTATTGCTATATACTCTTTATTTGACGTCTTGATGGAAGTTTTACCCGTTTCTACTTTTCTTTGGACCATTGAAATTCTTGTCTAGGTGGACCATGGGCTCCGCTTGTTGCCATGCTGAATTCCATGTTACAGGCACAAGTGACTAGTTCTTCAAAAGTCCTAGGTTAGATCCCTTGAAGAATAATTTTCAACCCCCAGTGTATGCCTTAGATGCACAATTCTGTAGCAAGTCTTTAAACAACATGTCGTTATAGTTCAAACTTTTGTTACTCCAATGATTGATGTACTCAATGATGACCTCATCTTTCCATTGACATGTGTTTGTGAGTTGATCATGTTGAATGTTGGCCAAGTGCTATAAAAGTTGTTAATGAACTCTTATTCCAATTGCTCCTAGTTATCAATGGACCCAAGCTCCAAGTTAATATACCAATTAAAGACATTTTCTTTTAGTGACCAAATAAATTGTTTAACAAGGTGGTCACCATAGGTTTTAGCATCATTTTAAGTTTCAAGGAAATGGGCTATATGCCACTTTGGATTCTCCATCCAATCAAATTATTGAAATTTAAGAGGTTGATAACCTACTTGCATCTTCAGACTCTCAGTGCTTATAGTGTATCGCTTGGCATAGGTCAGGAATGATTTGGTACTCCTTTCAAACTTGCTTTTGATGGTTCCCTAGATGAAACATTTTAGTTGATCAATAGGGATGAAATCATCAGTAGAGATTAAAAGCTCTTTAACTGTAGGTTTCTTACCTTTATATGATTCGTGTCCCATTATGTCTTGACCTCATCATGTACTTTATGCGGTTTCTCCTCCACAAGGCTAGCCTCAACATTATCCACCTTTTCCATGAGCCTCAACATTTGAGAGTTTTTTTCTTAGACATGCTTGGAGAGGCCCTTAATAACTTTAGTTAGTGCAATAATTTGATCCTCTAGGCTTGAGGCATTGGTCATCATAACTAAGGTTGTGTTAGAGGCGGATGAGGCACTTTAGTGAGAGTTGGAAGGCACTGAAATGTGTTTGTGATCCTTATCTTCTTTGCTCACATAAAGTGGTTTATCAAAAGCCTCAAGATTAGGAGTTGGCTAAAAGTATGCTAGCTTCCATGTTGTGCTCCTTATAACAATGCGAACACCTTTGGCAATAGTCTTTGAGGAGCCCATAGTACTAACCTTCGATGACTAAGCTTTACCTTTAGCCATTAAAACTTATCTTGAACTTGATTAAAAAAGAGAAAAGAGGTAGAGATGGTTCCACTAGACGTGTTAGAAAACTTGTGGACAAAATACTTATAATTGAACTTTTTTATTAAACAAGAAATTTGTACAAGTACAATCAAAATGTAAATCATATAAATTTCTATGCGCATAATCTATAAGTTAATCCTCTGATTCTTCATTGGACATAGAAATACTTAGAAACTTTGAAAAATTCAACAAGAATTTCCTGATTTGATCTTCTTTAAAGTTTACCTGGCCTTTAAGAAATATTAATTTCTTAATTTAACACCATGGTTTTAGGTTAAATGGAAAAATTTGATAAACTTCATGAAGAATGCCTTGAATGCCTTGCAATTGCTTTCAAGAACACAACTGAAATTGAAAGGGCTTTTGAACTTTAATCCTCTTTGATATTGCATGGAACTTCAATTTACATTAATTCAATGGTTAATCACCATAAATGTGAATTAAAATACTAGGATTTGATAGAATTCTGAAAAAAAAAAACATCATAGAACTCCTTTAAAGGTTATGAAGAGGATTTCCTTAGACTCTTCAAAGCTTCAACTTGTTGTGTCCCGAAGGTTGGAGTGCCCCACCTATGTATTTATAGTGGTGAAGAAGGCACTTCTTCCATATTTGCCAATGATGTGGCAAAATCTAGTTAATTAATAATATTTGATTTGACATCATTTTCTTTAATTGCAATATTATGATTCAACCTGCCAAAACATTAATATTTATCTTTCATAATATGAGAAGATTTGATTTGGCTACCAAATTGGCAATATTTGACATATGGCATGATTTAATTAGCCAGTGCTAACTTGTCACAATTTGATTGGCCATCCATGCTTGTATTAAAACTACAATTTATTTTATTATTTGATTTTAAGAATTATATTTAATTAAATTCCTAAAATGTAAATAATTACATTTTAAGTGATATTTAAAAAAATGCCACATGTTTGGCATCTGATTTGACAAAATTTTGCTTGCCTACAACATCTTACAAACAACTATTGTTTTATAAAATATAAAAAATAATCTATATAAATATTAATTAATTATATTTCGGTCGAACCTTATTGATTTCAAATGCAACTCACAAAGTTATTGAGTTCCATTTATTTATACTTGATCCTATATTAAGAATTGGTGAAATTTAGCTCACATATAATTAAGTTGAACAATTAGAGCTTGGGGATGTCTAATTTTCATTCTTTTTGACATTTTAGGATTTTTATATTTAAAATATAAAACATAAGATGAAATGGCATTTTAAAAAACTTGGATGATTTTAAATATTACAATAAACTATTTTAGCTGGTTGACTTGAACTTAGTATTATGTTGGAGCAATTGATGTGTAGACAAATACGATATTGTATAAAAGCTAACACATGGTATTGTGTAACTTTAATGTGTAATGGAAACTGGCCCAAATAAAAGACTAAACTAGAGTTGCTATGCAATTTGGTTCTAGATAGGCCATGGATAAGCCCAGACTTAAAGCCCATGACTTTAAATCAGGCAACAAAACAATGTCTTGGGGAAGAACTCTTTGGAAAGGAGGGTGTTTGTGTAATTTCGAGAATTGGAAGGTAGTGATAAACTATTGGTTTAAGATGGAGGGAAAAAATGTAAATTGTGCCTCTAGAATTATTTGAAAGCCCTTTCCTCGGTTGCATACTCAGATTACTCTCCTCATCTCTTTCGTTATTTTCCCTCTCTCTCTTGGTAGCTAGGGTTTTGGTTGCCTGTCCTTTTTTGATGACTTGAGCTCTATTTGGCCCAAATCTTGTACTTCTTAAAACACCATGATCTGATCTAACAAATGGTTGAAGTAGTTTTTGGTTTTTTAATATCAATTGACTTTGTGGTTGACTCCAAATGTCAATTTTTGAGCCTTCTCATTTTGATGGCCCACTAGTGAGACTTGCAAAGATGAGCCCTCTACTCCATGGAGATACTACACCCATTTTGAGTGGATTTCCATGGTGAGGAATGGAAATGAAGAAGAAGTAGAAGAAGAAAAGTAGAGAAGGGAGAAAAGAAGGAGGAGGAATAAAGACAAGAAGCAGAAGATAAGTTTTCTTAAAAGTTTTTTCTTGTACATTTTCAATGGTTTTGCTACATCAATTATAATAAACAATTTCCTTTTGACTGGAATAGTTTATTAGCTTAAAAAAAATGATCTCTTGGGCCAACTTCACTCCAGATTTGGAGCTTTCCCTCTAGCCCTCACCAAACTTTGCTCTATAGCCTTTATTATTTACTGATCTCTTACTTCCCATACTAAATGTATGCCCCAACATTTATTTGTCCTAATAACTCCCTTAGCTGTAACTTATCCATCAAGTGGTTATTATTGTTTACTTGTGGCGCATTCCCCTTTCCCTTTAAACAGGGTCCTTGTCCTTAAGTCCTGACATAGGTAAATGCCGTTGGAGAGTCTTCAAATCCTCCTAGATGGCCTTTAAAAGTTTCAAATTTGACCATTGGACTAGTACTTCTGTTGCTGTGCTCTTCTCCTTTTTGACTTGCTTGTGCTTGAGAATTGCCATAGGTTTTAATTTTATTTCACCTATACTATTTGTTTGTGGCAATGCCGACGATGAACTTACATGTGGACTAATGCTTTTCTTTAATTGAGAAACAAGGAAAATGGATGAATATTAGATTCTTGTGGAGGGTTCAGTTTATATACTATTGCCCCAACTTTCTATATGATGGTGTAAGGTCTAAAATATTTAGTTGCTAATTTTTTATTGGACCTAGCTAAAACCAACATTTATCTATGGGGTTGCAATTTGAGGTAAGCTTGGTCCCCCGCTTCAAATTATCTCTTTGTTCATTACTTGTCAACTTGCTTTTTGATAATTTCTTGGAATCAAGGAAGTTTCTCCTTTAAGATTCTGAGGGTAGAACCTAAAGAATGTCACTTCCTCATTTGGTGAATCTTAGGCTTGATCAAAGCCATGTTGGAGCGGTGGTACTCCATAAACTACCTAAAAAAGGGTGTTCCAATGCTTGAGTGATAGTGTTATACATCCACTCGGCTAATGGTAATCATTGTACTGCTACTTTGTTTTTGAGCTTGTTATACCCCTTAAATAACATTCTAAACAATGGTTAACTCTTTCAGTTTGCCCGTTAGTCTGGGGATGCTAGGTTGTGCAAAGCTTAGGGTGAGCCCTTACTACTTGAAACAAGTGTTTCCAGAAGTTGGTTGTAAATATTTTATCTTAGTCACTTACTATGGATTTAGGGAACGTGTGTAACTTATAAACATTATCCACACAATCTTTTGCAACTTGTAAGGTAGTAAATTAGTAGGATAGCTAAATGAAGTGAGAATATTTTCTGAGCCTAATCACAACAACTTTTATATTAGTTTTACCCGATAATTGAGGCAACCCTTTAATAAAATGCATTCTTACTTCTTGCCATATTCCTTTTGGGACTAGTAAAGGTTGTAGGAGCCTCGGATTATGAGTCCTTTCAACTTTGTTCCTCCAATAGGTGTAGCAACTAGAGACTATAGTTTTCATATCTTTTGATATCCCTCTCTAAGGGAACAATGCCCTAACCCTTTTCTAAGTTCCCAACACTTTAAAATGTCCTCCAATTAGATTGTCATTTATATTTGTAATGATTTTCTAGCTTAAATGCTTTCTATCTCCAACATAAGACCTGTTTTGTACTTGAGGATATCGTCAAAAAAAGAATAGTACAAAGAAAGTCTATTACCATTCTAGACAACAGTGATGAGGTGTTAGGTTTTAGCATCTTCCTTATCGTTGTCATTAACTTGCTCAATCCAGGCTAGGGTAAGGGTGGAGATTGTTGCTAGTTTCCTGAGTTCCTCTACCAATGTAAATAGGGCATTCATCACTTTGTTTTCTCAGCCCTTCTTGCCTAGAATTTTGTAGTCTATAGCCCATGCAGCTATGTTAACCCTTTTTTCTAGAATTGGGGTTGTCATATTTTAGGTCAGCAAATACTTAAGACTCTCATGGTCAATCTAAATTATGAAGCTACCCACCTCTAAGTAATGTCTCCATTTGTTCATTGCCATCAATAGAGTAAAAAACTCCTTTTCAAAGGTAGAATGACCTTGATTTTTAACAGAAAGTAACTAACTCATGAATGCTAAGGGCTACCTATTCTACATAAGAACAGTCCCTATTCCCTTGTTACTAGCATCAACCTCCAACTTAAAAGGCTTGGAGAAATCTAGCATGGAAAGTACTAGAGCTCTGGTCGTGGTGCCTTTAAGCTCTTCAAAGGCTTAAGCCACCTTTAGATTCCAATGGAAAGTGTCCTTCCTTAGCAAATTAGTAAGTTCTCTACTAATCCTCCCACAGTCCTTGATGAACCTCTAGTAACACTTGGTTAATCTTAAGAGGTCTTTGAGGGATTTTATGGACTTGGGTGTGGGCCATTTTATCGTGGCTTCTATCTTGATTAGATTAATGGCTACACCTTTTAGTGAAATGATGTGGCCTAGATATTCCACCTTAGGCAGGCCAAAGGTGCACCTCTTCAACTTGACAAACAATGTGTTTAAGCAATCTTTGGAAGACCTTTTGTAACTGTGTTAAATGCTTTTCTAAAATCTTATAGTAAACAAAGATGTCATCAAAGGAAACTAGTATAAATTTATGTAAAAAGAATCATATAGTAAACTATTCATTGATATAAATTTTTGTAAAAAGAATCATATAGTAAACTATTCATTGAACTCTAAAAAGTTTCTAGTGCATTGGTAAGGCTAATTGGCATCACCAACAACTCAAAGTGACCATGATGGGACCTAGAGACAGTCTTATGATTGTCATTTGAGCACATCCTTATTCGATGATAACCTGAACCAAGGTCTAACTTGGTAAAGTACGATAATCCATTGAGTTTGTTTAAGAGGTCCTTGATGATTGGTATGGGAAATTTGTTCTTCACCGTGATTTCATTTAGCCTCCTATAGCCTATATACATGCACATTGACCCATCCTTCTTCTTGACCAACAGAACAAGTGATGCGAATGGGCTTTAGCTTGGGCAAATGAATCCTTGTTGGAGCAGTACTACGATTTAGTTTTCTATCTCAGTCATTTCGTTGTAGAGGTATCACTGTAAATGAAGGTTAACTGGCTAGGAATTAGGTTTTAAAGGAATTTTTTGGTCATGGGTTTAATGAGGCAGTAAGTGTTTAGGTCCAAAAAGGACCTTAGGGTAGAATTTGAGTACTTATATCTATTTGGGTATTCAGGTTTTAGTCCTTTCAGGAGAATGCTAGATAAAATTGCTTGCTAAGCATCCTAACTTGAATTTGGAAATTATCACACCACTCATTCCAACTGATCCTTAAAGTAGGATCTAGATTTTTTTCTCATAGCAATAGGTATTCCCTTTTGTGATGGAATTGCAAAGTCATATGCTTAAACCTAAAAGTTACAGGATTTATAGTTTATAGCCAATCCACTCTAAGAATCATGCCATAGTTGCCTAACTTGAGTAGTTAACATGTGTATGGAAGTGTAAATATATAAATTTTTGATGTATGCTGGAACCCAAAGAAACCTGCTTGCACAAACCGTGAAGAATGAACCAAACACGATGACCTTTAATCCAAGAAATACTTGGAATAATTCGATTTGAAATTTGGATTCACGAGAATTGAGGCATACTCAAATCAAGAGAAAACCAAATAAATAATTCATTCAAAAAGATATCAAAAGAGTTCTTCTTGATAAAAATAACCAAAGGTCCTTTATATATTGTTAGGAACTCTTAAAAACCATCAAAATTCATCCCTAAGTGTTTTAAGAAGATTATGAATTGAAAATTGAAAATAAATCTTAATAAAAATACAATTCTTAGGCTCGAAGTCATAGTTTGGATTGATTTGGCATCCTTTGGATTGATTTGAGACCAACCTAATCGTAATTCCAAAAGGTTGGCCGCTTACCAATTTTACAATCCAAACACGTGCGATCGAGCACAATCCTATGCGATTGTAATTGTGGAATGTTCAAAATCACTGCTAAGTCGATGGACTTCAACTTAGGATTGATTTGAGCTCTTTGTGATTGATCTAACCTCTTTTGAGATCGACCTTAATGCCATTTTAAAGCTATTTTCATTATTGTTTTGCACCAAATTGATCTGTGAGCTCCTCTTTGACTTTTAAAACCTTTCAAAACATCCAAAATCCCTTCGGAACTCATGCCCAAGGTTTTTTTTGGTCTTGTGGAGCTCATAAACTTTAACTCATTTCCATAGTTCGACAATCATCCCTCATCTTAAAGAAAAATTGGCCTCAACTCGTTAGGATTCCTAATACCTACAAAACAAAACTCCAAATAAGAAATAATATAATATAATACTAATAATATTCTTACCCTATTCTTCCGCCTTACAACTCAATTTTGTTGTAAACATGTAGACACATGTGGATCTTCACAAGTTGTAAGCTTAGAAAAAATTCCTCTAATCCCAAGGTCAAATATTATAACATGGAAATGCCTCTTAATTGTTTGACATGAAAACTCCCACTCCATAAGATTAAAACAACTTCTTGCCAAATATTTGCGACCTCACTTGAACACAATTTATGGAATTCCCTTCGGTTTCTTTCATTTGACATCCCTAAGGACAATCCCCTGCAAAATCAATCTTCCTTTGGTGACACTTAAGTGTTCTATCGGGTTAGCACAGGCGCATTCCAACAATCTAGTGTTGTCAACATAATGATTGCAAGAAATCAACTCATAAAAATGCATATTAAATACTGAATAATCAATTAAAGCAATGCATATCATCATGCTATCTCTACTCACATATTGTTAATGTAAATGATAACATAGCTCTTTAGCATTTCCTATTACACCATACGTATCACAATTCATGTACTTATGCACAATGTGCGTAACATCTATACTAACTCGTCTATGTGTATGTGCAATGACATAGAATTCAACATCATGATAAACCTCATGCTCAAACATGACATGAATAGAAAGTCCAACACATTCATGTTTAAGCCAGGATTAAACACAAAGATCATAAACTGCTTTGGTATAAGATAACCATACCAAAACTTTGTCATCTTCATGATATGTAACCAATAATATAAGCATTGTGACCATCCAACATCAAGAATATCATGGATATGCAATCCATCACCAAAAGGATTAAGTCTATTATGCTCAAATTCATCAAGTGGCACTACTACAACGTAGTCATTACATGCATTCTTAGATTCTCCATGTGGAAACTAGGCATATGATCTTGGAGTATTTGTTAGGTATGTGCCATGCCCTACATGTAACTCTAGATATCTCAACACAATCCACATACTTTCATCAAAAGTTATGGGATTTTGATAGTTCTCCTCCAAGGTCACACACACATGATGAAATGCAATTTTCCAATGTCACAACAATATCACGCAAACCACCAAGAATTACACATGCAAGATTCTCAATTTCATTAATTCCATTAATTCTCATGGGCTCGTATTGATTGCAAAATTCATTAAATAGTAATTATCCTTAAGATCAAGATTATTAGACAATGCAATATTAAGCACCTTATGTGAATAGTAACTCAAAGAATTATTGGAAGTAAGATTCTGAACCTCTTCCATAGCTTCAATTCACATGGATTCACCAAGTCCTTCACTTCTGAATCTTGATCAATTTGAACTACAAAACCCTATAGTTAACTTTTGTCCAATACCTTTAGGCTCTTGTAAGAAATTATCAATAAAAGAGGTAGGACAGTGTCCTCCTATCACAAACCCTCAAATCTCTCTTGTGCTCTAAAGTACTCTTCTCATCTTTTGTTATTTCTATTTCACTCTATTTCCTCTCACACCCGTTTTCTTCTTCTTTGCTCTCATTCTCTGCTATCTCATTTTCACTTTCTAACTATAGCTCACATTTATTTTTAGCATACAATGGATTATCAAAATACTTGCTTTAGAAAATCTGCAGGAATTTCTTCAACATAACTGCAATCATTCTCTCCCATGGATGTTGTAGATATATCTTCCTTTAATGCTTCATCTCTAGGTTCTATTAATGTCACTCTTGAGACATCCTCACTGTTGGTCTCATCTTCTATATCTAACTAATTCTCAACTTTGCAAACTTCTTTTTCTTTAATGACCTCACCAACAGTCCCTTTATCACCGTGGTATGTCTCTATCATTGACAAATCCAACTTCAGTTCATTCTTCTCATGGGCTGCAACACTATCAGCACTACGATTATTAAATTGTAAATATTTACAATTTACCTCCTTCATTAGTTTGAACGTAGTGCCATCAATCCTCATATGGTCTCTCAACATCCCTATAAGTTTCAAATCGTATAGATTCTCCAATAGCATCTCTACGAAGGTTATACCATATAGATCTTCCAGCAACATCTCTGGAGAGGCCTTATTATGTAAACTTTCCAGCATTCCTCCTCTTAAACTTACGCTTCATTCGGATGACCCTCTTTGCCAAGTCCTCAATGCCCTCATAGCTATGATGCTCTACAATCAGACAATGTTATCATCCAACTTATTGAGAAATCTATTCATTGTTTCCTCAACACTCTCATCTACATTAGCTCTCCTCATGGCATGTTTCAACTCATCATAATATTTTTCCACATTTAATCCATTTTGAGATAAATTATCTAACCTATCACACAACTCATGCTATATGGAATATGAAACATATTGATTTTTCCATTACCCCTTCTAATTTCTTCCATATGGTGATGGAATTGCCTTTACAACTCCTTTTACTACACACAAATTCATTCTATCAATACTTAGCATATTCTATAAAAGAGAGGGTGGCTAATTTTACCTTGCATACCTCTGACCACAATTGAGAGTCAAATACCTCTTCTACCTTCCTTTCCCATGCCAAATATGCATCAGGATTAGCTTGTCCAATAATTTGAGGAATATTGAATTCAGTCCTCCTTGATGACTTACCATCTTCCTTAAAATGCCTCAATATACATATCTTGGGAAAGTCATTAATTCTATTATAATTTTTGAATTTATCGTCAACTGCATACCTTCTTTATCTACTTTGATGTGTAGCTCCTCCTAATTCATGTCTCAACTCCCCTATATCCCGATTCTCGTGAGATAATAAACTGCTCTGTGGGGTAGCCATTGGTTTATGCTCGCTAATGTCTCTGACAACTCTCTCATGTAAAATGCACAGTCTCCCAACATCCTAAAAATATAAGTAATATGGAGTGCAAGGAACATGTATTGTGTGTGTAGAGGTACTCTCATCTTACAAGATGTAATTCACTTGTTTCTTACAATTCACTCGTGTATCACACAAATAAGCACTCAACAATATACTTAGTAGCTCAAATCTTGTGTCCACCTCTTGGAATTCCAAGAAATCCCTAAAAATTCAAGTGATATATCCCTTAATAGTGTGTAAGTACATATAAGGATGAAATTTTGGGGTATGGGATCAATTTAGACACAATTGCTTCAGTATAAGGTTGAAAAATATGTTGGTAGATCAATCTAAGTGCAAAGGATGGATTTGGGGCTAAAAAATAGGAAAAACAATCGACCTTGGAGCAAGCAAATTGATTAGGATCAATGAACAAAGACATAATTGACTTGGGGAGGCTTGCGATTGATCAGTCAACTATGATGGACTTGGAAAAACATCACAAGACACATGATCGCTTGGAAAGAACAATGCAATCAATCCCGTTGCATGTTTTCACAAACTAATTAGTCCAAGCTCCCAAAAATTCAGTCCCAATTCACTTTCTTTTGGGTTTTCATGTTCCACGCCAATCAAGGAACTTTCTAAGATGAATTCTCACATAAAGATCACAACCCTTTTTTCCCTCTTTTTTTTTTTTCAATTTTCTGCTCAATTTTTTTCCTATAATTTTTTTTGCTGCATGTTTTTTTTCCTTTCTTTGTTTTTTTTATCCACAAAAGCACAAACCAAATAGGGAATAGTAATTTACTAGGAAAAACATAAAAAACACCCGTGAATAGTTTTTTCTTTTTTTTTTTTCACTATATGAAGAAGATGGAGAAAGGAGATAGGAAAAGAAATGAGAAGCTATGAAAGATGGAATTTTATACCTAAATTGGTGTCCAAATTGAAATTTGAAACGGCTAGTTTTGATACCAAGTGACGTGTGTGTGGAAGCGTAAAGATACAAATTTTTTGTATATGTTAGAATCAAACGAAACCTATTTGCACGAACTGTGAAGAACGATCCAAATGCAATGATCTTCGATGAAGTCTAGCATAAAAACAACCACAACTATCATGCCCAGTTAGTTGATATATCATGAATTAATTCAAGAAACACCTAGAATATTTTATTTGGAATTTGAATTCACAAGAATTGGGCACACTCAATCTGAATATTTTTAAAATATTTTAAAATTTATATTCAAAATAAACTAAACTATAATAGCATAATTGTATTTTAAAAAATAACAATGGATTTGTTGGAGGGCATTGGCTTCATACCTATGTAGACTAATAAATAGAAAATGAATAAATATGATAACAAATTTACAGGTATAGATATCAAATTAGCTAATCAAACAATGAATGATAAAAAAAATAATTATAATAATGAGCTAATTTTTTTTAAAAAAATAACAAATTTCATATATAAAGACATCGCTATTGTTATAAAATTATATTATAAAATATCTAAAATGAGTGAAACTTTGGTAATCAAATTTATTAAATATGTGGTGATTCATTTTATGTAATCATTTGATTTCATAGTTAATTATATATAATAAATCTTATAGAGACCATGTGGCAAGAAAAAAAGAGTTACAATAATGTGTTAAAAATTTAAATAAATAAATTACATATTTAAGAAATCAATATTCTTGTGAAAAAATAAAATGTTATAAAGTGTCTATAACAAATGAATGTATAACTATCTATTTTATTGTATATGATATTATTGCATAATTATATTTTTGAAAACAAAACAATAAATTCATTAGAAGACAATGATGTCAAGGTTATATCTCCTAATAAACATAAAATAAATTTTTTTTAAAATATAAATATAAATGTTAATTAAATTAAACTATGAAAGAAAGACAAATGGCAACATAAATAATGTTACAATAATGAAATAAAACTTTGAATAGATAAATAAATTTCATATATATTATAAAATATTTAAAACAAGTGAATATTTGCTCATCAATATTATCAAATATGTAATGTGATACATTTTTAATAATAAAATTAATTTCTTATATAAAACATACTACTCTTATAATAATATATTATAAAATATCTAAAACGAGTCAATATTGAAGCATCAGTTTTATTAAATATGTAATAATTCTTTGATGTTATTTTATTTATTTTATAGTTAATTATCAATTTATAAATACCATATAAAACAAATAGTATCAAAATATGGTACAATAATGTGCTAACAATTTTAAAATGTAAATGAATTATAGATTAAAAATCAATATCCTTAACATATGTATTACGAAAATTTAAATATAAAGTTCAAAAAATATTTTTATAAATTATTAATTAGAACCATATTGATGTGATATTACAAATTAAGCAAAAAAAAGTAAAAACAAATGAAATCAAATTTAGTAATGTGTAGAAATTTTTTTTAAGAATTTTGAATGTTTATATGCAAAAGGTGGCAAGATGATAAGTTAAAATCTAATCTAATTATTATTGATATAAATGACTATATCTAAAATCAGTGCAAAAAAATAGAGAATTAATATAACTAATTTAATTATAGAACTTCATAATATAATATTAAGATAATTTTTTATTTCTTTAAATCTATTTAAGCAATTAATAAATTTTTGTTTATAGTATATCAATTTAAAAATAAAATACATAGGAAATAAAACTAAAACAAAAAAGAGAGAGAACGTTAATGCCATAACAAGATAATTGAAAGATCATTTTCCTAGTAAAGTTAAAAGAACAATTTTGATCTTTGCATTAAATTATTTATGAAACTAAGTTAATATTAACATGAAGTGTTTTTTTATAAATTATTAATTTTAATTATTAAATTACACAAGTGAGCCTTTGAATTAGAAATCAATATATTAAATAATAAATTCGAATAAGTTTAATTCGATTTATTCTACTATAATGTTACATAAAGCTGAAATTCTTGTATGATGATTATAAAAAGTTTTTTTTTTAAAAAAATATAATAGATTTTGTATATAATAGTGCAATATCAAAGTTTAAGTTAAAAAAAATAATTCAAGCCAAATATCATCAATTGATTATTCTATTTCGAAAGTAAATTTAATAAACCTAATGCAAGTGATATTAAATTTTAAAATTATTTAAAATCTCTAACTTATAAATAACTATAAGCATAATAAACATACATTTATTTTCTCTTTTATTTGATTAAATCAAAATTTAAACAAGACGTCCTTTATTTTTTAAGTTTACTTAATAAATGTTAGATAACATTTATAATCAAATAATTTTCTTATCATTAAAAAAATTTTCTTAAAAATTAAAATTTGACCTTGGGTTAGACTGTCATCTTCAAAAAATTATAATATAAATATATCAACATATCAAATAAATAGAAATTTCTAAGACACACCAGTTATTGTTACAAAATATATATATGTGTATATATATGTGTGTGTATGTATGTGTATATATATGTATATGTATGTATGTAACATTCTTGTCGCCTTCTATCGGTTTCAAACTTTTCCTATGGCAACATCGATCTTCATTAATCATTTCATTAACCAATGTTTGACTAATGGGTTCTCATAATCCGTGTATATGCATATTTATGCATGTAGCGGACAGCAGTTTACTTACGATTTTTCATTATTTTAATAAATTTAGATTATGTTATGGAAATATTATACTACTGCAAAACGTGGCATTTGGCAACCTTCTATATATGTTGTTGAGCTACTACTATTTTTTTTTTCCCTTTTGACTTTTAACAAAACACATTGGACTGCCATGGTTTAAGTATAATAACCAGAAACGATAACTTCTTTGTTTTTATTCTTAGTCAAAGGAACAATAAATAATTTAACTTTCAATGGGTACAGTAATTCGGCTGTAAAACAAGTTTATTCCCTAAAAAAAGTCAATTAGAAATAAACCGGATTGATATTTAGAGAATAATTAATGGATATAAATCGAGTCCCAAAATTTGATTTTACCGTTGAAAGTATTGTAAAATTAAGAAGAAAGCATTTAAGTTTGTGCGCAAGGTGATATATCAACGGTTACTACTCAAATTTCTATTATCATTTTTTTAGTTTATCAATCAAGACATCACATTAAATGTCAATGGATTCAATTTTAACAAACTTAAAGCCTACAATTGATTTTTTATAAGAGAAATTAAGGTCAAAATTTTTATATCTACGTTACATGTCGGAATTAAAATGATACTTAAAGCATGTAGTTGAGATAGGGATTGCAAATTAACATGATGTAAATATGTACATAAAATAAAATTAAAAAAAAAACAAGAAATTAATTTAACACAATATTGGAATTGCTTGAGTCCATCTCTTGCTATTAGACAAGTACAATCTTTTAGCAAAGTGAGGAAGAATTTCTACGGAAAAATCCCAATAATCCTAACACTTTTCCAAATTCCACAATAATGCATTTCCCATTTCTGTCAACATCTAATGCAGCCGTCCCTCTCTAATCTAGTGTTTCTTTTTACCCTCTCCTTTTAGCTTAAAAACTCCAAACCTTTCTCCTTTCATTCTCCACTGCCATACCTATCCTTTTTCCTCCCAAAACTTCCTCACCACCAACAATCTTATCCCTTCCCTATGACAGGCAAGAATGTCCCAACCAGCCTTGATCTTGGCAACAAAACCAACCTATCAGACATCAAGGATCAAGACCAATTCCTCCCAATTGCCAATGTTGGCCGAATCATGAAGAAATCCCTCCCTCCAAATGCCAAGATCTCCAAGGAAGCCAAGGAAACCGGAGAATGTGTATCGGAGTTCATAAGCTTTGTCACGTGTGAGGCCTCGGATAGATGCCAGAGGGAAAAGAGGAAGACTGTCAATGGAGACGACCTCTTATGGGCGATGACAACACTTGGATTTGAGAACTATGTTGAGCCCTTGAATGCTTACCTCGGCAAGTGTAGGGAGAGTGAGGGTGAGAAGATCAACAGCATTGGTAGACAGGAATTAGGTCATGGCTCTAACTCATCACCTACTAATTATGAAGAACATCAGAATCTTGAAAATGTTTCTGCTCGTTTTAGTGGACAAGTGATCTTTGGAAAGAGTATTGAGTTTTGAGCATGGGAATGGGAAGAGATCATCAGCCATGGCCACTAATCTTCACCATGGAGTTCTGTGGTAGGCTTTGGAATGAATACATGAATTTATTGCAGTGCAGTTAACGTATTTTGGGTTAATTGTTGATTGTGTTGATCACATCACCATGTTTGGATCATTGGAATGTTGTGATATGTTCTATATAGCAAAAAGTCCCTAATTTCGTATCTTCACTTTTTTCATTCCTACTTTTAATTGGGTTACTTCACTAAATTTCTGATAAATGAATTAAACTTCAATTGAATATCTTAATAATATGGCATTTATTCGAAAAGAACCTCAAGATATATATTATATTTGTCAAATAAATACCTAAACTAAATTTATTTTAAGCTAGGATAAAAGGCCTTCTAATATAAAAATTAATCATAAAACTGGGTTTTGTTATTATAAACACTCATGATTTACTGTTTTTAAAATCATTAGTGGCATTTATAAGCACCCACAATTTCACTTCTATTTTGATTTTTTATCTCTGTACGAATGATGATTATAGTAACACAAAATATTTCACAACCTCACTCTTAATATTGTCTCAATAACCCAGAAGATTAGTTGTTTGCAAATGCTTTTTACAAGTAAAACTATATTTATCTTGTAAGAATCTTTAAGTGCTGGAAACATAATTTACTTATTCAAAATTCGATTCCAAAACATATAGGGATTAATTGAAACGTTCCCCGTGTGGGAGCACATGCTCCCACTCTAGACAAGTCTGACTTTACAACGAATATGAATAAGATTTAATTGAGGATGGAAATTTTAATTTATTTGATTTTTTAAATTTATTTAAATATATATAAAATATATAGGCAACATTTGTTTGACAGAGATATTTTTGGAAATGAAATTATGTTGGTTGTCAAAATTTTGATAAAAATAAAAATTTAACTTTTTTGAATGGGTGTATATATATATATAATTTATATGATGATAATTGTATCATGTACCTATGTTTGTTTAGAATAATTTTTTTGGTATTTTTTAGGTGTATTTTTATTAAAAAATGTATAAAAATAAAAAAGATATAAAGATAAAATTTAAAAAATATAATAATTATAATGTGTGTCATTTGAGTGAAATATGAAAACAAACATAGACTTTTTGAGATATAAATATATCTAAATGGATGTATGTATGTGTGTATGTATTAATTAAATTGTAAATATGGATAGTGATTAAATTTTAAATAATTATATATATATATATATTCTGTAATAAACAAAAATTTTATACTGTAAAATGTTTGTTTCTATAAAATTTTGATGGGCCGCAAACCAATGAAAACTTTGATCAAACAATGCCATAAAAATATGGGAAGATGTGGCCGGTGAGAATAATAATTAGTGTGTGTATACATACATATATATATATATATATAGCATATATATCTATTAATTTAATTTAAAATATATGTAAATATAAAATAATGATATAAAAAATATATATGATGATTAAATTTTAAATATTTATGAATACATGGGAAAAGAAAATAATTTGAATTTAAAATTTAAATAAAAATTTTGTTAGGTGAAACAATTAGATCCTGTAAATTTTGAGAGCACAAAAAATGATATAAATTTGGAAAAGGAATTCAAATATTGCAGAATTATGTTAGGGATTTATTATTTTGACCTTCGTCGACCATTGGTGTGTTTTGGGAATGAGTATTTATTAATATATATAGCCAATTTTCAAAGATTTCTCTACCAAGAATTTACCATGGATGACCCCCTCCACCGGCCCGCTTCGCTAAACGGCAGCACCGCCGTCAATGCGACTGCGGAGATATCCTCTGACCCGTTTAGCTCCTGCTCAATTGGCGGCCCAAAATCCGCAGCCACCATTGCTAAAAGACACAATAGAAAGAAGGAACAAACATTAGTTTTAGACTCTACATCATCGGCGTCTTCGAGCAATTGTTGCTGTTCCACGTCGTGTTCCCAAAAGGGTATCAAGATTTCTAGAAAACCTAGAAGAGTTCGGGTCGGATCGTTGACAACGACCCGGAAAAGAGTCGGAAATGGTGATGTCGACGCCCTTGGCCTTCCTCTGGGAATGACAATTGCCGCTGTTGTTGCCCAGGTTTTTGAGTTTAAAATCTTGTCTTTCTTTGCGTTTTCTTGTTGAAGCAGGGGAATTTTTGTTTGGAGATTGTGTTGTTTTTTTTTGTTTTAATTTTTATGTATTCTTTTTTTATTTTTTGGGTGTGTAGAAAGACTTTATCTTTAGTGGAGAACATATGTTACGTGAACGAAACCTTACTTCCTTGAGTAAAACGTTTGAGAAATTACGTCTTTTTGCTTTTTTCTCTGGTGCGTTGTTGCTTCGAAGGCAGGACTTTTAAACTCTTAAAGTGTGAATATTCTCATTTATTGATATTTATTGCTGATGTTGGTGTGTTTTATTGAGCTCAGAGGTTTGGATTTTTTTTTGTTGCTTCTATTCATGGTTATGTGGGAAAAATTTGTTGTTTATTCAATGTATATAAATTGCTGTGGAATGGTTCTTATGAGTGTCAGTCGTGTGGAATGGGGTATTGGCCTATGTATGCGTTTTTAGTTTTTTGTTTTTATTTTTTCTGGTGAATTGATTCTTTATGGAAAAGTTACAATCGTAGTGGAAAAGTTTGCATCCTTTTATCATAAAGAATAAAAACTGCTTTATGTGAGTGGACTGATAACTGATTGTTAAGATTTATGATTTTTAGCGTTTTTTGATTATTGGTAAGTATCGATTTTTAACATACCACTACAATTACTCTTTCGGATGGATTCCCACTATCTCATGAAAGCTTCCAGAGTTTGATGGGTTGGATGCTCTTGTGATAGCAAGACAACAATTTTTTATAATGAGCAATGGGGCATTTTATTAATAGCTTAGTGTTGACACCATTGTTGTGCATGGGATTGATCTACATTGAACAATCATGTTGTCAATCTGCTGATAGAAATTTGTTTCTATTTTCAATTCGGTGGTGTTATGATTTTTAAGAAGTTGTTTTTTTTTTTCATCAGAATATAAAACAACTGATGACTTCATACTTGTGCAAGTGAATGCCTGTTTTGGAAATCAGTGTTTGGAGAAGAAAATGCACTATTGGTTAGACATTATTATTAGTAAACCTTTAATGCACAGCCTGGTTACTCTTTTTTCATATCTATTAATTGCATTAGATAATTTTTAGATAGGCTTTTGTGGGATGCCCTGGCCTTGAATTTTCGTATGTTATTTTCCATTTTGTTCTTTTTGCCCATGAATTGTTTGATAAATGACTGTGGAATCATTTGAATGGTTTTGTCTCTATATTTATCCATGCCTTTCAATTTCATTAAAACAGTTCTGTTATTTAATGTGGTATGTTTTGCCTATTTATATTAGGTTTTGGAGAGAAAAAATGTAACTGGGGAGAAGATGTCCATGGATTACTTGTTTAGGGTACTTTCTCTAACCTTCTTTGGTTCTCTGTTGATGTCATATTACTTGCTTTGTCTATTGAGTCTGTTTTTCTGCTTAAGAGTTGAATCCTTATCTCATTTCTGGAATTAAGTTATCAGCCATTTGTATCTACTTTGTCCAATTGAACGCCCACCAAGCTGATCATTCATATTCATCTGGTGGGTTATAGAATTTTTAATTTCTGTGATTATTATATGTCACAGTCATCTCATGTGTTTTGTGTATGAAATATGATAAACATCACACTGCCTTAATTGCAGGTTTGCAGTTTGGCCGTATGGGAATCTCTTGGAAATGTAAGTCTTGTCTAAACCTTGAACTAACTCTGGCTGTCACCTCATACTTTCCTTTGGCATCCATGAATTTGACAATACAAGTAACACTATGTTCTTCTTTTCCTTTTTTTATTGCTCGTCTAAAGCAGGTTTTTGGGGACAAATTTGATAATTTTGTTATAAGCTTTGATAAATCATTTCGGAGTAAATTGATGACTTTGAGATTAATCAGTGCTTCATCTCACAATGTTGGAGAACATCACAAAAGAGCTGGATTCAGAGGGAGTTCTATCTCAATAGAAGGTGACAAACTCAATGATTCTGTGAGTCCTGGGCCTGCAGATGATTTAGAGTCGCTTTCGCATAGGAACGAGACTGAACAACACATAAAGTATCAACATAGCTCTTTTGGAGAAACAAGTAAACTATCACCCTTTGATAGAATAGACGATGCTGTTTGCCAGAATGATACTACGGGTAGCTTTGATCCATTGCCCCTTAGGATTAGGGCTGATGGAGAAAGTTACTCTCGTGAGCAAATGAAGGAGAATTTGAGGACTAATTTGATGAATCAACAACTTGTTCTCCATGATAAAGGAATAGAGCACCAGCTTGCTTGTGGCTCTGCAAGCTCGTCTAATTCAGCCGTCAAGCAATCTTCTGTCCTAAGTACCATAGAAAAATCTATCATGGAGCAAACTCGTTCAAATGATCTGAAGACTTTTGAGATTGGTCTCGTCATGAAAAAGTTGCAGCTTAAGGAAAAACAACTGGCTCTAAATTCTCATGCAAATCTCCTGGAGAGGTGGAAAATATCTATGGATTTCTCTAAGGCATCCTTCAAAGCTAAAAAATTCAAAACTCAGTTACAAGATGCCAGAGAAGTTGAGCTACTTAAAAAATGCTTGGACTTTCTGGTAGCTGGTTTAATCATCGTATTGTTATCCATTGCTTATGGAACTTATGTTTATTCTCACCGAAGAATCGTTGAAGCGACCGAAGCTTGCTTTCCTTACACGGTAAGGATTACTCTCTCTCAAATCGTACATCTCTTCTCTTGTGAGTTTATAATAGACTACAAAAGATTTTCATGTTACTGAGGCATACAGATTTGGATTGCCTGTAATTTGGAAAAAGAGTAAGAAAAAGGTAAATTTTTTTAACCAACATTTGGTTCTAAATTTATGTGATTTTATATCTCGGCATTTTGTTATTATTAGGATCTCGTGTTTTTCTTTTCCTTTATTATACTCCCCTCTTTGTTTCTGTTATTTTCTTTTTTTATTATTATTATTCATAAATGAGTTTTAATACTAAAAGTAACTACTGTGTTCTAGTTATAACCACTGTTTGCGGCAATTAAATTCCTCTAAGGGCATTTAG
Source organism: Avicennia marina (assembly GCA_019155195.1). Taxonomy (NCBI): domain Eukaryota; kingdom Viridiplantae; phylum Streptophyta; class Magnoliopsida; order Lamiales; family Acanthaceae; genus Avicennia; species Avicennia marina. The sequence continues at coordinate 12,925,463 of CM032754.1, read as the reverse complement.
GTTATAGGTTATGATTTACATTATAGAGGGGAAGGTTGGAAAATATATATATTTTTTTAAAAAGGCTTCATTTTCTTCTATTTTTTCACAGCTATTATTATTTTACATGGTCATACATTTGCTTCCCTGTGAGCATTGTACTATAATGTTTGTTGCCAATGAGAATTGATGCTTTTGCATGTCCTTGAGGTGCAAAACACATTGGCTATGCTTGTTTTCCTATTTCCAAAAAAATACACGCATCAATTATTTCACTTTCTAAATTTTCTTTCTTTTTTACTTTTACACATTTTTTGAGAAAAATTCATTTAAAAACTAAAACAAACATAGCCATTAATTTTATGTTTATGATCAGATATATTATTGATATGGTATTGATCCTTGTAATCAGTGTCAATTCCACCAATTGCCTATATTTCGGCTTTGGTTATGTTACAACTTTACTTGTTTGTTTTCAGGAATCCAGCAAGTCTTGGTGGATGCCGAAATATATGGCTGCTTTTAATCCCAGCCTGCAGTTATTGATATGCCAAATTCAAGTTTTAAGTCGCATGTTCTTCAGTGCTCTAATGATTGGGGCAATCGCCTTTTTGCTTATTCAGAGGTCAACTAGTTCACATCAAACAATGCCTCTTACCTTCATACTGTTGTTGTTAGGAGTTGCATGTGGCTATGCAGGAAAGTTCTGCGTCGATACCTTGGGTGGCAGTGGATGTCTTTGGTTAATTTATTGGGAGGCCTTCTGCTTGCTGCATTTCTTCTCCAATACCTTCCATTCTATTTTGTTTTCAATTCTTAATGGACCTATCATCCTTGCAGAAAGGGTGGAACACAGTACCTTTTTTCCATACTGGATGAGAAGGTTTCTGTTCTTTGCTACACTGCTATTTCTCCCATTGTTGTCTGGTTTTATGCCTTTTGCAAGCCCTCGAGAATGGTTTAATCATTTTTCATCAAAGACTTAGGATTTCATGACAATTATAGATGGTTGATATTGCAAGAGCATCCAAACTTGTAGGTTGGCTTTGTTTTAATCCTTTTATCACTTCATTGTATCATTGTTTGTCCGTCCATTTTTATACCATATCATCTGTTGTTTATTGAAGTCTGATGGTAAATTTGGTAGTTCCCTATGTTTTTAGGCTTTTCCAGGGTAGATCTTGCTTCCTGTGCAATTTCTCGAAAATGCCTATTCTTTGATTGTACTAAGTTTCCATGAATCACAGGCCATAATAGAGGTAATGGCTCTTTCCTTGTAACACGATTTCCATTAAGAAAATCTTGTGTATTTAAACCTCTGATGTAATAGGGTATGAGTTGTGCTGTTGCAATACAAACATATGATATGATATTGTATTAGTTAACAGTAGCAGGATTCATTCTTGCCAACTAATGGCAATTATTATTTATAGTGCATAGTTAACAGTAGCTGGAACTATTCTCCTGAATTAATGAAATTGTGCTTTTGATTGCTGTGCTGTTGCTCTGCTGCTGCGATCTTGGGGCTTTATGGGAGAAGAAAGTGCCCATCCAACAACTTCTTTGAACAAGTTAAAAAGTGCTTCTCCATCTTTCACAATATCAGAAGCATTCATAGATTTCTAAAACATTGTTCGTCGAGGACCATATATAAGAAAGTTAATTAATATTCGACTAGTATTATCTGTCCAATTATCACCCATAATGGTACATCCAGTCTCTGACTAAAGACTTTGAATATTTTCAACCCACAATTGAACTCCTTTCTTTCATCTATTAATAGAGGAAGCCTATAATAATGATAAGTAGGGACTTTAAATCCTGGCCCTATTGCAACTGCAACATTAAAAATGTGCTAAAAATATTTTGAATTACATGTATTAATAGGAATGCATGTATCATAAAAGAACTTGGCAATTTTCATATGAGTTCTTTCAGTTGCTTCTTCACTTGCAAGAACACTTTTTATGGTAGGTTGAGATCTAGGAGTAGTCCTTGGAGCAAAATAATGACCTATTTTGCTCTAAGATTTAACTTTGGCACTTTTGTTCACATGTGTTTTTCCTTTTTTCCACACTATGTTATACACTTTTACTTCCTTGTTCTTGTCTATGCATTTTTTCATTCTCATCATACTCGTTAATATCATTCCTTTCTAAAATGCGAGGATCATAAGGATTTTCAATAACATATCTTTCTAGACTTTCTTCTTTTCAACAATTTCCTTTAATGATTGCTCCATATGATATTTAACATCTGCAGGTACTTTAGAAAATTTTCTAATTTCACCCTTCTTCCTTGTAAGATGTTGTTTCATCCTATATATTCCTCCACTAATCGACACCTTCTTTCAATACAAACAACAAGTAGCCTTTTTTTCATTAATAATCCTTTCAACCACATAGTTCCATGTTATATCACTTTTTCCCCTTGGTGATGGAGTTGATGTAGGAGTCGAGCTACTTGTGTTTGTATTTTGTCCACTAGATGACATTTTACTATTGCATATAATAAAAAAAAAAAGACAATTAGAATGTAATATAAAAAAATCACATAGTTGTATATCAATCTTAATGATAGCTTATTTTTGACTTGCAAGAGTAAACAAAGAATTTCAGGCTCCTATTGTGTCATTTTCATTTCAATCTCATTATGTCTTTGAAAAAATGGCATTCTAAGTAAGGAATAAAGAATATTGCAAGTGCAAAGATAAAATTGAGGATTAGTGGAACTAGAAATGGAAAAGGCCATTATGTATAAAGCTAATCATTTCATTGGTAAAGCAAAACAAAGTTCACGCAATTCTTGCATTATTGATACAAATAACTCTAAGAAATGGAAAAAAATGAGCACAGCTCACCAACTCCAAGCCTCAACAACTGAATAAAATTTCCTTGTCACTTTCCAAAGCCAATTGTGGTATGATATTTTAGTAATATCAAACAAAACATCCTAATTTGGTAACAAACATAGCCTTCCACCTTTCACAAAAACGACACAGCATTGAATCATAAAGTTAATAATTTTGTTGGGGATTGAAACGAGGTTTATATTACTAAACTCGTTACTGCAAATCAACATTTGTCTTCGCAATGTTCCCACACATATACTCACTTTCCAATCGCTTATAATAAAATAAATAAATAAACAACCATAGATAATTTGTCGTCCACTACCACAGATCTCTAAGGAAATCCATCATGGTTTGTTTTTACATTAAACTCTAGGGATAAAATAAAGAGGGGAATAGGGGATAAAATAAATTTTGTAGAAGAGGAATTACATTACCTGTGTTGTAGTTGCCCATCGTGTCGTCAGAGGTGGAAAGAATTAGGGACAAGGATACTGGTTGTTGCGCAACTAGAACAATGGAGTTATGGAGATACTAAATCCTGTGCCATCGTTGCAGTACCCTCAAGCTATGTCTGTAACTCCGTGCATTGTTGAAAAAAATCCAACTATTGCACAAAGGTGAAAACTAGAAAGATTTGGAGATGGGGATGCTGATTGTTGCATAAGAATGGAGGTGCAGTGCAGATTGCTTGACTAGATTAAGTGCGTGTGCGTGTCGTTGTGTTGAGAGTGATTGCAAACTGCAAAGTCGCAGAGGGCAATGAAGAGAGACTGAGAGCGTTAGAAATCACTATTTGGGGCTAAATTGGATAATGGCTAATCTGATATATGGAAGCTGACGACTGTTTGGTTTATCTAACACAAGTGGTTCAATTGGTGAATCAGTTGAACTGCGGTTTTTCTGATTTTAATAAAATAAAGTGGTTTTTTAAAGCTTTCGGTTTTTGTCATTTTTTGAATTGATTCATGGACCAGCCGGTGGTCGGTCCAGTTGGACTGCCCGGTTCGAGTTGGTTTTTACAACATTGGTTGGGATTTGTTTACAAATTATTTAAATGACTATTTTAACCTTATATTGTTAATTGAATTATTTTAATACAATGAAAAAATAAATATAAACACCTTAAATAATAAAGCTTACTAAACATATTTGTCAAAAATTAATTAATTCATACAATTTTTTATGATTCAAAATAATCTTTTTGATTATTGTCCCATCCAACAAAATAAACATGCCTAGAATCAAAGCTTATGCACTTATCACATGCCTAGAAGGACATATACCATATCACAAATATATGCTTAAACTCTTTTGATCAATACATAAATACAACGAATACATTTCACATCACACACACTCAAACTAAAAAAACTAAGCCATGTTCTCATATATCATTCTTGATGCATGAATTGTATCCAGTTTGATCATCATAGTGCATATCCCATAGCTTCACCCCACCATACTTGGATGAATCTTTCACTACTAAAAGTACTTTTAAGATGAGCACATTTGCTCGACTGAATCCACTTCTTGCAGTAGCCAGAGCCATCAGCTACCTAAGGAAAACCATGGCGGCATTGATGCAAACCCATTGCTTAAAGATCTCCTCAAGATTAGAGATGCAAACAAATTGAATTTAAGTCGAGGTCAAGTCAATTTGGTTTAAAAATTTTAGGCTCAAACTTGATTCATATTAAATCGAGTCGAACTAGAGCTCATTATTTTTTATTTTTTAAAAAAATTTATATTTTAAAAATTTTACTATTTTAAATTTTACAAGAAATGGAACATTGTAGTGTTAATTAACCTTTTTTAAATATTAATAACTTTTAAATAATACCAAAACATAAAAGTTACGTAAATACTTATTAAGTTAAAAAATAATTTAATCTAATTACGTATGTATTAACTTATTAAATGAATAAATATAAAATTTAATTAATTTTATTATACCATATCTATATTAAAGTGATGGAAGATATTTACATTCAAATAAAATTATATGAAAAGTTGATAATAATTGCATATGTGGATAACTATTTTTCTAATTAGATATTGAGTTTATATAATTAGATACAGAGTTTATATTAGTTTGCTAAAAATATCACATTATTACTATTACATAATTAGGTACTTGACATGTATAAGTTTAATATGTTATACAATACTTTTTATGTATTAACTTGATAGTTACAAAGCATATTAAAATTTGATAAGCAAAAATATAAAATATTAAAAAATAAAAAAGCCCACAAGATGGCTTGCGAGTTTTAAAATAAAGAAAATAGAGCTTAAATTTGGCTAAGCATAGATTCAAGTCATGTTTGAGCTTGAGTTAGGCTCAATACAATTTGAATTTGAGTCAAGCTTTCATCAAGTTGACTTGTCAAGCTCACGAGTTAACTTGGTTTATCTTGCGCTCTTAAGATTAGCCATCCTGTCAAAGCATTGGAAAAAGTTGTAGAATTGCACCCAAACATAGTCGAAAGGGCTTGCTTGGACTGCACCACCTATCCAAACATCAGGAAAAGGTATTTGAGGGGCTGCACTGAGGTACACTTTCTTTCCCCTATTGTGTTAGCAAACAAGCGAAGCGCCAAGTTATCCTAATGCTGATCAACCCCTCCCTTGATGTCAAAGTCTATTCCATCCAAAACCGCATCCATGGATGAGAGGGCTATTTTCCACCCAAGAAATTATTCCACATGTAGCTTGCAACTTTCTTGGCATCATGTACTGAGGTGAGATAGTAGCTCTTGGATGCATTGCTTGGGGAAGGCAACACTTTTGACGCTTTTCACCAGACAAGCCTAAATATCTTTCAGCCCTATGCAACCACCAATGGTTGGATCATAGTGGCCGATGAGGTTGATCACCGGAGTTTGTCCAATGCTAAATATGGCAAGGAATGCCAAGTTTACAAAGTTGTTGTTTCCGATGGCGTAGGTTTTTGCTGAGGTGGCTTCATATCCATTCTCAGATGTGGACAAGTTAAAGAGGCATGATATGGATACGCAGCTTTACATTTAGTTCTTGGTGATTGTTTATGCATTTAGCTTATCTTGGCTACTAGAATGAAGTGACCTATAATTGTTGTGGAGACTCTTATTCATTTTTCTAGTTCCATATAAGTTATTTGAGTACTTTCAATTTCTATAAAATTAAATACATTGCACTTATTTTAGTTATTTTACTTTATAGTATATTTTAAATTATTAAACTCTCATTTTGAATCATTGTGGTTAACTCGAAGTCCATAATAAAAATGCATCTTTATATGTAACCATTTAGAAACAATTTTTTTTTCAAATCCTCCATTCATATCTAAGTTCAATTAAAATGTGCTTTTTGTCACTAGAGAATGTGTTGTAGTTTCTTGAATTTATACCTAAGGGCACAATCTAGGGAAAGAGTCTAGTAGAAATGCACCATATTTCATGTAATTGTTCTCAACACCAACCAACCCCAAAACTTCAATCACCTAGGACAGTACAAGTTAACAGTTTGCAATAATAATCTTTCAAGAATTATGTTTCTAGTGAACTCTCAAGAGCTAATTGCACTACCTAGTGTTAGAATAGAACAACACAAGTGATTGCTTTCTTTCGCATTCAATTGATTGTCACCAAAATTGATGTTTCCTATAGATATAGAACAGTTTTGATTGGTTCGTCTCCATTTCCATAGTCTTCTTACATGTAAAAGTTTACAGACAAAACTTGCACACCCATCTTTGTTGAATTCTTGTGCCTCCTAAATAGACAGTTGTGTAGATAACTGAGCTAAAATTCACCATGAAACTCATGTAATAATGAACAAGTTGCTACCTTTCATGCACTTGTCTTTTGCATGTCAATCATACGACCTTGTGAGCCTTCCCCTACTATATGTTGATGAACAATGACAGTACCACAAGATTAAGAAAAGGATCATTTCCAAACCCAGAACACGGTATTGATACATTGATGCAACTACAAACCTAGGATGTGATGCCTTTATCTGGCATCATGCGTAGGGGAGCAATAATGTGGAAACAACAAATAGAAAATCAATAGTGTTTTATGCACAAAGTAATCAAATTAATGAACTTTGAGTTTAAATTTGTGAATATTTCTATTTTTTTTAACCAACAGAAGGCAAGTACGATTACTAAATATATCAATAGACAAAATGCGCACTACCATAAATTCAACAGAGAAGTTAGGAAAGTGAAATAAAGTTTGTGATTATCTTGCTTAGTTACAACTTTAGTTGGTGGTGATGGGGAATAATGGCTACAATAGACTTGTAAAGTAATGAAAATAAAATAAATGTAAAAGTGGTTTTAGACTCCTTGCAGTTACAACAGACATCGAGGAGGTCATTTGAAAAGGTTTGTAGTATGGTATATTGGCAAAACCTTATTCACATGTTTCCCAGCTTCAAAGGAAAAAGTTTCAATGGGTTGCAATGTGATCAAGCCGAATGCAACTCTAACAAGGAATAGATACATTCTTGCCATCGTTTGAAATTTTCATTGGCAAAAATTTCAATCTTGAACACATCTAGGAAAGGTGTGGAATACAGCAGTATAACAAGGATTTGAAAATATTTTGGAACCGTATTAGCAACAAAACCAAGTGCAGGGAACTGGAGATGCCATAATTCCTTGAGATTGTATGGCAATAATGGCAAAAAATGAATTGTAACAGCAAAATAAAGTGGCCAAAATCATGTTAATTTAACATGGTCTTTGAGAAATTATTTCAAGAATTCAAAATATTCCCCTATAATTAAACAAACTTTCTTCTCCAATAATTTTAGGAAGACTAAGAATTAACAACTAGTGGATAAGAACAATTCCTATAGCATTAGATGGAGAATGATGGAATTAGGAGGCACGAAATAATAAACAGTCATAAATAGAATATAATACAGCAAGATGGAAAGAGAAACAAGTGAATTTTTTTTATTTGAAATGGCAGAGCCATCAGGTGTTCCTAGATGTTTGAAAATACTGATTTAGATATTTGATTGTTAGTAATTAGAGGATGTCATTGCTTAGATATTGGTGGTGTTTTAGAGGGTGCATATCAGAAAGGTGCGTTTGGTGTTGGCATTTTAGCAGGTTCAACCGAAAGTTGCATTTGGTTTGATATTTAAGTTTGATTTTTGGACTTAGGTCATAAAGCCAAAAGTAATTAATATAAAAAATAAAATAAGACCTAAAAATGCAAAATTTGGCATTAGATTAGCCTATTTTTTGTGTGTAGGGAGCAAACTAGACAATTTAAATTGGATTGGCTCAAGTGAAGGCCAATGCACTCGAGTCTAATTCCTTTACCCATTTCATCACAAGTCTATTATCGGACAATATTTAAAGAGATAAAGAGTCTATTCAATCTCCTATGTGGAATGAAAACTTAAATATACTAACAATTCTCCACATATTTCAATAGTTTTTCAAACAAAACTAAGAATTTTGAATTAAACAAGGGGAATTGTTGTTGGATTTGCTTGGTCTCAATATAGTAGATGTGATGTTGATCAGACTATAAACTAAAATTAGACTAATAAATTTGACTAACAAAATTGCTAGTGTAACTATGTTTTATGAACCATTAACTCTTTATTGTATGATAGTAGTTTTATTAGTCACATTACTAACCTCCACAATTGTTACCCATTCCAATTTCGTGCATTTTGGCCATGCCCCATCCTAGTTTTTTATAAAAGAAATAATGATTTGGCCAGAATTTTATAGGAGCAGCCCTACCCTCATATAAACAAATTCATTAAGTGTATATTCTTTAAATATACCATTCACGAAGATTATGAATTCATTAAGAGTACATTTGGATGAGAGGATATGAATGAATGGAGTTCAAAAATTGCAAGTAAAATGGAACTTAGATCAATTAGAGGTGGAAAAGAATCTTCATCTCTTTAAATAGAATTGCCCAATAATGGGCTTGTGATTAAATAGGAAAGGAAATTGGACTTGTGCACATTAGCCTTGACTTGGGTCAATCTAATTCAAAAGGGCTAATTACCCCACAGTGTGCTAACTCAATGCCAAATTTTGCTTATTTTGGAGGTTATTTTATTTTTATTATTTTTGTCTTTATGGTTTGAGCTCGGAAAATCAAATTTAAATACCAAACCAAACTCATCCTTTTGGTTGAACCCTACAAAATGCTAACGCCAAACACACCTTTTTAATTTGCACCCCCTAAAGTACTAGGCATCTAAGAAGACTCATCCTCTAATCACCAACAATCACATTCCTTAATCACCACTTTTAAAAATCAATAAACACCCTACGGTTTTGTTAGTCCAAACCATCAAAAATTTCACATACTTCTCTCTCTTTGATTCTCTTCATGTTACATTATGTTTTGTTTGTTATTATTTTTTGTCTCCTACTTCATCATTCTCCTCTTGCTAGTGCTGGAATTGTTCTTATCCACTAGTTGTAAATTCCTAGTCTTCCTGCAGAGTAAAGCTTGTTTGATCTTAAAAAATATTACTAATTGTTGAAATGATTCTTCAAGGGCAATGTAATGTTGACATGAATTAAGCTACTTTATTTTGCTTTAGCATTTCATTTTTGCTAGTATTCTCGTACAGGTGCTTAATCAAAAAATGATATGCTAAAACTAAAAATCGAAACATATCCAAATTTCCAGCATACCTCCTGGCTTCATCCAAGTTTGAATTCTCATGGAAACTTGGAACTTGATCAGCCTAACTGCGTATAGCTAAAATATTGTTGCCCGAGATGATTTGGCATATCAGTTACACAAAGAACATTGAATTGAGTAAACATCAATTCAAAGGTCGAATCATGCATACATAGAGAAGGTATGTAACCGCTTATGTATGTATTTATAAATTCCTTCAACTTTTTAGCCATTGGATACAACACAATGAAGATTCTGTAAATAAACCATATGATATCAAAAACCTAAGACAAAGAGGTGAAACTTGACCAAGAAGGAAATCTTAACATTTTGAATTGCCCACTTCAAGCAAAATGAAGGGATTTAGCTAGTTAGAGAATCAAGCGAAACGACATTGTTAAGAATATTCTCCTGTTTCAATTAGAACCCTTTGATTTATTCACTTTACTTGTATAAGTTGATTTAGTTAGTTTATTTTTGTTTAAGAGATCTCTATATTTTTGGTATAATTCTATCACTTCATGTTACGTAATTGGAGATTAAATCATTGTAATATACACAAGAATTATAAAAGAAATTTTTTGCTCACATGGTACATATTTTCTCTTAAAAAAAACTAAAAAACGAAAAAAAGGGAGAAAAAAGGGGGCGCCATGAACCTTAATCCGACTGTGAAAACTCCAACGACGGCAAAAACCCTAATCTGACACCGTCGCTACCTCCAAGTCAACAACCTCGCCTGGCTCGACTATAGTATTGGCGCCTGTTCATTGCCACTACCTAGAATCAGCGTTCGTGACTCGAGATCCTAATCGATTGAAGCCCGTCTCCTCGCTCACGCAGTTCTGCGCATAGTTGCTCTCATCTCATCGCTCCCTACCGTTGCACTCTCTCACTGTTTGTCGACCGAAACAGAGAGCCAACGCCCGTTCAAATTTTTTGGCACAGTCACCCGCTCGATTTCTTAGTGTCGCTGCCTGTTCAACTTCTTGGGGTGCCCGACCATGTTCAAACACCAGCACCCACTATTTCTCTCCCTCTCCTCGCCGCCTTTCTCTTGTCGGCCACAGTAGACGAAGGCCCACCCGTGACAGCCTCCAAGTCCAGTTTGGCGTGTAGATGTTTTGGTAACACGGGACTAACAAGTTTCTCTATTTCTAAATGGTCAAAATTATGTTTCGTGATCTCCAGCGTTCAAATTATTTTTGAGGCGCAAGATAAGTTACAGCATGTTTTAACTAGACATTCTAAAGACAAAGCCTATTTAGCCTAGAAGCAAGCCAACAGTTGTGTTATGACCGAGCTTCTCAATCAATGTTTTAAAAATCGGACCGGTGACTTGAATCGGAAAATCTAATGGGTCACTGTGTTACTAGTCCGACCGGTTGAACTGTTGAAAAAACTGGTTATTTTAATAATATAATATTATATATATTACTATAAAAATAATTTACAAAATAAATGAAATCCAATATAATAATAGACAATAAAATAAGTTTTAGATGTAATGTTAAAAATTAAATAATTTAACTAAAATAAAAATTTATTACACAAATTAAAAAACATATTAAATTCAAAATGATTAAAAGTATAAAATTAGAAAATAATTTTGAAAAATAAACATATTAATTAATATGACCCATTTTAATTTTAAGATACAATAATTCAATTTTCAAAATATTAATTAGAAAAATAAAAGGATAAAAATTATTAAAAACAAAAGTCAAAATAAAAATTGTATATTTAACTAATATTAAGGAGTTGTAAATGTCAGAAAATTTTGGAAAGAGTTTAAAAATTTATTTTGTAATTTTTTCAAAAAAAATTGTTAAAAATTTCTTTTGTTTTTTAATTTTTTAGATAAAACCGGTTTTTAGCCCGTTTTAACCGGTTCAAACCGGTTTTGACCAGTTTTTGACCGGTTTTTGACTAGTTCTCACCGGTTCTATACATGTTTTATTTTTATACTTTAATCAAACTGGAAAACCGACCGGTTCCCGGTCGAACCGATCGAACCGGTCAGTCCGGTCCGGTCCGATTTTTAAAACACTGTTCTCAATAGGATGGTGGAGTTTGTTAGGTCCAACATTATGTTTTTGACTTCAACAAAAGACATGTGAGATGCATTACATGATACGTACTCCCATAAAAGAAATATTTCCTGTATATTTGATCTATATGCAAAGTTATTTACTTTGCGACAAGATGAACAATAAGTGTCAAACTACTTTGATACACATGAAGGGATGCTCAAACGCTGAAGAACTAATGAGAGGAATTCTTGGTGGCAAAATTTGTATAAAGCTTAGATCCCGCACTTCAAAATATGCGTGGCATTTTGATAATGTTCCCACACTATCCAATGCACTCTCTCAAGTGCTCCAAGTTACCACAAGAAATAATAGTTCTGAGTCCTCTACCACCACTGACGGCTCTACTATGGCATCTCATGGTCGAGAAAATCCCTATGGATGCAACAGTGGATAGGGATGTGATGGTTCCAAGAATTCATGACCATGCACTTATTGTGAATGCTCAAATCATCCCTCTAAAAAATGTTTGGCAAAGTTTCGAAAGCATGAGTAGGTTAACACAAGCTCCAACAACTCTGAGATGTTTGAACAAGTAGAGGAAAAAAGTTTCCTTAGCATGAGCATCTGTTTAAGGCTTCCCATAACTAATCAGGCTACCACTACCATTACCACTACCATCACAGATGCCTTTAGTGCCTCATCTGGTATGTTGTAGATGTTAGACTCTAGCACAACTACTTATATCATGAGTCATATGTCCTCATTCTCTTCTGTGTTTTCTTCTCCACATATGCCACCTCTTTGACTAGTGTTACTCCCTCATCATTGAAGTGGATGTGGTCACCTTAAATAAACATGTTACCCTTAAGAATGTCTTATTTTAACCATGTCTTCCAATTAGTTGACTATCCATTAGTTAAATAACTAAAACACACAACTATTTGGTAACCTTCTACTTTTCTCATTGTCTTTTAGAACCTGCAAATGAGGCAAATGATTAGTGAAAGTCAAGAGCGTGCAAGCTTGTATTATTTGGACACTTATACACCCATTTCCAGTCAAATACTCTTTACTGACACGTTTCCCTTCTTGTGGCATTGTCGTCTAGGTCACCCATCTTTGATCAAATTAAAATAGTTACTGCCTGTTAAGTCGTCTAGTCTAGAATGCAAGTCCTTTGAACTAGGTAAGCATCACCATGCTTCATTTCAACTTAGAGTTAATAAAAGAAGTCCTACCCCATTTGATGTCATTCTTTGAGATGTTTGGGGCCCTAGTAAAGTAGTCACATGGAGGTTTCTAATACTTTATTATATTTATTGATGTCTTTTCTATAATGACTTGGTTGTACCTGCTCCATGAAAGGTCTGAAATTTCCCATGTGCTCAAGTCATTTCATCATAAAATAAAACCTAATTTTCCATTGGCTTATGAATTCTTTGAACTAACAATACATTGGAATTTACTCAACAACTAGTTTCCTCCTTTTGTGAGTCTCATGGGACTCTTCATCAAACCACAATTCCTTTTTCCTCACAACAAAAAGGGGTAGCTAAATGCAAGCATCGTCACATTCTTGATGGTGCTCACACACTAACGAGTCACATGAATGTTCGTAAGTACCACTAGGGGGATGTTGTCCTTGGTGTAGCTTTCTTAATCAATTGTATGCCTTTAAGTGTTCTAAATGGTAACATTCCCTTTTCCTATCTCTTTCCTGAAAAATCCTTATTTCCTATACCTCCTTTGGTTGTACTTGCTCTGTCTATCGCTTTTCCTCAAGCTAAGACAAATTGTCTCCTAGATTAGTTTAATGCATATTTTTGGGATATTTTTGAACACAAAAGGAGTACCCATGTTATGATCCTATATCTCATGGATCCTTGAGCTCTTTTGATGTCACCTTCTTTAAGTCATAGCACTACTACTCTAAAGATTCCTCACCTAAAATGCCACCAGACTGTACACCTCTACATATTCCTACCACACTACCACCCTTAGACAATCTCAAGGAATGTCCATTACAGGTGTACACTCATTGTTCTTGCCAAGGCACACATGTTCCTGCCACTTTCCATCCTTTTACAACTCTACATTTGTCTGGTTGAGATACTTATCTTCCTATAGCCCTCCGTAAAGGTACCCATTCATGCACTTCACATTCCTTGGCTAAGTATCTCTCCTTTGATCACTTGAGTTTTGCCTTTTAGTCTTTTGTTGTATCACTTTCCCCAGCGGACATTCCATGGTCTTATCAATGTGTTAATTCATGGAAATGACTTTATAAATGATTTTATTTTTTAAAGTTTGGTTTGAATAAATATATTTTCAAAATTTATATTTATAAAATTCTTTATAAAGTTTTGAAAATATTCAAAATTTAAGTTTAGTTTTAAAAACATGTAAGAAAGTGTATTAAAATATGTACAAATTCTAATGAAATTGGGATATCACATACAAATATAATTGTGAGGCAGTAATGGATGAGGAAATGAAGGCATTGATCTCTCATGGCACCTAGGGTTTAGCTCTAGCTCCCAAAGATGTAGATGTTGCATGTCGTTGGGTGTTCACAATCAAATACAATGCTGATAAGACTGTTGATCAATACCAAGCTCAACTAGTGGTGAAGGGTTTTACCCAAACATTTAGTGTTGATTATTTTGAGACATTCTCTTTAGTTGCTTGCCTCAATTCTATTCATGTATCCTTCTCCCTAGTCATGAATCAAGACTGGCGCATGTATTAATCGAATGTTAAAATTGCCTTCCTCTATGGTGATCTACTCAAGACCATCTACATGGAGCAACCTCGGAGTTATGTTGCTCAAGGCAAGTTTAGTCACAAAGTATGTTGGTTAAAGACAACCATTTACAGTCTCAAACAAAGTCCTCGAGCATGGTTTAATAAATTCAACTAAGTGATGGAGAACTTTGACTTCCAACAATGTAAGGCCAATCACTCAGTCTTCATTCGACATGGCAAACATAGGTTGGTTATCGTGATTGTTTATGTTGATGACACACTCATATTAAGAAGTAATGAACGGGGCATCGAGGAAACAAAGGCATTCCTATAACAACATTTTGTAACAAAAGATTTGGGGCACCCTACATACTTCCTAACAATAGAAATTGCACATAGTAAGCTTAGGATATCACTTTCTGAAAGGAAGTACGCTCTCGATTTACTTAAGGAAGTTGGATTGCCGTGCTCCAAACTTGCAAATACTCCTATAGATATGGATTTGAGTTTCTAGACTGATACTATTGAGTTCTTAAAGGATGAAGCAAACTTTAGGCTCGTAGTGGGGAATTGATTTACTAAATTATTATGACTCCTAAGATGTCATTTGTTATTGGATTGATAAGTTAGATTGTAGATAAGCTTAGAGCTGTTCATTAAGATGCAGCACTTAGGATATTACAATACATAAAAATTGAAGCCTATGCTAATTATACTGGGGCTAAAGATGATAAGTTAACATTTAGATATTGTACATATATTGGAGGGAATCTAGTAACAAGGGGTAGCAAACAACTATAGCCTAATCTAGCATTGAAGCTAAGTATAGAGCAATGGTCCACATTGCAAGTGAGAAATGGCTAAGAAATTTACTGGGCAAGTTTGGATAAACTCACAACGAGCCATTCCATGTATTGTAATAATCAGGCTACTATGTACAATGCCAATAAACCTTGTCTTCCATGCAAGAACCTAGCACATTAAAAGTTGATTGTCATTTCATCCCTAAAGCTGTGATGGGTGGAAAAATAAGTACTACATTCAATCCCTCATTGAAGCGAGTGGCAGATCTTTTCACAAAGGCCTTAGGTGCTAAATAGTTCAAAGAATTATGTGATAAATTGAGCATGATTGATATATATGCTCGGGGAGTGTTAAGAATATTCTCCCATATCAAGTAGAACCCCTTCATTTATTCACCTTACTTGTATAGGTTGATTTAGTTAGTTTATTTTTGTTTAAGTATATAATTAGAGGATCAAACCATTGTAATATACATAACAATTAAGAAAGAGAAATTTTCTGGTCATCTTACAACTACCAAATAACTATGTTCCAATTGGCTATTTTACCATCCCACTAGATACATTAGGAGTGTCTAGTGTTCATGCAAGATAAAATTTGTAGAATTGCATTTTCTGAAATGCAACCTTTGTTTCCTTGCTAATTTCTGCCAAAGCCTTGTTTACGGGCATCCATTGCCTATACAAAAAGACGGCAACATTGAACATTCATGAAGCAAAAAAGACAAGAAAGAAGTTCTTGGCACTAGATTCAATGGAAGAGTACCTTTCAATTAGCTTTTTTAGCTTCTTAAACTTTCTCTTTCACAAATTTCTGAGGGGGAAAACTTCATGCAACTAAACATCAGAAATCAAAGCACGGAGACATGAGATACAAGCCCGTATTATTATAAAACCTTGAAGGGTTTTTCCTAATCTGTAGGCAACTCATCTTCCCTAAATAAAAAAACTCTCAATTATTGTGTTCCAAGGGTAAAAACACAATGTTTACAATGAGACAACTGAGACTGGTGAAATGCAGACATAATTACATATTACATAGTCACATACACCAGAAAGAATCTGAATTTTTTCTTGACATTATGTTTTACTTATTTAGATATAATGTTTGAGAAATGGAAGGAGAATGAGTGTGTAACATAGTAGCAAATATCGATAAAGATTATGGGTTAGAAAATTCACTCGCAAGGTAACTAATACTCAAACTTCTTCACATGATCTGCCCTTAACTTCAAATGTTTGAGACCAACCCTACAGATTCAACTCTTGGACATAAATGCTAGACTTAAATCCACTATCTAGAAATGGTAGAAAACAAATTTATCAACATATAAATGATCACGGAGTGACCTCCATCTTTAATTTCAAATAGTTAAACTTTAAGTTAGTCATACTGCAGATATTTCTCTATCATTTCCAACTACTACTAAGAATGATGAGGGATAAAATTTATATGTTAATTAGGTGAATCAACTTGAGGAATAATTCATCAGAGTATGTAGGAGAAACTAGGACACAGAAATCCCATCTCACTTTCTTATAATCATAAATAAACAAAACTAAAATATACGTGTCAGAAAATGCAATAAATGCACAAGAATCAGAAAAATAAGAATATTGCTATGAGCGCAAGACAATCTTATTACCATATAGTGATCAAATGCCGAACAATAAATATGTTGAAAAGAAAATTAGAGGAATTGTTGTATTTCATTAATCAAGAATGGTACAATTTATAGTATGGAACAAATATAACCATACAAAAAATAGAAAATATCTAACATATATTTAATACTAAGAATTAGGAAACAAAATATTATTAAACTTATTTTAGATAATAAGATATTCTTAATAAACTTAGCCTTCCACCTTCCACAAAAACAACACAGCATTGAATCATAAAATTAATAATTTTGTTGGGGATTGAAACGAGGTTTATATTATTGAATTCATTATTGCAAATCAACATTTGTCTTCGCAGTGTTCCCACACATGTACTCACTTTCCAATCACTTATCACAAAATAAATAAATAAACAAACATCGTTAATTTGTCATCCACTACCACAGATTTCTAACGAAATCCATCACGATTCGTTTTTACATTAATCTATGGGGATAAAATAAAGAGAGGAACAGGGGATAAAATAAATTTTGTAGAAGAGGAATTACAATACCTGTGTTGCAGTTGCCCATCGCGTCGTCGGAGGTCGAAAGAATTAGGGACGAGGATAATGGTTGTTGCGCAACTAGAAGAGTGAAGTTATGGAGATACTAAATCCTGCGCCATCGTTGTAGTACCCTCAAGCTATGTCCGTAACTCCATGCATTGTTGAAAAAAATTCGACTATTGCACGGAGGTGAAAACTAGAATGATTTGGAGATGGGGATGCTGATTGTTGCATAAGAATGTAGGTGCAGTGCTGATTGGCTAATGGCTAATCTGATATATGGAAGCTACCGACCGTCTGGTTTATCCAACACATAAGTGGTTCAACTGGTGAACTGGTAGAACTACAATTTTTTTGATTTTAATAAAATAGAGTGGTTTTTTAAAGCTTTCAGTTTTTGCCATTCTTTGAATTGATTCATGGACCAGGTGGTGGTCGGTTCGGCCGGACTGCCCGGTTCGAGTTAGTTTTCACAACATTGATTGGGACTTCTTTACAAATTACTTAAGTAACTATTTTAACCTTATATTGTTAATTGAATTATTTTAATACAATGAAAAAATAAATATAAACACCTTAAATAATAAAGTTTACTAAACATATCTGCCAAATATTAATTAATTCATACAATTTTTTTATGATTCAAAATAATCTTTTTGATTATTGTCCCATCTAACAAAATAAACATGCCTAGAATCAAAGCTTATGCACTTATCACATCCTAGAAGGACATATCCCATATCACAAATATATGCTTAAACTCTTTTGATCAATACATAAATACAACGAATACATTACACATCACACACACTCACACTAAACAAACTAAGCCATGTTCTCATACATCATTCTTGATGCATGAATTGTATCCAGTTTAATCATCATAGTACATATCCCACAGCTTCACCCCACCATACTTGGACGAATCTTTCACTACTAAAAGTACTTCTAAGATAAGCACATTTGCCCGAATGAATCCACTTCTTGCAGTGGCCAGAGCCATCAGCTACCTAAGGAAAACTATGGCGGCATTGATGCAAACCCATTGCTTAAAGATCTCCTCAAGATTAGAGGTGTAAACAAATTGAATTTGAGTTGAGGTCAAGTCAATTTGGTTTAAACATTTTAGGCTCAAACTTGATTCATATTAAATCGAGTCGAACTAGAGCTCATTATTTTTTATTTATTTAAAAATTTATATTTTTAAAAATTTTACTATTTTAAATTTTACAAGAAATGGAACATTGTAGTGTTAATTAACCTTTTGTAAATATTGATAACTTTTAAATAATACCAAAACATAAAAATTACGTAAATACTTATTAAGTAACAAAATAATTTAATCTAATTACGTATGTATTAACTTATTAAATGAATAAATATAAATTTAATTAATTTTATTATACCATATTTATATTAAAGTGATTGAGGATATTTACATTCAAATAAAATTATATGAAAAGGTGATAATAATGGCATATGTGGATAACTATTTTTCTAATTAGATATCGAGTTTATATAATTAGATACAGAGTTTATTTTAGTTTGCTAAAAATATCACATTATTACTATTACATAATCAGGTACTTGATACATTTAAGTTTAATATGTTATACAATATTTTTTATGTATTAACTTGATAGTTACAAAGCATATTTAAATTTTATAAGCAAAAAATATAAAA
This sequence comes from Avicennia marina, assembly GCA_019155195.1. Taxonomy (NCBI): domain Eukaryota; kingdom Viridiplantae; phylum Streptophyta; class Magnoliopsida; order Lamiales; family Acanthaceae; genus Avicennia; species Avicennia marina. Next base: position 12,906,533 of record CM032754.1, on the reverse strand, counting down.
TATTAAAAAATAAAAAGGCCCACGAGCTACCTTGCAAGTTTTAAAATAAAGAAAATAGAGCTTAAATTTGGCTAAGCATAGATTCAAGTCATGTTTGAGCTTGAGTTAGGCTCAATACAATTTGAATTTGAGTCAAGCTTTCATCAAGTTGACTTGTCAAGCTCACGAGTTAACTTGGTTTATCTTGCACTCCTATGATTAGCCATCTTGTCAAAGCATTGGCAAAAGTTGTAGAATTGCACCCAAACATAGTTGAAAGGGCTTGCTTGGACTGCACCACCTATCTAAGCATCAAGAACAAGTAATTGAGGGGCTGCACTGAGGTACACTTTCTTGCCCCTATTGTTGTAAGCAAACAAGTGAAGCGCCAAGTTGTCCCAATGCTGATCAACCCCTCGCTTGATGTCAAAGTCTATTCCATCCAAAACCGTATCCATGGATTAGAGGGCTATTTTCCACCCAAGAAATTATTCCACAAGCAGCTTGCAACTTTCCTGGCATTATGTATTGAGGTGAGATAGTAGCTCCTGGATGCATTGCCTAGGGCGGGCAATACTTGTGACGCTTTTCACTAGACAAGCCTAAATATCAGTCAGCCCTATGCAAACACCAATGGTTGGATCATAGTGGCCGGTGAGGTTGATCATCGGAGTTTGTCCATTGCCAAATGTGGCAAGGAATGCCGAGCTTACAAAGTTGTAGTTTCCGACGGTGTAGGTTTTTGCTGAGGTGGCTTCATATGCATTCTTCGATGTGGACAAGTTAAGAGGCATGATATGGATATGCAGCTTTACATTTAGTTCTTGGTGATTGTTTACGCATTTAGCTCATATTGGCTACTAGAATGAAGTGACCTATAGTTGCTGTGGAGACTCTTATTCATTTTTCTAGTGCGATATAGGTTATTTGAGTACTTTAAATTTCTATAAAATTAAATACATTGCACTTATTTTTGTTATTTTATTTTATAGTATATTTTAAATTATTAAACTCTCATTTTGAATTATTGTGGTTAACTCCAAGTCCATAATAAAATGCATCTTTATATTTAACCATTTAGAAACATTTTTTTTTTCAAATCCTCCATTCATATCTAAGTTCAATTAAAATGTGCTTTTTGTCACTAGAGAATGTGTTGTAGTTTCTTGAATTTATACCTAAGGGCACAATCTAGGGAAAGAGTCTAGTAGAAATGCACCATATTTCATGTAATTGTTCTCAACATCAACCAACCCCAAAACTCCAATCACCTAGGGTAGTACGAGTTAACAGTTTGCAATAATAATCTTTCAAGAATTATGTTTCTTGTGAACTCTCAAGAGCTAATTGCACTACCTAGTGTTAGAATAGAACAACACAAGTGATTGCTTTCTTTCGCATTCAATTGATTGTCACCAAAATTGTTTCCTATAGATATAGAACAGTTTTTATTGGTTCGTCTCCATTTCCGTAGTCTTCTTACATGTAAAAGTTTATAGACAAAACTTACACACCCATCTTTGTTGAATTCTTGTGCCTCCTAAATAGACAGTTGTGTAGATATCTGAGCTAAAATTCACCATGAAACTCATGTAATAACAAGCAAGTTGCTACCCTTCATGCACTTGTCTTTTGCATGTCAATCATACGACCTTGTGAGCCTTCCCCTACTATATGTTGATGAACAATGACTGCACCACAAGATTATGAAAAGGATCATTTCCAAACCTAAAACACGGTATTTAGCTTTTCCACGGTAGATCTTGCTTCCTGTGCAATTTCTCGAAAATGCCTATCCTTTCATTGTACTAAGTTTCCATGAATCACAGGCCATAATAGAGGTAATGGCTCTTTCCTTGTAACACGATTTCCATTAAGAAAATCTTGTGTATTTAAACCTCTGATGTAATAGGGTATGAGTTGTGCAGTTGCAATACAAACATATGATATGATATTGTATTAGTTAACAGTAGCAGGATTCATTCTTGCCAACTAATGGCAATTATTATTTATAGTGCATAGTTAACAGCAGCTGGAACTATTCTCCTGAATTAATGAAATTGTGCTTTTGATTGCTGTGCTGTTGCTCCGCTGCTGCAATCTCGGGACTTTATGGGAGAGGAATGGGCTCGACAACTAATGATAGTATCCGGCCCTTTGACTCCCGGTCTGGAGTTCCAGGCCCGTCTCCATACTGGTACATACACTGCGAAATTCTGGCAAAATTGATTGATGCTTTGATGAAATCCCTGGAGTATTCATCATTCATTAATATGTCCTTGTTAACTTTCTTCCACGTCGAGCCAATGAGATTCTTGATGTAGCTGCAAGAATCTTCCTCACTGCAACCTGTGTCATGCATGTAGCACTGGATCGATTTTGGGTTATCACCCCTCTTCAACTCATCCTGGAACCATAAGGAAGGAAACTGACTTCTATGTCCAAAGGTACGTGAGCGTGAGTTTGTATATCTATATTTATATGTAATGTCTGATGAAAATGTAGAGGTGCGAACAGTAGAAGTTCCCAAGTCATCTGCAAGACGTGAAATTAATGATGTCCATTTGACAATATCAGGGTATGTCTGTATGCCCTCCAGATGTTTATCCTCCAAAGGATTTGTCATGCAAAAGTAAGCATGAACCAGAAGTAAAGGACCAGCGACTGAGACCCAGCCATTGGTGAGGAACTCATCTAGGCTTGGCTTATATTCAGAATAATACCATTGCGCCTCCTCCATGTACTTTTTGCAGAGCTCTGCCCACTACATCATCAAGAATTGGAGTTCATCAAACCGAAGTTCCTATCACTATTGATACTGCTCCCAAAATCTCACACTGTTGCACTACTCGGGACTCGGGTCGTGAAGGACTTAAAAGTAAATATTATTTGGGATAAATTACACTAACATCCTCATGAGCTAATATAATTATAAATTATATCTTTATTCTTTTTGAAATTACAAAAACCTCATCCTATGCTTGAAATACTCACATCCTTCTTTTTTTAATTAAAATTTTAAATAGAAATTGGCTATATTATAAAAACTTTAACTATTTTTTATTACGTTGCCTAAATTCAAATTTTTTATTACAAAATTAAAAAATTAGGCTTAAATGCAAATAATCAATTCTAATTTATTACCAAATAAATTTTAGTTCCTGTTTATTTTTTTTATAATAACTATTAGTTAATTATAAATTATTTATAATTATAGAAGCGACTGCTTACTATTCATAAATAATAATAATAATAAAAAAATTTGTTTATTCAAAGTATAATTTTCAAAAGATTAAATATGAGAAACATTGAGTGCACAATTAAACTTATCCTATAAAATACTCTTAGCTCACGTTTATTTTGAGTGGTAAAGTAAGAAACATTGTTTTATTTAAATTAATTACGTGCTGTTTTATTGCCTAAATTCACTAATTAAATAAAGGCTCCATGTAAATTGTAAGATTGTAGAATAAATCACCTTACATGAGAGTTATGATAAAATAATCAAGATATTGGGACCAATGTTTTAAAACTCGAACCATTCATCAAACCGAAAAATCAACCGGTTTAAGGGTTAACAATCTAACCGTCAGTTCAACCGCAGTTAGATCGATGATGTCATAATTATATTAAAATATAAATTATTATGCTAAAAGTTAAATAAAATAATAAATTTAATAATCTACCAAAATTTACCTTTTACGCATTTCTTCCATCACTGTTAAGGATTAAATACAATTTGTCTATATAACAAAAACACCACAAATATGAAAATAATAAATATCATAATCATCCAACATATTAAAACATATAATGGAACAAAATGATATTTTAACAAAAATATGTAGTCAAAATACGAAAATATTTATAATCAAAGTGAGAAATATCTCGCACACTTAATATTTTAAATACACTGGTAAAGCAAAAATAAAATGACCAACATTGTCCAACTACAATAGCATAAACATTTAAAATCATAAAATTTATTGACATCAAATCATTCTTAACCAATGCTCTTCATATTCATGCATAGTACCACTACTACTAGCTCCAACTCCATTACCAATTATGACAGCATGCAAGTTTTTGTTGATATTGAAATAGTCAAATGATGAAAAATCAATATCATCATTAGCTTCCGTTGATTTAATATCTTCAATATCATCACCATCATCTATATTTATATAACAAATAAATATATTACATCTCATATTAAATTATATATTATGTTTTCATGACCATTCTTATATACATTACTTCATACGTATCTTCTCGGGAATGTTTTCATTGCTTTTCCATTATTGGGGGACCTAATTGTGCATAAAGCATATTTTCAATTTCTTCATAATTGAGAAATTCCTCTTCTTCATCTTCTAAAACCCAAACATCATTGTTGTCAATATGCTCATAATCTATTAGATCAAAACTTTCAAATTTCATGAAACCCCTACAGTTTCACAAAATAACAATGTTAACTTGACAATTATGATGCAAAAGCTAAAAAAAAGGTAAGAAGTATGAAAGTGAATTATTGTTACCTATCTTTTAATTTTAGGTTATAATGAACATAAACCACGTTATTTAACCTTTGATGTTCCAACCTATTCCCCTTTTTGATATGTATACATTCAAAAATACTCCAATTTCTTTCATATCCAGATAAAGTAGTTGTTTGTCCAAGAATTCGAATTGCTAACCATTGAAGATTGGATGCACTTCCACCAAATAATTTCTATCATTGATCAAGGAAAAGAAATATTAATAAAATAAAAACCGAAGAAATATATTATAATAATAAAAAACAAGTTTACACCTATCACGTCGAGTGTTCTTGCAAGTCTTAAGAACAAGTTCTAATCTAAAACTCTCCACTTGATCTCGAAACAATCTAGTCTCATGTAATAATTTTGACTTCGAAATAATCTAGTCTCATATAATAATTTTGACTTACTTCCAATTCCTTTAGAAGTAATCATTTCAAGAATGCCATTTATCACCTCTAGTTTATGACAAAATGATGTTTGATTATACTGAAAGATAGGATTAAACCAATAAGTTGTAGCTTGTATGTTCTTCCTCAATTGCCTATCCCAACGACTTTTGATGATGTTTGTATATGATTTATACAATTTCTTTTTGTTCTTGAATAGATTCTTAATGCCTTTTTGTGCTTTATGTATCCCTTCATAAACATATGTTATAGAAGACTTCTTATCCCCATCAACAATTTTCAAAAGATGCATCAACGGTTCCATAATTTTCATAGTAATCAAACAATCATTCCAAAACTTCTTATCCAAAATAATTGCAATGACTTCTTTGGTCTTCCTCTCTCTAGTTAGTTTAGGGTTAGCAAATTCTTTATAAGTGACCAAACCTTTTAAATCATGTTTGTGATGGTATATATTATAAAAAGTAAGAAAAGTAGTACCGAACCTTGTATCGCCTAGACGAAGAATTTCTACCCAATCTTTTCTTTTCCTAAAGCAAGCTACCAATAAATGTGGTTGTAAACAAATCTAGTTATTTGGGATGCTTTGCCCATAATTTCAGCAATGTAGTTCATTTTTGCATTATCTTCCAAAATTAAGTTCAAGTAATGTGCTGCACAAGGAGACCAATTAATAGATTTATAATGATCTTGAATCATTTTACCTGCTGCAACATAATTCGATCCATTATTAGTAACAATATGAACCACATTATTTGGACCTGCCCATTTAACAACTTCTTTGAACAAGTTAAAAAGTGCTTCTACATCTTTCACAACATCAGAAGCATTCATAGATTTCCAGAACTTTGTTCGTCGAGGACCATAAATAAGAAATTTAATTAATGTTCGACTAGTATTATTTGTCCAATTATCACCCATAATGGTACATTCAGACTCTGACTAAAGACTTTGAATATTTTCAACCCACAACTGAACTTCCTTTCTTTCATCTATTAATAGAGGAAGCCTATATTAATGATAATCAGGGACTTTAAATCCTGGCCCTATTGCAACTACAGCATTAAGCGTGTACTAGAAATATCTTGAATTACATACATTAATAGGAATGCATGTATCATAAAAGAACTTGGCAATTTCCATATGAGCTCTTTCAATTGCTTCTTTACTTGCAAGAACACTTTTTATGGTAGGTTGAGATCTAGGAGTAGTCCTTAGAGCAAAATAATGACCTATTTTGCTCGAAAATTTAACTTTGACACTTTTGTTCACATGTGCTTTTCCTTCTTTCCACACTATGTTATACACTTTTACTTCCTTATTCTTGTCTATGCATTTCTTCATTCTCATCATACTCGTTAATATCATTCCTTTCTAAGATGCGAGGATCATAAGGATTCTCAATAACATATCTTTCTAAACTTTCTTTTTTTCAACAATTTCCTTTAATGATTGCTCCATATGATATTTAACATCTGCAGGTACTTTAAAAAATTTTCTAATTTCACCCTTCTTCCTTGCAAGATGTTGTTTCATCCTATATATTCCTCCACTAATCGACACCTTCTTTCAATACAAACAACAAGTAGCCTTTTTTTCATTAATAATCTTTTCAACCACATAGTTCCATGTTATATCACTTTTTCCCTTTTGTGAAGGAGTTGATGCAGGAGTTGAGCTACTTGTGTCTGTATTTTGTCTACTAGATGACATTTTAATATTGCATGTAATAAAGAAAAAGACAATTAGAATGTAATATAAAAAAATCATATAGTTGTATATCAATCTTAATGATATTTATTTTTGACTCGCAAGAGCAAACAAAGAATTTCAGGCTCGTATTGTGTCATTTTCATTTCAATCTCATTATTTCTTTGAAAAAATGGCATTCTCAGTAAGGAATAAAGAACATTGCAAGTGCAAAGATAAAATTGAGGATTAGTGGAACTAGAAATGGAAAAGGCCATTATGTATAAAGCTAATAATTTCATTGGTAAAGCAAACAAAGTTCACACCATTCTTGCATTATTGATACAAATAACTCTAAGAAATGGAAAAAAATGAGCACAGCTTACCAACTCCAAGCCTCGACAACTGCACAAAATTTCCATGTCACTTTCCAAAGCCAATTGTGGTCTGATATTTTAGTAATAACAAACAAAACATCTTAATTTGGAAAGAATTAGGGACGAGGATACTGGTTGTTGCGCAACTAGAAGAGTGGAGTTATGGAGATACTAAATTATGTGCCATCATTGCAGTACCCTCAAGCTGTGTTTGTAACTCCATGCGTTGTTGAAAAAAAATCAACTATTGCACAGAGGTGGAAACTAGAAGGATTTGGAGATGGGGATGCTGATTGTTGCATAAGAATAGAGGTGCAGTGCACATTGCTTGACTGGATTAAGTATGTGTCGTTGCGTTGAGAGTGATTGCAGACTTTAAAGTCGTAGAGGGTAATGAAGAGAAACTGAGAGCGTTAGAAATCACAATTTGGGCCTAATTTGGCTAATGGCTAATGTGCTATATGAAAGCTGCCGATCGTCTGGTTTATCCAACACATAAGTGGTTCAACTGCGGTTTTTTTGATTTTAATAAAATAAAGAGGTTTTTTTAAGCTTCCTGTTTCTGCCATTTTTTGAATTGATTCATGGACTAGGCGATGGTCAGTCTGGTCAGACTACTCGGTTCGAATTGGTTTTCACAACATTGGTTGGGACTTGTTTACAAATTATTTAAATAACTATTTTAACCTTATATTGTTAATTGAATTATTTTAATACAATGAAAAAATAAATATAAACACCTTAAATAATAAATCTTACTAAACATATTTGTCAAAAATTAATTAATTCATACAATTTTTTATGATTCAAAATAATCTTTGGATTATTGTCCCATCCAACAAAATAAACATGCCTAGAATCAAAGCTTATGCACTTATCACATCCTAGAAGGACATATCCCATATCACAAATATATGCTTAAACTCTTTTGATCAATACATAAATACAACGAATACATTACACATCACACACACTCACACTAAACAAACTAAGCCATGTTCTCATACATCATTCTTGATGCATGAATTGTATCCAGTTTGATCATCGTAGTACATATTCCAGAGCTTCACCCCACCATATTTGGATGAATCTTTCACTGCTAAAAGTACTTTTAAGATAAGCACATTTGCCCAAATGAATCTACTTCTTGCAGTAGCCAGAGCCATTAGCTACCCAAGGAAAACCATGGCGGCATTGATGCAAACCCATTGCTTAAAGATCTCCTCAAGAGGTGTAAACAAATTGAATTTGAGTCGAGACCAAGTCAATTTGGTTGAAAAGTTTTTGGCTCAAACTTCATTCGTATTAAATTGAGTCGAACTAGAGCTCATTTTTAAAATTTTTAAAAATTTTACTATTTTAAATTTTACAAGAAATGGAACATTGTAGTGTTAATTAACCTTTCGTAAAAATTAATAACTTTTAAATAATACTAAAACATAAAAATTACGTAAATACTTATTAAGTAACAAAATAGTTTAATCTAATTACGTATGTATTAACTTATTAAATGAATAAATATAAAATTTAATTAATTTTATTATATCATATTTATATTAAAGTGATTAAAGATATTTACATTCAAATAAAATTATATGAAAAGTTGATAATAATTGCATATGTGAATAACTATTTTTCTAATTAGATATCGAGTTTATATAATTAGATACAGCGTTTATATTAGTTTGCTAAAAATATCACATTATTACTATTACATAATCAGGTACTTAATACATATAAGTTTAATATGTTATACAATATTTTTTATGTATTAACTTGATAGTTACAAAGCATATTTAAATTTTATAAGCAAAAAATATAAAATATTAAAAAATAAAGGCCCACGAGATGGCTTGCAAGTTTAAAAATAAAGAAAAGAGAGCTTAAACTTGGCTAAGCACATATTCAAGTCATGTTTGAGCTTAAGTTAGGTTCAATACAATTTGAATTTGAATCATGCTTTCATCAAGTTGACTTGTTAACCTCACGAGTTAACTTGGTTTATCTTGCACTCCTAAGATTAGCCATCCTATCAAAGCATTGGCAAAAGTTGTAGAATTGCACCCAAACGTAGTCGAAAGGGCTTGCTTGGACTCCAGCACCTATCCAAGCACCTATCCAAGCATTAGGAAAAGGTAATTTGAGGGGCTGCACTAAGGTACACTTTCTTGCCCTTATTGTTGTAAGCAAACAAGTGAAGTGCCAAGTTGTCCCAATGCTGATCAACCCCTCCCTTGATGTTAAAGTCTATTCCATCCAAAACCGCATCCATGGATGAGAGGGCAATTTTCCGCCCAAGAAATTATTCCACAAGTAGCTTGCAACTTTCCTGGCATCATGTACTGAGGGGAGATAGTCGCTCCTGGATGCATTGCTTGGGGAGGGCAACACTTTTGACGCTTTTCACTAGACAAGCCTAAATATCGGTCAGCCTTATACAACCACCAATGGTTGGATCACAGTGGCCGGTGAGGTTGATCACTAGAGTTTGTCCATTGCCAAATGTGGCAAGGAATGCCAAGTTTACAAAGTTGTAGTTTCCGATGGCGTAGGTTTTTGCTGAGGTGGCTTCATATCCATTCTCTAATGTGGACAAGATAAGAGGCATGATATGAATATGCAGCTTTACATTTAGTTCTTGGTGATTGTTTACACATTTAGCTCATATTGGCTACTAGAATGAAGTGACCTATAGTTGCTGTGGAGACTCTTATTCATTTTTCTAGTGCGATATAGGTTATTTGAGTACTTTAAATTTCTATAAAATTAAATACATTGCACTTATTTAAGCTATTTTATTTTATAGTATATTTTAAATTATTAAACTCTCATTTTGAATCAATGTGGTTAACTCGAAGTCCATAATAAAAATGCATCTTTATATGTAACCATTTAGAAACAATTTTTTTTTCAATTCCTCCGTTCATATGTAAGTTCAATTAAAATATGCTTTTTGTCAATAGAGAATGAGTTGTAGTTTCTTGAATTTATACTGAAGGGCACAATCTAGGGAAAGAGTATAGAAAAAATACACCATATTTCATGTAATTGTTCTCAACATCAACCAACCCCAAAACTTCAATCACCTAGGGCAGTACAAGTTGACAGTTTGCAATAACAATCTTTCTAGAATTACGTTTCTAGTGAACTCTCAAGAGCTAATTGCACTACTTAGTGTCAGAATAGAACAACACAAGTGATTGCTTTCTTTCGCATTCACTTGATTGTCACCAAAATTGATGCTTCCTATAGATATAGAACAGCTTTTGTCGGTTCGTCTCCATTTCTATAGTCTTGTTACATATAAAAGTTTACAGACAAAACTTGCACATCCATCTTTGTTGAATTCTTGTGCCTCCTAAGCAGATAGTTGTGTGAATATCTGAGCTAAAATTCACCGTGAAACTCATGTAACAGCGAGCCAGTTGCTCCCTTTCATGCACTTGTCATTTGCATATCAATCATACGACCTTGTGAGCCTTCCCTTACTATATGTTGATAAACAATGACTGCACCACAAGATTAAGAAAAGGATCATTTCCAAACCCAAACCACGGTATTTAGCTTTTCCAGGGTAGATCTTGCTTCCTGTGCAATTTCTCGAAAATGCCTATTCTTTCATTGTACTAAGTTTCCATGAATCACAGGCCATAATAGAGGTATTGGCTCTTTCCTTGTAACACGATTTCCATTAAGAAAATCTTGTGTATTTAAACTTCTGATGTAATAGGGTATGAGTTGTGCAGTGGCAATACAAACATATGATATGATATTGTATCAGTCAACTGTGGCAGGATTCATTCTTGCCAACTAATGGCAATTATTATTTATAGTGCATAGTTAACAGTTGCTGGAACTATTCTCCTGAATTAATGAAATTGTGCTTTTGATTGCTGTGCTGTTGCTTCGCTGGTGCGATCTTGGGACTTTATGGGAGAAGAATGGGCTCGACAACTAATGATAGTATCCGGCCCTTTGACTCCCGGTCCAGAGTTCCATGCCCATCTCCATACTGGTACATACACTGCGAAATTCTGGCAAAATTGATTGATGCTTTGATGAAATCCCTGGAGTATTCATCATTCATTAATATGTCCTTGTTAACTTTCTTCCACGTCGAGCCAATGAGATTCTTGATGTAGCTGCAAGAATCTTCCTCACTGCAACCTGTGTCATGCATGTAGCACTGGATCGATTTTGGGTTATCACCCCTCTTCAACTCATCCTGGAACCATAAGGAGGAAACTGACTTCTATGTCCCAAAGGCACGTGAGCATGTGTATGTGTCTATATATTTATATGTAATATCTGATGAAAATGTAGAGGTGCGTACAGTAGAAGTTCCCAAGTCATCTGCAAGACATGAAATTAATGATGTCCATTTGACAATCTCAGGGTATGTCTGTATGCCCTTCAGATGTTTATCCTCCAAAGGATTTGTCATGCAGAAGTAAGCATGAACCACAAGTAAAGGACCAGCGATTGAGACCCAGCCATTGGTGAGGTACTCATCTAGGCTTGGCTTATATTTAGAATAATACCACTGCGCCTCCACCATGTACTTTTTGCAGAGCTCTGCCCACTACATCATCAAGAATTGGAACTGAGGTGATAACAATAACAAAAAGAAAACTAGGTAAGAGAGTTTGAAGGAGAAAGATTTCAGTTTTATGCACCCTGCTTGTGGAGTGTGGGATAATGTTGTATCCTTGGTCTCTGAAGACATCGTATGCCGTTTGATTAATCGTGTTAAACAGAGCAAGGAAGCATATTTTCATGTACTCTGGAAGGATTTGCAAGTCATTGATGTCCCAGCTGAAAAGAAAACGAAGAGTAAGTCTTCTTGAATTAGTGTTGGCATCTCTTTCTGTCATAGATTCTACACTGTTAATTATTATGGACTAACCTGTGGACTATGTCTGTGAACAGCTCCAATTCATCCAGAGTGCCATGGACATCGTAAATATCATCAATAAATATGCATAACTGAATTGTGGACCATTAGAAAAAAAAATATGACCAAATAGATTTTAGTTCTTGTTTATTTTTGTTATAATAACTATTGGTTAATTATAAATTATTTATAATTATAGAAGCGACTGCTTACTATTCATAAATAATAATAATAAAATTTGTTTATTCAAAGTATAATTTTCAAAAGATTAAATAAGAGAAACCTTGAGTGCATGATTAAACTTATCCTAAAAAATACTCTTAGCTCATGTTTATTTTGAGTGGTAATGTAAGATACATTGTTTTATTTAAATTAATTACGTGTTGTTTTATTGCCTAAAGTCACTAATTAAATAAAGGCTCCATGTAAATTGTAAGATTGTAGAATAAATCACCCTACATGAGAGTTATGATAAAATAATCAATATTTTGGGACCAATGTTTTAAAACTCGAACCATTCATCAAACCGAAAAATCAACCGGTTTAAGGGTCAACGGTCTAACCGTCAGTTCAACCACAGTTAGATCGATGATGTCATAATTATATTAAAATATAAATTATTATGCTAAAAGTTAAATAAAATAATAAATTTAATAATCTACCAAAATTTACCTTTTATGCATTTCTTCCATCACTATTAAGGATTAAATACAATTTGTCTATATAACAAAAACACCACAAATTTGAAAATAAAAAATATCATAATCATCCAACATATTGAAACATATAATGGAACAAAATGATATTTTAATAAAAATATATAGTCAAAATACGAAAATGTTTATAATCAAAGTAAGAAATATCTTGCACACTTAATATTTTAAATACACTGATAAAACCAAAATAAAATGACCAACATTGTCCAACTACAATAGCATAAACATTTAAAATCATAAAATTCATTGACTTCAAATCATTCTTAATCAATGGTCTTCATATTCATGCATAGTACCACTGCTAATAACTCCAACTCCATCACCAATTGTGATAGCATGCAAGTTATTGTTGATATTGAAATAGTCAAACGATGAAAAATAAATATCATCATTAGCTTCTGTTGATTCAATATCTTCAATATCATCACCAATATCTACATTTATATAACAAATAAATATATTAAATCTCATATTAAATTATATATTATGTTTTCATGACCACTCTTATATACATTACTTCATATGTACCTTCTCGGGAATGTTTTCGTTGCTTTTCCATTATTGGAGGATATAATTGTGCATAAAGTATATTTTCAATTTCTTCATAATTGAGAAATTCCTCTTCTTCATCTTCTAAAACCCAAGCGTCATTGTTGTCAATATGCTCAAAATCTATTAGATCAAAACTTTCAAATTTCATGAATCACCTACAGTTTCATAAAATAACAATGTTAACTTGACAATTATGATACAAAAGCTAAAAAACATGTAACAAGTGTGAAAGTAAATTATTGTTACCTATCTTTTAACTTTAGGTTATAATGAACATAAACCAAGTCATTTAACCTTTGATGTTCCAACATATTCCTCTTTTTGGTATGCATACGTTCAAAAATACTCCAATTTCTTTAATATCCAGATAACGTACTTGTTTGTCCAAGAATTCGAATTGCTAACTGTTGAAGATTGGGCGCACTTCCACCAAATAATTTTTACCATTGATCTAGGAAAAGAAATATTAATAAAATAAAAACAGAAGAAATATATTATAATAATAAAAAATAAGTTTACACCTATCAGGTTGTGTATTCTTGTAAGGCTTAAGAGCAAGTTCTAATCTAAAGCTCTCCATTTGATCTCGAAACAATCTAGTTTCATATAATAATTTTGACTTACTTCCAGTATCTTTAGAAGTAATCATTTCAAGAATGCCATTTATCACCTCTGGTTTATGACAAAATGATACTTGATTATACTGAAAGATAGGATTAAACTAGCAAGTTGTAGCTTGTATGTCCTTCCTCAATTGCCTATCCCAATGACTTTTGATTATGTTTGTATATGATTTATACAATTTCTTTTTGTTCTTGAATAGATTCTTAATGTCTTTTTGTGCTTTATGCATCACTTCATAAACATATATTATAGAAGACTTCTTATCTCCATCAACAATTTTCAAAAGATGCATCAAAGGTTCCATAATTTTCATAATAATCAAACAATCATTCCAAAACTTGTTGTCTAATATAATTGCAATGACTTCTTTGGTCTTCCTCTCTCAAGTTAGTTTGGAGTTAGCAAATTATTTATAAGTGACCAAATCTTTTAAATCATGCATGTGATGGTATATACTATAAAGAGCAAGAAAAGTAGTACCAAACCTTGTATCACCTGGATAAAGAATTTCTATCCAATCTTTTTTTTTCCTAAACCAAGCTAACCAATAAATGTGGTTGTAAACAAATCTAGTTATTTGGGATGCTTTGCCCATAATTTCAGCAATGTAATCCATTTTTCCAATATCTTCCAGAATTAAGTTCCAGTAATGTGCTACACTAGGAGACCAATTAATAGATTTATAATGATCTTGAATCATTTTACCTGCTGCAACATAATTTGATCCATTGTCAGTGACAGTATGAACCACATTATTTGGACCTGCCCATTCAACAACTTCTTTGAACAAGTTAAAAAGTGCTTCTACATCTTTCACAACATCAGAAGCATTTACAGATTTCCAAAACATTGTTCGTCGAGGACCATAAATAAGAAAGTTAATTAATGTTTGACTAGTATTATCTGTCCAATCATCACCCATAATGGTACATCTAGACTCTAATTAAAGACTTTGAATATTTTTAGTCCACAACTGAACTTCCTTTCTTTCATCTATTAACAAAGGAAGCCTATATTAATGATAAGCAGGGACTTTAAATCCTGACCCTATTGCAACTGCAACATTAAACGTGTGCTAAAAATATCTTGAATTACATGCATTATTAGGAATGCATGTATCATAAAAGAACTTGGCAATTTCCATATGAGCTCTTTCAATTGCTTCTTTACTTGCAAGAATACTTTTTATGGTATGTTGAGACCTAGGAGTAGTCCTTGGAGCAAAATAATGACCTATTTTGCTCGAAGATTTAACTTTGGCACTTTTGTTCACCTGTGTTTTTCCTTTTTTCCACACTATGTTGTGCACTTTTACTTCCTTGTTCTTGTGTATGCATTTCTTCATTCTTGTCATACTCGTTAATATCATTCTTTTCTAAAATGTGAGGACCATAAGGATTCTCAATAACATATCTTTCTTCTTTTCAACAATTTCCTTTAATGATTGCTCCATATGATATTTAATATCTGCAGGTACTTTAGAAAATTTTCTAATTTCACCCTTCTTCCTTGCAAGATGTTGTTTCATCTTATATATTCCTCCACTAATCGACACCTTCCTCTAATACAAAAAACAAGTAGCCTTTTTTTTCATTAATAATCCTTTCAACCACATAATTCCATGTTATATCACTTTTTCCCCTTTGTGATGGAGTTGATGCAGGAGTCGAGCTACTTGTGTCCGTATTTTGTCCACTAGATGACATTTTACTATTGCATATAATAAAAAAAAAAGACAATTAGAATGTAATATAAAAAAATCAAATAGTTGTATATCAATCTTAATGATAGCTTATTTTTGACTTGCAAGAGCAAACAAAGAATTTCAGGCTCCTATTGTGTCATTTTCATTTCAATCTCATTATGTCTTTGAAAAAATGGTATTCTAAGTAAGGAATAAAGAACATTGCAAGTGCAAAGATAAAATTGAGGATTAGTGGAATTATAAATGGAAAAGGCCATTATGTATAAAGCTAATCATTTCATTGGTAAAGCAAAACAAAGTTCACACCATTCTTGCATTATTGATACAAATAACTCTAAGAAATGGAAAAAAATGAGCACAGCTCACCAACTCCAAGCCTCCACAACTGAATAAAATTTCCTTGTCACTTTCCAAAGCCAATTGTGGTCTGATATTTTAGTAATATCAAACAAAATATCCTAATTTGGAAACAACATTGCCTTCCACCTTCCACAAAAATGACATGGCATTGAATCATAAAATTAATAATTTTGTTGAGGATTGAAACGAGGTTTATATTACGGAACTCGTTACTGCAAATCAACATTTGTCTTCACAATGTTCCCACACATATACTCACTTTCCAATCTCTTATCACAAAATAAATAAATAAACAACCATTGTTAATTCGTCATCTACTACCACAGATCTCTAACGAAATCCATCACGGTTTGTTTTTATATTAATCTTTGGGATAAAATAAAGAGGGGAATTGGGGATAAAATAAATTTGGTAGAAGAGGAATTACATTACCTGTATTGCAGTTGCCCATCACGTCGTCGGAGGTGGAAAGAATTAGGGATAAGGATACTGGTTGTTGCGCAACTAGAAGAATGGAGTTATGGAGATACTAAATCCTGCACCATTGTTGCAGTACCCTCAAGCTGTGTTCGTAACTCCGTGCGTTGTTGAAAAAAAATTCGACTATTGCATAGAGGTGGAAACTAAAAAGATTTGGAGATGGGGGTGCTGATTGTTGCCTAAGAATGGAGGTGTAGTGAAGATTGCTTGGTTGGATTAAGTGCATGTCGTTGCGTTGAGAGTGATTACAGACTGCAAAATCACAGGGGGCAATGAAGAGAGACTGAGAGCGTTAGAAATCACAATTTGGGGCTAAATTGGCTATTGGCTAATTTGATATATGGAAGTTGCCGATCGTCTGGTTTATCCAACACATAAGTGGTTCAACTAGTGAACCGGTTGACCTGTGGTTTTTCTGATTTTAATAAAATAAAGTGGTTTTTTTAAGCTTCCGGTTTTTGACATTTTTTGAATTGATTCATGGACCAGGCAATGGTCGGTTCGGTCAGACTGCCCGATTCGAGTTGGTTTTCACAACATTAGTTGGGACTCGTTTACAAATTATTTAAATAACTATTTTAACCTTATATTTTAATTGAATTATTTTAATACAATGAAAAAATAAATATAAACACCTTAAGTAATAAAGCTTACTAAACATATTTGTCAAAAATTAATTAATTCATACAATTTTTTGTAATGCAAAATAATCTTTTTGATTATTGTCCCATCCAGCAAAATAAACATCCCTAGAATCAAAGCTTATGCACTTATCACATTCCTAGTCCTGCATGAGTCCATGGAAGATTCCATCCTCAATGGTGACCATATACCTTAAAAATCATGAACTATTTTCAATGTATGCGCTACTAGAAGAGATCCTAATATGTGGATTGACCGTAAAAAATTTCACTAGAGAGGTTAATCGAAAGCCATCAAATGAGATTGTGGAGTCCACTATGGGGTAGCATTGCAAAAACTAAAAAAGGATGCACAAGGGAAGAAAAGTGGGAAGCCAGTCTAAATAAGCAGAGTCAGTCAATAGTTGAAGGAGGGTAAAAGAGGGACAAAAGAAGGTTATAATTGGAGATATAGAGAAAAGGATAGCCAAACTATATATATATAGTTGGAAGAAATGAAAGAGCAAACAAAAAGGGGAATATCCCAGGAAATTCTTCCTTTTGTAGAGGAAATTTTGATAGACATGTTGCTTAAAAATTTTTGACAAGTAAACATTCCGAAATACAATGGAGCTTTAGATCCTATGGAGAACCAAGAAAAGTTCAGACACTAGGTGCTTCAGCAATAGTACACAAAAAGAATTAAATGTAGGGTAGTTTTCATCTCGTTAGGGGATCAGCATAAAGATCGTTTAACTAAGTAATGGCAAGTGTTATATAGAATTTCGACGACTTCTCTTCATTATTCTTGTATTAATTTACAAGTTGTAAAAGATATAAGTGAACATCAATATCATTTTTTAATATGAGGCAAGGGAATAAAGAGCCTTTAAAAGAATATGTGAAGTAGTTATTCCGAGCAACCCTTAAGACACCTTTAACAACCCAGGAAGTATTAGCTAATACTTTTACCTAAGGATTAAGAGGGGTGATTTCTTCAGATCTCTAGCTAATTTAAATTATCCATTTATTTTAAACACTCCCTTCTTGTGGTATTGTCGTCTAGGTCACCCATCTTTGATCAAGTTAAAATAGTTACTGCCTGCTGAGTCGTCTAGTCTAGAATGCAAGCCCTCTAATTTGGATTTTTTTTGTTGCTTCTATATGCATTCATGGTTTTGTGGGAAAAATTTTTTGTTTATTCAATGTGTATAAATTTCTGTGGAATGGTTCTTATGAGTGTCAGTCGTGTGGAATGGGGTATTGGCCTATGTATGCGTTTTTGGTTTTTTGTTTTTTTGTTTTTTTTCTGGTGAATTGATTCTTCATTGAAAAGTTACAATCTTAGTGGAAACGTTTGCATGCTTTTATCAAAAAGAATAAAGACTGCGTTATGTGAGTGGACTGACAACTGATTGTTAAGATTTATGATTTCTAGCGTTTTCTGATTATTGGTAAGTATCGATTTTCAACATACCATTACAATTACTCTTTCAGATGGATTCCCACTATCTCATGAAAGCTTCCAGAGTTTGATGGGTTGGATGCCCTTGTGGTAGCAAGACAACAATTTTTTATAATGAGTAATGGGGCATTTTATTAATAGCTTAGTGTTGACATCATTGTTGTGCATGGGATTGATCTACATTGAACAATCATGTTGTCAATCTGCTGATAGAAATTTGTTTCTATTTTCAATTCGGTGGTGTTATGATTTTTAAGAAGTTGTTTTTTTTTTCATCAGAATATAAAACAACTGATGACTTCGTACTGGTGCAAGTGAATGCCTGTTTTGGAAATCAGTGTTAGGAGAAGAAAATGCACTATTGGTTCGACATTATTATTAGTAAACCTTTAATACACAGCCTGGTTACTCTTTTTTCATATCTATTAATTGCATTAGATGATTTTCAGATAGGCTTTTGTGGGATGCCCTGGCCTTGAATTTTCGTATGTTATTTTCCATTTTATTCTTTTTGCCCATGAATTGTTTGACAAATGATTGTGGAATCATTTGAATGGTTTTGTCTCTATATTTATCCATGCCTTTCAATTTCATTAAAACAGTTCTGTTATTTAATGTGGTATGTATTGCCTATTTATTTTAGTTTTGGAGAGAAAAAATGCAACTGGGGAGAAGATGTCCAAGGATTATTTGTCTAGGGTACTTTCTCTAACCTTCTTTGGTTCTCTGTTGATGTCATATTACTTGCTTTGTCTATTGAGTCTGTCTTTCTTCTTAAGAGTTGAATCCTTTTCTCATTTCTGGAATTAAGTTATCAGCCATTTGTATCTACTTTGTCCAATTGAACGCCCACCAAGCTGATTATTCATATTCAACTGGTGGGTTATAGAATTTTTAATTTCTGTGATTATTATGTCACAGTCATCTCATGTGTTTTGTGTATGAAATACGATAAACATCACACTGCCTTAATTGCAAATTTGCAGTTTGGCCGTAAGGGAATCTCTTGGAAATGTAAGTCTTGTCTAAACCTTGAACTAACTCTGGCTGTCACCTCATACTTTCCTTTGGCATCCATGAATTTGACAATACAAGTAACACTATGTTCTTCTTTTCCTTTTTTTATTGCTCGTCTAAAGCAGGTTTTTGGGGACAAATTTGATAATTTTGTTATAAACTTTGATAAATCATTTCGGAGTACATTGATGACTTTGAGATTAATCAGTGCTTCATCTCACAATGTTGGAGAACATCACAAAAGAGCTGGATTCAGAGGGAGTTCTATCTCAATAGAAGGTGACAAACTCAATGATTCTGTGAGTCCTGGGCCTGCAGATGATTTAGAGTCGCTTTCGCATAGGAACCAGACCGAACAACACAAAAAGAATCAACATAGCTCTTTTGGAGAAACAAGTAAACTATCACCCTTGGATAGAATAGACGATGCTACTTGCCCGAATGACACTACGGGTAGCTTTGATCCATTGGCCCTTAGGATTAGCGCTGATGGACAAAGTTACTCTCGTGAGCAAATGGAGGATAATTTGAGGACTAATTTAATGAATCAACAACTTGTTCTCCATGATAAAGAAATAGAGCACCAGCTTGCTTGTGGCTCTGCAAGCTCGTCTAATTCAGCCGTCAAGCAATCTTCTGTCCTAAGTACCATAGAAAAATCTATCATGGAGCAAACTCGTTCAAATGACCTGAAGACTTTTGAGAATGGTCTCGTCATGAAAAAGTTGCAGCTTAAGGAAAAACAACTGGCTCTAAATCCTCATGCAAATCTTCTGGAGAGGTGGAAAATATCTACGGATTTCTCTAAGGCATCCTTCAAAGTTGAAAAATTCAAAACTCAGTTACAAGATGCCAGGCAAGTTGAGCTACTTAAGAGATGCTTGGACTTTCTGGTAGCTGGTTCAATCATCGTATTGTTATCCATTGCTTATGGAACTTAAGTTTATTCTCACCGAAGAATAATTGAAGCGACAGAAGCTTTCTTTCCTTACACAGTAAGGATTACTCTCTCTCAAATCGTACATCTCTTCTCTTGTGAGTTTATAATAGACTACAAAAGATTTTCATGTTACTGAGGCATATAGATTTGGATTGCCTGTAATTTGGAAAAAGAGTAAGAACAAAGCTAAATTTTTTTAACCAACATTTGGTTCTAAATTTATGTATTTTTATATCTCGGCATTTTGTTATATTAGGATCTCGTGTTTTTCTATTCCTTTATTATACTCCCCTCTTTGTTTCTGTTATTTTCCTTTTTTATTATTATTTTTCATAAATGAGTTTTAATACTAAAAGTAACAACTGTGTTCAAGTTATAACCATTGTATGCGGCAATTAAATTCCTCTAAGGGCATTTAGGTTATGGGTTATGATTTATATTATAGAAGGAAAGGTTGGAAAATTTATTTTTTTTAAAAAAAAGCTTCATTTTCTTCTATTTTTTCACAGCTATTATTATTTTACATGGTCATACATTTGCTTCCCTGTGAGCATTGTACTATAATGTTTGTTGCCAATGGGAATTGATGCTTTTGCATGTCCTTGAGGTGCAAAACACATTGGCTACGCTTGTTTTCCTATTTCCAAAAAAATACACGCATCAATTATTTCACTTTCTAAATTTTCTTTTTTTCTTACTTTTACATATTTTTTGAGAAAAATTCTTTTAAAAACTAAAACAAACATAGCCATTAATTTTATGTTTATGATCGGATGTACTATTGATATGGTATTGATCCATGTAATCGGTGTCAATTCCAACAATTGCCTATATTTTGGCTTTGGTTATGTTACAACTTCATTTGTTTGTTTTCAGGAGTCCAGCAAGTCTTGGTGGATGCCGAAATATATGGCTGCTTTTAATTCCAGCCTGCAGTTATTGAAATGCCAAATTCAAGTTTTAAGTCGCATGTTCTTCAGTGCTCTAATGATCGGGGCAATCGCCTTTTTGCTTATTCAGAGGTCAACTAGTTCACATCAAACAATGCCTCTTACCTTCATACTGTTGCTGTTAGGAGTTGCATGTGGCAATGCAGGAAAGTTCTGCATCGATACCTTGGGTGGCAGTGGATGTCATTGGTTAATTTATTGGGAGGCCTTCTGCTTGCTGCATTTCTTCTCCAATACCTTCCATTCTATTTTGTTTTCAATTTTTAATGGACCTATCGTCCTTGCAGAAAGAGTGGAACACAGTACCTTTTTTCCATACTGGATGAGAAGGTTTCTGTTCTTTGCTACACAGCTATTTCTCCCATTGTTGTCTGGTTCTATGCCTTTTGCAAGCCCTCGAGAATGGTTTAATCATTTTTCATAAAAGACTTAGGATTTCATGACAATTATAGATGGTTGATATTGCAAGAGCATCCAAACTTGTAGGTTGGCATTGTTTTAATCCTTTTATCACTTCATTGTATCATTGTTTGTCCGTCCATTTTTATACCATATCATCTGTTGTTTATTGAAGTCTGATGGTAAATTTGGTAGTTCCCTATGTATTTAGGCTCTTTCCTTGTAACACGATTTCCATTAAGAAAATCTTGTGTATTTAAGCCTTTGATGTAACAGGGTATGAATTGTGCAGTTGCAATACAAACATATGATATGATATTGTATTAGTTAACAGTAGCAGGATTCATTCTTGCCAACTAATGGCAATTATTATTTAACAGTAGCTGGAACTATTCTCCGGAATTAATGAAATTGTGCTTTTGATTGCTGTGCTGTTGCTCCGCTGCTGCGATCTTGGGACTTTATGGGAGAGGAATGGGCTCGACTACTAATGATAGTATCCGGCCCTTTGACTCCCGGTCTGGAGTTCCATGCCCATCTCCATACCGGTACATGCACTGCTAAATTCTGGCAAAATTGATTGATGCTTTGATGAAATCCCTGGAGTATTCATCATTCATTAATATGTCCTTGTTAACTTTCTTCCACGTCGAGCCAATGAGATTCTTGATGTAGCTGCAAGAATCTTCCTCACTGCAACTTGTGTCATGCATGTAGCACTGGATCGATTTTGGGTTATCACCCCTCTTCAACTCATCCTGGAACCATAAGGAGGAAACTGACTTCTATGTCCCAAGGGCATGTGAGCATGTGTATGTGTCTATATATTTATATGTAATATCTGATGAAAATGTAGAGGTGCGTACAGTAGAAGTTCCCAAGTCATCTGCAAGACGTGAAATTAATGATGTCCATTTGACAATCTCAGGGTATGTGTGTATGCCCTCCAGATGTTTATCCTCCAAAGGATTTGTCATGCAGAAGTTAGCATGAACCACAAGTAAAGGACCAGCGATTGAGACCCAGCCATTGGTGAGGTACTCATCTAGGCTTGGCTTATATTTAGAATAATACCACTGCGCCTCCACCATGTACTTTTTGCAGAGCTCTGCCCACTACATCATCAAGAATTGGAACTGAGGTGATAACAATAACAAAGAGAAAACTAGGTAAGAGAGTTTGAAGGAGAAAGATTTCAGTTTTATGCACCCTGCTTGTGGAGTGTGGGATAATGTCGAATCCTTGGTCTCTGAAGACATCGTATGCCGTTTGATTAATCGTGTTAAACAGAGCAAGGAAGCATTTTTCATGTACTCTGGAAGGATTTGCAAGTCATTGATGTCCCAGCTGAAAAGAAAACGAAGAGTAAGTCTTCTTGAATTAGTGTTGGCATCTCTTTCTGTCATCGATTCTACACTGTTAATTATTATGGACTAACCTGTGGACTATGTCTGTGAACAGCTCCAATTCATCCAGAGTGCCATAGACATCGTAAATATCATCAATAATAGTTATCAGTACACCCAACTTCACCAACATTATCCTGCAATATCTAAAGCAAGGTTCAAAGGTGAGTCCTATTGTCCACAAGAAGCATTCCACCAACCGATCCCTAGCAAAGCTCAACTTCTCTGCAAGGCCAGTTTTTGTGTGCCACCTTGACAGCTCCTTCAGCTCATCCTGATACATTGCTTGCACTATGTTGAAATCCAGTTTGGCAAGCTCAAGCAGCAGAGGATTCATGCCCTGTCTCCTCTCATATGCATCGATGAACCATCTTGATTCCAGTCTCAGCATTCTCCAGTGGAATGGAAATTCCAAAGCATGGCTTATTTCTTCTGCGACATTTTGGTCAGTGTTCTGCTTCAGCTTCTGCTGAAGATGGTGAGAGGCAAAAACTTGGGCTGAATCCAGGATGTGCTCGCCTTCCATCAACATGTACGATGCTTCATATAAGCTTAGTAGTCCCTTTACATCATTGCAAAGGCCCATCTTGAAATCTCCTTTCTCATCTACGAAATTCCTGAAAACCTCTGCAAGAAGAATTCAACAGATTCATCTTAAGCTGGTCTTGACATGCACCAGTCTTGAATGGTGATATATATGTGCATCTAAGTCATTTCCTCCTTTGATCCAAGTCCTTTTCAAGTGGCTCAGTACTTAAGTTTAAGACATTGCCTCCTCCACTTGGCTAATTATTCTCGACTTGGTACGTTTTTAAGACTAATCAAATGTTTAGTTTTACGATCAAGTGTTCACAGATGATTCCCTTGATATGAGAATGGCAAAGTACCTTGAGAGATGCTGTATCCATGCTGCCGGAGGAGCCTAAATCTCAATGCTGCAGCGTGCAAGTTCTCTGCATGTCTCTCATGGCCATCCCCAAGAAAGTAGACGTTCTTCAGAATCCGATCTATGTAACGTGTGAAGTGATAAGATATTCCAAGTCTTTGTAGCACATCAACAAGCTCAAATTGATCAAATGGGTCTTTTGTTTTCTCCAGCAATGCCCTCACTTCATCTTTAAGCTCCTCTGCTCTTTCCAAGAATCTCTTCTCCTGCAAGGTGAGGTGCATTTTGACCATCGATACACAATACACGTACAGATGTTTAACTCATGTAAGAAGAGCGATAGCAATTTGAGTCGAGTGGCATGGCCCCATCTCTTTAACAGAAACATAAATGGAATAGAATGCAATAATAATATATGAATGTCATCATACCCCATAGAGACTGTTCAGTGACTGAATGTCTTCATCATTCCAAATGCTTGGCTTGTAGGTGGCTGATCTCCTCCCACTGGAATCCATCTTTGAGAGACTTGCTTAATTATGAGAAATCGAGTAGTTTATATAGGGGAAAAAATTTGGTCCTTTCCAGGTTTTTTCAGATGCCAAATTTTCAAAAATGGAGGCGTTCCTACCAGTGTGTTTCTTTGAATTAATGAAGTGCATGTGCATTGTGTGTGACAATAATATTTATTTTATCCTATTTTTAGAAATAAATTCTAAAAATATTTAATAGTAAAAAATGAACATATTAAAAGATATACTTTGTAAAAAATGTAAATATAAAAATATTTTATAAATATCAATATAACTATCAATTTATTTAATTATTCAAATTTCTATACCTTAATTAGTACTGGTAAGGATAATTGACTATACTACTTTTTTATGAAAATCATTTTGCGATGGTAGATGGTAAATATAATTGTCAATCAAAATATTTTCTTAATTTAATTTTAAATTATAATATAATAAATATTTATTTTATTATTATTATCAATATCATGTTTCATTTTTTCCTTCTCTTCATATCTAAAATGTTGTTTATAATATTTTTGCTTTTATGTGCATGGATTATACTTGAGTGCTTATGCATTTTATATCTAAAACGAACTACTTAGAACTTATTAAGTATAAAATATAAAATAATATTAAAACATACAAAGGAATTTGTGGTCTAGTATCAAAATTATTTATCCTTTTTAGATATAGAATTTATAACTTGTATTATATAATAAAAATTTTTATATTATCATTTTTAAACAAAATAAAGAATACATTATTTTGGTCTAACTTGGTAATTTTGTGATTTACTACAGCTTGAGCTTAATTTTGATTGTTGAGAATTTTCATTAATGTTATAAGTTTTAATCTAAATTTTAATTAATTTGACATATAAGTTCATGCATCTATATAAACTAACATAATTTACATGTAGTTTTTATCATGTCTTCATCTCTACTAATTTATACTCCATGATCCACCAACATAACTTTTATAGTAATTAATTTTAATGAACATAAAATTATCATACAAAAAATTTTCTTTATACATCATGTGATATGTCGTTAGAACTTTTATATAAAATTAAATTCATTTGAAAATTCAATTTATTTAAAAGGTGATAGTAAAAATGATCAAAAAGAAAAATTTTGAATAAAAAGTCATTATTATATTTTTAATATATAATATTGAATATAATTAAATTCCTATAATACCTTTTGTTTTCATTATTTTATACTATATTTGGATTTTTTTTGACAAAATATTTTATCAAAAATCATCCTTATAACTCATTCAATTTTAAGAATTATATCAAAGGAGAATACATAAAATTGTGATTATTAAAGATAAATATTTTAGAACTTTATCTTTTAGCATAAGTGAAAAGTACAAAAGGAGAATTAGAAGTAAGCTTATTTAAACTATACTTCTTATAAATCCATATTTATACTGGTCACTCATATTTTTTAAAATAATAATAATAATAATAATTTGTTTATTTTTTCTTTTTATTTGGAGTAAATGTAGTAGTTATTGAATAGCCGCCATGATGTCATGATGGACTTAGTTCAAAGCCGCCAATGACCAAGCTTTAGTCAGGGACGCTGGTTTAGCGGAGAAATTGGGGTTCCAAAGTTGCGAAGTTTGAATTTTCTTTATTTTTGTTATAAGAACAATTAGTTAATTACAAATTATTAATAATTATTGAAGCAACTGCCTACTATTTATATAACAATAATAATAAAAATAATAATAATAATAATATGTTTATTTTTTATTTTTATTTTGGAATAATCTGGATAAATTTTTGGCCGTTGAATATTTCCAAGCCATCAATTATTGATCTTTACTTCTATGATATGATCAAGTATTCATTGGCGATAAATATGCATAACTGAATTGTGGACTATTAGAGACCAAATAGATTTTAGTTCTTGTTTATTTTTGTTATAATAACTATTAGTTAATTATAAATTATTACAAATTATAGAAGCGACTGCTTACTATTCATAAATAATAATAATAATAATAATAATAATAATAATAATTTGTTTATTCAAAGTATAATTTTCAAAAGATTAAACATGTGAAACCTTGAGTGCACGATTAAACTTATCCTATAAAATACTCTTAGCTCACGTTTAATTTGAGTGGTAATGTAAGATACATTATTTTATTTAAATTAATTATATGTTGTTTTATTGCCTAAAGTCACTAATTAAATGAAGGCTCCATGTTGTTTTGACCGTTGAATATTTCCAAGCCTGAATTATTGATCTTTACTTCTATGATATGATCAAGTATTCACTGGTGAAAAATATGCATAACTGAATTGTGGACTATTAGGGAAAAAAATATGACCAAATAGATTTTTGTTCTTGTTTATTTTTGTTATAATAACTATTAGTTAATTATAAATTATTAATAATTATAGAAGCGACTGCTTACTATTCATAAATAATAATAATAAAATTTGTTTATTCAAAGTATAATTTTCAAAAGATTAATATGAGAAACCTTGAGTGCACGATCAAACTTATCCAATAAAATACTCTTAGCTCACGTTTATTTTGAGTGGTAATGTAAGATACATTGTTTTATTTAAATTAATTATGTGTTGTTTTATTGCCTAAAGTCACTAATTAAATAAAGGCTCCATGTAAATTGTAAGATTGTAGAATAAATCACCCTACATGAGAGTTATGATAAAATAATTAATATATTGGGACCAATGTTTTAAAACTCGAACCATTCATCAAACCGAAAAATCAACCGATTTAAGGGTCAACGGTCTAACCGTCAGTTCAACCGCAGTTAGATCGATGATGCCATAATTATATTAAAATATAAATTATTATGCAAAAAATTAAATAAAATAATAAATTTAATAATCTACCAAAATTTACCTTTTATGCATTTCTTCCATCACTATTAATGATTTAATACAATTTGTCTATATAACAAAAACACCGCAAATATGAAAATAATAAATATCATAATCATCCAACATATTGAAACATATAATGGAACAAAATGATATTCTAACAAAAATATATGGTCAAAATACGAAAATATTTATAATCAAAGCAAGAAATATCTCACACACTTAATATTTTAAATACACAGATAAAGCCAAAATAAAATGACCAACATTGTCCAACTACAATAAGATAAACATTTAAAATCATAAAATTCATTGACTTCAAATCATTCTTGACCAATGCTCTTCATCTTCATGCATAGTACCATTGCTACTAGCTCCAACTCCATCACCAATTGTGACAGCACGCAAGTTGTCGTGGATACTAAAATAGTCAAACAATGAAAAATCAATATCATTATTAGCTTCCACTGATTCAATATCTTCAATATCATTACCATCATCTAAATTTATATAACAAATAAATATATTACATCACATATTAAATTATATATTATATTTTCATGACCATTCCGATATATATATCACTCCATACGTACCTTCTCAAGAATGTCTTCATTGCCTTTTATTTATTAGAGGATCTAATTGTGCCTAAAGCATATTTTCAATTTCTTCATAATTGAGAAATTCCTCTTCTTCATCTTCTAAAACCCAAACATCATTGTTGTCAATATGTTCATAATTTATTAGGTCAAAAATTTCAGATTTCATGAACCACATACAGTTTCGTAAAATAACAAGGTTAACTTGACAATTATGATATAAAAGCTAAATAAAATGTAAGAAGTATAAAAGTGAATTATTGTTACTTATCTTTTAACTTTAGGTTATAATGAACATAAACCAAGTTATTTAAGATTTGATGTTCCAACATATTCCTCTTTTTGGTATATATACGTTTAAAAACACTTCAATTTCTTTTACATCAAAATAAAGTACTTGTTTGTCCAAGAATTGAAATTGCTAACCATTGAAGATTGGGAGCGCTTCCACCAAATAATTCCACCATTGATCTATGAAAAGAAATATTATTAAAATAAAAACCGAAGAAATATATTATAATAATAAAAATTAAATTTACACCTACTAGGTTGAGTGTTCTTGCAAGTCTCAAGAACAAGTTCTAATCTAAAGCTCTCCATTTGATCTCGAAACATTCTAGTCTCATGTAATAATTTTGACTTATTTCCAATTTTTTTAGAAGTAATCATTTCAAGAATGCCATTTATCACCTTTGGTTTATGACAAAATGATGCTTGATTATACTGAAAGGCTGGATTAAACCAATAAATTGTAGCATGTATGTCCTTCCTTAATTGCCTATCCAACAACTTTTGATGATGTTTGTATATGATTCATACAATTTCTTTTTGTTCTTGAATAGATTCTTAATTCCTTTTGTGCTGTATGCATCCCTTCATAAACATATGCTATTGAAAACTTCTTATCCCCATCAATAATTTTCAAATGATACATCAAAGGTTCCATAATTTTCATAATAATCAAATAATCATTCCAAAATTTGTTATCCAATATAATTCTAATGACTTCCTTGGTATTCCTCTCTCTAGCTAGTTTGGAGTCAGCAAATTCTTTATAAGTGACCAAACCTTTTAAATCGTACATGTGATGGTATATATTATAAAGAGCAAGAAAAGTAGTACCAAATCCTATATCACCTAAATGAAGAATTTCTATCCAATCTTTTCTTTTCCTAGAACAAGCTAACCAATAAATGTGGTTGTAAACAAATCTAGTTATTTGGGAGGCTTTGCCCACAATTTCAGCAATGTAGTCCATTTTTGCAATATCTTCCAGAATTAAGTTCTAGTAATGTGTTGCATAAGGAGACCAATTAATAGATTTATAATGATTTTGAATCATTTACCTGCTGCAACATAATTCAATTCATTATCAGTAATAATATGAACAACATTACTTGGACTTGCCCATTCAATAACTTCTTTGAACAAGTTAAAAAGTGTTTCTACATCTTTCACAACATTAGAAGCATTCACAGATTTCCAAAACATTATTCGCCTAGGACCATGTATAAGAAAGTTAATTAATGTTCAACTAGTATTATCAGTCCAATCATCACCCATAATGGTACATCCAAACTTTGACTAAAGACTTTGAATATATTCAACCCACAATTGAACTTCCTTTCTTTCATCTATTAATAGAGGAAGCTATATTAATGATAAGTAGGGACTTTAAATCTTGGCCCTATTGCAATTGCAACATTAAATATGTGCTAAAAATATCTTGAATTACATGCATTACTAGGAATGCATATATCATAAAAGACTTGACAATTTCCATATGAGCTCTTTCAAATTGCTTCTTTACTTGCAAGAACACTTTCTATGGTAGGTTGAGGCCTAGGAGTAGCTCTTGGAGTAAAATAATGACCTATTTTGCTCGAAGATTTAATTTTGGCACTTTTGTTCACATGTGTTTTTCCTTTTTTTCCTCACTATGTTGTACACTTTTACTTTCTCGTTCTTTTGTATGCATTTCTTCATTCTCATCATACTCGTTAATATCATCCCTTTCTAAAATGCGAGGACCGTAAGGATTCTCAGTAACATATCTTTCTTGACTTTCTTTCTTCTTTTCAGCAGTTTCCTTTAGTGATTGCTCCATATGATATCTAACATCTGTGGGTACTTTAGAAAATTTTCTAATTTCACCCATCTTCCTTACAAGATGTTTCATCCTATATATTCCTCCACTAATCGACACCTTCCCCCAATACAAACAGCAAGTAGCCTTTTTTTCCATTAACAATCCTTTTAACCACATAGTTCCATGTTATATCTCTTTTTCCACTTTGTGATAGAGTTGATGCAGAGTCGAGCTACTTGTGTCTGTATTTTGTCCACTAGATGACATTTTACTATTGCATATAATAAAAAAAAAAGACAATTAGAATGTAATATAAAAAAATCAAATAGTTGTATATCAATCTTAATGATAGCTTATTTTTGACTTGCAAGAGCAAACAAAGAATTTCAAGCTCCTATTGTGTCATTTTCATTTCAATCTCATTATGTCTTTGAAAAAATGGTATTCTAAGTAAGGAATAAAGAACATTGCAAGTGCAAAGATAAAATTGAGGATTAGTGGAACTAGAAATGGAAAAGGCCATTATGTATAAAGCTAATCATTTAATTGGTAAAGCAAAACAAAGTTCACACCATTCTTGCATTATTGATGCAAATAACTCGAAGAAATGGAAACAAAATGAGCACAGCTCACCAACTTTATGCCTTAACAACTGAACAAATTTTTCATGTCACTTTCCAAAGCCAACCATGGTTTGATATTTTAGTAATATCAAACAAAACATCCTAATTTGGAAACAAACATAGCCTTCCACCTTCCACAAAAACAACACAACATTGAATCATAAAATTAATAATTTTACTGGGGATTGAAACAAGGTTTATATTATTGAACTCGTTACTACAAATCAACATTTGTCTTTGCAGTGTTCCCACACATATACACACTTTCCAATCGCTTATCACAAAATAAATAAATAAACAAACATCGTTAATTCGTTATCCACTACCATAGATTTCTAACGAAATCCATCACGGTTTGTTTTTACATTAATCTCTGGGTATAAAATAAAGAGGGGAATAGGGGATAAAATAAATTTTGTAGAAGAGGAATTACAATACCTGTGTTGCAGTTGCCCATCGTGTCGTCAGAGGTGGAAAGAATTAGGGACGAGGATACTGGTTGTTGCGCAACTAGAAGAGTGGAGTTATGGAGATACTAAATCCTGTGCCATCATTGCAGTACCCTCAAGCTGTGTTCGTAACTCCATGCGTCGTTGAAAAAAATTTGACTATTGCACGGAGGTGGAAACTAGAAAGATTTGGATATGGGGATGCTGATTGTTGCATAAGAATGGAGGTGCAGTGCATATTGCTTGTCTTAGAGGGCAATAAAGAGAGACTGAGAGTGTTAGAAATCACAATTTGGGGCTAAATTGGCTAATGGCTAGTTTGATATATGGAAGCTGCCGACCGTCTGGTTTATCCAACACATAAGTGGTTCAACTGCTGAACCGGTTGAACTGCGGTTTTTCTAATTTTAATAAAATAGAGTGGTTTTTTAAAGCTTCCAGTTTTTGCCATTTTTTGAATTGATTCATGGACCAGGCAGTGGTCGGTTTGGTCGGACTACCTGATTCGAGTTGGTTTCACAACATTGGTTGGGACTTGTTTACAAATTATTTAAATAACTATTTTAACCTCATATTGTTAATTGAATTATTCTAATACAGTGAAAAAATAAATATAAACACTTTAAATAATAAAGCTTACTAAACATATTTGTCAAAAATTAATTAATTCATACAATTTTTTATGATTCAAAATAATCTTTTTGATTATTGTCCCATCCAACAAAATAAACATGCCTAGAATCAAAGCTTATGCACTAATCACATTCCTAGAAGGACATATCCCATATTACAAGTATACGCCTAAACTGTTTTGATCAATACATAAATAAAAACGAATACATTACACATCACACACACTCACACTAAAAAAACTAACCCTTGTTCTCATGCATCATTCTTGATACATGAATTTTATCCAGTTTGATTATCATAGTTCATATCCCACAGCTTCACCCCACCATACTTGGATGAATCTTTCACTGCTAAAAGTACTTTTAAGATAAGCACATTTGCCCAAAAGAATCCACTTCCTGCAGTGGCTAGAGTCATCATCTACCTAGGAAAACCATGGTGGCATTGATGCAAACCCATTGCTTAAAGATCTCCTCAAGATTAGAGTTGCAAACAAATTGAATTTGAGTTGAGGTCAAGTCAATTTGATTTAAAAATTTTAGGCTCAAACTTGATTAATATTAAATTGAGTTGGACAAGAGCTCATTATTTTTTTTATTTTTTTTAAAAAATATATTTTTAAACATTTTACTATTTTAAATTTTACAAGAAATGGAACATTGTAGTGTTAATTAACCTTTTGTAAATATTAATAACTTTTAGATAATACCAAAACATAAAAATTACCTAAGTACTTATTAAGTAACAAAATAATTTAATCTAATTACATATGTATTAACTTATTAAGTGAATAAATATAAATTTAATTAATTTTATTATGCCATATTTATATTAAAGTGATTGAAGATATTTACATTCAAATAAAATTATATGAAAAGTTGATAAGAATTGCATATGTGGATAACTATTTTTCTAATTAGATATCGAGTTTATATAATTAGATGCAAAGTTTATATTAGTTTGCTAAAAATATCACATTATTACTGTTACATAATTAGGTACTTGATACAAGTTTAATATGTTATACAATATTTTTTATGTATTAACTTGATAGTTTCAAAGCATATTTAAATTTGATAAGCAAAAAATATAAAATATTAAAAAATAAAAAACCCCACGAGCTGGCTTGCAAGTTTTAAAATAAAGAAAATGGAGCTTAAACTTGGCTAAGCACAGATTCGAGTTACGTTTGAGCTTGAGTTAGGCTCTATACAATTTGAATTTGAGTAATGCTTATTTTTCTAGTGCGATATAAGTTATTTGAGTACTTTCAATTTCTATAAAATTAAATACATTGCACTTATTTTAGTTATTTTATTTTATAGTATATTTTAAATTATTAAACTCTCATTTTGAATCATTTTGGTTAACTGCAAGTCCATAATAAAAATGCATCTTTATACGTAACCATTTAAAAACATTTTTTTTTTCAAATCCTCCATTCATATCTAAGTTCAATTAAAATGTGCTTTTTGTCACTAGAGAATGTGTTGTAGTTTCTTGAATTTACACTTAAGGGCACAACCTAGGAAAAGAGTATAGTAGAAATGCACTATATTTCATGTAATTGTTCTCAGTATCAACCAACCCCAAAACTTCAATCACTTAGGGCAGTACAAGTTGACAATTTGCAATAACAATCTTTCAAGAATTACGTTGCTAGTGAACTCTCTAGAGCTAATTGCACTCCTTAGTGTTAGAATAGAACAACACAAGTGATTGCTTTCTTTCGCTTTTACTTGATTGTCACCAAAATTGACGCTTTCTATAGATACAGAACAGTTTTGGTTGGTTCGTCTCCATTTTCATAGTCTTGTTACGTGTAAAAGTTTACAGACAAAACTTATACGCCCATCTCTGTTGAATTCTTGTGCTTCATAAGCAGACAATTGTATGAATATTTGAGCTAGACTTCACCATGAAACTCATGTAACAGCGAGCAAGTTGCTCCCTTTCATGCACTTGTCATTGGCATGTCAATCATACGACCTTGTGGGCTTTCCCCTACTATATCTGAGCTAAAATAAAGGGCAAGTGCATTGCGTGTGAAAACAATATTTATTTTATCCTATTTTTAGAAATAAATTCTAAAAATATTTAATAGTAAAAAATGAACATATTAAAAGATATACTTTGTAAAAAATGTGAATATAAAAATATTTTATAAATATCAATACAACTATCAATTTATTTAATTATTCAAATTTCTATATCTTAATTAGCATTGGCAAGGATAATTCACTATACTACTTTTTTACGAAAATCATTTTGCAATGGTAGATGGTAGATAGAATTGTCAATCAAAATATTGTCTTAATTTAATTTTAAATTATAATATAATTAATATTTATTTTTTTATTATTATCAACACCATGTTTCATTTCTTTCCTTCTCTTCATATCTAAATGTTGTTTATAATATGTTTGCTTTTATGTGCATAGATTATACTTTGAGTGCTTATGCATCTTATATGTAAAAGGAACTACTTGGAACTTGTTTAGTATAAAATATAAAATAATATTAAAACATACAAAGGAATTTGTGGTATAGTATCAAAATTATTTATCTTTTTTAGGTATAGAATTTATAACTTGTATTATATACTAAAAGTTTTTATATTATCATTTTTAAACAAAATAAAGAATACATTATTTTGGTCTAACTTGCTAATTTTGTGATTTACTACTGCTTACCTTAATTTTGATTGTTGAGAATTTTCATTAATGTTATAAGTTTTAATCTAAATTTTAATTAATTCGACGTATAAGTTCATGCATCTATATAAACTAACATATTTTACATGTAGTTTTTATCATGTCTTCATCTCTACTACTTTATACTCCATGATCCACCATCATAACTTTTATAGTAATTAATTTTAATGATGGTAAAATTATCATACGAATTTTCTTTATACATCATATGATATGTGGTTAGAACTTTTATATAAAATTAAATTCATTTGAAAATTCAATTTATTTAAAAGGTGATAGTAAAAATGATCAAAAAGAAAAATTTTGAATAAAAAGTCATTACCATATTTTTAATATATAATATTAATTAAATTCCTATAATCCTTTTGTTTTTATTATTTTATACTATATTTGGATTATTTATGGCAAAATATTTTGTCAAAAATCATCTTT
Source organism: Avicennia marina (assembly GCA_019155195.1). Lineage (NCBI taxonomy): Eukaryota > Viridiplantae > Streptophyta > Magnoliopsida > Lamiales > Acanthaceae > Avicennia > Avicennia marina. The sequence goes on along the minus strand of CM032754.1, from coordinate 12,871,600 downwards.
ATAACTCATTCAATTTTAAGAATTATATCAAAGAGAATACATAAAATTGTAATTATTAAAGATAAATATTTTAGAACTTTATCTTTTAGCATAAGTGGAAAGTACAAAAGGAGAATTAGTATTAAGCATATTGAAACTAAACTTTTTATGAATCCATATTTATACTGGTCACTCATATTTTTTAAAATAATAATAATAATAATAATTTGTTTATTTTTTCTTTTTATTTGGAGTAAATGTAGTAGTTATTTAATAGTAATTAATTAGCACAAGTAGCATAATTATTATTTTGTTTTAAATTGATGCTAAAATGTAATGATATATTTGGTGCTTTCAAAAAACTAATATTACTTTGATGGTAGCCTAACGTGATTCTTTATTTTATTTTTTTATGTCTACGAGTATTTGCCTTCTTAAATTTAATTTAGATGTATGATCGATTTTTGGATAATTAACTCTCCAAAAGGTTTTCTTCACCAATTCGATGATAGACAATTAATTATCAGTGCTTCCCTACTTGTGAGGAAACCAAAGTCAAAAATGGTCTTCATATATGAGATGTGATGATTGACTTAGTTCAAAGCCGCCAAGGACCAAACTTTGGTCAGAGAGGAGAAATTGGGGTTCCACAATTACGAAGTTTGAATTTTCTTTATTTTTGTTATAAGAACTTTTAGTTAATTACAAATTATTAATAATTATTGAAGCAACTGCCTACTATTCATATAATAATAATAATAATAATAATAATAATAATATGTTTATTTTTTCCTTTTATTTTGGAATAATCTAGATAAGTTTTTGACCGTTGAATATTTCCAAGCCTGAATTATTGATCTTTACTTCTATGATATGATCAAGTATTCACTGGTGAAAAATATGCATAACTGAATTGTGGACTATTAGGGAAAAAAATATGACCAAATAGATTTTTGTTCTTGTTTATTTTTGTTATAATAACTATTAGTTAATTATAAATTATTAATAATTATAGAAGCGACTGCTTACTATTCATAAATAATAATAATAAAATTTGTTTATTCAAAGTATAATTTTCAAAAGATTAATATGAGAAACCTTGAGTGCACGATTAAACTTATCCAATAAAATACTCTTAGCTCACGTTTATTTTGAGTGGTGATGTAAGATACATTGTTTTATTTAAATTAATTATGTGTTGTTTTATTGCCTAAAGTCACTAATTAAATAAAGGCTCCATGTAAATTGTAAGATTGTAGAATAAATCACCCTACATGAGAGTTATGATAAAATAATTAATATATTGGGACCAATGTTTTAAAACTCGAACCATTCATCAAACCGAAAAATCAACCGATTTAAGGGTCAACGGTCTAACCGTCAGTTCAACCGCAGTTAGATCGATGATGCCATAATTATATTAAAATATAAATTATTATGCTCAAAATTAAATAAAATAATAAATTTAATAATCTACCAAAATTTACCTTTTATGCATTTCTTCCATCACTATTACTAATTAAATACAATTTGTCTATATAACAAAAACACCGCAAATATGAAAATAATAAATATCATAATCAGCCAACATATTGAAACATATAATGGAACAAAATGATATTCTAACAAAAATATATGGTCAAAATGCGAAAATATTTATAATCAAAGCAAGAAATATCTCACAAACTTAATATTTTAAATACACTAATAAAGCCAAAATAAAATGACCAACATTGTCCAACTACAATAGTATAAATATTTAAAATCATAAAATTCATTGACTTCAAATCATTCTTGACCTATGCTCTTCGTCTTCATGCATAGTACCACTGCTACTAGCTCCAACTCTATCACCAATTGTGACAGCATGCAAGTTGTCGTTGATATTAAAATAGTCAAACGATGAAAAATCAATATCATCATTAGCTTCCGCTGATTCAATATCTTCATTATCATCACCATCATCTACATTTATATAACAAATAAATATACTACATCTCATATTAAATTATATATTATGTTTTCATGACCATTCTTATATACATTACTTCATACGTACCTTCTCGGGAATGTCTTTGTTGCTTTTCCATTATTGGAGGATCTATATGTACATAAAGCATATTTTCAATTTCTTCATAATTGAGAAATTCCTCTTCTTCATCTTCTAAAACCCAAACATCATGGTTGTCAATATGCTCAAAATCTATTAGATCAAAACTTTCAAATTTCATGAATCATGTACAGTTTCACAAAATAATAATGTTAACTTGACAATTATGACACAAAAGCTAAAAAAAAAAGTAAGAAGTATGAAAGTGAATTATTGTTACCTATCTTTTAACTTTAGGTTATAATGAAAATAAACCAAATCATTTAACCTTTGATGTTCCAACCTATTCCTCTTTTCGGTATGTATACGTTTAAAATAGTGCAATTTCTTTCACATCCAGATAAAGTACTTGTTTGTCCAAGAATTCGAATTTCTAACCGTTGAAGATTGGGCGCACTTCCACCAAATAATTTCTACCATTGATCTAGGGAAAGAAATATTAATAAAATAAAAACTGAAGAAATATATTATAATAATAAAAAATAAGTTTACACCTATCAGGTTGAATGTTCTTGCAAGTCTTAAGAATAAGTTCTAATCTAAAGCTCTCTAGTTGATCTCGAAATAATCTAGTCTCATATAATAATTTTGACTTACTTCCAGTTCCTTTAGAAGTAATCATTTCAAGAATGCCATTTATCACCTCTGGTTTATAACAAATTGATGCTTGATTATACTAAAAGATAGGATTAAACCAGTAAGTTGTAGCTTGTATGCCCTTCCTTAATTGCCTATCTCAACGACTTTTAATGATATTTGTATATGATTTATACAATTTCTTTTTGTTCTTGAATAGATTCTTAATGCCTTTTTGTGCTCTATGCATCCCTTCATAAACATGTGTTATAGAAGACTTCTTATCTCCATCAACAATTTTTAAAAGATGCATCAAAGGTTTCCATAATTTTCAAAATAATCAAACAAAATCATTCCAAAACTAGTTGTCCAATATAATTGCAATGAGTTCTTTAGTCTTCCTCTCTCTAGTTAGTTTGGAGTTAGCAAATTCTTTATACGTGACCAAACCTTTTAAATCATGTATGTGAAGGTATATATTATAAAGAGTAAGAAAAGTAGTACCAAACCTTGTTTCACAGACAAAGAATTTCTATCCAATCTTTTCTTTTCCTAAACCAAGCTAACTAATAAATGTGGTTGTAAACAAATCTAGTTATTTGGGATGCTTTGCTCACAATTTCAGCAATGTAGTCATTTTTGTAATATCTTTCAGAATTATATTCAAGTAATGTGCTCTACAAGGAGACCAATTAATAGATTTATAATGATCTTGAATCATTTTACCAGCTGCAACATAATTCGATCCATTGTCAGCAACAATATGAACCACATTGCTTGGACCTGCCTTCTTTAAACAAGTTAAAAAGTACCTCTACATCTTTCACAACATCAGAAGTAGTCACAGGTTTCCAAAACATTGTTCGTCAAGGATAATATATAAGAAAGTTAATTAATGTTTGATCAGTATTATCTGTCTAATTATCATCCATATTGGTCCATCTAAACTCTGACCAAAGGTTTTGAATAGTTTCAACACATAACTGAACTTCCTTTCTTTCATCTATTAATAGAGGAAGCCTGAAATCATGATAAGCAGGGACTTTAAATCCTGGACCTATTGCAACTGCAATATTAAATATGTGCTGAAAATATCTTGAATTACTTGCATTAATAGGAATGCATGTATCATAAAAAAACTTGGCAATTTCCATATGAGCTCTTTCAATTGCTTCTTTACTTGAAAAAACACTTTTTTTAGTAGGTTGGGATCTAAGAGTAGTCCTTAGATCAAAATAATGACCTATTTTGCTTGAAAATTTAACTTTAGCACTTTTGTTCACATGTATTTTTTCTTTTTTCTACACTATGTTGTACACTTTTACTTCCTCGTTCTTGTGTATGCATTTCTTCATTCTCATCGTACTCATTAATATCATCCCTTTCTAAAATGCGAGGACCATAAGGATTCTCAATAACTTATCTTCTCAACTTTCTTTCTTCTTTTCAACAATTTTCTTTAGTGATTGCTCCATTTGATATTTAGCATCTGCAAGTACTTTAGAAAATATTCTAATTTCACCTTTTTTCCTTGCAAGATGTTGTTTCATCCTATACAATCCTCCACTAATTAACACCTTCCCACAATATAAACAAGTACCCTTTTTTTTCCATTAATAATCCTTTCAAACACATAGTTCCATATTATATCACTTTTCCCCTTTTGTGATGGAGTTGATGCAAGAGTCGAGCTACTTGTTTCTGTATTTTGTCCACTAGATGACATTTTACTATTGTATATAATAAAAAAAAGACAATTAGAATGTAATATAAAAAAATCACATAGTTGTATATCAATCTTAATGATAGCTTTTTTTTGACTCACAAGAGCAAACAAAGAATTTCAGGCTCCTTTTGTGTCATTTTCATTTCAATCTCATTATGTCTTTGAAAAAATGGCATTCTAAGTAAGGAATGAAGAACATTGCAAGTGCAAAGATAAAACTGAGGATTGGTGGAACTAGAAATGGAAAAGGCATTATATATAAAGCTAATCATTTCATTGGTAAAGCAAACAAAGTTCACACCATTCTTGCATTATTGATGCAAATAACTCAAAGAAATGGAAACAAAATGAGCATAGCTCACCAACTTCAAGCCTTAACAACTGAACAAAATTTCCATGTCACTTTCCAAAGCCAACTATGGTCTGATATTTTAATAATATCAAACAAAACATCCTAATTTGGAAACAAACATAGCCTTCCACCTTCCACAAAAACAACACAGCATTGAATCATAAAATTAATAATTTGGTTGGGGATTGAAACGAGGTTTATATTACTGAACTCGTTACTACAAATCAACATTTGTCTTCGCAGTGTTTCCACACATACACTCACTTTCCAATCGCTTATCACAAAATAAATAAATAAACAAACGTCGTTAATTCGTTATCCACTACCACAGATTTCTAATGAAATCCATCACAGTTTGTTTTTGCATTAATCTCCGGGGATAAAATAAAGAGGGGAATAGGGGATAAAATAAATTTTGTAGAAGAGGAATTACAATACCTGTGTTGCAGTTGCCCATCGTGTCGTCGGAGGTGGAAAGTATTAGGGATGAGGATACTGGTTGTTGTGAAACTAGAAGAATGGAGTTATGGATATACTAAATCCTGCGCCATCGTTGCTGTACCCTCAAGCTGTGTCCGTAACTCCATGAGTTGTTGAAAAAAATTCGACTATTGCACGGAGGTGGAAACTAGAAAGATTTGGAGATGAGGATACTGATTGTTGCATAAGAATGGAGGTACAGTGCAGATTGCATGGCTGGATTAAGTGTGTGCCATTGCATTGAGAGTGGTTGCAAACTGCAATGTCTCAAAGGGCAATGAAGAGAGACTGAGAGCGTTAGAAATCACAATTTGGGGCTAAATTGGCTAATGGCTAATTTGATATATGGAAGCTGCCGACCGTCTGGTTTCTCCAATATATAAGTGGTTCAACTGGTGAACCGGTTGAACTGCGGTTTTTCTGATTTTAATAAAATAGAGTGGTTTTTTAAAGCTTCCAGTTTTTGCCATTTTTTGAATTGATTCATGGACAAGGCGGTGGTCGGTTTGGTCGGACTACTTGGTTCGAGTTGGTTTTCACAACATTGGTTGGGACTTGTTTACAAATTATTTACATAACTATTTTAACCTCATATTGTTAATTGAATTATTCTTATACAGTGAAAAGATAAATATAAACACCTTAAATAATAAAGCTTACTAAACATATTTGTCAAAAATTAATTAATTCATACAATTTTTTATGATTCAAAATAATCTTTTTGATTATTGTCTGATCCAACAAAATAAATATGTCCAGAATCAAAGCTTATGCACTTATCACATTCCTAGAAGGACATATCCCATATTACAAGTATATGCTTAAACTCTTTTGATCAATACATAAATACAACGAATACATTACACATCACACACACTCACACTAAAAACACTAAGCAATGTTCTCATACATCATTCTTGATGCATGAATTGTACCCAGTTTGATCATCATATTACATATCCCACAGCTTCACCCCACCATACTTGGATGAATCTTTCACTACTAAAAGTACTTTTAAGATAAGCACATCTGTGCGAAAGAATCCACCTCTTGTAGTAACTAGAGCCATCAGCTACCCAAGGAAAACCATGGAGGCATTGATGCAAACCCATTGTTTAAAGATCTCCTCAAGATTAGAGGTACAGACAAATTGAATTTGAGTCGAGGTCAAGTCAATTTGGTTAAAAATTTTAGGCTCAAACTTGATTAATATTAAATTGAGTCAAACTAGAGCTCATTATTTTTTAAAAAATGTTACTATTTTAAATTTTACAAGAAATGGAACATTGTAGTGTTGATTAACCTTTTGTAAATATTAATAACTTTTAAATAATAACAAAACATAAAAATTACGTAAATACTTATTAAGTAACAAAATAATTTAATCTAATTACGTATGTATTAACTTATTAAATGAATAAATATAAAATTTAATTAATTTTATTATACCATATTTATATTAAAGTGATTGAAGATATTTACATTCAAATAAAATCATATGAAAAGTTGATAATAATTGCATATGTGGATAATTATTTTTATAATTAGATATCGAGTTTGTATAATTAGATACAGAGTTTAGATTAGTTTGCTAAAAATATCACATTATTACTATTACATAATCAAGTACTTGATACATATGAGTTTAATATGTTATACAATATTTTTTATGTATTAACTTGATAGTTACAAAGCATATTTAAATTTGATAAGCAAACAACATAAAATATTAAAAAATAAAAAGCCCACGAGCTGGCTTGTAAGTTTTAAAAGAAAAAAAATAGAGCTTAAACTTGGCTAAGCATAGATTCAAGTCATATTTGAGCTTGAGTTAAGCTCAATACAATTTGAATTTGAGTCAAACTTTCATCAAGTTGACATGTCAAGCTCATGAGTTAACTTGGTTTATCTTGCACTCCTAAGATTAGCCATCCTGTCAGAGCATTGGCAAAAGTTGTAGAATTGCACCCAAACGTAGTTGAAAGGGCTTGATTGGACTGCACTACCTATCCAAGCATTAGGAAAAGGTAATTGAGGGGTTGCACTGAGGTACACTTTCTTGCCCCTATTGTTGTAAGCAAACAAGTGAAGCGCTAAGTTGTCCCAATGCTGATCAACTCCTCCCTTGATGTCAAAGTCTATTCCATCCAAAACCGCATCCATGGACGAGAGGGCTATTTTGCACTCAAGAAATTATTCCACAAGTAGCTTGCAACTTTCCTAGCATCATGTATTGAGGTGAGATAGTAACTCCTGGATGCATTGCCTGGGGAGGGCAACACTATTGACGCTTGTCACCAGACAAGCCTAAATATTGGTCAGCCCTATGCAACCACCAATGATTGGATCATAATGGCTAGTGAGGTTGATCATCGGAGTTTGTCCATTGCCAAATGTGGCAAGGAATGCCAAGTTTACAAAGTTGTAGTTTCCGATGGCATAGGTTTTTGCTGAAGTGGGTTCATATCCATTCTCAGATATGGACAAGTTAAGAGGCATGATATGGATATGCAGCTTTACATTTAGTTCTTGGTGATTGTCTACGCATTTAGCTCATATTGGCTACTAGAATGAAGTGGCCTATAGTTGTTGTGGAGACTCTTATTCATTTTTCTAGTGCGATATAGGTTATTTGAGTACTTTCAATTTCTACAAAATTAAATACATTGTACTTATTTTAGTAATTTTATTTTATAGTATATTTTAAATTATTAAACTCTCATTTTAAATCATTGTGGTTAACTCGAAGTCTATAATAAAAATGCATCTTTATATGTAACCATTCAGAAACTTTTTTTTTTTCAAATCCTCCGTTCATATCTAAGTTCAATTAAAATGTGCTTTTTGTCACTAGAGAATGTGTTGTAGTTTCTTGAATTTATACTTAAGGGCACAATCTAGGGAAAGAGTACAGTAGAAATGCACCATATTTCATGTAATTGTTCTCAACATCAACCAACCCCAAAACTTCGATCACCTAGGGTAGTACGAGTTGACAGTTTGCAATAACAATCTTTCAAAAATTACGTTGCTAGTGAATTCTCAAGAGCTAATTGCACTACTTAGTGTTAGAATAGAACAACACAAGTGATTGCTTTCTTTCGCATTCACTTGATTGTCAACAAAATTGATGCTTCTTATAGATATAGAACAGTTTTAGTTGGTTCTTCTCCATTTCCATTGTCTTGTTACATGTAAAAGTTTACAGACAAAATTTGCACACCCATCTTTGTTGAATTCTTATGCCTCCTAAGTAGACAATTGTGTGAATCTCTGAGCTAAAATTCACCATGAAGCTCATGTAACAGCGAGCAAGTTGCTCCCTTTCATGCACTTGTCGTTTGCATGGTCAATGTATGACCTTGTGAGCTTTCCCTTACTATATGTTGATGAACAACCCCCCCACCAAAAGATTAAGAAAATGATCATTTCCAAACCCAGAACACGGTATTGATACATTGATGCAACTACAAAACCTAGGATGTGATGCCTTTATCAGGCATCATGCGTAGGGGAGCAATAACGTGGAAAAAACAAATAGACAATCAATAGTGTTTTTTGCACAAAGTAATCAAATTAATGAACTTTGAGTTTAAATTTGTGAATATTTTTATTTTTTTTTAACCAACAAAAGGCAGGTACGATTACTAAATATCCCAATAGACAAAATGCGCACTACCATAAATTCAACAGAGAAGTTAGGAAAGTGAAATAAATTTTGTGATTATCTTGCTTAGGCACAACTTTAGTTGGTGGTGATGGGGAATAATGGCTACAATATACTTGTAAAGTAATGAAAATAAAATAAATGTAAAAGTTGTTTTAGACTCCTTGCAACTACAACAGACATCGAGGAGGTCATTTGAAAAGGTTAGTAGTATGGTATATTGACAAAACCTTATTCACATGTTTCCCTACTTCAAAAGCAAAAGTTTCAATGCGTTGTAGTGTGATCAAGCCTAATGCAACTCCAACAAGGAATAGATACATTCTTGCCATCGTTAGAAATTTTCATTGGCAAAAATTTCAATCTTGAACACATCTAGGAAAGGTGTGGAATATAGCAGTGCAACAAGGATTTGGCAATATTTTGGTACCACATTAGCAACAAAAACGAGTGCAGGGAACTAGAGATGCCATAATTCCTTGAGATTGTATGGCAATAATGGCAAAAAATGAATTGCAACAGCAAAATAAAGTGGCCAAAATCATATTAATTTAACATTGTCTTTAAAAAATTATTTCAAGAATTCAAAATATTCCCTCATAATTAAACAAACTTTCTTCTCCAATAATTTTAGGAAGACTAAGAATTAACAACTAGTTGATAAGAACAATTCCTATAGCATTAGGTGGAGAATGATGGAATTAGGAGATACGAAATAATAAGCAGTCATAGACAGAATATAATACAGCAAGATGGAAAGAGAAACAAGTGAATTTTTTTATTTGAAATGGTAGAACCATCAGGTGTTCCTAGATGTTTGAAAATGCTAATTTATATATGTGATTGTTAGTAATTAGAGGATGTGATTGCCTAGATATCTGGTGGTGCTTCAGAGGGTGCATATCAGAAAGGTGCGTTTGGTGTTGGCATTTTAGCAAGTTCAACCGAAAGTTGCATTTGGTTTGATATTTATGTTTGATTTTTGGGCTTAGGTCGTACAGCCAAAAGTAATTAATATAAAAAATAAAACGAGACCTAAAAATGCAAAATTTGGCATTAGATTAGCCTTTTTTTTTTGTGTAGGGAGCAAACCAAACAATTTAAATTGGATTGGCTCAAGTCAAGGCCAATGCGCTGGAGTCTAATTCCTTTACCCATTTCATCACAAGTCCATTATTGGACAATATTTAAAGCGATAAAGAGTCTTTTCTATCTCCTATATGGAATGGAAATTTAAATATTCTAGCAATTCTCCACATATTTCAATAGATTTTCAAACAAAACTAAGAATTTAGAATCAAACAAGGGGAAATGTTGTTGGATTTGCTTGGTCTCAATATAGTAGATGTGATGTTGATCAGACTATAAACTAAACTTAGACTAATAAATTTGACTAACAGAATTACTAGTGTAACTATGTTTTATGAACCATTAACTCTTTATTGTATGATAGTAATTTTGTTAGTCACATTACTAAACCCCCACAATTGTTAACCATTCCAATTTCGTGCATTTTGGCCACGACCCATTCTAGTTTTTTATAAGAGAAATAATGATTTGGCCAGAATTTTATAGGAGCAGCCCTACCCTCATATAAACAAATTCATTAAGTGTATATTCTTTAACTATACCATTCATGAAGATTATGAATTCATTAAGAGTACATTTGGATGAGAGGATTTGAATGAATGGAGTTCAAAAATGCAAGTAAAATGAAGCTTAAATCAATTGGAGGTGGAAAAGAATCTTCATCTCTTTAAATAGAATTGCCCAATAGTGGGCTTGTGATGAAATAGGAAAGGGAATTGGACTTGTGCACATTAGCCTTGACTTGGGTCAATCCAGTTCAAATGGGCTAATTTACCCTAGGGTGTGCTAGCCTAATGCCAAATTTTACATATTTTGAGCGTTATTTTATTTTTATTATTTTTGTCTTTATGGTTTGAGCCCGGAAAATCAAATTTAAATACCAAACCAAACTCATCCTTTTGGTTGAACCCTACAAAATGTTAACGCCAAACACACCTTTTTGATTTGCACCCCCTAAAGTACTAGGTGTCTAAGAAGACGCATCCTCTAATCACCAAAAATCACATTTCTTAATCACCACTTTTAAAAATCAATAAACACCCTATGGTTTTGTCAGTCCAAACCATCAAACATTTCACCTACTTCTCTCTCTTCGATTCTCCTCATGTTACATTATGTTTTGTTTGTTATATTTGTTGTCTCCTACTTCATCATTCTCCTCTTGCTAGTGTTGGAATTGTTCTTATCCACTACTTGTAAATTCCTAGTCTTCCTAGAGAATAAAGCTTGTTTGATCTTAAAAAATATTACTAATTGTTGAAATGATTCTTCAAGGGCAATGTAATGTTGACATGAATTAAGCTACTTTATTTTGCTTTTGCAGTTCATTTTTGCCTGTATTCCTCTACAGGTGCTTAATCAAAAAATGATATGCTAAAACTAAAAATCGAAACATATCCAAATTTCCAGCATACCTCCTGGCTTCATCCAAGTTTGAATACTCATAGAAACTTGGAACTTGATCAGCCTAACTGCATATAGCTAAAATATTGTTGCCCGAGATGATTTGGCATATCAGTTACACAATGAACATTGAATTGAGTAAACATCAATTCAAAGGTCGAACCATGTATACATAGAAAAGGTATGTAACAATGTATTTATAAATTCCTTCAACTTTTCAGCCAAAATACAAACTGTATACTACTTTTCTTGGGTACAACACAATGAAGATTCTGTAAATAAGCCATACGATATCAAAAACCTAAGACAAAGTGGTGAAACTTGACCAAGAAGAAAATCTTAACATTTTGAATTGCCCACTTCAAGCAAAATGAAGGGATTTAGCTGGTTAGAGAATCAAGCGAAACGACATTGTTAAGAATATTCTCCTGTTTCAATTAGAACCCTTTGATTATTTACTTTACTTGTATAAGTTGATTTAGTTTGTTTATTTTTGTTTAAGAGATCTCTATATTTTTGGTATAATTCTATCACTTCCTGTTATGTAATTGGAGATTAAATCATTGTAATATACACAAGAATTATAAAAGAAATTTTTTGCTCACATGGTACATATTTTCTCTTAAAAAAACTAAAAAACAAAAAAAAGGGAGAGAGGGGGCGCCAAGAACCTTAATCCGACAGTGAAAACTCCAGTGACGGCGCAACAACCTCGCCTGGCCCGACTATAGTATTGGCGCCTGTTCATTGCCACTACCCAGAATCAGCGTTCGTGATTCGAGATCCTAATTGATTGAAGCCCGTCTCCTCGCTCACGCAGTTCTGCGCACAGTTGCTCTCATCTCATCGCTCCCCGCCGTTGCACTCTCTCACTGTTTGTCGACCAAAACAGAGAGCCAATGCCCGTTCGAATTTTTTGGCACAGTCACCCACTCGATTTCTTAGTGTCGCTGCCCGTTCAACTTCTTGGGGTGCCCGACCATGTTGAAACACCAGCACCCACTATTTCTCTCCCTCTCCTCGCTGCCTTTCTCTTGTCAACCACAGTAGATGAAGGCCCACCCGCGACAGCCTCCAAGTCCAGTCTGGCGTGTAGATGTTTTGGTCACACGGGACTAACAAGTTTCTCTATGTCTAGACCTCTATAGGTTGCAAATTAGTTCGTCCATTTGCTTTAATTATGGCTTCCACTTTTTATAACAAAATTGCACTTCGTACATCTGTCAAGTTAAATGGTCAAAATTATGTTTCGTGGTCTCAAGCATTCAAACTAGTTTTGAGGTCGCAAGATAAGTTACAGCATGTTTTAACTAGACATTCTAAAGACAAAGCCTATTTAGCCTAGGAGCAAGCCAACAGTTGTGTTATGACCGAGCTTCTCAATAGGATGGTGGAGTTTGTTAGGTCCAACATTATGTTTCTGACTTCAACAAAAGACACGTGAGATGCATTACATGACACGTACTCCCATAAAAGAAATATTTCCTGTATATTTGATCTATATGCAAAGTTATTTACTTTGCGACAAGATGGACAATAAATGTCAAACTACTTTGATATACGTAAAGGGATGCAAATGAGATTTTATTATACCATCCTCTAACTTGTAATGCTCAAACGCTGAAGAACCAATGGGAGGAATTTCCTAGTGGCAAAATTTGTATCAAGCCTAGATCCCCCACTTCAAAATGTGCGTGGCATTTTGATAATGTTCCCACACTATCCAATGCACTCTCTCAGGTGCTCAAAGTTACCACAAGAAATAATAGTTCTAAGTCCTCTACCACCACTGACAACTCTACTATGCCATCTCATGGTCGAGGAAATCCCTGTGGATGCAACGGTGGTGGATAGGGATGTGATGGTTCCAAGAATTTATGACCATGCACTTATTGCGAATGCTCAAATCATCCCTCTAAAAAATGTTTGACAAAGTTTCGAAAGAATGAGTAGGTTAACACAAGCTCCAACAACTCTGAGATGTCTGGCTAAGTAGAGGAAAAAAGTTTCCTTGAGTCGTAATGAGCATGAGCGTCTGTTGTAGGCTTCCTATAACTAATCAAGCTACCACTACCACTACCATAACAGATGCCTTTAGTGCCTCGTCTGGTATGTTGTGGATGTTAGACTCTGGCACTACTACTTATATCGTGAGTCATATGTCCTTATTCTCTTCCATGTTTTCTTCTCCATATATGCCACCTCTTTGATTGGCGTTACTCCCTCATCATTGAAATGGATGTGGTCACCTTCAATAAACATGTTACCCTTAAGAATGTCTTATTTAAACCATGTCTTCCAATTAGTTGACTATCCATTAGTTAAATAACTAAAACACACAACTATTTGGTAACCTTCTATTTTTCTCATTGTCTTTTAGAACCTGCAAATGAGGAAGATGATCAGTGGAAGTCATGAGCATGCAAGCTTGTATTATCTGGACACTTATACACCTATTGGCAGTTGAATACTCTTTACTGACACATCTCCCTTCTTGTGGCATTGTCCTCTAGGTCACCCATCTTTGATCAAATTAAAATAGTTACTGCCTGTTGAGTCATCTAGTCTAGAATGCAAGTCCTCTGAACTGGGTAAGCATCACCATGCTTCATTTCAACCTAGAGTCAATAAAAGAAGTCCTACCCCATTTGATGTCATTCATTGAGATGTTTGGTGCCCTAGTAGAGTAGAGTCACATGGAGGTTTCTAATACTTTATTATATTTATTGATGTCTTTTCTATAATGACTTGGTTGTACTTGCTCCATCAAAGGTTTGAAATTTCCCTTGTGCTCAACTCATTTCATCCTCAAATAAAACCTAATTTTCCATTGGCTTACGAATTCTTTGAACTAACAATGCATTGGAATTTACTCGACAACTAGTTTCCTCCTTTTGTGATTCTCATGGGACTCTTCATCAAACCACAAGTCCTTTTTCCTCACAACAAAATAGGGTAGCTAAATGTAAGAATCGTCACATTCTTGATGGTGCTCGCACACTAACAAGTCACATGAATGTTCATAAGTACCACTAGGGGGAAGTTGTCCTTAGTGTAGCTTTCTTAATCAATCGCACGCCTTTAAGTGTTCTAAATGGTAACATTCCCTTTTCCTACCTCTTTCCTGAAAAATCCTTGTTTCCTATATTTTCTTCTACCTTTGGTTGTACTTGCTTTGTCTATCGCTTTTCCTTAAGCTAAGACAAATTGTCTCCTAGATCAGTTTAATTTTGGGATATTTTTGAACACAGAAGGGGTACCCATGTTATGATCTTATATCTCGTCGATCCTTGAGCTCTTTTGATGTCACCTTCTTCAAGTCATAGCACTACTACTCTAAAGATTCCTCACCTAAAACGCCACCAGATTGTATACCTCTACATATTCCTACCACACTACCACCCTTAGACAATCTTAAGGAATGTCCATTACAGGTGTACACTCATTGTTCTTGCCAAGGCACACATGTTCCTGCCACTTTGCATCCTTCTACAACTCTACATTTGTCTGGTTGTGATACTTATCTTCCCATAGCCTTCCGTAAAGGTACCCATTCATGCAATTCTCATTCCTTAGCTAAGTATCTCTCCTTTGATCTCTTGAGTTTTGCCTTCTAGTCTTTTTTTGTATCACTTTCCTCTATAGACATTCCATGGTCTTATCAATATGTTAATTAATGGTAATGATTTTATAAATGATTTTATCTTTTTAAAGTTTGGTTTGAATAAATATATTTAAACAATTTATATTTATAAAATTCTTTATAAAGTTTTGAAAATATTCAAAATTTAAGTTAAGTTTTAAAACATGTAAGAAAGTATATTAAAATATGTACAAATTCTAATGAAGTCGGGATATTGCATATAAATATAATTGTGAGGCAGTAATGGATGAGGAAATGAAGGCATTGATCTCTCATGGCACCTAGGGTTTAGCTCTAGCTCCCAACGATGTAGATGTTGCATGTCGTTGGGTGTTCACAATCGAATACAATGCTGATAAGACTGTTGATCAGTACCAAGCTCAACTACTGATGAAGGGCTTTAACCAAACATTTAGTGTTGATTATTTTGAGACATTCTCTCTAGTTGCTTGCCTCAAATCTATTCATGTATCCTTCTCCCTAGTCATGAATCAAGACTGGCCCATGTATCAATCGAATGTTAAAATTGCCTTCCTCTATGGTGATCTACTCAAGACCATCTACATGGAGCAACCCCCCGAGTTATGTTGCTCAAGGCAAGTTTAGTCACAAAGTATGTTGGTTAAAGATAGCCATTTACAGTCTCAAACAAAGTCCTCGAGCATGGTTTAATAAATTCAACCAAGTGATGGAGAACTTTGACTTCCAACAATGTAAGGCCAATCACTTAGTCTTCATTCGACATGGCAAACATGGGTTGGTTATCTTGATTGTTTATGTTGACGACACACTCGTACTAAGAAGTAATGAACGGGGCATCGAAGAAACAAAGGCATTCCTATAATAACATTTTGTAACAAAAGATATGGGGTACCCTACACACTTCCTAACAATAGAAATTGCACACAGTAAGCTTAGGATATCACTCTCTCAAAGGAAGTATGCTCTGGATTTACTCAAGGAAGTTAGTTTGCCACGCTCCAAACTTGCAGATGCTCCCATAGATATGGATTTGAGTTTCTAGACTGATACTATTGAGTTCTTAAAGGACAAAGCAAAGTTTAGGCTCCTAGTGGGGAATTGATTTACTAAATTATTATGACTCCTAACATCTCATTTGCTATTGGATTGATAAGTCAGATTGTAGATAAGCTTAGAGCTGTTCATTGAGATGCAGCACTTAGGATATTACAATACATAGAAAGATCACATGACAAGGGACTACTTTTTAAGAAACATGGTCACATAAAAATTGAAGCCTATGCTAATTATACAAGGGCTAAAGATGATAAGAAGTCAACATTTGGATATTGTACATATATTGGAGGGAATCTAGTAACAGGGGGTAGCAAATAACTATAGCCAAATCTAGCATTGAAGCTAAGTATAGAGCAATGGTCCACATTGCAAGTGAGACATGCTTAAGAAATTTACTGGGCAAGTTTGGATAAACTCACAACGAGCCATTTCATGCATTGTAATAGTCAGGCTACTATGTACAACGCCAATAAACCTTGTCTTCCATGAAAGAACCTAGCACATTGAAAGTTGATTGTCATTTCATCCCTAAAGCTGTGATGGGTGGAAAAATAAATACTACATTCAATCCCTCATTGAAGCAAGTGGCAGATCTTTTCACAAAGGCCTTAGGTGATAACGGTTCAAAGAATTATGTGACAAATTAAGCATGATTGATATATATGCTCGGGGAGTGTTAAGAATATTCTCCCATATCAAGTAGAACCCCTTAATTTATTCACCTTACTTGTATAGGTTGATTTAGTTAGTTTATTTTTGTTTACGAAGTATATAATTAGAGGATCAAACCATTGTAATATACATAAGAATTATGAAAGAGAAATTTTGTGGTCATCTTACAACTACCATATAACTATGTTCCAACAGGCTATTTTACCATCACACTAGATACATTAGGAGTGTCTAGTGTTCATACAGGATAAAATTTATAGAATTGCATTTTCTTAAATGCAACCTTTGTTTCCTTGCTAATTTCTGCCAAGGCCTTTTTTACGGGCATCCATTGCCTATACAAAACGAAGGCAACATTGAACATTCATGAAGCAGAAAAGACTTGCAAGAAGTTCTTGGCACTAGATTTAATGGAAGAGTACCTTTCAATTAGCTTTTTTAGCTTCTTGAACTTTCTCTTTTACAAATTTTTTAGGGGGAAAACTTCATGCAACTAAACATCAGAATAGAAAGAGATCAAAGCACAGAGACATGAGGTACATGCCCGTATTATTATAAAGATTTACCTTGACGGGTTTTTCCTGATCTGCAGGCAGCTCATCTTCCCAAAATAAGAAAACTCTCAATTATTGTGTTCCAAGGGTAAAAACACAAAATTTATAATGAGACAACAGAGATTGGTGAAATGCAGACATAATTACATATTACACAGTCACATACACCAGAAAGAATCTGAATTTTTTCTTGACATTATATTTTACTTATTTAGATATAATGTTTGAGAAATGGAAGGAGAATGAGTGTGTAACATAGTAGTGAATATCAATAAAGATTACGGGTTAGAAAATTCACTCACAAGGTAACTAATACTCAAACTTCTTCACATGCTCTGCCCTTAACTTCAAATGTTTGAGACCAACCCTATAGATTCAACTCTTGGACATAAATGCTAAACTTAAATCCACTATCTAGAAATGGTAGAAATCAAATTTATCAACATATAAATGATCACGGAGTGACCTCCATCTTTAATTTCAAATAGTTAAACTTTAAGTCAGTCATACTGCAGATATTTCTCCATCATTTCCAACTACTACTAAGAATGATGGGGGATAAAATTTATATGTTAATTAGGTGAATCAACTTGAGGAATAATTCATCAGAGTATGTAGGAGAAACTACGGCACAGAAATCCCATCTCACTTTCTTGTAATCATAAATAAACAAAACTAAAATATACATGTCAAAAAATGCAATAAATGCACAAGAATCAGAAAAATAAGAATATTGCAATGAGTGCAAGACAATTTTATTACCAGATAGTAATCAAATGCCGAACAATAAATATGTTGAAATGGAAATTAGAGGAATTGTTGTATTTCATTAATCAAGAATGGTACAATTTATAGTTCGAAACAAATATAACCATACCAAAAATAGAAAATATCTAACATATATTTAATACTAAGAATTAGGAAACAAAATATTATTAAACTTATTTTAGGTAATATGATATTCTTAATATCAAATCAAATATTCTAATAGATATTTTAATATTTTAAAATATTCTCTGACACTCCTTAAGTTGAACATGAGGAAATGCTAAAGTGTTCAATTTGGAAGACAAAATTGAAACAAAACAAGCAATTGTAGACAGTGATAGAAATCACATATCCCATGTGACAGCTTCAACACATGAGACAGGTAAAATATTTAGTAGAGTAGCCAAATAGCTAGCAAATATTAGAGTCTTTGAGGTAGGTGACACCAGATAGATAGTCATTAGGTAGGAAACACTACAAACCAAGTCACTTGGTAGGTAACACTAGAAAGATAGCCACTTGGTAGGCAACACTAAGACAAATAGCCATAAAGAAAGGTAACACTAGGATAGGCAGCCACAAAAATTGGCAACACCAAGAAAGACAACCAATAGGTGGCAAAAAATAGGCACAAATATATGACACCAGAAATCCTGCTTACAACATGGACAATACCAAAAAATAATACCTGTATAATAGATGATACAAAAAACCATAGAAGTTAATAATAGATAACGTAGTACTTAAAGTAACAGACAACAAATAGTAGACAGTAGTAGCAGAAGTTGAACCAGAACAGTAGCTGACAGAGAGTTAACAATATTAACAAATAGTAATAAAATGATGTGAACATCCTGTGTGACAAAGATGATCATTTGGAGGCTTCAGTTGGGCCAATGACTAGGGCGTGTGAAAAAGTGTTAAAGAAGTAATCAACACGCTTGTGCCCGAAATTCAAGATGATATTATATGCGAACATAAATTCAAAGAACCCAAAGAGAAGTGCTGGGTGAATATTCTGTATTGGGCTAGGCCGATGAACTAGAAGTAAAGGATCAAGAGAATTAACTATTTATTTTTATTTTATTTTATTTTTTAGAATATTTTAGTATTGGGCCATGTGTAAGTAAGCCCATTAAAGTACAATCCTATATAGGTTAGGGTTCTCAATACCACCTATAAATATGGTATCAAAGTTCATTATTATCCAGAGTGTTATTTTGATTAATTAAGGAATCTTTTCCAATTCCCAGAAATTGAGTGTCTAATTTCTTGTGAATTTATATTTTGCCAAATCTAGACATTTTAAAGTGGTTCGTGTAATTTGTGACATATCAATCAACTTCTAATATGCTAATTGTGGCCATTTACATCAGGTTCAATCCAATTCTACTATATTAGGTCAGCATTCAATGTGGTGTTTGCATTGTTAGAGTTTTTAGATTAGGTTCAATTACGCTATTTACTATTTTTCTATTTCCGTTGTGTTTTTTAATCACATCAATTGGTATCAAAGCCAGGTTGAATCAAATTCTAATTTGATACCTGGTCCAAATTGAAAAAAAAATATATTAAAAAAAGATAGTAGAATTAAAAAAAGCCAAAAAAATCAAAAGAAAGGAAAAAAAAGTAACAGCCATAGGTAGAATAGCTCCAGCGTCGCCACGCTACCACCTAGACACTAGAGAGCCACGCTACCACCTAGACACTAGAGAGCTTAGCACAACTTGCAACTAATTGAAGCCCTCATTTGCCATTAGCTCTGATGTCTTCGAAAAGGGAATAGGCCGTCGAAAGTAGAATTTCAACCCTAATCAAGTGCAGCTGCCAATGCTGCATCCCATAATAGCCGACGACTTGGGTTGCTAGGGCATGTTTGGTGTCTCCTTAGCATTTTCGTTAACATTACTGCATCAAGATCACTAGAGAGCACCTAACGCTGGTAGCAGCTTTGCCAAAAACCTTACGAGTAGGAGGGGACAACCACTGGACCAAGGATAGGCTTAGGCCAGAGATCCACTCGATTGAAAACCTTCACTTAGGCTAGAACTGAATTGCACTAGAGGTTGCATTTGGCCTACGATAATTGGACCATAAGAAGAAATTTTCAACATTTTTTGACCCGCTTTGCTAGACCTTAAGTTAAAAAAAATTAAATTTCAACAGGCTAGTTTACTTGGGCTAGAGCCTAGGTAAGACCTTGTTTGGTTACAAAATTTCCCATTCTAGTGAAACCCTTGTTTGGTTGTTGATTTTTGAAAAAAAAAAGGAAAAAAGAAGAAGAAAGGATTAAAAAAAATGGCAAAAAGAAAAGTAGAAAGAAAGGAAGGCAAAAAAAAAAAGGAAAAAGGGGAAAGACTAATTTTTTTTTTCTCTCTTTGATTTTTTATTGGCCCACTGCACTAATTGTGACCTTTTATTCAACTCATACCCATTTGTAGTCTCACATCATTATACCTTACACTTCATTGTGTGTCACGTGAGATTACTAAGACTGCTCTTGAATCACATGAGGTGGGCACAAGAAATTGGTAGTTTGTGAGACTAATTTGAGTGTGGTGTGGTACACAAGTAGAGGTAAGAAACGAGCGACTAAGAACCCATATTTGAGTAGTGTGAGCATAGAGAGTTAGTGAGGTCTTTTTTTTTCTTTTACACTATTTATTTACATATTTCTGTTTTTTTAGCTCAAACTATTTAGATGACTAGTCATTACATGGGTCAGGGTAATAACCTTAACGAAACTAAATTTATGTTTGATTCTGTCGTTGGGAAGCTGAAGAAGCTTACCAGAAGCGGAGAGGACATACAGGACAAGATGACTGATATGTAGGATCAATTGAGGCGTGTGGAAGCATCTCAGGCTGCATCATGAGACAAAAAGATAGCTCAGTGCCTAGGCTAACTAGGCATAGAGACAGTATAGTGCCAAGATGAGTCTAGACAAGGGACAGGCATGGGCACCTTTTCAGGCCTGTGAGACAAGATTGGGATGGTTATGAGGGAGAGTATGGGTCAAATGAAGTTGATGATTGGTATTATTATGACAATGCACCTAGAAGACATCAACAGAGAGATGACATGGATGATGAAGTACCCAAGGGAGTGAAGTTGCAGCTACTACCTTTCTAGGCGCAATCTAATCCCGACACCTATCTTGAGTGGGAAATGATGGTAGAGCTAATTTTTGACTGTCACCACTACTCGGAGTGCTAAAAGGTTAAGTTGGTAATAGTAGAGTTTACAAACTATACTATTATATGCTAAGATCAACAATGCACTAATAGGAGGAGAGTTGGAGAAGGACCGATTTGTACATAGACAGAGTTGAAAGTAGCCTTGATGAAGAGATTTGTGCCTAGTCATTATCACTAAGACTTTTATCAATAACTTCTGACATTAACATAGGATAATCGGAGTGTGGAGAATTATTATAAAGAGCTTGAGATAGCCATGATCTGAGCAAATGTTGTGGAAGATAGGAAGGCTACTATGACACATTTTCTAAGTGGTTTACACCGGGATATACCTGATGTGATGGAGTTGCAGCATTACGTGGAGTTAGAAGAGATGGTGCAAAATGTTATCAAAGTAGAGAAGTAGTTGAAGAGGAGGGGTAGGTCCACATTTTAGCTTAACACATTTGGAAACCCTTCCCTAGAAAGGAGGATAAGGCACCCATAACGAGCGCCACGAAGGTTAGGATTGCACTTAAAGTGGAAGCACCTAATGTAACAGCTCTTATCCCTTCTAGTTCATCTGGCACACAAAATAGAGATATTTTGCACTTTAAGTGTAAGGGTAGGGGGTGCATTGCTATGCAATGTCCCAATAAGAGAACCATGCTACTGATAGTGATTAGAGATATTGAGGCTAATGAGGAACATGATAGTGAAGATGACAAGCCACCATTAAAGGAAGTTCCACCTGAAAAAGGAGAATTGTGTAAAGTAGGAGGAGTTAATTTGGTGGTGATGAGAGCATTGAGTACTTTAGTGAAGGAGAAAATAGATGAGGCACAAAGGAAGAATATTTTCCATGCTTGATGCTTGATTAATGGAAAGACGTGCAGCTTAATAGTGGATGGAGGGAGTTGTACAAACATGGCTGGCACGACGTGGGTTGAGAGATTGGTCTTACCTACGAAGGATCATTCCAGGTCATATAAGCTACAATAGCTTAATAGCAGTGGAGAAGTTAAGGTGATGAAATAAGTGTTGGTAAGCTTTAAGATAGGTATGTATGTGGATCAACTGACATGTGATGTAGTGTCCATATAGGCTTGTTCTATCTTGCTGGGCAAGCTTTGATAGTTTAATCGACAAGTGATATACAATGGGCTAATCAACCGATACTCTTTCATGTTCTACGGAAAGAAGGTCACCTTAGTTCCCTTGATTCTAAAACAAGTATACGAGGAACCGTCGTACATGCAGAAACACTTTGAGTTAGAGCTAGAGGGGAAGAAGAAAAGAAAAGAGGGATTGAGACAAAAAGAAGAAAAAAGAGAGGAGAAGAGGAAAAGAAAGAGTGTATGTTTGTTTCTGTGAGGGATGTAAGACTAGTACTGAATGCTGAGAGGTCCCTTATACTTTTAATGCATAAGGAGTCATATTATATATCTGATGATGTCACATCTTCCCCCCACTATTGTAGTATCTATGTTGTAGGAATATGCTTGTTTCTAGAGTAGATTCCTACTGGATTATCGCTAATTCGAGGGATAGAACACCAAATGGATTTTGTTCTAGGGGCATCCATACCAAACAAGCTAGCTTATAGAACCATGCTAAACAAGTGGAGGATTTAATGAGTAAGGGTTGGGTCCGAGAGAGTATGAGCCTATATGCCGTTCCAGTGCTATTGGTGCTGAAGAAAGATGGCCAATGGTGCATGTGCGTGGACTGTAGGGCTGTTAATGTTATTATGGTATAGTATCATCACCTCATACCTCATTTAGATGACTTACTTGAAGAGTTACATGGTGCTTCTATATTTTCTAAAATAGATCTTAAAAGTGGGTGTCATCAAATTAGAATGCGTAAGGGTAACAAATGGAAAATAGCTTTTAAAACAAAATTTAGACTGTATGAATGGCTTGTGATGCCACTTGAATTTACTAATGCTCCTAGTACATTCATGCATCTGATGAATCATGTTTTGTGTGTATTCATTAGTAAATTTGTTGTAGTCTATTTTGATGACATATTAGTGTACAGCCAAATGTTAACTGAATATGTTAAGCATGTATGCAATGTGCTTGATGTTTTACAGTGAGAAAAGTTATACGTTAATATTAAGAAATACATCTTTTGTACTAAGCACTGTAGCTTCCTAGGTTTTGTTGTTAGTGCATAGGGAATCTAGGTAGATGAGAGCAAGGAGAAGGCTCTACAAAAATGGCCAACTCCTATGTCAATATCTAAAGTAAGGAACCTCCATGGGTTAGTTGGTTTCTAGAGGCATTTTGTATAGGATTTCAGCACTATTATTGCTCCTCTTACCACCATAATTAAGAAAAATGAGAAGTTCAAGTAGGGAAAATCTCAACAATGAGCATTTGATACTCTAAAATATAAGCTTACTCATGATCCTTTACTTTCTTCACCTGATTTTAATAAGGCATTTGAGATTGAATGTGATGCTATTGGTGTAGGTATTGGAGTAGTGTTGATGCAAGAGAAGAAGCCTATCGCCTACTTCAGTGAAAAGCTCAATGGTGTTACATTGAATCATCCCACATATGACAATAAACTGTATTCCTTAGTGCGAGCACTAGAAACTTAGCAACACTACTTGAGATTAAAGGAGTTTTTGGTTCATCTAGACCATGAATCATTAAAGCATTTGAAAGGCCAGAGTAAGCTCAACAAACGACATGCCAAGTGGATTTCTTTCATTGACACATTTCCCAATGTCATCAAGTATAAGAAAGGTATGAAAAATGTGGTTGCTGATGCTTTATCTCGTGGCACACCTTGTTGAGCACATTAGGCATAAGATTATTAAGGTTTGAACATATCAAAGAACTCTATGGAGGAGACCTTGATTTCGGCTAAGCCTATGCACTAATTGGAAAATGTGCTCATGAGAAATACCTTAGACATAAAGGATATTTGTTCTATATTAATAAATTATGCATTCCACAATGTTCATTGCGAGAGTTGCTCATTAGAGAAGCTCACTGTGGAGGGTTAATAGAACATTTTGGTGTCACCAAAACAATATTACTTTTGCAAGAGCACTTTTATTGGCCGGGGCTGAAAGAAGATGTGGAACGAGTCATGAAAAAATGCATATGGTGTAAAGAAGTTAAGTTCGTAACCAATCTCATGGTATGTATCACTCTCTACCTATTTTCAATACTCCTTAGATTGATATTTCTATGGATTTTATCTTAGGTCTACCTAGGTCTTTGTTGTTATAGATAAATTTTCCAAAATGGCTTACTTCATTACATGCCATAAAACTAATAATGCTTCACACGTAGCTGACTTATTTTTTAGAGAGGTGGTTAGTTTACATAGCGTGCCTACGACCATACTGTCTGATCATGATGTTAAACTTTTGAGCTACTTTTAAAAAATGCTAAGGGCTAAATTGGGGACTAAACTAATATTTTCTACAACATCTCATCCTCAAATTAATGGGCAAACTAAGGTAGTTAATAAAATGCTCACTACATTATTGCATATTGTTATTAGGAAAACTATTAAGAGTTAGATAGAAAGTTTGCCACATATAGAATTTACTTATAATAGGACTGTTCATTCCGCTACCAACATGTCTCTATTTGAGATTGTATATGGTTTAAATTCGCAACCCCATTAAATATGTTGCTATTACATAGAAATGAGCACTTGAATTTAAAGGGCAAGAAGCAAGCTAAGTATGTGAAGCAAATATATGAGTAAGTTAAGCAAAACATTGAGAAGAGAACCAACAGTACACACAACAAGCAAACAAGGGAAGAGAGAAGGTAGTGTTTGAACGCAGAGACTA
Organism: Avicennia marina; assembly: GCA_019155195.1. Lineage (NCBI taxonomy): Eukaryota > Viridiplantae > Streptophyta > Magnoliopsida > Lamiales > Acanthaceae > Avicennia > Avicennia marina. The sequence goes on along the minus strand of CM032754.1, from coordinate 12,846,540 downwards.
GGTGTGGGCTCATATGAGGAAGTAGAGGTACTCTGAATAGAGGAAGTCTAAGTTAATGCCTCAAGGAGTTGGGCCATTCATATTTTTGGAGAGAATTAATGATAATGCTTATAAATTAGAGCTCCTTGGAATAAGTGCAATTTTCAATGTTTTTGATTTGAGTTTGTTTGATACAGGAGATGAACATGTTGAATTAAGGGCAATTCATTTTCAAGAGGATGGGAATAACGTGGACATCCCACTTGACAAAGAGAATCTTTTGAAGGTTCCAGTTGGACCAATGATTAGGACACATGCAAAGAGAGTTAAGGAAGCAATCAACACACTTGTGCACAAAATTCAGGAGAATATTATACATGGACATAAATTCAAAGAACCTAAAAGGAGTGCCAAGTGAAAATTTTGTACTAGGTTGATGACCCAAAAGTAAAAGATCAAGGGAATTAACTATTTATTTTTATTTTATTTTATTTTTTGGAATATTTTTGTATTGGGCCATGTGTAAGTAAACCCATTAGAATACAAGCCTAGATGGATTAGGGTTCTTAATGCCACCTATAAATATGGCATCAGAGTTCATTAGTATCCAGAGTTTTATTTTGATTGATTAAGAAATCTTTTCTAATTCCCTGAAATTGAGTATCTAATTTTTTGTGAATTTCTATCTTCCCAAATCAAGTTATTCTCAAGTGTTCTATGTGATTCGTGACATATCAATCAGCTTCTAGCGTACTAATTGTGGCTATCTATCGGGTTCAATCCAATTCTACTACGTTGGGTTGGCGTTTAATGCAAGGTTTATGTCCTTAGGGTTTCCGAATTGGGTTCGATTACGCCATTTTCTACTTTTCTGTTTCCGTTGTGTTTTCTGATCACGACATAAAAGTAGGCAGAAAAGTTCAAAGGTAATAATAGAGTGGGCAGAAGATGGAAAAAACTTTGCAACCATACTTAGCAAAGTGCGAGGAGTCACATTACTACCCTAATGCCATGTTGAAATGACAAATGGAGAAATTGCTGTATTTCTTTTATAAAAAATGGTCCCAATTTATAGTATGAGACAAATATAACTATACTGAAAATAGAAAATATCTTAACATATATCTAATCCTCAAAATTTGGAAACAAAATATTCTTAAACTTATTTTAACAAGATATTCTTAATAATAAATCAAATATTCTAATAGATATTTTAAATATTCCTAACAAAAAAAAACTAGGACTTATGTTGTGGCTAAGTTATAGACTTAGGATACATGTACATAAATGTATTTCCCTCTTAATTGGCTTTAATGGGTTGTGTAATTATTTTTTATGAGTTGTAAGGGCATGAGCCCGAGTTTTTATTTTTACTATGTAGAATAAGGATTCTTTGTGCTATGCCACGTGTAAATGTAATATGAAAGGTATCAAGGAGTTGATGTTCATACAACGACCAAGAGTTCATGTCGTTTGAAGTTCTATGGAGCCACACATAATTAATGTGGATGATGTCAAGGAGTTGATATTCTTGCAGGGACCAAGAGTTGGTGTCGTTCGGAGTTCCATAGCAGATGAGCCTAATGAAGTTATGAAGGCCAAGATAAAAAGAAGCATTCAAGAAATTCCAATGTAATAGTATAAGATTCCATGCAAATGTGCACAATCCAATTCCTAGCTCAAATTAGATCTAGAAGTCCATAATCCTTCACATTATTTTATTTTTGCATATTATTCTTGATTGATTATGAGATACATAAAATGTATAATGTGCAATGCGAAACATAAATCTACATGTACAAAAAACATCCTCTAATAATATTAAGTTATAACAATTAATTACTTGTCACGGCCCTCCACCGAGCTCAAAAGCCCTAAGTGTAGCCTTAGTGTGTGTTATCATCACATTAGTGGGGTAACATTGTGGCAGCGCATTTATGATTTTAGGTGCATTAGATGTGAAATTCAAAAGATTCTACGCCTTAAAAGTGGTTAGCCACAAGAGGAGTTCAGATACAATTAGTTGCTAGTCGGTTGGTGTGACTTAAATGGACCCAACATGCCAAGCCATGAGCTAAAAGAAAGATTGGATTGTATATGAGATGTGTTGGTAATAGTTGCCACTCATTGGGCTTAGCATGCCAAGACTCGATTATGTAAGGTGTGCTATGTTCAATGAAGTCTCCAATCACCTTCTAAAAAATTTTACCAATAGAATTTTCATTCTCGGTCTAATAAAGAGTAAGGTTCAAAAAATCTAGTATGAGGTTATTGTGATTTAAAGTCCATAATCATAACGGTAACCTATATCACAACTAAACTAACATGTCTTGGCTATATTCTACAATTTAATTTTGTTTCGAATAATGCACACACTCATACTACTGATAGTTGAGACCTTAATGTTGACTAGAGCCAAGATAGTCGACTGGCTTCAAGATTTGAGAAGAGTTCTCATTCTTGAGTGAGTTAACAATATTTTGGATATTACCATCCCATTTCAAAGAAAAGGGATTGTCCTTGATAAGTCTAGTGTCTCAGTTAACGAGACTAAAGAGAGCAAGACCAAAAAAAGGAAACCTACTATTCCTATGGCTAGTGGGAAAGGTGTGACGTCCAGTGTCCAAGTTAGCAAAGAGAAGAGTTTTCAATGTAACAAAAAAAGATATTGGAGGACGAATTGCATTGAATGCCTCAATCGCCAAGGTACTGGCATTGCAAGCATGGAACTTTATGTTTGTGAAACATCTTATTCCATTGGTGTGTTCGTACATCTTAGATCATGGATTTAGGTGCATCTTTCCACATTCATACTTCAAATAAAGATTTGGTCATGAGTAGATTGCTTGATAACTGAGAAGTGGTGATTAGGGCCAGTGGTGGGGTAAGTGTTGTAGTCATTAGGATTGGCACTGCTTCAGTTAGGTTTATCATCCTGTCATATTTTGGGCTCTAAAAGATAGTCTCTTATTGCCAAATAGGCTAAAAATGTTGTCTCTTCACCTTCATTGCTAAATGTAAGCTATGAACTTTCCTTTTGAGAAAATAAGTGCCAAATTTATTATTGTAATAAAGTGATCAGCACTATCTTATTGGTAAATGGCTTGTATTATTTTAATTTGGATGATAAAGCCTTTGGTGAATGCCATAACAATCTAACGAGTTGGGGATGGCTTAAATTCTAAGCACTTGGGCATCTTAGAATAGGCCATACTATAGAGACTAAGATTAGTAGGTTAGAGAAAGATGGGCTTATTGGCTTATTGGGAAAGGAGCCTTATTTGACTTGCTGATTAGGTTTCTTAGGTAAGGTTGTTGAATGTCTGTTTGATGGACAAGCCTAAGGAGCCACGTAAGCATTAGAGTGAGTCCATATCAATGTTTGTAGGCCATTTAATGAAATGGCATGTGGAGGTTTTCACTACTTCATATCTTTATTAATGATTATTCTAGTAACAGTCATGTGTGTTAAATAAAGTACAAGCATGAGTACTTTGAAGAGTTTAAGGAATTAATGGCTAAAGTAGACAAACAAACCAACAAGCATATAAAGGCATTATGATTAGATTATAGTAAGCAGTACATGAGCATTGAGTTGTGGAATTCCTAAAGCTAAATGGCATTGTGTTATAATTCACACCACTAGCAACTCCTCAAATGAATGGTATAGTTAAGCATAAGAATCGAACTTTTTTGGATATGATTCAATCTACAATAAATTTCACCAATTTTTCCATTTCTTTATCAGGAAAAGCCCTCTTAAAAGTAGCTCACATCTTGAATAAGACTCTCTCTAAGTTTGTTTCTTAGACTCCACATGAGATGTGGAGTGGGAGGAAGCTAAGCTTGAAGCATATCAGGATTTAGGGATGTCCAACTTGCTTTGAGAAGAACAAAATGGATAAGTTAGAGGTGAAGGCCATTATGGGACACTTTGTGGTACATCCCAAGGATTCCATGGGAAATGAGATGAGTTCTATTGAGCTAAAAATAATTAGATTATCGTAAGTTGTTAAGCATTTTTTTTCTTAAAGAAAAGTTTATTAGAGAAAATGGTAGAACAAAAGTGCTCAAAGAAGTTAAGTGCAAGAAACATAGTAAGCCCGCATAGCAAATTCCTATTTAAGAACCTTGTACGATGCAACCATTGTGACAGTTGGGTAGAATCTCTCATTCACCATAGAGATATTGTTACCTCCAAGAGAATGAACAAAAGTTGTTCATAATAAAAGCTAATGATCATGGAGAAGAACCTCCTACCTTTTATCAAGCAGTGGCAAATAAGGACTCAGCCAAGTGGCTTAAGGCTGTGAAATTGGAAATGGATTCTGTGCGTGTGAACTAAGTGTGGACCTTGGTAAAATCATCTAAGGAATGGTTCCCATCAGATACAAGTGAATCAACAAGAGAAGGATTGGTTCAACTAGTAAGGTAGAAACCTATAAGGCTAGGGTGGTGATGAAAGGCTACGGTTAAAAAGAGAAAATTGACTATAAAGAAGCCTTCTCATTGGTAGACATGCTCAAATCCATTTGGATTTTACTTATGATAGCTGCCCACTTGGATTATGAGTTTGGCATATTGATGTCAAAACTGCTTTCCTCAATGAATTGCTTAAGGAAGAATTTACATGGTACAGTTAAATTGTTTAGCTTCATAAAAAACTAAGATGAGTCCTACATTTGTAAGAAGGTTAGTAGGAGTGTGATTATATTCCTAGTGTAGTATGTGGATGACATAGTAGTAATATAGAATGATATTAGGATGATAAGCTTGATTAAAATATGGTCGTTTTGCACCTTGTCCATGAAAGATTTAAAAGAAGCAACCTATATTTTAAGTATTCACATCTATAGAGATAGAACAAAGAGATTATGAGATATCTCTTAAGCTTTGTACATAAACTAGATACTGAAAAGGTTTAATATAGAAGCCAATGCTCTGTTCAAGGCTAAATATTACTTATGTCATTAGTGTTACAAGTAGGTTTCAGACGAGTCTTGTTAAATAACATTGGGATGATCTCAATTGTATCCTAAAGTACTCGAGAAGCACTAAGGATATGGTAGTTGCAAATGAAGATCGTGATCTACGAGTAAATAATTGGACTAATTTTGACTTCTAATTAGGTTTGGAAGATAGAAAGTCTATCTCTGAACTTTTAACTACTCTTAATGGTGGAACAGTTAGTTGGAAGAGTTTTATAGAAAGTGTGACTATGGACTCCACCGCTGAAGGCTAAGTAAATCATTGCATGAGATTTGCAATGAAGGGTGTTTGGATAAATAAGTCTATAGCAAACCTTTAGGTGGTTCCACATGTGGATTTGCTGTTGTCACTTTACTGTAACAACTATGGCATGATCGCACAGATAAAGGAATAGAAGTCTCATCAAAAATCCAAATACACGAAGAGGCATGGAAATATTATTTGAGGAATCATTAGAAAGGGCAATGTTGCTATGTAGAAAATAGCTTCAGCACATAATATGGTTGGCTCACTTGCTAAGCCAATAACATGAGTTCTACTTGATCACTTTCTTGAGAAAATGAGTATGAGATACAATTGTGATTGGAATTAGCATTACTAGCTTTAGTGTGCAAATGGGAGATTGTTAGTGATATGCTCTCTAACACTAATAGAAAGTGATGGATACTAGAAGGGCATCTGGTTATATATATACTTCTCACACTAACTAATATGAAATATAGATTTTGGTATCAATAGTATGGTAAATTTTCATGTATGTAAATATTGAATAGTGTAAAATATTGCATATGTCCATATAATTAAGTTAAAAAGGCATATTTGTAAGGAGTTATGAATGTAGACACAAGACTGTCTTATAACTCAATTACTAAAACCAGTCTGTGGGTTAGAGACGCTCTAAAGGGCTTTAGAGAGTTGGTATGACTTACACAACTTGTATTTGTATGATAAGTGTCATACCACTCAGTATAAGATACTAGAATACATGTGTGTGGATGCTTCATTAAAGAATGAGTATTTGAACAATGACTCGCAAAATAAAGTAGATGCATGGAGTTTACTCTTTGTTGCCAATGTCTTGCTTCGAAATTTTCTTAAGTGTGCATGGACCTTAGACCTGAGGTGACATGGTTTTCTTGTGCGCATGACATCAATATATCATTAGAGTATTAAGGGTCAATATTTATCTTGGCATGGAATAGGGTCATGAGCCCAACTTGTTGGGGTTTGGGTGTGTATGGAGGCGCGTGTGCATTTGATAAGGGATTTTTTTTCCTTGCAAATGAGCAAGGTGTTTATCCTATATAATTAGTGTTCTATAAAATGGAAATCCTTGCCCAAGTTAGTGTGTAATTAGAAAGGAATTTCCGATAGAAACGTTAGTCTAATCAGGTAACACCGATTGGTCATATGACCAAGTCTATGAATTTGACTAAATCCATAACTCTCACTTGGTTGGGATAAAGTAAGATAAAATGATCTATACCACATGGTACTCATGGTCGAGAGAGTTCATTTTGATCCAGTTCACCTTATCTTAATTTGGCTACAACATGGGCCGCAGGCTAGGCATTACTCATATCCTTTGAGTTATGCTTATTCCTAATTAAGGATGAACCTAGAGAGTCACACACAAAAAGTTGTTGTATATGATGAGTGTTAAATTGATGGGCCTTAAGTCAAAGTTCAAGTCAAAATTAACCCCAGTACTTAAGGCCCAAAAGTTCAAGCCCAAATAGTACTCATAGGTGAAATTAAGCCTGGTATTCAAATGCTTAAAAATTCAAGCCTAAATGGTACACGTGAGCAAAATTAAGCCTGTACTTAGATGTCCAAAAGTTCAAGTTTAGATGATATACATGGGCAAAATTAATCCTGGCACTCAAAGGCCCAAAAGTTCAAGGCTCAAAAATTCAAAGGCTCCTTGTCACAAGTTGAAACTGTCCACAAATGTTCAAATAAAGGCTCTTTAACATGAGTTAAAATTGTTTACAAATATTCAAATTTAAAGGCTCCTTGACATGAGTTGAAGTTGTCTACAAATGTTCAAATTCAAAGGCTCCTTAACACGAGTTGAAACTGTCAACAAATATTCAAATAAAGGCTCCTTGACATGAGTTAAAACTGTTTATAAATATTAAAAGGCTCCTTGATACGATTTGAAATTGTCTAAAATATTCAAATTTAGAGGCTCCTTGATACGAACTGAAACTGTCTACAAAAATTCAAATTCAAAGGCTCTTAGACACGAGTTTAAACTGTCTGACCAAGTCAAAATAGAGTTTCCTTGACACGAGTCTAAACTATCCAACCTAGTTAAAATAGAGGCTCTTTGACATGAGTTGAAATTGTCTACAAATATCCAATAAGAGCTCCTTGACATGAGTCTAAAGTGTCAAACCAAGTCAAACAAATGCTTCTCAAGACACAAGTCTAAATTGTAAAGTTACTCCTGGCCTGCAAGGTATAAACTGTGAACGGCCCTACCTATCATAATTAAAAGTACTTGAACTACGTTATGACTTGATTCCATCTTATGGGTACGTAGGCAGCTTGGATATTTTTTAAGTTCAGTCACAAGTTTGTGATAAATTATGCTCTAATTCATGGCACCGAATGCCTAAATGCTAAGGGCACATCCATCAACAAAAATCCAACCCTAAATGGTACTCATAGGTAAAATTGAGCCTAGTACTCAAAGGCTCAAAAATTTAAGCCTAAATGGTATACGTGGGCGAAATTAAGTCTAGTACTTAAAGGCTCAAAAATTCAAGTTTAAATGGTACACGTGGGCGAAGTTAAGCCTGTCACTCAAAGGCCTAAAAGTTCAAGGCTCAAAAATTCAAAAGTTCCTTAACACAAGTTAAAACTGTCCACAAATGTTCAAATAAAGGCTCCTTGACACAAGTTGAAACTATTTACAATAAATTTTAGAAGAATTTCTCAAATCCCTTGTGTTATAGATATTTCTACAAAACCTAGGTATTCAACATTTGATATTCCAAATCCAATTTTTAGAAATGTTGATTACACTTCAAATATTCCAAGACCAGTTTATACAAATCCTGTTCTGTTGTTATTGATAACATAAATGAATTAAATGTTTTAGAAAAAGAGTTTTATGTTAATTAAACCCTTCTTCACAATGACTTTTATTCCTAAGAAAATTTCAAAAAAAGAGAAGGATTTGTTAAAAATTTCTTAGATACTAGAAAACAAATCCAAGAAAAATATTTTGATTTTATTAATAATCACAAAACTTATATTTTATCCTTATATATGGCTTTTTAGGTGAACTCAAAGGATGGTTGGACTTCTATCTCACTCCTACTCAACAAGAAGAAATCTTAAATGCTATCAAAATTGATGATGAGGATATTCCTATTTTAAATGAAAATGGCAACGTTCAACAAATGCTATTGCAACCTTAGTCTACACAATATCTCTTAATTTATTAGGAGATACCTCACACATTAAGGATAAAAATACAAAATTACTTTGAAACCTTGGTGCAAAAAATTTAGTAATTTTTAATATTACAAAAACACATTTTTAAGTAGAAATATGCTAAGAGATTATTCAAATCAATTTTTTTTGAAAAGAAAATTCCTTGTGGAATTATCAACTCTCCTAGGTGAAAAAGTTAGGAACAAAATCCATGGATTATCAAGAAAATAAATTATCCCTTATGACCAATATACTTGCAACCAATTTGTTAATATTATCCAAAAAGAAAGATTAAAAATCTATCAAGATTTAAAACTTCAAAAACATTTGAAATGGGAAATGAATGAAACAAAGATACTGTTAGGAACTTTCTGCCAACAATTTGAAATGGATCCCAATAAACCTAGTTCATCCAAATGTCTAGGAAACTGCCACAAATCCTACAAAAAATTTTACAAAAAATCTCATAAAACCCCTTTGAAATATAGAAAAGCTTATAAATCACAAGAAGAATACTAAAAAAAAATCCCCGTAACAAAAACTATAAGAACGACAAAAAGCCTCAAAAATTCTTCAAAAACATAAAATGTTATAGGTGTAATAAACCAGGTCATACCACAAATTATTTTAAATTCAAAAGAAAACTCCAAGAATTACAACTAGATGAACAAGTCTTAGACAAAATCTCAAATCTTTTAATTGACTCTTCTGAAGAAAGATTAGATTTTGAATCTAAAAAATCCTTATCAGATTCTAAGAAAACCTTTCAATTAAAAGATGATATTATAAATTCTAAGTCTAAAAAGTCAGATTCTCCTTCAATAAATACAAAATTCAAAGAACAATAACTCCTTATTGATGTAATAAAGCAAATTGAAAATCCATAAATTCAAAAGCAATACTTAGAAAAACTTCTCAAAGCTTTTCAAGATACAAAACTTTCTAAGCTAAAGAACATTCAATCAATAATTCCAAAAACTTCAAAAAATACTTATAATCTAACAAATATTCTAGGAAAATCAAAACAGATTAAAAAGAATATAGTAATCCAAGACTTACAAAAGGAAATAAAATTAGTAAAAATAGAGTTAAAAGAAAAACAAAAACAAGACTCAAAAATTATAAAACAAATTATCAAAGCAATCAAGATTAATGAAGAAACCTATGATTCTAATGAAGATGAATTAAAGAAAAAATCCAAAATATTCAAAATGTACCTGAAGATTTTCTATTTGTCTTGAAAGAGAGTACTTCTAAAAAATACATTATCAAAATTACTCTTGAATTTTTCAAATCTTTTAAAATAAATACAATCGCTCCGTTTGATACAGGTGTAGATTTAAATTGTATAAAATATGGTTTCATCCCCAAAAAATTTTTTGAAAAAACACAAGAAAAACTCTCGTCCACCAATAACTTAAAACTCCAAGTTAATTCAAAAGTTACTGTATCAGTCTTGAATGAAGAAATTTCTTTAAAAACTTCATTTCTTGTTGTCAAAGACATTGAACTCCTTTCATGAATTTACTTACTCCTTACAAGGTAGGAACCAATTCTATATTTTTCCGCATTAATTCCAAAAAACTTTATTTTCCCTTTCTTGAGAAACCAAAAGCCAAAAATATTAATCTCCTCGAAGCCTATTCCATATATGAAAATTCTGTCAATAATATTGTTCAAATCAAAACCTTTTAGCTACAAGAGTTAAAAAAGATATTTCTCTAACAAGGGTTACATCCCAACTTCTTCAAATTACTGAAGTTCAAAAACAAATGAAAAAACTTCAAGAATTGATAAAATAACAAGCTTGTTCAAATCTTCCCAGTGCCTTTTGGAATAGGAAAAAATATGTTGATCTCTCTTATGAACCAACTTTCAAAGATAAAGGCATTCCCACAAAAGCTAGACCAATCCAAATGAACTAAGAACTTGGAAGAATTTTGCAGGAAAGAAATTCAAGATTTACAAAACGAAAAACTTATTTAAAAATCAAGATTACCGTGGAGTTGTGCTGCTTTCTATGTTAAGAAAGCATCTAAAATAGAAAGAGGTATTCCTAAATTAGTTATTAATTATACCCTCTTAACAAAGTTCTACAATAGATTAGATATCTAATTCCCAACAAAAGAAATTTATTCAAAAACTTCACAATGCCTTCATATTTTCAAAATTCGGAAGGAAGTCAGGACTTTGGCAAATACAAATATCTAAAAATGATATGTACAAAATAGCTTTTACAGTCTCATTTGGTCAATAGGAATCGAATATAATGCCGTTTGCTCTTAACAATGCTCCTTCAAAATTTCAAAAAAAATTGAATGAAATATTTAATGATTACCACAAATTTTATATTGTCTACATTGATGATGTCTTTACTTTTTCAAAAACCATAAATGAACGTTTCAAACATTTCAAGGATTTTCTGCATAAAACTATTTCCATAACTAATTTGGATGACTTTTCGCAGGTACTAATGGCAGAATCAAGCAATCCCTCTTCTATGAGTTTTGGTCCTTTTAATGTTAGAATTTATCCCAAAGGTACAAATCTTGATTATATAATAAATAGAAGTTATAATTTAATACCTTAGTAAAAGGTTTTGATTGATAACTTATGGAATGCTCTAAAGGTAGCCCAAATGATTATCGCTTTAAATGCCCTTGCTTGGTATTTTACTAATAATAATACTACAAATAGAAATTAGAAAATTAGAAGATAAGGTATTAAATTTAGAAAAACTATATGAAAATTTGATGATGCTTCAGTTTGGACATACTATACAAGTGACACAATCATCTGTAGAAAGTATAATTGAACCATAAAGCATGCCAACCACTTTAGGACAACTCTTCTCCAAAGAAGAAATGGCCCAAAAAGGTGGTTGCGACCCCCTCTCCTGCATTATCACAATTGGTGCAGGAGAAAGTCCTATAGGTATTTCCTCACACTATCACTTTGCATGACAGGCCACAAACCCATCCACTTTATTACAATCCTATGGGTTTCAAAATTTTCAAATATAGAATATTTTTCAAAACTATAGAAGTTACATATCACCTAATCCAAAATTTAGTAGATTTAATTATACAAAAAATTTCTTCAGACTTTTACAAAACTTTTGGAGAAATACAATTGCTTTTTGCAAAATTTTATCAAGGAGAAGAAAAGGCAATCCTAGGATTAAGAGTATTTCCACTGGTATCTTTCTGACCCTTCTCAAAAATGACTCCTTGAAAGCATAAAAATGTCGATGTTTGTAAACACAATACTTTTTGAATTCTATTCAAAGCCTCAATCAAGCTGAAAAAAATTCGATGGATTGATGATTGAAAATGAAAAAAATATCATTAGTAAAATTGACGGATTTAGGACTCGTTAGTCAAATTATCTTATCAGATTCAGAACAAATAGATAATTTTGGTCGGAAGTTGGCAATTTGTGTATGCAATTTATTCTCCCAAGAAACAAGGAAGGTAGATGTTAGAATTAGCTCCATTCACCCAAATGGAAAGGATTACTCATCCAACAAGCCTATCAGAGAATCTGGATAGGAAATTACACCAGGAAGATTAACTAATATTGGTATAGGATAATATGCCCCAAAAACTTTGCTTGAACACATAGACATTGGAAGGCAGAATTAATGGTCATAGATGGTTATGATAGTTATTTTCCTTACAAAATCATAAAACTTATCACTAAGGACAACCATCAAAAAATCTTTTGCCTCTAAGAGCTTACCTAAGCTAAAGTTCATGTTCATAACAATACGTACAAAAATATATGAACTTTAACATGATAGGTATGCTCTATCAATCTAGGGAAGTGATGGTGAACCAACACCACCAACATTGGCCCATGAAGATTATGCTGATAAAGAAGAATACAACATCTACAATATGATGGAAAGATAAAACACCTACCTCTCAAAAGGTAGTATAAATACCACTGTTAAAACATCTATTCAAAATCCACAACACAAAAGAAGGATTCACCAACAAGCCCTGAGGATTCAATCAAGACTAAAGAAATTGAGGTCGTTAGCAATAGTGGATCTTGATTCAAAGGTTATTAAAAGAAAAAAAGCAAGAAGAAGAAGAAGAAGAAAAATATTAAAATTCAACACTGTTCAATCACGTGGATGTTATTCATCATTGTTTAAACACGAAAGGTATAATGCAAACATTGTTCAACCATGCAAAATACTATTTAGCATTGTTCAAAAAATTACAAAAATGCTATCCAGAGGTTTATAAAAGGAGGCATTTCCCCGTCTTTAAGACAAGCTTTGAGAGGCTCTGATAAGCTTGGACAAACCTTTGGAGAAAACTTTGGAAGCTTAGATAGGAGCTTTCTGTCCCTTACTTTCTTCCAAAATTTGTACTAGAGTGAATAGGTTACAAGAGTGAATCCTCTTCAAAACTCTCTATCCTATGAGTATTCTATTACCCAAAAAATCTCCATTGTACAAAACTTAAGCTATTATCTCATATAGATAATTGTCTCAATTTTTATTATTTATGCAAAAGGTTTGTATAGTACAAACTTTTATTTCATTCTTGATTCAATTACATGGTTGGCATAACCGCGTAACAATCATTTTATATTATTTAAATTATATGATCGGTTCAACCGCCTACGAATTCCTTTGATTTTCTACATTCAAATTCAGCTGCAATTATTTATTTTAAATTCTACATTTATTTATTTATTTCTTACAAATTTAATTTCTATATTTCGTTATTGCAAATTTCTATAATCTCTTTCTTCTAGTATCAAACATAATTCCCTGCTAGTCCTGTGGTCCCTTGATAGCCATGGGGAGGTATAGTTTATAATGTTTATTATCCAAATCTTTGGTATTTGTGTTTAGATCTAGTAATTTTGTGATTGTTATGGTTTGAAGTACTTGGAGTACTTTAGAGATTCCAAGAAAGTTTAAATTATGTTTTAGATTTTTATCTAAATATCAACAAAATACTCAAACCTCTCCACGATAGACCCAAAAAATCCTAGTCCTTGGACTGATGAACATACCTTAGTTATACAAAAAAGAAAAGAATAAGAAGCTCAAGTTAGTGAAATTCCTTGTCTTCATCTTGCTGACCCAAGTCTCCCGAAAATTGTAGAAACCGATGCCTTAAATATTGGATGTGGTGAGATTCTTAAACAAAAAGAGGGTGAGAAAGAGCTTATTGTCCAATTCACGTCACCCATTGGAATGATATCCAGAAGAATTATTCTATGATTGAAAAAGAAATTTTGAGCAATGTTTTATGCATATAAAAATTTCAAAGTGATTTGATAAATAAAAAATTCTTAATTCACATTAATTGCAAAAGTGCGAAAAAAGTTTTGCAGAAAGATATTCAAAATCTTGCATCAAAACAAATTTTTGCGTGATGGCAAGCATTATTGAGTTTTTTTTTATTTTGAAATTGAATTTATCAAAAGAGATACAAACTCTATTCCTGATTTCCTAACTTGTGAGTTTATACAAAATAGGAGTGATGTCACCTAAACCATCAACCCGTGGAGGGAAAACCATAAATACAAACACTCAAATTTGAATTCAACCAACACAAATTCTAATTCAACCTGCTGGATGACAAACTTTGAGTCAAATTGGGTTACCAACTTTTATTTAACCTGTTGAGTTAAACATGCAAAGCCTATCCTCAAGTATAATAATGCAATCTCACCAATATTATTTTCTAACTCAACGAATTGTGGAGCAATTGAAGTGACAAGCATGTTAATGGGTTCCACACAGAATTGTAATTTTTAACCAAAAAACTCTGAAACACTAAGTTTGTGAATTGTTACTAGTTTTACACCTCTCACTCTTTTCGAAGTATTCTTACAGTATGAACACACCAATCTTTTCCTAACACTTTCCTTTTTACAATGTAAGATATTTTTCAGCTTTATTTTTAGTACTAGAACTTTTTTCAAATATATATTAATACGTAGGAATTATTGCATGGAAATAATTTGCAGTGCCTTATTTTATTTCTCAATAAATAATTTAAGTATCAAACTATATGGTTGGTAGTTGGCATCTGACACCATGTGCGAAGATTCCAGTTATATAGGTTATTAGTGCAAAAAAGTGGTAGATAAGATATGCAAATCACTTATGGATTAATTTTTTTTGAACGAAGCTATTTCAATATTAAAGAAGAGATCGATAATATGCTTGGACATTTTATCAATTTTATTTTATTTTTAATTCTGACGACGAAAGGGCACATTTTACTAACGGTCCCTTCACAGCTTACTTTAATAACCTATAATTAATGGGAAATATTTCATGAAATTATCCCCAAAAAAAGGGCAACGCAAAAGATGGTGAGTATATATACACTACTAAATGCCACTGGATCGCGATGGCTATTAGGGATGGCAAAAATGTCATCTCTATTTGGGATGAAATTGAGATAAGAAAATGGAATTGTTGCAAAGTCGTCACAAAATCTCAAAATTTTACTCCTACCAACCGTTTTAAATCCATTCCTATTTAAGATGGCATAGACAAGACCGTCTCAAAATTTGTGATGGATTGGCTAGGCAATCCCTATTTGGGATGTTACATATTAGACTGTTGCAAATTTTAGGATAGTAAAATATTTCCATTTCTATTTGTGATGGTAATTAAGGAACCATCTCAAAATTTGAGATGGTTCCTTACAACCATCACAAATGGAGGTAGTTAGCTTAACTATCTCAAACTCTGCAACTGTTAAATAAATCTGTCACAAAATTGAGATGGTAATTTTGTAGCCATCGCAAAATCTGATATGGTTAATTTTGCCATTCTAGATTTAAAACGGTTATAGTATGACCATCTCAAATAGAGACAGTTTTCAGAAGTCGTCCCAATGTGCGATACTTTAATATAACCATCCCTAATTTTTGGATTGTATTTTTGGTCGTCTCAATGTGAGATGGTTTTAGGATATATTTTAACCATCTCAATTTGCAAAAAAGTTTATAACCCTACCAGTCATTCCTTTGAAGCAAAAAGCGATTCTCTATGCAATAAATCACCTCACACCCTCTTCAAGGTCTTCTCCCACTTAGGTACGAAAGTTTTTTTTATAGATTTTTCTAATTATTTGGGGTTATTCATCTACATTTAAATGTGCTTTGTTACTTTTAGATAAAACATTTATCTTTGAAATCTCCATTCCAAGTGTTGTGCAATCATATAAAATTACTCATTTGAGAAGGAAAAGTTCTCATAGGTCGGTGCACATGTACATATAAAGTGCAGTATATTGATATATATATATATATATATACTAATTTGATTTGGCATATATTGTATATATATTGTTGGAATAGCCACTTTGATTTTATATAGTATGTATAGCTACAAAATTGGTGATTTGTTGATTTATATATGGTGTTCACTATACATGTTGATTTACATAAAATATATACAGTCCAATCATGCTAAATAGTTTGTAGATATTATGTGCTTTGTTTGTTATTTTGTTTTACCCAATTAGGGCATTTGATGAGGTATTGGTGTTGTCATAATGGTGTGTTGTAGAAAAAAAAAAAGGAAAATGTTGAGAGAAATAAGGTCGTGGATATACTACAAGAATAAACCAAGTCATTAGGATTTGAGGTTAGAATTTAAAAATGGTGTGAATCAAATTGTAGGCTAGGCCAGTGCTCCCACTATAAGATTGGTAAATTTTTGGATGAGGTTGTGTTAAGAAGAGCGTCATGCCCCCAAGGGAGTTTGATGAGGATACAGGCAACCAGTACACCACATTCACCATGTTGTTAACAATCCAATTGGTCCAAATTTTGAATTCAAAGTGTAGCACAAGAGGACAAAAAGGATTATCTTTTGGGATTTGCCCTACTAAGGACCAATCTAATTTGACACAACTTGAATTTCATGCATATTGAGAAAAATGTATTTGATAATATTCTACACGTAGTATTAGAAGGCAGGGGAAAGTCAAAAGACAATTTCAATGCTCGGAAAGATCTTGACAATATTCTTGACTAGCTAGAACTAAATGTCCCATTAGACAGTGTGGGCTAAAATCAAAGGCCGTTTATATGCAAAACCAAGAGCAAAGATGTGCCTCGTGTGAGTAGTTGCCTAGTCTAAAGCTCCCAAATGGGTCAAACATAGGTAGATGTATTGACACACGGGAGTTGAAATTACATGGCATGAAGTCTCGTGACATGTTTTTATGGAGAGACTATTACCCATTGCGTTCAAAGAATTACTGCTAATTTTGTGTGGAATGTTTTGATTGAGCTAAATCTATTGTTCAAACAGTTGTGCATGCCTCCTATTGAATGTGCAACCACTAGAGAACATGCAGGAAAATGTAGCACTAATTATATACAACTGGGAAAAAATTCTTTTCTCCTACTTTCTTCGACTTGCTGGAACATTTGTTCGTACACTTGTTATGGAAGGCACTTGTAGGCGGTCTCGTACAGTACAGATGGATGTATCTTTTTGAGAAGTTAGTAAGTGGCTTGTGATGTGTTGTTACTGGGAACTTAAAACAAGTTTAGAATAGCTTTCCCATTTAATAAAACACATGTTGAGGCATCTAGTATCAAGGCTTGCACAGTGGAAGAAATATGCATATTAGCGACCTTCTATTTTCAATTAGACTTGGCATCAAAATGCATAAGGACTCCACAGAAGACAACCCAAAGTACCTCAAATTCAGCCCTATAGTACTCTATTTTCAACTATCCGAACAAAGCAACCAACAGGCTAACCCCTAGGTATCTTTTGGGTAAAGAGTGCCATGTGGCAAAAACTTGTATGCTACTGAACTATCGTGAAGTTAGGCCATTGCACAAATGTGGAGCAAGTAAAGAGTTTAATATATTTAGTAGCTATATCATGTATGTTTGTTATGCACAAATCATCTATTTTCTTGCCAAATTGTAGTATGTTCATTAACCAGTATGACGATGTAGCTATTGACATAAATAGAGTTATGGCCAACCATTTCTTACCATGGTTTAAAGATTTTGTGAGTTTTGTCATACATGAATGTTTCATGGTTCTTTTCTTTTCTATAAAGTGAACAATTTCATCTGTGTCGTCATCTATACAAATATTGGATGTGAATAGTCAAATTTTAGACCCTCTACTTAATAGTTAGTACGAGGACCATCTAGCCATGTAACAAGTATGCATGCGTATACTGTTAATGGTTTCAAGTTGCATAGTAAATTTATAGGTAGGGGTGTCTGGCTTAAAATTATAGTGTATGTGCACATAGCTCATCTTACAACTCTAAGTACGACTTCTACCGAGTGGTTGAAGAAATATTACAACTTGAATACACTGATATGCTAGGTATGACCGTAGTCTTGTTCAAATGTCAATGAGTCGACCCACGAGGGGGCAAAGAGTACACCTAAAATACCAACTTATAGAAGTGAAACACAAGAAAGTTTATCAGAAGAATAAACCTTTTATATTGGCACAACAAGATTTTCTGGTATACTACACTAGATATCCTATGACTAGGGTGATATGAAGTAACTGGTAGGCTGTATGCAAAACTAAAGCAAGGTCGATTGTTGAGAAGTGCTAGAAAGATGTACGATACCATCCCAAGATAGAGTACCTACCTCAATAATGGACAACGATGTACAAAGTGCCTCCTCTCAATGACCCAGATTGAATTTAGTTGTATGTTGACCCTAAGGATGCTGAGCAACATTCTAGTGAAGAGGAGGCCGAGCAATGTGCTAGTGAAGAGGAATCAAGAGCTGAGGTCATATGCAAGCACCTCAGATGATAGCTACAACTAGGGCCATGAATAAGTCAATGTAATACAGTTTCCATGTATCATGAAAATCATTTGTGCACATATAATGATAATTGTTACAAAAGATGTGCATTTCAGCTTCATGGTACATCATTTCTATAATACATACAAGTTGTGACATGGCATTAACATCAAAAAGTATAGCATCATTTCTATAATAGAAAATAACATCGTAGAGCATGAAGGCAAAACTAGGTTACATTGGCATCAAAAAGTTTACATGTCATATGTTTCTCTCTAATTATTAGTACTTCACTAATTCAACCTGTGTCTTGTTTTCTAGTATCTGTCTTAGTTTATTCCCATTCTTCTCATTTAATTTCTGTAGTCTAACTAATAGAAACCTAGTTACATTAATAGACATAAAACCCCTCCACATGAGATGATACTTATACTCATCACAATATTAGTTTAATTATACATTTAACTTTGGTGTGGTAATGACTCACGCCAAATTTTGAAGTCGTTGCCGAGAATGGCAACGAGTGCTATTGAGCACTTTAGAGGATCATTAGATTATGCCATTTTACTTTCTTGTATTTTAATTTTCTTTCTTTCTCTTTTGATATTCCTCTCTCTCTCTCTCTCTCTCTCTCTCTCTCTCTCTCTCTCTCTTTCTTTCTCTCTCTCTCTCTCTGTCTCACTCTTTTTCTATTTTTTGAATATAAATTGTTGTGTTTTGGGGATTGAACTTATGATTTGGAAACTTCTTGTATTCATAGAAGCAAGAGTGTAGATCTCAATTTTGATCCATAAATTGAGCCAGCACTCCATAGGACCCATAAAGCCTTATTCCAGCATGAGCAAAAACCACCCAAGATAGTAGAAGACGACCCACCATCACTAGAACCCTAAGCACAGCTTCCTTCTCCACCAAATCAAAGAGCAGTCAAGAGTTATGTGTAGTCAATGATGAACTCTCACATGATAGGCATAGCTAGACCACTACTCAATTCCAACAATTTTGAACTCAAGCCTACACTAATTAATATAGTGCAACTAAACCAATATGGCGGAGTTCCACATGAGGATGTGAAAACAAGCTAGCCTCTTTTCTTGAATTATGTGATAGTGTTAAATTTAACGAGGTTTTAGATGATGTTATAAAACTCAAACTGTTTCCTTGTTCTCTCAGGAACAAGGCATGACAATGGATGCAATCCCTACTACCTATGAGCACACTCACATGACAAGAAATGCTAAATGAATTCTTTGCAAAGTATTTTCCACTAACCAAGACTACTTAGTTGACGCTCGAAATTGGAACATTTAAACAACTTGACTCAAAAACCTTGCCAGAAGTCTGGGAGCACTTTAAAGAGCTACTAAAGAAATGCCTACAACATGGCTACCCACTATAGATGCCGGTATAAACTTTTAATAATGGGATTTCTGGTTAGTTATACATAGTTTTGGATACTGCGGCAAGTGGTGCACTAATGAATAAACTACCTGAGGATGCATGGGCTTTGATAGAGGAGATGGCCTCAAACACCTATCAATGGCCATATGAGAGATCCACATATGAAAGGTTGTCGACGTACATAAATTAGACATAGAAATAGCCTTTGCCGTTAAAGTGGAGCCCTTGTCCAAAAAGATTGACAGCATATTGGCAAGTAAACCTCAAACATGTCCAATCTCTATGATTTGAAGTTGTGATATGTGTGTGGGGTCGTATCCAACACACAAGTGCACGGGCGAAAGGATAGGCATTCACCAAAATAAGGAAGTTAACTTTGTGGGGAATCAAGGTTCACAAGTTAGAAATCCATATCCAATACTTGCAATTCTAGGTGGAGGAATCACCCTAAATTCTCTTGGAGAAACAAATCCCACTAGGCTTTCAACCACAACACCAACAGCAAAAGAAAAAATAGTGAATAGAGGACATCATTGGTGATCATGCAAAGTCCGCCAATGAAATAATAGGTAATTTGGCAAAAACTATGCAGGACTATATGACTCAAACTAATACACACTTGCAGAATTAGTAGTCATCTATCAAAAATCTAGAGATGCAACTACGATAGCTGGCAAAAGAGATGGCTTCTAGACCCACAGGTATAGTACCTAGTATAACCAAACTAAATCTAATTGAACATTTTTAAAGTGTGCAGGTAGTGAGCCACAAGGATGAAGAAGTACCACTCCAACGAAGGAGGCAAAGAAAGAAGAGGAGTCCATTAACTAAGAAGAGGAAGAAAAGAAACAAGCAGATACACTACCCTATAAACCAAAATTTCCATTTCCTTATAGATTAATTTTCTTAGTTTACTCCCATTTTCTCATTCAATTTCTACAGCCTAACTAATAGAAACCTAGTTACATTAATAGACACAAAAACCCTTTCTCGTAGGATTATGTCTATACTCATCATAGTATTAATTCAATTATAAATTTAATTTTGATGTGGTGACAACTCATGTCACCATGGTGGATGATCCATGATACGCCAACTACAAGGTCATCCATGCATCAATTGTTGTGAAGGCACACACAATTTTATAGATGATCGATTTGTGCACAGCTTGTTGAATCCAAAACAAAGCCTTTTTCATATTTTCCCTTAGTCCTGCCTCCTCTTTCCTTTCATTGTAGTTGGTCTCCACCACGTCCCATAATTCTTGAGACTTGAGCAAGTTCTTTATCTTGATGCTCTAGAACTCATAATTACCTCCCTTGAAAATTGGCGAGGAAGGTAAGCTAAAACTCACTGCATTGTTTGCATGGTGTCACACCCAACTATGATTGGCATGGCTTTGGTATCACTCATTGGAATTTTGGATGCAAAAGATGAAAAAGGGAGGAGACAAGAATTGAGGGCTAAAGTCGCGAACTTTATTGCATAAAATAAACTACCAAACAATTCATAACACTATTACACAAAATAGAGGAAGGGCTACTGCCATGTTTTTTGCTTATGCCTATCAATTCTCTTCTTTATTCTTCTCTTGTTCTCTTGAATAAATCCCCTACACAATGCCTATATTTATAGCTGACAATCATATGTAATTTAGGAAATTACTTAACCTACTAAATTACTTAAGTATGGTAACGAGTCATCTATGGTTACGCTCGATTCCTAAGTTGCTTTGTCTCTAAGTTCCTATATTTTATGGTAAGTCCTGTCTTTCAAACTCTTCCTCATCAAACAATCATATTTAGGAAATGATTCTTCTTCTAATTTTGAATCACTTTCAACAAAGATTTGTGTTGTCTGGCCTTAAAAAATGACATATCTTGTATATGTGCTTTGATTCCTCACCCACAATCGTGGTATCATCACCCGTCAGAGTCAAGCTCATTGCGAAGACATATAACATATTTGCCAATAGGCTATCGATCCAAGATGTAAAATATATTATCTATGATTAAAGAAATCTTTCCTTGGCACCGTATGGCCTGTATTCGCAAGGCATTCGAAAAATTTACACCTTGGAGCAATTGATTAGCCACAAAATCAACTAATTCCAAGCCATGACAAAAGGTTCAAGTAGGGCTTCTGTTTGAGTCAATAAAATAGGCTACTGAGAGGATGGAAATTGTGGATCTCAATGCTGGAGTTTTAGGCTGGACTATGTATATGATTTGCCTAATGGTTTTGGGAGAAAGTTTTCCAATGGGGATATGGACGAAAAGGGGTTTAGGGTAGTGGTGATGGACTCATCAAAGGCTACTATATGATTTAATTTCAAGGAATATTTTTTATGTCTTGAGGTTCTTGATTTATAGGGACTGACTTGTAAGATGATGGACTTAAGCAAGATTTTTTTTACAGATTTCTAGAGAAAATTATAGATGATCATGTCCAAAATAAGAAAGACGAGAGCCAAGCAGAGGAATTTGTTGATTTTTGTTGATTGATGGTGATTTTCAAGTCTAGAGAAGCTAGATTCAAATTCAATCGCTGCCATGTCAAAGCCATGCTACTAGTAATCTGACCCCATCATTATAGGTGTCATGCTATTCCTTTTGATAGTGAGAGGGTGTTTGCCATAGCTTTTTTTGTATAATATGTAAGATCGTGTAGTTTAGAAAATGTTTTTTAATTTGATAAGTTTATGCATCTTATTTGTTTGAATCGAAAAAATAAAATTATTTTATATGATTTTATTGAAAAATATAATTATAATTTTTTGTTGTACTAATGGCAAGAATAAATTAAATATAATTATGCCATTTTCAACATATACATTGAAGTGTTTGAAAATAAGTTGAGAGAAGTCATTTTATTTTAAGTAAGCTCCCAAAATTTATTTTTGAAAATTTTTAAACTATTTCATTAAAGATAAAGTGATTGTGCCCTAGGCTAATCAAGTGAACATTGTCATTCTATTTTATTTAGAGGAATTTATTGTTATAATATTTGCATGTTGACTTTATATTACTACCCATGAATAGTTACAAATATAATTCAAAATGTCCCTAATCACTCATTATTCTAGTAACAAAAATGAATTAAGACTAGTACAAGGTTTGATAGATCGCTGTGAGATGATCTTATGTATAGAGATACAAATCAAACCCGTAGGTACATGTTAAAGAACAAAGTACTAGACTGACTAGCTATCAGGTGATTGCATGGATTAATGTCATTAAATCCTTAGACCCAAAATCACACTAGTTTCCTACATGAGAAACATTGTCTTTCGATCCAATCAAACATTATCATTAATCGAATGGCTATAAAGGTTGTGGTTAAACATAATGAGGATCATGCAAAGGGAGATGAGTGATTGAGATAAAATTTGTCCCTCTCATCATGAGAGAGGTATCTTTGGGCTTCTCGATAAGTAAGACTGAAAAATATATGACCAACTCAAATGAATTGATAGAGAATTCAATGTCATTTTTCATATTAGTCTACATGGTGATGAGGGCAATATGATTGAAAAATATAAGGGTCACATTTTCCATACCTTATAGTGAGACAAAAGAATTATGACATGAGATATAGATTAGGTAGTTTTGGATTATCGATGTTCATTTAACTTGAATAAGCATAATTCCTTACTAGAGGCCGCTTATAATTTGTGGGCTTAAAATGAGATTAAGGCCTACTATCAACATTAAGTGAACTTACAGGGTCGCACACTTAGATTGAGCTAAGATGTACTTATGATTAATTTTGTCTAAATTCATTGAATTTGAATCTATTGAATTAAAATTAACCTAGTTAGTCGCTTTGGAATTTTATTTAATATTTAGATTTAAATTTGATTTAAATCTTGAATATTAGGGGGAAAAAAACAAGAAAGTGACTTAAAAATTTTGAATTATTTGATTATAACTAAAATCTGAGTTTTAAGGGAAATTGCAATTTTTTGTTGGTAACAAAAATTCAAATTTTTAAAGACCTTAAATAATGAAAATTTGATCTATATTGGTAAGTAACCGAATTCAAATTTTGGGAGATCTTCGAACAATCAGTTTGGATTTGTAGGAGGAATTTTAGAAATCCTTAAATTGTTAAGGATTCGAAGTCGTAACATGATAAAGTTTCTATTCCCGTCAAACTGGGTTTTGTATCGCTTTATAAAAGGATTTCTTTTTTCTATTTGCTCTCTTGAGTAGAAAACACAGAAATCCATAAAATACCAAAGAAAAATTTCTGAGGGAACGTTTTGGTGAAAAAATTCCAAATGCTAGCACACCTCAGTTCATTTGGAACCTCGATCGCATAGATACTGTAAAGGGCATTCATTCTTGGAGTAGTGCCTGGAATCTAAGACGATTAGAACTAGGGTTTTGCAAAAAGCAAGTTCGATCTCTCAAATTTTCATTTATTTTTGTTGAATCACAAGGATCTATTAAGGGGCTTTTGGAAACTTTAATTTCCATTGAGTTTTGAATGTAATCTTTGGTCCCAAAATTCCCAATAAAAGAATTTATAAAGGCTTTTGAGAAGCTTATAGGCTCCCAAACATTTGAAGTAAGCTTACCCAAGACCCTCTAAATCACATGAGACTAAGTTGTGGTCATGATGAAAACATTATTCTTTGTTTAGGATTTGCTACTAGCCGAATCAAATACTTTAGCAACGATAGTGGATTGGGTACGATTAGAACTCATCAAACACCCACATGTAATGGAGTAGCTCTAGAAAAAAATTAGAAGTATTGGTGGAAATGGACCATATGGTGGAGGAATCACATCTAGGCAAGCTTAGAGAGTTAGACTTTGTGGTGACCATATACTTTAAAAATCATGAACTATTTTCAATGTATGAACTACTAGAAGAGATCCTAATATGTGGAATGACCGTAAAAAATTTCACTAGAGAGGTTAATTGAAAGCCATCGAATGAGATTGTGGAGTCCACTATGGGGTAGCATTGCAAAAACTAAGAAGGGATGCACAAGGGAAGAAAAGTGGAAAGCCAGTCTAAATAAGCAGAGTCAATCAATAGTGGAAGGAGGGTAAAGGAGGGACAAAAGAAGGTTATAATTGGAGATATAGAGAAAAGGATAGCCTGACTATATATATATAGTTGGAAGAAATGAAAGAGCAAACAAAAAGGGGAATTTCCCAGGAAATTCTTCCTTTTGTAGAGGAAATTTTGGTAGACACGTTGCTTAAAAATTTTTGACAAGTAAACATTCCGGAATACAATGGAGCTTTAGATCCTATGGAGAACTGAAAAAAGTTCAAACACTAGGTGCTTCAGCAATAGTACACAAAAAGAATTAAATGTAGGGTAGTTTTCATCTCATTAAGGGATCAGCATAAAGATGGTTTAACTAAGTATTGGGAAGTGTTATACAGAAATTCAACGACTTCTTCTCATTATTCTTGTATTAATTTGCAAGTTGTAAAAGATATAAGTGAACACCAATGTCATCTTTTAATATGAGGCAAGGGAATGAGGAGCCTTTAAAAGAATATGTGAAGCAGTTATCCCGAGCAACTCTTAAGACACCCTTAACAACCCAGGAAGTATTAGCCAATACTGTTACTCAAGGATTGAGAGAGGGTGATTTCTTCAGATCTCTAGCCAATTCCCTTCTTGTGGCATTGTCGTCTAGGTCACCCATCTTTGATCAAATTAAAATAGTTACTGCCTGCTAAGTCGTCTAGTCTAGAATGCAAGTCCTCTAACTTGGATTTTTTTTTTTGTTGCTTCTATATGCTTTCATGGTTATGTGGGAAAAATTTGTTGTTTATTCAATGTGTATAAATTGCTATGGAATGGTTCTTATGAGTGTCAGTCGTGTGGAATGGGGTATTGGCCTATGTATGCGTTTTTGGTTTTTTGTTTTTTTTAATTTGGTGAATTGATTCTTTATGGAAAAGTTACAATCTTAGTGGAAAAGTTTGCATCCTTTTATCATAAAGGATAAAGACTGCTTTATGTGAGTGGACTGATAACTGATTGTTAAGATTTGTGATTTCTAGAGTTTTCTGATTATTGGTAAGTATTGATTTTTAACATACCATTACAATTACTCTTTCGGATGGATTCCCACTATCTCATGAAAGCTTCCAGAGTTTGATGGGTTGGATGCTCTTGTGATAGCAAGACAACAATTTTTTATAATGAGCAATGGGGCATTTTATTAATAGCTTAGTGTTGACACCATTGTTGTGCATGGGATTGATCTACATTGAACAATCATGTTGTCAATCTGCTGATAGGAATTTGTTACAATTTTCAATTCGGTGGTGTCATGATTTTTAAGAAGTTGTTTTTTGTTTCATCAGAATATAAAACAACTGATGACTTCGTGCTGGTGCAAGTGAATGCCTGTTTTGGAAATCAGTGTTTGGAGAAGAAAATGCACTATTGGTTGGACATTATTATTAGTAAACCTTTAATACAGCCTGGTTACTCTTTTTTCATATCTATTAATTGCATTAGATAATTTTTAGATAGGCTTTTGTGGGATGCCCTGGCCTTGAATTTTCGTATTTTATTTTCCATTTTATTCTTTTTGCCCATGAATTTTTTGATAAATGATTGCGGAATCATTTGACTGGTTTTGTCTCTATATTTATCCATGCCTTTCAATTTAATTAAAACAGTTCTTTTATTTAATGTGGTATGTATTGCCTATTTATATTAGGTTCTGGAGAGAAAAAATGCAACTGGGGACAAGATGTCCATGGATTATTTGTCTAGGGTACTTTCTCTAACCTTCTTTGGTTCTCTGTTGATGTCATATTACTTACTTTGTCTATTGAGTCTGTTTTTGTGCTTAAGAGTTGAATCCTTTCGCATTTCTGGAATTAAGTTATCAGCCATTTGTATCTACTTTGTCCAATTGAACACCCACGAAGTTGATCATTCATATTCATCTGGTGGGTTAAAGAATTTTTAATTTCTGTGATTATTATATGTCACAGTCATCTCATGTGTTTTGTGTATGAAATATGATAAACATCACACTGCCTTAATTGCAGATTTGCAGTTTGGCCGTATGGGAATCTCTTGGAGATGTAAGTCTTGTCTAAACCTTGAACTAACTTTGGCTGTCACCTCATACTTTCCTTTGGCATCCATGAATTTGACAATACAAGTAACACTATGTTCTTCTTTTCCTTTTTTTATTGCTCGTCTAAAGCAGGTTTTTGGGGACAAATTTGATAATTTTGTTATAAACTTTCATAAATCATTTCGGAGTACATTGATGACTTCGAGATTAATCAGTGCTTCATCTCACAATGTTGGAGAACATCACAAAAGAGCCGGATTCAGAGGGAGTTCTATCTCAATAGAAGATGACAAACTCAATGATTCTGTGAGTCCTGGGCCTGCAGATGATTTAGAGTCGCTTTCGCATAGGAACAAGACCGAACAACACATAAAGTATCAACATAGCTCTTTTGGAGAAACAAGTAAACTATCACCCTTTGATAGAATAGACGATGCTACTTGCCCGAATGATAATGCGGGTAGCTTTGATCCATTGCCCCTTAGTATTAGCGCTGATGGACAAAGTTACTCTCGTGAGCAAATGGAGGAGAATTTGAGGACTAATTTAATGAATCGACAACTTGTTCTCCATGATAAAGAAATAGAGCATCAGCTTGCTTGTGGCTCTGCAAGCTCGTCTAATTCAGCCGTCAAGCAATCTTCTGTCCTAAGTACCATAGAAAAATCTATCATGGAGCAAACTCGTTCAAACGACCTGAAGACTTTTGAGATTGGTCTCGTCGTGAAAAAGTTGCAGCTTAAGGAAAAACAACTGGCTCTAAATTCTCATGCAAATCTCCTGGAGAGGTGAAAATATCAATGGATTTCTCTAAGGCATCCTTCAAAGCTGAAAAATTCAAAACTCAGTTACAAGATGCCAGACAAGTTGAGCTACTTAAAAAATGCTTGGACTTTCTGGTAGCTGGTTTAATCATCATATTTTTATCCATTGCTTATGGAACTTATGTTTATTCTCACCGAAGAATCATTGAAGCGACAGAAGCTTGCTCTCCTTACGCGGTAAGGATTACTCTCTCTCAAACCGTACATCTCTTCTCTTGTGAGTTTATAATAGACTACAAAAGATTTTCATGTTACTGAGGCATACAGATTTGGATTGCCTGTAATTTGGAAAAAGAGCAAGAAAAAAGGTAAAGTTTTTTAACCAACATTTGGTTCTAAATTTATGTGATTTATATCTCAGCGTTTTGTTAAATTAGGATCTCGTGTTTTTCTTTTCCTTTATTATACTCCCCTCTTTGTTTCTGTCATTTTCCTTTTTTATTATTATTTTTCATAAATGAGTTTTAATACTAAAAGTAACAACTGTGTTCAAGTTATAACCACTGTATGCGGCAATTAAATTCCTCTAAGGGCATTTAGGTTATGGGTTATGATTTATATTATAGAAGGAAATGTTGGAAAATTTATTTTTTAAAAAAAAAGCTTCATTTTCTTCTATTTTTTCCCAGCTATTATTATTTTACATGGTCATACATTTGCTTCCCTGTGAGCATTGTACTATAATGTTTGTTGCCAATGAGAATTGATGCTTTTGCATGTCCTTGAGGTGCAAAACACATTGGCTACGCTTGTTTTCCTATTTCCGAAAAAATACACGCATCAATTATTTCACTTTCTAAATTTTCTTTATTTCTTACTTTACACATTTTTTGAGAAAAATTCATTTAAAAACTAAAACAAACATAGCCATTAATTTTATGTCTATGATCGGATGTATTATTGATATGGTATTAATCCATGTAATCAGTGTCAATTCCACCAATTGCCTATATTTCGGCTTTAGGTTATGTTACACCTTCATTTGTTTGTTTTCAGGAATCCAGAAAGTCTTGGTGGATGCCGAAATATATGGCTACTTTTAATTCCAGCCTGCAGTTATTGAAATGCCAAATTCAAGTTTTAAGTCGCATGTTCTTCAGTGCTCTAATGATCGGGGCAATCGCCTTTTTGCTTATTCAGAGGTCAACTAGTTCACATCAAACAATGCCTCTTACCTTCATGCTGTTGCTGTTAGGAGTTGCATGTGGCTATGCAGGAAAGTTCTGCATCGATACCTTGGGGGGCAATGGATGTCATTGATTAATTTATTGGGAGGCCTTCTGCTTGCTGCATTTCTTCTCCAGTACCTTCCATTCTATTTTGTTTTCAATTCTTAATGGACCTATCGTCCTTGCAGAAAGGGTGCAACACAGTACCTTTTTTCCATACTGGATGAGAAGGTTTCTGTTCTTTGCTACACTGCTATTTCTCCCATTGTTGTCTGGTTTTATGCCTTTTGCAAGCCCTCGATAATGGTTTAATCATTTTTCGTCAAAGACTTAGGATTTCATGACAATTATAGATGGTTGATATTGCAAGAGCGGGCTTTGTTTTAATCCTATTGTCACTTCATTGTATCATTGTTTGTCCGTTCATTTTTATACCATATCATATGTTTTTTATTGAAGTCTGAGGGTAAATTTGGTAGTTCCCTACGTATTTAGGCTTTTCCAGGATAGATCTTGCTTCCTGTGCAATTTCTCGAAAATGCCTATTCTTTCATTGTACCAAGTTTCCATGAATCACAAGCCATAATAGAGGTAATGGCTCTTTCCTTGTAACACGATTTCCATTAAGAAAATCTTGTGTATTTAAACCTCTAATGTGATAGGGTATGAGTTGTGCAGTTGCAATACAAACATACGATATGATATTGTATTAGTTAACAGTAGCAGGATTCATGCTTGCCAACTAATGGCAATTATTATTTATAGTGCATAGTTAACAGTAGCTGGAACTATTCTCCTGGATTAATGAAATTGTGCTTTTGATTGCTGTGCTGTTACTCTGCTGCTGCGATCTTGGGACTTTATGGGAGAGGAATGGGCTCGACAACTAATGATAGTATCCGGCCCTTTGACTCCTGGTCTGGAATTCCATGCCCATCTCCATACTGGTAAATACACTGCGAAATTCTGGCAAAATTGATGGATGCTTTGATGAAATCCCTGGAGTATTCATCATTCATTAAAATGTCCTTGTTAACTTTTTTCCACGTCGAGCCAATGAGATTCTTGATGTAGCTGCAAGAATCTTCCTCACTGCAACCTGTGTCATGCATGTAGCACTGGATCGATTTTGGGTTATCACCCCTCTTCAACTCATCCTGGAACCATAAGGAAGGAAACTGACTTCTATGTCCTAAAGGTACGTGAGCGTGTGTATGTGTATCTGTATTTATATGTAATGTCTGATGAAAATGTAGAGGTGCGTACAGTAGAAGTTCCCAAGTCATCTGCAAGACGTGAAATTAATGATGTCCATTTGACAATCTCAGGGTATGTCTGTATGCCCTCCAGAAGTTTATCCTCCAAAGGATTTGTCATGCAGAAGTAAACATGAACCAGAAGTAAAGGACCGGTGCCTGAGACCCAGCCATTGGTGAGAAACTCATCTAAGCTTGGCTTATATTTAGAATAATACCACTGCGCCTCCACCATGTACTTTTTGCAGAGCTCTGCCCACTACATCATCAAGAATTGGAACTGAGGTTATAACAATAACAAAGAGAAAACTAGGTAAGAGAGTTTGAAGAAGAAAGATTTCCGTTTTATGCACCCTGCTTGTGGAGTGTGGGATAATGTTGAATCCTTGGTCTCTGAAGACATCGTATGCCGTTTGATTAACCGTGTTAAACAGAGCAAGGAAGCATATTTTCATGTACTCTGGAAGGATTTGCAAGTCATTTATGTCCCACCTGAAAGAAAACGAAGAGTAAGTCTTCTTGAATTAGTGTTGGCATCTCTTTCTGTCATAGATTCTACACTGTTAATTATTATGGACTAACTTGTGGACTATGTCTGTGAACAGCTCCAATTCATCTAGAGTGCCATAGACATCGTAAATATCATCAATAATAGTTATCAGTACACCCAACTTCACCAACATTATCCTGCAATATCTAAAGCAAGGTTCAAAGGTGAATCCTATTGTCCACAAGAAGCATTCCGCTAACCGATCCCTAGCAAAGCTCAACTTCTCTGCAAGGCGAGTTTTTGTGTACCACCTTGACAGCTCCTTCAGCTCATCCTGATACATTGCTTGCACTATGTTGAAATCCAGTTTGGCAAGCTCAAGCAGCAGAGGGTTCATGCCCTGTCTCCTCTCATATGCCTCGATGAACCATCTTGATTCCAATCTCAGCATTCTCCAGTGGAATGGAAATTCCAAAGCATGGCTTATTTCTTCTGCAACATTTTGGTCAGTGTTCTGCTTCAGCTTCTGCTGAAGATGGTGAGCGGCAAAAACTTGGGCTGAATCCAGGATGTGCTCGCCTTCCATCGATATGTACGATGCTTCATATAAGCTTAGTAGTCCCTTTACATCATTGCAAAGGCTCATCTTGAAATCTCCTCTCTCATCTATGAAATTCCTGAAAACCTCTGCAAGAAGAATTCAACAGATACATCTTAAGCTTGTCTTGACATGCACCAGTCTTGAATGGTGATATATATGTGCATCTAAGTCATTTCCTCCTTTAATCCAAGTCCTTTTTAAGTGGCTCAGTACTTAAGTTTTCTTGCACAAAACAAATAAAAATCTAAGACATTGACTCCTCCACTTGGCTAATTATTCTCAACTTGGTACGTTATTAAGACTAGTCAAATGTTTATTTTTGTGTTCACAGATGATTCCCTTGATGTGAGAATGGCCTTGTTTGTTGTTGCAAAGTACCTTGAGAGATGCTGTATCCATGCTGCCTGAGGAGCCTAAATCTCAATGCTGCAGCGTGCAAGTTCTCTGCATGTCTCTCATGGCCATCCCCAAGAAAGTAGATGTTCTTCAGAATCCGATCTATGTGACGTGTGAAGTGATAAGATATCCCAAGTCTCTGTAGCACATCAACAAGCTCAAATTGATCAAATGGGTCTTTTGTTTTCTCCAGCAATGCCCTCACTTCATCTTTAAGCTCATCTGCTCTTTCCAAGAATCTTTTCTCCTGCAAGGTGAGGTGCATTTTGATCATTGATACACAATACACGTACAGATGTTTAACTCATGTAAGAAGAGCGATAGCAATTTGAGTCGAGCGGCATGGCCCCATCTCTTTAACAGAAACATAAATAGAATAAAATAAAATAATAATATATGAATGTCATCATACCCCATAGAAACTGTTCAGTGACTGAATGTATTCATCATTCCAAATGCTTGGCTTGTAGTTGGCTGATCTCCTCCCACTGGAATCCATCTTTGAGAGACTTGCATAATTATGAGAAATCGAGTAGTTTATATAGGGAAAAAAAATTTGGTCCTTCTCATTTATTTTCAGATGCCAAATTTAAATATAAAAATATTTTATAAATATCAATATAAATATTAATTTATTTAATTATTCAAATTTCTAAGCACTACTTAGTGTTAGAATAGAACAACACAAGTGATTGCCTTCTTTTGCTTTCAAACGGACGCTTCCTATAGATACAAAATTAGTTTTGATTGGTTCGTCTCCCATTCCATCTTGTTACGTGTAAAAGTTTACAAACAAAACTTGTGCGCCCACCTTTGTTGAATTCTTGAGCCTCCTAAACACTTGAGCCTCCTAAACAGACAATTGTGTGAATATTTGAATTAAACTTCACCAAGAATATTTGTGTCAAAAATCATCTTTATAACTCATTCAATTTTAAGAATTATATCAAAAAAGAATACATAAAATTATGATTATTAAAGATAAATATTTTAGAACTTTATCTTTTAGCATAAGTGGAAAGTACAAAAGTAGAATTAGTAGTAAGCTTGTTGAAACTAAACTTCATATAAACCCAAATTTATACTGGTCACTCATATTTTTTAAAATAATAATAATAATAATAATTTGTTTATTTTTTCTTTTTATTTGGAGTAAATGTAGTAGTTATTTAATAGTAATTAATTAGCACAAGTAGCATAATTATTATTTTGTTTTAAATTGATGCTAAAATGTAATGGTAGTTTGATGTCTTAAAAAAACTAATATTACTTTGACGGTGGCCTGTGGAACAAAGTCTGACATATTAATTATGTGTGGTCCTATGGTGATTTCGCTGTCCCGTGTTTAACGTTGTCACAACGTGGGGTCCTATGGAACACAGTCTGACAAATTAGTGGTCACTATAAAACACAGTTGTGTAGTTGGCCATAACAGATGACCTACAGTCAACTAAAGCGACAATTTTGGACAGGGATTAGAATGAAATGTGCACCCGATAACCATTGGGCAGTTCAACTTCAAATGAAAAACTCATTGTACTCTAGATTAGACATTATTACGCATCCATTGGTCTTTTTTCTTTTTTTTCCTTAGTATGAGCCAGCTGTTCGTTTGTACTTTTTCTTTCTCACGTAATCATAGTGACGAGATTTTTTGCGAATGAAAGTTTATGCGCCAGAGACTACTGTTGATGCCGCAGCTTGATTAGCTGTCGTTTGTCTCCTGACTCAAATACAAAGTTGAATTCGAAGTTTACAGAACTGTTCTGTTTATATATTCTTTTACATCAGCGAACAAAGTAAAGTGCTTATAATTGAATTTATTCAAAGAAGGTATTCTAGTAAACTTCGAATCATCATATCCTAAACAAATATATATATATATATATATGCAATAATAAAAAAATAAATTAATATAATTAACAGCTGAAAATAAAATCTTAAGTTGTTTGTTTTTGGTTGTGAAGAGCTCCCACGATAATTCGAATTAGATTTATAAGTTAACAAATTAAATTGATGAGGAAATAATCTTTTTTCAGCGCGTGAAGTTCCTCGCACTATTGATACTGCTCCCAAAATCTCCAACTGTTGCACTACTCGGGACTCGGGTCGTGAAGGACTTAAAAGAAAATATTATTTGGGATAAATTACACTAACAACCTCATGAGCTAATATAATTATAAATTACACCTTTATTCTTTTTAAAATTACAAAAACCTTCGTCCTATGCTTGAAATACTTACATCCTTCTTCTTTTAATTAAAATTTTAGATAGAAATTGACTATATTATAAAAACTTTAACTATTTTTTATTATGTTATCTAAATTCAAAATTTTAATTACAAAATTAAAAAATTAGACTTAAATACAAATAATCAATTTTAATTTATTACAAACAAAAAAATTTTAAATTTGACGTATTATAAAGGGTGACATTTTTTATAAAATAGTACAAAAATTTTTAAAAATGAAAGTCAAATATAAATTTAAAAAGTCAATTTACTTTTTAATATATCATTAGTTTCCATCCAAAACGCTTAAAAAAAGTGAAATATGTAACTTATAAAACATAGTGATGCAATGATGCTAAAATGTAATGATATGTTTGATGCTTTGAAGAAACCTAATATTACTTTGATGGTAGTCTAAAGTGATTCTTTATTATTATTTTTTTATGTCTACGAGTATTTGCCTTCTTAAATTTAATTTAGATGTATGATCGATTTTTGGATAATTAACTCTCCAAAAGGTTTTCTTCTCCAATTCGACGATAGAGAATTAATTATCAGTGCTTCACTGCAAGTGAAAAGTCAAAAATGGTCTTCATATATGAGATGTGATGACTTAGTTCATAGCCGCCAATGACCAAATAATTATTGAAGCAACTGCCTACTATTCATATAATAATAATAATATGTTTATTTTCAGTTATTTTCAGATACCAAATTTTAAAAAATGGAGACATTTCTGATTAGTGTGTTTTTTTGAATTAATGAAGTGCAGGCACGTTGCGTGTGAAAATAATATTTATTTTATCCTATTTTTAGAAATAAATTCTAAAAATATTTAATAGTAAAAAATGAACATGTTAAAAATATACTTTGTAAAAAATGTAAATATAAAAATATTTTATAAATATCAATATAACTATCAATGTATTTAATTATTCAAATTTCTAAGTACTACTTAGTGTTAGAATAGAACAACACAAGTGATTGCTTTTATTCACTTTCACTTGATTGTCACCAAAATTGATGCTTCCTATATATACAGAACAGTTTTGGTTGGTTCGTCTCCATTTCCATAGTCTTGTTACGTGTAAAAGTTTACAGACAAAACCTATACGCCCATCTTTGTTGAATTCTTGTGCCTCATAAGGAGACAATTGTATGGGTTGCTCCCTTTCATGCACTTATTTGCATGTCAATCATACAACTTTGTGGGCCTTCCTCTACTATATTTGAGCTAAAATAAAGTGCAAGCACGTTGCATGTGAAAATAATATTTATTTTATCTTATTTTTAGAAATATATTCTAAAAATATTTTATAGTAAAAAATGAACATATTAAAAGATATATTTTGTAAAAAATGTAAATATAAAAATATTTTATAAATATCAATATAACTATCAATTTATTTAATTATTTAAATTTCTATATCTTAATTAGTATTGGTAAGGATAATTGACTATACTATTTTTTTACGAAAATCATTTTGCGATGGTAGATGGTAGATATAGTTGTCAATCAAAATATTGTATTAATTAAATTTTAAATTATAATATAATTAATATTTATTTTTTTATTTTTATCAACATCATGTTTCATTTTTTTCCTTCTCTTCATATCTAAAATGTTGTTTAAATATTTTTGCTTTTATGTGCATAGATTATACTTCGAGTGCTTATGCATCTTATATGTAAAACGAACTACTTGGAACTTGTTAAGCATAAAATATAAAATAATATTAAAACATACAAAGGAATTTGTGGTATAGTATCAAAATTATTTATCCTTTTTAGATATAGAATTTATAACTTGTATTATATACTAAAATTTTTTATATTATCATTTTTAAACAAAATAAAGAATACATCATTTTGGTCTAACTTGCTAATATTGTGATTTACTACAGCTTGACCTTAATTTTGATTGCTGAGAATTTTCATTAATGTTATAAGTTTTAATCTAAATTTTAATTAATTCGACATATAAGTTCATGCATCTATATAAACTAACATAATTTACATTTATTTTTTATCGTGTCTTCATCTCTACTAATTTATATTCCATGATCCACCAACATAACTTTTATAGTAATTGATTTCAATGATCGTAAAATTACCATACAAATTTTCTTTATACATCATATGATATGTCATTAAAACTTGTATATAAAATTAAATTCATTTGAAAATTCAATTTATTTAAAAGGTGATAGTAAAAATGATCAAAAAGAAAAATTTTGAATAAAAAGTCCTTATTATATTTTTAATATATAATATTAATTAAATTCCTATAATACCTTTTGTTTTTATTATTTTATACTATATTTGGATTATTTTTGGCAAAATATTTTGTCAAAAATCATCCTTATAACTCATTCAATTTTAAAAATTATATCAAAAGGGAATACATAAAATTGTGATTATTAAAAATAAATATTTTAGAACTTTATAAAAGGAGAATTAGTGGTAAGCTTATTGAAACTAAACTTCTTTTAAACCTATATTTATACTGGTCACTCATATTTTTTAAAATAATAATAATAATAATTTGTTTATTTTTTCTTTTTTATTTGGAGTAAATGTCGTAGTTATTTAATAGTAATTAATTAGCACAAGTAGCATAATTATTATTTTGTTTTAAATTGATGTGAAAATGTAACGATATGTTTGATGCTTTAAAAAACCTAATATTACTTTGATGGTAGCCTAAAGTGATTCTTTATTATTATTTTTTTATGTCTACGAGTATTTGCCTTCTTAAATTTAATTTAGATGTATGATCGATTTTTGGATAATTAACGCTCCAAAAGGTTTTCTTCACCAATTCGATGATAGAGAATTAATTATCAGTGCTTCCCTGCTAGTGAGGAAACCAAAGTCAAAAATGGTCTTCACATATGAGATGTGATGATTGAGTTAGTTCAAAGCCGCCAATGACCAAAAAATTATTGAAGCAACTGCCTATTATTCATATAATAATAATAATATGTTTATTTTTTCTTTTTATTTTGAAACAATCTGGATAGGTTTTTGGCCATTGAATATTTCCAAACCATGAATTATTGATCTTTATCAAGTGTTCATTGGCGATAAATATGCATAACTAAATTGTGGACCATTAGAAAACAAAATATGACCAAATAGAGTTTAGTTCTTGTTTATTTTTGTTATAATAACTATTAGCTAATTATAAATTGTTAATAATTATAGAAGCGACTGCTTACTATTCATAAATAAAATAATAATAATTTGTTTATTCAAAGTCTAATTTTCAAAAGATTAAATATGCGAAACCTTGAGTGCACAATTAAACTTATCCCATAAAATACTCTTAGCTCACGTTTATTTTGAGTGGTAATGTAAGATACATTGTTTTATTTAAATTATTTGTTGTTTTATTGCATAAAGTCACTAATTAAATAAAGGCTCCATGTAAATTGTAAGATTGTATCACCCTACATGAGAGTTATGATAAAATAATCAATATATTGGGACCAATGTTTTAAAATTCGAATCGTTCATCAAACCAAAAAATCAATCGGTTTAAGGGTCAACGGTCTAACCGTCAGTTCAACCGCTGCAAAATCGATGATGTCATAATTATATTAAAATATAAATTATTATGCTAAAGATTAAATAAAATAATAAATTTAATAATCTACCAAAATTTACCTTTTATGCATTTCTTCCATCACTATTAATGATTAAATATAATTTGTCTATATAACAAAAACACCGCAAATATGAAAATAATAAATATCATAATCATTCAACATATTGAAAGATATAATGGAACACAATGATATTCTAACAAAAATATATGGTCAAAATACGAAAATATTTATAATCAAAGCAAGAAATATCTCACACACTTAATATTTTAAATGCATTGATAAAGCCAAATAAAATGACCAACATTGTCCAACTACAATAGCATAAATATTTAAAATCATAAAATTCATTGACTTCAAATTATTCTTGACCAATGCTCTTCATCTTCATGCATAGTACCACTGCTACTAGCTCCAACTCCATCACCAATTATGACAGCATGCAAGTTATCGTTGATATTGAAATAGTCAAACGATGAAAAATCACTATCGTCATTAGCTTCCACAGATTCGATATCTTCAATATCATCACCATCATCTACATTTATATAACAAATAAATATATTACATCTCATATTAAATTATATATTATATTTTCATGACCATTCTTATATACATTACTTCATACGTACCTTCTCAAGAATGTCTTTGTTGCATTTTCATTATTTGAGGATCTAATTATGCATAAAGCATATTTTCGATTTCTTCATAATTGAGAAATTCCTCTTCTTCATATTCTAAAACCCAAACATCATTGTTGTCAATATGCTCATAATTTATTAGATCAAAACTTTCAGATTTCATGAACCACCTACAGTTTCACAAAATAACAATGTTAACTTGACAATTATGATACTAAAGTTAAATAAAATGTAAGAAGTATGAAAGTGAATTATTGTTACCTATCTTTTAACTTTAGGTTATAATGAACATAAATCAAATCATTTAACCTTTGATGTTCCAACATATTCCTCTTTTTGGTATGTATACGTTCAAAAACACTTCAATTTCTTTCACATCCAGGTAAAGTACTTCTTTGTCCAAGAATTGAAATTGCTAACCATTGAAGATTGGGTGCACTTCCACCAAATAATTTCTACCATTGATCTATGAAAAGAAATATTATTAAAATAAAAACCGAAGAAATATA
Organism: Avicennia marina; assembly: GCA_019155195.1. NCBI lineage: Eukaryota > Viridiplantae > Streptophyta > Magnoliopsida > Lamiales > Acanthaceae > Avicennia > Avicennia marina. The sequence goes on along the minus strand of CM032754.1, from coordinate 12,808,132 downwards.
TGATAATAATAAAAAATAAGTTTATACCTACTAGGTTGAGTGTTCTTGTAAATCTCAAGAACAAGTTCTAATCTAAAGCTCTCCATTTGATCTCGAAACAATCTAGTCTCATATAATAATTTTGACTTACTTCCAGTTTCTTTAGAAGTAATCATTTCAAAAATGCCATTTATCACCTCTGGTTCATAACAAAATGATGCCTGATTATACTGAAAGGTAGGATTAAACCAATAAGTTGTTGTATGTGTGTCCTTTCTCAATTGCCTATCCCAACGACTTTTGATGATGTTTGTATATGATTTATACAATTTCTTTGTGTTCTTCAATAGATTATTAATGCCTTTTTGTGCCGTATGCATCCCTTCATAAACATATGCTATTGAAAACTTCTTGTCCCCATCAACAATTTTCAAAAGATGCATCAAAGATTCCATAATTTTCATAATAATCAAACAATCATTCCAAAACTTGTTATCCAATATAGTTGCAATGACTTCTTTGGTCTTCCTCTCTCTAGCTAGTTTGGAGTTAGCAAATTCTTTATAAGTGATCAAACCTTTTAAATCATGCATGTGATGGTATATATTATAAAGAGTAAGAAAAGTAGCACCAAACCTTGTATCACCTAGATGAAGAATTTCTATCCAATCTTTTCTTTTCCTAAGCCAAGCTAACCAATAAATGTGGCTGTAAACAAATCTAGTTATTTGAGATGCTTTGCCCACAATTTTAGCAATGTAGTCCATTTTTGCAATATCTTCCAGAATTAAGTTCCAGTATTGTGCTACACAAGGAGACTAATTAATAGATTTATAATGATCTTGAATGATTTTACCTACTGCAACATAATTCGATCTATTATCAGTAACAATATGGACCACATTACTTAGACCTGCCCATTCAACAACTTCTTTGAACAAGTTAAAAAGTGCTTCTACATCTTTCACAACATCAAAAGCATTCACAGATTTCCAAAATGTTGTTCATCGAGGACCATAAATAAGAAAGTTAATTAATGTTCGACTAGTATTATCTGTCTAATCATCACCCATAATGGTTCATCCAGACTTTGACTAAAGACTTTGAATATTTTCAACCCACAACTGAACTTCCTTTCTTTCATCTATTAATAGAGGAAGCCTATATTAATGATAAGCAGGGACTTTAAATCCTGGCCCTATTACAACTGCAACATTAAACATGTGCTAAAAATATCTTGAATTACATACATTAATAGGAATGCATGTTTCATAAAAGAACTTGACAATTTCCATATGAGTTCTTTCAATTGCTTTTTACTTGCAAGAATACTTTTATGGTAGGTTGAGATCCAGGAGTAGTCCTTGGAGCAAAATAATGACCTATTTTGCTCGAAGATTTAACTTTGGCACTTTTGTTCACATGTGTTTTTCCTTTTTTCCACACTCTGTTGTATACTTTTACTTCCTTGTTCTTGTGTATGCATTTCTTCATTCTCATCATACTCGTTAATATCATTCATTCTAAAATGCGAGGACCATAAGGATTTTCAATAACATATCTTTCTTGACTTTCTTTCTTCTTTTCAACAATTTCCTTTAGTGATTGCTCCATATGATATTTAACATCTGCAGGTACTTCAGAAAATTTTCTTATTTCACCTTTTTTCTTTGCAAGATGTTGTTTCATCCTATATATTCCTCCACTAATTGACACCTTCCCCCAATACAAACAACAAGTAGCCTTTTTTCCATTAATAATCCTTTCAACCACATAGTTCCATGTTATATCACTTTTTCCCCTTTGTGATGGAGTTGGTGCAGGAATCGAGCTACTTGTGTCTGTATTTTGTCCACTAGATGACATTTTATTATTGCATATCATAAGAAAAAAGACAATTAGAATATAATATAAAAAAAACACATAGTTGTATATCAATCTTAATTATAGCTTATTTTTGACTTGCAAGAGCAAACAAAGAATTTTAGGCTCCTATTGTGTCATTTTCATTTCAATCTCATTATGTCTTTGAAAAAATGGCATTCTAAGTAAGGAATAAAGAACATTGCAAATACAAAGATAAAATTGAGGATTAATGGAACGAAATGGAAAAGGCCATTATGTGTAAAGCTAATTATTTCATTGGTAAAGCAAAACAAAGTTCACACCATTCTTGCATTATTGATACAAATAACTCTAAGAAATGGAAAAAAATGAGCACAGCTCACCAACTCCAAGCCTCAACAACTGAACAAAATTTCCTTGTCACTTTCCAAGGCCAATTGTGGTCTAATATTTTAATAATAGCAAACAAAACATCCTAATTTGGAAACGAACATAGCCTTCCACCTTCCACAAAAACGACACAACATTGAATCATAAAATTAATAATTTTGTTGGGGATTGAAATGTGGTTTATATTACTGAACTCATTACTACAAATCAACATTTGTCTTCACAATGTTCCCACACATATACTCACTTTCCAATCTCTTATCACAAAATAAATAATTAAACAACCATTGTTAATTCGTCATCCACTACCACAGATCTCTAACCAAATCCATCACAGTTTGTTTTTACATTAATCTCTGGGAATAAAATAAAGAGGGGAATAGGGGATAAAATAAATTTTGTAGAAGAGGAATTACTTTACCTGTGTTGCAGTTGCCCATCGCGTCGTCGGAGGTGGAAAGAATTAGGGACGAGGATACTGGTTGTCACGCAACTAGAAGAATGGAGTTATGGAGATACTAAATCCTGCGCCATCATTGTAGTACCCTCAAGCTATGTTCGTAACTTCGTGCGTTGTTGAAAGAAAATTTGACTATTGCACGGAGGTGGACACTAGAAAGATTTGGAGATGGGGATGCTGATTGTTGCATAAGAATGGAGGTGCAGCAGTGTAGATTGCTTGGCTGGATAAAGTGCGTGTCGTTGCGTTGAGAGTGATTGTAGACTGAAAGTTGCAGAGGGCAATGAAGAGAGACTGAGAGCGTTAGAAATCACAATTTGGGGTTAAATTGGCTAATGGCTAATTTGATATATGGAAGCTGCTGACCGTCTAGTTTATCCAACACATAAGTGGTTCAACTGGTGAACCGGTTGAACTGTGGTTTTTCTGATTTTAATAAAATAAAGTGGTTTTTTAAAGCTTCTGGTTTTTTCCATTTTTTGAATTGATTCATGGACCAAGCGGTGGTCGGTCCGATCAGAGTGCCCGATTTGAGTTGGTTTTCACAACATTGGTTGGGACTTGTTGACAAATTATTTAAATAACTATTTTAACTTTATATTGTCAATTGAATTATTTTAATACAATGAAAAAATAAATAAAAACACCTTAAATAATAAAGCTTACTAAACATATTCGTCAAAAATTAATTAATTCATACAATTTTTTATGATTCAAAATAATCTTTTTGATTATTGTCTCATCCAATAAAATAAACGTATGTAGAATCAAATCTTATGCACTTATCACATTCCTGGAAGGACATATCCCATCTCACAAATATATGCTTACACTCTTATGATCAATACATAAATACAACCAATACATCAGACACACTCACACTGAAAACAGTAAGCCATGTTCTCATACATCATTCTTGATGGATGAATTGCATCCAGTTTGATCATCATAGTACATGTTTCCACAGCTTCACCCCACCATACTTGGATGAATCTTTCACTGCTAAAGTACTTTTAAGATAAGCACATTTGCCTGAATAAATCCACTTCCTACAGTAGCCAGAGCCATTAGCTACCCAAGGAAAACCATGGTGGCATTGATGCAAACCCATTGCTTAAAGATCTCCTCAAGATTAGAGGTGCAAAAAAATTGAATTTGAGTCGAGGTCAAGTCAATTTGGTTTAAAAATTTTACACTCAAACTTGATTCCTATTAAATTGAGTCGAACTAGAGCTCATTATTTTTTTATTTTTTAAAAAATTATATTTTTAAAAATTTTACTATTTTAAATTTTACAAGAAATGGAACATTGTAGTGTTAATTAACCTTTTGTAAATATTGATAACTTTTAAATAATACCAAAACATAAAAATTACGTAAATACTTATTAAGTAACAAAATAATTTAATCTAATTATGTATGTATTAACTTATTAAATGAATAAATATAAAATTTAATTAATTTTATTATACCATATTTATATTAAAGTGATTGAAGATATTTACATTCAAATAAAATTATATGAAAAGTTGATAATAATTGCATATGTGAATAACTATTTTTCTAATTAGATATCAAGTTTATATTAGTTTGCTAAAAATATCACATTATTACTATTACATAATCAGGTACTTGATACATATAAGTGTAATATGTTATACAATATTTTTTATGTATTAACTTGGTAGTTACAAAGCATATTTAAATTTGTTAAGCAAAAAATATAAAATATTAAAAAATGAAAAAGCCCACGAGCTGGCTTGCAAGTTTAAAAATAAAGAACATAGAGCTTAAACTTGGCTAAGCACAGATTCGAGTCATGTTTGAGTTTGAGTTAGGCTCAATACAATTTGAATTTGAGTCAAGCTTTTATCAAGTTGACTTGTCAACCTCACGAGTTAACTTGGTTTATCTTGCACTCCTAAGATTAGCCATCCTGTCAGAGCATTGGCAAAAGTTGTAGAATTGCACCCAAACATAGTCGAAAGGGCTTGCTTAAACTGCACCACCTCTCCAAGCATCAAGAAAAGGTAATTGAGGGGCTGCATTGAGATACACTTTCTTGCCTCTATTGTTGTAAGCAAACAAGTGAAGCGCCAAGTTGTCCTAATGCTGATCAACCCCTCCCTTGATGTCAAAGTCTATTCCATCCAAAACTGCATCCATAGATGAGAGGGCTATTTTCCACCCAAGAAATTATTCCACAAGTAGCTTGCAACTCTCTTAGCATCATGTACTAAGGTGAGATAGTAGCTCTTGGATGCATTGCCTGAGGAGGGCGACACTTTTGACGCTTTTCACCAAACAAGTCTAAATATCGGTCAGCCTTATGCAACCACCAATGGTTAGATCATAGTGGCCGGTGAGGTTGATCACCAGAGTTTGTCCATTGCCAAATGTGGCAAGGAATGCCAAGTTTACAAAGTTGTAGTTTCTAATGGCGTAGGTTTTTGCTGAGGTGGCTTCATATCCATTCTTAGATGTGGACGACTTAAGAGGCATGATATGGATACGCAGCTTTACATTTAGTTCTTTGTGATTGTTTACGCATTTAGCTCAGATTGGCTACTAGAATGAAGTGACCTATAATTGTTGTGGAGACTCTTATTCATTTTTCTAGTGCGATATAGGTTATTTGAGTACTTTAAATTTCTATAAAATTACATACATTGCACTTATTTTAGTTATTTTATTTTATAGTATATTTTACATTGTTAAACTCCCATTTTGAATAATTATGGTGAACTCGATGTCCATAATAAAAATGCACCTTTATATGTAACCATTTAGAAACGTTTTTTTTTCAAATCCTCTGCTCATATCTAAGTTCAATTAAAATGTGCTTTTTGTCACTACAGAATGTGTTGTAGTTTCTTGAATTTATACTTAAGGGCACAATCTAGGGAAAGAGTATAGTAGAAATGCACCATATTTCATGTAATTATTCTCAACATCAACCAACCCCAAAACTTCAATCACCTAGGGCAGTACAAGTTGGCAATTTGCAATAACAATCTTTCAAGAATTACGTTTCTAGTGAACTCTCAAGAGCTAATTGCACTACTTAGTGTTAGAATAGAACAACACAAGTGATTGCTTTCTTACGCATTCACTTGATTGTCACCAAAATTGATGCTTCCTATAGATATAAAACAATTTTTGTTGGTTCGTCTCCATTTCCATAGCCTTGTTACATGTGAAAGTTTACAGACAAAACTTGCACACCCATCTTTGTTAAATTCTAGTGCCTCCTAAGCAAATAGTTGTGTGAATATCTGAGCAAAAATTCACCGTGAAGCTCATGTAATAGCGAGCAAGTTGCTCCCTTTCATGCACTTGTCGTTTGCATGTCAGTCATACGACCTTGTGAGCCTTCCCCTACTATATGTTGATGAACAACGACTGAACTACAAGATTAAGAAAAGGATCATTTCCAAACCTAGAACACAGTATTGATACATTGATGCAACTACAAAACCGAGGATGCGATGCCTTTATTTGGCATCATGCGTAGGGAAGCAATAATGTGGAAAAAACAAATATAAAATCAATAGTGCTTTCTACACAAAGTAATCAGATTAATGAACTTTGAGTTTAAATTTGTGAATATTTCTATTTTTTTTAACCAACAAAAGGCAAGTATGATTACTAAATATCTCAATAGACAAAATGCGCACTACCTTAAATTCAACAGAGAAGTTAGGAAAGTGAAATAAATTTTGTGATTATCTTGCTTATGCACAACTTTAGTTGGTGATGATGGGGAATAATGGCTACAATAGACTTGTAAAGTAATGAAAAATAAAATAAATGTAAAAGTAGTTTTAGAATCCTTGCAGCTACAACAAACATCGAGGAGGTCATTTAAAAAGGTTTGTGGTATGGTATATTGGCAAAACCTTATTCACATGTTTCCCAGCTTCAAAGGCAAAAGTTTCAATGGGTTGTAGTGTGATCAATCCGAATGCAACTCCAACAAGGAATAGATACATTCTTGCCATCGTTTGAAATTTTATTGGCAAAAATTTCAATCTTGAACACGTCTAGGAAAGGTGTGGAATACAGCTATGCAATAAGGATTTGGCAATATTTTGGGACCGTATTAGCAACAAAAACGAGTGCAGGGAACTGGAGATGCCATAATTCCTTGAGATTGTATGGCAATAATGGCAAAAAATGAATTGCAACAGCAAAATAAAGTGGCCAAAATCATGTTAATTTAACATTGTCTTTAAGAAATTATTTCAAGAATTCAAAACATTCCCCCATAATTAAACAAACTTTCTTCTCCAATAATTTTAGGGAGACTAAGAATTAACAACTAGTGGATAAGAACAATTCCTATAGCATTAGATGGAAAATGATGGAATTAGGAGGCACGAAATGTTAAGCAGTCATAGATAGAATATAATACAGCAAGATGGAAAGATAAACAAGTGAATTTTTTTATTTGAAATGGTAGAACCGTCAGGTGTTCCTAGATGTTTGAAAATGGTGATTTAGATATGTGATTGTTAGTAATTAGAGGATGTGATTGCCTAGATATCTGGTGGTGCTTCAGAGGGTGCATATCAGAAAGGTGCGTTTGGTGTTGGCATTTTAGCAGGTTCAGCCGAAAGTTGCATTTGGTTAGATATTTAAGTTTGATTTTTGGGCTTAGGTCGTCAAGCCAAAAGTAATTAATATAAAAAATAAAATGAGACTTAAAAATGCAAAATTTGGCATTAAAGTAGCCTATTTTTTGTGTGTAGGGAGCAAACCAGACAATTTAAATTGGATTGGCTCAAGTCAAGGCCAATGCGTTCGAGTCTAATTCCTTTACCCATTTCATCACAAGTCCATTATTGAACAATATTTAAAGAGATAAAGAGTCTTTTCTATCTCCTATGTGGAATGGAAACTTAAATATACTAACAATTCTTCACATATTTCAATAGGTTTTCAAACAAAACTAAGAATTTAGAATCAAACAAGGGGAAATGTTGTTGGATTTGCTTGGTCTCAATATAGTAGATGCGATGTTGATCAGATTATAAACTAAACTTAGACTAATAAATTTGACTGACAGAATTGTTAGTGTAACTATGTTTTATGAACCGTTAACTCTTTATTGTATGATAGTAATTTTATTAGTCACATTACTAACCCCCACAATTGTTACCCATTCCAGTTTCATGCATTTTGGCCATGCCCCATTCTAGTTTTTTATAAGAGAAATAATGATTTGGCCAGAATTTTATAAGAGCAGCCCTACCCTCATATAAGCAAATTCATTAAGTGTATATTCTTTAAATATACCAATCATAAAGATTATGAATCCATTAAGAGTATATTTGGATGAGAGTATATGAATGAATGGAGTTCAAAATTGCAAGTAAAATGAAACTTAGATCAATTGGAGGTGGAAAAGAATCTTTCATCTCTTTAAATAGAATTGCCCAATAATGGGCTTGAGATGAAATAGGAAAGGGAATTGGACTTGTGCACATTAGCCTTGACTTGGGTCAATCCAGTTCAAATGGGATAATTCCGCCACGGTGAGCTAGCCCAATGCCAAATTTTTCATATTTTGGTGTTATTTTATTTTTATTATTTTTGTCTTTATGGTTTGAGCCCGGAAAATCAAATTTAAATACCAAACCAAACTCATCCTTTTGGTTGAACCCTACAAAAGCTAACGCCAAACACATCTTTTTGATTTGCACACCCTAAAGTACTAGACGTCTAAGAAGATGCATCCTCTAATCACCAACAATCACATTTCTTAATCGCCACTTTTAAAAATCAATAAACACCCTACAGTTTTGTCAGTCTAAACCATCAAAAATTTCACCTACTTCTCTCTCTACAATTCTCTTCATGTTACGTTATGTTTTATTTGTTATTATTTTTTGTCTCCTACTTCATCATTCTCCTCTTGCTAGTGCTGTAATTGTTCTTATCCACTAGTTGTAAATTCCTAGTCTTCCTAGAGAATAAAGCTTGTTTGATCTTAAAAAATATTTCTAATTGTTGATATGATTCTTCAAGGGCAATGTAATGTTGACGTGAATTAAGCTACTTTATTTTGCTTTTGCATTTCATTTTTGCCAGTATTCCCCTACAAGCGCTTAATCAAAAAATGATATGCTAAAACTAAAAATCGAAACATATCTAAATTTCCAGCATACCTCCTAGCTTCATCCAAGTTTGAATACTCATAGAAACTTGGAACTTGATCAGCCTAACTGCGTATAGCTAAAATATTGTTGCCCGAGATGATTTGGCATATCAGTTACACAATGAACATTGAATTGAGTAAACATCAATTCAAAGGTCGAACCATGTATATATAGAAAAGGGATGTAACAGCTTATGTGATGTATTTATAAATTCCTTCAACTTTTCAGCCAAAATACAAACCGTATACTACTTTTCTTGGGTACAACACAATGAAGATTCTGTAAATAAACCATACGATATCAAAAACCTAAGATAAAGTGGTGAAACTTGACCAAGAAGAAAATCTTAAACATTTTGAATTGCCCACTTCAAGCAAAATGAAGGGATTTAGCTGGTCAGAGAATCAAGCGAAACGACATTGTTAAGAATATTCTCCTGTTTCGATTAGAACCCTTTGATTTATTTACTTTACTTGTATAAGTTGATTTAGTTAGTTTATTTTTGTTTAAGAGATCTCTATATTTGTGGTATAATTCTATCACTTCCTGTTATGTAGTTGGAGATTAAATCATTGTAATATACACAAGAATTATAAAAGAAATTTTTTGCTCACATGGAACATATTTTCTCTTAAAAAAAACTAAAAAACAAAAAAAAGGGAGAGAAAGAGGGCACCAAGAACCTTAATCCAACAGTGAAAACTCCAGCGACGGCGCAACAACCTCGCCTGGCCCGACTATAGTATTGGCGCCTGTTCATTGCCACTACCCAGAATCAGCGTTCGTGACTCGAGATCCTAATCGATTGAAGCCCGTCTTCTCGCTCACGCAGTTGTGCGCACAGTTGCTCTCATCTCATCGCTCCCCACCGTTGCACTCTCTCACCGTTTATCGACCGAAACAGAGAGCCACCTCCCGTTCTAATTTTTTGGCACAGTCACCCGCTCGATTTCTTAGTGTCGCTGCCCTTTCAACTTCTTGGGGTGCCCGACCATGTTGAAACAACAGCACCCACTATTTCTCTCCCTCTCCTCGCTGCCTTTCTCTTGTCGGCCACAGTAGACAAAGGCCCACCCTTGACAGCCTCCAAGTCCAGTCTGGCGTGTAGATGTTTTGTAACACTGGACTAACAAGTTTCTCTATGTCTAGACCTCTATAGGTTGTAAATTAGTTCGTCCATTTGCTTTAATTATGGCTTCCACTTTTTATAACAAAATTGCACTTTGTACATCTGTCAAGTTAAATGGTCAAAATTATGTTACGTGGTCTCAAGCATTCAAACTATTTTGAGGCCGCAAGGTAAGTTACAGCATGTTTTAACTAGACATTCTAAAGATAAAGCCTATTCAGCCTAGAAGCAAGCCAACAGTTGTGTTATGACCAAGCTTCTCAATAGCATGGAGGAGTTTGTTAGGTACAACATTATGTTTCTGACTTCAACAAAAGACATGTGAGATGCGTTACATGACACGTAGTCCCATTAAAGAAATATTTCCTGTATATTTGATCTATATGCAAAGTTATTTACTTTGCAACAAGATGGACAATAAGTGTCAAACTACTTTGATACACTTATAGGGATGCAGATGAGATTTTATTATATCATCCTCTAACTTGTAATGCTCAAACACTGAAGAACCAATCAGAAGAATTCCTGGTGGCAAAATTTTTATCAAGCATAGATCCCTCACTTCAAAATGTGCGTGGCATTTTGATAATGTTCCCACACTATCCAAAGCTCTCTCTCAAGTGCTCCAAGTTACCATAAGAAATAATAGCTCTGAGTCATCTATCACCACTGACAACTCTACTATGGCATCTCATGGTCAAGAAAATCCCTATGGATGCAACGGTGGATAGGGATCTGATGGTTCCAGGAATTCACGACCATGCACTTATTGCGAATGCTCAAATCATCCTTCTAAAAAATTTTTGGCAAAGTTTAGGAAGCATGAGTGGGTCAACACAAGCTCCAACAACTCAGAAATGTCTGGCCAAGTAAAGGAAAAAATTTTCCTTGAGTCATGATGAGCATGAGCGTTTGTTGTAGGCTTCATAACTAGTTAAGCTACCACTACCATTACCATCATAGATGCCTTTAGTGCCTTGTCTGGTATGTTGTGGATGTTAGACTTTGGCACTACTACTTCTATCATGAGTCATATGTCCTTATTCTCTTCCATGTTTTCTTCTCCACATATGCCACCTCTTTGATTGGCGTTACTCCCTCATCATTGAAGTGGATGTGGTCACCCTAAATAAACATGTTACCCTTAAGAATGTCTTATTTGAACCATGTCTTCCAATTAGTTGACTATCCATTAGTTAAAATAACTAAAACACACAACTATTTGGTAACCTTCTACTTTTCTCATTGTCTTCTAGAACCTGCAAATGAGGAAGATGATTAGTGGAAGTCATGAGCGTGCAGGCTTGTATTATCTGGACACTTATACACCTATTGCTAGTCGAATACTCTTTACTGACACGTCTCCCTTCTTGTGGCATTGTCGTCTAGGTCACCCATCTTTGATCAAATTAAAATAGTTACTGCCTACTGAGTCGTCTAGTCTAGAATGCAAGTCCTTTGAACTAGGTAAGCATCACCATGCTTCATTTCAACCTAGAGTCAATAAAAGAAGTTTTACCCCGTTTGATGCCATTCATTGTGATGTTTGGGGCCCTAGTAGAGTAGTCACATGGAGGTTTCTAATACTTTATTATATTTATTAATGTCTTTTCTATAATGACTTGGTTGTACCTGCTACATGAAAGGTCTAAAATTTCCCATGTGCTCAACTCATTTCATCACAAAATGAAACCTAATTTTCCATTGGCTTACGAATTCTTTGAACTAACAATGCATTGGAATTTAATCAACAACTGGTTTCCTCCTTTTATAAGTCTCATGGGACTCTTCATCAAACCACAAGTCCTTTTTCCTCACAACAAAATGGGGTAGCTAAATGCAAGCATCGTCACATTCTTGATAGTGCTCACAAACTAATGAGTCACATGAATGTTCATAAGTACCACTAACGGGATGTTGTCCTCAGTGTAGCTTTCTTAATCAATCACATGCCTTTAAGTGTTCTAAATGGTAACATTGCCTTTTCCTACCTCTTTCGTGAAAAGTCCTTATTTCCTATACCTGTTTCTGTCTTTGGTTGTACTTGCTTTGTCTATCGCTTTTCCTCAAGCTAAGACAAATTGTCTCCTAGATCAGTTTAATGCATATTTTTGGGATATTTCTGAACACAAAAAGGATACCCATGTTATGATCCTATATCTCGTCGATCCTTGAGCTCTTTTGATGTCACCTTCTTCAAGTCATAGCACTACTACTCTAAAGATTCCCCACCTAAAACGCCACTAGATTGTATGCCTCTACATATTCCTACCACACTACCACACTTAGACAATCTCAAGGAATGTCCATTACAAGTGTACACTCATTGTTCTTGCCAAGGCACACATGTTCCTGCCACTTTCCATCCTTCTACAACTCTACATTTGTTTGGTTGTGATACTTATCTTCCCATAGCCCTCCGTAACGGTACCCATTCATGCACTTCTCATTCCTTAGCTAAGTATCTCTCCTTTGATGACTTGAGTTTTCCCTTTTAGTCTTTTGTTGTATCACTTTCCTCTACAGACATTCCATGGTCTTATCAATATGTTAATTCATGGTAACGACTTTATAAATGTTTTTATCTTTTTAAAGTTTGGTTTGAATAAATATATTTTCAAAATTTTTATAAAATTCTTTATAAAGTTTTGAAAATATTCAAAATTTAAGTTTAGTTTTAAAACATGTAAGAAAGTATATTAAAATATGTACAAATTCTAATGAAATTGGGATATTGCATATAAATATAATTGTGAGGCAGTAATGGATGAGGAAATGAAGGCATTGATCTCTCATGGCACCTAGGGTCTAGCTCTAGCTCCCAAAGATGTAGATGTTGCATGTCGTTGGGTGTTCACAATTGAATACAATGCTAATAAGACTATTGATCAGTACCAAGCTCAACTAATGGTGAAGGGCTTTACCCAAACATTTAGTGTTGATTATTTTAAGACATTCTCTCTGGTTGCTTGCCTTAATTCTTTTCATGTATCCTTCTCCCTAGTCATGAATCAAGACTGGCGCATGTATCAATCGAATGTTAAAATTGCCTTCCTCTATGTTAATCTACTCAAGACCGCTACATGGAGCAACCCCCGAGTTATGTTGATCAAGGCAAGGTTAGTCACAAAGTATGTTGGTTAAAGACAACCATTTACAATCTCAAACAAAGTCCTTGAGCATGGTTTAATAAATTCAATTAAGTGATGGAGAACTTTGACTTCCAACAATGTAAGGCCAATCACTCAATCTTCATTCGACATGGCAAACATGGGTTGGTTATCTCGATTGTTTATGTTGACAACACACTTATATTAAGAAGTAATGAATAGGGCATCGAGGAAACAAAGGCATTCCTATAACAACATTTTGTAACAAAAGATTTGGGGTACCCTAAATACAGAAATTGCACACAGTAAGCTTAAGATATTACTCTCTCAAAGGAAGTATGCTCTGGATTTACTCAAGGAAGTTGGTTTGCCATGCTCCAAACTTGTAGATACTCCCATAGATATGGATTTGAGTTTATAGACTGATACTATTGAGTTCCTAAAGGATGAAGCAAAGTTTAGGCGCCTAGTGGGGAATTGATTTACCAAATTATTATGACACCTAACATCTCATTTGCTATTGGATTGATAAGTCAAAATTGTAGATAAGCTTAGAGCTGTTCATTGAGATGCAGCACTTAGGATATTACAATACATAAAAAGATTAGTTGGCAAGGGACTACTATTTAAGAAACATGGTCACATAAAAATTGAAGCCTATGCTAATTATACAGGGGCTAAAGATGATAAGAAGTCAACATTTGGATATTGTACATATATCAGAGGGAATCTAGTAACAGAGCGTAGCAAACAACTATAGCCAAATCTAGCATTGAAGTTAAATATAGAGCAATGGTCCACATTGCAAGTGAGACATGGCTAAGAAATTTACTGGGCAAGTTTGGATAAACTCACAATGAGCCATTCCATGTATTGTAATAATTAGTCTACTATATACAACGCAAATAAACCTTGTCTTCCATGAAAGAACCTAGCACATTGAAAGTTGATTGTCATTTCATCCCTAAAGCTATGATGGGTGGAAAAATAACTACTCCATTAAATCCCTCATTGAAGCAAGTGGCAGATCTTTTCACAAAGGCCTTAGGTGCTAAACGGTTCAAAGAATTATGTGACAAATTGAGCATGATTGATATATATGCTAGGGGAGTGTTAAGAATATTCTCCCATGTCAAGTAGAACCCCTTAATTTATTCACCTTACTTGTATAGGTTGATTTAGTTAGTTTATTTTTGTTTAAGAATTATATAATTAGAGGAACAAACCATTGTAATATACATAAGAATTATGAAAGAGAAATTTTCTAGTCTTCTCATAACTACCAAATAACTATGTTCCGACTGGCTATTTTACCATCACACTAGATACATTAGGAGTGTCTAGTGTTCATACAGGATAAAATTTGTAGAATTGCATTTTCTCAAACGCAGCCTTGTTTCCTTGCTAATTTCTACCAAAGCCTTTTTACGGGCATCCATTGCCTATACAAAAAGAAGGCAACATTGAACATTCATGAAGCAAAAAAGACTAGCAAGAAGTTCTTGGCACTAGATTCAATGGAAGAGTACCTTTCAATTAGCTTTTTTAGCTTCTTGAACTTTCCCTTCACAAATTTCTAAGGGGGAAAACTTCATGCAACTAAACATCAAAATAGAAAGAGGTCAAAGCATGGAGACATGAGATACATGCCCGTATTATTATAAAGATTTACCTTGAAGGGTTTTTTCTAATCTGCAGGCAACTCATCTTCCTTAAATAAGAAAACTCTCAATTATTGTGTTCCAAGGGTAAAAACACAATATTTATAATGAGACAACAGACTGGTGAAATGCAGACATAATTACATATTATAGAGTCACATACACCAGAAAGAATCTGAATTGTTTCTTGACATTATATTTTACTTATTTAGATATAATGTTTGAGAAATGGAAGGAGAATGAGTGTGTAACATAGTAGCAAATATCAATAAAGATTACGGGTTAGAAAATTCACTCACAAGGTAAGTAATACTCAAACTTCTTCAATTGCTCTGCTCTTAATTTCAACTGTTTGAGACCAACCCTATAGCTTCAACTCGTGGACATAAATGCTAGACTTAAATCCACTATCTAGAAATGGTAGAAAACAAATTTATCAACATATATCACGGAACGACCTCCATCTTTAATTTCAAGTAGTTAAACTTTATGTCAGTCATACTGCAGATATTTCTCCATCATTTCCAACTACTGCTGAGAACGATGGGGGATAAAATTTATATGTTAATTAGGTGAATCAACTTGAGGAATAATTCATTAGAGTATGTAGGAGAAACTAGGACACAGAAATCCCATCTTACTTTCTTATAATCATAAATAAACAAAACTCAAATATACGTATCAGAAAATGCAATAAATGCACAAGAATCAGAAAAATAAGATATTGCAATGAGTGCAAGACAATCTTATTACCATATAGTAATCAACTCCCGAACAATAAATATGTTGAAAAGAAAATTAGAGTAATTGTTGTATTTCATTAATCAAGAATGATACAATTTATAATAAGGGACAAATATAACCATAACAAAAATAGAAAATATCTAACATATATTTAATCCTAAGAATTAGGAAACAAAATATTATTAAACTTATTTTAGGTAATAAGATATTCTTAATATCAAATCGAATATTCTAATAGATATTTTAAATATTTTAAAATATTGTCTGACACTCCTTAAGTTGAACAAGAGGAAATGTTAAAGTGTTCAATTTGGAAGACAAAATTAAAACAAAACAAGCAATTGTAGACTGCGATAGAAATCACATATCCCATGTGATGGCTTCAATAGATGTGACAGGTAAAATATTTAGTAGAGTAGACAAATAGCTAGCAAATATTAGAGTCTTTGAGGTAGGTGACACCAGATAGATAGTCATTAGGTAGGAAACACTACAAACTAAGTCACTTGGTAGGTAACACCAGAAAGATAACCACTTGGTAGGTAAAATTAGAAAGATAGCCACTTGATATGCAATACTAGAAAGACAGCCATTTGGTAGGCAACACTAAGACAGATAGCCATAAAGAAAGGTAACATTAGGATAGGCAGCCACAAAAATTGGCAACACCAAGAAAGACAACCAATAGGTGGCAAAAGATAGTCATAAATAGATGACACCAAAAATCCCAGTTACAACATAGGCAACACCAAAAAATAATACCTGTATAATAGATGATACAAAAAACCATAGAAGTTGATAATAGATAACGTAGTACTTAAAGTAACAGACAACAAATAGTAGACAGTAGTGGCAGAAGTTGAACCAGAACAGTGGTAGATAGAGAGTTAACAATATTAACAAATAGTAATAAAATGATGTGAACGTCCTATGTGCCAAAGATAATCATTTAGAGGCTTCAGTTGGGCCAATGACTAGGACACATGAAAAGAGTGTTAAAGAAGTAATCAACATGCTTGTGCCCGAAATTCAAGATGATATTATATGTGAACATAAATTCAAAGAACCTAAAGAAAAGTGCCGGGTGAATATTTTGTACTGGGCCGATGAACCAGAAGTAAAGGATCAAGGGAATTAACTATTTATTTTTATTTTATTTTATTTTTTAGGATATTTTAATATTGGGCCATGTGCAAGTAAGCCCATTAAAGTATAATCCTATATAGATTAAGGTTATCAATGCCACCTATAAATATGGTATCAGAGTTCATTATTATCCAAAGTGTTATTTTGATTACTTAAGGAATCTTTTCCAATTCCCAGAAATTAAGTGTTTAATTTCTTGTGAATTTCTATTTTGTCAAATCCAGACATTTCGGAGTGGTTTGTGTGATTTGTGACAAATCAATCAGCTTCCAATATGCTAATTGTGGCCATCTACATCAGGTTTAATCCAATTCTACTACGTTAGGTCAGCGTTCAATGTGCGGTTCGCATCTCTGGGGTTTTCAGATTGGGTTCGTTTATGTTGTTTACTATTTTTCTATTTCTGTTGTGTTTTTTGATCACATCAATTGGTATCAAAGCCAGGTTGAATCGAATTCTAATTTGATACCTGGTCCAAATTGAGAAAAAAATATATTAAAAAAAGATAGTAGAATAAAAAAAGCCAAAAAAACCAAAAGAAAGGAAAAAAGGTAACAGTCATAGGTAGAAAAGCTCCAACGTCGCCACGCTACCACCTAGACACTGGAGAGCCTAGCACAACTTGCAACTAATTGAAGCCCTCATTTGCCACTAGCTCCGCTGTCTTCAAAAAAGGAATAGGCCGTTGAAAGCAGAATTTCAACCCCAATCATGTGCAGTTGCCAATGCTGCATCCCATAATAGCTAGCGACTCAGGTTTCCTAAGGCATGTTTAGTGTCACGTCACCATTCTTATCAACATACCGCCACCAGTAACTTTTCTAGAAACCTTACGAGTAAAAGGGAACAACCCATTGGGCTAAGGATAGGCTTAGGCCAGAGATCCACTCGATTGAAAACCTTCACTTAGGCTAGAACTGAATTGCACCAGAGGTTGCATTTGGCCTATGATCAATGGACCACAAGAAGAAATTTTCAATATTTTTTGACCCACTTTGCCAAGCCTAAAGTTAAAAAAAAATAAGTTTCAACAGGCTAGTTTACTTGGGCTAGAGCCTAGGTAAGACCTTGTTTGGTTATAGAATTTCTCATCCTAGCAAAACCCTTGTTTGGTTGTTGATTTTTGAAAAACGAAGAAAGGATTAAAAAAAATGGCAAAAAAAAAGTAGAAAGAAAGGAAGGTAGAAAAAAAATGAAAAGGAAAAAGGAGAAAGACTAATTTTTTCTCTCTCTTTGATTTTATATTAGCCCATTACACTAATTGTGACCTTTTGCTCAACTCATACCCGTTTGTAGTCTCACATCATTACCTTACCCTTGGTTGTGTGTCACTTGAGATTACTAAGACCGTTCTTGCATCACACGAGGTGGGCACAAGAAATTGATATTTTGTGAGACTAATTTGAGTGTGGTGTGATACACAAGTAGAGGTAAGAAACGAGTGACTAAGAACCCATATTTAAGTGGTGTGAGCATAGAGAGTTGGTGAGGTCTTTTTTTTTCTTTTACACTATTTATTTACCTATTTCTATTTTTTTAGCTCAAATTATTTAGCTGACTAGTCATTACATGGGTTAGGGTAATAACCTTAACGAAACTAAATTTATATTTGATTCTGTCACTAGGAAGTTGAAGAAGCTTACTAGAAGCGGAGAGGATATGCAAGACAAGATGATCGATATACAGGATCGATTGAGGCGTGTGGAAGCATCTCAAGCTGCATCATGAGACAAAAGATAGCTCTGTGCCTAGTCTAACTAGGCATAGAGACAGTCTAGTGCCAAGACGAGTTTGGACAAGGGACAGGCATGGGCATCCTTTCAGGCCTATGAGACAGGATCGGGATGGTTATAAAGGGGAGTATGGGTCAAATGAAGATAATGATTGGTATCATTATGATAATGCGCCTAGGAGACATCAATGGAGAGATGACATGGATGATGAAGTACCCAAGGGAGTGAAGTTGCAACTACTACCTTTTTAGGCGCGAACTAATCCCGACGCCTATCTTGCATGGGAAAGGATGGTAGAGCTAATTTTTTACTGTCACCACTACTCAGAGTGCCAAAAAGTTAAGTTAGTAATAGTAGAGTTTACAAATTATACTATTATATGCTGGGATCAGCTATGCACTAATAGGAGGAGAGTTGGAGAAGGACCGATTTGTGCATGGACAGAGTTCAAAGTAGCCTTGATGAAGAGATTTGTGCCTAGTCATTACCACTAAGACTTTTATCAACAATTTCTAACATTAACATAGGATAATCAAAGTGTGGAGAATTATTATAAAGAGCTTGAGATGGCCATGATCTGAGCAAATGTTGTGGAAGATAGGAATGCTACTATGGCACATTTTCTGAGTGGTTTACACCAAGATATACCTAAAGTGATGGAGTTGCAGCATTACGTGGAGTTAGAAGAGATAGTGCAAAAGGTTTTTAAAGTAGAGAAGTAGTTAAAGAGGAGGGGTAGGTCCATGTTTCAGCCTAACACATTAGGTAAACCCTTCCTTAAAAAGGAGGACAAGGCACCTATAACGAGCGCCACGAAGGTTAGGATTGCACTTAAAGTGGAAGTACCTAAGATAACAGCTTTTATCCCTTATAGTTCATCCGGCACACAAATTAGAGATATTTTGCACTTTAAGTGTTATGGTAGGGGGCGCATTGCTATGCAATGTCTTAATAAGAGAACCATGCTACTGATAGCGGCCAGAGATATTAAGGCTAATAAGGAACATGATAGTGAAGATGACAAGCCACCATTAGAGGAAGTTCCACTTGAAAAAAGAGAATTGTGTAAAGTAGGAGGAGTTAATTTGATGGTGATGAGAGCATTGAGTACTCAAGTGAAGGAGAAGATAGATGAGGCACAAAGGGAGAATATTTTCCATGCTCGATGCTTGATTAATAGACAGACGTGCAGCTTGATAGTAGATGGAGGGAGTTGTACAAATATGGCTAGTACAACGTGGGTTGAAAGATTGGCCTCACCTACGAAGGATTATCCCAGGCCATATAAACTGCAATAGCTTAATAGCAGTGGAGAAGTTAAGGTAATGAAACAAATGTTGGTGAGCTTTAAGTTAGGTATGTATGAGGATCAACTGACATGTGATGTAGTGTCCATATGGGCTTGTAATATCTTGCTTGGCAAGCTTTGATAGTTTAATCGACAGGTGTTATACATTAGGCTAATCAACTGATACTCCTTCATGTTCCATGGAAAGAAGGTCACCTTAGTTCCATTGACTCTAAAGTAAGTATACGAGAATCAGTCACACATGCAGAAACACTTTGAGTTAAAGCTAGAGAGGAAGAAGAAAAGGAAAGAGGAATTGAGACAAAAAGAACAAAAAAGAGAAGAGAGGGGGAAAAGAAAGAGTATATGTTAGCTTCTGTGAGGGATGTAAGACTAGTACTGAATGCTGAGAGGTCCTTATACTTTTAATGTATAAGGAGTCATATTATATATCTGATGATGTCACATCTTCCCTCTCCACTATTGTAGTATCTATGTTGTAAGAATATGCTTGTTTCTAGAGTAGATTCCTACTGGATTACCGCTAATTCAATGGATAAAACATCTGATGGATTTCATTCCACGGGCATCCATACCAAACAAGCTAGCTTATAGAACCATACTAAATAAGTGGAGTTAATGAGTAAGGTTGGTTCCGAGAGAGAATGAGCCTTTGTGCCGTTCTAGTGCTATTGGTGCTGAAGAAAGACAGACAATGGTGCATGTGCGTGGATTGTAGAGCTGTTAATGCTATTATGGTAAAGTATCATCACCTTATACCTCATTTAGATAACTTACTTGAAGATTTACATAGTGCTTCTATATTTTCTAAAATAGATCTTAAAAGTGGATATCATCAAATTAGAATGCGTGAGGGTAACAAATGGAAAATAGCTTTTAAAACAAAATTTGGACTGTATGAATGGCTTGTGATGCCACTTGAACTTACTATTGCTCCTAGTGCATTCATACATTTGATGAATCATGTTTTGTTTGCATTCATTAGTAAATTTGTTGTAGTCTATTTTGATGTCATAGTAGTATATAGCCAATTGTTAACTGAATATGTTGAGCATGTATGCAATGTGCTTGATGTTTTACGGTGAGAAAAGTTATACACTAATATTAAGAAATACATCTTTTGTACTAACTATTATATCTTCCTTGGATTTGTTGTTAGTGCATAGAGAATCTAGGTAGATGAGAGCAAGGAGAAGGCTATACAAAAGTGGTCAACTCCTAAGTCAATATCTAAAGTAAGGAGCCTCCATGGGTTGGCTAGTTTTTAGAGGCATTTTGTACAGAATTTCAGCACAATTATTGCTCCTCTTACCACTATAATCAAGAAAAATGAGAAATTCAAGTAGGGAGAATCTCAACAATGGGCATTTGATACTCTAAAATATAAGCTTACACATGCTCCTTTACTTTCTTTACCTGATTTTAATAAGGTAATTAAGATTGAATGTAATACTATTGGTGTAGGTATTGGAGTAGTGTTGATGCAAGAGAAGAAGCCTATCGTCTACTTCAGTTAAAAGCTCAATGGTGTTGCATTGAATCATCCCACATATGACAAGAAATTGTATTCCTTGGTGCGAGAACTAGAGACTTAGTAACACTACTTAAGGCTAAAGGAGTTTGTGGTTCATACTGACCATGAATCATTGAAGCATCTAAAAGGCCAGAGTAAGCTCAACAAACAACATGCCAAGCGGATTTCTTTCATTGAAACATTCCCTGTGTCATAAAGTATAAGAAAGATATAAAAAATGTGGTTGCTAACGCTTTATCTCGTAGGCACACCTTGTTGAGCACATTAGGCACAAGATTATTAAGGTTTGAGCATATCAAAGAACTCTATGGAGGAGACCTTGATTTCGGCCAAGCCTATGCACTAATTGGAAAATGTGCTCATGAGAAATACTTTAGACATAAAGGATATTTGTATATATTAATAAATTATGCATTCCACAGTGTTCATTGCGAGAATTGCTCATTAGAGAGGCTCACTGTGGAGGGTTAATGAAACACTTCGGTGTCACCAAAACAGTATTAATTTTGCAAAAGCACTTCTATTGGCCAGGGCTAAAAGGAGATGTGGAACGAGTCATGGAAAAATGCATACGGTGTAAAGAAGTTCATATCCAATCTCATGGTATGTATCACTCTCTACCTATTCTTAATACTCCTTAGATTGATGTTTCTATGGATTTTGTCTTAGGTCTACCTAGGTCTTTGTTGTTATAAATAAATTTTCCAAAATGGCTTATTTTATTGCATGCCATGAAACTAATAATGCTTCACACATAGTTGACTTATTCTTTAGAGAGGTGGTTAGTTTACATGGTGTGCCTACGACCATACTGTCTGATCATGATGTTAAACTTTTGAGCTACTTTTAGAAAATGCTAAGGGCTAAGTTGGGGACTAAACTAATATTTCCTACAACATGTCATCCTCAAACTGATGGGCGAACTAAGGTAGTTAATAAAACACTCACTACATTATTGCATATTGTTATTAGGAAAAATATTAAGAGTTAGATAGAAAGTTTGCCACATGAAAGGCTATTCATTCTGCTACTAACATGTCTCTATTTGAGATTGTATATGGTTTAAATTCGCAACCCCATTAAATCTGTTGCTATTGCCTAGCAATGAGCACTTGAATTTAAAGGGCAGGAAGCAAGCTAAGTATGTGAAGCAGATGCATGAGCAAATTAAGCAAAATATTGAGAAGAAGAACCAACAATACATACTGTAAGCAAACAAGAGAAGAGAGAAGGTAGTGCTTGAACACAGAGACTAGGTGTGGGTTCATATGAGGAAGTAGAGGTACTCTGAATAGAGGAAGTCTAAGTTGATGCCTCAAGGAGATGGGCCATTCAAACTTTTGGAGAGAATTAATGATAATGCTTATAAATTAGAGCTCCTAGGTGAGTATGGAATAAGCGCAACTTTCAATGTTTCTTATTTGAGTTTGTTTGATATAGGATATGAACAAGATGATGAATTGAGGGCAATTCCTTCTCAAGAGTAGAGGAATGACGTGGACATCTCACTTGACAAAGAGAATCCTTTGGAAGTTCCAGTTGGGCTAATGACTAGGGCATATGCAAAGAGAGTTAAGGAAACAATCAACACGCTTGTGCACAAAATTCAAGAGAATATTATATGACATAAATTCAAAGAACCTAAAGAGGATTGCCTAATGAATATTTTATACTGGGCCAATGACCCAAAAGTAAAAGATTAAGGGAATTGACTATTTATTTTTATTTTATTTTATTTTTCAGAATATTTTAGTATTAGGCCATGTGTAAGTAAGCCCATTAGAACACAATCCTAAATGGATTAGGGTTCTCAATGCCACCTATAAATATGGCATCAGAGTTCATTAGTATCCAGAGTTTTATTTTGATTAATTAAGAAATCTTTTTCAATTCCCTGAAATTGAGTATCCAATTTTTTGTGAATTTCTATCTTCCTAAATCAAGTTATTCCGAAGTGGTCTATGTGATTCATGACATATCAATCAACTTCCAGTGTACTAATTATGACTATCTATTGGGTTCAATCCAATTCTACTACGTTGGGTTAACGTTTAACACAAGGTTTGTGTCCCTGGGGTTTCCGAATTGGATTCGATTACACCATTTGCTACTTTTTTGTTTTCGTTGTGTTTTCTGATCCCGTCATAAAAGTGGGTAGAAAGGTTGAAAGGTAATAATAGAGTGGGTAAAAGATGGAAAAAACTTTGCAACCATACTTAGCAAAGTGCGAGGAGTCACATTACTACCCTAATGCCATGTTGAAAAGAAAATTGGAGAAATTGTTGTATTTCTTTAATCAAAAATGGTCCCAATTTATAGTATGGGACAAATATAATTATACTGAAAATAGAAAATATCTTAATAGATATCTAATCCTCAAAATTTAGAAACAAAATATTCTTAAACTTATTTTAACAAGATATTCTTAATAATAAATCAAATATTCTAATAGATATTTTAAATATTCCTAACAAAAAAACAACAACAAAAAACTAGGACTTATGTTGTGGCTAAGTTATAGACTTAGGATACTTGTGGATAAATGTATTTCCCTTTTAATTGGCTTTAATGGGTTGTGTAATTATTTTTCACGAGTTGTAAGGGCATGAGCCTGAGTTTTTATTTTTACTATGTAGAATAAGGATTCTTTGTGCTATGCCACGTGTAAATGTAATATGGAAGGTATTAAGGAATTGATGTTCATACAAAGACCAAGAGTTCATGACGTTGGAAGTTTTATGGAGCCACACAGAATTAATGTGGATGATGTCAAGGAGTTGATATTCTTGCAGAGACCAAGAGTTGGTGTCATTCAGTGTTCCATAGCATGGTGAGCCCAATGAAGTTATGAAGGCCAGGATAAAAAGAAGCATTCAAGAAATTCCTATGTAATAGTATAAGATTCCATGCAAATGTGCACAATCCAATTCCTAGCTTAAATTGAATCTAGAAGTCCATAATCCTTCACGTTATTTTATTTTTGCATATTATTCTTGATGGATTGTGAGATTCATAAAATGGAGAATGTGCAATGCGAAATATAAATCTACATGGACCAAAAACATCCTCAAATAATATTAAGTTATAACAATTAATTTCTTATCATGGGCCTTCACCGAGCTCAAAAGCCCTAAGTGTAGCCTTAGTGTGTGATATCATCACATTAATGGGATAATATTGTGGCAGCGCATTTATGATTTTGGGTGCATTAGATATGAAATTCAAAAGATTCTACGCCTTAAAAGTGGTTAGCCACAAGAGGAGTTCAGAACCAATGAGTTGCTAGTCGGTTGGTGTGACTTAAATGTACCCAACATGCTAAGCCATAGGCTAAAAGAAATATTGGACTGCATATGAGATGTGTTGGCAATAGTTGCCACTCATTGGGCCTAGCACGCTAAGACTGAATTATGTAAGGTGTGCTATGTTCAATGAAAACTCTAATCACCTACTAAAAAATTTTACAAATGGAACTTTCATTCTCGATCTAATAGAGAGTAAGGTTCAAAAAATCTAGTAAGAGGCGGTTGTGATTTAAAGTTCATAATCATAACGGTAACCTATATCACAACTAAACTAACATGTCTTGGCTATATTCTACAATTTAATTTTGTTTCGAATAATGCACACACTCATACTACTGATAATTGAGACCTTAATGTTGACTAGAGCCAAGATAGTTAACTGGTTTCAAGATTTGAGAAGAATTCTCATTCTTGAGTGAGTTAACAATATTTTGGATATTACCATCCCATTGCAAAAAAAAAAAAAAGGATTGTCCTTGAGAAGTCTAGTCTCTTAGTTAATGAGACTAAAGAGAGCAAGACCAAAAAAAGGAAACCTACTATTCCTATGGCTAGTGGGAATGGTGTGATGTCCAATGTCCAAGTTAGCAAAGAGTAAAATTTTCAATGCAACGAAAAGAGGTATTGGAGGACGAATTGCACTGAATGCCTCAATCAGCAGAGTGCTGACATTGCGGGCATGGAACTTTATATTTGTGAAACATCTTATTCCGTTGGTGTGTTCGTACATCTTAGATCTTGGATTCAGGTGCATCTTTCCACATTTATACTTTAAATAAAGATTTGGTCATGAGTAGATTGCTTAATAAATGAGAAGTGGTGATTAGGGCCAGTGGTGGGGTAAGTGTTGTAGTAATTAGGATTGGCACTGCTTTAGTTAGGTTATCATCCTATCACATTTTGGGGCCTAAAAGATAGTCTCTTATTGCCAAATAGATTAAAAATATTGTGTCCTCACCATCATTGCTAAATGTAAGCTATGAACTTTCCTTTAGAGAGAATAAGTGCCAAATTTATTATTGTAATAAAGTGATCAGCACTATCTTATTGGTAAATGGCTTGTATTACTTCAATTTGGATGATAAAGCCTCCGGTGAATGCCATGACAATCTAACGAGCTGGGGATGGCTTAAATTCTAAGAACTTGGGCATCTTAGACTAGGCCATACTATAGAAATTAAGATTACCTGGTTGGAGAAAGATGGGCTTATTAGCCCATTGGGAAAAGAGCTTTATTTGACTTTCTAATTAGGTTTCTTAGGTAAGGTTGTTGAATGTCCGTTTGATAGACAAGCCCAAGGAGCCACATAAGCATTAGATGAGTCC
This sequence comes from Avicennia marina, assembly GCA_019155195.1. Taxonomy (NCBI): domain Eukaryota; kingdom Viridiplantae; phylum Streptophyta; class Magnoliopsida; order Lamiales; family Acanthaceae; genus Avicennia; species Avicennia marina. Next base: position 12,782,300 of record CM032754.1, on the reverse strand, counting down.
ATATCAATGTTTTTAGGCCATTTAATGAAATGGCATGTGGAGGTTTTCACTACTTCATATCTTTAATGATAATTATTCTAGTAACAGCCATGTGTGTTAAATAAAGTACAAGCATGAGTCCTTTGAAGAGTTTAAGGAATTAATGGCTAAAGTAGACAAACAAACCGACAAGCATATAAAGGCATTATGATTGGATTATAGTAGGCAGTACATGAGCATTGAGTTGTGGAATTCCTTAAGCTAAATGGCATTGTGTCATAATTCACACCACTTGCAACTCCTCAAGTGAATGGAGTAGTTAAGCATAAGAATTGAACTTTTTTGGACATAGTTCGATCTATGATGAATTTCACCGATTTTTTCATTTCTTTATCAGGACATGCTCTCTTAAAAGCAGCTCACATCTTGAATACGACTCTCTCTAAGTCTGTTTCTTAGACTCCACATGAGATGTGGAGTGGGAGGAAGCTAAGCTTGCAGCATATCAAGATTTGGGGATGTCCAACTTGCCTTGAGAAGAACAAAATGGATAAGTTAGAGGTGAAGGCTGTTATGGGACACTTTGTGGTACATCCCAAGGATTCCATGGAAAATGAGATGAGTTCTACTGACCAAAAAATAATTAAATTGTTGTAAGTTGTTAAGCACTTTTTTTTCTAAAAGAAAGTTCATTAGAGAAAGTGGTAAAACAGAAGTGCTCAAAGAAGTTAAGTGCAAGAAACAAAGTAGTGAGCCCACATAGCAAATTCCTATTCAAGAACCTTGTACGATGCAACCATTGTGATAGTTGGGTAGAATCTCTCATTCATCAAAGAGATATTGTTACCTCCGGGATAATGAACAAAAGCTGTTCATAATAAGAGCTAATGATCATGGAGAAGAACCTTCTACCTTTGATCAAATAATGGCTAACAAGGACTCAAGCAAGGACTCAAGCCAAGGCTGTGAAATTGGAAATGGATTTTATGCATGCAAACTAAGTGTGGACCTTGGTAAAATCATCTAAGGAATGGTTCCCACCAGATACAAGTGGATCAACAAGAGAAAGATTAATTCAACTGGCAAGGTAGAGACTTATAAGGCTAGGGTGGTGGCGAAAGGCTACAGCTAAAAGGAGAAAATTGACTATAAAGAAACCTTCTAATTGATAGACATGCTCAAATCCATTTGGATAGCTGCCCACTTAAATTATGAGATTTGACATATTGATGTCAAAACTACTTTCCTTAATGAATTGCTTGAGGAAGAATTTAAATGGTACAGTCAAATTGTTTAGATTTATAAAGAACAAAGATGAGTCCTGCATCTGTAAGAAGGTTAGTAGGAGTGTGATTATATTCCTAGTGTAGTATATGGATGACATGGTAGTAATATAGAATGATATTAGGATGATAAGCTTGATTAAAACATGGTCGTTTTGCACCTTCTCCATGAAAGATTTAAAAGAAGCAACCTATATTTTAGGTATTCGCATCAATAGAGATAGAGCAAAGAGATTATGAGATATCTCTTAAGCTTTGTACATAAACTAGATACTGAAGAGGTTTAATATGGAAGCCAATGCTCTGTTCAAGGCTAAATATTACTTATGTCATTAGTGTTACAAGTAGGTTTCAGGCGAGTCTTGTCAAAGAACATTGGGATGATCTCAAGTGTATCCTAAAGTACTCAAGAAGCACTAAAGATATGGTAGTTGCAAATGAAGATCGTGATCTACGAGTAAATAATTGGACTAATTTTGACTTTTAGTTAGGTTTGGAAGATAGAAAGTCTATCTCTGAACTTTTAACTACTCCTAATGGTGGAACAGCTAGTTGGAAGAGTTTTAAGCAAAGTGCGACTATGCACTCCACCGCTGAAGGCTAAGTAAATCACTGCATGAGATTTGCAATGAAGGGTGTTTGGATAAATAAGTCTATAGCAAAACTTTAGGTGGTTCCACATGTGGATTTGCTGTTGTCACTTTACTGTGACAACTATGGCATGATCACATAGATAAAGGAATAGAAGTCTTATTAGAAATCCAAATACACGGAGAGCTGTGGTAATATTATTTGAGGAATCATTAGAAAGGCAATGTTGTTATGTAGAAAATAACTTTAGCACATAATATGGTTAGCTCACTTGCTAAGCCAATAACATGAGTTCTACTTGATCACTTTCTTAAGAAAATGAGTATGAGATACAATTGTGATTGGAATTAGCACTACTAGCATTAGTGTGCAAGTAGGAGATTGTTAGAGATATGCTCTCTAACACTAATAGAAAATGATCGATACTAGAAGGGCATCTGGTTATATATATACTTTTCACACTAACAAATGAAATATTGATTTTGGTATCAATAGTATGGTAAGTTTTCATGTATGTAAATATTGAATAATGTAAAATATTGTATATGTCCATATAATTAAGTTAAAAAGCCATATGTGTAAGGAGTTATGAATATGGACACAAGACTGTCTTAAAACTCGATTACTAAAACCAGTTTGTGGTTTAGAGACGCTCTAAAGGGCTGTACAGAGTTGGTATGATTTGCACACCTTGTATTTGTATGATAAGTGTCATACAGTTCAATATAAGATACTAAGAATACAAGTGTTTGAATGCTTCATTAAAGAATGAATATTTGAACAATGACTCACAAAATAAAGTAAACGCATGGAGTTCACTCTTTGTTGCCAATGTCTTACTTCGAAATTTTCTTAAGTGTGTGTGGACCTTAGACCTAAGGTGACATGGCTTTCTTGTGTGCATGACAACAATATATCATTAGGGTATTAAGGGTCAATATTTATCTTGTCATGGAATAGGATCATGAGCCCAACTTGTTGGTGTTTAGGTGTGTATGGAGGCGTGTGTGCATTCAATAAGGGATTTTTTCCTTGCAAATGAGTAAGGTGTTTATCCTATATAATTATTGTTCTATAAGATAGAAATCCTTAGCCAAGTTAGTGTGTAATTAGAAAGAAATTCTGATAGAAACATTAGTCTGATGAGGTAACACCGATTAGTCATATGATCAAGTTCGTGAATTTAACTAAATCCATAACTCTCTCCTGGTTGGAATAAAGTAGATAAAATTATCTATACCACATGGTACTCATGATCGAGAGAGTTCATTTTGATCCATTTCACCTTATCTTAATTTGGCTACGACATGGGCCGCAGGCTAGGCATTACCCATATCCTTTGAATTATGCTTGTTCCCAATTAAGGATGAACCTAGAGAGTCACACACAAAAAGTTGTTATGTATGATGAGTGTTAAATTGATGGGTAGTTTAATTTATTTGGTAGCAATTGGATAGAATCAAATAAATTACCATAGAGTTTGTTAAAGATGAAATTATTAATTAGAAGCACAATTAGAACTTTACTTTAATTAATGGTTTTAGTTAAATTAAAAGGACATGACATGAATGGAATTATTTGATATCAATCATATTTGTTAATAATGTAATTCTTAACAAGAAACATGAAGACATTTGATTAAATTAATGAAATTAATTAAGTTTAAGAATATAATTCCATGAAGCCTTAATTATTAATATATATTAATAATTAAGAGACTCGATGGGCCTTACTTATTAGTAGAGATTAATAATTAAGAGATATGAGCTACAATTATTAAAGAGTTTGATAATTGAAAGGTATATGGGCTATTATTTACTAAAGGTCTATGTAGTCAGTCTATGGAGCCCATAACTAGTATGCCTTAGTGTCTAATATACATACATATGTTAGAAGAGTTTTAAACATGTAAAATCTGATAATTATCATGTGTCATCCTCCAAGCAAGAAGAGAAGTTATTTTAGCCCTCCTTTTCATCTCTTCTTATAGCCAAAAGCACTCTAGCCCAAGGAGTTTGCATTAATGACTTCCAAAAGGCATTTTGCAAGGTGTAAAAGGCACTTATCATCACAACAATTGTGTGGATAATTTGAGGTTAGAATTTGATGGCCACAACTCAAGGATTGCAAGCATGCCCACTTGCATGTAATTCTAAAGGTATGTTCTTTCTAGTTATCTTTTGCGCTTCTCTATTGATGCATGTTGTATGGAAAATGTGGAACAAGTTTGGTATGCCATTTTGCTACATTCATATTGTTGATTTAGAGTTTTAAAGTTTTAAAATCCAACTCCAAACATGTTAAAACCCAACAAAAGTAGGAACCAAATCCATCCTAGCCTAGCCATGATATATCATAAGCCAGCACCTAGGCGATTTGCTAGCATTCCAGATCGCGTAGCCTCTTGAATTATGATCACACTCAATGCGATCAATTGTAGCAAACTTGATCATAAAGCTACCGTCCTAGAAATGTTTTGTTTTAACGACCCAGATGAACCCAATCACAATCGAATCGATCTTGAAGACATCAGATTGATCCTATCGACAGCCAAATCAATCCAGAATTTGGGTAGAGTCAAATTTAACTATGAATTTACCTTTTTCATGGTTTATTAACTTTTTTCAAGTATTTACATGAATTTTAAGGTTTGAGACTCTTTAAACATTATAAATAATGCTTTAGTTATTTTGTGAAGAACTTTTTCACACTTTGGCATCAATAATATCACTTTCTTTTTCTTAGAAAATTTGAGTGATTCCTATAAATACCAAATCGAATTATTCCTAACTTCTTGGATGATTGGTGATGTATCAACTAACTTAGCGTGTTAGTTGTGGCCGTTGATCGCTAATGTTCATCGTTGTGTTTGGGGTTGTTCTTCATGGATTACACAAGTAGGTTGTCATAGGGTTCTAGCACACGGTAAAATTTTGTATCTTTTCACTTCCACACATGTGTCAAGTGAATTTTAAAGTTGTTTGTGTTTGATATTCGCAATGATGGTTTCTAGGAGTGCAAGATGGAGAGCATTACACACTGGACGAGTTCACAATTGGTGCCTGTGAATGCGAGAAGGGATGTCGCGACTGTGAAGTAGTGTGGTGTGCTTGCAAGTTTTACAAAGTGAGACCTATGTAAGGTTTGAGCTTGGATTTGTTGTTGTGGGAAGAACCATCTTGACCACAAACCCGCGATTTGTGATAGCGAGTTGCAATGCGACAAAATTTCTGCATGTGATTTTAAGAGCTTATTAAACTTTTCCTTTTCTTTCCTTAAATCTTAGCTTCACACACACACACACACACACACACACACACACACACATATATATATATACATGTTCTCCATGAGTTTTTAGGTGTCTATAATTAGTTTTCACCTAAAAACATAGAGAAAACATAAGGATTATCCATTGAAGAGGCGAAGCAGAAAAGGTTCACACTATGATTGGAGAGTTTTCATCATTCCATGCAATGCACAATTTAAGGACTTATTTTTTACAATTTTTTTGATTATTTTGAATTTGTTTGGATGATGAACAAATTAGCATTGATTTTTATTAATTATATTATGAATTGCTAAATTTTTTTCTAGTCTCTTGTGTTTGTGATTGGTGAAAGATGTATGCGTAACTGTATAATCAATTGTCTTCACTTTCATTATTTGCAATAGGTTTTATAAATTATAATTACAAGGTTTGGACAACTCTTTAATTAATTTGTGGCTATCGGGGAGTAACGGTAGTAAAACTTGGGTGCAAGATAACCAATTGTAAATGTTAATTCTATAGGAATAAGAGGATTGAATCTACAATATTAGTGTAGGCATGTAATTGTTAATCATAGTATTAATACTTTGACTTGATTAGGTTTGGGAAAACCCACTGATATTTGGAGTTAGAGCTCTAGGAGAGCTTGGCAGGATATCTTAGGGACTTTAGGACTACAATTGGTAAAAAATCAATTAAATAGATAAATAACATAAATAGGCTTACATTGGAAACTAGCACGATACAAGGAGCTAGGTTGTCCAATATTGGTACTTCCTTACTTCTTTCTTATAACTTTGTTTTCGATAGTGTTTGTTTTCTTATTCTCATCACCTTAGTGTGGCTTAACTAATAGTACCTTGGTTCTCATTAAAATTAGAGATCGTTTTGTCGTCTCCCTTTCATAGGTTCTCAAACTGCAAGGCCAACATCTGTAACCTTGAGATCCTCATGGTGCTTATTACCTCATGGATTTGTAGCATGTCCTTAATGCATGCCATTAACACACTAAAATTAAACTTATGTAAAACTAGTGTCAGGTAAGTACAAGTGTCATATCCATGAGAAGCTCGTGAGGTAGACAATTTGAGGTTTGACTAAGCTATGGGATTCCTTCAAATAAATGAGATGAACACAAAACAAGTCAACAAAAATCAAGAATTAGCCTTGAGAATGAAAGAACACAAACGAAGATGAATGTTGCAACTTTGATGAGGATGACATTGCTCCTACTTAGGAACTAAGAAAATAGTAGAGAAAGACAAGAAAATTTTCTTTCAACAAAAAAAGAGCCACGTACAAAAAAGGTGTAGAGGGTGTTAGCAACAAAAATTTACAAAAAAAATTCAAAAGTTTGACATCCAAAAGAGAGAAGTCCATTACTTTGAATGTAATGGCTTTGGACATGTGATGGCTACCGCATTCAGTGAAGAGGACACTGACCATTCAAACTAAGATGAGTAAAGTAGCAATCACATTGCCTTCAATACTATAAGTTGGATGAAGGTGACAACAAATCTTGTTACAACATTGAAAAAACATGAAGAAGTTTCCAAATGCAGTAGCTATAGTAATGAGAAAGTGTTGCATAAGGATCTAGTGGAAACCTTCTAGTAGATGTATGATCACTGGGTGACCACCTATGGTGGAGTAAAATCTTTGAGGACAAAGGTGGATAGCATGGCAGGAGAAGTTGCCAAACTCAAAAAGACTTGCAACAAATTGAAGAACGAAAAATTAGAGTTGTAAGAAGTTGTTGATGAACTTGAAACATCCCTATCAAAACAAAAGAAGGAGAATAACAAATTGAATACAATATGCCACACTGCATTGATAAACTAGATGATGCTGAAGCTACCCTTAACAATTTGAATAAAGGTAAGACAAAATTTGATGAATTGCTAATGATTAGGAAGTATGCCGAGGATCATTCTAGGATTCGATATGCCAAAGATGCTTCCTCTATGCAACCTATGAACAGTGAAACAAAGTTTGTTAAAGAAATAGTAAACAGTGATGTCTGCAATATTGAAACATCAAACTCATAGACAAAATGTTCTTCCTATGTTGCAACATCATGGCCTCCAAAACCTAGGAGAAGATGAATAAATCACATTAAGTGTTGTTTGTGCTCTACAACTGGACACCTGATATAGGAGAAGATGAATAAATCACATTAAGTGTTGTTTTTGCTCTACAACTGCACACCTTATATAGGAGAAGATGAATAAATCACATTACGTGTTGTTTTTGCTCTACAACTAGACATCTTATATAGGAGAAGATGAATAAATCACATTAAGTGTTGTCTTTGCTCTACAACTGGACACCTTATATAAGAGAAGATGAATAAATCACATTAAGTGTTATTTTTGCTCTACAACTGGGCACCTTATATCTAGTTATTACACTCTGATATAGTGGCTCATGTGAAAAAGGTCAACGGCGATGAAAGAAGAATCAGCGAATTAAAGTTAGAGAGTAGAACCCATAAAATTTAATTTGTTCCAAATTATTCAATCTTGCACCAAGTTTTCTTGTTATTCAAAAATTTTGTCCTACAGATTTCTAGCACGCCTAGTGGGACATCTCTACCTCTTATCTCTTCCTTTGCCAATCCAAACAAATTACAATGATAGCTAACCCGTGAAATTTAGAAGAGCAAATTATTGCACTCACTAAAGTTATCAAAGGGCTTATCAAGCATATCTAGGAGCAAGACTTGAAGATTTCCAGGTTGATGGACAAGTTAGACAATGTTAATGCTAGTAGGGTTGTGGAGAAAGCACCCGAAGTTCCTGATGATGTCGAAATATCTATCAAGAAGTCTGCCAATGACAAAAAAGAAGCTTGCAGCTGTGGAGCTTCAAATTTTCTCTAATAGATTGATCCTCATTGATTAATTGAAGGAATTCATTAAATGAACCCTAAAAAACAAGCTTGATAAAGGCACCAAGTCAACATTAATATACTCCAAGCCTTACTCTACAAGGATTAACAACCTGAAGATGCCATCAGGCTACCAATTACCTAAATTCCAATAATTAAATGGCAAAGGAAACTCCAAACAGCATGTCGCCCACTTCATCGAAATGTGCAATGATGTTGGCACTTATAGTGATCAACCTGTTAGGAAGTTTGTTCGATCATTGAAAGAAAATGCCTTTGACCAGTACATGAATTTGAAACCTAGGTCCATTGATAGTTGCGAGCAATTAGAGCAAGAGTTTCTCAATCGCTTCTATAATACTCAAAGGACTGTCAGTATGCTCGAACTTAAAAACACTCACTAATGAAAGAATGAGCCTATCATCGATTATATCAACCATTGGATAAATCTAAGTCTGAATTACAAAGATAGACTTTCAGAGACATCTGCAATTGAAATATGCATCCAAGGAATGCATTCGGGTTTAAGATACATCCTTCAAGAGATTTGGCCCAAAATATTTGAAGAGTTGACCACACATGCTCACGATATGGAGTTAGCGTGACTACAAGTGGAGTCAATGGTGAATTTGTCCAAGAGTTCCAAGATGAAAGGTACAAAGGGGACAAGTCTTTCATTGAAATGTCAAATAAAGAATTCATGGTAGTACGCACCAAATTTGTCCAAACACAAGACGAAAATAAGTTGGTAAGGAATAGGGAAACTCTTTCAAAGCCTAGAAAGTTATCTTTGAAGGAGATACAAGCTAAAATCTACCCTTTTTATCAACTCAGATGTCTCAGGGATATTAGATGATCTACTTGAAGTCAAACTCATTAAACTCCCTGAAATGAAGTGACCTAAGGAAGCTAGAAAGTTTGACGATCCCAAGTATTGCAAGTATTATCGTCTAGTTAGTCACCTATCTACTATTGCTTCATATTTAAAAATAAAGTCATGAAGTTGCCCCACCAAGAAAAAATCACACTTGAAGAAAGTACAAATGTCAATCTCATCACCTTCAACTACTAAAAAATAAGTCAAATACATTTAGCAGTCTTCAAAAAGTTTAGCTCACTCAGGAAGCAAAGGTGCTGGAAAGCAAATTGTAGGCATTAAAAGCCAAGAAATGCACCTTCAAGGCATCAAATCTTATAGAAAAAAAATGAGGATCCTTAAAGCAAAAGAAAAAGGAAAAAACAAATGTTCAAGTTCAAAGGCTCCTTGACATGAGTTGAAACGATTTACAAATGTTTAAGTTCAAAGACTCCTTGACACGAGTTGAAACTGTCTACAAATGTTCAAATTCAAAGGCTCATTGATATAAGTTGAAATTGTCTACAAATGTTCAAATTTAAAGGCTCCTTAACACGAGTTGAAACTATCTACAAATGTTCAACTTCAAAAGCTCCTTGACATAAGTTGAAACTGCTTACAAATGTTAAAGTTCAATGACTGCTTGACATGGGTTGAAACTATTTACAAATGTTCAAATTCAAAGGCTCCTTAACATGAGTTGAAATTATCTATAAATGTTCCAATTCAAAGGCTTCTTGACACGAGTTGAAATTGTCTACAAATGTTCAAGTTCAAAGGCTCTTGATATGAGTTAAAACTGTCTCCAAATGTTCAAATTCAAAAACTCCGAGACACGAGTTGAAACTGTCTACAAATGTTCAAATTTAAAGGCTCCTTGACACGAGTTGAAACTGTCTCCAAATGTTCAAGTTCAAAGGCTTCTTGACATGAGTTGAAACTGTCTCCAAATGTTCAAATTCAAAAACTTCTTGACACAAGTTGAAACTATCTCCAAATGTTCAAATTCAAAGGCTCCTTGACACGAGTTAAAATTGTCTACAAATGTTCAAATTCAAAGGCTCCTTGACATAACTTGAAACTGTCCACAAATATTCAAATAAAGGCTAATTGACACAAGTTGAAACTGTTTACAAATATTCAAATTCAAAGGCTCCATGATACGAGTTGAAACTGTCTACAACTATTCAAATTCAAAGGCTCCTTAACACGAGTTGAAATTATTTACAAATATTTAAATTTAAAGGTCCCTTGATACGAGTTGAAACTGTCTACAAATATTCAAATTCAGAGTCTCCTTGACACGAGGTGAAGCTGTTTACAAAAATTCAAATTGAAAGGCTCCTTGATACGAGTCTAAATTGTCTAACCAAGTCAAAATAGAGGCTCCTTGACACGAGTCTAAACTATCTAACCAAGTCAAAACAAACGTTCCTCGACACACAAGCCTAAACTGTAAAGTTACTCCTGTCCTGCAAGGGTATAAACTGTGTATGGCCCTACCTATCACAAATTAAAAGTACTTGAACTATGTTATGACTTGATCCCATCTTATGGGTATGTAGGCAGCTTGAATATTTTCTAAGTTCAGTTATAAGTTTGGGATAAATTATGTTCTAATGCATGGCACAGAATGCCTAAATGCTAGGGGAACATCCATTAACATAAAATCTAAGCCTAAACGATACTCGAGGGTAAAATTAAGCCCAGTACTCAAAGGTTCAAAAATTTAAGCCTAAATAGTACACGTGGGTAAAATTAAGCCTAGTACTCAAAGTTCAAAAATTCAAGCCTAAATAGTACACATAGATGAAATTAAGCCTAATATTGGAAGGCCCAAAAATTCAAACTTAAATGGTACTCGTAGGTGAAATTAAGCCTAGTACTCAAAGACCTAAAAGTTCAAGCCCAGATGATACTCGTGGGTGAAATTAAGTTTGATACTCAAATGCACAAAAATTAAAGTTTAAATGGTACACATGAGTGAAATTAAACATGGTACTCAAAAGCCCAAAGTTCAAGCCTAGATAGTACACGTGGGCGAAATTAAGCCTAGTACTCAAAGTTCAAAAGTTCAAGCTTAGATGGTACACGTGGGTGAAATTAAGTTTGGTACTCAAAGACTCAAAAATCCAAGCCTAAATGGTACACATAGGTAAAATTAAGCATGGTACTCGAAGGCCTAAAAATTCAAACTTAAATAGTACCTGTGGGCAAAGTTAACCCCAATACTCAAGGCCCAAAAGTTCAAGCTCAAATAGTACTCGTGGGTGAAATTAAGCCTGGTACTCAAATGCTCAAAAATTCAAGCCAAAATAGTACAAGTGAGCGAAATTAAACTTGGTACTCAAAGGCCCAAAAGTTTAAGTTGAGTTACTAAATGTGGATGAAATTAACCTTGGACTCAAAGGCCCAAAAGTTCAAGTCTCAAAAATTCAAAGGCTCTTTGATACGAGTTGAAACTATCCACAAATGTTTAAATAAAGGCTCTTTGATACGAGTTAAAACTATTTACAAATATTCAAATTTAAAGGCTCCTTGACATGAGTTGAAATTGTCTACAATGTTCAAATTCAAAAGCTCCTTAACACAAGTTGAAACTGTCAACAAATATTCAAATAGAGACTCCTTGACACGAGTTGAAACTATTTACAAATATTTAAATTCAAAGGCTCCTTGATACGATTTAAAATTGTCTAAAATATTCAAATTTAGAGGCTCCTTGACATGAATTGAAACTGTCTACAAAAATTCAAATTCAAAGGCTCCTTGAAATGAGCTTAAACTGTCCAACCAAGTCAAAATAGAGTCTCCTTGACACGAGTTAAAATTGTCTACAAATATTCAAATAAAGGCTGTTTGACACGAGTCTAAACTGTCCAACCAAGTCAAACAAATGCTTCTCGACACACGAGTCTAAATTGCAAAGTTACTCCTGACCTGCAAGGGTATAAACTATGAACGGCCCTACCTATCACAAATTAAAAGTACTTGAACTACGTTATGACTTGATCCCATAGGCAGCTTGGATATTTTTTAAGTTCAATCACAAGTTTGTGATAAATTATGCTCTAATTCATGGCGCAAAATGCCTAAATGCCGGGGCACATCCATCAACAAAAATTCAAACTTAAATGGTACTCGTGAGCAAAATTAAGCTTGGTACTCAAAGGCTCAAAAATTTAAACCTAAATGGTACATGTGGGCGAAATTAAACCTAGTACTTAAAGGCTCAAAAATTCAAGTTTAAATGGTACACGTGAGTAAAATTAAGCTTGGCACTCAAAAGTCCAAAAGTTCAAGGTTCAAAAATTCAAAGACTCCTTGACACAAGTTGAAACTATCCGCAAATGTTCAAATAAAGGTTCTTTGATACAAGTTGAAACTATTTACAATAAATTTAGGAAGAATTTCTCAAATCCCTTCTATTATAGATATTTCTACAAAACCTAGGTATTCAACATTTCATATTCCAAATCCAATTTTTAGAAATGTTGATTACACTTCAAATATTCCAGGACCAGTTTATACAAATCCCGTTGATCAAAATCCTAAACAAAATCCCTCTAGTCCAACCTTTTCTACTATTATTGATAACATAAATGGATTAAGTGTTTTAGAAAAAGAGTTTTATGGTAATAAAACCCTTCTTCACAATGACTTTTATTCCTAAGAAAATTTCAAAAAAAGAGAAGGGTTTTTTAGAAATTTCTTAGATACCAAAAAACAAATCCAAGAAAAATATTTTGATTTTATTAATAATCACAAAACTTATATTTTATCCTTTTAACAAGCTTTTTAGGTGAACTCAAAGGATGGTTGGACTTCTATATCACTTCTACTCAACAAGAAGAAATCTTAAATGCTGTTAAAATTGATGATGAGGATATTCCTATTTTAAATGGAAATGGCAACATTCAACAAGATGTTGTGGCAACCTTAATCTACACAATATCTCTTCATTTATTAAGAGATACCTTACACATTAAGGATAGAAATAAAAAATTACTTTGAAACCTTATGTGCAAAAAACTTAGTAATTTTTAATATTACAAAAACACATTTTTAAGTAGAGATATGCTCAAAGATTATTCAAATCAACTTTTTTGGAAAGAAAAATTCCTTGTATAATTATCAACTCTCCTAGGTGAAAAAGTTAGGAATAAAATCCATTGATTATCAAAAAAACAAATTATCCCTTATGACCAATATACTTGCAGCCAATTTGTTAATATTATTCAAAAAGAAGTATTAAAAATCTATCAAGATTTAAAACTTCAAAAACATTTGAAATGGGAAATGAATGAAACAAAGATAGAGTTAGGAACTTTCTGTCAACAATTTGAAATAGATCCCAATAAACCTAGTTTATCCAAATGTCTAGGAAACTGTTAAAAATCTTACAAAAAATCTCATGAAACTCCTTTGAAATACAAAAAACCTTACAAATCACAAGAGGAATACTATAAAAAAACCCCGTAACAAAAACTATAAGAAAGACAAAAAGCCTCAAGAATTCCTCAAAAACATAAAATGTTATAGGTGTAATAAACTAAGTCATACTACAAATTATTTTAAATTCAAAAGAAAACTTCAAGAATTATAATTAGATGAACAAGTCTTAGACAAAATCTCAAATCTTTTAATTAACTCTTCTGAAGAAAGATCATATTTTGAATCTAAAAAATCTTTTAATTAAAAGATGATGTTATAAATTCTAAGTTTGAAAAGTTAGATTCTCCTTCAATAAATACAAAATCCGAAGAACAACAACTCCTTATTGATGTCATAAAGCAAATTGAAAATCCAAAAATTCAAAAGGAATACTTAGAAAAACTTCTCAAAGCCTTTCAAGATACAAAACCTTCTAAGCCAAATAACATTGAATCAATAATTCCAAAAACTTCGAAAAATACTTATGATCTAACAAATATTTTAGGAAAATCAAAATAGATTAAAAGGGATATAGTAATCCAAGACTTACAAAAGGAAATAAAAATAGTAAAAATAGAGTTAAAAGAAAAACAAAAACAAGACTCAGAAATTATAAAACAAATCATCAAAGCAATCAAGATTAATAAAGAAACCAATGATTCTAATGAAGATGAATTAAAGAAAAAATCCAAAATATTCCAAATGTACCTAAAGATTTTCTATTTGTCTTGAAAGAGAGTACTTCTAGAAAATACATTATCAAAATTACTCTTGAATTTTCTAAAATCTTTTAAAATAAATACAATTGCTCTGTTTGATACAAGTGCAGATTTAAATTGTATAAAATACGGTTTTAGCTCCAAAAAATTTCTTGAAAAAACACAAGAAAAACTCTCATCCACCTATAACTTAAAACTCCAAGTTAATTCAAAAGTTACTGTATCAGTCTTGAATAAAGAAATTTCTTTAAAAACTTCATTTCTTGTTGTCAAAGACATTAAACTCCTTTCATGAATTTACTTACTCCTTACAAGGTAGGAACCAATTCTATATTTTTTCTCGTTAATTCCAAAAAAACTTTATTTTCCCTTTCTTGAGAAACCAAAAGCCAAAAATATTAATCTCCTCGAAGCCTATTCCATATATGAAAATTCTATCAATAATATTGTTCAAATCAAAACCTTTCAGCTACAAGAGTTAAAAAAGATATTTCTCTAACAAGGATTACATCTCAACTTCAAATTACAAAAGTTCAAAATCAAATGAAAAAACTTCAAGAATTGATAAAATAATAAGCTTGTTCAAATCTTCCAGTGCCTTTTAGAATAGAAAGAAATTTGTTATTGATCTCTCTTATGAACCAACTTTCAAAGAGAAAGGCATTCCCACAAAAGCTAGGCCAATTCAAATGAACTAGGAACTTGAAGAATTTTGCAGGAAAGAAATTCAAGATTTACTAAAGAGGTATTCTTAAATTAGTTATTAATTATACCCCTCTTAACAAAGTTCTATAATAGATTAGATATCTAATTCCCAACCAAAGAGATTTACTCAAAAATTCACAATGCCTTCATATTTTCAAAATTCGACATGAAGTCAGGACTTTGGCGAATACAAATATTTGAAAATGATATGTACAAAATAGTTTTTATAGTCTCATTTGGTCAATACGAATCAAATATAATGCCATTTGCTCTTAACAATGCTCCTTCAGAATTTCAAAAAAATATGAATGAAATATTTAATGATAACCACAAATTTTATATTGTCTACATTGATGATGTCTTTACTTTTTCAAAAACCATAAATGAACATTTCAAACATCTCAAGGATTTTCCACATAAAACTACTTCCATAACTAATTTGGATGACTTTTTGTAGGTACTAATGGCAGGATCAAGCAATCCCTCTTCTATGAGTTTTGGTCCTTTTAATCTTAGAATTTATTCCAAAGGTACAAATCTTGATTATATAATAAATAGAAGTTATAATTTAATACCTCAGTAAAAGGTTTTGATCGATAACTTATGGAATACTCTAAAGGTAGCCCAAATGGTTATCACTTTAAATGCCCTTGCTTGGTATTTTACTAATAAGAATACTAAAAATAGAAATTAGAAAATTAGAAAATAAGGTAGCAAATTTAGAAAAACTAAATGAAAATTTAATAATGCTTCAATTTGGACATACTATACAAGTGACACAATTATCTGTAGAAAGTATGGCTAAACCACAAAGCATGCCAACCACTTCGAGACAACTCTTCTCCAAAGAATAAATGGCCCAAAAGGTGGTAGCAACCCCCTCTCCGGCATTGTCACAATTAGTGTAGGAGAAGGTCCTATAGGTATTTCCTCACACTATCATTTTGCATGACAGGCCACAAACCCATCCACTTTATTATAATCCTATGGCTTTCAAAAATTGCAAAAATAGAATATTTTTCAAACCTATAGAAGTTACATATCATGTAACCCAAATTTAGTAGATTTAATTATACAAAAAATTTCTGCAGACTTTTACAAAACTTTTGGAGAAATACAATTGCTTTTTGCAAAATTTTATCAAGGAGAAGAAAAGGCAGTCCTAGGATTAAGAGTACTTCCACTAGTATCTTTCCGACCCTTCTCAAAAATGACTCCTTGCAAGCATGAAAATGTCGATGTTTGTAAACACAATACTTGTTGGATCATATTCAAAGCCTCAATCAAGTTGAAAAAATTTGATGGATTGATGATTGAAAATGAAAAAAATATCAGTAGTAAAATTGAAGGATTTAGGACTTGTTAGTCCAATTATCTTCTCAAATTCAAAACAAATAGATAATTTCGGTCGGAAGTTGGCAATTTGTGTATACAATTTATTCTCCTAAGAAACAAGGAAGGTAGATGTTAGAATTAGCTCCATTCACCTAAAATGGAAAGGATTATTCATTCAACAAGCTTATCACAGAATCTGGATAGTAAATTACACCAAAAAGATTAACCAATATTGGTATAGGATAATATGCTCCAAAAACTTTGCTAGAACACATAGACATTGGTTAATGGCCATAGATGGTTTCGATAGTTATTTTCCTTACAAAATCATGAGACTTATCACTAAAGACAATCATCAAAAAATCTTTTGCCTCTAAGAACTTACTTGAGCTAAAGTTCATGTTCACAACAATATGTACAAAAATATATGAACTTTAACATGACAGATATGCTCTATCAAACTAGGGAAGTGATGGTGAACCAACACCACCAACAATAGCCATGAAGATTATGCTGATGATGAAGAATACAACATCTACAATGTGATGGAAGGATAAAACACCTACCTCTCAAAAGGTAGTATAAATACCACTATTCAAACATCTATTCAAAATCCACAACACAAAAGAAGGATTCACCTACAAGCCCTAAGGATTCAATCAAGACTAAAGAAATTAAGGTTGTTAGCAATAGTGGATCCTGATTGAAAGGTTATAAAAAGAAAAAAAACAAGAAGAAGAAGAAAAAGAAAAAGAAAAAGATTACAGTTCAACACTGTGCTATTGTTCAACACTGTTCAATCACGTGGATGCTATTCATCACTGTTCAAATACGCAAGGTACAATGCAAACATTGTTCAACCACGCGAAACACTGTTTAGCATTGTTCAAAAAATTACAAAAATGCTATCCAGAGGTCTATAAAAGGAGGCATTTTCCCGTCTTTAGGACAAGCTTTAAGAGGCTCAAATAAGCTCGGAGAGGCTTAGACAAACCTTTGGAGAAAACTTTGGAAGCTTAGATAGGAGCTTTCTCTCCCTTTCTTTCTTCCAAAATCTGTAATAGAGTGAATAGATTACAAGAGTGAATCCTCGTCAAAACTCCCTATCCTATGAGTATTCTATTACTCAAAAAATCTCCATTGTACAAAACTTAAGCTATTATCTCATATAGATAATTGTCTCAATTTTTATTACTTATACAAAAGGTTTGTATAGAACAAACTTTCATTTCATTCTTGTTTCAATTACGTGGTCGGCATAACCGCCTAACAATCATTTTATATTATTTAAATTATATGGTCGGTTCAACCGCCTACAAATTTCTTAGATTTTCTACGTTCAAATTCTGCTGCAATTATTTATTTTAAATTCTACATTTATTTATTTATTGCTTACACATTTAATTTCTATATTTCATTATTTCAAATTTCTATAATCTCTTTCTTCTAGTATCAAACATAATTCCCTGCTAGTCCTGCGGTCCCTTGGTATTACAGCCATGGGCAAGGTAGAGTTTATAGTGTTTATTATCTAAATCTTGGGTATTTGTGTTTAGATGTAGTAATTTTGTAATTGTTATGGTTTGCAGTACTTGGAGTACTTTAGAGATTCCAAGAAAGTTTGAATTATGTTTTAGATTTTTATCTAAATATTAACAGAATGCTCAAACCTCTCCATAATAGACCCAAAAAACCTTAGTCTTTGGACTGATGAACATACCTTAGTTATACAAAAAAGAAAAGAATAAGAAGCTCAAGTTTGTGAAGTTCCTTATCTTCATCTTGCTGACCCAAATCTCCCAAAAATTGTAGAAATCGATGCCTAAGATATTGGGTATGGTGAGATTCTTAAACAAAAGAGGGTGAGAAAGAGCTTATTGTCCAGTTCACCTCACCCATTGGAATGATATCCAGAAGAATTATTCTATGATTAAAAAAGAAATTTTGAGCAATGTTTTATACATATAAAAATTTCAAAGCGATTTGATGAATCAAAAATTCTTTTATACATATAAAAATTTCAAAGCGATTTGATAAATCAAAAATTCTTACTTCGCATTAATTGCAAAAGTGCAAAAAAGTTTTGTAGAAAGATATTCAAAATTTTGCGTCAAAACAAATTTTTGCACGATGGCAAGCATTATTGAATCTTTTTTTATTTTGAAATTGAATTTATCAAAATAGATACAAACTCTATACCTGATTTCCTAACTTGTGAGTTTTTACAAAATAGGAGTGATGTCACCTAAACCATCAACCCGTGGAGGGAAAACCATAAATACGAACACTCAAATTTGAATTCAACCAGCACAAATTCTAATTCAACCTGCTGGATGACAAACTTTGAGTCAAATTGGGTTACCAACTCTTATTTAAGCTATCGAGTTAAACATGCAAGGCCTATCCTCAAGTATAATAATACAATCTCACCAATATTATTTTCTAACTCAACGAATTGTGGAGCAATAGAAGTGACATGTTAATGGGTTCTACACAGTACTGTAATTTTTAACCGAAAAACTCTAAACACTAAGTTTGTGAATTGTTATTAGTTATACACCTCTCACTCCTTTCAAAGTATTCTTACAGTATGAATACACCAATCTTTTCCTAACACTTTTCTTTTTACAATGTAAGATATTTTTCAGCTTTATTTTTTGTACTAGAACTTTTTTCAAATATATATTAATACGTAGGAATTATGCATGGAAATAATTTGCAGTGCTTTATTTTATTTCTTGATAAATAATTTAATTATTAAACTATATGGTTGGTAGTTGGCATCTAACACCATGTGCGAAGATTCAAGTTATGTAGGTTATTAGTGGAAAAAAGTGGTAGATAAGATATGCAACTCACTTATGGATTAATTTTTTTTGAACGAAGTTGTTTCAATATTAAAGAAGAGATCGATAATATGCTTGGACATTTTATCAATTTATTTTATTTTTAATTCTGACGACAGAAGCGCACATTTTAGTAACGGTTCCTTCACAGCTTACTTTAATAACCCATAATTAATGGGAAATATTTCATGAAATTATCCCCAAAAAAAGGGCAACACAAAAGATGGTGAGTATATACACTACTAGATGCCATTGGATCGCAATGGCTATTAGAGATGGCTAAAATGTCATCTCTATTTGAGATGAAATTGAGACAGGAAAATGGAATCGCTGCAAAGTCATCACAAAATCTATCTCAGAATTTTACTCCTACCAACCGTTTTAAATCCGTCCCTATTTAAGATGGCATAGACAAGACTGTCTCAAAATTTCTGATGGATAGGTTAAGCAATCCCCATTTGGGATGTTACATATTAGACTGTTGCAAATTTTGGGACAGTAAAATATTTTCATTTCTATTTATGATGGTAATTAAGGAATTGTCTCAAAATTTGAGATAGTTCCTTACAACCATCATAAATGGAGGTAGTTAGCTTGACCGTCTCAAACTCTACAACTATTAAATAAATCTGTCACAAAATTGAAATGGTAATTTTGTAGCCATTGCAAAATCTGAGATGGTTAATTTTGCCATTCTAGGTTTAAGACGGTTATAGTATTAGCATCTCAAATAGAGACAGTTTTCAAAAGCCGTCCAAATGTGTGATAGTTTAATATAACCATCCCTAATTTTGGGATTGTAATTTTGGTTGTCTCAATGTGAGATGGTTTTAGGATATATTTTAGCCATCTCAATTTGCGAAAAAGTTTATAACCCTACCAGTCATTCCTTTGAAGCAAAAAGCGATTCTCTATGCAATAAATCAGCTCGCACCCTCTTCAAAGTCTTCTCCCACTTAGGTATGAAAGTTTTTTTAGAGATTTTTCTAATTATTTGGGGTTATTGGTCTACATTTAAATATGCTTTGTTACTTTTAGATAAAACATTTATCTTTGAAATCTCCATTCTGAGTGTTGTGCAATAATATAAAATTGCTCATTTGAGAAGGAAAAGTTCTCATAGGTCAGTGAACATGTAATGTGGAATACGCAAATTTACATAAAGTGCAGTATATTGAGATATATATATATATATTATTTTGATTTGGCATATATTATATTATATATTGTTGGAATAGCCACTTTGATTTTATATAGTATGTATTGCTACAAAATTGGTGATTTGTTGATTTATATATGGTGTTCACTATACATGTTGATTTACATAAAACATATATAGTCCAATCATGCTAAATAGTTTGTAGATATTATGTGCCTCATTTGTTATTCTGTTTTAGCCAATTAGGGCATTTGATGAGGTCTTGGTGTTGTCATAATGGTATGTTGCAAAAAAAAAAAAAAGGAAAAATATCGAGAGAAATAAGGTCGTGGATGTACTACAAGTATAAACCAAGTCATTAAGGTTTGAAGTTAGAATTTAAAAATGGAGTGAATCAAATTGTAGGCTGGGCCAGAGTATAGTATGATTATATGGATAGAAGCGAGATTAGATGTTCCCACTCCCACTATATGATTGGTAAATTTTTGACTGAGGTTGTGTTGAGAAGAGAGTCATGCCCCTAAGGCAGTTTGATGAGGATATAGGCAACTAGTACACCACATTCACCATGTTGTTAACAATCTAATTGGTCCAACTTTTGGTTTCAAAGTGCAGCACAAGTGGACTAAAAGGATTATATTTTGGGATTTGCCTTGCTAAGGACCAATCTAATTCAACACAACTTGAATTTCATATATATTGAGAAAAATGTGTTTGATAATATTCTACACATAGATTGCTGAGGTAGAGATGATGTCCCCTTCCGTAGCTCAAAACATAATGTTGATGCGACTACATGCAAAGTGATTAAGTCGTGCCACGAAGTTAGCACTTTCTAAAGAACTTAAGCTGAAATTTGCTTGGCCCCTAAATATTGGGAAGAAAGATACCACACGGCTCTGCTGCCCCCTCACTGGCACCACCGCCACTACCCCCCAACCTAACCTTTCGAAATTACAGAAGTACCCTCAACCTCCCTTCCTCTCCATTTGAACATCACAAAAGTGGGTAGCGTGTCATTTACAAATTCCTTGGGCAAAAGAAATAATATATTTAATATTTGTTTAAAAGAATAGTGAAATAAAAACATTGACGTGGAATCTTTTCGATATGGGCGATCCCGGTCGCTTTAATTGTTACTGGCTTCGCACCATATTATTTATTTTCCATCCCCAAAAATCCATTGTCCTAAATTTTGTTAATTATCCAAAATTATTACTATTAATTGCTCATAAATGCAAGCAATTATTAAAAAAGCTTGTCTAAAATCAATCATATCATTAATTATAGCCCACAAAACAAACACACCGACTAGGTTGGTTCCCAAGTGAACAACTACTTATTATCATTTAAAAATCTTACTAACTAAACATATTTCTATACAAAGATTATTCAAATTTTAATTTTAATTTTTTTTATTATTTATAACTATCTAATAATTTTCGAGTACTTATTAATAATCAAATTATCATCGATCTTTACCATTTTACTACTTACATTCATTCATTTTTATTATTCTTTAAATCTATCTTTCAATCATTATTATATATTAAATATATGTATATATAATTTTTCTATCCACTTAAATTTTACAAATCAAAATATAATTTTCATTCCTTATATGAATTATCCAAATTCTCTTTTCTATTTATTCAGGAGACAAAGCGTGGCCATCGCATTCACATTTAGCAATCTCAAAGTTGCCTTTCTCTGGTAGGAAAATTAATAAGGGATTAAATTTGTCGAATCCATTCAAATTATGTACCCAATTAATTATATTTGTTGCTTGATTAATAGCAATATTTTTAAAATCAAACTAGTTATCAACCAAAAATTTATCATTCAAGAAATATTGATTTAATTGGTGGTTCAACGATAATTGAACCAATAATGTCATATTTATATTTAAATGTTAATAGATATTCTAAAAATACATTAAATTAAAAATATAAATAATACTTGAATTTTAATTTTAAGTATTTTTTATTACTATAATAGTAAATATACTACACTAATGTAATAAGAATATTTTAAAAAATAAAAACAATAAATACTAATTCAATAAAAAAATTGAAAATTTTACAACGAAGTTATATCTTTTCTAAATATTTAATCAAAATATAGTAGAGTTTAATAAAGTCATATATATTCAATATATATTGAAGTTAGAAAGTATGACATTTCAAAAAAAAAAAGATTATAAAATTTATGAAATTTTTCGTATGAAAAAGAACAAATGGAAGATGGATTATAATATAAAAAATAAAAATTAAATTAAGAATAAGAAAAATTAGGATCTAAATATTTATTTATTATCCATTTAAACTATTGGAATTTCATGAATCATAATTAGTTTACTTAATTTAACAATTCAATTACCATTGAGTTAATTTTACTCAATTTTTATCATATTTCAAATTTTTAAATCCTACTCAGAGCATAGTTCAAGTCACTCTTCAGAACACTAATTACCCTTGTAGCTCTGTCTTAAGTTTAATGAATATAAAAATAAAATTATTGAAAAAAAATGTAAAATGTATTTATAATAATAAAATAAAAATGATTAAGGAAATTTAAAGAAAAAGATAAAATTTGAAAGAAAATATAAATAAAAATAATGAAAAAAGAATAAAAATTAAAAATTAAAATTAGAATAAATGTATCACTTAATATTATACACCAAAAAAAATTTTAACTCAATAATATATAAATATAGTATAGATTTATGGTATCTATAATTATATATGATTCGGAAACGACGCCGTAGGTGAAGTCTCTGTCCGTTCAGAAAGAGTTAGACCCGCAAGAATCATTTCCCTTCGGCTGACTGTACCAAAGCCTAACATAGATCCTCTGGTAACCTTCAAGCCACTCCCCACTCGCCACTCACCTGCCTCCGCCCTCTGCTTCCGTGTTGGCTTACGTATACGGCATAAGGACTGCTTGTTCCATGGGGTGGGAGACGAAGCTTATAAGTGGAAGTTATATGGGAGCATTCATCTGTAACCGCACGATCGGGTTTTGTAGTGGAAATAGACTGGGGCTGCTGCGCGGCTTCTCCGTCTCTACCCCGCCGGACCTTCCGGCTTTTGAGTACGAGCCGAAGCCGTATAAGGGTCCTTCGGCCGATGAGGTTCTGGAGAAGCGGAAGAGATATTTGGGGCCCTCTCTTTTTTATTACTACCAAAAGCCCGTAAGCCCGTATTACAGACACACCCGCACGCACGCAAACATGGAGTCTGTACGCGTGTGGTTTTTCATTAATTTGATGATGAAAAGTTGTCCAGATGGAAAATAATTACAGCTAGTTGGACTATTGGTTTTCAATTCAAAATTTGTTCTTTCTTCGTTTCTTTTTTTTTTTTTTCTTTTTTGTGAAAATAGTTGAGCATGTTGGTTCTTTGTTCAATAAATTTGAAATTTCAGATGGAAATCCATTGATCCCATTTAGCATTGTATTAGTGATCTTAATGTGCACTGCGTCTGAATTCGTGATCCTTTATTTGCTGATTGGAGTTGGAAAGCGAGGCGATGAATTTTCTGGATTTTTATTTTGTGCTTGATTCAAAAATTTCAGTTCAGTTCCAAGTCTCTGATAGCAACTTTATGTTTACAAAAAGGCAATTGACGTTAAATTTGAGTTTCCAGTGATGAAATTATTATATTCTCAGAGTTTCCTTTTGTAAATACTGGAATAAGATATATTTTCTTACCACTGATAATCAACAAATGATACAAAATTTTCTGCCAAGTGATTGAACTTCATTAGATTTTGAAAGATTTGCATTAGTTCTATTGATATTCATTGTGTTTTTGGATTTTCTATTGGGACAGCTCAATATTGTTGAAGGGAAAATGCAGTATTTGTTTGACGAGAGTGGGAAACGATACCTCGATGCATTTGCAGGAATTGTGACTGTTTCTTGTGGTCATTGCCATCCTGACGTCTTGGATGCCATAATGGAACAGAGCAAGCTTCTTCAGCATGCAACCACCATATATCTACACCATGCAATAGCTGATTTTGCAGAAGCACTAGCATCTAAAATGCCCGGGAACCTAAAGGTTATCCAGCATCTAAGTTTTGGTCTTTGATTGCATAATCCGAAATATTCTGTAATTTGGTTACTTTTCAGGTCATATGTTCATAGAGCATCAGTTGTCCCACAAAAGGGGAAAAGAAAATGTTCGATCTCTGTAATTAAGATATTGTTAAGAAAGCTCATTTCCGGAGTTTTGCCACTCTTGTTTTTTCCCAACTGTTATGTTTTCATTAATTATTTTTCTTTATTAATGTTTTTTGATTCATTTCTTCATGGAATTACAGGTTGTGTATCTTGTAAACTCAGGGACAGAGGCCAATGAGCTTGCTATGTTGATGGCCCGGTTGTACAGTGGCAATCTTGGCATGATAGCCTTGAGAAATGCATATCATGGTGGAAGTTCTAATACAATAGGATTGACTGCTCTCAACACATGGAAGTACCCGATTCCTCAGGTTCATCTTCAGATCCCATTAATTCATTTTTCGTATTTGAGTTCTTGTATGCCTTCAAAAACAAATTGATTCCAAATTTGTTGTTACAAGTGGAGGTTTTCAATTTGGCATTCTATTTTTTAATCCTTGACGTGTCATGTACATATAGGTCAATCATGTGTTGGCTTTCAGTAAATTGATGTAACTTTGACTTTCTTATTAGGAAAATTTTTGAAATATAAAATCTAGTCCCTTATTCAAATTAAAGTAATTGTATACATGTTAAGTACTTTGGCTCTTTGAAAACCTGTTAATTCAACTACTGGTGTGTTGTCTCATTCTTTGCTATAAAACTCCACAGGGTGAAATTCATCATGTTCTGAACCCAAACCCATATCGCGGAGTGCTTGGTGCTGATGCCAAGCATTATGCTGAAGATGTGCAAGATCACATTGATCACGGAACTTCAGGAAAAGTTGCTGGTTTTATTGCAGAGACAATTCAGGTTTGTGACAGTTGCTTCTATTTCACTGGAAATGTGTTCATGGTCTCACTACTGCATTATTTGCCAACCACAGGGAGTTGGAGGAGCAGTTGAATTAGCCCCTGGGTACTTGAAATTGGTTTATGACATTGTTCGTAAAGCTGGCGGTGTCTGCATCGCTGATGAGGTGCAAACTGGATTTGGTCGCACGGGGAGCCACTATTGGGGTTTCGAGACACAAGGGGTCATTCCCGATATAGTGACCATGGCTAAGGTGCCTCTTGCAATCCCTTGTCCTTTCCGTTTATCCTTAAAATCTCTATATGTAGATTCATTCATTTTAACTAGAAGGCATTATTTAGTTCTTGTAGCTGTCATTAACGATACAACTACTTTTCCTGACTAAGCAATGATCAAACTTCAGGGCATAGGCAATGGTTTGCCACTTGGAGCTGTGGTAACAACTCCTGAAATAGCCAGTGTGTTGACTCAAAAGATACAATTTAACACCTTTGGAGGCAACCCCATGTGCTCTGCTGGTGGACTTGCGGTGCTCAAAGTTCTTGATAAAGAGAAACGTCAAAAGCACTGTGCTGAGGTCGGCTCCCACATGATTGGGCGTCTGAGAGATCTTCAACAAAAACATGACCGTAATTTTCCTTCACTCCCAAATTAGTAGGATCTCATCTGTTACTGTCATTCTACTCTAAATTGCAAACATTTATTAATAGCTCTTTTGTATTTTGTTAGTAATTGGTGATGTGAGAGGAAGGGGCTTAATGGTGGGGATAGAACTTGTGACTGACAGAAAACAGAAAACACCCGCCAAGGCAGAAACTGCAGTGTTATTTGAAAGCCTTAGAGGTTTGTAGACCTTCTAAAAGCCCCATATTGAAGAGAAAAATGACTGTTCATTTGTTTCCTCGTGTTTTCACCATACATAACATGTTAATCAAGCATGTTGTCATGGTTGTAGAACTCGGTGTTTTGGTTGGGAAAGGCGGGCTTCATGGAAACGTATTCAGAATAAAACCCCCTATGTGTTTTACCAAAGATGATGCAGGTACTTTCGTGGCTCTTTATTTACATAAATGGTATCAAATAAACCACAATTTTTGAGTTTTTAACTGTTCTGTTTTGTGCAGATTTCCTGGTTGATGCACTGGACTATGCCATTTCAAAGTTGTGAAGAAATATATCTCAAAAAGTCAAAATGTCGAACCACTTGAAGATCAACCTAAACGGTGCATTAAACTTGGCAAGAACAATGTCTTTGAAGCCCTTCTGGCCTACTTCAGGTCCATCTTGCACCACCTTTTAGTGGAAAATCTGTCTGAATATTCGTTTGACGTTGTGGGATACGTGTCTCTGTCTCGAATATTTGATTCAACCAGTTTATTTGATAACTATACATTTTTTACCAAATCTTTTGCATTTATCTTAACACCAAGAAGTAGTTTACTCCAATTTTTCACATTCTGTTTTCAGCTAAGAATCCACACACTGTAATGTAAATTGCAGCTGCAGAGTACTGTTTGTTTTACATACTCCATAATACAATGAGACAACCATGCCTGGGAATTTACAGATTCAAACAGGCGTCAAACTAGACACAAAGATACCGCAGAAGAGAATGAGGTGCATAATCATATGAAAAACTAGAAAAATAAACAGAACAAAAACCGGGAAAAGCATCTGTACACTTCCTCTTGATAAGGTTACCTATTTATATTCACAGATTGTCAATCACAGGAAGCTGCTTGACAAAAATGGGTAGAAAGCTCATATTACGTTTGCTAAGTATTACTACACACATGGTAGTAATCAAATCAAACGGAGGTTTCAACCATGTACCATCACTAGGCTGGTGATCCGGTGGAGCGTGAAGACCAGAGCGAGCTCAAAACCCTGAGACGCTGCAGGTACTCGCCCAAGGCAAGGAGGCCTCGAGCTGCTTGATGGGTGGTGAGGAGGCACCACATCTGCTGCAGGGTTTCTTTCCGAATATGATCTGCCTGTTTTCAGAAACCAGACATAAGAAACTGAATGTGTGCCCAATATTAGGTGTAGAATAAGACAACCAGAATGCAAAGGACGATCTATTACCTGACCCACAAACCTGACCAGGGCTTCTAACCTGTCCATGGCAGCGCCTATGTGTGGGAGGTAGTTCCCCTCGCCCAGTGAATTGCCGGCTATGGCTTCAGCAAGAATATGGTGAAGCTTGTCCATTCCCTGCGACAAAGCTTCTTCGGCTTGCTGACATAGCTGTCTGAGATTACCAACCTCTAAACGTTGTTGTTCCGACAATGGCTCCAGGTGTGGTGTGAGAACCTGTTCAATGGATATGCGTAATTACAGCCATCATAATGTCCTTGTTAACAGCAAAACTACCACAGATATACGCTAAGGTGAAAACAAGAACATAAGATGTCAAGGCCAGTCATCGAATGAATTTTTTATATAAATTATACTATTTTATTTGTTATAAAAAATTTTAATAAAAATAACATTAATTTAACATTAAGAACATAAGGAAAATTTTAAAAATATATAAAAAAAGGCAAAATTGAAAGTCATAAAAAAAAAAAATATATATATATATATATATATATATATATAAGAAAGCATAAGAGTTATATTAAGAAAATAGAGAAATAATGAAATTAAATAAGGGTATTCCTGTAATTTAAAATTATACAACAAAAATTATATTTCTTGTCTTAACATATATTATAGAATATAAAATAAATAAAAGAATTTAAAATTTTGAAAAACTAAAATAAATTAAATCTAAAAGTGAATGACATGAGTGAAAGAGAACAGAGAAAGGTAATTACGAAAAATTAAAAGTATTTAAGTAATTTGACTTTATGTACTAACTTAATAATATAATATAGATATATACATGTGTGATTTTAATATACATAATGTGAATTTGGAGGCGTGTCCATTCTGACATACATCATTGTCAAGTAAATCAAATTCTATATCTCATTTATTCTTCCAATCCCTTCCGTTCTCATATTTTTAATGACACATAGTGGCTATATGTTTATATAAATGTCATATATATTAAAAAATAATGCAATACACATTGCAATCAAATATTAATGAGTTAGGTGGACAGAGGTTAGTAAAGGAGACAGGACTTTGTGGGATTACAATCAGAACTCCTGATTCACGGGCAGATGAACGAAATAAAGAACCAAGGAAGCAACATACGCTCAGATCAGAGAGGAAAAAAATTGAAAGGATCAAAATTGATGACAATTCGTCATTGTAGAAGCACAGAATGACTATTTATACAATAAGACATGAAAACACTGTGTGGTTAGATCAGCAAATCTGTCTAGCAGTAATTTTTCATAAAAGAATACAGTCGGAGGTTATTTAATCTACACAACAAGATTTTTCATATTATAATGCAACTTCCCGCTTTAGACAGCAAACTCGCCTTTCCAAATCAACAACAAAACACACAAAGGTGGACAACTTAACCCAAAAACGAGCATACAAGTTTTCCAACTACACCTAGAAATCTTCCCGTGTTCTCTTTATCAGTCAATGAAAGAAATGAGAAGAGAATCCAAACCCCAAAATGAAACGTGCATTACCTTGAGAAGTTCTGAAGGCCGAAAGCCCCCAATCCAGAAGAAAAAGCGTTCAGCCGGTGTCTTCCACATGCCTGACATGAGATAGAATACATCAACCCTTGCAGCTGTCGCTTTCATGTTGAAGAGATCATAATAATGCCTCATTCCACTCTCAACTAATATTCTCAGTTCCATCTCTCCTATATCAGAATGCAAAGCATTCCTAAAAGCAGATATTTGCCTATTTTGTTCTTCCACCCAATGTCCATAGTTCATTTCAAATGTGGCAATACCTGCACGGTCCAAAGAATGAAACTTCTTGAGACAGGAATTTGAAGAGTAGAGACAAAGATTCATGAAAGTGGTCCAACATGTCAATAAAACAGGTCATATAACATAAAATAAGAAGGTTGTAACAAACAACACAAATCAATTGTCAAGTACGAACCATACTTATGTTTTTGTCATTGAATCATTTGTTGGGAGGACTTAATTATGACAGTAGCTTAAGAAAAGTTCAATCAACTATTAATTTCCTTCGAAGCCAGAGGCAGTGGCGCATATGACCCTACGAACCTGGGTTTATTATTCCAGAGGAACCTAGCAGACTGGTATCTAAAGCACCACCGACATACAGCCCCTGCAGCACAAACTGTCCCTTTTAGATGTCTTTCTTTCATAAGAACAAAAGGGGGGTGAAAGTTAGAAGAGCATTCTATATTCAAGAGAAAAGATTCTAAAATGAATAACCATGAATTAGATAACAGTACGGATTTTTCATTTACCTGTTGCTGGACCCTGTCGTGCTCTTGTTCTAACCGAATGAGTTTTAATTTACAATTTTCTAATTGCTGGACATAAGCCTGCAAAATAAACCTTATATTAGGCCAACAACTCATGGTCTGAACATTCAGATATGATGACAATGTTCTAATAACCAAGATTAATGTAAATTCCTGTTTAACATAGGGTTTCAAGTTTGCGATATACTTCTCATACCTTCTTCCGTAGACGGCTTTTACGAGCAGCCTTGCGGTTCTGAGCCAGACGTCTCAATACCTGCAATCAAAGTTCAAGCCTTAACATCAATACTGAGCACATTCAGATGTCTAAACTAACAAATTTTTCAATGATGATAAAATAGGATAAAGTGGAAAATGTAAGGAACTTAGAAGTGGTGATGCACAGAAATTTTCACAGATCAAGAGATATCTAACAATATAGGCATTCACAGATTGCTATCCATTATGCATCTTCATTTCTGTTGTTTATCTCTACATGAGAAGAGTTTGTATATTTCCTGAGTTACTAGTTGGTCATTTGAATAAAAAAAATGCAGAAAAGGTGTCCAATGAGAAGGATTAATGCTGACCAACAATATGAAGCCAATGAAAACAACAGAATATATTTGCTGATTTACCTTATCAGATGGTGTGTTTGCTTCTTGTTCATATTTATTGGAAGGTTCAACAGTTCCATGTAAAGTATCCTCTGACTAGACGCATGCAAAAACAAGTCAGCAAACAAGCTGGAGTTGATCGTATTTTTATAGATATGAATGGCAATTCCAGTTAGCCTAACCTGGTTGTCCAGTTTAGCGTCAACCTTTAGAAGCATTGGTGGCAATGCGTCCAGACAGTTGTTGCCTTTGAAATCCCCCCACATGGGCATTTGATGAATTGGTTCGTATATGCCCATCCGTCTCGAGGGAACAAACTGAGTGGATCCAGAATTCATTCTTGTAGACTGTTTAATGATAGAACTAAATCAGCAATTCCTCCCTTAGTTTGACGGTCAAGAGAAGAAAACAACATATTCGTGTACTCTTAACTTTCACAACAAATGCATGAATACCACTCAAGTTAAGAATGAACAAAGTGCCAAAAATCGATAAGTATTGTTTCCATCTGTTTAGTCCCAAAACCAGAAGCACATAACCTTTGATTTGGCAACCTGGGTGAAGGTGTCTTCAGTGACAAGGCCATGAAGTCAAGCTTTATCTAAAGACTTCCAAGACAGAGTTGTGCGAGTTTGTAAGCAATTGAACATGCCACATACATAAAACCATTAATTAAGCATTTTGTTTTCTCATTTCAGTCATTATATCACAAGGCTAGAAGAAGTAGCTGGATTCTTGGGAATGCCCGACATCAATAGAAGTTCATAATTATGCTTAAAGGATCATCGCAAAAAGCATCTGTAATTATTTTGGTGAAATGGAAAAGGTAGAAATCAGAAAATTTACAGATATCTAACCTGGTCTGAATTAATTAAATGTGGTGAACCTAATTTAGAAATCTTAAAGAGCAACTGATCCTACGTCTTTTTTTAAATTGTTCATATGCCACTTGCATAAATCAAATACTGGCATCTATGGAAGCAAAGCTGAATTCATCCGCAAATTGATGATTAAGCAGTAAACCATTCCGTTTTACACTAAACAAAAAAAAAAATCTTCAAGTTACCCAATGGAATCAATAGATACATAGTCAAAGATGAGTGAAGAAAGACCTGACGAACAGATAACATGCAGACTGAAACACACAAACAAGCCATAAGCACAAACATATGTGAGTATATGCAAGTGCAAGTGGGCTATACAGCAACAGGTTTGGTTCAACAAATCCGACGTTCTTGATCTTGATTAGAACACATGTTATAATTGTCTTTATCAAGACAGAAAAAGGCTCTAATAAAGCAATCAAATCACGCACTAAAGGAGCACAAAGAGGAGAAGTTGCTCAACAATAGGCTTCTAAAACCTCCTTCCATTATCTAAGCAATACCACAATCCGATAACAAGTTCCTCCATATTCCTTCCAACCCATTTTCTTCATTATCAGAAAGAAAAAAGAAAACAAATCTTGAAAAGGCTGAAATAATAAAGAAAAAGAAGAAGAATTGAGAAAGAAATAGAAACACCTTTTAATGGAAAGTAAAAGGAGCAAGCTTCCGGCTGAACAAGCTGGCTTCACAAGAAAAACAACTGAAAGCAAACTAAACTGCTGCGAACCCCATCTTCCATTCGTGGTATCTGCTGCACTCACGAAGAAGAAGAAGAAGAACGACGGCAACAAGAAGAATCGAATATGGTCGTGGACGCAACATCTATTTCAAATTATATTTCTCTTTAACCGGGGATTATTAAATTATTAAAAGAAACACAAAAACTTATCACACCAATTAAAATATTTACATAGTTTGTACGATACTATACTCATAATAGATACACACACATAAATTGTATTAGTGTATGTTGTGCGTGTCATCGTGTGCTACAGTCAAAGGAGAATTAGAGAAACAAGATTGGTCGTAATTCCACTAAGAGACAAGCAACTGAAAAACACAAACCACTGTTCTTTTTTGTAGTGTATTGCTTACTACTTTGAATATGCGCACCAGGTCACTCTTTCCCTTCTTTTGCTTGCCCCTTCACCTATCATGCAATGCCAAGACAGCCCCAACACCCCAAAACAACTCCAAATTAAAATTTAGAAAAAAAAAAAAGAAAATATAATACAGTTATATATTTTGGACGACAATTAGGTCAACTCAATCAGACTCGCCGGCATAATATCCGGTGCATTTGAGCGAGGATCATTGAGACATTATTTCAAACACCTCCCATGAATCGTCAGGAAGAATCAATATTGATGAGCTTAACTCCCTCTAAGTGAAAGGATTTCTTTAAATATTAATATGCTGCGTTGGATATTATTTATGGGTTTGAAGACTATAGCCTACCATAAATAGGATATGAAAATATGTTAAGGAGAGTGGTGGCTACGCCCGGAAGAAGCGCGTGAGTAGAATGTTGGTTTTTTATTAAATGATTGCTGTGACTTTAGCAGTGACGCAAGCAAACTAATGCTGGACCGTGCAGTCACGCTCTCACTTGGCATGAGAATTATAATTACCTTTTTGTCCTTAAAATTATAAAAATCGTAACATTATATTTAATTTTTTTTGGTATGGTTTTAGTATGCTCCTGATTCAATATAATACATTCGAAATAATCTTTGAATGATTTGTTATAATAGTTGAATAATCTTTGAATGATTTATTTCATCTTAATGCATATGTAGTCTTACTAGCATTTTCATTTTTAGTAACAACGTATGATAGATTATTTTATCTAATTTAGTTAAATATTCACTTTAATTAATTAACATTCTTAATTAAATAAAAATTCATTGTCAAATTATAAATTGTAAGAAAAATAATCCTACATAAAATACATGATTAAATAATCAAAATGTTAGAAATTACATGTATATCATTCAAATTACTATTTTAATTTTAATATTATTAGTTAAATAATATTCATAGTAAAATTATAATAAAAAATAAATATAATCATTTTAAATAGACAACTTTAATAATATAATTGTTAAGGATTAATTAATCCATACAAAAAAATTTATAATTCAAAATAATTTTTTAAATTATATTCTCATCCAAAAAAATGACCACGGCCCTAACTTCTAGTTTTATACCAGTCTGTACATATTCAGAATTTTAACCAACGAGAAGAACTTTTAATTAATATGAACAACATTATCTATCTCGCATTATCATTAAAGTAAACAAGACTTTTAAGTGATTATTTATTCCAGTTATATATAAAATAATGAAAAAAAAAATTGAGGGCAGATAGACATGGCGATGCATACATGCAGTAACTTTGCGCAGATCCCACAACAGTTGTCCGAAAATCTGGCAAAAAAGTGCAGATTGTATTGCATCACACCAAGTACTACACAAAAAAACTGGCTATTTTACGTCAACCTCACAGATCTACTGCACTAAATGATGTTTTCTTTCTTTCTTTCTTTCATTTTAAATTTCAACAATTGCCTTGATTGATCGATGTTAATAGAAAATCATGAAGAGAAAATGGGAAATTTTTGACGAAAAAGAAGATCAATACATGACTATGCAAATAGACAGAAGGAGGCGTAGGCATAGCAAACTTGGTGGGCAGAAAGCATAGAGATGGCCAACTCCCCCACTAAAACTATAGGCAATAGGAGCATAGGGGCAAGTGGTTTCTTTCTTTGTTCCAACAAAAATGGATAGACGAATGGGATCATTCTATATATGCGTGAGCATTTCATATAATTTAGGGGTATTAATAAACGAAATTATTTGGACTTTGAATTCAATTAAACTTGAAAAATATTTTTTCATCTTAGCAAATTCAAACTCAACAAACTCTGAAACTGTTTTTGAGTTCAATATTGCTAATTGACTCAAATAGAGCTGGAATTTAAATAGTGATCGAACTTATGTTGCTATTTGAATTTGACTTGTTTAACACCCATAATATGTTAAAAGTGTTCTTTAATTTTACTACGTGGGGGATTGTGATGTTAGCTCAAGTCCACAAAGATGGTCCACAATTCATTATTCTAAACACAACTTCACCCAAAGTGGTCTACATCTGTTGCCACTCTCTCTTTCTCTCTCACGCACACCGAGCTAAAAGGAGATACCAAGGAATGGAAACTTCTGGTACAACATTCTTCTTGCTTTATCTGATAAGGGAATATTGCATCTTTACCACTACTGGGAATGATAGTTCTTGTTAGTGTAGTTTACTGTGATTGAACATTATTTTCTTTCAAGAGACAGTGATGCACCCAACTATTGTTGTGTGTTTTGAGGCGTGTTGCTGTTTTATGGACAATAATCAACCAGTGAGGGGCACTGTATTTCTCAATGCAAGCATAATTAGTGTTATGCATAACACTAATCTCATTGGTCAATGTGAAAAAAGAAAAATATTTATGTCCTAGTCTAAGTCTAATGTCAAGTCCTTTTTTAACTATTGTTCTTCAGAAATGATTTGATTGGACCAATGTTTGGAAAGAAGCTTTTAGATGATCTTATCCACAAAAATTTTTTCCTTCAAATATTCACCAAGTCATATTCGTGCCTAACAAGACATACATTTCTTTTCAGTGGTAAAATGGAACCATCTTCAACTTAAACTAGAGACCTTGCCTCACCCTTAATGCCCTTGATCTGAGTCATTTTTCTGTTATCACTTACATTTGAGATCTCATGCACTCGTTTCAAAAGTTATGTTCTTTAAGTTTTAAGGTAAAAATACCCTTGAATTTCTTGTTTGCTTACTAATAATTTTCTCAAACTTCTCTCATGAAAAGGCACTATTCCATAATGTGTGTCCAATTTGTTTCCCAATTAACTCAAGGGTCATTATATGTGCTTGTCGAAGGTATTATTTTTAGTGGAGCAGAGACTAGCAAATTTGTTTTATAATCTGACAAAATTCTACAAATTTGCTTGGGCAACCCCTTTGCAAACCCATCCCCAATCCCCTAAATTTATGCTTATTTTTATTTTATATAATAATCAAACAAAAACAAAAACTAAGTAATTTAACATGTAAGAACTCACGTCTGCATGCATGCATACAAACAACACCCTAAAATAAAAATTAATTCACAACTAAGCCTTGTACACATTCATTCAGAAAATGGTAAAAATAAAATCACAATCGCATTGATTAATATAGTATGAGCCAATGGATTGTCGACTTTGAAAGGAAGAAACAAAGTTTGATGAGATAATAACAAGAGTTTCTTAATTAGGTTATGGTGCTCATGTCCTTGTCATGTAATAAAGATTCTATAGCCCAATGGTTGGCTTATTCTCAAGTGATTTTGCCTTTCATATTCTCATGATGTTTCTTTTACTCCAAGTGCACTTAATTTGTAAAGAGGTTCTCCCACTAACGGTGGCTAATGTGTCATCACAAATTGACAACATTCATTTGCTTTCACACGAAATTCTTTTGGATAGTTTCTTGGATTCCTCCCATGATTTTGGATGCAACCATGCATGGTGAAGAGGGTGCATGCATGCCCTAAAGTTATTATGTCCCTTTTACGCACATTTTAAGTTCATGCGAGGAAGTTCATAGATTAAACCTATTTGTTGCACTGTATTTTTCGTCTTTAATATTTCAATTTTCAATACCCTTGTTCATCATTTTTCACGTCATGTTGAATCAAGGAATTTCTTTTTTCTCTTTGCAAAAATTATGTTTTAAAATATATTAAAACACCCAAAATAAACGATGGATTGATTCAAGGGCTGTGTTTTCTCAGCTTAATTTGCTCTCTCTTTTATTTATTTATTTATTTATTTTTTTTTGCAAATATATATATATATATATATATTGTTATTATTTCCCCGCCTCAAGTATGGTTCGCAAATGACTCTTTCGACAATCTTGAGCCCATGCATTTGGGCCAAGCTGTGTTGTAGTTTCAGAGCCCATCATCGACGGTCCAAATCATTCAACGGTCCAAATAAGCCCAGACCAAAATTAGACCCAAGGTTCTGTTTGTTCTCATTTTAAACGTTTTTTATCCCCACTTAAAAATTTTACAAATTAGTCATCTTGTCATATAAATTTTATTCAAATTTACATTTAAAAGTTCTCCCTCTTATATTTTATAAATAACAAATAATTTTTTAATCATTATACATATTCATAATCAAATCAACACTTATTTTTATAATTTTTTTACTCACATTAAATTTTTATTGCCTGTAAACCTATATACTATTATATCATTTAATCATTATTATATATTAAATATATATATCAAAATAATTTTCCTATTCATCTAAATCTTATATAAACCAAATACAATTTTTATTTGCACTCAAATTACCAAAAAGGTTTTTCTCATCTTAATTTGAAAACAAATATAAATATGCAGCCCATATAACCAGATTATTTTTTGTGTCTATTAAGTAGACAGACATTACATTCATCATGCGTAAAAGGAAATATGACTAATATAATAATAACGCATCGTATTTATATTCGGTCAAAAAGGAAATAAGGAAAAGAAGAGAGAAAAGGAAATTAAAAAAATAAAACAAAGTGCTTGCTGTTATCACCAAAATTTTCTCTCCATCTTAATTAAGGAAATACAATCTTCTCTAGCTTATAGAAATCCGTAGAGCCCTAATTTAGGAAATAAAATTAAATTATTTGTGTGGCTCTCAACGGAAAAAAAAAATCATTCTTTCAAAAAAATTGTCTTTATGTTTATTTTTTTTGGGTATATTTTTAAGTGTGTTTTTTGATAATTATGTAAAATTAAAAAAATAATAGAAAATAATTTAAAAAATATAATAATTATATTGTCATTTTTTAGAGGTAAAAATGAAAACATACATGGCATATGCCGCTGTTCCATGATATTATTCCATTTAAAAAATTCATAATATAATGACTTAATCTTGTGTGTGTGTGTGTGTGTGTGTGTGTGAGTTTTAATTCCAGCCCCCTGCCCACACATTCGTGGACAGTAATGTGTGAGACAGTTTCGAGATGATCAAACCGAATAATTTACTGATTTAGTAAGTTATTGATTCGATCAATCCAACTAATTTTTAAAAACCTCGACTATAAATATATAATTATATATGTGTGGATTCAACAAAGACGAAGTAATTTTCATGCAATCAAAGCCTAGTGTATGTGGAATTAATAATAAATGCTGCAGCACTCAACCACTGTTCCCGCATAAAAACTATTTTTATTCTAATTTGCATCCAAACGTAGCCTTAGCGTACATGAACTCAATAATAAACGTGCCTGCATTCAACTGACCGATATTCCAGCTTGGAGACAAATAAAATTGTAAATTCAGCCAAAAGGAAAAGGGCATTTTCCCTTCCAGCAAGCATATTCTCTCCCAATTCCAACGAGCAAGGAAAACAACAGGAAAAAAATGGGCAAAGTGAGTCCTTTGAAGGAATTGGGTACTTAAATTATTTGCAGAAAAATAATGTCAGCAATGGCGGGCGATAAATCTGGCAGCACGACAGACGACGGTTGCAAACAAGGAAGAAGAAAGAGTGGAAAACCAGAGATGTTAGCCTGAGACACAAACAATTCTCTTCTTCTCGGCAAGTCTGTCTTCATGTTTTTCTTTCTTCCTTGCTTTTTTTTTTTTTTAACTTTGAACCATGACCAGTTTTATATAAATTTATGATTTTATCAATATCTGGGTCGGATATACGGCCGATTTCTAGTTAAATCGGTCCGACTATAAAAACATTGTGGCCACTTACAACACACGTACCCACAATCTTGTGTTTTGATTCTAAAATTTGAGAATTCAAAACTATGTCTATGCACATTTTCTCAACTATTCATCTTTATTTAAAAATTTTATAAACTAAATATTTTACTATTTAAATTTTATTTAAATTCAAATTCAATTTTTTTTTTCTCTTTTACATTTTTATGACTAATTAATAATTTCTATTCACATTCGTTTTTATTACATAATAGGATTAGCATTTCATATTAAATATATATATATAATTTTTCTAATCATCTAAATATTACAAATTAAACATAATTTTCGTCCCTATTTAAATCACTCAAATTTTCTTCTCCATTCTAATATAGAAATAAGCGTAACATTATTAAAATCTGAACTGGATCCTTGGGACAGAATTGTATCTACTTATTTCAATTCTATTTGATACCAGCGACTTCTCAATTCATAATTGAATATCAAGTTTGTTATGGCATGAAATTAAACTATTCTAATGAATTTTGTTATGCCGTTTGCCTGTCTATTAAAATTCTCAAATAATAATAGAATTTTGCGTTAAAAAATTTAGGATTACACAAAGCTACTCACAAACCAGCCTAAGTTAATAGGAGAACACCACAAATCTTACCCCCACGAGCCCCAAGTTGCTGACATTGACGCCGACGACAACAACAATGGTGATGAAGAAGATAGCTGCAAAGATGAGGATGACAACAACAATGGTGATGAAGAAGATAGCGGCAAAGATGAGGATGATGATACAGGCAACCCGACGGATGACAACAAGAAAGGCTCCTAATAAGATCCTCCAGTTGGATAAGCGGAAGAAAATGGGGGCAGTGAAGATCATGAACAGGATGAAGATGACGGGAAAGATGATGCAGAATGTAGAGAAGGCAATAAAGAAGATAATGGCGACAGGATAATGAAGAGGAAGAAGATAAAAATGATGATGGTGAGATGTAGAAGAAGACCTCCAGCCTCCCAAGAAAAGGAAGAAGTGAATCAAGGTTTAATAACAGGTACACCACTTCAAAGTAGTGGTCTCAGTTTGATTATGACTGGGTAGAGTATAATTAAATTATTAGATATTTCTTTGGGCTTCAAAGGAGGTTGTTAGGGTTTATGTTTCATTTCAGTACTAAAGGCATCCTTCCACTAGAATCATAGAATTCAAAAGCTAGCAGCAATAATAAGGGACAGTGAAATTTCGAAGTTTGTTTATATATTTCCTACTTGGTTAAACTTCATAGCGGACTTGAGTTTTCTTTGATCCAGTTGGTAAAACTTTTAGGCATGTTAAACTTGGATTTAGAAAACGCCAATTATCATGTCACTGTGTTGCAGGATTAAGTAAAATTTAATAATTTAATATTAAATTATGTTACACGTTTATGTGATCCCATACTCAAGTAACATTTACAAAGTAAAAATTGAAATAACTTGGTCTGTGTGATAGTGATACCACACTCAATGAATGGGCACGTGTGTGGGATTGTAACGAGTCCCCATAGCGACAACTTGAATTCGATATCTCAATACTTTCAAACAAATGAAGAACATTAAAAACACTAAATAAAAAATAAATAATTAAGCAAACAAATAACATAAAAATATTTAAAATGTCCAGAAACATAAACTTAAGCATCGAATACCTTCAAATCACGCAACCAACAAGGCCATCTACTCTGCAATAAAACCCTTTTTGCTGTATCATAGTTGGCACCATTGGGTTAAAGTCTTACTCTTCCATCCTATATGTCCTTTTGTTCTGAAAATTCTTCAACAGTTACTTACACTTTTGGCCACCCCCAATTAAATTTTTGTACCTGGGAAACCTATTTAGCCCTCAATCAGTTAAGACACTTCAACAAAGCCTATCCATCATCAATTCCTCATCGCTAACTAATCACTATACATCTAGATGTAATTAGGACACCAAAGGTAATTAACCCATATTTGCTGATGCAGAGATTAAAGAGCATGAAAACGAGTCATTTTATTGTAGCTATAACAGTATCGACAATTGATCATAAACACGAAGCACAGAAACAAACATATTTCTGCCCACAAATCAACATCCTCTAGTCCAACTTTGAGAAAGTCAACAGATCAATAGTTCGGCAGTTTTTCCTCAATAGTAAATTAGCAATCGCTGAAAATATTGGATTTCAATTTAAAAAAAGAAAAAAAACAAACCCTTTTTCCTCTAACTCTCTCCAAGTATCCAAAAATTGGTGCATTGAGCTCAAAATCACTCAAGATGTCAGTAAGTTGCATCAATCAAACAATAGTACTCAAATTCGGGAAACCTCAATGAAAGTAATAGATGACATCTATCAACAAGAAGCTAGGAGAAGATAAATGCTAAAAAAGAACAACAAAACAAAATTTCCCTGTTAAACCAAAAACAGTACATCTAAAGAGCGCAGCATGCGCCAAGCAAAGAAATGAAGAGGTAATGTGACTTAAAAAGAAACTCCAGACAGATCAACTGTATAGCATAGCCCCACTAGATCAGAGATAATGAGTAGTGAATAATAAACAAAAAAGTGATTGCTCCTTGAGTAATTGTACCACTGAGCTAATATTGAGAGCCTTGCCCTTAGGT
This sequence comes from Avicennia marina, assembly GCA_019155195.1. NCBI lineage: Eukaryota > Viridiplantae > Streptophyta > Magnoliopsida > Lamiales > Acanthaceae > Avicennia > Avicennia marina. The sequence goes on along the minus strand of CM032754.1, from coordinate 12,741,949 downwards.
GCTAAAGCTCGAAGGACAAAAAGATAGGCAACCAACGAGAAAAACAGTAAACCTCTAGAAAAAGAATATTAATGACAATAATAAACTAATAAGAGGATTGGTTAACAAAGATCAGTTATTAATGCACTAAAAATCAAAAAATGAGAGAGTAGAAAATTAATCTCCAAAACATTTTGACTTCATTGAAATTTTATTCTAACTGGATGTGATACCAGGTGAATGATATATTCAAACTGATACTCAAAATATGATTGCAGAGCTGGTGCTGATAAATAGCTTCCAGCAGCTTTACAGCTTCATACATAGAAATTTAGAGAAAGAAAGTTGAAAGGTTTCAAGATTTTTTAATGGCTCACAAAAAAATGAAGCCTATTGTCTGCAGTAAGTTGTCACAATACTTCAAATTATTCTTAATCTAGGCAATAAATGCATAGAAAACACAAAGAAAATACAAATGAGATGATGAATTTATAATTATGGTTCTTCCTCTTAATATAATAGCAATGGTCACTGAATAATTAAGAGAGGTTAAAAGTTCAAATGCCCAGCAACAGTGGCAGAAAAACAAGCAAAATAATAACCTAAGTTAAAGCTGAAGAGAAAACCTGAAAAGTACAATAAAATAAGTGTGCTTTGAAATGAAGTGAAAACTAGAACTCCCAAACTGCGAAGTACCAGACAATATCCAAATAAAAAATGTTGCAGAAGAATAAAGATATTGAAAATCACGATAAGTATCATGTAATAAGCTCCCAAAGCAACATAAAAGAAAATGTCAAAAAACAAATTAAACGGGCAAAAAAGGAAGATACATAATGCACAAAACATCAAAACAGATATCATCAAAAACTAAAATTTATCTATCAAACCATAACAAGAGAACAAATTGAAAGTTAAACATAAACTAATCAAATTCAGACGAAAAAAAGTAGAGTTTCAGCAACAAGTTGGAATGTTGCACATGGCGTTGTTCAAAAAGTTTGTCAACAGCTTAAAAACAAACAAGGAAAATGGACTACAAGAAAAGTCATAAAAGCTGAAAACAAATTTATAACCCGAATGCCGCCACTAAAACATCAATCCCACTTAAAGCCTTTAGAATAATTCACCACATTTAAAGTTGTATTGGCCATCTTTTTTTGCCATTCCTCTCTGCAAGAAAGAATTGAAGCATGTCAAAGGCAACAGAGTAACAGCACATAATAATTAAGAACAACTTATTATGACAAAAAAAATTAGTTTACAAGGTGTTTCATTTAAATAAAAGCTAAGCTCAGAATCGTTCCCGGATAATAAGAACAAAAAATATTAACAGCCTAATGAAGAATACTAGATGAATTTAAATTATAATAATGCAAAAGAAGATATCTACACTTAGCATCATTACTTTACCTCGAAAATATTTTACCAAACTGGCATATGGTACAAATAATAAAGTAAACCAATAAACAAAGAATGCACCTTGATGCAGAAACCAAAATTTCCAATAAATATAGTAAGCACCTGGATGCAGAAGCCAAATTTGTAACCATCTTATTATTATGTTTAGTATGATAAACGAGGAACCATGATCATCATACCATATACTTGGTGAGTAACCACTTCCACCAGCACCGGCTGCATTACCCAAGGAGGATGAAGTGTGCCCACTCTGCATATTTGGGTACATATATTGCAATCCCTGAAGCATTGCCCCACTTGACCCACCTTCACCTGCATTGGAAACACCATATGCACCTAAACCCAAGCCCTGAACGGGTCCCCCCATCATCCCATAATACCCTCCCATCAAAGCACCCAAGCTTGCATTCGCAACCATCTCACCACTATATAAAGGATTGACTATCCCTGCCTGCTGCCCCAACAAAGCCAAATTCTGCACCTGCTGTGCTGCAGCCACTGCAGCCAGCATCTGAGGCTGCACTGGCTGCAAGGCTGTCGTTATAGACGCCTCCCCGCTAGCCACATTATTCTTCCCCTCATTCGCCTTCCGACAGTGCAGCTGACTCCCTTCAAACACCTTATACGGCTCCTCCAAAACCTTCCTCGCTCCTTCCACAGTCTTATACACAAAAATCGCATAGCCTTTAAATTTCCCAGTCGCGGGATCCATCCCCTTCGGTCCACTCTCAATCTCCCCAAATTTCTCGAAGAAACCCCTCAACTTCTCCGCGCTCGCGTTCACCGGCACGTTACTCACATAAATCTTCCGTTGAGGATAATCGGACGAGAAATGCTGCTGAGAAACTATTCCTGCAGAAACAGATGCAGTAGGGCCCTCGGACGCTAGCTGACACGTGGCAGTACGATTCCCCATCTTAATCCTAGGGTTTTTCAACACCTTCTTAGCAGATTTCCGGGATTTGTAGGTGACAAAAGCGTAGCCCTTACACTTCCCAGTGCTGCGATCCCTCACCACGTTAAGATCTTCAATCTCACCATAAGCCCCAAAAATCGATTCAACATCCTGGCTCGTCGCGTCCCAGGCGAGACCGTGTACGAAAATCTTGCGGTGGGAGATGTCTTGGTCGGCGGCAGATCTAACGAGGGCGTAAAGGGAATCGTGAGATAAAGAGAGGTCGGTGACGAGAGTGACGAGTTGCTCCTTGGAAAAGGGTTCGAGTAGGGTTTGGACCTTGGTTTGGGGGGCCGAGTCTGAGTCCGAATCGCAGGATCCTAACTTCGATGGCTTGATTTTCTTCTTCTTCTTGAGCTTCTTCTCGATTTGGGGAACCGAATCGGCGGCTGACTTCCTTACGAGCTTCCCCTTTTTCAGTTTGGATTTCGCCATCGCTGCTGCAATCGGCGGCGCAGTCTCAAGCAAATATAGGGATCCAGGGACGCGGCGACACACCTGCACTCTCGCACACGTGCAACTAGATAAACTATTTTTATAATACAATAAAAAAATTTATAAATGATTTAACCAATTATGTTTCCTAATTTATAAATTCATTTTACACAAATTACTTGGCTTTGTTTGATTTACAATTATCGACTTTCAAAAATACACATTTAATTATTATATTTCCTTCTTATTTCATTTTCTCTCTTATTTTTACATAATTTTTGAATTAAAAACAACTAAAAACACAAATCATAATTACAAAATAATCAAAACTTTAATGTTTGCAAGTAAATACAAAATTGTAGTAAAATTATTATACACATTTTTAATGCATATCTATATACTATATGTGAGAGGAAGATGACAAACCTTGAAAGAATTGACAATACATAAAAGTTAACTTTAAAAAATATCATCATTTATAAAAATAAAGATATTTTCTCAAACTCATTTAAATTTTAATAATAAAAATAAAAAAAAAATAAAAACCCACATAAATTTAATAAAACCAGCTATTATCTTAAATTTGTTTAGACTCTAAAATATACCAGGAATTATGCCACATTTTATGTGTCTAAATTTATATATCATAAAACTAAATATTATAAATTTACTCGATTTAACCTATATATGAAATTTATTTTTATACTTAAGCAAAAAATATAAAATAGCAACAAAAAAAAAAGATATGTTCTTGAAGTTATCCTCTAATATATTTTGAAAATATAAAAAATGCTGATTATTCCGTAACAATTGTCTGGGTGGTGTAGTTGGTTATCACGCTAGTCTCACACACTAGAGGTCCCCGGTTCGAACCCGGGCTCAGACACAAACTCAGGCTTCCCTGTTTTGGCAAATTGGAGCTTTTTCTTCTTCCCATACCGAAAACGTGTTTGCTGCTGAAAAAATTTTAAAGCATTTCAAAAATTCCACTTCTCTACAGGAAAACTACGAATCTTTTTCCTTACAAATATGATATCAGACGAAAACATGATTAAATTCGTCCAAACACGTTTTTATTCCCTTTTTCTATGATAATATAAATATATCGTATTCTATTCTAACATTAGTGTAAATTGATTTGGGGTGGACAACAGAAGATGTTGCGTTGAATGGTATGATTTTGGATTGTAAATAAATGTAGGGACAGGGGACACTTTCGGAATCCCGACGTTCAAGACAGGTGCGAAGGCTTCTCGGCGAAAGTCATTCCTTTCTTGGCGTCTTGTACGCTAAGAGAATCCTCGGAACTCAAGCTTTCATTTCATCACCGAATGGAAGTTTGAATTCTGAAACCCCTCTGCTCGAGAAGAAGCAGAATAACAGTCAAAGATAATTGCCAATTTTCATTTATTTGAAAAAAAGGATTGTTTGAGGCGAATTAAGTGTTTGTTCCCGCTCTCTCTCTCTCTCTCTCTGTGGATGAAGTTGAACTCGTCTCTCTCTCTCTCTCTCTGGATGAAATTGAACTCGAAATTTTGACTTAATCGTCTAGTAATGGAAATTGAACACTCTGAATCTTCACCGTTGTTTCCGCCGCCGGTGATCGCCGAACCCTCTGAGATTGACCTCGAGGCGGGCCCCGAGGAGCAAATTCAGTGCCGAATTTGCCTTGAAACTGATGGTAAAACTCCTCGATTGTGCTCAATTTTTGGTTTGTAGAGTTTTGCTTTTGCTGTTTTATAAATTAAGTGGGAAAATTTTATCTTGCGGTGAGTTTCGAGTGAAGATCGTCGTGGGCATTTATCATAGTGCTTGGAAGTGCTATATGTGTGTAAATAAAAAAGAATTCCGAGTGCTACCTCAAAATTGTGCTAAATTTGTTGGAAAGAAGGTATAAACTCCAACTTCCCCACAATGCTAGCTTTTCTATTGACCTGAGATGCTTCCTAGCTTGGCTTTTTGAATCGATTTTGTGTAGCATTTTTGGACTAAATGTTGATAACAGTATTTGAAAATAGAGCAGGTTTACCAAGTGTGATTTATGAAAGATTTTAGATTTTGATCAACTATTTAGGCAATTCCCACTACGAAAGAAGTTTTGCTTCAAAATTATTCTGATTCGATTCTTTGGTTTTTGATGTTTCTTTCTTTCTTTTATTCTTTTGTTCTGTATTAATTATTTAATTTTAAATTTTTGTTACTTTGCCATATGAAGAGGGAAGGTACAAGGGTTCTGATTGGATTTTTTTTTTTTTTTGGGATTTTGTTCCTTGTTTATACTTGCAGTTTATACTATGTTTGATTCTAAGATTTCGAAGAGAAAAAAGAAATGTTAGGAAGAAAGAAGAAAATGCTAGAATTTCGAAATTTCATAGCTGTTTGGTTGATTGATTTTCACAAGGAAAGGAAATCAATGTTTTTGGAGAATAAGAGAGCTAAAATATCTTCTTTCATTTCCTTCACCATTTTGTGTTAAAAATGAATTTCTTTTATTTTAACTACATTTTCGTTCAAGTTTTCTTTTCCTTTTTTCTTATTAACAAAACTACTAAAATCCTCATCCCTATCATTCTCTTTTCTTTCCTCTCTTGAATTTCTTGAACCAAGCATAGTGTTTATATGATGTAGCCCCATGTGATTAAGGAAAATCAGTCGATCTTATGGTTTCATAACCTTATTGAAATGGTTTTGTTTTGCATTCTGGCCGGCACCATGATCTCTCACAAATAATTCTGATGAATATTAGCATAATTTAAAAAGAGAGATGAGCCATCTCTGTTAGTCAACTATTTCCATACCAATTTTCTTATGTTCTCTTGGACTATGGCTTGACAGTTTATTTCTCCTAATGGCTAGGAGTATTAATGATGCATTAGTTGAACATTTTGATTGTTGGTATTAAATGAATAGCTGTCACGATTGATCTATGCTATTCTTTCTCAGGTAGGGATTTTATTGCTCCTTGCAAGTGCAAAGGGACATCAAAGTATGTTCACAGAGAATGTCTAGATCATTGGCGTGCTGTGAAGGTATGTAATTGCATATAAGCTGTAAAGTTTTTTTTTTTTTTTTGTTCTTTCTTTGTATTTTAAGTTTCTAGTGAACCTGGTTTGATTAGCATTATATTCTAGTAATGCTAAATATATTATAGCATTGAAGCCTGTAAGCTGTGGGACTTCCCCTTGTTATCAGCTAGTTCATGATTGTGTTGGTTAAAGTTACTGCTGAAATTTTTTAAAATGTCGGTTTGTGATGGTTTTTTCTTGAATAAAACTGTATTCTCCTACTATGCCTGTAATTTGTTAGTATAATGTCATTTATTCTTTTACCTTGTTTTTCCTCCCTGCAGGAAGGGTTTGCATTTTCTCATTGCACAACTTGCAAGGCTCCTTATTATTTGAGAGTTCATGTCATTGCTGATAGGAAATGGCGAACGTTGAAGTTCAGATTTTTTGTTACTAGGGATATTTTATTCATCTTTCTTGCTGTGCAACTGGTAGGTCTTTGGACCTTTTCTTTTTTTGTTTATTTTATATTTTTGTCATACATTTTGCTACTTTTAAAATATTACTGAAAAGACTTTTTACAGAAAAAGAACAGGAGTAAAGTAGCTGTTTTTAGAACACCCCCCTTTCTTTTCCTAATTTTTTCCCCTGATTTATAATGTGCATATTCTATTTTTACAGGTTATTTCTTTATTGGCATACTTGGTGTATCTTACTGATGGTTATCAGAAATTTTGGCTCCATCAGTCCTGGGGCTTTGACAATGAATTTAGTTTCTACTACATTTTCGGTTAGCATGTTGTGTACTTCTTCACTTTTTTTCTTGTCTGGAATCCTGTGATTAAGTTGTGAATTTGCAAGTTGCCTGATTTATGTGGTGGAAGTTTATCACAATGTTCTCAGCTGTCAGGACTCTTAAATATATAGCAACATCAATAGTTGTCAAAACATTGTAAATTGTATTTGGTTATTAATTCCAACAAGTGTCTGCTTGCCAAAAATAATTGTTCTTGCAAGCTATTTATCATCAGTTAATGTTAGTTTTATTATTCTTACTAGATAAAATGGAACTGGCCGTTGTTGATCCACTTGTCCTCCTTACTTCCTACATGCCACCATAGATTTTCTTGTTCTTCCTATGTTTCTTCGTCCTTTGTGCATCTATTTGTTATTATTTTATTTCTGTTGCCATATCTTTTCTTCATGTGTTTGTAACAGAAAACATTTTTTTTTTATTACATGAATTCAAGTTACTAAATAATGGCTTTCAAATACATTACATAGACACATACATACATACATACATACATATATATATATATATATATATATTACGACATGGGATTCCTGTTTGGGTACATTTATGCTTGTTGTTGCAACCTGTCTAATAATGCACAAATTGTGAAGGCATTCAATTTTGTATTCTTTGCAGGGGCACTAATATTTTTTGCTTTGCTTGGATTATCCGGGTGCTTCATAACTTGTTATGATAGACGAGTACGCAATGATCTAGCTCAGCCATGCCGCGAATTGTGCCTTTGTTGTTGTCATCCTGGGTAGGTAATCTCTTCTGGCATATATTATCTTTTATATCATAAGTAAGGATACATTCTCCTCATCTCAGTTTCTATAATTTTGTAGCTCTACACTGATTGGTTCCTGTAGTTACGTTTCTCTCTCTTTGTTGCAAATTAGCAAAATTATATTTATGCGTGTGTATCTGGACTTTTTAGTACAGGATTTTTATATTTTTGCTATCTTTGGATGAAGTGGCAAAAAAATATCTGACCCTATCACTTTTCTTTCATGTGACTGGTGAAATTTGAATGCTGAGAATGGTATATATCATTCTCTTTTGTTGGATAAATCGATTAACTCACTGGTATATTCAGCATTTATAGCTCAACATCATAAGAGGGCCATAGCTCTACTTGGGTGTAGCCTTGCAAGTTGCAACAACTATATGCTAGATCTTATGCTTTTGTTCTGAGCTTTATAATTTTCCCCCTGCACATGTTTAAGTCTTCTTGTATATGTTACTGAGGTCAGTCAATGAGTTATTATTTGCAAATATCCGAAGTTATACTTTTGTTTCTTCCCATCGCCTTGGTGCCTCTACTTTGTCATTTTTCTGATCATTTGTGCAGAATGTGTGCTGATTGCCATCTGCCTGGAACTCTTTGTATGTGGACTGACTGTGCCACATGCTTTGAGAGTTGTGCAAGTGCTGCTGGTGAATGTGGTTGCCTGGGAGGTGCTGGTGAAGCTGGATTGCCATTGCTATTTATAATGGCTTTAGTAGTGCTAGGTTTATTTACTGTCATTGGTATATTTTATAGTGTATTAGTGGCCACAATGGTTGGACAAAGGATTTGGCAGCGGCACTACCACATACTTGCAAAAAGAATGCTAACAAAAGTAAGTAAGCGTTACTTATATATTGTGCCCTGACAAACATTATCATTTTAAAATGTCTATTCATTTTAATCGGTTAATTAGATATGTGATGTCCTCCCTACATTGGTCACCTTGTGTCTTGTGATCAAGCCTAATCAAAGAAATCACTTTAAAATCTTTTGTTCTTGTTGATTCGTCTTTTAACTAATTCTAGAGGAGTTTCCGAAGACTTCTCCCATCTCAACATTCTACCTTAGTTGGTGCTTTCTTCAGAATAGATTGCCATCATGTTTATGTACTTTCCAACTTTCTCTACTTAAGACACGTTTCATTGTTTAATTTTGAATTCTTTTCTATGTTTCTTCGGTAGGAGTATGTCGTTGAGGATGTTGACAGTGAGATGACTGGAGCTGATTGGTCTCCTCCACCTCTCCCCTCTGAGCATGTTCAACAACTGAAAGCACTTGGACTTCTATGAATTTCTAAGTTCCCAAGAAGTGCTATACCAAAAGATGAACTGACTATGCTGATTTTAGGTGGGCATTTCAGCATGTATACCATAAGTCTGCTACGAATTATGAGAAATCTATTGATTGATGTTGTTCATTTGTGTTCATTTCTGGTATTTGGATATATAACTTGTGCGAGTGGGACATATAATTTGAAAGGAAAGAATTGATTAGATATATAACTGAAAGCAGTAAGAAGCAGACTCTGCAGTTCGTTCACTAGCGATGATCTCTATTTTTCTTGTTCGTGAATTGGCTCCAGTTCTAAGCTCTGGCCAAGCAATTTTCCACAAAGCATTCACCATATCCGGCAAGAATGTTGGTCCTTGTCGTGGTGGCTTTTATATTCTACTAAGTTTGTGATATCATTACCCAAGCAATTTCCAAGAAGTCCATATTAATCTAATCTATTATTTTGCTGTTTCGGCTAGGAAAACAAGGTTCTCTATGTCACCGCACTACAAGTTCGGTACTTTATTAGCACTGTTGCGATTCTGGTGTTCATGGATGTTTGTGGAGTGTGCAGAGTTCAGTTCGTTGGTCATGTGATACCATTTGTGGCTAGTTTGAAACATGTATTATATAGCGAGTTGGAGACTAGTTGAAGCTCCTTAGAAACCCAGTAGCCATTAGATTGAAGCAATTAATTGTTGGGATTTAAGGGAGGAGAATTGTCTAACCAATCTTGCAATCTTCAGCCTCTTATGAAACTCGTTTGCTCCATTCCCTGTTTTATAAATTCTCTAATCTAATTGAATTCTCTTTTTATTTTGAACAAAAGAGGCTTTATCTTAATACAATCCACTCTAATGTTACAAAGTATGCTTGATTAAATTTATTTTTAAGAGTTTATAAATTTTTAGAGCTTGTAGCTCTTAAAATAGCTTATAAGATAGTGGGATCTTATGTTAGAAATAAGACCGTTGGGATATGTTTACTTTTAAAGACAAAATTACAGCATATTGAAATTATTTTAAAAGATTATTTAATCATAGTTGTGTATGGGATTTATTATCGTTTATTTTATTTATTTTGTTCTAAAGTTGAGATTAATTAAGAATTTTTATCTATTATAAAGAACATGTAATTAGACTCAATAAAATAATCTATTCAACCTAATCATTCAAAGTAAACATGATTTTAAGAAATTGATTAAAATAAGATTATTCATATTATCAGATGTTCTTAGATCTTCTTAAATGACAAAGTATGCGACGTTATAATCATTTTTTAACAGTATTAGATCATGAGAACATTCACATTCTAGAAAATATTTAAATCCATTTTCTATATAATGATCTCACAAATATTATAACTTAATTAAATTCAAACTTCAATTTTTGACAAAAAAAAATATAATAAATCATCTAAATTTTTAAATTAAGGTTCATATGAAATTACAACATATTAATGATTCTATTAACTTTTCAATAGAATTAATCGTGGGAATTTTTTTTCTTTAATAATTATTATAATGTCTTAATGCTTCTTGCTTTGTGGATAATGTAAATACGAGTTAAAAATGTTTTTATTTAAAATATTTGTTGAGAAAATTTTTATTTGTTCTTATTCTAATATAATATTGAACATAGAACAAATAATTAGAGAAAAAAATCTTTGAAATTATTATAATATGCAAATAATTTGACTATGCATGTTGAAATACCAGTACAATCTGTCATTAAAGAGATTTTTCCCAACAATTATTATAGTATATAAATTAAAATTAAATACACAAATAAAAAAGGGGGCTATTCTAAATATAAAAGTACCATTAGAATTTCAAATACCAAACATATATTTGAAAAAAAAAAATTCCTTTCAAGTACCATAGCTGAAATCATCATTCTTTTTGTTGGCAATTGAGTCAGGCACAACAATCATACAAGCATTGCTAACGTTATCTTCATTTTTAAGAATAGTAAACAGATTCGATTTGTGACTCATACTTTTCATTTTCAACTATTTAATGTGTCTTGTCAGTAATATTTTTCTTTCTTATGTAATTGTAAATCACGATAATTGTCGACGGTAAGATTTTTTGGACTTCGGAGATTCAATGCGGCATCACTTTCTTCCATTCTTGTCCAAAATTCTGTCTCAAAGCACCAAGGGGAAATGAGCGAAACAATCTACGAGAATCTCATATTGAAAAACAAAAAACAAAAAGAGTACGAGTTTATTTTAAAATTTAGGTGTATATTTTTTAAATACTTTATTTTGAAAATTGTGTTAAAATAAAAGATAGAAAGAAATAAAAGTTAAAATGTATAATAATTAGCGCATATTTGGACTCCAAAATTGCAAACCAAATATAGCCAATGAATTTTCAAGCATATTAGGCCAATGGCAAGTGCAAGGAAAAGAACAGCTTCTTGTTAAATATTAGATATAGAAATAATTTTGATTGGTTGTGCTTGCTAAATATTAGACATAGATGTAAGTTTGAGCTTTACTTAAGTTGGTTGTGCAGCTATTAGTGTACCTCCTACAACTCTACAATTGCAGTGCCCTTTGTATTAAACACTTGCTTTTCAAGAAATTTCAAACAAATAATTTCAATTTTTATTTTATGAGATTTCCAGAGTTATTAATCGAAAGTCAACTATGTGGAATTATTCAACGCTATAACATGACTTATTCGTTCTTGTCAACCAACCTAAATAACTATCTAAATTTATTCGAATTTATGGATTGTTATCCATAAAATTTCACTGACAGTAGATTGTCTTTCCTGTTACTCTCTCCTTCAGATTCAATTAAGCATGTAGTTGTCAAATAGTCCTATTAAGAATGAGGCAGTAATGAAACTCCCTTAATCTATAGTAAGAAACTAGATCAAAAGACGATATATAAATGACATGCAGAGCCACATATAATCAATCCAGATATTTATGAAGTCGTAAAGAGGCTCTCAAATACAGAACTTTGCTAAATTAAAATGCTACCAAGTACGTGTATAGAATTCATCCGGCTCAATTGTCTCTGTTTTGGGAGCATCTAGTTTCAATCACTAAACTGTGTCATGAAATGGCACTTTATATGGAAATCATGTGTATCTCCTAACATAGAATATCAATGGAAGAAGTGGGTGCCATAATTTTTGACCTGAACATTGCGCCAATAGCCGAAATAATGCAGATTGAATCGCCAAGCCTTACTATCTTTTAAACAGTGCTCTGTCTAAGCACAACATTAATGCTTTCGCGTCAAACATAATACATTAATGAGAAATAGAACCCCAAACACCAACACCAAAAATAATTTCAATAATGTTTTGGTACCTCTATTTGTTAAACTGTAATGGTGAAATGAGGTGTAGAATCCCTCGAAATCCCACCCTTTTCAATGCTCATCAGATGAGAAAAAGCAAATTCTTGCGCATCAACATCAAATTAGCGTCGCATAAAAAAATTTTAAAAAATAGAAATAAAAAATCACTTTGTGATTCTTTTCTTGGCTTATCCAAACTACATTTTGTCAAGATTAAATTCCAAATTAACATATATTTAAACTTGCTTTGAGAATGTCGCATATTTGGCCCTTTTGATAGGTCATATCACTACCCTATCCACAAAAATATAGACGTAAAGCTTTACCCTTTTATCTCGCATCGTTTTTTGATTCTTTCAGCCTTTCAAAATATTAATAAAACAATTAATTAATAAAATCTTTGTCCAAAAACAAGTTCTATGTCTAAAAAAAAATAATATTAGCCCACCCAAACAAAATGAGAATCGCAATACAGTAGTACGAGGAGAAATGAGATAGCATCCTGACGAATTTTCTTGATAAATTTAACATAGAAAAGAATGAAGAAATAGAAAAAACCTTATCCATCCATGCATAAACCTTAATGCTTCAACATTAACTTCAAAAGATCATTGAAGACCACACTACGGAGTAAAGCATTAAAATCATAACAAAGAGATACCAAAATTTTATCATCCCAACGAATGATTCTCGAGAACAAAAGAGAACTTAAAATGGGGAAAATCAACTAGCTCTTACGAGTTGATTCTAATTGATTTGATGATATGTTTAGGGGAAGAGTAGCCTAGATTAGCGACCCAATGAAGTAATAGAGAATGGATTCAATAAAGGCAATCGAAGGGATGTTGCTTGCAATTAACGGATGAAATGAGAGAAAATTGTCAGAAAATCTTTAAAAAATATAATTTTTTCCAAAATCAAAACGAAAATAGACCAAAATGTCTTAATCCAACATTTGATTTTTTAGAATATCAGAAAAACTAAGAAGGGAAAATTAACCAAAACTTGCGACTTGTAACAACGATATGTTCTACTGAAGAGATCACTTGATTACGAGGTCATCTAGTGAAGAGATTAGGTGGCTTCTGCTGAAGAGATCACGTGATTCAGGGAGATGTTTTACTGGAGCCAGAGAAAATTAGGTTCGCAAATACAATAAAATTTGAAGGCAAATGGGCAATTATAAGATATCATTGGGGTAGTTTTGTCTTTTAGAAATTTTTAATGCACGTGTCTTACGGACAGCTGGAAAAACTAAGTGAAGAAGATTCATGCCTCTGTACGCCGGTTGTCTGTGTTTATTCTTCGTAAAATTGCCAGAAATGATGACACATCACTAGACTGATCGAATTGTTAGTTTAAGGGAAACAAGACATCTAATGCCACCAACGTAGGGAAAATTTTTCCTTAGATATCACTGGTTAATGCATCCAAGGATTGGATTAAAAGAAGAAGGCATCCAAGGCCGTGCCAACTACCTAGGCCCCATGCCTCCATACAAATAAAAGTTGTGCTTGTTTATGTTTTTTTTAGTGTATTGTTTTGATAAACATAAAAAAGTAATAAAAGGAAAAGAATAAATTTTAAAATGTGTAATGATTATAATATTTTTTTTTATTAGTACGAAGCAAAACTAGCATAGGGAGGGCTTTTGTTTGTTTACATCTTCTCAAGAAAAAAAATGCACGTTAATTATTGTATTTTTTTAAATTTCTTTATTTTTACATAATTTTTAATGAAATAAATTAAAAAACACATTTAAATTTAAAAACAAACACATTCCAATTTCCTTTACAATATCAAATAATATTTCTTGTTTGGATAAATAGTGAAGAAATTTTTGTCTTCTATTCTTGAAATGTAACTGCACGCCCATTCGCACATTTGGGGACGGATCCAAGTTTACAATTTAGGCGTGCAAGAAATCTTTTGTTCCATGTTTTAGCTTTTGTTTTTACGTCCCATCAATATATAAATGTTGCGTATATTATTTTTGTATTACATGATAACTACATTAAAAAATGTCCATTGAGTATAGGTGAAAATATGAGGAAAGAATGAATGAAGAAAAAGTTTAACAATCAAAAAATGAATTTTTAATAAAAAATATTGAAATAATTCTTTATTTACTATATTATAAAATTAAACCTATTAGAAATTTGAATAATTTGTTATAGTATGTCTATATGGCACTCTCATTTTATTTAATAATTTCACTGTTTTATCAAAAAGATGTATAAGTTTATTAAAATGATAGTTAATTGATTGGTTAATCGTAGGAATTGATTTTTAAGTATGAATTAAGTACAAGAAAAATTAAACATTGATCTTAAAATACATGGACAATTTGATACACCCAATGTATTGTACACAACATCTATATTTAATTTGTTATACCTCCAAATCAGTGTTGCGACATGATAGTTCCTATGAGATGATTATCTTAATGAATATCAAAGGTCAAATATTAAAACATCTAAATTATAAAATTACATTTTATTGCAAATTAAAGGTCTATTACATTTCGCAGTGGAAAATAAAATGAGCTATTCTGTTATATCAGCCGGTCCTTTTCATTTGGCATAACTATAATTAGTCTCTACCCTACCACTTACTTTACCATCCCTACATTTACTCATCTTCATTGGTGTTCTCTACAAAATGAAGTTTTGAAAATATGAGTGACAAATTACCCGAAAAGTGATTTATTTGCATTTTGTTGGAATGTGAACGTAGTAAAAAATATTTAACAAAAGCACATAAATTTGTTTGAGGATTCATGTAAGAATAAGAAAGATCAACAAGTGTACTATAATCCTATAATCCATAACCAATTTCATTCGAATAATCCATTAGTATTCCTAAGGACTTAGACAAATTGTGCACCATATTAATATATTAGAGCCTTAATCTTTTATCCTAACTAAAAAGAGTCACATACAACTTTGCGATCGTTTCAATTTATGAAGTCAATTGAGAGGGTCATATATTTCAACCTATATCTTCAATTGAGTGGGTCATTTTACTCAATTTTTTTACTCTGATTAAGAGAATCATGAATCTCAACCTATAATCCCAACTGAGTCAATGAAACTAGTTCCTTCACTATCATTTGATCCTGAAAGGTATCATACCACAACATTATCACATATAAAATTGTCTAGTTGCAGTTGAATACAAGAATTGATACTAGTTCACATTCAAAGTATTTCCAAGATAAAGCATTTTGAAGTGAACGCATGCTAGCTTATTTATTGAATAGGAAAATAATAATTATCTGGGAAAATCATTAAGGAAATATGGTGTAAAATTTTCTGTAAAAATATACAACTTTCAGAAAATATTTTATTTAAAAAGATAGTTACGAAAGCTTGCAAGTACTCCCACCCACTGGGTATCAATTTATTTTTTCTTGCAAGTCATGTGTTTTGAATTTTGAATTTCCTATTCAATCATAGTAATTCCTAATTTAATCCTAAATTTAACAAAAATTCTATCTTTTATATATTCCTTGATGCAACCTAGACTTTTAAATTATATAGTTGTTCCTGTCTTACCCATTTGGTACTAGTTTTTATTTACTTTAGATTTTAATTTACCCTTTGAAAGGGGTTTTCAATTCTCAATCCACATATTCGGGGTTTCCTACATTATGTAAAGTTCTTAATCCCATTATCGTAGCGTAATTTGGCCTTAAAATGGTGAACTTAGGCATTGGATATACTTAAACACAATTTTGTCTGCTTTCCAAGTTTCACGACTGTGAAAATGTTGCCTGTGACAACAAAAATGGAGTACACACCTATGAGATGAACTGTAGCACATTCTAGACAATGTCTCACTTAGCTTCGTGCTTGTGAACCAAGTCTTCGAGCCTACAAAGGAGCATGCCACAACCGTGACAGTGCCATTAACTGCAATGCATTCTATTTCTTGCTACAGTTGGGCCTCACAACCACAAAGCGAGGTGCCGTGACCATAAGAGCTATTGTAGTGCATACTAGATATGCACGCAACTCGTTTTGCACCCATGAAGGAGCACGCCACAATTGCAAGAGAGACTCTTGCGACCATAAGGCACTGATGGCCTTTGAATAAAGGCCTATTTGGTTGCCTACGTTCTACATAGTTTAAAGCACCTTATTTGCTAGTTACACATGTCCAATATGTTTTTGAGGAATATTTTTATGAATTCTAGGTATAAAATTTCTCAACTATGTGAAAGAATAAAATTCAAGATAACTAATGAGTAATTGTTCATCTTGCCTACACTTGACCTTTCGTCAAGGTTCCTATGTATAAATCATGCTGGCATAATTTTATTCACATGTTGGCATATTAGACTATGTGTAACCTACAAAAATTTATATTCAAGTGCCTAAAACGTGTGAATATGAGTTTCCTAAGAATATGCATTGAAACCACAAAGCTTAGGCTAAAATATTACCTTAAGTTATGTAAGAAAAATTGCTTCTCTTTCTCTCTCTATGGAAGCTAGCTACTTCTCTCTCGGTGGAGAGGCGGGGGGGGGGGGGTTTGAGAGGATTTTGTTTTTCTTTTGTAACCCTAGGTTAAAGGGATATTATACTCAGGGCTATGCAAATTAATTAAGGTATGTTTGACTCCCCTTAATTTCTAGAAATAATTTCCAACAATTTCCTTGTAATATTCCATCCCCAATCCTTTCTAATTTTAACTTCTTGTAGGTATGGTAATAGCCTTGCACCAATTACCCTTGGCAGTGTTTGAGTAACCTTTTCAAGCATATTCTCTTCCATTTTTGCCATCATCACAATAAATCATAAGCAATAATTATTAATATGAAATTAAATAATTAATTTATTTATTGTGCATGGAATAAGTCTATGTTCCAAAGGAAAAAACTAGGCCCTTACAACCTCTCTCCATACAATAAGTTTCATCCTCGAAACTTGTATTATCTCATTCGGCAAACAAATGGGGGTAGTGGTTCCTCATATCTTCCTTTAGCTTCTAAGTAGCTTCCCTCCTAGTGTGGTTGGATCACTATACTTTCACTTAGAGTATTGTTCTAGTTCGCAACACTTGTTCCCTTTAGTTAACAATCCTTCTTGGAAATTCTTTGTAACTTAAGTTTCTCTTGACAACTAAAGGTTCTGGCTCCAACACATTACTTGGGTTTGGTATATATTTCCATAATTGTGACATATGGAAAACATTGTGTCCTCCAATCAACTTTAGAGCTAGCACAAATTGATACGCTACTTCTCCTATATTCTCTAATGTCTCAAAAGATCCAATGTAAAGTAGGCTCAACTTTCTAGCCTTTCTAAAATGCATCACTTCTTAAGTAACGAAAATCTTGAGGTACACCCTTGTCCCTAGCTAGAACTACAGTGGCCTTCTCTTTAGGTCACTCCAATTCTTCTACCTATCTTAGGCCTCTTTGAGCCTTCTTTGAATCATGGCCACTTTTTTGATTGTCAATTAGACCAACTCTAGTCCGATCACTTTCTTTTTTCTACTTCATCCCAACATTTGGGTGAACGACACTTTCACCCATATAAGGCCTCATAGAGAGCCATCCCTATGCTATTATGGTAACTATTATTATAGGAGAACTTCACTAAGGGCACATATTCACTCCAAGTTTCTTTAAAGTCAAGCATGCATAAGCATGTTCTCGAGGGTTTGTTTCTTCTTTTCTAACTGTCCATTCATTTGGAGGTGATAAGCTGTGCTCAAATCTATCGTAGTTCCCATGGCTTTTTGAAAATTACCTCAAAATCGAGATACAAATCAGGAGTTTATCTGATGTTATACTTGCTGGCGTATTATGGAGTCTTATCATATTGTTAATATACACCTTGGCTAGTTTATCTAAAGTTTAGGTTGACTAAATTAGAAAAAAATAAGCTGACTTGATCAACTTATTGATGATTACCTAAATGGCATCATACCCCTGCAGTGTTCAAGGTACACTAACCACAAAGTCCACGATGATACACTCCCACTTCCATTTAGGTATCTCTAAGAGTTAGAGATAACTTCCGAGCCTTTGGTGTTTAGCCTTAATCTTTAGGCATGCCATGTGTCTTGCTATAAAATAGGCTACGTCCTTCTTTATCCCATTCTACAAGAAATTCCTCTTTAGGTCCTAATACGTTTTTGTGCACCCTAAAAGTACTAAATACTTAGACTGGTGCACTTCTTTCATGATCCTGTCTCGAATCTCCTTAACCTTTGGGACACATAATCTTCCCCTCATATATAGGGCTCTGCCCTCTATCACTTGGAAATCCGATATTGGTCCCTCTTTGACCTTGTCTTTAAGAGACCTTAACTTAGGGTTTAAATCTTGAGATCTCTTAATTTCCTCATACATTGAGAGTTCGATGCTTAAGGTTACAACCTTCAAGTGTAGCAAGTTTGGTTGCCTTGCAAGCATGGAGGTCGTCATGCCTACGCCTTTTCAGCTCAAGGCATCCACCACTCAGTTTGTTTTGCCTGAGTGGTAGTTAATGACCAAGTCGTAATTATTGATCAACTCCAACCACTCCATCTTATGTTCAATTCTTTCTAAGTGAAGAGGTACTTAATGCTTTTGTGGTTAATGTATACTCACATCTTTCATTGTAAAGACAATGTCTCCAAATATTCAAGGTGAATACCACCATTACTAGCTCCAAGTAGTGTGTTAGGCAGTTAAACTTATATTAGCTTTAATCATCTTAACACATAGGCTATTTGGTCTCGCTATAGATAGTGAACCCATCTCCCTCATTAGGTAAGGCCCATATTAGCGTCGATGTCAACTTCTCCTTTAGCTTTGATAAGCTCTTCTCACACTTTGGGGCCCCACTCGAACTTCTTTCGCTTCTTGGTAAGTTGAGTCAAAGTTGTTGCTATCCTAGCCAACCTTTTGAAGAATTTTGATAGTAGCCAATGAGTTCTAAGAAGGTTTTTACTTTTGTTACGTTTGTGGGTCTCAAACATTGTATAATTGTCTCAATCTTCTTAAGGTCTACCAAAACTCCTAGATATTATGTGCCCTAAGAATGGCATGCCTTTTTGCTAAAATTCACATTTGTGAAATTTAAAGTGCAATTACTTTTCTTTAAGCATCTCTAAGACTATCCTCAGGTGTTCCTTATGTTCCTCTTCACTCGACAAATAGGCCAAGATGTCATCTATGAATACCATTGCAAAATTATCCAAATACGGCTTAAACACTCAATTCATGAGGTCCATGAAGGTTGTTGGGCATTCTTTAACTCAAAAGATGGCAACTAGAACTCGTGATGCCCGTACCTTGTTTTAAATGCTATCTAGGGTATATCCTCAACCTTACCTTAACTGATGGTACCTCAATCTTGAAACGGTCTTTGAAAACACCATAACTCCCTTGAGTTGGTCAAATAGGTTGTCAATCCTCAAAAATGGGTACTTGATCTTGATAGTGATCTTATTGAGCTCCTTGTAGTCTACAAATAACTTTAGGTTTCCGTCCTTCTTCTTTACGAAAAGTACAAGGGCTCCTCAAAGTGATGTGCTTGTCGGATTTGCTTTTTATCCAACAACTCTAGTAGTTGTGCCTTTAGTTCCTTTCGTTCCATAAGAGCCATCCTGTATGACGCCTTTGAGATGGGTGTAACTCCCAGTGCCAAGTTGATCTTGAACTCAATTCTTTATCTTAGTGTGGTCTGAGTAGGTCATTTGAGAATATGTTAAGGAATTCTTTAACTTTAGGAATATATTCTATCCTTGGTCTTTATTTGTGTACATCAATGACTTAGGCTAAATAGACGTCACATTCATATTTAATGGCCTTCTTGACTTGAGTTGCAAAAAGTAACGAGTTAGCCTTTTTGGGTTGGTTCTAAATGGTTCCATAGAAGGAAAACCTGGCACCAATAGGTAGATAGAAATTCAGAATCTTATTTCGATAATCCACATGTGTGAAGCTTTTTGCTTGCTAGTCCATGCTAAAGATTACATCAAATTCTCTCACGTTAAGCTATATCAGGCCAGCTTTCAGTCCCTAATTCCCACTAAGGTGTATATTATAATCCATATACATTAGATTAGCTACTAGAACTTCCTCTCTGGGAGTGTTGACTCTATAAATTTGTTCTATTGTTATAAGTTTATGCTCTAGGTATTTAGAAAAGTTCTTCAAACTAAAAGAATGCGTGGTGCTATAGTTAAATAAGGCTTAATAATCTAAATGGTTGATGATAATGTTACCTGCAACTACGTCTTTAGCATTATTTGCCTCCTTTTAAGTCATGGCAAACACCCTAGCATTTCTTTTTTTGTTTGGTATTTGTCTAATTGGGCATGGGATTATCATTGCTGCTAATGGCACCATTCTCATTGTTGTTGTTTGCAACTGGTTTAGGGGCACCATGTAGATACTCTGTGGCTTTATGACCTTACTAGCCATATCTAAAGTAAATGCCAATCATCACAGAGCATACTCTAGTGTGCCTATGGTGGCACAACGTACATTCTGGTAGTTGGGTTGCAGTTTGGTCATTACATAACATGTTGGGCCTCTTAGTAGCTAGTGGCCTAGCCGTGGATTCCAATTACATGTTTCCAGAATTTGAGCTTAACTTGGGGCACTTTAGATTGTTCTTAGCCTCCCTCTTATTAATATCAACTTCAGCTCGAATGGCAACTCTCAATAACTTGTCAAAGGTCCTAACTTCATATAATACTGGTACCATTTGCAGTCAACTCTTTAGACTACTCGTGAACTTGTGCATTTTAAGCATGAGTTTTGCCATCATCATTGGCGAATATTTCCCTATAGTGTGGAACTTAGCAGAATACTCAACCACAGACATATTCGCCATTGCACTAAGTTTTCAAATTCCACCATCTTTCAAAAGCCGATGGCGTTTGGAAAGAAATGGTTCAGAATAGCTTCCTATAATCTAACCCAAGTAATTGGTCCTTTTTCCAAAAGCGTGTAGAAAACTACTTTCCACCATAACATAGCTTCACCCACTAAGAAGGGCACCATCACTCTTGGCCTACCTTAGTCGGGACCTCCATAAGATCGAAGTTATCTTCCATTTCCATGAGCTATTTCTACACCACTTCTAGGTCATGCAACCTGTCAAATGTGGGCATATGGACCTTAAAGCCTCATAATAGGCCTTTATTCCTCTGTTAGGTTGGGTTCGAACCAGCACATAGTCTAATTGTTGGGCTTTCTTTACTTAGAGGGCACTGTTGTTGCTATAGCAACCAAGTACTCTTGTTGTAGGTTTGTCTTGCCCATGGGTGATTGTGGCTACGGTTGCACTGGGGATGCAGGTAAGGAATAAATGTATGCTTGTTTGTTCGTGTTGTTCATTGGAGTGACATAGTGTAAGTTTTGGGTAGAGCAATGAGGTTTTCTGACCATTTTCTATGCAAAGGAAGTTGTTTATTTGTTTGATTAATCATATGCGCTTGATAATTATTCATAATAATATCGTAGCAAATAAAATAATAAGACAAATAATTATTGGAGAAGAAAATTTATTATTATTATGACTTAATGTAGCTAATGACAAGGGAGAAAACTACCTTATTCATATCTAGAAATTTCTAATAGCTTATAATCCTATTATCCTACTCTAGAACCTTAATCTACGTCCATGACTTAGCCTTCATCATTTGGTCCTTTTCTAGTTCTTTCTTAGAGTCCTCCTCAAGGCCTTCCTTTAGCTCTAGCTTCGAGAAATGAATCATCGCACAAAACTTGTCATTCTTAGTGAGCAGATGGTTCACTTGTAGCACTAGCCTATGTTGCACCTTCTGTAGGTTAACTATGTGGTATTTGTAGTCCCTCTTCATACTTTTATGCATCTCAATGAGCTTTTGTTCAAGCATTTGTTTTCTACCTCAAGCCTAGCACAACATTCTTGGAATTATACTATTGTGGTAACTATCTCTCCCAGTTAGGTTAGCATAGTGAGAAGGTGTTTCGTAACTTCCTAAGGCAAATTACTACTACCAGACGGTGCACACTTTCTTGACCTATTAGTCCAGTCCATCACCTATGTCAATATATTTGATTTTAAGTCATGGACTCAATTTAATATCTTATGCACGAGCTAAAATAAGGCTACTTATCCTGTGACCTCATAGTGTGAATTCCTACAGTCTAATCTAAGTTAAACGTCCTATGTTCCTAAAGTCAAAACTTAAACTTTGATAACTTTCTATCAAACCCTCAAATCAGGCTTGTGACATGGTAATCGTTGCAAGACGGCTATCTCAAGGATACCAAAGCCCAAATATTAGAACATCTAAACCATAATGTTGCTTCTTATTGCGACATAATGGTTTATTACATTTCACAATGGAAAATAAAATAAAATAGTATATTACATTAACTGGTCCTATTCATTTGGCATAACTATAACTAGTCTCTTTCCTTCCACATGCTCTGCCATCCCCACGGTCGCTCACTTTCGTTGGTATTCTCTGCAAAAGAAAGTTTTTGAAAACATGAGTGACAATTACCTAGTAAGCAGTTTACCTGCCTTTTTGTTAGGATGTAAACATAGCAAAACATTTAACGAAAGCATATAAATTCGTTTGAGGATTCATGGAAGAACAAGAAATATCAACATGTGTACTATAATCCATAACCAATTTTATTCATATAATCCATTGATATGCCTAGGGACTCAAACAGATTGTGTACTATATCCATTAATTAAGACATTAGTCTTTTACTCCGGCTAAGGAGTGTTAAGTACAACTCAGTGGTTATCTAAATTTATGAATTCAAATGAAAAGGTTATATATTTTAACTTATAACATCAATTGAGTAGGTTACTCAGCTCAATCATTTTCCTCAATTGATAGAGTCATATATATCAACTTATAATCCTTGTTAAGTGAGTAGAACTAATTCCTACACTACTATTTAATCCCCAAGGGTATCATACGACAACATTATTGTAAAAAAAATTGTCTAGTTGCAGTTTAATATGAGAATTGACACTAATTCACATTCAAATTTCCAAGATAAAGCATTTTGAAATGAAAGCATGCTTGAAGAGTGCCTGACCATGAAAGCGACCAAATGCAACAACCTTCAATAGATTCTAGCGAAGAAGATAATCAAAACTAATAGATCTTGTTAGTTGATGCACCACGAATCAACCAAGAACGTTTGGAATAATTTGATTTGGACTTCATGAGAAACTGATGCACTTAAATTAAGGAAGAAGAAAAATTGTATTCAATATCAATAAGGCAAAGTAGAAGCCCTTCCAATAACATAAGTAGGCTTGTAACGTTAAGGAGCTTAGGAACCTTAACACTTGTATGAAAATTAACTAAAGTAAAAAAAAAAGCATAAAAGAAAGTTTTCAACTATAACCTGTCTCTATGATGTCCACACGCTTGATTCGGATGTTGATCCCATGCCTTCAGATCATAAAAATTGTGTTAAATCATCCTACTATTTACAATTGCAACCTGCACGATCGAATGCAACTCGTCTAATCACAAATGTATAGAGCCTTCTTTCGGTTTATTTTCGATCATGTGTGCTCTGGCTCAATCTGTCGACTTTATGATCAATTAGCTAACTATTGGGCTCGATCCAAAGGGTACTCTAAAACTTGTTTTGAGTTCTCCTTACATCAAATTCACTCATTGAAGCTCTTCGTACTTCTTGAGCTCCTCCAAATGTCCACAAGCCTCTTAAAACTTCTTCACTAATGTTGTCATTACTTTTTTAAGCTTTTGAGTCTTAGCCTTCATCAATAGACCTTTGATTATCCTTGAATACTAGATATCAGCCTTGATGCCCGCATCATTCCCCTCCTTTTGAAAAGGAATTGGCCTCAATTCCACGTCTTGCTCATCCCCTACAGTAAAAGGACTCAAATCAAAGATATTGAATGTTGCACCAATTGCAAACTTATTTGGTAATTGCAACTTATAAGCATTGTCATTGATGTACTTCATCACTTGATATGGATCGTCGCCCCTTGACTTTCTTAGATCTAGAAATCTTTTTTTTTTTCTCATATGAGCCCAAACCCAATCTCTAGGCTCAAACAACCTTCTTGCCACCCTTGTTCACTTGTTGCGCGTATAGTTCATTTGTTCCTTCGATATTTTAGTATACATGCTTATGTAGCTTGTTCACAAACTTTGCTTTGTACTTTCCATCTATTCTAATTTGCTCATTATGTGGTAATGGCAACAAGTCTAATAAGATTTTTGGGTTAAAACCATAAACAACTTGAAATGGTAATTTGTGTGTGGTTGAGTGTATACTCCTATTGTAAGTAAACATGACATGCGGTAAATACTCTTCCTAAGTTCTAATTTTCTTCTTAATCAATGCACATAGTAATGTAATTAAAGTTCTATTCACCATCTTGATTTGTCCATTAGTTTGTTGATGACTTGTTGTAAAAAACAACTTAGTTTTTAGCTTACACCATAGTGTTTTCCAAAAGTAACTCAAGAACTTGATGTCTCTATCAGACATAATAATTTTTGGCATGCCACATAATCTAACTATTTTCTTAAAGAATAATTTAGCTATATGTGTAGTATCATTCACATAATTGCACGAAATGAAGTGTACCATTTTAGTGAACCTATCGACAATCACAAAAACACCATCCTTACTCATTTGAGTCCACAGTAGAGCCAACATGAAATCCATTGAAATGTCTGTCTACGACATCTCTAGAACCTGTAATGGCATATATAATTCATGCGATTGAACTCTCGACTTGACCTCCTTGCACCTGATGCATTTATCAACTATTCTCTCTATATCTCTTTGCAAATATGGCTAAAATAAATGTTCCTGCAAAATTACAAATATCTTGTTGATACTATAGTGTCCTATTAGACCTTCATCATGTACTTCTCAGATTAGTAACTCATGCCAAAAACACTTAGGCACGTACAACCTATCTATGTAGAACAAATATCTCTCATATTAAAAATACTTGTCATGTATACCTTGTTTAGTCAATTCATACACATGACCAAAATCCTTATCATTCAATTACAATGCTTTAATATGATCAAATCCCAAAAGTCTAACATTTAATGTGGTAAGTAATGAATATCTCCAAGACAATGTATCTGCTATAACATTCTATACATCTTTCTTATACTTAATTATATATGGGAAAGTATCAATAAAAGATACCCATTTAATATGTTTATGACTTAACTTACCTTAAATCTTTAAATGCTTTAGGGATTCATGATCCGTATGGAAAACAAATTCCCTAGGTCTTAGTGTTACCATACCTTCAAAGCTGTCACCAACACGTATAACTCTTAGTCATTTCTAAGGTAGTTTAGCTTTGATCCATTCAACTTCTCATTGAAATACACAATTGGCCTCTTCTCTTGCATCTACACTACTCCAACTTCTATTCTTTAAGTATTACATTCCAGTTCAAATGTTTTAAAAAAATCAGACAAAGATAATACAAAAGCAATGGTAAGCTTTTCCTTAAGCAACTCAAATGCCCTTTGTTGATGTTCTCCCCACTAGAACTTCTCAACCTTCTTAGTGATTGCAGTCAGTAGTGCAGTGATTGTGCTGAAATCTAATACAAGCCTCTTTTAGAAGCTCACAAGACCATAAAAACTCCTCATCTCAATTATAGTTTTGGGTGTTGGCCATTCTCATATTACCTCAAACTTATTCTCATCCATGTGAATTCCCTATGCACTTACAATATAGCTAAGAAATATGTAATGATCCACACAAAATGTACACTTCTTATGGGTAGCATACAATTGTTCCTTTTGCAAGGCTCTAAATATTTCCCTAAGGTGTCTAACGTGCTCATTAATAGATTTACTTTATATAAGAATATCATCAAAGTACGCCACAATGAATCTACCTATGAAAGCACATAAAATATGATTCATAAGTCTTATAAATGTGGTAGGTGCATTCGTTAATCCAAATAGCATGAATAACCACTCACAAAACCCATCTGTTGTTTTAAAGGTTGTTTTCCATTCATTCCTCTCTTTTATGTGGATTTGATGATACTCACTATTAAGATCAATTTGAGAAAATTCATTAGCCCCTTGTAGTTCATCAAGCATACCATCTAATCTAGGGATAGGATGACAATACTTTACCATCATAGCATTTATAGCAATCTATACACATTTGTCAGGACCCGTCCTTTAGTATTAACAATATGGGTATTGCACAAGGGCTC
The DNA here is from genome assembly GCA_019155195.1 of Avicennia marina. Taxonomy (NCBI): domain Eukaryota; kingdom Viridiplantae; phylum Streptophyta; class Magnoliopsida; order Lamiales; family Acanthaceae; genus Avicennia; species Avicennia marina. The sequence continues at coordinate 12,715,761 of CM032754.1, read as the reverse complement.
CTAATTTCTTTGACCCATCCTTTGCTAATCAAGTTTTCCATTTTTCGTTGAATCTCTTTAGTCTTCTCCAAGTTTGTTTGATACGTTGGTTGGTTTGGAATGTTTGCTTTGGGTATAAAGTCAATTTGATGCTTAATTCCTCTAACTGGCAACAATCCACTTGGCAATTCCTCTGTAAGGATATCCTGAAACTCCTACAAAACAAACATAACATTTTTAGGAAGGGAAGATGTGACCTCTTTTGTTAAATAAATTTCTTTATACAAAAGTAATATCACTCTTTGCTCACTTTCTATAGCTATTCTCACATCTCTTATCCTTGCTAACATATATTTCTTTTCTCTCCTTTCCATCCCCTCTTTTTCTTTCTTACTCTCTCTCTTTCTTCCTACTTGTTCACCCTCTATTTTCTTTTTATTCTCTTTCTTTTTCTTTTTCCTCTCCATGTATAGTTCATATTATTGCTGTAGGTTGTGCTAATCCTCCTGCACCTTTTTCGGTGTAAGTAGTACAAGTGTCACATTCTTGTTATTATGATATAATCTATACCTATTCGGTTTTCCATAGAACACCACATCTTGGTCGAATTGCCACGGCCTCCCTATAAGATATGACTTGCCTGCATAGGTACCACATCACATAGTACGTTGTCTTTGTACTTAGCTATCTCAAAATTCACCAACATTTGCTTTGTTACCTTTACTTTACCACTATTATTTAGTCACTACAATTTGTAAGGCCGAGTGTGGTCTTGAAGTGGAAGTGCAAGTCTCTCCACCAATATTATACTAGCTACATTCATGCAACTCTCTCTATCTATAATATGGTTGCACATCTTACCTTTAATCCTACACATTGCATGAAAGATATTCTCTCGTTGCTCCTCAAATCCTTCCTCCTTTACTTATGCATTTAATGCTCTCATGACTACCAAACTTACACTACTTGTCTCCTTGTAAACTCCTTCCTCTACCTCAGATGGTAACTCTTCCTATGGTGACATCTCATCTCCACTGTTACGTTTTTCCTTATTGGTGATTATCTCTCCTTTATCAATTATTATCATTATCTACCTATTCGAGCATTAGGTAGTGATGTGTTCCCTCGTTAGCACTCAAAATACAAAATATCTCGATTATATGTGTTAGAAGTATTAGGGTTTGGATTTTGCACCTTGGGTGCTTTAGCCTAAGGCACATTTTTAGGCTTAGGTACTCCAACTACCTTCACCGATTACTTATCCTCTTAGCAGGTAAATCATCATGTGATTGTTAATGGTGGTTGCTATTGCCCATCTCTCCTTTTTAGTTGCTTTTCTACCATGATGGCTCATTCTACCAAGTCTCCAATCTCTAAATAGTGGTGCAGCTCTAGCAAATCAACAATCTTATGGTTAAATCCTCCCATGAACCTTGCCATGCTTGCCTCTCTATCCTCTACTACATCTGTCGTCAATAGTGCCATCTTTATTTCCTTGTAGTAGTCATCTACACCCCGACTACCCTACACTAACATTTGTAGTCACCTACATACATTCTTGTGGTAATGACTCTATACAAACCTCTTTCTCATCAATGTCTTTAATTCCTACTAGGTCCTTATAAGATGTTCACTATTTCTCCTACAACTAATGCATACTTGGTCCCACTATAGGATAGCGCAGTCTGTAAATTCTACCACTACCAACTTTACCTTTTGGGCCTTAGAATACCTGTGGCAGTCAAACACTAATTCCACCTATCGTTCCCACTCCAAATACTTATCTAGGTTAGACTTTCCTTAGGACATCGGTATAGTCAACTTAACACCTTTCGGCACCTCATAATCCTCATCTCACCTAAGCCTATAGGGTATTTTCAGACTGCTAAAATCCTTAAATTCATCATGATAATCAACATCTTTGTCACTAACATACCTTCCCCTATGGAATGGGCACATATATAGTCCTCTCTTGGACTTTGACTCCTCTTAAGGTGCTGGAATGCCTTGTGTAGATGCCTATGACACCTCCAAATTATCTAAATACTGGTTAATACTAGCTAGCGTGTCTATAAGCTGCTTTAAGCTAAAAGCATTGTCCCACTCAACTGATTTTCTCGACATCCTATAGGTATGTGTAATAAAAAGAGAAATAAGCAAGCGATGTGTGTGTATAAGTGCCCTCTCACCACACAAGATGTATTCACTCTACTTTTATCTCTCACTCGTGTATCACACAAGTTCATTCAAAGATGTACTTACTTAGTTAATTTCTTATGGCCGTCTCACAAGATCCTAAGAAGTTCTTAGTAATTCGAGTGGCGTAACTCCTAAATACGTGTAAGTGTGTGAAAAAGTGGAACTTTAAGGTTGTGGAATCAATCCAGACACAATTGGATCAACCTGAAATGGAAAAGTAGGCTAGTGGATTGATCCAAACACAAAAAGATCGATCTTGGCTAAAAGAACATGATGTAATCGATCCAAGAGCAAAGAGATCAATTCGGGGCAAAAATTGACGAGATCAAGTTGAAAAATAGGTGCAATTGAGTGAGAAGAGGGCGATTGACCGAGGTTTTCGCCCAAACACGAGGGATTGATCTAGGTTCAGAAGCATTATTGATGTTGCGTCTGAAGCTCATGAATTTACCCAATGTAATTCCTCAAAACTTACTCCAATTCAACTTCTTTCAAGTCCTAACATTCGTCATGTGACGAGGAAAAGTTGGGCTAGGAATTCAAGCAAGATCACAACTTTTGTGATGTTTAATTTTTTGTGTTTTCAATGCAAGCTCTCTTTTATTGTTTTGTTTTTTTTTGGGTATTTTTGTCTTTTTTTTAGAAATCAAATTCTACCGACACGTGAATCAATAAGAAATGAATAAATTTATTTATTTATACTATAGAAGAAGGATATAGATAATAAGATATGCAGAACACAGAGAACAGGAAACAATAATAGGAGAAACACATAAACTAAATTAATATCTGGACTGGTGTTTGGATAAGAATATGAAATAGTGGGCTCTGATATCAACTAATGCATGCATGGAAGTGTAAAAGTTAATAGATAGTGGCATAGGCTGGAAGCTAACGAAATTTGCCTGTGCGAACTATAAAAGCGACTAATGCAATGAACTTCGATGAACTCTAGCGAAGAAGATTCTTGGTGAATCTTTTTATGAATTTTAGATATAAAGATTCTTAACTATACAAAAGAATAAAATTCTAGATAACTAGCGAGTAATTGTTCATCTTGCCTACATTATGTCTTTCGTCAAGGTTTCAATGTATAATTCATGCTAGTATAATTTTATTCAAATGTTGTCAAATTAATCTACGTGTAGCCTACAAAAATTATATTCAAGTGTCTTAAACGTGTGAATATAAGTTTTCTAAGAACATTCATTAAAACCACAACACTTAGGCTAGAAAATTAGCTCAATTCATGTAAGAAAAATTTCTTCTCTTTGTTTCTCTCTCTCTCTCTCTCTCTCTCTCTGGACGCCGTTTGCTTCTCTTGGGCAATTGAAGGGATTTTGTTTTTCTTTTACAATCTTAGGTTAAGGGGATATCTATAATTGAGGCTATACAAATTAATTGAGGTATGTTTGAGGCTCCTTATGTTTTGAAAATAATTTCCTGCAATTTCCCTATAATATTTCTCCATATTCTAGTCCCAATCCTCTCCAATTTTAGCATTTATGGGTATGGTCAGCCTTGCACCAATTTCTAACATTTGATAGTGTTCGACTAACCTTTTTCAACCATATTCTCTTCTATTATTGCCATCCTCACAATAAACAAATAAGCAATAATTATTAATACGAAATTAAGTAATTAATTTATTTGTTGTGCATGGAATAAATCCATATTCCAAAGAAAAAAACCGGGTCCTTACATAATTGTTCAATTAGTGTTATATATCTAATTTTTCGTGTGAAAATACTATTAGAAAAATATGTAATTTAAAATATCTATGTAATAGAAATACAATTATATGCGTATACATGATAAATTATATATCAAGATTTATTGACGGATAGTTAATTTTTAATATTTCCATGTATATAATAATGAAAAAAGGCTGCTCTGCGGTTGGTAGCCGAAGTACAGAGATTCCAATAATCATCAGTATCCTTGCTCGACCAATATAAAACATACCACGTGTGATTAAAGTGTATCGTGTGGCTCATTCAAAACTCAAGCTTCACCCAATGCATTTCCTAACTTTTTACCTCATAAATTATTGAATCATTACAAGACAATTGATATTATTAGTTGGCAATATTTTAATGCCCATATCCAACATAGTCCCTTTGTCTCAAATTACAAATGCTGCTTCTCTTTCCTTGAACCTAGAATTTGTTTTTATAACAAAAACAAATAACCATTCAAACTTTTCATCCCAATTAAAAATATCGATGTGAAACTAGTAAAATCTATACATTTTATGTGTTTATAAAATTATTATATAATATAAAAAGCAGTATCATGTAAGTTTAAAACATGACAAAAAAATTGAAATGAGAAAGATGAAAAGAATTAGAAAATGAAAAATTGAACAAAAACACAAAAAAAAAAAATTAAAAGAAAATAAAAATAAAGCATAAAAAAGAGTAAAAGATTTTAAAATACGAAAAATTGTAATTCAATATCTCGCGACTAAAATAGATTCAAATATTTGATAATATATTATAGACTATTAATTCATCATTGCTAATTTTAATAATAAAAAAAGAAGGGGTCGTAGCAGAAAAAATGGAAAAAGACAAGAAAATAACCTTTCATGCAACAGGAAAGCCCAGACGTCAAGACCAAAATCATATCGCCATTAAGACGCTTTGACAGCAAAAGGACCACTCCAAAATTCACTGGTCCCCCCCCCCCCCCCCCCCACCACCCGCTCCGTCCTTTTTACAGTCTCTTATTTCTAAGCAATCTTTAACTCAACACCGTTAACTTCGGCTGCATTCCGTACAGGTTCCCTGCTTTTCTCAAATGGACTGAAACAGGATCTGTTATTTTTCTCTCCAAGATCTGTTGTTTTTTAAACATCATTTTTTTATTTGCTCCGTTCCAAGTAATAGGAGTTCAAAAGATAGAATGTCTAGCCTGCTGCTCTTCTTTCTCTTCCTCCTGGTAAGCTCACTTTCTTACTGGTTTTCCTTTTCCCATTTTTTGTGAAATAATTTTTTTAGGGAAGTAACAGGTGCCCTGGCACAATATATTTTAAACTTTTTTTTGTGTCTGTTTTGACATATATTTTTTGGTTTTTATGAAGGAGGGAGCGTCTATTATTGTGATAAGGGTAAAGGGTCCTAATGACTAACATCAGAGAGTGTATTCATCCATAAATGGCAGTAAGAGTGCATAATTTAATTTCTTTTTGTATCAGAAATTGTAGGTTTATCATTGTTTTCGGTGTTTCTAAACGAAAGACTAAGCTTTATGTGAGGAATTAATTAGTACTGATGATAATGGAGTATTAATGGCTTCATATGAAGTTATAAATCCCTTGGGAATCTAGTCTCATTTTCCGCTTTGTGTAATGAGTCCAAAAGGTGGTCAATCGGGCTCCCTCTAATTTTCAGGTTATGCGACGGCAGTCATTACTGGATAAATTTGTTAAAAGTGGCTTTTATTTTATTTCGTTTTATTTTATTTTGAGCAACTTTCTGGGAATTTTGTTTTGTCTAGATGGTATCTCGACAGTAGGATTGAAGAATATATGGACTATGAATATTTTACAAATTTAATTGTTGTCGTACTTATTGGAGCATTACACGCCTACAGTGTATAACTTCTGTATGGCGTGTCTGGAGCCTTCTTGTACAGTTTCTGATGAGTGTGATGGCAAAGCATCTCTGTCATGAATACGTCTTTTTTTCTCTGTAATCTTAATTATATCAAAATGAACCCGTACAATATGTAAGCATTCATTTATACTTGATATTTATGTTGGAACCATTTCATGTTCTGGGAAATGTGTGTGGAGACTAAAAATGTGTTTGATATGTTGGAATTTTTTAGTAGTGATGTCAAATTAAAATTTTGAGAGTATGATTGAAGTAAGTAATAGCAGATGTGAAACATATTTAATCTATATTGATCTAATGATTTCAGATATAAATGCATTGTTTTACTTATTCATATGATGTATGAAAGATGTATGAAGATGTTTATAAATATTTGCAGTGATAATATATAGATGTATATGCATATGCAAACTTGGCTGACAGCCTACTTCCCTTAAGAATCTTGTGTTCAAGTTTGAGAATGGAGTTGGTGGGTAATTTGTAAGCATCCCAAATATGTTCCCAGTGGCTTGCTCTTTCGTATGTGATGGCTGGAGGCAAACCACTCAAAGCTCGCTATTCCAACATCTAGAATGAAAGTTACATTCCTGACTGGCAAATGCCTTCTCTTCTTCAAAGAACGAGTACTTCAATTCTGGTGAAAATGTTGTTTTAGTTTGGTAAAGTGCCATTCCCTAAAAAGAACAGCTCTTCGTTGGTGCATGTATAAGAGCTTCAGAATATGGCATCACTCGGAACTTTTGCAAGTGAATTTTTTCAAATGTTCTAATTTTTCTTGGTATAAGTGGGCCCTTGATGATTGGAAATTCCCTTCCAGAGAGGTGACATATAGGTTGGAATGACAAGGACACTTGTATAATGCCGGTGGATAAATTTTTTTATTTTATATATATAATCTTTTCTTTTGCTCTTCTTCAATTTTTCTATTATTTTACTTTTTGTAATATTATCCCATATATTTTCATCAGATTCATTTTTTTAATTATCTTTTTCATTTTTTTCTCAAAAATTGTTGGTGACGAATTTCAAAATTTGCTGATTGTTGTTATAACTCCTGTCTCAGCTGTTAGGGCCTATATCAAATGGGTCTACAGTCAGTGATCTTGGAAGCAAGAAACTATCTGTATTTTCATTATTTAGTCAAATCTGGAGTGACTCTGTTCCTAGCAGAGGTAGGCTGACATTTACCCTTTTTTTCTTTGATATGATTCATGTTTTCCGATCTTTCAAGAAACTGTTTGCTAAACAGTATTTGAGGATGTAGTTGTATTAATGTTTGCTGATCTGCACAGATGCTGAAGAGCCCAGATCGTTGAACACAAACAAAATGAATCCTCATAGTCACCCCAAGGCAGGTACTTGCCCTTGCATCAAGATCATCCCTAGAGATTGTCATATCTCATTTTGTTATGGGATTGTGTTGTGACTATTTCAAACAAATAAATTTCCTTGGTTATACTCGTTCATTATATTATTCAAGAACAAGTTATTATGGTTCTGTCCTCTGTTATATATGATGTGGAAGATGTGTCATTAGTAATTTGTTTGGTTATTTTAATTGTTGACTGCAGTTTATCTGGACATTTTGTTGATAAGAGTAGATCTCTCCTCTATGCAACTAGTGACAATAATTGTAGCAACCACTACAAATATCTAAAGCTGCTTGCTTTTCGTTGCCTGAATAGAAATTTGGAATTCTGGATGACTTGTTTTATTTTTGAAACCTGCATACTGAATATCCTGTGAAGTGAAAACTGTCACATTTTCTGGTATTTAATTTTGATTACAACTCAAGCATGTGAGATCACTCATCATTGGTGAATTTTATGGTAATTAGCAGCTTGTTGCGTCAAACTGCAGATGTTATTGCTGCTAAATTCTTTTATGTTTGATGTAGTTGCATTCCAGACTTGGATTATTATTGGCTTGCTCATTTCAATTTGTGATTTTGTTCGGCTAACAAATGCTAACAACACCATTACATGTCCCTGTTTAGATATGCATTTTGTTGTTTAATTGTCTTTGTTGTCAAATAAGAAAACTTCCAGCCTTTTGGATAGTGCAATTTTCATTTTTCTATTCATCCTTTAATTTTTTCAAAGTCAGGATTGTCACTCCTAAGCTACTATTATGAGCGTTGAATTTTTTATTTTTGATTTCTAATTTTATAGGTATTTATGTATATTTGCAGGCATTAAGGGAATGCCATCTAGCCCAGTTAAAATAAACACCGTCAGTCATGCCGGGGCAGGTATTTCCAATGTGCAAATATGAATCTCCATGAGAATCTTTTAAGTTTATGTCACATTATTTATGTTCAGTTGCCAATTTTTATTTTATTTTATTTGGGTGCAATTGCCACTTAATTCTCGCTTCATGAATCCATCAACTTTAAGATATTGTGATGGAATATGTAATTTTTGTTTGTTTTTTTAAGGCCATGATTGGTATGCATGAATGGAATAAAATAGAAATGGAATGAATTAAGAGTGGAATGAAACTAGAAAAGAAATGAGATGATTTACTATATCTCTCACTTGTTATGCACAAAAATGCCATTAGGAATAAGAATGGAATGAAATTTTCATTCTATTATTTTATTTTGTATTTAAGAATGATAATTTAAAATAAATATAATGAATTAAAGATAAATATTTATAAAAAAATGGACATTATTGGAAAATATTGAATTAATTATTATAGTTTTTGTTATGAGTATATATTTAGATATATGATAAATATTTAATATTTATACAACTATACAATATTTATATTGCTTACAAAAATTATATATTTATATATATAGTAAGTACCTGAACAAACATTTATAATTGATCTTTAATTTATTTATTAATAATGCTTAATATTTGTTGATATAAATCTTGTAAATCTAAAAATTATTTAAAATTATTTTAATAGTATAAAATATAAGTCATTTCTAATAATGTGGGAATGAGTGAACCCATATGGGTGGGGAAGAATGAATATTCCTTATTTTGGGAATACTGATTTCTTGTGGAATGATGATTCTCCAATATTTAATCATATCAATCGTAGGAATAAGAATGACATGGGAATCGCCATTCTATTCCTACCCCTGTATACCAATCATGTAGTAAGAGAAGAAAACAAATAAGTTCCTTATATAATTATTTGCATGTATTTTTGGGTTTTGTTTTCTATAAGACTAGTAAATTACATGGAAAATTTACACTGTTTTCGTATTTCAAAATATAAACTATTTATCGCACACACACAGAGTTGTAAAAAATATGAATATGCTATAAAAAATTGATTTTTGTGAAAAAATCACTTTAATTTATTATTTGTAAGTTTAATTAATAATGTTACATTTCATTAAATTATTGCTTTGAGGCCTAATCAATCGATATTTAATTAGATTAAGAAAAAGATATATATATAAATTAACAGCTATGGCGTTCTAATATATACAAACATTAGTAATCATGCTTAAGATTTGATTAAGTAATATTTAATTAACATAACAATTGTCAAGGAATTGGACAAAGGGTAATGCCTCATAACTAATTAGTTATGGAACCAATTTTGAATAATGTGTGTATTAATCCATTTAGTTTCTTGTAATTGTATTTGCCTGATTAAGTTACAGAAAGTAATAACAAATATGTGTTCAATTGTTTCTCTCAAAATAACATAAAACACATAAGAACCCTCAAGGACATTGATATCTTTTATATATATATATATATATATATATGTTGTTTTTTTTCTTCTGTTCCCATATTCAGAATACAATTTGAGTTGCTAAGTTGTTAACAAACAGATCTACTCTACTGCTGTTTTACTCTTCACTTTTTTGGTTGACTCATGCAATATCCTCCGTTTGAGTGTAGTTTGGAGCCAATTGTGTCAAACTTTCCATTTTTGGAATGGGCTTAGAACAAAATCAAACTTGTTACATGGTACTTACACAGGGTCTTGATGCCAATCGTCTTACCATATCACTTGATATGTTTCATCCAGTGGGTGGAATAGGTGCAAACTGGGGCTCTCAATCATCTCACCGCTTGCCACCAGAGACAGTGGTGAGAATGCTAAGAGAGAATGGGATTCAAAAGGTTAAGCTTTTTGATGCCGATTATGATACATTGAGAGCTTTGGGCAGATCAGGAATCGAGGTTATGGTTGGCATTCCGAATGACATGCTTGCATCTCTAGCCAGAAGTTCCAAGGCTGCTGAAAAATGGGTTTCACAGAATGTGTCTCATCATCTCAGCACCAACAAAGTTATGATCAGGTGAGTCTATAACTTGGTTTGTCTGGAAATTTGAATTCCGTTGATTTAAATTTTTTGTTATTTTTGTATATGAAATTCTATAATAAATTTTTTGTTTTTTTGTTCTAAAACTGAATATAGTTGTCCAAATAATTTTTACAATGTCTGATGCTCTTAAGGATAACCACCCAAGATTGTTTGTAATCAGTGCGAAATGTTGGAAATAGATAAAGCGGGGTTCCTAATTTACGTTACAATTACAATATTTCCTCAATTGATGTAATGGTCTAAATATAAATATTTACACGGTTTAAAGAGGCAACAAGTGCAGAATATTGAAAATAAGAATGCTGATTTGAAATCTATGTGACATTTCTACTCAATATCACTGTTTAACTAGACAGATATATTTATAGTGTAAAAAATTTGAGAAACGATCAATTTCTTTAATAATCTTTGTGCTAAGACTAAAAATAAGATCGAGGAGGATGGACATGCTGGAAAATTCAACTCGGTCTGAAGTTACTATCCAATATTGCTATAGGAATTTTAAATAAGACATTAGGGAAAAATGAGCATTTATGTATTCCACTAAATTTTTTTAGGTAACATGTAGGTAACTTTCTATTACCATCAATCAAATTCAATTAAATAAGATAAATTTAGCTTGATTATTAATGATTAAATGTTGTTTTAAAATGAAATTTATTTTCAATATTTTAAATAGGACTCATTAAAAGAGATTCATGTGTTAATTAAGCTGGGGCTTGGCTAAATCTATATTTTCTTTAAAGCATTTTATAAGATGATTGAAAACTTATAAGATGGTATATAAAGCATTCAATATAACATTTTTGGGAACAAACTTATAAAATCTAAAAATAAGATATTATGAGTTTGTGAGTGCCTTTTAAAAAGTTAAATATTTCTTATTCGTTTTTAAAATAATATAATAGAAATCTTATGAGATCTACATAAAAAACCTCCTATGAAATGTCTTAATTAAACTTAGTCAAATACCCTAGTACATGAGAGCTAAATTACAATTGTAATTCCATCAGCAATTTATTGAAGATGCCATGTGCATAGCATGTGACCATGAATTTTAAATTCTAAAGTGATCATAGAGGCAATCAAATATGCAGTTTTAGTCTCATAAGAAGATAGGGATACATTTCAAGAATGATCTCTTATTTAAAAGTTCTTCCACCTTTGGTAATTTAACAAACTAATACATAACATTTGTACATGGTCATCAAGTTCGAACAACTTTGCCACTTGTTATTTGCTAAGTCAATAAAAATAATTATAATTAACTATGCTGCAAGTTAAAGCTATTGATATCTCCAAGATTGTGCTTATATTCAGTTTTTGCCGAAGGGTGAGTTTAATTTTACTAGAAAGAAATTAAAAACTAGAAGTCTTTTTAATCTATTTTAGTGAAAAAAAGTCATTTACATGCAATGTGAGAATCTCAGCTCTACAACAGTAAATAAAAGAAACTCAACAATTTTCATTGCGTCTCTTTATAATTTTACCCAAAATTCTAGAAAAAGTAAAAAAATAGAAGTATTTTTTCTTTATTTTTTTGTTTAAAATTGATACCAATTTTTTTTAAACATAAGGATCACATTCTTTTTTTTTTCCTTATAGTTGGGACCCTCAAGATAGACTAAAACAATGTTACCCTCGATGGGAATAAAAGTTTCATATTTGCCTCGTAAAACAATGTTCGATCATTCTCTCATGAAACTCACTTCATCAAGACTTGTCTTTTTAAACTTGTAGTGTCAAAATATTTTTTATTTTATTATATAAATTTGTTCTAGACCAAAACAAATTGTGTGCACACATATTAGCCTGTAATTATGTTTTGGATAGAAAGTCTCTTTGGCATAATACAAATTAAAATTAATTCTTGTTAAAAAAAATTGCAGAATGGTGATTTTTGGCAGAAGAAACCACTATTTTAGATTCTTCATACAAAAAGTTACACATCCTTTATTTAATTCTAGATATATATATATATATATATATATATATAACTTTAAAGACATGCATCTGGTCTTATAGGTATGTGGCTGTGGGAAATGAACCCTTCTTGGAAACATATAATGGAAGCTTTCTTCAAACTACATTCCCTGCTCTCAGAAATGTTCAAGAAGCCCTGACAAAAGTGAATCTTCGCAACCAGGTAAAGGTCACTGTCCCACTCAATGCTGATGTATACTCCTCTGCAAGTGGCTTCCCATCGGGGGGTGATTTTCGAGCTGAAATCCATGAGTTCATGGTCCCAATTGTCAAGTTACTGAGTGATAATGAAGCACCATTCATGGTCAACATATACCCCTTCATAAGCCTGTACACAGATTCTGACTTCCCCGTTGAATATGCCTTTTTCGATGGAAATGCGTCGCCCTTGAATGATGGTGGTATGACTTACGACAATATGTTTGATGCCAATCACGACACACTTGTGTGGGCCTTACAAAAGAATGGGTTTGGAAATTTGCCCATTATTGTTGGTGAAATCGGTTGGCCTACTGATGGCGATCAGAATGCCAACCTACAGTATGCACAGCGATTCAACCAAGGTTTCATGACTCACATATCAGGTGGTAGGGGAACCCCCATGAGGCCTGGTCCAGTTGATGCTTACCTATTTAGCTTAATAGACGAGGATGAAAAGAGCATTCAGCCTGGAAATTTTGAACGTCACTGGGGAATATTTAGGTATGACGGACAACCAAAATACGCCCTCAATCTTGGCACCGCAAATTCGAGATCTCTGGTCCCTGCAAGAAATGTGAACTACTTAGAACAGAAGTGGTGTATCATGAAGCCAAGCAAAAGTCTCAGCGATGCTCAAGTTGCTCCCAGCGTAAGCTATGCTTGTGGGCAAGCTGACTGCACCTGCCTCGGTTATCAAACATCGTGTAGCGGTATGGATGCACGGGAAAATGTCTCCTATGCTTTCAATAGCTACTACCAGAAGAGCAATCAGCTTGATGAAGCCTGCAAGTTCAATGGCCTGGCGACGGTCACCCGAGCGGATCCATCGGTTGAGAACTGCAGGTTTAATATCATGATCAAGCCGTATTATGGCGGTGCAGGAAGAATTTCAGGCTGTGCTCAGGGAATATTGGCTCTGGTTGTGAGTCTAACCATCTTTTTGGTGACTGGTTTGTGATTTCTGAGTTTGATTGTGGAAGAACACTATCAGTATTGAGGCGACAATTTGCCATGATTGACTTCTTTTTGTTAATGTAGAGTAGTCTGGCATTATTATTTGTGGTATTAGAAACAGATTGCTCCCGACTGCTTCGTGCCTGATAAATGGAAATTAATTATTTGAAATTTGTTTTACATTTATCTAGTTTTTAAAGGATGGTTTTTATTGCACATTAGGAATTTAAAAGTAAAAATAAAAATGATGATGACAATAATATCATGGATGATTGTATAAATCTCCCTTGATTCGGTGGATGTATAACTTCTGGTTTATAAAATTGTAAGCATATCCATCCTAACCTTTATTGTCACCTTGCATATAACCTCCTTATTAATATTCATAATGGAAAAAAGTCGAGATCATTCGAAAAAGGATTTCATTAAAAACTGCCTTTGATATTCTTATTTCAAGAAAGTAACTTGTTTTATACCTCCTCAATGACATTGTCTTGAGTTAACAAAATTCTCTCTTAAAATCTTTGTCGAATTCATAGAAATTCGTGCAGGCCTTTTTACGTCACTTTAATTTCCCTTGAGAATTAAAAAGATCAAAATGCATGTTACATATAAATACATAAGATTTGTTTGGATGCAAATCATGGCCAAGAGGAAAAGTGGTGCCAAAACTTAAAAATAAAGTGTGTGTAATAAACATCCAAACATAGCCGCATATTCTAATTTATGTTTCGAGAACCCTTTCACAACTTGTATTTTCATGAATTCACAACGAGTACAACAATGAAGAGTAAAGAGAAAAAGAGACGATGACCAAAGTCTACATGCAAACCCTAACAGCGAGTATCTTAATATCACTATCCCCGATATAATACTCCCCCGACTGTTAGCCATCATAGTGCGGGGATTCATGCCATGCTAAAACCATTCATTTGAGTTAAAGGCTAAAACATCATGCACGTGTAAGGCCAGTGGGGGATCACCTTACAGAATATTGGCACGTAAGTTCGTATTTCTTGGTGGGAGTCTGATAATTATGTGTGGTAATATCTACTTGGAAGTCACTGGGCGGACAAACACACACACACACACACACACACACACACACACACACACACACACACCTATGACCGACTTAATTACCTGAATCTGCAGCCTTGTAGAGATTAAGAACATGATGATTATACCAAAAACCATTTATGTGATACGCAGAAGCAAATTTGTCTAATCGTATAAGTAGGATATCCATAATCAACATACAAAAATTGATTAACACGCCACAATCCAAATAAAAATTGTTTTTAATTGAATCGGAATTTGACTCGCAGGAAATTCATGTGGCTCAACAAATTCAAGAAAATCAAAAAGAAAATTTATTTACTAAATAAAATCAAAACTCAAAAACTTTTATCTTACGAGTGAATAAAATATGTACTTTTAGTAAAGCGTACTAAACCTTAATACTAAAGCGCACATAGATTTAAAATACATTAAAAAGTCGACAAAAATAAAATGCATTAAAATAAAATATGAAAAATTGATCTGTTGATGATCACATCAACCATACGACGGAGTGTTTAACCATCTTACTTAGGATGATGACTATAACTCCCGTACCAATCTACGGAGTAATGAACATAATGCTGAAAAACCGCTGTATGAATTATCCTTGTAATAAGGTACAAAACCCTAATTTTCCTGTATAACATAGAGGTAGGAAGAAGTTGCATCCGGTAAAGGATTTAGTAGTAATATATATAATTGAGGTGTAGAAATAATAATCAGAGGCACGTGTATTTTTGAAATTGTTTTGACCTATAGACGCCCAAATAACAAAAATGATTTGATGGTAGAATTTCAAAAGTCGGATCTCTTGACGTGGATACAGTTCTTTGTTGCTACATGGAGGGTCATTATCAATATATTTTTAGTTTAAAAACCAGAAATGAAGTTGAGTGACCAGTGCAGAATGCACGTGTAAGAATGTGGAAATCTAACTGGAAATATAAATATTCCTGCATGCATTCGTTTAATTTTAATTTTTTAATTATCATATAAGAGCCATGATTATACAGGTAATAGCTCGTCAACATAAAGAAGCTTTAATTTTTATCGAAAGTTTACGGTTTAATTTTATAAAAAAATGTGTTTTATTTTGAAATTAAATGAGTTAAGAGTGGAAAGTAGGAGGAGCCCATTGAAATTGGAATTTTTAATTGAAAATTCAATTATGGTGTGTGGATGGTTATAGTATGTCAATACCTAATTTTTAGGTGACAGTGGACAATATATGCCTACTTAATTGTTATTGTCTATTGAACTAGTTAACCTTATCAAATTTTGGGAGCTCGTTAATCAAATTTTTAATTAATCTTTTTATCGATGAATGCTTTAGGAATTAATTTAAGCCCACAACTTATTATTTCATTCTAATTTTCGTGTGAAATTTTAGAGAAATGAGTAAAAAGAATAGGAAAGGGGATATGTTGATAGGCGACCAAACCCTACCTAAACATTTTGGATACCCATAAGAGGAGTTATTATGCATGTTGAAAAAGGGATTTTTATGCTGGAAAATTAGTGCAGAAAATTCCTGAAAATATGAAAATTTGGTAAAAAAGAAATATAGGCATTCTAGGTTAATTAGAATTTTGCCATACAATTAAATTATCAAGATGGGGAAGTTCACCATGATTTGGAGACTAGAAAATAAGGAATTTGGAACACAAAAATTCATCCGAAATGGCCTAAGAAACTATAAAATTATGTATATAACATTAAAGTCTTAAAAATATAAGAAAATTAATGTCTTTCTAACTCTTCACACAACCCTAGGTATTAATACTAATTTTAAAGTGAAGAAACCCTATTTGACACAAAAGAGGGCTGACGGCCGCGTAGAAGAGTTGAGGGATTTTCTTGGCCTCCAAACACAGCGATTTAAAGTAATTTCTATGCCAAATCATTTGTCTACAATGTATACATGCAGGAACTATAATTTTTCATGTATAGGGACTTGAAAATGTGAATATTTGAAGGTTTACATGTGGTTAATTCATGAAGAGGGCGATTGGGACTTGTATACATGTGTAGGAATTAGAGGAAGCGTGCATTGGCAGACTGCGTGACAATATGAAACATGTCCTAAATCTTTTCAAAAATGATGAATACACTTAGGTTATGATTTTCATAAATTTTAATCCATAGATACATGCCTAGAAACCTTAAGAACAATACTATACTTGAGTTTTGATAGGTGGAATGATGTGTAACAGAGAAACATTGCCAAACAGTGCTTTGCGAGAACTTTGCATCATGTCGTGATCATTGGTGTGACGGCCCACATGTGAGAGGGTTGATGAGCTCTTGGATTGGACCACTAGGTTTGGAGGCTTGCGCCATGCAGAGCAACCCTCACTCGGCTTGGTTGTGCAATCGACACTTGTGATCAAGAGGTGTTGGTCCACAACCGTGAGGCTTGATCGTAGGACCACGGGCACTGAACAATTTGCATAATTTATGTAGTTTGAGTTGAATTTTTCATTTTTGGGACCAACTTATGCATAAATCCTCTATACAAAAAGTAATGGGATGTGGAATACAATAATTGAGAGAACCCAAATAGGAATAAACACGACAAGTTGAAGATGAAGCATTGATTAGCATAGCATGCCAATTGAATCAAGAGTTGAAATGGGTATTGTGTATGTGATTGATTAGAAAACCAAGAGGCAGTAATCGAGGAACTTATTAAATAGAAAGATTGAGCGAGAGGCGAGTAGTTACACCATGCCGGTTTTATAATTGTTTTCTAAATTGTCTGTTGTTACAGCTAAATTGTTGCTACGCTTTTAAGCTTAATTTTGAATGTGTTCCTATTTGTTAAAAAATATAAACTTAATATGTTGTTTTCTAAAAGCTGAAATCACTATTATCTTTATTAATATTTATTATTTTTGAAAACTTGGATGTGAACTAGTTACAAATGAATTGTCTTAAACTGAATAAATTGAAATCAAATATATGTAATAATTATGAATGGCCACTCATGTGATGTCAATGAGCATAAGGAACGAGTTTTTCCTTATCAATTGGTAATAGATTAACACCTACCCAATCGGGTAGAAGTATTGGAATCAACAATAGGTGAAGCTAATATATAACCTTACCAATTGGGTTATAGTAGATTAGAGTATCTTCTAAGTAGGGTTGAAGCCTTGAGGTGGTGGCGGTAAAGGTGAATACAACGTGACCTTTCTTAGTTAGAAGTATAGGTTAAGGTTCTGATCAGTATAATGAAAACACAAAAGATGCACCATTATGAGTTGGCTGGGAAATGAGAATATATGGATCATGAGAATGATGGAATGGAAAAGTTAATCATGAATTGTCTCTTACTCATGTTACTTGAATGCATTTAATTTTTTTACTTATCTATTTTAAAAATGTGTATTTTTGAGCAAAGTATATATTTTTTGAAAACTGTTGTTCTTGCTCATATCTGATTAATAGAAAAGGTAGGTGCTATGATTTACTGGGTGATATTTTGCTCACCACCGTTAGCCAATGTTTTGTAGAGAAAGCAAATGACGATAAGCAGACCTAGGGATGGTAGGAACGAGAAAGAGGATGAGGACTTAGCTATGCTATAGTATCATAATTGCCATTATTATTACTATTGGGACACTGATGTAATAGTTAGGTTTCTATATTCCATTGCGTATTGGATTGCAGATATTACAACAGTTGTTACATTGATTTCCTTAGATGATTGCTATTTGATATTATTGGATTAGTTTGCTTTGGTACTGTTGATTTTGGTATTCACTAAGGTGATTCTCGAGTACTACTGTGTCATGGTCTCAAATTCAGTGCGTGACAAACACTCATTGAAGTATTTATTTATTTATTATCAAATAACAAGGGAAATGTCACATGTGGTTGTAAAGGAATTGCTTTCTCAAATTGTTAGAAATGACCATTGATATCATGGCCTAGTTGTTAAACAATGCTTTTAGTACATTTTAAGTATGAGGTATTGAATTTAGATTCCACTAAATGGATGGACATTTGCTTCATTTATACAAATTGATTTTGCTGACAATTGGTGAATGAATTGAATTATTTAGCTGATATCATTTTAAGATAATGATATAAATATTATTTCTTAAAATAAGTGTCCGAAATTATATTTGATTGAAAATTATTGCATATAACACACCAAAGCCATATATGTATGGAATTTTTTTTTCAAATTAACCTAAAAAAATTTCTATTTGTCAAAATAACCCGAATTCAATTTGGTTTATGAAAATAACCCAATTCTGTGATATAAAATCACAGAATTGGTTAAAAATTTAAAAATATCTATTTCTGTGGTTTTGGATCATGAAATTGCCTCGATTTAGGTGATTTTTGTGATTCAAAATCACAGAAATAAAAAATATATATATAACAAACCCAATTCTCTAGTTTTGAATCATGAAATTGCCTCGATTGGAGCAATTTTCGTGATTCAAAATCAGAATTCTCTTGATTCGGCGATTTTCGTGATTCAAAATTACAAAAAACAAAAAAATTAAATATAAAAAACTATGTCCGCGGTTCAAGTTCACGGAAACACATTTCCACACACTTGAATCGCAGAGATGCCAGGTTCGTCAGCTTTTCCAGACATTATTTATGGTGTTTTTGACTGTGCCTATTTATTGTACACCTTCCTTCCTCCCCTTCTCTTCTTCGACAAAACTCTTTCCCATTCCTCTAGCATCTCTGCTTTTTCTTCCCATTCCTCCAGCATCCCACTAGTCATTGAACACATCAATAGTGAGTTACCATTCTTCAATTTATAGCAATAATTAATCAGTTTGTTTCATTACTTAATCTCTTTTTTTTTTTTTTGTAAATTTATAATTTAATTTTTATAGTTAAAATACATAATTTTATTTATGTTTTTTAATTATATGTTTAATATTGTGTTTAGTATATAAATGTTTAGATATTATTTGATAAATTTTTTTATACACTAATTTTAAATTAAATTAAAAATTTGTTCAATTATTTAATAATTTAAACTTATGTTTAGTTAAAATAAATTATTGCTTAATTGATTAAATTTACTGTTTAAAGTTGTATTTGATGTGATATCAATTTAAATTTTAAGATTAGTCTAAAGAAAATGTTGGTTTGAAATTAAATTTACTTTTTCAAATTTTATTTAAAGTTGTGTTTGATTTACAACTTTGAAAATTTAAAATTTATATTCTAAAGTATGTATTAAATTTTTGTTATATAATATAATTTCAAATTTTTTATTATATGTTTTTATTTTTAGTATTTTTAGAAATTTTATTATATTCGTATATATTGAATATGTGAGTATGTTATTTTAGTTAAGAAATGTATTTGAATTAATTTAACAATTTAATAGTTTAACAATATAATTAACAATTTGTTTTATATTTGACAGATTGATATGTGTATATTTTACGAAAATTATACAAACTTTGTAATTTATTTTAATAATTTTAACATATATTTAATTAAATATATAACAATTAATTAGAGTTTATTTTAAATATCTATTTACATATCATTTATTATATGTTAGAGTGTAATACATTTATTTTGAATGTATTGGTCGGCTTTGAGAATTGAGATTGCGTTTGGTTTTTAGATTCAGGAAGAGTTTGGATGGTAAGATTTAATGCAATATTTAATTTGAAATTCCTAAGGTATGTACACAACTTTTATTTTATAATATATAGATATATTTTTTGATTATGTGTATATGCTTTTTGGTTAATGTAGAAATATTATCATATTTATACATGTTTAATATGTGAATATGTTGTTTTAGTGAGAAAATATTATTGAATTAATTTAATAATTTAGTTGGTTGTTGCAATTGATTTTTTTGGATTTTTTGTTGTTTGATATGTATGTTTGAATTAATCAGAATTTTAGTAAGTTACTTTACTACTTGATATGTATGATGTTTGATATGGAGTTTATTTTAAAGATATAATGAATACATTATTTTTAAAGATATAGATAAATTTTATATATAATTCATAACAATTAAATTATCTACTTAATAGTTTGGCTTAATCAGAAGTATAATTAATAATTTAGTATGCTGCTTTATTCTTTGATATGTATGTATAAATTAATTAGAAATTTATTTTTTATTATATAATTTCCATATGTATGTGTGTATTTTTCATAAAAATTATATATGTCTTGTATTTTATTTTAAAAATTTAAAAATACTTTTTAATCTAATATATAAAAAAGTATTTAGAGGTCATTTTAAATAAGTATTTACATATTTCATATTATTTTATAACAATCAAATCAGTTTGAAAATTAGATTTACCTTCAAAAAAATGTTATTAATAAATTTAGTTGACTAAACACGATGCGTAAAATGAATACATGGACTTTATTTTAAAGATATAGATAAGTTTTATATATCATCTTATAACAATTAAATTATTTACTTAATAGCTTAACATAATTAGAAGTATACGGAAAATAATTTAGTAGTTTAAATACATAATTGGATAATCCATGGAGTTGATAATATTTTTTTTTGTAACTTGTTTTTATAAAGATATGTTGATTGTTGGAGATTATGTACAATTCATGCTATATTAATTGATATTATTTTGTGACATGTAAATTCTGTTTAATACGACTGTGAGCCACGTACATTAGATATCATCTCTCGCGATACGAACTTAATACGGCTTTTTGTAAGATTATACCAATTGAGTGGTGTTGATAGTAAGAGATTTGAATTGAGAGTTTACACGCCATTTGTGCTAAACCATAGAGATAGACATGATAGAGCCACTATAATTAATATGAATACCAACGACAATTTATATTTTTTTTCTAAACCCTATTAATGGATTCCATTTTTTAGAGTTATATTTGGAGTTCTATGAGACCCTATATCCTCTAGTAGATTATGATTTCATTCGTATACCACAAATGAGCAATTAAGCGAGCTACCGTAAGTCACAGAAGGTTTGCCACAGATGAGAGTTCACGAAAGTCTCAGAGAGTAACATTAACACATGGTTTTGCAATTAGATGATATATTGAATGAGGAAGATGACCTAGAGATAAAACTGCCTAATGATATGTTAAAGGCATTTGGTGATAGTTTTGGACAAGATTAGGGTACCACAGATGCATTGTTAGATGATGACACATAAGAGGAGGATGATGAGGGACTTGTACATGTAAGTACATTGGAACTGACAGAGGAACAAATTAGCTAAGAGTATGTTGGGATATCAACTCAACCTTATATGCAGTCAGATTTAGGTTTAAGGCAACATACGTACCCATCCACTGAGTTCTTGCAAACCATTATTGGTGATTGTGACTAAGATTCTCAGGACATTCCTCCTACTACATGGGGCTGATTTTATGAGGAGGATAGTGGAGAATTTCTTGCGGGTATGAACTTCAATGATAAAAATTATATAATTTCAGTTGTTAAAGAATCTCATTCAGCATTGCATAGTATGAATACAAAGTGGTAAAGAGCACATAAGTTCTGTGGAGGATGAAATGCAAGCAAGCTGAAGAAGGTTGTAAGTGGGGTTTAATGGCTATTTTGAAGCCAAAGTTGGGTTTTAGACAAATTACAAAATATGAAAGTCCGCACACTTGCTTCTAGAGCACAATGTCAATGGATCACAAAAGCCTAGACAAGAACACCATAGCTCAATTACTTTTGGGTATGGTTCGCTAAAAGACATCGTATGAGATTAAATTTATCATTTAGACAATAAAGGATAAGAATAGGTTTGAAGTTAACTATGTTAAGGCATAACATAGTTTAAGATGGGCTGGTTAGATGGTGTATGGCACATGAGAGAGTTCAGTTCAGAAGTTACCCACATATATGACTGCCCTGCAAAAGTACAACTCTGGAACTATTGTGGAGTGGTGCCACATTGAGAGTGGTGCTCATAGTCAATACACATTAGGGTATGTTTTTTGAGCCTTCAAATCGTGTCTTGATGGGTACCAATACTACCACAACGTAATTAATGTGGATGAGACACACCTGTATTTGAAATATAAGCATAAAATGTTTATCGCTGTGGCATTAGATACAAACCACAAAGTATTACCATTAGCTTTTGCTATTGTGAACAAGGAGAGTATAGAGTTATGGCACTAGTTTGTGGATTTGATCAACCATTATGTTGTCCGTGATAGGGAGCACGCCTGTCTTATCTTTGATCATCGTGCGGGCTTACTTGCAGTTGGGGAAAGGGTTCCTGCCTTTTAAGAACCACATGGGACACATGTCTATTGTTTGAGGCATCTTTGCTCGAACTTCAGTAAGGCATTTAGAAGCCAAGCTCTAAAAGATCTATGGAATGCAGAGTTTGAGCACGAGCTATCAAAGTTCAATAAGTGCATGGAAGAGATCTACAGAATCAATCTTGATATATGAAATCGGCTTATGAAAATTAACCAAGCAAAGTGGATACTACTAAATGATGGAGGATGGCATAGAGGGATCCTAAAAACAAATATTTTAGAGTCTCTTAATGGAGTTTTGAAAGGTGCAAGGCAGCTTCCAATAACCTCAATTGTTCAGCTTATATTTAATTGTGTTATTGGGTTCTTTTTAGATAGACTCACAAAGGCGACAAACAACAAGGTAGAGGGTTGTGATTGGCTAATGTGACCTGCAAACAAATATCGAAATGCAGAGAGGGAGTCTATTAGGCACAAATTTTAATTGATTGACAAGCATGTGCTTTTTGCTGATGTTCGAACTGTGTATCATGGTGGGCGTCATGGGATTAATTATGTTCTTTGTCTTACGCGGCACCAGTGCAGTTGTGACAAATCGACTTCGAGTGGGATTCCATGCTCTTATGCTATCTATGTGTGCCATCGATATTGTGTGAACTCGTAGGAGCTTATCAGCGCCCATTATTCAATTAATGCATGGATGGGGACCTACTATGGTGAATTTCAAGCAGTGTGGCCCGAGAACTATTGAGACCCTGCATTATTTCAATTAGTGCATAATGCAGAATGTCGACAAGTTTGGCGTAGAAGGCGGGACTGAACGATTCACATTACAAATAAGATGGATTGTGAGCAAGTACGTGTGAGGCAGGCTCTTAA
The DNA here is from genome assembly GCA_019155195.1 of Avicennia marina. Lineage (NCBI taxonomy): Eukaryota > Viridiplantae > Streptophyta > Magnoliopsida > Lamiales > Acanthaceae > Avicennia > Avicennia marina. Next base: position 12,692,349 of record CM032754.1, on the reverse strand, counting down.
ACATGCGAGGCAGGCTCTTAAATGTGCAGAAGCAGAAATTTTACGTAGGAGAGTCTAGATAGTCAGTAGTGATGCCTTGTATTTTAATATGTTGTTTACTAAAATAAAGATATTTAGTTGAAAATGTATGGGTCTGTAATTTTGTTTTGTAATGCAAATGATCAAATACTTATTTAACTTTTATTTAATATAAATGTCTTAATATATCTATATTTTTGTTTGCATGCACCAACACTAGATTTAATCATTTTTTCACTTATGGGTGAGTATGACAAAAAATTTATTGAAATAGGGTAGCCAATAATTTCAAGTATTTTGATTTTTAGTAATAAATACTAAAATATGGTATACAAAAATTTTATTAAAATAGAGTTAGCTATTTTTTTTAATTTTAATTTTAATTTAAATTGTAATTTATAGTAATAAATATATTTGATTGATATATATTTTTTTCATTTTTTATTTAATTCACTTGAAATATTTAAAAATATATTTTTAAACTAACACCTATTTTTTGCTAAAATTATAGGATGTCAGCAGATATTTCTGCTCATCTTAGTCCGATTGATAACTTAGTGTTGTGTTTACAGGAGAATCACTGCTTAGAGGATGTTTGGATTGGCACCCTTAATAGATGTTTTACCCGATAGGTCCCTGATAGCTACTGGTTGTGCTTTAAGGACGGGAACCCGAGAATGTGTTATATCCTTCATCGCATTGGCTTGTACGACGTATATAGATGTGGTGTGTTACAGTTAGATTACTACCTGATCACGACATTAGTTGAGAGATGGCATTGAGAGACACACACATTTTACTTCATGCCTAGGGAGCTCACCATTGTACTAGAGGATGTGGTACAGATATGGCATGTACCAGTAGAGGGTGACCCAGTCACTAGCGCAAAGCCCCAACTGACACGTGCGCAATGGATGCAGATTTGTATGGAGGCATTAAGTTGGGCATTGAGAGATCAGGATTTCAAAGGTTATAGCCTTTCTCTTGTACAAATTGTATAGTACATAGAGTTGCATCATTTCATGCAGATAGTACACAACTAGATGTACAACGGTGGGCTCGTGGCTTCATTTTACTACTATTAGGTGGCAGTTTGTTCCCTGACTCGTCCAATGACTAGTTTTGGCTGCTCTACCTTGATTTGATCATTGACTTGGATAGTGCCGACTGTTACGGTTGGAGTAGTATAATTTTGACATGCCTATACCGGAATCTCTGTGTTGCTTGTTAGAGAGGGTGCTCGTCCATTTTTGGCCCATAGCTTCTTCTACAGGTATGTTTTGCACACCTTGTATTCACATAATAGGATTTTGATTTCAAATATGAATTAGATTGTGATAGTAATTGTATTGCTAATGATGCAAATATGGGCATGATCTCGAATACCAAGACTTGCACTACAGATTGTAGGCCACTATTCTGACCTAAGTCCATTGACTCTACCTGATGGTGAAGAACTTCTGGCAGTGCGGTATGGTGCCCCGTATGATCCTATCACACTGTTATTAATTTTTTAATCACTCACTCTTGAATGCATAATTCTTTCTTTTGCCTTTGCTTTTCTTCACAAATATAAAGATGGTCTTGTGCATGGAGATAGATGATTGAGACTGGTAGCCACAGCATACGAATTTTTCAAGAGATTTTGAATTATGAAGCGCACACACAGGTTCGTTATCAAAACATATATTATGTCACATTATCAGTATAATGTTTGATTGAAATAATCATCATAAGGTGTTTGTTGTAAACAATGTGTAGTTTAACTGGTGACCATATGCTTCTGTGTGGTTATTGCATTGCCAGGGAGATTTGTGCATCATATGTGGACGTACTTGGGTCTACTCATCCTGTATAACATTGTAGAGATGCACCGGCCAGAGCTAGTTTTACGACAATTTATGATGGTGTAGGACATTACACCTACTTTCTGACTCGATGAGGATCACATACACACCATTGATCGTCGTAGAGGGGGTTTAACAAGAGATTGTGTTATATATCATCAGGCATACATGGATCGTTGGCGAAATCTAGCGGTGGTTGTACGTAAATAGAGACACCATAGTCATGTGCCCCAACTAGCGAGTGGGTACATTGATTAGTATTATCGAATTACTTGTCGCAAGATTACTGCACTAACCACCTTCGTAGAGTATGGATTTCAACCCAAAGATGGTTCCTGGATTGATTATGTGGTACCTAATTTCAAATAATATTTATTATCTACTTCTGTATATTTGACAGCAAAAATTTAATGTGTATTGAAACACTTATCCATTTTCAGGTCTATGAGTTGAAGCAGTTCTTTATAGATGACGATGACAATCATTGTGCTCTGGTTCTTTCACACGGTCATGTGAGGTAGGCCAGGAAATTGTGTGCCTATATTGAGGTAGATATCACCTTTATGACACGTGGCATGTCTGCAGAGATGCGTTTGTCCATGAGCAGGCCTAGGGTGGAACAGCGCAGTTGACGTTGTTCTGTATCTTATACTATAGTATCTTTGGACTTTGATAGACCATCCACTTCGGCTTACAGTGTAGCACAGGTCTTTTACACACTTATTACATCTCAGCAGTATGATGATGTTTACATACTTGCTCCACCAGATCCATCTATACAGAATCTATACTCAGTGTAGGTGATGCAAGCTCCTTACTATTCAAGAGATAGTGTCTGGACACCCATGCAGTACTTTGGGCCACCGGAGAACTATGAACGTATTTTTCATACATCACTTGTTTCATGGAGTAGCTACTAGTCGCATGGGGAGATGTAGTAGGACGATACATTCGACCATTCCACTGCGTCGTTATATGACAGCACGTCACTGATTCAATATGTTTGTTTGAATTATTTTCAAATTATCATGTTTCATTATTCTATATTTGTGACATTTAATATTATTACCTACAATTTAGGTATAATTAATTACAAATTAGTAATGTACATGTGATTGTAAGTTGCTTAAAAATAGATAACAGTATTAAATCATAATTATTTACGTGTGGAATTTTCTTATAATTATATGGTAATTAATTCTATTTTTTGTATTAATTTTAATTTCAAAATAAAAATTCTATTTTTTTTTTAAATTTGTACCATTATTTTTTTATTTGTTCTCTATGTATAATAGTAATTATGTACTCAAATTTATAAAATATAAAATAAAAAACATCACGCTACTTTCCGTGATATGATATCATGGAAATGACAGAGCATTTTCATGATTTTGTATCATAGAAATAACCCAAAATACCCGACGTCGTGATATGAAATCACAGAACTTATTTCCGCGATGTTATATCATAGAATTGGATTATTTTCATACTCCAACTTGAAATCAGATTATTTTGACAAATATAATTTTTTTTAGGTTAATTTGAAATAAAAAAACGCTATATGCATGTACAATATTTCTTTTCTGAATCTAAACATATGTTTCTTTTCCATAAATGAATAATAGTGAAACTTGAATAGTGTATTATTTTCTCAGCAAACAGAATTTAGATCCGATTATAGTTTTATTAAAAAATATATAATTTTAAAGAAAAAATAATTAATATTTTAATCACAAAATTTATAATCCCTCCCAACTCTCATGAGATGGATTATTAATACTATACAAATGACACATGATCAAAATGGATCCTAATTTAATCATAAAAGCAAAAGACATTGGATCGTGGGCCATACTTTTGCAACGAAAGAGTACACCTATAAAGGCATATGCTTCACTAATATATTTTAATTTGTGGAAGTGAAAAATTCTCCAAAATTCAATAGATAGGCATGAAATCACTAGAAATGTTATATTAATGAATTTTTCCATGACGTGTCTTTTTATTGTAAAGGGCACTACAATGACATATATGTAGCACATGGCATAAAGTGATTTTCTTTTTATCTTTTTAATGTTTTAGCGGATTTTTTCTGTAATTATTTTTTTGGAGCTTTTGTTCCATTTATAGGGCTAGGAATTGCATTTAACACTTTCAAATGATAGCAGAAAGCATTTAAAGACAGCTTAAAATTTTTATTGCTTAGGGTTTCATGTATCAAAAGAAATGTAAAGTTGTGTCTACACATTTGTCACATCGAAACTCAAATTTTATAACTTCAAAAATTGTGAAAAAAATCATCCCAAAAGAAAGAAAATTTTTAATAATATGCTACATGAAATTAATAATAAATTTCCACTATTATTTGAACCATGTCATCAATTTTATTTTCTTGTAGTACTAGACAAGTAGAAGGCATGATAATATGTAGCCCTTACAATTATATATGTTTCTGAACCAACTTGCGGCATTAATATATATCACAATCTACACAGCCAATAGACAATCAAATAAATAAAGACTGCTCTTAGTGACAAGTTTCTTCATCAAAGAAGGATTTCTCACTTCTTGTACACATTCTTGCAAATCTCCCCAGTTCCCACACTTCCAATCCTTGTACTGCTCATACATGTAAATACTTGATTGCACACATTTAGTACTAAAAAATCATTGATGTAAATTTCTTCGAATGAGGTTGGTGCATTTAGTTGCAGCAAAAGCACAAAAAGAACAAGTTGAGGAGTCGAAGATAGAAAGACGAGAAGAAAAAGAGGACATATATTAAAAATTGATGCTTGGAAAGGGTAAATTGAGGGAATTATTGACAGAAAGTAATGATGATATAGAGAATCGGAAGGACTTCTTGTAGTAAGACCACACACACACGCATTGTAGTTTTAAAGCTTTGGAAAGAGGTGGCTCTATTATTTCTCATCATTTATGTTTTCTTTCATTTGTTTTTGATATGAACATGTGGAAGCAAGAATCTAAACACACGATTGGGAAAGCAAATATAAAAGGATAAACAATGAGATTGAATTTATCTTTAACTGAACAAAAACCTATCTCGCTTGGAGTAGACTCTTGAAGCAAATTGAAAGAAAAATCAAACCAAAGAACCAAACACCATGCCACGGAATGATGGCCACGAACCACCGAAAGTAAGTCAAATGGCCTGATTTGTTCCTTGAGCTTGGGAGTTATTCACACTCAAACATGTAGTAGGAAAATGGAAGGAAGAAAATTCTTCATTCAAGTGAATAAAAATGCCAAAGGATCCACACAAGTGTTGTCCCTAGAGTGTTTATAGCCAGTACAACTTAAACCCTAGATTAAATGCTCTGATGGGTCAAGTTAGGCTGTTAAATGGGCCTCTAATGGAAAAAGTTTGAAAAATAGTCCAAAAAATCGGCTTTCCTTCTGATTTTGATTCATTTGGAGGTCTTCTGATTGATTGCATCTTGCTAGAGATTGATCTGCTTCGATCCCACTACTGTAAAATCGTAATTCCAGAAACCGCCCAATGCAATCCCAATCTTTTGGATCGATCATAGCTACTTGCAATTGTAAATCTAGAGACTCCCATCTTGCACTGAGGTTGATGGTGGACTCTTGGGATCAATCGTGCTCGTGGCTGATCATAACTTTAGAATGCCCAACTGACGATTGGTCTCCTTGGATTGATTTTGGTTGGCTTGGATCGAAAATTTAGAGTCCACTTGAGCTTCTTGGCCTTTCCAAGCTAGAATTTGACACCAAGTTCCAATCTTTGCCTCTCCAAATTCATTCAAGTGCCCTTCAACCCTCCATTTAACTATGAAACTCATAAGGGCCTCCTTAAATTTATGCGTATGTGATCTTGTAATAAGTTAGGGTAGTAATGCTAGGGAGTCTTGGCTGTTAATGTCCACATTATTCCCTTCCTCTTGTAAAGGTTGTTCCATCAACCTTAGGTTCTTCTCATCATTTGAATCAAAAGGAGCCAAGTTAAACATTAACTGTGACACTAACACCATACTGACTTGGCAACTCAAACTTGTAGGCATTATTTCCAATTCTCTCCAATACTTTTAATGGGCCATGTCTTCCTTTATTGTGGGAACCTCTCTTTCCTAAATGAAACAACACCTAATCACTGGGTTCTAATAGAACTCTTCTATGTCGTTTGTTAGTTTGTTGCTCGTATTATTAGTCTCTCTTCTTCAAATTCCAATGCACATTCTTATGCAACAACTTCACGAACATCGCCCTAGTTTTTCCATTTACATTAACTTGTTCACTACTAGATAGTGGCAACAAATCTATAGAAGTTTGAGAATTAAATCCAAACACAACTTGAAATGAAGAGGATTGTGGGCAGTATGTGTGCTCTTATTATAGGCAAATTCTATGTGTGGCAAGCATTCTCAAGATTTTAAATTCTTAATGAGACTAGCGAGTAGTAATGTATTTAAAGTCCTATTGACCACCTTGGTTTGCCTACCCATGCTAGTGTACAATTTCTTTAAAGAACAAGTTAGCCACATGACTTGCATCATCAGTTTTATGATAAGGAATGAAATGAGCTAATTTTGAAAATCTATCAATAAGAAGAAATATAGCATCATGACCATTCCTACTCCAAGGCAAGCCTAAAACAAAACCCTTAGAAGTATCGATCCACGGGGCTTAGAGTGTAGGGAGAGGAGTGTACAAACTGTAAAGATCTCCACGAGACTTAGCCTCTCGACATTTCAAGCACCAATTAATGATTCTATCTACGTTCCTCCTCAAGTGTGGCCAATGAAAGCGGTCCTATAAGAGGCTTACAATTTTGGTGACATTGGAGTGTCCTATTAACCCTCCATTGTAAGCTTCGTTAACTAAAAACTCATAGAATGAACATTTTGGCACACAAAATTTTCCATCAAAGTAAAAGTAGCCATCTTCTTGAAAATCTCTATCATAAGGTGTAGTTTGTTTCAAAGCATACATAGCACCAAAATCATCATTATCTTTATATAACTCACGAATGTGCCTAAACCTATCATTTTATTGTTTAAAGTGGAAATCAAAGTGTGCCTCCGTGACAAAGCATCAGCAATAACATTTTCTTTTCCTTTCTTGCAACTAATCACGTATGGAAAGGTGTTAATGAATGCAACCCACTTGGCATGCCTCTTACTCAAATTACGTTAGCTTTTAAGATATTTCAATGATTTATGGTCAGTATGGATTATGATTAGTGTTGCCAAGTGTGCGTTGCTTGTACTAAGGAGTACAACTCATCATATGTTAGATAATTGGGGTTAGCACTACTCAACTCCTCACTAAAGTAAGCCATAGGCCTTCCTTCATACAGCAACATGATGCCTACCCTAACACCTGAAATATCACATTCATTTTCAAAAATTTTGTTAAATTAGTAAGCGAAGTATAGGTGTATGCATGAGTTTTTGTTTCAAAGTGTCATATGTATCCTATTATGCTTAACCCCATTTGAACTTTTCATTCTTCTTAATCACAGCCATAAGTGGGGGTAGCTATGGTACTAAAATCTTTAACAAATCATCGGTAGAAGTTAGCTAAGTCATGGAAGCTTTTAACATCTCCAATAGACTAAGGTGACGGCCATTCTTGAATGGCTTTTACCTTTTTGTTATCAACATGTATACCTGTGAGCTAATAATAAAGCCCAAAAACACACAATGATCTACACAGAATATACACTATAATTTTAGCATACAATTTTTCCAGCCTCAAAGTAACTATCACATTATGTACATGTTCAACATGCTCATTCATTGTCATATTATAAATCAAGACTTCATCAAAATATACAACAACAAATTTTCCAATAAAAGCATGTAGGACACAATTTATTAATCATACAAATGTGCTAGGGGCATTTGTAAGACCAAAAAGCATCACAGTCTACTCATACAATCTAAACTTGTTCTTAAATGTTATTTTCCAGTCATTACCTTCCCTCATTTGAATTAGATGGTACTCACTTTTCAAATTAATTATGGAAAATATGTTAGCTCTTTGCAACTCATCTAACATTTTTTCTAAGTGAGGAATAGGACATTGATACTTTACCATGATGGCATTTATGGCTTTACAATCAATACACATGCACCACTCATCATTCGTCTTTTGCACATGTAGGACTAGTACCGCACATGGGCTCATACTCTCTCGAACCCATCCTTTTTGCAACAATTCCTGTATTTGGTGTAGGATTTGCTTAACCTCTTCTAGGTTCACCTTGTATGAACGGCAGTATAGAATAGAAGCTCCAAGCACTAATTCAATTTAGTGATTAATCATGCGAACTAGTGACAACCTACTCAACAACTTTTCTAGAAAGACATCTTAAAATTCTTGCAAAAGTGGAACAACAAATTAGGGAAGGGAGGATGTGTCATCATCAGAAATGAGAAGGTCTTCCTTGTACAATAATAGCACCATTAGATTCTCATCCTCACATGCTCTCCTTACATCCCTCACTCTTGCTAATGTAACCTTTTTTCCTTCCCCATCGATACTCTCTCTTCTTCTCACCAGCACCCTTACTAGCTCTCTTCTTTCCCTCTTCTCTCTTCTTCCTATGTTTCTCTAACTCCAACTTGTACTACTTGTGCATATACATTTAGTCTTCATGTACTTGTTTTGGTGACAAAGGTGCTATGGTGACCTTTGACCACTAAAGAGGAAAGTGTACTTGTTAGTGACCCCATCAAAGGCCACCTACTAGTCAAACTACCATAGTTGCTCCAATAGGATGTGGCATGCTTGCATCAAAACCACATCACATCGAACCTTATTCAATATCCTTTAATCTTGAAGGCTACCAACACCTACTTTGTGACCCTAACCTTACCACTATTGTTCAACCACTGTATGCAGTAAGGTTTAGGATGTGTAGTGCTAGGCAAGCTCAACTTCTCAAGTAATGTATTGCTAACAATGTTGGTGCAACTCTTACCATCCACAATTAAGCAACATGTCTTAACTTGTACTTGGCACTATGTGTGGAAGATATTCTCCCTTTTCTCATTATCTAATTCCTCCTTAGCTTGTGCACTAAAAGGCCTCATAATCACTAAATTGAGTCCTCTGTCATCTTTTCATTTGGCTTCATCAACATCTCTATCATTCCTTTCTTCTCTACCATCTTCTTCACTTTCATCAGTAATGATTTCTCCAACATTGTTCAAAATCAAGGTTTTCTTGTTAGGGTGTGGTACCTTTGATGAAGAACCCTCCTTAGTTATTTTCTAAGCTTTGGATACACTAGCTAACGGAGGTCATTCATCCTTTCTAGGGAAGGTCTTAGGACCCAATCTGCCCAATAGGGGTCCACTCCACCCCTCCTCTTAAGTTGCTTCTTATCCAAATCTACGTAGTGTTGCAACTCCATGATGTCGGCAATGTCATGTTGATCCCACTTAAAAACCTAGACATGGTAGCCTCCCAATCCTTCACCACTTCGGCTCTCATCATCAATAGTTCTATTTCTTTGTAATAAGCCTCCATGCCTTGAGACCCTTGTGGCAATGCTTGCAATCTTTGATAAAAGTCCCTGTGATAAAGTGATGGTATGAATCTCCTCCTCATGGAAACCTTCAACTTTGTCCAAAGTCTAAGTGGGCTCTCACCAGCTCTTCGTTGGCTCATTAGCAACTGATCCCACCAAACCATTACATAAGCGATGAATTCTACCTCTACTAACCTCAACTTTCATTGCTCCATGTATTGGTAACAATCAAAGACCATCCTCGCACATCATTCCCATTCAACGTATAGCTTGGGTTCCAACTTTCTTTGGAAGGGTGGAACCTTGAGCTTGATTCCTTTAAGCTCATCCTCATCATTGTTTTCCAATCTCCTCTTTTGTTGCCTCATGGGTTCATCAAAAGAATTGTTTTGGTAGTCAGAATAATTATTCAGGGACTGTCTCTCCATCCTTAGTCCATGCTCATGATCCCTAACTCGATCACTGTGTGGCGATGGGTCATCTTGGGTCCTTGTAGTTTGGGAGGCTTCCACCGTTTCTTGATGGTCATGCATCCTTTCAACTATCCTAGAAATTTGTTGCATCTCCCTTTGAATAGCCTCCAACATTAACTTCATGTCATAAATTTCTCCTATTGAACCTTCTTGGCTATTCGACATGATGAAGTAAAAAGGTGAGAACAAACGTACGTGTGTGTGTGAGTGTATAAGGAATGATCACAAAATGTAATCTCAAAATCACTGAGGTAATCTTACTAAGCCAACCCAATGTTGTCTCAAGAAATTTAGGGTGGTTTCTAGGCTTAATGTTCAACAAAAATCATGAAAAAGTGTAGAAAAACAAGAAAATAGGGCTTTGGATTGATCATGGGAGCAAGAAGATCAATTTGGGTGAAGAAACAAGGAATGCAATCGGTTAGAATGTGTATAGGCAATGTCAATCGGATAGGGCAGTGTGTGATCGATTCGGCTAAGCTGTGATCAATTGCAACTCTAAAAGCAACAACTAGGGTTTTTGATAACCCCGATGGTGCAATTGATCTGAATAAGGTTGAGATCAATCTAATGTCTGATCTTGATGAAATGTTAGTCTCCAAACAGCACTGCTCACTATTTTCTTCTTTTCCTCTCTCTTTTTTTGTATGATTTTTCTATTTCTTCCTTTTTTTTTGTTCTTTTCTTCGATTTTCTTTTTGTCAAAACAATACACAAACTTCCAACAATATTCCCACAAAATACAACCAAATTTCATCACCAAAATTCATCATAAAATAGTCTAGAATATATATATACATATATATATATTGAATTTTTGGATTAAGTAGGAGAAAATAGAAAAAGGAGGAGAAATGAAGGAAAGATGGAGAAATTAACTCAAATGGAACCCCAAACAATCAAGCGGATTAAAAACCCCGTTAACTAGCTCTAATGCTAATTGATGTTGCATGCGAGGGTAAGCATCGAAACACAAGATTTGGCAAGGAAAACTAAAAGGATAAATAGTGAGATTGAATCTATCTTCAACCAAACAAAAACCTACCTCACCTGTGGTAGACCTTTGAAGCAAATTGAAAGGAAAATCCAACTAGAGAACCAAATACCACACTATGAAATGTTGACCACAAACCATCAGAAACAAGTCAAATAACTTGATTTGTACATTGAGCTTGGGAATTATTCACACATTGATGCAGAGTAGGGAAATGGAAGGAAGAAAATTCTTCATTCAAGTGAATAAAAATGCCAAAAGATCTGTACAAGTGTTGTCCATGGGGCGTGTATAGCAAGTACAACTTAAACTTTAGATTACAAGCTTTGATAGGTAGACCTGGGCCGCTAAATGGGCCTCTAGTAGCCAAAAATTCAAAAAATAGTCCAAAAAGTTAGCTTTCCGATCCATTGCAATTGATTTGGAGGTCTTCTGATCAATCGTGCCTTGTTGGAGATTGGTTCGCTTCTATCTCACTACCACGTGATCTCAATTTTAGAAACTACATAGTGTGATCACAATCTTCCAGGTCGACCGCAGCTACTCGTAATCGTATATCCAGAGAGTCCCAACTTATGCCCAGGTCGATTGTAGACTCTTGGGATTGATCATGCTTTTGGCCGATTGTAACTCTTGAATGCCTAACTGATTCAGCCCCCTTAGATTTATCTGGTTTGGCTTGGATCGCAAATTTAGAGTCCCTTTGTGCTTCTTGGCCTTCCTAAGCTGGAATTTGACACTAAGTTCTAGACTTTGGCCCTCCAAATGCGTCCAAGTGCCCTTTAACCCTTCAATCAAGAATGAAACTCACAAGGGCTTCCTTAAACTTTTGCACACATGATCTTGTGACAAGTCTAGGTAGTAATGCTAGAGTTCTTAGTTCTTGATGTCCACATCAGTATTTTGTTGTAAGGGTTTCTCTAGACAAAGTGAGTAATATTAGCTTCTTACCTCATTAATTATAAATAAAGGGATAAATTTTAGAGTGATGTGTTTGTGTGTGTGTGTGTGTGTTGTTAGTTCAGTTAGGTTGATGATAATATGTGAAATCATAGGCATTTTTGTACCCTTACTGTGCTTAATTTATGCAATCATGTGGGTAAAATGAAAAAAATATGTTATCAGGTATGAATTACATTGAGTATTATCATGCATGAGTTTTAGAATGAGAATTGTCATGCATGTGTTTTGAAATGAGAGTTATCATGATTGAAGGGATTAAGTAGTGAATTTAAAAAGATGCCGTGCTTTGAAATGAGAGTTATCATGATTGCGGGAACGTGTTTTGCAGTCGTGGAATTGGACCACAACACGTTTTGGAATTTTCATGATTTTGAGCCGCAATCATGAGATTCTGAGCCATGATCACAGTCTTCGGTGGTGCAAGGCGCGATCGTGGCGTTCAGGGCCAGAAATGTTCAACTCTCGTTTTTCATAATTTTCAAGGGTTTTTTCAACTTTCCACACTTCTACATGTCTACTAGGGTATCTTAGGCTATAAATAAGAGATCCTCTATCCAAAAATGGGGATTTTCTAGGTTTTTTTAGGTTTTAGTTTCTTTTCCATCTTCTAGAACATAAAAATATAAAATTAAAGCTTGGAGGAGGGATCCACGCCAAGAGTTGAAGAAAATTCGTTTTCACACAAAGCAAAATCTGAGGAATAAGTTTTTATAGATTTTTCTATTATTTTGATATTACTTGGATGATAAACGGTTTAGAACCTGTTTTTATTGAATTTATTATTAATTTCTAAATCCTTCTTTAGTCACTTGTGTTTGTGTTTGGTGTATAATGTGTGCAGGAATTTCAATTAATTATCTTTACATGGTTATTCATAATTGTGGGTTTGGATAGTAATTGAGGGATATTGGCTACTTATCTAATTATTTGTGGGAATGCTAGAAATAACAGGAGTGAAACTTGTGCGCTAGACATACAATTTGTGAACACTGACTCCTTGAGAATAATAGGAGTGAAATCATAAAGTTAATGTAGAAAACCATTGTTAATCACTAATTTGAACACTTGACTCGATTTAGCCTAGAAAAACCAGTTAAAATATGGAGTTAAAGTTATAGAAAAATTAGGGAGAATATTCTGTAGACATTAGGATTAACAATCTATAACCAATGCAATTAAATTGATAATTAATGTAATTTGACATGCATAGGAAACCAACACAACACAAATGGCTAGATTCTTCAATCTTTGGCACTCTAATACTTTCATCTAGTGTACTTTGTTCTTAGTGTTCTCTTTTAGTTTTTTTTTCTTTCGCTCTAGTCTTGAGACCTAACTAATAAGAACTCGATTAAATCAATAGACAGACAAACCCTCCTTGTGAATACGACACTCGTAATTGTCTAATACTAGTTATTATAAATTTAAATTTTGGAGTGTAAATGACATGTATCAAATTTTGGCGCCATTGCCGGGGAGGAAGACGAGTGCTATTGAATATTCTTAGGGATTGCTAGATTAGACCGTGTTTATTTTATTATTATTATTTTTGCTTCCTGCTTTTTACCTTTCTTTCTTCCATTATCTTTCTTGTTCTTTCTAATTACCTTCGCATTATATTAGTCATGGTATTATTTGTCTAATTTAATTCTTGTTGGTGAGTGTAATTGCATGCGCAATAATAAGAGTATTAATTTTGAGCTTGACCCCAAAATTAAATGAACACTGCATAGATGTAGAACTCTTTTCCAGCAAGAATAAGAGATGGTTGAAAATGACCCACCATAAGAACTTCCTCCTCCACCACATCAACAAGCAATAAGAGACTACGTGCAATTGGTGATGAATCCAAACATGACAGGAATTGTGAGACCACCAGTGAATGCATATAATTTTGAACTAAAACCTACACTAATCAACATGGTGCAGTCAAACCAACTTAGTGAGGCCCCACAAGAAGACCCGAATATACACTTAGCATCTTTTTTGGAACTATGCGATACTGTAAAATTTAATGGAGTTTCTAATGATGCTATTAAATTAAAATTATTTTCATTTTGTCTTAAGGACAGGGCTCGACAGTGGCTAAAATCTTTACTACTTGTGAGCATAGTCACTTAGCAAGACATAGTGAATAAATTTTTGGCTAAGTACTTCCCACCAGCAAAAACAGCACAACATAGATTGGAAATTGGAACATTTAAGCATGTAGAGTTTGAGTTACTGCCAGAAGTGTGGGAACGATTCAAGGAGCTACTCAGGAAATGCCCCCAGCATGGATATCCACTTTGGATGCAGCTACAAACATTTTATAGTGGGATATCTAGCAAATTACGTATTGTGCTTGATGTAGCTGTGGGGCGCCCTTATGAATAAACTACCTAAGGATGCTTGGGAATTGATTAAAGAGGTGGCAGCCAATGTGTACCAAAGGCCAATAGAGAGATCTACAACACGAAGGGTCACCGGCATGCATGAGCTAGATTCAGTAACAGCCTTAGTAGCGAAAGTGGAACTCCTTTCCATCCTCAGCGTTCTTCATTTTCATTGAATCTTATTAATGATGTAGCTAAGATAGGCCTCACACCCTTTTCTAATGGTTTTCTTTGCTTCAGCTGTAGAGATTAGTGAGTTGACCTTACTGAATTAATATTTAGTGTTCCCATGAATGGAAATCCTATTATTAACGGTGGAAAAAAATTTACTACGTTGTTTCTACAATCTATGTGGATATGTGTGCAGGACCCCATCCAACACATGAGTATAGAAGTGAAAGAACAAGCGTCGGGCAAAAAAAGCAAGTAAATTATGTAGGCAATGTGGGGACTCGAGGCAACAATCCATATACAAATACCTACAATCCAGGCTCGATGAATCATCCAAATTTTTCCAAGAAAAATTCTCAAAACCCACCAGGCTTCCAATCACCATACTAATAGCAAGAGAAAAAACGGTCCTTGGAGGACATAATAGGCAATCTTGTGAAGTCTATTCACAAAATGATAGGTGATCTTGCAAAAACTCAACAAGATTTTATGCACCAAACTGACATGCTCTTGTAGAACCAACAGTCATCCATTAAAACTTTGGAGGTGTAACTCGGCCAACTAGCAAAAGGGATGGCAAACAAGTTAGTAGGTATGTTATCTAGCACTACTAAGACTAACCCAATAGAGCATGTGAAAAGTGTGCAGGTGATAGAGAGTGAAGAGGACAAAGAGGATCCACCTACTAATGCCTAAGAAGAAAAGAAAAGGGAGGTCAAGGTACAAGGAAGGAACCAAAAGAAGTGAGTATTCTACCTCCTTATAAGCTAAGAATTCCATACCTACAAAGACTCATTCTTGTTGAGCTAAAGGAGCAGGTAAGTAAATTTTTGAATAATTTTGAAAAGTTAAACATAAATGCTTCATTAGTTGTAGAAATTAAAGAAAACCCAAGTGTGGTGAAGTGCCTGAAGGATTATTGAGTGGAAAAAGAAAGTTAGGAGAAAGGGAGGACAATCGGGCAAAGGAGAATATTCTGCCATTGAAGCTAAAAGATCCAGGGAGTTTCTCCATCTTTTGCACAATAGGAAGCACCTCTTTTGATAATATCTTATGTGATTTAGGTGCTAGCATTAATGTGATGTTATTCTCCACTTTTTAGGCACTCGGTATGGAGTTGGTGAAGCCTATGTGCATGAAAATCAAGCTAGTAGATCGATCAATGACAAGGCCACTCGGATTTGTAGAAGATGTTTTAGTAAAGGTGAGCAATTTTGTTGTCCCCATAGATTTCATCATAATAGATGTGGAGGGCAAAAAGGGGTAAGGTATCATCTTTACCCACCTTTTCTTAGCTACCATAAAGGCAACAATAGACAAGGAGCAAGGTAGTTTGACCTTACACGTTGGAGCTTAAAAGGTAACAATTTTTGTATACCCAAACCCCTTGATCACTCAACCACAAACAAAAAATACAAAGAATGTGTTATTACTTGAGTGTAATAATTACCCTGACAAGTCTGCAAAGAAAACTATGGCTAGCAAACAAGAAGCACAAGGGTCAGTGCAATCACGGCATTCCAGCACCAGAAACATTCAACTCACATTTATCAAAATTTTCAAGAGTTTTTTTTGACTTTTTACAGTTCTACACGCCTCCTAGGGTTTCTTGGGCTATAAATAAGAGATTCTTGTGTCAGAAAATGGGGATTTTTTAGTCTTTTTTAGGTTTTAGTTTCTTTTCCATCCCTAAAACATAGGAATATAAGATTAAAACTTAGAGAAGGAGGGATCCATGCCAAGAGTTGAAGAAAATTCGTTTCCATGCAAAGCAAAGTCTTAGGAATAAGTTTTGATAGATTTTTCTATTATTTTGATGTTGCTTGGATGATAAACGGTTTAGAACTTGTTTTTATTGAATTTATTATGAATTTCTAAATCCTTCTCTAGTCACTTGTGTTTATGTTTAGTGTATGATGTGTGCATGAATTTCAATTAATTATCTTTGTATGGTTATTCACAATTGTGGGTTTGGATAGTAATTGAGGAAGATTGGCTACTTTTCTAATTATTTTAGGCAATATGAGGAATAACAGGAGCGAAACTTGCGCACTAAACATATAATTTGTGAATACTAACTCCGTGAGAATAATAGGAGTAAATCATAGAGCTAGTGCAGGAAACCATGGTTAATCACCAACTTGAACACTTGACTCGATTTAGCCTAGGAATACCTACTAAAATCTGGAGTTAAAGTTATAAGAAAATTCGGGAGAATATCCTGTATACATTAGGATTAATAATATGAAACTAGTGTAATTAAATTGATAATTAATATAATTTGACATGCATAGGAAACCAACAGAACACAAATGGCTAGATTCTTTAGTTTTTGGCACTTCAATACTTTCATCTGGTGTATTTTGTTCTTGGTGTTCTCTTTTAGTTTTATTTCTTTTCTTTCGATCTGGTCATGAGGTCTAACTAATATGAACTTGGTTAAATCAATAGACACATAAACCTTCCTTATGGATACGACACTTGTACTTGCGCAGTACTAGTCATTATAAATTTAAATTTTGGTATATAAACAACATGCATCAAATGAGTACACCAAAAGAGAAAGAAAAGAAATAAAACAAAAACTAAAAGAAAAGAAAGAAAAGAGTACCTTAATGAGTACAACACAACACAACACAACACAGCACAACACAAATGAGTAGCAGAGCGAAAGAAAAGAAATAAAACTAAAAGAGAACACCAAGAACAAAGTACAATAAATGAAAGTATTAGAGTGCCAAAGACTGAAAAATCTAGCTAGTAGTGTTGTGTTGGTTTCCTTTGCATACCAAATTTCATTAATTATCAATTTAATTGTACTTGTTACAGATTGTTAATTTTAAAATCTACAAGATATTCTCTCAAATTTTTCTATAGCTTTAACTCCAGATTTTAGTAGGTATTCCCGACTAAATCGAGTCAAGTGTTCAAGTTGGTGATTAACAATGGTTTCCTACTTTAACTCTATGATTTCACTCCTGTTATTCTCATGGAGTTAGTGTTCACAAATTATATGTTTTGTATGCAAGTTTCACTCTCATTATTCCTTGTATTGCCTAAAATAATTAGAGAAGTAGCCAATCTTCCTCAATTACTATCCAAACCCACAATTGTGAATAACCATGCAAAGATAATTAATTGAAATTCATGCACACATCATATACCAAATACAAACACAAGCGACCAGAGAAGGATTTAGAAAATAAAAATAGGTTCTAAACCATTTATTATCCAAGCAACATCAAAATAATAGAAAATCTATAAAAACTTATTCCTAAGACTTTGCTTTGCGTGGAAACGAATTTTCTTCAACTCTTGGCTTGGATCCCGCCTTCTCTAAGTTTTAATCTTATATTCCTATATTTTAGGAGATGGAAAAGAAACTAAAACCTAAAAAGAACTAGAAAATACCCATTTTCAGATGTAAGGATATCTTATTTATAGCCCAAGAAACCCTAGGAGACATGCAAAAGTGTGAAAAGTCGAAAAAATCCTTAAAAATTATAAAAAAACAAGAATTGAACATTTCTGGCACTGGAATGCCACGATCGTGGCTCAAAATCTTGCGATCATGGTTCAAAATCACGAAAATTCTAAAATGTGTCGTGGGCCAGTTCCGCGATCGCAGTCTTGATCGCAAAAATTCCTATGTTTGACTGCTCTGGTGGCGTTCATGTTTTTGTGTGTAACGTCTTTATCCGATGTCCGATTGACCTAATTTTTGCACTTTTGGAAAGCCAGTTCATTTTTATTTTATTTTTCAAAGTTTCAAATCAATTAAACATTCCACCAAAACACAGTATCTTTCCAAATTCACTACTTAATCCTTGCAACCATGATAACTCTCATTTCAAGACACATGCATGACAAGTCTCATTCTAAGACCCATGCATAATAATATGTATGATAACACTCAATGTAATTCATACATGATAACATATTTTCTTCATTTTACTCATAGCATGCATAAATTAAGTACAATATGAATACAAATATGCATATTATTTCACATGTTATCAGTTGACAGATTAATGATGATGTTATAACACAACTATAGTGACCTGAAATAAAAATAAGCTAACATTCGCACAATTTGTTAACATAGTTTGGTGTCCAACTCTTACATTTGTGGGGTTCTTACCCAAGGTAACAATCCACTAGCTCACATGAAGAATTGTAGGAGGTCAAGTACTTCTTGATACTTAAAACGACAAACCCCTCTATGCACATAATTGACTTCTAAAATTAAGAAGGGTGGCCAAGTTCGTAATTTTGTGTATTAAAGAATTAATTAGGAGAAAAATTGTTTGCTTGAGGACAAGCAAACAAATAAGTGTGGAGTGTGATAATATGTAAAATTATAGTATATTTGTACTACTTTGGTGCTTAATTTATGCATGCAGGTGAGTTAAAAAAGAAAAAAATATGTTATCATGCATGAATTATATTAAACATGATAATTTTGAGGTGAAAAAGTATGGACATGGGGTTAATTATTAATTTTTGACATTTTCTACACTTAAAATGTAATTTCATGTCAATAAGTCAACTTCGTAACCTCAAAAGGAAGAGTTGCGGCCGCAAAAAGTGGTGATGCAACTGCAAGACTAAATTGCGAAGCATTTTGGAATTTTTGCAATCCAAGTTCGTGAAAGCTGAAGAAAGATTAACGACCACAAATCTAAGTTTGGCGACCATGGATGCAATGGTTTTTGTTAGTTGTGAGATCGAAAAGAGGCTTTGTGAGGGCGAAGTTGATGTTCATGAGGGCAGAGCGATGGCGTAGAAAAATTTTAGACTTAGATTTTGCATAATTTTGAGGACTTTTTTTGTTTTTTTTTTCCCCACTCATGCACAAACCCTAGGTACTATACAAGTATAAATACATGGTCTCCATATCTTGAAGAGAATTTTAGGCTTAGTTTTCATTCTCTAAATACTTAGATACATAAAAACACAAGATTGAAGGTTTGAAAAGGAGGAATTCACATCAAGAGTTGAAAAGCACTCATTCCCCCACGCAATGTGGAACATATAGATGAAATTTTTCTAGATTTTTTCTATTGTTTTCATGATTGTTTGAATGATGTACAATTTAGAAGTGTGTTTGACAAAATTTTCTATGAGTTTCTAATTTTCTTTCTAGTAGTTTATGTTTGTGTTTGGTGAATGATTTATGTGTAAGTTGTGATTAATTGTTTTTGCATGGTTTGTTCATAATTGTTGCTTTGAATAGTAATTAGGGGATCAATTAATTAATCTATAGCTATGCGAGAAATAACAGAAATGAAACTTAGGCACTAGACATATAATTTGCAAGCATTAATTCTATAAGAATAATGGGAACGAAATCATAAGATTAGTGAAGGCAACAATTGTTAATCAAAGAAATAAAATTCTTAACTCGATTTAGCTTAGGAATACCTACTAAAATTTACAGTTAAAGCTATAGGAGAATTCAAGAGAATATCTTTTGGACTTTAGGATTAACAATCCATAATCAATACAATTAAATTGATAATTAATGTAATTAGCATACGTAGGAAACCATCACAACACAAGTGGCTATATGCATCAACTATTGGCATTTCATCCCTTGATGTTGTGTTGGTATTTTTTGAGTGTGCATTTTTATTTACCTAATTTTATCTTTATTCCATTCATGTGACCTAACCAAAAAAATTTTAGTTAAATCAGTAGACACTTCACCCCTTTTCATGGGAATAATACTTGTACTCACCACAGTTTTGGTTTGATTGGGAATTTAATTTTGGTGTGATGACGATCCACGTCAAATAGGTCTCAAGTATGTTAATGATATAACATGTTATGTTTACTGCCTTTGTCCATCATTTTGAATTAACCCCCTTTGTATTCAACACAGCTTTAGTTATATTTCTTTAAGTATTTGATTTTTCCTTTTTACTACAGCATTCTTTTGAGGCGTTTTAGGAGGAAAAATTTGTGAATGATACCATGTTCCTTGCAAAATTTGGCAACATTTTTACTTTCAAATTCTAGTCCATAATCATTTCTCATTCTTGCAAGCCTTACCCCATCATTTCTTTTTCCCAAAAAAAAAATGTAGATATAGCCTTTTAAAAGTGTTTAATAAATCGCCTTTTTCTTTGAGAAAATTCAGCCAAATAAATCTTGAGAAATCATCTACACAAACATATATATAGCGTTTTTTTTTTTTTTAAAAACATTAGTTGGCCCAATTAAGTCCATATGTCTAGTACTCCAGTGTTTTGCAAATGTTGTAACAACTTGTAAGATTTCCTACATTGTTTCCTTTATTAACAAGGTGTGCATCCTATATTTTTCTTTTAAAAAGCACTGGTAACCCTCTTATTGGTCCACTTTTAGATGTCTTAATGAGATCATCGTAGTTGATGCCTAAGACATCAATTTCATATTTCTATCTCATCTTCGAATGATTTCAAACATGTTGTAACATTAGCTAGCGAGTAGCAGTTGTTTGATGATCTCTTTCATGTTATCACACAATTGTTTCTTTACACCGTACACATAACATCCATCTTTTGTAAATTTAAAAGAGTCCTTGATCACATAACTAACTAATACCAAGTAGATTTTTCTTTAAGCCCTTCAACACGTAGAGCGCTTTTCAACATTGGAATGCCTTTTGCTTTAAGAACTCTTTTTCTATTGACTATTCCTTTCTAGCCATCTTTAAAGGTGATAGATCCTTTCCAAAACTTTTATATTGCGTTAATGGCTTTGGAAGTCCCCATGCTTGCTCTTTCCTCTATGACCATCCAGTCTTTAGCATCCTTATAAACTCTTGCCCTCAATTAGAGTATCATGAGAACTCTATCCCATAATGATAGAACTCCTTGCCTTTTAGTCTATTGATTTGATGGAGGCCCTCATTTAAGCTTTCCAGTAGAGATAATTCAACCCATTAAGTAAAGGTGGATAAGCGATTAAGGCTTCTTTCTTTGTACTCATGATCTAACCATGATTCCACAATAGGATGATGTGGCATTGATGCCATTTATAAGCCTTGTTAGATGTTGTAATGCTTAACTGATAGATTAAATATGGTGTTGTTACACAAAAGCATAGAGAGGGTAAGCTAACTTAGACTAGGTGTTTGATTCTAAGTTAAATTTAACTTAATGATGACGCACTTCCACTAGACAAGTTTTTAGCTAATGCTTTAAATAAAAGTAAACACAATGATGCGCAATATGTTTGTGCAATTCAGTGTCAACCTCGCACATTTAACAAGGCATTTGCATAAATCAAAGCAATCCACTAATCAAAATGATTACAAATCAATCAACCAAGTACCAGTTACTTGCATCTCTCACACTTTAGCTAAATCAAGTCCATATTTAGTTTTACCTAATTGGTGTACTCTCACACTTTCTCTTAGTGAAGGGACAAGTCAAAATTCTTTTGACTCTAACTTATATGTTATTATGAAGTAAACAATATATAAGGACTTGTAAAATTCAACACAAGCATGACACGTGTGAATATCGATGTTTCTCTCAAACTAAGCTCTCAAATCTCTCAAGGGAAGGCCCACCCTAGCCTTACATGACTTAGACTTATTTATACTTGAATTTGCCTTTAAGAAATGTGTGTAGATTACCTCCTAAGCAACTTCAAATCTTTGATTGAGATTATGATCAAGATTTTTTCCTGTCAGCAGACTTGTACTGGAGTCCTAACAGTAGTTTGCTATTCCTTTGGCTTGACCTTCGATAATGTGTGGATTTTCTCTTATTTTTTTAGCATCTCCATATTTTTTATTGCCTTGTGAAGATACAATTTGACCAAACTCCAGGTTGGAATTTTTGGAGAGATTTCCCCTATTTTTAGACTCCAATAATTAGGGAATGGTCAAAGTCTTCAATTTTCCATATATTTCAAGATTTTTTGACCTTTAACTTATGGAAATTCTTGAGTTGCATCTTTTCAAGATTTTTCCAACAATATTTTTCACATTTAAGTTATGCCCCTCAAGTGCCAATTCATGCGCAAAGTATCAACAAAGAGCAAAAATAAAAAGGAGCCGACAAAAACATAATTTGTAGACACAGTTTGAAGTCAACTCCTGTATTTGTAGGGTTCTCGCCTAAGAAGAACAAATCCACCAACTCACATGAAGAAATGTAGCTAGACAAGTAGTTTAGATACTCGCAAGGGTAAACCCCTCAACATATTAATTAAGTGGCGTACATTCCTGAGTAATTTTCCCATTGACAATAGACAAATTTCAATCTATTTGCCAACCGCTCTAATCGTAGTAAAATTAAATCACGTAACGATCTTGCTAGACATCAAGTCATAAAGATCAAAAAACACAATAAGCAATAAAGTGTCTGAAAGACTATTTTTAAACTCTCCACGTTTATTACATCATGCTCTCTGCATTCCTCACGCAACTGGCAGCTAATATATTATGATTCAGTTAGCTGTTTCCTTCAATTTTGGTGTCAAAATTAGTTTCTCACCCATATTTTTTGAATAATCTCACCAGAGCAGCTGAAGGCTCCTTCCAATGTGAGATTTAATGTATCTTCGGTTCCTAAAGATCAGGAATGAATAAGAATAAACTAATTCTCCAAATTTTTGACTCGTTGCAGGTTGTCGTGGCGTCTTAAAAATAAGGAACTGGATGTTTTATCTTTATTCGACGACTTGACAAATTAAGTACCACGTCACATGCCCACTCATCAATGTACAAAAATAGCCTCCACACATATAAAAATGATCATCTTGCTTCTCAATGTTCTATGACACGTATAGTGGCATACATAACCTAATCCATTCTTTCAAGAAATCACTAATAGTATGAGCTTTAAATGTCATTAAGTCAACAAAGTGAACTAAGTATTGTTGTGTGTGTGTGTGGACCTGAAGAATTTAACTTGTCTACGATCTATGTCCATATTTATTTGCGTTTTCCTTAACATAATCTGCTTTTGGTCTCAGTCGCCATCGGTTTAATTGTGTGGCTATGGTTTTGGAGAAAAAAATCCAAGGTCGGCTTCCACCGATGGTCATCTTTCAGTTAACTTTGCATCAAGTTAGGTCAAACTCGAAAGACTTTCAATTACATTTACACTATAAAAATACCCGAAGAGAATCAAATGTTAATAACTGAAACTTGTATTTATGTTCCATAAATAAATAAATAGGAGGAGAATAACGTATAAACAAATTTTTGAAGAATAGTTCAAAGGAAATATAAGCTACTTCACAACCCAAATATTACTTCAGTTGAAAGTACTGCTTCAATAAAAAAAAAAAAAAAAAGAAAAAGCTTACATCTTGCAAGATGTATGATGCTATGTTTCACTTATGAATATCAGTATCCGTGATCACCAAATTAAACAAGAAAGTGGATTTTGATTCACGCTTCTTTTTCTGGAAATAAGGTTGCTTTTAATGAATTTTCGATGAATGGCTACACTGCCATGACATCTGCAGTACTATAGAAGCAAAACTTGCCACTACCTGCTCATTAGCTTGGCACATATATAAATAGTATAATATATCACATTATTTTTAAATTTTTTTTTAAATATCCAATTAAAATTAAGTAGTATTTTTAGTTTTTTTTTTTTTTATAACTAGCAATTTAACAAAATAAAATAATATTGCTAGTTTAGTAAAAGCACTTAGTATAACTAACTATTGTGTGAGTGAGTGTGTGTGTGTGTGAGAGAGAGAGAGAGAGAGTCATATACACACACATATACAGAACACCTAAGGAGGTGTTTGGCTAAGCTTATTTTTGATATCTTATTAGATCATATAGTCATAAAATATTTTTGAAACTTATAAGTTCAAAAATCTTATTTTAAAAATAAGCTATTAAAATGTTCGGATATAAATAATAAGATTATCTCATAAGATTTTGGTAAAATTTATACTTGTAGTTGATTATGATTTTTTTTATGCAATAATGATAAAAATAAACTAAATATTGTTAATAAAATATATTTTAAGGATATATATATATATATATATCATTTTTAATATATAAAATAAAATAACTTTTCAAACATTTAATAAGATTGTTTGATGTTTTGAAAAATTTATAAACTCACCCAAACACCTGATAAGTCTAAAGAGATGAGACGGAATTATTATAAGTATATTGTAAGATCTGTCATGTAATTAATCAATATCCTTGAAATGCGCGACAATAGGTTTCCTGAATTGTGGATTAGCATAACGCTTCCAAACTAATTGCTTGTATTAGAAATAAAAAAGGCTAGCAAGTGACATTATTTATTAGCTACACATGGTCAGACAAAGAAACCAATTTATCTCTAGTGGTTAGCCCCAAAACCCATCAAAATAGTTGATAAATGAAAGCAGGCCAGAAAGAAAAGGCTGCCGACAGCTAACCCCATTAATGTCCAACTATGGACAAACAATCAACACAATTTTTTTGATGATAATGGCTAAGCCAGCTTAAAAGATGACCATTTTTTATATCTGTACCTCCACTTGTGATTAACATAAAACAAGTGATTTTCTTGATTAAGAAAGCAACAAACTCTGTCTATAAATATTGAAGAAAGAGTTGTCGGACTTTTGACCCAAGTCGCGTTTCTTCATTTATTAAGTCGTGTTTTGTAGTGTGTATATATATAGGGCTCTTGGCCACTGTAGAAAGAAGAAGAAAAAAAAAAGGAAAAAAGGGGAGGAACTTTCGTCGGCGCGTAAACCCTAGCCGCCTCCACCATTTTCTGCCCCACACCGTTCGCTGTGTTTGTAACATTCGATTATCGTTTGTTGTATATACGACACCGACCATTTTCTTTCGATTTATTACATGGTATCAGAGCCATCGTCGGTGTATTGGTTTTGACCGGTCTTCCGACAATTTTCGTGTTTTCCGAGCATCGATCTCACTAAGTTGTTTGCTCGGCTTTGTTGTCGGGGTTCGGTTCTCCGACTGGCTGTGTAATCGGCCTTCTTCTGTTTGGTGGTGAATCCGTCGAGATTCCTGTATTTGGCGATATCCAATTCCTTTGGGTTCGTTTTCGGCCTTTTTTTTTTACTGCCTAATATTTTATTTTTTTTTAGCTTTCAGGAAATTCGGACTGGACGCTGTTTTGGGTTCTATTCACAGAACATTTTTTTTTGGCAAGAATCGACTTTACAAGTTGTGTTGGTTAGGGGTTCCTTATTCTATCACTGTTTGTCTATTCAGATATCAATGTTGCATATCCATATTGTGTTCCCGTCGTACGGGAAGTAGGGATTACTGATAACCTATTGTGTCTTTAGTTTACTGCAATTTGCTGCTGAATATATATTGCATTTGGTTGATATCACTGTTGTTTTGTGTAATCTGCCATTGCTGTGAATTGTTGAGCTACCACTACTGCAACCTTGTTTGCTTATTTTGGATACTTTATCCAAGTTGTTAATGGATAATCGTTGCTGTTTATTGCAAATATTTGTATATTGTCTCTCAAACTATAATGCAGGGCATTCCATCTACATTGGGACCGGACACATCTGTGTTTGATCCTAGAATTGAGGCTCGTTTCAACCCTATGGACCCTTGGAGTCCTTATAGAATCGAAAGTGGAGACAGCCCCATGGTGGCGTTAGTTACTGATCTATTGACTACTAAAAATTATATTAGTTGGTCCAGGAATATTAAGCGAGCTCTCTGCGCCAAGAACAAGTTGGGATTTATTACGGGTCAAATTCCAAAGCCTGGATCCATTGCTGATCCTGTATATATGATTTGTGGGAAAGATGCAATGACATGGTTACATCCTGGCTGCTAAACTCTATATCGTCATCCATTAAGTCCAGTCTCATTTTTGTTGATAATGCGAAGGAATTGTGGGAAGAATTGCACAGTAGACCATCGCAGCACAATGCTACTTGCATTTTTCAATTAAGAAAAGAACTTGCTGGTCTGAGACAGGGAGCAGACACCGTTATGGTTTATTATGGCAAACTGAAAAGTATCTGGGATGAGCTGTTAATCTATGATGAACAGCCAAATTGTACTTGTGGTCAATTGCGTATCTTGGGAGAAAGGTATCAAAGGGACTGCGTCATGCAATTCCTAATGGGGTTGAATGATATCTATTCACTTGCTAGGGATCAAATTCTGATGATGGATCCGATTCGTTCAGTCAACAGAGTTTTTAGGATCATTCAACAACAAGAAAAGCAACACCTAGTTGCGGATGAGAATGTTGAAGGTGATGTGATGGCCATGGCATTTCACAAGACCAACATTAACTAAAAACAGGAAGGAAGGAAGGATGAACCCTTCTGCACTCATTGTAAGGTCTCGGGACACTCGTTCAACAAGTGCTTTAAGGCTGGAAACGCGCAACCCCTGAAGTGCAGTCACTGCCACATGAACGGACACACTGTGGATAAATGCTACAAGCTTAAGGGATTTCCTCCAGGTCATAAACTTTATCATAAAAATTCTATTGATGACCTTGTGGCTTTTAATGTTTCAGCGCAGGTCCTCGAAGACAATCGAGAAGACAAATGCCCTTTCACTAAAGGGCAAATTCAGGAATTATTCCAATGGCTCAACAATGAGAAAGGAAAAGAAAGGCATAAAGAAGTGCAAGGGGACAAACCCAACGAGCCCACGCACTGCCTAAATGTTTCAGGTAAATGTGCTAATTCGAAACACTCTTTTGATATTATGAACAAGAAAGAAACCTGATTATGGGTCTTGGATACTGGTGTAACAAATCATATGATCTGCGATAAGTCATTATTCAGTAATAATTGGAATGAATACATGTATAGAGTCACCTTGCCAAATGGACACACTGTGAGTGCCACTGCAATAGGCAGCGTTCGATTATCTAATGATATTCTGCTTAGAAATGTTCTTTTCTTGCCATCTTTTAATTTTAACCTGTTATCCGTTAGAAAGTTAATGATTGATATTAATTGTTGCATAGTTTTCATAACTGAAAAATGTTTCATTCAGGACCAAGTTTCTTGGAAGACACTTGGTGAGGGAGAGGTAAGGAAAGGCCTTTACTGTTTTATTCAAGGAAAAGAATACAATAATAATCCCTCAAGGAACACCACTTGTTCCTTGGCGGCACAGACATCAAATTCTTATACCCTTTGGCATCATAGATTAGGACATCTTTCTGATGATAAATTGACACAAATACACAAAACTCAAAGATTCCCTTTTCTATCTGGTTGCAAATCAAATCCTTGCACCATCTGCCACTTAGCCAAACAACATAGGCTTCCCTTTCAAAGTAGTTCACACTGCACCTTAAATGTTTTTGAGTTAGTGCATTGTGACTTATGGGGGCCTTACAGTGAAACCTCTCATCATGGCAGCAAATATTTCTTAACTATAGTCGATGATTTTTCTAGATGCATTTGGGTCTATCTTTTAAAATACAAATCCGAAGTCACTGGCATTTTGGAAAACTTTCATAAAATGGTTTTTAATCAATTTTGTTCCAACATTAAAACGATCAGAACTGATCATGGAACGAAATTCAATCTTAGCTCCTTTTGTCGGCAAAATGGCATCATCCATAAAAAATCTTGTGTTCAAACCCCACAACAAAATGGAGTTGTGGAAAGAAAGCATTAACACTTACTCAATGTAGCTAGGGCACTAAAATTCCAATCACACTTACCCATTGGGTATTGGAGTGAGTGTGTATTGACTGCTGCCTACATTATCAATAGATTGTCTAATCCTGTTTTAAATAACAAAACTCCTTTTGAAATTCTTTTCCAAGCCAAACCATCATATGACCACATGAAAGTTTTTGGTTGTCTATGTTTTTGCACCACGCTCAAGGAAGAAAGAAACAAATTCGATCCTAGAGCAAAAGGTGCGTTTTCTTGGGATATCCCTTTAGTATAAAGGGCTACAAGTTGCTTGAACTGGATACCAACCAAATAATTGTGTCAAGAAATGTAATCTTCTATGAAAATATTTTTCCTTATGAAGAAATCAATAAGAACCTTGATTCCACAGACACTCTTGCGTCCAGAAATTATGAAAACACTGTTTCGATTTCAGATACTGTTCATGAAAATGAAACCACTTTGTTCCCCATTTCAGAAAACCACAACGAATCTACCCTATCTCCTACAGAAGAGGAAGCTAACAACAACTAGGATGAATTGACAAATGACACCCCCCCTTGAAGAAACTCTATTGGAACTAAAGAGGTCAATTAGAAAGAGAAATCTACCTAAGTATCTAAACGATTACTACTGGCAATAGGTTTCTTGTTTTAGTCCAAAAGATAAAGTTCTTCAAGAACCAAATAACTACCACGAGGCTTCCCAAATCTCAAAATGGTGTAAGGCCATGAACGAAGAACTAAAAGCGTTAGAAGAAAATGAAACTTGGACTATTACTGATCTGCCACCTGGAAAGAAGGCTATAGGATGTAAATATATCTACAAAATTAAACACAAACCAGATGGATCTATTGATAAATATAAAGCCAGATTAGTAGCCAAAGGATACACTCAAGAATATGGGTTGGATTATCAAGAAACCTTTTCACCTGTAGCTAAAATTATCACTGTTTGAATATTGTTGGCAATTGCCACTAAGAAGAATTGATTTTTAGAACAATTGGATGTCAACAATGCATTCTTACATGAGAATCTAGAAGAGGATATTAACATGATGAAACCTCTAGGGTATAATAAAGGAAACGAACATCAAGTTTGCAAATTAAACAAAAGTATTTATGGACTTAAACAAGCCTATAGACAATGGAATCAAACCTTTTGTACTGTAATTAAGAATTTTGGTTTTGATCAAAGTAAGGCTGACTATAGCCTTTTCACAATGGACAAACAAAATTCCTTTACCGCTATTGTGGTTTATGTCAATGATATTATTGTTACTAGGAATAACTCTAGCATTATTAAGAAACTCAAAGCTTACGTGAATGATACCTTCAAAATAAAAGATATTGGAAATCTGTCATATTTCTTGGGGATTGAATTGATCAAAACTCATGAGGGAATACATCTATCACAAAGGAATTACATTTTGGACATATTAGCTGACTGTGAAATAACGCACTGTAAGATATCTAAAATCCCAATGGAATAGAATATTAAGATGAGCAAATATGATGGGGAACCCATACCTGATCCTTCATTATATCGAAGGCTAATTAGAAGACAGTTATATTTAACAATTACTAAACCAGACATTGCCTTTCCAGTCCATACTCTAAGCCAATACATGGAAGCTCCCACTAATGTACATCTGAAAGCTGCGTACAAGGTGCTACAGTACTTGAAAATAACTACAGGACAGGGTATTCATTTGTATGCAGATTCTAATTTTCAACTAACAGGATATTGTGATGCAGATTGGGGTTCATGCCCTAACACGTGAAGATCTGTAACAGGGTATTGTGTCATGATTGGAAGATCCTTGATTTCTTGGAGATCCAAGAAACAATCATTAGTCTCGAAATCTACTGCAGAGACAGAATACAAGTCCATTGCCACCCTTTGTACTGAGTTAATTTGGATAAAGTATGTTTTGGAAGCCTTGCACGTACATCATTATAAGCCCGTGAAGGTCCTCTGCGACAGTCAAGCAGCATTACACATTGCTTCTAATCCAGTTTTCCATGAAAGAACAAAACACATCGAGCTGGATTGTCACCTTGTACGAGATTTGATACAAGCCAAGACGATTGAGACCAAGCATGTTGGAAGCCAATCACAAGTGGCGGACATATTCATGAAATCCCTATCGGCAGGTGTACTGAAGAATCATCACGGCAAGATGGGAGTGATCAATTTATCACCTCCATCTTGAAGGGGGGCATTGAAGAAAGAGTTGTCGGACTTTTGACCCAAGTCGCGTTTTTTCATTTATTAAGTCGTGTTTTGTAGTGTGTATATACATAGGGCTCTCGGTCACTATAGAAAGAAGAGGAAGAAAAAAAAAAGGAAAAAAGGGGAGGGACTTTCGTTAGCGCGTAAACCCTAGCTGCCTCCACCATTTTCCACCCCACACCGTGCACCGTGTTTGTAACATTCGATTACCATTTGTTGTATATACGACACCGACTATTTTCTTTCGATTTATTACAATAAATTCATCGCATTCTGTTAGTTTGTTACCACAAGAAGTTTCAGAATTAAGACATTGCTTGTAATATAGATAGAGCTGTTTTGTTTTGTGCGTTATGTCCACTGGAGCAAGCTACGCATACGTTCACCTGCAGCAGAAGAGGCAGCTGGCGAAGCCGAAGAAAATAGGTGAGGAAAAGCAAGAAATGGTGATGGTGGGGTGGCTGAAAAAGTGGTTATTGATGATAGCAAGAGTGGAAGGAACTGCAAGAAAGTTTGCCCTGAAAATTTAATGTCTCCTGACTTGAACAACCAGGGCTTTGGAGGGAGAAGGGACTGATTAGAAGTGACGGCATGCATGCGGCTTGTTATGGATTAATTTGCTTGTTTTATTATAGAAGTAATTTCTTTGTTTGAAAGAATAAATATATTTGTGTAAGTTGTTTGAAATGTTGTTTCTCTGCCTTTTCAGTTGTAATGGTAATGGTCTGTCTTTTCTAATATGCAATTATAAGCTAAGTTTTGGTTTCTTATGTAAAGAAATATATTTTTGTGTTGTAGCAGCTTATAGAATTTTCTTTTACTATATATCTTTAAAGGCATGTAGTTAATTGATACGCTTTAAGCATAAGCAATTACAGAACTTCTATGTTGTTTAAGCTTTGTTCACTAATATGGATTCTGGGGCAGCAATAATTTATTCCAATTCAATTAATTAATGACACGGGAAGTACCATCAACGTATTTAATCTTCAATTATTGAATTTGTGAATTAAATTCATGATTTCACGAGTTCCATAGTTTTTCTGGCCTAAATGGTTTGCCTTATGTGTATGTATATTTTTTTCGTGGCCACTCGTTTAAACTTAACTACATTTAACAATCAGTACAAAAGCAGAAGCACTTATGACTTTGAAGGAGAAAATAATAGATTAATATCTATTACATCCTGTCAGTTCCCTCTTCAAATTTTTTTGGTCTTGGATATGAAAAGACAAGAAAGCCCTTAAGAATCACATTTCGCAGGTTTCTGCGCTATCTCTCACGAGTACAAGGATTGATTGTGTGGCTGCGATTCTTCTCCCCGCACCTGCGAACCCAGGTGTGGGTTTGTATAAACCTTCACTTCTCAACTCCCATTGCCGTACTTGCAGCCTGCAGCATCGCGATCACAAGCTCGACCATGGTGCATTTTGCCTCCATTTCATAACACTTCGCACTCCCGCTTTGCACATGCAACAAGGCTTTCAGTAATTGCATCTTTTAACTTTGCGACCGCGAGCGACTCATGCTAAAATTCCAATGCACGTTGTGGTTCTTCTTGCTCTCACTGTGACAGTCGCCACTTCTGCAACTGCGCACTCTGCGACCAACGATTACGGTCATCTCCAAAAGGTGCTACGGTTAAGCTCTGTTGTTGCCATTTATCCATCCCGCAAACGCAGCTTCCATCTTTGTGGTAGCAAAACTGGCACGCAGCCCAAATTTTAGCTTTAAGTATAAATAGTGCTTATTAATCCCAAACTCACTCATATGCCTCCAAAACATCATAGCTAGGATAATTTATACATGCAACATATTTTTAACCGTTTTACCTCGCATGTATGCATTAATTAAATACAAACAGGGAACAAATATACTATAAATACAAAAACTATATAATTTTTGGGAGACTTCTAAATATTACCTTCAATTGAAGAAGAAAGTACAAAAACATCCTTCAAGCAACGTTTTAGGACAAACCACTGAATGAGAGGAACTAGAAAGAAGTGTATGGAAGAGCAAGGACGACAGCATAGCAAGAATCGACTCATGCCTAAACTATTCTATTCAAGGACATCATTGTAAATTTACATTACTTAGTAAGGGGCACTGATGTAAATTTACAATGCATCGCTAAAATAGAATATCTTAATAATATATTATATATTTATCTCAAAAGGGATTTTATTTATGAAATACGGATTACGAAAAAATCACCTAAGATATTAGTTCTCATCCGTTATTTGTGAGGCGATCAATTGATGCTGTATTGGCCCAAACATTTGATATAATTACGTATATGATCTATTAAGAGATTAAAAAAAAAAAGAGAGACCACATTGCATCATTCTTTATTGGTAACTTAAGCCTGCATTTAAGCAAATTTGACATTAGTAATACACCATAGTTCATTCTAAAATTTCATGACGTTAAAGAATTTAAGATTTCATTATTAATTTTCTCATGGTTCGTCCTTAAATAAAATAACATCAATTAGAAACAATGAACCTGATTCAGTTCCACAACAAATGAACACACTCGCGAATATATACTAACAAATGATGAATACATAATCATAATTTTTTAAACATAATGGAGGACTAATTCTCTAATATTCACAAAAATCGGAGAATTAGACACCACAATCCATTCAAATTACATTATTGGATGGATCGATTGTATTTTATTTCAATCCCTCCAAGATATGAACAATTGGCCATTCGCTCAAAAGCCTCCTCCAAAAGAAAATGTTGGTGGTTTTCACTAATCCCCATATCGTGATACAGAGGTAAATACACAGATCTCACACATCCCTTGCGCATATTCCAAATTTTCGATTGTACAACATAATTTGTAGGTTGAGGGAACAGGGGCAGAGACGAGGGAATTGTGTAGCCTTCGGAATATAGACATATAAGCTAGAGCAATCGAATTTTCAAATTTTGAAGGTAATGGTCTTGAACCATGAAAATCCAAATAAAAGAGTGACATCTTACACTCCATCAAACATGGCAAATTATATAATCAAATGAGCTGGCCAAAACCAGTGAGGTAATGTGACCAAGCTGGGCAAAAGCCAAACTATAGAAATAAATTCAAGATCAAAATTTCCATTGCTCCTACAATGTTCTAAATTTAAAATGGGAAGCATCTTAAGAAATCCAAACGGCAGGGCACAAAGCTACTGTCCCATCTCAGTGTTCACCAGATAATGATTTAATGATGTCTGAGTCACCTATATTGTCAAGGAGCAATTGATAACATCAGCCACCAACAAATATTTGAAGCAAGAATAACGTGACCAGAATTTATCAGGTACCTGGATCAATAATGCTGAGACAAGAAACACGGAAGTACTTGCCGCAAGCAGTTCCCAAGTCAACATTATCTGGAAATAAAATAGTACATGAGAAAGAGTGTGTGTGTTTATATATATATATATAATTTCTTTTTGTCTGTGGGGGTCAAGGAGTGGATGTTATTTTTGACTAGTCGACTGCCTATAGCCTCCAATCACAATGCTGAATGCCCTCAACTCTCAAGCATATAATCTCAAAGGAGTTAGTGGAAGGCAAATTTGAGTATGCAACTACCTTCTCCACAAAGGCCACTGTTAACAAGAATCCCATGATAGATCAGAAGAAGGGGCTCATATGCATGTGTGTTTGATAATGATAATTTATGCATCTAATGAAAGTATAAACCAATAAAAATTGGCTTTGGTTTTCATTGCCCATATGTCTTCATGATATATCATTCTATTAAGTATCACACTCTATTTCACCATCTAATGATTCAAATTTTGAATTGAATCATACAAATAAAATACAAATTATTCAACGACAATGCAAACTAAATAAATGTGAATTTTGTCTATTCTAACTAAAAATGATTTTTGCGTTAACAATAAATTTCTTTGATGCAAAATAAATACAAAAAAATCCACGAAAATAATCAAGGCATATTCATGTGCTTCTCTATAAAAAACAAGACCACCCAACACAATATCCAATAACATTTCCAAAACCGGCAAAAATCATCTAAAAGTTACAAAAAACAGAGCCATGGTTTGTCCTGATATTTATTTTATGTCAGTGCAAATCGGAATGTCAAATTATGTGTGTGTCTAGTTTGTTTTCTAACACCGCCATAGCAGAATATATAACCGACACATTCAGATCACAATGGTCCCAATATCCACCAGGAAAATTTAGGTAACTTAATGCTAGATGCTTTCCTACCAAGCCTTGCATTTTTGTAACATGAATGTAACGGCTGAAAAACAAATTTATCCATTACCAAATCAGTGACAGAAACTACATAAATCTTCAAAAAGCTACACACTAAAATGCTAAGCAATTTATTCAACCCAGAAAACAAGCTTCTAAATCCCGTAAACACACAATCAGATCCAAAAGAACAGCATAAATTCAGATTCCAACAAAGATCAATAATTTGGAACTCACTTCCATTATAGTGGTGAACCCCAACTTTTGCAAGCATTGCGTAGTACTCAATCTCCGATTTCCTCAACGGCGGGCAGTTGTTGGAAATAAGAATCAACTTCCCTGTGATAATTTACCGAATCACCGAAACAACTTTCAAACTTATATAACTCAACCACGCATTCAGATAAACAGCACAACCCAAAACATTGAACATAACAAAGATAAAACGAAAAAGAAAAGCACCTTTGGAGTTGCGAAGAGATTTGAGCACGGTCTTGTAACCAAGGGTGTGCTTGCCGCTCTTCATCACCAGAGCCAGCCTGTTGTTGATGCTCTCATGAGTCTTCTTCTGCGGGAATTGAAAATGGTTAAAAAATTGAGAGAAATGAACAGCTACGAAAGGTAAAAAAAATCTAATAATCGGAAAATTGCGAGGCATAGGAAGAATCATACGGTTTTCTTGGAGGCGACCATTGTTATCTATGTTTAATTTAGGCTTCCGCGCAGCCGAGATGCGGAGATGACAATGAAACCCTAAAGTAGCAAAGCAAAGCAGCGGCCTGTGCTGATGTAAGGGTTAGGGTTTTCATCGGGCGGATTCTTTGGAGAATTTCGAAATATCTCCTTCTATTATTTGAAAATTGTCGAACGTACCCTGAATTTGTTGGCATGTACTCAAAAGCCCATCTCGTTGCTGGTAAGTGGACTTTTTCATCCTTTCGCAATAAACTATTATTATATATCATTATATATATATATATATATGTATGTATATGTACATGTGTGTGTGTATGGATGTAGATATTATACAAAGCTTTCTATAGAACTTTTACTTCTAGATAATTTTATTTTATTATTGAAACTATTAAACTTTATGTTATTGTATTAGTAAAATTATATAATTTTTTAATTATGCATACTCATATAGTGTGTGTGTGTGTGCGCGTGTGGCTTTTACTTTATATATATAATCCATAAACTTTGAAAAATTTTATTTGTAAGAATATAAAGTACTCTTACACATAGTATGAATGAGGCTTTCGATTTTGTCACGTTATCACCAAGAAAAAGACGTTTAGTGCAATATCTCTCAGTCTGTGAGATTGCATTTAAATGGATGGAAAAAATTAAGATATACGTCTGGATGACTTGAATTTTTTAACAAAATAACATATATAATAATTAATACAAATGAGAATTTATACAGATTATAGTTGGTAAAAAAGTTGTTAAAAAGTAATTTTAGATTGTGAAATTTCTAAAATAATAAAAAAAAATTGTCTGTACTGAAGAGTCCAATCAACTAATTTCTTTTAAGTTTTATTCACAAAAGATATATATATGTGTATATTTCTTTTGATAAAAAAATTTAAAAATATTGTAATAATAAGTCAGAAATAAATAAAAAATATATAATCCAACAGGATGAAAAATAATAGAAAATATTGCCACCTCACATCGCCCACCTTTTTCAATCGAGTCAACCATAATTTTCTTATTAGCTTTCGTTATGGTAAAAAACTACTTCATCACTTTTAATTCAATCAGAAAAATTGATCAATATGCTATAACCATTTTTGCAAAAGCATACAAAATTGATCAAATATGCTATAATCACTTTTACAAATTCAGCATCCTTCCCCTACCAATTTTGCATAATTTTGCGTCATCTGAGCCCCCCCACACTACAGTTCTTGCTGGGACACAGCGGAACAGTGGTCCATTCCCAATGAGATCTTACAGCCATGTTCATTTGGATTTTTAAGCATAATATTTTTTGACAACTGTGTAAAATTAGATCATGTCTGTATTACGCGTATTATTTTAAACTAGAAGCCAGACATTGACGACAGCTCCAGGATGAACATACAACGCCGGCTTCAACATCATAAATCCATTAACAATGCATGCAGTCCCATGAATCCAGTGTCGTTTGGGATTTCAAACAAGGTCCTGTTTTACGATATCAGAACGGGTATAAGAATCCCAATGGTACCAATATTAAGAGCATACCACCGAACATCTATCCAAGTTATCCAACGAAATTTGAAGCAACTTCAAAACAGACGTTCCCAACAAGTCAATCGTCCAAATATAAGGCCATCACATTGTTTTGGGGGCTGGGAAAATTGATATACCCAATCTAGTCTAGAACAGAGATAGACAAAACTCATGAAAAAGTATATCTCAAACATAAACTCAGCCTCAGCCCACGCCATCCATGAAACAACATGAATGAATCCATCGTTGAAACGGCACCATCAGCACCTCTTAACTGGAACTTCCTACATGCGACACCTGCAGACCTGCAAAGATTTAATTATGATATTCTTACCATTACTTTTCATACTAACCAATCTATCAGAAATCGTTCTATAGCTCTGCCATAAGTACACAGCCTGAAGCCTACTGATTAGCATTCTCCCCTTGTGGCTTCAGCTTTGCCGCAACTTGTTCATCAGACAATGGCAAGTAGTAGATGCGCGGAGTAGCTTTTGTTTTCCGGAAGAGATCATCAAGAGTAACAATCGGGGGTTCATTCTTCTCTGGAAGTGGAAGTGGAGGTGGAGGTGGAAGGTTAAGTCGATCCCTTGCTGGGAGAGGTGGCTCCCTTGGCAGAGGTTCCCTTGTCGGATGAGGGCGCTCCCTGACATGAGGTGGATTAGACAGCGGTGGGGGAGGAAGAGATGGAGGAGGAAGCTGTTGCTTCAGAGCTTGCTGTCTTGGAGAAGGTTGAGGTGGCATAGCATGTTGGTTTTGACTGGTTGAAAAATTAGGAGCAGCATTGCTTGAAGGAGTTGCTGGAGATGCAGGAGGAGCCTCTACACGTGTTGTAACTTCTTGCGGGTCTACAAACTCTACTGCCAACAAGCGTCCCCCATTCGGAGGCCACTGGAGATTGTACACAGCATTACGGGTTTCTACAGCCTCCTCAACAGATGAATACTGCATATGTAAAAATAATATCTAGTAACTTCCCTCTATATCAGACTAAATCCAGCTGAAAAACAAGTATACATATACATACACAAATGCATTGATGTGCGGCATTAGAACCAGAGATGGTAATGTTGCAAGTAGAGACAGGACTTACTGAGACATAGCAGTGCGTTTTGATGTGATCCATCCAGAAACCTGTAACAATGCCTGTTTTGCCAAGAAGTTCTTGCACTGCTTTTAAAGTAAAAGGGCGCAGAAAACGATCAACCCTCAGAGAATTAGTGGGGGGCCTCGACGACGGTGGTACTGCAAACAGAAAACATAATTATCTGGTTCAGAAAGTGAAATGATATTGCGTCAAGTCACAAGGCACTGAGAAACACCGGGAGCTACCAATACGCTCTTTGGGAGTTTCTTCATTCATTGCAGGGTCAGTTCCAGGATGCTTGAAAGAAGGTTCGGATAAACCCCTAGGTGTGACAGAAGCCACTATGTTACCACTTTGTGGCTCAGAACCCTTCAAGCCCTCTGCATTCCACTTGCGTGCCTTCTTCGCCGAGTCATTATACCCAACTGCTTCTTTATCTGAAATGTTTAAAATCATAAATTGCCAATTTTCAGTAAAATAAACAGAAAAAATTGAAATTGGCCATAGTTACAAACAACCAGAAGTAATGTAGCTTACTTCAACAATCAACATAGATTTGCCTCCAAGTACAAGTTATTAATTTCATTCAATTTTAGCTTGAAGCGAAAAAATTTGTACAGAGTGACATTCCCAAAAATAAAAGTTTCATAGGTTTTCAATTGGATTAGCCACTACACACAAAAAGCTGATATGTATCTTAAAGAAT
This sequence comes from Avicennia marina, assembly GCA_019155195.1. Lineage (NCBI taxonomy): Eukaryota > Viridiplantae > Streptophyta > Magnoliopsida > Lamiales > Acanthaceae > Avicennia > Avicennia marina. The sequence goes on along the minus strand of CM032754.1, from coordinate 12,653,892 downwards.
GCACGGACTCATCTTCTGCAGCATAAGAATTATGATTAATCAGCAGAGTTCACCAAGCATTTCAGAAACAGACAAAGAACATTAAGAAGAAAGCTATATGGCTACAACAAAAACATTGGCTATGTTTGTTTTTCAATTTTGGTGTGTAGTTTTTAGTGTTTTTGTCACAAAAATTGTGTAAAAGTAAGAAAGAGGGATAAATTAAAAAAGTATAATAATTGAATATGTGTTTTTGGGCTTCCTAATTTAAAAACAAACATAGCCAATGTAAATGATACATGTACACTCCCAGTCTTCTCACATCTGTATAGCCCTACTACCAAACAAATACAGAGAAATTATGTATAGTTAAATCCTGTCAATCAAACAGTACTAGAAGCAAAAAAGAACAATGTAAAACCCCATAAAATAACCAAAAAGGCAGACAGATAAATCTTACCATGAAACTTCCTTTTTGCATATGCCTGTGCGGAAGCAGTCTCATTTTCAGTATTGGTAACCTTCGTTTCCGCTGGTTGATCATGACCAACTACATCAACATGATCCTCCTCATTCTCAGTAGGTTTTCCAATTTTCTTCACATTGTCACTGACTTTATTAGAATCAGACTTGTACTCAATTTGTTTACTATCCAATATGTCCTCTTCCATAGAATCATCACCAGAACTCCGGTCTAAACTTAGCTTTTCAGTAGGACCCAAATCCACACTATCAATGTTCTTGAGACTATCAGCATTTTCTGCATTGCCGCCACTAGTCACTTCCGTAGATACCATTTTGTCAAGTGGCTCTTCAACATCTTTTTTGTCAACTGGCTCATCTTTCTTGTTAATTGGCTCTTCAATTTTTATGTCAAGTTGCTCATCTTTTTTGTCAATTTTCTCTTCAACATCTTTTTTGTCAAGTTGCTCATCTTTTTTGATAAGTGGCTCTTCAACACCCATTGGATGTAATTCGCCACCTACAGGAACAGCATTGCTGGCAGGTGGCTGCACCATCTCATGCCTAACATCTAGTTCTAATTGGACATTATCAGTAATTACATCTACCTTTAGTTCATTTTTCTCATTAATGGAGACAGATTCAGAAGAAACAGAATCAGATGTTACTTGAAACCCTAAATCAGGTTTAACCTCAGATACCTGATACTTCAATGGCTGGACACTGGAGTCAGGTTGGAAGCACTTGGAATCATCAACTTCCATCAGAGCAATTGAGTGCATGGCTTCACTCTGAGTTTTACTGCCCTGCAAGTTTGGCTCACTAGGAGACGCAACAGCCCTGATATTCTCATTGATCTGAGGCAATTGAACATTGGGATCGGGCAGCTCTATCTTAGCATCCTCCAGCAAAGGTTGCAATCCATCATTGTTAAGTACTGTAGTAGAATCTCCATCCTGATTCTTTTCAACAATGTGCAAGTGTGATCCACTCAAGGTTGCCACAGGCTTAACAGTCTCATCAATCACAACAGTAGTAGTTTCTAATTGCTGTCCTTCTAGCCCAGCATCTTGGGTTCCTTTTACTAAGTCTGCTTCAGTGGTGTTAGTCGCACTTGATGACCCTCTGTGATCATCAATCTCATGCTCATGCTTTGCATCTAGCTTGTCACCCACACTAATACTTATGTCCATAAACTCCTTATCTTTTCCAGGAACAACAGATTCTGTCTTTTCTTGCTCACAAGGTGGCTCAGAATGGGTATCATCATTATCTATAACCTCCACGGCATTAGCCCATTCAATGCGAACAGCTTCATCTAGACGCTTCAATAGATCTTCTTTCAACCCCTTAGTAGTCAATTTACGTTTCTTAAGTTCTTCCTTCAGCTCAGTGACCTTCCACTGTTCAAGTGGTCGATTTCCAAGAGTAACATATGGTGATGACATCTTGTGTAGTATCAAATTACTTTTTATCAAAACCTTACCTGATAAGTTTAGAATCATTAATGGACAGTCATCTAAAGTAACATATCAAACCAAGTAGCATCCACAACATACAATTAAAGCAAAGCAACAAATAAACAACAGCCTAGTAAGCAAATCACATCTACCACAGTTAGCCATCAGCATCAACACTACAGAGCAAAGATACATGATAGGAGTCATGAAGACTTAACCAATCTCAAAGAGGCAAGCATGTCCCATACTAGTGTCTGACATAATTGATGCACATGCAATTTTTTTCTTCTTCCCGACAATGCATCCTAAAATACTTAATTAATTAATCAATTGATTTTTTCACCAATAATGTTTCCTAAATCTTTTATGCATTTATACAGGTCAGAGGCTCATGGCTAATGTAAAAACATCAGTCTCATAATACTAATAAGTAAGTAATTGTAATTGTGGAAGGAAATAAAGATGTTGAGTAAGAGAGGAGCATTAGGATGAAAAATACCCCAGGAGTGCTGCACAAGTTAATACGGTTAAGAGCTACCCACTATATTAAGTGATGAACCAATTCCCTTTCCAGGCCTTCACAGATAATGAGCACAGAAACTCATGATTTTCATGGCTTCAATTTCTGTATTAGTCCAGTAGCTCTCATTGTGTTCAATAAAGAAAAGCAAAAGTATATGAATTATCGAATGATTGAAGACCACTACAATATGAAATTTTTGGCAACAGCAGCCTGTATAATAGAGCCAAATTTTCTCAAATTTCCATCAACTATATCTTCCAACCGTAAACGCACTTAAAACCTTTTCATTTATCGAATGCGGAAAATATATTAATAAAAATCCCACAACAAAATCGCACTGAAAACGTCAACATTTCTCCACGACATCGCATAAAGAAGGCACAGCAAATAGCTATATATTAAATACTTCTGTTTCATCACATAAGAGGGAACCATGAACATGAAAAGTCATAAAGAAACTAAATTGGCAGAGAGATATAGGGAAAAAATAACGCATATGTGCGAATCTAAGCCAGGAATACTCACAGTGGACGATAGGAATTGCAGCGCCTAATTCACACTCCTTACGAGGATTTACGATGTGGACATACAGAACCCTAGTTCCATCACAACACAAAAACAATTATCAGAGGAAACAAACAAGAAACAGAAATCAGAGAAATTCTATTTCTAACAAATGAGAAAAACGAAATAAATTCAGATTTTTTTCATTCAGGAAATGAGGAAGGAAACAATCCGAGAGCTAGGGCACAAGAAATGGGGTCGGGAGCAAATGGGGAGAAGATGCGAGGCGATGAAGCGGTGAGAATACTGAAATGCCCCTTCGCAGCAATTTATAGTTCTTGATCTCATTGGACCATTTCTTTACTCGGGCCCACTAATTCCCAAAACTGCTTCGGCCCAGGCCCAAAAAACAACTGCCCCCCTTTATCTTTTTAAACTTTTTTTTGCCTTTTTGGGTTCATTGGTGAGATATAAAATAAATGAAAAATACCAGAAAATTTGCCTAAAAATTTAATTTTGTACCCTTACAATTTATATTTGGATTTCCACCTACAAAAGTGGACATAATTGACAAAAGAGTTGGTCTTTCTAGTTAAGCAGTTATCTAAATTATAAAAGTAATTTTTTAAAAAGATTTTTTCCCTAATTCTATAAGATCGAATTTCAATAATTTTTAGGGGACAAAGGAATATATTGTGGATTGAAGGGTCATCATCGTTATATTTTTGCAAGATTTGTTGAGTGCATTAATGGATCATGCTTTGATGCAAGGTAAGAGTCTTTCTTTTCTTCCGAGTGAAACGTGTAATGAAGATGAATTAGCGGCTGATATAATAATTAACAATTAATGCTCCTAATAATTTCTAATTAATCAGTTCACTATAAAAATAATAAAGACTTACATTAAGGAGAAAGCAAAAACATTTTTGATGTGTTTGCTAATAGCAATTTTACTTTTAAATTCTTAATTTTGAAGAAATGTTAAGGTGAGGCGACGTTAAGGATAGCTTTGGCCTTAAATGCCATTGAGGTTTGTTTAAAATTTCTTTGTATTCCTTTTCCCAAACAAAAGGCATATTAAAGATAAAATTTAAATACATAATATTTCAAAAATAATTTTCTCCTATGCTTTCTATTATCTATGCTAGATGTGCAAATGAGTCGAGTTCTAATTCAGCATTCTTATTTTTTTCAAACTTGATTTGCCTAATTGAGCTCGAGCTCATCGAGCTTAGAAAATTGAGGTTGAGCTCAATGTCACACCTTACCAACTTCAAACATCAGATGAGTTCTCTTTTGTATTCTACACTGGGCTCGAAGGTTCCCACAAGACTTTAATAAACATTTAGTACTTGTACATAATAAAATTTTCTAAAATGTCGTAATTAGAGCTAGAATTATGTAAAAGTTCACTGAAACATTATGGAACGTATATTAGGTTATCTTAGAGTTGAAGTAGCTTCTGAAATTCTCTAGTTTGTTAATGTCAACTATTAAATCAAAACGATCTCCACTGTCTATTAAGAAAGTGGAGTAGTATATATCGATTAGCACTTCATTTGTAACTTGTCAAGCAATCAAGTTGTAACTCACGCATTCAAGTAATACAAGAGTTCTTTCCTTGCACATTCGTGTGCTTTCTTACTTTGCTTTCTTTCTAGTTTCTTGCCAAAACTTCTTTACACACACAAATCACTTCGTGAAAGTGCCTGAGGTGGACTTACCTAATCATTAAGATGGTAAAGGAGTTAAATCCTGCATGACAAGGTAGGTTGAAAGAACAAAGTTGCAACAAGTAGTATCAAAGTCAAGGTTAGGCTCATGTGAAGGAAAAAGTAGTGGGATGGCAAACAACAAGGTTGCTATGTTGGACACCATGATTGAACGTAGTAGGGAGATTGTTCCTATGCAAGGAAAGAAGAAAAGGAGGTAGAGCAAGACTAAAGAACCAAGCACATGGAGTTGTTTCAAGATTTATGTCTAATCCGTCCATGCAACACTTTGGAGTTGTAAAGAGGATTTTGAGATTTGTTGCAGACACTTTGGACCACGGAATATGATATACATATGTTGAGGATTTCAAGTTAATTGGTTTTATTGACAATAATTGGGCAAGTGCTTTGGATGATAGAAGAATCACTTCTAGTAATGTGTTTACATTTGATTCGGGAGCTATCACTTGGAATTTAAAAAAGTAAGCTACAATTGCATTAGCTACGACAGAAGCAGAGTATATGGCAGCAACATTAGCCACTTGTTAATGTGTTTGGCTAAGGAGAATGTTGTTTGATTTGCAACAAAAGCAAGTGGAAGGAACTATTATCTTTTGTGATAATAAATCTACCATTTCAATCACTAAAAATCTCACCTTTCATGGAAGAACAAAGTATATTGAGTTAAAATATCACTTCATTAGAGATTTGGTGAATAAGAGTAAGGTGATGATAGAGTTTTGTAGCACACAATTTCAAATGGCCGATATTTTCACTAAGACATTGGCTAAACTTAAGCATAAGTTCTTCAAGGTACTACTTGGAGTGTGCAACTTTGAATCAAGATGGAATGTTAAAGATTTAATTCACAAAGTATGGAAGGAATTATTTCCATAATTCCTATAACATAGAGAGCAAGAATGTGCAAGAAAAGAAAAAATCAAGACCTACCATAATTCTTGTTATTTAGATAGCAACTTTTATTTATGGTTTTATTTATTTTCTTGTTACATGATTCCCTGATTAATACTTGGTATTAAATTAGAATATTGCCTTATTTAAGGCTAGGTTTGATAGTATATATATGAGGTTGGATGGAGTTTGGAATAGCACCAAAATTCAGTCGGCTAGCTCCCTTTTCTTTCACTATTGTAATAGTGTTAGGCCTCGTTTGGTTTGTTCTTTTTACGCCATAAAGTTTGGAACTTTTTCCCTCAAATTTTCTACTCTTTTAACAAATTCACAGCTTTCTTTTCATACCTTTGTATCCAAAATCCATCAAACATGATATGCATCCATTTTAATTCAAGACCTCTCAAATGCGCCGCTCTGCATGGCAGGCGCTGATGGAATACGTTTAGATGTTTTTGGTTGAAAAAAATGTACCTGGGCAAGAGTGAAGTCTGTGGAGATTAACAGGAATCAGCAGAAGGTGACAGTGACAGGATACGTGGAGCCAAGTAAAGTGTTGGAGAAGGCGAAGTCCACGGGGAAGAAGGCCGAGATATGTGCTGTACAGCCCGTGGCTCAGCCTTTTGCTCCGGCACCCCTTCATTTGTCCGGAGAGTTGATATCCCACAATCAAGTACAGGTGAGTTGCCAGAGTTGAGGATCCCTAAATTTCTATGTTCAGTGATGACAATCCAAACGCCTGCTCTATCAGGTAAAAAAGCTGTAGTACTAAATAATTAATTAGCAATATTAAGTTCATCATATTTTGTATCGGTTAAAAATTTAGTATTTTTGTTGGTTTGGTGTCTAACTTTTCCCCCTTCTAGATTGGACAACGTAACATAGATAGATTATAGGCCACCTTAATGGTTACTTCTTTTCAATTTGGATTTTGTAATGATTTCGAATGTGTCGTAACCATTTTTTTTGGCATTTATTGTTAGAATAAGAAGATAATTTTCCAGATTTAATTAGCTGTTTTGGGTTAAAAATATCACTCCTAGTTTGAAACGACCATTCCCGGAAAGTTCATTAGGCATAAAATAGTGACAGATAAAAGAAATGCAGTTAGTCGTTTGTGCTGGTTGTTTCCTAACGTTGGCGCCTCCTTTCTTGGCATTGATTAAAAATTTACACCACAAACAAGTGTTTTGTCTCGTCAATTTGATTCATTGTAACAAGGTCGTGATTTTGAGTGTGTATTAGAAGGCCACGAATTAATCATTTCTTAGTGGGACTGTGGTGTTGGCTCATTATGATCAAATAAGATGCCTTTTATACAATGTGATTCTCCTCTCATCGATCATAAAAGAGTCTTGAACCAATTCATAAATTGAACTAACTTCTCTTTTCAACGGTAAATTTATTATAGACAAATTGAAACTCATGATACTTGTTCTATCAAAGCGAGTCTCTTACATGCATGCATGTGTGTGTGTGTGTGTGTGTGTGTGTGTTAATTGCTGGAGTAAATCCCACTAGCTTACCACTGTGGGATTCTGATTTTGCCTTAAAGACTTCGGGGAAGAACCTTGCTTGATAAAGAGCTGGATGAATTGCAAGGGATATGTGGTAACTTCTAATTTCTTTGCTCCGACGTTGACTTGCTTTATTTTGAAGGACAAACTCAATCGGCCTAGACGAGGGATGAGATATGCGTGGTCCATGTGAGCGACCAAAAGGAAATTCATAAATTAACTTATAAAGAGGTTGCATAGATTGAAACTCATTACAGTTTAGGGAAAATTAAAGCCTATATTAGTGGACAATGGAAGTCTGGCAAAGATTTTCAGACAAGGAGTCATCTTTTATGGCTTCCTCTTGGTGATGCGGCAGAAAGTGCATTGGACTGTTTAGAATTCTCAAGCAACCATATAAAGAAATAGAAACTGGAAAGTGGAAAGGAGAGGAGACATTTACTTGGATAAAACGGATGAAACAGCATTAAAATCGTAGGACATGAGCAAGAAAAGCATAGAATTATCAATACTTAAAGTTGAAACGTTGCAGTTGAATCCTTAGACTCCAAAATTATCAGATGGGGATGTCTGTTGGAGACGTCATAGATTAGTCACATGAGTAAACAATGACAAGAAACATCACCCACTATGGGTTATGAGAAAGAATAGGGCCTTGTCCTTGTCTCCATTAGTGTTTAAATATCCAGATTATTAGCTATCCTAATCACATTGCAGAAGCAGGTCATAAGCATGCATGGTAATTGAAGTTTTAGTATCACATAACAATTATAAATTCAAGTTAATTTTTTCCAGCCAAAAACTACCTTCCAAGATTATGGATTTTATTATGTGACACCGGAATTTATAAAACGTTTACAAGCAGAAAAGACTTGAGTAGCACATAATTGTAAACGCTGCAAGGTCAAGTGAAACCTGTTGAGCAAACGATATAAAATGAGTGGGCAATTATGGCTTGAGTTGTGCAATAATTTGCACTGTTTTTGAAAATTATTTTGATTGTGCGAAACATTTCCCTAAAATTAAATAATTCATCTTTTCTATAGAAAAGATACTCAAAAATCAACAAATTGTTTTTCCACCTAACAATATTTGTAGGAAAACTAATAGGAAAAAGAAAGAAGATTAGAAAGGAACAATCATCATGCTTTCTTCTCATCTAAACGTCTCTATTTATAGATTTCAAAAGATACCATTTCAAAAGGTATGTTTGTTGGAAAAAATATCTGTTGAAAAAAATGTGACCGTTAGAGAAAACCGTTTGAAGAGTTGTGACTTTTTAATAATTAAGATCTAGATTAGTGCTAATCCTAAGGCACGCTTCATCTCGTGGAACATTTGATATTGCCTCCTAATTAATTCTTTTTTGTCATATTATGCGCATGACCTATATGTTGGCTGAATTCTGAGACAAACATTATTTTAATAAACTTAGGAAGGATATGAATCAAATTCACAATTACCCTCAATCATGAATCCACTTCATAAATACTCCTCCAATTTGATTCATTTTTTTTTTAAATGCAGGGACATATTATAAATCAAATACATGCAACACCCCCACAATTCATAAAATTGCACAATAAATTGGATGCATAACTGTATTATGCAATTTTGTATAACATTTTTTTTCATCATATACAATTTACAACTTAGTCAAAAATGAATTATGCAACAACCAACTTCCTATGCTGCTCTTTATAACAATAATTTTCTTATATCTTCTACAATTATAATTTATAAAATTTCGAATATCACAAATATTATAGTGAACTAGTACGTAGTATCCATTCTACACTTTATTTATGCCGTGAGTAAAATTTACTAAAAACCAGTGACATAAATTTCAGTTGAAAAAAATCCGGTTCACCCCCACAATTCATAATTTATTTGGGGCAATAATTCCTAGAATTCTCATTCGAGAGTCACACAAATTTACAGTAAGATGTTGGAAATTTCAAATTCCCAATCATTAATACGTTTTATATCTATCAGATTTCATGGTCTATTCCATTAGATTCCCTAAACCAAAAACTTTATTCATGAACACCATTAATAAAGATAAAAAAAACTCAGCAGCCCTCTTCACTCAGACATTATATATATTATGCCTTCTGCAACAGAGTCAACCCAAGGGCAGGCGATTTTAGATAGAATCATTTGACAATCACAGTTATCTAATAATCCTCAACAAAATCCTATCTTTAGGATATTTCAGAAATTACGTTACTTAGTATTAGCATAAAACAGAGAAGAAACAATAAATATGTTCACAACCGAATGAGTTTCAAAACGATGATAAGAGTTGACAACAAGCCCCTATGCTGCAGGAACAATATAGGGTTGCGATTAAAATTCATACCCGTTTCTTCTAAAAATCCTAGAGAGGACTGGGACGGTGATTTCATGGTGCCAATCCATAAACGTCACTGGAATATCGCCCTCCATCAATGGGCTGTTCTGTTCAGCGATCAGACAATCGTCTTTTCTTATGGGACACCAGTTCCCATGCCCATCTTCTATCCATTCTCCTCCACCCCTGATAAACACGCTGCCGGTCCTCTGGAATTGCCACAGCGCCCCGCCCTAGTGGCGCAATGACCGCAGGAAGATCCTTTTTGAGGCTTTAAATTTCAGTGGCTTTATCTGAGAAAAGGAAAAGAAAGAAACCCCAGTCCTCCATCTCTTGGATAACTCTGCGTTCTCATTAAATTTGGCTGAAGTAGCCACTCCAACGGATGGACCGCTCCCCTGCTCGAAAGCACGGCGCCACCGCCCGTGCGTCGCCGCGCTTGTTCCGACACCATGCCACCGTCTCTTGGAAGCATCAGATGCCGTTCTGTCGCCAAAAGCATTAGGTGGCGCCTCCTCCACTAGAATCTTATCGAGGCTGTGCGACTTCTGTCGAGATAGAGCTCTGGAGCGATGGCGTCGGGCGGCGGCAATGCGGTGGTTGCGGCGACAGTGGTGGCTCGACAGGCCGACGGCGCTGCGGATTGAAGTCGCGAAGAGAGGCTACGTTTAGGGTCCTCAAAATGAAGCCAGTTGGGGAGCATTCAAAATAAGGTTGAGTTTGGATGGGTGGTTTCTGAAAATCCAAAGAATTTGATCTAGCACCAACAATTTCCAAGATTGTTGGGGAAACAATACAAAATGAGTAAAAAACAACAATTTGCACTGTCCTTAGAACTACAATACAACTCAGCAGCTCCTCTGGCTAACGAAGCAGTGACCTGTGCAGCTGCACGGAGCTTAATTATATATACATAGTTCTTGAATTGAAGTATTGAAATTTGGTGTTGTATGAGAGTATGATAGATAAAACTTAGGTCCATCATTATAAATTGTTTAAATATCATGAAAGATCCCTAGACATGTTTTAACTAAGGGGAAAAAAAATGAAGAGTAGAGGAAAAGAAAGACGAATTGCACATGTACATTCAATTTTATGCGATCTTAGTGTAAAGTGTAAAGCTCGTAACTTTTTGTAGAAAATCTCAATTAACAAACGGTTCGTTGAATTTTAAAATAGATTCATATAGCTTTCTAACCATGTATTGATAATCACAAATCTCAACCTGAATTGATACATTTTAATGCATTAAGTTGATTGAACAGTAAATTTTGAGCTATCAGATTTAATTCTACGCAACTTTAGAGTAATAATCATAACTTTCTATGGGAGGCTCAAAATCAATCACAATTTGTTGTATATTAAATTAGACTTATAGAGATTATCAACCATGTATATATATATCATAGCAAAAATATTTATAAAATAATCCAATTTGTTTTTATAAGTAAACTGGAATTATTCCAATTGATTTTTTTGGTTTCAAGCATTATAAGCTACGAACAAACAAACTAAAATTTTAGGAACAAAAAAAATCTAATAAATTGAGGATACAAAGATTTTTTATTTGAGGCTTTAACTACAAGACTAATAAGTTGATAATGCCAGAAATATGAAATAGATTATTTCACAATCCAACCAATTAGGATGCAAAAGACGAATTCAATTTCAATAAGTTTGGACTAAATCAATGTTATTTTGATTGATTTGGTGGATAAGAACTTGAAATCCAAGGACCCTTTATACAGGCATTCTAAGTTCCAAGTGAGTGGATTTATCTAAAAAGTTTTGCAATTACCTTAATTGTAAAATTGCTTTTTCATATAAATTAAACTTTTATCATAGAAATGGCTTTCTATGAATTTTCAATTGTTTCAATTGAGAAGGATGTATTTCATGCTATCATGAATTTTAAAAAATTATTTTTGAAATCTTTTGAAATGTCATTGTTTCCATGAGTAACTTTCGTTCTTGCCAACTCAAGAAGTTTATTATTGAAATATTTGGATGGGGACATGGTTTGGTATATGTTTTATCTGAAATATTGTCAAACCTATCATTTCAAAATATTTATGCTAAACTAAATTATGAATGAGCATGATATAGGAATACTTGAATTCGAAATTACAAAGCATATGCTCATTGGATACATTATTAGTTCTGAACCTACCAATAAGAATTGATAGATTAGGTTACTGCCTAGTCGAGGTTGAAGACTGGGGCTTATGGCGGGTGAAGCAGAAAATGTATACGGCCCTACCAATTGGGATCATAGATTGGGCTATAGCTTAGTTAGAGTTGAAGATTGGGGCTTACGGTGCAAAGCCGATAGACCACATAACCCTACCAATTTGAAAATAGATTGAGATACCGTCTAGTCGGAGTTGAAGGCTGAGGCTTACAGTGGGCAAAACCAATAACCAATGGAATGACATATGAATGTTTGAATTTTGAGCATATGACAAAATGGGTTAATAGCTTAATTAATGTTTGCTTTGATATTTATAACTTAGTTCCAAAAATTGTTTTAAAAGTTTTGTGAATTTTTTTAATTGTGTTCCCATCTTAAAAAAGAATATGTATACCCGTTACTGGAGGAATTTTGCTCATGAGTTAAAACAATGTCTGGGAGAACATATTTGGCGTTGGTAATGCGGTACATGGAAGTTGAAAACTATAGTTTATTTTTATTTTATTGGTTTAAGGAATAGGTGATGTAATTGTAAGACTTCCGCTGTAATAATTGCATTTGGTTTCACTTTTTATGTTTGATTTAAGAGATGAAATTGTGATGAATTGATTATTCAAATGCTTGGTTTACATGCTTCTGCTACATGTAGGCTTTGGTATCCTTGAGATGAATATTTCGAGGTTACTGTCATATCACAAACCTAATTTAGGGTGTGACAAAAAGTAATATCAGAGCATAAATGACAATCCTAGACACATAAGACATTTGAACTTAGATGTTAACATAGAGTCCTAAATCACTAGGGTATAAAGTATATGGTTTGATGATTATGATGTTATGTGTGCATAAGATATCGTTAAAGAGTGAGACTGAGCATTAGATTCAATCTTGAGCTAAATGACATATGTGATTCGATAGAGCCTAGGTTCTTCTCTGTAAGCAATGATTTGGAATGAACTAAGTTCTATGACTTCTAAGATTTAGACTGAGCTTAGGATTCGATCCTAAAATACACAAGACATTTGAATTTAGGACTTGGCTTTAGGAATGTATACTAGCAATGGAAGGGACTAACGAGTCTGGAGGACATAAACGCATAGGCCTTACTTCACGCCTTATTGGTAAAAGTAAGGCCAAAAACAAAATGCCAAGAGAAGAATTGAGCAACTTGAACAAGGCATACAGTAAGCTTAAGAGCAAGCATATAGAAGTAGAAATCAAACACAAAGATTAGAGAGAAATCGAGAATGATCTAAGATGGCACAAGCTAAGCCCCAGCTCCTGAAACAAGCAACAGGGACACCAAAACCTACCATTAGCTGCTAAAAAGCCTAACTACACCAGAAATGACATGATCCCACCCTAGCCAATAGGGTGTGCCTTGTGTCATCATGGGCACAAGAAAGCACGTCAGTGGGCAATAAAAGCCTGTTTTAGATAAGGCCAATTGGGCCACAAGGCCCTAAAGTGCCCAAAAAAGGCTGAAGGCCTGCTATAGACAATTTGGCTAATTATCATTTTGCAAGTCTAAGTTTAACAAATCCAACCCTTTTTTATATTTTTTGAGATAATCACTTATAATATATGCTTTTCGTAATCTTCTTCTTCTACTACTTATTCTACTACTACTACTACTACTACTACTACTACTACTATTTAAATTCAAATTATAACAATTAAATTTTAGAATTATCAAATAGCTATTCCAAAGAAAGTTGTGAACAACAATACAAAAATGAAATTTAATAATCTATTTTAGTTTTTTTTAACAAATTAAAATAAAATGATTAGAAAAAGGTAACTATAGCAAATTGTAGTGATATTATTTTAGAACATATAAAATAATTCATTATAAATGTTTATTATAGCAATTCATAGCATATATTCATCATAAATTGTCTATTGCCAAATTTTGATCAATAAATATATAATTTATACTTCACTTGAAGTGATTTGATAACACACATGAATTATAATTTAATTAAAAGATTTCAAGCTTCAAATTTAGTTATACAGTTAAATTTTATTTGAAATTGTATTACTGATCAATTACATTTAAAAATACATTTTTAAATGATTAGAATTTTAATGTGTATCCACGAACCTAATATTTTTATGATTTTTTTCTTAGTAAGAATTAATCACAATTGTTTTAACTAGTGCAAAAATAACCAACATTAAGAGAAATATTAATAATTTAGATATTCGTATAAACTTGTGATAAAACACACATTCGATACATGTGCATAAGTCTATTAATAGATATCATTTAAATCATTTAATATGACCACCCAGAGCATGGGCATAAGATAATTACAAATAAGTTTTTGGGCACCTATCTTATACCCTATGGGTCTCGTTGGGTACAATCTCAATACAAACTCAATTTGTTAATTTTTGAGAATTCGGATGTGAGTCTAAAATATTGGTTTGAGTCTTGGGTTTTGATAATTCTTAATTTTTGAGTCTAGATTTGAGTATTGTCCACGAGCCATATAAATATTGGCAAATACAAACCTACATTAGCAAAATACACGGTGGTAGAATTCTTCAGATAAAATTTAATATCTAAAGATAGTCATAACTATCATTTCAGCACATTTGTCGTGTGTAAAATTAAAAAATGTATTACAAATAATTTATTTGGATGAAACATGTACAGACAATCATATAAATTTATTAATTGTTATAATTTAATTATACATATACAAGCTTAAAAAAAGGATAAAACGAAAATAAGTTCTAACTAATACATAAAGATTTGCCATTTTGAATAATTCGGCTTAGCCCTACCCAAACTGTAATAAACAACCCCATGGGATGTAGAAGTATATGATTTTAAACTTAATGGAATAAGAATATAATAGTTGTTGGCGTGGCATTGTCGTGGTTGATGACATGGCAATGATGTGAATTAATGTGGTGGATGATGTGGTGATTAATGTGGGAGTGACATGATGCCATTTGATGCCTGCATGACACATGAGTTCACAATGATGTGGAACTAGCATATTTGTAAAGATTCGTTACAATATCTCATGCTATTTGAAGATTTTTATATAATCTTCCTTTCTTTTTTGGTAGATTTAGTTGTAATTAGGTTAAGTGTTCATATATGGATGAAAATCAAGTTGTTGACTTGGATAATTTGGCAAGATTGTGTGATTTCATTCATATCTAGTTTGTTGATAAAAAAAATTGCACAAATAAGAAAGTATTTTGCTAGGATGGAAAGCTAGTCTAGTATTAGAACATCAGATGCAAAGACTCGGTAGGAAATAGTTACAATTTAGATTTAGCATTGATTTTGTAATGATCACATGTGCAAAACAGGTGGAAGTAGTTGACCTTAAATACTTTAGAGGCTAGAGACTTCAAAAGATGACTTGGACTTTTCGAACTTTATAAATTGACCATACTTGAGTAAGTATGTTGTCTCTTTGTGGTGAGAATTAGTGCCTATGACCAAATGAGAGAAGAGTGAAGAACATTCTATGCCACCTAGATAGGACCAACGAGGCTAGTTGAGAGTTCATTCTCATTACTTTCTACCTATATGAGTTGATGTTTTAACATAACTGTTCACATAAACACGTGGTGTTGCGACACTTAGAGGGCGTTTGGCTAAACTCAATTTTTTTAGCTTATAATATCATATAACTTATTAGATATTTTTATAACTTATAAGTTTATAAATCTTATTTTAAAAATAAGCTAATAAAGTGTTTCGTAAGATCATCTTATGAGATTTTGTTAAAATTTATAATTATAGTTAATTTTAATTTTTTTGGTGTATTAATGATAAAAATAAATTATATATTACTAAATAATGTAATTGAAGATATTTATGCCGTTTTTAATATATATAATAAAGTAACTTATAATATGTTTAAACATAAGTTGGAAAAAACCAAATTATTTTTAACGAACTCATATGTTCTAAGCATCTTATTTTAGGAGCTTATAAGCTCTTTCATCTTAAAATTTACCAAAAATTTTTCAAGAGCTTATAAACTCCCAAATATCTTATAAAATATTTAGAGAAGCTTATAAGCTTACTTAAACACCCTCTTAATTAGAACTATTAAGTGGCATCAGAGACACGTCAACCTTTTATGACTTCGTTTTAAAGCAGGTGAGATCTCGAAAATTCTAATTAAGTCATGAGTATGGAGGAAGGAACCTCAGTTACTCGTCTGCCATTACTTCATCGGAAAGCCTGGATGAGGGCATTTGCCAAATCTGTTGAAGAGAAGGCTCAGTGTTCCATCACCAACAGATGGAGTCCACCCACCTAGACGATTAATGGAAAAATTGTACCCAATGATGTCAAAGATTACATTGCCAATGAAGAAAGGGCTATCTTAGGTAATTCAAAAGCCTTCAACGCCATTTTCATAGGATTAGATAAGGAGTGGTTTAAGCTAATTTTAACCTATGAATCAACTAAAGAGGCGTGGGACATATTACAAGCATCAATGAAGGAACAAGCAATGTAAGGGTGTCTAAGCTCCAAATGCTTGCCTCCTAATTCATGAACCTTTGAATGACAAACAAAAAATATAGCCTTGTCTAATGACAGATTGAGGGATATGGCTAATCAAGTGCATCAATTGGGGAAATGATATTCAGAAGCAAAATTGATGTACAAGACTTTAAAATATTTACTGAAATTGTTTTTGGCTAAAGTGGTTACCATTGGAGAAGTAAGGGATGTGGACAACATCAGGTTAGATGAGTTTATAGGTTCTCTAAAGTTGTATGAGATCTAGCCAAAAGGAATAATGAGACAACTCTCAGAAGTAAACAAAGCAGCTAGGGGGTTGCTTGTTGCAACACCAAAGATGAAGTTATACTTACACATAGAGACTAAAAAAGCTATTGAAAAATGATAAGAAGGGCACTCAAAGTAAAGGCTGCTCATAAATCTAGAAAGTTTAAGGAAGATTGTTCTATCAAAAAAATTGGAGAAAAGAAGATTGGACGAAAAGGAATCTAATACCACGAGTGTGGTGGTTTTAGGTACATCTTTGTTGAATGTGCAAATACTTTAAAGAAGTAAGGCAAGTCAATGGTGACTCTATGGGGTAAGGCTAATTTTGACCAGTTTGAGGAAGATGAACTTAAACATGTGTGGCATTTAACAGCACAAAAAGAAGGAATCCTACTTCTGTAGCTAGTGTTGTGACACCAATAGAATTTGAGATTGATAATGACAGTGATTGTGAGATTTCAAAACAGTGAATAATGTCTACTTATAATAAGTTGTATGATATCATGCAAAGTTTGAAAAAGGATTACGATGAGTTGATGCTTAAACATATTAGATGACGATCATGCCATAGCTGTTTCCAAAGCAAAAGTTGCTAAAACAACACTAAAGAAGTTGAATTTAGGGAAGGCCAAACTAAAAAGCATTCTCTGCATGGGAAATACACCAAAATACCATTGTAAATTTAGTTTGTCCAACAATTAAGGAAATGGCTTGGAGGCAAGTTCAAACATTAAATTTGTAAAGGAATGATCAACTAATATTGTAGCACCAATTCATACAAAACATTCCCAAGAGAAAGATCATGTGGGTACATCCATATCAGTAGATCAAATGATCACTAAGAAGAAGAATGCAACTAATGTTTGAGCTCTAATTCAACAAGATCCCCCTCCCCCCAAACAAGGAACCAAGGAAGCTAGTGCTAACACCCTACTAGAATACATTAGAATATACTACTTGCTTGGGCGAAGTTGGAACATCAAAAGAATAAAAGGCCTCTTAAGAAAACTATGTCAATATTGTCTAAGGTCCAAAGACCAACTTTCTACCTACCTTTCTTTCTTTAGAAACCTCATTAATGGGAAATAGGACTGCACTAAATTTCTGAGCAAGTTCAATGGAATAAAAATTATAAGAAGAATCTAGGTAAAGAAGTAGATTTGAGGTGGTATGCTTACTACACATCTCTAAAGACGTGTTCCAACACTGGATGATACTTTGACAATAGATATTCGAGGCACATGACTAGAGATCAAGAAAATCTAATTGGGTACAAGGCTCATAAAGGTGTTTTTGTCACTTTCAGAGATGGGCATAAAGGGAGAGTAATCAGAAAAAGTGCAAGGTTTACTACCCTTGAAGAATGTGCTCCTTTTTGAAAAATTGAAAGCAAATCTAATTAGAATCAACTAAACATGCAACCAAAACCTCTTTGTTAGATTCACCAGGGAATAGTGCAATGAATACAATGATGAGGATAGACTTGTGCTGATAGAAACTAGGTCATTTGATAACTGCTACCTGTTGGATGATGTAACAACAAGCTTCAAAACCAGAATCAATGATAACAAGGTTTAGCATAGGTGTCTTAGACATATGAAATATTGTAATCTTGCCAAACTCTCAAGATCTAGAGTAGTAAAAGATTTCCATGAATAGCAAATTATCAAGTCACAACATGTGAGATGTGTCAACATAAAAAACAATGGCAGAATAGTCACTAGGCATTGTGACACCTACACATATCCAGAATCAGGGAGTTGTGGCACATGAACATTATAGGACTAATAGATGTTACAAGTGTAGGAGGTAAATGCTACATCTATGTTTATATGGACGACTACTTAAGATACACTTAGGTAGAATTTCTTAATATATTCGATGATCACCGCACTTTCTTCCACAAACTTGACTTGGGTATTAAGAGAGATGGGGATCATGTTTTACTGTCTTGGCATTAAAAGAAGATTGAATCTTGGTAGAATAATTTCTAATAACTTATTGCAACATGTGGAATCTCACAACATGACTGTGAACTTGGCACACCCTTGGATGATTTTGAAAGTGCTCTTGAGGAGGATAAAGATTGATCAATCTGAACTAACCTTAAAAATGTGATCATGTAGTAAAGTGGTCATGTCCTTCACTTTGTAAAGTTAAACAATCTAATTGTTGTTCCAACACAAAGGTTAAAAGGTACAAGCACATCCAGTCCACTAAGGAATGTCTTATAAAAGTTATTGTACATTTGGAGGCTCTTGAGTGAAGAATTAATGGGTAGATAAATCAATTACAACTACAATGCTATGAATTATACCTGCAACATGCTACTCTATAGTCTGTGTATGCCTTTACTCTAGATGATAATGTTCCAACATCGGCTCCATCTATGGCTAAACCTTCTTGATCCTAATGCCTTACAAGGCCTTTCCTTTTCCTTAGAGTTGAACTTTGCCATTGTGTATCCAAAAGGGATAGTAGATAAGATCGGGAGAGGAAAGAGAGGAGTTGAGGGGATGAAGATGCACGGGAGTGGACCGCAAATTCCTGTGGTTTAGCTGATTTATTGATTGTTGACTGCTTGCCTAGTTGGTGATGTTGGAGTATGGCTATTGTTGCTGATGGTTTTCTGGATCGCTGCTGCTTTGTTGTTTTTGCTATTTTCTACCATATACTATTTATCTTTGTTGGTCTTCTTAGTTTCTCTACTGTTATTTTGATGATGTTGAGATTTTTAACTATTAGTTTACTGTTTTGGGATTTTGGCTATTATACTAATAATGATAGTATGTGGCTATTATGAATGATTATGCTGTAGCCATAACATCAATATTTAAAATTCTCCTTAGTAATGGTCTTAGTATTTTAACCTTGGGCTACAAATTATTCTACTACTACATGGTGTTACTTTGTTGTTACTCTGACGATGTTGCAACACTAGAATAAAAGAGGTCACCACTTGGGATTTCTGATCACCAAACATGGACACTTATAACATTTTTTTTAAAAAGGTTATGCCACACAATGCCAATGGGAGAGATTGTTAACATAGTGCTGGCGTAGTGATGACATGATGATGTGGAAGTTGACGTGGCAGATGATGTGGTAATCGGCGTGGCAATGACATGGTTCCAATGTGGCACATAAGTGGCAATGATGTGGCACCCACATGTTCAGAAAGATTTTTATGTAATCTTCCTCTCTTATTTTGTGGATTTAGTTGTAATAAGTTAAGTGTCCATGTATGGATAAAAATCAAATTGTTGACTTGGATAATTTGACCAGGCTTTGTGACTTTGTCTATATCAAGGTTTTTTGTAACAAAATCTGCTTAAGTAGGAAAGTGTCTTGCCATGATGCAAAGTCAGACTAATGTTTAAACACTAGATGCAGAGAATGGGCTAGAAAGAGTTGTAGTTCAGATTTGGCATGAATTTTTCAATGATCACACGTCTAAAATAAATGGAAGTCATTGATGATGAAGACTTTAAAGGTTGGAGACTTCCAAGGACGATTTGGACCTTTTGTACTTCATGAATTGACCATACTTGAGTGAGTACATTATTCCTTTGCTGTGAGGATTGATGTATATGCCAAATTAAGTGAAAAAAAGAGTGAGCAAATGAGGAAAGAGTAATACATTGTCATATACAACTAGATAGGATCGGCTGGTTAAGTGTACCCTTAGGTATTATAGGTTACTTAAAGTGCTTGAAATGTCAAAGTCAATGGGGATTGAGCATGTGGAGTGTTTCTCTTGGAACTTAGGTATACTCTTTAAAAATTTGACATAGTGGAATCCCTTATTAGAACCAATGCCCGCAGATGTAGGAGGAAGCCTCTAAACTACATTGACAATCCTATCCATTCTCATTTCTTTCTACATGTGTGAGTTATTGTTCCAACATAGTTGTTCATGGTAAAATGCGGTATTGTAACACTTAATCAAAACTATCAAATAAATGAATATAAAGAAAAAACACAATTACTAGTTCGATCTTATACATGTTCAATAATATACTAACAAAATCTGCATACTTCATTTGTGTATACCTTACGAGTTGTGTTCAAACTACAAATCTCATCCTTATTTTTTTTGAATGATGGTGCTGTGGCAGGAGGAACTTTTTGGGGTTTTCAACCCATTTTCATTAAAGAAACAACAAAGAAATTATATACAAAGCTATCCAAAAAGATGTGAACGAGGAATACTATTCCCCTTCAATTTTTAGATTAAAACAAAAGCATAATAAACTACTTGAATCTAAAATAGGAACACTTAATGAGTCAATTCAAAAATAAGGAAACAAAATCTCATCCTTATTGTGTTGGTATAATTTCACTCGTGCTCTATAACACCACATATATGTAATTTTATCATTTTACCAAGATGGTGGCTAGAAATGTCCATAATAACATTCTAAAATTAAGTAAAAAATTTCAATTCACTATTCACAATTGGTACGATATATCTATAATATATACTGCGAAATGAAATTTACATCCATATTTAAATGCCTATATTTATTAATAGTAAGTAAGATTAATTAGGTAAGACCACATTTCTATTTATAATATATATCTTTTAGTAGCAGAAGGTTAATAAAGTTGTTAACATATCAACTATGTATATTTTTGCTAATTGTGAAATGACATTAATATCCATATTTAAATGTAGTAAATAAGGTTATATATATATGTATGTATGTATGTATGTATGTATGTATCTTCTAGTCATAGACAAATAATAAATTCATAACATATATAAACTTTTTATGTATTTATTTTAAATTATTTAAAATAGAAAATCATATAGAAGTAAAAAAAATAATAGAATTTTAAATTATTTATAAATTAATTAAATTAATAAGATAGACAAAATTATAAATTTTTTAAACTAATTATAAACCTATTCACAATAAACTGAATTATAATTGCATAATTATATTTTTAAAAATAATTATGAATTCATTGGAGAATATTGGTTTCACATTTATATCACCTAATAAATAAGATAAAATAAAATATGGAGAAAATAAAAACAAATAGAAATATAAATAAAGTTGTAATAATGAGCTAAAATTTTAAATAAATAAATAAATCACATTTATGAAAAAAAGTCACTATAGTTATAGCAATATATTATAAAGCAAATGAAACTTTAACCATCAAATTTGTGAAATATGTGATAATTTATTTTATGTTATTATTTTATTTCATAGTTAATTATGTTCAAAACTATACTATTGGGAACAAATAGTGAGAAAAATAGGGTTATAACAATATGCTAAAATTTTATATAAATTAAATATAAGAAATCAATCTTCTTATGAAAAATAATACGTCATAAAATATTTAAAATTAATAGGTTTATAACTATCAATTTTATCACATATGTTATTATTGTATAATTTTATTTTAAAAATAATAATAAATTTATTGAAAGACATTAATGTCATAACTACATCGCCTTATAAACAAAAAAATAAAGCAATATGTTGAACATTTATAAATACAATTTTTAATTAAATTAAAATATGCAAGAGAAACAACAATGCAAATAAAGCTACAATAATGATCTAAAATTTTAAATAAATAAATAAATTTCATGTATTCTATAAAATATTTAAAATGGGTGAATATTTGATCATCAATTTTATTAAATATGTAATGAGCTAAAATTTCAAATAAAAAAACTTATATAAAGAGCACTATTCTTACATCAATATATTATAAAATATCTAAAATGGGTCAATCTTTAACCATCAATTTTATTAAATAAGTGATAAATTTTTATATATTATTATATTGATCTCATAATTCATTATAGTTTTACACAATACCATATAAAACAAATAGTAAGAAAACTAAAATTACAATAATGTGCTAAAATTTTAAATAAATAAATTAAATATTATTTAATAAACAAAAGTTTACAAATGGTAAATTAATATTATTTAATCAACACCAAACCCTTCAAACAACATGCTACAAATATCGTCAATTCAAAATTATTTATAATATATTCATATTAATAATTTTCAATGTAAACATCGTGAATTATAATAAATAGCATGTACATTATGAAAGGACAAGAAATATTTAATAAAAATACTAAATAAAACCATATTTATTAGATTGTTAGGAATAAATCTAGAAATCAGGGTACAAAAAATACAAAATTAAATTTAGTAATGCATAGACAAAAAAATATATTAAAAATTTTAGAAGTTTATACACAATAAGATGGTGAAATGATAAGTTAAATCAATTCTATTAAGACTGACATAAATAACTATGTTCAAAGCTGATATAAAACCATAGAACTTAACATAAATAATTTAATTATAGAACTTCTCAATATAAAATGAATTATTTTAAAATTAAGATAATTTTTTATTTAAATAAATCTATTTAAGCAATTAATAAATTTTACTTCATAGTGTATCAATTTAATAATAAAATATATTGGTAAAACAATTGAAAGAGAAAACATAATGCAAAAATTAAGTTCATTAAAAGATCATTTTCTGCCAAATTCAAAAGAAGAATATCAATTTTTATGTTAAATTTACTTATGAAAACTGATTTTATCTTAATGTAGAGAGTTTTTTTAATACATTTATTAATTTTTAATATAGTATAGCTTATATTTTGTTATGCTACAATAGGGTATGGCAAGCAATAAGTACAGTATATCTATATGGATTAAAGTCAATATGTTAAATAATAAGAGAAATAGTTTTGATTTGATCAATTTCACATAAATACTATATAAGGTTATTAGAAAATAAGCTATGAATTTTCATACAATTATTATGGAAATTTTTCTTTTTCAAAAACTTATAATGAAGTTTGTAGACTGAGGTGCAATATCAAAAGTTTTAATTTAAATCAATTAGATGGATATAAAATTATTTTAACCATGTATCATAAATTTGGTTGTTATATTTCAATGGTAAATTTTGTAAAAATAAATGTACTCTAAAATGCAAGAGATATTAAATTTTAAAAATATTTCAATTTTCTTATTTGTTTTTAACTTTTACATAATAAATATAAATGCATTTTTCTAATTTATTTGTATAAATCAAAATTCGAATAACATTTTCTTTATTAATTTTCTTACTTTACTCAATGGATTTAACATGAACTATCTTATCAAATAATTTCTTATCATTTAAAATTTAAATGAAATTTTCCTTAATCATTTTTTTAATTGAAAGATAGTGCTAAAAAATAATTTTTTTTAATAAAAAATCTTAATGTTAAAATCTAAAAGTTAAGTTTTTATTATATTTTATTTATCTTATTAAACTATTTTTTATAAGTAAAAAGTTAATATAATATATCATATGACAAACACAAAAATGTAAATATATTACTCAATTTTAATAAAATAACTGCTTTATAATAATAAAAAATTAAAATAAATCAATATTAAACTCGTGTAATGAATATATTTATACATCATTTGTCTTTAGCATATATCACACAAGTGCAAAGAACTTAATATTTCTAGTTCTTTCCCAAAATTCTTTATTTGGTACAATTTTAATACTCAAATATAGATATTCGACACCAATGTAGAATGCACGAAAATAAGCTCACACAAAGGCTTAGAATTGGTGGTGTAGTACTGTATCCTGGTGGCTTTGGCCTTCAAAATGAATCGAGCCACCATCGAGGTTGTTAGAACTTGGGCCAGAAGCAGTGGCTTTGAAAGCTTGGAGGTTAGGATCAAAAAGGTTGACTTCAAGTAGCTTTAACTTCAGGAATTTTTTTTGCCATTATTCCTTAAGTATGGTAAATAAGGCCTAAAGTTTTAGACACCGTGAATCATATGGTAATGGATGGATCATTTTTGAGCGAACACAAAATAACAAAGCGAAATCAATGAATACAAAGATTTTACGAGGTTCGGCAATCTTGGCTTACATAGAATGACAAAAAAAAATTTTCTCCTGATTAGGGTCACAATACCAGCCATTCAAATATCAACCCATCCATTTCAATTTAACAAAATTAACTCCACACCTCACGCGCTTTGTAACTCCACTTTGATAGAGCTTAACCCCTTTTCTAACTTTATCATAAGCCACATATAGCAGTCATGCATTACAAGATAAGTGTAGGAATTATTTAGGGACAAAATGAGAGATGTGATTATAAACATAAGTACATTCTTAAAATTATTTGGTACCAAACCTAACACATAAAAAAAGCCTGAACATCATTAGAAGTACGTAGGTTCTTCAGCACATGACACACTATAATACTATTACACCATATAAGACTATAAAAGCTAAACAGTTTTAGGTTATTCAAAAGCGCCTGTGAACCAGAAGTCATAATTTTCCATTTTTTTCCTCATCCCACGACATTTGTTTACAGATCTTGCAAGTTGAAATTCTCATTAAGAAGAAAGTCCTCCCACTCCCATAAACCAGTCTTCTGTATCCTAGATGTCGTCCACTGCGAACTGTCTCCAGCAGTACCCTGATCATATTCATGACAAAGGAAAAGGCTCATTATATGAAGGAGGGCAAAGTCGGTGGAAATATCGAAATCCCAAGTAGAAATAGGGCATGATTTCTCAAAATTAGGAATTAATACTTTTTACGCACTAAAGTTACACTTCAGATTTTCTGTGCCTCTGTATATGCATGATCACATGCACATATCTATTTATCTTACTCATATAATCACGCCACGTGTATTTGCTTATTTTGTTAGGTTGGTTTTTATAATTTGATAGCTTCAATTATCACACATTGCAGGTTGATATGCACAAGATAGGGACTAAAGTTATCATTTAGGCTTTAATAGTTACCTCTTGGGGAAGATTATGATCAAGTAGGGTTTCTTGGCAAACTTCCATGTGGGGATAGACATGGCATGGACCTTGAGTTTGATCACTCGTATTAGGCATTTGAGTCCACTCAACTCTGCTATTGTCTTCACCATGTATGTTGAAGCCATCATTGTGATACATGCTAGGTTCGAAAACTACTGCATGTCCCTCCATGTTGCTGGAGATTTGATTCAAGTTTGAATTTGTAAATTGTGAGCTAGTACCAATCCCACAGTCGTCCATGGATATAGGCTTTTTTCCATTATTAGCTTTAGCTGTGACCGTCGTGATAGATATGAATCTATTGAAAAACATGAAATTAACGACAAAATATAAGAAGCAAAAAAATTAGACAAAACATAAGCGTGAAATCCCCACTTGTACGAAATTACAAAGTTTACCTTGGACCCAGAATGCTGCATAGGCTCTGAGTAGACAGGTGAGCATCATCTGAAGAAGTTAACTGTGGGGGTTTCTCTTTTCTTTAGGCATCATGTGTCTTAAAAAAATGACATGAAATATAGATCTACTTAAATCAAAACCACACGTACCGAAGAGATCATGTTATCACACGCATTAAAAACATTCTGATCATGGAAGTCGAAAGAGGTTTGATCCACCACTAAGGACTGCTGAAATGCACAATGAAAAATTAATAAGGGAAGATTATCTAAATTTATAACGGCAGTAAATATTTAGTAGTTACCGAAATATGGGCTGGTGGGGCTTGAGCAATGTTTTCTGATTCGAAGATTATTGGAGGATCTGGAGTAGGAAAATTGTATATATTTGTTGGATTCGGAAAATTGGAAGCATTATTAGATTGCCCTAGATTCTCATTTGCAGCATAGTTTGATTGATCAATCAAGTCTTGAAGTATGCTCTCGCGAACCCTAGCACTGTAACCAATGTCCAAAAAGCAATATATAAGCGTACATTATTAGTAGCTTCACTTTATTTTACCTTGATATAAAGATCATAACTAAATGAGAAATTTCTTAAAAATTAAGCATGCTACAAAATAAATAAATAAAGCCCGACACGTACCTATATGGACTTATCCAAGGGTCAAGTTGCTTGAGAAGATGGCCAGTGGCAGGGTTTTCTACTATAGGAAGAAGATTATTTCTGTTGGAATTAGATGATAATGGAATCCCTGCAGGTTGCCTCTCCAACTCCACCTGATTAAAACCCTAGTAATGTCAATCAATGCTGTGAACACAATGCATATAAAGGAAAGCTCTCAAACATCAATAAATATTAAGCTTCCTTACCTGAAAACTTGGCTGCGCATTTGATGCAGGATGATTACCGGCTAATGCATTCTAAATAAGAGACAACATTGTTAACAAAATTGATAACACGGTAAACTAAAGGCGCAGGCTTTTCTGCTCAAAGATTAGATGAAGCTAAGAACTAACTTTTCTAGCGATGACTCTTTGTAGAGAATGGTTCAAGTTTTTCTCACACCAAGACAGTTGATGCAAGGAAGGATCTTGTTCTGTGCTGACTTCATAATCCCTATAGATCACATGAATAGATAACACTATTGTAGTCAAAAAGAACCAGCAGCAATTTTTTGAGAGCTATACACTTTGATCACATGATTGATCTTACCTTAGACCTGTTTCTAAAATCTGCAACTCTAGACCATTTTTTTTGATTTGAAGCTCAAGATTCTAATGAAACACAAAAACAGGTAACAACACTAGTTATGGATGATAATCAAAATTTAATTAGGGATGATAATTAAATGGAAATAGGTTATTAGAAGATGTGGGACCTCAATTCTGACATCATGGCATGCCCGAACCGATCAGAAAACATCGATTTGAAATGCATCATGACCAAATTGTGTTGGTTAGATACAAATTAAATTATTTTAATAAGAAAAACATAACATCATATTAAACAACAAATTGTAGATATAAAGACAGAACTTTGCATAGAAGAAACTAAAGCATATATGTGATGCAATACACATTGTATTCTTGAACCCATTTTATTTAGGGCAAGGTCCATCTTTGTTATTGAGTGCAATGAATTTTGTTTTATAAAAAAAATCCTTCAAAAGTGAGAAGTTTTTGAAAAGAAAAAATTTGATATATGGAAAAGCTAGGCTTATTTTGACTAGAAATGGAAGCAGGAGACATTAAGTATATCTTTGCAATTACATGATGATTCATTTTTATCAACTTTTGATTTAAAGAAAAAGGAAAACACTAATTGGTTTAAAAAATGGAAAAAATGTTACTTAACTTTGAAATTTTGTATGGAATCATAATGCTTAAAGATGAGGCCTTATAATCGAAAGACAGAAATTAAAAAATTAAGTTTTATACAAGAGGGTATTTAGTTTAAAGGGATTCAGTTTAAAATGAGTGCATTCTTTTTATATTATGAAAATAATAATGAAGCATATCATTTATTTTAAAATCAATATATTGTCTTTTTATTAATAAATAACGACAAAAAATGGCGAATGAGAATCTTTATCCTATAGTCCTTTTTAATATATATCGGGACATATAAATATGGAAAACTAATTACAACTACTCGACAAAAAGAATCTCAAATATATCATTAGATCAAGAGTACAACAAATTTATGGTGCATCGCGACAAAGTATGCATTTTCAAGTTTCTAAATTTAATAAAAATCTATCTTACCTAATTTCATTGTATAATTTGTTGTAGGTTAATATTTGGTTTAAAAGAAAATAATTTTCAAAAATTTTCAAAAATAAAAATAAAATAAGAGAGAGAAGCAGATAATAGTTATATTTTTCGACAACCATAATAATGGTGATAATAACTCCTAAAGCACAAGATCTAGAAGTTCCCAATATTTTGGCGTTGCTTAAATGCATCATAAATAATGCTCCAATTAATTACACAAAAGGAGATGTTTAAGAAACATTGAGGAATATTAAGCCCTATGAACTACAATATGTTTGCACAAATCATTACAAATATTTAATAAACAAAGATTGTTATCTTATCTTTGCAAAGAAAAAGACAACACACACACAAACATATATATCGCGATAGTTTATAAAACATCTAAAAGAATTCACTTTATCAATTCTTAATATAGTTACGTTGGACGTTTTGTTTTCACCTTAGGTAAATGCTCAAAAAAATACATGTATTAAGTTTTATTTTTGCACCATGAATAGGAATAATTAGCAAAAAGGTAGTTAGTATATTTTTATCAAACCTCTTTAATTTTCACCAAGCAAGTGATTGTAAAATGTGAATATATAACCATACATACACATAATATCTTGACATAAAACACACAGACAGACAAATTAAAAAAAAAAAAAAAAAGTGAAGGAAAAAAAATTAACTGTTTTCCAAGATATTGTAGCTTGTTGGTGTCTCCCTTAATGTGGCCAAGCTGCTTCACCTTCTCCAATTTTGCCTGAATTCGGTATATCAACAAACAATAAGTCGATTAATTCTATGTGCGTACAAGCCACTATATTACAAATAATCTTCTTTTTTCCCTTAAAATTAAACGTGCTAGTAGCAATTTTGGCAGTAATCAAATCATACCTGAACATTAGTTAAATGGCTGTTTCTCACGCAAAACGAGTTCGTCAGATGCCCCACGGAAAAAAAATCTTACACAAGGGTAAAAGCAAGAAAAAAATTTCTAGGATTATAAAGAACAAAAAAGATGAAAATGAAAATTTACTTCAATCTCTTGTCGGCCGGCAAATTGACATATTCTTGTAAAACATCTTCAATCCTGTGAACAATCAAAATAGGAAAGCACTTAAAGAATAGTTATATCAGTGGCCTTTCATGTTACCTTCTAAGCAAAAAATAATACAGTTCGGTCTTAATTAATTAGGAAAAAGGAAAAAAAAGAATACCTTTTTCTGTTCGAAAACTTGCTAACTCTACCAGAAGGCGAAAATGCAACGAATGCAACATCAACGTCACAACAAACTGCAATTTCATTAGCCTTTTTCATCAGGCTGCTACGTCGCTTTGAAAATGTTACTTGACATTTTGTTATGTCCTCGATTTTCTTAATATCAATTTTTCTACCCATTTTTGTGGTGTTTAAGGTAACTTACCGCAGGTTCAAGGGAAGAGATGGGATAAAAGGAAAAAAAAAAAAGTGGTGAAAGAGGGAGGAGGAAGAAAGAGAACTATAATTGAGCAGAGTTCAACTACAGTCTGCTTATTTAGTAAATATTTCAAATGTTTTGAGTACAACTAAGACAAAGGGTTTATTTATAGGCTAGATACATCATGAAATAAATGCCAGATCACCAAGAGTACCAGTGAACTTTTTCAGACACGCGTGAACTACACGCATAAACCCTGTCATTTATTGCCAACTTACCGAGAATCTGAATTCTTGACTAAGTATTGAAAGAAACTGCAATCACAACAGTTGGAATGTGGACCCACAAGTCAAATTGTTCGAACAAGGCCACGACCTCTTAGTCATGTTTGGCAAAAGTTTGATTGTCCCATAAGAATTATCGTGATCAAGCTTCAAATTGTGCTGTCACTGGCAATTTAGTTATACTCTTGATAATCTTCTTCAAAATTAATACTATACATATAAAATAAAATGTGACATTTCTACGTTAGCGAAAAAGGCATAGAACATTTTTGTAGCATTCTCATTGTACGGTATTCTTAACCAATTATTCAGACCTACCCTCTTTCAATTTGTAGCCATTTATAGGCTTCATGACAAGAATATATACAAGGCCAACTCATCTAATGCTTACTTATCCACACTTTAGTCTTATCTACCCTTCGCATCCATCCCATTTAAGTAAACTTAGTCTAATATTGTGTTACAAATAAATGGAAGGTAGATTGAAATAAAAAGCTAACAAACTATCATACGCAAAGCTGTAAGCTATAAATCATCCCACACAGTTTATTTTGGGTCAAACAAGCCTTTGGCAAAAGTGATTCCGCAATAACTAAGGTTGGTTCTGCAAAGCCAATTTTGCTGATTCAATGGATGTTGGGATAGAAAGCCATGATGATTTTACATTGGACACCTGGAATCAGCCAACCACCGTTTTGGCCCTAACTTAGGTCTGTTTGGAGTGGAGATAAGTATTTAGATAAGTCTTGTGTTTATTGCTGCAGGTAATGGGATGGACTTTTCCTCGTTCCTTTTTTAATCCCTTCGTCTTTACACATGTAGCTTTCTTGGATGTGCTTAATGTTTTGAAACAAAGAAAAAGTTGAATTCAGATAGAGAAAGGTAGAGTGGGAAATGGAAAGGTAAATGATAAACCATCCTTCTTGAAACCAGCTACAAAGATTGGCGCGCGCGCGCACACACTCGTATATATACCTACCCTCTGCATTGTATCTTGCAAGTAGATTCTAGTTAAATAAATTATTAAGACTTGATACTTTGACTTATCACTTGGAAGATAAAATCAATGGTGTGGCTTGTGAGACTACAGATGACCATGATCATTGAATTAGTAAGACATTAATGGCACCATTGTTTACCAGACCATAAAGCCGGGCAAGTATAAAGAAGTTGGATGATATATATACTTCTATTAATTATTTAAATTATCATATGACAATATAGGTAGACATAGAAATAGAGACACTAGAAAAATTGGCATCCTTATATAAGAAGCTGGTTTAATTCGATCCTATTGCTCGGATTTTTAGTATTCTTTTATTTATTACCTATGTCTACTATTTAGGCAGAATATCGTCACCCATTCTTACAAAGAAACTGAAAGAAACCTCAAAAATGGAAAAAATGAATGTAGAAATAGAAATAGCTTCCGAAATGAAGGGGACTAAACTAGAGGGATCCGACAAAGAAGATCCTTTTCCTTTCTTTCTTTTTTTTTTTTTTCGGCAGAGAAGGCGGATTCGATCAAAATCAATGAAACAGAAGAAATCCGAGCGAACGGAAAGAAAAATGAATTCAACTTTCGATTTACAAAAGTAGGCAATAAAAATAGACCCATTTCTAAAGAGTCTTATCTTATGAATATGAATGAAAATCACGAGTTGAAAATTATGGAGATTTTATAAAGTATGAAAATTATGTTTGGAAGTAAAATTTTGATAGGAATACAAATTTAATTTTTTAAAATTTGTGTGTGTGTGTATAAAATATAACGATAAATGGATTATGTAATAGTATAAGATTTATTGGGTATAAATATACATAAATAGAAGTGTGTGTGTGTGTGTGTTGATTTAATTGTGAATAAATTTAATGTTTGAATTTTAAATAGCTATGTATATATGTAAGGAGAAAGTTTTGAATTTGAATAAATAATATTGGTTGTAAAATTGTTGTTTTGGAAAAGTTTTGATGCCTTGTGAACCTATCAATTTTGATCCGAACAAAACCCAAGGTTTTTATATTTATAGGTTATGTTTATCTACAATAAACAAATGAAATCTTGACTTTCTAGCATTTTCTCATCTATTCTTAAAGCTAAGAAGGTGCTTTGGGTGAGTTTATAAGCTTTTCAAAATATCTTGTAAAATTTTTGAGAGCTTATAAGCTATTCAAAAATGTTTGGTAACTTTTTTAATAAAAAAATTTATAAGCTATCAAAATAAGATGTTTAGAATTTACAGCTTATAAGTTTTTTAAAAATAAATTAGTTTTTCTTAATATATTTTCAAACATCTTATAATTTATTTCTATATTATACTAAAACATCCATAAATATATTGAATTATATTATATTAATGATATTTAATTTATTTTTATCATTATTACACTAAAAAATTATAATTAACTATAATTATAAATTTCTATAAAATCTTAAACACTTCATTAACTTATTTTAAAAATAAGATATATGAACTCATAAACTTTAAAAATATCTTGTAAGTTATATAATTTTTTAAGCAATTTAAATTAACTGATGAAATATGTTAATTTTGAATGTTAATAGAAAAACAACTATCTACTTTAAAATCATTTAGTTAAAGATGAACATTTATGAGTTTTACCTCTCAGTAAAAGTAGGAAATACGAAAGTTATAGTAAACTTATTGAGACCAAATCTGTTTTCTAATATTCAATCACATGTATCATTTTTTAAATATATATAAATATATATATATTTATATATTCAATAATATGCCAATATTCGGTAAGCATACTTTGTTTAATTTAAGAAATTTTATCCTTCAGTTTTCACTTATTCATTACATTTTATATTTATGACTAAATTTTACAATGTAATGTAGTCATAACAAATATTTAGCCATATTCATCTTGTTTAAAAAATATTTACAATATTTTCTTTTCATATGCTTATTGATTGTACTCCGATGTCCGTATATCTAATATATAATGCATATTATTTTAAATCCATTACATTTAAAATATACAGTCATTTGAGAACATCCAAAAAATTTTGTGGAATTATATCATACTTTATCCTATTCTTTAAATATAAAATTAAAAATTTTTTAACTTGTATTACATATATTGAAATCCCTTACATGATCATTTTTTTATAAAATAAATAATGCATTTTTTTAATTTAATTTGATAACTTTAAAATATAATAAATTTTACCTTAAATTGATCATTAGGTTAATATTTAAAAAATTTATCTCATTTTCAATTAATTTGTTATATAAATTTATATATCTAAACACACATAATCATACATATAATTTTAATTATATCTTCATATCTATTCACTTATATTTATACATTCATTAATTTTTTTTTTTGTTTGAAGTGTATAATTTTGTAGGGTGAATAATTTTTAAAAAAATATATAAAACTCTAATTCAATGACCTTTGTATATCATATGATATATGGTTACAAAGATTGGAAATCTACATTTATACGAAATAAATTTTATTTGAAAATTTAAAACATTTAAATACTTATACTTAAAGGAATAAAATAAAGATTTTTGAATGTGAAAAGTTACTATGATATTTTTATTACATAACATTGAGTTCGATCAATTACTTTGTACTATTAATTAGGGCTATATTAAGTAGATTAAAAATTATAACAAAGCTTATGAGAAACCCGTACTTTGATATATAAATAGAAAGAATAATAATAGATGTATTTACGATTTAATAATGTCCACTTTTTTAAATTTCATGCACACTCTAAAGGAATATGCACGTCTTCAACTTGGGTTTGCAGTATATAGATGAAAAAATAATAATGATTGAATTTTACAATATAATAGGATTTTATTAGTTAATAAAATCACTTTCACCTACTTATTTGACAGGTTAAGACATAAAGTAACAAGATGGAAAAAAAAGGATTACATATGATTTTTCCATTTTTTATTTTAACGGTCTCTAAATTGTAAAAAAAATTAAAACAACATTAGTTTCTATTGGCATTATGGTGAGCTGGCAATTATGCGGTGCATATCTAGGCAGTCCAAGTCACTAAATTCATTGCCTTATTTGTTGAAAGAATCTAGAATGTTTTTCTTAATCTTATGGATATACTTATTTATCTTGTCTAATGCAAGTGGAAGATATGAAAGAAAGATGACAATATCTTGGAGATATGCATATCTCAACAATTTGGAGAGGTTGGACTGAGATTTATAGGAGGATTTTCTGGGAAAAAACTGCAAATATCTTGCGAAAATTGTGAAGAATATCTTTTCTCAATTGAAGGGATTTACACAGAGAAGAAATTCCCTATTGCGAAAGGAAAGTCAAACACATGTTCTAACATTAGCAAGATAGGATATGAAAAGTATAGAATCGACACAATCCAACAAATCTTGGAGCATCTTGATGATCCTACTTTGGTGGGAAATTGTTAAAATAACCTCTAGGAATGTAGGAAAGTTGAGAAGCAAGAATCTAAGCCTTTAGAGTGTCTTGAAGTGCATTGTTGAAGTCCTTGAGCGGCGATGCTGTAACAATCTGGTGGGGCTTGAGTGCATTGTATGTGTGTATCCAAGAAAGTCTACTTACTTTCAATTTGTGTGGAGAGTAAGTCCAAAAATTCTATACCTTAAGAGAATCATTCACTTTGATAGAAGGATGGGACATAAACGTAGTTATGTCTAATTTCTAGCGAGGAAGACTTGTGGTAAAACTCTATCTAGTCGGAAATAGTTTAATTGGGAAGCAAACAATTTGAGTGAGGTTGAGGGAGTTTGGATGTAAAATTCTTTCATTTAGTGGAGTCTTTTCAACTATGCATGGCCTTGTAGGTGCATGTCTTCATTAAATCACATGAAGAGAAAGCTTGGATCTCCATCATCATTGGATGGTAACCGCTCATTGTTCAAGATGATGATGGCAAGTTGGTACTCAAAGAATTAATTAAATGGAATGTAGAAGAGGAGAAGGCAGCCCTTAGGAACTCCAAGGCTATAAACGCAATATTCACTAAACCTTTTTCAACCTATGAATCTATTGAGGAGGACTGGGACATCCTACAGAATGTGTATGAAGGAACAAACACCATAAGGATTTCCAAGTTGCAAACATTAGCTTTGCAACTTGAAAACTTGAAAATGGGAGAAGATGAAACCAAGTATGTCTTCAGTAGAAAATAGTGTGATATTGCAAATCAAACTTATCAACTTGATAAAAATACTTTGAGTCAAAGCTTATCTGGAAAATCTTGAGATCACTACTCGGGAGGTTTGCATAGCCTTGAGAATGGAAAGACAATAGCTTTACAATGAGTGTTGCAACATAGATGAAGATGGAATAGCGCTGATTATCAAAGTGTTGAGAAATTTGCATGGAAAAGCAAAGAAGTAGAACAACGCAAGAAGGGAACAATTCAAAGAAAGCTGATGAAGAAGTTGGCAACAACGGTGTCAAGAGGAATCAAAAACCTAACACTCAAAAGAAAGGAGTCCAATGCTTTAGGTGGCATTAGACTTGTGATGACAGAGTGTACAAATAGGAAATAAGATATGTAATACTTGCTAATTTTGGACATTAGCACTAAATCAATAATGGCTAAATTTTGGTAAATTAGTAACTATTTGATTTTCACTTATTTATTTTTATTTATTTACGTACAAAAATGTTGGTGATTTAGATAAATGAACGTGGAGGCAGATATGCTTGTGATATGACGACCAAATCTTGCCAAATAATCTAGATATCAAGAAAAGAGTTTTTTATGCTTAAGAGACCTAAAAATAGGAAAGTAAAACTAGAAAAATCTGCAAATTTATGAAAATTATGCATAGGAAGTTGGAGCCTGTAAGATAGTAGAATTTGATTCTTCTCCAAACACACTTAAAAACCTTAGCATATATATAGGCAAGGAGGAGAGAGAAAAACCATTCTTCCATCCTCCTAAAGTCAACAGCCATCCAAAATTTTGGATAAATTATCTTGGCACCAAACGCACATGGTTTAAGTTAAATTCCTAGTCGAATTCTATGCTCTTCATGCATGCGCTTAGAAAATCTCATTCCACATGTTATAGGCATGAGAAACATGGAGTTATTTAGGATACACATACACTAATTCATGTGTTTGTTGTTGGATTCATGGGATTATGCATAAGGAATTGATAGAAAGTGCATGTAGATTAAGTGAGTAAA
The DNA here is from genome assembly GCA_019155195.1 of Avicennia marina. NCBI lineage: Eukaryota > Viridiplantae > Streptophyta > Magnoliopsida > Lamiales > Acanthaceae > Avicennia > Avicennia marina. Next base: position 12,618,089 of record CM032754.1, on the reverse strand, counting down.
GTTTTGGGACTTGTAGAAATTCATTCAAAAGCTTGGTTAACAAGATTGGTTGGTAATAACAAGATTAGGATCTATGGAATTATGCCTAGGGACCTTTGAAATATCTTTGCAAATGAATTTTGATGATTGAAATTATGTAGAGTAAGAAAAATTGACCAAAAAGTGCCTTATACACTATCAAGTGCCACTTTGTAGTCTTGGGCACAGTTGTGAGAGATAGCAGCATGAGTGTGTGGTGGGAAGCTTTGCAATTGCAAAATGGGGTCAAGGGCTAAGCAATTCACCTGCAAGAACCTTCGCAATTGCTACGCGATGACTCACGATCGTGAGGCTTAGTTGCAACACAGAGAAAAAGGTTTTTCTCTCACTATCATTGCTGCAAAAAAGTTTCTTAGGGCCTTGGCTTCACATTTGCAATTGTGAGCCAAGAGCAAAACTAAATAGAATGCATCACAATTTGTTTCATAGGTGTAGAGACTTTTTCCACGATCATAAGGCTTGTTTCTACAAGTGCAGGACTTGGAATGCAAATAGAATGTTACTTTGATGTAATAAAACCTAATTTTCCAATTTTGAGATTAAAATAGGCTTAAATAAATGGTTTAGAAGTTAACAAGATATAAGAGAGGTTAATCAAAAGAAATCCAGATAGAAAAACCTACTCAATGGGTAATTGAAAATCTGGAAGGACAATAATACAGAGATGTAGGATACGTACGAAACCATCTAAAAAATAGGATTTTTTATTGAATTGGATATTAAATGAAAGATTATATAATTGAATAGGAAATCAAAAAATGGTTATTGGTAAACCCATTGATCAGCAGAATTAGTGTCAAGTAAGTGGTTATTTCTTACCAACTTTTACAAATGCTTTTAAAACTACTTTTATGATACAACTTATATTGTTACTACATGTGTAAAATCATTTTTGAATATTTTGTTTTTATGAAAAATGGTTTAGAAGTGTTGATTTTCTACGAAATTGCAAAACATTTTATTTTCCTAAAAAACTTACATGTGACTTATTTGGAAAATAAATTGATTTGAACTACTTATTCAAAAATTGAAATACTTGTAATAAATGTGAGAAGCCTCTCATGTGATACCAATAGTATCGAAATGAGTTCCACCCTACCAGTCAAGTAATGGATTGGGACCCATCAAGTGGGGTAGAAATATTGGGACCCATCAAGTGGGGTAGAAATATTGGGACCGGCTATAGGCAAAGTTGATATGTGGCCTACTAATTAGGAAATAATAAATTGGGATACTACCCAGTCGAGGATGAAGTAATGGGGCTCACGGTGGGTGTAACAATATTTTACATGACCCTCCTTAGTCGAATTATAGACTAAGGGCCTAATCAATGAATATAGTATATGAAATACATATCACTATGAGTAGGATAAGGAACAAGACATGTGAATTATGCGAATGGTGAATGATTTGGAAAGTTGTAAAATACTGCGAAATGTATGAACTGCTTATTTGTGATTTGCATCATCTATGTTCTTAAAATATGCTTTATGCAAAATGTTATTATTCTACTCTCATCCTATAGAAAACGAAAAGGCCAGAAGTACCATTTCCTAGACAACTCATCGCTCATGATTTTCAAATATTGTTTCTTGTAGAGGAATCCAACAAAGATAAACTTGGTCGAGAATGGTATAGGGAGATGAAGGCTTGATTTTATTTCATTTAATTTTCTTTTTAGAAAATAAGACAATCCTAATATAATAGTTAGGATAATTTACTTTTTTCTGCTAGACAATGTTACAATTATTGCATTAGATTTGAAAATATTCCTTTTGGATATTGCATATTGGCTAATGGATTTAGTTGTGATATCTATTAGCATTAGTATCAGATGAGATTGTTTGCGGGTGCCACCATGTCACAACTCCGGTTTCAAGGCGTGACAAGAGAAGTCTATGGCCCCTAAATTTTTACTTGAAGATTGGACACCCCATGTTCGATTGTCATAATCTTCTAAAATACTTCATGAAAGGTAGATCAAAGGCCATGTACAAAGGAAACAACCACTGCAAAGCTAAGAAAATCTAGGTTAAAAGGTAGATTTGAAATGCTATACTCTCTAAATGGTGTGATGGAGAGAAGAAATCATACTTTGCAAGATTTTCACTACCGAGGGATTAAACTCAAAATGGTGGATTGAAGTTATGAAACACACGCATTGAGACCCTTGACGCATTGAGACCCTTGATTGGGAAGACACTGTATGAATTGAGGAGATGAAGAAAACTACATATGAAATACTTTCACATTTTTTGGTAGAAAATGTAACATCCTAGGAGATAGAGAATCAATTGCCAAGTTTGACTCCAAAAGTGATGAAGGAATCTTCCTTAGGTATTCAACTACAAACCAAACTTATAGAGTGTACAATCTCCAAAGCAAAAAGGTGATGGAATCCATAAATGTTGAGTTAGATCATGATGAGATAAAGGTAGAATGCTACAGAATATACCAAGTGAACCAAAGAGGATGGACCTTTAAAGAAAGAGGCAGAGCAAACCCTAAATGTTGCAACATAGAACAAACGGTGATATTTATACTGCAACATTAGAGGAATATAGTGACCATGATGATGGAGAAAACACTCAGAGCTGAGAACTATCATCTAGGACAAAGAAGAACAATTCACAAGATGTTATTGTTGGTGGCCTAAATAAACAAATGAGGATTCATAAAACTAGTCATATAAATTATAGAGAACTTGTAGTATACTCTTGCTTTATCTCATCCATAGAACTAACGAATGTGAAGGAAGCTCATATGGATGATTTCTTTATAAATGCAATGTAGAAGGAATGCACATAATTTGAGAGAAATAAAGTCTGAACTTTAGTGCCTAAACCAAAAAATACAAATGTTGTTGGAACTAAATAGGTGTTCAAAAACAAGGCTAATAAAGGAAGGAAGATCACCCAATGTAAAGCATGATTAATTGGCCAATGCTATACTCGAGTGAAAGGAGTGGACTTTGATGAAACCTTCATTCTAGTGGCAAGACTTGAGGCAATCTATTTGCTTATGTCTGTAATGTAATCTTTGATTCAAGTTATTTCAAATGGAACTAAAAATTTCCTCCCTCAATAGCATTCTTGAAGAAGAAATGTATATGAAGCAACCTAAGTGTTTTAAGGCTCCTAAGTTCCTACACTATATTTAGAAGAAGGCACTTTAAAGATTGAAACAAGTGCCTAGAGCATGATGCGAAAGGCTCACAAAGTTTGTCCTCGAAGAAAGACTATGTTTAACAAGAGGTAGACAAGATGTCATTTGTTTAGTGTTGCAACACCAACATCTTGAAAGCATGGATATAATATATATATATATATATATATATATATAGATTATATTCTAAAAGGTTGGTCATGTTGTTTCACAACTTCATTTCAAGGGAATTTGAAATGGGCATGGTAAGGGCATTGAAATATTTCATAAAGCTACAAATCAAAAATTTGGAAGAATTTTTATTTGTCAGAGCTAGGAACTTAGTTAAACAGTTTGGACTTGAGTGTTCTAGACATATTGCAACGTTGATGTCTATAAACACCAAATTGATGAAAGATGTGGATGGGAAGCTTGTGGATGCAAGTTAGTACAAAAGTATGATCGGTAACTAACTATCTTTGACAAGTTGCGATGAGGCATTTACTTTAGCCTAAGTGTGTGCATAAGATACCAAGCATCTTCAAGAGAAAGTTGCTTGAGTGCTATAAAGGGGATCATTTATTACATCTACAGTACTATTGATTTAGGACTTCCGCAGTCAAAAAATTCAACTCTAAATTTTGTGGGATCTAGTGATGCTAATGACAATAGGAAAAGCACCATTGGAGGATGCTTCTTTGTAGGTACAAACCCAATTCAGTGGTATAGTAAAAAATAAAATTCCATTTTTTTTGTCCACTGCAAAAGCTAAATATTTAGCTGATGGAAGTTGTGCACAATTGTTGTGATAAAGCAAATGTTGGAAGACTATGAAGTGAAGCACTAGTCCTTTATGATAATCAAAGCACAATCAATACTGGCAAAAACCCAATGTAGCATTCTCAGATGAAACACATTGGCTCAAAGTACCATTTCATAAAGAAATGGAAGAAAATAAAATAATAGTAGTAGAGTGTGTTTTAACATAGAAGTAACAAGTAAACATCTGTACAAAGCCATAAAAGGGCAGTCGATTTAAGTACGTTAGAAAAGAGCAAACAACTGTGCTTGATCTAATTTTTCTTGGCCCAAATAACAACAAGCCCAAGAAGGAAAGGATTGAAGTTCCATATATGGGGAAATCTTGAAGATCCTCATGATTACATTGCCTAGAAATAAGGGGCTGAATTGATTTGTTGTAGCCATCCTCTCCTAACATTAGGTAGTTCCCAAATCTTTTGGGATTCTATTTTTCATGCTTTAAATAATCAGCGTTGTTGTTACTTCTTCTCCATCCCAAAGCTCTTTAATTCAAATTCTTGGGTTTGTTTTTATTTTTGCTATCCTTATGTTCAAACACCATTTTTGTCAAATATGGGAAACTCACTTTCTTCCATTTAACAAAACTCTTCTAGAAGATCCAAATGAGAACCTAAACAACCAATGATGCCTCCATTGGTAGAACTTTCTGAATGGAAATAGTCCTGCTAAACATGGCTTTAGACATTAAACTCCTAAAAATGCAAACCCACTTGCTCAACCCATCGATGACACCCTCAAAAGTCAAAGATGCTATTGGAGTGATGAAAATTCAAAAGAAATGACTGAAAACCAATCCCAATTGACAATGTAGAACCACCTATGGTGGAGGTTCTTGGAATTCTGACCAATGTTGATGCTTTAAGAGTAGACTATGGCACTAGTGTCGAAACACTAACCTAACATGAGCCTACCTAACTTGATATTGGTGTGGAGACACTAACATAGAACAATGTTGATTACCTAAATGATAATGTGCTACTATCCTAAATCCTGTGAGACTACAATGATCAAAGAGGAAAGTTGCATGCCCATCACTCGCAGAAGAAGAGCTTTCGAAAAGAACAAGATTGTCACCTAGTGAATGAAACCAGAAAGTGAAGAAGTTAGAACCGAAAAGGCCCACAATTGGTATTCTACACCAAAGAGGTAAAAGAATCATCAAAATTTTACACCAAGTGAGAATTTACAGTGGAGAGAAAGTTGAAAATGCCTAGGTATGAGGACATTGGCCTTGCTAACATTTAAGAAACATAAATATGCTTGACGCTATCATAAAGTCTAAGGGGTATCATACTAGCTGCATTAGCTTTATAGCGATTTAAGGCATAAAGCTGCTAATCCTGAATCTATATGATTTGAAAAAGTTTATGTTCCAGGTGAAATTTTTACATATTCCCCTAATTTGATGAATGTAAGATTGGGAAAGCCAAATAATTCAATGGACTCAGAATATGACGAAGACTTTACAGCAAACCACGATGTGATTGCTCAAATATTGGTTGGCAATAAGTTGTAACATGGCCATCCACCATTGCATTTAAAGCATCAGCACTATCATTAAAGTTTTTGTTCACACTTGCAATTTTAAATTGGCTACCCACTGCCAATTCTAATTAAGTGGTAAAGGAAATGGCGACTTTGCTGTTTTGTTTGGAAACTCGTAAATTATTAGATATAGGGAGAGTTATCTTCATCATAGTACATAGTTATGCTGAGTTAAGGAAAGTCTCTACAAACTTGCCTCATCTTGCATTTATTTTGAAGAGTCTAATAAAATAGCATATCAGCATAGATCCAACAAAATTGTTAAGTAAAATTGCTAATATCTCCTTCAATCAGTGAATTCTACACATTGGCAAGGAGAACGATATCTCACTAATTGCAACATAGATGCAACATGAGATTGGGCCTACTAGAAGACAACTTTTCAAGACTATTACCTATCTTGAGGGGCTAGTTCAAGGAATTGATCAATACATATTATAGTTGCAAGAACAGCAAGCAGCCTTAGAATTGGATGTGGTGAATTTGTATACTTTGATGCACACTCTACCCCAGTGCAACAAATTAAGCCTAAGCCTACTATAAGCCCAACTACATTAGATGAGCCTAATGATGCTACTAGTGTTGAAACGCCACCTAGACCAGCTGATGAGGCTAGTCCTTCCAATTCTCAATCCTACCTTTATATCTCCTCCCTCTTTGGTTTGTTTTGTCATTATATGTAACAAAGAAGGAGCAACTAATGGTGTAGGGGGTGTTTATTTGGTTTATGGGTTGATAAAGAGGGAGTGTGTTTATTGTTGGCAGTCTACTTTGTTCTGGCTATAGCCTAGTTACTTCTATTTGTTCTCTCTTTTTTTTTTTTTTTTTTTGTGGTTGGTCTCCTTTTTGCTAGTTTGGAGTTAGTGTATATTATTACTTAGTGTAGCACTTATGTTGCAACAACCTTCATTTTGGATTTTAGTGTTAGCTTCTATTCTATTTTATTTGGTTAGCTCTATTGATTTTGGGTTAAGTTTTTTAGTACATGTGTTATGCATCGAGTCATCAATTAGGATGGGGAATGATGTGTTAACTTTGTTCTTGTTAGTTTGTACTACATAATGCCAAAGAAAGAGATTGTTGTCGTTATAGTATGTTAGCAATTATATGACACACATGTAAGTGGTCCATATCGCTAAAATCATTTCCTTAATTAATTTTTGAAAGAATCCAAAATATTTTTGTTAATCTTATGGGTATACACTTACCTTGTTTAATACTTATGGAAGAAAGATGACTATATCTGGGAGATATGCATATCTCAACAATTTGGAAAGGTTGGAACAAGATTTGTAAAGCGATTCGAAAGACTAGTTGATATCTTGTAGAAATTTTGAAGATTATCTTTAATCAATTGAAAGGATTAGACATGGAACGGAGAATTAAACACATGTTAAAACATCAATAGGATAGAATATGGAAAGTGCAAAGTTGATGCAATCCAATGAATCTTAAAGCATCTCGATGAGCCAACTTGGATGGGAATTAGTTGAAATGACCTTTACAAATGCAAGCAAGTTCAAAAGCAAGAATTTAAGTCTTTAAAATGTCTTAAAGTGCATTGTTGAAGTCATTGGGTGGCATTGCCATAACAATGTAGTGAGATTTGAGTGCATTGCACACGTGTATCTAAGAAAGTTTATTTACTTTCTATTTATGTGGAGAGTCGAGTCCAAAAAGTCTATACCTCAACCGAAGTGGTAAGGATAGGGGCCTAGAGGTAGCTGCGTCTGGTTTCTAACAAGGAGAACTTGTCATATAACTCCATCTAGTCAGGAATTATGTGATCGAGAAGCGAACACCTTAAGTGAGGTTGAGGGAGTTTTAGGTGTAAAACTCTTTACTTTAGTGAACTTTTTTCAACTTTTTTATAAGTGGCTTTAACTTTGCCACTTGTGAGTTGGGGTAGTAATTTATGATGTCATTAATGCATCATACTTTTTATTTCTAAAAGAAAATTTTCACCATTGAATTTTGCACTATTCTAATTATGCACCTTGGCCATTGATTTCAAGTTGATGGCCAAGCTTTGTAGTCTATAATAGCCACCTTCATTTGGCATTCATGATATAGAAAGAGATCATCCATAACACACAACATACAAGACATATCAATACATATATCATTTAGTGTATTCTGTAAGGTTATAGTGTTTTGTGAACCACATTTATGGGTGATTTTAGGACATTAGGCATATTTCGAGTGTCAGTCTAAGTGACTAATTTCTTTATAATTATTATTTCTCTAGTAAAATCTTTATTCCTTCTTTGCAATGGATGTAGGATTTAAACCAAACCACATAAGTTTGTATGTCTTATCTTTCTCTTCCCTTACCTTATTATTTTTATTTCTAATTTCTTGCTATTATTTTTGTTGCAACTATCTCGATACCTAGTAGTAGAGCTAGTTTCAAATATTCAGTAGTTGCTTCATAATGGCAACAAATTTTGAGTTTGAAAAATTCAATTATGATTCAAGTGTTGTCATTTGGAAAATGAAGATGTACGATATCTTATTTAGCATAGGCGTCATAAGGCTATTTTAGGGAAGGAAAGGATGCCTCCATCACTTATAGAGGATCAAAAGACTATTCTCAATGAGAAGGATATAACAACAATTCAGTTATATTTGTCCAATCAAGTCCTAAAAGAAATAGTCAAAGAGAAGACCATTGCAAATTTGTGGGCTAAACTTGAGTCACTATACATGGAGAATCCCTCACTAACAAGCTCCATAAAAAGCTTTAGTTTTATAGTTTGAAAATGGAGAATGGCACACCTATTAAAACCCACATATGACACTTTTAATTCTATTATGTTGTCGATATTGAGATTGATGATGAAGATCAAGCTCAAAAATAGTTGTGCTCCTTGCCACCCTTATACTCACACTTTTGAGAGATAGTTCTTTAAGGTAAGACAAATGTATCTTTAGAAGATGTTAAATATGCACTCTTGTCCAAATATGTAATAGACAATGAATTGTCAGAAGGTAACAGTAGCAATAAAGTAACAATGCAATAGAGATATTAGTTGGAAAGTGAAGAACAAAAGAGAGAGGAAAAAGTCGCAACAAGTCAAGGTCAAAATCAAAGTTAAAATACAAAAGTTTGACTAATGACTATTGTCATAAAAGGAGTTGCATAAAGGTTGACAATTTTAAGTTGAAAAAGAAACAGTCTTCCAAATATAAGTCACGTAAATTTGTCGAAGCTAACACTATTGCAGACGAGTCTGAAACGGATCTCCTCTTAGTTTCTATTGATACAAATTGTCGATCCAAAGATGAATGGATTATAGAATCTAGATGCTCCTATCATATATGTCCCAATTAGGACTAGTTTTCAACATATAAATCTATTGCAAGTAGAACCATATTGATAAGCAATAATACTACTTGCAAAGTTATTGGTAAATGATCAATTTAAATTAATATGCATGATGGCATAGCATGAATATTGGCAGATGTTCACCATGTTCTGAACTTAAAGAGGAATCTTATCTCTTTGGGTACCCTTGATATTCAAGCGAAGCTGGAGTTTGAAGGTGGCAAAAGGTACTTTAGTAGTAATTAAAGTCATGGGTTCTAGAAACCTATAAGTATTAAAAGGATTCACTCTTACAGGTGATTTTGCTGAAACATCTTCTTCAATTGCTAATTCTGATGTCACTAAATTGTAGCATATGAGATTGGGTTACATGAGTGGAGGGACGACATCATTGAGCAAGAGAGGTCTGTTGTGTGGATAAAGTACAAAAAAATGGAATCTTGTGAGCACTATATCTTCCAAAAACAATAAAAAATTCAACTCAACTATTCACAGGACCAAAGGTAACCTAAATTACATCCATGAAGGCCTTTGGGGCCCTTCTTGTATTCCTTTTGGAGATAGTTCTAGATATATGCTGACTTTTATGGATGGTTATTCAAAAATATTCAATTTAACTTTCTGAAGCACAAGAATCAAGTTTTCACTAATTTAAAATAGTGGAAGATTTTGATTGAAAAGCACATAGGAAACCAAATTAAATGGCTTAGAATAGATAATGGTTTGAAATTTTATAGTAGTCAATTTAACCAATTTTGCAAAAACAACATCAGACTGTTATGTACAACTCTCAGGAAAAAGACATTGTAGAATGGATGAATAGGACAATTATTGAGTAAGTGCGATGTTTACTTTCAAATACTGGTTTACCAAGGAAGTTTTGGGTAAAAGCCACATCCATGTCATGGTACTTAATAAATTGATCTCTATCAACTTCAATTGATTACAACACTCTAGATGAAGTATGGTATGACAAACCTACTGATTATTTTAATTTAATGATATTTGGTTATCCTACTTACATGTAGGTGATTGATGGTAAAAAAATTAGAGCCACGTGCCAAGAATGCATTTTTCTTATGTCTCCATCTATTATAAAAGGTTACAAATTTTGGTACCTTGAAGTAAATAAAATTGTCATCAATAGAAATGTTACTTTCAATGAGCAATCAATGTTAGACCCAAATTCAAAATCCTCTATCACTTATGATATTGATGCAATGGATATCACTTCAAGAAGAACTTAACATGGAAGTAACCGGCTCTTCCATTCAATTAAATGATTCTCAAGAAACCTTACTACGAGCATCTGTACCTAGTTCAAGTGGAGGTGAGAAAATACCCCAAGAAATTCCTTAAAGCATAACAAAGGGAAAAGGCAAAAGAGAAACTAGAAGAACATCCAAACATGTAGATTATGTAATACTAGTATCTTATGGCTTATCAACAATAGATGAAATCAATGGAGTTGATGAACCATCCACATTTAAGAGAAATATTTCTAGTGTCAAATCTAACAATTGGTTATTGGCTATACAAGAAGAAATGGAGTCTTTAGACAAAAACAATACTTGGGAATCAATCAAAGCTCCAAAAGGAAAAAGATTCAAGAACCAAGTGTAGATTTTCTACATGGTGATTTGAGCGAGCAAATTTATATGAAGTAACTAGAGGGTTAATTGTTGAAGGCAAGGAAGACATTATATGTTTGTTAAAAAAAAAAAAAAAACAGAGTCTCTTTAAGGTTTAAAACAATCACCTAGACAATGGTACAAGCGGTTAGATTCATTCATAACCACCCATGACTATTCAAGAGGCAAGTACGATAATTGTGTTTATTTTAGAAAATTATCTGATGGATCATTTGTTTATTTGCTCTTGTATGTGGATGATATGCTTATTGCTTCAAGAATATTGTCTGAAGTCAACAAATTAAAGTCTTTGTTGAATGATGAATTTAAGATGAAAAATTTAAGAGCAACAAAGAAATTCTTGAAATGGAGATTCAGAGGGATAGGAAGGCATGAAAATTATTTTTGACTCAGAGAAATTATGTTAAAAAATCTCTTGGAGTGTTTCATGATGAAGACACTAAACCTATGAATACTCCACTAGCTGCTAATTTCAAGATTTCAGTCACCTTATCTTCTAAAATGAATGAGGAGTTTGATCAAATGACAAATACCCCTTAGCAAGTGCAGTTGCCAATTTGATATATGTTATGGGATGCACCAATCTAGACATTTCACATGCTATCAGTGTTGTTGGTAGATATATGGCTAATCCTGGCAAAGTACATAGGCAAGCAATGAAATGGATTCTTAGTTATCTACGGGGTTTAATTGAATTTGGTAGAAATTTTGGAAGCTTAGTAAGTTTAATTGATTCAGACAATGCTAGTGATCTTGATAAAAGGAGATTACTTACTAAATTTGTGTTCACCTGCTAGTGATCTTGATAAAAGGAGATTACTTACTAAATTTGTGTTCACCTTAAGTGATTGTGTTATTAGTTGAAAGTCAACTTTGTAAGCTACAGTTGCTTTGTCTTCCACTAAGGAAGAGTATATGGTGGTAACTAAGGTAATCAAGGAAGCCATTTGGTTACAGGGATTGTATGGCAAACTCAGTTTGAATTCAAAAGCCACAGTTATCATTTGTAACAGTAAAAGTGCAATACATTTGACTAAAAATTAAATGTTTCACGAGAAGGTAAAATAATTTATATTCGATATCATTTTGCATCAGATATAATTTCTCAAGGCAACATGATTTGAAAAAGATTGATACTTAAATTAATCTAGCTAGCATGTTGAGAAAATCTCTTTGAGTAGCCAAGTTCAAGCATAGATTGGATTTGATTGGGTATTCACCACATCTAAGGGCCATGGAAAAAGTTATATAAAGAAGGAGAAGCAAATATTTGTTGGCAGTTAAAGCCGAGGTGGCAATTTGTTATAAGTGGCTTTGACATTGCCACTTGTGAATTGATGGAATAATTGATAATGCCATTGATGACATCATGTTTTCTATTTCCAAAAGAAAATTTGAACCATTGAATTTTGTATGATTCCAATGATGCACATTGTTTATTGATTTCATCTTGATGGCCACGCTTTGTAACCCATGAATAGGCACCTTCATTTGACATCCATGATATAGAAATAGATCATCCCTCACAACATAACTTGCTAGCCGCATCAACACATATATTATTTAGTGTATTCTGTATGGTATTTCAATGTGTTTTGTATACCACATATGTGGGGATTTTGTGGGATATCGAGTGTATTTAGAGTGTGGGTTTGAGTGACTAATTCCTTGTTATTGTTCTTTATCTAACAAAATTTTTGTTCCTTCTTTACTTGTAGACATAGGTTTTAAATCTAACCACATAAATTTGTGGGTTTTATCTTCTTCTTATCTTATCTTATTATTTTTATTTATAATTTGTTGCTATTATTTTTGTTACAACTATCCTAATACCTATCAATTGGGTGTGGCCCCATAGATATAGTTGCGATACACCGACTCTGTCGACATTTTTGGTGTGCATCTCATATTTACTATTTTGTAAATATGCTTTGGGGTGTTGGTTGGAGTTTAACCAAATTTAGTACTTAAAAGTTGGAAAATTTGTCAACTACATGTCTCTGTGTTACAACATTGAAATAACACAAAGTGTTGTTTATCACTGCTTGAAAGCATTCATACCAATAGTCTCCTTGCATTTGCAAGAACTTCAAAGTTGCAGACTGATCGAATTAACATATGAATATTATAGTTGTCGTTTAATGGTTGATGCCCCTATTTATTTTTTTTTATTTTGTTTTGTGAGGAAGATATCTTGGCTATAATATTGACACATTGTAGACAACAATTGATTTGGCTGAATTGTCGTAACTTGTTGGACTCTACAATTTTACGTGTTTGATGAATAAACTTGATAAACTTGGACAAAGTATTTGAGGAAATGCAAATAAGCTAGAAAAGCTACCAGTGATATCCCTTAAAGCCTGAAGATCATCTAGATAAAGATCATGAAGAGTCTAAGCTAATCCATCATGTGTTCTCAATTGGTTAGCAACAAACACACAACATTAGAGTGATATTCACATAACTATTAGGTTGGTGGATGCTGATCCACAAGAGGCAAATTTGGCCTAAACTTTTAGTCTTTCAACGAATATAAATATTACTAAAGATATGAAGAAGTATCAAGAGTTGAGAAAGGTTAGAGAGTCTGAGATTGTGCTCGAGAGTTAGGGTCTCTTAGCCTTGTGGACTTGAACTTCATTGATATTGTTTGTGTGAGTAAAGTGTATGAGAGTCAAAATCTCTTAAGAGTGGTTCATTATAACGGAATGTTAAACCTAAAAGGTATTTAGGTTAGACTCAATCGTATCTGTTGGTGTGAATGTGTTCTTAACTGGTCAGAAACCCTAGAATTAAAGCACTGCATCAAGAGAGAGTTTTGACCTTTGATACTTTACATTTTGAGCTTAGTGGAAAGCTTTTATTTTGGACATGGCCTTATAGACATAAGAAGCGTTACTTCGAACTACGTGAACAACTTTGGTACTTCACACTTTATTTTGTTGTTTATTTATGTGTTTTTAATCTCATTACAACATTATGGGTTTATTGTGAAGTTCAACTCCACTTACAAGTTATTTTTGTACAAATTTTGAGTAACTGAATATATTAACTGACAAGGATTTACTTTAATTATTTTCTTACTAACTTAAAAAAAAAAAAAACTTAAGTTGTTATCTATACACTTTTATAATAGTTGTGACCCCTTGAGTTTAAATTTTGGTTGCCGCAAAGTAGAATTAATTATTTAACCTTCAACACTAAAAAAATATATATAAATAAGATGTGTTAATTAGTAAAATACTCCAACTCTATTTAAGGTAGAAAAATGGGAAAGAAAAATTGCAATCAAATAAATATATCCTAGTAATTGAATTTTATCATTTGTTAAAATATTTAAAGTAGATAATTATTTAATTTTGGTAAATTTGTATTACATATTAAGATTTTGGCCCCAAACATTTACGCTAAATATAACTTGTATACACTTCTTGATAAAGTAATCTTTTTTATTAATATTTTTTTTTCTTTTTATTTCTTACTCTAGTTATAATGTTTTTGTTGAATAAGTATAAAATAAATATTTAAATAAGATAAATTAATTAATTGTTTTTAATTTTATATTATATAAATTTAAGTATACACGAACGGCGTCCCAAAATTACTGGTTATTATTGTTAATGGTGGCCTTTAAAAAACTATTTTTCAAGACTAAAATTGCTACTGTGTGATTTTGTGTCTACATCAATGCAAATCTAAACAATATTAGTCGTAACTTAATAGGATAGATATGTCGTGTGAGTTCTATGATAAGACCACTTATGTATTCATCAATTGATCATCAGATCATGCCATATTACGGAAATTCATAGAAATCAAATATTTAGGATCTTCCTGAATAAGGGGGCTTGGCGTAGATAAATGAGGGGAAAAAAACTATATATAAAAAGAGGTGGCCCAATTGAAGGCGTTAACGTGTCCTACAAAGCCATGTATGCATGCGTGCCCCACTTTCATAGTAAATTTCCTATTCATTCACGTAAGCATGGAATTGAGGTTACTTTGCTGGGAATCTACCAAGGACACTTGAACCTTAACAAAATGTTCAGGACTTGCCATAAATCCCTACCCTTGAAAAAGGGATAGATACGTAATACAATTCTATTTGTACTTACAATTCTGTCCTAAAATAAAATATTGAAACATGTGAGACATATAACGTGTAAAACCCAAATAGACAGCATATTGTGAGACGATTTCTGCATTGCTAAGATTACCTTTAACTAGGTCCTCATCGAGAAGTTAAGCACACCTTTGACCAAACCCCTAAACTAAATCTAACTTGAATTACAAGGAAATCAATCTCCCACGCATGTCAAGAATATTCTTGTGTCTTCCCTCATGCAGTCTTTCATTCAACCCATGTCTTCCTCCATCTATAAGACCAACAAATCATCGCTATCAAATCTTGTAACACCAGCATTCAGACAACATAAAAAACTAGAAATGGCTATTTCGAGCATCAGCAATGGAAGCAGTGCTCCGGAGATTGCGTTCTTCGACTTAGAAACAACGGTGCCTAGCAAAACCGGACAAGGGTTCTGTGTCCTTGAGTTTGGGGCAATCGTGGTTTGTCCGAGGAATCTGGTCGAGCTTGAGAGCTATTGCACCCTCATTAGGCCCGGGGACTTATCAGCCGTGCCGGTGAGATCAGGGCGGTCCAATGGGATAACGCGCGGGGCCGTGGCCAAGGCGCCACCGTTTGATCAAGTTGCTGAAAGGATCTTCAGCATTCTTGATGGTAGAATATGGGCAGGTCACAACATCCAACGGTTCGATTGCGTTCGGATTAAAGAGGCGTTTGCTCAGATCAATCAGCCTCCACCTAAACCAGTTGGGATCATTGATTCGTTGGGAGTCCTCACCGAGAAATTTGGCAGGAGAGCCGGAAATATGAAGGTATTTGTTGTTGTATATGTCAAAAGTATTTATGCCATGGCGATTCACCCGAAACCACAAGTAAATTTTGTGTTTATCATCTGATTATATGCTTCTTTTAATGCATGATTATGTGCTTTTTGTTAACCATTAAATTCACATACCCGACGTATAGTGGAGGGTTTGAACTTCAAACCTCACTTTAATTTAAGAGTTTAGAAAGCTATCACTAAATCATACACACAGACCCACCCATGTTTATAATTTAAGATCTCATTTGAATTGAACGATACCATGAAATGGATTTCAATCCATGAGATGATATTTATTTCAAATTCTTAAACTCTTATTTCAAACAATAATTTTAATAATTATGGTGAATTTGAAATTCATTTCATTTTAAGTCGTTTAAAATCCCCTCTTCAAATTCCTTTTTCAAATTCAAATACGAGGCCCAACGGTATTTGAAACTTGATTGCTAGAAGCATATTGTCTAGTGAATTTTCTATTGTCTTGTGAGAGAATTTTGCGGCTATAATCTTGATATTGTTTAATTCTTTTCCACTTGTCATAGATGGCAACATTGGCATCTTATTTTGGTCTTGGGCAGCAGCAGCATAGGTATGCATGGTGGTGTAATTAATAAATTAGATTTCTATAATGAATTGAAAGCAAATGAAACGGAACATAGAATAGCTCATGAAATGTACTCCTGTTATGACGTTTCAGGAGCTTAGATGATGTAAGAATGAATTTGGAAGTCTTGAAGCATTGTGCAACTGTACTCTTCCTGGTACTTATCCTACAACCTTTTAAAGCTTATTACATGGCGAATCATCGTCACAAAATACTGTATTGTAATTGCATTTTGTGGGCTTAATTTGACTCCAGGAATCAAGCCTGCCTCCAAGTGTATCCAACTGGCAATGGAACAATAGCCCTAGTGTAACCACAAGAAGCAGGAGCTTAATGGTAGGAACTGAATAGCCATCAAGAATTCATATCTTTAGCCAAGAAGTTTAGTTAATTACCATGTGACTTAAAACGCAATTTCAAATGTTGCCAGCAATCAAATCGAGTTTGTCTGAATGTCAAGAGTCCAACAATCAGAGGGAAATCAAGTTGTAAGGAAGAAACAGGCAGAAAATGGCCTCCATCAACTTCTGCTTCTTATCAGAGGGCTGTCCCTTATGCAAGAGAAAGCCTGGGAAAGGTTTTCACTTTTTAGCAATAATTTTCTACAGTTTTGTTTCTGGCAATCAGGATAATCACTTGTTTCTAGTGATCGAATGTCTAACAGATGACAGCCGCGGGTGTGAAGAATGTCCTATGCTACGCCAGAAGCCAGCCTCTCAACAATTTATTGAGACATTCACAATCACTGATTCGATGAACAAGAAGACATGATTTCTTTCTGGATTATCAAATTGGATCAGGAAGAAATTTTGAATGCATTGATTTCAAGGAAAGGTTGCCAAGGAGAAGCATGATCAAGGCCAAATTTGTGGATATCCTAGTTCGAGGGAATTCACAGAAAGATAACTAATTGTATTTCCCGAAAAATGTATAGGTTTAGTCCATTATTCATTCTTTCTTTCTTTGTTCATCCTGTAGATTCTTAATTAACCTCTTATGTGCGATATTGTTGCAAGGAACAATATCCATTTGTATCTAATTATGTGCAGTCCTAACTTGTGCAGTTATAAGAAAAGGGCTATTCTTTTCTTTCATCTCTATAGCGTTCCATCCTTGAGAATTGAGTTGGTTTATGATCAGAATGGTACGTTGGATTCATCCAATTCATAAAACTACTTTACTCTCAAATAAGTGATTTGCGTGAAAATTTTCAAGATATATAAATTCACACCAAGCCACTTTCCATGAGCACAGATTTATGCTATTCTCTTACTTAGGAAGAGAGATCTACCAATCTTTCTTATTTTTGGCGAACATTTAATTAAACAAGTAGTGATTAAGTAATATCTTTGTTCAGGTGCCTGTGAGTCTAACCATAAAGCTCTGATTGAACTACTTGGACGGGATAATGGCAAAGCCCAACAAATCTACAAGTACTGTCCATAACAACATGTTACGCCTAGTACAAAATCCAATAAAATTGGGGAGAATTATTCATAAAACTTCATGGACATGATACCACATCTCAATCTAATTAAAACCGAAGCCAAATGGTGTACCAGTCGGATCATCCCTCGTGGCAACCCTTTAACCAAATGTCTTGCAAACTCATTTAAAGAAACAAAAAGAAGGAACCAAGATGCAAAAAGAAAAATAAAAACTCAACCAACATTTCCTTCAAAGGAAACCATATTTTGACAAGAAAACAAGGTAAATCGACCACTTACACCATGAAGAACGAATCGGAGAAATTGAGGAAGAAAAAATATCATCAATATTTTTTTGTTTGGAAGGAGTATTGGAATTGGGCAAAGCAAGACCATCTTCTCCTCGTGAGACCTTCCATCATTTCTCTTTTCTTGTTCCATTGCTCAATCTCCTTCACCAACAACCCTATCTCTTCCTTCTTTTCATCGTTCCCATTCCTTGATATTATGATTCTCCCTTTTCTTGAATGTGTAAGGCAAATTAAAGCACATTTCACCTTGGCACACAGGTGGCAACGTACTAGAAATATATATATGTGGTGACTATAGCTTGTAAACGACTGTCAATAGAGACGATTGATTTATTTTTAGTAGTTTGTTGGTGATAAAAACTAGGGTGGAATATTAGTTTTTGTTTATTTAGCTAGTATACAATTCTATTTTCATGCCATTTGGCGGATAATTGATTTGTCTTCTTCGGTTTGAACTATATAGATGGAATTTAGTTGTATAATGTATTTGGATACTCAAAGAGATAAAAAAATCAAAAAAAAAAGCTAAATAAATTATTTGTAGTCATTAATTTTATAGAGTTTAAATGAAAAAATAAAAGGCCATAATTTTACAATACATGTTGAATAGAAATGCATAATTTAAATAATATGATGAAGGGTAAAGGTTATTTTTCCCCAAAGTAATAACTGAAAGGGAAGAAGCAAGGTCAAATCCTTTTTTGAGATAGTAACTCAATTTTAAATTTAATATAATGCGTGATTTTCCAAAGATAAGATATATATATAGTTAGTTGTCTAGTTTGCACAAGGGAATGAAATATCAAAATTGTAAAATTAAGGGTTTTTTAAGAAACAATAGGAAAAGATTTCTTATTCAAATGAAAAAAGATGTATTTACTTTTTGTGAGACAAAATAACGAGCCACTCAGGAAAAAAATGCATTCTTCTTTTTGAAAATTACTCTTATGTTTCTTATTAACCCTTGCTTTGTTTTTCATACACCAGTATTGCTTGTATGTTCGTAATGATGATAATATAGATGAGGATTCAGAAATTTGAATTTTCCCACTTTTCTTATTTTTTTTATGAAAAAAAAAACTCGACTTTCAGATGCAATATATTAAATATGTTATAATTATTTAGTAGTTCTCTTAAAACTTCAATCAAGTAATCAAAGAGGAAAAAAAAAATACAAGAACTTTTCCCAAATACTCAGGTGGATGGTTTCCCTGTTGGGCTTAAGTTCTCTACGAAAGAAGAGGCCCAAGAAGAACTGAGCCCAAAAAGAATACAACTTGTAAAGAATTTGAAAATATTCTCAAGAGATAATAATTGAAAAGGCAAAATAAAAAAAATAAATAAATTTAAATAAATATATTTCCTCCTACTAAGAATTTACAAAATTGCGTGTGGTTGTTCTTTTTCAGTTTGTGTAGGTTTGAGAAAATGAAAAAATTACGAAACTCATAATTGCATAGAAACACAAATCAACGGTCATAATCTCTCCAGTTGGACAGCCACTCAGAATGGCTCAGAAACACAGATCAACGGTCTTAATCTCTCCAGTTGGACAGCCACTCAGAATGGCTCAGAAACACAAATCAACGGTCTTAATCTCTCCAGTTGGACAGCCACTCAGAATGGCTCAGAAACACAAATCAACGGTCTTAATCTCTCCAGTTGGACAGCCACTCAGAATGGCTCAGAAACAAAAATCAACGGTCTTAATCTCTCCAGTTGGACAACCACTCAGAATGGCTCAGAAACAA
Organism: Avicennia marina; assembly: GCA_019155195.1. Taxonomy (NCBI): domain Eukaryota; kingdom Viridiplantae; phylum Streptophyta; class Magnoliopsida; order Lamiales; family Acanthaceae; genus Avicennia; species Avicennia marina. The sequence continues at coordinate 12,598,553 of CM032754.1, read as the reverse complement.
TCAGAGGCGCGGAATGACCAACCCTTGCCACATGACGGCCAGATGGGTACTAACAATTTTAGTGGTAGCTTCTGTTTTTTTTTTCTTGTTTTTATCATTTTGAATTTTTTTTAATTATTTTTCTCTTGCACAAGTCTTTTTTGATGTATTTGTTTTTATCCTTTCCTTTGGATGCGCATGTGATGGTGACATTTATGAAGTGGGCCAAGTTCTTTAAATCCACCTATTTCCATTAGAATGGCATTAGTCCCGAAGCAAACACCTCCATACACTACACCGGTGTCTGCAAGAACGTCAATAGGTCATACGGATTTCTTGTCCATAAATATAGCATGATAGAAGAAAGATATAAATTTGTTTGCAACCAAGAAAAATGAGTTGATTTGAATAACATTATGTGTTGGGAGCTTAAAACTTCATTTGAAATAAGTAACATCACATATTAGATTAATGCATCCACATCGAGAGCTGTAGTATAGAGCCCCTTCACCGTAGTGTGTTGGCTATCAAGTTTGGCAAGTGAAGCATGTAGTCTATGCCCATTTGTCTATAGTGAGTGATAGTCGTCCATGTTAGTCACTTAATTTTGACTTTGGATACTTAGTATCCAACTTGGACCCAAACAACGTATATACATGGAGAGAATGCCGTACAAAAGAACAAACAATTTCACTAACACACTCTGTAAGAAGAAGACCGAGGGTGCACTTGCTTGGCCACCCAACACTGCAGGCTTTTATCTCGCTCTATGCTCTGCGAAATCTTAGCCCATTGTCTCATTTATTTTGAAAAATCGTTACATATTTTTTCACTTCATGAAAACCCAAACTCTACCCTAACACAAAAAATCTAACTCCATCCTACCCTACTCGTTGCGCTGCAATGCCTTCACTTTTGCTAATAATATTTTATTCCACTTACATATCGAATTATTCATACAATCACATAAAATTATCCTTCTCACCAAACACCTACATAATTTTCCTACAAATTTTTTTTTTTTTCCAAACATCTCATTAAATCACATATAACTCATTATTTACTCCAAGAATTTACTTTTTGTTGGGGAAACAATACAAAATGAGTAGAAAAACATCGCTTGAGTCATGCAACACTCTATACTGTCTTTGAAAATTATTTAGACAGTGCAAAATATTTTCTCTACATTAAACAAGCATTCGTCTTTTCCATTGAAAAGACGAATCAAAAATCAATAAATTGTTTTTCGACCCAACAACATTGAAAGGGAAAAAATAGAAAAAAGAAATGAGGAAATGGAAGAACATAGTTGTTCTACCTCCACTTTCAGTGAAAGAGTTCCTATTTATAGATTTCAAAGGACATCTTTGAAGAGTTGTAACCATTGGAAAAGTTGTAATTAATAAAAGAAATCCAGTTAGAAAAGGTACGACTATTGAAAAAGATAAAACTATTTAGAAAAGATGCGTTTTAATAATTGAAAGTTTCTTGATCTTTTAACCTGAAAGATAAAATCTTTTAAAATACACAAAATTTTTCCAACAATCCCTCACATTTTTCAAAAAAAAAATAAAGTAAACATTTTGATGATAGGATAAGAAATATTGTTAGATGTGATCTCAATGTAGTAGGCTTGATGTCTTACCAACTAGAAATCAAATTTTGATCAATATAATTTGGATTACAATCATATTGAAAACCTACAATTTATTGTTCAATGCAGTTTTACGCATTTTTGGCCATGCGCCATCTCAGTTTTTCAACCGAACTCTAATCAAGTTGGCCAAAATCTTATAGAAATGACTCCATTCAACTCTCATTTAAGTGAATTCATCAAGTGTATGCTTTCAGTACACCATCTATTCAAATTATAAATTCATTAAGAGCCCTAAAGACTTATCCTCCAAGATTGATTAGCTCAAGCGTCCTTCAAAAGACTCAAATGGAATTTACATATTAAGTGTTTTATGATCAAATAAAGACTTGTTCTTACCCATATAAATCTGCTTTATGAAATCTCTAATTACATAGCTTAGGTTCTCATCTCTATTGACTTCCAATTGCTCAAAGTTCCATTTCGCATGTGATTCAAAGAAGTAATACTCTTCCCAAATGTCTAGTTAGAAGATTGGCCAAAAATTAACTCTGACTTCTTACAATTGATGAAAATCATTTCATCTCTCAAGCATATATGATTTCCGATATTATATGATACCTTAGTAACATCAATTATTTCCCCTCAAGAGACATATCACATCCTTAATCAAAAGAATACCACCTTCAAAATGTCATTCCAGAGTTTTGTACTTTGATTCTACAACAATTACTTATTTAGCTTATTTTTGTGTCATTGCACCTCACCTTTATCAATTTTTGGTTGGTAGTGGATTTACATAAATACCTTTTCATTTGGATTTAATATCCAAATTTCATCACTATATTTATCTAATATAGTAAAAATCCACTACACATGATACCAAAATGATATCCTACTTAAAAATCTGAAGGTGACTCCAATGTGGGCATAGCTTATCTCTCTTAATAATATAGATTTAACCTCAATGTTAGTCCTTCAAGGCACATTTACATGCCTCCAATAATTAGGATCTACATTAGTACTAATCCCCAAGACATGTTCCATCTCGTAAAGACATTTCATATTGCCTCCCAATTAACTTTTTTTTTTCTTTGCCATACTATGCGCATGACCTGCATATCAAATGAACTTTCGTAGAGAGAAAAAAAAAATTATAATAAACTTATATAATAATTTATGAGCTCTTTACTTTTTTTTTGTTGAAGTTCATCTACAAATACAAATTAAAATTTCTGAAATAATATAAATAATACACAGAAATCCCATTTCAATCTTTCATGTCTATTTTGGACTATTCATATATATGTTCTACACAGGTATTAACTCAGGGAGGAAATAATGAATCAAATTCACAATTACCCCCACAATTTATTTCATTTCAAAGTAATTATTCTTCTTTTGTAAAGATAAAATGCAAGGCATATCATGTCAAATACATGAAACACCCTCACAATTCATAAAATTTGAGAGTAAACTAGATGCATGAGTGGTTTCACCGTGTCGATTGATAAGGAATAATCAATACCCTTCAACATGGAGAACTTCAACGAGGAATAACAAAATCAGTACCTAAAACAACTTCAGAAGCATAAATCAAAGCCTTTCAAAATCCCCAATCCATGACTTGAATGATTGTAAGCAGTGCAATAATCATGAATTTCATTTTAGGAAACACATGACATTAAATATTTAATGATGAGTAAAAACAACAACCTCATATAATCAAAACCCAGTCAGTAAAATGATCAAAGCATGTTTCTGACCAACCTGCGCTGTGGATGTCTAAAACTTGATTATTTTACTCCCCTTAAGATTTGTAACAGATGCAGTATAAACAATAATCAAATTTATAGCATCACATCCCATAAGGGCATGCAATAGTTACTCTATCAATTTCTGAATTTTCTTATCTACCTAGATTGGAATTATAGCTGCAAAGAAGTGGCTCTAAAGTAATTAATTTTATTCCTATTTGTAAACCGAAACTTTGATCTCCATCCAATCAAGCCAAATTATTACTATCTTATATCCGTAAGACCCACAGAACATGTGACTTGCAGTAAACAGAGGAACAACTCAAACTTCGAATTTGGGTGAGAATTAAGCTTTTACCTTATTGTCTTGCGAGCATTCAATTAAATTGAGAACCACTTACAGTTGATTCTCGTTCCTCACAGGTCCCATACAACTTGTTTCTGCTGCTATTGCTTGGCGCAATGCACTTGTCGATGTTTGTATGGTGATGATTACTAGCGTCCATCACTTAGAATATCCCCACCCTTCCAATCATTCTCCAAAGCACTTCCATTACTGCATGCAGTGGCGTGCAGCAAGCCACAGTCAAATCCAAATCCGTCCCCTCGTTTTGAATTCCAGAAGGCTTGAGGGATTCGCACGCCATTGATCTCCAAGAAAATGCCCAACTTGCAACCAAGAAACGGCCACCGGTGAAAACCGACGATCCGAACTTCAAGGCAGCTTCAACAAAATTCTACATGCCAGTTTAGATCCTCTCTCTCTGGTGGCCTGGGCTACTGCTTTCATCGCTGCAACTTTCTTTACAGTTCGTCAATCGAGACCATGGAATCGAACTGCGGTTTTAGCAATTTAACCCAGCCAAGTCCACTGCCTCCATGTGAACGGAGATGGCAGCAGTAGTTTGGTTGACGGGGCGCTGAAATTGGTGGCCTTGCGGTGCCTCCATCCCTTCCATCCAATCTCAATTCTAAACATCACCGAATTATTCCCGTTCCATCAGAGGGATGCTTCGAAACGGTACTCAATCCAGTCACGACCTCTCCCCGATGACCCCCTGAATCGCCGCTTCAACCCACGTTGCTCCAGAAGGCTCTACTCGGCAACCACCATTCTGTGGGGACGATGAAAGAACGTCGCAGTGGGCTGGCTGCGTTTGGTTCTAATTCATCGAGCGGCCACTGTTTGAGGCGGCCGGCGTTGCTTGACTTGAACAGAGGTGTGGCACGGTGGCAGTGGCGAGAGGCTACGGGACATAGACTCCATGGAAATGGGAAAATAGAGATGCTCTAGCTTCTGCCTCCCGAAATTGAGGGGCTTTTTTTTTTTTTTCAAATCAATGTGGTGGTTCTCTGGCGCAGAACTGAACAACATGAAGAAGCAAGACATGAGTGACGAGGGTTTGTTTGGTTGGGTGGATTTTTGAAAACCGAACGAATTTGGTCCAACACCAATAATTTCCAATATTGTTCGGGAAACAATATAAAATGAGTAGAAAATCATGACTTTAATCGTGCAACAATTTTCACTCTTTTTGGAAATTATTTCGTGTGAAATATTTTCCCAGAAATAAACAAGCTTTCATTTTTTCAATAAAAAAGATGACCCAAGAATCAATAAATTATTTTTCCACCCAAAAGCATTAAAAGGAAGAAAAATAGGGAAAAAAAACGAGGAAAAGGAAGAGCATCTTTGATCTACCTCCACTTTGAATGAAATAGTTCCTATTTATAAATTTCAAAGAACATCTTCTAGAAAGTTGTGACCGTTAGAAAAACAAATATTCGTAGAATTTTAACTAGTCAAAGAAACCTATTTAAAAAATGTACAACTGTAGGAATAGACCCAACAATTTAGAAAAGAGACGGTTGAATCATTGAAGAGTTTCTTGATTTTTCAACTTTGAAATTCACAAAATTCTTCCAACAATTTTCTCCATCTCACAAAATAAATTTTCCGAGACAATCATCCCATCCAATCATAGTCATAGGTTCTTTCTGTGTCTTCTCTCTCTATCGTATCTACTCCATTCGTAATAATATCTTGCAGAGAGTATATCTGTGGACGTAGGCATGATTTGCCAAACCACATAAACTTTAGTGTTCCCCCTTGTTTTGATTGTTCGAATTACATTTTCGTGAACAATGTAAGATTGATAATTTTCTAACTAATCTTATTTCACATTGATAATGTTTTTGAATAGCACAAAACCTTTAAATGTATCTTTCCGCATCGTAACTTATTTTAACTATCATAATTAATCAAATGGTAGAAATTGTTCAACTTAGTTTGTTAGTTTAGCAAACCTAGCCCAAATAAATTTTTAGTGCTAGGCTAAAACTAAATCTTAAGTACTTGTAATTCCTGTTTGAACGAAAATTACCACCAAATGTGACCAAATTTTTGTTAAACGTTTATCTCTTGCACTAGCTAGAACCACAGCTACATACCAACCAAGTGGCACGAATGATCAAACTATAGGTGGGAACCACACACTAAATACAAACCACTTTTTCCCACTGTAAACTAAGGGTTTTTTCAAGCATTGTCTTATGGCGCCCAAATTGAATTTATATTGTAGTTATCTATTCCACATCAGTTAAGAACGGATATTGAACCAATTTATATAGTGCATAACATTTTTCCTTGTATAACTAATTTTTAGGAATCAGATGTATGTGACAAAATGGTGTTAGTAACATTTTTATATAAGCTCTAAAGGAGAGGTGATCAAGAGATTCATAGAATCGATATCCAAAGGATGAACACATCCGCATGAGAACTCAAAGAAAACCAATCAATTGAGCCATGTGGAAGTGAATAAGTTAGTCCCAAATGAAGGTTCACACCACGTGACATTTAGTCCCAAATGAAGGTTCACACCACATGTGACATTACCAATTCAAGTCTGTGAGAACTCAAGGCGAGATAGCCCAGGTGTGCAATTTCTGTCAATATCAATTTTGGGGACGGCCTTGCGCGACTCTGCACGGGCTTATCCCCTTCTTTGGATACCGGTGTTTAGGGAATGAATCAAATCCCGTGACATTTTTGGTATCAAAGCCTGTCCAATACGTTGGTGCCTAGAGGAGGACCCCTTGCGATCGACTTGGAGAATGGGTCGAGCGTAAGTATAATCCCATGCGTAGCGACTCGGAAAAGGGGATCAGCGCATGCGTTGTGCTTGAAAGGGGCAAACGCCTTGGAGATTACTGCGCATGCATGAGGTCGTGCGTGAATTTTGAGTAAGGGAGAATGTGAAACCTTTGTCAACATCAATTTTAGAAATAGTCTTGCGCGACTCTACACGGACTTACCTCTTCCTTTGAATACCAATGTTCGGGGAACGGATCGAACCCCGTGATACCAGGTCAGGTCACACTGTTTGTGACATTCACCATTCATGTGAGTCAGAACAAAGTTTTTGAACTAACTTATACGATAAATAGTCTTCCGCAAGACTTTAAACCAACTTGTATAATAGATGATTTTTCTCCTTCAATATGTGAACGTTCGAGCCTCAAATTAAATCACTCTAGGTCCATAACAGAGCTCTTCTGTCTAGATGTTAATTAGCAAAGAAGAGAGGACCAATTATATCTGGAGTCCTCTACCATGAGTCAAGGCTGCTTTCAACACAAGTGGAAATGATGAAAACGAGGGCTCCGTTCAATTCATCGAATGCGAAAATACCTGCTTTTGTTTGATTCTATAAGGGCTCTGTTTGATTCATGGCTTCGTTTGTTTTAAAATTTAAATGTATGGCTATCAGTGTAATTTATTCAAAAATTAAAGAGAAAAAACAGAAAATATAATAATTGAAATTTCTGTTTTTATTTCATAAAAGTTGAAACAAAGGAAGCCCATGTTTTCAAAGCGAAATTGCATTTTGATCTTATAAGTAATTTTTATGTTACCCGACTATGAAAGGCTTATGTTTATTCATAGAAGCTCTTTTGATGGCAATTCAAAAAATAGTCCTGTTTACAGACCTTGATGCCAAATTGTTTACGACATTTGAAAAAGTAAATAAACCATATGTGTTTTGCTAAAATGAAACATTGATCTTGTGAAAAGAAAAAAATAAGCCTGTGGAATCTTTGTCACTTCAATTTCAACTTTGAGAAAAATGTATTTTTTTTCAAAAAGTATTACAACTACACCGCAAATTTCTTTGTTATGTTGGTTAGTAATTTTGTTGGAAGATGAAAATGGCTGTGTTTGATCTGAACTATTGTGGGAAATGAAAATGATGATGTGCTATTTTTACAAGTTTTCATCACTTTCATCTTATTAAAACTTACATAATTCAAGCATTTTGCCCAATAAAATTTAAATTTAAATTTCAATTAATTGAAATTATTAGCTCATTTATGTATAAATAAATATTCAAAATTTAATTATTACACTTATTTATAATCGCATGAATATATATATGTATACATACATACACTCACATTCAAATACATTTACACTCTAAAAATTAATTATTATTGTTATATATTATCACATTATTCAATCCTACTATACATTTTTTATATATTTATATAAAGACAAAAAGTCATATAAATTAAAATTTTCAGTCCTATCAATATTTGACTCACTTTCATTTCAAAAAATCACGAAAAAAACATATCCCATAAAGATTTTGTTGGAGATAAAAAGGAAAAAAAAATTATGCTTGATTGTAAAATTTTAATGAGATGAATATTTTGATTTATATGAATTTGTACAGTTACACATATATGTATATATAAATATAAAATATATAATAATGATTGAGTACTATAATATTATATAGATATAATAATTAGCTTTTGAAATATATATAGATACGTGCGCGCGCGCTTTTATTTGATTATATGTGTGTCTATATAAATGGTACAGGTTTGCTTGTGAATAAATTCAATTATGAATTTTTTAATATTGTAAGTATATCTTAATCAAATTTTTGAACCCCATCATCACAATTAACTAATTTTGCTATTTTTGATGTCAGGCACGGCAAGAGAATGTGAGTTGTGAAGATCAGAGCGTGGGCCAATTTTATGTTTGAATCTTTCCAGCTTCTTTCATCTGAAGCAAACGTGTTGAAACTTAACGTTGACTGTCATATATAAGTCATTAAACGTATAAATGGATAGTCTAGATAGTTTGACACGCATCTTCTAGTTTATTGCCTTCTTTTTTTTCTTGCTTTTTTCTTTTTCTTTTTTTTTTTTTTTTTTTTTTTTTTGAGTCCGCTCACACTTGCATTATTGGATTCAAATTTCTTACACGATAGCATCACTTCGATGCGTGTGATAGATTTTAATTGTATACATTTTGGCAGGATGGGAAACCATCAAAACTGTCAAACAAACATAGCCAATAAAATTTAATGAGAATAAAATTTTTAACTTATTTTAATTTGTACATTTATATATTTATACTAAATGGTTAAGTGTGAGAACATAGAGTAACTACGGCTATGTCTGTTTTTGTTTTTTAAGGTATGTTTTTAAGTGTTTTTTTTTTTTTAGAATTGTGTAAAAATTAAAGAGATAGATAAAAAAATGTAAAATGTGCAATGATTATAGAGTTTTTTTTTGGTGTAAAAAATGAAAACAAACATAGCCTACCTTTTGTCATTTTAATAGATTTTTTTAAAATGCACCCAATTAATAAGTCTAAATCTATACTAAGTATTACGATTAACTATTTTTGCTACATAAAGTATGCATCTCTTAAATTTATTTTTTTAGCATTTTCTTTCAGTTTTCTATATTTTCTCCTTTTTCTTTTCTAATTAAATTTCCTTTAATTTATTTTTATTTAAGTGTTTCACTTAAACTTTTCTATTTTTCTCTCATTTTATATAAAATTTTAATTCATTTTTAAAACATGACCCTTTATATCTTATTATCATTAATATAATTATATAATTTTACTATATTTAAAATAAACCATTTTCGTTGTATGATATTTTATCAAATATAATACGCAAGCATATAATTCCAAACATTTGTATAATACAAGCACAACTTTTTGTGTATACGTAAATTATATTCACATACATCAAGTGTGCTATACTTGAGTTACTTGTATATAATAATAATAAAATAATGTGATAATATATAAAAATAAATTTTAGTTTTTATAAGATATATATATAATTCAATAAATATTAATTTAATTATAAATAAATATAATAATTAAATTTTATATACTTATGTGTGTGTGCATAAGAGAAAATAATTTTAAATTTAAATTTAAATAAAAATTTTAATTGAATCGTATGATTAAATTATGTAAATTTTAAGGAGTTAAAAACCCACCCAAATTTCCAACCAAGCCTTTATGGCATTGTTCTTCCATGCTTTTACATTTAAGGCCGACCACTAACTTCAAACTATGGGGTTGGCACCACTAGCACCAAGCCACGTGTGCTTCCGAATTGCCTATACAAGCAAGGCTCTCGCTGCCAGCTAAAAGAAACCACAGACACAGCACATGTACATTTGGAGTCTGTACAAGATACATACGCGCAATTTGTTTTCCATTCACAAACTATCGTGAAGTTCAAACAAAAGCAAGAAAATGTTCGTTCAGAGCTTTGTGGTTGAGAGACCAAAAAGTTAAGTACACCGAGGATGAAATTCATTCTGTACAACTATAAAAGATAGAAAAAAAGAAAATAAGAATAGGATTATTAAAGAAATTTCAATAAAGGATCTTCCCTCCTAACAAGTTTAATAAGGAATTGAAGTTCCACAAGAAAATACGGAAGAAACTGCTTCAACTCCACCTCTGCCTGCAAAGAGATCTGAATGAGAAAGGAAACTGTCAATAAGGTATAATCCAACTAAATACCAAATGCTGATAGAAGATGGTGGACCGGAGTCCTTTGAAAAAGTAATAGAGGATAAAAATAGTAAAAAATGATGGAAGGTGATAGAAGAAGAAATGAAGTACATCCATAAAAATCAAATTTATAATTTGATAAGTTTACCTCTGGAAAAAAAGGCACTCAAAAACAAATGGGTATTCAAGTTAAAGACGATTGAAGGGAGTTCTCAACCAAGGTACAAAGTAAGATTAGTAGTTAAAGGCTTTGAACAAAAATCGGGCATTGATTTTGATGAAATCTTCTCTCCTATTGTGAAAATGAATTCTATTCAAGTCGTCCTTAGATTAACTACAAGTCTGGACTTGGAAATAAAACAGTTTGATGTGCAAACAACATTTTTAAATGAAGAACTTGAAGAAGAAATTTTTATAAAACAATCAGAAGGCTTCCAGGTGAAAAATAAAGAAAATTTAGTCTGTCAGCTTAAGAAAAGCTTTTATGAATTAAAGCAAGCCCCGATGTAGTAGTACAAAAAAATTGACTCTTTTATGGCCAATCACAATTTTAGAAAAACAAATAGTAATCATTATGTATACATTAAGAATTTTGATGATGATTTTATCATTCTTTTGTTGTATGTTGATGATATGCTTATTATTGACTATGATCTAAACAAGATCAACAAATTGAAAAAGAGAGTTGAATAAGTCCTTTGAAATAAAGAATTTAGGACTAGCAAAGAAACTCTTGGGCATGTATATTCTATGAGATAAGCCAAATGTCAAGATTTGACTATCTCAAAAAAGTTACATCAAAAAAATGATTGGAAAGTTTATGATGAAAAATGCAAAGCCGGTGACAACTCTACTAGGTAGACAGTTCAAGTCGAGTTCGAAGTAGTGTCCAAGCAGTAAAAATGAAAAGAAATATATGAGTAAGATACTATATGCCTCAACTGTTGGAAGCTTGATGTATGCAATAGTTTGCACCCAGCTAGACTTAACTTATGCAGTTAAACAAGTAAGCCGTTATATGTCAAATCTCAGAAAGGAACATTAGAATGCTGTTAAGTGGATTTTGAGATACTTAAAGGAAATAATTAAACTTGGACTTTGCTATACTCGAGGAAGGAATAAATATGTTCTTGAAGGATATTCTGATGCAGACATGGCAAGTGATGTTTATTCAATAAAATTTACTTCTGGTTATTTAATAACCTTTGCCAGTGCTACTGTATCTTGGTAAAGTAAATTCTAGAAATATGTTACACTTTCAAGCACAGAGACAGAATACATTGCACTAACCGAGGCGTGCAAAGAATTAATTTGGTTGAAGAAGTTCCTTCAAGAATTAAGATGGAGCCAAGAAAAGTATACCATCAACTGTGACAGTCAGAGTGCGATCCACCTAAGTAAGAATTCAACATTCTATTCCTAGTCTAAGCATATTGATGTTCGTTATCATTAGATTCGACAAGCCTTGGAAGAAAAGGAAATAAGTTTGCAAAAGATCCATACAAATGACAATGGAGTAGACATGTTAACTAAGGCATTGCCTAGATAAAAGTCTGACACGTGCAAAAAAGTTACTGGATTATAAGAAAGTTTATAAATAGCAACAAATATGGAGGAATGTTAAGATTTGTAGCTATTAATATACCAAGAGCTGCCCATTTCAACTAACAATAATAAACCAAATATTGTGACCAATCAGGTGTAAGGGTAGATGCCTCCAAACTTGGCCAGTCAGGTGCAAGGATAGGTGCTTCCATTCTTGGCCAATCAGATGCAAGGATGAGTGCCTCCAAATGTGGCCAATCGGGTGTAAAACTTTCAACTATAAATAGAGGAGGTTTTGGCATGCTTCTACATTAGTTCAAGTTCAAGAATTGAGTGTGTGAGTGTGTGTAAAAAAGAGTGTTCCTTGTAAAGTTGTTTTTGAAAAGTTCAAGTTCCTGCCTTATCTTTGTTGTTCGTTTTCTTTCTTTTGTGTACATACACATTCAAATATAAAGTGCCGCGTTTTTAAAAGCTCTTTTTTGTTTTTTGAGTCTATTTCTCCCAATAGATGGAATGTTTGAGGTGTTTTGCTTGTTGGATGGGGAGGCAACAATGGTTCAACTCTTACTGGTGGTGTCATTGCAAATAGGGAGTGAGTTCTTGCTACACATCCGTTATTTCTTCACAAGCACGGGTTTTATTTGTATCATAGAAAGAAGAGTATTTGTTATTATGTTATAGTTTCTTTTTAAAAGAACAAAAATAGTTTATTGGGAAAAGATACTTCTGTTGTTGGAAGAAGAGTGACAAAAGTTTCGAGAAAATGGGTTATGATGCCTACGTCTGGCAGAGGCATTTCGTGGGCAACAAAAGATGAGGTGCAAAGGGCCAATTATATTGGATCACTAACACAGGCACGCTCCATCGGAGTTTGTTCTTTCAATGGAGAAGAGATCTATAACCCATTCAAGAGCCTTCTTCCCATGGTACTCTCTTAGACTTTAATTCTTCGATGGACTAGACTGATTGTACCTCATTTTAAGCATTGCACTGAATGTATAGAAACAGTGGTTTGATCTTGGTCGGCTTAATGATTTTGAAAGCGATTAGGTCAACCCAGATGACATAGCGTTTGGGGGATAGAACACAAGCAACATGAATCTGGCCGATGCCATGTACAGGGCCAAGGTCTTAGACATAGACCTCCAAAAGCACCTGAGGCCCTACATGGAACAAATGACCCCCCTTCCTGGAATCTATGACCCTGATATCATAGCTGCTAATCATGGGTCACGTGCGAACAACGTCATCAAAGGAAAAGAAAGAGCAGGTTCAACAACCCATCAAAGACACCAGGTACATTATATGTGGCCCTTTGTTCCAGGTAACCCCGAAGCTAACCCCTCAACGAGTCCTGAAATTCACTCATCATGCGTAGCAAACAGTTGAGGTTTATTAAATTGAATCATTTTCAGGGTTGATTGATTTGGCCATTCAGAGGAACAAAATCAAACCAAGATGAAATCAGTTCTGGTTGACTTCCTTGCTGGAGCTGGAATCAAGGTACAGCATAATTTCACATCACATATTCATGTTGCTGATGATTTCCTGGTAGGTTGGATCAAATTTCTTTGCATATCAGCCAACATCTATTGTGAGCTACAATCATCTGGGAAACAACGACGGCATGAATCTGTCAGCCCCACAAACTTTCCGGTCCAAGGAGATCCAAGAGCAATGTGGTGGATGACATGGTGGCCGGCAATGGCATATCCTTTATGAACCGGGCGAGCACCCTGGTCATGTTGTTGTCATCAAGGTAAGGCGTTATCTTATTTCATATAACTACGCTTCAAAATCCACACACAATATGCACTTGCAGCGCGACATTTAGCTATTGTTTGCGTCGTGTCAACTAACGATCTCAACTATTGGTTGCACGGTATGTGCCGTATGTGGGAGAGAACAAGAGGGCGATGGACAAGTACACGCCAGAGATATTTATATGAGGGAAAAGCACTATAGTGTTGCACAACACGTGCGAGGACTCGCTTCTGGCCGCTCCAATCATCTTGGACATGGTCCTACTCATGGAACTCAGCACTCGCATCCAGCTCAAAGCCGAAGGAGAGGTCTGTGTTCCTTGCAGCATCATCAACTTCTTGTCCTTTTCATTCAGGTTCTATATCCCTCAACTCCTGTAACGACAATGATCTCCATCTTTTATTTAACATGGCAAATTCTATTCATTCCACCCTGTGGCCACCATCCTCAGCTACCTCACCAAAGCCCCTCTTGTAAGCAACTCTTCAAGAATTGCCCTTTCTATTTAAGTACGTCATATACATGTATGCAACTGTGTGGTTGGCTAGGAGAATAGGTTCCTCCGGGAACGCCAGTTGTGAATGCACTGACCAAACAGAGGGCAGTGCTTCAGAACATTTTAAGGGCTTGTGTTGGATTGGCTCCAGAAAAAAACATGATTTTGGAATACCAGTGAAAATTGTGGGAAGAAGAATGAGCGAAGTAATCCCTCTACCCATTTGTTGTTCTGCTATGGGTCTTACTACAAAATCTTGCATAGGAGGGTAGTAGTTTTTCTTCTTCTTCTAGTTTCTTTATAGTCACAATTTGTTATTTAATAAATGGATCCTATTGTACTTCTACAAGCAGTCCATGAATCTGCTTTGCCTTCCGATGTTGTAGCCAGATTTTGCTTTGTTAGAACTTTTCAAAGTGGATCAGAGTTAAAATGTATAATCAATGGCCATAAAAGCCCATTGACAACAATCAGATTTTGATAGCTACAAGGACAAAGGAGTCAGCTGATTTTAAGGAAACTGAACCCCCAATCTGTGCCCCTAAGTTACCAATATTTAGGCTTAATTAATTGTATCCATTTATTGATCCTTTAATTTTGACAGTATACCAAAACTTTAACATCACCCATTATTATTATAATCAACATCTATTATTAGTTAATTCAGTACAGCTTTTCTTGTTCTTCGTACTTGGACCTTGTATTAAAAGACAACCGGGTTTTTGGGATGTGAGATGTCTTGGGTATGTTTGGTTTCTTACTGTGGTGGATTGGAAAATTAAGTGATTTGAGTTAGTAGAAAATTATTTATATATATATATATATATATTTAATATATAATAATAATTAAATTATGTGATAATACGTAGGTTTATCAAGAACAAAAAAAATTAATGTGAGTAGAAAAATTGTCAAAATAGGTATTGATTTGATTTTGAATAGGTATTATAATTAAAGAATAATTAGTGGTAAAAATTTTAAATTTGAATATAAAAAAAAATATGTATAGTAAAATATTTAATTTATAAGATTTTTGATTCATGGTAAATAATTCAAAACAAGGAACCAAACAAAGCCCTTGTCTTTCTTGTTTGGACATTGTGTTAGAAGACAAATGGCTTTTTTGGGGATTTGAGACGTGGGGCAGGTTGGCAATCAAGTTAAGCCTGACAGAAACGTTGAAATGAGTATTTAAGTGGAAAGTCGAATGTAACTCGTTTAAAGTTTTTGCATTTATTGACCCCAAGTCAATTTTTATCTGAACCTGCAAAATTCAATTCAAACCGTGTAAGATTGAATCATGTCAAAAATATTAGTCTATAAATGGCAATGGTCAATTTGAATTAAGACATGTATTGTATGCTAAATTGGGAGATCTTTATTATCATTTTAAATTTTGCTTGATAACGTTTACCGAGCGTCTGAGTATTTTTTTCTCAAAATGATGTTCTTACTTTAGCTAAGTTCTGAGCTTTAAAGTGTTCCTAGGCATTTGCTTAAATATTAGGTTGATTCTATTGAGTTACATCTGATTTGGTGCGTGAATGGATCAATCTAGCCATCTTCATCGACTCGTCTGCCGGTGACTGGTGAGGGTCGTATGTTTGGTTTTGTTGTTAATTGTTATGATTAAATAATTGAAACATTTTACAACTGAACAGTGTAGAAGAAAGTGATTGTATTTAGCTAACCTGTCCAGTGGTCGGATAGGTTATTCAAAGAACACAAAAACTAGAGACTAATAGAATACCAGTAGGGAGTCAGACTTATGCTCTTAGGAAATAGAAATATGTCTTCACCTTTTAGGAATTCAAGATTTTTTCTTGTTTTTTTCTTGTAAGTAGCTGTGATTTTGGTATTATGTTTGTAAATTATTATAGTATCGTATTTGTCTATTAAATATATAAATTTTTACTTTACAATTTAGCGGAAGGTACGAGTTCTCGTTCTACTAGTAAAGGAGCACAACTATCATGTAAAAATAGAAGTGGAAGCAATCCACGTCAAAAAAAGATATAGCATGGGAATATATCACCGAAGTTACACATACTCAAGGAAGAAATATTTTCGCTTGTGAATTTTACTTATCATCTGTCAGGATTGAAGGGATTAATCGCACGAAGCAATATCTTACAGGGTGAAAGGGAATGTTTCAAGTTGCAAAAAAGTTTCACCAGAAGTTCGGTTCATGATTCAAAGATCTTTGTAGGAAAATAGTGAAAAAACAAAAGAAAGATAGGGCAATCTGGAAGTTCACGAAGATGTATTTGGCGAAGGTGGTGGTGATGATGATATTCAAGAAATTTGCACCCCATCATTTCAAAAAGTATCAACTCATGGCGGAGTAGGCACGTCATTAAGCAAGAGAAAAGCTACAGTTGGATTAGAAAGTTACTTCAAAAATGGCTTTCGTGATCCCTTTCAACCTACTATAAAAGCTTCTTTACAAAGTAAAGAAAAATGGCATGATACTGATATGACAGTTGCATTATAATTTTATGATGCATGTATACCATTAAACGCTTGCAATTCATGCATGTATACTATTAAACGCTTGCAATTCTCCTTACTTTCAAATTGCTATAAGTAAAATTGCTTCAATAGGTCATGGTTATACTGGGTCTAGCTATCATATTTTATGTTTTAATCTTTTCAAAAATGCTAAAAAATAAGTTGAGTAAATTATTGATTTGTTTAGAAATAAGAGGATAAAAACTGGTTGTACAATAATGAGTGATGAATAGAGAGATTTTAGACAAAGAACATTAATTAATGTTTTAGTTTATTGTGTCTCTAGAATCTCATTTATCAAGTCTGTTAATTTATCTGATATTGAGGCAAACACTGAGAATTTGTGCAACTTATTTGTTGAAATTATGGAAATAGTTGGTCCAGGCAACATAGTTCATGTTGTCATAAATAATGCAAGTAATTACAAAATAGCTAGTCAATTACTTTCTGAAAAGTATCCAACTATTTGTTAGTCACCTTATGTTGCTCATTATATTAATCTTGAAAGATATTAGTGAATTGTCTCATATTAAGGATTTAGCTATTCTTGCATCTAGAGTGACTTGTTATGTTTACAATAACAAATAGCCATTTAATTGGCTGAAGAAAAGAGGGGTGGAAAGAAATTATCAGAGGTGGAGATACCCACTTTGCTATAACTTTTATTGCACTTAAAAGTTTAAGTGACCATAAAGAAGATTTACAAGCCATGGTAACATCTCAAGATTTCAAGAATTGTTTGAAGAAGAATATTGTAAGAGAAGTGAAACAAATTATTTTGAATGAGAATTTTTGAAATAATTGTATAATTGTTGGGGGGATTTGAGCTCCATTCATACATTTATTGAGGATTTGTGATTCTGATGAAAAATCAGCTTTGGACTATGTGTATGAAGGCATGTATAGAGTAAGGAAGGAAATCAAGAAATTGTTTAAAAATAAACGAAGGTTGTATCAGTAATATATTGATATTATTGATGTTAGATGGGATAAGATGTTGATGAAAAGTTTGCATGCTAGTCCATATTACTTGAATCCTGCTTTTCTATATGATAAAAATCTTTTTGTTCAAAACCAGGGGTTTTGAAAGGATTATTAAATTACATTGATAGCAAAGTTGGTGATGACGAAGGAATAAAAGCATATAATGAAATATCCCCTTATAGGGATAGACAGAAGAGTTTTACAAGACCAACTACATTGAACATTGTTAGATCAACTCGATCAAGTAAACTATATTTGCTTTTGTATCATATTATTGTTTGTTCTTTCTAATTTAAATTTTAATGATTAAATTTGTAGATGATTGGTAGAAATTGTTTGGGATTGATGCTCTTCACTTGCAAAAATTAACTATTGGAATATTGAATTAGACAACTTCTTCATTGGGATGTGAACGCAATTGAAGTATCTTTGAGTGCATTCATAATACGAAGAGAAATAGGTTGGAGCATTAACGGTTAAATGATTTGGTTTTGTACATTATAACTTGCGTTTGCAAAATAGGTAAACAAATATTTATTATTAATTTTAATTTCATTTTGTATAATTCATTAATGTATTTATAAGTTATTATTTCTTTATTCTTATAATTGTAATTATTGTAGGGTTAAGTACAATAGAAGACCTTATGATCCTATTGATTATAAGTGCATCGACAAAATAGAATTTTAGATTATTGAAAACACTCCTGAAGGTGAACTTGATTACAATAAATTGAAAAATATACTTAAAGAAGAAGTGCCAAGAAATGAAGAATGGTCAAGCTCTAAACCATCTATAGGTTTGTTAAAAATATTTGTACGTTTTTTTGTTTACCAATTTTTATTAATTATTATTTAATATTGCTATTTGTTTCAAGTGAAGAAAATAACACAACGACAGTTGAAGACATTAATATTGAAAACTTTGATCGTCGAGCTATAATTGATGATGGTGGTGATAATGTTGATGGCCACGACGATTGAGATTGATTATGATTTTATTTAATTGTATTATTTGAATTTCTTTTATATTATTTTGTAATATATGAATTAATGCATTAAAATTTGAATTTATGTCTTCAAATTTATGTATTTGTCATATTATATATTTTGTGTTATGTGAAATTTACTTTTATTTTACAATTTTTGTTAAATAATTTTGTGTAAAAAATATGTGTGTGTGTGTGTGTATGTATGTACTGTGTACATGCATGTATATATATCTATTTATACTATAACATGGCCAGGTTAATCAATTCTTTTAAACAGTTAAATCAGTCGAACCAGTAATCCAGTAACTCAGTAACTTGACCGGTTCAATCACCGATCCAATTCTAAAAACATTGCCAGTCATGGCACGGACAATCCAACACCCAACTTACATACCATTACTTCTTAGTTCTTGCGATCATCATTCTCCTTAACAATAACATAAGCTTTTTTGCCCCTTTCAGCAGCCACACGTAGTCTTCTTACATTTTTTTTTTCCTTGGGATTAATAAAGTATTACAACTACAAAACTATTATTTCCATCTATGTACACAGTCCATTACCACATCTAAATGTATGCTATATTTTCTAACTCATGCCGCCGTTGCGGTCTCCGCCTCCGGGGCGGCTGCCACCCGTTCAGGGCGGTTGCTTTCGCCGCCGTTCTTCGCAATTCCAGCGGCGCGCCTCTCTTTTCTCTCGTCTTGCTTCATTTGTTGCTCTCTACACTCTAGGCTACAAAATGCAGAGTCGCCCCTGCAATCATGCAATAACTACTTAACCGCAAATAGATGCATAATTAATGCACAGAAGCAACAGCTTCGAATAAGTGTTGGGGTATCACGTTTGGTCAGTACTCACACACGAGATTCCACCCTCAAATATAAATATTAACTTTTACGCCATTTTTCTCGTTCATAAAAACAAATTTACATACACATGACAGCTAACTTGCTCCCTCTTAAATTTACATCACAAGAAAATCCCAAACTACAAGTGAATAAATTAATCACAGACCGCAATTATACCACTGATTG
Organism: Avicennia marina; assembly: GCA_019155195.1. NCBI lineage: Eukaryota > Viridiplantae > Streptophyta > Magnoliopsida > Lamiales > Acanthaceae > Avicennia > Avicennia marina. The sequence continues at coordinate 12,579,053 of CM032754.1, read as the reverse complement.
CATAATAGATCTTAATATTACCCGTAGTGTCTAAAATATTTAATAAATTAAGTATAAACCGAATTTCAAAAGTATAATTACTAGCTTCACCCGTATTCAAATATTATATATCGACATATAAAGGACAGCATGGCTCACGATCAGGTCAACCTTTTAGCACTATATCTACAGCAAGCGGCGGCGGCGAGGTCGAAGTGCGGAGACCGAAAGTTAAGATGAAGAGTAAACATAAGTCACCTGTACATATAGATATCGTGGCCAGGAGCCAGACGGCGGTTGCAGAGGCCACAGCTCCTCAGGAAATCCGCCGTCTCCACGTCGGAAGGCTTCTTCCTAAAGTATCTGGGCGACAGCATGTGATCGTATCTGCCTCCCGGAGGATGCGGCTCCACCTCCGTGACGCTCTCATCGAGGGTTATTCCGGTCATGCTGGTTGTGCGCCGGAAAGCAGGGCGACCGCGCTTGCCCAACATCTTCTGCGTGTTTCTGTGTGTTAAAAGGCGAGAGACTTGCTGGGGGAGATAAAGAGGGTGGGAGAGAACATAGGCCGTTGGATGAGATGCGAGCGATAATAGACATCCACGTCGGCTGCCGTTTTCTTAATTTTGTCACTTGGTTCCACTTTTGGCCCCTTCGTACTTTGATTGGGTGCGGAATTGATTTACAAAATAATTTTATTTTTTAGAGTATGGTTTATATGATTTGCTTCTATTATTTTGGTATAATCAAGATTTGGATGGCTTCGACTAGGATGACCACCAAGTTATACTCACAAAACCATAAATTACTTATTATGTCACTCGTCAACAGTGCCTCACATCACCAATCTTCTATAAGAAGTGATTCCTTTGTGCTACTCAAGCAAACTTATATTAGTTGCATATCTTTTAAGTTATCGTTTGATTTAGTGATGCTAAAAATGTTTTCAACTATTAATTCAAATTTAACTCATTTATTTTTTAAATTAATCAAATTTTTACAATTTTGACTCAAACCGATTAACTTCACGTTGAATTAGTATTGTATTGAAAATTGTAGTTTAAGAGTTAAGTAATAGGTTATATTAATAAATAACGTATATTTCACCTAAACTTGATTTATTTATTTTTAAGTTCAATAAAGTTCGACCCAATTATGACTTAAAATCACGAATAGTCAAACTTTGGTTTTGGAATCTATTGAGAATTGGCACCCCTATATTAAGCAATTGCAACTAATCGTTTGAAAATTCTGCAATATTGAAGTTGTCATGACTATTAATGAATATGATGATTTCATAAAAAATGCCCCGAAACTTGAACTCACATCGTGGAAATGGGAATTTCATTTTGAAGTCCCTTTCAACAAAAATGGATTTTTTTTTAATGAATAAAAATAATGTGTGGAAATTAATGGAGGACAAGTTGAAATTTAGGCACAGTTTAGGGTTTTGCGAGATAGGGAAATGACGTAAATGGGTTGGCCAATAATGTTACAGGTTCAGTGGGCTGTCAACAATCAATATTCCCATTTTTTTTCTCTGAAATAGCTTCCGAAGTTTGTGGGATAGCCGACCAAAGTGACATCACACACATATACATATACACACACACATGGAATTGTTAGGGACTTTTTTTTTTTGTACCATTATAGAATTGAGAATCGTACAATTGGTTTTTTAATTAAATGTTTAAAATAGTCCTCCGAATACCACTAGTATTGCTATTGACCTACAGCCTCTTTGTTTCACTAGCTTAATTTCACTTTTTATTTCATTTTAAATTTTAATAATATTTAAGTCGTCTATTTTTTGTTGCTCTATCTATTATAAATATTTTAATTTTTAAAGTAAATATAATGAATGTGTCTTAATTGTTAATATTAAGGTTTTGAACCTACTCTAGTTGCATATTATAAATTCGCATATTACTTTTAATCAATACTATTTAGCTATATTATTAAGTACAATAAATTTATAATAATGTATTAAATGTTATATTATCAAATTATCCTTATTTTTTATTAATTTATTTTCTCTTTTTAATATTATATTTTAACATTTTTCCCTTTTATCTCAATGAAAAATTAATTTTTTTCTTTTCTCTAATTTATTTGCTCTCTCTTCTGTAACATTTTAAAACACATTTTAATTTATAAATATTTTTGCTTTTACTATTTAAATTCTAAAAAACATAACATTTTAAAATTTATAATAATTTAATTAATTTTTAATAAATATGGACATGTTTTTACTAGTATATGTAAACAGCGTCAAGATGGTTAATAATAAATTTAATCGATTGTCACATGTTTTTCAGGGCTAAAACCACTATAAATGTCAATTAATGTTTGTTTAATAAGATTTGTGTTTAAATATTGAATATTATGATTTAATAAAAAAGTAATGGTACGATTTAATAAAAAAGTAATAATTAAATTTTAAAGTGTATATATATATGTGTGTGTGTGTGTGTGTGAGTATTAAATTGATTCTAAAGTGAATCAATGACTAAATCTCAACTATTGGTGTATGCATATATACATACACTCTTTTTAATAGTGTATATTTAAAATTTATATTTTGGGTGTGTCTTGTTTTACTAAGTAGAGAGCGACCCAAACATATACTACAACTTTACTTTAGATTTATCTTTTTGCGTAAAAAATGTAAATGTTTTCTTTTTGGGTGTGAATGTTTTATGAACAGTGTAGGAATGATGAATTGTGTGTTCGATCCGTTTCATTTTGAAAATTTTCTGGAAAAAAAAAATTTTAAATTTTAAATTGTCGGATTAGTAAAATTATATATATGTAGATATCGTTATAGATATATAATGTCATATAATTATCAAATGATGTAAATTTTTAGAGGAACATTGATCAATTTTTATAGTATGTGTGTGGATAATTAATTTTAAATATAAGTAATATTAAATTTTAAGTATTAATATAAATGTGCCTGTTTGTGTGACAGGTATGTAAATAAATTAATTCTCTAACAATTCTGAGTTAAAACTTGGTACAAAGACACCATCATGCCTAACCATTCCTCTCACAAAGTAGAACTTTTTTATTTTCTTCCATAACTACTAAGATAAGTTTTTCCTTTTTATTTTTTTCCAATTTTACAGTCTCATAAAAGTTTACACAAATGCGCATCTGATTTTAACTATTTACCTTTCTATAAAAGCTATAAGGACGTTTCTGATCAAAAAATATAAAACAGCACTTGATAGTCACGAATAATATATATATCGATAATTTGAGAGGGAAATGTAAACATTTAAAACAAAATAAAGCACTGTTTAAAACTTATTTCAAATTATATTAAGAAAAAGTAAAAATCTCCTTTGACAAAACTATCTTTTTTATTTTCAAAGTGTGCAATTCTGCATGTATGCACTGGTGTGTAAAATGACAAAGGCAGAAAAACAACTAATTACTTTAAACCAAATATATTTTTGATTCATAACATGCATAATGAAGAATCTTCGGTAACCTTCCTTCAAAATTGGAATTGCTAGGCATCTTACAGGCCCAAAATACTTATTTAGCAAAGTAATAATTTACAGTCCTAATGATATCTCGTGTGTGGGTCTCCACTTCTCAATGATACACACAATCGTTCCACTACTAGAAATCTGGTTAATTGGAACGGCTTTTCAACCGTTCCAAAAAATCGTTCCTATCTGGCACAAATTTGGCACGAATTTGGAATATTTATAATATTATACAAAAAGTCCGTTCCAAATCCATTCCAAATTGGAACAGTCTAATAAATTGTTTCAAGTCTGTTCCAAATTGGAACGGCAATATAAAGCCGTTCCAACATTTGGAACGGCTTTGCATTACCGTTCCAAAATTGGAACGGCTTTATATTGCCGTTCCAAATATTGGAACGGCTTTGCATTACCGTTCCAACATTTGGAACGGCTTAGCATTGCCGTTCCAAATATTGGAACGGCTTTATATTGCCGTTCCAACATTTGGAACAGCTTAGCATTGCCGTTCCAAATATTGAAACGGCTTTATTTTACCGTTCCAAATATTGGAACGGCTTTATATTGCCGTTCCAAACTCTAATTTTTTTGTTCCAAATCTATTTTAAATTCGAACTTTGGAACGGCTTTTTAAAGCCGTTCCAATTTGGAAATTATGTTGGAACAGATTCTGGAACGGCCTTCTGACTGCCGTTCCAAATTTGACTCAGGAGTTTGGAACGGCTTTCTATTGCCGTTCCAAATTTCAAATTTCAAATTTCAAATTTCAAACGGCAATAGAAAGCCGTTCCAAATCCGTTCCAATGTCACAGATAAATTTTCTCCTTGTCGTCGCTGTCATCGTCGCGACGATGGGAGCGCGACGGCGCGCCGTCCTCCCCCCGTCGCGACGACGGAGGACGACGGCGCGTCGTTGTCCTTGCCGTCGCGACGATGGAGGACGACGGTGCGTCCAGAAATTTCTGGAACTGCCGTCCTCCTCCGTCGTCGCGACGATGAGAGCCCGACGGCGCGCCGTCCTCCCCTCGTTGCGACGCCGGTGGCAACGCCGAGTCCTTTTTCGATTTGGAACGGTATTTTTCCACTTAACGTTCCAAATCCGTTCCAAAATGTTTAATATATCTCCAAACAGACCCTCATTTTCATTCAATTCAGAAATTTCAACGTCCCAAAATTCTCTCTAACTTGCCAAACCGTGAAAATCGTCAAGTCATCGAAGATTGATCTTGCTAATATTTGGTTCATGGTAAGCTAGTATTCTATATACACTACATTTCAAGGTTATAATATTCTTTCTTATTTTCAGAAATTTGGTTGAGTCTTAAATAGCATTTTTTCAATAATGTACTTGGTTTATGTTTGAGCTAAATTTCATTAAACAAGTGTTGTTATTATCCATGGTGAATAAAATGCTTAATTGTGCTTTAAGGGCCTCTACGTCCAAAACGATCCTTCTCAATTATTATACATTTGTAAAAAATGCATTCTAAAGCCATTCCAAAATAGCTATATCAAAACCATTCTAAAATGAATCGTGCCAAACAAAACCGTTCCAAAATGGTTCCAAAATGAACTGTGCCAAAGCTGTACCAAAAATAACCGTACCAAAGTCGTTCTAAAATAAATCGTGCCAAAACCGTTCCAAAGTTCCGTATCAAAACCGTCCCTAAACCGTTCCAATAAAAAACCGTTCCAAATTTCCATCCCGAATCCGATCCAATGCAGATCCAATTACTGTGGCCTACGTATGTATTTGGAACGGCTTATTGTAACCGTGCCAAATTTGGAACGGCTTATTGTAATCGTGTCAAATTTGGAACGGCTTATAAATGCCGTTCCAAATTTTTGGAACGGATTTAAAAAGCCGTTCCAAAAAATTTGGAACGTGCTGTTTTGGAACGGAAAAAATACCGTTCCAAAATTGTTCCAAATTAAATTTGGAACGGCATTTACAGAGAAGCCGTGCCAAAAAGCCAGATTTCTAGTAGTGTTCATTGAGATACGGTTGTACATATTAATAAAAAAAGTTGCATGCGAGTACAAAATTATTTATAAATTATAAAGTTATGATATATATAAATAATGAAATAATATAATTTAAAATTAAAAAATAAAAATTATTTAAGAAAAGAAAATAAAGAAAGATTAAAAAAATATAAAAAGCAGGAAAACATTGAAAAAGCACAAATAAAATGTATAAAAATGAATAAAAAGAAAAAGAAAATTTTTAAATTAAAATAATTATATCATTATATATCGGGCAACTAAAATAACAATGCATGGAAATTTTCTTCAAATGTTTATAGCACAATGACTTGATGATCTTTAAATTCGTTCCACATCTCCAAGTGGCAATGAATTTGAGAGGAATAATGTATGACAATCATATTTTTCTTTTCATTGTTTTTGAAAATGACCCGTAGTTTGTACTTGTATTATTTAAAATGATAACGTATTAGACCCGTCACCTTTGTTAGGCATCCACAAAAGTCTCGTAATAATGATTTTCATCGATAATTACGGGACCCGAATTTGTCAATTATTGGGGACAATAGTGGGGGTCCAGCCCCGCAAGTGCTTTTTGACATAATGCGCGAAGAGAATTGAAAGCAAACTTATGTTTGTTTTAATTTTTTTTTTTTAAAAACATATATATATCATAATTATTATTTTTTATTTTTATTTAATTTAAAAAAAAATTAACAATACGCATTAAAAATTAAAAACAAACATAGCCATTATTATTTTCGCACTCAAAACCAAACAAATCAAGGTGCTTTATGTTGTCATGTGTGGGACCCATCCAAGCCATCAACTAATCTTGGGCCGTCCGCGTTTTAGTAGGTTCTTTTCCAATTTTACGCGATCACTATGACTCTCTCTCTCTCTCTCTCTACATATGTATATAAACTTTGTTTACATGTTTTTGTGGTATTGTTGATTTTTATGTCAATTTAATTGCAAGTGCAGTACACAGATTTATATTCATTTGTTTTTATTATGTGTTAATATTCATATGCAATGCATATTCCTTTTTATTTGTTACACAATCATTTTAATGCGTCGGGATAGTTAATGTGTATATGTATACATAATAATATTAAGAGCATTCTATCAGTTTTAAATTACTCTCATTCATTCTGAGAAAAGGAGTAAAGGCCAACTCACATTCAAATTCAATATTTGCTAACATATTCGAATTCAAATATGGATAAGTTTTTAAAATTGATTTTAAATGTAACTCAATTACAGCGTAAAAAGAGCTTGAGTTTCAGACATCGAAACTTTTTAATACGTTGATGGGAGAATGTTAATGCCACAAATGCTCACATGTGTGACATGTATGTAAAGGTTGATAGGTTCATAGATTGTCATTATTTTTGATATAATGTTCAATGTGGCATTAACATAACAAATAAAATTCTTAAAAAATTCTAAATTTTTGGTGGCTTATCTTGAGAGATATTATAACATGATCCGTTACAAAATTTGTCAGATTTCTTAAAATGAATCAATTGGATATTGTCCTTCTTAAATCAAATTATAGTCGACTTAGCTCATTATATTGATTTGATAATATTATGAAAGACTGGATTGACTATGGTTGACTTACTTTATCCAAAAAAATATAGTTGAATCTTAAGAGTTGATCGTATCTCAACTTATCAATATCCAATCCAATCCGGCTATATATGGGATGATTTGCAAAATATTTTCAGTTCAGATTCATGAAGAAAGGCTGCTTAGCTATCGAAAATCAAGAATGAAAGTAATTTCAAAATTGTTGCAATTGATGATCTAACATGAAATATAACAATTTTTGATATCTTGATGATTGTCAGCTAGATCTCTCTGGGATTTAAAGCCTAACAAGACAAATGCATTCAGAGGTCAAGTGAGCATATTGTATTGAGAGAATAAACTCACTTGAAAAAGAACTCATTAGTTTGCTAGGAGAACTTAGGTTTGAGTAACTATTCAATCAAGAGTTCAAGTGTGCTTCATTGTTTACATCCTTTGAAAAGAAAGATTGCTAGACGTTGAATGCATTGCTAAGTCCCATCTATCCACCACAAAATCACTTAATTATTAAAGTGAAGAAACCACTATTAGGAGAGAAAGACTAGTCGATTTATGCTGGTAGTTGAGGACAAGAGAAGTCTTAGCAAAGCAAAGTGACACATGTGTGGAAGCACAAAAGCAAAAAGACAGCAGCATATGCCAAAACTCAACAAAACCTGCTTGCGCTAATCGTGAAGAATGACCCAATGTAACGATCTTCGATAAACTCTAGCAAAACAACGATCTCAACTAGCATGCCTTATTAGTTGATACATCACCACCAATCAACCAAGAACACACTTGGAATAATTCACTTTGGATTTCACAAGAAATCGATGTACTCAAATTCAATAAATGAAATTGGAATGTCAATGTCAATAAGCCAAAAGTTTTTTCAATAACATAACTAGGATCTATTTATAATGTCAAGAAACTTAGGATCCCTAAAACTCATATAAAAGTTAACTAAAATAAGAAAATAACATAAAAGGAAATTTCTAACTATAATCCAACTATGTAACGTCCATGCGCTTGATTTAGGTGTCGATCTTGTGCCTTCACATCATAAAATAGTATCTTGTGTCATCCATGTATTTACGTTTGTGCCTTATGTAATCGACTGCGACTCAAGCTATTATAACTATAGAATGTTATCATGTTCAGGGCTATCAATCAACCCCTACGTGATCGAGAGCAACTCTCCTAATCATAAATGCAGAGAACCGATTTTTGGCCTAATGTCAATCGCGTGTGCCCCCAACTTGATCTGTCTGGTCCGATATCAATTGGCTAGCTACTTAGTTCGATCCAGCGAGTACCCCAAGGCTTGTTACGAGTTATCTTCGCATGAAATTCACCTACGAAAGCTCTTCTTCCTCCTTAACCTCTCCCAAACATCTAAAAACCTCTCAAAACTCCTTCACAAGTGTTGTCACTGCTTCCTTAAGCTTCTTAACCTTAGCCCTTGTCAATGGACCTCTAGTTATCCTTGGGTATTCGATTTCAACCTTAACGTTCATATCATTCCCCTCTTTTTAAATGGGAATTGGCATCAATTCTAAGTCTTGTTCATCCCTTGCATCAAAAGGACTCAAATCAGTGACATTAAATGTTACATTAATTCTGAACTTACCTAGTGATTACAACTTGTAAGCATTGTCATTGATGCACTCTATCACTTGAAATGGACAGTTACCCCTTGGCATTAGCTTTAATTTTTCATTTTTCTCATGTGAATCCAAACCCAATCTTCAAGCTCAAACATAACTTTCTTATGACCCTTGTTGCTTATTGTGCGTATTATTCATATTTTCTTTTGATGTTTTGACGTACACACTCATGTAGTTGCTTTACAAACTTCACTTTTTGCTCTCCATAAGTAGTAACTTTTTCATTATGTGACAATGGTAGGAAAACTAATTGAGAAGAAAAACTATTAGAGACTAAGTACATTACTAAGTTCCATTCATTCAGCCAAAAACCACTTAGTGATTGAAGTGAAGAAACCACTCTTAAGAGTGGAGACTCACCGATCAATACTGTTAGTTGAGGCTAAAAGGGAGTCTTGGCATAGCGGAGCTACGGGTACTTGAAGCTAGACTAGAAACTTGTTAACAAATTGACACTAAAGGAAATTTAGGTCAAGCGAGTGTTTTTATACTAGTGTTGATCAGTTATCCTAACAATTATTATATCATTGTTAGCTAAATTTTCTAAGTGTGGCTCCGCAAACGTAAGAAGGTTGTCTGTGAATTATGTGAACAAATTATTAGTGCCTATCTTTACACTTTTGCTACGAGTGTGGGTTTGTGGTAACGCATGATGTATCACATGCAACAATAACAAACCAAACCAACTAACAAAACCTGATAAATATTAAGTCTTATCAAATTCAATTTCTCAAAGTTGGTAAAAGTCAAATATGTAAATATTGCAAAAATAATAATAATAATAATAATAGGACTATTTAATATTAGTTATATGCTTTCTAACGCTAACAATATATAAGGGATATTTGTTGTAAATGTAATATCTTGATTAATTAATAAGATATTGACCTTTATATCAATATTATGACAATTTTATCATGTATGTAAATTTTGTGTGTCGTAAAGGTATGGATGTGCTTTTATAATTGTGTTAAGAAATCTTATTTGTAAAGGGTTATGAATATAAATACTAGAATTTTTGATGCACAATCTTTAGAACTTGTCTCTAAATGGACACTAGAGTATCAACAAGATTTGTACACAGTGTGTATGGTGAGTGTTATGGTATTGAAAATGTAATATTACGAACACATGTGTATAGATATATTATTAGAGAATAAGTATTCAAACATTGAATCTAGAAATGAAGCAGACACAGGGAATTCACTCTTTATTGTCAATGCTTTGTTTTCGTGATTGTGCTAAGTGTGGTGAGCCATAGACCAAAGACAATATGGATGTCTTGTAGGCTTGACAGTTAGCATATCATTTGATCATTAAGAACTAATATTTATTTTGATATCAGATAAAGTTATGTACCCAATGTGCTATTACTTGGATGTGTATGGAAGCACGTGTGCAATCATGAAGTGATTTATCTTCTTGCAAATGAACATTGTGTTTTTTTTATGCGATCAATATTCTACAAAACGAAAACCCCTAGCCTGGGTAGTGGAAAGTTGGAAAGGATTTTCTGATATATATGAGTCTCGTGAGAAAATATGGACATGATCATATGATTGAGCCAATAAATTTGACTAAATTTATAACTCTCACTCAGTTGGGAGGTCTTAGTGTGTGTTATTTACTATTGGGAGGGTTTATATGATTTATTCACAACTTAACTAGATTACAACATGAGTCGTAGGTTAAGTACTATCCATATCATTCGATCTATATTCGTTGTCAATTAAGGATAAATATAGAAAACCGCGTACAAAAGGATGGAATAAGGGCAAGTTAGTAAATTGGTTTGACCCTTTAACAAATCTTGAGGAATCTTAGGGTAAAATTAATTTAATCACATTTGGATTGGACCAAGTTGGTTTATTATCATATTTATTAATAATAAGATTATTAATTAGAAATATAATGTAGTTTTAATTTAATTAATGATTAATTAAATTCAAGGATAAGGCACACATTAATTGTGTGTCCTATATGACAAAAACGGATTGAGTCTAAGATATTTTTTTTCTACTATATTTTACATAGTTTATTCAATATTTTAAAATTAAAAATTTATACCCTAATCTCGACAAAACCCAACACTTAAACCATCAAGTTATTCTTGTATATACTCAAACTTATCTCCAATAGTTAATTTGAATTGCTTCTGCTTGACTCCAATAATTGATTGAGTCACCTGTGAATATGAATAAAAAAAGCATGATAAATTAAAAAGAATTATCTTTAAAATAATATGATTTTAATCAAATCTTTTGAAACAAAATTTGCTTTACTTATTTACCTACTTAAAACGTGATTAGCCCATTTTGTAAGTTGTAAAGTGTTTATAAATTAATATTTTTAAAATTAGAAAAACCATTTATAATTTATACTATGCATAGTATAAATTGCATAGAAATTCCACAATATATATTTTATGAATTAAATTTTAAATAGGGAAAAAAAATCACAGATTGTGTAATATATATTACGTAAATTGATCTGATCGAAAGTAAAGGGTTATTACAACAAAATGTTAAAATATAAGAAAAGGTAGTCCTAGAGAAAGTATATAAAAATAAATGAAAATAATAAATTAGACGGAGTAATTTTTACTAGGAATACTCGTGCCTGGAAAATAAGAATGGAAAAATTAAAAGCAAATTGGAGATATTTAAATAAAATAACTATAAATCTAGAAAATGGGGCATTATAAATAATTTTTTTGGATAAAAATATACCTATATCACTTTGTATATATGTATATACATGTGTGTGTCTGTAATCCACACACACACACACATTTATGTGTTACTTGTCAAATGTTTATATTGCGATTTAATTTTAAGATTTAAGGCCTTAAGGTCAGATTCATTGAACAAAATAGATAAATCAGAAATGTCCATGCAGAAATATTGTTCAAGTAACATGACAAAATCCTTAATTAATGCGTGTGGTAGAATGTCCTTTTGATTATTAATAATTTTTTTAAAAATTTTAAAATAGTTCAAATACAATGCACCTCATTTGTGGAAAATAAACAATCGATATAAATTACATTAATCATACAACCAAGTAAAAATGCTAAAAAAACACATTTTCATCATAATTTGAAACCATTTATTCGGAGGGTTGAACAAAACATCGTTTTTTGTTAGATTAAAAAAGAAATGTCTAAAATATATTTTTCTTTAAAATAAAAAAGGATTAATGTGTCATTAATTATCTGACAATAAATATATGTTACAATATGCGTCTTTATGGTGAAAAAAGACTTCAGTAAAACAGCACTCATTTTGCTTTCATTTTACCTAATTAAATTACATATTAGAAAGTCGAGACCATGTTTGGTACGCTTATTTATTTTACGCTTATCACTAGATTCCAATAGACCATGACTGGCAGTTTAGACGCTTGCATAAGGCATGTCCTAAAAATTGCATTTTTACAATTATTATTTGAATAGCGAAAAAGCTAATAGGAGAATGGCAATATGAGGCACGTGTGCATTATTTTTTAGCTGATACTTCAATTTTCCAGGTGAATTTGATTTTAAGGTTGATTACATTAATATATTTGAGAGTTAATATAATCACACTACAAAAAAAGTTATTTTTGTGAGGAAATTTTTCATCACATGAGCTAAAATTTTCCTAACAATTACTAATGTGATGAAAAAAGAAATTCCTCACACTTTTAAAATTTGCAATTGTGAGGAAACTATCTTCCTTATCAATAATAAACCAATGTCGCGATTAATTCCTCACATAAATATATATATATTTCATCACATAAATTATTTCTTCATGATAACTTTTGTAAAAATGACAATTATGTTCGTCACACTATACTACCACATCTCCCAGGAAGAATAAGAAAATGCAATGATTTTTTCCTCACAAAATGATAGTTAAAAGTGATGATAATTTCTGTCACATTATAACAATTATTCATCATAATACATTACTTAAAAGTGACAACATTTTACTCACAAGAAATAATACCAGTGACAATAGTTTTATCACATTACAACACTTATTCATCACAATGAGAGGGCTAAATACAACAACGATTTCCTCACAGGTAGTGATATTATTGTGAGCAAAACATTATCACAAAAGCTCTTGTATTTAAATTAAATGATTTTTAATGTTTTGGTGAGGAATATTTTCTCATTTATATAATATGTTTTATTTAAGATTATTTATATATTAATTTTTTGATCTTATACTATAATTTTATTCATCAAAAAAGTAATTTTATATGTTATATTGTCATAAAAATTCTAATTAATGCGACCACTATGACATACTATCTAAATAAAATATATTACAATTACTCCTGAAAAAATTATATATTCACTAACAATGAGAGTTAAATGCAGTAAGGCCTATTTTACCTATCAATATTCTAGAATATTATATAATTTAATCATTTGCATTAACACGGCAACTATACGTCATAAAATGTCATATATTGACAAATCTTTGAGACAAAATACTTTAATGTAAAGCATACTAAATATGCACAAATATTTTGGTTTCACCAACACTAAGATAAACTAGTAGGTAGAAGTACTTAGGTAATCAACCTCCTTTATCACCAAAAAAATAAAATAAAATAAAATTGACAAACCACCTTGAAACCTAAATTCTTTAAATTAAAATCAAATTCTTTCCTTCCAATGTGAGATAATTAAGCACTCATCCAAGATGCATTGTACCAACACGGTTCCTTGAACTTTGACATGTTTGATCTTTAGGGGGTATTATCTTCTATAGGGAAATTTGTAAAAGAAATATTCAAATGGAAAAGCAAATGTATTAACTTATAAAATGCTAAAAACTAACATATTATAATTGATACATTCTCACAAAAAACTTGTCCTACTCATTTGACCATAAAAAAGAGGGATAGGTTGCTACTTAGATAACAAAGACAGAATTGGCCTCCTTTATGGAAAATCTTTTATTCATTTGATAATTGGAGATAAAAATTAGATTAAAAAAATAGAGTCAAAAATTCTACACTATATGCGCCAAACAAATGAATCAAGCAATTTAAGCTAATTAATAAACCAAGCAACCTAAACCAACAATAAATATTCAAATTTGTAAGATCATACTAATTGCACATGTGGGTCAAAATTAAAATAAATGTCCAATATCAAATGAAAATAAATTCAAAATATGATTGTCATTCACATCACATTACATCATATTTCCTACTCTAATTAGCATCACAAAAATATAGGCAATTTATACCAACTGATGATCCAAGCAGCCCAAATCAATCATAATAAAATATTCAAACGTATCTAATTATAGAATAATTTTGTACATAAACAAAATATCAAATCTCAAATGAACGAGTTCCAATAATGATTCATGCAAACATCAGATTACATCATATTTTCCATTTTGATTGACAATGTGAAAGCGAAATGGTAACATATACCAACTAGCACCACCATTTGGAAATTGTAATCATAACATGAAGAAATTTAATTGTTACCAAATTTATCATTAATTTAAAACAACAAGATAAGTTTTCCAAAATAAGTTTACTTATTTGATGACATGTTTTGATGAATGCCCCAAAATTCCTTAAAAAAAATTACATCTTTGCCATTTGAATTTCCATGCTTTCAATTTTTTGCACATATGTCTTATTTTGCTCTTTCTAAGTGTCCATTTTTTTCTTTAGTTCCTCTAGTACTATATTTTGCTTCTCATGTGTATTTATGATATTGATAGTCTTTTCTTTTGCATCTTTTAACTTTGATAATTTTTCTTTCAATTTGTCATTACTAACCATGTGAGAGAAAAATATCCAAACTTAAATGACCTCAAATCCATGTCCCCTGCCCTTTTCGTATCTTGACCTACAATCTAATGTAGATTTCTCACTAAGTGGCTCTTCTTTTCTATAAATATGTTGATTTTGTTTGGTTACCATATCATTATGTGATACCCTTGAAAAGTGGTTTATCAAACCTAGAAATAACTAGTTTTTTTTTAAAGAATGAAATTACAACAACTTACATATTTTGATTTGGCATTTGAATTTACAAATTCATCCCCTCTCCTCTTGCTCCTGTGAACACCTCTCCTTAAATCAAGTTTGCTTTTGTTTTCCTTTATATATGAAGATGCCATGTTAGAATAGACATAAAATGATTTCTTCCTTGTGAACAACAAATATTCCATTCTTCTATAGCGAGAAATCAACGTTGTTTTTCAAAAAGGACGATTAAATGGCATTTTTGAATAATTCATTGAATTGATTTATGATTTTTCCTACATGTTATGAGATGCAAGAGATAATAAACTAGGGAATTACAACTTACATATACAAATTACATATAATTTTCAAATATGTCACATTAAAAAAAAATGATTTGATAATCAAGATCATCAATAAAGTCACAATCAAATTGCCATCTAGTCATATTCAAGTTTGCTCTTGGACACACTTCCCTTGAATTAATTCCTTGATCTACTAATTTTTTGTACCCTAGATGCAACACGTTCCTCCATTGAGTATATTCAGTTCAGAACTTATTATCAACTATCTTTTTCACTCACTCATTGCCAGTCCACCGCTCAATTTCAAACTATTGCTGTTCATTTTTAAAATGATACTAACAGGATAAGTAATCTTTAGATAGTTCGAATCTATTATTCTAGAATATAGAACACTATTAAACTTAATCATACATTAACGAAAAGAGTGTGTGTGTGTGTGTGTGAATAAGATACACACTCAAGAATTAACTATTTGTATTCTAATAAGTTGTTAGAAAATAATAACTAGAGGTAAATCATTTATATAAAAATCAAATAACAATTAATGAAAGAGTACATTAGATTATTGAAGTTAACATATACTATATTTCACACATATACAATACTTTTTGTTAAAAAAAATATTAAAACATTTCATCAATAAGGTAAAACTGTGGCTCTTTCGAAACAAAAGGGGAGGAAAAAAATGTTAATAAAGCACTAGACATTAATCAAATAAATAAGGCAAAATAATAACCATTCCTGGCTCCACGATACCTCCAACTTCGTTTCCCATTTGATGGAGCAGCTTAAGTTCACCTTATTACAGGTGTTAAATTTAGGATTATAACGAGGTAATCAAGCATTTTATCACATATCTATTTTATTTGAAATTCTTTAGGCAAGGAGCAGTCCTATCACTTGAATATCTGATCGAAGAACTGAAAATTTTTATCAATCGAATATATTTGTATAATATTGCGACAAAAAGTTTCGTCAAGTGAAGTATAAGCAAAGCAAACATAATTGTTGAATATGAATATTCAAACCAAATACCGAAGAAAATTGACGTAAAGAAGAAATATATATCAAATATTATTATTGTAGGTAATAACAACGTCGTTGCGATATTTTACGAAAATGAAAAACTGCAAAAATAAATCCTTATAAATATCCCACTGCAATTAAAGCATTTGAGTAGACCCTAAAGTAGAGCCTTCGTAAAGGACTCAATTTAAATTAAATTAAATTTCCATCACTTCCTCCATTATATTAATTTAATTAGAAAACAAAAATAAGAATTAAAACAATAAAATGAGAAGCAAAACAAAATAAATCGCTCACTTCCCGCCATCCTTCCTACCAAACACACCCAACCATTCTTGTAATTGGACTTCCTTAGAACAGTCATTAGTATTGTAATCACATGAAGAGAAACGGATGACTAAGTTTTAAAGCCTCTCACATATACACAACATATGTTCGAAAGGGAATAGAAATTCTCTTTTTCAGCTTCATAATTTGAACTTTGTTTTGAAACCCATTAAACCGAAAGAAAGCAGTAATGGAATCTCGTAGAGAGTAGTTTAACTCAAAAAACTTAAAACAAAACACAATAGAATGAAATAAAACTTTAAACAGTGGCAGGAAATTTTGAAAAACTTATTGCAATTTGTGAACTCTAATCATTATAGTTCAAAAATTCACAAAAAATCATCAAGAAATCTTCGCACCTTGATTCAAGTGATTGTAGGACTTTCAGATAAAGTTATCAGCACAATGATCCAACAACCGTGCACCACTGGGCAGAGAAATTT
The DNA here is from genome assembly GCA_019155195.1 of Avicennia marina. NCBI lineage: Eukaryota > Viridiplantae > Streptophyta > Magnoliopsida > Lamiales > Acanthaceae > Avicennia > Avicennia marina. Next base: position 12,562,251 of record CM032754.1, on the reverse strand, counting down.
GAAGACATTGGAAAAATTTTATTAATATGCTAGGATTAATTTTTTATTGGACCTTTCTATCCAAAATATGTGATATACCTTATTTGTTTACATATATGTTATTTGATATATCATTTGTTTACATATATGGAATCTATTTGCATACATGCATGCATATATATATTAACTAATTATGCAATTTTATCATATGCTAATAAAAATGAAACTTAACGTGAGTGGCGAGTTGGAGTAAGAGAGATCTGGAGGACTACACATGCGAGTTTAAGTTCATATGTTCCAGAAAACCAAGAAAAACTTTAAGCACGAGTTTCCAAAAGGCTTTGAATGTTTAAAAGTGTTTTGGAAACCAAAAGAGAGCTCATAGATCTTATCAGTGCAACACAAGGAAGAAAACAACGAACTGAAAATAGTTAGATCAATTCCAAGTGACTCAAGATTGATCACACACAAATATGATCAATTGTACAATGGGTCAGATAAGCAACTCCTTGACACAGTTTCTTTCTAGGATTGGATGGATCGATCGCATCAGCATGCGATCGACATGGTAACTACACACATTCTAGAAATATAATTGTGACTGGAAGAGGATTAAGCACAATTGGTTTGCAAGGCCAGCTAGATTGACCACGATGGCGATGTGCAGCACAAGATTTCCTTGTTTCTCTAGGATTTTTTTGCTAATTTAATTTGGACTTTCCTAGAATAATTATACATTATTTTAGGACTCTTCTATCAGCAATTATAGATGTAAATAGGACCACTTGGCTTTTATAATGTAAGTTCTTTTGGTATCATGGTTAATGAAATTATTTTCTTAATTTTGTTTAGAATTTGAGAGTTGCTCAATTTTTGTGAATTCAAATTCAAATCAAGTTATTTCAACCATTCATTGGAATAAATTGTTACAAATCAATTAACTTGCTGTATTAGTTGTGGTCATCTTCTGTGTAGGTTCTTCGAGTTCGTTGTGTATTCTTTCCTATTATGAAGAAAATGAAAATCATCACAATATATAAATACTAATATGAGAAAAAATATTTCATTACATTATCTTGTTTGATATGAGAGAATAAAACTTCCTTACAATTAATTGGTCACAATAAAATTTAAAAAGGTGGGAACAAGTTTTCTTCCATTTTCGTGAGGAATTTTTTTTGTCACGTTATATGAAATTTTATTGTGAGGATTTGAGTAATATTATGTGACCAATTTATTCTTTCCCCACAATTGATGAACATTATTGCGAGGAAAGTAAAAATCATCACAATATACTATCAATAATGTCAGGAAAAAAACTTCTTCACATTATCTTGTTTAGCGTGACAAAACATAATTTTCTAGCAATAAAGTGATCACAAATAATGGCTATTTTTAGTGTCAGTGATTGTATTTTTTTCTTTTTAAAATAATAAAAATATCATTTCTGTTAGAATTAGGCAGCATATAGTATTTATATCTGTATAGTTTTAAAACAAAAAAAAAAATTCTGTATAGTTTCCGAAATGGAACAACAACGTTTCACAAAATTTTTATATGTTATTATAATATATGTTCACATTTTTTTGGTTCAAATTGTGCTGTATTTCAATTCTTTATCTCGCATATGCGTGTCAAGTGTTCAAGATAAATAATATTGAAGGTTGTTAACAAATTAATATTTTCAATATGAAATTTTTGACATAAAATAGAATCGAAAAGATGACCACAATTAATACTACAAATTGAAACGGGAGATTTTTATAATTTCTAAAGAAAAATAAACATAATCTCTTATTAAACTAACTCATAAATAAATTCTTTTCATAATTAATTCTTGATTTTATTAATTTTTATTATACAAATATAAAATATCTATTCGAATACTGCCCCATCTTTTATAAAACTCTGTATAAATATTGGAGCGAGGAGGGGGAGGCTGAATAATAAGCAATGAGACATTTTGAAGAAGAAGAAATATATTTTGACAAGTGTTACTATATTGTAATTAATAGAAAAGTCATATCATTTGGACTAATAAAATTTTCATTCATTACGCCTTGACTAAGAAATGGTAAAAGGCATACACATTCAATGAAAGAAGGAAACTCAAGACCCTAGCTAGCTTAGGTAGACACCAATATAGGGAACAAGAAGTGACAAAAATAACTTCATCTTGCATAATTACCATAGAAATTGACGTGAGGTAAAGAAACTCCACAATGCAACTTTATGGATCGATTCCAACTTTCAATTTGTTTCTTATTATTTTTTAATGAAACAGTTGATACTTCATACAGATGAATATAAATATATATATATATATATCAATAATAAGTTGATAATTATTAGTTAATATTATAATGATCAATTAGGGTTATATAATTAGAATACAATAAAAACAAACACGTAATTTGCAATACGTGACCTTAAAATTTTGGGATGTTAAGTTTTTCATAGCCACAGCTTTTATTGATAACTTCTATTTTCAAGTTATGAATGCTAGTAAGAGAAATTTGATCTATGTAGCCATTAATGACTTGTAGATATTAGTTTTGAGTGTAACCAGTAGGGATGAAAATGATGATGATGATTCGATTCCAAACAAAAAAACAAAAAAAAAATGATAAAGAGGGTTGTGGAAAACTCGTGTCCTGTCGAAAGGTCACGTGATTCGTTCTCTCGATTGATGTGACGCTAGTGTTATTGGGGAATTTGTAAATATCTCTGCAAACAATCTGTGGTCTCAAACGTGTATTTTGAACTGTGAAGGTGGTTGAAATCAAAGGCACTGAAATTTTTTTTTTGTTAAAAAAATGACACATAAATGTAAATTTTTAAGAGTATGAAAAAAATAAAAAATACGCAAAAAACGGATTGTATAATATGAAAATAATTAATCAATCAATATTATACATTTTAAGGTTAAATGCCTTGGCTTAGCTTTACAATATTAAATTACTTTTATAACTTTGTTTTGATTTTTATTTTTTTCTATCATTGTTTTCTCTTTTTCCTTTTAGCTTATATTTATTCATATATTTTATTTAAGTTTTTAAAATTTCTTTTGATTACTTTTTGTTTTAATATTTTTTATGAATTTAATTTTAAGTAATTATACTTTTATTATTAAAAATACAATGACATTATAATTTATTATGGTAAACAAAATTATATAATATATAAATATTTTTAAATACGTTTAGAGTGCACAACTCTTATTAATATAATATTCAACATAAAAGTACAATTAAAAAATAATTCAAATTGTTGAAGTCTTTAGTCACTCAAATATGTATAGTCTTATACAATATTTATCATTACCAATTTTAAATATGAAAAGTTTCTTCCCCTATTGAGTTAAGAAAGATAGATGTTCGTGATGTAGCTCAAGAATAATCAATGTTATTAGTAAATTAAAATAATAACATTCAATGACAAAAAAATTTATGTGATTCGACTACAAGAGAGTTCTAACTCTTTTTTCTTATTATATTATAAATTTACAAAAGAAGTTTCTCAAGTTATCTAAAACTTGATAAAATAGCTTTTATTTCTTAAATTGTTACCTAAATTCCATGTTCAGAACCTTAATTCAAAATTTTGGATTGAATCATTTATTGCGTCATCAATACAATAGGGCAGTAAGGCTAAGTTTGTTTCCGAATTCTACACTATACATCTCCACCTAAACTCTTATAAAACAAACATCTTATTATACAAATTCTATTCAAATTTAAATTTAAAATTTTTTTTTCTAATCTTTTATAACTAACTAATAATTTTTCAATCATTATACCTATTAATAATTAAATAAATAAATATTTTTATAATTTTTCTACTCATATTTATTTTTTTATTATTCTATAATCATGTATACTATTACATCGTTAAATTATTATTAAATTTTAAATATCTCTCTCTCTCGTCCCTGTTGCGTCGTCCCTTAAAAACCATTAAATTAGCTGTCCCTTCACTGCCATGCATTAAATACGAGGATAATAACTACTACATTATTACTTTTGAATAGTCGCGTTGGAAGTAAGTTGACAACTAACGATTATAGGAAAAGAATGTGAAGATGGATGGGTGGCTCTTTGTTGAAAATTAATTCTAAAAATAATTTAAAAAATAAATAATTTTAGAGAGATTACATTTTTATAAATTACATTTTGTAAATGCAGTTCACTAGCATTTCTACGGTAAGTTTCCTTTTTTTTTTTAGAATTAAGTGTGGGTGGGAGAAATGGTTTTAAAAGTTTTGAGAAATTACAAATTTTTGGTTTCAAAATACAAAAAATATAAATTGAATATAAATTGTGGCAAGAAAGAAATTTTGCGCCCATCGAATAAATTTAAGATACATTTCTTTCGCATATAAGATCGCCTTCAATTATCACAGTATTGTTAGTCAACTTCAGTATAAAACATGAAGGTTACATCCTTTGCTCTTCACGACAAACCTCTTTGAAAAAGGGCATTTGTCCTCTGCTCAATAAGATGTAAATAGATACTATTTTTGAGTTTATCTAAGTAATTATTGAGAACAGTGTTTTAAAATTTGATCCTGATTAGAAAGTTGAATCAATCGGACCACAGTCAGTTAAAAAATAGTTTGGGTACGATGTAAAAGTTAAAATGTAACAAATCAAGTAAAGTCGCGATTGAACCGGTAAATTATGTTAACCATTCAACATTCATAAAAATCGAAATATTCAAATTGATAAATAAATAAACTTTTAGATCTTAAATTTCTTTTTTTAATTTAATTTTTTTTTATCTTAATTTATTGAAACTGTTCTCTTTTATAAAGAAAAAGTTATAAATCAAATAAATTATCTTTCAAGAGTCTAATAATTTTTTATTTGAACACATATTGAACAAATAAAATACAAAAAAATAAATTTTATTATATTTTGATTAAATATTTTAATAAGGTCTATTTTTTTTGTATATTTTTACATTTATTTGTTGAATTAATATTTATTTTTTTATATTTGTGGTATTTTTATTTTATTAATGCAATAAATTTAACTATTAATAGAAATTAAAAATGTTTAAAATTAAATTCAAGTATTTTCTCTTAATATTCACTTTTAATGTATTTTTAATATATTAATAAATATTTATAACATAAATATGACATCATTGGTTTAATCATGGTGGAACCACCAGTTAATCAAATAACTCTTGAATTGATAAATTTTTTGATTTAATGATTAATCTGTTTTGTTTGGTTGAGAATACTCCCAAACATGCTCATGCTCAACCTTGTGGTGACCTTCGATGAAAGTAGAAGATGGACTCTTGAGTCTTGCCCATTAGTGTAAGTTTTTTTCTTTTTACTACACAAGGACCTAATTTTGATTTATATGGAAAGAGTACCGAATAAAATATTATTTTCCCTTTTGCCCTTCGATATAATTATTTAATAAAAACCATCTATTCATTTCCCCTTACATGGGTGAAATTGTTATGGAATATGCCAACAATGGGGTTCCATTATTCAACTTAAAAATAATAACTAATGTTTCCTAACAACTTGGCGCATAATCATGATGTCCCAATTCCATATTAGGCTACGTTCCCTTGCTTTCCACCTGTAATAAATTTTAGACAAGAATATATGTAGGAAGAATCACTTAGGCTACAGCCAACCCAGTCTCCTTCCTCTGAAAAGGAACGACAAACTCATGATTGAGACACAAGAATTTGATTATTTATCACACAACAAAAAAAAAAATTGTTGAAGTATCTTCCATCTTATTCATCCACCATTATTCAATCAAAAAGAGAAACGGGCACATGAAATAATCAGCAAATGAAAGAGGGATTCGATTGGGGAAAAAAAACAAGATGAATAAAAGTAAGGGGAAAAATGAAATTCAAGATTATTGGAACATGGGCCACAAGTACATGTCCATGGACCCTAATATACTAAATGGGCCTAATTCTCCAGGCCAGCCCAAAGAAGATAAATTCTTAAATGCATTGAGTGAAATATTTCAAAAAAACAAAAAAAAGAAAAAAAAAAAAAACAAAATCATTAAACAGATAGGTCTATATATATTCAAGATGACTATTGCAATGTAGTTGTTCCATGTAACATTTGACAAAATACTAATGTTATATTCCTTCTGATAAATTGTAAGAATGGTTTTCGCTTCAAGGGAGGCCATTCAGTTAGTATCTTTGTGGTTTCTTTGGGTGTTGGGACCCGGATTTTCATGTCTCTGCTAATGGGACTTAGAATGGAAATACACAAGGAAGGAGAAACTAAAGTTGGAGAGAACCAAATTATATATACATATACGTAAAACTTTCATTAAGGTATTGTCAGGGGACAATTCATACTAAAGTGTAAAATTTATCATAAATAAACCAAAGGATAAATATATAATTTTTAAAACTTTTGGACCCCTTCCTTAAATCCGTCCTTGGAAACACAATCTGAAGGCACAGTTTGACTATGTTTAAACTTGAATTCAAACTCTATAAAATTGAATTAATTTGAGTTTAAATAATTGTTTGACTCGAGTTTCTATTCGGATTCGATTATATTATACCCTTAGGCTATGCTTATTATTAATGATTATGTAGTATAAATTATTTTATCTAAATTAATCACGCGTTGTCTTTCTTTGATTAAAGCCCTTTATGAGTTAATAACTTAGTGTAAACTTACAAAGTTGTAGGATTAATAATCTTATTTAAATGTTAAAATTCATTCAAAAGACTATTTTGACCTTACATCATTGATTGAATTATTTGCATAATAAGACTACAACGAGAAACTAAATATTATTCACCTCAATTAGTCAACTTAGTAAACATATTTGTACGAGATTAATTAATCGATGCAATTTTTTATCTCTCAAAATATTACTTTGAATTATAATCTCATCCTTAGTTTATGTGAACCTGGGTAGTCTTCTTGTCAATGATATCAATGAGCTCTTTTGATGAAAATATTCATCATTAAGTTATTGAGTTTGTGCTTCAATGTCTTAGGGTTTTGAAGTCTACAGACTTAGAGACTAGACGTCATGTATAGCCCATGAAGAATGTACAAATTTTGGACAACATAATAAATTTTACAGGCTTAGTTTGGGCTATGAAGTGAGAGAAGCATAAGTCTGGGTTTAGGCTACATCTTTCATTGTGACCCCTAAGTAACACACTCGAGTGAATAATACTTCAAAACTAATTTCTCTCTTTTTCATATAGGCGCATTTTTTATTTAAAATTAAATTATTACTTTAATTCTAAATAAGTATTCATATTTATATATATTAAAAACTAATTATTATGTCTAAATAATATATCTGTCTTACTATTATTTTGTAACATTAAATATATGTATATAAATATACATAGTATCAAAATAAATATACACATATATTACTCATCATTTTTATTTCGATAGAAGGAGATTATGACAAGTTTTATATTTCTCTTTTAATATTTTCTTTATCTTTCTATTCTTTGTTCCTACAAATTTTTTCTCCAGTCTTTTATATTATTTCTTAATTTCTCTGTCAACTTTTTCTTCTCTCATGAAATTTTGTTCCCCAATCTCAGAAGATAATATATACTTTTGTATTTATATATACATATTTTCGTATATGCCTAAATAAGTGCGATTTTTCAGTTTTGTTTGTCTCTTTTTATGACTGCTTCAATCGTCTCTATTTTCTCTTTTAATTTTTTCATTTTTTTGTTTTTCCAATTTTTTCTTCATTTCTTAAGATTATTTCTTGTTCTTTATAAAATTTATTATTTCCAGAAATTTAAAATTCAAACAACGATAAAAATAAATGAAATCCAAAAAACACACTTTTAATTATATTTTCTGTATTGGCTTCCTAATTTAGCCAATAAAAGCACACGAAATAAAGAGAGAAAATGGAAGAAAAAAGCCAAGAAATAATTTAAAGGAGTGAAGGAAAATAGAAAAAGGGAAAAAGAGAGAACAAAGAAAAAAGGGAAAGAGAAGAAGAATAAAAGGAAGAAACGAACAATAAAAAACAAAAGAAGGAAAAACAGACATTTGTCACATTTTCTTTCTATAGATCACCGAATTTCAGTGTTTAGACCATCATTTTTTGAATTCCCAATTATAATAGATTTATATATTCACAATAAATGTATGACAGTACTCAACAATTATTAATTATTTTTTATTTAATGTCAAATCATTATATATATCATAATTCAAAATGCTTGATACATTTGTATTAAATTCATATGGGTTCATGGATCCAATTGAAACCTTCTGTAGGCTCATCATGAGATGGGATGACAAGCATTACACATGTAATGATGATTTACATTATCATGTTTCCCCAAAACATCCACGTTATTAAAGAAATGAGCAAAGTTTATGGGCCGAGTTTGTTCGCAATAATCATTAATTTTTATAATGTTAAAATACATACATTTTAAAAATATTATTTTATAAAATTGTTTTTCTGTTTTTTCGCTATTCCTAAAGTTCCACACACAAAATGTAATTTTCATTGTCTAACAAAATTTTGAACCAAACATGGTGAAGGTAACTTTGGCATTATTTGCCAGATTCCATATTGATTACTGCAATAATGAGATTTGCAACTTTATAATTACTCTAGTTGATTAGAGTAATTTCTTGCAAAGATGAAGGGGAAAGGGAAAACAAGTATTGACTATTTGTTTCGAAAAGGTGCAACTGTGCAAGTGATTTATATTAATTTCAAAAAGGATGTGTTTGCATTTATAGAAATAAAAATTAACAAGGATAGTCAATGATTACACTAATCCATGCAGTTGATTCAAGTATTAACTATGAAAAATGTCTAATTTGGCATGGTTAACTTGGGACTGTATTGCATCCTAAATTAGAGACGGTTTTAGGATGACTCTTGAAAATTTGTCTCAAAATTGCTCCAAAATCATTCAAAAAATACTTTTTTTTAAGAAAAAATATTATTCAAAAGCTGTCCTGAATTTGAAATGCTTTCATACCTGTTCTAAAGCTATACCAAATTGGGACGGTTTGGGAACTGTTTTGCCCTTCAGTCTCTAAATCCGTCTTAAAATCGTCTCAAATAATTTTTTCAGGAATTAAATAAACACCGTCCCAAAGCCTTCTCCAATTTGGCATGACTTTTCCATATGAACTTTAAAAGCTGTCCTGAACCCGTCCCAAATTGATGCATTATAAATTAGAACAACATCATCCTTGAGCCGTTTCAAACATTGGGACAGCTTTGAGACAGAACTACATTCGGTCCCAAAAATCTGTCCCAAAGCTGTTGCAAAATTATTTGACTACTCTAAAATTAAAACTGTCCCAAAATCGTCCTAAAAAGCTATCCTAAAATTGTCCCAAAACTATTTAACGACAATAAAACTAAACTATCCCAAAATCATCCCAAAAGAGCCGTCCCGAAAGCACCGTTCCAAAGCCATCCCAAAACTATTTGATTACACCATCCCAAACATCAGTCCCAAAATTGGACTACAATAAAATTTAAATCATCCCAAACAAATCGTCCCAAAACTATCCCAATTCTATTTGATTACACTAAAATTAAAACCGTCTCAAAGTCGTCCTAAAACTATTTGACTACACTAAAATTAAAACCATTCTAAAGCCATCCCAATCACGAAATAAAACCAAACAATCCCTAATATTTTATTCATTCGAAAAAGGCAAACACTCACCCATCTCCTCACCATTCAAACTCTGGGAGAACATCTTTTTTAGGTGATGATTGATTTTATTGATGTCATTCCATGGATTGTGGTTTTATTACTTGATTTTACAAAAATATGGTTTATATATATACACACACATATATGTTTATGTTCTTGTTTGATATTGCAGCCTTTGGTTTAGCAATTTTTTTCCTTTAACTGAATGTGAAGAGCGGGCAAACGATTATTTGAATGATTTATGGTGGTATTGATTCCCATGTGCTTGATTTATAATATTCATCCCAATAAATATGGTAATAAGAAACCATGAGAAAATGTTGGTATGCAGCTATATTATGTTAGGAAACATGTTGATTAACATGTTGTGTGGAGTTGGGTTCAAATGATTTGCCCATGATGTGAGTGCAAAAAGAAATTTAGTGGTAACTTCTGTTTGTAATTGAGGTATATGGGTAGCATGAATTGTGATGGACATGTCATTAAAAAATAAAATCCTTTTTTCGATGTTCATGTAATATGTTGCACAACATCAGATCATAAATATATAATAAAAACTTGCCCGAGCACAGGGATTTAACGCCAGAATTTGAAATTGGAGTGAATGATTTTATTGACTAGGCGGTGCACCAGCATGAGCATATGGATGGGGCTAATAATTAGATATCCATGCTCTCGTTGCAAGAACACAAAGTTCCTTGAGGGTGATAAAATTAAGTTTCACCTATTCACGAAGGAATTTCTTCTAAATTATTATAATTGGATCAGTCACGATGAAACGCAATACAATGAAGCAGCGGAAAATGTAACATCGAGTACCATACCACCACCATCAAACTTAGAGCACACTCGATGAATAGAAGAGTGCGGTTGGCAGAAAAATATGGTATATGATGTAGCTAAGTATTGTAGTGACATCGTCGAAATTGGGCCGGCTGGTCCATCCTCAAGCATCGGCAACAGCGCAGTGGCCTTAACTACTCGAGCAGACAATATGGTGAGGGTATCGATGGTAGCGCATATGATGTTGATGGGCTAGCAGGTAAGTTTTATGATACATTGCATGTGGCAGACCAGCCACTATACAGTGGTTGTGATAATTTCTCACAATTATTTATAGTTGCATGATTAGTGAATATTAAAGCGGATCATAATATGTCATAAAGTTGTTATGATGATATTTGTAAATTGCTTTGTGAGATGCTCCCAAGTGATCATCGAATGTCAAAAAATTTCAATAATACGAAACTGCTAATACGAGATTTAGGTCTTCTAGTGGTGAGAATTGATTGTTGTGAATCTGACTGTTTGTTGTTTTAGAGAAAGGATGAAGAGTTGGAGCATTGAAAATTTTATGGAGAGACAAGGTTCAAAGTGAGAGGGCAGCCCGTCTCACAGGCGAAGCAATTTCCACGCAAGCGGTTGTGCTACTTACCACTGATTCCAAGGTTGCAAAGGTTGTATGCGTCGTAGATGACAGCTCAGCAGACGACTTAGCATGCTACTCACAAGACAGGCAATGGTTGCATATGTCATCCTTCAGATGCTGAGGCAGGGAAACGCTTTGATTCTAACCATCCTAATTTGCAGCGAATCCTCGTAATGTGCGTCTTGGTTTATGTGCAAATGGATTTACTCAACATGGGTCTTTTGGGAAGGCATATTCATGTTGGCCTGTTCTAGTGTTACTATATAACCTACCATTAGAGATGTACATGAAGTATCCGTACATGTTTATGACAATAGTGATTCCAAGTCCATCTAATCCAGAAAAACATATAGATGCATATATGCAACCACTGTTAAAGGAGTTATTACAATTGTGGACAGTGGGTGCACTCATGTATGATGCCCATCAAAGAACTTATTTCAATAAGCAAGCTGCACTCCTATAGACCATTAATGATTTGCCTGTATATTCCATGCTCTTTGGGTGGAGTGCAGGTGAAGTCATGGGTTGTCCGATCTGTCATGATTTGACTAGAGCTTTTTATTTATGCCATGGTAGAAAGGCCTATTACTTCAATTGTCATCGCCAATTCCTTCTTTCCAATCATCCATACCAGAGAAACAAGAAGCACTTCACAAGAGACTGGGGTGAGACACATGTTATGCCACTAAGGACATCGGGTGAGCAGATATGGGACAGGGTGAGAAACCTACCACGAGTGGTCGATGATCCACTAAGCACCACCCCAGGCTTCGAGATTGAACACAAGTGGACCAAAAAAAAGCATATTTTGGGACTTTCCGTATTAGAAGACAAACATACTACCTCATAATTTAGATGTTATGCACATAAAGAAGAATGTGTTCAATAACTATCAATACAATTATGGATGTTAGAGGAAAATTGAAGGACAATCTAAATGCTTGAAAGGACATGGGAATCATATGTGACTGTCCTGAGCTTACGATGCCATTGGACAGTATGGGCCTAAAGCCAAAAGCCACGTACACCCTATCCTTGAAACAAAAAGAAATGCTTTGTCAGTGGTTGAAAAGACTTAAGTTTCCAGATGGGTATGCTTCCAACATAGGCTAGTGTGTTGACACAATAGACTTAAAATTACACGAGTTGAAGTCTCATGACTATCATGTTTTCATGAAGAGGCTGATACCCATAGCATTGAAGGATTTGTTGCCTGAGTTCATGTGGAGTGTCTTGGTTTAGGTAAGCTTTTTGTTTCAGCAGCTTTGTGTGCCTGTCCTTCGTATGGATATGGTCAGGGAAATGGAGGATAAAGTAGCGCGTATATGTGCAATTTAGAGAAGACATTTCCTCTGTCATTCTTTGATTCTATGGAGCACTTGATAGCACATTTACCATTTGAGAAGGCTTGGTGGCCCGATTCAGTATAGATGGATGTATCATTTTGAAAGGTCTGTTGGTGATACACATCATATGATAATTGATGTCTTTAAATGAGGTCAATGTCTCACTTAATATTGTGTCCTATAGGTTCTTGCATAGTTTGAAAAAGAGAATAAGGCCCACGTCGAGGCATTAATAGTGGAGGTGTATATAGTTGAGGAGATTGGTACGTTCGCATCATACTCTTTTGAGTCAGATGTGCCATTAAGGCGAATGAGGCCATTGAGAAATTACATGGGAGACACTTTCGCAAGCAGCCCCCCCTTTTCCATATTTAACCATCCTAGCTGACAAGTACCGAGATATATGAGCACTAACGAAAGACAGGCTGCAATCACCTATGTGCTCTTGAATTGTCCAGAGGTTGAGCCACTGTACAAGTAAAACATCCACAAGTAAAATTCATTTTATTGATTGCAAAGCACGTTTTTTATGAACTCTACTGACAATTATAATCTTGCAGTGTTGACAGGCTATTTATGGAACACTTAGGAGGCGAACATGTCGATGTTGATACGGTAGTTGCAAACATATTTGGAGAATGATTCAAAAATTATGTAAGCCTACCTCCCCACTATCTACCCTCAACTTATCTTTACCATTTGTGAACATTCACGCATGGTTCGCAGGTTGACAACCAATCCAACAATATATCAGACCCGCTGTTGTGTAACTTAGCATGTGGGCCCTGTAATCGTAATACCACATACTCATCCTACTTCGTTAATGGTTTCAAGTTTCACACAACAAGCTATGTGGCAGGCCTTCAAACGCAGGATTATGGGATTTGTGTCTGTACAACATGTTATGACAACTTAGAGTATAATTTCTATGGAACAATTGAGGATATAATCCATCTTGATTACATGCTCATACTGAACATGAATATGTTCTTGTTTAAGTGTCGTTGGGTGGATTCAGTTTGAGAACAGAATTTGTATCCCAAGCATAAGCTAGTAGAGGTAAATATGTCATGTATTTATAAGAAGAACGAACCATTTATCCTAACCCAGCAATCTGAATAGGTATATTATTCCAATGTCCCAAGCATGAGAAGGGATAGGAGTGATTGGTTAGCAGTCTACAAGAAAAAAGCTAGGTCAACTATTAAAAAGCAGTGGGAGAATGTGCCTTACCAACTAGATAAGAAACTCACTTGCCCTTAATTGGGCAGTATGTTTGATGTGCTTGGACTATGTGATCCTGATGGTCTACAGTTGCACATGGACGACCTTCTACTAGTTGAACCCTCCGAAGTCCACTCGTCTAGTGATTGGTCGAACAGCGTCTACATGGGGTGAATCCCTAGTGGATGATGTTGATGCTAGGATAGACTCTAACGAAGATAATATGTTTTAATTTTGCTTCACATGCATCTTTTGTGCACGATGTTTTGATTGTATATTGGGAACACGTTATACGGTGTTTTGATTGTGAATAAAGAGCGTACTATTTCTTAAGACAGCATTAGACCTCATATGACACCCCTATTTACATAAGGGTGTTACAACATGTCAAAGGTTTAATTAAAAATGGAGTGTAATACATTACTCAAACATAATTACATTAATGTACAAGCTCACTTGTTCAAACAAACGTGCTACCCAACATTTCTAAACAAACATAAGTAGTAACTGATGTCAGCTTTTCCATAGCTGATGGATACACCGGGCCTAAGCCTCAACATCAGCCTCCTCCCCCCCATCATGCTGCATGGTGTCTCTCTCACCAAATGAATTTATTTGACCGAGAGGGGCCTCATTTGGGCCTGGAGTATGACTTCAACTCAATGGATGTGTAAGTGGCCCTCTCGATGTAGATGGTCCAACTGACGTTCCAAATTGCAAAGACATAAATTCCATGAAATCATGTAATTGGCTTAGACCGTGCGTCACTGGTACTCCATACGGTTCATTTGAATACACATGTTATGCAACTCAATCATAACATTGGTTTCCAACTAGTGTAGCAGAGCATCAAATTAGGACAGTGCTTTGAACTCTTATTTTGGAGAGTCTGGTAACTCAAATTCTTCTTCAGGCACTCTTTCAAGCTAAGGAATAAGCATCCAGTGCGGGGTTTTGAAGAACAAAGTATATGGTAGTCGATGGGGGTCTGCGTAATGTAACTGGGACCTCGGCTACAACACAGAGCTCTGTGATAAGATGCGAATGCCATAGAGACTCGCGTTGGGCTTGTGCACACCTATGTAGCCCTTGGTTGATCACCTCACCAACATTGAAAACGTGTCCCTCTAGAATGTAATATAGAATAGCTGCATGCTTGGTTGTGATGCAACTATATGGTTGACCGATCAAATCCTCGTAGTAATGGAGTACCACCATGCCTTGCGTAGATCATCCAAGCCTGCTATCTTAAAGGAGTTCATGAAACGGCTGACCACAGAGACTTTCCAATAGGCCCTGTTAAGGCACACTACATCAGCTATTGACTTAAGTGCCTATTTATGATTAATGAGCTCCCGAAACCTGTCACTGTAGGGTTCGTCAAGTGTGTTTAAATGTCTGTTGATTGCCCCGGGCTAACGTCAGCGTACTTGTTGCGAACAAAAACTGTATGTCGTCGATGCTCAGGTAAGTTAGCGTAGAACTCCTTCACCAATGGCACGTTGGCGTCGACTTCTGGCTATTGAGAGAACCGATCCCATTGCCATCATGCTATTGTAGGGGCTAAGACTGGTCCATTCTTTATTGCATCAGCCATGCCCCTCTCGAATATAAGACCCTGATGTTTGATGTATTCCTCAGCGTGCTCTAGCTTCATGGGATACGTACTTCGCGTGATCCCAAGATGGGGTAGGTCTCTTCATTTTAGGGGCCATTTCACCAAAGAAACTCTGCATATCAAACGTGCAAATAACTTACCGCATATTTTAAAGAATTATGAACAACTATAGGCGTTGCTTGCAATATTGTAAAAAGCCTTCAACATTGTAAACAATGTTTGCAAAGAACGAGCATCATAGATATGCATCAAACATTGAAGAGATTAAGTTATACATGCATACCAAGCATTGAAGTCTAACAAATTATGTATGCATCAAGCATTAGAGAGGTGCTCATATACAAAATATTGAGAGATTAAGTTATACACGCATATTAAACATTGAAGAGATGCTCATAGAAAAAATTATACTTCCCTTTATAAACTGAGCATTCAAGATATGCTCATGTATATACATATAAAACAACAAAGTAGGTCTGCACTTAAAGGCATTTCATCAAGCATCTCATATGCATACCTGAACCAATAGTGGATTTTAAATGATTCATTGAATATATGCCCAAATACAACAATTGGTTAAATCACTATGTTATGAATATGTGTTCAAGAGTTTAATAACCGTAATCCCATTGACAAATCAATGCCGAATCAGATAAAATCTCACATAAATAAGTTAATGTGAAATCACATAGTTCATTAAACAAAATCCGAGCACATAGGCAACACAATGACCAATCCTCCAATGGAATAGCCGTAGATTGTCTAAAATAACATAATGAAAGAGTGATTGACTTAGATAAAGGTTTAAATTCAAGAACTTCTCCATTTACCAAGTGTAAATACATAACCTAATGGAGATTAAGTTTTCATAGTAAAACAACTGATCAAATGTAAGGTATTTATATATAAAGGCTTACCGGTTGTTGTTTTCAAACTCTGAAAAAGTTGGCGTGGAGATGGCGTCGATACAGGAAGGACGACAAGTGAGATAAATGTGGTGCTTAGGCTGTTTTCTAACTTCCTAAGTTGTGGCGTTGCTCACAGCGTCGCAACACAAGCATGATATCGCGACCTGGGAAGGCACGTCACACACGGCGTCACGAAGTCGTGTACGACACATACTGTAGTCTGCAGGTCATGCGCGACGCTAACTCCTAGTGCGTAGCGCACGACGCTGAGGGCGATGCCAGTTGCTGTCTACAGGTCATGCGCGATATCACAACTCCAAAGATGATGTGTAGACTGCAACATGCATCCCTCTGTGCAATGCAACTTCCAGGGTGACGTCTGCCCATTTCAATTTAAAGGCACTCGCTCTAGTTTAAAAATTTTCATTTCCCATCGTAAAAAACCTACACCTCTTTATCCTATGCATATTTGACTTAGACACGGCCTCGCCTTCTTCAACACTATCATCTAGATAAGTGAACCCTACTTTATCCAAGACATCAAACCCACACTATCATCGGTAAGCTCATGTTCTTACTTGACTATCGGATTATTTTTTTCATGGTTGAGTTTTAGGATGATTTTTAAGATAGTTGGTGTTGCAATGGCAATCTAGATGTATATTGAATGATTATTTTGTTGGTTGACGAATTGATTGGCGTCTCTTATCCTTAAACTTGTAATTGTAATTATGAATTTGGGGTTTTATTGACAAGTGCCATTTTTTGTGTAATTGGTTGAAATTAAGGGTTGGTTTTTGAGGGAATGAGATAATTTGCCCATATTCATGCTTGGTCGAGTTTTTCGGATGGATGTTATGTCCCAAAATTAGATGCAGTTAAGTTAACAAAAAAATGTCTTAAAGTATTTAATGAAATACCACATAAGAACACAATAAGGAAAACATGAAATGGGGCTGCACAACATAATACGTGGAGAAGTAAATGTGCATTTGACGGGATTAACACTCATGGGATCTTGGTTGATTGATATTGAGGGTATGAAATTTGATCTATTTGTAAATGTAGTTTGAGAAATAATGTGTTTGAAGAAGCGTGCTTTGACTGAATGAAATTTGATCAAGATGGGGAATTATAAGTGTGCCAATTCACCTATTTAAAAAACAATGTTTTTAATATATGAGAAAAGGTACATCAGATACAAATGTGGCATACTATGAGCTGCATATGAGAGTAAATCTAACCCCAAAGCTGTTATGCTTGTTTGGATAATTTTTGGTTACAAGAATACCCAATATTAAGCAAAATAAATGATAAATTGAAGGATACACCACTAATTTTCTTGCCTTGTTTAATTGTTAACATAATTCAAAATTTGTTGACAAATGATTCTTCTCCAAATGATAGGGCACATTGTGATTGTAATGTTATGCTTGTTCACTCAAATATAGTAAATCTGACTATGTGAAATCAGATGAATAAAACTTAAATGCTAACTCATAAATGTGAACAAATTAGGCAACCTTAAATCATCTATTAGATCACATATTGAGCAAATAATCAGTGGTTGGGGACTCTTTTTATTGAACCTACTATTCCGTTTTTGTTGTCACGCTTCAATAGTGGCAAATTCTTAGGGAATGAGATAATTTTCTGATTGCTTGTTCTTTGTAACCATATACTTATTAATAGTCCATTTTTTTGGATTTGTGTGTTTAAGATGACTTAAGGAGCATACTCTAGGGGCAGAGCTAGACGTGGTGGTAACACCCCACATGGAAGAGGAGGTGAACGAAGTGTTAATACACCACATTTTGCACTTATATCATCTTCCCATCTAATTGACGATGATGAGGCCCAACCACCAATGAAATTCCAACATGCAGCTAGTCATTCTACATCGATGCACAACTTCAATCAACCGGCCGAACAAAATCCCATTGTACCTACTACTTTGGATGCTGGGCTATCTGGATCATTCGAGCCCCAAGCAACCGGGCTAAAACATGTCACACCCTACCTATTTTAATGAGTATAGTTTCAATTTAGCATGTACATGTTACATTTATCTTTTCACCCATGAGCACAAAATGAATGAGTAATGGAACACAATCTTAATTGATATTGTTACAGTGCTTGGAAAGAAGTACGGACTCAATTAAGTCCATTCTTTTTGGGCATTATAATAGACCATGGATCTGTTACACTAATGTCCCGTTAGAACAAAAACAGAAATGGTTTCGACTCTTCAAGTTATAATATATCTACCATCTCTATGACTGTGCTAACTGTTATAGTGCTATTTAGTTTTTTAGCTTGCTTAGTATATGTATGGGATCTACCACTTTCATTCTATATTGTAACTTTCATGATATAAGCATGTTACTAGTCCTTTTCAGAGGATGTTGGCATTTCTGTCCACAAAATGAATTCAGGTGGGATGCGACTGATAACACAGCTATATGATGTGCCTTCAAGAAAAAAGCCACTGAGATAATACGAAAACACTTACACCAGGCAAGAGTTTCCAACACAAAAGTTGAGTGGATCCCACAGAAAAAGTGGAATGAGATATTGGGCAAATGGGCGCAGGATACATATCGCACAGTATGCAAAAGAAATCGGGCCAACCAGACAGTTGACAATACATCTGCATCCACTATATACCATGGCATATCGATCTCGGTCTTCGCGCACAGCGAGAGATTAGTAAGCTAAAATTTTATTTATATTTGTATAGCTATATTTTTTTCACCCATCTTTTACATACTGCTGACATTTATCCAAATAATCCAAGAAGTACAACTTGGAAGGCCACCAACTCCACTTGAAGTTTACTATAAATTTTGAAAAAATGCAGCTGGCGAATGGGTAGAGCCTCATGCACAATCTCAAGGGGTAAGTACAGTTACTGAAGCATTTACATATGCGAATCTAATAGTTTATACAACTTCTAAATGATATTGTTTCTTTGTAGGAGATGATGAAAAAATTATAACATGACCGAAATGTTGTTGAAGACTTAGAGGCATATGATCTAGAGGGTGGTTGGACTTCGTCTAACTCAACCAACAGCAACATGTCCATCCTCAATGTGTTTGGTGATTTTAAAAAGGATCAGCTTTTAGGAATGGGTTCAGAGTCTCAATCTTATAGGCAGTTAAGTCGTGCATCAACTAGCTCCACATCCTTACCGAACCTTAAGCTACAAACAATGCGAAAAACATTGGAACACACGCAACAGCAGCTACGAGAGCGAAATGCAGAGATAGATGATTATAAAACTAGGTTGACCCAAACAGAGGCAAAATTAAATAAATTTATGCGACTTGCTTCAAAAAAATTGGGCCTGGACTCCCTCGATGATGGTGATGATGATGAAAATCATGAGGACCTTGACAGCTAGACGCATAGGTTGTTTGCCCAACACTTCCTCGCACCTATTATAGCTTCTCTTTGCAATTATATTTTGTATTTGAAACTCGATGTGTAAGGTTGTCTACCACTTGCTTTATCTTTTCATGATGGTTGGAAGCACAATTTCTTAAATATTTTTGTGTTTCTCTAATTCGTTTGGGAATTTGTATTTGAGATTTTACAATTTATTGCATAGAAAAGACAGATATTTTTTCAATAATTAAATTGTATTATGCTTCTTCGTAGTGGAAAAATTGTCCCAAAAATCCGTACCAGAGCCATCCCAGATGTACTATCCCAAAACCATCCCGAAAAACTCATCTTAGAACCATCCCAAAACCGTACCAAATATCCATCCCAAAGCCCTCCTAAAAAATGCTGTCCCAAACCCATCATAAAAAAACCATTTTAAAGCCATCCCAAAAAAAACCGTAACAAAAAAGCCGTCTTAAAGCTGTTTCAAAAAATTATTTCAAAACCGTTCTAAAAACAACCGTTCCAGAAAACTGTCCCAAAGTCATCTTAAAAAAAACCGTCCCAAATCTATCTCAAAAAACACCGTTCTAAAATTGTCTCAAAAAAAATCGTTCCAAAACTGTCTCGAGAGAGGCCCTCTTAATGTTGAATCAAAGTTGAGACGATTATTTAAAAGACATTCCAAATATTTGCAACAAGGTAAATCGGGAACGAAAATGAATTTGTCCCAAAAGAATTTGGGATGGTTTTTTTGGTGAAATATGTCCTAAAAAGCCATCCCAAACAAATAATTTTTTAATAGTGTATTATTATTATAATAATTCAACTATCAATTTGAGACGAAATTTAGAATGATTTTGTTGGTGAAATTGTCCCAAAAAGCCACCCCAAACAAATAATTTTTTTGTAGTGTAGTATTATTACAATAATTCAACTATCAATATTATTGTGTTATTTAATATAAGCTTTTATGTTAAAAAATATTGTGAAAGGAACAAAATCAAATCCCTACATCCCCACCCATTATTCCATGTGTATCGCAAACATCCACGAAATTTGGAAGATGTATTGGAGAGAAAACTCAATTCTTGCCCTCCATTTTTAATAATTACCAATTTTTCCTTATTCATCAAATAAATCATTACATTTTACGATTAATTAACAATTCAAACTATGTAGTTCAGATATTTCTCGACAATAATGACCAATTAGTTATGATTGTACATTCAATGCGTGTGCAAAATAATTAAAATTGAACAACTGCTATTTTTATCAAATCAAAATTCTACAATTTTTTATTAGAGAAACATAAGAAGCAAAAAGTGAAAAAGTTGAGAAAGAAAATGAGGAAAGAAGAAATGAACAAAGCTTTGTGCATGGTTAATAGATTAATTAAAGAAAAATAAAAATAATTGCAAAAATTGAAAAGAAAAAGGGTGAGGTAGAGAACAAGGAAACCACAAATGGAGAAATTATCGAGTAAATAAATTCATTGAGATTTAGTGATTATTATAAGATTATTATTTTATCAATACTTTAATGCTTTAACATAAATTTGATTTTTTTTTCAATGAAGATATTTTTAAGATTGTATATTGTACAACTAAAAAAATGGCTTTTTACTTATTTTTCCCAAAATCAAAGCTCTCGTAATCTTGAGAGATAATTACACAGCGGACATGATTGCCCTCAGACGCGCTTTCCTTTTTCCGCCATTAATTCCACGCATCCCTTCATTGCAGTGTACATACAAACCCTCGCTCCATTTCTCACCATCAACGCTTTTCACAGAGAGAAAGAGAGAAGAAAATGGAGAAGATCTTGCTTCTTCTGTTTGCAGGGTTTGTTGCCGTACTCTCCATTGTTAGAGCCGATGTCATGGCCGACCCGCTTCTGCTCAAGGGTCGTGTGTACTGCGACACCTGCCGCTGTGGCTTCGAGACGTCCGCATCCAAACACCTCGCCGGTAACTGCACGCTTCTCTTTTTTGCTGTTGACTAATTGTAAGGAACTGCACGCACGCAATTACTTACACTTATTGACAGCACAGGTGCTGTGGTGAGGGTTGAGTGCAGAGACAGGGCCACCTCCCGACTGACCTACGCCAAAGACGGTGTCACCGACTCGTCTGGCCATTACCAAATCCTGGTGGAGGGCGACCGTGGCGACGAGATATGCGACGCGATGCTGGTGAAGAGTTCGGATCCGGAGTGCAGCACGCCGAGCAAAGGCCGCGACCACGCCCGCGTCGTGCTCACCAGAAACGGCGGCATCAGCTCCAACGCTCGATTTGCCAATGCCATGGGGTTCGTCAGGAACACCCCATTGGCGAATTGCCAGCAGATCCTCCAGCAGTACCAGGATGACTGAGATTTGAGATTAAACAGTCTTTGTCAGTTTGCGCGTGATTTGAGATTATATATCGTGGAACGTCCTCATCGATGTATGGTGGATGGGCTGTTATATTGTGCGCTGTCGTAATATTGTTGTACTCTCCTCTACTACGGACGGTATTTGTGTGTCTTTTCTTTCATGTTGTTAATAATAAGGGTATGCTTTAAATTATCACAAACGGTACCGATCACGATTACAATTAAATATTTTTAGATATGGTGACATGTACTGTCGATTAAAGTATTCCATCTAAATGCAAATAAACTGAATGGTCGTAATGTGTTAATTGTGCCCCTAATGTGATTTACTGCAAGCTTTCAAATGGCTAGAGCTAAAGCCTGAACCTGGTTAATTTCGTTACATCTTGATTGGATATTTAATTTATTGCTACAACTGAATGACAAGGTGGGTCTATTGTTACATCTTCAAGGCACTTGCCTCTTCATGTTAATAAGAAAATACTAGTAGCTCTAAAGTTTCCATCTGTTGG
This sequence comes from Avicennia marina, assembly GCA_019155195.1. Lineage (NCBI taxonomy): Eukaryota > Viridiplantae > Streptophyta > Magnoliopsida > Lamiales > Acanthaceae > Avicennia > Avicennia marina. The sequence goes on along the minus strand of CM032754.1, from coordinate 12,539,771 downwards.
GTTTAGTTCTGTTACTTTTATTTTTAAATATATATCTTTTAGGTGTTACCTTTCAGGGAAGATTGAAATATATGTATTACGAAATAAACATAGCCCACGCCATTCTTTTGCCCAGTTTTGTATCCTGTGCCACAGCCACAGCAGCATATGCAAGAATCAATTATGCACATTACCGTCTTGCTATCCAGCATTCACCACATGGTAAGGGTTTTACAATTCTGAAATCATATTTCTCCTTCATTTTCTTAGTTTCCTAACAAACTATATATCAGAAACCATATTTCCAGATGTTTAAGTCCCTCTTATTTTCAAATCCATCGCAGAATGTTTTGTGACCAACCTTAGTCTGCCAGCCTGCATTCGTGTCAGGACCTCCATCTGGAAGCTCAAATGCATCCACGCATCTTCAGAATCCAGCATATTGAGTGTATAGTGAATACGCTTCTTCTGCAGCCTGCGCTCCTATTGGAGCCCTCGTCACATAATCTGGAAGATCAAAGGCATCTACAAGTTCTTTTGCGACATTCTTCACTTGGAAGCTTAGGTATTCAGTCAGTTTGTGAATTGCCTGAAAATTTAGGAATCATTGCCAATATTATGTGATGCTTCTGGTTTTTGGTTTTCATATGGAAACAGTACTCCAAAACTTGTTTTGTCAGCAGTAAAGTACCTTTGCCTTGTTAGGAGCAACATAGTCCACATTGCGGTAGGTACCAATGTCATTCCAAATCCGGTCCAAGGCATATAAATCACATAGAAGTTTTAAAGCGGCACGAGAGCTTGTATCAGGACAACTGAAAGCAAAGATGATGGATTCAAAGCTGCTAATAATTCATTAATTCTAGAGAAGAAAGCAGAAGTGTGAAAGTACCTTCGCACAGCATCAATGAATCTTTCCAGGATAACGCTTTCTATGTGAGACTCTGCAAGTGTCAAAAGGTGATTTAAACATCTATTCCAAGCACCAAATCCCCCGAGAGTTTTCGAGTGCTTCTGGAGTCGAACAGCAGCACTTTGAAGTAATCGAGAAGTGCGGTACTGCAAGAGAACTCAGTGTAAGGATAAGTTTTTGAATGCTATATTGGATAAAGGAGTACAAAGAATACAAACCCTGAAGGCATCCAACTGGAAATTGGGATCTCGTAGATGGTCGCCACCTTCCCATCTAGCAGTCACAGGGTTAGGCTGTGATAGATAGGAGTTCATGGACTGCCTCAAGTAGTTCCATGTGACAGTGAGCGTCCCACCTTGAAACTTCTCTTGGTACTGCTTCAAGAGGTAACCTGCCACCTGCATCACAAGAAGAACTATCCTATAGTCAAGTCTAAAAAAGGGGCAGATACCCGATGAACAGATAAAATATCAGTCACTAAAATGTGCAAGTGCTTAAAATCAAATACTAGCTAGTTGGCCAAACAGACAAAAGTAGTACACTTAGATGAGATATAAGATACGATAAAAACCTGCTGCAGGAGGACCGTATTGTCCCCTTCAAATGTCTGAAAAATGTCGTGGTCATTCCTTAAGCTGCCAAATCTGTTGACAGCGGCATATCCATGACCTCCACAAGCTTCTCTGCAGATGCTCAACGACTTTGCAGTATAAGAAGTAACATAGGCCTTGAGTCCAGCTGAAAGGGTGTGGACATCACCTACCAACTGCTCATCGTGAGTCTTCTTCATCTCTGAATATTTGTCCACTAAATACAATGTGGCAAAATGGAAAGCATATGTTGAAGCCAACATTGGCATGAGCTTATGCTGCTGGGATTGGTAATCAAGTATACTAATTTCAGGCTGCTTTGGAGGGCCAAATTGTTGCCGCAGCAGAGAATATCTGACGGCTATTATGACAGCAATCTTCAGGACTCCAACAGAAGAATAAGCAAGACCCACTCTTCCCCCTACAAGCTCACCTAATGTTGCGGCAAACCTTTTGTTGATAGAAGGCAAACTGCTTGTGTACTTTCCATCTCGTAAGACATCTCCAAATCTATTAAGGAGATTATCTCGAGGAATTCTCACTGATCGAAATCTTAATGCTCCATTGTCAACTCCGTTTAGTCCAACTTTATGGCCACAGTCATGTATTTCAACTCCAGGTAGTGTTTCATGGGTCTTCATATCCCTAATTGGAACAATAAATGCATGAACACCCATGTCGGAAACACCTTTGGTATCATGAGTAGGCAACAGCAGCTTTGCAAAAACTGTTGCAAATTTTCCATGAACTGCAGCATTACCAATCCACCATTTAATGGCGCCATCATTTGGTGTGTCAATGATGAATTCATCCTTCACTGGATCAAACGTTGCAACCGTTTGGATGCCTTGAACATTTGAACCTTTCAAAAGCAATAAACTTAAAAGATCGGTAAAATGGGAATATGTCTAAATATTAGCGGAAGGCAAGAAAGGTAGGCCAGAATCATGAAAAAATTTGGAAGAAAATGTTTATGAACTGTTAACATTTCCTATTTTGTCTTCTGAAAAAATCAAGCAGCAAAAGTAAGGTGCAAAATTAAGTACAAAGACTATGCACGAGTATCTAAGCTATCTTCTTGATCCGTTTTAGATAAAAATTCACAGCATGACCACATTCGACATCTGATGAACAACGAATATATCCTCTAGCATATAAAGCGAGGATGAAGTGCAAAGGTAAACAATACAACAAGAAGAATGAAAAGAAACTGGATAATGCAAACAGTAACTCTAAACACTAGGTAAGTCACAATAATAAGACTTTAGGAAGATCAGTCAAATCAGGAGAAACCTACCATGGTGAAGTTCCGTCATTGCAAAGCAGCCTGGATACTCCATGTTGTCTATACCTTCAAAGTACTTGTCTCTATGCTTTTTTGTTCCCAAGTTTATCACAGAGCCTCCCCAAAGGCTGCAGTTTAAGTCATGCTTGCGATGAGTATATGCAAAGGCACTACACACATTCAAGACATTGCCAGGAATCATGCTTTTAACACATCAACATTCATGATGTCAAAGCAGTTTGCACAGAAAAAATTCGTTGTTTCGGCATGTAGATTACATTAATATGTACTTCGTTGTGAGTCATCATCAACTGTTTTAGATTGTGTATGTAGATCAAACACAAATCTCTAAGCCATATAGGCCTCAAAAACCACCAATATATCCATCAATTCATAGCAAACTGAACCCGAAGCTCCACTCATATCACTTCTTACACATTTCATAATTCAGAATCTACCCTCAAAACCAAATTTTCCAAAAACTTTCATTATCCCCGTCAAACAAATCAACACAACGGAAAGAACAAGCGCCATCACATTCGTTTCTAGAACTCCAAATTTATCTTCATGAACCCTAATCCAGAGCACCTGAAGTAAAATTTTAGACAAAAACATTCCCCAAAACAGATTTCAAGTCTTCAATAAAACCCAAAGCACATAATTCATTCAACCAATAAAATTAAAGGTCACACAAGCATTTTCACAATCACACATAACTCCAACATTAAACCTGAAAATTCACCAAATCATCACCTGTATTGAACCCCCATCTTAATCCCTAACGACATGTCAACGCTTCCCACCGCCTCAAGAATCGCGAAATACTGAGCCGGCTCCTCCACAACATACCTGAAGGGCCTGATCCCCGCCTCCCTAACCAGCCCCATCAGCTGCCTCATACACAGCTCCCGATGCTCGTCTTTGGACATCTCCAGCGGCGTATGAAGCTCGGGCCTCGAATTGAAGTAATCGTACACCCTCTGCTGCAGGTCCCTATACTTCCCCCTCATGTACTCCGACAATTTCTCCGTGTTCACGTCAATCTTCCCACGCGTCGCGCACCGCACCAGCTCCACGCCGTCAGAGTTTTCCCAAGGCGGGTTAAGGTGCAAGAAGAGCCGCTCAACACGTCTACCGACGACCTCTTCTTGAGCCGCTGGATTGGGGGTTTCCGTCACGTGGGACTCCATAGCTCTTGACCTGGTATGTACAGGAAAATCCGTGAAAGTGTGGATGAAAGAGTTGTCTTAGGCTATACGGCGCGGAAGAACGGAACAGTGCAGATGAGATGAGGGACGGGAGAGTTTGGGAAGGTTTAAACGGAAAGTTAAGGTAACGTGGGGCGACAAGGAAACAAAACGTGGCGGGGAGTGATTGGACTGTTGGATTGGCAATCAATTATTTTTCCCGGGCTTCCCAACGACATTAAGACGACAGAAATGCAACGTGGGTGGCAATTGATCTAGTCAACGGGTTGATAGTTGAGTTGAGTTGATACTGGAAGATTCATCGTAATCCGTTTGAATTTGATCTGATTTTCTCGTAAGGCAAAAAATTTAATCAAAACTTATCTATCAATTTGACAGATTTGAATCTGACTTATTAACCTATAAATTAAAAAAAAATATTTTTTATTTAATTAAAATTAAGTTTTAATATATTAAATATTTACAATTTTACTATTTAATTTTATTTATTTAATTTTTAATATTTATATAAATATTTATTAAATTATTTAAAATATATTAATAAGTTCCAAGTTTGCGAATCAATTCGAAATTGACTCATTTATCTTTTTAAATTCATAGGTTTAACTCAATTTTGATTCAAATTTGTAAAAATTTGATTCAAAACTCGTTTATTTCAAATAAAATTTTACCACCCCAATACAAAAATATGGAGAATTGGATAGGGCCATGGCCATACTTTCCATTTATATTATTAATTAAAATAAGTAGAGAACTAAGAATAACAGAAGATACTTGGAAAAGAAGAGAGAATAAGATTTTATTAATTCTAGAGAGGAAATATTTTACTTGATTTTGTAGATTGTTTATTTATTTAAAATCAAAATTTATTAAAAAGTCAACGAAAAGGGGTAATTTAGAAGTTTTGGTTTGTTTTAGTAGTCTAAATTTGTAAGTATACGCGTTTAGTCACTGAAATATCTTGTCAATTTGTCATTAGTTATTGCACGTGATCTAGTTTAACGTCATTGTGTTCATCCTTCGAGGCCTTAATAATTATAGACTATTGTTGTTCAAAGCCACCAACACTTTGTTGCTTTGATTTCAAGCAAGTTATACGTTGCAAATGTGATTGCTGACTGGACAACACCAAGAGATAGGACATTGATACTTATCTAATGTTAAACGTGGCCTTGTACGTCAGCGAGAAAAATTAAATTTCAGAAGTTTTTTTCCCCACCCATACATCCGCGCGCGAACCCAAATCTTCTAGTTGGTCATTAACCATTAGGCTCTCTTCTTAATGACAAAATTTAGGTGTAGGATGCATGCGACACGAGTTACTGTTCAAAGGGTTATTTATCTTAATGCCGTTCTCATCTAAATAAGCTTAATTTTGAACTTCTAATGAAATAGAGTGCATTAGTGTCGTTGTAAACTTAAGGTTTTAATTCAGTGTTTTTTCACATGTTTTCTTGAAGTCGAGGGCATGCCCACAGCGCGTGAGCCATGCGTATCGAATTATTAAAGTAGAATTCAGTCCATAGACAATGCTCACACTTTGAGTATGGACAGTTTGCAAGCGAGGATGTCAAAAATAAGATTTACGTGGTTCGATTCAATATAGCTTACAACCACAAAAAACAAAAAAAGGTAAATTTCTGTTTTCTTTTCTCTTCCTCTTTTTTCTTACCCTGTACACATGGTCCTAACAATATTTATAGGCATCTTATTAGTGGGAGTTATGGGAGTTATTCACACATTTTCTAGCAGTTACATCCACCTTCTATTACTAGTATGTGTACACTGGTAACTATAGCCACGTTTCCATTACTTTGTCAATTTCATCCACGTGGTTGGGATGTGGTGCCCTTTTTGAGTCCCTATCTTTGACCTAAGTGAACGAGACTGGGTCCCTTAGCTCAATGAACCCTTTCTCTTGCTTGTGGGCCGAGACCCCAACCTGCTTCTCTCATAAGCTAGTCATCTAAGCTAGTCGATCAATTTGGCTTACTTTCCCAAGCATATCACTACTCTCCTTTGCAGTCCGAGAATTGTGTTCTCAGATTTGGATAAGGATAGGAATAAATCTTTTACTTAAATGTGTACCCTGATTGTCAAGTTAGCTCAGAGATTGCCTCGATTACACTGCCGCAACTATTCAACTTCCATAGGAAAGTGTGCCATTTTCCCTATTAATAGAGGGTATTACAACTTGTCTCCCATTATTAACGATGGTTAATCTCCCTCCTAGTGATTTTCCCTCCAGTAGTAACATTTCCAAATCCTCTTTCATTAACCTAGCGAACTCTTGGACACAACACACTAAAGAGCTAAAACATATAATGGATCATACCAAGGGTTTGGAAATTGACAATATGAGATTGGAGGGAGAGAACCAACATTTGAGAAATAATGCCCCCAGTCAAGAACAGATCTGAGATATCAAAGATGAACTGGAGCATACTCATTCCAAGCTTGATGAGCACTACATCATTACTCATGAAATTGACGAGTCCCACTACAAGCTAGAAAAGGACTATCAAGTGCTAGTTGATCAACTTGAATGATCTCGTGGGGAAGGGAGTAACTGCCCCAAGGCCCCCCATGTACTATTTTCACACCTACAAGCATCTGAAAACGATCAAAATATCCTTGACTCTTATGTCATCTGGCGGATAGGAGAGCTCCGTCGCTCTCACTTATACTGTTCCATGCAGGTTGAAAAGGTTTGTTCTACTTTCCATTATGGTTTCCTCGAGACCTGAATGCCCTCGTGGAGGATGGCCATGTCTCTCCCTCAATACATCTCTCAATATTTCTTGCTAGGAAAGTTAGGAAAAATGCTCCCCTCTAACTAGTCACTCCCAAATCCTTCTTATGACTCCAAGAAGGATTAAATGCTCTTCTTTTTTCCCCTTTTGATGTTTTCTTATTCCTGTACTTTTGTTTCTTTTTGAAATAATAAAAGTGCTCTCCTTGACTAAATTGAGGTGATTGATTGTTAGTTTACTATGTATGTTTTGCTTCTTTTTTTTTCATACACAAACCACTCCTAACTTGATGCATACATTCTTTTCAACAACATAAGGGGCGATATATAATAAACTTTTGTTGAATTTGGATAATTCATCCACTGAGCTACCCTTTTGTTGAAGAATCCCTGCTCATTCCTACATTGATTGAACTTGTCTCCTAGTCTTCCATCTCTCTGAAACCCCATTAGTGTTCGTAACAAGCACGGTCATTTGCCGTATCTATCCGTGTTTAATTTGCAATCATTACGACCAGTTTCACTTTCCAATGAACCTGTCAAAGGCTTAGGCATGACCCGAAGACCACATAGATCCCCTTTGGGGTTTTGCCATGTTGATGTTCTCACCCTGTGGGTTACTAAACCTGCTTAGGTCATAGGTTCTCATCCTATGGGAACTACATTTGACTTAGGTGTTCTCACCTATGGGCTAACAAACCTGTTTGGGTCCTAGCTCGTCATCTCATGGGCATTACATTTAATTCAAGTATTCTCACCTTGTAAGCTAACAAACATGCCTAAGTCATTGTGCCCATTCCAGTTTCATGACTTTGCCACTTTGCCCAACAATGCTTGGGTCATTGTGGGCTCGACCTTTAACTCAGGACTTCTTACCCCATGGATTGACAAACTTGCCTAGGTCACAATTTATCGCCCTTGTGGACACTAGTTTTAACCCAGGAATTCTCACTTCATAGGCCACTTAGCCTATCTCGATTTAAGGTTTTATATACCCTTATCAGCTCGCAAGCTTTACACGATTACTTAGATTATAATACGCAACATTTGTGATTCAAGCAGCATTCTGCTCAATAAGCCTTAAAAGCTTACCTCGGTCATCACCAGTATTACCTGCAAAATTGAGTCACTTCTTGTAACATTTTTGCACCCAGTTAATTGTTCCTTTTCTTACTTAACAAGCTTTCTAGAGTGATTGTATCTCGATGAGGATAGCTTAGGTATAGATAGCCAACTAATTTGTGCCACATTCTCATGCAAAATTCCAACTTATGATCTTGAGGCGCAACTAGCATTCATGTTGAGTGACCACGTGGCACCCTTGATATTTGAGAAATTTGCTAATATATGTCCCTCACCCCTTAGGCACTTCTACTCTTCCGTCTCTCGAGTCTCTTCCCTGTAGCCTCCTCATCCTTTCACACTTTGCATTTTCAGTCGTGCCATTTTTTCAACCTCCCACTGGAATCTTCTTTCATCCAGGTATGATGACTTTCTCCGAGAGTAGCCCCTTTTCTACGAGATTACTTCAAATATAGGTCTACTTACAGTATCCTTCTTGAATATAAAATTATCTTCCCCAACGCTTTCTCTGCCTACAACAAACCACCCCCAAACTTTCTCACAGTATTCATCCACCAATTGAAGTCAAGCCTGCCTTTCCCCCTGAACCCTTTCTATGTGAACATTTTAGGGAAACATAACATATGCCTATCCTAACTTACACCCAACTCTTTCTGCCTCGTGGTGGATTTTTTTATACTCTATCAAGAGCTAGGTTTAGATCTTCAGGAAAAATTATTTTATCATGTTTTTACCCTTAAGTCTCTTGAGAAGACCATTTTATTCTTCAACATGAAGCTTGATTACATCTTTCTTAAAGGTCTTTCATCTACTCATATGCATTAGAAGGAAGAGTTTATCTTCTTCTAACGCTTGAATGATTGGGTCATTCCCACATCATAGATGGATGACACTTCTGTTATTCCAAAACCTAACAACTAATTTATTCCTAAGGTGATACCTTAATGACTCTAATTACTTAGTGCCCATACCCTCAAATTAACAATACTTGGGGGAAATGGGGTTAGTTTTAGTATGGGCTATCCTCAAAGAGGGAAAAACTTAGCTAAAGACATAGGTACTTCTCTGTATTTGTCTCGATGCCCCATTCCCTATAACCTTCATACTAACTCTTTGCTTTATGCAAAGCACTTATCAATAGATCACTTGTACGGGGCAGCCCTAGAGTGCAAACTGATGGCACACAAGAGAAAGATCCTCGAGTTGTTAGGCAATCAATCAAACCTGTAAGTGTTGGCTCTACTGCCCAAGCCTAAACCTGAAGCCCTTTTGGAAACGTCCAATGGTAGGCCTAACTAGCCCACTAAAGACTCCAGCCAAACCCATCCACTAAAGTCTCTTAAACATCGGCCCTTGGAGCAATGCCCTTTAGCTTCTACATAGCTAGGTTTCGGTAGCCCAGCTTGCACATCAAAACCCCCCAACTCTTTTTTTCTAGTGAGGTTGTCAATCGACCAAAACCCCCACTTGGCTCATGAGTATATTCGTAGAGGTGTCACCAATCGCGATAAGGACTTAATGGGGCACCCTCTAATAACGAGTTTCTAGAAAAATTAGCTAGCTACCAACCTATGGAAAAGAATTCTTATTACATCTTACCCTCTTCCTTTAATTCTATCCTTGTAACCTTTGCTATGCCTGATCTTGACATCCGAAGTAATAAGGTTTATGGAAGTGACCCAGGGCTTTTAAGCAGATTATACCAAAGTTCTGAGTCAAAGGGAGCAAGTAGAAAACACCACTAAGACCTGGAAGTCATCGTGCGAGACTGCTCGGTAAAAGATTGAAGACCTTTTGGGTAGGAATGTAATGCTAGCCAAAGAAACATGAGAGGCCAAGCAAAAGATCATTAACATCCACAACACTCTGCATAAGCGTTTTACAGAAGAAAGGTACAACGCCATAAAAGACTTCACGTAGACTCTTGAGGGGCAAAAGATACTGACTGATTATTAGGATTCAAAGCTGGTTGAATTCAAGAAGCCTAACAAGTTCAAGTTATAGCTCTATGATAAAGTCATAGGGTTTTTATTCCATGGGTTTGACTACTGTCAGGAAGAGATGTCCAAAAGGGGCTATATCGTTCTTAGGTCCAACTTGTCTGAGATAGATGTTGAGGTAGGAGCAAAGAACATTACCTTGGAGGAGCTCAAAGATGAACCTCTTGAGCCCCCTAAGTCTTATGGCCCAAATAAAGTGGTCGTGCAAGAAATTGAGGGTTTAGAGCGGATGCCATCCCAGGCTTATCTTGAGGCCCCACTGACCCTCTATCACAACATGTAAGGTCCCCTCCCCTACCACCCCTATAGAGGGCACTTGATAAATGTATTCCCAAAAAATTTTATGAATGAAAAGAAAACATCTTTATTTATGAAATACTAAGTACATCTAATATCAAACATAATATATCTTTAACATCTCAACATTCCATGGCTTATCGAAAGTTTTTCCAACCATATCTTTTAGGCTATAGGCTCTACCAAAGAGTTTTTCTATTACAATGTAAGGCCCTTCCTGGGTAGGATCTAACTTGTCCACCTTTTTAGTAACATCTACCTTACGAAGGGCCTGCTCTCCCACCTTAAACTTCCTTAGGTCCACCTGCTTATTAAAATAATTAGCAATTCTTTGTTAATTCTCCAGAAAATTATGTTATCGCGCCTTCTCCTCATTCAAACTTGTATCGTAGCACTACACCCTATACATATTGTGGGCCACTTCTAAAGGCAACACTATGTCTACCCCATAAACAAGGCTAAAAGAGGTTTCTCTTGATACAGTATGGGGGGTAGTCCAATAGGCCTACAGTACTTTGTGCAATTTATCCACTAATCTCCCGTCTGCTTTGCCTAGCTTCAACTTGATTCCCTTTAAAATGGTACGATTTGTGACCTCTACATGCCCATTGGTTTATGGGTATGCCACCTAGGTAAATGACTACTTTATTTTTCATTACTAACATCACTCCTTAATATTTGCACCCTGGAACCTTCCATTGTTCGAAACAATCTCAATTGGGATATCGAATCGACATACTATATTCTTCTATAGGAATCGGCATACTATATTACAGCTTCATTGATTTTGGTAGGCACTTCAGCTTCTACTTGCTATTGAAGTAGTCCAAAGACATATCTGCAGAGGCCGCCGTGGGTGAATCACCATTCGACCTCGCCAATCGGACTTTTAGGGGACTTGCATCCGTCCCCGAGCTTCTGGGGTCTCCTTGTTCCAAACTTAAGACTTGACCTTCCAAAGTGCATTTTGAGAATACTTGCAACGTGACCATCCAATGGAGGGACATATCAATAGCCCCTATTAACTTAGCTAAACTATCCTCTTTCTGATTACCTTTACAGTCAATATGCTACCCCCAAACCTAATTGCTAAATTCCGTACAACTTCTAAATACATTTTCATCTCCTCATCTTTGGCTGTGAAACCTCTATTGAATTGCGGATGCACCAACTAAGAATATGTTGTTACCACAACTGATTGGGCGTTAAGCTTCTTGGCTATTCTTATCCCCTAGAGGAGGGCTTCGTATTCTGTCTCATTGTTTATAACTGTTGTGTTTACTTTTAAGGCATATTCTAACACGTCTCCTTTGAGGCTTTGTGAAACCACACCCAATCCTCCTCACATTTGTGTAGAAGACCCATCCACATGCACCTTTCAAGTGGTCACTTACCTATTCTTACTCATTTCAACAATGAAATCAACCAATGCCTGCGCTTTAATGCAAAGGCAAGGTTCGTACTTGAGATGGAATTCGCCTAATTCAACCGCCTATTTGATTATCTTGTGGGACGCTTCACCTTCTAACACCCTTTGTAGCGAATGATTTGGTAGCACTACAATAAAGTGAGCTAAAACGTTTGGCCATAACCTTCTAGCAATGACGACTAAAGCCAAGATCAACTTCTCCATTTGTTATACTGAGCCTCAGGCCTGTGTAAAATCTTGCCAACATAATACACAGAATCTTGCTACTTCTCATGTTCCTTCACTAACACCGCACTCATCGTAACTTTAGATATGGCCAGATTGGATAGATATGCTTTCAATTCCTTCAATGCCCATTGGCACTTTTCATCCCACTGAAACTTCTTAGCATTCCTCAATATCCTAAAGAAAGGTAAGCTCTTATCTGAGAGCTATGAAATAAATCTGAACAATGCAATGATCTTCCTCTTCAGCTTTTAAACCTGATGGATATTGGTTGGGGTGATCATTTCTTGGATGGCTCTAATCGTCTCTAGATTAGCCTCAATCCCTCTCTACATTGTTAAGTAACCCAAAAACTTTCCTCCCCTATACCAAACACGCACTTGGTAGGGTTGAGCTTTAGCTTATACCGCTGAAGGGTTAAGAAAGTTTTGTGCAGATCTGAAACATGATCCTCTCCTTTGTCTTAACCAGCATGTCATCTATATACGCCCTCATATTCCTTCTTAACAGTTCTCGAAATAACCCATCTACCATCCTCTAGTAGATTGCCTCTACGTTCTTTAACTCAAATGACATGACATTATAAGAAAAGGTGTTTAAATGAGTGATAATGATTATCCTTTTCTTGTCCTCTTTAACCAAAGGAATTAGGTGATACCCCTAGAAGACATCCTTCATAGAAAGCAACTTATTGCTTGCTATAGAGTCCACAAGTAGATCAATGTAAGGGGGAAACAATTCTTGGGACACACCTTGTTAAGATCCTAAAAGTCTACACATATCCTCTATTTCTCCTGTTTTTGCTCATTAACCACATTGCCTAACCACTCAAGAAACTGGATTTCCTAAATTTGTCAAGCCTTAAGTAGTTTATTAACTTCGTCCTTAATAATCTCCACTTTTTGTGAAGTAAATGATCTCAACTTCTACATGATTGGTCTGTGTGTCAGGTTAATGTTCAACTTATGCTTTTCCACTTTTCGATCAACCCCCATCAAATCCACTACTAAAAAGGTAAAAACCTGATCATTTTCTCTTAAGAACTTTATCAGCCTCTTCTTGAGGCCTTTTGCAAGCTTTGAGCCTATTTGAGTTACATTCTCCAATATTCTTGAGTGTAGTTCAATACTGATCATTCTCTCTACTGGCTCCATGACGCATGGGCTTGCCTTGCTAGACCTTAGGCCACCATTCGGCTTACAACATTTTATAGCATCAACTTAGCACTGGCGTTACACAACCTCGTCTCCCCTTACCACACCAGTCTTCTCATTCTCAAGTAGGAACTTGATAACTAAATGTATAGGAGACATTACTACTTAGAAGGCAATTAATAAAGGTCACCCAAAATTGACATTATAAGAGCTAATATAATCCATCACAAAGAATTGCACCATTTTAGTCCGAGCCGCTCCTTCTTGACCTAGGGTAATAGGTACCAAAATCTTTCTCTTAGGTGATACCAACTGTACTATGAACCCATATAACACTTGACCTATGGATTACAAGTTCTTGTTCAAAAATCCCATTTTAGCAAACGCCTTAGCTGATAACACATCCAATGAGCTTCCTCTATCTATAAGGCAATGGGCGACATCGTACTTGGTAATAGTAGCTACGATCACCAGAGCATCCTGATGGGGCGTTAAAACCCTTTAGAGGTCTTCTAGCCCAAAGCAAATGGAATTGTTGGTCGGCTCATCATCCAGCCAATTCTTTTCTCTTCACCTATGCTTACTCTAACAAAAGTCTTCTTAGAGCATTTAGATAGGCCTCCTTCTAATCCTCCCAAAATCACATTGATATACCCCTTTTTTATTAGTTCTGGATGTGGTTAATTCTGGGCCCGTCTTTCCTGAACATACTCTTTGAGGTGATCCTTCATCACCAATACTTCTATCAGTCTCCTCAATTTACTATAATCTTCTATGGTGTAACCAACTTCATAGTAAAATTTACAATACCTACTCCTAGGTGATTGCAGGGAGGATCGCTAAAGAAGGTTGGCAACCTAAACATGTTAGTATCCAAATGAGCATTAAGTATATGCTCTCTAGTAGTCTTGAGAGGCACTCCTTCGGAACCTTAGCGCTTCGTCCCTTTTCTCCCCGTCTCCTCTTGCCTTACTTGTTTGGAAGCTCGTTGCTTTTCCTTTACCCTTTCCTTCCTAGTTTCCTCTTTATATTGATATACTTCTCTATTCTTGTTCTTGCCAAAGACTCATCAAAGTCCCGAGTAGGTCTTTTTTCTAGGGATTGAGAATCTTTCCCATCCTTAGGGCCTTGTACAAAGGCACTAGCCAAGACCTCTTGTGTCGCAGAGGGCGTGTCTAAGGTGCTTTGGGTAAATCTCCAAACATGCTCTCACAATGACTCATCAAACCCCTTCTATATGCTAAACAATGACATAGGCGTCCTTTCATACTTTTTGCTACAAGCAAATTAATGTAGAAATAAAGATGCGAAGTCTTCAAAGTTTTAAATAACACTACAAGGGAGATGGCTAAACCATCATTAAGTTGTCCCTCCTAAGGTGGTAAGGAAACTTAACACTTGACGATATCTGAATATGGTGGAGCAAAGTTTCGTGGTGAAACCTAGACATATGTTCCATAAGGTCTGAAGCACCATTATACTCAGCTACAGAAATATTGTGAAAATTCTATGGAAGCACTTTGAGAATGGCAAACTTTCTTGAGGACCACAAAACTGTGCTCGCTTCTCTCTCAAGAATGCCACCTCGTTAAATTTTACATGCTCTAGATGGCCATCCTCTCGAGCTTGTTTCTCCCTGCACCTCCATAGGAGCTTGACTCTCCTCCTTGAAATCCACGTCATTTCCTTTGCCTTCTTAAGTCTTCTACAATGGCAGATGATTTTGAAAGGCTAACTAAATCGCCTCATTAAGCATCGTTCGAAACTGATCCTTTGTCAAAGCAAACTATAGCTACAGTTTTAAGAACTTCTTCCATGCTAATGACTTGCAAGGATATTTTCATTCCCACATATAGTGCTAAAAAGTGATGATGCTCACACTTTCAGTATATGGATTGTCTGTAAGCTAGGATGACAAAAATAAGATTTACGAGATTTAGCTCAATGCAATCTACATCCACTAATAAAAGTAAATTTCTAATTTCTTTGCCCTTACCTTGTACACATGGTCCTAAAAAAATTTGTACGTATCTTCTTAGTGGGAGTTATGGGAGCTATTCCCACGTCTCCTAGTAGTTACATCCACCTTCCGCTACTAATACATGTGCATTGGGAATTATAGACACATTCCCACTACTTTTAGTAGTTACATCCACGTGGTTGGGATATGGTGGCCTTCCTGAGCGCCTATTTTGGACCAAAGTGAACAGGACTGGGTCCCTTGGTGCTCTTAACCCTTTCTCTTGCTCATAAGTTGAGATCTCAACTTGCTTCTCTCGTGGGCTCAGTCATTTAGGCTAGGTAGTCAGTTTGGCTTGCTTTCCCACACATACCATCCATTCTAGTTGAAAGAGTGTATAATTAAAAATGAATTAAAAAATTAAAATTATTTAACATTTGTGTTAAATTAAAATTAAACTCTGAGGTTACTTTCACTTTAAAAGATTACAATAAATAAATTATTTTATTTGAATTATTCACCCAACTTTTTCTGAAATAGAAGTCCATAAGATATATAATAAAGACCATGTATAAAATTAACAAAATATCAATCCTTCAAAATAATTCTATTTAACCTTTATTTCATTAATGAAAGTAGATAAGACGTAATTATATGTGTACCAAAGTTTGGAGTGACAATTGTGATTAGAATAAAAGACAAGTTAATCATTACCAGTTTTATGCATGGGCATTGTAATGGTAAAACCAAAATGAAATGAGCAAACAATCAAATATAAGTGCAAGTTCGTATTTCAACCCCACATTACTATTTAATAAAAAAATGACACAAATTATAAATAAGACAAGACACATTGTGTTGACCACACGCATTATTCATTATTTAATTTGAAATTAAGATATAAGTATTTTTATAAGGATGTTGTCCTTTTCCAACTTAACTATTATTTATTAATAACAAATTATCAATTTTCTTAACAACCTAACTCAATCTATCAGACTTTTAAAAATAAAATAAAGAGACTAAAGAAATTGTAGTCCCAATTTTAGGTCACAATAAAAGCACAACTTAACTAATAGCAATAATTTTTGGTACTATCCAATAAATAACTACCTAGCGAGAGCATAATTTTAAGAGATCTTGGCTGTGTTTTCTTTTTCATAGCTTGTTTTAATTTTATTCATATTCTTGTTAAGTGGAATTTGAATATATAATATTTTATCAAGTGGAGAATTTTGGAATCCCAAAAAATAACCAAGTAAAAAAACTACAAACTCCTCGAGGTCAAGAATATATTAAACCTCAATCTTAAAATTCAATGGCGGAATTCTCAAAATTTTTAATTGTTTTAGGGTTAGGTGTATCCATCCTACGAAACAAAAATAAATTAAAAAGTTATAATTGTTGTGACTGCATGAGCAGACCTATGGAGGACATTTAATGCACGTGTGTTGCAACTACATTTCCACTACCATTTAGTATGCTTTTCCTGACGTCAGTGGTCCGCCATTTGTGGTCGAACTACTTGGGATCAATGGCTTTGAAGCCTAAATGATAGTAGAAATCTTATAAAAGGAAAGATTGCGAGCA
Organism: Avicennia marina; assembly: GCA_019155195.1. NCBI lineage: Eukaryota > Viridiplantae > Streptophyta > Magnoliopsida > Lamiales > Acanthaceae > Avicennia > Avicennia marina. Next base: position 12,523,306 of record CM032754.1, on the reverse strand, counting down.
GCTGAGGGAGAAAATGCTCCGTTCAGCCTCCACAAACGTCGGGAAATTACTAGGAAGAAAGTAATTTTGGGGTTGGTCTTCGTATATCGTAACGCTAATGAATTAGAGTGCAATTGTAAAGAAAAAAAAAGAATAAGTTGCAATCATCACTACCCTTCATTCGAGAAGGATAAGTTTTATACAAAAGACATTAAGGTATGCTTTTATTGGCTTAACTGACCTAACTAAACATATGCGTGGTGGTTTGGCAGCTCTAATGCTAAGTGAAGTTGCTACATCTCTTCTACTAAAGTCACATTTTACGAAAGTAAGGTGTCTAATCTCTTTTCTTGAAATGTTTTATTGGTAAGGTAGAAGCAAGTTTCTAAGTATTTGTTGCAATGTTTCGTAAAATGCAACCTTAGTTTCCGAGAGGCCTGAGGTAGAAGTAAGTTTAGTCAATGCATCTGCTTGCTTGTTTTCTTTCTTAGAACATATTCAATTGTTACTTCTCCAAGCCACCAAACCCGTCTATTAGTGTAATTGAGATAGGGAAGTAATTTTGGATCCTTAACTTCATATGTTCCATGTAGTTGGTTGATTAATTTGGAATCTCCATACATCTAAAGGCATAGTTGCTCAATGTCAATGGTCATTTTTAGTCTAATAATATGGACTTGATATTCAACGATATTGCCAAAGCAATTTCTATCAGTGTAAAAGCATGTGGCAATACTTTTCCCTCAAATATAACAAAAATGACTCCAACACTAGCTCCCTTCTTATGAGAGGCTTCATCGAAGTACCTCTTCCAAGGCAGGATGACTTCGATCACTATAGTATCTTCATCTAGTAGATCATCAAACAAATCCCACTTAGCAAAGATAGGATTATCTACCAAGAAATCTACCAACATTTGTCCCTTTGTGACATTTTGAGAGACATACACAATTTTAAATTGTTGCATTTAAAGGTACTATCTTGAACGTCCATCAGAGAGAATTGGCCTAATGTGACATACTTCAAAGGATTTGCCTTTGAAACCAAAAAAATTGTGTGGGCTTGGAAATAACTTTGAACTTCTGAATTGTGAAGATAAGATCTAAACATATCTTTTCAATTGAGGAATATTTCTTTTCACTTGGCATCATCACTTTGTTGAAGTAATATTGAGCATTTTCTTTCTAAGTCATCTTCTTGCACCAATAAAGCTCCAATGGAGCACTCTTAAGCATCAATTTAAAGGATCAACAAACATCTAAGCACTAGTGCAACAAATACAGGAGGTTTTATCAAATAAGACTTTATACTTTGAAAGGCATTTTACAAGCCTCATCCCATTTAAGGGAACACCTTTTTTCGTGATCCGATTAAAAGGTTAGAAGCGACCAGCCAAATTTGCGACAAATCTTCTAAGATAGGCCAATTTTGCTTGTAAGCTTTTTAACTCATGAATGTTTCAAGGCGTTGGCATCTTTAAAATCACACCAATCTTCGCTTGTTCAATCTCAATACATCGATGGTGCATGATGAGTCTTAAGAATTTTCCGAATGCAACACCAAATTCTCACTTCATAGGATTCATCCTAAGTTGATACCATTTAAGTCGTTTAAAGACCTACTTAAATCATGAAGATGATCTTCTCTTTTCTTGGATTTAACAACCACATCATCAACATAGCACTCAATGTATTTGTGTAGCACATCATCAAAAATCTTTTACATTGCTCATTGATATGTAGCTCCATTCTTTAGGCCAAAAGATATCACTTTGTAACAATATATGCCTTTGCGAGTGTAGAATGCCGTTAACTCTTTATCTTTTAGCCTATAAGAATTTGGTTATAGGTAGTGGGAAACCATCTTTAGGACATGCTTCATTTTAATTTCTTAAGTCAACACAAACTTAAATTTGTCCATTCTTTTTCCTTTCAGGGACAATATTAGAGATTTTCGAATGAACCCAACTTCGATAAATTTGTTGACTTTGACTTCAATCAAGGAAACTAATGCAAGGTGGAACCTCTGTTGAGCTTGTTTGATAGGATTTCTTGACTAAAAAATGATGAACAACTATCTCAAAATCCAAGTCATGCATTTCTTTATAAGACTATGCAAATACATCCCTGAACTTATGGAGAAGCTTGGTGTATGTCTCTTTTTCATTAGTCATCAATAAGGTACCAATGTAAATTGGTTGAAGATCATTACCACACCCCAGGTTAATCTCATTCAACTCATTAACTATGGCCTTAATTCCTTCTTCCAGTTCAGGAGGAACATCTTTAACATCTTCCTCGATCGAATTGCCTTCATCCAAGGAGATATGGTAAGATAATGTCACACTCTCTCTATCATCTTCATCACCATTATCCTCAATTTTTGTGTGGATGATGGTTTTCCTTCTTACTTTCAAGAACTTGTTACATGTGATTATCAAACCAGTTTGACACTTCACGTGATATGGAATTTAGCTTTGAAGCTTGCGACCCATGCCCACCTTACCAACCCTTTGTTTATATTTTAAAGTCTTGGGAGGTTCCCTTCTTAGTTCTTTTATGCCACTAGTTCACAAATAGACCACACTTGTCGAAAATAGATAACTAAGGCACTTTTATTTGTATAAAGGACTCATTTATTGACGAAAACTCATCTCTAGTGATAAGGTGCCTAATTTGCTTTGTGTCTAGTGATAAGGCCTATAGTGAGCTATTTAATCAATAATTTCATGTTTATCATAGCACTTAAAGGGATTTTGTTTAACTCCTTGTAATAAATGCCCAATCGTAAACTTCAATCCTTTTTATTCACAAATAATATAGAGGCTCCCCTAAGTGAAATACTTGGCCGAATTTACTTTATGTCCAGTTATTTTTGCAACTGGACTCTCAATTCCTTCAATTCTGCCAAGGCCATTCTGTAAGGTGCCTTTGATACAAGAGTGACCCTAGCACCAGATTTTTTTCAAACTTAATTTCTATATCTAGAAATGGTTCAGGTTGATCGTCTGAAAATACAACTAGAAATTCTTTAACCACCAGTACATCTTCCAACATTGTCTCCCCTTTTTGTGTGTCAATTACACATGCCAAAAATGCTTCACATCCCTTTCTAATGGCCTTCTTTGCCTTAGTTGTAGAGATTATCGAACTAGTCTTATCAGCCCAGCTCCTCATATTCCTACAAAAATTAAAACTTTCTCCTGTAGGTGGGCAAAAGTTGATCATCTTACTACAGCAGTCAACATGGGTAAAGCTCATAGCCAACCAGTTCATTCCCATGATTACATCAAAATCTGCCATATTAAACCATATTAGATGAGCTCTTAATTCTCGGCCTTTTCCCAATAGTACTACACAGTCCCTATATATTAGGTTAGACACCAAAGTTTGGCCTTCTAATGTAGCTATTCTATATGGCATATTTAAGGCTACCAACTCAATCCCTTATTTATTCCTAATCTCGAGGTGAAAAAAAGTGTGATGCACCACAGTAAAATAATGCGTCAGAAGTTAAAGAATTAATATAGATATTACCCACCACCACACCTTATACATTATCTGCTTTTTCTTATGTCCTGGTAAACACCTTGGCATTTCCTCTTTAGTTCGCATTTGCCCAACTAGATCTAGGTTCATTATTGTAGTTATTCCTTTGGTCACTATCATTAGGATTGGTGGTGTTGTTGTTAGTAGTAGTAATCATGGTGATACCATTATGGCAATTCATCACCTTGTGGTCCTACTGGCCACACTTAAAGCTTGCCCTGATAGCATGCAATACACCCCATTGTATCTTTAATGGCAGACATCATATTCTAGTGAGGGTTGAGATGAAACATTGCTATTGCTAGACTAGTTAGGCCTCTTCATTTGCTAGTGGCCCAGTTTATCATCCTTGCTTTCTTTCTCCTGTACCAAAGCCTGATCTCTACCTTTTTAGGTTGTTCTCAATTTCTGTCCAGTTGATGTACACCTCAGCTCAAATGGCGGCACCTAATGGCTTATCAAATGTTTTTGCCTCGTATTGTGCCAATGCAATTTGTAATTGACTTCTTAAACCCCAAGTAAATTTGTTCATTTTCAATGCCAGACTTTCCATTATGGTAGGTGAATACTTTCCAAGGATTTGAAACTTAGCTGAGTACTTTACCACTGACATACTGAGGCCTTGGACCAAACTATCGAACTCAACCATTTTTTGCAGCCTAATTACATTTGGAAAGAAATGGTTAAGGAATACTTCCTTAAACCGATCTCAAGTTATTGCCCCTTCTTCCAATAATGCCGGTGGCACACCTTCCCACCATAGTGCCACCCCTTCTATCAGAAATTACACCACCACTCTGGGTCATACTTTAGTCAAAACTTCTATAAGTTCAAAATTGTTTCAATCTCCTTCAGCCACTTCTAAATGACTTCTGGGTTATGAGACCCATTGAAAGTAGGTACACGGACTCTTCCAAGAGCCTCTTAAGAGGTTTTAGAACCGCTATTGGTCTAAACTTCAATTAGGGCTAGGTTCTACTGTTATTAGGCCTCAACCACCTAAGCTGCTACCGTGACAATAACTACAAGATCTTCTTACCTCAGCCTAATTTGGCCCTGAGGAGGCTATATTTGTAGTTGAACAAGGGGTGAAGGTGATGGTGGATACTTGAATGTGTAGTTAGAGGGGTTGTTGTCCATTAGTGTAGCATAATGGGAATTCTAATTGTTACTTCGGGATCTTCCAACCATTTCCTATATTTTATAAGTTTTTAACAGGTTAGGAGTGTTTAAATGTGTATATATGCACACACATGTATCAATTATTTTAGGATTGTGTAATAATAGAGGAATAACACAAAATATAGAGACAGAAAATATTTCATAAATTTTTGAACACACAATCGCAAGAACACATCTTGCAACCACGAGTCTGGATTCGCAGTTGCAAGAGGTAGTTATGATAGAAACCTTATTCTGTGTCAGCATCGCTCGCAATCAAGGAACGGAAACTCATGATCAAGAGCACGCCTCTCACAATTGCAAGTTTGGAAGCTGGACAAACACAATCCCCACTTCCAATAGCGCAATCGCAACCCCCTACTGTGATTGTGAGAACACCTCTCACAATCACATAGGATTTTGTCACAATCGCAACTGTCACATCCCGAATCTAAGGTTGCAACATGGCAATGTTCTAGAAATTAATTATTTCAAAGAACGCCAAAGCTTAATCGTCTAGATCACCTAAATCAAATAATTAGACTTCAATATGTAAAACTTAAATTTATTACATTTGGAGTGTTACCCAAAACATCTTTGACTTACAACCCTTGCAATGGAAAAATAAATTGCGAATAGAAACCTCAAATAACAATATCTTAATAATTTCTCTAAATCTATGAACAGCATCTACCAACCCCACGTGTATTCATTTCTGGCCTTGACATCTGCAAAAAAAGTTAATACACTATTGGTGAATGATTAATCGCCCAATAAAGGGTACCTGTCTTTAAAGGATGTGAACAAGGTAAAATCACTTCAAATCATTTAGAAGAACATTTTGAAGCAATAACACATTTTTATCGAATAATTTCCATTTCAATCACCATTTTCCCTTGTGTTAAAATGCTCATGGGTTCGAACATTTTGTGTATTAAATTCACTAATTGGGACCTTAGTTTTTAACTCCAATTAAGAAGGGTTGTGTGTAACTACAAAGGTTGTCTTAATTTGTAATCCCAATTAAAAAGATCACTTGAACTCAATCTTTAACCCTGATTGAGAAAATTACTTGAACTCAATCTTTAATTCTAATTGAAAGGATCACGTAACTCAATATTTAATTTCGATTGAGAGAGTCACGTGAGAGAGTCACGTGCAACCGACCAACTAACTTAACTGAAACGACTATTTTAATCTTTAAGTCCCATTATGAGATTCAACTTATTTTATATGAAATCTTATAATGCATGTATTTTGGTGTTCTGTGGCACGGACTTCAATGAAACTTAAATGATGAGGTATTTTTTGAGAAGAGGGATTGATGTACAGCATGTTTTTTAATTTATTACACAGTTTATTAGATTCAAAATTTCAATATTAGAACATTATTTACTTGTGGGAGTTTTTATGTACTGAAGGTAATTTAGTTTCTATTGCCATATTTGGAGAAATTATTCGTGAAGCTATTTTATCTCTACTCATATCTCCGCTGTGTCAAGTGGCCTTAGCTAGGGACGAGTGTTGAGTCATTGTTTGTTTGCTTCTATGGCTGGTGCCCCATGGCAGTGTTTTGGTAAGGTGGCTAGAAGCTTTGATCGTGGGGGAATTGTGCTCAAAATTAAAAGGGAGATTTTTAAGAAAAGGAGTGAGAACCCTGACTAAAAAATAGAAGGGTTGTTAAGAAAAGTCAAATATGAATTGTCTTAAAAGAACAACACTAATAAACAATATATAATTTCTGCGACCCACAAGCTATAGATGTACTTGCAGATTAGCCATTGGATAATCATCTCTTGACGTATCCATGGAAATTACTTCCAAGCTCCTTGCACTTCTTGAGGATTAATCCTCCTCTTGTAGATATCAATGCTAGCTATAGCATCATGGAAACCCAAAAGTCTACGTCCAGCATTATAGATACCCTAAAAGCATATACCTTGAAGCACAATTTATCTCATGCAAGTTCGTCAGAGGACTCCCTCATGGCCAAAATCACCACTCAGAGACCGTAAATGGCTTTGATCTCTAAAACAGGCCATCTCAATCTTTCAGAGGCCAGATTGGGTTAATGAATTGGGGTCCAAGACCATTCTAGCCCAATCAAGTATTCTTGATGACGGCCTGAAATAGTGGATGAGGCCCTTTTGGTGACATCAATAGTTCTGTAGCAGTGTTTGAAGATGTAAACAGTCTATTTTAGCCTTGTCTTCTTCTTTTTTTTTTTTTTTTTTTTTTTTTCTTATATCTTTTTCCAACTTTATGGCCAAGCGAATTTTATTTTGTAGGAAACTCCACAACAGAATTTACCAGCGGATTATCCTTTCCCACACTTTTCAAGTTAACCCGTGGGCAGCACCCACAAAATGGAAAATAAAGCAAAAAGAAAAGCTGCCCACCATTAAGGGCTCTACTCTCTTCGAAATTCGAAAAGGCCCACTCCCCTGACTAAATCCTCCCCTTTAATTTGCTACCCCTTTTTCTTTGTATCTAGTTTTCTTTTTGCTTGGTTTTATGCATTGGTGGAGATTCTGCAACACTTGCCAAATACAAAGAAAGATCACTCCTTTTTCCTGCTCTCTAAAGCATATGAGAAACCCTTTCTGAACTGTTTTTCCTGTGTCAGTTTGGCATCGGTTTCGGTCAGTCACATTAAATGTGTAAGTGACCTATCTATCCCAATCTTTTTCAGGTCTTTATGTTATAAATTGCCCTTGCATGGAAGCAAGGAGCCCATCTTAATTGGAGCAGTAGAGGTTTGATATTGACTTGCCAATTGCTTGTTGCTTTAGTCTTTGCTGAAACAAAGGTGTAGTTTGGTCCAGTTTCTTCAACAAAATTTCAAAGGTTTACTTGCCTTATCATGGAAGACCTTAAATTCATAACAAGATGTTAGATTTGATTTTAAGAATATGGTTTTGAATGATTAGAATAAAATTAAATCGCACACCTTTTATCTTGTTCCTCAATCATGTAATCATTAATGCGGGTTAATGTTTAAAATGTTAATTCGACATTACTCTCTAATATTTTTTTTTCTAGATTAAGTTACGAAATCTTAAATTTTATGTTAAAGTTTGACAGTCCTAAATATAATTGAAATATTTTAAGATCTAAATTTATAAGCCTTTCTCAAACAAGAAGAAGATGTCTATGTCTTATAAGGAACCGGGGGGGGGGGGGGGGGGGGGAGTCCACATGCGTGCAAGCAAATAAAATAAAGTTTGGAAGGCCACTTTTACCTGTATTATTGATGGCGATTAATCAACTTTTACAAAGAAGTCAAAATATGAAACCTGCTACGCATTAATTATAAAAAACTCGTGGCTCTTGACAATAGATTAGAATCTTAACAAGGGGGAAGAACATTTGGACCACATAGGTTTCTGCACATTGCATGTCATCGTTTATAGCTGTGGGAATATCTCACCTACTCAAAAGCTGTCACGAAGGAAAGAAAACGTGGAGACAAGTTTTTTTCTTTTTCAATTTTCTATTTTTTATTAGAAAAAATGAAAAATTAAAAAAAAAACTTAATTTTGATTAGGTGTGCTAATGCGTAGATTTTTGAGTTTTTGAGTAGTAATTTAATATCGACTCAATTCAATTTTATAAAATTTAAACTTAAACTTAGCAATACAATTAAGTCCCAAAAAATTAAAGTTTGAAATCAAATTTAATTAGATTTAAAAACATTTTTAAATTTAATCGGATTTGAGTAAAACAATTCATTTATTAGTGCCATTACTTATTGCCTTTATGTTGACCACGTAAATCTTGATTGTGATTTCCGACATGTACTAGACTTTTGGCAGATGAAATAATTGACCTGTGCCTTGTTTGTTTATCCTTGTGTGTGCGGACGTCGGAAAAAGAATTGGAAAATTTGAGAGGTGAAGATTTATAGGTTTGTTGTGCCTACATTAGGAGTGATTTTTTTAAATGAGGAAAATTAGACATGTGTTTCATGTTTAGATAAATGATGTGACTGAATTTTGGCCAAACCCATGGGTTGGGTTGATGAAATTAATTAAGATAGTGATTTTCAAATGAGTAACTCTATTTCAGGAGGATATGTATGAAATTTATTATTCTGGTGACACGAGAAAATTAACTCAAGATGGGTCGTAAAGGAGTTTAATTCTGTGTGATTTGGGACTTTGTAAATAAATTTAGTAAATGTATTATTATAGATTTGAAATTTGTACGAATTCTTCATTTATTAAATTTATAAATTTTGAATTATATATACTGTAATTATCAAACTCAAGATGCGAACTGTCTTACAAGCGGCTATAGTTCAACGAAAGTTTTCACACTGCCAGAGAAAATGCGTTTATTGTGTGATGTTTTCAGAATATATTTTTGAGAAGACATGAAAGTTTTTTTTTCAGTAAATATCTCCGAAAAAAACTATATTTTCAGACGATACTCAAATTTTCTAACTTTTTCTGAATTTGTACCCTCCACTTATTTTTTATAAAAAAATTACCCTGTAATTAATATTTTGAAAGCTAGTATAACCAATTTATTTGTCACAAAAATTGATAAAAAGGAGAGATTATATTTCACTGCATTTTCAAAAATAATAAAGAATCCAACAACAGTGTTCACATTTCAAACTAATTTATAGTAATAGATTTTCCAAAATGTGTCCTTGAGTAAGACATCCGAGAAAGCAAAATCAAACCTACATAAATTAATGGAGAGATTGGAAGATGAGTTGCATACTTAACAACTTTTCCAACTTTCGTAAAGCAACTTATAAGTTTATTAAGGTAATAAAACTATACTTTTAATAAATTTAAAAAAAGTAAAATATTGATCAAAAGATTCATAAAAATTTAATGTGAACGTGAACATGTGTTAAATTTTTTCCCGAACTCTAATCATGAGTGATAGACCTACAAAGTTCATAAAAAGGAAACCAATCATTGATTTATGGCCATCTTTTGAACACTTTATTCCATGAGGAATCATTACTGTTTCACAGCCCATAAAGAAGCAGCCATTTCGGTTCTATCAAAGCCGTTGTGCTTATCAATTCCCATAAAAAATAATAAAAATAATCCCTTACCGTGGAAGAGGTAGATATGTTCAGAAAGTCATGGAGGTGGCTCGTGCACGTCAGACGCAAGATTTTAATACGTCCCATGCTGAATTAACATTAGTTTTATCATCGCCCCATGCATGGAGACAGCAAGTTGAGAAGATCCTCAATTCTTGTCACCAATTTATTCTAGGTTCCGTCTTCAACTGATGATCATTTCTGCCCACAGCCTTGCAGCAGCTTCAAGAACTCTCAAAAGTGTCAAAAAATATGTGGTCTAATTTGAGGAGAATTGATCATTACAAAACATTGGCCGGACGCTTTTTCTAATTTTGTCTCAAAATTATTTCAAAATATATAATTTTTAAAAAATAACAAAGCCGTCCCAAAACTATTTTAAATTTGACATAGATTTTTCACAATCCCAAACTGGAATGGGTTCATCATAGATATAAAATCCGTCTTGAATTAATTTGTTAAAATAAAACTGCAATTGTCCCAAAGTCATCCCAATTTTAGGACGATTTTGAGACAGCTTCTTCAAATCGAGTGATGTAGTCATCCCAGAAGTCTCAAAATTAAATATTTCGGCTTTCCGTCTTAAAACTGTACTAAATTTGCGACGACTTAAGCATATGATTTGTAAAAGTTGTTTCAAATCTATCCCAAACTTTAGAATAGTTTTAGCATGGCATTTCACTTTACTCTCAAAATTCGTCTCAACACTGTTCCCAAAAAATTATAAACAAATTACAATAAAGCCGTTCCAATATTTAGGCCGGTTTTGACACGGCTTTCTTTGCAACTATTACTAATCTGTTTCAAAGTTATCTCAAAACACAACATATAACCAAACAAGCCTTAGCAATTTTACATTCGAATAAGGCTAAAATTGGGAATTGTTTCACACTTAAGCACGAGGAGGACATCATTTCCAGATGAGCTCGTGAATTCATAATACACTGACATGAATTATTGATTTCATTAGCATTCTACAAGAGTTATACTGTGTGTGTGTGTATGTGTATTTGTTTATGTTATTTTTGTAGATTTGTACCTTGTTTTTTAGCAATTTTTGTCCATAGGATGAGTGTTAAGGACAGGAAAGATATTATTTGTAAGATTTGTGTTGGTATTGATTTCCATATACTTGCTTCATAATTTTCACAAAATAATATTAGTATTTTTCATGTTTTGTGGTAGTGTTGGTATATATCTATTGTTTTGAGATTAGCAATAATGAATTGTGATTGTCATTGAATTCAATGCTTACAATGAGTGGAAAATCCTAGCTCAAGATATTGTGTTTAGAGTGGAAATGAAATTTGTTAGGTGATTATTGTTTTTAATTAAGGTATAGGGGTAGTACGCATCAGATTGGCCTTGATATGAAAACTTAAATCCATTATTTTTGTTTTTTAGGTAAAATATTCACAATATTAAATTATGAATGTATAACAAAAATTTACCCAAACATGGAAATTTGACACCACAATTTCAAAATAAGGTTAATGTTTTTGCTGAATGGGCTATGCAACAGCATGAACATATGTACAGGTCTAAAATTAGATGTTTATGCTTTCGTTGTAAGATTGCAAAATTTCTCAAGTCTGATAAAGTTAAGGTTCACTTATTCAAAAAGGAATTTGTTCAAAATTATTATAATTAGATAAGTGACAGCGAGGCCCAATATTGCAATGCAATGTCAAATGTAGAAGTGAGTATCATACCAATGTCCTCAACGTCGAAGTATTCTGGAACAATACAAGACTTTAGTTTGAAGCACTGTATAGTATATGATATAATTAGGTATTGTAGTGGCACCCCAAATTTTAGGATGGCTAGCCTTCCTCAAGGGTGGGCATGCAATAAGGTTACCCTAAGATTTCAATTACCCAATGTGGTAAGAGTACTACATTCAGCATAGAGAATATGAACGAGATGGAAAGTAGATTTTTTGATGTATTGCATATGACAAACTAACTACTGTATAATGGTTGTGAAAATTTCTCACAATTATCTGCAATTGCCCCAATAGTGAATATTAAAACAGATCACAACAAGTAGCAAAGTTGTTTTAATGATATTTATAAAATGATTGGTGAGATGCTCTCAAGTGATCATCAAATGCCTCCTAATTTCTACAATACTAAAAAGTTGATATGAGAGTTAACTCTTCCAGTAGTGAAAATTGACTATTGTAAATCTGGTTGTATGTTATACTAGAAAAAAGTTGATGAGTTGAAGGATTGCAAATTTTGTGGAGAGACAAGGTTCAAAGTGAGAAAGACGCCCTTGTCAGATGAGAAGCGTATTCCACACAAAGCGTTTGTGCTATTTGCCTCTTATTTCAAACCTACAAAAGTTGTATATGTCACAAATGACCATTGAGCCTATGATTTGACATGCTACTCACAAGATAGATAGTAAATGCATATGTATCCCTCAAACGTTGAGGTGTAGAAGCACCTTGACAGGATCCATCCTGATTTCGCATCGGATCCTCGTAACACACGATTGGGTTTATGTGCTAATGAATTTGCCCACATAGGTCATATTGAAAAACATATTCGTGCTGGCCTATTATGGTGACACCATGTACCCTGCCACTAGGAATGTGTATAAAATATTTATACATATTTTTCACAGTAGATGTGTATAAGCAACCACTTATAAACGAGTTACTACAACCGTGGATGATGGGTGTAGTCACATATGATGTGCACCAGAGATCTTATGTCAATATGCAGGTTGCTCTCATTTGGACAATTAATGACTTACTTGCTTATTCTATGTTATCATGGTGAGTACAATTAGAGTCATAGGATGTCTAATTTGTCACGTTTTAAGCAAAACTTTTTACTGCGCCACGGTAAGAAAGCTTGTTACTTCGATTGTCATGCCAATTCCTATCGCCCAATCATCCATACTAGAGTAATAGGAAGCATTTCACAAAATGCCGAGTTCAGATGCACGTTATACCATAGAGAGAAACGAGTGGCTAGATATGGGAGTGTATCAAGAACTTTCCAAGGGTGGTGGATGATCCACACAATAGGACCCTAAGATTCGAGACCGATCACAAGTGGACTAAAAGAAATATATTTTGAAATTTACCACACTGGCAGACAAACATATTACCGCATAATTTGGATGTTATGCATACAAAGAAAAATATTTTTGATAACATTAATAACACAATTATGGATGTTAAAGACAAATCCAAGGACAATTTCAATGGTCGGAAGGACATAGGTATCATATATAGATGTCTTGAGATTTCAATCCCAATAGATAGTGTGAGTTCGAAGCCGAAAGTTGTATACATCATTTCTCGAAAGTTAAAAATAAAATTTTGTCAATGGTTGAAAGGACTAAAGTTCCCAAGCGGGTCTGCTACCAACATTGGGCGATGTGTTGATATGATGGAGTTGAAATTACATGGCCTTAAGTCTCATAACTGTCATGTTTTTATTAAAAGACTGATACCCATAGCATTTAAGGATTTGTTTCCCGAGTTTTTTGGAGTGCCTTGGTGGAGTTAAACTTGTTATTTCAACAGCTTTGTATATCAGTCCTTCATATTGAGGTGGTAATAGACATGAGTGATTAGCTGACAGTATGTAAAATGAAAGCCAAATCAACTATCGAAAAGTGATAGGAGGATGTGCCATATCAACCGAATAAGGAGTTGAGTTGCCCTCACTTCGGTAGTATGTTTGATGTGCCTAGACTAAATGATTCTATTGGTGTACAATTGCATGTGGATGTTAGTGAAGTGACATCATATGGCCAGGTCCACTCTCTCAGCGACCGATCGAATCCTTTATCTACTGGGGATGAATTCCCAGTGGATGACACTAATGATAGGATAGACTCTGAATATGAAGATATGTTTTAAGTATCTTAACATGCTACGTATTATTTTAATGTATACTAGAAATAGAAGAACGTGAGACCTAATATTTTCAAAAACATTATTAAATACCATTATTCAACACCACGATCATATAGCCTTTCCCACAATTAAACATAGAGGTAACACCTCATTACTGAAAAGTTGATTAGGTACATGTACAAGGTTAGTTATTGTAGTCCACAGTTCAAGAAATAAAATATAAGTTAAAAATTTTCCAACTTCTTCATCTTCGATAGATATGATGGCCTTAGGCTTAATCATCATTCTACCCATCATGCTGTATGGTGTCTCCCTCACCAAACAAGTTTATATAACCCGACAGGACATCCTAAAGAAATGTAGTAGGAGTTTAGCTCGATGGACCAGCTCGTGGCCCTCTAAAGGTAAATAGTCTGATTAACGGTCCTAAGTGTATAGACATGAATCCCATGAAGTCATACTAGCCTATAGCATGCATCTACCGATGCTCCATGCAGTTCATCTACATACACATGTCATGCAACTCAAGCATAACATTAACTTCCAATTGGTGCAACTAAACGTGAAACTATGGTGGGTATAGATGCTCTTTAACTAAGGGGGCTAGGATCTCTACATCAATGGATGCTCCTTCAAGCGTAGTTAAATCAGCATCTAAAGTGTGGTGCCAAAAAACAAAGTGTATGGCAATCGACGGACCCCAATGCTCCTCAATGGACGACAATAACACACTAGCTACAACACATAATTCTATTATAAGATAAGGATGCCATAGAGATACCGCTAGTTCTGTGCACATAGTAGCCCCTAGTTGATCACTTAGCCAATATTTTAAAAGTATCCTAAAATACTATCAAGGCTGCACACTCACTTGTAATGGTGCCATGATGGTTGATTGGCCAAATTCTCATGGCAATGACCACTATGTCTTACGCAGATCGTCCAACCTATTTATCTTAAAAAATCGATAAAGTGAATGACAAGGAAGACATTCAAATGACCTCTATTAGGGCACATCACATCAGCTAACCTTTCTTGTGCCCGTCTATGATTGATAAGATCCCAAAATATGTCACTGTGAGGTTCATCGAGCGTGTTTAAATGTACATTGATTCTATTAGGGCTAATATTAAAGTAGATGTTGTGTACAAAAACTGTTTCCTGTTGATGATCTGCTAGGTTAGCATAGAACTCCCTCACTAATGGTACATTAGCATCGACCTTTGACTGTTTAGAGAACTAGGTCCATTACCATCGTGCTATCATAGGGGATAAGATGAGGTCATTCCTTAGTGCATCAGCTAAACCCCTCTCAAACACGAGTGTCCAATATTTGGTAACCTTCTTAACACAATTGGTAGCTTTTAATGATGCATATGTCTGATGGTTGTAGGATGGGCATGCTCTTTTTGTTCTTGGGGCCATTTCACCAAAAGAATCATACATGCACATTGCAAGAGTTATGTTAGGATAACCGGCCCAAAGGTCATCCAAAATGTTTAAGTAAAGTACCCTATCCATACTACTACGCAATCGTAGGAAAAACTCATAAAACAACTTAATGAAAAATATCCCAACACATATCAACGTCCATTTCAATCATCAAAAGGAGCTATTAAGCTAACGTGCACAATTCATACCTATAGAACATCACAAAGAACTCAACAATCAATTACTGAACATTTAAGTTTTGATAGCATTCACTTGGGTAACACCTTCTTCACATGTTCACTCAAGGTTCGTGAATTTCATAGTATGTGATTACTCCATCCGTTGGTAAATAACAATACACATTACATTTCTCTAGAGGTATTTCACTGAACAATTTATTTGTAGACATGTTATAGGCCATGGAATTTCTAGTGCTTTGTCATGTTCTTGTCCAAATACAACAAGTTATGTAATGTACTTCTATATTATAAACATATAAGGGTCTAATCGACACAATCCCATCAAGAAACAAAACTCCAATCACGCATAATTTCAAGTCATCTAGTGGCAATGGATAGGGTGCTAAATTTCAAGCAAAAACATAAAAAAAAAACCACAAATTTCAAAAATTTTCGGATCAAATGGAAGTATATTGATCACATGAAAAGAAATGGCAACAATATATGAAAGGAAATAGTTCAAATTCAAGAACTCTCAATTCACCAAAAGGTAATCCATAATCTTGTAAAAACTAATGATTTCTCCACAAATAATATCAAATGTATAAGTAAAATGCGAAGAAATTATGTACAAAGTACCTTACCAAAAGACATGGGAAAGCTTTAACAAATTTGGTGGTCAAATTGCGTCAAAACATCAGGCAGGCTGATCACGTCAAGACACGCAGATTGGAAGCAAATGAAATATTGTTGGTGTTGGACCCATTTAACTGCATAGCACCCGATGTCATTCTAGTCGTCTCGAAAACTAGAAGACACACCTAGTGCTAGGCATGACATTATTTACAATCTGCACATCACGCTGCAACATTGGGCGCAACATGCACACTATGAGGCATATGTTGCGTGCGACGTGCAAATTGCAAGGCTCATCACCCCTAATGTCGTGATGTACAACATTGGGTGCAATGACATGCCCACTTTGCACAAATCCTTGTGCAACTTTGGGATGGCTTTAGTTTTTCCATCCTAAAGCCATCCAAACTTCTCAGAAATCAATTCAAAATCTCTCCTCTAATTTTTCATTTCTCACTAAAAATTCCAACCAACCGCCCTCCACACCTCCATTTCAAACTCACACTGGTTCTACCGAGGAATATGCCTTCTGAGCAAGGTCAACTCCACATTTTAAATATACTCCAATAATATTGTGAAGCACATAATACCAAGTAAGTATTCAAGAATTTCTTCATTGGTTATCCAACAACTTATCGCGTGTGAAAAGTAAATTTAAGGTTTTTGTAATATGTATATTTAGCTAAAATTTGGAGTTCTTGAGCAACATGTTTGGATTTTTTGTAGATGTTACTTGTAGTTGTCAACAAAAATTTGGGATTTCCATGTGTTGAAAGTTTGGGTGAAATTTGTTAAATTTTTTTGGTGAAATTTGTTAGAGAATGAGGAAATAGTAATGTGTTTTAATGCTTGATGTTGCTTATTCAGCAGATTGAAGCTCCAAAATTTGGATAGTACTTAATTAAGAAGACTTACACATTTAGTGTTTGATGACATGCCACTTAAAGATGTTTTGGCCGGCTTTTCAAGCACCACCTAAATGATAGCCTTATATATGTGCAAATTATTTAATGGTAAAATTTGTTAGTGAATTAGCTAACATAAGGTGCTAATAATTGGTTTCACTTGTTCAGTCGAGATTTGGTACTCAAATTTGACAATTTAAGTATCTTAACATATGCACATAATATGTTTGATAAAATACCTTTGAAAGATGTTATTAGGTGTGCTTTGCTTATATATGTTACTTGTGCCAAATATATTTCATATTCACCTTATACTATTACGGCCCAATTTAACATTTTTTATTTACATGTATGCATTCTTTGCTTTTTAGTTTTTCCATTTAACCAACAAAATAGCCAACAAATTGAACAAATTTAAATGAATTTGATACCAATTCTTTTCGTTCCATATGATCAAACTGTTATTAACATTTAATAGGATCCTCATTGCCTAACAAGAACTAATTTGTCACGTGGTCATTTTTCGTATTTGTTAGTATTGCTAATTGTAAAATCACATATTAATTAACATTACTTTCATTTGGTTTATGTGTTTGAAAATGACTCAAGAAGCATATTTTGAGGGCAGAGTGGAACGTGGCGTTAACGCCCCACGTGAAAGGGGAAGCAAATGAAATGTGAACTCACCACGCTTTACACTTCTGTCATCTGTCCCCCGATTGACGATGACAAGACCCAACCCCTAAGTGAAATACAAGGTAATATACCTTCCACATCGGCACATAACTCCAACGAACCATCACAATCATCTGAAAGAGGGAAGGCCCCACTATAGCTACTACATTGGAGGTTGCTGCAGCTAAACCATCCCAAACCCAGGCAGGTAGGCCAAAATATGTGACACCGCATTTGTTTTAATAATTATAAATTCGATTCAATTTGTATATTATTAATCATGTGCACTCACAAACACAAAAAGAAACTACAATTCAATATGCCTACATTTTATTATCAGCCTAGAAAGAAGTGACAGACTTGATTAAGTCCATCATGTTTGGATATTATAATAAACTGTAGATTCATTACACCAACATCCCATTAGAACAAAAACAACAATGGTTTCGACTTTTCAAGGTTTGAAATCTCCAATTTCGAAAAAATGATTTGACAATTATCTGAACTATTTCCGTTCTGCAAATTCTAGTTAGAACCACGTATGCTAACTTGGTTTTCTGTTATAACTTGTATCCATTCCCCACATATTCATAGTTCTTGTACTCTTATGTCATCATGTTCGTCCATAAAATGAATTTAGTTGAGACCTGGGAGAAGAGGGATGAGATGTTGGGCAAGTGGACGAAGAATACATATAAAGCAGTATGAGAAAACAACCGAGCTAACTGGGTAGTTGACAACGCATTTTCATCCGATGTCTACTGTGGCAGCTCGATTTCAGTCACCGCATACAGTGAAAGAATGGTAAGTAAGAATGAATACCTGTTTAAGTACATTATCTTTTTGTACTCCCTCCATCTTCATTCTATTACCTTATAATTATCCTATTCAATGCAGGAAGCACAACTTGAATGGCCGTCGACTCCCCTTGAGGTTTTCTCTAAAGTTTGGAAAATTTTAGTTGGCAAATGGACAAGCCCTCGTGCACAATTTTGGGCAGTGAGTACAATTACTTAAATATGTCCATATTAAATATAATGTCATGCAACTACTAGTTGATCTTCTATGTCTATAGGAGATTATGTAAAAATTGCAACATGACTAAAATGCTACTGAGGACCCAGAGGCACAAAAGTTCAAAGGCGGTGGAACTTCATCTAACTCAACCAATAGCAATATGGTTGTCCTCAATGCATTTGGTGGCTTTAAAAAAAGCCACCTGCCTAGGATGGGCTCAGAGTCTTGGTCTTTCAAGCAACTATCCTATGGATCGACTAGCTCACCATTTCCTTACTGAACCCTAAGTTACAAGCAATACAATCTACACTGGAGCGTACTCAGCAATAGCTAGGAGAAAGAAATGTAAAATGAATAATTATAAAACTAGATTAGCCCAAATAAAGGCGATATTAAACAAATTTATGCACCTTACTTCTATAAAGCTCAGTCTCAACTCCCTAGATGACAATGAAAATGACGAAGATAATAAGAGCCTTGATAGTTAGATGTACAAGTTGTTTGTCTAGCATTTCCCATATCATATGTTTTCTTCACTTTGGAAAGGATGGGATTGTATAACACTTTTAATGTGAGTTTATTGTATGTAAATAATTTCATCCTTTTGGTGTTTTATATTTAAAATTACTATATGTTTTCATATTTATATATTTCTTATAGAAATTCATGTATGAAATTTGGTAATTTATTGTACAGGACTGCCACAAATTTTAACACAAATTTAATAGAATTTTCTCTCCAAAAAAAATAAAAAAGCAGTCACAAATCTAAGCCAAATTGTTTCAGAGAAAATCTATCCCGAAATAACCATCTCAGAATAGGCGTCCCAGAACACCCGTCCCAAAGCCATCCCAAAAGCACACAAAAGGAAAATCGTCCTAAAGCCTTGCCAAAAAAAAAAAAAATACCGTCCCAGCCCCATCACAAAAAAGTTGTTCCAGAGCCGTGCCAAAAAAAATTGTTCCAAAGCCATGGCAAATAAAGCTATACCAAAATCAGCCCAAAACAGTGTCAAATAAACACATCTCAAAAAGGGTAATCCTAAAGCAATCCCAAATTTGAGACAACTCTATTGGAGGCTATCTCAAATTTTAGACAAGATAAATATGGATGGTCGAAAAACCATCCTAAATTTAATTTGGATGTCTTTTGGCACTAAATATGTCCTAAAAAGCGATCTCAAATCCTAGATTTTATAGTAGTAGATCATGTATTGTCTACTTAAACACTATAAGGAACGTGAATACGACCATAATATGAAATAAAATAATGATATATCATGGAATATGGTTGGAGAAATAAACAACCCTGTGGTATCTATGTAGT
Organism: Avicennia marina; assembly: GCA_019155195.1. Classification (NCBI taxonomy): domain Eukaryota; kingdom Viridiplantae; phylum Streptophyta; class Magnoliopsida; order Lamiales; family Acanthaceae; genus Avicennia; species Avicennia marina. The sequence goes on along the minus strand of CM032754.1, from coordinate 12,503,501 downwards.
AGGGAGAGCAAATAATGTCATTTTGTTGATCAAGCTATTTGCTTCTTCGGTCTTCTAGTTCATATTTGTCAATGCAAAATTGTAATATTTATTACAATTTTAAGCATTTAATATATTTGTATCAGATGCATTTTTGAATGAATACTTGAATACTCTGGAATGTAAGTTCACTTAACAATCGATGAGCATCAGGGCTAGGGTAAATGTTTTTTCTTTCTTTTTTGCTACAATTAGACTCTGGAAACTAAAATTGAGTCTTAGATTTAAGTTCGTCTAGGACATAGAGGATTTGCATTGTTATTTGTATAATAATGAAATAGGAGACCTTACAATATACAATAATAATCATTAGATTAAGGGATTACCTTACTAAAATACTTCTTAAAAGGGTATGGAAGATTTGTGATTAAACAAAGATTCTAGCTCTTCTTTTCTCTTTGTAAGTACATTTCCCATGCCATTGTAATCTCCAATAAAAATTAGAAACTTAAGTAAAATTATAAATATATAGATTTTCATCAAACTATTACAACATTTTCATACAAATTCAAATATAAATTTTTTTCTTATATGTATATATAATTAATTATTTTTTAATTATTATACATATTTACAATCAAATATCAATACACACATATTTTTATTTTAAAAATTAATTATTATCTTTATATACTATAATATTATACATTTATTATTATATATTTTTGTACAAAAATAGCCTAGGAACTTTTCTGCATGCTTCACAGCTCATCAGCTGTCCCCTTTTTCAGTGGGTTTACTTCTCTTCAATCAATGGTCTCTTTTGTTCCCACATCTCACCCCTTGTGTCCGATTCAATTGTCAAAAGCGCAGAGACTTCTAATTTGATACCTTCTTGTGAATATTAAAATTACATTCCATGCAAATGACTAGTGAACGAGGACAAAAGATAGACCACCCTCATCATGTATATAATTTTTGATAAAAGTTTTACACACACAAACGGCTTTAAATATTTTTTTCCGTAATGGTTTTGAATAGAAAAAATTGATTGGCGCATACGTGTCTAAGTTTTATTTGATAGTTTAAAAAGAAGATATTGTTGTAATACTAAAGGGGTCCCACGTGCAGTAACCAGCAAGGGATGATGCATCCTTATCCTTTCGTTTGTTGATGATTACTTGTCTACTGCTATAAAACCTTAGGGAAAGCATCACATCAGAGGGTTGGGAATTGAGAAATGCCTATGTAAATCATCATTCACTGTGGAGAAAGGCAATGAGTGGTGAAATCAATTGTCACAGTGCTGCAACAGTCTATCCCCTACAAATTCCATCACAAAAACTTAGGCACAAAATTCACTATGCCGCACAGAATCATATGTCCAGTTCTTTGATTTTCTGATGAAAAACCTCAGTGGACTGGACCGAAGTTCTCGTTTTCTTTATCTAATATGCAATATGTTTTCATTCTCATGCATCGTTGATTCCCTGTGTTATTTGAAGGCAACTTAGGGTTTTGGGGCATTGGATAATTGTGCATAATGAATAATAACTAGCAACATAAAATAATCTTGACATTGAGCAGAGAACAAGGGATGGGCTGATCATTTTTCTTATGATATTTACTCACTAATTAAATTATATGGATTGTGGAACATAAACTTCGTCCACTGTAATCTGGTTCAGACTTGAATGAAACTCTAAAAAAGTGAAAATTATTTATGAAGCAGATAAAGTAAAAAAAAAAAAAAAAGAAAGGTCCACTTTTTGGTAAGTTTCTTGAACTTATTTTCATGGTTTTCATGTATTTAACCTCTATCAATTCTAATATGGTACTGTTCTTTGGAATCCTTTTACATGGGGCCATCGTAATTATCTTTGCACAATTTTGGGTTCTATTTAAGCCACTTTCTTTGCATAAATGTGGACAAACAAATATCAATCACCGAAACCCCTTGATGAACTTTTCCCTGTCGATTCTTGGAAAATGGGTTTTGTTGGTTTTAGATGAAAATGGGATGTGAGTTCGAAATTTTTTGCTTTGTCCATGGGGCTGCATGTATTAAATCAACTTTACACAAGCTTTTGTTAGTGCCTTCTGTCAAGATTGCGACTATGTCACCAAAATCATTGGCAAACGTTAGAAAAAAAAAATATATGGTCCAATATTTTTTCTCAAGCATAACTATTAGGACCACCTTTTTCAATATTGGGCACTTGGCTTTAGGACAAGTCCATTGAGAAAACATTAAAACTTTCCACCATGAAAGCCATTAGATTCTCTTCTGGACAAAAGAAGCTTCAACCTTTCAAGGACTAGTTGCTTCATCTTTCATTGCATTCGGTTTTCAGTTGACTGCAAGAGGGCAAATTGCATATAGAAGACCCCTTGTTTTTGTTTTTTTTTTTAAGCATAAATATTCAATTAAAGTTCTTATCAACCAAATGTGTGAAAGTCATGGACAATGACTGTATGTTCTCTCTCTTCGTTTAAATAATCAAAAGGATTAAAAGGGTATCCTATAAAATAAACTCATTCTATATCCACTTAGGTTAGAGGGGAGTGAAAGGGGACAGCCCTTTGCTTTTGATTTATTGAAGAAGGAGAATGAGATATTTAGTTGGTAAAGGAATTACATTTTTTGCTTTTAATTTTATCTTGATTAATAAAAAAATAAAATATAAGTTACCAACTAAATAATTTACTTCAATACGATTAGACAATTTTTAAAGTCCCCAACATATATCATTCTTTGATATCTATCTATCTATACTATATATTAAGGTTTAGTTCTAATTTTGATAATACAATATTAACTCATTACAATGTCTTTATTTTAATATTTCAAAGTTTTTTTCAATTCTCTTTTAACATGTATTCATTCTTTTTCTCATATTCTCTCCGTATTCCAACTTGCGCTTTTACTCTTTCTTTACTGTTATAATATCTACACTATCTATCCTAATATGAAGTGCTGGGCCTCAAAAACCAACTTGGTTGTCAATTGTAGGTTACTTATAATTTTCTTTTATATTTTTTTCTCCCTATCTCTGTTATTTTATTATATTTTTGTCTTTTATTTTATAAAATTATATAATTTATAAATAATTATACACGCACAGAATGTGTAACATTAGCTAGTAGTAAATTAAGGCTAAAAGCCTCTTTTTAGTCAAGGCTTGTTATACCAAAAATGACATTACTTCTTTATGTGTCATTTTCATCATCTCACTGAAATTTTATTTATCTCATTTTACTTTTCTAAATTTTCTTTTTATTTTTCCTTCAATCGCCCCTCTCTAATTTTCTTTCTCTCTCTTTTTGTTTTCTTTTATAAATGATATACATATTATATTTAAGAATATTATTAATTTATTTATAGAATTATGAATTCACGTCACCTTTATCACTAGTATCCATTATTAGTCGAACTAACATGCATCAGCTATTTTTTTTAGAAGATATATTCAAAAGAAAAATATTTATTAAAAAATAACACGAAAGCTATGATATGAAAAAATATATGTATAATTTCATAACAAAACAAAATACCATAATATTTCTTTTAAAAAAAATTGAAAGGGGTTGTACCATATTTACTTCTTCAAAAAATTTCAATAGCAATGTTTGTTTTTTAAAATTTTAGTATATATTTTTTAATATTTTTATCTCAAAAATTATATAAAAAAAATTTTAAAAATAAACTGTCTTCTGGCATGACAAGCCTCTGATGGGAGCCTCACGCCACGGGCTATTAGCTCATTTAAAAATTGTTTTTGATCCAATTGAATAAAACAAATGTAGCCAATAAGTCTGACATTAAATTTAAAAATTAAAGTTTGTACGAAAATTCAGACTCCTGCGGGGATGTGCTGTGTCTACACCGACCACACCGTAGTAACGCCCACGATCCGCTGACGCCACCTAATCTCCAAACGGCTCAGCTCAAGCCGAGCCACAAGACACGCAGCCGAATAATCTCCACTCATCACATCTCAGTTTTGGGTTATGACGAAGTTCATTTTACTGGCAAAGTACGCAATTTTTCACATCCATGCTACATTACGGGTTAGTTGGTCTCCCCATTCTACGGTATTTACACACATCCAAATTTTTACAAACTATATATAAATATATATATATATATTTATATATGTTTTACAAAATTTTATTTAAATCTAAATTTAAACATTTTTCTTTATTACATCTACAATTAATTAATTATTTTTCGATCATTACATGTATTTACAATCAAATCAACAATTATATATATACACATATACATTCACATTTATATATATATATATATCCTATAAATTTATACACTATAGTATCATCCGATCATCGTTACATATTAAATATGCATAAAAATAATCAAATTCAAACTATTTTAAAATTTTCCTTCCTCTTGCATATTATCACCAAACATAAATTTTTTGCTCATCAAAATCCTCTTCACTTTCATCCTTGGGACACAAACATAGCCAATAAATTTGGGTTAGACTCTTGCATGTTCAAATTAAACGTAGGTCGAATTTGATGAATTTAAAAAATCAACTAATCATGTTGAGATTAGAAACTTGTCTACAATGTCTGTATTATAACTTAACCCGCCAAATTATAATTTGTGTTGATCGTCATACCACACCAAGACTATAATTTCGGACACAACTTAATTCTAGCACAAAAATAATGAGTTCGTCTTATTTGAAATAAAATTGGACTGGACTCAAAAATAAACTAATCATATTCAAATTGAAGACTTATTTGAAGTAATTGTGCTTCAGCTCTTCACTGGCAAAGCCTACAGTGGACCAAAAACATGCATTTGCAATGAATTTGGGGTTCATTTCATGACATGAAATAAAAACCCAAACCCAAGACTCCGGCATGCAGCTAACTCCAGTCAGAATCTAACCCCAAGCTAGACCCCACTTGGTTTTTATTTAAGGACACTAAAATTGTGAAGGGCTAGACGGGCAGTGAGACAGTCTACTGATCTTCCCCCATCAACCCCACCCACCCACGCACGGCCAGATACCACCCCCCTTATATCTCCCTTCGGTAGATCAGTAGATGAACAATTTCAAACCATTGCCTCCCAAGACTTTGTTATTGAATATTGATTGAGCAATCATGCAACTAAAGACTGGGAGAGAAGGAAAAACAGTGCAAGCTCTTGATTACTTCTGCTTTTGGTTATTTTTGTGTTTGGCTTTTGTTTAGGCGATTGAGGGTGGGAATTGACATCAAGTTTTGATTTTATTTTATTTTATTTTTTCTTTTCTTGACTTTCTTGGGTTTTGGTTTTCTTTGCTTTTCTTTTCTGATGGGTGCAGAGGCAAAAGTTGTGATAGGAAAGAGGAATGGCGGAGCGCTCAAGAAAGGGAAAAAGCCGGGCAGTGACGTTTCCTGCATACGAAGCTGTGGTTTTTGGGATTGTTTGTGTCATGGTTGTTTGCCTGCCATCTCGTGAAAAACACACAGTCACACACCATCCAAAAACACACTCCGTCTCTCCTTGAGCTCCCTCTTTCTTTCTCTGTAAAAAAATAATAATCAAATAAATCTATGTAAGTTACAAGTTCCAGAAGAAGACACATAAGGACACAAGTTGGCGGTTTTCAATAGATCTGATATAGACTAGTGCAGTGTGAAGACTTGGCTGAGTCATCAAGCATGAAGAGACCCAGCAGTTCTGATTCCCTGGGTGCTTTGGCGTCCACCTGTCCCAACTCTACAGGTGCTTTTGCTTGAAACAAACAAAGAGAAGTTTTCCATTGAGCACTTAATATTAGTCAATTTCACTTTTAATGGTTCATTTTTAGTTCAAAAGATTCAAAGCATGATATGAAATGGTACAGTTCAAGACTCTTCTCCTTTTCTTCCTCCTTTTAGTAGTTTTCCTGCTCACCTGTTGGGGTCGCTCTTTCCACTTAGCTTAGTTGGGTTACATGTGAAGATGCTAAACTTTTAGTTTGGTTGCTGTAGATGAGCATAACCAAGGGAAGAACCCCACGTCAACGAAGGAATTTCAGACCATGTTGGAGGGCTTGAATGAGGAAGATTGTGTGGAGGAATCCAGCCATGTGTCAGAGAAGAAGAGGAGACTAAGTGTTGACCAAGTCAGGGCATTGGAGAAGAATTTTGAGCTTGAAAATAAGCTTGAACCAGAGAGGAAAGTCAGCCTTGCTCAAGAACTAGGTTTGCAGCCTAGACAGGTGGCTGTTTGGTTCCAAAACCGCCGTGCCAGGTGGAAAACCAAGCAATTGGAGAGGGATTATGCCCTCCTCAAAGCCAATTATGATGGCCTTAAGCTCAACTTTGAAAGCCTACAGCACGAAAATGAAGCTTTACTCAAAGAGGTGCCCCTTGTATTATACACTCCTTTTAAGATTGTGGTTTCATTTCATGGTCATGTTGCTTACTGATTCTTGTGCAATTGTTTTGTTTTTGTGTTGTAGATTGAAGAGCTGAAATCCAAGCTAAATGCAGATGGCAGTAGAGAGAGCAAACTATCTGCCAAGGAAGAGGGAAAGATGTCTGAAACTGAGGAAGAAGGTAACCTTGAAACTCTAGTCAATTCCTTTGCCAGATGTGAAGAAGGTGCCAGTGAGCTGAACTTTGAGAGTTTCAATGGAGCAATATTGGGGGTGGCCTCAATTTTTGGTGATATAAAAGATGGATCGTCTGACAGCGATTCAAGTGCAATCTTGAATGAGGATAACAACAATAGCCCAAGTGGAGGTGTTTCTTCATGTGATGGGATTCTTCACCACAGCCAACATCAGTTCTTGGGCTGCAGCCAGAATGGATATGCCACTTCTATTAACACAAGTTCCCATTTTTTAGACTCTAATGCTAGCGCGAGTACATTGGGAGATGGCCACCAGGCTTACCAGCTACCATTCGTTAAGAATGAAGAGGACAATTTCTTTGATGAGGAATCGTGCAGTAGTTTGATCTTTTGTGATGATCAAGCACCCTCTCTCCATTGGTACTGCTCTGATGAGTGGCAGTGAACATCAAAACTCTCTACCGAAAACGGACTGCCAAGGGAAAATAAGGCAAGAAGAAAGGGAAAAGTAAGATAAAAATAGGAAGCAAAAGCCATAGCCACGGCTGACCTTGTACTGTAAAGCCAAGGCTTCAGTTCCTCTCTGTGCTCTCATTGCATCAAATCAAGAAAGACGGTGTCTGGGCCTGTGGATGACGTACGGAGTTCAGAATTCACGTGGGGTTGTGGGCAGGGGGAAAGTGGGGGCCTTTGGTGGATTATCTGTAGCTGGTAAAATTGAAGCTCTCCTTTGGAATAAACTATGGGCGGATCTTCCCGCTTTCTTTATGCATCAGTTAGGCTTTGAAAAGGTTTCCAATGATGAAGACTTGGACTGGGGGAAAGAATTTGGTCTATGTGCGATGTCTAAAGGATTTCGGACTTCTAAATTTGTGACGAGAGGAAAAATATCTTTGCTAAGGGTTCAAGTGTCCCTTTCTTTTAGTGTATTTTGAGCATTGGATGTCATACACTCGAACAACTATTTAGATGGATGGTCAATTAATGAATTTGAATATATAAATAGATGATGGTTATGTTTATTTTCAAATTGCATATTTAAAAACATATTCCAATTGGGGATGGCGATGGAATCAGATTTCTGTCTCCCATTTCATCACCAAATACTTCTTATCGTTCAAACCCCATTCCTTGCTCTTGTTCCCTCCTCCCCTCCACTCCCTGACCTGATCCATGATCCACGACGGGGGTGCCCTGTTGAAAAGGAAAATTATCTATTTTTAAAATTAAATATAAAAGCTTTGATCTTGTATAAATATTAAAACTTTTAAAGTGTAAGAGCAAACAATTTCTTTCGTGTTATCGTGATCAAATACTAATTTAAATTAGTTAGTTTTCAAATTAATCAAATATAAATTGATATACGAAATTAATCACTAAACATTAAATATAATTAAATGTTAGCTTGTAATTTATTCAAACTAATAAGTGTCACACACTTTTAACATGTGCAAAGATATTTTACAAGTTATTAATTTATTATATTTTAAATAATTAAAATAAATTTATTTAATATTGAACTATAGAAATATTTAAAGTATAAAAATAAAAAAATGTTTAAAAATTTAAAGAGAAAATACAAATAAAAGTAAATTAGAATAAAATAAAATGAAAGATTAAAAATAAAAGAATGTAAAATAAGAATAATTATATAATTTTATATTGTATAACTTATTTTTCTTAAAAATATAGTATAAATTAGAATAATATAAATAAAATATATATATGTATGTATGTATGTATATATTAATTTTACCCAACTTCCCCTGCCCCAACCATGCAATAGTAAAATTAATATATACATACGTACATATATATTTTATTTATATTATTCTAATTTATACTATATTTTTAAGAAAAATAAGTTATATAATATAAAATTATATAATTATTCTTATTTTACATTCTTTTATTTTACACCCCACGGAGAGTCGCCTCTGTTGTTATTTTTAATTACAATTATTATATTTTTATAATTTTTATTTTTATCTCTCTTTTATCTTTACAAAATTCTCAATAAAAACACACTTAAAAATACACATTAAAAAACTATAACAAACATAACCAATATCATCATATACACTTTTATAATTTATATAATTTACTTGGAATAAATGACAATGTAATACTCAATGGGTTCTACATATCAAATTCATTTAATTTTTTAATTCTTGATCCAACGTTACCTTTGGATATGCAATCTTTATTTTGTTTTTAGATTTCAATTTGAGGTGGTAGAGGTGAGTATTAGCATCCCCACCGTTTCCTACAGAAATTTTCTGTTAAAGTTAAATCTTTAACAACATAATATATGCTATATTGTACAGAAATAAAAGATGTTATTTTATTTTATAAGTAATTAATTAATACGTCGTTTATATATTTTTTATCTTTATAATTTAGATGTTGGTCCTCTTTTCAAATTGGGTACCTAAAAGATGATATCATTTAATGTTTCCCAAGTTATATTTATTTTGCCTGCATAAAAAATTTATACTCTGTCTTTTTAGTAAAATATTATCACATTTGTTTCAGAAAAAACGTCAAAAAATATCACAATCCGCATAAAATAATAAACCCAAACAGTATTTTACTCAAATAAACATAAGATTAATTCACATGAATATTATAAATATATGTATATATATATATATATATTGTATTTCCCCAGAAGACAGAAAAATGCGTAAAAACATATTACCATTCAACAGACACATATATCATATTTAAAAGCCTATTACAACAATTTTTCATTTTCATATTTCATGGTAGATTCCTCTTATATTTAACTATATTATTAACATCCAACCCTTTATAATAATTGTGTTTGGTCTTTTAATATTTTGCCAATTATAACCTTAATTGTTTGTTTTAACTTCATATCTATCCTATTATAGAATACAAATAAAAAATTTTAATTTTAGTGTAATTTTATTTCCGTATTTAAATAAAAATGACGTAATCTTTGTCTTTATATTAAGGTTGTATAATTTGATGTTTGAGTATTAGCTATTTTAAATTATTATGATTTTATTCTATTAAATTAATTTTTATTTGATTTTTATGTATAAAGTGTGCACAATTACTAATGTAAGTACATATATAACACTTTTTCTTTCTAGATATTAATGCGAACACTAATGTCCAACCAAAAAAGAGACTGAGAGAGAGAGGGAGAGAAGTCAATAAATAAACATCACTAATTTTCAACTGTTGATTTGACTTTAATTGGCCCATCACATAAATATAAGTAAATCTATCTAGCTATTCGTGTAATAAACTTAATTAATTAATTAATTAATTAGTAGCTGTTATTACTTCATTTTCATTGTTTGATTAGTCGACCAGTAATAATAAATACATGTCTATCTTTGATTTTCAAGCAACTAACATAACTTTTTTTCTGAGTAATAAAACATAAATAATTATTTATATTAATATATTGTCTAGGAAAGTCAGTGATGCCATTTATCATTTGTCAAGTTGGAAACGATGACTGAAGCATGAAATTAATGTTCCTAATTCTTGACATTTTTGCCATGGATAATACATTATGCCTAAATGTAATAATCAACGAGATAGTTTAAGGTAGAATTTGCCAAATCAGAAATATATATCTATATATATACATGTCTAGCAGTCAAACAATATAAAGAAAATTAAAGAATAATATAACTCCAACAAGAATAAGAATAAATATCAAACAACATATCAAGAAAAGAATTATTTTTACAGTCATATTTCTAGTTTCTTAGTATTAGGCAGTCAAAAAGATTATATTAGTGAACGGATTCTATTAAAATCTAAAAAAAAGAAGTAATAAAATCTTAAAACCTAGTTGTGATTCCTCTTGTATCTAAAGATTCATGTTTTTATTATACCTATTTATTTGTTGTTAGATAAATCTTTATAAATGACTTTTAATTTAATTTTTTTTTTCAGGTAACTCACTTTAGTCATTTTAATAAAATTCTCAAAATGCTTCCTTTCATAAATTATTTTGACTATTTAATAAAACTTTTTGTCCTAAATATAAGTGAATTAAAACTAACTTTAATTTTTTTTTCTTTTCTTTTCATTACCATTATTTTAAATTCTTTCTTTTTAATTAACATTTCATTTCCTTTTCCTAATCTTCTTTTTTGTTACCTCTATTTTTTATTTGTACCATATTAAATATATATATACATATATATAATTAAGTAGTTTTGTTTTATTATTGAACTACTTAAAATATAGCAATTTTATATTTTATTATAATTAAAGAAATTATAATTTTTTTAAAATATGTGCATGCATTGAGTAAGTTTACTAGTTTCTATATAATAGATGGATTGATATAGATACACACACAACAAAAATGAATCATAAGTAGTTTGCTTTACGAAAAAATGTACAGTACCACAATTGATGATTTAATTCTTCTTCTAAAAGAGATGTTTTACACATTAAGTAGTTTGTGTTGCACTTCATGTGTGAATTTTCTTTGTTATACTTTGCATATCCAATAGTGGAGTTCATAATGATGATTAATGTTCAATTAGTCAGGTGATAGTGGAGGTCAATTTAGTTTAATTAATTTTTATTTATCAATTAATTAAGGTATAGTATTATGATTAAGACAAGCATGATATGGGTGGACAATTTTCTTAAGCAACTTGGTTAAGATAGGTAGGACTATAAATTATTTATTTACACAATAGATAAAGTTCAAGATACAATTTTACGTTCTAAAGCTGTATTTTCCAGAATGATTAAGTATTAATATAAATTATTTATTTACACACAATAAATACTAATAAAATTTTCACGCTCTATGCACGTGTGAAATTATTTATAAATTATAATAATTAATAAAAATAAAATTATTTAATATTAGAAAGTATAAAGAATATTTAAAATAAAGAAATATCAAGAGACTTTAAAATAAAAAAGAGAAATTTTTAAAGAATACACAAATAAAAATGTTAAAAGGAAAACGTTAACACTAAATAAAAAATTAGATAATTTTACATTGTGAAAAAAAAATATTTTACATAAAAAATATGAAAGATCAAAATAATTTAAAAGGTAATAAAATTTGAGAGAACACATGAATTGTAAGTTGTATGAAAAAGAGAAAAAATAATAATAAGTATAGAAGTATGTAATATGAGAGTAATTATGTAAATTTAGTTTGTACAATCAATAATCTTTATTAAAATAATAATACAATAATATATATATATATATATATATTAAGATATTGCTGCATAGGACTAGGAGTGAGATCGAGTCAAGTCGAGCTTGACTAGTGGTATACTCAAGCTCGATTCGACAACGTAACGGTGGAGCTCGAGTTCGAGTCGAGCAGATGAGCTCAGTTTGATCTTGAGTAGGTGAAGTCAATTAATCGAAAATGTATTTATAAAATAACAAATATTCAAAATACCACGGGATGAAAACTTATTTATAAAATTGTCATCGAGTCGAGTTACTCGAAACTTATCGAGTCGACACAGAGTTAACTCGAACTCGACTCAATAAGCCACTCGAGTAGCTCGAGCTCGCCTCGAGTTCGACAATACTCGAACTCGAATCGAACTTTGAGTTGAGCTCGAGTCGAGTAACTCGACGAGTCGAGTCGAGTAACTCGACTAACTCACAGCCCTACATAGGACACCATGACTCCTTGTGATGGGCCCAATCTAATTTAATTTCAAAAATATGTGGGTCAGCTTCTCCCAACTAGTCCACACCAGGGCCCAATAATATGAAAGGAAAATACGACTCTTCTCCTATTGGGTTTCTATTTTTGTCAAAACATACGTGGTTATATGTGTATAGTTATCTTCTTTAATTATACAATATTATATGCATATGCGATTAGCGCATTCTGTACTCACAAGGGAACAAAAGGAGATATAACTTTCAATATCAGAATTATTGCTGATTATTTTTATGGTATAAAAAAGTTGATATGACTTAAAATAGTAATTTAGCAAGTAACGTTGGTCTTTCACTGTCTTTTTTCTTCTTAATCAAATTTTAATTTTGTTTGAATATCTCACATCTTCTTTTCTTTCTTATCTCACGTTTCACTGCACTCACAATTTTTCATGTCTCCTGTTCACTTTTGTTTAACTGATTTAATAAAAAACTCATTTTTTTTAAAATCTATTCTTAAAAACAAAGTTTGGTGGGAAGAAGCATGTAGTGGTTATTGACTTTGTTTAATTTTGTTCATCTTTGAGTCACTTTCATCATGTACTAATTCCTTAAATAGCGTTAAATTAATTATTGTCATCCTAATGCATTTGTCACTTCAATAGCCTGCATTATGATAAGATTAAAAGCGAGTGATTGACAAGACAAGGATAGAAGATGAAAGGATAAGTAATTTAACTGGTTATTAATTCAGAGCAGACCCCACCAAGATGCCAATAATACAAGAATAATTATAACAGTCGGTGCACTTATTATTTCGTGACGAATCATGACAAAACTTGTACTTATCCCATTGAATTAATGAATCCTCTTGCAAAGGAGATTTTCCCTTTTTCTTTATCAAGGTTCATGTATTAAAAATATAGTTTTTTTTTATTACTTAACAGTGTTTATACAAATTGCAGACGATTTTCAAAACCAAACTCAAATTTGTTGAAACCCCCAAATATCGTTACAAGAGAACACTATTTAACAATGAATGAACAACCAACAACTAAATAATTGTTAACAGAAGAAATTAATATACATAGACGTCACATGATAATAAATCTTCTATATATCTATATATTATATATATAGCCAAAATTGATAACTCCTGTTCTTGCTCCTATCAGAAATACAATTTCACAAATGCCCAAATGGTTTTAAATCATCAACCAACAATCTCTTAACATACAACAAACTTGATTGTTTTGAGGAAACGTGCTCTATGTTTTTTTTTTTGTTTTTGTTTTATTTTTTCTCTCTTTTGAATTCTCTAGCAATTGTAAGTGTCCATTCAACCCCATGCTAATGTGATGATGCACCAGAAAAACTGCCCTAGAAAGGGTTAAACACCGGGGTCTGTACAATCCACTGGCTTTTTCCTATCTTTACAACATTGTTTTGCGCACGCAAGCACATGTGTGTGAGTGTGTGCATAAGGCATCTTCCTGGTATGTTGCTAGACGTTACCTGTTTCGACCTGCAAGTGTGATTTCAAGGTCGTATTCACCCTCATCATGATGGTCTTCCGCAGGTCGTCTCAATCTCTGAAATATGTCGTCCAGAGATTCAGAGGATGAAGCACGGTCTACGAGTTCGGTTTCATGGACCTGACGCAAAGGCAAGAACTTCTTTGCTTCTATGTTGGCTTTGAATGCTTGAAAACCTTGTTTCATCGACGCCCATTTTAAGGCCAGACCAGATGGGGTGCCGCCGTTGCCAGGCTGGGAATTGTCTGAGTCGAGCGAGGAGACCTTGCTGACTGCAATGCCCTGGGCTGGCTCAGTGTTGGTTGCTGATTTGCTTTGTTCTCTAATGGCGGCATACTTGCTGCTTATGGCTTCTTTGCTCCCAGAATTCTTTCCTGTGTTGTTTGAAGGCTTCGATGAACTTGCCTTCGTGTCCTCTTCGATCAAATAGGATGACCCCTTCATTTCAACTGCATTACCATCAGCATTGGCGCCGGGTTCAATATCTGTGCTGGCACCATCGAAATTTCTAGCCAATGGAATAACGTGTTCGCCAACTTTGCGCCCTTGTTCAAGCCAAGTTCTTTCTGTGAAAGTATAAGTAAGTGTTGACTGGAATGTCCTGCAACAAGAAGTATATTTGAGGTACCAAAGCAGACAAAAACATTTACCTTTCTTCAGGATAAGCATACCGGATGGATCAAACCCATCTGTATCATCTGCTTCCTTATGAAGTCCAAAAATCTTCCAGTTGCCAAAGAAACTAATAATCCGGTCAAAGAAGTTGCTTGCAACCAGGATGGTGTAGACCACCATGATGAGGGGGTAAATTGTGTTAAATCTGTGCCCAAAGAAAGGCACAGCATCATCAATCTTTCCCATGCGCTGCAACCATATTTCACCCAAATCAAGTAAGGTATGTGAAATTTCCAATCAGCCGACATTGTGTGGGCACCAGATCAGCTTACTATGCAAAAAACTAAATTAATGAAACAATGAAACTAAAGTGCAAGCAGAAACTGGAAACTAGTAAGCATACAAAATGGGGATGTCATAATCAACGTCACCAATTCTTCTAGCATCATTCTTTACTCTTAAACTTGATTAGCATCTGCAATTATTACATTGAGGCATTTGTTGACATAAACGTGCAAGTGTTTGTGTACACAAACTAAGAGGTGCAGTCGTGTGAATAAAACTCCCTACCTGCCAAACTAGAAAGTGAATGAAATAAATTTTTAAGAGATATGCACGTAAGGAATGATAAAGAACAATTTTGAAACCGAACCTTGTATCCACGCATGCACGGCTGATAAACAAAAAATATACAGGAAGGAGAAACACGTGACGGAAAACCTAACCTTCTCAAATATAGTTTTCTTGCCACCACCAAGACTGATAAGATTAAGAAAATTGTATGAAATTGGAGGCGCATAACGAGCAACCATCCTGACAGGGAGATTTCAAAAAAAGACTATAAACAACATGGATACTAAAACAAGAAAACAACTACTAAAATTATAAAATCTAAACCACAGTTAAAAGACAAAAAGCTTACGAGCATATCATTAGTAAGCTGACAGCATTCGTTTGTCTCGGTGTCAATGAATAGATCATTAGCCTTCCAACTTTGAACAGTGAGTAATACGTGCAGACACACATAAACATCAGAGGGACAAATGCAAAGAGCTGGTGACAACAGCAAAGAGGTGATTATACAGAAATAACAATGTATGAGAGAACATATGAACCTTGGTCTGAAAACCAATAGCATAATAGATTTCAAAAGCTAAATAGGAGAAGAAAATTTCAAAACAAATGCATATCCTTAGCCTAATGGGAGTATGAAGGAAAAGAAATAAACAGAAGGAATAGTTATTTAATATCAGACTCCACAAATTAACCAATTTCAGACAATTCAACACCAAGAATCATGGCTCATGGGTAAATTAAAATAGATCATTATGTAGTCAAGAGGCATTATCAGAAACAATCATCATGGAGAATAGCACATCCACAATCAATGAAAAGGTAAACCCACAGAAGATGAGGAGTAGGGAACCAGATATATTAATCTGAATTGATTGACTAGGTTGGGACAAGCTAACAGTTTAATTACTTTGATTTTTTTGGTTTTTCACTATGAACTAAGAAAACAATAAGTTCCTCAAAGGAACAGTCTATGAAGTTTATATTTCTTTCTTTTGCTTACTCACTTTGTCTTAAAAGGTAAGTAAGTCTATCAGCTCAATCTCCCGCCAAGTTGTCCCCCTAACCGATTCCTAAGTTTTGCAAAATCCATCATTTATTTTCATCATCAAATGAATTCTTCTTTAGGGTAAGAAGGAAAACCGTTAACCAGTGAAGTAACATACATTGATATGGCCGAGAGAAAATTGAATGCAGCAATGATCCAAAGATATATTTCTCATATTAAAAATATAGATGTCCACAATCAACAAAATCTTCACATTGTATGACATTCAATGGCAGATTTATTAAGCTGTAGTGTCCTATAAAAGATGTTACACCACGGCAACAACAAAATAGTGCACAAAAGATAAGAGAATAAGGGAAAGTAGCATGAATATGTACCTGCACCAGAACTTCAGCTTTTCCTACAGATTTTATGAGTATAGAAAATAAAGATAAATCAACTCCACTGGTTAGTAAAGTAGCCTCAGCCAGGAGAATTGAGGCTGAGATGCACCCAAGAATGACAGCAAATATTGTTTCCACTTGCTTTTGCAAGATACAGCGCCATAGTAATTCTGGGAGCAGAAAACAAAGAATGATCAAATCCAAGAAGCCTAGGCTTAGATTGAAGACTTCCTATAGACAGGGAAGCACAGGTAAAACACGGGTAAAAATTAGACAAAAACGTAATGGCCATGTCTGCATGCTGTTGACCCTTCAAAAACACACTCTAAACGTTCAGTACTTCAAAAATAACCTTTTCTATTTCTTTTATGTAGGCACACATATTCAAAATTTATTCATTAACCAATCATTATCCTATAACCATATACACATACTTACTTCTGTATAAAATCATATCATATAAATTAGTCATTATCCTTACACACTATTACATTGTCATATCATTATAGAATGTTATATGTATATATAACATAAAAACAATCAAATCAAGCATACATAATTATTACTTCTACACTATTCATAAAAACATACACTATCGGTAACCCTCCAAAAAAGAAAGTCTAAGCACACTACCAGTATTTTCAGAACAATGATTGATCCCAAAATTAAAGAAGTCCAGATAAAGGGAAACAACATATTCACCAAATAGCCTCAATCTAAACAGTGCTGAATAAAGTACACGATCATGAAGTCAACATCATATCTCATGCATTAAACAGGGGATAAAAGCACCATATTCAAGTCAAGATCAGATTTACACATCATGAAACAATTCTTCCTTTCTTCCTTGCTTCAACATTTTTTTCTTAAAAAGGTAAATTCTTTGTCAATATTCTAATTCAAATGCACGTGATCAATTACCAAATTATTACCTGAAATGTCAAGGAAGGGCCCTAATGTACCAATGCGTTCAAGTCTAAAGCTTGAGACAAATTTCCTGTGAATGTAAGAGTCCAAAAGTCAACCTAACATGAGCAGTAAATAAGACCTAGAGCATTGAATTATTGCAATACAAATAAAATACAAGCTCAGTCTAGCGCCATGCCTACAAACGAAAAGTTACTGAGGAGCAACTGGTTGCCATGTTGAAAATAATTGACAGTCTCTATCGTTCATTTCAAAACAGAAGCAGTAAAAATGAAGTATTTAAATGTGTGCATCAGTTCAGTTGAGGAATAAACTTTGGGCATTAATCTAAGCTGAAGAAGGCAAATGTGCAAACCATCCAGTCATACTGCGTCTTTCATAATTCTTGATTGTATCTTCTAATTCAAGGGCCTCCATGACATAAGCTAGGTACTCACTGCAAGACAATAAATCTTAATAAGCAAAGGAACAGTCATATGTATTACAAGGGGGCAAAATAAGAAATTAAATTTAAACTAGATGACCATATCTTAAGCAACATCCTTGCCAAACTAAATAATATAAATATTAAGACATAACCAACAAAAAAGGGCATTGTGATATAGGAATGACAAACAATCAATTGAAGCATGCATAAATAAATGGAGCATAGCATTCTACGAAGCATAAGTACGTAGTACTTTTGCATCAACATGCAAATAATGGCTATACCTTTTGCATCTGTAATACTCCTCTCGAGCTTTCTGTAGATGTCGCCTTAGTGTTGCCATTGATTTCTCATCTGTATCATAGTCCATGTCATTTTCTCCCAATCGACCCCCTTGTGGCTTGAAGGAAGGATCTCCTTTAAACTGGACATAGAAAACCAAATTGAAAATACTATAAATATAACTACATGAAATGGAATCTTTATGCAAAGCTGTATATGGAAAATAAGTACCATTTGCACTAACATATTGTCTATGACATCCATGTAAGGTCGCATTGGGTCACGCTTGGACATCTGTTTCGATGTAGCCTGAGCAACCTAATAATTCCAATCGAAATGGAGAACAGACAGAAAATAAAAAATCAACCAAAATCCTGGTTTGGCCTGCCAGGGCAGTCGTAAATATGATTATAATGGATCTTATAATAAGCCAAGCTTCAGATGTTTCAAGAAGAATTTTTTTTCCCATCTTTTTCAGTATTATTTTAGTGGCTCATGTTTGAAACACACAAAAAGGGGAATTCTGTGACGCATAGAAGATATTGTTTAGCCAAAACAATGTCTAAATGCATGCTAAGATAATATCATATAAGCATATGCCAAAACGAGAGAATTCTGAGATGGTTTGCTGCACAACGTCATCTGAGCAAACAGATCCCATTAAAATTTATTGCATGTTAATTAAAATGCATATAATTAGAGGGCTGAGGCAATTCCAACTATTGAATCCTTATAAACTGAATGCACATTTGAAGTATATTAAGTATGTTCAAGACAAGGCACAAAGTCGGGTAAAGGTTCCCGCAACAAAAATATTCATTTTGAAACAGACGGCCTTAAAGTTTCTAAACAATGTATATGCAAACCTTTGGAAACACTAACCACAATTGCATTTGATAACTCTTGGTGAGCGTCATCTAGTTTCAAGGCTATTTTGGCTATCTTGTGTGAGAGAACCTTGTGGCGAGTGGTCCAGTCAGCATTTCTCCAAAGACTTTTTGGAATCTCGCTCAAACCAAAACCAAGAAGAAATGCACCAGTGACAAGTCCAAACGTATTAGAGCAAGCCATTGCCCAAGCCAATATACCTTTACCACCCCTGCCAGCAAAGAAGTCAGGAATGAAGAAATAGATACAAACAAGTCATGCTCCAGAAATCAGTGAAACTAAGCATTCCTAGCATCACGCCAATCAGTGAAACCAAGCATTCCTAGCAAGTATCAAGAAAAGACATTTAGTTAGAGATACACATTCTGAGAACCATGTAATCAATGCAGTTAGAACTGATTTTAATGATCTATCATTCAAAGTCTAAATTCCTATAACTTTCGGGTAAGACTGCTGCCGCAACCAAAAACCCAAAAAGGTATTGACAAAGACTAAAGAGCCAAGTTATCCAGAAGAAAGGACTAAAGAGCCAATTACTCTTATTTGTGTACCCATCAAACAAAAACATCCACCCATCTTATAAACAATACAAATTTTATCTCAGAAATCAACCACAAAAGTATACAGAAAGAAGCATGCAGCTTTGATAATGGGAAAGAATTTGTCACTATCAAACTTCTCAACCTTGTTGAGTTGTAGCCACGTGAACAGAATGTTAAAATGACATACCAAACATACAGAAACCACTATAAGACAAGGCATATTCTATTACTACTGCAAGAATTATTCTTACAGTTAGTTAGATCAAAAACATGCAGAGAAGTCCAAACACCTAATCAACAAGAAAACGAGCATAAAACTATTAAATAAATTGGTTTCAAGAGACAGAGACGAACCGATGTTTATCCATAGTAAGTAGGAGAATGATTCCAAAAACACCAAGGGCACCCACAATTGAATAAAAAATTAAGTTTACATGTAAGCTAGTCTTCAATCTTTCCGTCATGGTAAAGTCACCAGCATCTTCATAACCCTGTATGAGGGGCACAACAAGCCTGCTCACAAAGGAAGCATATAATGAATTATCTCAAAATAAAGATATTTTCATTAAATACATGTTGAGAAACAATCGTGCCATCAGATGAATATAACCACTAAACAGTTGGATTTGTTTGACGATACAAAGCCCCTATGAGGAAGTATCAGCAACCCTGCTCCCAATTTCCCTTGCCCCAAGTTTCCTTTTCTACTTCTTTCCAAAACAAAATGTGTCCCATGGACAAAAGATTGATGGTACTCTGTAAATAATTCAAATAAATTGCAAAAATATCAAAAACATATAGATGACCAGCAAGGTTACACACGATTACTTCCATCAACACACGACTAGAAGTCACTAAACAAGAAGAAATTAGCAATTTAAGACAATAAAAATGTGTACATAAACAAGACATGTCTTAGACAATAAGTTTCTTTACATGGCTGCAAAGGAAGGAGGTGACCTGTATGAACTCTTCTTAATCATAACTTTCCAAATGATTTAATTAAAGAAACAGCCAGGGACAAACAAGATTGTAAACTCTTTAGAGTCCATTCCTTCAAATCAAATCAAAGAATCTAAAAATCATTTTTTCTCTGGTTGTACTCAAAATAAGAAAAATATAGTGTAACAAAGACAGTAGATCATCATCAGGTCAATGAACATACAAATAATTTTTTCAAATCTCAAAATCCAACTGAAATTTAAAATGATCAATAATATATTTTCTTTACTCCAAACTGGAGAGAGAGAGAGAGAGAGAGACTCACACAAGATGCATCAAGAGCATTAACTATTTTTAAATTTCATATTACTTATTTATGCAACTGATGACTGTTGAAACCAGGCAAGGGAAAACGCATCAGCATCAACATATTTCAATATCACCAAGGCTGAAAATTAAGGAAAATAAACAGAATCAATAGAAAGGACTCCTAAAATATGCGGCTATCTTTTTAAAAAATAGGGCAAAAAATGAAATGAAAATATAGTTTCAAAAAGTCATACCATGTGAGCAAAAAAGTGCTCCAGTATGACCAACTCCAAAAGAAAGAGATGCCTCTATTTTCATGACCAATTATAGCCTGCAGGATAAGAAACAGTATAAGGTCTGCCAAACTAATTACCAAATAGAAAAAATTAGAAAACTTTCTAAGTTGAGATTGAAACGGTTGTAGAGTAAACACTCTGACACCTTGATGACTAGAGAAAGGAAAGATGAGATCCATAACAATCATAACTAGGTCCTAAAAGCAAGCTACACTCAATAAAATGCTCTTACTGGGCTCAACTAGAAGTCTACAACTGTTCAATTAAGTTATATTCAGGATCAGATTGTCAGTTGGCCCAGCTTGAACTCAGCTGATCAAGAATCCTTTAAATCATCTTCAAGCACAACTAATTAGGCTAAAAGAATTAAAGGTAAAACAGATAAATAAAACTGCTCCCAAACTCATCTAATGTTTGGCAAACTAAACAAAAAGTAACCAAAATTACTAATAATACGGTTAAATCAAAGGGATAAAATTGAAAAATAAAGAATTAAAGATTAACACAGACAGAAGTTAAAACAAATTTTTTCCAGCTCAAGTTACCAAGTACCAACAACAATGGTAAAAATATATATAACCCTAACAACAACAATATAAAATAAAGCGACAAATTCAACCTGGAAAAATAATTTAATTAGTCTTCCACTCACAAGCCCGTGAAGTCCATTCAGGTTTATTAATGGATTAAGGCAACATGGGAGTTTCTACATCACAAGGATGTCTGTCCAGATTTATTCATGTATTTGAGCATCATGGGAATTTCTGTCAATGTAAAGAGGAAGATGTTTCAGTTTTATTAGTTTATTGGAGCACAATGGCATCTAAGTCCACGGCAGAAATCCTCTGTCTATTTGACCGGACACATAAGAGCACGAGAATTTCAGTCTCCTCCAAAATTCAATCAGTTTCAAGCACTACATCTCAGTGTATATACAGTTTTATATTTTAAAATGGCAAAGAAAAGAAGCCAATACTACTTTTTCCCATCAACGATATTCTTATCCTTCAAAACAAATAATTCTACGAACTAATTAGCCCACAACTAATGTGCATGTGAAATCAAAACAAAAACTCATCCGTTCACTTCAATTAGACTACCAGCTACGCCAACAAACAGAAGTCCAACCCAAACGTGTCATCCCAAAAAAAAAACCCGGCTCAAATAATAAGTAAATTACCAGGACCTAACACAAACACACGCATATATTCAGCTTCGTAGAATCTAACTTAACCGAAATTCAGAGCAATTCCACACATGCATTCGCAATTCCATCAATAATGCTGCAAAATCGTAAAAACTGAGTGCGAATGAACCGGAATTTACCGTCCAAATGTCGGCAGGGACAAGAATGATTACGGAAATCGAGCAAAACCAAGTATATCCAACCGCAAAAAACACGTAGCGTGGCACGCCCGGTCCGGAAAAGTATTTAAGAGTGAAAATTACCATTCCTAGGGTTAGTGGCAGCGAGATCAAATAAAATACCCACATCTTTTAATTTCTTCTTCTGAAAAAAAAAATCCTCGCAGAAATTAAATAATCGATCGGAATTATAAACACAAATTAAAGGGATTTCTGCTCTTAATTTGATTTCTATTTCCGTGAATGAATTTGGGAAGCTGGATTTATGCTAAAGAAGTCAAATTCCCATTGCCAAAATTTGATGGAGTTATGTACAACTAAGCTAAGTTTGACAATTTCATGGCTGCTTATGGGCCCAGTTTGTCGTTGACTAGTGCAGTGTTTGGGAAACGCATCTTAATTAAAAAAATATATACAAAATTATAATAAATAAAATAAAATAAGTGATAAAAATAAAATAGTTGAAAAAAGAGAACATGTGAAAAAACAGATTGTTAAGAAGAGATATGAAAGAAAGGCTCGTAATAAAATTAATTAGAATAAGGATGGATAGTAAAATATAAAATTAAAAGAGAAATAGAAACATAATTTAAAAGTATAATGATTACAGCGTATATTTTTTGAATATATGAATAAAAATAAATATTAGTTATACTTTTAAATCTTTAATGATAATAAATATATTATTTAAAGTTTCAAAATATATAAGAAGAAGAGAGAATAAATGAATTGAAAATAACAATAAATAATTAGAATAAGAATGGATATGAAAGATAAATTGTTAAGGCTTGTGACACAGAATTGTTTGGCTGCATTTTTTAATGCTATTAAAAAACTAGAGTGTATTTCAAAAAATACATTAAATGACTAAACAGCGAGAAATCTCCCACGTAATAAAATACTATGGATAATCAGCCTTATTGTTAACGTTACGGCGTATCTATATAAGTAAATGAAACAAATGAATTGGGTTAAGTTTGATAGGTCGTGTTTGGGACGAAGTTCAATTGAATAGTTTAATTAGTTGAAACTAAATCTAACTAGATTCAAAGAGAGAGAAAAATATGAATTTAGTTGGATTGGCACACGTTAATTAGGTCGAGTTTGTATGATCCAAGGTTAAAAAAATAATCTTGGTTTTAAAATTTTATTATATAAATGCTATTTCATGAATAACAGTATTAAAAATGAACCACCCATTTTAAACTAAGACTTGACCCATTTCGAACTCAAAGCCACGTTATTTGCCATACAAACACGCGCAGAAGTCCATGTAATATATTTCATTATATTAATTTTTAAATTTTTATTTTTGGTCTCATGCTGGGGCATGAGTTTAAGAATAAAAACCAATCGACGCAAATGGCTCTCTCCCTCGTTCCATTCGTGCGAGTGTGACGTGGGTCTTTTCAAAAATAGTTTTTGTCTTCCTTTTCAGTTGTGTTTATTTCAATCAGTGTCATTATTTATTAAACTTGGTGTTTAGTAGTCGCCAAACCCTATAATCAACGTTCTATCTACTGTTAAACTAGTTGTTTAACTTATAATTAAATTAGCTACCCAAGCTAAAGGTAGATTTGTCAAATTATTCATAAACTTGTCCTGTTTATGATGTATGCTAACATCAGTGGTGTATTTGTGGAGTTCAACAGCCAATTTGTTTTCAAACTATAATATGCATACAAATGTTTTAAATGTTTCTACACACACCAGAATTTCAAATTTTAACACACAATGTATTAAGTGCGATATTTTAAAGATTTTAACATATATTTGAAATTGAACCATATATGAAACACAATTAAGATGAATATAACAAACATTTGTGACAAAAAAAAAATGATAACAAACATATTCAAAATATTTATTCAAACTCAAATATATGCGAACTCAATGTAAAAGTTTTTATTTCAAAGTCAGTCATTTTTTTCGTAATCCTAACAAGTAGGCATTAATATAATGCCTTTACCTTTTATACATTTTTTTTTCTTTCTCTAATTTTCATTTATATAATATCTTCCCTCAAATTAAATTTATCGTACTTTTAACTTTATCTTTTTTCTTACTTTATAGGTTGATGCATCCAAGATCGACTTAATATGTAATGGCATAATACTGTAGAGGAAAAATGAAAATGAATACTAAATATACATAGTTCAACAAATGACGCCTACATCAACAAAGTGCCATTTCGTATTTTTACTAATGAGTGTTGATGTGCCAAATGAATTGACTTTCCACGAATCCACTATTTATGAACTACCCACAAACATGTAATGGCACCATTGTAGATTGTGGTTTCAAATGGCTATGGAATGCTAGCTATTTTTCTTTCTTTGTTTTCCATTGTAACTCCTATAATGTTCTTTCTTTCTTTTCCTAGTGTCCATTAAAAGTGCCTTACTAACTACCTTGCTTGGGATTAATGCTTACTGCCTTGTCCGTGTGGCTCCATTGGCTGAACCACTAAAGCGACCAAAGTGAAGAGTGTTCGAGGAAGGATGCTTGAGACACACACCCTTTGCCGCCTTTGGGTAATGTTAAGTCACTCAATCAACTAGATATCTTCTTTGTATCCCTTTTTATGCTCTTACTTGGTCACTCTGGTTACGACTAATCATGACCAACTTAAGTCGAGTCTAGGTAATGGGATTTGAGGGCTACATCACTAGTCACCTCATAGACTAAGGACATCATTGGCTTTAGATAAGGTTACGTCAAATTTTTCACTAAAGATATGGAAGCCGCACATCTGTCAAATCAGGTCTTTTAATTTTTCTAGGAGATTATGCCCTTTCATATTTTGAGAGGCCATGTTTTATATGTAACTGCCCTATATATATACTTGTTTGCCTATACATCACTCACTAGGAAATAAGTCAAAGCCTTAAAGCAATCTCTCTTTCACTGTGTCTAATTTTCCTTCTAACAATGATGCTTCCAATGCTCCATATGCCAAATTGACCAATTCATAAACTCATCATGCTAGAGAGATTAAGTTCACACTGGATTACATTGAAAGATGGGAGTTGGAAAAAATGAGACTTGAATTGAAAAGAACTTCAGAAATGCCGCCACATTGAGTAAGAGATGGAAGAAAGACAACCTTTTCTTCAACAGGAATATCAAATGCTCCTTAGATAAACTATTGCAAAAACTCAAGAGAGTGTAGTAGCCAATAGTGCTACTCCAGTAAGTCACTCCTTTCCAAATTTTTTATATTCTAAGGAAAGGCATGAAGCATTAAGAGTCATAGTTTGTGGAACACTCTCTAAATACCTTCAATTCAATTTTGACTAGATCGATCATGCATATAACCCATTTATTTTCATTTATTGTTAGAATGGCAAAATAAAACACCTCCAAGTATCAAAAGAACTAAGACAAATTATCTCATCCCATGGAAGAATTCAACTTTTTTGAACTTTATCTCTATAGGCATGCCGCATTAGGGCAGGAAAGAGTGCATCATGGACTATTACGTTTCTCCTCTTTGTTTATTTTGTGTAAGGCTGGGATTCATAGAATTTGCAATTGATCTATGGTAGTAATTATTATCACTGAGATGATTACATCTATTTTTTGTAGATCTCGAGTCCTTAATCCATCAATTTGCTACAACAATTTTACAATATCTCATAGAGACAAAAGCATTCTCCTATATTTTCACACCTGGAGGACCTAACTCATGTCCACAATGAACTTCATCCCTGCTTTCTTTTGCATGTAAAAATGCAAATATCTATGGGTAAAATAGCACCACAGAATGATGATACAAGCACTTAGAGATGAACTCCAACGCAATGTGGACGAATTTTGTGTCTTAGCTGCATAACCAAACCAATAAGGTTCTTACTGAAAGGGCACAAGAAAACAAAAAAGAGATCCAGGAGTAGGGATTAATGAATTTAGAGTGTAAACTCAATGCTAACATCTTTCATCCCCCCAACCAATTGTCCTTCTCCTTTTGCCTTGTTGACCCTTCCTCGCCATAAAGTTCAATAGGAAATAGTCCCACGAGATTCTCCACAATAAACCTATAAAAAAGGGGAGGTGTTTCAGTATCATCTCCAATTCGGGTTAGGAGTCATAGACAACCGTTAGACCCCTTTTCTCTCATGTACTGCAACCAATATGATTCTTTAACAATTTCACCTTAGGTACTCAATAGCAACAATTCAATATTTGATACTAAAGTCCACAAAGTATTTGCTCTTAGCACAATCATTCCTTTCACCAATTCCAAGCTTCGTAAAGCCTTGAATGTAGCAATCTAGGGGTGGCAATGGGTCGAGTTGGCGGATTGGTAGGTCAAATCGAGACTCAAGTATTACACCTAACCTATTGGCCTAAACCCGACCTGCCAATTTTGTGGGTTACCCGAATCTAACCCACCAACTTGCCGACAAAAAAATATATTTTTTAATTAAAATTAAGGCTTAATATCTTAAATATTTCCAATTTTACTATTTAAGTTTATTTAATTAAATTTTTATATTTATATAAATATTTATTAAATTATTTAAAATATATTCGCAGGTTTATGGGTCACTCGGTGGGTTAACTCGAAATTGACCTGTTTATCTTTTTAGGTTTGTGAGTCTGACCCCGAATCCATGAAAGCTTGACCCAAAATCTATTAATTTCAGATTAGGTCAGAAATTGCCACCTCTATAGCAATCCTCATAAGGGTAACTTGCATGACCATGCTTCGATGCATATACAATTAGCTTATTTCCTCTTATGAACTCCAACTCATATGCATCCAACCACTCACCACCACCGTGTTCTGAAAAATATAAGCTCCACAGCTTTATATTGAAGTTGCTCAAACAAAGAATAAAGTGTTCCCAATCACCAACATGTCGATCTACTTCACTGAAGGTATGACTCTAAAGTCTAGCTTCGTAGGCCAAGTTTGGGCTCGCTGGCTCAAACTTGAGGTGAGCCTATGTCATCATCCACTCCCAAAGCAACACAACTCGAACCCTATCCTCCACCTCTTCCATGCCTTAAGACTTGTCAGGTGTTTATATCTCTCCCTCCTCTTACTCTTGTATTCCCTATTTTAATATACATACCACTTTTTAGAAATAAAATGAAATTTTTATTCATTTTATCTACATCTACAAATATGCCAACAAAACATTAATCATTCTAAGAAAAAGAAATGAAAAAAAACTTCAAACATAGAAATATTTCAACACCTGGGCATTCCAAGGCCTATTTAGTACACGGCCTTCATAATCTCCAATCTTAGAAACTCCTCATCCTTAACAACGATATAGGGGTCTTTTCATATTAGATCTAATTTTCTAATGTTCTTCAAGAGATCAACTATTTTGAGGGCTTAGTCTCCTACCCTCAATCTCTTTGGAGTTACCTCCTATTGAACAAACTGGCAATTCTTTGTTGATACTTCAACATTCTCAAGCAAGCCATTTCACGCTTGTTTTCCAACAAGCCCAGATTGTTGTGAATACTCACTTCATTTTGAATAGGATGACAACAATGGACACTGATTGAATCCCGGTGACTTTTGGTGGAATGACTATATCTACCTCATAGACTAGAATAAATGAACTTTCTTTTATGGTTGAATAAGGTGTTATTCGATAAGTCCACAACACCTTGGGTAGACTTTCTATCCAAGTTCTCCCTACCTTGTCTAACTTCACTTTGAAACCTCTAAGTAGTGTTCAATTGGTCTCCTAAACTTAGCCATTAGTTTGGGGATGGGCTACCGAAGTGAATGCTTACTTTATTTCCCATTTCCCACACCATTCTCTTATTTTCCTTCTTTGAAATTATCTTCCATTGTTAGTAACTATCTCCTAAGGTAGTCCAAACCAACATACCAAGGTTTGCCATATGAACTTAATGACCACCGTCTTTGTAATTCTTGTTAAAGGTTTAGTCTCGACCTATTAGTTGAAGTAGTCCCTAACAACAATTAAAAACCTTCTCTACCCGGCGCTAAAGGGAAGAGTCCCATTATGTCTAAATCCCATCACATAAGTAGTAGAGAGACACGTGCTAAGCTCTTCATAACTTCTATTAGAATATGAGTAATGTTTATATGCTTGTAACATTTAATACATTTTCTTACATACTTCATGGTATCAAATCTTAGAGTAGACTAATAATACTCGACTCTCAATATCTTTCTAGCTAAAGTTCTACCACTCAAATAGTTCTCGCGATATCCTTCATGGCTCTTTTACATGACATGGCTAGCCCCCTCTAGTACCAAGTACCTTTGTAACCATTGCAAAAATCCTTTGCAATAAAGTGTATCCCTTATTTGCATGGAGCAATGTGCTCGAACTCCATCTTACTTGTTAGTAAGGTTACTCTGATTGTTTGGCCCTTCTAATCACCCTATTCCATACTGAGTACTTAGTACCCCAGTAGCTATTAGAGGACTACTCATAAGGTGACACCTTTACACATAGGTAGATTAAAACTCCCAACCAACTTATCTAGTTCATGTGCCTTCTAGTTGTTGACCCATGGATCTTGATTAGCCTAAACTCCTAGCACTTTGTTACCAACTCTCAAATTACCTTTAAATAAAGCTTCATTTATTCATCTTTAGCAGCATAGTTGCCTTGGAACTACTGATACAGTAACTACAAGTTTGTATGAGCCATGACCACCATTGTATTAAGGTAATAAGCCATTCTTAGATCCCACAGAAGCACCTCACACTTAGTCTCATTATTGAACATGTTAACATCAAATTTTAGCCCATTCTCAAAATGTCCTCTTTTAAGCTAATCAACACAATTTCCACTCCACTTGCAGCTAAGGTCAAAGACCCATAAACGTACAATCTTTATAGTATAAGTTGCACTTTACTAGTTATCTCTATGTTGAAATCCACTGACGTCTGGGCCTTCATAGCTGTCTTGGTTGATATTATATATCAAATTCCCCTAATTCAAGAACCAACCTCATTAGCCAACTAGATGTTTCTCCATCTTCTAAAATCCTCCTCAGAGGATAATTGGTTATGACAAAAATGAGGTAAGATAGAGACTACGGATATCGCTTCCTTGCAATGACAACAAGAGACAAAACCAATTTTTCAGTGTTTAAGTATTTAACCTATAGGCCTTGAAGCACTTTATTGACATAACGCATTGGGTATTGTTGCTTTCGTATTCTTTAATAAGAACCGAGCTTACTACAACTTTTGAGATCGCTTGGTAAACAAAAAGCATCACTCCTAGATATAGCTTTTTCAAAAGGAAGAGATTGGCTAAACATAATTTTAATTCTTCGAAGGCTTGTTAGCATTCCTCATCCCATAGAAATTTCTTTCATTTTTTTAGGATCATAAAAAAAAAAAAAAAACCAAACTCTTATTAGACACTCTGGATATTAATTGAGACAAAGCAACTATCCTCTTTGTCCATTGCTATATCTAATGAACATTGGATGGAGGGTCCATCTCTTTAATAGCTTAAACCATCTTGGGATTAGCTTTAATTCTTTTTTGTGTCATCAGAAACATTCCCCCACATATGCCAAACACACACTTTACCGCGTTTAATTTCAAATTATACTTTCATAAAGTATGGAATGTTTTTCACAAATCTTTAATGTGATCTTTCCCCTTTTCCAATTTAACCAATATATCATCTATATAAACCTTCATATTTTAAACAATCTATCACATGAATTCTTACCCACCAATCTCCAGTGTGTCGCCCCTACATTCTTTAGACCAAATGATACAATATTATAATAAGACGTATCAAATGAAGTTATGAAACATACCTTTTTTTATCCTCTGGCCTAAGGGTATTTGGTGATAACCTTAAAAAGCATCCATCATCAATAGAAGTTTCATTCTAGTTGTGGCATCCACCAATGCAGGGTGAGGGCTAACAATACTTGGACAAGCTTTATTCAAATTCCTAAATATGATACACATCCTCCATTTCCTCTAAGTTTTGTTATAGTTACCATATTAGCTAACCATTCAAGGAATTGGCATATTTTTACAAAAAGGCATTTACTTCTATTTCATTGGTGTTCATATTTGATCAACATTGATTCTATGCTTTATCATGACAAGATTTATTCTTGTCAAGTAGCTCAGCCCTAATTTAGGCAATTGTTTCAAGCAAACCTGACTTTAGCTTAATACTCAACAACTCTTCGAATGGTTCTATACTTTTTGCTTTGAGCTTAAGTGAGTTGGAGGTAACTGTAGGCTTAAAATGCTTGGTTGAATCCACCTGTAACTATCGAGATATAGTCTGATCTCCTCTGACAACTCTTATTCTTCCATTAGCAGTGAGAAATTTGACAACTATATGGATAGGAAAAGCAACAATCTAGAAAGTTGCTAACGTAGGTCCTCTATATATAACATTATAAGTGCAGATTGAGTCAACAACATAAAACTGTATCAATTTAGTCTAAGTAAATCGTCTTTTTTCCAAGGTAACGGGTAAGGAGATTTTTCCTTTGGAAACTTTAGCTCTCCAAAAAATCTATATAAGGATATAAAAATTGTTAACGATATACCCTTTAACGCAAATCGAAAATGAAGGATAATAGAAGAGCATTTAGTTGTATATATGCCTTTCATACTAATTAATAAAGCATTAATTTTCACATTAGTATTGTGGCAAGTTTTCATACATATGAATCTTGATTGGCATAATCACATATGCCCATGTACTTGATTTAAGAAGCCTTATTTATAAGGAATTATAAATATGGATATAAGTCTTCTTGGTACTCAATTACTAAAACTTGTTTACAAGTCACATACATTCTAAAGGGCATTAGAGAAACAATATAACTTATACACCCTATATTTACACTATGAGTGACACGTCGTTCGATATGAGATATTGGGAATAAATTTGTATAGAAGTGCCATTAGGAAATAGGGTATTAGACCAATGACTCGCAAAACGAAGTAAATACATGAAGTTCACTCTTAGTTGTCAACATTCTACTTCGCGATCGTGTTAAATGTTCATGGACCTTAGACTTAAGATACCATAGTTGTCTTGTACATATGATAGTCAACGTGTCATTAGGGCATTAACAGTCAATATCTATTCTATTATCAAATAGGATCATGAGTCTAACATGCCGTTCCTAGGTGCATATAAAGGCATGTGTGTATTTAATAAGGGATTTATCACCTTACAAATGACTAAGGTGTTTGTCTTATACAGTTGACATTTTACGAGACAGAATCCCTTAACCAAGAAGATGTGTAATCAGAAAGGAGTTTCTGATAAGAACATTTGTCTCATGAGAAAACGTTGGTTAGCCATATGATCAAGTTTGTTAGTTTAACTAAATTCATGACTCTCACTCGATTAAGATAAAATTAGATAAAATATCTATACAGCATGACAATTGTGATTGAAAAGATTTATTGTGGTTTTACACACTTCATCTTAATTGAGCCATGATGTGAGAAGTAGGCTAGACATTACCCATGTCATTCGAACTATACTCATTGCCATTTAAGAATGAATTTAAAGAGTCACATACATAAGATTAACATTTGTTGTGAGGGTTAAATTGGTGAGTTGTATAATTTATTTAGTTACAATTAAATTGGACTAAATAAATTATCATGGTGCTTTTTAGTAATAAGATAATTAATTAGAAGCACAATAGAGCTTGAATTTAATTAATGAGACTAATTAAATTAGTTGGACACAAATAGACTTTAATTATTAACGAGATTAATAATTAAAAGACATATATGTATTAATTTATTAATGAAATTAATAAATAAAAGTCCATATACTATTTAATTAAAAAAGTCTATGTGGAAGGGTCCATAGAACCCATATAGTAAACCCTACTGCCTAAATAATAAAAGAACTCTTGAAGATTTTAAGACATCATTCAAGACATAACATTCATGTAACATCTAAGCAAAAGAGAGAAGAAATCATAGCCACTCTCTTGTATCTCTTTTTTGTTAAAAAAGTTCTCTTAGCCTAAATGTGTTTGCGTTAAAGCTTCGTAAAAGGAGCTTTGTAGAGTGTAGGAGGAGCTCACAAGCATCTTTATCACGTGGACAATCTAGAGGTCGAGATTTAAGGGTTGCGACTCCAAGGATCAAACATGAAAAGCTTGGAAATGTTTTAAATGTGTAGTTTTATTCTTGCACTTGTTTGATTAATATCGGACTTGTTTTGCAACAAAAACAGACAAGGTTTGCTTCCTTATATTCTGTTGTATGTTTTTCATTATTTTATGTGATAAAGTATTAATTTTTATGGCCAAACCCTAATGAAACCTAACAACAATGGGTTAAAAATCTTTATCATCTAAGCCTATCAACTGTAAGTTGTAACTAACACTACATCAACAAAGTTCCCTCCATCAACAAATCATCGTGTGACATCATAATGAGCAAGGGTTGAACTAATTACTAGGGTATCCTAGTGTGAAACCAAAACTCCTTGTAAGTCTTCCTTACTTAAACTAATAACAACACCTAGTTGTGTAGGGACGACTATTTGAAGTTGCTTCTCTCCCTTAGTTGTGATTTAGACAAACTCCTTCGAAACCCATCTTGACATCCTAACCTCTACTTCTCCAAGAATCATAATAATATATCCTCGTATCTTCTGTTCAAGTTGAAAGCCTTGATCCTCATGGGCCTTTTCTTTTCTTTTATTTGACCCTTGCTGTCTTTCTTATAAATTTCCTTTAAGTACCCTTTTTTGATCAATGCCTCGATTCACCTCTTGAGCTTTCCGCACCCTTCAATGGTATGACTATATTCATTATAAAATTTGTACAATTTTTTACTTAGGGGGTTATGAGACGAGTATTGAACATGATCGGCTACCAGTAAGTGTTTAGGATATGCTTAAGAGTTGCTTTCGATGGAATGTCTACAAGAGAACTCTTGCGGCCTTTACCTTTGCTAGATGGTTGGAAGTTAGTAGCAAAAGGATCACATAGTGACCTCTTTGATGAGGTAGTTCTAGGCTTCCCTTCGTGCCTTTTCTTCCTGGTTTCATTCATGTTAATATACTTCTCTGCACATTTAAGAGATTCTTTGAAGTCGCAAGTAAGTTTCTTAGCTAAAGAACAAAAGGTCTCTCCAATTTCAAACCCTAGACAAAGGCACTAGCCAATACCTTTGAGTAGCAAAGCAAGTGTCTAGAGTACTGTGTGTAAAATTTCTTGCATACTCCCTTAACAACTCATATTTCATTGTTTCTACTAAACAAAGATAATGATGTCATTTCACATATTTTAATACTAGCAAATTAGTGTTGGAATAAGGAAGCAAAGTTTTCAAAATAACATATCACTCCTAAGAAAAGATGAATAAATCACCATTGTGTGGTACCCCCACTGTTGTTAGAAAAACTCGACACTTAACCTCATTTGAGTGCTAATGAAGAAGGGCCTATGCTAAAACTTGGAAAGGTTCTTGAACGGGTTCGAAGCCTTATTGTACTCAGTTATAAAGACATTTCGAAAATCTCAAGAAGCGGCTTATTTAGAACTTCCTTAAAGAATGGAATATTCTCCATTATGAGCTAAGACCTTCTTTTAGCCCTTAAGAGGATTAGTTCTTTGAACTTCTAGGTTTGCGTTGGTCCTTTATTTTTCAAATTGCTTTCTACATGCTTTGTGGTTTCTTAAACCGTACTCTATTGCTCATCCTAATTTTTCACACATTTAACCTTCCATCTTCTGAAGTTTTTTGTAGTGTGGGATGGTTCCTAAGTGCCACTTTCAAAACTTCGTTGATCATGCCTTGAAATTGCTCCTTGGTCAAGCCACACTATGGAGAGGCAGATCTTAGCTCTTCTCCCTCCATAACTTTTCATGATATCAATCAAAGTATGTGGGTGAGTTTCCACAGGCAGTGCCAAGGTAATGCATCCAATATCAGGTTACTATGTAATGGTGATTTTAGATGCTCACACACCATACTATACAGGAAAAACGAGAGTGAATATCAGATATACGTGATTCAAAAAAAAGTGCCTACATCCATGGAGTGCTATTTTATATCTTTACTAATAAGTGTTAGTGTACATAAATGAATTCAACCTTTACAAATCCACCATTATAAACTAAATTTCAATAGTTGTTTCCTGTGTTCGTGCAATTGCAACATTATAGAGTGTGGTCTTAAACAAATATCAATCCCTTAACTACTACCAATGACTTTAGTTGGGATTAATGCTTACTACTTCATCCATGCTTTTACATTGGTTGAAGAGATTGAAGTGAATAGCATACAAGAAAGGATGCCGTGGATGCATGCCTTCTATCATCTACTTGGGTGATGTTGAGTCACTTGATCATCCAAGATAACTATATTCTTTGCATCCCTTAACTTTTACTTTAACTCTTTAGTTACCAGTTAACTATGACCAACTTGAGCTATGTGCTTGGTGCACCCCTTAACTCGAGAGTTTTTTGATAGTCTAGGTACAGAAATATGAGAGGCACGCTATATGTGATGTAAAATTTATATTTAATAGTATAATTTATTTATTTATATAATTATGTATATACAATGAGTGTACTCATTGTTAATAAACTATTAATCATTTGTCCACGCTTTTCTTGCATAATGTACACTGTTTTTTAGAATTACATCCAAATATATGTGCATATACATATATATATATGTGTGTGTGTGTGTGTGTACTTATTTGTCGGGAAAACATTATAATAGAAAATAAATTATTCATTTATAATCTTTTTACAATAGCTATTACCATTAAATATCAATTTTTAGTTGGCATAAAATGAAATGATATTTTTAACCTTTAACTACCTGAATATATTCACAAATAAGGGTTAATTAGTAAAATACTCCAACAATTGTTGATTTTGAAAATAAAAAGAAACTACAATATCATTATATTAATTTATAATCAAATTAATATACATACATACACACACACACACATATATATATATATATATATCTTATACTCCTATTTATATTTACTTATATCTTACTTATATCTTAAAAACTAATTATTATCCTTATATGTATTACATCATTTAGTTATTCTTATATATTTTATCTATATATTTAAATAAATCAAAAATTTCATTATATTAACATTTTACAACTAAACATACCACTCAACAAACATAATGGAAATGCTTTGCTGTTGCTAATAAATATACATAGGTGATGTAGATTTTAATTAGTACCTTTGTAGATTTTAATTAGTAACTAGCAGTTCAGGCACAAGACTCATGTATTACAAAGTCAAATTAGCTTTACAATGCAAAAATATTTATTTTGGGATTTCAAATGCCAGTTAAACCCTAATCCACAAATAAATTCGTTCCTGTATAATTGCAATGGAATCCTTGAATGAAAACGCATATCACTTTGAGTGTTAATAAAACAAGTTATTTAACTCAAAATTGATTAAACTTGACATTATTTTAGAGTTTAATTAAGTGAAAATTCGAATTTAAACAATTTTTTTACAAATTCAAACTCATTATTTGACTTAAATCCTAATTTGATTTTAAATTCAACAAAATCAACGTGATTAATATTTGAACAACTATTAAGCTCAAATTGCTATTCAACTCATTGAAAAGCCAATGGCTACGTTCTTTTCCCTTTAATTAATTATTCATTACCATTTAAAAATCTCATAAACCAAATATATTGTTATATAAATTTTATTAATATTTAAATTAATTTTTTTCTTTTATATTTTATAATTGACTTATAATTTTTTAATCATTAAATTTATTTATAAATTTAAATTAACACATATTCTTATAATTTTTCTATTTACATTCATTTTTTTATTATTTTATAAATTTATATAAATCACATCATTTAATTACTATTAGATATGAACACATATAAAAATAAATTTTTTATCTATCTAAATCTTATAAATTAAATATAATTTTCATTCTCATTCAAATCCCTTAAATTATTCTCCCTCATTTTAATTCTGAAACAAATGTAGCCAATAGATTTAAAGTAAAATTACTAAGGTTATGTCTAACAAGTATACTATTCAATAATATTTTTATTCAAATTTAAATTTAAATTTTTCTCTCATATATATAACTAACTAATTATTTTTTAATCATTTTTTCGATTCTCAATCAAATTAATATCTATATTTATATCTTATATATTCTCACATTTATTTT
Organism: Avicennia marina; assembly: GCA_019155195.1. Taxonomy (NCBI): domain Eukaryota; kingdom Viridiplantae; phylum Streptophyta; class Magnoliopsida; order Lamiales; family Acanthaceae; genus Avicennia; species Avicennia marina. Next base: position 12,467,031 of record CM032754.1, on the reverse strand, counting down.
TATTTATATCAAAAAACATAATTATCATTTTTATAAATTATCATATCATCTTATCATTATTTTATTTTATTTTATTTTATAAACATACTGTTCACTCAAACACAATTTTTACCAAACATTACGTACAACAAACATCCCACTCGCAAACATAGCCTAAAGCCCTCGAAATAATTAAAATATCTCAAATCACGCTCCTCGCTAAAAGAAAAACACAGATCGTACACTCGATCCGTGCCAACCTTTCAACTACACATCTGAACCGTTGATCTAACTGCAGAAACACAAGATACCCTTTTCAACACCGTCAAATTCCGAACTCCAAAGAACACACGGATCACAATACCTGACCGTTGGATTAATCCCGAATCGCCGACCATTCCACCCCGCTGACATACATACATACAATATATATATACATACAATATATATATATATATATATATATAAGCATCAACCAATCATTCTAACTTTTCATTCGCTCAAGAGAGTAAGAGGAGGGAGAGAGAGAGAGCTGTTCGATCGAGAGGTGAGTTTTTGGTTCTTTATTTTAAAATTTCCTTTTAATTTTCTTTTAAATGTGCTTGATTTTGAATTATTATTGTAAATCGATGCGTTTACATGTATCAATTGATGTGCGATTTTGACATGCATATGATTTAGGATTCTAGGATTTGGGTTTGGATTTATGTTGGTAACGAGGCAATCGTCAATCTTTCAATTTTGCACATCGTTGTCCGTATCAAGATTTTTTAAAACTTGGGGTTTTTTCCCTAATAACTTGAAATTAGGGGTTTTTAGTTTGTACCGACCGATGTCATATGCAATGCAGACTTTTATTTAATGATTTTTGCCTCATGTGAATTTACGTTCGAAGCCTAAGAATGTTGCGTGCTTAATGTTTTTGTAGCTATTATGGTGATGATCTGGTGTGGTTTGGTGGCACTCACTGTATTCAGATTTACATCGAATTGTAGGAGCTAGGAGATTACTCTTGACACGTCAATTCAATTTTCTGCTTTTACAAGTTTGTGTTTTTTGAGAAGCAGGGAAAGGACACTTTCCTCTATTCTGGTAGACGGTAGATTTCCTTATTGTTATTTTGTCTTGAAATGTTCGCAGATGGCCCGTACCAAGCAAACTGCTCGTAAGTCCACTGGAGGAAAGGCTCCCAGGAAGCAACTTGCTACTAAGGTTTATCTCCTGTTTTTAAATTTTTGTCTACTATGTTTTGCACGTTTATCTGAGTTTTATATATAACTTGTCTAGTGGTATCTCAAGTCTAATATGTCAGACATATATTTTAATAGGCCGCTCGTAAGTCTGCCCCAACTACTGGTGGAGTCAAGAAGCCTCACCGTTACCGTCCTGGTACTGTTGCTCTTCGGTAAGTTTTTGATACACATTTTTTTACCATGTTGTGTATTGATTATGAGAAGTGTTTACAAGGCGTGTGACTGGCTAGGTGCATTAAATTTAAAACAATGTAAACAATAAGCAAATGTACTCAAGAGTCAAAACTAATGAGAACAAATGATTAAAATTAAAAAGTTAACTGCAAAGTCATTACATACTATGAACGAAGTGTCTGAATCAATAGCTCATTAGATAATGAAAAGGAAAGATGATTAATAGTATTTGAATATCAAAACCATTTGAATGTTGCAAGCAAAGTTGATCATTTTTTTCTTCAGAATATCTGGTTTGAGAGAAACATATTACACCAATATTGTGCACTGCATGGGTAATTATTTTTGAAGGAGAAAGGAACTTTTACATTGAACATAAATTTAGGGAGCATTTGTTGAGCGATTCTTCTATTTCTTCTCCATATGGTTGTTTCTTGGTTTAGTAAACTTGAATTTAGGATGATTGTCTGCTACAGTTTTCGATGGTTTGATCTGTTAGGGTCCACACCTAGTTTCTGGGGTGCTTTAAGTGAATTGAATATGCTGTACTGTCACGTGTCTGTGGTGCTATGTTTGCTTGCTTTTCTTTGATGTGGTTTAGGAGATTCCTGCCTAGTTCTGTTGCCACAATTGTTATTTTTGTTGTTCACTGCTGATGGCTGACAGTCTATTTATGTGTTGATTCAGTGAAATTCGCAAATACCAGAAGAGTACTGAACTTTTGATAAGGAAGCTGCCTTTCCAAAGGCTTGTCCGTGAAATTGCCCAGGACTTTAAGGTGGATTAGAAATTGGGAGTTTTGTGTTATTTCAGTGCCCTTCAAATATCTGTTATCTTAAGATTGATTGCACTTTTCTGTGGCTGCAGACTGATCTTCGATTCCAGAGCCATGCTGTTTTGGCACTTCAGGAGGCTGCTGAGGCCTACCTTGTGGGTCTCTTTGAGGATACCAACTTGTGTGCCATCCACGCCAAGCGTGTGACCATCATGCCCAAAGATATCCAGCTGGCTCGCAGGATCAGGGGTGAGCGAGCTTAGAGTTATCTGGGCTGTCAAAACAATTATAAAAGTAGATGGCACTGAACTATTGTAGTTCCTGTTCTATGGCTTAGGAGAATGGTCATCCCAGACTGACTTTTGTGTACCATAATGGGATAATTTGTATTTTGTTGGGCTGAAAGGACTGTTGAACAAATATTACTATGTTTGCGTTCAAAGTAGTGAATTTGTTTTCCGGTGTACTCATCTGGTGCCTCTCTTTTGTGTGTTCATGTATGGCCTGTGGTAAGTCAGCAGCAACGTGCCATTTGTAACATGTGGAAGAGCACTATGTCAAATTTCAGTTTCTTGTGACATGTCTTTGTTTCTGCCTCTCAATACTTCTGGTGGGTTTATAAGACAAGACACCCATTTGGTGCGAGATTTTTTCGAGCCCGGAAATATTTTCTTGCAAATGAACAAAATATTGATGAATTATCCTTACGAAAAACTATGTTGGCCTTTCCGTACAGGTGAGATTTTAATGTTAGTGGTAGAGGAGACGTGGATTTTGTGAATTGTTCTAGGATTGAAGCCGATCTGTTTTACATGGGGAAGGCGTTCTGGCGCGATGTCATTGTATATGACGTATGCATTGTATGTTTATCGTTAATTGTATCATGTATGCTTGCATCTGTGTGCGCGTGCGTGCGTGTGTGTGTACTGAGAGAGAGACGGAGCCCAAGAGGATTCACAGATAGAGAGGAAACCTTAGGATTATGGAGGGAACAATGCCATGATGGTTTTTGTGACTGGTTGCATATTTTTGGGAAGACAGGTTGTATTGTTGTATATTCCACTAGTGCTTATTCTGCTTATACAGACAGGCCACGTTAGTCAAACCTCCATTCCTTCTTGGGAACTTCCTCTTACAAGGGAATCACACCTATGTACCAAAACAAGGTGGAAAGTACTCAAATTCAATCAATAGGTGGCGGAGGGAAACGTATAGAACAGTCGAGTACTTTAAAAAAGTTTCCCAAGTGTTCAGAGTACCATCACCGGCAATGTACAGCTGTAAAGTTTCATAAAAGGCACAAAAGGCGTGAATTTTAGACGCAATTAATGCGGCAAGGTTTTGGAGATGCGGCAGAGCCGTACCAACTTGTGCAAAGCTGTATTTAAATGCCAGCCATCTCGTCTAGGATCAACCGACTGAACGGAATCCAACGATTTGGTCGCTTGAATAGATGAAAATGGCCACGCTGTCAAATATCATCGTACTGTTTGGTGTCCACTGTATTGACTATGTTTGGTGTTAATTGTGCACTACATTAACTATATTTTCGGGCGAAGAATTCATTTTTTTAGCAAATATTATTATATTAAATGAAAATTTTTAATTTATGTTAGTTACGTGGTAGAAATAGATTTGAATTATCTAGATCTAGTAAAAATAGAGAAAATAATCATATCAAAAAATTGAGGAGTAAATTTTACAATTCACGGAATAGTTGAGGCCATATGCTACTATTATAAAATTTGAAGTATAGGCTTTACAGTAATTAAAATTTTAGGGTATAATTTACAATTATTAAAAACTTTATGGCAGAATTTTAATTACGAAAATTTTTGAATAGAATTTACAAATATAGAAAAATTTAAATTAGAATTTACAAATAGAGTAAAATTTAGAGTAGAATTTTCAATAAGGAAACGTTTTTACTCTTATTCCTCATATTCAATACTTTGTACATGTCGTGATATGTCTTTTTATTATTTATTAGTATGTAACATTTTGTTGATTGTGCATTATATTAGTTTGTTGGTTTAATTTCATGTATTAGTGTAAGATTTTGATTTAATATATTAGATTAGGGATAATGTAATTTATTTTCATAGTATTGATATAGATTTTATTTTGAGAATATTTTCTTAGTGCATTACATTTTGTTAATTTTGAGTTACATTTGTTTGTTGTTTAATTTATGTACTGTTGTAAGATTGTAATTTAATATATTGCATTAGGGGAAATATAATTTTATATTTTCGTAGTATTGACATAGATTTTTTTTTGTGAACATTTGTGGCCATGTCATTTGAGAGTAAAATAGAGATTATTTTGTATTGGAGAGGTGTTATCTTAATAGATTCAACTTTTATAAGTTATAGCTGTGGTTTGTCAATAATAACTCTCACGCCAAGTGACATTGATTTTGATTGATTCATAATTACTATGTATCAATTATCTGAGTTCGACAATACTAAGGTTTCACTTAGAATTTACACAACTTATGTATTTAGGGATTAGTTTGGTGGGCAAATGTCAGTAGTATTTTTGGTTGACACTGAAGCAAATTAGAACTTTTTGCTAAACCCAAAGCATTAGTTGAACTTACTAGACTTGTACATACAAACAGAGCCTAAATAATTTGGTGATCAATCTAAATATGCCCCAAAAGTACTGGACATGGTTATGCTATCACATCAAATTTAGGTAGAGTGCCAAGAGTTATTGAGGCGTTATCTCAATTTTGTATTTATGATTCAACTTGGGTGTCTGATTTAAGAGCCGAACCTTGTTCATACGTTGAGCAATAGTGTGTACAGGTGTTATTTGTGGAGTAGACATATGGTGAACCATCACATGGTGTGTAAAGATATGGTGAGAAGTCATGAGGTGACCCAATTAAAGCAATAGGTAGACGAGGATGTGGGTTTGAAGTATGCAGGCGAGCATAGCCACCATAGAATACAATTTGCATTTGAGGGAAGGGTGCTGAAGGCAGTGCATTTGATGAGGATGATGACGACAATGCAGTTGACGTTGTGGCCATAGAGGAGGTGTTGGTGCAATCTAAAGTAGGTCCCTCAATCATGTCTCAAGCATTGGTTAGATCAATGCTATTTTCCGGTGTGCCCATGTACCCACCAGTATTTACTGGTGTTTATGTACTCATCAGTACCATTCTTCAAACAAGTGTATGACGAGATTTATTTAGATAGTTAGGAGCCTTGGGGATTAGAGGAGGAGCATACTATAACAAGCACAGTGTTAACATTTGCACTAATATGATTTTCAAGTTTAAAGAACATGAGTAGGAAGCAGTAAAAGACTACTTTATTAGAGTTGTCCATAGAGAGTATTAGATAGTGAATAGTACACCGACTATATGGAATCTTGTTTGTTGCCACGCCATTGATGAACAATCTTGCTAGTGGCATATGACTGTGTTATACAGTTAGCAATTGGGACTGTGGAAAATTATCAAGTATGGGTCCGAACACCCCTTGTTTTGGAGGAGCTATCAATGGATCATGCAAACTTAGATAAGAATATGGGCGCGTCTCTTTTGATTGGAATGGTCTGCCACGACTTCTCCTATCTGATTAAATGTGTTATTCAAATAGTAAAGGAAAAATATAGTTTTGAGATAAAGTACGATAAGGCATGACATGGGTTGAAATGTGTGATGGAGAAGGTATATGGCACGTGGGAGGAGCTCGTGGAGAAGTTGTCTACTTATATGTCTCCACTGCAAAGGTGGAATCGTGGGATAGTGGTAGAGTAATGACATAGAGACACTAACAGGCCTCTGACTATGAAGTTGCACTATGTATTCTAGGCATTCAAACTATTCATAGATTGATACACTCATTGCCAACAGATTATCAATGTTGTTGAGACTCATTTGTATGTCAAATACAACCACAAACTGTTGATTTTCGTGGGTATTGATGCTAATCAATAGGTGTTGTCTCTTGCATTTGTATTGATGGACGAAGAGAGTTTTGAGTTGTGGCATTAGTATATGGTAATAGTTTTAAATAAGATTGGAGGTGCCATAGATGCACCACTAAATGATGACACAGAGGAAGATGATGACGAGAGACCTGCACACGTAAGTACAATCAAACTGACACAGGAACGAATTAACCTATGGTATATTGATACATTTAGTCAACCTTATATGCAGTTGGATTTAGGTTCTAGGCAACCTACATACTCATCTACTGAGTTCTTGCATAGCATTCCCGATGACAATAACCAAGATTCTCATGATATTTCTCTTAGTACGTGGGACTGATTTTATGAGAAGGAAAGTGGGGAACTACTCATGGGTATGAATTTCAGTGATAAGAAGCATGTAATTTCTGCCGTTAAAGAAAACTCATTCTCCATTGTATAATGTGAATATAAAGTGGTAAAGAGCACACCAATATTGTGGAGAGTAAAATGCAATCAAGATGAAAAAGGCTGTAAGTGGAGTTTAAGGGCTATTCTTAAGCCGAAGTTGGGTTTTTGGAAAATTATGAAATACGAAAGTTTACACACTTGCTTCTCGAATGCGATGTCAATGGATCATAAAAATTTAGATAAGAACATCATAACTCGATTGCTTCTGGACCCATCATATGAGATAAAATTTGTTATTCAAATAGTAAATGGTAAGTATGTGTTTGAAGTTAGCTATACTAATTGGAGAATAGTAAATGGTAAGTATGTGATAGTAAATGGTAAGTTTATGATACATGGGAGAGTTAAGTTCAAAAGCTATCTACATATATAGCTGCCCTATAGAAGTATAACCCTGGAACCATTATGGAGTGGCACCATATTGAGAGTGGTGCCCGAAGTCAATACACATTAGAGTATGTTTTCTACACCTTCAAACCATGTTTGGATAGGTATCAACACTACTACTACAATGTAAGTAGTGTAGATGGGGCACACTTGTATTTGAGGTACAAGCATAAAATATTGATTGTTGTGGCACTAGATGCGAACCATAAGGTGTTGCCATTAGCTTTTGCTATTGTGGATGAGGAGTGTATAGAGTCATGGCATTGGTTTTTGGAGTTGATCAGCCGTTATGTTGTGCATGATAGGGAGAATATATGTTTTATTTTTAATTGTCATGCAGGCTTACTCACAGTAGTAGAAAAGATTCATGGCTTTCAAGAACTACGTGAGGTACATGTTTATTGTTTGAGACATTTTTACTCAAATTTCAGCAAGGCATTCAAGAGTCAAGCTCTAAAAGACTTATGCTGGAAGGTGAAGTCTGAGCATGAACTATCGAAATTCAATAGATGCATTGAAGAGATATAAAGAATGGATTATGATGCATGGAATTGACTAATGGCGATCAACCAGGCAAAGTGGACATTACTGCATGGTGGAGGATGGCGAAGAAGGATCTTAACAACCTATATTTCAAAGTATCTTAATGGAGTTTTGAAAGGTGCAAGACGACTCTCAATAACCTTAATTGTTCAGTTACATTCGATAGTGTTGTTGGATTCTTTTTAGATAGACTCACAAAGGCGACAACCATGAAGGCAGAGGGTCGTGATTAGCCAACGTGGCCTGCAAACAAGTACTTACTTTCAGAGAGGGAGTCTGTTAGGCACACATCGCAATTGATTAACAAGCATGTGCTTTACACTGATGTACAAACAATGTACCACGATGGTTTCTGTGGGACTAATTATATTGTTTGTCTTACGTAGCATGAGTGCAGTTGTGGCAAATGGATTTCGAGTGGGATTTTATGCTCTCATGCTATCCATGTATGTCGTCGATATTATGTTAACCCAAAAGAACTTGACAACACCCATTATTGAATTTATGAATGGGTAAAGACCTACTATAGCGAATTTCAAGTAGTACTCGCTATACAAATAAATGAATAGTGGGCAAGTACTAACTAGGCAAGCTCTTAGACATGCGAGGCAGAAAGTTTGCTTAGGAGAATTTAAATAATCAAAAGTCTTATGCTTGTATTTTAATTTGTTGTTCACTACCATAAGGATATTTAGTTGAAAATTGTTTGAGGTGTGATATTTTGTTCCTTAATAGAAATGATTGAATTCTTATTTTAATGGAAGACATTTTCTATTTTTTTAATTTTTTGATATGTGAATCAATTTACACAAGTAATAAATATATTGTTTGGTAATATATATATTTGATTAACATATATTTTTTTTCATTTTTTTTAGACATAAGCTAACACTTGTTTTTTACTGAGATTATAGGATGTCGTAGATACCTCAACTCACCCTCGACAGATTGACAGTTCAATATTGTGCCTACAAGCGAATCACTACTCAGAAAACGTTTGGGCTGGCATCCTCAATAGATGCTTACTCTATAGGTCCCTAATAGCTACTGGTTGAATTTTGAAAATGTAGACCCTAGAGTGCTTCATATCCTTCATCAAATCGACTTGTACGACGTATACACATGTGGTGCATTACAGTTGGAACACTGCTTGATTACGGCATTAGTTGAGAGATGGCGTTGAGAGACACACATAGTTCACTTTGTGCCTAGAGAGGCCACCGTTACGCTAAAGGACATGGCATTGATATTGCATGTATCGGTGGAGGGTGACCTAGTCACCAGCAGAGAGTCCCAGTTGACATACTCATATTTGCATAGAGGCATTAAATTGGGCACCTAGAGATCAGGATTTCAAATGTTACAGTCTTTCCCTTGCACAGATTTCATGATACATGAACTTGCACCCATTGTATGCGAATAGCACACAATAAATGTACAGCAGTGGGCATGTGGCTTTATTTTACTACTATTCAGAGGCAGCTTGTTTCCTGACTTGTCCAACAATTAAGTTAGGTTACTTTACCTTGACCTAATCATTAACCTAGATAGTACTGATAGATATAGTTGGGGTAGTGCAGTTTTAGTATGCTTATGCTGAAGTCTTTGCAGTGCTTGCCAGAGAGGGCGATCATCCATTTCTGGCCCACTGCCCCTTTTACAGCTACCTTTAGCATACATTGTATTTGGATAATATCACTTCGATTCTAAGTATAAACTAGATTGTAATTGTAATCCCATTGTTAATGATGTAGATATGGGCATGGTCTCGGATACTAGGACTTGCACCACAGTTTATAGTGCACCATTCTGACTTGGGGCCTCACACTCTACCTGATAGTGACAAGCTTCCAGCAGTACTGTATGGTGCTACTTATGTTTTTGAAAAATCTTTATTAATCTTTTAATCGCTTTCTATATAATCCATAATTGTTACTTTTGCCAATGCTTTTCTTGATAAATATACAGGTGATTCTGTGCATGGAGACAGATTATTGAGATTGGAAACTACAACATATGGATTTTTTGGGAGATTTTGGATTCTAGGGCACACACTTAGGTTCATTAGTTGAATATTATATTATATTGTCGATAGAATATTTGATTTAAATAATCATTTTAATGTCTTTGTTGTAAATAATGTGTAGTTTAATTGGCAGCCACATGCTCCTAAGTGGTATACTGTTTTGCCAACGAGGTTTGGATACCATATATGGACATACTTGGGTTCACTCATCCTATATGATATTGTAGAGATGCACCGGCCATAGCAAGTTTTATGACAATTTATGATGGTGCAGGACAATCCACTTACCCCCCGACTCGATGAGGATCGCCTACACAGTATTGACCGTTGTGGAGGGGTTTGATAAGAGATTGGGTAATATATCATCGGCCATATGTGGATCATTAGTACAGCCTAGCAGTAGTTGTGAAGAGACAGATACACCACCACGTATCACAAGTAGTGAGCGGGTATATTGATTGGTATTATTAGATCACTTGCTACATGATTACTCCGCTAACTACTTTCATAGAGTTTGGATTTCAACCCAAAAATCGTACTTGGACTGATTACGTGGTATGTAATTTCAAATAATATTTTTTATCTACTTAATTTATATCTATTTGATAGTCAAAATCTAGTGTGTACCGAAATATATATCCATTTTAGGTTTATGAGATGGAGCGATTCTTTATAGATGATAATACTAGTCATTGTGCGCGGGTTCTAGAGCATTATCATGTGAGATAAATCAGGAGATTGCGTACCTATGGTGAGATAGATGTCACTCCTATGACACATGGTACATCTACAGAGATGCGCCCCTTGATGAGTAGGCCTAGGATCGAGCACGGTAGTAGATGCCGCTCTGTATTACATAATGCAGCATCTTCAAACCTTAATAGATCATCCACTTCGATATACGGTGCAACATAGGTCTCTTACATGCCTACTGCATTGCAGTAATACGACGATGTTTACATACGTGCTCCACTTAATTCGTCCATACAGAATCCATACTCACCACTGGTGATGCAGGGTCCTTACTATTCAGGAGATAGTGTCTGGACGTCTATGCAGCGCTTTCGAACACCGGAGGATTACTGACATACTTTTCATATCTCACCTATTCCATAGAGTAGCCGCCAGATGCATGAGGATGTACAGTAGAATGATACATTGGAGCAGTCTATTGTATTGTTGCATGATGACACGTCACATCATGTAGATGATATTGACTTGAGACCTCACAGAAATTGACGCGCTCTCATATATTTATTAGAAGCTACTTAGATAAATATGTTTGTGGAAATGATTTTCAAATTAGCATATTTATTATTCATTACTCGCATATGTCAATATAAAAAATAGAAGCAGAATGATATACAAATAATCAAAATATACACACTATTTGTATTTAAAACCTACTCTAATTACTTAAAAACAAATAATAGTATTAAACTATAATTATAATTACATTAAAAATAATTCTCTTAATTTACTTTCTCTAACAAATTTTTTTATTAAATTTATATTATTATATATTAATTTAATAAAGACATTTTTACGTAATACAAAATTTCAAACCCAATTACTTCATATTAGAACCATTTTTTATGACTTTTTGATTCAATTCTAATTTATTAATTTTTTTCTTTATTAAGTTTCTTTTTTTATATGTTATTTTATACATAATATATTAAAATTAAAAGAGCTATGAACCAACCATTTCTATAAACTCGATCACATCTTTCAATTTTGTTAATTATATTTGTCTATAATGCATGAGAAAATGTCTAGGGCATGTTTGTTTGATCGAATCTGTCAAGGGCATGTTTGTTTGATCAAATACGGGAAAACAGGGCCCATTTCTGTGATTGTGAATCATGGAAATCCCATTTTTGTGATTCACAATCATAGAATTGGGATTTCTATACTTGTGCGGCATTTTCGTGATTGGACAATTCTGTGATTCCTAATTATGGAATTAGGCTAGATTTTTAAATCCTTTCTAAACCAGTATATTTAAAAAATAAAATAAATTTTTAGTATAAACTAATAAAAAATCTTGTATAAACATATGCATTAGTACTTTTTATTGTAATAACGAGTAGTTAAATTGAATTAATTTATATGCATTGAGTTATGTATGTGCACTAAAACCTTATTAATGATATTTATAATACTTAAACTATTTTGACTACGAATTTTATTTAGTATATACTGTAGGACAAAAATTCTTGGTGTTCAGAGTTTCTATTAACAAAAAATTTGTAAAAATTGATTATAATTTGAATCGAATGAAATGTTGTGGGTCCTATCCTTTAACTTAGTCCTCTGATTATTCTTCCAACTTGTATGATTGGAATGTTGATCGAATAATCTGACTGAAATTGGAAGAGCTTTTAAACTTTGATCCACCTTAATGTTGACCGAACCTTTCAATAATGTTAATCTACTGGTTTAGCACATTGGATATGGATCAAATGCCATAATTTTATAAATTTATGGAAAGAACACCTCAAATTTGATGTTGAACTCCTTCGAACTTCTTAAAGCTGGTGGAAAGGATTTGAACTCCTCGAATGCTTTTTCACTTAAAATCTTCTTGTTGCTCCTTCGGTTGGTTGTTGTGTATTTGATTTGTAAAGGCCACCCCTATTTATAAAGGTGGAGAAGGCTCTACTGCCATATACGCTTGACGACGTGGCATCACCTGATTAGTCGAAAATATTTGATTTGGTATTACTTCCTTTAATTGGATGATTAAAAATTAATTTCTGAATCAACTATATTCTCCTTCCTAACTTACAGGACTTGACATGTGGCATGATATGACTAGCCCGTATAAACACTTGTCGCGATTTGATTGGGCGGGGCCATTTGTAATAAAAATATTAATTTATTTATTATTTAATTTTAGAAATTGTGTTTATTTTAATCCCTAAAATATAAATAATTGATCATTGACATTTTATTAGAGTAAAATGCCGCGTGGCGACATCTGATTGGGCAAATATTTTAATTGCCACAAATGCCCCCTTGAGACTTGTTCACAAAGAATTTTGTTTCGGCGTGAATAAGCCTTGAAATTCCTCTCAATTTTCTTATTTTATTTTACTTACTTATTATTATTATTTTATTATTATCATTATTTTTAAAAAAAACTTTTTCTCTTTTTCTCTCTCTCTCTTTTTTTTTTCGTAAGAAGAGCCCAACTAGCCACTTGAGTTTAGTCCAAAGTTTAGACCCAATTGCATGCCATTGTGTTTCTTCAACAGAGAAGACAGTCACCTCTGAGGAAATATTGGATTCGTTCAAGGAGTTGGACCTTCCTTCTTGGTCATTTGCATCTGATCAATCGCCAAACAATCACTGGATAAGGTAACAAAAAACATACCAAAAGGCAACCAAAATTATTCTGGTATAAACTTCCACCCAAATTAATTACCCAACGCTGAATCAGCCCATTCCATTCCTGTAGTGTCGGACTAAGAAATTTCCCCTTCATGGTTTTTTGTTTCACTGCTATAAATCGGGCGCAAGTAAGAAGAGATTTTCAGCCGATCGTTGTTGTTTCTAACTTCTTCCCCCTCTTGCATAGTTGCAACAATTTAGTGAACTAATTTCTAATGATTTTTGTCGCGCTATCCTCTCTTTCCCTCTTTTTCTTCTTTTCGAAATTCTAGCGATGCCAAGCGCTGGTTGAGGATCATGGGTGCCGGGTGTCGGCTGGAGAGCGTTGGTCACGAGTCACAAGCGCCAAGCGTCAGGTGTCGGGTGCAATGGGGTGTTGGCTGCCAGGAGGAAAGGAGAAAGAGAAAGCTATCTTTGGTTTTGGGACTTTGTTAGAGCACGAAAGAAAAGGGGGATGGTAGGAGAAGGCTGTGCTTGGTGGCCTGTAGATTTTATTTTTTTTTTTGACAAAAGAAATATTCTTTGTTTATTTTTTTGACACTTTTATTTATACTTTGTAAACTTCTTGAGCCTTGGAGATTTTGGACCTCGAAAATTCATAGATTTTAGATCTGAAACATATATATATATATATTTTATTTTTTTTGGACTCGGGGAAATTTTGAGCTTTGTTATTTTAGGTTCTGAACTTCTGGACTTAAGCTAGACCTATGGGCTTGGATTTGATTTATGGGATTGGGCTGGACCCTCGAACTTAGATTTGATCAATGGATTTGGGTTTAGTTCCATTGGACTTTGGACTCTTGGACTTGGTTTGAACCCATTGGGATTTGGACTCATAGACTTGAACTTGAGCTTATTGGACTTTGGACTCATAAACTTAGGTATGAACCCATTGTGCTTGGATTGGACCTTTGGATTTAGGCTTGACCTATGGACTTAGGCTGGTCTCTTAGACTTAGGCTTGACCCATAGACTTAGGTTGGTTCTTTAGACTTGGGCTGGAATTTTGGACTTGGACTTGATCAATGGACTTAGACTGGTCCCTTAGACTTGGATTTGTTCCATTTTAGTCACTATATATGGTTTTAGCCTTGTTTCAACCCAATTGAATCTAACGCTCTGCTTCTCTTCTATGTGGTAGTTCAAAAGTGGCATATTTCAAGAGTTATGTTGCATCATCTGGCAAAGAATGCTTGATCATCCCTAACGATAAGAACCAGCAGGTGGAGTGAGGCATCTCTTTGGTTGTGCATGCTCCCCTGATTGGTCGCTTTGCGGTTTCTTGGCCCAGACTGGCGATTTTCAAGCCTATTGATGAATGGTCATAGCCTGCTTCTCTTAGGCAGTCCACCATGGCATGAACCCTTCAATCGAACCACCATCAACCTTCTGATGAAGTTGTGCCTTTGCCTATAGTCAGCCGCTGTATCATCAATGGGGAGGCTAAGAGGGCTAGCCATTTTGACTTGACTGGTAAGTTTCAATACATCCATAGATATTGAGAGTGGACTAAGGATGTTCTCAGTAGATGCAAACTTAAGCTGGATGCTGCCAAACTCTTCAACGCAGTGTACGCTTTGTTGTTCTCATATGATCGAAGCATGGAGATTATAAAAGCATTTCTTGAGGCCTAGTGCCTTCTCACCAATACCCTGTTAACTTCACTTGGGGAGATGTCGATATCCCTTTGTGACCTGCGTTCAATGGCCAAGCTCTCTATTAGGGGAAAACTTTATGACAAGGTCATTCTAAGTGCTAGGATCTGGTTGGCATTGACAGAACGAGTGAAGTTTGTTCCCCATTTGTGCAAATATTTGTTCTATGCTTTCCATAGACTTTATGGCCGGGTCCTAGTAGGCCAACTTTGGAAAGTACCAATTGTTAAATGGGTGAAATTCTGGTGTAAGAGGGCTACAAAATACTCTGAGTCTCGTGCTTGTAAGGAAAAGGGGATTGTACGCCCCCGATCCACGTACAATCCATCTGGGGATATTGATCTCTATGTACCTTGGTCCGTGTCAGAAGAAACCCTGTTTGCGAGTCTTAATATCAGTGGGGGACTCAAGGAGGAGCGTATATGCAACTTTTTATCATGTTGGCTTTGTATCTTTGTTTTCCCTAACGAAGATATTAGGTTCATATGGCCAAGTAGATGTAAAATGGCTAGGATTATGGCTACTAGGCAATATGTGAGCCTTGCAGTCCTAGTTCTGACATCCATTTATAGTGGCTTGAACATAATTGCCAACTATTGCCGCCCATCCTGCGAACCTGCAGTATTCTTAGTGCACTATGTTTACGGGTGGATCTTGCGTTACTTCAAAACCCACATTTAGGTTTTCAAGGGCGTACCAGACCCTAAGATGGTGGTATATTCTGAAGAGGGATGCGCTAAGTTTTATGAACCAAGCGAGGCTCAAAAGCGAATTCATAAGGGCGAACAGGCTTGCTGGACTTGTAACATGGTCACTAAAAGCAATGACATCATTTACATAGAGAATGATGACGCCGAGGAGCTCAAGTGGGATCATTTCATGGCCATTAGTTCTAGCTACCTAACCTTGAGGTGAGGTGATCATTTTGATGTAGAATCTTACAGTCCTCATCGATTCAGTTGCTAGTTTGGTTATTTCCAAGAGGTGCCTAGATCGCTTATCCATGATGTGAGGCAGTGCTCTTTAGATGATGACTTTCATTATTTTGTACCTATGCTTTTTGCTTCAATCCATGGCTAAGGCGTGTTTCCCTTACGACCCCACTTTTGCGCGCGATACTTCTCGACTGCTTATAAGAAATGGTGGCCCCTTGTCCATAACAATTTCTTGGATGAACATGCTGCTCGCCTGATTGACCTTTCACACGATGATGCTTCCCCAGGGGATAGCAGTGCTGGTCTACTTACCGGAAATGACCAAGACACACTTCTTGTGTCTACTACTATGGTTGACCCGCTTGGTGCACTGAAGAGGACAAAGGCTATTGAGATCTTGGAGGATAGCGGTAGCAGTACTGTAGACTTCCATTGGAAGAGAACCGAAAGGGATTTGGGTTCTCTAATTCTAAAAGATAGGGGTTCAGACCGCGGGTAGTCTACAGAGGAATATGCAAGAGAAGTATTTCATTAGCTCACACTTTTATATCGTAACACCTTTGTTAACAATGATAAACTAATTGTTATTTACCATTATTGTTATTTTCAACTGGTAGAGCATGTATTCAGGAGCGAGGCTACAGAAGGTTCGTAAGAGTCAGCTCGCGAATGTGATCCATTTCCAACTCCTGTCAACGGCCGAGATGGCTCAACTTGGGCGTAGTTGCCAAGGCTACTCCCTCTACGACAATTTCTATTTTTAAGGCCGAAAAATTCCTTCACGATTATCAGAAGGAGTATCATAAGAAATTATAGGCTGGCCTTTGCGAGAGGATAAGGAAGACCCCAGTCGAGTCAATCTCCTTCCTTTAGTGACATCATTTCATTGGTTATTTAGTCGATGAAAGGCTTAGGCTAGTTTGATATTTCTCACTTAGAGGCCTTACTCGACACACTATTTATTAAAGTTATAGCTTATGACAATGTGAGGTCTTAAGCATCTGAGAAATCAACCAATGAGGTTCTTACTCAGTAGCTTACTGAAGTCTAGGGTCACTTGCATAAAGTTGAAGTTGATAAAAGCAAGGGGGCCGAGCAAACTGACTAAACAAAGGCGAAGCTGAAGAATGTTGGAAGCCAACTTTCAGCTTTGAAAGAGAAGCAGGAAGAGCTTTCCAAATCTTTGGAATTGCAACTTAAAGCTCACGAAGGTGTTTTTGCTGAAATTAGGGAAATGGAGGAAGAGGTCAGGATCATAATCGACATTCCTCCATTAAATGGTAAGATGGTTAAAGCTTTGAAGTCTTCGAGAGCCCTTGTTGAAGTTGCTAAAGGGGAATTGAATAATTTGAAGCTCTTAAACTAGACTTGCTTTGCTTTCATCCTCGTTAGGGAGAAATAAAGTATTTAAAGTGTTGTAATTATTGAATAATGAATAAAGTATTTCTTTTGCCCCTTGTCAATAGATTTCCTCCCATTCGCAGCTCATCTAAAATAAATGGTTCAGCCACTTTATGACTGAACTTGAAATTCATCAATTTTTTTTATATTTTTTCTTTTTCAAGCTGCCTACGTACCCTATAAAGGGATCAAGTCACAACGTAATTCAAGCATTTGAAGATGTCAAAGGATTTAGACATTCATAGTTTATGCTCTTGCGGGCTAGGAGTAACTTACAGTTTAGACTCATGTGTCAAGAATGGTTTCATTTAATGATTTTGACAGTTTAAACTCATATCAAGGAGTGTAATGACTTGAAGTTTGATTGGACAGTTTATATTCGTATCGAAGAGGTGTTTTTTTTAATGGATAATATTTTTTTAGGAATTTCCCATTGATTAGGCCAACTCTTACACCGTCTTGATCGACGAGTCTATAGGCGTCATTTGTATGAACCTCTTGGACGACATATGGTCCATTCCACTTAAAGGTGAACTTGTTTTTATTACGGTGAGTGATGATGATGGACCTTCTCATGGTGAGCATCAATTCCCCAACTTGGAAAGACAGGACACGCACCTTTTTGTTGAAGCTTTGGATAGGCAGGCTTGATAGCATTCGAGCCTTTGTTGTGCAACGAGCCTCTTTTCATTGAGCACCTGTCTTCCTCGATCAATCCCTCCAGTACGGCAACTCACAGCGGGGGAATTTGCTGCTTAAGTGGGACGACAGCTTCAATCCCGTACACTAACGCATAAAGAGTTGCTTATGTAGGTATCCTGAAAATGGTTCGGTAGGCCCACAGAGCTTCCCCAATCTTTTCATGCCCCTTTTTGACTTTGACACCACCTTTTTCAACAGATTGTACAAAGTTTTGTTGAAGGCTTCTGTAAAACTGTTAGCCGAAACATGGTACATTAAGGATTTCTTTTGCTCAAAGCCGAATGTTTGGCATAATTTGTCAATGGTGTTGTCAACGAATGGTTTCCCGTTGTCAGTGATGATGTACCGAGGAATCCCATACTTGTAGATAATGTTGGTGTGGATGAAGTCAGCAACATTTTCTTTTCTGACTTCCTTGAGAGGGATCGCCTCTGCCCATTTGGAGAAATAGTCGGTGGTAGTTAGGATGTAGAGGTGACCAGTAGATGACTTTGTTATGGGTCTGACAATATCCAGTCCCTAAGCATCAAACGGCCATGAAGCTACTATTAGGTGTAACGACTCAGGTAGTTAGTGAATGAAATTGGCATGGTACCAACATGCTTTGCACCTTTGGACGAACTTCATGTAATCTTTCACAATTGTTGGCCAATAGTATCCCATTCTTTTGATCCAGAAGTGAAGTTTTGGTCTGAATTGATAGGCACCCCAAATCCCAAGGTGTGCTTCCTTCATGGCTTGAGCGGTTTTGTCATTGCCTAAGCAATGCAGGAATACTTTATCAAATGAGTGTTTGTACAGGATGCCCTTAAAGTAGATAAAGTGGATTGCTCAGTGTCGAATGTCAACCTTTTAACGTGAATCGTCTGGCAATTTTTCATATTTCAAGTAGTCTATGAATAGTTGGCACCAGTCTTCTTTTTCCACGTCGAGGACTTCTATGGAGTAATTTTCTCCCTCCTCTTCGTCCTTAAGTGTTGGTGGTACTAACCATTTCTTGCATACGGGCACATGATGGTCAGTGTCGGGCAAAGTCAAAGTGGAGGCAAGCTTAGCCAATGCATTTACCTGCTTGTTTTCATTTCTCGATGCATGTTCAATTGCGACACTTCCAAGCCAACCTATAAGCATATTGGCGTAGTTATAGAACGAAAGAAACTCAAGCTTCTTGACTTCATACTCTCCCTGTAATTGATTGATCACCAACTTGGAATCACCATAGACTTAGAGGTGGAGTTGTTTGATATTCACAGCTATCTCAAATCCGATGATAAGAGCTTGGTACTCAGCTACATTATTGAAGCAGTTTTCTGTGAGGGTGAATGAGTGAGGTAGGACTTTGCTTTCTGAAGTACAAATACTATCCCTGCACCGGCTCCGCCCCTATGGGAGGCTCCATCAAAGTACATCTTTCATGGAGGAGTAATTTCGACCATCAGGGCATCTTCATCTGGCAAATAGTCAGACAGATCCCATTCGACTGGAATAAGATGGTCTGCTAAAAAGTCAGCCAACGCTTGTTCACTCACTGCCTTTTGTGACACATATACGATTTCAAATTGTTAGAATTGTAAGTACCATCTTGCGAGCCTATCAGAGAGAACATGTTTTATCATGACGTACTTTAATGGGTTGGCCTTATTCACTAAACAAATTGTATGAGGCTGGAAGTAGTGCCTTAATTTTTGGACAGCGAAGACAAGCGCCAAACAGATTTTCTCAATCGGTGAGTACTTCAACTCATTTTGCGTCATCATTTTGCTTATGTAGTAGAGGGCACTCTCCTTCCTTTCATCATTTTCTTGGGCCAATAGGGCACCCACTGAGCATTCTTGCGCAGCGATGTATAGGATCATAGAACGATCGGGCACCAAGGCTACCAACACTAAGGGTCTTATCAAGTAGGACTTGATATTTTTAAGGGTCTTCCTGTAGTATTCATCCCATTCGAATGGAACGCCCTTATTCATAAGTCTGCTGAACTATTGGCAGCGACCCACGAGATTCGAGATGAACCTTCGAATATATTCCAATTTTCTTTGCAAGCTTTTGAGCTCGTGGACATTTTAAGACTCTAGCATCTTCAAGATGGTGTCAATCTTTGCCTGCTGAATCTCGATGCCTCGATGGCAGACGATGAAGCTTAAGAACTTACTAGAAACAAACCTGAAGGTGCATTTCAACGGGTTCATCTTCAGCTGGTATCTTTTGAGGTGTTCGAAGACTTTCCTGAGATCGTCCAGATGGTCTGCCTTCTTCCTTAACTTGACCACAAGATTGTCGATGTAGTATTCTACATTCTTGTGAAGCATATCATCGAAAATCTTTTGTATAGCCCTCTGGTACATGGCTCTTGCATTTTTGAGACCAAAATCCATCACCTTATAGTAGTATATGCCTTTAGGCGTGCCAAAGGCCGTTAATTCTTCGTCCTTTGGTGCCATGCAAATTTGGTTGTACCCAAATGATTCGTCTATGAATGAAAGAGCCTAGTGTCCCATGGTAGCATCGATCTTGAGCTCAGTGATGGGTAGAGGGAAGTCATCTTTTAGACATGCCTCATTGAGATCTCTAAAGTCAACACACACCTGGATTTGTCTGTTCTTTTTCCTGACCCGGACGATACTGGAGATCCATGTGGGGTATTTAACTTTCCGGATGAATCCAACTTTGATTAGTTTATTGACCTCTACTTCGATTTGGGGAAGCAATTTTTGTTAGAACCGGCATTGTGCTTGTTTAAATGGTCGAGTTTCTTTCTTTACAGACAGGTGATGTACAGTGACTTTTGGGTCTAGGCTTGGGATTTCCTTGTATGACCAAGCAAACACATCCTTGAACTCCTTTAGGAACTCTATGTACATGTCAGTTTCTTTGTCTATCAACAAGGTACTAATGTAGATGGGTCGAAGATCGTTGCTATCTTCTAGGTCCACTTCTTTCAATTCATCTAGTATGGACTTAGTTCCTGCCTCCATTTAGGGTGGATCAATTTCAACATTTTCCTCGATGGTTTGTCCTTCTTTGCATAACGTAATATGGTTAGACAAACCTACACTTTTCTTATCATCATCCTCTACCACTTGATATTTAGTGAAGATGACTGTCTGGAATTTGGCTAAGGACTCTATCACAGGATACCACCAAATCCATTTGTTGTCTCATACTTTGAAGGGATCAAGCTTTGAAGCTTTTCATTTTGTTTTGGTACCTTTTTGATGCCCTCTTTTGCCTTCCAGCACTTTTGTCTCTTAGGTGGATCAAGTCTTTCGAAGACCAATACCATGCTAGCTTGTCCTCGACCTTTGAAGAGCAATCCCCGTCAGTGATACTATTGGCTATAGCCCTTCTTATGGAAATATGGACAAGGCCTTTTGGTTGTTCATATGCAAGCCCTGCTTGCGGATTTTGACTTACGGATTTTTGAGAAAGCTTTCCCAATGGCAATTGCTCCTACTGATTGTATTTAACCTTAATGAGGAATTTGTACGCCTTAGGACAGAAGCCTTTTACAATCCTCAACTCCTGAGCCTCTTGGTGTTCCCTTATAACTTCTTTGGGCTGTGGGGCAGGTGCTTTGCTGTTAATTTAGGTCAGTGGTAATGCCAAACCTTTAAGAGCATTGTCAATCACCGGGCTTTTACCTTGGTAGTTTTTAGGATGTCTTACCATGTCTTACCAGCTTCATCTTTCTTTACTGAACCATCTTTTTGCTTGTTTTAGTTTTGAGAGCTGCAAGTTTTAGGAGTTTTGACCTTATTCATGTAATACTTAGCATCAGCAAAGTGGGAATCAGCTTCAGTAAAGAGCTTGCAATCATCTAGCACTTTCTTCACAGCACCGTTGCGACAATACTTGAAACATTGATGCCAGGTAGAGGGGATTACGCCATTCTCATGGAGCCATGACTGTTTGATAAGTAAGTTGTATGACATCTGAGTATCAATAACATAGAATAGGACAGTTGACTCCATATCGTTTATGAGCAGCTTTATCCTCATGGTGCCTAAAACTATTTGCCTCCCTTAGTTGAATCTTTGAATTATTAGGCGGCTATTTGATAGCTTAGTAGTCGAGATCCCCAGCTTTCTTAGCGTCTTTAAGGGCAATATTTTAACTGTAGAGCCGCCGTCAACCATCATTCTATTGACCCTTTATTCGTAGACATAGCCCGTAACAAATCATGGCTTGTTGTGAGGTTAAAACCCTAGCATCAAATCTTCATCCATGAAGACCATTGCAGTCATAAAGTCTTCAACGGGCTCTTGACTTTTCTTTTGGAAGTAGCCAACTTCATTAGGAGAGTTGTTTATTTTATCAACTTCATTTGTTTGGTCGTCAAGGGTGGTGTTGTTGACATTAGCACTATCATCCGTTGTTGACATTAGCACTATCATCCTCTAACGTGATCTTTCCTTGGCGGGCTAATTCCATGACTTTATTCTTAAATACAAAGCAGTCATGATTGGGTTACCCGAGCAAGCAGTGGTACTTACAGTATTTAGGATTTTCAGTTTTCCCAACTTCTAAAGGCCACTTCATCTCTGGTATAAATTTGGCCTTTGGTAAATCGTTGAAAATCCTAGAGATGTCCGTGTCTAGAAAAGGGTACAACTTAGCCTGCATCTCCTTCAAGGGAGCTTTTTTCTTTTCAGTAGGTCTTTCCTTTGCCAATGGTTTAACAGGCTTTGTCTTGACCGCCATTGACTCATTGGTTGGTGCTTTAATGGTAGGTTTGCTGGAGAGGGGCTTGCCTCCTCTTTGTTTCTCCTTAGAGTTCTGGAAGTCTTGCATTAGTAGAACGTAGACTCCGCTAGCTGACATACTCAACTCCATATTGTGAGCACGAGTGACTAACTCTTTGAAGGTCCTTGGTTGGATCCCTTGCAGGATGTATGTCAACCCCCACTGCATCCGTTGAATGCACATTTTGATACTTGAGGCCTCTGAAAGTCTGTACTTGCAATTCAGTCTCTTATTCTTCCAGCAATAAATGTATTCGATGACAGGTTCATCCTTCCACTGGCGGGTGCTAGTGAGTTCGATCATACTAACTGTTCGCTTGGTGCTGTAGAAACGGTTGAGGAATTCTTGCTCCAACTATTCCCAATTATCGATGGACCTCGACTCCAAGTTAGTGTACCAGTCAAAGGCATTTCCTTTTAGAGACCGGAACAATTGCTTGACAAGGAGATCATCATAGGTTCCAACATCATTGTAAGTCTCAATGAAATGGGCAATATGCTGCTTTGGATTTCCCATTCCATCGAATTGTTGGAACCTGGTGGGTTGATAATGTGTCAGCATCTTCAAGCTGTCAATTTGGGCCATGGAAGGCTTTGCATAAGTCAGGAATGATTTGGTGATCCGTCAAATTTACTTTTGATGGCCCCTTCGATGAAATCTTTCCATTGATCGAGAGGAACGAAACCATCTGCAGAGAATTGAAACTCCTTAACAGCGGGCCTTTTCCCTTTGTCTGGTTGTTACTTCCTGAATGTTTCGGCCTCATCATGGACTTCTTGAAGCTTCTCTTCCATGCGACTAGCCTCAACTGGTTCTGCATTTTCCATCAACTTAGAGATATTAAAATCTTGTTCTTGTACATGCTTGGCAAGATCCTTAATCGCCCTGGTTAATGAAGCGATTTGATCCTACAAACTCGAGACACCTATCATCATTGCTAGAGCGGTGTTAGAGTCAGGTGAGACAACTGGGCTAGGGCTAGGGGATAATGAACCATTTTTGTTGTCTTCGTTCCCTTGCCTAAGATTGTATGGTTCATAAGCAGCCTAAGGGATGACAATCAGCTCAGAGTAAGTTAACTGTCTTGCTAAGCTTTTTGTGACAACGCCTCTTTCAAGAGCAGCCCCTGAGGCATTTAAAGCGGCAGCTTTGGATGACTTTACTTTGTCTCTAGCTATTTGAGATTTTCAAATTTGCTTTTTGTTGATAGAAGAGATGAGAGGTAGAAAGGTCCCACTAGGCGTGCTAAAAACTGTAGAACAAAAATTCTTAGTGTTTGGAATTTCCATTAACAAGAAATTTGTATAAAATTCTGGGGGTTTGGAATTTCTATTAACAAGAAATTTGTATAAATTGATTACAATTTGAATTGAATGAAATTTTGTGAGTCATATTCTCTAACTTAGTCATCTGATTCTTCTTTCAACTTTTATGATTTGAATGTTGATCGAAGAATCCGGCTGAAATTGGGGGAGCTTTTAAACTTTGATTCTCCTTAATATTGACCGGAGTCTTCAATAACATTAATTTACTGGTTTAGCACCTTAGATGTGAATCAAACGTCGTAATTTGATAAATTTCTGGAAAGAACGCTTTAAATTTGATGTTGAACTTCTTAAAGTTGGTGGAGAGGATTTGAACTCCTTAAATGCTTCTTCACTTGAAGTCTTCTTGTTGCTCATTTGGTTGGTTGTTGTGTGTTTGATTTGTAGAGGCCACCCCTACATATAGGGGAGGAGAAGGCTCTAATGCCATATATACTTGACGACGTGACATCACCTGTTTGACCGATAATATTTGATTTGACATTATTTCCTTTAATTGAATGATTACAAATTAATTCTCAAATCAATAATATTCTCCTTCCAAACATATAAGACTTAACACGTGACATAATATGACTGACACCTGTCACGATTTGATTGGGCAGAGCTATTTATAATAAAAATATTAATTTAATTTTAAAAATTCTGTTTATTTTAACCCCTAAAATATAAATAATTGATTATTGACATTTTATTACAGCAAAATACCAAGTGGCAACATCTAATTGGGCAAATATTTTAACTGCCTACATATACATAATAAATAAATTAACATTAACTTTTATATAGATTATATCGTAACTTACATGTATTAATAAATTAAATTATATCTTTTCACTTTTTTCAAATAATTTTTTATTGATTCTATAATATTTCATTACTAAAATTTATTGTTCATTTTAATATATTATCTAAGTTGGCCAACTGAAAGTGGTAAAATTATGATATTGTCAAATTTTATTTATTTTTTTATACAGCAATTTTGTAGTTAATTAACAGTGATTTGATAACAATATGATTATTTAATTATTTCTATAAAATGTTATAGTATAAATAACAATATAATAATTTTACCCCTTTCACTGTGTCATCATAATAAATTAAATTGAACAATATTTTTTCTGTATCGCAATTTTCAGACTCGTTTGTTTAATTATACTGCTATCTATGATATTACATATTTATATATATTTTGTACACAGCAGATTTTTATTTATTTATTAACCACCAAAATTCATTCTTCCATTTCATTGTTATGGTTATAAAAACATTGTAGAAATAATTAAGAAGCTTTTAAAAACATGCTTCTTTTATTTTATTTTTTTTATAAATTTTGAAAAACCATTAAATAGACTAATGACATTGGTAGAAAGTTGGGGGAAAAAGGAAAGAATCGCCAAACGATGGGCTCCTAAATTAAATTAATTAATACTCACACGCGGCATAAATTTAGGGGTGAAACAGGAGAACGGAATCGGAAAATGGAACCGACGACCTGCAAATAAAGTGATAATTATTAAATCTTATTATTAATTTGACCAACTCACCACATATCATGAATTGTGACTAAACACATTATTATCATGAAAATTAATATTTTTTTCTAGAAAACCAAAAATAAAATCACATTCCATCCACCAAGGTCGATATTATCTTGTCTCTACAAATTGAATTGTTTTTTTTACCTAGTGTTTTTGACCTTGAGTTGATCGAGGCGGGGAGAAGAGGGACAAAAAATTACGGAGAGAGGCATCCTCGCCAACGAGGATTGCAACCCAAAACCACATTTAAATTTCAAATGATCACAAGGCAGTGGTCACACTCAATTTCAAAGGACGGCATTACAGATGGTTGCTTCTAAATTAAAGACAAATTAGCGTGGACTATAACCAGACTTTGGGGGTAGGCATTGGTCTTCTCATCAGAAATCACAAAGCCACGACATATAGAATTGCACGTCACCAGAGAAGGCCTACCTACTACGCAGCAACAAAAAGAAGAAAAACAAAAAAGGGAGAGAGAAACGCATGAGAACCGAATCCTAAACCACAAAAAAATTTTACTACTCGTCGTTGTCGGGCTTATTAGGTGCTTCCTTCATCTCCTCAGAATTATCATCCTGTAAAGGAACAGCAGCCTATCGATCAAGTACAGAACCCTTTTTTTTAATATATTCATTGCATTCCAAAAACATAGAACACCAGAACGTACCTGCATATCAGAAGTCCACAGAGTGAGGTTGTCACGGAGAAGCTGCATGATTAGGGTGCTATCCTTGTATGATTCCTCTCCAAGAGTGTCCAATTCGGCAATTGCCTCATCAAAAGCCTTGAATAGTACAAGCAAACATTTGATAAGGTGGGTATTTTTTCAATCAACTGAATGAAGCCCAATTTTATATTAAACTAAAGGTGATAAAATGGGGGCAAAAGTATAACGTGGGGCCATTCAAATTCTCCAATTAAAGTTCTTATGCAATATGGAGTTGCAAAGGCTAAGTTAGTTTCCTAGTTAAAATGGAGAGGAAAATTTGAATGGAGATAAAAATTATGTTTAATTTGTAAGGTTTCAGTGGATAGAAAAATTATTATATATATATATATATATTTAATATTTAATAATAATTGAATGAGATGATAATATATAAGTTTACAGATAAAAATTGAATTTGAATAGAAAAATTATTGCGATAGGTGTTAATTTGATTATTGGTAGCTATAATGAGTAAAAAATTATTAGTTAGTTATAAAAAAATAAGAGAGAATTTTGCATTTGAAATGGAACAAAATTTGTATAGTAAGATATTTGATTTATAAGATTTTTAAAAAATAATGAATAACGTAGAATTTGGAAACATAGCTTAAGTTAATTTGCTAGTTATTAAAATAAAGTTCAGATAGCAGAGTTGATTTTGCAGTGGACCTGTTTCGCAAGATTACAAGCACGGTCTGGAGAATTCAAAATCTCATAGTAAAACACTGAGAAGTTGAGTGCCAAGCCAAGACGAATTGGATGAGTTGGGGCCAGCTCAGCGTTAGCAATGTCCTGCACAAGCCAGAAACAAATACAGTTGGCCCATAATAAATATTTTCCAAACACGAAACAGCCTTCATTGATTTTTAATTATTGCATTATCAAAGTGCGTCGCATTAGAGATGACTGACAAAGAAATCAATGATACATTAAAAGCTAAAAAATTCTGAACTTCAAGGCAGATATGGCTTTACAATTCAAAAATCACAGCAAGAATCAATTTATAAATCTTTTAAAATTAAAATTATAGCAAGAATCAAGCAACGTGAAACTTCGCCTGATAACTTGTAGTGACTCCAGAAAATACTCGTGAGGAAGATTATAAATCTTACACGTGTAATTAGCCAAAGATTGTAATCTAAAGTCAATATTACCAATTCAACTGCATCTAAACGCAAATAAATCAATGCAATATCCCAGAATCAATCGCATACTTCCCCAGCATTTCTCAATAAAATGTTTCGCAGGTTAACGAAGATACTTATTAAAATCAACAGTGTTCGTTGGCCTCAAAAATCCAACTGACAGAGTAAAACACAAAATTCTGTATCAGCATAAATCCACCAACAGTATCCCCTAGATAGAACCCAAAATACAGAAACAGACAACACACTACAAGAATACAAAAAAAGGAAAAAAATCAGGAAAACCAAAATTAGACTCTAAACCAACCTGAGCAGACTTGTAAGCGGAGAGAGTGTTCTCCGCGGCTTCCTTTCGCTCAGCTCCAGTCTTAAACTCCGCCAAATAGCGATGATAATCGCCTTTCATCTTCAAGTAAAAGACCTTTGAATCACCATTGGATGCGGATCCAATGAGTTTCGTGTCAAGGAGCTTCAAAATACCATCGCATATGGAGCAGAGTTCCGACTCGATTTTGGATCTGTAGGTTTTGATGGTGGAGACGTGGCTCTCGTTGCCGCGGTTATCCTCCTTCTGCTCTATCGAAGAAATGATCCTCCAGGAGGCGCGTCTGCCGCCGATGACGTTCTTGTAGGCGACTGACAGGAGGTTCCGCTCTTCAACCGAGAGCTCGTCTCCTTCCACGGTACCCACGACCTTCTCCATGAACTCAACCATTTCCTCGTAGCGCTCGGCCTGCTCGGCCAACTTGGCCAAGTACACACTCTCCTCGCGTGGAGATGCCATTCAGATTTGGGGAACAAGGGATTTTTTGATTCTACCGAGAGAGAGAGTGAGTGTGGAAATAACGGTGAGGATGCGGGTTTTTTGCTTCGGTTTGTTCTTTTATATATGGGCTGGACTCTTTGGACTGGGCTGATCTTGGGCTCCAGCTCATCAATGAGAGAGGTTGGGCTTGCTCTTAAAAGAGAAAATATAAAGACACACACACGAGTAGGGATGTGACTCGATTCAGTCAAGCAACTCGGTCAAAGCCCGACTCGAGTTCGGTCGGCTCGACTCGATATACCTATCAAGTCGAACTCGAGTATTTCAAAAAAATACTCGAGCTCGATCGAGTAGCTCGAGCTCGACTTTTTTAAAAAAAAAAATTTTTTTCAAATATGATTTAACATGTAACTCGAGCTCGAGCTCGACAACTCGACTTGAGCTCGAGTTCATAAAAAATCGACTCGAGTCACTACTCGAGCTCGACTCGGCTTGATTCCAACCCTACACACGAGACATGTTTAAATTTAATTTGTATTTTGGGAAAAATATTTTTTATGCATTTTTAGGAAGGTTAATTTTTTGAAAAAAGGACAAAGAAAAGTGTTTGGATGTGTGAATTAAAAATTTGACCAACTAATTTAATTTTCATTATTCTGTAACAATAGGTCAATACTCCCTCATGTACTTCCCATAATTTAAAGCCCTTCAGAGACTAATTAAAACTAATCTGACATTTTGAATTATGATTAAACGTACAGTATGTCCTTTAAAATATAGTTAGTTTTGGGAATTATTTTCAATAAACTAGGATTATTATCACAAGATACATATTTATATTAAAATATAATTATATTTATTTTCGTACTGTGCTTCATTACTTTAAGGAAAAAAACAGAGTAACACAAATCAATTTTTCTAATAATTTCATTTCTCTACAGAATTATAAGTGTAAACATTTGTTAAGATGTGGACACATTTCACCCAACATTTGATGTCAACGATGAGTATAATGTAATTATCCCTAACAAAGTATTTGAATTGTGTCTAGTTTTACTTATATATAGGGTTAGGTAGTATTTGATTCACGCTTTAAATTTGAAATTTGGTTAACATTGAGTTTGGAATAAGATCATTCAATACAATACATCTATTTAGTTCAACAAATAAAATGTATGTCATTATTATGATTGATACTTGGTTTGGTGGGTCTTTCAAAATAAAATATGAGAAATTTAAATTTAATCTTAACTTGTATAAAATTAAAAAATAAGCAATTGAAAATAAACTTGCATGTATAAACTACTTATAAATTTTATATTTTCCTAATTATAATATTTTAAATAATAAAAATAAAATTATTCAAAATAAATTAATTGCGAAACTAAAAATAAATATAAATTAATTTAAAAGGAGAAAAAATTAAGAAACAATTGTTTGTGTAAAGCCATCGATCATACATAATACTGTAGCCCAGTCACGGGTGAGGGAAACGTCTATTGGGCCCATCCACACTTGGAAGCCCAATTCATGATGAATTTCAATGGGCCGGGCCACATACCTATATTACTAGCTTCACCGAGAACCCTAATTTGGGAACACAGGCTGAGCGTTTCCGAGCACTACTTTCACCCCGTCTAGCCTCCTCCGTGCGCCATCGAAGATGAAGGTATTTCAATCTATCTGTGCACAAGCATGCGGTCAAGCAATCATGAATCCGTAAGCACCTCATGTAACATTCTGAAGTTTTGTTTTTGTTGCTTTTTGTAGTTTAACATTGCGAATCCAACCACTGGCTGCCAGAAGAAGCTCGAGATTGATGATGACCAGAAACTGTATGCCGTCTCTCCTCTTGCTTTAATTTGTTAACGGACTTGCTACTGATTTATTGATTCATTGGAAGTAGATTCATGTGATGAAGTAGCAATATTATTTTGGAGTGCTTAGTGAGGATTTTTGCTACCATTTTATATATAAGTTCCGAGTAGAGTTGCTATTTGTGCTGCACTTGGTTAGTCTCGGAAATAGAGAAGACGTTAATAAAGATTAAGCCAATTGATTTCGCTTCATTAAAATCTGGTTTTATTTTTTGTCATTATGTCCTGTAGAAGTAGATTCAGTTAGTTCTTATACGAGAGAGGAAATAACTAGATGATCCCCTTTACGATGCTTTTGTAGCTGACGCATTATTTTTTTGCCCATTCTTCATTTTGGTATTATGTGAACGTGTTGGTCTTGCGGTTATGTTAGTACTGCTATGTCCTCTTTTTTTTCAGCAGTAATCACTCTATTCTAACGTTCCCTGTATAATGGGAAGTTAACTATCTTATATTCTTTATTCTTTAAATTGTAGGCGGGCATTCTTTGACAAGCGGATCTCTCAGGAGGTCAGTGGAGATTCGTTGGGTGAGGTATGTCTTTTTTACTTCCTAGGAAAGCTTACTTGTTGAGCTCTATCAATGATTTGGCACTTATACACCTGATGGTGTTTGATTGATGTTTCAGGAGTTCAAAGGCTACGTATTCAAGATTATGGGAGGTTGTGACAAGCAAGGTTTCCCCATGAAGCAGGGTGTGCTGACACCTGGTCGCGTGAGACTCTTGCTACAGAGAGGTATCGCTATACGCGCAATCCCTGGTGCCAGAGGATATTTTCATATTCTTTTGTACATAATTTTTAAAATCTCTTATTTTTTTGATCCTCTTGTAAATCCTCAGAATAATATTTTGTTTGTGCAAATAGAATTTGAAAGTGTTGTCTAAAGCTTATAATCTTGTTTGATTTAAGACAACTGTATGCTTATTCAAACAGGGACCCCATGCTTCCGCGGTTATGGTAGGAGAAATGGAGAGCGCCGAAGGAAGTCTGTTCGTGGATGCATTGTTAGCCCTGATCTGTCTGTTTTGAACTTAGTGATTGTTAAAAAGGGTGAGAATGATCTTCCTGGGTTAACTGACATTGAGAAGCCAAGGATGAGAGGTCCAAAGAGGGCTTCAAAGATCCGCAAACTTTTCAACCTTTCCAAGGAAGATGATGTTAGAAAGTATGTCAACACATACCGCCGCACATTCATCGCCAAATCTGGTGAGTTGTGGTTCCTCCGCATTTTGGGCAACAGTGTTTGCTTCAGATAACTAACCAATTTATTGACTTTACATGTTTTGATATCTGCACGTTTTGTAACATATGTTTCTGTATGACAACAGGGAAGAAAGTGAGCAAAGCTCCTAAGATTCAGAGGCTGGTGACTCCCTTGACACTGCAGCGGAAGAGAGCTAGAATTGCAGAAAAGAAGAATAGGATTGCCAAGGCCAAGGCTGAGGCTGCCGAGTACCAGAAGCTCCTCGCAACCAGACTGAAGGAACAGAGAGAGAGGCGTAGCGAGAGCTTGGCCAAGAAGAGGTCTAGACTTTCTGCAGCCTCAAAACCGTCAATTGCTGCTTAAGTGCTTTCTGGTCACAATTCATTGCTGGAAATCATTTCTGAGACGGGATAGTTTTGACTATGCCTGGTTGAATTATTCAACTGCTCTTCGTCTATTGTTTTCCCATGAGAGATTTGAGACGTTACTGGCTTTTTTAAGTTCATTACTCACTTAGGAGATGCTTTCAAGTTTTATAACTTGGAAGAAAAAATATGGAATTATCTTTGCGCGAATTGCCAACGTGTACTGGCGTTACAAACTGAAATATAGTTAGATTTTGCCTTTGGGTTTAATTTATTATGTGCATGCCACTCTATGAACTCAGCAGCACCATTTGTCATGAACCATTCGATTGCTGTAAAGGCCCTTAATTACCTTTCACATGATATTAAGCGTGATAAATTAAGAACAGTATAACATCATGGATGCTAGCAATCAAGTGAATACATATTCAAGCATCATATCTACTTTCTACTATCGGATGCTGACAATTTATCTTATACTTCATCAATCATGCCTCAATTATAGCAACTTTAACCAATATATATGTTCACGTATTCAACTCTTGGTCTGTGGTAATGCCTCAACAGGTCGTTTATTAGCCACCCTGCAATTCCTTCTAATCTCTCCAGGTAGCCCTGATTGCAAATCCCCCAATTTAATCATCCCTTCAACAAAGGCGTTGAAGAATGCATCCTCATTCTGGCTAAACGCCTTCACATACTCCCTGGTCTCAGGAAACGTGAACAAAGTCTGATCAGAATTCAGAAACCCTCTCTCACTGACCAAGTCCTTGTAGTATTGGTTATCAAATCTCTGAGGTGTTGCATCCAGGTTTCCTGTGACCTGTTCGTCTCCCCCCTGTGGGCACAGCCTGTCTAGATTCTCCCGGAATCTAGGCTCGATGGCAGGGTCCGGCTGGCCCGAGCCGGACTGGTTGTACAGCCTGAAGACTATCGAGAAGCACCTCGCTTTGCCAATGGAGTGTGAGCCAGAAAGGGCTACTAGATCTTTGACAGAAAGGTTGAACTTGCTGAAGAGGTTAATGAGGGTAGTTGCATTGGATCTTGGGCTTGGTATTGTGTCATTTGAGGCTTTTTGGCTGGCTGTCAAGCTGTCTTGCCTCCCTAATTTCACTTCCCAATTTGGTCCTCCACTCTGGTTCAATGGAAAAACAAGAAAATTGTGTCAAAAAAAGGGACCCCCTTCCCGAGGCTGCAAAACTAAGTGAACACATTTTCTGCTTCAAGAGATCTGAGGATATGTAAAATATTACAACGTAGTATAGTCGTCTAATGGTCCATGTACTTTCTTATTGTGTAACGAGTGATTTAAGGTACTGCTATTCATTTTTAATGTCAATATCATGTAAGAAAAATCTAAAACCAGGAAGGCGGCCTTTCATTCATCTCTTCAAAAGGGAAAACAACAAATAAAAGGGTGACAAAACGAAGCCTACCAGAGCAACAGCATCTCTAGCAGCCATGATCACTATATCAGCACAAGACACAACACCAGGGCAGGCCCTCTCCATTGCCTCCTTAATCTCATCAATAACTTCATATGATCGCAACGAATTCACATTCGACAAAGCTTGTTTCTCACCTGGCATGTTTGGAGTGTCATCCAGCAGCAATGATCCATCACACCCCTTAAAGACATACAAGAAAAATCCCAATCAAATGATGGTCCCATCAAGTGACAAAATATATAGAACCATTAACGAAAAACTACAGATTTTATAATTTTTTTTGGATGCTACATTGACTAAACAATCATGGAACTGCAGCCGCATGACTGAGGCAGCATCTCTAGTTTCTCTGGCCATGGCCTTCTGGACAACATCCCGGACGACGAATTCGGCTTCCCGGCACGTTTTTGAGTAGAAACCTGGCCGGAGAGGTGATGCTGCGGCGGCGGAAGTGAGGAGGAGGAAGAGGAGAATAATGGCAGGGGACATGCTTTGGCTAGGATGGTTTAGGGAAGTGGTGCACTGCATAAAAGAACTGTCTTGCTCTATGAGCTTTATAATCTTGTCTTTGTGTGATATTTTATGTGGGATAAAATTCATGTGCATGTGTGTGTCGATAAATTAATCGCTTATTGGGGTTTTATTTTTTTTTAATTTTATATTTAATTTTTGTTAATAACGTGAGGCAAGAAACTAGTGGGCAAGTGTGGGAGTTTGTGAGACCATTTGTTTGTTGTGGGAAAGATAGGGTACATTTTTGGATGTGATCATGGAAGGCCGTATTATTCCCACTGTTAGTAGGGTCCGTTGTTGGAGTTTGCTTGCTAAATTTGATGGTGAATGGAAATAATGAAAATCTTGTTAGCCTAAAAATTATATATGATAATAAAATTTTGACGAGAAATTTTTTTTGAATTGTTTGAATTAGAATATTTATTATCGCACACACACACACACACACACATATGATTGGATAATATAATGTTATATAAGATTTTTAGAATACATATATATAAGTATTAATTTAATATCTAATAAGCATAATGTTTGAATTTTAAATATACACACACTATATTATTATTTTATTAAGAATTTTTAAGTGGATAAAGTGAATTTACATAACTACCTTTGTATTAAATACTTTTATTCTTTAATTCTATCATATTCTCCTTTCTTTCATCCAATTTAAATATATATATATATATGTTCTTTTAAATTTTATCATTTTTCACATTCTTTTAATCTATTATTTTTTTATTTTAAATATTTTTTCACGGTGTAAAATCTCATGACTTTTTTATTTTCTTATTTTAAAATTTTATTTGTATTTTCTCTTGAATTTTTTTGTTCTTTTTCCAAATTTTTTTGATATTTTTTTATTTTATTATCCATACTACTTTATTATTTCACGAAAGATTCTTGGATGTACAAAATGAATTTATATAACTACCTTCATATTAGATACTTTTATTCTTTCTATCATATTCTTCTCTCTTTTCATCCAACTTAAATATATATTTATATGTTCTATATATTTATATATTCATTCAAATTTTATCATTTTTAAATTCTTTTAATCTTTCATTATTTTTATTTTAATTATTTTTTCAAAATGTAAATCACAATAATTTTCTTATTTTCAGTTTTATTTGTATTTTCTCTCAACTTTTTTTTCAAATTTACTTGATATTGTAATATTATTTTTATTTTAAATATTCTTTATCCTTTTTAATATTAAAAAAATTTATTTTTAATTAAAATCCAAATCTTTTATAATTTATGAATAAATCTACTCACACATGGTGCATACAAAATTTACTAATATATTGAATAGAGGAATAATTGGAAAATTCAAATAATTTTTTATTGTTATATATTTGCGGTTTGTTTTGAAAAAAATTTGGATGGGTTCTAAAGTCTAAACCCGTGAAACTTTTGTTTGGAATGAACCTTGAGACTTTTGCATTCAATGTACTCAATGAAGAGCACACAATGAAAATTTGGGTTTATATATATATATATATTATTTTTTTATTATTTTTTTATTATTTTTTTATTGGAGTATTTGAAAAGTAACAACCACGATAGTTTTCTTTAAATTATTTACATTAGTTAGCAAAAGCATTACAAATATCATACAGAGTTTAATAGTAAGCAATCGAATCGCAATACATTTATAAACAGAGGTCTTTCTAGGAAAATTGGGCAAACTTCAATATGCCACAAAACTTAGAAATAACACTATTCACTATTATCTCAAAAAAAAATGTTAAATTGATGATTTTGTTGGGGGGATAAATATAATGTATATATATAATTTAATTTTTACGACATAAATACACACTAGTTAATTTGATTGTGTATGGAGTGAATGATTAAATTTTAAATATTTATTTATCGATGTGTAAGATAAGAGTTGATTAAAAAATTAAAATTTAAGTAAAAATTTCTTTAAACAATGTATCTGAATTGTGTGAGTTTTAAAGAGGCTAAAATAAATAAAAATTATGAGATAAACATTGCTACAATCCCACCAGAAAGTGGTGCAAAGAAAGCAGAATGCATGGGTGATAACATTTGGTTTTTTCTGCTGGATTCGTTGCATTTTCTGCCTACTTTTTGACTTCTGATTGGTGAAAACTGTGTACGATTATTTCCAGCTCTGAGACATGTGATGTGGACTTGAGACCAACTCTGAGATATTTTATTATATTTTAATGTTAAATTTATTTCCATATTAAATTTTATATATTTTTTAGAATATCAGTTATAACGATTATTTAACTACCATATATTATTGCTAAATTAATTGAATCGGGTAATATTATTTATTAGCATTATGAAAATTGTAAAAAATTTAGTTTAGTATATACTCGTGCTAATTTTACAATTTTACGCATAAATGTTTATTAACAGCACAAAGATGATAAGCATGCGTTCTGCTTGTTTGTCTTTGTATATATGAATGCTTATAATATTATATAATTACTGAATGATATAATGATATACGAAAATATTAATTAATTATTAATTTCACATATATTTTTATAAGTGTGTGTGGGGATAAAGATTTGATTTTGATTAAAGGCAATGGTCAAATTCGGAATATTTATGTGTGCATGTAGATACACAAGAGGAAATGTTATTTTAAATAATATTGTATATTTGAAAATTATATTTTTTTTGTAAGGGTGGTTTTAATGGCTAGAGAATATGTGTGTGCATTGAATCGATAATATGACTCAAATACTAACAAATAATCGTTTAATATTATATAATTACTGAATGATATAATGATATACGAAAATATTAATTAATTATTAATTTCATATATATTTTTATAAGTGTGTGTGGGGATAAAGATTTGATTTTGATTAAAGGCAATGGTCAAATTCGGAATATTTATGTGTGCATGTAGATATACAAGAGGAAATGTTATTTTAATAATATTGTATATTTGAAAATTATATTTTTTTGTAAGTGTGATTTTAATGGCTAGAGAATATGTGTGTGCATCGAATCGATAATATGACTCAAATACTAACAAATAATCGTTTAATCATCAACAACTAATATGTTTTGCTGTAAATTTGCAATCATTTTCCACTTATCAAAATTTATGTTTCTAGACATAATATCCAACAAAATAATTATTTTTTAATTTCATTCTTTCTTTTATTTTTTCACAAATCATAATTATTCATGCCCATTTTTTTTTTCCAATATAATTTGCATCCAACCAAAGCCTCAATTTTAAAATACCAAGTAAATATGATTAAAAATTAAGATAGTCACTAGGTGGCCCATTAAAGCACTTCTTTCATCTTACAAGTCACCAACATTGCTCCTTTGTGGAATTTGGTAGACGAAGAGGCACCCCTCAATGCATTCACATAATAAATTATTACCAACTTACTCTGAAATTAACAATTTTTCTCTCTAAGATACCAAACCCTGTTTATGTCCATTTTGGAAAGATGCGTCTTGAATTGTCAAGTGCAAGAGATAGGATGTTGAAATTGAGATCTTGAATAAGATATTTTTTTAATTTTTTTTTACTTCATTTTATTAATTGAAAAATGTCAGAAGATATTACGTTTGCGGATAATATTGCGTATTTATGGCAAATGAAATTTATTACAGAGAATGCATTTTCGTCGAAACTTGATCTTGGTTGTGTTGTGAGTATGGATGGCAATGAAAGGCGAGTAATCGTGGACACTAACTTTGCAAGAGAAGTTTTTTCTTCACTTTTAAATGGTGTGGGGGATGGGAGCCGATCATCTACAATTAATTAAATAATATAATATTATATTTCTTATATACATATAAATATATATTATTTAATTAAAATAAATCATAATTAACAAAAATATATATTGTTTTAACTATAATAAATTGTAAATTAAAGTTAGTTCTGTTAAAATGATAAATAATTCGAATTTACATATAATTTTAGGTTTAGTTAATTTGAAAATTAGTTTTTAGTAAATTGATCATTCTAATTAGAATTAAAAGAAACAATCTTATAAAAAGAATTAAATTTGAATAAATGTACATTTTAATTATGATGAAATTATACATTGTTTCACGAACTAAAATTTTTTTATAATAAAAAATCATAAAGTATGAACGATTCAAATTAATTACAATAAACATAAGTGTAAAAGTTTTCATTTTAATTAATACAAATATTAAAAATCATTTTTATTATAATAAACTAGTTAATTAATTATTATAAGTATAAAGTAGTATTTAAAAATGCCCCCACCACCTCCCAAATGGAGTGACACTTGTGGAGGGTTTGGGGTGAACGATGGAGTGGGAGGTGAGGGGAACAAAGACAATAGAGAACAAGGGAGAGGGGAACAAATACAAAGGATGGAGAACGAGGAAGAGGGGAAATTTTGATAACAAGGCGAGGAGTGGGAGAGGCATCACCCACTTTACCCCGTCCTATTACCAACCCTAATTACAAATTGCTTTTAAATTAAGAAGTGAAAAACTCGATTAGAAGTCAAGTTTAACTTTTTTTTGAAATAATTAAAATAATTCACCATTTTATGATTAAAAAAACATTTTAGTAAAGTTTCTTGTGATTTCGAACATTTTTACCTCTAAATATATATGATTTTCACTTTTTAATTTTTTTTTACTTTTATATATTTAATTGTTTTTGTCCATATATTATTTTGATTAATTAATTTGTTAAAATTTAAATATTGCACATTAAAATTAAAATTAAAAATTTTTATGTTAATTGAGGTGTTTTTATTTTGTAGAATTAATTTTTCAATGTCCACATTTTGATTTTAGCTTTCAATTTATTTTTTATTTTAATGTAATTTTTTTTTTGACATATTAATAAGCATAACTGATTTCATTTTGTGAAATTAATTTAATATTACATATGTCTGTGCATACATGTAATAGACTGGAATTTGGAACCAAATCATGCTTATCCTCGTGCGTCAATGAGAAAAGAGTTAATAAATCAAGTTATCAAATTTAATTATGCTTGAAACATAGTTTAGTTTCTTATAGATTTAAGAACTCGACCACTAAGAAATTTTTCAAATTCAATCTTCTTGCTCCACCCCAATTTAAGTTTGAATTCAACCTCAACAAAATTAAATATAAAAGTAAATTCGGGCTCTGAATTGCTCTTTGAAATTGGTTTGATAACAAGCGTCCATCTATCGTGTACACACACCCCATTATATCACCTGGAATTCATGATTTACTAGTGTAAGCTAGCAACTGCGGATTTCCAGACAGCAATATTTCAGCACACAAGCGAAATCAGAGTTGGTGCAACAAGTTACAAAAGAACCAGTATACATAGGATAGAATCAAAACAACCTCAACTTTTTCCCTCTGCTGTTCTTCCCAAAACCATTAAACCATCTCTACCTACACTCAGAAGCTTTAAAAACGTTCGATTTACAGCACCCCTCTTTTCTTTTCCAAGAATTATCGCCAACCCATCCATAATTTAATGTATGGTGGAAGGAAAGAACTCAGGATGTTCTGCAGCACGTCCCGTTCTTCTCTGGTGTTACTTGGCCCGGACCCGGAACAAGAATTTTCTTGCCAGACATCGATGCAGGGTTGCCATTAGTTTGACCTTCGCCCGCGGCCAGACTTTTCTTGTTGACGATGTTAAAGATCTCCGACAAAACAGTCATGAATGCGTCCTCTACGTTAGTTGCTTCCAGAGCGGAGGTCTCCAAGAAGAAGAGACCTTCCGTCTGGGCAAATTCCTTGGCATCCTCAATAGGAACGGCTCGCTCATCTTCGAGATCAGTTTTGTTTCCAACGAGAATTATTACGATGTTCTTGTCTGCATGAGCGCGCAACTCTTCTAACCAACGCGGTATGTGGTCAAAAGTGGCACGTTTTGTTATGTCGTAAACCAACATTGCCCCCAAGGCGCCCCTGTAATATGCACTCGTGACAGCTCGGTATCTGTTCGTGGGAACAGCGAAGATGCGTATTAGAGTCAGAGTCGCAAATGGACTTTGCTGGATTATTTGTGAACTAAATTTTACGCCTGTACAGTATAAAAGTCGGAGCAACATTGACCCACGTCGAAGCACAAGCTTAATCTGTGCTGCAGGTTGGTGATCAGACACTTCATGTAAAACTAACCTCGGGAAATTCTCAATAAAATTTATGAAACCTTTGCAGTATTTTTCAATAACTCTATTTTGGCAGATAATTTTAGCAGTAAGAGGTCAACATACCAACTCGAAAACATCATTTAAAAAGGAATATCACGGCGTAGCGTTAGGATTTAGCCCCTCACCACATAGAACTTCTTTTGGTTATTACTACTGCACAAATTGCTTAATATATAAATATGGTAAGGTTCTGTCTACCAAGTTAATTATCCAATAATCAGCAGGTTGGTGATGTTTACAAACTTTGTACAACTCCAGTCTTTATCATGAATTGTATCAAAGTAAAATATAAAATAAGCTAAAATCCAAGTGACAGAAAAAAGTTACAAAATGTTATAAGCATCACTTTGTACTGTGATCTGTCTAATTGTTCATCGTCATCAGATCTCAAAACAAATATCTGTTTATATATCTACTGAGATGGTATCTTAGAAGTTTTGTTCCCCACAAATCTGTAAGGATAGTGGAAACTATTGCTCGTTAAGGACAATAAGCCAACGACCTTCAAAATAGATTAGCTCTAGGCGGCATAGCCATAATATGTACACACGTTACCTTTAAATGGCTTGATGTGGATTTTACTTAATTAAAAATTACTAATTCAGAACTTTTAGATCATTAGATAATAATGTGTGGCTTAAAACAGAGTTAAATTTTTCAGTATTTTTATTTTTCTCGACTTCATTTTCAGATATAACGAAAAATATTACCCAAATACACAACTAATACAGATATTTGAACAATGAAATGATTTTAACATTTCTAGCTATTCCTATAGTTGATGATGATTATCGCACAAATATGCAATTCGAATTGGTTAATAAACTTACTGTCGATATTACACATCGATGATCCAAAAAAGATTTTAAATTTCAAATTTATAAATATCTTTTAAATCACTGCATCAGTTACAGAATCCTGCATATAAATTATTACTTTTTAAATTACATTTAAAAATGAAGTAGACTAGGTAGACATATAACAGTTCATCTCAAATTTATAGCACAATTTGAATTCATTATTGCTTTCTCTAATGCATCCAAAGGTAGAACTTTTTATACAAATAAGTAATTTCAAGAAGACATTTCATTCATTCATTTTTTTTTTAATCTTTTCAGTCCAGATTTTTTTGGAGTCTTCAATTGTGTATACAAGTAGATAAAAATATACATTTAAGCTTCAGTAGCTCTTTTATGCCGGGATGTTTTGTTATTAAAAGGAAAGTATAAAAATGTATTGTTTTAAGAAATTTGTAATTGTTATACATCGTAGAATGTAGATAGATATACATATAGGTATAGACTTAGTACATACATTTTTTCAAAAATTTATATACAATAAAATCTATTCAGATAACTAACTAGGAATTTAGATTTTTTTTAAATAAACCCACTTCTTGTGACAAGACAATTTCAAGTTTAATGTTGTATACTAATATATACAAATTTAGATTTGAACCAATGCTCGATTAGAATATTTTTACTACTTCTGGCCTACTGAGATAGTTCTAGTATTTCATCATTTTAATTGAAACTTGAATAATTTAATTAAGTGTTCTAGTATTTCATCATTTTAATTGAAACTTGAATAATTTAATTAGGTGTTCTAGTATTTCATCATTTTAATTGAAACTTGAATAATTTAATTAGGTCTATTTGCTTAGAAATATTAATTTAATGTCTCAATATAACATATAGAGATTTAGAGACGAGCTGCGTATTTTCTTTTTTCAATGAATCTACTTAGGAAATTTAGTATATTTCCAATTAATTGTTATAACTTGGAAGTTGACTCTATTGATTTACTCTGTATTTGACAACTTAAAAAATACTCTGTACTTTTTAGAAAGTAATAACAATAATAAATTACATAACTGCCATCAAATTTATCGTATCAAAGAAATCTAAATCAGATAAGAATTGCAACAAGCATTTACATTTTAATAATGGTAGAGAAAGATAAATATAGTGTTGAGCCTAAGCCATATTTTCTAGCACTACATTTAAATTCCAAAGATTGGTGATCATCGCTTGGAGCTTAATTAGGAAAGAAAATAAAAGAGGTTAATGGTTTAATATGGCTTGAGTGAAAAGAATTAATTTTTTGTTGCTTTTATGATTCATTTAGGCCTCCTTACAAGCAGATGACAAGCTATACAATTTAATGGTAGGCCATTTAAAGCTTAATGACCACAACTTGATTCCTCGGGACATCTTATTTACTGATCATCAAATGAAATGGACCATAAAACACATAAGTTCAAACAGACAATATGTAATTCTATGATGCCAAGAAATACTTCACAATCATCAGTCTAGTATTTTAAAATGTATTTCAAGTCACAAAGTTGGTCTCCAAATGAACTGAACTTTGTGCAAAGACTTTCAATTAAAAATGTACTTAATCTATATCCATGAAAGGAAATTAAGTATTTTTCAATTAGAGTTAATAACATAAAAGAATAACAACACAATAAAATATTCAAGCAGGCCATCATTACTTTCTAAATTAGTTTATTGGATTTGATCTTTGATTTGATACCCAATAAAAACCTGTTTCGCCATAAATATTTGAAAATCCCATTAAAATTCAGAATCTAGCAAACTAATTTTGGCTTTGTTGATGCAAAATCTAGCTATAAATCCAGTTTTTAAAGTTTTGGCAGCAATGCATACCTTGCAAAAGGAATTAGTAACAATAGAATATCACAAGAAAGTATTAGTTCCAACATGAGGCACCAACAAGAAAACCACAACCACAAATCTAGTTATAAACTCAATTGTCCTCTTGTACCATTTTCAAAAACCACCTCGTAAATTTATTCAAAAAAGAATTTTAATTACCGCTTAACCTGACATTTGTTAGCATTTTGTGTCCTGTGCAGTTAAAATAAAGTAATGAGTGATATTTACCTTGCATAAGCTTACAGATTAAATAAACATATAATGTAGTAGTAAGATAATAAGAAGTAGATTAAAGCAAGCAGTTCATTAAATCACTCAAAATTGAAGCTTAAGCAAGATTTTATGATTTATTTATTTAATTCGTTGTCACGACATTCGTAAATGATTTTGTATTTGTTTGTACTTGCATAAAGTAAAAGACATCTTACTCAAATAACTCCCTTTTTTTTCCTTAGAAATTTATCTGTGAATCTTCTCATAAGTGAATAGTTCGATTCAAAAGTCAGTTCAAACCTTCAAATGCTTTTCCAGATCAGCTAAAACACAGGCAAATCTAGCAAAACATCAGCACAAGCAAATCGATCTAGCGAAGATCAACTAGGCAGACATGCAGGCACTCATATCACTAGCACACATATGAAGAAATCTTCACACATAAAATAAAAATAAAAACATATAAATAAAACACAAGCACGGACCTTTCCTGGCCAGCAGTGTCCCAGATCTGAGCTTTAACGGACTTATGGTGGATAACGAGAGTGCGCGTCTGGAACTCAACCCCAATCGTGGCCTTGGAGTCCAAGCTGAACTCGTTGCGCGCGAAGCGGGAGAGAATTTGAGATTTACCGACGGCTGAATCACCGATCAGAACCACCTTGAACACGTAGTCGATTTTCTGGCTCGCGTCGCCATAGCCACCGGTCGCCATCGCAGTTCACACCAAAATCAAATCAAACGCTAACAACGAAATGAGCCTTCCAGCTGTCGATCCTTCTGTGGATTCGTGCTTGAATGAGCAAAGAATGGAGACAAGGGAACGGAAGAGTGGAGGACTGAGCACTGAGCACTGAGCACTGAGCAGAGCTGAGCAGATCTTTATTTGAAAATCAGAGTCCAAATAAGGTCTGATGAAGAGTTGTCTTTCATGACTAACGTGTGAGATTTTCTTTTTCTTTTTATTTTTTTCTTTGTAAATTTTATTTTTATTGATATTTATAGAAGTAGTTCATGCAGAATATTTATAAATTATAATATTGATATGCTTTAAATAAAAAATATTATAAAAATAAAAGTATGAATTATATTTAAAACAAGAAAATAAATAAAAGAAAATAAAAGAATTTACAATTAACTGCAATTATATATCTGAAATGATTTTATAAAATTATATAATTATTTTTATGATGTAATAATATATAAAAGTAATAATTAAATTTTTAAATATAAATATATCTAAGTATCAGTGTACGAGCATACTTATTTATATATATATATATATCTCAAATGATTTGATTCAAAATAAATGATGTTTGAGAAATAAATAATTAGTAATATATTTTTAAAAATAAAAATAAAAATAAAAATTTAAATAAAATTTTTATTAAATAATAAATTTGATTGTGTAAAATATTATGAAGTGAAAGGAGATGAAAATAGGTTTAATAAATATAGCCTTGTACCTTTATAAATAATTCTAGACAGGCAATTATTTTCTTATTCGTATGGAAGATAATGTCGTAAGTATGACATATTCCATTTCGGGGGTAGTTAGCCCAAATCATATTCATTTAATCTTTACTCCAAAACCAAACATAATTATTATAGATTTTTTTTAAATCATGAAATCATCCTTTACAAGTTTCAATTATTAACATAATTTTATATATATAACTTATAAAACTAGATACGGAGTAACTATATTTTTATATTTTAAAAATTAAAATATTAATGTTCGTAATTTTTTACGATATTGCCATTCCAATTTTTGTGTATCGGGTTGCGTTGTTGCATGCAGAACAACCTTCATGTTCATGGGTTTCTTGATGGGCCGCCACAATTTTAAAATGGCTGAGTGAGGCCCAATTAGTGAGCTCTTCTGTTATGTGTACAGTAACACGCGGCAAAAACAGAGGCCGTCGCTTTCTGCAGAGAGAGAGAGAGAGAGAGGAACATGGAGGAAGAGGAGCACGAGGTGTACGGCGGAGACATCCCCGACGAAGAAGAAGCCGAAATGGAAGCCGATGCCGATGTTCACATGCCAGGAGCCGAAGATGACGCCGCGGCGAAGGTTATTATCGTTCGATTTTTGTAGTTGGGCTGTGTATTTGTTGATCTGCAGTTGCGTGCACTTGTTAGCTTGATTAGATTTGCGATTGCTAGGAACTCGATGAGATGAAGAAGCGATTGAAGGAGATGGAA
This sequence comes from Avicennia marina, assembly GCA_019155195.1. Taxonomy (NCBI): domain Eukaryota; kingdom Viridiplantae; phylum Streptophyta; class Magnoliopsida; order Lamiales; family Acanthaceae; genus Avicennia; species Avicennia marina. The sequence continues at coordinate 12,422,485 of CM032754.1, read as the reverse complement.
GAGGAAGCGGCGGCCCTTCGTGAAATGCAAGCCAAAGTTGAGAAGGAGATGGGTGCCGTTCAAGGTCATCCACCTCTTATTCTAAACTTACTGTATTCGTTTCACCTATTTTCGTTGATCAATTTGGTGTTCTTTTGTGCTTACTAAACTAATATAGTTTATTTCAGTTTGATGCTTATAAACGTACTCTTCAAATTCAATATACCCTTTTGCCTTATGAAAAAAAGAAAGAATGAAACTTATGAAATTTTGTAGTAGTCCCGTTTTTATAGTTGGATGGGTATTTTTAACTGAGCTAGTGTCGGGTAATGATATTATTTCTAGTAGATAATGTTTTGAAGTAGTTAATAGTATTATACTATATATGGTACTGCACCTCATGGCAACCATTCACGGTTTGGGAACCTACGTTTAGGGTTTGTGTTTTAATTGCATTAGTGACTTTCTATTGTGATCCTCTAATTGTTATACATAAAGCATATACGGTTGAGAAATGACAGAGAAGGAAACATTTGATCCCATGATCTGTACATTGATGAAGAATTGATGGTGATTTGATCAACGGATCATGTGCTTACCTGAGTAAACATATTAAGTTAATTGCATGATAAGCCAATCGTGTAAATAAAATTGAAACTGGAAAAGTGGTTTTATATGAATAATCAATAAGGAATTTCATGACTTGCAAATACTTGCAAGAAGCCTGCCTAAATCTAATATTCCACACTGATTCATGTGCTTTGCCATCTTGCAGATCCTGCTAGTGCTACTGCAGCACAGGCAAGCAGGGAAGAGGTGGATTCACGATCTGCTTTTGTTGGCAATGTAAGTACTAAAAGTTGAGTTGTATCGGATAAGCCTGTGGATTAGTTCACTTGTCTGCATACTTGATATACACTCAGTGCTTGTCATGTCTATCTTATTCAGTTATTCCCACTAGTTTTCTCCCCTTGTCTAATTGTTACTTGTTAGTTCGATTTTTGCTTATCTTTGTATAATTTTTGTTCATCAGTAGTTTTCCCCTGGCATGTTATGGTGCCAGTCTTGTCTATCTTATTCAATTATTACCACTAGTGTCCCCTCCCCCCCTGTCTAATTGTTACTTGTTTGTTTGATTTTTGCTTATCTGTGTGTAATTTTTGTTCATCAGTAGTTTTCCCCTGCCATGTTATGGTGCCAGTCTTGTCTAATCATTTGTTAAAATTACTATTACTGCTATGAGCTATCTTTTGTGTGTCGATATGCATAATAAATATATTTCATATATTCTTTGTCCGTTTGTGCTGTTGCTTTCTTCGGTTGAGGTAGTACCATGTGCTTCATGTGATTCTTGTGTCTTTTCCTACATGGACTAGGCCTATTGGTTGAATCTGATACTTGCATGTGTTTTGTCTAGATTGAGAAATGGCATAATTTTATGATTCAAGTGGTGTTTACAATTTCAACAGTGGGTTTTTATGGCATTTTTCCTGAGATCTTGTGCTCTAAAACAAAGTATCATGTATTAAAAAGTTACAAGATACACTATTTTTTTCATTTATAGTTTAGTCGACTCACATTTGCATTTTTTTTTGTAGATTCTTAATGGTTCATCTTCTTTACCTGATTCTTGGTTAATATTCTCTGTTATCCGCATCTGGTTTTGGAGATCAAAATTAGCCTTCTCAACAACAAGAAACTATAAATATTTTACCTTTAATCCCCCCCCCCCCCCCAATTAAAATTGCATTCTGCAAAGATAATACTTAAATATACATTCATGCAGCGACCTCCAAAAAAACCCATTATAATGAAGTAATTTGCTATCTGGGTTATTATTGCCTGTTATTGCCATTATCTTGTTTGGTCTTATACATGAGATAGGCCCCTAAATGCGAAAGAGATTGCACTTTTCATTGTGTATAGCATAAGAGAAGGAATTTCATGTATCTAGTGGAATTTGTGAGTCAATTGTGGCATAGTTATCATAGTTGTCAATGGTGAGAAACGGCTAAAGGTGCAAGCTCGTTGCAATTGGACAGCAGTGGCACTGGCCTTGATGTGCTCTTGGCCATCTTCTTTGAAGGCATAGAGGCTTGCACCTTGAAAAATCCACATTGAAAAAGCAAAGAACGAAAAAAATGGAGAGCAAACGCTGATAAATGCATAGGAGATGCCCACCTAAAACTTCTAACTAGAGGGAAGAAAAAAGTGAAGAAAATTTAAACTCTGATGAAAGGGCCAAAAGCCAGGTTTGCCCGCTTTTCTACTCTACTTCAGTGGTTTTCTTCTTCTTCCTGTGATTCACTTTTTTATCCTTCTTTTCTGCTGCCAAATTCTTTTCTTCCAGTTTATATTAGGATGCTTTCTCTCTATTGTTGAGCTTTTCTCATTTCTTTTCCTTTTCCTTCTTTATTTTCTTATGCTGGTGCTGAAAATGTGGGATTCACCTATAATTTGATGAGTAACTTAAAAGTTTTCTTTTTCCTCCGTGCTGACTGCTAAGAACGTGGATTTCTCTCAATTTTTTTTTTTTTTTTGCTCCTTAGTAATTAGAAATTTTCCTCGTTCTCTTCTCCTAGTGTTCAAAATGTGGGCTTCTATTTTCTTTTCTTTTCCCTCTAAAATCTGATAGATAATTTGAAAATTTCTTCTTCTCCCCTTTTCTTTCTTAGAGCCTAAATTAGGCGGTATGAAGGAATTTACCTTTGGACTATTGGGGATTGCTAAAATTTTGCTTTTTCTTCATTCTTTTTTCATTTCTAAAATTTGGTGTGAAATGTGTTGCTAGTTGGCCTTGAGCTATTTACTTCTATCAAGTAGTCAGAGATATTAACCACTAATTAAATGAGTTTTTAAAACATAGCTAAACATTGTAGTTTCTTAAGGCGGATATGGTAGTTGCCATGGCACAAATGATGAGAGGCACAGTCTAAGAAAGGCACTTCCTTTTTAGGAGGAGAGCACCTGGTTACACCTCAGCTATCTTTTTCTGAAGTGATGCTGCATCTATGGCTCACCTTGTCAAAATAAAATAAAATATAATAATAAAATAAAATAAAATAAAAAAGTAAAAGAAGAAAAAAAATTAAGGACAAGAAGAAGAGCCTTAACCTTAGTTAACTTCTTCTCTCTAGTGGTGGTGGTGGGCGCAAGGGTTTGCTATAACGGGCTCTTGCAGCAATGGGCAATGATAGGCTTGTAGGCCGAGGGGTAGTGAGAGTGTTGAGATTAGGGTTTTCCATTTTTTGTTTGTTTTTTTTCTCTATGATATATGTACATATTTCTAATTTGATTGCAGAAGTTTTTTCTTTATTGATACCTCCTTCTCTCAGTTTCTCTTTCTTGCTCTAGTTTATGCGTTTCTTTTTGTGGTTTGCCTTTTTTCCCCTTTAGTTCCGGAATGTATATGCCATTGTCTACATTCTTTCTTTTTTCCTTTTTTAATTAAATGCCCATATTTTTTATCTTTTATTTTCTTCATTCTTTTCTTTTTTTTTTCCTGCCCTTTATATATATATATATATATATATAGCATGAAATATATTTGAATTAGACAGTTATGCTGACCATATGCATGAAAAAGTAAATAGGCAAGTATTTAAATATAAATATTTGAACATAAATACTAGTACAAAAAGATCTTATTTGGTACGTGACGTTGTTAAACCTATCAGATCCAGAGGGATCAGCAAGGTTTCCAGTTTATGTATCAAACAATTATAAAATATTTGCAAAAAATCAGGCTATTCTTGATACAAACTTTTTGAAACTAAATATTTTGAAAATTTTTGGTGATATAGGATACTTTTAGGGTATCTTCCACCTATTCCTCTATAAGGAAGAACTTTGCAAAAATGTTTAGAAGATAAGAAGAATAGGGGTAAATCGTATTTAACCTATCTATTATAAGGCTATTTTTGCTTAGAGTTTTAGACCTTAAGGAACTTCTTGGGCCAGAATTGCTCAAGAGGAGCTTGTTTAAGAAAGGCTTGCCTCTTCAAATGGTCCTGCACATCCTTTTATAGATGCCTGGAAGGTATTTTTGGAAGGATGAATAGTGACTGCACAATGATTTGAACAGTAGTTGCACAGTGATTTCTGTCGGTCGACGTATCTTTGAATAGTACCTGTGAATAGTACCTCTCTCTCTCTCTCTCTCTCTTTTTAAAACCTTGAATTTTCAAATACTGTGAAATTTGGAATAGCATTATCTTCCTCGACAGTTGAGGAATGAGAGTTTTCAGGGTTTTTTGATGATCCAGCTTCTTCTTTGTGTGTGAACTGGGCTAGGAATTTTGTAACTTATTATGGTGTTTTTGCTACCACTATCATAGATTACATTTTTTATTTTTGTTCAAGAAATTCTACTTGCTTTTTATTTTGTTGGGAACTAATTTCGAGGAAAGTCTTCATCCTTTCGGATAAAAGGTGACCTGTTAGCTAGAACTTTTTCCACGTACGTATTTTGAAATTTCTCCTAAAGAATTGCCATTTTTGTGGATATCAAAATACCAGCAGAGTACTCAGGGCAGATATTTTTCGAAGCAAAGGGTTGCCAGAAGTGGAAACCTTACTTCTTAAGTATTGGCATATAATGAGTTTTGAAGATTTTGTAAATTAGAAGGAGTGGTCCATTAATAATATTCTCTATTAGCCCAAAATAGGCCCACCAAGAATTTCACCAATTTGAAAAAGAGACTATGGGCTCACTTTCTTTGAAAAAGATGAGCTAGGTATGAGAATGTTTTGAATTTTGAATACGAAAGGTATTTTATCAAGCCTGTTGATAGTCTCAGTAACTGAAGGCAATTTCACATGGTTCATTTTGCTCATTTTGGTATTAGACCGTAATTAGTCTAGTAAGGTCTTCCCAAGTCCATGTTAAGGGAGATATAACCTTATGAATTTTTGCAAGATAGTATGAAGGGGTTTGTTGTCTCGGTATTTTATTGTGGTGAATGACAGTAACAGATTGTGTTATTTTTAGGATAGTTTGACAATATTTGGCTGTCTTTATGGGATTAAATGGGATAAAGAGAAAATTCTCAAAATATTTTTGAACGTAGTCAAATGCATTTTTGAATGGGAATCCTTTTTCAAGAGGAATAATATTTTGGTAGACTGGTTTGATAAAATATTTAGCACCTAGATTTTTGGGAAAAATTAGAACTGGAAACCTTAACATCAGGTTCATCTTTAACAAGTGGTTTGAAAGTATTTGAGGTGGTGATCGGATTGCTAGGTTTCTCAGAAGTCTTATTGGATCACTCTTTTTTAAGAGGGTTTTTTGTATATCTGGAGATTGGCAAAAGGCAATGAAAAGCTTTTGTAACTTTGGATCGAAAAACTCAGATTGAGCTGTGTTGTTCAATTCTTCTTCTTCTTTAACCACGACATCATACCAGGTTTTGTACCTGTTAGTTTGGAGCCAGAATGCTCTTGTTTGGCAACCTGTTTATCTTTAGAGATTGGTTTCTGTGGTAATTTGGATGGTATTACTCTTGTTTTGTAAAAATTCTTAGGTTAAAAAATTAGGGATAGAATTTGTATCGCCAGTAATAAAAACAATATCAAATTCAAAAATAGATAAAATTGCTTACCATCTGCTTACCATCTTGCAAAAATTTGTTTTGATGCAAGGTTTCGAACATTCTTTTTCAAAACTTCTTTTGCAGATTTACAATCAATGCGCAATAAAAACCTTTGGTTTAATAAATTACTTTACATTTCTGTATGCATAAAACGATGCTCAAAATTTCTTTTTTAATACTAGAGTAGTTTTTTATGTTGAATTCCAGTGACCTGAAGTATAATGGACAATACACTCTCTAGCTTCTTGAATTTGGAGAAGGATATCTCCATAACCTAATTCAGAAGTATCTGTTTGTACTAGCTTAGGAAGGCTTCGGTTTGCTATGTGTAAACACGGAATATCAAGGATTTGGTTTTTAATTTAGCGGATAATGGCGGTATGCTTATTAGAGCATGGGATTTGAGTCTTTTTAAGGCGATCATGAAGTGGCTTTACTAATCTAATGATGTTTGGAAAGAAATCTAAGACATAGTTTAGACATCCCAGAAATCTTTGAAGTTTTTTATCTAAAATTTGATTAGGAAATATTGAACCAAATTATAAACATCTTTCAATCCAAGTAATTGTGCCTTGTGTGAGATAATGTTTTAAAAATCTAATTCTTGTTTAAAAAAGAGATATTTTTGATTTTGAAACAATAGTACCATTTCTTTTAGAAACATAAAGAAATGTTTTTAAATGTTTGAAATGTTCATCGATAGTTTTTGAAAAAATAAGCACATCATTAATGTAGTAATATAAGATTTTGAATAAGCAGAAAAAATATCATTCATTATTTTTTGGAATTCAGAAGGCGTATTTTTAAGACCAAAAGATATAACATTCCATTTGAATTGTCCAAATAGAATAGTAAAGGCGGTCTTATAACGATCCTGGGAAGAGATTTGAATCTACCAAAATCCAAACTTCATATCAAATTTTGAGAAGACAAAAGAATAAAAAAATTTTCGAAATAAATCTTTTTTGTTTGGAATTGGATATCGATCATGAAGTGGCTTTGTTAATCTAAGGATGTTTGGAAAGAAATCTAAGACATAGTTTAGACATCCTAGAAATTTTTTAAATTTTTTATCTAAAATTTGATTAGGAAATTTTGAACCAAATTGTAAACATCTTTCAATACGAGTAACTGTGCCCTGTGTGATATAATGTCTTAAAAGTCTGATTCTTGTTTGAAGAAGAGATATCTTTGATTTTGAAACAACAGTACCATTTTTCTTAGAAACATAAAGAAATATTTTTAAATATTTGAAATATTCATCGATAGTTTTTGAAAAAATAAACACATCATTAATGTATTAATGCAAAATTTTGAATAAGCAGAAAAAATATCATTCATTATTCTTTGGAATTTAGAAGGTATATTTTTAAGAACAAAAGGCATGATATTCCATTCGAATTGTCCAGATAGAACAGTACAGGCGGTCTTATAATGATCCTGGGAAGAGATTTGAATTTACCAGAATCCAAACTTCATATCAAATTTTGATAAGACAAAAGAATCAAAAAATTTTTGAAATAAGTCTTTTTTGTTTGGAATTGGATATCGATCATGAAGTGGCTTTGCTAATCTAATGATGTTTGGAAAGAAATCCAAGACATAGTTTAGACATCCTAGAAATTTTTGAAGTTTTTTATCGAAAATTTGATTGGGAAATTTTGAACCAAATTGTAAACATCTTTCAATACGACTAACTGTGCCTTGTGTGATATAATGTTCTAAAAATCTGATTCTTGTTTGAAGAAGAGATATCTTTGATTTTGAAACAACAGTACCATTTTTCTTAAAAACATAAAGAAATGTTTTTAAATATTTGAAATGTTTATCGATAGTTTTTGAAAAAATAAGCACATAATTAATGTATTAATGCAAAATTTTGAATAAGCAGAAAAAATATCATTCATTATTCTTTAGAATTTAGAAGGTATATTTTTAAGAACAAAAAGCATGACATTCCATTCGAATTGTCTAAATAGAACAGTAAAGGCGGTCTTATAACGATCCTGGGAAGAGATTTGAATTTACCAGAATCCAAACTTCATATCAAAGTTTGAGAAGACAAAAGAATCAAAAAAATTTTAAAATAAATCTTTTTTGTTTGGGATTGGATATCGATCATGAAGTGGCTTTGCTAATCTAATGATGTTTGGAAAGAAGTCCAAGATATAGTTTAGACATCCTAGAAATTTTTGAAGTTTTTTATCGAAAATTTGATTGGGAAATTTTGAACCAAATTGTAAATATCTTTCAATACGACTAACTGTGCCTTGTGTGATATAATGTTCTAAAAATCTGATTCTTGTTTGAAGAAGAGATATCTTTGATTTTGAAACAACAGTACCTTTTTTCTTAGAAACATAAAGAAATGTTTTTAAATATTTGAAATGTTCATCGATAGTTTTTGAAAAAATAAGCACATCATTAATGTATTAATGCAAAATTTTGAATAAGTAGAAAAAATATCATTCATTATTCTTTAGAATTTAGAAGGTATATTTTTAAGAACAAAAGGCATGACATTCCATTCGAATTGTCTAAATAAAACAGTAAAGGCGGTCTTATAACGATCCTGGGAAGAGATTTGAATTTACCAGAATCCAAACTTCATATCAAAGTTTGAGAAGACAAAAGAATCAAAAAAATTTTAAAATAAATCTTTTTTGTTTGGAATTGGATATCGATCATGAAGTAGCTTTGCTAATCTAATGATGTTTGGAAAGAAATCTAAGACATAGTTTATACATCCTAGAAATTTTTAAAGTTTTTTTTTGAAAATTTGATTGGGAAATTTTGAACCAAATTGTAAACATCTTTCAATACGACTAATTGTGCTTTGTATGATATAATGTCCTAAAAATCTGATTCTTTTTTGAAGAAGAGATATCTTTGATTTTGAAACAACAGTACCATTTTTCTTAGAAACATAAAGAAATGTTTTTAAATATTTGAAATGTTCATCGATAATTTTTGAAAAAATAAGCACATCATTAATGTATTAATGCAAAATTTTGAATAAGCAGAAAAAATAGCTTTAGAATTTAGAAGGTATATTTTTAAGAACAAAAGGTATAACATTCCATTCAAATTGTCTAAATAGAACAGTAAAGGCGGTCTTATAACGATCTTGGGAAGAGATTTGAATATGCCAGAATCCAAACTTTATATCAAATTTTGAGAAGATAGAAGAATTAAAATTTTTTAGAATAATTTTTTTTTATTTGGAATTGGATATCGATTATGAAGTGGCTTGCTAATCTAATGATGTTTGGAAAGAAATCTAAAACATAGTTTAGACATCATAAAAATTTTTGAAGTTTTTTTTATCTAAAATTTGATTAGGAAATTTTGAATGAAATTGTAAACATATTTCAATACGACTAATTGTGCCCTGTGTGATATAATGTCCTAAAATTCTGATTCTTGTTTGAAGAAGAGATATCTTTGATTTTGAAACAAAAGTACCATTTTTCTTAGAAACATAAAAAAATGTTTTTAAATGTTTGAAATGTTCATCGATAGTTTTTGAAAAAATAAGCACATCATTAATGTATTAATACAAAATTTTGAATAAGCGGTAAAAATATAGAGAAAGAGGTGAAAGATACCCTAGAGGTATCCTATAACGCTAAAAATTTCAAAAATATTTAGTTTCAAAAGGTTTGTATTAAGAATAGTCTGATGTTTTGTAAATATTTTGTAATTGTTTAGTATATAGGCTGAAAACTTTGCTGATCTCTCTGGATCCGATAGGTATAACCACGCCACATGCCAAATAAGATTTTTTTGTATGAGTATTTATGTTCAAATGTTTATGTTTAAATATTTGCCTATTTACTTTTTCATCTTAATTTTAAAATAAATCTTAAATAAGTTCTAAAATTGCTTAAATATTGCAGAATTTACGAAATTAGGTGTTGAATTATATTAATCAATGACTAAAATTTGTTTGATAATTGTTGATTTTTTTTATTTACTTAAATTTAAGAATTAAATTTCTAAATTATGTGAAAGCCACTAATGATATAGATATATAATTGGATTCCCCAAGTTATGTGCCTTGCTTCAATAGAATGCGTACTGAGCTGTACGCCATGTGCCATGGCTCTGCAACACTGCTATGCCATGAACCATAAACAACTTTGCAAGAAATTTTGTGCTATGTTTGTTTACTTCTTTTTATAGGTTTTTTAGGTTGTTCATGGTAAATAGTGTTTTGAGACAATTAGTTGAAAGTGTATTAGTGTTTGGTTCATTTTTGGGTTTGGAAACTGTTTTTAATAGGTTGGACGTGTCATGTCAAACCTTAAAATGATTGAAAAGTATAGTTATTTATATTTTTAATTTTTTGACAACATTTTGCATATATATTTTAAAATAGGCAACCATGATTGGTGGCGTCTCTAAATATCACTATTTGTCTTGAAAATGTCTCTTCTATGCGTGGATTCTGTTCAAGTTTGCTGTTCCAGTTCTGGCCAGTCAAGAATCATGTGTTATTCTCTATTTTGGACTGGCAAGACACTGATTTAGTGTTGGCTTAGTAATATTGATATGGAAATGTTGGATAAACCTTCCTCATGTTTCTTAAAGTAAACATAGCTAGCTCAAGCTCTCAAAAGTGAGGAGATCCTCAGGCAAGTGGATTTCTCTCTGTGGATATCAGCAGCTATTAGAGAATTGACGGCACAGTGATTATTAAGTTTGTACCCACAATGAAGATGGCAGTTTTAATGCTGCTGCTTGTCTCTTATAAGTTGGCCTGCTTATGAAGTTGCTATGCCTCCCATTTTTTGAGTTTGATGATTTACGCTAATGTACAACTCCATAATCGGTGTGGCCTCTGAAATTGAGCTACCTGGGTGTGTTGTTGTTAATAATTCTTTCTTATGTTGGCTGAAAAACTATAGTTTGCTTAATGTTTAAGGCTTCTTTTCATTTAATGCTTCTCATATGATCACAGGGTCGGTCATATCCTTAAATAGGATTGTTTAATGATGGTGAAAGCAGTTCTTGTGACCTTTAGCAGGCTTGCATAGTAATAGCTTTGTACATGCATTTTGTAAAGTGAGAAGTTCTAAATCAAAAGGCAAAATGTCAAGAGTAATGAGTGGAAAAATATTTGTGATGTCCCCATGTAAAATTGATATATATAAAAATAAAAAGTTTCAAAGTGAAGAATGGGGACATAAGACAGATCAAAAGAAAAAGATAGAGAAACAGAGAAAAAAAAGGAGGAATGCAAACCAGAAGTTAGTTCCTTGAGCATGCTATTAAGAGGAGGTTAGTTTGTACTTCCCAATACATTTGGAGTCTGCTCAGATGTATAATATCGTCATGATGCAAAAAATCCCTGAAAAGTCCTGCTATTCTTCGAGAAGAGTCCTTGTGCATTTGAAGAGAGAAGGCTGGTGATGGCTTGTATGGGCATGTTGGATCCCTGCTTGGGCAGTGATGACGTCTCATGCTTGCCTCTTCAATCGTTGGTTCGGGTCCGCTTTTGGCTTGGCCGATGCTGGTTTCCTGTGTTGCGTACCTATTTCGAAGGCAGTCAATTGACAAAAATAAGTATGCCAATTTAGGTGGCCAAGTTTGATTGCTGATTGTGCTGGTGGACACAGTGCTCCAGATTTGGTTGGTAATAGAGCATTATGTGGTGAGGTGTCTGCTACTCTTATGTGACCTCTTTCTACTTTCCTCCCTTTTTGACCGGATCAATGCCAAAATACCATTTGTAGAAGGCTCTCTGTCTCCTGAACACCCCTGAATAACCATTACATTGCTTGTATTGTTTTGAGATGTCAACCCCTGCGGATTAATTACGTGGGATTTCATGTGATTTGCAGAACATTGCATCATCATTACTTCTCAGCTGCCTTGCATAACACTTTGTTCTTATTCGGTTTTAAGTGCAAAGTTTTGATTACAATATCTCTACAATTAGGGTTGGTTTATGTCATTAGCCTTGCCACTAGCTGAATATTGTAAAATAGATGAATTATTCATGAAATTCGACTTGCTGCTAATTGAATCTTGTATGGCAGGTGGATTATGCATGTACCCCAGAGGAAGTTCAGCAGCATTTTCAATCATGTGGAACTGTAAATCGTGTGACTATTTTAACTGATAAATTTGGGCAGCCCAAGGGTTTTGCATACGTTGAGTTTCTTGAACAAGAAGCTGTTCAAGAGGCCCTGCAGCTGAATGAATCTGAATTACATGGACGTCAATTGAAGGTTGAGTACATATAATATTCATGATAAAGTGTTGGCTGATGGCAGTTGTCTGTAAATTTCTGGGTTGGCTGATGGCAGTTGTCTGTAAATTTCTGGGTTGGCTGCGTTTATGGTTGGTTTGTCACTCGTCAGCTTATTTGGTTTCTTGTTTTTGCAGGTTATGATGAAAAGGACCAATGTTCCTGGAATGAAACAGTACCGTTCAAGACGATTCAATCCTTACCTTTCGTATGGATACAGGAGGCCTTATGCACCCCCTTATTTCTATTCTCCTTATGGTTATGGGTAAGCTTTTTAATTCTCCCTTTTTACCATTTAATTCTAAATCAAATTTAAAAGATTAATCTCTTACATGTACTGCAGCAAGGTTCCAAGGTTCAGGCGTCCATCGCGCTACATGCCTTATTACTGAAATACCAACTGCCCAGATGCTAAATGCTTCTGATCTACTTAATCTCGATGCTTTGTGAGTACAATTTGTGCCATTAACAGTTAGTTGCATGGATATATAACTGTGTTCTAGGCATTTTATGGGTCATGCTGTTCTATGCCTTCTATGTATTATCCATTCAGTATACAGACATTCCGGTTGGCAATAGCACAAAGCTGAGTTTGACACGCGTATTATCTCTGCTCATTTGCCGTTTAATGAACTTAAATATGTCGACATGGATTTGAAGATTTGTAGAATATTAATAATATTGGCTATGCTTGTTTTCAAATTTGGAAGTCCAAAAGCATGCATTGAATTGTTATTATTTTTAAATTTTATCTTTTTATTTCTATTATTTTTATATAATTTTCGAGACGGAACACTTAAAAATACACACTAAAATTTGATGATAAGCATAACCATTGTATGATGGTGATTAAATGATATATAGGGAGGCATCATTATATGCATATATTTTTATTGATCATACGAGGGATGTTCTTGCAGCTGAAGTATCTGTACCTACCACTATCATGTTTGTTGCACGTGACACCAAGTTCAACTACACTTTTGACTTTGAATCCAAAGAAAAAGCTAAATCCTTGAATACATTCTTGAATAAAAATATGTTGCTTGATTATATTTTAAGATGTACAGTTTGTTAAATTACAATAGCTGTCACATTATTTGATTTTTATTATGCTGTTAACTGTTTTTGAACAGAATTTTCTGCGACTGATCACATTATTTTGATTAAATTCTGGTATTGGATTTCAAGAATATTTAAACTGGCTAGTCTAAGTTACCAAGATTCATATACAATTCACTTCACCTTTTTATTAGGTTTTGTCTCTTTTTTAAGTAGTTCAAGTGAAATCACAAATAAACTATCAAATATTGTTGGGAAGTTTATTTAATTATCGTTGATGAGATTATAAACTAAATGTAAATATATTGTGTGTTTTATATTATAATACACGTCATTAAGTGAAGGATACTTGATTAGTTTTAAATATTACGACACGGGTCACAATTTCAAGACTTCTCAACCACCAAAAATAAAAGCAAAACAGTGCGCTTGATTAAGTGGACTTTGGTGTGACAATCTCTTGCATATGTTTGGTTGGCTATTTTGTTGGGCAATGTAATTGTGTAAAATTTTAATGGCATGAAAGTTTGATTTGTTTAAATCTTGAATAAACACACACACACACTATAATACTTCATAATGATTAGATGTAATATTATATATAGATAATTGTTGGACTATGTTTGTTTCCAAACTTTTCACTATTCATATTATTCAAAAATCTTATAAATTAAATATCTTATAATACAAATTTTATTCAAATTTAAATTTAAAATTTTTGCTTTCTTATCTTTTATAATCAATTAATAAGTTTTCAGTCATTATACTTATTCAAAATCAAATTAATATCTATCTTTATAATTTTTATACTCATTTATTTTTTTATTATCTTATAAACTTATATATTATCATATTATTTAATCATTATTACATATTAAATATATATAAAAATAATTTTCCTTTTCATTTAAAATTTACAAACTAAATATAATTTTTATCTCCATTCAAATCAATCAAATTTTTCTCCTTCATCATAATTAGCAAACAAACAAAGCCTCGGCTTTTTGGTTATATATATATATATATATATATATACTTCCATAATCCAACAGTCTTTGAATTCTGCAAAACCAGGATCTTCTTCAAACCCATTGAAATTACCCACCGGCTACCTCAGGTTTTACTGCCCTATCACTCTTCGGGACTTACTACCCTTGATCCGGCCTAAGTAACGAAGCGGCTCCGGCTGACTCAACCTGAGACAAGATTTTTGTCACAAACACGAGAAACAGTATCTCACCTCTAACTCTCCGCAAGACCGGAAGGGGGACGAGATACCACTCAGATAATCAGCATAGAAAATAATTATAAGGAAATTGATATACAGAAAATACAGAAATTAAAGCTGATAAGTATGAAAGCAGTTATGCAGGCGGCTATGCCGACTATATGTATGAAATGTTTGCAGAGTATTTAAGGTAGGCGGTTGAACCGACCATATGCATGAAATGTTTGCAATATTTAAAGTAGGCAAAGATAGACAAAATATTTGATATATTTGCAGAATATAATATTTGAAGATACAATGATTGATCAGGTTAAACCTGATACAAACCTTTTGAAGATAAATAAATTTGAAAAAGTTGGCGATGGGAAAATCCCTTTGGGTATTTGCTTCCTCTGTGAGGAAGTATGGATGTTTGGTAGATAGGGAAGAAGGGTTCTGGAATCCTGTCTATCCTATCTATTACAGGCTTGTTTGGCTATTTTGGATAGTTTGGCTATTTTGGGGTGAAGAGAAAGGATTACAAGGGTTTACAACCTCTACTGGGTCTTCTTCTCCCTTTTATCTCTCTATTCTCTCTTCTCTTTGAATGACGGAGAGCTCCTCCTTAAATAGATGTCTAGAAGGGCCTTTTTGCAAATTTGAAAATTTGAACAGTGACCGCACCCGTGTCTGCACAGTAAAAAGTGAACAGTGCTGCTATAGTGACGGTACTTTTTGTCGTCTGCTTTTTGACCGATGGGGCTTTTTGGAATCTTTGAACAGTACCTGCATAGTAAAGAACAATAATTTTGCTGCTTTTCTTTTTCTTTTTTGCAGTCTTTTTCATCTTATTTCTTTTTTCTTTTCTTTTCACTTGCTTTTTCATTTTGAATTTTTTTTTTTTTAGAATCCCGAATTTCCAAAGACTTCAAAGTCTAGAATGGCTTCTTCGTCTTCAGTGGAAGATTCGGCATCATCCGGCACTTTGGATGTCCCAACTTCTTCATGTTGAGGAGTGAATTGGGACAGGATTTTTTGCAACTTCCTCAGGAGTTTTTGCTGCTGCAATCATAGACTGCACTTTGGATTTTTGCGTGAGGAATACTATCCTTCCATCATGTTGTTAACGTTGAAAGCTTCCTCATCTGTGAAGTCATCCTCGGCAAGTGTTGGTGTGATGGGGTCCCAAAAACTTGCTGAGTAAGGAGAAGAATATCTGTCTTGATAGACTTCAAGTTCTTCTGTAAACATAGTCTGGAATTGGAAATCCAATTCTGGTATGAATTCAGAGGCATAAATTTTTTGATGGAAATCCTCAGTGATGAGTTTCATGTTGCAGTGGGGAAAGAGATCATCATAGCCATTTAAAGCCATCATTTCAGCTTTCCAATGTTTATAGGCTTTGGAGAAGGATTTAGGATAGGCTATTTTGAGGGGAAGAAAATCCATTCTTCTGGTATACTTGCCAATCCAGATCCGGTGATAGGCTTGTTGGATGAAAAGTCCTTCCCATTCAGGAGGAATGGAACTGATTCTTACATCCACTTTTTTGGTTTCTTGGGAGAAAAGGTTACAGACACAGATTGCTAGCTTTCTACCAAAATTGTCTGTTTGGTCTGGGTTTGAAAAAATTATTTGGCTGACAAGACCAAGGTCCATCAATTTTGCTGAGGAGAGGATTTCTCCATCAATTTGTAATCCATCAAACTTTTCTTGTTTGATCGATACTTTGAAGATAATCCAGCAGGTGTTATGTTTGCAGGCATCGGTATTGTCAAATTTGCAAGGGGAGATGTTTAGACAAGGTTTGAAAGAGACTGAAGGTATTACCCTTAGTCCGGGAATTGGCTTTTTGATTTCTTGAAATATTTCAAGAAAAAGGGTTTGTATTTTGGCAAAGGTTTGGGAAAAATCTGAAGAGATTTTTTGTGTGATAAGGTCAACAATATTTTGAGGTAGCCGGTGGGTAATTTCAATGGGTTTGAAGAAAATTCTGGCTTTGCAGAATTCAAAGGCTGTTGGATTATGGAAGAGTGGACGGTTTTGTCCGTGCCAAGTTTTGTAGTGAGAAAAAGCCCGTGGGACCACAACTCGTGCGAAAGGTGCATGAGAAGAGGTCGCTACCATTTCGTGATCCATATCCTGGAAGATAGGCTTAGAAATGGTTGGCGTGCTGTTTGATCCAAATCTGCTGTCTACAGATGACTGGGTCATTTGTATAGCATTTTTGGATTGTAGCACTAAGCTTTCATTTTGTCTTTCTAAGTCTGCTATTTTGCTTCGTAATTTTTTGTTTTTTAGAAGCAGACTTCTGTTTGTAATAATATTGTTGTTGCTGAAATGCCAAGCAAGGGCATTAAGGGCAACTATTTTTTGTCCTGTTTTTCTAGCATTCCACAGGTTGTCAATCAGAACCTTTTGCTGTGGAATTAGATCATAATCTTTACCTGTTCGGAACTCAGTATTTGTTCCTTTTGGATAAATTTTGAAGGTGTATGGACCAATATCCATGAGGTGTGGACTCCATCGTCTTTGGCTGCTGCTTGGTTCCTCCATTTTCTGCAAAACTTCAGAAAATGAGTTAGTATGGAAATTTTTATAATATTGTTGGAAAATAGAAATCTTTAAAACCACTTTGCCATTTTTCTTTGAGATGTTAAGAAATGTTTTTAAATGTTTGAAATGATCATTAATGGTTTTTGAGAAAATGAGCACATCATCTATATAGACGATGCAGAATTTTGAATAAGGAGAAAAATGTCATTCATGACTTTTTAGAATTCAGAAGGAGCATTTTTGAGACCAAAAGGCATTACATTCCACTCAAACTGGCCAAATGGAACAGTAAAAGCCGTTTTGTATCTATCTTTTGGAGAAATCTGAATTTGCCAAAAACCAGATTTCATATCAAATTTTGAAAAGATAAGAGAATCATAAAGTTTTTGAAATAAATCTTTTTTGTTTGGAATCGGATACCGAATCCATTTGAGTGCATCATTGAGAGGCTTGTAATTGATGACGAGTCTTGGAACTCCTCGTTCAATTTCAGAGGCCTTGTTGACATAGAAGGCTGCACAACTCCATGGGGAGCGTGACTTTGAAATGAGCTTTTTGTTTAGAAGATCCTGTATTTCTTTCTTACAGTGTTCTTCTAGTTCATGATTCATTTGGATAGGACGAGCTTTTGTAGGAATTTGCTTATCAGAAAAGGAATCTTCATAAGGAAGATCAACAATATGTTGTTTCCTATTCCAAAAAGCATTTGGAAGATCAGCACAAATCTGTTCTTCGATGGTTTTTTGAAGATTTTTGATTTGTTTTTTGACAAAAGAGGTATTGAGCTGGTTTTGAATTCTTTTGAAAGAAATATTTTTGCGTAAATCCTGGAGTTGAAAATCTTTTGCTTGAACAATATTGTTCAAGGTATTTTTGTAAACAGAAAGAGCTTTTAGAAATCCAAGATTTCTAGTTTTTGGTTTGTCAAGAAAAGAGAATAAAAACTTTTTGTGGTTTATTTTGAAAGAAATGGAATCAGAATTGACTTTGTAAGGAGTTATGATGTTGATAAAGGGTGTACCAAGAATTACTGAATGGTGTATATCTTGGACGACCACAAAGGCTGTTTTGAGGGAAATATCATTGTTAATGATATTTGCAAAAGTTTTTGACTGGATGGACAATTTTGCATTGTTTGCGGCTGAAAGTTTTTCATAAGATTTTTCAAGAAATTTGCTAGGAACCATGCCAGACTTAATGCAGTTTAAATCTGCACCAGTATCAAAAAGAGCAATGGTATCCAGGCGATAATTTGGAGAAAATTCAAGGGTAACCTTGATCATGTATTTTCTGGTTGTGATTTCTCTTAGGATAAAGAGAAATTCATTTGGAGTTTGATGAAGTGTTTGGATGTTTGACTCAATAGGATTTTCTTCTTCATTTGAAGAGGATTCTTCCTTTGAATCAATTTTGGAGAGGATATGCTTAATAGCTTCCTCATCTTGTTTTTGTTTTTGTTTGAGGTCTCGCAAATCTTGCTTAACAATCCCAATCTCCTTTTGGAGGTCTTGGACTGTCGGGTCTTTAGACTTGCGTTTTTGCTTGTTAAGAATGCTCGTGAGGTCATAAGTATTCTTAGAGATAATAGGCTGAGAAGATGGTTTTGAACTACTTTCACAGGAAGTGAAAGTTTTGAGAAGTTTTTCAAGACATTCTTTTCTTAACTCAGGACTGTCGACCTGGTTAATAATGTCAAGAATTGTTTGCTGTTCTGAAGTTAAAACATGAACTGTAAGTCCATTATCTTCTTCAGAAGAAGTGTGAAGATTTGAAGAGGCTTTTGATGAAGTAACTTCATCAATTTGAAGACATTTGCGGTTTTCTTTTGAAACAGAGGAAAATTCTGTTTCAGAATTTGAAGAATTATCAGGGGTACTGATAAGGAGGTTTGAAAGTTTGTTGAGAATGTCATCTCCAAGATTCAATTCATGAATCTTTCTGTTGAGTCTGCAATATCTTGCAGTGTGTCCAAATTTTTGACATTTGAAACACTTGACATCCTTCAAAGATTTGGAAAAAGGTTTTGGCTGAGAAGTTTTTGTTTTCTTAAGAGGTTTTTTGTAAAAATCCTCTTTAGAAGTTTTTTTGTAAGATTTGTAATTCTTCTTAAAGGGTTTTTTGTAACATTTGGACTTGCCGCGGTCACAATTTCCTTGACAAGAAGAACCTGATTTTTTGAAAGGATTGATATCGAATTGTTGGCAGAAAGTACCCAACTCGATTTTGGTTTGCTTCATCTCTTTCTTGAGATGTTTTTGGAGTTTCAAATCTTGACAGATTTTCAAGCCTTCATGTTGGATAATACCAACAAGCTGGCCATAGGTATAATCATCATAAGGGATGATTTTCTTTTTGGAGGTTTCTTTGATATGATTCCGAACCTTTTCACCAAGGAGTGTTGGTAATCCGGCAAGGAACTTTTCTTTCCAGAAAGGCTGATTAGAGTCTTCTCGGAGCATGACTCTAGTTAGGAAATCATTTTTGTAGGACTGAAAATGGCTGAGTTTTTTGCAACGAAGGTTTGAAAGTAGTTCAGCATTTTTGTCCTTAATATGCGAAGGATCTCCAATAAAATGAAGAGAAATAGTGAGGATCAGAGTGGAGAGGGCATCCTGTTGAGGATTGTCATCTTCGTCAAAGATGAGGTTTCCCTCTTCATCTGTTTTGTAGGCATTGAGAATCTCATTTTGTTGATCAGGTGAGAGATAATTATCCCACCATCCTTTGAGTTGACCAGAAAATCCTGCAATTAGGATTTCTGCAATTGCTTTATCAGAAACATTGTTCTGAGTTCTGTAAGCATTTGCGGCCATGGTCATTTGCTGAAGGGTTGAAAGAATTTGATACTCAGAAAAGTTGTCAATGTTCCATTCATATACTGAAGAAGCATTGAAACGAAACTGAGATATTGGCTTTGCCGGAACAATGTCAGGCATTGGAGTAATAGGCAAATTTGGCAACATATTGATTTGAGGACTTTTGAATTGGTCAGTAGTTTCATCAACTTCTGACTTTTGAGAGAGAGTATTAATAACGGGGGATTTGCTGGTTGACGGTGGTGTTTCAAGAACAATGTTTGAATCACCAATTGAAACTTTGGAAGATTGTTTTTGAAAACCACTTTTGTTTTGCTGAATATTTTTGACAGAGTCTTTTGAAACTAAATAAGGTTTGAAAACTGGATTTTTCAAATCTTTTTTGCTAAGTTGAAAAGGCTGTTTTTTGACATGTTTCTCAATACGATCAAGTTGTTTCCCAATCGTACTAAGATGAATATTTGAAAAATTGTTTTGAGTGACAATTTTCTTCAAATTGTCATCTCCTGGCGTTTTAAAAGGAGTTGCTTCCACAGTTTTGTTGGAAACAGAAAGTTTGATATTTTGCAAAGGAGGATGATTTGAAGTAATTTTTGCTCCTACAGAGGTTTCCCATTCTGTAGAGTCTGGATTGTTACTTCTCAGAGTAACTGGGTTTAAAGAATTTTTAAAAGGATATTTGATGTCATGATTGGCAGAATAAATCTCAAACCAATCAAAGAAGAAAATATGAATTTTATTTTGGATAATAAAATCATAATATTCTTCCTGAATTTGTTGTTTGGTTTCAGGGAAAGTTTTGAAAAACCAAATTCTTTTTTCAGAATTTTCTTTTGAATAAAAATCATCTCGAAGAAATTGTTTGTTGACAACAAATTCTTCTTCAAGAACATTGAGTTCATTGGCCATTAGATTTTCTGTTACAGCAGAAAAATCAGGGCTAACTGGCTCAGATTGTTCAGAAGGAGACTTTGACTGTCTTTGAAAATTTTGCACATAAACGGGTTTTGGAATTTGAGTGCTGTAATCAACGTTTGCAAAATTTGAAGTTGAAGGAAAATCTTTTGAAGATCTGAAGTGGAGAATCTAGGTTTTGTTCCTATAACAGAAGGAATTTGGGAGATTCTACCAAGATCTATGGTACTTTTTGAAGATGTTTCAGATCTGGATTCAGATCTGAAGCTGGATGAATCTCTATGAAAAGAGAGTTTGACACGACCATCAGCAAACTGCTGAATGTTTTTGACTTCTGTATTTGGACGAGTAGGCTCATATGGTTGTGCTGGAACAGCATTTTCAAGATCCCATTCATCTGGAAGATTTACATCTTTCCATTGAATAGTTTTGGTAGTTATGGCATTAGATCTAGTCAGATCTGTTTGCAAAAGAAGAGTCTCTCCTCTGGTGGAGGACATCATCTTTATTTTTGAAGCAAAGGCTGAATGCATAACTTTGAAGTGTAGGCGATAAATAATTGCTATCGGGATTGATCCCTCAAGCATTTTGTAATTATGAGTTTGGATTTGAAGAACTAAAGATTTGAGAATGTTTTTGTCCTTCAGAGAAATGGTTAAGTTTGGATAACAATCAAAGGAAATAGGACCACGACACAGGCTAGACTCAATTGAGCTGAGTAAAGAATCAGCGAAATTTGTGAACCTAGTGTCTCGAAGTGTTGCAAGAATTGAAGTGTTTAGACCTTCTCTGGTCAATGGTTTGAATCCAACTTGGACAAGACCTAGATGGATGAATTTGAAACCTTTTTGAGAAAACTTTTGAAGTGTTTTTTGCGAAAGAAGAGGAATGGTTTCAGAACTCTTAGAGATCTGAATATCCCTTTCTTCAGTTTTGATAAAATCATTTTTGAAACTGAAAATATTTGATTTTTCATAAATCTCATGCTTTTTGACTTCTGGAATTTTCCAGATATCAATAGCCTTATCAAAATTTTCTATGATAATTTCCTCAGTGTTAACAGTTCTCCTGGACGAATCCTGGGAGGCACTGGACACAGAGTTTGAAGAAGTAGATCTGTGGAACACTGGTTCCATGGTTGTGACTCAAAGGTTGACACAGGTCATCAACTATACCACGACCCTAGGCTATTCATCAGGTTTTACTGCCCTATCACTCTTCGGGACTTACTACCCTTGATCCGGCCTAAGTAACGAAGCGGCTCCGGCTGACTCAACCTGAGACAAGATTTTTGCTGATGGTCGTGTCAAACTCTCTTTTCATAGAGATTCATCCAGCCTCAGATCTGAATCCAGATCTGAAACATCTTCAAAAAGTACCATAGATCTTGGTAGAATCTCCCAAATTCCTTCTGTTATAGGAACAAAACCTAGATTCTCCACTTCAGATCTTCAAAAAGATTTTCCTTCAACTTCAAATTTTGCAAACGTTGATTACAGCACTCAAATTCCAAAACCCGTTTATGTGCAAAATTTTCAAAGACAGTCAAAGTCTCCTTCTGAACAATCTGAGCCAGTTAGCCCTGATTTTTCTGCTGTAACAGAAAATCTAATGGCCAATGAACTCAATGTTCTTGAAGAAGAATTTGTTGTCAACAAACAATTTCTTCGAGATGATTTTTATTCAAAAGAAAATTCTGAAAAAAGAATTTGGTTTTTCAAAACTTTCCCTGAAACCAAACAGCAAATTCAGGAAGAATATTATGATTTTATTATCCAAAACCCTAAATACTCCCATACTTGGTTGATTTTCTTCAAAGAATGTGATTCCATTGCCTCTTTCCCATACTGCTGGAACTCACGGTGGACCTACTTCGGTCTAACTAATGATATCCTTTCTGGACCACTTCATGAAACTTTCAACCTTTTCAAAACACATTTCAAACCAACAACAGACGAAGCAAGGTTTCCTCCTACAGCAAACTTATGTTCCAAATTATACCTCCCATGGGTACTCTGTTGGTATCTTGACATTCAAAAACAAAATAATATTTCCTTTCTTAGGAGATATTTCAAAATTCGAATGTGGGAAAAATATCAGCCAAAAGGATATCTTACTCCCCAAGGAATGAAAAATTTTCTTGGACTTAAGCAAAACCAAGACAAAAAACAGGTTGAGTTCCTGGCGCAAAAATCCAAAATGCAGTCTATGATTGCAGCAGCAAAAACTCCTGAGGAAATTGCAAAAAATCCTGTCCCAATTCACTCCTCAACATGAAGAAGTTGGGACATCCAAAGTGCCGGATGATGCCGAATCTTCCACTGAAGACGAAGAAGCCATTCCAGACTTTGAAGTCTTTGGAAATTCGGGATTCTAAAAAAAAAAAAAATTGCAAAATGAAAAAGCAAGTGAAAAGAAAAGCAAAAAGAAATAAGATGCAAAAGACTGCAAAAGAAAAAGAAAAGCAGCAAAATTATTGTCCTTTACTATGCAGGTACTATTCAAAGATTCCAAAAAGACCCATCGGTCAAAAAGCAGAAGACAAAAAGTACCGTCACTGTAGCAGCACTGTTCACTTTTTACTGTGCAGACACGGGTGCGGTCACTATTCAAATTTTCAAATTTGCAAAAAGGCCCTTCCAGACATCTATTTAAGGAGGAGCTCTCCGTCATTCAAAGGGAAGAGAAAATAGAGAGATAAAAGGGAGAAGAAGACCCAGTAGAGGTTGTAAACCCTTGTAATCCTTTCTCTTCACCCCAAAATAACCAAACTATCCAAAATAGCCAAACAAGCCTGTAATAGATAGGATAGACAGGATTCCAGAACCCTTCTTCCCTATCTACCAAACATCCATACTTCCTCACAGAGGAAGCAAATACCCAAAGGGATTTTCCCATCGCCAACTTTTTCAAATTTATTTATCTTCAAAAGGTTTGTATCAGGTTTAACCTGATCAATCATTGTATCTTCAAATATTATATTCTGCAAATATATCAAATATTTTGCCTATCTTTGCCTACTTTAAATATTGCAAACATTTCATGCATATGGTCGGTTCAACCGCCTACCTTAAATACTCTGCAAACATTTCATACATATGGTCGGCATAGCCGCCTGCATAACTGCTTTCATACTTATCAGCTTTAATTTCTGTATTTTCTGCATATCAATTTCCTTATAATTATTTTCTATGCTGATTATCTGAGTGGTATCTCGTCCCCCTTCTGGTCTTGCGGAGAGTTTTCCCGAAGAGTGATAGGGCAGTAAAACCTGATGAATAGCCTAGGGTCGTGGTATAGTTGATGACCTGTGTCAACCTTTGAGTCACAACCATGGAACCGGTGTTCCACAGATCTACTTCTTCAAACTCTGTGTCCAGTGTATCCCAGGATTCGTCCAGGAGAACTGTTAACACTGAGGAAATTATCATAGAAAATTTTGATAAGGCTATTGATATCTGGAAAATTCCAGAAGTCAAAAAGCATGAGATTTATGAAAAATCAAACATTTTCAGTTTCAAAAATGATTTCGTTATCAAAACTGAAGAAAGGGATATTCAGATCTCTAAGAGTTCTGAGACCATTCCTCTTCTTTCGCAAAAAACACTTCAAAAGTTTTCTCAAAAAGGTTTCAAATTTATCCATCTAGGTCTTGTCCAAGTTGGATTCAAACCATTGACCAGAGAAGGTCTAAACACTTCAATTCTTGCAACACTTCGAGACACTAGGTTCACAAACTTCGCTGATTCTTTACTCAGCTCCATTGAGTCTATCCTGTGTCGAGGTCCTATTTCCTTTGATTGTTATCCAAACTTAACCATTTCTCTGAAGGACAAAAACATTCTCAAATCTTTAGTTCTTCAAATCCAAACTCATAATTACAAAATGCTTGAGGGATCAATCCCGATAGCAATTATTTATCGCCTACACTTCAAAGTGATGCATTCAGTCAAAAATCAAGATGATATCCTCCACCAGAGGAGAGACTCTTCTTTTGCAAACAGATCTAACCAGATCTAATGCCATAACCACCAAAACTATTCAATGGAAAGATGTAAATCTTCCAGATGAATGGGATCTTGAAAATGCTGTTCCAGCACACCCATATGAGCCTACTCGTCCAAATACAGAAGTCAAAAACATTCAGCAGTTTGCTGATGGTCGTGTCAAACTCTCTTTTCATAGAGATTCATCCAGCCTCAGATCTGAATCCAGATCTGAAACATCTTCAAAAAGTACCATAGATCTTGGTAGAATCTCCCAAATTCCTTCTGTTATAGGAACAAAACCTAGATTCTCCACTTCAGATTTTCAAAAAGATTTTCCTTCAACTTCAAATTTTGCAAACGTTGATTACAGCACTCAAATTCCAAAACCCGTTTATGTGCAAAATTTTCAAAGACAGTCAAAGTCTCCTTCTGAACAATCTGAGCCAGTTAGCCCTGATTTTTCTGCTGTAACAGAAAATCTAATGGCCAATGAACTCAATGTTCTTGAAGAAGAATTTGTTGTCAACAAACAATTTCTTCGAAATGATTTTTATTCAAAAGAAAATTCTGAAAAAAGAATTTGGTTTTTCGAAACCTTCCCTGAAACCAAACAACAAATTCAGGAAGAATATTATGATTTTATTATTCAAAATAAAATTCATATTTTCTTCTTTGATTGGTTTGAGATTTATTCTGCCAATCATGACATCAAATATCCTTTTAAAAATTCTTTAAACCCAGTTACTCTGAGAAGTAACAATCCAGACTCTACAGAATGGGAAACCTCTGTAGGAGCAAAAATTACTTCAAATCATCCTCCTTTGCAAAATATCAAACTTTCTGTTTCCAACAAAACTGTGGAAGCAACTCCTTTCAAAACGCCAGGAGATGACAATTTGAAGAAAATTGTCACTCAAAACAATTTTTCAAACATTCATCTTAGTACGATTGGGAAACAACTTGATCGTATTGAGAAACATGTCAAAAAACAGCCTTTTCAACTTAGCAAAAAAGATTTGAAAAATCCAGTTTTCAAACCTTATTTAGTTTCAAAAGACTCTGTTAAAAATATTCAGGAAAACAAAAGTGGTTTTCAAAAACAATCTTCCAAAGTTTCAATTGGTGATTCAAACATTGTTCTTGAAACACCACCGTCAACCAGCAAATCCCCCGTTATTAATACTCTCTCTCAAAAGTCAGAAGTTGATGAAACTACTGACCAATTCAAAAGTCCTCAAATCAATATGTTGCCAAATTTGCCTATTACTCCAATGCCTGACATTGTTCCGGCAAAGCCAATTTCTCAGTTTCGTTTCAATGCTTCTTCAGTATATGAATGGAACATTGACAACTTTTCTGAGTATCAAATTCTTTCAACCCTTCAGCAAATGACCATGGCCGCAAATGCTTACAGAACTCAGAACAATGTTTCTGATAAAGCAATTGCAGAAATCCTAATTGCAGGATTCTCTGGTCAACTCAAAGGATGGTGGGATAACTATCTCTCACCTGATCAACAAAATGAGATTCTCAATGCCTACAAAACAGATGAAGAGGGAAACCTCATCTTTGACGAAGATGACAATCCTCAACAGGATGCCCTCTCCACTCTGATCCTCACTATTTCTCTTCATTTTATTGGAGATCCTTCGCATATTAAGGACAAAAATGCTGAACTACTTTCAAACCTTCGTTGCAAAAAACTCAGCCATTTCCAGTCCTACAAAAATGATTTCCTAACTAGAGTCATGCTCCGAGAAGACTCTAATCAGCCTTTCTGGAAAGAAAAGTTCCTCGCCGGACTACCAACACTCCTTGGTGAAAAGGTTCGGAATCATATCAAAGAAACCTCCAAAAAGAAAATCATCCCTTATGATGATTATACCTATGGCCAGCTTGTTGGTATTATCCAACATGAAGGCTTGAAAATCTGTCAAGATTTGAAACTCAAAAAACATCTCAAGAAAGAGATGAAGCAAACCAAAATCGAGTTGGGTACTTTCTGCCAACAATTCGATATCAATCCTTTCAAAAAATCAGGTTCTTCTTGTCAAGGAAATTGTGACCGCGGCAAGTCCAAAGGTTACAAAAAACCCTTTAAGAAGAATTACAAATCTTACAAAAAACCTTTTAAAGAGGATTTTTACAAAAAACCTCTTAAGAAAACAAAAACTTCTCAGCCAAAACTTTTTTCCAAATCTTTGAAGGATGTCAAGTGTTTCGAATGTCAAAAATTTGGACACACTGCAAGATATTGCAGACTCAACAGAAAGATTCATGAATTGAATCTTGGAGATGACATTCTCAACAAACTTTCAAACCTCCTTATCAGTACCCCTGATAATTCTTCAAATTCTGAAACAGAATTTTCCTCTGTTTCAAAAGAAAACCGCAAATGTCTTCAAATTGATGAAGTTACTTCATCAAAAGTCTCTTCAAATCTTCACACTTCTTCTGAAGAAGATAATGGACTTACAGTTCATGTTTTAACTTCAGAACAGCAAACAATTCTTGACATTATTAACCAGGTCGACAGTCCTGAGTTAAGAAAAGAATGTCTTGAAAAACTTCTCAAAACTTTCACTTCCTGTGAAAGTAGTTCAAAACCATCTTCTCAGCCTATTATCTCTAAGAATACTTATGACCTCACGAGCATTCTTAACAAGCAAAAACGCAAGGCTAAAGACCCGACAGTCCAAGACCTCCAAAAGGAGATTGGGATTGTTAAGCAAGATTTGCGAGACCTCAAACAAAAACAAAAACAAGATGAGGAAGCTATTAAGCATATCCTCTCCAAAATTGATTCAAAGGAAGAATCCTCTTCAAATGAAGAAGAAAATCCTATTGAGTCAAACATCCAAACACTTCATCAAACTCCAAATGAATTTCTCTTTATCCTAAGAGAAATCACAACCAGAAAATACATGATCAAGGTTACCCTTGAATTTTCTCCAAATTATCGCCTGGATACCATTGCGCTTTTTGATACTGGTGCAGATTTAAACTGCATTAAGTCTGGCATGGTTCCTAGCAAATTTCTTGAAAAATCTTATGAAAAACTTTCAGCCGCAAACAATGCAAAATTGTCCATCCAGTCAAAAACTTTTGCAAATATCATTAACAATGATATTTCCCTCAAAACAGCCTTTGTGGTCGTCCAAGATATACACCATTCAGTAATTCTTGGTACACCCTTTATCAACATCATAACTCCTTACAAAGTCAATTCTGATTCCATTTCTTTCAAAATAAACCACAAAAAGTTTTTATTCTCTTTTCTTGACAAACCAAAAACTAGAAATCTTGGATTTCTAAAAGCTCTCTCTGTTTACAAAAATACCTTGAACAATATTGTTCAAGCAAAAGATTTTCAACTCCAGGATTTACGCAAAAATATTTCTTTCAAAAGAATTCAAAACCAGCTCAATACCTCTTTTGTCAAAAAACAAATCAAAAATCTTCAAAAAAACCATCGAAGAACAGATTTGTGCTGATCTTCCAAATGCTTTTTGGAATAGGAAACAACATATTGTTGATCTTCCTTATGAAGATTCCTTTTCTGATAAGCAAATTCCTACAAAAGCTCGTCCCATCCAAATGAATCATGAACTAGAAGAACACTGTAAGAAAGAAATATAGGATCTTCTAAACAAAAAGCTCATTTCAAAGTCACGCTCCCCATGGAGTTGTGCAGCCTTCTATGTCAACAAGGCCTCTGAAATTGAACGAGGAGTTCCAAGACTCGTCATCAATTACAAGCCTCTCAATGATGCACTCAAATGGATTCGGTATTCGATTCCAAACAAAAAAGATTTATTTCAAAAACTTTATGATTCTCTTATCTTTTCAAAATTTGATATGAAATCTGGTTTTTGGCAAATTCAGATTTCTCCAAAAGATAGATACAAAACGGCTTTTACTGTTCCATTTGGCCAGTTTGAGTGGAATGTAATGCCTTTTGATCTCAAAAATGCTCCTTCTGAATTCCAAAAAGTCATGAATGACATTTTTTCCCCTTATTCAAAATTCTGCATCGTCTATATAGATGATGTGCTCATTTTCTCAAAAACCATTGATGAACATTTCAAACATTTCTTTACATCTCAAAGAAAAATGGCATCGTGGTTTCAAAATCAAAAATTTCCATTTTCCAGACAAAAATTAGATTCTTAGGACATTATATCACACAGGGCACAATTACTCCTATTGAAAGATGTCTTCAATTTGGTCAAAAGTTCCCTGACCAAATTCTTGACAAAAAACAACTCCAAAGATTTCTAGGATGTCTGAATTATGTCTTAGATTTCTTTCCAAATGTCAATAGGTTAGCAAAACCTTTACATGATAGACTAAAAAAGAGACCTGCTCCTTGGACTAGTGTGCATACAGCCACAGTCCAACATATTAAGAGTCAAGTCCTTCACCTCCCATGTTTGCATATAGCAAACCCTAATCTTCCTAAGTTAAGTTCAAACAGATGCTTCTGAACTAGGGTTCCGAGGTATTCTTCTCCAGGTCCAGAACAACAAGGAACGTATTGTTCAATTTACCTCAGGACATTGGAACCAAATACAAATAAATTACTCTACCATTAAAAAAGAAATTTTGAGCATTGTTCTCTGCATACAAAAATTTCAAAGTGATTTACTCAATCAAAAATTCCTTTTACGCATTGATTGCAAATCTGCAAAAGAAGTTTTGAAAAAAGACGTTCAAAACCTTGCATCAAAACAAATTTTTGCCAGATGGCAAGCTATATTATCTATTTTTGAATTTGATATTGACTTTATCAAAGGCGATACAAATTCCCTGCCTGATTTCTTAACCCGTGAGTTTCTTCAAAACAGGAGCAATGCCTCCCAAATTACCACAGGGACAGATGGCCAAAGACAAACAGGTAGCAAAGCAGGAAGACTCCAGCTCAAGACAAACTTCGGCAAAGCCCCTCACATGGTATGATGCCGTTGTCAAAGAAGAGACAAATGCAAAAGAGTCTGAGGAGCCTGTGCAAACCGAGTTCCTTGACCAAAATATCCAAAAACTTTTCGTGGCATTTTGCCAATCTCCAGAACTCCAGAAAGCCCTCTCCAAAAAGAGTGACTCAGGAGAAAGCTCCCAAAGTGCAAAACTTCCTGCAAACTTGCCAAACATTTCAAAACCTGTCCAACTACCGCAAACTTCCAGCACAAACTCTTCACAAACCTCTTATGGAGCCAAATACTTTACAAAACCAAATTTCCAAAATATTATCCCTCTTGAAAAAGGAATCCACTTCAAAACCCCATTTGAATGTGCCCAAAAATACTTTGGTAACTACCTCTTTGTACCTACAGACCCAGCAAAAACACCAGAATATTGCCAAACAATTCTTGAGGTAACACGATCTGTTACTCTCATCCATCATTACAAATTCTCAAACCAACTAACACCATCCTATTCCTTGGCAAAAATTCACAAAGTTCTTCCTCCATCTGAATGGCCTAATGAAAACCTTACCAAACCCATCTCCTTTACCTACCAAAATGTACAAAATGAGTAGAGCAAAATAACCTTCAATTACTGGGATTACCAGCAAGCCTGGTTCAATGCTTTCCTTATCCAAACCCCTAAATACTCCCATACTTGGTTGATTTTCTTCAAAGAATGTGATTCAATTGCCTCTTTCCCATACTGCTGGAACTCATGGTGGACCTACTTCGGTCTAACTGATGATATCCTTTCTGGACCACTTCATGAAACTTTCAACCTTTTCAAAACACATTTCAAACCAACAACAGACGAAGCAAGGTTTCCTCCTACAGCAAACTTATGTTCCAAATTATACCTCCCATGGGTACTCTGTTGGTATCTTGACATTCAAAAACAAAATAATATTTCCTTTCTTAGGAGATATTTCAAAATTCGAATGTGGGAAAAATATCAGCCAAAAGGATATCTTACTCCCCAAGGAATGAAAAATTTTCTTGGACTTAAGCAAAACCAAGACAAAAACTAGGTTGAGTTCCTGGCGCAAAAATCCAAAATGCAGTCTATGATTGCAGCAGCAAAAACTCCTGAGGAAGTTGCAAAAATCCTGTCCCAATTCACTCCTCAACATGAAGAAGTTGGGACATCCAAAGTGCCGGATGATGCCGAATCTTCCACTGAAGACGAAGAAGCCATTCCAGACTTTGAAGTCTTTGGAAATTCGGGATTCTAAAAAAAAAATAATAATAATAATTTCAAAATGAAAAAGAAAGTGAAAAGAAAAGCAAAAAAGAAATAAGATGCAAAAGACTGCAAAAGAAAAAGAAAAGCAGCAAAATTATTGTCCTTTACTATGCAGGTACTATTCAAAGATTCCAAAAAGCCCCATCGGTCAAAAAGCAGAAGACAAAAAGTACCGTCACTGTAGCAGCACTATTCACTTTTTACTGTGCAGACACGGGTGCGGTCACTATTCAAATTTTCAAATTTACAAAAAAGCCCTTCCAGACATCTATTTAAGGAGGAGCTCTCCGTCATTCAAAGGAAAGAGAAAATAGAGAGATAAAAGGGAGAAGAAGACCCAGTAGAGGTTGTAAACCCTTGTAATCCTTTCTCTTCACCCCAAAATAGCCAAACTATCCAAAATAGCCAAACAAGCCTGTAATAGATAGGATAGACAGGATTCCAGAACCCTTCTTCCCTATCTACCAAACATCCATACTTCCTCACAGAGGAAGCAAATACCCAAAGGGATTTTCCCATCGCCAACTTTTTCAAATTTATTTATCTTCAAAAGGTTTGTATCAGGTTTAACCTGATCAATCATTGTATCTTCAAATATTATATTCTGCAAATATATCAAATATTTTGCCTATCTTTGCCTACTTTAAATATTGCAAACATTTCATGCATATGGTCGGTTCAACCGCCTACCTTACATACTCTGCAAACATTTCATACATATGGTCGGCATAGCCGCCTGCATAACTGCTTTCATACTTATCAGCTTTAATTTCTGTATTTTCTGCATATCAATTTCCTTATAATTATTTTCTATGCTGATTATCTGAGTGGTATCTCGTCCCCCTTCCGGTCTTGCGGAGAGTTTTCCCGAAGAGTGATAGGGCAGTAAAACCTGATGAATAGCCTAGGGTCGTGGTATAGTTGATGACCTGTGTCAACCTTTGAGTCACAACCATGGAACCGGTGTTCCACAGATCTACTTCTTCAAACTCTGTGTCCAGTGTATCCCAGGATTCGTCCAGGAGAACTGTTAACACTGAGGAAATTATCATAGAAAATTTTGATAAGGCTATTGATATCTGGAAAATTCCAGAAGTCAAAAAGCATGAGATTTATGAAAAATCAAACATTTTCAGTTTCAAAAATGATTTCGTTATCAAAACTGAAGAAAGGGATATTCAGATCTCTAAGAGTTCTGAGACCATTCCTCTTCTTTCGCAAAAAACACTTCAAAAGTTTTCTCAAAAAGGTTTCAAATTTATCCATCTAGGTCTTGTCCAAGTTGGATTCAAACCATTGACCAGAGAAGGTCTAAACACTTCAATTCTTGCAACACTTCGAGACACTAGGTTCACAAACTTCGCTGATTCTTTACTCAGCTCCATTGAGTCTAGCCTGTGTCGAGGTCCTATTTCCTTTGATTGTTATCCAAACTTAACCATTTCTCTGAAGAACAAAAACATTCTCAAATCTTTAGTTCTTCAAATCCAAACTCATAATTACAAAATGCTTGAGGGATCAATCCCGATAGCAATTATTTATCGCCTACACTTCAAAGTTATGCATTCAGCTTTTGCTTCAAAAATAAAGATGATGTCCTCCACCAGAGGAGAGACTCTTCTTTTGCAAACAGATCTGACTAGATCTAATGCCATAACCACCAAAACTATTCAATGGAAAGATGTAAATCTTCCAGATGAATGGGATCTTGAAAATGCTGTTCCAGCACACCCATATGAGCCTACTCGTCCAAATACAGAAGTCAAAAACATTCAGCAGTTTGCTGATGGTCGTGTCAAACTCTCTTTTCATAGAGATTCATCCAGCCTCAAATCTGAATCCAGATCTGAAACATCTTCAAAAAGTACCATAGATCTTGGTAGAATCTCCCAAATTCCTTCTGTTATAGGAACAAAACCTAGATTCTCCACTTCAGATCTTCAAAAAGATTTTCCTTCAACTTCAAATTTTGCAAACGTTGATTACAGCACTCAAATTCCAAAACCCGTTTATGTGCAAAATTTTCAAAGACAGTCAAAGTCTCCTTCTGAACAATCTGAGCCAGTTAGCCCTGATTTTTCTGCTGTAACAGAAAATCTAATGGCCAATGAACTCAATGTTCTTGAAGAAGAATTTGTTGTCAACAAACAATTTCTTCGAGATGATTTCTATTCAAAAGAAAATTCTGAAAAAAGAATTTGGTTTTTCAAAACTTTCCCTGAAACCAAACAGCAAATTCAGGAAGAATATTATGATTTTATTATCCAAAATAAAATTCATATTTTCTTCTTTGATTGGTTTGAGATTTATTCTGCCAATCATGACATCAAATATCCTTTTAAAAATTCTTTAAACCCAGTTACTCTGAGAAGTAACAATCCAGACTCTACAGAATGGGAAACCTCTGTAGGAGCAAAGAATTACTTCAAATCATCCTCCTTTGCAAAATATCAAACTTTCTGTTTCCAACAAAACTGTGGAAGCAACTCCTTTCAAAACGCCAGGAGATGACAATTTGAAGAAAATTGTCACTCAAAACAATTTTTCAAACATTCATCTTAGTACGATTGGAAAACAACTTGATCGTATTGAGAAACATGTCAAAAAACAGCCTTTTCAACTTAGCAAAAAAGATTTGAAAAATCCAGTTTTCAAACCTTATTTAGTTTCAAAAGACTCTGTTAAAAATATTCAGGAAAACAAAAGTGGTTTTCAAAAACAATCTTCCAAAGTTTCAATTGGTGATTCAAACATTGTTCTTGAAACACCACCGTCAACCAGCAAATCTCCCGTTATTAATACTCTCTCTCAAAAGTCAGAAGTTGATGAAACTACTGACCAATTCAAAAGTCCTCAAATCAATATGTTGCCAAATTTGCCTATTACTCCAATGCCTGACATTGTTCCGGCAAAGCCAATATCTCAGTTTCGTTTCAATGCTTCTTCAGTATATGAATGGAACATTGACAACTTTTCTGAGTATCAAATTCTTTCAACCCTTCAGCAAATGACCATGGCCGCAAATGCTTACAGAACTCAGAACAATGTTTCTGATAAAGCAATTGCAGAAATCCTAATTGCAGGATTTTCTGGTCAACTCAAAGGATGGTGGGATAATTATCTCTCACCTGATCAACAAAATGAGATTCTCAATGCCTACAAAACAGATGAAGAGGGAAACCTCATCTTTGACGAAGATGACAATCCTCAACAGGATGCCCTCTCCACTCTGATCCTCACTATTTCTCTTCATTTTATTGGAGATCCTTCGCATATTAAGGACAAAAATGCTGAACTACTTTCAAACCTTCGTTGCAAAAAACTCAGCCATTTTCAGTCCTACAAAAATGATTTCCTAACTAGAGTCATGCTCCGAGAAGACTCTAATCAGCCTTTCTGGAAAGAAAAGTTCCTTGCCGGATTACCAACACTCCTTGGTGAAAAGGTTCGGAATCATATCAAAGAAACCTCCAAAAAGAAAATCATCCCTTATGATGATTATACCTATGGCCAGCTTGTTGGTATTATCCAACATGAAGGCTTGAAAATCTGTCAAGATTTGAAACTCCAAAAACATCTCAAGAAAGAGATGAAGCAAACCAAAATCGAGTTGGGTACTTTCTGCCAACAATTCGATATCAATCCTTTCAAAAAATCAGGTTCTTCTTGTCAAGGAAATTGTGACCGCGGCAAGTCCAAAGGTTACAAAAAACCCTTTAAAAAGAATTACAAATCTTACAAAAAAACTTCTAAAGAGGATTTTTACAAAAAACCTCTTAAGAAAACAAAAACTTCTCAGCTAAAACCTTTTTCCAAATCTTTGAAGGATGTCAAGTGTTTCAAATGTCAAAAATTTGGACACACTGCAAGATATTGCAGACTCAACAGAAAGATTCATGAATTGAATCTTGGAGATGACATTCTCAACAAACTTTCAAACCTCCTTATCAGTACCCCTGATAATTCTTCAAATTCTAAAACAGAATTTTCCTCTGTTTCAAAAGAAAACCGCAAATGTCTTCAAATTGATGAAGTTACTTCATCAAAAGCCTCTTCAAATCTTCACACTTCTTCTGAAGAAGATAATGGACTTACAGTTCATGTTTTAACTTCAGAACAGCAAACAATTCTTGACATTATTAACCAGGTCGACAGTCCTGAGTTAAGAAAAGAATGTCTTGAAAAACTTCTCAAAACTTTCACTTCCTGTGAAAGTAGTTCAAAACCATCTTCTCAGCCTATTATCTCTAAGAATACTTATGACCTCACGAGTATTCTTAACAAGCAAAAACGCAAGTCTAAAGACCTGACAGTCCAAGACCTCCAAAATATATATATATATATATATATGAGTGTACATGTGTGTGTATATATGCAGGTAATAATAATTTGATTGTAAATAAATGTAATAATTGTATTTTGCATATTTGGTAGTCATAAGAGATGAAATAATTTAAATTTAAAATTTAAATGAAAATTTTCTTTAATTAGATAGTGAAAATTTTGATAAAGTGGAATGGAAATTTGGAAACGAACATAGCATTAAAGACTTCAATCAATTCTATATCTGTAATCTAAAACCGATATAGATGTTGGCTACTTGTTACTTGCCAATTAACTCGAATAAAAGATGAAGTTTAATTTTGAGAGCCGCATCAACAATGTAATTATTAATCTAAAAGAATTCTCTCACCATATATTTCAAAATAAAATATAGATCGTCATGTACTTGTTTTCCTTAGCTGCAAGATAAATGTGGTTGGCAAGAATGAATCTAAAAAGAAATGTGCTGAAAGGCCCCATACTTACTCTTAGACTACACTCGATTGTGTGTGTGTGTGTGTGTGTGTGTTCACAATTTGTCATGGACAAGTATATGATTTTGTATTAGATGAATCTTGTCTATCCATCCGTTTAGTGTTAACATTATTTTCAACATAAAATTCAATAATTAAGAATGCAATTCATCTCAGGAATACACAATTTCTGGGCACTCGTGTTTCAAGATGCATTCCAACATTGAAAGAAATAGACGCGAAACTGCATCAAAAAGTGGTCGAAGTTCCTATTTATTACAAGTGAAATGTTACATGTTCGATGAAATCACTCAAAGATATAAAAAATCATGTGCTAGCACGTGAATTTGCTTCTTTCTTACGGTAATGTAACTTTTTTTGTCTTCCTACTAATCTAAATATACATGCAAATATACATACATACATACATACATATTTCTTTAATATAATGGTAAATGTGCCATCCTTCAAAATCAGCTATTGATACACCAATCAAGTAGTGGGTATCATCATTCAACCAAAAACCCATATAAGTCAATCAACAAGATGTCTAATTCAAAAAAGGTCATAATCCTAGGCGTTACACGACATGGTTGCAGAACGAGGAGAGAGTTTCACAATATTGACGTGGACTGATGTGTGTTTGACCAGTCATCAAAATAAGCATAACTCCTTGGTATAATTTTGGGTTCTTCTTTGACTGTCCTGTCCTCGTCTCCCATCTCCAAATAAATAATATGATTTAGAAATTCAAATTAAGCCCCCAGTTTTCCCACAAATTCCGCGTTAAAAACTCTTTATTTAATAAAAGATTATGAATTCAAAAACCATTTTTATACATGTACCATGCAGACATTTATTCAACTTCAAACTTTGTAATATATTTAGATTTACAATAAGTATTCACCATAATTAATCATATTTTGATATATCAAAATTTTAAATATATTCAAAAAATAACTACAGATCAAAAAATAAATCAAAAATTCGAAAAATTATTTGCCATTTTTTCCATGGCGGCCCATGACCTGACCTATTTCTTGGAGTGGTATTCATCAGTCGATCTTTATGCTTCAAATTTCATTATCGCTTTTTACTTTTCCGAAGGGAAGAAATTATGCGCTGTTAGTATTTTACCTTTTTCTTGTCCTTACGCAGACCGCAGGGGTGACCAGTTTTCCTAAGTTCATGAATTCTTATTTTTAAAAATAATAAAATCATATGAAAGTCTTTAACGAAATCAAAAATTCAAAGTGGAGGTTACTTTAAAGATATTTGATTTTTTCATAAAGGATTAATTAATTAAAAAAAAAGTCCAAGTTGTACATTCTTGAGCAATTACTCGAAAATTCCCTTTCATTTCATGTAGACTTTGTCTGGACCATTAAAATAGTGACACATATTTCCATTTTATTTCAATCTAAAAAATATTATTATAAAGTGGGTTTGGCTGATTTCGGAGATTGTGTTAATTATTGTCAACTGAGAGGAGAGGCCTGAAATAAAAAAACAAAATATATATTATGAGTTGCTTAAGCACTGAAAAGGGATATGAGGAACATAATAATAAAATTTGGGGGGACGAATTAATTAGTTTTAAATAGTGAAACTTGGTAAGTTGGATTATTTAAATTAAAGATTTACCATAGTCTTATTTAAGAAATAGAAAATTGAATTAGTATTAAAAGAATTGCATGGTCTTTTAAAATACGGATAATAGTCCCAACGGTCTTAATTATTTTATTTTACTTACTATATTAAATTATTTATTTGTTATTTGTATCGAGTTATTGTCATATTCAAGGGAAATGCTCAATTAATTAGAATAAAATAGTATATTCAAAAATATTGACTGTGAGAGAGAAAATGTCAAAGGACACAGTGTTTCCTCAATAATAATAGTAATAAGGTGCAGTGAAATTCCCTTGACACCCCTTATCCTTTTGAATTACATAATAATAATAATAATAATGCGAAGGGCATTATCGGTAGGACATGCTCACTCTTTCTCTAAACTAGTTATATAAAGAAATTCTATGTGTGCATAATTATTTTCAAAAATAACTAAAATCGTTTTTAAACTAAAATTAGGAAAGAAGATAGAAAAATAAAAAATACATTTCAATGACATTCAGCACTTGTTAACTTTTGAATATAAATTTTACACGCTTCAAAAAATTCATAAAATTATAAAAGAAATTAAATGTTTTAAGAATAAAATTGAAATTTTTTAATGAAAAAAATAAATAATAAAAGAGAAATCGAAAAAAACAAACATATAAAAAAGTAATTTAATAATTATATATTACGCAGTCAAGTCAATATATGAATCAAAGACAAAAACGCGTTTTTTGCGTAGGTTTTTGGCCAGCCACCGCTTTTAGTCGTGCGAGCAAAAGTAGTGATTGGTTAATAACGTAATGGCTATGTTTGGATCTTTTTCAGTATCTTATTTAATTGTATTTTGAAGCATACAATTTAAAAAAAATTAATTCAAATTTAAAATTTTCCTCTATTATATTTATAACTAATTAATTATTTTTCTATCATTATATTTATGTAAAATCAAATTAATACACATATCTATACATATATAGACTCACATTATATATATTTATACCTTCAAAATTAATATTATTTATATATATTATTACATCATCTTCAAATAAATTAAAATTTTAATAATCAAAATTTTACAATTTAATATATTATTCAATCCAATATAACTTACACAAACCTCATTTCCAACCAAAACCTTCCTTCTAAACATAACCAATGATAGTTGGGAAATAAAATGACGCATATTTCTGAATATTATAATATGATTATAAATTATGTATAATTTTTATATAACATAGAATATTTTGAAAAGTATGTACACTGTCCGTAAAGACGTTTTTTTGTGTGTGTGCTTTATAGATCTATAAGAAATAGAGAAAATTAAAAACTACGAACATACGCAAAAAAGAGAATTGTTTGTAAATAACAATTAACAATTATAAAAAAATATAAACTATGAATGTTTGGACAATAAATCATTTTTGTGATAGATGTCATGTTAAATTATTGGAGCAACAGACAACTATCACATATTTCATACTCTCTCTCTCTCTCTCAACAATGATTTTTATTCAACTATGTATAAATTTGTAGTAAGTTTGCCTAAATAAATGTTTAAATTTATGAGGAAGAACTTAGGTGACTCCAACCAGTAATTAGGTATACCTACAAAACAGGATATATCTATTAAGATATCTCCAATGTTTATTAAATTATTATCATCAACATAGGCAAATATTTTTGTCAAGTAAAGCTTACTTGTCTTAATTGGACATGCCAAAAAGTAAATAGCTGCCACGTAACGTACAAATGTCAATCATATTTATTATAATTTTTAGTTGCATCCAAATGTCAATTTTATGATCTTCCCAAATATTTCAATGTAAAAAGTGCCATTATTATTATTAATTATAACTATAATAATGCAAGTATGTTGGGGTTGCAAATCTTCTTTCCTTCTTCATGATGAATGCAAGGGTTGTGGCCATTGTTGGCCTAAGAAAGAAATGGACAATACTTAATTGCCAATATTTAAGCTTATTATATTAAACAAAAAGAAAAAGCTTATTATATTAAACTTAAATTATGCCTATGTTATGCTCGCCCTATTGCAATCCAAAATTCAATAAATAAAAGTGTATTTTTCTTGCGAATTTTTCTTAAGTAAGATAAGTAGAAATTTAACTATTTGAGAATGATTAATGTCACGAAAAAAAAAACATAAATTAATTGCAAAAACAATAAAAAAATATTTCACATTTTTTATTGGACGTAAATATTTCATTCATTGCTTTCATTGTTTAACACGCAAGGCTTTCCTATTAAAAAAAAAAAAAAATGGCACCGGAGAAAAATTGCAAAACTAGTGGGGTATATACTAGCAAAAGTAGGTCTTGATTGGTCCCATATTTTAGGCATCTAATCCACCAATTAGCATCTTAAACATAATTATTTTAGGTCATTCACTGGAAAGGTAGGTCTCGAGGCTATGTTTGTTTTCATTTTGTCGACACAAAAATGCAAGTTACAATTATTATATTTTTTTTATTTTTACATTTTTTTAAAAAAAATATGTTTTAAAAAAACACACTAAAAAATCAAAACAAACATAATGCAAGATTTCGAGTAACCTTGAAATTGTTATTGAAGTAACATTTTTTTAAGATAAATGGTAGGCATAGTAATTAATCAAGAATCAAATAATAGTCAATGCATTATTTTATTATTAATAAGTCACAACAATAAGAAAGTATAAATTCATTGGCAAAATAATATATTTCATGACACCATTTTTAAAAAAAAAAAAAAAAACTTACGAGTAAAGAAAATTAAAAGCACATGATTAGCATTTTTGTGATAAAATCATGAAACATATATCTTAAAAGACAACGTTGTTTTTAATAGAGCATCAAATTAAATGGTAAAATCCAAGTTTTAGTGTCTAATTTTTAAATAAATCTAAATAGAGATTTCGATATTATATCGCTTACCTAATTCTCAATTGCCAATCTTATTGTTCATTTTGTTGGTGAAGTGTGAGAGTTTCAAATTAGCCTCTACTAATAAAAAAATTAAATAAAATTAGTTAGTCAATTGGTTAATTTTTGAAGTAAAATTACACATTTATCTTTTGAGGATGAAGTGTGTATTTCAATTAAATGGAAATACCTAAAAAAATAAAACGGTCAACTAATTATTATTCATAGGGTTATGCCCGGCGGCAACAGTACTGTGATGTTCATTTATTTTTATAACTAGATAATTATTTTAATAAGACTTTTGGATTGTTAAGCAAAATTACACAAATAAATTCTTTTATTTTTTATTTATTTTTTATCTTTTTCATTAACTAATTACTTTTATTTGCATTTTACTATCAAAGTTTCACTCTTTTTAATGTTTTACATATTTTTCTTTATTTTGTTACTTTTTTTTTCTTCTAATTTTAACTTATATTTTACACTATTATTTACAAAAATAAGATTTTTTAGGATATACAATGAGAAATTATACAATTTTCTTTATTTTGAATTCTTTTATTTTTTTCTATCCTTTTCTTTTAACTTATAATTTTTTATTTGTGTTTTCTCTTGTATTCCCTCTCTTTTCAATTTCTTTTATTTTTATTTAGAAATTTTTATACTTTTTAAATAATTTTATATATGTATTATTTAAAATACAATAAATTCATAATTTATATATAAATTTACACATTCATATAACATGCAACTTTTACTAGTTATATT
This sequence comes from Avicennia marina, assembly GCA_019155195.1. NCBI lineage: Eukaryota > Viridiplantae > Streptophyta > Magnoliopsida > Lamiales > Acanthaceae > Avicennia > Avicennia marina. The sequence goes on along the minus strand of CM032754.1, from coordinate 12,381,799 downwards.
ATTAAGTGTTTGAGTCCACTTTGATTATATAATGTAAATATACACATATATCCTTGCAATTCTTTTTTCTATCATTTATTTCTCTATTCTTAATATAGTTTGTAACATTTTCTCTTCTTCCTCTTCTTTTTTTTTTACTTTTCAGTTTCTGTTTGTCTTTCTTATTTCTTATTTCAAATATTATTTATACTTTTAAATTTTAAATTTATTTTTAGCATAATGATGCAGAGGGTAGATTTGAGACTCCATTAATCTTTTAGATTACATCGACCTTTTTCTCCTCAGCCAAGTGGTTTGAGTTTCATGTTTTTTTAATGTAAAAACCTACGTGTATTTATACTACTAGCAAGGTGTTTGACTAAATTTATTTTTAAAAATTTATAAGATTATATAAGTTAAAAAATGTGCTTAAGGCTTGTAAATTAATAAATCTTATTTTAAAAATAATAAATCTCAAAAAGGGTTCATGCAATTAGTCTTTTTCATCCCACTTAAAATCTTGACAAATTACAATAGAATAAAGTGACTACTAAATCCAAATTCATAACATCTCAACAAAATCCCCAAAATTTCCTCCTAAATCCAATTTGTTCATCTTAATTTTTAAAAAGAAATTCAACCATTAGGTTGTAGTTATTTACAAAAGTGCCCACACATAAACAAAGACACAAAATTTAATCACTACCTAAATCTAAATAAAATCATTTACAATTCACAACCCTTACGACATGACGGGTACGAAGGAATGAGGCAAGGATGGAATAATGATTTTCATATCATTCTTATTTGGTTATTTTTGCAATAGAGAATCATTAATCAGTATTTTCAAAAATAAATAATATCTATTCCTTCCTATCTCAAATATATTAATAATTTACAAGATTAATAATTTAATAAAGAATATCCATTCCTTCATATTAATCATATTTTATACTATTAAAATAATTTTATTAATTTTTAGATTTACAAGATTTATATCAACAAATATTATACATTATTAATAAATAAATTAAGTATAAAAATGTCATAAGTGAAAATATTAATGTGTGTGTGTGTGTGTGTGTGTATTACACAAGCATACCTAAAATTAAATATATACATTTGTATTAATAATATATATTATATTATTTTTACTTATAATATAATTAAGATATATTCTAAATATGTAAAATATATATTCATATTTATGCATCTAATAAAAGTACTAAATTAATTTTTAGCAATAATAAAAATGATTTTTAAATATAACATATGTTTGTATACTCAATAAATAAACATAATATAATAGAAATATGTGTATGTATGTATATATATATATATATATATAATAAATGTTTAGTATATTACTCATAAAAGTATCTAATATCTTAATGTCAATTGAATATTTACTTTTTTCATGTAATAATATTATAAAATTATATAAATATTTATTTTACAATAAACAAATTAAACATCACTTACGCATGCTCGTTCAAGTAATTATTATGTATATAAATATATAATTTTTGCATGCAATATAAATATCGCATAATTGTATAAATATTAAATATTTGTTATATATCTAAATATATATAGTCATATAACAAAGATATAATAATTAATTAAATATTTTCAAATAATGCCCTTTATATATAAAAAAAATATTTACCTTTAAGTCATTATATTTATTTTTAATTATTATTTTTAAATATAAAATAAAATAATAAAATGACAATTTCATTATATTCTTGTTTCTAATGTTTACTTATTCTCACATTATTGAGCATCATTTCTATCATATTTTATATAAGCATACCAATCATGTTATTAACACGACGAGTAAAGCTTTTTAGAGAGTGTTTGGGTGAGCTTATAAGCTAATTTAAATATATTATAAGATGTTTGAAAGTTTATAAGTTTTTATAAATGTTTGATACGCTTTTTAATAAAAAAGTTTATAAGTTTAAAAAATAAGATGTTTGAAATTTATAAATTTTTTAAAAATAAGTAAAGAATAATTTGCTTATTTTTAAATATCTTATAATTTACTTTATTTTATATATAAAAAATAATATAAATACCTTTAAATTATATTTTATTAATAATATTTAAGTTATTTGCATTATTATTACATCAAAAAAATTATAATTAACTATAATTATAAATTTTCATAAAATTTTATAAGATAATCTCACTAAACATTTTTAATTTATTTTTAAAATAAAATTTATAAATTTATAAACTCTAAAAAATATCTTTTAAATTATACCACCTTATAAACTTTTAGAAATAAGCTTGGCCAAACACCCTCTCAGCCCAATTCTTGCTAATCACAATCACACGTTCATTGAGAAAAACACAGTGGCAATCGTTCTACTTTCACGAGAAAAATGCCAAATTGTAAACTCGAGAAACTAAGGCCATGTTTGGATGCTCATTGTGTACAATTTTCTTCCCACAAATTACACACTTTCAAATACATTACCTGTCAAAACAGCTCTTTTTTTTCTTTTAGTCTTTACCTATCTTCCTTTGACACTATGCCAAATTTCCACGCAAACTTTCATCTTCGTCAAAATTCACGTCCAAACGAGGTCCAGCATCTTTAACATCATCATCATCATTTTTTTTTTTAAAGGAAAATATGGTTGCAATCAAACTTTTGAAAACCTCCCATGAAACCTAACCGTCGCAAGCTTCTTTGACTCTTCCCAGGTTCCACCAACCAAACGCCAATTCCTAACCCATTGTCTCTCTTTCTATATAAATCCTTCTGCATTTCATCTCTTCTAGCACCTCTCTCCTCTCTCCTCTCTCTGTTTCCCTCCGTAGATTTCTTGCCCAAAAGGGGGAACAGTTGTCGAGAACAGAAGCCAAATCCAAGATTCAACAATGGCTTTACCAAGCCCCGCAGCCTTGTTCTCTAAATCTCTCATCCAGCCCCAACCCCTCTTCCCCCCCGCCCATACCCCAGCCCCCACCTCCGCCCGCCGCCACGTCTACGCCGTGCATGCAGCCGAGCCCGCCAAAAATGCCGTTGCCGCTACAACCGTGGCGGCGCCCGCGTCTCCCGCCAAGTGGGCCCTGGACACATGGAAGAGCAAGAAGGCCCTGCAGCTCCCCGAGTACCCGGATGAAGCTGAACTGGAATCCGTGTTGAAGACGATGGGGTCTTACCCTCCTTTGGTCTTCGCTGGAGAAGTGAGGAATCTGGAGGAGCGCCTGGCGGACGCGGCATTGGGTAGAGCCTTCCTCTTGCAAGGCGGGGATTGTGCCGAGAGCTTCAAGGAGTTCAGTGCCAACAATATAAGAGACACTTTCAGAATTCTGCTGCAGATGAGTGTTGTCCTTTCATTCGGAGGCCAATTGCCTGTTATTAAGGTAAAAAGCTTCCGTCTTTGCCCTGCATCTCTGTTTGTTTCTTCCCTTGATTTTGATAAGAATTTGTTGGTTATGGACTGGGGGTCCCTACCTGATTAGATAAATATTTGTAGATCTGTGAAAGGTATATGGAAAATCTCTCTCTTTTGGTCCAAATTTGAAACTACAGAATAGGAATTACTAATTGGAGCATTATTGGATTGGACTTAACTCTGTTTGCTTTAGAATAGTGTAAGTAACCATCGATTATGTAGAATTATCATTATGTGCTGGTGGGTAATGCCTATGTTTCTCTGGAGTAGATGAATACAATGATGTCCCTTGGTTATTGGGATTTTGTTTCTGCTACTCTTCATCGAAACTGTTGTATAGGCTTTTGGAGGTTAAATTAAGTGGATTGTCTGTATTAGGTTGGAAGAATGGCTGGGCAGTTTGCCAAACCAAGATCAGATCCATTTGAGGAAAGGGATGGAGTGAAGCTGCCAAGTTACAAGGGGGATAACATAAATGGTGACGCCTTTGATGAGGACTCAAGAATCCCGGATCCTCACAGGATGATAAGGGCCTATTGCCAGGCTGCCTCAACCCTCAACCTTCTCAGGGCCTTTGCTACCGGAGGATATGCTGCGATGCAGAGGGTTACGCAGTGGAATCTCGATTTCGTCGAGCACAGCGAGCAGGGAGACAGGTGTGTCTCAATGAATGAAAAAAGTTCAAGTTTGTCGATCTTCGTTACTTATTTCTGCTGAAGTATTGACAATTATATTGTTCGACAGGTATCAGGAACTGGCTCACAGGGTTGATGAAGCCTTGGGATTCATGGAGGCTGCTGGACTGACTATTGACCACCCAGTTATGTCCACTACGGATTTCTGGACTTCCCACGAGTGCTTGCTTCTACCTTATGAGCAAGCTCTCACTAGAAAGGATTCGACTTCTGGTCTCTACTATGGCTGCTCTGCGCATATGCTTTGGGTTGGCGAACGAACCAGGCAATTGGACGGTGCACATGTTGAATTCTTGAGAGGGGTTGCCAATCCTCTGGGCATCAAGGTACTGAATTTGTGTGTCAAGTGATTGCTTGAAATTTCTGTATATACAGTTGATGTGGATTTGTATACGAGTACTTTGCACTTTGTAGACTAGTCTATGGCTATATGCAATATTTGGGTTGTCTAAGGATGAAATTTCTTTTTCAGGTGAGCCAAAAGATGGATCCCAATGAACTCACTAAGCTCGTGGACATCTTGAATCCCAATAACAAGCCAGGAAGGATAACAGTCATAGTCAGAATGGGTGCCGAGAACATGAGAGTTAAGCTTCCTCACCTGATCGGGGCTGTTCGCAGAGCAGGCCAAATTGTTACCTGGGTGTGCGACCCTATGCATGGAAACACCATCCAGGCACCCTGCGGCCTCAAAACCCGTCCTTTTGATGCAATCTTGGTATGCATGCTCTAATCTCATCTCTTTTGGTTCACAGCCTCATTCCTGAGACTTTATTTGTCGTCTGTAGATTACTTTTGTCCTACCAAACCGGATCTAGCTGCGGCAATTCTTTGTTTTACATAATGTGTATACTAGTAAGACTTGCATCAATTATAATAAATTGCAAAATTATTATAGTTTTTAGTAATTTAACAACAAAATAAAATTATATATATTTTTTATAAGGTTCCAAAAAATTGAGAGGTGATAAAAAAAATATATGAAGAAAAAAGTAATATTTATAAAAAAAGAGAGGTAATTTAAAATAATAGTAATGAGAAGAAAAAAAAAAAAGTAAATATCCTTTATTCGTTTTTATTTAAGATTAGTTATTAAATGGCCTAAATATATTTAAGAGGGTTATTTTAGAGAATTTATTAAGATGACTAAAGTTAGATGTTGTAGGGTATAAAAAAATAATACGTAATATAGTCATATAGATAATTTGTTATGAAGGATATTTTAGGTAAATTATTAAAGGACCCAGGGTTTTAGCAATAATATAATAGTGTTTAGATATTTATATACATTTACATAATAGTGTTTAGATATTTATATACATTTACCATGTTGAGGTAGGTGAATGGTAAAGTTAGGTAACTTATTAGAGTCGAGTCGGCCTTTTGCTGTCCTAACCGATGATGCCCAAATGGTCCCATGAACGACAATTTAAGACTTTTAGCTGCTATGAATTTCCAGCTTATACTGGGTTCCATGTATAAACTAGATGTGCTTACACAGTTAACTGAATTAGACCGACTGGAGAAAGAAACGAGCATTGCTTACAATATATTGTGGCTGAAATTGGGGTTGTCAACTTGCAGGCGGAGGTGAGGGCTTTCTTTGATGTGCACGAGCAAGAAGGCAGCCACCCTGGTGGAATTCATCTGGAAATGACCGGACAGAACGTCACGGAATGCATCGGAGGATCAAGAACCGTGACTTACGATGATCTGAGCTCTCGCTACCACACGCATTGTGACCCCAGACTAAATGCTTCCCAGTCTCTTGAACTTGCCTTCATTGTTTCCGAGAGATTGAGGAAAGAGAGGATGGCGTCGCGACCTATGCTCTCTTAATTTGTAAGGTAATCAGCCGATAAAACGTGTTCAAGGCTTCTAGTCTTGAGAGAAGCATTAGAGGTTTCGAGTCTGGAAGGTGCTGCTGCAACTGATAATGTGCGTGTTGTTTTGAAGGTCGACACTTTAGGCGACAAGGGCAAGAATCTCTAGGTTGTGGCTGTGGGGAATAATAATCTTGTATACTGTTGTGTTTCTTTTATTCTTACTCATGTCAAGACCTTTGTGAATGTGGAACTTGCAGAGATTTCAAAACTCTCTGAAATAAATTATCTGCTTGGCTATCTTTCTTTGTTCCTTCCACGTTTTTCCATCAAATATAGATCAGCTGTATTCGTTTTGTTGCCAGAGTCCAAGAGATATGGTAAATGGTCAGAGGTCATGAAATAAAATAATAATATCACCATATTATCATGATAATACACTCTATTATGGTTTTTAATCAATGCTTTGACAAATTTACCTTTCAACATGGGAAAACCATAAGTGGTTGGCAATGCTCTTGATGCCTTGGGTCATACATAAGGCTGGACCATAAAGTTTAAATTACAAGTAGCAACTTAAGTTGCCTAATACAAGCTAAATAGAATTGCTAGTAATAGTCACACGGTAGTGAACTTGTTCTATCATTTCTTGTATATATTGCTCATGACACTATGGGAGTTGATCATGTGAGAAGTCATTGTCTTACGATGTCGAAAATAGAACAAGGGTGAAATTGGAACGAGATAGTCTTATGAAAGTGCACTTGGATCACTTCCTTTTCCGAGATGTTTGTTGGATATTTTTGGTTGGATACTGCTTTACACCCAAAACAAAAATAAAAGCAATCTATGTCTGAATTAAACATGAAAATAGAAGTTTGACGATGAACTTTGACCAAATTCATGAGCTTGTAATCGTAAGTTGGAATATAATCATAAGAAGCGTGATTATTATTATTATTATTTTGTTTGTAAAAGTAAAAATAAAAGAATAAAATTTAAAAGGAATAAAGAGACATGAAAAAAATTTAAAAGTAGGTAACAAGATTCAGTTTGGGACATGGTATATTAAACTTGGATACTAAGATTGAACTAATTTAATTTTTGAAAATATTGCGATGAAGTCCAAATCAAAATTTCATTTCAACGTTTGAAACATATTAAAATATTTCAATTTCTATTTGATTTGATGCATTTACCAATTTAACAAACCGTAATTTTGACAATTTTAGTTGTAACGAGCTTCCAATTTAATTATTTGTAGTAGAAAGAATTTGGTTGAATTATACATTGTTGCACTTACCATTGAAATTAGATGACACATCGTGGCTTTGGGCTGTAATTGTGGGCGCAAATATTTTTTGCTCTCATAAAGTCCAATCCAAAATGGACCTATGAAGTTGGGCCTGAATGTCTTCCTTTACAAAAAAATATTCCAACCCACAAACACAAATCATGACTAATGTCATAATTTTAATATTCAATTATCTTTTTTTTTTTAATTTGTCACTATAAATTTGCCATGTTTGTCACAATGTCATGGTACGTATTGTATTTCATCAAGTGCAATATCTCCTCAACCCAGTGCTAGGGAATGCATAGGGACGTGTATAATTCAATAAATTGTTCAAATTGAATTGAATCGAAACCGAGTTTAAATACAAATTTGATTCGATATTTGGTATAATAATTTTTAAAATTTTAATTTTTTATTTAATTTTAATATTTAAATTTGGTATAATGTGTTGAATTAAATGCTAAATTTTATTTTTATTTTTATTTTTTGTTAGCATTACCATTTTTATTAATGTTGTCGATTTGTTATTATGATTTTCATTTTTATTTATTTATTGATATAGTTAATTTTCTAATTTTATTTATCACTATCATTTTATTTTTTCTTTTTTGATTTTTAAATAAGATTTGGTGACTGAAATAATTCCAAATTGGACCGATCAAAATTATTTTACTAATATATCAAATAAAAAATTTAATTGAGTATTTGATGCAAAATTTTAGTTCAATTTAATATTTGGTTATAATAAACACTCATAGGATTGCAACTAATCTATTGTAAAGCACGGGGTCTTAAATTATTTAACTCTCCCTCCCAATTTCTATTTAGTTAATTCACTTCCTTTAATTTTAATTTATTTTATTTTTCTGTTCTGCCAAACCTCTTTCATTTTAACATTTACAAATAATTATAGGGAAAAATATCATTAATTAATCTATATAATTATGTACATGTATTGAATGTGCTTATAACTAGTTGTTTAATATGGATATGTTCCTCCTTGGTCTACCAACCGTAGAATTTATCCAAAGCATGTTCATTTTTAAGGACGAGATCATTGAAATTATTTCGAAAGATTATATGTATGTGATTAATTATTCTTTATTTTAATTATTTTGTACTGAGTTAGACTTTAATCAAAGACTTTCATACATAGTAGAGAATATATTAGTTTTGACAAAATAATTTATGCAACTTAATTATTCAAAGTAAAGTAAACATGGTGTAAAGAATAAAGTCGTGGAAAGTATCCTGCGCACTATTTCTGGTAAAGGAAAAAAGAAGCAAGTGTTAGCCCGCTTATGTTAGTAGTATGTTGGGACTATTTAATTGGGGCACAAATTTAGTATGTACTAGCAAATCATGAACACTGTATATGTGTATATAATAATAACTAAAATTATTAATTATAATAAAATATAACATTATTCTACCTTTAATTAATTAATTAATTAATTATATTGTGTTTTTGAGTACAAAGAAAAAATTAGAGCAATATAAAAGATGAGAAATGAAGAAACTAAATATTAACTGAAAAAAGAGATGAGTAATGTAATGTAATAGTGATAAAGAGGGACCAAAATGTATTTTTAGTTCATTATGTTTAGGACCGAAAAGAGTTATTAAATAATATAAATGGATTTATTAAGATAGTAGTAGTATTTGAAAAAATCAATTAAAATGACCAAAATTATTTGGTATGGAAGTAGAAACACAATATACAGTGTAGATGGTATATAAATGAATTAAAGTAGTTATGAAAAATATTTTAGGAAAATTCTTAAAAGACCAATAAAACACTTAGCAAGCAGTAATATAATAGTGTAGATAAATAACGTTTTGTTAGCGGGTTGGTGTTTCTTTAATTTTTTAGGAAATATTTAATATTTAAGACCTTATTATATACATATATTAAAAGCTTACAAGCTCAGCCATAGGATATTCATTTCTATAGTTATGTTAAAATTGATTATCTAATAAATTGATAAATGTAGTTGTAGATCAAAATTTTTGAACAACAAGAAAATTTGGTGTAAAATCGAATAATTTGAATCAAATTGAATTTTTGTGGGTTCTATTTTATAACTTCAATCTTCTGATTATTTTTGCAAGAGCGCTTTGCTTGAAATTTGAATAATTTTCAAAGAAAGGGCTTACGCTTGATCTTTCTTGAAGGTTGTTAGATCTTCAGCAATGCTGATCTTTAGGCTTAGCGTCATGATTTTGGATCAAACGTTGGATTTAGAGACTTTGACGAAGAACGTCTTAAATTTGATGCCGAACTATTTGAATTTGATGAAGAACGTGACGCACTTTTGAATTTGATGAAGAACGCCTTTAATGTTCATAAAAATTTTAAAGAGAATTTGATGAGTTTTTACTGCTTCAAGCTTTTAGCTGTTTCAATTCTTTGACTTATGTCCTCTTCTATTGAGGAATTTGACTCCTATTTATAATTGTAGAATAGATGGTATGATTGTATCAACTTGTTGATGTGGCGCAGTCCTATTGACTATCACAACTTGAACCCTATCTAGTAACTTTAATTGATAGGTTTAATCTTATAGAGTCCTTATCTTATTTGCTTCTAATAAAATTGCACCATTTGTCACCATTTCATTAGCCAATTAAAATATTAATTATTTACTTATTTATCTTAGGAATTATATTTATTTAAATTCTCAGATAAGTAAATAAACAAATAAACTGATTCAATTAATATTTTAATACTATAGTTTCCATGTAGTATTTTTTGATCGGGCACCAAATTTTTGTGAGTTTATAAATACTCCCTCGAGATTTGTTCATGAAAACTTTATTTTGAATGAATAAGTTTCGAATTTTCTTTTTTTTCTTTTGCCCATTTTTTTTGGCCTCTTCGATTTCAATCCATGCACTTGATTGGGTTTGCTAAACATATCCACTCGTCAGATGCCCAACCTTTCCCACTTGACAAACCACTTGCTAAATTGGCGGCAATTTATAGATTGAAAATTCTTCCGAATATGGACTCCTCTTCTGTCATCGTTTGAAACAACCGAGGCATGAGATAGACATTGAGTTCCCTACTATCTCAAACAACTTCATGCAAGTCTATCCCAGTCTTGCATTTTTTATGCAAACTCCACCCTCACACGTTACCACCCTTATACATATCAGATTTGGTCGGTCTTCGGCTACTGCCATTGTTAGCATAGTGTTTTAGATTTCCTCCAACTATGATCATCTCTCCACTCGCCACTCCTAAGGACATAGGCCTTTGTTGTCGAACCTCATTAAATCTTTGTGTTTTTTTTGTGATCTTATTTAATTTTCTCTATAATTGTTTGTGATCCTAAGCACAACACCTAGCATCAAAGTCAGTTGGCAATTAAAGGACGAGCATAGGCAAGCAACAAATCGCGATGGCATCTAGTTTAATTGCAAAATTTGATGTGAGCAAATTTGATGGCTTAGAAAATTTGGGATTGTGACAACAAAGGGTAAAGGATTTGTTTGCATATCAACGATTGTTGAAGGTGTTGCTGGAGAAGAAGCTAAAGGCATGGATGAACTTGATTGGAAAGAACTGTAGGCGAGAACAATAGTGACAATCAAGCTCTGTTTGATGGATGAAGTGATATACCACGTGATAGATATTGAGTTTCGATTAGATGTGTGGCGAAAATTGGAGAATTGCTATATTTTGAAGTCTCTCATGAATATATTGTACCTGAAGTAGAAGTATGGTTTGCAAATGCAAGAAGGTGTGAATTTAGTTAATACATTAATATTTTCAATTATTTAGTTATAGATTTGTTAAATTTTGATGTGAAATTGAGGATAAGGATAAGACCATGATTTTACTATAAGTTCTTTGCCTACATTATATGAACACCTGATGACTATTTTCACATGGGAGAAGGAGACGGTAATGCTTGAGGAGATTACTTCAGCTTTGGCGTCTCACAACCGAAGGAAATTGACCACAAGCGAAAGCTCCCAGAGTGATAGCCTGTATATAAGAGAGACTCAAGAGCGTGGGTGTAGACAACATAGAGATGGGTTGGCATAAAGGATCTCATGGTCAAAGTTTAGGAATAAGAAGAACATTTAATGCTTTAAGTGTTGGCAAATTGGCCATGTAAAGAGGGACTGTCCAAACTTAAAGAAGCAGAGTGATGATAGGAAAATTGAAGAGTTATCAAAGTCTATGAATATAGTGGATGAAGTGGACTCAGAAAGCAGCTATGATGATATGTTGGCAGCTTCATCTATGTAGTCGTCAGATTCTTGGATTTTGGACATGGGGTGCTCGCACCACATGACATCTAATAAGGAGTGGTTCCAGTCAGATAGGTTAATTAATTTTGGACATGTTCCATTAGGAGATGACAAACAATGTAAGGTTGTTGAAATAGGACAAATTAAGATTACGATGTATGATGGTGTAGTTAGAAGCTTGTTGGATGTCAAACATGTGCTAAAACTGAGGAAGAATTTGATTTTATTAGGTACTTTGCATAAGAATGGTTTTAGTTATAAACCTAAAGGGGATTTCCTACGAGTATCCAAGGGTACGTTGATAATAATGAAAGCTAATATGACTGAAGGGAACATCTACAATTTCTAGGCAATATAGTTGTAAGTAGAGTAGCTGTAGTGGAATCTAAGTCAGATGCCACCATGGGAGGTTAGCTAATGATATTTATCCCATAGTGGGAATAAGCAACAAATATGATACTAACAAAACTCTTGAATATTGTCAAAACATTGGTGACGGGGAGTAAACAGAAAAGAGTCCACTTCCACAAACATATTAATTTATCCTTGTCACAGTCATGTTAGCATAAGTGGAGGGACCATTGTCCTATAGTTGTGAACAGTTAATAAGTCATAAATTCACAATCCACCACTGAGTTTAGTTATGTAAAAATTGGAACACATACCTTAATGTGTTTGAGCATTTGAAATAAACTTAAATATAGGACCAGATCAGAACTCAGTTTTCAAGTGATCAGATCATCATCAGATATTGGAATTTTTGGATACGCAATGTTGATTTTATGGTGGGCACAATGTATGAGGAGTTGAAAGAAACAAAATAACAATAAGAAATTTCAAGAAAATAACCAAAGAAGTTGGAAGATTATGGGCAAAGGAACCAACTTTATTGATAAAAAATAAAAATACAACCAACCAATGCCTAAATTATTACAAAGAGAGGTGGATGCAACTATGTGATTTGCTCACTCTTTATGTAGCCATACAATGCTCAATTTATAGACTATACAATTTACTTAATTACGGTATTACTTAAACTACTAATCTATCAAAATTATGGTAACTAATTAAGTAGAAAACTAATCAACATGATATGGAAACTCTTGATTTCCAAGAGTCTTTGTCTCCAAGATTCAAGTTTTATGGTAGGTTCTTGACCTCCAAATCTTCATCTTTTATGGAAATTATTCCATCATCAATTTTGAGTCACTTCCAACACTTTCCCTTAATTCAAAATTGTATTATCGAAGCAATACTTTCAACATTGATATATATGCTAGATGCCAATTTCTAGTTCCCAAAAATTTGGTGATTTCTTCCTTCCATTGTTGAATTTGATTATCACTATCAACTTGCCTCTACTTGTACTTTTCTTGCTTTTATCATGCAATGTAATGCTCAAAATTTGCACTTTCATCAACTTTGTCATACAAATTATCATTCAAAAATATTTTTGAGAAATTATTGGCATAATCTTTAATACTTTTAATTTTAATATGCCCAATTAATGCCTCATCATCTACTTCATGCACCTTTTTCCTAGTTTTTCTTGCACATATGCCATGATACTTGGTCCAAAACTGTCAAAGCTTAAATGTGCACCATTTAAACTTTGAACTTGCAAATTATTCGGAATTACCTCTGGTTATTGTAATGTTTCAACATCATTCTTTGTTAATTTTAGGATTATCTTGTTGCTTGGCACATGATCTAATTATTTATTTCATTACCATTTTGATCTCACCTTCAAGAACTGATACTTTTGTACATGCTTTTATACATGCTATTTTTTCAACTTCAAGTTCTTTTTTCAATGATTGCGTTTCATGCTCAAGTTCTTCAATATTTTTTCTATCATCATGTGAGTTTTCTTTGCCTTTGTCCCAAATCCAACCTATATTATCTTTGAAAACATTATCATAAAAAAGACAAGATTTACCTTAACTTACTTGTATAGTTTCCAATCCATTTCCTTTTTTTTTTTTTTTGCTTCTCTTCGTCATAAGGCATGAATGGCTTAGCCTCTTTGCCTATTTCTTCCACATGGTTGGCTTCCTTATTTTGTTATCGACAATTGGCTTTGATGTATCCATACTTCTTGCCATTGAAGTATTGGACTTTCTTGTTTAGCATTTGATCCAAACTTCTACCACTACTTTTGCCACAGTAGTTATTTTTACATTGATAGCTTCTGTTGCCTTTTCCATGTCCTTTATCTTTTTTGTCCTCCCTTCTTGGATCTTTCACCTTTAGCTTAAAAGGCATTTTCTTTAACCTTCTCTTCAATCCTATTTTCTCCTTACTTCATAGGATTGCAAAGATTCCATTAATTTTATCAAACAAATAATTCATCACATCTTTTGATTCTTCAATTGCTGCAATAACACAATCAATTTAGAAGCAAGGCTACAAAATACCTTTGTCATGATGGTGTGCTTGGAGACATTTTCTTTATATGACTGCATTTAGTTTGCAACTACTTTTACCTTTGTGAAGATTGTGAAAAATTCTTGCACTGATTCTTCATTCTTGATGTGGAGATTTTAGAATTCACGATTCAATGTCTGTAATTTAATCCTCACAATGGTGGATGATTCATGGTATGCCAACCTTAATTTAGTCCATATCTCATTTGCTATAAAGGCACCTGCAATCTTAGAGAATATTAATTTATGTACAGCTAGTTAAATGCAAAACAAAGCTTTACCATCCTTTCTCATGTTTTCCCTTAAGTAGTCATCCTCACTTTTGTTGTAGTCATTTTCATCGAGTCCCATAATCTTGAGACTTGAGTAACGTTTTCATCTTGATTTTCTAAAATTTATAATCACCTCTTTTGAAAATTGGCAAGGAAGGTTGAACAAAACTTGCCATTGTAACACACCCAACAAGGATTGACGTGGCTCTGATATCACTTGTTGAAATTTTGGATGCGCAATGTTGATTTTGCGGTGGGTACAATATATGAAAAGTTGCAAAAAATAAACTAACGATAAGAAATTTCAAGAAAATAACCAAAGAAATTGGAATATTATGGGCAAATGAACAAACTTTATTGATAAAAATTAAAAATGCAACCAAACAATACCTAAACCATTACAAAGAGAGGCGGCTGCAACAACACGATTTGCTCACTCTTAAAGCAGCCATACAACGCTCATTTTATAGACAACTCAATCTAGCTAATTGTGGTATCATTTACACCACAATTATAGTAACTAATTAAGTAGGAAACTAATCAATACAATATGAAAACTCTTGATTGTTAAGAGTCTTCGTCTCCAAGATTCAAGCTTTATGGTTGGTGTTTGTTTCCCAAGTCTTCATCCCTTACAAAAATTATTCCATCACAAATTTTGAATCACTCATAACAGGCCACGATCACTTCGCATGAACGGCACAACTTTTACTTCCTTTAGCTTGGGCCGGGGGCTATATATAGAACAATATACATCCGATGTGTTTGGAAGAGCCGCATGGAAAAAACGTTTGTAAATTATGGAAACACAAGGTAGATATAAGCTCAAACCTCACAAAAATATTAAAAGCAGTTAATATACGTATAAAGCAAATTTAAGACCTCAAAAGCCATAAAAATTTATTTGATTCGTCAGCACGAGATGAAACGTCGCAACTTTCCAGCGACACATGCTCGTTCGGATCACACCTCGATGCTCTTGTTCATTTGCTCGTCAAAACTACTTCAGTCGCTTTCGCCGGGTCCGTCCCAGTGGCGGCTTGTCGGGTGACGCCCCATCAAGGTCATGATCAACCCCGCCGTAGAGAAACCTCTGATTTCGCGCAATTCACTACCATCTAAAGATAGAATTGCTCTAAGTCGCCTGGGTTTGAAAACCAGTCCAGGACTAGAATCGCCACCCAGCCACCGCTTCTCCTGGTCATGTTTTCCGGCGAGAATTAATGGAAAAAGAAAAAACAGAAAGGCTGTGCCGGGGAGCATGAAATGGCGTCCAAAGATCAAGTTGACAGCGAGGGTGGGCGGAGAGAGAAAAGGCAGTAGGTTTGGTTTTTGTTTCTGAATGTTGGCTTAGCCTTCGTGTGTATTGTTTGCGGGCGGAGACATGGACGGTTGCAGTGAACGCAGTCCGGACCAAGGAGCGTTGGGATGAGGTTGGGCAGTCTAATTGGAAGTTGTCAGCGGGAATAGGATCAACAAGAGGAGAAAATTTACGGACGGAGGATTATGCGCCATGACTGATGATGAAGATAAACCAGGCGCTAACAAGGCCACGTTTGGGGTGTTGGCATTGTTTGGTGTAAGAAAAATTAAGGCGCTTCTTGGAGGGGTGGTATTGAATTTGGCCCAGCGCCATAATTTCCAAGATTGTTAGGAAAATAATACAAAGTCAATAAAAAATCATGACTTGACTGGTGTTACAATTTACACTGTTCTTAAAATTTATTTCCAAGGTACAAAATATTCCTCTAAATTAAACAAGTCTTCATCTTTTTCATTGGAAACAAGATTCAGGATTTGTAGGAAAAAATAATAAATAAAAGAAAGGAGATAAGAAAGGAACGATCATTCATTTATCATCTCATTCGAACTTTCCTATTTATAGATTTCAAAAGATGTCGTTTGAAAAGCTATGTTTGTTGAAAAAGATACATGTTTAAAAATGTGTGATTATTAGAGAAAACTTATTTAAATAGTTGCGACTCCTAACAAAAAATCGATTAGAAAAGGTACAATCATTTTTAAAAAAATAATATAAACTTTTGAAATGACATATTTAAAAAATTTTTAATTAGGTGATAAAATCTTTTGAAATACTTAATATTTTTCCACCAGTTTCCATGTGATCAGGTTTGACCCATTGCCCATTTTTCATGCAGCTAGAACAAGAAGATAAACGATGAAAAGAAAAAATTCCAAAGGATAGATTAATGATTTCTCTCGAAATATTATTAATGTCGAAACCCTACATGCCTATGCTTTAAGAAGCTATAATTTGTGGCCTGCGGAGCAAGAAAGAGACATTCCTAATTCAAGGAAGAACCCTTGTTATCAACTTCGAGTGGCCAGTGTTTCTGAAATCATATGAATAAACAAAGACAGAAAAATGGGACTAGGATGGGCAACGACAGTGCAGGGGACGAGGGTAATTTTTCCCCCGCTTAAAATGAGGCGGGAATGGAGAACCACCCCCAACTCCAACACCAGCATTTTATTGTGTGTGTGTGTGTGTGTGTGTGTGTGTGTATAAGTAAAATTTAAACACTCTACATGCGTGTGTTTGTAAACTATTAAATTATTGTATTTTAATTAATAAAAAAATAAAATTATTCAATATTAAAAGTATAAAGAATATTTAAAACTTGACAGAATATCTAAATATAAATTATGTTTTGGATGAAAAGAGAGAAGTAAATGATAGAAAGAATAAATGTATTTGATATAAGGGTATTTGTGTAAATTCACTTTATGCAACTGTGAATATTTATTGAAATAATAATATAGTGTGTGTGTGTGGGTGTGTGTGTTGTTCTAATCTATACTATATCTTAAGTAAATAAGTTGTATTATATAAAATTATATAATTATTTTTATTTTACATTCTTTTATTTTTATATCTTTTGTTTTTTCTTTTCTTTCAATTTATTTTTTGTTTTCATTTTCTCTCTTTAAATTTTTAAAAAATATTTCTTTATTTTATACTTTAAATGTTTCTATACATTTCATATCACATATTTTTATTGTTTATAATATAATAAATTAATAATCTGTAAATACTTTGCACATACAAAGAATGTTGCACAGTTATTAGTTTGAACAAATTATAAACTAACATTTAGTTACATGTAATGTTTAGTTATTAACTTTGTATATTATTTTATATTTGACTAAGTTGAAAATAGTTAATTTAAAATATTATTTGATCATGATGATACAAATAAAAAAAAATTATATGCTCTTATATTTTAATGCTTTTTATGTAAACCACGAAAATTGCTTCTCATGTTTATATTTTGTAGAATTAGTCTGTGTCTCAAAATTTTGATAATTTGACAAGATCACATTTTTTTTTCATTTTTTTAAAATTTAATATTTAAAACAAAATTATATACTTTTGTACCTTCGATGGGAAACCCAATAGGAAATTGGAGTGGGAATGAGACAATAGCGGATGGAGATATTTGATTACGAGGTGGGGAACTATGGAGCAATCCATTGACAACATTCCTAGTGTAGATGTGCCAATTCTCCACAATCATTAGAAAATTGATTGTCTAATGGAAAAGGTTATTTATACTTAAAAAATTTTCTACTAAATGGAAATGTCAACGTTCAAAATTTGATTTCTGAAAATCTATTATTGAAAGAGGTAGAGTGCCAATAATGTAAGTTAGTTCACAAACACCTTCGCAGCCGACGTGGATGAAAACGTTACTATCTTCGCCTATGGTGTTAACTTTAAAAACTTTATACCATGCCTCAGTTCGACTAGTCTTCCAAATTAGATAACATAAAAATACGCCGATAGAAGGAACAAAAGGGGTGGTGGCGCAGTCGGCTAGCGCGTAGGTCTCATAGCTTCTGAGCGATCCTGAGGTCGAGAGTTCGAGCCTCTCTCACCCCATTCTATGTTTTTGCAAATGGCCCCCTGCACTCCAATCCCGTGTTGTCAAGTTTGCCCCAAGATTTTTCAAAAATATTAAGACCCAGCACCTTTATTATATTCTTTCTGCACCCCCATCGGTAAATATTTTCTCCCTATTAGTTTTTTGGCACGGCAATTATATAATCCTATCTCACACAGTTATAATATATCATTATTTCAAAAGTAAAAAGATTTTTTTTTTTTAATTGTGTAAAGTGCATTTATACAACAATCTTTATGTTAAATACAATTATTATTTCTATCAATTTCTTCTTTCTTTTTATCTAATTTACAATTTATATGTATATGCTTTCTTAAATTTTATCATTTTTAAATTCTTTTGATCATTGACCATTTTTTTCATTTTTAATAACTTTGCATAATGCAAAATCACATAATTTTCTAATTTTAATTCTAATTTTATATTTTTCATTTTCTTTAGCCTTTATTTTTGTTTTTTCTCTCAAATTTTCTTTCTTTTTCCAGAATCTTTTGATAATTTTTAATTTTATCATTTTAAATATTCTTTATGCATTTAATATTATATAATTTTAGTTTAATTAATGAAAATACAGTAATTTTATAATTTATAAATAAATGTACATGCACATAAAATATGCAAAATTTACTGATTCTTATGATGGTAGTTACATATTTCATTTTTCAATTGGGTCGTGTTCTTACTAGAAACATTAATTAGAACCACCGACTTACAACATTTTGTTAAAATTTAAATAAACTAAGGAAATATAATAAAAAATCACACATCTATAAACCAACGTTCAAAGGGTTAAAATATATTCATTCTCTTTTGAAATTACATTACATTAGTAATCGCATATTTAAAAGTGAAACATAAAGCTAGTTTAATAATAAAAATAAATTACTATAATTGCATCTTATTACTTGTAATCAATCTTAGAGATACAAGTCTCAATCTCGTCGATATATATGATTTGATTTGATATAGCTAAATCGAATCCTGCCGTATAAATCGGTGTTTCTTCAAATGAATTGTGGAGTAACATATATAGGAAAGCCATAATTAATGCTATAACACTAGACGCAGTGACTAAGCAGGAAACTATGCAGCTTTGATTTATTGTGAATTTTCAGAGATTACATGTCTAAAACAGATGAAAATCGTTGACCTGAATAGGCATAAGGTCTGAAGATTTTATTATATCACTTGAATCTTTGGAACTTTATGAGTTAAGTGAACTCAAGTGTTAACTTTGTCCCTTTGTGATGAGTATTAACGTATATGTCAAATTAGGTGGAAAAAGAGTAAGCAGGTGAAAATGAGTGTAAACACATCTTCTTTAACTTAGCTATGACCAACGGGCTGATAAGCATTGTGGTTTGTTTGCAAGTGAGAGAAAAGGTTGAGGCCAAAAGAGTTTGGTAAAATGAAGTGTTTCTCTTGAAGTTTAAGTGTATTTTTATTGAATATGACATAGTAGAATCTTTCACCTGGATAGGTGCCTTGCAGATGTAGGAAGTTAATTCTAAACTACGCAATCAATTGTTGTGTTCATTCTATTTATTTCCTATTTGTGTGCGTTGGTGTTCCAATATAACAGATTCACAACAACACTTTGTATTGCAGCACCTAGTTAGAACTATCAAGTGGTATTAAAGCCACGTCACCCTTTTGTGACTTGGTTTTCAAGCAAGTCAGATCCTAGAAATTCTAACTAAGTCATGAGTATGAAGGAGGGAGCCTCAATTTCTCATCCACCGTTGCTTAACGAGTCAAAATACCTGTACTAGAAAGCTTGCATGAGGACATTCATTAAATTTGTTGATAAAAAGGCTGGGTGTTCCATCACCAACAGATGGAGTCTGCCTTCCCAGATGAATGACAAGAAATTGATACCTAAGGATGTCAAGAATTGGACTACTAAGGAAGAAAAAGCTACCTTGGATAACTCTAAAGCCATTAATGCCATGTTCAAAAAGAGTTGATGAGAAATAGGTCAAGTTAATTTTGACTTATGAATTGGTTAAAGAAGTGTGGGACATATTATGAAACATGCATGAAGGAATGAGCACTATATGAATGTAAAAGCTTCAAATATCTGTCTCTTAATTCGAGAGTCTTAGAATGGGAGAGGATGAGAATATAGCCTCATTTAATGGTAGATTGAAGGACATAGCTAACTAAGTGCACCAATTAGGGAATCAATACTCAAAAGCAAAATTGGTACACAAAACACCATAATCTTACCGAAGAGATTTTCAACCAAAGTAGCTGTCATTGACAAAGTTAGAGATGTTGAAAACATGAGGCTAGTAGAGCTAATGGGCTCTCTGCAGATATACGAGGTGAATCTACTTCAAACTGAATGGGAAAAGAAAAGGATTTGAACAAAACTACCAAGGCAATGGATGTTGCAACACCGAGGATGAAATCATACTTGCTTCACAAAAACTAAGGAACCTACTGGAGAATGATAAGACGGGAACCCAAAGCAAGGCAACTAGTAAACTTAAGAAGTCTGGAGATGATCATTCATATCGGAATGGAGATGTGAAGACTAAATGAAAGGAAATCTAATGCCATAAGTGTGGCAACTTCAGACATATCCTTACTGAATGTGCGAGAAGCAGGTGAAATCAATGGTAAATATATGGAGTGATGATGATTTTGACCAATATGAAGAGGAAGAACTCATGTCAACTCATGTGGCCTTTAATACCACAAAAAAAAAAAGAAAAAAAAAGAAACCTACTTCTGTATCCCATGTTGTAACACTAGTGGAATTTGAGAGTAATAGTGACAACAACAGTGAGGTTTCATAAGAACAAATAATATCTATCTATAATCTTTTGTCTGATACGTTGTAGGGGATGAAACAGGCCTATGGGGGGTTTAAATCTCAAATATAAAAAATTAGAAGAAGATCATGCTATCATCATTTCTAGAGCAAAGAATGCTGAAACGACACTAAACAAGTTAAATTTGGGAAAGGCTAAGTTAGAAGACATCTTTAACATAAGAAAAGTGCCAAAAGATCACCATGAAGTTACCTTCTTGAATAACCTAGAGAATTGCATAGAAGATTAAATTTGTGAAGCAATCATCATCAGATGTTGCAGCATTAGTTCTTTCAGAACCATTGCCGAAGAAACATTGTACCAGTACATCTACCTTAGATGAGACAATATAGCTATAAAGATGGATGCAACTAATGTTTGAGCTCAAGTTCAGCAAGCATCTCTCCTAGTCAGAGTACTAACGAAATCAGATTATATTAGCACCCCAATTGGGATATATCAAAATACACTGCCAACTAGGGTGATGTTGGAACAGTAGAGGAAAAAAAAAGACCTGCTAAGAAATTAAATGTCTATTAGTATTGTTTAAGGCCAGGACACCCTATTTCTACTTGCTTTTCTTTCTTTAGAAACTTCATAAATACAAGATAGGATTGTGCTTAGGTTTAGGTAAGTTTAAATGAAAAAAGATTATACAAAGAATTTGGGTAAGGCAAGTAGACTGAAGGTGCTACACTTCTTGTACTGCTTTGAAGATGTGTTCCAACACTAGGTGACATTTTGACAGCGGATACTCAAGACACATGACTGGATATAAGGCAAATTTAACTTATTATAGGGATCACAAAGGCAGCTCTGTCACTTGTGGAGATGGCCAGAAAGGAAGAGTGATCGAAAAAGTCCACCCTTAAAGAACGTGCTTCTTGTAGTAAAGGGTTAAAGGAGAATCTAATCAGCATTAGCCAATTATGTGATCAAAATTTTCTTGGCTAAGGGAAAACAGGTTACTTCTACTGAAATAAACATAGGCGAAGCAAAATTTGGCATAGGGGAGTGGTTGCTTGGGTTTCTGGGCTTGTTGTCTTGTGCGCTATCTTCGTCGCTTCACTTCCCTTTCTTCTAGTCAAGAGAAGAATACGGAAATATAGGTCTTTATTTTCTTCAATATTTAAGGTAAAATCCTAAATATATTTTCATTTGTCTCTTTTGTTTAATTTTTGAAAGGGAATTTTGGTTATGTGAGGTGGTTTCTTGAATTAATATTTGATTTCTATTCCTGTAAAGTAACAAGGTTAATGAGTTTTTTGTTGCCGAACTTAGGAATTTCAGAAATTGGTATTTATCTATTGAATTGAATATAATAGTTCAATTACAGTTCACCTTTTGAATGTCCGATGGTGTAAGAATTTGTGTTATGTAATTACAATTTACCTTCGATTACAGCTTGCTATTCTAAAATTGTTATGTAAAAATTATCCTACTTCCTATAATAGGTCTACCTTTAGTAAATTTAGTTTACAAGAAAGTAGTATTTGTTGAGCCCAAGTAGAACCCCTAATTGACGTCCTTCTAGAACATATCAAACTATTCCTAGAACCGATTCATGACTAGTAAACAATCAAACAAGTGCTACACTAAATATGTTACATTTTCAAAGACTAAAGGCAGCTAAGCAATAACTTCATACTATTGTCCTGTTTTTAAACTTGATAAGATTAACAGAAAAGTAGATCCCAGATGTAAGTAAAGGGGCTAAGAGAGAAAATAGGACTAAAATATCAAACATGGCACTTGGAACTTGAAAAAAAGGTCAAGCTTGTTAGACATTCCTAGAAAACAATATTATTTTGTTAAAGCAATAGATAAAAGATTGAAATTTTTGTTATATATATATATATATATATATTATGTTATGTATATTCTGTTATGTTATTTAGAGGAGCTATTTTGTTATGTATATTTTGAATATCATCACTTTTTAAATACTTTTGTTCATGGCTGTTTGGTTTATGAAATTGGTTATTTGCAGAAGAAAATAGAGATATTTGATTTGGGGTCGGAATTATTTGGACGATGTTTGCCATTCACAGTTCTTTAATGAATGTATTTGGTGATTTTTTTCTAAATTGTATTTGGAATTGTATATGAAATTATAAAATTGCGAAATTGAATATGAAATTGTATATGGAATTATATATGAAATTGTAACATTGTATTTGAACCACCAAGTGCAAAACTGAGGATGGAGATGTAGACTATATTATGATTCCAGGCTCTCTTTGCTTGTCTAGAATTATATGGTTCTTAGATTAATAGTTATTTTTCTAGAATTAATAGAAAGTAGAGTACTAAATCAGTAAAACTATCCATTTTAGTTATTGAATAAGTTCACATTAACTTATTTTGTTAATCTTCTAGGGCCTAAGTCATGGAAAATGTTTGGAAAAGTTGGATGGTTGCTCCAAGAGAAAGCGATGAATATATTAATGGTGTGCTATATTTTCTTGATTTCGCCTTCTCAAGAGCCGCTAAAGATGGCCAAATTTTGTGTCCTTGCACAAAGTGTGTAAATCGTTTTTGGCAAAGTAGGGAAAAAGTTTTTGATCATCTAATATACCAAGGATTTATAAAGAGATACCAAAAATGGGTTTTTCATAGGGAAGACCATACTTTAATTTATCGCAATGCTGACACAAATGAAGTCGAGGAAGATTCAAGTAAATATGACAACATTGAAGGATTATTGAATGATAAGTTCAGAGAAGTATCACAGGGGTTTACTTATGACCAAAGAGAAAATGTTCAAAAAGGGCCTAATGAAGAGGCCAAGAAATTCGATAATTTGGTTGAGGAGGCACAACAAGATCTATATTGTGGATATACTAAGTTCACCACTCTTTCATTTGCAATGTGACTATATCTTTTAAAATGCCTTTATGGGTGGAGTAATGTGTCATTTACCGCTCTCTTAGAATTACTAAGAGAGGCTATTCATGAATTGATAATTCCAGAATCCTTCAACAAAGCCAAGACTATGGTCAGAGATTTAGACCTTGACTATAAAAAAATTGATGCATGTCCAAATGATTGCATGCGTCTTAGAAAGAGCATGAGGAAGCAACATCTTGCCTCAAGTGTGGAACTTCACGGTGGAAAGAATATCCTGAAGATGCTCTTGACTTGGAAGAAACATCAAGGAAGCATAAGGTTTCTGCAAAGATTTTAAGATACTTTCCATTTATTCCTAGACATCCGAGATTGTTCATGTGTTCAACGACTGCAAAGCAATGTGATGGCATGATTTAAAATGTCCAAGAGATGGGAAACTATGAAATCCAACTGATGGTCAAGCTTGGAAAGATTTTGATGATTTACATCAACCTTTTTCAATTGATGCCCGTAATATGAGACTTGCATTAGATGGATTTAATCTGTATAGAACTTTGAGTATATCCTATAGCACATGGCTAGTTCTTCTCATGGTCTACAATTTGCCATTATGGATGTGCATGAAGGCTGAAAATATAATGTTGTCATTACTAATTCTTGGTCCTAAGTCACTTGGAAATAATATAGATATTTTCTTGCAGCCACTGATTGAGGACTTAAATCTATTGTGGCACTCAGGAGTAAACACCTATAATGCTACCACTAATGAAACATTTCAAATACGGACAACACTTTTATGGACTATTAGTGATTTTCTTGCATATGTTATGTTGTTGGGTTGGAGCACCAAGGGCAAGCTAGCTTGCCCTTATTGTAACTATGGGACATTTTCTACATACTTGAAGCATAGGCACAAAATGTGTTATATGTGTTGTGTTTTTTTGCTTATGGATTATAAATGGAGATATGATACGAGGTCGTTTAATGGTAAGCAAGAATTTAGGTTTGCTTCTCCGGCTATATCAGGAACAATGATTATGGAAGAGTTAAAAGGCTTTGTTAATGACTTTGGGAAGAAGGAGAAAAATAAGAGGGATGTTGGTCCACGGAAAAAAAGTCCATTTTCTTTGAGCTCTTTTATTGGAAGCAAAACACACTTCATCATAACCTGGACGTGATGTATATAAAAAAAATATTTGTGACAATATTATTGGGACATTGTTAGACATTCCTAGAAAATCAAAAGATCATGCAAATGCAAGATTTGACTCGCAAGATATGGGAATAAGGAAGAGTTTACATTCTAGAGCATCCCATGATGGTAAGAAAACAATTTTTGCCAGAGCTTGCTACTCGATGACAATAGAGGAAAAATATATTTTTTGTGCTGTTTTGGAAGGAGCAAAATTGCCAAATGGGTGTGCATCTAACATTTCACGATGTGTGCAGATTAACAAATGGAAAATTTCAAGATACAAAAGCCATGATGCTCATTATTTTGCATTACCTGCTCTAAGTTGCAATTAAAAGTACTATGTAGTGAGTTGTCACAATTGCATTAATTCAACTATGTTCTTTTTTTCATCAACAATGCAAAAAAACCATTCCATTCAGTGATGTTCATTATCTAAAAGCACATGTTATCTAGACATTTTGTCTTTTAGAGAAGATTTTTCCACCTAACTTTTTCGATATAATGGTGCATTTGCCTATTCATCTTGGTAATGACATTCGGTTAGGTGGGCCTGTGCACTTACGATGGATGTACCCAATTGCAAGATGCTTATGTGATTTGAAATCTTATGTTCATAATAGAAGTCATCCTAAAGGGTTAATTGCAGAAGGTTATTTAGTGGAAGAAAATACGACACTTTGCTTGAGATATGTGCAAGACAATGTAGACATTAGATTGAGTAGAACGTCACGAAATTGTGATGGTGTTGATTTTAGTGGGATAACACCAAATCTTTTTGAGAGCTCAGGTCATTCTATTGGAGGCAAAAGAAAAGGGAAGCTAATCTCGTTAAGTCACTCCTCATTGGCTTAGGCACATTGTTATGTCTTGTTCAATTGCGCTGAAGTTGATGAATACATTAGGTACGAATATAATTTCTTTTTAATAAGATATTTGTACATTAACTTAATTTTTTTTAAATCTATCTAGGGAGCATGAGAATATTCTCTCCACTTCATCAAAAAGATCAAAATGGAGTAAAGCCTGAAGTCATGGTAAAGACTTCGTTGAGTGGTTTGCAGCCCGCGTGAGAGATATGAATGCTCCAGAGTTTCTTGAACATTTGTCTAGAGGGTCTAGTAATGTGGCTAAAAAAATTAGTAGATATGTTCTTAATGGTTACAAGTTTCATTCAAAGCGATGTGATGCTAGACGACAAGCACAAAATAGTGGTGTGACTCCAAATTCAATAACCCAAAGTTTTGCAAGCGCAAAAGATGAAAATCCAAAAAAAAGATATTGTCACTTATTATGGAGTTATAAAGGAAATCATTGAGATAGATTATTATGGTCAATTCAAAGTGGTACTTTTTAGATGTGATTGGTTCGAGCATGAAGAAGATAGTTATGGTCTCTCTAGTGTTTATTTTAATAAATTACAGTATTGAGATGATCCTTTTGTATTAGCAGCTCAAGTTCATCAATGCTTCTATGTCCAAGATCCTTTAGATGACAATTGTCATTAAGTTATGAAAACAATTTCAAGAGAGTTGTTGAATGTAATTGGGCAAGCAAATTTGGAGAACCTAGAAACAGCGTATTGGAGCCAACCAATTGAGCATGGTGTTAGCTTAGATTTACTAGTTATTGATGATGACATTCCATTGGTTAGAGAAGATATTCCTAAAGCATGATTGACAAAATTTCCCCCCTACAAGACATTGGGCATTTAGAAACTTCTGAAGAAGTCTCTGATTTTGATGATACATGATGACTATATAAATTAATATTTCATAAAGTATGTGGATTTGACTTTATTTTCTTGGCATTAGATGAATGTGATCTTAAATAGTGATTGTAATTATTTCTTTGTTTGTGTGCAGATGCAACTCTGAACTCCTATTAAATATCTTAAAGTCCACTAAGTAGATAATTGCTAATAACAATAGGTGAGTTCTTTTATACTTTTCATATGAATCATCATTTTGATCGTTAGAAGTTGATAGCTATTTAGTGATGTTTGGATGCAATTCTTTTTCAACCTACTACATCTAAGATCTTTTTACATTACATGGGTTTAATGAAATATAATTCTTGTTATCTTCATGCTTTGTAATAGTACCATTATAGTACGCAATTTTTGTTAAAATTTCTCATTTGCTACTTAAGCAACACTTTCATTTTGTTGTATAGGTTGTAATTTTTTATGATCAATATGACAAAGGGACAAAGCCCCAAGAAAAATCCAACTGCATCTAGAAAGAAAGTAACTGAACTTAAAATTTCTTCAACAGTAAGGTCTAGTGCTAAATTAGTTCAACAGTTCTATGAGCAAAGGCGCCAAAGTCCTCGATTAAAAGAAACACAACCATTGCATGTTGCCATAAATTCTCAAGTGGACATGTAATCAACAAAAACAAGCAAGAGTACTGTGATTAGAAGCTTGTTGATGCTGAAGGTGACAAAATCAATTTACAAAGAAAAGTAAACAATGAAGAATCTATCTCCTCTAGTATGGCAGCTTAGTTCAAAACACCTTCAAGTTTGAATTTGTAACTTGATGAAAGAAAATTTGAAAAAGGAAAACAAATGATGGAAGAAAGTTTGAAAAAGAAGAAGAAATACAAGGCTTCGCTTCCAACAATGTCAATGGATGAATTTTTCCAGCAAAATGAGGTTGAAAATGAAGTTCAAGATATGATGGCAGAGCAGGAGGGTAAATATATTCATATGATTTTGAATTTAAAAGTTGACTCTTGATTTTAAAGTTGAGATAAAAAAAATTCAAAGTCTTATTTGTATATTTTTAAATTGATTTGCACATATAGTTTATTTTCCTCAATCTAGCATTCAATTTATAGATATTGCGATTGATCAATATGGTTCTCAAAACCAAGAGGTTGGGCAAAGAAATGAATGAAATGAAACTAATTTAACCAAAGATCAAATCAACAATGAAGGTAAACTTTTAGGTTTAGAATTCATTTGTCTTTTTATGGATATAAAGACTGAAATGTTGATATATAGAGCAATCTGAGGTGAAAACTAAAGGTCCAACTATGTGTAAAGAAATTAATGCTCGAACAATGGAGGAGTGAGAAAAGATCATTTTTAATTAACATTGGCAACCAATAGGGCCAAACACTTAAACACTAAGCTCATGTAGCTCTTTCTTGGGTATTATTGCAAGGACATACAAGTTGTGTCTATTGACATTCATCAATTGGAAAGCATTGTTAGAAAGTAGGCGAGATGAGATAGGGAATTATGTTAATGTATGAGTTTTTATGTTTTGATCAAAATTTTACATAAATCTTTTTGCTATTATTCGTGTTCTTTTAATTGTTATAGCAAAAATATATTTTACATCTCGAGGTTGAGACATATGTCATGACAATTATTAATTTTACTTGGAGAGCGTATAAGAGTAGACTGAAAAGAGGCCACTTTGATAGATATAGAACGGATACAGAGAGGCTAAAGAACAGTCTTAGTAGTATTAGCAAAACTGAATTCAAAAAGTTGTTCAAGTACTGGAAGAATGATAAAATGCAGGTACTATATAATAACTCAATGCATATGTTGTAAATTATATATGTATACATTTAAAGTGTGTATATATGTGTTTTACATTTAATTTGTTAACAGAAAATTTGTGAAGCTAATTCCAAAAATAAGGCTATGCAAAAGGGCCCTCATCGAGTAGAGCGAACTAACTTTGCAGTAATTGGTGAAAATTTGGTATATTTCTAATTGCACTTTTAAAAACCATTATTATGCATTTAATTTGGGTTAAATTTATGTACCTAATTGAAAAAAAAAATCTTTTCTTGTAGCATGCACAAAAAGGTATAGTTGAATATCCTTCACTAGTTAAAATATATATTGCGACACGAAGGGGAAATAAAGGGAAGCAAGTCAATGAAGAGACAAGTAGCAAAATTGTAATGTTACCTTCAAAGCATTTAAAGTTTTGGTACATTTTTACGGTGAAATTTTATAATATTTCATATTACTCATTCTTGTAGATACAGTTAGAAAATTTAATTCAATCATCTGGAGATGTCGCTACCAATCCCTTTGAGACTATATTTGGGAAAGAGAAGCCTGGGCAAGTTCGTTGCTTAGGAAGGAATGTCACTCCAACGACTTTGAAAAAATTTGAAGAATTGAAGACAGTCAAACAAGAAGAACAACATAGTGTGATGAGATTAGAGGATATTATACAAACCATGAAAATGCAAATAGAAAAGCTAATACGATTTGTGGGTTAACTCATACAGCAAATTCCCAATTTGAATGTTGATGCTAATGTTTTAGCCTCGTTAATGGCAACGTCTTCACCTAATACTAGTGCACCAAATGTGGTAAGAACAAATGTTGGTTCGTCGGTACTTCAATACAAGCTACTCATATTCAAAGGTACATGAAGATTAGAAATATTATGAAATATTTGCATATATTCAGTAGATTGTAAATTAATATTGATTTTTCAAAATTGTGCAGAAAAATGAGTTAAAATGGATTGATGTAGATGATGATGAAGCTGATAAAGATAAAGATTCAAATTATAGTGAAGATATGGATGAGAATCTTGTATAATTATGACTTGAATGATTTATTAACACAAGAATAGTAGGTTTGTTCATATGCTTTCATCAAACTATTATTATTATTATTATTATTAATACTTTTGGTATGACCTTTAAGATTTATGAAAGTTATTTACATTTTAATGTCTGAACTTCTATTGTAATTTTCTTGAAACAACACATATTTGTTAATGTGTTGAATATGTTAGTTTTGCTAAAAGTTATGATATGTATATAATGACATGACCAAAGTTTTCGCTAAAAGTATTGAAATTGTTACCTACATTTGCAATAGTTGTAAACTATTGCTTTAAAAATTAAAACTGTTACATAATGTCGTAACGAAGATAATATGAGCTTATAAAAAGTGTTGCAAAATTTTAAAAACCATTACGAATGTTTCAAAAAGTGTTGCAATAAGTGTTAATGCATTATCTAAACTTTGAAATATTAACAAAATAAATGTTGCAAAATCAAAAAAAAACTGTTGCCTATAAGTGTTGCAATTAATTTTAAAAACTATTATATTATGTCTAAGGTAATGACACTTTCGGCGATGTCTCAAAACTGTTACAAAACCGTTGACAAAACTATATGCAACACTTTTTTTGGTTTAATTTCTCAACTCAAACTGTGGCCAAGGGAAGGGGCTGACCGTCTTTCTTCCAAACTATTACAGCACATTTGCTGTAGTCTGCTCCAGAAATTGCCAGTGCTTCTTCAACTGAGATCTGCACGATACAAAACCCATCACCAAAGTCAGTATTTTTAGATATTCCTGTGCAAGATATGAGCAGAAAACAATTTGCTGTACGTAAAACAATGAAGACTCGAGTCCAATTTATGCATGTATCTGTGTAAGAATATATATATATGTCAACCTACTAGAAAGCCTTGCATGTGTTTGATGAGTGAGAATATAATCATTTCTAGTATAAAATCTATACTTAAATAACTCCCATTACAATATCTTTGCATGAGACCGTTGATAGCGCAAGCAATCCAATAAAGTCAAACCTCAACGCCTGTAAACTCTCCTACCATCTGTTGTGGACTTGAGCCATCTAAAATTGCACCCTTCAGCCAGAATAAAATATGAATGATGAGATCAAAAGTTGTAGTTTAGTCATACATGCATAATGCTGACATTATACTGATTTTTGAATCTAATAATCTGTCTAGCATTGTTTACTCTCACATAACAACATGCTTTTAGGTACTTGTTGGATTCATTTCAGTTCTTCCCCAAGTTGTGAACACTAATTTATTTTCATGGAAACCCCTTAATTCTTCTTTCTCCCTTTCAGTCGCTGACAATTATGTGACAAATGTAACAGAGGCTAAAGTGCACGATGCAGAAAACAAATTTTTGTATCATTCAAGAAAGAAACATATTTCAGATGCACTATTACTGCACTACAAGCTTCTTATTTCAAGCAATAATAAGTGGCCTTCAACGACACAACGCCCACCATTCTTCTTAACTTCGCAACTGTGATTTCCTTCATCTTCAACATACAAAGGCGACTTTCCCACCTCATTTATCTCCAAATTTTCAAGACTGATGTCACAGTAGACATGGTTCCAGCCCGCCAATGCCAGAGCTTCAATAGACATCACCACTGCTAAAAAACTCGCGCTTATTTTGCTTTCAAGTTTCTAGTGAATATCACCACCAAGAAAGATAGGCTATATATATATAGGATCTTCTGTTTTTTTTTTTTTAATCACATTAATATCAGTTAGGTGTTACTAAATTAACTAATTGATACAAGTGCCCCTTGCATACATGTCTACACCTGTTGTTGCTCGTTTCTCCTCCTGTGTTGAATATTACTATGGCCGTTTCAAGAGGGCAAGCCCTTTAGTCGAATGAGCTCTTTTCCAGGAAAATTCTAGCACTATACCTCTTACTTCAGTTACCATAAAAGTGATGCAGATCACAAGCATAACCTCTAAAAGTATGCGGAATGTGAAGTAGCATATGATTTGTGGAACAGCGAACAGCAAAACAGGGCGAGCACAGTTTACGCACATGGCAGTTGCCATCAATCCTCAAGGGAAGAACCCTCCTTTACATGAGTAGATGCCACGATGGATAATATCATATGCGACACAATGTGACGCGGTTGAAGGTTCCATAGAATATCATTTAGTATTTGTTATTTTTTTTATTTTTATCTAATATTTAATTTTATTAATAATTTGGACTATATGAGCTTTTTACATTATGGTCTAATAAGATTTAGTATAAATAGTTATTTCATTCAGTTCAAATGAAGAGGTCTTTGATATTTGAATTTGAGAGTTATAAGATTACTCAATTTTCTCTAGAGGTCAGAATATTCAAATCGATTCAATATGGATGATCCTTGTGTGACTCGTGATGTATCAATCGATCTCGACGTAGCGATTGTGGAGATCGATTGTGGTCGTTCTATCACACCGATTATCAATTTTGAGTTCATTTTTGATTTCAACACGTTAGGTCGAACATTCTGATGCACAGTTCACGTTTTTAGAATTCATAATTGGGTTCAATTAATTTTTATTTTTCTACTATCCTCCCTCTTATCATGTCACAATGTAAGAATTAGTTGTTAACGCATAATCCTTTCTTGTTTTACTCTTTCTGCAAACTCTCAAGTCTACCTAAGAATTTACTTCAGTGTAGAAATAAAACATCCCTGATACCATCAATAGAAGCATGATGTCGGCTAAATTGGCATACATGTTTGCTTTAATATGATAAGCTAGTGACCTGCCAAAATTTGGTGTGATCCTGATGGATCAAAGGGAGGTTCCAATTGTATTCAGTTCATGTACTCATCCTATATAATGAAAATTTAGTCATTCTAGAATCATTTCTTTTAATATGCTCTCACTTTTGCAACAACATATCGACGCTATTTTGAACTCTAGAGCTTTGATTTTCTCCTACTCATTTGATATCAAAGCCACCTTCAACTAATCAACACAAGTCATTTGCAAAGCTCTAATTCTCTAGTGAAAGGCTTATACATACTTTTAGTATTATCAAAATTTTTAGTTTGACCTGTATGATAACTAGTCATAACAGGATAAAAATACTACTTAACTTCACAATTGTTTTCCCGTTCTTGTTTGTTTATCCTTCTTTCTTTTTTTTTTTTTGTCACACCCTTTCTTTGAAATCTCTATTTTTATTTTTATTTTTATTTTGCAATTTTTGCTCTTTATTATTGTTTTTTTTTTCTTCTCAATCTTTGTTTTTTCACACTTTTTCCATTGTTTTTAACTAAAGTGATCAGAGGAAGGACAGTGGAAAAATAAAAATAGATCGAACCTAATTTTGAATCCCAATAATGCAAACCATGTATCAGAGTGCTTGACTTAATGTATTGAAACCAAAATTGAACATAAATTGGATAATCAGCATGATAGGACGATTGAGATCGATTAATACATTACGACTCACATAAAGATCACCCCTATTGAATCTATTTGAATATTCTTATCTCTAGAGAAAACTGGTTTAAAATTTTAATTTCTTGCAACCAAAATATCTTTACATTTAACATATCAAGAACATGATAATTTGAATATCTTCTGGGTTGCAATTAATTGAACCCAATTCTAAATCCCAAGAACGCGAACCGTGCATCAGAGTGTCCGACTCAACGTATTAAAATCAAAATTGAATCCAAAATTGATAATTAGAGTGATAAAATGGCAACAATCGATACATCGAGATTGATTGATATGTTATGACTCACGCAAGGATCACTCCTATTGAATTGATTTGAATATTCTCATCTCCCAAAAAAATTGAGTAATCTCATAACTCTCAAACTCAAAAATCAAATATCTCTTCATTTGAATTGAATGAAATAACTATTTATACTAAATCCTATCATACCATAATCTAAAAAGGTCATATGGCTCAAATTATTAATAAAGCCCAATAATAGATAAAAAATAAAAATAAAAAATATTAAATAAAATTCGACGAATCTCTAAATCGCATCATAAACAAACAAGTCTCTAATTCCCAACAAAAAAAAAGCTAGCCAGACTGAGTCTTAGCAAGACAGACAACCTAGCACTCAAATGAAGGCTTATTTGGCCCAACAAATAATCAGCCCAAGAGAGAAATAAATAATCTAACTTGCAATGGTCCAAAACTCTTCTCAGTCCAATCTCGGCCTATTACAATTTTTGGCCTAACAAAACTTCCTTTGGGCTACACTCTTCTCCTGACCCACACTGCTCAACCCTCTAAATAGAGAAAATACAAAAAGAAAAAAAAGGCAGAAAAAAAAAACAATGAAAAAATTATGAAGAAAAAAAGATTGAGAAGAAAAAAATAGAGAGAGAAAAAAAAGAAAAAAGAGTGGAAAAAATAGAGAGAAAGATCTATTTGTATTTATTTCTACAAGATGTCGATTGATCATGCATATTACATGAATCTAATAGTTGACGAAATCCAGAAAATGTCCAGCGCTGTGGATAAAATGTAGAATTGTCTAGATCGGATGTAATCCCGAATTATAGCTAGAGACAATCATACCTTGGGATACGAGAGGACAAGAAATAGATATACACTTTTGAAATACTATTATGGTAAGGATTATAAATCGAATGAGAATAAGTACGACGAGACATCTAAGATATCGAATTATTATATTGAAAGTTGATCTTGGTTATATTTTAGTTGCTTTCAGCGTAAACATAACATAAATGAATGTCGAAATGAGGAAGTTGATGCTCGTATTAATATTAGTAAAATTATGAGAGATAAGAGAAGTCTACCAATAAATATGTCAACCTTAACTGAAGTGAAGACTATAGAGGAGATGCCATTGAAGGAAATACAATATGATAATAGCAACAGCTCTAGCACTCATTTGGAGATTAAGGAGGAGAAAATTGTGAAAGAAGAAATAATGGACATTGTAATACAAATTGAGAAGGATAAAGTTGAAAAGGAAGAAATCATAGAAATTGAAGTAAAAGTTGAGAACCAACATAGGAATGAAGAGACAGTAAAAGAATGGAAAGTCGAGCTTTAAAGAGTCACGAATATATTTCCCCATTTGATCTTTAAGTACCACCTTTATCTGTTCACGATTTTCAGGACTTAGAGTTTTTGCCAGTTAAGGAGATTTTATGTACAAGTCTATGTAAGTGATTGGAAAATGCACCTATCATTCCGCATGGATCATTGTTAATGTATTATCGTTAGTTTTATATCGTTGCACAGATATTTTATATGCACGTGTTTGACTCTAGAGCCTTGAAAAAGAGTGGTTGTAAAACATCAAGAGGATTTTATAAATTGGTGTTTGATTCAAGAGAACACAAGTTCGAATTGAGGATAATTCGCCCTCAAGAAAAGGGGTATGACACGATCTAGGGATCCGTCGAATTTCATTTAACATTTGTTATTATTATTTTTATCTAGTATTGGACTTTATTAATAATTTGGGTTATATGGGTTTTTAAGAGGAGGGGCTAGCTTACAGCGTCGTCTCCCTGCATCGACGCCGCCGTGAGTGCCGCCACTGCTCTAGTCCCCGCTCCCAGAAGAAAGAGAATGGCCAAGCGCAGTCGAGAACGCATCGTTCCTGTAGCGTTGACCGAATCCAAGCAACGGGTGCCGGCCAGCATTATCTTCCTTCCCTTTGGTTGTTCGGGCCTAATTTCTGGGGCTTGGTTGCTTTAGGTCATGTAACAGAGTTATGCTTTTGGGCTATTTTTATCTAGGCTGATGTTTAGTGTTGTGGCTTAAGTGTGGATTAATTTGTTGGCAATGGGTTGGATTTATGTGTTTGGTTGATTGTTTCACTATTAGTGTGTCTAAAACCTTAGTACTACTGAAGTTTTAATGGCTGGCAAAGTGCGTTCTAAACTCGTGTTTATGTCTCTATAGCTTAGTAAAACTTGTTTTTTTAAGTGATGATAACACTGTAGATATCGTGGAAAAAAAAAATTTATCAAGTGATTACTGTCATTAATGACGTGTGTGCAAATTACGTCCACGTATCGTAGTATGCAGATAGAAAAAAATAGTTACAACATAATTGATTGAAGATGGTCTTTTATCAACTACCTTGTAAAGTGTAACTTCTCATTAGTATCTTCTTATTAGTATATCATGGACTTAATTTGGTCTTATTTATATTTAATTTGAGAGAAGTATTAGAAAATATTTTAAAATATTTAATTATATTTGATATTATTATGTTATCTAATTTATGGTGGAGAAAATATGATTTTGTAGTTTATAGGTTTATGTTTATGTCGTATAATTTTTTAATTTTAATGTAATTGTAACTGTCTTTATTATTAATTGGGGTTCTGGTGAGGAAAGAAATACAACAATCACAATTTCTCCAATTTTTTACTCAACATTGATACTTTTCACCAATTAATTAATTGTCTATATTAACAAAGGATAAATTTGGGGATACATAAAAAATTGGTTTAGATATGGAATAAAGAATTTCTTACATAGCTTTCTACATCTTGTTTAGCTACTGGGCAGGGAAGAAATCCTAAACCTTTCACAACTTTTGTGCAATGATTACTATGCTCATTCTCACTCAAGTAATGGTTGATATGTAAAGAGATTATTCCATTGCCGTAATCAAACAAGATAAAAGAAATTGTAGCTTTATCATGACACTTTACATTGTTGGCAAAGACAAAAATAGATAAAATTCTGGGCTAAAACAGTGTGTCATTTTAATTCTTTTTAATTCTATCTGTTTTAGCCAATTAGCTATTAATGCTCTTACAGTGGGTTTATACTTAAACACACACACACACACACACACGCATGTTCTGAAATAAAAATTCTCTCATAAAATATCTTCTTCTCATTTAAAATAAAACATGGATCAAAAACTTTTAACCAATAATTTCAAAAGTAATTATGCACACTAATGATTTTACTTTTCTAAATTTATTTAAAACTATAAATTTAGTTAAACGGACAGCACAATATTACTAGAACTTTACATATTTTTTTTCTTAACGGTGACGAGAAAATCTCAATTTTAAGCGAAACACCCGAATTTCTAACAGAAGGGTATGTAAAGAACAGAAAATAATACAGAATAGAATAGGGGTTTGATTCCAGATGACCCACCTGTCGATTAATTAATAATTCACTCTTAAATAATGCATTTGTCAGTGTAGGGCACCTTGGAGATCCAACGGTGGTGGTTCCTTGAAAGGGACCAGAGCTTGTGCTTGTTTAGTTACGTCTGTCGTTTTTGTAATTTAACACGATGTCCCAATGACTTTTGAGCAGCACTTTTCACCCTTATTAAACATTACACTTAACACGTAACTAGTTAATGTTATTCCAAAGAATATCAGTTGGGCTCTTGCCCAAACTAGGAATAGCAATTATGTCAGGTCACGTGTTGATAAATTTAGCTTGAAACGCAAGTATTTTGTACAGGTCGTCAATTCAAATTTGATGAGTTTATTTCCAAATTAATTGGATCCAACTTAAATTCGATTTGCATTAATTTTGTGTTAGAACCCTTTGTATTTTTAGACTGTCAAAAATTGTAAGACAACATTGATGTTGGGTCAAGGTTGGAGGGCTGATTGAAGTCAACTCAGATTTAATCCTTTTATTTTGAAGTCGATCGGTTCAACTCATTTTAACTTAAATCGTAATTCCAATCTTTTAATTTAATATTAATTTCGCGTCTTGTCGAAAATTGTTACCTCTAACCCGACGAATGAATTGAAAATTTTAGATTCGACTCCTATGACATGCGTAAGTGGTAATATTAATTATATTTAATAATTTATTTTTTTTTCATATCAGTGAATGAGATAGCAGCGTCATATGTTGTATTGCACAAGCCACAGGAGAGGAAATTTTGAATTTTGGGTGCGGCATACGTGATTATGAGATTTGTTTGTGAATACTTCATTGTAAAATTATGTGCTTTATTTATAGTTGTAGATTATATACTATTGAACAATAGCATATTGATATGTAACATATAATGGAAGGACAAGATGCTGGACAAGGAATAAAGTCCTTTGAGAGCAACAGGAAGAGACAAATCAAAATGATCTTTCCTCCATCAATCCCTTTCCATTCCAAGCCACCAACCAAAGAAAGAGCATTCATCAGCCAACCACGTCTCTCCCACAGTGCATAGTTTCTTCATCAATTGCTGTGTCCCCATTCCTCACAAAGACAAAATTCAATTTGAATTACAAATATTGTCACATATATACCCAAAAGAATGGGGGGAGGAGGGGGTATCCATGGTGGGGTATCAACAGTAGCACATCAAGCATGCTCAAGATCAGATTCCAAATAGACAATCATCAAGAGCACCAACAAGTGAACACCATCCTTCCTTGGCTCTAACCCATTCTTCTCTCAATGATCTTTCTCCTAAGCTTAAAAACCACTAATCATTCAACTTAGATTCAAGTTCTTGTGAACAACGGCATAAAGGGACACTAAATTGAACACCGTAATGAAGGAGCAACCTCCATAAGGAAACCCAGTCCATCATGGAAGCCTCCCAAAGGAACAAACAAGAAGAGCTAATTCAACTGCGAAGCATATGAACAAAAGAACATACCCTCCTAATAGAAGCGAGCGGCCATTTATTAGTACAACCAAGAATGCATGAAATTCATGATATACACAAACAAAGCAAGCATCAAAAACTTCAAAACGACAAACTATAACATAGTTGGAGTAGAAACAGAGTTAAGCCTTCCCCCTTAATCAAAAGTTAAAGAGCCCCTCCATTCCAGAATCTAAAGTATTCACAGAAATAGGAGAATTCAACGCATCTTGAAAGCAATAGTTCTCCAATCCATCCAGCAGCCCTTCAAAAAATCCATCATGACTCTGCAATCCACCATTCACACTCACATCCATATCCTTCACATTGATTTCCTCCTCCTCCTCCTCCATCTCCGCCGCCGTGCCCTTCCCTTTCTCCTCCTCCCCTTCGTCCATCACCGCCGGCATGTGGCCCTCGAACAACGCCATGTGCCCAAACAACTTATCTTTTCGCGAGAAGGTCGTCCCGCAGGAACACCTCCACTTGCTTTCCCCGCAATGCTTCAAGTGGCTCTTCAAATCAGCAACCACGGAGAAACTCTTTTTATTGCACCTATTGCAACGATACATCTTGGGGCAGTGGCTCCTCTTGAAGTGATTCTTCACGCAAATTGCGCTCTTCAGAGGCCTAAACTTCTTGTGATTCTTGTTCCTGTTACAACCCACGTACGGACACGAAAACCTCGTCCTCCGCCCCATCGGATCGCCACCTTTTTCGGGCTTGGCTAAAGCTTCGGGCGTCTTGAACTGGTTCCCGTGTGCCCTCATATGCATCCTCAAGTTGGCGTCCCGCTTGAACCCTTTCCCACAAATCTCGCAGAAATGGACGTGCTCCGCCAGCAGCTCCACCGCATCCAGCTCAATTATCTCGTAATCGTCCAACTTATCGTCCACGCGGATCTCAACCTTCGGATTCACCATCTCCTCGACGAACTTCGGACCTTTGTCCGACTCTTCGTTCTTCTCGACAGCGTACGAGGAGCAGGACAATAGGTCGGCGCCGTTGAGAATGATCTGGTGGATGGCTGAAGCGATCTCGGTGGAGACCATGTCCATTTGGGGTTGACCGAGTACAGTGTTGCTGTTGACTGAATCGGAGAGGAATTTCTGGAGCGAGTCCATACGGTCTTGGACTACAGAGAGGTTCATCAAGGGGACGCGGGGATCGGCGCCGCCGGATAACGGTGGGGCGGCGGGAGGATGACGTAGGTCCTTGAAGAACGACATCGTTTTAGTCCCCGTGGGAAAAGTAACTTAGATGACCTTGAAAAGCAAAGAAGATAGAATTGCGGTCGAGACTCGTGAGCGAGAAGGTGTGTGCGTATAAGAAGAGGAGGAGAGTTGCATAGTTTGACTTTGCTTCTTGGGGAAGTGAGGGAGGGCCACACGGGGAAGGTCCGCCACATGAGACGTGCCACATCGGATTGAGAACCTTCAAAGTTGCCGGAAAAGGACAGGGCTTCGTTTCGGTAGAAGGTTTGTTGGAGAGAACATTGGCATTGGTAGTGCTGTAACCGAGTCAAGGGCTCCACTCGATTGGAAATTTTCAGTGAATCGAGTTTTCGATCTCAAGTTAGAAATTCTTATTCAAGCTCGAGCTCACTGGAGTTCGACGATCTCAAGCTTAATTTCTATTGCAATTCTTTACTCTTTAATTGGCTGTTAGTTTGCAATTTTACATAATTGTAGATTAATACTTAAACAGACTTTCTGGGTGAATTTCGCATGTTTTGGACCCTTTTTCTATGGAAGGAATTCATTGTTAGAATATTACAATTTTATTTTTGCTGTTAGGGTGAAATTCGATAAAACAACCACCAATGAAGCTCATAATGTCCTTACTCCTTAAAACAATTTCTTTTTCTTTTCTTTTTTAGTGGTAATACATACTTTATTCTCAATCATATATGTATATGATTGGATTCCATAAAATAAAATAAAATCAAATCCTAGTAAATTAATTATTTGAAACAAGATGCAGTCAATTGGGAGCGTAGATACTACATATTAATTATTAGAAGTGCATTTATGAGAAAAAAGATGGGGAGGCTTTGGAAGTGTGCAGTGTTTCCTGAAACAAAATGTAACATCCGTTCCATTGCTTATGTTTCAAAATGGGCATCATGAATATCACATTCATTTACAGTTTCTCTTTTATAATGGCCAGCTGAATGATGATAAATTGGAAAAATGCCAAATATATTTGAAAAATAAGATCAAGCTTAATGTACTCAAAATAATGTATGGATATGTAACTTTTAACAGTAACATAATATATAGTGAACCATAGTTCCAATATTGACTAAAAATGTAATCAAAAAGTGTTTTAAACTGGTCAAAACGCTAATCTTTTTAAATATATAAGAAGATGCACAATGATAGAGTTTCAGCATGCTGGAACTATTAGCAAGACAATCTTGTAACAATTAAATACTATCATTAATAAATGCATAATACCCTCATTCACATGTGATAAAGTATGTTTTCTAAGCATTTGTACTCTAACATGTGTAATCAAACTGAATTCATTATGAAATTCTTACAGAAGGACAAATTAATAATTCAGGACACCACATACACTTATTCATGTTGACTACATAAAAAGTCAAGAGAGAAAGATATAACCAAAATGGATAAGGAATCGGATTAGAATTCTATTTCCACCACATAGTTCATTGTAAATGCATAGCAAATGAGCGATAATATTAAAAGAGATCAAAAAGCTAGACAATTTATCAATTTTTAGAACATATCACATACATGCTCTTTCCAAATAGTCTCATAACTAAATTTCATTCAGTCAAATATATGCAAACATCATTTCTCTATCTAAATTTTAATGATCTTCATCAGATCATTACAAATTCACAACAACCCACAGAAATGGAATAGTGCCAATGAAAGTTATCATTTAAATCACAAATCTTCAATCAAATCAATTGGAGCAATATTCGTGGAAGTTCTAATAATTTTCATTAGACTAGTCATATGAATGCTTCAAATCTGGACAACATGTACCAAATAAAAAGCAAGCAGCACACAAGTTATATGAAATGGAACCATAAAATTGAAAAAGAAGCAATGACATGGAAAGCTGAAAGAACTTAAAATAGACAATTATTTAAACATAACATTATAACCAAATCACATGAAATAAAATTAATATAATAAGTTACTTTAAGAACACAGCACATATACTTAGCATGAAACTTCAATCTTCTCAAATAAAATATTCGTGGGGGGATTTATCTTTCTACATAGACAAAATAAGCGAATTATATAACACTTAAATAGATAACAATTAAAACTAAACAATAACTATAATATCAATAATTCCAATTTTTACTCTTGTTATCTCTACGCTTTGTGCAAATGTCTACACTAATCACCCATACATAACAACATATCAACTATCTCAGGAGCCAATAAACATCGATAGGAATCAATCACCCTCGTCCCAGCACTAAAGATGCCGTTAGAAGCTACAGTAGTAATAAGAATTATCAAAATATCAGCAGTCATTTAAAATAATGTAGAGTGAACGGCCTTATTCGTTTTCTACCAAGATAAGCAGTCAAAATAATTCAAATCTAATTCACGTGAGATAAGAGGCTTATCTAGATATTCTACAAAATCTAACCTTTAGGCCTGATTGGTACCAATTACATCTACTAAATTATCTTAATATTCATCTTGTAGTTGCTGAATTAGATTTGGCTAGATGATGCACCTAATGTAGAAACTTTAGCATCTGCATCCATATTAATGTAATCTTGATAAAAGTCAAAGAGGATCTTCCTTGTTTATGTCATTGGCCTCTATGCCTCAGAAGTAGAATACATTTTAGAAAATGCTTACTTTATCTCACGCATTTTGCTTGAGATCCATGAAAGTAGTAATGCACATCAACTTATCAGAATTTTTTCAATATTTGTCAAATTTGTACTTTATTTTGGTCACCATCCTCTGAATGATATCATCATCATCATTTATTTGAGCTTCTAACATACTTTTCATGTTTAAAATCTCTATGAGGAATAAGTTGCTAGTTGGATAATTACTTCCTAAGATGACATATGTGGCTTTCCAAAAGGTATCCAAAATACCACAAACCTTTTCTACCTTCGTCCATTCTCCAAGAGATGACAAAAGATCAACAAACTCCTTATCCTATTTTGCATACCGTATAAAGATAACTTGAAATATCAAAGCACAACTCAACATTTCATAAGTTGAATTCCATCTAGTTCAGTAATCATGTATTAGTTTTTTTTTTTTTTGTGGTTGCATTTGTTAATGCAATTACACTAAATGATAACATCCTCCGATTAGTGCGATTTACAAACTCCACACCACTTTGAACTTTTTCACAAATATTACCAATTTCAGTTAGCCCATCTTGAACCATAAGATTTAATATATGGACATAACACCAAACATGAAATAGCTAACCACCATCATATAGTAATTTCATCACTCTAAGATCTTCTTTCAATACCGTCATAGCTACATCATTGTTTGAGGTATTATCTAAAAAAATTGTATAAATTTTTTGGTTAATGCCCCATTTCTTCAAGCAAGTAAAAATGGCAGAAGAATCTCCAATCTAACGTCGAAGTAGTTCAGTGTGGATGAAGTTGAGGACCTCTTTTGTAGTATCCAATTTGTATCTATCCAGTGCCCAATGATGACCATATACTCAATTTTCTAATTCTTTGATTTCCATAAATTAATTGTGATGCTTAATTTTTTCACATCTCCTAACATATTCTTCAATTTTTCCTTCTTTATCTCATAAACACGTTCACAATCACCCTTCAACATATGTCGAAAAGTCCTTCTCCATTCAGGTGCAACTTCCTTTATCATAATGTTGTAACGTTTCTCCTCTACTATGGTGAACAGATGTTCATGCATTACAATCTTATGTGTAACTTTTTCCTTAACTCTCTCCATGTTAAATTTTCCTTTAACGGTTGTACAGCCGCAGAGGTGGCATCTCTTAGCTGAAAATTAATTGTTGTTTGATATGCTTCTCTCAAGTATGACTTGTCTAGCTACACAACTGTCAATAAGCATCTTCAAGCTTGACATTTGTTTTGTTGGGCCTTGGGAAAGTTTAGCTCCACAATACTTGCATGTAGCAAAATAAACACCATTATTCTCTACACCTCTATCCTTGAAGTCCTCCAACATAATAGATCTTGTGATTCTTTCTGGCACATGAAATTCAAGTTCTTCCTCTACATCTTCTGTCTTTCAAATTGATCCATTTCAAATTCATCCATATATCTGTTTGTTAGGATATCATCGTGCATACTTCGACTTTTAGGAACACGAATAGGAGTTTGAGAGTTTGAAATTACTAAAGTTGATGATTAGATAATTGATCCATGTGAATTGCCGCAAAACTCAAATCTTAAAAAATCAAATTATATAAATGATAATCATATGGAATAAAGACAGCACCATTCAATAAACACATTGAAATAGTGTTGAGAAAATCAATATTTCTTTTAGTAGACAAGAATAAACACAGAGGAAATATTGTATTCTTAAATCAATATTCGAAAATCAATCTATATGCAATTGGAACGATAAAGGACCTATCATCACACATATTCTTAAGTGTATAATTCAGGAATTAGCATGACTTTAGACTAGTACAGAGGGTGGAATAAAAAATAAAAGGAACATTGTATTCAAAAGAGTAAAAATAAAATACACATGTGACATGGATTTCTTTTCTCCATTGGAGGAAGTTAGGACTTGAGACCTGACTTTTTTGAGAGATGGGTCAAAGATG
The DNA here is from genome assembly GCA_019155195.1 of Avicennia marina. NCBI lineage: Eukaryota > Viridiplantae > Streptophyta > Magnoliopsida > Lamiales > Acanthaceae > Avicennia > Avicennia marina. Next base: position 12,337,868 of record CM032754.1, on the reverse strand, counting down.
GTGAAAGCCTAAGGATATACAATCTAGTAGCAAATTGGCGAAAAGGGGTTTGCTTTGTTTGCAAGTTACATTGTCACAATCAAAAACTTGCAAATGAAGTATGAATTGTGGGGTGGATGTGTCATCCATCCTGTACATCAAGTGTAGCACACAAAATGATAAAATATACAAATCATGTCAAATCCAATGAGATTCAACTATTGAGGTACATAATTCTATCCATGTGGAATGCAAACAACAAATTTTTGTGTGAGAATTCTATGGGTTGTAATCATTAATTACAGAGTACTTGTCTCAAAGCATAACTTTGTTATGTCAAGATTAAATGTTTTATTTTAGACTTATTGTATTCAGCCTACACTATCTACTGGGGCAATATATAAAACTAGAAAGGAATCAAAATCAGTTTTTAGGCAGAGCTAATCCTCCATCTCAAATTACAAGATTACAATTGATAAGCTACGGTCAATAGATTATCAGTGACTTTTGGTATGATAGAACAAGTAAAACACAAACTTCATGAAACTGACATAGACGAATAGGCCTAACATGGCATTGAGATAATGTGAGAATCCTATAGGAAAGGTACAAAAAATCTAGCCAGGCATCACTACTTTTAGAAATTTCTACCATGCTTATCACCACCTTAACTCCACTATTCTACTTCGCCGCGGGCCTTTCCAAATTTTTTGTTATTGTTCTTTGCATCTGTTGTACATATAGGCAAGAAAAAGTATGGACTATGGATTGAATTAATCAAGTCAACTCAAGCCTAACGCATAAGAATCAAGAAAGCATACATTTTCCAATGGCGGTAGTGTAAGTGTGCAAGTTTATGGGCTAAGGGCAGTGGAGCGGTGGAACCTTTGTCTGCGATTCTATGTGGGAGGGGGACTAGGCGACAAACAGATAGCGCCAGTCACCAATGCGTAAGCATCAGAGTTGGAGAGCAGATGAATGTTGAATTCAAGCTTCGACGAAATTAAGAGGGGGGGGGGCGGAGATTTGATTAATCTAATGAAGTGGGGAATGGGTAAAATTATATTTCTATCCCTTGTTGAGCCAAATCGCTCAATGAGCCTTCGAGCTTGGAATCAGTAGACTCGAGCTTTACCGAGTCAAGTTGAGTAGCTCAATTCACTTCCACCCCTAATTGGTATAGAACTTTCATAAGACAGTATAAATAAAAGAAAGAGATAAAACTGAGGCTTTGTTTGGACATCAACTACAATGGGTAGAAAAATTTATGTTTAAATTCAAGAATAGTGTAAAGTAAGAAGAAGAAAGAAATCAAAAAGTTATTTTTTGGATAGTGTGTTTGGAAAAATTAATTTTGATGGGAGGAAAATACAAAGGCTATGTTTGTTTTCAAATTATACACCCTCAAAATAAAAATTTAATTATTACACTTTTTAAATTTTATCTTTTTTTCTCTCTTAATTTTACATAATTTTCGAGATAAAAATATTTAAAAACACATACTAAAATTCAAAAAGAAACAAAGCAAAAAAATTTAAATTCACTAGACGGGGATGTTTGGAAAGTTCTACTTTGATGGGATGAAAATTCTTCTAAATTTGCATTTAAACATGTCCCATGTTTTATCCGTATTTAGGTCTATAATGTATATGTACACATTTGAGCTCTATAATGCTGGTGAACTTTTTCAAAGTTTTGTTTGGTTCAAAAATTATTTATATGAATTTGAACTAATGTTTATCTTGAATTAATTTAATATATTGATGTGATAAGTAACTCAAGGATCACGTTAGCTTAAAGAAATAAGAAAAAGTCTAATAAAACAAGAAAGTGAATTGCAACCGAAAACAACTTGTTTAGTGGGAAAAGTTGAATTGGGTTGAGAATATAAGATGTGAAAACAACTAAAATAATTAAGTTTTGGGTTTGTGCATCAATATATTTATTTTTACACTAAATGTGGTTATTTTCTTTTACCATGATCAAGATCTTAGGTGATATGTATATGATCATTTAAATGTTGTGAGATTCGACTAGAATGAAATATTCATCAAGTGACAGTCAAAGGGGAGAGAGTGACATGAATTACTAATTTTTAATGACACACACACACACACACACACACACACACAAAAATTTGTGATGATTTGCTGTGATTATATATAGCCCAGAGTCAAAATGCAATGCACTGATTATTGTTGTTGACTTCTTGTTGAGTGCGAGGAAGCCAACAGGCAAAATGTATACACACACGTATATTTATATATTTTAAATTATTATCATGGGTGTAAATTATAATCTCCAAGACATATCAATACAATCAATAGTTCAAAATCAAATATAAAAATGATATATATAAGTATATATCTCAATATTGGCTTGTGCTCTCCATCACAAGATTTCTTATTTACTTGTAAAAATGGTACACGCTATGTGTATAATTAAGAAATTTCATAAGATTATAATTAATATAGTAAAATATAATGATTTTTGATAATAAAATACAATTATTTAAACATTAAAATTGCATTTAAAACTTTGTGTAAAATGAGATAAAATAAAGTAAAATTATTTAAAATTTTAAGTTGTATCTAAAATTTTGTATAAAAGGAGACGGGATAAAATTTTGGAACGAAGAACAAATTTAAATAAATAAATAAAATTCAATTCAGAAAAAGAAGAACAATAAATATAAGATAGAGAGGGGCACACATGGATAGATCACAGTAATATTATCTAATTAATAGCAATAGTGTAAACTGTAAATTTGTAATTTACAACTAAATTAGCATTAAAATCTTAACAATATAGTATAAATTAGGAGTTTTGAAATTCCAATCTAATTCCTTGAATAAACCCTCATTAGTCTTTTAAATTAAAAGAATTTCTAAATTACGCTGAACCAAACCAATTTTTTCATTGACCCTTCGTTAAAAAAAAAAAACATTGTTTCAAAATGTGTTCTAAAGAAAATGGGTAGATATAAATACTCCTACTCGCCAAGTTATGTCTCAAAATAATTAAAATTTTCCTAAGTAAAATGCAGTGTAAGTCAAATCAATGCCTTTCATTTTGTGTAGTAATTTGGGAAGAAAGGAAAGATGGGAGATGGAAAAAGTTGGCGGCCCACCAGCAGCGTCCGCTGCGGCAGTGGGAAAATAGAAAAATAATAAAGATAATTATATTTTAATTGAAATTTTGTTATGCTTATTTTTATTTTTTGATATATTTTTTTAAAAGCATTGCTTTAAAACTTGTGTAAAAGTAAGTGAGGTATGGAAAAAATTAAAAATGTGTAATAATTATACTATTTGTTTTTTGGTGAAAAATTAAAACAAACAGAGCCAGCTCTTGGGCTATACGCTTTGATGCTGAACAATAATTCTCATTTTTTTTTTTGAAGAACTAGTAAAAGTGACATATTTCATATCTGTGCAAATTAAATTATAAATTATTATATTTTAAATAATAAAATTTATTAAAATTCAATTACATAAAGAATATTTGAAATAAAAAGAAAAAAATAAAAATAATTTGGAAGAATATTTTTAACAAGCCATTATTTAACTTGAGCTGTATGCATATGGCCATTTTATCATTTTTGCATTTTTATGTAATTTTAATTTTAAATTATTTATTTATATTATTATTAAAAATTGTCTGCATAGGCTATCAATAATCAATTTTTTAGTTCAATGTAAATTTTTAATAAAAAATATGGTTGAATCACACTAATTAATATAAAATATATTTTATTTATACAATTTTATCTAAAACATATATTTTTTAATTTGCATGATAAGCGTGTAAAAATACTAGTAATATTTCTCTGGTTAAGCGAGTTAGAGTGACTATATTTAGTCATTGAATAAGTCTTTCAAAATACCTTTTTTGTGTATAAATTCAATTATAACTATCCTTCTCTATTTTTGAATTTTAAAGGAAAATAAATAAAATAAAAGATTTGTTGATTAGTACGTACCTTCTTCCATTTAAAAGAATCTAATTTGTCATTTTAACCTTCTTAGTTGTCTCTTTTAATGTGTTTCTATTCTTTTTTATATCATTTGTTGTCTGACTTCAAAATAAAAGATTTCTTGATTAGTCCATACCTTCTTCCATTTAGAAAGAGAAAAAGCTATAGAAAAGAATCTAATTTGTCATTTTAACCTTCTTATTTATCTCTTTTAATGTGTTTCCTGTTGGAAACTGTTTAAAAAATCAACAATAACTTAAGGTCATTAAAAGAAAACAAGAGCTTCAAGAAACACTTCCACACCCACTTCCAGACTTACTGAACCTAGTCTTGAAGTTCTATCACATACGAAGAATGTAGAACTACAAGAAGAGGCGATTGAAGCAAAACCCATTTAAATGGTGTTTCCAACTGTTATGATACGAGATGTGGGGGAGGAAGTCCACGCACCCCTGCAGAGAGTATACCTAAACAAACCGAAAGGGGAAGAAAGATAACACAAGAAGGGTGTGCAAAGAGAAAGAAGAAGATTGTAGAAGAAACATTGGAAGAAACTCTTAACATTCCAGAACTTATTGCAACTAAGATGCAACCCGCTATTCTATAAAACCTGCTGCAACTGAGACATAACCCATTGTTCTAGAACTTGTTGCGAGTTGTGACTGAGACAGAATTTACTGATCTAGAACCTATTGTGACAAAAAAGATGACATTAGAAAACCAAGAGCCTAAACATGTTATCCCTTCAGTGGTTGGAGAACAAATTGTTACAACTACACAAGAAACATCTGAACAACTAGAATCACAGCTAAAAGAATAAGTGACTCAAACGACTCTTAAGAAATGTAAAACTCAAAGGGAGTTAACTGCACCTGAATCTAGTCAGAGACCTAAACAAAGAACTAAGGTAAAAAAGAACGAGAACGGTTACAAAACCTACCATTGAAAAAGAAAGTACGGAAATTAACATGAAAATTGCATTTTCAAAGGATTTCTTCTCTAGAATGGCCACCAATCATTACCGTTATGTAACCCATCATTATTTTACTATTAAAAATGTGATATTTGTTGAAAAAAATTACTTGAAAAGAGTTTGTTAATTTCTTAGATGACACTAGTTTGCTTAAGGTAGTTACTTGGTTTGATTTGTTTTATCCTGACATAGTTTATGAGTTTTAAGCAAAATTTGGAGAAGAGAGTTGTGAATGTGAATACGATTGGTACTGAAAAGTATATCTATAAGGAAAACTTGTGAAGTTTTCTACAAATATCATCAACAAGTGGTCACAATAGCCAGTCTATGAGTCTAATTTAGTTTATTTTGTTAACCACCCTGTTGATTATGATGAGATAACCCATGTGTTAACTGGATTTAAGTTAGATAAATGGCCTATGGCCTTTTGGTTTTGTAGTCTCCATCTTTATCATAGAACTATTTTATACTATATAAGATTGGTATATCAAACTTGTTGCCTACTGCTAACGCAACGTTGGTGACCATCGGGGTGGCAACATTACTCTAAAAACTTGTAACTAAACAAGAAGTGAACTTGGGATGGTTGATTTTTTAAACTATTGTTAACATGCTAAATCAAAGACAACAGGCTACATCATGTATCCATGCTTGATTTCTAAGATGTTGCAAAGGAAAAAGGTCAAAGTTAAGCTTAAAATGAATGAATCTATGAAACCTATTGATATTCTAAATTATAGAATGAAGTTGGAGAAGTTTAGTAAAGTTGATGATCTTATGCCTGATGAAACCATGGAACAGAATGCCTATCTTGCTGGTTTGAATAGAAGGATTCAAGAGGTCATCAACAATTGGGCTAGGCTATGGAGAACATTGGATGAATAGATTTCTATGTTGCAACGATTGCGACGAAAAATTGACTTACAAATTGCTAACTTGAGGACAACTTTGAAAAATATGACTGAAAGTCCACTGCTTGAAGAAAAAGAACTTGCCTCTCTGACTTTAGATGAAGCTACCCCTCAAGACTTTAAACAAGATGCATGAAGTCTCTTGCCACAATTGTTTACACTTTGACAAATTAATGGGACAAAGAGGGATAAAGGAATCAAAAGGAGTGGGGAAGGTAAGAGTAAAAATTAATTTTGATGTTGAATTTGCTTATGGATGGTACAACTTGCTTGTTCGTTGTTGTTATTAGCTTGATTTTGCTACCTACTTGCTATTGAACTATTAAGGAAGGAGATGTTCTAATCTCTATTGAGAACATCTTCCTGTTTCTACTTTTACTTTTAAATAATTGCAATCATTTAGCTTGTAATCACTGATCTAAACAGTATTAAAAATTTTAGTATTTTGATGTTTAAACAATGTAATTAGCCAAATGACTCTAAGTAGTTGTTCTAAATATCTTCTTGATTGATTGCTAGATGAAGTTAGGAAACATGTGTTGTGACATAATACATCACAGAAGGAGATTGTTGGCTATTTTGTTGGCAAGTCGTGGACAACAATTAATGTGACTAGGTTAACTTGTTAGACTTTGCAATTTGATATGTTTGGAGATTGGACCTAATATATTTGAACAAGTAATTGACGTGATTCAGATAAGCTGGAAAGAACTGTTGGAGATATCTCTCAAATTGGAAGATCATTTAAATAAGTTTGTTGAACAGTCCAAAATTAATCTAGTCCTATGTTCTCAGATTATTGGTGATAAACACACAACACTGGAGAGAAATTCACCTAAAAGTCAAATGCATAGATGCTAATTCAGAGGAAGCAAATTCAATTTAGACATTGTGATTCCCACTCTGTATAAAGGCTGAACAAAGCATGAAGAAGTATCAAGTGTTGAAAGTAGCTAGAGAGAGTCTAAATTGGTGCTCGAGAGTTAGAGTTTCTTAGCCTTTGACACGAACAGGAACACAACAGAAACGGGAAAGATAACAAACGGCATGATCGAACCAAATCTGGGATTCCAAGGACACAAACCGAGCGATGAACACTGACCTAAAGTGGTAGAATTGGATTGAACCTAATATAAACGTCCACAATCAGCACATCAGACACTGATTGATACATCACGAATCACACGAACCACTTCAGAATGACTCGATTTAGGGAATTGAAATTCACAAGAAATTAAACGCACAATTTCAAGTAATTTGGAAAGGATCCTGAATTGATTAAAACTCTTTCTGTTTAATAATGATTGTGAAATCAAATTTATATGTAGCTTGGAAAACCCTAACCCATCTAAGTTTAGGTTTCCCTTAATGGGTTTACTTATACATGGCCTAGTGCTGAAAATAATTCAGAATAAAATAAAATATCCAAATATAAACTCAGGCTAGTCCTCTTGTTCCTTTGCTTCCAAGTCATCAATCTAGTGTAGAATATTCACTCGGCGCTTTTCCTTGAGTTCTTCAAATTTACGTCCACGTGTGACCTCCTCTTGGATTTTGTGTACTAGCGTGTTCATTGCTTCCTTAATTCTCTTTGCTTACGCCCTGGTCATTGGTCCAACATGAACTATTAAGGGGTCCTCCTTATTATGTTAGACTTCCACGTCATTCCCCTCCTTTGGACAAGAAATTGCCCTAAATTTAGCGTCTTGTTCATGTCCGACATCAAATAAGTTTGAGTCAGAAACATTAAAAGTTGTGCTAATTCTTACTCACCTGACAGCTCTAATCTATAAGTGTTATCATTAATTATTTTCAAAACTATAAATGGTCCATCCTCTTGAGGCATCAATTTAGACTTTTTCTGTTTAAGAAACCTCTCCTTCTTTATATGAATCCACACCCAATCCCAGAATGCAAACACTACCTTCTTTCTTCCCTTGTTTGCTTGCTGTGAGTACTGTTGGTTCTTCTTCTCTATGTTTTGCCTAACATGCTAATGCATCCACTTTACATACTCAACTCGCTTCCTACCCTATAAGCTCAAATGCTCATTGCTAGGCAATGGTAACAAATCCCATGATGTTAGTGGATTAAAACCATATATAACTTCAAATGGGGACATGTGTTGTAAAAGAATGAACTGCCCAATTATAAGCAAATTCTACATGTGACAAACTTTTTCCCCAACTTTTAATATTTTTCTAATAACTACACTCAACAATGTAGTGAGTGTTCTGTTAACAGCCTTAATTTACCCATTAGTTTAAGGGTGACATGTTGTAGAAAATAGCAGTTTAGTTTCAATTTAGCCCATAGCATTTTCTAAAAGTAGCTTAAAAATTTAACATCACGATCAGACACTATAGTTCTGGGCCCGCCATGTAGACGAACCACCTCTTTAAAGAACAAATCAGCTATGTGCGAGACGTCATTAGTTTTATGGCGTGTAATATAGTGAGTCATTTTAGAAAATCTATCTACAAAAACAAATATGGCATATCTATAATTTTTAGACCTAGCTAACCCTAAAACAAAATCCATAGATATATCAGTCCAAGGGATACTCAGAACAGGTAGAGAGTTATACATACTATGAGGTTGGTTGTAGGACTTGCTTCCTTACAGAGTATGCACTTTTTTATGACTCGCTCCACATCCCCTTTTAGCCCCGACCAATATAAGTGCTCAGGCAAAATTAGTACTGTCTTGGTGACACCGAAGTGTCCCATTAACCCTCCACAGTAAGCCTCTCTAATATGCAATTCTCACAAAGAGCACTATGGAATGCATAATCTATTAATGTAGAACAGGTAGCCATCATGCCTAAAGTATTTGTCAAAAGCACATTTTTCAATTTGTGCATAAGCTTGGCCGAAATCAGGGTCTTCTTCATAGTGTTCTTTAATATGCTCAAACCCTAATAATTGTGTACCTAGCGCGCTCAACAAGGTGTACCAACGGGATAATACATCAGCAACCACATTTTTCTTACCTTTCTTGTCCTTGATGACGTAGAGAAAAGTGTCAATAAATGAGACCCATTTGGCATGTCGTTTGCTGAGCTTACTCTGGCCCTTTAAATGCTTTAATAATTCATGGTCAGTATGAATCACTAACTCCTTCGATCTCAAGTAGTGTTACCACGTCTCCAAAACTTGCACCAAGGAATACCGTTCTTTTTCATATGTGGGATAACTCCATACAGCACCACTAAGCTTTTCATTGAAGTAGGCAATGGGCTTCTTCTTTTATATTAAGACTGTTCCAATACCTACATTAGAAGCATCACACTCAATTTTAAAGGCCATATTAAAATCAAGTAAAGAAAGTAAAGGAGCATGTGTAAGTTAATGCTTCAGGGTATCAAATGTCCGTTGTTGAGCGCCTCCCCATTTGAACTTCTCTTTTTTCTTGATTATAGCGATAAGGGGAGCAGCAATAGTGCTGAAATCCTACACAAATCGCCTGTAGAAACCAACCAACCCATGGAAGCTTCTTACTTTAGATATTGATGTCGAAGTTGGCCATTCTTGTATAGCCTTCACCTTACTCTCATCCACCTGTATTCCATAAGCAGTAACAATAAATCTTAGGATGACACAGTGGTCAGTACAAAAAGTGCATTTCTTAATATTAGCATATTGCTTTTCTCGTCGGAAAATATCAAACACATTGCGATGTGTTCAACATGCTCAGCTAACGTGTAGCTATATACTAATGTCATCAAAATAAATTACAACAAATTTACCAACGAATGCATGCAAGACATGGTTCATCAGATGTATGAATGTACGAAGAGCATTAGTAAGTCTAAATAGCATCACAACCCATTCATACAGTCCAAATTTTATTTTAAAGGTTGTTTTCCATTCGTCACCCTCACGTATCCTAATCTGATAATACCCACTCTTGAGATCTATTTTAGAAAATATAGAAGCACCATGTAGTTCATCAAGCAAGTCATCTAAGTGAGGTATGAGATGACGATACTTTATCGTAATGGCATTAACAGCTCTACAATCTACGCACATACGTCATTGTCCGTCTTTCTTTAACATAAGTAGCACGGGAATGGCACACGGGCTCATACTCTCTCGAACCCATCCCTTACTTATCAATTCCTCCACTTTTCTCTAGATTTCTCGGGTTTCCTTTGGGTTGATCCGTAAGCTGGCTTGTTGGGTATGAATGCCCCTAGAACAAATTTATCTGGTATTCTATCCCTCAAATCAACGGCAATCCATTAGGAATCTCCTCTAGGAACACGTCAATATATTTCTGCAATACAGACGCTACAATAGAGGAGAGAGAGGATGTGACATCATTAGATATATAATATTATTCTTTATACATTAACAGCACAAGAGACCTCTCAGCACTTAGCGCTAACCTCACATCTCTCATAAATGCTAACATACACTCTTTCTTTTCCTTTCTCCTCTCCTCTTTTTTTTTTTTTTTTTTTTTGCTCTCTTCCTCTAAATCCCCTTTTCTTTCTTCTTCCTCTCTAACTCTAACTCAAATTACCTTTGCATATACGACTGATCTCGTATACTTGCTTTGGGTTCAAAGGAGCTAGGGTGACCTTCTTGCCATGGAACATGAAGGAGTACTGATTGGACAGCCCATTGTATATTACCTGCTAATCAAATTGCCATGACTTACCAAGAAAAATGTGACAAGCTTGCATAAGTACTACATCATATGTCACCTGATCCTTATACGTACCTATCTTAAAGCTCACCAACACCTACTTCATCACCTTAACCTCTCCACTACTATAAAGCTATTGTAACTTATACGGCCTAGGGTGATCCCTCATAGGCAAGGCCAACCTCTCGACTAATGTCGTGCTCACCATATTCGTACAACTCCCTTTATCCATTATCAAATTGCATGTCTTTCCATTAATAAAGCAACGAGCATGGAAAATATTCTCCCTTTGAGCCTCATCTATTTTCTGCTTCACTTGAGTGCTCAATGCTCTCATTATCACCAAGTTATTCCTCCTCCTTCGCATAGTCCTCCTTCGTCAGATAGCACTTCCTCTAATGGCGGCATTTCTTCCTCGCTATCAAGCTCCTCCTCATCAGTCACAATATCTTCAGTCTTTGACAGTAGCATAGTTCTTTTGTTGGAATACTGCGAAGTAATATGCCCCCTACCCTGACAATTAAAGCACAACGTACCCCTGTTTCATGTGTCAGATGAGCCTGATGGAATAGCAGTTGTAACCTCAGGTGCCTCCACTTTAGGTGCAATCCTAACCTTTGTAGCGCTCATCATGGGTGTTTTTTCCTCCCCCTAGGGAAGGGTCTGCCGAATGTGTTAGATTGGAACGTGGACCTACCCCTCCTCTTCAACTGCCTCTCTACCATAATCGCCTTTTGCACCATCTCTTCTAACTCTACGTAATGCTGCAACTCCACTACTTTAGCTATATCCCAATGCAACCTACTCAGAAAACGTGCCATGGTAGTCTCCTTATCTTCCACAACATCTGCTCGGATCATAGTTATTTCAAGCTCCTTATAATAGTCCTCCACACTCCAATTACCCTATGACAATGTTTACAATCGTTGGTAGAGGTCTCGGTGGTAGTGACTAGGCGCAAATCTCTTCCTCAAGGCTGCTTTCAACTCTGTCCATGTACATATTGGTCCCTCCCCAGCTCTTCTCCTACTAGTGCACAACTGATCCCATCATATAATCCCATACTTTGTAAACTCTACCATTGTTAACTTAACCTTTTGGCTCTTTGAGTAGTGATGACAGTTAAAAATCAACTCTACCTCTTTTCCCACTCAAGGTCGGCGTCGGGATTGGATAGCCCCTAGAAGGATGGCAGCTGCAACTTCACCCCCTTAGGCCTTTAGTTTGGAATAGGATTTTTGCAACCAAATGCGGCCTTGCCACGTCAACACGGATGAAAGCCCTAACCTAGTAGTAGCTTGGCCCAAGAGTCAACAACCCAAAGATTATTCTTGCAACCCAGCCATCGACCTGGCCCGAGAAGGACAAGCCCAACACCTTCAGCTCTAAAGGCAATTTTGGCCCGACCCAGCGTTTTTTTTTTATTTTTTTAAATCTGGCCAGGTGTGCACCAACCCAACACTTCTAGCCTAATGCGGCCCAAACCCCTTTTTTTTTTTTTTTTACTTTAGCAAACCCGATTGGGGTTGTGTTTGCAGCGGCGGCGGCGCAGCAGTGTTGATTCCTCTAGTGTTTGCCTGTGGTGGTGGCTGGGGAAGGCCGGATTGACGTTGGTGGCCGGGGGTGCTTCAGTGATGGCGATGGGTGGTGACAACTCGGTGGGCAACGCAATGAGGGGTTGTAACTTCCCACCTGCTTCGACGGCGAGTTTTTTGGATGATCTCCATCAAACTTTTAGTATGAGGTGGATGGGCGCAGGGCGGTGGCGCTGCTGCGGGAAAAATGTGGGCCAAAAAAGATCGAGAGGCGACAAATTCAGTAGCTGGCTTACGGCAGCGTCCAGTCGCCTTTGTTTGGATTTTTTTTATTTTTTTTTATTTCTTTTCTCTCAACAGGAAAGTATATCGAATTAGAATTTAGTACAACCTTGCTCTGATACCAACTCACATGTATAGGAACACAACAAAAATAGGAAAGATAACGAACGGCGTGATCGAACCCAATTCGAGATTCTAGGTACGCGAACCAAGTGATGAACGAAACCCAACATGGTAGAATTGGATTGAACCTGATGTAAACGGCCACAATCAGCACACTGGACACTAATTGATATGTCACGAATCACATGAACCATTTTGTAATGATTCGATTTAGGGAATAGTAATTTACAAGAAATTGAATGCATAATTTTAGGGAATTTGAAAAGGATCATAAATTAATTAAAACTCTCTCTATCTAATAATGACAGCGAAATCGAATTTATAGGTAGTCTGGAAAACCCTAACCTATCAAAGGTTGGGTTTCCCCTAATGGGCTTACTTATACGTGGCTCAATACTGAAAATAATTTAGAATAAAATAAATATCCAAATATAAACTCAGGCTAGTCCTTTTATTCCTTTACTTCTAGGTAATTACCCCAGTACAGAATATTCACCCGGCACTCCTCCTTTAGTTCTTTAAATTTATATCCATGTATGATCTCATCTTGGATTTCGTGTATCAATGCGTTGATTGCTTCCTTAATTCTCTTTCTTTGTACCCTACTCATTGGTCCAACTGGAACTACCAATGGGTCCTCCTTATCACGCTGGACGTCCACGTCAGCCTTTGGACTTGAAATTTATTAATACTATTTGTGTGGTTAAGTAAAGAATATGAGAGTCAAAATCTATTGAAAGTGATTCACTATAATAGAATGTTGAGCCTAAAGAGTGTTTAGATTAGACACAATTGAATCTATTATTGTAATTGTGTTCTTAATAAGTTGGGAACCATGAGATTATAGTAGTGGATTATGAGAGAGACTTGGCCATTAGCACTTTACCTTTTAAGCTTAATAGAAAGGTTTTATTTGGATAAGGCCCCGCAAACACAAGAGATATTGCTTTAACATGTTAACAATTTTCCTGCCTCACACTTTATTTTAATATTTGTTTACTATGTATTCCCAACCTTACTACAACATTGTGAGTGTATTGTAAATTTCAACTTAACTTGCAAATTCAATACTCATTTCGTAATTTTGAGATGCTAAAATTTTGATATATTGAGTTTTCAATTTAATTTTACTATTTGAACATGTCGAAATTTGAATTTATTCAAAAAATAATTTCTAAAGAATCAAAATTTTTAAGAAATATTTGTTTATAATTTTAGGTGTGTGTTTTTTTAAAAAAAGTAAATAAAAATTAGAAAAAAAAAAGAGATAAAATTTGAAAATTATAATAACCTTAATATTTGTTTTTGGATGTAAAAGAACAAAAACAAACATAGCCAAAGAGCATATAAATGCTGGCGAGAAGTTGGCACCAGCTTGCATTTATAATATGGAGAATCAGGACCAAAGATGCACAAGACGCAGGCACATCGGACGGCCACACACCACTGTGGGAAATATTTTTGGATAAAATGACTTTATTAACCTCATCCCCAAAGCAACTTGAGGCTGATGTCAATAAAGTATATTTATTATATACATGAATTAATGGTGGTCTAAGGGACAACACAAAAGTAACTTTTGTTTAGGAGAGTTGTCTAACTAAGTTTGAATTTAAATTTTAAACATTTTTAAAGTTCAATATCACTATTTAATTCAAATTAAATTTTGAGTTTGATTTCTAAAAGATTGAGCATAGTCAAGTTTGACTAGTTACCCAGCTCATGTAACTATTCTAACTCAACTAGATCAAATCCCAATCTTTTTTATTAAGATTTGTTAAATTCTTGTCATCTTAAGATTTATGAAAACCATTATTAAAATAAAGTTTGTCGTCAAATAATATATAGTGGCGATTGTATACCTTGACACTGTAATTAATATGGTCTTTTCTAGTAGTGATAATCACATATCAGTTATTTCATTTTGAGATGAGCAATAAGCCCCCTAAATCAATTTGCAAAATATTTAAAATATATGAACTACTCTCAAGCATTCATGTTGCAATTCTTTTGCACAAAAACAATACACAACAAGCACTAAATTTATATTTATCGAACGGCTGATTGAGGGGACATTCTTTAAGCTTGGAATAATGGGTTAGAGGCCCATTTCCAATGAGAAGTAGTTAGTAGGGAAAAACCTTGGACTTGGCCCAATAAGAATGCCCAAAACTAGTTCTTACTTCTTCTTCTTCTTCTTTTTTTTTCACAATAATGTTTTTGAAAATATATTGCTCGTTAAATCCCTTTATTAGAAAAATACACACATAAACACACAGCATAGATAAGATTTATGTGTGTGTGTGTGTTGTAATTGATCACTTTAATAAGAGCAAACAAAAATGCTGATATGTATTTGCATACATAATAATTTGAGTTCTAATCAAATTTTGGGTCCTAAGATGGGCATTCGTTTGGGAAGTTCTCCATGATTTGGGAACATGTTAATTTTGTAATTTATTCTTTTTATAATTGTTAGAATAAAATTTGATAGTTTCACTAAAAATGGCCCCATATAAAAAGGTTGGAAAAAAAAATACTTTGTTATTTGAATTATATATGTTTACACTATACTACATAATTTTTTTAATTACAAATTTCCGCTGGAGCTTCATTTCTTTTGGTGATTTGCTATGTAGCTTCGTTTTCAGAAACCTCAAGATAATGGAATCTTGAGGCTTTTTGACGAGAGATAAGAACAAAAATCTTTTTAAAAACACGAGTTTTTTAATTTTTTTTATAATGAATATAGAGTCACTAAATAAATAAGAATTCATGGATATTTGAACCCTCCATCAAAAATCAATACTTAGATAACAAATATAACAAAAGCAAGTGGCATGATATAAAATACACATAATCTAAATGATAAAGTAGTTTTTGTTCTACTAAAAAAGTAATATGTATTGACTATTGTTGTTATAATTACGCAAGAAAGATTGGTCTAACGTATTGTCATATGCCAAGGAAAAAAAGGTACTTTTTTCTAGGAGAAGACTAATTAATTTTACATTTAGTAACGTAATAAATCAAAGAAATACTAAGCAAATAATGACCTACAAGTTTTGATTTTTCCAAGTAAATATATTTGATTTTATTTTTTTCAGTCAAAAATAAACACACTCAATTATTGAATTTTTAATATTCTCTCTCTTCCTTTTTTTTTTTTTATATATAATTTTTAAGAACTTTCGCTTTTACCTTAGTGGAAATTATGCCAAAGGCCTCCTGGACCTGACTTAAACATATATCCAGCGACTATTAGTGACTCGACATGTGTCACGTAGATAACGATTGCGATTGTTATAATCGTATAACTAGGTTCATGAATCATATAATTAAAATTCTAGATTTTCAATTAATGCTTGTAATGACATTGATACAGTAAGTGTATGTTCACTTTAAAGGATTAAGTTAAGTTGAATTGATAATTATATATAAGCTCATATGTTATTTACTTTAAATAATAAAAGCCCTTAATTAATTAAAAATTCATTATTATATAAATAAAATATATGAGAAATAATCCTATCTAATATATGAGATAAAATAATCTATCAAAATAATCATTCTAAAGCTCTTCTCCTATTCAATAAAGCGAACATGCCCTAATTTGATTTTCAGTAAAAAAGTTACAAGTTTTGATAGTCTCATAGCAAAATCTCTTTTTCACAAGAGTAGATAGATAGATAGTAATTAATATATTAATAAAGTAATTCGGTAAGAATGTTACTATTTTGGATAATCTCATTACAAATTTCCTTTTCATAAGAGTAGATAGATAGAAAGTAATTAATATAGAATGATATATTTAACCAAACATAATTTTAGTAGCTAACAAATATCAAAATTTAAGATAATAATTTCCGATTAACACTAATAGTGAATAAGTAAAGAATAACAAATTTCAAAAATAGAAAATGTTTTAAAAGTAAATAAATATCGAACATATATAGGTGAAACTTAAATTTATTATTAACTTTTGCTAAAAAAAAGGTAAGTTTTATTGAGCCTCCCATAACGAAAATTTATTCAATATTAAAAAGGGAAATGGTATGTTTTTAATAATCCATTATTTAACTTGAGTTATATCCAACAAAAAAGATTGGATTAGGTGGTGACCAGAGAGCACTCCATGTCAATTATTTAATATATAATTATAGGAACTAAGGATTTATTATTTTATTTATTAATATGTAACAGTTTAATGTTGATTGACAATCAATTTTTTGACTTTGGATCAAATGCCTTAAGGCTTGTCCCCAACAGCTTGAAATACAGCTTACTTGTAAGAACAAACTCAACCCAACCCATTCATTACAAGGAACCATCACATTGACACTCACACAAACCCTTCTTCTAACAATTATTCATAAATCATAACATTAATGGTTTGGTAATTAAGTATAGTTCAATAGTCAATCTCTTGTTAGAAAAGGAACAATCTTCACCTACTCATTGAGGAATTATTGTCTACTATTTAGTTAAGTAATTCTTGCCCAAATTTGATAGGCTACATTTGAATTTAAATTTTGTTAAAGCGAAAAATTACTAGAATTCCATTTAAAAATCTATAAATAGTGTAAAAAGTAAGAGAGAAAAAGAAATTAAAAAATTTATTTTGTTGAATGGTATGTATTTAATATATGTATTTTAGTAAAATGGAAATTTTAGTAAAAGAATCCAAACGACACTAATGATTAGATGATCCAACAAACACATGACATGTGTTATTTTACATATTTGTAATATTTTTTTATCATTATTATTATCATTATTGTTGTTGTTATTGTTATTGTTAATCACATAATCAAATATAATTCGACAGATGTGATTCAATTGGGTTCAAATCAAAATAAAATTTCTTATGGTTGGAAGTTTTATGTAATAAGGTTGGTTTATTATCTAATTGGGTTGTTATTGTTCAAATCTTCTCAATTCTACGTATGCCTAATTAATGATGACTTAGTTGTTACTATCGATATTAACCCTTTAGTCCACAATGAATTTTTTTATCCTCTTTTGAGATTTAGTTAATAACTTTAATCTCCTCCCAATTTTGCGAATTGAACTAATTTAGTTATAATGATGCACTTACAATTGCTTAATTTGAGAAGCAGATAACTAATTATCAAATAGCCGATCGAGTATATGCAAGATTATGAAGTAAAATATGAAAGTTTAATAGATAATTCTTATCTAATTATTGTTTAGTCACCCTAAAGTATGTGCTTATGCCAAACGACATATGATCAAGACAAAAAGGAAAAGCTTCCATGAAATGTTAATTTTTATATTGTCGTACTTAAAATTAGTCACTGATTTAGAGTTAATAATACTAATGTAAACCAAAAGAAAAATTTTGAAATTAGGATTTTTATTTTTTAAAAAATAGAGCTGTATTCTAAGGCATCTCAAAAAAATAAACACACACGGTTTGTAATTATTAAACTAAAATACTATCAACAAGAAAGGTTAATTGTTGTCATACTACTTTTTAAGTTTATTTTGGAAATTTTATTCATGTAGAACAATGATCTCAATCTATACGGATTTGGAAATACATCACCTATTTATTGCATTATGTATTGATTATTGATGCCAATACACATATTAAGTCGCATGAACAACTGATAAATACATTTTTTTTGTAGCATCTTACGGACTCAATCCATAAATATAATATCCCATTTTCTAGTAAATGAAATGAACATACGACATTTGTGGTATTAAAATAATTCTTTAAGACCTCTTGTGGCCTATAGGAGGGGGTTAAGTATGTGCACGTAATTTCATGTGCACCACTTGAAAAATAATAAGTTAAGGCTAAAAGGATGTGCAATAGCACATGCGAGTTTGAGTAGAAGAGAATATAATCCTCACATCGATTGAGAAAAGTTATTCAAACAACTTACAAATTAAATCACTTTTTCTTGTTAATATATAATCCTTTTTTTTTTTTTTTGTGATATTGGAGTCAGAGAAACAGTATTGCCCTTTAACACAATCAATCAAAGTATATATACTTTCAGTCCAAATATTTTCAAACCATTTTATGTGTAATTTTATTTGGGGTAGAAATATGCATGGTTGTCATGGACGAACTTAACCATCAACATCGTATTATTTATTGTCGTATCAATTAATACAAAAACAAATACCAATTCTTAAACGAAGTGTTTCCTAACAACTCTGGTCCCCTCTTATCCGTTAGACTCCTAGGGTGGGTCACCTTTTTGACATTAATATTTTAGTCAAACTCTGGCCTCTTCAACCCAAACTTAAAATTCGTAGAAACATATTAATTGGTAAGTTTCATGAACCTTTATGATTCATGTATGTACGTACATATTAGCACTTGTAATTGAAAATAATTTTTCACATATAGCAAAAATTAACTAAAAAAATATTTCTTACAAATAGACACGCGCATATACACATATATAAATGCATATATACAAATATGTGTATGGATGTGTAAATTGCATCCAAAAAATAGATAACAATTATTCCATATATGTGTGTATGTATTAATACCAATCAGGAAAGATCAATCAGAAAATTTAAACACGCACTGAAAAAAAAAGGACAAAAAAAACATGGACAAAGCAAAACTCCAAACCTTCATGCTTGTAGCTGATTCCAGCGTGTGTGTATATACGTATATATATATAATTGTACATAAATGTAATAATTAAGCACTAAGCAAGGTCGTGGAAAATAGGATCGTTGAGGAGCTCAGACCACATTTGAGCACCGCCGTAGCCGGACGGGCTACAAGCGTCCACCACGTTGTTGCCAGCAGGAGTTCCTGACACCGGAGCCACTGCAGATGGAGTTGATGAAGGTGACGTGTTAAATGGCATCATCCACGGCGAAGAAGACCCGGGCGAGATCTCCCCACGGCTGAGCACCGCTCCAAAATCAGAACCCTCGGCCATCGCGGCGGAGCCGCCCTTGCTTAATGAACAATTCTGAGTAGTAACACCGCGTGGGGCAGCTTGTAAATCAGGCAAATGCGGGAAGCCGGGCATGGACTCTTGGAGAAAACCGGAAGCAACCTGAGACGGCGGCCGGGCTTCCAGGAGGCTCAGAATGGACGAAGAGGCGTCGTTGAGAGAATTCAGGAGACCGAAAGTTTCCATGTCTGCAGGAGCAGTATTGTTTGGGAAAGTGGGCGACGATGGTGAGAGGGTCTGGAGGAGAGCGTCGAGGCTGTGGTTGAGGCGGAGGGCATGGTCTTCCGGCCACGACGGATTGTCGAGAAGGTTGGCCAAGGCGATGAGCTGAGGGAGGGTGGAGAAAAGGTCGGTGCGGGGGCGGTGGGTCATGGGATCGAATCCCATCTGGATCAGCTTCTTCTTCAGATGAGTGTTCCAGAAGTTCTTTATCTCATTGTCCGTTCTCCCCGGCAGCTGACTTGCTATTGTAGACCACCTTAATTTCCAAAAAAAAAAAAAATGAATCTTACAATTTATTTCATATTTTTTTGGGATATATTTATATATGATTATAGGCAAATATTTTAAAACACAGAGAGACAAGATTATGGATTAATTATATGTGACAGTACATGTAATAAAAAAACTTGGAAAAAAACAATTTGAAAAGAAATTAAATCAAGGTGAATTTGTCATCTATATCCACATCTGTACATACATACTGTATTTATTTTTGGGTCAAAGGACAATTTGAAAATTGAAAAAGAGGGATTTTAAATCAAGTATGAATTATATACCAAATTGAATATATGGACAAAGCAAGAGGACATGTCATCTTGATGCAACCTCTTGTAAAGGTTCAATCACACACACACACACACACACACACACACACACACGTGTATCAGCGTGTGATTGTATACACACACAGGGGGGGAGCTAATTACTTGTTGCCAAGAATGGCATGTAGATTGAGAATGGTTTGTTCTTCTTCTTGACTGAATTTGCCTCTCTTGATGTCTGGTCTCAAATAGTTAGTCCAACGAAGCCTGCAACTCTTTCCACATCTGTTTAACCCTTTAATCAATAACCAAAAGAAAACCCACACTCATTAGTTACAGAAATTGTTGCCCATTTGAATAATTCTATCTAGGATCCATATCTGAAAATCAAAAGCAAATCGCAGAATCATGGGCTGATCAAAATAAAGAAATCAAAGATGAAAATAAACTCTCTCTCTCTCTCTCTCACACACACACACACACATACCGGCAAGTTTAGGGAGGGCTCTCCAGCTACCATGGCCATGCTTCTGGATGTGTTTGATGAGTTTGTCATCTTCTTCAGGAGTCCAAGGGCCTTTCTTCAACCCACTCTCATCACAGCAAGGAGACCTTCCCATTTTCTTCCCTGTCTCTCTATCTCTCTCTCTGTTCTTTTGTCACACCCACTCTTGTTTCTATATGTCTCAACTAATTAATTGGTCTTTCCTTATGATTTGGGTTGCCTTCCTCGAATCCTACCAAATAGCAGCAAGTCTCACTAACTCTATTTAGCCCTCTTTTTGTCCTCTTCTTCTATGCCTATGTATCAAATATATATGGGCCAAGCTTGGGAGTCCACTGAGAGGAAATTATGAAAATGCCCCCTTCAAACTCTGAATTTATGCCACATTATTTTTTGTCAATGTAGTAATATATATATATATATATGTAGGACTCGTTAATGTACAGCCACCACGTGTTTGTTATGTGGCAGTTATAGATAGTCATTATGTATTGACAGAAATATAAAAACCGATGGGATAAAAGGGAACAAAATGAGACACAGGATTTGATTTAATACCGATAGAGAGCCTGGATGAGAAGATCACTCACTTCATTCTCAAATTTCAAAAGTAAATCACGTAAAAAAGTTGGCAATTTTACTCTATTTGATTTTAACAAAATTTTAAAATTTTTAGAACTTGCATAGAACCAACTGAAGACGTGACGTGCTACGAACTCTTCTTACATATTACATGTGTGTATCATTTATAGTTTGATTGATTAAGAAATTTTGCCACACTATTTATGTACAACATGTACTAATGTTGAAATTGAGTGAAAATGGACATTGTGCGTTAGAGCAAGCAGTATTAATTTTAACCTTAATTAATGGAATTCGTTGTAGACCTTCAATTTTGGGCAATGCTCAAACATATAAAATGCTAATCATTTGGTTTACTTACTAGCTTAGGCACATGATCTTACAGACAGAAAACCCAAAAAAAAAAAAGACATGATTACTTGAGGACAACTCATCCAGATCATAAACAAATAGAAGAAAACACGTTTGTGAAACTGGAGTTAATAAATCGCAATCTCCAATACATGGGCAATTAGGGGAATTTACATCATCAACCAGAAGGGAAAAATAGCAGAAAATGTTCATAGTAAATTAGAAAGCCATCAAATCGGCAACATGTGGCGGCTGCTTTTTGGTCAGAGCGGAGACACGTCCCATGCACGCAACGGGGAACAGCCTTTCGTCACTGATTGCATGTCGTGCATGACATTTCTTTAAAAAATCTACAGTGCCGTAAGGTCTCGTATTTACCCCAAAATAAATAAACAAATGTAATGGCTACGTTGGTTTCCATTTTACAAACTATTTATCTCTCATTTAACAAATCAATTTTTTTATTATATAAATTTTATTTAAATTTAAATTTAAAATTTTTACTTTTTTATCTTACTTAACTAGCTAATAATTTTTCATTTATTGTACATATTCACAATCAAATCAACGCTCATTTCTATAATATTTCTACTCTATTCATTTTTTTATTAACTTATAAACTTATGTATTATCACACAATTCAATCATTATTATACATTAACTATATATAAAAATAATTTTTTATCCAATCAAATCTTACAAATCAAATATAATTTTCATCCCCACTCAAATCACCCAATTTTTCCTCCCATGTCCAAATTTATGTCTATTTATCACCGTTTCAAAATCTTATAAATCAAACATTTATCATACAAATTTTATTCAAATTCAAATTCAAATTTTTCTTTCTCTTTCCTTTTATAACTAACTAATAAATTTTAAATCATTATATTTATTCACAATCAAATCAACACCTAACTATCTCTATAATTTACCTACCCACATTCATTTTTATTACCTTGTAAACTTATACACTATTATATTATCCAATTATTGTTTCATATTAAATATATATATATATATATATATAATTTTTCTACCCACTCAAATTTTACAAACTAAATATAATTTTCATTCCTAATCTCTCTCCATCCTTATTAGAAAACAAACTCATTGTGATGGCTTCTCCATTTCTGAAAGTAGTTGCCACCTTCGGCTAGGATGCATGCACCCCGTCAACACGGAATATTTAGCTTTCTACAATTACTCCGCCAGTTACTGATTAGAACAAGTTTAATTAATAAAAGTAAAAAGTAAGACTTCAAAGTTTAATATTATTACCAGTTATAGTTTGATTATTATTATTATTATTATTATTTCTTTTTTTTGTTTACTAGGAGGAGATGGAATGTGAAAATTCTTGGACTGGATGGCGCCCAAATAATCATATTCTAAAATTATTTCGAAACCATTTATTATGAAGGATTGAATAGAGAGTAAACACGCGCGGGCGCACTCTTTTATTTATCTAAAATTCAATGGTTAGCTAATGATAATGGATAAGATGATAAAATGAAAAAACGTTATTTATATTTCATATAAGGGTTAATTATCCCACCCTCCCCAGATGTTTGAGTTAGACAGACACTTACTCTCAAGTTTTACAAATTACAGTAACCTCTTTTTATATTGAACATGTTAACTAAAATTTGACGAAAATTGATGAAATGATCAAAATGCCCTGATTCAAATAATATATTTGGAATAAATAACAAATTTTGAAGTTGTTAATGCTTATAAAATATAAAATCTTATTTTTCATTTTTATGAAATTTTAAATTTATTTTTTTGAGTTAGAAAATAATTTTTTTGCTCTTATAAAATAAATCTTAAAAATTATTTTTTTTGTTTTAATTATAAATTAGAAACAATTTTTCTATGTGAAAATAAATGTTAGAGGTATGCCCTTTGTCATGAAATATTTAAGATATATAAAAATTTTAAATTTAAAAAATTATTTCACAAAATATAAATTATAAATTTTGAAATATTTATTTTTTAATTTATTGTCTAAAGATCTTAAAAATTTATTTTCTACCTTAAAATTTTTAAATTTGAAAATATAAATTTAAAATTTTTAATTTTTTTAAGAGATTGAAGATAAGGACTTATATTTTTCTAAAAAAAAAATATAAATTTCAAATTTTATAATATTTCCCAACAATGCTATCATAACAATATAAAAAATGTATTTTATGAAATTATAGCAAGATAATTACAGCACTCTCCCCTGATGTTCAAACTTTTTACATAACATCCCCTTATAAAAATTTGGTCAACCTGCTCTAAAGTAAATCAAAGATAAAATTAAATTTTCACATAATTTTTTTACTGACGTCATTATTTTTTGGCTTGTCGAATCGACTAACTTGTTAACTAAAGAAATAATTTAGCGGTCCGTGTAATTCTTTTTACCTGATGAGAAATCACTGTATATACTCCTAACATTAGAAAGGGCCGTGTCATCCCCCCATTATATAATACAGAAATCAGCAAATCAATTAAATTACATGTTATTTATTGTGTGTGTGTGTGTGTGTGTGTGTTTAAATAAATTATGTGCTCAGATATCATCGAAAAACTTTGCTTCTCCAAAGAAGTGAAAACCAAAGTAAGATGGAGATCGACATGAAGAGACAGTGACCCTCTTTCCATTTCCATTTGTCATTTTGACCATTGAGAGAGATCTCCAGGTTAGAGAAGAAGTTGGTGCAGCAAACTTTCGTGTATTATTTATTTTCATCCCCTATATCGGATCTAAATAAGAAACGGAGAAAAAACTAGACACACACAAACATACGAACGAACGAACAAACAACACACGCAACCCCTCAATTATTTCACCTACCATGACTTTTGTTTATTTATTGTTCTTCATGCCTTTATCCTCAATGAAGCCATTTTCGATATTGTTTCCATTTTAAGATATAAGTAGGGATTGGATTTCTACACCGAATGTTGGGGCTATCGATTCGAATGGTAATTCGAGTTCTAAGTTAAGTCGAATAAGAGATTAAGTTTGAAGACAAATTTAAAGTTCAAACTCGAATTCCATTATATTTAAAAATATTTTTGAACCTAATTAGATTCTAATCAAATTACTTGATTGATTTGTTAACACCCCTTTAATTTATTTACTTCTATACTGAGTTATTTTAACTAGTACTAGGCCATAAAATAATTACGACGAACTAATAGTAATGTCCTGCTTTATGTTAAAATGATGTTTATAGAACCCTATCCATATGATAAATTACCCTCAATATGGGCAAATGCTTTTCCCTAATTCTGTTTGCATAAAACAACAGAATATTACGTTGAATTGTATGGAGTTATTTTATATGTCTGAACATTATGACAGAATATAAGAAGGAAATATTTGTCATAGAGATGGAAGTCAGCAACTATCGGTAAAAATATGGTTGAAACATGAGAAAAATTAGCATATTAATCAAAGACTTCACCCAAATTACGTACATATGTAACAGAGAAATTAACGAAAACATGTAATATTGAATCCAATCATTCCAAAGATATTGCAGACAGGTTGACGAAAATTTCCAGGTTGAAGTATTATACTATGCTGGTACTAATTTAACAAATGCCCAGATGACCATTGAATTGGAAGATTCAATCTATTCATGGAAAATGAAATAATTAATTATTGATTTACTTGACCTTTTCAAGAGAAAAAGGAGTATTGCTAACATCCATAATGAATTTATTTAATTTGAGGTAAAAATAATCGAAAATTGCATAAACCATACGTACCTAACAAAATATTACTATATTCATTGCAAAAATTTTGATTTCTTAAACATTACAATGAATAATCACCTCATTATCAGATAAAGTCTCATATATTCTACATTTAGTTTTTATAGTTAAAAGAAAATCACATTATCTTATCTTTAATAATTCAATTTATTTAAAGGAAAT
The DNA here is from genome assembly GCA_019155195.1 of Avicennia marina. Taxonomy (NCBI): domain Eukaryota; kingdom Viridiplantae; phylum Streptophyta; class Magnoliopsida; order Lamiales; family Acanthaceae; genus Avicennia; species Avicennia marina. The sequence goes on along the minus strand of CM032754.1, from coordinate 12,312,336 downwards.
GAATTTAATTAAAAATTTTGAAATTTAGCTTTACGAGTGTAAATTTTTGAATTAGTTCTCCAAAATAATTTTACTATAATTACTCATATTTCATGACATAACACCTTGCGTAAATGGAAAGATCAATATTAATACTAACCAAATTGCCTAATTAAGGAAAATTGGATTTTGAAGAAAAGTTTTTGAATATATGCATCGGACATGAATAAACCAAAAAATAATATAAAATAAATTATATCAACAAAACCTGATCATCTCATTAATTATGATGTGATCAAATCATTAATTTGATATTTTTGTTATAAATGCATATAGTCAAATATCAAGGGTACAATTGACCATCAGGCACGCTAGCTCATATGTTTATCTAAATTAGTCCAAAAATTGAAAGTCCAAATCTTACTTCACCTATACCTGTCTGTACCTAAACTGGACTCTAATGTGTCAAAATCAATAAAACAATTATCAATCAAGTCCAAGTATATAGCAATGACGTGTGAATTTCGAACCAAAGGAACCAAAATCTCCTCCCTGTCCCCTTTGACAGCACAGAAAAAATAACAAGCAAAGGACAGAAGAAATTAATAATTCCAAACCCTATTTATTAATTATTTAAAAACTCTTTCTGGAATTATCTTTGGCAATACTTTATTATGGGAAATTGAATTTCTTGCTTAAGCAGGCGCGTTTAATTACTCGGATAAGATTGACCAATTCTAGATACGTTTTAGGTCATCTAAATTTTGCTTTTCCCTAGTAGCAATCTATATACATACGTGTGTGTGTATATATATATATATATGTAATTAAGTTCACTGAGATTCAAATCCAAATTTATTTATTGTGTTAGTTTTAGTTAATCTATATATGTTGCTTGTTAACAGTGAAATATAAATTTAACAACAATCACAAATATCTTGACAATTGATGCCTATATAACCAACCCATAAAAGAATTACATTTAATTTTATTAGTATATTGATTAAAAATTCATCAAAAAATGACAAAGAAAATTATATATGAGGGAGAGGGACAGACGGAGACTTCTTCTTTTTTCTTTTCTTTTTTTTTTATATAATTTTTCACACTTCTGTACAAGAGATATAAAGTGGCATTTGGTTTGCACAATAAAATCAAATTTAAATTTAAAAATTAGTCTCTTAAATTTGAGATGAGATCATTCATTGCAATATATCTATTTGGTTCAACACGTGAAATGAGCATCATTAATAAAATTGATGTTTAGTTTGCTGGCTCTTTAATTATGTACTATGATAAATTTCTAATTTTAATCTTTACTAGAACAAAGTTAAAAAAATAAACAATTGAAAATAAATTTTGCATGTGTAATTTATTTATAAATTTTATATTGTTATTAATTATAATATGTTTGTAAAATTCTTATTTAAATAATAAAAATAAAGAATATTCTAAATTAAACAATATCTAAAAGTAAAAAATAAATATAAAAAGGATTTGAAAGAAAAGTAAAAGCTATACATTAATATAAAAAGCAAAAAAGAAAAAAAGAAAAAATTGATTAATTTAAAACCCTAAAGTATAATTTGAAAGTATAAACAGTTTGTATGAAACTTTTAAAAATAAAATAAAAAAGAAAGATGAAAAGACGTTAAAAGGAGAATGAAAAATAAAAAATAAAAAATATCAAAAGATAAAGAAAAAATAAAAATTAAGAAAACAAAATGATTGTAGTTAGTAAGCCAAACATAAGGTATAGGGAAAAATGAAAGAAAAATAACAAAACATAATCAATGTAAGTAAAAATGAATTTTAAAAAAAGACTAATTCAGTAATTTTACATTTAGATACTGAATTATATCGTGTGTGTGTGTCTGCGTGTATTATATTTATCAAACTAATATAACTTACATAATTTAAATAAGCTATATGGAAACCAAATTTGAATTTTGCTTAAAACTCTCCATCTTACCAAGGATTGGTGAATCTCAAATTTTCATGTTTGATTATCAAATTTGGATTTTGATCACTAATTTATTTTCCAAATATTTTCTTTTTGTTTTCTCATCAAAAAAGAAAAATTAAACAAAGAAATATTTTTAGTGTTGGAATTATTATTGTCTATCCCAAAAAAGAAAAGAAAGAAAAATAGAACCAAGAAAATTAACTTATTTTGACCTTGCTAAACTTCAAAATAGTTGATGTCGTACCAAAATCAATTAGTCGCAGAAAACATAAGTATTTTCAAGATTCAATCATTGTCCCTACGAAATTAAATTAAAGACACATTGTTCCTATAAAAATACATCTTTTCTTAAAATATACCCATTTATCAATTGCAAGCTAAACACTGTCGGCAGGAATGAAATGAACCCTCACAAATATCAAAATAAATAGGTAAATAAATAAATTTGTCACTCTAGCTTCTTTTTCGTACCTTAGACTTTTTACCATCCTCTGCAAGTTAGTTAGCATTTTCGTTTCTTAATTGTATATAACTATCAAATCTAAGAATTGTATAAGAGAAAAGAAACAATAACTAAATAAAAAAATAAATGTGTTGCTTGTTCTAGTAAGGTTGGTTGTCGGATCGAGGGAAGGACAGGGACAAAATCTTTTAAGTATTTAATTAGTTAGTTAAGATGATAATTAAATTAATGATATATATAATGGTTTCTTTTGGTGTCAGCTAGACAACTGATTTGCTTGGTGAGATGGGTTTCTACCCAATACGTGTCTTAAACTTATGTCTCACCACACGCACACACATATATCTATTTAGACACGCTTTCAATTGATACCACACAATACGTGTTTATTTCTATTGCTTTCAATCAGAAATAAATAAATGAATGAATGAATGAATTTTCAATTGGGAGGACAATGGATTGGGTTTGAGATTCGTATTCCCAAACTCTAATACCTGCTGGGAACAATTTCAAGGACTTGCTTTTGCCGAATCTGCCTTACTTCTACTAAAATCAGATCACATATTTCAATTATTTAATATGTAAAGTTTTTCTCTTTTTCTCTATTATTTTTATACATTTTCTTAGAAAAAGCACAGTAAAAAAACTCAAAAATCAAAACAAACATACCTGTGTAATTAAAAAAAAAAAAAAAACATGACATATTAAAAGGAATGGAAGGATGACAACTGAATCAGGAGTCCTGACAGTACTTCGAAGTGCTGATGTGTAGCCTATGTGGACAAGAACAGTTATGAACTGAAGTCAGCTGTCTGATCTATTGGTTAGCTCTTCGTAGCTGTTTGTGATGGCTCTAGCATAGTAACTGATTAGAAAACTACTTGCCACACACACGCGCGCGCGCACACAGATATACATGTATATGTATAGCTGTCAAAACTGATATTTGTAATTAATTCATTCATCAAAACTGATATTTGTAATTAATTCATTATAGCTGTCAAAACTGATATTTGTAATTAATTCATTCGTTTCACCGGATATCAAGAATCTCTTTTTTGTGAATGGCTTTTGTCCATTCATTGATGTGATTTATCATAGTATGAGAGCTACGGTGACTTGAAATAACAAGCTTCAACTCGGCAATTTCTTTCACTGTTGATAGTGATCCAAGACACAGGGCGCTAGGCTCAAGAAATTCAATCAATCAACCACACTTCAATCAAGGAACTGAAGATGTTGGATCACTTTCTCATATTCACCCTCGAGATAACCATGCCACTTTAGTCATCACACCAAAGCTCGAAGGGATGAACTATCTCACCTAGAGAAGATCTTTAACATTGGCTTTATCAATTAAGAATAACCTAGGTTTTGTAGATCTAGGTATCATGGATCTAGATGAAAATGATGCAACTCATGTTGCCGGTCTACTACAACGATCGGATAGTATCGTGACAACTCAAATCCATGAACCATTTGCTAGCCTCAACTATATTCTACATCAAGCGTGCCTCACAAATTTGGCAAATCCTCCATAGAAGATTTTCAAAATCAAATAACAATAGAGTGTACAAGTTATAAAATGACCTTTGTAGCATCAATCAAGCCATAAGGTTAGTTGTTTCTTACTATATTGAAATAATGAAGATTTGGGAGAAGACAATGCACTGTACACTACCACTTCACTACTTTTGTGGATGGTGTAATCCTAACTGTTTCTAGAGGTATGTGAATCTGTAAAAGAAAAAGTAGGCTTACAAGTTCTTGTACCATTTGGCTAAGACTTTTGTAGCCAACAAATCCTAACTCTTGAAACAGAGGCCTCTCCCACCCTACAATGCAGTCATAATGAAGGAGGAACAGAAAGTCTACACACTCTCACATCAAAGCTAGATTGAGGCATCTGAAATGAATGTGGCCTTAAGAAAAAAGGAGAAGAGACCAAAGATGACTTGCTCACACTATGGTAAGAAAGACCATGCGAACGAAAAGTGTTATAGACTTATAGTTTTCCTATAGACTTTAAATTCACTAAGAACAAAGGAAAGAATACTCGTATGACAGTAAATCAAGCATGTTCAGAGGAAAGGAAGGGTGTGAGATTAAAAGGTAACAAGGAGAAGGTATGCTTGTCCCAAGAGTAGATAGTAAATTAATGGCCCTCTTGAACTCACAAGGTATTACTAGGTCCAAAGAGGGGACTTCACAAAATTAGGAAAGATAAGAGCCATGCTCAGTCAATTCTATAACACAACAACAATACTCAAATTTGTAGGTACATGTTCTTAAAATACCTATTTTTGCCTAATGATTTATACAAATCTTAAATGTTCTATCATGTCACCATTTGAGTCATTTTCTAAGATAGTGGATACTAGTACAACAGATCACATATGTAATAACTTGAGCCTTTTCCATTCCAACAAACTTGTAAACATGTTTTTTAGGTTGCCAGATTGTTCCAGGTTTCCATTTAAACATATAGGCTCAGTTTACTTGACTGATTCTGTTGTCCTTCACAATGTGTTATTTGTCATTACCTTTAAACATAACTTCTTATCAGTTAACAAACTTGTCAGGACTTAAAATTGTTGCCTGATTTTTTATTAAAAAATATGCGACATCTAGGTCTAAATTACCATGGATGGAGATTGTGTTAGCTTAGCTTAAGCATGGTTTGTTTTCCTTGGAACAAAAAGGAGGTCCAATTAGCATATGCTTGAACTAAATATCTATTGAACATGCTACTGTTAAAATGAGTAACTTCAGTCATTCCCCATAAACACCTGCTCTAATGATTCTTTTTGATGTGTGGCAATATTGATTAGGTAATGCATCTCATTAGTCTTTAGAAAAGATACAAGATACCTCACCTTTTGTATTTGTCATGCTACACAAGATTTTTCAAATTTGTCCTAAAGTCAAACCAAAACAACTGCCATTGTTAGACCATGTAAAAACTAGTAATAAAGCATTTGAGCTCATTCATATTAATATTTGGGGCCCTTATTCCATTTCTACAATTGGTGATTTTCATTACCTCCTAACTATTATAGATGACTTTACAAGATGTACATGGACATATTTAATGAGACACAAAAAAAGATGGCATACATCTGATCCTAGCCTTTCACAAACTACTACAAACTTTGTTCAATACTTAAATTAAGACCCTTATGTTAAACAATGTGCTTGAGCTAACATAGTTATCGCTCTTCTTAGAAAGCGGCATTGTTCATCATTTCTGTTGTCCTGAAACCTCCCACCAAATTGCAGTGGCGGAGAGGAAATATCAACACCTTCTCACCATTGCAAGGGCATCACTGTTCCAGCTATACTTGCAAATAAAGTTCTAGGGTGAGGCAATGCTTACAGCTATAGCATCTAAACCTTTGAATTACAAAACACCCTATCAATGTCTTTTTGGTTGTGAACTAGATTATGGGCAACTCAGAGTGTTTGGTTCACTAGTCTTTGGTTCCACCTTAAGAAAGGATGGAACAAAATTCACCTCTCAATCTGAGAAATACATTTTCATTGGTTATCCAGTAGGGATGAAGGGATTCAAGTTGAATGATATGGATACTCAAGAAACTTTTATGTCAAGAGATGTCTTCCATGAATATGCCTTTCCCTAAGAAATATCAATCCTTGATCAATTCTCCTAGTGACACCATCAATCCATCCATATTCTTTAATCATGATTAGTGATAATGTATCAAATGTAGTTTTTGCAATGATCATAACCTAAAGTATGATCAATCAGTCAACCATTCACCATCGGGGAATGACACTAGTAGAGATAAGGCTGTGTAGCAACAACCACCATACACTAACAATGATGAATCACTTGCATAACAAGAGAGTGAACTTTTAAGTCCAATATTGATCAGCAAATTGTTGAGTATTAGAAAACTTCCCACATATCTTAAAATGTATCAATACAACCTACCCCATTCAAACTAGCCAAAGCGGACCAGTGATCATCCTTTTACTAATCACTTGAGTGCATAAAGACTAGCCTTTAACTATCTTTGTTTCCTTGCCAACCTGAACAATATGATTGAACCATCATCATATGTTGAGGCTGTGAAGGAGACTCATTAGAGAAGGACAATGTTAAAAGTGTTTCAGGCTCTAAAAGAAAATGGGACATGGGAAGCTATAAAGGTCCCAAGGAACCAACACATTATTAGGTCTAAATGGGAGTACAAAGTAAAGATGAGGTCAAATAGATCAATTGAAAGGCACAAGGCAAGATTGGTCGCAAAAAGATACAACCAACTTGAAGGATTTGACTACCATGATACATTTAGTCCAATGGCAAAACAAACCACTGTAAGGTTATTCTTTGCACTTGCAGCAATGTTTCGGTGCAGTTTGAGATAATTGGATGACTATAATGCATTCTTAAATGATAATTTGGATGTGAAAGTATTCATATGTCTACCAAAGGGTTACACTTTGAAGGAAAACATCAAGTGTAGCATGACAAAAATGGTGGCATGTAGGCTAAGGAAATCACTCTATGGATTGAAGCAAGTCTCTAGACAATGGAATCCGAACTCGTACAGGCACTTTGAGATTATGGATTCATCCAATCAAGAAATGATTACTCCCTAATCATCAAGGGTGGGAAAAATGGGGAGAGAATTGCATTATTGGTGTATGTTGATAACATTATTGTTGAAAGCAACAATCGAAAAGAGATTGACAAGGTTGTGAGTTACTTCGAATTCAGATTTAAGGTAAGAGACTCAGGAACACCTAAATACTTCTTAGGTATTAAAGTGGCAAAAGGAAGGGAGGAAATAGTTGCGTGCCAGAGGAAGTATTGCCTTGACCTTCTAGCTAATTATGGGAAGCTTTGAGTAAAGGTGGCTAAAACTCCAATTGAAATGAATCACCACATGAGTAGGGATGATGGAGAGCTGTTGGAGAATGGGACAACTAGTTGGTAAGTTGATTTACTTGACTTACCAAGCTTAAAATAGCTTATAGGGTGCATGTGCTATCTCAGTTCATGAGCAAGCTAAGGAGACCACACCTAGAAAGTGCATACAAGATCTTGAGATACCAAAAGAAGGCTCTAGGGAAAGGGATTATGATGCACAAGGATGGAAGCATGGAGATTAAGGCATATGCTGATAATGATTAGAGGGCATGTCCTAATTCAAGGAAGTCAGTGAGTCGATGATATATTTTCTTTGGTAGAAGCCTGATTAGCTAGAAATTTTAGTGGAAAGGAGTTCCACTGAGGCAAAATATCGATCCCTTGCATCCTATGTATGTGAGACTGCTTGGATAACCAACTTGCAAAATAAAATTGAAGTGGAATATAGAAAGCCTATGATAGTGCACTGTGATAACAAAAGTGCCTTGCAAGTGTGCAAGAATCCCACACATCATAACAGAACAAAGCAGTTTGACTTAAACATTCACTTTATAAGAGAAAGGGTGCAAAATGAAAACTTAGAAGTATGAAACATTCCAAGTAAAGAGCAGCCAACAAATATTTTAACCAAGGGGATCTGCAAAGTACAATTTGACATCAACCAATCATTATTGTATATCTTATATATTTATAAATAAACGAATTCAAATAAATAATATTATTCATCCCATCAAATCTTCATTCTAAACATATCACTTATCCAAACACAACTCTCACCAAACGTCAATCATCACCAGAACACCCATTCCAAACATAGCCTTTGGTTTTAAGATTTTGATGAAATGAAAATTTTGATTTATTTGAATAAATGTATGAAATATATAATATTTGAATAATGTAACAACATATAGAGATAATGATTAGATATTATAGTGTAAATATATAAATACTAGTATATGTATGTGTGCATGTATATTGATTTGATTGTAAATAAATTTAATGGTTCAAAAATAAATAATTAGTTATATATATATAATAGATAAATTTTGAATTTGAATTTTGATAAAAAATTTATTGGATATTATATTTAATTGTAAAGTTTGATGAGATGATGAGAGACTAAAAATAGTGTTTCAAACACAGCCAAAGCAACTAATATCAGCCCTTAATGATAAATTATTAAATTATTTTTATTGTTTCTCTTTTTGATCTTATTTTTTAACTTTTTTCTCTACTCTCAATGAAAATTTAACATTTTTTGCTTATTTCCTATCACCTCTAATTTTATTTTTCTTCTTCTTATAAAACTTTTAAATATAATTTTATTCTTCCTTTTAAATTTCTATAAAATAATAATTTTATTTTTATAGTCAATAAAGTTAATTAATTTTTTAAATGAACACACACACATTGGAGCACAGTTCTTACTAATATAGTTGTACATATTATTCTCCTAATAATCGAACGGTAGACAGGCAAAGAATCAAATAGTGAGCTTTGTCTCCACTCGTGATTTTGACAGACACCCTTTCTAACCATAATTATGCATTTCATTAAAATTTAATAAATTGCAACCAGCTTAAAAACAGTATAATCAAACTACAATTAGGCGACAAAATAGAATATATCCCTATTAGGATGTATCACACGTGAAGGCGTATATCGAATGACTCTTAACCAAATATATTTATCAATAATATTAAGCAAGTTATTTATTTATTTAAAGGGTATTTGGTTAAGAAGCTTATTTTTAAAAATTCATAAGATCAATAACTTATGAGTTTGTAACATCTTATCTGGAAACTAATAACTTATAAGCTACTTTATCAACAAATTTATTAAACAATTTTGAGAAGTTTATAAGTTTCTTTAAACAAGTAATTAATCTAATCTAAGGATTAGTAGACCAAAAAACCTTGTTGAAAGCCATAGAAAAACACGTGGGCCAGCAAATATCCAGGCCAATTTTGTGATTAATAAATGTGCATGGTTTGTATCTCTTGTTGGAATCATTAAACACAAGTAAAAATTGCACGCCCAATGCATATGTAAAATTATTTATAAATTATAAAGTAACTGCACTTTAAATGATGTAAATCAAATTATTTAAAACATAGAACAACCCAAAAAAAATTTGAAGAAGGAGAAAATTTGAAGTTGCTAGTTTCAAGTTTACATGAATGTACAAATCACGAAAAGTCGAACAGGTGGCCTGATGAAAATGGGCAGTGTGTGGAAGATGATCAAGCTAGCGGCATTTCCCGGTGCCAGCTGGCACATAATTGCACTTCAAAATTCAGACAAGCACCGTTGGCCGTACCATTTTAGGGTTTTGAGAGAGATGCCAAGACACAGAGGGAAACAGGTGGTGGTATAACGTTGGGCGAATTTTTTGGAAGGTAAAATAAGAAATACTCATTGGAGGGAAGGCTTGTACAGCTTGGCAATCATCTTATGTCATCTGTAGAAACACATGATCCGACAATCAACCAACTTAAATTGATGTCAGACACTAACCAGGACAAATTGTGATCAATTTCCTAGCTACTACGTGTGACTTAATATTAGAATCAAAAGAAGAAGAATAAAAAACGATAGAAAGTCAGAACTAAATTCAAATTAAATCAAATTATATTCATTAATAAATATACCTATACAAAGTACAACTTTGCGCGCGCGCGCACACACACACACACATATATATTAGAGAAAGTCGTACGCTCAATCCGGGTCTAATTTTTCATTTATAAATTATAAAATTATTTTATTTTAAAAAATAAAAATAAAAATAGTTAAAATTAAAAGTATAAAAAAATACTTGAAATGAGAAAAAAAAATCAAGAAAGTTCAAAAAAAATTGAAAAGATAAAAATTAGAAAGAGAACACAAATAAAAATTGATTGTAAGCTAAAGGAAAAAGTGAGAAATAAAAGAATAGAAAAATGAAAATAATTTCAAACAAAAATGGAGGTCTAAGTTTTATTAACTTAACAATACAAGTCCATAGATAGAAAAGAAGTAATTGCTTAATATAAAAAATCCACAAGTACATGCAGATGCTGAGAATATGGTCATCACCCACGCAAATTTCTTGAGGACAAATGCACCAACCAGCCCAGTGAATGACACCAGAATCCGGGATGATCCACCATCCTAAATGCTTTTCCGAAGGCCATGCCATTCCAGGCGGCAACAGTTGCCCAAAGGAGTGGCAATAGCAATTAGGGCCAGCACCATTTTGCCCAAAAGATGGTGGGTTGGCCCTCCGGCGGCGGCACCGCCTGCGCTTGCCATCTCCGACACGGTTTCAAAGCCAAACTTTCTTCAACTTAAATGGATTGACGCGAGCCATTTGACTCGTCTGTATGGGCAAATTCGATCGGTCTGATGATGGCTGAGTCAAATCCTTTGCCAGCACCAACTTTGACATTCCCTAACTACTGCCTTGGACTTCGATGTTTGAGCAATGTTATGTGATGCCCAGTCTGGTCGTACACTAATATTGACAAAGAAAGCTGGCAGCTGGTGGCATCCAGTTCCGGCTCCACCGTGAATGGCCAAATAGTAAAAGGGTCATCGACCTGGATCCACGTCTAAGAGATTTGTTCTAGAACGTCTTTTTACAGAGAGAATTCAACAAGAAAGCAAGTGATCTTTGTTGATGCTGAAATTTTATGTCATCCACTGGTACTTCTGAATTGAGTTAGTGAGTTCAATGTGTATGCATTAAAACCCTGTTTTCAAAATCAGATCGAGCTGCTTAATTCACTGCAAGATGGCCATTGTTATGAGATAAAACTTAAGGGCTATGTTTGTTACCTAATTTTAAACGTTTCGTTATCCCGTTAAGCTTCATATTATTAAATATTTTATACTACAAAATTTTCATTTAAATTTAAACTCAAATTTTTTTCTTTTATAAATATAACATTTTAATTATTTTCTAATTATTACATCATTCATAATCAAATCAATATCTATACACACACACATATATATACATATATATATATTCATACCACAAATATTAATTATTATCCCAACATACTATCACATCATCAAATTTTTTTTACATATTTTATACATTTATAAATAAATTGTATTATTAATCTTATCAAAATTTTCCTTCCAAACATACATGCATCCAAACCCAACTTTCACGAAACATTGTTCATCGCCAAGACACTCCTTCCAAACATAATCAAGAAATCAATGAGAAAAAATAGTGGCTATGTTTGTTTTTATATGTGTTTTTAGGTATATTTTTGCTTAAAATTGTGTTAAAAAAAAAGGAAGGATAAAGAGAAAATTTTAAAAAATGTAATTATCGCAGTATATGTTTTTTAAGTGGCAAAAAACAAAAACAAGCATGGCCAGAATTTCTTAATGGAAAACCTCCAAAGACATGTCTGGAGTGAAAGAAATAAAGATCCAATCGACAAAGGTCAGAAGAAGGGCAAAAATTTTGTGCTCGCCGCTGTGGATTATTCTCATGACTTAATGCTATCATTTATTTCTCTTACACACAAGTGCATGTTTTGTATATTAATATACAAGTAATTTACAACATAGATTAGAATTTTCGTGAGGCTTTAATTTTGATAATAATCTTGAAAGGATCATATTTAAAATGTATTTTTAGCCATTTCAAGAATAAAACCAATACAAGGAATATAGGAACATAAAAATTTTAACAAAATAATCAAAAACAGACTATAAATAAATAAATATGCACACTGGGTTAGTGGCCCAATGAGCTGGCCAAGATAATATGCTTTCCAATTTCACCATAAGATTCAATTGGAGGCTGCTGTTTAAGATGATCATTCCGATCTGAATCTAGATAAAATATCACAAATAAAAAGTGAAAAACTAAATCTCTGTAGACGTTTAGAAATAAGTGGAGTTTTGAATACAATTCAAAACCCAAATGCTGCACGTTTAGAGAAATAGGAACTATGAACTAGATTTTATTGTCAGTATTTATGATGAATGAGATGATGCTGAAACGTTCGGTTTGGAAGAAGTGAATCCAAATAATACAGCAGCATTGCTCCAGCCAGATAAAAGCAATTCAAAAAAGATATGAGACAGAATCATACATTCCCATAGTTAGTTGTTCATCCATCATCAGGGTATATGAGAGAGCTAAAAGGGAAAGAGAGAAAAGAACACGGAAAAATGAGTTTCTTGGCCAACTTCATAGTCAGTGCGACTGATCGACAAGCGGCAAATTCAATTCGACTGCAGCACTTAAAAAGAGATTAGGTTCATCAACCTACTAAGTACATCACCAAGAACACCCCCCCAAAATCACAATGTGATACACAATTTTTAAGAAAAACACACACAGTAATCAGTAATTCTTATTATTTAACCTCACAAAGCCAAGTTTAGAAACCAAGAAGAAATAATTTTCATTTTTTTTTTGCCAAATAAAAGGAATATCGATAATATAATCATCTACAGAAAACAGTAGAATAGATTTTCTCAAACATAGGCAGAATCATACTATATTACAGAAGAATTGGCTCGATACAGGCTGATCATACTAAATTTAGAACTTACAGCAGTTGAAGGGAAAAACTAAAGAAGCTTAAGAGTTGCCACAAAGAAGGTCTAACTAGGCTCAGGCTAATTCCTGGGCTTCTGCAGTTGCCTCCTCTTCTTGTAATTTCTTCAGAGTTGGAGATGGTCTCAGAACAATGCTTTTCTTCCATTTCCTGTCGAATTTTCTTGATAACCTCTTGCTAATTCCTTCTTCCAGTTCCCTCTCCCCTCTTCACAGTGTGCATGCGAGCAATCTGTTATCAAACCATAAAGATAGAGAAGTGGTTAGCATATGAAATATTGTAAAGAACAAAAGGGGTAAAAGATAAACAACAGCTTAAAGTATAAATTAGAGGAAGGGAGGAGGCTGTTACACATGGTCATAATGGACGGAGTCAACCTATAAAGTGGCTGTTGGTTGGGGAGGAGTCTCAAGGAGGGCAAGGGTTAGAAGTAGAATGAAAAGTTTCATCGAGATTTACTTCTTCTCGGAGCATTCCCCCTTCCTTAAGGTGAAACTAGACTGAGGATCAACATTCGAAAAAGCACCAGCAGAGGCTGTACCATTTGTGAGATTAATAAAGTGTTTTTATTGCATTACAATCCTTCATAAAAATAGATTTCCAGAGGTTCTAACTTTACAACCTCAACCAACAGCTTATTGTATCAAACACTCCATCTGACATCTCTAATACTAATCTTAATAGAAGATACAAGCAAATCCAATTTCTCCTAATTTGAACTCTATCCATGTCCTTGTATTCCTATTCTCACTCTGCTTACATCCTTAGTATTCAACCCAGTCATCAACACGGACAATGAAGAAAACGTTCAAACAAGTCAACCGATAATAGGCAGAATTATTTGCATAAGCACATAATTTGAATTAGCCAAGCCCAAGGTGGAGAATAGAGAGGGATATAGTTTGGGGTTATGAATCATGAGGGTGTACGAATTGTACATATCTCTTTATTGTTCAACAATTCCTTCTGCATATTTTGTCACGCCGTATTTGCTTACAGATAAATATGCATTCGCCTTTTCTTCTAATTCATTAGCAAACCTTACACTACTCTGCATATGACTCTACCCATGCAGACATTTCCCAGCAACTAAAAAAAGACAGAAGATATTCACTTGTATACTGATAACCTCAATTGCTAGCAAGAATCCTGTATCCTCCTAAAGAGATAAAATGGAAAGGATAACACAAAAACAACACTTCAAAGCAAAACCAGTGTATCTAATCTAAACAAATATGTGCGCAGAGTTAAATGAAAGAAATCAACAAATTCATCATTACACCACCTAAAACCCTGAAATAGTAGCTAACCAAAATTCCATGGAAGAAGAAAACAAGAATTTAAACAAATATTACACCAAAGAAAAAAAGCACATTCAAATTTCAGGCGCAGAAAACAAAGTAAAAATGATAGGCAGTACCCTTTTGCGCATGCGGCCAAACTCGCTAGACTTGAACTCATTCCGAGCAGAGCGCAGGAGGCGGAGCATCAAAAGCTCTCCTTTGAGGTCTACGATCTCTTCATTTAGCTCTTCCGTGGACTTAGCACTTATTTCCTTCAATTGCTCCTCTCTCTTCGTCATTATCACCACATACGAAGGAGAAGAGCGGACCGAGCAGACGCTGGGGCACAAATGGCCCATCCTAACGCCGTGGAAGGCGGACGAGGAGGCTTTTGCCAGGCTTACCTTGGAAGGGAAGGCGACACCCGATGTGAAGAGGTTTGTCATTCTTTGTTCGGCTTTGCTCTCACTGGATTGCGTTCTTCTTCAGAAGAGGACACTTCTTGCTTCTTTTCGTGTTCCCTTCGGGCCAAAGTCGTTTTACAAGAAGCGCCAATGGCGAGTAGCGAGTATCCAAAGCACGCTTTTCCGAAATAACTACTCTCCGTCGTTCTTCCGATCTCTTTCCCAAATAGGGCGATTTTGTATCCAAAATCACTTCAAAGGGAACCTAATTCCTGTCTCTTTCGCTCTTCCAAATCGTATTGGATTGAGATTCCGTATCCCTGATGATCTTGTGAGGAAATCCAATAGGCACACGTCGAGGCAGAGTAGTTACTCCAAATTGTAATCTTGTAGCGCTCAAATACAGAGAGATATAGGTTGAGAAAGTGAAGGAGGTTAGGATGAAGTGAAGTGGGAGAAAGATGGGAGCAGCGGGTTCGAAACTAGAGAAAGCATTGGGAGATCAATTTCCTGAACGCGAGAGATATTTTGGACTCGAGAACTTCGGAAACACTTGCTACTGCAACAGTGTGCTTCAGGTTTTCGCTGCTGGCCTTGATTCAATTTTTCATGTCTTTGCGTATTTATTTTTTTGGTATATTGTTTATTTATTGGGAGTTATACTATTTATTTGTGTGTGGATGCTGCTTTGCCTTTTTCAGTAGATAATGAAGTGCTTAATGCGAGAATGTATGGAAGCCTGGGCAAATCTCTTCTGCTTTCTATAGATCAGTTGACTGATAGTGATAGTTAAAAGATGCAGTTTTGCATACCGATTGCCAACTGTGATCATGAATTAGCAATAACAGGCACAAATACTTTTAGAAGTTGATATTCTATTTTGATGGAATATCTTATTAAGATGTAAATAGTGCCTGCAAATGCCCTGGCCCCAGCTTAAAATAATAAATAAATAAAGTTGTTCTGTTCTTTTATTTGGTGGTTTGGTCTGTCTGATCCATGAACGGATAATCGAACTCAACGTGTTTCCTAACTAACCAAGGAACTTGAATACAAGGTGTATGCTATTTGCCTGTTTTCACCAATTCTTTAAAATATGTTACTTCTATAAAAGAAATAACACTCGGATCTATAGGAAGACATTATTGTTTGAATACTTGGTTCCTCATGCTTAGTAGTTCTTTTAATGTGGGGAAATATTTAATTCCGTGTTGAACTGTTGGGCTAAGATACCAGCCGCAATTGAATCTTTATCATGTTAAGTATGGGCAATCACCTCCAGTACGAAGGATTTCATGTTTTATGTCTGATCTCCACTCATTCTAGTAGTCCAAAGCAAATGAATGAAAGAATTTCTACAAACAATATGAAGAATTATTTTAGATTTTCCTTTTTAATTTTATTTTGCTCCTTATGCAGGCACTTTATTTCTGTGTTCCATTTCGTGAGCAGTTGCTTGATTATTCAAATAACAAAAACCTTACTGATGCAGAAGAAAACCTCTTGACATGCCTAGCTGACTTATTTTTTCAGGTAAATTACGTTTGAAATTAGTTGACTTTGAGTTGAATTTGTTGGATGAATATACATTATCCTTGTGATAGTTTCTATCTGTTTCTGAGCTTCTTTCATAGTGGTTCTCTACCCTAGATATATTTTTAAGATTCAAAATGTTAGTTTATAATGGAGAAGGGAATACCAGAGTTCTGTTTTTGGTTTGGTTTTGCTTAAACATGAAATTCTTTGTTTAGCACATGGGCAGATAAAGGAATTTATTTGATTTGGCTGAAAATAGAATTGCAACTATTACCATATACGTGTGAAGGGGTAAATCATAAATTGCATTTTGTAAACACTAATTCTTAACAATATGCCAGCACCCTGGAGTTGCATGTATAGTTTTGTATTGCCAACTAGTGAGGTTATTTGGTTAAACGTTGCTCTAAATAACAATTGATTTTATGTGTAGATAACCTCGCAAAAGAAAAAAACTGGTGCCATTCCTCCAAAGCGCTTTGTACAGAGACTGAAGAAGCAAAATGAAATTTTTCGCAGCTTTATGCACCAGGTTTGCTGTAGCCACACCTTATTTTTTTATGTGGATTAGTTTTACAGTCTTAAAAAGGAGGGTTATCTATATTAATGCCATTGACAAGTGACAAAATTAGACATGAGCCTGCCCACTTTGTCAGATACCACGGACATTGATCTGGTTGATATTGCATTTTCTTTTGTAAGTTTATTGTCAGATGCTGAAAGTGAAGTCTTTCACATAATAAAATATTTGAAGTGAACTAATGGTTGAATTCCTGTTATGAACTCAGGCAGCAACATCATATTTTATTGGGAAACTAGCTCATCCTGGGCAATTTTCCTGTCATCAGATGACTGTTCACCACCAATCTGTCAGCATCAGAACCTGATTCCCTATATTTCCCTCAAATGCATATTGTGCTATACCAGACTCCCAAAACCTTGAGATGTAAAAACTCTTTTAAACCTATAGTGGAGATTAGTATTTCATGATATCTGAAATGTTCATTGGTCCTTTTGTCTTTTATTATGCTATCTAAGCTCTACATTTAGCCACATCTTGCACTTATTGTTGCTGCCATCTCCTCTGAATTTGATCCATGTGGGTATTTGTATTGTACTCCCATGGTCGCAGAATTTTTTTTATCTAGTTTGATGGGCATGGGGTTTTAAATGAGAGGTGAAAAGGTGAAAGTTCTGAGTATGTCTACAGAAGATTATCGCCAAAAGTTGTGTTTGCTAGGCAATGGTGTCATATTAATAATTTAAGAGAAATTTTGAGTGAGGAGATTCACTTTAGGAAATGTATCTTATGTTGTGAAATTGTGAAAAGAAATAAGAAGTCACTGATTTCAGACAGAGGGTGTATTTGTTGATATGCTGGGATTTTAGTTGATTGTAGAAGAGTACCATAATGATTTCTTGAATTTGCATGGGCTGGGGTGCTGTGAATCCATTACAAAGCCATTGCATTAGTAGACTGATAAGTTGCGTCATTGTTTTCAAAAAATGTTGGATTATTTCAAATTGTAGAGTGTGCGTTTTAAGCCTTGTTCCTGAATTTTCATCCCATCAAATGTACTCTCTCCGAACATTATACTCATCAAAATAATCCATTTTTTCTCTTTTCACCTCTCACTTTTATGTTGTTCCTATATTTCCATGCCAATCTTTATCCCCAACAAATAGTACATACATCCTGACATGGCCAAAGAATTTTGGAGTCTAAGATGGTGCATACCATGGAGGTATCTCTAACTGACCTGTGTTCATTCAGTGGTCATATTTACTGTTATAGTACATAACTGGGCAAAATTTTTGTTTAATTTATGTTTTAATTTCATGTGTTGAACTGCCACTTTCTCTTTCTCTAACATATCATTCTATGTTGTTTTTCAACTTGCGCCCATCCATGTTAATAATGCTCAAAAAGTGGGCAAAAATGATTCTTTTGTCATGACTGCCTGCTTGTAATTGTCATGCCTGTTATAGGGATTATTTATAGGAGATTGAACTTCACAAAATATATGTTGATAGCTCCACTCTTGCTATGGTGGGGGTGGGGGGGTTAAAGATTTTATGCATAAGCAGCTTCAATCCTTGCTTGGTCACCCGTCCATCATCACGTGGTACCTTGTATAGTCATTTTGATGTTTACTTTGCATGGAAGTGATTGTATTCCTTATTTTAGAAATTTACAGCTTGAGCTTATCCACTCAGCAATTCTTTTCTTTGACGTCTATACTTTCTGTGCTTAGCTGGTTTTTATGCACAATTCATGAACTACCCCCACAATTTAATATTTTTCTGAAGCTGTATGAATTGGTCGCTTTAGGATGCGCATGAGTTCTTGAATTATTTGCTAAATGAACTGGTTGATATACTGGAGAAAGAGGCCCAAGCTGCTAAGAGTGATCAAGAAACTTCCCCTTCATTTGAGAAGGTTGCTAATGGACCAAAGGACATATCATCAAATGGTCCTCAAGGGGAACCTCTGATCACCTGGGTGCACAAGAATTTCCAGGTGAGCTTTGCCTCTTCATCGTGGTACTCTTTCTTCAACTTATTTTGATGATTCTGCTCCATCCTGTTATCACACTTTACCATATTTCTGCTTTTATTTACTCTTGTTGTCATTGATTGAAACCAATTTTTCAGGGGATATTGACAAATGAAACTAGGTGCTTGTGCTGCGAAACAGTGACAGCAAGGGACGAAACATTTCTTGACTTGAGCCTTGATATAGAGCAGAACAGTTCAATCACGAGCTGTCTCAAAAATTTCAGTTCCACAGAAACTTTAAATGCCGAGGACAAATTCTTCTGTGATAAATGCTGCAGGTTAGTCACACTTTTGGTTAATCTGCTTAGTTTCCTTTTATTGGGTCTGCTGTAGACTAGCTTTAGAATTATCGGGGATGGCTTGTTAGTCAGTGGACAGCTGTAATTTGTTCTGCAAAATAAGAGAGAGATTAGGGGGAGAGGAATGCCCTAGCAGCAAAACTTTATTTTGTATGTATGTTTTAGATTTTTTGCATATTTTTAGAAAATAAATGTCAACTTGGTTAAATTTTAAGAAGTTTGTTTTTAAATACAAATAAAATAACATTGATTTTCTCCAAAAGAAATCAGGTGAAGTTTCTAAAACGGTACCCAGAAAATGACCTCTTTATCTGCTCCATATATATAGCTAATAGTTGTAGCCTCTGACGAAATGCATTTGTACAATCAAGGCCCATTTGGATTGAAATAGAAATCAAACCATTGTTCTTCATTTGATAATAAGGAAAGAAGACTGTGTCATTTGACCCCGATTAAGCTTTGTTCAATGCAGTCTGCAAGAAGCCCAAAAGAGAATGAAGATAAAGAAGCCACCCCACATTTTGGTCATCCATTTAAAGAGATTTAAATACATTGAACAGCTTGGTCGATATAAGAAGTTATCATACCGTGTTGTGTTTCCTCTTGAGCTAAAGCTCAGCAATACGATGGAGGATGCAGATACCGAGTATTCTTTGTTTGCTGTTGTTGTCCATGTGGGGAGTGGACCTAACCATGGTCACTACGTCAGCCTTGTGAAGAGCCACAACCATTGGCTTCTATTTGACGATGAAAACGTGGAGATGATAGACGAGTCAGCTGTTCAGACTTTCTTTGGATCCGCACAAGAGTATTCTAGTAATAACGACCATGGCTACATCTTATTCTATGAAAGACTCGTTGCTGGTGGCAGCACAAGCTGAGGTGGGCCAAATCCATTTCTCTCGACAGCCGTCAGTAATTACAATTTTGAATTGATTGCTGCAATTTGACTGTAAAATTATGCACTACTATTTCTAGCAGGTAGAGATGAAACGTGGAAAGTGTATACTTTTTAGGCTATTCCTGGTGGATACTTTATATATCTCACCATTCGATTGTGAAACTGGTGCCTTTTCCTTTTTCTTTTTGACCTTTTTGTTCCATTTTAGCCTGCCTTTAAAGGATGCTGTAGATATTTTGGCATTCTTGTTTGCCATATATAGTCTACTTCTCTGTGCTTTGTAACTTTATTCGTCTTTTCTTTTGTCCTCAAAATGTCTGGCCTTTTACTTTGTCTATCTGATTTTTCTGCTTTTACGCCTTAATTCATGCTAAGTTGAATACAGATATTTGATCTTATTTTGTGGAATCTACATCCAGAACTTGCACATGTGCTCCATTAATCTGACACAAGTGTAAAATCTGTCGTAACTTTGAGATTGCCAATCCACGCAGCGTACGCCCGTGAACATAATATTATTTTTGTTTTCATTTTTAAGCGTCCTTTAAGGTGTATTTTCTTCTAAAAATCGTGTGACAGAAGATAGATTTAGAAAGAAAATGATTGTAGTGTAAAAGTATAACTGCCATATTGTGCATTTTGTGGTAGAAGAATGGAAAACAAAGATGGCCTAAATTTCTATCTCAATCCATTAAATTTTTGTGATCTTCACCTGTTTGATTAGTAATTTGATTTTATACAGGATTATAATCAGTCGCACTGAGCGATCGAGACAAATAATGGTCCATGGGTCAACATGCCTTGTATGAATCATTTAGCATATGCGAATTATTTTCCATCAGACCAACTCTCAAGAATGTTTGTCAAAGCCAAGAGATCAAATCCTTGTTCCTGTTAAACACCAATTAATTTAATGATAGCTAAGAGAAAAACTGCTGCATTTTTACAAGCATGGAAAGAGGCTGAAATTTTACAATAGCACTACTAATCTCATCGTATCTCCAGACAAACACGAGTTCTAGCAAGCTAGTATTAACTCTACAATCAGTTCTTCCCATTGTTGACACACTATGAGATTAAATCAATCACTCAAGTCAGATTGATATACAAGTAAAACTGTGCAAACTTAATCACACCATTTACCAGTTTAAGCTAGGTTGCCATTTTACATGAAGAGGGTGCTGACCTTGGCAAGTTTAGGATGCTGTGGGCATAAAGGTATCATCCTCCAACAAAGCATCAAGGTCAATTAGATCATCATCTAAATCACCTTCCGGATTGTTCAAGACCTTATCATATGTAGCCTGCGGGAGAATGGACAAGATTATCACACACACACACAAGTATTGGTCATATAACTTAGCATCAAATGCAGTGGCAGACCCCAGTAGTCATTTCTAAATCGAAATAGAGTACATTGACAAAATTTCAATGCCTGCCAATAAATTTCACAGTTGAGAGCAGAGAGGCCTGTAAAATGCGGACAGTCCCACAAGTTACTCTCATAGTTTTTCTTTTTCTTTTTTTTTTTTAATTTTTTTATCCATTCACACACCCCACTCACACACACCACCCAAGGATTTGAATCCATGTCCTCATGGTTGAGATAATGGGCATCAAACCATTGAGGTATCTCTTGGTTAAGTCATTGACCACAGATATCCATCTTTTGGGATACACAGGCATTTCAAAAGACCTCTATCGTTGGTCCTAAATCGTATTTCTGTCAAGCAGGGGGATTTGCAGTATTATTAAATTTTTGAGAAATAGAACATTTTTTACTATTTCTGTATGGGCCTAGATTCAAAAAATGAGAATAACGCACAGATTCAGCCAGATATAATGATATATCTAAAATAAATACCTTTTTTTCCTGCATTTCTGAGACAACATTCAGCACCCTGCGGTATTGATCTCGGGCGTCTGGATACTGAACCATTGATTTTACCCTAGCAAGGGCTTTCTGCAGTCTCTGCTCTGTTTGTTTCCTACCTTGCTTCAGGAAATCATAGTCATCCTCCATTGTTTCTGCATCCAGCATGCTAGTCCCTGCAGCATTTGCTTCAGGCTTGAATCCACTCAGCCCTCTTCCTTTCCGTCGCCATCGCAAAATGACCTTATCTAAAATTCCAACAGACCAGATTATCTTTCTATAGTTCTTCCTCACCTGGTGTCCTCTCACATGGGCCTTTTGTCAGAAAACCAAAAGTAAGAATTTTCCCATTCAACTTGTTAATGCAATAACAGCTGAATATATTAGAAGAGTAGAATACAATTTCAAAGGCAGAAGCAATATTTACAACCATGGACCCTACCTGAATTTTAATTATGTTCTGCCGGATTAACAGAAACTCTTTTCTGCCTTTCCAACTGCGGAATTGGTTTTGTATACGTATTGCGGCAGCAACTGGTTCATCAGGTTGTCCCGCCTTGTTGGTCTTTAATGCTAGAAGAGAGAGAGCACGCTCCTCTGACATTCCAAATTCACTATCACAATACTCTTCTAGCTGCTTTCTTTGAAATGACTGTACCCTGTACATCTGATGAATACGAGCTGCAGCTTGAGTTGCATTACGTACAGCCGCTAGTGAGTCCTTCAAAGACAGTCCATGGGGTAAATCGCCATAACCAACTGGAGTTGCAATGCGATCAGAAACTGTTTCTACAGCCTTTTCTCTACTATGACTCTCATTGGAATCTTTCACTGTAAGTGATGAAAGGTGGGAGCTCAAGGCAGCTTCGGCAAGATAACCAGCAATGCCTTTGTGTCCATTGCTGTATGCGAGGTCTGAAGGAGTCCTTCCAGAAGGATATTTGGGAGTGGGATCTGTCAATAATCCAGGAGCAGCACCAAGAGAGATGAGAAAGGCCACCGTATGCTCTCTAGCATTGCAAGTGTTGAAGCAGAGCAAGAGAAAAATAGGTCAGTCGATGCAAGTGAGACTTAAAACATAGAGGTCTGACTAGGACAAATTACCTTAAGTAGGAGTTTGAAAACTTTCATAATAGCTACAAGTGGAGCAAACAGATATAGAACTTCTAAATAACTTATCCTCCTAGCACAATAAAAAAACTCATACGCATATCAATGTAAAGCATAAGCAGCAAACATTGCAATGCACGTGAGAATAACAGAACTCAATAACTCCAACCTGCCATTGTGTGCTGCCCAGTGAAGTGCAGTCCATCCATTTACATCCCGGAAATTAACACTGACCCCGGCAGTTATGGTGGGTGGGATGGCCCAGTCATAACCTAGAGCAGCTGCAAAATGCAACACGCCTTGCCCATCCTCATCTATTACACTCGGGCCTTTCCCACCTTCAGCTGCCTTCTGGAGGAGCCAAGCATGCAACTTCTCCTTTAAAAGCTTTTGTAGGAGTTGATCCTTTATTTTAGCCGCTGAAAATTCATCCTGTTTGGTAAAGTTTAACATTTGTTCCCACTCAGAGTCATCTTTCAGCAACGCACTAATTTTACGGCATAACTCCGAAATTTCAGCTGAAACACTTTGGACAGATGTTTGGGAGGTGCCTGATCCCAGAGACAACAACTTTCCAAATCTCATGTGAAGAAGAGTTTCATCTGAAGGGATGCTTCCTCCATCCCCAAGATCCACATCTTGAATAGAAGTAGTCCGAAATTCAAATTCTCGCACTTCACTGCAAGCCAGCCTATTGGAACATGTTACATAAAATGGAACTCTTCCAGTCTCATGTGGTGAAGGTGTATGGCATCTAAGAACACCATCTGCTATAATCTCAGCAGGAACTTCCAGTTCACCAAACATGCAAGCCCATTTATACTTCTCCAACTCCTCTTTACTCCCCAGGAATCTTCCCATAACAAGCACCTGATCATTTGTAGAAAAGAACCAAACATCTCATTTTTTGTTTGATATACAAGATCGACCAGATATTTCAAAATTGATATATGAGCAAAAACATTTAAAAGCCCAAACCAAATAACATACCTTAATTTTAGACCCAGAATAAGCCCAATTTGGTGAGAAATCAATAATGCTAAAGAGCTGGTCTTGAGAGAGAGAGGGACCAAGAATGAAGTCTGTGGGCACTTGAGTCGAGATATCAGACTCATCCCCATCTTCAGTTCCAACAATCTTCCAATATGGCCCAGACCCAGGCTGCACATTTGGCTCAGCAACATCACCTAGTTCCTTGCTAATCCATCGGTCAAAGCTGTCTAGCTTTGCCAGACCTCGCACAACATCCAATAAAGGTTGCTTTAAGGCTGGATAATTGTTTTTATCCTCTAAATTAAGGTTTTCACCAGAATATGGTTCAAGAGAGCTCCCAACAGCGTTCAAAGCTTGTGTTTGAGGATCATTTTGCATGGGTTCTTGAAATTGTTCAGTTTGATATGCATTCTGAAGTCCAACAGAGACACACAGTTCAACTTGATTAACATCATTTTGTTTGGTAGTTTGATCTAACAGGGGCTGTCTCAATGACGGGTAATAAGGATTCTGCCCAAAATTCAGGTTGTCATCTGAATTCTGATCATTTTGTTTGGTAGTTTGATCTAACAGGGGTTGTCTCAATGATGGGAAATAAGGATTCTGCCCAAAATTCAGGTTGTCATCTGAATTCTGATCCACAGACCAATTCGATACATTTAGGGACTCACGACCAGAAGCCTGTGGAAATTTCAAATTAAAAGAGCTGTACAGGAAGACCTAAAACGAGCTCTCAAATAGCACTTTTTTGTGAGCAAATAACACATTGTAGAATAATTCATCACTTCAATAGTCAGTTTACTGGTATAAATCATAAATTTAAGCAGCAGCAACTACTGTATCCTAAAAACACGCAGCATTTCTGTGATTACACATATGGTAATCTTGGGAAGGTTAGAAATGCATAACAAAAGGCAATTAGAAAATGAAGTTAATGACTACACATTAGCAATTATATTTCAATGTATAGAAGACCAAGAGTACATCTAGTTTTCCATAGATGATAATTGTATGAGAATATTATGGATAGCAATCATTTTCTATACATTCTCCAACAGAGAAATGTTTCATGCTTTTGATAGAACATGCAAAATGTTTTGACATGCACAAGAACCCACAGATGAGAAAGCTGAACTAGATAAGCCAAATCATAGAAATAACCAAGTAATGGATAGAATATCATAGGCAAATACGCTTTAGCTCCTAAAATAATGCCTAAGTATTTCTTCATGTAATAGGTATGAAGAATTAATAGTAAACTAGAGGTAAGAAATTTTTTTATATATACACTAAGAAATCTTAAGAAATACCACCTAACCAGTTTCTATTTTAATAATTTGCCCACTGTAAACAAGATCATGTACCAATTCATGAAGGTAAGCACCTTGTAGGTCTACTGCCAACCACAAATCCTCTCACCAAACACCTAATTTTGCCATATACAAGTGGATGAAAATTGAATCCAAGAGACCTTCTCTACTGGCAAACAAGACTCAGTCATGTTCTTGTGTTTGCTCATGCAAAGATGGTGTGAACACACATCTAGTATTTCAATAGTTTCATACCTGCCACTCTTCCAAGCCATCAGAAGTGCTTCCGAATTCCTGCTTTCTTCCAAACACACCACTAACAACTTGATCTAGCAGTTCATTTTCTTGTCCAGGTATCGTGCTTGTTGCACTTGATTGAGCCAAAGGAAGTGATGGCTGAAAATTGATAGTGTGGTAATCAGCATTACTTCTTTCAACAACATTTCCCCAAGATGAGAACACAAGGTCTGGTTGAAGCTCATCTCCTTGTGTGATTGATCCAAAATGCATACCAGGAATAGATGAAAAATGTCCTTGATAGCTACCTGTCTCGGTAGTAAAACATTACAATTACAAAAGAACACATTAGAACATTCAACTAAAAGATATCAGACCCCATGTTCAAATAACTGGTAACTTTGAAGTCAAATGGAGCTCTTTTGGTTTATCACACTAGGTTTCATTGTTAATTGTTTTCTCACTGCAAAAACCTTATGACAACAAAATTCATGTCAATTACTACCACTAGAAAAGTTTGTTGCATAAAAATGCTTAAAAAAAATTGATGTCAAGGCCCAAAAACTTAAACCATCCCAGTGACTGTGCAAAGTCAAACAAGCAGGGAACAAATGCTAAGATAGAGGTAAAATACGAGACTTTCACACAGCATTTAGGGACTTCTTACAAAGGAACAGAACCAACTTTCATCTTTTATACCAGCAAGAATGATGAAAGGAATGGCAAAATACAGGACTTTTGACACATTACTTGATGTAGGGACTGCAGGATAAGGAATAGAACCAAGTTCCATCTTTTGTAATGCAGGTGATTGTAACTCATGAATAGAATGAAACCCAGGATTTGCTTGGTGTCTATATACTGCAGAGAAAAATCTTCTTAAAATCATAATTTGAAAGAAACAGAACAGAACTATAGCAACTTCAAATTTTACAGAATAGAAAATATATAAAATAATCCACATAATCAAAGGATAATAATAAATAACGGGTAAAGAAAATGAAAAGGATCCACCAATAACACCTGATTCAGCATCTTCATGCTCTGAAGCCTGACTACTGTTAAAACTGGTCGTATCTGTTACTTGAGAAGCTCCTTGGTAATCATAAGATTGAAATCTAGAAGCTCCTGAACTATCCACCTCGGAACTAGTTATATCTTCAGCTAGCCGACTATCAGGTACACTATCAGCATCCCTCAAGCGATTGAAATTCGTCCTGTTTCCCTGCAAAGAAACAAATATAGATTACTAGCAAGTACTACAACTTTAAGCCATCACAAGGGTGATCAAGTATGAATAATTCTATAAAGGGGCTAAGGATCAAATTTCAAAGCATGATTGACCCTTAAGTTATGTTCGAACAATTAAGACTTACAGATTAGATCGACAGGAGTTCATTCAGGTTTAAGATTTCAGGTTTCCACATTAATTTAACTTCTAACCCTTTAAAGTATTGATATTTCAAGCCTGTTACAGATGCACTTTTCCGAAAGTTAAGCAAATTAAACATTTATTAAAATGAACCGATTCTGTAACATTATAGGGGTTGACTCAATAAATCAGACAGAATATAAAGGAAGTTTAGTACCTTTACCTCCCGGTAGTGCACTAGAACTATGTGAGATAGCTCCCTGATGCAGAAATCAGCCATAGGGGAAACATATCAGACTCTGCCAAGCAAGAAGCTCAATGAAAATGAAAAATACAAGTTTCTGTGGTAAGTTTAAACATTTTTTATGGCTTATTTTGAGGAGTGGCATTTGCTGTGTTGTGTGATTCTCATTGCACACAAATAATTTTCAGAGATTACTACATCACAGAAGCCAGTCACCTTAAACTGAAGAGTAGTTGTGCAATGTATCATCAGCAGATAAACATTGTTATGGGATTTACTGTCAAAGTGAGTAGCTAAAGTGCTGAATTTGACACATAATGGAAAAAATTATGCCCCTCCTATATGCAGGAAGTACTTGGTACCGGTTGATATATTATTTCCCTCTTAGTGTGTTTAGCATAATGGATGAAGCGATAGTTGATCAGTTGATTCAAATGATAATATCAACATTATTAAGTACTAGTAATGATGGCACACTCAATTCATGTGCAACTTTTTTTATAATTACGTAATGTTTGCTTTATCATAATAAATTATAATAGTAATAAAATTAATTTAAAATTAAAAGTATACCAGAGAAACAAAAAAAAGTGAAACTGAAAGATGTGACAAATATAATAAAAAAATATAGAATAATATTGAAGAGAAAAGGTAGGAAAGAAAAAATAAAAAAAATTAAATAAGAGTACCATAGTAATTTAACATTATTCAACCAAAACCATACCTCCAGTCTTAATATATAATATGAAAAATAGAAAAGAATAAAGAAATAAAAAAAAATTGAAAAAATAATATAATAATTAATATTAGGAAGTAAATAAAGTAAATGAAAATTGAAGATGTAAAAAGATAATAGGTAAAAAAATTGACGGTATTTAAGTAATTACACGTTGTCCAACCAAATTCCCTTATATGCATAATATAATATAATAATATAAAAAAGAAGTCAAAACAAAGGTTCCTGCTTTTGTCCCTAGATCTTGAATTAACAATATAAAGATTTCAACATATATGAGCTTTCATCCATACAAAGGCACAAGGAAGCGCAGCTGAAGTACCCAAGGACACAATCACTTAGAGACATTTTAATTAGCAGCACATCTCCCAGCATGGAAGAAAGGAGTGGATTCTCAGACGTGGAAAGGTGTTAAGAGTGAATAAAAGAGAGGATTGCTAGCTTATAAGGCATTGCTAAAGGACAATTTAGAAACAACTGTTTAAGCCTTTTAAGCAATCAATCTAGATAAATTTATGGTAGTTGTATGACTCCATAAATTTATGGTAGTTGTATGACTCCTGAGGTAAATATTAACATACTTTAGCATGTGCTTTGAGCTACAATCCAACTGCCAAAGAGGAATTTGACATTGATTGCACGTGAGAGAACTATAAAAGCTATGTGACAGATCAAGATGTATACTTCCTAAACTGCACATGACTGAATTACTAAAATACAATGAGCTTCTTCAATGTAAAAATGGAATGCTACCTCACTAGTTACATAATTTTCCATGAAAAAAATCAAGCATTTTTAAGCTTACTCTTCAAGCATCCAGTAGCTGCGTCTTTGAAAATTCTCATTCTCTTCTCCATGAGCATAGTAGCAATGCAATACATCAACACTTCCAGCCTGAAAAGGTGTCACATCTAGACATGTTATTCTGGAAGCATTGTTACAATTTTCAAGGGAAAATTGCACCGTATAAAGTATCAACATTTGATAACATTTCTCTCAATTGCTCTGACAGAATTCCAACAAAGCATGGGCAACAAAACTGTACTGATCTGTACCTGTATTAGTAAAACAAATGATCATTGAACATAGTGACATCAGCAGGGACTTACCTTGAGTCTTTCATGAGCCTCCTTCACTGTCTTTCCATCTTTCTTCTTTCTCCAGTTATGGCCGTCTTTTCGAAAGTATCGCAGAACCTTCCGGTCAAAAAGAAAGAGAGAACCACCTGAAAAGCATGTTAAATAAAGTAATTACACATACACACAAGTGAGACAGAAATGACAAAAAGATGTCAGATCAAATCCAGATTAGTTGCAGTTAATGAGGTAATTTAATTTTTCAAAACATTCATATTGAAAATTATTGAGTGTGGTAATCAATGGCAGTGTCTTATCTCAATACTGCCCACACTAACAGGTAAAACAGATTTTCACACTGTACGATTCAACACCAATACCATATCAATCATCTCATAATATTGTATAACAAACTATGTAAAACACATTATCATTTTCAAATATTTAACTTCTAGAAAACTTGGGAAAAAAAAAGGGGAACTTGCAAAGTTGGCAGGATTCATCAATGAAATGAAAGGGCAAAAGTAAAGGAAAGAAATAGACCATGGGATCAAATGAACAAGCTAAATAAAAAATAAGAAAATTTAATAAAGTATTAATGATGAGTTATTTCAAATGCTACAATTTTTATTATATAGATAGCATTCTCCTTTAATCCAGGAACAACAAATCACTTTCACCAAAAAGTTAAGACAACTTAAATATTGACTTCACCACTTCGGAATTCTTCCTTAGGAAAAGGTTGGCTGTATAACAATTATTCAATATCAATCTCAGCCTATCAAATAATATTTCCTTGCTTGACCAGCATATATACTAATCAACATTAGTTATGGAACGACATCATTTTAAAGTATTAAAGGACCTCTTCTATCTCAAAGTTTATATTAACAAGTATGCAAGGATGTAGATTACCTCCTGGACCTGACAAGAACAAAGTTTTGACATTGCACGTGACATCATTTTGCATTATATGAGCCATGAGTCTATTTTAAACAAAAGTTTATACAGATATATATTTGCAAATACTGTGTATGATCCTTGTTGATTTCAAAGCACCATGATCCTACAAGTGAAATTTCTGCTTTTCCTTGCAAATATTGATATGTTTTAAGTACTTGAACAAATAAATAGTCAGAGTTATGACTAACACCTTTAACCAACACAATTCCAATCCATCACAACTATTTGTCATTAGACTGTTTGTGTACCTTATTAAGAGAAGAGTTAATTTTCATCAGTCAGGTATATTAGATCTTCAGAGTCTGAACATTATCTTCCATAAGAATTAAAAATTCAGATAGTAAGTCATACTTGGAGGTCTATTGGGAGGTTCAGAACAAATGCAAAATTTTTTGTAATTCTGAAGAATTTCGCAAATCTCAGCAGGACGAAGCCAGCGATGCTGTGATTCCAGAAGTATCTGCTCAATATCTGCATAAAAAAAATTCACAATGACTTAATGGCTATAGAAATATGAGTGGTAAGTCATTCCTTTTAAAAGGAAAATAATAAATAGGATACAAGAAAATTAGGTACAGATGCAGTCTTAGAAGAAAGTAAGGCTACAAGGCTGTCCTATTTCACTATATGATACTACTTTAATTGCAAAGTTCTGCTGATGAATCTATCCATAACCAAAAGAACCGATGCAGAAATATAGAATTAATCAATGAAGTCAACTCTGAAGTTTGACCGTGCTCATCATCGAATTCTTTCATACATCCTAAACGGTTTGTCCCTTGAGATGCAACTTCAGACTACAGAGTTTGGTCCACTCTCTGTACCTTACTCTACAAAGTGTAAGCCAAACCACAAAAATATGGATCTTCTTCACTTTCTTGTTTATAATTAATTTTATTTACTTTATTGTGAACAGAACTCAGATAATACTGGAGTGAAAAATGAATCTGCAACTGCCAAAAGGCCATTGGCATGCCGAAACTAGTAGATTCTCAAAGAAAACAAGGAAGTAACTAAAAGAACAACTAATTAGCGTTTAATAAGAGGGCAACAGAAAACAACCTACCAAAAGTAAAACTAGTCTGTTGGCCATATGTCAACAAAAACATCGCCAACCTAAAGTAATTTCCAACTAAACACAGGTTCAGAAACTAAATGTGCAAATCTAATTCCGAAATTAAATTCATACACAAAAGGCTAAGAAACAGAGAAAATATCAATCATTGACCCATCCTGTACAAGTCCCTATAATAATCACTTCCAACTTGTATACAAGTTAGCTCCATTTGCACGAAATACATAAAAGGTTTCAATTTTCTGTCTAGAAAAAAAAATATGGAAGTAAAGTTTGAAGAAATTCAAGAACTACAACTTCTGCCGTCAACGGAAAACTCGAAAATTGCAACATGAATTAGCCATTCAGCACCACATAAATACTCGTAAATATAAAACATAACATTAGAAGTTCCATTCTTTTAGCATGAAATCTAACATTAACCAAAAAAAAAAAGCAAAATTAGGTATAAAAATAAATACAAAAAAAAAGTCACCTAATTGAGCATTGAGAGCGTATCGCCGACTCTCTTCCATATATCACCTAACAGAAGCCGATTTTAAAGCTTCTGCGGACCGTTCTAAACATATAAAGATTTGTGAAAGCAGCAATTACTCTTCACTCTTCAGGTCAAATTTTGCCCCCAAAAAGTTAGCGGCAGACGATCCAGTGATACTCTTTGCTACCAAAAATAAAATGAAGACCAAATAAAAAGCCAAATTTTGCCAAGCTAAGTTCGGTAAAGCTGCAGATTTCTCGAGGAAAAGCAGAAATTTGCGAGACCATTAAAAGAGTTCGAAACCCAGCGAAGCAACGAAGAAGACGAGTGGAATTGAGCCGCCAAAATGGAATACAGTCTACGACTGCTACACCGCGACGCGCATGAGTCGAGGGCTTTTGGGTCTTTTAGGGCCGCGACGCGTTTCCGATGGAATTTTTTGGTCTTTTCAACTATGCCTTTTGTTGAACTCCGCTTCGAAGGGAAAAATGTTTCAAGTTAACTAGGCATTAAATTTTTAAAATTTTATTTTTTTTCTTATTTTTGTATAAATTTTTAAGACAAAATTTATTAGGTTATGTTTACTTTTATTTATTTATTTAAAAAATATACATTACAATCATCATATTTTTTAAATTTTATTTTTATATATCTTTTATTTTTACACGTTTCTCAAAAAAATACAAACACACGCTCAACAATCAAAACAAACATAACTTTAAAAACATACATCAAAATTTCAAAATAAACATAGCATTTACATTTGGTATTCCTTAATGTCATTATTTATCTGCTTATATTGAATCTATTAGATTCTTAGATAGTTCTCTTTAGTAGGAATTTAGGAAGGATTCTAATTAAATATGTCTAGATTACAATTTCAATGATATTTAAATTGGGATCAATTAGATTTATTATATTTGGGTTTATCACTCATTTCAATCTAGTTTTCTTACAATTAATGTAAATTGGAAACAAAAGGTACACTGGGTGTATAATAAATGAATAAATAATATTTTTTAAAATGTAATTTTTAGTTCAATTATAAAATTAAAAAGAAATAAAAACTTTTAAAAAACAAATTAAGATTTAGAGAGGAGATTGAAATAAAGAATATAATAAATAATAATAATGAGATTCTCAGTGTAATTGCATGTAAATATAGTAATATATTTTGCAAGTATAAATTTTACATTAGTCATATAGTTCATAAAATGATAGAGAAAAAAACTGAAGTATGAGCTTATTTATAATAAATTAAAATTGAGAGAATTAAATGAAAATAATGAAAATAAAAGGAGTACAATGAAAAGAAAATATATAAAGAATTTAAGTTATTTTAGTAATTACACGTCGTGTAGCATTTAATCTTAATATACAATATAGATTTATTTAATAAGCTTAGTTGTTAGATCTTTAATATCATGTGTTTACTCTAAATTAGATAGAAAGAGGCTAAAACCTGTCATGAGAATTGCTAAGAATGCCTCATTTTAAGTTGACTGCAAAGTCTATATAGGCTTACAGATATGATTAAACTGAAAGTACCTTTCAAGCCACACATAAAAGGATAACATGCACTTTGTGGGGTTATCTTCGATGATGCCAATTTTTTCGTCAATTAGTTCTTCTTTTTCTTGTCATTTAGTTATTATTACTACAACTAGAAGGTGTAATTACAATTACTTTTTTCATTAAATGTCATTTTTTTAGTTGAAAAAGGATGTCTCATTTTATAATATTAATTAATTCTACATAGATTTTATTATAAGACTAGATACATTGTCCCTTATTGTCGATTATTGTGTATTAAAGTCCCAAATGTTACTATAAGAACGTGTTTCACTTTTAAATATGGGTTTGAAAACTCATTGAAATTAATTTGAAGAATTATTTTATTACATTTGATATATAGAATTAATTATTTTTTGTTTTAATTATTTTATACCTAATTTAACATTAACAAGAGCTTTCACCTGTTGTAAAAAGAATGTTATTAGACTTGATAAAATAATTTACCTTAACTTAATCATTCAAAATATACATGGCTAAGATTTGATTTATCCATCCGACCAATTTTTAGCTAAAAGGTTACCTAAATTTTATTGGATAAATGCAAAGTGATTGAGTCTATATTTTAATTTTTAGTTTATTTCCTGGAGTTTGCAAACATCATTTGGTCCCTCAATTTGACGGTGTAGCATTATCGTCCTTTAAATTTTTGAAATTAACTAAGACCCGTCTAAGTTGAATTGTGTTTGTGTCTGGTTTCAATTTAATCACTATTCATTCCCATTAACAAAATTTATAAATCAAATATTTTATTTTACAAATTTTATTAAATTCAAATTTAAAATTTTCTCTATCTTATCGTTTAGGACTAATTAATTATTTTTTAATTTTTATACTTATTCACAATCAAATTAATATATATTTCTATAATTTTTCTATTCATATTCATTTATTTTAATACCCTATAAATATATATTATCACTTTGTTTAATCATTACTACATATTAAATATATACAATTTAAAATTTCTCCTCTTTCACAACATAATAACAAATATAATTTTCATCCCCACTTAAATTATTCAAAATTTCCTTCCCATTCTAATTAGGAAACAAGCACAAAAATTTAAATATCTCGTAATCATATTCATGTAATTACCAAAAAGAATTACACTAACGTAAAGTTATTTCTTTATTTCCTTATAGAATTTAGTGATAAAAAATATTAGATAAAATTAATCTTTTGTTTTCATCTTTGGGATAAGTCAATGTGTAAAGAAAAGGGGATTTTTTTTTATGATCCGGTTTATTTCTTTGACAAGTGTCACATTCAGCAACCCTTCCTTTTATGTCTTCATACATTCCCTTCCAATAATAAAGGGACTTAATCCTTTGGTAAGTAACGAGCAATCCTGAGTGTCCCCCAATTGAGTCCCGTTGATTACTCTCAATGATTCTGTTCCTGAGTGGTTGATTCAGTCTAATGTAGAGTTTTCCCTTGTATTTCAAAAGTTCATCACGTAAAAAGTAATGTAGTGAAAGGTTATTCCCCATTTTTACTTCATTGTCTGATTTATAACTTTCTCGAACTTCTGTTACCTATTTTGGTGCCATAATAGAGATGGAACTAAGTTCCAGGCCCTCTACCCTTATGGATAGAGCATATACAACCTTGTTTTTCTTTGCCCCTTTTATATGAAACCCTGTAATCCAACCCCAGTAATTTAGTCAAACATTTCTTTTAAATGGGGGTAGAAATTTTTTAAGTCAATAAGTGCTTCTAACTTTCGTGGTCAGTTTTTATAATAAACTGATTGGACTTTAGGTAATGTCTCCACTTGTTAACTGCTGTAAGAAGTGCCATGAATTCCTTTTTGTAGGTTGAAAGACCTTTGTTTTTTAGGCCCAACACCTTGTTGAGAAAGGCAATGGGTCTGGAATTTGCATAAGCACAATCTCAATCCCTGTTCCAGAGGCATCCGTCTCTATAATAAATGGTTGCCTAAAGTCTGGAATTATTAAAATGGATGCGTTAATCATAGCGTCTTGAAGTTCCTCAAAAGCCCTTTCAACTTCTAAATTCCACTAGAAGGAATTTTTCATCAATAAGTTGGTGAAAGGCTTGTTGATTTTTCCATAATTCTTGACAAAGCGTTTGTAGTATCCTATCAGTCCCTAAAAACCTCTTAAGGAGTTAGGGTGCTTGGCAAAGGTCAGTTAACCATAGTCTGTCGTCACTCCATTCTTAGAGATAATGTGACCTAAATACTCCACTTAGTCCTCACCGAATGAGCATATTTGTAACTTCACATGGAGTTGGTGCTGTCGTAGGACTTTTTGAAACCATGCTGAGGTGTCTAAGTGCTCTTTCATGGTTTTGCTATAAACAAGGATATCATCAAACGATACCAATACCATCTTCCTCAAGAATGGTGATAAGATGTCATTTATGAGGATTTAGAAGTTGGCTAGGGCATTAGTTAGCCCAAAGGGCCTCACTAGGAATTCATAGTGGCCCTGGTAAGTTCTAAAAGTTGTTTTCAGGATATTTCTTAGACACATTCAAATTTGATGGTAACCAAATTTTAGATTGAGCTTAGTGAAGAGGGCAGCCCCTGTCAATTCATCCAATAAGTCCTCTATAACAAGTATGGAAAACTTGTTCTTAATAATCATGTCGTTATGTCATCGATAATCCACATATATTCTTAAGCTGCTATACTTCCTTTTAACTAGTAGAACTAAGGTTGCAAAGGGGCTTTGGCTGGCTCTAATCACGCCTTGGTTGAGTAACTCCTTTACCTGACATTATAACTTTTCGTTCTCACAATAGGAGTACTATAAGGCCTTAAGTTTACTAATTGGTCCCTTCCTTAAGGATTATCTAGTGGTCATGACTTCTTAAAGGAGGTAATCCCTCGAGATCTCAAAAAACTTCCTTGTAACTTTTGAGCAAAAATCTGATGGATTAGGGAATATCTTGCTTTGCCAGCTTACTTTAAATGTTGGCTAAGTTACTCATCCAACTATTTAGGTTTAGGTTGGCTAAGGTGTCGACTAACTCCTAGTAAGAAATTCTGTAACTGTTTCTAGGTTGGTGACCCCTTAAAGTTGCCCTTCTCCCTTTATGTTAGAACTGCAAAGTTAAGCTATTAAAGTTAAAAGTGATTGGGTTTAATGCCTTGAGCTAATCTACCCCTAGTATCATGTCACAGTTCCCTAGTCTAAGGAGCTTGACATTATATTCAAATTCTCAGTTCTATGCCCTCTAGTGTAATCTTCTGCACTCTAATGTTTAGGTTAACTTAATGTCATTTGCTACTATAACAACTATTAGATAAGCCTGTACTAGTTCCACTAAAGTGCCAATTAGAGCTCCAGGACTAATAAAACTATATTTGTTTCCTGGGTCTACAAGCATTGTAATTGGCTTCCCACAAATTAATACATTTAAGTGCATGGTGTTTGGTGGTGAATTTGTAAACAAAGTGTTCACCGTTACTTCTCGCTCAGGACAAATCTCCCCCTAGCTAGGTTGCACCTCTTCAATTTCTGCTTCATGCCTTGAGTTAATCTCATCCTCCTCAATTTGGTTCAAGCCTCGATCCTTATATTTATGACTTAAGACCTATTTGACTCCACACCTAGAGCATACTCTCTTCTTAAATTATGGACTAACCTTTTTAGTTTGCTTGGTAGGCTACCTGTGAGGAATAACTTTGGCGCTGCCATTGGAATGGGTTCCCACTCTGTTAGTTAACCTGTATCTTTTCAGTGCCTGCAATTTCTTTTCCTTGGGTTCAACTAGTGAGAACACATCTTCGAGGTACTGGGACTTGAACATTAGTGCAGAATAGCGAATTTCTTCATTTAATCAGCAGATGAAATTGTAAACAAAATGATGCTCGTTTAGAAGCGGGCTGATTTCTAACATGCTAGCATGTAGGTTTTCAAAAGTTTTGATATAGTCAATGACGCTTGCCTTATGTCGAAGCTTGTTAAAGGTGCTGATATTGTGTCCCAAGTCTTGTTCGTCAAATTTTGCTAGAATCGCCCTTTGCAATTCATCCCAATTGACATAGAACTTTCTAACTAGAAAATTGTGGAGCCAATGTTCCACCCTTTCGTCAAAAATAAAAGGCTGTAACTTGGACATTTTCCTCTTCTGTTGTGTTATAGTAGTTGAAATACCTTAGGCACTTTCTAAGCTAGAACCTAACATTGCTCTATCAAATTGAGTAAACTCTATTTGAGGTTTGGGCTGGAATAGCCCTCTCATAGTTTTCGCATGCTAGGTTTGGTTGAAATAGGGTGTAGTAGCCATCATTTATGGAGGATTTGGCAGAATTCCCCTTGTTTTAGGACTGGAGGATTATATTCAGCTACTAAAATAAAGGGAATTCTTTTCTTAAATAAGGGGAATGCAATGGGTGTAGTATAAGGAACATAGCAGAAGGTAGAAGAAATCCAATCGAAGGCAGACAATAAGATGGATCAAATACTGGCCACAGTCTAGATAATGGGGAGCCAAATATCAATGTCCTTGTAATTGGGTCTCTTGTTTGAAAATTCCCTTTGTTTCAGGTCTGTTCCATTCCTTGTAACGGGTGCTGATTCCATCCCCCAATTCCTTCAATTTTGCTTCAATTTTATTTTCTATTTTGTTTTCCAGTTCCTGGATCTGTTTGTCTTGAGATTTCTTTGTCATTTGTTGGGATTTGGTTTTCACCAGTGTGGCACCAAAAACGGGCTCTGATACCAGGTGCAGTGTAAAGAAGCCCCGTTGGGCCTTCAGTGATCTAGCCTAAGTCAAGGTAGCTTCTTATAGAAGCAAGGCATGTGAGATATTTGTTTGAACGTATGATAGAGGCGTTCTTGATAAATGTGTGGGGGTAATGTTATCCTTTGAGCATAGTGAGGCACTTAATGCCCTTGACCCGCAGACTTCATCCAAACCTGTCTGGTCTCTTTCCCTTATCTCCTTTGATTTTCCATGGCTGACACTGTGTCACCCTCCTTTCTGTCAGCGGCCAACGGTGAAACGGTCATGAATCTTACTTCTCCTTATTTCCAATCCTTTTCTCTTTATTCAATTGGAATAGAATCCCTTATTCAAGCTTCATTTCCTGATTGAGCCAAATGCCATCCAGTGAACTTCTCACGGTGATGAAGCTTTGAATTAGAACAGATACGAGCCCTCTGAGTGACTAATCGGTGAGGATGAAGGCTTTGATGTCCTACCTACAGAAAAATGACCTACTAAAACAGCAATAGACAGAAAGTGAAGATGGGGAAGAAGGATAAACGGCTACGAGAAAGAAGAGGGAAGAAGAAGAAAGATAAATTTTATTTTATAATTATCTTTTTACAATGCTTTCTTCACTATTTATAAGACCATAATTTTTTTCATTCATTTGGAGAGATATTGCGAGATCAGCTGTTGGTAACTGTATATCTCTCCCAATTTGGTTTTGTTCTCCAATCTCTGCTTTTATTGCTGGCTATCTGCTTTATTTATTTTACCATATTTGAGTTGGATGGCTAGTGTTCTCTTGGGCTGTAACATTATTATCCCCCCACTGCAAATTGATCCCATCTGATCATGTGCTGGTTGCTGTTTACTATAAGTATTTGCATGACATGTAATAAAGAATATTGTGAAGGTAAATATTTAGTTTTATTAGTGATCTTCGTTATGACTTGTGACAAAATCTTGTTAATTGAATAACAACATGTAACAAATTAAATGTGGCCATGATAAGGCTACGTTCATATTTATTAAATATTGTAAGCTTCAAGTTGTTGGATGAATTTTATTAAGACTCAATTAGCTTGTGTTTATTTAAACTAAAATTATCTGGAATATGATTTTATGTTGTAGTTTCTACGACATAGTCTTTTCAAATTCGTATTGTTAGAGTGTTCATTTATATTGTACAATAGTTCTTTATGCACCCACACGTTATTAAATTTCAATCTAGAAGCTGGTTTTTACTTAAATTTGTCTTTTCATTTGAATATTTTAATGACCATATTTAATATTCAAATTAATTTTTTAAAATGTCTTGAAAGAATTTGTAACTTTAATGGTTCCCCAACTTGCTTCGTATCACAGATGTAGAATTCCTAGCCAATGGTAGGTGTTGCCAAACACTATTAAAGCTAAAAAAATGGAAAAAAAAAAGAAACTATTTTGCAATATTGAACAACACGTGCACCCACCAAAACATGCACAATGCTTAAAGTGAACATATAAATTTGTGAATTGACAAGATCGGTATACGGCATGCAATTGATGTTTTACTTTTGTTATTCTACAAATTATATGTTTAGTAGATTGATTAAATTATAAGTTTTAGTCTTGTAATTCCTTCTTTGTCAATGAATCCTTTAAGAGATGACAATTTTTGAAAGTATTGAGAAATCAATGTAACACAAAAGTCATATTCACTT
The DNA here is from genome assembly GCA_019155195.1 of Avicennia marina. Taxonomy (NCBI): domain Eukaryota; kingdom Viridiplantae; phylum Streptophyta; class Magnoliopsida; order Lamiales; family Acanthaceae; genus Avicennia; species Avicennia marina. The sequence goes on along the minus strand of CM032754.1, from coordinate 12,273,045 downwards.
TATATGATTAGGTAGAATAAATTATTTATCAACTTTAATCAAATGTTTAGCCTATGATATATCACAAGTAAATAGTAAAATAGTTAAAATAATAATCTCATATAACAAGTACAAAAATATAATCTCAAAGAACTTTTATTCTATTATTGAAAATGAATGTGACCATAGATAGTTAATTTGAGTCTTGTATTAATATCCATATCTAGCTTTTCTTTCTTGCCCTCCTTCAATTTTTCGAGGCCTTCTCTTGCCCCCATAAATCTACTCTTAGACTCTAGGATGTGGCAAAGAGTCTCCAAATAGCAACTTAGGTTTTCTATTATAGGCTTGACAAGTCACCAAAAATCAAATATAAAAATTGCTGCAAATTTTGCATCAAAACTTCTTCCGTTGTTCCATTTCCTTTCCTTTGATCCAGGTTTAGATGAATTGAAATATGCATCACACTTGTTAAAAAATTGTTGTAATTTTGAATTAAGTGTAAATGCATCAAAACCTAAACTTAACAGTGTTAATAAAGTAAAATATTGAATCGAGTTTGATTTGATTCGAAAATTATTTGCATCTTATCAAACTTTAACTTGGAAGATTTTCTTTAAACTTAATCTAGCTACTTCATTCAAATCTGTGTTTGAATTTAATTTTTAGAAAATTGAGTTAACTTGAATTCTATTTGTGTCAAATTGGGCTTGAACTCCACCAGCTATCACCCCTTTCTGAATGACTTGGAATGCCAATGTGGCAGTTGTAATTGTAGGAAAGTGTATTTGTGTGTACTTTATATGCGAACTATTTAGCATTACACCATAGCGTTACTACAAAAAATAGTTTATGTAGTTTCTTGAAAGTTTAAAATATCTATTTATTACCTATTTTTTCTTTAAAAAAAAAAAAGAGAACAGAAAAATACTCATAGTAAACACGGAGGCTAATTCAACATATATGGTGTGTTTGGTTTGAAGATTTTATCAAGGTAACAAAAACGTTGGGGAAAAAAATGAAAAGAAAATTATAAAAATTTAAAACATTTTTTCTTGTTTGGTAGAAAGGATTTCAATGAGGAAATAAAAAATATTAAAAAAGAAATAAAATCAAAAAGTTTGAAATTCAGCTTTTTTTTTGCTATATAAGAAAAAAAATATGGGAGAATGAAAAAATACAGATGCCAAAGAGTTTTAAAAAAGAGAAAAGATTTAAAAATAGCTTTCATCTCATTTTCCTCATCATTCATAAGGAGAAAAGAGTTTTCCCTCCTAATATTAGAATTTTCTTCTAGTTTTCTTTTCCTTTGTATTTTCCCAAAAACCGAACAATTTAAAATAAACTTCTTAATATCTCCTTTTTTTCTCCCTCTAAATTCTTAAAATTAAACATATTGTTAATTATTATTCAGAAAACATAACTACTCCTTTATTATTATTATTGTTATTATTAGAGGTGGTGGTGATGTGGTTAGTGATTAATTACTCCTTTATGTAGCAGACTGGTCTAGGGGGACTGAAACATGGGCCCATTAGCAATACCTTGGAAGAAGTCCAGGCCCCAAAGACGTGACAAGGCCAGCCCACCTGACACAGTATAATTATTAATAGTCAAACATCTGAATTTTTTATTTAATTATTTCTAGTAAAAATTGCAAACATTTACTCTCAGCTATATTAAAGTAGTAATAAATTGTCACTTTTCAAATAAAAAAAATCAAATAATCATCTGATAATATGTAGCATTTCTCACTCTCCTTCTTTCTTTATTTTTATTTTTCACGTTTAAATATCCGTCGCGGTGGTAATAATAACCATGCATGAATAAGGAGTCTTTTTCTCCCATTTTTGGTTCACTTCTGTATAAGCCTTATTGTCAAAACTAATTATCACTGATAAAGACCCCAAAAAAAAAAAAAAAGAGAAAGAAAAAATAAAAGGAAAGAAAAGAAAAAGGAAAAAGAAGGCACACTAGCCCATGACTCAACCGTTTAACCAGTAAAGAGTTTCACCCCAGTTAGATATTAAAAATTATAATAGTTACGTTTGGTTGGGGATTTTGCAGGGAGTGGAATATGATGGAATTTTTTTGTCAAATATAAAAATTATGTATGATTGTAAAAATTTAATGGGGAAAAATTTAGATTTATTTGAATTTATGCTTTTATATATTATAATAATAATAATAATTAGATAATGTGATAGTATGTGGTATAATAATTAGTATTTAATGTATAAATATATATAATTTGAGTGTATATGTGTATAGGTTTGTATATAAATTTAATTGTCAATGAACAAAATGATTGAATTTTGAATATTTTAGTATATATGTAACACAGAGAAAATAATTTAAATAAAATTTTGTTGAATAATAAATTTAAATTGCGTAAATTTTGGTGAAGGTAAAATCCATCAAAATCTACAATCTACAAATAAACATGGCCCAATGCTCCATCCACTATGGTCTATTCCAAAATGCACCTGGTGTAAAACTTGAAGCTGTAATAAATATCACAATTTTATATTAAAAAATATAAAAAAATTAATCAAATTTTAAAATTAAAATATTACAATTTTATTACGAATTTGCACCAAATTCTTTATCTAGAGTCCAAGACCAAGCTTAAATTTTCAAGTTGACAGGTCATTTGCATCTAACGCGGAAAAACAACATATAATAATGAGGTTGGAGTACAAGTTCCATCAGATGTGATGCCGCGTGCGTAGGAGAAAAGCTAACTTTCTTTTTAATCGTAATATTTTTTAAATTTTATTTATATTTTTTTATTTTAATAAAAATTTTAATAAAAAATACATGTCAAAATTAAAAAATAAATAGAGTCATGTGTACAGATTGATAAATTTACAAATAGAAAGGCCATTTTTACAAAATATATAGAAAAACAAACATATAATAAGCAAAATTCCTCAAGTGTTTAGAGGAAGTGTAACGACAAGTTTTGTCAAGTTTTATTGGATAAAATTTAAAAAGTCCAACATAGATAACACTTAAAAGCAAATCTTTAGTGACAAGTTGACCTGTTACATTTCAACCCAAAATTTAAAATTATATCTTTTATGGTTTTCTTTTCAATTAGAAGTTTCTATTACATAGAGGAAGTGGAGAGTGCAACGGCAAGTTCCCTTAGAACATACCTGATGGGTTATTTTTCACCCCATTAAAATACAAATTTAAATATACCATTCATTAAAATACATTTTTGTTTTTTTTTATTTTATTTTTACACTATTTTTAAATTCTCGAGTCAACTTCCCTTCTACAAAAATTGGCATCAAGCACAGGTTTATTCTCTGAAATCAAGCAATGCGTTAACCCATGACTTGTTCGCATTTTTCATGTTGCATGGATCGGGTTTGACCTCTCCAGTAATAATGCAAATATGGTTCACATGTAGCTATATCAGTGACGACCACACCACTGGGCAGTAATTTTTCTTGAACCAATAATTTTCCAATTAATATTATAATGATTGGTGCCTTGACGGGATTAGGGTTAGTCGAAATGACCAATCTGCCCTTCGATAGGTGGTCAATCTCAATGGAATTTTTTTTAAATAAAAATTCTGTTTTTAATTTTTTATTAAAAAACAATTCCACCTGATGGGGCATTTAAAATTTAGTCCTGGCGTCGAAAATTGAGTTTCCAATGCAGTTTTAGGTGTAAATAATAATAATAATAAAAAAAAAACTTAAAACGGGTTCCGAAATCTGAGATCTGAAACTCGTTCAAAATTTAAAAAAAGGGCTTAAAATTTTGAATGAGGCCAAACAATAGCCAAACGTGGCCTTCTCCCCCAAACAAATCCAAAAATCTGTTGCAACAAAGATGCTGCCGCTCCTCTTCCTCCTCGAGATTGAGACCACCGTTGCTGAAGCGGACCATATTCTTGTAAAGAAATCAAACATTAAGGCATGGTTTTATAGTATTTGATGAAATTGATTATTTCATGTGCTATTATGTTATCTTGACTTTTTATTCGTGCTATTTTTATCTTTAGATTAAATAAATACAAGTTACATGTTATTATTCATTACGTTGAGGTGTATGTATTTGTTCGTGTTTATGTTTACGTTATGCTATGAATGAGAGGTTAATATAATCATGTTATGTATGTTTGTTCTATTGTAGTGTTTTATTAATTTATTTATTTTATGTGCACTCTAATTGAGTTAAAAAATTTTGTGTTAAGTTGTAATATTACTAGTTGGGCAATATCGAGTTTTAGTTTTGTATAAATAATAAATAATAGTAACAATTGCTATAAGATCAACGAATTTTGATTTTGTAATTAATTATTAGTTTTAAATAATTCTATAGAGACTAAAAATCAGGCATTAATATGAATTAGTAAAAATCGTTATACATAAGTAAATAATTAGTAGACATAATTAAATATGTTGAAGGGTTTTTTATAAAAAGATTTGTTCAAAAATTAAGTATACCTGAAATATTTTTATTTTATATTAATTAAGCACTTTATTATTAAGAAGAAATGAAAAATGAATGTAAAATAAAAAATTGTTCAGGAGAACTAAAACATATTTCCAATAATTTGCATGATACCTTACAAAACAATGAAAACAAAATTATATGTTTATGAAAAATTATTTAAAAGTTACAATATATTCAGAATATTTTATACAAATTTCTAATGATCAATTATTAATTATGAATTAGTTAGTTACATGTAAGCAGTAAGTATAATTAACATTCACTGTATATTTAAATGAGTAACTATTTGACGTATCAAAATATTATTAATAGTTCTATTTTGTTAGTAATATTGTGTGTTAGTTATATTATTTCCATTATTAAATATACCTAAATATTTTTATTATATTATAAATAATCTCCTTATCATTAAGAAACCAACAATGGAAAATAAAATAAACATATTATTTAGAAAAACTAAAATAAAAGCAATTACTTTTGATAGAAATAATCTGTTATTAGTTAATAAATAATTTCTAACAAGTAAGAAAATAATAAAAATATCGAGCATGCATGCAAAAGAAAAAAATGTATGCAAAAATAGATATTTATAAATATTTGTCATAAGCTCAGGTCAGCTTATTGTACTTGTGTCATTTTATGGATTGAGATTGCAAGTTATTATAGAGCCGTGAGAGTGTAACCTTAATATGTCTTTATTGAGGGTTACACATATTGTTACTGTTTTTAACATTATTTATAAAAGAACATGTTAGAATTCTACCTGTAAATTTATATGCAGATATGAGCTTGGTCGTGCACCCCAAGTATGGGCTAACATTTATTAGTATAACATTTCAGAACAGGATCCTTACAGATGCACAAAGGTGTTGCACTAGTAGTCGTACTTATAGCTTTGTATAGGTCATGTTATACATATATTTTAGCTACTAAATTGTAATCTTGGTAATTTTGATGTATTTGTATTCATGATTGCACCATTGCTATATCTACAGGTGGAGCCATGGGTGACAATTGATAGAGATTAGAATTAACAATGTACGCATATTTTGAAAGATTTAGACTCTGAAGTCTAGGCCCAGGTATGTTAGTAATTTTACTTGACTATCATTAAACACTATATGTGTTACGCTTGTTATGTAATATTTTTATAATCTACAATTAGCCAACTCGAGTGGCAGCCTTATACTTCTGAGATATATGCATTGTTATTGTCACTTGTTGGGCACACGATGTGGATGTACTGAGATTTACTAATATTTTACGATGCAATTAAGATGCATCATGTAGATTGAGTGTTCTGCCAATTCAAGATGTTGCAAACTATCTGAAATGATTCTTATATTCTAAAGGACAAGTTACACACAATTGACCATAGAGGTAGTTGAGGAATGGATTGGGACAGATACCATCACAACCACATTATAATGTGAAGGGGTCGAGTGAGGATTATTGAGGGGACCTGTTACAATGATCGTGTGCCCTGCGTGGTTCAAGGATACTCTAAGTGGTATCGCCCTATTACTCGATACATCATCAGTCCCTATACTATGCATATTTGCGGTGGTTTTCAACATGGAGATTGGGGTTTAACCGTGTATGTGATATGTGTCTATTCATTCCATTTCGTATTTTTTTATTTCATATGTATAATAAGTAATGGTTTTTGATATTTTACCATTATTGCATGTTTGTAGATTGCGGGATGAATATGTGCCTACTCATCTCATTTATTGTAGTATTGCAGCGTAGTAGATGAGATCATTAGGTATAGCGAGGACTATATGACTAGGTATTTTGGTCAATATGCCTAGGTGGATGCTCTACTCCCAAACTCAGTTTTGCATAAGCCTGAGCAAGCATCAACAAACATGCTGGGACCATTTTCTTGGCACCATTTGACTTTAGATGACGTCCGCATTCCACCATCTCTTATTTTACAGTCATACTTCTCACACACGCTTTATACATGCACTGAGGGACACAGTGTGGGTTCATTGATGCAGCATTGGGGTCTGCAACAATCTTATACACAACCTTTACACATCGCTTGCCCCATGGGAGCATGAGGCATCTAGTTCAAACGTACAAGATGAAGGCCTATCTTCACAAATTTAGGCAACCCAGTAGGAGGTAGGTGACGTGTATGCAAGTGATTAGGCTCCACTAAGACCTCATCAACTAGTGTGCCCCCCTTAGTGTGGGACAGGGAGTCGGCACTATTAGGTCCCATATTTTGTCATATACAATTGTAGTTAGGGTTTCATAGTTATTTTTAAGATTTTTTATCCAATTCTTTAATGTGTAAAACAGGACTTCACTGTTAATATATTTCACAAAATTTATTGCACATAATAAATATATTATTGATATTGCTCATGGTAACAATTGAGAAAAATACTATTGTTAAGAACTTAGAAAGATAAATGATACTAATATAAATAAACAAGACATACTTAAGTAACATTAAAAAGTGATCATAACATAATACAAGGCATACATACCTAACATGATACAAGAGTAATTTAGTAATCTTGATCAGAAATATAATAGTCTAACTCTGGACGGCTTATAACATTCAAATTTTCACAACACAATAGTCTATGACATCCAGTAAAAGCAACTTCTTTAGAAAATCGAAGCATTTGGTATTAAGAGCAGCGTGTGAGCATCTGACAGTTTTCCTGCCTTAGTTTTCAGATGGCAAGTTGGTATGTTGATATAGAATTCCTTAACATAGACAATGACTATCGTTTTGGAACCTTCATAGCTATGGCTTAAAAATCATGGATTATCCCTCAGACTCTTCTATTTTGTGCACCCATTCTCTTTTTATAGTATAGTAGTACTTAATTGAGTCGTTATCATAAAGAGATACATAATCGTCATCTCTCACTGTAATCTGCGATACCCCTCGCATCTTAAAATTTAGGTAATCACCCATATCTATCAACAAAACACAATAACTTCTGAGTGAGAATGAACGAAATGGACAATTGAATGGAGGTTGATATTTATAGTTGTCTTGATGGTCACATTGTTAGCTATAATAAATGTATACGAAAACTAAGCAAATCACATGATTTGTTTTCAATAAAGTTATAATAGGGATCAAACACAATTGCTATTGATGGGATAACACATATTAGAGATAGGGTTCATCAACATATGCATTGAGCAGGCTCACGTGACTTACATATAGTCTGACGCCACGTGCATGTAATATGACCGAGATACTGATTTGTTTATATCATTTCATTATTAGGTTGCATGAAACTATATAATAGAGTTGTAAGTAGTAGTATGAAAGTATGACACCTATGATCAATGTGACAAGTCAACTAATACCTAGTAACTTACTTGAAATAAATGTGTACCAATATCTAACATACTACATTTGACTTTTAATGTAATTGTCATGCACATTAGTGACAACCAATTAATGGATCACATTAGTAATGTTTATTAAAAAAAATTTATTTATCTTCTAGTACATACTAGTTCATGGACAACAAATATATTTCACTGTATTTGGTAGATTATATATTAAATTCCTAATACAAAGAAAATACAAAATTACAACATAAAGTCTTAAAACAAGTCTTAAAATAAAATCATAGTTAAAATCCTAGACTATTATATGTGACATAAACCCTCACACAATTCGCATTAAGACAATTGTACAAAACCTACACAACTTATTATATTACGTATTATTAATACATACTAGTAAAATAGCAACTTCTATACATGTGTAAATTCATTTATAATTTATAAAATTATTGTGTTTTAAATAGTCGAGAAACAATTATCTAAAATTAAAGGGATAATAGTATTTAATATAAGAAAATAAAGAATAATCAAAGAGAATTTGAAAAGAGAGAAAATTTAAAAAATAACACAAATAAAAATAAGAAGTTAAATAGAAAGTAGGAAAGAAAAAGTTGAGAAAAGATAAAAGAAACTAAAAAGGGTAATAGTGTAAGTATAGTAGTTTAGGGCAATATCATAAATTCAAAATTTTCCTAAACTCTTCGTAATACAGTATAGATTATTGCTGCTCTTCATTACACAGGTTAACATCGGATTAATATGTTGAATCTACACTTAACTCTCAATAAGCATGTGCTTCGTGTTCATATCCAACGACTGTATAATCATGAGCTGTATCTGGGTGACGTAAAGGTGTTGACAGATTAAGTTGCTTGATTCGATTTAATTGAGCAGTGTAATTAAAACTTAATTCGAGCTTGGTTTCCAACTACTACAAGGGATTTGGTAATTAAACCGACCTCTTTTCGTTTTTTTTTTTTTTTTAAATTTCTGGCTTAAAATTGAAATTCTAGATTCCGGCTTTAAGTGATTTTTTATTTTTTATCCTCAAGCGTAATTTTATTTTTTTAACGTGTAGTCGGAAACCAAAAATTGAGTTTCCAGTATCAGGTTACTGGAAATCCAGTTTTCGACGTAGGACTAAATTTTAAGGGTCCCACAGAGGGACATTTTTTTTAATAAAAAATTAAAAATAGAATTTTTATTTTAAAAGCCCCAATGTGAATTCTCCCAATGATCCAAAGACAAAGAAGAAAGCCAGACGAAGGGGGAAAAATGTGTGGAAACTGTCATTGGCCAGCACTCCGAGGGCATCTGCGTCCGAAGGCAGACAGATCAGAAAATGTTTTGTCGCGATCGTCAATGTCGAATCACAAGCTTTCCGGACGGTTGTTGCCCGTTCAACTGCTTCACCCCCACCCATATCCTATTCCTTAATGCCGCTAAACGCACACAAGCACGCATGCATATAAGCTAAATCATCAACAGACCGCGGCGGAAAAAGGTTCGGAAACGGAGGTCTGACTTCGGAAATCTCTATCTGCAATGGCGGTCAGTTCCGGTGAGGAGGTGAGAGATTTCCTCTTTTAAGTATCTGCGTTTGAGAATTTTTGGTCTAATTTGGGCTGCTTTTCGTGTGTGCGTGTGTGCCTGTCTGTCTTTTTTATTGTTTTAATTTTTAGTTGTGCTTTCTGATGTTGAACTTTGTGATTCGGTTGTTCTGGAATACCATAGATAGCAGAGAATTTGCTCCAATGCTGCTTGTTTCCATTCCTTTGAGGATTTGATGTAACTCGTTCTTAAATTTGTGTTTTTTTTTTGTGGATTTGTTGATAATTACCGTTGACCTAAAATATCGCAACTTTTGGAAACAAAAAGGGTGGCATTTTAATGAGCGGTGTTTTTAAATTAGTTTAACTTTTCAAAATCATACCAGTATTCTTTTTTCTAAAAAGGAAGTAATTTCTGGCAAATGTGAAAGTGCAAAAAATAGTAGTAAATATAAGGTATGCCCTCACTTTTCTTTTTTGTTTTTTCACTTTGGTAGAAGTTGTTATGATGCTGTTGAGGTATTGGACTATTTCATAATCTTTGGTTTTTTTGGCCGAAGGTAAACAAGGCAAAGAGGGAGCCATAGGCCAGAATTGACCATTCTGTGAACCCGTGCTTTATATCCATCCTCGTGGGGCTTAATTGAATGTACAATAGTAAAATCCGTGATTTGGGGTGATTTTCTGGCAATTCTCTCTTTGATTTGTAGTTAGTTTGGATATTATGAACTAGTGAGGAGAACTTAGAGCTGAAATCTTATTGATTCTTTAATACAACTTGATGTGTTGTGCTCCATTGCCGTTATAATGAGCTTAGTAGATTAGGTATTTTGTTGTGTAAAAACCATTTTCGGGAAACCCATTTATTTTTGGGGTTCAAGCAACAGTTGGTGAATGCGTGCAACTGATGCAATGGATGCCTAAGCAATTTGCTCTAGCCCTTAGCAATGCTTGGTGGAATACATATATTGGATGTAGATATGGACTTGTCTTCCAGCATGTGAAGTACTAGGTTATGAGCGGCTTTATATTTTCATGTCTTTGTTCATGTGGTTGGACTTGTCCTGGGAAGGTAAAATCTGTCTAGAACACATCATGTTCCAAGACTTCGACCAATCTTCTTGCTGGACATTAGAAATAGCTCTGCATTCCTGGAATCTGATGTGCTGAAAATTGTGTTGAACATAATTTGGGCAGTCGGATTTGATGCATGGTGAAAATGAATAAAGCAGAGCGCTATAGTTGTATCTGAAGTGTAAATATCCATTTTCACTAAATTTCTGCTAGCATCAATTTGTCATGTTCAACCAAAATGCCACCATGCAATTCCTTTCGATGCATGGTGTTTCCTTTTGATTTATGAATTCATCATCATGAGAACTCTTCCTTCCTGTTAGGATTGAGGGATTTGGATTTAAAAAAAGTATTTGAAAAGGGATTTCAAATGACTGTAGTACAAGAGGAATTTGAAATCCACCATAATTAATAAAACCATAATTCAAAATGAGAGTTTAAGGATTTGAAATACGTTGCGATCCAAACAAATACAATTAATTCATGATTATGAATTTAAAATTCATTCCATCAAATCCTTCAATCCCAATGGAACCTCATTTCTTTTGTGCCTTCTACTTTTCATTTATGTGATTATAAGAATGACTTTTATTTTCTTTTTCTCAGTGCCACAGTGTCTTGGTTTTGCCTGAGAGAGGAAACACTAACCTGCAGTATGAGTCTCTCCCGAATATAAGCTATAAGGAAGTCCCCAATTTGATGAAAAAAGAGACATGCTTAGATGCTGAACCTAATTTGCAAATTCATACCAACCTAAAAGTGGACAGAGTGAATGGTTCTACACCATGCGGCCTGGATATTGATGTTGAGAAAGGAAAGGAAGAAATTCTCAAGTTCAATGAAGAATCTGTTGCCAAGTTGAAGTTTGATGATTCCTTGGCAGTATGTCTATGTTCTTGTTAATCATGACTAATTTGTTCGAAGTAGTGAAGAAGTTTTGTTGAACATGATGTAGAATACTTCTTTTTCAGAGAGAGATTTGCGTACCAAGAGGAGAAAAATTCATGCAGCTCCTCATGAACAATGGCACCGACTTGCCCAAGTTCACTTCAAGAGGTAGTCCAGCATCCATAGCTATTCTGTTTTTTGTTTTTCTTAGTGGCTCATTATATTGCAGTGCTTGTCTTTTTCTGTTCCACAGGATTTGTGCATACATGTTTTATGAAATTTCATGCAGTTTGTGGATACAAATTTCTGCATTTATTACATAGTATCCACACGTATCAAAAAGTTTCTCTAAAACAATTTAAATTTCAAATGCACACCATTTTGAGGCACCATATTATGCTTATTCCTCTGGACAATTGCCACAATGTCAATAATGTGAAAGGAAATTGAACATGAAGCTAATTTTCACTTTGAGAACAGAAACTTTCACGCAGCAGTCGTATGCATGTGGCAGTAGTGACACAAATTGTACCCTCAGAAGCTACAGAAATCATATTTAATGGAATTTAGCTCCCAAGTTGACAGAATTTATATAACTTAAATGGGAAGATAGTGGTTAAAGATTTATTCTAGTGCTCATCACTAGAGGTCACAATGCTAAAGTTGTATGAAACCTTCCTGTGAGTAAACATATCTTAAATTGATGTAATAAGACCATAAATTCTTTTTTCTTCTCAAGTTATTTGACATGGGTGCGGCCACACATATGCTGCACTATGGGATTCACGATTGTACAAACAGGCACATGGCATGAGGTTCATGGTCTCTTGAATATTGTTAGTCATGTAACAGATAAGTTTTTGACTCAGAGAGCCTGTGATACACTGACCAATAGAACACGGAAGTACAAGCGATCTCCCTCGTTCAATTCAAGAAGAGTACTTCTCCTGTTCTCAGCCTTGTAAGCTCAAATCATATCCTATACTTTGGTCATTGGAAAGTCTCATATTGCAATATTTACTTTTCGTGATATAAAATGAGGTAAAAAAAATCTTCATATTAGGGGAGATTTAAAATTGGAATACGGCCAAAGAGTCACAGCAGAGGCACTGCCATTTACATGTGATGACCAAAAGTTGTTTGTATTATGCACATTTTTATGGTACAAAAGGGTCCTTGGACTGTGTTTGTGTGTGTGTGTGAGAGAGAGAGAGAGAGAGAGAGAGAGAGAGAGAGATTCAATGACATTACATCTTTAAATTTTGTCAATTATGTTGGAAATGCCTTTTAACTCCCAACATGCAGACCTAAAAATCGCATTGCTTTAGCCCTTCTGCTTTATTTCTTGGGCTTGATAAGCTTATAACTAATCCTTGAATGAAACTCAACTTATTTATCTTTTCCCTCTCAGGTCTAGCATGGGAACAATTATTCTGATATATCTGACACTGAGAGTCAGGCAAATCAGTGATGGATTTGGTAACGTATGAAATATTTGCTTCTTCCTTCTTAGTGCAATATTTTATGGAAGAATCTCATTAGGAACAATAGCTTTCTCTGCCTCTTTGTTTTGCACTTACCATATGTTCATTTTTTTCATTCTATTTCTCATTATTGTAGCTACTACATTTTAAAATTAGTCGTAGCTTTTATTTTTATTTTTCTTCCAGACTGAAGCTGGGTTTGTGTTATTTTGTAGCCTTTTAGAGTATCAATCAGATTCAATTTCTCTTCCCCCATTCAAATTTTTACCAAACACAGCGAAAAATTACATTCTGATCAGAATTTCTAAATAAAGTACACAACCTAAAATCCATTAAGAAAAAGGATATTTAACTTCTAGAACACCATCATCAATAGAAAAAGATGTCATCAATGATATACATTAATGAGTTCTAATGTCTTTTCCCTCCCTTGCACCTTCTGTTTTCTCCCTCTCTGGTACAATCCCTAACATGGACAGCCTCCTCCTTGCTTCTCCGTCTGGGAAGCATTTGAAGTTGGCTTCAAGTTCACATCAACCATATCATCCTGTTTGGCAGAGGAAAGAGCCTCCATTCCTGGTAAAGCAACAGCTATTTTTCGGAATAGAGGCTGCAATGCAAGTTAGGTTTAGATGCAGAACTTCCATTTAGACCCCAGAAACACACATTGGCTTAGTGTTATGGCCCAGCCAGAAATCATATATATTTTGACAGCAATGAATCCTTAATAAATCTGGAAAGGACCTTCTGCAATGGAGTGTACATAATTGAATACTAGAGCTGCAGTCAGAGCTCTAGAGTTTGCGTTTTTAATAATATAAAAGGGAAAATTCTAATCTAAGCTCTATTCAGTCGAAAACATCTGATTGTACGATAAGTATGTATAGATGCTCTTTGATTGCATCCTTGTGTGGATACAGTTTTGCCAATAACAAGAATTTCCAGTGTAATAGATGTTGGATGAAGGTATCCATACCTTAATGTTGAAACCTGCTTTAGCACTAGTTTCTATGAACATCACACCAAATTCACTAGCCTTACTGTCTCCTTCTTCGATCGAAACTTGCCTGTATAAGCAAGCAAAATACCATATCATCACGTTACATCCATCGCAAGAAAAATGAGGAAAAACCATTCACAACTGGAAAGTCTAGAGAATCAACTGTGCGTTTACGCTGTCTTTAGTACAACTCTAGTTAACCACTAGTTTCTCTTTCTTTTTAATCTGCGGCGCCAGAAGAATCTCAAACCTGTGGACGTCAAAGACTCTTTACTGTAAATGACAATGGAATGTGTGTTTCATGGAACTTTAACCCTATCTAGAGTTAAGGAGGGGACTAATAGTCATTCCTTAATTGGCTAGATTCTTATATTGTCGTGTGTAATATAATACGATTCAAAGTTTCCACTCCTTCAAATTAGTATATTGCCCTTTCATGCAAATTAAAATATCCGAAGACTAGAAATCCTAGTTCTGTGCCAGAACAGACTGATGCAAGAAACAAATAAGATAGGGATGAGCCCTCGGCCCTCCAACGGAATAACCAGAGAAAGTTAAACAAAAATGCACCTTTCTTCTTCACTCACCTTTTATCAACAAGATCAGTTTTATTCCCCACAAGAACAATAATGACATCATTGCCTCGCTCTGTTCTCACTTCCTCAATCCACTTTGAGGTGTTCAAAAATGACTGCCGATCTGCAAAGGGGAGAGAACTTGATCAGCTAAGAATAACTGAATGGGGGGTCGATTTATTACTAACTCATATGACATTCCATACAAGAAACACATTGCAGAATCCATAAATCATCTGACAACAGAAACAGGATTTGAGCCTCGGTAGACCAATAAGAACTACACAAAGAACACCTTATGATGGTTACTTACTGGAAACATCATACACAACTACTGCTACGGAAGAATCTCTGATGTAACTCGGAATAAGGCTCCTGAATCTCTCTTGACCAGCAGTGTCCCTGCAATCATGTGAGATAACACAAATAAATCATGAATCATTATCCAATACCACCGTTATTTTAATCAATTATAATGTCCATGAACGATAAAGGAAAACTTCATAAGAAAACGAAAAACTATGATATAAAATGTCGGTGTTTTTTCTGGAAAGAGTACAGAGTATGTTACCAGAGCTGCAAGCGAACCGTTCTATCTTCAAGGTACATAGTCTTTGACAAGAAGTCGATGCCAATTGTAGCCTGCGTACGATGATGAATTTTGAAAAAAAAAAAGGAAAAAAAAAATTCCAGCATATGTTGCTTCTACCACTAATTAAATCAACAATACTTCCAAGTCATTTTCTATTGCATCGCTGGTTAAGTTTTTCAACCTAAAAATAATAAAGGATTCCCATCAAATCGTCCTACAAATCAATCAAAAAAATTTCCCGTTCATCCACATTAATTATGTCGCCCAAAACCAAAATCCCTAATACCGTCCTAAATGCGATTTATGTCCACCCATCAAGTGATCGTTATAAAGATAAACGAAAACCCGAATTTCATAAGAGGCCGGACCGAGAATTATGATCGAACTCAGGACCACAAAAATTAAAAAAAGAAAATCAACGAAGACAATCGTATAAAGGTACTACATGCAAATGCACACATACATATTTATATGGTTCAGTTGTGCGTGGAGGGATACCTGATAGGTGGAGTCGAATTTATCATACATGAAACGGGTGATGATGCAGGTTTTTCCGACAGACTGATCGCCCAGAAACACCAGCTTGTACTTTGCCAATGGTGACACCGCCGCCATTGAAGCAGTACGTGTTGAAATGAGGATAACGATGGGATCTCTATGCCCCAACCGCAGCAGTCGCAGGAAATTAAGGAGACGAGGGAGGAAAGGGTTGCTGGGAAATTCTAGTGAGTGTGATTAATTATAATTAAATCTCTTTCAATTATATGTATATATATATATATATATATATAATAGGATTTCATTCATTCAATGAAACTTTTTGGGAAATTGTTAGCTATGCATAAGGTTACTTAGGTTTGAATCTGTGTATATTATATTTGTCCGTGCTAAATTTCTTGGATTGGATTATAATATAAAGATTATTTTGAATTATAAAAATGAATTAATTAATCTTTAATTAATAAGCTTGATTATATAAGATGATTACATTTATTTGAGAAATAAGGTTAAAATAGTCATTTAAATAATCACTATTATTTTATCATAACTATCTTATATATTATTTATTGTACAATTTTACATTAAATCCCTATTTAATCAACAGATTTAATTAATTTAGACATCTTATTTTATTACTCAAAGTAAACATGGTCTTTTATGGAAATTTGTTGGCTCAAATCACTTGCAAGTAAATGTGTACAAAGATTCATTAAATAAATCAATCTCATTTCGGTTTTAATTTTTTTAGTAATGGCAATTTGTTAATATTGAAACCAGTCATATTTGAATCGGGTGGTAGATATAACAATTGTAATCTACCTTATTTGCGTATAATTCTATATAAATATATGGTAATTCGTACTATAATAACATTTAACACGTTTTTATTCACACATATCTATTTCAAAACAAAAATTTCAATTGTTTGATAATATTGGTTTGTTCTCTCTATCTTTGTTTTTCTGTTAATTTTAGATTATAATTATGAATTATTCTTTTAGCTTTTTTAGTTATGACTTACATATTTGAATTGAAATTAATAATACATAATAAAAACTAATATAAATGAATCTGATTATAAGACAAATATTGGTTTTAATATGAGAGAGATAAAAATGAATATTAATTTTCTTTAATTAATGCCAGCTTTTTTATATAATATATTAATGAATTAAAATTCTCAAATTTTATACTCATAACACTAATTATATAATATTTATTACCTGCACAGATGTATATAATATCCTATTCTATTTGTAATATTATTAGAATATTTGTTAAAAATGTATATTTATTCATTTGTAGATACAGACTTGGGTAACAATTTATATTTAACATAAATTGATATATATATATATACATATATATATATGTATACTTTATAAAAGTACTAAATATATTTTTATTAGAAATATAAATATTTGATATACTTGAAAAATAAATATAATATGGTATATAATCATATTAATTTATATATTTACTTTCTATGTAATGAACATCAATACAATATTAAAAATAAATATAATATAAATATAGAATATATATTTGACAACGAAATAAGTTAAATATTTCAAATATTAAGCAATAATAAACATTTTTTTATAAATACAATAATAAATATTTGGAAATATGACCTTTATTATCATTACTCAATTATATGTTATATATTATAAATATATAATTTTTGTATATAATACATATATTATTATATGATATTTTAATATTAACAGTGTATGCTTATTACATGTCCAAACATAAACATTAAACAAAAATTATTATAATTAATTTAATTTTGATTTAATACTTTCTAATATTTTTTTTATCTGTTATTTTTCGCTAAGTACATGGATTGTAAAATTAAGTAAATGCTAATTCAATTCTTTCTTCATTCATTTGACATACCGACACAAAAAATGTTTTATTGATATAATTCATTTCCTATCCTCATTGGAAATTAAAAATAAATAATACGAATAAATAATAAATAATATTTTAATAAGAAAAATATTATTCAAAATATTAGATTAATTATAATGTTTTCAATATATATTTGGATATCTAATATTATTTATTATCAATATAACAATATCATACAATATTAATGATATTATAAGTAAAAATTGCATATTTATATTAGATTATGCTAAATTATATTATTTTACTCAGATTTCATTGCATATTTGTGTATGCGTGTGGATGCGCATGTGTGCGTGCACACACACACGTGTGTGTGAATAATATTATACATATTTAACACATGTTCTAATAATATTCCATAGGTATTCATATTTCATAATAATATTTTAAATATTTAATTCTTTAATAGTATATAATGCTTGTAGGTATAAATATTATACGTGTAAAACATAATAAGAATATTTCAACACAATAAACATATTTCATTTCAATATATTTAGAACAGGCCGTGTGACAATTTCTTCGGCCAAGATTGAAAATGGTAAATAAAGTGGTTGGTATTGGTGTGGGTTGTTTTTTGGGCTGAGGCCCAATTATGTTAATCCACTCAATTACTGAATGGACTGGGCTAAAAGTTTTGGATGGTGGTTTCTTGGTGATTATCACTCAAACCAGGGGCTCTTTTGGAATTTGCACTCTAGGGTTGAGTGTAGTTTCAAAAATAGACAACAAGGGGCTCAATAAATGATCGGAAAATAGGTCATAGTGTTAGACTTGTATGCCTCTTTCTCTCAATTTTTCCTTTGTCTCTTCTAAACGGTTTAGGTTGAGCTGTCCATTATTGTTAATGGTCTACATTTTTTGAATGTAACTTACTTTTTTGGAATCTTGCTAACTAGATGAAGCCTTTAATTGGAATAGCCTGTTCGAATAAGCTCTAATTTGTTATTTCTATTATGAACTCTCTTCTTGGCCGTTGAATATTATGTGTTTTGATGAGAAAATTTGAACGATGATCCTAAAACAAAAGGCAAAATAAGAGAAGACATAAGCGGGGTTGAGAAGACAGACAATGATAGAAATAAAAATGAGAAAAAAAAATAAGTTTTTCCATTAATAGTCTCCATTCCAAAATACAAGTTTATTTATTTTTATATAAAACTAATTATTTCTCTACTTATATAGACAAAGTCAAATTTGTCTAATTTATGGCAAATTTCGTCCAGATCTGGTGCCATTTCTCTATTTTTTTCTCTATATGTTATGATTATTCTCTGTATTTTTACTGATCTCTATTAGAAGGATTATTACTCCCCCTTGGATTGTATTTTAAATTTCCCCTGATGTAATTTGATGCCTCATCCTATCAATAATTAGTTGCTATTTTCTGTTATCTACATGACATCCCCTCCATTAAAACCATCCTTGGTCTCAAAGACTAAAAGTTGGAAAATATCACGTAGGCCCTAAAAATGTCCTCCCATGCGGTTTTAGTTGGATTCAGTTTGGACTACTGTATTAAAATCTTAGTGGTTTTCTCTCTTCCCCCTTTTACTTGCTTTTGGCCCAAAATGGGCACCAGTTCTAATTTAGTTTCTTATTGGTTATTTGTGTTTGAAAGTTCTTGTTGTGCTTGTATGTGTTGCCCAATTCTCTACTTTGACTATGACCTATGAAATATTAGATGAATATTTAACCCTTTTGATAACTGTAATCTATAAACAGCTTGCCCAATAATTTTTTGTAAAACTAAATGGATCAAAATACTTGGAAGCTAATTTCTAGTTAGAACATGCTGCAACAAATTATGGGTCTGTTTCTTCATGCGTTCTTAGGCTTTAGTTAACTTGTCCTTTAACAATTTTAGTTCCACCCTATGGTCCTTGATGAATTGAGCTACCTCTTGACTTGGAGTGTCTATGACACATCAAAATCATATTGAGGGATTTGGTGCCACAAAGAGCCCGAAAGCCCATCGTTTTAGCTTGGTCCCCGTCATACAACGCAAGTAACATTCCACACATTGATTTAGCCTCTCTATTCGGCATCAATTTGAGGGTGATATGATCTGCTTAACCTTAATTTGTCCCCTATGTACTAAAATAAGTGCCTCCAAAAATTGTTGGTAAAAACTTTATCCTTGCCTTTGGTTACCATGTAGCTTATATACATTGTCTACATATACTTGAGCTACTTGGATAGCTAATTAGGGGTGTGACATGGCCATGAAGTGAGCATATTTGCTTAGCCTATCTACTATTATTATAATAGTATTCTTCCCAATTGATTTAGGGAGTATTTTAATAAAATCCATAGAAACATTTTGCCATGCGCCTTGAGGGATAGGTAGGGGTTGAAGTAAATCTGAAGGATGAGAATTTTTTGATTTATTCTTTTAATAGGTATCATGTTGACTCACAATTTTTTGAACATCCTTAAATATTTCTTTCCAATATAATAGTGATTTGACCTTGTGGTAGGTTCGTAAAATGCCTAAGTGACTTCCTACTGGGTCATTATGAAGGCTTTTAATCATTCTTCTCCTCATCTAATTTCCTTTTCCAATATACAACTTGTGTTTAAATTTGAGTAGCAACTGATCAAAAGAATAATGGTGAGATGGCTTTATTCCTTCCTGTACAAATTTGATAATTTTTTGGGTCTCCTCATTTTGCTCATAGCAGCCTTCCACTTCATTAACCCATTTTGGTGTAATAGTTGATATATCACTAATTTCACTATGTTTCTCGTGTCTTTTGGATAATGAACTAAGAGTCTTATTCTCCTTCCAATTCTTGTAGAATATTTTGTAGTCTAGACTAAACAACTTAGCAAGCCCTGTTGTCTAAATCGGTATAGAGATTTCTAGTTGAGTAGGAAATTGTGCTCTCATGATCTATTTTTATATTGAACTGTTCTAGTTTCAAATTATGCCTCCATTTCCATGCTGCCTTCAGAAGGGTTAAGAACTATTTTCTATAAACTGACAATCCTTGGAACTTTGTTGAGGAATGCAATCAGTCTAGAATTCAATACTAAGACTGCTCTAATCCCCTTGGTAGATGCACAACCTCCAGGGTGAAGGGTTGAGAAAAAGCTGGCACGGCTAGCATAGAAGCTCCTGCTAAAGACCCTCAAATGACTTGGTTTCTTGGGGCATCCTAGTAGAAAGAATTATTCTTCAACAATTTGGCTAAATCTTGGCTAATCTAACCATTGTTTTTGATAAATCCCTAGTAATAGCCGATGAGTACAATAAAATGTCACAATGATTTTATTATTTGCAATATAGACTACTTAATCATTACCTCTATTTTGCCTGGATCAATTGCCACACTTTAGAGGATATGATGAGGCTTAGGTATTCAACCTGTCTATTTTCACAAGAACATTTTTGAGCCTTTACATAGAGTTGGTGCTCTTTTAGCCTCTAGAACATTATCTACAAATGCTTCAAGTGATTCTTCAAATTCAAGCCATACACCAAAATATCATCAAAAAATACTAGGCAAATTCTTTTTTTAAAAATCAAACAATGTCTCATTCATTAGATATTGAAAAGTGGCAAGGGTGTTCGTAAGTTTGAATGGTATCGCCAAGAATTTGTAATGTCTGTGGTGCATCCAAAAGGTTGTCTTTGGAACATCATTTGGATGCATTTGAATATGGAGGTAATTAGACTTCAAATCTAATTTGTTGAACCACAATGTTCAATGTAACACATTCTACAGATATTTAATGATTGGAATTGGAAATTTATATTTTATGGTCATCTTGTTTAACTTCTGGTAATCCACACACATTCTCATAGATTAGTCCTTTTTCTTGACTAGTAGGATTGGTGAAGCATAAGGGATCTCATTTTTCCTAATGACTTAAGATTCCATTAACTCTTTTACTTGCTTTTCAATTTTCTTCTTTTCAATGTATGAGTGCTTTTAGGTCCATAGATTGATTCACCAGATATACATTTGGATTAAGTGGTATTTTGCGATCCTATTTCTTAGGTGGTGGTAGCTGCTTTATTTCAAAAAAGACCTCTACAAATGTATGCACTATTGGCCAGATTGATTAAGGTACTTCTGGGGGGACGGGGATGAGAATCCTCCTAGATTTCTATTAGTTGGGCTGTCTAGAAGTCTACATAGTTAGATGAAAGACTACTATCTCATGACATGTGAACTTGTAAGTGGAATAAGAAGTTTTGCCAGTTGGTGTTTCAATTTTTCCATTTTGATTGAATAACATTGTGAGGGAATTAAACCAAATGCGACTAGGCTTCATAGGCTTATGGTTTTAAGCTAGTCTACACCTAGAACCATGTCATAGTTCTCTCATTTGAGGAGCCTAACATCAAATATATATTCCTTGCATTGCATCCTCCATTTGAGTCTTGGGCACTCCAAATTGCTTATGATTTTGTTACCATTAGTGATTGTGATAATGAGTGCATGGTTTTTACTAACCAGACGGATGTACCAATTAAAGCTTGCAAGTTGATGCAACAATGGGTGCTGTTTGTTAGTGATATACCATATAATGCCAAATTACAAATGAGAGATATTAGAAGGATATTGGTTCTGAACGGTACTTTTCATTAATTAATAAAATATTAATGTTTACTTTATCTATATTATGGCAATGTTTGTTTCATGTATTTACATCTTTAATGATGTAAAATATTGCATGTGCCCATATAATTGTATTAGGAAGCCTTATTCATTGGGGTTATGAATATGGGCACAAAGTTGTTTTACTACACATTCACTAATGCTAGTACGCAAGTCATAGGCTCTTTAGAGGGCATTAAAGAGTCGTTATGACTTGCACACCTAATGTTTGTATAGTGAGTA
This sequence comes from Avicennia marina, assembly GCA_019155195.1. Classification (NCBI taxonomy): domain Eukaryota; kingdom Viridiplantae; phylum Streptophyta; class Magnoliopsida; order Lamiales; family Acanthaceae; genus Avicennia; species Avicennia marina. The sequence goes on along the minus strand of CM032754.1, from coordinate 12,250,820 downwards.
TCATGCTATTTAGTATGAGATACTGAGTACATAAGTGTCTGAATATGTCATTAGAGAATAAATATTCAAACAATGATTTGATAAACAAAATAGACACATGAAGTTCACTTTTTATTATCAATGTCTTGTTTTATGATCATACTAAGTTGTGTGGGCCTTAAACTTGAGACGATATAGTTATCTTGTGCGCATGATGGTCATCATGTAAAGACCAACTACTATTTTGATATGAGATAGGGTTATAATGCCACGCCCTCAAATCGGATATGCAACATGACAGTACTCTCAAAATATTCTTTTTAAGGATACCTAAGTTTACACGCATCAGAACATCTAAACTAACATTTGAATTTTTTCCATCAAGCAAATAGAAAAATCCATCACTTACATAATAATTTAAAACACTAGTCTTGAACACATTCATTGCAGTGGAAAACTCTATGACTACATCATTTATTTCTTGAAATAATAAAATGAAGTTAAGGTTTTTAATCCCCAAATGTGGCATTACAAACCCTAAGTGTAATAATTCTTGTTAGCTTAGCCATTTGAAAAATAATTCATTTCTTTTGTGAGCAATAACTTGTTTAGTAAAGATTTACTTGTATTTATAAGATGTAAACAAGATAAATAGTTTTAAAGCATTTATAAAGCATTTGCATTAGTTATGTACTTACGGTAAAAGTTTTCTTTTCCTGTAGTTCATTTCCATTATATAGTCTATCATGGCTTAGACATTTTATGTACTAATTCATTAATCAGAGCCTTAATCTATAACCCTAACTAAAGAGGGCCACGTACAATCGAAATGACTGTCTCAATCAAAACGGTTTGTCCTAATCCATAACCAAGATTGAGAGGGTCACACAACTCAATTTTCAACCTTAATTAAGAGGGTCACGTGCAATTGAACGACTTTTAATTGAAACAGTGGTTTCAATTTTTGACCCTGATTAAGAAGGCTAGCTTGATGTTAGGTGAATGGCCTAAAACTTCTACTATGTTTGGGAGGGTTTGAACTAGTTTTTCTATACTAGTGAACGTTCAATTGAGCATTAACTTTTTCATAAATATCATATTCAAAATGAATTATGTATAAAGGTTAACTAGGATCTAGTTCACATCCAAAATTTCACAATAAAATTATTTCAGTGTGGCATAGATATAATCTCACCAGGAAAGTAATAAAATTTGTGAAAATACATACACATTTCTTAATATTCAAGATAATTTGAAAATCATGATTTCAAAATAGTTAAATAAAATTTTGGGTAAACCACTTACATGGTTTCAAGTCACTTGAATAGAAGGTTTATTGGTTTTAGTTCCTCATTTTCCTATTCAATTGAAATAATTCCAATTTAATTCCAACTTAATGAAAATTCACTACCTATATATTTCCTAACTATTTAGATCGTGATATGGTCATTTTCCTATATCGGCACCAAATCATATGAATCTCGGATTAATTCTGCCAAGTTGAGAAATTTTCTTTCTTCAAATTATGTAATGGTTGTTTCTATAGATTGTAGATGCATAATTGCAACTTACAATGATTACAAACATGGTAATTAGTTGAAAACTTAGAAAAAAATAAAATTTTTGTTCATGACCGCTAGAATCCTTTCCACGAATGTTGAAAATAATTTCGCTTCCACAAGTGAAACCTACGATGTTTTCTAATTTTTCTCACACTTAGTATTTGTGGCCATGACAAGGAATTTTGCAATCATGAGCTTACCTTTCTTAAGTGTGACTTAGGCTGCAGAGTTTACTAGAATTGTCCACAATTCTTCTTGTGGCCACATGGAAGTCCATCATGACAGTGATATCTTGCTTTGCAGCCACAAAATTGACTGCAATAGACATTGGAATGTTCACGGTTGATTTATGAGTGTGAGGATTCGTATCACTAGCACGAGATGCAATGTGAAGCTAGTCTATAGGTTCATTAATAACTCAGTTTGATTTTCTTGTTTCCTTTACTTTTTCTTTGAAAAACTCAGTTCCCTCGACATCCTAATGCCCTTTTATGAATGAATTAATCTTCTTCCATGTATATCTAATGATTCCATGAAGTTTCATAAAAGTTCCACAAAGTTTGGTTGAGAACATCAATTTTATGTCATCTTCCTTGCATGTGTGTACTTATATACAGAATCTAAACATAAGTTGATGAATACCTACCTACAGCATACTCTTAAGGGAAGCAATCTATGATTATGGATTCAAATCATGCCTTAGCAGTTACCTAGTTTTGTGTGCTTATATACATACATACTTACTCATGTGTTTTATCCTTTCTTTCCTAAACATGCTTATCATATGACACAAAATCCTATACACATGCTTTTGATAATATAATTCTAACTTGCTCTTTGATACTACATAGAATAGGAGAGCTTGATTTAAACATTACCTCAGCAAATGGGTAGATGAAGTTCTCTCTCTCTCATTGTTGAAATAGTTTTCCAATAGCGCCGAGCAAGTCTTCTTCTTTTCTCTCTCCTTTCCTCTCTTACTCTCGGTCTCTTCTTGTTCTACCTAATGTGAGACTTCTTTGCTTAAGAATCAGCTGGTTAACCATCCTTTCTTGGTTTTGCTTTGTTGGAGAGGCCTCTAATCCCTTCATTCTCCATTTTAAATGAGTGCAACCATTTCTTAAATCCCCCATTTTAGTTTAGCACCTTTACTCTTCCTTCCCATTCTAGTTAAACTTTTAATTGTCCCTTGGAAAGCTTCACCTTAACCACCCCTTAAAGTTGCTTAAGTTGGTTATTGTGCCTTGGTCTTTCCACAGTGACAGCAACAACAAACAAGCACTATCATATTTTTTTCAATCTTTACATCCTCCCCCTTTATAAGAAATTTCATCCTCGAAACTTGCTGTTTCTTACTTAGCAAACAAACAAGGGTATTAACCTTGTACATCTTCTTGTAGTTCCCATGTAACTTTCAGTTTAGTGTGATCGGACCATTAGATCTTCACATATAGAATGACTCGAGTCTTTAGAACCTGTTCCTTCCAGTCTACTATACTCACAGGGGCCTCCACATAACTTAAATATTCTTTTATAGCCAAATGTTCAGCCTCTAATACATCATTTGGATTTAGTTCATATCTTCGTAGTTGAGGCATATAGAACACATTATGTACTTTAGATAATGTTGAGGGTAGTGTTAGGTGGTATGCCATTTCACTCACTCTCTTTAATATCTCAAAGGGTTCCACATATTGTGGACTCAACTTCCTGACCTTACCAAAGTGCACCACTCCATGTGTTGGTGACATTTAGCAATATAACTTTTCTCTAGGTTGGAATTGTAATGGTCGGTGTTTCAAATTTGCCCAACTATTTTTGTCTATCTTGTGCTTCCTTAAACCTTTTTCAAATAACTGCTAGTTTCTCAAAAGTCACTTAAGCCAATTTAGGTCTTGTCATGCAATTTTCCTCCATTTTATCCCTGCAAATGGGTGAGCAACACTTATATCCATACAATACTTCATAGGGCATTATTCCTATACTGCTATGGTGACTGTTAATATAAGAGAACTCAAACAAGGATAAGAATTTACTTTAATTTTCTTTGCACTATTCCCATGCTACTATAGTGACTGTTACTGTAAGAGATCTCAAACTAGGGTAAGAATTTACTCTAATTTCCTTGGAAATCCAGTACACATGCTCTTAGCATGTCTTTTAAGTGTCTGGATTGTTTTTTCTGACTATCCTTCAATTTGGAGATGATAGGCTGTGCTCATGTCTACTCTTGTCTCTATAACCTTTTGGAAACTTCCCAAAATCGTGACACAAAACAAGAATCTTGATCTGACATAATACTAGTTGAGGTCCCATATAACCTTATGATGCTGTCTCTATATATCTTAATCAACTTATCTGAGGTATATGCAATCTTCATTGGAATGAAGTGAGCTAATTTAGTCAATCTATCGATAATTACCCATACAGCATCATACCTTCTAAGGGTTTGAGGAAATCTCACAAAAAAATCTATTGTGATGTTCTCCTATTTCTACTTTAGTATCTCTAAAGGTTGGAGATAACATCTTGGTTATTGATGCTCCGCCTTAATCTTTTGACATGTCACACACTTCACTACAAAGTCAGCCACATCTCTTTTCATTTTGTTCCCCTAGTAATTTCTTTTTAAATCTTAGTACATCTTTATACTTCTTGGATGGACTGAGTATTTGGATTGCTGTGCCTTTTGTATAATTTTGTTCATTATCTTCATCATTTTGGGCACACACAGCCTCTAATAGACAAAACATCATCCTTACCAACTTAGAATTCTTGCAGTTACCTTTCTTTGGGTTTTTCCTTAAGGTATTTAAGTTCCACATCCATGTCTTGAAAGCCTTAATTTCCTCATAAATTGGAGGCTCAGCGGTTAAAGTAGCCAACATCGCTTCTATCGACTCTACAACTTTAAGGTGTAGAGACTCGAGTTGTCTTGCCAATATAGCTACTATCATGTTTGTTCCCTTTCTACTTAGGGCATTTGCTACTCAAAGCCTTGCTTAGGTGGAAATTAATAACTAGATCGTAGTCCTTTATCAATTTTAATCACCATCTTTGCCTCATGTTCAGCTCTTACTAAGTGAACTAATACTTGAGACTTTTATGATCTGTCAATACTTCACATCTCACCCTATATAGATAACACTTCCAAATCTTTAAAACGAATACCACTGCGACTAATTTTAAATCATGGGTAGGGTAATTTAGCTCATAAAGCTTCAATTGTTGTAATGCGTAAGCTATTACCTCACCGTTTGCATTAGGACACACCCTAAACCATTCTTATTGGCATTTTGTATATAGTAAATATATTCTCTCCATTGGGCAAGGTCAAGATAGGCATTGTGGTCAACTTTTCTTTTAGTTTCCTAAAGCTCCTTTTGCAGCTAGGATTCCAGTCAAACTTTATTCTCTTTTTCATAAGTTTTGTCAATGGCACTACTATCTTAGCAAAACTTTCAACAAACTTCCTATAATATCTTACCAAACCCAAGAAACTCCTAACTTTCGTTATAGTTGAGGGTCTAGGCCAACTTATAATATAGCGTCAACCTTTTTTAAATCTACTAACACTTCTTCTTTAGAGATGACATGTCCTAAAAATGTTACGCTTTGTAGCTAAAATTCACGTTTATTGAATTTGGCATATAGTCGCTTCTCCCTAAACATTTGTAACATGATCTTTAAGTGTTTATCATGTTCTTTGAACCTAGAGAAGTATACTAGTATGTCATCTATGAAGACAACTACAAAACTATCCAAATAGGGTCTAAACACCCTATTCATGAGGTCCATTAAACCTACTGGGGTGTTAGTTAGCCCAAATGGCAGCACTAGAAACTTATAGTACCCATACCTTGTTCTAAACGCTGTTTTAGGTATATCCTCCTCGATTTTTAACTAATGATATCTTAGCTTCAAATTAATTTTTTAAAATAGTTTAGCCCTTTTTAACTAATCAAATAGATCGTCCATCTTGGGCAAAGGATATTTGTTCTTGATTGTGATTTTATTAAGCTTCCTATAATTGATACATAATCTTAAACTTCCATCCTTTTTTTTGCAAACAAGATAGGGCCCCCTAGGGCAACAAGTTGGATCGAATTTATTTCTTCTCCAATAATTTTTGTAATTAGACTTTCAACTCTTTCAATTCTACAAGAGCCATCCTATACAATACCTTTGATATACGTAACTCTTGCTACCAAATTAATTCAAATTTGATCTCTCTGTTTAGAGGTGCTTCAGGTAAGTAGTCTAGAAACACAACAGGGAATTCCCTGATTATTGGTATGTCAACCACACATGCTAAGCACATCTTACACTCTTTTCTAATGACTTTCTCTATTTGTGCTGTGGAGATTATGGGGTTAGCTTAGTTTACCCTATCCTTTTTGTTCCCACAAAAATAAAACTTCTCTCCTGTAGGTGGATGGAAGTTGACTATCTTACTTCTACAATCAACATGAGTGAAACTCTTTAATAGCCGGTCCATTCCAAATATCACGTTAAAGTTAGCCACGTTGAGTCTAATTAGATTGGCCTTTAATTCATGGTCTCTACCCAAATGTATCATGCAATCTTTATATACTATGTTGGATGTCAAAGTCTCACCTCCTAGTGTGGCTACCCTATATGGCTGATCCAAAATCATGGGCTTACTCCTTATGTTCTTCGCAAACCTTTTAGACATAAATAAATAGGTAGCATCACAATCAAATATGCAATAAGCTAGGGATTCATTGACAAAAATGTTACCTACCACTACGTCCTCTACATTATTAGCCTCCTCTTGAGTTAATGCCAATTGTTTGACATTCACCTTCTATTTCCCATTTGCCGAATTTACCCTAAGGTTGTTATCGTTGCCGTTTCACCTTTATTGTTATTACTGGTGTTGCTATTGTGGTTGACAGTAGCAGTTTTAATGGCATTATTAAGGTAATTAGCTGCCCCGTGTCCCTCTTGGCCTCACCTAAAACATGCTCTTATCAACGTGCGATAAGTCCCACTGTGTCTTCTGTGGTACACATTGCACTTTGGCCAGGGTTGGCATCTCGCTATTGCTAAAGGAATTGGTCCTTTTGTTAGCTAGAGGTTTAGTATGTTGTCCTAGCTGTTTCAGACTATTCTTGGCTTCCCACCAATTATATTTTCCTTTGTCCAGATGGCTAAACCCAGCAATTTGTTAAACGTTTTGGCCTTATACAAGGCCAGCGTAGTCTAAAGTCGGCTTTTTAATCCCTAGGTAAATTTATGCATCTTCAATGCCAGGTTGGCCATTGCTGTCAACGAGTATTTCCTCAGGGTATGGAATTTGGTAGAATATTCCAGCACTAACATGGTCAACGTTTAGGTTAAGTTATTGAATTCGACTATCTTTATAGTTGAATCACATTCAGAAAGAAGTGATTTAGAAATGCTTCCTTGAATTGATTCCACATAATCAGGCCTTCTTCTAGTAATGCGAGAGACACGCCTTCTCACCATAAGACCGTTTCTCCTACTAAGAATGGCACCACTACTTTAGGCTCTACTTTGACTAGGACTTCTATAGCTCAAAATTGTATTTTATTTCCTTGAGTCACTTTTGAACCATTTAGGATTTGTAAGATCCATCAAAGGTAGGCTTATGTGTTCTTCTGAGAGCCTCGTGATGAGCCTAGGTGCTTTCGATAGGTTGAACTTACGTTGGAACTGTGGTTTGTTGCTGTTGAGTCTTAACTACTTGGGCTACTATCGTGGCTATAGCCCAAGATTCTCCTACCTTAGTCTAGATTAGCCCTGAGACAGTTGTGTTTGTGGTTGAATGAGAGTGGTAGTGGTGGTGGTGGATAATTTAACGTGTGTTCAGTAGTCTTGTTGTCTAATAGTGTGGCATAGTGGGGATTTTGAGTCAAATGTCTTGGTCTTCTAGCTATTTTTCTATATTAGGGGTTTTTTATTCTTAGTAACATTTACTAAGGTATTAAAATGCTGCATAAGGCAATAATTCCCAGGACAATGGCTAAATAAAATAAAAGTGAATTAAAATATCATAAATATTGCAATACTTAGTCATCATAAATCATCATAACATCAAATTTGAATATCAACTACAATTATTAAAACCTAAGAAATTTATTCATAATTCCATATTTTCCCTTTCTCTTCTTAGTTCTAGTTTCTATTCTACACTAGAGTGTTGGTACTCTTCTTTTGGATATTCTTCCAATTTTACCTCATTGACAGATGCTGGCATAGGGTTATGGATCATCTCGTGGAATTCATTATTGTCTGCATCGAATGACGCACCTGCTACTTTAGCTTGGCAATGTGATCTCCACAGGCTAACTTCGTATTGTCATGTCTCCTATGCAACTGTCAGTGTTCAACATCCTCTTCTAAATATTTCCTCTTAAGTTTATTATGTTCTTCCTTTGAGCCGGACAATTCTCTCCTATGTGCTCTGCATTCACTCTTAGCATACTCATACCATCTTTGAGCCTCATGCAATGCTGCAACCATCACTCCCATCTGCTCTAGAGCTAATAGTAATCACTCAACAATATCTCTAGTTGAGGTGTTGTTACTAGAGGGTGCATCCTTTCCTGAACCGCTTGGTTTGTTCATTTCGTACGCTACAAAATAAACTAAGTCAGTGGCTTGCTACAATAATATCTATGTATGTATGTAGTAAATAGTATTATACCATTTCTATAACTTATGTTCCATTAAGTTCATGTCTTATGTGTTCTGAAAGTCCAAAAAGTCCAAAATACTCAAATTCTGTAAGGTGTTCTTAAGCATTAAACTTTATATTTGATGTCCAACTTATAGTCCTTATGCTCAGAAGATCAAGCCTAAGATTTGATACCACTTTCAGTTATGCCCTAAAATCGATTATGCAGCAACATGGCAATACCCGTAAGATATTCATATCAAAAATACCTAAGTCCATATGCATCAAAACATCTAAACCAACACTTGAATATTTTCTATCAAGCAAATAGAAAAATCCATCAGTTATATAATAATGTAAAACATTAATCCTGAACACATTCATTGCAACGAAAAACTCTATGAGTACATCATTTATTTCTTGATATAGTAAAATGAAGCTAAGGTTTTTAATCCCCAAATGCAGCATTACCGACCCCAAGTGTAATCCTCGTTAGCTTTTCCATCTGCAAAAATAATTCATTTCCTTTGTGAGTGATAAGTCGTTTAGTAAAGGTTTACCTATGTTTACGGATATGAACAAGATAAATAGTTTCAAAGCATTTATCAAGCATTTGCATCAGTTGTGTATTTCCGGTAAAAGTTTTCTTTTCCAATAGTTCCTTTCCATCATAATAGTCTACCAATGGTTTGGACATTTCGTGTACCAATCACTGATTAAGGCCTTGGTTTATAATACCGACTAAAAATGGTCATGTTCAACCAAAACATCTGTCATAATTAAAATAATTATCTCAATCTATAACTTTGACTAAGAGTGTCACTGGATCTCAATCGTCAACCTCGATTTAGAGGGTCACATGGTTCAATCATCAACCTCGATTTAGAGGGTCACGTGCAATCAAATGCATTTAACCAAGAGGATTGTCTCAATCTTTAACTCTAATTGAGTGGGTCAACATAATCTTAGTTGAAGGGTAAAAAACTTCTACCTCTTTTGAAAGGGTCGGAATTAGTTCCTCTACACTAGTCAATGTTCCATTGAGTAAAACTTTTTCATAAATATCACGATCAAAATGAATTTTGTATAAAAAATAACTAAAATCGAGTTCACATCCAAAACTTCCTAGTAAAATCATTTCAGGGTCGCATAGATATAATCTCATCATGAAAGCAGTAAAATTTGTGAAAAATACGTACACGTTTCTTAAATATTCATGATAATTTGAAAATCATGGTTTCAAAAAAGTTAAATAAAATTGCAGGTAAACCACTTATATGGTATCAAGTCGCTTGAACAAAGGGTTCACTGGTTTTAGTTGCTCATTAGCCCATTTAATCTAGATAATTCCAATTTATTTCTAACTTAATGGAAATTAACTACCCATATATTTCCTAATTATATAGATTATGATATGGTTGTTTTCTTGTACCAACACCAAATCATGCGAATCTCGAATTAATTCCACCAAGTTGAGAAATTTTCTTTCTTCAAATTATGTAATGGTTGTTTCTATAAATCTTAGATGCATAAGCGTAGCTTACAATGATTAAAACATGGAAATTAGTTGTAAACTTAGAAAAAATGAAATTTCTATTCATTTTCCCTAGTTCGCGACAGTGAGAATCCTTTATGCAGCCACAAAAAGCAATTCCACTACCGCAAATGAAACTTGTGAGGTTTTCTAGTTTTTCTCCCCATTAATGTTCATGGCCACGACAATGAGTTTCGCCATCATGAACTAACCTTTCGAGAGTGTGAATCGGGCTATGGAGTTTACTGGAATTGTCCACACTTTTTCTCGTAGCTACGAGGAAGTCTATCTTGACAGCAATACCTCACTTTATGACAATACCTCATTTGTAGTTGATTCGCAAGTGTGAGGATTTGTGTTATGGTTGGGAGACAAGGTCTCGTGACCGCGAGACGCAACACGAGGCTAGTCTGTAAGTTCAATGCTAACTCAGTTTGATTTTCTTGTTTCCTCCATGATTTTTTCATTGAACAACTTGGCTCCCTCCATATCCTAAGGCCATTTTTATGAGTAAATTAATCTTCTTCCACGTATATCTATTGATTCCATGAAGTTTCATGAAAATTTCACAAAGTTTGGTTGAGAACATTAATCTTATATCATCTTCCTTACATGTGTATACTTATAAACAGAATCTAAACATAAGTTGATGAAGGTCCTACCTACCTACAGCAGACTCTTAAGGGATGCAATCTATGATTATGGATTCAAATTATGTCTTAGCAGTCACCTAGTTTTATGTGTTTTATCCTTTATTTCCTAAACATGCTTATCATATAACACAAAATACTATACACATACTTTTGATAATATAATTCTAACTTGCTCTTTGAAACTACATATAATAGGAGAGCTCGATTCAAACCTTACCTTAGCAAATGAGTAGACTAAGTTCCCCTTCTTTCTCATTGTTGAAATGGTTTTCCAACAGCTTTAGGCAGGTCTTCTTCTTGTCTCCCTCTTCTTTCCTCTCTTACTCTTGGTCTCTTCTTGTTCTGCCTAATGTGAGACTTCTTTGCTTAAGAATTAGTCAGTTAGCCACCCCTTCTCAATTTTGTTTTTTCTTTAAAAAGAATGTAAAGGATGGAGAGGCTTCCAATCCATTCATTCTCTATCTTAAATGAGTACAACCATTTCCTAAATCCCCCTATTTAATTCATCATCCCTTTCTCTTCCTCAGCAACCTTTTCCCAATCTAGTCAAACTTTTTATTGTCCCTTGGAAAGCTACGCCTTGACCACCCCTGGGAGTTGCTCAAATTGGCCACTGTCCCTTGGTCTCTCCATAGTGATAGCAGTGACAAATAAGATCTATCACATTTTTTTCAACCATTACACATATGGCTAATGTGCCATTATTTGACTGCATATGAAGGCATGTGTGCGATCAATAAAGAATTGTTTCCTTGCAAGTAAGTAAGACATTTGTCCTATGCAATTGATATTTTATAAAGCAAAAATCTTTAGTCATGATAATGTGGGATCAAAAAAGAGTTTCTGATAGAAGTATTAGTCTCATGAGATAACATCTGGTAATATGATCAAACTAATGAGTTTGACTAAATCTGTGGTGCTCGCCTGATCAGGACAAAGTAGGATAAAAAGCCTATATCGTGTGATATTCACGATCTAGAGGGTTCATATGATCCATTCACCTCACTTTGAATGGGCTATGATATAGGCCATAATCTAGGTATTATTCATGTTCTTTGAACTATATTCGTTGCCATCTAAATATGAACCTAGAGAATCATAGACATAAGAACAAGGCATTGTGTTGTAGGCATTTACGAAGTGGTGGTATCAAGGCTTGACTAGTCTCATAGTGGAATTAATTTGGGTGCAATTGAATTGGACCAAATGGATTGATTTATTTCTCATTATATTTGTTAGTGATGAGATCATTAGTTAGAAATATGATGAGTCTTTAATTTAATTAAAGGGAATTAATTAAATTAAAGGACAAGAGATAAAAAGGAATTATTTGGTATCCATTATGTTTGTTAATAATGAGACTATTAACTAGAAACATAGTGGGCCTTTGATTTAATTAATAAAATTAATTAAATTAAAGGATATAATTCCAATGAGCTTTAATTATTAATTAGATTAATAATTAAAGATGGAATGAGCTTGAATTAATTTTAAAATCGATGTAAAAACCCACAAAGCTCACTCCATATGCCCTAGGAATACTACTATATATAGGATTGTGTTTTGGAAATAAATCAATTGGTAAAGTTCCAAAACACAATGGGCACTATTCATGCATGGTTAATATTCATGTAATACTATTTATTGCATGTTACTATTCATCCACCACTTTGCATGTGAAAAAAAATATTCATTAGCCTCTCTCGCACATTTTCTCTTTCAAAATGCTCCAAACGCAAGAAGTTGTTGGATTTTATAAAAGAATTCATAAAGATTTGTTAGAGAGGCCTTTCTAACACTTTGCTTGTCGATTATAGACAAAAACTATAAGAATTAGATTCTGGGTAATTATCTATACAATTAAGCTATATTTGAATCTATATGAGTTATGTGAAGAAAAATGGATGGAGTCAGGATTTTAATTTTTTTGCATTTCTCCCTAATATTTCATGTTTAATCTTGAAAAATTTTCATGTCATACCCTATGAAACCGAACATTGCCCATGTCAATCAAGATCAAAATAGATCTCCCACTTATGGACACCTCCAGCCTTAGTATGATTGGAGGAGAAGAACTCCTTGTTATGGTGTTAGAGTGTGACTTCCTTTTTAGTGCGAACGTCTTTATCCCTTGACTCCACCTTTCCTTCTTCTACATTTATTGGTTCAACTTCTTCATGTTCCATGTTATGGATCATCCCATCCTTCCATTTATGGCCAGGACTCCATTTTTCACTACAAACGAAGCAGTTTCTTCCATTCATTTCCAAATATGACAACTAGTTTTAATGACTATTTTTGGTTAGCCTACTTGCTACTATTGTTAAGCAACTTAACGGCAATTCAGTTCTTCCTAAGGGCCTCCAATTTAAGCTCCTAGTGTTCTATTAATCTGTAAGTTTCCTCTAAAGTATGCGGATTAAACATTATCGCATTATGTCTAATCTCCTTGTTCAACGCACTAATGAATCTTTGAATGAAACGGAATTTTGTGAAATTTGGATTAATTTTGAACATGTTAGCCTTTAGATCTTTAAAATCTTTAATATAATCAGGAAAACTCCTCTTTACCTCTGTTTATTAAACGTCTCAATTACATGGCCTTGATTTTATTTGTCATATTTAGAGAAGATGGCTCTCTGTAGCTCATCTCAACTAATAAAAATCTTACTGACTGAGAAATTGTTAAACCACATCTCAGCTTTCTCATCAAAGTAAAAGGCACCATTTGCACTTTCTCCTCCTTGGGTGTCTTGTGATACTAGAAATACCTCTGGTATTCCTAGATCCAATATTGGGCATTACTTCCATCAAAGTTAAAGAGTTCAATTTAAGGCTTTGGTTGGAAAGGACATTAATAGGGATCAATTTGTGGTGGTTAACTAGAATTGACTCCCTACACGTGGGTCAGTTGGTGTATTAGGGCCCCTAATGATGTTTGCATGTAATGAGTGGTTAGCAGAACCCCTTTGTCCCATACAACTAAAGGAGATCCCTTGCCAAGAGGTGTATTAATTGTCAACAATTGGCTATTTATATTTTGTAAGATAGTCAGAATCTGATCCAGCTTGGTTTCAATAGTTGAATGGGAATCCTCCTCTAGTTTCAATAGTTCCTAGACTTACTTCCATTATTTTCCTTTAACATTTGTTACAATCTAGTCTTTGCTAGTTTTTAGGTGCTAGGAAAGGGGTGCTGATAGCTAAGGATGGAAAATAGTGAAAAAATGGTTCGTTATTTGTGTGGGCTTAATTATTTACTTGTTGAGGCCTAAGTATGGTAACCCACAAAATTACTAAATGGATTGGGTCGAACATCATCTTCGATGGTGGTTTTCCATTAATTGTCACTCAAACAACGAGCTATTTTAGAAGTTACACTCTAGAGTTGAGTGTAGTTTTTGAAATAGACAACTAGTGGTTCAATTAATGATGGGAGAACAAGTTATACCAAGACTTGTTTACTTCATTCTCTTTGTTTTCCCTTCTTTTCCTCCAAGTGGCTGAGGTTAAGCTACTTGTCACCATCAGTGACCAACTTTTTTTGATTGTAACTTAACTTATTCGAATCTTCTTTATTAGATGAAGCCTTTAGTTGGAACAATTTGGGTGATTAGGCTTTGATTTGAGATTTCTATTCTAAGCTCTTTCTTTTTCTAATGTGAGCCCTATAAACCCATAGAAAAATTATGAGCCTTTTCTGCTTCTTTAGCATATGTTAGCCTTCAATTATTATGGGTTTTGGTAAGGAAATTTGAGTGATGATGCTAAAGCAAAAGGCGAAAGAAGAGAAGGCAGAAGAGATTCAAGAAGATAGACAAAGATGAAAACAAGAATGAGAAAAGATAAGCGTTCCCACTAATAGTCTCATTTTTGAACTATAAGTTTATTTATTTTTATATACAACTAACTATTCTTCTACTTATGTAGATAAGGTCAAATTTGGCTTATTTATGGTGGATTTCCTCCAAATTTGGAGCCATTTCTCCATCCTTTCCCTTATTTGTTACGATTATTCTTTTTATGTTTACTGATCTATGTCAAATGGGTCATTATACCCCTTGAATTGTATTTTAAATTCTCCTAATATAAATACCCCATCCAATCTCTAAATCATGGTTCCTATTTTTTGTTATTTGCATGACTTGTAGTTACAAGATTTCTATCTAATCATAATAATAGAAATGCTTACATAAATTTTCATTTTACTAGTCATTAGATGTACACTATTTAATGTTTAAATCATAACACATGTACAAATATTTGAATATTTGTACGTAAGTCATAATTTAAATGTTTGTTGCACTACATTAGGTCAGCATCAAACACCAACGTATCAATGTTGCATCCATTTACCACACATATAGTTTAAAATATGCTTCTTTAAGTTAGGATAAAATTATGTTTTGATTAAAAATAAAGCTTTTTTTGTTTCAAAATACTCACAATTTAATCATTTTCTATTATTACTAGAAGTTACAAGCACTTGATTCCAGTTTTACCAACAGTAATGAGAAGCAATTTAGAATTAAAAGCAGATGAATATCACAAAAAATCCCACGATGTTTGATTCTTACCGTATACCATATTCAGTATGTAAACTCAGCCTACCGTATATGATGATACAAACAATACCATGCTGATTGTATATCGATCCCACAACAATTTCTCTTATTGAAATACTAATAAAGAAAAGCAAATACAATCCAATAATACTCATTGCCTCTATGAGGAAAATTTTAGCTCCTTGAAATTTTTTGAGCGATTTTCCCCACTATCCTGATGTTTGTTACACATTAATCCAAATAAATAATCTACTAAGTAAAACAATTCCCTACCTTTCCTAATATTAGAGTTCATCTAATAACTCTTGATTCCTTCTTTTTAATGGTATGGGTATTTTTGATAGATTTTTGTGCTAGTGACAACAATGTGTAGAGGGTGGCCCCTCAACAGGGCCTTATGACACAATGCTGGCTCCATTGTAGCCTCGTGTTAGCCTACACCTAGCACTTTGAGTCGAACGAGCCATCACATGTAGATACATTTTGAACTTTTATTTTCATCTTTCCCATGTGAATATTTGAAAATATTTTGTAATTATTTTTAAGTGTGCTTTCTCATATTTTTAATGTCTACTCCTATCATTAGTTTTTTTTTTTGCCAAATCTATTATAAGGGGTAATATGACCATTTAAGAGTCCTTTCCTAGCAATTGTTAGAGTTTCCCCTACTTTGGCTATTGCCCATTATAATTGAACTATTAAATTAATTGAAGCAAGATTTCTTTTGTAATTTGTGTACATGTTCACTACTTTTTTCACTTTTTTTTTAGATTGTACCTCTAAAGCGTTCAGAGAATTGTGAGTGCAATGCATAATCGATAAAGTGTGCAAGTTTAGGTAGATGTAGTCGGCCAAGAAGTAATTATTAGCCGCACGGTATTCATTTATCCCTATTTTTTAAAAGGAGTCTCGTGATAGTTGGTGTCTGAGGCTCGATTTTGATCCAGACTAAGTCGTGAAAGTATATATACTATAACATCAATGAACATGTCAAGAGGCAATGACAATGAAGCCCCACCACAATTGAACATGACTAATAAGCAATAATTGAATGCATTAGAAGAACATAATGCCAAACTTGAACACATCACGATGGCCTTAGTTAAGAGGGTCGAGTATTTGGAAGGTGAGAATGAAGACCTCCATGCTTAGCTTGACACGAGTTTGGAGTTATATTAAAAACTAGTTGATAACCAAGGCGATGGTGTGCATGAGCTCAAAAGGAAAATTAAGCAAATGGCCATTTAGATTGGACTACTCTAGCGAGTTGTTAGTAATGTCCTAGGTCCTATAGCCCATCCCGTGTCAAGTTATGGCAAAGCAGAAAGGGAGTCTACAGTAGGGTGATTGCTTCAACATTGGCAAAAAACCCTCAAAACAAAGAGAGTTCCAAAGGCCATGAGAAAAAGGGATTGATGTACATGTATGTGAAAATTAATGGCAAATCCATTTGATCTGTAGTTAACACAGGTGCGATGCATAACTATTTAGCTATCACTAAATTAGAGATATTTGGGATTGCCCTTGTGAAAAAGGGTTGGGCAAGTAAAAGCAATCAAGTCATTTGCCCAACTTGTTGACATTGCCTAAGGAGTCGATATTAAGGCCAACCCATTTAATAGAAAGTTTAATCTTTCTGTGGTTCAAATGGACAATTTCAAGTTTATCCTTGAACTTGATTTCTTGAGAGAGGTAAGAGGAATTGTCTTGACGTGTGAAGAAACGTTGATAATGCTAGGGAACAAACCTTGCATTATTCCCACTATGTTAAGTAGACTTGGCGAGAAGAGCTTGTTGGCTGTCTAGTTTGAAAAGGAATACAAGCGTAATGAGCCACCATATTTTTGCACTCTCCAGTTTGTGGAGATGGAGGAATCAAGGCTAACCTACGAGAATTTGATGATGCTATGCTTGATGATCCTAATGTGGTGAAGGAGATTCTTGGGGGAATTTGATAATGTTTTGCCTGATGAACTTCTTTGCAAGTTGCTACCTGAGGGAACTGTGGATCACAAGATTAAGCTCCTGCCTGAGTATTTTATCGCATGATGCAACCTGACCTCATGGAGCTTAGGAAGCAACTAAGGGAAATGGTGGAGAGTGGAATCATTCAAATCTACAAATCGCAATATAAGGCCCCTGTCTTTTTCCCAAAAAAAAGCTATGGATCCTTGGGGCTGTGCAAACCCTAAACAAGATCACAATGAAGAACAGGTATCCAATATCGTTGATTGCTAATCGTTTTAATAAGAAATTCGAGTAAAATACTTCTCTAAAATTAATTTGAAATCAGGCTACTAGCAAGTCAAGATTAAGGAGGGTAATGAAGCAAAGATGACAGGTGTGACGAGATATGGTGCTTATGAGTTCTTACTTATGTCATTTGGACTGACGAATGCACCACCAACCTTTTGTACCTTGATGAACCAAGTACTCCAAGGTTTTCTTGACAAACTCATTATGGTGTACTTGGATGACATTATGGTGTATGGTGAGACCTTAGAAGACTATCTGGAGCATTTTAGAACAGTTCTAATTCGTCTCTATTAGCATAAATTGTATGCAAAGCCTTTAAAATGTTCAATTGTTTAGGCGACTATCCACTTTTTGAATCACATCATTAAGCAAGGTAGGATTCAAATGGACCCTAAGAAAATGCAAGCTATTAAAGAGTGGCAACCTCCTAAAGATGTGCATTAAGTGATGTTTTTCCTTGGATTAAACAACTACAACCAAAGGTTTGTAAAACGATACTTCTAAGATAACGACAAAAGAATAAGTGTGGTCGCCCTAACACCAGGGCACTTTTGAGAGATTGAAGATGGCTATGTCTACGAGTCTTATGTTAGCTCATCCTGACTTACAGAAGCTATTTAAGGTGGAGATTGATATCTCAAATTATGTGATTAGAGGAGTGCTAACTTAAGAGGGGCATCCCGTTGCCTAGGAGTGTAGAAAGTTAGTTGAAGGATGTTGAGAGAAACTACTTTGCACATGAGAAAGAGCTGTTGGTCGTAGCCCACTACCTTAGGCTTTAGCAACACTATCTGCTAGATGCCCAATTTTAGTCCAAACTGATAATAGTGTCGAGAACTACTTCATGAACTAACCAAAACTTATTTGAAAGCAAGCATGTTAGCAAGAGTTACTGGTAGAATTTAACTTTGGGTTGGAGTTTTGCATAGGCATTAGTAACAACTTTGCTGATGCCTTTAGCCAAAAAGCAAATATAGTGACGTGGAGAATAGTTGCTGCTTTCTCCTTAAGTAAGGTGACCACCTCTGTAAAAGATCAAATATAGGAGTTGTTGAAACGAGATCCAGTTGCTGACTATTTGATCCAATAGGTGAAACAAGACAAGTCAAGGTAATTCTAGTTGGAGGAAGGATTATTGAGAAGTAAGGGTATTCACCTATATGTTCTTAAATGTGGCAACTTAAGGAAGACGTCGATTGTAGAATACTATGGCACCCTCTAAGCAGGTCATCTTAGAGGCGAGCGAACATTAACCTTAGTGTACATGGCATATTATTACCCTTAAATGAGAGATAAAGTTGATATATATATATATATATATATGGTCTTTTGCCAAACGGAAAAAGTGGACCATTTTAAGCCAAAAGACTTGCTAGAACCCTTCCTTATCCCACATGACCCTCGGAGAGTGTCTTGATGGACTATATTATTCGATTGCTTAAAATGGGAGAGTTATGCAGCATCATTATCGTGGGGACAAAATTTCAAAGTATGCCACATCTATTGCAGCTTTAAAGCATGTGATGGCAGAGGTGATGTCACACGCATTCTTTGTGCACATTCTCAAATATTTTGATTTGCTGAAGGACATCGTAAGTGATCAAGACCCTTGGTTGGTTGGAATCTTTTAAACCGAGCTCTTCAAAATCCTTAAGTCCAAGTTGAGCATGAGTTCGAGTTATTACTCGCAATGTAATGGCCAGACGGAGTGCTTCAATTCTATGTTGGAGGAGTACCTTCAACACTTTGTGAGTGGTAATCAAAAGAATTGAGTGACGCTGTTAGATGTTATTTAGCTATGCTTTAATGCCTAGAAGAGCTCCTTTACTAATAGGAGCCCTTCTAAGATCGTCAAAGTGCTAACCACTGCTCCCACACACTTTAAACACTTGAAAAAGTGTGAAATCTCCCCTTGCATGGAGTTTCACTAAAGAATAGAACCGCATCTTGGATATTACAAGGAGCTCTATGTAAAAGGCCCAGAAGCAAATGAAAAAGAAGGTAGACCAAGGACGGCACTTTGCAGAATTCAACATGACAAACCTTGTGTTGTTTAAGGCACCAAACTCATTGTTGACAAAGTGTGTTCGATGGAGAGACCATCGGTTCTTATAGAAATACATTAAGTTGTGATGAATTACAAAGTGGATTAGGAAGGTGGCTTATAAGTTGAAGCCCTTTATACTAGATCTAGAAGATGTGGATCACAATAAAGAAACCTACCCATGTCTATTTGGAAATTTGTTGAGACGAGTAATTGAAGCTATCTTGGATCACCGAGTTATGATGATTGTCAAGCAAGAGATTGATAAGTACTTGATGAAATGGGAATGTTGCTCGAAGAAAGAGAACACTTAAGAAGTGGCAACGGATCTCAAGGCGGTAAAGCCTTAGTGAAAGCATTCTTAGCTTCACGGGTGTCAAAGACGTCGCCATATCAAATAGGGAAGAATGTGAAAAACTACCTACCTAACAAACCCTCTTAACACAATATTGGCCTTGTTGCAACCACATCTCAACCTACACCCAACTCTTGGAGTCAAATGAGCCATCACATATTGTAGCTAAGTCTAGGATATTTATTTTCATTTTCAACATGTAAATATTTTGTAATTATTTTTAGGTATGCTTTCTCGAATTTTTAATATCTATTTGTCTCTAGTCTTTTTTTTTTTTTTTAACCAAGTCTATTATAGGGAATAAGGTATCCACTTTGAACTAGCAAAATTTCCCCTATTCTAGCTATCACCCGCTACAATTGAACCATTGAATTAAAGCAATCGAAATTTCTTTTGCAATTCGTGTACAAATTATTTTTCACTTTTCTATTGGGATTACATCTTTCAAGTGATTGAAGAAACGTGAGTGCACATCAAGTCAATAATGTGTGCGAGTTCAACCACAGATAGTTGATCAAAAAGCGACCATTAATCATATAATACCTTTTTGCACCTATCCTCAAATGAGCCTTGAGGAAATTTGAGCAATGATGAAGCATTTCTGACCGTAACTTACCTTTTTGGAATCCACTTTATTAGATGAAACCTTTACTCGGAACAATTTGTCCAATTAGGCTCTGATTCGTGGTGTCTGTTCTAAGCTCTCCCTTTTTCTTATAAGCCCCATAAACCTGCAAAAAATGATGAGCCTTTCCCTTTTCCTTGGTATATATACTTTGGCCTCTGATTATTGTGGGTTTTGGTTCAGAAATTTGGGCAATGATGCTATAACAGAAAGCGAAAGAAGAGAAGACAAAAGAAGGCTTGAGAAGACAGGGAGAAACAAGAATGAGAAAAGACAAGTTTTTCCACTAATAGTGTCCTTTCCAAAATACAAGTTTATTCATTTTTATATACAAATAACCATTCCTCCACTTATGCAAATAAAAGTCAAATCTGGCTTATTTATGGCAGATTTCCTCCAGATCTGGAGCCATTTCTCCACCTCTTCCTGTGTCTGTCACGATTACAGTTTTGCCAACATCAATGAGAAGCAATTCAGAATTAAAAGAGGAATATCAAAAGTCTAATTCCCACCACATAACATATTTTAAGTATGTAAACTCAGCCTACTGTATGATAGTACGATACAAACAGTGCCATGCTCCACTGTAGATCAAACCACTACAATTTCTCTGATTGAAGTATTAATGAAGAAAAGCAAATACAATTCATCAATATTCATTGCCTCTGAGGAAAAATTTAGCTCCTTGAAAAATTTTGGAGCGATTTTCCTCCCTGTCCCGATGTTTGGTACACATTAATTCAAATGAATGATTCACAAAGTAAATCAATTCCCCACCTTTCCTGAGGTCAGAGTTCATCTAATAATTCATGATTCCTTCTTTTTAACTCGGTATGGGTATTTTTGGTAGATTGTGGTGCTAGTGACAACCAATGGCAGGGCCGCAAGACAGTATGATGAAGGTGGTTTCCCGTCAAAAATATATTGAAGCAACGCAGTGACCAGAAGGGCAGACACAATGACGAATCCCTGAATCCACGAGAATTTACATGACATTATCAGCAAAAGAAGACTAAACAATATATCATTGTCTAAATCAGTGAATACGGGCAGTAAAAACTAACTACATCCATTCACCACTTGGAAAGTTGATCATGCATTTCACTCTCTTTTGCTTCAATGCCCATTCATGTCTTAGCAATTAAACATGCCGTTATGCAATGAATATGTAGTTTAATCTATCAATTGAATCTGAAAGCTTTTAAAGTTAAGATGGCTCAGTTGCCAGTGATCTAACCTGTTTTAAGTTTGAACATTAGCAGCACCTAAGATATTTCAAAACGAAGACCCAATGAAATTACAAAGAAAATTAAGGCAGTCTTTAATGTGAAAATCTGAAAACTAAGTACTACAATAATGAAAGTGATTCTTCAGCAATTTAAAGAGTTCAATAGTTAGGGGTTGCCAGCAAAACCAGGGTTTGACTCTGAAAAACTCAATCTGTGGGAAGTACCCAGTCAAAATCAGCTTAACAGGTAAGTTTATCCTTCTCAAAGGGTAGATAAACAGGAATATCTAGACCTCACCTTCCGGACGCCACCTGCATAAGTTGTCACCAGACCAACAAGAATTCCACCAACAGCATTGAGTATAACAGGAATCTGAACGACAAAATCATAAAATGTAAAATCACATAATATGCAAAATGATCTTATTATATTTTCATAATTAATTCTAGCAAACGCATGGAACATTTAGGACACACAAACAGATTCACAATTGATAATGACAGGCAGCAGTCCCGCAAACACACTTTTTAACTTCAAACACTGTTTGCAGAGGTAATATTTCAGCTTGCTCCATAATATAAAAGAAAGAAGCATTACAAAGATCAGGTATAGATTCAAGAGAACTGAAAACATGTACTTTACATGGTCCTTGTCAAGAAATAATCCATGTCGCCAAATGAGGCACAATCCATATAGTATATTTACCCATGTGAAAGGAGTCCACCCATAAAAGAAGCCATGCTTTCTTATAGCTAACCCATCTGGAGACTTGTACGCACTGACGAGTAAGCAAAGGCTCCCAATGATGGACATCTCCACAGTCATCAAGTAAGACGCATGCTTCTTAACCTTTGGTAACCATGTCGAAAGCCATCAAAATTTGGATGAGATGATAAAACCTTCAAATTAAATCAGAAACAACAAAGATATTTTGCATACTTGGGAAGCCCACTGACATAATGCAGATGCCAGACCAGAAAGCACAGAAGCTACCAATACAGGAACAATCCCGTAGAATAAAATTTCATCAGGATTACTAGAACTAGATGCTTTACTGGAGCCTTCACCAATGCTTAGGAGGACAGCAGCAATTATCAACAAGAATAGAGCCCCAATCTGTGGAATTGACTGTCTTTGCCTGTCAATGACACGAATGACGGAGCACAAGAGGTCAAAAATTCTAATTATCAGAAAACATAAATGAAAGCCCAGAATACAGCTAGTCTACACTAACTTGTAATATTGATTCAAGGCTGCATCTAAGTCACATGACATAAGTGCATGGTTTTCAAAAATAATTTCACGTCAAGTGAGATATATATGTTTTCCAGTGTAAGGGAAATGCATGCTGCTTCCTGCAGAAGTCATAATTTTAATTAAGGTTGAGAATGTTCATAGTGCTCAATGAATTTTATTAGAGTTAAGAAAATGCATGAAATCATGAGGTTTCGGAGATCCCAACCTGATGGGATACAATTATAATGAAGCAAAACATACCCTATTGTTAACTGCAACTAGTCCAAATATGGAAGTACCTTAGTATGATAAAAGTAAACAACGCTGTGAAAAAGAGTTTAGTCTGGTTCAGCATGGAGAATGTGAGCGAATCAAGATTCCTATAAGAGATCTGCAACAAGCTATTTTGCAATGCATAAATGGCAGCTGGCAGTCCTGATGCAGTGAGAGAGCCAACCAAAGTCCACTCTTTGGACAACTTTCTCAAAGTTCCTTCTTTTGCTAAAAGAAAGAGAGCACAAATCACCTGTCACCCGTCCAAATACAACTTAAAATTTATAAGAAAAATAAATCTAATAAATGAGTAGGAGAAGGTAAAGAACATGAGTTACCTTTACCACCTCACAGGACAAAACAGATGAAGTCACGATAACATCCCGGCTGCATCAAGAAGAAACTATGAAGCTGAGTATTTTATATTGTGACAAATGCAATTTCTCCAGAATAAAGGTTTAGGCTTATAGTAAAATTGAACTAGTAGTGCACTTCACAACTAAAAATCCACATAGGATGAGTCACCACAAAACAACAATGCACATGTATAGATGTAGTACAGAATCTGCATATTCCTAAAAGAGGAGTATCCAATGCTTGACAACCATCCAAATATTAATTTGAAGCTCTTACACATAACCATAATTTTGAAGAATACAAGTGCAGAACAATTTTTGCTTGTTTCAACAAGAGAAGTCACTGATGGACATCATACCAACCAGAAATAAAGAAACACAGGGATAAGGAAATGAAGACCAAACCAAAACGTGCTCAGGACAGTCAGTCATATTACAGTTAACAGCAAAATGTGCACAAAATGTCCAGGTGTAATAGACCAACAGTATACAGCAAGAGAATAATTATAATTAATTTAATAATTATAAATTAAATTTAACACCCCAAAACATCTTTCCTTGACAAATTATTCAATAATTTTCACATGAATCAGAAGTTAATCCGTCTTAATGAAATGTAGAATCGTTATGTCACTTAAAATGGCATTTTTGGTTCGTTGCTTGCATAGCTGGCTAAACCATAAATCTGCAATTCTTTTTATGCAAAATCAAGATGGGTTAATAAAATGCGGGACAAAGTAAAGCAGCCACATCACGCGATCTGCCAGAAATCTGTTCACTAGAGTGACACACGTGATCTAGAACTACTACTGGTGTAATCTGCGAACAAATTAACGGCTGCTTGGATATATTTTGTGTTTCTATATAATTAATTTCTTCAACCAGAAATTTTTCAAAATAGAACCAATTTCCCGATGTCTAAGCAAAGAGCTTTCGCCATGACCAACAAAAGCTAGAACAAATGTACAACAAACAAGCAATCGAAACGCCCGCCAATATTATGGTCATCTACTCGCAATTTCCATCAAAACCTAAATGATAAGCAATCTTCCTTTAAGCATAACAATGTTGACCGCGGACTTCCAATAGTTCAATGCAAGCAGTAACGGTGACGTGAAAAAAGAAACAAACGAGCACAAAGTAACATCAAAACACCTGGTGCAACGTTTGGAGATGAGAGGTTGAGCACCATACTGCAGCGTTAGTAGCAAAGAAAAGAACCACACCTTCGTGGTTGAATTCGGGCTCGGGTTAAGCGGGCTCGGCTTCGACGGTTGGAGCTTCCTGATGGCCATTTCTCGGCGATCGGAAATTCTAATCCTCAAGAATGGTCGATCGCTGCTCAATTGGGACAAAGGCTGGGTATTTGCGATTTTCCCCTGTTTGGCGTGCTTGGGAAATGCAACCACGTTTTCGGTGGCTGGTCGACGTCGTGATATTCACGCTATATCTGTCCCTGTATATTATATTATACCAGCATTTTGCACACTTGAAATTTAAAAATTATTTTTTAAATAAAAAAACGAAGGAATAAATTACATTTTATTTTGATCAAAATAATGCAATTACATTATTTGATTAAAACTTGAAAAAAATTATATTTAATAACATATGCAAATTACTTTTAATAGTTGATGCAAAATTATATAAAAATTAAAAAAATAAATAAAAATAATTAACTGTTAGAGAACAATGTTAGAAAAAAATTAAAATAAATTAAAAGATAGAAGAGATAATTATAAAAAATGTAAATAAATTAAAAAATAAAAGTTTCAAAATAATAGTGAAGAGAATTTACATATATATATATATATATAAATGATTGGGATATAATTCATAAAAATTTGGGGATGAAAATGCAAATTAATAAAAAATAAAATTTATTTAAAAATTTGGAGATAGAAAGAATAAATGACAGGGGCATTTTTGTAAATGAATTTCCACGGCGAAAGCAATTATTTAAGAATAATTAGCTATTTTTAAATAACAAGCAGTAAAGATAAATATTGATCCAATAATCAAGCGCCACTTCAAAATACTGGGGAAAAGAATAAAAGCTAAAGCCTAATATGTTAATATGACATGTGGCCCCCAGAGAGAATACGGATCATGATCTTTGTCGGGCGTGAGACGCATTTTCCAACCATGCTACGCGGTTGGTTTCAAATGAATCAACATTAAGGGTATTTTTGTAAATAGATTTCTTTACAAAAGCAGCTATGTAGAAGTGTTCAGCCACTATTAGATAACGCGAGAGACCCTTTCAAAAAATATTTTTGTCACTAAATTCATTGGCAAAAATGGTCATCTTTTTTAAATACAACATGAAAGCTACAAATGGATAAAAATGTAAAGTGAACAACTGTATTAAGGCGAAAGAGCTATAACGAGGAGCATTTCCCATGACAAACCGCACTACTCGCATATTTCCATCTCAGCGTATTGAACTGAAACTTAAAACCAAACATATTCATCAATTCTACAAACTTAGTTAAGTTACAGTCCAGAAGGGCCAACAGATGCTAACTGAAGCTACTTCGGGAAGCAGAGACTGCAACTTCAGTGGAAATATTTTAAAGCTACGTTGATAATGTTGGGGTGGGAAGATACTGATGCTAAGTTTAAGTTTAGGATACACAAGGTGAGAATGACATAAAACCTAAAAGATGTGATGACATGTCAGTTGTTTCACACTGTAATTTTTGGAAACAAGATTTCATGTCCGCAATTTTATTTCAACTTTACCTGCAGCTTCTCAATTCCTACATATTATTTCGGTTTCTGTTGTCCTGTAAATGAGATTTAGGGTGGGTTTTGTTGGTGGCTGCCAATAGGTTTGAGATCTGGCTTCAGTTTTTGTTTCATCTTTTTCGGTAGTCTCATTTCCTACATATTATTTCAACTTTTCTTAGTGGTGGCCAATGCGTGGAAAGTGGGTTTGGGGTTTGGCTTCAGAGGGATTACATTTAGAAAATGTGGTTCGATGAAACTATATGTTGGGCAATTTGAAGCCATTTTGCCAGGTGCAAAAGCGTGGGTGTTTTGTGTGACACCCTTGATCATGAAATATCGATTGCTTGTTGAAACCCATTTTACTTTCCTTTCTGAAAATAAGCATTGAATCTGAATTGGAGCTCCGTCCATCACCAAAATGCGATAATTGGGAGCAATGCATTCATTTGGAGATTTCTTTTTTGGTTAAAATTAAAATACATTGAATTTTGTGATTCATGAGCTACAAATCCAGAGTTTTCCTACGATGAGTTAACTTGAACTATCTCAAGTCTTAACTTGAACCTAGCCGACTCATATAAACTCACACCCAATTCTTGGGTTCAAACATTACTTTCTTTTTTTCCCTGTTTGCCTGTTGTGCATATTGTTGGTTCTTTTTCTCAGTATTTTGCTTGACATGTTTATGTGTCCGCTTTACATACTCAATTCGCTTCTTATCTTTTAAGCTCAAATGCTCATTGCCAAGCAATGGCAACAGATCCAATGTGGTTAGTGGATTAAAACCATATACAAATTCAAATGGGGACATGTTGGTAGCAAAATGAACAGCTCGATTATAAACAAATTCTATATATGGCAAACTTTCTTCCCAACTTTTAATATATTTTTTAATAATAGCACACAATAATGTAGTGAGTGTTCTGTTAACATCCTCTATTTGCCCATCAATTTAAGGGTGACAGGTTGTAAAAAATAGCAGTTTAGTTCTCAATTTAGCCCATAGTGTTTTCCAGAAGTAGCTTAAAAATTTAACATCACAATTTGATACTATAGTTCTGGGCACGCCATGCAGACGAACCACCTCTTTGAATAACAAATCAGCAATGTACGAGGTGTCATTAGTTTTATAGCATGCAATAAATTAAGTTATTTTAGAAAATCTATCTACAGTAACAAAGATGGCATCCCTACTATTTTTAAACCTAGGTAACCCTAAAACAAAATCCATAGATATATCAGTCTAAGTATATTCAGGATAGGTAGAGGGTGATACATACTATGGGGTTAGTTGTGGAACTATGCACCTTTCTACGACTCACTCCATATCCACTTTTAGTACCGACCAATAGAAATGCTCCTACAAAATTAGTACTGTCTTAGTGACACCGAAGTGTCCCATTAGCTCTCCACAGTGAGCCTCTCAAATAAGCAATTCTTGTAAAAAGTACCGTGGGATGCATAATTTATTAATATGGAATAGATAGCCATCATCCCTAAAATATTTGTCATAAGCACATTTTTCAGTCAGTGCATAAGCTTAACCGAAGTCATAATCATCTTTATAAAGTTCTTTAATATACTCAAACCCTAGTAATCTTATGCCTAACATACTCAACAAAGTGTACTACAGGATAACGCATTCGCAACTATATTTCCATACCTTTCTTGTATTTGATTACGTAAGGAAAAGTGTCAATAAAAGACACCCACTTGGCATGCCGTTTGTTGAACTTGTTCTGACCCTTTAAATGCTTCAAGGATTCATGGTCAATGTGAATCACAAACTCCTTCAGTCTCAGGCAATGCTGCCACATTTCCAAGGCCTGCACTAAAGAGTATAATTTCTTGTCATATGTAGGATAATTCAATACAACACCATTGAGTTTTTCACTAAAGTATGCGACGAACTTCTTCTCTTGCATTAGGACTGCTCCAATATCTACACCAAAAGTATCACTCAATTTCAAAAGCCTTATTAAAATCCGATAAAGAAAGTAAAGGAGCATGCATAAGTTTATGTTTCAGGGTGTCAAATACCCGTTGTTGGGCTTCTCCCCACTTGAACTTCTCATTCTTCTTAATTATAGCGGTAAGGAGAGCAGCAATAGTGCTCGCCTATAGAAGCCAGTCAACCCATGAAAGCTTCTTACTTCAAATATTGACGTCGAGGTTGGCCATTCTTGTATAACCTTCACCTTACTCTCATCCACCTGTATTCCTTATACACCAACAATAAATCATAGGATGGCATAGTGGTCAATACAAAAGGTGCATTTCTTAATATTAGCATATAACTTTTCTCGTTATAAAACATCAAGCACGTTGTGTATGTACTCAGCATGCTTAGTTATTGTGTAGCTATACATTAGTATGTCATCAAAATATACTACAACAAATTTACTAATGAATGCACACAAAACATGGTTCATCAGACGCATGAATGTACTAGGAGCATTAGTGAGTCCGAATGGCATCACAAGCTATTCATACAGTCCAAATTTTGTTTTAAAGGTTGTTTTCCATTCGTCACCCTCACACATTCTAATTTGATGATACCCACTCTTGAGATTTATTTTAGAAAATATAGTAGCACCATGTAGTTCATCAAGCAAGTCATCTAAATGAGGTATGAGGTAACGATACTTTAAGGCAATGACATTAACAGCTCTACAATCTATGCATATACGCCACTATCCGTCTTTCTTCAACACGAGTAGCACGGGAACGGCACACGGACTCACCCTCTCTCAAACCCAAGCCTTACTCATTAATTCATCCACTTGTCTCTGGATCTCTCGGGTTTCCTCTGGATTGGTTCTGTAAGCTGACTTGTTGGGTATGGATGCCCTCGAGACAAAATCTATCTGGTGTTCTATCCTTCGAACTGGCAGCAACGCCCTAGGAATCTCCTTTGGAAACACGTCAACATATTCTTGCAATACAAACACTACAACAGAGGCGAGGAAGGATGTGACATCATTAGATATATAATATAATTTCTTATACATTAACAACACAAGGGACCTCTCAGCACTCAACGCCAACCTCACATCCCTCATAGATGCCATCATACACTTTTGCTTTTCCTTTCCTATCTCATCTTTCTTTTGTTCTTTCTCTCTTAATTCCTCATTTCTTTTTTCCTCTTTTCTAACTCTAGCCCAAACTGCATTTGCATGTACAACTGATCCTCGTATACTTATTTTGGAGTCAAGGGAGCTAGGGTGACCTTTTTGCCATGGAATAAGAAGGAGTACCAGTTAGTCAACTCGTTATATATTACCTGTCGATCAAATTGCCAGACATACCAAGCAGGATGTGACAAGCCTGTATAGATACTATATCACATGTCACCTAATCCTTATACGTACCTATCTTGAAGCTCACCAACACTTGCTTTATCACCTTAACCTCACTACCGTTACTTGTATGGCCTAGAATGATCCTTCATAGGCAAGGCCAACCTCTCAACCAACATCATGCTTACCACATTCTTACAACTCCCTCTATCTACTATCAAACTGTAGGTCTTTCCATTAATTAGGCAACGAGCATGGAATATATTCTCTCTTTAAGCCTCGTCTATTTTCTCCTTCACTTGAGCGCTCAATGTCCTCATTATCACCAAATTAATTCCTCCTCCTTCACATAGCCCTTCTTTGTCAGATGACACTTCCTCCAATGGCGGCATTTCTTCGTCGCTATCATGCTTATCATCAGTCACAATATCTCTATTTTCTAACAATAGCATAGTTCTTTTGTTAGGACACTTCAAAGTGATGGGTCCCATTCCCTGTCATTTAAAACATAAGATATCCCTATTTCGTGTGCTAGATTAGCCAGAAGGGACAGGAGCCGCTACCTTAGGTGCTTCTACTTTAGGTGCAGTCTTAACCTTCACGGCACTCATCATAGGTGTCTTATCCTCCCTTCTAGAAAAGGGTCTGCTAGATGTGTTAGGCTGAGATGTGAGTCTGCCCCTCCTCTTTAACTACCTCTCTACCTTAAACCACCTTTTGCACCATTTCTTTTACACGTAATACTATAACTCTATTACGTCAGCTACATCCCAGTGTGACCTACTCAGAAAACGTGCCATAGTAGCCTCCCTATCTTCCACAACATCTGCTTGGATCATGGCTATCTCAAGCTCCTTATAATAGTTCTCCACACTTAGATTACCCTGTGTCAACATTTGTAGTCACTGATACAGGTATCGATGATAATGACTAAGTACAAACCTCTTCCTCAGGGCTGCTTTCAATTCTGTCCAAGTACAGATCGACCCCTCTCTAGCTCTCCTCCTATTAGTGTACAACTGATCCCACCATATAATCACATACTCTATGAATTCTACTACTGCCAACTTAACTTTTTAGCCCTTTGAATAGCGATGACAGTCAAAAATCAGCTCTACCCTCCTTTCCTACTCAAGGTAGGTGTCGGGATCAAATCGTCCCTAGAAGGACAGCAGTTATAACTTCACCCCCTTAGGTACCTCGTCTTTTATACTGTCTCTCCGTCGATGTCTCTTGGGCTCATTGTCGTATGCATACCAATCCTCATCCTCATTTGACTCATACTCCTCCTCATAATCATGTCAATTTTACCTCACAGGCCTGACATGATGCCCATGTCTGTCCCTGGTCCGGGCTCATCTTGGCTCGGGGCTACCCCTGCGTCCGGGTGGCTTGGGCAGTGAATCATCTCTATCTAGGGTCGTAGCTTGAGACGTTTCTACGCGCCTTAACAACTCCTGCATATCGGTCATCCTGTCCTGCATACTCTCCACGCTCTTAAAAAGCTTTCTCAACTCACCAGTTAGAAACTCTAATAAGAATTTAGTCTCATTAGGGCTATTACCTTGGCCTAAATATTGACTAGCCATCTAAGGTAACCTGAGCTACGAAAGAAGCAAAATAAGAGATAATAATTAGTAATAAAAAGTCCTCACTAATAACCTCACCAATTCACTATTCTCACTCCTCTCAGGTAATGGGCTCTCTGACACTCGTTTTTTAACTTCGTTTGTGTATCACACAATATTCAATTTAATTCTCACAAACTCTAATTTTTCGTGCCCTTCTCATGTGATTCAAAAGCAGTCTTAGTAATTCAAGTAACTTAAGAACACAAGCGCTCAGTATGAATGATATAGAGCTACAACAGATATGAGATGAACAAGTATCTCAATCCACAATTGGCCAAAACATAACCCCAAAAAAGAACACAAGAATACCAAAAAAAGAAAAGATCAATCCTCCTTTTTTTTTCACTTTTTTTTGCTCTTTTTTTTCCTTTTGTTTTTTTCCTCTTTTTTTTTCCTTTTTTTTTTTAAAAAAAAAAAGAAAGAGGAATTCAGCAACCAAATAGACCCTTAGTTTGGAACAGAGATTCTACAACCAAACACAACCTTATCACGTCAACACGGAAGGCTTTAACCCAGTAGCAGCTTCTGGCCTAGCCCAGTTCCTTTTCAACCCCCAAACGTGGCCCAAGAATTTCCCTTTTTTTTTAAAATCCTCCAGCCCAATTGCAATTCTGGCCCTAATTAAGCCTCCAGCCCACTTAACTCCTCAGCCCAATTTTTTTTTTGAAAACAATTTTTTTTCGTAGGCAACGGTAACATGGTTGTGTTGATTTCGCCGGCATACGCCCACAACAATGGCCAAAGATGACTAGCCCAACATCAGCAGGGTCTAGGGAGGCTTCAATGGCAACGACAAGAGGCGAATTCGGGTGAGGCAATGCGATTTGTAGGTGGAAAATCTGGCTACGTTGCGGTGGTTCGTCAGCCGAATTACTCCTCCTCTGGCGGTGAATCAAGGTAGGATGGGATGGGCTCACGGCGGCATCGCTAATGGTGAAAATTTTATCCATGAATTAGCTGAAACGATGGGGGATTCGATGGTCTAGCGTGGCAATGAACGGCTATGTCGGCGAGTGATTTTCCCTTTTTTTTATTGTTGATTTTTGAATTCTCTGTTTTTTTTAATCTGGACTATTATTAAATTAGAATTCGACATAGCCTTGCGCTGATACCAAGCTAATGTGATCAGAATCATAACGGAAGCAACAGGATAGCGAACAATGTAATCGAATCCAAATCCGAGAATCCCAAAGACACAAACCGAGTGATAAACGCCGACCCAATATGGTTGAATTGGATTGAACTCGATGTAGACGACCACAATCAGCACACCAAACACTAATTGATACGTCACGAATCACATGGACCACTCCGGAATGACTCAATTTAAGGATTGGAATTCACGAGAAATTGAATGCACAATTTCAGGGAATTCGAAAAGAAACTTAAATTGATTAAAACTCTGTCTGTCTAAAAATGACTACGAAAACGAATTTATAAGTAACTTGGAAAACCCTAGCCCACCTAAGGTTGGGTTTTCCCTAATGGGCTTATTTTTATACGGCCCAGAATTAAATAATTCAGAATAAATAAAATAAATAAAAAAACATAAAACACCCAACTTTGTGCTCAAGCTATTCCTATCCCACCTTTGCTTTCGGGTCTTTAACTTAATGCAGAATGTTCACTCGGTGCTCTTCTTTGGGTTCTTCGAATTTATGTCCACATATGACCTCTTTCGAATTTTATACACCAACGCGTTGGTTACTTCCTTAAGTCTCTTTGTCTATGTCCTAATTATTGGTCCGACTGGAATGGCCAAGGAGTCCTCCTTATCTTGTTAGACGTTAACGTCAAATTTTTCTGTGAAGTAAAGGAAAGAAAGTATGAAGAGTGAATAAGAAAAATCTTGATTAGATTTATACATCAATTAAGCATATAACAAATACAAGGTGCAATATTGCTTTGCTTTTCTTTTTATTTTTTTTTTCCATGACTTTTAACCTTTTCCCTCTTCTATCTCCTAGAGACAGAAAAGTCACTTGAGAGAAATATTGGTATCCTTGGTTAGGAGGAGTTTTAATTTCAAACTCATCTTTAATGAAGCATGCATGCTTCCCCTCCTTTCTCACACTTGCAACCTTAAGATAAATATTCTATTCTAGCATTATAGGAAGAATTTAAGGAAACTATTAATTTTTTTCTTAATTGGCTTCATTATAAATGTATAGAGTACAAAATTATTTATACAAGTCTCTATACAATAGATGGGTGGGGGTGTTTGATTTGACGTTATGCCTATAATTAATTTTCTAGAGTTCTCTTTCAAAATGTCGAAATACTTTAATCATTTTTAATAGCTTTAAAAATGTCTATTATAAAATATTTGTATTCTAGAGATCAATAAAAAAATATCAAAATTTTTGAGATGTTTAAAAATATATATTTAATGTAATTTTAGAGTTTTCTTATACAGTATGTTCCTTTAGAATGATATACTTATTTTACAATTAAAAGAAAATCTGTCTCTATGTCTCATTCTCCCTGTATCTTACATAATTCCTCGTGTTTTATTAATGTTGCTCTTTTTAACTCTTTCCAGAATTTGTGTTCTAAGTGATAAAGAGAGAAGATTATGGCTTTGTTAGGAACAAGATTTCGATGAGTCTACAGCTCATCAAAATTTTGCTTAAATAAATATTTCATAACACAAAATTTTATGTTATTTCAAATTCAAATTTTCTTTTCCTTATATATTCACAACTATTTAAAATTAAATTATTAAACATATTTATAATTAAAACAATACTTATATGT
Source organism: Avicennia marina (assembly GCA_019155195.1). NCBI lineage: Eukaryota > Viridiplantae > Streptophyta > Magnoliopsida > Lamiales > Acanthaceae > Avicennia > Avicennia marina. The sequence goes on along the minus strand of CM032754.1, from coordinate 12,217,067 downwards.
TCATACATTCCATCACATTTATATATACTTAAACTGTAATAAACTCTATATGCAATTTCAATTATTATCACATATTATATATTTATATACATAAATACATACATATATATATATATAAAGACTCAAATTCAAATTAATTTAAAATTTTATTTCCATCAAAATTGTAAAATTAAATATAATTTTCATATCTTACAAGATTTCCATTATTTTCTACCCCATTCAAATCGACAACCAAACATTGCCAATGTATTTGGACAATAGTAGGAGGCTGTACGTCTTCCCATAGTGGCGACAAGGAGTACTCTTCACGCGCTGTCTACTCTTCTTTCGGAAAATATTATTATCAAGATCTTGCACAGAATCAAGCCCCTAATCTTACAATTATTGCCGATTAATTATATAGTTCAAAATAGTAAAATTGTTTCAAAATTTCAAAAGTGGTGAAAATATTTATTGGAGATGTGTCTTTATTTATCTATTTATTCAGAGAATAATGATAGTTGTTTTTTTATATATAGGTGATACTTAGAGGTGGTTAATTAGTAATTGCTTATCATTCTTAATCGAAATCCAGTTTAAAATGTATCCAATGTTTTTATTTCACTAAAATTAATAATGAAGTTCTAAGTAAGAGGAACCACATGTGCAATGCAAGGAGTGAAGACAACCAAGGTTTTCATGTATATATTAGTTAACTATTATTGAAAAATTAAAATTGTATCATTTTTAAACTTCAATTTTAGAAATTGTAGTATAGGAATTGGGCAAAAGGAGCCTTGCTACCCAACTCACCCTGACTTATGGGCACACTGGGTTGGGCTATGGTTTTAGTTTCTATATATACATTAATAATTATTCGTGCTTCAAATTAAACCATGTGATGAATTCATATTTAATTTATAATATATTATCAAGAGTTTGGAGTCAATTTCATTACACTAAATAAATTTACATATATATACTCATTTTCAGCTTAACAATGGCAAAGTAATCTTTCTGTGGTTGTTTTTTGTTTTTTATTTCTTTATTGTAACGTTTTTATGCCAAAGTATAAATTAATAATTTAAATAAACTAATTAACATATTTTACAATGAATTAAACCAAATAATTATTTTTTATTTTATAGTATAACAATTTAAGCATACACATAGAGTGTGTTAATATTACTAATATTCAAAATGACTTCATGCTGAACCTTTAATTTACAAAAAAACATTGCGTGTCATCACCATCTTTGAAAATATTGGTTTTTCATATAGTTTTTTGTATATGTGAAATAATAGTAGTAAATTTTAATCATCAAGAAGTAAAGAATATTCAAGAAAAAAAAAAAGTGAAAGTGATAATAAATCATGTTGAATAAAATTTATCGTGTGATGGTCCAATTTTCCATTTTCATTATTCTTAAAAAATTTATTGAGCTCTAGTTTGTTGTACTTATCATGATATATAATCAATTACCTTCGTATAACAAATATTTTTATTATTCAACTTTTCATTTTTTATGTCCAATCATTGATAATATTTCGCTCAAGTGCTACTTTATAATCCAAATTTGAATTTAAATAAAATTTATATAATAACATGTTTATTTTATAAAATTTTGAATTAAGGATAAACAGTAGAAAGTAAGAAATCAAATAAAGCCAAGAAAAAGTGCATTTCTTTGAGTGATTCTAGAGCAGTTTGGGAGCACAATTCTCTATAGATATATGGCGCCAATCACTGGCCAAGAATCACTCAATTTCTTGATGGCATTGCCTATTTTCTTTTATCAAAGATAGTGATCATTTTAACATCATTGATTGATGAATGACAAAAGCTTTTCTTCTCCCCCTCTCAACTCAATTTTATCATCTCCCACTTATTTTGGAATTTAAAATGACGATCTTCAAAGAAAGAGGGTAATATGGCTTCATTATCTCTATTATATATTGGTATGATATGATAGCAATTAGATTTGATAAACTTTGATGTTGTTCGCGTCTTTTACCCTCAGGTTTTCCCATTTTCTTTTCTTCTTTTTGGGAGTGTTTGTCAAAACTAAAATTTATTTATTGCATAGAAGAATTTGGATGTTGAAATATTATAAGGCCAATTTTGCCGCAATGATGCTCAATCAATGTGGAAGGAAGACAACAATCATAGTGTGGCAATAATGGTAGCAGATCTGACATGCTTGTGAAAGTTTTATGAATTATAAAATTTTATTTATTTTAATAAATTATAGAAAATAAAATTTTTTCAAAGTTAAAAGTAAATGGAAGAATTTCAAATAAAATAAAAGGGTAATTAAAAATTAATTGGGAGATATGAAAAATATTAGTGAAAAATTATGGTTCGAGTTATTTTTTAATGTGTTTTTTTATATAATTATATAAAAAGATTTAAAAATATATAATGATTGCAAAACGTATTTTAATGCTCAAAATTAATTTGTTTCTACAATTAAGGCTGATGCTAACAGTGATGACCATGTCTTTTTTTTTTTTAATTCTAATTTTATTTTTGGGTAACTAATTCACCTATAGCTTTGAAGTTTGCTGTAGGGGTACAGGCGTGCCACATAACTCACGTACTCGTCCAGAAAAAATCAGATAATTAATTTATTTTAATTTTGGTTATGTTTTTTACACTATTTTTTTTTCCATCATCTCATAAAACTTTATACAATCAAACACAATATCCAACAAAATTTCTAAATTTAAATTTCAAATTTCTCTTTTTATATATATAATTAATTAATTATTTTTTTATTATTATATTTATTTACAATCAAATCAAAACATATACGTATGTAAATATATCACACACTGATACTTATATTATTTATACTCTAAAATTAATTATTATTTATACATACATAATGTAATAATTATTATTTATTTAAATAAATATTCAAATAAATTATACAATTCACTTCTTAAAAATTTAAAAAAAAAATAGAATAATTTTTGTTAAATAACATTACCAACGAAAGACCCTATGTGGGACATAGCCTTAGTAGCAACGTAGAGTTGGACCATCTATGATCTCCCAACGAGGCTAGGTGACATTTTTAGACCCAACAAATTGTTAGCAAGACAGGTCTACCTCAAGGGATGATTACCCCTACACAACAGCTATTAATGCTATGTTCGTCGTAGCGTGGGAGTGTAAGTATCCGTTAGGGATTGGTTCACTTTCGACATTGAAAATGTAATGAAAAACCACTTTGGTTAGGTATTTGAGTGGGTTAAATAACAATATTTGATATAACTAAATTGTATATATTATACATACGTACATATACATATATATATATATATATATTGAAAGGGTGAGTCGATCAATACTTTAGTACTCAGAAATATGTTAATTTAACAATAATAATGATGATGATAAATAGTTGAAACAACTAATGAAAATTGCATAGTTGATGAATTTGTAAAATTATTTTTAACGATGAAACACAAGCCACGTAACATGTAATGTCGTTCCAAGCTCATGCTTGTATAAGATCTTAAGAGGCCCAACAGTAACCCTCAACCTCAAGAACTATCTAGGACCAAACAAATAGGCCCAACGGCTACCCTCAAAAATGGGCCCCAAGTCACCCAGATCCCTAGAAGAAAACATGGCCCAATGACCCAATCCAAATTGCTCGCCTAATATTGGAGTCTGGTTGTCTGGATCTTGCACGGGTGATACACTGAGTGAACGTAGTTTTGACACGTGTCACAAAGTGTGAGATTTTACATTTTGGTCACATTTCTTAAACAGGTTTAAGAAGCAACAAAAATGTATTAATATATCAATAATTTTGCATTACATAGAAAAGCAAAAAGAAAATCTCAAAGTGCCCATCGTCTCATTCTCATACGCCATATTTTTCTCCTGTCATATCTTTTTCAGTTTATATTTAATATAAGATTTCATGCCAAAAAACTCTACAAACTACTGAAATATTATATATGTCGCATGCATTAGTTTTTATAGTTCTGTTTTCTTGATGGGTTTCTTGCTGTCTCTACCTGCCAGTGAATAATATTTGTGTGTATCTATATAAGTATGTACAGACACTGACATACTACTGAACTTGATGGGTTTCTCTCCGCTAATGTGTCTGAGTAATGCTTTGAGTGTATCTCCGCATGCATATGTATGTATGCTAAAAGGGTGTCGAAAAAAGGGTGTTGGATGCCAGAAATCAGTGGCTAAGAGAACGAGGAGCACCCCAGAAGCATCGTCAAATCTCCCTACTTTATTTTTCTCCCCTCAGTTTTTAATACTTGATGGGGCGAAGTCATTTTATTTAGAATCTAAAAACCTATCAAAATGTAACAAGGTTAAGATCTCATGCATCATATGACAAATGTCAAAATCTCTGCAGTCCAGAAACCCCCAAATTGGGGCATTTGCAGAGGAAAGAGTGAACGACAGGCGAACAGCCACTGCCGCACGCGCGTGAGACGTGTATGGAGTGGCTGCTCCAGGACTTCGCAAGTCCCGCTCGGTGACCCGAACAACCAAACATAGGGAGCCTGTTTTGCTGTCTCCAACTGCACTAGGTTGCATATTTTCACATGTCCCTTGTTTCCCACCATACAAGATAACGTCACTGTGTTAATTTTCTCTCCATAAGAAACTCTGTGTTTGCATTATATTTATATATGAATGGCTGTCTATTTTAATAATCATTTAAAGTTTCTTTGTATTTATTCAATGAAATTTAATTTTTTTTTATCTAAATTGTGATCACCACATAATTTATATATGTATGATATCTTAAGATTTGTACTATATTATAAATTGTTTAAATCCATTTTGGTAGCGCCAAGTAAAATTACACATTTATTTCTTTGAGTTACACAGTGTAAAATCATACATTTATTCTTGTGTCAATTTATTTTGTTCTTTTCTATTATTCATTATATCTTATTTCCTATCAATTTATCTTTGTTTGTGTTTTTTTCAAAAAGTTACATTTTGAATTTCCTTTCATCTTTCCTTATTTTCTTATTTTATATATTTTTAATTTTAAATAATATTATTTATATTATTTAAAATATAATAATTTTATAATTTATAAATAATTTTGCACACAAATGTCCCTATTTTGCTAGTCAATGATGACGACGGTGTTATGTTTCATTGTCCATTTATAATAAGAGTTAAGTTTGTAGTTTATACGTTGGAGTTTCATGAATATACAGTACTAATTCACACTAATAGCATGTTTTTTATTGTGATTATTTAATAATTTAAGAGTGTTTCAATATTTCTTTAACGGCGTTTGTAGAGAAGAAAATAATAAAATATCCTATTACATCAATTATGCATCGCATATGTAATACCCTGGATTTTTTGAGACACAATAAAGATTATAGAAATAATTTTGGTGGATATTTATTTAATTACTAGCCTATTTATTAAATTATTTTCGTTTGAATTTATTAAGAGAATATTAAGTACACAAGGAAGACAAAGTGCATATTATTACCGAATTTTGAGAACTATTTAACCAAATTATTAATTAATGTTTTATTGGCAAATTCTTAAGGAAATAATTTAAGCCTCCATCTTATTATTTTATTGTGAATTTTCGTGTGAAATTTTTAGGAAGTATGGAAATAGATATTACAAGGCAACCAAAATTTAGCCAAACAATATGGATGTTATGGGAAGAGGTTGCCTTGAGTGGAAGACCAAAAATTTGGAAAATAAAACCAAAAAATTCGTGTGAAATTGGCCACAATATTTTAGAACTCACCGGTGGATTTTTGGAGCCCAAAAATATAGGAATTTAACCCCTCTCCAAACTCCTAATTAAACCTATCGTGTAAATAAAAGTTCTAAGAGAGGAAAAGCCCTATTTCCCTACCCTGGCTCCTAGTAGCTACTCATTCTCTCTCTCTCGAGAAATTTTCTCATTTTTGAACATGGTATTTGGAGCTAATTTCTATGTTAAATTGTTTGTTTACTATACATACATGTAAAGACATAAATTTTACTTATAGAGTCACATGAAAACATGAGATTTTTGGAGTTTTATATGTGTTTAAGGCATAGGATTGGTACTGGGGGATGTGATAATGAGTAAAAATTGTAAAATGTACCTTAAAAATTAGTGAATATACCTTGGTTATGCTTTTCATTGATCTAAACACATAAAAGCAAGCCTAGAGACCTGAGGAACCATGATCAACTCGAGTTCTAGTGATTGGAATGGAGCAGGATGTGAAAACCTATCCAAACAATACCTATCAATCACGCAGGTCAGAACCTTGTCATGGTTGTAGTCGGGATAGCAAAAGGTGACAACACAGGTGCAAGACCAAGTCGTGCACTTGCAAAGTGGGCTACAGTAAAAACAATACGCGCTACTAGTGTGCCTCGTAAGCACGACACCATGGAGTGTAGTTGTAAAGCTAGGCGCAGAAATTACAAAACATCCCGTGGTCACTCAATGTGGTTGCGGGGGAAGACTCTGCGATCACAAGATGATAGGTCATAGTCGCATGGCTGCTTGCAGAAATTGAATAGATTTCATGTTTTGCATCTTTTAGGCCAAGTTTTCCAATTTTGAGGCTAAATTAAGCTAAATGCACTACGTAAAAATATAACAAAGCATGTAAAATAGTAATTGAGAGAATTTGAATAGGAATGATTACTCAGATGGTAACTAGAAGCCAAATAGATCATACAATAAAACATAAAATATATACACGAAACATCTGAAAGCATAGGGCACCAATTGGATTAAATGTTAAAATGGAAATTGTGTGTATGATTAGAAATTCAAGAGCCAAAATCCGAGGAGCTTATTAAGCAACTACAAAATTAATATACAAGTAAGTGATTACTCCCTACTAGTTTTTATAACTACTTTCAAAACTACTTTATGATGCACTAAAATTTATATTTCTTTATTAAAATTATTTTTGAATATTTTTCCCTATTTTACGAAAACATAAGTTGGACATGCTGATTTCCTTAAAGGTTGTTGATCTTTAATAACGTTGATCTTTAAATTTGGCACTACGGTTTTGGATCAAATGTTGAAACTTGGAGACTTCACGAAAAATGCTTTAAATATTCTTAGAGTTCTCAGACAAAATTTGGAGAGAACTTCACTATTTCGAGTCTTCAAGTACTTCAACTCTACCTTCTATTGCGTTCTGCCATCCTCCACTGCAAACTTTGACACCTATTTATAATTGGAGAAAAGATAGAGTGGTTGCATCATCTTGCTGATATGGCATAGTTCTATTGGTTATTACAACTTAGAGCGTATTTAAAAAGTTAGCCGATAGGTTTAATCTTATATAATCTTCATCTCCCAAACTTCTAATAGGATTTCGCCACTTGTTGCTATTTGATTGGTCAATTAAAATATCAATTATTTATTTATTTATTTATTTTAAAAATTATGTTTATTTAAATTTTGAAATAAATAAAAATTGATTCAATTAATATTTTGATGTCATATTTTTTACGTGGTATTATTTAATTAGATATAAAATTTTGATGTTTCTACACTCATGATTTAAGAGTCGCTAGGGGAGTAGCAAATTCACCATGAGTTCCATTTTACAGTGCAGGTAATATTTTCCCACAAGTATGAATTTCTTTCTAATTCTTTTAATTGCTAATTAGGAAGGAACATATGCATTAGTGGAGATCATCTATCATGTTGAGACATATGATGCGAGTTGTAGAACATGATGTGTAAAGTTTTAGTAATAGTAAGACAATAATCTAGTTCCAACGATGTATGGGAAACCTTTTTTAGTTGATGCATAGTTCTGTAATTTTTCTTGAGAGAGTTTTGTTTCAATCACAATGGCAGATAAGACTTGACCTAGGGAGAATTGAGAAGTGGATTCCACACAATGCCTTTGATGATGAACAGGCTCCATATTATTTAATTGCCAAAGGTTTGCACCTTTACCTTGATAACGAACTTCATTCGCACACTTGAGCTACATTCTCTTTTTCTTACATTTCCCTTGGAAGAAAAAAAACAATATTTGTTTACATATATTCAGGGAAGTTATTAGGGCATTGGTTTTAGCACATTTTTATATTGACACAAGGAGTAGTTTAGTGACGGAGTGGGATACAGTTAGATTGATGACTTGATAGATCATGCTAACCAACAGGTACACATGTCTCTCCAGTTGTGAATATTGTCTATCCATCCATCTTAATCCATGTTTCTCTTATTTGGCCAGGCACATATTTTGGTTATTCATCTATGCTTTATTTTACAAGTTACAGTTGCAGTGCTAGCCAATGCAAGTTTTGTTAACCCTAAGAATACCCTAACAACAAAGGAGGTACGACTATAGGTGTATATATCATTGAGAGGTTCTTTGCTATCCCTAAGTTGAGTAATGTCATAACCTTTGACCTTCATCACTTATCTTCTACACTTGCTACTCAATTTAGATCTCTTTATTGGCTATTTTAAATAGAATACTGCAACATCAACCGTTCCAAAAGGCCTAGGTGTACTGCAAAGGCTGTTGAATGGGACGTGGCATGGTTCAAGAATCTAGACCCCTTGATGTTCAAGTTGATGATGTGAGTCGTCATCATACTAAAATTAAATTTATAATTGAATTTAGTACTGTAGTAAATATATGTATTGTTCCCACGAGAAGGGGTTCTGTGTCTATTGATTCAACGGAATTTTTATTAGTTAATCTTAAAAAATGGAGCGAAAGGAAAATAAATACTAACTAAAATCAAACAGTTAGAACAAGCATACAAGACAAAGGTGATGGAATGTCTATAATTGAAACAACTAGCAACTAGTGTTGTGTTGGTTTTCTATGTATACCAAATTATTAATTATCAATTTATTATATTGGTTACAAATTGATAATCTTAAATTTTATAGAATATTCTTTCGAACTCTCCTATAACTTCCACTCCATATTTTAGCAGGTAAATAAAGCTAAGCAATTCAAGTCTGGTAATTAACAATAGTTACCCGTACGAATTCTACAATTTCACTCATATTATTCTTATGGAATTAATGTTCATAATTATATGTCTAGCGTATAAGTTTCACTCCCGTTATTTCTCACACAGTCACAGATTAATTAGAGAAGTGGCCAATTCCCTTAATTATTATCCAATTCAACAATTGCAAATAATCATGCAAAGATAATTAATCAAAACTTATGCATACATATTTTTACCAAATACAAATACAAAAGACTAGAAAGAAATTTAGAACCTCATTGCAATTTCAATAACAACTTTGTCTAAATTGTTCATTATTCAAAACAACATAAAAATTCTACATAAAGTCTAAAAAACTTAGTCCAATAATCTTGTATTGGGTAGGCAATGAACACACTTGAAATTCTTAGCTTGGATTTCTCCTTCTCCACTCTTTCAATCTTGAAAATCTATGTTCCTAAGTGTTAAAAGAATGAAAACTAAATCTAATCTTTTCTCCAACTTGTGGAGAACATATATTTGTAGTTACACAATGGCTAGGGTTTATGTATGGTGTGAAAAGATGATAACGTCCCTAAATTTTCAAGCAGGATTGAAGTTAGAAATTTTATCGCACCGACTCTCGCGATGCAATGCCAAGCTTCGGGGTCACGCTGTCTTTCCTCGCACTTGCACACCCGGGCGCGAGATTTATTTATATTTGATAACTGTGATATGCGGTCCTGTCGAGCAGTCTTGTGAGCACATCTCCCTCTCTCGCAGTCATGACTCTTGTTTGTGCAAATTCTAATGTAGTTCGCACACCGCTTCGTTATAGCAACTAATGTCCTTGAGATCACGACCTTTAGTCTCGCGACTACAACCACCAACCATGACAATTCCAGAAAATGCTGTAGTTGTTCTACTGGGGTGCAAATCCTCCTTTCACAACTGCGGCTCTTCCTTATGCAAATGCGACATTGACCTACTAACCTCAAATCATATCTTAAGTATAAAAAATATACAAAATTAATAATTAACTCCACATCTACACTTTTTCATTCTAAAATCATCATCTTAAATATAATTCATACAGGATAACATATTTTATCCATTTTAATTTACTTACATGCATAATTTAAGTACATTAAGGATACGAATATACTATAATTTCATATTTTTATCACTGCATATGAGGATACAGAGGCAGCTTTGTATAAAATGAATGGTGAATATTAATTCATTTATTGTTAATTTTTGTTTACTAATACTAATACATCTATCGGCCAATGCTACTATTTATGCCAATTTTTTGGGGGGGATGCAATTCACTTTTTTAGTTCTGTTTGGAGAAAAGTCGAGTGCGTTTACTTAAGTTTCACTTTTCAGTGTAATTAGTGGAGTGAATTGCTTATGTGGTTTTATTATTATCGTTTTCATGAATTATGCAGAATTCACATATGAGAATTCTTTGTCATGACCATGAAATTGCCAAATTAAATATCTCCATGAAGTTTGATATTTTAATTTCAATTAAATATGTTATTTTTTCACACGAGTTTGAATACCCATAAAAGGCAAAAACGAGGATAAACCTCTTTTTTTGGGCTCCGTATTTTGCTAACTTGGACGCATTGCACGTGGTTGACAATTGCCACAAATAGAGGAGTTTTGCAGTAATTGACTATTGTTTTTATACTATTTATAATATAATTATGCTTCACACAGGGACTCCGTGGCCCAATGGATAAGGCGCTGGTCTACGGAACCAGAGATTCTGGGTTCGATCCCCAGCGGAGTCGTTCGTGTCCCTCAATTTGTGCGACATTTTCCCAGTTTTTTTTCGAAATAAATGTTTTTTTCCTACTTTTTAAAATAATCGAGTATATTTTCCGAAATAAATGTTTTTTTCCTACTTTTTAAAATAATCGAGTATAAAATCTATACCCTGTACCCGAAATATGTCATTCCAAGGAACGACACCATTTTTTTTTTTTCATTCGGCCATAGGGCGGAATGACTAATAAAAAATTTGTAATATTTAATTTTTTAAAGTTATTGTAATTAAATATTTTTTTAGTTTTTTTAAGTTAAATATTTAATTATGCAATAATTGATATATATTTTTAGTAATGATTATTTAGATTTTTGTTAATTTATAATATTTAAAATTTATGGATATTTAAATGTAAAATTTTGATAATTAAATTTCTACAATAGTCATTAATTTTACTAATTTTGTTAACTTTTTTTTATAAATATAACGTTTCGTATTTTATACAATGTTCTCAAATAAATGTAACATAAAGTTTTCTTTATAAATATGCCAGCACTGCGCTATCTTAACTGTATTAATGTGCATAATCTAGATCTTCAAGAAACAAAAAGTAATGCAAATTGACTTTATTATCTAAATTGTCAGGCAACATAGTGCATGTTAATGTTAGCAATGTAATCTATCTGCTTGGGAGGACTATTTGGTTGAATGAGTTGGTTGAATGAGTTGTTTTGTAAATGTCTTGTCAGATTAGATAGCGTTAGATTTCAAACCTTGAACCTATCAATTTGTAGGCTCCAACCTAAATACTACTAGCAATACGCCTGCCACTCCTCCGTAGATCAAATAACATTTCCCCTCGTGACCAACTCGTCAAAATTAGATAGTTGCCATAAAGTATTGGGTTTAAGAATAAGGCGATATCGATGCGGACGTATTTTATATTAAAAAATATAAAAAAATAATTAAATAATAAAATAGTAACAGGGTTCCCTTTTCTTTCAACGATCAAAAAATGTGTAATGAATCAAAGCAACACCAGTGGACAGGTTCAATACCGATACTTATAAAAAAAATTAATAATTATTACAAAAATTTAATTATAAAATACTAAACATTGTATTTAAAAAAAGTTAACAAAATCAAAAAAATTAATAACTCTGACGAAAAATTTGATTGTCAAAATTTAACATTTAAATATCACATAAATTTTAAATATTATAAATTAACAAAAATCAAAATAATTATTATTAGAAATTTATATCAATTATTGAATCATTAAATATTTAATAATAAAAAATTTAAAAAATATTTAATTACAACAACTTAAAAAAATTTAAATAATACAACTTTTTTAATTAAACTTTTATAATAAAAACCAAAAAAATAACTAATTTAAAAAAAAAAAAAAAACAGCTATTCCGCCCTTTTAAAGGAAGGGCAGAATGCCTTTTTGGGAGGGTCCAACCAATAGATTTAAGCTTTACCCGACAAGTTAAGTCAACTTCCAGCTCATCAGCTGCACAAAATCTGCTTTGCATCGACAATGTCAGGATATATTATTAAAATAATAATTTTCTTGGCGAAAAGCCATTCCGCCCACTTTTTCCTGCTTTTTGCTCTTTTTCTTGAATAATTCACCAGATACAATGGGAGGATCCCACGTAAAAACTGCATCTGGTCTTAAATGTGGGTGCATAAAAATGCTCCTACTTAATTTATTTTCATTTCTTTCTTTTTCGTTTTATCCTTCATAACTAAAATTTACTTTACTAGTATTCTTTTTACTTTGTTTTCTTCCTAATCCTTTTTCTTTCTATCCCTTTATTATGCAAATTTATACTAGATTTTTAAATTCTAAATTTTATTTTTATTATTAAAATATATTAGATATATAATAACTTATATTTTATTATCACTAATATATATTTCTTATTAGATAATGATTATAAAATAAAATATTTGCACAATAAAGAGGTGGGTGCGGAGAGTGTTGGATACTCTGTTTGAGCGCATCCAGAAGAATGCCCTAGAACGTGACACTTCCGCCTTTTTTTTTTTCCTTAATATATTTTTAATTGAACGTCTTAACTTAAAATAATGCTTATTTTATTTTCATTTTTTTAATTTTACCTATGTTTTTAATTTTTAAACTAGTTTTAATTTTAATATTGCTAAATTAGTGTAGTAGTTTTTACTAATTTTTTGTTATACATAAAAATGTATAATCTCATGGATATATTTATTAAATTTATCTATTATTTTAATTTTAAAATAAGTTTCAATTATGTTGTTGCTTAATTAGTATATTATTTTTTACCAATTCTTTTCCTTGATCTCTAAAATGTATTGTCTAAATTACTATAAAAACTTCTAAAAGTTTTACTTTAATGATAAGGTTCATGTACTAAAATTATTTATTCAATAAAATCATATGCTTGACTCACATTCATATGTGTAGATATTAATTAACCATAATTATTATATTCTTGTAATTTTTATATTTATTATAATAAAAACACTAATTAAATTAATTATATTTTATAAAGATGTAATTAATAAAAATAATAATAAAAAACAGCAAAAAAAAATTTTTTTTTTAAAGGAATGGCAGAACGTGACATTTCACATTCTCCAGCACCCGAATGTTGCTCCTCGTGCAGGTTTATATTAGGGATTTTATCCCGAGACAAGAAAAATGGGATACATCCTGCTATCCAATCACACCCTAATCATTCTTTTCCTGATTTTCTTTGATTACGGTTTGGTAAAATATATACAATTAACGATTCACTAATATGTTTGGATTAGGACCTCTCAAGCAGATACCTAGCAAATCTGGTGATGCTCTTCCTTGATTCTGGCTGCAGATCTATCTTGTCTTATTAATTATTGCTAATTTTATTGTTTTAATCACACCCAATGGAAATCTTTGTGATTCTCCCTTTATTGTAACTCAATAACCCCTGGCCATATTATCTGCTTGCTATGTTCTGCAGTGGTTGGTTTATTAGTCCTGTGATGCGATGCTGTGCTGTTTGTATGCCCAGAGATGACGTGCTTTTGCCAATCTTCTGATGCATGAATTACAGCATACATTCATATGACAAATTATATTCTTTAATTTTACACGCACGTGTACAGAGTGCGGATTTAATGCTACTTTATATATATATATATTATTAAGTATGAAAGTCCTACAGTAACTGCTTAGATAGCAAAATTGAATTACTAAGATATGATATTTTTCATTGAATTTCCTTATCTCGTTTTTCTTAGTTAATTTACTTTATGTTTGTCAGTTTTTCATTTTAAAAAATTTCCTTCTCTCTTATTTTTATAAATTTGTTTTAAATTTAAGATAATTTTCCTAAAATTAAATTTACGAAAAAATAGTAATTTTATATTTGATATAGCACGTTTTATCCATTTTTTAACATTGTGCCATCTATTTCTTCCCTCTCTGTTAACATCATTTAACACTTCATTACATTAATTTGATAATTATGCATGTATAGAAATGTGATTTTTTTGTTAAATTATAAATTAAAAAAATAAAACTCGTAATCCAACACTAGCAATTCTTCCAAACTCAATCTGCATTTAGAATTATAAAGTGTAAATTATTGTCACATTAATTCCTTTTATTTTCATCATAAAAATATCTTGAGATATATTTCATATGTGTGCCATTTCATAATTTGTAATCCAATGTAATCATATTGTAATAAAAATAAATTTATATTGATTGCGGTATGAGAAATAAATGAAAAAAAAATACCATAAGATTACTATAATAAAATACAAAATCATTTTGATAATTTATTAATAAAATAAGATCTCAAAAAAATTGAAAATATATTACAAAACATATGCAAAGAAGATAAAGAAACAAATTAAAATTATATGTAAAATAAAAAGAAATTGTATAACAAAGAAATACGCGGAAATGAAAAGGTCAAAAAAGTATTGTACTACAAAAGTATAATAGGGTTAATATAGATATGAGAACTAAACACCGCAGTATATATATATATATATATATATATATATATAAGAATAAGATTATTGCAGTAAATTCATTATCTTTTTTAATAATGAAATAACAGTATAAAAAGATTAAATAATATCACAAATTTTATAAAAAGAAGATAAACAACTAAGTTAGATAATAGATAAAGGATAAAAATAAAATGAATAAAGCAAGAAAGTGGAAAAATTAAAATATTAAAAAAGGCAATGTTGTGATGAACAATTAAATTATGTCAATAAAGATTGGAGTGATAAAAGAAACACAACGAAAAATAGAATAAGATTGCTGCAACAAATTTTGTATTATTGCTTTTTTTTATAATTTTTATACTAAAAATAAAACTGTATAAAAATTAGAATTAGATTGAATATTTCATAAAAAAAGGTGATAAAAAATAAGCCAGAAATGAATTAATAAAAAAGCAGTAAAATAAAATGAGGGTTATTTTAGTAATATATTATCATGAACCAAATACGGTTGCTATAAGGATTCAGCAGTTAATTGTATATTAATAATTCTGACACATTTGATGTATTTTTATGAATAATATACAATATTATTTAGTTTCATAAATATGCACACATATTGATTGTGCTTTTATTACTACGTATTAATAATCTATGTTATATGATTTGTATTTAATTAACTAATATATTAATGTGGTAAATATACACCATATGACTTACCCTCAAATTGTATAAATTTGTTAGACACCCAAATAGCAAATAAATATTGCCACAACAAGAAAATGAGATAGTAATTTACCTTTACCCATTGCCAACCCTTCTTCAGTTTTTATTTCCTGCAAAAAATTAATACCATCTAAGCTTTTCAATCTCACCTTGTATATGCATGTGAAAATTGAGTACTAAGAACCTTGGTGCCAAGTTACTTTTACATACTTGACACAATTGTTGTTACCCTTTTAATGGTATAGATGTGGCATAATATTTTAAAATATTCATATAATAAAAATAAAAATTAAATGTAATATCATTGTTCACATAGCTTGATAAGATTAAGGCCATGAGAGTTATTTGAAGATAAATTAATCTTAAAATAATTTAATATTATGTTTATTAATATGAATTAAAATAGAAGATTAGAGATAATAACGGAGTAGAGGATGGGGCGAGGGTGGGGGGATTATTTAATTTTAAATTTAAATCATTAATAAGATTAAAATAAAAAATATAATTCCATATTTATAATAATTAATTAATTAGTTTAGTGTAGTCCAAATGAGTTTTAATCTTTGAATCATTTAAAATGAAACTTTTTATAGTTTTGTTTATTGTAATTCATTTGGTTTTTTATATTTTATGATTTTTTTTGTACGATAAAATATTAATTTTTGAGAAAGTACATATTTCTTCATAATTAAGATGCATATTTATTTAAATTAATTCTTTTTATAAGATTTTTTATTTTAAATATAAATAGAGTGGTCAAAGTACTAATTTAGTAAACTGATTTTTTGAATTAACTAAACTTAAAATTATATATAAATTTAACTTATTTAACATTTAATATAATTAATTTTAATTTATAATTTTATTTAGTTAAAATACTATATATTTTTGTTAATTTATAATTTATTTTAATTAAATAATGTATATTTACACGTATATAATAAATATAATTATATATATTATTGCGACAGGAGTAGGATCTCCATCCTCCATTCCATTTATAAGCCAAGAAAAAAAATCACCCTTTATCCCTGCCTCGGCCCAACCCGACACCTGCTTCATTTATTGCCTTTATTTTCATCTTTATACATGATAATTTCAAAATAAGTATATTAAATAGGTTAATATATTTTGATTATTTAATTATACTTGCCATATTGTATTCTTTATTCAACATCTAGTAGATTAATGATGAGCCTATATTTTATTATAAATTTTTAAACAGTTGATTAATTTTAATAAATTAATTTATAAGGAGAACACGCCCATAAAATTTGTTAAGATTCCCAGTGTAGGATCCATAATCTAATATGAGACCGAGGGGGACCCACTCATAATCATGAGCACATGGGCCTGACACGTTGGCGCATGACTAGGCGCTATCATTTGTATAAAATCTGTCACCGACGCGTCTCTGGCGCAATTGCAGCAAAGGGCAGCCAAAAAGTCCTCGAAATTCTCGTTTTCGATTGTTGCGATGCGACAGATGGAACAGAAATGAAGCCGCGCTTGTCTTCAAATCCTCCATTTACAAACGAACATCCTTATCTTCTAAGTTTTAATTTATTTCCATTCTCTTCTAATTTTACATAATTTTTAATAAAATACTTATAAAAGCACATACCAAACAATCTAAAACAAACAGGACCAAAATATGTTTTGTAGGAAACAATGGTAGAGACTTTATTTGTTTAGATGTAAAATATGATGAAAAGAAAATTATAGCGGAAACTTTGCAAAAAGTGTAAAAAATAAGAAAAAAAGGAGTGTTTTTTTCTTAGATTATATAAATTTTGATTTGAGAAAAATAGTGGCAAGTAAGCAACCATACATAGCCAATGATATTTTTTTTAATATTAAAATTATATTTAATTATAAAATTTTGATAATAATAAAAATTTAAATGTATTTGAATTTATATTTTTGTTCAATATCTATATATATTTATATGCATATACAACGAGTTGAGTATGCGGTGATACGTACAGATAATAACAAATGTGAAAGTATATATATATATATATATATATTGATTCTTTATAATTATTAAATATAATAATTAAATTTTAAATCTTCAACTATTTAAGTGTATCAAAAAGAGGATAATTTAAATTTAAAATTAAATTCAAATTTTGTTAAATGCTATATGTGACTTATGGCTGAGTTCGAGTAGTAGTATACTCGAGCTCAACTCGATAATATAAGTTGGAGCTCGAGTTAAAGTCGAGTAGATGAGTTCAACTCGAGTTCGAGCTCGAACTTGAGGGTGAAAAAAAAAGTTCGAGCTCGAGCTTGTGAAACTCGAACTCAAAAATCGAGTCGAGTTCGAGTTCGTGAGCGTCAGTTCCTAAAGCAATTAATAAATATAAAAAAATATATAATTTTATTAATTCTTTTATTTATTTAAAATATCTAAAATGTCATAATTAAAAACTTTCGTTACAAAATTGTCATCAAGTCGAGTTACTCGAAATTTGTCTAGTCAAGACAGAGACAACTCAAACTCGACTCGAATCACATAACAACTCAAACTCGACAATGTTCGAATTTGAACTAAAATTTGAATCGAGTTACTCGACGAGTTGAGTCGAATAACTCGACTTAGAGCCATCCCCAACGTGACTCATAAAAATCCGTCAAAACGTGGCTATGTTTGTAACTTAACTTTTACCTTAAATCTATTATTTTAAATTTTATATTATTTAATATACTATTTAATAATATTGTTATTTAAATTTAAATTATTTTTTTAATACCTTATATATATAATTAATTAATTATTTTTAATTTATATATATTTATATCAAACACACATATATATTTATATTTATTTTTTTAATAACTTATAATATAATTATTAATTTATAAATTATTATATTATTTAATTATTATTATTATTATTTTACACATATATTGAAAAATCTCTCCAACGTGTTACTCAGTCGTTTGTTTTATAAATTACACAACTACTCCATCATCATCCTCGCACTCGCACTCACACTCACACTCACACTCGCAAATCCTCAGTACGTCGTCAGTGTGAGAAGAAAACTAGAGTCATGGCAACTCTGAAGGTCCCCGCGTGCGTTCCCTCCCCGGAAGAGGATTCCGAGATGCTCAGAAAAGCCTTCAAGGGTCTTTAAACTTTTTTTCACCTTACTTATTTTGTTTCTCGATGATTAGATCTGTTTCAAAACCTTTGTGTTATGGGAATGAACGAACTTCTGAACTGATCGTAACTGTATTTGATGGAACTGTGATAATCATTCGTGGATTTGACTACCGATGAGCGATACTTACATCGATCTTGCATATTTCAGTTGTGGGGTTTGATGTATGACCTTCAGCCGATCCTATCTTTTAATGACATTTTGCGTTTGAATCGGGAGTAATCATCTAATTATCTCACTGAAGAATGTGCCCAGAGAGTGTTTTTCCGATTTAGAATTTGATTTATTTATGTAGCTAATGGCTCGAACAGTTTGGTGGATATGCTGCGTGGCTTTCATTTTATACACGTGGATTAATTCCAAATTGCTATTAGTATTACCTGCAAAAGTATGCATTTTCATCGTCTTGCTACTCCGAGTAGGCTAATAATCTGAAAATTGAGTGTTCTCACTTTCAGAAATATATTTGAGGTTTTAAATTAAGGTGCTGTGCTGCAAGAGTTGGCCTTTTTTGTTTAGATCCACTGTAATTTACTATTTTAAAATATGATTTTGGGCCAGAGCCCGTGATCTTGAAGACTCATATCCAAAAAACTGAACAAAAACTGTTGTCTATCCACTAAGTTTAACAATGACGTGAAGAACTTATTTTCCAGGCTTGGGAACAGACGAGGTGGCAATAATTCGGATCCTGGCTCACCGGAATGGATCACAGCGAAAGTTGATTCGAGAAGCATACGCAGCAGCTTATGGAGAGGATCTTCTGAAGGATTTGGAGAAAGAACTTTCTGGGGATTTTCTGGTTAGTTGCTGATAATTTTGTTTCACTCAATTCAACCTTCACAAACTGATGATGAGCTGTTCAGACCGTTCTAAATGGGCGATTGGGAGACCATAGCTTTTCCTCTTGATATACTGTTCTGCACTTGTTTTTAGGGGATGAAATGTGACCATAATTAGCATCATATTGTTGTTTTTAGTGATTGATATGCAGAAGGCATCATAATCTTTTCTGTTGAGTTCTCTTTTGACTAATCTGTTTTCGTTTATGGATGATCCAAGTTCGTTTACTTGTGTTTTTGGACAAAATCAGCTTCTTCATAAATGTCTGGTTGTTGTATTAGCGTGCTGTACATCTTTGGACTCTGGAGCCAGCTGAGAGGGATGCACAATTGGTTAATGAGGCTACAAAGAGGTTTTCTGCAAGCAACTTGGTTATTATGGAGATCGCTTGCACCAGGTCATCTTATGATCTTCTTCACGTGAGGCAGGCATATCATGCTTGTAATAAAAAATCCCTTGAAGAAGATGTTGCGTACCACACATCTGGAGACTTCAGGAAGGTAAATTACTAATTCCCAGATTGTAGGGAATTTCATGATGTTAGTGTACTTTGTCCTGAGTTTTGTTTGCTCCATATTCATCCAATTAGTTAATTCTTGTGAAAAAGAATTTTTATTCATGTACCTCTCTTAGCTCCCTTATTTCTAGTTATGAAGTTATAACTGATAGAAGGGACGAGATGGATTCATCCAATTAGTTAATTCTTGTGAAAAAGAATTTTTATTCATGTACCTCTCTTAGCTCCCTTATTTCTAGTTATGAAGTTATAACTGATAGAAGGGACGAGATGGAGGTAATAGTGGATAACAATTTGAATAAGGAAAGGGATGGGTTGAATAATATTAATTCCCTTTTGTACCTTCCATTAGTAAATTTGGTTTTGGCTAAATTCCAAACAGTTGTTGTTTCCTCTTGTGAGTGCCTTCCGATATGAAGGAGATGAGGTGAACATGACACTGGCAAAATCAGAGGCTAAGATACTTCACAAGAAGATATGTGACAAGGCCTATGCTGATGAAGAGCTTATCAGAATTTTATCAACAAGGAGCAAAGCACAGCTCAGTGCAACATTCAACCAGTATAACAATCATTTTGGAAATGCCATCACTAAGGTACCCTACACCATACAATAAGAAGTTTGGTATGCTACATTTTTTCCATTCACAGTAGTAGTGAGACTAGGCATTCATCTTAGATATCTTGTTCTTGAGCTTTTGTAAGTACTTGAACTTTTACTACTTGAAATTTATCAGTTCTATGATGCACAGGTACGAAGGTTTTGCATGCGTTTTCATACAATGTTCTCTTTATGATGCTTCTCTTTGATAGTCCTTTGTCATTTGGGTTATTTGTTCATGCAATAAGTCTAGTGATATCTGCCTCATAAGAAATTGCAACTTATTCTTTAGTTATATGTGGAATATTTAACTTTATGGTGTCTTGAATTATTTTGTTTCTTGAACATAAGTTTAAATCATATATCACATTGTGATCTGTGTAGGATTTGAAAGCTGATCCAAAGGATGAGTTTCTAACCTTTCTCAGGGCTACAATAAAGTGCTTGACCTGTCCAGAGAGATATTATGAGAAAACTCTTCGATTGGCCATCAACCGGCTTGGCACAGATGAAAATGCGCTCACTCGTGTTGTTGTTACTCAAGCTGAGGTCAACATGGAGCGGATCAAAGAAGAATACCATAAACGAAACAGTGTCACTCTGGAGTGTGCCATTGCTGGGGATACTTCTGGGGACTATGAGAAAATGCTCCTTGCATTGGTTGGACATGAGGATGCTTGATTGCTGCAAGTTCTTGTGATAATTGTGTGGTGAATTAGTATGTTGTATGGCCCTTGATCGCTGCAAGTTCTTGTGAAAATTTTGTGGTGAGTTTTTATGTTGTATGGCTGTCGGACGTCTGCTATGGACTACCAATACTTCTTTCTATAGATAAAGGGTCATGATGTGTTATGTATTTGATGACATGATGTTGTTCTTCTTGATTTTCGCCTTGAGATACTCTGGCTAAATTATGCAATAAAAACCTATTCAGAAGGTTGAAGGCTATTTAAGTGGAAGTGAATTTTATCTACACGAGTAATTTCAAGATAATATCGAATAGACTATAGGTTGAATGATATTGAGACTATAGGGGAATGAGGACTAAATTTAATATAAAAGAAAGGTTTGCTGATACACTGGCTAGTGTTCTTCGAAATGCAAAAATAAAGAAAACTTGTCCCGTCTAATTGACTCTGGACAAATGTAGATGAGACATTGGTGCTAGGGAGTTGAGGTGCTTGAATGCTTTGAGCGACACAATTTGAAGTTAAAAATTGCTGGTGCGCCATAAGATGTAGTTTGTTGGCCAAACAACATTGAATTTAAGTGGTTCTACCCATTTGGTCAAAATTATAAGACAAGAATAACTTGGCATTCGTGGCAGCACAAGATTTGGAAAGAATAGAAGCTTTGGATTAGTATAAGAATCCAAACAAAGGAATCCCAGAAGAAATAAGTGGTTGAAATAGTTTCTGTCTTGATTTACATTGTCCACGGAATTCTATCCTCGCTATTTCTTGTAACTTAGCCACACCCAAAACGGCTTCTCAGTAAATGCGGGAGGGGTGTCTCCCCTTGAATGTTATGACAATGCTTGTCAGCTTTGCAAACTGCCGGTTGTGAGCATTTTTTGCCGTCTTCACTTCAGGTTCATAACCAAAGTCCCGAACAATCTGTTGCTTTGGTCTTGGCAAGTTGGAAACTGTGATTAAAAATTGGGCTAATGATAACAAAATTTGAAATTCCGGCGTCAAATTTTTAGAGGTCCCAAGATTGATTGGGGACTAGGAATGGGCTAAATTTACGTTTGGCCAAATAATTCAGCTTGGCCCAAGTGCAGAAGGTTCCCAATGACGTCACTCTTGTAGTTTGTGGTTAGTTAAGGGGTAACTTTGTTTTTTGGTTTCTAGGGTTCACAGTGAAGGTGGAAGACACGTATTTTAATGGGAAAAGAGGGGATTCTTGGGCACACCATCAGACTCCATGGTTTATATCTTTACTTTAATGTTCTAACATCCCCTATAATTATATTATTGATTTCCCTGATGGAACTATTTAAGGGTTTCACTTGCGAGTCACTTGTATATTTATTTTTGCCATTCTTTTTGCTTATTATCTACTGATTTATTTACTGTTTTGTCTACATAATAGTATATGTGCTTTGACCATAGGTTGTATACTGGTGATGATGAAATTGCTATTTTGATTGATCTCATGACAGTCTCTTCTTGTTTTGTTTGTCTTTGTCCCCAAGGATAGATGCCAAGAAATACTGCCAAAGGGTTGAAAAATCTTTCCAGGTGGCCTCAATGGGGTTGAGGTTTGACCACTGCATTAAGACTTGTTTGATTGTGCCCCTTCCCCTTTTTCGTTGACTTTAGTCCAATACAATTGTGGTTTCCAACCTGATTTCACTATGATAATCTGTGTATGGTAGATTCTAAGTGACATATGTCTGACAATTTATTTTCTGTTTTAGTTGAGATATGTGGAATGTAGAATGAATTCTGCTTCCTTCTGGTAGATCTAACTTATATACAACTTTCCCAACTTTCTCTAAAATCCTGTATGGATCAAGAGGCTAATTTTTGGTTAGTTTTTGTTGCCAAAGATGTTCGTCTATAAGGTTGCAACTTGAGATGGACTTCATCCTCTACATTAAAACTTCTCTCAATTATTTACCTATTTGTGTATTGCTTCATTCATTCTTAGGCCTTGCAAAGTTTTTCTTTGAGCATCTTTAGTGCAATTGCATGATCCTTAATGAAGTTATTTGCCTCTTCATTAAGTATGTCCGTGGCCCCATCAAACCCATACTGTGGTGGAGCCATTCCATAAATTGCTTGAAAGGAGCCATGTCTATTCCATTGTGGTAGTTAGTGTTGAACAACTCTATTAGTGGAAGCCATTGCACCCATTTTGTTGGCTTTGACCTAGTGATGCACCTCAAATAATATTCCAAACATTGATTGATCTTTTTAGTTTGCCCATATGACTGGAGATGATAACCAGTGCTCAAGTTAAGCTTAACAACAATTCCTTGAAAACAACTACTTCCAGAACCCACTAGTGAAAATCATGTCCTTATTTGTCACTATTGCCTTGGGTAGTCTATGTAATTTGTAGATATGATTGATAAATGTTTGGGCTATTTGGGCAGCTGAGTAGAGGTGAGATCAGCAATGAAGTGATCGTACTTGTTAAGCTTATCCATCACTACCATGATGGTGTCCTTTCCAGCTGACTTTGGTGAAGTCCATAGAAACGTCTTGCCAAATATTGGTAAGGATTGGTAAGGGTTGTAAAAAATGATTAGTTTTCTCATTCTCGTTTCTCTACAAGTATTGCAACATGATATTATGGTCTTTACATTCTAATATAGTCCCTTCCTAGAGAAAAAGGACCTAATGCATTTGTAGGTCTTCAATATCCCATAATGCCTTCTAATCGCGTCATTTTGGATGTTCTCAATTATTTTCCTTCTTATTACTTGATTTTTCCTAATATAGACCCCTGTTCTTATATTTCAGTATACCATTTACAAAAGAATAGTGTACGCAACAGTTGTCCCCCTTTTAAACTTGCTTGATCAATTGGTGAGTCTTTGGGTCATTTTTGTAATTTAGCTTCACCTCATCTAACCACTCTAGGGTAATGACTAAAATAGCCAACAATTCCATTGTCTCCTTTTCACATCTTGATAGTGCATCAACAACTTGATCTTCTCCCCCTTTCTGGTACTAAATCACATAATCAAGAACCAGTAACTTTGTTTTTCTAAATAGGTGTGGTTATTTTCTGGGTGAATAAGTACTTGATACTTTTATGATCAATTTTGATGGTAAATTATTGAGCTTTCAAATTATGGTGTCACTTGTTCACTGCCATTAAGAGTGCCAAAAACAGCTCGTATGTTGAGAGGCACCGGTTCTTAAGGATAGAGCCTAGCTCATAAAAGCTATGGGCCTAGATTCTTGTATTAAATATTGTTTTAATGTTTGTATCACTTGCTTCTGTTTCACAAAAATAAAAGTCTTGCTGTAGTCTAGTGCGCGAATATTGGGGCTTAGGTCATGACTGATTCTAGTTTCTCAAAGGTTGCACTTGTATGTTCATTCTAAACAAAAAGTCTTTCTTCAAAAGATTGGTGAGGGGTTTACTAATCTCACCATAATTTTTGATGAACCATTTGTGATATTCAGTTAACCCTAGAAAGCCTCATAATGACTTAGTAGTTATTGGGGTAGGAGTAGGCCAATTCACCATTGTCTCTATCTTTTGAGGTTTTGTGGTAGCACTCTTTGATTATAAGATATGCTCAAGGATTTTGGCTAGCTAGAAGAACATTTTTTGAGCTTGACATAGACCTGGTGTCCTTGAAGCTTTTGAAATACTAACTCCAATTGTCTCAAGTGTTCTTATATGCTTTTGCTGTAAATTAGAATGTCATCAAAGAAAATAAGAAAGAACTTTCTTAGGGAGTCAGATCAAACATCATTCATTGGACTTTGAAAGGTTACTGAAGCGTTGGTTAGCTCAAATGGCATGACTAGAAACTTAAAATGGCCATGGTGGCTGTCTTGTAAATGTCATTAGGAGACATTTAGATTTGACAATACCCAGATCTCAAGTCTAGCTTGGTGAACCAAGTTGCCCTAGCATTCGTCTAATAAGTCTTCAATTACAAGAATGGGGTATTTGTCTTTCACCGTCATTTCATTCAATTGACGATAATCAATGCAAATCCTTATTGAGTTGTCGTTTTTCTTCACTAATAGCATTGGTGAAGCAAAAGGTCTTCTGCTTATTCTGAATACTCCTTAATACAACATTTCCTTCACCTATCTCTTTATTACCTTTCTCTTTGGAAGAGTGTTTGCATGGGTATAAGTTCATAGGTTAGGAACTTGTCTTGAGTATGATTTTGTGGTCATGCTCTCTCACAGGATGTAAGCTTTTGGGTTCAGACATAATCTGGACATATCTTTCTAGGACTTTTTTGATAGGTTCTAGGATTTCCTACTCAATCGCTTTATGATGGATGTTTGATAGATTTGTCATCCATTCATCCACTTGGGGTTTAACTAAGTAGTCCACCAACTCATGGCATATAATTCTATATGTCCCTCTTGGTTGCTTACCTCTTAAAACTACATTTTTCCTCAGTGCTGGAATTATAGAGTAAGGATTTTAAAATCAAATGTGACTGGACTTAATGCTTTGAGCTAGTTAACACTCAGGATCACATTGTAGTTACCCAATTTGAGTAATTAAACATCATACTCAAACTCTTATTCTTGCACCTTTCAGTGGAGTTTCCTACACTCCAGATTGATCATCATCTTGTTAATATTTGCTACAGTAACAATAAGATGGGTTGTAATAGATTCAACCCTTGTTCTGACCAATGCATTCAGCTTTATGAAGTTTTAGTGGCTTCTTGTGTCTACCAGGGTCAGTATAGAACTTCCACTTATAGTTGCCTGCAAACGTAATGTACTAGTTAGGGGAATGCTTGGTTATTATATTCAATGTCACTTTGCCTTCTACATAAATCTTTTTGGCACTAGGTTCCATGTTCTCCTCTTCTTCTCCCTCTTTAATTGATCCTTCACATACCTCAATTTCGTGTAGCCTCTCTTTTTGCACTTACGCCCTAGGGCTCACTTACCCCCACACTTGAGGCATTGGCCCTTTTCAATTCGTTTTCTCCTATGTGATATGGTTTTGGAGGTTGCTTTTGGGTAACCATCTTGCCACTGCTATTGCTGGTCCTTATAATGAATTTTCTCTTCTTTAATGCTTCACTTTTCCTTTCCTCATGCTCAGTTAGACTGAAGGCTGACAATTTAAGCATGGTAATTGTACACTTGATTGCTTCAATTAATCCATTGATAAAGCTATGGATAAAGCGTGGTTTGATTAAGAAGGGATTAATTTCTAACATACTGGCTTGTAGATCCTTAAACACTTCAATGTATTTGGAAACATTCCCCCCTATTTGAGTTTATTGAGGGACAAATTATGTGGTCCAAATTCTATTTATCATATTTGGCCAATAGTGCTCTCTGTAACTCATCCCAACTTACGTAATTTTTTCCAACCAAGAAACTATTAAATCATCTTCCAACGCTTTCATTAAAAATAAAGGGTTGCTACTTAGACCTTCTCCTCCTTAGGGGTATTATAATATTGAAAATACCTCTGACACTTTTTGATCTAATAGCATGCATTTGACCTATCAAATGGAGTTAGATCAATCTTTGGTTTTTGGTTGAAATGGTGGTTTGTATGCATTATTCTAGGTGGCATGACGGGGCCTTGCTAATTGTTGCTAGTTCCCTTGTGTGGTGGGTGATCCTGATGATGAGTTATGTGGTGGTGATGTCCCCAGAATTGCTTTTGCGCCATGAGCTGCAAGCACTATTTCACTTGGTTGTGTCAATGCTGCAAATAGTATGCCACTATTTGCTGAAAAGCTGTGAGCAACTATTCCATTTTATTGGATGTGGTCGTATGTGAATCTTCCACATGTTATTGGACTCCCTATTTAAGAATTAAATTCATCTATGATTCTTTTAATTTGCCCACAATGTGGAATTTTGGATCTTGCGTTTGTTTTTTAGCGTACTTTTCAGCTATTGCATGTAGCTTGATTTTTGCCAGTTTCTCAACAAATGCTTACAAAGTGGCACTGATATCACTCGTGATGAAAATTGGGCTAATGATAAAAAATTCAAAATTCAGGCTTCAATTATCAAAGGCCCAGAGATTGGTTGGGGACTTTTAATGGGCTTAATTTAAGATTTGTCAAAGAGTTCAATTTGGCCCAATTACAGAAGGTTTCAGAGGAGGTCACTCTTGTAATTTTTGGTAAGCTAAGGGACAAATTTGTTTCTTGGTTTCTAGGGTTCAAGGTAAAGTTGGTAGACAAATATTTAAGAGGGAACAAGAGGACAGTTATGATGAAGATGAGTAGGAGAAGGTAGCTAAGGAATAGAAGCTGAAGAGGGAAGTAAGAGGCAAAAGGTAAGAAGCAAACAGAAAGATACTGGCTTATTTTTTTGGAAAGTCATGATTTTTTTACATATTGAGTTTTACAATGTATTCAACTCATTTTTCCCGCTTATTTTCCTATGTGCTTATAAGATGACTAAAAGTAACTGCCTTATTTATAGTAGATCTATTGCATTCTCTCCTGCCTTAGCTCATGTGTTTAGTATTCTGATATCCCCCATAATTGTATTGTTGATTCCCCTTATGTAATTGTTTAAGGGCTCCACTTGCAAACCACCTGTACCTTTATTTCTTCCATTCTTTCTACTTATTATTTGTCGATTTATTTACTATTTACGTGTTGGAATATGTGCTTTGATTGCGGGTTGCATGCTGGTGATAATAAAACCGTTATTTTGATTGACCTCATGATGGAAACAAGAAAATAAGTTGGGTGCTAATGGCCAATGATGGACGAGGAATTTTAGGTGGAGGGCCTAGGATGTCATTGCCCTCGAGTTCCTTATATTTGGCATGTACAATTCATCATTTTGCTCTACGATTCACTTCCCAATGGTTCATGTTGTTTTGCAACCTCAGGGAAAGTGGTTGTTTTCTTAGGAAAAATCTTCTCCAATACAAAAGGAAATTTGACTTATCCGACTTGCAGCTTGCTAGTGGCAAAACAAGACAAAATCAGATAATTCAAACAAATTTTGTCTTAACATATTTTAACACATGTTAATATTTATGTACTTGCATTTCAATAAGGACTAATAGACGAATGCATGTACCAATGTTGATTTTTGACATGATTTAAAAATACGACATGAATTTAATACAAAATTTGTAGATTTGGGTCAAACTTTTGTTGGTGCAAACGAAATTGGGTGGTTATTGATAAAAGAAATTTGTTGAATCTAGTTCATCCACACGTTAGACCTGAACTTAGTTTACTAATTTAAAATAATTTTTAATAAATATAAAAATATTATGATGACTTTATTACTTTAGTAATTATTTTATTATTATTATTTTTAATCTTCTTAAAATATTTTTAAAGCAACACTCTCTTTCCTTCTAACACTTACTACCATCGCACACACTCGTGGCCTCTCTTTCAAAATTCGTAGTTGACTGTCGTTTTTCCTTTTTTTCTTTTGACTCTTAATAGCAACTGTCAATCATCAACCAGAACGATGGGTTCAAAAGCATCAAACATCAATCCATAGCCTAGCTTTCTCCACTGCAATAGTCTTCCCACCTTTACTCTTTCTGTAGTTCTTATGTGCAAGTTCACTACAACTATGTAACCTTCTACGCATTGTTTTTGAAGCTTCACCAACCAAACATCCTAGCACATGCGTATTTTTCTTCATTAATTTCTGCTTGATTTTTTTATGGTTTTGGTGTGGCAAATGAGGAGAATGGAAAAATATCCCTATATGCTAGTATCAGTAATTTAATTTTGAATTTGGGGGTTGAATTCATAAAATTTTGTAGCTTGTGAAATCTATAGAACTTGTGTGCATCCGATAAGTTTCATTCAATGCCTGAAAGAATTTTTATGCTGTTCGGGAGAAATGCATCCAACTTGTATCATGAGTTGGCGGGTTAAGGTGAGGTGACCCACAAAATTGCAAGTTAATTTCAAGTGGATTGTGAAAATTGCAGATTAATTTGGTTTGGGTCAAAAAATTAATTAATAAAAAAGATAGGTCGGACTTAGGTTAGTGGTTTGTTTGGAATACTTATGTCTCAACTTGTCCCATTAACTCACAGCACGACACGACACCATTGTCGCCTCTAAGTATTTGCTCCATACGAATTGATGTCTTAATATTAAAATTACCATCGGGAGTTTCAGATTCTCGTGTATCATCGTCTTCTCGATTTGTTACAAGTACAACATTTTCCTAAAAACCTCTAAATGTGCAGAGGGATTAGAAACATGTGCCCAGGAACAAGTATGTAAGGGCATAGATTGAAATTTTTTATTTTTTGTCAACAAAAGTTATTTTGAGTTAATTGACTCTATCAAACTCTGCAGTTTCATCTACTTCAATGCTTTTCCTTGAAAGCCAAGGATTCCCGTTACATAAATAAAACTGTTCAACAAAACCCCAATTTTCATTCATTCACCAAATCCATTTAGAAACTGAAAACAATAATAAAAAATAAAAGAATATAGATGAAGATAACAAGGCCGCTCTCAAAATTTACTACATAGATGAAAATAATATTTATCAACTTAGATCAAAGATGAAAAATCAATAAAGAAGCCCTCAATTTGTTCATAGCAATGAAATGGGTACAACAAAAAATGTGCAAAAGGGAGAGTTTTGACGCGACTTCATAGATATGCCTGCGTGAAGTGAGCTTTATCCAGCTTTACCTGAATGGTATTTCTTTCCCGTATTTCAAATACTTCGTACAGTGCCCAATAAATTATTGGGTGTTCTTTTAATGGTTTCAGTACTTACGGGATTGTTAACAGTACTTTTTTTAGAGAATGTTAAAAAATTTCAAAATCCATTTCCAAAATTTTTATGAATACGCTTTTTTGATGCGGAAGTACGTTTTTTTGGAACTGCCATATAAAAATGAATAGATTGCTCGTCGGTATAGCTGGATGTGAAAGACATCTATTGTTCAAAATAAATCTGCGCTTTTCTAATTTATTATGTATTTCTTTTCTAGATAATATTATTTTCTAAAAAAAATCTAAAAGAATAGATAAGATGAGTGAAAGATATGGGAAAATCGCAAAAAATATTACTAAAAAAAAAGATTCTTTTTTTTTAGTAACTTGTCAAACTCAGGAGAAATATGCCTAATTTGAATTTGAAAATGAAAAGGTGACTAGTAATTAATCTCTTTCTTTCATATGATTTGACCAATTGGAACTTCTTGATTTGAATATTTGAAGTTTATCAAAAACTCAGAAAGAATAAGTATAAACTAAAAAGAAGTTAAAATTAAAAAATTCTATTTAAGTTGGGTTAACTTAGTGCATATCTTCATCTTTTTATCGACTCCTTTCAAAAGAGGTAAGGTCCGGTAAATTGAAAACAATTAATATTCATTCAAAATAAAAACCCGTTTTTATGGAACAGACATATCAATATGCGTGGATCATACCTTTCGTTCCACTTCCAGTTCCGATATTACTAGGAGTGGGGCTTCTTCTTTTTCCGACAGCAACCAAAACCCTTCGTCGTCTATGGGCTTTTCCGACCATTTTATTGTTAAGTATAGTCATGATTTTTTCAATTAATCTGTCTATTGAAAAGGCATGGGAGAAAAGCCTATTGGCTAGTGATTGTGAGGCCCCAGTTCTTAATTGGAAGGGACACCAAAGGACTCTACCCTTCCATCCCTTGGATAGATAGAGAGGGGGTGCAGAGACAATTCCGAATCCGCTTTGTCTACGAACAAACTATCAGAGAGTTCACGATAACTTGTCTTGTTGAGGATTTCAAATTTAGGTAGCCCAGTTTTCGAAGTTTATTGGATATATTTATTTTAACAATTGTATAAAAATAAAAGAGAGAAAAAAATAAGATTTAAAAAATATAATAATTGAATACGGTATTTTTTTACTCTCACATTTAAAAACAATGAAGAGGTTTTTATTATAATTTAAAAAATATAATAATTAAATATGTATTTTTTAGCTCTCACATTTAAAAACAAACATACCTTTGTCATTTGTATTACGTCCTTTTTCCCCTTTCTCTTTCGCACATCTAACAATGAAGAGGTTTTAACTTTTTATTTAAGAACAACAATAACAACAATAACAATAATAATAATCATAATAATAATAAAAGACGTTATTTTACTTTATTATTTATTGCGTTATTGTTTGATCACTTACATGTGTTTTCCCTATTTTAGCCACCCATGCATGCACAAAGTGAGGATTAACAGTTGGGTGATAAATACAATACTCTAATTACAAAATGACACTCAAATTGAATAACGGAAGAAAAGTGTTCCACTT
The DNA here is from genome assembly GCA_019155195.1 of Avicennia marina. NCBI lineage: Eukaryota > Viridiplantae > Streptophyta > Magnoliopsida > Lamiales > Acanthaceae > Avicennia > Avicennia marina. Next base: position 12,185,555 of record CM032754.1, on the reverse strand, counting down.
GAAATTAACGCTAATTACTGGCAAGTTCTCATCACATATTCACAGTTTTCACCGGAAAATCATCTTATAAAGTAGCAACAGAAAAATTAAACCTAGACGCCAAACCCTAATTCACTTCTTAACTAGTTCACACACACCAAAAAAAAGTCACAGAATCTAAAAGGCTTCTAAAGCAGCTTCAACTGCCAAAAACTCATAATCTACACAAGAGTTGCGGCCACACTCATCCCACCCTCTTTCACTGATAATGTCTTCCCTTTGTATTACTTGTGCATATTCTTGAACTTTCATTGCCATCTGCACTGCAGGCGGCTTCGTCTCATCACATACACAACCATTCTTGGGGATCATCGCAACCCACTTGTCAATCTCCACGTTAGGGGACTCGACGACGTCTCTCCATGGCATCTCAGCTCTGGCCACCACTTTCGAGCCAGTCATTCGGCCTATGCATGGTAGACAAGTCCTGTGCCGGAGCTCGAAAACAATGGTTCCTTGTTTGAGCCATTTGATGGAGTCCTGAGTGCCTAAGCAGTCTAAACAAAAGGTCTGATCCCAAGCCAAGTTCTCAGATTTTGATGAGATTTCATGGCTCTCGAGTCTTACTCTTTTATCGCTTCCTGCACTGAGGTAGCATCTAACAAACAAGTCTCCTGCAGAGTGCTTGGGATCAATGTTTCTAGCCTTAATTATTCTGAGTTCTAAGCTCAGAGAAAAAGAATGAGACATGGGATACATTGAAGGTGAATTGTGTGTACTTGTATGAGGAAGGAAGAGATGTTTGATGAAGAGAAGTGGAAGATGGTGGGACGAATTTATAGATGAACATAATTAGGAGAGTGGAAGGGAGGTGATGGCTTTACTTTGTGGAAGAAGCAACTCTAGTTTTTTATTTCAACACTTATCCACAAATTTAGCTCTAAAATATTTTATTGTATTGATAGTGTGAGTGGATATGAGTTCATCGTTATAAACTATGATTATGTTTGGATGTAAATTTTGTCGTGGGTAGAAGTTAGTGTATAAATTTAGAAATAATATAAAAGTAAGAAAACAAGATAGAGAAATAATCATTTTAATTATTAGTGTTGTGTTTTAATATAAGTGCTCTAATTCTTTGTGTGGATAACTACAATTCTCCCCCTCACCACATGCAAAAGGGGTATTTATAATAGGTTCAATTTCTAGTACAAAACTATCATCGTTAGTTTAAGCATAGCTGTTTTCTTGCTCCCCCAGGTTATCTTTGGAACTCATATCTCATTCCTCCAACTTCTTTTCAAACTTCACATACTATATTCACAATTAAATCAAAATACTATATTCACATATTATTTTCATTCACACACATTCACTCACACTTATTTATATTTATACTCTAAAAATTAATTATCATTTTTATATACTATCGTATTATGTACTATTACATTATCCAATCATTATTTTAAATATATATATATATATATATTTTACATGTATTCAAATAAATTAAAATTTTCAAAACATCAAAATTTTACCACCAAATATATTATTCACTCTAACACAACTCACATCAAACATTATTCTTTAACAAAACTCTTCCAAACATAGCCCCAATTTTCGTGCAATTGCATTTCTTTTACAATGTGCTACTTATCCCAATTTCCAGAGCCCGAGAAAGGAATCCCATGTTGACTCTTCTAGTTTGATTACATAGATAAGGCGAAGTTACATGAAATAGTATGTTCGAACGGTGTGTATATGATTAAGTGAAAATGTAAAAAATATGACATACAAATGACATATTCTTTGGAATTCATGAAGGGTTCTAAGTGTCAAAAACGTCCCCTTTGGCATGGTTGAGTTAAAACCACTTTCCAGCATGGCCCTCACGTAACCAACTAGCTATCGTAGAATGCACAAGGTTTAGACATATGCCCACTTCTGAAATGGTGAGAAACCATATCATTTTAGTGAAGTTGTCCTAATACTCAGCAATTGGGTAGTAATTGATATTCATATATAATATTTTACAGGAGTAGAAGACTTCTGTGGACTTAAAAATTATTCGCAAAAAGTTCCTCTGTACAATAATGGAAAATGGAGAAGCCTAATTTGCCTCTGCTCAATCGATTACAGGCCTTAAAAAGCTAGGGCTATGTTTGTTTTCAAATTTTGGCATATACTTTTAAATATTTTTCTTCAAAAACTGTATAAAAGTAAGAGAGGAAAAAAATATTAAGAAATATAATAATTCAATATATATTTTTAGGCGAAAAATTGAAAACAATCACAGTTTCACATAATGCTACAGAGTTGACCATCTCGGGGCCAGAATATAATTGTATAACAACTAAACTAGTAGTACTGTGAAGATTTAATTTTGTAAAATAATCCCCGCAAGATCCACAATCTTTGATCTCCACCAGCCCATTGGAAACAAGTGGCAGAGCCAACTAACATATTGAGAAGAGAAAGTGAAAGAGGGGTGAATAAGTAGCAAATAAAATGCTTCTCAAGTGGTGATCTGACTTCACCGAAAGGGAGAAGAGCAAGGGAAATGGCAATTAAAAATGACAACGAATCACCATGTTAGATGCACAGATAAGTGATTAAATCTGAACGACGTGTAAAGAACATCGGATTTTCTGTACACTCCTCCAGCCCCAATAACAAGATTCTGCTTATCGACTTAAGCAGTGCAGATGTAATAAATTTAGGTTTAGTATCGGACAGCACAACATGCATTAGGATGCACTTAAGACAGTAGCACAAGTGGAAAGGAAAGAGGAAAGACTTCACTTACAATTGGATAGGATGGTCATCTTTAAGAATTAATTTTGATGAATTGGGCAGGAGATAAATTTTTGAGGTAAATATTAAAAGGTCTGGTGTGATTGAACTAGTTTTGTGATAAAAAAAACATAACGATGATATTTTTGCCTTCCGTTGCAATTTTCACACCTCCCAACCGCAACCGCCATTGCCTCCGCCTCCGCCGCCGCCGCTACCACTGACAACGGAACCCCCGCTGATGCCATCCCTCCCACTGTCTTTCCTTTTTTCTTCTCATTTATTCCCATTTCTCTTGTTTTCTTTTTCATTTTTACCGTCTTTCGTCTTCCGCCTCTTGCTGGCCCAGCACTGAATCTCATGTGTTTTGTTCCTGGAAAACAGATTTCCGCTACTGCTGCTTGCAGGGAAGCCCATTTTTCTTGTAACCAAGTAGCTCTACGCATGGTGCAGTTTCTTATTTCTTTTTTTTCTTTTTGACAGTGGCCACAGGACCTACATCCTCCTATTTTTCTAGTTTGATTTTGGTTTAGAACACGATTCCAGGCATACAACATAAGCAGAAATAAAATTTCCAACAAAAAATTTAAACTACATTTGGAAAAGGAATTTGCACCTGATAATCAACTGTTTGTCTTAAAATGTTTTATCCCTACTTTTCTGCCACACTGAGTTCAGTCCCCCTTTTGCCTCGGTTTTCTGAGTTGTATAGTTGAGTTGAGTTGACACTGGTGGTGAGTTGTGAAGTTGCTATAATGTTATAGCATACACTAAGTTGTGGCACTTGTGCTGAGTTATGGCCTATGCCACAGCTTATAAATTTTTTCTCCCTCGTAGACCAATGCCGCCCTCAACGATTTGGTCTCTCTCTCTCTCTCTCTCTCCCGGTTTGTGACTGTGCCCTTCCAAGGGACAGAATCTTTAAGTTATGTTTGGGAGAGAAGCTTTTGTTTGATATAAAATTTGGTAGGAGTGTTGTTGAAATGAATAGTATGTTTGGAAAGAATATTTTAACGAGATAAATAATATAATTTATTTGAATATATGCATAAAATATATAACAACGATTAAATGATATGACAAATTATAGGAATAATAATCATATTATAAAGTATAAATAAAAATAAATGTGAGTATATATGTGATATATATACTACCAAAAAATTTGTATTTTGGAACGGCTTTGTGGGACGGATTTGGGATAATTTAATTTGGGACGACTAATATTCCGTCCTTATTTACCTCGTCACTAAAATTTGGGACGACCAAAATAGAGCCATCTCAAATCTGGGATGGCTTTAAGACGGATGCAGAATAGCTTTGGCACGACTTTAAGACGGCTTTGGAACAGTTTATATAGAGATAGCTTTGAGACGGTTATTTTGGTACGGTTTTTTTGGGGCGGTTTTAGAACGGCGTTTTCGGGATGGATTTTTCAGAACAGCTTTGGCACGGCTTTAGGACAACTCTTAAGTGTTATCTGGGAAGGTTTTGAGACGGTTTTAGGATATCTCCGGGATGAATTTGGGATGCCTTTTGCATTAAATTGGAGGAAAAAATCTATTAAATTTATGTTAAAATTCATGTCATTCCTATATAATTAATTACTAAATTTTATACACGATTTTTTGAAAAAAATATACAAATACGTAATGTAATAATTTCAAACTGGGGGAATTATTTACATACAATAAAGTCACAATTAAAAGTGTTATACAATCCTATCTTTTTAGTGAAACAAAAACCATACGAAATGGGAAATGTTGGGTAAACAAGCTCTACATCTAGCTATCAAGGTCTTCATTATCTTCGTCACCTTCATCGTCATCGAGGGAGTTGAGGCTAATCTTTTTAGAAACAAGTAGCATAAATTTGTTTAATCTCACCTCTATTTGGGCCAATTTGGTTTTGTAGTCATCCATTTCTACATCTGTCTTCCGTAGCTACTACTGAGTACGTTCCAATGTACCTTATATTGCTTGTAACTCAGGGTTCAGTGATGAAATGGTTGAGCTAGTCGATTCACAAGACAACTATTTAAAAGACTGAGATTCTAAGCTCATCCCTGGCAAGCAGCCTTTTTAAAGCCACCACGTACGTTGAGGACAACCATATTGCTACTGGTTGAACTAGATGAAGTTTTACTGGCCTCTAACTCTTTTGCCTCAAGACTTTGGCGGCGTTTTGGCTTGCCTATAATTTTTGCATCATCTCCTACAGATATAAAAAGTCAATTCATAGTTGCATGACATGGTAAGGTATATGGACATATTTAAGTAATTGTACTTACCCATTGAGACAGTGCACGAGGACTTGCCCATTTACCTACTGCATTCTTCCAAACTTTAGAGTAAATTTCAAGGAGAGTCAGCAACCGTCCTAGTTGTGCTTCCTATATTATGTAGGATCATTGTAAGGCAATGAATGAAGATGGAGAGTAGTGCTAAAAGATCATGTACTGAAATAGATATTCTTTCACAATGAGTGGTCACTGAAATTGAGCCACTGCAATAGATAGTGGATGCAGATGTATTGTCAGCTACTCGATTGGCATAGTTCTTTTCGCATACTACTTGATATGTATCCTCTGCCCACTTGCCTAACATCTCGTCTCATTTTTTTTGTAGGATCTAATTAGCTTTTGTTTTAGAAACTCTTGCTCAATGCAAATGTTTCCGTATTAACTCAACGGCTTTTTTCTTGAAGGCACGTTGTATTGCCATGTTGTCCACCAGGTCCCAAGTAAATTCATTATGTGGACAAACATGACGACATAAAAATACAAGAACTATGAACACGTGTGGAGTGGGTTCAAGTTATGGTAGAAAACCAAATTAGCGTTTATGGTCCTAACTAGAATTTGTATAATGAAAAAAGCTTAGATAAGTGTCAAATCACTCCTTCTTGTATTGTAGAGATTTCATACTTTAAAAAGTTGAAATCATTCTTTTTATTATTCTAATGAGATGTCAGTGTAATGGTTCCACTGTCCATTATAATGTCCAAACACGATGGACTTAATCGAATTTGTTACTTTTTTGCATGCACTATAATGATAAGTTAAAATGCAGGTGTAGTGAATGAATTTTTCTTTTTATGTGTGTGGGTGCACGTGATTAATTATATACACTCCGAATAAGGTTTATACTTACTAAAACAAACACGGTGTCACATGTTTTGGCCCGTCTGCCTGGGGTTGGGATGGTGCATCTGCAGCATTCGCTTGAGATGTAGCATGTACAATATGAAATTCTCGCTCGCCGCATGATTGTGATGGTTCGTTAAAGTTGTGTGCTGATATGAAAGATATATCACCTTATATTTGACTTGAAGGTTAGGTCTCGTCATCATCAATCAGGGGAGAAAATGACAATGAGTGTAAAGCATGGTGTATTCATATTTTGTTCGCCTCTCATTTCACGTGGGGTGTTAATGCCATGTCCTGCTTTGCCCCTAAAATTGGCTCCCCAAGTCATTTTAAAACACAGTTATCATTTAACCTCACATGTTAATAGAATTCACTAACCTATATACGAATTATGCACGTTAATGAAATGATTCTTTGTTCTTCGGTTGTTTTGTGGGTTTACATGCGTTAGGATGATTTTGTGCAAGTTCATTTATGAGTTTTTCCTGTGATTGCATAGTAGATTAAATAGGGTGCTTTACTTAAGCATGGTTCCATTGTGTGTGAGTCAATCATCCTACTATAACACTTTCAATTTGCATGTAGGATTCTTTCGGTTTAATGGCCCTAAGAACGAAAAGAGCATGCCCATCATACAATCGTCAAAATTATATATCATTAGAAGCTTTCAACTGTGCTGAGGAAGTTACTAAACATCGGGCACTCATGTTTGAGAAGGGTTTGGCTGATGTAATGAGGAATGGCTCCACCTTATCTCCTATGATAGCACGGCGGCACTGGACCCAATTCACAAAATAGCTAGACGTCGATGCTAACGTGCCATTGGTAAGAGAGTTCTATACCAATCTAATAGAGCATCGATAGGAAACAGTTTATGTCTGTGGCATACACGTTAATATTAGTCTTAGTGCAATCAATACACATTTAAATATGCTCAATGAACCCCATAGTGATATATTTCGAGATCTTATCAATCATAGACGAGCATTAGAAAGGGTTGCTGATGTAGTGTGCCCTGATAGAGGCCATTAGAATGTCTCCCTTGTCACTTGTTTCATCAATTCTTTCAAGATAAGTGGGTTGGATGAGTTGCGTAAGACATGATGGTACTTCGTTGCTGTAAGGATCTGGCCAATCAATCATTACGACACTATCACATGCTAGCGTGCAACCTTGGTATGCTACATTTTGAAAGGGCATTTTTTTAATATTGGTCAGGTGATCTACCAAGGGCTACTGTAGTGTGTACAGAACCAGTGTGAGTCTTTATGACATTCTCATCTTATAACATAGTTATGTGTTGCAACTGGTGCGCCAGTGTCATCCACTGAGGAACATTGGGGTTTATCCACTACCATTTACTTTGTTCTTCGACACCCTACTCTAGATGCTGATTTAGTTGCACTTGATGATGCAGAGATCTTAGCTCCCAGCCATGAGGAGCATCTACCTCTGGGCCAGTTCCACAACCAGATGCAGCACCTAAAAGCTAATGTTATGGTTAAGTTACATGACATACGTATACAGATAGACCGATTAGAGTGTTGGTAGAGATATGCTATGAGATAGTTATATGATTTTATGGGATTCATATCTGCACACTTACCAATGTCAGTCAGGCCATCTACCTCTAGTGGGCCAACCTCTGATCCATCGAGTTAGACACCCCCTCTATTTCTTAAGAATGTCCTATTTGGTCATACAGGCTCATTTGGCAAGAGAGACACCATACAGCATAATAGACAAGATGATGAGCAGGTTTAGGACTGTAGAATGGCTTAGGACCTTGTACATGTAGCTAATATGCTGTGTTAGCAATGAGGTGTTTATGCTATGTTTTGTTTTGGGAAAGGATGTACGATTGCTGTGTTGAATACCATTATTTATTAACATTTAAGAAAATAGCAGATGTCACCTTCCCTAGACTCTAGTTTACATTAAAATAATAATAAGCATATCAAGATATTTAAAACATATCTTCACCTCCAGAGTTTGTCCTATCATCAATGTCATCTACTAGAGATGAACCCCTAATAGATAAAGGATCCAATCGATCAATAGGTGAGTGGGCGTGGTCGGGTGCTATCACTTCATTGACATTCACGTGCAACTGTACCCTAATAGGATCATGTAATCTAGGCACGTCGAAAATACTATCCAAATGGGAGCAACTCAAATCCTCAGCTGGTTGATGTGTCACATCCTCCCATCACTTCTCAATAGTTGATCTGACTTTCGTCTTGCATATTGCCAGCCAATTACTTCTATTCCTCCTCATGCTAGGAACATTAGTATAATATACCGACTTGGACTGTTGGGACAAGATGAATGGCTCGTTCTTTCTGTAAACTCGCGAATGGTTGGGTGCACCTTCTACCCTCTAATAGGATCCACTTACTAATACTTAATTGTCACTACATGCATATTCGGTATAAGCATGTAATCAGGATGGATTATATCCTTAAGAACTCCATAAAATTCATACTCTAAGTGGTCATAGTATGTATTATGGACACAATCCCATTATTCTACGTTTGTTTCCCCCGTGCATGACGTGTGCGATGAAACTTGAAACCATTGACGAAGTAAGTTGAGTAAGTGGTAACGCGGTTGCAAGGCCCACAAGTCAAGCTACATAACAGTGGATTCGATATATTGTTGGATGGGTTGTCAACATGTTCACCATTGTTGGATATGGCATAAATTGGTGTAAAGGCAAATAAATTTGACAAAAGAGATAGGACAGAAGACTTACATAATTTTTTAACCATTCTTTAAATAAATCTGCAACTACGGCATTGACATCAACATGATGGCCTCCGAAGTGTCATTCTTTAAATAAATTTGCAACTACGGCATTGACATCAACATGATGGCCTCCGAACTGTTGCAAAAATAGTCTGTCTTAAAAATAGTGCGTCCAATACACCAGTAAGTAATGCAACTCAAGTAGGATCTCAATAAAACAAACAACATTTGCAATCGTCTTACTTGTATAGTAGCTCCACATCTGGACAATTTAGAAGCACATAGGTCATAGCAGCATGTCTTTTTCTGTAGTCAGATATCTCGAGATCTATTCTCTTGATGCACATTCAGGATGGTTAAATATCGAACAAGGGGGACTATCTGCCTAAGTGACTCCCATGTCATTTCTCGATAGCCTAATCCACCTTGAAGGCACATCTGTGTTAAAAGAGTGTAATGCAAAAGTATCTATCTCCTTAACTATATATGCCTCCATAATTGAAGCCTCGACGTGGGCCTTATTCTTCACCTTTTTTTTCAAACTGTGTAGAAACCTAAACCAACATCAATTAACAACAACATTGGCCCGTCAATAGCACCATTCAATTGAAGCGTAACATTAACATACCTCTCAAAGGGGTACATCCATCTATATTGGAGTGGGCCCCTAATGTTTGCCTCATGTGGTAGATGCACTATCAGGTGTTTCATGGAATCAAAGAATAATGGAAGAAATATCTTTTCCAAATTGCACATATACCTACTACTCTACCCTCCATCTCCATTACCCACTTTGTATGAAGGACTGGCGTACAAAACTATTGAAAAAGGAAGCTAAACTCTACTAAGGCACTCCACACAAACTCGGGCAATAAATTTTTGAATACTATCAATATCAACCTCTCTATAGAAACATGGCAGTCATGAGACTTAAGGCCATGTAATTTCAACTTAGTCATGTTAACACATTGTGTAATGTTGGTAGCATACCCATTTGGGAATTTTAGATTCCTCAACTAATGACAAAACTTTATTTTTTACTCTTGAGAAAGGGTGTACGTAACTTTTGGCTTCAGACCCACATTGTCCATTGGGACTGAAATATTAGGATGGTCATATATGATACCTATGTCCTTTTGAGCATTCAGATTATCCTTGGATTTGCGTCTGATATTTGTAACTGTATCGATAATGTCATCAAAAATATTCCTTTCTACATGCATAATATTTATATTATGTGGTAGTTTGTTTGTCTACCAGTATGGTAAATCCCAAAATATACTTCTTTTAATCCACTTGTGTTTAGTCCCGAATCCTGGGCTCCTACTGTGTAGATCATCTACCACTTGTGGTAAGTTCTTAACACACTCCCATATTTGGTCACGTGTTTCTCTCCCTAGCATAATGTGTGTCTCAACTCAGCCTCTAGTGAAATACTTCCTATTCCTCTGGTAGGGATGATTAGGTGATAAGAATTGGCGATAACAATCGAAGTAACAAACCTTCCTACCATGGCATAAGTAAAAAGCTCTGCTTAAATCAAAACAAATTGGACATCCCATAACTCTAGTTGCACTCCACCCAGACAACATGGAATAAGTAGGCAAGTCATTAATTGTCTAAATGAGAGTAGCCCACATATTGAAATATTCTTTCTGATGCAGATCGATTGTGACTGCACCCACCATCAACAATTGTAGTAATTCATCTATAAGTGATTGCATATATACATCTATAAGTTTCTCTACATTAGACGGACCTGGAATCACCATTGTCAAAAATATGTATGGATACTTCATGGGCATTCTTGGTGGCAGGTTATATGGTGTCACAATAATATGTTAGTACAAATATGTCTTCCCATATAACCTATTTGGGGCAAATCCATCAGCACATAAATTCAACCGTATGTTACGAGAATCTGTTGCGAAATCAAGATGGGTCTTGTCAACAAGTTTCCTATAGTATTCCTTTCTATATTTAGCACTGCAACGCGATATTAAGCCTCATCATGACTGATTCAATTGTAATAATTTTCAACAAATTCCTTCCTAAATAAGTGAACCTTAACTTCATTAGGCTCAAGAAATTTTGAATTCTTACAACAAGAGTATAGACATCTAATTTTAGCCCCGTCCATATGCTCATGCTGCTGCATTGCCTATGCAACAAATTCATTAACCTCATTTTCAAATTGTGATGTCAAATCTCCACGCCTGGATAAGTTTTTGTTATACATCTATGATCTAATATTGCGTAACATCTTATTGAAAAATAAAAATAATGGATTTTAAGTTTTCATAATAAGCTCAATCCTAGTTACACCTTAACTAGAAATAAAAGTCACCTAACAAATTTTATTTTCACTCCAAACATGACATATTGAGTTCGAATTTTTTACTCACTATAAGTTTTAAATTGCATTAGAAGCACAATTCATCATTGCTAACTTACAAACTATATATATATATAAATACACCAACAATACTACAAAATATGAAAATTACTAATATTATTTTCTAGAAATTATGAAGTAGTTATATGAAATCAACACCAATACTTTTTACTTACAAATAATATTTTTCTCATCCTCCACATTCAGCCTAATGATAAAAAATGCTTGAAAAAAAAGGTATAAATCTACAAAAATAACATAGATATATATATATATATATATATACATGATAACTCAAGTAAAATGCTAATGAAATAAATAATCCATGACATTGTATCATAAATCCACTAGCTTACCTAGAATTGATATCTTCTCCACGCTTAAAATGTGAATAAATCCTTAATTTCAACCTCACTCAAATTGAAAAATGATAGGAATTATTTGGTTATATATCACATTTTGGGACGGTTTTGGGATGACTATATTGCACGAAGTTTGAAATAATTTTGGAATGGATTCTAATAGCTAAGCTCAAAGCTGTCCCAAAACCATCCCACATTTGGGACCTTTCGGACGGCTAGGTCAATCTATTGAGAAGAGCTGTGTAGAGCCGTCCCAAAATGGGGACGGTTTTGGGATGGATTTTGGGACTTCAACGTGAACCGGTCCTAAAATTGTTCCAATTTTCCACTGCTTTGGGACAACTTAAAAATCCATATCAAATTTGAGATAGCAGTGCTATTTTTAAAAAATTAATCATTTTTAGGACAACTTTAGGATGACTTTGGTATGGACTTAAAAATACCGTCCTCTAGCCGTCCCAAACTTGTGATGGATTTTAACCATACCAGATTTGCCGTCCCAATTGTCCAATTTTTGGTAGTAATATATATATACACACACACACACACACATATATATAGATTGTGAATAGGTGTAATGATTGAAAAATAATTAGTTAGTTATATATATATATAAGAAAAGAAAATTTTAAATTTCTATTTAAAAAAAATGTTATTGAATAATATATTTTATAGTGAGAAGTTTAAAATATTATTTTGTTCTCAAAAGTTAGATTCCAAACATAACATTAAATTTTTTAATATATTAAATGATGTCATCACCTGGGATGGTAATACTACCTCTTTCGCCGTCTAAGAGGGCGAAATAGGCCATTCTAGTTAAAGCCCCACAATTCAGTTATTTTATTAAAATTTGTCCAATTATGGACAAATTGTTAAAAGACCCTCCCAATGTATCTCTGGAGGATGACCCTTTTGAACCAATAATGTACAGAATTTTAAAAACAGTCAATGTTACTACAAAAATAGTACATACGATAAACCTTGAATGTAAAATAAAAAGTAGCCCAAATATGTAATTTCTCAACAAGTATCAACCTACATGATGTGCTTGAAAAACTACAAATACATGTAATCATCATGTTTTAATCACAGTAAACATCATGTCAGGAAGCTACAATTTGCCATTTGCTTTTATCCCAAACTTATGAAAAAATCAAAAGCAACTTTGTTCTTAAAGATTGATAAGCCATTCCTGTAGCTATGTAATTAATGGGAAACGATAGACCAAGCCTTTTGAATAGCAAGAAGATCTGAAAGGGCCTAACTGGAGCCCTTGTTGAACAATAGCGAAGAGGAGCAGAGTTTGAAAAGAAGCATTGCACAATATTGCTCAGGTTGATATTTTGGTATCTCAACAAGGACCCAAACTAGCAAATAACTATTTGACCTGTGTTTCCATGTACTGTAAAACAATCCATTTAGCCATGTGGATGATGGTGTTTTACATGTTGATGTATAAAAAGGTCACCTATTCTAAAACATCCTATGGGATAGAGACCGAACGTATTACACAGTACAAAGAAGGTTCTTACAACAATTAACCTACTTAATGGTGACCACATTGCGTCTCCCTCATCCACATTCATCAAAACTTGAAATGGGCATAAGACAATGCTCTAACCCGATGTAGGTATCAGTAAATAATATCCCAGCTTCAAATTGCCATAGTTTGACAAGTGAAAGCAAGATTGATTTATTGGAATAAAAAGAAGCTATGTTTGTTTTATAATTATACACTCTAAAAACGTATACTCAATTATTACTTTTTTTTTCTCTTTCACTTTCTTATTTTTATACAATTTTTAAAGTAAAAACACTTAAAAATACATATCAAAATTCAAAAACAAACAAAGCCTTCATTATTTCTTGATAAAATTTAGATACTATCATTCACACATAATTTTAGCATTAGTAACAATGTAATTTAAATTTGTGAAAAATTAATGTTAAATATCAAGAATTTCACATCTAACAATAAACTCTTCATTAGAGTTTTTGAGTGGCATTTTCTTCACTACTCAATCTTTCTATGTTATAGCAGTAATCATATTATTCTAAAGAACAAAGGGAGTTTTAAGAAGGTGCCGATCAAGAGAATGATATAGAAAATAGAGATTCGAAAACTAACGCATCAAAGAAGGAAATAGAAAAGATGGGTTCCAAAAGTTATGGCAACTTTAGACCTTTGATTTTCAAAAAAGAAAGGATATAATTATAAAATCTTGGAAAGAAACAATGATTGAATGTCTTAGAAATTATTTCAGCTAATGTTTTTGCACTTCGATGACGAGAGTAGTTCATGGCCCTTAGTTTTCTTAGCTAGTGAGGATAAAGCAGACTACAAAGACCCAAATCAAAGAGGATAGTTGTTTAAAAGTGGGAAAATTGCAAAGAGCTAACTCTATTACATGTACCAACCTAATAGTCACTTTCAGAGAAGAACACAAAATGATTAAAAAAAAGCAATAAAGGTAATACAAAATGTAGTTTTCACAAGTACTTGTTTGGTTGTTGTTTTCACAATTAGGAAGATGACCATGTTTGTTAATTAGTCAAATAGTAGCTTATAAATTATTATTATTATAAATAATAATAATATTTATAATAGCAGCAATAAAAAGAAGAAGAATAGCAATAACGAAAGCATACACAAGTGTATTTTTCCTTTCCTATGTCACGCTCCAAACCTGATATCATAACACGAAAGTACCCATGAACGATAATATTCAAAAGATAATCATCCTAACTAGTACATCAGTTAGATCTTATTAAGCAAAGCCACATATATGAAGCAATTATTCCATTAAAATGTCATAAAATATTCAAAAGATAATATCCGAATTCATAATCATAGTACTGTCTTGCAATAGAAAGAAAATCATCCTAACTAATACATCAGTCAGATCTTATTTGTCTATGGAAATAATGGAAATAAAATAAACTAGGATTAAGATCTTCGTCTCTCTCTAGGCCTACCATCTCCAAGCAAGTTCCTCTTCGTTTACCTTCTCTGCAAAAATGTCATTCAAAATATGTGAGCGACGAGTCACCTAGCAAAGAGTACCTCTTACCTTTCCATTTTCATGGGATGTGAGCAAAATAGAAAATAATAATTTGTATAAAAACATATTTTGAAAAGAAATAAAATACATAGTGTTTATACAATTCACAAAATCTTAGCTTTTCACAACAATTCCAAACATTCCATCATTCACATAGTTCATGAGTTCTTTTTCCTCAACCTATTAATGGTGATACGTACTTCATATATTTATTTTCACTGATTAAACCTTAATTTACAGTCCTAAGTAAAAAAGATTACGTGAATTCAGCTGTGCTACTATAGCTATAGTACTTCAACCTTAACTGAAAGGTATTCCAATCTATACTCCTGATTGGTAGAGCCACGTATCAACGTCGCTCGTTGCCAGCCTCAATATTTCTCCCCGATCAGGTAAGTCACAATCTATTACTTAATTGGTAGGGCGAAACTCATTTCATATTATTGTTAGTATTGCATAAGAGACTTTTCACATTTATTATGCATATTTTAATTTTGGAATATTCAATCTAAAACAATTTATTTTGCAAATGACTCACATCCAAGTTTTAAAAAAAATAATAAACATTGTGGAGTTCCACAAAAATTAACATGTTAAAATCATGCTTTCATAAATAGGAAATATTCAAAAGTAAATTTTTAAAAGATGTAATAAAGAATTCATCGTAACATGAACTTAGTATAGAAAGCATTTTGTAAAACTAGCAAGGTATAACTACTTACTTGATTCTGATTTCGTTAGTCAACTAGCTCACCAATTTCTAGTTCTCAGTTTTCTATTCAATCAAATAAGTTCTCGTTGAATCTCCAATTCAATTATAACCTTAGTCTTTCAGCTATCTTCATGTGTATTTTACATGTCCTGTGTCGTGGTTCGTTCAAATTCCCAGTTACCTATTAAGTGAATTTTTCTCTTCCTTTCTGTACGCACATTCATTTAGTTACTATTTTCCATACTTCATTATGTCTTGAGTAATGTTTTTGAACACGGAAAGCATTTTTCTGTGACCGTGAGGTATCCACCTATGCCCACAGCAATGACCACGAGACATTCTATTTGGTTATACAGACTTCATGATTGCAAGTGACATCGCCGTGTCCATGCGCCAAGCCATTGTGCTTGCAACACTGACTGGGAGATGTTCTGTCCTGTCTTACGGTCCTACTTTGCAAGTGCAAGATGGCCTCTCACACCTACGCCACAAGGCTTTGCGACTATGGAGGCAACCACAACGTGATGCCTACACAAGGCATTGTTTGGACTTTTTTTTCACATTATACTCAATTCTAATTACCAAATTTCATTTTCACAAATATTTTAAGGGTCTCGAAGTATGATTTCATGAATTCTAATCTTGTTAAATCCAACTATTAATATTTCCTAAATTTTTGAATGGCTTAGGACAAGTTTTAGAATTTCATGTACTTTATCAATACGTGCTTTGTATAATTTTCTATGCCTATATCATGAGTTTAGCGACATATTCATGAACCAATCCACGTGTAGGCTACCAAAATTCATATTTTCATGTTTCTATAACATATGTGTAAGAATTTTCTAATTGTATGCATGAAGAACTTAAGATTGGGCTAAAAATTTTATCTTAACTATTGCATTTGGTGTGCAAAAGAATCTCCCTTTCTCTCTGGCCACACTCTGGATGACGATTGCTGATTTAAGGTGGAGATTTTAATTTTTACCACCTCTTAACCCTATTTATACTAGGGTTTTAGGTTAAGAATTTGGAAGGGCTGAAATTCTAATATTTTAGGGCACTAAA
Organism: Avicennia marina; assembly: GCA_019155195.1. Taxonomy (NCBI): domain Eukaryota; kingdom Viridiplantae; phylum Streptophyta; class Magnoliopsida; order Lamiales; family Acanthaceae; genus Avicennia; species Avicennia marina. The sequence continues at coordinate 12,169,285 of CM032754.1, read as the reverse complement.
ATTCCTTTACATTACTTTATTTAACATACCAAATTTTTACACGAATTTTTTTGCTTAATTATTCCTATTTTTAAGTCCTTTAATCATATGATAAAGATCCCTCATTAACAGTCCAACTTTTCGTAAGGTTTTTGACTAGCATAATTGTGTGTACATTATCTTCCATACCTACTTAAAACCTCCTCCATAATTTCACAAGAATTTTGCTGTATATTCCAACCTATAATTCAGCCTCAATTGTCCAAATTTGGTTGTATTAGGACATAATAATAAGCCTCCACCAATCCTCATATTTTTGGTAGGCTTACGTTGCACTTTTATGTACATATTGTCATCCATATACATCTCAATATCATTACCATTATTTTACATGAAAATTAATAAATAAAATCAAGAATTTATAAATTAAATCCTTTACTAATAATTTGTAGATATTTCTTTTGTGCTCTAAAAATATAGGATATTACACCTTATTTCTCCTCTCTCCCTCTATTTATATGTATGCCTAAGGGTGTCAATGAGTCAGATTGACAAGTTGGTGGGTTGGCTAGTTGGCGAGTCGGATCGAGACCTAAATATCACACTTGACCCGTTGATCCAAACTCGATCGGATTATTTTCGTAGGTCAGAAAATCTAACCCAAACTCGGCCTACCAATTTCGCGGGGTTGCCCGAATCTGATCAGCTAATCGACTAATAAAAAATATATATATTTTTAATTAAAATTAAGGCTTAATATTTTAAACATTTATGATTTTACTATTTAATTTTATTTAATTAATTTTTTTATATTTATATAAATATTTATTAAATTATTTAAAATATATTTGTGAATTTACAAATTCGCGGATCAGCTGATAAATTAATTCGAAATTGACCTGTTTATCTTATTAAATTCAAAAATTTAATTTAATTTTTACTCACCTTCAAAAACTTGACCTTAAACTATTTAATTTTAAATTAAATTTGTATCAAATTTTCAAATCAGAACAGAATTGCCACCATGTGTGGCATTTAATGGCGAAAGAAACGCGAGCTCTTTCTACTATAAAGGTGGGGGCCATACTTATACAATCATAGTGTAGGTCCTACAATGCATGGGCAGGCCCCACTTGTAGATCCCACAATAATGACTCCACACTTAAGTGACAGTGGGCAAGCATGACCTCGTGCATTGAATGTGAAGTTCAATAATTATCTGCCTCGCAAATTTTAATCACTACAATTAGATTCCCTTTCTCTGACGACCTTGACTGGATCGGACGTGGAGGGTTGAGAGCATGTTTTCATGACTACTCGAGTGTCACCCGCTTTGCTTTTATGTGTGATCATTCCAACTGCAGTATGTGTAATTATTATGGTTTTATTTGGAAGTTATGTTTTGGTGTTAGTATTTTCTTTTGGCTATTGTGAAATGAATAAAGTCAAGTTGTTAAAATCTTGTGTGTGTGTGTGTGTGTTTTTTTTTTTTTTTTGTGTGTGAATACTTTTGCGAAACAAATATTGGTATACATGTCAAATTGTAAATTTTTTGTTATCGATCTTCTTGTTGTTATAATAATAATTGTTATTCAATTCATAAATTACGCAATTAAGATTGAATTTAAAATGAATATTAAATATTTATCATTATTGTGATCCTCAAACACTGATATTCATATGATATATGGATTTCTCAGCATGAATTCTTTATGTAGTTGTAATAATGTGAAAAAAATTAATTAGATTGATTTTAATGTTAGCTAGGGCTATTTTTTATTAATTTTCTCTTTGTATAATCATTAATTTTATTAGTGAAACTTTAAAGTATCTTTTTATCATCACTTAATATTTCGAGTTTTTAAATATATGAACTTTTTAAATTAAAAAAATATATATATATACACATATATCCACATATATGTATTTTTTCATACAATCAACAAATTTGACGTGTTTTATGCGTGAACTGTTAATTGGCGCAACGAACAAGTTGGAAAACATCAAGTGAATTACATGTTTTAAAAAAAAATTCGATTTTATATGTAAATAGAAATTGATTCATAAAAAAATAAAAATTAAAGATGAGAGCAAAATATTTTCATAAAATTGCCAAAGCCTGTCTTGGCTTACATACTGTCCTATCTATATGTGACACCACAAGAACAAGTCCCTATAATGGATTTCAACCAATATTCTTCCTTAAGCCTGCATCAACAAGAAAAGGCCAAAAGATAAATTTCAAGAAAGTGGTAGAGGATTCATGCCACTATCACTGGTTGCAGAAGGGTTTATCACAAGTATACTCAAGTTTGATGATATGCTGTCTTGTTCACTTTATTTATTTACTTCGATTTTTACAATTAAGCATAATTAAAGTGAACGTGGTTTAATGCATCATAAGTGGGAAAATGTAATTTTGATTATTTTCAAGGCGGTTATTTGATATAATGGCAATTAAGAACCCCAATTTAAAGAATATGGCACGTTGAGAACAAATTTGACTCGAATTGTATGCTCTCACATAAAATTAGCACGTGTTATTCACTTGTTCGAACAAAATGGGGAATTTTTTTTGTCTCTAGCTGATTTTTTTCCTATGTGGTGGTTGCATATTTGACATGGCATGTGCATATTTGACATGGCATGTGACTTGCACATTGATTCGGACAAAAAATTGCCACGTGTCGAAAAATAAAAATTAAAAAAATCTAAATTCTAGAAAAAAAATTATTTAAAATAAACTAAAATATTTATAAAAATTTGAAAATATATGTGAAATAATTTAAAATGTATTATCAAAAATTAAAATATATCATTTTTTAAAAAATCTTCAACATTAAAATATAAAAATATATTGAAAATTTGAGATAATACATCGCAAAATAATTATAATATAAAAATACATTCGTAATAAGAATATATTTATGTATAATTAATTATGTATATAAGAATAAATTGGTAAGAAGAATATATTTAAAATAAATTAGTATAATTAATTATGTATATAATTGTGTATTTGATTAATCTGAAAATTAGTCAATTAAAATAATTAGTTTGATCATAATAACATAAAAAATTGTTCGTTCTTTTATTAATGTCTTTCATATTGACCACGATATATGCTTTTTATATTTATTATTTTTGTGAAATTAACCAATATCTTGAACTTGTGTTAGTTTACATAAAAAAAACCAAGTAGAATCAAATTCTGGTCTTTTTAAAATTTAGTTTTTAAACAAATTTAGATATTTTCTTCTCGTAAAAGGGCAATCGTGGGTGATTGTGGTGGAGATGACGTGGGACGAGGGATAGGGATGAAAGAAAATATTTGGTGATGAGGCAGCGATGGGGGGGCTCTCTCCCGCCCTGCTATCATCCCTGAATATACATGGATATGACAAAAAACAATTTTAAATAAAAAAAAAGAATGTGTAAAAACTATTAATATAGATATTGTATTTAAAACAATATATTAGTCTAAATAACTAAACAGCTACAATAACTATTCATAACAACGAAAATCATATTAAGTGATTTCTAGAAAAAAAAAAAAGTTAATACCATTCTTTTATTATAAAATCATACTTTTAAATAGAAAATATTAATGATAGAGTAAAAATGAATTAATAGAAAGAAAAAAAAATTAATCACAAGGAATGGATTAAGAGAATGTTATGTTAAACTTATTTTTAATATCTTATAAGATCATGTCAAGGATACATTTTGTTTTTTAATTATATATATAGGATACCAAAGGCCGTTACTACAAGGGGCTAAGCCTTCATAAAATATGAGTAAAATTGTACACATTATGGCTGCATAAATTTCTTTGTAAATTATAAAATTATTGTGTTTTAAATAACATAAATACAATTATTTATAAATAAAAGGTACAATAATATATAAAGAACGATAAAGAAGAATTTGAAATGAGAGAAATTTCTAGAAAGAATACATAAAAAACTAAGAAGTTGAAAAAAAAAAAGAAAATAATAGAAAAATAAAAGAATCTAAATAAATGTAATTGTGTAATTTCACATTGTATGAAGGAGTTCTCATCTTGAAAATAATGTAAGGAAAAAACAATTGTATATTAATAATAATGTTTGTTTGGTCTCATTAATTAAAAATATTAGTGTAAATTTACTAATTAAGAGTGTTGTTAAAAATTTACAATTTGCAATTAAATTTGCCTCAAATTCAACAACCACTCGCATTGAGTAAGCTAAGTAATTCTTTCCTTTAGTCATACCACGATTACGGTCAATTCAAAAAATTAATTTTTCCGTAATGACGATCATTAATCTATACTTTATATTAAATATTTGTTTCATCAAAAAACAATGGTGGCAACATAAAATTATATAACTCGTAAATAATTTAATTATGTGCACACACGATGAGTGTGCTACTTCTACTTTTATCCCGTACTTAGCCTCTCTCTCTCTGTCTCTCTTTTATACAACTATTACTTATACTTATTGATATAGTTGTCACATGTACATGTTCACTGATAACTGCTATCAACTTTGTTCGAATTATCGATAACAAATACATGGAACCACCGTGTAATGATCGGATTGATAGGAAGGCTAATTATGGAATAAGACTGGAGTAGTTCCACGATGGCCACTCTCACAGGCCCTTTGGAACCCATGCATGCGGGACTGCCCACGTCACATCCCTAATTACGGAGCAACAATTCAAAGCAATATTAATCACTAGTACAAAATTATTGTTTATTTATTCACTAGTACTTGGACCTTTTTGATGTTTGGATCATGTTGGGATGAATGGTCTTATTCTCTTTGGGCCTAAGATGCACTTAACCAGAAAAATTCAATATTGAAGTATGAACTTGTAATTTACATCTATTATTTAATTAGTAAGTTATTTTTTGCAAGTTATTTAAGGTCAACCGATTATACTTCCTACTTTGGTGGCCAAATATTTCTTCATTCAAATAAATACCCCTATTATAATCTTTTCAATTTTATTTTTATGTTTCACTTTTCTCTATTAATTTTTTTTTATTTTTCTCTTTCCTCCAATTGACTTGGTTTTATCTTTCTTTTATTTTTTATAATTTTATTATGATTTTTTAAATATCAAAACTGTAATAGTCAAATAGTTTGTTATAAAGCAGAAGTTCTTGTCGTAAAAGTTCATAAACAAAATCAACTATTGTTGAACTTGCACGTGAACATACAAATGCATGCTGAATAATAATGATGGAAAAATTATCACTTTTACTAAAATTTCTTTACATTATATCACTTTTGTCCAATAATAAATGTTTGCAAATGATGAATGTTAGGATGCAAGGTCGATTCTTAATCTACTCTTGCTAGTTGACAAGTTAACCTCCTAATCTAAGAGAGAAAAATCTTAGATATATCCTCCTTGTCTTCTTCAATACACACACACAACTTCCTTAAAGAAAAACCGATCTTAAGTTGTTTGGCCTTTAGATTTGCTTTGGGTTGGGTTAACAAAATGAATTGGTTGTTAATTTCAGCAGATATTGAGTGAGTCATAGCAATATCATGATCACAGCTTAGAAGAAGTCCATAAACCATCAAATATGTCAAGCCAAGTAGCCATGCCCTAATGCAATGGATGTGTTATCATAACAATTGTCATGTAGATAAGGTCAGTCATAGGGACTTGGTGAGACACAAGTGTTTAAGGCATATCAATATTAAGCATATAGATACATTATCTTGTGACAAGTAAATAATTCAAGCAATTCTACAAATCAGTCATGAAGACCTACTGATTTGTCACAAGTAAATAATTTCAGAAGATATTACAGATAAGTCATGAAGACCAACCAACTTGTAGATTTTAGAAAATCTCATAGGTCAATTTTTAAAATCTACCAACCTGTAGTGAGTAATTTAGTTTGGCTAGGGTGATGAATGATCCCTTGTGGACAAGTTGCAGCTCTAAAAATATATTAGACAACAATAGCTCAATAAGTAACTTATAATTAAGCAATGTATTAGACAACTTGTAACCTCATGAGCAATTTGTACCTCAAAATATATATTAGACAACTTGTAATTTAGTGAACAATTTGTAACCCAGAAAATATATTAAACAATTTGTAACCCAATGAGCAACTTGTAGTTCAAAAAATGTATTGAGCAACCTGTAACTTGACAAAATGTTGGGCAACTTATAGCCCGGTAAACAATATGTAGCTCAAAAATATATTGGACAATTTGTAGCCTAATGAGAAACTCGTAACTCAATAATTTATTAGGCAGTTTATAGCCTAATAAGCAATTTGTAACTCAATCAAGACGATTCGGTCATCTGAGAAGCAACGTGTGCTCCACTTATATTTTTTGCATTTCCTTGGTTTCCCTATTAAAGCACTTTAGAATCTATGGTACCTCACATAGGTGGTGTAATAGCTCAGCTCAAGTCATCAGTACAGAAGGGTTGTAGGATCCAAGAAACTAAAGTTATAGTTAGCAAGTTATATCATTATGAGACTAAATGAGATCCATCGATTTATTTTAGAGAATATTGTTTTCTAAATTTACCTAAATTTGTAAAGTTGTTGTTATGCTACTAAAACTGTTATAATTAATTTTTCATGTTAAGCTCTATACCGATATTTTATGATATAAATTATTGACAAACCTCATATGTGTGTCTTGATATCAAACATGTTTCTGTCACTCTTTCTTACTCTTTTTCCATGCCTCCTTTACTTCAAAGCAGGTGTATTTATAGCAGAGCTACAATCATTTTACCTCTTTCGCACGTTTTTGTGTACAGTGAATCTAGGTGATGTTCAAGTTGACCAGCCAATATGTCCAAGTCATGTCTAGGTTAGCCAATCGATGTGTAATAGTCACCTATTGTGTCCCCGTCGACCACCTATCGTGTACCAAGTTTTGTCCAACTTAGTTACCCGTCATGTACTAAGTCGGTCACCAATCCTGTCGTAGGTCAATTACCCGATGTGTCCCAGGTTGGCTAGCTTCTGTGTCCCAAGTCGGACATCTATCATGTATTAGGTTGGTCACCATCATGTCTTAGGTCCATCAATCAATGTGTTCAAGTCGGTTACCTGTCGTGTACCAGTTCAGTTACCTGTCATGGACTAGGTTGGCCACTTGCTATGTTCAGGTTGGTCACCCGATGTGCCGTAAGACAGCCCCTGTGTTCAAGTTGGGCACTCATCATGTTTAGGTCCGGCACTCATCGTGTTCAAATTGGGCATTCACTATGTACCAAGTCGGGCACTCCTTTCAAGCCCAACTTCGCTTTACTTTTAGTGCAAAATCAAAAAGTGTGGGAGGAATGTTGTTCCAATAAACAACACTAAATGATGCGATTCAAGGCCAATTTTGTGAAACATTAAATATAAATAAAAGAAGATAAGAGAGTATAATTTAACGTGGTTCGCTCATTTGATACCTACATCCATTAAAGAGATTTTACATTCTCTATTTATAAAGAGAAATAAATGTACAAGAAGGTAGAAATAAAACCTCCATTGATATTGGTGTAAAGAGCATATTGAGTTATTCATGTCAATGATGTTTCTTTCTACTTTTGAAATACTTATTTATAGGAATCATTCATTTCTTGACATGGCTTTCAATCATGTTATAACTATCACATCTGCTAACTACCCCATCTACTGTTAATAGTTAACTGTTGACAAGATAGCTAACAAGAAAGCCGTTCAATCTATTATTTCTAAATAACAAGATTGTAATACAGTCTAAGAGAGAAAAATCTCGAATGCATCCTTTATCTTTTTCACTACACTCATATTATTTTAAAATTTTAATCACATCAAATAGTATACAAAATTCTTCAACATCATTGAACATTATGAATGCTAAATGATAAAAATATGTATTTTTATCAATTTTGTATTTATAAATTCTCATCTTAATAATATGTTTGTGTATTGTCGCATGAATATTTCATGCATAGATGTATTCTTACAAGATAGCGTCGTGCCAAAGACCAATGTTATCATTATTATGTACTTCTTGTTTTAAAAAAGTCCTCATTCATTTCGTAGTTATGTTTAAAATAAAAAATCAAATTTAACTTCTCTCTCTCTCTCTCTCTCTCTCTCTCTCTCTCTCTCCAACACTTTCGAGAATTTCATATTGCTTCACAAGAAAAAAAATAATAATAAGAGCCTGTTTGATCCTCTCTTCTTCCTCGTCAAATTTAATATCTTTTTTATAATCAGAATTGTTAAAGTTAAGTGTATTTTATAGATTGATTTTTTGAATAAATATTGCAATATATGTCATACACAAAGATAAATGAACTAACCAGAAATATGATTTTACTTAAAATCAAATTAGTAAAAGTGTGGGTGTCGTTTTATTTGTTTAATAAAAATTAACATATTCTTTTCAATAACTTTCGTGCATAAATGCAGTGCTGGCATTAATCAAGAAATGAGTAAATGTGGGCAGTCCCACAATCTATCAAAAAACTTAATTAATTAGCACACTAAATTCCAACGACCAAGAATGTATCCACTTGCTTCGACTCCTCGCCATAGATATATTTCCTTTGTCTTGTAGAACATTCTTCTTCCTCCGTTGATTTCCCACATCAAATTATCAATTATATATCTCATCACATTTTATTAAAATTCCAAAAATTTTATATGAATAAGAATTACATCATCCAAATTTTTTAAGTTGCTAAAAATTATATGAATAACATCGTAGTAGCGATAAAAGAATTGTCAAAGTTGAAGCTTTGAAAAAATAAGAAATATGTAAATTAAATATAATACATACATCTCCTTCCAAATAACCCATAATATGATAGATTATAATGGTGCGATTAGATAATCACTACTGAAAACAAGTAGGCAGTGTGTTTTCTAAAATATTAGTCAATTTGCATTATTTTATGAATTCTTTTAAAAAAATTTCGGCATATCCAATTTTTTTTTTCAGGAATATTTTGACATTCAATCCTTATATTTCCCTTCGGTATCTTATGTACACTTAGTATTGTTAAATGCAGCATCAATAATCTTTCTAACCACTATTACTATATATATTTTATTACGCCCAATTCACTTTATTCTTATCAACAAACAAAACAACCTAACACAAACAGCACCCTGTTACTTTCGTAAAAATTGTATGCTATGTTTGTTCTGATTTTTGAATGCGTAATTTTAAATGTACTCTGGTCAAATTTTATGAAAAAATATAAAAAAGTAATGAAAATTTTTTTATAAGTATAATTCTTGAACTACGTGTATTTTAAAGAATAAAAGAAAACACATGGCCAGCATCATTATTTTTTTTTTCAAAGTTATCCAAATACACATAATTTATTATTATTTATCAGCAAATATTAAAATTCGCCTAAACTGTCCCAATCAATTTTCAAATATGAGAGTGTCATAAAGTTATGTGTCTTAAATTTCGTAAGATCAATCTCTATCTCTTGTTAAAACTCTCGGACTTTGTTTGTTTTTAAAATTTTCACTTCAAAACATAAATCATAATTATATAATTTTTAATTTTTAATTATTTATTGTGGCACAATTTTATGTAAAAATACACTTACGAATACAATAGACACAAGTAAAAATTAAAACCGGCGTAGCGTTGGCTGTTTCTTACCACTCGATGAATAAAGTGGCTAAACTTTCTTCAAAGAGCCCTCCTATCAGTAGATGACACGACATATTAATCCGGAGGCTTCTCCATTAAATGATTAATGTTGTGTTTCCTTTTCGAATGAGTCGGCAGGTTCACGTGGCCCCACCCCACTGGTTGCTCAGCTACTCCCCCCCATCTGTTATGTCTGGGCCCACCAGCTATTCCACGCCTGTGCATGGACTGATTCCACGCAGCAAAGGTTACATTTGGCTACCACACAAATTATTGCACTAATTCCACTCAAAGGTTACACTCTGCTCCCATGCCGACGGGGGCTGCTGCCATCCAAACGTCGGAGACACTTGCACAATTCAGGACTGCGAGGTTGTATTTGGAAACGTAACTTTGAACTATAAAAATTTTAAAATTAAACATTATTAAACATATCATTTAGTAATACTTTTATTTAAATTTAAATTCAAAATTTTTCTCTTTTATATATGTAATTAACTAATTATTTTAATCATTATACTTATTTACAATCAAATCAATACTTATATATATATATTATATATATAATCATATTTATTTTTATTTATATCCTATAATATAATTATTATTCCTATAAATTATTATATTATCTAATTATTATTATATATTTTATATATTTATTCAAATAAATTATATTATTTATCTCATTAAAATATATTTTTTAAACATATTATTCATCTTAACACAATTTCTATCAAATATTATATCAAACAAAAACTTCTCTCCCAAACATAGCCTCGAGTGTGTGGGAACACAGAGTGAACCTTTAAAATATTAATTATTAATTAAACAGGTCAATTCGATGCATAGGACCTATCAAAATATTTAAAATAATCGTACAATTGGCTGCATCCCATTTCTTTTGTCAAATTATTTTTGGCTATGTTAGTTTGTTTTTCCCTGCTTGCACCCACCCTAAATTTTGCAAATTTAATATTTCACTTCACAAATTTTTATATAAATTCAAATTAAAAGTTTTTTCCTCTAAATTTTATAATTAATTAATTAATTATTTTTCAATTATAATACATACTCACAATTAAATAAAACACCCATATATATATATATACATATATATACTTATATTTGTATATATTTATATTTTATAAACATAGATACCTTTAAGTAATTCAATCACTATTACATATTAACTATATATGAAAACATTAAGATTCAAACTAATTTAAATTATTCCTCCGTCTTACATCTTACTATACTAGCAAATATAAGTTATGCTTGTTTTGCATTTTTTTCACTAAAAAATACATATTATAATCATTATACATTTTAAATTTTATTTTTTTCTCTATCTTATTTTTACACAATTTTTTAAAGAATATACTAAAAAATACACAACTTAAATCGCAAACAAACATAACCATAAGCTATATTTGATTTGCTCTTATCCCCAAAAATATACACACTTCAATTATTAAACTTTTTAAATTTTCTTTTTTTACACAATTTTAAAAAATATACATATGTAAAAACACACTGAATAACACAAGCATAATTTTTCTATCAATTCAAATCTCCTTCACTTTCCTACCCATTCAAACAAAGAACCCAAAAAAGCCATTAAAATTGAGATTTGAAAATTTAATCTAATCTGTATCACAGATTTATATACTTTGGGCTATCTTTGGAAGAGGGGTTTTTTGTTGAAAAAGATATTTGATAAGAGCTATATTGAGATAAGTAGTAAATTTGAAACGAAAGTTTTAATAGAATAAATAGTATAATTTATTTGAATATATTTATAAAATATATAATAATGATTGAATAATACGATATTATATAGGTGTAGTGATTTAGATATAGTGAATAAGATTAGTGATAGTATATAATAATTTACTTTTACACAAATTTTAAGCAAAATATACATAAAACCACACCCTTAAAAATCAAAACAAACACAATTTTCCGTCAATTTTCTATCTTTCTTTTAATTATTATTTTTGTGTGCATTTTATTTCAAATTTGCTTTGTTGTCAATTTATATTGAATTTTTTATTTTGTATTTTAAATCCATATATAATTTTAATCTATTCTAAGTTATTAAAAAAAATAAGGTTTTTTAATTAACGCTGATTTTCGAGTTTGGTACCTTGATTTTAGATCGAACGCTGAACTTAAAGACCTTTTGACGAAGAACGCCTTGAGTTTGGAGATGAATTCTTTGAATTTGACGTAAAACGCTTTGAATGTTCTTGAGGATTCTTGTGAGAATTTGTGTCTCCTTTTTTGTCATCTTCTTTCTTCTCTTCTTCTTCTTTTTTGTGTGGGGTTTTGACTCCTATTTATAATTGTAGGAGAGATAATGTAACTGCCATAACTTGTTAACGTGGCGTGATCTCGTTAGCTGTCAAAGTGTGGAGCCTACCTGAAGACTTTATTTATTGGCTTTTGACTGGACTGCGCCACTTGTCGCCTTTTGATTGATTCAATTAATCATTTATTGATCTCCCACGAACTATGCCATTTGTCGTCCAATTCAATTAATTCAAAATTTTAATTGATTACTTATTTATTATAGAAATTGGATTAGTTTAAAATTTTTGAAATGAACAATAAAATTATTTCATTAGTATTTTGTATTATAATTTTTACGTGATATTTATTTAATTGGCATTTTTTTATGTGTCTACATATGTGTTTCTATTTTTTTTTGTTTTTGACACTACATGGTAATATGGATGGAACTAGAATCTTCACCTTTCAATTGAGAAATTAGGAATTAAATGATTCATCTATACACACAGCCATGTCGGCCTCTTACTATTGACTCTGAGGTATATGCTCTATTTGCACGAATTTCCCACATTGAATATCCCATATGTACTTACAAATCCTAAACGACAAGTAACAACATAAAATATTAAGTGTTGATTATGGTTTTGTGTGATAAGTGGAAATTAGGAAAAAAAAATATTTTTAGAAATTTTATAGGAAAATTGAGGCAAATTTTGCGAAGAAAATATAAGTAATTTCTCCTTAGACACAAACTATTATTGTTGTTGTTATTGTTAATCTAAAATGGATTTACTTCAGCAGGTGTTTCACGCCAATCATTCAACAAGACATTCCTAACTAATAAAGATATTATATATATAGTACACTTTGGTGATCAGACTTATATTTATTTTGCTCTTTTTCCTAGCTTAAAATTTTTTATTATTACACTATATACTCACACACTGAAAAATTGCCTATTTATTGGGGGATAGGCCAAGGAAGATGTACCCAAAAAAGAAGCCATGGGAGTCAACCCTTTCTTCTTCCATCTCCTCGTCCTCTTCTCCATCTTCACGATCTCCACTTCTGTAAGTTTCTCATATTTTCCCCTCATAAAAAATATTCATAATTATCAATTTTCATCTATATAGTTCTGCGTAATTTTTACTTATTTTTATTCTGTCTTTGATCCGTGTCTAATCTGTCATCCATGGAAACTTTACATATATCTTAGCAACGCATCAAAACTTTCTCGTAGTCAATTTCAGAAAAAGTAGGGAAAAAAAACTCTTTTTTAAAGAAGACTCATCGTTAAGTTTAGGGGTTTAGTTTCTGTTGGAAATCTATAGCTTATTTTTGATCTATTTTCCTTCCCATGTTTGATTCTAAGATTTTGATCAGCAAAATAAAATTCTAGACAAAACAGAAAAAATTAGTAGAAATTCTAAGTTCTAGAGGTTGTTTGGTTGAATCATGTTCATAAAGGAAAGGAAAAATACTAAAAATAAAAAAGATAAGAAACACAAATTTTATAATTTTTGTTGTTAAAAAAACAAATATGAAAATGAATGAAAAAAATAGAAAATATGAAGGATTTAGTGATTAAGAAAGAGTTATAATAATTTTCTCTCATGATCAAATGAATTTCTTTTGCTCAAAGTATATTTGCCTTGAAGTTTTCTTTTCTCTAGCAATTTTTTTAGTATCTAGACAATTAAAATTATTTTCTCTTATATTTTATTATTATTATTATTTTTGCTCTCTTTCATCCTCAATCCAATCATAGCATTAGGGATAAAATAAAAAATAAAAAAAAATAATGTATTTAAATGAAAGCAGGATGATCCTGACTGTGTGTACACGGTGTACGTGAGAACCAGCAAAATCATAAAGGGTGGGACCGACTCCATCATCAGTTTGACGCTGTACGATGCAGAGGGTAACGGAATTCGCATCAACAATCTAGAGTCGTGGGGTGGGCTAATGGGCCCGAGCCACGACTATTTCGAGAGGGGAAATCTGGACATATTTAGTGGGCGAGGCCCATGTTTGGAAGGGCCCATTTGCTCAATGAACCTCACCTCGAACGGGTCGGGTCGGGGCCATGGATGGTACTGTAACTATGTCGAGGTGACCGCCACGGGGGTCCACAAGCAGTGCTCGGTGCAGAAGTTCACGGTGGAGCAGTGGTTGGCTACCGACGCGTCGCCGTATGAGCTCACTGCAATGAGGGACTACTGTTCGTCCGATGATGCAGAGGGGAGTGTGATGGACGGTTCGGATTGGACGATGGTCTCAGAGTGGTAATAGGGTTTTGATGTGGGCTTTCGAGATACTTATGTTGTCTGGTTTTTGCATTGTGAATTTTGTGACAGTGTAGACATCAATAAATCACGGCTCTAATAAATAACCACTCTTTTAGGCTATGTTTGGAGGAGGGGTTGTAACGTAGAATAGTTATTGGTGGGAGTTATGTTATAATGTATAATATATTTGAAAGAAAAATTTAGATAGAATGAAGAGTGCTATTTATTTGATTTTATGTATTTATATATGTATCATGTAATAATTGTTACATGATGTGATGTTATATGAACATAATAATTAATTTTAAGATATAAGTATATATGAATATGAGTGTGTGTTTGTATATGTATAGGTATTGATTTGATTATAAATATATTTGATGATTAAAATATGATTAATTATTTATATATGTAATGAGGAAAGAATTTGAATAAAATTTTTTATTGATTAATATGTTTAATAGTATAAAATTTGGTGGATGGTGCGAGGGTTGAAAGAGGGCTTCTACTCATAGCCTGAGGTTATGTTTGGAACCTATCTTTAAATTCTAATGTCTCTTCTCAAATTTTATATTACCAAATATATTATTTAATAATATTTTTATTTAAATTCAAATTCAAAAGTTTACTTTCTTATATATATAATTAAATAATTATTTTTTAATAATTATATTTATTTACAATCAAATTATTACTTATATCTATTACGTATATACTTACATTTATTTTTATTTAAAACTCAAAATATAATTATTATTTTTATAAATTATTACATTATCTAATTTTTATAATATATTTTATACATATATTCAAATCAATAATACTATTTATCTTATTAAAAATGTTTCTTTTAAATATATCATTCATTCCAATGTATCTACTGTCAAACATCATATTCAACAAAAACTCCTATCCCAAACATAGGCTTAGTGATTTGGTGAATAATGTTGTGACGGTGGACATCAATAAATCCTGCGTAGAAGGTTATGGGAAATAATCACCCTTTCTGGTGATTTGGTGATTAATCCCTATTTTTTAATCCATAGTTTTTTCTTAAAGATATATTTGTTAATCAAGATTATTTGCATGCTTATCTACGTCTATAAGTTAGAAACATATTCACTAATATGCTAAAAATTAAGTTCCTGTTGGTATAAAGGGTAAGGATTACTTTTATCTAAAACAATATTTGGATCAAAGATTCTAATTAGATGAGTTATATTGATATGGTCGAAAAATAATATTTAAGTATCACGACCTAAAAAGTCATCTATAATAACAACAATACCAACAATAATAATAACAACAATTAAGAAAAATCACATGCTTGCAAATTTATATATAAATTATAAAATTATGTTATTTTAAATAATAAAAATAAAATATTTGAAATTAAAGGTATAAAATATTTAAAATAAAAAATATGGAAAGTCAAAAGAAAAAATTGAAAGAATATAAAAATAAAATAAATTAAAAATGAGAAATAAAGGAATTAAAAAATAAAAAGAATAGTTGTGCATTTTAATTCGTGCAACAGAAAAATTCTTATTAATTTAATAATAATAATAATAATATATTATTATTATTATTATTATTATTATTATTGTTATTGTCGGCAGCACAATTGATTGGCTTTGCGCGTACCTATGGGAATTTATCCCAAAAACTATTTTATAGTTTACGAAATGCAGTGAGAAATAAATATTAATTTATTTATTTATATTACAAATCACATCCAAATATATATTTTATTTAATTTTTTATTACACATCACATCGAAATAGATATTTTCTTTAATTCTTTTATTACACATCACATCAAACCGATTTTATATTAATATTTTAACTTCGACTAGTTTCATAAGTCGGTAATACAAGTGTTCATGTTGATGATCGTGACAATAAATATAAATGTAGATTTAACACTGACGCCTGTTTACCCATTTAAATGCATATTAACTTTTTGTAATTCAAGACACTACAAAAAAGTTATTTTATTGCAAGGAAATTTTTCCTCATATATGTTAAAATTTTCTTCATATTAAGTTACTATGAGGAAAATTTTTTTTCACTAGATCCTCACGGATAATGCCTTACATTAGCTTAACGTGACGAAACACAAAAATTTGTCACATTTATGTAACATGCAATTGTGAGGAAACTATCTTCCTCCTAAATAACAAATTAATGTGACAATTAATTCCTCACATATAATAAATATTGTATCATATTAAACAATTTCCTCACAATAACTTTATAAAAGTGACAATTAGATTCATCACATTATATTTTTATTCCTCACAATAAGATTGATTAAATGCAACAACATTTTCCTCACAAAAATAGGTAAATGTGATGATTAATTTTGTCATATAAAATATAATTTCTCACGATAAGATAAGATAGACAAAATACAACAAAATTTTTCTAACAAAAATATTTAAAGCAATGATAAATTTTGTCATATTATAACATTTATTCATCGCAATATATTAGCTAAATGCAACAACATTTTCCTCACAAAACATAATTAAAAGTGACAAAGATTTTGTTGCATTATAATACGTATTAGTCACAATCAAAAGGGTAAATGCAACAACATTATCCTCACATTTAATGATGTTGTTGGAGGAAAATATCGCCACATAAGCTATTTTATTTAAATTAAGTGATTTTTCTTAATGCAATAATTAGACATATTTCCCCATATTTTGTAATGAATTTTAATTAAAATAATAGACATACATACGTACACACACACACACACATATCTATATATAAAGTTTTTGGCTTTATATGATGAATTTATTCATAAAAAAAGTAATAGTTTTTTGTTGTTGCTTACCTAATATGAAGAATATATTGTCACAAAAGCCATAACTAATGTCGACCACTTCCAATACACTATCTAGTTTAAAATGTTACAAATGTTCCTGTAAAAACAACCATACAGTCATTAACAACCTTTGTTAAATGCAAGAAAACATATCTTACTAATCAATATTCTATAATATAACAAATTTAATTCAATATTCGCATCAACATTGCAACTCTATGCCAAAAAATTTTATATATTTATAAATCTTTAATAAAAATACTTAAATGTAAAGTATTGTTAATATGCACAAAATTTATGAGTTGCCTAAAATCTAAGAGGAACCAAGAAATGCTTTGGTAACCGACCTCCATATATCACAAAAAAGATGAATCATTGAATCTAATATCTTCCATTACAATCAATATGCCTCCTTTGAAAATAAATAAGCACTCTTTCAAGATGCTTCATACCAACGTGGTTTCATCAACTTTGATATCCTCAATCTTTAAGAAATATCATATTCTATAGAGAAATCTATAGAAGAAATATTCAAATAGAAAAATAAATTTATTAATCCATGAAGTGTTAAAGACTGAAGGGACACTTATTTTTAGTATGTTAATATTAGTAATATACGTTTATTTTAAAAATATTCAAACATGATTTAATATTTGTATTATATTTTTATTTTTTAAGAATATTAGAAAACTCAAACCAAACACAAACACACACAATTATAATTCATAATCTGAATTCTGTACTACATTGTTACGATAATTTTAGGCCATTTTTATAAATATCTGATTAGCTCATGAAATTTCATAAACTTCATAATTTTGCTAGCTAAACTAAGTTCAAATTTTTTAATACCTAAACTTGTAGTCGGGGCGGCCACCAGATTTTTGTACGTACATTTAAGAGAATGTGACTGAAAATTTCTTCCCAAGTTCCCATTTTATAAGACCTTTCACATATTCTTTATATAGTTCCTTGTAGATAAGAAGGAATGAAAGAAAAATCAAAAAAACAATTTAAACAATCATTTTTTTTTAAAAAATAAACTAAAAATTTTATTTAAATCATGGTATAGTTTATATTGTTATGAAGTAGCTTCTCGACAAATTTTGTAGGCTATGTTAGTGAGGGTTTTTTTTTTTTTTTTTTGAAAATGATGTTTGATAGGAGTTATGTTAGGATAAGTAGTAGGTTTGGAAATAACATTTTGATAGGATGAATCGTATTATTTATTTGAATATATATATATATATATATATAATAACAATAATAGTTGGATGACCCGATGATGTGATAATATATAAGAATAATGATTAATTTTTAAGGTATAAATAAAAATAAACGTAAGTATATATGTAATATGTATATATTGCTTTAATTGTGATTAGATGTAATAATTGAAAAATAATTGTTAGTTATATGTGTAAGATTTGGATGAAAGTTTTTTTAAGTAGCCTATTTAGTTATTTGAATTTGTATAAAATAATTTTTGAATAGTATGTTTGATAGTGTGAAGTTTGAAAGAATAGTTTGGAAGTAAAGTTAGGTTACAAACATAGTGGGAGGGTCTAGACCATTGCCTTAATATTATGGAGCGCTCTTAGCAAAGTTGTGTGCCACAAGATTCCCTAACTGTAATTATATTTGAAATACAAGAGGAGGACGATCACAAGGTTCATGGATGATAAAATCGAAAAATACAATAAAAACGTTCAGTAATTATAAGTTTGAGTTGGTTGTTGTAGTGCAATAGATTGTTGATGTACAACTTAATATAACACATCCACACAAAAACAGAATAATCAAGGAGATCCAAAATATTTATGTAGTTCAAAATATCAACCACTCTTACACCTGTGAGGTTTTGTCAGTGCAGAAGTTTTACTATGATTATAGAACTGTTCCAAAACTCTCAAAGAAGAAGCTCACTTGTTACTTGCTACATTATACTAATGTCACTCTTCTCGATGGCACTCAACTCATGGACACACCTCCAAACAATTTCCCGTTTCTTTGCCTTTGCCAGACCACCTTGTGACCTTTGCTCTTGTTAACATGTGTTCTAATAAATCTTTGGACGTGTGAACTCATGACAGCCCATTACAACTAAGAATTGGGGACATAAGGGGATTGCTTGGTCAGCAACGTCCATGGCCAGTCCAACTAAGCCTGCGTGGCTAATTAAGGGGACAGAAGAAGATAATGAGGGCTGATCATGCCCGGTCAATGGTGTGGGAGAAAGTCTGGTAACTGAAGGAAGGGATTAAGTCTGCACTTAATGATAATTAAAGGGTCTTATGGGAGTTGATCAATGCACCTTAGACTCATAGAATTATAGGTGACGATTCTACAAAAACCTCATCACAAATCTGCAGAAAGACAACTCCACACCCACAACCATGAACGATATCATCCTTTGGTCGATTGTTGCGGAAAGAGAAAAAGAGAAAGTGAGGAAGAATTCCCACATCCAGAAAATCAACAGCAAGGTTAGGAGTGAAGAACGATATTCCCTCGTAACAAGTAGAAAAGAAGAATAACTTCAAGGATCAATGTCAAGGTAGTTAGCTTTGAACTTATTCAAGTGCTACACTCAATTTTAGACGGAGTAGAGAAGTCGGATTACGGAAACCTATAGATACGGAAATTGTGAGTTTGTATAATGAGATTTCTCTGAACCTTTCAAATAGAGCTTAACTCTTACATTTATTTTGTCTTGGATTATGGATTGATCCATTCATAGGAACCCTAATGCAAACATCCAAAGTGATAAGGACAACATCTTGATAGTTCCAGTTAGACCAATGACCAGAACACGAGTAAAAAGTATTAAAGAAGCAATTAATGCGTTGGTGCACGAAATTCGAGACGAAGTAACATGTGGACATAAATTTGAGGAACCCAAGGAAGAGCACCGAGTGAATATTCTGCACTGGATTGAAAACCCAAAAGCAAAGGAAAAAGAGGAGTAGCCTGAGTGTATATTTAGATGTTTTATTTTATTCTGAATTATTTTCAATACTAGGCCACATATAAGTAAGCTCATTAGGGGAAACCCAACTTTAAATGGGTTAGGGTTTTCTAGGCTACCTATAAATTCGATTTCATAGTCATTATTAAACAGAGGGCGAGAGTTTTAGTCAATTCAGGATTCTTTTCAAATTTCCTGAAATTATGCGTTCAATTTCTTGTGAATTTCAACCCCCTAAATCAAGTCATTCTGGAGTGGTCCGTGAGATTTGTGACGTATCAATCAATATCCGATGTGCTAATTATGATTGTCTACATTGAGTTCAATTCAATTCTATCACATTGAGTTGACGTTCATCGCTCGATTCGTGTTCCTAGAATTTTTGATTCGGGTTCAATTACATCGTTCGCTACTCTATTGCTTCCGTTCTGTTTTTCTATTCACGTCAAGCCCTGTATAGGGAGACTACGATATTTTTCGGGGTTGAAAGAATTGTGCGAGAACACACACACATACAAGATAACTGATGCCAAAAGAATTTGTTAACTGGCCGAAGCTTGTAGTTACTTACACAGATCTTATCAAACTTGGAAATAGGCTTGGGTTGTAGTGATTCTGATCATGAGAAACCTTTGACTGATGGTTTTAATTCATTGGAAGCCTCAAAACATAGTTAGAAATAAGAAATTTGGCAAAATAAACCAATACTTTTGGAATCAACTCAGATTGCAAGAAGAATTGGATTTTTTTGAACATGAGTCCAATAAAGCCTCACTAAAACATTGTAGTTGACGGGGAAAGGGACATGAAATTGGTTGCCTTCTTCACCAATCGAAACCTTATCATACCTAGAAACTGCATAGCAACCATAGGGGAAAAAAGTATGGATATGTGCAAGCGAGTGTGGTGGGTGCTACGATTATTTCGCAATGTATAAACATTGATTTTTAGGAGAATGTCGATCTCTTTAGATAATTGTAGGAGTGAACTCAAGCAAAATCCATAAGTTATATCGTATCACAAGAAGATCTTGGCGTAAAAGCCGAAATAAAAAGGGATTTATTAGTCATGAAAACCCATAATGCAAGTATAGAGTCATAAATCAACATGAAACATTGGTGAAATGGAGAGAAATAGCAAGAAATACCAAACAGATGCATGCTAAATGTGTTATGCATGACTTTAGTGTGGAGAACACATCACTCTATACAAAGCTCCAAATTAAGCATAATTTGTTTTGAATTAAACTAAACTCATATAACTTTCCAACTATAGATAGATTACAGTAAACCTCTGCCTTGATTAGTGCAGTTTATTTTTTTAATTTGATTGAGACTTTTGGACTGTCATACACAACTTTAGTATAGAGACTATAACATTCTATAGAAAGCTCCAAATTAAGCATGGTTTGCTGTGTATTAAACTAGACTTATAGAACTTTCCAATTATGCATAGTTTATAGCAAAAGTATGTTTAGATCGATACAGTTTATGTTCATAAGTTGATTGCGAGACTTATACACAAAGGCCTTTAGTAAACGCCACAATCATCTCGCGGTAGTGAAACTCAATTCCGTGGTTGCGAAAGGTCTATTCGTGGCCGCAGAGTGCATAATTGCAATAAAAATTTATTTGGGTTATGATTTTGCCCAATTTAAAACAAGAAAGAATTTTAACACGATTTGGAGACTAAGATTGTGAAAATAGATGTATAAGGCACTATATTTTGTGAAGTTGAATTGAGACTTGGAAAATTTAGTTGCATTTTAGAAATCTATAAGAATCAAATTTGTACAGTTTAGGATTAAACTGGATATTATTTGAATAAATAGGAAGTCAAAGGACCGAACCCGAAGAAACCTTGAATCAAGTGAATTGATTATCAAGTGAGTGGTTAAATAGCTAGTTTTATAAATACCTTTTGAAAAATTGTTTCATGGCAAGTATGAAATTTTTATGTAAGTGGACCACTTCAAATTTTCATAACTATTTGCAAAAGTATGAGTTTCAAAATATCATGAAATTTTCTTTGAAAATGCTTATGAAATTTCAAAAATGGTTCTACTCTTATACTAGGGAAAATTATTTTTTATGCTAAATTGAAATTATTTTCAAAATATGTTTTGGATGCAAACAAATATCATGATATATTATAAAATGTTCTGCATTGAAACTTATGTTGAACTTTGATATTTACAAGAATGTTTTATGTGGTGATGCATTTATAAAAATGTTTTACAAACTTTGTGGAGAACTCGTATGTTTCCAAAAATGTTATATGTGAACTGCTCGTTGAAACGTTTGTTAGTACAACAGAACTAGTTTCAACTCACCCAAGCGAGATAAAAAACTTGGGCCTTTCAACCGTGAAAGAAGCAGGTCCTTTCAATCGGGTTTATAGACTAAGTCACTAACCCGATTTGGTTGAATGACCATTCAGCTAAATGTAAACTCTTAGTTGGGATAAAAGTTTAAATATCTAACCCTTTCAATTAGAGTTAAAGATTAAATATATGACTCTTTCAATTGGAGTTAAGAATTGAATATATGACCTTCTTTAATCATGATTAAAAATTTGGATCTTGATTAATGAAATTGTACACAATACATCCAAACTAATGAGCAGCTTACATGACGAAACGTTGTTGAAAGGTACGAAATTCATGAAACGTTACTGAAAATGTTTTTGTAAATGGACTTTTACTGAAATGATTTTTTTTTATAAATATTTTGAACTGTTCACATCCCCTAAAATAAGTAATCCCTTATTAGGCATTTTTGCTTACCAACTTTCTTTTCAAACCCTTTGTAGTCAACGATTTCGAAGATGAGTCAACGTGGAGGTTGGTGAAGAACCTGCTTGTGAATTAGCTTGAGTTATTATTTAAACTTCAATAAGTTGTAATATTCATGCTTTAAGTTTGAAGAGTTGCACATTGATAAATTATAATTTTAATATTCTACTGTCATTAATGTTTTAAAATTGTTGAGAAAGTCTCTGTATAAGTTTGAAAATTTTTAGAAGTATTGACTTATGTTTATGCAATAAATAGTTTTAGTTTTTTTTTAATATAATAGGCTTTGATATTTTCAAAAAGAAAGTGTCATGTTACATGCATGAATTTTAAGTGTGACTGTAGCATATATTTTAGCTCTTCTAAAAACATCCAGGGACTATCTCTAGCTCTCAAATTCACACTTACTTTTCTCAATAATCCCTAGCCCTCAAATTCACACTTACTTTTCTCAATAATCATCATGATTTGTGCAGAGGCCCATTTTAGGAATGGAAAGGTAAAGGCACATCCCACAAAATGTGGAAATTATAACATCTCATTAATTTGTTCCTTTTTTAGCTAATTTGTCAAATTTGTTTTTTTATAATTGATTTTACTTTCCGTTTTTTGATTGGGGTATTCATTTCTTGTTTGCTCGCTCCACATCTCAGATTGATATCCATTAAATTTGTTTGTTATTCTTCTATTTATCCAAGTTAATTTCATTTAGATATAATCTAGATTTAAGCATGGAAAGCAAATCCTGACATATCTTTAGGAGACTGCAATAGGTAGTCCATCAGTTTAATTTGTCTTACAACATTTGTGTTTTCATAAATATATATAGTAATTGAGACTAATTATTTTTTCAATTGGTGAATATAAAATTTTAGATTTTCACTTACACATTAATAATTACTTAACTTTCACTATTGTCCAATACAACATATAAGATAATATTATCTTTAATAATTTAGAATGCTTAGTTAAAAAACTTATTCATTAAAAATTGTCTAAATTAGTTTTAAAGTTTTGAATGGGCTTGTCTAAATATTTTCTTCCTTAATAATGTGTATCTCTTAGTTTAAATGAGATCTTGTCATGTAAAAGCCACGAAATAAAAAATTTTGAGTTGCACTCATATGTGAATTTATTCATTTTTGCAATATGTTGTATCTTCTGATTTCTCTGTTCAGCATTATTAAGTAGATTTCTAACTCTATGTAGATTAATGAGGTTTAAGCAATCATATGGAAAAAGCAATAACACTTAGTATTTATTTGAAACACTGTATTTATAGCTTAGTATTTATCTGAAACTCTGTTTAGCTAGACTCAACTAATTATATGATAAATCTAATCACATTGCTGACCATTCTTATTGCATTAATTACATTCCAAGTGATTGATTTTACTTATGCCAAACAAATTCAAACTAAAATTGCTCATCCAAGTTTGTTGTTTGTTTATGGAACTTATGCTCTTTGTGACCTATTCTGCTTGACCCATGTAACTGTGCTTCGCATCCCTAAACATGCATAATTTGTGACACCAGGATGTATCTTTTGCTATTTAACAATCCTAAATAATTTATTGAAATTGTGTGCAGGAAATTTGTTTAATTTGTGCTTTGGCCTTTTGCCTTCATTATTGAGGTGGCCAATAATGCAAATGATAACCTAGAAAAATTTTTGTAGTTAGCATCATCCAATAAACACAAATAATTATTTTAAATTCTTATTTTGATTTGACGTATTATATAATATACATTTTAAATATGTATGTTGTGCATGAAAGTTGCATCCCTCCTATAAATAAAGGTGAAGACACTTATTTAGCTCACTAAGGGAAAAAGAAAAAGAAACTTATTGTAAATAATTTGATAAAAAAGACTTTAATTCAATAGCTAGTCACCTGCGCAGACAAGGAGGTCTTATCCAAGTCGTAATGTTGAAATATTATGGACAATATAAATTACTTATATAAATCCTACAAATAATCGAAATCTTTAACAAAATTGTTAAATTATCCCAACCTAAATCGAACTACAATTAGTAGTTTGAAGGTTTATATGGCGGTCTTATTAATTATTATTTTTTAAATCATAATTTTGCATTGTACTTGATTTTATATGTTAAGAGATGCACAGACCTAAAAATCCAACCTTTGGCCAACCTGGAAGCTGATCGGTGTAGTACTAATGATGTGGAGTTATGATGTGTCCTGACAGACTCAAGGAGTGGTTTTGATCAGTTTTCTTCTAGTTGGTAGTTATTACTTAATTGTTCAGACTAGCTTAACACGTGATAAATAACTCCCAATGAGGGATTAGACATTTTTCAATTTGTATTTTTAAACTCTCCAATGGAACAGTAAACTGTGATAGTTCCTTTCCTCCTCCAGTTCACTAAATTACATTCTCAGCTTTCAATTCTTGTTGAGCTTTCTTTCATCCTTCGCTGATGTTTCTTGATCGAGTTTAGCATGGTGCCAAAGCTTTATGTTTGTTCAATATGATTCTGCATCACTTACCTTAAGAACAATGGGATCTACATCAAGAAACTATATTAACTAGCCAGTGTTCAACTAAGGAGTAGATGATGGGAATTCTTCCTTCTTCATTCATCCAGCAAACAATCACATGGATGTTATTGTAACCCCTGAACTCAATGACTCAAACAATCATACTTGGAAAAGGTCATTCAGCCTAGCCCTCTCCATTAGGAACAAGTTAGGCTTAATGGATGGAACCATCAAAGAACTAGATCAAGGTGACCCCTTACACTTTGCATGGTGCAAATGCAATGACCTTATTGTTTCTTAAATCTTGAAGTCCATTAGTCCTAGCCTTGCTTCCACTGTCTTTTACAGGAAGAATGCATGCTAGATCTGGAACACCTTGCACAGAAAATTCTCAAAGCTAGATGAGATAAGGGTGTGTAAATTGCAAAGTCAGCTGTGCATTGTCACACAAAGGTCTAGGGAAATGGATAGCTATTACATTGATCTAATGGCCATTTGGGAGGAATTGTGCCATTTTAGACCACCATCCTACTCTATGTCTGGAAGATGCAACATTGAGTGTTTTCAAAGGTATGTTGAACAAGAAGAAAAAAACAAGGTGTACAAATTGTTAAATGGGTTGAATGAGGGTTACTCAAGTAACAAGTCACAACTTCTTCGTCAAAGGCCCTTCCCATACTTGATAAAGCATACAATGCCATAATGTTTGAAGAGGCACAAAATATAGTGACCTTCAACCTCAGGCATGCAAAGAAACATTAGGGATGTTAGTTGGAACTGAAAAAAGAATGAAAGAATCAAATGTTACCTGTGCTCACTATGGGAAAAGAGGGCATAGCAAGGAGAGGTGTTACAAATTGATTGGATTTCCTTCAAATTTAAAGTTCACAAAGTCCAAGGAGAGGAACACATAAGTCTTTGCCAACCTAGTGTTAAATGAACAGAAGCCGAAAGCTAGAAGGTGAGAGTGTAACTAATAAGGGGGAGATACCACTCACATAAGAGCAGAACAGCAAACTACTATCATAGCTGGGATCACAAGAAGTTGCCAAGACTGCATTGAGTTAGCAAGTGTTTGGCCATGATCAGCCAAACTTAATACCCAACCAAAACATCGCAAGCTTCTCAGGTAACCTCCTATAGCAACATCTTTGTTTAACCTCACACAACCAACAGTTTATACATAGTTACATTTCACATGGCTCACACCTTTAGATAGTGGATATAGGGCCTACTGATCACATGTGTAAACTTTTGGACCTTTTTTCTTGTTGTAAACCTGTGTCAAATCTTCTTGTTAGCCTTCCCAATGGTTTAAGTTGTTTGTTGCTCATATTGGGGTAATATAAATGTCTCAATACCTAGTATTGAAAAATGTCCTATACATACCCTCCTTTCAATATAATCTCATTTTAGTGAATAAGTTGATTTAAGACAAGAAATGTAACCTAGTCTTTGACTCAAATATGTGCTACATTTAGGTCTTTTCCCAATGGATGAGGATTGGCATTATTGAGCAAAGAAATGAACTTTTCATCCTACACCAAGAACTGAAGAAGCCCAAACTTGCCTTTGTTGTTAAGTCTATTCAATCCTGCTGTAACCTTGATACTGATAGAAATTCTGCTAGCTTAGTTAGACTAGAATTTTAATGTTTGGCACTATAGACTCGGTCATGTATCACACCACATCATAAATAAGATTTAAGCTTCATCATCTCAAATTTTTGTCTTACCTCACAAGGTTTGTGAAGTGTATCTAGAGGCTAAACAAAAACGCCTCCCCTTCCCTATCCTTGAAAAATCTAGCATTGCACCCTTCGATCTTGTTCACTTAGATGTTTGGGGACCATATTCTAAGTCAACAATTAGAGGGTGTCTTTTTTTCCTAACAGTAGTGGATGATTGCATTAGAATAATCTAGACTTACTTGATGCATCATCAAAATGATGTTAGATACCTAATACCTACCTTTTACAAGCTTGTTTAAACACAATTTAGTGTCAACAACAAGACCATAAGATTAGGCAATGCCTTGGAACTTAACTTGCAGACCTTCTTGGAGCAACATGGAATCATTTATCACAAATCATGTAAAGAGACTCCACAACAAAATGCTGTTGCGAAGAAAAAGCATAGGCTCCTCCTATTCGCAACTAGAGCTTTATTGTTTCAAGCTTGCCTACCTTTAAATTTATTTTTTTTTTGGGGGGGGGGGGAGGGGAGGGGATGGGAATTAGTCCTCACAGCAACACACATCATTAATAGACTTTCCTCACAAGCCTTAAACTTCAAAACTCCTTGTGAATGTCTTTTTGATAAACCTCCCAATGACAATTACTTTAGAGTCTTTAATTGCTTAACCTTTGCATGCACACTTAAAAGGGATAGAGGCAAGTTGGATTCAAGAAGTAAGAAATGTACTTTTCTAGGATACCCTACCAAAGTTAAGGGTTACAAATTGTATGATCTAAATAGCCACAAAATCTTTGTGTCCAGGGATGTGGTCTTCTTTGAGTCTGCCTTCCCATTTGATAAGTAATTCAATTCAACACTTGTCTTCTATAGCTTCAGTGGCTCTTCTTTTAATTGCTCCTCATTCGGCAAATAGGCTCACCAACATCTGAGATAACTGCAAGCTTAGCAATATAATAATCTCCCTATAGTATTTGAAAGAAAACTACGCACACGTATATTATGTAATGTTTGTTTCAAGAATGTGAAGACTATGTTCGGACGCAGATTTGCATCCACCAAATTAAAATCTATTCTTCCAAACATATCACCTAACAAAATAATTTTATTTGTCTATTTCTTTCTCTTTAAAACTATTTGTAGATTTTCGTATCAAGTTTTCTACCAATCATACAATCCAATAAAATTTTAATTTAAATTTAAAGTTAAATAATTCTATCTCTTACATATATAAGTAAATATTTGAAATTCAATAATTACACTTGTCAATATTAATCAAATTATCTATGTATATATACATGTACACAAACAAATGTACACTTACATTTATATATATATATATATATATATTTGTAATTTGAAAATTAGTTATTATCTCTAGGTACCATTATATAATCCAATCATTAATATATTTTTTATATACACACGTAAACATGCAATTTTAAACAAATTCAAATTTGTATATCCACAAAATCTAGATCACCAACCAAACATAAGCATTGTTTTTGCTTCTTTCTCTTGCTCATTTCTTGTTGAGACCTACCTCCTCGTTCACAAAGTAAAAAAACTGAACCCTAACCAACGGATACAGAATATCTTTTCATGAGATTAGATGGTTACACTCCTTTGAAAATAAAGAATGAATAATTTTTGGTGTATGTTGTTTTGTGGTTCGCATTGTCAATCGCAAGCTGTCATATGCCTATTTCTCAACCTCAAAAAAGAACCAAACCCGACAGGATAACGAAGGAGTGAAGATAAAATGATCGATCCAGTTCATCGTTCACCCTAAAAAGTAGACAAAGTAATTTGGAGCATACATGCATAAAGAGACAAAAGTTATGTTTGTTTTGAAAATGAAAAAATAAAACAAATATAGCCAAAACTTAATATCAAGAACTGGCTAAGGACACTATGAGATATTTGGAAAGTAGTGTTTGCTATGAGTGAGGCTATGGGATTTGAAAGTGTCCATGGACAATATTGTGGGATAGTTAGCAATAGTGAAATATGTTATTATATAATATTAGGCCATAGTTGTGATATGTCTATTTAATTTGTTTGGGGAAACTAGACGTTCTCGAAAGTTATATATGACAGTTTCTGAGGTTGGCCCTTGTGAAAAATTATATCATATGTTTTTTGTTCATATTAATTATTTATTTTCATAACATATTATGAAAAAAAATGGATAAATTTATCCCCATCTCAGTGCAATTATTGTAAATTAAAAAATAAACACAAATATGTTGGAGATACACACACATGTAAATTTAAATAACCACAGTTTATAATTGTATTTAAAAAGTTTGAACGAAAAAAAGCATAAACTAAAAAAATGGGAAAGATATCCTGATTTTCGAAAGGCAAATTAAGAAAAGGTAGATTCACTAAATTCCGGATTGAATCCCCGTATAAAACTAGAAATCGTTCCTGACCATATTCATATTATATATCATATATAATATATAATAGCAGCCCAAATTTCAGAATTTTGAGATTTTTTACAAGAAAAAATATTTGATAATTGATTTATTTAAATTAAACATATTTATGGTCATTAGTTTTTGTAGTTTCCTTTTCGTGTTTCAATTTATTTAGGTTAGAGTTTGGCAAAGAAAATTTATCATACTAAATTAAAGTTTACATAAATATTATTAATATATTTATATCCATAATTTCAGCTAAGTATAGCAAAAATTTTGATAATTGATTTATTTAAATTAAAGATATATATGGTCATTAGTTTGCGTAGTTTCCATTTTGCGTTTCAATTTGTTTCAGTTAGAGTTTGATTACGAAATTTATTATACAAAATTAAAATTTACTAAATGTACATGTTCTAATTAAATGATCGGATGTTAAATGATTTAGTCCATAAATAGCTTAGATATCTTCCTAAATTAATTGATCAGTTGTGAACTAATTTAGTCTCTAAATAATTTAGATATATTCCTATTATAATGTGCGATATAAACATTTATACGATGACTCATGCATCTTTCTAATATTTTTCAAGATTTCTTTATAATTTATATGATTGTAATGTGAATATAAGTATTAATGTCATTTGCCATCATATTAATACAGAAGCAACCGAGAATTATGAATTTTGTATCTGCACATAACTCCTACTCAGGCAACTAATGCACAAAAATATCAATACACATTCTTCAAGTTTCCTGTTACCTTTTACATATATGTATTTGATTAGTAATTTAATTTTCTTTATTGTTCTAATTTCGAATTACCTCACTAATTCAAGAAGGTTCTTTTCCTCAGTTTTTTTCATCTTGTATTATCCATTGACTTTTTAGATATTTGTATTTGTAGTTTTTTTAATCTTTTATTATCCATTGATTTTTTGGATATTTGTATTTGATTTATGATTTGATTTTCTTTATTGTTCTTACATTCTTCTTCCAAGACTAAAAGTGGTGAAATATTTGACGATTAACTATTTCTCATCATATCATATCATATGTAATATTAGCTCAGTGTTTGACTAATTTTGACCAAAATTCTGAATTATAATTTTGAGATTTTTTTTATGAGAAAAATTATTTGATAATTGATTTATTCAAATTAAACGTATATGTGGCCATTAGTTTTTGTAGTTACCTTCTTGTGTTTCAAATTTATTAAGGTTAGAGTTTGGTCACGAAAATTTATCATTCTAAATTAAAGTTTGCCATATGTACATATTATTACACTACCAAGACTAAAAGCTCGTCCCTGAGCTGTGCCAAATTAAGAACGATTTTGGCACAGCTTTTTACTTTTAGTTAGAAATCCATTTCAAAGTTGTCCCAAAATAATTTCTAAAAAATTAAAATAAAATTGTCCTAAAGTTGTCTCAAATTTGGCACGGTTTAGGAACGGCTTGATCATATTGGATGTGAAAACCATCCCTAAGTGGTGCCAAAATTTTTCAATTTAATATTAGGGAAGCCCATCCCTAAGCCGTAACAAATTTTGGGATAGTTTTGGCATGATTTTTCACTTTCGGCTAGAAATCTATCTTAAAGCCATACCAATATAATTTGCCAAAATTTAAAATAAAACCATCCCTATGCCATGCCAGATTTGGGATGGCTTGATCATATGAGATGTGAAGGCCGCCCCAAAACTTTGCCAAAAATTTTCAATATAATATTAGGAAAGCCCATTTCTAGGCCGTGCCAAATTAGAGATGGTTTTGGCACAGCTTTTTACTTTTGACTAAAAATCCATCCCAAAATAATTTGCAAAAAAGGAAAACAAAACCATTCCAAAGCTATCCCTAATCAAGCACGGTTTAAGGACGGCTTGATTATATGGATGTGTAAGCCATTCCTAAATCATGCCAAAATTTTTCAATATAACATTAGGAAAGCCTGTCACTAAGCCATACTAAATTTTGGAATGTTTTTGGCACGGCTTCTAGAAGCCATCTCAAGATATGAAATATATTCTCCCAATCCCTAACAGTTCTAATAGTTGAATGTGTTTAAAACTAGTAATTTTTTCAGATACCAAACAATGGAAGGATGCCATTTCTAGGTGAGGGAGTGAATTTATGATTCCATGACTTGGATTATTGAGTTTAATTGTATTATACAAGAGTCATGCCATGTATATACATGTGTCTATGTTTTTATGTTACATTCATACCCTCTTTAACGGTTTTTTTACCTTGGGGATGAATGTTTTGGACAGATGGCACATTATTTATCATGTATTTATGTGGGTGATGATTATTACATGCCTATTTTATAATTTTCATTAACTAATCCCTATAATGTGCATGTTTCGTGGTGAAATTTGGGCTTTATGTATTATTTTGATATGGGAATTGAATTGTGGTTGTGATCGCAATGGCATGGTAGAAGTAGGTGTTAATTTCGGCATGTTTTGAAAAATTAAAATTTTTTTTTAGTTTTCAGGTAAAATGTTACACAATATTAGGCTATGGATGTATAATAAAAACATGCTCAGGCATAGAGATTTGACACCAGAATTTGAAATTGGGGTTGATGAATTTGTTGACTAGGCGGTGCATCAACTTGAGCAAATGGACAGTGCTAAAATTAAATGTCTGTGCTCTCATTGTAAGAACACAAAATTTTTGGAGCCCGATAAAGTTAAAGTTCACCTATCTATGAATGAATTTGTTCAAAATTATTATAATTGAATATGTCATGGTGAGAACTCTTATTGTGATGTAGTGCGAAATGTAGAAGTGAGTAACAGGGCAACCCCCTCAACGTCCAATTACATTGAAACAACACAGCACTTTGGTTGGAAACACCGCATGGTATATGATGTAGCTAGGTACTCCAGTGACACTATATAGCAAACCGGCACTTCCTAAGGGATGGGTGACGACCAGGGTAACCCAGATATTGGGCAAACTGGGCAATGTGATCAGGGTATCGATCGCTAAAGCCTAATGGGGACATGTTAACAGCCAGATTTTTAGATGTACTACATGCAGCTGACCAACCACTTTACAATGGGTGTGAAAATTTTTCCTAATTGTCTGTAGTTACTCGATTGGTCAATATTAAGGTGAATCACAATATGTCGCAAAATTGTTATGATGATATTTGCAAATTGATTGGTGAGATGCTTTCAATTGATCATCAAATACCTTCTAGTTTCTATAGTACTAAAAAGATGATATAAGATTTAGATCTTTCTGTTGTAAGAATTGATTATTGCAAATCTAGATGTATATAATATTGGAAAGGGGATGAGGCTGTGGAGCACAACAAATTATGTGAACAAGCAAGGTTCAAACCAAGAAGAATGGGCTTGTCCCATGAGAAGCGTATGCCACATTGATGTTTGTGCTGCTTGCCTTTTATTTCGAGGCCAAGGCTACAAAAGTTACATGTGTCCCAGGTGACAGTTGGGCATATGCCTTGGCATGCCACTCACAAGACAAATAGTGGTTGCATGTGTCATTCCCCAGATGTTGAGGTATGAAAACACTTTGTTATACCTTATCTTGAATTCGCGGTTGAACCTCATAACATATGGCTTAGTTTATGTGTAAATAAATTTGCCCCACACATATCATATGGGAAGACATTCGTGTTAGCCTATCACGGTGACACCGTATAACTTACTACCAAGAACCTGCATGAAGTATTTGTATATGTTTTCAACAATGGTGATTCTAGATTCGTCTCATCCAAAGAGACATATAGATGTATATATACAACTACTTATAGACGAATTACTATAGCTGCAGACTATAAGAGTAGTCACGTACGATACCAACTAGCGAACTTATTGAGGCTACTCTACTTAGGATAATTAATGACTTGCTTGCATATTTAATGTTGTTGGGGTGGAGTGCTACTACAGTCATGGGATGTCCAATCTACCTTGATTTGAGTAGAGCATTTTACTTGTGTCATGGTAGAAAGGCTTATTACTTCGATTTTCATTAATAATTCCTGCTAACTAATCATCCGTACCAGAGAAACAGGAAGCATTTTACAAGAGGTTGGGTTGAGACAAATGTTATATTAACAAGAGCAATGGGTGAACAGATATGGGAGCATGTTAAAAACCTAGTACAGGTAGTGGATGATCCATATGGAAGGACTCTGGGATACAGGATTGATCACAAGTAGACTGAAAAAAGTATATTTTGAGATTTACCACATTGGAAGACAAACATGCTACTGTATAATTTAGAGGTCGTGCAAATAGTAAAGAATATTTTTGATAATGTTATCAACATAATTTTGGATGTTAAAGGCAAATTCGAAGATAATCTTAGTGCTTGAAATGATGTGGGCATCATTTTTGACCGTCTTGAGCTTGTTGTGCCATTGGATAATGTCGGATTGAAGCCAAAAGCTACGTACACCCTTTCCTGAGAACCAAAGTAAAAACTTTGCCAACGTTTGAAAGGACTAAAGTTCCCAAATAGGTATGCTTTAAACATAAGACGATGGGTGGACATGACGATGTTGAAATTACACGGCCTTAAGTCTAACAATTGTCATAATTTTATGGAAAGGCTTATACCTGTGGCATTGGAGGATTTGTTACCCGAGTTTCTGTGGAGTGCCTTGGTTGAGGTAACCTTGTTATTTAATCAGCTTTGTACACCTGTACTTCATATGAATATGGTAATGGAAATGGAGGATAAAATGATGGGTATAGTGTGCAATTTAGAAAAGATATTTCCCCCTATCATTTTTTGATTTTATAGAGCATCTGATATTGCATCTACCATTTGAGGCAATGATTGGTGGTCCAATCCAGTATAAATAGATATATCCTTTTGAGAGGTTTGTTAATACTACACTTATTATGACAGTGTACTTAAACTGGATAATGTCTCACTTAATGTTGTTCACATAGATTCCTACACAGTTTTAAAAGAAAGGTGAAGAATACGGTGCATGTTGAGGCTTTGATTGTTGAGGTGTATGTAGTGGAGGAAATGGTCACTTTCACATCGTACTATTTTGATGCAAATGTGCCTTTAAGGCACACGAGGCCCCCCAAAAATGGCATCGGTGAGACTTCGGCAGACAGGCTCCCATTCTTTATATTTAACCATCCTGGCTATGTGTCTAGACAACAATTTTCAAGATACATAAGTAGTGAAGAAAGACATGCCGCAGTGACCTACGTCCTCTTAAATTGTCTAAAGGTAGAGCCACTGTATAGTTAGACAGTTAGACTTCAATTTGTTACGTGTTCTATTCCTTTAGGATGGGATCATATATGTTTTTCACTAATTATAGTAACAACCACACAATCTTTTCTTATGGTAGATAATTTTTCAAATAGCTTGAACCATCCCATGTCGATGTCAATGCTGTAGTTGCACTTCAATTTGTGAAATGGTTCAAAAATTATGTTAGTTTTCTATCCTACCATCCTCCCTTAGCTTCATTTGACTTTAAATGGCTATTTTACATTTAGGAATTTTCAACAGGTTGACAACCCATCCAACAATATATTAGACCCAATGTTATGTAGCTTGGTGTGTGGCCCCCCTAATCGCGTTATCACATACTTAGCCTACTTCATCAATAGTTTCAAGTTTCACACCACCAACCATGTGCGAGGGAGACAAATGTTGAATAATGGGATTTGTGTCCATACTTCATGTTATGACAACTCAAAGTATAATTTTTATAGGGTTGTGGAGGAGATACTTCGCCTTGATTACATGCTCATACCAAACATGCACGTGGTGTGGTTTAAATGTCAGTGGGTGGATCCTGTTAGAGGACAGAGAGTGTACCCGAGGTATAAGCTAGTAGAAGTAAACCATTCATTAGTTTATAGGAAGGAAAAGCCATTTATCGTAGGAGCGGATCCTCAATCATGCTGCATGTCGTCTTTATCACCACAATTGTAACCATGAGCTGGTGGTACATCCTTGGGAAATGAAGTAGGAGTCCAAGTAGATGGGCCAACACGTGGCCTTATAGAGGACGATGCTTCCATGGTTGATCCGAACTGGGCTATCATGAATCCTATAAATTCATATAACTGGCCCATGGCATGTGTCTGCCGACGTTCAATATAGTCCACCTGAATATGCATGTCATAAAACTCAGCCATTATATTTGCTTCCAACTACTGCAATTAAGCCTCCCACTGTGGTGGGATGTCATGCTCATCAAGTAGAGAAGCTGGAATGTCCGAGTCATCATTAGGTGTTCCCTCGATCACAAGCACATTAGCATCTGAGGCCTAACCTCGAAAGATAAAGTAAATGGGAGTTGATGGCGCCTTGTGCTCCTTAGTGGATGAAATTGGTACATCGGTTGCAACATATAGTTCCATGATGAGATGTAGATGCCATAAAGACTCACATTGATTATGTGCACACTGATGTATCCCCTCATTGATTAACTAGTCGACATTAAAAGAGTGTCCTTCCAATATGCAGTAGATAATGGCTGCACGCTCACGTGTGATGGTCCTGTGATAGTTGATTAGCCTGGCCCTTGCAGCAACAAAATACCACCATGTCTTATATAGCTCGTCTAGCCCGGTGATGTTGAATGAATTTATTAAGCGAGTTTGTGGGGAGACATTCCACTGCCCTCTATCAAGACACACACCTCAACTACTCTTTCCAATACTCATCGATGGTTAATAAGCTCCTTAAGGTGTTACTGTGGGGTTCGTTGGGCGTACCTAAGTGTGTATTAATTGGAGTTGACATCAACATACACACCACAAACAAAAACTATATCCCATCGATGATCGGCCAAGTTAGTGTAAAAGTCCCTCAATAATGGGACATTTGCATCAAGTTTTGGATGTTGGGTGATTGAGTCCACTGCCATTGTACTAGCATAAAAGATACGATAAGGCCATTCCTTGTTGTGTCAGCTAAACTCCTTTCATATACGAGTGCACGATGTTAGTGGCATCCTCAGCACGGTTCATTGCATCTAAGGAGATATACTTCTAATAATCATATGATGAGGTTGCTTCTTTTAGTCTTGGGGGCTATTTGAATAAAACAATCCTATAAAAACATTGCAACAATTATGTTTCACCAATATAGGCTCAATTTGCCAACACATGGCTTCCACCTCCAACAGCCAAACACACTTGCATGCATCCATTTGACTCTAGCATTCTTACCTAGATAGTGCAAGACAATGGAATGCAACCACAAAACTTCAATGCTCCAACATGAATAGAATCGTATGCAACAGCACATGTTTTTCAAATGCTTATACTAATGGAAAGCAAACACACACATCTAATGCCCATTCTCATGTCCAATGGCCAAATAAATATACTAAGTCACTTGTTTTCACCAAATCACAATGTCAACATGAGCATGAAAAAAGCCTAGATGGCATTTTCATATACAATTGCCAAACAAACATTTCATCAAACACTTTACATGTAAGTTGGATTTAAGTGAAGGATTTATAAAATTTGGTCATAATTCCAACCAAATACAATAATCCAACAAAACATTATGTGCACATTGACTTCCACAAGCCAAAAATAACAAGTAGGCCACAAAGAAATCGCTTCTAATAACACTTCAAACTCAATTCCATCCATAAATATACAACTACCTCTACACAAGCTAAACATTGCAATAATCTAATCCATTCCATGTTTTAAATACAGAATACACATAAAATGCATAAACTATAACAATTCAACACATTCAGAGCAATTTACATGAACAAAAATTGTCAATACAACATAAAATTGGGTTGGGCACATTTGGTTTCTCCATCTGTCTCAAGATGTAATGAAATTACGCATAAATCACATGTACAAAGCTAGAGAATGATGTGAAATTAGATGCACATACCTCAAGTGTGATCAGAGTTGACGAAGCTGTGGATAATTTCCAAGTGTGGTATGTTTGTCTTTTGACAAATAGCTTAATATAAGAAGCCGTTCGCCCACGTCGTCCTTGCCGTCTCGCTCGATTGGCCTGATGAAACTCTCTGTCTGTAGGTTGCACTCGCCATTGTGACGACTATTGCGATATAACTCTTTGTCAGCACGCCACGCAAATTGTTGTGACGACGAGCATGACTTGCAGATATAGAGTTTCATCACACCAGTCGTCACAACGACGATCCTGAATGGGTTTTCAAATGTTACTAATTTGGGACAAAAATATTTTCGGTCCCAAAAACCTTGCCAAAGTGTTATAAAATGCTCAAATACCAAAGATGTTGTCATTTCCACTTTTCTCCCAAACACGTCCAACCAGAGCAATTTCTCTCTTCCAGCAAAATATACATCGGTTTCTTGGCTTCATACTCCAACAACACAGCCAAGTTTCACACCAATACAAGCTAGGTACTCTCACTTATCCACTCGTGCTCTATGAAAGTAAAAGATGAGTGTTACATGGTTTTTTAATTTTTGGCTCTTTATGTTAAAATCGAACAAAACCCTCAATTTACTTTCTCTTGTAGTAGTTGTAGATTACAAATAATTCCATGTGCATGTTTGGTTGGTTGTATTTCAATGTATTCTTTATATATATTTCATTTGGTTGATTTAGAAGTTAGGGTTT
The DNA here is from genome assembly GCA_019155195.1 of Avicennia marina. Taxonomy (NCBI): domain Eukaryota; kingdom Viridiplantae; phylum Streptophyta; class Magnoliopsida; order Lamiales; family Acanthaceae; genus Avicennia; species Avicennia marina. The sequence continues at coordinate 12,131,261 of CM032754.1, read as the reverse complement.
TGTGTCATGAATTTTTAGAGAATAATTTGCATCATTCGTGTCACCAATTAGGTGTTAATGGTTAGTTTGATTTATTAGGTGGAGAGATGACACAAATATTAAACAAAAAATGCACACGAATTGTTGTTCATAACATGCTTGATAAAATACCTTAATTTATCTGCATTTTAGTTATCGTCTTTGTTATTGAACAAAGCCCCTAGCTTGGTCCAATTTGTGTCTTTCACATTATATAATATATAAAATTCCAAGTGACCATGCTTTGTTGAATGACTCTTAGCATGTTTCCCTTGCGCCACTAGTAATTTTAAATGCTAGAGAACTCCTACCAAGTATGACGTTTTTTTTTTGAATAATTTTTGGAAGAAACACTTGATAAAATGCCCCACTAATTTAGGGATCATGCTTAACTTCATTGAAATAGTTGAAAAATGATCAAAATATGTCCCAAAAAAATGCTAAAAACATCTGGCTCATAACATGTTCATTGAAATTACTCTGAAGGGTTTACTTCATTGGGTGGAATGTTCTTCTTGTTTTTGATAACAAGTTGGCCCAAATATTATAAAAAATATTTGAACTAAATTCAACATATAAATGCTCTCTTTGTTTTTGATATTTGAATTAAACATTGATTAATGCATAATTTTCCTCCTTAGTTGTACTTTTATTTAATTTCTGCAATTGAGGATGACTCATGGCGCATATTCGGGGAGTCGAACACCACATGGCCTGAGCACCCTACATGGTAAGGTAGGCGAACACACAATGACTGACCCACGTTTCACAAGTCTGACAGCTTCAACTTCTTTTGATGATGACGAAACCCAACCACCGAGTGAATTTCAAGGTGAAAGGCCATCAACATCGACACACCACTCAAATCACCCACCATTGTCTCTCAAGACATAAAGAGATTACCCTATTGTACCCATAGCATCGTCCGATGGTACAGCAGACGGTAGTTAGCACCTAGTGGGGGCCCTAAACACGTCACACCATAGTTGTTTCAGTGAGTCAACATAAATCAACATACACATACATTACATATACTCTTGCATATTGACGCAATCCAAGGATCCGTCGAATTTTATTTTAGTATTTATTAATTTTAGTTTTATTGGTTAATGGGCTTAATTAATAAACTGGGCCATATGGGCTTTTTAGGGTAGAGTCTGATAGTTTTAGTATAAATTGTAATTTGTTATTCAGTTGAAGGGATTTTTATAATAGAGAGTGTTTTCAATTAAATTCAGGTTTCTTCTCAATTCTCTAAAATTGAGTCTTTCAATTTCTCGTGAGTTTTCTATCCCAAATCGAGTCATTCCAAATTGGTTCGAGTGATTCGTAACGTATCAATCAGCAATCGGTGTGCTGATTGTGGCTGTTTCTTATTGGGTTCAATCCAATCCTACCACGTTGGGTCGGCGTTCTTCGCCCGGTTCGCGTCCCTGGGGTTATCGGATTCGGGTCCGGTTACACCGTCCTATCCGACGCGATCGTTGATCACGTCAATTTGGTATCAGAGCCATCTTGTGTCGAATTCTAATTCGATACACGATCCGGAGTATCAAAAAAAAAATAAAAAAAAAAAAGGGAAAATCGTTGCCGCCGCGCCGCCCCGCCGCACCGTTCAACCGATTCACGGCAGCAACCAACCCCGCCGCTGCGCGCCGGAGAAAAAAAAAAAAAAGGAAAATCGCCGCCGCCGCGCGCAACCGCGATTCCACCGCCATTGCAGCCGATCTTCGCCAGAAAATCACACCGATCGCACCGCCGTCGAGAGCCCATCCCTTCCCACACCGAATCGCCGCCGAAGGAGGAGCGGAACAGCCGGAATTTCGCCGCGAACCGCCGCGACGCCGCCGCGGAAGTTCAGCCTGAAATTCCGCCGCCACAGCCTGAATCGCCGCCCGTCGCCACCGTCGAGGCTTGCCCAGGGCTTCCAGGCCAGGCCGACCGTTCCCGGCCACCGCCGTGGACGTGCGACGGCGGAATCGGCCGATCGCGATTTCGCGCCGCCGCCGCTGTAATTAAAAAAAAAAAAATAAAGAGGTTGGGCCGAGGTTGATTTGGGCCAAGTTGCTGACTGGTCCAAGTCAGGAAAAAAAAAAAAAAGTTTCTGTTGGGCCGAAGAAAAAAAAAATTCCTGTTGGGCCGAGGTTATTTGGGCCAAAAAAATTCTGTTGAGCCAAGGCAAGAGTTGGGTCAAGGACAGATTTAGGCTGGAGGAGGATTTGGGCCACGTTTGAGGAGCCAACAAAAAAAAAAAAAAAACTAAGTTGGGCCAGAATTGTATTGGGCCAAGCACCAGATTGGGCCAAGAAAAGATTGGGCTGAACCAGAAGCTGCTACTGGGCTGGACCTTCTGACGTGGTAAGGCCGTGTTTGGTTTCAATAATTCTGCTTTACTAAGGGCCTGTTTGGCTGCAAATTTTTATTTCTGCTTAAGGGCCTGTTTGGTTACTGAATTTTTTAAACAAAAAAGAAAAGAAAAGGCTAAAAAAAAAAAGAAGAGGCCAAAAAAAAAAAGGGAAAAAAAAGAGGCCAAAAAAAAAGGGGCAAAAAAAAAACAGAGAAAAAAAAGGAGAGGAGTTTATTTATTTATCTATGTATTTATTTTGAGGATGTGTTAGGCCTGCATCTCAACTTTAATCACATTGAATGACCAATCAATATTCAAACCAAGGTAATAGCCCTGACGAGACTAAGTTCTTATTCAAATCTCTCTCTGATGAATTGAGGAAGCTCACCAAAAGCGTGAAGGGTATGTAGGATAGGATGACAGATATGCAAGACCGGTTAGGGCGCGTAGAAGCGTCCCAAGCTGCAATCCTAGAAAGAGACAGTTTACTGTCCAGACCAACTGAACGCAGAGGCAGTCTCGTGCCAGGCCGAGCTCAGGCTAAAGACGGACATGGGCATCATGTCAGGCCAGTAAGACAAGATCGACGAGGCTACGAGGAGACAAGAAATAAATATATACCATCAAGACATGATAATATCAGAGATTATAGATCAAATGTGGATGAGTACAACAAGCTATCCAAGGTATCAGATTCTCATATTGGAAGTCAAATTCAGGTGTGTCTTAATTGCTTTCAGCGTGGGCATAGCATGAGTGAATATCGAAACGAGGAAGTTGATACCCATATCGACATTAGCAAAGTTTTGGGAGAGAAGAAAGGCCCATCCATCGAGACGCCATCTTTGACTCAAGTGAAAATTGCAAAGAAGATGCCATCGGATGAAGTACAACATGAAGATAATGGCAGTGATAACACACATCTGGAAACTGAGGAGAAAAGTGAATGGAAAGAAGTAACGGAATCAGTAGAAATTGAAAGGGATAAAGTTGAGATAGAAGAAGCCATAGAAATTAAAGTAGAAGTTGAGGACAACCACAAGCATGAAGAACAAGCCAAGGATTGAGAGATTAAACTTCTACAGAGCCACGTGTATATTGATCCATTCGACTATCTAGCAGATCCTATGTCCAATTATATTGTACAAGAGTTGAAGATAGTTTTATCTGCAGAGATTACACATGCATATTCGAATAAGTCGTCAGTGCCCTTTTATATTCCTTTATATAGTTTGTTGCTGATATTTCTTTGTTGGACTCGTAGGAAGATAAAGCTGAAGTTTCAGCGAGGCGATGAAGAGTTAAAGAACTTCCAGAGATTCGTGTTTGATCCAGGAGGACACAAATTCGAATTGAGGACAATTCGCCTTCAAGAGGACGGGTATGACACGATCCAAGGATCCGTCGAATTTTATTTTAGTATTTATTAATTTTAGTTTTATTGGTTAACGGGCTTAATTAATAAACTGGGCCATATGGGCTTTTTAGGTTAGAGTCTGATAGTTTTAGTATAAATTGTAGTTTGTTATTCAGTTGAAGGGATTTTTATAATAGAGAGTGCTTTCAATTAAATTCAGGTTTCTTCTCAATTCCCTGAAATTGAGTCTTTTAATTTCTCTTGAGTTTTCTATCCCAAATCGAGTCATTCCGAATTGGTTCGAGTGATTCGTAACGTATCAATCAGCAATCGGTGTGCTGATTGTGGCTGTTTCTTATCGGGTTCAATCCAATCCTACCACGTTGGGTCGGTGTTCTTCGACCGGTTCGCGTCCCTGGGGTTATCGGATTCGGGTCTGGTTACACCGTCCTATCCGACGCGATCGTTGATCACGTCACATATAGTGAGGAGTATGCAATGCCCGATATGTGCATTTTACTTGATATTGCAATGCATGGAAAGAAGTAACAGATTCAATAAAGTCCATTATTTTTTAGCATTACAATTGATTTTGGATCCGTTATTCCAAGATCCCACTAGAGACAAAGCAGGATTGGTTTTGATTTTTTAAGGTTTGACATCTCCACATCATTGTTGTCTACTTGAAACTATTACGTGACAAAATTTTCTCCTACACAGTTTGCTTACTTCTCTTGCTAATACATATACGCCAAATTGGTTATTACTAGTGTTGCAAATGTAGTTAGTTTGCTTTTGATTGGATGTACTTTAATTCATATGTACATGTACATGAATAGTATGAATTCACATGGAACTCGACTGACAATACGGCAACACAATGAGGCTTTAAGAAAAACACTACAGAATTAATAGGGAAACACTTGCATCGAGCAAGGGTTTCCAATATTAAAGTTGATTGGATACCACAGGAGAAGTGGGACGAGATGTTGGGCAAGTAGGTAAAGGACACATATTGAGTAGTATGTGAAAAGAACTGTGCTAATCGGGCAGCTGACAACACATCTACTTCAACCATTTATCGTAGCGGCTCCATTCCAGTCACCGTACATAGTCAAAAAATGATGAGCAATAAGTTTATTTATGCATAGCTTAGGTGTATGTTTTCCCAATATATATATATATATATATATATCTCTATTTGCTTGCACTCATGCAATACAATGTCATGTAACTAAGAGCCTCCAATTAATATTACAAGAATTGCAACTTGGAAGGCCGCAACTCCTTTCGAGCTTTACTTTGAAGTATGGAAGAATGCTGCAGAAGAATGAGCAGGCCCTCGTACACAGTCTCAGGGAGTAAGTACAATGAGCCAAACATTTGCACACGGTGTACAATTCCATATGTTGCATTAATGGTGCCTCAATTATAGAGGAAATCATGGAAAAAATGCAAAAAGATCAAATGCAGCCGAAGCCCTAGAAGGATGAGAATTAGAGGGCGGCGGGATAGCATCTAGCTCCACTAATAGCAATATGATAGTCCTTAATACGCTTGGTGGATTCAAAAAGGATCAGCTGTCGAAAATGGGCTTCAAGGCTATGTCTTTTAAGCAACTATCCCAAGATCAACTAGTTCTAGTTCCTCACCGAATACTGAGTTACGAGCAATACAGGAGACATTGGAGCATACTCAATTGCAGCTATGGGAAAGAGATGCCGAAATGAATGATTACAAGACTAGACTGGCACAAACAGAGGCAACCTTAAACAAATTCATGCAACTTGCTGCTAGGAAATTGGAGTTGGACTCTCTCGATGGTGATGAAGGTGAGGAAGATGATGGCAACGTTGATAGTTAGATGTATATTACGTTTGCCAACATTTTGTAGTTGCCAACGTCTTGGTAAGTTTGTAGCAAAGACAATTGTATATTAATTTTGTGGCATCATGTGTGGGTTTATATTGAATGAATTCGTATGTATTAATATGAAAAAATTTAGTAACTTTTTTTATTCACGTATTTACCCTATGTTCTGTTTATTGCATATAGATTTTATTGTATGAAGCAGGCTAAAATTCTCTTCAAACCATCAAAATTCTCTTTTATAAAATTTTCAAAAAAAAGTCGTTCCAAAGCTGTGTCAAAAATTCCATCCCAAAGCCATTCCAAGATAACTCGTGCCAAAGTCATGCCTAAGATAAGCCGTCCCAAAACCATTACAAAGAAGTTCCAAGAAAAATAGTTCTAAATAAAACCGTTCCAAAACCGTGTCAAAAAAAATAAAAAAAAAACCGTCCCAAAGCCCTGCCAAATGAAATCATCTCAAAACATCATACCAAAACCGTCATAAAATAGCCATTTCAAAGTTGTGCCAAAAGAGTCGTTCCAAATCCATATCAAAATAACTCATCGCAAATATTGGAACAGGGTAATTTGGGATGAAATATAAACAGTCTCAAATAGCCATCCCAGACCGCTTTGAAGTGGCTTTAGTCAAAAATCCCATCTCAGATGACCATCACATATTAGAATTTTTCTAGTAGTGTTAAAAAATTTATATCCATAATGTCAGCTAAGTATTGCAAATTTTAGATAATTGATTTATTTAAATTAAAGATATATATGGTCATTAGTTTTTGTAGTTTCCAATTTGTGTTTCAATTTATTTAAGTCAGAGTTTGATTACAAAAATTTATCATACAAAATTAAAATTTACTATATGTACAAATTCTAATTAAATGATCGGATGTTAAATGATTTAGTCCTTATACAACCCTCCTAAATTAATTGATCAGTTGCTAACTAATTTAGTCTGTAAATAATTTTGATATATTCCAAGTATATTGTGTGACGTGAACGTTTATATGATGACTCGTGCATCTTCCTAATATTTTGCAAGATTTCTTTATAATATATGCTTGTTATATGAATATAAGATTTAATGTCCTTTGTCATCATATTAATACAGAAGCAACCCAGAATCATGATTTTTTTTATCTGCACATACCTTCTACTCTAGCAACTAATGCACAAAAACATCAATACGCATTTTGTTCTTACTCCATCAACCGATGCATATCTCAATCCTTTTCCACCCAAGTTCTTTTCTTTATTTTTTAATCTTTAAGTTTTCCAATCAATTTTTACATATATTTATTTAATCTGTGGTTTAATTATCTTTATTGTTCTTATTTCTTCCAGGAATTACCCCACTCATCCAAGAACATTCTTTTCCTTATCTTTTAATCTTATATTTTCCATTGATTTTTGGATATTAGTATTTAATTTATAATTTAATTTTCTTTATTGTTCTTACATTCTTCTTCCAAGAAAGACTAAAAGTGGAGAAATATTTGATGGATAACATTTTCTCATCATATCATATTATATATCATATATAATAGCACATCGGTCCACTGACCATTCAATTTCAATGCTGTCCAAATTCAGAATTCTTGGAATTTTGAAATTTTTAATACTTCTTAAATTACTTGGTTTAATTAATCATATTATGTAATTATTAATTTGTGCAAATATCCTTTCCTTCATGTTAAAAATATAAGTAACCACTCATTATCAATCAATTATTTATTTTTTCTATTATTTCAGTTATTTCCTTAAAATTCACTTCATACTCGTGTAGAAATGTAAATAAATTTGATTGTATTTTAATTTATTTTAAGCAAAATAATATATCATATAGTTATTAATTTGTGAAATGCTTCGTTTTACATCAATCATTATAAGTTTCCAGTTTTGCATATTGCACATATTATGCCCGAGTCTGCCATCACCAAAAGTATGGTACACAAATTGCCCATTCCCACTCTAGAGGGTCATTGTTGTAGCTGGCCCTCCATACATTTGATAGTCATTTTGGTGTGACTTCTGTAACACCATTCAATCCACTTTCCTTCTTAGGCCTTCTAGACAACACCTAAATAACCCAGTGTTCATTCCCCTTTTTATGTTGGATTCGATAATCCAATCCCAATAGTTTGGTCATGGTTGTCTTAAGCTTTTTAAAAGATTCTTCTACTCTAGGGTTCCATTTAAATGAGTCCTTTTTTAATAGATTGGGCAATTCTTTACTGATCTGTCCATTGTCTTTAAATAAACCTACAATAATATCTTAGGTATAGGCCAGTTGATCGTTGCCTCAATCTTGGCTTGGTGAGTGCCACCCTATTGACAAGAATTATGTGACCTAGATATTTCACCTTTTGTTGCCCAAAGCTACTTTTTTTCAATTTGAGGAATACATATATAAGACAAATTTTTGAATAACAAGAAAACTTGTGCGATACTGAATAATTTGGATCAAACTAAATTTTATGGATTCTACTCTCTAACTTTAATGTTCTGATTCTTCCTTTAAAATGCTTAGTTTGAAACTTGAATTATCTTCAAGGAAAGAGTTTGTATTTGATTTTTCTTGAGGGTTGTTATGTTCTTAGTAACGCTGATTTCGGCTTAGCACCACAATCTTGGATTAAATTTGGGGCCTTTGACGAATAATACCTTGAATTTGATAACGAACTTCTTAAATTTGACGAATAACGTCTTAAATGTTTTTTAGAATTCTAAAGAGAATTTGGGGAACTTCAAGTCTTCAACTACTTCACTTTTTAATTTTTTGTCTCATTTTTCCATAAAATTTGGTCCCTATTTATAGTTGGAAGAGAGAAAGAGTGACTGCATAATCTTGCTAATGTAGCACAATCCTATTGACTGTCACAATTTAAATCCTATCCAATAACTTAGTAGATAGGTTTAATCTCATAGAGTCTTTGTCTTATCTATTTCTAACATGATTGCGTCATTTGTCACTATTTGATTGGTTGATTAAAACATTAATTTTTATTCATATATTTATTTATTTTAGAAATTATATTTATTTAAATTTTTAAATAGATAAATAAATGATTTAATTAACATTTTAATACCATATTTTTCATGTGATATTATTTAATTAGACACAAAATTTTAACGTGTCTACAAATACCCTTTTAAGAATTATTCATGAAAACTTTATTTTGAATGAACAAATATCGATTTTTTTACCTCTTTGATTGGCTTTAAATTCATTGGTTCAATCCTTTTTTAAGGAGGAGACTCGAAGCATTTTTAAATCCAATTTTTCATTCCTTTGATTGGACTTAAAATTGGAAGCCCAAACTTTTATACAAGCCCAAGAAGAAGCTTCCCCTTCTCTTAAAATTGGTGGCGCTACTAGCAGTTTGGTTTCAGCAGTAGCGCTACTGGCAGTTTGGTTTGATGTGGTGGCATTGACCATGGTGGAAGCAGCGGCGCAAGCAGTGCAGCAGTGGCGTCAGGCATTCGCACAGGGCAACGCCTACCGATGGCATCTTTTGGTGATGGGACTGCTTGGGCGTTGGGCGGTGCTCGCATCGGGTGTGGACGTTTGACGGCAGCGCTGGGTGACATTCAGTGGAGCGGATTCACGGTGACAAGTGATGGTTGCCGCAGTGGTGTGAGCTTTATCGTGGCGCAGCTTTTATCTTGGGGGAGAAGACCGCGTTTGGGCGCAATTTTGTTTGGGATAGGGCTGCATTTGGCTGAAGATTTTTGGTTGGGAATAAGGCTGCGTTTGGATGAGAATTCGTTGGACATAAGGCAGTGTTTGGCTGAAGATTTTTTTCTCTCTTTTTTTTTTCTTTTTAATCCCTTTTGGCCCATGAACACCCAACTTAGTTTAGTCCACGTGTACAATTGAGGTTTGAATTTTTGAGCCTTTGAGTATTAGATTTAATTTTGCCCACACGTACCATTTAGGCTCGAACTTTTGAGTCTTTGAGTACAAAGCATAATTTTACCTACGAGTACTGTTTAGATTTGAATTTTTGGGCCGTTAAATATTAGGCTTAACTTAAACCACGAATACCATTTAGCCTTGAATTTTTGAGTCTTTAAGTATTAGGCTTAACTTAACCCACGTATACTATTTACGCTTGAATTTTTGAGTCTCTAAGTACCAGGCTTAACTTAACCTGTGAGTACTGTTTAGACTTAAATTTTTGAATATTTGAATACCAAGTTTAACTTAGCCCAGGTGTACCATTTAAGTTTGAATTTTTGAGCATTTAAATATTTGTAGACAGTTTCAACTTGTGTCAAGGAGCATCTTCTAACATTTGTAGATAGTTTCAACTTGTCAAGGAGCCTTCAAACGTTTATGACAATTTTTACTCATGTCAAAGAACCTTCAAATATTTATAGACAATTTCAACTTGAGTCAAGGAGTTTTCGAACATTTGTAGACAGTTTTAGCTCGTGTCAAGGAGCATCTTTAAACATTTGTAGATAGTTTCAACTTGAGTCAAGGAGTTTTCGAACATTTGTAGACAGTTTTAGCTCATGTCAAGCAGCATCTTTAAACATTAGTAAACATTTTCAACTTATGTCAAGGAGCTTTTGAATATTTATAGAAAGTTTCAACTCGTGTCAATGAACATTTTTTTGAATATTTGTGAACACTTTTAATTCGTATCAAAGAGCCTTTCAATTTGAACATTTTTTTCCTTTTTTTTTTATTGCTCCAATGATCCTGATTTCTTTTCTATAAGATTTGATGCCTTGAATGTGCCTTTTCTTGGCTTTCTTGCTTTCCAGCACTTTTACTTCCTAAATGGGCTAAACTTTTTGAAAACTGCCAACGGTGTTGGCTTATTTTTAATTGTTGAGGATGACAAGATTGGCATTTACACTTTCTTCTTCAAGCATGATTTTTCCTTGGTGAGCAAGTTCTATGACTTTATCTTTAACTATGAAGCAATTGTGAATATGGTGCACAACTAGATGATAGTACTTACAGTACTTGGGATTGTCAGGCTTTCCAGCTTCATCAAGTAGCTTCATTTTGGGAAGTTTAATGAGTTTGGCTCCAAATAGATTATCAAATATACTTGAGACATCTGAGTTGATAAAAGGGTAGGTTTTAGCTTGCATTTCCTTCAAAAATGACTTTCTAGGGCTCGAAGAAGTTTCCCTATTTTTTACCAGCTTTTTTCCCCTATGTTTGGATAGATTTGATGCGTACTGCTATAAATTCTTTATTTGACATTTAGTGGAAGATTTACCCCATTTATACCTTTCATCTTGGAACTCTTGGACAAGTGCACCATTGACTCCACTTGCAGTCATGCTCAACTCTATATCGTGAGCATGTATGGCCAACTCTTCAAATGTTTTGAGTTGAATCCCGTAAAGTATGTATCTTTAACTCCAATGCATTCTTGGTGCACATTTCAATTGCAGATGCCTCTGAAAGTCTGTCTTTGCAATTTAAATTTAGATTTATCCAACGGTTCATATAATTGATGATAGGTTCATCCTTCCACTGGTGAGTATTTGTAAGTTTAATCATACTGACAGTCCTTCAGGTATTGTAAAAGAGACTGAGGAACTTTTATGCCGATTGCCCCCAATTGTCAATGGACTTAGGCTCCAAATCCATTTACGAGTCAAAGGCATTTTTTTCAGTAATCACACAAACTGCCTAACAAGTTGATCACCATAAGTGTCAACATCATTACATGTTTTGATGAAGTGGGTGACATGTTGTTTATGTTTCTTTACCATCAAATTGCTGGAATTTAAATAGTTGGTAGCCTGTTGGCATCTTCAAACTGTCAATCCTTACAAAGTAAGGCTTGGAGTACGTTAATATTGACTTGGTGCCTTTATCAAACTTGCTTTTGATGGTCCATTAAATAAAATCCTTCAAATAATTAAATGCGATCAAACCATAAGAGGAAATTTGAAGCTCCTCGACTACAGGCGTCTTCTGGTTATCGGCTGGCTACTTAGCAAATGTCTTGGCCTCATCATGAACTTTAGGTGCTTTATCCACAACCCTGCTAGTATCAATATTGTTTAACTTATCCATCAACCTAGAAATTTTTAAGTCTTACTCCTGGACATGCTTGGCAAGTCCTTCGATAACTTTAGTCAATGTAGTAATTTGCTCTTCTAAGTTTGGTAGGTTAGTCGTCATTGTAACTTGTTTGGACTTGGCAAAGGAAGAGATGAGAGGTAAAAGGTCCCACTAGGCATGCTAAAAATCTATAGGACAAAATTCTTGGATAACAAGGAAGCTTGTGCGTGACTAAATAATTTGGATCAAACTGAATTTTGTGGGTTCTACTCTCTAACTTTGATCCTCTAATTCTTCCTTCAAGAACACCTGGCTTGCAACTTGAATAATCTTCAAGAAAAGGGCTTGTACTTGATCTTCCTTGAACGTTGTTAAGTCCTCAGTAACACTGATCTTCAAACTTAACGCCACAGTCTTAGATCAAACACTGAATTTGGAGTCTTTGATGAAGAACACCTTAAATTTGATGACAAACTTCTTGAATTTGGTGAAGAACGCACCAAAATTTCAAAAAAATTTAGAGAGCTTCAAGTGTTCAGTTACTTCACTTTCTGATTTTTTTTTTTTGTCTCCTTTTGCCATGAAGTTTAACCCATATTTATAGTTAGAGGAAAGATAGAGTGACTGCATCATTTGGCTGACGTGGCGCAATCCTATTAGCTGTCACAATTTGGACCTTATCCAACAACTTAATAGATAGGTTTAATCTCGTAGAGTCTTTATCTTATCTGCTTCTAACAAGATTACGCTATTTGTCACCATTTGATTAGTTAATTAAAATATTAATTTTTATTCATTTATTTATTTATTTTAGAAATTATATTTATTTAAATTCTCAATAGATAAATAAATGATTTAATTAATATTTTAATGCTATATTTTTCATATGGCATTATTTAATTAGATACAAAATTTTATTGTGTCTTCAACCTAATTTTCTTGCAATTTCTCAAAATCTAGTACTAAATGACTCAAATGTTCTTACATAGTACCAACACAAATTTTGTTAAAATTTTAGATAGGATACTGTTTATCAAACTCTAAAAGGTGGCTAAGGTGTTGGTAAGACCAAACAGCATCATCAGAAACTCAAAGTATCCATGTTGTAATTTGAAAGCAGTCTTATGTATACCAATAGGATCCATTCTAATTTGGTGGTTTCTGGCATTGAGATTCAACTAAGTGAAGTAGGCAACCCCTAATAGTTCATCTGGGAGATCTTCTATGATTGGGATAAGGAATTTGTCTTTAACTGTCATATTATTTAACTTCATATAATCAACACACATTTGCATTGTATTGTCCTTTTTCTTGTCTAGAATTACTAGAGAGGCGAAAGGACTGTGGCTTAACCAAATGACTCCTTTGTCAAGCATTTCATTAGTCTGCCTTTTGATTTCCATTTTTTAATGGTACGGATGTTGATAAGGTCTCAAATTTATTGGCTGAGAAAGAAATTCAAGTGAAATTGTGTGGTCATGGGATCATGCCAAGGGAAATTAGTTCAATTTAGAAAAAAATAGTTGAGTGTTTTGAGATTAGGGGTTGTGTGGGTTTTGGTATATCATGTGTTTAGTTATCTTACGAGTTGTTGAAAAATTAGGCTTCCTAGTTATCCCAGTTAGCATTAAGTATATCACTGACTACTTTATGGTAAGAGATCCCATAGCCAGGTTCTCTACCTAATCCCCACAAGGTAATAATCCTACCCTAATGTCACAATTAGAAGGTAAGGGCATTAAAGTTAAAGGTGATGGGACTGATAGTTTTGAGCTAGTCTACCTTAAGAATCATATCACAATTCTCTAATTTTAGTAATATGATGTGTGCTTAAAACAAGTGCTCCTACATGAACCACTTAAATCCTAGACATTAAAGGTTGCTAATCACCTTTCCCCATCAACAACAATAACAACTAAAGGGTACGTGGGTGTGAATTTCAAAAGTGTGCCCATAAATGCATAGGAGTGTGAAGCAATGAGTGCTACCAATGTCAACAAAAATTAACAAATTTTTACCAAGGAATTCTACATTAATTTCTAAGGTGGTTGGTGGAGTTTGCCCTGTGAGGGCATGAAAGGTAACTTCACCCTACGTTGTTAGGTTCTCTTTGCCAGGTTCAACCTCCTCCTCATTGGCCAACTTGTCAAACTCTTCATCTTCTATTTGATTGACTATTTTTCTCTTACATTTGTAACCAAGTGACTGTTTTCCATCGCAATAGAAATAGTCACCCTTAAATTTATGTTGAGCTTTTACTATGGTTTGACAAATGGTTCTTGTTGTGGTTTGCCCTCACTACTGTTGGTGGTGCGTTGTGGAAGTTTATGTTTTATGTGGACCACCACTTTTAGTTCCTCATTTTTGCACTAGCTCATATGTCTGCTCGAGGGTCTATGGTTTGAATATCATTACACTGTATCAAATTTCGTCATAGAGTCCATTTATGAAGTTGTAGACAAAATGATGTTCAATCATGTGTGGATTGAACTCCATAATATTGGCTTGGAGATCCTCAAAGGCTTCCATGTTCTGTGAGATCATATTTCATTGGTAGAGTTTGTTAAATGCCCCCATAGTATAACCTAAATCATGTTGGTCATATTTCATGAGGAAAGCATGTTGCAATTCAATCCAACTAATGAATTCTTCCCATGTAATATAATTGTGAAACCAACATTATATTTTTTCATCAAAAAGCAGCAATGTGGTTTTTTCTTCTTTGGGGGTATTATAGTAATTGAAATATTGATTGAGTTTACGAACACAATATCAAGTGTTGGATTCATCAAAAGTGGTTAGGTCAATTTTGGGTTTTGGTTAAAAATGGGGTTTGTATGTTTCTTGAAAAGGTGGGTGGTTTGATGGTAATGAAGATTGTTGAAAGGGGTTACTGATGATGAAAGAGCAAGTGGTGGTATTGGTAGAATGCTTTTTTCCTTCATGTGCTAAGAGAGAACCCTCACTAGCCTAAGCCATCATTGCTGACTGTTTCTCACTCATTTGCTGAAATGCATTTAGTAATATATCTAGTTTAGAAGTGGTCTCCGCATGGGAGCCCTCCATCCTTTGTTGCATCCCTTTCTTTGGGAATCACAGCTGACATTGATTGCCTTCAATTTTCTTCAATTCTAATTTCAAGATCTTAAATTTTTTTTAACATTTATCTCTATCATTTGTTGCTGTCAAGTTTTAGCCAATTTGTCCCACTGGTGTATAGAAGACTGTGTTGATACCACTTGTAATAGTAAAGGCTAAGGATGATTGGGTAAGCTTGATTTAATGGTTGGGGGGTGTGTTGGGTTTCCAAAAACATTGAGGCCCAATGGATCAATACAGTTTCGCTACGTTTCAATTCTGAACGCCCACGAGTGTAGCCCAATAAGGACTTTCTAGATGGTGGCTTAGTTTTGGATATGACGTAACTACAAGGTGTTTCGGGTAATTTTGAGGCTAGGGTTATGGGTAGGCCTGGTAGATATAAGCTCGCCACCAAATTTAGGGCTAGAGATGCGATGAGCTGTCAAATTTCTTTTCTTCCAACTTCTGCCCCTTCTTTCTCTCTACTTATCATAAACTTTTGCTAGCCTTAAATAGTCATTGGTTCGCCAAAATCAACAAGTCCCTCGTATTATTTGAATGTTCTTAACGAGTTCTTTACTTTAATTGAAGTAAAATCCTCGTTTAACAATGTGAGTCCCCAATGTTAAATCGTATACCTTTACAATGAACCTAAAAATCCAAACTCGATGATGGTATTGTTGGAACAAATACTACTCCTTTTGAGTAATGATTTGGTGAGGAATATAAGATAATGAAGAAAAGGAAAGAATAAGAGAGGAAGTGTAGGAATCAAAGGTTGGGAAAAAGAAACTGAAGAAAAGAGAAGAAGTGAAAGGGATAAGTGTCTTTCTTTTTCCGTGATGATTCTTACATGTACATTAAATCCTCCTTATGCTATTAATTATTTCTCTCTTTATTACACAGTAGATCTGAGGCAATGATGACTTCAAATTCTGACGTAATCTGGCGGATATCCCTTCCTGGCTTCTGTTGGTGTATTTATTTCCATATCTCCCCTTGATTGTATTTGTTAAATCCCCCCACTGTAAATATTCTACAATTCTGTATGTGAACCACCTCTATTATTATCTTTCCTATTCTTGGCTTATCCGGCTTTATTTTTTGGTTGATTGCTTGCTCTTATGATCTGTTGGTTTTTATTTCTGCTGATTGTCTGCTACTGTGATGCCTTATTTAGTGCTAATTGTATGATGTTACTATGATATTGTGGCATAAGTATGAAAAAAATGTTCCCAAATAATTCTTTAATTTTAGTTATATAAGGATATTTTAATATTATATATGAAAGTGTTCTGATACTATTGGGAGAATTTTATAAGTAATCATAATTTTCATTTATTAGAGTTAGAGGATATAAAATTTGACATTTAAAATTATTTGGTCAATTTTAACTAAAACAAAACAAACTAATTTCTTATATAATTTAAGTATAGAAATAAAAATTATCATACATATATCCGTAGAAAATAAATGATTGTATTTACAAATATATGATAACTTCATTGTTTTATATTTTATTATTTTATATCATTTGCACGCATAGTATGTGAGCATAATTTTACTATAATTTCAAACATTACGCATAGTATGTAAACAAATGACTCCTTTGTCAAGCATTTCATTAGTCTGCCTTTTGATTTCCATTTTTTAATGGTACAGATGTTGATAAGGTCTCAAATTTATTGGCTGAGAAAGAAATTCAAGTGAAATTGTGTGGTCATGGGATCATGCCAAGGGAAATTAGTTCAATTTAGAAAAAAATAGTTGAGTGTTTTGAGATTAGGGGTTGTGTGGGTTTTGGTATATCATGTGTTTAGTTATCTTACGAGTTGTTGAAAAATTAGGCTTCCTAGTTATCCCAGTTAGCATTAAGTATATCACTAACTACTTTATGGTAAGAGATCCCATAGCCAGGTTCTCTACCTAATCCCCACAAGGTAATAAGCCTACCCTAATGTCACAATTAGAAGGTAAGGGCATTAAAGTTAAAGGTGATGGGACTGATAGTTTTGAGCTAGTCTACCTTAAGAATCATATCACAATTCTCTAATTTTAGTAATATGATGTGTGCTTAAAACAAGTGCTCCTACGTGAACCACTTAAATCCTAGACATTAAAGGTTGCTAATCACCTTTCCCCATCAACAACAATAACAACTAAAGGGTATGTGGGTGTGAATTTCAAAAGTGTGCTCATAAATGCACAGAAGTGTGAAGCAATGAGGGCTACCAATGTCAACAAAAATTAACAAATTTTTACCAAGGAATTCTACATTAATTTCTAAGGTGGTTGGTGGAGTTTGCCCGGTGAGGGCATGAAAGGTAACTTCACCCTACGTTGTTAGGTTCTCTTTGCTAGGTTCAACCTCCTCCTCATTGGCCAACTTGTCAAACTCTTCACCTTCTATTTGATTGACTATTTTTCTCTTACATTTGTAACTAAGTGACTGTTTTCCATCGCAATAGAAATAGTCACCCTTAAATTTATGTTGAGCTTTTACTATGGTTTGACAAATGGTTCTTGTTGTGGTTTGCCCTCACTGCTGTTGGTGGTGCGTTCTGGAAATTTATGTTTTATGTGGGTCTCCAATTTTAGTTCCTCATTTTTTTACTAGCTCATATGTCTGCTCGAGGGTCTATGGTTTGAATATCCTTACACTGTATCAAATCTCGTCGTAGAATCCATTTATGAAGTTGTAGACAAAATAATGCTCAGTTATGTGTGGATTGAACTCCATAATGTTGGCTTGGAGATCCTCAAAGGCTTCCATGTTCTCTGAGGTCATATTTCATCGGTAGGGTTTGTTGAATGCCCCCACAGTATATAACCCAAATCTTGTTGGTTATATTTCATGAGGAAAGCATGTTGCAATTCGATCCAACTAATGAATTCTTCCCATGTAATATAATTGTGAAACCAACATTATACTTTTTCATCAAAAAGTAGCAACATAGTTTTTTCTTCTTTAGGGGTATTATAGTAATTGAAATATCGATTGAGTTCACGAACACAATATCAAGTGTTGGATTCATCAAAAGTGGTTAGGTAAATTTTTGGTTTTGGTTAAAAATGGGGTTTGTATGTTTCTTGAAAATGTGGGTGGTTTGATGGTAATGAAGATAGTTGAAAGGTTGAAAGGAGTTACTGATGATGCAAGAGCAAATAGTGGTATTGGTAGAATGCCTTTTTCCTTCATGTTCTAAGGGAGAACCCTCACTAGCCTAAGCCATCATTGTTGACTGTTTCCCACTCATTTGCTGAAATACATTTAGTAATATATCTAGTTTAGAAGTGGTCTCCGCGTTAGAGTCCTCCATCCTTTGTCGCATCCCTTTCTTTGGGAATCACAGCTGACAGTGACCGCCTTCAATTTTTCTTCAATCCTAACTTCAAGATCTTAAAAAATTTTTTTAGTGTTCTTCTTTGCCATTTGTTGCTGTAAAGTTTTAGCCAATTTGTCCCACTGGTGCATAGAAAGACTGTGTTGATACCACTTGTAATAGTAGAGGCCAAGATGATTAGATAAGCTTGATTTAATGGTAGGGAGTGTGTTGGGTTTCCAAAACATTGAGGCCCAATGGATTAATACAGTTTGGCTATGTTTCAATTTTGAACGCCCACGAGTGTAGCCCAATAAGAACTTCCTAGATGGTGGCTTGGTTTTGGATACGAGAGGTAACTACAAGGTGTTTCGGGTAATTTTGAGGTTAGGGTTATGGGTAGGCTTGGTCGATATAAGTCCGCCACCAAATTTAGGGCTAGAGATGCGATGAGCTGTCAAATTTCTTTTCTTCCACCTTCTGCCCTTCTTTCTCTCTACTTATCATAAACTTTTGCTAGCCTTAAATAGTCATTGGTTCGCCAAAATCAACAAGTCCCTCGTATTTTTTGAATGTTCTTAACGAGTTCTTTACTTTAATTGAAGTAAAATCCTCGTTTAACAATGTGAGTCCCAATGTTAAATCGTATACCTTTACAATGAACCTAAAAATCCAAACTCGATGATGGTATTGTTGGAACAAATACTACTCCTTTTGAGTAATGATTTGGTGAGGAATATAAGATAATGAAGAAAAGGAAAGAATAAGAGAGGAAGTGTACGAATCATAGGTTGGGAAAAAGAAACGGAAGAAAAGAGGAGAAGTGAAAGGGATAAGTGTCTTTCTTTTTCCTAGATGATTCTTACATGTACATTAAATCCTCATTCTTATGCTATTAATTATTTCTCTCTTTATTACAGTAGATCTGAGGCAATGGTGACTTCAAATTCTGACGTACTCTGGCGGATATCCCTTCCTGGCTCCTGTTGGTGTATTTATTTCCGTATCTCCCCTTGATTGTATTTGTTAAATCCCCCCACTGAAAATATTCTACAATTCTGCATGTGAACCACCTCCATCATTATCTTTCCTATTCTTGGCTTATCTGGCTTTATTTTTTTTGTTGATTGCTTGCTCTTATGATCTGTTGGTTTTTATTTCTGCTGATTGTCTGCTCGTATGATCTGATAGCTTTTAATCTTGCGTATTGCCTGCTACTGTGATGCCTTATTTAGTGCTAATTGTATGATGTTGTTATGATATTGTGTCATAAGTATGAAAAAAATGTTCCCAAATAATTCTTTAATTTTAGTTATATAAGGATATTTTAATATTATATATGAAAGTGTTCTGATACTATTGGGAGAATTTTATAAGTAATCATAATTTTCATTTATTAGAGTTAAAGGATATAAAATTTGACATTAAAAATTATTAGGTCAATTTTAACTAAAACAAAACAAACTAATTTCTTATATAATTTAAGTATAGAAATAAAAATTATCATACATATATCCGTAGAAAATAAATGATTGTGTTTACATATATATGATAACTTCATTGTTTTATATTTTATTATTTTATATCATTTGCACGCATAGTATGTGAGCATAATTTTACTATAATTTCAAACATAAGTTTCTCCGTTTAAAAAATGACTTTATTATTTAAAAGCAATATTTGTCATACATTTGTATTTTCATTGTAATCAATTCCTCTGATAGTCACGCTCATGTTTATATGTTCATATTCTTTATAGAGGCTTGACTTCAAGAATTGACCTCTGACATATTGTGGAACTGTATAACATTGAGTTTTTGCACTTAATTTTTTTCAAATAAATAAATTGTAATTTAATTTAATATACAAATATATTCCTTTTTTTTCTGCAAAATGAAGATACCATTTTCTTGTTTGACCTACATTTCTTTGTATATACTGAAGAAAATTATTAACTTTTATTGTTTACATTAATTTTGAACTGTAATTTTGTTGAAAATAATCTTTAAGTTAAACAATTATTGATTTAATTAATGAATCATATATAAAAAAAAAATTCCTTTTAAATAGTAATAAAATAAAGATATATTTATCCATACATAGCATAGGTTCATGCTAGTTTACGATAAAATAATAATAATAATAATAATACACCCCAAATCGCCATGTTTTTATAATTTTTTATTTAATCTTAAAAAATTAAATTTGTTGACTTCGCTACATTAACCGTACGTGTATCCTTGCTTAACCTAAAATCCACATCCCCCAACCAATCACAGCCTTATTTATTATAGCCAAATACCTTCGTTGAACTAACTACAAACGTTTTCTCAGTAACATAACTACACCACGAGTCCATGACAAGAAATACGACTAATTACTCTTTAACTTATTAGGGTTCTAGCATAAGATATCGTCACACCTAATTCAATAAAATTTGGCATATTTGCATAAAATTATTTGTGGATCAATCACATGCTCTTAAAATAGAAGAATCAAAAAGTTGTAATACCGTGATATAATTGCACTGACCCTCTGTTTCACGAGTTCTAACGCAATAAGAGCTGAAACCGATGAGCAACTTTTGACCTCAATGGGCTTTGAAGTTTAAGCATGTTCACTTTGATGGAATTATAATTCAAATTATTATCTAAATAACACAAAAGTTACATGGATTAATTAATTATTAATAATCATATTTAATGCGTTTGAGTATTTAAAGTGATCATATTTATTTTTCAATTATAATTTTATTATGCAATTAATTCAATTAATTACATATGGTCAAAATAATTTTTTGAATTCTTTATAAGAATCATGTCATCTTGATTACATTATCACATCTTTTAGGTAGAATTACTTATCTTACAATTTTGTAAGTTAATACTGAGTCATTATTATATCAAGGGTTTTAATAAAAAAGAAAAAAAATTGATTAATTTTTGATTAAATAATTTATTCTACATTATCATTAATAATGAACATTGGCTGAAGGAACATTATTTTCTCCCACACCCAACAAGGGTGGTTTTGTGGTCCGCCTTTTCCCCATTTTGGCTGAGACTGGATTGCTTTCAAACTAATATCACTTGGATATTGAGAGGAAATGCAGACCTCAATTAACGGGCCATTTTGGGTCTATTATCTCAGTACTGGGCAACCTGCGGATTGCATCGCAAAGTGTTTTGAGCTTTGGAAATTATGAATATGAAATGCAAGAGACTTCCAAGATTAGTGTTGAAACATTATTTTCACATTGGCCCAGTTTGTTAGATAATTGTGAAATGACCATGCACACCAGAATAAATAAACTAGTAAGAAAGAAAGAAAACAAAGGCCTATCTGAGGAAATTCTAAAGGTGTGTATTCTTTTTCTTAATTCTTCTGGCTGGGAGTGGATTGTTTACAAACAAACGATCAGTTTACATTGAGAAAAAAAAAAAATGGAGACCTCAGTTCATGGGCCAATTTTTCTTACGGTTAAGACAATCACATAGACGGCGAAAGGTTTGAGTGGATGCATTCCCTCAATATTGAGCTTAGTTACAACTTTTAGGGCCATGTTGGGTTGGATAGTTTTTTTGAGAGTTGATGGTGGGTAAAATTTTCAAGGGAATGATTTGGATTTGTAAAATTCATAAGTATATGTAAAATATATACTATAATCATGATATTTTTTGTATCAATACCTTTACTTTTACACAAGTTTTTTTAAAAGTACACCTAAATATATATACTTAAAAATAAGGCAAACACAACCATAATAAAGATTAAATAATATGATAGAGTATAAGAATAACAATTAGTTTTCAAGATATAATAAATAGAATTTTGAAGGGGTGATTTTGATTTGTTTGAATTTGTTAATTTATATGTATATATAAAATACATAGCCTATCTTTGTTTTCATTTTAACACCATTAGGATATGCACTATAATTATTAATTTTTTTAAATTTTATATCACAGTCTCTTTTACTCTTACGCATTTTCTTTCAAAATACACTTGAAAATATATACTTAAAAATAAAAACAAATACAACCATAATACCGATTGAATGATATGATAGTATATAAAAATAATGATTAATTTTCAAGATATAAATATATTTATATAAATATGAACATATGTATATGTGTATACGCGTATAAGCATTTATTTAATTGTAAATGGATAAAATAATTGATTTTTTAAATATTTGTGTATACATAAAAAATAAATAATTTAAATAAAAATTTTATTAAGCAATATGTTTAGATCAGGAAAATTTTAATAGGTGAAAACAATTCAAAATTGTGTAACAAACACAGTGTAAGATTCGTGTTGGATGTTTGGAAATTATATGAAATTATGAATCATTTCTACCGTAAGCTCTATATCCTACCATTTATTAAGCCTCAATGCAGTAGAGTAACTACGTCGGTCAATGAATAGATTATCCAAAATATCCGTTTTTATTAAATTCAATTATAGAATCTTACTTTTATCCTCGAATGCGTTTTTAAAGGTGCATTAATCCATCTATATTTATATATTATAAGGGAGAGATTCAATTTAACTGTCTTTTGTTGTTAAATGTTAATTGATTAAAATGTCCCTCTCTTTATTATATTTTTTTCTCCTTTTTCTTTTTATATTTAACTCATTTTGTTTGTTTTAATTTTTCCTTCTTCAAACTTTTTACTCTCTCTCTCTCTCTCATTTTATACAAAGTTTCTAATACAATTTAATTTTTTAATAATTTTATTTTATATTTCAAATCATGAAGAATTGCATTTGACTACATTCATGAAATCAGACAGGTTATGTTTGGGAGAGGATTTTATTGAAATATATGATGTTTGGGTTGAGCAATGATAAGATGAGTAATATATTTGATAGTATAATTTTTATGTTTTGAAAAAAAAATTGTTTATATATATATATAATATATAATAATGATTAAATAAAGTGATAGTATATAGAGATAATAATTAATTTTTAAATATAAATATATATAAATATGAGTGCATGTGTATATATGTATAAATATTGATTTAATTGTGAATAACTGAAACAATTGAATAATAATTAGTTAGTTATATTTATAAGAAAAGAAAAATATAAATTTGAAGTTAAATAAAAATTTTGTTGAATATATTTGGTAACGTGAAGGTAAGTTGATAAATAAAACATGGATCCCAAAAATAGCCATAATTTATTAATTATGTACGCATATATTACATGCCGTTTTTGCTGATATATTAAAAATTACTCCATGCATGATATCTCACAAATCGTATATAATTTACTACATTCAACTTCTCATACAACCAAACTTAAGCAAAGAATCACACTTATCTAAATTAATGTGTTGGTGATTGGGCTTAACCCAACTTGACGTAATCTTAACAATGTGATGATGTTATGATTATGATCCATAAAGAATAATTTCTTTACTTTTGAGTATGGAATACATAAATAGCTACCCAATTTTTTTCTACCTGTAATGAAAATTTCTGTCACGGTTTGCAGACTTCCTTGTGCCCTCTTCTATATTCCCTCTTCCAACTCGGAATATTATTCGATACTTATAGATTTTTGTTTCTTTTTATCTTTTGGTATTTGTCCTTTTATTATCTTGACCCGTCAAGAGTAATCCACCTGGACAAATCTTGCAATATTGTCTGTTTTAAGATAACTAGTGATACTGGCACACTTAATGCATGTACGAAAAGTTTTTAAAACTTATACAGGCTAAGTTTGATTAGATTTTTGAGTATATATTTTTAGATATATTTTTTAAAAAAATTATATAAAAATAAAAAAGAGGAAGAAAAATTTAAAAAGTGTAATGATTAAGTGTGTATTTTTTGGTGGAAAAATGAAGCCAAACATACTCATAAAATTTTACTTATTGTAAGAAATTATAATAAAAATAAAATTATTTTGGAATTAAAGGAATAAAAAAATTTAAAAAATAATATTGATTGAATTGAAAAGTATAGTAAATATCATATTAAAATAAAACAAAGAAAATCATAAAATATTAAAATAAGAGTATTATAATATTTTAGCAATGTTAACCAATATTAAGCTTCTAACCTTAATGTATAAGTATAGATAGAGATGGAAGATAAATGATTAAAGCTTGCAAAATAAAATTTTGGGTTTCTTCTTTATATGCCATTATGAGAAAAAAGTAAAGGGCATTTTAGGAAATATATTAAAAGACCAATTGGGTCTCTCCATTCTTAAATAGTATACATATTTAAATTTGTTAGGAATCAAGAAAGATACACCAACACAGTATTCTCTCTGTGTGTGTGTGTGTGTGAGCTTGATTAACTAATATGATATTTTTTATATCATGTGATACAATTCTGAAGGCAAGGTTTATCATATATTGGGATGCTATTTGTAATCATTTTCATCTCAACATCTCATTACTTTCATACATAATAGTTATCAAAATAATTCATTTTTTTTTTTAATCTCTCATTCTCTCTTTCTTTTATATTATTTTTGAATTTTACCCCGAATTTCCTACCCTACAATATTTGCATCCAAGTTTTTTGAACATTTATTAATAAATATAGATTGAATTGCCGACGCAATATCTTTACATCCTTTTCTTCTCGAGTTCTCTATAAGTAGGCAATAGAAATCAAGGATGTAAAACAAAAATGGAATCACTCTTTTCTTGCAGTCTAACATCACAATGAGATTCTTGACTAATGCAAGAATGTGTAAAAGAAGCGGCAGGCCACCTCATTTAAGCTTGTAAAGGGGAATGGTCGTGTCCAAGTTGGTTATTTCCCTTTCTTACCTCATCATCATCATCATCATCTCCAAAGAACAACACTTTAAGCTGCATAAATTTTCCTTCCATTCACACCCCTTTAGCCTCAAATTGAGCAAGAAAAGATAATTCTTCCGGCATTGTGTGCTGCAGAATCTTAGAAGGCTGCAAAGAAGGGTAAAAAGATTTCCCCAGTGCTCTCTTTGATGGGATTCTTGATGGCCCAAAAGTGCCTTTCAGAGTTCCTTTATCCTTAGCATTTTTTGTCAGTGTGAACTTGTCTTTGCTTGCTGAGAAGAAAGAATGGGAATATACTTTGGAATTGACTAAACTTTTAAGGTGGCCTCCAAATTCCCACAACTTATTCAGCTTTCAAAGTTATGAGAGAAGGTGTCTGAGTTTCGTGTCCTTGTAGGGGAGGCGTTTTTCATGTTTCTGCCAACAGATATCATCATGACCTTCAAGGGGAAAATCATTTTTTTTCCTCTCCCTCTCCTTCATCCTGCATAAATAAATTTTATTAATAATAAGTAAATTATTAATCAACCCAGTGTTCACCTAACTCAAGAGTTCAATGTTGGCATAAACGTTGGCTCTATGTACTTTGAAGTTTTGATTGAACAGCTTCTTAATGGAGTTTATTGTTGCAAAAAATTCTCCCCTAGAGTCATGGATCTCGTTTGCAACCTTTTCAACAATTAAATTGATGCATCTGAAGTCAATTTGATAAGATAGCCACCTTACACGTTGAAGCAGATATCTAAATGGTCCTAAATATTTGTTTCCTTAATATTTTTTCCTTGATATATTTTTATTAAATGAACCCGGAGCAAAGAGTATCTACGGCTGTCTGGTTTCGTTCTAAAACCAAAAAAATTCCCCCCACTCCAATTATTATATTTTTTAATTTTTTTATTTCCTAATTTTTAAACAGTTCTAAAGAAAATACACGTAAAAATACATACTTATATTCTAAACAAACACGCCCTAATTGTGCAAGGGAAAGAATGAGTTGCTCTCGAGAAGTTTGGTGAGTCACTGTTTCTTGCAAGGCCGTATTGAATAAGTCAAATTATGGTTGGATTCCTCAATGACGGAACTCCTATCTGTCCTCCACAAGTCATAAATGCTGAACAAAATTCTTTGCCTACACAGTTGAACGTCCCTCAAACCATGAAACAGAACCTGAATGCATTAGACTTCAGCATGACTTTTCAGTGCCTAAACCTCCCAACGTATCTAAAGCCCTGACCCACGGCCATTAACACCACTGTGATAGTGTCATCTGCATGGAACCTGAGAATACCTTCCTAACCAGGAAAGCTTTAGATGACCTGAAGCATGATTTCAGCCGGGCATTGATCAACCACGGAGTTGTTTGTAATGGGTTTCACATATCCACGTAGACTTGAACTTCCGCTGGACTAAAGTCCTCATATATAGCAAGATAAAGATCATATTTCGATTACAACTTGTGACCATACAAAATCAGAAGCAAGTACTTGTAGAACTTCTTGTGCATTTCCATTAACTCCTGACAAGGTTCCCAAGTTCAGTTTTTTGATTTTTAACGAAAATTCAAAGGTCCGGCGCATCACATATACTAGAAAAACAAGAATGCACACCATGCTTTATACAACTACAGTTGAAATTCCAAGTACATTATTAATAGCCAATCTCTCTGGACGTGCTCGGACATAAAACCACCAGCAGACCAAGAAAGAGAGATCAGTAGACGACACACTTGTACTATTAGCATATGCGCACAAGCCCTCCAGGCGATCTGCATATGTCAAAAACTCCATTGCAGGGGCCACAACTGACTATAGTACTTTTAACCTATGGACTCTTAAAATACCAAGCAAACTGACTATAACCATTAATTTTACACACATTACAGAGTTGCCCAACCAATCTCCACCGAAGGGTACTTATTGCAACAAAAAATTATCGCAGTCATCAAGTGTAGGCTCAGAAAAATCCAGGAATATGATGCCAGATTCCGGGGAAGCAGTCCCGGCTGATGATGCCTCGCATGATGGCGAAGGAGACGCTGAAGATGACGATGCTGAGGCCTCCACCTTCACAGCCACATTCGATAAATTCTGCGCCTTGGAAACGTTGGTTATGGTCGAGATTTCAGGCTTCTGATCAGGAACATAACAGGGATTTGCTGAATTCTCCTCTTTCTGAGAATTGGCCAGGCCTTTACAAATGGCCTCAAGCTTTGCATCAACAGAGGAGTGCAGAGGCTTGAAGTCACTCGAATCTCGACACAACTGATGCCTTAGGTGGGGGAAATTGAGCCTTGCAAACTCTCCTCTCAGCTTATAAGCAGCTTTGTCATATGCCAAGGCTGCATCCTCGGCTGTGTCAAAGGTTCCAAGCCAAAGCCTGGTTCTATTCTTTGGCAGTCTGATTTCAGCAACCCATTTGCCCCAGTGCCTTTGCCTCACTCCCCGATAAAGCTTTGCGGGCTTCGGGGGAGTTCCGGGCTGCTTCATCGCGACAGGTTTCGGGCCAAGATAGCTTGAGAATGAGCTCTTATTATGATTCACTCGGCTAAATTGGTAATTGAGAGGTTGCTGGTGTTGCAAGTGCTGCTGCTGGAGCTGAAATTGGGCCTGGATTTGCATAACCTGAGATGGGGGGAGCGGGTTAAGACCAATTGTACCAACTGTTTGGCTATCTCCCATTTGGCTACTATAACTGGGAATCCCAGGAGAAAAGGCTTGAATTTTTGATGGGATTGAGCCCAAATCAGTGAACATAGTGGAACCAGGAGTAGAAGAAGAAGAGGCAAGAGGGAAACAATCATCATCAGAAAGAGAAGAAGTTAAGGAAGGAGAAGGCAAAGGATAAGAGCGATTTGAAGAAGCAGCACCAGGAGTAGAAGAAGAAGAGGCAAAAGGGAAACAATCATCATCAGAAGGAGAAGAAGTTAAAGAAGGAGAAGGCAAAGGATAAGAGCGATTTGAAGAAGCAGCAGAAGCACTCTTCATAAAAGGTTGAAGTGCTTCCATAAGCTCTTCTCTCAACGGATCTGCGTAGAACACTAGATTGCCGCCTGAACCGTACACATCTATAGCTGCTGCCATGATAATCTTATCAAGAGAAGTTCAGAATTTTACCACTAAAGATAAGTAAAAACTTCCGTGAAGTTCTGAAAAAAACAAAACAAAAGCCAACCCGTTTCTTGTAGAAAAACTGACGAACAGGTTAAGGGCAAAAATAAAAGGATCAAAACAAAACCTCGAGGGAAGAGAAATACAAAACCCTGCTAGCTTGTTTCGACCAAAGAAAACACAAAAACTTGAAACAAAAACAGAAATTTCGTATAAAAAAGGAAAAAGTGATCTCTATTCTGAATCACCTGGCTTTCAGAAAAACAAAGATGCACTCACGGGGGGTTTGTTTTTTCCTCTATTTTTGGTATGAAAATTCTTCCCTGTGAAAGCTCAAAATCAACAAAACCAAACCCAGAAAACCTTATCAAAGTTTTCGAAACACAGATGATGACAGAAAGGGATCCAAGAAGCGGGGAATTACAGAGAAGGGGAAATGAAAATGAAAAATGCTACCTAAGCCCTCTGTTTGGTGGCGGCCTCACCGATTTCTTTCTCTCTGTGCAAAAATGGTGGTGGCAGTCTCTGTATTTAAAGGCTGAAAGGCGGTGGCTTTTTCTCTCTCTTTGTTCATTTTTTTCTCATGGAATCTTGTCTCTCTAAGTAAATTTTCACGATCATTGTCCTAATAAATAATATTAAAATTACTTTCTAATGCAAGTTACATTAAAATTTATTTTAAATCATTATATTTTAAATAATAACTTAAAATTATAAATAATATTTAGAAAGAAAATAAAAAACAAAAAAATCTGAAAAAAAAAAGAGAGAGAAAAATTGAGGGAAAGCTATAAATAAAAATAATGAGCTAAAAGAAAAGGAGAATAAAAATATAGAAAAATAAAAAATTTTGAAATAAGAATAATTTTTATTTTATTTTGTGCAAAAATGTTCAAAAATAAAGATAAATAAAGATTAAATGAATTTAAAAAGAGATCAATTTAGAAAATTTTAAAAAAAATAACAAATTAAAAGAAAAGAGAGGAAGAAACCAACAACAGGTAAAGGATTTTAAAATAAAAATAATTGTAAAAATTCTTATTGTAACAAAAAAAAAAAGTTAATTTAATAGTAACATAGAATAGATTAGAAATATATATTTAATGATAAAAATTCTTTAACGAGCAAAATTACAAAATAAAATATTGTTCTAGTATCAAGAAAATAGGGCTGTAACTTGTGATTAAATTATCCAAATAGCCCATTGAATTTTTTTTCTTAATATAAATTTGAAATTCTTAAATAAATCTATCCATCAAAATTCACTATCTATACTATATTATTATTACAATAAAGATTATTACTTACATAAAGTGAATTGACATAATTATCTTATGTTAAACACATTTATTCTTTTTATTATTTTTTTATCTCTTTTAATCTAAATTACAATCTATGTTTATATTCTCTTTCAAATTTTATCATTTTTAAATTCTTTTAAATTTAATCATTTTAATTTTTTTCACAAAGTAATATCACATAATTTTTATTTAAGTTTTAATTTCTTTTTTTTCTTTAAATTTTTTGTGTTTTTCCTCAAATTTTTCCTTTTTTTTCAAATTCTTTTAATATTTCTTAAGTTTATTATTTTAAATATTTTTTATACTTTTATATTAAATAATTTTATTTTCATTAATTAAAATATAATAATTTTATAATGTATAAATAAATAAACACATGTATAAAGTGTATAAATTTTATTAATAAAAAATAATTTATATGCCTAATTTGTAAATATTAATTAACTAAAAATATTTTTAATCTTATTAAGTTAATAGAAATTTTGTTTGCAAATGTCAAATTACCCAACTATCTATATTTAAAATTTTTTTCACTGTTCTACCAGTTTTTTGCTTTTTTTAAATTTATTATTTTATTTATCGGCAGAAGAGGAAGAACATGGTAATTGACGAAATGCTTAACATTTTTTTGAATTTTTTTCTTTTAAAATTTTTTAAAACTTTTTAAATTTATTTTCTTATTCTAAATATTTTAGACTAATAATTTTAAATATTGTTAATTTTATTATTTAAAATAAAATAATTTTATAATTTACAATTTGTACATAAAATATGTGAACTTTATTAGTATCCCTATTAATTTTTAGATTGGAGGATGGAATCCAACGGCCAAGTCGTCCCGTGGCTCGAGAATGCAAGGACACCTGTGCTACCTGATGTCAGTCTCTGACACCTCAGATGTGCGTCGGATGGCCCCACTTTCTGTGGACAAAATATAGTGGATGTTCCTAATTTCAATTTTGTGGGCCTCAAAAATTGATGAAAATTGAAGATGTTTTTTTATCTTTTTTCATAATTTGGTCGGAGGAATAAAAAATAACAACAACTTTTGCTTGATATTTTGTGCTGTTATTCAATAATGAAATAAAAAACAAGAGAAAAGGAAAGTAAAACATTTTTTCTTACAAATTATTTGTTATGGCACCCAATTAAAAACAAAAGAAGTGTTTTTGAAAAATGCATACTTTTCCTTTATAAATGAAAAATGAAATCGTAAAAATGACTATAATTATGAAAAATATCATTTTTAATATATTTTTGGCATTATAAAAAATGTAAATTTAACCTACTTCATAACTATGAAATTTTGCAAACTATAACAATAAGTTTTGTCACGTGTTTTCAAGTTTCTTGTGTCCTAATTCAAATCAAACACCTCTAGCTCCCAAAAAATCCCTCTATAAATAGCTTAATAGACATATGACTTACACATATTTATAGATAAGTGACAAATCATATCAATAATTTATTTGTTTTGACAAAGACATTATATTAATACTCTAAGACTACGTTTAGGTTGAATGATAATGCGTCATAGATTATTTGATTTAAACTAATCCAATTTACTATTTCATTAAGAGCCCTCGATACAATAAGTTTTCAATATAAAAATACAATTATTGGACAAATAGTCATACATGAGTGTTGCAAAAATATAATCAAGGCATTAAGTTTATATATTTGTATGCATGCATGCATGTATATGTATATATATCATTTAAAAGGCTATATTAAACTTATATTGTCAATTGAATTATTAGCATATTGGGATCAAGTTTACTTTCATGAATGGGATAAGTGTCCAAAATTGATTATTTCGTTGGATCATTTTATGGTATCTCTCGAATTAGATTATGCATTAAGAATTTTACTTATTTTATACTAAACTTTTACTTAATTGATATGGGCTTTGCTTAATTGAAAAGAACATGTCATTAGTACATGTATGATAAACAGTACATTTACTTCTATTATCTTTAGAATGTCGATTGCTCAAAGTGTAATCGATCTCAATCAATTGTGAGAAAGAAGACAACTCTTTCTATTATTAATTGCAAGAAGGCAAGATTGATCACAATCTATCGCATAATGAAGGATGAAGGTTCTACATTATTAGTCACACCAACCCGACAGATCCAAGAAGATGACAACCAATCTCAAATTCTGCTAGATCAATCATGACAGCGGAATTTAGTTTCATGATTTATTTGGATAGCTTAATTTGAGTAAGATACTAGTAAATTTTGGCAAGAGATTGTTCTGACATATAAATAGAGCATGTGTGACATTATTTTGAGACTTTGGACATATTATTTCTCCTGAAAAAAATTCCTTTCAAGTTTTACTCGAATATCTCGCCAGAACTTAATTGTTCTTGTGATTTTTGGAGTTTGATCATACGTCAAACTTGTTGTTTTGATCATACATCAAACTTGTTGTTTTGTAAGATTTTCCCTGAAACACTCTTAGAATTTAGAGTCGCTAAAGCTATAATAAAAAATAAATATAATCATATTAAATAATGAAGCTTACTATATATTATTGCCAATTATTAATTAATTATTGTAAACTAATTGGCTGTGTTTAGAAGAGGGGTTTGATGTGGAATGATTATTAGTGAAAGTTGTATTAGGATGCATAATAGGTTTAAAAGAAACTTGATGAAATGTATATTATTTTTTATTTGAATTTATGTATTTATATATATAATATATATATAATAATGATTGAATGATATGATATTATATATAAATATTAATTAATTTTTAGGATATAAAAATATGTAGGTGTGAGTGTAATGTATAGATATTGATTTGATTATAAATAAGTATAACGATAAAAAAATAATTACTTAGTTATATTAGTTAGTTATATATGTAAGGGATGAAAAATTAGACTTTAAATTTGAATGGAGTTTTTATGGATTAACATATTTGACAACATAAAAAAATATATAGTAAATAGTGGGAAGGCTGAAGAAATATTTCTACAGTGATTATGTTTTAAAATAATCAGTTGAATTACAAATTTTCCACCAAAATAAACATGATCAAACATTTATTCAATTGACCATTGCTTCTCCATGGACCTACTCTATTTTGCCGACCAGAATACGAATTCACTTCTACATTGTTGATGTAATCGTCATCATTATTATTATTTAATTTATTTCCCATCCTTCCCAACACCCATCTAATTTTTATTTGCCTTGTCCAGTCCGCCATAAATGACATAAAAGGTGAGACAGACTGGCGGGCGAGATTTTAAATTCATTGGACCAATATTTAGCTGAAATCGCGATCGTTTTGAGATTATTGGCCACGATTAAACAATTGGTCTAATGGAAAATTCAAATTATAGCTTTGATAAAATGCAAGTTTTTAAAACAATTTATTCTAATAAATAATTTTGAAAGAAAAAAAGGTTGGCCAAACGCTCCTAAATTTATTTATTTTATATCTCAAACTCATTTTTTATTTTTTCAATCATGGGGCTAAAAGTGTCTCAAAATTATTGGAGGCAGAAATTATGTCAAGAGGGATTGGCATCTGTTGAAATGGCTTCATGATCTCTTTGATGAGAATGTGATAGTATTATAAAATAAAACATTGATATCGTAATTTTCAACTCAGTAATTTCAAATCTTAAATTAATACTATACAACTAATTAACATATCATGCCCTTATAATAAATTATCTCGTGTCAGACATGAGTTACTATGATATAACAATATATTTAAATTTTGTTTATCTAGCTTAAATCTTAAATATATTTCTTGAAGGAATGAATATCGTATATCTTATGTACAGGAGATGTCAAAAATTTCGGTTGTTACTTATTTTCATATATCTATACCATATATTAAGAGAATGAATTTTGTATAGTTACCCAAAGTTAATTTACGTGTATACATATATACCGTTACTTAATGTAATAGTGACAAATTTATCAAATTTTTTATTATTTTTTCTTTTTCTTTTTCTTTTTACTTCTTTTTATAATTATAATATTTTTTACATAAGTATAAAGTAAATATTTAAATAAACAATTATATACTAAAAATATAATAAATTAAATATTTTATATTATATTAATCATATATTAAGAATTTGGCTCTTAAATGGTCACACTAAATAGATTTACAAATATACTCCTCTTCAATTTAACAATAACAAAGTTATTTTTTTTTCTTTTTATTTTTAATTTTAATATCTTTGTATAAGTATAAAATAAATATTTAAATAAACAAATATATATGACAACTAAAATAAATTAAATAATTATATATTAATCTTATATTACATAAATTTAAGCATTCACATAGAGTATGTCAAAATTACTAGTGAGCGTGTAAGGTGATGGGGTAATTCAATGACAATTTTTGAATATAAATTTATAATAATGAGGATACGACTTCACTTTGATCGCGAATATAAATTTATATTAATGAGGATACGACTTCACTTTGATCGCGAGTTATAACTAATAATTATATATTGAATTTATTATATTATCATTTCTTGATATTTGCAATCGAATCATTCAGCGTATTGATTGAGTCCCAACAATTTTCATATTATGATGAGGTTTACGGTATTCAAGTTTCACTAATCTTGTGTGCTTATCTCTTGTTTATGTAAATTTATATTTATTAATATTATAATTCTGCCTATTTTTGACTGTCAATTATCTTGTATTTCTATCACATTAAAATACAAGCACTCCTTAAACAATATTCATAAAAATAATTTTTTTCTGATTTTTGTATTGTTTTTACATATTTACATTTAAAACACATAATTTCCATTCCAAAAAAAATTTATGGGGTAAAAAGGGTTATATTTGGTTAAGAGATTATGTTGGGGTGATATTTGGTGAAAGTTGTATTTGGTATGAGTAATATGTTTAGTAGTAAAATTTGATGGAATAAAAAAAATTGATTTATTTGAATATTTATATAAAATATGTAATAATAATTAAATAATGATATAACATATTGGGTAATAAATAATCTTTAGAATATAAATATATATAAATATGAGTTATATTTATATATATATATAAATATTGATTTGATTGTAAATAGTGTAATGAATAAAAAATAAATATTTAATTATTTATATAAAAGATGAAAAATTTAAATAAAAATTTTGTTGAACAGTAGTTTTGACGAGATCAAACGAGATTGAAATTATAGTAACAAGGTGTTTGTATCTTGTAAGTCTCTTTCTAACCACAGGTTTGGTAACATTTCCATCGGATAAGTTAGGAAAAGTAGCTAATAGTGGGGAAAATAATAATGATAATCATCATCATAATCATTATAACATAATTAATAATAAGCACGATGGATGTGAGTTGAGTTGTTGAGTGATTACGAGTAAAGAAGACAATCGTCAATTGCTGCGGCGCCACCGAGGTGTGAATTTGTCGAAAGCTTTGGACCGTTAACGAGCGACTCTAGAGACTTCGAAAGGGCAATTTTGGTGACTTCACTAAGTGAGGTTTTATTATTATTTAAGGAAGTGACTATTATACTTACATTGATATTAACATTTAATAGTAAGTAAAAGTCGCACATTTATGTGTACATAAATTTACTATAAATTATAAAATTGTTTTATTTTAAATAATAATATTAAAAATTAAAAGTGTAAAAACATATAAAATAAGTAAAAAAAGAAAGTTAAAATGATTTTGAAAATAGAAAAAAATTGAGTGAGAAAACCAATAATAAAATCAATTGAAAGAAAAATGAGAAATAAAATGATAAAAAATCGAATATAATCTGACTTTATACAACAAAAATCTTTATTAACTTAATAATATAATATAGATAATCAATAATTAATAATATATGATAAAAAGTTACTGCTATTAAAATATATAAAAATGCAAACTCATCAACTTGATAAATGTCATATAGCGAATAGTGCATTGTTTCGTGCATCTATTGTATATGTGCTATATATATATATATATATATATTAAGGATACAAACATTTTTTACCAAATGTACAGTTACTATGATATATTTATTTCTTTACGTATTTTTTTTAATTTTTAAATAATTATTTATGTTTTATTTATCTCTTTTTTAAAGTTTTTTTATCTTATTTTTTAAAATAATATAAAATTTATATATAAAAGATATTAACTATTATGCACAAAAAAAAATATATATATATATATATATATATATTGTTGTTATCTGATATTAAGTGTTTTCCCCTTTCATTAATGAACACTACATTAGATTGAACTTCATGTTGGCTTTTTTTTTTTTTTTTCCCAAATGCGTACAGAGATTTCGTTGTTGTTCTAGAATCTTGATTTTCTTAATGTAATCTGTCAATTCAACAAGAAAACTATAAAAGAAGACAATTGAAACCCACTCAAACCGTGAAGCAAAGAACAAATAAATCAACCACAACACGCTACAACCACAACCTTCCAACAGTTTGACATCATTCTCATCCTAGACTAATAAATGTAGATAAAATTGTGAAAGTTTCAAAGCATAATTTCTTTTGCACCAAAAATAAATTTCGAGGGCGTCAATTGGAGGTTTTCTATAAAATTGGGAGTGGCCTATGATTAGCATCACTTACCAATTAAATTCTTTATATAATAATTTCATAATTTGATTATAGCGAGTAGTTTTTACGTACTTCATGTCTCAATGTGAAATGTAGCTATAAAAGCCCGGAATTGTTCTTTAAACACAGAAGAAACTAATGCCACACCATAAGCTTGTTAAGAAAACAAATTATGCAACTCAAATTATATATTTGTATTATGATATTTGGACAAGTTCAGTATAATTTTAATTCTTCCACTTCAACAGCTAATATTTGAAGTCTTCTCAAGTTCATATCAAATTGTACTGCTGCCTTGTCTACATTTTATAATAATTATTAAAAGACAAAAAGGTTATGTTTGGAAGGGGGTTTTAGTGAGAGATTATGTTTGGTGCGAGTTGAATTGGAATAAATAATATGTTTGATTGTAAGATTTTGATGTTTAAAATTTTAATTTATTTGAAATATATATATATATATATAATATTATAATGACTAGATAATGTAATAATATATAAAGATACTTATTAACTTTTAGGATATATATATATATATATATATGAGTGTATGTGTGTATAGATATAGGTATTTATTTGATAATAAATAGTTATAATAATTGAAAAATAATTAGTTAGTTAAAAATATAAAAAGTAAATTTTGAATAATTTTTTTTTTTTTGGAATTGTATGTTCTCAAGTATAATTGAATAAGATTGAAAAATTGAAAGTAGGTGCCAAACATAGCCAAAGAAAAAACGAAACAGTGGGGTATGATTGTTGGAAGCCCAAGTCAAAAATGAGAATAAGATTGAAGGTGGCAAATGCCCTCAATTATTGCGTGAGAACGACGCCGCTTTAGTGCTCCTCGTTTTGACGTGGATTTTCCTATGAAGCCACGCCGAAACGGGCCACCGGCGTTACCTGAACGCTATGTTTGATTCTTGGGATTTAAAGAGAAAACGAAAAACAAATATTAAGGAAAAATAATTTTAATTGTTTGATTAAGAAAGAAAATTTTATAGAAAAAAAATTTAGAAAAAAATTATAATAAAAAGAAAAAATATTTATTTTTCTCACAAAATGGTGAGGAAATAGAAGGAAAACTATTTTAATTCTTGTTTTTCTCCAAAAATCTTTTCAATTCTATTTCTTTTATTTATTTCTTCATTATTTTTCTCAAATTATCAAAAAAAAAATTTAATTTATATTTTTGTTTGATTTGATTTTTTTTCTTTCCTTGTTCAAATTCTTTAAATCAAATACTATATAAAATTTTAAATTTCTTTTATTTTCTTTACCTTTCCCAATCATTTTTCTTTCCACTTAAGTTCTTTAAACCAAACCCTCTGTAACAAAAGATTTTTTGTTCCTTAAATTTTACAAAAATCTTCAACTTCTTGCAATTTTAATCATTGGACTAACCTCATAGTGACGAAAGCACTACATATTTATATAAATAAATTAATAATATTTATATATAATCTTATATGATTCATAAGTTAAGTAACAGAAAGAAATTAGAAAATCATAATAAAAAATTAAGGAAAGAGAGTAAATGCACACACATGTGGAAAAAAAGACATTTTAAGAACTAGTAATTTGCTCACATTTGATGCATGAGCATATAAAATCTAATTTTAAATAATGACAATAAAAATAAAATATTATGTTTTAAAATTGATTAAAAACCCATATAAGATGAGAGAAAAAAAGTTTAAGACAAAAAGTAGATAAAAGAAAAAAATAATATTTTAAATTTTATAGAAAAGAATAATAAAAGAGAAATATAAAACGAGAAGAAAAATAAAGAATAAAAAAAGAAAGACACTTTTATCTTTTCACTTTAAGTAGCAAAAATTGTACGTACTCTAGGGTTTAGTCATAATAAATAGTATAAATTTATGTTTATCAATAGAAGCGCCGTAGAAAATCTACTAATAGACCAAAATAGTTATTTACAGGTATCACACATAGTTACATAGTGTATATACATTTGACAATAATACAAAGACTTTAAATTTAATATTTAGTATAATGTGTCAGATAATATCTATAATTAATTAAGAAGTCTAAATGTTATAGGAGATTTTTATAAATTGTTCTACAATTAGAATGAGTTTAATTTTGTGTAAAATCAACTTTAACTTTAGAAAATTAAATTAATAGAGTATAGTACGTTCTCTATAATTAGGATCACTTGTATTTTTTTTTTTTTAAGAAAACATTTAGTATGTTTTTAGAAGCTTTGTAACTTTTTTTTAGAAATACTTAATAGAATCAATTACAAACATTAAGGTGGCATTAGGTCATTAGGAATGGGAATGAATCCTATAATTGTTATTTGACTTAATAATACGGAAATTAATATTTAGAATTCATATTTAAAAAATTGAAATTAACCAAATCTCAAGTAACAGAATTTTAAGTTTGATTCCCAATTTTTCATCACTTATTTAAAACATTTATGTCACATTAATTTAGCAAATATGAAATACACACAATGTATAATTAAAGATGATGCTTATAAAATTACTAAATTAGCCTTATCTAAGAAAAACTTTTTTCCTCCTTTTAAATGGATTATGTTCTTTTTGCTTTTTTTCTTTCTTTCTTTTCTTGTTTTTTGAGGGCTTTAGATTAACTAATTTTTTTTTTCTCTTTTTCAATTAATTTACATTTATTTTTCTTTGGTGCTTTCTTCTTCTTTCAACTTGTTTTTATAATTTATATTAGATTCTAATATTAATTAATTTTGAATAATTTTATTTTTATTATTTAAAATACTAAATTTTATAATATATTATAATTAAAAAATATAAAAATTATAAATAATTTACTGCAAGGATTATTTTCAATTATTCATTTTTTTAGATTTATATATGTTAAGATTAACATTGAAAATTTATCATAACCCATAACGAAAAAGCTAGAGAACCAAACATGAATTATAGTAATGATTTACATTCTATATAAACCAAACAAATATTGTAGATTGAATGATTCCATCCCAAACGAGGTGAATAATTCCAAATCCAAATCCAATTCTAAGGTGAGAAACAAACTAAGGTGCAAGAAAATTATATATTGCAAGCAAAACAAAACAAACACTGCATATGTGCTGCAGTTGGGAGACAAACAAATAAATTGTGCTTAAAAATATAGAAAAAAAAACCATTTGAAATTAAATGTGAATCTTTGTGAAATATAAGGTACTTTATGTAGTAAACTGATCCGTATAGCTATAACCTACTAAGAGACTTTAGACACAAAATGCAATTAAAACACATACAAACGTTTTAGGTAAAAAGCACTTGAGATATTCTAAAAGGTTTTTCAATTAACTCCAGAAATGACGAACTACATCACAAAAATTTGTTAATCTAATAAATTCAAAATTGGAGAATCAATGTTATATGATATTACGTTAAAAAAATTGAAGGTAGAAGACCCAAAAATACATCAAATGCAAGATTTCTTATCAAATTTCAAAGAAAACGGATGGTTTTTATCTGCAGAAAATTGTGCAAGAGTTATTTTGCTTGCAAAATAAAAACAAGAAAAATACAGTAACATTTAAAAACCTCGAAGATTAAGGTAGTATTATAATTGATTTTGGAATATAAGATACTTAGTAAACTGCTTCTTATAACCTAATAAAAGATTTTAGACATAACATGCATTTAAAACACAAATCAACCTTCTATGTAGAAAGCACTTGAGATATTCTAAAAGGCTTTTTAATCAACTCCAAAAATTACAAACTACACCACAAAAAACTATTAATCTAAGAATTCAAAAGTGGGGAATCAATATCACATTATATTACGTTAATAAAAGTCATGGTAAAAGACCGAAAGCAAACATAGAGGGTGAGATTTCTTACCAAATTTCAAAGCCAATAGGCAATTTTGTCTGCAGAAAAATGTGAAGGAATTTTTTTGCCAGCAAAATAAACATATACAAAATATACTAAAATTAAAAAATCAGAAAGATTAAGGTAGTATTATAAGTGATTTTGGGATATCAATTTGATTCGAGGCTATCGATTTTAGTGACACATGCTTTGCCGATGGCACTGAACCTCCCAAGTTCTTACAAAAAGGTGGCTTTTCTACAACAAGTAGAAATAAGTTTGGAGCTCCAATGAAATTATTTAGGGGAAAATACTTCACATCTGCAGAAGCCATGGTTAGAGGAGCAAAGTAGGGGAAGATGGAAAATGAAGCTGACCTAAGGTATAGGTGAAGAAAACCAACTACAAAGAAAGTAGGAAAAAAGGTGGTCTGTGGAGATGAATGAAAGTGAATGAAACTTGCTTGTGGTTTGAATATGACAGAACCACACTTACCAAAACCCAATCCCCAAGACATCCATTTTTTCAATAAGTGATTGCAATTTCCAAAATAGGAGTAATTTACTTCTCTTTTTAATGTGGTCCCATGTTCCAAAACTTTAACATTTATTAAATAAATTAATAAGAATTAAAACTAAACACCAATGCAAATTTTAGAATTTATTAAAAACGTTATTAGAATTAAAACTATACTCTCTATTTGCTTAAGTATTATCCCACATCCATGTGTTTATTAAAAACGCATGAGTAGGCATCTAGGTTCTAGAATGCTTGGGCTCCTCTTCCTTTCTCAAATATATGGTCTGTGAATCAAAATTTCTATATTACTAAGAAAGCATGCATATATTGTTTTCCATTACGACTGGTTTTGAAGGCTAATTTTAGAAAATAATTTTCCCTTTCTTTTTTCATGTTCGTGGAGTTAAAGGTTGATTTAGTAAATCTACTTTAAAGACCGAGTACAGTTTGGCTAACCCTTTATGCATTTAAAATAATAGATAATAATAAAGACAAAAATGTTATTGATTTCATATGTAATATCTCATTTAGTAGCACAATGTTTTTAAAAAATCATAATAAATTCATGACATCAAATGCTTTAATTTTTCAACTCTCTGGAGTCAAACCACTCCGTATCAGATTAGTGAATTATATTTAATTACCAAAAAAATAAAAATTAAAAAAAAAATCATATTCCTCTACACCGACCCATATATTCGACTAATGTCAAAAAGCATTCTGAAGTCCATCAGTACATATAATAATAAGACAAACTATTTGTTTACTTCATCATGACGGGACCTAAATACGCATTTCTTGGTTCTTGAAAGAAAGGAGTGATTAAGTCCAAATGTACACAAGCATATTGTTAAAATTGGATAAACCGTGTTCCTACTTTGTGGTACTTACTGGAAACTCCTTCTCCTTATGATTAGGAGTGTTGATAAGTCATTTCCTTTAAGATTAGGAGAGTTAATAAGTCCTTTTCTTTAAAATTGAAAGTGTTAATAAATCAAGCTATAAGATGTTTAGAAGATTATAAATTTTTTTAAAAGTGTTTTATAAATTTTTTAATGAAAGAGTCTATAAATTTTTAAAATAAAATATTTAAAATTTACCAACTCCTTAAAAATAATATTATTTTTAAACATCTTGTAAGTCACTTCTTTATATATATATATATATATATATATCAAAAATGATATAAATATCTTGAATTATATTATATAAATAATTTTAATTTATTTTTATTATTTTTCACGAAAAAATTATAATTAATTATAATTATAAATTTTTACAAAATTCTTTAAGATACCCCTATCCCAACACCTTACTAACTTATAATAAAAATAAGATATATGAGTTTATAAGTTTTATGATCTTATAAACTATTTAAAATAAGCTTAGCCAAAGCACCTTTTAAATTGCAAAA
Source organism: Avicennia marina (assembly GCA_019155195.1). Lineage (NCBI taxonomy): Eukaryota > Viridiplantae > Streptophyta > Magnoliopsida > Lamiales > Acanthaceae > Avicennia > Avicennia marina. The sequence goes on along the minus strand of CM032754.1, from coordinate 12,089,658 downwards.
TATTTTTGAGTCTAATAGAATTTGAAATCAAATTTAATAAACATTTTTTTTAAAAAAATTTAATCTCACCGTTAAACTCAAGCATTAAATTGATTTCTTCTTTTACAAAACTAGAGGTAGCAAAGAAGATACAATTAATGGTTAACCTCAATTACTTTTCGAACCCAAACTCATCAACAACCGTATTTAAGAATTCAATACTGTTCTCGAGTCTTCGCCTGTTCAGGTGGAACTAATTAGCACCAATGTTTTTAAACCCGGACTGGACCGGCCAGTTCGATTGGTTTAACCAGAAACTGGCCATCTGTCCGGTTCATATGCAAATGGACCGCTTATATTAATATAACCGGTCAACTATTGGTCAAACTCCTTCTTTCTCCGACTCTCGTCTCTCGGCTCAGTTTCTGTTTCTGACTTTCTTTGCAGTTCACACTCACAGAGGAAGCATTGCACCAGAGCACCACAGAACCGAAGGATTAGGGCTTTCTTTCGCTCTTTCTTGCATCGATCATAGTCGGGAGTCGTCGGAATCACTGTTTGCTTTTGCTAGCGTCAATTTGCCTAGGTAATTTCAGCCCTAACTCTATAATGTATGGATTAGATTTACTTGTTGAGACTACAAATTCTCTTTCTCTATTGGTTGAATGATGGGTTAAGGGTCCGCAACTCGCTTCCGCCGCCGCCGCCATCGCCTGGGTGTCATTCAATCGAAAACCCTCAAGGTAGTATGTAGTGAAGGTGCTGAAGGTTTATTTGGTAGCTGAACAAAGCACACCAGGGCTATTTTTCTAAATTGAAGCTTCTTTTTGAAGGATTGCGAATTTCTGATTGCTTATTCCTATTTTTGGGGCAATGCTTTTAAGTCTGTTCCTTGATTTTCCTCCGACCTGCCATTGGTTTCTTTAAGTATGCAGTGAAGTTACTTGAATTCTGTGTTGATAAGAGATAAAAATGTCGCCAAAGTTAGTAGATTACTTTTACACTAATGCCTAATTGATCTCCTGGGTAAATCATTCAGAGCCAAGAGTTTCTTACTCGTTTTCTCGATGAACCGGCGTTTCACCTGAATATCTTATTCTTTTATGTTTGAGGAAATGCACAAGTCTTCCCCAAGTAAACTAACGTCCTTCATTTTGATCTGCAAACACGTGAGCTTGGGCAATGACCCCACCTCCTTGAGGGACGCGTTCTTTCTCTCTTCTTCATTTGTGTTTGCTGATTCCCATCCATCAAAGCTCCTCCTCATCTTCAACTCCTCTAATTCAACTAGCTCCGATATGACTCCTGGTGCTATTCTTTTGAGATTTCTGCAGTCTGATACCTCTAACAACTTGAGGCGCTTTAATCTCTTCATCTCATCAGGTAGCTCCTCAATCTCGTCACACCAGGTACACTTGAGAATCTCAAGACTCAATAAATTGCTAACAAAAGAGATATTCTCTATCTCAAACTGGCAACTATCAAAAATCAATGTCCGGAGGTTTTTCAATGATTGTGTTGTTTCAGGTAGTAATCTGAATGAAGTTCATTTAAAAAACAGCACATTTAGCTGATTCATTTCTCCCAGAAATGAAACATCCTTGATTTTTAAGGGGTCCCATCCTCCATAATGTATGGTTAAGAGGTGAAGATGGAAAAAATTAGATCCACCAAGATAACTAGGAAGCTCTCTGATTGTGCCTGAAATGACCAAAATCCATTCACAATTACTATCAGAATCATGCCTTGAATTATGATTTACATTCACAAGTTACTATATGGATTCTTTTCTTCATGATTCTTCTTAGCATAGTCTTGAACTTATTTGTCCTCTATAGTCGCAATTATTTTGAAAAGCTAAGTAGTCACTGCCACTGCATATAGTTACTATATACAAATGTTCGGGTATGGCTATATATTTTATACTATCACAAACTTCCTTTTGCCACTGCATAGATATTTTTGGAGAATCTACTTAAAATTTGGGATGTGTTTGTTAGGTTAGCTTTGTGTTATTCACATATGTTAATTCTATGTTTAATTTTTAAATGTTTTAATTGATAGTTTTAATTTATACATTTTCTTATTGTCAAATAATAACTTAATATACATATATTTTATTTTATAGTCTGATGGAAGGTACAAGCTCTCATTCTACACCAAATGAGTCTCAATCCATTGGTGATGGAAAAGGACAATCGTGTGGGAGTAATCCTAGACAAAAGAGAGACATAGTATGGATGTATATCTCTGAGGCAACAAATGCGGAAGGAATGAAATTTTTTACTTGTGAGTTTTACTTGTCTATATTCAAAGGTGGAGGTATTAATCCCATGAAGCAACATTTAGTTAGAGAAAAAGGAAATGTTGCGAGCTGTAAGAAAGTTCCACCAGAGGTTCGACATATGGTCAAAAAATCTTTGAAAGAAAATAGTGAAAGAGCAAAAGATAGGCGGTGAGGTAATATAGAAATTGATAAAATTGCAGTTGGTGCAAATTTGCATGATGATGGAGATGATGACATTCATGATATTTCACCTCCACCAACTCAACATGTATTACTTCAAAGAAAACATCACAAGGTTGGGCAAGCGACATCATCAAACAAAAGAAAAACAACACTTGGCCTAGAGAGTTTCTTCAAAAGTGGTACTTGTGATCCTTTTCAACCAACTATAAAAGCTTCCTTGCAAAGTAAAGAAAAATGGCATGATACTGATATGTCTATTGCATTATGATTTTACGATGCATGTATACTTTTAAATGCTTGTAATTCTCTGTATTTTCAAATTGCCATGAGTAAAGTTACTGCAATGGGTCATGGATACACTAGACCTAGTTATCATGCTTTGCGAGTTGTTCTTTTAAATGATGCTAAAAAACAAGTTGAGTTTATTGTTGATTCTTTTAGGAGTAAGTGGAAAGAAACGGGATGTACAATAATGGGTGATGGATGGAGAGATTCTAGACAAAGGCCATTAGTTAATTTCTTAGTTTATTGTGTCACTGGAATCTTATTTATAAAGTCTGTTGATCTATCTGGAATTGAGGCAAATACTGAAAATTTGTGCAATTTATTTGCGGAAATTGTGGAGATGGTTGGCCCAAGTAATGTGGTTCATATTATCATGGATAATGCAAGCAATTATAAGGCAGCTGGGGAAATACTTTCTGAAAGGTATCACACTATTTGTTGGTCACCTTGTGCAGCACATTGTATTAATTTGATTATGAAAGATATTTGTGAATTGCTTCATGTCGATGATTTATTTATTTTTACTTCTAAAGTGACACGTTTTATTTATAATCACAAATGGCCTCTCAATTGGTTGAGATAAAGAGAAGGATGGAAAGAAATTATTCGACCTAGAGATACTCGTTTTGCAACTACTTTTATTACTCTAAAAAGTTTATATGATCATAAAGAGGACTTGCAAGCAATGGTAGTATCTCCTGATTTCAAGAAATGTTTGAAAATTGATGTTGCAAGACAAGTTAAGCAAATTGTTTTAAGTGAAACATTTTGAAACAATTCAATTATTGTTGTGGGAATTGGAGCTCTACTTCTACGCTTGTTGCGCATTTGTGATTCTGATGAGAAACCGACACTGAGTTATGTGTATGAAGGCATGTATAGAGCAAGGCAACGTATTAAAGAATTGTTTAGGAACAAAAGAAGACTCTATTAGCAATACATTGACATTATTGATGCAAGATGGAATAAAATGTTGAGAAAAAATTTGCATGCTGCTGCATATTTTTTAAACCCGGCTTTTCAGTACGAGAAAGAATCTTTTTGTACAAATTCAGAAGTTGTGAGTGGATTGTTGTACTACATTGATACAAGGGTTAACAGTGGAAAGATTGAAACCTATAATGAAATATCTTTATATCGAGATAGATTGAAGAGTTTTGCTAAACCAATTACATTGAGCATTTGTAAATCAACTCGCCCTGGTAAGTTTTAAAATATAGAATTATATCTTTTTGCACTATAAATGCATTACTTTTAATATTCTTATTTAATTTCTTAATAATTTTATCTTGCTAGATGACTGGTGGAAATTGTTTGGAATTGATGCTCCATATTTACAGAAGTTGGCTATTAGAATATTAAGTCAGACAGCTTCTTCTTCTGGATGTGAGCGTAATTGGAGTGTCTTTAAACGTATTCACACTAAGAGGAGAAATAGACTAGAGCATCAGAGGTTAAGTGATTTGGTTTATGTGCATTATAACTTGCGTTTGCAAAATAGGTAAATACAAGTTTGTTATTCAGTATGCTTTATTCTAGTATGCCTAATTAACAAATTTGCTAATTTAATGTTTCCTTCTTTTTTCTCTTTCTATTTGTTTTAGGGTTAAATATGATAAAAGACATTATGACCCTGTGGATTATGAGTGCATAGATAAAATAGAATTTTAGATTGTAGAAGAAAATCCTCTAGGTGAACTCGAGTACGATGATTTAGAAAACATATTTGAAGAAGAATTACCAAAAATTGGAGAAGAGTCTAGTTCACAGCTATCTACAGGTTTAGTTAAAACTATTTATCTTTCCTTTTTTCTTTGGGTAATTTTCATTTATAGTGATTTAATGTTGATTTTTTTATATATATATTAGGAGAAGAAACAGATATCTTTATGATTGAAGACATTGATGTTGAAAATTTTGGTCTTCAATCTACACTTGATGATGATGGTGATGGCGTTGAAGAAGATGATTTGAATTAAATTCAAATTTAAGATTGATTGTGTCTATATTTTTGTAATTTGAATGACATTGTTGCTTTAATTTTCTAAATTTTAGTAATTTGAATGATATTGTTACTTTAATTTTCTATGAATATTTATCACTATATCTTGTGTTTGTCAAATTAGATTGAATGATTCATTTAAGGCAGAATGTACTTGTATTATTATTTTTTTATTTTTGAATCAATTACTTTCTGTATGAAAAATTTATACAAAAATATATCATTGTATATGTTAACAAGTATCTACACACACACAGAGAAAGATATATATGTGTTTATATATATATATATATACACAATTATATTTATAATTCGGGTCAACGGGTTTTTAAAATCGATTGAACCGGTTGGACCAGTGACCTAGTGAACCGATAAGTTATCTGGTTTGATCACCAGTTCGAGTTTGAAAACATTGATTAGCACCCCACACAAATAACTTCGAAATATGACATGCCCTTTTACAATTCTAAATGGAAGAATATTTCTTGTTATTTTCCCTTCGTTTGGTTCTACGATATTGAACGACGAATGGAGAATATTAGAATGGTTGATCATGCCTTTGAACTATTCAAAAATGCATATTTCCACTTAATTAAGCCTCGATGGCTTGAAAGAATGACTCTCAATTTTCCAATATTTTACCACTTTCTTTTTGCAATTATTTTTATGACAAATCACTCCATTTTTTTTTGTTATTTCTAGCAATAATTGAAAATTTAATTATTATATCTAACAAATTCATTGCCCAAAGGCAAACTAGGAACCATTAATCCGATCGAGTGACTTTCACAACATCATCCTTTAATGTATCAAAGTAATGACTTTTGGTTTTGGTTCATAATATAATACTCCACACCGCATTATCTTCCCACTGTTCAATAACATAGAAACCATGACCGTTAAAATACCATTAAACAAATTTCTAGTGATTCAACGGGTAACGTGGTTTGTGGATGAAAATGAAACCCCAATTCGAGTAGGTAGAGTATTAAATCAAGCGTCATGATCGAAGTAGAATTGCACAAATTTTTATGAATTATGAACGTACACAATGAATTAATAGTTACTACAGAAAGAATGCCTACACAATTTTTTTTGGATTATCATGTAATTTTTATTGAAAATGTATCTTTGATGTATCATTTTGAGGATGCATGGAGTTTTTGAATTTAGATGTAAAGTTACTATATTCACTTTGAGCATCTATTTTTTATGTTTTTAATTTTTGTACTTCACAAAATCTGCTAAGATCAGAACAATTCTCACCCCAGGAGGTCATGTGTAGCCATCTCAGTGTAAATTCCAAGTTAATCAGGCAGGACAATCTCGAAAACCGTGATATCAAGTTGTTAAATATATTTCATGTTTCTCTTAATAGTGTTTAGTATATTAATGGCACTTGACGACAATAATGAACAAGAGTGCGTTTTTCCCTTTATCGTCTTCTCCTAACTTCTCATCCCCTACTTCTATTCTCTTCCCACCCCCTCTAATTTCAGTCATTTGATCATATAACTCTTGAATCATAATGACACCTTGTCTTACAAATTCATCTGTTGCTGCATGGGGTTGTGACAAAAATGTATCCAAACAGTCGGGAAGTTTGGAGGCAGTTGACATAAGATCGACTGCTAAATATCAACTTCACCTCCTAAGAACAGAAAATGCATGTATGCGTGCCTAGTCAAGTTCTGTATTATTGGCTTAAAGTCAATATGCTGTCATGATGAATTATGATGATTATCCTATACAATTATTTTTGTTCTATCCATTGAAGTCAGCTTTCATTCTCATCCCCAGGTATTCTAATCAACTACCCCAACTCAACTACAAAAATCTCAAATAGCTCGGAATGTACATTGAAAGCTCAGATTCAAGAATCATAACATTCCCCAGCTATATTACTAGCTTCTAGGGCAAAAGTTGAAAAGGGGTATGAGAATGGAAACGGGGATGTTTCCACATACCAAATTATGGGAGATGGTGTGCACAATCAAAGATCTTAACGAGGGATCCATTCATAAAAGGCACTTGGTGCTCTGAAGTTTTGGGGATAATAGGATGATACACATTTATAGATGAGCAAAATTATAATATATACATAGATATACATACATACATACATACATTTATATGTGTGTGCTCCTAATGCACTCAATTGTTCATGCTATGCAACTATGACAAATGTCGACTTCAACAATCAGCATTTTCTAGCACTAGGTGCATTCTTGAAAAGAGTTCAAGAAACTACGCATTTGCATCAGATTTTTAGCACAATGAGATGCATAAAAATAACTAATGATATTTTTTACCATGTATAGGGAAACAAGCACATATTATCATCTTAAACATTTGGTGCATTTACCCTAAGTGTCTAGTCTACAAGTCCATTGAAAAGGCCCCAAGAAAGGCACGGGACATGATCATATATATGCCATGCACCTCTAATCCTGGCCTCCCTTTAACAGACAATTGCCTCACTAAATGACTAAATCACCAACGTCATCACAAGAACGTAAAAAAGCTAAAATTTCTTTTTAATTAATAGTAATATTATTGCTTTCCTCTGCTAGAAATATGGATAAATGTTTGTATAACTTTTATTGTTCTATGTTATTGGTAGCAACTAATACTAGGAGAGTGGAATAAACGTAGCAAATTATGAATACCAACACAAATCTGTGACCTTGATCTGAGCTTTTTTCTTACCTTGTTTTAGTCCCAGCGCAATATTAAGGACAAGGCCTAAACTTATCTGAGAAATTAATGGGCCTCAATTGGGCCTTGGTTGATGTAATTCACACGGCCCATCTTTTCCGTTCTACTGTCAATTTATGTTACTTAAACAATTATATTTTTACTAACTTCTAATAATTTATCTTCAAATTGTCATTTGCTATAATTCATGCGTGTGATCATAATACATCTAACAACTCTGTATGATAATATTTTTCCTGATTTGTTTGACTGGTTTGAGTTTAGAAGAATTAGAAATTGTGTAATTTATGCAAATTGGCGTAATATATCAGTAACTTTAGCATATGATATAGATACAATATCTTTAATTCAAAAAGTGGAAATATTTTAACTATTTCTTCTCCAAAATAATATGAAATTTATTCACTGTTAGGCATGCATATTGAGTCATTACATCCATAGAACTTAACTATTTAAGATTTTCAATAATGTTTTGAACTATAAAAGATTGCTTGAATTTGATTTGTTACACATAACAAGTCAATGAATTAGTTATTATTCATTTTCTTAATACTTCATTTTACTTTAACAATATCTAAAATTACTTAAATTTACTTTGACAATATCCAAAATTACGTCTAAGTTTAGTTGCTAAAAAATAATTTCATCATTACTACTAATTTTTTTCTTTTCATTAATCATTGTTTATTAACGATCCACAACATATGTTGGTTTTGTGTTTCTTTAGGTATATACCTAATTTAAATTGTGTCTAAGTTACCTGTAATTATTTATTCTGAAAATCGTTGTCAAATTGCTTGGACTCAACTCCTCAATTTAATAGAAAATGACATGAAAACAAAAAATGGAAAAACTGAATTATTGGGTTAGTTATTGTAAATTATATTGGCTCTAAAATGAATGTTACATTTTTATATTAAAAATTAGGTTGTTTCTTAAAGATATTTGATAGAAATAAATTGTTTTTTCGACTAGTTATGTACTTTGATTTCAGAAATTAATTAAATTGAGGAAGAGAAAAGAAAATACGCATCGTATGTATATATGTTGATTCATTTATATATGTATGCCTTTAGAGTAGTTTCAATATTGACACCCATTTTAAGGAATTTTGAAACGTGTCACCTTCTGATATTCATAAAAGAGAACAAAAATAATATAAATAATAAATCGTATATTTATTATTTGTTACTTTTTTAGTTGAGAATATTGCCATCTTTAAATTATGATTCTTGAGAGAGAAATATACCCTATTCATGATTTGTGTTTGTGTTACAAGAAGTTTGCTTAATGACTACCTTTATAGCAACCCAGAATTCTTTGGGCATGGTGGCAATATTTACAAAAAATATTACTAAATAAGATTAATGCAAAAAATTTAGTTATTATTTTCTGATTTTATTTAATAATTTTTGTATGTAATAACTAAAATATAAATGTAGCCATAGAAGGAAAGATTAATGCGATTATGCTTGTCAACTCTACTAAAAATAAGAGCATTTATAGGGAATATTTACCATACTCAAAGGAGACCCAAAGTGGGGGACTGGATGTTGAATTTAGCTGGGAAATTCTCTCAAAAATTCGTGTGAAATATTGCCCAAATTATGAAGGGGCAAAGTTCCCATAATTAGCTCACCGTCGCTCCAATGAATATAAGTACTCTCTCAAAACTAGAAGAAAAAATATTTTGCCACCTCTAAGACTCCAAGTAGTCACATTGGAGAAGGAGGGATGAAAATCGAAAGCTATGCACGTAGGATTTAAGCTAAGTTTTCAATTCAAAACTTGTAGAATTTATGCATGTTCATAGGAATTTTACCTCGCACAGTCAGGCACTTGAAGCATGTGAATTATAGACAACACACGAATTAAAAATTTAGGTTGTGATGTTGAAGACAAACCATGCGTAGGAAATCTAAGTAAAATTCGTGAAAAGGAAAATATATCACGTTTTGGTGAAATTTTGGATTTCTTGAATTAGTAAGGGGAGAACCCTTTAAGATTAAATTTTTATCTTAAGAATATGAATTATAGTCCTTTAGAAACCTTAGAGCATGTTAGCATGTTGAAGGGCAAATTAAAATTGAGTAGAAGAAAAAGCGAAGCCAAACGTGACTTTTGTACACAGGTAGACTCATGCCGCGTTGGGCATCTACGGTCGTGAGGCCATGTGTTGCAGCTGCAGCGTGAGTTTGCCTGGTGGTAGGGGAAACCATAGGTAAACCATTGTGCCTCATGGTCAACACTGCGAGCACACTGCAATCACAACGCAGCCTTCTGTGGTCATAAAGTGTACCTCAGAAATTCTAGAACGCTTTGCGGATAGCGTCGTAAGTGCAAGGAAGCCTGTAGCAGCTGCGATAGCATTTCTTTGGTCATGAACCCAGGCACGAGATATCAACCAGAACCAAATTTTAGCTACTTAAATACCTAATTTTATCATTTTGGAACCCAAATAAGCTAAATTAAAAGAAACATGACCACTAAATAAGGACATAGGGGGAAAAATGCGTAGGAATGCATCCAAAGCATACTGGACTGAATTTTCACTGAAGTGAGATGTGTTGTTCTGACTTGAATAAGAGTTCAAGGGACAATAATTGGTGAGGTTTTGGAACACTAGAACTAGCAACAGGTAAGTGGATACACTTTGCCAAATTTTGCAAAAGGTTTTCAAAACTTCTTTTGTGATACAATAGGAACTTTTACTGCATATGTGAAATTATTTTAGAATACTCGTTTTGTTTATGAAAGCCAAATTTTGACGTGATTATTTTTTGTGGAATTAAAATGTTTTGTTCCTTTAAAATTAGATGTGAGTCTATTTGTGAACTATTTTTTGACTAATTTCGATACAAATGAGATATGTGTGAAATGTAATATGCCACTTATGAATGATAACCGACGATAGTGTGAAATGAGTTTTACCCTACCAATCAAGTAATAGATTAGGACCCGTCCAATCGATGTAGAAATATTAAGGTCGGCAATATGCGGCGTTGATACGCAACTCTACTAGTCGAAAGTATAAATTGAGATACCTTTCAATTGGGGTTAAAGTCATGTGGCCCTCCTTAGTTGAGAGAGTAGATTAGAGCCCTAATTAGTGGAAAAATAACACGAAGTTCATAACCCATGAGTAGACAACCAAAAATGTGAAAAATGTGAAACGTGAAATGTACTGTAACTTGAAATATGTTTCACCTTTTGCTTTAAAACTATATTTTATACAAATGTATTTTATTCTATTGCTCATGTCCTACGAAAAGTACAAGGTAGGTGGATCCCATTTACTGAGTGAGTCGTCGCTAACGTGTTATTTCACATCTTCTGCAGAGGATACTAGTGAGAGTGAACGGACTTAGGGATGGTAGAGACAGGCACATTAGAAGCTCTAGTGATTTTATTTAATTTTCCAACAAATAGGAGATGGACTTGTAATAATTAAAGTTGTTTTACTTTTCTCGCAAATAAGACAACAAGTCTATAATAGGCTAGCGTTACTTTACTTTCTGCTACAATTTACTAGATACTAATTTTGCAATGCATGAACTTTGTGGATTAGCATGTTCTGATATATGCACTTTGGCATTTGCTGAGATATTTGTCTCGCAGTTACTACCATGTCATGTTCTCGAATTGGGACCCTGACAGAAAGTGGTATCAAAGCTTAGTTTTCGACATTGAGAACTAAAAACGTATGGCATAGACTAGAACATAAGAAATCACATCACAAGAACTTAGAATTTAGTAGTTCACTTCATACAGACATATGTTATGGAATTGATCTTATCTTGCTTTAGAGATTTGATACGTAACATAGGGAATGGATGGGCCCAGTGGCTTAAGTGAGCTAGCACTCTTTGACTATAGCACTTTATCTAAGGTGACCACAAACCACCTCTTCACTATGATGACTTAGTTAGGAGACATAGTTGCTGCATTAGCTGAGGCCCAACATTAGCGCAATAGACTCAAGGTTGAAAATAAGGCATTACGAGAGCACTTGGATACATTAAAAAGGAAACTAGAGGAAATTGAGGTTGAGCAATAGAAACTCGCTTAGACAAATGAACACATGTGTAGGAGCTATTAGCACTGTATAGATGCAGACTAAGAGGAGTGAGAGAAGTTGGTTTGATAGGTGCAACACCTCAACCACAAGAACGGTGTGCTCCATGCTCTCATCCACCATCAATTCGAGAAGAATCCTGAGGAAGACTTGGAGGAGATTCTAGACAAGACTGAGCTAAACAATGGAGGCACAGCCATAGATGAGCTATTCTAGTTTAGGGGCATGACTATACATGACTTGTACTAGATTAAGACTTATAGAGCCATAAGAACATTGTAATATGAATAAAACTAGCTTATCCCTATGATTAGCAATTTTGAGCTGTATTGATAAAACTATTATTTTCTTATGATCATTATATGCTCTGCTATTTTGCTTATTACTTGATGATCCCTACCTCATATATATGTAAATGTGAACACCAATTCGCACAATTTGTCTAATACATGAATAATCTTCGAATGTAGGAAAATGGCAGGACGACCACGATGCGTTAGCCAAAGCCCATGTTATGCCACTCCTATGGAAAATATGAATGAACAAGCATATGCTCATCCTTCACCTCCGCCCTTGATGCAACCCCAGCCATAGTTAGTTATAGGTCAAACTAACTTAAGACAAGAAGACTTAATGGCCATAATAGCTATAGTGGCTCAAGTGATCGAAAATCAAAGACAAGAAACCCCAATCCCAGCTCAAGCCTAACCAAACAAGCCACTAAAGCCTATTATGAAGCACTTAGAAAGGCCCATGTGCCCATCTTTGACAGCTCTCACAATCTAGTGGTTGTTCAGAAATGGCTAAAAGAGATGGAGGACAACTTTGAGTTGATGGAAGGTACCTGCAGAAGTGAGCCTAAAGCGGTAATACCATTCTTAGTAAGTGAAGGTACTTTTTGGTTGGAAGGTATCTCACTTGCAGTATTAGAGAAAGGGCTAATTACCTAAGCTCGAGTTTGTGAGGAACCATTTCTTTCTAAACGCCTTTCGTTTGCAAAAGATAAAGGAGTTCGATAGCCTCATACAAACACCTAATATCTTCATAGTGCAGTATTTGGTGAAATCTCACACTTCAGGGAAATATTTGTCGATGGCGATGGCAAACCCAACACCTAAGATGCATAAGTCCACTCGGGGACTGAAAAGCCGACTTCAGATGGCCCTAGTCCTATATGAGGCTAGGACATTCGATGACTTACTTAAACAACCATTTAGGCTGAAGCTAATATTAATCAAAGAGAAGCAGAGATTACCTCCAACCCTTGGAGATTCTTGAATGGAAGTGGCAATGCATAACTATGAATTTCATAATAGGATTACCTTGTATGCTCCAAGGATTTGATGCAATATGGGTGATTGTGGATTAGTTGACTAAGTCAGCCTACTTTCTCTTGATTTAGACAACTTTCACATAGGATAAATTAGCCAAGGTGTATGTGTATAATATTGCAAAGCTCCATGGAGTACCAACAAGTATTATGTTAGATCCAGACCTTTGATTCATGTCTTGATTCTAGAGTAGCTTTTGAAAAGCCATAAGGACTAAATCGGCCTTAGCACAACTTATCACCCCTAATTTGATGGGCAGTCTAAATGGAGCATCCAAATGCTAGAAGATATGCTTAGAGCTTGCATCCTCGATTTTAAAGGGACTTCGAGTTCACTCATAATAACAGCTACCACAATAGTATAAGAATGACTTCCTATGAAGCACTATATGGATGAAAATATTGCTCGCCAATATGTTGGGATGAGATAGGCAAGAGGAAGGTTACTGGGTTGGAGTTGATTCAATTGACGATCGAGAAGGTGGCTGTGGTAAAAGAGAGACTAAAGTAGGGCTCAAGTCAGATAAAAGAGCTGGGCTGACTTAAAGAGGAGACCCTTGCAGTTCTAGCAAAGAGAGAAGGGCTACTTTAAGATTTCTCTTATGCGTGGAATAATGAAATTTAGAAAGACTGGGAAGTTGAGCCCACAATATGTAGGACCCTTCGAAATATTGGAAAGAGTAGGAAGGCTAGCGTACCAATTGACATGACCCCTAGAATTGTCCAGGGTACATCATGTGTTTCACGTATCCCAACTAAGGAAGTATGTGCCAGACTCGAAGTATGTGCTAGAATCAGAACCTTTGACAATCAAGGAGGATGCACAATGAATACCTGTTAAAGATTGTGGACCATAAAGAGTAGAACTTTAGAACCAAAATAATACCCTATTTGAAGATCCAGTGGGCAAACCAAATTGAACGAGAAGCAACCTGGGAGTTAGAAGAGAAAATAAGGAATAAATACTTCCATCTAGTAGTTAAATATGATTAGATCAAGTTTCGAGGATTGAGAGCGGGGGTGGGGGGGAGGATGTAATACCCCTAAATTCTAGAGGCTTGGTGGCAATAATTACAAAATAATATTTATGCAGAAAATTCATTTATTATTTTTGTGTGAAATATTGACTAAAATATAAATGTAGCAATGCAAGAAAATAAGGGTGCAATCAAGCTAGTCAACTTTAACAAAAATAAAAACATTCATAGGAAATATTTACCATGGTTAAAGGAGACCAAAATTAGGGCAATTAGAAACTAAATTTGACTGGGAAATTCTTTCAAAATTTGTGTGAAATATTGCCCAAATTATGAAGGGTCAATTGTCCCATAATTAGCTCACTAACACTTCAATGTATATAAGTTCCCTCTCTAACTTAGAAGAAAGAATATTTTGCCACCTCTAAGACTCAAAGTAGCCGCCCAGGAGAAGGAGGGAAAAGGGAGGGATGAAACTTAAAAGCCAAGCACGTAGGATTCAAGGTAACTTTTCAATCCAAAACTTGTTGAATTCAGACATGTTCATAGGAATTTTATCTCACATGACTAGGGACTTGAAACATGTGAATTATAAATAATACATGGATTAAAAAATTGGTTTGTGATGTTGAAAACGAATCATGCATAGGAAATCTAAGTAAAATTTGCATAAAGAAAAAAAAAACACGTTTTAGCAAAACTTTAAATTTTTTGAATTAGTGAAGGGAGGACTCTTCAAGATTAAATTTTTATCTTAAGAACGTGAATTAGAGGTCTATAGAAATCTTAGAACATGTTTTTATATTAAAAAGAGGGATTAAAATTGGATAGAAGAAGAAAGGAAGCCAAACATGACGTCTGTGTGTAGGCAAACTCGTGCTGTGTTTGGTATGGCTGTGCATTGTAGCCATGGCGTGAGTCCCTGTAGTTGTGGGGGAAACCGCAGGCAAACTAGTGTGCTATAAGGACAACAACATGAGCGCATTATCTCGTGTCGCAACCACGATGTAGCCCTCTATGGCCACGAAGTGAACAACAGAAATTTCAGAACACTTTGTGGCCAATGCTGCGAGTGCAAAGAAGCCTTCCACTACTGTGATGGCGTGTTCTGCGGTTGTGAACTTGGGCATATGAATCAACCAAAACCTGATTTTTTTCGATTTTAATGCCCAATTTTATCATTTTGGAACCCAAACAAGTTGAATTAAAAGTAATATGACCACTGAATATAGACAAAAGGGGAACAATGAGTAGGAATGCATCAAAAGCACATAGACACTAAATTTTCACTGTACTAAGAAATCAAGTGCGTGTTGTTTTAACTTGAATAGGAGTTTAAGGGACAATAAATGGTAAAATTTTGGAACACTAGGACTAGAAAATAGGTAAGTGGATGCACTTTGCCAGATTTTACAAAATGTTTTTAGAACTTCTTTTGTGATACAATTGAAACTTTTACTGCATATGTAAAATTATTTTGGAATACTCTTCTTGTTTATAAAAGCCAAATTTTGATATGATTATTTTTTGTGAAATTATAATGTTTTGTTCCCTTAAAATTGGATGTGAGTTTATTTGTGAACTGTTTTTGACTGATTTCAATACAAATGAGATATGTGTGATAAATGTAATATGCCTATCATGATTGGTAAACAATGATAGCATAGAACGAGTTATGTTTTACCAATCAGGTAATAGATTGGGTTCCGTCTAATTCGAGTAGAAGTATTGTGGTCGGCAACGAATAAGATTGATATGTGACCCTATCAATAAGGAGTATAAATTGGGATACCTTCCCGTCGGAGTTGAAGTAATGGAGTCCACGGTGGGCATAGCTACAATTCTTGTGACCCTGCTTGGTTGAGAGTATAAACTAAAACCTTGATCAGTGAAAAAGTGACACGCAGTTCATAATCTATGAGTAGGCAACTGAAAATCCAAGACATGTGACATGTGTAATGTACTATAAAATGAAATATGTTTTCACTTTTTGTTTTAAAATTGTATTTTATATAAATGTATTTTATTCTATTGTTCACATCCTACAAAAAGAACAAGGCAGATATATTCCATTTATTGGGTGACTTATCGTTCACGTGTTACTTCACATCATTTGTAGTGGATGCTAGTGAGAGTGAATGCATTTGGAGATGGTAGATATAGGCACATTAAAAGCTTTAGTGATTTTATTTAATTTTCCAACAAATAAAACATAGACTTGTAATAGTTAGAGTTGATTTACTTTCCTCGCAAAGAAGATGACGAGTTTGTAGTAGACTAGTATTACTTTATTTTCTACTGCGATATACTAGATATTCATTTTGCAATAAATGAGCTTTGTGGATTAGCATGCTCTGATATATGGACTTTGATATCTGCTAAGATATTTGTTTCGTGGGTACTACCATGTTATATGTTGAATTGGGGGCATGACCGCCTCCTTTTCAGATTGGACAGTAAAGTTAATGGTAAAGCTACATTCTTAAATCTTAATTAATTTTATTATACAAAAATGTGCAAGTTTTTTACTAAAAAAAAATTATTTTTTAGCATTCATTTTTATTTTTCTTTTTATGAAAATTAAAAAATTGAGTTTGTTTGTATAGAAAAATATCAACCAATATTCAATTAAAATAGTAAAGAAAAATCTACTAAAATAAAATATAGCTCTACCATCATTATCTGATAACAGTTATATTAAAACAATTAATATGTATTATATCAGGTTTTTTTTACCGTTTGTACCAATTTTGTATCTTATTTTTTAAAATATCTCAAATTTAAAATGTTTTCGAATTTGTCCCAATTTTGTGGGATGAAATCACAAAATTGCAATTTTGTGATTTCATTTCACTGAATTGGTTTAGAAGGAAAAACAAAAAAGTATAAAATAAACAAAAAAGAAAAAGTTGCACAAATTGTGATTTGAGTTCATGGAATGACGACTTCCGTGATGTCACGTGCATTTCTTGTTGTGTCTTGTTTGTTCTAATCAAAATTGATTTCACAAAGTTAGCCTTTAACATATAAGATGAATGCTTGATAAAATAATTATTGATGAGTTGGTTTTGATTCCTCCTGTAATATTTATCATGTAACAAAAAATGTACAAACAAACATAATATATTTTGTATCGCATAGAAAATGTCATTCCTAAAATAATATACTACAACATTATTTAATGGAATAATTTCAATTAAATTTATCCAATATAAACGTTTACACATTGATGATAAATTATGTTTGTTTGTGTATTTTTTTTATTAAATAATAAATTATGTTTGTTTGTTTATTTCAACAAATAGACAGACAAACGAAAAATAGATGAAAGGACAACACTAATTCAAATCATGGAAATAGATATTTCTTTTTTTTTTAATTTTTTTACAATTCTGTGCTTTAAAATTATGGAATTGAAATTTCGGTATTTCATATCACGGAATTGAGCTAGTTTGGTAAATAGTTTTAAAATAGAGACATTTAAAAAAAAAAAGAAAACATTTTGGTTTAAACATTGAAAAAACCCGTATTATATCCATAGGCATAGAAGTCATGTTTGTGTTTGGAATCAACTTTTTTAAATTTTTTTATACATCCTAAAATTTCAAGTGAATTATGGAACACTCTAAGATTTATTTTTATATACATTAATATTTGAAAATAATAACAATTACAAATACTAAAAATTAAATTATTATATATATACACACAGAGGTTCATATGCGTAATTATTACTCAAATAAAATTATATCCACTAATTGCTAAATAGTATTATATATATTTTCACTCAAAAATCTCTCAAATATGATATGATTTAACCTGTACAATAGATTATGTCCTCAAATCTGAAGAAAACGAAACAAAGCATATCTATCTATCCCATATATTAAGGATAAGGGCTTCTTTAATTTTTCTAAATGTATACTTACCATACCCTCCTTATTTGATTACACTTTTTCTTTTTACTATTTTCCTTAATTTTCATCCTCTTCATTCTATTCTCATACTTTTAATGTATTATTCTTTTAATATTCTCTCCCAATTTTAATATTTTTCGAGTTTCTTCTTTCCATTTTATTTTATAAATGATATAAAGTTTATATTTAAAAAATATTATTAATTTATTAGTATGATCATACACATGCATTGACTGTGCCTTTTATTATTGGTACAATATAAAAAAGACAATATTCTATTTTGTTAATGCAATGTTAAATTATTGTAATACTCGTATTTTAATATTTTATATTTTTCTTTCTTTCTAGCGTCTCTTTTAATATGTTTTTATTCATTTTTCTCTCACATTTTTATGTTTTTCATTTCACTCTTTTTCCCCTTCTTTTATATATACCATTATATTATTTACACTAATTATATATGCTATATCATAATACTACATTATAAGGGAATAAGTTCTTATGTTGGGTTGGTGTGAGACCACCACAAATTCTAATTTAATTTTCTTGGGTTGGGATTATAGTTCAACCAATTTCGGGGGCGACATTTAACGGGGATAATCTTCCATAATTTAAGTGAGTGCATGCATGAGTTTGACAATATATTTTAATAAAAACTCTTAAAGCAACCATTGGGGGTGGAGGAGTTTACATTTTATGAACCCATAAATTTTGTTTATCTCTCTAGAAAGTCTTTATTCCGTTAAAACTTTTATGAGTCTCTTCATGGACTCACAAATAAACCTCCCTCAATGGAAGCATCAAACATGGGAGCATCCGAACACTATCTTCGCACTAGTCTTAAGTCGAATTATGAATCTTAATGTTATTAGTTGGGTTATTAGTTGAGTGAGCGAGAGTTTAACTATAAACTCTAATTTAACTTTATTAAGCTAGGAGCAGTGCTCAACAAATTTTGGGAGCAACATCAGATGGATAACACTTATCGACACTGATTTATGGACAAAGTGAGCAAGTATATATATTTGTACATCTTAACCTAAAACCTTAAGTCACATTAGTCATTGCTAATTCTATGTTATTTACCTTTTCTCTATTTCGATGTAAGATAATTTATACTCAACCTTTTCTTGACATTTTTGTAATTATCAAATGTACAACTACTATTCTACCATTTCTACTTTATATATTTTTCATTGTCATTTTCTGTTTTATTTATTTTATTCTTCCATCAATTTGAATTTATCATATTGTTCTTTTAATTTCTTCCATCAATTTATTCCCCTTATCTCTTTTTCTTCTCTCGTTTCTTTCCTTTTTGTATTATTTTATAAATAATACTGAAGTTATACGTAAAATAATTATTAATTTTTTTAGATAATTATATACGGATACCAAGTGTGCCCCTTATCACTAGTTTATTACAAAACTTGAGGATCTTAAAACATCCAATTTTTAGTTGACGGATATAAATTTATTAAATGTTCTTATATATGTATATGAGCATATATATACTTTATTTCTCCCCTATTATCTATTAATTTATTATATCTATTTTTCATTAATAAAATTATTTAATTTATAAATAACTTTGCCTTGGCATCTAGTGTGTGAATTTCATTAAAAAAATTTTATTTTTTAATATATTTACAAGACACAAAAACAAAATATGCACAATAAAAAGCACAAGAGACAAGGTTTTGAAATCCCAGCTTAAAAATATGTTGGCATTGTAGTTTTTTGTACAAGAATTGGTAATAATTATACATTCCATTTCAAAGATGTTTCCCTTTTGAATCTCCATAAAAATAAAATTTAAAAGTTGACTCGAGGGCACGCGTGGTTTTATTTTTATTTTTTTCTCTATTTATTTTTTAAAGTTGACTCGAAAGTGTGTAAGAAGTGGATTTGGATCTGGTGAAAAATACGTCCATGTCCATGGGTTTGAATGAGTCAGTAAACAGTTCAATATAATAATAAAAGAAAAGGAGTAGAAAGATTGTTTTAAGTGCTTAATATAGCAATATAGCACTCATCTTTCTTAGATTATACATTCATAACTGAAATATTTCAACCCAAAATAAATAAAAGTAAGGAATCACTTAATATATATTGGTTATTTTTTTATTCACACGCTATTATTAGATTTTAAGGGTTTTATTCTTTGGGTTCTTCCTGGAGTTTGGACCCTTCTGAAACCATTGTAATATGTTTTATTCTTGTCATCGAGAAGAATAATATTGTATAAGTTCTTTTATCTTTCAGTTTAACTTAGGTCAATTTACTCATAACACCATTTACAAATTCTTCAAAGCGGCTGCCTCATTTAATTAAAGATTTTATTATTAGTAGAGGGATTATTGTTTTTCTTCATATTAATTATTTAGTTCCTCTAACATGGTAAAATACCACAAAATTATATGAAATGTTTAAAAAGAGAGACAATATCCTGAACCTTGTTTGGTTGAATCAAGGGTAGTTATATTATAATTATAATGTATTTGTCATATACAAGGATAATAAACTGTAAGTTTCTTTTAATTCTTAATTAACTAAATCTCATAAAACCCTATCTCAAATAAAATTTTCTTTTCTGTACCATAATTTTATACCAAAATAATTGACACCAACGAAAACAATAATTGCAAGTCACCAGAAAACTCTTTATTATGGGATGGATTAGGAACATTGCTGACAAATGTCCCACACCTTACCCTTAACGCGTAATGAAGTAAACAACAATAATTCCCACTTGAATTGTAGCACAGCCCCAGAAGCCTGAAACCTTAAGCAAACCGCACCCCCCAGCCCCAATTCAGAACTTGATTCCACTAATTGTCAATCCTCCTTGTTTGTTGATGGCCCTTCATTCCAGAAAAGTTCTTCTTGCAAGAACTAATGATGTAAACCCCCAAACTTCTGAGAAGTATCCTTCCCACTGTTACATGTGTTATATTTGCCCTGGTGATTGCTACACCCAACCTCCACCGCCACCGCCGTTATATACACCTTCCGGAAGCCATTACATGTCGATCCTCTTCATCCTCATGCTCTGTACCCTCGGCATCATTTTTCTGTTCCTTTCCTATCTCACCATCGGCCGATTCCGTGCCAGCCTAAGGAATTCCAGGCGGAGAAACCCTGGAGAATTCAGGGAGGATTTTCTTGACGAAAATCAGGGCCCTGTAATTGACCATCCCATCTGGTATGCTCGCACCGTTGGCCTTCCCCAGTCCATCATAGATTCGATCTCTGTTTTTAAGTACAAAAGGGACGAAAAAATGATGGAAGGAAGAGACTGTTCTGTTTGCCTGAATGAGTTTCAAGAAGATGAGAGCCTCAGGCTTTTGCCTAAGTGCAGCCATGCTTTTCATCAGCCCTGTATTGATACCTGGTTGAGGTCACACCAGAATTGTCCCGTTTGTCGCGCACCGATTATGATCAGCAACGTGACTAACGTTCCAGGGAATCTTTTGGACACTGGTAGGGCTAATTTGGGGTCGAGAGAAGAGAATCAGCATCGGGCGCAAAATGAAGAAATGGAAACCGACGAAACGAGGGAAATGAGGGGTGAGCCTGGAAGTAGCACCACAATGCCACTTCAAGAAGATTTATTCTTCAAAATCGGGTGTAATCTCAATACAGGGAATGGAAGTCTTAGAGTATTAAGTGATTTGACTGATGGTAGGGCGAGAGTGGATCAAGAATTGCAGCGACTAAGGAGGTCGGTTTCCATGGATTCTTCGTCTGTGTTAATGATCTATCCAGCGGTGGCCAATGGTTGTACCAAGGCAGATGAAGGGTGTTCAGACGCCAGACAGGAAACACTTGAGAATCAGAATTCAGAAATGACTGGCAGAAGGGGTTGCAGGAATTCCAGGAGGAAGAGTTCTTCGTCTGGGAGGTTCCTACAAAAAGGGCCTATTTTAATGAAGAGATCCTTCTCGTTTAGTGGGAAGAGATCCCTGAGGAAGAATAACAGCAGAAGCCCGGAATCAGTCTCAATACCGGGTATCAGTACACAAAATCGTGGTCGTTAGTAGTAATCTATGGCTACATGTAATTTGGGATCAAGGAGGGACCAAACAGATAAAATGTTGATGATTTTAAGGGTCTTCTTGATTCCATGTCTCCAAGCATAGCTGATACCGTGATGGACTTTTTTGATGTTGTAAATGTGCATTGTTGGAAAGAATGTGACATTTTTACTTATGGGTTCTGACATTTGCCTTGGTGAATGATTCTTCGAGTTTGCCTAAACACACAATCTATTGCTTGTTGTCTTTCCCTCCATTGTTCCATAGATGTAGTATATTGTGTTAACCTTCTTGGCAGTGGTATATTTGTTGATAATGTCATAATTGTTGCAGTGGTAGATATTGTGATGATAGAGTCATAAGTTGATTAAAAATCTATGATGACTACAATAATTTTTTCTTTTTTTGTATTTTTAGCAGAAACTTAAATTTGAATGAGACTTCTACAAGAGATTGGATAATTGAAGAATTGAGGAGTTCGAACTGGAGAAGTTTGATTGAGACAAGACCCTTACTAGATAAGCATTGAAGAGTTTGTGTTTAACTCAAATTGTTGCAGCTGTTCTTGCATCGCAAGTTGACGCTGTATGAAAACCGACTTTCAAGGACTAAGTAGTTGATCCATGATGGACTTTTGGCTGAAGGCTATTGAGGTTTATTAGGTATAAATATAAAAGAATTATCCACAAAAAGCAGAGCATGAATTTCTTTGAGAGCATGAATTTCTGTGAGAATCAGCCTTGTGAGAATTGAAAGTTGGATAGTTTTGTCTATGAGCCTAATTGTGACCAATTGAGTATGGAATAACTCTTAAGTGATACAAACCTTCCGATAAGTGTGAATTGGGCCCAAAAGATAGTTTGGGTAAAGTACAAAATGATACGAAAAGTTTTGGTGCATCCAACCATTTTAATACCTAGTTGAGATATTATGTTTGTAAAAATGTGAGAGTTGATTTCCTTATTCTCACTGCTTTGTTTCTAGTTAGTAGAAAATTTTTGTCTCGACAAAGTGCCTACTGAGGTAGGTGCGCATTTTTAAACTGCATTATCATGGTGTTTAATTTTTTATTTTTAATTGGTGTGTGTAAGTTTGTATTCAAACGTTTTTAGCAATCTACTTAGTTATTATTACAACCGTATCATCGTCACTTTTTTACATTGCAAACGGTTTACTGACGAGAATGATAAACTGGGGTCCATTAAAGAATTGCAACCTTTCTGCCAAAGTGAAAGCTAAGTTGAATGTTGTTCTAGTGACACCAGCAAGTGGATATATCCATTCTTTCTTGCCAGCTTGAAGACATATAATCTGCAAGTTGAGTTCCTTGAATGAGTCAATTGCTATCTTCACTCCCAATCTCCCTGCAGTTAGCTATCTTTCCTGGTAACTCCCAACTCCCACTTCCTTACCAATATGGCTGATGTTGCAATAAATTAAGGTGTAGAAGTGGATACTACATAAGCTGCTTCATTAGATAACAAGCAGCAATGGTAGCTTGATCAAAAAAAAATATTTTTTAAATTATATGAAAGTTTGAAATATAAATTACTCACACTTAATTCATGTTCTTTTTATAAGAAAATATTACTTTGCATCACATCTAATAAGTGAACATTATAATCTGTTCAAACTCATAGCAGATTTCGTTGTATTGTTGTTGTTGTTGCGCCAGTATGTCAACTCATATTACTGACATTAAGAACGTTTCTGATCATTAGAAATAATGTTTAATATCGTTAGAAATGATTGATTGATCGAAGTCCCAGAAAAAAAAAAATAAAAGAAAAAATGAGATGGCCCTACTTAATTTTCCTCTCGTGCGCAAGATCACCCTATTATTTAGATTACTACAAGTCTAACAAAGAATACTGTTGTTGAAAGTTATTTGGGTTTTCAATGTAGGACAAAATCTCTTAAAATACTCCATATTTTACAAGAAGGAAAATGATCTTTAATCTCACTATTGATATCATGTGATCAAATTTAAAGTTACTCGCAACAAAAGATTGTCACAAATAAACACATTTCTTGTAGTTGCACACAAAGTTTTGAATATAAATTAAACCCAACAAACTCATACTAAATAATGTCTCAAATTATTAAGATATCCCAACGGGACTCCAGCTTTAATTGGGGTTGTTATATGTTGTAATTAAACCAGCTTAATTATGCTGATGCAGGAGACGAGACACAATCGCATGATTTGCATAATATATCCTTATCGTAAGTGTGCTCTAATGAAGCATATATGCACATGCATGGGGTATAATTGTTTTAATGTAGTTTGCAGCTAATAATTTAATTATTCATGTCGACTCAATTTATGGTGCAAAATCTCAAACCAAATGAATTAATGAGTGAAGGACCAATCATGTTGAACTTAGCATAAGAACCAAAAATCTGTTGGCCGCGTTTGGTGTACTATATGCATTCTTCGTTTTGTGGAAATGAGCATTCAATTAATAATATATTTGTTTTTTTTTATTTTTTTATTTTGGGTGTTCTTAAATGTCATAGATTATTGGATGTATTAAATCTCACGTGGTTTATGCGCTTGTGCATATATCATGTGTTCAAAGCCTATGTGTATATATATAAGTAATTTATAATTTGATTTTAAATATAATTAATTATTGCGTGTTGATATTGTTATACACACGCACACTTATATGCATAAAAAGAGAAAGAATACACGATTTAAATTATTATTTTGAATATTTTTGTATGTTTTATTTACATTTGTAAATTATGAAAAAATAAATAAGAAAGCAAAACGAACAACACTTAATACAAAAAAATTGTCAAAGAACTTACCGGTCTTGTGTAATTTTTATCTATTAATAATGAAATTAACTTATTAACTGATGAATGTTAGTTTGTTTGTTAATTAATATTTTTTGAGATATATAATGATGTATTTGGTGGCCTCACCAAACCAGAGAAAAAAAAATGCAAAACGTGACTTAATAGCACTTTCCATTCTAAATGGAAAGATACAGTTTTATTAATTATTACTTCCCCTACACAAAATCAATAAACTCAATATAAATAGAAAACCCAATTAGGTGAAACGGGTCTTTGAATCGGGTCGGATTCAGAACCAAATTTGGCCCATTGGCAGGCATATTGTGTTTGAGGCCACCCGACAAATACCATCGAATTCGAATTTGCCATGAATTTGTAACTAGTTTAAAACACGTCATGTCCATTGACAATGAGATCTAACTTATTGACAAGTCAAAATTCTAAAATGAATAAATTTCACATTTGATCCCGTAAAAGTAAGAAATTTTATTTGTTATACTTTCACTTGCAGGGATGGCAATAAGATTGGCCAAATCTCGATATTTTTAATGATTTGAGATGGTTTCATGTGAAAGTGTGGTTTCAAATGTTGATTTACGAAGATGAAAGTAACAAATGAAGTTTATGACTAGACCTAGAAATTGATCAAATTCAAACTGGGTACCTCTAAAGGATGCTAACATAGTGATTTTATTGTTGTCACTGTAAAAGCGCACGATTTGTTAAGCAAAAGATGTTAGTATTGTTTTCCCTTACATTTCTTGTTCTCACATTGTTTTGCTCTTTTGATTAGTTGCAATTGATTTGTTATTATACAAGTGATTGAGCTTTGTGTTCGGAAACCTGTGCAAAATCAACACAAAATATCAAGATTCAATGGATTGAGTTGTGCAACAATTTGCATTTTATTTCGATGATTCTAAATATCTCGAAGATTAAATGAACTTTTTTTTTTTTTTCTGAATTAGTCAAAAAGACCCAAGAATCAACAATTGATTCTTGTCCAACACCACCACCTAGTCAAAATGTAAGGGCTGTGAATTTAGGGACACGATGTATTCAATGCAGAGTTGTGGAAGTGAGGAAGTTTTCTTCTACTCTTCTTATTTTCTGTAGCAACAAAGAACTAATACTTATAGGTGTAAAATTCTATACATTTGGTCATTGAATATGCTCTAAACATTGGTATTAAAATTTAATTAAAGGAAAAAATATCTTGTAAACGTTGGATAACACTGGGATTAAATTTAGATTTACCTGTTTAAAAAAACAAGCTTGTTGGGTTGGAAAAGTTGAATTGAACAAAACCCCCCAAAATTGTAAAACTTGGGCTGGGCTAATATACAATTTTCTTGTGCATACGGGGGAAATCCGCCCATTATATTGGGTTGGCCTAGGTCAATGCTCACTTGTGCACAACTTTTGTCAAGCCATAACATGCTCATTTTGAAGTCATTCGGCGGGAATTGTCTAATGTTGGTTTCCATTTTTCTGTGGTACAAGAAAAAGTTTTGAGATGCATATATATACACAACCATCGCCGTACATTTCAAGAAGGTTTTCGAACAAAAGAAGAGTTTAGATTCAAATAAGAAAAAATGTCATTAGACTTCTTTGGTTTCAATGCAATAGGTTTAAAGTCAGTCAAATTATGAACTAAATTTAAAATAATAAAATTTGATTTATAGATTTATTGGTTGAATTATACTCTATGAACCAATAATTTTTGTTGTAAGACAAGGATTCTACTAGTCACATTGAGAACCTTGCAATTTGCTGTTCAGTGTTGTTGTATGACTTCTTGACTGTGCACCATAAGATTAAGCCAAATCTTATACGAGTAGCTCCACTCTATTCTCATATATATGAATTTATAAAATGTGTGTTATTTTATATACATTATTTGCAAAGACTATGAATTCATAAATAGTACAAAACTCATCTTCACAAATATCGATAGCTTAAACACTCTTCTCTATTTTGACTCATGTATCGAGTGCTTCAGTATTAATGTCAGCTACATTCTTACACATGAATCTACGTCATGGGATCTCCAATCACATAGACTGGATTTTCATTGTTATTGATCTTTTATTAGCCTAAGTTCCATATTTCTTGCAGTTTAAAGAAATATAATTTTTTCCCGTTGATTTAGTTAGAGGATCGGACGAATTTAATTTTGGCTTCCAAAAATGAATGGAAATCATTCATTCTCTCAAACATGTATACTTTCTGATATAATATCGTATCCAAATATATTTTAACAATAATAATCGTCATTCCATAATAGATAGAAGAGACATCTTTAATCGTTAGATGAGGAATATTGAATAAGAGTTTTTTTATTCAATTAGCCTAATCTAGAGTTATATACTCTGATTTCACGATAAATTTGACAATAATTTTTTATTTGGTTGATTTTTGTGCCATTGCACATTCATTAAAATTTGAATTACTAGTGGATTTTGTCTCGTTTAGATTAGATATTTAATTTATATCATTGTGTTCTTCAAGTACAATGTAAGTCTTCTACATGGATTTTGGCATAACCCAATTCTCTTAATGATATAGATTTAGTCTCGGCATTAGTCCTGTTATAATATAGAATATAGAACCTAGCTTTAATGCACACTATGAACTCAGAAAGAAAATAATGTCATTCTAAATGAATTAAATATAATTCTTCTTCTCTCACTATAAATGCATAACTTTAATACACAAAACACCTTCTGCATTCCACAATATTTCCATCTCAAACAGATTTGTTTAACTTCGCATTCACACATAAGCAAAGAAAATCTGCACCTCTAATGGCTCCATAAACAGAATACGATTAAACGGGATTCACATTTGCAACACGCATGCATTGTAAACAAAATATGGTATAATAAAGTATGGAATCGGTGCAATTTGGTTTTTAAATGGGCACATCATTAACATATACAGATATATGCAAATTACACTCATGTAACTTCCAACTAACAATGATACCATTTCTATTAAATACTACTTCGTAACTACAATGTATGATTTTTATGCTAAGATGATTGCCTACATTTAGTAGGCTTCAAAATAGTAGTAGTAATGCATACATATAAAGGCAAAATGAATTATAATTCAATTTATGCACATTGGCAATGCAAATTAAAAACATACTAGAAAGTATATCAATAAATACTTAACAATAAAGCTTTTAGTCAACAAAATGTTTTGTGAGATCTAACAGAGTAACAAACTTGCCATAGCATTTAGTTCATGTTGCATGTTAGTGACCCCGCACAAACTTTAATGAACTAGAAGTCCATAACATAAAGGTAAAATGCAAGCAATTCACATACATACACACACACATACTTATATAAATATTATTTGTATCAATTATCTTCGTTCAAAACAAATCATAAGCGAACATGGTTGCAACAACTCCAATAAATCATTTCTCCAAAAAATAACTAACCATAACTTCGAAGAATATTGATTCAGTCACTTGCTTAGAGATAATTTTGAAAAACGAATCGAAAATCAACATACCACTTGATAAGTGGCAAAGAACGGTTGATCAGTTCAAACCTCAATCCAATAATAACATAGATGTTAGTAGCCTTTGTAACTTCTTTACCCAACTTCCACATTTAATGCTACTAGTCTCATATAAGTACCATTTTTTTCATTTTGTGATTAAACACACCATATTTTATAATTTATATATCAACCTACTAAATGAAATGAAGGAAAATCCATCCTAATGAAGTAGTACTGAAATCAAATTTGGCCCTTCTCAATTTTATTGATATCCTTTAAAACAGTTGTTTAATGTATGGGTCCATTGCAATCATTCTCCAAATTTAGTATTCAAATGGAGATCGGATCGATCTAGAGCACAGTGATTGGCATGGCCAACTTTTGGAATTACAATTGCATAGGATTGTGATTGATTGCAAGATTTGTGATCATAATATCAAAATCTCCCAAGCTCATTGAATTAATGATCATGATGTCGCAAATCGACCAAGATTGATCTGACTAAAGCCAGATCGATCGTCAAGACTGCAAGATTGATCGAAATGATGATTTGGAGTAGATTCTTTCCCAGTTTGTTCAAGATTGAGAATTCATTGAAGATCATAGTGTTTTGGGTTGTTTTTACATGGTTCACATAAGTAGGTTTTGTTGAATTCTGACATACACCATTATCCAAATTTTTATGCTTTAGGCCACATGTTGTTGGTATCAGAGCCGGCTGTATCGGATTCTAATCCAGTGACTAGTCTAGGTACCAAATTCTATCATTTTCGTTACTTTTCCTACTTCCTTCTCTATCTTCTTCCTACATTTTAAAAAAAAATTAGTTTCATTTGAATTTTGTGATTTTCCATCAATTTGTTCCTGGTTGGTTGGTGAATTGTGAGAGTTCAGAAAAGTCAAAAAAGAAGAAAGAAAAAAGAAAAAACGTGGAGAAAAAAAAATTGTGCAAGAAAATTGAACAAAAAAAGAGAAAGAGTAGTGATTTTTGCAAGAAAAATTGTTGTGGAAAGTTCCTTAGTTGATATAAAACATTGGAAAATAAAAAAGATTGAATATTGAGTGAAATTCATGGGAGAATGAAATTTTCTATTGGAAATTCCTAACGGTGATCAACTTGCCCTCTTGTCGGAGTGATTGTACATCATGTGTTGAGCTTGAACGATCATATATTCTTAGCCTTGATCAATCGCACCTCACTGCTTACCTTGGAATCCGTTCAACTTGATTTTGGATTGATCACATCGTATCTTTTTTAGTTATGATTGATCCAATTGTAACCGGATCAACCTACTAACCTATTTTTCAACCCAAATTGGTACTTTTGTGCTCGGATTGATGTTGTACCTCTAAATTTCATCCATTCACATACTTACACACTATTGGGGGATATGTCACTAGAATTTTTAGGGATTACTTGAAATTCCACGAAGCAGACACAAGATTTGAATTAGTAAGATTATTATTTGAGCATTTATTTATGTGATACAAAAGTGATAGGTAAGAAATGAGCAATTTAATCTTGCGAGGCAAGAGGACACTCACATGCACATTTCATGTTCCTTGCACTTTATATTACACATAATTTTACTATGTTGGGAGACTATAGATTCTACATGAAACAGTTGACGAAGACGTTGGTGAGCGTAACTTAGTGATTAAATAATTTGGAGGATTTATATGCCACCCCACCGAGCAATTCCTTGTCTCATAAGAATCAATATAAGGAGGAGTCGAGGCCTAAATCTGATAGGCAAGGAAGGTATGTAAATGATGCTTGTAGTGAAATTGTTGATGAATTTAAGGTTGGTGACATGCTTAGGAGAAATACATGGAGGAATTTTGAGGATGATGGTGAGTCATCTAGAAGGGTTGAACTTGATATTCTATCATTTATAGGACAAGCTGATCCAGATGTATATTTGGTATGGAAAGAGAAGGTTGAATTAGCCTTTGATATTCATCCATGTTCAAAAAAATAAAAGGCAAAGCTTGTTATGCTTGCCAATGTAAAATATGCTAAATATTAGTAGAATGAGTTTGTTTATAGCAATGGGAATTACAGAGGAAGTTAAGTCACCACATGGAAGGAATTGAATAGGGCAATGTAGAATAGGTATGTCCCATACTCCCTTGAATGTGAATTACGTACTAGGCTAGAAAACTTAATGTAAGAAGGATTAGTGTGGAAGCATATTATAATGAGTTGAAATATGCTTTGAGGAGAGGTACTGCTAATATGAGTGTTGAAGAAATAATGAATAGATTTCTCAATAGGTTAAATGATGACATTGTAGAGATTATGGAGTGTCGTAGCTATGAGGGCTTTAAGGATATGGTATTGAAGGTCATCTAAGTTGAGCGTAGGCTCAAAAGGAAGGGTGCTGAAAGATCTATATGATATGACCTTGATAAAAATGTTTAAAGGAGATCTCATGAGGATATTGATGGCACTACATTTAAGCTAATGAAGAAGGTAAATTGTACATATTTGCATTTCAATGGTTGTGACATTAGTAATGCTGCAGCCCATGAGAAGAATGAGTCGAAGTTGGACTTGTCAATGATAGAAGCATGCCATGGTGATAAAGAGAAGACTGCAAGGGATGTCCCTATCAAAGAAGAAGTTTGTAAAGTTGTGGATAAGTTGAATTTAGAAGACGAGGTCAACAGTAAGGATGTTGCAGATGTGGTATTGATGGAATATGGTGATGAGGTGTTGAGTAAAGATACATCTACAGATTTTGTGGAGAAAAGTGATTGCTGCCATGTTGAGGAAAATACTGCATTTTGTAATTCTTTAGAATTAGTTCATGAGAGCTCATTGTGTGAGGAAAATTAATGTGAGCTAGAGCTATAGAGTGAAAATAAGGTAGAAGAGAATGAGGGAAAAGAAAAGTAGAGAAAGAAAGAAGTAAAAGAGTACAAGAAAAACGAAAATGAGCTGACAAACATAAAACTTGAGGAGAGTGCTTTAAAATTTAAATGGGATTTGATGGTTTGTGATGAGAGGATTATTTTCATCGGCCCATTATATTGTCCTATATCTTTGTTGATTTTTTTCTTGCAGGATTATGAAAGTTGTGAAAAGAAGTTTTTCGTGAAATTTTCAACTCAAGCTAATCAAGTTCTATATACAAAAGAGTTGGTGAATCCATATGAAGTGACGCCATGGAAAATGGTAAGCTATCACCAGAGTAGTATTGGATCAACTTGCTATTTGAAGGAGTTGCCTAGTATTCTATTGTTTGCTAACCTTGGTATTAGGGATGACTTCTACTTGAAGAGTTTAGCATTCAATTTTGAACCTTTGAGAATGAATAGAGTGAATGGAGTTGTGAATTTTGCGTGTGTAATTCTTAGTGATATGCATGGTTGTACTCACAATTTGAGATCTTATAGCTCATCATGCATATGTAAGGTTTAGGGTGAATCTTACATGACTTCAATGTCTGTTGTGACATCTTGGTGGATTTGAGGGAGTGTGTGGCATCATGCATGCATTTGACTTCTTGAACACTTTACAAATTCCATACTTATTGTAGGACCTAAGCGTAATGAACTTTATTCTTTGGGTGATTATTGTTTGAGTAAGTTCTATACGCCTTATTCTATGCATGCATTGTGCATATCATAAAAATGGTGGAATTTTGGCAAAATAATATTAGGCTAAAGAAATTTATGAGGTTTGTCTTTAATCTAGGCTTAAGAATTCGAAGTGTTGAATTTTCTATACATGACATGCTAGAGCATATAGATTATTATGAGGTTGTGAATTCAATGTCACTACACATGCTCTTAGATGAGTTAGTATAGGCATTACGTATATTGTACATAAGTGCATAATTTGTGATGTGTATGATGCAAATGGAAATACTAGAGAGCTATGTTCTCATTTATGTGAGCAATATGTGATTGATGATGGCATGATGATGTGCATTGATGTGATTGATTAC
Organism: Avicennia marina; assembly: GCA_019155195.1. Lineage (NCBI taxonomy): Eukaryota > Viridiplantae > Streptophyta > Magnoliopsida > Lamiales > Acanthaceae > Avicennia > Avicennia marina. The sequence continues at coordinate 12,057,582 of CM032754.1, read as the reverse complement.
TGATTATTTAAATTTAAAGTGCATTGTCATGAGTTGATTTCTTGTGATTATGGTGTTGGAAAGGTTGGATTGCTAGGATACACTTGTACTGACTTGTGGGAGCACATAAGTGTTACCAAGAATTGACTAATTTTGTAGGAGTATTTCTTTGGGAATGATGAAGTTGTAGCTAGAAAGAGAAGATTGAAAAGGGTCCTAAGGCATGTGTTTGAGCGACGACGTAAACAATGGTCAAGAAGTGATCTTATTTGGTGGGAGCATAAGTTTTCCCTCAAAACAATTAAAGAGCCTTTCTACATCACAATATTTGACCTAGGGATTGAGCTATAATCTAGAGAGATGGTCTTAGCATGCAACTTGAAGAAGTCCACAAGAGTTCACATGTTCACAACAAAGCCAAGTTGCCAAACCAAAGCATAATATTATACTATAATATTTCTTACTGTGAATTTTATTTTGTAGGTAACAAGAATCTTAATGAATTGAGAAACACGAGGAGGGAAATGATGTGAGCACTAGGTCGCTTTAATTTTATAAAATTTGAAATCAAATTAATATTTGAGATAAATAATAAAATTGAGTTTAAGAAAATTATCTAAATTCAAATTTGAGTTCGATTAGACTCCAAAGTTTGTTGAGCCTAATCAAGTACAAGTCGAGTAGCTTGCCTTATTTACACTAGGATTGATTGTACTAAGCTTGGATCAATCCAAAGCAGAAGGATTGACAAAGCTAGCTTTTGGAATTATGATCACAGGATTTGTGATCATAAATGTTAGAACTTTCTAAGTTTACTGGATTTACAATTTTGATGTCCCAAATTACTAGGATCAATCTGACTAAGGCCTAATCGATTGCTAAGACTGCCAGGTCGATCAAAACATTAATTTGGAGTAGATTCTTTCCTAGGTTGTGTAAGATACTCTATCAAACTTATTTTATTTTCTTCAAAACTTTTATACATGACTTTAGAAGTATTTTAGCCCAAGTTAGGATTATAAATAGAGGGCATTCTCTTGGTAGTTTTATGAATGAAATTATCTTCTTTGGTTTTCTATAGAATTTGAGTGCGCCTAAATTCTTGTGATTCCAAATTTTAAATTCTAAGTTGAGTTATTCTAAGTGTTTCTTGAATTAATACGTAACGTATCAGTTAACTAGTCATAGTAGTTGTGGTCGTCCTTTGTCAGAGTTCATTAAAGATTGTTGCGTTTTGGGTCGTTTTTACACGGTTTGTGTAGGTAGGTTTCATTGAGTTCTAGTATATGTTATCCAAATTTTTACGCTTCCGCCCACGCATCAGTTATATATTCAAGTAGCCATCTCTGTGCTAGCAACTACTCTAGTATGCAAACTCCATAGATTAAGTTTATGAAGTATTTCCTTATTACGAACTATTACTTGAGTATAAAATTAACCAAAGTACACCACATCCATGACTATCAACCAAAAATGACAATTTACACAATGTTAATGCAAAGAGATTCAAAAACAATATATTGTTATAATTTTAGTTGATAAATGCTTCACTTTAGCATCACAATTTCTCCTTCATTCTAATAAGGTGACACCTTATCAATTAAATTAATACTACAGAGGAACTAACCTTAAAAGTTTTGTACTAGGTATTGTCTACTAGAGTAAATATTCACAAATCATAATTAACCACATATGACAATACTCCATACAAACTTCTTTCTTTTCTACACACTAACTTTGAGGCATTGATTAGAAATTATCAAGTTAATAAAGAATAATAATTGCTACAAAGTAATTATTCTTGTAATATCTACATAGAAGCAATTAAAGTCCAAATTCATAAAAACAATACTAACACACCTCTTGGCCATTTGAATGAAACAATTGTATTTGAAAATATTAGTGCCACCTTGTTTGATTTGAAATACCCAAAGCCATGATATTTCGATGAGGGGCAATTCAATCACTTTGATTAGCACCGCAATTGTTTATGTTACTAAATATTCAGATGCTTATAACTTCTCTAATCTTTACAAGTTCTTCAAGTTTTCATTATTGGTGGTAGTGGAGTCTTAGGTATGTCATAAGTTGGAATGTTTCATAAATCAACACGGCATTCAAAGAAAGTGATTTGATGCCCGCATATAGGTCATCATCCATTAGATTTTATCATTTTAGAAAAATTTGTACAAGGCCACTGTGCAGTTCTCCAGCAACTCCATTTGTTCCATATAATAGAATTGCAGAAATACTAAACTCTGTTCAAATGAAAATTGGAGAATGAATGATGGTGGTGTTATGTAGCGGAGTACACAAAGGCTAGCTCAAGGTAGTCACATTACTTGATTATTGCTGGAAAATTGTCTATGTACAAAGTAGAAACAAGAGCCCAAAAACATGATGGAGATCAAACATTGATTGACGAAAACAAATAATTCTTGATTGTTGGGAAACTGCATAAAATCAACGCTATCATGCCTAAAAACTCAAGAACATAACATAGCAGTACTTGCTAATCAACTTAGTGAATATCAAAGCCAACTGTATCATAGAGCATTCCGAACTAGATTATCCATTCAAATTACCAAAGTAATTTCAACATTCAACACTTGCAGTGGAAATAACAATACTTAACAGCGGAAATAAAAATAATCTATCTATTACATTCATGGATGGTCTTAAGAAACTAAATAAAGATCAAATCAGCATCCTAGTCTAGTGTCCATGCTCTCGCATCTACCATCCCCATGTTTGGTCATGTGCACTAGCATCCTCTGCAAAACATAATAAATAAAGTCGTGAGCACCTAAACGCCTAATAAATGGTCATTTGCCTTTTATTAGGATGTGAACAAATCAAAGCATTCAATCATATTCAAACATTTGTGTAAAATTTGCAAAAATATAATAGTTGGAAATTCACAAGGGAATCATCCCATATTCACATCACTTAGCTCATTCCTTAGTATGCTAGAGTATATAAGCAGTTGGATTATCATTTTCCTGATCAGGTCCTTAGTCATTTACTTCATCTAAGGACGGTTTTGTCTCACTTTTAACCCCAATTGAGTAGGTTTTAACCCAACCTTTAATTTCGATTGAGTGGGTTTTGTCTCACCTTTAACTCTAGTGGAGTAGATCTTGTCTCACCTTTAACTTAGTTGAGCGAGCCTTACTTCAACCTTTAACTCTGGTGAGTGGGTCTTATCTCCTTACACTATTCTTATTGATCCCTACTGTACTTCTTAATAATCCAATGTATACGATTAACATATTTGAAGCAATTTTAAACACAGTTGCATAGCACTTGTTCACATTTAAAGGCGTTTTTGGTTAAAATAGTGTAAACCAAACATGCCAATTTACACATATTGAACATGAATTTATTTGAGAAAATGTTTTGGAATAAGTTCAAGAACACAATTTTAAGGAGTATTCTAAAGTAAATTCCCTCATGAATACAAAATTTCTAGGAAGTATAATTCATTTGAAAGGTAGTTGCAAAAGTTTGTAGGGTGAACCACTTTCAACAATTTCATGAAAATATCTTATTTAAAAAGGCAGTTAAAAATTTGCAGATAAGCCACTTACATAATAAAGAATTTATTTAAGAAATAAAATCACTTCCAAAGGTTGTTGTGGTAAAATATTGTAGATAGCCACTCGTAAAAATTTCATTAATGCGGTAAAGCAATTTTTAAGGCAGTTATATGAAAAAACTTGCAGATAGACCACTTATTCTTACTTAGCTCTCTTAGGTTCTAGTGTCCTCAGATATTATCTCTTGATTACCTATTCGATCACATACATAGTTCTTATTTAGTACTTGATATGTCTAATGATGTATGCTTATCAATGTTTAATGTGTCTTATGCATTCGTGCTTTCTTGAGTCCTTTCAATTATTATCCCTTGTATTTTATTATATCTTATCCAGTAGGTTCAGGCTTAATTTGATACCAGTTTCAAAAAGTTCAGATAAATTTCTTCAAAATACATGTTCTGCTTAGTGTTTGCAATTAGTTGCTATGACTGCGACACCCCTTTCTGTAATTGCAAAGTTGGCATCCTCATTTGCAACACGTAACTACAGAACCCATTAGAAATTCCGTAATTTGTCCAATGATCATGAGGTCTTAGTTCACAATCGCGCTAGTGGTTGTGGGATGTTCTGGAGTTCACGTTGATGAGACCACGACTGCACCAGATGGTCCCGCAATTGTGATGTCGTGCCTTGCGATTGTGCCCGCCAATCACAGTTTGATGCAGAGTTGTGTCTGGCTTTGGTTCACTCATTTTTCTTGTTTTAGTCTATTCCAAAGCATGAAACTCAATTTTGCTCAAAGTCTCTAGGTCCTTAACCATGTTTTGATAGATTGAAACTCACAGGAATCATAACCTATGCGTTTTCATGAGTTTGGAAGTTCAAATACACATTTTTATCCGATTATGCAACTTGGTTATACACAGCTCTATGTATCTTATACATAATCCTATGTTCTCTACGTACTTCTCAATCAACTAGCATGCTTAGGCCATTAAAATTTGTGCATTTGAGTGACTATAAGTATACAATGAGTGTTCTATGTGTGTACATGAATGATAGACAATTTGGTATAGAATTTATCTCAAATTCGTACACGAAAAGAGTCGAAATTCCTCTTTCATCACTTTGGCCACCGTCACTATTCCTAAGGTTGAAATAAGGGTTTTCAACCCTTAAACTTCTCTATTTATACCTTAGGTGGTTGCATATAATAGAAATTCCTAATAAATTATATCCTTAAAAATAAATGGCGCCTTATCGGCTGAATTTTTCATATTTTGGGCCTTATTTTCTTATTCTAAATGCTTGAAAATTATTTTCCACGAATTAACAAGTTATTTGGCAAAATTTCGTCACCTAAAAATGCCAATTTTTCATCCTAGGCTTCCTTAATCGATCTTTAATAATTTTACTGAAATTCCACAAAGTTTTGGCAACATAATTATAACCAACTTCACAAAATTTATGAGAAATTTTCTTCATAATTTCTCCAAAAATTCGGGATAATACAAACGCCAAACAAAAAGATTTAATAGTTTGAGTCATGCAATAATTTGCACTGTCCTTAGAAATAATTTTGAGCATATGAAATATCCCTAAGATTAAACAAACTATCTTTTCATTGTCTAACTGCAGCACCTAATCAGAATGTAAGGTATATGAATTTAGGCACACAATGTATTCAACGCAGAGCGACTGGAGTAAGGAAGAGTTTTCTTCTACTTTTCTTATTTTCCATAGCAACAAAGAATTGATATTTATAGGTGTAAAATTCTATACGTTTGGTCATTGAATATGGTCTGAACATTGGTATTAACATTAAATGAAAGGAAAAATGTTTTGTAAACATTGGATAACGTTGGGATTAAATTCATATTTGACTGTTTTTTTCTTTAAAAAAAGGCTTATGGGTTGGTGGGGGACTGAAAAAATAAATGAACAAAGCAGAAAAATTGTAGAACTTAACCTGACTCTTTCATACGGCAGGGAGATGACAAACCAATACGTTAACTTGTTCCCAAACAATATCCAGTGGTGCTCAGCTGTTATCAACACGTCCCACCTTCTCTCTGCAGTTAAATTGTTCAATGCTGGTTTCCTTTTTCTATGTGGGATACGAAAAACTTTTGAAATACACGCATATATACAACAGTTTGCATATTTGAGCAAACACAATAATTAATTTGCATTATATTTTTATATTTTATTTTTATTGCTGTCACCCATACCTTTCTATTGATTTTACATATAACGCTTATTAATCTATTTATGCCTAGAATCTTATTACCTTATCAACACTGTACTTCACAGTTTCTAAGTTCTTGCAAATAGAGAAAATCATAACTTTAATTATGTATCTATACCATATAGAATATTAAGATTTTGTGTCTCTTTTAGTTGCACGATAGTGAATTTATACTTGATACAATTACCATTAATTTATAATAATTAACTATATCTATACTATAGTATCTTTACTATATTGTTAAGGGTTTGGGACAAATATGAGGCATGATTATTTATTCGGTGTCAGTCAAGTCTCTATTTTTATTTGCTTGAGATGACGATGACTCTAGCAAAGCCTCGAAAGAAACATTGGGGAGCTGGTGGCTGAGGTGGCGGCCGTAGTGGCTGCCTGCCGAGGTGGTTGTTTCAATTTTGTATTGCCTTCTGCACCTATTGTATATGTTATGTTATGTTAAAAAATGTTCGTCTTTTAGCTATTAACTAGAAGTGCAACATTAGATATAGAAGAAATATTTGCTTTACCATATAATATAATAAATGTTATCAGTACATGACCATGCCAATTGTCATGATAGTTTTTATGAGTTGAAAATAAAATTACATTATAAAGAAATGCCGTGTGCAAATTGCTAAGGTAATTGAAAATTATATTGTAACAAAATGGGTTGGGGCAAGTACGACGACAAATTTTTCAAGGTACGTGCCTATGGCAACTTTTCCACAGTTGTTGCCATATGTAGGGAAAAATATATTATAAATAAAATATCGAGGCAATTACTATGGTAAAACTTCCACCACATGATGCTGTGGCTAGTTTACCATGAAAGTTTCCAGCAATGAATGAAAATTATATTATAATAAAAACCATTGTGGCAACTTTGCCAAAGTCGTTTCAATGGGCCTAACAATATTATATAATAAAAAAACCACCATGGCGGCAGTAGTTGCAAATTGGCCATCGCATCTAGTCGTGGAAACTCTGTTATTGTGCTTGAGAGCTGATCAACTTTGTAAAATGGTTGTTGTGACAAACGTTGAGGCTAAATTTTTACCTTGGTAACCTTGGCAAATTTGCCACAATCAACGCCACCAATTAGACAAAATTACGAGTGATAATTTCTTTTGTCAAAATTACCTCAAATAGTCTAAAGATCATATCTTAAAAAGCTAGCCTACCTTATCGTTTCAAATTGATATTTTCTCATTATATACGTACACACACACACACACACAGATTCCTCAACATCCAACTCCCCCACATCCACATCCACCTCGACCCCCCAACATAGCCACCTTTGTCTCCATCCCCACAGCCACTACCATCATAGTCGCCAATGTTGCCGTCGCCACCTCAATGTTTCTTTGGAATTTTGCAAGAGTTGACGCTCCACAAGCAAACAAACATAGAGACATGATTGACACTGACGAATTAATCACGCCTAGTACGTAGGCAAGCCCGTAACACTCTGTAGCTTTAGTGGCCACTCTATCCATTAATCTACCATGTCGTATGTTTATGCAAACTTGATGATGTTTAATTTGTGTGGTCCTGTGCCATCTTTCATTGATCAAATTCCACCACTTGTCCTTTTCTTTTGCTAATTTACGTGACATATGCTTGACACTTACAAGTTGGTTGAACGACAAAAGTATTAGCGAAAATACGCTTAAACTTGATTATGAAAAGGCAATCTTTCACGCACATATACGTGTATGACACAGTTGAAAAGACATACATTTTGTATTACACTTATATAGGCATAACAATTATAACATGAATAACAATAGTAACATGAATATCAATGACAATAGATAGACAGCCACACAAGTCACAAAATAATTCTTCTGTTGGTCATAACAACTCAGCAGCATAGAAGTTTTAGACTTAATTAAAAAACACATAAAAGAGATAATCCAAAACCCACTAAACTAAAAAGATAAACCATAAACTTAGGCCCAAACAAGCCCTCAAAAGCTACTATTAGCCCTAAAAGGTAACCCAAACAACCAATCACAATACCTCAAACAAGTCCAAAGATGAAAAAGCACCCCATATTTATTACAAAATTAGGTTTGCAAAGTTCTGGACTTCAGAACGACAATAATGTGCCAAGAAGGCATATATGGCCCAGTAGCATTAGGAGGAGCCATGCTAGCGCGCTTGGACCGTGGTCAGTAGCAGTCATGACAGCATTAGAGAAGCTGCTCACGAGCAAAATTTCATATATGGTGGAGCGCAACTTCGTTTGGGATAATGGTCTTTAGGAGTTGCTTCCATTCGGTGTGGACAAGCTAGGAGAGGTGGCAATCTTTAGCATGAAGGGTCTGTCTTGATTCTGGATGGAATAAGTTCAAGGAGGTGTCGAACTGCTAGTAGACACTCATGCAGTGGACAATGACTTGCGTAGAACTTTTAGGTGGTGTGGATAAGGTTATCTGTGGTGGCACTTGAACCTTTAAGATGGGCTATGTCAGTTGTGTGTTTTGATTTCTGAGAGGGTAGTTTAGGGTCGAGAATTAGGAGATTTATGGTAGAAACTGTGATTTTGGCTTTGATTTAGGTGCTAGCTGGGGTTTGCTTGATTAGTTGATTTGGCCACTAATTAGGTTCGGGTATTTTGAAAGTTAGGGTTGCTAATTTGAGGATTTGAGTTTGCTAATTTTGGACCTTTTTTTTTTTTTTCTAAATTGTTTGAGGCGCTACGTTCGCATACAATGGTGAAATGTTGGGGATCTGTTGCCACAATAGAGAGATGAAAATGGTAATGACCAAACTATAATTTCCAGAAAAAAACCTACTCTGACGCCACATTAGAAAATAGTTTGAAGAATTGAATGGTATTGTATTGTATTGATGAAAATTCTATCTTAGTTTATAAGTAGAATTAAAATTCTATAAGATTCTAAGTATAATGCTAAGACTGACATAATACTACTCTTATCAAATGAAAAACTAAATATACCAAAACACACATACTAGATGACAAAATACAACTATTCTTTAACATTCTAATAGTAAGGTTCAGACAGTGAAAATTAAACAAAAGAAAACTTGAAACTTGGTTTATTCTCCTCTCACATAAGATTTTGGCACCAATTTAGGTGCTAGATGGTATTTGGTTGATTGGTCGATTTGGACACTTACTAGGCTTGGATACATTGAAAGTAAGAGTTGCTAATTTGTGTACCTTCAATTTGGATACAATGGTAGATTGTTGGGGATGTGTGCACAATAGAGAGATGAATATGGTTACCACCGAACTATTATTTTCAGAAAAAACGTACTCTGATCCCATATTGGAAAATAATTTGAAGAATTGAATTGTATTGTATTTTATTGATTCAAATTCTATCTTAATTTATAAGTTGAATAACAATTCTATAAGATTCTATAAATATGACGTTAAAGTTGACATAATACTACTCTTATCAAATAAAAAACAATATATAGCTAAACACACAAAGTAGATAACAAAATAAACATATTCTTTAATATTCTAATAGCAAGGATTACACAATGAAAATTAAACAGAAGTAAACTTGAAACTTGGTTCATTCTCCTCATCACATAACACATTTGACCAAACATTTTTTATTATTTCACCTAATAATAAACCAGCAGACAATGACAGCACCTTGCAACTCGATTCTCAGTAGCTAGACAAATCAAGTGAGATGATCAAGTAATCATCTATTTCTTTTATTCATACATCGTTTCTAGTGTCTGACCACTTCGTGACATGCATGGTTGCTCGAGCTGCCTGCAATTTCAACGTTGTTATTGATCATATGAAATTGTTGATTGCTCTCTAGACTTTGCAAAGAGGGTGAAAAGGAAATACAAAACTCCCAAATTTATGCAGTTCTAATTTTCTGCTGAAATCTTTCAAACTAGTTTCATGTTTTTTCAACGGAAACTTATTTTTCTCCAAAAGCAACCGTTTTATTCGTATTGCTGAAACCAAAACACAAGCATTCCAAAAATAGGTGTCAAGAATAATTTTGTTCTTTTTTTCCTCTTACTTTATACAAATTTTAAGAAAAACACACTTAAAAATATATGAAATGATGAAAATGCCCGCGCGCACATAACACAATTAAATCTCCAAAGGCAATGCAATGAAAAATATTCAAAATTTTCTTTCTTTCTTTTGAACTCTTATTTAAATCTAATCCAAATGTGAGTGGTTGCCCTTATATTATTATTATTTGGTCTTCCAATGATCCATAACCTTACCTATATAGTAGCAATTTTAAAGGGATAAAATGCTACCCGCAAATTTGTAATAAAATCAATGAAGCTCTATAATTGGGACAGATACGTTGCGCTCAATTCATTTTAACACTAAAAACAAGGTATTCAAGTGTCGAGAGGAAATGAGCCAAGAATCACCCAATTTTCTTACCTCCTTTTCCCAGTCACATCGCATTGTAATAATGGCCAATATCGCTGTTTGGACTGCAGTTCCACCAAAAATCATTCCAGCCCATATGCCCTGAAACATACGATTCAAGAATCGTGAAAGTCAAAAATGCATTATAATGAGTTATTCGGAAAAATAAAGTGATAATTAATTGGCAGTAGTATTATAATACACATCCACCACATGTAATGAGAGAATTAACGCATTAATAACCAAAAAATAACATATCGAAAATACCATAACTCCTTGACGGAAAACCCATCCCATCAAAATTCCAAGTGGAACCCCAATCAAATAGTAGCAACCAAGGTTTATGTAGGCCACATATGACTGCCATCCAGAACCAACAGCCACCCCTTCAAAAATTTATCAAACAAAAACCATATGTTAAATTTAAATTTGGTATATATATCATGTCACCAAAATAATTAAGTAATACATATATTAATTCTTATAAATCACCTTATATCTACACGTACAAGTATCATGAATTGATTTACTTATTCAGCCCTTAAAATATCATTCTTTTATATAATAAATTTTATTTAGGCGGAATTTACAATTCCATTTCTTAATCAGTGTATTCCATTAATTGATATTATTTAAATATTAATACTTATAAGAGACAAAATGTAGATGAAAGTGAAAGATTTAATTATACTAATTACCTGAAAGAATAGGTTGAACACTGTTGAGGAGAACTGTAAAGGCCAAGAGAAGAGAGAGGTTGCTAACTGCTTCTAGGACTGGTTTGCTGGTTGTAAAAATTAGAGCAAATTCATTGTGGAATAGCATTATGAGCAGCCAAAAAATGAGGCCAATCACTGTGGATTGTGTCACGGATACTAAGGTAGCAAACTTGGCTCCTTTTCCATTGCCTGCTCCCAGTTCATTTGCCACCCTCACTCTATATATATAGACATAATTAAAATAACAAACAATTTGTCATCATAATTGAACACCCTTCAAATTAATAATTGGATGAAGAAGACAATAATGTGGGGAGTGTGTAAACCTAAACAATTGATTGTGGTGCACGATTTTAGTGGTGTGTGTGTGTATAGTTGTATTTGTTGAGAATTGATAGAACTTTTCATGACCAATTAGTGCTTAAAGTAAACGATTACATTTTCATTAAGCCAACAAGCATTTTTTTTTATATTTAAGTTATTAACAGTGAGCCTTGGGCCGGCTTAAACCGTCGGCCAATCACCTTTTTGGATGGGACTGTGGTCTAGATTATTTTTCAGAAAAAATAAGAAAATTTGTAATAATTTTAGTTTTTGACAATTATCTCTAATAAGTTTGATTATTTGAAATTACTATATACCTCATTATATCCTTAGTATTCGAATAACAAAATTTATAATAGATGGACAATTGGATCTTTGAGGTTGTGATATATAAATATAAATCCCAACATTTCTACTAATTTATCCCAAATTCAATAAGATTATAATTTATTTTATAGTTGTTCGATTATGTACCTATATTTTCAAATAGAATTTTATGCTCAACAAAATCATATAGTCAAAATAAATAAAATAATATATCCAATTGTATCATCTCGCCCTATCTCAAAACCTTTGCCTCAGTATTTTAATTTCACCTAAATCGTGGGATCAAGGCTGACCACATTTTTGGAACCATTCTAGTACCATTAGCACCACCAATGTCACACTTTCGTTGGCAACCTTTTTCTTGTGCCATTTCTTTACTAGTGATTGTGTCTCTTTAGTTATCGTATCCTTTGATGGATCATTAATCATGCATGAGGTCTTGACAGTGACGAGGGCCGCCCAAAAATTCGATGCCCAGATTAAATTTTCCAGTTATTTTTACATTATTTCAAAATTTCTATACAAACTTTCTTTAACCAAAATATTCATCCAAGCATAACCTTAACTCGTACCACAACGTGTAGGGAAAAGCAATTATTCGGTACAGAGACACATGATTGTGATGAAATTAACTGTGACCAAGATATACCAGGGATCACGGAAATTGAAGTTGTGTTTTGGGGGGGGGGGGGGGGGTTTGTAATTGTCTTATAATGAATTGTATGTTTGGGAGGCGGATGATGAAATACATAATGTGAGTTATTTGAATTTGTATATTTATATATATATATATATATATATATATGTATGTATGTATAAAATATGTATAATAATAATTAAATGATATAATAATAAACAAGTTTCATAATTATGTTTTAGGGTATAAATATATATAAATATGAATGTACATATAGACTATGATTATGTTTTAAGATATAAATATATATAAATATGAGTGTATGGAGGTATACATATAGACTTTGATTTGATAGTAAATAGGTGTAATAAGTTAAAAATAATTAGTTGGTTATATATATAAGAGAAAAAAATTTTGAACTTAAATTTTGATTAAAATTTAATTAAATTATATATTTAACAGTGCAAACTCAATAAATTCGATGCAAAACATGGAAACATAGTGCCAATGAATGGAAAAAGAGACATTACCCAGTTCCAGCAAAAAATCCGAGTGGAATCATCAGTTCTAATCCATTGATGCTCATGCTGCAATGTTATAATAGGCAAACCACCAAATTTCATTACTAATTACACAAATTTTTTATTTAAAAAACAAAGACTTTGTTTGGACGCAAATTTTGTTGATAAGAAATTTGGCACAAAAAAATTAAGAATTGTTTAGAAGTGAGAGAGAGAAAGAGTCAAGAAGAATTATTTTGCTAAGTAATACCTTTGGAAGGATGGATTTTAATGGATGCATTTGCATCCAAACATTGCAATGGCAGTGTCTAGATGAATTAACACACACACACACACACATATATTTATAAACCCAAAAATGTTAAACAGGAAATTCGAATGTTTGAACTCAGTTCATCTGGACAAAAAATTAATGAAATTAAATTAATCAATACTCAATTGAAAAATGATAGGTAAATGCTTATTTTGCATCCTAATATTGTTGAGGGATATATTTACTTTCATTCATCTTCTGTGATATATTAATACAGCATATCTATTACCCTTAGTATTGAAAAGTAAGTCCACTATCTATTCCACAATGGAACTTTTTCCAATTTATTTTTGTTTTCATGTTCTCCTTTTCTATTTTCTATGCATAAAAAATGTAATAAAATGTAGTGTAATGTAACAATAACAAATAATAATATGCAAATTCTGTATAACTTAAATCTATTGGCTAGATTAATTACTTAAAATTTGAAAAATAAAACACAAATTAATTTAAAAATTTGAGAAATCTAATTCTGATGTTTCAAAAGCATGAATCTTTATTTTGTATATATTATGTAATTAACGCATCAGATATATTTTTTATGAGTAACAAAAACCTTAGGCTCTATTTGGATTAAAGGAGTTGGATTCGAAGAGAGGATTTGAATAATTTTTTTTTAAATGGTTCCAAATCGAAGGATTGAAATTCATTGCCATCACCTAGAATATAATTTAAAATAAGAATTAAAGAATTTAAAACGTTTAATCATCTAAACAAGTGTGAAGAATTTACTATTATGGATTTGAAATCCACCCTTTCAAATTCTTCTATTTAAATGCATCCTTATATCATTGATTACATATTATTCTTGGTTTATATTATATTATATTATATTATATTATATTGTGTTGTATTTTTTATATTTAAAAATACTTACAAGGAAAAGAAAAGAAACCACGGCAACATTACCAAATGGATAATGCATCAACGGCAATCTTGGCATCCTTGAGATTCCCAGTCATCACTATGAGTATCCTATAGTACCAATGCTCCAAGCTGTTCCATTTTGGGAAAAAAAATGATGGAAATTATTAAATTCATAAATATTCAACAACCAATTGCATAAATGTTCTAACTTCAATTATTGCTTATATTTTTATATATAAGTACCAAAACAAGGCCAATTTTCAAAGAAGAAAATTATATTGTTCACCGTTATATACTCTCATTAATTCAATGTGACAACATATTATTAACATTATTTTATGGGCTATATTAATATATTCAAAAATTTTCAGTTATAATCTAAAATTTCTTACTCAAGTCAAACTAATCAAATTATTAATATTGGGTGTTGTATTTCTACGTGAGAGAGGGTCTAGAATTAATATGTGTCACACTATTTGAAAATAATAAATTACTTCTTGAAAATTTGAAATACCTTGCCCTGGTCGCACAATGTAAGAGGAAGAGAACGTACCACAACATGACACCAGAAGAAACTGAGAGCTTGAGGAATTCCCACAACCCGGAAAACGCATCGGCGGAAAACCCCTTCCAGGTGCGAGGGCAGCCGCCGCACACGGTGTAACCAAACAACCCCAAGACAATAAGCCACCACGATATATTCAGCGTGAACGCGGTGCCCACCATCCCCAGCCGCATCTGGTGCACCAACAACCAGCTCAGAAGCACGTGCGCCACGAACGCCGACAGATTCACCCAAGCGATGACGCTGTTCTTCAGCTGGCTCTGCAAGAACCTCTGCAGGGGAAACTGGAAGGCGAAGCTGAAGTGCAGGGGGATCAAGCACACCGCCACCACCCCCGACAGCTCCGCCACGTCCGCCGGCTGCCCCAGCAGCTTCAGAAACGGCGTCGCGAAGAGGAAGAGTGGCAGCATCGCCACGCAGCACAAGAATAGAACTATCCACGAACGCTGGAGATAAGTTCCCAGCATGTAGTACTTCTTCGCTCCGTACACTTGCCCGCACAGCGTCTCCAGTGCACTCGCCATTCCAAGCTTTTTTATCGTGAAACGGAGAGAAAAAATAATAATAATAAATGAAAATTTTGTTTTATTTTATTCTTTTGCTTTTATGACCATTCAGCAAGATAGAACGCACCATGAGGCCAAAATCGAAGCCGATGATGACGTTACAAGCTATGGACACGGCGGCGAGCTCAAGGTCGCCGAGGTGGCCGGCGAAAGCTTGGGTGACGACAAGCATGGAATAGGAGGCGATGCGGCTGAAGATGGCGGGGCCGACTATCCGCCATAGCTTCTTTGTCTCAATCCAAACTCTAAGGCAAAGAGAGCTTTCTCTGTCCTCCTCTGCTTCCAAGTACTTTGTTTGGGCATCGGAAAATGAGTAGTTCAGCAATGGAGCTGACATATTATCTTCATTTTCATCGTTTCTGTTTGACATTTTTCCTGTTTGAGGTCAACCCTGAAACCCTCTTTATGGACTGGGCAAGAACAAGAGATAGTTTTAAAAGGGTTTCAAGGATTGCAAGAACATCTCACATGGGAGAAGAGTGTTGTATCTGTAACTCGTAAGAGCCCAGAAAGAATAACAAAAAATTTTGTGTGATTGTTAACTAAGAGCAAAAATGTTGGAAGGAGTGTGATACGTGGGGCTACTGCGTCCACAATGTATACCCGCAATCAATTTAGCCCAGCCCAACTCCTAGAGATGGAGAAAATGTCCCTGTCATCTTTCAACATGGGATAAGATTTTTTCTCCAACTTTTTTGTCGCTCCATACATCTAATCATATCCCTGCTCAATGAGGCAATCACTACTAAAAATCTGATTAATTGAAACGGCTTTTCAGTCGTTCCAAAAAATAGTTATTATTTGGTATAAATTTGACACGAATTTAAAATATTTATGATATTATACAAAAAGTTCGTTCCAAATCCATTCCAAATTAGAACAGTCTAATGAATTGTTCCAAGTCCGTTCCAATTTAGAACGGCAATATAAAGCCGTTCCAATTTGCCGTTCCAAATGTTGGAATGGCTTGCATTGCCGTTCCAAATATTGGAACGGTTTTATATTGCCGTTCCAAACTCTAATTTTTGTGTTCCAAATCTATTTCAAATTCGAACTTTGGAACGGCTTTAAAAAGCCGTTCCAATTTGGAAATTATGTTGGAACAGATTCTGGAACGGCCTTCTGACTGCCGTTCCAAATTTGACTCAGGAGTTTGGAACGGCTTTCTATTGCCGTTCCAAATTTCAAATTTCAAATTTGGAACGGCATTAAATGTTGTTCCAAATCCGTTCCAATGTTACAGATAAATTTTCTCCTTGCCGTCACTGTCATTGTCGCGACGATGAGAGCGCGACGGCGCGCCGTCCTCCCCCTGTCGCGACGACGGAGGACGACAGCGCGTCATTGTCCTTGCCGTCGCGACAATGGAGGACGACGGTGTGTCCAGAAATTTTTGGAACTACCGTCCTCCTCCGTCGTCGCGACGATGAGAGCCCAACAGCGCGCCGTCCTCCCCTCGTTGCGACACCGGTGGCAACGCCGAGTCCTTTTTCGATTTGGAACGGTATTTTTCCACTTAACGTTCCAAATCCGTTCCAAAATGTTAAATATATCTCCAAACAGACCCTCATTTTCATTCAATTCAAAAATTTCAACGTCCCAAAATTCTCTCTAACTTGCCAAACCGTGAAAATCGTCAAGTCATCGAAGCCGAATCTTGCTAATATTTGGTTCATGGTAAGCTAGTATTCTATATACACTACATTTCAAGGTAATATTCTTTCTTATTTTCAGAAATTTGGTTGAGTCTTAAATAGCATTTTCTCAATAATGTACTTGGTCTATGTTTGAGCTAAATTTCATTAAACAAGTGTTGTTATTATCCATAGTGAATGAAATGCTTAATTGTGCTTTAATGTAATAGCAAAAGCTTTGCTACATAAATTATGCATGATAAGTGTTTGATGAAATGTCTAAATGAAATTCAATTTATTTTTATACCAAATAACATAGAAGAATAGTAGTGGATAATGATATGTATATATTGAAACACTTTACAGTTGATTTGAAGCACATGTGCGTTGAATGTGTTCTCATTGTGCAGCCTTCCGAATTTGTTTGATGTTAACATGTTAAACTATGCCAAATAGCATTTCAACTTCAATGTTGGCTAGTCGTATCTATCATATTTGACATAATTTAGATGGTTATATTTTATACACAACTAATTCAGAGTAAATGTTGTAATCCAGTGCCCAACAAGAAAACACTGTTATGGAAGCAAAAACTACTTCAAATAGAAGAAAAACTGCTTATGGCTAAGGAGAAATGGAAGAGTGTGGAGGAGAGGTTTGAGTAAAATGAAGCACAATTAAATCAATTATTGAATTGGGTTAACGCAAACTACCCTTCAAGCTTTCACTCCTGGTAAGCCATCTCGGTCCTCGAATCAAGATGCAAATGATGATGATGATGATGAGAAGCTTGACTAATGTACCATGTCAATTAGAATTTTGAATCTTCCTCTTTATGTCATGTTATTGTTACAATACATTGTATATTTTGATTCTCGACTAGTTCTGACATTTGATTTCTGTGCAGTAATGGGCTTACGATATACATCGCATTGTATGCTTTTATTATGGTAGTTGAGCAAAAAGCAGAGAGGAAAAATATTTTTTACACAAGTTTGCCAAAGAATGTTTGCACAGAAAAACATCCGACAAGTGTCAGCAACTTGTGGAATTACGTCAAAAACGCTCCTTTTCAGTATGATACATTGTAAAAAAATGCATTCTACAACGCCATTCCAGAATAGCTATATCACAAAAACCCATTCGCAAAACGGAATCGTGCCAGACAAACAAACAGGGTCCAAAAGCGTTTTAAAATGAACTGTGCCCAAAGTTGTACCCAAAATAAACAGGTACAGAAGGGGGGGGTCAACGGGACTAAAAAGGTGGAGAGTCGGATGAAGCAAAAAGATCCGTTCCAAGTTCCCGTCATGACAAAGAACATCCCCTAAAACAGTTCAAGCAGAAGATAACAAGAGCAAACCAACAAATTTAACCGTGCTGGCCGAGGATTCCCAGAGGGTCCCATAATGCAGATCCACTATCTAGTGGGCACGCCGTATTAAATAAAGGAACGGGCCATTATGTACGACTGGTGCCAGAATTTGGGAACAGACAGCGGTTTAGTAAGCACCTGTTCCAAAAATTTGGAACGGCTTATTGTAATCGTGCCAAATTTGGAACGGGTTTAAAAAGCCGTTCCAAATTTTTGGAACGGATTTAAAAAGCCGTTCCAAAAAATTTGGAACGTGCCATTTTGGAACGGAGAAAATACCGTTCCAAAATTGTTCCAAATTAAATTTGAAACGGTATTTACAGAGAAGCCGTGCCAAAAAGCAAGATTTCTAGTAGTGTTGGTTTTATAAGTCTTGCATGGAAAAGTGACTCATATGCTTTTGGTAATTTAATTTGTTCGTCTATATGGAAGAGAAAATTGGCACAATGATTTAGTTGACTCTCACTAATTATGCCATTTAAAAGTGTTAGTCTACATGGAAGAGAAAATTGGCACTATGATTTAGT